>OX336390.1:260851261-265851261 GCA_946902985.2 Meconema thalassinum | reverse complement strand
AAGTCGTCGGATTTTCAAAGAGCGCTGAAAATCCCTCAGTATGCTCTCCTTCAGAGGGAAAGTACAACGTTCGTTACAAGTTGCAGGTTGCGGTGGCATCTAGTAGCCAAGTTTACAGCTAGATGACGTTGACGGTATATTTGGTACCAACGTTAGGAACTACTACTTGAAATTGACCGTCTGCAGTCCTTACCCGAATTACAGACTAATACAGCCATCA
The DNA here is from genome assembly GCA_946902985.2 of Meconema thalassinum. NCBI lineage: Eukaryota > Metazoa > Arthropoda > Insecta > Orthoptera > Tettigoniidae > Meconema > Meconema thalassinum. Next base: position 265,851,041 of record OX336390.1, on the reverse strand, counting down.
CAATTAACACCGTTTATCAGGCAGATTATACACACACTCAAAGTACACGGGGTTACATGACCGCGTTGTCGCAGCCCTAAATTGAGGAATCAAACAACATCCCTGCGGGAGATAAAATTTGACGTGAAGAAGTAACAGACTGTTAGATAGTTACACATCAGTTCCAAACCTTGCATAAGGACGGTGTGACCACAAGTATAAAAATGGACCCCAAATGACAAGAAGGTTACCGTCCCCCTGAGACAATAAAATGTTAAAAATATGCATAGTAAGACGAAAGAAAAGTTAATTGAGCTCTAATTACATTGTAAAATACTTTCTCGCAACAAATGAGGTCTGATCCTTCTACGAAAACCTGCATATTTTGCCTATTATAGCCTATCCTCCAGTTTGCCCGGTGAAATCTACCTCCGCCTTCCGGTGTGCCGAGAGGAATTTTTTAATTTAACTTTGTGACGAGTCGGAATTTTTGTCCAATTATTTTTTAATTCCGTTAGTCTTTTACACTTCTGCAGTCGGGATTCAAACACGAATTTCCGGTTTCCCGGGCAGATGCGTTTAGCCATTTATACCACCACGACAAGGACTCGTTTCCATGATTTTGATGAAGGGGGGAACTTTCTGGATAACGCAGAGATGACCGTGATCTCGAGGATGTCAACAGAGCCAACTGCGCTCCCTAGTCGGAACCTCACTTGGATGTCTTAATTACCGCAGCACTTTAAAGACAAATACAGTATAATCATGAAAGTAATTGAGTGGAGAGGGTCTCTAAGAATTGTGGATATATCCCTGTTTACTAACACATTACAATATACAGGAGAAAGTATATCAGTTACAAAGTGAGTACACAATATGTAATACAACTTAGTACACATCTGTCTACACCATATTAAGATACCGACCGGGCAACTAAACAAACTACAGGATCTTTCATATAAAGTAAGAACGGTGAGCGGCGGCTTTGTTGTCCGCTGCTGCAGTGGCCTTGGCCGAGCTTGTGGCCTGCCATGGCCCCCTGCTGTAGTATTGAAAGCGCGCGCTTAGTATATACTTGACCTTGAAATAAGCGTGCAGGTGTTCAGTCGCCAGTCTGAACTTCAGATGCTAACATGGTGAGACAGTTATCATAGTTATCATTACACCATCGTATTTTTGTATGTAAACCTTATCTTAAGTACGAGTCGGCTCGGCGGGTACGTGATGCATTTGTTCAGCAATTTCCTGATGAAGTGCCACCTTCACTAGCACAGATTCACGTAATTGTAAATAAGTTTGACACTACTGACTCAGTGCTCAATAATAGGCATAAAATTAAAAATCAGAAACATTAGAGTAGCAGAAGTCAATCGCATCAGCCAGAATGTGGTTACCCAATGCAATGCCTGTAAACTCAGCAAGGACGACACTTCCAGCATCTATTATAAGGTAATATTTCATACAGGATTGTACACACGCTTAAAGTAGGGGGCCGTGGCGCGCCACAAGCTCGGCCAAGGCCACCGCAGCAGCGAATAACAAAGATGCCGCCTGCCGTTCTTACTTTATATGAAAGACCCCGAAGTGTTCAACAAAAACATGGAGACCACACATGTCTGTGCACTGGCCCTTTCCGGTAAGCTATCTCGAAATGATGATCTGGACTCATTGTGTTGGGTTCTGTCGGCGCATTTGTTTGTTTGTTTGTTTGTTTGTTTTAAACTCCAAAACTGCTGAAATTGTTTAAACGCTCCTTTCAATCGATAGCACATCTTCCATCTCGATTTCCTTGGCCTCATAATATAAAATCCAAACAAGCAAGAATCAGTCTTTATAAGATACTGGGGCGGTGTTTGGGGATAAGATCGAGAATGGGCAGATCGTGGATAAACTATGGTTGGTTGGTTCCTCAGTTTAGAAGCTGCGCAAAGCGGTTATGTAGCCCCGTGTACTTTGGGTGTGTGTAGAATTTGTCTGATAACCGGTGTTAATTGTGATGGCTGTATTAGTATGTGTTACCTGTAATTCAGGTGAGAACCGCAGATGATCAATTTCAAGTAGTTCCTACTTTTGTTGACAAATGCCACCTTCAACGACACGTAGCTGCAAACTTTGCTAATAAATGCCACCACAACCATAACCTAGCGGCAAACGTTGGAACTTAATAGCGTTAATCAAGTCTACCCTACAAATGTTAGCTTCACACAAGTGTAGTTAGTGGAAGGTTCTTTTACATGCCATAAATCTATGACATGGGACTGCTGGCTTTACTTCCCCACCGAAGGAAGGCATACTGAGGTATTTTAACGCTCTTAAATAATCCGACGACTTCGGATAAACTTTCTCTCAGAACATTAACTTGTCTTATACTGCACCCTTCAATAAAACATGGTTTTTCTCAAGATTCATCTACGGGGTCGTGTTCAGTCCAGACTGCATTACACAGCAAAGTTCGCTTAAAAACACATGCTCTAATGAATAGAAAGGTCCATGACAGAGGCTATACTAGAAATAAAAGGAATAACAAGTAGAATAAAAGAAATTTGAAAATGAAATGAAAATTATGTGCATAATAATAATAATAATAATAAATAAAAGAATTCCTCCCTGACGTTTACCCCCAGAATAATAATAATATTACTGAGCGGTAGGAACTCACTCGTCACAACAAAACAATGTGAATACAGCTTCACACAAAATAATTAATCATAACATAAACTTTGAGCTGTAAGAACTCGCTCGTCAACATATGGATACAAGTCCATTTTTCTGGTCAAGAAGTTATATAATGTGTGGTGTACCGCTCGTTAATAAGAAACTGAGTACTGATGCGAGTCCGTTTACAACTGAAACAGTCATGTTACTCACGGAGTTGCATCTTTTAAATCACACTACGGCTATGGGACCCACCCTTAATTAATACACTATAATTACTACTGACACATGCAAGATCTAATAATATAAAAAGATGAAGAATCTCCCTGAGATTCTACTGGTGCCAGAGCACATAAATGAACAAAAAGAGCATGCCAGGAATAGGCCAAAACGCTCTCATCACTACTTGGGAACATAGCCTCGCGCACCCTAGGTTGACACGGGTCAATGAACGCGTAAAATAAACACACAAAAATTGAACCAACAACAACAAAATACAAGCCTAACGGCTGAAAAACTATCTTTACATTTATATAAAACGCCAGACAAACAGGATTTTTGGAAGCTACCTTACAACTATGGACAGCACCCATTTAATCAATCAATACTCATTATAACCGATGAGGTTTTGTAAATTTAAACAACGTCTTAAATTGAAGAACAGGAACCAAGCCTGTTACTAATGACAAGTCGCGTTATCTGATTTGAGCGCGCCCTTCTTGTATGAGTCATCGCTGTCTCAATTATCTCTCTCAGTCGCTCAAGCCAGGTGCAGTTTCCCTCTGGAAACGCAAACATATCTCACTCATCCCCTGAATGGCAAGAAAACACAAATATGTACCACAAGTCCAGCCTCGCGAGGTCATGAACTGGGTTGACGTGGAGCAAGACAGAATAATCACCATGATATATTCTCGCTAGCACATCATAAAAATCACACTACGCACCAAAAGCTTGGACTGACTCTCATACACTTACCACTGGGTCGGCTCAAAACAGATCAACAATATTGCGTCCATTGACACACTAAAAAAATACACAACAAAAACTCGGGTGCAAAGTGCCATCCCGTTCAGCTCTGCTGAAAAGCAACTATCAAAATAATCCTGATCCGTCATAAAATTCTACTCACAAATAATTTTTACCCTCCAAATTCTATTTTTAATCTCAAAATTAATTCAGTTCCATTTCTGTTATAAGACATACCTCCGAATAATAATGCTTGACCGCGATTTACGTGAGCGAAAGCGAGCACGAGCTGCGCGTTGCCCCGTAAAGTTGAACAAACACAACTCACAAAATTTACAAATTACACAACGCTCGGCTTGTCCCATATTTAATGTGTCAGTAAAACAAAAACTAATTATCTACATTACCAAACAAGCATTACCAAAAAATATGTCCCATAATACCATAGCTGATTTAATAAATAAATAAATAAATAAATTCATTTGTACTCAATCCTTTAAAAACAGCGTCAAGGAAACGTCTGCAGCCATCTCCTTTAAGATGTTTATCTCGTCATCGACATCTTCTGGCAAATATCCTGCTGGTTCCAAGATCCGATCTCCTTCCTAGACGCCATCTCGTGCTGAATTAAATAAAGTTTTTGTCAGATACACACACGATATAATTCCTACTACATTCACCTATCAAGTACTAAATTCCTTGACAGTCTATTTGGTGAATTATTTCGATGAACTGGTCCAACTGATAGTGCTGAGACTACAAATAAATCACTGAAGTTACACTTATAACTTGACGAAACTGTTCCATGTTCAATAACATGAAAATATGCAGAGTATGAACGTTACGTCCTCCGACGCACAAAAATAAGTATCGACGTTACGTCCTCAGACGCACAAAAATGAGTGTTCTCTCGAAGCATCCTGGATCCTTATAAATGAAACTGACAAGGGTAGGTGTGGAAGGGGATTTATGAATAAAATATTCCATAATAATTATCAGACTAGCATGCGATCGGTGTCATTGAGTTCGTAGCGAAGTGGAGGTTACGATTATGCTGTAGCCGGCTCGAATCGACCGTGGAATTAATCTGTAGATAACTCGCGCGTTAATTTATCAGGATGCGTTATCAAGCCGAGTTGCCGCTAAAACAAGGCGTCTTGATATTATTGGCCCAGACCCTTGTATGTCTTTGCGCGCTTTTACATGTATTTCTGCAGTAGGGAGTGGTTAACATGATGATTGACCAATTGCGTCGTAGCATTCGATTTTCTTCTTGGCGCCAACCTTCATAGCAACAGGCCATAATGTGCGTGCCCAAGCCGTCTTCCGCGCTAAAAGTTGCACCTGTCCTATGTGTCAAGAATATTTATGCTTCTTCCTAAAATACCACAGGAGCTTAAACCATTGTGTCCTCTCGGCCACTGATTTCTCAATATTTCCCAACGCCGTCTGGCTCTCATATCTGCTGTCTGTAAAAATGTATCAAAAGATGATGAATAATTATTAGAATCCTTTATACAGCCTGTGGATAAAGGGTTCAATACCAATCACACACACTTATTCTACGTGTGTATTACATTTATGTTATGTCCACGCACGTTGGTATCTAATCATCAATAATCAATTCACAAACGTTCGGCCCCTAAGTTTAGAGAAAACATGCTTTTTGCTGAGGTTTACTCTCAAGAAGAGACATATTTCTCTTACTCCATTAATATTAAAATAAATTGAATAGCAGGTGTGCTATGCCATGTGGCTGTTGTTGTTTGAGTCTTTTGACTGGTTTGATGCAGCGCTCCATGCCTCCCTGTTCTGAGCTAATCGTTTCATCTCTACATAGCTACCACACCCTACGTCGGAGGCAATCCGTTTAACATATTCTAACCTTGGTCTACCCCTACAGTTCTTGTCCTCGACCCTTCCTTCCATAACTAAGCTTGCTATTCCTGGGTGTCATAGTATGTGTCCTACCAACCTATATCTTCTCTTCGTTAGCAGTCACCAGAAACATCTCTCCTCTCCCACTAGTCTTAATACCTCTTCGTTTGTAACCTTATCTACCCATCTGGTCTTCATCATGCTCCCGTAACACCACATTTTAAACGCTTCAATTCTCGTATTTTCTGCTGCACCAATAGTCCAAGTTTCACTTCCATAGAGTGCCACGCTCCAGACAAAGGCCTTCAAAAATGACTTCCTAACACCTAAATCTATATTCGATGTCAACAGATTCCTTTTCTGTCGAGATGCTTTCCTTGCCTGAGCTAACCTACTTTTTATATCCTCTTTGCTTCGTCCATCACTGGTTATTCTGCTTCCTAAGTAACAGAAGTCTCCTACTTCCTTTAGTTTTTCACCTACCAATTTGATGTCCAAAGAGGATTCTGATTTATTGCGGCTGCATTCCAATATTTTTGTTTGACATTTATTAATTTTCATCATGAATCCTTTCCTCAAGACGGCGTCCATACCATTCAAAAAATCGTTCAAATCCTCAGGCGTGTCGGCCAAGATGACTATGTCATCGGAAAATCTCAGAGTTGAAATTATTTTTCCTTGAATCTTCACTCCCACTTTAAATTTTTCTACAATTTCCTTCATAGCTTGTTCAATGTAACGATTGAAAAGTATGGGTGATAAGTTGCAACCTTGTATTACACCTTTCTGATTACCAGCTTCTCTCTCATGTCGTTCAACTCGAATGACTGCTGTCTGGTTTATGTATAGATTGTAGATCACCCTCCTATCCTTGTACTTTATTCCAATAGTTTTCGAATTGAAAAATAATTTAGTCCAATCAACGTTATCAAAAGCCTTTTCTAAGTCTTTAAATGCCATGAACGTTCTCTTATCTTTCCTTATTCTACCTTCCAAAATCAGCCTAAGACTTGGTACAGCTTCCCTTGTTCCTACATTTCTCCTGAAACCAAACTGGTCTTCACCCAACTCCGTTTCTAACTGGCTTTCCATCCTCTTGTAAATTATTCTTGACAGGATCTTTGAAGCATGAGTAATCAAGCTGATTGTACGGTAATCTTCACATCTGTCAGCTCCCACTTTCTTCGGAATAGGGATGATAACATTTTTCTTGTAATCAGAGGGTACCTCACCTGTCTCATAAATTCTATCCACCAAATGATATAATCTGATCAGACCTTCATCTCCTATGCAGCGTAGCAACTCAATCGGTATATCATCTATGCCTGGTGCTTTGTTCCTGCTTAAGTCTTCCAATGCTCTCTCAAATTCTGATCTCAATATTAAATCTCATTTTGCATCCTCATCAATTTCCTCCTCCATTTCCATTACATGATTCTCAATCTCCTTTCCCTTATACAAACACTCTATGTAAGCTTTCCATCTCTTAACCTTTTCTTCCGTATCTGTTAGAGGCATTCCATTTGTGACCTTAATATTACAGCACTTAGTCTTCTTTCCCCCAAAAGTATTCTTAATCCTTCGATAAGCTGTGTCTTCTTTTCCTAATTTCAGACAATTCTCTATACCTGCACATTTCTCTTTCAGCCATTCTTCTTTCGCTTCCTTGCACTTCTTGTTAACCTCATTTCTCAGACGTCTGTTTTCCGCTTTCCGCTTTTCATCTCTACATTCTTGTGTTTCCGCCTTTCATCTATCAATTCTAGTATATCCTGAGTGATCCACGGTTTTCTACCTATTCTTTCTTTCCTACCAATGTTTTCTTCTGCGGAATTTGTTGTTTCATTCTTCAAAAGTGCCCATTCGTCTGCAATTGAAGTTTGTTTAGGGTTTTTCATTAGTCCTTCCTTTATACTCTTCTTGAATCTTTCGTTTACATCCTTCACTTTCAGTCTGTCTATTACCCACCTTTTTGGCTTTTGACTTTTATTCAGTTTCTTCAACTTTAATCTGCACTTCATAACAACCAGATTGTGGTCAGAGGTTATGTCAGCACCAGGATATGTTTTACAATCCAAAATCTGATTTAGAAACCTCTGCTTGACCATAATGAAGTCGATTTCGTAACGCCTGTATCTCCTGGTCTCATCCGTGTGTATATTCTTCTATTGTGGTTATTGAATAAGGTGTTAGCTATGACCAACTCATGCTCGGTGCAGAATTTCATCAGCGTGCTTCCCCGATCATTCCTTTCACCTTATCTGAATTCTCCTACTATCTTCCCTTCTATTCCTTTTCCTACCACAGCATTCCAATCTCCCATTGCTATAACATTTTCTTCACTCTTGATATACCTCAGAATTTCATCTATTTCTTCGTAGACCTTTTCAACATCTTCATCATAGCTTGACTGGTAGGCATATAGACTTGTACCACTGTGGTGCAAGTAGGTTTTGTATTGATTTTTGCTACAATAATCCGTCCACTATATTGCTCATAATAGTCCACCCGTCGTCCAAGTTTCCTACTCAGTATGAGACCAACCCCTGCTTGGCCATTGTTTGATTTAGTGCTAATAACCCTATAGTCTCCTGACCAAAAGTCCTGTTCTTCCTGCCAGCGCATTTTACTAATCCTAACGAAATCCAACCTCAACCTATCCATTTCCCTTTCTAAGTTTTCTAACCTTCCACTTCCCAGCAGACTTCTAACATTCCACGCTCCGATCCGTAGAATGCCAGATTTCCTCTTTGTCACTTCTGTGATGTTAACCCCCTCTCGAGTAGTCTCCACCCGGAGATCCAAACGGGGGACTAGTTTACATCCGGATTGGAATTTTACAAGGGAGGAGGCCATCATCACATGTAATTATGCATAGAGTGGTGCATATCCTTGGGAAGAGCATTACGGCTGTAGTTTCCCGTTGCTTTCAGCCGTGCAGCAGAACGCAGTGTAGCCATTAGTTGGCTTATATTATCGATATCTTAACCGTCTAAGTAAAGAATTGATTTATTCTGAAAGGCTGCTACTCCCTTTCAGAATGAGTAATAGAGCAATATTCTACTAACAAAAACACTAACCTTCTACTAACAATTAAATACCAAAATTCTACTATCGAAAAATACATAAGTTCCACCAACAACAAAATACTACCACTAAAACAGTCTGTCACCAGGCACACTCACATGTACCCTCACGCATCACAGTCTAATGAAACAATGAGCTATATCTAATAATCAATGCAACTGCCACCAGGCACACACACCACAGTCTAATGGAACAATGAAGTATATATAATAAACAAACTAACTACATACTTACAACTAAAACCAACCACAGGAAATAGAAAACAGAAATAAGAGTAAGGGAAACAAAAGAAAGGGGGGAAGGAAATGACCCGATCCTCAAAGAACGAGAATTAAGGGACCCGGAAGAAAGTAGAGGCAGGAAAGGTTGAAAGAAAAGGTAAAGAGTAGAGGGACTGCCCCAAAGGCAGTGGAAGAAGGAGAAAGACCGGACCCAGCTCAGGAAACCCTTCGGGGTCGCCAACTCCGTGTTCGCTATATTATAGGACTAGCGCCCTCTCCCAAATAATCAATTGTGATCTCTCGAATGATTTCCAATTATCCAATTATCCAACATATCGATGTTTTGATCATTAAGAGAATGTCTGTTTTAATAAGTCTCACTAAATATTACGAACCTCGCAAACGCTTTGTCATGTGTGTGTGTATATATAGAGTATGGGTCGTTATTGTTCGTTAACACCTTACGTGGGTCAAAAATTCGATTTTTATTTTGTAATGCTTTTTTTAGATTAGTCCTTTCCGTTTAATTTCATAAAAGAATTATGTTCATATCTGCAAGAGTTACTGAGTAATGGCCTGAAATGCAATGCAGTGCAATTTAAATCCTTGTCAGCGGCACACACCTTTTTGCTGTCACATAGAATGAAACTCGTTCATTACTTGTTTCAGAGTTATTACTTATTACTATAGAAATTTTCAAATATACCTCGGGAAATGTTTGCTCACTTTCTCACTCTTTTCACGGTATCGCTGGCGCCAACTACTTCCTGTTATTGTTGTTTGTGTCCATGCTTACGAACAAACAGCTGTTGTCTTACGTGTTATTTATGTTCTTAATTGAAATTTGGGAAGTAGGAAACCTTCCTTTAAGACTAAAAAGTGGGGTTTTTACAGCAAGGTTAATAAGAACGTTGTGAGTCCATCTTATTATTATTATTATTATTATTAATATTATTATTATTTCGTATGGCATAAAGGATAAAAATAAGGTGAAAAATTTAATTGCTAGTATATACAAAATGTACGAAAGTTCTGACAGGGAAGTAAATACAAGCATTACAAATGGATGTCCAACGAGTTTAACCAATTCACTGCTTCATCTGTAGCCTCATGTATTTCTTGTAGCGTCCCACTGAATCTCCTTATTGGGCATTCCATGGCAATATGATAAACCGTCTGTGGCACTTCACTGCAATCGCAGGCTGGACTGTCGATCATCTTCCACTTATGCCTCCAATACTGGCATCTACCATGTCGGGTTCTTAGTCGATTTAGTGACGTCCAAGTTTTTCGGGATAAGTTGAAACCAGGGCCCCCCTGGATCCCCTGAGTTGGATCCAGAATTAGATGATATTTGTCTCTATTCGAGGAAACTCAATTGTTGCGCCATGCTTGATAGACATTAAATTGCTCTTGAACCAATTCCTCACCTAGTAACCAGGGAGGTTTCCTAGATGACAATCTGAGATGTGATTGAAAAATGTCCTGATGAATTGGTAATGAAGGATCTTTACAGTATTTTTCCCATTCTTTCGTCAATGCCATTTGTCTACGGAGGTGAGGAGGCGGAATGTTTGAGAGGACTGGTAACCAATCCAGATGTGTAGATCGGTTGGTTCCTGATATAGTCCTCATAGCATCATTCAGCTCAGTATCAATTTTCTGTTTCTGAGCACTATTTAACCACACAGGACAGCTATATTCAGCCACTGGGTATAAGCCGAGGAAATCACACGTAACCTCAATTAGAGTGCTTCAGGAAGGAAATGTAATTCTTCTCCCAGAGCCGGTACTAGTAAATCTTCTGGAAACGCCAGTGTAAATATTATTTTTGACGTTGATACTTGATTTAATAATTTATGATGATGTCTGAGGTGCGTGTGGGGTGGACTTGTAAAATTCTTACTCCTGGACATTATTTCTGGCTTGGAATGTAAAGTGATTTTAGTGACCTTCCCAAATCACAAGGAATCGAACCCTCACTTTCGGAACTTACGATTTGATATAATCGTTCATATAATTTTATTTAATGCTTGAGCGTATTATGTCATATGTTTGATTCTCATAATAATTTGTTTAGATTTAAGATATTGTTTATAGCGGGATCCGAAGTCAGTTTAGAAGTGTATATTTTAACATTGTATAAATATTTATTCGAAGGTCTGGATATGTACATATTACCAAGAAGTGAGCCGCGCTAGCGACGAGGATTATCCTAGCAGCCCGGGTGCAAACGATGGCTCAGGTTGTTGAGTGGATTAGGTTTGACATCTATGTAATTAGGGAGGTAATTTAATTTTTGGTGAGTATATATACACTCACCAAAAATTTACTGTTGAAGAACAACTTGATGTGAGCAACCAGTATGTGACTAAAAATAACTAACTGCTAACATTAAAGCGTTACTTCGCAATCCTGCTTCAGACTTCACCTCCTTTACGTATTGGCAAACGACCATCGTTTACTTGCCTGTCACAGCTGGCATTTTAGAACTGCCTGCTGCCAATAAACAGCCTTTAACGTTTGGCATTTTGGGTTCAGTCGATTTAGTGTGAAAGCTTTCTCTGCTCTAATGGCAGCCTTCATTCTATGAGCACGAGACATTAGATTGCCTCAAGATAACACGTTCGATTTTCCTGGCTCAACGTGGAAATATTATCTGTAGTGTGTTCATTGAGTTGGTATGTGAAAGAACTTGAGGGAGATGATAAGAATTGTATATTTCTACTCAGGATGGCAAATATTAGAACGCTTTTTATCACAGCTGTCTTGGTAAATAATCACTTGTTTATTTTAAATTTGACAAGTCGACTATGGCTGTATGAAACGCTAAATTATTTACACAGTAGTTGTCTGTCAGGGAAGTAACAAATGTACACGTAGTATTGTTTCTACAAGATCGGTGGGTTATTACTAGGCAGCCGGAAACATACGATTCCCCAGCCCAGGAAAGGCCGAAAGACTCCTGGTTTAGGAAAAGAGAAAGAATCGTATATCGCACTTGGCAACATCGATTACCACAGTGTGTAAGACGAGAACCAGGAAATGCCGCTAAGATGAGTCCAGAGTTACAAGAGAGTTGTTGTTGTATCATCTAGGGGCTTTGCTACATCGTAGTCCTGTAGCCCCGTGTACTTGCGTGTGTTAAGAATTTGTCTGATAACCCCCTTTATTGTGGTGTCTGTAGTAGTGTGTGTATTTGCAATTCAAGTAAGGATTGGGAAGGAGGCCGCCGTAGCTTTAGGTTAGGAACCATCGTGGCATTTTCCTTGAGTAGAAGTTGGAAATAATGGAAAACCACTTCTAAGATGCCTCACGAGGCTGAGTGTACCCCGTTCCAGCACTCAGACCAGATTTAAATTTCCTGACATAGCCAGGATTCGAACCTTGACCTCCATGGCGAAAATGTTAGCAACTTCACCTGGAAGTGGACGATAGTTACGAGAGAATGGGGCGTGACATACTGGTTTTGTGTGTACACATCAAACATAAGCATCGACAAATCTGAGCAACATAAACAAGATAACATACAGCCAGCTGTTATTCAGGTGAAGTTCATAAGTGCAGGCTGGGTTTACGAAGAGGGAGGGATCCCGTCCAATGGCATGCCTGATCCTTTCCCTTTAAGACATGCATTCCCGACACTTGTTGGTCTCCCACAAAATCATTGTAGTAACAATAATTTTGTTATTGTTAATTCATTTCAGGGGCTTGGGACATCTTGGTTACCAGACCCGTGAATTTAGGTGTGTGTTGAAGTTGTCTGATAACCTGTATTTATGTAATGACTGTACTAATGGTGTAACAGTCTTAGGGACAAGGATGAGGTAGGCGCCCCGGGACTTGAAATAAGGTACTACCCCGGCATTTGCCTCGAGGGAGTGTGGAAATCCCGAGGAAGAACCACACTCAGGGTATCCATTGTCAGCGCCGGGATTTGAGCCTATGATCTCGTGACTTGCTGCAGCTGCCATCACGGCCGTGGCACTCAAATTAACGAACACAGCTCCACCGCGGGTTTAAAATATTCGTTTTAGGCGTCTGCATACTTGAATAAAGACGTAGACATAAGTACTTAAAAATAGAAGCAGTAAAATTAATGAAATACATTGAAGGAATTACGGAGAAATAATACAGAGTGTTTATACAGTACATAATAATAATAATAATAATAATAATAATAATAATAATAATGATGATGATAATAATAATAATAAGTTAAACGTCCCTTTTAACTAATGCGGCTTTTAGAGACGCCGGGGTGCCGGAATTTTGCCCCAAAGGGAATATTTAACGTACCGGTATATCTAGTGACACGGCTCCCTCGCATTTGCGCACATTCCTGCAACCTTGGTCTCAGCGGGTGAGAACGTTACCACTGAGCCACGCAGCCAGTTTATACATGAAAGTGTCAGTACAGTGTGTATATACCAGAACAAAGGCCTTTGGCCTTTATCGATCAAGAACTATCACATTCACAAATTCGTAATGTATAGTAGTCTATTACGCTTTACCAGTTTATAAATTAATGCAAAACTACATAAATAATTATTTCTGTATCATGATAATTAGTAACATGAAATTAGCTGCGTATAGACACTAAAAATGTATTATTGTGACTGCATGTACATGACACGGTTCATTGTGATTGATAGGCTCGATAGTGTGTTAGGGAAAACAATAGGTAAAACCATAAAGATCAGATGTCTAATCATGAGGATGTAAATTCACTCTACTGCCGAATGAACACGCCCTCTACACACTAACTGTTACAAAATAAAACACTGATTCGTATTAGTAAGTTAATAATACCAAATAGCAAAATACACGTCGACTGTATTATAACTATTATAAGTACCATTGCATAGTAAATATTAATCCAATGTGGATATTAAAATGTGATAACCCCACTCCTGTGACAATCAGATGATCACTATTTTCCAGGCGAACCGGGAAGAGAGTGGTTCTCGACCCGAGGACCCTGGACTAAAGATGGAGTTTCTCTACACCGTGCATGATGCGCTCAGAGAGATGGTGAGTAACATTTAGTTTGTTTGTCACCTAGAATGCAAGCTGATATTTAGAACCCAAAGAATGGTCTAGTTTGAGTTATTGTATGTAAGAGAAAATCGTTTAAAAAATCATATAAAATGCTAAACTAATGGGTATACTTGCCACAAATAATATTATTTACAGGTTACTTTTTTGTTTGTTGGTTTTTTAAAGAATTCTAACCACTCGTGTTTCATTTGTGAGAGCTGCACAATTTGTATTAAAGTTTGCGTACTTTGGTCACTGACTAAACTGTCCTATCTTGGAGCAATTATTTACTCGAAAATGGGGCAGATGACCTCGTAGTTCAGCCCCTTAAAACAACAATAACTAACTAACTCACTCGAAAATGAAAATGGTAATAATGAGGGTGCTGGAAAAAAAAATAGAGAGCAAGGGATAACTGAGGGATAGAAGTACAGCATGGAAATAATCATCATGTACCCTACTATCAGAATTGAATCACACCTCATCAGCCTTCTGAACCCCATCCCGATAAATGGTTTATCTATGATCCAATCCCCTCATACCAAAACTCTAAATAAAACATAGACAACATTAAGGATGTTTGGTTTATTTCGCTGCAAGAGCCACAATCTTGAACTTCTTCGCCAAGTTCTGCAGAGATTTTCAGCTATATGACATCTTTATGAGGCATCGCTGTTTCAGTATACCCGGTTTGATTCTGATTGTGGGACCATGAATTATAAGTTTCGACTGTATCCATGACAGTTCTACCACTACACAAATAGTAATCATTATTTTCATGCAACATAGTATTATCATAAGACTCTACATTGCAAATATGAAAGGCACATCATTAAATGTTGGTAACATTTCTGTTCCAGCCATCTCTCATACACAAGACTGTAATGAAAGCCATCATCAATGCTCTACTCGAAGAGAACAGAGTGTAAGTATCCTTTCCTTTCCAAGTACAATAGCACTAGTAGAGTTTATTTATTTAGGTCCAAGTCATGCAACATAATGTGGTATGGTTACTCTATAATTAGTGGTCGATAAGTCCGGCAGTGCATGTTTAATTTCGGTGGAGAATTATCTATCATATCGCGTACAACATTGAGCCTTAATGAGGAAGGTTTGGTGCCAGGGACTTTGCCATGAGTTGCTAAGAGTTGCTGGCGCACCCTCAGTTGTCACCCTCAATCATAGCGGGTTCAAACCCGGCCGAAGTCGTCGGATTTTTAAGAGCGTTAAAATCCTTCAGTATGCCTTCCTTCGGAAGTGAAGTAATGCCAGCGGTTCCATGTCATAGATTTATGACATGTAAAAGATCCTTCCACAGTTTAAACTTGTGTGGAGCTAAATTTCTAGGTTAGATTTCGTAGGAACGCTCTATCCAAGTTCCAAAGTTCACCACTAGGTATCATTAACATCTGGTAGCGAAAGTTGGAACTACTTGAAATTGAACGAAACGTGTAGCTCTCCCTCTGGGTGTCCACTGGAAGCATCTACAGACTCGGGCGAGCCGAACATGTCATCGGACACTCCCGGCATAAAAGCCATACGATAAATAAAAATAAATAAATAAATAAATAAATAGAGTGAAAATAGTTGAAATATTTTATAACGTATAGGCTTCTGTAACCGAATGTATTTTGGTTACAGAGCTCACCTTTGGTTTCTTTGGGTGTATTGCCGTCATGGTGTGTGATCTGGTGAATCGGATTGCCTGCCATGGTCACCTATTCGTGGAGCACCACAGAGAATCTTGTGTGTTGTGCCATAGAGATTCTTGGTGGTGGTCCAGCTGTTGCTGACAGGTGGCTTTGACTTAGGTCAGAGGTTACTATGGAAATGTCACGTTTGTATATAGATTATACCATGAAGAATTAGGTTATCTTGGTTTGGAAAAAATAGAGTGTTACTTTGTATATGGAAAAAAGACATGAGAGAGGATCTGAATGTTGAGATAAAGGTAGTAGGCTTCTTGGGGATGGCGATGTGTTGTTTTAATCATTAAGAGATTATGTGCTGTGGTATGGCAATTTGTTTTGGAGAAATAGAAGTAATATCTAGACAGGGGTTCCCAACCTGGGGCGCGTGGAGCTTTATCAAGGGGGGCGTGTAGTGATTTCCGAATTAATTTTTAAACTCCAAAATTACAATTTTGTATAATAAACATTTTTTGAATCTCTCCAAGTGATTGTCGCGCCAAGTCAATCGTTCAAAAGCACTGGTAATTGCCAACTGTCGGCACAAACTTCTACGGAGCCGCGAGGTTGGAGGTGAAATAAGGAATTTGCTGTGTTGCAAGCAGCAAAATCAAGCCTGAGAGATGATTCCAAACTATTAGGACTGAGTGACTTTTGGGTAAACTGTCTTTCAGTGTATCCTGAAATAGCTAAAGTTGCATTGCGTGTCATTGTCCCATTTTCAACGACATATTTATGTGAGTCAGGATTTTCAACGCTGAGTGTCATAAAATCAAAGCAGCGGTGTCGACTTGATGTTGCAAGTGATCTCCACTGTGCTCTGTCAAGTATCAAACCAAACATACCGAATCTTACCAAGAGAAAACAGTGTCAACCCTCTCACTGACATTATTGACTAATTTAAGGATTTATTGTAAAAGTGTGTTCTTTCCATCGTGCTAAAATGAAGTTAGTATGTAATAGATATAAAGCGCGTACTTCATGTTATTTTATGAGAAATAATTATTCCATTATGTAGTGTTATTACGATAGGTCTAAATCCTCCGCGTCAGTTTATCGAAGAGGTTATAGAAGCGACGAGTGGAGAGGGGAGGGGGGGCGCGATGATCACCCGTATCTGATTAGGGGGGCGCCAGCTGGCAAAGGTTGGGAACCACTGGTCTAGAGGTATGCAGATAGAGAAAGAGATGTTTTAAGAAAATGTAAGAAGATAAGAAAAGAGCAGAAGAATATTAATCTTTGTGAGGGGTACTATTTTTCCCTTATGAAAGTTGTTGTGGACACTGTACAAGAGATGCAAGTAATGGAAGCCTGCTTAAATGTTGACAAACAGGTATTGATAGTTGAGATTGCCAGAGAACATCTAGTAAGAAGGACAGAAGTAGAAGTTTAATAAAACGCAAGAAGAAAAGAAAGGAGCAGAAGAATATTAAGCTTTGTGAGGGGTATTTATTTTCATCATGAAAGTTGTTGCTGATACGGTACAAGAGATCCCGGTAATGGAAGCTTGCTTATATGTACACAAACAAGTAATCAAGGCATTGTTTTTCATATATTCCTTGCGTGTCCAACGCTATATACACCCCTACGATTATAAGTAAGAAAAGAGATTAGTTACATTGAGCATCTAACTGTGTTGTTGTTGTTGTTGTTGTTGTTGTTGTTGTTGGTTTTACCCCGACCAATTAGAAAGAAGATAAGTTTATTCATTTTAAATATCAATATATGAACAGAAAAGTTTCACTACTAAACAAATAAAGACGCTGCTAACGTGTGAATAAATTCTATTAAGTGTTATAAATTTAAGAATGTTGGCTAGAGTGGAATAAAAGCTCTCTGCTTCATTTTCTTTTGAGAGTGTAGTTAAGAGTCCAGAGTAAATTTTAATTTAAATAAAACGCACGATCTAAATCGTGATCGAGTGATCTATAAGCGCACATTGGGTAGCTACACCGTTTGGGGTTTTGATTTGGGTCTCAGCACTAATAGCGGCCAATTTGGATATCATTTTCCTCGGTCTTTCTCCCCCACACTCACTCTAGGAAAATGCTCCGATTGTACATTATAAGTTCCAGGCCACCCATATATATCCTAGACCTTAATAATATCACTTACACACAAAAGAGAAATTCATACACCGCAGTACCACAGGTGGTCAGACAGATACCCAGCACAAAAGCACACGGGACCGATTACTAAAATACCTATAGACGCTAAATAAATCAACAGCAACAACCACCTAAGTTGCATCCCATAGAACAACTTAAGCTCCCCGTCCGCATCCCCAGCGAGCTTCGGGAAGAGAACAGATAACTAACTGTTCACTATCCAGCTTCCAGAAATATGACAATAAAAATGTGCTCTATGTTAATCTTTCATTTCGATAATCAATATTATTTATCGCATTGAATACTGATTTCAAATGAATATAGGCCATCGAGGTTAACAGACTTGTATACTATGGCTTGGTTTCGTAGATGTTTTCTATGTTAGTTATTTATTTTCCTTGGGTTGTTTTCAAGAATTTTTGCAGAGAATTTAAACAATACACCAGGTTCTTTTGCCCAAGAAAAGATGTGCAAGTAGGATTATGAGATCTATCAGGGCCTTTGTTTGGATGTCTGTAACTTATAACCTTTGGAATCCTGCATAGATTCTATGAAAATGTGTATCCATCAACTCTGCCGAAGACGCATCTTATTTGCAATGTTTCCTAATGCACCATTGTTACCAACTGTAAATGAGACTGTAAATACGAATTTTGGCACTATACCCCGTTGCTACGAAATTCAATACACTAATACAATTCGCAATTGCAGTTGCATATATCATGGATATCACGCGCGTCCACCATCTTGATTATATAGCACAATAAATTCAATCACCATCTAATAGACTTGTCATATCAAAACTTGGCAGAAAGTACGTATTTTCGTACAAGAGTTTCAGTCTGCTGAAGGCACAAGTTCCTCGTCTATACACACATTTACAATGGTGACCATGCGCACTGTTGAAACTTAAAAATAGACGTCGCAGGACCATGTAACTGAGCAATTACCGCAAACGTTTATGAAAGGGTAGGCTTGGAAAATGAATATATATTGCACAAGTCACAAAACTATCACACCGAATGTTACCCACTATATTAAATATATATATATATATATACTGTGATCCTTAACCAATGACATATGCCCTTGACAATGAAGTAATATGTAACTTACCAGTGTTTAAGCAGCACCTCACCAATGAGCCAAACAATACATAATGTAGACAGTAGCAGACTGGAAGTGTGTAGTGTGGTCCGACGAGTCGTGATTTTGACAGTTTTAAAATTATGTAAGGCGTCAAGTGCACTGACAGCCCAAATGAGGCGATTAACCCGCACTGTGTAGAGGATGTAATTCAAGCTGGAGGTCGTTCTGTGATGTTCTGAGGGTGCTTTCTCGTACCATAACTTGGGCCCGCTCATTCAGGTCACTCTGAATATGAATCAGGATATTTATTTCTGCATTCTCGGTGTCCAAGAGGCTGTACAAATACGTGACTGGCTAGACGAACACACAAACCCCTGTCACATGTCCTCAGACACTCCCGGCACTAAAAGCCATACGCTAAGTAAATAAATAAATAAATAAATAAATAAATAAAACTCCCTGACTGGCCTGCTAAATCACCCGACCTTAATCCCATAGAAAATGTGGGATCTAATTATCAGTGAGTGACTTCAACCAGACATGGAGAACTTGTGGAGCCTTACTGAATCACTTAGTTATCGAGACATAAGGCGGTGCTACACGGTATGAGATTGATGCTCAATACTGCCCATGCTCATTTTCAGCTTTTTATTTTCCTTTTTCTCAGATATTATTTATAGGAACTAATCGACTTTTTCAGGGACGTTCTTCAAAACTCTCTCCTTACTATAACACAGGCTTTTAGAAAATAAATTGTGCTTTTGATGTTTCATGTAGACTGGGCCAATCTCATTTAAATGTGGTAAAATTAAACCAAAGTAAATTTTGAAAAACGCATATGTTAAAATACAGTATAACATAAATAAGGAAGAATTCTTTTTAAACATTACATCTTTGTGAGGTTTGAAGCCATTTTTCAGTGTTGCCTAAGTAAACAAAAGTTTGGTGCTTTTCAGTCGGTCAACACGAATGCACCCAAATAGAGCTGGGCTATGCCCCAATCCTGAAATAAATTACACGAGATTAATAAATACACTAGGATGACCAGTTTCGATCGTCAAGCGATCATCATCAGATCCATTACACTTAGCCTATAACATCTATGTTTGAGAATACAGGTGAAAAATATATACAATATGTACAATTATTTAGTTGCAGTGCTGGCGACGAACGTTGGAACCTAAGAGCGTTAGTCAAAGATAACCAATAAGTTAGCTTCACACAAGTGTAAATAGTGGAAGGTTCTTTATCAGGACAGAATCTTTGAATTGATATTGTTTATTTTTAGTTCCTATGGTACCAATTAACTGCTATAGATGCATTTTAAGTGTTATGCCAGTGTCTTAAATTCAGTACAATTTAGTTTGTCCATTAATGGGACCATTAATACCAAAGTTGAAAGAAAAAAAATGTGGTTACTAATGTTATGTCCAGTGAGCTTACAACAGAGACTTAACTTTTCGTACATATTCTATACGCATATTTTACTGGTAAGTGTGATGTGTTCCAGATTACACGACAAGGATGACGTACGTGCACTCTTCATGCTGGTCCAGAACCCGGTGTTCGCGGCTCAGTCCTCCTACACCATCCTCGCGCACCTCCTGCGACAGGTTGTGGATCTTCCCAGTGCAGACCACCAGCTGCTCGTCCATTGGTTCAAGACGTGAGTAGGCTACATAATCGAAGGGTAGAACCAAATAAGGAGGGAGGGGGGATATGCCCTTGTTGCACACCAACCGTGGTGTAGTGGCTGCCCTTCTTATGTTGCCCTTGAGGTCCGGGTTCGATTTCAGCCATCGTAGAAGTGGTCTTCCGTAGTTTCTCACTTCTACTAAAAACAAATACTGGAATATTACCTGAATTAAGAGTTGTAGTTATTCTGTTTAGTTGCTTTGGACATCTTGGACGCCAGCCCCGTGTGTGTTGAATTTTTCTGATATTTTGCATTTATGTGATGACTGTAGGACTTTGAGTAGCTGTATTAGGGACAGGGATGGGCTAGGCACCCCGGAACTTGTAGTAAGGTACTATCCCGGCATTTGCCTGGAGTAAGTGTGGAGAAAACTGGGAAAAAAGCACATTCATTATAGCTGCTGCCAGCGCTGGTGTTCAAACCTGCGATCAGCGGACTTGCTGCAGCTACCCACGCGATCATGGTGCACGATTTAATGAGCACGGCTTCGCTGCAGGACCCTTAAATTAAGAGCGCAACTACCTCGTAACCAAATCCTTACCCCAATTCCTATACACCCATGGTACAGCCATCACAATGACACAGGTTATCAGGCAGATCCCCACACACACACACACACACACAAGTACACCTCTAAATGAATCGACACCATCTCTAGAACACTCCTGAAAGCCAAATCCATGGCGGTCGTTTGGTTCAGTATTACAGTCATTAACGTCGCAATTCCGGATTTAGGCAGGTATTTTCCCAGAGGACAAGCCCTGAAAAATCAGCTTCAAATTTTGGGATACCATGTGTATGTACAGTCACCCAAACAAACAACGAGCCCGCTCTTGGTAACTACAGTATTTTGTTTTGGCCAACAGCGCTAGGGATTATACTGTAAGTACCTACATTACCACGATGTTTGTCTACTGGTTCATTTGAGTTTTGTTGTTGCAGTGATTTTAGGGCCTTGGGACATCTAGGCCATCAGCCCCGTATACTTCAGTGTGTGTGTAGAATTTGTCTGATAACCTATGCTATTGTGATATATGTGTTAATTTGTGTCTTTGTAATTAAGGCGAGGATTGGATAGGAGGCGGACTTAGCCTTAAATTAGTTGGCAACCCAGCGTTTCCTGGAGACTGGGTGTACCCCGTTCCAGCTCTCAGACCAGAATTGAATTTCCTATCAGAGCCGGAAATCTAACCCAGGCCTCCGGAGTGACAGTCAAGGATGCTATCCATAACGCCACGATGTTGATAAAATGAAAGAAAGGAACACCTCGTGGTGTAGCGGATAGCATTCCTGGCTGTCGCCCGGGAGGTCCGGATTCGATTCCCGGCTCTGCCAAGAAATTTTAATTCTGGTGTGCGGGCTTGAACGGGATACACTCAGCTTCGTAAGGCAAAACTGAGAAGGGGAGGGTTCGATTCCCACCTCAGCCATCCTAGAAGTGGTTTTCCGTGGTTTCCCACTTCTACTCTACACCGGGCAAATGCTGGGATGGTTCCTAACTAAAAGTTACGGATCCTCCCCTTCGCTCCTTCCCAATCCTCACCTGAATTCCAAACGCACATAACACTACAGGGTCCATAATAGACAGGTTATTCATTTTGTCTTGTAACATATTATCATGGACCATGGCTTCATCGGTGGGTCCACCTTATCCCCCCAAAGTACACGGGGATAAAATGACCACGGCTCAAGCTCTTAGAAGAAAACAATAGCTCCGTTATGAAATGGGTGCAGGATGCTGTGGGTTTACACTTAAGACGAATATGATACATCATGAGAAGATAGTAACAAAATTTTGAAGCATAATTCACGTTTTCTTGAACCATGGTAGTGCGGGCTTAGTGAGCGCGGGACTTCACTTCCACCTCTCCTCCTACAGTTCGGCAACCAATCTAACAACATGTTGAGATATAAAAACTTAACGAGCGTCAATACATTTACGTACATACAGTATATACCCATAACTAACTAGAAAAAATAATTACATTACGGTATGAATTGGATTCTCACGAGCACACTGACTACCAGGGAGGCTTTCAGCCATTAGGGCATGTTGTGTACATTTATTACAAGCCTTGTTGGTGTCCTTCTCTCTGGAAAAATGAGTCAATAGTAATTTACGATGTGAAGGCCTCTAGCAGATGGAAATGTATAAATAGGAAATCTTTATTGTAATCAATGCATTCAACATGACATAATAGTTGAAAGCCTTCTTGATTAACTATGTTATTTTTTACTGACCATTTTATTTGCTTTGTATTCACAATTATCCACTAGAGAATCAACGGACGAAGCACTCCAATATCTCGTACTTTCAGCTTCATTGGTGGGTTCGCCTTATGCCCCCAAGATCGCAAGTTTGATCCTCAGCCAACGAAGTCAAATTGAAGGGCGTACGATGCTTACTCGTAAAAGAGCTCTCGTATCACATTTGGTGATTGCAAGACAAAATTAAAACCTCAGCTACAGGTCACGCAGTAAAATTTTGGTTTTATCGGCAGGTGGCAGTGTTAAACAGAATGTCAAAATTGGAGAATAGATCAATTCAACAGCTCCATCTTAAAAGCTCTACGCCCTGGTAGTTGAGGCCGTACTATAATCATCATAGAACAAGTCATAAAAAATAAAACAAAATACTAAAATAATTAAATAAATAAAAAACAATACAAAATATAAAAATAAAATAAAATAATTATTACGCCTCTAAATATGATGATATAATAGCAAGTCTTAAATTTATATAAGTCTGTCAAAGGCTGTAAGCATATGTACATGTTGTCTTCTTTGATTGTAACCATAAGTTGTTGTTGTTCTTGTTCATTTACGAAACGTTGGGCAGTTGGCCATAAAGAAAAACAATAAAATACTTCCCAGAAGTGTGAAATAAACCTTGAACCCAGAACACGGTTGGAATCGTAGCAATGTTGCAGTTGTCATTGCTGTCATTCAGCCCCGTGTTCTTGGGTATGCCTGTTTCCTTTGTCTAATAACCAGTGTGTACTAGTGTGTACTTGTACCTGGGCCTAGGATTCATGTAGGAGGTGGGCGTGGCCTTAATGTAGCCACCATCCCGCCCATTTGCCTCGAGTAGAAGTGGGAAACCACTTTTAGGATGACTAAGGTGGGAATCCAATCCACCTACTCCAGTTCTACCTCATGACTCATGAGGTTGGGTGTACTGCGTTTCAGTCCTCAGATCAGAATTAAATTGCTTGGCAAAGCCGGGAACTGAACCCAAACCTTCAAGGTCACAGCTATGAATGATATCCACTGTGCCAAATTGCACATGAGCTTTTGGCTACTACAAACATACCGAATTGATTTTCCGCCAAGGGTAAGATGGAAGAATCTACATTTCCTTTGATATGTTTCTTGAATTGTCATGAATTTTTAGGCGCTCAAAATTGGATGTATGCTCTATTTATATTCTAAACATTATCACATGACTCCTGAGAGCTAAGCCTGTACCAACAGTTATGGAAAGGGTCGTATAAAATATTGCCTCTATCACCGGATACTCTCCCACCGGTGCATCTTAAAAATGGTGCCATATTTTGAAACACAGTATCTTATTTAGAGGTTTTGACTTCGCGATCATCAGCCCCATGTACTTGGGTGTGGGTGTGTGGAATTATTCTGTTGATCTATTTTTGGTGGAGTCGATAGTAGCAGCTTTGGTAATAACTTGGTAGTGGAATGAACGCCACAGAGCCCCTTAGTTCCCTCTACTCTGAAAGAAGGAGCCAATATTAATTTAGATGAGCAAGCCTCAAGCAGATAGATGTGTATAAACAGGACATACTGTCCGCCTGACCAATTCTTAACATATGAATTAATCAGCCCGGCCGTAACGATGTGCCTCATTACCTGTGATAGCCATCTGATAAACAACCACCGTAGCGACAACACAAGTGGACTCAGAGGCCATGTATGTTATACACAGTCACTAAAGTACATGGACATAGCTGCTCTGCCAAACAACACACGGTATTATATTATATTTTGGTCGAAAATTAATGTTGTACCCAATTGTAATGGTGTTTCCCTAATCCTGAAAAAAAAATATGAGATTAATAAATACACTTGGATGTGCAGTTTCGATCGTCAAGTGATCATCATCACATCCCTTACATTTAGTCCATTAAATATATGTCTACAAGTATGGGTGATGGTATTTACAATAGGGCTATATATAAGGCCGTCAGTGGATGCGGATATCCGCTGATAAACTCGCGGATATCCGCAAAATTTTTCGCCATGCGCATAAAGTTTGCATAGCTGTGCAGATAGTGGATAAGCTGCGCATAATTTTTGGAGTAAATTTGCGGATAGTTTTTAGAATAGAATCCGAACTAGTTGAATATCATTACTACGACCCGGTTGTTTATGACATATCATAATTTTCCGTTATGATTATAGTTTTCATGACAAATGTAAGATGATGATTTGCGCTGATCTAATTCAAATTATGTCATTAAGCACAAATAACACTCCGAAATAAAAGGCTTACAATTCTGACTGTTTAACATTCATTTTAAACATAGAACTTTACATACAAAGCCTAAGGAAACGACTTTCTCCTCGAAACTGAATCTCTTGCTATAATATTTTATCTAATCTATACTAATATAATAAAGCTGAAGAGTTTGTGTGTTTGTGTGTTTAAACGCGCTAATCTCTGGAACTACCAGTCGGATTCAAAAAAATCTTTTTGTATATGATAGCTAGTTTCAAGGGGAATAGTTTAGGCTGTGTAGCATTAGGCTACACCTCTCAGGTAACCTTAAAGATTGATTTGTTCAGTAAGTCGGAAGAACAAGCGCTCCCGGACAGCTCCAATAATACCTAAGTCTATTGTTGCCTGGTAATACGGGCTGCATCACGTCACCCCTTCAGTGTTCTGGTGCAGAATTGCGAGCTGCTTATAAATTGCAATCACGGGGAGTAATTGGTGCAAAAAGATTTGTAAGGCACCTTAAAACAGTTACCATCATGACAATAGTATGCCTCTATATAAGGGCGATGGTGTTGGTGCAGTATACTGAGGTCATCAGCTGCACTAAGCGTTGGTGCTTTCCGATCCTTATCCTTGAGCGCTGCAGTTCTGTAGTAGTATTCATTATCATCCATAAATCAAATAAATCCACCGAGCGAAGCCGGACACTACTGCCAGTTGAAAATATTATTGTAATGCCAGTAGATTCGGATAAAAAAACGTGCGGATGCGGGGCGGATGTGGATAACAGTCATGCAGATGCGGGGCGTTTGCGGATAACAGCCATGCGGATGCGGGGTGGATGTGGATAACAGCCGTGCGGATGCGGGGCGGATGCGGATAATGTTTTGTTTATCCACGCAGGGCTCTACCTATATACACTTATTTAGATGCAGTAGTTATTAACCTAGCGCAACTAGTTAATATTTGTTAGTTCCTATGTCATTTTTGCTGAGATATTGATAGTGTTGATCTTCAAGTTTGCTTGCTTAATGTGATTGTTATTACAGTATATGGTCAGGTTGGAGTAGATTGTGAGCTTAGCTGGTTGAGCTATATGTGGTCCGGTCCCGTGTAGCTCCTCTCACCGCTGCCTGCACTGAACTGTGTTATCTCGTAACCTCCTCGGCCTTTTTCCCGCATTCCTGAGTCTGCGTTCATCGAACAATGTAACAAGAGTGTGCTGCCAAGTCTAGAACATCCTAATATGGTGTATGTTACTGTATTCTGGACTTCCTCAACTAATCAAGGACAGTTTTCATTCTCGCCACGCGTAAGCTAAACAGCCCTCTTTAAGCCCACCCGATCTATTGAGAATGTCTTGGAAACGTTAATACTGCCGTTAGTGCCATTGTTGGCCGACTGAAAAACATTAAATTTAGATTACTAAGGCAGCACTGAAAAATGGCTTCCAACACTATAATATTCGGAATGTAGTATGTAGTGATGTCAGATCATGTTCCACCTCACTCCACGAGTCTTAGCCCTAATCAACACGTTACGTGAACGAAAAGAAAAGCCATGTGGTTTCACCTCGTGGCGTAGTGACTATCATCCTTGGCTGTCATCGTGGAAGCCCGGGCTCGATTCCCGGCTCTGTCAAGAAATTGCATTCCTGGCCTGGGGGCTGGAACGGGGTTCATTCACCCTGGTGAGGCAGAACTAAGAAGACGTGGGTTCGAGTCCTATCAACAAACAGCCTAGAAGAGGGTTTCCGTGGGTTTCAACGTTGGCTCCAGACGAATACCGGTATGGTACCTAAATTAAGGCCACGCCCGGCTCCTAGTCAAATCCTAACCCCCCAACTACAAATACACACACTAGTACAGTTATCACAATGAGACAGGTTATTAAACAGATTTCACACACACTACATTGTCATGATATCGCAAAGTCCCTAAGTGAACCAACACCGCCAAGTATTTCCGTGAATGAAAAGCAGTCGAAGTTCGTATCCCTGCTTTTTTTTCTGTCCTTCCTATACCGGTAACTGGCCTGGAATAACGATACAAGTCGTAAACAAACAATTGTTCACCGAGTTCTGATTCCCGTCTTGCGTACATAGGCCTAATTCAAAACGCAAGTCATACATGGCTTTGCCAGATCAATGAACTCTTTTTGAGTGACGCAGCACACGGATTGCCGACGTAGTGACCCAGTCAACAAGGTTTCGATTCTCTGACGACAGAAATCAGCTCCTTAGTCCTTGAGACATCGGAGAATTGCTGTTTGAACTTGTTTTGGTTTGCTGAGCACATGGAAATTGCACGGTGCAAGATTTGGATTGTGTGCCGAAAATATTGTAGCATATCGAAATCATTACACAATTACCGGGGCCTCATGGTGTAGTGGTAAAGCTCCTTAACTCTCACCGAGGTGGAACGGATTGATTCCCGATCAATGCATTTGAGATTTATGAGGTGATGTGGCACACTCGCTGGTTCGTATTCCACGTAAGATGTTGGTCTCGTGGCTTATGATTACGAGAAACATTTCTTTCTTTCTTTCTTTCTTTCTTTCTTTCTTTCTTTCTTCCTTCCCTCATTCTTACCTGCCTTCTTTCCTTCCCACAATTACGAAGAATGTGATAGAATTTGCACACACTTGGTGAGTACGATGTCTCTATGCTCTAAATCCGTGCTTTCCTAACAGGGTGTCACGTGCTACCATCGAGGGTGTCGTGGAATATTTTCCACCACTAAATATAAACCAATGTGACTGGATAAGAAATCATTTTGCACCCTCCAGCTCTTGTGAACTTCAATTTATCGAAGAGGAGAAACTGGCGGAACTTAGAAACAACCAGACTTTAAAACTAAGTACCAAGAGTCAGAATTAGACAGCTTCTGGGTTTCTATTCAACAAGATTTCCCTCGCCTGAGTAAAAGAGCCCTCATCATTTTGTTGCAGTTTTCTACGAAATATTCGCGTGGAAGTGCGTTTTCTGTTTTGGCTAATACAAAAACAGTTAAACGTGGAAGTTTGAGAAATGCGTGTGAATTTGTCCTGCATCCGACCCGATATCAACCAGATTTGTAATGATCGCCAAGCCCATAGCAATCATTGAATTGGAACACCAAAGTGCACGTTTTGTATCTATGAGAAAGGCGGTTAATATAGCCTATTATACTTGGAAAATCATATACTGTAAATGTAGCCTCCGTGCCTTAGGCGGCAGCGCGCCGGCCTCTCACCGCTGGGTCCGTGGTTCAAATCCCGGTCACTCCATGTGAGATTTGTGCTGGACAAAGCGGAGGCAGACAGGTTTTTCTCCGGGTAGTCCGGTTTTCCCTGTCCAAATTTCATTCCAGCAACACTCTCTTCATCTGACATTCATTTAATCATTACCCCAGGCGAGTGCGCCAGGCTTCTGCAGCTGGCAGTGTTCATATCCTCGCCGCTAGATGGGGGCTTCATTCTTTCCATTCCCTGGCCCGGTCAGTCGACTGGAAGCAGGCTGTGGATTTTTATTTTCATATACTGTATATACCGTAGGCCTACTATGAAAAATTTAATTTCTTTAAAATGAATCGTCTTTGTTAAATAGTCCATATTTATAATGAAAATAATTAAATGGGTGTCATATAGAATTATGTGTGCTAATTGGGTGTCAGCATGAGAAACAGGTAGTTCCGTGAAGAACTATACAGCCTATTTTCATATATCCTACTTATGTTAACTGCCCCTATGAACATACAAAATTTCAGTTTGATTGCTGTAATAGATTCGTAGATATTGAGAACTGACTAAATATTTCGGATGGTCGCCATGTTGGATTTTATATATGTAGGTCCTAGAGTTATGTACTGTTACATGAAGATTATTGTGTACGTGTAGCATTCTAATTTCAATCGCATGATTAGGACACAAGAAGTAACAAGGAGATTTTAAAATTTCGCACAGCTGCCATCTTGTGGTTATGGAAACAATTGAAATAAATTAGATGCCAGTGGATTAACATTCGTATAAGGATTTACTGTACCAAGTTTCATTGCACTAGGATGGTTAAATTGCGAGAAACGTCCATGTGAATATTTATACTTCGCGTCACCGCCATGTTGGATTTGTGATCACCAGGTTATTTGAAGTCCTATAGGTGAACTTAGAAATTCAGTTTGATTGCTATAATAGATTCGTAGATATTCAGAGCCGTCTAAATATTTCGGATGGTCGTCATGTAGGATTGTTAAATGTATAGGCCATAGAGTCATGTACCATTAAAGGAAAATTATTGCGTAGGTTCATTATTCAAACTTTCACTTCGATCGCATGATTATGACACAAGAAATAAAAACTTAATTTTAAAATTCGCACAGCCGCAATTTTGAGTTTATGTAAACAATTTGAACTAAATTGGATACCAGTGCATTACAATGTGTATAAACATTTCCGGTACCAGATTTCATTGCGTTTGGAACATTAAATCGCGAGAAAGATCTATTAACATTTTTAATTCGCTTGGCCGCCTTGTTCGTTTTGTGGGTCACTGGTTTTTGAAAGTCTTATAGACGAACTTCCAGTAGTGCCCTTTATCTCCGTACAAAATTTCAGGGTGATACCGCTAATAGTTTCAGAGATATAGAATGCCGGTGAAATATTTCGCACATCCGCCATCTTGTGGTTATGTAAACAATTGAATGAAGTTTGATGTCGGTGCATTACAATGTGTATAAACATATACTGTACCAAATTTTATTGCGTTTGGTTGGTTAAATCGCGAGAAACTTCTATTTAAAACCGCAACTTCGCGTGGCCGCCATGTTGGTTTTGTAGTTACCAGTTTTTCAAGAGTCACATAGGTGAACTTCTAGTAGTTCCCTTTATCACCATAAAAATTCCAGGGTGATATCGGGAATAGTTTCGGAGATATTGAATGCTGGTGGAATATTTCGCTCAGCCGCCATGTTGGATTGGTGAGACGTAACAAAATTTGAAGGGCACGGTCGGGGTCACTCGGAGTAATGCTATGAACTTACCGAGTTTCATTGAAATCGCTCCAGCCGTATAGAAGTTATTAGGACACACACACACACACCTCACACACACACACCTCACACACACACACACACACACACACACACGCGCGCGCGCGCGCACGCACACGCACGCACACACAGACACACGGACAAAAGGTGATCTCATAAGCCTATTTTTTCAAAATTGAAAATAGGCTAACAATTTGGAAATCTCTGCTCTAAATGATGAAGCGTCAACATTAATATTCAGTTAAATTATATTGGCATATGAGTGCAAGGTTGCGTAATGCCAGCACTTATTTATATTATTATTATTATTATTATTATTATTATTATTATTATTATTTGCATATTATAACGCTATAGAGAGCTAACGACATCATAACCACTTCGCATGAATGTTAAAGTAGGAAATGGAAGAATATAATGTTATAAAAATAATTATATGATCTCAGAATTGCCTTCAGTTGAGTTAAAAATAGCTGAATTTTCATTTTGTATATGTCTGTTCCAGCTTGGAGGTGGAGAAGCTGCGGATGATCGTACGCCATCTGCTCCAGTTCATCACGATACGTCAGTTCCCCCCAGCGGACAAATCACTGCCCCCCTTGAGCAAGAGTCGCTGGTGGATCCCCGCAGGCACCAAGACCCTCGCGCTCATCAGTGAGTAGCTTTCATTCTTTCTTTCAGATGATGATGATGATATGGTTATTATTATTATAGTTTACTTATTCATAAATGTTAAGCACGTTTGGCGTTCATTCATTATTTAAGAATAGTCACACTAAATGTCAAATGTACAAAATCACCATGTGCCATTCCAAGAGCCTGAATTTGGTCCAGTAGTCTTGAAGACACAATCCCATTGCAAATAGAATGAGAGGCCGGATGTACAACTGGTTTAACTTCCACATATGTTTTAGTTCAATAGTCCTTTTTATTATTATTATTATTATTATTATTATTATTATTATTATTATTATTATTACCGTGTATTCACATGTTCACCATGCCATTGGGTACAATTCACCATTTCATCGGCATTTGTTGCATGATGGAGTGGAGTTCTCTATATTGGTAGGTCGAGGAACGAACGAACTATGGAGCAGATCTCTAAACTAACTACTTTCTGCATACTGGTATGCACATTATGGTGGAGCCCCAGTTTATCGAGGTTGGTCTTCAGCAGCTTCGGTATGATCCCTGTGGAAGAGTTGATGATTGGCAATACAGTGACAAATTCCTGTCGCCACATCTTTCGGATCTCTTCAGCCATAGACATATATTTCATCACTTTCTCAGCTTAAATGTGTTGGATATTATGCGAGTTAGGGACTGCGATGTGTATTAGAAGAGTTCTCTTCTGTACTTTATCAATAAGAATAATGCCTGGCCTGTTTGCTGTTACAGGTCTATTTGTGATTACTCACCTGTCCCAGAGTAGCTTGTGTGTATCGTTCTCCAGATCAGTATCAGGAATATATTGATAGTAAGGCAGAACATTATTACTTGAGGAGTGTTTCTTTGCAAGGTTCAGGTGGATTATCTTGGCTACTTGGTCATGCCTCTTCAATAAGTATGTAGATGAAATTGTTGTACAGCCCCCTGTGATATGCTGGATGGTCCCCGATTCGCGATGGCATCTCCTACATTTGTCATCTGTCTTGTCTGCTTTATGATGTATTTTAGGTAGTTCTGTGTTGCCACTACTTGATCGTGTATCGCGGCCATGGACCCTTCAGTCTCAGGAAATAGATCCGCATGGATCAGCCAGCTGTTCGACACATGTATGTTGACATATTCTTGACTGAGATCATACGGATGACGGCCGTGCAGTGCTTTCTGAGTCCACTGTTGAAGCTTGTTGGTTGTGCGCTCTTCTGACGTAGCTAGCTGCACATCCCTGGCATGGAGAAGGTCCAATGGCGTGTACTCGTCATCCATCTTAATAACAGCCTGATGCAGGGGAGAGTTCGTCTTGCTCAAAAAGTATGCCTGAAGATTCTTCACCTGCTTGGCATGTAGGTGTATAATATCAGTAAGCGCGCGTCCACCACTCTGACGTGGCAAAGTCAGTCGTTCAACTGCTGATTTCGGGTGTAGACGTCTGTGTTTCCTAAGTTGGTGCGTGTCTTAATAAGAATATTGTCTAGGTTTGTCTGTGTCCATTTTACTATACCGAACGTGTAAGCCAGTACTGGAATGGCATATGCATTCATGGCCTTGAAGTTGTTCCTTTCATTCAACTTGGATTTCAGAATCTTGTTTAGATGGACCTCCAGCAACAACAACAACAACAACAACAACAACAACAACAACAACAACAACAACAACAACAACAACAACAACTGAAACACACCAGTAATAAGCAAATGAAATGTATATGCATTTCAGTCGGTCTACGCGATGGTACCCGATTTTTTTTAAATCACGTGATTCTAACAAACCTGACAAGTTATCCAAGTTAACAATAAACTTCCGTAAATATAATAGTGTTTATAATAACTAGAGCTGGGATTTTTTATGTAATTACATATTTTGTTCCTTACTATTTAGGTGCTGGGAAAAGTCATATGTTCACAAAACACTATGTTAGGGTTATTATAACCGAATTTCATTTTACATATTTTTTCATATTTGTGGGTATTCTACATATTCTTAGTGATATTACATAAAATTACATACTTCAGCGTTTTCCTGTTTTTATATGAAATAAATTGCTGAATTGAAGTTTCACACTTAATGTGGGGCTGTTGTCTGTCCTCTCAACAGGGGGATTAAGTTAATTATGAGTGACAGGTATTTGAGAGGATGATAGGTTTTTCTAAAGGTCCAATTAGCTGCAGGAAAACTGTTACTTAACATGTGCTAGTCTTAAATCTTTCATGCCCTTTAGAGTTAATAGCTTTACGACTAGCCACTTTCATGTTGGGAGTTTCCAGGAATATTTCTTTACGTGCATTTTTGAGACCTCTTTGTTATGTACTTAAGAATTTCCAATTCTATTCTTAGAGCTGTCTTCCTCTGAAATGTCTCAATTAGGTTTTAGTTTCTTTTGAATATGTGTGTGATATATTCATATAGCCTAATATAACTCCAAAGAACATTGAAAAATACATAATTGTACACTGTGCTACAAAATGTAATATAAAGCGTGTTTAGAGTGTTGTAACTGACAGAATGGTAACTTTATATTAATTACTAGCAGTAGTGCCCGGCTTCGTCCGGTGGATTTATTTGTTTTATAGATGATAATGAATACTACTACAGAACTGGCACATGATACTTATACTAACAGAAAACTATATTTTTGTGGTGGTGGTGGTGGTGGTGGTGGTTGTAGTGGGGGTGATAAGTAGTACAGTATAATGGACGTAACATTCAGGTCAAATTCCCGTAATGATAATTATGAATAGGGAAACAGCTATTTACTAACCACAGCACTGACACATGTAATTTACAAACAAATTTACAAAAGAAATAGAAAGAAGAGTAAGTGAAATAAAAGACACTGACTAGGGCCTATATCTCATTGGCTGTTAGAAATGTAGAGACCAATAGTGTCGTCTTTTGTCGCATAGCGCCGTAGGAAAATAATCAGAACTCTTAACAAACTTCGGCTGTCCCGAGCTATTGAGGTAGCAATAGTATCATTTATCGCCACAAAGCGCTTAACGATAAGTTTCAGAATAAATGAAGGTAAATTTGATAGCACCAACGCTTATTGCAGCTGATAACCTCACTGTACTGCACCACACCATTGCACTTATACAGAGGCATAATATTTTCATGATGATAACTGTTTAAAGGAGCCTAAGAAATGTTTACACTAATTACCCCCCCCCCCCCTGACTGCAATTTATAACAGCGCAAGATGCAACTATTTTCGCAATTCTGCACCAGAACACTGGTAGGGGTGACGTGATGCAGCCCGAACTGCCCGTCAACAACAGACTTATTCAAATACTCTTACAGTTACACTACTACGGACATGAATGGTTCTAGGGCCTTAATACGTGGTTTTCAAGTTCATTTTGTCTGTTATTCTAAATGTAGGGAATGGGGAGCGTTGTCCAAAATATCAAGTGAACAGTGTTACCAGCAGGGTTTCAAAGTGTATGTAAAATTTGGTGCAATTAAGAGAAACGGTGTAGATTTGTGATGAAGGGCCTAAATGCAGGGAATGGAGCGGTCTGTCCAAAATTCCATGCAGTCAGTGTTACTTGCAGGGTTCCAAAGGGTAAGTATACAAATTGCTGTTCAGATCGGTGAAACGGTAAAGATATGTGCCAAAGGGCTTAAATGCAGGGATTGGAGGGGTCCGTCCAAAATTTCATGCAGTCAGTGTTACTCGCAGGGTTCCAAAGGGTAAGTATACAAATTGCCGTTCAGATCGGTGAAACGGTATAGATGTGTGCCAAAGGGCCTAAATGCAGGGAATGGAGTGGTATGTCCGAAATTTCATGTAAACAGTGTTACTCATAAGGTTCCAAAGAGTAAGTATACAACTTTTGGTTCAGATTGGTGAAAGGGAGTAGATTTGTGCCAAAGGGCTTAAATGCAGGGAATGGACTGGTCTGTCATAAATTTCATGTAGGCAGTGTATTCGCACGGTTCCAAAGGGTTAAGTATACGAATTTTGGTTCAGATCGGAGAAACGGTGTAGATTTGTGTCAAAGGGCCCAAATACAGGGAATGGAGTGTTCTGTCGAAATTTCATGCAGACTGTGTTACTCGTAGGGTTCCAAAGGGTAAGTAGCCTATACAAATTTTGGTTCTGATCGGTGAAACGGTGTAGATTTGTGCCAAAGGGCCTAAATGCAAGGAATGGATGGTCTGTCCGAAATTTCATGTAAACAGTGTTACTGGCAGGTTTCCAAAGGGTAAGTATACAAATTTTGGTTCAGATCGGGGGAAAGGTGTAGATTTGAACCAAAGGGCCTAAATGCAGGGAATGGATTGGTCTGTCATAAATTTCACGTAGACTGTGTTACCATCAGGGTTCCAAAGGGTAAGTATACAAATTTTGGTTCAGATAGGTGAAACGGTGTACGTATCACTAACCATAACGCCAGCGCATGCGGATAGAGCTGTTCGGGAGCACTTGTTCTACCGACTTACTGAACAAAAATCAATCTTGAAGGTCACCTGAGAGGTGTAGCCTAATGCTACATAGCCTAAAGTATTCCTCTTGAATCAGGCTATCATATAAAAAATAATTTTTCGAATCGAACTGGTAGTTCCAGAGATTAGCACGTTTAAACACGTAAACACACAAACTCTTCAGCTTTATTATATTAGTATAGATATGATATTACATATTTTGCTACATATTTTGGTGCTTATTGTTACGTATTTATGTATATATTATGCCACTTGTTACTACATAAAAATCCCAGCTCTAATAATAACCCAAATATCCATATACATAAATAGCCTGGGGGGCGTGGTGGCACAGCGGTCAAGCTGTGGAGCTCTCACTACGGCGGACTGGGTTCGATTCCCGGTCAATGAATGTGAGATTTTCGAAGAGAAATGCCATTTCCTGTGGTTCGGGTTCCACGTAAAAAGGAGGTCCCCTGGCTTACGATCGCATGATTAACGGTCACATAAAACTAAAATCCCTTCCTTTACAATAATAGCCTGAGTATAAAGGATCCGATGATGATTGCCTGACGATCGAAACTAGTCATCCAAGTGAATTAATTAATCTCATGGATTTTTTAGGGAATAACACCCATTACAATTCGGGTACAATCGTGTTGACCGACTGAAAAGAATTGCTATTTCATTTAATAAGGCAACACTGACAAATGACCTCGAACACGATAATGCTAGTAGTCGCAGTGAATCGTCCATGTACTCGCTGTCCATGTGGGCCAACTACATGATATAGCCTAGCATTACGAGAGAGGAGACATGCCAATCAATACGAGGCAGGCTATACCACATGTGAGTGGAACGGTCAATACGCATCGTTGAAGCAAAAAGTAAACATCATGAACTGGATGGATCGATTCTTTGGAGTGTGTTGCCCTCCAACAGATTCCAGTATAGAGTCCGCGTCACCTTAAAAATTTCGTTCCCTGTCATTGCTAACATCATGATTTTTCTTGGTGTTGGGTTGCATTCACTACTGCCACTCACCACAATGCATACTCTGAAACTGACAAGCATATAATGCAACTTGAAAATTGGTAGCATTGTAGTAATTGCCAACAATCAGTCATTTGTTATGACGTCATCTACGGTCACCAAACTTCATAATCCTTAAGGATACCACCTGGTGGTTTTGGTGGCGTAGTTGGTAGCATGCTGAGCTTCTATGCCTAAGATCGCGGGTTCAAACCCGGCCGAAGTCGTCGGATTCCTTAAGAGCGTTAAAAATCCCTCAGTATGCCTTCCTTTGGAGGGGAAGTATAGCCGGCGGGCCCATGTCATAGGTTTATGGCATGTAAAAGAACCTTCCGCTAACTAAAATTGTGTGAAGTTAAATGTGTAGGTTAGATTTGATTAACGCTCTATAAGTTGCAACGTTCGCCGCCAGGTGCCGGTTTCGGTGGCATCTAGTAGCCAAGTTCGCAGTTAGGTGTTGTTGACGGTAGCATTTGGCAGCAAAAGTAGGAACCTGATTTAGACACACACTAATACAGCCATCACAATTAACACCGGTTATGAGACAGATTCTACACACACACAAAGTACATGGGGCTACAAGACCGCGTTGTCGCAACCCCTGAACTGAGGAACCAACCAACCAACCAAGGATACCACCGTACTGGAATAGAGTTTTCCATATGCCTTAAAAAATGCTTTAAAAATAGCCTACTCTCTTTTATCACCAAAGCCTCATTTGTATCCAATTGGGTGGTCATTTATTTACGTCATGTACTGACTGTTAAACAATGCGAGCTGCAAGTCCAATAAAATAAAAAAGCTACGATGCCTCGTAGACCACACTTATTCACTGATATCTAGCGGTGTCGTATATCTAATCTTTAGACAGGCTGCGTTGCTCAGTGGTAACGTTCTCGCCTGTTGTTCCCAAGATAGCAGGATCGAATCGCGGTGCAGTCATTTGGCATTTGAGGGCATGCAAATGCGAGTGAGCCGTGTCAGTAGATTACTGGCACGTTAAAGATCCCCTTTTGGGCAAAATTCCGGCACCTCGGCGTCTCTAAAAGCCGCAGTAGTTAAAAGGGACGTAAAACCAATAACATTATTATTAATAATAATATCTAATTTTTAGCCTCCTTTGAAATTTTTTATATTAATAAATATATTGGGTTGGTGCATAAGTCCGTAGCGTTTTCCATAAGTTTATCCACACCAAGTTCATAAGTTTATTAAACTCATCTGATACACATAAGAGACACGTTAATCATCAATAACATATTTTCCTTCACTAATACAACAGTCTGCCAACGCTGTGGTAGTTCTTCGATTCTGCGCCTGTAGAAATCACGAGGTTTTGAGTTGAAGAATTCGTCAAGCCATGTTCGGAGCGCATCTTCATCCGGAAAGGAAGTTCCTTGAAGGTTGTTCAATGGAGAGCCGAATAGATGAAAACATGAAGGCGCAAGATCGGTCGAATAAGGTGCGTGCGGAATGATTTCTCAGCCCAACTCCTGTATAGTGTATTTTTGTCAGGATAGCAGAGTGTGGATGTTATCATCGAGGAGCATAACTTCACGCTGTCTTGCTGGTGGTTTTTCTTAGATTGCATCTGAAAGGCGTCTCAGTTGTTGGCAATAAATGATGGTTACACCCCCGGGAAGCAATTCGTAGTACAGCACACCGTCGCGTCTGTGTTCCACCAGATGCATAATATTATCTCTTGTGGATGCGCGCAGGTTTTGTACGGAGAGTTGCTTGATTGTTTGGGCTTAACCAATCCTTTCTTCTCCTTGTGTTAGAGTAAATACACCATTTCTCGTCACCAGTAACGATATAGGATTGGATTGGTCGATGTTGTTCACGAGCCAATCGATAACGAGCAAGCAGAGATGCACATATGGCCACCCGCTGATTTTTGAGATTTTGGCTTAGAGCATGCGATACCCATACACTGGATTTTTGAACCTTGCCCATTGAATGCAAATGTCACACATTGGTGGAATGATCACAGTTCATCACATTTGCCAGTTCTCCTGTACACAGACGTGAATCATTGTGAATTAAAGCGTTTAAACGATCTTCATCCATTCCTACGGCCTTCCTGAACTTGGGGAGTCACTAAGGGCAAAACATCCCACCTTAAAACAAGAAAATCACTTTCTTGCTGTGCTCTCTCCAATAGCATCGTCCCCGTACACGGCGCAAATGTTTCTGACCATCTCCGCTGCTGAATTCAAAGAGAAGAATATGTCGGAAATGTTCCAATTTTTCCACTTGACACTCCATTTTCTAGCGTGCAAGGTTCCACTCACTATCCGTAAATTACAAAACTTCAATATGTAAACTCAAGAACAAACATTGAACTACAAAACAACAATGACAGTCGATAAATAAAACCATGGCAACCGGAATACCATCAAGCAAAACAAAAACGCTACGGACTTATGCACCAACCTAATAGAATTGTCAGATAAATTCGTGTTTTTCTTTCTTTGTGTATATGTGTCCTTCCGTCTGTGAATCCCCCCAACTGCCCATAATTCCAAAAAATCGGTGTCCCTCAAGTTCTCCTAAAACATGACTTTTCAAGAGCGGCATTGCTGCCAATAAATTGTAAAGAAGACGCCTTTGAATTTTAACACTTGATTCCGTATCTCCGAAGCCATTCACCACAATGACACGAAATTCAATACGTATTATAACATGCTTGGTTTCATGCTTGTTAACCCCAGAAATTTTCGTGACGATTGTCGTCGGGAGATCCAAAAGCATCCCTTGAAACATGTTTTCACGCGGTGCCTTCTGTGGTCCAGGAGTACGTATCATGACTCCTGACCGAAAATTCTTGGTTTCGATTCCCGATTCTGCCATCAAATTCAATTCTGGTCTGTGGGTTAGAACGGGGCTCAGGGCAGCCTCGATATGACAAATCAAAAAAACTTTACGAGCCTTACACTAGTCGCATATGATGTGTAACATCTGACATAGAAGAAACCTCGCATGAATTTGTTGATACACCGGTATTGTATGTATACCCCTTATTATTCCCGTTTTCCTACGGGGTCAGGGATGAGATGCGATGGAAGTATTTGTGGTGGATGGTTTTTACGGCCGGATGCCCTTCCTCACGCCAACCTCACGAGAGGAGTTAATGAGAGATGAAATGAATGATGGTGGCTGAAACTGGGTAAGAACGTGGAAGGAAGCGGCCGTGGCCTGTCAGAAGCTACCATTCCAGCATTTACCTGGAGTTGAAAATGGAGAAACCACGGAAAACCATTTCAAGGACAGCAAATTGTTGATACACCGGTATTTTATAATATTTTTGGCACAAATATTAATCTACTAGCAGGTACCAGCGGCTTCGCTCGCGATCAAGACAATGGGGACGATGCATTATTGCTGATAATTGGTCTATTCTATTACAGCAATCGCGGCTACAGGTTGGTCCATTCTAATTCTGAAAATTCTGATACATACAGTATATTGATATGAGCAGCAAAGTGGGAATTTTATAGAGTTGTGAAAGTCAGCAGGGTACGATGTTACATTATGTGAACACATTTGAAAATTACGTGTTTGGTTTTGCCATCTTCTGCTGAGACCTAACGATTTTGTTGTCCGGATACTCGCGAGCACGCCACATACCGTTGCCCATGGGAAAAAATTATTTTGTTTAAATGTACACCTGCTGCTGTTAAGTGTGTGTCATTGCGTTTTGTTAATAGAAATAGTGAATATTGTTTGAAGAGGGAACTGAACTCTTGCACACTAGAATGGCAAATCTTTCGGAATATGGGGAATTAAAAGTATTTTTCCTTAAGCTATTCTGGGTGTAATTTTGCCACACTTATTGATGATTTGAACGTCAACGTGTCGCTATTAATATACCTATTGTAAAATATCTCTCACCTTGGTCGCTGGTGTACATTATGGAGTCTCTTCCAGTGTTACATCCCAGGGTTTGAAATCTCCAACAACCCTTTGGCCTCACATGCCTCTCTAAGTAATTAAAATTCCTGATTGATGTCGTTTGAGTCTGCAGTTTTTTGACTGGTTTGATGCAGCCCTCTATGCCTCCCTCTCCTGAGCTAATCGTTTCAGCTCTACATAGCTACCACACCCTACATCCGAGGCAATCTGTTTAACCCTTGGTCTACCCCTACAGTTCTCGACCCTCCCATCCAAAACAAAGCTTGCTATTCCTGGGTGGCTTAATATGTGCCTTACCAACTTATCTCTTCACTTCATCAGCAGTCGCCAGAAACTTCTCTCCTCTCCCACTTGCCTTAATACCTCTTCATTTGTTAACCTATCTACCCATCTGATCTTCATAATTCTCCTGTAACACCACATTTCAAACGCTTCAATTCTCCTCTTTTCTGCTGCACCATTAGTCCAAGTTTCACTTCCTTATAGTGTCACGCTCCAGACAAAAGCTTTCAAAAATGATGTCCTAATACCTAAATGTATATTCGATGTCAACAGATTCATTCTGTAGAAATGCTTTCCTTACCTGAGCCAACCTACTTTTTCATAACCGCTTTGCTTCGTCCATCACTGGATATTTTGCTTCCCAAGTATCTGAAGTCTCCGACTTCCCGTAGCGTTTCACCTGCCAATTTGATGTCCATAGAGGTTTCTGATTTATTTCGGCTGCATTCCAATAATTTTGTTTACAT
This sequence comes from Meconema thalassinum, assembly GCA_946902985.2. Classification (NCBI taxonomy): domain Eukaryota; kingdom Metazoa; phylum Arthropoda; class Insecta; order Orthoptera; family Tettigoniidae; genus Meconema; species Meconema thalassinum. The sequence continues at coordinate 265,810,361 of OX336390.1, read as the reverse complement.
ATATTGATTTTCATTATGAATTCTTTCCTCAAGGCGGAGTCCGTACCATTCAAAAACTCGTTCAAATCCTTTGGCGTATCGGCCAAGATGACGAAGTCATCAGCAAATCTCAGAGATGAAATTATTTCTCCTTGAATCTTCGCTCCAACTTCAAATTTTTCTCCAATTTCCTGATTATTGTATTTTTAGAGATCTTTGAAATGCGTTGCCCTCGCACATGGTGTAGATACATTGTCAAAGAAAAACATTTAATGTTACGAACATGGGTCGCATAACCTGTACCGAAAGCCTATTCTCAACAGCAGTTCCTTGAACTCAGATTTGCCACCATTTTATTGTATCTTTCCATGTGGTACATCTCTGTACCTCAACATACAGAGGAGTGTTTTAAAAATCATGTCTTGTGTAAATTTTGGAAAAGGTAGTGAGTGTGGTTTTTGCCGGAGTGGATACTCGCTCGTAGAAATTCTTTTCAGTAAAATAGACTGGTTCAAAAAATTTTAAGTGCACATTGAGGTATGTGACGGCGGGATGCCTTAAGTGTTACGGAAATGGCAATAGCCGACACAGAGCTTCGTTGCTACTGAAATTACGACCAGACTGATATTTGTACTTAACTATACGTGAATTGTGAGCCCAGTGTTTATGAAATTGAACGTAGCTATATCGCTATCTTTATTTAGTAGCCGCTAATGTAGTGTTTAAAAATTAGAAGTTGTATTAGAAGGCGCTTTCCCTATTTTTTTCTACCCTGGCACTACAGCTCATGAAGGGCCTAGGTCTATCATGCGACCGCTTTCCAGCCAATTGGCCTGCATATATTGTGGCGAGGCGTGGTCAGTGCATCGTGTCCCCTCGGTCGTTGATCTTGTTCTTCGTGACCGGGGCGCTGCCTCACTATCAGACAGCTACTCAATTGTACTCACGAAGCTGAGTGCACCCCGTTGCAGACCTCACGTTAGTGTCTAAAATCTCTGACGGAGCCGGGAATCGAATCCATGGCCTCCGGATGAGAGGCAGGCGCGCTACCCTGTTCTTATTGTGTTTATATATATCTTGAAAAAGACAATAAATGGATTGGCATTGCCTCCTACAGGGATATATAGATAATCGGATGTCATACCTTGAGGTTGTGTTGCCATGGAAACGGACTTGCATTAGTCTGCGAATATCTTTGAAACTGTTGGTTTTAGGGCCTTAATATGTGGTTTTCGGTGTCTCATAGGGCGTAAAATGAGCTTTGTCCGGTCTTTATGCGACAACTTCGATATTTTGTCGCGGTTGAGTATTTTTTGAGACTTTTCAGTCATGTTGCCCGTTCCACGGGAACAATGATTTATTTCCGGATGAAAGGCAGCCTATATGTTATCCCAGGGTATAAGCTGTCTCCATTTCAAATTTCATCCAAATCCGTCCAGCCGTTTTAGTGTCAAGAGGTAACAAACTAACACACACACAGACACACAGACTTTCACAATTATAATATTGTTACGTGCCACCCCCCTAGTGGCACTTTTGTTAACTGGATTACGGTGGGTAGAAAGCACAACACCAATTACTGCTTTAAAGAAATAATTAACTTTATTGTGGCCAGAAAGATACACTACTCAACAGCAAATACAAGCAATTATTACCTTACTCCAGTTTCCTCACGTCGAGAGTACTTCCCCTTTCACTTGTCAACAGACCACAGTTAATCCTCTCGCTAATGAGTCCGGCCGCGTACGCTGGCTGGAAATAGCTGCTCTAGGTCTGTCACTCACTGTTTGCAACTCAATGACCTCTCTCGCACTAGGTAAGCACACTCGCTCAAAACACAGGCAGTCCTCTGTAAGCTCCTCACTCCCTTCGCTGTCAAGAGAATCGGCTTCACTAGGGGTTTCGCAAGTCACCACACTTCTGTCGCTCAGGATAAGCGCCCGCACTCGCTCGTAAAACACAACAACCACTGCTTGACAGGTCGCACTTATATAGCAGGCCGGTGACTCAATAAATGCAATGTGCACAGCAGTAGATCATGAAAGGCTTGCCCAGTTCCCGGACCTCTTGATTCACAGACCAACACGTACTGCTGGAGTCTAAGCTGCGTGAACCTGAGAGGATGTGCATCGCGGACTATGAGTAGTGGTGTTGACGAGTGATGAGGTTTCTCGGTCCATGTATAGTACAGAACCAAATACATTGGTCGGTGACTCACTCAGTAATTCCTAACACCACAGTGGTTTGAGCAACGGCCGAATGTTAGCAGTATTGGAATAGAAAGGAATACCATATATCACGGCGGGCTGTTGATACATCCTTCTCTTCGCGCCCGACCCTTCCCTGGTCTTTCTCCTCATCCCGCAAGTTCATAGAGCTTGGACTCGAGCAGTAATTTCATATGGATTCTGTTAAAATGAACCATATTGATATGATAAATATCGTTTAAAACGATAATCTGGTAGCAAAAATATCTAACCCGTCCGGGATTCAAACCCGATATCTCTAGATTCACAGTCAGTGACGCTAACCCCACGGCTATTTCGACCGCACGAATATTAGGTACAAGATGGTGACTTATTTTCACGTACCAATAATACTGTATCACGGAATTAAGTCTCATTTATGTTTTGCTTGTTTCGATAATGTTCCTGCGTGAAATTGAGTTTAAAATGCCTTATGAATAGGCCTTCTTGTGAGTAAAGAGAATGTATTCAGCAATAGTCCATGAAGGCTTGCACAATTCTCGTATAAACACAACGATTATATTATATTGATGACTGCATTACCGTTTTGTGGGTTAATATTTGAATAGCCATTGTGCAGTAACATAATACCGGCAATGCCGGCTACTTACAATGTTTGGTTTTAAGGCATTTTACCATTTAAATACTGATACGAAGACTTCGAACATGTGTCATGTGCTTTGTTTCAATCACTTGACACCAGAGTTCACATGAGCGTTTACCGTCAGAATGAAAGTGTTCAGCAATGCGATCCAGCTGGCAGTGCGTCTTACACACTTCCGTTCGATCCACCACTGCCAGCTGGATCGTCCGATCCACTTCCGTCCCATTTTTCAAATTCACTCCCACAAATATCCAGCAACCTAGTGGAAAGATGTTGTACATCAAAAAGGTGGGTTCTATTCTGACCTCAGCTATCATTGAAGTGGTTTTCCGCGATTTCCGAATTCTTCTTGAACGCAGATATGGTATGGTATCAAAAACGTTAAGCCACAACAACTGCATTCCCTATTACTAGCAAACATGCAGGAGCATAGACACCACAATAAAACATGTTGTGATCACCTCGTGGTGTAGTGGCTAGCATTCTTGCTTGTCGACCGGGAGGTCCGGGGTCGATTCCCGGCTCTACCAAGAAATATCATTCTGGTGTGAGGGCTGAAATTGGGTATATTCAGCCTCGGGAGGCAAAATTGAGGAGAGGTAAGTTTGATTTCAACCTCAGCCATCTTAGAAGTGGTTGTCCGTGGTTTGCCATATATACTCCAGACAAATGCCGGTATGGTATGGTTCCTAACTTAAGGCCACGGTCGCCTCTATCCCAACCCTCACCTCAATTACAAATAATAATAATAATAATAATAATAATAATAATAATAATAATTATAATAGTCTAATAATACAGAGTATCAGACAAATTCTACACACAAAGTATACAGGGCTAAGTGACCACGATGTCCAAGCCCCTAAAATGAAACAACAACAACAACAACAACAACAACAACCAAAAAAACATGTTGTCAGACATATTCTACACATACACGTTGAATCAACTGTCCGTAATAATATTTGTTTTATGTTTTGTCACGAAGGTCGATATTTCTCTGCCTGCATCCCGAATCCAAGCATATCCCGCAAACGATACTGAAGGCTATTATTTATCCCTCGTATTAGTCTGTAGTCACATCGAGTCCGACGATAGTTCCACAGTCAGCCGGCAGATTTCAACCACAGGGACATCTCAAATTTAGTGCAGCGATCGGACAAATGTCTGAAAATATGTGGTGACTATGTGGAAAAATAGTGTAAGGTACGTAGAGCAGTGCGTGTATTTGTAATTGATGATGATGATAATAGTTGTTTTAAGGGACCTAACATCTAGGTTATCAGCCCCTAATCGTCCGGGTGATAGCGAAAATGACAATGAAATGGAAAACAAAACGAAAATTAAGTGGGACTGAAAATACTTAAGCTTACGAATTGTAACTCAGATTGAAACGACTCATGGAGAGCGGTAATACTTACAAAAGGGATTTAGAAGGAAAATACTCACAAAAGGAATTGATTGAAAAATACGCACAAAATGTAGTTTACGTTCAAAATACGTACAAAATGCAATGTAGAATCGAAATACTTACAAAATGCAATTCAAATTCAAAAGACTTACAAAATGCAAATGAGATTGAAAATACGTACAAAATGCAATTGAGGTTCAAAATACTAACAAAATGCAATTGAAATTGTAAATACACAATGCAATTTAGATCGAAAAACTCCCATTTCATATCCAAAATCCTCACAAAGTGCAATTGAAATTCAAAATGCAATTGAAATTGAAAATGCTTAAAAAATGTATGGTAGATTCAAACTACTAATTTGGATGGACAATACTTACAAAATGCAATTTAGATTGAGAATACTTACCAAATGTAATTTAGATTCTAAATAACCACGAAATGCAATAGAGAATCAAAATTCTTACAAAATGCCCACCATACAAAATGCAATTTAGATTGAAAATACTTATAACAAGTAGTTCCCTGAAGAACTAAAGCCTATTTTCATATAACCTACTTAAGTTAATTGCATCTATCAACATACAAAATTTCAGTTTGATTGCTGTAATAGATTCGTAGATATTGAGAACCGTCTAATATTTCGGATGGTCGCCATGGATTTTTATATACGTAGGTCTTAGAGTTATGTACTATTACATGAAGATTGTTGTGTAGTTGTAGTATTTGAACTTCAATCGCATGATTAGTACACAAGAAGTTAAAAAAACGAGATTTTTAAGATTCGCACAGCTGCCATCTTCTGGTTATGAAAACAGTGGAAATAAATTATTTGCCAGTGGAATAACATTTGTATAGCCTAAGCATTTACCGTACCGAGGTTCACTGCACTCTGTTAGTTAAATCGCGAGAAACGTCCATTTAAATATTTATACTTCGTGACGCCGCCATGCTGTATTAGTGCTCATGAGGTTATTGAAAGTCATGTAGGTGATCTTATGTTCATAGCCTCTATGAACATAAAGAATTTCAGTTTGATTGCTGTAAAAGATTCGTAGATATTGAGAACCGTCTAAATATTTCGGATGGTCGCCATGTTGGATTGCTATATGTATAGGACATAGAGTTATGTACCATTAAAGGAAAATTATTGCGTAAGTTCATTATTCAAACTTTCACTTCCATCGCATGATTGCGACATAAGAAATAAAAATTTAATTTCAAAATTTTGCACAGCCGCCATCTTGAGGTTATGTAAACAATTGAACTAAATTAGATGCCTGTGCATTACAATATGTATAAAGATTTAACGTACCATATTTCACTCCACTCAGATGGTTAAAATCGCGAGAAAAGTCTCTTAAAATGTTTCAAATTTGTTTGACCGCCATGTTCGTTTCGTATTCTACAGGTGTTTGAATACAAATATAAATTTGTAGTAGAGCCCTGTATCACCGTACAAAATTTCAGAGTGATATCAGAAATAGTTTCGGAGATATAGAATGCCGGTAAAATATTTCGCACAGCCGCCATCTTGAGGCTATATAAACAATTGAACTATATTAGATGTCGTTGCATTACAATGTGTATAAACTTTTGCTGTACCAAGTTTCATTGCGTTTGGATGGTTAAATCGTGAGAAAAGTCTATTTAAAAGTCTCAAATTCGCCTGGCCGCCATGTTGGTTTCGTGTTACCAAGTTTTTGAAAGTCTCATAGGTGAACTTGTAGTACTGCCCTTTATCACCGTACAAAATTTCAGGGTGATATCAGTAATAGTTTCGGAGATATTGAATGCTGGTGAAATATTTCGCACAGCCGCCATGTTGGATTGGTGAGACGTAATAAAATTTGAAGGCCACGGTCGGGGTCGGCCAAAATGGTCCTATGACCTTACCGAGTTTCATTGGAATCGCCCCAGCTGTTTGAAAGTTATTAGTGGGGGACACAGACAGACACACACACACACACACACATACGCACACACACACACGGACAAAAGAGGATCTCATAAGCCTATTTTTTATAAATAAAAATAGGCTAAAAAGCGGTTTAAGTTGAAAATTCTTACAAAATGCAATTAAAATTCAAAATACTCACTAAAGTCTCAGACCCTATGTTGAAAGACTTAAGACTAAAATGCAATTTAGATTGTCAATCCTTACAAAATGCAATTGAGGTTGAAAATACTCGCAAAATGCAATTAGATCCAAAAGACTTACAAAATGCAACGTAGATTAACAATATCTACAAAATGGAGTGTAGGTGCAAAAATCGCTAAAGGGAATTTAGATACACGGAGAGCCAATTAAGTTAACAGGAACAGTGCAGGAATCTCAAAGAGAAAAGGAAATATAATGATAAGAAAACAAGAGGTCTGACCCCTCGAAGAAGGAGGGATCAGGAAAGATGAGACAAGGGCCAATTATGGCGGGAAAGTGAAAGACTCCCTAGGCCTCGGATACCCTATTACCGTCGGGGTCGGAAAACAACAAGAGTTGTCCAAGGGAGGTCGTCAGGAAAGAAGGCAGAGAGGAGCCCGGCACAAGTAAGTGGAAGCAATGCCGGACTCAGCTGAGGTCCCGTGGTCGCCAACCCACGTCCCACTAGATGTGAGCTCCTGGAGGGATATTTGTAATTACCTGTATGTATTTTTGCTTGGCTAAAGAAAATAGGGGCAAAGACTTTTTGATTCTCCCTCGTACATATATACAGTGGCGTAACTACGAGGGTGATTGGGGGAATCAATCCACCCACAGAGACTAATAATAAACAAGATGTTCAGTAAAGAACATATAGCCTACTTTCTCCTAAATGTATGAGTATAGTTATAACTCGTTATTATCAAAGAGTATAATAGAACTATTCTTTGTTGAAGACCTTAGAAACGATTTACCTTTACCAAACGCCACAACCTAGATAAAAACTGCTACCATCATTGAAGAAAGAAAGATAAGAAGTATATCAAGAATGTTATGGATCTGGAGACATAATCGACCGGACTGGCTGCGTGGCTCAGCGGTAACGTTCTCGCTTGCTGGGCCCTAGGTTGCAGGTTCGTATCCTGGCGCAGTCAGCTGGCATTTGAGGGTGCACAAATGCGAGGGAGCCGTGTCAGTACATTTACTGGCACGTTAAAGATCCCCTTCGGGCCAAAATTCCGGCACCCCGGTGTCTCTAAAAGCAACAGTAGTTAAAAGGGATGTAAAACCAATAACATTATTATTATTATTATTATTATTATTATTATTATTATTATTATTATTATTACATATACGACCTGCCGTGGGCAACATCCAACTTTGAGTTGAGGCATGTCTTTACACGTCTGGTTGTGCATGGCTTTCACAACCCTAATTGAAAAAAAAGGAATGAAGATTGTAGTTTTACGTGACCGTGAATCTTGTGATTATGAGCCACGGGACCTCCTTTTTACGTGGAATCCGAACCACAGGACATGGCATTTCACTTCGAAAATCTCACATGCTTTGACCGGGAATCGAAAACCCTAATTGAATTAACAAATCTTTCCATGACCCTACAGAGACGTGTGTATACAAACTACTATGTAAAATCGTTTTGTTCTTTACTTCAAATAACATTTTCAAGTAACGCAAAATAGGCTGTTACAAACCCTTTAAAATAAAAAGTAAAAATATATCGTAGTATCATCTTGTCATTCTTCAAATTCGATGCGCATAGAATGCCAATGGTTGCCACGTAGACTAGTCGTGACATCTATTGGTGAAATATCGAACAATATAATCCTAACAGAGCGAGTGCATTCTAGCGGCCAGAAGAAGAAACTTTTCAATAAAATCTGGAAGTTAATAAGTAAGTCGACGTGCAGTTACCTTTTTGGCAGCTAGATGTCTCGAGTAAATCTGCTGGCGAATTATGTTTTAATTAAATATATATTTTACAACATAATATGCACAATATAACGCTTAATTTTAAAACATCTGAGTCATTACAAAACAATAAACATATAACATTTCAAGCAAAAAACCTAGCTCTGCCCGGGTTTGAACCATAGGCATTTGAGCGATAGGCTAACGCTCTACCACTAAGCTAATTGTGTCAACGAATATCGCTCTATATAAAATGACTTACATAGAACTTGTTAGCAAATAATGATTTATACTAAACGATTTCATCACTGGAGTATATTATTTATATATAAAGCATTTCATACAAAGTTTATTTATTTTGTATCAGTACGCTATATTGCATGCAATACTCAAATTAGTGAAATATAAGTCAGGCACAAGATATCCGCTGCCATCTTGTCTTATTACTGAATCAGCTCAGCTTTTTAAAATCACGTCTGCACTATAGTATTAAAAAATAAACTTTTAATTTCGAACGTGCCTCTTCCTTTAGAACAGTTAAAACGATTCTCGGCTCGATAATCGGAACTGGTGGGTCCCATGATATGGATTATAAAGTTTGCATAATTCGCACGGCCGCCATCCTGAAATGGTATGGCGGACGACCTTGTAGTTTGGTCACAAGACGCATCCTATACGAAGGTATGTTGTTACCAAATTTGGTAGAGATCGGATGATTTGGTTAGTCGTTATTTGATTTTACGTTTTGAACGTTTGAGTGGCCGCCATTCAGTTTTAGTAAAGATGGCGGCGATATAAAACATGACACTGAGGTGTCCTTTGCTAGTGCTACCTTTGTACCAAATTTCGTTCAATTCGCATTCACCGTGTTCGAATTGATAGGGGGGGACAGACATTCAGAGTACACACACTCACACACACACACAGACACACACACACACAGACTCACACACACATACACACACACACAGACTCACACACACAGACAGACACACTTTTTTCGCCCTGTGTTGATCTCATAAGTCTACTTTCATTTTTTGCAAAAATCAAAAGTAGGCTAAAAATCGTAATTCGATGATTTTTAATTTTTGAATAAAACCAACCTTCAGATTGATGACAGACGACTGGATTATGTATGTTTATACTTACTAATTCGAGTATATTTCTCTTTACTCCCGTAAAACTGTTCATTTACGAGCTTTTACACATTGATAGGTGCTATAACGTATCAAATGCTATCGAGATGAAACATGAAAACGTGGAGGTTTGCTTTCATGGATCATGTCTCCTTCCCCCTCCTCCCCCCCCCCTCCCCCCTTCCCCCCCCCCCCCCTGCACAAAGCAAAACAAAACAAAAAAGCGAAAGAAAAAAGAAAGGAAAAATAAAAAATAAAAAACAAAAGCATCAAACAACAAACACCAAACCAAAAGCACAAAGCACAAACGAAAAGCAAAACTGAACACTAAAACAAAAAACAAGCAAATAAAAAGCATTAACGATTAAACGAAAGCAAAAACAAACTGAGCTTCAAAACAAAAACAGACAAAACTTGCAACAAAAGAGAGACAGAGACAGAGAGAGAAATAAAACAATTGAAAAAAAAATGTTTATTAGGCAAGTGAACGCTCTTCATAGCTCATTGACTCCGCTCATACCCCCTCCAGAAGCAAATTCTAGTTACGCCACTGCATACATACCGTACATATATTTTCATTTAAGAGTGTTTTGCCTATCAGCTTCCGGTCTAGTCTGCTAATAAATCTAATGACGCGAATTTCTTGCATTTAAACTGCCTTAAATGCCAACCAAAGCAAATAAAACAGTGGGAAAGAAGCAGCGAGCACATTATTAACAGGTCCATACAATCAGCCAAACAATCGAATAGTTGAATTACTGGACGTGACAAATGTGCACATCGAAGATGCCACTGATGCCATCTTATCTGATAACACTGGACCCATTTGGCGATTTCAGTTTAAGTGGAGAACATACGAGAACAGAAAGTGGTATGTGACATCATGGCTGCGTGCATGACGAACGGGGTCACTGATCATAATGTATTAAGGTCTGCAGCACAATACAAGTAACCAGAACGTAATGCAAATTACGCTAGAACGCCGGTTCAGTTGGGACCAATCTTGAGCATGCCCCACGTGCCCAGCGTCATTATTGGATATATCCAGTCTCAGACCAAGTGGTTAAGGACTTAGGACAAATTGAGCACCAGCTCCGTGTGCTTGAGTGTGTGTGTTCAATCTGCCTGATAGCTTGTGTTTCTGTAGTAGTGTATGTAACTGTAAACTTATTTATTACAAACGGGGATGGAATACGAGCCCCAGGGCTTGAAATAAGGGGGCATCCATTAAATACGTGAGGCAATTTTGGCGATTTGTTGACCCCCCTCTCTCCCCGGTGAGATGTCGTGAGATTTTGCTCGACCCTATCCCCCCCTCCTCTACTCTCACGTGAGATTTTACAAAACGCGTATTTATTTTTAATGTAAATAAGTGAATCTGTGCTTGATTTCGTTGGAGTTATTTAAAAAGGCAATTTGCTTAATTCTTTTCAGATAAGTAAGACTATTATTTAAGACTTCTAAGAACGTAGTCTAGAATCAATGAGGATATAAAAAGTAGGTTAGCTCAGGCAAGGAAAGCATTTCTACAGAAAAGGAATCTGTTGACATCGAATATAGATTTAGATGTTAGGAAGTCATTTTTGAAGGACTTTGTCTGGAGCGTGGCACTATATGGATGTGAAACATGGACTATTGGTGCAGCAAAAAAGAGGAGAATTGAGCGTTTGAAATGGGGTGTTACAGGAGAATGATGATCAGATGGGTAGATAGGGTTACAAACGAAGAGGTATTAAGACTAGTGGGAGAGGAGAGATGTTTCTGGTGACTGCTAAAGAAGAGAAGAGATAGGTTGGTAGGACACATACTAAGACACCCAGGAATAGCAAGCCTGGTTATGGAAGGAAGGGTCGAGGACAAGAACTGTAGGGGTAGACCAAGGTTAGAATATGTTAAACAGATTGCCTCGGACGTAGGGTGTGGTAGCTATGTAGAGATGAAAAGATTAGCTCAGGACAGGGAGGCATGGAGAGCTGCATCAAACCAGTCAAAAGACTGAAGACTCAAACAACAACAGTCGGAGGCTCATGTATGATCTGAAGAGTGACTACTGGAACCACCACGTCCAAGTAATTTTCAGTAAAATTATCTGCGCCTTCAACCTCGCTCTGATTTAGCTACTCTAAACCGTTATCACTTGCACACAGAAGCTCAGTAGAGAACCCATGTGGATTGGTTCAAGCATCGAATCCATATTTTATATGTAAAAAAAGAGGAAATAATGCAGTTTTTAGAAAGAATTTGTAAGAATTTTAAGGGTTAATAAGAAGTTGGGCTCTTACAAGGTGATGCAAGCGCGGGTGACCACTAGTCACGCGGGCAAGAGATCACGGCTGACTCGGCGATAAGAGGCTAGCGCATGATTATTAATAGAGCTGGTAGTTTTCCACTGCGAGTGACGGAGAAGGAGTTTCGGAAATAGGTCTTACTCGGCGATAAAATGGCAACATCGAAATGACGCAAGAAGAGAAATAATTAAAATTAAGCCATTTGCAAGAATTTAATTAATGAAATGAACCCGTCACTGTTGATCATCTTGGAAAAGAGATTTTTGTGTGTGGAAAAAGTTTATAATAATTGCACAGGAAAGAAGTGCATACGCGGCATTACGTCGATAGTTATTCCCCGAGCCCAAAGCTAGGAGAGAGGGAAAATAAAACCACACTACCCACGCATCTGAGGAGCCCAATTATTTAATATCTTGGAATTGTGTGATAGATTTTCGTGATAAAAGGAACCCTTTTACATTTAAAACGAGAGCTTTCAGGAGACATTTTTCAAAATTATACGACAATTATTTTAGAAGTTAGTGTTGGAGAAGAAGCAGATCTGATCTTTTTGTGGCAGATTTGAATATAAACCCTGGACGTGCCAGGAAGAGTATGCAGTATTCAGTACTCACTAGACCGTGCTAGGTCGTGTTACTCTGTATCGCAGACGAGCACCCCGTATGGGAGTCGCCGTCTAGTACCGTCAATAGTATCGCCGTGCAAAGACATATCAAAATCCTTGTTATAGGAAATATATCATCAAGCTTCGGACTTAATAAATTTCACCAGTACAGTCAAAGTTTTAGACTGTGGACTTAAGAAATTACCGGCGATAGGTACTCGAATCTAAATAGTTTCAGTTAAAGATTTATTTATTTATTTATTTATTTATTTATTTATTTATTTATCGTATGGCTTTTAGTGCCGGGAGTGTCCGAGGACATGTTCGGCTCGCCTGAGTCTGTAGCTGCTTCCAGCGGATACCCTATATAAAGGATGAGCTACAAGTTCCGTTCAATTTCAAGTAGTTCCAACTTTCGCCACCAGATATCAATGATACCTAGTGGTGAACGTTGGAACTTTGATAGAGCGTTCTGACGAAATCTAACCTAACAAATTTTGCTTTACACAAGTTTAGTCTGTGAAAGGATCTTTTACATGCCATAAATCTATGACATGGGACCGCCGGCTTTACTTCCCCTCCGAAGGAAGACATACTGAAGGATTTTTAACGCTCTTAAAAATTCCGACGACTTCGGGCGGGTTTGAACCCACTATCTTGGGCATAGCAGTTCAGCATGCTACCGACTACGCCACCGAAGCCGCTTTTCAGTTAAAGAACCGACGCATCATAGGATTTCGAAGTACCCAAGAACAGTGAACTACACAATTCTATCTACGTTAAATAACCAGATCAGGGTAGAACGTGATAGTAACGCCTAGTGTTCCTGAACTGAGGGGACTAGAGCTGAGTACGATAGAATTTAGGAATCGAGGTTCCAGGCTTTGTCTAGGTGTAGACAAATGAACAGTCAGACATTGGGATTACTCCAATAAGTCTAGAATCGCAATAACAGAAAGTAAAATCCACGTGTGGATTATTGGACAAGGAAATTACTAGGTCGCCGTTATACTAGTTCAAGCGATCATAAAAAGTAAAACGTCAGTGACAGACATTTATTAGACGAACAAGTTAGCGTCTAGCAAGATACGATATCGTTTAGTAAAATTATTAAGCCGATAGTCAAATCCAGAATAAGAGGATCAACCGTTCCAGTTAGGGTAGTTCGATCGAGACTTTCAATCATCCCATCAGATTAGGAAGCCGACGTACATAAAGTGCAACCCTTGGAAACGGGAAAGAATAAGGACATCACGTGTGTTGAGGCAAATAATTAATGCCAGAGTGATAAAATTTTATGTAATTCAAGTTTGGTGAAAATTTTGAGTGTAATATATTTTTAGTGAAATTGTATTTGTATTTAAGTGAAAATGAATCCAAAAATGGTATTCTTTAGATTAAAAGTGATCAGTGTATATGTTTTATGTGATGTTAAAAAAAAGTGTTATCAAGTGTAGATATGATCATGAATATGGCTTAAGAAGCAATTAGTGAGTGAAATGTTTCATCGATGGAGAACTCGGTCGCTGACCGTAATATCATGTGAGTACTAATTTCATTATTATGTGTTTTTGGGAAGATTTGAGTATAATCCTCAGGAGTGGAAAGTAGGGATGTTTGAAAACATGTGAAATATAAGTTACGCGATCTGAACGATTAATTTGATTGAAATATAAATAATGTGAAGTATTAATGAATCCCTTGTGAAAAATATTCAGTGGAATATCAGTATAATGGTAAATAATATAACTATGGTAAAGCAAGCGCGATAATAATAATAATAATAATAATAATAATAATAATTAAATAAATTAATTATGTGATGAATTTTATATTGAATAAGTGGTAGCTGCAAGAGCCCCGTAGATGAATTGTTAAATTGTTGTGAATCAATATGTTCTTAATGTTATAAATGATTATTGTTAATGGAGGCTAAGGCTGAACATATTATTTTTGAGATGTAGATCAAATTTTGATTTGAATTTCTTTCTTTCTTTCTTTCTTTCTTTCTTTCTTTCTTTCTTTGAAAGGCAACTAGGCTATTTTATGTATGAGCGCCATGTTGCGAAATTGAAATAATTTTTCACGCTAGGAACGCGTTGAAATGCTCGGTAATAATAATTGTGAGGGACAGTTAGTAGCGGTAATGAGTTATATTGAATTGTGGTATTGCAATACTGAAAAGGGTGCAATTTATGTTGTATTGTGAGCGCTGGTTGCGTACAATACCTTCCTTAAGTCGCTAAGTGGTAAGTCCTCAAAGTTGGGATATGGTTCCCGAGGCAGTTTTAAAGGATTGAACTCAGAGTCGTCCGCATCGAAGCCCCTTATATATTTGTTGTTTTATGGATTTTCTTACCCGCTAATGAGGACACCTTATAATTATACTTTACCGAAGCTCAAAGAATAGGTCTGTAGAACCTAATTTGTCTTGTTGTTAATTGGTATTTTGCGCCTGGTCTTTCAAAGAAACGCATTTGAAGCCGCTGGCAGTAGCGCTGTATAGCCGTCTCTTGAGGATGCGAGACTGTGGGTCCCCCTCCCTCCATAGCCATAAGTCAGCCAAGTAGTGAGACAGACCCTTACACACTCTCTTATAGAGAAAGGTCAAGAACGAGCTGTCTGATTCACGGTACACGGAAGTGTTTAAGATTGTTTTAACGACCCAGTATTTGAACCGAGGTCCTTTTACGTTCAGTATTATCGCTTGCAGAGTTCAGATCGTTGCTTCCTTAATTGTCTTTGAAGACAATATAATAAAATCTCTAACGTTATTATTAAATGATTCAGTTGATTCACGAGTTATTATGAAAATGTTAAGATTTTGGGAGTAATCTTAAGTTGACTTGGTCAGTAGTTTTCTATAACCCGGGGATACGCAAATTTTTCCAATCACGGTAGTGAGTTGGTAGCTTGAGAAGAGAGGCGGTAACAGATGAACATTGTGGGAGCCCAAAATTAATTAATGAGTAGCCATACTATGATATTGTGATTTAAGCCAGATATACTCATGTAAAAATTAAATGGTGTGTGTTTTATTGTTAACACAATGCATGTAAACTTTACCGAGCCATTTGAGCTCGTTTTTAAAGAATTAGGATTGATGCTATATGGGAGTGAAACTCAGATGAGTTTTTGTTTGGTTTTTGGATAACCAGTAATTATTATTTTGTGAATATTTAATTTGAATTCCTTGTTCATCTTTGGACAAGTGTGAAGTGTAGTGTCAGTGTTTTGATGTTTATTTTTGTAGTGCCATATTTTGAATAATTAAATGTTTTGATAGTAGGATTTTGATTTTGTTTATTTTTGGAAGTGTATCCTATGCTTAATCCAAAGTGTGTAAGTCACAGAGTGGGAGAACATACCATGAACCCCGATACTCCCGATTGAGCATTGCTGGCGAACTGTGATTTGCATATTTCATTATTGAAATGGGCACAGTAGCTCGACGTGTGACAATCTGAGAGGGTCGCACTTTGCCCGCTGGTGCACTAGGCTATGGACCGCACGCCGGTGCTCTACAGCTCTTGTGATAGATGAAAAGTAGATACCGCATGTACTGTAGCAACTCTTTTCTAGATCACCACGTACACTAAGGCAAAAGAGGTCATAGGTCATGCTGATGCATATTTTAATGGAGAAACATTTTTTACTTAATTTAACACAGTTTTCTCGCAATTTTACACTGTTTCTTGAGGGAAAGAAAGTGATATTTGCCAAGACCCCCTCTCCCCCACGTGTGATTGGGTGAGGTTCGGCTCGACCCCCTCCAAACGCCTCACGTAATTATTGGACGCCCCCTAAGGTACTATCCTGGCATTTTCCTAGAGAGAGTTTGAATAAAAAAAAGCAGGTAAAATCATTTTCAGGATGACCGCTGTCAGCGCAGGAATTGGAACCTCCGATCTCCGATTGCGGTCATGGTGCCATTCTATGTTACAGACGCTGCCAACAACTCGAGCTCTCCGCCTCTACTGGACTACACGGAGTTCTACAACTCTTCCCTGGACCATATGGACCTCATGCAGGACTATTTTAATTGGCAGAGTCCTCAGCTCCCGGGCCAGTTTGCATACTGCCAATACCCCTTCATCCTGAGCATCGTGGCCAAGAGGATTATCCTCACCAAGGTACAGTGTTGCTGAACCACTTCCTGATAACAGGTGGGAAATGCGCGTTATTGAACACCAATCCATAACCTTCCATTACTCAAATGGCGTTTTGTTACATCATTAGTCTCCGCGCCATTAAATATTTTATATTATATTACATTCAACCGTAAGCCTCCGTGGCTTAGGCGGCAGCACGCCGGCCTCTCACCGCTGGGTCCGTGGTTCAAATCCAGGTCACTCCATGTGAGATCTGTGCTGGACAAAACGAAGGCAGACAGGTTTTTCTCCGGGTACTCCGGTTTTCCCTGTCAAAATTTCATTCCAGCAACACTCTCCACTATCATTTCATTTCATCTGTCATTCATTTAATCATTGCCCCGGAGGAGTGCGTCAGGCCTCGGCAGCCGGCACAGTTAATATCCTCGCCGCTAGATGGGGGCTTCATTCATTCCATTCCTGACCCGGTCGGAGACTGGAAGCAGGCTGTGGATTTTCATTTTCACATTCAACCACGAGCCTCCGTGGCTTAGACGGCAGCACGCCGGCCTCTCACCGCTGGGTCCGTAGTTCAAATCCCGGTCACTCCATGTGAGTTTGTGCTGGAAAAGCGGAGGCAGACAGGTTTTTCTCCGGGTACTCCGGTTTTCCCTGTCAACATTTAATTCCAGCAACACTCTCCACTATAATTTAATTTCCTCTGTCATTCATTTAATCACTAACCCAGGGGAGTGCGACAGGCTTCGGCAGCCGGCACAGTTCATATCCTCGCCGTTAGATGGGGGCTTCATTCATTCCATTCCCTGACCCCGTCGGTCGACTGGAAGCAGGCAGTGGAGTTTCATTTTCATTACATTCAACCTCTGATTTCCTGATGAGTACTTACATTTCTCTTCCGCATAAGCTATTAATAAAGGTTCGCTGTCACCACGGAGGCCCGGGTTCGATTTCCGGCTCTGCTAAGAAATTTAATTCTGGTCTGAGAGCTGGAACGGGGTACACTCAGCCTCGTGAGGCAAACTGAGAAGAGGTGTGTTCGTTTCCCACTTCTACCTCAGGCAAATTCCAATATGGTTCCTAGCTGATTGCCACGGCCGCCTCCTTCCCAATTCTCATCAGAATTACACACTAGTACAGCTATCACAAAAACACAGGTTGTTCGACAAATTCCACACACAAGCACCCAAGTACACGGGGCTACATGACCACGATGACGCAAAGCCCCTCAATCAAAAACAACTATTAATAAAGTAAGACCACCTCGTGGTATATTGGCTAACATTCTTGTCTGAGCGTACCCCGTTCCAGCACTCAGATCAGAATTAAATGTCTTGGCAGTGTCAGGAATCGAATCCGGGCATATACAGTGGCAGCCAAGAATGCTAGCCACTACGCAACGAGGTGGACTGTCGTCAGGTCTACCGGAATGGTTCCCAACTTAAGGTAACGGCCGCCTCCTTCCCATTCATCACCTGACTTACAAATACACACACTGAAACAGCCATCACAAAAACACAGGTTATCAAACAAAATTCCACATACACCAACACCCAGTACTCGGGGATGAATGACCACGTTGTCCAATAGTCTCAAATGAAACAATAACTACCTCAGATCTAGTGACAAAAACCATACAATACAGAGTGACGTAATGAAAGTAGCAGTTGACTATCGTGGAACGAAATCATGGTAGAGTAGCCTCCGTGGCTTTCTTTCAGTGTTGCCTGTTCAATCTGTCAATTCATACTTTACAGTCGCTTTTGCCCAATTAGAATAGGCGGGGTAAATTTCACCATAACTTGACTGATAAAGGAGGATTCAGTGAATAATATTAATACATGGTATATTGGCTTTCAGAAGCCTCCGTGGCTTAGGCGGCAGCACGCCGGCCTCTCACCGCTGGGTCCGTGGTTCAAATCCCGGTCACTCCATGTGAGATCTGTGCTGGACAGAACGGAGGCAGACAGGTTTTTCTCCGGGTACTCCGGTTTTCCCTGTCAAAATTTCATTCCAGCAACACTCTCCACTATCATTTCATTTCATCTGTCATTCATTTAATCATTGCCCCAGAGGAGTGCGTCAGGCCTCGGCAGCCGGCACAGTTCATATCCTCGCCGCTAGATGGGGGCTTCATTCATTCCATTCCTGACCCGGTCGAAGACTGGAAGCAGGCTGTGGATTTTCATTTCATTTTCAGATAACAAAACCCCGCGGCACATTTTCGCGACACATCGCACCAGTTGGAAATGCCTGGTCTTGCCTAAGTGTTAATAAACCACCCCCGCATGTGTGTTGTCAGGACTCGGAGCAGCAGATGATCCTAACGGCTCGCCGCTCCCTGGTGGCCAAGGTGGCGAGACACCAGGCCCCACAGATCGACATCTTCTTCCTCAACATCATGGTGAGACGGTCCAACCTCGTGTCTGACTCGCTCAACGAGGTAAGCTAGAGTTCACTACATTTCACAAAACAGTCAAGTAGTATCAGATAGCAGAAACTCTCTTTGCGTGTGTTCCAAAAGAAACTGAGCTGATTACGTCTTCATTGGATACAGTAGTACAATACATTTTTATCAGTAATAGTGGGACACTGTCACTCTACAACTTAAAAACAAAAGCAGACATGGTTTTACCTGGCCCATAACCACGCCATGGGAATTTCAATTAATTAATTAATCTATTAATCTATTTGTTTATTTATTTACATGGTATCTGTAACAACTAATCGTTAATTTTCCCTTTGAAAATCTCACATGCATTACCCAGGAATCGAACTCCACTCGCCTTGGTAAGAGGCAAGTAGTTAGGCCACTACACCACCATGCCCCCAGATAGAACTTGTAAGGTCGGGATCGAACCCTAGGAACGTCAGAACGCTCAGCTTTGTTCTGTTTGAAATAGTCAAAGCTGTTATCAAGATGTTTTTCGGCAAGAAATTTATGGTTTTTCTTATTTCGTGACAGGAGTTGTAGTAGGATCTTGTTTAGCCTTCTGCTGAAGTGTTCATTTGCAGAAGTCTTAACCAGACATATTTATCTATAATAAGCGTATAAACTTACACATCTTTTAGACATGCTTGTAACTGCAACTTGTGACGTTCTTAACCTTGTGGACGCTGCGCCGTAATTTTTAACTCGTGTTTCCTCCCAAACACTCGTCTGATGTTCAGAACAACTACATCACTGAACGTGTCTAGTTATTAACTGCTATACCTGCCAACAAAGATCAATATACAGTAATTTAATTTTACAAATACCAAAGTCGGTATCAATATCTTGGAGATTAACACTGTCCATGGATAAACCTGGGCATTATTTATGAGCCCCTTTGTACCATTCATTACATTAAAACAATATACAGTATACAGGGTTGGTGGGGAGTGACTAGGCAGATGGGTGCAAATAGATTCCCCAGAACAGGAAGCGCCGAAATTCGCGACAAACATAATAAAGGGTGGGTGGTTTAGAGAAACAAATTCTTAGTTACAATATTTAAGCATGTCTGGTAGGTTAACCACATTGTCTATTACTTTGTGTGTACCCTATATTGTGCAGCTTAACAAAACAAAGAAATTATGTCCAGGGTGGATCTGCATACGGCGAGTAGTTCTTCCAAACAATCCATGTTACTGCATTCACAATTATTGTGGGATCTCGTTCTCTGTAATCAGTCTGGTACAATGCTACAAGCGTAACGCCTTCGTGGAAAGGGACGGAAATATGGTTGGACGAGTTCTCTTCCTCTCCGCGAGACCTGTCTGGGAGACAATCTCGATACCAGCTGTCTACATGTCTGTTACGTTTTGTCTTGTTTACCTTTCTCAGATTTGTTGATGTTTACACACAAACCAGTTTGTCATGTCTCGTCTTCTGGTTCCTGATTTACGCGCAGTAGTAGACTCGCAAGCGGTGTTGCCGAATGATATGTACGTTCTCCCCTGGTTTCTCTTAAAACACCTTTTATTATAGTTTACACTTGTCATGTCTTTCGGCGCTTCCTAACCTGATGAGTCGTATGCCTAGTAATACTCCACTGACCAGGTAAATTCAACTTGAGTGGGAATGTTCTTATGTAATACAGTACGTACATTTCGTTAAGATTCTCTAACTTGTGTTGCAGATCGCCAACAAGCAGAAGGACCTGAAGAAGAAGCTGAAGGTATCGTTTGTGGGCGAACCGGGGCTAGACATGGGTGGACTCACCAAGGAGTGGTTCCTGCTACTCATCCGGCAGATCTTCCACCCGGACTACGGCATGTTCGTGTACCACCCTCACTCGCGCTGCTACTGGTTCAGCACGGATCAGGACGGCAACCTCCGAGAGTACAACCTCATAGGGGTCCTCATGGGACTGGCCGTTTACAACTCCATCATCCTCGATCTGCACTTCCCTTCCATCTGCTACCGCAAGCTACTCTCCCCACCCGTCGTACCCGCTGTCGACACTGCGGGCGTGGGAGTCGTCAAGACGCTCACCCTCGACGATCTTGCCGAGATCATGCCGGTATATCAACTCTTTAGACTGAACAACTGATCAGAGTGCCATTCCTTACCTAATATTAATTTGTTGATTCATTTGACGGGCTTGGGACATCTTGGTCAACAACCCCATGTAGTTGGGTGTGTGTTGAGTTGAATTTGTCTGATAACCTGTATTGCTGTGATGACTGTAGTAGTGTGCGTAACTGTATCAAGGACAGGGTTGGGGTAGGCGCCCCGGGAATGAAAAGAAGGTACTAACTTAACATTTACCTGGAGGGAGTGTGGAATAAACCGGGGATAACCACTCTCAGGATAGACACCGTCAGACGGGATTTGAACCTGCGATCTCCGGGCTTGCTGTAGCTGCCCGCGCGGACGTGGTGCACAGTTTAACAAGCAGTTAAAGTCTTCTTAAAGCACATACTGTACATTCTTTCAAATATTTTGAACACTAATAATAAGCTACGCCTTAGGTCATGTAGTAGTAAGGCATTACTTATAGATGTCCAATTACCTAAAGAACTTTTCACTGCAAAGTAATACCGCTTTGCACAAATAAAGTAAAGATTTTTGTCAGTAATTTAGCATTCTTTTTAAATTTGTATAATTAAAGACAAGTGTCTTCTTAAAGCGCGTAAATTCTTTCAAATATTTTGAACACTAATAATCCATCATTTGAGAAATGAAGTCTTTAATGCATTAACACGCGATGTCGACAGCACGGCGGATGACGAGTGACTGCTGTCGCTGTTCCCCCATCACTGAAGCGTGGCTGAGAATCCGTCTGCCCAGAGAGGTCAGCTCGACCTTGAAGCTTCACCACATACCGTCCGTACTCTAACAAAATATATTCAGTTCGATCTGCATTTATTTGCAAAATTTTCATTTATCTATAACAAAAGTTTGCAAAGATTTAAAAAAAAGAATGAGCAATGAGAAGACTCGGGAAATGTAATTCAAAGTTATTGTCAGTACCATGGGCTGCATTTTACACATATAAAACTACCAATACAACAACAAACAGCGCAGCCACTAGCTGAACACGTTAAGTAGGTACCAAAAGTGTAAAATATGATTCCCACAGTTATTAAAACAAAAGAGTGCACAGCCAACTGTATCAATGCTAATATTTCAGAAAAATGGACAAGTCCTATTTACAACACGCAAAATTTAAGAGCTTAATGTGCTGTACGTTACACTAGACGGCGTTACGTAGACTACATTTCTGTTTGAAACATGCAGTTTATTGAAATTTTCGAGGCCATTTTTCTCTGTTGCCTATTCATTTCAGTCGGTCGCCACGAGTGTGCCCAGTTAGATTAGGTGGGGAGTTACAATTAATGTTCTAGTGCCTGAAATAAATTACATGAATTATTTATACTTTTCTCACATAAATGAGGGGCTAAATTGGCTGACTAGTTTCGTTCGTTAAGCAAACATCATCAGGTCTTACTCACTTAGGCTTAACAGTAAATATGTACCTAATAACACTTCTGTACAACAGTATTTACAGTTTTTAAGCTACACAAGTGTTTATTAAACTTTGCAACGAGTCGGATTTTTAACAAATTACAGTATATTTTGTATTCCGTTAGTTTATTACACTTCTGAAAGGGTTGTGTATATTATTAGTACTATTTATGTGTATAAGTGTGAAACCCTTTTGAATTATTAACTTCTACCGTAGCGAGCAATTGAAGTGATTGCGTTCTACACTGTTTTGCTATTAAAAGTTATATTTCTTATTTACTTGAAAAGGATTTTTTGGTAGTTATGTTAAACACTTAACTCTTTATAGGTCAGTCGTCGTATATTTACCATATACTATAAGGAGAAAGATGTCAAAGATGTTGATGGTTGAATCTTTTAGCCATATATCAAAGAATTTGTTTTGAAAACGTCAATATTTTTGAATACCAAATATTAGACCTAAGGATTCTTTTTAAAGAATAATAACAATTAAAATCAAAGTGAAAAAATAAAATATGATAATACAACTTAGAATTAAAAATAAATAGTTTTTAAAAATAAATAAGCTCATAATATTCAAAAAGATGGTATATTGGCTTTCACGGCCGGTGAATTAATTTAATACACCGGCCGTGAAAGCCAACATGCCATCTTTTTGGAAGCCTTCATAGGAAGGTTAAGGCTGCTTGAGCTTTTGGTTCTCGCAGTAAAGTAGTGCAGTTGCACTCTATATAAAGGGAGGTAGCGCGCAGTTCATTACTCCTGTGGGGGTCCGGGTGGGGACACTAAGAGCCCGCCGATGAGCCAGCTTGGTGTCCTAGGCGAAACCCCACACAAGACACGGCACAAACCTAGAAGAATTGCTCATAATATTCAAATTATAATAATTTTATAATTTAATTTTGTGATTATAAAAATAATATAACAATTAAAATTATCAAAATAAATATGAACATTAAAATGTTAAAGAGAGCAAACATTAAAATTAACAGAAATTTCACACTATGCAGTAAAAATGTTATTGTATTTTAATTAGATAGGTCCATTTGGAATATCCCTGTAAATATTAATTCAATCGCCGATACCATAATGCTTCTTAAGGTCATGTTTATAAAAAGTGGCTTGGCTTGGAACTGTAGACCATTTCAAAATGTGAGAGCTTTTCGGCAGATCACCAAAACTTCCGGTTGCCTGTCCCTGCATTAATAGTACATTATGCAACGAGCGTATAATGGCAATAATTAAGACACGAGTATGTTTATAAAACGAGCGTATGCGAGTTTTATAATTTCTATACGAGTATCTTAATTACCATTTTAGGCGAGTTGCATATGACTGTTTATGTTCGACGATAATTATTATAACTATTTTAAGTTCGAACATAAATATTCATAAATATCTGTCGAGATTTCGCCAGTTTTATGTACTGAACAGAGCGCATGGGACGCAGAGAATACCTTGTATTTGACCATGGCCTCCTCGATTACCCCACTATGATACTAGGCCACGCAGTGAAATTTAAATTAGAAGACCTTGGAACTCAGCGCAGGTGCGATGCTATCCTTACCTAATTGGTCAAACAACTGTTTCTTGAGCTCTGATTGGTGGAAGAAACTGTCCCATTATTAAAACTTGTACTATAATGAGCCTCATTATAGTACAGTTTTCTGACATATAATATTTACATTTCGACATCGTTGAACATAAAGTATCTTATGGTACAGTATTGCCTATTTATTATTGATATTATAATATGGTAATTTGTTCTGTTACAGGACGTGTCTCGAGGTCTCACAGAGTTACTCAACTATGAAGGGAACGTAGAAGAGGACATGTGTATGAGCTTCCAGGTGAGCAAACCTCCCAAAAGCTCTCTTCTTAGAACGAAGACATATTGACTTTTCTATAAAACGCAAAACCCACTGATGCTGCTGCTGATGCTGCTGCTGATGCTGCTGCTGTTGTTGTTATTTTCATTTCTCAGCCGGACCATGGGATTTTTCCCAACGTCCTCACTACCATAGACTTAGTTGTTGGATCATTTTAGGTACTTAGATGTCAAGCTCAATTCAGTGTGTATCTGTGCAGTAGTGTGTGTATTTGTAACTGAGGTGAGTGTATCTGATAAACTGTGTAATAGTACACAATTTGTAATTGAGGTGAGGATTGGGAAGGAGACGGCTGTACGTTAGGAACCATCCTGACTTTTTCATGTAGTAAAAGTGGAAAGCCGCGGAAACCTCTTCTACGATGGCTGAGGTGAAAATCGAAATAAGCTCTTGTTAGATTTGCCTCACGGGGCTCGACCAGAATTTAATTTCTTGACAGAGCCAGGAATCGAACCCAGACCTTGAGGTTGACAGAGATGAATTCTAGCCGCCACACAACGAGGTGATCCATAGTTATTAAATAATACACTACTGTTAACGCTGGCGCTGCAGTCACCTTCCCAATCTTCAACTGAATTTAAAATTCACACATGACTACAGACACCGCAAATCACAGGTTACAAGATATATTCATTATGTATATATATATATACAGGACCAGCGGTTGGAAACTGCTCAAGATGATGATGATACAGGAGCAAATAACTACGATGGCCAAGCCCCTCAAATGAAACAACAACAACAACAATGATTTCCATTGAAAAAGGAGGCAAGGTTTCTCCGAAACGTATGGTTCTAATCTAAATACACACGGCATTAGCCCAAAAAACATAAATTATTTAAACAATAACTCTAATATTTGTGTGGCGCATGTTTTTTCTCTGATCAATTCCTCTAGTACTAACCAGAGGAATAGTCTTAAGTATTCTTACACAGTAATAATAATAATAATTATTATTATTATTATTATTATTATTATTATTATTATTATTATTATGTTATTGGTTTTACGACCCTTTTAACAACTGCGGCTTTTAGAGACGCCGGAATTTTGCCCCGAAGGGGATCTTTTACGTGCCAGTAAATCTAATAACACGGCTCCCTCGCCTATGCGCACCCTCAAATGCCAGCTGGCTGCGCCAGGATTCGATCCTACAATCTTGGGCATAGCAAGCGAGAACATTACCGCTGAGCCAGTGAAAACTGTCACGAACAGTTACAAACACACATACACTGATACAGACATCAAAGTGACACAGGCTATCAGACAAATTCTACACATACCCAAGTAAACGGGGCTACACGAACAAGATATTGCAAAGCCCCTAAGAGAATCAACAACATGAAGACCCTTTCAGAGCGTAGAGAGCAGCATCCTTACATATCTGTGGCTGGATCCATTCGACTTTGAAAAACTGGACACCGGATTTCCCAAAATATAAGTTAATTACTCTCCGGAGAAAAACCAACTGATAGACTATTGTTCAAAAATATTATTGTTGTTTCATTTGAGGGGCTTGGACATCGTGGTCATTTAGCCCCGTGTACTTGAGTACGTGTGTGTCATTTTTGTCTAATAACCTGTGATGAATGTATTAGTATTAGGATTGGGATGGAGGCAGCCGTGGCCTTAAGGTAGGAACCATCCCGGCATTTACCTGGAGTAGAATTGGGAAACCACGGAAAATCACTACCAGGATGGCTGAGGTGGTAATCGAATCTGCCTCTTCTCATTTTTGCCTCACGACGCTGAGTGTACCCCGTTCCAGCCCTCAGACCAGAATTACATTTCTTGGCAGAATCGGGAATCGAACCCGGATCTCCAGGGCGACAGCCAATACTGCTAGCCCTACCACCACTAGGTGGAATTTTCAAAACTGAGTGAAGCGTCTACTAGCAAAATGGAGTGATTGAAGAATAGGGATGTATAGAACTAGCACCGATAGAGCGCACTGCAGTTGTACTGGGTAAGCGCAAGGCGCTCTTCATTTGTCTCCTGTGTTCTCATGCCGCTAATATCCACGAATTTAAGTTGTTTAAATTGTTATTTTCGTGACTATGCCGAGCTATTGCTGTGTTCCTCTTTGCAAAAATCAGGGAAATCCGATTTCGTGTCACCAATTTTCACAAAATAAAGAAATGGTTACATGCTATTAGAAGGAAACATTTCGGTGAAGAAAATCTGACCGAAAATATTAAAGTGTGTTCCCATCGTTTTCAACTCGATGACTTCACGAAAACTGTGTTGGGCAAGTGTGATTCACAAAGGGAAATAATTCCTACCTATAAACTGAATAGACATATCGATAACAACCACTGAATGTATGCGTTTGTATTTGAAGGTGAGAGAGCAAGATTAAAACCGGGCACTGTTCATCGCTTTTTCCGTGGACCACGAACACAACAAAAATAAGGAAGAGGCCATACACAAGAAAATTGCCAGTTTACCACGATAAGCCTACAATATCGGAATCTGCATAAATTATCTCCATTGAAGTACGGTACGGGAAGAAATCGTCAATATACAGGAAGAAGTGAATGTAACATTTGTGACTCCCATTTTCAAAGGCATCAATACTCGGACAAATACTTCAAGAATAAATGTCACAACATTAACAGTCAAAAACGTATTATGGTTGGTTTCTTGAAATCAGAATTAATCGTCAACTTAACATCTACCCGACGGAGAATGTGGTACCGGTAGTGACTGACTTCTACATTCTTGAGTCTTAGGCCTAAGTTAGCCAGATGAATGGAAACAGTTCATGGCCTTAAAACAGTGATTCTCAAACTTTTTAAATACTGTGCCCCTAAGTCGTTTGCAAGGGGTACGGAAACGATTTGTATTAAGAAATTGACAAATTACAAAAGAACCAAACGTTGCGATGCATTTTGAGGTAAACAATACCGGTATCAACTTTCTTTGATTATGTTTACCTTAAAACAAGACCGTTTCATGTACGCTATCAACCAAAAATATACACGAATCGAAGTCTATAAGCAAGGGGAACCAGTGAATATTTAAATCTCTATTTATAAAAGGAAGATTATAGTTTTACGTGACCGTTAATCTAGAGATCATAAGGCACAGAGGACTTCCTCTTTACGTGGAATCCGAACAGGACAAGGCATTTCACTTTGAAAATGTCACATGCATTGACCGGGAAATCTCTATTTATGATTTAAGTCTTATGGAGATATAGGCTATTTATCAATATAGGCCTACAATACTCAAGCATGCTGACTCCTATTCATAATTTGAATAATAAAGCGTGTTAGAATTTTGTTATTACCGCTGTAGCCTACTAATTCTTCCCTCCTCCCACTAGTTTTAGCGCCTCTAGTCCGTAGCTCATTTTACAGCTGTTTAACGCTTAAACGCTGAAAATCGTTCATAATATATTAGAGCATATACCTATAGAATTAATTAATATAGTCTTGGAGTAAAATTAGAGAAGATATAATTTACTTTAGCTTAGAAAACTCGGTCACAATCTATACATTCCTCGTAGCTGACTGGGCGAAACATAGGACGATCGCCTTGCGCTTACCCAGTACTACACGAGCGCTATCTGGCGCGAACTTTCTCAGGCTACATCCCTATGAATCGCAATGTTTGTATTCAATTTAGCCTATGTTCTATAGGCTACACAGTTCCGTGCCTTCTACCTCGACTCCCATAGAATTCGGGTGTATTCTGTTTCAAGTACAACTTACTATGTTACCATTATTTATATGTCCAGTAAACGACTGTGGGTGTGTATGTGTGTGTTTTTGCTTTTGAAGATACAGGACCCCTACAACTGTCGCATCTGTAGGTTCATTTGAAACTCGCCAACTCAATACCGATTTTACTGTGTTCAGGTATCGTTGGAGGAGTACGGAGAAGTGAAGACGTACAAACTGAAGGAAGGAGGTGAAAACATTCCAGTCACTACCGAAAACAGACAAGAGTATGTCAACATGTACATGGACTGGGTACTCAATGCTGCCATCTATGAACAGTTCCGTGCCTTCTACCTCGGCTTCCATAGCGTGTGTGCCTCAAACGCGCTCATTGTAAGTACGAACTGTTATTGTACGAAATATTACTTTCATTCAACTTGACTGTAACGGTAACTATGTATTATTTTGAATAAGTAACGCTATCTTCGTTAATATGTTGCATAAGTACCGGTAACTGTAACGGTAACTTCGTTATTATTTTGAAGAGACCTCATGCGCTTGACGAACATTCGTGCCATCGTTCAATGAGCAAGAAACGAAAACACATGTTTACGTAATTTAGCACATCTTTCCAGTGCACTAGTGATAATGGACGGCAATTTCAATTGGTGTTGTCCCCTAGATTTTGAAAAAAGTTATGAAAACCAAGTACAGAGAGTTTAGTTTGTATGTAATGGAGACCCTCGCTTGCCCGCTCGCCCGCGTTGCGCGTCTGTCTCCCGCCAGGCACTTTGCCGTTATGCGGCGCTCGCGCAGCACTGAGTCATTGAGTATAGGAATTTGTACTTAAATTTGTCAAATTACTTTCAACAAGATTCTGCCACTGCTCACACTGCCGAAGTATGGTCCATGACAGAATTGCGTCGCATTTTCGGTACGAGGATTATAAGTCGGAACGTGTGGCCCCCGCGAAGCCCAGACTTATCACCATGTGACTTTTATTTGTGGGGGTGCTTAAAAATAGAGTGTATGCGAGAAACCCTCACACTATAAATGAACTTAAAGGCTATATTACAGCTGAAATACAGTCAATCGGTGCTGAGGAACTTC
This sequence comes from Meconema thalassinum, assembly GCA_946902985.2. Classification (NCBI taxonomy): domain Eukaryota; kingdom Metazoa; phylum Arthropoda; class Insecta; order Orthoptera; family Tettigoniidae; genus Meconema; species Meconema thalassinum. The sequence continues at coordinate 265,781,516 of OX336390.1, read as the reverse complement.
AGAGAGTAAATGCCAGTTTCATAAAAAGGTGCCAGCGATGTGTAGCAGTGAATGGCGAACATTTTCAGCACCAGCTGTGAACTAGGTAAGTACAAATTCCTATACTCAATGACTCAGTGCCGCGCGGGCGCCGCATAACGGCAAAGTGCCTGGCGGGAGACAGGCTCGCGCCACGGGCGAACGGACATGCGAGGGTCTCCGTTACATAAAAACTAAACACACTGTATTATACAGAAGTTGTGAGTGTCAATGGCAAGTTCTCGTCTCAAGCACTATTAATCAATGAACCTTGTAGAGGGCATCAAAATATCGATTTAATCCGTACCGTAACATAATTTATTTATTTATTTATTTATTTATTTATTTGCGCACAACAGGATTTTCATCCCAATTACAGTGGCATAAAGATTACACAGTATGTTATCTTAAAACTTATACTAACTTAAACTAAACAGTAATAATAATTTTAAAAAACTAATTAAAATTACACAGTATGTTATCTTGCAACTTATACTAACTTAAACTAAACAGTAACTAAATAAAAGTAATTAAAATAACTAGGTGTACAATTAAAACAGTATGGTACAAATAATACATGTGTAATACAATGTTGGCAGGGTAGAATGACACAGTGGTACGAATTCATGATTTACAATTTGCAAGGTTTGAGTCATTATTTCTGGAGAGTAGTTAGGAATTCCATCAAAAATACTGTCAAGGAAGTACTAAAATCTATGGCATTATTTCTTTGAGCAACAGTGTTGAAAATATAACATAGTCTGTTCAGCGGTGAATTTTTGTGGCCAGATGTCCTGGTTCTTTTAATTTCAAATGTGATATTGTTCCTAGAATTGATGCGTGGTACATGGAAATTTAAGAGAGAGAGGAATTCGGAATCATCAATTGAATTGTTTATAATTTTGAAAAGGAATTTCATAGCATCTATTTTTCTTCGTATTTCTAAACTGTCCACATCAAAATTTATTAGCAGTTCCTGGTATGGTATCAAGTGAGGATAGTTGGCTGTTCTTTTAAAATGTAGATATTTTAGGAATTTCTTTTGTGTGTTTTCAATCATTGAGGTATATGTCTTGCATCTAGGACTCCATATAATGCTAGCATATTCTAGTTTCGGTCTGACTAGTGTGTTGTACAGGTGGATACACGTACTTATGTTTTTGAATGGTTTTGTGTTCCTGATAACAAATCCAAGTGTCTTGTTTGAGTCAGCTATCATTTTCCGTATATGGGGGGTAAACGTTAGCTCTCTATCTAGCAACACACCGAGATCTTTGTTTTCATGAACTGATTTCAGGACACTGCAACCTAACTTGTAATTAAAAACGATAGGGTTTATATTCCGGGTGAACGACATTGAGATACATTTTTCTACGTTTAATCCTAATAAATTTTCTGTAGTCCATTCCATAATATTGTGCAGGTCATTTTGAAGCAAGTCGCAGTCGGTAGATACAGATATTTTTCTATACACCTTGAAGTCATCAGCATACAATAGACATTTAGAATGCTTTATTCTTTGAGGTAGATCGTTTATGAAAATCAGAAAAACTAGAGGTCCAAGGTTCGATCCCTGAACTATTCCCGAATTAGCTTCAAATTCTTGAGAATTCTTTCTATGAAATGACACATATTGCTTCCTGTCATTAAGGTAAGAGCTGAAGAGGCATATAAGTAAATCAGAAAATCCTAAGATTTTGAGTTTTTTCAGGAGAATATCGTGGTTAATTTTGTCGAATGCCTTCTGAAAGTCTGTGAATACAACATCCATTTGTCCTCCTGCGTCTAATGTTCTGGACACTGATTCAGTAAAGTTGACCATATTTGTGATAGTCGAACGCCGGGCGAGGAAACCATGCTGTTTTTCTGATATTAATGGTCTGACAAAAATAGAAATTCTTTGGTACAAAATGAATTCAAAAATCTTTGCTACCGCAGACAATATACATATCGGACGATAGTTACTAATTAGCATTGGATTTCCAGATTTTAAGATTGGACATACTCGGCTTTTTTTCCAATTAGATGGAAATGTGGCGGTTTTAATAATTAAGTTATATATGAAAAGGAGAGGGTGCTTAAGAACATCTGCACAGCCCTTAATTACATATGGCGGGATATGATCTGGTCCAGCTGAGGATTTAGGCTTCAGTTTTCTTATAGCTACTTCCACCTCACGTAAGGTGACTTTGTCAATGTGCAGAGTGTCGGTAGTGATAGATGTATCGCTAGGCATGCAGTATTGGGCTTTATTAGGTGAGTAAACCGATTTGAAATACGACGCAAAAACTTCAGCTATGTCTTGATCATTATCGTATGTTTTACTGTCGTGGCGAAATGTATCACAACTATTATTATTCTTCCTTTTATTTTTGACATACGCCCAGAAGGATTTTGTATTTTCAGTGATATTCTGTTCAATAGATTCAATGTGCCTTTGATATGCTGATTTAATTGCTGTTTTTATTTCGGATCGTATTGTTTTAAACTGACTGTTGAAGTAGTCCGACAATCTTCTTCGTTTCCTATAAAATTCCTTCTCATGTAATTTCTTAATTATGGCATCTGTAAACCATATAGGATATTTTCTTTTGTTCTGAAATTTTATTTGAGGGACCGATTCGTTAATTACCCCGTATAGGTTCGAGTAAAAGCAGTCTACTGCAATATCGACATTAGTGCATTTGTATAAACGGTCCCAATTCGAGTCCCTTAGACCCGTGAATAGATTTTCAAAGTTTGCGTTTTTAAAACTGTATGATGTTTGATAATCACTTTTGCATTTTTTTATGTGTTGAAGTGGCCTGCATTTCTATATTCAGAGCGGGGTGGTGGACATCCTCAGGCAGTAGGGGTTCAGTGTTTCGTGTACATTTTACATTTGTTATATTCTGAGTGGCTAAAACTAAGTCTAACGTTTTACCTTGGCTGTTTTGGACTGAATTATATGAGATCATATTACATAGATTTATAAAAATGTTTAATTCTCGACTTTGCTGAGTTGTGTTTAAATCATTATTGTTATCGGTTATTGTTGGTATATTGAAATCCCCAACAATTAGTACATGATTGTCATGAGCCTCGTAGTGTGATTCTAGCCATTGGAATACTTGTGAATACACTTCCAGCTTTGAGGTCGGAGGTATATACACGTTAACAATAAACCATGTCTTTCCTTGAAAGTTTAATTTTAGAAGTAAGCCTTCGTAAGTGCTTGAAACCGGCTCTACCTGCAGTACAGATATTCCTTCCCTGACAGCTATTAGCACACCCCCTCCCCTCCCGGTGTTACCGCGACCACGGTCCGCACGGTATACTCTGTACTTCTCATTACAGACCTCGGCACCATAAACACTCGAATCTAGCCATGTTTCACTAAGAGCTATAACTAGGAAGTCATTGACTAAAATGTTTGTGTTCAGTTTGTCCAATTTGGTGTTCAGACCACGCACATTCTGATAGTAAATAGGAAATATAGAAGTAGACAACATATTTACAGTTTAGCTAAGTCTTCTACACTATTAATAATTATTGCATCAGAACCTTGATTCTTACGCATTTTAATGATGCCATTTCTTACCCAAATGAATGCGTAGCCTTTTTCATTGCGTGTGTTTCGTGCCTGGGCCAGGAGCTTCCTTCTCTGGGGGGACAAGCTTTCGTTTATGTACACTGTGTTGTCACCAGGAAGATTTGCATGTCTAGTAGAGAGGTTCCTCTTGATTCTCCGTCTCTCCATGAAGTGTTCCTTGTCGGTTCTCCTCACGAATTTCACTATGATTCCCCTGTGCGTTTGGTTCGGGGATTTTGGAAGGCGGTGACAGGCATCTATCATTTCTGGACTTACTTGTAAATCCAGAGCCTGTCCGATTTTCTTCACAGTGTCCTGGACGGATTCATTTGGTAAATCTGGAACTCCATGTATTTCGATAGTGTTCCTTCGTGAATATTGCTCCACGTCTCCAACACGGTTTTCTAACACCTTGACTTTTTCCTTTAGACTGCAATTTTCTTGTGTTAGTTTGTCAATCTGATTGGTACATTTAATTAAGTCTTTCTGCTGGTTTGCAATTAATAGTGCTGTGTCGTCCAATTTTTTGTGGCAGAGCTCCAGAGAATTCCCTAAATCAGTTTCTCGCACTTTCTGTTCTTCCTTCATTTTTTGTACTTCCTCTGTCAGTTTTTGTAGAAGGGAGAATATGCTGTCCAGTGATGGGGTGGTTTTATTAATAGGGCCTGATTTCCGTATACTTTTGTTATTCACACAGTTCACGCAGTTCCACTCTGTAAACCTATTAAAATTGGTAACACATTTCTTATGGTACCATTTTTCACAAGTTATACACTGTACCTTGAGAGCCTTCGCTAGCACTTCCCTGCATTCTTCACAAGCGCTCATAGTAAAGCTTGGTGACGCACTCCTTCGTTTTCAATAAACACGGGATGACTCGTTAAGGAAGTAGTTGTCAGTAGATTCACTAGTATCAGTTACTAAAGAGTTTTACACTTGACAATCTCACACTAGATACACATGGATATCCCACTAGAAACACTCGTAATTACACAAATTGATGGAGCTGGTCACGTCTGCACCATTCACTCAGTCGCCATTAAAGTATGGCTTGATCGCATTCACGAGTATATTTTCAAGACATTCTTACTCCATATGATTAAAATGCGTCAACATTGACCATTATGACAAGGGTAATAATCAATAACCGTGTTGACTGATAGTATTATCTTATTAAAACCGCCTAGTCAAACACTAAAGAAACGTTTAATTACATTATTAATCGTACATGTTTCGGTATTTCATTGATACCTTCCTCAGAGTGACTGATATTAAATCTTAAAACTAGTTAACAAAGCCAAAAAGAAATGGATATCCTTACAAAAATTGTTTTAAATCAAAAATGGAAAAGCTTGCAAATATATTAAATGCCTTTGTATTAAAAAAGTGATAGTAAAATGATGTTATTAAAATAAGAGATCTACCTTATAAACTGCCTACGTCAATATTCCATTAATTTTGTTCAAAACTGTAGTGACAGAAGATGTCGCTGTCAGAAGAATGAAGAACCGTAAAAGATATAGGCTAAATTGTCGCTTCAATTGGAACAAAATGTGTGAGAAAAAACGTAACAAATATTACATAATACAGTCTTCCAACCTTAAAAATTCAGTCGATTCTCAACTTGATGGCCCACTCTGTTGTTTTAGTTGTTTGATGGGTAACGCAATGTGCAGGTTATTTACTAAACACAGCAATCAAGTATATAATACAATCATTTAACCTCTTTTTTTTCAGTCGATTTACTTGTTGTAATATACTGTAATATATTTAGGCCCTTTGGCACAAATCTACACCGTTTCACCGATCTGAACCGAAATGTGTATACTTACCCTTTGGTACCCTGCGCGTAACACTGTACGATTAATAATGTAATTAAACGTTTCTTTAGTTTTTGACTAGGCGATTTTAATAAGATAATCCATATGAATAACAACATAATTAAAACAAATCCTCAACTACTCATCACATACAAATGCAATTTTACTTAACTGGAATCTATACTAATACAAGCTGACCCGGCAGACGTTGTCCTGCCAATCATTGAAAGTGTTGTAAACTTTGTTTCTTGAAGTGATTTTGTATACACAATATTTTTTTCAATTTCTGTTAACTGCCTCTAAACTATCGTGAATTAAATTAACTAATTTAGAAACATTCGTTGGAGCGTGCAGAACAACTCTCCAAAGTTTCATCGCAAACGGATAAATGGCATTTAACGCATACGGTTTTTGGTTTAAATGATTCGTGCACTGTCACTAATTTGTTGAATCTACTCGTGCTCTACAAACTGTGAAATGGATTTACTAAGTTAGAAAGCTTCACGTAAGTGTACACAACAATTCATCAAAGTTTCATCGCAATCGATGAATAGTATATGAACGCATACAGGATTTTGTTGGAACGCTTCGCGCGTCGTCCCTCATTTGTTACATCTACTCGTGCGCTACCAATATTGTAAAAAGAATATACCAAGTTGAACATCTTCCCTGGCGTGTACACAACAACTCATCAAAGTTTCATCGGAATCGGATGAATGACATATGAACGCATAAGTGATTTTCTTTAAACGATTCGCGTGCCGTCACTCATTTGTTGAATCTACTCATGCGCTACCTATTGTAAAATAGATTTACTAAGCCTGAAACCTTCTCTGGCGTGTACTCAATGATTCACCAAGGTTTGATCGCAATCGGATGAATGATATATGACCGCATACGGGACATTGTGGAAACGATTCGCGCGCCGTCGCTCATTTGTTGAATCTACTCGTGCGCTACTTATTAAAAACTGGATTTACCAAGACAGAAACATTTCCTGGAGTGTACACAACAATTCACCAAAGTTTCATCGCAATCGTATAAATGGTATATGGACGCATACGGTACTTTGTTGAAATGATTCGCTTGCCGTCACACATTTGCTGAATCTACTCGTGCGCTACCTATTGTAAAATTGATTTATTAAGCCAGAAACCTTCCGTAGGGTGTACACAACATCTCACCCAAGTGTCATCGTAATCGGACGAATGGTATTTGAACGCATACGGGACCTTATTGAAACGCTTCGTGCGTCGTCGCTCATTTGTTGAATCTACTCGTGCGAAACCTCCTGTGAAATGGATTTACTAAGTTAGAAACCCTCACGTAAGTGTAAACAACATCTCACCCAAGTTTCATTGCAATCGGATGAATGGTATATGAACGCATACGTGACTTTGATTAAAAGTTCGCGCGTCGTTGCTCATTTGTTGAATCTACTCGTGAGCTACCTATTGTAAAACGGATTTACTAAGTTAGAAACCCTCACGTAAGTGTACACAACATCTCACCCAAGTTTAATCGCTATCGGACGAATGGTATTTGAACGCATACGGGACTTTGTTGAAACGCTTCGCACGTCGCCGCTCATTTGTTGAATCTACTCGTGCGCCACCTCCTGTGAAATGGATTACTAAGTTAGAAGCCTTCACTTAAGTGTACACAACAACTCATCAAAATTTCATCTCAATCTATGAATGGAATATAAACTTATACGGGATTTTGTTGAAACGCTTCGCGCGTCGTCACTCATTTGTTGAATCTAGTCGTGCCCTACTTAATGTGAAATTGATTTACTAAGCCAGAAGCCTTCCCTGGAGTGTACATCACATCTCACCCAAGTTTCATCGCTATCGGACGAATGGTATTTGAACGCATACGGGACCTTTTTGAAACGCTTCGCGCGTCGTCGCCCATTTGTTTAATCTATTCGTGCGCTATCTATTGTAAAATGGATTTACTAAGCCAAACACCTTCCCTGGTGCTCACTCAACATATCACCCAAGTTTCATGGCAATCGGATGAATCGTATATGAACGCATACGGGACTTTGAAACGCTCTAACGTGCAGAGACAAACAGTAGAATTCGACATCACTGCCACCTTTGGTATAAAACACAACTTTTCGCCACGGGCGGAGTGTATGTAATGGCGGTAGTTGCACAGGTTGCGACCAGGTGGCTCTAACGTGCAGAGACAAACCGTCCAAAGACATCAGCTTTCACGAAGGCCAAGGCTAGTGGTTTCCATGACGACTGTTTTTGACTGTGTAGTGTCGTTCTAAAATTGTGTGTAAATTGTGGTTCTAAAATTGTGTTCATTCCACCTACCGGGTCAGATTGTGAATCTAAACCATACATGGACCCACCCTAATATACATACCAAATTCCATCAAAATCGGTTCAGTCGTTTAGGAGGAGTTCAGTCACATACACACGTGTCGAAGAATTATATATATAAAGATAATAAAGCTAAAGAGTTGGTGAGTTGATGTGTTGGTGTGTTTAAACGCGCTAATCTCTGGAACTACCAGTCGGATTCGAAAAATGCTTTTTGTATATGATAGCCAGATTCAAGAGGAATAGTTTAGGCCATGTTAAATTTCGGACAGACCACTCCATTCCCTGCATTTAGGCCCTTTGGCACAAATCTACACCGTTTCACCGATCTGAACCAAAATGTGTATACATACTCTTTGGAACACTGCGGGTAACACTGTCCACTTTAAATTTCGGAAAGACCACTCCATTCCCTGCATTTAGGCCCTTTGACACAAATCTACACCGTTTCACCGATCTGAACCAAAATATGTATACTTACTCTTTGGGGCCTTGCGAGTAACACTGTTTACATAAAATTCCGGACAGACCACTCCATTCCCTGCATTTATGCCCTTTGGCACAAATCTACACCGTTTCACTGATCTGAATCAAAATTTTTATACTTACCCTTTGGAACCCTGCGAGTAACACTGTCTGCATGAAATTTCGGACAGACCACTCCATTCCCTGCATTTAGGTCCTTTATCACAAATCCACACCGTTCCTCCTAATTGCACCAAATTTTACATACACTTTGAAACTCTGCTGGTAACACTGTCCACTTGATATTTTGGACAACGCTCTCCATTCCCTACATTTAGAATGACAAACAAACTGAACTTGAAAACCACGTATTAAGGACCTAGAACCATTCATGTCCTTAATAGTGTAACTGTAAGAGTATTTTAAAAAAATTGGAGCCTTACAGTAGTCGCATATGATGTGTAACATCAGACATAGAAGAAACCTCACGTGAAATTGTTGGTACACTGGTATTTTATACTATTATTGGCACAAATATTAATCTATTGTAAAAGGGAGTTTTTTACAGATATTGTAGTTTATAATACGGAACTCATTTTATTAGATGATTTGTAGCTTCCACCAGCACTAGCCTAAATAAAGAATACGATATGGATCAACTAGATTAATAGACGCGACACCGCTCATAACCTTAAATTCCTTATAAACAGGTCCTCTTGATTCACAGACCAACACGTAATTTCATATGGATTCTGTTAAAATGAGTCATATTGATATGATAAATATCGTTTAAAATGATAATCTGGTAGCAAAAGTATCTACCCCGCCCAGGATTCGAACCCAAGATCTCTAGATTCACAGTCATACGCAATAACCCCACAGCTATTTCGACTACGCAAATATTGTGCACAAGATGGTGACTTATTTCCACGTTCCAATAATACTGCATTACGGAATTAAGTTTCATTTATATTTTGCTTGTTTCGATAATGTTCCTGAGTGACATTGAGTTTAAAGTGCCTTATGCCAATGCAATGCCGACTACTTACAATGTTTGATATTAAGGCATTTTACCATTTAAATACTGATACGAAGACTTCGAACATGTACCATGTCATTTGTTTAAATCACTTGACACCAGAGTTCGCTGAGCGTTTTCCGTTCAGTATGTCATATACATTCCACATGGCCGAGAGTGCGTCCATGGTATCAATTTTTGACACCGCGCGCTGACTGTTTCTCTTACCAGTGCCAGCTGGATCGATCGATCGAGTTGGCAGTGCGTCTTATACTTCCGTTCGATCCACCACTGCCAGCTAGGGCACACTTCCATTCGAGCGATCGAGCGGGCAGTGCATACATCCGCTGTCCACCACTGCCAGCTAGTACACTTCCGTTTGATCGATCGAGCGGGCAGTGCATACTTCCATTTGATCCACCACTGCCAGCTCGATCGTTCCGATCCACTTCCGTCCCCAATTTTCAAAATCACTCCCACAAAACTATCCAGCAACCGAGCGGAAAGATGTTATACATCAATAAGTCTATTGTTGACTGGCAATTCGGGCTGCATCACGTCGCCCCTACCAGTGTTCTGGTGCAGAATTGCGAAAATAGTTAAATCTTGCGTTGCTTATAAATTTCAGTCACGGGGAGTAATTAGTGGAAAAAAAGTCCCTTAAATCAGTTATCATCATGAACATATTATGCCTCAGTATGAGTGCAATGGTGTTGGTGCGGTACACTGAGGTTACCAGCTGCAATAAGCGTTGGTGCTCTCAAATTTACCGTAATTTATTTCGAAACTTATCGTTGAGCGCTATGTGGCGATAAATGATACTATTGCTACCTCAGGAGCTCGGGACAGCCGAAGTTTTCCAAAGTGTTCTGATTATTTTCCTACGGCGATATGGGACAAAAGACGACACTATTGGTCTCTACATTTCTAAAATACAATGAGATATAGGCCCTAGGCAGTGTCTTTTATTTCACTTACTCCTCTTTCTAATCATTTTTAGAAATTTGTTTGTAAATTGCATGTGTCAGTGCTGTAGTTAGTAAATAGCCGTTTCCCTATTCATTATTATCATTATGGGAAAATGACCTAAATATTACGTCTATTATACTGTACTGCTTATCACCACCACCACCACCAAAAGTTATATTTTCTTTTCTGGTAGTTTAAGTATCATGTGCCAGTTCTGTAGTAGTATTCATTATCATCCATAAAACAAATAAATCCACCTGTCGAAGCCGGGCACTACTGCTAGTGACTTAATAATTGCGTTATTGGGTAAAGTACTACGACTACGTTAGAAAACGCTCCTCAAATAGTCGAACCAGCCGCCAGCATATTTTCCTTAACGAGACTAATAAAATACACTGATGGGTTAGGGGCAGATGACCTTGCTGTCCCACCTCTTAAAACAACACTAACACTGAAGGGTTGGCAATAAAAGCTTCCCACGTGGCTACCAACGTTTACCACCGCTTTATACTGCTGAGGTACAGTGTGGCCTATATACAGTACCTATACAGACAATAACGGTCCCCATAACGCCCAGACAGTATTCATCCAAATGTGTTACCACACATTAAATGGAATATCCTGATTTTATTCGATGGGAGATAGAGCAAATCATTTAAGATATGGGCAATGCAAATACAGTATAAATTATTTTCATATCTGTACGAAAATACAGTATGTGTGTTGATAAATCTATGAGAGAGTGTTCGTCAATATTCGAATTTGTCCATAAATAGAGGCACACTTATTTCTGTAACAATGATTGTGTAGAAACATAAAAATTAAAATTAGTCCTGGCATTTCACAACAACTAAGACTCCATTATCCAATGCAACAGTGGCTGGTCTCGTAAAAGGGACTAGAACGAGTGGGGCATAAGGCAATTGTTTACTATCCACTCCACTGTTAAGGTACGAGTATAGTCATAATTTATAAACATTTTAGGCCACAAAAGTATGACTCAAATATTTGCGTTCGACACTACTGTATTCATTTCAGTGAAATACATTTCGAAGCCCTATTAGAATATCTACTGGAGATACAGTTAGATTAATCTTAATAACTAAAACATCCCGTTTGTGACAGCTAATGCGGTATAAGTGGAATAGCTCGATGGATGAGACTTACCCAAGCGGCTGTCTTCGACCCTTCTAGCTGGTAACTTCTGTTCCACACAAACACTAATAAAAACTAATAATAATACACAGTTCATACATGTCTTTAAAAACGCCACGAAATCGGTGTCAACGTAAGCGAGTAGCAGTCGGATGGAGGTTAGAACAATGAACCACAGCCAGCCCCTCTGTGCTGTCAGCATGATGGTCAGCCCGAAACTCGTGGGGTATGCACAGTGTTTGTCAACATGCACCGCTCTGTCCGGTGTCGTGTTCTCACAGTCCTTGTTGCCGCACAATTTACTCGACAAACACATAGAAATAATTGCCAGTGCGTCATATTAAAGAGAAGTTGCCGAGAATTGGATTCAAAACAATTCCTTCGATGCATTTTTATGAAATATTTCGACCTGATTTGAAGGTTTATAGGTTGCATTTTTATTTCTATTCTCCAGACTCCAAGGTTGTAAGATCGCAGTCAGTTGGCATTTGAGGATGCGAAAATTCAAAGGAGCCGTGTCGGTATATTTACTGGCATGTTAATGATCCCCTTCGGGGCACAATTCCAGCATCCCGGCGTCTCTAAAAGCCGCAGTAGTTAAAAGGGACGTAAACCTATACCATTGTTATTATTATTATTATTATTATTATTATTATGTTCTCCAGACTCTTTAACAAGTAAACAGCAGTGTCACCAAACGTGCCACAAAACCTTTTTAGTAAAACTGGAGGAGAGCAAATCCTACGAATGAAATTCCTAAACTATTGAAATTAGCCGAAATACCTTTTGTAATGATTAAAAAAGAAATCTAGAAATTATATAGTAATAGACGTTTACTCCTCCGCTGTCTATAACCCATCCTCCATCCCATTTTTATATCACGGCTTATGTAGTAAAATTCCACCTGAATCTGGCATTTTACGTGTGGATTATGAACAAATACAGCATTGCCAACCCCTCAATAATTTCTAACCAGACGAACCATTTTTGTCTTGACCAATATTTACTACGTAGCGCGGCCGCGTTAGCTGATATATACACCCCCGGTTCTTGTCACGCACAGTGGGAGTACTCACGCATCAATAATCTTTATTCAAACCAATCCTTTTGGTATCCCACATGTTTGCAACAGTAATGTGACGTGAATATGTGCTTTCCAGTAACAGTTGAAGAGACCTTATACGCCTGACAAACATGGCTGCCGTCGTTGAATGAGCAAGAAATAAAAACACGTGTTTACGTAATTTAGCACATATTTCTGATGCAGTAATGATAATGGATAGCAATTTCAATTGGTAATGACTCCTAGAATATGAAACAAGGTATGAAAATCATATATTCTCCAAGTGGAAGTGTAAAAGCCAGTCTCTGCTCTCCTCCAGAAATAATAGCCTACCTTACGTTGTAAAACATGCTTCGGCATCATTCTCTTAGCTTAAATCTGTGATTATAGTATCTCACAACATGTAACTGTTCTTACCAACAAAACCAGCTGAACTCCAAAGTGGTATCCGAAGTTGGAGTTTGCCAGAGATAATTTATTCTCCCTTCCTTCAACAAACCCCCACGTAACCGCGCACGTTAAATTACAACTGCAATGGGGAGTTGGAAGTCTGGATATCGAAGGATCAATCCCAGCGCTGACAGTGGCCATCCTGAGTGCTGGTATTTTCCCACACTACCTCCAGGAAATTGCTGATATGATACCTTATTCCAAGTACCGACAGCGGTAGCTACGCTCGCTAACGCACAGCGCTAGGCCAATGGGCCAAGCTCTCTGTGGACTCGGTAGACGTGTGTTCGAGCCCCACCGTCGGCTATCCTTGAAATGGTTTTCCGTGGTTTTCTGACAGGCCACGGCCGCTTCCTTCCACCTCCTTGCTCAGTTTCATTGATCTTCATTCAGTTCGTCTCTCATTAACTCCTCTCATGAGGTTGGCGTCAGGAAGGGCATTCGACTGTAAAACCATGAGCCACATAGAATTTCATCGCATCTCATCCCCGATCCCGCTGGAAACGGGAATAATAGGGGGTAGACACACAACAATACCTTATTCAAAGTCCTGGGTACTAGTAATTGCAGTTACAAACACTATTACAGACACCACAGAGACATAGGTTATAAGAGAACATACCCAAGCTCTTAAAATTAGTTAACAACAAAAATATGAGTTTGATGAACGGTTCAAGATCAATACGTGATGATAGATATAGAATCTTATGTATGTAAACCGGCTGTGAACTTGACTGCACATCTAGGGGCAGATGACCTCGTCGTTCTACCCCTTTACACAACAATCACCATCACGTTACTTCATACTGCTTTCGCAATACTTTCAGGTAATAACACATAACTAGCGGACCCATGTGAGAACTCTCGTATGTGTATAAACCATCCACCCGGCTTTATTGCTATGCGGACTCTACGCGACACAGTTCTAGCGGGGACTATAATATATTTGTTGAAATGCACTTTTTAAAGAAAATAATCTATGTTTATGAAATCGGAGTGCAATTCGACACTGCTGTGAGTAATTATGTTTCTTTTTAACGATCATTTGCTACGATCGGTTACTTGTGAGCGCCCCATGTGTATATACCACCCGACCGACTTTAATATTCTGCGGAATCGACGTGACACAGCTCTGGCAGGGGCTATCGTCTTATTTGTTAAAACCACTTTATAAACAAATATATTTCCGTTGACGTTTCAAGAAATGCAATATTTTTCCTGTACCATTGAGACGATTTGGAAGATTTTGGCACAAACCACACCTTCTAACTCCCTCTGGTTTAGGAGCTTGCGTTTCGTGAATAAGAAGATGATATTTTAACAAGTAGTTCCATGAAGAACTATACAGCCAATTTTCATATATCCTACTTATGTTAATTGCCACTATGAACGTACAAAATTTCAGATTGATTGCTGTAATAGATTCGTAGATATTGAGAACCGACTAAATATTTCGGATGGTCACCATGTTGGATTTTATTAGGTCCTAGAGTTATGAACTGTTACATGAAGATTATTGCGTATGTGTAGCATTCAAACTTCAGTCGCATGATTAGGACACAAGAAGTAAAAACGAGATTTTAAAATTTCGCACCGCTGCCATCTTGTGGTTATGGAAACAATTGAAATAAATTAGATGCCAGTGGATTAACATTCGTATAAGGATTTACTGTACCAAGTTTCCCTGCACTCGGATGGTTAAATTGCGAGAAACGTCCATGTGAATATTTATACTTCGCGTCGCCGCCATGTTGAATTTGTGATCACCAGTTTATTTAAAGTCCTATAGGTGAACATAAGTTCATAGCCCCTATGAACATAAAAAATTCAGTTTGATTGCTATAATAGATTCGTAGATTTTCAGAGCCGTCTAAATATTTCGGATGGTCGCCATGTTGGATTGTTAAATGTATAGGCCATAGAGTCATGTACCATTAAAGGAAAATTATTGCGTAGGTTCATTATTCAAACTTTCTCTTCGATCGCATGATTACGACACAAGAAATAAAAACTTAATTTTAAAATTCGCAAAGCCACCATCTTGAGGTTATGTAAACAATTGAATTAAATTAGATACCAGTGCATTACAATGTGTTTAAACATTTCCTGTACCAGATTTCATTGCGTTTGGAACATTAAATCGCGAGAAAGAACTATTTAAAATTTTCAAATTTGCTTGGCCGCCATGTTCGTTTTGTAGTTAACCGGTTTTTGAAAGTCTTATAGATGAACTTGTAGTGCCCTTTCTCTCCGTACAAAATTTCAGGGTGATACCGCTAATAGTTTCAGAGATATAGAATGCCGGTGAAATATTTCGCACATCCGCCATCTTGTGGTTATGTAAACAATTGAACGAAGTTAAATGTCGGTGCATTACAAAGTGTATTAACATATAATGTACCAAGTTTTATTGCGTTTAGTTGGTTAAATCGCGAGAAACGTCTATTTAAAAGTCGCAAATTCGCGTGGCCGCCATGTTGGTTTTGTAGTTATCAGTTTTTCAAGAGTCACATAGGTGAACTTCAAGTAGTTCCCTTTATCACCGTAAAAAATTCCAGTGTGATATCGGTAATAGTTTCGGAGATATTGAATGCTGGTGAAATATTTCGCACATCCGCCATGTTGGATTGGTGAGACGAAACAAAATTTGAAGGGCACGGTCGGGGTTGTCCGAAATAGTGCTATGAACTTACCGAGTTTCATTGAAATCGCTCCAGCCGTTTAGAAGTTATTAGGGGACACACACACACACCTTACACACACACACACACACGCTCGCGCGCGCGCACACACACGGACAAAAGGTGATCTCATAAGCCTATTTTTTCAAAATTGAAAATAGGCTAAAAATCACTTTTAACGAAAAATACGCGTTGCGATGTCAAAAACACAGCCAAC
Organism: Meconema thalassinum; assembly: GCA_946902985.2. Lineage (NCBI taxonomy): Eukaryota > Metazoa > Arthropoda > Insecta > Orthoptera > Tettigoniidae > Meconema > Meconema thalassinum. The sequence goes on along the minus strand of OX336390.1, from coordinate 265,765,750 downwards.
ATTTGATTAATTAGGTACCGGTACAGTAGTTGTTTCATGAGAGAGGCTTGGACATCGTAGTCATTTAGCCCCGAGTACTTCGGTAGGTGTCGAATTTATCTAATAACCTGTGATATTGCTGTGTCTGTAGTAGTAGTAGTGTATTATTTTGTAATTTAGGGGAGGATTGGGGAGAAGTCGGCCGTGGCCTTAAGTTAGGAACAATCCCGGCATTTGCTTTGAGTAGAAGTGAGAAACCACGGAAAACCACTTTCCAGGATGGCTGAGTTAGGATTCGATTCCACCTCTTCTCAGATTTTCCTCGCGCGGCTGAATGTACCCCATTCCAGCCCTCAGCCAGAATTAAATTTCTTGGCAGAGCCGGAAATCGAACCTGAACCTCCGGGGCGACAAATAGGAGGGAGAATCGAGCACATCTATCTTATTAGTAATTCTTTTAATAACATATTCAGTGTTTTTCAACAGTATTTTTCGTAAGTTTTCTGTTAATTATGAAAACAGTTTTTTTTTTCGAAACTGTACTGTATTGTTCCTTAACCACTTGAATGTGTATTCAAGAAATTTTATATTTCTGGTACACATTCCATATTTACAAAATAATTAAATTAATATATTTACGCTGCATATTTGTTCCATCTTTAAGCCTCCGTGGCTTAGGCGGCAGCACGCCGGCCTCTCACCGCTGGGTCCGTGGTTCAAATCCCGGTCACTCCATGTGAGATCTGTGCTGGACAAAACGGAGGCAGACAGGTTTTTCTCCGGGTACTCCGGTTTTCCCTGTCAAAATTTCATTCCAGCAACACTCTCCACTATCATTTCATTTCATCTGTCATTCATTTAATCATTGCCCCAGAGGAGTGCGTCAGGCCTCGGCAGCCGGCACAGTTCATATCCTCGCTGCTAGATGGGGGCTTCATTCATTCCATTCCTGACCCGGTCGGAGACTGGAAGCAGGCTGTGGATTTTCATTTCATTTGTTCCATCTTTCTTTTTACAGCGGCTACGGTGGCGTAGTTGGTAGCTTGCTGAGCTTCTATGGCCAAGATCGCGGGTTCAAACCCGGCTGAAGTCGTCGGATTTTTTAAGAGCGTTAAAATCCCTCAGTATGCCTTCCTTCGGAGGGGAAGTAAAGCCGGCGGTCCCATGTCATAGATTTATGGCGTGTTAAAGAACCTTCCACTAATTGCACCTGTGTGAAGCTAAATTATATCGGTTAAGAATGTAAACAACGCTCTTAGGTTCCTACGTTCGTTGCCAGGAGCCGACTGCGGTGGCGTCTAGTAGCTAAGTTCTGACCTAGTAGTCGTTGACGGTGGCGTTTGGCGGCAAAAGTAGGAATTATTTGAAAAATTCAAAGTTTGCAGTCCTTACTTGAATTTAAAAAAAAAACAGATAACACACACTAATACAGTCATCACAATAATTAACACCGGTTATCAGACAGATTCTACACACACCCAAAGTACATGGGGCTAAATGACCGCGTTGTCGCAGCCCCAAAACTGAGGAACCAACCAACCTTTCTTTTTACAATCGTCACATAGAATTTGCGGGAAATATAGTAGATTTATGCAAGACGACCTGATTTCGAGTTCCGATTCTGTGAGGGAGGATATTAATCGAGAAGTAAAACGTGTTGCGCTCAGTCTTGCGGGGATAAGAGAGGTGGGTTTGAATATTGCATACTACTCTAACTCAATCTACAAGTGGTTTTCCGTGGTTTCCCACTTCAACCCCAGGCAAATGTCACGATGATACTAACTTACAAGGGCACGACCGTCTTATTCTCAGTACAATCCCCAACTTCAAGTACACACACAAGTTCAGTCACCACAATAACATACTGTGATTCCATTGATTTGAAGAGTATACTGTAGAATGAAACTAAGGATCAAAAAGGTTATAGGTCTCCCATTCTTGGAGTGAGCAGTTTCCCCCTTCGGTAGAATTGGCTAGCTAATGAGAACATCAAGCAACTTTCGTGTGTAATCTACATTCGCAGCAGCTGGGTGGTTTTCAAGCGCAGAGGTAAACATAGAAAGGAATGAGAAAGTTTCATTGAACTGAATCCAGATTAATGCAGACCTCAAAAAAGTGAGCAGCAATACTGAGATTAAACGAGGATTGAAGGTAGCACTTCTTTCGTTAAGAGAGTGTACATGATGACATACAGACATCCAACTTCGTGACATAATGACAGTTCCAATTTGTATATCGGCGTGTTGGAATGCTTACTTGTGGTTCCAGGTAACACGGATCTAGGGATCACGGGCGGAGAAATGTAAATGCCTAGTTGTTGCTGGTACACCGTCATCATCAGTTTCATGTCGGGTGTGTGTACATTCTGGCAGGAAACCTAAATTATTACGGTGTGTCTATGTGTGTATGCCTATATGTAATTAGGGCTAGGGTGAAGAGGGAAGCCACCGTGGCCTTAAGTTAGGTACATCCAGGCATTTGCATGTAGAGGTGGAAACCACCTCTCTAATATTGCTGAGACTGCGATTCGACACCCTTCCCCCCTCTCTTCTCAGTTGTCTTCACAAGTCTGCCACAAGTTTTCAACCTGATACTAGGATTGGAAACCTCCACGGCAGAGCTGTGAAAGTTATTATACTTAACCACTACACCATGATGTTGAAGAACTTTGATTTTGCAGTATTGCAGTGACGCAGCAGCGCAAAAATCGTTCATCCTATATCCTAGAACTGAATAACTGTAGAAAATAAAAGTAAATTTCCATTTTTAACGCTCCAACAAGGGATGTGGCCTTCAGGCTCTAGAATCTGATCTCCTGTGCGAAATGTAGCAGAGTGATCCGTTCTACTTCTTGGCCAATTCCTTTCTTAATGAATCCAATGATGGAAAAGTCATTTTTGTACTAATTGAATCGGTTAGTTTTAAAACCCTGTTTGTCGCTCATTTTGACAATTTCGTTTTATTTGACAAAATAAAACAGATACAGCAGTCTATATAAGTATGTGTAGAAACCCTGTAAGTCTGCTGTACACATTGGCTGTATATTGTCTTTGGTTTGGAAACTCCGTAAGTCACTGACCTGCCTAATGAGGAGGAAGTTAAAAGTTATTGGAATACCGTATATAACTGGAGCATCACTAACAAGATGTGAATTGAGAAATTTCATTTAAAAAGCATATTCCATGTATGAAAATAGTTTTCTTGTGAAAGTTGGGCCCAATCTATTGGTACCGTACTGTAAATGTGTATTATTTTCTATACTCGAATTCTATACCGATTCAATTATCTGCCTTTCATCTATACTCTTCAAACAATTCACGACCTAATAGATGAAAGCCTCCTTGATCATGGTTTATAATGTTCAAAATGTTATCATAATATGTGGACTCCCCTGGGAAATGTGACGAGAAGACTCTCCACATCACTTTGGCAAGTTAGAGAGAGAAATGTTATCATTATCATTTGGATTACACATATGATGCTTAAATATTGGGAAATTATTTATATTGTTACGGCTGTGAGATTGTTTCGTCACCTCGCCGCATGAGTCACAGCTGCCCCGGGCTATGCTCTGCCTCTGTGTGTTACCTGCGCCTTACGCAACGGGCTGCGAGGACAAAGGGAATGTCCAGAATATTCATGACCCAGCTAGTAATGGAAATCTCGAGAAGCCGTGAATCCTGGAATATTCTAGAAGCATTCATTGAGTCACCAGCCTGCTATATAAGCGGCCTCATCAGCGAGGGAGGGACAGTGTTTTTGCGCTAGCGCGTGTTTTTACCTGAGCGACAGTAGTGAGGCGACGTGACGTGCGAAGTTACGAAACCCAAGTGAGACTGATTCTCCAGACAGTGAGGCAGTGTGAATCATATGGAGGGACTGAATTTTGAGGAGGTGTACTTACCTAGTGCGACAGAGATATTGTGGTGAATTGCGAAACGCCGTGGGCTGTTCCCTAGCCAGCGGACAGCGAAGCAGTGTGTAGTGGTGAGTGACTGGCTATCGTGAATAACTGTAGTTTGTGTACAAGGCAGAGTTGCAGGTATTAGTAGCGAGGACAGTAGTGTGAACGTAGGCTAAGTGTGGAAGCTATAGTGACTAGTTGTGTCTTATGAAGTGAGATTCAGTGCTTATTGTGTGGTGTATTTTCCTGGCTGCAATAAAGCTAATATTTCGTTAAAGGAAAAATTGTGCTGTGCTTTCACCCACCGTAATCCAGTTAACGAACTTGCCACTAGGGGCAACACGTAACAATATTTAGTATTTGCTGGCTTTATTCAATAAAGTTAATGGTATAGAGATCAATAAAACCAATAAAATGCTCAACCTAATGAGCTGCATTTCATTGGTTTCCCATTGAACTTTAAACAATATTCGAAGCTACAGTTAAACTAAATTGGCCAGTCAATAGTCGTGCGAATGAATAATTAAAGTACATTTCTTTGGATTATACAGGACTTCGAAATAATCCATCTGATATAGGGCACTACACATGGTTGGTAACAACAATATGTGATGTTATGGGGCAGCGGTTCCCAACTTTTTCGACTCGCGAACCCCTTCTTCGGCAATGATCTGAGTTGGGTGAACCACTGATTTATAAATAATACAATGTACATGAAACTGTTCCTTAGTGGGGTCGCGGTACTGTTGTTAGTATTGTTAGAACACAAAGAAGCTGGCAGACTAAATTTCCATTGTAGCGAAATCAAATGCATTCCTAACGTTGTTACATAACTGTAAATCAGGCATTCGCGGTAAATATTATTTTTTGTGGAAATAATATGATAAATTCCCGATGTTACACATTGTAACAAGGGGCATTACAAGGTTAATTTAACTTTAAAATAATAATAGTAATAAATTGACAATGCCACAGAAATTAAGGGAACAGTAATAGGCCTAACCTCGAAACCCGCCATTATGGAACAGTGTTTGACGAACCTCTTGAAATATTTTGCGAACCACAGGTTGGGAAACATTGTTATGAGGCATCAGACACATTGTTTGCTGCCAAATACAGTCATCCCAGCAACTTGTCAAGCAGACGTGCACATTGAGTTGCTTACCTACCGGGCGAATCTCGGGACGATTATAACGTTTATATTGATGCCGTGAATGTCTCCTTGGGAGTTTAATAATAAACTCATACATTTTCTGTTTCAGATGTTGCGACCGGAGGAAGTGGAGATGCTGGTATGTGGATCTCCAACCCTGGATCTTAACGAATTGAGGAAGGTCACGGAGTATGACGGCTACAAAGCAGACGACCCTGTCATAACGTAAGTATGGTTTCATGAGGCAAAATATGGATGATGATTTAAATAATGATAATTGTTTTAAGGGGAGGGACATCGAAATCTCCTGTCCCTCAAAATATCTGTCAAATGTATTCGACAAGTTATTAGTTACGTTGATAAACCTCTCTCTCTGATACGAATTTGGCTTGCTGCGTGGCAAAGCGGTAACGTTTTCGCTTACTGTGCCCAAGGTTGCAGGATCGAATCCTGGCGCAGTCAGCTGGCATTTGAGGGTGCGCAAATGCGAGGGAGCCGTGTCAGTAGATTTACTGGCACGATCAAGAACCCCTACATGGCAAAATTCTTGTACCCCGGCGAATAAAAGCCGCAGATGATAAAAAGGACGTGAAACAAATAGCATTATTATTACTATTATTATATCAGACTCGAACCGTAAAATGAGATTCCTCGTCCTTCACTATGGCGAGGATGGGGATTGTTGTTATAAGGAGTAAAAATTATTGGATATCTGCCCTTCATGAAATACGATTGTTCCATAGACATTTGCCTCTACAGAGGTATCCGTGTTTACCTTCGGGCAAAGACATGCTGGAGTTGTTCATCTCTTCATTCACCTCACACTTCGCCTGAACACAATATGTGCCACACCCCTCGCAGTTTACACGGAATTCAGTCAATAAGTGATTTGTTGTACTTGCATGGATTGAGACGCTTATAGACCTTTACAGTGATGTTTACTTAATAGTAGTGCAGTAGAATGGTCGATCTACACCACGAAAATAAAATATAGCGTAGGCCTACATCTCGTCAATGCGGAATGAATCAAACAGGGAGAATTCTACACATTTTATCAGCAGCTCAAAATATGCCTGGAGTGGTTTTATGAATATTGAATGATTCCTCAGTTGACGTTCATTAATTATTGTTGTTTTAAGTGGCGGAACTAAGAGGTCATCTTTCCATAAAGCTAGGAGAACCTAGAATACAAAAAGTGTATACCGGTACTAACAAACATAAGCTACCAGTCTCACGTGAGATGATGATCATGATGTCCTTAGACCCTAAAATATATTTTTTTTAAACAGTGGTTCTTTCAAGCTCAATCATGGGGTTAGTTATTATTTAAAATAATAACCAAGCTTTAGCCTACTGCTGAATCAAGTTCATGAGCATTGCATTTGACTAACTTACTTGGTTAAATGTAAAACTAGTTTTACCTTTTGAGGGCGCATGGTGGTGCAGTGGTCAAGCTGCTTGTCTATTACTAAGGCAGACCGGGTTTGATTCCCCGTTAATGCATGTAGGATTTTCGAAGTGAAATATCACATCCTGAGGTTCGGATTCCACGTATAAATGGAGGTCCCGTGTCTCATGATCGTGAGCGTAAAGGTCATGCAAAACTACTAATTTTCTTCCTTCCTAGGTTCACCTATCTGTGTCTTAATGGATGTCAGCATACTAATGAACCATATTGTATAGCTAAGCCTATCAAATACATGAGATACCAATGTAATGAAGTGAAACAAATAAACTACTGTACTCCATTGTTCATTCTATCCTATCCTGATGAATACTATGCATTGAAAGATTCTGCTTCTCTCTTCATAGTGACTTCTGGGAGGTTCTACAGTCCTTGTCTGATGAGCTGAAGAAGAAGTTCCTTTTATTTGCCACTGGAAGTGATAGAGTGCCTGTTGGTGGAATGGGTGAAATGACATTCAAAGTCACAAAAGTGTCCAATAAACCAGAAAACTTACCTGAAGCCCACACATGCTTCAACCAACTTGTATTACCAGCGTATGAGACGCAAGACCTGTTAAGACAGAAACTTATCATTGCCATTTCTAATGCTGAGGGATTTGGTCTCGAGTGAATAGTGACGGTAACTGTTTCCATTATTGAGAAAGGACTGAATTCAGACAATCGTGACAACCTGTGTATATATATTACAGTAATAATTTGTGGAGGCTGTTCCAAAAACACATCTATTTCCAACAACTTGTGTATAACCTACAAGAGTGATATCACCAGGACAAATTTCACACAGTGGTTTGTATTATAAGAGGAGCCCAATTTGCGATGTACGCCAGGCCAAGTAATCTAACAAATATTATGTCAGTGAATGTTTCATTATCGTATAGGACATTTGTAAAACCTGACCAAGCTAATGTTATAAATATGAAGCATTGTGACAGCTTTCTTTGTTACATTACGCATGTTGTTATTGTTCCCAAAAAATGTTTTCATCAAGGCCAGTCACTAACCCTCATCCAGATATAGAGTTTCACAGAACACTTCACTCACAATTACTTTCCTCTACCTGAGAATGTACAAATATGAGACTTCAGAATTGTTCTGTGAGACTGTATTCTACATCCTTGTGGGTATAAGGTGTGCATGACCAGTTAAAATGAAAGCATTAAAGAGAACAAAACTGTCATATGCGACAGTATGCAGACCTTACTTCCAAAATAGATCATATCTTTGGTTGTGGTATTCACAGGTATAGAAAGCAACCCACAGAAATTATGAAACATTCAGTCAAATTAACTTACTTGCACATGAAATGGAGACTACAAACATGAGTAAAGAAAGAAACTATAATGTGTCAAAAGCATCACTTGGAATACATTTCAATTTCATATTTGTATACTCTAGATGTATTACAATTTAGCCTTTGTGTAATTTGTCCATCATCTGTGTAATAAACTACGTACTGTTCCCCACGGCAGAGCTCTGCTCTTGGGAATCCTTTTCTAGACAAATAAATTGAACCCTCTCGTATTTCAGTTTACCTTAAAAAAAAAGAAGTCAACATGTTTATTCAACTGGATTAAATGCAGAAGTTACACATTGACTAATGCTATATTTGGGTACAATTCAAAATTTAATCTGGACTGTTAATGTCTGAACAGCATCTTAGTAATGCCTCCAGTATGTACTGCCACTTATTCAGGTAAATGAATAGAAAACAGAATCCAACTGAAATAGGAGTCTGTATTTTTTCTATCTTAATCAAAGGTGGTCCATCTTGAAGCAAAGGACCACAACATTGCTATTAGATACATCAAACCTCTACAGTTCTCCTTTTCATGTACAATAATCTATGCTTGGCCTTTCCCAATTGAAGTGTTTGATGGCAAAAAAATAAAATAAATAATAATAATAATACAAGTCGCCTTGTGTGCATAAACCGTTCTAATTCATTAACTTGTGGAATAAAATTTCAAAACTATATTTTATTATTAAGAAGAAAAGAGAGTGGCAGATTATTTTAGTAGTAAGTTTGAGTGTTAAAATTACTCACTTATAGAAACAGTTCACACAGTAGGATAGGACCGATTACTTCAAACAGATCTTTATTTTCTTAAACATTAATTGAGCACACTCAATTTCATGATAAAGGTTTACATGTTGAATAGTGCCCTCATTCTTCCACTTCACTACAGCACAATATACCTAATTGTTTTGGTCTCATTTCAACAAATGAAAACTGATTTAAAAAAATGAAAAATCTAATGTATCTGGTCAGGTAGTGTCTCGCAGGCTTGACTGGAATTGAAATCAACACTGATGCTATATAACAAAAAACATAAAATAACAAGGAGCAAGAATGCAGCCAAAGGACATTAAAGAAAATATAATAGGAAAGGTTAAGGATATGCATGTCACAGTCCCAGCCAGACCGATGTGAGGTTAAATGCCTGAGAGGAGAACCTAGTGAGGAAACATTAGGGCAGGAGTGTGATAATATTCTTGCAGGGGATATCTTGAAAGTGCAATAGCATGCACACTCATGCACAAACCATGCACTGAGCAAAGGAAATATAATTTCTGAACTCCAAACCTTCCATTAAGAAACAATACTACATAACTGAGATATGTTAGTTGCTCAACCTTGGCCTTTGTGATATTGTTCCTGAAGAAAAAATTGCAAGCAGAATAAATCCTTAATGATCCAGCCTGTGTAATGAATCAAGTTACACAGTATTGGTTCATAAAAAAACTTGCCCCAGAGCAGATAGTCTGATCCAGAACCCCATGTAAATATTTTGTTTTACTACTGTATTACGCTGCAAGAAAGATGGAAGAATGAAGAATTTATGATGAATAGAGAACATTTTTACATACATAATCCTATAATGTTCTTTCTCTGCAAACAAACCTATGAGATAAGTTCAGAGGTGGATCAAAATGTAAATTTACAAGAACCAAATTGAGTGCGGTACTGTCATTTTTAACTGTTCATAATTACATGCTTGCTTTAAAATTAGGTGAAGTTTGCGGAGATATTCACAGCATGTTGATTCTTTTGTTTGCGCAATGCACCAGTTTAACAATGGCACTGTGTACATTAAGTGATAAAAGTCCATGAAATGGAAAGCAGCTGGGAAACAGATTAAATGTCTTATTTTATTGATGATTAAGGAAATACAAACATACTCATGAAGATTTGTTTCTTCCGTTTAAGGAAACAATTTTCTGATTTTCCTCTTTTGAAAAACCATACAATCATTAAGAAGTTGGAAGAAAACTGCTGCCATCTGTCTAATGGAATAGAAATAAAGAGACGAAGAAAAGGCCACAGTCCTAATGTCTGAATCTTGTATTGAATGCAGATAATTATTGGTGTATGCATGTAAACATTATTTGCTACAGTGTTACTGATACCCCTCTAATCTAACATGCATACCACTCGCATGACATCCAGCACAAAAATTATGAAAAATGGCTCTAATATTTTGAAATGTTCAGTTAAAAATTCTCCTATACAGACCACCTCATATACAAGGTTTCGTTCTTGGCACTGTGGGTGTAATATGCAACACAGCTGAACTGTTCATTGGTATCACTGGACAAAATGATCACTACCCATGAGGGGCTGGTATTTCATAAATTCTTATGGAACATATCACATTCAGCAAAACATATTGGTAACTAATTGAAGGACCAATGACTAATGAGCGCATGTAAGAAAAATGGTGATCAAATATTTTCCATTAAAGATTAATTATTAATCACTTGTCATTTGTTTATGTTAGTTGATAAAAATTAATAATGGACAAATAAATATAAAATGTTAATGTAGGAATATGATTTATACAGCAGTTTGAGACAAGAAATTTGCTTAAATATATTTTTCTTAAGATATAAGCAGATAAATTGAAAATTATTTCATTTAAAAAAACTCTAAACTGCTCATCGTCACATGACCAAAGAATTGACAATGGTCAATGACTTCTTGTGCTGAAGTGACCACTGTTATTCTACAAGTAGAACAGGGTAACCTTCAAAAAATCAAATGCAATACCTTGTAAATTACTACTTTGATCCACCTTAGCATCTCCTTTCATTAATTCTACCAGGACATAAAAATACAAACTTGGAAGCTAAAGATTCCCGATTTTTAAAGCTATTACCAAGACACAAACACAGAAGAATTTAATATGTTTATTATTATGAGCTGTGTAAGTCTCAAACAAGCAATTGGGAGCTCTTTGGTAGAAATCTCCTCTGCATTGGAGACCAAAACATTTGAACACAAGTCCTTTTAGGAATCATAATTTATCAAGATGATGTTCCGTCCGATGTATATACAAACACATTATTAGCAACATATTCACAATGAGTGCGGTTGCAAAAATGTTTTAAATTGCACTGTATCAAAATTAACACAAAACTGTATAAATTAAATGTATGAAAAGAAGAATGATTTACTGTCTCCATATTAAAAGTTGTTTATTCTGATGCTACTTCCTCATTTAATTGATATGTGTATTTAACCCATGTATACTCAAAAATGCCAGTGGTTATTATCAAGAATACCTTTGACAATTCCCAGAAAAACATGTCAGTAAAATGTTACATATAAAAAATGGTTTCAGCAAACATGAGAAAAAGAAATAAATATACTTATATTGGTGTGTTTAAGGCCACAAAAATAGTTGGGTAATAATGAATTACAAATAATGGAATAACCTGCATTTTTCAATATTTCCCACTTGTAATTGGAACATTTGGAGTAATCTACAAGTACCTGGTTTATTCCATTAATTCTAACTCATTTTACCCATTACTGCTCGTCTTTCAAACTACAATCTTTTTTATCAAAATAAGAATTCAGAGATTTGTGTCATTGAGATGTTCAACTATAAAATAGAATTCTGGAGCAAGATTTCTTCATGAAAATAATTTTATTTCTAATTCTGATATTCACGACATCAAAATTCTGATATCACTATTGCCAACTGTAAGTAATTGATGGTACCAATTTCGGGTCTACAGTTACCCTTGAAGAACTTGCAAATACTGAACAAATTGTTACCAAAATATGTACAGAGTCTGTCCTGAAAGTAGTCGGGCTGGATTTTTCCCGCACAGACGGACAGACTGCCCGCGGCTTCTCCGCCTGGGGTTGGTGGAGGAGGGTGTAAGGAAGGCTGGGAGTCAGCCACACAGTTGGTTCCCAGCTGTAGTGGAGTGTAATCGCTTGTCTCCATAACCTCTGCAAGTGCACTCGTCACGCTGCGTCATGTTTCGTCTGTTGAAACAGCGCGCTACGCCATCAAATTTTGTGTTAGGCTCGGCAAAACCGGGAAAGCGACTCACGATATGATCAAGACGGCTTACGGTGATAACGCCATGGGCAGATTGAGTGTTTTTGACCGACACAAGCTGTTTCGGGAGGGAAAAGAGGAAGTTGAAGACGACGCACATTCAGGACGACCTTCGAGCACCAAAACAGACAAAAATTTGGCAAGAATGAGGAAAACGTTTTGGACAATGACCGCAGATTAAGGTTTTTACGTGGAGGTCCTTAAACGGCTGAGAAAACGCATTGTCCGTGTCCGTCCAGCGATCGCCAACTCCTGGCGGCTCCATCACGACAATGCGCCGCGCCACACAGCCTTCCACGTGTTGGCGTACCTGGCCCAACTCAATATCGCAACCCTGCCTCAGCCACCCTACAGTCCCGACAGTGCCTCAGCAGACTTTTTCCTCTCACCCCACCTCAAAACCACCCTGAAAGGACATCGTCACCGCTCCGTGGAAGCGTTGCAACAGACCGTGCCGAGGGAGCCCGACAGCATTCCGGTTGCCGCCTTCCAGAAAGCGTACGAGGGTAGGAAATCCCACTGACAGCAGTGTGTGGATACAGAAGGGTCCTACTTTGAAAAATATTGAGTATGTATCATTCCTGTCAATACATTCTTTTTAATTGACTCAATCTCACTACTTTCAGGACAGACCCTGTATGAATGTAGTACTCACCACTGAAATGCAATAAATTTTGATGAGTTTCAGGCCATTGTAATGTTGTCAACGATTAGTAATGGGTGGTAGCAACCTCACAGTTTTCCTTGGAAGATTTCATGAAAGACTGACTTTTTTTTTTAATTGTACGAACATAGTATACACCACCAAGAGACAACTTATAAAGTTCAAGGTGTTGCCAACCATTTGTAATGGGTGGTATTGACCTTACAGTTACCCTTGAAGAATTTTCAAATCACTGACTATATGTTTTGATTGACATGAAATAAATCATGTTTAAAATGGATCCGTATTGACATACATTAAATTAATATACACTCAGACAGCATTAAGCATGCTGGTAGCCAACATTTTCATAAACACATTCGAAAATGAGTTCTTAGAAAAGAACTCGACAAAGGGAATAGCACAATGGAAAAGATACGTAGATGATGTACTATGTATCTAAGACACGGAGTTAACAAATCAAGAAACCATAGTTCAAGCCTTCAATAATCTACACCACTCAAATTTACCAAAGAACATGAAACAGAGTGGAAAATAAATTATCTTGACACAACCATCAAACGTAAAGATAACTAATTCTCAATTTCAATCTTCTGCAAACATACACAAACATTGCATGCAATTGACAATCACTGGAACTATCCTAGCACACAAACTAGCTGGATTCAATTCAATGGTACACAAGGCATTAAGTATACAGTTGTCAAATGCAGTAGCGTAGCCAGGATCGACCAATGGGGGGAGGGGGGAGGGGAAGGTTATAGGTACTCAAGCCAAATCCTACAAGCATTTCGTCCCGCGGCATAGCCGCGGCGCTCGTCAAACGTGCACCATGGTCGCAAGGGCAGCTGTGGTAAGTACGGATATCGTAGGTTCGAATCCCGGTGCTGACAGCGGTTATCCTGAGTGTGTTTCTTCCCCGGGTTTCGCCACACTTCCTACAGGAAATTGCCGGGATAGTGCCTTGCTCAAGTCCCGGAGCGTCTACTCCATGCCTGTCCCAGATACTTTTACACACACAACCACAATCATCACAGCAATACAGGTTGCCAGATAGCTTCAACACACTCCCAACTACACGGGGCTGATGACCAAGGTGTCTCAAGCCCCTCAAATGAATTAACTACTCTACAAGTATTTCCATTTCTGTATGAGATATTATTACACAAGAAAAGTTTCATGTATTTTGATCCCGAATTTTTCAAGTAATACACTATGCTCCAAAAAAAACAGTTCTTAAAAAATAAAGTTAATTTTTTACTAAAATGTCTCACTTAAATGGTAAATTTAGAACATTCCTGTTCCCCTGACAGGAACAAAATAAACTCAAATACGGAATATCTGGGGCGTGTCCTCTCACGATGTATCATGTTGATTTATGAGTAATTCAATACCGGTACTCATTTTTATGTTTATTCAGTTTTTCCAACAAGATCCTGTGCTTTATATTGCAATTAGCCCTGAATGCCCAAAGTATCATTTTCTAAGATCTTTTTCACCTACCAAGGTCCTTCTTACCATACAAATGCTACCTGCAGCCGGAAAAAGGTTTAATTGCTTACAATACTCATGCGACAAATTTCAATCATTCGTAACTGGGAAATAACCGTAATTCAGGGAATTGCTGGACATATATTTATGTAATATGAATCAACTCGGCTGACGGTTATCTCATGTTCAAGATGTTAATAATGATTCCAAAATTAGTGTTAATGTACCCATAGAATTTTCTAAGTCTTTAATAAAGCACATTATTTTTAATAAAAACTAGATTAATTTACATATAACTTCTCTCCCGCCAAGAAAACAAAAGAGCTAATATTGCCCCGCTGTGTGGGATTCAAAATTATTTGGCGCTAGCCTCAGTTCGAAATAAGCTATACGTTATTTCGCGGGGGAAAAGTTAGATTGGCAACTCTGGGAGGGCGGAGTTGTATTACCACAGTCTAAAATACACAGTCGCGAAGCTCGGTTGGTTCTTAAGTTTAGGGGCTGCGACAACGCGGTCATGTAGCCCCGTGTACTATGGGTGTGTGTAGAATCTGTCTGATAACCGGTGTTAATTGTGAAGACTGTATTAGTGTGTGTTATCTGTTTTTTAATTTAAGTACAAACTGAAACTTAGAATTTTTCAAATAGTTCCTACTTTTGCCGCAAAGCACCACCGTCAACGACTACTAGGCCAAGTTCAGAACTTAGCTACTAGACACCACCACAGTCGGCTCTTGGCAACGAACGTAGAAATCTAAGAGCGTTGTTTACATTCTTAACCTATCCAATTTAACTTCACACAGGTGTAATTAGTGGAAGGTTCTTTAACATGCCATAAATCTATGACATGGGACTGCCGGCTTTACTTCCCCTCCGAAGGAAGGCATACCGAGGGATTTTTAATGCTCTTAAAAAAATAAAAAATCCGACGGCTTCGGCCGGGTTTGAGCCCGCTATCTTAGGCATAGAAGCTCAGCATGCTACCGACTACGCCACCAAAGCCATGCATAGATAACCTACCGAGACATGCTTCTGATTTATAACCGACTGGCTCCGTAGCTCGCGTTACGAAATTGCATCCTCTTTGTAGGTGAAGCGACAATAGCGCTCACAAGCTGCCTTGAGCACGATATTCGCGGCACAGATGACAGGTTTTTTTAAATTTTAACTCACCTGAGTGATTATTTCCATTGTAAACATAAGTCACGTTAAATCACCGACTACTACAGAAAATGCCCCAATGTTGATATACTGTACACTTTTAATTCATAGAAACATAAAAAGAATGCTATGATTTTATTAGTTTAGTCCTCTATAAGTATCCCGGTACAGTTGTATGACATATTTAATGAGTCTTACGTAGAATTCATAGTCCATACTAGTTATAAAGTCATGTATTTGTTTGAATGATAGTTGCTGGCATCTCTACATTAAACCAAGTCAACAATTCCTGGATGTAACTGATTTTGATGCGGTTTTCACCGTTCAGTAAAGAATTTCTGGAGGAAGGTTTCTGTAGGAAAACATTCATTTATGACCAAAGGAAGCTTACGCTGGGTAAACCATTAAAAATATCCATATACTATGAGTGTAAGAATGGGTCAGCATGGAAAGTTCTACAAAGAAGTCCGCCACAGCATATCTTTATCTTTAATACATCGCCAACTATAAGTGATTTTACGTTTTAATTTCTTCCAACAATCTACATTCAGTGGAAATTTAAATTACTAACTTCGGAGCGAGTTTACGAGCTAGCGAACGAGCCCATCACCCAATATTCGGCCAGCATTAACTGTCGAGTCGTGTCGAGATAAGACTTCAGAGAAGAGTAGAATATAAGTGTTTGGAGTTTCGCTATTCACCTCGGCTTTTCTGAATTGCGTCTGAGACCTACCGTCCGTAAGCCTTTTAAGCTTACGCTGAGTATCCCCTTTAAGATACCAGGCGAAGTGGGGGCGGGTTGATAGTATGGGTATAATATAATATCAAATTCTTAACAATATCAAAAGCTAGTTATTCTGTAAAATTGAGTAACATTATAGTTAATTAGTAAAAAATTCCAGTGTGATTTGTGAAACGAAAAGTATAAAAAGATCTTAAGGTCTTAAATGGCTCAATTGTAGGTACTGGGTATATTTTCTGTGGGTTTGAAACCTTTCATTCCTGCATTTGACAAAATAATACAATGCCAATTTTACAAAATATCGGCAATAACAATTGTGTACCGTACCTTCACAGCAGCCATGTGGGAGACCAGGTATTTCATAAGAGAATTAACAAACAGTGTACCACATCTAAGTTTGTGAGCATTATCCTGACGACATAAATTGGCTTGCTTCCAAAGGATTCGAGAATAAGTTTATATTATTGTACAAAATCTTTATTCATTAAATCATTTCTCTGACTATTAAAAAGCCATTTTCTACATCTGAAAATTAAAATGTCGGCACGCGTTTGAGATGACATCTTTTACGTTTACTTAGCCTACCGTATGTCTTAATTTTCAAAATGCATATATATTTATATTTGATTTGCAGCCAATGGCCAATGGCAGGGCATTTCACATGAACGCCCGTAGGTTCCCCAATTACAATATCGAGTAGTTCCAACTTAAGCTACCCGAATGCCACTGAAACCCAAAGGCGAACGTTTGAACTTTTGAGCGTGTCTAACCCAATAGCCTACAAATTTTGGCTACACACTACCAATTGTAGTTGTAAGTTCTTTTACATACCATAAATCTATGACATGGGTCCGAGGACTTCGATTGGGTTTGAACCCGCAAACTTGGGCATAGCAGTTCAGCATGCTACCCACCGACTACGCCACCAAAGCCATCCATAGATATCCTACCGAGACATGCTTCTGATTTATAACCGACTGGCTCCGTGGCTCAGCGGTAACGTTCTCGCTTGCTGTTCCCAAGGTTACAGGATCCAATCCTGGCGCGGTCAGCTGGCATTTAAGGGTGCATAAATGCAAGGGAACCGAGTCTGTAGATTTACTGGCACGTTCAAGATCCCCTTCAGGGCAAAATTTTGGCACCCCGGTGTCTCTAATAGCCACAATAGTTAAAAGGGACCTAAAACCAATAACATTATTATTGATTTATAACCAGTTAAAGACCTAGTGCCGTTGTTTGATTGAAAAGCTTTATAATACTTTCTACTGCGTATCCCAATTAATTGGGGTCGCCGGAGCCAATCAGGCTCATTTTGGTTTTGGCCGGGGATTTAAGGCCAGATGTCCTTCCTGACGCCACGTAATTTTTCAAGTGAAAATTCCACCCCACTGTCACCGGGATTGGAACTCCGGCCGTCCGGGTGATTGATGTGCAGCTAAGCCACTGCACCATCACGCTTCCCTTGAAAAGCTTTATAATACTGGCCTAAAATCCATAGCTCAAATCTTACCTTTTAGGGCCCTTTGGAGACTCTGGTGTCGTCTTGCTATTTGAACAATCTGAGTTTCAACAGGAATACACCCAATTAGATTGGTCGATGAGTAGCTGTTTCCCTGTGTAATTCATAATACAATAATTATTTATACATTTAATGAAACGCTTCTCATACGACACCCCCCCCCCCCCTTAATGTGAGAAGTGTTTTCTTAAGTGTATAAACGATTCATGTATTTTTATTTCACGCATTAGGAGATAAATTGTCACTGCCCACCAAATCTAATTGGGTACCGTACACTCGTGTTGACCGACTGAAAAGCAATCATATAGGTTACTTATCAACACTGAAATATTGAGTCTAATATTAGATCTGTTTATTGAACTGCACATCTCCTCTTATAAAGCACATGTTAAAATAAAGATATAACCTTTACACAATGTTCACATACAGTAAATCCAGCAACAATAACATACACCAACATAGGGCAGTCGGCACATTCTCGCTGGCTGCAAGAGAGCCTTATTGTCTCGCGATAGAAAAATATGAACCAAGCTTCGCGATCTGTAGGTAGACTGTGGTTATACGTTGTCATGAAGACATGTGTAGCCACAAATGGAGACCCAGGCCGAAAGGCGACAAGAGTACATCACCACAGACACAAATCACAACCTGCCGATTTTCCAATGGGGGGTAGTTCTAACCCCCCCTAACCCCCCTTGGCTACGCCACTGGTCAAATGAAACCTACAATAGAGAAATCAAAATAATCAAGCAAATAACCAAATAACCCAACAAAATACCGAGAATGGAACACTAATATAAAGAGTGGAATAAGACTGGGTTGCAAAAAGAAGAACCTTAAAATCAATTGTATAGCTTTTGCAGATGATATGGCCTTGTTGGCTGAAATATTGGAGGAAGCAAGGGAGCAAATCCTTGAACTAGAGAAACAAGGAGCTAAAATAGGTCTTCACATCTCTTTCGAAAAAACCAAGATCATGACGAACAACAAACACCCTCGTAAATACTTCAAAGTTATAGAACAAAAAATTGAAATAGTACAAGAATTCAAATATCTCGGAGAATGGATTAGTTGGAATGCTGGGGAACGTAAAGCAATGGAATCCAGGAAAAATAAGCTTGAACTGGCCTTCCAATTAACAAAAGATACATACAATAAAAAATCCCTTCATGGGGGTCCAAAATTAAACATTACAAGACAGTGATTAAGCCAGAAGCACTGTATGCAGCAGAAACACAAACTATAAAATTTAAGGACCAAATGGAAAAACTTGAGCTGAAGGAAAGGAAAATTTTAAGAAAAATTATAGGTCCAAAATTTCAGGATAACAAGATTATATACATTAGGAATGAAAATTTCTACCAGAAAATTGAAAAACTCTCAGATACCATGCGTAAAAGGAGGATAAATTTTTACGGTCATCCTCTGAGAATAGATTCTATTAGATTAACGAAACAAATCTTTGACTTTTTCTGTAATCGTAAAACAAAACCCAACTGGTTTAAAGATATTGAAAAAGACCTAGTAAATTGAAAATGACAGAAACGTCATTACTCGATCGAACAGCCAAATTAATTACTAAAGACGAAAATATAAGGTTCCAAGACAAAGCTACACTAAAGTCCAAACCCATTATCTCGGAAGAAGAGAGGAAAAGAAGATCGGAAAGACTGAAGAAAGGCGACAAGAGTACATCACCACAGACACAAATCACAACCTGCCGATTTTCCAATGGGGGGTAGAAGAACAGCATACAGGGAAATGATTGATTCAACGTACCCCAAAGAGGGTGAAACGGAAGAAGAAGAAGAAGAAATGCATCAAATTACAGCCAGACATAGAAATAAAATGATTCAAATGCTTGACAGTAATGAGAACGTATTCACGAGGTTCAATTTTGTGAACGCAAATACAAACAAAATCACCAATTTATTCAAGAAACAAGGCATCAAAATAGCTTTACAACAAACAACACAACCGGCAAGCATCTGTACAACAATTATTTAAATAAACAAGACCCGTACTCAAAATCAGGGGTATACTCCGTAACATGCCAAGACACAAGAGTGTCAAGCAAATTACAAAGGGCAAACAGGCAGAAGAATGGATACACAATACAAGGAACACAGGTATGCGATAAAATGAAGGACACATTCGGCTGTATGTGAACATAGGATTGTATGATGTGGGACACAAATTCACCAACATAGAAATAGACTTGAAAATCATAAACCATGAATCGAATGGGAGAACTCTCGACATAAAGCAAGCAATTGAAAATACACTTCGCTAAAATAAATAACCCTAACAACCTAAATGAACACACATTCATGGAGAATTCACCTCTCTTTACACTACTGGAAAATATCCCCCGTAAGAAACGAGAAACAACATAATGGTTTAGCCAGGACAGATGATGGGGACAAATTTAAGGGAAACATGTTATTGGAATAGGATGTACTATGTACTGTGCCCGTTTAGACCGGAGTCCGCACGACCACATATGCATTTTATCAATAATCAGTCAGCACGAGAGTCAAAATATCCCGGGGCGCCAGATGGGTTAAAGCAAATCGCAAAAACGACATCAAATAAAAAAATGCTTTACTGATTTTTGGCTCAATGCAACAATAAGGATAGAAGGAGATTCAACTGGGCGTAACACATCCTGTAAAATTATCTCAGTTTATTTTGAATTTAAAATTGACTGCAAAAATGCTCAAAGCAGCATCACTCACGTGTGGCGATCCACACTCCTATTTACACAATATACAGAAATTTCCCAAACACATTTGACAATTATTTTTTTGGAAACACAAGTCTGATTGTTAGTCCTGTAGACTGTGTTCCAAAATTATTTATGATTAAATCCAGTTCAAATTTAATTGTCTCTACTGGAAATATCGTAGTTCACTGTTTGAATTTTTATATAAATATTTAACACTCGTAGAATAAATGTTCATAGAATTTTTAACTTTCACTTATTTTTCCAGTTTCAAAAAATATTATCATCATTGAATCAACACAAATTATTTACACATATTAATAACATCTGAAAAGTATTTGACCTTGAGCATAGCATCGAAGAACTGTGCGAAGTACAACAAAATTAATTGTTCTTCTGACATTAAATGTTTCGAGAAGTGACTCGATTATGAACTTCAAGTTCCTAACAAAATATATGACTTCTGAATCATCAACTTGATCAATAAATTGTTGAACCATTCAACTATTCGATTCTCCACTTAGAATCATCATTAAGAAAAATATTTATATTCGTGGCCCTTTTAGTAACTTTCACAACTTGCAATTCTTCAACAGAATGCGGAAATAAGAATTGTAGCTTCATACTAAATTCATTTAGTTCATGGCACTAGGATTGAAAACATCCTTCAAATTATTCGTGGTTAAAGAATTATTTTTAATTGGCAGTGGCCCATTCTATTATTTGTGTAAGAACACAATATTACAACAACAACGGCAAAGGTCTTCCTCTGAAGAAGAATAAACTACTATCATGACAAATCCGGGTTCTAGCAAAATCAAAGTCTAAATGGAATCCGTAAACAAGGTTGAAATAAGAACTGATGGTTTCTAAGAAATAACCTTCGGGTCATTCATACGACGAAATGTGTAGTTCCAATACTCCTATAAACCTGAGCCATCGAACCTGCTATTTGATTGATGCTCGAAAAAATCTCCTCATTCCTGCGACTTAAACATGCGCACCTGGGAATGGCATTTCAACTACTCCACACACATAAATTTTCTTCCCAAAATTTATACAATAAATCAAGCCTCTGCTTGTTATCAACACTGGAAGATTAATAAACTTACAAGTTTATTTTATTTTACCATTCAGTTCAACCCGTGAATTTACCATACTTATGAAAATCTTTATTTCGCTTTCGAGTGTATTTACGTCATGATTTTATATAAATACAAAAATATCCTATTTGATACAATTATCAATTGCTTCCCGTTTCGTGCCTCTCCGTGTTATCTGAAAAATATACTTTGCTCATTGCAAATATCAACTGTTCAACCAGAACTGAAATGTTGGTTGAATGCGGGCTTGCGCTAACCACTCTCCTTCGGAAAATCTCCTGTTCCAGACTAGAAATGATTAAACTACTTCGTAAGCTCTCTCTCAATACATATGATTATTAGAAAATATAATATCCAAAAATTATTTAGAAAAGTTATAAAAATCATTATTATTATTATCAGTGGATTATTATTATTATTATTAGTTATATTATTTTAAAAATATTTAATTATTATTTCATTATGTGAGAATCCACATGTTCGAATCTTCGAATATGGAAAAAATATCCATTCCTCAACAAAAATAATTTAACTCAACCATTACATCGACGGTTTTCCGTGATATCCCTAAAATATGAAATATTCAAATAAATGCTCGATATGCTCGGTCATCGATCCTAAACTGTTCTGAGTGCTGAAAATACTCAGAATAACTCTAATATGTCTTGCGTAAATCATTGCAAGATTTAAATACGAAGAAAAAAAATGTGTTGGTCATCTGCCGAAAAATAGTTTGTTCCAATTAGCTAGGCATAATATAATTCAAATGTGGCTTACATTTCTTGATGGTCTTGAAGCGTAGTGAACCTGGTCTGTACCAGATTTATCCGTAGACATGCCCTATCAGACAAGCATGTATAATCCTTGTATCGGCCGCCATTATATACCCACAATCCGTCTAACAAGACATAGTGGTAGTATCTATTGACGTTTGAAGTAACTGTTGATCCATTTTAATATTGGCTCCTATTAACTCCATAACAGTTTGCTTAAATGGGGTCAGATCTAAGTGATCTATTCTCAGATATGTCAGTTGTAACATAACTCACGGTAATCTTTTCAGTACAAGAAAACACTGACAATCTAACCAATCAACGGCTGTTCTGAAGATCGTTCCCTGGGCATGGCTTCACGCCATCTACCATGCGCGAAGCAACATGTAGTTTCCCTGCGTTGGCTAATGAACACCACCGTGATAGACTGGTCTTCAGTGTACTGATAGATCGAAGTGGTTATTAAGTTACCAATATGAAAACTGACTAAAATGGATTTAAATATCCAAGTATTAGGTTATTACTGGACTGTGAAAAAGTACTAATTCTAGACAAAGTCTAGCATATGTCCATGTGAAAATAAAAATATTTCACCATTGTCTGTAGAAAAGTTTCAATCACCTAGTGATTCTCCTTCGCCGGAAACTTACTAAGTTTCACTCGTAGCGCAGCACTTTTGTGACTATCACAACTTTGAAAATAACTTCTGCGTAGATCCGGCAACCATGTGCCTTGGCTCAGCGTAGTAGCACCTTGCTAGGCAAGTGCTTGTGTCGAAGTAAGCTCCTGATGCCTCGGCCGGCCGGCTTTTATTCAAAACTGCCAGGGTCATGCTGAATCAGCTGAAATCTAGAAATCCTCATATCTCTGGTATCCCTGGTCCGATTTACTTGATACTAAGTGCATTCTCTTTCATTTGTCCATGCCAGTAATCTGATCCAAGTCTCAAGTCTCTACTCCATGGTTAACTATTTAATCAATAAATAGCCTCGACCTCTGCTATTACTCGCTACGTCACTTGACATGCTGTTAGCGGTATATTCTTTCCAATTGCTTCGAGAAGCAATGTAGCGCGATATTCCAATATCTCAACTTTCAAAAGCGGCTGTAGCCTTTCCCTTGATATCTAGGTGTCTGAATCTTGGAATACCCATTCCCAGAGTTGGGCACAGTACTGCATCTTCAATAAACCAAGGCCAATATCACAGCAGTATTAAAGAGTTCAAGACATTACCAATAGACCATTTGCACTTATAGAGGACTGTTTAGTTTATGCATGGGGCAATGGAGATTAGTTTTTAATATTTGAAGATGCTCAGAATACTTAAACATGCATTTCATCAGGACGTATCTAGACCAGGCTAGCACAAAAATATCTTACAAGCAAAATGAACAGACTCTTAGGAATGCAAGGTCAGACGATGGAGGGGGAGAAATAATGAGGGGCTAGCCCCACAAGGACTCCCTGTCAGTTCAAATAACACTGAATTGTGACAGAAGCTGAATGAGAACAAACACCACATCATGCAAATAAACCAGCGAAGTTCTTTAATCAATATTCAACTTACCGTAAATCACCATTAATCAATATTCAACTTACCGTAAATCACCAATCTGACCATTTACTAACCATTACAGATAGTCACACTAAACAAGTAAACTTGAAGGTTTACTTCAACATTCTCATAAGCAGAACAAACAAAAAATACATAATACTAACAAGTTTACAATAAACTTCTGTAATTAAAATACTGTGTATAGTGTTTATATACAGTATATCAACCCACATATTTGTACACATGGATTAATAGCCCGAGTGTGAAGGATGATGATGATCGCTTGACAATCAAAACAAGTCATCCAAGTGTATTAATTAATCTAATGTCATTTTTTTCAGGTTTAGGGAAAAACACCCATTACAATTTGGATACGATTGTGTGGACCGACTGAAAAGAATTGAAATTTCAGTGATATTAATTAAAATATCCAATGTTGGATATCCAGAGGCAATACAACCACACCTGGAAGTTTCTTCGTCATAAGAGCTGCTGTTCAGAAATCAATACGGGGGACAGACACATGCACATCATGCCTTGAATCATTAAGTAAGCCTACTTTCTACTCATTTATTTTTAGGAAAGTAGGCTAAAATCACCAAGATAGAAGGAAAACTGGAGTAAACTACAAGAAGGATAGGCAAATATGGAAAAAATAAGCAATTTTCTAAGTGCAGAATGTATTTACAAAACAAAAGACCTCCATCATTACACAGAGTAACAATCATAAGAGCCTACTATAAGAAACCATTAATTCACAGAATTAACATCATGTCAGTGTTTATGAAATGTAAAAGGAAGGTAGTATGAGGAGTGATGGATGGATGACCTAATGATAAAGATACATTTTATACAAATGCAAAATATATTAAGAAACTTTTTTCAACCTATAAAAGGGAAAGAATCCTACACACTAGTATCAGTTTTAAATTAAATAATATATGAATTAGTACAATGATAAAAAATGTTCTAACACAAAAAGTCCATTACATCCAAAACATTTCCAATAATCACTTTAACTATTACAAAAATTCTCAGTTCATTAAAATATAAGTAGAAATATTGCATACCTGAAATATAGTTTTCCTTTCAAATACACCTTTTATGCTCCTACAAATCACCTTGACAGAGTATGTAATTTTATACTCATTATGCTATATATACCGTATATACTCGAATACCACCTGCACATTTTTAAACAAATTCGGACGTGAAAAATTGGGGTGCTGGTCTTATTTGAGTCATCCAAATTTGAAAGATCTAAATTGCCCGCCGAGCGCGATATCGGGTGTTGCGAGTATCCGCTAGATGGTGCTAGCCTTCTTCCGGCTATAACTTTGTTTTACCGTAAGCACGCGGCGTCATAGTCACACGCACGTTCTCCAAGTGTAAACATGAATGCTACGAAACATTTGCGGTCATTTACTGTGAGTGAGAAATTGAAAGTTGCGAGGGAAGCTGAAGTTATTGGAAATCGTGCCCCTTAGGAAATATGATATTGACGAGTCATGTATTCGTGATTGGGCGGGATGACGTCTATGCTGCGTGAACCGCCCGTTCAAAGCAGCCTTGAAACAGCTGTGTACGGAGCGGATGGCGGCCGATAAGCATGCACTGACTCCAACTGGTCGTATTCAGCGCCCGAAAGTTCAGCTGCTGTGTTCGTGGATTTTGATGGCATGGAATCGTATCTCTGGAGATCTCATACGGAAGAGCTTCAAGAAATGTAGTATTTCGAATGCTATGGATGGCTGTGATGACGACATTTAGTGGGAAAGTGATGGTGATAAAAGTTCCGAAGTTGGTACTTCTGATGACGATGAATGAAGTGTTTGTGTACTTTTATTTGTATTTTTAATCGTTTGATGTGTGTTATTTTAGGACGACTTCAAAACTGTTGGAAACTATTTTGGATAAATGCTATTCTGTTTATTTAGTTAAGATAGTAAATAATTTTGAGTAAAAATTCTTTTTTTAAATTTTGTTCATCAAAATCAGGGTGCGGGTCTTATTCGGGGGCGGGTCGTATTCGAGTAAATACGATACTTTCTGATCATACAACCATAATCTATATTAACTCCGAGTTAGTTGCACCTTTTCTGACACATCAAAGGTTCGTGTAAGGTAGATATCCACCCCAAAACATTTTCCTCATAAAAAATTACTAAATTCGATTATTCTTATATATTATTTATTTCTATTGGATATCCAGAGGCAATACAACCACCACTAGAAAGAGTACTAGAGGAACGAATCTGAAAAAAGGTTGAAAACCTAATTCAAGAAGAACAGTTAGGGTTCAGAAGGGGAAGATCAACATTTTGTTATAAGAAGAACTATGGAAAAACAGTGGGAATATGGAAGACATGATAATGACAATCAATGACTTAGAAAAAGCATAATATGATAGTGACCCTACAGACAGAGTTTGGAGAAGGTATTGGAGAAGAAATACGGTAATACTAATGATAAAAGCGATGTACATTAATTATTGCAGCTGTGTCAAGATAGGGTGGTATGAAATTGAACATGGAGTAAAACAAGGGAGTGTACTCTCACCATTGCTATTTATACAGGTGATGGATGATATACCGGTACTTAAGGCAACAAAAGAAGTGTACACAGGTACAAGAATGAACATAATCGCATTTGCTGATGATGTTCTGATTTGGTGAGAAAATGAGAAGTGGTCCAAGAACGGCTGGATGTCATGAAAGAAAATATTGAGAAATGGGAAATGAAAATCAGCATAGAGAAAAGTAAGACAATTGTAATGATAAGAGGAAAGAAAGAAAAGGGATTCGAGTTTAATTTGGGACAAAGACATACCACTGAAGGCTAAAGAAGTGATGTACAAGACCTATTACTTACGAATAATGACGTATGGAGCAGAAACCTGGCCGATGACGAGGAGTGATGAAGTTAAATTCCTGAGGAGTATGGTACAGAAGACTAGGAGAGATAGAGTGAGAAATGCAGACATTCGAAAGGAAGTTAATGTACAGAAGCAGAACGATAAGCAGGAGCAGAACAGATTGAGATGGTATGGGCATGTGAAAAGGCTGAATAATGAAAGAATGCCAAAACAAGTAATGGAGAAACGAATGACTGGAAAGAGAGGACGAGGAAGATCTAGAGTACGGTGGATGGATTTGGTGAAGGACAGTGTGAGAGAACGAAAACTGGAGTGGAGTTCAATGGTTGAGGAAGGACGGTGGACAGACAGATTTAAGTGGAGGGGTGTCATATTTTCTCCAACCCAGCTTAGGCTGGAAATCGGAAATTGATGATGATTATTATTTATTTCCAATATACTACGCTCTCTGTAGAATAAATGTCAGCTAAAAACAAAAATTAATTTATATCATTAAATAATATAATCATAGAAAATATAGACTTGTTTTCTTCACTTACAATTTTTTATAATGTTATCATTGAAGAGAAATCATTAAAAATTTGAAATATGTTTGCATCCCAGAAATCATCAGAAAAGTATATGTTTAGTATGGAATAAAAAGGTAAGCTTTATAAAAAATTTCAACAAACTGTTTACACGATTGGACGCACAGGGTTTGTATTTACCCCCAGCCAATTATATCGCAACCTGGCTGGCAAAAAGTTCACTCACAACTGGTTCAGTTTGAATCTAGTGATGGAATGCAATGTCGGTGGAGCATAAAACCAGTTGTACCAACCTCGTCAGAATGACGCATTAAAATGTACCATTGGGGTAATAATTTACCCTGGGCGACTAATGCCGGGTTAAAATGAAAGATCTAATATAAAATTTCCTATACCTGACTCAACTAAAAATTATATTTTAAATATTTTAAACATTTTAGCACATAACATTCTACTCTATTGTTAAAGAGTTTACTTTCATTGACAAAACAGGAAATTCCAACTACTGTATTCCTTACAAATTTCAGCCTGCTGATAACAAATTTGGCTGCAAAATTGATTAACCTCTGAAGGTTTGTTGCTGTGAAATCTTTCATTTTTGTATTGTGTGAAAAATACAAACTCATCTTGTATTGCAAAACCCTCCCTCATTTTCTTGGATTCCCTTGTGCAAGCAAACAGTCTATTGATAACAAAACACAATAATTCAGGTGCACAGCAATATATACTGCTGATCAGTGTGAGGACTGATCAGTTAACAGTGGCAGTATACAGTATTCTTCAGTCTTAATTAATATAAATATCCGTGAGCTGCCTTACTCATATACGAGTATAAAGGTTTTATATAAAAATACTACAAATTGTTGTAAATATATTGTCAAAATATGCCATGGAGAGGTAATATCCTAGAGCTTGCATAATGCAAATCTGGACTAAACAGTTACCGAGGACCTTAAAAATTTGGGAACATTCAAATCTTGGTGGTAAAATGCTCCAATTTTACTGACCTCTTGCCCTGTATTGGTGGTGGTGGTCTGAATTGTTGTAAGGGGTGGAACAGAAAATTCTTGAATGAAGTTCCACAGAGGGCTGAAATTCAGTATGGTTATATATTGGTGCAACGTTAACTACATTCATGTCCCCTTGCCTAGAGAGTCAAATACTGTGTTGCGAACATTGGTAGCTAAAGACTTGATTTCTGGTTATCAACTACGTATGTTCTAGTTGATCCAATTTTAAGATTGAACGGAACTTGTAGCTCACCCTAATAAGGGTGACCGCTGGAAGCAGCTACAGACTCAGGCGAGCCGAACATGTCCTCGGACACTCCCGGCACTAAAAGCCAGACGATAAATAAAATAAATAAATAAATAAATAAATAAATACATTTTAATGTTTATTGCAGCAATCAAATCATTTTGTTGTTTACTTTTCAAATACCGCATTGGTCCAAAAATATACTGCACTTGCATATAAGCCACACCGTTAAAATTTGAGGGGATAAAGGAAAATACCAGTAATAAAGAAAAGACAGAAGGAAGAGAGATTATGGCCGTCCCCGTGGTTTTGGGACAGCGCGCCTGCCTCGCACATAGAGGCCCCAGGTTGGATTCCCGGCTCTTTCAGGGATTTTAGAAACTGATGTGAGGGCTGGAACGAGGTGCACTCAGCATCGTGAGGGCAATTGAGTAGCTGGCTGACAGTGAGGCAGCGCCCCGGTCACAGAGACCAAGATGAACGTCCAAGGTAACCCAATACGCTGACCACGCGTCACCCCACAATCAGCAGGCCAAATGACTAGGCTACGGCCGCTTGGTAGGCCTAGCTCCTTCATGGGCTGTAGTGCCACGGGGTTTGGTTTTTTAAGAGATATTATGGAGAGGCAATTAATTTTATTTTACAGAATTTGTTTTTAGCATAATGCACAACTGCTAGTTTGAAAATTGCACCATAATTACACCATATTCCTTAGCTAGTTGATGCCTTCATCTCCAAGTTGCCTACCGGTAATCGTTCATAGTAGCAAAAAATTAACATTATTACTATTCTATTACTGTACTAAAATACCACAGGAAAACTAAGTACTGCTCACAAGATTAACAACAGCTGCAATAATGCTGAGTTCAAACATTGCATTGTTACACAATAGAGTAACCTTACACTTCTTCCAGCTTCTCACTTGCTGACATTAGCGACAATATTGCAATATTTACAAATGAGAAACAGTGCTAGTGTACAGTATAATGTTGCGATGCATTATCGTTAAGGACATTTTTGTAAGGTCACGCATAGCCTATAAGCCGCTCCTCAATTTTCTCAACCAATATTTGGTTCAAAAGTGCAGCTTATTTTTGGACCAACATAGTGATTCCTTAAGTAATGGTTCATTTAGTCTCTTGTTTTTTATTTTTTTAACTAAGCCTTAAGACATTCTGACATTCTAGTTGGTCAATGTTACTGGTTCTTGTTCAACAACAGTCACAATAATGCTAAGTTCAAACATTGCATTCTTACGCAATCTCTCTCTGATGAGACCTTACAACGATCAAGTTTCATTAGAAATTACCACTCCATAAGACATGTGGCCCGAGGTGAGAAGTGACAAAATTGGACCAGCCAACATACAGACACCAAATGGGACACAAGACAGGTTACAGGAATACATAACTTATTATCCCTCAGTCTAGTACGTTCTATCTTCTACAATCGTAATGGCTAAATTGTGATCAGGCCAAAGGAAAGTCTTCGGAAGTTCCAGCTGAAACAAATCCAATAGCAAGTTTATGTTAGTATTCTGTGATAATATACAAAGTTAGAGCTGAAATTAAATAAACACTCATTGTACACACAAGATAATAAATGTGTCTTTTATAGTGCTTAAATATCCAGAATTTATCATTTGGATGTTGAATATAGATTTTTTAAATCAAAGATTTTATATTTAGCGTAGCGTTTTGTTGCAAATTGATTGAAATAGGTGTAATAATTAGGATTCAAGTAATACACATTGCTGCCAAAGATTGGCCTGTGCTTATCCTACCAGGCAGGTCGCAAGATGGAAACCTCTGCCAGCATTGCTCGAGTGAGAAGCAAACACTTGCACACATTCTGTGCTAATATCCTCACAAACACTCAGCACCGTAAGATGGAATCTTAAATAGCATAAACCCTGCAAGAAAGAAACTATCGAGTTGAAGAAAAGGTACACAGCTTGGCATACTGACATATTAACCATCAAGTTGGTTTGAAAATTACTTCATCAACACAATCATTAGAATGGGAAGGAGTACCATAAGCTGAGGTCCACTGGGAAAAGTGCGAGATCTATCAACCCACTACACCATATCATCTTGAAAAGTAAAGTTATCATTTTTACTTTTGACTGGAAAAGAGGTACCATTTTTACACCCTTTTCTGCCAAATTATGTCTTGGAAATTAGGGTGTGCATTAGAAGCAACAACGCACTAGATTTGAGCAAAAACTTTGAAGCATCCCTGATCACAGTCCAGTACCTCCTCTCTTCTTGAGTACCCTTGTCGTGTGTGTCTTTCATTCAGCTTATAAATGCTGTTCAACTGAGCAGACAAGCCTTCGAGACAAAGTCCAGTCAGAAGCTGGCTATGAATTCATTTAAACTTCGTGAATCATTACAAATGGGCAGAACTTAAGATCAAGCCTAAACGACGATTATGAAATTCATGACTTGCCATAAAAGATCATGAGGACATTATCCGTAGTTTTATTCCCCCTCCCCCTCCCCCCCCACCCCTCTTTCATGTTATAATCCTCCTTTACCTGTCCACCTTGTATATTTTCCAGCACAGATCTACATAATTATAAGAAGGAAGAATTGATAATGTGGACACTACTGGGATTAACTCTGGTCTCCGCTTTTTCTAGTCATGATGTATGACGACCACAGTGACCATACATGGCAATCAACATTTGCAGTGACTAATTATATGAATTGACTATTTTCTCTTATTGTCTCTCACATTATAAAATGAATCATTGGTTCATTTTATGATTATTTTTCATCAATTTAGAAACTGTTTTTAATGGTATTATTTAAAATTAATACATATAAAAGTTTAACATAATGGTTGTTGAAGTGTTAAATGTTAATTTGATTTAATTTTCTTACTTAAAGCATACCCTTTAACGTAAACCACCCTTTCAATTTAATTTTGTTAAATATATTGTTATTCCCGGGAAAGACTAAATTTCAAATGAATGCCATTTCTTACCTCATCTGGATTGCTGAGTACCTCCATGGAATCGGCCATTTCATCAGCAAGACTGTCTGGAATGAGAACCTGGAGCCATGACCCATGAGATACATACGGATGTTCGGCATCCACGTATGTACCCGTCACTGTAGGTGCCACCAACGTGATGGCTGTATCTCCAAGAACAGATTTGAAAGTGAAGTGGCGACCATGCTTCACTCGTCCCCTGCAACAATGATACTAACTAATAAGATTTACAATCATAATAAAAAGGCAGAATAAACAATGTGTCAATCATGCACTTGACCCAGTTATTATTATATATAATATTTGCAAATGGGGGCAATTCCCCGGTGGCAAATTGTACAAATACAGAAAATTACTAACAATAACATCAAACACAATATGCACAATTCGCAAATTAGAAACTATAGTAATTACATCGTAGTATTTACACAAAATTTCAATCTTCATCAATATGTTTGGGGAAAGGCTTTAAGACTGAGTAATGAGTTCCAATTATCAATGCCACAGTTAATGAAAGAATATTTCCCATAATTTGTATGCTGTGGTCAGACCAAAACTTTATGTGGATGATCTGCCCTGCTTAGGTAGGTGGGATTTCCCAGACGTTTGCTTAGTTCGCCCCACGCTGGCAGATTAGTGTAAGTGTTGAACAGGGACGGTGCGTCATTAAGGGCCGAATGGGCGCTGCCCACCCAAGGCCTTTAGGCAGCATTGCAAAGAATTTGTTTAAATAATGTCTTTTAAAATTACTTTATATTGCAGATACTCAACTCGAAATAAGTTTTTTACCCTTCTAGAATCTCTAAAGAGAATTCATTATAAATAACTCATCCCTAGCTTAAGATCCTGATAGTCTTGTAGTGTATATCGTCACAGCTAGGGCCGCTCCACAGAAAGTCCCATGTAAAGTATATAACTTCATGGGCCGGTGAGGAAACAGTGGACTGTCTTGCAAGCAAAATCTTCAGTGCTATGAAGGGAATTTTCTCTCTCTTCACGGGCCAGCAGAATGGGCCCATAGCGTTGCTTTGAAGCGAAATAGAAGATCTCTACTTCTGTCTCTGTTAAACTGGACTACGGGAGAAGGGTCCACCCCACCCCACGCCCTTACACAGGTAGAATGCAAACACATTTGCCATTGAAAACAAATGTTTTTAAATATCCGTATTGATGTTAGAATTAAACGTTTAAAATTATACGCCAAATAAATACATAAACAAATATATATTTTATATATTGGTACATGTTTTGACCTACATTGGGGCCCATCCCCAGCCTAAAAAGAAAATCAATTAAGTATTGAACTAAAATGGCATATGTGACTTAAATCTAAATTAAAATGAAAAATTAATGATAATAATTGTAATAAATAAAATATAGTAATAAAATGGATATCCTTACAAATGTAGTATTAATTAAATAAATATAAGATTGGTCTTTAAACAATAATTTTAACCCTGGAGAGGGCGCGAAAGAATAATCACGTGAGGAGGCGCGCACGGTGTTTTCGACCGGGTCGCGAAAAAATAACACAAATGACGCAAAAACTATTTTTATTGTTACAAAACAAGTAAATAATAATGAACCAACTTATAAATAATGCTCTAAGTCACTTAAACAATAAAAGATTAACTGAAAAATAAAAGTAAAACTTAACTCATAAACACGCATACGTCATAGGGCGCGCCAGAAGGTTTAGACCGGGTCCGTTCAACAATGCACTCTGACTGAAACTGAGGAGCGGGAGGGGTGAACTGTTTACACACATTGACGGTGGACGAGTCCAATGTAAGGTACTGAGGGGATGGAAACTAACGGCCCACTACGTTAAGAACTATAAACATTTAACTCTGCACCCGGTCGAAAAGACCGTGACGCGCCCCCTCCAGGGTTAAGAAAGTAGTTAGAAAATAAGAACTATTAACGGTGAGTGTAAAAATGTTAAGCTTTAAAAAATTTATCAAAATATACACAAAATAATTTAGAAAATCAATAAAATAATTCAGTTCGGCGCTTGAGTTAAATAAGTTGAATCCTCTTCAATACGGAGTTTATTAACAATTTTGAATAGGTGCCAACCAGTATTACGATGACATGAATTAACCTAACAGATAGGAAAATAAAAAATGTCAGAATTTTTTTTATATAAATAAACGAAACCTAATTAGCCAGCATATGAAACGGATAAAAATCTACTTTATATGATTTATTATCACCTACCTCGTTGTATGGGATGGAGAAATTTGGATATTCGTACAAGAATTTGAGTTGAAATGCCCAATATGGATATGTGGCAATTCTAATAATTGTCCAAAACGTTTAGAAGATAAAACGGGATTCTTGAAATGGAATTACGGTATCAGACGTTCCTCTTTAAATTTGCCAAACAGTGTTAGGTTATGTATTTTCCGCTTTAATGCAACCGTCTATGGAGAAAGAAATGAATAAATATAGTAATCAGTCTTGATTTAAAAGGAGGTATTAAATGTATTCGTCATACCATTAAGTAATCTTACCGTGTTAAATTCTCCCGTAGTATGTAATGCATACATTAAGTATTTATCAGATCAATGAAGTAAAGGTGGCATGTCATTATTAGTAATCAAGGTGAATAAATATATGTCATTGATCTGATAAATACTTAATGTATGCATTACATACTACGGGAGAATTTAACACGGTAAGATTACTTAATGGTATGACGAATACATTTAATACCTCCTTTTAAATCAAGACTGATTACTATATTTATTCATTTCTTTCTCCATAGACGATTGCATTAAAGCGGAAAATACATAACTTAACACTGTTTGGCAAATTTAAAGAGGAACATCTGATACCGTAATTCCATTTCAAGAATCCCGTTTTTTTCTTCTAAACGTTTTGGACAATTATTAGAATTGCCACATATCCATATTGGGCATTTCAACTCCAATTCTTGTTTGAATATCCGAATTTCTCCATCCCATACAACGAGGTAGGTGATAATAAATCATATAAAGT
Organism: Meconema thalassinum; assembly: GCA_946902985.2. Lineage (NCBI taxonomy): Eukaryota > Metazoa > Arthropoda > Insecta > Orthoptera > Tettigoniidae > Meconema > Meconema thalassinum. The sequence continues at coordinate 265,731,497 of OX336390.1, read as the reverse complement.
AGATTTTTATCAGTTTCATATGCTGGCTAATTATGTTTCGTTTATTTATTTAAAGAATTTTCTGACAGGTTTTATTTTCCTATCTGTTGGGTTAATTCATGTCATTCAAAATTGTTAATAAACTCCCTATTGAAGAGGATTCAACTTATTTAACTCAAGCGCCGAACTGAATTATTTTATTGATTTTCTAAATTATTTTGTGTATATTTTGATACATTTTTTAAAGCTTAACATTTTTACACTCACCGTTAATAGTTCTTATTTTCTAACTACTTTTTTTTTAAAAATTATTGTTAAAAGACCAATCTTAAATTTATTTAATTAATACTGCATTTGTAAGGATATCCATTTTATTACTATATTTTATTTATTACAATTATTATCATTAATTGTTCGTTTTAATTTAGATTTAAGTCACATATGCTATTTTAGTTTTTCAATTCTTAATTGATTTTCTTCTTAGGCTGAGGATGACCCCAATGTAGGTCGAAACATGTACCAATATATAAAATATATATTTGATTATGTATTGATTTGGCATATAATTTTAAACGTTTAACTTACACAGGTATTCAGCTATTGTTCGCAGCTTGCTGACATAAGACAAATATATTTCGTATTTTCAGTTGTCTGATGTTCCAAGTACAGTACAAATGTGTTAGCGAGTTCTGTGGATGAAGTTACCGTAATTTCTACTGTAAAAATGTGCTTTTAACTTCTGTGGCACAGCACATAGTTATTTAATATGTCTATTGTATGCAACATAGGAAAATGAAAGTGGAATTCTTATTAACAAATCCATTTTCTTCTATAGCTCTGAACACAAAGTTAGAAATTAAAACATTAGGACCTCATCAACCAAGCTGATAGATAAATTTGCTTCATCCAAGAACAGGAGTGGAGAATATATTTACAGATAAGGAGCCATGTGAGTAGTCTTTAATGCATCAACTATTTATTAAAACTTGTTTCAAATGTTGTGTTTAGTGAAATGATGATAATGACAATATTGGCAAAAATGAATGGCAAATATAAAACATTATTTATTATGAAACAACAATAGTATCATATGGCCCACCCTAAAATTGTAATCAGGAGCCGCCCCTGGTGTTAAACATAGCATATAGTCTGGATCTCGTCCTTCTATCTTCCAGAGATTCGCACCCTAGTTTTTCTATCATTCGAGTTACACTATTCATAGAATAAAAATCGTTGATCACAAACCTAGCAGCCTTCCTTTGTACCATCTCCAGCTCATTGACGAGCCTACCTGATATGGGTCTCAAACCACTAAGCCATATTCCAAGATTGGCCTCAGCAGGGTCAAATATCCTAATACTTTTGCAGTACTGCCTTTTAATACCCGCATTACAAAATAGAGAGATTTGTACGCTTTGGAGTCGACACAACCCACATGAGTACTCCATTTCATACCATTCCTTAAATGGATGCCCAAGAATTTGCACGAGTCTTCTTCTACAAGTATTTCCGAGCCAATATTGTATTGAAAATCATGCCTTCGCCCTCTCCCTATTCTCATGAGACTACATTTACTCGTATATATCTTCACTTTGTTGTCAACTGCCTATTTATGAACCAGGTTGAGGTCAGTTTACAACTGTGATGTTTGAATTTTTCGGTATATTACACAATCATCCGCAAACAATCTGCAATCACTTCGAATCCCATTCGGTAGGTCATTAATAAGTGCCAGAAATAACAGGGGCCCAATCACACTATCCTGAGGGACACCTGACGTTATCAAAATGTCCTCCGAGAATACATTACCCATTTTAACCTCTTGCGAGCGACTAGTCAAGAACTCTGAATCCATAAAATTGCTCTTTTATCAATCTTCGTCGTCATTATTTTATGGAGTAGTTAGTAGTAGTTAGTTGCCCATCCTCTTACATTCCTTTTCCAGGATCATTAGAATTGACTTCCATTATTTTAGGTCCGTATTGACAAATAGATCACTTTGAATTGGTAATGAAAATCTCCACCCAATCAACACTTAAAATTGCCTGAACACAATTATTTAATCAGGTACATGTTTCGGTTAACTTTTTAACCCTTCCTCAGCCTATTATTGCAGATCATTATTGTCAATTCACACATCACACAAAAACACACTATAAATAAAACATGCATTACATACCGTATTTCCTCGCATAATGGTCGCCTGCGCGTAATCGTCGCACCCCTACTTTTCGAATGAAAATTTGGTTTATAAAATTTCCTCACATATTCGTCGCACCCTACTTTCGAATGAAAATTTGGTTCATTACATTTCATGAAGTACTCTGCGCATAGCACATTTGTATTTGCGCGCCAGTCCGCTACACACCCTGCCGTATTTCTATTGTACGCGAGCTCTATTGCTAACCAGCTGTGACCTTGTTTGAAGAAAGAAGTCTCTCCTTCCTTCGGTGCATAGGCCTATGACTCACGCCATGCGGCAGGTAGCCGGCGAGCCGGCATACGCACGTGTCTACACTCTGGTGTATTTCAAACAAAGAACATCCCATCCCCGACCCTGTTAAAAATAATATTACAGAAATAACGGGTCATAATCTTGACTGCTTATAATCGCTTAACATAAGTTTGGCAAAAGAATATTTACACTGTGGCGATATTGCTGACGTGTTTTTGCATTGTCGAGTGGTATTGGATGTCAGGTGGTAATAATATAACACTATGACGGGAAACAAGGGCTAATACTCGACTGAATAATTGACAATAATGTCTTGTGTAACCGGAGCTCGCCGGTGGTCATTTGATATTGGTCCCGCCACATTCTTGAATTCTTTATTTCGAAATACAGCTGTACCTTGTCAGGCACTTTTGCAGACTCTTGTAACGATGACTAGTGTGTGCTTTTTTCAGTTTTTCAGTTGTGTTTTTTTTAGGTGTTCGCAATGGGCAAATATAATAATTATACGGCGAACTTTAAATTAAAAGTGATAACGTATGCTGAAACACACGGGAACCGAGCTGCAGAACGTGAATTCACAGTTAACGAAAAATTAGTTCGGGACTGGCGGAAACTTAAAAATAAGTTGAAAAACACTAACCCGCACAGACGTGCATTTCGAGGACCGAAATCTGGAAAATTTCCTGAAATTGATAAGGAAGTGCTGGAGTATGTTAGAGAAGTGCGCAACAACGGTTGCAGTGTTACGTACGATATGCTTCAAATGAAGGGGCTTGAAGCAGCGCGTCGTCACGAAACCCAGTTCAAAGCTAGTCGTGGCTGGGTAACGAGGTTTATGCGACGAGAAGGCCTATCTGTGCGAAGGGGGACGACTGTTTGTCAGAAATTGCCGTCCGACTACACGGACAAAGTGATCGAGTTCCAACGGTTTGTGATCCGTCAGCGCCAGGAAACTCCATTTCTTCTGTCCCAAATTGGAAATGCTGACCAGATGCCAGTTTTTTTTTTGATATGCCTCGCAGTACGACAATTGCAGAGAAGGGTGCTGCGAGCATATCACTTAAAACAACAGGCAACGAGAAACTTCGCTGCACGGTTATGCTCGCAGTTACTGCAGACGGGAGAAAGTTGCCGCCTTACGTAATTTTTAAAAGAAAGACGATGCCGAAGGGTGTGAAATTTCCACGTGGCATTCACGTGCGCGTGCAACATAAAGGTTGGATGGACCAGGAACTTATGGTGGACTGGGTGAAGACTGTGTGGAACAAACGACCAGGTGCGCTGCTAAAACAACGAGCGATGCTAGGAATGGACAGTTTTAGGGCTCACCTTGTGAATGAGGTGAAAGAGATCCTAAAGGACACCAATACTCAGCAGGTGGTCATTCCCGGCGGATTGACTTCCATCCTTCAGCCATTGGACGTTTGTTTAAATAAACCTTTTAAGGACAATCTGCGCCGGTTTTACAATGAATGGATGATCAGTGACAACCACGAAGTGACGCCCACAGGAAAATTTAAGCGGCCTTCCTTGGAATGCACTTGCACGTGGGTTGTTAGGAGCTGGGATCTTATTCCACTTGAAACAGTTGTGAAGAGCTTCAAGAAGACCGGAATTTCGAACGCTTTAGATGGCACTGAGGACGACAAATTATGGCAGAGTGACGAGGAGCAAGACGACGACCAAACGCTCTCGGGAAGCAGCGAGGAGAGTGAAAATTCTTCCGATGCAGATGATTAGATCTGGTAAGTTCTCTAAATTTGAACAAAGCGCCATAACAGTTGCAATATAAAATTTTCAACAAAAATCGGTAAAGTAATCACGGCATTTTTTTTCAGATCGGCAAGATGGCCGCCATGGATGAAGATAACCTATAGACGACCTATTTTTATTAGTTTATTTTAATTTTATACCTGTAGTAAATAGTTATTCAAATAATATATTTTTTAAAGATAACTTGTATTTTTTTTCTCGCACAATCGTCGCACCCACTTTTTTTTCAACAAATATTAGGCCAAAAATCTGCGACGATTATGCGAGGAAATACGGTAGTCCACTTGTCCGTAAGTCACCGGTTAACTTGACTTAATTAGTACTATTACACATCGGAATTCAGTCCTATTTGAATCAACATTACACAAACAAATTATATTATAAAACATCTTGTACACATTACTTAAAATACACTTTACAATTATTGGGATGATCCGAAACATCCAAATGTCAATTGCCCCTTTCAAGTGTTCTGTGGGGTCCTGACATAGAATCCTTGCTGGGTGGAAGAAACTTGTTTTGACCATAAATAATGAATCTTCCTAATGTCCTGTGCGGTGAGTGGTTTAAGACTTGAAATTTATTACTCCCATTTCCTCCTGTAATGACAAAAGGAAACAATCACGTGTGAGAGACGAAAACCCATTGTTTAATTGTTGGATAAAACTTATGCAAACGCAATGAAAAAACTTGCACGGAGACGGGAAAACGTATTCTGCCCGTTCTGTAATGAATCGAACAAGCGTCACCAAATGTCGATAATAGTGGAACTATGTGCATAAGCGGACAAAAGCAGAAAATCTTACCTTGAAGAAATCTTAATTGTGTGTGGCCTTGCCTGATGCAACTTCTCAGCGTGTGTCACACCAACTGAAGTGAAAGGTGGTGTGCGGATTGCCCCTAGCTTGGCTTGTGCGAATCAATGAACAGCTGTGGGGGAATGGCCATAGGAGGAGTAGAAGGGTTAAGGGGAGGGGGGTCAATTATTATGGGGAAGGAGGGGATGAGGGGGCGGAGGTGGTGCGGGGGGGTTTGGAAGTAGGGAGATTTTTAACTAACGGTTTTTGTTGAAAGAAATTTGTAATATTCTCATAAAGGATGTTTATATCAAAATTTATTTAGTTAAGATTATGTGTTATTCATCATGTTACCCTTATTCACGTAGTGTATGACTTCCATGTTGTTTGCAATCCCCATGAACTTGTGTCCTTTTTCCAACATGTGATTCCTCATAGCCAAAAATTTGTTGTATTTGACAGCATTTACATGGTCATTGTGTCTTATGGCAAAACTTCGGCACAGAAGTTCAACCCTAAACAAAATCTTAACAAAATAAATTTTGATATACACATCCTTGATGAGAATATTACAAATTTATTTCAACAGAAACCGTTAGTATAACACTCCCACTTCCAAACCCACCCCGCACCACTTCAGCCCCCTCAACCCCCTCCTTCTCCATAATTGACACCTCCCGCCCCTTCGCCTTCTTCCCTCCGTCCCTTCCACTCCCCCTACGGCCATTCCACAGCTTTCACTTCAGTCGGCGTGACAGGCGCTGAGAGGTTGCATCAGGCACCACACACAGATGAGATTTCTTTCAGGTAAGATTTTCTGCTCTTGTCCGCTCAGGCACATAGTTCCACTATTATCGACTAACGCTCTTAGTTTCCAACGTTCGTCAGCAGGAGCCGACTGCGGTGGCATCTAGTAACCAAGTTCAGAACTAGTTGTTGTTGACAGTGGTGTTTGGTAGCAAAAGTAGGAACTTCTTGAAAATTGAATGTCTGCAGTCCTTACTTGAATTAAAAACAGATAACACACACTAATACAGCGATCACAATTAACACCGATTATCAGACAGATTCTACACACACCCAAAATAACACGGGGCTACATGACCACGTTGTTGCAGCCCCTAAACCGAAGAACCAACCAATTCAAATAGGACTGAATTCCGATGTGTAATAGCACTAATTAAGTCAAGTTAAACGGTGACATAAGGACAAGTGGACTATATAATGAATGTTTTAATTATAGTGTGTTTTTGACTGATGTGTGAATTGACAATAATGATCTGTGATAATAGACAGGCTGAGGAAGGGTTAAAAAGTTACCCGAAACATGTACCCGATTAAATAGTTGTGTTCAGGCAATTTTAAGTATTGATTGGGCAGATATTTTCATTACCAATTCAGAGTGAATTCCTTTTCCAGCTTGAAGATTTATTGATTCAGTAATTACTAGCTTTGTTAAATGCCACTGGCAACTGGCAGAATCAGCAATCTGAGAAAATGGCTTGTCTGGCAGTTCTCACATGGAGGAGAATTCTTCGTGCCACAATGCCACATATATCTCGGCAAGCAGATGCTTTTTATTAACATATACATTAAAATCTGTTAGGTAGTCAGCCCAAAATCTAGTGGATCCTAAAAAAAGCTCCACCATAGGTTATATAGGTAGAGGCCCCAAAAAACAAAGACAGTGCTATAATGAGGCATACAAAGCAAAATGAGGAGCTAGGTAATTTACCATCTCTTTCCTCAATGAGCCAGTGTATCAGCATTGGTCTACAAGCAGTGCTTCTCACAGCATCTACAGACGCAAGCTGTGCTCCGAATGTCATCACTTGGCACCACCTATACCTCAATAGCCTCTATATACCATCGCAGCCATAAGTGAGACTCAAACATCAGCGCAAATCCTCATTTTGCTCCAGCCTGTGCCAATAGACAAATGGAAAAATATTGAATTCATGGAGGGAAGGTTACAGACCTGCATTTATATTAAAAAGAACTGTCTATTAAAAAAATCCTCATTATAGAGAAAGTTGTTCCAACATCCATGACGTCCTGCAAAAAATAGGAAGAGAGATATTCCACTGTACATTTACACTGATCACTCACTCACTTTATTGCTAAGGGCAGCAAGCTTCCAGCTTCCATGTTGAATGTTAGATGTAAGCCATGCAGTTTCTTTGTTCTTAAAAGTTCAGTAGATTCTAGAACAGCTAACTCATTAGAAGAACCACCATCATAATTCTCCTTCTTGCAGACATTGTCGTTGCTGAAACAAAATGAGATGATTCTTTTAGAATTAGCATGGTTCTTTCTTTTCACATACTGTACAGAACTGAATGACGCCTTTACCTTATGAAACTTTCATGCAGAAAACACAACCAGTATCCACACAGGATGATTATTTTCCCTGCTAGATGAAACCCCATATACTATCCATGTACTGTAATTGTTTTTCAATCAATAAACATGTAGACGAGAGCACAATTACCTTCAGTGGTTAATATTAACATAAACTACTCAAATACCCAAAATAAATACATAAAATGATGCACTTGCAAATTATATATACAGTACACTTCACTACTTGAATAATTACTGTAATTATAATTAACCATCCAATGGGCTACCGTGTAGATGGTGATGAACGAAAATAATATTCTACATAGATTCTAACAAAAGAAACATGAACAAATGGCTCACAACTTTCCTGATACACCACATACACATGTTTTCAGGTATTTCTAAAGAAAAGAAGAAATGCACTCACTAACTTTCCATAGATTTCATACAATAGTTTTCAATATTTCCCACAATACAGTATACTTTTACCGTAAACTCTCTTATCTAGGCATAGATCATCTGGTTTGCGGATTATCCATGCATTATTTGACCAAAAGAAAAGAAGAAGAAAAACTATTTATCATGGAGTAAATTCTAAAAATAAAAAAAGAATTCCACCCAGCAAAAGCTTAGTTAACCCTTCCCTTCTCAAAGCGCCCGAATGCGCCCAGATATGAAAGTCACAGCTCCCTGCTAAAGCGCCCGAAAGCGTCTGTGTATGTTCTGGCATTCTCCTGCCACCTCTCTTATTGGTGTGGAATTAAAACTAATTGTGAACTATAGGTAATATGTCAGGCAGGCACAGGGCAGCATTTAGAAGGTATAGTGTTAGTTTTAGCGGTAACAATGAATGTTTGTTCCTTGACCTTTCTCCCAGCTGTTGCGAGGCAACATGGCTGGTCTCTCATAATTATGTCAATGTCCTAACAGAATTGAATAGAAGCGATGTTAGTGATTTGGAAAGCTCATGTGGAAGTGATTTTCTGCGTGATTTAGATGTAAATGATCAGTTAAATGATAGTGACAGTGATATTGATGAGAAAACAGTTAACTAGCATACTGTAAATGACAGTAGGTAGCCTACAACCAAGCATTCAACCTTCCCAGCCCAGATGTATACCGTATATTAGCATATTTAAATTAGGATTTGTCAATTTTTGTAGTATGGACCAATGTGACTAATCCTGGGAGAAATAAAAAGATGCTGAAGTGGTTCTGAACAAGGGACCTCAGGAAATAAAACAGAAAAGAATGTAAATATGTGTACAGTTTGTGCAAATTCCATAACTGACACATTTTATTAAACTTAGTTTCATAATTGTTTATGTGGCCAGATCATATAGTTTTAAAATTGTGACCAGATTATATGAGGGCAGACTTCAAACCAAGGACCCCAGGTGAGTGTAATTTACTGTGGGTCATTGGAAAACTGTAGGTAATTCACGTGTAAAATGTAATTTTATTTAAATGTACTGTATTATATACATAGTTCCAATGTTATGTGCAAGAGTTTATACCCATGTCCACAGTACTTCATATTCTAAAATAATAGGGTGATTTCTGGCAATATCAAACCTGGAAATGCAACAAGGAAAGGGTTAAACGAGACACTGATAGGACTGCATTGTTATCATATTTATCACACCTCAGGCAGTCTTCCAATTGTCTGGTTAGACATAGTAGGTAACATTCTTCAATATCACAGTGCTTGTTGTGACTAGAGAGTAGTAGAATGACATGAGAAAAGCATACATGTGTTCTTCTATCTATCATGAGGAAATTAAAAATGACATATGTTAGAAAAGGGTGATTTGGTGTCAAAACTGATTTTGAAAAAAACCACACATTCGTGAGTGGTCGAGCATTGGTGAGTGTTAACTAGGATTCGCACAGTTGAGTGACACGCGCGTGGTCATTGTAAATAGAGCAAGTACAGGCACACTGGAAAAAGAGCAATTGAGTGAAGACGAGACGATTGAGGAATCGCCCATTACTCACACCCATCCATCAAATGTATTCATTTATTAATCTCATACGCGACAAAACTCATCTGACTACTCAACCAACCTTTCAACACTCTGGATGAAGACTGTTATAAGAAAGTAACTGATACAATGACCCAGAAAAGAAAGTAGTTGATTATTTCCTGAAAGCAAACAGAGAATTTTGTGATGCAATGGGTATTGTTTTAATGGGTGGAACAGCAAGGTCATTATTATTATCATTAACCGTCTCCAGCTTCCCGGGTGCGGTATAAGAGCGATCTTGTCTATTCAGGTATATTTCCTCCTCCTCTACCTGGTGCCAATCGACACCTCTTCCCTGCAGGTCTTCTTTTATTTGGGAGATCCAGCGTGTCCGTGGTCTGCCTCTTGGTCTCTTGCCCTCCACATCTTGCTCAAGCCATACCCTTGCCGTTCTGCTTGGATTCATCCTCTTCACATGACCTAACCATTTCAACCTTGATGTTGCTATTGCTTCATGAAGTGGTTTCACTTGAATCTCTGCACGAATCTTCACATTTCGGATCTTGTCTCTTCTGGTCTTCTGAAGCATTGTTCTCAGGAACTTCATTTCTGCAGCCTGAAGTCTGCTACTATCTCTTCTGTTGATAGTACAAGTTTCAAGTCCATACGTCATTATAGGTAACAAGTAGGCCTGATACATCATTTTCTTGGATGTTAAAGGAATTTGTTGGTCCCAAAGGAGGTTCCTGACCTGGTGATAAAACTGAGCTCCTTTTTGGATTCTGTTGGTGACTTCAGCAGAACATCTGTTATCTTCAGTCATAATGCTACCGAGGTATTGGAAATAATCGACTTGTTCTAATTTCGCTCCATCCAGCTCAATGCTTGTATGCAACCTCTGTCTGCTGACTGCCATTGCTACTGTCTTTGTATGACTGATTTTGAGGCCAAACTCCTTAAATTGGTGGTTCCAAGCATTTAGATTCTGCTGTACTTCATTTTCTGTGCAACCCCATACCACTACATCATCTGCAAAAGCAAATGCCTTGAAATCATTTCCAGAATTCTGTTTCACCCTTTTCATAATTTCATCCATCACAGAGATAAATAGCAGTGGTGACAACGCACTGCCTTGTTGCACTCCCTTAGTTGTGGCAAACCAATCTGAATACCCATCTCCTATTTGCACACAGCTCTGGCAATAACTGTACAGCATTTTCACTTTCCTGATAAGAGTTTGTGGGATATTTCTGTTTGATAGACATTCCCATATCTTTTCTCTAGGCAAGCTATCATAGGCTTTTTCTATATCTAAGAAGACAAAGATGATATCCCTTCCTTTCTCCCAGTATTTTTCCATGATCATCCTTACTGCAAATATGAGGTCGGTGGTTGCTCTGTTGCCTCTAAATCCATATTGCTCTTCTTCTAACTGGGGTTCAAGGATGTTCCTTATCCGTTTAGCAATAATCTTCTCCATTAGCTTAAGTCCATGTGATAAAAGGGTGATTCCCCTGTAGTTGCCACAATGACGTCTACTTCCCTTTTTGAAGAGAGGGACTATAATACCCTTTGTCCAATCATCTGGGATTTTTTCTTCCTTCCAGATAGCATTCATAATTCTGAACAACCAATGAAGTCCATGGATTCCTGCAGCCTTTATCATTTCTACACTCATTTGGTCTATGCCAGGTGACTTGCCTCTACTCATGCTGTTCAAAGCGGTTTCAACCTCTGACCAAGTCAGAGGAGGCTCATATTCCATACTGCTGCTCTGATTTTCTGGAGTTTTGCATTCCTCCTCCATTACATCCTTACCATTATATAGCTGGAGAAAATATTTCTTCATTTCCCTTCTTACATCTTCCTCTTTCCATACAATGTTTCCATCTTCAATTTCTAATGCTTTTATTGGGACATATGGGTTTCTTTTGTTTTTCAAAATTCTGTACAAGAGCTTGTTATTGTTTCTGCTGTCCTCTTCTAGTTTCTTAGTGAATTCTGTCCAACTATTTTCTTTTTCCAATTGTATTAATCTCTTCGCTTTCAGTTTAAGATCTCTGTATTTCTGGTTCAATTGTTTCAGTCTGATTTCATTTTTGTTTGTATCCTTCTGGTTTTCTTTGTCCCGTTCCTTCCTAGCTATATTTCTTTCTTTTATAGCTTTCTGAACAGCATCGTTCCACCAGGGGGTCTCTTTCTCCCTTACTTTGGTGCTTGTTTTTCCAACAATTTCTACTGCAGCACCAACCATTGTTTCTTTAAATCTTTTCCACTCTTCTTGACCTGTTCTTATTTCATCTTTTGGGATGTGGTCACTGATTTTCTTCTGATACTTTTTCTGTATCTCCGGCTCTTCTAAATTCCAAACTTTTATCTTGGATATGCGTCTTGGTTTTATCTTTTCCCTTGGGACATTTCTTAGTGTGGCAGTTAGTAGTCTATGATCACTCTCTAAGCACTCTCCTGGGAGGACTTTTACATCCGAGATTAGGGTTCCAGCTTCTTTGTCAGAGATAATGTAGTCAATTAGGGATTTCACTTTCCCATCCCAGCTGTACCTTGTGATTATGTTACTGGGTTGTTTCTTGAAAAATGTATTTTTAATCATGAGATTATTTCTGAGGCAGAAGTCCAATAGGTATTCTCCTTCTGCATTTCTGTTTCCAAATCCGTTGGGGCCAATCACATTTTCATACCTTTGTCTTTCCACCCCAACTTGTGCATTAAAATCCCCCATCACAATTATATTATCCTCTTCTACATGTTCTTCTAGGTCTTCAAGGAATGCATCTTTCTCCTCCTGAGAACATCCAGACTGTGGAGCATAAACTTGTACAATGGTCAAAATCTTTTTGTTTGTTTTCCAACGCAGTTTAATTATCCTCTCATTGGTGTATTCTATGTCTGAAACTGCATCTACATTCTTGCTGATGAGGAACGCTACACCATTACGGGCTTCTTCCGGATTTCCATGCCAGTAGAGCTTGTATCCTTTCCGTAGTGATTTTACACCTTTCCCTTTCCACTTTGTTTCACTCAGGCCTAGTACCTCTATCTTTCTTCTTTCCATGAGGTCAACGAGTTCTTCACCTTTAGCAGTCAGGGTCACGATATTCAATGTTCCAATCCTTGTTTTGTTCTGTCTCGTTCTGGTTTTTGTCTTTGTATATCTCTGCCTAACATCAGGTTGTTGGCCTTCATTCCTGGCTGAGTTATGCAAAGACGAAGTCACTTTAGGGGTTGTTTGGTATCCGAGGCTCTTTTTAGTTTTGAAAGCAATTACAACATTTCTCTCTTTGCTGACTTGCTAGGCCTAACGCTAGAGAGGATTTTCTTTCTGGGTTTACTCCCTTAGCCTTTGGCAGTCCCCTGCCTCACTGCAAGGCAGCAGCTGAAGAACAGATTTTTAGTCCAAAATAATTGCCTCGAGGTGTTATCTGGCTGTGGGTAGGCATTTCCTCCTTACCCCAAAAAGATATGGTTTTCCCGCCAATACTCGGGAGGCTGATTGCAGTGGTTTCCCACTGGGCGATGGGGTCGCCACATCCAGGTCATCTGCCCCTAAAAATGGGTTTTGTATTACACATGGTGCATGCTTAGTAAATAAAAGTACCACTTTAAGGTGAAGTTGTAACCCCTAGAGGGTGCGTCCTCGGGTGGCGGATAGGGGGCCCCTACTTCTGTAGGGCTGGTTGAAATACCCAATACAACCTGCGGACCAAACAGGCAGCCCGGTTCCTGGGGGCTTTGATACTGGGACACCCTCTCTCCAGGGGTCATAAATATGGAGGGCCCAAGCCCAGGGTTATGGGTGAAGCCCCAACGGTATCGGCGGCGGAGAGGATGGACTTCGGTAAGGCGTCGATGGCGGAAGAGGGAATTCTGTAGCGTCTGTACTCCAGAGGAGCGGCTGCAAAAGGCGTCTGTTATCCAGTGGATCGGCCTAGAACAGTACCTGGCAGTAGGTCATAAAATGCCTTTGAGTGTGGCGAGCTCATCGTACTAATAGCCTATAGAATGAGTAAATGTGAATTGAGGCCTCGGAAAGGGCTAGGGCGTCCCCTGCAAGCGACGCGCAGTTCTCAGGGGTCTGGGGGAACTGTGAGAAGTGGGCTACCAGACACTACTAACATCGGATTCATAAATGTGATGAGCCTAAATGGCAAGACAGAAGAATTGGTGGACTACATGGAAAAGAAGGAAATAGCAATGTTGGGAGTCAGTGAAGCGAAATGGAAGGGAAAAGGTGAGAAAGAAATCAAGAAAGGGAAGGGATATAGAATATATTGGAGTGGAGGAAAGAAGGCAGTGAATGGTGTTGCAATAATATTGAGAGAAGACTTGGTACAGTATGTTGAGAAAGTAGAGCAAACTAGTGACAGAATACTGAAAATTAGATTAGGACTTGAGAGTGGAACAAAGGACTTCATACAGATTTATGCACCCCAAACAGGGAAGGTAGATGAATGTTTAGAGGAGTTCCTAGATGAACTGGAAAAGTGTATAGAAGACAAAGAGGTTATAATATTGGGAGATATGAATGCACATGTGGGAACAGATAGGCAGGGAAAAGAAGAGATAATTGGCCCGTTTAGTTATGGAAATCAGGATGAAGAAGGGGATCTGTTAATAGATTTCTGTAGAAGGAATGGATTAATTGTTGGAAATACATGGTTTAGGAAAAAGAACTCTCAAAAAATAACTAGGTATGGTTGGGGAGACAGAAAGACAAAGACAATGATTGATCTTATCCTGGTGGAAAAGGATAAACGAAGACAACTGGTAGATGTGACGGCTATGCCAAGAGGAGATTTTGAAGGAGACCACAAAGTGGTGATAGCCAAATTAAGGCTGGGAAAAATCACAAACCTTTTGAAAAAGAGGGAAAGAAAAATAAAGGTGTGGAAGCTAAAAGGGTGGGAGACAATGGACAAGTTCCAAGAGGATTTAAAAAAGGAAGTTCCCAAAGATGAAGCAAAAAGTGTAGAAGAGGAATGGGCATGTTTTAGGAATGGTTTTGTGAAGTGTGCAGTAAACACCTGTGGAAGATTATCAGGGAAGAAAAAGGAAAGGGAGACTCCTTGGTGGAACGACAGGGTAAAGGAAGCTGTTAAAGAAAAGCAAATGGCATGGAGGAAGTGGATAGGCAGTAAAAATGCAGAGAAATTACAAAAATATAGAGAAGCAAAGAAGGCATGCCAAAAAATTGTACAAGAAGAAAAACGGAAAAGTTGGGAAAGATTCACAGAAACTTTGAAAGAGGATATCCAAGGAAGTAAGAAGGTGCTATATGGATTCGTTAAAAACAGTGTAAAAGGTAGGGAAAATACAAAATTTGTAAAAACTGAAGCAGGGCAGATATTGTATCAAAAAGATGATATATTAAATAGATGGGAAGAATACTTTTCAAAGCTACTAAATGTGAAATACATTGAACTGGAAGAGGAAAGGGAACAAGAAGAAACAATGGAGGAAGAAGAAGAAGAAGAACAAGAAAAGGAGATAACTATGCTAGAAATAGAGGAAGCCATACAGAAGATGAAGAGTGGTAAAGCAGCAGGAGTGGACGAGGTGACCACGGAAATGATAAAAGCAGCGGGACCAATAGGGGTACAGTGGCTGTATAGATTATTTAGAATAATTTGGAAGAAGAAAGAAATTCCAGAAGAATGGGGAAAGGGTTTAATTATCCCGATTTTTAAGAAAGGCGACAAAAAGGAATTTAATAACTACAGAGGTATCACTCTTATTCCTCATGTAGCTAAGATCTTTGAGAGAGTATTGGAAGGCAGACTGAGGAGGAAGATAGAAGGAGAGTTGGAAGAAGAACAGTATGGTTTTAGGAAAGACAGATCAACATTTGACCTAATCTTTACATTAAGGCAAATGATGGAGAAAAGATGGGAATTTGGAAAAGACATGGTGATGACATTTATTGATATTGAGAAAGCATATGACAGTGTGCCTAGACAGGTGGTTTGGGATGTATTAAGAAAAAGAAGAGTTATCAGAGCAGAAGTCCAAATGTTAAAAGCTATGTACAAAAATTGTCAGTAGCGTGAAGACCAGTATAGGAGAAACAGAATGGTTTAAAGTGGAAACGGGTCTCCGACAGGGAAGTGTATTGTCCCCATTACTATTCATCATAGTCATGGATGAAATCCACAAGAATGTCAAACAGAGATTGGGACAAGAAGCAACAAAGGCCATGCTGTTTGCAGATGATATAGTTATATGGGGTGAGGATGAAAAGGATGTACAAAAACAACTAGATGTATGGAACCAAGAGATAGAGAAATTTGGGATGAAAGTAAGCACAGAGAAGAGCAAGATAATGGTAATGTCAAGAGGAAGGAAGAAAGGAAGAGGAAAGATAGAATTGAATGGCAAAATTCTAGAAGTCGTTAAAAGTTTCAAGTATTTGGGAAGTGTGAACCCAGAAGATGGAAAGATAACTGAGGAAATTGGAAAGAGAATACAACAAGCGTACAGTTTTTACCAGAGTGTAAGGGGTATTGTGTGGAACCGAGATGTCCCAAAGAAATGCAAGAAAGTATTATATTCAACCTACTACAGACCCATACTAACATACGCAGCTGGAGCGTGGACTACTACAAAAAGAGAGGAGAGTAGAATGCAAGCCGCAGAGATGAAATTCCTAAGAGGTATAGAGGGCAAGACCAGAAGAGCTAGAGTTAGAAATGAAGAGATTAGAGAAAGGACAGGAATATTGAAGCTGCAGGACAGGATAGAAACAACAAAGTTAAAGTGGTATGGACATATGATGAGAATGGGAGAGGAGAGAGTACCAAAGAAAACTTTCTGTGAAAAGATGACAGGGAAGAGACCACGAGGAAGGCCCCGGAAGAGATGGGCAGATACAGTGTGGGAGTGTGTAGAAAAGAAGGGAGGAAAACCCGAAGATGTACTAAAATCAGGAGAGGAGTG
This sequence comes from Meconema thalassinum, assembly GCA_946902985.2. Taxonomy (NCBI): domain Eukaryota; kingdom Metazoa; phylum Arthropoda; class Insecta; order Orthoptera; family Tettigoniidae; genus Meconema; species Meconema thalassinum. The sequence goes on along the minus strand of OX336390.1, from coordinate 265,715,232 downwards.
GTGGAGAGACAGGCAACAATGGAGGTCCTTAATTCACAACCCGACCCAGGAAGCTGGAAACGGGAAATGAAGATGATGATTTAAGGTGAATTTAGGTTTGTTTGTATCATCTGTGTTTTTCAGTTATCCACACAGTTATCCTACTACAGGTAATCCAGAGTTTACTGTACTGTTAACCATAACCTCAAAAAGTGAATCATAAATAAACACCAAATAAATGCACTGTACACTGCATGTAATTAGAAAATATTTGCATATAAATTTAAAGCTCAACCTTAGTGATCTGGATTCGATGATCACCGCTTTATGGTCGAAACGTATACCGTAATTCAAAAAATTGCCCCATTATAAAAGTGATCATAACTAATACATATACATTTTTTCCAGGAGTGTTATTTACATATTATTCATATATTGTATATATTCTCATACCTGGGCAGTACCATTTCTGTGAGCTGTACCTGTGAGCAGGATGTGGAAAAGAGAATTGGCGCAGCCCATGCAGCATATGGACGATTAGCGCACCGGGTCTTCATGAATAAAGATCTATCCATGAGTACAAAGCTTATGGTGTACAAAGCAGTAGTCATTTCTACATTGTTGTATGGCTGTGAAACGTGGACCCTTTACCGACGTGATCTTAGGAAGCTTGAGCGCTTCCACCTACAGAAACTTCGATCAATCCTGAGGATTAAATGGGAAGACCGCATTACCAACATTGCTGTTCTTGAAAAGGCTCAAATCAACAGCATAGAATCATCCATAATAGGTCACCAATTTAGATGGATTGGTCATGTCCATCGGATGGATGATGTGAGATTACCTCGTCAAATGCTATATGGTGAGCTATGCTATGGCACCAGACCTCATGGTGGTCCTAAGAGGCGCTACAAGGACCAATTTAAGCAGACCCTGAAATTGACAGGTCTTGATTCACAAACCTGGGACATGCTGGCTGAAGACCGCTCAACTTGGCACCGTACCATCTCAGATACTGTAAAAACGTTTGAAAGGGATCGACGCACACATGAAGAGGCCAAGCGTCAAGCTAGGAAACTTCGAGCAGCCCAACCACGTCCTCCTCCAGCAATACTATGTGACTTGTGTGGACGCTTGTTCCATGCCAGGATTGGACTCTTTAGTCACCGTAAACACATCCACAAACTGGACTGAAGGAAGAAGATTTATACTCGGATTCGAGTTAAAGCCGATGATGATGATGATGATATTGTACCACGCCCAGTCATTGGGCAAATTTGTGTTGACCGACTGAAGAATTGCAACTGTCAGGCATTCTCTTCTTGCAATTCCTTGAGGAGTTCCCAGCAGCTACTCAAGTTTGCAAAATCTACTTGAAGGTTAATCAATCAATTAACTAATTTATTATATTGAATAGTAGTAAAAGGTTAACAGAAGTAAAAAAAACACAGAATTTCACCTTGGTACAACAAATTATATATGGTATAAAAGTGTTGTACTTACACAGAAATGATTCCACACCAAAGGAAAGGCTAAGAAATTGAACAAAATGTCCTGCATAAGCTTGTGCGATAGCAAGATTTTTTTAAAGAGCTGTTGAGTTTGTAAAAATAACTCACATAATTGAGGCACGCAGAACAGAAGTGGTGTAAGTCCAATAACATGGTTTGGAGAAAAATATGAATTTGTAAACATGCAAAATGAAAAATATGTATGAACTGCACAGTTTTAATTGAGAGATATTTGTTTATGTACGTAACAAACATATCTTTTAATACTGAAAATATTGCAATTTAGATTATATTATTATGAAGTTAATAATAAACATAACATTTAAATGGTCTTAAAATGATTATGCACTGAACATTACAGTTATTCTAAGTTTGACACCATAATTGAACTAGATGATAATGCATTTCTTAACAAATTAAATGTCATACAGTGGCTCATCAACACTATCATCTTCATTGTGAGGTTTGAAGCCATTTTTCAGTGTTGCCTAAGTAAACAAAAGTTTTGTGCTTTTCAGTCGGCCAACACGAATGTACCCAAATAGAGCTGGGTTATGCCCTGATCCTGAAATAAATTACATAAGATTAATAAATACACTAGGATGACCAGTTTCGATCGTCAAGCGATCATCATCAGATCCATTACACTTAGGCTATAACATCTATGTTTGAGAATACAGGTGAAAAATATAAACAATATGTACAATTATTTAGTTGTAGTGTTGGTAATGCAACAGTCGGTGTATGTTAAATGTGGTATATCTAATGTTAGGTAAACTTCTAAAATAGTGATGAAAATCCGGAATTTGTCTGTTAGGGGTGATTATATGGTTTTACAAAATCAACTATGGTTATACTGAAACAATGCAAGCTTATACTTATCGAGTTGTCTCTTTAACTGGAACTTGAAGCAGTAATTAGCTTGACAACCAATGTCTTGGTATGTAATAGAATATACCCCTGACTTTGAATATGGGTCTTGTTTATTTAGATTGCTATTTTGCAGGTGCCTCCCGGTCGTATTATTCGTTGTGAATGCTATTTTTATGCCTTGATTTTTGAATAGATTATTGATTTTATATGTGTTCTCATTCACAGAGTTGAAGCGCACAAATTTTTTCTCATTAATGTCCGGTTTTGGAATCATTTTATCTTTATTTTTATGTTTGGCTACAATTTGGTCTATTTTGCTTGGCGGGAAATAGTTTTCCTTTGCTATTTGTTTAATGGTTCTTATTTCCTTATTATAATTGTCTGTTGACATGGGTATGTTTAAAGCTCTGTGCACCATTGAATTGAACCCCGCTAATTTATGCGCACTGGGGTGATTAGACTGATTGTCGATTGCATGCGAGGTTTGTGTGGCTTTTCAGAATATGGAGTATGAAAGCTTGTTGTCCTTACATTCAATAGTTATGTCGAGATAATTTATTTTTCGATCTGTTTTGGATTCTTTGGTGAATTTGATTGAGTGGTGTAGGCTATTAATGGATTGGAGAATTATTTCTTCGCTTGTTAATTCAGTGTCGTAGGTGCAAATTACATCATCTACGTATCTTTTCCATATTACTATTCCCTTTGTTGAAGTCTTTTCTAAAAACTCATTTTCTACTGCATTAATGAAGATGTCAGCGATTAATCCGCTTAGTGGTGATCCCATCGCTAATCCTTCTGTTTGTGTGCACATTTTATTGTCGAATTGAAACGCATTTTGGCCGAGGACAACCCTCAGTAGTCGCACGATCTCTTCAGTTTCTTTTTCCGAATTGTTGTATTTTAAGTTATTTTCGAGTGTTGATTGCATCATTAATAGGAATATTGGTGTACATGTTAGTTACATCGAAAGATACAAGCCTCATGCTAGGTTTCATTTGTAGGGTGTTCAGTGCTGTTACTAGTTCCGTTGTGTTCTTTACAGAGTTGTTTTTGTCGTTGGAAAGGCAGCGTTTTAAGATTTTTAGTAACTCTTTGCTGATTTTGTAATTAGGCACATTCCTACAATTGACTATTGGTCTCATTGGGCACTCATTTTTGTGTATTTTTGGTTGTCCCCTCAATGACGGTATTTTAGGGTTCATGTTTATTAGTTTTGATTTTTCAGCTTTGGTCAATATATATTCTGTTTCTTTTAATACACTTTTTATTTGTTTTTGGAGTTTATTGGTGGGGTCTTTTGCTAATTCCTTCATTTCGTTGTTGTTTAGGAATTCGACTGTTTTTTCAATGTATTCTATGTTGCTCAAAATTCCCTTATCTGCTTTTGTGATGATTAAGTCGTGTTCTATTATTTTTTGTTTCAATGACTTTATTTCTTTTAGTTGTTTGTTGTTTTGAGTGTAATTGTTTTCGCCCTCTCGTTTGAGGATTTTTTTGGCTTCGTTGGTGGCAAGATTTTTGGTTAATTCCCTGTCTTCTGCTGGGAGCTTGTGACTGGCTATCTCGATACCTGTGATTAACTGTTTTATATTATGGTTCGTGTGTGCGTCTGTACAGTTGTATTTCAAACCTTTGTCTAGCATATCCATTTCATTATGAGAGAAGGTTACGTTCGTTCTGTTGTTTACCCTGCTCTGGAAATTGAATTCATTGTTATTCGTGTGCTGTTCACTAGGTTGATTATTCTGTGTTTCTCCTAGTTTTCTTAGTTTATATTCTAGCGTTTCGTGTTTCCTCGTTGCTCTGATTTTGATGGTGTCATGTAGGTGCTCGGTAAAACTGTCCCATTGGGATGCGTGCCAGAAGTTACTTAGTTGCAATTGAATATCGTATAGTTGTTGGTTGATTTTTTGCTTTCTTATGTATGCAAATCTTAGTTCGAACTAACAAAAGACCCCACCAATAAACTCCAAAAACAAATAAAAAGTGTATTAAAAGAAACAGAATATATATTGACCAAAGCTGAAAAATCAAAACTAATAAACATGAACCCGAAAATACAGTCATTGAGGGGACAACCAAAAATACACAAAAAAGAGTGCCCAATGAGACCAATAGTCAATTGTAGGAATGTGCCTAATTACAAAATCAGCAAAGAGTTACTAAAAATCTTAAAACGCTGCCTTTCCAACGACAAAAACAACTCTGTAAAGAACACAACGGAACTAGTAACAGCACTGAACACCCTACAAATGAAACCTAGCATGAGGCTTGTATCATTCGATGGAACTAACATGTACACCAATATTTCTATTAATGATGCAATCAACACTATCGAAAATAACTTAAAATACAACAATTCGGAAAAAGAAACTGAAGAGATCGTGCGACTACTGAGGGTTGTCCTCGGCCAAAATGCGTTTCAATTCGACAATAAAATGTACACACAAACAGAAGGATTAGCGATGGGATCACCACTAAGCGGATTAATCGCTGACATCTTCATTAATGCACTAGAAAATGAGTTTTTAGAAAAGACTTCAACAAAGGGAATAGTAATATGGAAAAGATACATAGATGATTTAATTTGCATCTAAGACACTGAATTAACATATATAACACAATTTGTGTTTAAATAAAAAAACTGAATTAACAAGCGAAGAAACAATTCTCCAATCCATTAATAGCCTACACCACTCAATCAAATTCACCAAAGAATCCAAAACAGATCAAAAAATAAATTATCTCGACATAACTATTGAACGTAAGGACAACGAGCTTTCATACTCCATATTCCGAAAAGCCACACAAACCTCGCATGCAATCGACAATCAGTCTAATCACCCCAGTGCGCATAAATTAGCAGGGTTCAATTCAATGGTGCACAGAGCTTTAAACATACCCATGTCAACAGACAATTATAATAAGGAAATAAGAACCATTAAACAAATAGCAAAGGAAAACTATTTCCCGCCAAGCAAAATAGACCAAATTGTAGCCAAACATAAAAATAAAGATAAAATGATTCCAAAACCGGACATTAATGAGAAAAAATTTGTGCGCTTCAACTCTGTGAATGAGAACACATATAAAATCAATAATCTATTCAAAAATCAAGGCATAAAAATAGCATTCACAACGAATAATACGACCGGGAGGCACCTGCAAAATAGCAATCTAAATAAACAAGACCCATATTCAAAGTCAGGGGTATATTCTATTACATACCAAGACATTGGTTGTCAAGCTAATTACTGCTTCAAGTTCCAGTTAAAGAGACAACTCGATAAGTATAAGCTTGCATTATTTCAGTATAACCATAGTTGATTTTGTAAAACCATATAATCACCCCTAACAGACAAATTCCGGATTTTCATCACTATTTTAGAAGTTTACCTAACATTAGATATACCACATTTAACATACACCGACTGTTGCATTACCAACACTACAACTAAATAATTGTACATATTGTTTATATTTTTCACCTGTATTCTCAAACATAGATGTTATAGCCTAAGTGTAATGGATCTGATGATGATCGCTTGACGATCGAAACTGGTCATCCTAGTGTATTTATTAATCTTATGTAATTTATTTCAGGATCAGGGCATAACCCAGCTCTATTTGGGTACATTCATGTTGACCGACTGAAAAGCACCAAACTTTTGTTTTTTGACTATCATCTTCATTGTTAGCCTACGTGTATGATGTTTCTGTCTTGATTTCGTGTTTCCAAGCACAAACATTTCGAAGAAAGCATGTCGACTAGGAGAAATAAAAGGTATTAAATCCATCATATCCTTTTTCTTCTGTTCATAATGGTCTTCTTGTTGTATACATTTACTCTTGTCCAACAACTGCAAGAGAACTCAATGGACGACTATGACTCTTTTGGAGATTTATCGAATGGAAATCGATACCCGAGTTGTATGTTTATTTGAATGTAATGGTAAATTTCAGCCAGTTTATATCCTTTCCATTAAAGTCCTTTTTTTTCTCTTTCTTTTCGGTTTATCACAGCTTGTTCAAGCACTTGAGTACATAAGAAATCTTCATGTTGCATCACAATAATCTGAAATGGCTTCCTTTTAGCAGTTTTCACTAGTTTAGTTGTGTTTCCTAACCAAACATTATCTTGTAAATGCAAATTTTGGACTTACACCACTATTTAGAATACATTAGACTATATTATTTTCATTTTACATTCTGTTCATGTTCGAATGATCTATCCCGACTGCGTGGATAATGTTCTGCCTCTTTATACCGTTCAGTTTCAGGAAACTACACCGTTTTAATCTATTTTTCAAAGCACATGGACTTGCTTCAATACAGCGCTGAAAAAAGGAGGGAGTTTGTCACAGCTGTAGGAACGTGCTCCACCGTGAGGAAAAAAAACAACTATGGACTTACTTAACTCTGGAAAGAGGAAGTCATGTTTTATGCAGACATATCATTATCTTGTAAATGCAAATTTTGGACTTACACCACTTCTGTTCTGTACTCTTCAATTGTTAATGCAATTTATATAGAGCACATGGGGGGAGTGGTAGCCTAGTATAACAGAGACGAAGCAACCTAACACAAATTCTAATGCTTAGTTACTGCATCTATTGACTTCATAAAAATGTTTCTACAAAGGCTGTTTTTTAAGTAAGGGCCGTTTTTTTTAATTAACCGAACGTTTTATTTTGAAACCACATTTATTTTTAAATTTCACATACCTTCCTGTATTTTTCTACATAGTTGCCTCGTTTATTTAGGCACTTGTCATACCTTAAAACTAAGTTCTAAAATCCCTCTGCATAAAAGTTTGCCACCTGCTCTGACAACCAAGAATTCAGACTTGAGGAAAATCCATTGATAGAGTGGTTCTCGTGAATCTTCGGTCCTAGTGAATTTTCATGCCAATTGCAGTCACAAAGTCATCTGTGATCACAGACCTGAGCGTTCATCGTCATGAACATTTTCTCAGCCACTTTTGAACTCGCGTACCCATTTTCGCACTTTACCTTCCGTCATTGCATCACCATACACCTCACAAAGCAGACGTTGAATGTCTGCAGCCGACATGTTTCTTGCACTCAAAAAACGTATCACAGATCGTACCTCACACACGGCGGGTGAATCAATAATCTTGAACATTGTACAGATGCACAGTTCAGCGTACAGGTTAGCTACACAGCTGCAACTGACGACTGCTTGTTCGCAAAGGCTGCCAGGAGGCAGCGTGCACGCTTGTTGCAGCGTGCGCAATAACTACGGACTTTAAAAAAATGGCCCTTACTTAAAAAACAGCCCTTGTACACTGATTTTCATATGGGGAATGTTCTTCATAAATAGAACAACATTCTTCCACTCCTAAATTGTGCAAGAAAGAAAGAAAATACAGCATAAATGTTTGAGGACCATAATTTCAAAAATGTTCGATGTGATTAAAATATTAATAGTATTATTATTAGAATATTGAAACAATTGCTTCGAAAGAGGTGAATGGTTACAGTAGAGAGGAGGGTGGATAGAATGGTAACACCAAAAAATTACATGTAATTGTCCAGTTTTTTTTCCCTCTAATTTGAATAAAGAATGCCAAATATTAATACAATCAATAATATAAATAGCATAGTCCTTCTTTAGAAAAAAAGCTCTTTCCTATCTGATCTGAAAAGATGTCTAAGGTTACAGAAAAAAATTGAACTACTGTATTAGTTTGTAAAACTACTACAAACGGAAAAACATGCTAATAACAAGCAACGTACTCATCCAAGTCCACAGTACGTCCTATTGGTGGCAGGACAGGTTTGGTGTTTAGCAAACCTTTCCTCAAGGCTGATTTGATTTGTTGAGATTCCTTTTCTGATATTGATGGAAGCCCAAGAGATTGCGATCGTCCTGAAGGTTCAGGCTGCATTTCTGGTCCTTCACGCAGCACACCTCCATCATCAGAATCACCACCTGCACATAATTCATGAATTATCTGTATTGTTCAACTCTAAAATTGAAACAGCACTTTTTAATTTAAGCTGCGACTTGCAAATGAAAATGTTCCATTTATAAACGAACAAGCAATGGCTTCATATATTTAATAATTATTATTATTTATTATTAATATATTAATTTATTTATATATTATTTAATCATTTATATATTATCTAGTTTAATTTTTTAAAGATAATTCTCCAAATAATTGTATGTAGATGGTGAAAAAATAAACAAATATATCTTTTAGGATATGACAAAATAGAATATAATAGATTTATTTACCATCAACAGATAATACTCAATTACGAAGGTAATCCCAAAACTAAAGGTCTCCAAAGTGATGGGGACACAGGCAAACCGTTCGTGCAGCTGTTAGCATCACTGTTGTGTTTGTAGCTTCCTCACCCCCAAACAAGGTAGTATGCTCCTATGCTGGGACGCTCAGCAATGACTTGGTATTTGAGTATAATGAAGCTACTGCCAAGTATGAAGATCGTGCAGTTATTTGGTTTAAACTGATTGAAATCTATTGCCAATTGATGGAAGAGAATGTCAAATCGTGCAGGAATGTCAAAAACTTCTGTAAGTGGACGGAGTAGGGAGTTTGCAGCTGATCGTACTAAACTTCACGACAAAGAAAGCATTAGTCATCAAATTTTGCTGGAAAATTTATGATATCGTCAGGGATGGTGAGTTTACGCAAATGAGGTAAAGCGTGAAATGCTCATAATGGTTTGTGCTCTTGTATTTTCACTTTACATGACCACCTTTTAATGTGTTCTGAGAAAGCGACAATAGGCCTATGTGAAATGTGAAAATTATACCAAACTGCGAAATCCACGAATTTTTCAAATATAAGATATTTTATTCTTTCATTTCTTATGGAAACTGTGGTGGATATTGAAGCAAGACTTGAGTCGATTATATGTATTTTCTCTGTATTATTCTGGTTTTCATCATTACAAATTTTTTTTTTTTCTGTGTAATGCTGTAGGCTGTAAAAATTTTCTTCTGTAGTACTTTAACCTAATTAATTTAAAATAAATACACATTTATTTCTTGCCCTTTTATGTCACTATTAACCTTTTACAAATGTGATTTTAATTTCACATTAATGTACAGTATATTTCAAAAGACATTGTTCATTTGTCAGATTTAACCCAAATTATAAGTTATTTTTCCAAAATGTTATAAAATGCTAAATAGCAATAATCTAAAAAATGCTGAATTTCTGATATCAAAATGCTAAAAATAGCACTCCTAGACATTGTATATAGTTGTGTATGACAACTCACTTATTTTTTGTAAATTTACTTATGACATCACTGGGTTTATCAGTGACACAAAATGACTCACAAATATTTTACTTCTACAGGGAAGGTTTAAAAAAATATATTTCAGGTTGCCAAATTGCATTATTATAAGAACCATGTTGCCCAACAAATTATACCTAATTGTTTCTTACTAAGAATGTAATAATTGCAGTCACCATCTGCTTCTGAAGCTCCCATTACTGTGCCATGAGGGGCGTTAATGGGAGATGAAATGAATGAAACTGGCCAAGGAGTTGCAAGATAGTGGCTGTGGCACTAAACAGTGCTGAGTAGTGATAGGAACGTTCTCCAAAGAATAGTAATGGCTTACGAGGCCGGGAGGGAAATTGATCTTCAAGAAATTTTAAAACATGAGCTCATGGCCTGACCTCCAACCCTGACAAACAAAGATGGAGATTTAAGAAGTGGAGATAAGTCTACCATGATTACAACTCTAACTAAGGAAGGTGCCGTCACGGCATTTGCCTGGAGTTGAAAAAGGAAAGGCATTTCAAGAATAATAATAATGATGACTGTGTGGTCTCCGGAGAGGCCGAGTGCAGGTCTTTCTAGTTGACGCCCATGGGCAACCTGCGCGTCGTAATGAGGATGATGTGATGATAAGACGTCACGTACACCCAGTCCCCGAGCCATGGGAATTAACCCCAGGAGATTAAAATCCCTGATGGCTTGGCTGGAAATCGAACCCGGGGCACTTTGGGCCAAAGCCTAGCACGCTAACCATTTAGCCACGGAGCCGGACATTTCAAGAATGACTGACACTCAGACACTATGTCCGCAGATAACTTGGTCTCATGGCCTCGAGCCTTAATGAGTGTAACTACCACAGTAATAATCACATTATGGGTTTGATGTTCCTATTAACTGCCATGCTAGGATTTTGTCAAGTTCTTCCAGTTACATAATAAGGTACTGTGTCCTTAAAAGGGAATAAGATACTCATTTGAGGGGTCAATCTAACTCACTGCCTTACATCATGTTTCAATATCACAGTGGTTTCCTTTCGCAATCGACATTGTAGAGTGGTCCCCTGGCTTCAGCTGTCCACTCCCTGCCACCAAGGCTTGTATGGGGCAGGAATTTGACTGGCATGGTATAAAACGTGGATATTTGCACCAGAGGTAAAGGTAGATGAGTTGTTACAATGGTGAATAGAACAAATTGCAGGGGTCACACTGTGTGATAGCAGCATGGTAATTCACCGACTTGGGTTTCTTGCTTCTTTACAAACATTGTGGAGCTTGATGGTGTAGAGATCAGGTATCGGAACAATTATTGCTGTTTCTTTAAAGCTGCCTACGTCATAAAAGGCAACTGATATTTAGACTGAGGTACAATGAATGAACTGCACAAAGTTAATTTTGTCAAGTTGACGCGGATCTTGCACAGGAAAGGATAGTGGGCACTTCTAAGAAAGCCGGCGGATTAGTTGGAATCACGCAGGAAGAGTCTGCTCTGCAACGTTGGGCCTTATCATTTCACTGGAGGAGCGATATTACTAATTCCGCGTTTTAAATGTTCGGGGTAGGAACAGAAGGCTGCTCATATAAAGAACAATCTGTCTATCCTGGTAGGAGACGGCGAGACAACTCTGACGAAGAATAACTCTTGTCCACTTTGAAAACTTTTAAAGTTTTCTCAGAAGACAATGCTGATCTCTCAAATATTCACAATTTAGCAACTAAGGACATTGCTACCGTCAAGATCCAGGATTTGCTTCTGCATGCACGATAACTGGGGCTTGAACAAGTGAATAAGTTCATCTCCGAACGCCTTGTGTCATCTTAAGACACGGGAAAACTGCAAGTGAGCTTCCATTTGCCCATTTCTAAGAATCGCCCTCTCACACTGAACGGCTTGCCGAAAGTTTTGACGAAGAAAACTATGCACTAAACAGTGCTGAGTAGTGATAGGAACGTTCTCCAAAGAATAGTAATGGCTTACGAGGCCGGGAGGGAAATTGATCTTCAAGAAATTTTAAAACATGAGCTCATGGCCTGACCTCCAACCCTGACAAACAAAGATGGAGATTTAAGAAGTGGAGATAAGTCTACCATGATTACAACTCTAACTAAGGACATTGACTTCTTCTTCTTCTTCTTCTTCATCTTATCCCACTTCAAGTGGGGTCGATGTTTCTGGCAAGTCTTTTCCATTTTATTCTGTCCCACACATCGTCGTCCCTTAACTGTTTCTCCATTAGGTCTTCATGGATATTGTCAGTCCATCTTCTTCGAGGTCTGTCTCTATTCCTCGTGCCCTCCACAACCAGAGACATCGCTCTCCTTCCTAAATAGTTATTATCCCGACGCATAACATGCCCATACCACAGTAGTCTTCTCTCCTGGATTTTCTTGGATACTTCTGTTACTTTTACATTGACTGCCCTGATAATATAGTTCTGGAGAGAGAATCTTCACATTTACTCATTGACGGCATGGCAATGATCAATGCACTGCAGAAGCCAGCAAAATGCGTTATGTTTGGAGATTATGCCATGGCAGTGGAAAGACATATCTGTTCCTACACTTCTGTCTATTCAAGAATCGACATTGTCTTCGACCGGCAGGTGATTTACATTATTATTATTCAACCAACAGTAGTGGCTACGCTGGCTAAAGCGCAGTGTTAGGTCATGGGGCAAGGCTCTCTGCTGACTCGGTAGACGCGTGGGTTCGAGCCCCACCATCGGCTGTCCTTGAAATGGTTTTCCGTGGTTTCCCATTTTCAACACCAGGCAAATGCTGGGACGGTACCGTCTGACAGGCCACGGCATCTTCCTTCCACTTCCTTGCCCAGTTTCATTCACCATCATTCATTTCATCTCTCATTAACTCCTCTCATGAGGTTGGCGTCAGGAAGGGCATCCGGCCGTAAAAACTATCGCCACAAAGACTTTCATCGCATCTCATCCTCGACCCCATTGGAAAACTGGAATAATAAGGGGTAGACATACATTATTATTATTATTCAAATTCCATGACTACCTGATTTTCCGTTGTGCTAAAAAAAAAAAATGTAATCTTATTGAACAATTATTTCTTAATTTTTGTTGTAAATAGTCATATTTTTTGTCCGAATTATAGCCTATTATGTACGAAAAATGAGCGTTGGTAGCTCTTTGTAACGCATAACTATCATTTATATCGCTTCTCACGACAAATTTATCCCCAAAACCGTTTTCAAAATAAAAAGACAACCTGAGGAAACGAAATAAATGCAAATATAAGGCTAAGGCCGCCATCTTGGATTTCTGGCTTCCGGTCGAGAAATCAGCCTGGCAACAGCGATATTCTTGTTCAGCAGGTCCGAATTAGTAAATATAAGCCATTTGCCCAAATGTTAACCAAAATGCCGCTCAAATTTAGAATTTGGTAAAATTGAACCAGTCTATTATAAACATAACTAATCATAATTTTTCTCTTCATCATCATCATCATCATTTCCCCTTTTCCAGCTGACACTGGGTGGGGGCAAATATGGTTCCTCTCCACTTTGTTCTGTCATTCCACCATTCCTCTTCCAACACGGTGTTCTAATCCAGGTTCCGAGTCCATCCAACGCATTCTTGGTCTTCCTCGTCCTCTCTTCCCTGTCATCCGTCGTTCCAGTGCTCGTCTTGGTAGCCTTACTTCATTCAACTGTTTGACATGTCCAAACCATCTCAATTTGTTTTGCTCCAGTTTGTCATTTAGTTTCTGTACTCCCAGTTCTTTCAGTATACCTTCATTTCTCACTCTGTCTCTCCTCGTTTTCTGGACCATACTTCTCAGTAATCTCATCTCAGCTGCCTGTACTCTGCTCTCATCCTCTTAGTCATTGTCCAAGTTTCTGCTGCATTTGTCATTATAGGAACACAATATGCTAAATTTTTATCTTATCCTACGGAATTTATTTCCAATTTTTGACTTGCAAAAATGATGGGCATGACTTATGTGATAGTGCAGGGTACTCAAGAAAATGTGGCAATTAGTCAAAGGGTTTTAGTCCCATTATAAACTGCATTACTAAAATGACTCTCCCGTCCCCAATCCAACTGCTTCGAGGGAGTTACTACAGCTACATCTACGCCTCTCAAACTTAGTAAGTGAGGAATTATGGAAGATCTTTGATCGTATTTCTTCAGTGCAAGCTAACAGCGTTCTAGATCAGGTGAGGGACAGACATATTTCCAAATATGATAGGTTATATCAGTTGCAGAAATCTCAAGCCATTAGACTTGATGTTAACAAGGTTGTCGTAAATTTGTCCAGCAAGCCCCTAAGTGATACCCAACAGGCAGTTCTCGCTAAAGGTCTCAATTTTGCTGTAGCGCCTAGAAGAATTCCTATTGAAGAACTTATTACATCCGTAGAATCCTCGGTACATCACCTCACACCTGAAGAGGCCGAGGAAGCCAGGCAAGAATGTTCCCGAGTTCTCAAGACCGCTAAGCCACCTAACACCAACTTAAAACAAGGCGAAAGCCGGGCACTTAAAGATCTAAGGGACGATTCTGATATTATCGTTCTCCCCGCTGACAAGGGTAACGCGACAGTGGTATTGGATAAGGTTGATTATGATTCCAAGATCTCGTCTTTGTTATCACATCCTGTATATAGGATTAATAGTCGTGATCCTACTACTCGCTACTCAAATGTCACCATCAAATTGATCAAGCAATCATCTATTCCAGCGGATGCAGCGAAGACTCTCCTTCCAGGGGATGCTATTCCTCCGAGACTCTATGGTCTTCCTAAAATACATAAGGAAGATGTTCCTCTTAGACCTATTGTTAGTACGATTGGTTCTCCTACATATGCCCTTTCCAAATACTTAGGTAGACTACTTCAGCCGCTTCTGGGTAACACGCCTTCATACATTAAGGATTCCACACACTTCGTGGAAAAGTTAAAAGCTATAACACTTCAGCCGGGTGATATTCTAGTGAGTCTCGACGTGGTGTCTCTGTTTACGAGAGTACCTATTGATGGTGTTATGTCTCTCATTAATGGCTTTTTTCCTGAAGACATCACAAGACTTTTTTATCACTGCATGACCTCCTCCTACTTTCTATGGAATGGGAATTTTTATGAGCAGACTGATGGTGTGGCCATGGGTAGTCCTCTCTCTCCTGTTGTGGCTAATTTCTTCATGGAGAACTTTGAAGAGAAAGCTTTGTCGTCGGCTCCTTTCAAACCGAAGATCTGGTGGCGTTATGTGGATGACACGTTCGTTGTTTGGACGGAAGGTGAGGAAAATCTTAGCCATTTCCTGGATCACCTTAATCTCCAGCACCCTTCTATTTGTTTCACCATGGAAAAGGAATCTGACGGCAAAATACCTTTTTTAGATGTTCTCGTCACCAAGAAAGAGGATGGATCTTTAGGACACAGCGTTTTTCGTAAGCCAACACACACCAATAGATATCTCCACGCAAGTTCTCACCATCACTCTGCCCAGAAACATGGTATCCTTACAACTCTAACTACCAGGGCTAGGAGGATTTGTGAAGTGTCTTCTTTACAAGAAGAAATTAACACCCTGCGAACCACCTTTGAGAGCAACGGTTATAGCAAGGCTTTGATTTCTACGGTTCTGAAACCAACAAATAATAATAGGACGTCAGTTGAGAAAAGAGATGTAAGAGGAACTGCTTACCTTCCGTACATACATAACACAACGGATCGTATTGCTAAAATCCTACGTCGGTACAACATACGGACTGTATTTGGAACTTCTGTTAAGATTAGGCAACTCCTGCGAACAAACTAAGGACAGTTTGCCTAAATTGCAACAACCGGGTATCTACAGAGTTCCCTGTACTTGTGGCAAGGTTTACATCGGGCAGACTTCGAGAACAATATGCACTCGCATTAAGGAACATAATAGATGTATCAGGCTCATTCAACCTGATAAATCAGCTGTTGCCGATCATGCTTTAACACCTGGCCATGATGTCATGTTCCAAGGAGTGGATGTTCTTGCCCGTATAAAGCAATATCGGCCCAGAATCATCAGGGAGGCGGTTGAAATACGTAAACACCCAGATAATTTCAACCGCGACACCGGCTACAATCTCAGTGAATCCTGGCTACCTATTATCAGAACCCTGAGAAAGTAATTCACTGCTGCTTTCCGTTGTCCCTAACATGGGGCTATAATGGCGTCCATCTTTGGGCACCTTCTATATGTTCTTCGTTGCTTTCTCTTAGCAACATTGTCGTATTCCAGATTATTCCTGACGATGAAAGACATGGTTTCTTTCGAAACGCGTCGAATATTAGTATAATAAAACACGGCATAAGCCCAAAATTCAACATTATGAATAATAACACGGGCCGTGAAAATCTAAATGACAATATTTTATAGCACTTTATTAGTTTTGAAACATTTTGAACTCAACCACTACCTCCAGTGATGCCCTGCATGTTGATGTCAGACCAGGAGCAGCGGGCACTCACACCACTCAGATTGGAGCCCTCGTTCTCGATGCCTTGCTCCACCTCCTCCTGAGCTGTAAGGTCCAGCTCCAGCATGCTCTCCCCGCGACGCATGTCTGTGATCAGCCATGGGCCTCCCGCCCTAAACACAACATACAGTACTTTCTATCAGTTCAACGTGCATATTCGAAAACAAAAAGCACAGCTCAACACAAATGTTAAAACCTTACCAAGAAGAAAGGGCAGGAATAGCAATGCAGTACCACCAGTAATCTGGGAGCTCATGAAGTACTGACACTTACCCTGGCAATCTTTTGAGGATCTCCAACACCCCCATACCATTCCAGTGTTGAGCTGCCTGCAACTCTTCTGTACAGAGTCCAACGATCTGAATGAAGTGGACGGAACCGAACGGGGTGTGTACAGAGCCGAGCTGAGGGTCTGTGGTCATCAGCATGTGCTGTATACGAGACTCACTATTATCGAGAGCACAGTGCCACGATACATGGTCTCCCGCACATAACGTGTTTGCTGGAACATTCATTAACACAAAACTGAACATCATAATTACAAGCCTAAAATAGATCATCATATTGAAGAAGTAACCAAACATTTACAGTGTATTAAAATTAATGAACACAGCAACTGTTTTCCAGGTGAGGAACTTACCTGACTGGAAGACATACTTGGCTAAAGCTTGCATTAGAGCTGCTGGCCATGTAGGAGGAGCCGTCTCCTCAGGCTCCCTCTTCAGCCGGAAAGTCAGTTCAAACCCGAAACCACTAGGATTATGTGGGCCAGTTACATCATGGACTCTGCCATCACCATGCAAATCGGACAGCCCAAAACTGGTCATAGATGCAAAGAACTGCATTATGATCACAAAGTTGAAGGATCATAAAAAAAAGTTATGAATAAAATTATGGCAAATTTAGTCAATTGTTCCACCTGATCAACACAATAAGAAAAACTAAGTTGGTTGTTTCAAAGTTAGTAGTTTTTCGTCAGCAAATTATTTAAATAGCAAACAAAGGTATTTAAAATAATGGGGAACAAAACACTGATCTGAAGAATCAATTTCCAGAGAATGACAGGGAATATGTGATATCCTCAACCATTAAAAACAAGAGTGGTAGGGTGAAAAAAGAGAGACCAAAGAATATAATTGGGAAAGAAACTTATATGGATGCTGAAGAGTTATTGCAGGAAAAATTACAGACCTTCCATTGGAAACCAAAGACATTAGGTTGGAATTTTACCATACTCTAGTATTTCTCCTTCCTAATAAAAATTACCGAATCAATCTTCCCTTTTTAACAAGCCATTGCAAAAATATATAAAATCCTGTAAACTAAATTCACCCGAAAATTCAGGAAAACTTGAAATTTCTCATTACACAAGAAATCAAAAGATATTTCTATTCAAGTTTATGGTTGGGTACTGCAGATTATATCTAATTAGATTTTAGATCACAGTTCATACTGTAAGTGAAGACTTCTATAACATGGCATTCAATTAAAGATGGATAATCTCCAGAAAATATTATATAGTTTTCATAGAAATAGTTAATACATAACAATGAAGACAACGTACATCGTCCCCTCACTATTCCCATTTCAGCACAGTCGGGGATAAGATGTGATGAACTTCTGTGTGGTGGGTGGTTTAATGGCTGGCTTGCCCTTCCAGATGCAAACCTCTTGAGAGGGGTTAATGAGAGATGAAATGATGAATGAAACTGGGCAAGAAGTTGGAAGGAATCAGCCATGGTCTTTTGTTCCAGCATGTGGTTCAAGCTGAAAATGGGAAATTATAGAAAACCATTTCTAGGACTGCCACTTGTCAACAGAGTCCCTAAATAACCATGACCTAGCGCTTAGCCTTAGCAAGCAAGGCTATTGCTGTCGGTGAAGCATTTGATTACATGCACACATTTTTTCTTTAAATTTCCTATTTAATTAATGAAAAGAAAAGTTGCTTATATAATAATTTATGACATAAAACATAGACTACTACATATGACAATGAAACTTTAAAGAAGGCTATCTGTCACTGGAAGGCAAACTAGAGAATGTAAGAATTGAGCATGAAGTAGGCCTACCTGATATAATGCCAGTGAGGCGAAATATTCTGTTCAGGTATTCCAGGATTGGCATACATGCTGATGTAATCCAGCGGATCTGGTCCACCCAACCTAAAAACAGACATAAAGGTAACTTTAAATGTGTAACACAATAGTACAGTACAGTATGGGTGGTGTAGAAATTTCCTCAGAATTGAGGAGCCCACTAACTTGATACCTAGAGTATCAATAATAGAACTGCAATTTAACACTGACCCAGTTATTACTTTATAATCCAATGCTAATGTCAGCTACATATTTGATGATGGTGGTGGTGATTGTTGTTTTAAAAGGGCAGAACAGCAAGGTCATCTGTCCTCATTACATATTTGACATAGACTTGCACTCTTATTTATAATAAGAAAATTACTCTTATTTATAATAAGAAAGTTAAAGTGTTGTCTGTACATTGTTTAAAATCGAGAAATTTTGTTTTTTCGACATGTTTCATGCCAAAAGAAGGTATGTTGCTTTTGTTGAAAGATTTAGAGGCTTTGCGACATCGTGGTCCGTGGTCATGTAGTCCCACGTACTTGGGCGCTTGTATAAAATTAGTCTGATAACCTATCTTATTGTGAAGGCTGTATTCGTGTGTATTTGAAATTGGGGTAGGAGGCAGACATGGCTTTCATTTAGGTACCAGCCCGGAATTTGCCCGGGGTAGAAGTGGGGAAACCATAGAGACCACTTCTAGAATGGCTGAGGGAGGAATCGAACCCACCCCTTCTCAGTTTTGCCTCACGAGGCTGAGTGTACCCCGTTCCAGATCTCAAACCAGAATTAAATTTCTTGGCAGAGCCGGAAATCGAACCCAGACCTCAGGGACGACAACCAAGAATACTAGTCACTGCGCCACGACGTGTCCCAAAAGAAGGTAGGGGTTTGCATTGGTTCAATTCTTGTCTGTATACAGGTTGGCCTGCTTAAATGATTCACCACACATTAATATGATGTCCAGCACGTTATCAATTGCGCAATAAGTAATACAAGGTGTCCAATCAAAAATATATAAGTTGATGCCGAACATCATATTTGCTTAGGATTTTTGAATGACCCACATTATTTACTTTAATGAGCCCCTACCTGCCTTCATCCCTATGAAAGTTGTTTTTTAATATCTATTGTTGTTTCAGATATATTTGTGGTGAAAAAGTTTAAGTGGGCTACATAAATACATAAAGATCAGGAGGTCCCTAGAAAAAATAAGTAGAAATAAAATTACATAAACTTCCTTACAAATTGGAACATGTAAGGTCCAGAATATTTTTCATGTTTTATTTTAGCAATTACGATTTTTAGGCAGGCTATTATGTTTGACATTTCCTATGTAATAGCCGAACAACTTTACTACACGATAATATGCATGTAGTATTTTCTTTCATTTATTGTTTAACGCAGTGTCTATGACTGTGCGAGCTCGGGGTGAGGGTGTGGGAAGTGACAAGTGTAGCCACCTTAGCTTCAGGTCGTGGGGCACTACTTCTCATATCAAGTGGCTAATAAATAGTCCTCACGAGGCTGAAAGCTCTCCGTTCCAGTCATCACGTCAGAGCTCTGACGAAGCCGGGAATCGAACTCGGGGCCCTCCTAGGTATGATGTAATCGTGCTTCCCCTCCACCATGCAGCTGGCTGGAAAATACAATGTACCGACATTTTAAATGTTATCAACACATTTAAAATAGCACTATATTGAAACTTAAACCGTAACCAACATGATAAGCGACAATATTGGCATAAGCGAGATTTGCATGTAGCCTAACAAGGATATATTTTGTTGTCAATCTGGTTTTCTACGAAAAGAAAAATCAAAATAAGTTCAGCTTATACAGGGTGTCACAAAAAATGTACTAACACTTTGAATGACTATAAAATGATTATTTATGAACATAGAGACAAGTTTAAGGGCTTCAATTATAGAAGAGACATGTAATTAAAGATTCATGTTCGCAAATGTTCAAATTGATGACCGTCAGTGTCCACAAAAAGCTGATAACGCGAACCAATGGATTCGCAAACGTTACGACAAAGTTAATTTGGAACTTCGTGACATTGTCTTTCAATTTCCAATGCATCAATTGTTCTTGGTTTGCTGCGATAAACTCTGTCCTTGAGGTATCCCCATAAAAAGAAGTCCATTGGCGTGAGATCTGAGAAACGCGCAGGGTATTCAATGGGACTCCTTCGTCCAATCCATGTGTCTGGATGATCTGTATCGAGGTGAGCTCTGACATCGCGATGGTAGTGGGGAGGTGCTCCATCTTGCTGATAGTAAACCTCGTCATCAAGGTGTGGACCGACTTACTCCTCCAGCAAGGTTAGGTACCTGTCACCATTGACAGTTCCGTTAAAAAAATGGTCCTTTGATGCCCAATGCTGATATTCCACACCATACTGTTACCCCTGGTAAGTTAAAATTGTGCTCAACTGTGACATGAGGATTTACAGGATTCCAGTAGTACAATTATGCCATTTAATTTAAACGTGGCCTCATCGGTTCAGACAATTTTGTGTGGAAACCCTGCATCTTCTGCACATTTTCCAGGTACCATTCACAGGATTGAACTCACCGGTCCGGATAGTCTTCATTGAGAGCATGAGTTCGTGTTGGAATGTAGGATTTCCAGCGCAGACGCTTCATGATGCGATGGACGCTATCTTTTGAGATGTGTGTCTCTCGAGCCGTTTGTCGTAGTGATTTCGGTGTGGATCGAGTGAGGGCTTCCTGCATCTGTTCTTCTTGTCTAGGACTGGTGGATGTCCGTGGTCGTCCAGAACGTTTCTTGTTGACGTTGTGAACGGTTCCATCTGCTTCAAATTTATCTCTGATGCGAGCAATGGTCCGGTGCGTTGGTGGTGGTTTGTCGAACTCTGGACACTGACTGTCATCAATTTGAACATTTGCTAACATGATTCTTTGCATGTCTCTTCTATAATAGAAGCCCTTAAACTTGTCTCTATGCTCATAAATAATCATTTTACAGTCTAAGTGTTAGTACATTTTTGAGACACCCTGTAGTTTTAAGTGAAGTTAATCTCGCGATCATGAGACACGGAACCTCCATTTTACGTGGAATCCGAACCACAGGACGTGATATTACATTTCGAAAATCTCACATACAAAAGTCATAAGATCTCATAGTGGCTTTAACAGCCAAGAAAAAAAATCAAGTCAAAATTATCAAAGATCGTTAATTCAAAATAAGACTACCGAGCAACAATGCTGTGAATGCATTCTAGGAAAGAAAAATGGCTGGCATTCGACCAGTATTAACGTCTCCCACATCACAAAACAAGAAAATAGCAAAATAAAATAAAAACAAGATATCGTACAAGGCAGGTGCAAATATCGCTATGTTAACGTAGCTGAAGGGTGAGCGTGTCGAACACTCGGGTTACCGCTAAATGTTTGGAGGTATAATAATAATAATGTTATTGATTTTACGTCGATTTTTAAATACTCTGGCTTTTAGAGACGCCGGGGTGCCAGAATTTGGCCCCAAAGAGGATCTGTAACGAGCCAGTAAATCAACTGGCACGGCTCCCTCGCATTTGTGCACCCTCAAATGCCAGCTGACACCGCCAGGATACGAACCTGCCCAGCAAGCTAGAACGTTACCGCTGAGCCACGCAGTCAGTCAATGTTTGGAGGACACTGCTAAGTAATCGTGTACAAATAAAAACTTTACAGGTGCCTCCCGGCAGCACTTTTTCTAGGATTTCTGTCGCTAGCACCCAAAGGTGAAAGGGTAGAAAGTTCCATTTTAAACATCCGGGATTCGAACCATAACCTTTGGGTGGTGAATGGTCTCGAGCTGAGTCACTCGACGCCATGCATGGCCAAAATACCTATCGACATTAACACGCGTATCACGCTCGCTATGAGGGCTGCCTACTTCAGGCGATACCAATACGGGACCTTTATTAGCAGACGTGCTGGCGCAGTGGCGCTGAACTAATTTACGTAAATAACACACGATACGAGTACACTAACGAGTCGTCTTATATACTATATGTATTTAATCATTTCCTAAGTGATTAAACATCGAGCACTTTATCTCAATTTATAAAAGTGAAAACCGAACTTATCAGAAGATATCTGAGAGAGACATATTAAGTGACCTACAGAACAAAGGAAAATGAATCTCAAGTACAGCGGAACTACAGTAATTTTCCACATATAGTTGGGACTTGGGAGTCTGTCAACCAGGCGCGGATTCAAGGGGGGGGGGGGGGTCACGGGGGTCATGACCCCCCCCCCCCCAAACGGAGACCAAATTTTTTTGCAAACTCAAAAAACGAAAACACAATTACCAGACAAATAAAACTTAACGAATTTTAACTGAAAAACAGGTGTTTTTTTCATTTTATTCAATACTGAATTATCTTTATTGGAATTATTATGTTATGTTACAACTGTACATATTTACAACTTCAAACCTCTTGTATAAAAACTAATAGTTATACAACAAAATCAACTCGTCTATTTTGTTTAGCAAACCTTGTGATTACCGAATCGATGTTTATAGTGATGTCACGATGAATGTGCAGCAATGCACGGATAGGAAACTGGGGCTTTTTTCGCACCAAAAATTTTTGCCGACCTCCAAACCGCAAGCTTGGTTGGCAATTTAAGCTGTGACTTTCTCCATTTGTCGGTACCAACTCGACTTGCCGAAACTGTAACGTACCTTGATCCTTTTCTCGAAGCTCGATGTAAAAGTCGCAAAACACGCCGTTACAATTTGTACGAATATTTTTGGTGCGCTAAACGCATCAAATTTCTATCCATGTAGCTTGCAAAAAAATTGGTCTGGTTTTGTAGGTGATTGCGTTTTTAGTGATACCATTTTTCTTAACAATTTCGATTCTCTGACCCCCCCCCCCCGCCCCCCCCCCCCGCAAGGCCAAACTCTAGATCGATTCTCTGACCCCCCCCCCCAAAACCAAACTCTAGATCCGCGCCTGCTGTCAACAGCAATAAGGAAATGAATGGCAAGGAAGACCATTCTCAAATAGATGGTATTTCACATGGAGCGACGGTTTTCATTTACCAGGTCTATTTTTTCACATGACATAAAGAAACTACCTCCCCTTCTGATCCGGCTGACGTTCAAACAAGGCGGTGCGGAAGTAGGCACATGTGAGTTTGTCGTCTCCCGTTCAATTATTTCATGTATAAAACACGGATTGAGAATGCCGGGGGGAGTCCCTACCTCGTAGGGGTCATTTATATATTTTGCTTCCTGACACAAATATTGAGTGCGCCCAATACCAGTTACTATCAGTACATTTTATTTCATGCCCTCGTAATCGAAACATCAATCAGAATCAAAGAATGCTATATGCACAAGGGATGTAGGCGGCCCGATTAGAATCATTGGCTCTGTCAAGGGATCATTAACCAGGCGTCAGTTCCTTTCCAATGCTCCTCATGCCACAGCATCCAACAGGCTTCTATTTAGCATCACGAAGCTGGGAGAGTCCGTATCAAGTCCAACGTTTAAATTCTTGACAGAGCCGTGAATCGAACCCGGACCTCTGGTGTGGCAGCCTACAATGACGCCACGGGGAACATAGCAAAGAAAATCGAATCATCATCATCTTCATTTCCCCTTTTCCAGTTGACACTGGGTGGGGGCAAATATGGTTCCTCTCCACTTTGCTCTGTCGTTCCACCATTCCTCCTCCGACACAGTGTTCCAATCCAGGTTCCGTTTTATAATACTATTCTCCACCGAGTCCATCCAACGCATTCTTGGTCTTCCTCGTCCTCTCTTCCCAGTCATCCGTCGTTCCAGTGCTCGTCTTGGTAGCCTTTCTTCATTCATCCGTTTGACAGTCCAAACCATCTCAATCTGTTTTGCTCCAGTTTGTCATTTAGTTTCTGTACTCCCAGTTATTTCCGTATATCTTCATTTCTCACTCTGTCCCTCCTCGTTTTCTGGACCATGCTTCTCAGGAATCTCATCTCAGCTGCTTGTACTCTGCTCTCATCCCTCTTAGTCATTGTCCAAGTTTCCACTGCATATGTCATTATAAGAACATAATATGCTTTGTACATAACTTATTTAGCCTTAATTGGTATATCCTTGTTCCATACTAGTCCCGGTACCTGTTGGTAGAAAGCACTCCCGAGTTGTATTCTTCTGCTAATTTCCAAATCTAGTCTTCCATCTTCAGTCAGTTCACTTCCCAAGTATTTGAAGTGTTCCACTACTTCCAATTACTTATCTCCTACTTTGATTACGCCTTTTCCTTCTTTCTTATCTCTACTCATCACCACTGTTTTACTCTTCTCCACATTTACCTTCAATCCCCATTGCTCAATCTTTTCATTTATTACGTCTAACTGTTCTTGTACCTCCATCTCATCCTCGCCCCAGATCACAACGTCGTCTGCAAACAACATTACCTTCATCTTTGCCCTACTATATTCTTTCATTGCTGCCTTCATGATGTCATCCATCACCATTACGAACAATAATGGTGACAACACACTTCCTTGCTTTAGTCCAGTGTCAATTTTAAACCATTCCGATGTCCCGACTTCACACTACTGTAGCACTCCATGCACATTCCTTTTATCATGTCTCTCAGTTCCTTGCCTATCCCCCTATTTGTTAAGCGTTCCCAAACTTTTGTTCTAGGGATGCTATCATAGGCCTTTTTCTAGATCAATAAAAGTCATTACCATATCCTTCCCATATTCCCAACTCTTTTCAATGTTCTGTGTCAGAATGAAAATGGGTTCCACTGTTGACCTGCCCCCTCTAAATCCAAACTGCTCCTCCTCTATTTGGCTTTCTACCTTTACTCTAATTCTTCTTTCTAGGATTCTTTCCATTACTTTGGCAACATGCGAGATGATGGTGATTCCTCGGTAGTTACCACACACCTTCCTGTCTCCTTTCTTGAATATTGGCAATATTATTCCCTTTTTCCAGGCTTCAGGTAATTTCTTCTCTCTCCACACACTCCTGAGAAGTCTGAATGTCCACTGCAGTCCCACTGGTCCTGCCGCCTTGATCATTTCTATTGCCACTTCGTCGATTCCCACAGCTTTCCCCATCTTCATCTTCCTAACTGCCCATTCCACTTCTGCCATAGTAATGTCTGGTTCTTCTTCTATTTCTTCCTCCACCGTTTTGGCTGTTTGCGTAACTTCTCCGCATGCCTGGCGTCTCACCTTCAACAGCTCGCTGAAATATTCTTCCCATCTGTCTGTTATCTCTTCTGGTTTTGTCAATAGTTCACCTTCTTTGTTTTTCACGAACCCAGTGTTCACCTTTTCATTCCCTCTACTTTTTATAATTCCAAACAGCAATTTCATTCCACAATGTAAATCCTCCCTTATTTCCTGAGTGAATTCTTCCCAGCTTTTCTTCTTTTCCTCTGCAATTACTTTCTTGCAATCTCTGTTTGCTTCTATATATTTTGCTCTACTTTTTTCAGTCTTTTTTGTTTTCCATTCCTTCCAAGCTTTCTTCTTCTCTCTTACCTTTTCTTTCACTCTATCATTCCACCATTTTGTCGCTTTTTCCCCTACCTTTCCTGATGTTCTACCACATGTTTGCTCTGCACTGTTTACAAATGCACTCAAACTTTTCCCATTCTTGTTCCACATGGGTAATATCCGTCCTTGGCATCTGTTCTTGCAGTTCTCTCTTAAACTCTTCTGCAACCTTTTCATTTAGCCTCCAGACCTTAATCAATCTTTCTTTCCCTTTTTTCTGATAATCTCATGACCTTTCCTACTTTTAATTTTGCTACCACTGCCCTATGGTCTCCTCCAAAGGCTTCCTCTGGCATGGCTGTGACATCCATTAGCTCTTTCCGATGTCCTTTTTCGACTAATACATAGTCTATCAGTTTTCGTTCTTCTATCTCCCCATCCATACCTCGTTATCTTCTGACTATTTTTCTTTCTGAACCACGTATTCCCTATAATTAATTGGTTCCGCTGACAGAAGTCCATTAAGAAATCCCCTTCTGGATTTTTACTGCCATAACCATATGGTCCCAAAATCTCCTCTCTTCCTTGTAGTCCAGTCAATAGAGGCTCAAAAAGGGGGTTCACCTTACATCAGATGCGGGATCGTTTTCTTTTTTTTTGTTTTTTTGATGTTGTTTAGGGCCATTATGTAGTTATTAATCCAAGTTTCCGTCATCCCTCCCCCCTTGCTTCGTCCGCCATCTTGAAAAAACTGTCAGAATTCGTCACTTTTTTTTTTCAGTTTTTGGCCTCTAGCTCATTCCCAGTTCATTTTTTTGAAGATATGTTGAACTAAGAAAATGTAGATTACTAAATTTCTAACAACGTTGATGTGGAAGTTGTGTTTGTAGGACCAAGCATATTCGAGCTACGAGAAGCCGAAAAAGGGCGAAAATTGGCGATTTGGCAAATTTTTCACTTTCGCTCCACTTTCCGTCGCAAAAACAGGGGGAAGACTTGATCTCAGCAAAACGTGTATTGAATAAGAGTTGTAGAGAATTTAATTTCCTTTGAAATTCATGTATAAAAAAATGCAATGGGTAGGAGTGGGGGTAAATTTAAGAAAACCAGAAGAAATGCGTTTTTTGTGATTCAGCCCTAGAGCGCCGTGTTGGTGAAAGTTTTCCTTTTCATTATAATACAACCATTTTTTGAACACAGCAGTGCATCTAAATAATATTTGAACCATTTTTTGTATAAATGTGACCACACACACACACACATACACTCTCACACACACGCATATACATATATATATATTGAAACTTGATTGTAAATAACAAAATATATTTCATCAATAAATTGTTTAATGAATAAATGTTTTTCATGTATTATGTTATATGTACATTTCAAGTATATCTCAGATATTTTACATATATATACACGAATTCTTTAGGATAAATACAGAAGTTGCTAACAGTGATATAAACTCCTAATAATTTCAGAAGTTGTGGAATGAAAACGTCGGAGTTGCCGACCCAGCCACTATGAGGCACAACTGCTTGAGGCATCACCTATGACTCAACCTCAACCATCCCTTCTCAAACCTGATGCTCTTGGTTTTTGTCAGCTGGTTTTTGACAACGCTGACTTAAATGTCAATACAATAGACGGCCACGGGACATTCCATGCGATGGGTGGAATCATATGTGTGACTCCATTTGATGCAAATGAGACAACATCACGCGTTCAGCGAGGATGAATGCCCCCCAGTTGGTAGCATTTGCTGGTTCGACTGAGTTTCAAAGATTTGTAAAGAACCCACAAGGTGGCTTGAAAACAGTTGTAATCAAGGATCTTGATTGCCTGCCCTTGGCTCCTACTGACTTTATATCTCAGTCCGCTGCAGACATCTTCTGGCTTCATGGGAAGTCAACTGGTACACATTTGCCAGGATGGAATGGTTACATGGAAAATGCCACAGCAAACAAAGAATTCTAGCTATCTAAAATAATATATCAGCCAATTATCAATGCCCCTCTAGCCCATGGAATGGTTACATGGAAAATGCCACAGCAAACAAAGAATTCCAGCGATCTAAAATAATATATCTGCCAGCCCATGATGACACTGTCCACACATCCTTGATCAAGGATCATGAGCCACGTGACCTCCTGTTTTTCGTGGAATCCGAACCACAGGACATGGCATTTCACTTCGAAAATCTCACATGCATTGACTGGGAATCTTCGAGCTATTTGCCACCATCTATGCCGAAAACAGCATTGATAAAATGCTGCATGGCCATGCCTATTCTCGAGCTGCGAGGGCTCACTTATTGACACATCAGGCAGTGGCCAAACTGATTCTGGGTACGATTGAATTTACCAATTTCGAAGAAATCAAATCTGTGAAGTAGCGATAGCTGTCCACAATTTGCAAAGCAGAGGTCCAACAGCTCAGCTCTGGGTTCAGTACTATAACATGGCGACTCTTGTGAAGAAATTTATACTCCACTTGGACACTATCAAGATGATACCATTTTTCCATGCTGCTGGACATTGGCCTTATGCAAAAAGTGCGCATTTTTACCTTCAAGAAATGTCCTGTTTGGAAGACAGAATGAATCCGGCAGAGTTCAAAAAATTCACAAAATAAGGTTATTTCACAATCCGAACAGAAACTCATGAAAGATATGAAAGTTGGAGGTGGCTTGACTAGTGGAAGGGGAATGACAGACAGTACATTGTTGAAGTGGACTCTTGGAATGACTTCTCTTCAGGATATAGCTCAACAAATGGAGCAGTACACTGAAGTTACAGCATTGTCTTCAGAACAACATGTGGAGCTGAGGCCCAGGAGGATCACGCGGGACGAAAAAGATGTGCAACGGCTACTCGAATGGTTTTCAAAATACCCCTCTTTCCCTGAAGCAGAGTAAATTATGAGCATCAGCTCTGGTGTAGTTGGAAATGAGCAGGTGAACTGCTACAAGGCTCAGCAAGTCGGTATGGACTCTCAAGAATAGTGGGAACAACCTTCGGTGAAGTGTCCTTCAAAATGAAGGACAAATTGATATCTTTAGCAGCTGACAAGAACATCTTGAAAGTTGGGGGGAAGAAGATTGCTGTGGACCCACTCACACTCTTTCACAGGATGTGCATAGCAAAAACAACCCAGGACGACCTTGAGGAATACCTCTCTTGTGAGCTTGTACCGTACCCTATGTCGATGTTCAACGAGGATGGCATGCGCAAGGGCACAAAGTCTGCTTTATATGCAGCGTTCACACCCCTGCCCATTGTTTTCTAGCTCCCCTAAAATCACCTCACTGACATCGAGGTGGGCATCTGCTCCACAAAGTTGTGTGGAATGGAAATTCGACTTTTGGGCAAATTTGTGCCGATTATATCAAGTCCATCCATCAGCATTATGGGACAGTGGTGATGGTCATCTTCGACGGATTCCCAGACAATCTTCTGGTGAGTACCAAGAATGCTGAAAGAGCAAGAAGGCGCAAGCTGAACGCCTCAGCAGATGTGATGTTTGATGAAGCCACAGTCAACACAACTCCCCAAGACAAATTTCTGTCCAATGATAGCAATAAAAAAAACTATTTGTTGTCCTCCTACCTTAAAAAAACAGGAAGAGGCAATTCACCTGACGGCATATACTCCCCCTCATCATTTATGTATGACTTCGCCGAGAACCTGCTGCTCATCCACGCCATCAGCGGGTGTGACACAACGTCAAACATTTATGGGTCCGGAAAGACCAAATTTTGTTCACTGTTCCGGAGGAATCCAATATTGTAGGAGATAAGTTATGTCTTCATGGACCCAGAAGCCACATTAGAGAACACCTCCAAAGCAGGAGAGCAAATATTGGTCGTCCTCTATGGTGGGGAAATCAACCAATCACTTTTGACCTCCGACACACAAAATATGTTGCCACCACGACAAACTTGAACCTGGAAAAGCTGCCCCCAATCTCTGATGCAGCGCGATACCACTCCTTGAGGGTATACCACCAAGTGATGGCCTGGATGAGCAGGAAGAAAGACCCTATCATCTTTGGCTGGACAAGAAGAAGCAGGGGCTTGATTCCGACAACCACCAGAGATGCTGCTACTCGTACCCTGCTGAAGACGGTATGATGCAGGGGTGTGACCGGCTGTTCCGCAGCATGTGGATGCAGAAAAGCCGGTCTGCATAGCTCCACTTTCTGCAAATTTTGCTGCGGCGGATAGTCCTGCGACAACCGTCCCTTGATAGTCGCTGAGGAGGAAGAGGAAAACATCGACGACTCATTCATATCATTCGACGAAGACCCTGCCGAAGAATCAGCCCTCCCGACCCCTCCCCATTACGAAACGCCCCCTCTTTTTGGAGTTTTTATTTTACTGTGTTCATTATTCCCTAATAATTAATATGTAAATAATTAATATACAAAACGCATTGTATTGTAATCTATATTTTGTAAATACACACTAACTTTTCTAAATGAATGTGTAACGAATTTGTTCTCTCCCAACTATTCATATTTATACAAAAAATGGTTCAAATATTATTTAGATGCACTGCTCGGTTTAAAAAATGGTTGTAATATAATGAAAACGAAAAACTTTCACCGACACGGCACTCCAGAGCTCAATCACAAAAAACTCATTTCATCTATTTTCGTAAAATTTACCCCCACTCCTACCCATTGCTCTTTTTTTTTTTTTTTTTTTTTTTATATACGTGAATTTTAAAGGAAATTAAATTCTCTATAACTTTTATTCAATAATCTTTTTTGCTGAGATGAAGTCTTCCCCCTGTTTTTGCGATGGAAAGTGGAGCGAAAGTGAAACATTTGCCGAATCGCCAATTTCGCCCTTTTTCGGCTTCTCGTAGCTCGAATACGCTTGGTCCTACAAACACAACTTCCACATCAACGTTGTTAGAAATTTAGTAATCTACATTATCTTAGTTAAACATATCTTCAAAAAAATGAACTGGGAATGAGCTAGAGGCCAAAAACTGAAAAAAGTGCCGGATTCTGACAGTTTTTTCAAGATGGCGGACGAAGCAAGGGGGGAGGGATGACGGAAACTTGGATTAATAACTACCCAATGGTCCTAAACAACATCAAAAAATAAAAAACGATCCCGCATCTGATGTAGGGTGAAGTTCGTTTATTGACTGGACTATTGCCTGTCTCTTCCCACTCGTGCATTCAAATCTCCCATTACATATTACATATTTCTTTATCCCCTATATATTTTCCCACATCTTCTAGGAATTCTTCTAAGTTCTCTTCTTTATTCCCAGTTTGTGGGGCATATACTTGAAACAGATCTTTTGTCCCTGTCTGGAACTGTATCCTTCCTATGATTATCCTGTCACTTATCTTCTTCACCTCTTCCACATACTCTAGGACAAAATATCACAGCCAGAGTTCACTAGTATGTAGACACGCCACGCCACCACCGATCTGTGCCAGTGTGTTCAATGTCAATACTCACCAACATTAGTTGCGATATCCTCACTTAATTATTTCTGAACTTTCCACTGTTAGGTATTGTTTTAATCACTTATCAGCTCAAAATGATGAATATAATCGTCAACGTTGTTGATTTATTCAAGGGTTTTGCGACATCGTAGTCTTGTAGCCGCGTGTTATACTGTACTTGTGTGTGTGTGTGTTATCTGTCTGATAACCTGAGACTTTGTGATGGCAGTAGTAGTGTGTGCATGTTAAAGGATGGCTGAGGTGGGAATCGAGACTACCTTTTTCTTTGCCAGAGCTGAGAATCAAACCCGAACCTCCACGGGGACGGCCAAGATTACTGGTCACTACGCAACGAGGTGGACAAGATAATCGTTGTTGTTTCGTTTAGATATTTGCGATATCACTGCAATTAGCCCTGTGTACAGCGTGTTTCACTTGAATACACAACAGGCATGTAGGTTGCCTACCACCTCCAATAGGGCCGCGATAAGTTCTTGCTCGCTATTCGTCTATCTCTGGTCCCTGTGCTTTGGTGTTCTCTGTACTTTAGTTTCAAAGAATTTCACGGTGGCTCAGACGCTAGCACGAGAGACTACGGAGCCTAAGGTCCGGGGTTTGAATCTCGAGCCGGACTCCATTTTTAGCCTATTTTCATTTTATGAAAAAAAAAAGGCTTATGAGGTCACCTTTTGTCCGTGTGTGTGTGTGTGTGTGTGTGTGTGTGTGTGTCCTAATAACTTCTAAACGGCTGGAGCGATTACAATGAAACTCGGTAAGATCATAGCACTATTCTGGCCGACCCCGACCGTGCCCATCAAAATTTAGTGTCTCTCACCAATCCAAGATGGCGGATGTATGAAATATTACACCAACATTCAGTATCTCCGAAACTATTACCGATATCGTCCTGAAATTGTGTACGGTGATAAAGAGTACTGATACAAGTTTATCTATGTAACTTTCATAAACCTGTGAAGTACAAATCGAGCATGGCGGCCAAGCGAAGTTGAAACATTTTAATAGACGTTTCTCGTGATTTAACTCTCTGAGCGCAGTGAAATGTGGTACAGTAAATGATTGTACATATTGTAATGCACTGGCATCTAATTTAGTTCAATTGTTTACATAACCTCAAGATGGCGGTTGTGCGAAATTTTAAAATTAAGTTTTTATTTATTGTGTCGTAATCATGCGATCGAAGTGAAAGTTTGAATAATGAGCGTAGGCAATAATTGTCCTTGAATGGTACATAACTCTATGGCCTATACATATAACAATCCAAAATGGCGAGCATCCGAAATATTTAGACGTTTCTCAATATCTATAAATCTTTTACAGCAATCAAACTGAAATTTTTTATGTTCATGGAGGCTATGATCATATGTTCACCTATAGGACTTTCAGTAACCTGGTGAGCACAAATCCAACATGGCGGCGACGCGGAGTATACATATTTAAATGGACGTTTCTCGCGAATTAACTATCCGAGTGCAGTGAAACGTTGCACGTTAAATGCTTATACAAATGTTAATCCACTGGCAACTAATTTATTTCAATTGTTTGCATAATCACAAGATGACAGCTGTGCGAAATTTTTAAATCTCGTTTTGACTACTTTTGTTCTAATCATGCGATTGAAGTTTGAATACCACACGTACACAATAATCTTAATGTAATAGTACAAAAATAAAAATCCAACCTGGCAACCATCTGAAATATTTAGACGGTTCTCAATATCTACGAATCTATCACAACCTTCAAACTGAAATTTTGTATGTTGATAGAGGCAATTAACATGAGTAGGATATATGAAAATAGGCTGTTTAGTTCTTCAAGGAACTACTTGTTTTCTTTCTTATTGGCCCATTGTTAGGCAAATCACAATGTTCTTACTAAAAATTGCTCCAATGTTTGTCTTCTTTTCTTTTACGAATACTCTTGATTTTTATACTAGTTATATCAAGCAGTAAAATATTAGTATGCCACGTGTTTTTTTTCTGGTAGTAACTCTTAATTAAATAAAATCCGTGTAATTTCTAGGGCCACTTTGCCGTTAAATTTAAAAAAAGGATTAAATGGAAGATAAAAAAATGGCTGTCCAACTCATCCTTGCTACATTTTGATTTGACCGATGCATTTTTTATCCCAGAAATCAATTGACTCCCAACAAAAGTGTTCACAAATATTTTCAAACGAAGATTTTGGTAAACCCAAAACAGTAAATGAAAAAACGGGCCACCGTGAAAGTCTTTAAAACGAAAGGACAGAAAATACCAAGGCATAGGGACCACAGATAGACGAATTAACGAGCTAGAACTTCTCGCCGCTCCATTGCAGGTGGTAGGCAACCCACATGCCTGTTTTGTATTCAAGTAAAACACTCTGTACTTGTGTGAGTAATCTGTAGGATAACCTGTTATTGTGGAGTCTGTACTAGTGTGTGTGATTTTTGTAGGGGCTAGAAATGGGAACGAGGCGGTCAAGTTAGGTACCATCCCGGCACTTGTCTATAACAGAAGTGGGAAACCACGGAAACCCACTCCTAGAATGCCTGGGGAAGGAAATGAACCAGCTTCTCAGTTGTCCTCTGGAGGCTACCCGTTCCAGCTCGCAGACGTCGTAGTCATGTTCTTGGCAGTGCCAGGGATCAAACCCGGGACCTTTAGGACATGGGTAAATACGTATCCCGATGCCACAGAAGGTGTCAGGAATAATTATTATGAGCAAGATACCTACCTCGTACTTAACTTACTAAAAAAAACGAGGAAAGAAATATTCTTAAACCTTAAAGAGTGAGGGTTTCACGACGTTGGAAGGACCTAAAATATGCAGACAGGAAAGAGGACGGACAAAGGGTTCTTCATAAAGTCATCCCAGTGTACTTGGGTGTGTATGTGGAACTTGTATGATAACCTGTGTTATTGTGATGGCTGTATTAGTGTGTGTATTTGTAATTCAGGTGAGGATTGGGAAGGTAGCGGCCATGACCTTAAGTTAGGAACCATCCCGGCAATTGCCTGGTGTAGAAACAACGGAAAACCACTCCCAAGATGGCTGAGATGGGAATCGAACCCTCCTCTTCTCAAGAGGCTGAGTTGACCCCGTTCCAGCCCTAATACCAGAATTAATTTTTTTTGGCAGGGCCGGGAATTGAACCCGGGCCTCTGGGGCAACAGCCAAGAATGCTAGCCGCTACACCACGAGATGGTTTACATTAAGAGTTGAAAACATTGCAACTAGGCCTACGAGTTGCGTAACCTAAGTCGTAATTATAGTAACTTTACAAGGGCAGATGAACACACTGTTCATCACCTTAAAACAACAACCATCACCCTATCAAAAATCACATAACGTTCATTTAAGGTTGGTTGGTGGTTGGTTTCTCAGTTTAGGGGCTGCGACAACGCGGTCTTGTAGCCCCGTGTACTTTGGATGTGTGTAGAATCTGTCTGATAACCGATGTTTATTGTGATGGCTGTATTAGTGTGTGTTATCTGTTTATAATTCAAGTAAGGACAAGACCGACTACAATATCTCAGACCGTAACATCAAAACCAAGATGGCGGAAATCGTAGGGGAACAGCTGTAGCAACTGGCGGGCATGGCGCCATCGAAATAGCGGCAAATTCGAAGACAAACATTCGCATATTTGATTAAATTCCGCCAGAAATTACAGGTTTTTATGTAATAAGGCACAAATTCAATATGAAACCCTGACGTATTTCGCTACAAGCAACGAGAACAGACAGTAGCTAAAAATACAGACATAAATAAAGCAGAGGTAAGACATTATGTTAAAAAATGCAAATATTTCTAAATGGAACTACAAGAATAGTCAACCAACAACAAAGTCAACCCCTGACACTATACAGCCCATGAAGGGCCTAGGCAAATATAAAATGCAAATATAAATGGTTGTTGCTTATATTAGGGGCTACGACATCGTGGTCTTGTAGCCCCATGTATTTGTGTGTGGAATTTGTGTGATAACCTGTGTTATTGTTATGGCTGAACTAGTGTGTTTGTAAATTGGGTATTGTAGTGGGAAGGAAGCGGCCATGGCCTTAAGTTAGGAACCATCCTGGCATTCGCCTGGATTAGAAGTGGGGAAACCATGGAAAACCACTTCCAGAAAGACTGAGGTGGGAATTGAACCCTCCTCTACTAAGTTGCTTCATGAGGCTGAGTGCACCCCATCCCAGCCCTCACATGAGAATTAAATTTCTTGGCAGAGCCGGAGAATCAAACCCGGACCTCCGGGACGACAGCCAAGAATGCTAGGCACTACACAACGAGGTGGTCTAAAACAGAATGGTACCACTGAACGAAAGTAGAACGAGCGATAATATTCTCTATAGTACATTAATTAGCCAAAATACCTTATCAAACAACGAGAAATAAATCAGGGAATGATGTTTTAAAAGATGCTTCCTCCTCCGCTGTATGTGACCCACCCAGCCATCCCAAATAGCATTGTGACTCACAATTTGGCTTTAGGAGAGAAAGATGCACAATCCAGGCAATTCGAAGTCTTCAAACTGAGATTGCGTCTACCCTGTCAGTACCGAAGGGAAAGTTACAATCCATATTCATTGACTTCTCTAAAGCTTTTGACTCGATTAGCAGGAAGAAAATATTGGAAAAACTAGACAGACTATTGAGAGGTAACAGCTACACTAAACATCTTGTCAAAAGTATTTTAGGCTCTAACAATATAGTCATTAACGATGGCATTACAACATCAAGCCCAATTGAGCAGACTACAGGCATGCTGCTACAAGGAGACCCATTAAGCCCTCGTGTTATTTATCACTGCTATGGCAGATAATATCACAGATATATTATCAGAGCGGGTAATCTCATTTATATACGCAGATGACATGGTGCTCGCTTCAAGTTCACAGGTCGAATTGCAATCTGCTCTCGACCCCTTTGAATTATGGGTGTTACACAATGACCTTAGGTTAAACAGAAACAAGACTAAATCTATGACCTTTAGGAAAGGGGGAAAGCCAGCAATTTTCCACATTGCAGGAAAACCGCTTGAGGGTGTACCACATTACAAGTAGTCCTACTTAGGTCCTACATTAGTCAACTGACAATGTTTGCACACTGCAAATCAAGGATAGACCCAGCGTCACTACCAAAGCCTTCAACGACATAAAACATTTGACTAAGCTATCTATAAAAACAGCCTTAAAACTTTTGCGGTTAAATGTTACCCGTATTGTGACTTATGGACTGGAGAGCATTTGGACACATTTAAATATGAAGTATTTGGAACAATATGGAGAAAATGAAGGCGACTTACATAAAGAAGGCCTTGGGTTTATCAAAGTATACACCTTCAAGACCGGTGTAAGAGGTGACTCGCGAGGTTTATAATGTAGAAGAACTCAGACTTCAAATGCTGCTACCTTCTACTCCAGGATATGTAAAACTCATGGACACACTAGAGCCAAAGAACATTGGTAGGATTTTTGCGCCACGGACACTATGATTTTTGACGATTGGAAGAGTGGGGGGGGGGGGGGGTGCGAGCTGAGACCATTGAACTGTCGGTACTATTGGAACAACTCCTCCCATGGTAACCCTCGCTGAAAACTGCTTCCTGGTGCACTGCCAGGCGTAACTAGTCGCACCAAAAACTGTCATACCATTTAACTCTAGGTTGCATGTCAGCTGATATGTCGTGATTCTTTTCATATATTTGAACGTACGTACCTCTGT
Source organism: Meconema thalassinum (assembly GCA_946902985.2). NCBI lineage: Eukaryota > Metazoa > Arthropoda > Insecta > Orthoptera > Tettigoniidae > Meconema > Meconema thalassinum. Next base: position 265,678,350 of record OX336390.1, on the reverse strand, counting down.
GCAACGTTATATGTATGGTACTTTCCAATAATACGGTAGGTTTACGGTCTACTTTATTTCGAAGTAGCCTATTCTGCGTTTATGGATATGTCTTACATCAAATTTTGACATAGGCCTAAATAGCACGTATGACAAATACACGTAGGCCCTATTGTAGGTTATAAGTTATTAAGTTAGTCACAGAATTATAACCTACGTCTAGCTTATATTACAGATTTCCATGGAAACGCCCAGATGTAGGCCTATTAAAGAAATGGGTTATAGCTGTGAAAACTTTTATAAACATGCTACTTGTTTCATTCAAATAGAAACAAACCACTGCTTAAAGATGATGCGGTACCTGCAAATTGCAATTTCCCACAGCATCGGCTTCAGCCACCCAAGAAAAGACCGAGAGTTATTGAACGACAAGTAGCCTAATATTTACTGTTACTTTCTTCATCAGCATAGGCATAAAATTTCACATTTTCCAGTATACTTTTATGATGTCAGTCTTGGAGACTATAAAAATAATTCAGCTTAAGGGATCTTCCCTGCAGGACCTGTTCGTTTGCTGTATGACTTATGTGAGGTCGAAGTTTCGACCTGCTTTGAAGAAAAAGAAGCTTGTAGTTTTTACGTGACCGTTAATCTTGTGATCATGAGCCAAGGGACCTCCATTTTACGTGGAATCCGAACCACAGGACATGGCATTTCACTTCCAAAATCTCACTTGCAATGACCGTGAATCAAACCTGGTCCACCTTGGTGAGAGGTGAATAGCTTGACCACTGCGCCACCATGCCCCATTGCTTTGAAGAATATTGAACATGTGGTTGTTTTGTATAAATAAAGCAGGCTATGTATTTTTGTTCACCAAGCATCTATTTAATTGTTTAGTTATAGGCTTATGCATATTCACACACATATGAATGTTGAATACCAATTATCATACTTTTTCTTCTTTATTGTTAGTCATTACCAGCCTAACCTTATTTTTATTTTATTTTAATGTATGTACGACTTGTATTTTTTGCCAGTAGGCCTATAACTTAGTTATTGTGTATGCTGCCTTTGATCGAAGGATAAAATGATGAACAATCAGGCTGCAATATAATATTTAATGTTGGCATATATTCCTAGCCATTTTAAGTATCAAATTACTATGATATTTTGAAATATGTATTTCGGCGTAAGTTCAGTTTAGTTTACCATTCGCCTAAATGTTCAAAAGTACCTCTTTTACTTGTATCTCGTCGTACATATGTACGTCATCCTTTTGTTCGTATACGTCAAACGTGAGATCACGGTGACGTCACTGATCTCCCTAAATATTCCCCAGATACCGGTGTATCGGAAGGTATAGTTCAACCGAAGATACCATGCCATATTCTGCACATTAAGACATGAATCTTTGATATTCCTAGGGAATAACAATTAGTTTACTGTATGATTTTAGATTTTATTCATTATATGCATGGGCATTGGCTGCAATAAACCCCTTATTATTATAGGCTATAGGTGAATTTCCAGCTGTGGATGCCATTATTCACATCAACCATCGTCAGAACAGTACTGCCAACCTCACCATTACGGTACTAGCCGCACCAACACTCGACCATTCTAACCTACGTTTTGTCCAATCCAATGGTTACAGCCTAACACGTCCAGATCAATGGTTTTGTATCAATCTGCCCCGATAGCTGCGCACAATCAAAGCCGCAGCCTTCGATTTGTCCAATCCAATGGTTTTTTACAATGGTTACAGCTTAACGCATCCAGAACAATGGTTTTTGACAATGGTTATAGCCTAACGCGTTCCGATGACTGCCTTTTTTTTAACAACAGTGATCTGCTAATAGATGTAGTCTCCTCCGCTGTCTATAACCCACCCACCATCCCAATTTATAACACGACTTAGGGCTATATAGTGAAATTTCAGTTGTGTCGGCCAGTGGGCGTGGCTTATTTGACAAATAAGATATTGCCAACCCTATGTATAGGTAAACACGGCCGTAGGTTGTTTGTTTTGAGCGTAGAGAGCTGTGAGATCGCACTCGCTTCTATCTGTATCGGGACATCCTGAACTAACTCCAACAGATGGCGCATAAGTACTCTCATTAGTACTTTATTTCAAATAGCATTTGCCAATAACACACAATTGATGTTACAAACTCTTTAAAATGAAAATTTACTGTATTATGAACTTGTCATTCTTCAAATTCGATGTGTATAGAATTCCAACGGACATACATTCTATCTTATTAATGTTTTTAATACAAAAACAAACCTAACCAGCAACTAACGCCCCAGTCCCCCTTGCTTGTGGTAGCCTACTAACAGTAATTTTCGGCCAGGCAGTAGGCCTACCTAACCTAGTAACAGACATAAATGTATATACAAAAACAAACCTAATTTGGGGATAACTCCCCTAGCTTATGATACTAACAGGAGCATAATTCTATTTACATACCTGTTGCATTTAAAATCACTGCTTCCATCAGATTACAGTACCCACTTGAATTTTTTCCACAAGCACACAAAGATTATTGATTCATGATTCTTATAGAATATATTTACACTTAAAGAACTTGACACTTTAGAAGACACTGACACTGCTGGTATGTCATTAAAACTACCATCATCTACTTTAACAAACAGGAGTTGTGTAGGACGGTTGATTTGGGAAAATTGTCGAAATGGTATCAGGGGTTAGTATGCCAATTTTCATAACCACAAAATTAGGTTCGAAATGTTTAAGTTAACAAATACAACTGTTTTAACTTCGAAAATGATCCCGGTGAATATTTCTCATCCACTTCTCTTTCAAAGATTTGTCTTTAGGAAATTTAAAAGTTGAAGTATCTTCAGCAGTATTAAATTTACAGGCAGGTACACAGTAATGACAATAAACAGCCAATGCTTCTCACATTACGTATCTTCGGCATTTATAATTATTCACAGTGCACTTCACTACTTAAGGTACACTATTACAATATATAACAGCTCGAAATCACTTGAAATATGCGACATTTGAACGAAATTCTCGCAGCAGACCCACTTAAATGTTGGTTGACCAAATGTAAACAATCCCCTACGATTACCGCCATTTTCTACGATTTCGATAGTGGCATTATGGTCTGATTTATTGTAGTCGGTCTTGGTAAGGACTGCATACAATCGATATTTCTTTCAAGTAGTTCGAACTTTTGCTACCAAACGCCACCGTCAACGACCAACTAGTTCTGCATTTTGTTACTAGATGCCACCACAGTCGGCTCCTGGCGACGTACGTTGGAACCTAAGAGCGTTACTCAAAGATAACCTATAATTATTTAGCTTCATACAGGTGTATTTAGTGGAAGGTTCTTTATCATGCCATAAATCTATAACATGGGACCGCCGACTTTACTTCCCCTCCGAAGGAAGGCATACTACGAGATTGGTAACGCTCTTTAAAAAATCCGAAGACTTCGGTCGGGATTGAACCCGCGACCTTGGGCATAGAAGCTCAGCATTCTAGCAACTACGCTACCGAAGCCGCCTCATTTAAGGTTATTAAACCTTTTGAACGGAAGTCAAATTATATACATGTTTGTTTTATGTATGTGTGTATGTAAGCAAGCAAGCATGTATGTATGTATGTATGTATGTATGTATGTAAGCATGTATGTATGTAAGCATGTATGTATGTATGTCAGGGGTTCTCGCAACTGAATTCGAAAAGTCTGGAACCGCTGCTCTTGTCTATTCTTTGCCAGCCAAAAAAAATGTGTACGAAAATCTATTCGGGAACCGGAACTTCAAAGAACATCCACCCATTGATCTTCGTGCCGAAAGCAACTCATTTCAGCCAGTTTAATAACAAGTATGTCAAGCAGCCTATGCAAAGTGCGTAACAAAAAGTACATGGGAACTCACTGTATGCAAACATTAGCCGACACATAAAAATCGTCGAGTTACAACCACCTAAAGAGCAAAAAGAACACAACTGCGAAAGGAAGTGTAAATACAGACATTTGCGCTGTCTCGCTAAGTGGGAATGTGCTTTGCCCAGATGGCAGAGAACAAATAATAAACTATGAGAGAGACTCTTAAGCCTTTCCTGGAGCAGTAAATTATGTCCTAATATATTCCCATCCACAGTTAAGACAGCTCTCAACGTATTAAATACTAACTATTTTCAAGACGTGTTAAGGGTCGTCGTGTGATCGCAAGCACTCGGGGTCAGATTTAACAAGCCCCTCCCCCTATCTAGAACACGTCCACATTAGAACATAAAGAAACATTATACAAATTAAATATTAAGAGTTGCCATAAAATATTAGACAGGTTGAATACTGTTATGCAGTTCCTATCCTTCCCACGAGCATTTTGCAACAATGGCGAATCCAATCATGAGGAATTACATGACAAATCAGATTTTTAGGCAGAATTAATATTCAGCAAATGCTTAAATTTGTGAACGTTTTAGTTTATTACGTTTGTAATCCGATATTAAAAGGCATTTACAGTTTATGATCATCATTTCACTCCAGCTTTTGAAAATATATGTTGTGAGCCCTCTTAATACAAACCATTACTTTCAAAATGCTACCCCTCGCATAGCGTAATACGTAAAAGAGGGGCTTCCCCTACCTCGTTGTGTCAAGAACGAACGGCCCTATTATATCAACTTTTCAACGGCTCTGACTGCAGAACACCGTAACCGTGTAAAATCTGTGTTTACCAACTTTTCTTTTTGGGAGTTTAAAATATTGCAACTACGCCTACGCGTTGTGTAACAGTGCAACTTAGGTCGTAATTAGAGTAACTTTAGAAGGGCAGATGACCTCGATGTTCCTCATCTTAAAAACCAACAACAACAACAACAACAACAACAACAACAACCTCCTCCTTTTCACGTGGAATCCCAAATCAATTGCTGATAAACAAGCAGCTAGAATGTTACGACCCGCTACAGCTAATATCAGTCCAATGAAATACTGTACTGTAAATTACGAGGTAAAACAAGGTAAAACTATCAGGTTCACAGAAAAGTTAAAAAGATACAGTCGGTCTGAGAGACTAGACTTTATATCATTTTAAGTGACGCATGCTACAAAGGACACATGTTAGAAAGGCTCAGGACGGCTTCTCGCTTCGCTCGAAGCCCCAGGACTCTTTCAACAGACTCCATTACCCATTAACTTAGGCTTCCCGCTCAGGGAACGGAGAGCGGGAGGTGCACTCTGCTGCATGACGTCACGCACTCGCCTTCTCCGTATCGCATAACGCCAGACCCCGGGAGTAAACTCAGACTCAACAGACTTGATTACCCTTTAACTTAGGCTTCCCGCGCGGGGAACGGAGAGCGGGAGGTGCACTCTGATGCATGACGTCACGCACTCGCCGTCTCCGTATCGCATAACGCCAGACCCCAGGAGTAAAGTCAGACTCGGTGCATATGCCCTGAACATGATGACGGCATACACGCCGTAACCGTAACGCATAATGGTAGACCAAAGCATAACGATGAAGTCGACAAGATCATTTGAAATGATAAAAAAAATTGTAACATTCCCAAAACACATCCACTATTACAACTTACTCCGTCTGATGACCTCACTGTTCCACCCCTTAAAACAACAATAATAATCATCATCATCATCATCAACTGGTTACCCAGTTCCCGTTCTTTTATAGGACGGTCCATTGTACAGTCACAGAATACCTTCTCCATTCTTAGCTCCCAAAAATGTACACTATACATCTACACACTTTTTTGTAAATAACTAACTAAATCGCCTCCGTAGTTGAGTGCGTTAGGTTCTCGGAGAATCCTACGGACACTGACGGTGGTCATCCCGATTGTTTATCCATAGCTATTTCCACGATGCTTTTGAGCTCTGGAGTTGGCGTAGACTCTTAAGAATACCATGAACTGCAAAAATCACTAAGAAGGCAGTATTAAAGCGCATCACGCCCCATATGAGGCGTTTAGATGCAAACTCCGGCATTTCCATATACGTTGAGGAGCAATCGCAGACAGTTCCACACAGCCAATGAAAGAAGCCAAGATCACGTCAAGTGGCGTGACTCAACAGCTGATCCTTGGCGCCCTAGAATAGTCAGCTTTGAGTAGTGAGTCCTTATTGAGTGTCTGAATATATGAATAATGGAATGTAATGTTACTCCTCCAATCGCTGGAAGAGGAAGGATGAGAACAAGAAACTGTGCCAACTGGAAGCGAGAGAAAACGAAGTCAAGAAAGTAATTTACAATGCGCATGTTCATGATTCTCTCGACGTGTGAGCTAACCACTACCCCCACAGCGGCGCACAGTACTAGTATCATTATATTACAATATCAATCGCTATTCTTATATCCCCCGCATGAAATTTGAATTTTTCTCATGCTTCCACCAGATATTAATAAAGTAAATTGAATTTGTACACAGATATGTACAAGCGGCGCTTCCAAAATACCCGTCCTGCAAACACGGAGGTACTACGAAGTCGTCGTCAATCCATTGCAGATTGCTGACAATGACATTTAAGTGTCCCATCACAGGTTCTATGAACACAAGAATAAGATACTTCAAGACCAGTTTATATTAAAACACTGTGAGGGTGTAACACCTAAACGACACAAATATGATCCGACAATAAAACCGCGTTGGGTTTCTATAAAATACAAAGTACAATCGCATCTAGGAAAATCCATTTGTGTGTGTAGAAATACATTTCTTGCCATTCTTGGTGTGGCTAAGGATCGTGTGACACGCATTCTTAAAGAATATACAATTTCTGGATATCATTGCAGCAAAAAGAGGGGTGGAGATAGGAATATCAACCAAAAACTACATCAAGCGTGCCGAAGTCAAAGCTTTCATTGAGTCTTTGAATTGCAATGTTGGTCATTATTACAGATCAAAATCAGGTGGGCGCCTTTATTTGTCATCTGATTTGAACATTAAGAAACTGTGGCACGTGTACAATGAGAGAACTGGTCCAACAATGAAAGTACGACACTGTTTCTTCGGGCATATTTTCCACACACATTAAAACATTGGATTTGGGAGCCCTGCTACAGACGTGTGATCGGTTTGTCTTCAGCTAGATGAGAAGATTAAAAGAGAAAATTATGCTGAAGCAAAAAAAAAAATGTGCCAGAAACGTGTCCAGACCTTGCGAGCTACCGCATTTTATGATAAAATATCAAGGGATAATGACCCCTTCGTAAAAGCATTTAGCTACGATTGTCAGAAGAATCTGCCTCTGCCGAAAATTCCTGACCAAGCATGTTATTACTCGAGACAGTTGTATATTTACAATTTCACCGTAGTACAAGGATCTTCTAAAAGTAACCTTGATCCCACTAACGTGTTTATGTATACTTGGACAGAAAATGAACGCCCCAAATCATCAAATGAGATTGCATCAGCTGTATACCATCGCACAGTGGTCCGGATCAGTAAAAAAGCGGACAAAAATAGATTTTTCAACTTTACTTTAGAAAGGCCAAACCACCTCCCAAGTGAAGTATGTTAATCAGGGTACATTAATTTCACTTTTTCTTTGGAAATTGCTTCTGTGTTTCTCAGATATAATACTGCAAAAGTGATACAACTCTTCGTTTCTGAATCCCGCACTCCGTTAAGTAAACTTTGAAATATCATTCTAACTTCAAAATGAAACTCGGGGTCTATAATACTGTATCTGTATGTAGTTGGTGATCTGATATATTTGTCTATAGCATGATTTTCGATTTCAGATCACTTATAAGGACTGATATACATATTTTTATAGTGCATTATTTTCTTCAAGAAACATAAATTTTGCTTGATCTACAAAAAAATGTATACATATGTATACCATGAAACTTATGCAAGTTTTAAAATGAAGACTAGAGAATATGTCCTTAAAGGTTTCATCGCCAGAACCCGCCAGATGTGTGATTGAGAAGGGAGAGAACATTACTGCACGCTCTGAGGATAAACACTCGCGCGAGATAAGGGCCTGTCGAGACATTTGATTATGCTACGCAAGGGATATCTCAAGGCCATGAAACCAAAATAATCTTCAATCGCGAGAAGTAATTGCTTAGTAGTAGTAGTTGTGTGTGTTGTGAAGAGTGAAAAATGAATTTTCGTTGTTAGTCGCAGTGATCTCATTAACAAGATTCGAGAGAACAAAAATCAGTCTCGCGCGCGTCAAGGAAAGTTTGTGGTAACATATCTCCTTAACAAATTCCAATTAAATGTTGACGACAGTGTAGAGGAAACAGTGTATAATAATATAAGAACCTTTTTGCCGTATGTTGACCGGTGGAGAAAGTGTAACTTCTTAGAACATGCTGTTTTGAAGAAATATTCAGACTGGTTGAAAACTGAAATTGTGATATCAATTCCGAGCATTCCTGGCTCCGCAAAATCAGTAGATTGAGGTCGTCCTCCAAAAGAATTTCAAGAGCTAACGGAGAGAAGCAAAATAAGGAAAATTAAAGACCTAAGGGAGAGTGCCACTTCATCAGAGCTTGCCTATGCGGCCGTTATGAATTTAAGGGCAGAGGGAGACGATTCATCAGCCAAGCTAAAAAGAAGCTACCACGACTACACCAACAAGGGGCAAACGAATGGTGCGAAAATTTCAGAAATGAAAAATCTACATGAGTGGCACAAAAGCTCGTCGACAATTTACAACTTGAGTTTGGAATTTCAGTTCCGCACGCCCACTTTCGATTTTTTGAAAGTCTCCTGCATATTTCGTACCGCCTGGGTTTTAAAAAGTGGAAAGTGAGCGTGAACGATGGTAATCGAGACTTATTCGAAAGAAAGAAAAAAATGTGCAAGACTCATTCAGAACGAGATTAGGTCTTCTAGTTGATATTCCGAAGCCTAGATATGGAACAACCAATGATGGCAATACTGCCCGAAGGTTTTTTGATCAACCTCAAGTAGCATCCGAAATAACAGGGATAGACTGTGAGTTAATAACTCGTTTTGGAATAATCTAAAAGCAATTTCCTCTGGTCATGAAATTAATAGTTCAGGAGTTCAATTCCTACTGCAGCGAAACAGCAAGCTTATATGTATGGCTATATCCGTGGTGTTACATGCCTCTAACACTCCATAAAATACTTATCCATGGATCTTTCATTATAGAAGCAGCTATTTTGCCGATTGGATAACTTTCAGAAGAGGTCTTAAAGTCTAGGAACCAAGACGTAAGAAAATATATGGAAGACCATACCAGAAAATCCTCAAGAATTTCCAATAATTTTGACTTGTTCCATAGACTATTGCTAAGCTCTGATCCAGTAATTTCAAGCACGGGAAGTCTACCGAAGAAGAAATGAATACAGTTGCCTCAGGGAGTGTATAATTTATTGTCAATACCCGAGGACGAGACGGAGCAGGAAGCGGAAGAAGAAGTCGACTCATCCGGATCAGAGGATGAATAAGTAAGTAATTTTATGCTCTAAGACAAATTTACCTAATAGTAACATCTAATTTAAAGTTTTATACAAAAGTATTTCATTTCAATTAGCGGAAAATATTTTTGTCCGCTTTTTTTCAAATCCGGACCACTGTGCATCGGCTGCAAACTACTAATTTCCCTTCCGACATACACACTGTCAGGCTAGTCTCAGATGGATGTGGGGGACAGAATAAAAATTGCTGTATGGTTGTGATGTGTTTCAAATGGCTTAGTACTGAACCACATTCCATCAAGACTCTTGAATTAATATTTCCTGTAGCAGGACACAGTTAATTACCTGCTGATAGAGTATTCGACCAAATAGAGATAAAGCTGAATAAAAGAGCAACCATTCTAAACAAAGAAGATTATTTTGATACATTTAAACAATATGGGACTGTAATAGAACATCACAGAGACACGACTATCTACGATTGGAAAAAAGAAACCAAAAAAACTGCAACTCCCAGTGGCATTACACATTCAATGAGGCGAAGAGAATGCTTATAATCATTGATGATTATCAGTCGCTATCAGCGATCTGTAAACATTAGAGGAGAAACCCTTTACAGGAGTGATTTAGGTTTATCAAAGTCAGTCTTTAAGAAAGGGAAGACTGCTGCCATGGTAAGGCCAGATATTCTGAACTGTGGAGTATGGTACCTGTAAAAATGGAGAAGACTTCTGATGTTGATTCATTGCTGAAGCAGCTTGCCACGGTGGGTGAGTGGATAGGGCGTCTGTCTACTAGCCCCAAGATTGCAGGTTCGCTCCTGGCCGTGGTATGTGATTTTTGAAAGGCGGCAAAAAACGACACGCATGTCATACGATGTTGGCATGTCAAAGAACTCTTTTGAATTCAGTAGGCTGTGTTCATAATGGCAAAATTAATCTCGGGAGTTTCCGCCAACACAAAGTTCCTAATTTCTCTACTAGAAAGCGCTATAGTGTTCAAGGAGCTTAGATATCGAACCTCCTTTACTTTCATAGTGATTCAAGGAACAACGAAATTCGACATGCAAACTACCCTCTGGGTGTCAAATTACAAAGCTTGCACCCGGTACCGAGGCCATACGATATTATTATTATTATTATTGCTGAAGCGGCATTTTGATGAAGATTGGAGACAGTTTGAAAATCTTCAGTTCTACAAGGATGTTATAGATCCAGTAGAAGGTGTGGGGTTGGAAGAGGAGGATGATGAGATGGAGGTGGATGACTATTTGCCAACCACAAATTGAGGTAGCAGATCTCAAAATCTAAAACATTGAATTATTGTACCTCAGTGGTATGGATATTGATAAAAGAGTCCTTTAAAATTATAATTTTATTTTGTATGGTTAGACTTCGTTATTGACATGTTTGCTTTCGAGAAACACAAATATACCTGAAACTATATCAAACTTTTATACTCAGTATTTCCGTTAAAAAAACACCAAAACTAAAATAAACAGCTAAACATCTGTCACAACGAACGTTGGTTTAGAAGCTAACACAGACATTTAGTCCATATTTTTGAAGAATACATAATAACTCTTTGGAAATGAAAGATATTACACGACTTAGAAATGTATTTTTAATGTTCTTGTTATAGTAAAGTGAGCTTTATAACAGTGCATAATTAATTATTCGTGTTTTTTTTTTTTTTAGTTTCCTGAAAAACAAGGCAAGTGGAAATGTCTGGGTTTGCATCTATACGCCTCATATGCCATTGGTCGGAAAGACTATAAAGTTGCGGCTAGCATACTTTGGCCACGTTATGCGATCAGATGCGTTAGAAAAAGCAATCGTGCTAGGAATGATCAGCGGTACCAGAAGACCAGGTCGCCAGAGGACACGTTTGTTAGACACCCTGGAACGACTAAAGAATGCAGTGTGGCACATGACAACTTGGAGAGTGATTATTCATAGAATCGCCGCTGGTCTGATTCGACTGAACAGATAACATCATCGTCATAATCATTTCCACGCTCACCATCGGAGCACTATTCCAACCTACATCAAACTAATTAGTTAGGTCTACACACGCCACAATAACGCAGGTTTTTAAAAAAATATTCAGCTCATGCCAATTATCTGGGGTCGCCAGAGCTAACCTGGCCCATTTTGGTTTAGGCCGGATGCCCTTCCTGACGTACGTCAATTTTCAGGTGAAAAGTCACCCCGCTGTCTCCAGGATCCGAACCCCAGCCGGCAATGCTACTGCTTCCACAATAACGCAGGTTATCAGACACATTCGCGCACATCCAAGTATACGGGGTTTATGACCGGAAACGTCCGTAGTCCCTCAACGACAAGAACCAAAAACCAACATAATCCACATATTATTGACGTTATGCTACTACTACTACTACTACTACTACTACTACTACTACTAATAATAATAATAATAATAATAATAATAATAATAATAATAATAATATGGATTTAACGTCCCTTTCAAGTGCTGTGTTTAGGGGAGATATATCGTTGATCCACCCCTTAAAAAAACAATCATCATAATCAACAACAACTGTAGATTTAGAGACGCTAGGGTGTTGGAATTTTGCCCTGGACGGGATCGTTAACGTGCGGGTTAATATACAGACTCGAGGTTGTCGGGCATTTAAAACACCCTTAAATGTCATTGGATTGGACCGTGATCGAATACGATACCTTTGGTTTTGAAGGCTAATGCTTAACCAACTGCACCATTTAATCTGACATGACTGACGTAATCACACTTCCCGGTTATTAAAAGAACAGTTACTAGTCAAGGTATAGAATACATGAAATGTCAACTTCATCAAAATGAGACTTTCTTTTTCTTTTGTAAGCTTTCCAAGTAAGGCAACTTGATGAAAACAGATGGGTAGAATGAACAGTACATTTTTAAACTGTTCATACAACCAAAACGCACGGTACGCAATGAAAAACTAGCTTATGTTTGGAAGCGCTGTGGCATAGCATGTTCTGGTCCCAAGCCCTCCATTAATACACCAGTCCCCTTCTTGTGCTGGTAAGTATAGTAATTAAACCCTACCTCTGCCTTCGTGTTCGCTACAAACTCCAGCTTTAACTTTTTTTCGGGTGGTACATCATAAAAGAAATGATCATCTTGAATACCTTCTCTGCTCAGAGAGCATGTAGCATTGTTTACCTGAGCGTAGTGCAACCTACTGTATGTAGCAGGATGTCTACCAAAACCAACTAACAGATTTCCCTGACAATTCCCTGTTTCTCAACCGGGGGTAAACTCACACCCCTGGGGGGATACTTTAAGAGGACTGAAAGGGTAAATTTTTATATGATACTGTTAATATAAGTACTGTATTTAAGATTATACAGTGCCAAATATCATTTGAAAATTATTTGCAGGCCCCGAGTGCGGTAACGTTATCAGAGTAGTACTCTTTAACTATCGCAAATCAATAGTTAAATATTTTAATAACATAGCCTATTAAATGAACATTGTTAACAAATTTGGCTAGTTATTTTAATATTTTCCATTAAATCAAGTAATTTTAACAACACTTTCTTACAGTTTCTTCATATTTTTAAGACCACCTCGCGAAGTAGCGGCTAACATTCTTGGCCGTCACCCCGGTTCGATTTCCGATACTGCCAAGAAATTTAATTCTGGTCTGAGGGCTGTAACGGTACACTCAGCCTCGTGAGACAAAACTGAGAAGAGCTGGGTTCGATTCCTACCTCAGCTATCCTGGAAGTGGTTCCCTCACTTCTGCTTTAGGCAAATGCCAGGGTGGTTCCTAACGTAGGGCCACGGCCGCCTTCTTCCCAATCTTCTTCTTCTTTTATTCATGGGGTCTCTCGTTTCCAAGTTCCTGTTTAGCGTCGACCTCCAAGATCTTTTGCTACCATGTGTTTCCTTCATTCCCACCTGGATATCTCTGCTCCCTTTACAAAGCTGCAGATCAATCTTATTGGGTCCTCTAGGATTCTCTCTCTTTCTTCACCCGGTAGCACCAGTGTGAAGATTCTAATTCTTCCCAGCGCCTCACATTCAAAAAGTATGTGTTCAGCTGATTCTTCTGCTTCATTGCATTTCCTACATATATTGTCTCTTATTACTCCAATTCTATGTAGGTGTTTTTTAAGATGGCAGTGTCCTGCCAATAGTCCCACTACCCATCTTATATTTCCTCTGCTAAGTTGTAGAAGTTCTTTAGTGTGCTTCTTGTTTGGTCCTTTTATCAGTTCCTTTGCAAGTCTGCAACCTGGAGTCTTTTTCCAGTTTTCTATTTGCTTCTTTTGTACCCATTTACCTATTACACGTCGGGCTTGTCTGTAAGAGATCCCACATACAGGTTCTGGGCCTACAAAATGTATCTCTGCTCCTTTTCTGGTCAGTTCATCTGCCCTTTCATTACCTTCTATTCCTGCATGCCCTGGTACCCATATTATTTTAACTGTGTTGTACTCTGAGAGCTTCAGGAGAACTGAGTGGCAGTACCATACTATTTTGGATGTTATCCGGACAGCCTCTAGTGCCTTAATGGCTGCTTGGCTATCCGTAAAAATGAAAATGTTCTTATCTTTATATTTCATTTTCAGGTTTTCTTCAAGACACGTAATGATAGCTAACACCTCCGCTTGAAAGACAGTAGTGTGTGTGCCCAGGTTCATTTGAATTGATCTCTCAGGTCTTTCCCCGTTGATCCCCCCCCCCCCCCCCTCCTGTACCACTTACAGTTTTTGAGCCATCAATCCACCACACTATATCCTCTCTATCGGTCTTCCACTTGTTGATATCCCAGTCTTCCTTTTTTTATTATTTGGGTCTCAAATGGTTTCTCAAAGTTATACTTTGGTATCATGTAATCAGAAGGCATGTATAAGTACTTCCCCTGTTATTACTCTGTTAATTTTGCAGTGTCCTAGATTGGGCCTTTGTGCTTTCCAGCATTCTGTTTGTTCCAATCTATATGAACTCATTCTAGCCTGTCCCTCTATGAAGTTGCATAGAGATGGGAGATCCAGTAATGTATTCAAGGCTTCTGTCGGCACAGTTTTCATAGCTCCAGTTATAGCTACACATGCCATTCCCTGCAGACTATTTAATCTGCTGCCGACATTGCCTTGTTTTGCTTTCTCCCACCAAATGATTGAAGCATAGGTTATCAGTGGTCTAATGATCATTGTGTATATCCACATTACCACCGACGGATTTAGACCCCATGTTGTCCCAACAGCTCTCTTACACGCATAGAGTAAGTTCTTGTCCTGGGTTATGTTCCTTTCTATATGCGAATTCCAGGTTAGCTTTTTGTCTAGCACTACTCCAAGATATAGTACCTGTTCTTCCATATAGATTTCTTGCCCAAAGAGCTTCAGTGTTCTCTTTCCCTCTATTTTTTTCTTTCTTGTAAAAGGGACCAGTTATCTTATTCGGGTTAACGGAAAGTTGTTCTTCCAGAGACCAGTTCTCTACAATTCCCAATCCTCACCTGAATTACTAATACATCCATAACAATAACACAGGTCCTCAGACAGAATTCCATACACACCCAAGCACACAGGGGGATATATGACCACGATGTCCAAGCCCCTCCAATGAAACAACTCAATTTTAAAAAAGGGTTCAGCACTTCAGTGAAACGGCTGAAAAACATCTACACTTTCCAGGTGAGAGTGAGATACCGTTGTTCGGTTAATATATCGTACGTTTATTATTGTTGTTGATTCTTTGGAGCCTTTGTAACGTGTTAGGGTTGCCAGATTTCAAGAACGGAAAAACGGAACACACGTCCCGAAACATTTTTTCTTTTGATCAAGGTTGTTTTAAATGTTGTAATAAACAATACACATGTGTATAAAATAAGCATTACATAATCAAATACACAAAAGTAAAACTAGATATTGCTGACATATCATATAGGCCTACGACACCAGCAACTTACAAATACTATTCAATTAAACAACCCTTTGCAAGGACGTTTCTTATCTGTAAGTACCTTCTGATAAAATTCACTACAATTTTCGTCATAATTGAAATATGTTAACAATTCTTGTTTTATCAAACTATGGAGCTTCTGTTTCTATCATCTGTCTGTCTGTTAGGTAGTCAGCCCGAAGGCTGGTTGGATCCTCAAACAGTACCGCCGTTAGGTTATGTGAGTAGATACCCACAAAAACCCAAGGCAGCGCTATATTGAGGCGTACTAGGCAAAAAGAGGAGTGAGGTAGTTTGCCATTGCTTTCCTCACTGAGTCAGAACAGTAGTACTAACCCTGTGAGTAGAACCTTTCACAACATCCACAGGCACTGACTGTGCCCTGAATGTCATTACTAAGCACCACCCATACCTCAGTAGCTTCCATATAATCACAGTCATGAGTGAGACTGAGACATCGATGAAAAGCCACCTTTTACTCTAGCCTGTGCCAACAGACAAGCTAGAGTAAAAGGTGGCTTTTCATCGTTATCTCAGTCTCACTCATGGCTGTGATTCCATTTGATATTCACGACAAAAAAACTATCCGTAAAATCATTGGAGGGGAAAATGCTGAATATGAACTTCACTAGGACTAAGATATTCCTCTCCTTTTCAGCTTGTACATATACGACCTGCAAGAAACTTCTTCAATGAAATTCATATATGCTGATGACATCTGTTTGGTAACCCAGAACTCCAACTTCACCGATGCTGAAAATACACTAACTGCCGACTTGGAAGTCTTGGACACATATTTCAAGAAATGGTTCCTCCGCCTTAATTATCAGAAAACTGTTGTATCCGCATTTCACTTACGCAATAGGTTCTCTAATTACAAACTAGAAGTTAAATTCAGAGGACAAACTTTGCAGTTCTGCAGCATGCCTAAGTACCTTGATATAACACTTGATAGGTCCTTGACCTTCAAACAACATCTCACGAACGTGGCCGCAAAGGTGAAGAAGACCCGTAATAGCATCATTCAGAAGCTTGTTGGTACCTCCTGGGGTTCCAGCGCTCAAACTTTACGATCAACTGCTCTGGCACTATCATACTCCGTTGCCGAATACTGCTGCCCATCTTGGCTAAACAGTGTCCACTCCAAGAAGATAGATGAGCAACTTAACCAGACAATGCGACTGATTACGGGCTGCATACGTAGCACACCCACTATATGGTTACCTGTTCTAAGTAACATCCAACCTCCAGCTCTTCGAAGATCAGAAGCTCTCCTGAAGATCTGGAAAACCATTCAGAAGAACCCCCAGCTACCCATACATACTGATGTAGCAAAAGCAGGTAATCAACGGTTGAAGTCAAGAAAACCACCTTGGCGCTCTGCAGTACTTCTTGAAGACTCTTCATTTAACATCTCAGAAGCATGGAAAACTATGTGGGAAGAATCATCAGTATTCAATGCACATCTGATTGAGAACCCTTCCAACCAGATAGAAGGTTTCAAACTCCCCAGACGCCAATGGAGAATCATTAACCGGATCCGTACAGGACAAGGCAAATGTGGATTCCTGCTTCACAAATGGGGTTGGGTTACTTCTGCTAACTGCGATTGTGGAGCTACCCTGCAAACCATCGGACATATTGTTGGTGAATGTCCGCAACGAGCGTTCCAAGGATCAGTAGGTGACATTCATCATGCATCTTCTGAGGCACTTCAGTGGATTGATGGCCTGGATTTGGAAGTTTAAACCAAGAACTTGTGTTTATCACTATGTATATAACTGTATATATAACTTTATATGTAGTGTATGAACTTTTATGTTAACTCTGTATCATCATACGATAAATAATAATAATTCCTTAATGTTGTTGCCCCTAATAATTCTATAACTTGTAGCCTACCCATCTATCTGATAGAGACATAGAAATCATTTTTTCTTTCCAGCTTGCACCTGTACCCTACCACTCAGTAAAGTAAAGCAACGCGGCCGGCGTGCCGGTGCCGATGATATTTGACGTCACTAACAACAATCACCAATCACGTCAAGCATGGATTGCTTAAGCGGGATATTTGAAAATTGTTGCGAAATTGAATATCCAAAAAACGAAATAGTTGGCGTTCCGTTAAAGATTAAAACGGAACGGGGAACAAAACATGGAGGAAAAAAAAGGAATTGTTCCGGGTAAAACGGAACGTCTGGCAACCCTACCACGTGTACTTGGGAGTGTGTAGAAGTTGTCTGATAACCTGTGTCACTGCGATGTCTACTAGTGTGTGTGAGCTTGTAATCGAGGAAGAAAGCGGCCGTGGACTTTAGTTGGGAACCGTCGCGACAAGAGTGCTGCCACTACGCAACGAGGCGGACTCGTACGTTTATAATGAGAATATAAAGAACTTGAGTATTCAATCCATGCTTACTGTAGTTTATACAGGGTGAGTGGGTCATTGCTAGCCAGCAGTGAACAAAAATATTCCCCAGGTCACGAAGCGCAGAAAGACATGAAAAACGTAGTCTGTAGTAAAAGGTGCGTGGTTTAGTAGAAGTAGTAGTACGGTAGTTATTGTTGTTTTAAGAGGCGGAACAGCGAGGTCATCTCATCTGTCACTAGATTTAGGAGAAACCAGGAGGAAAAGTAGCCTACGTCACACTCGGCAACACCACTTGCTACAGTATGTAAGACCGGTAACAGTACCTCTCGTTTTGGTATTTCCGAGACGAAGATGCGTGACAAACTGGTTTTGTGTGTAAACATCAAACATTCACGTCACAAATCTGAGAAAAGTAAACAACATAACATGTAACTAGCTGTTATTCAGGTGAAGGTCAGTAGGAGATGGATGGAACCCGGCCCTTGTACTCAAAAAGACATGCACTCGCAACACTTGTGACATTGTTGCAAAACTGCGGTCTCTCAAAAAGCAATATTGCAATAACATGGATTTTTGAGAGAACCACTCGCACTCACCGTACGCAGACCAGTCCTGATCTCATTTCTTCGTTTTAATATGCTGCACAACATAGGGTTAACAGAAAATCTATAGGAAGTGCGATTAGCTTGATAAACATGTTTGAAAACCGTAATGTTAGATCGCTCACCACGATCGCCATGGGTAGCTGAAGCAGGTCCAGAGATCGGAGGTTCGAATCCCGGCTCTGACAGCAACTATTCCGGGTGTGGTTTTTCCCATGTTTTTCCACACTCCTTCCAGGCACATGCCGAGGTAGTCCCAGAGCACCAACCCCATTCTCCCGACCATATTAATTACAGTTAATCACACTGCTACAATTACTAGAAACACGGGTCACCATACAAATTGAAAACACACACACGCGTACACAGGGCTGATGACCAAGATGCCCCAAGCCCAAAACACGAAATTACAACAACGCAACGAAACTTCTCTCTCTCTCTCTCTCTCTATCTCCCTCTCAGGATTACGGGATCGTGGCAAATACATCATGGATTTAAAAATTAAAATAATAACCCCTGGCACTACAGCCCATGAAGGACCAAGGCCTACCAAGCGACCGCTGCCCAGCAATTTGGCCTGCAGATATTGGGGTGAAGCGTGGTCAGCGCATCGGGTCCCCTCGGCCGTTAATCTTGGGATTCGTGACCGGCTACATCATGGATTTACGTAGATAATTTTTGTGTATTTTCAATATTGTTAGTGTATTTTCAATGTGGATTAGGCTATAGTTTGATACATTTAATGATTGTTGATCATTCTGTGTTTATTATGTATGAGACCGGATTATATGCATTCAATAGGACATTATGGTCCTATGTATGTAATCCTCAAATAAATAATCAAATCAATCTATCTCTCGCTAAACCATGCACCTTTCACTAATACGTTTCTTGCGTCTTTCGGCACTTTCTGACTTAGCTGCTTAGTCATGCCTCACCAAACCTATGTTCCGGAAGATCGCTTTGCTATACAAATAATGGGCTTAAATTGCCTTTGCTACATGGAACAATTAGCACACAATATTTCATTTCTATTGGTGTATCTCGGTAAATACTTCATTTACAGTACAATCTTCTTCTTTTCCAGGGTTCCAGTTCATACAACAGAAAAATAACTGAAATATCTGATCGTTCAAAGTTTAGTAACCGACTTTGGTGGAGATTGTTCATTCTACTGTACGTTATCGTTTTGAAGCATTTTACGATAAATAATTACAGTCTACTAATACTGTACAATTTATCGAGAAAACAGGTTTTGTAGGATTTTCAGCGCCTATTTGAAACGTTTTTATCTGAGCTGTAAACCACATCTGCTCCAGTGATGGAAAGCAAACAAAAGGTGTTGAGCTGGTATGCGCTCGGCACAAGGGCACCTGCCCGTCAGCTGCCAACGATCATCAATCCCCTCTCCCTCCCAGAAAAGTGTGACACGCACTCAGAATGGGTATTTCTCCGAAGGAATATAGATTACTTCACTTCTTTTGAAAAAAGTTAAGTCATCACGTTTGAGAAACTTTCAGTAGAAACCAAGACCGTAAAGACCGACTAGGACTTAACTTCCGGGCCCCTTCATCCCGCGATAATATCCGGGAGTCCACCTCGTTACGTAATAGCTAGCACACTTGGCTGTCACCGCGGAGGTCCGGGTTCGATTCCCCTTGTTTGCCAGGATGTTTAATTCTGATCTGAGGGCTGAAACGGTGTACACTCAACCTCGTGAGACAGAACTGAGAAGAGGTGGATCCGATTCCCACCGCAGCCATCCTAGAAGTGGTTTTCCGTTCTTTCCCACTTCTATTCCAGTCAAATGTCGGCGTGGTACCTAAACTAACGCCATGGCAGCCTCCTTCTCAATGCCCATCTGAATACAAATACAAACGCTAGTAGGCCTACAGTTACCTCAATGACACAGGTTATTAGACAGATCACCCCCCCCCCCCCAAGGACAAGGGACTACATGACCACAATGCCGCAAAGCCCCTTCATAAACAAACAATATCCTGGTATTATCGAGTTTGCATTTCAATTTTATAGCCCTTTTAATGAATGTACATTTTAAAGTCAATTACGTTTATGTTTGCTCACCACAAGCACTAGTAAGACGGTTTTCAAAACCATACGAAGTAAGATTGAAACTTTCCACCCTATAACAACTCTTTAACTAAATTAATGCTTTTCAGTCGGTCAACACGTAACCAATTGCAATGGGTGTTTCCCTAAACCAGAAAAAAAAATCTTGAGATTAATAAATTCCCTTGGATGACCAATTTCGATTGTCAAGCGTTCATCATGACACATTTTCCACTAATGTGGGTGATGGTATTTACAATATATACATTTATTTAGTTACAGCAGTTATTAAGTTATAAACTTTTGCAACTAGTCATGATTTGCAAGTTACAGTATGTGCGATTTTTTGTTAAGATATTGGGGTGTATGTGTGTGATCTGTTAACAACCTGTGTGACTGAGGTAATTGTACTAGTGTTTGTATTTTGTATTCAGATGGGGATTGGGAAGGAGGCTGCCATGGCCTTAGTTTAGCTAACTCAACCTCTATTTGAATTAAAATCCAACAACACACTTGTTGCATATCGCTGACGCAACCGATAAACAGGCTTTATTTGGGCTGACTACCTACACAATTAATCTTAGAAATATAGCTAACGGGAATTCAGGCTTAAGTTCCCTGGCTCACACAATGTGAATCCTGGACGAAAACGAAACTCCGTCCAAATGTAAAACACAACATGGCAACGTTGTATAGCAGACAATATCTAATGATCCTACATTTGAATTCCACTACAGTTACAAATTTTCAAATTTATAAAATTACTCACAGGTTTCTCTAGTGCTACATGGGATTTGCACATTCTTTTGTTCCAAACTCGAAGGATACTGGTATGAAATATTAATTGATAGGTCTAAGAAAAATAGCCTATGCTAATTTTCAAAAATGTACTTTCCAACTGGGGCAGATGACCTCGCTGTTTCGCCCATTAAAACAGTAATAACTAACAACTTCTTGTTTTAGCAGCAATTGAGCTTTCATGTAGAGACATAGGTAAAGCCCTGCGCGGATGCGGATATCCTCGGATAAACCCGCGGATATCCGCAACATTTTTCGCCATGCGGATATAGTTTGCATGGCTGTGCGGATAGCGGATAAGCTGCAGATAATATTTGGAGTAAATTTGCCATCGTTTTTAGAATACAATCCGAAGTTGTTGAACAGCATGGGGAAAGTTGGGTAATTGTGCGCACCTATGTTTTTGAGTTGGTAGTACAACTAAGAACTCAGTTCCCTGCTACCCTTAAGCTGTCATCGTATCTATCAGATAGGGACAGTCAGCATGATGCCAGTTGCTATGTGATAGCCGTGAGGCTTGGATGAAGAAACTTGACACGTTTTTTTTTTCTTTGTATCCAGCAAATAAGAAGGTAAGCCTACAGTTGTGATTCAATTATTTAAAATTAAATGTTGTTTTAAATGCCAGTTTTACAGTGTTTATGCATGTATTTATTTTTTAATATAATAGATTAATTTACCGGGATTCATTGAGTTAAGTTTTAAAAGCAGAGTGGGGTAATGGTGCGCAGAACATAATGATACAAGTAAATACAACGCGAAATTAATGGTAAAATATTTCGTGTTTGTTCTTCAGATGCCAAGAAATTATACGCGGAAAACGGAGAAAAACTCCTACCCAGCAGAAAATATGCAGAAAGCTCTACGTGCAATTGGGGATGATGGGAGGAAAATGAGGAAGTAGGGAGACGTTTCTACATTTCCGAGTCAACCGTACGAAAGCAGTTGCTGCAAAATAGGCTTGTTCTACCTCGTCTAGGCCGTGAACCTGTTTATGCCAACGAAATGGAGTCACAATTATCCGAATACGTTTTGACATTGGCAAAATTATTTTACGGCTTAACGCCCACCAAGCTTGTCAGACGGTTTGCGTTCAAGTTTGCAGAGGAGAATAAGATTCCCCATAATTTCAATAAAGTGAAAGATCTAGCAGGCAAAGACTGGTTGTATGGATTCTTGAAGAGAAATCCTACATTAACGTTGAGACAACCTGAAAAAAAAAACAAGCTTAAATTGGATTGCCTCCTTTAATGCTGACGAAACGAAGATATTTTATTCTAATATCCAAAACTGCAGAATTTTAGTATCATTGCATTGTTATGCTATTTTAAAAAGCATTGGAATATTCTAATGTTAATGCACAAAGCAAGTCTCAGCCAATTCACATTGTATTATTATGGCTTTCCAACATTCATCCCATGCTCACAATTCCCCAACCCATGCACATGATTACCCTGCAGGGTGGGTAATGGTGCCCAAGTGCATATTTGCGAGATTTTGAATTATAGTCCACCAAATGTATTTTTTAATTAAATTTGTTTCTGCACATCGAATATAGGATTATTAAGGCTCCCTTATTCATAACTGCAGCTGTGTTATCTATTATGAGACCATCACAAGACCGATTCTTGCTTAAGTGCGCACAATTCCCCCACTATCCCTTACTAGGGCCCGGATGTTCATGACTTTTTTTATTCGTTATGTTTTTTCATGACAAATGTAGACCAAGATGATGAGTTATGCTTATTCCATTCAAATTATGTCATTAAGGATAATCAACACTCCGAACTGAAAAGGGTTGCAATTCTAGATGTGTAACATTCATTTTAAACATAGCACATGACATACATAGCCTAGGGGAACCACTTTCTGGTCAAATGTCTAAAAGATAAAGTATACTGTAAAGCAACACATTGAAAATATTATTGTAATGCCAGTAGATTCGGATAACAACAGTCGTGCGGATGCGGGGCGGATGCGGATAACGTTTTGTCTATCCGCGCAGGGCACTAGTGGCTCTAGACATAGGAACTGGTGCGCAATCCAGTTAGGTGGTGCGTGAGTCATATAGCAATGCTACAGTATAAGCAGGAAGTAACGTGCCCCGCTTCCTCAAAGACGAAGCGAAGGAGTGAGCGAGCTGAGCCAGATGTTGGTGATGACTTCACATGAGGATCCCACAGTCCCACGGCGACCCCCAGCAGCGCGTGCTACATGTCAACTGCCGCGCACATGTACCCACAAAAACCTAGCGCTATGCGGTAGAGCTAACCACACTCACCCGGACCTTTAAACGATGGCAGAAAAATCCGTGAAACACCGTTTCTTGACTTGACTAGCGCAATGAAGTTATGATGATGATGATTGTGATAATGATGATAAATCCCACGGAGTATTCCCCGAAATTCCTGTCACCTCCATGGAAAATATTAAGTGATTTTGCTGAAACCACGCTGAACGTGTAGTTTTCCCTTGTCTCTCGAATAATAGCCCTTATTCGATGTGCCATGAAGTCGACGAGGGTTATACAGTACATGGAACGAGGTAATTTTATTAAGGTATGTTTTCCACTTTATTTTTGAATACAGCACATTCGTAGTAATTCGCATAAACACGGACTTCCGGTGTCCCTTGCGAATAGCACACCGTTAATTTGTAGCCCCGTTGCCATTGCCTACCTTTACGTTTGAATTTGAATAAGATGTTCAGAAACATCTGGAAAAAAAGGCGGTCAGGCAAGGGATGTAGAGGTTTTTTCATCAACTGTGACACGCTGTATGACTATCACAACTTTGATTTTTTGTTGTTAATTCACTTAAAGGACTAGGATAGCAAAGAAATAATCATAAAAAGATTTTTCCGAGAGGTTTTGAGAAAAATAGGAGAGTACTGTACGCATTTTTAGAGCATAATTTTGGTCATTTGGTATTTCCACCCAGGCTAGTAACTTTATCTTCAAAGCTTTGCAGTAGTGTGCTTGAAAACATAGGCAATGTTTGAAGGAAAAAAGTTCAATAAACAACAATAATTTTACGAAGGGATGGTTTAATATAATAGGAAATATCTTGGGTCTGACAGATACCATAACAAGTTACGTTACAAAAGTTCATGATACCAAGTTGAGGGTTAAGTTCCCTCACTCCGCTCCTTAGGTAGTTCGAGTCGCTCTGTACCGGCATGAATCATGAGTCTCATGACCATAATCATAACCCGTCGAATGGTGAAGGCAGGGACGTTGCGAATCGAGGATGAACAGCAGCAGGCGGTGATTCAGTGCGACAAAAACAATCAAAGAGATGAAGGTATCTTTTCTGGTTTTGCTGACACCACGGAGACCCGGGTTCGATTGCCGGCTCTGCCAAGAAATTTAATTCTGTTCTGAGGGCTGGAACGGGGTACACTCAGCCTCGTGAGGCGAAAGTGAGAAGAGGTGGGTACGATTCCCACCTCAGCCATCCAGGAAGTGGTTTTCCGTTGTTTCCCATTTCTACTCCATCCAAATGCCGGGATGAATCCTAAGTTAAGGCCACGGCCGCGTCCTTCCCAATCCTCACCTCACACACTTCAAAAGACACCACAATTACGCAATCTACACACACATACCCAAATACACTGGGTCAAACAACCACGATACCCAAGTCCTTCAAATGAAATGAAATAACAACAAACATACCATACTGTAGACTAGAAAGGATTAAGTCCAATTTCTTAATATTCAGTTTGAAACTGTTCAACAAATTACCTTCAGTCTGGCTTACTGCTGTAAAGAACAGTCAAATTAAATTGAAACTTAGCAGAAATAATATGATTTTAATTATACACATAGACTAGTAACTTACCGTAACAATGTTTGTAGACATTCGTGTTCTATGACTTCTACAGCACTCTACACGAGTTTGTTCCCTGCTGGGAGGCGAAAGTAAAGAGGGTATAAATACTGAGAAATATTTCACGCCACTGACAGAAACCTACTGCATATATTGCAATGCGGTTTCGTGGAATATAAATAGTTATCCTTTTTGTTAGCGTATTTTTCGAATGTATAAAATACGGTAATAGAAAACGTACGGTCATTAGAAATGTGTACTGCTTATTGTATTTTTGATCAAGTTTCTTTCCCAGTTGTTTGCATCAGTTTTTAAAATCCTTACGGAGTCGGAAATCGAAAGGCAAGTCTCTACCCCCCCCCAACACCACGGGGCCAGCCTGAATAATCCTAGAATGGACCTATATTGTGTGTCTATCTGAACGGTACGAGGCTCGGGTTATAATTCCGACTGTGGTCACATTTTCAAGTCTTACTCAACAGATATGACCGCTCCAAGCGGAGCTATGCCCTAAATACATTTATATGCTTTGTTGTTGTTGATTCTTTTAAGGGATTTGCGACATCGTCGCCATGTACCCCCGTGTACTTGGGTGTGTGTGTAGACTTGGTCTGATAACTTGTGTTACTGTGATGTCTGTACTAGTTGAGTATTTGTAATCGAGGTAGGATTTGAGCAGGACGCGGCCGTGGCCTTACGTTAGGTACCGTCCCGGCATTTGCCTGGAGTGGAAATCGGAAACATCGGAAAACCACTTCCAGGATGGCTGAGGCAGGAATCTAACCCGCCTCTTCTCAATTTTGTGAGGCTGAGTGTACCCCGTTCCAGCCCTTAGACAGAATTAAATTTCTTGGCAGAGCCGGGGTTCGAACCCGGGCTTCCGCGGTGACAGCCAAGAATGCTCGCCAATACGCAAGAAGGCGGACTTTATGTTTTAATAATACTGTAGTAATGATAATAATAAAATAATAATAATTATAATAAACAACCTAAAGCAATCTATGTAATGCCGTACCTCGTTCGGAGATGCTGTAACAGAATGTTTTCCTGCGAGGTTTGGCGGGTGGGGTAGTGCTATTAAGTTATTGTCGCGTTCACATGTTGTCGTTTCAGGAGCACATCATAATGAATAAATAAACTACCACCATGCGGGGTCTCCAGATGTCTGTTAGTAGTGGTGCTGTATAAAACATACCCTATGCAGGGGTGACATTCTACAGTAAGTTACACATAGCTTTTTAATGTTCGGGGCTGTTTAGTTTTTATTCAGCCATGTTCTTTTTTATTTTTTTATGATTCTACACGGTGTGTTGTCAAGCAAGAGAAACTAACTAACCCTGCATTCAAGCTGACAGGAACTAAGCATAGATAACCCTTTAGCAAAAGGAATCTCTGTTTCCACGCTCTTTCTAATTCGTTTGTCGAAATTATACGCTGTAGGCCTATGTTCCAGGAATAGCCTTCGTGTATTTTCTACGACATTCATACCAGGCTGCGTGCTCCTTTTCCTCTGTTCATCATAGAGGGTCCAGACCGACATTCCAGAGATTTTTAAATTACACTCTTCATCTAAAGCCATGTCCACACATCTAAAATTTACATTGTAAGATGAATTGAAAAGTTGTCGCAAATATTTGCACCAACTCAATATTATTGTCACATAGATTTGCGTTTGGCACCGTGCGTGTATTTAACAGTAGGATATTAATATTATGACGTCCACACTACAAAATTAATATCTTCCGGCGTAGATCTCTTCATGTCTTTTGAAAGACCAACAATACATGAACCACATGCGTTGAATGGGGGGTAAATATTTGCTTGCTTTTGTACGCAGAAATCACGTTTAAGCTGACAAATGTATTTGCGCGAGCACAAATTTTAGCCGCAATTCGAATACAACGTTATTTGTTTTCTTATATGGACAGGGATTACGAAAAAGGTCACAGAGACTGCCATTATGCAAAACTTCTACGGCACAAGATAATTAAAAATGAGTATAGCCTTTCTTAAAGGTTGGACAGATGACCTCGCTGTTCCTCCCCTTAAAACAACAATAACAATGTTTTAAAGGTTGTCAGCTTCTGAAGCGCAAGATTTGGAAATAGACCGCCCTCGGAACTCGAACTAAAATCCACTACATCTGGGCAAGTGTGCTTGACTGAACCACTTTTAAAAGGAAAATATTCACCTCTTGATTTCCTCCTCGTGAATTTAAAGAGAAATTGTTTCGCATGACGAGTGGTGCGTTCTGAGAAGTGAAGCTTGTCGAGTACACGACCTCCAGGAAGTTCATTAATTATAAAGTAATTGCCGAAGCTAGGAAACGCTGTGTTATCAACGACCAAAGCACTACTCCCTGTTCCAAATAACTTGACGCCCGATCAAAATAATTAAATTGTAAACATTTGCAAGAAGACTCTTTGCTATGAGTCAGTTCATGGAAGCCACAAGGTTACCACGTGAAACGAACCAATCGCTTCAGGGAAACCTCCCGGGCGCAACTGCCTCACGAGCAATGAGGTCACATAAGTTAATTTTTTCCCCATTGTTATCCTACAGCATTAGGCCGTCAACGACGGACCGCAGAGCTGGTGTGAAGGTCGACGACGATGTAACATCAAGCAAGATGCAGCCATCAACTTCCAGACTTGTATCCCATTATAACAAGATAACCAGCGCACCCAAGGCTCGCCTCGCATCACCCCACCCCACAGTCCCGCCCCGTGGGCCTATTTCGGGATAGCCAGACAGCCAAGTACAGACCACCGCATATGTTTTGTGATACACACATTTTTTTTACTCACAGGTTAGGTGAGAGCGAACGTTGATAAGACATACTATAGAATGCAAAATCTACGGATAAAACAAGTTGTATAACATTAACATTCCTGAGTTTTTTTATTCCAATTTGAATTTCTCACGAATCAGACGGCAAATCCAGTACAGATTATTATCTACGAGACATATTAATTATTACTCAATTGTTATTTTAATATATATACAGCGGGACCGGATATTTCTTGGCAGAACCGGGCATCGAATCTAGGACAACAGCCAAGAATGCTAGCCGCCGGTTTACGCCCCTCATTCAATGAACTCCCTGCATCAACTTCAAAATGAAATGGTTGCTAGATTCCTTAGCTGGGTCAAATTTCCTTTGTTCTGTGATTATGGGAGGGAAAATTCACTCTTCCCCTTTCCTGTCTGTCTTTCATCGTTCTTCTTCCTTCCAAGTCCCTCGATCCTAGCTATTTGGCGGTTTAGGAGATTCTTCTCCGATATGGTAGTAATAATCATTCTCATATTAGGGGCAGATGACCTCGCTGTTCCGCCCCAAACACAATAACTGTACAATCATTCTCGTAACCCTCTTCACATACCGGGTAAGTTATCACGGAAAATTGTCACAATCTTCATCTATTTGATAAATATTGCGACCGTAAGGAGGGCGACTGGACCACACTGCTCTAAACAAGAACGCTCCTTACCCTGGTTACTCCCTCATCTGCCACCTGTCTTCCTCACTATACAGCGGGCGTTCTCAACCGGGTGCTTCTTTAGAAGTTTTGACACTCAGAAATTTTATAATTTTGAGAAATAGTATTTTTAATCTACAGTAAAAATCATTAGACATCCATGTTTTATGAAAAACACGAAATATGCTGATTCGATTCGACTGTGCACACGTAAATGTATCTTATCTGCCTGAGTCATGCAAGCAGTTTGCAGCATGCCTGGTGATCGGTGAATCCCTAGTTATAGATACAAAAAGAAAAGAGAGACGCTTGCTTGTTGCATTATTATTAGTATTATTATATTTGATTTAATGGTGCTCGGGTACTTGGTATGGCATGAGGGTGGTGCTCACATTATTATTATTATATTTGATTTAATGGTGCTCGGGTACTTGGTATGGCATGAGGGTGGTGCTCACAGTTTCAAAAAGGTTGAGAACGCCTGCTATACAGAGTTTCTAGAAATAATCACGGATTTGATCCTGGATGAATCGAAATTTTGAAGATCGGAAATGATTCGAGGACATCATGTTGTACATATCACCTACAAAGAACCCAGTTCTGTCACGTTGTTGTTGCTTCATTTGAGGGACTTGGACATCGTGGACATATAGCCCTATTTACTTGTGTGTGTGGGGAATCTTTGTCTTATAACTGTGTTATTGTGATGCCTATTAGTGTGCCCTTGTGTCACATTTGGTAACCAGGCGAAATTAAATCTCTGCGTAAACCTGTCAGAAAAGGGAAAATCAAGTTTTTTTTTCTAACCGAAAACTGTAGGGAATCCACAACATTAATAACAAATTGAAAGATATGTTGTCTAAAGGCTCAGAAAACATTAAAATTTGATCAACCGCGAACTATCGGGAATCTAAACACTAAACGAAAAAGCCCCAGTTTTCGAAAAACACCCAAATTCAATACACTGCCGGTATGCCTACGCGATACGGTCATGGAAAATAAGTAAATTGATTGTTGTTTCAGGGGATAGGGACATCTTGGTCATCAGCCCTATGTACTTTTCTGACAACCTGTGTTGTTGTGACTGTGTGTGTAATTGTAATTATTGTAGTGGGAAGGGCAGCACCCCGGCATTTGCCTGGATATACTCAGAATAGCTGTTGTCAGAACTGGGATTCAAAACTTCGGTCTCCGAACTTGCTACAGTCGCCCAAAGTAGGCTAGTCGTGGAGAACGAACTACTGCGCTCGACTACACCGAGGGATGCTTATGTATACACATTTACGTTCAGTTAGCATAAAGATCATCGAAGTAATTCGCTAACACAAAGCAAAATTATTAATTAGCAAAATACACCTACCGTGCAACAGCGAACATATTTTTCACTGACAAACCACCTAACATTAAGCAGCGATGATTAACATTCTAAACTAATTAGGCCCTTTGCACATTCTGACAAGTACCGTATATAGGCTACCGAAATTCCTACATGTCCAGGGGAAACCGGGGTAATCCGAACTCTGAACATTACTCAATAAATATCGGATGTTGGTACTTCTACAATACGGTACTGTATTATTAGCATGCCGTGCATTATGATGTTTTACCCAGTTGTTTCAACTGGCATTTTTCCTAACTGCAAAAGCCTTTTTAATTATGACCGACAACACTTATTCGATAACGTTCTAATTACACCAAGATTCCCTAGCAACTTGTATTTAAGAAGTATGTTTCTATTTTGCATAATCCATGGAACGAACTACTATATATGATTTCAAGAGCTACATAATGAGGAACAGCAATAAATTGTCCACATCCACATTTCCACTGCATATAATATTATATAATTTACCATTCAGTCATTCATTATAGGTGTTTTAAAATAAAATAAAAAGTCCGACGAGGAAACAAAGCTATCCACGGAAACAGGCCACACCAATTCTCAAAAAAAAAACCACAGTTTTACAAGTTTGTTCAAAATAAATGAGGAAAACTAAAACTATACCACAGAGCATTGCGGATTAATAAGACCAATAAATGTAGTCTGACAGAAAGAAACAAGTGTTTGACATTACATGGTAACTTAACATCAACCCCACATTATTTTGTATTGCACAGGACTACTCACCAGTATTTCACCAGAGCTGTCACTTGTAGTGGATTTGGCTGATTGGAATAAATTCTTCGGCATTGTGAATATAAAGCTTCTAATCCTAAAGGAGTTGGCGGAAATATATTCATTGGAGGTCTAGCACGCACACTTCCTTCTTCGTTCATTTTTTTCTCTTTTATGATTTTATTTGTGATTCTTGTAGTTGGTCGTTACGGCATCAGATGGCACTACATAACCACAACTCTAGTCATAATGAAGCGAATAATAATGACGCTTTTTCATAAAGTATTATTAATTATATTTAACTACAGTAAATTGTATTAATAGATTTCATAATTCTATGCATTGAATCCACTAACTGTGATTCGGAATTCGATGAATCAAATGACGTCATAGATTGGTCATAGAGGATGGGCAACCGGGGGATGTATTAGATCTCCTTGGATTCTGAAGACTTTAGTGAAGTAATATTTTAGTAAAAATGGAACCGTATGATGTTATAGTAAATCAGCCCGTTGTTATTGATAATGTAAGTATCCAACAGAAAATGTCATGTTTTACGAGAAGTTCGGTTTTGTTCTCGCTACAAATAAAATTGAGCTGTCAAATAAAAAGCTTTGTATCATATGGCATCGCCATGTTAGCCACTGACACTCCTTCATTTAAGCAAGAAAACTGCCTTGTATGACCCAAGAACATGACGGATATTTACAGTATACCTTCATTCGATGTTATTATCCTTCCACGTCTTTTCATAGTATTAATTACCGGCTTTCTATGACCTTGTTCGTTCTAAAAAGAGCCGACCATAACCTGACCAAACGTCCTCTTTGTAGCATAATTACCTCGTTCGATACGAATTATTGTAGTTTTCATGATTTTATTATGAACTATAGTTTGATCTTATGTACATGTTAGGTCTACTCTTATTTTAGAAGATTCGCCTTACGTGATACAGTC
Organism: Meconema thalassinum; assembly: GCA_946902985.2. Taxonomy (NCBI): domain Eukaryota; kingdom Metazoa; phylum Arthropoda; class Insecta; order Orthoptera; family Tettigoniidae; genus Meconema; species Meconema thalassinum. The sequence goes on along the minus strand of OX336390.1, from coordinate 265,646,797 downwards.
TATTTTTTATCAAACAGTGGTTCATGTAATGTAGATAGTTACAAAACAGAATTAAAAAAAAAAATGTTTGATGCTTTTCAGTCGGTCAACACGATGGTATCCAAATGAGATGGGTTATTCCCTAATCCTGAAAAGAATTACATGAGATTAATAAATACATTCAAGTATATTTATTAATCCCATAACATTAGCCTACTCATTACAATGTTATGAGCATTCCCTGAATGCCATTTTAATGGCATGACCTATTCCAGATTTTCAATCTGTTGAGTTCTATGATTGTTCCATCCTGTGTTCCATACATCCCTTTATACATAAATTGTGTAGGCTACGATATCTAGTTTGGAGAGTTTACATCCTAATCATCACAAACAGTTTCTCACCCAGGTGCTGGAACTAGTAAGTGAGCAAATAGCAACCATTGAACACCAAGATACTCGTCAGGAATAAATCCTCCATCACAGAGGTGGGAATCAAAACTTAATCACTGCCTTCTGTGGTCTCATGCTACATATTGAGACTCTGGATCCAAAGGTCTTGGCTCTTCCATCTGTTGTCTGTTAGGTAGTCAGCCCAGAGGCTGATTGGCTCTGCCTCTGGTCTGAGGGTACAGGAACAGTGTACAATCAGCCATGTGAAGCAAAACTGTGAAGAGATGGGTTCGATTCCACATCAGCTGTCCTAGAAGTGTTTTTCTTTGGTTTCACACTTCTACTCCAGATATATGCTGAGTTGGTCCTCTACTTATCATCATTGGCTATCACTCGCAAACGAGAATAAAATTGTCTTCCAAATCATTCATTGGTGGGTTCTCAGGTGACAGTCGAGACCAATCCTCGAGCCACAAACTCTTCCACACTGCTGGCAAGTTTTATCATCACCTAGGTGCTGAGTCTTCTTCTCATAGACTCCCGTTCTTTGCGAGCCATTCGCTTCAGAGCCTCAGAAGTCCAGCGATTCTGCTCAAAACGTAGAGGGCCATTGTGGACGAGTCGACGCCATGCCAGACGGTCAGCTGCTGTAGTCTCCCAATTTGGGATGTTAATCGAGCATTTCTTCATGTTTGACTTTAAAGCATCCTTGAATCTCTTCCTCTGTCCTCCCTGATGCCGCTTGCCACTTGTTAAGTTAGTTGAGCATACATAATTTGTTTAGGAAGGCGAGTATCTGGCATGCGAAGGACATGACCAGTCCACCTCAGTTGACGTTTCAAGATCATAACCTCCACGCTGGTAGTGCTAGTGTCTTCCAGGACACTGATGTTTGTTCGTCTATCTTGCCAGCTGATTTTAAGGATCCTCCTCAGACAACGTTGTTGGTACTTCTCTAAGCATTTTATGTGCCTTCTGTAGGGAGTCCAGCATTCACATCCTTAAAGAAGTGTTGGTATTACCACAGCTTGATATACAAGGAGCTTTGTTTGAGTGTCGAAATCCACATTGTCGAAGACCCTCTTTCGCAATCGACCGAAAGCTGCACTGGCGCAATTCAAGTGGTGGTGTCCTCTACTAAGGCCATGTCTACCTCTCTCAAATCCTGGCCTAAATTACAAATTCACTACTACTGCCATCACAGTGATTCAGTACAGGTTATCGAACAGTTTTCAGACTCACACCCAAGTACATGGGGCTACATGACCACAATGTCGCAATGCGCCTAAATGAATCGGCTTCAACGATCTTTTACCTACAGTGCTTTTACTCGAGGACTTCATTTGAACTCTAGAAGATTTTGCTGCCAGCATGTGTAGCCTATTTTTTTTTTTTTTTTTGGCACTTCAACATATCTGGCACCTAGTGCAAATCAATGACTGCTTTATTGGTATTGTTATTTATCTCAAATTAAGGCATAATTTCTAGAAAGATTTATTGATAGGTTAATTTGAACAAATTATTTTATGTAACAGGCTTGCTGTTGATCGTTGATCAAGTATAATTAACTTAAGGGAATGTCAGTGCATATAAATAAAACATCAGAATTAAATAAAATTCAATATAGGCCTACCATACAGAATAAATATAAAAAGCCAGAAATTCATTGCCATGAAATAAAATAAAATAAAAGTTCAAACATAGAAATGACTTTAGGGCATAACTCATTTTGGAACAGTCATATCTGTTGTGTACGAGTATGACTGCAGTTGGGATTTGACCCCTAATCTGCTCCTGCCTGTGCTAAACCTCTCCATTATAAAAGTACAAACACTGATTGTCTCAGCAAATGCTTCCAACCTGGCCTACCAATTAGAGGAGCGCAGGACCCTATTTCATAAAACCCTACAGGTCCGACAATTGTGACAATTTGACATAATTGTCAATATGTCGTGACACTTCTATCTGACAATATGCCATTGTGTGACAGGAGAAATATTGTAAAATTACTTCTGTCACAGAGCCCTTTTCTTAACCTTGACAGATTGAACTGTTCAATGCGAGATAATCATAATAAACGATTTACTATTTATTAAAACATTCATTTATTTGAAGAAACACGCACAAACTGTGCAAAATTACTATTTACATACTTGAGTGGATAAATGTGATTATCATTACAGCTTCTAATAATAGTTTCTACGGTCAAGGGAGCAAGAAAATATTTAAAGTATGATATCTTATAGGCCTATACTAGAAATTCGCTCTCTCATTAAGATTAGCCTACGTGTTTCGATGTTTTTTCTTCCGCACAACTCGGTCAATACGGCATTGAGAATTTTAACATTGATTAGAGAGGACTGAGACATTTTATTTGGGTAGTTTCCCAACACAAGTTGCTCCAAAGATTCAAGGGCCTAATTTCTTCTTGTAAGATGCTGGAGATAGTTTCCAATTCTTTGCATAGATTATTGTACAAAACGGTAACTTGACTGATGCGGAATTTCTCCTTGAAAATGAAGTCAGAAAAATTCAGTGAGATTACTTATCTCTCTAAAAATCCTTGGTAACCTCACTTGCATTGTATCGTAATCAATGGCGTACTGATGGGGTGCTTGAATCCTTATTGTCCCATCTATCAAATCACCTGTATCACACAGGCATGTAAATATTTGAAATGTGATCAGCAGCTGATCACGTTCTTTACTTGGTAAATGCCCCAAACTTGACTCGCGGTGCGTCGACTCCGGCATTGTAATTTTTCTGTGTAAGTGTGCGTTTGGTATTTTTTTCACATCACTTCAGGCTGCTTTAAATGTGGATATCTGTGTCACTGTGTGTGTTTCATTAAATATAATTCGGTACAATAAGTTCTGCAATTTATTCCTATCAATGAAGCAGGTAAAGCCATCAAAATAAGCAGATTTTGAGTCATCCGTAGCCTAATGGCAGTGACAACATGGAGACCAAAACATTATTTTTCTCACATATCATTATTATAAGCAGTCACGTATGGGCATGATGATACTGCTGCATCATCTCAGTTTTAACATTTAGTTAGTTTTATATTAAATAAAACTATTCTTTTCAATATTTTTATTGTGCTGGAAAATATAATTAAAATAGTTTTCATGCAAAGGAAAGATTTATTGAATTATTCCTTTTTATGAATAATAATAGAAATATCATTTTAATATTGTTCAACTACCTTAGGCCTAGGCCTACTGTATGAATGAAACCCCCCAGAAAGAAATCCTACGTACGTCACTGATCTTAATAATTCTCTACTACCTCCACTTTTTAATCGCTCCATCCCAACGAGTCTAACAACTCTGTAGGCTATTAATGTAACGGGAAACTTCGAAACGCACTGAAATACGAAAAGATAGGTTATGGTAATAATCGACATGTAACAAGGCGCTTGTCGAGTTTTCGATGACAATTTGACAATTTTACAACGACGGCTGGCATATTCATTAGTTCATAAAGAAAAACTGGTGACGTATGTGACATATTTGTCAGATTTCTAACTGGCGGCATTACAATTTTATGAAACACATTTCTGACAATATGTCACGACATTTTACAAAATTGTCGTGACATATTTGTCGAATTGTCATGCTTTGAGAAAGGGAAACTTGTCGAACTATCGAATTGTCGGACATTTTATGTCATTTGACATATGTCGACTTGTCGAGTTTTATGAAACAGGGCCCTGGTCGCGTGGTAATCTCGCTGCATGTTGAGCTGTTCTGTGCTTAGCAATTGCTGTTTTTTTCTTTGGTCAAAACAGCTCATTGCTGTGAATTATTGCTACCTACAAAGGTGAGGGGTGATGAAAACCGGCAGAAATGATTGGGTGCCTGGTGACAGTGATAGACTTTGTACCGGTAATGTACTTCAGTGTGTAAATATGAAAACTGCATGAATTTATTTTTATATAGTGAAGGCTGCCGTGCAGAATGATAAAATAAATCTACCCAAAAAGATAGGCATGATTTGCGTAAATCAGCCATGGCACCAAGCGCTGTATTATTAACACATTCCTTGCAGTCCGGGTCAATATGTCCCGATGCATGTTATTCTTATCCATCGGCACTGATTTTGCAAATTGTCCAAAATTGCGGAATGAATAACTACGTCCTAAAGTCTGTTCGCCGAGTCGAGATAGTGGAACTAAACACGGTTGTACACGTGATTCAGGGTTGCCCGCAAGGGGTGCATCGAGCTGTGCCTGTTGAACGTATGCCAACTTCAGTGCTGTGTAGGCTATAGCCTACATGTGAAGCGGGCTGACTCATCGGTTACGTAAACGCAGTTATTTATTCGTTTATGTATTTATTTAATTATTTAATTCATTACTTCTTAACCTGTTGACGAGTGTACTAAAGGACAGGCAATAGAGTGTGCACGGCCTTTGCCGTTTGGTCCCACAAGAGGGAGCACAGCATTTGTCGTTTTAGGGTACTACTGAGAACTTACGTGCTTACTGACGTAATATGACATCTGGCGGCGTTTTCTGCAACTTTCTCAGTTATTCGAATAGTGTCGCTGTACAAATTCTAGTTCTGTATGGTGGTGGTCTCTGACGGGAATGCGTTTACTCACTATATCGTAAGAGTTTAGTGTGCCGTTAGCCTACAACCTAGTGTTATGATTGCAGCAGATGTGGATAGTTGTTTGTTCTTTTCGTAGCTGTGAATATTTTTGTTTTTTGTAAATATAACTGTAAATTACAAGTGATGCTATGGATTTTCTGGACACAAGTGATGATATTATAGATGAACTAAATAGAGACATTAGTGAAGGTGATATCTTAGGTTCCGATGAAGAATCTATGGTTAGTAACAATGAAAATGATCTTACAGAGTTTTTTGACGACTTTTCACCTTCTGATGTCAGTACACCAACACCACCTAACAGTGAAAACAATGAACAAAATGTGGACAGCCAACCCGTTACAAACCATAGACTCCCAGCCATGCTCGCTATGTAAATGGGAACATAATGGTGATTATCAGCCCCATAATTTACCTTTTGACTCTTCAAAATCAGGCATTATTATTACAGATGAGATCGTGGGCAATGAATGGAATGAGGTTGATGCCTTTTATAACCTGTTAGATTATGACTTGGTAAATCATATTGCTACAGAAACAAATAAGTACTACAAGGAAACTGCTAATGATGTACATACACAGTTTTCTAAACTAAACCAATGGGTTGACACCAGTGCTGATGAGACGTTTTGTTTTTTCGCAACTTCACTGCTTATGGCTCACATGAAAAGAAAAAAAATAGTCTGAAGCAATACTGGTCTTTGGATCCACTCATAGAAACTGCTATTTTTTCTAAAATATTTTTCCAGGACAAATATCTAAATTTACAAAGAATACTTCATTTTGATGACAATTTTCTCATTAGGGGGTGACAGGCTTTATAAAATACGGACTGTGATCGAAACATTGAGAAAAAAGTTCTCCTCTGTACTAAATCCTTTTCAAAATTTAGTTATAGATGAAAGCTTGATGCTGTGGAAGGGCCTTTTCAAAATTTAGTTATAGATGAAAGCTTGATGCTGTGGAAGGACTGTCTTTCCAGCAATACCTTCCCAATAAAAGGAAACGATTTGGAATAAAATAAATTGTTCCTTGTGACTGTCAAACCGGAATGGTACTAGATTTTATAGTATACACTGGGAAAGGCACAATTGTTGACATTGACCAAAGTAATCAGATTGGCCTTTCATCAAAGTTAATTGGAACTCTAATGCAACTATGCCTGGATAGAAATCACATACTGTTTATGGATAACTGGTATTCACACCCAGATTTGTTTTCTTGGCTGTACGATAGAGGTACTGGAGCATGTGGAACGCTAAATCGTGGCAGAAAAAATGTACCATGTCTCACCAAAAAAATGGAAAAAGGGGAAGTCGTAGCTCGGAACAACGATAAACTGCTAGTGGTAATAGTGTGTGATCAAAGGCCAGTGACAATGTTGTCTACTGGTGACACAAGTGAAATGACTACTGTCAACACCAGGTCATTTGAAAATAAGCTAAAACCAAAATCTGTAAAAAATTATAATGCAAATATGGGACCGGTAGACAAATGTGATATGATGGTCTCATTAAATGATTCGACAAGAAAAACTATAAAGTGGTACACAAAACTTTTTATTTTTTATTTTTTTTTATTTACTAGACATTTGTGTTTTGAATGCCTTTTTCATGTACAAAGAATATCAAAAGAAATCTAACCCTACTGTCAAATTGCACATATGGATTTCAGACTAAACCTAATTCGACAACTGCTTACTGCTAAAAAACAATGGAAGGAATGTTGCACGATCGATTGGAGGTGGGACACAAGATCCGTTACGCCTCGATGGTCGCCATTTTATGAGGCCCCTCCCACAAAGTGACTCAAAGAAGCGTAAACTTCTCAGGCCATGCTACGTGTACAAACACACTACCGTATCAGGATAGAAGAGGAAAGAATCTAGCTACGAGTGTTCGACTTGTGAGGTCGCTCTCTGCATGCATCCTTGCTTTGAACGGTATCATACATTGAAACAGTTTTGAAATGACAGTGTCTTCTCGATCCAAAATGTGTTTTCATTTCTCTCAAAGTTGTAATAAATAAGTTTATTGTAATTTAAGTAAGTTTACTGTTTTTTTTTAATTCTTACTCTCCTGAGGTTGTTTACCAGTAAAAAAGTTTTGAAATGACAGTGTTTTCTCAATCCAAAATGTGTATTCATGTCTCTAAAAGTTGTAATAAATGAGTTTATTGTATTTTAAGAAAAAAGATTTCTTACTCCCCAGAGGTTGTTTACCGGTCAAATACGTACTCTCATTCGGCCGTCATTATTGCACAGCATATTCCATGCGCACTCATCAAAAGGTTAACTGCTTATGACAGGCAACAGTATACATTGCAGCACAGCACTTAGTGCGGAAAGTCTTGTCTTTTCTAGGGCTATGGCTTGACTAATGATCTCGGAGCTTCTTGGCTACCCCGTGTCCGGCAGATGCCGATGACGTGTACTGGGTGTGTTTCCCTGTCCAGGCAGTCAAGTGACCCCGTGCAAGTATTTATGCTCACTATCTCGACTCAGCGAAGCGAACAGACTTTAGTTACACATTTCTCAGAACTTTCCGCAACATTGTATACATAATCAAGTAAGGTACAGTTCACACCACGGTTTTTGGCTTGTCAGCTCCGGTTTTGCATGTCGTACAGAGAATAGTCGGTGAACCTCAGGCATCTGCAATTGATACAAGAGTTGTTAGTTGCGTGCAAAGCAACTTACATATCAATTACAGATGTCTAAGGCTCACCGACTGTTCTCTGTACGACTGCAAAACCGTAGCTGCATGCCGAAAACCCGTTGCGTGAACTGTATCTTGGTACACTGCTAGTTTCAATTGGCCCACCGGTGACCTGAATGTATTTTTACGCATCTTCCATTGATATAGCTTCGGATCACTCTGTGTTCCGAATGTTATCTGATCAACATTTTTCACGGGAATCTCTTTGTGGTGACGGTGAATGGAACCAATAAAGTTTCTGGCTTGAGAAGGTAGATTATTGTTAAATACAAAGAGTAGCACATCGTTTGGCATCTCGTAAAGCCTATTCCTTTTACATTGCTCGAAGGTAAGCAAATATTAGTAACTGGTGGGCCGAAGCGACGAAAATTCAAGTCCTCAATATCCATTGCTGCAGGAAATGTGTTAAGAAACTTTTCTCTGTTGAACTAATGATAGCATTTAGTCTGGGAGAACTGTGACAACTTAATAAAATGCAGAATGATTAAAGGCTGTTGAGAATACAGTACGTAAGTTGCCTAAATGACAGTCAAAGAAAAGTGAGTCAAGTGAAACTAAATTCCAATTTTTGATGAATCTTCATTGGTACATCTTTAGTAATGACCATTTTGAAGAAAAGGGCAAAATACTATTTACTGTAATAATTTCCTCTTAACTCTCTCAACCCTTGGAATTAAACAAATAGTTTACAGCATACCTGAATTCTGGGGAATGCTTTCTTCGTAAATGCTATTTCTATGCCAATCAGAGTCCTTTGGCACTTCATACACATCTGACGCCTGTTGGGAGACAAACTTGAAGATTGCATAAATATTGAGAAATGTTTCATGCCACTGTCGGAAAACTAATACACATATCGTGATGCAGTTTTGGGGAATATATAGTGTTATACTTTGTGGTAGCTCCAATGGATGTGTATTGTGAATTTATGAAAATAGAAAAGTAATGGTCATTAGAAATCTGGACTGTTTATTTGTATTTCCTATAGATTTGTCCTAGAGTTAAGTTAGTGTAACTTGTCTGCGGATAAATGACAACACAGATTTTAAAAATAAAAACAATGTCCTTAATACAGATTGTGTCTATGATATCTGTTTTAGTATAATTTGGTCCAATAGTCTTACTGAAATGACAAGTTTAGTTGAATCTGCTCCTCATTGCTTGAGGTAAGCACAGCAGTCTGGCTACAGCCCAACATGAGTGCCACTGGCAAGGTGTCTGTACTTTTATAATAGAGAGCTTTAGTCCAGGCACCTCTGTACCATATTTGACTCAATTTGGTTTTGTAATTTGGAAATTGATAGGGGGTGGGGGACACAGACACACGGACATTTGGCCCATGTAGATCTCACAAGTCTCCTTTCAATTTGTACAAAATTCAGAAGTAGGCTAAAAATGGGTTCTCTTCATGGACCCGTGACTAGCCTACACCTTAAATTAAGACTTCCCTTAACCCACAGCAGCTTCTATGAAAATGTCTTTCAAATGCTGAATAATAATATTTCTGGTGGACAACTATTAAACCAGACAAATCATGACGTCTTTCCTTATTTATGGGGTTAACTTAGCAATGTTGGTCCCAGTTAATGGTGTAGATCAGGCTTCTCGATTGATGCTCGCGTGCCGCACGGTGCTCATGTCATACAAGCCAAAAAATGCTCGCAGGCACAAGCTCCCCTGAGATCCAATTTTTATTTCAAATTCTATTGCATGAACCAGAATAATAACTTACTGATTTCATTAAAGTTTTGACAGTCAGAAATTTATAATATTTTGTGAAATAATATTTTTAATCTACAGTAAAAGTAATTTTACATCCCTGTTTTATGAGTAACATGAAAGATGCTGATTCGACCCGACTGTCCACACAAATATATATCATCTGCATGAGTTGTGCAAGCAGTTGCAGCATGCTTGGTGAGTGGTGAATCCCTCGCTATTTCAGCACTTCTGAGGAGAAAGAGAGGGCATAGTTGTAGAATTATTATCAGTATTATTATTGTTATATTCAATTTAATGGTGCTCAGGTAGGCTAGGTGGTACTGTATATGGCATGAGGGTGGTGCTCACAGTCTCAAAAAGGTTGAGTAGAATGCTTGGTATAGATGATTTTTGTTTTAGGAATTGTTGATTATCATGATGGCATCATAGTATTTTGGAATATAATTTGGTAGAACGTGCCGGCCCCGTGGTGTTTGGGTAGCGCGCCTGCCTCTCACCTGGAGGCCCCGGGTTCGATTCCCGGCTCCGTCAGGGATTTTAGAACCTGACGTGAGGGCTGGAACGGGGTGCACTCAGCCTCGTGAGTAGCTGTCTGACAGTGAGGCAGCGCCCCGTTCACGAAAACCAAGAATAACGGCCGAGGGGACCCGATTAGCTGATCACGCATCATCCCAATATCTACAGGCCAAATGGCTGGGCAGTAGTCGCTTGGTAGGCCTAGGCCCTTCACGGGCTGTAGTGCCAGGGGTTATTATTACTATAAAATGTACTTTGAAATATTAATTAATTCAATACTACATTTACAGACTAGTAGTCTATCAATGCATGGAATTCCCAAACTTCATCCAAAGAAAGAGGATGGAAGCAACTCATTTAGTAAATTGTTTTCAATTTCTTGATGTGTGATTTTGTTATAAATAAATCAGTGACATTCCTTTTTTTCTAGGGATCTGGTATAATCAAGGCTGGATTTGCTGGAGATCAAATACCAAAATGCAGATTTCCAAATTAGTAAGTTTTATCACAATTTATGCTTTAGTATATAGAGGGTCCTTTTTATTGGTCTAGCAACATGGCAACGCAGCAATATAACTCTTGGCAATGAGTCATCTGGCTACACATACATTTTGCTGCTGTGTTGCTGTACCGATAAAAAGGACCCTGGGACCCTGTTCAATAGTATTCTTGGTATTATAATGTAGAGGAAGGAAGGAAGCTTGTAGTTTTACGTGACTGTTAATCTCGCGATCATGAACCACAGGACCACCATTTTTACTTTGAATCCTAGCCACAGGACATGATCACTTCAAAAATCTTATATGCATTGACCGGGATTCAAACTCGTTTGACCACTGCACCATCATGCCCTTAATATAGAGGGTTATTTAAAATCATCTGTACTTAAAGCAGGATTACTTTAAGGGTCCAGAAATGAAAACAATATGCAATGAAACCTCTCTTAAAGACCACTCCTCTTAAGCAACCCCCCATCCCTTAATGGTCAGTTTTTGTAGGAACCGACATTGAAACCCATAACATCAATGCAATTTGCACCTCTATTATAAAATACCACCCATCTCCACAACCACCGACTAGCTTTTTACCGACCAAACTTTTAAGGATTGTACTTAGCGCAGTAGGCTCAATATGAACGACTGAAGTGATGTAGAGTGCTGTGTATCAACATCTCAGCATTGCAAGTGCATTGCAGACGGTTGGGGCAGCAAGCAAGCCTTGGCAATGGGTTATTCTCAGAAACATTCCTGGCTCTTGTCATTGAAGGTGAAGTGACACGACCTCACCTCACCTTCGCGCCAAATGCTTTCACAACTGGGTTAGCCTACATTTTCTTGTCCAACACTCAACAATGCGCCCTCTCTCTCAATCCACTCCTCTTTCCCTCCCCAACTTTCCCTGCCTACAGAACCTCCTGCCAGGTAGAAGCAGTTAAGGTTGAATGCCTGTGGTATACACAGTTCAAACTTGTTCACTTAATAATTGAAAAGAAAAATAATGTGCTGTAAGAAGAGAATTGTCTTAGCTTGAAGATCGAGTTCGGGTTATTCATGAACGCGAAAGTGGAATTTCATAAAGAAAAAGAGCAGAACATTTTAATTGTCGTAAGACTCAGATTAACACGATTTTAAAATCCAAGACAATATCCGTAGTGAATGGGAATCAAACTTAAAACATCATGTGAAGCGAAAAAGACAAGAAACGCTTGGCGATGTCAACACCCCTTGTTGGAATGGTTTTAATGTGCGAGATCTAAGGAAATTCATGTTATGAATGTTTATGAACGATCGTGCATATTTGAGAGATACTCACCTAGAAGAACTAGATTTCTCTCACTGCCAGCCATAAAAATGGGAGGTCTAAGATGTCAGACTTGCAATAAAATAAGTTGCTTAGCAATTTCCAAGACCTTTCTTTAATCTTTGATAGGCAGGCCTATTTTATATACAACAATGCATTTAATACTCAGCAATTCTTTTAGGTTTGTGCCGTGTCTTGTGTGGGGTTTCGCCTAGGACACCAAGCTGGCTCATCGGCGGGCTCTTGGTGTCCCCGCCCGGACCCCCACTGGAGTAGCGAACTGCGCGCCACCTCCCTTTATATAAGGTGCAACTGCACCTCTTGACTGCGAGAACTAAAAGCCCAAGCAGCCTCAACCTCCCTATGAAGGCTTCCAAAAAGATGGTATATTGGCTTTCACTGGCTGTGTGCATTTAATGTTTTAACAGTGCTACATATTAGTATTTTCAAGGAGAAACTAGGAACAATAAGTCACACCAATGGTCGCGCATTTCTCATAATTATGATACCCATTTTCAAAGTTGTTTTATAAAACTCATGATAAACCAAACATACAAAAATACTTTTCATGCATAAGAAATATATTTTATGCTACATCGAAATCTAAATTAGATGTGTGAAAAACTTATTAGAACGGTCGCGTGTATCTGTCACATATGGTAGAGGTTCTATTGCCAACAATGCATTCACTACAGACTTGAAAATTTGAAATTGGACTCGTACAGCGGCAACGGGAGAATAGCCAAGCTTGAAAACTTCCACTGCCTTAGGTTCGCAGTGAGCAGGTTTTGAAGAATATTCACCTCATCTGCTATGGCGAATCAGGACACCTGGAAGTAATGGCCAAAACCGAAAGGAAGGGCTGCTGGTTTTCAACTACCTTACCAGACGTGGAAGACTTTGAACAGACTGCGACAGTGATGCAGTGCAAACAAAATATGAAGAGGTGGGGCTACATTACTGAAGATGCAACCTGCGAATGTGGAGAAATTCAAGATGTTGAACACCTCTTAGTCTGCCCGAAATCGCCTGAAGCCTGCACGCTGGTTTCAGCAAATGTTCCTGCAATCAAGACTGCCGAATTCTGGGCCTCAAAATCAATTTGATATGTACACAATCTGTGTATATATAGTAAATATGTTTAAATTTGTAAATAACTGTATTGTACTGTCCTGGATACGAAAATATATAATATATATTAAGATTAAAGAAAGGTCTTGGAATTGCTAAGCAGCTAGGGGTACCTTATTTTATTGCAAGTAATGGTTGGCTCGAGCTCTCTCGAGTGCTTCACAATAATATTGTCATTTTTCGCTCAATCTGTGTGAAGTAGCTGATGTGAATGATTCAACATGTGGGGACTGGACCACTACCACCCTTCCCTTGACGGTCAGTTTTCTCTGACATAATCTTACAGTTTACCGATGTAACTTGCTCAAATTTAATTTATTTATCTATATAGAGAAGTAATATTAACTATATTATATCTATCAAAATAGCCAAAATATGGTTATTTCAGTAACCTATACATAGGCACCGGAAAAATTCGCATTGGCGATAAATGCGAATTTTTGTAATGTGTGTTAAAACCCTTTTTTAGTAGTTTTAAAGTGTTCTGAAACGCTGTGGTACCTAAATTCAAAATGCGACAAAATCCGAATTTTGACCAAAATGCGAAATTTTGGTGCGAATTCTGCAAAAATGTGTTATGTGGTTTTTGCCAGTAAAATATTTCGGCGAAATCATGAGAAATACTGCAAATATGATGCATAAATCTTTCGACCGCTCTGATCGGTTTAGAAAAGTAGTCGATTAATCGCTGCTTGCTGACTTTAATCGATATTTACAATGGGAATAGGAATTATCGATTATTCTCGAAAAGTAAATCGAGTGCCATGTAAATAACGAAATAGATGCAGCATTGATTTCCTGTTGTTCATACTCTTCGTTCAAAGTTGAAACTGTTTTCGTGTAAGATGCGTGTGAATAGTGGAGAGAAGAAAATCAAGCGATAACTGCACGCGAAAGGGCTCAGCAGTATGCAAAGGATGATTTATATGCCACAGATTCAGTGACAGTGTTTTGTAAATATTGTAATTTTCCGAGTTGCATGGGAAAAAAAGGATAGCGTTGCGAAACATGTTAAGTCGGAAAAACACGTAGGTAAGCGACGCGATAACAAAGTTCAACCCTTGCTGCTAGTACGTCTCAAGGAATGCAAACTTCTGTGCTTACACAGTTGGATAGTTGTAAACAACGAAAAATTTCCAGAGATAACTTCTCGAAACGCACAGTTGAAGTATTTGCCAAAGCAAATATACCTCTGGAAAAGCTCGAAAACAAAGAGCTAAGAGCCTGGATTACTGAGTTTTCAAATGAAGAGCTGCCATGTGTGAAAACGCCACATGAATTATATTTACCAGGTTAGTTTTGACTTCATTGATCGGGTACGGTTTAGATATTACGACATCGAAACCGCACTCAGAATTGAAGGAGACCGAATTTGAGCGCAATTTCCGTATCAAACTATCTTACCCATACCCAATTGATCCAGTAATTTTAAATTATTTTGTTATAATTTGAGGTCTTTCTTCCTTTCTAGAAGTTGCATCTTACCACCAGAAAAGAACAACGGAGGCTCTGATGGGGAAGAACATCAACGTACTCTATGATGAAACTACAGATAGAATGGGCCATTGAGTTTTTATCATATTCCAGGTCCCAGCCGGATCGAAAAGAGAGCTGCACGTTGTTTCTGTGAACTACCTTGATGCAGGAAATGCTACAAACTGCTCCCATGCGGTTTTAGAAGCTCTGTGGGGTTATAGTTTACAATATGATGCGGTTAAAGTGTTTGTTAGTGACAGTGTCCCATACATGACCCGATGTTATGAAACATTAAGAGTGGTCATAGGGGATCATTGAATGCATGTACAGTGCTGGGCACATAAGATCAGCTTGGTTGGCAATTGTTGGGTCGCAGTGATGACAGATTTAAATCATGTGGTCGCGATGGTCAAGTCTGCATTTTTGAACACAGGAAAGCGAAAATATAATTATTTATATTTCTTAAAATCAAAGTGGGGCTTCAAAGGAAGCAAAGCTTTTTCCTTTACCTGTCATAACCCGATGGAATAGCTGGTTTCAGGCTGTCTTCTATTTAAGTGCTTACTTTACAGATGTTGTTACATTTTTCAAGATGTCTGACATGAAAGACATCAACAACTGTAGTATTAAGTACCTGACCGATCTGACTGACCGTGAAGTGAATAGACTTCACTCCCACATGGTTTTTGTCACAGATCGTGCAGCTGGATTGGTTGACCTCCTTACTGAACTTGAAGGTTCTCTGTATCCTACCTCTCATCTCCTTTACCCCAAATTGCATAACCTTGGCACCAGTCTTACCTTAATTTAAGCAGGGAATTTTTCTGCAGCAACTAAAAGTGCTTTGATTAAGCTCATTCCTCTAGAGCAGGCTGCATGTAGGGACACATTTGTCAAAGCTGCTCATTCTTCAAAGTGCAAGCTAGCCACATTGAAAGCTAAAGACCCCAACCATAAGCATTTTGTGTCTATTTCTCAAGCTCTATATCCAAAAAAAATTGAATAACATTGATAAATTAGCTGAGCTTGAGAAGTTGTTTGGAGTGCTCTCACAAAACGAAATCTGGTCTGGTTACTGTTCTCTGAAAAATGCAATTCAAACCCAAATTAAAGAAAGTGAAAAATGTGATATCATGCTTGCATTAACTGCAGTTCAGACAGAGTTCAGCATATTTGCTAAATACTGTTTTGAATTGTTGTGGACCCCAACGAACAATGTAGATAGCGAGCTTGTGTTGTCCCATTATACCATTACAACACAGTGGTTACAGACAGACGGTGCAATTTGAAAGAAAGCAATGCTGAAGTTCTGACAATGCTTTTGTTTGAGGACTATAACTGCACTTCATAAACTTGGACTCGTTAAAATAATATTATATATATATTTAGAATTTGGCCAATTATAGACCGCTTTGAACCTAAAAAGACTACGGTACATTGTTTCGTTTTTTTTTTTCTTCCCAAAACTTCTTCATACGTTGGCTGATGGCCTGCCTCTGTTCCGCTGATAACACTCTCCGTGGTTGATGTGGAACTTGCAGAATCGAAAAATCTGCAGTAGTGATCAGTCGCCGGAATTCCACTCTATTAGAAATGATGTTGTTTGTGATCTTCAGTTTTTGCAGATCACACCGTATCTCTTCCAGCCATCTAGTGGTGTTTTTTAATTTGGAGATGTAGTCAAAAATTTTCTTAGTTAGCCTGCTGCTATCCATTCTATGAAGGTGACCATAAAATCGTAGTCTCCGTCTTTTAATTGAGTCTGTAATTTTTTCCACATTTCGGTAAAGGTCTTCATTTTTTCTCTTCATCCAAATATCTTTATTCTTTTGGGGACCCAAAATTTTCCTAAGTATTTTCCTTTCTTTCTTTTCCAGTTCCTCTTGTTCACCTCTTTTGTTCAACGTTAAACATTCTGATCCGTATAATACCTCTGGTTTAATTACAGTTGTGTAGTGCCTGATTTTTGCCTGGAATGAAATTGATCGTTTGTTGTATCTATGTTGGGTGAGTTTATAGGCATTTTCCATCTTTCTGAATCTCTCCTTGCAGGATGTGTTATCAAGTCCATTTGACTGGATCCATTCTCCCAAATATTTAAATTTATCAACTCTTTGAATCTGTCCATGTTGAGTTGTTAGATATTTTTCTCCATTGTGTCTGTGTTCAATATATTTGGTTTTTTCATATGAAATCTGAAGACCAGTTTTTATTGCTATTTCATGTAGGGTTTCAACCATTTTTTGTGCTTGAAATCTGTTTTCTGAAATGATTGCTATGTCATCAGCAAAGGCAAGACATTTCACCTCAAATCTTCCTTTTCCTTGCCCCAAATGGACAACTTCAATGTTTCTTTCGCATAATTTAAGTTCCCATTCCTTCATGATTTTGTTTAATATCAAATTAAATAGGAGTGGTGAAAGCCCATCACCTTGTCTAACTCCGGTTTTTGATTTGGAAGGGTTCTGAAATGTGGTTTAGAAATTTAACTCTTGAGGTTGTATTTGTTAGTGTTTGTTCAACCAGTTGTCTGGTATTTTTATCTATCCCTAATTCTGCTAGCGTTAGGAATACAGACTGTCTGTCTATTGAATCATAAGCCTTTCTGAAATCAATGAAAGATACAACTGTGTTGAGGTTACGTATTGTTCTGATTCTAAGGATTGTTTTGAGATTGAAAATTTGCTCTGGACAAGATCTCCCTTTTCTAAATCCGGCTTGGTATTCGCCGATAGTATGTTCTGCTTGTTCTTCCAGATTGTGTAGCAATGCTTTAGAAAGAACTTTGTATGCGATTGGCTGTAAGGAAATACCTCTATAATTGTTGGTGTTTGTCTTATCTCCTTTCTTGTGCAAAGGATGGATTATTGCCTGTTTCCAATCATTTGGAATTGTTCCTTTTTCCCAACATTCCTTGATAACTTTGTGTATAGCTTCAGCTGCAAATTTACCACCGAGTTTCAACATTTCAGTTAGTATCCCATCCTCACCAGGTGCCTTATTATTTTTAAGATTGTCAATATATAAAATAATATTATAATGTGATGATTTTTAACTTTGTAAATAGATGCTAATTTTTAAGGAAATTGATACTAATTTGAAACAAATAGAAGCTAATTTTTCCGTCCCTGCCTATACAGTATATGTTTGAAACCTGTTTTACACTGTACAGAATGCCACTGCCAGGTTGCATCTGTGTGCTTTGGTAGCTAGTTGACAGCACTCACAAAAGTAGGTATGCTAGTGGCCATACTGCAAGATGGATGTAATTAAAATTGAACAGCATTCGTACTACAGATCACCTGCAACGTACAATTTGGAGGAAATGTCCAGCACTCCTGGACAAGGCATAATCCCCCATAACATATTAGCCCACACTGCAGCTCCTGTCTGGAACCTTTAGCAGTGGTGGAGGTGGGTGGGAGATCTTGCAACACCCTCCCAATTTGCCGGATCTCAGTCCATCCTACTTTCATCTCATTCCGCAAATTAGGAAGCCGCAGTC
Organism: Meconema thalassinum; assembly: GCA_946902985.2. Taxonomy (NCBI): domain Eukaryota; kingdom Metazoa; phylum Arthropoda; class Insecta; order Orthoptera; family Tettigoniidae; genus Meconema; species Meconema thalassinum. Next base: position 265,628,940 of record OX336390.1, on the reverse strand, counting down.
TGGGAATTGGTACTACATCGTAACAAGTTCCGACAAGAGGTGGTACACATAGACGAATCAAACCCAGCTTATGATATTCAACGCCTCATTCATAGTTTCCAAAGATGCATAGAGGTCCTGGGAGAAAAAAAAAATTGAATGGTGTTAGGTATGAGTAATGAACTACGTTTCCTATAGTGCGTAATAGAACAATGATTTCTATTAACACATATTTCAATTCCCCTTACACGTTTTCTCCTATACACGAAACCAAATTGTTACTATTGCAAAGCACATTCCAGTAATCTTTAATTGTATGTAGAGAATATCTATTCCTTGCTGCTTTATTGGCTGATATATTTTAGTTGCCATTACTATGAACTGACTGTCATATTTCCAAAGTATTTTATGAAATCTGTAATTCTTTTCTTTTTAATGTTTGTAGCGTATATAATTATAGTTCATTTGATCATTTTAGGCCAGTGCATTTTCGTTGCATTGTTAGATACTAGATACATTGCATGCCTCAAATTATGGGGTATGTGCATTAATAGGTAAATTGTCAGTCATTCGGTGAGCTTGGCTGCGTCACAATCATGTTGTGTAGGCTAATGATGACCAACATTCCGTGCTCTTAGCCCCTCCATTGGGATACTAATAAACTCCTAGGATCACTTTAATAAGTGAGCTATCAAAGAAAACCAGCAGAAATCGGTGGAGTAAATTATAAACATTAATTTCAGACCACCAATGTCGTATGTCTTGTAATTACATTATATTGCTGTATTTTAAAGAAGATTCTGACATGCTGGCTTAAATTAGCTTGAAAATGAAAATGTTCAGAAATTATGAATAAAATTATCAATGATTGAAACTTGGCAAACTTACATTGCTTAGCACACTGACTTATAAAAGCCTCACCTCTTATACAATATTATAGTCATGACAGTGGAAGTTAATAAGGAGAGAGGAAGGTAAGAAAGCAGAAGCAAAAGTTACTCTTCCTATCTATTGTATAGGTGAAAAATTGTACAGAAAATATTTAGTCTTAACCCTTCCCGAGCAGATGCATTTATGGTTCTGAGCGGATTTTTTTTTTCTTCAAAAATTCAAAGTATGTAGATTATATTTTTCATGCACTAAATTTAATTAGAACTTACATATATTTTGTTTTCCTGTTGATACTTGAAGTTTGAGTAGCATCTGAAGGTTGTAAAGTTAATTCATTAATAATTAAGTGTGGAACACTTCAAACCATCACTCAAATCCAAAGCAGACACTATATCTTCATCATTCCATAGCCTTTTCCATGAAATTATGCTCACATCACCAAATAAACACTACAAAAATGCACTCGCTTCACCAACTACGCAATGACACGTGCGTTTCTCTGAAGCAACAACTACCTGTGGGAATTTGTGAAGTCAAAGAGGTCTCTAGGGGTGACATAATCAACTATCAAACATGTGACAACTATCAAACATGTGAATGCATAGTGGTACCATCTCCTGGGTTAAACATTTAACTATTTTGATGGCAAACTGCACCATATTTAAATTTTCAAATTTTCCGGATATATCCGTTTCCCACTCGCGGCTGAAAAGTATGCTCCTGATGTATCCGTATTCCTCTCTGGAAGGGTTAAATTGCTGTCTAATACTAAATAATTAACTTCATGGACGTTTGCAAAGCTGTTTTGAAAAATAGCAGGTACAGTAATTTTACCAGAAACGGGCAATGCTCCACATTCGAACTATACGGTACCTTATTACGTTGAAGAGCTCTTACATATACGAGCAAACTAATTTCGATTGAAATATTGCAGAGAGCGAATCAATTGTAAACTGGCTTTAAACTTCACGTCAGTAAGAGGTAAGAGTTCTTCTCCACGGCTCTGGCGTGTTGTCATTTGACTTTCAACTTGTATGGAATAAGGTATGGATAGCTGGTGTTAAGACATCCAAGGTTGAAATCCTGTGTATGGTAGCCATCCCGAGTGTAGGTTTTTCCCCAGGATTTTTCCCCACTCTCAGCAGGTGCTATATGATATCTTATTTGAAGTCCCAGGACACATACTGCAATCCTAGTCCCTCCCCATTTAGTGTAGCCTTGGTGTTTCTCGGTTTTCCTGCATTTAGTGTACATTTCCTAAGGTCCTAGCAGGGCGAGTAGCATCTTATCTAACTCTAGTATATGTACAAAATTTTGCAGTTTGGCCTGGGAAACACGAGTTTAACTATCTACATTTAACACTTGTGCAATTGGGACAAAGTTCATGGAACTGATGACAATGATGTCGTAAGCCCCTAAAATGAATTAACAACCAATGTTATTTGGACAATGCCAAACTCTTCAGTTTTTTTGACTTTCCAACTGCTACAGACAACAATATTGTAGAAAGTGTAACATTTTGCACTGTTAATGTGACAAGCCTCCGTGTTCACTACTGTACAGTAGTAGATAACACACCCAGCTAACAATCAGAAAAATCAAGTCCAAGGACTTACGGTGTCAGAGCAATTCCATTATAATGCTATTATGAATAGTTTACCTGAAGTTATATTCCAAAACCCATCTCAACAACTTGTTGTATGTTTATGTCACCAGTATTGGACGACCAAAGCACATCCGAGTTATGGCCGGAGCTCTGGAAGGAGACTTGTTTGTCGGACCAAAGGCTGAAGAGCATAGAGGACTTCTGAGCATTAGGTACCCTATGGAACATGGAATTGTGACAGACTGGAATGACATGGAACGAATTTGGCAGTACATCTATAGCAAAGATCAGCTACAGACATTTTCTGAAGAGGTGAAGTATGCTCATTTTGAAGTGTGTTCAGTTAAAAATTTGACCCATTACACTATTTCTAAGGGTACTTCCACTCAATCAAATACATTTTTTTCAATTCATTAGCCTACTTCACTAGAAAAGTTGCCAAATACTGATCAATTTTGTAAAACATTTCCAAATGCTTAACAAGATGGTGGAACGACAGTTGACCTAACTTGATTTAATAACATGTAGAATAAATAAACATTTATGCAATTGATAACTATGTAATGTGGAAGAGAGCTAAGCACAATAAAACGGTTACTTTCATAAATTATAATCATCATCATCATCTGGGTGTCCTTGACTACAATTAGAATTTCCTTTATATGAATTGCTTGAGGTTGAAAGGGGACTTCAACACTTAGTAGATTTTACATGAGAAGGAATAAACTGTGTAGGTGATGGAAAATGTCGATCTGTGTTTTACGCTTCTGCCAGTACATTACAGAACTCCTATACTAATGCACACTTCAGTGCATGAAAATACAAAATCCAATTCATAGATTATGAAAAAATGACAAATGTTAGTATTGCAGAATAGCCCAGGCAAATTAGACATATGCTTCCCCAAAAATCGTCCAAAGCTGGAATGTGTTTTAATACCGTTTGGGGGTCCCAAATAAGAGTCCTGTGAGTTTGCGACGGATTCCGACTTCTGCTTAATTTTTGGGAGTCAAAAACCCGCTAAATTTTCACACTTTTTTCAGTTTTTTGCTTATAACTTCTAAACGACGCATTCTACAGAAATGTTTCCTCATAACGGTTTTAAAGAACATTAAATTCTGCGTTGAATGGTTTTCATTCCGTCTAAATCAGCCCAGTCGTTTAGCCGCAATCGATTTCTGAATTTGGGCCAATTTTACCAAATTGGTTAAAAAGTTGATTCTTTGTTTAGTTTTTCGCTTTAAACTCCTAAACAACGCATCCTATAGAAAATTGTATTCGAAGCGTTTTTTAGAGAATTAAATTCTGCGCCGAATGGTGTTTAGTTTGTCAAAATCGGCCCAGCTGTTAAGCCGCAATCGATTTTTTTGAGTTGGGCCATTTATACCATCTCTTATGTCTCATGTAATTTTCTTTTCCAATCGTGGAGTTTTCAAAGTGGCAAAGGAGCAAATCCGGGTTGGCCCGGTTCCCCCACTTGGCCTTGACAACCTCTCCCTTCTTCAATTTATACCAGTGCAATAGGTGTTCGGCAGGTGATACAACTATAGAAAAGGGCACAGCCAGTATGAAGACCATTGAAGGGAAAAACTTCAAAGAACTTCAACTTAGCAGAAAAAATGAGTGGTGTCTCTACGAGCCGTGAAGGCTACAGCAAAGATCAACGGAGAATCAGTCCCCATCAGTCCGGACATGATTTTCCGCCGCATTCCATTTCACATGAAATCCCAGCTTCAGCTTGAATCGTACTTTGAATTCGAATTGGCCCCGTACCCACTCTGATGATGATGATGGCATGATGCGGAAGAGTAGAAAATCAGAAGTGTACAAGCTATTCACTCCAGTCAAAGTAGATCTCACTGTGAATGCAGACTACATAGTGGATGGTGGTTTCCTCCTGCACAGAGTTGTGTGGAAAAGCGGAGAAAAGTTTTCCAATACCATTCAGAAGTACGTAAATGACGTGAAATCCAACTAAAAGTCTGACAGTATCACCATAGTTTTCGATGGGTACCCAGAGGATGTGGCCGAGAAGAGTATCAATTCGTCGGTTATATTCCAGGAAAATACCAAGGCCACAATGTCCAAAGATCGTTTCTTGTTGAATGATCACAACAAGAAACGTCTCATATCGATGCTGACAAGCAAACTGATGGACGAGGGCATTCACGTGAAACAAGCCATTGAAGATGCAGATTCTCTGATTGTGAGCACAGCCATGGAGAGGTCTATGGAAGGAGGCAATGTTTTCATAGTGGGAGAGGACACCTATCTATTGGTCATGCTCACTTTTTCATGTTGCTGTCTTTGAAGAGCCCATCTCCAACGTGTTCCTCATCAAACCCGGGAAACAGAACCAGGAAACTGTAGTTTACAGTCCGAGCAATTGCCAGCTGCCTGAAGACATGAGGAAGCATATCCTGTTTCTCCATGCCTTCACGGGGTGCGACACCACATCCTCATTTTTCCGCCAGGGGAAAATAAAATGTATCAAGAAATTCATGGCAGACCAAAACCTCTTTCATCAGGCCTCTATTTTTCTTGACCTGATCTCAACCCCTGACCAAGTTGCAAATGCAGGTGTTCACATCATAAAAAACCTGTACACGGGTGGCAGCAGTAAGTCCCTCAATCAAGTGAGGTTTGACCTCTTCCAGATGTCACTTTCAAAACAGAATTTCTACCTGGCGTCCTTGCCTCCTACAGAAGCGGCTGCTCGCCAACACTCCTTCAGAGCTTATTTACAGGTGCAGGTATGGAGGAGTAATGTACTAGATCCAGAGAGATGGGGATGGAAAATAACCACCAATGGCTTAATTCCCATCACAACGACTGATCCACCGGCTCCAACTCCATATCGTGCACATGTAAAAAAGGGTGCAAAGCAACTTGTTCCTGTAGGAAAGCTGGGGTAAAATGCACCGCCATCTGCATGACCTGCCAAGGGCACACATGCCTGAATTCCATCTATGAAGACAAGGATGTTATACTGGATCCCACCCAGTGTGACGAGGAGATTGATATCATCGAAGAAGAACAAGAAATGAATCCTCATTCTCAAGATTCCGAGGATGAGGAGCTAGATGACGTGATCGGCGAAGAGCCACCGTTATCTCCTAAGCGGCGAAAGAAATCGTCAATATGAGTACCTTGTACATCTTTCACATTATGATGTTTCATGTACACAACTAATACATTTTTCTGTACATAATTTATATCGTTATCGTTTACGTAAACATCTTATGTAAATGTATCTTATGTATACATCTTTTGTTACTTTCAATGAAACATTATTCATAATAATGTCTTCTTATATTTTGAAACCACAGAACATCATTTTGGAGTGGCTGCTCTTGGGTTGTCAAGGCCAAATGGGGGAACTGGGCCAACCCGGATTTTCTCCTTTGCCACTTCGAAAACTGCACAATTGGAAAAGAAAATTACATGAGAAATGAGAGATGGTATAAATGGCCCAACTCAAAAAAATAGATTGCGGCTAAACAGCTGGGCCGATTTTGACAAACTAAAAACCATTCGACGCAGAATTTAATGCTCTTAAAACGCTTCGAATACAATTTTCTATAGAATGCGTTGTTTAGGATTAAGCGAAAATCTAAACAGAGAATCAACTTATTAAGCAATTTGGTAAAAATAGCCCAAATTCAGAAATCGATTGCGGCTAAACGACTGGGCTGATTTAATTCAGTAGAGTTTATTATATTCCGCCCTATTCAATACAATTGTATTGAATAGGGCGGAATATAATAAACTCTACTGAATTCAATTTGCGTCAATACGGGCCAATATGAGCGAAATGGGCTGATTTAGACGGACTAAACACCATTCAATGCAGAATTTAATGTTCTTTAAAAACGTTACGAGGAAACGTTTCTGTAGAATGCGTCGTTTAGAAGTTATAAGCGAAAAAGTGCAAAAATTTCGCTGTTTTTTGGCTCCCAAAAATTAAGCAGAAGTCAGAATCCGTCGCAAACTCACAGGACTCTTATTTGGGACCCCCAAAGGGTATTAAAACATATTCCAGCTTAGGACGACTTTTCGGGAAGCGTGCCCTTTTTTTTATCTAATTTGCCTGGGCTAGAAGTCCTATTGTTACATCAAATGAAGTGAACTTCGGAACTTTGAAAGCCAACTTCCACATAAAACCCACAAATAATTACAAAATGTAGTTTTATTGCTTTTGAAATGTATAAATACAATTCTCAGTATGAACACTGAACCAATACCTAACTTTACAGTAATGTGAAAATGAAGTACAATATCAATGCAAGAATCATTGAAACACAGAAAGCAATAATTCCAATAACAGCAATTCAATGTAATGAAAAAATGCAAAAATAACTCTAAATATTATGCACAAAGAGTATACACGGAGATCACAAGCTTGGCACAGCTGTGGTGTGGACTGCAGTGGCCCTACCTATCATCTGTAGTATGGCATCAAAACTAATGCCCGTTGCTCACGGTAAAATTTTCCTTCAAATTTATTGTAAAATAATTTAATTTTATAAAATTTCAGTTGCTCACAGTCAAATTCAAGTTTTATAAAACTTTTGATAAAACTTTCCATAAAATAGGACATGTTCTATTCCGTAAAATTAATTTTACGAAACGAACCAATCAGGGAAGCTGTTATGAAGATGATGCTGGCGCCACGTGGTGAAAAGATTGTGAAGCTCGCTTGTAAACAAACACTTCGAAAATGGCTGGCTCCGGCTGGACTGAGAAAGCTGTTAGTGTTTTACTGGACGAGTACCAGAAAGATCAGTGTTTGTACGAGGTAAAACGCCCATATACCACAATAGAAATGCAAGAAGGGAGGCAGAAATCTCAATCGCCGAATGTTTCACAAATTCGACCGAACACAAGCCAGGCTGATGTGAAGGCGAAGATAAACGGGCTTCGAACTCGCTTGCAGTCTCATTTCAGGATAAATGGCTTGCTGCATGTCAGTGTCCTGTCGAATAATTTTGGGACCAACAAGATCTAGGAGTTTTTTAAAACTGCTTTCCTCCATTCTTAGAAAATTCCTATATGAATTCTGATCTTCTAACCTCAACTCATTTTCGACCAAGGACAGCATTCCTCTACTCTTCTCTTCTTTTTATCCATTCCCGAGTCCAGGACTTCCTAGCATTTCTTTTCTTCCTTTTTACCACTGTACGACATATAATTGTAGCTAAAGCAGCAATTTTTGCTTTTTTTTTTTTGGAGCCATACTCTCAAACCAATGTGTGTTGAACAGCTGATTCTTGGTTCAGAAGTTTATCGGTAGATGGCGATCCTGATACATCCAAGGATTTTATAAAATAATTTTACTGTGAACAACACAGCTTGCTTTCATCAAATTTTTATAAAATTAGTTGTAAAATAAATTTTAAGGAACATTTTACCGTGAGCAACGGGCATAATATTTCGTAAAACCTGCAGAAGTCCCTTTTTAACATCAAACGATTCATAAAATAAGCAGTATTGCGCAAAATTCTAGTCTCATCACCATCTAGTAGAAGAGGATCGACTAAGTATTTCACAGAATTCTGAGGTGTAAAGACATGAATTCAATTCACATAATCTATTCAGCATGCAAAATACCTCTCTGTCAGGATGCCAGAGTGCAGTATCTCTGACTCACATTGGTTGATTCCTTCCAAGACTTGTTGAGTCTTCGAATCATAGTTAAATTAGGTCATCATCAAAAGATGGAAGAAGTTTTAGATTATATTTGGTTATCAAAGTCAGCAGAGATCCACAACATATCAACGTGGTGTTTATCATGTCTTTATGTATGGATTAAGACATATTCTTATTTTCTCCCAAGGACCTCAAAGACTTTAAAAGCTTGAGATGGATATTTATAAATGTAACACTTTGCATACTGCATAAATGAACATTAATGAAAACAATCAAATGACAAGAAAAGGGAGATAGAAACATGGATAATGGCCAATTTTGTTTTTCCTCTAGCAGTTCCATTTGAAATGGATTTCCTCCCTCCCATAATATTGAGTTATTCTCCCCATAAAACTGGGCTGGGCAAGAATGTTGGTTACAATAAATGGGCACACATTAGTTTAGCACATTATATTATGATAAAGTATACTGTAGTTTCATTTATATATTTCAACAGGTTTTCCCTGAAACCGTTTCTCTTTTGTCCCTCCTTTTCCTTTGATTTTATGTCCACCTTCCGGTGTATTCCTATAGAGGCTAGTGAAAACAGTCTTTAAGATATTAAATATATATGAGATATCCAGGTTAAAAGACCCATTACCATGTGTGAATGTTCTTATTTCAAACATTTTCAACCTAGTACATTCCCAGGGCTGCAATTACTTTGTCATTTCTCTGTGCTTATTAGTTGGTACCATTCACTATGAACATTCAGTTTAGTCATACGTGCAATACGAATCTCATTACAATCCAGTCTAACAATTATTTTGTCTCAATAGCTGTTCATTAGTATTTTGTTTGTGAATTTTGTTTTTCCTCTAACAGTTACAATTAAGCTGCATTTCATTCCTTCCATAATTAATTAATAAATTTGTAATTCTTGCCATTAAAATATGCTGGACAAGAATGTTGGATACAAGAAAAGGGCACACATTTTATTCAATGCTTTATATTATGATATACTGCACTTAAATATATTTTTGTTAATATGTTAAGGAGAGTTCTCTCTGAAAACTTACAGAGCCTATCTATAGGACTATAATTATAATTACAACCCTATCTTTAGAAGTTGGCATTATAAAGTGACTGTACATCAAGCTGAGGTGTTGCAAATTGTGCGTTTATATAGTTCATTAAATTGTATGTTAACTAGTTGTTTAACGTGTGATGCTGCTCTTTCTTAACTTGGGGATTGACAATTATTTTTCAGCATCCTGTTCTGCTGACAGAAGCACCTCTCAATCCTCGACGGAATCGAGAAAAATCTGCAGAAATCTTCTTCGAAACATTCAGTGTTCCTGCATTATTCGTATCAATGCAGGCTGTACTGAGTTTGTAAGTGTCTGTTATTCTTTGTAAACAAGTGGTATTGTTCCTAGTAGTTCTTAATTAGTAGCATATTTTCTTAACTATTGAAGTGAGATAAATTGATGAGATAGGCAAAGGGAGTGTTAAATTGTTAATGAAGATGTTTTTATTGAAGCAGTTCTATCAATATTCATACTATTGCCATAGTGTCAGTTCGTACACCATATTTTAGTGCAATTTCCTAAAAACAGAAGAATCGTACATATTTCTTTCAATGCCTACTTGTTATTCAGGTATGCAACAGGCCGGACCACAGGTGTGGTTCTGGACTCGGGAGATGGTGTTACTCATGCAGTACCTATTTATGAAGGATTTGCAATGCCCCACAGCATAATGAGAGTGGACATTGCTGGAAGGGATGTTTCAAAATATCTAAGGTGAGTTAAACAAGATGATATAATATAGCAAACATGAAGGGAAGAGGGAGGAGTCCACACAGGGGGTTGATGTAGGGTGCTTCGGATGAGGATTGCCCTTGGGTCAAAGAGCCAATGTAGTTGAGGAGAACAAAAGGTTAACAAGCCACCTGTTGAGGGATATTTAGTTAATTTCAATTCACCAAGTTTAGCACTGCTATCCCCAGTTGCCATGGTGATCATCATCATGTATGGTGTTATGGAGTTGTGTGCTGACTGCTAACTATTGGTGTCAGTTTGTACACCATATTTTAGTGCAATTTCCTAAAAACAGAAGTAAAGTTTCGCTATCCCATAATTCTGCTGGTAGTTTCCTTTCATCAACAAAAGCAAGTAAGTTCATCAAAAAATATACAGTCCACTAGTTCAAACAAAACATTGGTCCACCACGTCTGGATTTATGTACAGCATATTAAGAATAAGGTTATTATACTCCCAAGATGGCAAGCGTTTAGCACAAGGCTATCGCTTGAAGAAGCAATAGCAACAACCAATCAGAACGAGTCTCTCAATCACATAAGCCACCAGCCAATCTCCGACATCGTTGTTGTTTAAAGTCAAAAGATCTCAGTTGACCAATCAGATAAATTATTGATTTACCGAGGTACCAACTACAACCATAAGAAGTTCTCACAAGCTCCAAAGAGTTAACACTCGCATACATTCTAGTACGCATCGTGCTCACCAGATATCGATACCAGTCGTTCACATCAAGTGATACCATGACCAAGGAAGAAGTTCAGGAATTGATAAACGTTCGAGGCCGCATCAAGGCTAGTCTTACACGTATGGAAACGTTTGTGCGACAATTCACTGGCGATCAAGGCATCCTTTCAATCAAATTACGCATTTCAAGACTTCCAGAAATTTGGGTTAAATACGAACAGATTCAGGATAAGTTAGAAACTATTGACAACAATCATTCCGACCATGATGAAGATAGGGCATAGTTTGAAACAAATTATTATCAAATTAATGTTGCCATGCAAAGAATAATTGACAATTGAAGAGTCCAGGGGAAGAACCTGACAAGTCACATTTTCCCATTTTTACAGGAGAACATTTTAAAAGTTTCAAGACTCAAAATGGTCATTTATTTCAATTAATTGTGTTATTTCTTCGCTTAAGTTTTTTAAGTACCAAGTGGAGAAGCACTACAAATTACAATTTTGAGGTTTGAAAAATGGATACAACGATACATTCAATTTTATGTTAGCATGCATACACATTTTGCAGAGGAAGCATCTGATAAGTCCCTAAGATTGAAGAATTTAGCTACTATTTCAATAATACTAATCAATGAATTTTTTTTACAACCAAATAAATACTTAAAACTGCATATTAATGTCACTAGTTATGACTAATGCAGAAGGCGGTCAAAATGCATTTGCACTTCCAAACGGCAAAACGTATATTGAAATCTAAGTTGAAAATTGTGAGATATGTTTTGTATGATACTTTCTGGTCAGGAAACTTCTCTTGAAACATATAGAACATTGTCTTGGTGTTCAACGACTCAGGAGGTAAACCTATTCTGTCATCGTCATAGCGGCTGTTGCGCCCTTTAAATGTTTGAATGTTGTCGAATCATTGCACGGGCATTATCCGGACGGGTATTGCGCTTTCCTCGACCATCTCGCAAGGATTTATTTCTAGATTTTAGTTTGTTTAGTAAATAATCTAATTTACCCTTCTTTATTCCAAGCAACGACATAAATGCTGACATTTCTATCGAAACCTCGATTTAAGGTTAAACAAGATGTTCAGTAAAGAACATATAGCCTACTTTCTCCTGTGTATATTTATAGTTCTAACCCTTTGTCTTTATCAAAGAGTATAATAGAATCATTTCTGGGTTGAAGACCTTAGAAACTATTTACCTCTACCAAACACCACAACCTCGGAAAAACTACTACCATCATTGAAGAAAGAAATAGATATCTCAAGAATTTTATGGAAGTCGAGACATAATCGACCGAACGTGGTCAACATCAAACTTTGAGTTGAGGGATGTGTTTACACGTCTAGCTGTCCATGGTTTTAACCACCTTAATTGCATTAACCGATCTTTCCATGACCCTACAGTGACGCATGTATGTCGACTATGTGGACAAGCATGTGAACGCTACCACTTAGAGCTCTGTAGTAAAGGAAGCAATCAATCAAATCTATGCTATTCAAATCCCCAGAGCGCAATTTTAGTGTAGCCTACATGTTCATTCTTTATTTTCTATTGCTATTTGGCTGCAATAAAAATAATAATTAATATCCTGAACTGGCACCAACAGATAGGGCACAGGTAGTATGTAAGATCGTTCAAAGATATATTTTCACGGTCGGCCTACGCCCTTCATGGGCTGTATAGAGCCAGTGGTTGACTTTTTGAATCACTTTCTTCCACGTTCAGTTTCAGACAACACTGAAAGAAACTCCTAGAAATACACTCCAAATACAACTTTTCAACAGTCAAATACACCACTACAATGACCAAGGTAACAATGACGAATAAATAACTGTTGTTTCTGTACTTAATAGCTATACATGACAGCTATCATAAAAACAAGAAAATTCCCAAAAGCTTCCCCGGACTTGTCAGACTATTCCCCAGTATCACATGGACTTGTCAGGTTATTCCCCTGTACACCATTTGCAAACATTCAAATTTCTTTGGACTGGTCAGGTTGTTCCCCTGTATGGTTACATCATAATTTACTACACTAAAGGAGCTATTAATAGAGACAAAAAACAGAAAATTTGTTTTTTTGGACTAATTAGGTTTTTCCCCTGGACTCTTCAATTGCGAAGAAATACAGAAAACTCGCTAGGTAAACAAGATTCAGATCACACCATGTCGACAGGTTGTCAGCACAATTTGAAGTTACCCGCGATCAAACTACCGAGCTTTAGCTGAGAGTATGAGCACTGGATCACTTTCAGTGTTATGTTGTGGACTTCATTGCCTATGTACGTAGGCTGCGCACCTAAAACTAATTAGTGATCTCAGTACCGAGGCATTCTTCGCTGCATTAAGGAGAGGAAAGGTTCAAAACATGTTCAGTAATAACAGCAAAAATTTTGTTTGTTCCAATAACTGGCTGAGAGAACTTTACAATTTGTTCCGATCTGCAGAATACATCAGAGAAATGCTACAGTTCGCTAGGCATTTCATCCCAGCAAATTCTCCACATTTCGGTGGTATTTGGGAAGCAGCTATTAAGTCAATAATATATCACTTCAGTAGAGTGGCTGGAAATGCTTCACTTTATCTTTGAAGAAATGACAACCTTGCTATACCAAATCGAAGCTTGTTTAAACTCCCGCCAAATAACAGCATTATCCAATATCCTGATGATCCTTCGTATCTGAGTCCAGGGCATTTCTTAATTGGAGAGCCCCTCATGGCCTTTCCGGAACCTGACATCTCTGAGGTACCCATGAATAAGCTTACAAGATGGCAGCGCCTGCAATGATTGCAACAATATGTGTGGAAGCGATGGTCAACCGACTGAGTAGCCTCGAACAGAGAACCAAGTGGATGTCCAGCCATCCGAACGTCGTCCCAGGCACTGTCGTCATAGTGAAAGAAAATAACTTACCTCCACTGTCCTGTAGGCTAGGTTTAATAAAATCTGTGTTCAAGGGTGCTGATGGACTAGTTCAAATTGCAGATGTGCGCATTGGTGATAACTGATAATTTTAGTATTTGAATGGTTCATTCTGGTTCCGTATTGATGTAACAATTAGTATTAATATTTTGCAAAAGTTCCACCTAATCAATGCCTTTATTGTACGAAGTACGTCCAGAAAGTAAGTTCCGTTTGGTAATAACATTAAATTGTGTACATATACAGAAAAATTATTTATTGCACAAAATTCTACAACCCTTAAACTAACTAATTTGATTTAATGTTCAATCTCCGTCAATCAATACATTAAAAAAGTGCTACACCGCACTAGTTGTGGGACATGTTTCGAACCTTAAAAACGGTCCTTCATCAGCCACAAATGGAAGCCATTAAAACATTACATATAAAAAAACACTGAACAAAGTAAAAGAACATCATGCATGTACACATAGTCACTCATAAAACACAATACAGTTCAGAACAAATTAAATATAATACACATTAAAATTTTAAAATCTTATTATATAGTTCATGAAACACTGTCCGGCGGCTTCGGTGGCGTAGTTGGTAGCATGCTGAGCTTCTATGCCCAAGATAGCGGGTTCAAACCCGGCCGAAGCCGTCAGATTTTTTAAGAGCGTTAAAAATCCCTCAGTATGCCTTCCTTCGGAGGGGAAGTAAAGCCGGCGGTCCCATGTCATAGATTTATGGCATGTTAAAGATCTTTCCACTAATTACACCTGTGTGAAACTAAATTGGATAGGTTAAGAATGTAAACAACGCTCTTAGGTTGCTACGTTCGTTGCCAAGAGCCGACTGCGGTGGCGTCTAGTAGCTAGTTCTGAACTAGGCCTAGTAGTCGTTGACGGTGGCGTTTGGCGGCAAAAGTAGGAACTATTTGAAAATTCAAAGTTGCAGTCTCTACTTGAATTAAAAAACAGATACACACACTAATACAGTCATCACAATTAACACCGGTTATCAGACAGATTCTACACACACCCAAAGTACACGGGGCTACATGACCGCGTTGTCGCAGCCCCTAAACTAAGGAACCAACCAACCAAACACTGTCCATCTTTGTTTCATAATTTATGAATTATTAAATCTTGTCCACTTCAAGAGTTCCTCGCTTGGCATGGCCCACAAAGAGATGTTGTTCTTACAGTCAAAGGGTGTCATTATTTGGACGAAACCAACACTCAAACATTCCCATTTGAGCGGCTTGCAAATGAGAATTTAATTTCCAGAAAACCCTCTGTGGACAAGAAGAAAATAAAATAAAATGAAAATGAATGAACGCGCAACTGATCAACAACAAGATTCGCCGCGGGAAGAAGTAATCTTACCTTCCAAACGCTTGCAACAGCCTGCTGGCTAAGGGCCAGGCGATGAACTGAATACTATGCCAGGTCAACCAAGGTCGCAAAGGGGATGGAGGGGCGGGATCTCGCTGCCGAATGATGGGTGGGGAAGCACATGGGAAAGGGAGGAAACGGAAACAGGGGGGAGGGGGGCGTATAATCCCGCCTACCGCTTGTAACTATGGAGGTTTTTTTAAACGTTTTTTGCTGGCGACATAATTTGTCAGAGATTCATATAAAATATTGCTGTCATAGTTAATTTCATTTAAATTGTGTGACGGATTAATTCTTAAGGCCAAATCTATTTCCATCTGTTCCAAGATGTTAAGCTTGGTTCCTTTACTGCAAAAATGTAAAATTTCCATATCGTTTTCAATTTTGGAAAAATTATGGTTAAGTTCTAACATGTGACTATTAATGGCCGAAAATTTTTTATGTCTAGCGGCGTTAAAATGCTCGTAGTATCTTACGTTGAAGCTACGTCCGGTTTGACCGATGTAGTCTGAAGGACAATCTTTACATTTGATTCTATAGATGCCTGATTTCTGAAATGTATCCTGTTTATTAATGGAGCTAGAATTAAACAAATGATTCTTGGTGGTGTTAGCTGTACTGTATGCTATTTTTAACTCATATTTCTTTAATATATTAGTGATGTTATGGGTCAGTTGGTTTATGTACGTAAACGTAGCATAAGAACTGTCTTTTTCTACAGGCTTCAGTTTGGTGGGAGGTTTGTTTTTTATTTTCCTTAACATCGAATCAACATATTGCTTACTGAAACCATTGGCCCTCGCTATTTGTTGTATGGTGGAAATCTCATTATTCCGATCTTGTTCTGATAGTGGTATACTGAGAGCTCTATTAATGTATGCTCTGAATGCGGCTCTTTTATGACTAGCTGGATGGTTCGAGTCATTTCTGATGGTGGAAAATGTTTGAGAAGGTTTTCTGTAGATTTTATAACGCAGTTTAGTGTTGTCTCTGATGACAGTCAGATCCAGAAAATTGACGGCTTGCTTAATTTCAGAAGCTGTGGTAAACTTAATGCTGTTGTCAATCTGGTTGAGTTCTGCTGTGACGCTACTAATATTGCTGACTTTATTATCTATTATTAGGAATATATCATCTACATATCTAGCCCAGTAGCTAATGCCCTTTATTTTACTAATGTTGTTGTTCTCCAAATGGTCAATGTAAATATTGGCCAGTATTCCGGAAAGTGGAGATCCCATGGCCAAACCATCAACTTGCTTGAAAATTTTTTGATTAAATGTAAAACAATTATTTTGAACGGTAAATTTTAATAAATCGATGAATTCTTTAATCTCGTCATGGGAAAGTCTGCTGTGACTTTTTAAATTATTTTCTACTATGCTCAACGTGTGTTCCACCGGGATATTAGTGTACATGTCACTGATATCCGCGGTGTGTAATGTTTCCGATTCTTTTAAATCTAATCCTTTTGTTAATTCGCAAAATTGAACAGAATTCCTGGGGGCATTATTAGCTGAGAATTTATAATGTTTCTTTAAAAATTTTTGCAAAAACAGCGACAACTTGTACACTGGGCTCCCCCTGAAATTTACAATGGGTCTAATGGGTATGTTATCCTTATGCGTTTTTGGCAAAGACCTGAGGGTTGGCAAACTTGGGTTCATGTTAATTAATTTACTAATTTGGTGATCATCCAATATTAAAACGGTTTTCTTTAGGAGCTGTTTAAGCCTCCTTTGTGTAAGCCCTGTTGGATCTTTATTGATGACGCCGAAATTTTTACCATTCAGAAACGAATCAGTCTTTTCGATATAATCCGTTTTATTAATGATGACAATACTGTTACCTTTATCTGCTTTCGTGACTATTAGATTTTCCTGAGCAATTTTCTTTTTGAGATTGATAATGTCGCTATTTATATGGGGTAGTTTCTTATCCTGTTTAATTATTTTATTTACTTTCTTGTTGAGAATGTATCTGACCTCGTTCCTCTTGTCTAAAGGAAGTTTATGGATTGCCGTTTCCGATTCAGCTATTAATGTTGTTAAATTTTGTTTATTATTATAGGAGGATTGCCAATTGTGTTTAAAACCTTTCTCTAGTATTTCCATCTCCCCATCGTTAAACTCGACACTGGACAGGTTCTCCACGGGTTTCTGGAATTTGTGAATCGGGGGTGACGGGATCTTCGCTAATCGCTGTACCTATCAGTTGTTTTAATTGATCCAATTTCCTATTTATAGTGTTGACTTTCCTATTGATATGAAATGAGACAGCCTCCTCCATGTTGGTGAGGAAGGAGTCCCATTCTTTCTTCTCTGTGCAATTTGCTGCTTCTAAATGAATTTGGTAAAGACTATTGTTAACTTGGTTTTTCTTTATGTACATAAATTTTATTTCTCTCTGCAAAATCTTCCTATTGATCATCTGCTGTGTTCTTTCCTCGAAATTGTTATTAAACTTTTTCTTTTGGAATGTCTTTAAATGCCGAGGGACTAAGTTATGCAATCTGCATCTCTTAAGAAAATCAATGTCTTTGATAATGTAGGCTAATTTGATACGTAGGTGTTTGTATTTATACCTCTTAGCTTGACTAGCCGTATTAGACTTGGGAATATTTGGTGTCATTTTGGTCCGTATTGACAAAGTACTAATTTGATTTAATGTTCAATCTCCGTCAATCAATACATTAAAAAAGTGCTACATCGCACTAGTTGTGGGACATGTTTCGAACCTTAAAAACGGTCCTTCATCAGCCACAAATGGAAGCCATTAAAACATTACATATAAAAAAACACTGAACAAAGTAAAAGAACATCATGCATGTACACATAGTCACTCATAAAACACAATACAGTTCAGAACAAATTAAATATAATACACATTAAAATTTTAAAATCTTATTATATAGTTCATGAAACACTGTCCATCTTTGTTTCATAATTTATGAATTATTAAATCTTGTCCACTTCAAGAGTTCCTCGCTTGGCATGGCCCACAAAGAGAAGTTGTTCTTACAGTCAAAGGGTGTCATTATTTGGACGAAACCAACACTCAAACATTCCCATTTGAGCGGCTTGCAAATGAGAATTTAATTTCCAGAAAACCCTCTGTGGACAAGAAGAAAATAAAATAAAATGAAAATGAATGAACGCGCAACTGATCAACAACAAGATTCGCCGCGGGAAGAAGTAATCTTACCTTCCAAACGCTTGCAACAGCCTGCTGGCTAAGGGCCAGGCGATGAACTGAATACTATGCCAGGTCAACCAAGGTCGCAAAGGGGATGGAGGGGCGGTATCTCGCTGCCGAATGATGGGTGGGGAAGCACATGGGAAAGGGAGGAAACGGAAACAGGGGGGAGGGGGGGCGTATAATCCCGCCTACCGCTTGTAACTATGGAGGTTTTTTTAAACGTTTTTTGCTGGCGACACAATTTGTCAGAGATTCATATAAAATATTGCTGTCATAGTTAATTTCATTTAAATTGTGTGACGGATTAATTCTTAAGGCCAAATCTATTTCCATCTGTTCCAAGATGTTAAGCTTGGTTCCTTTACTGCAAAAATGTAAAATTTCCATATCGTTTTCAATTTTGGAAAAATTATGGTTAAGTTCTAACATGTGACTATTAATGGCCGAAAAATTTTTATGTCTAGCGGCGTTAAAATGCTCGTAGTATCTTACGTTGAAGCTACGTCCGGTTTGACCGATGTAGTCTGAAGGACAATCTTTACATTTGATTCTATAGATGCCTGATTTCTGAAATTTATCCTGTTTATTAATGGAGCTAGAATTAAACAAATGATTCTTGGTGGTGTTAGCTGTACTGTATGCTATTTTTAACTCATATTTCTTTAATATATTAGTGATGTTATGGGTCAGTTGGTTTATGTACGTAAACGTAGCATAAGAACTGTCTTTTTCTACAGGCTTCAGTTTGGTGGGAGGTTTGTTTTTTATTTTCCTTAACATCGAATCAACATATTGCTTACTGAAACCATTGGCCCTCGCTATTTGTTGTATGGTGGAAATCTCATTATTCCGATCTTGTTCTGATAGTGGTATACTGAGAGCTCTATTAATGTATGCTCTGAATGCGGCTCTTTTATGACTAGCTGGATGGTTCGAGTCATTTCTGATGGTGTTTCCGTTTCCTCCCTTTCCCATGTGCTTCCCCACCCATCATTCGGCAGCGAGATCCCGCCCCTCCATCCCCTTTGCGACCTTGGTTGACCTGGCATAGTATTCAGTTCATCGCCTGGCCCTTAGCCAGCAGGCTGTTGCAAGCGTTTGGAAGGTAAGATTACTTCTTCCCGCGGCGAATCTTGTTGTTGATCAGTTGCGCGTTCATTCATTTTCATTTTATTTTATTTTCTTCTTGTCCACAGAGGGTTTTCTGGAAATTAAATTCTCATTTGCAAGCCGCTCAAATGGGAATGTTTGAGTGTTGGTTTCGTCCAAATAATGACACCCTTTGACTGTAAGAACAACATCTCTTTGTGGGCCATGCCAAGCGAGGAACTCTTGAAGTGGACAAGATTTAATAATTCATAAATTATGAAACAAAGATGGACAGTGTTTCATGAACTATATAATAAGATTTTAAAATTTTAATGTGTATTATACAGGGTGTTTCAAAACTCGACGGCAAAATTTCGGGAATGGGTTCCTCACAGTAAGATAAGAAACAATTGTTATGACAACATGGGTCTGGAAACGGATATTTTCAGATTTATCCACACGTTTGTACATTTTCACCGTATCAGCAGGTATCACAGGAAATGTTCAAAGTGACGGCCTTCCGCTCGAATACAAGCCTCCGCTCGTCGTCGCATGGAATTACGCACGCGATCAAAAATTCCTGGTGTAGTGCGTACTGCCTGACAGGTGGCCACTATGCGCTCACGTAACGTAGCTTCATCAGGAACAGGATTCGCATACACGAGCGACTTAAGGTGTCCCCACAGGTAGAAGTCCAGGGGGTTCAAGTCCGGAGAGCGTGGTGGCCACGCAATCGGTCCTCCTCGACCTATCCAGCGCCCAGGGAAATGGGTATTCAGGTACCTGCGGGCCAACAAACTGAAATGTGCGGGAGCACCATCATGCATGAGAAACATTGCTTGACGGACAGCAAGTGGCAGGTCGTCCAAGTACTCAGGCAATTGTGTCCGCAAGAAATCCGTGTAATTCTGTCCAGTAAGCCTACGCGGAAGAATGTACGGTCCCAACAAGGAATCGCCAACAATGCCTGCCCAGATGTTAATGCCGAACCTCTGTTGATGAGAAGATGGGATGATCGCATGCGGATTTGCATCACTCCACCTGTGCTCATTATGGAAATTCTGTATTCCGTCTCTTGTGAAGGTCGCTTCATCTGTGAACAACACATACGCAGCGAAGTTCGGCGTCACGCCGCACTGTTGTAGGTACCACCGGCAGAACGTTGCTCTTGCCGGAAAATCCGCAGGCGACAAGGCTTGTACACGCTGCAGATGATACGGATACAACAGGTTTCCTCGTAGCAGTCTCCAGATAGTCGTGTGTGGCCTATTCCGCTGCAAGCCTAACCGCCGAGTGCTGACTTGAGGACGTTCAAACACAGCGTTGAGGACGGCTTCCTCCTCCTCAACTGTTGTACTGCTTGACCGTCCCCCGGTTCCTGGTGGACGTGCGAAACTCCCGTGTTCACAGAGGCGGCGATGGATGGATTCAAATGTCTTTCGGTCCGGCAGTCTGCGCCTGGGGTATCGTTCCCGATACAAGGGACGTGCCTTCGAAGCATTCCCATCCGCCAAACCATACATGTAATGCATGCTCGCAAGCTCTGTGTTCGTGTACATGCGCACGTCAGAGCGGCCTGCAAACCACAAATAACAGTACAGTACTGTACAATGACTGTTAACCACGGACAACTTGCATACAGCTACTTCAATGACCTTCACGTACTTACCTCCGTTACGTACGAACGCAGACGGAAAACCACAATCCAAATCACAGATGCCAGACGTGTTAAACAGACCGAAACTCACACTTCACTTCACTACATTAATCACTAATCACAGATAACAGACGTGTTCTCGGCAACGGCTAAACCGTAAGACGATCCCATATCATGTATGAGTGCTAAGGTCTTTAATACGACGCACATCACTTCCATTCACAACATGCCTACATGTACCATTTGTAACCGGTTTCGCGATTTCTTTTACACCAAACAGGACATGTAATGTACATTTATGTACTAACATTCATTCATTCCTGCCAAGGGGAATAACTCCGGAAGTATCCGTTTCCAGACCCATGTTGTCATAACATTTGTTTCTTATCTTACTGTGAGGAACCCATTCCCGAAATTTTGCCGTCGAGTTTTGAAACACCCTGTATTTAATTTGTTCTGAACTGTATTGTGTTTTATGAGTGACTATGTGTACATGCATGATGTTCTTTTACTTTGTTCAGTGTTTTTTTATATGTAATGTTTTAATGGCTTCCATTTGTGGCTGATGAAGAACCGTTTTTAAGGTTCGAAACATGTCCCACAACTAGTGCGGTGTAGCACTTTTTTAATGTATTGATTGACGGAGATTGAACATTAAATCAAATTAGTACTTTGTCAATACGGACCAAAATGACACCAAATATTCCCAAGTCTTAAACTAACTGCCGAAATGTTGCAGGCATTTGTCATAGCGTGGCACGAGTTTTTATATACCTTCTTCATAGACGTGTGCCGCCTGTGTCTTCAACTAGTTGTACGTTCCGCTGCAGCGCAGTTCCGCGTATGCGCGGTAGACGCTCTGTATCAAGGAGAAGAAACGTGCGCCATTTGGAGAGCGCTGTCAGCCACGTACGCGTTGTTGTGCATGTTTACTCGTACAATGTCGGTGTTGATTGAAAATCCCGCCGCTTGTGAAATCAGATCTGTGATTCGTTTTCTGAATGCTAGGAAAATGAAACCAATTGAAATTTATCGGCAAATTTGCGAAGTGTATGGACAAAATGCAATGAGTGATTCAATGGTGAGAAGATGGGTCCGACAGTTCAATGAAGAACGTAGTGAAGTGCACGATGAAGAACGAAGTGGGCGTCCATCTTTGGTTACAGAAGAACTGGTTCACGCGATTGATGACAAGATCCGGGAAAACCGCTGGTTTACAATTAGTGCTCTCGCTATGGAATTTCCCCAAATCTCACGATCACTAATTCATGAAATTGTTACCGGAAAACTGAACTTTCGTAAACTTTGCCGACGTTGGGTACCAAAGATTCTTACGGAGCAACACGAAACAAAACGGATGGGTAGTGCACTTCAGTTTTTGACCCGTTACAATGAAGGTGGCGAAGAATTTCTGACACAGATAGTCACAGGAGATGAAACTTGGGTTTCTTGCGAAACCCCCGAAAGTAAGCGGCAATCAATGGAATGGAGGCAAACTTCATCCCCAGCAAAGGTTAAGCGGAAACAAATCTTGACACCTCGGAAAATGATGTGCACAGTGTTCTGGGACTGGAAAGGCATCTTACTCATTGTTTTCTTACCGCGTGGTCAAACAATCAACGCAGATGCTTACTGCGAGACACTTAGGAATTTGTGCCGCGCAATACAGAATAAGCGCCGAGGGTTGCTGTCAAAAGGTGTTGTTTTTCTTCATGACAACGCACGACCACACACTGCAAATGTGACGAAAAACCTCCTACAGGGATTTGGCTGGGACGTGTTTGACTAACCTCCGTACAGCCCTGACCTCGCTCCTAGCGACTTTCATCTGTTCACACATCTCAAGTCTTTCCTTGGCGGTCAACACTTCAACAATGACGACGAGCTGAAAGAAAATGTTTCCAACTGGTTGAAGACACAGGCGGCAAACTTCTAAGAAGAAGGTATCCAAAAACTTGTGCCACGCTATGACAAAAGCCTGCAAAAGTTCGGCAGTTATGTGGAAAAGTAGTTAAAGAGGTGTAGAATGTTGTGCAATAAATAATTTTTCTGTATCTGTACACAATTTAATTTTATTACCAAACGGAACTTACTTTCTGGACGTGCCTCGTATTATATATAAATGATCACTTAGTGGTCATTGGTACATGTTTTGAGGCCTAATTGTTTCGGCCGCTTCATCAGCCTATATAGATTAAAAGTCAAGGCAAACAGGTGGTCGGATAGCTAAACACTCATAAAACATTCCCTTCAAAAAAAAACTATTATGGTGCACCATAATGAAAGGTGAAATATGTTTGTTTATCCAAAGAAACATAAGGAAATAAAATACATAAAGAAAGAAAGAAAGAAAGAATGAAGGAAAGAAAGGAAGAAAGAAATAGTTGAAATTTGGAAAAAACAAAAAATATAGTGTGAACACACTCTAAAATTTCACCCTTTCTTGTTGATTACAGAAATTGTGCACTCTTCATGTAGTCCAAATCTTCTGAAATACAGTATGTGGACGACAATAACACATTTGAAATAAACCATATGCTATACCGTGGCTTGCAGATGTCAACGAAAATATAATGGCTCAGCTTTGTGGCAGTTCCATCTTACTGCGGTCTGTAGATGCTTAACGGTACATAATCTACTCCGTGGCAGCATTCCAGATTATATTAATATGTCAAATACAATCCACCAGTGATAAATTTCATGGATCACAATACTTCACCATAGATGAGCCCCAAAAACCATGAAGCTGCAGTGCCGAAACAACATCTTGCCAGAATGCTTTGGAATAATTAATGAAGGAACAGGCCTCCAGTTTGAGATTTAACCATTAAGAAAGAATGTAATATGTCACCTATAAGTCTACATAGCAATATATCAACTTACTTTAGATTAAACGATAAGTTTATGTCGGCTATGGCTTGTCTTTTGTTACACGTGTAAAGTAAGTTGATATATTGCTAAATATCATCACAGATGTGGACGTATAGGTGACATATTACATTCTTTCTTAATGGTTAAATCTCAAACTGGAGGCCTGTTCCTTCATTAATTATTCCAAAGCATTCTGGCAAGATGTTGTTTCGGCACTGCAGCTTCATGGTTTTTGGGGCTCATCTATGGTGAAGTATTGTAATCCATGAAATTTATCACTGGTGGATTGTATTTGACATATTAATATAATCTGGAATGCTGCCACAGAGTAGATGATGTATCGTTAAGCATCTACAGACCGCAGTAAGATGGAACTGCCACAAAGCTGAGCCATTATATTTTCGTTGACATCTGCAAGCCACGGTATAGCGTATGGTTTATTTCAAATGTGTTATTGTCGTCCACATACTGTATTTCAGAAGATTGGGACTACATGAAGAGTGCACAATTTCTGTAATCAACAAGAAAGGGTGAAATTTTAGAGTGTGTTCACACTATACTTTTTGTTTCTTCCAAATTTCAACTATTTCTTTCTTCCTTTATTTCTTTCTTTCTTTCTTTCTTTATGTATTTTATTTCCTTATGTTTCTTTGGATAAACATCTTTCACCTTTCATTATGGTGCACCATAATAGGGTTTTTTGAAGGGAATATTTTATGAGTGTTTAGCTATCCGACCTCCAGTTTGCCTTGACTTTTTATCTATATAGGCTGATGAAGGGCCAAAACAATAAGGCCTCGAAACATGTACCAATGACCACTAAGCGATCATTTATATATACAGTACAACCTGTCACATCCGGACCTGTGATATCCGAACTCTCCCATATCCGGACACATTTCCGAATGAATTTTAAGTCGTAGTTGAGAGCGAGGATACATTAGTGTGCTAGCCAGGGAGGACGAGTGTAAGTTGCAGCGCTGGTAGGCTGTGTGCGTGCTTGACCGCGAGGGGTTGTGGCCTGACTCGGTCAACGACATCTTCCAGGAAAACTCATCCCTTTGTGTGAATAAGCGATATTCTATTCACGGCTTCTGCCTGCCTGCCACCAACGTCAACACGAGGCTGCCTCTCTTTCTACCCTTCAGTCTGTGCGTGAGTCTTGAAGCGACAGTTTGTTTTGCGAGTGTGTTTCTGTTGTTACTGTTTACCGTTGTTATCGTTATTGTTATCTTTTAACCTTGGTTTTTTTGTGCTAAAATGTCCGAAAAAAGGAAAAAAAAAACTTGTTACGATGGAAGAAAAGTTCCATGCTCTAAGAAGGTTAGATGCTGGTGAAACAGCCAAGAAGATTGCCGCGGATATGGGAGTAGGAACAAGCACTGTGAGTGACTGGAAAAAGGCTCGGAGTGATATTGAAAAGTGGTGCTCGTCACAAGCGTCAACAAGTGGTGTTAAAAAACTTCAAATGATGAAAAAGGCAGCTAACAACCAAGTTAATGAGGCATTGTATCTTTGGTTTACCCAAAGAAGAGAGCAAGGGTTACCTATCTCAGGTCCTTTACTAAAAGAAAAGGCACTACACTTTAATAAGGAAATTGGAGGGGATGAACAGTTTAAAGCAAGTGAGGGGTGGTTGGAAAGCTGGAAAAATCGTCATGGTGTGCGGAAACTACAGATCAGTGGTGAAAAAATATCGGCTAACCAAGAAGGCGTTGAAAAATTTAAAATATTTTTACACAGTCTAATTGATCAACATGGGATTACTGGAGAGCAGCTCTATAATTGCGACGAGACTGGGCTCAACTATAAAATTCTTCCCACCTACACTTTGGCTTCCAAGAAAGAAGACAGTGCACCGGGGTATAAGAAGAAAAAGGAGAGGGTCACCATTTTAGCCTGCAGCAATGCTACAGGAGATCACAAGCTTCCATTAGGATTCATTGGAAAATCCAAAAAGCCAAGGGCTTTCAAGAACTTAAAGACTTGTCTGGCCTACCAGTTTGGTACAGAAACCAGCGCAGCGCATGGATGAACTGCGAAATATTTAGTGGTTGGTTTCACAAGCAGTTTGTGCCACAAGTGGAAAAACATTTGTTGAAAAATAACTTGCCAATAAAAGCAGTGCTCCTACTTGACAATGCACCCTCACATCCAAGTGAAGACTAACTTAAAGATGGAGATATAAAGGGTGTGTTCTTATCGCCAAACGTGACATCACTTTGTCAACCTATGGATCAAGGCGTGCTTGAGTCACTAATGCGAACCTATCGCCGTAGGTTACTTTCTGTGTTGATTGCTGGAATGGACGAAAGAGAATGTGTTACAGAGACGTTAAAGAAGGTGGACATGTTAGACGTGATAATGTGGGTATCCCAGGCATGGGATGAAATAAAACCGTTGACGCTGGTAAGGTCTTAGATCACAAAGCTACTGATAAATGGACGGGGGAGAAAACAGAAGACGTCAATGAAACTTATGCCTGCAATGAAGAAAATCTTCAGATTGCTGAGCTTGTGCAATGCCAGCCTGGTTGTGAAAAAATCAACAACGAGGAAGCCATAAATTGGTTAGTAAATGAAGACGAAGTCAACGTAGTTACAGTGACATTATAGAAATGGTGTGCAATGATGAGGAAAAAATCTTTGAACCCGAAGAAGAGGACAACGCCCCTATAATGAGTCACTCTGAGGCATTCAAGACCATAGAATCTTTAATCACTTATGTAGAAAATCAAGATGAAACGAGTGTGACTGAAGTGATGCTTTTAAGAAGATTGAGGGACATGGCATCCAAAAAGCGTGTACAGTGCGTGAAGCAACAGAAAATCACAAACTTTTTCAAAAACTAATGTAGAAATAGTAGGCCTAAGTGAAGTGCGTGAAGCAACAGAAAATGACAAACATTTTCAAAAAATTATGTAGAAGCAGAATGTACAGTGTATTTATGTAAGTACATGTACTGTAAAGCATATTATTATAATTTAATTTAGTTTAAAGCAATTCTATTTCTTAGCCTATGTACAGTATACAGTTAACAAAATGATACTAAACCGTTAAAAACATTAAAATTAATCAACAACAAACTCGTGAATTATTTCTGGTCACCTAGCTATTTGTAAAAATAGCCTTGTGATAACCGGATTTTTCCATATCCGGATCGGCCGGTCGCCACATTAGTCCGGATATGACAGGTTATACTGTAATACAATAAAGGTATTGATTAGGCAGAACTTTTGCAAAATATTAATACTGATAACTGATAATGTATTAAAAAGCCCAATTCACAATCTGTATGTGTTGCCCATTGATGAGTGATATCAGACTTTGAATCCTTCAAGCGTATTATATCTGTATTTATTAGTAAAATGTGTGCTGATTCCCACATGGGGTGGGTAGGCTGAGCACCGTACTTAGGCTGTACAGTTTGGATGTGCAGTTAGACCGTGCAGAGAACACTCGGTCCACAGTATATATATATACCGAGAGCAGCGGAGCCGGGCCTCAGTCCACTGCTGACCAACGGAGGGAGCATGCCTTTGATATCGTCGAGCACAGCCTTCAGTGAAACATACGGGGAAAACATCCTGGCTGGACCACGGTCTACAAGCCTGGACATCTTGTGCATAGCTATGAACAACGGCTGTGAAAGTCGATAAACTGTTTTCTTCTATCTGAGCAGCTAACAGCATGTCAGAGGCGGCACTGTTGGCCAGTGTCATTATCACCCCCTTATTTTTATGTATTTTAATGTGTGTGACGTTAGCAAAATGGTGACTATACTGAGACTTTGCTGAATCGGCTGAAGAAGGATCGTTTCATGGTCCGAAACATGTACCTGAAGAGAAGCTAGCGCCTCAAACAAAGTAAGTTTTGTTGCAAATTGGAAATAATATTTAGCGTATTAGTGATATTCAACACGGAAAATGTTCATAAAAGATATTCACAAAAAAAAAAATATATATATATATATATCTGCCCACGAACCTACTACGGTGTCGTAGCAGGCGGAGAGGTGATGCTCCGACGTGGCGCGTCCCAGGTGGCGGATAGGGGTTCCTCACCGGCTTGCCGGCGGACTTGAGCAAAATAAAATAGCTCTCGCGGACCAAACACACAACAAGCTCTACGGTTAACAACCGCAGTTGTAACTCGGAGCTTGCTCCATACAAGGTTGACTACCTTTGAAAGTCAAACATGGAAGGAAATCTTTAAGGAATAATCCACCTAGACTGCATTCGGATACGGTGGGCAGTAACCTGCAAGATACCCTAGATGAGTCGGAGCATCTAAAAATACCCCCGACAGATAGAAAACCCAAATTTAGACTGAAGATAGGACAGATAAACTATATAGCAACACACAATATAAATTCCATCATACAGCCAGGAAAACTCAAAATTTTGACAGACTAAATGGATCGCAAAGGGATTCTAATAACCGGGCTTCAAGAAATGAGAAACACCGATCAGGAACCAATAGAATCAGAAGGGTATAGAATTTACAAGGGAATACCAGGAAAAAGAGTAATGAAGAAATGTCCACAATTCGGAACAGGATTTGTAGTCAATCTCAAAATAATTGAATCCATCATAGAATTTAAAGCATTATCCCCTAGGCTCTCGACACTAACTCTAAAAGCTGCAAATAGAACATATACCATTCTAAATGCCCATGCCCAGCTAATGATAAAAATAATAAGAAAGAACACAAAGATGATGTGGAGGGATTTTGGGAGCTTTTAGATCAGACAGCAACAAACATAAATAAAAGTCACACCAAAATTTTAATTGGAGACTTTAATGCCCAGTTAGGAAAGGAAAAAAGATATAGAGACATAATAGGAAAATGGCCAGCACAGAGAAGAACAAACAGGAATGGCATAAGACTGGTGGAATTTTGCAGGAACCATGATATGATCTCCAAATCAACTTACTTCAAGAGAAGACCAAATAAACTCAAAACTTGGAAACATCCAGATTGGAAAAAAGGTGAATGGCAACTAGATCATGTTTGTATGGATAAGAACTATCACAGGGAGATCTACAATGTGAAAGTTCTAAGAGGAACAGATACTGGATCGGATCATTACATGATAAGATTAAAATTAAATTTACCCCGTTGACAAAGAAAAATACTCACCTAAAAAAGAGGAGAACATACGACCCTCATAAACTAATAAATAACAAGGGATACAAAGAACGAACTAGATATATTAAAATAACAGATGATCTAGAGGAAATAGTTCCCGAATTGAAACAAATAGCTGAACAAGTAGCCCCAATAAATCCAAGGAAGAAACACCAATGGTGGAACGATGAGTGTGATAATACAGTGGAAGATAGACATCAAGCCTGGTTACGGTATCAGAGTCAAAAAACAGATGAATCACACTTGGATCTCATAAAACAAAGGAAGATAACTCAAAAATTAATACGAGGGGTTAAACAGCTATACCAAAAGGATATACTTCTGATGATCGAAACAAATAGCGCGAAAACAAACTCAAGAGATTACTACAAAATGTTTAGCAAACAACTACAAAGATATGAACCTCAAACATTAATGTTAAAAGACAAAAATGGCGAGTTAGCTCATAGTAATAAAAGAAATACAGAAATTTTAGCAGAAACATTCAACAAGTTGCTAAATTGCGAAGATCCACCAGAACTGCTTCAAATAAATACAGACACCACTATTAAAACACCATCAGAAAACATAAATCCACCCACAATCCAAGAAGTCTACAAAGCGCTGAGAGAGCTCAAAAATTACAAAGCGAGTGGAGAAGATCAAACCTTTGCAGAATTGTGGAAATATGCAGCAGAACCAGTCAAGATTTCATTACACCAATGCATAGTGAACATTTGGATCAAAGAAGAACTGCCAGACCATTGGACTACTGCTATAATACATCCATTACACAAGAAAGGAGAAAAATCAAATCCTGACAACTATCGAGGAATTTCCCTTTTGGATATCACATATAAAATCATGTCACGAATTCTATATAATCGTTGTAAAGATCAATTAGAACTGGAAATAGGAAAATATCAAGGTGGATTTCGGCCATGGCGAAGCTGCCCTGAACAGATAATCACCTTAAAATTAGTAATGGACTACTACAAACGTAGACAAAAACAGCAAGTCATAACCTTCGTAGACTTCAAAAAAGCTTATGATTGTATACATACTGTCCCCGCGCCAGCTCTGTGGACGCGGGGTATGAGATAAGGGGAGCGGGAACAATGAGTGAGCGAGGGATTTCCGGGCCATGCTTATGCTTAGTGTAGTACAGTGCTACGTCATCACTGGCTTACTCACTCCACTCCTCTTTCCTGCCAGGTTTTCAGAGCTGGCGCGGGGACAGTAGATCTTCATTGCTGAAAATACTAAGGAATTTCGGACTTCATCCCAAATTAATAAAAATTATAAAACTAACTCTAACAAACACCAAATCTAAAGTAAAATTCAGAGGAGAAATATCTGAACCGTTTACGATTAAAACAGGATTAAGACAAGGAAATGGTTTATCGCCTCTACTTTTCAATTGTGCTTTGGAATATGTAATGAGGGAATGGTACAGGGAAAATCCTAGGAACATAAGAATTGGAACCAAGAAAGATCAAATAGACTTAAATTGCTTGGGATTCGCAGATGACTTAGCGTTACTGGCTAATAATATTCAAGAAGCCAGAAATCAAATAATAAGCCTACAAAATATAGCACAAAAATTTGGACTTCAGATATCATTTGAAAAGACAGAGATAATGGTAGCAAATCCACTTGTAATCAATCACATAACAGTAAATAACAAGAAAGTTAAAATAGTGAAGCAATTTAAATACTTAGGAGAAATTATAACTTACAACTTGGATGAGAAACCTGCATGGCAAGAGAGAACTAATAAAATGATAAAAGCCCAAAAATTAACATGGTCTACATATAAAAGAAAATGTCTATCAATCACAACAAAATTAAAACATTACAAGACTGTGGTTCAACCAGAGGTGACCTATGGAAGTGAAACTCTTTTTAAAGTTACTCAGAAAAACAGAATCGACAAAATTTTAAAAGTAGAAAGAAGAATAGCTAGAACATGCATAAATAAAAAATATCAGAGAGATGGACAGTGGCGGATAGTACCAAATGAAGTGGTATACAGAGAACTGGAGCCCATCACTGATACTATTCGGAAGAAACGGCTTTCTTTCTTTGGTCACATCATGAGGACACCAAAAACCAGGTTATCTAGAAAAATTGTAGTGAAACTTTGGAATATGAAACAACAAGTAGGATGGATTAAGGAAATTAGAGAAGATATGAAAGAATTGGAAATAACCTTGGATGACTTGCTAAAAAAAAACAAAATTAAAAAACTGAGAGATATAAAAATAAGATTTCAGGCTAAAATAGACAAACGTAATACAGTAAAAAGGGTATTTACAGATGAGGAACGCCTGAGAAGATCAGAGCGAATGAAGAGCTACTGGGCAACTCGGAAAGGAAACTTACTGAAGAAGAGGACCAAGAAATGATTGACTGAAGTGGTCCAATGAGGCCATAAAAGCAGAAGAAGAAGAAGAAGAATATATATATCTGCAACTCCGTGGGAAACAGAAATAATAAGGGGTGACACACATACTACTACTATTACTACTACTACTACTACTAATACTACTACTACAGTGGAACGTGGCTAATTCGAACTTCTATAATTCCATATCTTCTTTAATTCGAATTTTTCTCTTGGTCCCTAGCATTTTATATACAATCAATGCTAAAAAATCGTGGTTAATTCAAATTATATTTTGGATAATTCGAAGCTTTTATGTGTAAAAAGCCGATCGGAAGCCAAACAGTTGGGTCAGGAATTCCTGAAAAACGACGTGTCATTGGCATGCGGCCCCTGCTGGGTGGTTTTGCCTAGATGACTAACAAGGTTCAGTGCCATTTCATCCACCCACCTGCATCTGTTCGTGGAATTTGGACGAAATGGCTCCTGGACGAAATTGGCTCGACACCGACTAACAACATGCCTGCGACGCTCCTTCCAAGGTCAATGCCCAACCCATCCCCCTCCCATTGTTTTGCAACGCTCCACATCTTATAACTCATAACAGTGTCATTCCTTACACCTGTCTGGTAGTGCATGCTGAGTGGTCTGATTAGACTTGTGGTTGTTGTTTAGAAGTTTGGTTTTGCCTGTGTTTTAAAGTGTGTATACAGAATTAAGACGTCGTCATCAAAGCCTCGGATTTCATACAAAACGTTGACTTTGGCGGAGAAAATGGCGGTGATTAAAGAAGTGGAAAAGGGAATGAAGGAAAAAAACTGAAATTGCAAAGGCTTTCGGGATTCCTCCAAACACGTTGTCAACATACATAAAAAGTAAAGTCAAAATTCTCGGTTATGAAAATGACAGTGGCAAAGGCCGAGAAAGGTTGAGGGAACTGGAAAATTTGAATTTGAATATTTTCTCTACCCTTTTCAAAGAACTTTCATAATTCGAATTTTTGGATAATTCGAATTTTTTTACTGGTCCCTTGAGGTTTGAATTATCCAAGTTTCATTGTACTACTACTACTACTACTACTACTACTACTACTTCTGATACAAATCATTTTTATGTCTTCAGTCAATCAGAAACAAAGGGATCACATGTGCTGAACGGGGCATAAAATTTGGCATTCATCAACCGTAACAAACTTTTTTAGCATGCACAAAAATTTGTACCACATGCTTGTTTAACATTCGTGTTGAACTGGGCCTGGGTGGGTGACCTAGCTGCTCTACAAGCACAGCTTGCATTCATGGTTTATCACAGGCACTTCTCTACAAATTTGCCAAATTCACTGGTGTTTGTATATCAATTTTCTGCATTACAAAAAAATCTCTTCAGTATCGAAAATAAAAGTAAGTTTGTAATGAATACACCAGCCTTTATTACTATATTTTCCCCAACATTAAGCTGTTATATTAATGGTGCATGTATCAGTATTTGTCTTCTATAATGTTCGGTAGCCATATATCATCCTCATAATACCTCAGCGTCATTGTATTAATACAAATATACTAGCTGACCCGTGCGAGAAATCTTGCATGTTCATAAACCACACTTTCCCCAATAGGTTTATAATGAGAACCTTATGGAGAAAGATTGATATGTTTTTATTTCAACCAAATGATTATAGAACACTTATTTACAGCATGTTACAGCAACAGTATTTGCAAATCGCACACTTCTTACAAAAATCGATAGTTATGAAATGAGAATGCAGAAGAAAAATCTGTAAAAGAATTAACGTTTAATAGTTTTAAGGTTTTAGACGATAACTCGTAATTGCAGCATGTTAGAGCATCAGTATTTGCAAATCCAGCTTAGCTGAAACACTCACCGGTTATTCGATATTTATGAAATTATACGATTTGAGTACTCATTCCTTTGATTTACTGTTTCTGAAATCCATACAAAATGATAAAGGAAAGACCTCAGAATGTTAAAATGGCATGAAACAGGCATCACAGTGGCCAAAATATGAAGTGGACAGCAATTATGGAGTGTATTTTCCTACAGCAACAGTATCTGCAAATCGCACACTTCGTACATTTTGTAAAAAGTAATTTCTTGAAGAAATTATAGATATGTATGAAATTAGAGTGCAATTTATCAATGCTAATGTCTATTCTCTTTGGTTTGAATGCTCGTTTGTCACGACCGGTCGCTTGTGAGCGCCGCAGGAGGGATCTACACTACTGAAATAATATATATGATTAATATGATTATGCCTGAAAGTGTTTTGCACATTAGCTGCCCCCCTCTCTTTTGGAACCTTAAAATTTACACAGAAAAAGGGCTTTTGATATGCAAGTAAACACTGTAAGTTGCTTAAACAGTTTCTATTTCATGTGTTTTTATTTCATTATGCACCTTTTGTTAATACTATGTTATATTGTGCAGATTATTGCTACGTAAGGAAGGTGTTAATTTCCGCACAACTGCAGAGTTTGAGATAGTCAGAACAATCAAAGAGAAGGCCTGCTACCTGGCTAATAACCCTCAGAAGGAAGAAACTGTGGAGACAGAAAAGTACCAATATACTCTTCCAGATGGCAGCACTCTAGAAGTAAGTTGTAGCTTATAATCATTCTGTCCCTGGGAAAGACATGCACCTTTACCTGCTGCCCTTATGCAATTAATTCTAAAATTCCCTAAAATCAGTTTTGTAATATGACAGTAGTTCACTACATTATAAACCTGTTGTAATAAAATGGTAATAACACATTTTTATTAGTGACAAGGTAGAAGAGTGAATATCAATTCAGTGATCTTCCACTCAAAATATTATTATTATTATTATTATTATTATATGAAATGTACATAAAAATACAAAACCATCACCGTCGGACTCCTTGCGAGCTAAAGACACTGATGATAGCGCTGGGTCTCAAGATGTTCTGAGCAAGCCATTGAAGAGACAAAACCTTACGTACTATACTTGCAGTACCGAGGAGGGCAACCTTTTGCATTAACTGCATATGGTTCCTCTTCAAGCCAAGGTTCTCCTTTGCATTTTCCCAGTCCTTTGTGACTAAACCATTCACAGAGACGACGATTGGGATGACGAAAACTTCCTTTAAATCATATATGTAGCAGAGCTCAGCGGCGAGTGGCTGGTATTTGCGCCTTTCCTCAGCCACCGTATTCTGTACGTTTTCATCAAGTGGAACGGCAACATCGACGATGGTAGCCTTGTGTGCTTCTTTATCGATTATCACAAGGTCTGGTCTGTTGGCTTCTACAAAACGATCCGTTATTATAGTGGAATCCCATAGGATTTTGGCTTTGTCATTGTTCAGAACCTGATCAGGTCTGCATTTAAAATATGGGGCTTCCTTCTCAACAAAACTGTATCGCCACGCAAAAGCTTGATGGACTACTTTCGCTACGTTGTTATGCCACTCCCAAGTATACTTTTGGAGCAAGTGTTTGGCAATCCCGTGATGTGCTGGATCAATTCAGTAGATCTATTGCACAGACGGTATTTGTCCGACGTATCCTTCCCAAGAATGTGATGCTCATAATAGTGCACACAACTTGGTCCTGAATGGCAAAAAGAAATCCGTCTGTTTCTCTGAATAAGCCAGCCGACCTAAGCCACTGTTGAATTTGTAGTATCGGTAGACGGAATGCAGATAAGCATATCTTCCATGTAGGACTTTTTGTCTCCAGTATCTATCCGCTATTGATTCAGCATCTGCTCTATCTAGGGACAATGGAGTGAAGTTATGATCGTCCAAGCACACTGCTTGATGAAGGGTGTTCTCACAAGACTTGAAATAGTTCATTTTCGATCTCTTGTGACCGACATAGAACCTGCAGATTTAACAGGCCTTTACCTCCATTATTACGAGATTATTATTATTATTATTATTATTATTATTATTATTGAAACAGAAATGGCTTCAGGTCATAGCAGCCATAGCACTTCTTGGAACAGCCATATCTGTCGAGTAAGACTTGAAAATGTGACCACAGCCAGGAATCCAGCCTAAATCTCCTGCTGTAATTGGGCATTCGAGGTTTATGCCCGAAGCTACTGCTGACCGGGCAGGTGCGTTTAGCCACTTAACAGCAGGAGACTTAGGTTCGAATTCCGACTGCAGTCACTTTTTCAAGTCTTCCTTGACGGATTATTATTATTCCCAGGCTGTCTCTTAACTTGTGGCTTGGGTCAAACCCAAATGGCAGCCATTGTTGAAATAGCATTCCTTCGTTTTCCCACACTCAACACAAGGCAAATGCTGGGATGGTAACTTCTAATAGACAACGGTCGCATGCTAGCATGACGCAGTGGCAAAGTTCTTGCCTGTTCTTCCCAAGGTTCGGGATCGAATCATAGTGCAGTCTATTGACATGTGAGGGTAATGAAATGCTAGAGGCCTAAGTTAGTATATTTACTGGCACATTACAAGATCCCCTTCTGGTCAAAATTCTAGCTCTCTGGTGTGTCTAAAGATACAGTTGTTAAGGGGGATGTTAAACCCATAGTTTAGTTATTACTCCTTTCCAAGTTTCTTTCATCTACATTCATTTCATCTCCTATTAACTCCTAAATGAGGTTTACATCAGGACGGGCATCCAGCTGTAAAATCCAACTATCATGTAAAGACTCATCTCCAACCCTGTAGGAACAGGAAGAATAAGAGGAAGAAATATTAATATAACTTACATGGATTTGGCCCTCTAAGGGTCTGTTTTTCAATCTCTGGATAAAAGTGATGGGCGTCCACTCGCCGAGTAACTTCGCTGAACACTTTTATCCCTTCGGCATTCGAAACGTGTTTTTCAATGCAAAGTTACTCGGTGAGCTACTACTCGTCGGAAGTAATAACGAACTGCTACAGTACGGGTCAAAATCGAATTCTGAACGGTAAAGGCCCATGCGAACTCTAGTGTCAACTGATAGAAACACAAACTACATGTTCTCAGTCTTCGTATCAGTATTTAAATGATGATATGCTTTAATATGAAACATTGTAACTAGTCGGCAATACCGGTATTATGTTTCTGCACAATGGCTTTTCAGATATTAACCCACATTCCGGTAATGCAGTTATCAACATAATATATATCGATGTTTTTATACAGGAACTGGGCTAGCCTTTCATGGACTACTGTACGCCTTCCCTTTACTGCCAAGTAGGCCGAATTTAAAACTTAATTCCATGCAGGAACATTATCGGAAAAAAAAAAGCAAAATATTAATGGAGTATAAAATATTACTTCCATAATATTACTGGTACGTGAAAATAAGTAACCATCTTGTACTTACAACTTCGGTGGTTGTAATATCTGCGGTGATAGCGTCTTGAACTGAAAATCATGAGGTCTCAGGTTCGATTCCCAGTCGTGGAAATTGTTTTTGCTAACAGATTATCGATTTAAACAATATTTTTCATATCATTATTAAAGATACGAGAAAATAGCATTTTGAAATTGATTTTGTAGCACTTTCATTTTGAAAAATAGCTTGTTGTTTCCTATGGCTAGCCCGGATTCCAATCCATCAGCTTTCTTGCGTTCCAATAGAGTTGTGTAAGGTTTCCAGAAATTCTAGCAGTCACATCAAGTTTGTTGCAATGTAGCAGGTGCCCCTTATCCATTTTACTTCCAGGTTCGTGACAAAGTGTGCATTCTTCAGATCTCAGGATGTTGATTCGTTTCAGATGAGCTGCAAGGCAGTCGTGGCTAGTGTTAAGTCTGAAGAAGGCTACAGCTTCTCTTCTTGGTGTTAGTTTATATTGATCCCATTTAGCATCAATGTGTTTCCATAATTTGGTTTCTGCTGTTTTCTTTGCCATTTCTTCATACCTGTTTTTGATAGTATTTTTCAAGATCCTTTTTGCTGACATAAAATCAGTCTGACTGACTGGTTGTTGTAGTGTGGTACCTTTTCTTTGCTAATCTGTCTGCCTCTTCATTTCCTGCTATTCCAACATGAGAAGGGATGCACTGAAATGAGATCTGTTTATGGAGTCTTTGAAGGGTTTTTATCATACAAAAAATTTCTTTCAGTTCTTTATTTTGGGGCTTATAATTTGACGAGATGGCTTGGATGGCTGCTTTTGAATCTGTAATAATAATCAATCAATGTTTCTGCCTAATAACTGATGGAGTGCATGTGAAATTGCTCTTATCTCAGCATCAAAGTTTGTTTTGTTTTGGCCTACTGGGAAGTAGAGTGAGAAGAGAGATGAATGTATTCCTTCTCCAGTTCTATTTTCTTTTTCTTGTGAGCCATCTGTAAATATTTTTAGCCATTGATTAGATGGATATCTTTCTTCTATTGTACAGAGGGCCAGTTGTTTTAGATCTTGTGGTGAGGAGTCTTTCTTGCAGACCTCTTCTAACAAAGTAAGATCTGTAGTCACTTGTATATATTCAATGGGGTTGACTGGCATACAGAGTGGTTCAAGTTTTATTTGCAGATTGCTCTTATTGATATATTCTTTGGCGAGACTTAAGGGATCTTTTTGTGTTTTAAGATTGGGGCTAGAAACTGGTTTTTTGATCCATGTCATTTGCGGTAGTCTTTGTATACTGAGATATGCATTGGCTGTTTGATGTTTCATCTCTTCTTCTATTGGTAAGTTGTGGGTATATAATTGCAAGGTGGTTATAGGTGTGGTTTTTATTGCACCTGTTATGATTCGTAGGGCATTATTCTGACACCTCTCGAGGCGATCAATGTTTGACTGGGGTGCTGTAGAGAGTACTTCACTGCCATATTTTATGATAGGTTTGATGTAAGTATTGTAGGTTTTGTTGAGTGTGTCTTGAGTGCTCCCCCCAAGTAGCTCCTGCTAGTCTCTTCAGTAATTTCATCCGTTTGCTTACCTTATCCTCCACATGTTGTATGTGTTTGGTCCAGTTCAGCTTCTTGTCCATGATGATACCTAGGTACTTTGTACTTTCACTTTTTGGAAGGTCTTGATTACTAAATTTGAGACTAAAGGTTGGATTGTGGTGTCTCAGGGAGAAAAACTGGTATACTGTTTTGGAAGTATTGATTTCCATATTATTGTTTTCAGTCCAGTTTTTGAGTTTTATAAGTGCCTGGTTCATTCTGTGTTCAAGAAGCATTTGCTGATTTGGGCTGTTACATGCTGTGGTCCAAATGATAACATCGTCTGCAAACATGCTGATATTCACATTACCTACTTTCTTTATTGTTTTTGGAAGATCGTTGATGTACACATTGAATAAAGTTGTGCTTGATACAACTCCTTGTGGGAGGCCTAGTTTTGATTGCTTGCAACCTGAAGTTTTGAAAAATAGCATTTTGGAGCATTTTGAAATTTAAAAATTAGCATTTTGTAGCATTTAAAAGTTTGTCACCAGGTACAATAAACAGGTTCAAAATAATATGCACGGAAACTAATTCAAACATGTGCAGGATTGGAAATATGGGCGTTTCTGATAAACAGCATAAGCATTTAATATAAGTCTCCTGTTGTGTGTTGTTTTTATTTTTACTAAGGGAGTGTTAGAAGTATTAAAATCCTAATATCATTATTACAGAAATGTAGAAACTTGACATCATACATTTTTCAGAAATGTGAGATCTCTGAAAATAAAGGCATCAGCCTGGCTAATTGGCAAGATTGAGTTAAAGTGCTGTCGGTTGGTTGTATGACGTAGGACGAGGGTACCTAAGCTATGCTCAAAAGATCCAAAGGTCATGTTCTCATTATGCAATCAACAATATCAGGTGTTGTGCAGCAACTCAAATATTGAGGGCCGGCGGAGAGTTGTATTAGTTCACTGGTACCAAGGTGCCAATTGTTAGAATAAAGCGAGCTGTGGTCAGGCAACAATGCTTGTCTTACGAAGTTTACTGTGTGGCAGGTGGAATGACGACAATACCAGGCTGTCCTGTACTCGATGGACGAATTGGTTCAAATTCTGAGGATGTCTATGAAATCCTTTTGTGTGGTTTTCCTACTAACTCCTTGCCAAGTTCCATTCATTTCTTTTAATAACTTATCTTATGAGGTAGGATTCAAGAAGTGCCATTTGACCATTAAACCACCGGCAAATAGAAATCCAATGCCCCTTATCCATGGCCCTCATTGAAAAGGAAGTAATAATGTGAATCATACATTTACTTAAATTTGTGTAAATATCACACAATAGATTTCCTGACCACTCTGCGACTCTTGACTGACAATCTGTAAAACAGTATCCGAATTCACGGAGAAATCGCAGGACGACATGTAACATAACCTGGTAGAGAATACTTTCATCATATTATACAACATTTCCCAAAGCAAAGAGAACGCCTAACAAAAATTGTCTATTCATATCACGATACGTACTAGAGAGTTTTCATTTTTATTTCAAATACAAGAAACGAGGGCCGGCGCGATATAAACCTATATAAGCATAACCTTATTGCTCTAATTTTTTAAAAGAATCGGCACAAACGATTGGAATATTCCTTTTATTAGCACAACCAACTGAAACTACGAAATAATTTCTCCAAAATCATCGTTTTACTGGCGATAAACAGTGGATATTATGCGGCAATAATAACAGCACCATTTTCAAATTAATTTTTACCGTAATCGATTGTTTTCACGACAATAATCGATGTTCGTACATATCGATTATTACTCGTAAATATCGATTATATAGCCAATATTTTCATTGCTGGGAACTCGCAAATTTCAAAGTTGCGGCGCGAAAATGTAATAAAACATAATATTCAACATTAATCGATAAATTCGTCACTTTTCGCATTTATCGCATTTATGGGAATAATTCGCAAGAACCCTTAGTTATCGCACTTTGTCGCACATTCAGTTCCGTAAATTTTGGGTATACATAGTCATATTAGTTACCAGGTAGTTGAAAAAAGGAGAAAAAAAAATCGCATTTATCGCAATTGTGATTTCCCCGTATCTCTAATCATTATGAGTCATTTTATCAGAACCTACATGAAATTACGATTTATCTAATTTTTATTACAATATGTTGCAGCAAGAGAAACGGCTTAGTGGTAGGCAACTCCTGGTTCCGGAAGAAAGAAAGCCACAAGGTAACGTGGTACAGCAGTGATTTAACAAAGAAATCTTTGGTAGATTACATGCTGTACGACTGGGAAATGAAGAGAAGTGTCAAAGATATAAAGGTAATACCATCAGAGGCCTTAGATAGCGACCACAGAATACTTGTAATGAACCTGGGAGTTGTTAAGGATAGCAAGAGGACAGAGTACCAGGAAAGGAGAATAAAAGTATGGAAACTCATGGAAAAGGAAGTCAAGGAAGAATTCCAGAAGATAATAAGGGAATGGATGCCAACAGACAATCCTAAAACTGGGGAAGAGGAATGGAAGCAATTCAAAAACACAATGGTGGAAGCTGCAGTGGCAGTATGTGGAAGAAGAAGCAACAGAAAGGGGTGTAAAGAGACACCATGGTGGAATGAGAGAGTAAAAGAAGCTGTGGGAAGGAAGAACAAGGCTTTCAGAGTGTGGTTCCAGAAAAGAACTGATCTGACAAGGGAAGATTTTAAGATAAAGAAGAAAGAAGCAAACAAGATTGTCGCAGAGGAGAGGAAGAAGTGGATGGTAAAGTGGACAGAGATGATGGAGGAAGACAGCAGAGGAAATGAGAAAGTACTTTATGGGATGGTCAAAAGTAAGAGAAGAGGTCTGCGAGAGGATGTGGTAATGATGGACAAAAACGGAAATGAGGTACACAACAAAGAGACACTCAAGACAGTGTGGAAAGAGTACTTTGAGGATTTGCTGAATCCAAATGGTCATAGGGAGGAAGACAATGTATTGGAAGATGGAGAAGACAACACAGGAATGGAAAAGGACCTGACTTGGAGAGAACTGGAAATGGCTATAGACAAGATGAAAGGAGGAAGGGCACCAGGTGTGGATGAAGTGAGTGTTGAAATGGTGAAGGCAGCAGGGGAGGTTGGGAAACAGTGGCTGTACCGTGTGATGAGGGTGATATGGAAGGAGAAAAAGACCCCAGAAGATTGGAAGAAAGGATTAATTGTCCCAATATTTAAGAAAGGAGTGCAGAAATTACAGGGGAGTCACACTCATACCTCACTGTGCCAAGATATATGAAAAGATATTAGAAAGTAGAATACGAGCCAAAGTGGAGAGAAAATTGAGAGAGGAGCAGTATGGATTCAGACCTGGGAGATCAACAGTGGATCTCGTATTTTCAGTGAGACAGCTCCAGGAACACCACTATGAATTTGGAGAGGATCTGCTGATGGCCTTCTTGGACATCGAAAAGGCCTATGATAGTGTGTGTAGGGAGAAGGTTTGGAAAGCAATGGAAAACATGGGAGTGGAAAAAGAGACTGTAGGCAGAGTGAAGGAGATGTATTGTGGAAGTGTGAGTTGTGTGAAAGTTGGAGGGGAAAGAACAGACTGGTTCAGACAAATGAGTGGCCTGAAACAGCGTAGTGCGCTGTCACCCCTTCTCTTTATTGTGGTTATGGACGAGGTAATGACACGGATAGCAGGAAAGATAGGAGAAGATAAGATGAAAGCAATGGTGTTTGCAGATGATCTCATGGTCTGGGGAAACAAGGAGGAGGAAATTCTGGAGCAACTGAAGGCTTGGGAAGAAACAGTGGGAGAGTACGGATGGAAGTTCAACATCAGTAAATATGAGATCCTGTTAACGACCAGGAAAAAGGACAGACCAATGAGTGGGATAACACTTGGAGGTGGACAGCTGAAGAAGGTGGAAAGTCTCAAGTACTTGGGAAGTATAGTGGAGGAAAATGGGAGAAATGACAAAGAGATTACGGAACGTGGCAGGCAGGCAGAAGCATTTCTGAGAAGCATTAGGAGCTTTGTGTGGAATAAAGATGTCCCACAAAAAAGCAAGGAAGTGTTATACAGAAGCTACTATATCCCGATACTGATCTATGCTTCAGAAACGTGGACAATGAAGAAAAGAGACATAAGCAGAATACAGGCAGGTGAAATGAAGTTCCTGCGAAGTAGGATCGGAGTAACAAGAAGAGACAGGGTGAGGAATGAAAAGGTCAGGGAAATGGTGAAAGAGGAGCCCTTGCAAGGTAGGATTGAGACATCAAGACTGAGGTGGTATGGACACTTAAAGAGAATGGATGAGAAGAAGATTCCCAAGAGGATACATGAGATGCAGATGCAGAAGAAACGACCAAGGGGAAGACCAAGAGATAGATGGCTGAAAGGAGTGGAGGAGTGTGTCAAGAAGAGAGGCGAGGACTGGACCAGAGTGACAGCGGAGAGGTGGTGGGAAGAAAGAACTAAGTGGCGAGGCTTATGTTCCAAACAGACCCAGCCTGGGGCTGGAAACTGTACAAGATGATGATGATGATGTTGCAGCAATCAGGATTTGAGAAATTTGATTGTATTGAACATCATTTCTAGTAGTCTATAGATAGGCTAGAGACTATGGTTTCATTCCTCCTTTTAATTCACAGTATAAAATAATATGTGATGCTTGTTGAAACAAGTGTGACATTCATCATTGTACCGGTATGAAAACGGAGCGTAAATTCACATTCGTCACAATTTTAAGAATGTCCAAGCTGCGTAGTAAACAAGCTCTTTGAAATTTTTAATTTTCTATTGCCATATAATGTATACAAATATCGTCACCTGTGAAGCCTGCGTGGCTTAGGCGGCAGCACGCCGGCCTCTCACCGCTGGGTCCGTGGTTCAAATCCCGGTCACTCCATGTGAGATCTGTGCTGGACACAACGGAGGCAGACAGGTTTTTCTCCGGGTACTCCGGTTTTCCCTGTCAACGTTTCATTCCAGCAACACTCTCCACTATCATTTCATTTCATCTGTCATTCATTTAATCATTGCCCCAGGGGAGTGCGTCAGGCCTCGGCAGCCGGCACAGTTCATATCCTCGCCGCTAGATGGGGGCTTCATTCATTCCATTCCTGACCCGGTCGGAGACTGGAGGCAGGCTGTGGATTTTCATTTTCATCGTCACCTGTGTGCGTACCGAAACCGATAATTCTAC
This sequence comes from Meconema thalassinum, assembly GCA_946902985.2. Classification (NCBI taxonomy): domain Eukaryota; kingdom Metazoa; phylum Arthropoda; class Insecta; order Orthoptera; family Tettigoniidae; genus Meconema; species Meconema thalassinum. The sequence continues at coordinate 265,585,625 of OX336390.1, read as the reverse complement.
CGCGCGGCCATCAAAGCACTTTTCGATCAACGATAACAAAGAACACTTAGTGGGATAACTTACCGCCCACTAAGTTTTAATTTAGAAGCATCAATACAGACCTAACATGGATAATAATCCAATTAATCTTAAACGAAAACAAGCCATGAAATAAAGATTCATACAATTGGAATACAAATCATAAAGTGTTCACAGCTGGTAGGAGAAAAACCTACTCCAAAGGTTTAATGCTTATCCAGCACAAATAGTACTGAGTAAATATGACTAAATTGCCCACCATATTTATTCCCTTGGCAGCGATGCCTAGCTATTGAAAAACACAATATGGTGTTTAATGCTGGGAGTACGCTACTCCGAACTTTGCCCAACGATTGAAAATCAGGCCCTAAAAGAGCATGTAGTTACTAGTCTTGTTGTTCTTCTCATCTTCGCAAAGCTTCCCCATCCTCTCAATATGGATCTGTTGTCTTGAAAGGTTATTTCTTGCTGCTTCAATTATGTGCTTGGGGCACCTTGGTTATCAACTCTGTATATTTGGGTGTGTTGAATTTGTCTCATCTGTTTTTCTGTGGTAACTGTAGCAGTGTATGTAACAATAATGTTAGAGGCGATGACTGGGATGGGTTCCCCAGAATTTGAAATAAGGTAACAAACCGACATTGGACTGAAGGAAAGGCTTGGGAAAAACCACACTCAGGATGACCAATGTCTGCACCGGGAGTAGAACCTTGGATCTTTGAGTTGCAGCAGTTGTGTAGCATGAGTAATGCACTGGGCTACACTGCTCGGTTAATTAATTATTAACCCTTTCCTCTCGAATTATTGTAAGTCCTGATTTCTCCCAACTCGTACCGTATTTGCTTGCGTATATATCGCACTTTTTTGACGGAAAATATGTGTGAAATTTTGGGTGCGAGATATACGCGGGGAGTGACCGTATTCCCGAAAAAACACAAAATTTCCATTATTGAAACAAGGCAACTGGCATACGGTACTCGCCCTATTCATTGTCACTGCCTTCACTGCTGCCAATCTCCGAGGTACTCTCGCGTGCATCATTCTGGTCATCATCGCATACTGCTTCATCCTGACTTCCGTCCAATGCATTTGCGATGCACGTCTTCAAGAAGCTCTTCACAACAATGTCCGTCGACACCATTTATTTTTATTCGTTAATTATGCGATATTAAAAATCTATGAAAAAGACGTCATACGCTCGTTAAGGATGATTCAAGGCAGAAAAGGAATTTAGAGCGCAGACGCTTAGCCAAGCTTAGCGATTGATACGATCGATCATCTTCCATATCAATTCCTCACTACATGCACAAGAGAGCTCGAACTTGCCGATCGCGGCCGAAGACTAACGATGTACCGCGTGCTACAACACTCACGCGGCCGAGCTCTGATGCGACGCAATGCGTAACGACGAAATCATTGCGTTATCTTCGAAGCCAGAGTACCAGTACTGATGTCTACAAGGCAACTGACGGACAACAATAAAGGAAATCTCTGCCGCCAAAACGAACGATAACATTGCGTATTGATGATTGTTGTGGCGCGCTAAATCGAACGTGTTTCTACCTCAAGGTTATTACGGTCATTTATATGACGGCGTGAAAAATGAATGCGAGATATATGCTAGTACTTTTTTTTCCCCCTGAAATTTCAAATTAAAAAATGGGGTGTGAGATATACGCGAGCAAATACGGTATTTATTTGTCAGCATTCTTCATATATTAAAACCTGGTATTAAGTACTGGTTGTAACAATATATACCGGAAGGAACTACAAAATTAATGAATGTATGGTATTTACATGACACTAAATAATGTTTTGAACTTTCTTAATGGTGTGTCTTGAGTGTGTGGAAGCGTTCAAAGCAAATGCCTGGATGGAACCCTGATTGCCTCCTCCATGATTTCTTGCGACGCTGATATCAATATCGTCACTTGAATCACTCGCAGATATATCACTTTAATCACCAGATTCAAAAATATCAACACTTTTATGGTCACTATCATCAAAATCAGCCGAAATAGACACCAGAATCTCGGCTTCGGTCAGACTGTGCGCCGCCATGTTGCTTCACCGTGACTGCTTTCCATGTCAAGGAAACGAAGCAGTTTTGCCGAGCAAAGAGAAACTTAAACACCCCTGTTTGGCTTCTTTCAGTTTCCGGAAGGGACCAGCACTTACCAAACGGAAGTACAAAAGCCCTGGCATGCCAGGTAACCTAGAAACGGGTGGCAAAACATTGTGTTGACTCAGGGTCGACACACGAGCTATAACGCTAAGTGAAGGCTATCGACCTCAGGTCGACACACGAGTGGAAAGGGTTAATAGAGATATGATGCTTAATTTTTTTTATGTCTTGTTCCCTCATTCTACTGTACACACTAGTACTATCTTTACACAGTCGGTTACTCTGGACTCCAATTTCTTCCGTATTCTTAAGGGCTTCATGTTTAAATTGGCTCCTGGTCCCACACAACTCTGGGACAGCCCTGTGTAGAACCACAAGTTTTGGACATTAATGGCATAAATAATAACAATAAACAACTGTATGCAACTTATCCAAATTTCATAGGATCACTGAAGCTAAACTGCCTCATTTTGGTTTAGGACTGAGACTTAAGACCGGATGTTCACCCGGATGTAGAGATACATGCATACTTTGGGAACAATAGGTACGTGTCAATACAATTCGATATTGTATTGCATCAAATCTCAGACTTCATCTTCACTGTCAATTTGGCTCGAACAGTACATGGAAGTTGCATTTTAGATAGGTTTCATTGTACTAACTTGATATATGTAAATTATATAAATATTGCCTTCCATACAAGATGATAGAAAAACATGGCTCTGACTTTTTACAGTATATCTGTTCTTCCTCTGCGTTTGTCCCGCCTAGCTGCAGGGTCCGCTATATGGATACGTTGTCGCCATTTGTTTCTGTCTCGGGCCATGTCAGGATGAAGGTGTTGGTTCTTCAGATCTCCATGTAGCGTAATATCCCACCGTTGCTTCGGTCTTCCCTTAGATCTCTTGCCGACGACTTATATATTGTAGCCAGTCTTTGCAATTGTGTCCGCTTCTGCTCGTAGAACATGCCCAAACCAACGCAGACAGCACTCCCGTATCTTGTCACTGATTGGTGCAACCCCAAACCGTTTCCTGATGTTATCATTGGAAACATGATCCAATTTGGTGACACCCGCTGTCCATCGCAACATCTTGGTCTCCATAACACCCAAGCGACGTTCTGTCACTGTTGTTGTCGGCCAACACTCGCACCCGTACAGTGCGACAGGACGGATGACATTACAATAGATCTTTGACTTTAGGTTGTCCATCCTTTGATCGCAGGTGACTCCAGTTGTCGTTCGCCACTTCATCCAAGCTGCGCTGATTCTCGTATGGACCTCTTCTACAAGACTTCCATCATTAGTGATCATAGAGCCTAGATATTTAAATTTTGTTTCACGTGGCAAGTTTTCCCCATCTACTTGGATAGTAACTATATCTTGCATATCTGTCATCATGTATTCCATCTTTCTTTTGATTAGGCGCACGCCATAATGAGCAAGTCGATCGCTCCAGGCTTGGGTCTGAAGCTACAGGTCTTCTTTGCTTGTGAAGGCTAACATGACATCAGCGTAGAGGAGGGTCCACAGTATTGGCTTTTGTAGGTCAGATGTTACAGTGTCCATCACTAGGATGAACAAGAGCGGTGATAACGCAGAACCTTGATGGACATCAACAGTGATGGAAAAATCTTTTGATGCTCCTGCGGCAGCTCGGACGTAGCTGCTTCGGTTTCCGGAGCTGCACCCAGTTTACGAGGTATTCTGGCACACCGTGCTTTCGAAGCGCAAGCCAGATGTGGTTGTGAGGTACACGGTCAAATGCCTTCTTGAGGTCCAAGAATGCGAGATGAAGTTGCTGGTTCTTTTCACGGTGTTTCTCTAAAAGCAAGCGTGCAGCATGAATTGCATCAGTTGTAGCACAATTCTTTACAAATCTAGCTTGGTTTCTTGTAAGCTCGATGATCTCGCGGATCCTCCTGTCCAGAACACGCTCGAAGATCTTCATGGCTTGAACAAAAGCCGGATTGGACGATAAATACCGCATTCAGCAGGGTTTCCTTTGTGTTCGAATATGGGAACAGTAATGCTCCGTTGCCAATCAGTTGGTGTTCGTCCCTCTTTGATGATCCGATTGAAGAGTTGTGTTAGCCATTCAGTCGCATCCCAATGTTCGAGTACCACAACAGGGCTGGAAGATCATCAGGGCCAGTGGCTTTCCCCTGCTTCATTTGTTTCAAAGCAGCGCGGACCTCAACGACTTCTATTTCTCTGACGGACCCTTCAACAACGGTGGAGGACATTATTGGTGGGCGGAGGAATTCTTCATTTTAGATCATGCTAAAATAGCTTCGCCAACGTTCTCTTGCTTTGTTCCAGTTGGTCAGCAGGTTACCATTTTCGTAATTCACACCATGAAATCGATGGACATCAATAGATTTGTGATGTCTGGATTTGGCGAGGCGATAGATGTATCTTTCCCAGTCACGTGTGTGAAGTTTTGCCTGCAACTCATCAAAACGTGCAGATTTAGTTGCTGCTACAGTCTTCTTAGCATTGCTACGGGCTGTTCTGTAGACATTCCAATGGGTTGGTGTTTTGCCATCAAGAAACTCATGATATAGTCGTTTCTTAGTACGAATCGCCTCTTTTACTGCATCATTCCAGAGCCTAGTCTCTTTCTCAATCCGTCGGCGACCTGGCTTGTTACACCAAGGATAGCATGTGCAGCTGAGTATGCAGAATACTTTCAATATTGTCCAACTCTCTTCGACACTGGTAATCGGTAGCAGAGTAATTTTTGCGACAACGGCAGCCTCCTTTTCTTTGAAGTGCCACCATTTTATTCTGGCTGGACCTGTTCGAATTTTCTGGTCAGTTCTTGGTGGCCTAATGCACAACTTACAGATGAGCGGTCGTTGTTGAGTTGAGACAGTTTCATAAGGGACAACTTTCGTGTCTAGGACGTCTTTTAAGTCTCGGCGCCTAGCAAGGATGTAATCTATCTGTGTTGCATTTGTGCCACTGTAGAACATGATGAGGTGCGAGTCACGTTTCTTGAACCAAGTATTTGCAATCACCAGGTCATGGGCCTCTGTGAACTCGAGAATACGCTGACCATCATCATTTCTTATTCCAAACACATGCCCACCATGGGCAGCATGACCGTCCTTTTCATGACCAGCGTGGCCATTGAGATCTCCAGCAATAATGAGGTAGTCCTCTGATGGTACGGCAGCAATTTTTTCATCAAGCAATGCCCAAACGGCATCCTTAACACAAGCTGTTTGGCCTGACTGCGGAGCATATGCACTGAAGAGGTGTATTTTCTTTCCATCAGAGATGTAAACTACCTTCTTCAAGCGATCATCATACCGTTGCACTTCAGAGACACACCCATCAAACTTAGAGGATAGGATGATGCCAACACCACAGGATGTTCCACAGGAGCCAGTGTACATTAGTTTGTAACCACAACCTATATCGTAGGACTTCTGTCCAATCCACCACGTTTCTTGTACTGTACAGGCGTCAATTTTCCTCTTTTCCAGAGCCATTGCGAGTTCATTATACCGTCCTGTCATGGAACCTACATTGAGTGTTGCAATACAGGATGTATGAGCTAGCTTGTTTATTCGTCATGTTGCTCATATTGACCCGTATTGACACAAATTATTACAGGGAAAACTAATTTATTTCAATCTGTACCGATAAATTTGAGTGGAGGGAGGGTTTGGTACCCCGAGGCCAAAGTGGCCTGAAGACAATTAACCTAGTACTATTCTATGCTCTCAATTAAAACATGGATTCAAACAGCAGTGGTAAAATAAATATATATATTCTCAAGGGAAAAGAATACAAGGCCGAAAGGCTATGGGAGGGAACACCAATCTGCAATCCTACTATATATCTAAAATGGAGGCCAAGCTATATCCCCAAATTATATGGCTACGCTGTAAAATTAATACAGGTCACAATTATGTGATTTACAAATCACTTCATATTAAACTTTTCCACTTCTTATATGAAACTACTACAGTCTCTTTTTGATTCAATTCAATTAGTTACTCATTACATTCTTTCAAATAGGCTTCCGAAACTGTTTTGCAACCAGCATGGATGCTGTACTTATACGGCCATAATAGACCAAAAGATGCCATCACAGACAAACGAAAAGCAAGGGACCGTTTGTCATTATTAAAACTATCAAGTTCCCCACACCAAAATCCTGACAATTAAATTCTTGAAACCATTTAATTTCACATTAGCAGCATGGAAAGATTAAAAATGAAACCAAACACATCTCGAAAGATGAAGTAAAACAAACTCGTTTTCGCTGCTTAAAGAAACGGAGGCGTGTTATGAATATAAAATAATCTTAGGCCACATTATAATAGACCCATAAAAATATAAATTGAACAAATTAGACAATCTAAGAAAACGCCTTGATAAAGGAAGAATAGCGTCCTTTTGGAATCGAAAGTTATTTCAATGCATCCGGCCAGACGACACTTGGCCTCTTAAAAATCCACAAACTTAGTTCCCATTTTCATGAAATGTCATAAATATTTTGTCCGACGGTTCTAGAGTTCCAATTAATATCATCTAACAGTTTTTACCTTGTTCTCGGACCAAGATTTAGGTAGTGGTCCGAGGCTACCACAAACCGCGTCCTTTCACCACAAGCTCACATTATGTTCTCTTTTAGCTTGGCTTCATTTCGACACTGGGACGCCATTTTGCGCATGTGCAGAAGTTCATTTTAAAACCGATGACAAATGAAGAACGCCTGGCACTAGTTTTAATGCCAACTTTATAATTAATTTTCCTTCACCTCTTAAATTATCGAAACGTCCCTTTTTAACCAAATTTAATTTGGCAATAGAATTTTCATCGATGTGTCCGTCAATGATTGGCTATCAGACTTTAGATTATTTGAACAAATACCGCCAAATCCAGTACAGTCCCAGCATACATATTATTCACTAGACAGTCAACCATGGCTATATTCAATCAATGTAGGCCGGAGTAATTAGTTAATATATTTTCCATTAAAAGATAATGGTTATATAAGTTATTTATGTCTTCTTCTTGTATCCAGAAATGATTCACAATTAATGCCAGGATCGTCGGCAGAAGAATGGGGGGGGGGGGTCACATGGGGGCGGGGCACATGGGGGCGGCGGCGAAGTATTGTGAGTCGAAACCAATCGGCTCAGTCTCCCCCTGCGATTCCACCTGTAGGGGGTCAGATGATGATCCCCGATGGTAGCTGCAAGCAGGATGGAACCAGCTCTCCAATACAGCCTCTCCGGACCGTTACAGCTGGACATCTCACGAAGTTGTAGTAAATGCTTCCACTCTGACCAGCAGAATGGCTAACACCTCCACTAGATGTTATGTCGTGCATGGTGACAGTAACCTGTGCACTGGCCACTGCCACGAGTGGTGAGTGATCACATCACTCACGTGACCAACCGGAACAGATTCCAGATGGCAATAAGGATCACATGATCGCCATCTCACCGATGATATTCCATGTAGATTCAGTTACCATGTCGTTGTTATAGCAAGTGACATTCCTTGGCTTTTGGAATAATTGTAGTGTTTGACCAGGTAAGACTGTTAGAGTTTAAACCGACAGACGATGTTTCAATTTAAATTGTTAGTTTACAATGTGATGAGTAATTACTAATATGAACATCACAATTCGATGTTCTGTTAAAATTTATAGCTTGTTCCCAGCCAAAATAAATCCTGTTTTCACATTCTAAGGAAATTATTAAGTGGACGCAGCGTCACTTAACAACATGCCATCCCTCAGCAATCATGGCAATCGGCTCTCAATTATATATAAGGTACCAAGGTACCACAGTACCTCCCGAGTACTCTCAAACAGCACAGTCATGTAAGTTACTTCTGATGTACAATACATCAAGTACAAATATACACACAACTCTCAAGCATGGCTTCAAACTTTATTAAGGTAGAACAGCAGGCGCAGAACCGCTCGAACAATCTCAGCAACCAAACAGCAATCACAATTTCACGTGAACCAAACTTCAACAGAACTACACACACGTGCTCAACTTCAGATAACGCAGGAATCCATCTCACATCTGCGACCAATCACTATGAAGCAGCAGTTACTCCTGACACAACCTCACTATTGAACCAAACACATAGTCAGCTTACTACCAGAATCACCCAAGTTCACTCGCACGTTGCCCTCAGCAATCTTCTAACCTCACTGTCACAATGACAACACTAGACAACTCAAAGGATCAAGCTCACACCTAACCTCACAACATTCACTCTTGTCAAGACATAACCTCACCAAATTCACCAGTCGACTTCTAACAACCAGCTACCAACCCAGTGCGACCATCTCAACGATAGGTAGCACTACCAATTCATCACAGGTAGCAAGACTACTACCAACTTACCTTGGGTCACTTAAGAGTAACCAACTCTTACCTTGGGTCACTTAAGAGCAACCATTGCCTTACCGTCCGTAGGTGCCAACTGACTACGTCTGTAGAACCAGACAAATTAAATTCCTCACCTAATCAATTCAGAAAGAAAACCTTCACCTGTATCGCATACACAATGCAGCTTACAGTTTGCTCCCAAACTGGCCTCCACACCTGCCACGTGTTTCAGCGACAAGAAATATCCACCTGCATATACCTTCCCTTCATGAAAAGGCTCCCTGCATATACCTCTTCTAATTAATAAGTCAAGGCACCACTCGACTAACTCAATCTCAAACTCACCATCAGCTCACTCATTAAAACCAACCGTCCGTAGGTACCTATGCCGTCTGAAATATCAGACAAGAACAATTTCCAATCCACCTAATTCCATAACAGAAACAGTTGCCAGCCATCTCCGGAACTAGTCTGGAACACCTGCCACGTGCGCCAATGAAAGGAAATATCGCCTGCATACGCCTCTTCACAAAACCTCCTGCATACGCCTCTTCACAAAGACCACCTGCATACGCCTCTTCACAAGAAAAGGCCACCTGCACTTTCACTTAAGGACATTAGGCACCACTCGACAATCCATCACACATCATCAGGGAATTAAACATCCTGGTATCACCGACCCAACCTAACCTCTCGAAGCACAAATACTACTCAGAGTACTGACAAAATACACAACTCAATCCAACAAATACCAACACGGTACCAACAAAACAAAACCTAGACACTAACCGAAGAAATCTCAAATACTCAACCGAGTACCAACGCACAAGAAAATAATAAAAACACTAACCCTAATTAAATCTCAACTAGTACCGACAACGCAGTACATGGATCACAAATCCACAAATCACAAACAACAAAACACTCCCTAACAAGTACTCACTCGAGCACCAAGTACCAACCAGGCACTAAACACACCTGAAATAAAACAACAAAATGTACCCTCAAAATACTAAACTACGATGTGCGATCATCACCAGCCCGCACGACATCAAGAGTCAGAGGAGCATAGCAATGTCGACATCACCAACCATCACTGAAAGTACCAGAATCATAAATAGACAGAGACTGGCTACTCCCGCTAGGTTGGTATCACTCGACGATCTCCGCATCAACTCCTCACTTCTCAATTGGCATCCTGAAATGCCCTAACCTCACTCGCTCAACCACACGCACACCAACACCAACCATACGTGCAGTCCTGGCACGTCACTCGTTCGATTCCTAACTCCAACCAAACCTGAAATAAATTTCAAAATTTCTATCTACCGACTGAAGATCAAAACTTCACACGACCAAAATACGATCACCTAGATCAGCTCTTCTTATAACTGCTTTCTGCTTCCTAATTTTCGACCGCACGTCGCACGAACAGCTACAATCGCAACAACAACACACCCAACACAACGGGGCTTCACGACTCCACAGCTGACTTAACACCTGACCTCGGCCTAGCAATTTTAAAACTCGCTGTTTCACCACCTGAAAAGCTTCAGCTCGACACTGCTGTTGTATGTACTCACAGTACATTACTCGTCCACCTGCATGTTCACAGAAAACTTCACTTAATATGTCACAAGACATTACACATTCAACTCGATGACAACAATTATCTGCGCACAGATGTTTCTCACAGAATACAGCAAAATAATTGACTATTCAGTTCACTAAATTTCATTAATGCTTAGATGACTTAATCACATTGGCAACACAGCCAGAACAAATAGCAATTCAAAATTTTGCAACCATGCCATAATGATTTTCAGCAAGAACTCAACGCGCGAATGATATCACTTTTCACACAACTTGACAGGAACACAGAACGATTAGCCATTAGCACTTTACTTAACAGCTGTGCATAGATAACCTTCTACCATGAATCAAATAACTACTGTACTGGTTTGATCCTACCTTGGAAGTAGCTTGTAGTACGGAACATCACAGAGTGTGATAACAGAGAGAATCCATCAGCCAATTTTACCATGCTTACAGAGAGACCATGTTCTTGAGTGCCAGTATTAAACCTGGACTTGACTCGTCGTCAGTGCGTTCACGCACTGAGGAATGCCAGCAACGCTTTGTCCATTCACAGCCATGAAAAGAAAATCATAATATTAGCCAGAGTACCACAGTAGGCATCCTACCTAACCTTAGTTAACCCTCAGTTACTCACTTCTCCCGTGCTGCTCGAATCCACGTAAGTTAAACTACCTCGTTACTATGGCAACAAAACAATACCAGGCAACGGGCTTCAGAAAATCGAAACCACGCTCTGCTACCATAAATCTGTACCGATAAATTTGAGTGGAGGGAGGGTTTGGTACCCCGAGGCCAAAGTGGCCTGAAGACAATTAACCTAGTACTATTCTATGCTCTCAATTAAAACATGGATTCAAACAGCAGTGGTAAAATAAATATATATATTCTCAAGGGAAAAGAATACAAGGCCGAAAGGCTATGGGAGGGAACACCAATCTGCAATCCTACTATATATCTAAAATGGAGGCCAAGCTATATCCCCAAATTATATGGCTACGCTGTAAAATTAATACAGGTCACAATTATGTGATTTACAAATCACTTCATATTAAACTTTTCCACTTCTTATATGAAACTACTACAGTCTCTTTTTGATTCAATTCAATTAGTTACTCATTACATTCTTTCAAATAGGCTTCCGAAACTGTTTTGCAACCAGCATGGATGCTGTACTTATACGGCCATAATAGACCAAAAGATGCCATCACAGACAAACGAAAAGCAAGGGACCGTTTGTCATTATTAAAACTATCAAGTTCCCCACACCAAAATCCTGACAATTAAATTCTTGAAACCATTTAATTTCACATTAGCAGCATGGAAAGATTAAAAATGAAACCAAACACATCTCGAAAGATGAAGTAAAACAAACTCGTTTTCGCTGCTTAAAGAAACGGAGGCGTGTTATGAATATAAAATAATCTTAGGCCACATTATAATAGACCCATAAAAATATAAATTGAACAAATTAGACAATCTAAGAAAACGCCTTGATAAAGGAAGAATAGCGTCCTTTTGGAATCGAAAGTTATTTCAATGCATCCGGCCAGACGACACTTGGCCTCTTAAAAATCCACAAACTTAGTTCCCATTTTCATGAAATGTCATAAATATTTTGTCCGACGGTTCTAGAGTTCCAATTAATATCATCTAACAGTTTTTACCTTGTTCTCGGACCAAGATTTAGGTAGTGGTCCGAGGCTACCACAAACCGCGTCCTTTCACCACAAGCTCACATTATGTTCTCTTTTAGCTTGGCTTCATTTCGACACTGGGACGCCATTTTGCGCATGTGCAGAAGTTCATTTTAAAACCGATGACAAATGAAGAACGCCTGGCACTAGTTTTAATGCCAACTTTATAATTAATTTTCCTTCACCTCTTAAATTATCGAAACGTCCCTTTTTAACCAAATTTAATTTGGCAATAGAATTTTCATCGATGTGTCCGTCAATGATTGGCTATCAGACTTTAGATTATTTGAACAAATACCGCCAAATCCAGTACAGTCCCAGCATACATATTATTCACTAGACAGTCAACCATGGCTATATTCAATCAATGTAGGCCGGAGTAATTAGTTAATATATTTTCCATTAAAAGATAATGGTTATATAAGTTATTTATGTCTTCTTCTTGTATCCAGAAATGATTCACAATTAATGCCAGGATCGTCGGCAGAAGAATGGGGGGGGGGTCACATGGGGGCGGGGCACATGGGGGCGGCGGCGAAGTATTGTGAGTCGAAACCAATCGGCTCAGTCTCCCCCTGCGATTCCACCTGTAGGGGGTCAGATGATGATCCCCGATGGTAGCTGCAAGCAGGATGGAACCAGCTCTCCAATACAGCCTCTCCGGACCGTTACAGCTGGACATCTCACGAAGTTGTAGTAAATGCTTCCACTCTGACCAGCAGAATGGCTAACACCTCCACTAGATGTTATGTCGTGCATGGTGACAGTAACCTGTGCACTGGCCACTGCCACGAGTGGTGAGTGATCACATCACTCACGTGACCAACCGGAACAGATTCCAGATGGCAATAAGGATCACATGATCGCCATCTCACCGATGATATTCCATGTAGATTCAGTTACCATGTCGTTGTTATAGCAAGTGACATTCCTTGGCTTTTGGAATAATTGTAGTGTTTGACCAGGTAAGACTGTTAGAGTTTAAACCGACAGACGATGTTTCAATTTAAATTGTTAGTTTACAATGTGATGAGTAATTACTAATATGAACATCACAATTCGATGTTCTGTTAAAATTTATAGCTTGTTCCCAGCCAAAATAAATCCTGTTTTCACATTCTAAGGAAATTATTAAGTGGACGCAGCGTCACTTAACAACATGCCATCCCTCAGCAATCATGGCAATCGGCTCTCAATTATATATAAGGTACCAAGGTACCACAGTACCTCCCGAGTACTCTCAAACAGCACAGTCATGTAAGTTACTTCTGATGTACAATACATCAAGTACAAATATACACACAACTCTCAAGCATGGCTTCAAACTTTATTAAGGTAGAACAGCAGGCGCAGAACCGCTCGAACAATCTCAGCAACCAAACAGCAATCACAATTTCACGTGAACCAAACTTCAACAGAACTACACACACGTGCTCAACTTCAGATAACGCAGGAATCCATCTCACATCTGCGACCAATCACTATGAAGCAGCAGTTACTCCTGACACAACCTCACTATTGAACCAAACACATAGTCAGCTTACTACCAGAATCACCCAAGTTCACTCGCACGTTGCCCTCAGCAATCTTCTAACCTCACTGTCACAATGACAACACTAGACAACTCAAAGGATCAAGCTCACACCTAACCTCACAACATTCACTCTTGTCAAGACATAACCTCACCAAATTCACCAGTCGACTTCTAACAACCAGCTACCAACCCAGTGCGACCATCTCAACGATAGGTAGCACTACCAATTCATCACAGGTAGCAAGACTACTACCAACTTACCTTGGGTCACTTAAGAGTAACCAACTCTTACCTTGGGTCACTTAAGAGCAACCATTGCCTTACCGTCCGTAGGTGCCAACTGACTACGTCTGTAGAACCAGACAAATTAAATTCCTCACCTAATCAATTCAGAAAGAAAACCTTCACCTGTATCGCATACACAATGCAGCTTACAGTTTGCTCCCAAACTGGCCTCCACACCTGCCACGTGTTTCAGCGACAAGAAATATCCACCTGCATATACCTTCCCTTCATGAAAAGGCTCCCTGCATATACCTCTTCTAATTAATAAGTCAAGGCACCACTCGACTAACTCAATCTCAAACTCACCATCAGCTCACTCATTAAAACCAACCGTCCGTAGGTACCTATGCCGTCTGAAATATCAGACAAGAACAATTTCCAATCCACCTAATTCCATAACAGAAACAGTTGCCAGCCATCTCCGGAACTAGTCTGGAACACCTGCCACGTGCGCCAATGAAAGGAAATATCGCCTGCATACGCCTCTTCACAAAACCTCCTGCATACGCCTCTTCACAAAGACCACCTGCATACGCCTCTTCACAAGAAAAGGCCACCTGCACTTTCACTTAAGGACATTAGGCACCACTCGACAATCCATCACACATCATCAGGGAATTAAACATCCTGGTATCACCGACCCAACCTAACCTCTCGAAGCACAAATACTACTCAGAGTACTGACAAAATACACAACTCAATCCAACAAATACCAACACGGTACCAACAAAACAAAACCTAGACACTAACCGAAGAAATCTCAAATACTCAACCGAGTACCAACGCACAAGAAAATAATAAAAACACTAACCCTAATTAAATCTCAACTAGTACCGACAACGCAGTACATGGATCACAAATCCACAAATCACAAACAACAAAACACTCCCTAACAAGTACTCACTCGAGCACCAAGTACCAACCAGGCACTAAACACACCTGAAATAAAACAACAAAATGTACCCTCAAAATACTAAACTACGATGTGCGATCATCACCAGCCCGCACGACATCAAGAGTCAGAGGAGCATAGCAATGTCGACATCACCAACCATCACTGAAAGTACCAGAATCATAAATAGACAGAGACTGGCTACTCCCGCTAGGTTGGTATCACTCGACGATCTCCGCATCAACTCCTCACTTCTCAATTGGCATCCTGAAATGCCCTAACCTCACTCGCTCAACCACACGCACACCAACACCAACCATACGTGCAGTCCTGGCACGTCACTCGTTCGATTCCTAACTCCAACCAAACCTGAAATAAATTTCAAAATTTCTATCTACCGACTGAAGATCAAAACTTCACACGACCAAAATACGATCACCTAGATCAGCTCTTCTTATAACTGCTTTCTGCTTCCTAATTTTCGACCGCACGTCGCACGAACAGCTACAATCGCAACAACAACACACCCAACACAACGGGGCTTCACGACTCCACAGCTGACTTAACACCTGACCTCGGCCTAGCAATTTTAAAACTCGCTGTTTCACCACCTGAAAAGCTTCAGCTCGACACTGCTGTTGTATGTACTCACAGTACATTACTCGTCCACCTGCATGTTCACAGAAAACTTCACTTAATATGTCACAAGACATTACACATTCAACTCGATGACAACAATTATCTGCGCACAGATGTTTCTCACAGAATACAGCAAAATAATTGACTATTCAGTTCACTAAATTTCATTAATGCTTAGATGACTTAATCACATTGGCAACACAGCCAGAACAAATAGCAATTCAAAATTTTGCAACCATGCCATAATGATTTTCAGCAAGAACTCAACGCGCGAATGATATCACTTTTCACACAACTTGACAGGAACACAGAACGATTAGCCATTAGCACTTTACTTAACAGCTGTGCATAGATAACCTTCTACCATGAATCAAATAACTACTGTACTGGTTTGATCCTACCTTGGAAGTAGCTTGTAGTACGGAACATCACAGAGTGTGATAACAGAGAGAATCCATCAGCCAATTTTACCATGCTTACAGAGAGACCATGTTCTTGAGTGCCAGTATTAAACCTGGACTTGACTCGTCGTCAGTGCGTTCACGCACTGAGGAATGCCAGCAACGCTTTGTCCATTCACAGCCATGAAAAGAAAATCATAATATTAGCCAGAGTACCACAGTAGGCATCCTACCTAACCTTAGTTAACCCTCAGTTACTCACTTCTCCCGTGCTGCTCGAATCCACGTAAGTTAAACTACCTCGTTACTATGGCAACAAAACAATACCAGGCAACGGGCTTCAGAAAATCGAAACCACGCTCTGCTACCATAAATCTGTACCGATAAATTTGAGTGGAGGGAGGGTTTGGTACCCCGAGGCCAAAGTGGCCTGAAGACAATTAACCTAGTACTATTCTATGCTCTCAATTAAAACATGGATTCAAACAGCAGTGGTAAAATAAATATATATATTCTCAAGGGAAAAGAATACAAGGCCGAAAGGCTATGGGAGGGAACACCAATCTGCAATCCTACTATATATCTAAAATGGAGGCCAAGCTATATCCCCAAATTATATGGCTACGCTGTAAAATTAATACAGGTCACAATTATGTGATTTACAAATCACTTCATATTAAACTTTTCCACTTCTTATATGAAACTACTACAGTCTCTTTTTGATTCAATTCAATTAGTTACTCATTACATTCTTTCAAATAGGCTTCCGAAACTGTTTTGCAACCAGCATGGATGCTGTACTTATACGGCCATAATAGACCAAAAGATGCCATCACAGACAAACGAAAAGCAAGGGACCGTTTGTCATTATTAAAACTATCAAGTTCCCCACACCAAAATCCTGACAATTAAATTCTTGAAACCATTTAATTTCACATTAGCAGCATGGAAAGATTAAAAATGAAACCAAACACATCTCGAAAGATGAAGTAAAACAAACTCGTTTTCGCTGCTTAAAGAAACGGAGGCGTGTTATGAATATAAAATAATCTTAGGCCACATTATAATAGACCCATAAAAATATAAATTGAACAAATTAGACAATCTAAGAAAACGCCTTGATAAAGGAAGAATAGCGTCCTTTTGGAATCGAAAGTTATTTCAATGCATCCGGCCAGACGACACTTGGCCTCTTAAAAATCCACAAACTTAGTTCCCATTTTCATGAAATGTCATAAATATTTTGTCCGACGGTTCTAGAGTTCCAATTAATATCATCTAACAGTTTTTACCTTGTTCTCGGACCAAGATTTAGGTAGTGGTCCGAGGCTACCACAAACCGCGTCCTTTCACCACAAGCTCACATTATGTTCTCTTTTAGCTTGGCTTCATTTCGACACTGGGACGCCATTTTGCGCATGTGCAGAAGTTCATTTTAAAACCGATGACAAATGAAGAACGCCTGGCACTAGTTTTAATGCCAACTTTATAATTAATTTTCCTTCACCTCTTAAATTATCGAAACGTCCCTTTTTAACCAAATTTAATTTGGCAATAGAATTTTCATCGATGTGTCCGTCAATGATTGGCTATCAGACTTTAGATTATTTGAACAAATACCGCCAAATCCAGTACAGTCCCAGCATACATATTATTCACTAGACAGTCAACCATGGCTATATTCAATCAATGTAGGCCGGAGTAATTAGTTAATATATTTTCCATTAAAAGATAATGGTTATATAAGTTATTTATGTCTTCTTCTTGTATCCAGAAATGATTCACAATTAATGCCAGGATCGTCGGCAGAAGAATGGGGGGGGGGTCACATGGGGGCGGGGCACATGGGGGCGGCGGCGAAGTATTGTGAGTCGAAACCAATCGGCTCACAATCCGCCTATTCAATACAATTTTTAAAAACATTATTACAGTTACATGTTTCTGGGTATATTACCCCTTCCTCAGCCTGCCTGACAACTATAAATACACTTTCATTTTATAAGACATAATTAGCATGAAGAACAGAAGACACTTCTTATATTCTAAATCATTATGTTGAACCGTTTTAAAAATTATATACGCTGGTAAGTTTTTAGATGTTTTGGTATTAGTTTATTATTCCTGCATTTCTTCATGAAATCTATATCTTTTATAGATTGTTTAGCTTGTTTAGCCGTCGCCGCCCGTGCGATGATAACCCTTGCACACTTTTCACATTGACCGGGCCTTGTGGTAACACCTATAGACGACATTCCATAAAATTGTGACAATGTCTTTTATGGCCGGCTTGTCACCAAGTCTGTCGCCAAGCATTTTAAAGCTACTGCCAGCAGGAGGCCGCTCCTAACATGGAGAACAGACGCCTTTTGTAGCCGCTCCTAACAAGGAGAACAGACGCTAAATCTGATATATGGCCATAGTTATGAATAAATACCTTTTACTCTTATTAATCCCGAGTACTAGGATACCACTTCCGCCAGCTGCACTGTTCCGAATTCCAGCTTCTCCACTGTAGCTACCGTTGTGGACTTCACTCATAACCCATAGCTGGGGCTCTCCTTATTTATGAACCCTGGAGAGAGTGTGTCCCAGTATTGTAAAGCCCCCAGGAGTAGGGCTGCTTCTTGGTCCGCCGGCTCATTTCCAAGGTATTTCCACCAGCCCACATTGCTTTAGGCCCCCTTTCCGCCACCTGGGGACGCGCCCTCTAGGGGTATACAGGCTCCCCCGAGGGATACAGGATATCTGTTATAGCAAATCCGAGAAAATGCATTGTTTGTCAACAGAGTTCTTTGCTTTCACATGTGACCAGCTCGTTGCGTAATGCATAATATTCTTGGCTGTCACCCCTGATGTCCAGGTTCAATTCCTAGCTCTGTTAAGAAATTTAAATCTGGTCTGTGGGTTGGAATGAGATTTTCTCAGCCACATGAGACAAAATTGAGAAGAGGATATCAGAAAAATCACAACCCCCCCCCCCACAAGTACACGAGGCTGAAATAAAGATGTTTTGCACTCCACTTTGAGGTGACAAATGAGATATTTTGGCCACCTCTGTAACCACCTACTGTAAGATAGTTTGGTTTATACAATACACACATACTCACCTCTTACCTGTTTGATGATAATAATATTAATAATAGAATCTTGAGTGTGCGCCAGGTCACAAACTTGAAGTTGACGAACGAAATTTATATTTATTTATTTGTCGTATGGCTTTTAGTGCCAGGAGTGTCCGAGGACATGTTTGGCTCGCCTGAGTCTGTAGCTGATTCCAGCTACAAGTTCCGTTCAATTTCAAGTAGTTCCAACTTTTGCCACCAGATATCTGATACCTAGTGGTGAACGTTGGAACTTTGATAGAGCGTTCCGATGAAATCTAACCTAACAATTTAGCTTCACACAAGTTTAGTCTGTGGAAGGATCTTTTACATGCCATAAATCTATGACATGGGACCACCGGCTTTACTTCCCCTCCGAAGGAAGGCATACTGAAGGATTTTTAACGCTCTTAAAAAATCCGATGACTTCGGCCGGGTTTGAACCCGCTATCTTGGGCACAGCAGTTCAGCATGCTACCAACTATGCCACCGAAGCCAAATCTATAGATAAATAATAATAGTAATAACCAGAGCTGCAGAGAACTCTCTTTCTCAGATCGCAGCGTAACTGAGTCACCAACCAATTAGCAATCGATATGGGAGAATGGGAAGTCTTATACATAAATCTAACTACAGTATGAGAAAAGAACGATCTATCATAAAACCAAAATGAATTTATGAACAAAAAGCATCGAAGAAAATGACGTTAATTTAATTAAGAGGGAATGAAGTTATGTAATTTGGCAAATTGTACAATGGAGGTATATACTTCAAAAACTGAATTTACTAGCAAAACTGGAATTTATGTGCCCAATTAAAATTAGCAGAGAGACTTGTGTTTAGACAATGTGTTTGCTCACTGTTGCTGTTTTGAGGTGCCTCACGACTCCTACACATGTCGTCAGGTAGTCTGTTGATGATTTCCTCGGACATCTCCAAGGACTGCGGGTTCGGTTGAAGATCGGCGATGATGATTAAGATTTATAGTTTGAAATTGCAGAGACTTATAGTGTGTCACCTGCATGCTGAATAAGTGATTGAATCTTATTCGGAAATTACTTCTGTAAATATGGTGAGACACAACAATATTACAAGTTCAGATTTTGTAAGTTAGATACTTTGAAAATACCGAGCAAGTTCCGGCTGAACCGCTCACCAAAAGTTCATTCAGAAGCTGAACAGATAGTCTGATAGTCAGAAAAAGAGTCCTCGAAAAAATTAATAGCTTGACACGGAGGGTATATCGGATCAAAATTACCACCTCCACAATGTCTTCAGACCACCAATAAGCATCCAGTTGCCATAGCAACGCATCCCTTCTTCATGTAGGATCAATTTGGTCATCCGTGATTAGGTTTGTATATCACGTGACTGTCTTCTTACTCCTCAATTATTCCCTTGTCACGAAAATAAAGTCTCTTTAAGGTTGGGGTCAACATCTCATACATTATTGTGAAATCCTCCTTTTTCCCAGAGCTCGCTGGGTCTCAGAATCTTGCAACCTCAATTTTTTCCCCTGAGCCAAAGTTAGCAGGCCTCCTGCGGTAAACATCTGTTATTGTGAGTCAACAAATCGTTGCACAAGTTTCCCTCTCTGTCCTAACTTAACGCAAGAAAGACTACGTCCATTCTACATAATACGCTTAAATAAATGTATAATAAGTTACTATGTATTAATTTGTGTGTGACTGGAAATTAATTTCACTTATAATTTACGTAAATTAGATATAAACTAAATGGCTGCTTGAAATAAAATAACATATAAAGTATCGGCAAAATGACCACTATGTCCAAGCCTTTAATTTAAACAATGAAAGCTTGCTTTCAGTGGCAAAATACACTGGATTTATACTGATGCCAAAATGTTGATGTAAGCCTACGATATTCTGTGTAAACTTGTGGTTTTATATGACAATTAATCTAATGATCATAAGCCACGAGACCTCCAGTTGGCTAGGCATCTCATGTACAGGACATGGTATTTCATCTCAAATCCCTGCAGCAATTCGGTGTTTGTTTTCGTGCATTTACAGTATAACGATTTCGGTGCTTATTTTGTGGGAAGGCCAGTGAAAGCATAACATGTTGTATTATGCAAAACAAAGTAATGCTGTAACAAAACTTAGACAGAGCATGGTATTCTGTGGTTTCCATGTCTGTCTGGCCTAGGATGGCATAGATATCTTCTTTGTTAGGAAATCATTTCCCACGCAATATCTTCTTCACTTTGGGAATGAGATCATACTCACATGAATCAGGAAAGTAAGGCTGATGTGGAAGTACCGTACGTCTCATTCCCACTGTTTTAAGCAACACCATCCACCTGGTAGGTAATATTTTTGAAACAATGACAAGAGCATTGCAGTGGTCTTCCCAGGATGTACTAGCCAGTATCTTGGCGAGATGTATCATACCAATTCATGACTCATATGATACGCTGGGACGAAACACCTACAAAATTCATTGAGGTCTGGACAGTTTCAGTTTCTTTGAAATTTTAATTGATATTGATTCAATGCAATCAGAATATAAAATCTATAAGTTTCTTCAGAAACAAAGACCCATCACCTGGAACCAGCAAGCAGCATTTTGGAAAAAATATAAAATAACTAGAAGAGCTATGTCTCTCATAGTACATTGGCACTGCTCATGGTTCATAAGAAACTTCATCTGGTGGCTTAATTCAAAAGTATATTTCATGCACTACCATGACTTATCAAACCCTCGTATTAATATTAATCGCCCAAGATAATTTAGCTCCCATCTACGCATTGACTGACTGAATAATGGTATTTACATTGGGTAGTAACAAATACCTGTTTTTTATTTTTTAAATGTTTTTATTTTTATTTTTATTGTATGATATTATTTAGTAATATGTTTTAAGTTCATAGCTTTTGGATCCATTAAGACTTAAATTAAAACTGTTGTCATTAGATTGGCCCAGCAAGATTCCGAGCACCAGAAGTGTTATTCCGACCTGATCTCATTGGAGAAGAATATGAAGGCCTGCATGAAGTACTGTTATACTCTATACAGAAGTCAGATTTGGATCTTCGGAAAGTATTGTTCCAGAATATCGTACTGTCTGGAGGATCGACATTATTCAAGGTAAATATCTTTCACCTTCTCCCCACCTCTGTTTCGTGCATTTTTCTATTGCAGTCTTTCTTCTCTTTTGTTCTTTCCAACTCAGTGTCTCATAACTTGTGGGACATCGGCTGGCAACCATAGAGCTCCGAGCAGGGTTAGGATTCGTTTTTCCACTTTGTTGTATCAAGCAGCTCTCCTGCTTTATTACGGTATCTATGTAGGTCAGCTCTTTTTTTTTTTTTTCTTCTTTCTTTCTTTCTTTCTTACCTGACCATAACAGTATTATAATATCCAGAGCAAAGGAAGTATTTCAGTTATCCCCATTTTTATGGTTCATAACTTCTCTAACTTGATAACCACATATTTGAGGGGTGGCACTTTTTTAATTATTTTTCCAGGATGGACCCTGCATTCTTTCCTGTCTGATCTATTGGCCCTTCCTCTTCCGAGACTCTTATTCTATGAAGATTGAGTGTTCTTCTTATTCTTTTTGTTTTTCATAGGTTGATCAAGCCATTGGGCTCCTTAAAACAATAGATATATTAATATTTCTTATTTTTTGAATATTCAATTAAGTTTTTCTCTCACTCATGCCATTAGAGAAGAATTCTACCCATTTCCTACTTTTGAATGTACATTATCATACAATCCTCTTCATCTTTACTGTTGTTTCTTTGAATCCTGTATGATTAATATGAATTCAATGTTCTGTATGTTTCAGGGCTTTGGAGATAGACTGTTATCAGAAATTAGGAAGTTAGCACCAAAAGACATTAAAATTAAGGTAATCAATCAGTGCTACATTGTAAATAGTATACTGCATGTGTAAAGATACGAGAAACTAGCATTTTGAAATTGATTTTATAGCACTTTCATTTTTAAAAATTGAGTTTTGTAGCATTTAAAGGACACTAAGTACGGTAAAAAGTGAAAAGTTCAAAATTGATAAAACACGGCAACTAATACAAACATGCTCAGGTTTGGATACATGGGTGTTTCTGATCAACAGCACAAGATAACTTTCAAAATTAACATTATTTACACATTTACTAAACTTAAGGCAATACATCGAATAATTAAATGAAATGAATGAAAATCCACAGCCTGCTTCCGGTCTCCGACCGGGTCAGGAATGGAATGAATGAAGCCCCCATCTAGCGGCGAGGATATGAACTGTGCCGGCTGCCGAGGCCTGACGCACTCCTCTGGGGCAATGATTAAATGAATGGCAGATGGAATGAAATGATAGTGGAGAGTGTTGCTAGAATGAAATTGTCACAGGGAAAACCGGAGTACCCGGAGAAAAACCTGTCTGCCTCCGTTTTGTCCAGCACAGATCTCACATGGAGTGACCGGGATTTGAACCACAGACCCAGCGGTGAGAGGCCGGCGTGCTGCCGCCTAAGCCACGGAGGCTCCCGAATAATTAACTAAATAATTAAAAGTATATCTACCCCTTATTATTCCTGTTTCAATGGGGAGGGATGATGGGATGAGATACAATAATTTTGTATTGTTGCAACAATTGCTTAGACTAGAATGAGGACTATGTGCAAAAATAATCAATACTAAGGCCAGTCTATCAATTATAGTTATTGTTGTTTTAAGGGGTGGAACTACGAGGTCATCTGCCCCTTATTAATTATACATGTCTATAGTAGTTATATAGAGTCCGCCTCATTGCAGAGTGGCTAGCATTTTTGGCTGTCACCACAGAGGCCCAGGTTCGATTCCCAGCTCTGCCAAGAAATTCAATTCTAGTCTGAGGGCTGGAACGGGATACACTCAACCTCGTGAGGCAAATGAGTAGAGGCAGGTTCGATTCCTACCTCAGCCATCTTGGAAGTTGTTTTCCATAGTTTCCCACTTCTACTCCAGGCAAATGCCAGGATGGTACTTAACTTGAAGCCATGGCTACTTCCTTCTCAAATTCTACCTTGATTACAAGTGCACACACTAGTGCAGACACCACAGTGACACAGGTTATCAGCCAACTTCTACAAACACTCAAGTACATGGAGCTACATGACTACAATGTTACAAAACCCCTAAAGAATCAACACCAACAAAACTAGTTATATTTATGCATTGAATGGTATTGGTGGTGGCAGTGTTTTAAGGGACGAAACATCTCCTCTTTCACCTATGATTGATGAGGTACAAAAATTAGGACAAAATGTATTATTGAGCTGCTGTGTTTTGCCATACAGAAAACAGCTGGAATCATGCGAAAGTGCATAAACTTCAATATTTACTACAGTATTACCATTTCAATATCTCTTTCAGATATCAGCTCCCCAGGAACGACTGTATTCAACCTGGATTGGTGGGTCGATTCTTGCCTCTCTGGACACTTTTAAGAAGATGTGGGTATCAAAAAGAGAATATGATGAAGAAGGCAAGCGAGCTATCCATAGGAAGACGTTCTGAAGTGATTTCTGTATGTCGTCAGAATCATTGGAGTACTGTCTCACAATACGGCCTGTGAGATATGCAAGTGCGGATTTGGGTCGAAAGACCCCCCCCCCCCTGTTGTGTAAAATAAGAAAAGGAAAA
The DNA here is from genome assembly GCA_946902985.2 of Meconema thalassinum. Classification (NCBI taxonomy): domain Eukaryota; kingdom Metazoa; phylum Arthropoda; class Insecta; order Orthoptera; family Tettigoniidae; genus Meconema; species Meconema thalassinum. Next base: position 265,561,313 of record OX336390.1, on the reverse strand, counting down.
GAAAGACTGCACAAACCTACAAACAGCATTTTGGCCTTATATGTGGTATATTGCACTTTCCTATATTTGTTAATTCAACTAAATAAACAAGGTATATAGAGATTTACCTTTGTTTGAGTTATCAACTTACCATAGCAAATTTTATCTCTTGGTTAAGAAATCAAATATTTTTCATATTACAGAGTATTTGTAATAGAATTTTTCATTTTTCTTTAAAATGTTTATGTAGTATGCTGTTTTCATTTGATTTTAATGCAAAATTATTTGTGGACAAGGAGCTATTTTTGAAGCACACTTTTTTTAAGTGTTGTGAAACTGAATCATCTGGTTATTTTGAGAATTCACATTACTTTTTACATAAATATTAATTTCATTTCCTATTAGTCAACAGTTTTTTCTGCAAAGGGGATGTGTACATGTGTACAGTAACTGTGTAGTTGTAACCTTGCACTAGTCGATATGAACGACTTTGAATACTTAATGGATACTGTAAGTTTTGATAATGTTTTAAATACAGTATATGTATTTGAGTCTATTTATTAAAGGTAAAAATTGATGGAAACATAATTTAAAGATTCTTGAGATTAGGCATCTGTCTTCTTAAACATTACCATATTTCAGCATTAGAGTTTGTGGTTTGTACGTAGTTTGGAACTGTAGTAGTGGCAATTAAAAGTTGTATGTGCTTGAAACTTCTACAGACCTTCAATGTTGTCACCAGCATTGTTTACCACTCGTTGCCAGTGATGTGGAAGTCGTAGAATATTGATAGCAGTGGCTGTTCTGTTGATTTCTCTGATAAAGCGATCTACTGCCTGCAGAATCTCAGGAACAGTTCAGAAACAAATGTAAGTGCTCCTTCATCTTTAGGAATAAGTCATAATCACAGGGGCTTAATTCAAACCTCTACTAATGAAAGTTCTGATGATTCTTGTCTACGACTACGATGGTGTCGCCCTAACACATACCATATCACAAGGTCACACAGTATTTCCATAATTTTTGGAGGATAACCTGAGACCATAATTCAAACAAATGCAGCAACATTTCCTACAGAATCCTTCCTTAGTGTTGCAAGATAATGCACATGCATGTTGCACCCCTGCAGCCAATTTTTACAGTCGCTGGGGTTAGAAAGTGCTTTTCTATCTACCATATTCACCAGACTTAAGCTCCTGTGATTAGGACTTGAAGAACCACTTTGTGGCATTCATTTCCAAACTGTTCCCGAGATTCTGCAGACATCCATCAGAGACATCAACAGAACAGGCGCTGCTGAAAGGATCTACGATTCCCATATCACTGGTAACAAGTTGTAGACAACGCCGGTGACCACATTGAAGGACTATAGGCGCAGGGTGTCAAACGATACGGGAATTTTACTGACCCAGGAAAAATGCAGGAAATGTCTGGGATTTTCCTATTTGATCCAGGAAATCTTGAAAAGTCTTATAATGCCCGACTTCTTAGCCTCTGAACGGTAGGTAGAGTCCTGCCGTTCGGCCTTTTATTTCGCCTGCAGATCACGCTGCCACCCGCATTTTGCGGGACCGCCGCTTAGAGCGTTAAGCGGGGTGAGAGCCCAACCAACGTCACGACTCGGCAGCATCGAATGCGAATACTTTGCCTGGCCGACCATAACCCATCCCCGCGGAGCTACTGGCGCCGCATCGTGCTCGTTGCTAGACAATGACGGAAGGAACTCTGCCTGCATTGTTATTCACCGAGGAGACCAGTTATTTTTATGCAGAGTTGTAATTTATATGTCAATGGGTACATTTGCAAAGCTCAATGTGATGGGGAAGGATATTCAGCATAAGTAGGAACCATTATGCTACTTCGCCTTTCTCCTACGTCGCCGTCCGTCACTTTAACGAGATTTCTGCTGTTCCTACAGCTTCGAGGTCGAGGCTGGGTACTGAGGATCAATGCGGGAAGGTAAATGTATTGCGATGTTAACACATACAAAACAACTCGGCTCTCAGCCGTTTAACATTATCCTCGCGGTCAAATATCGATAAATATTGCTATGTTATGCAATCTGCACCGTCCGTGGGCCGATTGACGAGATTCCCGTGGTTCTTGCGGTCAGGCACGGAGAAATATTGCGATGTTACGCATCGGCACTGTTCGCAGTCCGTTTGACAAGACTCCCCTTGTTCTTGCGGTCAGACACGGAGAAATACTGGGATGTTGAGCAATCAGCGCTGTCCGTGGTCCATTTGACGAGATTCCCCTTTTTCTCGCAGTCAGGCATGGATAAATATCATGATGTTGCACAATTGACGCCGCTCGCCGTCTGTTTGACGAAATCTCGATTATCGCGGACAGACACGGAGAAATGTCACTATGTACATTATCGACGCTCTCGGCTGTTTGACGAGATTCCTGTTGGCCTAGCAAAGTGAAAGGTGGAGAGTTCACAGTCGGGCATGATCGAGTGTGGCGAGTAGGTATAGGCACCACTTGAAAGTGGGTTGACTTAATTCTCACAGTTTCTACTCGGTGGTCGTGAGTTTACGGTGGAGCGTGGTCTGACTTAGGGGAAGTCGTGAGTACGGTACACAATTGGATGTGATCGGCACCATTCGTGTATGATGAGATTCCCTTGATTTTCAAGAGCACAAGTTTCGTCATAATCTGGATAATCTCTGATCTGGATAGTGACCAATCCAGACGGACTTCATTTGTCTATAGTACGAGTTTAGATGTCTCATCAAGAAACAACAAACTGTCGCTATGCTGTTACACTTACTCTAGAAAAACTTGATTCGCGCTTTAAAATTCATATTTTCACCCATTAGGTATGCAAACTCTATTCTCACACATATCTAAAATATACGGGAATTTGGTCCATTTTCGTTCGGGAAATACACAGGAATTTAAAAACGGATCACCACTCGACGGCATGAGAAGTTTCATGCAGGTACCACTTTTCTCTTCGTAATAAATAAAGAGTTGCCACTGTTAAAGTTCCAACCATCATTTCAAAATATAAAAATTAATATTTTGAATTTAACATTTTACTGCATTGAAGCATTTTATAATTAGCAGTGTAGCAAATTGATTGAAATTAAGGATGTGTAGTATTACATGTAATCAGTGGGATTAACTCACATACCATTTATTGCCTGTAATAAAATACACAAAATAAAGTGCCATGGAAAATGAAGACAAAAGAAAGCTGCTGAATTTCCAGAAAACAAACAAAGTATTTTCACATTCAAGTATTGAATTTAGTAGCCTAATTCAAAAGTTGGCGTTTATGTCTTAAGCTGGAAAAGAAATGTCTCCCATTGAAAAACTCCCCAGTTAATTTAAACCAGAATCTAAATATTTTTACAGAGGAATAAATATTTGAAGCACCTTTCTTATATTTACTAAGGAGTCCGAGTCAATGCATGTGAGAAGACTGGACAAGGGTGGAGGCTGAGAGATGGTGGGAAGACAGAAGACGTTGGAGAGGCTTGTGTTCCATACAGACCCGGCCAGTGGCTGGAAACTGTGCAAGATGATGATGATGAATATGATGCTACTTTTAATTTGCCGAAAACCAAAATTAAAGGTGCAATTAGCAGAAAACTAATAATTTTACATTTCTCGCCAGCTAAAAGCCTTTAGTATTTGCATGTAGAAGTCATAAAGCACAGGAATATATCAATTGACATATTATGGAAAATGTTTCTTTGTTATCACTAATGCTAGAAACCACAAACTCTATTTATTGGGTAGTTAATGAAATTGTGTTTAATGCAAGATAGTCTCAAGAAGGTGACTCATGTTCTGACCGTTATAAGCACTTTGAACCATGTTGAGCATGGATTATAAAAAGTATGCTTCATTTGGGATCCAAAATGTGCAGACTAAATGCAGAAAGGCATAAGAGTTCTTTATGATTACTCCAGTGAGAAACATGAAAGATTACCAAGTGGATTAGAATGCTCTTTCCCCACAAAAATATTCCTCTGGCTGTGTATCTGTTCCCAGCTTTATAAAATTCATAATCAAATCAAACATTATAGAACCAGATATGGTAAAAGCTCCTCTTAATAGAATGTGGTCTTATCAGAAATTTCTACTAATGTACATGGAATCCATGAGTACATGTATCATTAAGTCATATTACAGTTCATTTGTATTTGTACTCCTGGGCCCAAGTAAAGAAATGATTTATGTTTCAGTTTTTTTTTAAATCTTGTAAATATTCATTGTAATGCAGAGGTACAGTGTGACAAGTATTCAAGGAAATTTATACAGCATTTTTTATTGCTGAGGATTATTTTTACAAGTGTTTAAGTTGCATGGTTTTATAGCAGGTTCTTTGTGTGTTTATCAGAATTTAGTTTGGCATGTCCAAGTATTTCAGCTTCTTATGTTATACATGAAAAACGACATTGACTTGATAACGAAGTGGCTTAGCTAAATGACTTCAGTGCTGAGAGCAAATTTTACTCTTACATACAATGGCAAACAAACAATAGTAGATCACTGTGTTCAAGGTGCAAAAGGTGACTTTGCTAGGTTGGCCACATTGCAATGCAATAGCACCGTCTCTTTCCTTCCCTACACGTCTCACTCGCTCCGCCTGTCTCTCCCTTTCTCACTGTCCACGCTGTTTCTTCCTGAAACCTCATTTGTGGATATAGAGTGCTCCTCTCACCAAGGCGGATCGGATTCGGTTCCAAGTCAATGCATGTGAGATTTTCAAAGTGAAATATTACGTCCTGAGGTTCGGATCCCATGGAAAAATGGAGGTCTCGTGGCTCATGATCGCCAACTTTTTTAATTCTTCTCGTCTGCCGTCCCCTATGATTCACCAAATTTTTCTGAGTTTACTTTGTTGTACTGTCTTTCAATGTATGATTTTCTTATGCACTTAATTATTCTACCACAGATTTTATCATCATGACTGACAAAAAAAACTAATAAAGTTTACACTTCAATTTAAATGGGCGCTCTACACCATCTGAGCCGAATTGCCCCAAGTCAAAACACTGGTCTAATGCATGGTGCACAGAACAACTGTGCCTCGGTTTGCATGCATTTGAGAGACCCTGGTGTAAAGTGTTGTCAAGAAAAGTTTCAATAGTATATTTCTGTGTTAACTCAGTGTAACGCAATATAATGAAATTTCATAAACTTCAGCAGTTTAGAAAAAAACATGGCTTGTGATAAATAAATAAATACATATTTTGCTCTTAAATTAAAGTGATCCACTTTGTGTTTGTCTGCCAGTGTAAATTGCAGCTTTTCTTTTTTAATGTCATTAAATTTCATTTTTTTTTTAATATAAATATAAACTTTCACAACCATAAAAACCCATCTTAGTGTTAGGTTGTCATAGAATTATTTTAAAAATGTTTCTCTGACGAACTGCTCAGATTTCTTCAGGTTTATGACCATTGTAACATTGAAGGAAGACAGGATAGTTGATAGTCTTAGTTCACAATTGTTTACCATCAAAGTTGAAAACCACCTACCCCTTTCCTCACACTAAAGGATTCTGAGAATGAATGAATGAATATAAACTTTTACAGAAGTCCAGAAAATGTCTGGCACTTTCCATCATTCCCCTCCTTCCCATCTGCTAACTTTTTATCTATTTTTATCCCATCAATCCCGGCCCTTACAGTGTTCAGGTACACTTCTTTCCAGTATACTGCCTTTCTTCACTGAATTAGCATCAGCAAAATATTTTAGATCCTGTCATGTTTCAATGTGTGTGCTAATGTAATACGGTAAATCGCTGCTGTCTATATTCAGGATACGTTGTTAATACCGTATGTATTATAGAATTCGCTTATTAGCTTTCCTAATTGACTATTCATAAAGTAAGGCATGATTTACAGTGACATTGTTTCTTGGTACTTTATTAAGTGACTGGTTTATAAAGATATTTTTCATGATTATTAAACATTTTGTGTTTCATGACAGCTGTATGCACAGTGGTGCCTTAATGATGAGAAATTTGATCTCTATAGCATTCTAAATTGGTGGACCCAAATTTGACAGGGTTGTACAGATTTTCAAATTTGGAAGTGTTCTGGAAGATCTTCACCATTTCCAATTTGCAGCATATCAATATAACTGCCGAAAGATCAAGTCGAATAAAGCTATGCCCATATTGTGATCAAATTTTTACTATCAAGTACTTAAACCTTGTTACAGTCATAGTATTTCCAGTCATGAGAATTTTGTGTATACAAAAATATTATAAGTTTTATCCACAATGGATCTTTCGTTATTTATTTCTTAAGCCATTCTCTGTGTTTCAACGCCATTTTTCTGCTGCAAAATGTCCGGCTTTCTTCCTCTGCTCAAAATTTTGCTTTGATAGGTCAAACCACAGTGTTCAGACAGCAATGTCTTCCAAAATTCCTAATCCTTTCTAAACTTTCTAAATCAATTTCGAACTCTAGGTTATATTCATGTTATTGCCCTGTATTAATTAAATAACCTTGGATTGTATATGTATTTGTATCGACATGCAGAATAGTTACTACAGTGCTTGCTTGTGTTCCTGAGTGCAATAGTTAGGACTTATGTCTGGTCATCAAGCTTACTAGAAATATTTCCCAATCTTCACATAACCAGCTGAAAACCTTTGGCATGCTTTTTTTAGAAAAATGTTCTTGAAATGATTAGCTATGGTAAGTCGATTGTCTCTTCATTAATTTGCTTGTGTATCCCCCATAAAACTTAATAGGTGCCTCACACCCACAGTGTGATTGTAATGAACAGTGACAAGTTAGCAGTCGGACCAAAAGACATTCTGCGCCAAGAAATTTCGTCATGAAATTGAGTTTTTAATTGTATGTCATACATATTTTCTGTTGGTATAGTGTTTCATACCATTAAAGAAGGCTGTATGTATATTTTGGATGTGAAGACATTATTTATTAAGATTTTTTAAGAACGTTATATACTTCTATCATGTTTTGTATACACTGGAGCACTGCAAATCATCCTTTTTCAACTATTGTGTGTTGATTTTCTTTATACCATGTAGCTGGATCTTCTCAACAAAGAAAAAAAAAGTCCTCGATTACCTATTTTCTGGCATGATCGTCGCACCCTACTTTTCAAATTTAAGAAATTGATTTATTGTCATTTGTAGCTCTTCAGTCGGTCAACATGATTGTGCCCAATGAATGGGCAGGGTAAAAGATATAAATATGTAAACACACTCCAGGAAAAAAATTACATGTATTAATTAAATTATCCTAAACTGCCCCATTTTATTCCGATAATTTAATTAATGTAATTTTTTCCAGGAGTGTGTTTACATAGGGTATTTATATCTTGTAACCTGCCCATTCATTGGGCACAATCGTGTTTACCGACTGAAGAGCTACAAATGATAAACTTTCATGGCATAATTAGCACATTCGTATTTGTGAGCCAATCAGTTGCACACGCTGCTATCAGCTTATAACCTAGGGTGACCTTGTCAGAAGAAAGAAGCCTCTGTGGTTGTAGGCTATGACTCACGCTACGCGAGTGGCTGGCATGCTAGGCAGTGGCCACGCTCGGCACCAGTCCAGGGGTGTGAACCTTTTATATAGGTAGATAGACCCGTCACTTCCATGAGCTGGCCTCAGGATGACGAGCTTCAATAAGCCATCGTACGAAGCACTGCTAGCCCCAGTTTGCCCACTTTAATACAGGTCTGACTGCAATTGGTGAAAACTTACGCAAGGGACACCCCAGTTAAATTTAGAAAATTGACAGGCCATGCTATAGGCCAGTTCCATGGAAACATCGTAACAGAGACCTGTGCATGAAATACGCATATGGTGTTCACAATGAGAAAATACAAGAATTGTACAGTGATCTTGAAGTTGAAAGTGAAATACATGGGATTATCAATTAAGCAAATAATGATCTACCGGTATTTAAAAACTAAACTAAAGATTGCTTTGAAGCCATTTTTTCAGTGTTGCCTTATTAAAAATTGATATTGTAACTTTGTCAATTTAAAAATGATTATTATTATTTATTAATTATTTCTTTCTTCTTTGAACTTTAAATATTCTTTGAATAATTGTTGCTCCCTGCTTTTCTTCTACAAATTTTAGGCTAAAAATATGTGACGATTATGCCAAAAAATATAGTATGTTGATTGATATGAATAGCTAACATGAAAGAGAATATGGGTGCAAGTTGTTCTTAACTCTTTTATGGCAGAAACTCTCCATTGTTCCGCTTCTAATATACAGTAAGTTGTTTTTTCTTTCCACAGTCATCCATTACATACAGTAATTGATTTTATTTCTGTTCAGGAACTTAACATAGCAAATGGTATAAAGATAGTTGTGGCCTTTCTATCCTTTCAAGGCCCTGGTTTTCTTTTGAATGCTTGTTGAATTGTGATGTACAGAAATGTAACCCTAGGTTACTTACTTTTATAAACTTTATTTGAGAACTGCATTTTGAGGTGGCCCTCTATATTGCTCTTCTATGCCTACTGTCGACCAAAATATTATGTGCACTCTAGTTTGAAGGTTGTTTTTGAAGTAACCAATATACCTACATAAAATCCAATAACATCATTTTCGTCCTATTTTACATTAGTTCATGTAGGTTTGGAATTTTTAATTTATATTTTAATATTTTTATCGCAGTTGAAACAGAAAAAGTGCCCGTTTTTAAGCGTGTTTCAACCATGCGTCACATTTAAGAATTAATAACTCACAAACCCGTCATCAGATCGAATCCAAATTTTAACACAATATACATTGGAATGTTGTATAACTGGTTTATTAATTTCAAAATGTTGTGTGTTCAAGAACGAAAGTTATCATTTTTATAAGGTAACTTTTTCTCGGCTCGGGGTCGTTGGAAAATTTAGTTCTTGGTTGCGTTGTAATCCTTATACATCAATAAGTTATGCTGTATGACTGTGAAATACGTAAATTAATTCACTTATTTTATATCGGCTTGTATTTGTACAGGGAATTAAGACATGGTTCACCAGCTAGCCGCTCCGGGAAATGCTGTACAGCGTTGCTGATATGGAGCCCGTCACTTCCGAGCGAGGCGCGCCATGACGCGTAATGGAGCACAACTTGGCAACGCTGTACAGCTTTCACCGGAGCAGCTAACTGGTGAACCATGTCTTAATTCCCCGTACAAATACAAGCCGATATAAAATAAGTGAATTAATTTACGTATTACACAATCATACAGCATACCTTCTTGATGTATAAGGATTACAATGCGACCAAGAACTACATTTTCAAACCACTCCGAGCCGAGAAAAAGTTACCTTACAAAAATGATAACAACTTTGTTTCTTGGACACAAAAAATTTTAAAATTAATAAACCAGATATACAACATTCCAATGTATATTGTGTTAAAATTTGGATTCAATCTGATGATGGGTTTGTGAGATAATTCTTAAATGTGACGCATGTTTGAAACACGCTTAGAAACGGGCACTTTTTGTGTTCCAACTGAGATAAAAAATATTAAAATATAAATTAAAATTTCCAAACCTACATGAACTAACGTAAAATATAACGACGAAAATGATGTTATTGGATTTTATGTAGGTCTATTGGTTACTTCACAAACAACCTTCAAACAACCTTCAAACTCGAGTACACATGATATTTTGGTCGACAGTAGTATCGTATCTCCTTTCTGTATGTTCTAAAAATAATTCTGTTGAATTGTGCTCTACTTTCGTTGTACGCATCAGAGCTACTTTTCTAATGAGTATTAACATATTTACAGTCCACATAAGAGTAATAAGGAGAAGAAAGGTACATCCTCTAATCCTAGATTTGTTTGAGGATTTTCAGATATGGTCGTAAATCTAACAGTGTTACAGGAACATTAATTAAACATTAATTAATCATTCATCATCAACATCATAATTTAAGTATTACTCATTTGACAAGTCTTTGCTATTTTGAAGTGAGTGCGCTCTCCTCTGTTTTTATGCGTCTGTCAGCAAATCGGGCTAATGCACGGCAAGGGGAGGAGCGCCAATACTCCTCTTCTTTATCTTTGTAACGTGTGCACACAATTTTTTCCAATCTTCTCTAGTCACTTCACGAATGCAGCGGTGGGTAGCAAGGAAATAGTGAGATAGTATACTTGGCTTTCTCATCGTTGACTATTAATCCCAGTTTACTTGCTTCTTTCAAAAACATATCATTTATAAGAACATTAAATTATTCGTTTTGTAATTATATATATCTGGGAGTTCATGTGTGTTGGTTGGATTGTATTTATTTATTTGAATATTTATATTTTGTATTTACAAATTGGTTTAAATTATCCATGAAAGTGATAGCTTGTGTGTATTATCACATAACCAAAATTGTATATGTCGTCTTTCTTTCTTTCAAATGTGTCCACTTTTTTTTTTAAGTCATTAGGAGGCATTCAATTGCAATATGATACTGTAGTTGAGTTGAGCGAGCAGCACAGTCATGGTCTGAGATATTCCTGTATCATTGTTTTAGGACTGGCATCTGCTGTTCAGTATTACCAAATTTTCTAATCAGGACCGAAACGTTTGGGAGGTGTTAAATGGAGTTGAAATGTCCCATAATTTGAAGGAAATTTTTGAGACAGCTCTCACTTGTAGGTTTCCACAGTTATTGTGTTCCACTACAAGTGCAGTTAACAATTGTATGGTCTATGGTTCAAGTCCTGAACAAGCCAAGTATTTTTAACTCTCATCTTTCGTGTACCCAGAATAGTCTGGATGTGCTGGTAGTAGAATTTGATTGTTTTCCTTTTCACCATCCAACATAATCTAGTGGCCTTCAGATTGTATGGCTATAGTACTATAGGGTGATTTTTTTACTTGCTCGATGGGGCTCATGCAGCCCACTGTCCAGGACATGAGTGCTCACCACCCAAGCTTTGTGCCACATACTGTCGGCTGTTAGCGGCAAAGAAAGCGTGTTGTTAAATGTATGGCACTTATATTTACAGAAGATGTTGGAAGTACTGTCCCTTGGGTAGCAATCATTGCTGTCACTTTCGGAAGAAGTTTCCATTCGCTCAACACAGTTCATCAGAATGAGCTGGCCACACGGTATTTGTACCGGTAATTAATCTGTCTTCAAAATGGGGCACTTTCAACAGACAATGGACTTAATCCGATCTACTGTGCAGTATACCAGGCTGATTTCCAAGCAGAATGTTCAACTCTAGAACAAATTTTATCCACCTTTTCCAGTGTAAGAAGTAGTCGTTTGAACTGTGGTTTCTTGTTGAAAAAATGCTCTGGTTTTCTTTACTTTCTTTACCAGCTAAGGAATTGTGGACCTGTGTGGAACTCGTACACTTGGAAATATAAAGAAAAATTTTCTTGGCACATTTGCAGTACTACACCTGAATTAAAATTAATTTTGTTTTCCTCATTACAACTTGTGTTGAAGATAAGTTAATAATTAAGGGACATGCTTTGGGGGATCAACAATTGCCCCTTCTTCAGCCTATAGCATTTTGTCATTTATAAAAACAATCCATATAAAAGCACTGATACAAATTGAAAAATACAGACATATTATGAACCAGTGAGCTCATACATTAGCGCTTGTGTTAAAAAATAAAAATAAAATTATATAAGGTAAATGTGTTGTTTGAAAGTAAATCACTCTTAAGTTCATTCTAATTTTACAAAAGATCACAAGCATGGTGACCAGTGATTGTTCTTTTAAGGGGCATAACATTTGGGTCATCTGCCCCTAAAGATAACAAGAATATAAGTGTTTCTGGGTGTACCTAGTTAAAACACCCTGTATCAATCACAGCACAGCCAACAAAAGCAAATTCCTCATCAGACTGAACTATGCCAGAAGGCTTTGCCTGGCGCCTTTAAGGTGACTAGTGGCGTGGGCAGTGAGCCATCTACTCCCAGTCAATGAGCTGCGTAAGGCCTGTCGACCTTGCCAAAAATCACCCTGTACATGAGACCTGATATTGCTGAATGGAGACGTGTCGGAATAAGATTTAAATTAAAGGCTTTCACTTACGATTGTGTAAATATTACAGCAAGTTATCTCTGTTGTTCATATTGAACAATTTTTGCATGTCTCTGTCAAAATCGAAGCCTCCGTGGCTTAGGCGGCAGCACGCCGGCCTCTCACCGCTGGGTCCGTGGTTCAAATCCCGGTCACTCCATGTGAGATCTGTGCTGGACAAAACGGAGGCAGACAGGTTTTTCTCCTGTCAAATTTCATTCCAGCAACACTCTCCAGTATCATTTCATTTCATCTGTCATTCATTTAATCATTGCCCCAGAGGAGTGCGTCAGGCCTCGGCAGCCGGCACAGTTCATATCCTCGCCGCTAGATGGGGGTTTCATTCATTCCATTCCTGACCCGGTCGGAGACTGGAAGCAGGCTGTGGATTTTCATTTTTTCTGTCAAAATCGGAGGAAAGTGGCAGATTGTAGCAACATGGAGTACCAATAATATGGCAGACATCTTGTTACAAGATATACACTATTTAATGAATAAATTTTCTTTATTAAGAAAAACGGTCTGCTTTTTTGGATAACCCATTATCATGCAAGGATTTCACGAAATTGGTCAGTTTAACACATTCCCTGCGACAGTGGATATTGATGACTTGAATTTTCATTGCTTCGGCCCACCCATGACCCAAACTGCAAGGAACATGTTAAATGAAATGTGTTGATGCTCTACAGTAAATGCACCTAAATATCACCCCTTAGATGAAGATGAATTTTGTAATGCTTTCAGTATTTGGTAGTGCTACATTAGCATTAACCATGCCACTGAAACAGTTTGTACTTAAATTGAATCAGTTTGTGATGTGCAGCAAGCGTATTGGCAGACTCTGCCCAACGAGAAAGGGCGCGTGTGGTGGAAAAAAGGAACTAAGACACTTTTTGAACAACGTTTTCATTTTTAGAATGCTCTACATGTATTAACCTTTTTGTGCAGGGTACGGACTTAGGAATATCAAATGCTACTGGCCTCTGTGCAGGGTACAGACCTGCACAATGCGTCTTTCAAACCACTCTCCTGATGAAGTATTAAAAGTATAACACTTCTGTTGATACGGCTCATCAGATTAAATCCTGGTTTCCTTGCAATAAGTTTGCTCTCCTCTGTCCCGGACAAGAGTTGCCAGTTAAAGCTCCTACGTCAGCGAAGGGTTAAACAGACAGAGACCCACCTTACTATCACAAAATTAAAGTTTGGCTGCTCCATATGGAAGAAACATGAGGTTGTTTTCCATACTGAGGATAAAAGATTCAAGTCATTTACTTAGTTCCTCAGCTCCGCCACACATCACGCACGCAGAGTCTGTCCATGAGTTTACTACACACCAACCGCAACACAGAAGATAGTCTCTAAACCTAACTTGATGCCAACTCCTTGCAGTGTCATTGTTGATGGTGACAGTGAATCAATGAATATTTCTAAATGTCTCCCACACAAAAGGAAAATGACAGTGAATTCACATAATTTGTCACTGAATAATCCGATCACTTGTGAAACACTAATAACCTTTAACTTTTGTATGGGCTATACTCCTGAAAAATTATAAATTCCCTCGTTGACTGAAGAAAGGAGCTGTATCAAGGCATGTAACTTGTATGATAGTTAAATTAAATTGCTTTGTTGTTTAGTTTAAGATAATTTTCCAATATTAGTTAATTAACAATGTTTATGGTATCCTCCTAAAATGCTAAATTCCCTTGTCAGCTAGAATAGGGAACTAGGTATGTCAAAATATTCATTTCTCAGACCCTTCCTAAACTATGTGAAAATTATTAATTTTATAATGTTCATAATTTAGTATATGACAAATATGGAAAAGTTTGAATACATTCTTTGAATAGTTTAGATATGAATTAGTTCTTTGTCTTTCTTCAAAACTTAAGAAAAATTACTTAGTTCCTTTGTTCACTGACTGAGTCAATTGAAGGTGGTAATTCTGCATGCACCATTGGGCCATACAGAAACAGTTCTATTATAACCGGTACAGATTGTGGACCACTTTTGCTTTCTACTGGGTGAACATACTTGCATCCAAGTTTTGGAGCAGTTTCCTAATTTGAGTCTATTCCCTATCATTTTGAATGAAACTTAAATTACAAAATTTACTTTAGAAAAGCACCCATCAAAATTATTCAGACAAAGATAGGAGGTATGTAATTATATCAAGAAGTGCAGTTTTCAAACATATTCAACTCAAAAGAATGCATTTAAGTTTTCAGTTTATTTGTTGTGCCATTTGCAAGGAATTGTGCTTTACATTCTAGGCCTATCATTTGGTGAAATGGAGATTCTGTATAGAGTACTGTATGAAGATGTTTTTGATACCAAATACAAGAAGGAATACAGAATAAGCAAACAATTATTTAGATATTATTACATAGTTATTTGCTTACCTTACACTTTCCATGTGTGCAGCTTTGTTATAAAATAATGATGTAAGAAAAATCAGGTATTTTTAAGATATTAATTTATTATAACAGTTAATTGACTTTGTAGTAAATTGGTCTTTTAAGGTGCTCCCGAAGTTTGTAAAAGAAAAGAAAAAAACGTTCTTCCGGAGCTTACTACATAACGTGCAATAAAGCTATTTAATTTGCTAATATGTTTTGATATTCATACTACACTATGTAATTATGGTTATAGTTCCTGCAGAAATTCTGAGTATACAAACAATCCAGAGTGAAGGATGATCAACATTACACCCAACCCAACCCAACCTATTTACAGTACATATCAAAAATTAAAAAGCCTATTTGAATTGATCATTAGATGGTTCATGGTGTAGTCAACGTCCTAGTTTGTGAACCATGGGCAACAGCTGAGTGGCCTAGTAAGTGGTTAGACAGCTGGGATACCAGCTACTATAGAATATGAGTGGGCATCTTGGACTTATTCTGAGTCGTGACCCTCCTTGTGCTCAGGCGGCTGGACTACCCAACTCACTTGTTTGTTCCCTGAGGTGAAACTCAGGGGCCCTGTGTAAGTAAAGCTAGCAGCTTCACTTGTATTTCTTAAACATGTCGTAAGCAAGGGACTCCTTGGAAACGAACAGGCAATCTGACTGGTATTCGATGGGGTGCAATTAATATCAAGGGTGGTAATGGAAGGAAGAAAGTAGAATCTGCAAGTAGGATAAGATGGGATATTCTAGGGATTAGTGAAGTTCAGATAAAAGGAGATAAGAGATGAAGAATTAGGCTACCTGCCAGGTGTAAAACAAAGCAGGGCAAAGTGGAGAGTAGGGCAGTATATCAAGAGAACCTTGAAACGTACTATACATGGTATCTGTGGGGGTATGTAAATGAACAATTAATGTGGATAGATTTGGAAATGTCGGGGCAATTTCAGTGTACGTTCCTTGTGAAGGGGAGGATACGGACGAAGTAGACAGATTTTATGAGGCACAGTGATGTGATGACAGTAAACAATATACTGGTAGTGTAATTCTGATGGGGGATTTCAATGCTAGGATATGAAATAGAACTGAGAATGAGGAGGTAATGGCTAAGTTGGGTGAGGATAGAAAAGCAAACACCAATGGGGGAATGTTTACTGGGCTAATGGGGGATTATCTGTTGCGAACTCGTTCTCGAAGCATATAGAGATTCAAAGATACACATGGGAGGATAGAGGAACCTGGTCAATAATAGACTTAACATTACTGACTTTGAATTTAGGAATTGATGAGAAATTGCAGGGCAATTTTTTGATTAAACCGACCACAAACTGATTTGCTGTGAATTAAGCATAGTTAGACCAAAAGTGCAGAAAGCGAGGTCTGTTTGCATATGGATTAGGGTTGAAAATCTCCAGGATAAGGAACTTCAGCAGAAATACATGTAAATGAATGATGATTAATTCCAAAGAGTAGATGGTAAAGAATTGCATCTTTGAAATTGGTGATTTCATTGAGAAAATGTACAGTATAACGAAAGTAATTGAAAATTTAATTATGAATATTTTCCATAGATAAATGCAAATTGCACTATTATCTTTCTTCTGTTTTCACATTCATCTCCATCAGGATTCACTACTTGAATATGGAAAAGTAGATGAGGGCTATTTGAATTTATTTTCTTTCCTCAGAAACTAGTATGCTAAGGTGTCACATGCTTGGTGAATCTCATCGTTCACTACTCCAACACCATGGCATTGGACATGAAACAAACCTGTTTGCTTATCTATTGGTTCCATGTTGACTAATTGCTTCATTAGAAAATAAAAACTTGGTGTTAATCCACCTGTCAGCACCAAGTTTCTCCAATATGTGTTGGCAGGGTGGAGTAGCATTTATCTCTTCATTTATGAATCAAAATGAATATAAATGTGTCCTTGCCAAGCTCCTTAGAAATAATATCACACAATTCTGTAGTGGAATTAATATTTTCAGAAAGAAACAAACTGAGAAATTGTTACATCTTAGTACTCGGTATGCATTAGTTTCACTTTTTGATTGTCGACCCAGACTCTCAAGATGACATTCTCATCCTTAATAGCGAGAAAAAAAATCAATGAAACATGGCCAAATTTTGCAATGAAAGCCAGTGCAGCATACATCTAAGTCAAGACCAGAACTCTAGAAAACTCGACAGAGTTTTGCAAAATCTCTGTTGGTTTTCTTTTCAAATCTAGTATATTTTTATAAACGGAGAAAAGCTTGAGCAGAATCCTCAATTACGCAACCTGCAGTTTGTTTACGTTCTAATTCCCATTATTCTAGTTCCACTCGAGTGGCAATACCGTCGCTTGAGATTACTAGTAGAAAACTTGTGTTTTTGCACCAAATGTAGATCTCCATAAATATATACTTCAAAATCATGCGTTCTTGTCTTATAAAATCTTCGCTGTGAGCCGAGCATTGGTGATCAACCTCTGTCTGATACCAAAGAATATGTAGAATACGGTAATATAGGAATGGGTCTCCCTGGAAATTACACTCGAAACTTTTGTCTTGTTATAGCGCACGATTTCCTGCACTTTATGTACGTATTGTGCAGATATACACGTTCACGTAACGAACATTTCATGTAGAGATTTAAAGCCATTCTTTTTTCAGTGTTGCCTATACAAATATTTACTAGCAATAAAAGTAATAGGGGACACTCTAAAAGAAATAGTAGAACTACTTAAAGTCACACTAAGCCGGAATGTGTTTCAATTTCAGGGCAAAATATATGAACAATCAACAGGCTTAGCTATGGGGTCACCACTCAGCGGACTAGTTGCCAAGGTATTCATTAACAATTTAGAGAACAAATTCCTCGAAGGGCAGTCCGCTCAAGGCATTGTACATTGGAGTAAAAATGTGGATGACGTAATTTGCATATACGACACGGAAGTTACTAACAAAGGCACATTGTTTCAATCAATCAATAACTTACACCAATGCATTAAATTCACAATGGAAACAGAAAACAACCAACGCATAGATTACTTAGATTTAACCATCCACTGAGCGGATAATAATTTAACGTATTCCATATACCGTAAGACGACGAAAACTTCACACACTATTGATAATTGCACAAACCACCCAATGTCACAAATTAGCAGGCATTAAATCTATGGTAAATAGGGCCATTAGCATATCTATTTCAAAACGAAATTTCAATAAAGAGATCGACACGATAAAGCAGATGGCAACGGACAATAATCCACCCCACACTGTAAACCAGATACTAGATAAACAACGAAAGAAAAAAGAGGGCAGACCACCATCCAAGCATGAAAATAAGTATGTACGATTCAATTTCGTGAACAAAAACACTTATAAAATAAAATTACGTTCAGAAAGGATGAAGAAATATTGGGCTGACAAAAAGAAGAAAAAACTCCATAAACCTGACTAATGTAGTCCTATGTTGGCTAAAAAATTAAAATAAATAAATAAATAAAATAACAAACATCTTCAAGAAACATGGACTGAACATAGCCTTCAGAACTAAGAACTCCCTCGGAAAACACCTACAAAATAGCAACCTAACAAAGAAAAACCTGCACGCAAAAGCAGGCGTATATTTGTTCACATGCCAAGATGACAGATGTAATGCTAATTACGTTGGGCAAAGTGGTAGACAAATCGGAATAAGATATAAAGAACACAAAAATGCAATTAAACACAACAAACACTCAGTCATATGCGAACACATGTTTCACAACAATCACCGTTTTACCAACATAGAAACAGACCTAGAAATTCTACACCATGAAGCAAATGGTAAAGCTCTCGACTTAAAAGAGTCCATAGAGATATATCTAGCGAAGAAAGATAATCCAGCGAATCTGAAAAAACACACATTTTTAGAAAGCACTCTTCACCTTGCTAAAATAAAATAATTTTTAAAATGAGGTAAGGAATGCAAACGGGAAGGTTTTTTGGGGGGAAATACGAGGGTTGGGGCAAAAGTCATGGCAACTATTTTTTGTCTTGTAGATATGTGAACGGATCACAAACGTATATGTGTCGTGTGGAAGTTCTGCAGGCATAGTGTGTATGCAGAACAACAGATGGCTCTGTGATAGCTGGTAGTAGCTCAGCAAGGGCTGTGAAATCAGTCAGTTGGTGAGTGTCGTACAAGATGAAAGTAACCCGTGTTGAGCAGCGCGCTTCCATCAAAATAGCCGTTCTCCGAGGGAGAAATGCGATGGAATGTCACAGTAAGTTAGTAGAAGCCCTTGGGAATAATGCCCTACCTTACCGTACAGTAGCACAGTGGGTAGGAAAGTTTCAGCAAGGACGTGTGTCAACCAGTGATGAGCAACGTTTGGGACGACTTGTCAGTGTGCGTGCCGACGTGGCACGTGCCGTCATCGAGCAGCTCCTGGATGAAGACAGACGATGGACGCTACTGGAGTTAGAGAGGGCAAGTGCAGGCCCCGGGCTATAAACGGGCATACTGGGCATTTGCCCAGGGCGCCGAAATTTAGGTGACGCTGAACGCAGAAAAAGGTTGACCCAACATTAAAAATAAGTATGACATGGAAATCTTGAAAAAGTACTATAAAATAACTATAATTTACGTGAATATAAAATAAAAGTAATATTGAATATCACATACATTCGTAGTATTTGTTTAATCATGATTCTATTATAATATAATCAGTTAGTTATTGTAGTTTTAAGGGGCAGAACTAC
Source organism: Meconema thalassinum (assembly GCA_946902985.2). Taxonomy (NCBI): domain Eukaryota; kingdom Metazoa; phylum Arthropoda; class Insecta; order Orthoptera; family Tettigoniidae; genus Meconema; species Meconema thalassinum. The sequence continues at coordinate 265,542,177 of OX336390.1, read as the reverse complement.
GAGGTCATCTTCCCCCTAATATAATCAGTGTTATCTGTAAAGAATACTAGTGTTGGCAACAATGTAGGCAGTGATGCACAGTTGACGCCGTTGGCAATATTCATGGATTTACAACTGGCGCATGCGCTGCGTGATCTTGTCAACTTCCTAACATCAAAGGTTGTTTGTTTGTATTGCGTGTCAACTGTGATTTGTGAAAATGTGTCTACTTTAGTTATTTTAAAATGAACACAAAATTAAGAGGATCAGAATTCAGGAAAGAGGACAAAGCTATGATAATGCGGCAAATATGTCTGGAGCTTACTCAATCCTGCAAGCTAGAATTAAAGAACACTGCCCTTTTGCTGAGTTCGTACCTTGTGCAGCGCATTCTCTCAACCTTGTTGGTTCTTCTGCTGCGGAGTATTGCACTGAAGCTATTGTGTTTTTTGGATTCGTCCATAACCTTTACACCTTCTTTTCCAATTTTGAAAACATGTTTAGAAAACACTAAAATTCCAATGTTGAAATCCCTATCTCAAACAAGATGGTCAGCGAGAGCCGATGCTATAAAGGCCCTGGTCAAAGGCTACAAGGCGATACATAAATCACTGAAGGAAATATCTCTAGACCCTACTCAGAATCCTGTAGTCAAAGTTGAAGCTTCAGGACTAGAAAAGAAGTTTGACAAATTAGAAATAGCCTTCCTCACTATTTTGTGGAGTGATATTTTGGCAAGATTTGTTAAAGTTAGCAACAATCTACAAGGTGAAACCCTTAATCTCGTAGTAGGTACAAAGCAGCTTCAAACTTTGGAGAGCTATTTAAATGAAAAAAGTCCTCTCGGCACGCCGGAAGGCGGAGGTAGATTTCACCGGACAAACTTGGGGATAGGCGAAAATAGGCAGAATATGCAGGTTTTCGTAGAAGGATCAGACCTCATTTATTGCGAGAAAGTATTTTATAATCGGAGATTAATTAACTTTGTTTTTCGTCATTTTATGCTTATTTTAAACATTGTATTGTCTTATGGGAACGGTAACCTTCTTGTCATTTGGGGTCCATTTTTATACTTGTGGTCACACTGTCCTTATGCAAGGTTTCGACACTGATGTGTAACTATGTAACGGTCTGTTACTTCTTCACGCAAAATTATATCTCCCGCAGAGATTTTGGTTGGTTCCTCAGTTTAGGGGCTGCGACAACGCGGTCATGTAACCCCGTGTACTTAGGGATGGCTGTATTAGTCTGTAATTCAGGTAAGGACTGCAGACGGTCAATTTCAAGCAGTAGTTCCTAATGTTGCTACCAGGTACTATCGTCAACGACACCTACCTGTGAACTTGGCTACTAGATGCCACCGCAGCCAGCAACGAACGTTGGAACTTCCCCTCCAAAGGAAAGCATACTGAGGGATTTTTAGCGCTCTTAGAAAATCCGACGACTTCGGCCGGCTTTGAACTCGCGACCTTGGGCATAGACATTCAGCATGCTTGCTACCAGTTACGTCGCCGAAGCCGCTTCACACTTAGTCAGATGGAATTCTGAATATGATCTCGTGCAAGTGCGTTATCTTGGCAACGTCTGATGGCTCATCCCTCATCAATTTAGTAGTGTTGCCATGGCAACCACTGATAGCTCTTGGCATTTTCTTATAATTCCGAAATCATTTTTCTCATCGCTTGGCATAATGGTGGGTCATATCAAAAATTCTTTCAGACAAAATTTTAGGTAATTATTAGGGGAATATTGTCCATTTTGTACGGTTTTGATATTGTGCCTATTAAGAGAGATATGATTAATGTTTCCCGAAAAAAACACTTTTTCCCACCCCTTTGGTCAATGGTTAGTGCTATAAAAAAAACTCTTCAAACATAAATTTTTGGGCTTTATCCGACACATAGTATGAACGTTGAACGGATTCGATATTTCACATATTAAGAGAGTTATAGCAATATTTCACTTTTTCGAAAAAAAGCCCCCCATTTTCACCCCCTTCGACCGATTTAGCCCAGTAACGAACTCGACCGAGATTTTATAGGTATACATATTCGGTAAAATATTCAAAGTGATTGGTACAAAATTACGGCAGTTATCGTGTCCACAAGAAACTGATATGCATATATATATACACATATACATACATAAATTATATATAAACTTTTGAACCGACGGTGGTTTTGGGGTCTGGGGGATGTGAAACGCGAAGATATGTCGAAATTTTCCGGAAGTCGAAACATGGTACCCATTGCAATAGTTAGCTTTCTAATGAAATCTACCTCTGGTTGGTTCCTCAGTTTAGGGGCTGCGACAACATGGTCATCTAACCCTGTGTACTTGGGGTGAGTGTAGAATCTGTCTGATAAACGGTGTGAATTGTAATGGCTGTAGTAGTCTTAATTCAGGTAAGGACTGCAGACGGTCAATTTCAAGCAGTAGTTCCTAATGTTGCTACCAGGTACTACCATCAACGACACCTAGCTGTGAACTTGGCTACTAGATGCCACCCCAACCAGCAACTCGCAACGAACGTTGGAACTTCCCCTCCAAAGGAAAGCATACTGAGGGATTTTAGCTCTCTTAGAAAATCCGACGACTTCGGCCGGCTTTGAAACCGCGACCTTGGGCATAGACATTCTGCATGCTACCAGTTACGTCACCGAAGCCGCTTCCCACTTGGATGAAAATACTGAATCTGATCTCGTGCAAGTGCGTTGTCATGGCAACGTCTGATGGCTCATCCCTCATCAATTTAGTAGTGTTGCCATGGCAACCTCTGATAGCTCTTGGCATTTTCTTATAATTCCGAAATCATTATTCTCATCCCTTGGCATAATGGTGGGTCATATCAAAAATTCTTTCAGACAAAAGTTTTAGGTAATTATTAGGGGAATATTGTCCATTTCGTACGGTTTTGATATTGTGCCTATTAAGAGAGATATGATTAATGTTTCCCGAAAAACCCACTTTTTCCCACCCCTTTGGTCAATGGTTGGTGATATAAAAAAAACTCTTCAAACATAAATTTTTGGGCTTTATCCGACACATAGTATGAACGTTGAATGGATTCGATATTTCACATATTAAGAGAGTTATAGCAATATTTCACTTTTTCGAAAAAAGACCCCCATTTTCACCCCCTTCTACCGATTTAGCCCAGTAACGAACTCGACCGAGATTTTATAGGTATACATATTCGGTAAAAAGTGATTGGTGAAAAATTACGGCAGTTATCGTGTCCACAAGAAACTGATATATATATATATATACTTTTGAACTGACGGTGGTTTTGGGGTCTGGGGGATGTGAAACGCGAAGATATGTCGAAATTTTCCGGAAGTCGAAACATGGTAGCCTACCCATTGCAATAGTTAGCTTTCTAATGAAATCTACCTCTGGTTGGTTCCTCAGTTTAGGGGCTGCGACAACGCAGTCATCTAACCCCGTGTACTTTGGGTGAGTGTAGAATCTGTCTGATAAACGGTGTGAATTGTAATGGATGTATTAGTCTGTAATTCAGGTAAGGACTGCAGACGGTCAATTTCAAGCAGTAGTTCCTAATGTTGCTACCAGGTACTACCGTCAATGACACCTAGCTGTGAACTTGGCTACTAGATGCCACCCCAACCAGCAACTCGTAACGAACGTTGGAACTTCCCCTCCAAAGGAAAGCATACTGAGGGATTTTAGCGCTCTTAGAAAATCCGACGACTTCGGCCGGCTTTGAAACCGCGACCTTGGGCATAGACATTCTGCATGCTACCAGTTACGTCACCGAAGCCACTTCCCACTTAGTCAGATGTCAAAGTCAACCCCTGGCACCATCCAGCCCATGACGGGCTAAGGCCGACCAAGCGACCGCTGCCCAGCCATTTGGCCTGCAGATATTGGGGTGACGCGTGATCAGCGCGTCGGGTCCCCTCGGCCGTTAATATTGGTATTCGTGATCGGGGTGCTGTCTCACTCTCAGACAGCTACTCAAAATTGTCCTCACGAGGCTGCGTGCACCCCGTTCCAACCCTCACGTCAGTTTTAAAATCCCTGACGGAGCCGGGGATCGAACCCGGGGCCTCCGGGTGAGAGGCAGGCGCGCTACCCCAACACCACGGGGCCGGCTTAGTCAGATGGAAATACTGAATCTGATCTCGTGCAAGTGCGTTGTCATGGCAACGGCTCATCCCTCATCAATTTAGTAGTGTTGCCATGGCAACCTCTGATAGCTCTTGGCATTTTCTTATAATTCCGAAATCATTTTTCTCATCCCTTGGCGTAATGGTGGGTCATATCAAAAATTCTTTCAGACAAAAGTTTTAGGTAATTATTAGGGGAATATTGTCCATTTTGTACGGTTTTGATATTGTGCCTATTAAGAGAGATATGATTAATGTTTCCCGAAAAACCCACTTTTTTCCACCCCTTTGGTCAATGGTTGGTGCTATCAAAAAACTTATTTGACATAAATTGTTGGCACTTATCCAACACATATTATGAACTTTGAATGGATTCGATATTTCATGTATTAAGAGAGTTATAGCGAAATTTCAATTTTTCGAAAAAAGACCCCCATTTTCACCCCCTTCGACCGATTTTGCCCATTAACGAACTCGACCGAGATTTTATAGGGATACATATTACGTAAAAAATTCAAAGTGATTGGTGCAAAATTACGGCAGTTATCGTGTCCACAAGAAACTGATATACATATATATATATATATATACACACATATATATATACATACATAAATTATATATAAACTTTTGAACTGACGGTGGTTTTGGGGTCTGGGGGATGTGAAACGCGAAGATATGTCAAAATTTTCCGGAAGTCGAAACATGGGACCCATTGCAATAGTTAGCTTTCTAATGAAATCTACCCAAAAGAAATGAGTTTGACAAGTATGAACAAGCAGCCATGAAGTTGTTACAAGTTGAATGACCCAACACCAACTACAAAAGAATAAGAATCAGAGAGCCTACTGTAGGCGATGAAGCTATTCTTGATGAAAGGTCGCTTTTCAAATCTCAAGTTTACATTAAAATCTTTGACTCTTTGATAAGTAACCTGTCAAGGCGAAAAACAGCTTATGAACATTTATCTAACAAATTTGAAATACTTTCTATTCTTGTACAAAAGGGATCGCGGAAAAGGATCATATCACAGGCTGCGAACAAACTCTATGAGTTCTATTCTAATGACATCAGAAATGAATTTGAAAACGAATGTCAGCACTTCAAAATGTATGTGGAACAGGAAGAATTTACTAGCATTCTTGACATATATGAATACGTCATAAAAATGATTTGAAAACTACTTTCTCTAATCTTCAGGTAGCAACTAGAATATTTCTGACATTACCAGTCACCAACTTCTCCGCAGAAAGAGGATTTTCTGTTTTGACTCAGCTAAAGAATGTGAAAAGATCAACTCTTTCAGACAGTCAACTAAATCCTCTATTGTTATTGTGTTGTGAAAAAGACATAACCCTTAGCACAGACTTTTCTGACATGATAAATAAATTTGCAAAGTTAAAAGCCAGAAAAAAAAACTTTGATTTGAAATGTTTCTGTATATTGTACTTTTAAAATGTAACTTTTGAATTTGTTATCTTGGTTATTAGTGTGATTAATGTATCAATAAATGGCTACAAAATTATATGAACGACTTACTTTTCTTATTATTTCCTGTGATACAATATTAGTAATGTAGTTTGTAAAAAAAATCCTATTACGGTATGCTATTTTTATAACACATAAATGAGAAAAAGGGCGCCAGTAGACCATTTGCCAGGGCGTCGATCACCTTAGCCCGGGGCCTGGGCAAGTGGCATCGAGGAACGCACTGTCCACAGGATATTGCATAATGAGCTGCAACGACGCAAAATCGCATCGCTGTAGGTACCGCATGCACTGACGGAAGTTCAAAGGAGGGTGTGCTATGCAATATGCTCCGACCTCCTTGCACGCTGGCAACAGGACGGCGATCAATTCTTGTCACGAATAATCGCCATCGATGAAGTTTTGGCCAGGGCATACGAACCAGAACTGAAACGTCAGTCCGCGGAGTGACGACATTCTGGATCACTAAGGAGGCAGAAGTTCAGTCAGAATCCTTCCCCAGTCAAATTGATGGTGATCGTCGCGAATGACGTCAGGGGTGTCATTGTTTGCCACTTTGTTGCACATGGCAGAACAGTGACCGCACAGTACTAGAGGAACTTCCTGATGTGACAGGTACGACGTAGCGTTCGGGAGAAATGTCTGGATCTTGTGGACAGTGCAATAATCCTGCACGACAATGCAAGACCACATAAAGCATGGTGTGTAGGGCAGCTACTGCGACGTTGGGGATGGGAAGAATTGGAACACCCACCGTACTCTCCCGACATTTCGTCCGATTTTGATCTCGTTCGGAAGATTAAGGAACCACTGCGTGTTAGGCGGTTTGCAACACGAGAGGACTTTGCTAATGCTGAGCGCCAACATGTGACCCAATTCACACATGGTGCGGCAAATGCTGAGGCAGATGGTATTCAGCGCCTCCCACATCGTTGGCAGCATGTGGTGACAGTAGCAGGGGACTACTTTGAAGGTATTTAGGACCAGGTTTGTCATGTCAACTGTATGTGTACTGCATTATCATTCTTTTACACCGTGAAGGCCATATTGCCCTGTATACTACCGTAATAAATTAAATTAGTGTGTTACGATATTTCAGTGCTATTCATTGTCCACACATGTAGTTAACACCTTGTCCTTTCGTCTGTATATGTCACATTTTCCAACCGGACTGGTATCTTCATGGAAAATAAAATTAAAAAATAGTTGCCATGACTTTTGCCCCAACCCTCGTATGTTACAGGATGAGGATGCACTTTGTGTCTATTTTCAACAAAGCTAGACCTGTATATAGGTAGTTTCGTAGGGTCCTATACTGTCCATTAGACCGGCAGCAACCCTAGGGACAAATGTCTAAGGTGCGGCGGATGCATAAATGTCCTACGGTAGTAATGAAAACAGTTCCAAAAGTCCTTAACATACACTTTCATAAGTCATTCAGTTTAGTTCAGGTACAACGATAGCTTTGTCAAAACTTCAATTACATAAGTCCGATAACAGAGTGCACGCAGGTTGACATGTAAACGACAGAAGGCAAGTTAACTTGCCGTTTCAGTAGTGTTGGGGAGGACACTGAGTCAACAGCGTAGTGAGGAGCACCAAAGTTGGATAAGGGAACATTATAATAAATTGCCCAATTGAGGAGCTCCGGCGACAACAATCGGAAAGAATGAAGCAATTTTGGGTGACCAAGAAGAAATCTTATAGCAAAACTTGATGTATTGATTTAACGTGCTCTATTAAGGCCTATTCGATTAAATAATAATTATTATTTTCTAGTGCTTACCATAACTTGTTAATTAGTCTATTATTGTTACAGTCTGTTATTCTAAATTGTATACACATGTATGTACACCGTCACTCATGTAATTCACAACAACCTAATGAAGACTTGATTCAAAGCGAATCAGAGAATAGTTCACCTAACGATACTATTGTACTACATTAGTGAAAATTTAAAATTTGAACACAGTGATCAGGATCTGATTATGGCCACTTGAGGGTCAAAACGCGTAATCCTAAATTGCCCAATTTAATTGTGAATATTAACTAATACATGTGAGCCTCCGTGGCTTAGGCGGCAGCACGCCGGCCTCTCACCGCTGGGTCCGTGGTTCAAATCCCGGTCACTCCATGTGAGATCTGTGCTGGACAAAACGGAGGCAGACAGGTTTTTCTCCGGGTACTCCAGTTTTCCCTGTCAAAATTTCATTCCAGCAACACTCTCCACTATCATTTCATTTCATCTGTCATTCATTTAATCATTGCCCCAGAGGAGTGCGTCAGGCCTCGGCAGCCGGCACAGTTCATATCCTCGCCGCTAGATGGGGGGCTTCATTCATTCCATTCCTGACCCGGTCGGAGACTGGAAGCAGGCTGTGGATTTTCATTTTCATTTCAACTAATACATGTAATTTTTTCCAGGAGTATATTTATATATTTATATCTTGTACCCTGTCCATTCATTGGGCACAATCGTGTTGACCGACTGAAAAGCTACAAAAAGTCAACGAATATTTCACACAAGACAATCACAATAAAACAACTGGCTAAGAGATTTCAAACGTACAGGTTCAGTAAACAATAAAAATAGACGTAAAGGTCGCTATTTCATTACTGAAGCTAAATTAACCGGAGTAACCGGAAACTTCGCAAGGAGATGCTGATTATGTTTGGCAGTGGATGGGGAACATTTTCAGCATTTACTGTTAACATGGTGAGTAAAAATGCATGATACTGATTTTAAGGACCGTACTCTGCCGTACATATGCATGCGCGTATGAGCCGTCACTGGCAGAGTGCGTGAACGAGAATGTCCTTGCCAAGCAAAATAGAAGACCCTGTAGAAACAGCAGAAGTTATGTAAAAACACAGAACAAACGTGAAGGGAGGAAAAGAACCACATGAGTTATGTACATCTATATTGGAAAATATATAATAATTAATATAAAATGTATAATAGACAGAAAACGGTGACTTGCTACCTGCCCTCCTGATAAGAGGGGAGACCGAAACAAGGTTGCCAAGAGCTATTGTGCGAATTGATGGCATACGGATGGTATTGTGTCTGACTAAGATGACTGTTATTTTTACGAGTTTGTCTTCGTCTCTACTTCCAACTGCACTGTTCAGCGACTATTATACATCTACCTGTGGTGTTTTTCTATATAAACTAAGTGGCTTTTTTCTCCTATTTATATTCTTATACTCTAAAACCGATAATCAAAAGTGGTAATGGAGGTCTTCATTTTCACTGTTTTATATAAACAAATCTCTTCCTTGATAGATTTGTATTAGAGTGTCTGACTCATGATCGCAAGATGAAGGGATAACTGGTTAATGAAGTCTAATTTTTGAAGATATACGTGAGACTATCTCAGCTTATGTCTATATTTAAGATCATTTTTGGGATTATGAAAGGTAGTAAAAATCCTCGGCACTTCCTAACTTGTACGATGTTGGTTCTTTTAGTGGTTAAAATATAGAAATCAATTCAGCCATGGCTTGCCCAACATAGTTCCAGTTTCTCCGTTGGCTGTGTAAATGCAACATCAAAACCTTTGTGGTATAGAATGCCTAGATAACTCCACCTCGAAAGATCTTCAGGTAACTGAAGCATTATTATTATTGATGTGTAACATCTTTCCGCTCGGTTGCTGGATAGTTTTGAGGGAGCGATTTTGAAAATTGGGGACGGAAGTGGATCGGAACGATCGAGCTGGCAGTGGTGGATCGAACGAAAGTATGCACTGCCCGCTCTATCGATCGAACGGACGTGTACTAGCTGGCAGTGGTGGAAAACGGAAGTATGCACTGCCCGCTCGATCAATCGAACGGAAGTGTACTAGCTGGCAGTGGTGGAAAACAGAAGAATGCACTGCCCGCTCGATCGATCGAACGGAAGTGTACTAGCTGGCAGTGGTGGAAAACGGAAGTATGCACTGCTTGCTCGATCGATCGAACGGAAGTGTACTAGCTGACAGTGGTGGAAAACGGAAGTATGCACTGCCCGCTCGATCATCCAGCGAGCAGTGGTAAGACCCAGCTGGCAGTGGTACGACAAACAATGAGCGCGCAGTGTCGAAAATTGATACCATGAAGTACTCTCGGCCATCTGGAATGTATATGACATACTGAATGGAAAACGCTCATGCGAACTCTGGTGTCAAGTGATTGAAACAAATGACATGGTACATGTTCGAAGTCTTCATATCAGTATTTAAATGGTAAAATGCCTTAATATCAAACATTGTAATTAGTCAGCATTGCCGGTATTATGTTTCTGCACAATGGCTATTCAAATATTAACCTACATAACGGTAATGCAGTCATCAATATAATATAATCGTTGTGGTTATACGAGAATTGAGCAAGCCTTCATGAACTATTACTCAATACATTCTCTTTACTCACAAGAGGGCCTACTAAGGCATTTTAAACTCGATTTCACGCAGGAACATTATCGAAACAAGCAAAATATAAATGAAACTTAATTCCGTAATGCAGTATTATTGGAACGTGGAAATAAGTCACCATCTTGTACACAAAATTTGTGTAGTTGAAATAGCCGTGGGGTTTGTGCTCATGACTGTGAATCTAGAGATCTTGGGTTCGAATCCTGGACGGGGTAGATATTTTTGCTACCAGATTATCATTTTAAACGATATTTATCATATCAATATGACTCATTTTAACAGAATCAATATGAAATTACGTGTTGGTCTGTGAATGAAGAGGACCTGTTTATAAGGAATTTAAGGTTATGAGCGTTGTCGCGTCGATTAATCTAGTTGATCCCTATCGTATTCTTTATTTAGGCTAGTGCTGGTGGAAGCTACAAATCATCTAATAAAATGAGTTGCGTATTATATCTACAATATCTGTAAAACACTCCCTTTTACAATAGATTAATATTTGTGCCAAAAATAGTATAAAATACCGCTGTATCAACAATTTCACGTGAGGTTTCTTCTATGTCAGATGTTACACATCATATGCGACTACTGTATCGTAATTTTTTTATCATTGTTATTTAATTCTACTCCTATGAGACTTTTATTGACTTTTTTTTTTAATGATGCATCATTTATAGGCTCCTTCATCACTCTACAAATATTTTGTTTTTACATTTGAAAAGGGTATCAATTATTAGAGGTATCTCCAATTTTAATGAAACTGAATTATGGGAAACAGTCACTTGTCACAATTGAGTGTGCCTACCTTGGTGTAGCGTGGGACAGCTCCATAGTTTCTCACTGCCTCAGCACTCATTTTTCACTGGAGTATGACTAGCCTAAAGCCCCCTTCAGTGAATACCAGAATAATGAAGGGACTGAAAACAGGATATCAGCTCAATTGTAGATCATCTAGTTTATTAATCAGTTCATCTATTAATATTTTAATAAGACAATGGTATCTTAAAAGTATGCAAAAATAAATTACTGCAAGATGATGTAGATCTCAGTATTCATAGAGTTTGAACTATCTCTGTTAATCACAAGTATAGTTTATAGCAATGCTTCATTTTGAAAGGATGAACAGTTCATATGATCTTCAACCACCAAGTCAGAACCCAAACTGTTGTCTGTTTTCTCATATTGTGTACAGATAAAAAACTCTGTACAACCAATTCAAGCATGTCAAATATAAGATTCATGTAATAGTGATGTCTGAGTACAGTAAAAGAGACTTTTAATGGACTATTGATCATATCAACTTTACAGTCACTACCACTGTTAACATGTGCTTTTACTTTGATCTGTACATATCAACTTCCTGGCAGCCCCTCAAATGTAAGCACCTTCAATTGCTTTACAAGAGTTTTGATGGTTCTCTGAAGCGCCTAACAAGCCGTAACCAGGCATTGCCAACCTCAGGTTCCTATAATTGATGTTAGAATTGATTCCCTCTCTGGCCTCTCAAAATCTGTGTAACTTAAGATTTTCATCATGCTGTATTAATTAATTCACACTTTCCTATAAACAAGTTACCGGTACCATAACTAAAATAACATTTATTATTATTATGGAAATGGAAGAACCTTTCATAAAGTCTTGTGAAGAGTTGGAGAAAATGATACAGTCGGCATTTTAGGGCCAATTCAATCAGGCAGGCTGTAATGCAGACCACGCCAACGCAAGCACTTAATGCTTGCGCGCCCTGATGCCACACCGAGCGGCATCGGTACTTTTCCCCTCCCTCCCCTCTTTCTCCACAGACAGACTTGGATGATGAGCAATGGATCGCTGGCCTCGCTTTCATGAAAGACATCACGGCGCATTTAGATGATTTAAATATCTCGTAGAAAGGCAAACATAAATTAATCAGTACTATGTGTGACCGTATTGAAAATCCACAGCCTGCTTCCAGTCTCCGACCAGGTCAGGAATGGAATGAATGAAGCCTCCCTCTAGCGGCGAGGATATGAACTGTGCCGGCTGCCGAGGCCTGACGCACTCCTCTGGGGCAATGATTAAATGAATGACAGATGAAATGAAATGATAGTGGAGAGTGTTGCTGGAATGAAATTTTGACAGGGAAAACCGGAGTATCCGGAGGAAAACCTGTCTGCCTCCGTTTTGTCCAGCACAGATCTCACTTGGAGTGACCGGGATTTGAACCACGGACCCAGCGGTGAGAGGCCGGCGTGCTGCCGCCTTAGCCACGGAGGCTAAGGTGTGACGGTATTGAAAGTTTCAAATTGCAGCTTGTGCATTTTAAAAGTCAGCTTCAAGAAGGAAATTGGGACAATTTTCCCTCTCTAAAATCCTTGAATCCTGAGGATTCATGCCCATGCCCTGGAATGTGTTGTTATGTTCAGAACAACGTTCGTTTGTGAACAATTTTTTTCAATTATGAATATTGACCAAAAAAAAACAAGGTCAAGTTTGTCTGATGCTTCTTTGGAAGCTATACTTTGGATTGCAACTGCCAAAACGATTGTTCCAAATATAGGAAAATTAGTGGCTTAAAAGCGATGCCAAAGATAAACAAAGAATGTTAAAAATTAGTGCAAAATCAAGAGCACAATAAAACTATTATTTCTGTTTGTACACAGAATTAGGCACTATTATTATTATTCGTTTCCTTACCGGTACTCTGCCTGGCGCGCACTAATTTGCCCAACCCCGTTCACCAAATAACAACACGACTCTCGCCTCGCTAAGCGCTGCCACTACACGTTCCTCTCCTACAGCAGAGCACTGGTGCTTTAGCCGGTGCCGGCCAGTGCTCGCGAAGCACCTGAGTTGGCTTGGCCTGCTGTAATGGGTGCCTTGTATCTGCAGAGCCTGTCAATAATGTATCATTCACCAACAATAGGGCAAAGATTTTGATGAAATTCTGTATTTTTCTTGATAAGCTAGAATGATTACTCCTTTAGTATTTACGTGATATGTGACAAATCAAGGGATTTAAGATACATTTGTTGGATGTTTACATTTAACCACTTATTTCAAAAATTCCTGTATTTAGTCCACTGAGCAATGGCAATAATCACCTACAATTCATTGCCCCTTACTAATATTTTTTCTTTTTTAACCACACAGCAGGTTTCCATCATGATGGATTAACTATGCTAACTAGAGGGTATAATTCTCAGAAAATTCTGCTATGAAGCTGCCTCTTTAGGGAAATTCCTTTTACCACATAGCCAAACATAGTTCAGAGCTTTATTCTTTGGTCATATATGCATTTAGTACGAGGGAAAGGTTAGGTGATTTATATGCCAACAAATCATCATACTTATGAGTTGGCTGGTTCAAATTATTTATTTTTGACATATTCAATGCAACAAGAACAAGTATTTTTTCATCACTTTCTGAAGATTTTTAGATCATAAATATTATTTTTAGACTATTTTTGGGTAATTAATTGTTCAACAAAATCCTATCCCTATTCATTAAACAGAAACCTGTTTCTACCTTAAATTTCTCCTAGACTCTTAGTGAGGGCATTTTTTCAGGGGGACCACGGGGGTACCCGTACCTCTTAAACATTTGAAAACTGTTTAAGAAAAAATATTGGTAGACTGCATTTGTATCAAGTCCGGCATTTAACTCCCGACTTGGAAGTTCATCGATCAGCTGGTGTCAACGCGCTGTTCACAATAGCTGGAGGAGATTTCGAGCAATCCTCGATTTAAATCGATCTATCGAATCAGTTTCAATTTCTTTTGGTCGGCAACTTGGCACTTCATAATCGAAACAATATGCCATATTATTTTCTGCTCGACAAAAGCTTTGTGTAATTGCTGCCTTATTCGAAGAAATTTACTTCTTTAGGCAAAAATAAGTAATACAGTGAAACCCCTCAAATCCAAACTAATTGGGGCTGTAGCTTGTTCGGATTTCAATTTGTTCGGATTATCCGAAAAATTTGCATAACCTAACATAATAACCAGCCCTCGTTACGGTATCGGACTGTATATTGAGCGAGATAGGCTAGTGACAGTGAGGATGAAGAAACTTCGACAGACAATGTGACTTATACTGAAGCTGCATCTGCTCTTGACGTCGCATTGTGCTTCGTAGAACAACACGCTGCAGCCACGCCAAACGATGGCGCTCAATTGTCACCGCGGGAAGATTTTCATCACTTCGACAATTGAAGATAACTGATTTCTAGTGAAAGATTACGTGATATTTTGTGTGTTTCTATTGCCATTTCAGTGTTTTTGCAAAGTGATTAACCTAAGGAATTACAATAACCAACTATTCAGTTTTTCAATCCTGGATGAGATAAGTTTGTAGCGTGTTTGTTAGGTATGCTAACTGTACTTCTTTGTTAATTTCTCAAATAATTATGTAAATTAAGGTTATAATGTCGAATATATAATTGTTTTATGACTAAATAATTTTCTCTTTTTTCCGTGTGATTTTCTAACTCAAAATTGTCGGAAAGAAGTCGTTCGGATTACCCGGGATTTCGGATTTCCGGGGTTCGGATTTGAGGGGTTTCACTGTATACTCTAACAATCAAGAAAAGGAAGTTCTGTTCTTATAAGCATGCAGGAGGTTGGATTGTTAGTTTGTGTGTGAGGTTGGTTTTGAAGGATGAAGAAAATAACGAACTACTGTATTTTGTATCCACCCAGGCATCGAAAAAGCTGAAAGTTAATGAATTATTGAATTAATAAATTAACCCAATGCAACTTTTCATTTAACATGTCAGCCCATAAAGTAATAACCGGACTCTGCAAATTGCAAGATCGTGATGTTTTGTCGACTATAACTGAAAGTACCCCTTATATTTTGTTTAGAAAAAAAAAGCACTGCTCTTAATCATCATCATCATCTTCATTTCCCCTTTTCCAGCTGACACCGGCTGGGTGCAAATAAGTTTTCTATCCACTTTGTTCTGTCGTTCCACCATTCCTCTTCCGACACGGTGTTCCAATCCAGATTCCATTTTCTAATGATATTCTTCACCGAGTACATCCAACGCATTCTTGGTCTTCCTCGTCCTCTCTTCCCTGTCATCAGTCGTTCCAGTGCTCGTCTTGATAGCCTTACTTCATTCATCCGTTTGACATGTCCAAACCATCTCAATCTGTTTTGCTCCAGTTTGTCATTTAGGCCCCTTAAAACAACAAACAAACAGTTTCTGTACTCCCAGTTCTTTCCATATATCTTCATTTCTCACTCTGTCTCTCCTCATTTTCTGGACCTTACTTCGCAGGAATCTCATCTCAGCTGCCTCTACTCTGCTCTCATCCCTCTTAGTCATCGTCCAAGTTCCCACTGCATATGTCATTATAGGAACATAATATGCTTTTTACATAACTTCTTTAGCCTTAATTGGTATATCCTTGTTCCATACTAGTCCCCGTACCTGTTGGTAGAAAGTACTCCCGAGTTGTATTCTTCTGCTAATTTCCAAATCTAGTCTTCCATCTTCAGTCAGTTCACTTCCCTAGTATTTGAAGTGTTTCACCACTTCCAATTCCTCATCTCTGACTTTGATTACTCCTTTTCCTTCTTTCTCACCTCTACTCATCACCACTATTTTACTCTTCTCCACATTTATCTTCAATCCCCATTGCTCAATCTTTTCATTATAATAGTAATAATATTGTATGGCCTCGGATGCTGGGTTTCTGCTTTGTTATTTGACACCCAGAGGGTAGCTTGCATGTCGAATTTCGTTGTTCCTTGACTATGAAAGTCAAGGAGGTTAGATGTTAGATATCTAAGCTCCTTGGACACTATAGCGCTTTCTAGTAGAGAAATGAGGAACTTTGTGTTGGCAGAAACTCCCGAGATTAATTTTGCCATTATGAACTCGGCCTACTGAATTCAAATGGGTTCTTTGACATCCCAACAACGTATGACATGTGTATCGTATTTTTTCCGCCTTTCAAAAATCACTTACCATGGCCAGGAGCGAACCTGCAATCTTGGGGTTAGTACACCAACACGATATCCACTCACCCACCGTGGCAAGCTATCTTTTCATTTATTACATCTAACTGATCTTGTACCTCCAACTCATCCTCGCCCCAGATCACAACATTGTCTGCAAACAACATTACCTTCATCTTTGCCCTACATAGTCTTTCATTGCTGCCTTCATGATGTCATCCATCACTATTAAGAAAAATAAGGGTGACAACACACTTCCTTGCTTTAGTCCAGTGTCAATTTTAAACCATTCCGATGTCCCGACTCTAGTCTTCACACTACTGTAGCAATCCATGCACGTTGCATTTATCATGTCTCTCAGTTCCTTGCCTATCCCCCTATTTATTGTACTAACTGGAAGCTGTCTTAATACAAAACCAAAATTAGGCCTCATGATGAAAAACTTAATACTTGCAAAAAAAAAAAAAAAAAAAAAGCAACTCTTTCAACATTTAGAAAAGAAGTATAAAACAATAACATTAACTTTGGGACATTATGGGTGAGGTTTGGTTGTCTTACTACTACAGTCACCACAGGAGCACAGGTTATCAGACAAATTGAACACCCAAGTACACAGAACTGACAACCAAGATGTCCCAAGACCCTAAAACGAGTGTCCGTCATTGTCAGACTAGGAAATTTAATGTGGGTGTGTCACAACTCGTCACATAATAGTATGCCAAAGATTATGGTGTTTGAAGCCATTTTCAGTGTTGCCTTAGTAAACGAAAGTTTGATGCTTTTCAGTCAACACGATTGTACCCATATGAGGTTGTTTATTCCCTAATCTTGAAAAAATGTACATAAGATTAATATATACACTTAGATGACCAGTTTCGATCATCAAGCGATCATAATCAGATCCATTACACTTAGGCTTTAAAATTTATGTCTGAAAATATTTACAATATGTACACTTATTAGTTGCAGTATTAAGTTGAGGTAATTCAACTCGTTGGTATTTGTTAGTTATAGTCTATGTGATGTTTTGTTGAAATACTGGAAGTGGTGATTGACCTCCAAACTCGCTTGTTTAGAATGAATATGTGATGGTGGTTAAATGGTCAGTTCAGGTTGTATTGTGCAAGCTACTTATCTGATTGAGTTTTGCGCTGTCCTGGTGAGAGCAGTTATCTTTGTAACTATCTGCTCTCAACTTGCTGAGCTTCCTGTGTGCCACTGTCTCTTATATACCTGGGCATTTCCCCTCTCGCATTCCTAAGTTTCTGTGTTCGTCGTACAAATATGACTGTGTGTGGTTAATTCTAGACTCCCTAATGTGGTAAATGTTACTTTATTCAGGATAATCTTCAACTATTAAAGACCTGGTTTCGTCCTCGCCACGCATAAGCTAAATAGCCCTCTCTAAGCGCAAGCAGTCTAATGAGGATGTCCCGGCATCTTCAATACTGCCGTTAATACCAGCCTCAGTTTATTAAAGAAAAATATACATTGTACATCCTGATCCAATAACATGCTTCCCTTATTAATCCCTTATCTAGCTTGGCTACATCATTATGCTGTGTCTTGTTTCCGACGGGGTGTGTTTTCTAGTAGAGTGAAGAGGGGTGAACTCTGAATGTGTGTTCGTTTAAATTTAAATTTAAACAAAACTTACATTTAAATTTTTTAAAATTAAATTTAATTGAACACACATTCATGGAGAGTTCACCTCTCTTCACTCCACAAGAAAACACACCCCATCGGAAAAAAAAGCAGCTTAAGGGTGTAGCCAAGCTAGACAGTAGTTAGTTATTGTTGTTTTAAGGGGTGGAACTACGAGGTCATCTGTCCCTCAAGCTAGATAAGGGATTAATAAGGGAAACATGATATTGGATCAGGATGTACGATGTATCTTTTTCTTTAATAAACCGAGGCCGGTATTAACGGCAGTAGTAAAGGTGCCGGGACATCCTCATTAGACTGCTTGCGCTTAGAGAGGGCTATTTAGCTTATGCGTGGCGAGGACGAAACCAGGTCTTTAATAGTTGAAGATTATCCTGAATAAAGTAACATTTACCACATTAGGGAGTCTAGAATTAACCACACACAGTCATATTTGTACGACGAACACAGAAACTTAGGAATGCGAGAGGGGAAATGCCCAGGTATATAAGAGACAGTGGCACACAGGAAGCTCCGCAAGTTGAGAGCAGATAGTTACAAAGATAACTGCTCTCACCAGGACAGCGCAAGACTCAATCAGATAAGTAGCTTGCACAATACAACCTGAACTGACCATTTAACCACCATCACATATTCATTCTAAACAAGCTAGTTTGGTGGTCAATCACCACTTCCAGTATTTCAACAAAACATCACATAGACTATAACTAACAAATACCAACGAGTTCAATTACCTCAACTTAATACTGCAACTAATAAGTGTACATATTGTAAATATTTTCAGACATAAATTTTAAAACCAAAGTGTAATGGATCTGATGATGATCGCTTGACGATCCAAACTGGTCATCCAAGTGTATTTATTAATCTAATGTACAAATTTTTTCAGGATTAGGGAATAACCCATCTCATTTGGGTAATAACAATATAATAGGCTATCACTCGTTCTCGAGTAAGATTGTCTTCTAAAGGTGAGTTCTTAGATGACTATATAGCCCAATCTTGGAAGCACAAACTCTCCTACAGTAGCGACACACGTTGTTCGGAGCAGCCACTGGCTCTTGTGGGTTGATCTTCCTATAAACCTCACGCTCTTTCCTCGCATTGTACTTCTCAGTCTCACGGCTTCGTCGATGTTGTTCGAAACATAGTGGACCTTGGTGGATGAAGCGACGCCATACCTGACGATTTGATGTTGTAGTCTCCCATTTATCCGTGTCGATTTGACATTTGTTTAAATTGTATTTTAGGATGTCTTTGAAGCGTTTCCATTGCCCTCCTTGCTTTCTCTGTCCAATCCGCAACTGGCAGTACATGATTTATTTTGGAAGACGTCGTTCAGGCATGCGAACAACATGTCCTGCCCATCGAAGCTGATCCATTAATATCATAGCCTCAATGCTGGTAGTATTCGCTTCCTCCAGGATACTGATGTTGGTGCATCGGTCCTGCCACTTAACTCCAAGAATTCTCCTGATACAACGCTGATGGTACTTTTCCAAACACCTTAAGTGCCTTCTGTAGGTAGTCCAGGTTTCGCAACCATAGCAGAGAAGGTATTACAACAGCTTGGTACACATGCAATTTGGTTGGAGTACTGATGTCATGGTTGTCAAACACCCTTTTTCGTAGACGCCCAAACGCTGCACTGGCACATTTAAGGCGATATTGGATTTCAGCATCAATGTTAGCATTTGCTGAGAGATGACTACCCAGGTAAGGGAAATGTTCAATGTAATTTAAGTTGTTCCCATTGATCATAATGGGGAAACCAGCAGCATTACAGTTGGACGTAGCAGGGTGATGGATAATTTGCGTTTTACTGGTGTTTATTTCCAGACCTATGCACTTATACGCGTCATTAAAAGCATTCAGAGCAGCCTCAAGATCGTCTAGCGAGTTTGCCAATATAACATTATCATCAGCATATTGGAGTTCGAGAACGGAACCTGTCGATACCTTTGTCTTTGCTCGCAGTCTGCTAAGATTGAATAATCCTCCGTCAGTCCTTTATTCAATATCTACACCATGCGGAACTTTTTCTTTGATCAGGTGAAGCATAGCTCCAACAAAAATTGAGAATAATGTTGGGGCGATCACACATCCTTGCTTGACACCTGTTGTGATCTTAAAGGGTTCTCCAGGCCCATTGCTGTTAAGAACTGAGCCCTTCATATTATCATGGAGTATTCTAATGTTCGCAATATCCACATCAATCCAGCAGTTACAATTATAGCCTTAAGCTATTGTCATTACCGGATTCATCGCATGCATACTAAGCGATTAAATAGCGTACGCTTCTATGCGTCCACCGTGAAGTAGCTGTCGATCCCTAACTTTTATATATTACTTACAATTTTTATATGTAGGCTATGGTTTTTTAATACTTGTTTTATTATAGATAGCTTTATTCTCTGTTATCCCAGAAATTAGTAAAGGGTTAGCGTCAGGAAGGGCATCCGGCTATAAAACAAACTGCCAAAACCGTACAAATATGACAAGTTCTGTAAATTTTGCCTCGGAAACTGCTAGGGCGTTCCCCGGAAGCGACGCGCAAGGGTCCCGCCTACCCCTTGTGAGAAATGAGCAAAGGCTACCGAGTCATGGGCGGGCTCGGCTGAAGAAGCAAGTCCAGATTAGAATTGGAACCCTGAATGTTGGATCGATGACTGGGAAAGGAAGAGAGGTTGTGGACCTAATGATGAGAAGAAAAATTGGAATTCTGTGTGTCCAAGAAATTAGGTGGAAGGGTAATAAAGCAAGAGAGCTTGGAAGTGGCTTTAAATTGTTGTACAGTGGAGCAAACAGAGCGGGAAGAAATGGTGTTGGAATTATCCTGGCTAACGATTTGATCCCCTCTCTAGTCAGTGTAAACAGAAGAAGTGATCGCTTGATGAGTGTGAAGCTGTGCCTTGGGGAAGGGTTTACCATTGTAAGTGCCTATGCTCCCCAAGTTGGCTGTGAGAAGGAAGAAAAGGATGGTTTTTGGAGGGACCTGGAGCAGGAACTTTCTAGTATATCAGCAGATGAAAGGGTATTTCTGGGTGGAGATCTAAATGGACATGTTGGCACCAGTGTGGAAGGGGAAGTAGTGAGGAGAGTGCATGGAGGCTGGGGATTTGGTACGAGAAATGAGGAGGGTGAGAGAGTGCTAAGTTTTGCCTTGGCATTAGATCTAGCAATATGTAACACCTTCTTCAAGAAAAACGAAAGGCAACTGGTGACCTACTAAAGTGGAGGAAGAGAGAGCCAAATAGATTTCCTCTTGTGCAGAAGAATGCATTTGAAGGAGGTTAAGAATTGTAAAGTTATTGTGGGGGAACATGTTGCACCACAACACAGAGTGCTAGTTATTGATTATGAATTCACGGGCATTAAGAAAAGAACAGCAAGGAAAATTACTCCAAGAATTAAATGGTGGAAATTGAAAGATCCTATTTTGAGAAGTGAATTCAAGGAAAAGGTGTTGCAAGGAACACGGCCAGTGGAAGGAGTTCAGAGATGGTGGACAGTAAATGCAGAAGCAATCAGGAAAGCAGGTGTAGAAGTTTTGGGGAAGACGTCTGGGAAAGGTGCTCCCCTGGATAAAGAAACATGGTGGTGGAATGATGTGGTTCAGGATGCCATCAAGGCAAAACGACATGCAAAAAAGAAATGGGATGAGTCTGGAAATGACGAAGATAGAGAACACTACAGAAAGGCAAATAAAGTTGTGAAAAGAGCTGTAGGGAAAGCAAAGACAGCTGCATGGAAGGAAGTCTATGAAGAACTAGAGACCACAGAAGGGGAGGCCAAGCTTTTCAGAATCGCTAAGGCACGAGACAGGGCTTCAAAAGATCTCACACACATCAGGCAGATGAAAAGTGAACAAGGAATTGTAATTCAAGATGAAGAGCATATTAAGAAGAGATGGGAGGAATATTTTGAGAAGTTGCTAAATGAAGAAAATGCCCGTCTTGTGTTTGAGGATGGTATCCCAAATCACAACGTAACAACTGGCATATGCAGGGAAGAGGTTGTAACTGCTATTAGGAAAATGAAATGTGGAAAAGCAACCGGCCCCGATGAAATTCCAGTGGAGGCTTGGAAATGTCTGGATGAAGAGGGCATAGATATGTTGTGGAATCTATTCCAACAGGTACTTCAAGAGGAAGTAATGCCCAAGGAATGGCGGGAGAGTACCACAATTCCCATTTATAAGGAGAAAGGTGACATTCAGGATTGTGCAAATTACAGAGGAATAAAACTCATGTCACACACAATGAAGATCTGGGAGAAAGTTATTGAAAGTAGGCTTCGGGTGGAGACGACAATAGGAGATGAACAGTTTGGATTTATGCCGGGAAAGGGAACAACAGATGCTATTTTTGCACTTAGGCAGGTCATGGAAAAGCACAAGGAGAAGAGAAAAGAACTACATATGGTGTTCATAGACCTAGAGAAAGCATATGATCGAGTGCCCCGTCAAGAGGTATGGAGATGCATGAGATGCAAGGGAGTACCGGAGAAGTATGTGCGCATTGTTCAGGATATGTACCGTGGAGCAAGGACACGAATTAGAAGCAGTGTAGGATTGTCAGATACTATACCGGTTCAAGTAGGTCTTCACCAAGGATCTGCACTAAGCCCCTATATTTTTGATCTAATAATGGATGTCTTCTCTGAAAACTTAAGAGAACCAGCTCCTTGGTGTATGCTATTTGCAGATGATATTGTCTTATGTAGCACACACAGGGAAGAGCTTGAATATAAACTGGAATGCTGGAGAAGAGCCATAGAGGACAGAGGCCTTAAAATCAGTAGGAATAAGACCAAATACCTGTGCCTTGGAGGAACTGGAAATGAAACTATTCAGATGGATGGTAGCCAGCTACAGGCAAGGGACAGTTTCAAGTATCTGGGATCCACTGTATCTAACGATGGCAATCTAGATCTGGAAATTACCCACCGAATCCAGGCTGCCTGGTTAAACTGGAAAAGGTTATCTGGTATTCTCTGTGACAAGAGACTGAATATCCAAGTAAAGGGTAAAGCCTATAAATGTGCAGTGAGACCTGCAATGCTATACGGAGCAGAAACTTGGCCAACAGTGCAGTCACAGTGCAAGCGACTGGAAGTAGCTGAAATGAAGATGCTAAGATGGATGTGTGGTGTTACAAGGAACGATCACATCAAAAATACCTTCATACGAGGCAGCGTAAAAGTGACTGAAATATCAAAAAATGTGCAAGAAAGACGCTTGCTCTGGTATGGCCACATTAAGCGCAGGGATGAGAGTTATGTAGGAAGGCGAGTGCTTGGTCTGGAGGTGGAAGGCAAAAGGGAAAGAGGCAGGCCTAGAAGAAGATGGATGGACTGCGTGCAGGATGATCTCCGGGAGAAGTAGTTAACAGAAAACACTATTTGGGACCGAGGAAAATGGAAACGACTTGTCAGAAACGTCGACCCCGCATGAACGGGAAAAGACGAAGAAGAAGAAGAAGATTCTAATGATCTGAATGAATTTTGGAGGACATCCAATTCGAGCTAGGATTTTCCAAAGAGCTTCTCTATGAATCGAAAGCCTTGACGATATCAATGAAGACCATATATAGAGGGCGATCTTGTTCTCTACATTTTTCTTGCATCTGTCTAGCACAGAATATCATATCAGTTGTTCCTCGATTGGGTCTAAATCCACATTGAGTTTCAGGCAGTGATTCTTCAGCCAAAGGTTTAAAACGATTGGACAGGATTCTGGCAAGAATTTTTCCAGCTACAGAAAGCAGGGATATTCCACGATAGTTGCCACATTGAGCTCTGTCACCCTTTTTAAAGATTACTACTATCAAGGCATCCCTGAGATCATCTGGGATCGTTTCTGTTTTCCATATCTTGTCAATGAGCTTGTGAGTGTGGTGAATTAGTACAGTGCCCCCATCTTTAAATAGTTCAGCTGGAATCCCATCTATGCATGCTGCTTTATTATTCTTGAGTTGATTAATAGCAATTTCAACTTCTAGTAGGGAGGGACCTTCATCAAGCCGAGTTTGTACTGGTCTCTGAGGAATTTTGCTTAAAATGTTATCATTGACGTGGGTATCCCTGTTAAGTAGTTCGTCAAAATGTTCCCTCCAGCGGGAGTTGATTGAACAAGTGTCTCGGAGAAGTTCAGTATCATCTTTTGATTTTAGAGGATTTACGGTGTGACGGGATGGTCCATAGACTACTTTTGTTGCACTGAAGAAAGCATGCGTATTGTTGATCTCAGCTAGATACTCCATTTCATGTGATTTAGATACCCACCAAAGGTTTTTCATGGCTCGAGTTCTCTTTTGGACTTCAGCCCTGGCATCTTGATAAAGTTGTTTTTTGGACGCAGATATAGGGTTATTTTTCCATGCATTGAGTGCTTTCCTCTTCTCATCTATAAGAAATTGAATTTCTTGGTCATTCTCATCAAACCAGTCTTGATGCTTTTTCTTAGCAAATTTTGCAGGCTGAGAGTACTGCTGACTTGAACATTTGCCAGTGTTCTTCTATATGTTCTGGATAATCATCAGGCAGCCTTTCACCAAGAAGTTTATGTAACTTTGATTTAACATTATCATCCTTAAGAAGTTCGGTATTGACCTTACGTCTTATGAGCTTTCCCTGCTTTCTACATTTCTGGGGAATTCGCAGAGCCATAACAGATCGGATCAGTCGGTGATCAGTCCAACAGTCATCAGCACTTGTCAGAGCTCTTGTGATGAGTACATCACGCTGATCTCGGGCACGCACTATCACATAATCAATTAGGTGCCAGTGTTTTGATCTTGGATGTTGCCATGATGTCTTAAATTTGTCCTGTCGGAAGAGTGTATTTGTAATGACAAGGTTATATTCTGAACATTTAGTTAGGAGAAGAGTCCCATTATGATTGCTATTACCAACACCTTCTTTCCCAATTACACCTGTCCACAGTGTTGAGTCCCTACCAACACGGGCATTGAAATCCCCGAGGAGAATGATCTTATCAGACTGTGGTATATTATTCAGAAGCTCATCGAGTTGGGAGTAGAATTCTTCCTTTTGGTCCTCTTCAGAGGTGAGAGTTGGAGCATATGCGCTTATTATAGTTGCTCTTTGATTATTACTGAGCTTGAGGCGTAGGGTCATAAGCCTTTCATTTACACCAAATGGGAGCTCATCAAGATGATCAATGAGTTCATTCTTAATGGCAAAACCAACCTCATGAATACGTGGTTCATTAGCCTCTTTCCCCTTCCAAAAGAAGGTGTAGCCTCCTCCATGTTCCTTCAATTGTCCTTCATTTGCGAGTCTCGTTTCACTGAGTGCAGCAATATCAATGCTAAACCTCCTCAGTTCACGAGCAACAATTGCTGTTCGTCTTTGTGGTCGGTTTTCTGTGTTAGTGTCCATCAGAGTGCGGATGTTCCAGGTGGCAAAATTCATATTTATTTTGTTTCGACCGCATATGGTGTACCCTCTGGACGCGGCTATCCAGTCAGGTAGTATTTAGGCTGGCTATGTTTAGAGCACCTTTTATAGCTCCCTCCCCATTCGAGGTAAGCAGAGTGGATCCTAAATAGGCCTGCTTAGTCACGAATGCAGCATACGAATTGCTCTACAGCCCATCCTCGAGCAAAGCGAAGATCACACATCTGCCGCCTACGTGCCGGTTTGTCACTAGAAGCTCCCAGATAACACAATCCTGCTCCCGTCACAACTCCCCGATCGCCGCAGGGCTTGCAGTCGTGCACGAAGAGGTGTTATTTCCTTCAGAATATGCCTGTGCGTGACATCTTTTTACGTGGGAATGCTGCTGCACATCAACAATCACACGATCTTTGACAGATACAGAGCCTTTACCTAGTGGCATAGTAACTACGACGACTAGAGGTTCCGAACCTGCTACAGCCTTCAACCGCCTTCCCAGCTGTTGGGGCTGTACTAGTTGCCCGTACGCCTGGTCCGCCGTTGAGGACTTATTCTATGCCGTTGACCATTTTGGTTCATCCGCCTTTAGAGGTAGTTTCTCACCTCAAGGGCATGAGAGTGCCCTAACCTCCACATACTCATCCACCTTCCAAGGAAGCCGTTGATATAATGGAGGGGAACTCCTTATCCCGGGAGTCACTCGGTCGTCAGAGCCTTGTTAGTCTATAGCAGGGTGCACCACGAGCAGGTGAGGTTGACATTTGATTAGGAATATTCCTACCCCTTACAATTTGGGTACAATCATGTTGACCGACTGAAAAGCATCAAACTTTTGTGTGCCAAAGACTTATTATAAAAACCTGGAAAAAACTTAATAATCATCATGTAAAGGCTTTAAAGCAGGAAACACCAAGGTTTGTTGGGAGAAGTCACCATAGAAATTGAGATATCCCACTACTTGGGGAGTCAGTGGACACCACCTGCAAAGAAGGATTGTGGTTGTTCCATGGACCGTCACCACAGCCATGACTTGAACATCAGAATGGAATCCTATGTTAGCATCGAAAGTGTAAGCTTGCCACGGTGGGTGAGTGGATAGCGTGTCGGTCTACTAACCCCAAGATTGCAGGTTCGCCCCTGACCGTGGTAAGTGATTTTCGAAAGGCTGCAAAAAATATGATACGCATGTCATACGATGTTGGCATGTCAAAGAACCCATTTGAATTCAGTAGGCCGAGTTCATAATGGCAAAATTAATCTCGGGAGTTTCCGCCAGCACAAAGTTCCTCATTTCTCTACTAGAAAGCGC
The DNA here is from genome assembly GCA_946902985.2 of Meconema thalassinum. Classification (NCBI taxonomy): domain Eukaryota; kingdom Metazoa; phylum Arthropoda; class Insecta; order Orthoptera; family Tettigoniidae; genus Meconema; species Meconema thalassinum. Next base: position 265,515,823 of record OX336390.1, on the reverse strand, counting down.
TATTGTGTTCAAGGAGATTAGATATCTAACATCTAACCTCCTTGACTTTCATAGTCAAGGAACTACGAAATTCGACATGCAAGCTACCCTCTGGGTGTCAAATAGCAAAGCTTGCACCAGGCACCCGAGGCCATACGATATTATTATATCGAAAGTGTAGGAGATTCTGCCCCACCAAGCCTATAGCCCCAATCTGTCAACACATGATCTACATGTCTCTATATATTGCACCTCAGCCCTCATCAACATTTCTTCAAACCCTTAAAACAACCTTGAAAGGAACAAAGACTCCACTCCTAGACAAACATTATGTATACAGTTCACCCAATGGTTATTGGAACAAAATTCTTTCCTTGCTGGCAATGTCTGCCATTTCCCCCAGCAGTGGCATATGCCCCTGGTAGCTTCTCACAAACCTCGGTATCATAGTCTCCTCTTCCTATCTTAAAACATCAATCAGTACCATGATGTGTTTCTTGTTTCTAGCCTTTCAAAAAATGATCCAGGGACAACCTATTTCTTTTTCTTTTAGTTTTTACACAAAACTGTAAAATATTTGCAGCTATGAAATGAATGAGGTTCTTGACTATTTGCTTTTCACAATTTTTTGTGAACTTCGAACAGTTTCTGGGTTTAATTTCCCCACAAATTAAGATATTTTGGTGTGAAACAATTTTCCTGTGAATTTGGCATAAGTTTGGACAGCAAATAGCAATTTTACCATGAAATGCCTTGTTTTGCTTGTATTCGAAATATGCCACCTAGTAAGTGCCCTACTCATAACTTAAGACAGTAGACTATGCAAAAGCATGTCTAACACCGACACCATCATATTGTGATATTTTTGAAAATGTGTGCAATCTCAATACATTTGAGAACATAAGAGTTAAGAGGAAATCTCATCTACCAGCTACCACATAATATAACAACATTTAAGCCAAAAACAGACATCACTGAGACTCTACAGCCTGAGGAAATCTCATCTAATGACATGAAAGTATATCAGATTGCATTTTACTGACCTACTCCTGCAATTTCTTGAGGAATGGCTTAACAAACTGCTAACAGAGTGGGATTTTATTGCATTGTGGTGACAATTTTACACAAGTAAATGAAAATATCTTCTCTCATCCTGGTTCAAATGAAGCATTACGTCCCAATTTTGTAAAGGCACAGGCAAATCTAAATGTGTAAGTTATCTACAGGACTTGGTCCATTTACTAGAAGACAAACTTTATCACAATAGATGGAATTATATCAAACTGTCTACATCCTATTATAAGTTTAACAGTTCATTAAAATCCTTCTGAGAATAAAGAAGTACAATATAACGTACAATACCTGCACTAAACTTAAAATAGCACAAGAAATCATTCAATATTTTCACTAAATTTTAGTATCACAAAGTTGACATAATAGATCAGCAAAGCACTTCACAAATGAGAACATTCTTAAATGAAAATATAAATACTGTATTTTATTGTTTGTACTAGTGAAAACCACATGAATTAATACTGAGCTTTGAACACATTGTAATATCCATGTTAATATTGCTTTGAAAATATCACTTTGTAGAGTGAAAATCTACATTAGGTACATTCAATTTTATTGTACAAAGCACCAAGATGAATGCTGTAGGATTTCCAAGTCTTCAAACTTCTCTCCTTTGTACTACAATTTTATTTCATATTTGAACTTTCCCATAGTCTCAGTTGTGACACATTCTTGGTAATTAGGATAAAAAATTTGGAACTAAGGCAGTGTTGTAGCAAAGATGGGCCACAAAAGTATGAGGTGAAATTATGAAACGTGACAGCTCAAATTATCATTAGACATCTCTTATTGAATTATTAGTAGCCATTTTTCAGTGATGCCTAAGTAATCCATTAGAAGCTTTCCAGTCGATCAACAAGAGTGTGCCCAATTTGATTGGGTGGGGAATTACAATTAATTACATGAATTATTTATACACTTTTAAATAAAACACTTCTCACATAAATCGGGGGCGAAATTGGACGACTAGTTTCGTTCATCAAGTAAACATTATTAGATCCTGCTCACTTCGTGGATATGTATATAACACTTATGTTCAACAGAATTTACATTGTTAAACTACCGAAGTTTTAATTAAACTTAATAACAGGTTGGAATTTTAAAACAATTATTTTTTATTCTGTTTGTCTATTTCACTTCGATAGTGTTCCGTTTGTTGTTAGTACTTTTTGTGTGAAAGTGTGAAATCATTTGGAATAGTTAATTTCTATTGTATCGAGCTATTGAAGTTAATGCATTTTAGAATGTTTTGTTATTAATCATTACTTTTCAAATTTCTTACTTGAGCTTTTGTAGATGGTTAGCTAGATTAAACACTTGAATGTAACTGATAGTGTGTTGACAAAGTAGTTTTGTAGACTTAGCTGATTTGCGTCTGTTCCTGTATGGGTGTCCACTTCACTTCACTGACTGTGGGAGCAACAGTGTCACCAGAGCTAAGCAACAATAATACTAACAGGAATGTGGCACATAGAAAACATCCAGACCTGTGCCACTGGAATCTGAAACTTTAGTTCACTTGTCCAATGTATATTCAAAATTGTATTCTTAGAGTTAAGTTTTATTTACTATATTGTTTTCCGCAAAAAAAAAAAAAAAAAAAAAAAAAAAAAGCCCTATTCAGTGTATAAGCAATGCGACCCATGCTGATGAAGACCCCAATGAAGGGTTGAAAAATGTTTCAATAAATATTATACAGTGAGTCCGGGAATGTTCTCCGCAGCGCCTACATGCGTCTGCGAGAGCTAGCTACAGCAGTTACGTTGGTAGCACGGCTGCCGCTTGCATCATACAAATAAACAGTAAACTTTGTACTCACCACAGCCATTCATAACAGATGCTGGAACCATTCACAGTACATCACTCTTTCTCCGTAATCAGTTTGTTTTAATTCATGAACCACTGTTACTTTATAAGGGAACAACTAAAGCTTGTCTCTTACAGCTTTATGTGCTGTCGACTTAGAGATTCCTGTTTGTTGAGCTAATTTTCTTGTTGATTTACATGGACTACACAGCATTATATCGGAGATTTCATCAAGTTTTTCGTCTGTTAAAAGCGTAGGCCTGCCTGTTCCTGGTACATCGTGAACTGAGCCAGTCACACGAAATTTACTTACCAAATCCCGAACGGTATCACAGTTTGGACACTTTGAATTAGGAAACCGCGTCTGAAATCTTAATTTTACATTCTCTGTAAACCGATCGCCTTCGCGAAAAACGTATTCCACCAATAAAAATCTGTCTTCGGTAGTAAACATTACCGCCTGTATACTGTTGCACTCCTCCAATCTATCTGAACGCTCGCTTACTTTAAAACACACTGAAGACATGCATGCTCGCTCGCTTATCGCAATTCACACTGACAGCCCACAAGGGGAGTCCCGCTTTGAGGGACACAGTGCAGTGCAGCCACCTTAACTCATGACTCAACCACTCACAGCTGCACATACCCACTGCGGAGAACATTCTCGGGCGCCCTGTAGTATTAACAGGTGTCTCTTAGTACACTACAAAAGTTAATACGTCTATTAAACACATTATCCATCACGGTTAATGTTTTTGCTTCAGACAATGGGGATGTCGGGATAAAGTTTTATGTACGTATGTACCAAGTTACTGGGAAAAGCTACAAAAGAAATAGATGTTTGTGGTTTGTAGATCTAGAGAAGGCATACGAGTACCAAGGGAAAAGATGGCAAGTATCCTGAGGGATTATGGTAGGCTCCTATAAACAATCACGTTACACTGCAGTGAGAGTTGATGGTAGGATGAGTTCGTGATTTAAAGTTTTATAGGAGTAAGGATACGCATAAGCCAGTGCAATTTCTTTTTAATACATGGGCCGTTAGCTGAAGGATATAAACTGGCTGGGTTTCAGTTAGCTGGAAACCAGGTAAGCAGTATGGTTTATTCTGATCTGGTTGTAATGCCAGACTCTTCAATAGCTTACACACTAACACATTTGAACTTTAACAGAAATCGAGGGAATATGTTAGTGAGCATTTAAAAATGGTGACGTTGGTAGGGAAGAAACACAAGAAAATAGATAGGAGGAACTAAATTGGAGATGGTGGACCATTTTAAGTACTTGGGCTGTGTATTCTCCCAGGATGGTAATGTAATGTAGGTATAGGAAAGCCAGTGCATTGAGTTCTCAGTTGAGATCTACTGCATTCTACCCAGTCTAGTCATAAATACTGTTACAACTTAAAAAGTGAAAAACGCAAATATTATGAGAAGTATTTTAATTTGCTGTTAGTAAGTTGTTCTTACAGGCATTCTTTACACAAATCACCAATCACTTTTCGAAATGGTCACCTTTGGCACTGATACAGGCTCCGAGTCTTTGTGGCCACTTGTCTATGGCGGAACGGAGGACATCCAGGGGGAAATCCGCCACTGCTGACAATAAGGAACGCTTTAAACTTCCAATGGTGGGGTGTCTCTTCTTGCAGACAATGCCCTCAAGCACTGACCACAGTCAGTAGTCCATAGGGTTCAGGTCCGGACTGCTACTGGGCCAATCTTCAGTTGAAATGAAGTCGGGGACATGACGCTGAAGCCACCCTTGAGTTGACCTAGCCTTGTGGGCTGGAGCAGAATCCTGCTGGAAAGTCCAGGGTTGGTTTTGAAACAATGGGACTTAAGTTCTTCACAATAAGCTCCAAAACGGTGCTTTCGTACACTCTGGTGCTGGTTTTAACACCCTTTTCGCAGAAATGCAGCTGGGTGGTGCCAGAATAACTCACCCCCCACCATACCATCACAGAGGAGGGATGATGGGCCCTCTGAACTTTCGGAACCTTTTTACTGGCTTCCCGAGATGATGATGCATAAACCCTGTCGTTTTGCACATTGAAAGATTCTTCAATAGTGAATACCTTTTCATCGGTGAAGAGGATGTTTCGATGACCATTTTGCACGCAACGTTGCAGGAGACGTCGACATTTAAGCACTCTCAGCTTCTTTAGACGCGCGTCAAGGTAATGTCCTGTTCGTCGGCGATAAGCCTGTAGTCCAATGTCCTCTGACAGAAGCCTTGATAATGACCTTTTTGAAATGTTCAATTCACGGGCCATGATAACCTGCTTCCGCACCGCATTTCTCCGAATACGAGCCGCCACTGCCTTTTTGCTGCTAGAGTCCTGACACTGCGTGGGCGACCCTCCCTCGGACGATCCTTTACAGTCCCAGTTGCAGTGAATCGCTCAATGGTCCGGTACACAAACATATGATTGATGTTCAGCTTTTGCAGCGTCTTGAAATTGTCACTTGGAGATTTTCCAACTTTATGTAATGCTATTACTGCAACACGATTTTCATAATCACCCCATTCCATGTTGAAATCTGGAGCTAGATGCTTCCTCTTTCACAGACAAGGTAACAATGGTTCAAGGTTAATGTGTGCACATTGGTAGTTCTTTACCTGCCAAACCGGTTGTACAGTTTGTGTCAAAAGTTTGTAACAGTATTTATGGCTAGACTAGGTAGAAAGTGTAGCGATGAAATTCTCTCTCTATATTGGTCAGTATTCAGTATCATTTTGGTTTCGGACCCTAAAAGACGTGAAAAATATAATAAAAGTATTAAAAAAACTATTTTTTGAAATTTCATTCGAATCAATTTTTAAGTCATTCCTGGGACTTGGAAAATTCCAGCCAAAAAGTACAAAATCATTAATAACTCCGTAAGTATTCGTCGTATGATGAAATAGCAAGAGACAAAAAAGATGTAATGTGTTATTGTCTACAACATAGGCCATGTATAATTTTACACTCAGACATATTAAGTTTCCCCCCCCCCCCTCCCCCATAATTTCACCCCTCACCATGGGCCCCTTAAATTGGATTTATGAAAAAACGGTCAAACACCTGTTTAGTTATTATTTATGCTGGTTTTTTTTTCGGCTGAGTTCCAAACTCCTCGCCTATGTCGTTTAAGAGAAACACGCTCCGTTAGGAATCCTTCAACCCCCACTTTTCAACCCTTTCACCTCATAATATATACCACATCGAAAAACCCTCAGACACCTGTCTTCTTATTTTTAATGATGAGTTTATATGCCGAGTATCACATCCCCCAATGAAACCAATCGGGAGATATTGCTATTCAATGAAATGCAGGTCTACCCCCTTAACACCCCTTTAGAACCTGAATATCCAAAAATCCTTTCTTAGTGGGCGTTTTCGGCCCTCGAGGAAGCTGGATACCAAATTTCATTCCAATCCGTTCGGTGGTTTCTGAGATTTCGTGATGAATGAATGAGTGAGTGAGTCAGTCAGTGAGTGGTATTTGAGCTTTATATAGTAGACTAGCTGAAGTACCCGTGCTTCGCTACTCGTCATAAATAAATTAAAATATAAAGGTGACAGTTAAAACAGGGGATAGGCGAGGTGCTGCGCAGAGGGAGATTAAGGATGGAACATTTTGTCCAACTACACCGCTCGGCGTTGACCGTGTTTTATAGCACAAATTTAGGTTTTACTCGCTAACGGTTGGAGATACCTTTCGGATAGAAAATGTAATTTTTAACCTCGTGTATACCATCAAAAGTTTGCTATTTCTTAGCGTTCTCTTTGTATTTGAAATGGAAATATGAAAGTTTTAAACCAAAGGGTGTAGTGAAGTCACTAAAATGGTCGCCATCTTTAAATAGTACAAAGTATTGAAATCAAAAGTAACCTTTATGTTAACCAGGTAAATCAGCTACTTCCATGTAAAATTCATGTAAATCGGACCAGTGGTACTTGCGTGATTGAGTAATACATAGACGCACATCATCTCATTTTTAGCCTCGCTTCGCTCGCGTCATAGTCGTGTCATATTGTTATTCAATGAAATGCAGGTTTAACCCCATTAACACCCCTTTAGAACCTGAATATCCAAAAATCCCTCCTTGGTAGACGTTTTCGACACACAACAAACATATCCCCAAAATATCATTCTTCTAACTTTAATCGTTTGGGTTGGTCGATGAGAGTGAACATCCAAAAATCCTTCCTTAGGGGACGTTTTTCTTCCAGAATTTCACCCCTCCCCATAGGCCCCTCAAATTGGATTTATGAAAAAACGGTCGAACACATATTTATTTTATTTATTTATTCATTTATTTATTTATTTTTAAGCTGATTGATTTCCTCCGAGTTTCAAACTCCTCGCCTATGTCGTTTAAGAGATACACGGTCCGTTAGGAATCTTTCAACCCCCACTTTTCATCCCTTTCACCTCATAATATACACTACATTGAAAAACCATTAGACATGTGTCAGCTTATTTTTAATGATTAGTATATATGCCAAGTATCACATCCCCAAATGAAACCACTCGTGAGATATGGTTATTCAATGAAATGCACGTTTACCCCCCTTAACACCTATTTAGAACCTGAATATTCAAAACTCTTTCCTTAGTGGACGTTTTCGACATACAACGAACATATCCCCAAAATGTCATGTTTCTAACTTTAATAATTTTGGCTGGGCTATGATGAGTGAGTGAGTCAGTCAGGACATTTCCTTTCATTTATTTTTGATAATTTCACCCCTCCCCATGAACCCCTTAAATTGGATTTATGAAACAAACGGTCGAACACCTATTTACTTATTTAAAGCTGTTTTCCCCCGTGAGTTTGATGAGTGAGTAAGTGAGTCAATCAGTTAGGACACTTTCTTTCCTGGTTTTTTTCCCTAGAATTTCACCTCTCACCAAGGGCCCCTTAAATTGGATTTATGAAAAAAAAACAGTCGAACACCTATTTACTTGTATTTTAAGCTGTTCTTTTCCCGCCGAATTTCAAACTTCTCGCCTATGACCTCTAAGAGATACACGCTCCGTCAAGAATCCCTCAACCCCCAATTTTCACCCCTATCACCTCATAATATACACCACATCGATAAACCCTTAGACATATGTCTGATTATTTTTAATGATTAGTTTATATACCGAATATCACATCCCCTAAGAAACAACTCATGATATATCGTTATTCAATGAAATGCACGTTTACCCCCTTAACATCTCTTTAAAACCCGAATAAACAAAAATCATTCCTTAGTTGACGTTTTTGACATACAGCGAACATATTCCCAAAATTTCATTTTTCCAACTTTAATAGTTTTCGCTGGGCGTGATGAGTGAGTGAGTCAGACAGGACATTTTCTTTCAATTATTTTTACCAGAATTTCACCCCTCCCCATGGGCCCCTTAAATTGGATTGATGAAAAAACGCTTGAACACCTATTAACTTATTTTTAAAGCTGTCTTTTTCCCCTGAGTTTGGTGAGTGAGTGAGTTAGTCAGTTAGGACACTTTCTCTCCTTTTTCCCCCCAGAATTTCACACCACCCCATTGGCCCCTTAAATTAATTATAGCCAAAAGATGGCGGCCAGCAGGTGTGTAGCAGTTAGAGTGCTCCAACTTTTCCTCGTGTTCTACCTAGTAAAAAGCTCAGTGGGTGCCTCGAAAAAGATCCTCGATCATTCTTTAACAATTGAAGACTCGTGTGTGAACTCGGACCTGAAGGAACACCTCATGGTAGTTTGTAAACTCAATATATCTTCTCTCACATGGTGTGGAAGCGAGGGGCTGATAGTCACGGCAGCAGGCAGAGGGCGCCCAGCACTGCGCGGGGTTGCCAGACCGCCCGCTACATTATTACATCTCGTGGTGCTGTCTGTGGCTCTCAGTGGAGATGTGGAGATGAACCCAGGGCCGAATAAGGTGTGTATAATTTGTGATTCGAAGGGTCGTGTGAATCAGTTATTTGTGACATGTACATCTTGCCACTCTCAAGCGCACAGGACTTGTGCAAAAATCAGTGCTTCAAAACACAAAATAATCACCTCTGGGAAACAATCGTGGCTGTGTTGGAACTGTTCTTTACCTCAGTTCTCTAACTCATTTTTTAATACATCGACACAGAGTGCAAATAGTGTAGATAGTGACGTAACACCCTAGGATGGCAAAGCATTGTCCATTTTTTCCTTCAATGCTCGAAGTGTAACATGTCCCTCCAAACAACCGGACCTGCGTTCTTGTCTCACAGCACTTAATCCGTCAATTGTGTGTTCAGGGGAGACATGGCTGAAAAAATCCACTAACGACCCAGAAATATTTCCGGTAACATACACCATGTTCCGCAAAGATCGAACCTGGACATCAGGGGGAGGGGTACTAATAGCCATGAAACCTGAGTTAAGGCCTGTTCGCCAACGGGAGCTTGAAACTGATGCTGAGGCTGTGTGGGTGGAATTCACGTGTGCAAACAATACATTTCTAATAGGCTCTGTATACTGTGCTCCAAATTCAACTCGGCACATCAATGATGAACTATTGGAGTCCCTCCGTCGTGTACAATACATCCAGCACAAATACAAGGCCATTTACATAACAGGCGATTTTAATTTAGAAATAGACTGGCAAAACTCTCCTCCCACTCCCAAGGATCCCATTGCTAATGAATTCCTTACCGCATTCTACGATTTATTCCTTGACCAATTAATAACCGAAGCAACTCGAATCACACAAACTACACGCTCCACAATAGACCTATTCCTCACAAGTCTTCCTTCCTCCGTACAGAAAGCTGAAGTCATACCCGGTTTCAGTGATCACGCAGCCATCTTTACCACATTGCATTACAACAAACCACGCAGCAAGAGCACAGTGAGGACAGTATACAATTACAAAAAGGCAGACTGGAAACTGCTATCATCTTTATTCCTCAAACACCTTCCCACCCCATGTATTCTGGACACCAGCGACATCAACTCAGTGTGGCACGCCTGGCGAAATTGTTTCTTTGAATGTGTGGATATAACTATACCAAAAATAACCATTAGTGGGAAGAAAAATTCTCCTTGGGTGACGAAGGAAGTCATTAAAATGATTAGGAAAAGGAACGTTTTATACAAGAAATGGAAAAGTTGCTCAACCGACATCATGTGGGAAAAATACAAGAACATCAGGAACCAAACAAAGAAATTAATTCGCGAAACATACGACAATTATATTCACAAAATAAGCAGCATCAGTGAAATGTGGAAATTTTTGTCCAGAAGACGCGGCACCGCTGCGCCAGCCTCATTTCACTGTAACGGTAAATTCCTAAGTGCACCCCAAGATATTGCAACAGCGTTCAGTGACAGTTTCAAGCAGAACTTTTCTAAGCCGGGGATGACCATGAACCTGCTTCTGCCAAGGTCATCACTTCCACCCCTCCCACTCTCCAACCTGTACTTCACAACAACTGAGGTGATTCAGAGCCTACGGAAGATTAGACCACATGCGGCGACCGGCCCAGATGATGTTCCCGGACGGATCCTGCTGCAGTATACGGAAGCATTAGCGCCCTCTCTGTGTGCGTTATTCAACCTGTCTATCAACCAAGGTTCTGTTCCGTGTGGGTGGAAATGTGCTAACGTGGTGCCAATATATAAGCAAGGTGACAGAGAAGATGTTGCAAATTACAGACCGGTGTGTCTAACATCTATAATTTGTAAATGTATGGAGCGGCTAGTAGCAAACAGTGTGCTGGAATTCCTACGGGAGAACAATCTGCTCGATCCAAATCAGCACGGTTATCTTCCGGGTCGTTCTTGCACTACTCTATTGACAAAAGTCATTGATGAGTTTCAGTTCTACTTGAATCAGCCAGAAGTGAAACAAGTGGACTGTATTGCACTGGATTGGGCTAAGGTCTTCGATCAAGTGTCTCATGAAAGACTTTTGTTAAAGCTACAGCAGCTTAACATACGGGGTAGCTTACTTGCATGGGTGAGGTCATTCCTAGAGGGTCGAACACAGTGTGTGGTGTACGGAGGAGCTCGATCGCAGGCTGCTCAAGTTACTTCTGTAGTGATTCAGGGCTCTGTGATCGGACCTCTTCTCTTCACTATATATGTGCTCGATCTTCCTGGCTGTGTCACCTCATCAATGTCACTATATACAGATGACACCGTGCTATACAGGGGCATTAAATGTGAAGAAGATTCCCTCTGTCTTAAATCAGATCTGGACAACTTATCGCTGTGGTGTTCTGTGAATAATTTAAATATAAATGTACAAAAATGTAAATACATAAGAATAACCAGGTCACAAAAACCCATTGAGAATGAATACAAAATTATGAACAGTGTCATCCCACAGTGCACAAACTTAAAGCTATTAGGGGTAACAATCTCCGACACCCTGAATTGGAACATTAAAAGTGAAGTGGCAAGATGTAAGGCCACCAAAGTTCTGGGTTTCTTGTACAGAAACATGAGAGGTTGTAAACCTAGAGCCTTCAGGATGTCTTACACATGCATGGTCCGTCCAATATTAACGTACGGCTTACCTGCCTGGCATCCCACTACAGCGGAAAACATGAACAAGCTCCAGCGTGTACAGCGCCGCGCAGAAAGGCTAATAGCTCGTTATTCCCCTTCCCCTTTGTCAAAATTTCCATCTATAGAGGCAACAGCCAAACAAATTGATCTAATTTTTCTTAAAAAATCCCTTACAGGTTCCATTAATATTGACCCTTTTTGCAGACTGTCATTGGCATATCGCTCAGTTCGGAGAGGACGAGGCGTAACCCTCGTTCCGCCCTTCGCACGTAGCAATGCTTACCTGACAGGCTTCTACGGCCGCTCTGCGCGGTTATGGAACGCGCTGCCAGGGGATGCCAAGCTCTTACCTCTTTGGAAATTCAAGCCGTACGTAAAAAGGTACATTGTATAAATAAACGTATGTATGAGTGATTGATTGTCTCGCTGAATGAATGAGTATCTGAATGGAATGAATGAATGAATGTATCGAGTGATTGAGGTTATGAAAGTGCGTGCGTGAGAGAGTGAGTGAACAGGAAAATGTACTATGTCAATATTCTAAATATGTAAATACTGCAAATATCTTTGTAAAACTTGTAAATATTGTTAAAACAAATGTAGATGTAAGCTGTGCCTGTGGAGCATGAAATATGTATGTGGGGCTTGCCCTTTTTCACTAGGCCTTCCATACTTCGTGTACGATTTATGGTAAATAAATAATAATAATAATAAAAACGGTCGAACACCGATTTACTTACTTTTTAAGCTGATTTTTTCGCTTAGTTTCAAATTTCTCGCCTATGCCGTTTAAGAGATAGGCCTACACGCTCCGTTAGGAATCCTTCAACCCCCACTTTTCACCCCTTTCACCTCATAATAATACACCACATCGAAAAACCCTTAGACACATGTCTGCTTATTTTTAATGACTAGTTTATATGCCGAGTATCACATCCACAAATGAAACCACTCCTGAGATATTGTTATTCAATGAAATGCAGGCTTAACCCCCTTAAGACCCCTTTAGAACCTGAATATCCAAAAATCCTCCCTTAGTGTACGGTTTTGACATACAACGAACATATCCCCAAACTGCCATGTTTCCAACTTCAATATTTTTGGCTGGGCGATGATGAGTGAGAGAATGAGTCAGGACATTTTCTTTAATTTTTTTTCCTTCAGAATTTCACCCCTCCCGATGAACCTCTTATATTTGATTGTTCAAAAAACTGTCGAAAAGCTAATTACTTACTTTAAAGCAGTTTTCTCCCCCTAAGTTTGATGAGTGAGTCAGTCAGTCAATCAGTTAGGACACTTTCTTTTCTGCCCCCTCCCCCCCCTTCCCAGAATTTCACCCCTCCCCATGGGACCCTTAAATTGGATTTATGAAAAAACTGTCAAACACATATTTACTTATTTTTATCCTGATTTTTTTTCCGCTGAGTTTCAAACTCCTCACCTATGTCGTTTAAGAGATACACGCTCCGTTAGGAATCTTTCAATCCCCACTTTTCACCCCCTTTCACCTCATAATATACACCACATCGAAAAACCCTCAGACAGGTGTCTTCTTACTTTTTAATGATGAGTTTATATGCCGTGTATCACATCCCCCAATGAAACCAATCAGGAGATATTGTTATTCAATGAAATGCAGGTTTAACCCCCTTAAGACCCCCTTTAGAACCTGATTATCCGAAAATCCTCCCTTAGTAGACGGTTTTGACAAACAATGAATATATCCCCAAACTGTCATGTTTCTAACTTCAATAATTTTGGCTGGGCGATGATGAGTGAGTGAGTCGGGATATTTTCTTTCAATTTATTTAAGAAAAAAAAACTGTCAAACAGCTATTTACTTACTTACTTAATTTTCCCCTGAGTTTGATGAGTGAGTCAGTCAGTCAATCAGTTAGGTCACTTTCTTTCCTGTTCCCCCCCCCCAGAATTTCACCCCTCCCCGTGGGCCCCATAAATATTTACTTCTTTTTTATGTTGATTTTTTTCGCTGAGTTTCAAACTCCTCGCCTATGTCGTTTAAGAGATACACGCTCCGTTAGGAATCTTTTAATCCCCACTTTTCACCCCTTTCACCTCATAATATACACCACATCGAAAAACCCTCAGACACATGTATTCTTATTCTTAATGATTAGTTTATATGCCGAGTATCACATCCCCCAATGAAACCAATCGGGAGATATTGCTATTCAATGAAATGCAGGTCTACCCCCTTAACACCCCTTTAGAACCTGAATATGCAAAAATCCTCTCTTAGTGAGCATTTGCGTCCCTTGAGGAAGCTGCATACCAAATTTCATTCCAATCCGTTTGGTGGTTTCTGAGATTTCGTGATGAATGAATGAGTGAGTGAGTGAGTGGTATTTGACAAATATATAGTAGAAGATGGTGTCAAGTCTTTGTTATGCTAAACTCGGCTGACAGTGCTGCGTGAGTAGTTGTCTAACTAACGGGATTTCAAGTAAAGATCCTCATTTTCTATACCGGTAGTGCAGAGAGCGAATGGCATCCAGTCGGCCGTGTCTCGACTTGAGCTATGTTGCCATGGAAACTATCTGCCTTGCCATTCCTTCGTGAGTATATTTTATGATTTGATTTGCCTGTGCTTGAGTGCAAAAGGGCCGAAATCAGAAGAATGAGAAAGACTATCAAAAATTCATGTACCCAGCGGTTCGTTCTGGGTCCTAAACTATGTGTATGCAAAATTTGGTTGAGATTGGTGGAACGGTGTAGATTTGTATACGGAACAGACCCACCCACATACCCACATACATACATACAGACTTTCACTTTTATATATAAGATAAGCATCGGTCCTAGTGGAAAATAATTCTATCACCTGAAACCAAAAATGCATGGGACGAAAAAAAACATCAAAATATCATGTTGGTTTCGGACCCTAAAAGACGTGAAAAATATAATAAAAGTGTTAAAAAAACGATTTTTTGAAATTTCATTCAAATCAATTTTTATGTTATTCCTGGGACTTAGAAAATTCCGGCCAAAAAGTACAAAATCATTAATAACTCCATAAGTATTCGTCGTATGATGAAATAGCAAGAGACAAAAAGATGTAATGTGTTATTGTCTACAACATAGGCCATGTATAATTTTACACTCAGACATATTACGTTTCCCCCCCCCTATAATTTCACCCCTCCCCATGGGCCCCTTAAATTGGATTTATGAAAAAACGGTCAAACACCTATTTACTTCTTTTTTATGCTGATTTTTTTCCGCTGATTTCCAAACTCCTCCCCTATGTCGTTTAAGAGATACACGCTCCGTTAGGAATCCTTCAACCCCCACTCTTCACCCCTTTCACCTCATAATATACACCACATCGAAAAGCCCTCAGACACGGGTCTTCTTATTTTTAATGATGAGTTTATATGCCGAGTATCACATTCCCCAATGAAACCAATCGGGAGATATTGCTATTCAATGAAATGCAGGTCTACCCCCTTAACACCCCTTTAGAACCTGAATATCCAAAAATCCTTTCTTAGTGGGCGTTTTCGGCCCTTGAGGAAGCTGGATACCAAATTTCATTCCAATCCGTTCGGTGGTTTCTGAGATTTCGTGATGAATGAATGAGTGAGTAAGTCAGTGGTATTTGAGCTTTATATAGTAGATTTACTTGACAATTCAGAAATGGTCTAAGTACAATCTTTAGTTAAATGCTGAAAATGTATTGAACACCTGATTAGATAGCCCTAGCCAAACAGGTTTTGCAGCACAGAATGTTTGTGCATGTTAAGGTCACAGCAATGAGAGGCACATATGCCGAACCAGTGCCACTTCAAAGCACTAGTGAAGACCAGAAGGAGTGTTAAGGCAGCCCTAACAAAAATGCAATCAAAGCTACTGTGTCCATGTGAACAATAAACTATCAGTTGTTGGGAATAAGTCTACATTCCCACATTCATCTGACACCTGCTCATCACCAAGTGATATCAGGGAAGAGTGCACTGAAGAGGTATTCAGCTTGAGAATTGTCTTTATCTTTGACTAAGTAGTGCAGCGGTAATGTTCTCGCCAGCTGTGCCCAAGGTTATAAGATCGAATCCTGGTGCAGTCAGTTGACATTTGAGGGTGCGCAAATGCAAGGGAGCCGTGTCAGATTTACTGGCACATTAAAGATTCCCTTCGGGACAAAATTCCAGCACCCCGGCATCTCCAAAAGCCACAGTACTGTAGTTAAAAGCATATAAAACCAATAAAATTATTATTAGTTTTTATCTTGGACAAAGTGATGGCTGTGGATTAACAGGAAAATCCATCATGTGTTTGCATCCACAATTTAGGACCCACATGACGAGCAATCACTTCTAGTACTCATTTAGGAGACACAACATCCATGATTTCGCCAGTCCAGATCTATAGCCATCTCTTGTCACTTTGCAAGAACGCTATCAACAGAATCACATGCACCTTAACATTCTATAAGCATTCTACCCTGGTCTGCTAGGTCTTTGGATCTCAGCCCCATCGAGCACTGCCCTCCAGCCTTACTCTGGCAAAGACAATCATGTAGCTATGTCAAGTTGTGCCATGAACATGAGATGTCCATCAAGGATTTGCACGACAGGTTATATATGAGGTTAGCTGCTCATGGTGGTTTCACTTGTTATTTATTTAGCATATGGCAAAAATATGAACAAAAGAATCATAGGATGATCAATGCTCTCATCCGCAAGATTTACTTCTTCTTATATTGCATGTTTTTCCTGTGCTAATTGAACAGCAGCAAACAGGTGGCCAAACTATCAGTGGTCGTTGATCTCCTGGCCTTATTATAACTGATATTGCAACTTTTCAGTCTGTCAACACTATATTGTGTTGCAATATCAATTGTGGAGCCTATTTCCAAAAGTCGACATCTGACATTTTTTACAAAAAAATAAGATTTTGTTGATTTTGTATTCCTCTTGGAGAAACACATCAAATGGATGGTGTAAGATGTTCCAAAACACGATATTTGTGATTAAAAATCAATATGAAAGTTTTGGACTTAACTTCCAAATCTCGACATCTGCTTTGTTAAGTTATTTCCATAATTCAACATCTGCACTTCATTCCCAAAAAGGAACGCTTCGGTGGGATTCAGGAAATTTTATGTTATTCTTGGTACAAACTCTAACATAAACATAAAAAGTAGAATAACATAAAATTTCCTGAATTTTGCCGTCCAAGCGTTTTTTCGTTATTCTCAATAACTTAGAAAAGCAGATGTCGAATTTTGGAAATAGGCTCGTCAATAAGGCAACACCGAAAAATGGCTTCAAAGCTATCTTTACTTATTATAACTTGTTATGTGTATCTCCACTCTGAGGATACTCCATGGTCTTGGTGTTCTAATCATTGCCACACATAATCACATTCTTCTTGTGTACCAAGTTTGGAATATACGGGGTTATTCAAAATGATTGTCGGGGTTTTTAGAATTTTTTTGTAGAAACAGTGGACAACATACCATTGTTATTGTTGCAGTAACTGTTACACTAACTCTCAAAATGTTGTTCTACATTGATTTAGTACCATGTATAACCACCAGATGGCAGTAACAGCAGTATTTGACAAAATGGCGGTCAGCGGTAAAGAGAAGGCGTTTTGTACTCTCGAATTTCATCAAACCGGTCTGTTACCAGAGTCCAGTGCCATTTCCCTACGACGTTCGGGAAAGACCCTCCCTCCAACAACTCGATTCGCAGATGGTAAGCGCAATTCGTGAATACCGGTTGCTTGTGTAAAGGGAAAAGCCTTGGCCGTCCCCGCATGTCAGAAGCAGACGTGAATCGGATCAGGGATGTGTATCTCTGTAGTCCTAAGAAATCGACTAGGCTACAAGATGCAGCAGGGAACTGCATGTTAGAGCATTTTTAAATCAATAACTTCCAAGACGATGTATTGGACGTGGAATGGAACATGGTCAGATGCTCTTATCCTGGCCACCAAGGTCACCAGACTTAACACCATGTGACTTCTTCCTGTGGGGGTATGTCAAAGATCAGGTATTTGTTCCTCCTCTACCAGCGAATTTTCTGCAACTGAAGCAGCGTATCTGAGCCGCCTTCGACACCATCACCACTGACATGTTGGGGCGTGTGTGGGAAGAGATGGACTTTCGAGTTGATGTGTGTAGAGTGACCAGAGGCGCACATATCGGGCATCTGCAATGCATGTAATGAAAAACTTTTTGAGTTACAGTACACAATAAAACACGATTCATCTTCCTACGTCAATTGCACTGTATGTTATGAATTTTTGTAACCCCGACAATCATTTTGAATAACCCTGTATAGGTGAATTCCTACTCAGTTTTCTTCAATGTATTTTCACCAGTGTATGACCTTCATCTATGAAAGTCTGTATGCACCTGTAGTAGAAGGAAAGACAGTGGAACATACAATCTCATGAAATCCTACCAACACTTGCCTTGCCTACAAAGGCACAAGATGATCCTGATGAACATAAAGTGACAAACACAAAACCAAGTGGCATATTTAGCAGAGATCAGATAATCTTTCAAGTCCTGTACAATAAAAATTATACAAAACATTATTTTTTTGCTTTAAGAATAAAAAAGCCATTTTTAGTATTGGCAGTGCACTTTGTAGGAGAACATTCAGCGGGTCACTCTCTAAATTAATGACAGGAGTATTGATCAAAGGACAAAATATGATGTCAATACAGTCAAACATCTCTTATACAGTTCTAGCACACAGAACCATTCTTTTTTCAAGATATAACTTCCTCAAATCTATTTGTCCCTCGATAAAGAAAGCAAACTTTGCTAGTACACCTACCTCAAGGGGTTGATGATAACTAGAATCCAAATGGAATGGGGAAAAGGGAAGGCAAAGAGGTGTTTACTGTAACAATGAATTGAGAGCTATGGTCAGGAACTTTATATAAATCAGTTCATTGTCAGTGGTCAATGCAGATTCCTACCATTTGCAAGCAAAGTGAATAATGCCACCTGTATATTGTATTGAAAAGTGGGAAAAGATTGAATATAATCAACAAATCAATACGAACAAAAAATTACTTATTTCATAGAAATACATCATAATATCATTTTACATTACCCAATAAAGAATGTTTATATGACTTAGGTACTTGTCAGTGTTGATATTTTATTACACTTTAAAAAACTGAATTTGGTTATGCAATATTCTTATAATGTTGATCTATAATATAGGTACACAGTGGTTAATGAAGAGCAGTTCATCACCATCTCCAGTTGGCAAGTGCGCCATAGGAGCGCTCCCCGTATTTGTATGTTCAGGTACAATTTCTACAGAATATGAAGTTGACAGGTCTCAATCCACAATCCTGGGACCAGCTTGCTAAAGACCGTTCGACTTGGCACCAGACCATCCCGACTGCTGTAAAAATGTTTGAAGAAGAACGCCGTAGACTTGTCAAGGCCAAACAACAAGCACGAAAGATCCGTGCAGCACAGCCACGCCCTACACCAACAGTTCAGTGTGATCTGTGTGGACGCTTGTTTCATGCACGCATTGAACTGTTCAGTCGCAGCAAACATGCCCACAGACCTCAACCTTAAGATTATGGTAGACTGTTTTGGAAGATCTATACTCGGAACGAGTTAAAGCCGCCGCCGCCGACTACTCTTCTACTTAATGCCATTTTTATGTTTTTTCCAGTGAGGTCCTGGCTCTACTAGCTTGATCCAACATTTCTTTGGTCTACCTCAATTTCCATTGTCTCCACCTACTCTCTCTGGGTCAATTCTCCTAACGTGCTCAAACCATTTTAATCTACAATATCACAGAGAAGCTGTTTAACTTGGATCTCAAGATGGACCTTCACATTCCTTGTTCGCTGGACCATTGTTCTTAGGAGTCTGCTATTATCTCTATTGGTAGTGGTAAATGTTTCAAAGGCTGTAGTTAGCACAACATACATTTTATAAAGTATTAGCTTAGATGTTAATGGTACTTGATTGTCCCACAACAGATTACTGATTTGATGGTAGAATTGGGCTCCTTTTCCAGGGGGTCTACTGTAACGATGAAGTAAAAATTAGTTACTTTTTAGTTACCTTTGAATTCAAGATAAGTCTGCAGTCTGCAAGCATAGGAGCTCATTACGCGGTGAAGAAAGACAACAATGAACTGTGTTTAAAGCTGCAAATAAAATAAATCAAAAAATAAAAATTTAAAAAAAATCTAGATATTTATTATAAATTAGTTGTTTCAGCTAATATCAAGAAGTTGCTCTGCTCTTTACCGTTTGGCGAGATTTCCTTTGTCCCCGCGGTAGATCACGAAGAAATGTATGCGACGTTATGTGATCGTCACCGAATTCTGACTTCGCAGTCAAGTACGGTGAAATATCGAGATGTTACACGATCGGCGCTGGTCTCAGACGTTTGACGAGATTCCCGTAGTTTTCACGAAAGAACACGGAGAAAAATCGCGATTTAGATAAACGGTGCCACGTTTAGACATTCGACGAGTTTTCCATTATCATTGATGTCGGGCACGAGAAAATATAGCATTATTACGCGATCGGCGCCACTCGCTGTCCGTTTGACAAGAATCCAGTTGTCCTCGTCATTGAATGCAGAGAAATATCGCGAAGTATCGCAATCGCTCTCGGCCGTTTTACGAGATTCACGTTGTCCTCGCGATATTATGCAATCGGCGCTGCACCCGGCCGTTCAACGATTACCAGCCTGTCTATCTGCCCTGACAGAATGGTGGAGGCGAGCTCAAGGTTGGGCATGGTTAAAATTAACGAGTAGTTATGGGCATGTTGTATGGTCGGCGCCGTGATTCCCGCTGTCCCTATGCTGTGGTTGGGAGTTCATCAGTTCAGGGTGGATCACGAGGAAAAATTAGTATCGCGAGGCTACGTAGGCAGTCATTTCTAAGTGGGTTGACACACTTCTCGCTCCCTGTACTCTTTTAAGTATACGGTCATGGGAAAAGTGGCGAGTAGGTTTCGGAATGTTTCATGATGGGTGCCCAATCACCTTTGACAGGATTCCCGCAGTCCACGTGGTCACAAATTCACGATAGGGGACGGGTTTTTATCATTTTAAGCAACTGACGTCGATCTCGGTCCGTTTGACGAGATTCGGTCAGCCGGTCGTCTTGAGGATGTGATTTTGGAGGTTGAACGTTCGAAGTAGGAACCGTATCGAATATTACGAATTATTCTGGGAGGATTGCACGAATAATACGACAAGAGGGCACATTTTCTTTCGAATGCGAATCACGAATTATACAAGTTATCGAAATAACCAGTTAGATTATACATCCGATGGAACCAAAATTCGAAGGAAAAATCGACATATAACTGAATTTCGAATTAACCATACCGGATGTCGCAAATTTACGAGACAGGTGTTTAAAATACCGGTAAGTTATTATGTATTTCGAAGCTATTTCGTAATTTTTGTTTCGAAACTGTAACATATCACAAGATTGCCACATTAAATTATTTCGCGTTATTTCTGGACTTCAATTTTACATAGTCTCCAAATTTAGAGGTCAATAACAGAAATGAGACGTTTCTGTTTAGTTTCGGAAGTTTTCGCGAATAAACGTCTCACGAAAAGTCAGGTTTCCTAATAACACAGAAAAATATTTCACACAAAACTAGAAAGTCTTCTTGATGCCGAAAATATACGTTGAATTAATGTATACCACACAAGGTATACTCAGTATGCATTTCCTTGAGCCCAGGGACGGGGAAATATAGCTTTTCGCAATCGGTGCCGCTTGCGTGAAACTCGCTCCATCGCAATCTCTGAGCCTAGCGGCGCGAGTTTAAATGATTTCAGAAAATTTTCGTTACTCGTTTGTAAAATTCGTTACTTTCGTTACCCGTTTGTAAAATTCGTTACTTTCGTTACCGGTAGACACCCTGTTTTCAGATCATGTTGGCTTGCCATATTAACAAAAGAGTAGTATAAAACAACTTAAGTTATTTTTGCTATACATTTGTGGGTATATAGCCTACTGACAAAAGGATTATGTAACAATATTCTGAGGAAGTATTCAATTAACAAAATATACATAACATTACAGTACATGGCAGGACTGAACAGAGGAAGATTACTTGCTTTTTTCCTTTTTTTCTCCCTTCATTCATGCATTCATTATACATACCAATTTTCTAATAACAATTTCAAACTGTTTTCTTATAATAGTGTTCCACAACTGATGTGCTGTCCAAGGTGAAAGGTGTAACGCAAACTTTCAGCCATTGTCTTATTGTAAGACATTACCGGTAACTGCCAAGTTTTACAGTAGTTTTATTTTATCCCAGTTGATGTATTTCATATGCTTGTATTTCTCTGTCTCTGCACTGATTAAATGAGACAGTGATATTTTTCAGACATTTCAATCTAAATTCCACCAAATTTTATATTTTCAAACGGTGTGCAAAAAGTCTGGCTTCTCCTGGAACATACACTAACCAGCAAAAAAAGTGGAACAGTTAAAAAAAAGTAATATAAATAGTATAAAATTAGCCATGAAAAAGATTTAATCACATTTCAAAAGCTTTTCACGCATTAGAACAAACATCTGAAACATCCGTGAATAGAAATTGATAATATGACATTTCTTAGGGTGGTTTATTACCACCAATTACCCCCGATCTTCGATGAGCCTATCTTAATGGTTTTATGGCGGGAAGCGCACTGTAAGTGTTTACGGTTTATGAGTGTTGCCGCTCACTTATTGTTGTTCTAGGGATAACAACTGGCATTTGTTGAACAGGTGTGAACCATTGTCATACATTTTAGCAAGTTATCCATATGCAGTACACGCTAAAACATGCCTCTTAGCCGTGGAGGAGCTGCACTGGCAGTTGCATTGGTGGAGGATGGCTGCAGCTTCCGTTATGTTGCTAAGGTCATTGGATCATCTCTCGGTAGCATTCACCGTGCAGTGCAACGTTACAGAGAAGTCCAAACTTACGACAGGAGACGAGGGTCAGGCCGTAGAAGATGCACAAGTGCCAGGGATGACAGATTTCTCACCCTGTAAGTTCTGCGTGATCGCCATACCACAGCAGTCCAGGCACGAAATCAACTGGAAATGTCAGAAATTTAAGAGCGAGTGAGTGAACAGTAAGAAGAAGGTTTGAAGAAGCTCATCTTTCGTCCAGGAGACCTGCATGTGGACCCGCACTCGAACGACATCACAGAGAGGCGCGTCTTCGCTTCGCAAGGCAGCATCTGGGATGGACCCACGAGCAGTGGACCTCTGTTCTCTTCACTGACGAGAGTCGCTTTAATCTTAGATCTCCTGATGGAAGAGAAAGTGTGTGGAGAAGGTGCGGAGAGAGGTACAGCCCTGTTGCTTTCTCCTCCAGGACTCCATTTGGAGGTGGCTCGGTTATGGTGTGGGGTGGCATCAACGTTATGGCCCGCACTGAGTTGATGTACATCGATCACGCGACGCTCAATTCCCAAAGGTACATCGAAGAGATCCTGATGAACCATGTGATGCCCTTTGCGCCTTTCATAGGTCAGAATTTCATGCTGATGCAGGATAATGCCCACCCTCATACTGCTCGCTGTGTTGTACAATATCTGCAGGAAGTGAGGATTCAAACCCTGGACTGGCCAGCTCGTAGTCCTGACTTGAACCGCATCGAACATGTATGGGATATGCTGGGAAGGAACGTCAGACAGCGTGACCACACCACCTTGGCACAACTGAGAACATCGCTGCTGGAGGAATGGGATCGCATCCCGGCAGATGCCATTCGACGAGTTGTGAACAGTATGCCTGAGCGTTTTCAAGCTGTCATAGACGCTAAGGGTGGAAACACTCGTTTTTAGTGACCAGTGTTCTCGTGCAGTGCAGTGCAAACAGTAATACTGTTTTGTTTGGCAATACGTTTGATAAAAACCAGCCCCAAAGAACATTACTAAAAAATAGAAAATTGTAAGATTTGCAAAATGTAATGAAATTTGTGAGTTAAAGCTTGTTGTAAAACATGTTTCGGTATTTTCTGTAGCCAACCATCTAAAATTTACATGAATAATGCAAATATTGGAAAACCGATACATTTTAGTGGAATAAATTAAGAAATTACATAAAAAATTAAAGTGTTCCACTTTTTTTGCCGGTCAGTGTAGATTTTTTCACTGCACTACCAAACAGGCAATTTTATTTAAAGTGGAGATTCAATCTTGTATATTGGCACTGCTCATGCTATTTATACCTTGCAGTGACCTGCTTTGATATACTGGCCAGTATGCTGACAAGCACAATGGCACACTGAGACGAAACGAGGGCAACTAGATTGAGATGTCTGAACACCTTTAATTCCATTGAAGAGGTTGATTACAATGTTACATGAATAATATCATCTATGTTCTTTAGGTCTTGGGCGAGCCTCAGCTACAAGGCGGGTCGCAGGTGGCGGATAGCGAACGGCCCCAATGGGGGTTAGCTGCGAATACGGGGAAACCCTAATAAGCAGTCCCGGACCAGAGATGGCAGGTGTCCACGCCAAAGGTGGCAGCCCCACCAGGACACTCGGGAGCTATAGGCTAATAACCTGCACTCCTTAAATCCAACCTATTAAAGAAACTGAAGAGAAAGAAAACCGGACAGATTCAATGTTGACAACTTTTGGCATGAGAGAATTGGTTATTGGAATATCAGAACCCTGGGTGAAAGCAGCAGGCTGAGACAAGTTGCTTAAGACATGATAGCCTATAGACTGGACATTCTTGGTTTAAGTGAAGTTAGATGGCCAGACTTTGGGGAAATACGAACACAGGATGGACTGACATTTCTCTACTCTGGGAGAACTGGGGAAAATTCTGAACGAAGAGATGGTGTTGGCCTCCTACTCAATAAACAAGCAAAGAATAGTCTAATTGATTGGCAACCAGTATCGGAAAGGCTGATGACAGCACGTTTCAAAACTAAAATTTGGAATGTTACAGTCATTCAGTGCTATGCCCCAATGGAGACATTTAATATTCAACTGAAGAAGAATTTTATAAGCAGCTGAATGAAACTATCATGAAGACCAAAAATAAGGATATTATAGTTGTAATGGGAGACATGAATGAGAAGGTAGGACCAGACAACGAAGGGTTGGAACATGTGATGGGCATACATGGTCTTGGAGAAAAGAATGAAAATGGTGAGATGTTCACAAATTTCTGTGAAAGTCATGACCTCGTGATAGGAGGCACACTGTTCCCACACAAGCGATGTCATAAGGTTTCATGGGTGTCCCCTGACAATATCACTGAGAACCAGATCGACCACATCGTGGTGAGTAGGGAGTTCAGGAGATCCTTGACCGATGTGAGAAATAAGCGGGGCGCTGATGCTAGCAGCGACCACCACCTTATGCTTGCTGAGTTCCAGATGAAAATAGTAGCAGCAACAAAGAAGCTTGAGAAACAGACAAAAAGGTTTGATGTCGGAAAACTGCGAGAAGAGAAAGTAAGGGACGAGTTTAGACTTGAGCTAAAGAACCGCTTCGAAGCACTCTCCACCGTACCAACCAAGGCAACCATTGAAACATCATGGAATAGAGTGAAGAGTGTCTACACTGAGACCTGTGAAAACATACTGGGTGTGCAAAATCACCTCAAGAAAGACTGGATATCGGAACAAACCTGGGAAACAATCACACTTAGGAAACAAAAGAAAGCCAACATCAATGAATGTAAAACACGCCAGCAGAAAGAAAGGGCACAAGCCGAATATGCAGCCATCAACCGAGAGGTAAAGAAACTTGTGAGAGGTGATCATCGGAATTGGATAAACTAGCGGACAATGCTGAGGAAGCAGCATACAAAGGACATACTAAGGAATTGTACTGTATCACCAGCACACTGTCCAAAAAGGGCTTCAGGAGGTCTAGACCTGTGAAAAATATGGCAGGAGACCTCCTAACTACTGACGAAGATCAACTAGGGAGGTGAAAGGAACATTTTACGAGCCCAACGGCACATCTGGGCGAAACACTGGCATTTTATGTTTGATCTAGCCGGACCAATTTTATCATATTGATTGATAATAACTACAGGAGCCGATCAAGAATAATAAGAAGAAGAGACAGCTGAAGCACCCCCTTCTGGGACTGATGACCCAGGTATTCCACTTCATAGTCCAAGCAGTGCAGAGATTAGAACAGCACTGAAGCAAATGAGAACTGGAAAAGCCCCAGGAATTGATAATATAACACCTGACGTCCTTAAATTGGATTTAGAGACATCGGTCAACATGCTTAAACCACTTTTTGAGAAGATATGGGAAGAGGAAAAACTACCATCTGAATGGAAGAAGGGATTGATAGTTAAAATACCAAAGAAAGGTGATACTACAGACTGCAGCAACTGGCAGGGCATAACTCTCCTGTCTGTGCCTAACAAAGTACTTTCTAGAATTACCCTTATTCGGATCAGGGACTCCATTGAACTTCAACTCCAGAAAGAACAGGCTGGCTTTCGCAAGCATCGCAACTGTGCTGATCTTATTAATACACTTCCCATCATACTAGAACAGAGTTCAGAATGGCAGACTCCTATATACCTGGCTTTCATTGATTTCGATAAGGCCTTCGACTCTGTGAACAGAAGGGTAATGTGGAAAAATTTGAAAGAATATGGCTTTCCGTCGAACATTTTGAACATAATAAGAGAAATGTATATGGATTATGAATGCCAGGTCTTGGATGAGGGGAAACTGACAGAACCCATACCAGTCAACTCTGGTGTACGTCAGGGATGCATCCTCTCACCAACCCTGTTCCTAATTGTTCTAGATAATGTGATGAAACTAGTGATTGGCAGAAGGAAGAGAGGCATACAATGGGGTTTGCGAGACCGACTAGAAGATCTGGACTTTGCTGACGATATCTGCCTTCTAGCACAACGATTCAGAGATATGGAGGAGAAGCTGCGGAAACTAGAACAGAAAGCAGCAACAGTTGGACTCAAAATAAATTCAAAGAAGACGAAGGAAATGAGAGTTAATGTAAAACTAGAGGACCGACTTGTCATAGATGGTAGCGAAGTGGAGATTGTGGATTCTTTCGTTTACCTAGGAAGCATAGTGACGAAGAATGGTGGTGCAGAAGAGGACGTAAAGAGCAGAATTAGAAAAGCAAATGGTGCTTTTGTTCAGCTGTATCCTATATGGAAGAACAAGGATATTTCCAAGGAGACAAAGATCTGGATATTCAACACCAACGTAAAGTCAGTTCTCCTATATGGATGTGAATCGTGGGAAGTCAGCAAGCAAGTCACACAACAACTCCAAATATTTATAAACAGATGTCTTCGTCGAATTATTGGTGTAAGGTGGCCAGAAGTAGTCCCAAACACAGAACTATGGAAAATGACTAACCAACAACCTATTGCAGAAGAAATAAAAGAAAGGAGATGGTGATGGATTGGACATACACTCCGCAAGAAACAAGGAGCTATTGAGTGGTCAGTCTTGGATTGGAACCCGCAAGGTGAACGGAAACAGGGTCGCCCGCAAGAAACCTGGAGGCGCACTGTTGAGGATGAAGTCCTGGCTGCTGGAAAGACATGGAAGGAAGTGAAGAGCCTAGCCGCTGACAGAACTGGATGGAGGTCTTTCTCGGGTGCCCTATGCTCCTCTAGAAGCCACAGGAATTAAGTTAAGTAAGTAATGTTCTATAGGAGATTAACATTCAGGAGCACCGTGTTTAGTCATGGATAATTATGGTGTGCTACGAGTTGAAAAAGGTTGTGGATCACTGCCCTATAACAAAGAGTACACAAGCAACCCTTAGCCACCCCCCCCCCCTCCCCCATTGGCTACATCTCTGTGTAAAAGTACTGTACACAATGATGCTTAAGGGTATGCAATATTCTGGACTGTAAATATGCCACTAGTTTACATAAGTAAATGATAAATGCACTTTACTAAACCAGCTCTAAAGAAACATTGCTATAGAGGCCTTAGAGTATTGTTATTGAAATATGTGAAAAGATAGAAAACTAGTTAACAATATCACCCGCAGCAAATTCTAAATTTAAAGCTTGCAGTGATATAAAATGCAAGAATTTGCAAGAACAATAAATACAAGGCTATAAAATTGATATAAAAGTTTAGATAATTAGTTATTGTTCTATTAAGGGGCAGAAC
Source organism: Meconema thalassinum (assembly GCA_946902985.2). Taxonomy (NCBI): domain Eukaryota; kingdom Metazoa; phylum Arthropoda; class Insecta; order Orthoptera; family Tettigoniidae; genus Meconema; species Meconema thalassinum. Next base: position 265,488,292 of record OX336390.1, on the reverse strand, counting down.
AGCAAGGTCATCTGCCCCAAAGTTAAGATTAACACAGCCATTTACATGACTATGGATACTACGTTCCTATGACCATATCACTGTAACAACTTTGTTCAAGTCTATGGTATAATGTGCAGTCATGTGACTACAGTATAGTACATGTTCAAAAGTAATGAATTTCACAACCTTTATACATTTCTAAGGTGAAATATTATGTACAATATATTTAAAATGAAATTACTTCAATTTCAAAAATAAATTACTCTTCCAAGAAGCACGAAAGAACCATTGAGGTCAATTATGTGGGTGTATACAAGTACTGTGCCTGATAAGTGACATAAAAAAATGAGGTAGGCTACTCTCACCATGCACCAACAGGACATGCATATAAACTCATTAAAAAATCAGAGATCTAGGTAGTTCACAAATTTGCCAACAGATTGATCTTGCATATTGCCAAGATATGAATTTTGCTGTCTGAGCATGTAAGAACCTGATGTGTTTTTCCCGCTTTCTCTACATTCATAGTAGCGTGTGTATAGCTTTAGCAATGGCAGAGGAAAGTGCAGGAAAAAATTATTTGTTCAGTCAGATGATTTTTGTGGTTATACTTTCCTAGATTGTGACTGAGATTTTGGGGTCATTGTGGAAAAGAAGCCATCTACACCAGCAGTATACACCCTAAACCAGTCGGCGTCAGCGGCTGATACTCGTATCCGAGTGTACGCTCCTTCCTTGCAGTTTTAAACATTTGTGTCCTCTCGATGGGGACAACTTTGGTGTCTCAACAGACCAATCCTCGCATTGAACATGTGACCAAACATGTTGCATCTGATAGGGAGGGCGTGGTAGTATTTAGCGTAGTTTCCTAAACCCTAAACTAGTGGACTGATGTCATTAAGAACACAAAACCAAACAAACAGTTAAATGAAACAAAAGAGAGAAGAGGTATATTTTCCCCCCTTGTGTTTGTTATTTCTTTCATGGTCTTTAGCAAGAAGTGTGTTAGAGGACATACAATGTATGGTACATACAAAAAGCTACATAAATGAAAATAAGCAAAGACAATCTTCTTTACATTCTCATATACTAATATTGCTAAGGGCCAGTTGTACGATCGCCAGATATACCTCGGCTAAAGTTATCTCCGTAGTTAGCCCAGAATTGAGTTGTACGACATTGGTTATAAGCGATAATCCGAGTATAAAGGACGGAATAGCTAACCGGGCATGGAATGGCAGGCTATCTTCTTATACTGAGTATGTACATGGCGGACGGTAGGGACCACAATAACATCCGAAATTAAATCATCGCAAACTCTTAATTCCAGTGAACTATTCATAAATGTACACGAGAATATATAATCTTAATAGCAGCACCGTAATTACATACACATAGTTACACAAAATTACCAAACCAGGTCAGCGATATTACATATGTAAGCATCGTATGCCTAGTTTTCAGTTGTGGAAGCTAGGTCGCAGTGGTCGAGTGGCTAGCGTGCCGGATTAACGACGAGGTGTCACAATTTTTGCAGGTCAAATCCTACCAGTTCCAACTCTTTTTGCTTATTAATTTTTGTTTTTATGTTTTGCTTGGTGTAAGATTATTTTTTTTGTGTGTATTCTGCCTGAAGGCAGGTCCTTGCCTCCCAAGAGGCTATCCTGAGCCGGAGTTCACATGCAGTAGGGTGGCCAGGTCTTTTCCACTTCTCCTTCCTTACACTCTCCCCGCCACAAGCGTGTGGTCCCCAGAACCAGCATTCGATCCAAGTTACGACCATGCCCAATGCTACTTAACTGCGGAGTTCTCATGAGGTCTGGTTTGTCAACATGGCCAGGCCGTTGGCTGGTGTTTGATTAAACTCTATTAAACAATTTCCTACACTTTTTTTGTACAGTATTAGGAATCTATATCATATCCATATCTCGATTATTCAGTTACTATTGGAAAGTTTATAAATACTGTACTGCTAAGTGAAAGGGGTTGTGTTTCAAACTATGCAGGAGGCTGGGCGTCAGTTATGTGAGCGATCAAATATGGAATCATTTTGGTTGATGTGTCAGAATTAATGTAGAAGAGAGAAAAATATTTATTAGAGAAAATTTAACTGTTTGTTTCACTACAAGATGTCAAGAGACATCGCCTTTCAATTATCGTGTAGACAACATAGCAATCTTAAACAAAGAAACAATATTGCTAGGAAGGGGAAAAAGGTTTAGTTGTGGCCAGATCCATTTGAGAACTGTGATGAAAACAAGTTCTCTGTACAGTCCAGATTCAATTATATCTAATGACCACTATAATATTAAAATAAGTCAAAGGAATTCAATAAATGGGATGTAATCAAACAACATTCATACAAAAATAATTAGCGAGCAAAACTTGAAGTGTATGATGGGGTTCCAACCACCAATAATCAGATGCCTCGCGCATACTATCCATTAGACCAGGAAGACACACAATTAAGTGCTGCAATCCAGTGCCTTAGAGCTCAGCAATTTGAAGTGCGACCCTGTGTGAGCGCTAGTTCAGTCAACCAGTGTGACAGAGGACAGCGAGAGCTTGTAGTTCGCATTTTTACCGGTGTTTCAGTTGGAGTTGCTGAGCCCTAGATCTACTTCATGTATTTCATCACCAAAATGTTCACAATTTCATGCAGCAGACTGTGTTTGTAATAGTGATTGTATGCCATAAGGTTATTACACTTAATTCACAATCAGCTGAAACAATGTATCTTCAGATAATAATTTTGATCCCGCATGTATATTTTAAAGCCTTTGTTAATATTATCAGGTAAAAACGAGTCCGTTCGAGTAGAGCCGTACTTTATTTCAGTACAAGTTCCTTCCTTGCAATTACACGACTATCGTCTGTTTCCAAAGAAGTGAGAATATGTGGCTCACCTTGTTGCCAACATAACTTAATACTTGCGTCAATCGGTCAATAGCCAGCCCCGGAATAAAATCTTGTCGTACAATTCCGTACTACTCACCCTTGGAGATATACCAAGGCAGACGCTAGCCCAGGTATAGCTATTCCAATGGATAACCCGAGTTCGTACAACTGGCCCTAAGTGATAGAAAGTTAGTACCTTATTTATTTAGCATATGGCTTTTAGTGCCGGGAGAGCCTCCGTGGCTTAGGCGGCAGCACGCCGGCCTCTCACCACTGGGTCCGTGGTTCCAATCCCGGTCACTCCATGTGAGATTTGTGCTGGACAAAGAGGAGGCAGACAGGTTTTTCTCCGGGTACTCCGGTTTTCCCTGTCATAATTTCATTCCAGCAACACTCTCCACTATCATTTCATTTCATCTGTCATTCATTTAATCATTGCCCCAGGGGAGTGCGACAGGCTTCGGCAGCCGGCAAAATTCATATCCTCGCCGCTAGATGGGGGCTTCATTCATTCCATTCCCTGACCCGGTCGGTGGACTGGAAGCAGGCTGTGGATTTTCATTTTCTTTTAGTGCCGGGAGTGCCCAAGGATTTGTTCGGCTTGCCAGAGTTTGTAGCTGCTTTTATGCGGACACCCATGGGGTGAGCTACAAGTACCGTTGAATTTCAAGTAGTTAGTACCTTGAAACATAGGAAAAGAAACGTGTTAACAGATTTACCTGCTGTGTACTTAGAAAGAACTGCAACAGTACTGGATTTGAGAAAACTCTCTCCCTACATTCCATCTGAATTCCAACAGTAATACGAAGGAATACTATGTGCCATTCCAACCCCAGAAAATAATAGGCTTAGGTTCCAAGAACACCAACATCATCAAGCGGATTTACAAAAAGATAGGAAGTAGAGGAAGAAGGAAGATTGTAGGAAGTAGAGGAGCCAAAAGACGAAGAGAGGGATACAAATTAAAAAATATGGCAGTGTTAACATCTTGAAATGTAAATTCTTGCACTGAAGCGACTGTATGACAGACACTTGTTTAAAAACAATATTTCTGCAAAATATTTACCTACATTTATCAGGGTTTGTGGATATAACTGTAATATCATTTGATGCACAGTCAAACAGAACTACAATAAAAAAACTGCCATAGGTTGACTGCTTTGGCACACAACCATCTTTGTTGCTGCTGATTATTTTGAAGAAGAACATCAGAGACACCCCCGTGTGGTGACCGGGGTTTAGAATTGTGCCACCGTAGCCCATGCGTGTCGTAAGAGGCGACGAAAATGGGTACCCGGTGCCTGGGGGTATAACTGGGCCACCCTGTCTCCTGGGGACATAAATAAGGAGGCTGGGAAGGCAACCCAACAAACCACTTCACATTGGGCTAATCACCCATGTGGGGGTAGAAATGATTCAAAGCAACAACAGTAGCCTCGGATTGGACGGATCTACACGACGACAACGACCGCAATGGAAACGGAATATAGATCGGAGTGGCAGAGATGGACTGAACGAGGCTACCCCGACGCTTGAAGGCACAAGGGATATGAAGTAGAAGAAGAAGAACATCAGAGACTTGAAAAAGCAAAGCATCATGCTACAAAGTTCCGTCAAACTCCATTTATTCAGTGTAACATGTGTGGTCACACGTTTCATATAAGGATTGGTCTGTCTAGTCAGACACACTTTCATCAACTGTAGTAGGACAGAAGAGTACTTTCAAAAAACAATTTGTACATGCAGATATGACAACATCTGATAGCATGAAATCTTTGTAGCTTTATCTCTCAGTATCCCAGATTTGGGACATATCATTTTTTTGCATCCACCCACTGAATAAAAGAAATGAAAAAGAAACAAATAAAGAAAATATTGTAGCCCTCTTCTAGAGTTTGTGGTTTTGAGCATTAGTGATAAATACAAAATTTGTCCAAAACTCGTAATCTCGATGTTTTAGAACCTCTACATATGGATTTTAGTGGCTTTAAATTCACAATAAAATGCAAAATTATTCAATTTTACTAAATGCGTATATATTTTTTAAACTACTTTACTTATTCCCTTGTAAAGTAGGAAAAATGCTTTAATATTTATTCTTCGATAAAATGTCTCAATTTTGAACTGACTATGCTTCAAGCTTTTTGATGGAGGACACCTTATCCAGGTAAAGACCAAATGGCTAACTTTTAATTACTAAATTCAAAGATTGTGTGTTTAAGTTTAAAGGGGTAGTATGTGGTTCTGTGGGTGCACTTCCTGCTGAAGGGAATGCACCATCAAGACACAGGAAATGACATTTATTCCTACCCAGTCCGATACATGCACGTCCATGCCATGGCCTCTGGGCAGTGGGTATACACGACTAAATCATGTAAGGGCGAAAGGGAGCTCCTAACGCTTAAATGGGGACCAACCTGCTTAGGGAGACAAACCTGAAAGAAAACATCGGCCCTCCAGGATGACTGGGGGTGGGAGGAAGGCTAACGACCATGCCCCGGAATTGTCAATTATTTTCATGCATTGTGTACATTTAATGATGAGCAATATTATGTGCATAAATAATTACATGTATCCTTGTTTACAACCAATTTTCTACAAAATGCTAAATTTTAGATTTTCAAACACTATAAACCACAAACTGTCAGGCTTTACATCATTTTTGTCATATCAGCTGAAGACTGATATAATGCCATTTAGCCTCCTCAAAATTAATGGACATTAGCTCTAACACTTTTCAGGTTACTGGAAAGATGAAGATATAACAAGATAAGGCAGCTATAGTATAATTAATCAGCCTAATACACCAAGGACACAACAGGCTTACTCAAAAAGCATGAACATTATTGACACAAAAATAACAGCAAGGTTTCATACTGAACAAGGATAGGTGAATCTTACTTTCTAGCTGATATTGGAAGTATTTTTTTTTTTTTACCCACATCAACACATGAAATGTGATAAGACACTCCATTATATATGAAAGTTAGATTTAACTATAACCAATATTAGAAGAACTGATGTGACTGCAATCCATCAGGATTTGATAGAGACTTCACAATATTTTTTAAAAGTATTCTCTCACTTTCTTTAGCAACTTTATATTTAGAATTCTATATTATATTACTATATTATAAAGGACAAAATATGCATGCAGAAATTGGTGCATTACATTGAAATACGTAAAGTAATGCTAACTTTGGAAAGTGGTAGGCTTACTTCTTAAAAATAAAATAAAAAAACAGGAAAGGTGTTCATTTAATGCTCTTGAACTGCTAATGAACCTTGAGAGAACAATAGAAAATATATTGGATAAAACTAGTTGCGTGGATTATCTTTTTCAAAAGCTATCTTAATAATGCACACAATTTTGTAGAAACCACATTGATAAACAATGAAATAACCCTTATTTACAATATTAATATAGCATTGCTCAACATATCAGTTCACCAAGCCTTTAAACTTAGTGCTGCAAATCCATGGCTATAACTGTCTCAATGTCACACTTGAATTGTATTTTAGAACAGAATTTTATTGTAGAATCATTTTGTCATCAAAAACATTGTACAGACAACATACCATTTTCATAGTCTGTTAAATATATATCTATATATGTCCTACAAAGACTTTCTTTTAAACAATAAAGTGTATGTTCAAATGAAACCCAGACTGTGGTATGGTATGTAACCACTCAAATGGGATTGTAGAGAAATAGCTGTTCCATCATTAATAAGGCACTGAAAGTAAAGAACTGCCAGGCATTTGTTTAGCAGATAATGGCAGCAAATGAAGAGCCTTCAAGAATCTCAAAGAAAAGGGATGTACTACTGATTGCATTTCTCCATGGGGTGGGGAAGGACACCAGTGCTTATAACTCATAGATTTGTGGGAAGCATTTATATGTTTGAATAAATCCTTTGTGTGGGGTAGACTTATTGTTACTGTATAGTACAGCCCCCTCATTGTTTAGTAAGACATTAATTTAGTTCACAAGTTTAGGGATACCGACCACAAAGAAACTTTCGGAGTGTTGTATGAAACATTCCTTTAACTTGTCCAGGATCTTATGATTTGTGTTGAAATGCCCCCTCTGAAAGTCTTCAGCTTCTCAAAGATACGGTTATCATGTAGTGAAAGTTGGGGATAGTAAACAGTGCCATCATACCTTCCTACTGAAAGTATCCCAGTGAATCTTTGGATGCAGTCACAACTTACATTTTATCTTTGTACATCACCACCATATGTTTTTTCATAACACCATTAGTAACTATCTGTCAAGTTATCAGCCCAGAGGCTAAAGGCTGTGTGGGCAGAAACCCCAAAAACCCAAGGAAGTGTTATAATGAGGCATACAAGGCAATGTGAGGAGTGAAGTCGTTTGCCATTGATACTTCACTGAGCCTATGAGTAGCAACTTTCATAGCATTCACATGCACTAGCTGTGAATCAGATGACATTACTAGACACCACCTATATCTTATAGTCATAAATGAGACTGAGACAATAGTGAAAAGCCACATTTTTCTCTAGCCTGTGCCAACAGACAAATGCACAATCATCAAGAGCTGTTGTTTCATTTTAGGGGCTTGGGCATTGAATTTATTTAGCCCTGGGTGTGTGAGGAATCTTGACTGACAACCTGCATTATTGTGATGGCTGTATTAATGCGTTTATTTGTAAATTATGTGAGGATTGGGGAGGAGGCAGCCATGGTCTTAATTTAAAAACCATCCCTGCATTTGCAAGCCTCCGTGGCTTAGGCGGCAGCACGCCAGCCTCTCACCGCTGGGTCCGTGGATCAAATCCCAGTCACTCCACGTGAGATCTGTGCTGGACAAAACGGAGGCAGCCAGGTTTTTCTCCGGGTACTCCGGTTTTCCCTGTCAACATTTCATTCCAGCAACACTCTCCACTATCATTTCATTTGTCATTCATTTAATCGTTGCCCCAGAGGAGTGCGTCAGGCCTCGGCAGCCGGCACAGTTCATATCCTCGCCGCTAGATGGGGGCTTCATTCATTCCATTACTGACCCGGTCGGAGACTGGAAGCAGGCTGTGGATTTTCATTTTCCCTGCATTTGCCTGGAGTAGAAGTGGCAAAACCATGAAAAAATCATTTCCAGTATGGCTTAGGTGGGAATCAAACCCACCTCTTCTTAGTTTTGCATCACAAGGCTGAGTGTACCCCGTTCCAGCCTTCAGACCTGAAAACATTTCTTGACAGAGCTGGGAATCGAACCTGAATCTCCGGGAAGTGAACTCGCAATGAATTTCTTAACACTGTCACCACCGCAACTTATTTGGGGACATAGCCCTGAAGGGGTGTGAAATTCACTCAATGAGGTGCGACTTACATTGTTTTCCGACTTTCTTCATTTAAGGGCTAAAATTACCTTGTTAATCGGGCCCATGAACTTATATTAATCTAGAATATGTCTGAAAAGGATAATGTGGTTTCTGAAGTAGCAAGTGTACTGATTTCAAACTATTAAGGCCAAAGTTTTCAATAGGAAATATAAAAAAAGGAAGCTTGTAGTTTAACGTGACCGTTAATCTCGCGATCATAAGCCACGGGACCTCCGTTTTACGTGGAATCCGAACCACAGGACATGGCATTTCACAACGAAAATCTCACATGCAGTGACCGGGAATCGAACCCGGTCCGCCTTGGTGAGAGGCATACAGCTTGACCGCTGTGCCACCACGCCCCCAATAGGAAATATAGAACTCAAGTTAAGGCCTGGGATGGATGTGAGAAAAAATCCTTGGAAATATCTCAATCAGGATGGCCAATGTCAGGTTCATACATTAGGTTATTTTTCAACATAGTCTCCATATCGGTTTAGGCACTTGTTGCTTAGTGAGAAGAGTTTGAATATTCCCTCATGGTAAAAATCTTGTCCTTGCGTGTTCAGCCACGTTGTCGGGAAGTGTTTCATTTCGTCCGAAGCGAATCGTCGGCCTTCTAGGTACTCCAAGTGAGGAAACATGTGAAAGTCGCTTGGAGCGAGGTCTGGGCTGTAGGAAGGATGGTCAATGATGTCCCAGTGGAACCGCTTGAACAGCGGGGTGGTTTCCTGGGCAGTAAGAGGTTGTGCGTTGTCATGAAGGAGGATGACACCCTCGGTGAGAAGATTTGGCCGCCGTTACATGTTTCGCCCACAGAAATCGAATCTTTTCGCGAGGCTGGATTTCCAAACGAGTCGCCTTTAGTTGTTTACCTACAGTACAACTAGCACTGTAGGTGGCAGCGGGCTGAAACTCTGCACAGTTACCAACCATATGTATTTGAATTACCCCACACTACTAATTTATCTATAACAGATGAAACTCCAGGAATATCGGCCTTGTAACCTTAGTTTCTGATCACCCTTCGTAATACAGCTAAAAGTCCATTTTCTAAGCCCTTACAATTTAGGTATACATATCTGCAATGTATCTTAAACCTTTCCTTGTAGCATTTCCAGGCATATCCCCTATTATTCAAGAATATGAAGTACTGGGGACGTGGGTATAAACTCTTGCACATAACATGGGAACTATATTATGTATTTAAATGAAATGAAATTTTACACGAGAATTACCAACAGTCTTGTAATGACCCACAGTAAATCTCACTCACCTGGGGTCTTTGGTTTGAAGTCTGCCCTTATATAACCTGGTTACAAAAACAATTTATAACTATATGATCTGGCCACATAAACAATTATGAAACTAAGTTTTAAAAAATGTCTCAGTAATGGAATTTGCACAGTTTTCACAAACTTTGCTCATAAATACATTGTTTATCATTGTTTTTATTTCCTGAGATCCCTGGTCCATAACCACTTCGGCATCTTTTTATTTCTCCTGGAATTAGTCACATTGGCCCATACTACAAAAATTGCCAAATCCTAATTCAAATATGCTAATATAAACATTTCAGTAGCCTGCTCCATGGAGTCCCTAGTTCCCAATGTCTACTCCCATTGCCAGAACATACACGGGTGCTTTAGCAGGGAGCCGCGACTTTCATATCCGGGCACATTCGGGCGCTTTGAGAAGGTTAAGGGAAAATGGATATAGACATTTATTATTAATCAACACTAAACAAAATTTCTCCTTAAATTAACAAAAGTTACTTTAATAACAATTTAGTCAGTAGCGGCCGCCCCATAAGGACTCCCGGGTACCCTTCTTCCTAGAGAACAAAAATTGGTTATAATTTTCTCTTGATGTTTTAGTCATAAATTGAATGGGTGAGTTGAAAAAGGTACACATTCCTAAAATATCACAAACTAAACTGAGATAGCCATTCTCTTCTTTGGACGTATCTACATCCATTGAGCATAAAAAAGTATATAATCCTCTACTTTAAATGAGCTTGCCAAAGATATTTAGATACGATTCAGTTGAAGAAGGAACATATTCCAGGAATATGTCCCTTCTTCAACTCAAAGCCACGCTAGTTCCGGCAGCACCCACCACAGCGCTAGTGCTCAGTCATGTGTTATGACTTGTGATTAGCAGATGAGTTGTTTAAGGTTATGTTGGTTATGTTTAAAGCGGAAAGTGTGCTAAAATTAGTTTAGTGAAGTTTATTAGTTTTTCTTTTTAACCTAGTAACAATGTCAGAAACAGACAGTGACAGTGGTGAACCAAGCCGTAAAAAGGGTAGACTTAACAAAGAAAAACATGTACGGGAGATGGAAAAGTTAGCAAGGCGTCGAGGTGAGGAGTTTGTAACTTCAGCAGGCGTTCTTGTTCCAGCCAAAACAACCGGCCCAAACTGTAAGTGTAGGAAGAAATGCATGGACAGTTTCTGTATTGAGGACAAGGAGAACATTATTAAAACCCTATATAGTGGCAGACCTAAGAACGAGCAGGACACATTATTAATGAGCCTAATTGAGAGGCATGAGGTTGCAAGGCACAGGCCATCAAATGAAAACTCAAAACAACACGAGTCCTCTTTCAAGTACTTTGCCATGAAAGGGACAAGCAGGGTTGAAGTATGTCGTAATGCTTACATAAGCCTTCATGCGGTGTCACACAAAGTTGTCATTAGGTTGACAAATATTTTGGCTTCTGGAAAATCCCCCGTTGACATGAGAGGTAAACACGAAAACCGTTCTAATGCTATTCCAGCCTCACATCTAGTTAAAATACATGAACATATTGATTCATTTCCAAAATATGTTGCTCATTATACGTCTAAACCAGTCACATATCTTGATGCTCGGCTTAATGTGGCAAAAATGCATGAACTTTTCATAGAAAAATTTCCTGACATGAAGAATGTAATTAAGTATGAGTTTTACTTGGAATATTTCAAGAAAAACTTTGGCTACCGATTTGGCAAACCTCAGGTCGATGTCTGTAGTACTTGTGAAGACCTGAAGATCAAAATTAAATCAAACACTCTTAATGACAATGCAAAACGTGTAGCGTCTGCTGAATTTATGGTGCATAAAAGACGTGCTAAGCGATTTTATAAAAAGATGCAGGAAATCAAAGAACTTTCAAAATCCAGGCCTGATGTCATGGGAATTGCTTTTGATTATATGCAAAACCTGCCACTACCACTGCTACCTGTACAAGAAGCATTTTACCTCAGAAAACTATGGTTCTATGTCTTCAATGTTTACGATATAAAAAATGACAAGGCTTATTTTTATACCTATCCAGAAGGTGAGGGAAAAAAAGGGCCAAATGATGTATGTTCAATGGTTTTGGATTTTATCACACATAATATTCCCGAAGAAGTGCAGGAGCTACATGTGTTCAGCGATGCATGTGGTGGCCAGAATCGAAATCATGCTCTGTGCAGACTTTTGTGTTCCTTGACCATGAATAGTAGATTCAAGGTTATACATCAGTACTACCCCATTAGAGGGCATAGCTTTATGCCATGTGATCGTATGTTTGGCACAGTGAAACGTGAAGTCCGGCGACATGATCGTGTCTACTCACCTGAAGAGTACAACTCAATGATTGGTAGTGCTAAGAAAACACAGCCTACTTTCCAAGTGAACACTGTGCAATGTGATTTATTTTTAGAATTCAAGAACTGGTGGCCACAGTACTTTGTGAAACAGCCTAGAAGTTTAGAAAACAGAGCAGTTACTTTCAAAATAAGCACATACAGACACTTCATCTTCAAACGTGATACAAAAGGATTAGTTGAAACATCTGCCTTTATTGACAACCCTGTAAAATCGACCTTCAAGCTTAAGAAAACCAACACTGTTGAACTTCCTGACACCAAGGCATATCCAACGGGAAAGGTTCCAATAAAGAAAGAGAAACTGCAGGATCTCCAGAAAGTTATACACTACATCCCTGATGAGCATCGACCTTTTTTTGAAGAAAGACTCTCTTGGCCAACCATAACTACAAGAGATGTATATGAAGACTACGTTGATGACTAACTGATCCACCTACAAGGTAAGAGTAATAAAACATATTTTAAAATAACATAATGTATTTTATATGTTTTAAATGAGTTAAAAATATTGTAACTTAACCTGAACTTATCTATCCTAACTATAGTCTGAATATAACACAACACTTCATAATATAATATAACCTAACCTAAGTATTTCTATCTTTATTACAGGCAAGTTTTATAGTATGTTATGACATTGGACACTATTGTATGTAACAAAGAAAGAAAGATTTGCAATAGCAAAGTAAAATAATCGTTGTAATACTATTATCCCAGGATTTTTTGCAGCTCAGTGTGTTTCAGGCACATAAAAATATTACTAATGATGGTAAAAAATAAAAAAAGAATGTGTTTTTATAATGTTTTCAATCAGGGCTTTGTTTTTCAGCTGCTGATCCACTACATCAAGATGCCACGATTGTCTACTATGAAGAATCCAACAATGAAAAATGTTTTATCAGAAAAAAATTGTTACTTTTGTAAATATGTGTAGGTAACAGTCCTGAAATACATTTGTTTACCTTTATACAAAGATTGGATAGTTTTACTCACCTATTTCTGAAACCTGTTTAACATAATACACTAAATTGTTATAAAGTGTTGTGCATTAAAAACATTGAGTTGAAAAAGGAACATATTCCTGAACATATTTACACAATTATATGGTATATAAAAAATATTTATATATAGGTACCATGTGCAATAGATTCTCTACACGTAAAGGTACAAGTTCACAATAGTAAATTTTTTTGTAGAAAAATTAGTTTTCTCACAAAACAGTTTTTTTTAGTTTTCCGAAAGTTTATGTTTTTGGAATGTGTACCTTTTTCAACTCACCCATTCAATTGGACTCTAATTATTCTAAGAAAATAACATGTAATTGTAAAACTGTAGCTCTGTCAGTAAGGAAGACTGTGTTCATCGATATCAAACTAAGGTAAATTAAATCCGGGTGCAGTTCACTGCTCAATGTTTCAGAATGCAGTTATAGCCTCTTCACCTTCCATCCGAAGATTTGCCAGGGCAAGGAGGAAGGTGCATTGGTGGGTGGTTTGAGAAGGATAAAGGGTGTGGAAAGTGGCTTTAAGCCAGGTGGAGTTCGTACAGAGCGGCAAGATCATCAGCAGTCCCGGAAAATATGTGAACTTCTAGGACTACCCTTGCCTTTCCAGTGTATGATTTGTAGTTAAATTCATGCTCTAATAGTAATTTAAGTACAGCAGAATAAAAAATCATTTAAGCGTAACAGGTTAGTACCAGTAAAGAATATGAAATTTTCATATCAGGTTCTTAGTGTTGTTACCCTTTCAATGTAATAATTGTTGAGTTACTAAATGGTAGAAACAGCTGTTAAAGGCAACCTTAGGCTCCTAAGTCAAGAACAGAGTATTAACGCAATACTTTCATTTCATATAAAAGTAACCATTTCTGTTTATGTTATCATTAGGTGCGGGAAAAATACTGTGATTGCCCTCCCGGCCGAAGACTTTGTCGGCCGCCACTGGATTTAGTGTACAGCTGATTAACGTTATTCCTCCCTTTTTTGTTTCTTAATCATAAAGGCCTTGTTTCAGAAAATAGTTCAATGGGTTTCCTCTAAATCACTAGGGGTGCTCTAGGGGATGCAGAGGTAACATCGCTGACTGTACTACTGTTGCTAGCAGTTGTAGTCCATGTTTCATTTGAACAAGAGGAATAACTAAAGTAGTAGTTGTTAATTCAGTTGAGGGGATGGGACATGTTGGTCATCAGTGCCATGTTGGGTGTGTGCTGAATGTGGCTCATAACCTGCATTTCTGTGAGGAGTGTGTGTAACTGTATTAGGGACAGGGATGAGGTAGGTGCCCTGGGACTTGAAATAAGGTACTATCCCGGCATTTGCCTGGTGGGAGTGTGGAAAGAACTAATGTGATTAGAGCAGTAAAACATGATGTAGCATATACAGTATATTAATAAACAATTTGTCATATCATTACTTTGGAAGAATGGCCATTGGTGGGTTTAATAGGTAAGAACTTTTCTTTGAGAAAGATAACACCTAAAAAAAAAAACACTCAGCCTATAAAACTGAACATGCCAAATTGCCTTACCAATTAAGAAACACACAATTGTGTATTTTCTTGTAATAAAAATATAGACAGTAAACTGTTGGGCTTGAAATATTTCTTATTTGCGGTAGCCTGACAAAGATGCAAATGCATAATCTTTACTGCAAAATTCAGTGTTTTGATGAATAGGAACTCACATAACACTGGCTGCGAGAATTCAGAGTACAGTATTCTTTGGCAGAATCAATACATTTCTTCTTGATCTTCAGTCAGAGTTGCCACATTTACAAATAATAATCCCAGGTGTCACATAGTCCACTTCATCATGTGCTAGGGGCGTGGTAGCACAGTGGTCAAGCTATTTGGCTCTCACCTAGGTGGACCGGGTTCGATTCCCGGACAATGCATGTGAAACTTCGAAGTGAAATACCATGTCCTGTGGTCCGGATTCCATGTAGAAAGGAGGTCCTGTGGCCCATGATCGCACGATTAATGGTCAGGTAAAACTACACGCTTCCATTCTTCATCATGTGCTCTGTGCCGAGGTTCAGAAAAGGAGTATTCAAGAACAATTACGTCCCATCATGAATAAATTTAGCCTTTTGTTCTTTCACTAAGTTTCAGTTTAAAACCTATCATGGCTCCATTCTTTTCTTTCTCCAAATCACTCATTTTTGAGTGATCACAACCCTTTCTTTTCCTTCTTTTTTGGAATGGTACAAGGGGCTAATAACCTTGGACAGACCATCCCTTAAAGCAAAATTGCTTGCAACTGGCAACAATGGGACAGAGTAATAATATATAAGGTGCATTCAAAAAGTAACGAGCCGGAGGCATAATAACAGAAACCAGTACATGTAACATGATAAAAGTATTGGCCCTGGCTGTTGAGGCACTTGTCCCACGAGGCAGTGAATGGCTGACTCATAAAATTCCCTGGGCTGCGATGTGAACCAGTTCCGCACGTACAGCTGGACGTAAGCGTCCGAGGTGAATCATTGGCCCCGCAGAGCCCTTCTCAGGGGACCAAACATGGCGTAATCACAGGGAGAGAGGTCTGGACTGTATGGAGGGTGGCCGAGAACCTCCCATTTGAATTTCTGCAGGAGTGCCGCGACTGTGTTGGCCGTAAGAGGTCGTGCATTGTCATGGAGCAGAATGACCCCACGGGTGAGATTGCCTGGTCGTTTTGTTTTGATCGCTTGGCGAAGGGTGGTCAAGGTTTGCGAGTAACGCTGGGCATTCCATTCACTGTTGTCCCGTGCAGCATGAAGTGTATCAGAAGGGTCAAAGAAGAACGTCAGCATTACTGGCAGCGTTGGACGATTGATCCATGCTGCTGCTCGCTTTTTATCGTCACGTGACGTGCACACGTGCTCTCTAGCGACGGGCTGTGACCTTCCACACTCTGGTCAAGACCACACCTCATTACACACGCCACGGTTAGCTGATGTCGTCACCAGTTTGCGCATTCCAGCCTCACGCTCATTACTTTTTGAACGCACCTTATAAGATACACTACCTTATAAACATATTTTGAACTGGAATGTGACACCCAGTGAAAGGTCTCAATGTATTTAGATATACCTTATTAAATGTCTTTTAACAGTGGCGAGTCTTGCAGAATGTGGTCCAGAAATCTGGTGGGCGTTATCAGCAATTACTGCAAGAGAAGATTTGCCAACTCTTGTTGACGGTAATTGACAAGTAATTGGGAAAGGAAAGATGAAAGCTATGGTGTTTGCAGATGATTTGGGGAAACAAGGAGGAGGAGGTACGGGAGCAGTTGGACGTGTGGGAAGGAATAATACAAGGATATGGGATGAAATTTTGCATAAATAAGAGTGAGGTGGTGATCACAACAAGGAAGAAGGAAAGAACCACAACGGGAATAACAATTGGTGGGGAACAGCTGAAGAAAGTGGAGAGTTTCAAGTATCTGGGAAGCCTGATACAAGATAATGGAAGGAACGATAGAGAAATAAATGAGCGGAGGAATGTGAGAAGCATGATGATATGGAGTAAGGATGTCCCTCAGAACAGCAAAAAGATCATATATCGGACGTACTATGTCCCTATCCTGACGTATGCCTCGGAGACCTGGGTTATGAAAGGGAGAAGAGCAAAACACAGGCCAGTGAGGTGAGGTTCTTGAGAAGCAGTATTGGAGCTACAAAGATGGACAGAATAAGAAATGAGAGGACCAGAGAATTAATGAAGGAGGAACCATTACAGGATGGTATAGAGAAATCTAGACTTGGATGGTATGGACATGTAAAACGAATGGAGGAGAAGAGGTACCCAGGAAGATACACGAGACGAAGTGGGAAGGAAAGAGACCAAGTGACAGGTAGGTGGCTGAAGGGGGTGAAAGAAAGCATGAAGAAGAGAGGAGAAGACTGGACAAGGGTGGAGGCTGAGAGATGGTGGGAAGACAGAAGAAGTTGGAGAGGCTTGTGTTCCAAACAGACCCGGCCAGTGGCTGGAAACTGTGCAAGATGATGATGATGATGTTGACGGTTCAGCCTATGGAATACTTCAAGTGATAAAGCGTGACACTCCACAGTGACGGCTACTGACCATACAATGAACAACCTCTACAACTGAATAAATAATGCTCAATAAATAAGCTAGATCCTACACTATTATCTTAAGCCTGTTCACAAAAACTTAGAATTTATCCTACTCACACTGTACACAGAAGTACACTAAATAAAAAACAGTATGTAACAAATATTAAACATGTAAAAATTTACCTAAATAGAATGCAAATACATTTGCCATTGATAGCAAAATGATTGTTGATTTTTGTAATGATAGATGAATTCTAAGTTTTAAAATATACGACAATCAATACTTCAATTAAAATATATCTATTATTTATTTTTCGACCTGACATTGAGGTCTTCCTCAGCCCAATTAAGAATGAAAATACTAATGATGTACATAAGTCTAATGATGATATTTGATATGAAAAAATTATATGATAAATTGTAGCTGAAAGAATAAAATAAAATAATAAAACTTAGACTTAAGTACATCATTAGTATTTTCATTCTTAATTGGGCTGAGGAAGACCTCAATGTCAGGTCAAGTATTGAATGGCATATACAGTAGAGTCCCGCCAATCCAAACCCCGCTAATCCGAAAATCCGCCTACTCCAAACGTGGCTAGGAAAAAATATCTACCAAATTTGTTTTGTATTTTAAAACAGGAAAAAATAAAGATTAAGATTAAACTAGTTTTTCCAAGTTAAAACGTAAATTTATTAGCACAGAAAAACATGAAATAAATTCCACAGGAGTAAACAGTGAATCTGTCAGCTATCTTATACACAAAAACACAAACGGGAGGCCTAGACCTACTAACAATGTGCATAACGAAGTTTGAATGCAATTTTTTTAAAGTTAATGACAAAACAAACTAAAAAGCAAATCAACATTTGAGAAGTGAAGTCGGTGATCTTCTTTTGACTCAACGCACTGAAACGACTTGAAGAGGCAATGTTTCACCAATATCGCATAAACAGTCAATATGTTGTCGTATTTGATGAAAATCCACATAATCCGAATTTTCGCTAATCCGATTAGGGTTCGGTCCCAATTAGTTCAGATTAGTGGGACTCTTTTTTATTTACTATACTTATTTTGTCCACTGTACAACACAACTTACTTTGTTTCGAGGTACTAAATCCTCTTCAGGGATATGTTTCGGACTTCCAAGCAGTCCATCTTCAGCCTTGGTTCAGTCAACTTTATAGTGTAAAATATTCACCTTGTTGGTTATGGTCACGTGTATTAAAATACATAATGAGGATGAAATGTCACTGATTGGTGAATTAATAAAAGTTATTTTAAAAACGATACATTTTTTTTAAGTGGATAAAATATTGAAATACGTCGCTCTATTTGTCCGGAGCAGCTGAATGTGACTCAGGGAAATTGGTCTGTAAAACAAGGAAAACCTTTATGAGCTGATGTGATGAATGCCAATTGCATCATTCATGTTCGTGTCTTTCTGACTTACGTGAGTGAGGTCCGCGCTGATCGTCTTCTAAGGAGTGACTGGCCCAAGCTTGCTCGTTAACCTGTGTGGCGTGGCATTAGATGCTATGACGTAGCGGAGCACTGCGTCCTTGACTTGTCTTTAAGCCTTGCTACTGTGTTGAATAACACATTCTGACAAAATGTGATGTCATTTAAATTTTTTACAGAATCCAATTTTTGGTTGACGTGTATTTCCATGTTTTCCAGTATATTGAGGAGTTTGCCTTTGCTCTATGGGGCCAAATTCGTGTTTTTCTTCTTCCATATGTTTTGCCATGGCGGAGAATTTTTTGTACTTTATTGCATTAGTGTGTTCTGCGTGTCTGATTTTAAAAGACCTCCCTGTTTGTCCAATATATTTACAATCGCAATCTTTGAATTTTAATTGATACACACCTGACTCGTTGTACTTGTCTTTTCTATTGACAAGAGTTATAGTTGAAAAAGATGTTGCTATTGTTGTTGTTCCTGTATGTTGTTTGAGTCTTCAGTCTTTTGACTGGTTTGGTGCAGCTCTCCATGCCTCCCTGTCCTGAGCTAATCGTTTCATCTCTACATAGCTCCGACACCCTACATCCGAGGCAATCTGTTTAACATATTCTAACCTTGGTCTACCCCTACAGTTTTTGTCCTCGACCCTTCCTTCCATAACTAAGCTTGCTATTCCTGGGTGTCTTAGTATGTGTCCTACCAACCTATCTCTTCATTAACAGTCGCCAGAAACATCTCCCCTCTCCCACTCGTCTTAATACCTCTTTGTTTGTAACCCTATCTACCCATCTGATCTTCATCATTCTCCTGTAACACCACATTTCAAATGCTTCAATTCTCCTCTTTTCTGCTGCACCAATAGTCCAAGTTTCACTTACATAGAGCGCCACGCTCCAGACAAAGGCTTTCAAAAATGACTTCCTAATACCTAAATCTATATTCGATGTCAGCAGATTCCTTTTTTGTAGAAATGCTTTCTTTGCCTGAGCCAACCTACTTTTTATATCCTCTTTGCTTCGTCCATCACTGGTTATTCTGCTTCCTAAGTAACAGAAGTCTCCTACATCCTTCAGCTTTTCACCTGCCAATTTGATCTCCATAGAGGTTTCTGATTTATTTCGGCTGCATTCCAGTAGTTTTGTTTTACATTTATTAATTTTCATCATGAATTCTTTCCGTAAGACGGAGTCCATACCATTCAAAAACTCATTCAAATCCTCAGGCATGTCGGCCAAGATGACGATGTCATCAGCAAATCTCAGAGTTGAAATTATTTCTCCTTGAATCTTCACTCCCACTTTAAATTTTTCTCTAATTTCCTTCATTGCTTGTTCAATGTAAATATTAAGTATGGGTGATAAGTTGCAGCCTTGCCTTACACCTTTCTGAATACCAGCTTCTCTCTCATGTCCTTCAACTCGAATGACTGCTGTCTGGTTTCTGTACAGATTGTATATCACCATCCTATCCCTGTACTTTATTCCAATCGATTTCAAAATGTCAAACAATTTAGTCCAATCAACATTATCAAAAGCCTTTTCTAAGTCTACAAAAGCCATGAACGTTCTCTTATCTTTCCTTATTCTACCTTCCAAAATCAGCCTAAGACTTAGTAGAGCTTCCCTTGTTCCTACATTTCTCCTGAAACCAAACTGGTCTTCACCCAACTCCGTTTCTATCTGGCTTTCAATCCTCTTGTAAATTATTCTAGACAGGATCTTTGAAGCATGAGTAATCAAGCTGATTGTACGGTAATCTTCACATCTGTCAGCTCCCACTTTCTTTGGTATAGGGATAATTACATTCTTCTTGAAATCAGGGAGTACCTCACCTGTCTCATAAATCCTACACACCAAGTGAAATAACCTCATCAGACCTTCATCTCCTATGCAGCGTAGCAACTCAATCGGTATATCATCTATGCCTGGTGCTTTGTTCCTGCTGAAGTCTTCCAAAGCTCTATCAAATTCTGATCTCAATATTAAATCTCCTTTCGCATCCTCATCAATTTCCTCCTCCCTTTCCATTACATGATTCTCAATCTCCTTTCCCTTATACAAACTCTCGATGTAATCTTTTCATCTTTCAACCTTTTCTTCCCTATCTGTTAGAGGCTTTCCATTTGTGTCCTTAATATTACAGCACTTAGTCTTCGTTTCCCCAAAAGTATTCTTAATCCTTCGATAAGCTGTGTCTACTTTTCCTAATTTCAGACAATTTTCTATACCTGCACATTTCTCTTTCAACCATTCTTCTTTCGCTTCCTTGCACTTCTTGTTAACCTCATTTCTCAGACGTCTGTATTCTGCTTTCCCCTTTTCATCTCTTACATTCTTGTGTTTCCGCCTTTCATCCATCAATTCTAGTATATCCTGAGTGATCCACGGTTTTCTCCCTATTCTTTCTTTCCTACCAATGTTTTCTTCTGCGGATTTTGTTATTTCATTCTTCAAAAGTGCCCATTCGTCTGCAATTGAAGTTTGTTTAGGGTTTTTCATTAGTCCTTCCTTTATACTCTTCTTGAATCTTTCGTTTACATCCTTCTCTTTCAGTCTGTCTATTGCCCACCTTTTTGGCTTTTGACTTTTCTTCAGTTTCTTCAACTTTAATCTGCAATTCATTACAACCAGATTGTGGTCAGAGTTTATGTCAGCACCAGGATATGTTTTACAATCCAAAATCTGGTTTTGAAACCTCTGCTTGACTATAATGAAGTCGATTTGGTAACGCCCTGTATCTCCTGGTCTCATCCATGTGTATATTCTTCTATTGTGGTTATTGAATAAGGTGTTAGCTATGACCAATTCATGCTCGGTGCAGAATTCTACCAGCCTGCTTCCTCGATCATTCCTTTCACCTAATGCGAAATCTCCTACTATCTTCCCTTCTCTCCCTTTTCCTACCACAGCATTCCAATCTCCCATTACTATAACATTTTCATCACCCTTGATATACCTCAGAATTTCGTCTATTTCTTCGTAGACCTTTTCAACATCCTCATCATCAGCTTGACTGGTAGGCATATAGACTTGTACCACTGAGGTGCAGGTAGGTTTAGTATTGATTTTTGCTACAATAATCCGTTCACTATATTGCTCATAATATTCCACCCGCTGTCCAAGTTTCCTACTCAATATGAGGCCAACCCCTGCTTGGCCATTGTTTGATTTAGTGCTAATGACCCTATAGTCTCCTGAC
Organism: Meconema thalassinum; assembly: GCA_946902985.2. Taxonomy (NCBI): domain Eukaryota; kingdom Metazoa; phylum Arthropoda; class Insecta; order Orthoptera; family Tettigoniidae; genus Meconema; species Meconema thalassinum. Next base: position 265,466,701 of record OX336390.1, on the reverse strand, counting down.
CAAAAGTCCTGTTCTTCCTGCCAGCGCATTTCACTAATCCCAACCAAATCCAACCTCAACCTATCCATTTCCCTTTTTAAGTTTTCTAACCTTCCACTTCCTAGCAGACTTCTAACATTCCACGCTCCGATCCGTAGAATGTCAGATTTCCTCTTTGTCACTTCTGTGATGTTAACCCCCTCTCGAGTAGTCCCCACCCGGAGATCCGAACGGGGGACTAGTTTACCTCCGGATTGAAATTTTACAAGGGAGGAGGCCATCATCACATGTAATTATGCATAGAGAGGTGCATATCCTCGGGAATAGCAAACGGCTGTAGTTTCCCGTTGCTTTCAGCCGTGCAGCAGGATGCAGTGTAGCCATTATTTGGCTTATATTATCAATATCTTAACCGTCTATAAGACTAGTAAAGAATTGATTTATTCTGAAAGGCTGCTACTCCCTTTCAGAATAAGTAAAGAGCAATTCTACTAACAAAAATACTAACCTTCTACCGTACTAACAATTAAATACCAATATTCTACTAACAAAAAAAAAATACTAAATTTCCACCAACAACACATACTACCACTGAAACAGTCTGTCACCAGGCACACTCACATGCACCCTCACACATCACAGTCTACTGAAATAATGAACTATAACTAATAAACAATGCAACTGCTACCAGACACACTCACACACCACAGTCTAATAGAACAATGACATATATCTAATAGGCAAACTAACTACCTACTTACAATATGAGGCCAACCCCTGCTTGGCCATTGTTTGATTTAGTGCTAATGACCCTATAGTCTCCTGACCAAAAGTCCTGTTCTTCCTGCCAGCGCATTTCACTAATCCCAACCAAATCCAACCTCAACCTATCCATTTCCCTAAAATACTAAATTTCCACCAACAACAAATACTACCACTGAAACAGTCTGTCACCAGGCACACTCACATGCACCCTCGCACATCACAGTCTACTGAAACAATGAACTATAACTAATAAACAATGCAACTGCTACCCGACACACTCACACACCTATACATACTTACTGTACTGTTATTTGAATTGACAATATTTACAAAATGCAATTTAGATAGAAAATACTTACAAAATGTAATTTAGATTCAAAATAGTCACAAAATGCAAATTAAGGGGGACGTATGCAAAATTGCACTCCAGTAAATAAAAAGTATTTTAACTCCCAGAGTTTTAATTATAATGCTATAGAATTTGACACAGATGATTATCCCCTTATTAACGCTGGTTAACTCAACAACAAAAAAAATGGTTAAGATTTTCACAAATCGAAACAAGTCACGCGGTTTATAATCGTTCAGAATTGCGAAAAATATTTCTTAAATGTCGAGAGACCAATGGACAAACCATAACCACGGAAACGTAGACAGATTTGTCCATATACCTACATAAGCCTATACATGCAAGAAATGAGTACGGTACTTATCAAAAATAAAGAAATAATAAGCTAATATGTACCCTACTATTCTATTTCTCTCCCACTCCTAAATCCTTCTCTGAACACTCATCTTAGAACAGAATGGTCTGCATTTTTGGACTAATGATAAAAATGTAGCCTATAAGAAGAAATTAACATGCTCATCTTTAGCTCCCCGGAAAAACTGGAAAAAACCTTGAGTAAGTATTAATGTTTCTGCGACCAAATATCTATGTTTAAGACCTCTTACTTCTAAGAGTGCTGTAAACGTTGCTGATGAGCTAGTAAAAATTACTTGTCTTGTTAAGTGACAATGGGCACGAATTTTATAACAGCCTAATCAAAGAACTGACTGTGTTGTGGCCTGGACTTCACACTGTGCAAAGCATCCTCAAAGTAGCCGTTTACTGAAGTGGAAAACATAGAAGAGGAATGGTCCCACTTTAAAAAGGCATTTGTTGGTGCAGCAGAGAGTGCTTGTGGTAGGACGTCAACAAGAGTGAAAGAGAAGGAGACACCGTGGTGGAATGAGGAAGTGAGGAAAGCAGTGAAAGAAAAGAAGTCTGCATGAAAAGAATGGAACCGAGATCAAACAGAAGAAAGCAAAAGGAAGTATCACGACAGCAAACGGAGGTGTAAGAAAGTGGTAGAAGAAAAGAAGAAAAGTTGGGAAGAATTTACACGAAGAATGGAAACAGTGTTAAAAATCCCTCAGTATGCCTTCCTTTGGAGGGGAAGCAAAGCCGGCGGTCCCATGTCATAGATTTATGGCATGAAAGAGAACCTTCCACTAATTCCTGTATGCGATCTTTATATTGTGTTTCTTATATATGTTGGTGACTGCATGCATCTTGGAATTGGTGTATGTGAAAGTGGCATATCTATCCTTATTCTTTTTATTTTCTTTGGTCAATGTTGATTTGAATTTGTTTTGTATTTTGTTTTTGATGCTATCCTCGTATTCTTGTTTATATCCATTTTTCTTTGCTATTGCGTATATGATTCTTAGTTCTTTATTGAAATTGTCTTTTTTTTTAGAAATGTTCATAGCTCTATTTAATAGTCTGTAGAAGGCTGCCCTTTTTTGGTTGTCCGGATGATTGGAGTTGTTCTTTATAACGACGTCTGTTTGAGTAGGCTTTCTATACAAGGGCAGATCAAAAATAAGTTGCACTTCCCAGTTATGGCCATTTATTATACCACCTATACAACAGCAACATGCCTATAACGACATACAATGCAACGTCACTTTTCCACATAGTTTCCAAGAGACTCCAAACATTTCTGCAAACGCACAACCAACTTGTCGATGCCGGATGCATAGAAAGTTTCTCCAGCATTCTGCAGCCACACGGAGTCAGCGGCCTTCACCTCCTCATCGGTCTGGAAACGTCGACCACCGAGCTCCGTTTTGAGCTTAACAAACAGATGAAAGTCACATGGCGCTAGGTCGGGACTGTAGGGTGGATCTTGCCAGACCTCCTACTTGAAACCCTGCAGCAGTTCGCTCGTTTGGCGGGCCTTGTGAGGTTTTGCGTTATCATGCAACAAAATCACACCGGCGCTAAATTTCCCCCAGTGCTTCTCTTTAATTGCTTTACGCAACCGGTGCAATGTTTGACAATACGCCCCCGCATTGATCGTCGTTCCTTTCGGCATGAATTCCACGTGCAGCAAATCCTCCATGTCAAAGAACACTGACGCCATAACCTTACCGGCTGAAGGTTGAACCTTGGCTTTCTTTCGTTGTGGTGATGAGGGGTGCACCCATTCCATTGATGTTCTCTTAGTTTCGGGGGTGAAGTGGTGGACCCACGTTTCATCGCCTGTGACGATTCGCCGCAGAAGCCCATTGCCGTCTGCGGCATAGCATTGCAAAAATGCCAGGGAAGATTAGAAACGTTGTCCCTTGTGATCATTGGTGAGACGATGTGGGACCCATCTTTGACACATCTTACGATATCCAAGGTCCTTGTGAACAATGGAGAACACACTGCCATACGACATGTTCAACCGTGTCGCGATTTCTCTCAGTTGAATGCGCCGGTTCTGTCTAATGATCGCATTCACACTGTTGACATTTGCATGGGTCCTGGACGTTGCGGGCCTGCCCTCGTGATATTCGTCCGTCCCGCTTCGAATTGCCGACACCACTTTACGATCCCTTGCCGGGAAATGGCCCGCTCCCCATACACAACACTAATTTCACGATGAATGTCCGATTGTCCGTGCAATTCTTCCTTTTGGCCCATGGGAATCGGATTGTCGCACGCACCTCATATTTGGAGTGAACGTCCAGTCGACGCGCCATTGCATTTGGCCGCTATTCACACCATACAAGACGAGTCACCACAGCGACCTGCCTAACAAACGTGTGGGCAGTGTCTGTCCCTTTCTCCGCTGTGCCCAAGTTTGCGACACACAGCGCATATATTTCGTACTCAAGTTTTAATATTGGTTTTGGATACTTTGAGGTCTAAAAAACAGATAGAATAATCTTTTTCAGATTCCAAAGTGAAATTGATTTCTTCTATCTTGTTTAGTTTTTCTAGTATTTGATCCACTGTTGTTATATTTTCGTCTATTATGGCAAACACGTCATACACATATTTGCCCCAATACTTTATGCCTTGAATATGGTTGATTATGCTGGTGTGTTCTAAGTGGTCTATATAAATGTCTGCTATGATGCCCGAAGATGGTGAACCCATGGCCAAGCCTTTGCTTTGTTGGTATATGACCCCATTGAATGTGAAATTGGTGTTCTCTAATGAAAAATTTATTAAGGACATGAACTCATCTATTTCAAAATTGCTCAGATTGGCATATTTCTTCAGGTTATTGTGGATAACTGATAAGGCTTTCTTTACAGGAATGTTTGAGTACATATCCTGAATGACAAATGAATGTAGGGATTGGTTATCTCCTATGGTTAAGTTCTTAGTTTTGTTGCTGAAAACTATTGAGTTTCTTAAGTTCGAATTTGTTTCAAATTTAAAGTGTTCTTTTAAAAAAAAATTGTATGTATTTTGCGAGTTTGTATGTTGGGCTTCTTTTGAAGTTTATGATTGGTCTGATGGGGTTGTCTGGTTTATGGGTTTTCGGAAGAGCTCTTGGCTGTGGGCGAGCTTGGGTTCATGGTTACTAGGTTTGGAGGATTGTCTCCATCAAACAAAATGTTGACTCTCTTTATGAGAGATTTCAGTTTCTTCTGCATATTTGGAATGGGGTCTTTGGTATTTTCTTGAACTCTGGGACTCTACTGTATTTTAAAACTTTGAAATGACCTAAATAGAGAAGAGAAAAAAAACTATGAAGAAAAGGCCATCCAAATGTATTTCAAGTTAAACTTAAATTATGACAAATACAGTATTTGGTCATGCAATGCACAAATAGCGCATGCTATGTAGAAGGAAGATAGAGAATTAAAATTACTGACCCATGCAGGATTTAATCCTGTAACTTACTTCTACAGGGTTGCACCATTTGTGCATTACATGGCATAATAGTTTAAAGCCTTATTTGTCATAATTGCAGCCATGAAAATCCAATTCTTGGAATTCAATTACTTCTGGCATGTAAATTGGTATGATCACTTCTATTTGGCTGCAAAAAGAAGTGGGCCTTTTTTCTATTATTATTATTATTATTGTGATAAAAAATGTAGAACAAATATTTTTAGTCATCTTTAAATTTAAGTAAGTTATTTGAAATTCTCCATCAATTGAGAGAATAATTATGATTACTTTTATATAATATTGTATGTGTTATAGTATTAATGGAAAAGAGAAATAGTTTTAATTTGATCAAATATTTTTCAAGATAAGTAAAAAATTGGTATCCTACATGATACATGCATGATAGTTGAGTTCCCTCTAAATTTTGTACATTGGATTAGAGCAACTTTTCTTTTTCAGTGCCTGAAAACTGTGCAAGATGTTCTTCAGAGATAGTCACTGACAATTGAAATATGAGATAGAAAATAAATAAATAAATGTTAGAACCACAATGGGTACTAGAAAAAGACATCCATTTTGAGAGCCTGCTATGCGCCTGTTACTATTTTCGGTGTGCTCATTTCAAATATAAAAGAAAATACTCTTCCACCACACCGGATTTCTTGGATACCCATTGTGTCACCTCTGGTTGGTCTACAGAAAATATTTGCCATAATATTGGCAACACTAGCTAATCTATATTCTGTATTTTCAAGGATGTTGTATATGTACAGAGTACTTGATATCCTATTTATTTTTTGAGGCACATGTTGTTAATTCATTTTAGGGGCTTGGGACTTCTTGGTCATCAGCCCTGTGTAGTTGGGTGTGTGTTGAACTTGTCTGATAACCTGTACTTCTGTGATAACTGTAGTAATGTGTGTTACTGTACTACGAACAGGGACGAGGTAGGAGCCGCGGGACTTGAAGTAAGGTACTATTCTGGCATTTGTCAGAAGAGAATGCGGAAAAACCTGGGGTAAAACCACACTCAGGATAGCCACGGTAAGCTCCAAAGATTCTAACATGCGATCTCCAGATTTTCTGCAACTGACCTCGCAGCTATGGTGCACGGGGTTTGAGTCGCATATGTGAGTCGCCTAATTTTTGGACGTTAAAAATCAAATGAAGAGAAGGGTATAAGGTGTGAGTAAATACTATATATCAAGGTTTGCCAACTATTTGTTGATGATTCAGTCTAAGGAATACTTCAATTGACAAAGTGTGACTCTCCATAGTGAAAGGCATACTGACCGTACTAAGAACAACCCCTACGACTGAAGACGAGATCAAGTTCTGCAGACTTCCCACTTGTTCCTCATGGTGTAATGCTGTGTTTTCTTTCAATTCAATTTTAATCATACATTTAACTTGCAAGCTTTGCCAACGTCCAAATGGAGGAAGAAATAAAATAAATAAATAAATCTTATTTTTCTTGACCTGGATCTCCCTTCCCAGTCAACAGCACATTCATGAGGCCAAACAGTCTCACTTATTGATACAAACAGTTATATGCTCTTTTCTCATTATATTTAAAATGTCAGTGACTGCTTCTTCAGAAAGTTTTTTTTTTTTGAGTGGGCATATAAAATACAACTGGCAATGCAGTATTTATTCTGGACACATGTCAACAGTTTTGCAGGGTCTCTATATGTATTTCTGTTTTTAAATATAAGGGGTGATCAAAAAGTTTTTGTTTGAGGGCATTGCTGCAGCGATATCCGGGTGTTGAATTCCGAACAAAAAGTACACTGGATGGCTGTTTGCCTGCAACACCTGATGCGTTTCATTGTTGAAGGCAACACGTTCCCGGAGCACATTGTTGCAGGTGACGAAAGCTGGGGCCTGTTCCACGAATAAACTTTGCAACTTTTCACTTTTCACTTTGCACTTTTCAATTCTTGCAAAGTGCAAAGTCTTTCTGTTCCACCATGATCTATGTATTACTTTTCAATTTCTTTGCAAAGTGAAAAGTCTTTGCATAGGAATGATCCGATCATGTTTATTCCATGAACAAACTGCATATTTATTCCATGATTTAATGCTTTATTTTTCATGGTGAAACATGTCCCACTAATGACCACACAGTGATCTTAATTAATAAAAGTATTGATCAAGGTGGAACTTTTAACCTGTCTATACTAAAGTGAGGTTATGAAAATTCATCTTGTCTTTGTACGTCTTCTTGTTGGATTCTTCATCACTATCCTCACTTGATGATTAAAAAAAGCTCCTGCGTAACATATTTATAACACTAAACCAAATTCTGCGCCGAGAAACTAGTGTAGAGACTTGTTCATTAACAGCTGAAAAGGGAATCGTCTCTTTGCAAAGATTTCTGAAAACTTTTCAATCATTCCTTTGAACTTTGCATTTCTGCACCAATGGAGGAACATAACAGTCTTCTAAAGTGAAAAGATTCCTAACTTTTCACTTTCACTTTTCACTCTGCAAGACAAATCTGAAAAGTGATGGTGGAACAAAATCTGAAATGAAAAGTGCAAAGTGCAAAGTGAAAAGTTGCAAAGTTCATTCGTGGAACAGGCCCCTGGTGCCACCACTGGGCACCGGAATCGACAGTGCGAACAATGCAGTGGTGTCATCCATTGTCCTCTCGTCCCAAGAAGTTCAAGAGCCAACCATCCACTGGAAAGGTGATGCTCATCCTGTCTTTGATTACCGGGGCCCATTGCTTATTGATTTCAAGGAACCTGGTGTCTCCATCACTGCATAACAGTAATGCGCAACACACTAGAAAGTACTGTGTGCAATTAAGGCGAAATGTCCAGAAAAACTGTGAAAAGGAGTACTGCTTCTTCATGGTAACACGTTCCCTTAGGGGGCATGGTGGTGCAGCGGTCAAGCTGTAGGCCTCTCACCAAGGTGGACTGGGTTCGATTCCTGGTCAATGCATGTGAGATTTTCGACGTGAAATGCCATGTCCTGTGGTTCGGATTCCACGTAAAAATGAGGTCCCGTGGCTCATGATCTCGTGATTAACGGTCACGTTAAACTACAAGCTTGCTTGCACGTTCCCATACCGCAAAGGTCGGAATGCAGAAGGTACACCAACTTAAGTGGGAGACACTAGAGTACCTGCCCTATAGGCCTGATCTATCCCCATACAATTATCATGCCTTTGGTCCCTTAAAAAGGCCTTGAAGGGTCGACGATTCTTGTCGGACAAGGATGTGCAACAAGCGGTTATGGACTTCTTCACACAGCAGGACACATTGTTTTACCACACGGGGATCTTCAACCTGGTGCGAAGATGGAATGAGTGCCTCAATGCTCATGGAAATTTGCCCGATTGGCATAACATGCCGATTCTGGACTGCATGGCCATCAAATAGAAACTTTCTGATCACGCCTTATATAATGAAGTATGGCATTCGATTTTGAAAATACTCTCAACTACAATTATTGTAGTCTAAGAACTTTCCATTAGGATTCATTCTTTCAGTCATACAACAAATATTCAATTGACACATTCCCACAATCTCCAGTGCAGTGGCAGCTGATCCAAATGTGTCAGAGGTTCAACGGTCAAATGCTACATTGAGTAACATTGACATTAAAACTATTGACTGAGGTTTCATATACTTTGCCTGTGTACTAGCACTGTCAACAACTTTCCGGCAGAACCCCCAGACCCATTTGGACGAGCTGCTGCTGCTCCAGTGAGTAAAATATTTACAAACTTAATACAATTCTCCCATAAGAAGAACAACAAGTGCAGACCATCCCGTAAAGGGCTTACAACCTTGGCCCTCACCAGTTTTATCATTGTACTGTTCCCAGATATAGCCTGTCCGTTTATATTCTTTGAAAATATTCTTGATAATATTTCTTCTCAATTCATCATATATTTGCTTTGCCTTGCTACTATAGGGCCCTTCCTGTTTACTGTAGTAGTCCAACGCTCGCACAGCCAAGTAATTGATGTTGATCCAAATGGGACCACGCCAGTAAGGTGGGTCATGTTCTGTATTATACTTTGAGTAGAGCGGGGAAGTTTTTCCCAGAGAACGCAGTCCATATTCAGTCCACAACAGTTCAGGACGTTTTAAATCATTTAGTAATTTACCTAGCTTTGGAGAGTCAGGCTTGAGCAAGTGCAGAAGAAGTGGAAAAAGGCTAACATAACCAAAGGTAGAATCAACAAATCTCAGTTCAGGATCTCTGAGTACAACACGCACTTTCTCAGGATTTTGTGGCGGCTGATAATTATGTCCATGAGACCGAGATGGAGGAGGTCGTTTCAGCTCAACCATGTCAGTGTGCAGACCAAAATCAGAATATGACTGAGAATGAGGTGACCAATGCAGTTCATCAAGAATACTATTATCCGAGAGATACAAGTATGTATTTGTGTATCTTTGATGGTTTCGACCCAGAAGCTTACTAATTTCTGCCAGAGTGGAAGCTGCAAGAGCAATCCAACAACGAAGATCAACATGCCGCTCATCCACATTTGGATGAGAGGCTCGTGGATAATCATCTAAACCTGATGTTAAAGTTTTTGGGTTGAGTTCCCTGTTTGTGGTTGAATCTCTTCCACGCCATCGATAACTACTTGGCAAATCACCAATCTGTGTACTGTTAAACCACTCAAACCAAGCTTGAAGCCTTGGATAGAGTCTCTCTAATGTTGCTAGACGGGTTTCATCTTCAGTAAATTGGCTACCAAAATTATGAAGAATGTAAAGTAAAGTAATAAAGAAAGTTGGGGGATTTGCGTTGGAATTCCTCTGAGTAACAAATTCTTCTGGAACTTTGCTGAGGGCTTCTAGACCAAGAATCTGCTCACGTGGAATCCATCCTTCAACATTCATGAGATCAAACCAGTGGCAAATAATATCTAGTTCAATGTCTAAATCCCAAGTCGATATAAGAAGTCCATGGAAACCTTCATCCCACAAGAAACCACGTGGGAAGAAGCTACGAGATGGAACTGCCGAGTATAAGGGTGCTTTCCAGTAAGGCACAGGTCCTCCGGTGTAGGATGACTCAACACGGGAGGTTCCATAAAAATAACCTATGCCGCCTACCATATTGCTGAAGGCTGCCATAGCAAATGCTACTTCCTCAGCTTTATATCCTTTATCCTGTAGCGAGTATGTTTGCTGGAATTTGCGACGAAAATTATCTCGTCTTTCTTTCAATTCCATGGTGTAGGTATCTCCCATCAGAATACCAGGACGGTCAACAAAACTGGCAGATTCAAACACAAAATCCACCTCAAACGGAACTTTGGCAGTTACTTGGGTCACAATGAAGTTTGGCTCCAGCACCTTCCCATTTTGGTCACGTGGATGCTGTTCTCCTGCCAGAGAAACCCACCTCCTGCCTGAGTGGCGGTCATTTACCAGTTGCAACGAGTTCACCACAGTCTCTTTCAAGAGATGGAGCCCCTTCGCAGAAGTGCTCAGGAACGATTCATGCTCCACCTCTCCCGAAGTATTGAAAATCTTTATGGCAAAAGGACCCAAGCCCTCGGTCTCTCCTGTCACCCCAGTCAGAAGACGTGTGCCCAATCTACTTGCCCTTATCCATCCCTTTGTCTTGTCTTCAATAGCAGTGTACAGGAGAAAAGTCACCTGGTCACCAATCTGATTTGGATCCTGAAATTTACCACAAAAAATTACATGTGAAAGACATAAGAACATTCATTTGTAATACAGTAAATAAATCTTTAAGACTATACAAAAAACTTCAGATTTCCAGCCTGATGCTCTTACCAACTGAGCTTACACACACAGACAGTCTCTCTCTACTTGGCAAACATACGAGCGCTGTATTTTTTTCAACTTCCGATGGGTTATAAATAAATTAAGAAGACAGATTGACATAAAATGATTTTATTACTAAAACTCTGCTTGTTTTGTACTTATTTCTCAACATAATCGCCAAAACGATTGAGGCATTTGTCGAGTCGTGACACCAGATTTCCAAAGCCCTCTGCAAAGAATTCTGCCGTCAGTGAGGTCGGTGGACAGTCTCTTGAAGTTCTTTGTTGGTGGTGAGGCGTTGCCGCCCAACCATACCTTCAATTCTTGAAAGAGGTGAAATTCACTCGGTGCTAGGTTTGGACTAAATGGCGGATGGTCGAAAAATTTCCACTTGAATTCTTTGAGAAGGACTTTTGTCACATTGGCACAGTGCGGTCGTGCATCATCATGGATCAAAACCACGCCGGACGACACCAGGCTTCTTAGTTTGCTTTGAATTGCTCGGCTTGCAGAAAACTCATCACACTCCCCAACTCACATTTGGCAGGAGCATCGATGGTAGCGGCCATGTTCAATTGCCTGTAGCTTTGTTACAACTGGTGCATTGGAGCCAACAATGGCAAATGTTGCAGAGAGGACTTAGCGCAATTGTACGACGCACAGACCTGGCTCCTGCCTATCTCTCTTGTTTACTTAGATGCATGATCAGAGGTTGAAAAAAAAAAAAAAAACAGCCCTCGTATATCTACTGGGGTGATGAGTACGGTCACTTCAACAGCATTGCTTTTTCTGCTGTTTCGTATGAGGTGCTTGGACATTGTGGTCATTTAGCCCTGTGTCCCTGGGTGTGTGTAATTTTGTCTGATAACCTATGCTATTGTGATAGCTGTATGTGTGTATTTGTAATTCAGGTGAGGATTGGGAAGGAGGCAGCCGAGGTCTTAAAGTTAGGAACCATCCTGGCATTTGCAGAAGTGGGAAACCACGGAAAACCACTTCCAAGATGGCTGAGGTGGAAATCGAATCCACCCTCTTAGTTTTGCCTCATGAGACTGAGTGTACTCCGTTCCAGCCCCCAGACCAGAATTAAATTCCTTGGCAGATATATTACAATTTATTTTCCCACTTTTCGATACTACTTTGTTAAGAAATTATGTTCTCATGCGGTACATGTTTCGGTCCTATTGGAACCTTCTTCAGCCTCTAGCACTCTCAAAAGTCCATAACACCATTGGGTGCGAGTCAAACAATTAAAATCACATTAAATAATGAGGATGATAATGTCACTGTGATGAGCTGTTAAAAAGATTTAAAAGTTTTCAAAAACCTTTAAAATTGTTGCGTAAAATCATTCCTTGTCCAACTGCTTGTGACATCTTCTGAGATAATTATGTTGATCTTCATTAGTTGAAGCTTATTTTCCATTTTTTTTTTCAAATACCGGTATATATTATTCTGTAATATGAAAAGAAAGTCAAAATGAAACAATTAATTTGAACTGAACAGAAATCGAACCCAGACCTAGCCGCTACAGCACTGTGCTTTAATATACCCCACAGCGGGTCTTACCAATACATTGCTGTTGAGGTGATCGTACTTGTCACCCCAGTAGTTGTACCTTTGCCAAGCAGAGAGAAAGTGTCCATGCATGATAGATCAATATTGGTGAGAGCACCAGGCCGGAAATCTGGTCGATTCCTGGTCTCGTCAGACATTTTAACTCTCTCTTGATGGCTTGTACTTCACGTACAAAACATGACCTAATAGCTGAAAAACCACATTTAAGTCATTAAAAATACCAATTTCATTACGTACAACTATTAAAGTATGTTTAGTTTGACACCTCTTGTGTAATCTCTTTAAACAACTTACAGCCACAGGCTTACAAGGTCTGATCCATCCCTATTAGTACTTTTAATGGGGCCTGGAAAAAAGTGGAAAGTACAAACTTGTCAACTTGTTTATGCAAAATGTTTTCAGCTGTTGTTTTGATGTTACTTGTGTCAATAGAAAATAATAATGTCTGTTGTTTGATTGATGTTCAATAGTATCAAAAACAATGTTTACTGTCTGTCCCCCATCTTACTTAATTAATATTCTCATCTCATGTATTAATGTTCTATTATTTGTCCCCTTTATGCAATTTGTTTTGATTCATCAAATATTGAGTAATAAATTGTATTTTTACATTTGGCCCTTTAAATAAAATAAATATTATTATTCCATTGATCATTCCTCTGAAGTTTAACTCCAAACCCCTTGCACTCGACCTAGATTTTGATCTTTGGAAACATCGGGCTCTTGCGTGAGAACTATGATTGCAGGGGGTCGCAGTTCCGTATTGCGCTGTTGCCATATCTCGGTGTGGTTGGATGTGGGTCATGATTGTAAGGTGGTTGTTTTTTCATTGTGCATGGCTCGTGCCACTCTACCAATAAAAATAAAAATACAGGTTTACAGTACAATCAGAAAGTCCTGCACTACAAGGCATATCAATTTAGAAAACCATCACAAAATCATGAACGAAACCACCAGCCTCCAATTGGGATTACAAGACAGTACTGTATGCATTTTAGCAAAAAGAGAAAGGATCCAATATGGAAGAATCTGAGAAGAAACAGGGCAAAAAAAGGTTAAGAGTGTGGTGGTCAAGGAACAGCAATTGAAGTGGTATGGACAGGTTAGCGGAATGAGAGAGGAGAAAAGAAAAGCGTGGAGATCATCTTCATAATACACATAGCTAGATGAGAAGGACCACATATTTCATGGGATGACAGAATTGAGAGAACAAGAGAGAAAGGTGGTAATACTTGATTGTGCTAGTATAGAACTGAATGACAGAAATGGATAATATGTAATTGCCGGACGCACTAGAAGGCACAAGGGATATAAAAAGAACAACATCAAAGCACTGATGTAGATAGATGTAGAGTACCACGAAATATTCTCACTAGTTTCTAATTTATTAAAAAATAATTCTTAAATGAGAAATTTCAGAACAACTTTCGAAGTTCTGCCCTTCGTACAAATTTAACGCTTACCTTAGTGACGCTAATCCTGGCTGTCCAATCACCACCATAGTTTCCACCAACTCTCTTTACAAACGATGTGGTGATTTTGAAAGGGCCATCCTTTATTTCTTGAACACCAAAGTCTCTACCATTGTGCTCTATCCAGGAATATCCATTGAGGTTGTCTCCTTGTTCACACCAGTGCCTGATCGAAACATAAGCATACAAACATGAAAGGCTTTTCATCAACATCAACAACACACAAAATTGTAAGTACAGATTATTTTAACAGAAAAATAGTGACAAATATTATGGACAAATTGAACAATTTTTTCTTTATATGTGTAGGTCTAGCTTCCATTTTTCAGTATGAGTCCAATATTTGAATCCAATGTATATGGATCAATCTCCAGGAAATATAGAAATTATTTAATCAATGATAGAAAATACTATTCTTTATTCCAAATGACTGTACAGCACGTTGCGGAATGTATTCAATCCCATACGGTTGTTTTGTGTGGTTGTTAGGTGCAGAGCATTGACTCTAACTTTGTTAGAGGTGTTTAAACAAAAACTTTGTTTTAGAGCATAATATAAAACAGTATGGTCTACAGTAAGTAAAGATCTGCTCAGCAGAGCTCTTTTTAATGTTTTCTGTGATGAAGTTCAATTAATACATGCACTAGTGTACTTCACTTTCACAATACTGTACCAGTAATATACTGCTACACCAATTTTTATTTCTAACCCCAGTATCCAGATTTCTCTACATCCAGGCCTGCCAAACCCCAATTAGTCCAGATAATTGGAGTTGTTTATTACCATCTAAAAATATGAAGTTACATCAGAGAACTTGGAAAATGATGTAGAAAAATCAACTTAAAATATCTTAAATGTATATTATGGCACTTGCCTTTAACCTTTATACCGTATTAATAAGAATTTATTGCAGCCAAATGGCCATAAAGGTACAGTATATGTGAACATGTTCCATTCAGTAACTTAATGATGTACGAGGCACGTCCAGAAAGTAAGTTCCGTTTGGTAATAAAATTAAATTGTGTACAGATACAGAAAAAATATGTATTGCACAACATTCTACACCTCTTAAACTACTTTTCCACATAACTGCCGAACTTTTGCAGGCATTTGTCATAGCGTGGCACAAGTTTTTGGATACCTTCTTCATAGACGTTTGCCGCCTGTGTCTTCAACCAGTTGGAAACATCATCTTTCAGCTCATCGTCATTGTTGAAGTGTTGACCGCCAAGGAAAGACTTGAGATGTGTGAACAGATGAAAGTCGCTAGGAGCGAGGTCAGGACTGTACGGAGGGTGGTCAAACATGTCCCAGGCAAATCCCTGTAGGAGGTTTTTTCGTCACATTTGCAGTGTGTGGTCGTGCGTTGCCGTGAAGAAAAACAACACCTTTTGACAGCAACCCCCAGCGCTTATTCTGTATTGTGCGGCGCAATTTCCTAAGTGTCTCGCAGTAAGCATCTGCGTTGATCGTTTGACCACGCGGTAAGAAATCAATGAGTAAGATGCCTTTCCAGTCCCAGAACACTGTGCACATCATTTTCCGAGGTGTCAAGATTTGTTTCGGCTTAACCTTTGCTGGGGATGAAGTGTACCTCCATTCCATTGATTGCCGCTTACTTTCAGGGGTGTCGTAAGAAACCCAAGTTTCATCTCCTGTGACTATCTGTGTCAGAAATTCTTCGCCGCCTTCATTGTAACGGGTCAAAAACTGAAGTGCACTACCCATCCGTTTTGTTTTGTGTTGCTCCGTAAGAATCTTTGGTACCCAACGATGGCAAAGTTTACGAAAGTTCAGTTTTTCGGTAACAATTTCATGAATTAGTGATCGTGAGATTTGGGGAAATTCCATAGCGAGAGCACTAATTGTAAACCCGCGGTTTTCCTGGATCTTGTCATCAATCGCGTGAACCAGTTCTTCTGTAACCAAAGATGGACGCCCACTTCGTTCTTCATCGTGCACTTCACTACGTCCTTCATTGAACTGTCGGACCCATCTTCTCACCATTGAATCACTCATCGCATTTTGTCCATACACTTCGCAAATTTGCCGATAAATTTCAATTGGTTTCACTTTCCTAGCATTCAGAAAACGAATCACTGATCTGATTTCACAAGCGGCGGGATTTTCAATCAACACTGACATTGTACGAGTAAACATGCACAACAACGCGTACGTGGCTGACAGCGCTCTCCAAATGAGCACGTTTCTTCTCCTTGATACAGAGCGTCTACCGCGCATATGCGGAACTGCGCTGCAGCGGAACGTACAACTGGTTGAAGACACAGGCGGCACACGTCTATGAAGAAGGTATACAAAAACTCGTGCCACGCTACGACAAATGCCTGCAACATTTCGGCAGTTATGTGGAAAAGTAGTTTAAGGGTTGTAGAATTTTGTGCAATAAATAATTTAATGTTATTACCAAACGGAACTTACTTTCTGGACGTACTTCGTATAATTTGTGTTCCACTTAAATAATCAATTAGAATAACAGTTACGTGTCTTTACTTTACTCGTTGGTTGACCTCGTTCTTTTTTTGCACGAAGTATGTGATAGCGATCACACAGAGAGCACACACACTCATCGTTCACTTCATGGAATCGCTCAGTCGCACATATCTTGTGATGGAAGCCATGGACTGCCATCCTTGTAACTACATGACACTGCTCTTAGTTGGTTTCCACCTATTTTCGCTCCACCATAGCATCTGTGGCATAAAATACGAGCCATATTTGGGCCCGTTTCCTTCTTCTCTCTTCAAGTACTTTTGCACTCTGTCTTGTGGAGGGCAGAACTAAATTAGTCCTTAGATTGTCAATATAAAATGATTCTTTACAAAGCTCATACACTAATCTGGACTTCGTATTCGTAGGTATGCATAATATTCGCTTGAGGAATCTGGCCTTTAGTTTCGCTAGAGTCCTGAGGTCAACCACAGAGAGCTTTTCTCAAATAATTTTGATGCCAAAGGTGGCAATTGGGCTTATTGCTGAATGAAACAATTATAATGCAGTTTGTATGGATAGTTTGTGAAGGTTTATAATTCTGTGAATAGTTTTGATGATTTTTGCTGCCCTTTCCTTTATGTGTATTCTGTAGGAGTTAATTGTTATCTGTAAAGTGATTCCAAGGTATTTTAAGGATTTGTTATGCTTAGGTCTTTGTAAGCCTATTTTCAATTTTGAAAAAATAGGCTTATGAGATCACCTTTTGTCCGTGTGTGTGTGCGTGTGTGTGTGATTCGTGTGTGTGTCCCTCCCTAATAAAATCTAAACGGCTGGAGCGATTTCAATGAAACTCGGTAAGTTCATAGCACTATTCCGGGCGGCCTCGACCGTGCCCTTCAAATTTTGTTACGACTCACCAATCCAACATGGCGGCAGTGCGAAATATTTCACCAGCATTCAATATCTCCGAAACGATTACCGATATTACCCTGACATCATGTATGGTGATAAAGGGAACTACTATAAGTTCACTTATGTGATCTTTGAAAACCTGGTAACTACAAAACCAACATGGCGGCCAAGCGAAGTTGCGACTTTTAAATAGACGTTTCTCGCGATTTATCCAACCAAACGCAATGAAACTTGGTACAGTATATGTTTATATACATTGTAATGCACCGACACATAACTTCGTTCATTTGTTTACATAACCACAAGATGGCGGATGTACGAAATATTTCACCGGCATTCTGTATCTCTGAAACTATTAGCGGTATCTCCCTGAAGTTTTGTACGGAGATAAAGGGCACTACTGGAAGTCCATTTATACGACTTTAAAAAATCGGTTATATACAAAACAAACATGGCGGCCAAGCGATTTAGAAAATTTGAAATAGACCTTTCTCGCGATTTAATGCTCCAAACGCACTGAAATATGGTACAGGAAATATCTATACACATTGTAATGCACTGGTATCTAATTTAGTTCAATTGTTTACATAACCTCAAGATGGCGGCTGTGCGAATTTTAAAATTAAGTTTTTAATTCTTGCGATGTAGTCATGCGATCGAAGTGAAAGTTTGAATAATGAACCTACCCAATAATTTTCCTAAAATGGTACATGACTCTATGGCCTATACATTTAACAATCCAACATGGCGACCATCCGAAATATTTAGACGGCTCTCAATATCTACGAATCTATTGTAGCAATCAAACTGAATTTTTTATTGTTCATAGGGGCTATGAACTCAAGTTCACATATAGGACTTTAAATAACCTGGTGATCACAAATCCAACATGGCGGCGACGCGAAGTATAAATAATCACATAATATCATAATATATAATCATATAATAATATGCAAATCACATGGACGTTTATCGCAATTTAACCATCCGAGAGCAGTGAAACTTGGTACAGTAAATCCTTATACGAATGGCAATCCACTAGCATCTAATTTATTTCAATTGTTTCCATAACCTAAAGATGGCAGCTGTGCGAAATTTTAAAATCTCCTTGTAACTTCTAGTGTCCTAATTATGCGAGTGAAGTTTGAATACTACACGTACACAATAATCTGCATGTAACAGTACATAACTCTAGGACCTACATATATAAAATCCAACATGGCGACCATCCGAATTATTTAGTCGGTTCTCAATATCTACGAATCTATTACAGCAATCAATCTGAAATTGTGTATGTTGATAGTTGCAATAAGTGGGCTATATGAAAATAGGCTGTATAGTTCTTCACGGAACTACTTGTTTTTAAATTTAAATTGTCCTTTGTTGCGGTTCTTCCTCCTTTCCTGAAGATCTTCATTACTGTCTTAGATTCGTTTACCTGCAGCTCCTGTTTGTTGATCCAATTACCATGTCATCAGCACACATATCGCCGTGCCAGTGCAAGACTACGATATCTGCAAAAATCATTTTATTGAGAAAAACGGGTTTGAAGTTTTCTATAACTTTGTATCAGCCTTTCGTCAGTGTAAAAATCTATAGAGAATTTTGAATTTTGGATATGTTTCGGTTGATTACATAGTGTACCCTGTCCTTTTAATTAAAATTATAAATTTTGTAATTAAGGCCCACAAAAAGGGCTAAAATGCAGATGTCCTGGTCTCGCACTGACTGTTCTGTGAAAATTGTTAGACAATTAATCAATACCAACACTTCAATTTCATTTTTTCCCTAGTTTACTGCTATATTTGAACATTCTATACACAATTCTATGTACAATAATAATTTGAAAAAAATCACTTTTTATTGAAAATAGGCACACTGAGGCCAAAGATGGAATGAATGTTGGAAAATAGTTCACAAGTTCAGCATGAACACGTCATTTGCTTCAATAGTCAGGACCTCAGTCCTTTTCCGCTTCCAAAGCAACGAAGAATGGGTGATGCGTCTTCGGTATTAGATTTTTTGCACTGAGTGAAATAAGGTCTTTCTTCTTGCTAGCTGATATTTTTGGAGACTTTCTACAAGCTGGTTTGAGTTTGAGAGTTTCGGGATGTTGATGTGGACTTCTCCTCTTTGTCTTTCTGTTAATATGCACTAGTTTATATTGCTTTTTGTGGTAGGAAGTTTTATAATAGAACACCCAGGGGAATTCTTCTTCACCATTATCTCAGTGACAGCATTCCACGCTACCTTCTCCCCATCCTCATTGATGGAAAAATTGTTACCGAGGTCATTGCATAATGACTTGCAATCTATGAAGTCAGTTGTTTCCATTTGTCTTACAAGGTAAGGTTTCCCAATCCTTTTTGCAAGACTTGCGATAGTAGCAACCTGAGGGGGAACGCAAATAAGACCGGATTTCAGAGCTCTTTTCTTCTCATATACTATGCGAGAGTACATAGCGTCTCCCTCATGTTGTGTATGTCCTACTACCTAAAACTTATGTTGAATTGTCGGAATTTCTAACTTTAGAACAGCGTAAAAGTATGCAGATAACACGAATTTGTTCTTCACTTCTTGATTTGGGTATTCTTTGAGAGACTCTATTATGCAGCTACCAACTTCATTTGCCCCTCTTCCAGCTTGACCTTCGTGCCACATGCAGCATCTTCCAATTTTAGAGACTGCTTCGTAAATAGTGAATTTAAATAAATTAAGTTTTCTTTTATAATAAATGCTTGATATTTCACCACTTGGCAAGGTGTAACAGCTTGAAAATCAAACACAGCCACCACTCCACGGTTTTCCTCAGTGGCCTGATGAATATCATTTTCTTTTTCCTGTCTCATTGTTTCTTTCTCTGCATGATGTATTTCATATTTGTCTTTAAGTTTTCGCTTTTCTTCTTCAGTAGAATTCTTATATTCTTCACAGATCCTTCTTAGGTCTATGAAACCCGATGTTGAATTCCGTATTAAATATTGTTTCGTGTACGTGCTTCTTTGCAATCGGTTCATTTTCTAACTTACATTAATGTGGATATACCCAACGAACCTTCAAAATACTCTCGTGTTGTATCAGCTCGAATGTAATGGGACTCTATTCTTGGAATTGAATTGATGTGTTGCCTCACTCCTTCCCTTCTTTTGCTTTCCACGCTTTCCCCCTTCTCTCTTCTTCAAGAAAACCATCCTTGTTCTTGGAAATAACTGTAGAAATTATGGTGTTTCCCACGCCAAGGGTACCCATGAACATCTTCTTGAAAACCTTTATTCTATCTCCTCTTATGGTTAAACTGTACCTAATTCATGTTGCAAGACCTTCCACCTCCAGGAATGATTCTTCGATATTTCGGCTTTACTTGCGTCATGTTATGACTAATAAATTGTCTCTGCCTGTTCAGATCTCCAAGATCCCAGAAGCTCTTAATGATTGAAATCCTGTCCTCCTCTGAAAGTGGACATTTAAAATTGCAGTTTCCTTGGCATCCTTTCTTTAATATTTTATCCTTCCTACAGGTACCATTTTTGTTGTTTACTAATTGTCCTGTATTTACTTTAAGTTTTCTTATGTTTCGAGCCCATTTATGTTCTTGACGACGACGCTTCTTCGGGCGTATGTCTTTCTGAGGTGATGCTGCTGCTGCTGTTGTTGTTGAGCCTGATCCTTCACAGTTGCTCACTAAGTTGGCATTTTCCGAAGGAATACAGATGTCTGATGTTTCGTTAAGGAAACTTTCCTTCAAAGGAAATGCTGAAGTTTTAGAGCTTTTGAGTTCTTTGCTAGTTGATGGTAGTTCTTTGCCTTGTATACTCATCTTGTCTGTTTTGTTATCGTCATAGTTATCTTCCTCTTCTGAACTACTGGTATCAGGAATATAGTCATTGCAGATATCGTGGTCTTGCACTGAAGGTAAGTGAATTCTCTTTCAATTTCCAGTGTAAAACCGATGCATCTGCAGATGACGCTTTTTTGCACGGAACATCTTTAAAAAAATACTCCAATGCAAAACCAATTCATTTTACTTCAAGGGCCCAATTATATAAATTTTGCAATTTTTGCACTTTTACATTGAAGATCACATTAAAATACACTAATTGCCGTAAAAAAATAAAAATTGAAAAATTTGCACTTATCGTGGTCTTGCACTGGCACGGCGATATGTTGTGATACTGTTCCACTGAATTCTACTACTTTGGATATATCTGCAGTTGCAACATTAAATAGTACAGGCCGGACGTTTGTTTTGGACGAGTGAAAAATCATAATGGAAGCCTGGAGGCGAGTTACTACAGTACCTGTGTTGTTGTCAGCTGCCTCGTGCAGTCAGATGATGGACAAAACTATCTCACACTACTACTGACGTACAGTCATTGGCAAATATAAGGGTGTTCTGTTCGTAACTATGTAACATGTACTTCCGCGTCACACAATACTTCGACGTGGACTGTACTGTTCTGAACGGTGGTGTCGTCACGTGGAATTCCATTACATCACACCGGTGGCGACACTGTGAAGCGACAGGGCAAGAAAGTGACTGTGTACAGGCTCAGCCGCAAGCTTCAAGGTCAAGGGCAATTGTCTAAAACAAATGTCTGGCTTGTATTGGACTAATCGGGTCATCCTGCATTACTCCTTTGGTCTGGTAAATATCTTGTGAAAGTGAGATGCCATCATTTATGTTAACTATATTGTATTCTAGGATGGTTTCCAGAAAAATTGTAATGCTGTGTGCGTCTCCAATCATTTGTGCTAGTTTTCGAAGCACTATATTTCTGTTCAGGGTGTCAGAAGCTTTCGTGTGGTCAATGAACAACTTACTGCGTAGTATTTTCCTTTTGGATATCTTAAGGCCTGTTCTATTTCACTTATTATATATTTGTTATTGTCTGCAGCATCAAGCAATGCTTTCTAAACCCATACTGGCATTCAGGGAGAAGATGATCCGTTTCCCTGTTTGATCGGTCCACGATGATCCTCATGCTTATCTTGAAAGCATTGTTCTCTAAGGCGATACCCCTAAATGAGTTTTGGTTCATGTTATCTTCTTTGCCTTTATAAATCACTTCTATTATGGACCTTCTCCATGTTTCGGGTATTTGTGCACTGTTCAAACATGCATTAAACAATTCAGTACACACCTTTAGGAGCACGTCGTCAGTTGCCTTGATAAGTTCATTGCAGATCCCATCAGGACCAGCAGCATTCATATTTATGGTTTTCGATATCGCTTGTTTCACCTCAGAAGGCGTTATTAGGATTAGGTTTGACTGTGGTTTATTTCCCATTGTGTTGATGCATTTGTAGTGCAATTCAGGTTAAGGATGTTATTAAAATGGTTTTCCCATGTGTCCATTTGTATTGTCACAGTTTGCTGAACTCTTGTTTCGTTTTAGGACAATAAACGGGTCTATGGTTGTTTCTTCAACTAATTTTTCTGCTTCCAGCTCTTGGTGAAATTTTTTTTTATCTTTTGAAATGAATTTGTACTCCTGTCATTTAACTGAGTATTCTGTAATGTCCTCTGTTTCTACACTTTGTCGTGCCTCATGGAGGACTTGCAGTTTTATTCTTCTTATTTTATAGCATTCCTTATAAAACCAGGGCTTCGCATGTCTTTTCTTACATGGAACGGCAACTGACCTGATGCAGTCCTCTTTATATTAAGACTGCATTTGGTAGTCAGAGAAATGCAGAGGTAATACAGATTTTAAGATTTGTCAGTTTTCAGTTCAAACAGGAATATCTCCTAAACTAATAGAGATGGCATGCAGATATATATATATAGTTAAATTTTACTTTGCCACTGATACAATTCTTATGTGTATTCTGGCAATTTTAAAGTCAAATTTTAAGGGGTTTAAGTTAAGAATACAGTGGCAACTGACTGGTTGGCTGAATGGGTAGTGGCATCATTGCTCAGTATCACATAGTAATTAAATTACAGGTTACAAAATCTTTCCCATAGTCGTGTGGTTAGCCATGAATAGCACAGTATTTGTGGGTAGTGTATTGGCTTAGTCACTGTATTCTTAAACTGTTCCTTTTAAGAATTTTAATGCATGAATCTCTCATATCTACTGATGACATACCTTATTCCTCCACCATCAGGCCGCAACTGCCTTGCAAAGTACCACATCAAACCTGTGACCAAAGAATGTGGATCACGAGTTTTCATTCCAAAATATACACCTGGCCGATAACTCCCCCAGTAGCGATCTGGGACATCTATGCCTGTTTTCACCACCATCTATAACAGAGGTACACAAATTGTGTGCTTTAATAATAATAATAATAATAATAATAACAATAATAATAATAATAAATATAACACAAATGTCTCCCATAAGTCCAAACCCTCGTCCACGTCGTGGGAGACGGGCAACGGCACAAAGTAGGGAATCGCCTGTAGGGGCGAAGTACAGTGGGGACTTCGTGTGCCCCGGGACCGTTACGGTAGCTGTGACGGTCCTACAGGAACCCTGAAAAGTGACGGCTAACGGGGCTCTGGTGAAGCTACGATAGGCCCAGCAAGCCAGTAGTGGATGAAACCAAATGCTTTCAAGAATGGAACGAGCCTCGGACATGATGGATATAATAGACGACGACACGGCTGTACACACGGACTAAGATTTGGAACTTTAAACATAAGAACGCTGACGGGGAAGGTGGAGGAGATAGTGGATATGATGGAAAGAAGGAAGTTGGATTTATTGGGATTGGCAGAAACAAAGTGGAAAGGGGAAGGGAGGAGAGAACTGAGAAAAGGCTATAGACTGTACTGGAGTGGGAATAAAGAGGGAAAGAGGAATGGAGTGGGAGTAGTAGTACGAGATGGTTTAAAAGAAGAAGTGAGGAGAATAAGTGATAGGATGATGAAAGTGAAAGTAGCACTGAGGGGAGAGACCGTAGAAATAGTGCAAGTGTATGCTCCACAAGTAGGCTGCGCCTCTGAAGAGACGGAGGAGTTTGAAGAGGTATTGCAGAAGCAGCTGGTAGGAAGAAATATGAATGTAATGGGGGATCTGAATGCCCATGTAGGAAGAGAAAGACAAGGTTATGAGAGTGTTCTAGGACCAGAGGGTTGGGGCGGAAGAAATGAGGAAGGAAAGAGACTGTTGGACTTCTGCCAGAGGAACAGCCTGCTAGTTGGGAACTCCTGGTTCAAGAAAAGAGAGAGCCACACAATCACATGGTACAGTGGTGACTTGACCAGGAAGTCGGTGGTCGACTATATACTGTATGAGAAAGAACTAAATAAGAACATCACGGACATTAAGGTTATACCAACGGAGAACCTGGATAGCGACCATCGATTGCTGGTAATGAACCTGAGAGGGAGTAAGGAGAAGAAAGGGACTGAGAACCAGGAAAGAAGTATAAGGATATGGAAACTGAAAGAAGGGGATAGAAGGGTCGAGTACCTCAAAATGGTAAAGGAAGGAATTCCAACTGATGAAGAAAGAGGGGTGGAAGAGGAATGGGCTAGATTTAAGAAGACACTAGTAGGTGCAGCAGAAGCAGTATGTGGGAGGACAAGTAGTAAGAAGAGGTGGAAGGAAACACCATGGTGGAATGAGAAGACAAAAGATATAGTAAGGGAAAAGAATAGAGCCTTTAGGAGGTGGTATCAAAATAGGACGGTAGAGACAAGGGAAGAGTACCAGGAATGAAAGAAGGAGGCAAAGAGAGTAGTGGCTGAGGAGAGAAGAAAGTGGATGGAAGAGTGGACAAGGATGATGAAGGAGGATAATGACGGTACAAAAAAGATCCTGTATGGGATGGTAAAAAATAAGAGGCGGAAGGACCCTACGGATTATGTTCGAATGGTGAACAAAAGGGGACAAGAGATAGAAAATAGGGAAGAACTGAAGAAAATGTGGAAAGAATATTTTGAAGAAGTTCTGAACCCAAATGGAAACGATGGTGAGGAGGAAGAAATCGGGGAAGAGGAAGATGAACTGCAAACAGAAAATGACTTAACATGGAAAAAAGTGGAAGATGCAGTGAAAAAGATGAAAGGAGGGAAGGCACCGGGTGTGGATCAGTTGAGTGTGGAGATGGTGAGAGCAGCAGGAGAGGTGGGGATACAGTGGTTGTACTGAGTGATGAGGACAGCATGGAAGGAAAAAGACCCCAGAGGACTGGAAAAAAGGAATAATTGTCCCGATCTTCAAGAAAGGTAGTAGAACAGATTGCAGAAACTATCGGGGAATAACACTGATGAGTCATTGTGCAAAGATCTTAGAGAAAGTTTTGGAAAGGAGGATTAGGACAAGGATAGAAGGAGGGATGAGGGAAGAGCAACATGGCTTCAGAGCAGGAAGGTCCTCAGTGGATTTGATTTTTGCTGTAAGGCAGTTACAAGAACAGCACTATGAGTATGGAACAGATCTACTGATGGCCTTCCTGGACATTGAGAAAGCATATGACAATGTATGCAGAAACAAAGTATGGAAGTCCCTGGAGGATAGAGGAGTAGAGAAATGGACTATAAAGATGATAAAGGAGATGTACAAGGGAAGTGTGAGCTGTGTGAAAGTGGGAGGAGAGAGATCGGACTGGTTGGAACAGAGAAACGGCCTGAAACTAGGAAGTGCACTGTCACCGTTACTTTTCATTGTGGTGATGGATGACAATGTCCCGAGTGGCACAAGTAATTGGGGAAGGAAAGATGAAAGCAATGGTGTTTGCAGATGATTTGATGATTTGGGGAAACAAGGAGGAGGAGGTACAGGAACAGTTGGACGTGTGGGAAGGAATAATACAAGGATATGGGATGAAATTTAGCATAAATAAGAGTGAGATGGTGATCACTACAAGGAAGAAGGAAAGAACCACAACGGGAATAACAATTGGTGGGGAACAGCTGAAGAAAGTGGAGAGTTTTAAGTATCTGGGAAGCCTGATACAAGATAATGGAAGAAACTATAGAGAAATAAATGAGCGGGGGAGGCAGGCAGAAGCATTTCGGAGGAGTGTGAGAAGCATGTTATGGAGCAAGGATGTCCCTCAGAACAGCAAAAAGATCATATATCGGACGTACTATGTCCCTATCCTGACGTATGCCTCAGAGACCTGGGTTATGAAAGGAAGGGAGAAGAGCAAAATACAGGCCAGTGAGATGAGGTTCTTGAGAAGCAGTATTGGAGCTACAAAGATGGACAGAATAAGAAATGAGAAGACCAGAGAATTAATGAAGGAGGAACCATTACAGGATGATATAGAGAAATCTAGACTTAGATGGTATGGACATGTAAAACGAATGGAGGAGAAGAGGATACCCAGGAGGATACACGAGACGAAGTGGGAAGGAAAGAGACCGAGAGACAGGTGGCTGAAGGGGGTGGAAGAAAGCGTGAAGAAGAGAGGAGAAGACTGGACAAGGGTGGAGGCTGAGAGATGGTGGGAAGACAGAAGACGTTGGAGAGGCTTGTGTTCCAAACAGACCCGGCCAGTGGCTGGAAACTGTGCAAGATGATGATGATAACAGAAATAATACAAGGGATATAGTGAGGAAGTGATCCCCACAGCCAGATGAGCATACATTATGAACCGGTAGCTATCAGGACTACTGAAGACTACAATTCATTCATTCATTCATAGCAGAAAGTTTAATGCTTAGAAATCTATTCGATGATGTCTTTCTCACACGATATATATATATAGGTACCGGTATATAACGAACAGCAATTAGCACTGGGAGAACCGCTCATATCCAAGGATGACTGCTGGCCAGTTCTTAACCTGCTATTTATGGGGGACGCATGGCCAGCGAGACTTCGTCAAATAGATTTCTAAGCAGTAAACTATTTGCTATGTACTGTATATGGAAACAACAGAAGATAGGAAAATTGCTATAGAAGCGTATGCCTGATGAGGGAAAACTTTTAAGTAGTCATCCACTTAAATACCTTTTTGTCATCAAATGGTGTATTTACACGCGTCTCAAGGTATCCCATGTACCCAATGCATCCTGCCACCGCCAAGCACAAGACAGTTATTATCTTCGTCCACAATGAGAACTTGGAATGCTTTTCAGCTGATGGGGCACTTTTCTTGTTATATTTGGGATGAGAGTGGTCAACAGGCATCGGTCTACGTTGTCGAGCCATGCTTCAATCCTGAAATAAATACAATGTTTTCTTCAATGAACTCGTTCTAATATGTATCAGCCCACAGATAAGTTTTACAAGTGGGCTGGTTATCATGTATATAATGAGCGAGGGCTTACCAATTCCAACGCTGGTTGAACTAAAATCCCGGTGTCCTATCGGTGATTGCGGAAAAGTATTAAGTTAAATACGTAAATAAATAAGCAACAGAAGGGGTGAGCCTACACATAGGTTAATCACACATTGTGAGATATTCTTATTATTACTATTAGGCCTACACTAGGTAAACATCACAATAATGGAATTAATTAAATATGACAATTTATATGTGCTTCCATTTGATGAAGTAAAATGTAACTCGGGATCTCGCGTGTCATATAACAAAGACATAAATTAAACACACTGTATGTTATTTACAGTAAAAATTATTCATGATTCATAAAATAATGTTAAAAAACGGTACATCCACATTGTTAAACCGCCTCTTTACATAATAACAAACTCCACGTTGGCACCGGCTGTTCTGTTTTCATCGCAAACAGCTGATCGGTCGCATACCATCACTGGCGGCTCGATCTCTAATAAATTCTCTCCCATCTCAGCTGTCAACGCGCATTTTCAAGATTTAAGAAAAAATATATTTTAAATAAAAATGTCACTATACAAGTATGAGCTTTCATAAGGAACGTACATTATGGTAGAACAATTTTTTTTTACGCAGATAAAAATATAATCCGAATTTCTTCGTATCTGGACTGTGAGAATAAATAATCTCCTACCACATGTCCTTAATCTAGTTGGCCATGGCATTCAAAACAATATGGCGTCGTTTATTTGTCAAAGTGAATGTCACTAGTTTAACATTATGACACATTTTGCAAAATGTTATTTTAAATTTGCAGTTATATAATAATTGGTACACCAATACAATTTAAAGAAATTTTTCGTGTACCCGAGTGCTATTCCTTGTTGAATTAATGTGTTTTGTGATTCATTGAAGGTTAAGAATCCTTTAAAAGTGATAATGTATTGCGGTTGTGTATACAAGATTGTGTGTTCACAGTAAATGTATTGGATAGAACATTACTTACATTACAATGGAAACATATTGTATCGGGTAACGCGCTTTTAGTTTGTTGTTCATCCGTGGATTAGGCCCAATTGGTGCACAATATGCTTTTACTTCAGTTACACTCAAATAGTAGTTGGAGAGCTAGCATTAGGCATGAGTGGATTATACTATAAGTGACGGTACATGATGTGGTTCATAACTTTTCTTTTCCATGGAAAAGTTTAGAAAACATGTCTGCAGCAGAGCTAGAACAAAATGATACTGTAGATACACAGGAACCACCAGCTTCACCAATATTAAATGAATCCTCATCATCTGTAGGTAGTTGTGAAGAATTGATTCTATTTGACTACAATGCGGTGCAGAATGATCACATAAAATTAGTAGACCTAGATGATACATTTGAAAGTGAGAACGATGAATCTTGTGTGCCAAATGTAGAACACTCAGCTGCGAAGACGGACGAATCTTCCATTTCTCAGAATGCACAAACAGGACAAACAGAGGTAACATCTGCTGTGAATAACTCTAGCAGCGGAGTATCTGATATCACTAACATTGAACAGTTTGTTTCATGTAGCTCAGAAAAGGTAGGCCTATGTAACACAGAGTTGCCATCATTTATTCCTTGTAAAGATGACAGTCCCAGTGTATTATTAATTGAGACATCCAGTACAGGCAAGGATATACTGGAGGATGAAATAAAGGAAAATATTGTTCAAATTAGAAAAGCATTTCCTGATATCTCTTCTGAAACTAATGAAGAAGATGGGCCAAATTCAACATCAAATGTTCCCAATGGGGATGGCTCTAGGAATGCTGAGGTGGGTGATCCAATGGAAAACAAGAAGAAAGAAGATAATTTGGTGCAGTCGTTAGACAGTAAACATTCCAGTGACACACTTAACTGCCACACAAACAGTACTGGTATTTCTGTACAGAGTTACGATTCTCCAACCGTGAATTCTCATCAAGATGGTACGAGAAATAATGAACCTTCATTAAATATTCATCTCCCAAATGGTTTATCAGATTCTCTCTTTAATCACCCAGCATATAAGACTGTCATTCAAGAGTTGGCATGCTTTAAGGAACAGATTGGGTTTCTTCAGTCGGAGGTTAATAGGTAAGTTGGCATGTTTCAAAGTTGGTTAAAGGTTTATCTAGAATGCACTGTTTGTAGTTCAACGTTGGTAGTCGGGAGTCAGACTTGTGTTCATTTATGGTGCCATTCTCGACTTGCAGTAGAAGTCGGTAGTTGGTACAGGGTAGTTGGCAGTCTAGAAATGTATATTCGACTACCAATTGATCTACTACTGCTCGGGTCCAAACTCTATGAACTTGCGGGGTGAGGTGACGTGGGAGGCGGGAAGAGAAGGGCCTGTCAACAGCCTGCCGTGCTATCTGGAATTCCTGTCTAAAATTCCAATACTACTAACATAGGGCCGTTGCCTATACCAGTGTGATGTTGACAATGAGTGAGTGAGTGATCGACCAATGTATTTGGTTCTGTTGCTACGCATGGACCAGGAATCCCCTACATCCCTCCTCATCGTCCGCGATACACATTCCTCTCAGGTCACAGAGCTTAGACTCGAGCAGTACAAAGGAATGGCCCATCACTGCATACCAAAGATTGACTTCATACTGATCAAAATCCTTGAGTCCTTGAACAATAGGTCAAATATTTAATTCCAAGACACAGCATCATCAATAGAAATAAACTGTTCATACCCAAATCCTCCATTCTTTCCGATTGATGGTGCTGTGGGTATCGTACTTCATAAACACCAGCTCAGCTGCCATCATCGCTATTTTTCATGGATTTTGTTTGAAGCTGAATTATATTGTAATATTGAGGAGGCATAGCCATGATGTATTTAGGTTAGTAGGCCTAATTGCACGTTGTGGGAAGCCCATTATTAACTACCATCATCCGATTGCAAACTGCCAACTGGGCATTGTGGATCGAGCTTAAGTCCTAAACATATTGCTGGTGTCGAACACATCACGATACATACACTACTTGTCTGGTGTCATTTCTGTTGGCAGAACTTGGCCAGGCTGGGTAATTTAGTCATTCTAGGAAGTTGGTATCTACAGTGAGGTCCTTCTCTATAGAACGAAATCTCGCAGGCACCATGTGGCGGCGAGGCCACTGTGCATTGTAGCGTGTCGAGCAAGGCACTGGCGGTAGCAGCAGTTTAGCGCTCAATTACTTTAACACATTTACACTTTTTACCATATTTAATAATCACCATTACAGTACTTACATAAAATTCAGAGTTGTTGCTGGAAATCCTGTCTTTCATTTTCTAAACACACGTTGCACCAACTCTTAATTCATCCTCACAGATATTTCGTATCAGTGCAGTTATTTTGTTCTCTAGAGCCTCCAGAGTATGCGGATTGTTTCTAAAAAAAGTTTTGTTTGAAGTTCCCCCACAAGTAAAAATCACATGACACTGAAACTTACAAACACATTTACTGTAAGACTTTTCCTTGAGAAGATAAGTTTCCACTAGGAAAGTTCGATGTTTGGTTCTATACCTAGCCATGATCATGGGATACTATGTAGGATACAGTATGCTACTTCGCCACAAGTCTTAACTCTCTCAATTAAGGTAAATATAGGCCATTCCTTTTCGGCCAGTATAATTTGCTTGTGTTTCAGCGCACAGCGAGCCCTGAGATGTGTGTGAACCGTGAAAATGACATGTGCAATGTCTCCACGTGCAACGCATGCGTATATTGGGCCTCTCGGGTCCCAGTGCTATAGTAGAGTTGACAGGGTGAGGACATGTGAGGGCCTAGAATAGAGGTCAGCTGATTTCATTATGCCACCCATTTTACAGGAATGTTGGATCGTCGTTACCTTCGTTGATCAATTAATTAATTGACATGGAGTTCATCACCACAAGGTATTCTCCATCACGTGAGTTGCTGGAAGCCTCGCTCGCTATATGATGCGTGAAATGACTCTGTGTTTCCGGAATGTACCCTGTCAATCTTCGTATTCTGTTATCTTATCCTAAAGTGTAGTAATCTTTTTTGCCCTGACGTGTACCTGCTCCTGCTGGCACGAAGGAGGAATCTGTTTCAGTTTATTTTGTGACGAGTGAGTAGCCTTCACCTGATTTCATGATGTTTGTGTAAGTGGTTAAAAGAGTTGACACAGCTGAGGCGAGAAGACTGCCAAGGGGAAGTACTGTGATATTGTGTAGATTCGCTCTAAAATTCTGACATGCAGGTGACCACGAATGGTCAGTCTTATAAAACATTACCAGCTCGATATGTAATGAATGTTATGACAGCACTCAGTGCTTCCCGACCCACTGTTGTGTAATCGGTAGATGCTAGGCCCAGTTATCTGGCCGTAATTTACCGCTCTCCGTCCATCACATGGTCCTGGCGAGGTTCTGTTCTTTGGAGAAGGACCTTACTGTATAAGGGAATAGCCTACAGTGGAGGTGTCTGGTTGTCTCAATAAATAGTGGTGTCATAGCTCACATCGTACAGTAATTAAGCTACAGATTATTAAAACTTCAAAATTCACTCACACTTCCCATGGCTTCATCAGTGGTCATGTGTGAAGCTTGGCATTTATTGGATGTATAGGCCATTGTTTCTCAACTGGTTGGTCAGTATCTCGAGGCAGTGTGCCAAGGGGTCGCTAGGGCTTAGAATACGGTATATTTTTAATCTATACTTTATTTATTTATCGTATGGCTTTTAGTGCCAGGAGTGTCCGAGGACATGTTTGGCTCGCCAGAGGCTGTAGCTGCTTCAAGCAGACACTCATAGGGTGAGCTACAAGTTCTGTTCAATTTCAAGTAGTTCCAACTTTCACTACCAGATGTCACTGATACCTAGTGGTGAACGTTGGAACTTTGATAGAGCATTCCAGCAAAATCTAACCTAGAAATGTAGCTTCACACAAGTTTAGTCTGTGGAATGATCTTTTACATGCCATAAATCTATGACATGGGACCGCCGGCTTTACTTCCCCTCCAAAGGAAGGCGTACTGAAGGATTTTTAACGCTCTTAAAAAATCCGACGACTTCGGCTGGGCTTGAACCCGCTATCTTGGGCACAGCAGTGAATGCTGGTAAATGTTAAAAATTTAGTGGTATCTGTCCATTACTAAAGCCTCCGTGGCTTAGGCGGCAGCACGCCGGCCTCTCACCGCTGGGTCCGTGGTTCAAATCCCGGTCACTCCATGTGAGATCTGTGCTGGACAAAACGGAGGCAGACAGGTTTTTCTCCGGGTACTCCGGTTTTCCCTGTCAAACATTTCATTCCAGCAACACTCTCCACTATCATTTCATTTCATCTGTCATTCATTTAATCATTGCCCCGGAGGAGTGCGTCAGGCTTCGGCAGCCAGCACAGTTCATATCCTCGCCGCTAGATAGGGGTTTCATTCATTCCATTCCTGACCCGGTCGGAGACTGGAAGCAGGCTGTGGATTTTCATTTTCTGTCCATTACTCTTTCGTGCAAATACTACTCAACCAATTAAGCTGAAATGTTGCACAAACTTAGTTATTAACTTATACCTGGAAAGAACATATGACGGTTGTTGTTTCAAAATATAATATATTCTTGTTATTTTGGCCCTTTTGCATAGGAAAAGGCTAAAGTAGCCAAAATATCATAGTTGTTGTAGAAAGGCTGGACATTCCATAACTCACTTTACATCCCTTAGTGTGAAGGTCAATACTCGGCAGGTCCCCGAGTTCCAATGAAAATAGGAATAACATTTGTATTTTCTGGAACCATGGATGTTTTGAAAAACTGAAATTTGGTATGTGTTCTGAAAATTTAAGATCGAGTCCAACCACAGTATTACAGTAGGGTAAGTTAATCACCAAAATCTACATAAGTTAATTAAAATAAATTTTTTGTCTGTAGCCTACATACATTGATCATAAACACAAAATGTTTTAAAACTCGCTAATTCTTCTAGGTTTGTGCCGTGTCTTGTGTGGGTTTCGCCTAGGACACCAAGCTGGTTCATCAGCGGGCTCTTGGTGACCCCGCCCGGACCCCCACAGGAGTAGAGAACTGCGTGCTACCTCCCTCTTTATGAAGCGCACAGTCTCCGCTTTCTTTACTGCGAGAACTAAAAGCTCAAGCAGCCAAAACCTCCCTATGAAGGCTTCCAAAAAGATGGTAGGCTATATTGGCTTTCACGGCCAGTGAATTAAAACTCAGCAATTCTTCTAGGTTTGTGCCGTGCCTTGTGTGGGGTTTCGCCTAGGACACCAAGCTGGCTTATCAGTGGGCTCTTGGTGTCCCCGCCCGGACCCCCACAGGAGTAGCGAACTGCGCGCTACCTCCCTCTTTATGAAGCGCACCTGCACTTTATTTACTGCGAGAACTAAAAGCTCAAGCAGCCATAACCTCCCTATGAAGGCTTCCAAAAAGATGGCATATTGGCTTTCACAGCCAGTGAATTAAACCTCAGCAATTCTTCTAGGTTTGTGCCGTGTGTTTTGTTTTCTGCTTCGTCGTGCCCAGAAGATGTAGGATATGACATTTTCTTTTTTTTCCTTGATGTCTGTAAGTATATGCACGCATCACATGACAGTTCACTAAACTTAGTATTTAACAGGTAATGAAGAGGCAGCCAGATTAGCAAAAGAAGGTACCACACTACAACAACCTGTCAGTCTGACTGATTTTATGTCAGCAAAAGAATTTTGAAAACTACTATCAATAACAGGTATGAAGAAATGGGAAAGAAAACAGCAAACCAAATTATGGAAGGACATTGATGCTAAATGGGATCAATATAAATTAACACCAAGAAGATAAGCTGTAGCCTTCTACAGACTTAACACTGGCCATGACTGCCTTGCAGCTCATCTGAAACGAATCAACATCCTGAGATCTGAAAAATGCACACTTTGTCACGAACCTGGAAGTAAAATGGATAAGGGACACCTGCTACATTGCAACAAACTTGATGTGACTGGTAGAACTTCAGGAAACCTCACACTACTCTATTGGAACGCAAGAAAGCTGATGGATTGAAATCTGGGCTAGCCATAAGAAACAACACCACCACTTAGTATTTAGACTTGGTTCCTACCCGGCTCGCTGGAAGGATATCCTGATGATGATGATTTAGACTTAGTAGAAAGGATCATGGAGTGAAGGTTTATAGGAAGCTCAAAACATGAAATCTCATATCTCTGGATTTGCTGGACTGGCTTGTTCAAAGCTCGGACCGATTAATTCATCTGTCAACAATTATTCACCATGCTTTAGGAAGAAAAGAAACAAATTCCGCCTTCAGTGTTTTCAGAACTTCAAGGAAAGTCTTCCACAAAGATTTAGTGCTGAATGGTAGATATAAGAGGCCTTGCACACTAATTAGTTATTTGGCTGGCCTCCTTGGAACGAACAGCAATGGATGTCCAGAGACTTTAAGCCACATAGGCCTATGGCAGTGTATGTTTCTGAATGTATATTACAAGATACACCCTTAAATTAGAAACTCAAAATGTCTCCTTTGTGCTTTGGGATTGAACCAGAATAACAAAATACAGTACACAAAATCAATAAATTGTATTTTCCCAAACTACTCTGCAATTTCAATTTATAGATATTTATTTCTCATCTTAAAACGAAACAACAACAAAATAACCATATAATAAATTGTATCTGCCTGAATTCTTCCCTGCAGTTTCAGATCATAGATATAGATTTCTCATCTCCTTGAAATACACAAGAATGGGAAATCAATAAATTATATTTTCCTGAACTTTGTTGTGCAGTTGCAAACTTATTGAGTTCTCATCTCTTATGTCGAAGCTTAGCCGGAGCATTTAACATAATTTTGTTGAATTAATCGAGTTCATAGGACCATAACAACAGTTTCTCATTCGAGAACATTCTTCGACATATCGATAACCAAGGTAAGGTTTGCATATGTTTTGAAAGGAAGACTATACTTCCTGAAGTGCTTTGGCAATGCTCGTGACGTCGATACGACATATTATAATGTGTATCAAGATGTCTTGCATTGGCCTACTCAGTAAGCATTTTTCAGCGTCTTGGTGAGGTGCACTGTGCCAACTGACGAGCCCAATAGTACACCGGGGCGAAACGCTGATAATAATATTTGAGCTTAGCCGGACCATTTAACATAATTTTGTTGAATTCTCATCTCTTAGAATACACAGAAAACAATAAATGTCAGTATATTTTCCTTATCTTTACTCTGCCAGTTCAGTTCATAGATATTTATTTCTCATCTTAAAATTTAAAAAAAAGAATAAAAAATACACATTAAATTGTATTTTCCCACACTCTACTCTGCAATGTCAATTCATAGAATTTAATTTTTCACCTTAAATAAAACTAAGAACAAAATAAAAACCACAATAAATTGTATTTTCCTGAATTCTTCCCTGCATTTTCAAATCAAAGATATCGATTTCTCATCTCCTTAATATACACAAAAATGTATAAACATCAATAAATTATACATTCCCTAACTGTTCTGTGCAGTTTCAAACATGGATACTTATCTCCTTAAAACTGTTCTCTGCAGCTTCAAATCATAGACACTGATTTCCCATCTTCTTAATATACACAAAAACCCAACTCGAATCTGGAGCTTTTACTGAAATCATTTCTCATCCTGGGGTTAGTGGTAATTCTGATATGTTGCTCCTTTAACTGTGTGAGCTATTTCTCACTTGCAGGCTGGAAGGTGAGAACCAACGTCTGGAGGCTGATCGTTCCCATGATATCTACCTGGTGCAATTGGAGACCCTGGAAAAGACTATTGGTAATCAGCAGAAAGAGATACAGAAACTCAATGAACACAATGGCCAACAAGCAGAGGTGGCTGCTAAGAATTTCAATCATATGAAGCAAGATCTAGAAGGGAAACTTGAAAGGGTAAAATGCTTAATATGTCCTAATACAGTCCCTGTAAAGTCTGAGAGAATGTGCATGTCCATTTTTAAATGATATTTTGTATGTAAGATCTGTTTGCTAATATCTTTTTGAAACCAAGATGCATTCCCACTAGCTTCCATTCTCTTGGACTTCTGGTCACCATTGCACACGGGCAACATCATTTGTAGCCACGTTTCAGCATGTGTAGTCTGTACTGTGTGACTGCAATAGATAACTGAGAGGCTTACCAATTATTGTCAGTCATCATTATGGTGCTTGAAGCTATTTTTCAGTGTTACCTTAGTAAACAAAACGTTTGGTGCTTTTCAGCAGTCAGTCATCGATCAAATAATTTTCTACCATTGTGAACCTACAACAGAAAGACATGAAAAATAGCAGGCACATTCAACTGGGTTTGAGTAGAAAGGGTCAATTTTAAAGATATCAGTAAAAAGAGATGATGGAAATTAAATTATTTTAATAATTTTATTAGCCTATTAGTCTCACTCAATCAAAAGATGGATTTCTAGTATCATGCAGTGTATTTCATACGTGTGAAGGACAACGCTTTTAGAATTTCTTGTATACACGTCCACAATTATTGTATAAATTTCAGAAACCCATGTCAATAGTCTGTAAGAGTTGTCAATTTTAGCGATGTTTTTTATTGTGTTTTGAGGAATGCCTGAAATTGTCTTTTTTATGTTAAGTTAACAGGCTTTTACGAGAGGCTGAAAAAGAGAGTGAACATTCTCTCAAAACAAGTATCTCTAATGTAATAAAAACATAAAAAAAAGGTATTGACTAAGCGGACTGTTTAGTTAAAACCCTCATAGTAACTAATATTGAATACAGATCCAAAATGAATCGCTACGTTCCTAAATATAGATTGTTGTGCCTTTTAGCTCTTAATAGTTACTAATTCTGCTGCTGTGCCCAACCCTCTTAAATTCTCTAACAGTGTAAGTTCTACTTATTAATTAAAATATCTTTAGAAGTTCTTCTTCTGACAGCTTCTGTGCAAACATTACTTGACTTATTTCCTTTAAGGTAACTGTACCGGTTTTCGTCACTGATCCAGTCTTCGTCACTCTCGTATATAAGTACAAAAAATAAGCACGTCAACGGGTCTTTCTCAATGCACGAAGTCTTACGAGATGCTTCATACCTTCCTTGCCGATAAGGAGCAACTTTGCGAAATCATGCGTGCGATGTAATAGATTATTCCCTGCGTCAAACATCTCCTGTGAGCTGAGCTGTCTTGACGTGCCATTTGCTTCTCGCTTGTGCTAAGCACGCGCGCGAGTTAATTATGTGCATGCGTGTTATGTTCCGACATTTTAAAATGTTACAAGTGCGTGATATAGTTGGTAATTGTTTCTGTAACATATGTGATTTGTTATTTCGTGCTCACGTGCCTAGTTTTGTTAGAAATGCCGGTGACGAACACTGGATTTTAAAAAATGCACTTTACCAATGCTCGTCATTTGTGACGAAAACTGGCACATTGTCATTTCTCCTTGCAAGACCTAACTAACAGCGGCAATATACTTATAATGTAGCTCTTAAGTACCCTGTATTAATTAAATTATCATTTGATCATCGTGTCCGGTAGTCGTCATAGCTGACGAACTTTAGAGCACATTCGTGATGAACACTAGTGCACGATAATGTTAATGTTTGTGTTAACGTTTCGCAACCAATAAACATTTACAGGGTATTGTTATTATTATGTAGGTCTCTCTTCTTGACGGCCGCACCTCAGTAGGCCTAGTTTTTTTTGGCTAGGCGTGCTACAGAGGTTTTTTTTTTTTATATTGAGATGATAAATAATATATTATTCTAAGACTAAATCTTTGTTTTCAGGCAATATGTTAGATAGTTATTGTTGTTTAAAGGGGCGGAACTACGGGGTCATCTGCCCCAGGCAATATGTCGAAACGCACAGTTCTGAATTATGATATTGAGCAAATGGAAGCTGCTATTAAGGCCGTTGTGGAGGACGGCATGAGTATTAAAAAGGCCGCGGAGAGGAATGGTGTTCCGAGAAACACCCTCTCGGACAAAATTAAAGGAAAATCTCCTAGAGAGAGGAAAATGGGGCTAAGTTCCATTTTAACAAAGGAAGCTGAGGCTATGCTAGTTCAATGGGTAATCTCACTACGAAAAGCGGGGTCCCGGTAACAAAGGACGATTTGCAAAAGCGTCCAGTGCCTTACACAAAAATTGAAGAGGGACTTTCCTTTCAAAGATGGCCGCCAGGAAGGAAATGGCGTGAATCTTTCATGAAAAGAAATCCAGGCCTATCTTTTACGAACCCCTCAAAATTTGACAGTAAGCCGTGCTGCAATTACAGAACATCAAAATAAAACCTGGGTTTCAGAAGTCTACAGCTATTCAGTGGAAAACGACTTCCAGTCTATTTTGTCGGACCCTCGGCGACTGTTCAACGCTGACGAGACGGTTTTCTTTCTCAATCCGAAAGGTAACAAAGTGCTGGTGAACAGGGGTTACAAGACAATATATCAGCAAGTGAATTCGGATGAGAAAGAATGCTTGACGGTACTTCTAACAGGCAATGCCCACGGCGATATTTCTCCTTCCCTTGTAGTGTTCAAGTATGAACGTCTGCCGCAAGACATCATTATTTCCTCAATGCCAGCACACTGGGGCATTGGCAAATCGCCAAACGGGTGAATGACGGGGGGAAGTGTTTTACGAATTTCTCAGTAACATATTTCATCCTGGGTTGGTTGAGAAGGAGATTCCTCTCCCTGACATTATTCATAGACGGGCACTTCTCACACTTGACCATACATACTAGTAAATTTTGTGAGGATCATGGAATTGTTTTGGTCGCTTTACTACCTAATGTCACACACGTACTTCAACCCACGGATGTAGGGTTTTTTAAGCTACTAAAGACTGCCTGGAAGAAAAATGTACATGAGTGGCGAATTCAGAGGGTTTCTATGGCAACAATCGGTGTTAGGCCTCGGCGAATGGTCATTTTCCGGGCTGTTATGTCGTGGTCTCACTTGTTTAGAGCAGAATTACGATATTTTCCTGCTCGTATGTCTTCTACCCACCAATCCCGCTTCCCGTTGCCTTTTTTTTATATTCCATTTTTATTAAAAAACATAATTACTGGTACTGTTTTATTTGTAAATGTTAGCCTCCAAGTCGATAAATCGGTGTATTACGCAACAATTGACAGAAATGCATTATAAACAGCAGACAAGGAAAATTAACAATGTGACGGCAATTGGTGCAAACGGGTGACGAATATAGGAAAAATCCAAATACATTGTGCCGAACACTGGCGCAAAAATACACTTTTTTAAAAAATACGTAATTTTTCCTAAAACGAATATCTTTGATATTTGGTCTTTCCTAGTGTTTGAGTAGAGTTTGAGGTTAGGTACAGTGCTTTGTTGATTAAATTTACCAAAATGTGTACGGTGTATATGATTTCTTGTCTAAATCTCCCTTAACATGACGACCATTGGTGCATTTACCTTAGTTCTAGTTGAAACATAATGGCATCCACTAAGCTCTACCGCCTCACCCCGTTGTCTTCAATTCTCTTCATGTCTTTCTCTTGTCGACCTTCATTCTCTATTGTGCGCCTTCATCACTGTTTAAGTCTTCCCCTTCTCATAGTAACCTGTGCATTCTAATCAGGGGCTTGTTTCCCTAAGAGTATGTCCAATCCACTTCCATTTTCTCATCTTGATTTGGATCTGGTCGTCCGAGGCTTATACCCACAGATCTTCTTTCGCGGTTACTTCAGGCCAATGTATGCTCATTATTCTTCTCAGGCACCTATTTATGAAAACCTATAGCCGATTTTAGTTCCACTGGTGACTTTCCATGATTCAGATCCATACAATAGTACTGACTTAACATGACTTCTAAAAATCTTCAGCTTTGTTCTTGTAGTTACCATATAATTTTTTCATCCAAATTTGATAAAGCTGTACAAAAGCACCATTTGCTTTTCTAATACGTTGGTCAGCATCATCCTCTGCTCCTCCAGTTTTGGCAATTGAGCTTCCTAGATAGGTGAAATTTTCCACATTCCCAAAAGTACAGGGTCTCTTTCCTAGCTTTTAATCATATTGTTTTGGTCTTTTATTTATTAATTGTTAGGCCAAATTTCTTAGCTTCTCCAACCAGATCATTTAATATATTTTTTCTAGTTTTCTATACAATTCCGATAACAGGCATACGTCATCCGCAAAATCCAAATCTTCCAATCTATCCATGAGGCCCATCCTCTTCATTTTCCCTCAACCGTTGCCTTCATTACCACATTAATCGTCAGAAGGAAGTTAAAAGGCGATAAAATGCAACCCTATTGCCCGTTTCTGCCACTTCTAAACATTACATAGTAACTCAAATATTGATTATGTGTAGTACTTTGTCCATTTAATACTAGGCCCAAGAGTTTTAGAAATGAAATACCTTCCTTTTCCAATCACAGATTGCCAGAGTGTGGTGAGAGAGTATTATTTATTTGTGATTCATGCAATAATTTTTTATTCCCAAATAGCCTGTGGTATAAAACACACATGTTGAGAAAATTCAAAGTCTAGGAAAGAACACTAGAAGATTTTATAATATGAGATAAATAATCCATACAATTAAGCTGATTACAGCTGAAATTTGTGAAACAGTTCATTGCTTCTTAAGAATATGTTGATAAGTATTTACATATAATGTTGTGTGTTGCAACAAAAATAGCCTAAATAAATAAATAAAATATTCCAACCAGTAGAGAAGAAACACAAGAAAATAGATTGTCAGTTAGGAGGAACTAAACTGGAGAAGGTAGGCCATTTTAAGTACTGTACTTGGATTTTGTATTCTCTCAGGATGGTAGTATAGGGAAAGAAATAGAGTTGGGGTGTAGAAAAGCCAAAGCAGTGAGTTCTCAGTTGCGATTTACAGTATTCTGCAAGAATAAGTTGTGTAGCAACGAAACTCTCTCTACATTGCTTAGTATTTAGACTGACCATGCTGTATGGAAGTGGGAACTGGGTAGATTCAGGATATCTGATAAATAAGCTAGAGGTAACTGATATGAGGGTAGCACGAATGATTTACTGGGACAATTAGATGGGAGCAATGGCAGGAAGGTACTAAGTTAGAAATGAACACTCCAGTTGAAGTTGTTTGTATGAGCCGACTGAGATGGTGGGGTCATGTGAGGAGAATGGTGGAAGGAGAGATTACCTACGGGGTTAATGCATTCAACTGTAAAAGTAAGAGAAGCAGAAATAGACCTAGGAGGCAATGAATAGGTTTAGTGTTGAACAATTTCAAAGTAAGAGATGTAGAAGCAAAGGAGGTCACAGTGGTACAGTTCACGCCACGGTTTTTGGTTGGTGAGTCCCAATTACGCAGTCGTACTGAGGACAGGTAGCGAACCTCACGCATGTGCAATTGATGCATTAGTTTTCAGTTGCGAGGAAAGCAACTCTTGTATCACTTGCACATACCTGAGGTTCACCACCTGTTCTCAGAACGACTGCGCAATCGGGCCTCACCAGCCAAACACCATGGTGTGAACTGTAACTGCTAATAGGGGATCGTGGAGGTGACTTGTTCACAAACAGAGGTTTGCAGACTAGATTGGACATTTAAAGACAAAACAGTCTCAAATGAAAATGTAAGTATGTAAATAAAACATTTACAATCTGTAGGCCATAGGGCTGAGCAGCGGTCACTTGCTAGGCCAAGGCCCTCAATAGCCTGGTAGGGCCACAATTTATTTTTAATCTAAAAACTGAGCCTCATGCTAATTGAAACGCTGTGCAGAATGCAGATTCTGTTTGCAATCTGTACACCACCCAAAATAAATGTTATTAAAAACAAACCAAAAATGCAAAACCACCCTGATAGAAGAGACGACAAACTGGCAAGGACATGATTCTGTTTTAGTGGTATCACATATTCCACTGCTAGAGCTATTCCCTAGAGATGTTGCTCTGTTTGCCCTATGTTCATTCTGAGTAATTGTTTTATTGTACTGTATAAGTAGTTTTTAAAATATTTTCTCCTCTCTTTTGCAGCTAACCAAGCAGTACGAGATTGCAAACAAAGAAAGAGAGTCCATGGTCATGCGATATGCAATTAGTGAAAAAGAAGTGATTGACCAGAAGAAAGAACTAGAAGTTCAGGACAAAAAGATAAAAGAGTCTATGAAGGAGAAAGAACTTCTGATGAGTAAACTGAAAGGCTTGACATCTGAGAAGGCAAGAATATGTCAGTTGTTTGACAATAAGGTAAAAGCCATATGCTAAATAAATAAATAAATAAGCAGCTTAAATAAAATAAGAAATCAAAATTATAACAAGTAGTTCTGTGAAAAACTAAAGAACCTACTATTCTTAAAATTTTAGATTCAATACCTATTCCTCTTTATAGACCTGTTTATAATGCTGGTGGCACTGGCATTTTAAGATATGCTCAAGACTCGCATTATAAGATTTGCCTAATAAAGTAGTTAAAACATAAATTTCCTGCATAACTCAACAAATTGCTAGAGTTTCGCCCCAGTGTGCCAATTGGGCTCTTCAGTTGGTAAAGGCACACCTACCAAGACGCGTAGCAGGCACACACACTGAGAAGACCCTGCAAGACGCTTTGCTACATATGCAGCCACGTCACAAGCATGCAAGTGTACCACGGGAGTCAAAAACTCCACTCCAAAACAATAAACCTTGCTTTGGCATTGACTATAATTTTTATCACTTTATGTGTTAATTATAATGGCTCAACGGACAATATTCATTTTGATTCTCTTTCAAGAACATTTGATTATAGATAATAAAGTAGTATAGCATGTCCATAATTGTTTGCTTACATAAATTCTGAGATATTGAGAGTTTACAGCTTGAATGCCTAGGGAGAGTTATTAGGTAGTTGGTAGGCCTGTAAATGTGCACAAGTACCTCTTACGGCATACACTGTATATACAAAATTGGATAGAAATCCACTGAATGTTATGGAA
The DNA here is from genome assembly GCA_946902985.2 of Meconema thalassinum. Taxonomy (NCBI): domain Eukaryota; kingdom Metazoa; phylum Arthropoda; class Insecta; order Orthoptera; family Tettigoniidae; genus Meconema; species Meconema thalassinum. The sequence continues at coordinate 265,423,489 of OX336390.1, read as the reverse complement.
GTTACATACAGTTCTACATGGAACACATGAACATAGTTACATTGAATTATTTTGGTATATATATATTATGTGTGTTGCTCAAAATTCATCTACAATATTAAGACAGTATAGTGTATAGAGTTCAAAGTGTTTATATGAGCAGATTCTATGATATCAAGCCTAGGGCTCAAATGTTCTCAGAATGTTACTAGGCAGTTAGTAATCCTGTGGACTTTTTAAATATGCATTCTTATGTCTGCTAAGACATTCATTGAACATGCAAAATTAGGTATAAATCCATAGATTAGTATGGCACTTGCATGCAGTTGAACATTATAAGCATGCATAGAATTATATTGGTAGCACTAACTTTGACAATTTACTCTAAATTTGTCTGGAACATCATGGACTTACACTGAGCTAAGTTTGAAGATTTTCCATACTCCTATTCCAAGATATTGACTCTAGGATTCAAATGTCTTGAGATCATTAATACACAGTTGGTAACACTGGTGGCTCGTAAAATAAGCATAGTTATAAGTTGTAAATCATGCATTGCACATAAAAAACATTTAGATGAAATCCATTCCTTAATATGGAAGTTACATGCGGTTAAACATTGAACCTATGAGGATGCGTAGAATTATGATGGCAGCACAGTCATGTATGGGTTACTCAAAATTAATCTGAAATTATATGTTCTATATGTGTGCAAAGTTTAGAATTGTTGGCCTGCAGACTTTCTGATATACTGAGACTAGTGTTCAAAATTTTAGAGAGCATTTATCAACAGTTGGCAGTCCTGGTGACTCTGAATATACACCTGATTTCAGCTCTTAAGGTACACATTGCATGTACAAAACTTGGTTGAAGTCCAATAGATAGTATGGATGTTACATACAGTTAAACATTGAACCTATCAGCAAACCTAGAATCATGTTGGCAACACTGTCGTATATGAGTAGATGATCTATTTAAGTGCAAATTTTGGATGAAATCCATTTGATAATATGAATGTAACATGCAGTTAAACATTGAACCCATCAGGACATGGAGAATCAAGTTGGTAGCACTGTCGTGTATATGTTTCTGAAAATTAATTCAAATTCAGTTCTGTGTGTGTGCCAATTTTGTAGCAGTTCCTATGCATACCTTCTGAGATATCCAATTTAGAGTTAAAATTTTAATAATTATTTTTCAGAGGTTGGTAACACTGACATAATTTTCAAATATGGCCTTGAGATGTCCTGGTATAGATCTTCACTCATACCTAGTTTGGTTTCGATAGCTGCAGGAATTGATAGGGGGGACTCTCACAGACAGAAGGACAGACACACACATCTGTCTGGGTGATCCCATAAGTCCACTTTTTTTTATCATTTTTGCAAAACATGAAAAGTAAGCTAAAATTATGGGGGAAAAAATTAAAAATTATTATACCTAGCAACTAATGACTAGATTCTTAGGAAGGTGGGGGAGAAGAGTAGGAACTACAACGTTTGTTGCACTTTTATCACTTTATCTTGTGCATTACATGTGTAATCTTAATTAACATTCTTGTACATGATTGGCAAAGAGCAGGAAGAACAAAATGCAATCCTTTCAAGCACCATCTTATGTAATGAGATTTTTATTTTTTCAAGTGTCTAACCTCTGGTGAACTGGTGTTCTCTGTAAACCTTCAGTTTAGGGGGCAGCTATGTTGGAAGTCAGGAATATTTCTCATGTGTGACACAGCAGTCAAGCTATTTGCCTCTCACCAAGGTGAACCGGGTTCAATTCCCGATAAATGCATGCGAGATTTACGAAGTAAAATGCCATGTCCTGTGGTTCGGATTCCACATAAAAAGGAGGTCCCGTGGCTCATGATCGCACAATTAACGGTCACGTTAAACTACAAGCTTCCTTCCTTCATATATACTTTTTCTTATTTTTGTTAATTTTTTTAGTATGTACTCTTACTGATACCTTTACATTTCAGTGCCACGAATTAACCTCTGTTCAGAAGGAAAATGAACGGCTCAGAGAAGAACTGAATTCTCGTGAAATTAAAATTAAATGGGCTCAAAACAAATTGCGGTCTGAAATGGACATACACAAGGTAAGTTTGAATAAAATGTAGGCTCTTACATACGATTTAAATATAATAGAAATATATTCAAATTAGAAGTTTCCCATTTTGAAAATTGTTTTAAAGAATTTATCGTCATCGTCCATGGTTAAAACTTGATCGTAAGAATGTTATTTTTAAATATATTGAGGTGTGGTTAACTGGAATAAAGCAAATATGTGGTTAAGGATGATGTCGCATCAAGAAAAGGATGGCAATAATCATATTTTAAGAACCAGACTGAAAATACAGATCTCCCTTGAAGGAAGAGGACCACAGTATCTGAATAAAGGCAAGGAAAATGGGGAATATGTAAAGATGACTTAATCCATAATTACCAAGATGTCCCAATCCCCTAAACTGAATTAATGACTACTTATTCTATTCTCAGCTTTGAAGCTCCTTCTTTCTTCTTGTTGCAAGGGATGTTAACCCATACCATTATCATTAGTAATAATAATGCTCACTGGTCGAAACCAGAAATTCATTGCCATGTTGAAGAACTGATGTGCTGACATTGCCTGTGTGCAGGATATTAAGTGGATAGGAGCTAGCGCTACAAAATCTTATGTACCATGGCTGAAGATAAATCAGAATTATATCAATGTGACCATGAAGTTTTGAAGCAGTGTTATTGAAGTTAACTGTTATTGATTCATTTAGGGGCATTGTATGTAAGAATCTGTTTGGCTCAGGCTTTAGAACTAAAAATGTTGGTGGCTGTCTCAACCTCAACTGCACTGAAAGGACATGGTCTTCGTGAGGTGATTATTTTGCATATAGTAGGAAGGCAAGTGATTGGGTGATATTTGGTGGGATCATGCTTATTCTGTGGATCTTTCAGCAACAGATATGTTATACCTTGTGAAAGAAGATCGGGTATCTTTTTGGGATGAGCAGTTACATCATTGATCAACCCAGTCTGTCATGCAAATGCCAATACTTCTTAACCAATAATTCTGGATCTTGTCAAGGACCAGGTGCTTGCCAGTTTGGTAGTTTTTAATTACCTCATTGATGATGCAATTCACTATACAGCTGAGCTATTTGCTTTTCTTTTCTTCTTGCAATCAATAAGATTTTGGATTATAATTTTCTGTACCGGTAGTGGATAACTGGCCTTCACAAAAATCCTTAATTTGTTTATGAGTTGTACATGTGGCATCTTCCTGGTTTCCAGTTTTGCATGACATTCGATTTGAAGCATTATTGAACAAAGGATTGTCTCTCTTTTGTTTTTATTATTGTTATTTATTTATTTAAACTGTCAACGTCTGTATATTTAACGTTCCAAATCGTAGTCCTTGAGAGTATCCAGGTTGTTTTCCATTTGATCCATCCTTTCCGAGACTTTTTTTATATTTGTAAGCATATACATATGTACATCGAAAAAGTCGGTGGTGGTATGGACACGTGAAAAGAATGGGAGAAGAGAGAATACCACGGAAAATATTGGAAATAGAGTGGAAGAAAAAGAGACCTAGAGAAAGACCAAGGGATAGGTGGATGAAGGGGGGAAAGAAAAGTGTCGAGAGAAAAGGAGTTAATTGGACAACAGTGACAGAAGAGAAGTGGTGGATGGACAGAAAACGATGGAGAGGCTTGTGCTCCAAGCAGACCCAACCTGCGGTTGGAAACTGCTCTAGTTGATGATGATGATGATTAGAGGAGTTAAAGAGAGAAAGTGGATAGAGAGACAGGAAAAAAGGATAAAAGTATGGAAGCTGAAGGAAGAGAAGTTCAAAGATAAATTCCAAGAAATAGTGATGATCAGCATACCAACAGATGAAACGAAGTCTGTCAAGGAGGAATGGAAAAGGTTAAAAACGACGATGGTGGAAGCAGCAGAAAGAGTGTGTGGAAGAACTAGTGATAAGAAAAGGTGGAAGGAAACACCCTGGTGGAACGAGCGGGTGAAGGAGAAGGTTGCAATGAAGAACAAAGCTTTCTGGATATGGTTCCAAGAAAGAACAGACGAAGTAAGAAAGGAATATATGGAAAAGAAGAGAGAGGCAATTAATGGATTGTGGGTGTGGAGGAGAGGAGTGGGACAGAGTGAGGTGAGAATGGTGGTGGGAGGATAGAAAACGATGGAGAGGCATATGTTCCAAGCAGACCCAGCCAGGGGCTGGAAACTGTAGAAGATGACGATGATTTAAAGGGATCAAGGATAGATAACATTCTTGTAAAAGACATCCAGTGTTTCAATATTGTTACAGTATTAGCACATTTAATAAATTAGTTAAATTTTTGAAACAGGAATAATATTCCAAAAGTGCTGAAAATTCCAATTGTTTGGCCTATATTTAAAGGTGATGACTATTTAATTTTAGATGACTATCCATAAAATTTTAGAAAAATGCATTGAAACTAGACTCCATGGCTTAGGTGGCAGCACACCGGCCTCTCACCGCTGGGTCCGTGGTTCAAATCCGGTCACTCCATGTGAGATTTGTGCTGGACAAAGTGGAGGCAGACAGGTTTTTCACCGGGTACTCCGGTTTTCCCTGTCACAAAATTAATTCCAGCAACACTCTCCACTGTCATATCATTTCATCTGTCATTCATTTAATTACTGCCCCCAGGGGAGTGTGACAGGCTTCGGCAGCCGGCACAGTTCATATCCTCGCCGCTGGATGGGGGCTTCATTCATTCCATTCCCTGACCCAGTCGGTCGACTGGAAGCAGGCTGTGGATTTTTCTTTCATTGGAACTAGACTAAATGACTGTGGATGGTGGACAGACAGAGTAAAGTGGAGGGGTGTCATATTTGCTCCGACCTGGCTTAGGCTGGAAAACTGAAATTGATGATGACGGTACATAACAAAAACAATAACAACTATAAAAGAGTAAAATAATAACCAAATAATAATATGAATACAGATACTACAAAATAAGGAGATAGTTAAAAAAATAATTTTACTTTGCAATTTCTGTGTTATGATTATCATCATTATTACCATAGTATTTTGATTGTATTTGTTAATTTCTTTTCATATGTATGTACATACTCTGTTTATTATCAATAAATTAACCCTCCTCCAGATTTTGGATATCCAGGCCTGGAAAGGTTGGGTCATTCATTAAAAATTCTTTTAGCGTCACCTCTCCATGATGAAGAGTACCTACCAAGTATCATGTGCTGTCTTGCTGTTGGCCTTGTTATGTCACTTGTGAGGAAATTTTGTTGAGAAAGAAATCTTTTTCTTCATTGTGTTTCATCTGTCTGTAGGAGACTCAAGCCAAAGTTGACAAGCTCACCCAGAAACTTCAAGAGTCACGTGAAGAAACTGAACTTGTGCGCAAAGAATGTCAGGAATCAATTCGAGCATTTCAAGAATCTCAGGAGAACAAAGCATATACTCTAGGTATGGTATTTATTGTCCGAAGCCCTTAAATTAAACAGAACTAACGTATTGCATTTCAGATTCCTTATCCAAATAAAGATAATTTTCAACAGTTCCTTGTTGCAAAGTTTTGTTTTATCAAAACCTATAAAGTAATTACCATAGCTGAGCTGTTGAAAGTACACATCATGGCTGGACTGGGTGGCTAGTGTTAAGAGATTGAAGGTTTGGAAAACAGTGTGCTTTATCCATAATTTTTTTCAACTCTCACACCAAGCAAATGCCAGGATGATGATTTTTTTTCTTTTCTTTTTTTCCCCCTCAATTTTCATTGGATCTACATAATTGCACTCATTACTACAGTCATCACAATAACACAGGTTATCCATTGAAATTCCACACACCCGAAGTATAAAGGGCTTATTACCTTGATATCCTAAGCTCATAAATATAACAATAGTTCCTAACAAGGGAGTAGAATCATTGTAATCATTTTTATATTTGTATCCTTCCAGCAAGATGGATGGGACTTGTGGGAATGATATACATCCATTTATACAAGGCTTATTGAAATGAAAGGTTTCTAATCTGTGGACTTGCTTTTTCTTTTTGGGTTTACCCCCTTAGCCCTGAAGATCCACTGCCACAAGGCAGTGGTTTCCTATTGCCCCTACTGAAAATGAGATGACTCATCCACCTAATATGACATTCTCAAGGTCTCCAGTACTGAAACTTATTTGAAGCAAAGGGGAGATTAGAGAGAGAACTTTTTAATTTTTTTTTATTGCCCCAGCCTAGCTGATTGTTAGTTTTGTCCTAGTCTCCTAGATGGGAGGCCAAAGCACTTAAAATGCTAGTAATCACCAGTGTCCCACCCTAGGTCCCAGTGGGTCAGATATTACTCCCATGTTTCCCTCCTACAACCTCAATGGGTAAATACTTTATTTACAGTATTTGAATAATGTAAATCATAACATTTTTATGTAATAAAGAAGCAGTAGGGTCTTTCAACACACCTGGCACCACAAGCCTACCGAATAATGATACCAACATGCAATGGCTATTCAAATCAAAACAACAATGTATATCAATACAGTGTTTTGAGAATGGACTAGTTGCGTGGGGCAGCGGTAATGTTCTCGCCTGCTGTTCCCAAGGTTGCAGGATCGAATCTTAGTGCAGTCAGTTGGCATTTAAGGGAGCGGAAATGTGAGAGAGCCATGTCAGTAGATTTACTGGCACATTAAAGATCCCCTTCGGAGCAAAGTTCTGGTTCCCCAACATCTCCAGAAACCTCAGTAGTTAAAAGGGAGAGTAAAATGAATAACATTACAATTCTTTTTGAGTATGTTCCGGTATAATATATCGAACAAGATCTGTTGATATTTAGCTTATTTTGCTATGATTGTGCTAATCTGTATGAAGGGAATAGAAAATGTCTTTTTTTTATTAGGAAAGAGATTAAAAGTCTAAACAAATAATCAAATGGCCATAATGTTTTTTCTTTTGCCTCTCCATTTATTATGTTACTGCCACCTATAGACCAAAGGCTAAACAACTAGCCCAAACTAGTTGTGCATAGTACTCCTATGAACGTAGGGCAAATGTATTACAATATCAAAAACTGAAATAGTGCACCTAGTTGTAGTACCACAGGGTTTGAACAGTCAGCTTCAGAACTTTTGATGTTGTCACATAACATCACCAAAACAATTGAGTTTCTAATGGTTTTCATTCACGGAAAGAAATTAAAAAATCAATGTATCCGCGAGCCAATATGTTCATTTACCTAGGCAACACTGCGGTGTTCCTCCTGGCTGTAGTGGGCAATTGAGTGAATTGGACTCCTCCTCCATGTTCATAGTTCTTCTGTGTTCACTGTAGTGTAATCCCTTGTAATTTGTAGTACCCTAAGTCACATTGCTGCTTGTTCAGGTTTGCAGTTGAAGGAAGTGCAGGCAAAGCTCATCATGGAGCGACATGAGCGAGAGGACAAGGAAGAGAGCTATCGCCAGTTGCAGCAGGAGGTGGACCATCTTAAGAGAAAACACCAGCTCATCATTGAGGAAAACAATGTTCTGTCTGTCAAGGTGTGTACCCTAGTTCTCAGTTAAGTAGCACTCAGACACAGAGGAAGCAATTACAAACTAACAGCTCAAATGCTGAAACACGCACACCACACACAAGTGCATTTAGAAGGGAGAAATCATCTTTCATAACTTGAATTCTAACATATTTTTGATGGTTTCATATTGACTTTCACAATTGATTTAATTCTCTGAAAGAAAAATGGATTGTGGGTATTCTGCCCAATCGGTACCAAAAAAAAAGGTTCACGTGACAAAAATTATATTTAAGCGCCAAATATTTAAAAATTGATTACAAATTCAACTTTTAATATACTTTTACTTCTAAGTGGTTGTTTGAGATAAACCATGGGAGCACTGTAATTTCTAAAAAAAAACAAAAGTTTAACAAAGTTTCAGAATTTTACCAATTTCATGAGAAATTTTATATTTCCTTTCTAATGCACTGCTTTGCTGTTATTGATGTGTAACTGACACAATGCTTACCCACACAATAAAAAAAAAAATTACTTATAGCTGGTGTTCCTTCCCCTAGCTTCAAAAATAGCTTGAAGACGTTGGGGCCAACCGAGCGGAAGATCTCTGATGATTCCATTCCAGTAAAGAAGATTTGAGAAAGAAAATTAAAATAATAACTAACTGAAATTCTTCTTGTCACCAAACTAATGTCTTTCACTTTGTGAACACAAAATAACACTGTCAATTTCTGTAAAATAAAAAGATCCTAACTCTTCTAGTGACATAGCTAACTAACCTCCATTGATAAAAAATTAAATTCTAGTGACATAGCTAACTAACCTCCATTGATAAAAAATTAAATTAACACAAATCTCCTTTTCCTAATCCTTCAAATAATTAAACAGCTAACAAGCTATTCTGTTTGCTCATAAATATTTACAAGCTTAAAATATGTAATTTTTAAAATTTGTTTTTGACTACAGAAGAGGGAGAAAACTAAGGGATGGCATGTTTTACTCGTCAAGTTAGCTACATCAGATTCAAATCTATAAAAGACAAAATAGCTGTACAAAACATTACCAAACCTTCAATGTCAACCACTAACAGTCACTGCCTTCCAAAAAACAGAAAACCCATCAACAACTTAGAAAGTGTGGCAACTAGTACTGGTAAAATACTAACACATTAAGCATGTGAAAAAATAACTACAGTACAGTATTTATATACGGTACCTATAGGAAGAAACGATAGAGAAATAAATGAGCGGGGGAGACGGGCAGAAGCATTCCGGAGGAGTGTGAGATGCATGATATGGAGCAAGGATGTCCCTAAGAACAGCAAAAAGGTCATATATCGGACGTACTATGTCCCTATCCTGACGTATGCCTTAGAGTCCTGGATTATGAAAGGAAGGGAGAAGAGCAAAATACAGGCCAGTGAGATGAGGTTCTTGAGAAGCAGTATTGGAACTACAAAGATGGACAGAATAAGAAATGAGAGGACCAGAGAATTAATGAAGGAGGAACCATTACAGGATGGTATAGAGAAATCTAGACTTGGATGGTATGGACATGTAAAACGAATGGAGGAGAAGAGGATACCCGGGAGGATATACGAGACGAAGTGGGAAGGAAAGAGACCGAGAGACAAGGGTAGAGGCTGAGAAATGGTGGGAAGACAGAAGACGTTGGAGAGGCTTGTGTTCCAAACAGACCCGGCCAGTGGCTGGAAACTGTGCAAGATGATGATGATGATGATGATGACCTATAGGCAAGACTGAGAAATGACAATCTCCTCAACAAACAGTCTCACTCCACCAACTAATCTCTGATGAGATGATGGTGAAAAGGTAGAACTGCAACTCACAAAAACACTGTTTGAATACTAATAATGTGTTGAAAGATCTGATATGGAGACTTATCTGAAATTGTGGAATGTCTGTAAGATACTCTGACAACATTTCTGCTGTAAAGAAAAAAACGGTGTGTATAAATCACAAATCACTTGTTGTAGTTTTAGGAGCTTTATAAAAGAAGTTGATATTGAAAACTTTTCAGTTGGTGCTGACCACGCATCTCTCCGCAGTCTGTTGGCCAAATAGCTGGGCAATGGTCGCCTGGTAGGCTAAAGCCCTTTATGGGCTGTGGTGCCACGGGGTTAGTTAGACAAACCTCGTCTCCTATAATATGTTTTTTTCCTACACTGACAAACCAATGATCTTCGTGTGATATATTCCAAGATCATTTCCATTTAGTTCATCGTTCCTATGAATACTTCCTCGCCGTTGAGATTTACTGTCACAATGTCATATTGACGTACATCCAAGCTGCAGTTCCAGGCCAATTGTATCGAATTGAGATGGCTACTGGAGAGGATGTTTCCTTAATTTCTCTAAAACTCCTGTTCCAAACTTATTTCACAGCATAAAAAACTAGGAATAATGTCCCAGGCTTCAGATTCAGTTTCCAGATCCCAAGTCTTGTTTTTAAGTATTCATCTCACCTTGCTATAGTGCAGGACACAGCATTGCAGGCCTGAAGGTAACCGGCCCTCTGCTCCACTCTCCACCCCGAGCCCGGCAGTGTTGCCGTGCTGTTGCCCGTGCTTTCAGTCGCGTGCTGGATGAGAGAACGCACAGGACAACACTTCACCGACTAAGCGTGACCTTGAGGCTTGCAATGCTGTGTCCCGCACTATAGTGCGTATATTCATTCTTTAAATTGATTCAGAACTGGATAAAGCTTGGCTTGTGGGAATTTTAGAAAAACAAGCTATTATTGAAGCGTCTATCTTTTCATCTTAGTCCGTTGTCCAAATATTGCATTTATTTGCCAGTTCCCATTTTATTCCATAATACAATAGCTTCCATATATTTACACAACAGCCAGTGTTAACGTTTTACCATTGCCTTTAGGTTCAGAATTTGGAGAAAGAAAGGTTGGAGTATGAGCAGAACCTGTCAAAACTCAAGCGGACAGCAGACAGCCAACGTCAGAACATAGTAGATCTTCAAAGCCAGCTAAAGGAGATGGAAGCACTGCAGATTCAGAAACAACAGTAAGTTTTCTGTGTATTTTTTATGTAGCTTGTAAAAAGAAAGTCCAGTTGCCATGAAAAGATTTTAACATTGCTGCCTAAAATTTATCATTCTGTACAAGCACTTGCCATGAAGGTTATTATTGAAGGTATATCTACAAATAAAATGTTGTTGTTGTTGTTGTTGTTGTTGTTGTTGTTGTTTCCTATGGCTAGCCCGGATTCCAATCCATCAGCTTTCTTGCGTTCCAATAGAGTTGTGTGAGGTTTCCAGAAGTTCTAGTAGTCACATCAAGTTTGTTGCAATGTAGCAGGTGCCCCTTATCCATTTTACTTCCAGGTTCGTGACAAAGTGTGCATTCTTCAGATCTCAGGATGTTGATTCGTTTCAGATGAGCTGCAAGGCAGTCATGGCCAGTGTTAAGTCTGAAGAAGGCTACAGCTTCTCTGCTTGGTGTTAATTTATATTGATCCCATTTAGCATCAATGTCCTTCCATAATTTGGTTTCTGCTGTTTTCTTTGCCATTTCTTCATTCCTGTTTTTGATAGTATTTTTCAAGATCCTTTTTGCTGATATAAAATCAGTCTGACTGACAGGTTGTTGTAGTGTGGTACCTTTTTTGCTAATCTGTCTGCCTCTTCATTACCTGCTATTCCAACATGAGAAGGGATCCACTGAAATGAGATCTGTTTGTGGAGTCTTTGAAGGGTTTTTATCATACAAAAAATTTCTTTCAGTTCTTTATTTTGGGGCTTATAATTTGACGAGATGGCTTGGATGGCTGCTTTTGAATCTGTAATAATAATCAATCAATGTTTCTGCCTAATAACTGATGGAGTGCATGTGAAATTGCTCTTATCTCAGCATCAAAGTTTGTTTTGTTTTGGCCTACTGGGAAGTAGAGTGAGAAGAGAGATGAATGTATTCCTGCTCAAGTTCTATTTTCTTTGTCTTGTGAGCCATCTGTAAATATTTTTAGCCATTGATTAGATGGATATCTTTCTTCTATTGTACAGAGGGCCAGTTGTTTTAGATCTTGTGGTGAAGAGTCTTTCTTGCAGACCTCTTCTAGCTAAGTAAGATCTGTAGACACTTGTATATATTCAATGGGGTTGACTGGCATACAGAGTGGTTCAAGTTTTATTTGCAGATTGCTCTTATTGATATATTCTTTGGTGAGACTTAAGGGAAATATGTGTATGTAAATATTACAAAATTAAAGCTCATTGTTCATTCAAACAGTACATTTTGGATTGTTTTAAATTTTCCTGAATTTTGTTTCCAGGGTTCCAACTATCAAATTATTTTAAATCATTTGATCCTTTGTGAGATTTAGGGTGACCACCTAATATAAATATGAAAACTCTCAGTATTTCCCAAACATTAATACTTTTTCAATGTTCAGTCTAGTGCTCAAGCCTCTGTGAGCAAATCACATATTTTTGACACAATTTACAAAATTGATTGATTAACCAAGACCAAACCAATATTCAGTGATTCACATGGAATGTACTTGCTAATACGGTATAACCTTGGCATCAACAGGAAACTCAAAGCCAGTGAGTAGCATAGAAAAGAAAGAAACCCCATGGCACCACAGCCAACTAAAGGCCTTGGCATACCAAACGACTGCTGCCAAGCCATTTGGCTTATACATTGCGGGGTGGTGCGTGGTCAACGCGTCAGGTCCCCTTGGCCGTTAATCTTCGTTTACCTGACCAGGGTACTACCTCACTGTCTAACAGCTACTCAGTTGTCCTCACGAGACTGAGTGCATCCCGTTCATGCCCCCACATCAGTTTCTAAAATCCTTGACGGAGCCAGGAATCAAACCCGGGGCCTCAGGGTGAGAGAGTTAGTTATTGAGGTTTTAAGGGGCGAGGTCATCTGCCCCTCCGGGTGAGAGACAGTTGCGCTAACCCAATATTACAGGGCCAGCAAGCAGCATATAAACTTTCTGTATATTTTTCTGTTTAAATATTGCATTCCTTATAAATAAAGATACGAGAAAATAGCATTTTGAAATTGATTTTGTAGCACTTTCATTTTGAAAAATAGCATTTTGGAGCATTTTGAAATTTAAAAATTAGCATTTTGCAGCATTTAAAAGTTCATCACCAGGTACAATAAACAGATTCAAAATAATATGCACGGAAACTAATTCAAACGTGTGCAGGATTGGAAATATGGGCGTTTCTGATAAACGGCATAAGCATTTAATATAAGTCTCCTGTTGTGTGTGTGGTTTTTATTTTTACTAAGGGAGTGTTAGAAGTATTAAAATTCTAATATCAGTATTACAGAAATGTAGAAACTTGACATCATACATTTTTCAGAAATGTGAGATCTCTGAAAATAAAGGCATCAGCCTGGCTAATTGGCAAGATTGAGTTAAAGTGCTGTCGGTTGGTTGTATGACGTGAGACGAGGGTACCTAAGCTATGCTCAAAAGATCCAAAGGTCATGTTCTCATTATGCAATCAACAATATCAGGTGTTGTGCAGCAACTCAAATATTGAGGGCCGGCGGAGAGTTGTATTAGTTCACTGGTACCGAGGTGCCAATTGTTAGAATAAAGCGAGCTGTGGTCAGGCAACAATGCTTGTCTTACGAAGTTTACTGTGTGGCAGGTGGAATGACGATAATACCAGGATGTCCTGGACTCGATGGACGAATTGGTTCAAATTCTGAGGATGTCTATGAAATCCTTTTGTGTGGTTTTCCTACTAACTCCTTGCCAAGTTCCATTCATTTCTTTTAATAAGTTATCTTATGAGGTAGGATTCAAGAAGTGCCATTTGACCATTAAACCACTGGCAAATAGAAATTCAATGCCCCTCATCTATGGCCCTCATTGAAAAGGAAGTAATAATGTGAATCATACATTTACTTAAATTTGTGTAAATAAAAAACAATGGATTTCCTGACCACACTGCGACTCTTGACTGACAATCTGTAAAACAGTATCCGAATTCACGGAGAAATCGCCGGACGACATGTAACATAACCTATAACTCACACATGGTAGAGAATACTTTCATCATATTATACAACATTTCCCAAAGCAAAGAGAACACCTAACAAAAATTGTCTATTCATATCATGATACGTACTTGAGAGTTTTCATTTTCATCTCAAATACAAGAAATGAGGGCCGGCGCGATATAAACCTATATAAGCATAACCTTATTGCTCTAATTTTTAAAAAGAATCGGCACAAACGATTGGAATATTCCTTTTACTAGCACAACCAACTGAAACTACGAAATAATTTCTCCAAAATCATCGTTTTACTGTCGATAAACAGTGGATATTATGCGGCAATAATAACAGCACCATTATCAAGTTAATTTTTACCGTAGTCGATTGTTTTCATGACAATAATCGATGTTCGTATATATCGATTATTACTCGTAAATATCGATTATATAGCCAATATTTTCATTGCTGGGAACTCGCAAATTTCAAAGTTGCGGCGCGAAAATGTAATAAAACATAATATTCAACATTAATCTGTAAATTCGGCACGTTTCGCATTTATGGAAATAATTCGCAAGAACCCTTAGTTATCGCACTTTGTCGCACATTCAGTTTCGTAAATTTTGCGTATACATAGTCATATTAGTTACCAGGTAGTTGAAAAAAGGAGAAAAAAGTAAAATTCGCATGTATCGCAATTGCGATTTTCCCGTATCTCTACTTATAATGCAAATGTTATTTTAAAAATGGTCCCCTGTGTTTGAGATATGATTGATTGATTGATTTAATGATTGATTGACTGATTGATTGATTTAATGATTGATTTCTATGGTATTCTTGGTAGATGACAACATAACTTTTGAATAAGAAATATTTGCACACAAGGTCATCTCATAAGTATCCTCCCAATACATATGGAACTGACTTTTTTTTTAAATAAAAACTGTTCATAGAAAGTTAGTTCGTTTTGAGGGCTGGAACAGGGAGGTCATCTGCCCCTGTTCATAGAAAGTTGAACAGGTCCCATGTAGATTTAAATAGCATTTTTTTAATATTTTATTTAATGATACAGTAGGCATTGAAACAATCAGATTTTTAAGTGCAACCACTCATTTATTGGCTAATCAATAAGAACCCAAGGATAGAACTTCTGTTCCTCCCAGAAATAGATAGTTTCTTTGGGTTATTAAGAATTTGAAGAAAAGGAAATGTGTGTGTGTGTGAGAGAGAGAGAGGGGCGTGTGGTTTTCTTACTATAGAATTTATCGGAAAATAGTATTTCTTATAATATATGCCTTTATAGTGAGCAGGAGAAGTTGATGGCAAGTCAAGCAGAAGTGGAAAGGTTACGATGCAGCAGTGATGATCTTCTTCAAGAGATGGCAGCTTGCAGGGAACGGGAGGCAGAACTCCTTGACTTCACTCAGAAGCTTACAGACAAAAATGTTCGTCTTCAGTCAGAATTTTCGGCAACTGAGGCAAAGGTATGTAAGGTGATTCCACTATATTTCAGTGATCTTGGTTTCTTTCTAGCTTGTTGTTCTTCTCAAATCAAATTGAGGAGCTTTCTGCTGAGAGAAGAAAACTTTTTGCATGTAATTTGTGAATTCTCTGAACATTTTGCTCTTTTTAGCAACCTTCAGCCATTCCTGGCTTCACCACAAAATGTAATTCTTGTTTGAGGCTGGAACAGGGCACACTCCGCCTAGTGAGGCAAAACTGAGAAGAGGCAGGTTTGATTCCCATCTCAGCCATGCTGAAAGTGGTTTTCCGTGGTATTCCACTTCTACTTCAGGCGAATGCCAGGATGGTTCCTAAATTAAGGTCATGGCTGCCTCCTTCCCAATCCTCATCTGAATTACAAATACACACACTAATATAGCCATCACAATTTGTGTTTATAATGACATTAACCACAGAAAATACTACTTGATGTAGTCAGTGAAACAGTTCCATGATTGCATAAGAACTGAAACTTTGGTGTCTCTGCTAATGATCACAAGAAATTATAAGAATGAAACTGAAATGTGTTCCTTGAAAATCAATGTATGGTGAACCTATTTGTTCATTTGACTGACACCCGACAGTAGTGGCTACGCGGGCTAAAGCGCTGCGTTAGGTCAAGGGGCCAAGCTCTCTGCTGACTCGGTAGACGCGTGGGTTCGAGCCCCACCGTCGGCTGTCCTTGAAATGGTTTTCCGTTGTTTCCCATTTTCAACACCAGGCAAATGCTGGGACAGTACCTTCTGACAGGCCACGGCCGCTTCCTTCCACATCCTTGCCCAGTTTCATTCATCTTCATCCATTCCATCTCTCATCCCGACGTGCAGGTCGCCCACGGACGTCGACTAGAAAGACCTGCACTCGGCCTCTCAGGAGGCTACACGACAAAAAAAATCTGACTGACAGAATTGCAGAAGTTAGAGAAACGCAAATTGCCGGCCCCATGGTATTGCTGTAGCACGCCTGCCTCTTACCCAGAGGCCCCGGGTTCGATTCCCGGCTCCGACAGGAATTTTAGGAACTGACGTGAGGGCTGGAATGGGGTGCACTCTGCCTCGTGAGGACAATTGAATAGCTGTCTGACTGTGAGGCCCACCTGAAAACCAAGATTAACAGCTGAGGGGACCCGATGCACTGACCATGCACCACCCCAATACCTGCAGGCCAAATGGCTGGGCAGCGGTCGCTTGGTAGACCTAGGTCCTCCATGAGCTGTAGTGCCAGGGGTTATTATGTTAGAAACGCAAATTATCAGCATCTTTAAAACGATCAAAACATATCTTAACAGCTAACAACCTGTACAAATGTTACAAAAGTTTACTTTGGGTCTGATAAAAGAATTTTCAGCAATTCAGACCATGACAGCTGGTCAATAAACTGATTTATAATATTCATGGAGAATCATTTAGTTGAATTATGGAGTCTTAAATTTTAAGTGGCAAAGATTTTTCTGTCATGTAGTTTTGAATAAAAGTTTTTCTTCTTGACTGGATTACCAGGTACACATCTAACACACTCTAAAGCCATTGCAGGTTACAGAAACATTTAATCCAGAGCTGCCACCATAATAAATGTCAAATCCTGATCAAGTGTTTGAAAAATCTGTAAAAATTCGCTAAATACACGAAATTACGAAGCAAGGAAAAAGACACTTTAATGATAAAGAATCAAAAATGTGTGATGTTTAATTTCTAAACATATTGTATCTTTAAACAAAACAGTAACCTCTTATTTTCATTATTCAGTAATGTTATATTGAATTTTCATGAGAAAAAAAATACAATTTCAAAAATGTATTTTTATTCATTAGAATTATACTATTAACTTATATTTTAGCTCATTTTTTTTAAACAAAATATTTATTTTATGTGTTTTGTTTAAATTTATGATTTTTTAATAAAATGGTTAATTTACACATGGTGACAATCTTGGGTCTTATTACAGTAAAACTGTGAATTCAAAACTTTGGGATATTTCAAACTTGACTTTAAACTTTGGTCCCATTGGATGTATGCAGCATATGAAATAACCTGCCTGATATCCGTCATTAGAAAGAAAAATGCGCTCTTTTGTAATAAACTAATAATATTCATTGTATTCTCCCTTATGATGTAAAATATTAGGTGCCTTCTTTAGATGTCTACCCACCGAAATAGCATATTTAAAGCGGTTAGTGGCTTGCTCAACAAGCCTACAACTCGTCATCACAGTATAATGTCAGCGGGAATTTTGTCCAGTGGGCCGATTGTTAACCAGCTTGGTACTTTACCCCCTTAATCGACCTTGCACTTAAGACCAACACTGCTAGGACAGCAGAAATGTTGTCAAACCAACTGAGAATAACGCCAATCTCGTAACATTGCAATAATTTTTCTGTGCACGACTGTGATTGCAGCAGAGAATATTTTTACATGGTAGGGCGAACTAAAAACTGTAGAGATAGTGGAAGTTCCATCAAACGGGCTGAGAACGGCACCGATCCTGTAATATTATGGTACCTACTCGCATCACAAAATATTTTGGTGCCCATTCACGCTATTATGTGAACGGTAAGACAGTTGGAATCACGTCAGGCTGACCAAGAACTGCGCCGATTGCATAACATCGCCATATGTTTTCATCCCAGCCACGAGCTCTAAACCATAAAGACAGCGGGAATTTCATCAAACAGGCCGGAGAGAGCTGTAGTCAGTAGGTGATACTGCGCACTTTGCCCCCAAATGGACTCCGGCAGATACTACCCGCACCTCATTGCTTCCTGTGGCAGACGAGACCTAAGTGGCCGCTTGTTACGACTAAGCAAGCTTTTCATCATATTGTCCAAAGTGTTCACTGTGAGTTCTGCGCCTCATCCCTCTTACTATTTGTGTAGATATCCATGGGATAAATCATTAAATAACATTTTAAAAATATGTTTATCTACAAACAGAATCCTTAAATTCAGTTCAGCTTCCAAAAATCCATTAAAATGGCAACCCTGATTTTACCTGTGACATGACATAATATAACAGAAGAGCACAGGTCTTGTGTGTGCATGCAAGGATAGTGTTGTGCCAAGAATGGTATATGCAGTCTGAAGAGGAAATTATCTTCAAGTTACCTCAATTTTAGGAAGTCTTAGAGACCTGTGTCATCCATATTGCCACTCTGTACAGAACTAGCAATGGTGGGTAATCTATTATATATAATCCAAAATTGACTCATCACCGCAGGGCTCAAACCACTAGACCTAGAAAGCTGAAATTTTGCATGTTGGTTGATCCGAGTATGTAGAGGCTCACTAAGAAACGGTTTTTGAAAATTCAATTTGTAAGTGACTTTTTTCGGCCCTTTGGCACTGAG
This sequence comes from Meconema thalassinum, assembly GCA_946902985.2. NCBI lineage: Eukaryota > Metazoa > Arthropoda > Insecta > Orthoptera > Tettigoniidae > Meconema > Meconema thalassinum. The sequence goes on along the minus strand of OX336390.1, from coordinate 265,405,146 downwards.
CAAGGACAGTTGGTACAAAGATCGGATTTAGCTCATTTTAAGCCACCAGATACGAGAAACAATACTCGGAGGTCCTGTAGGGACGCCGAAACACACTTTTTAAGTATGAACGGTTTCAGAGATATTCCCAAATAACTGTGTTCCCTTTGAGAAACAGATCAACATTACTATGGCAACCGCTGAAATTTCGCAGACTGGGGATAGTTTTCTGGCTAATATCTCGAAAACCGTTTGTTTTATGGCCTTAAAACGCGGGGTTCGGTTCCTACTTCATAGAAGTGGAAACCACGAACATTGCTCCTCGTATTGATACTCTCAAAATGAGCTATATTCCATATTTCTACGAACAAATCGACTTGGAAAGTCTCATCTATTGACTCATCACCGCAGGGCTCAAACCACTAGACCTAGAAAGCTGAAATTTTGCATGTTGGTTGATCCGAGTATGTAGAGGCTCACTAAGAAACAGTTTTTGAAAATTCAATTTGTAAGTGACTTTTTTCGGCCCTTTGGCATTGAGCATCCAAAATTGACTCATCGATGCAGGGCTCAAACCACTAGACCTAGAAAGCTGAAATTTTGCATGTTGGTTGATCCGAGTATGTAGAGGCTCACTAAGAAAAAGTTTTTGAAAATTCAATTTGTAAGTGACTTTTTTCGGCCCTTTGGCACTGAGCAAGGACAGTTGGTACAAAGATCGGATTTAGCTCATTTTAAGCCACCAGATACGAGAAACAATACTCAGAGGTCCTGTAGGGACCCCGAAACACACTTTTTAAGTTCCTAAAATGATCGGTATCGGAGATATTCCCAAATAACTGTGTTTCCTCTGAGAAACAGATCAACGTTACTATGGCAACCGCTGAAATTTCGCAGACTGGGGATAGTTTTCTGGCTAATATCTCGAAAACCGTTTGTTTTATGGCCTTAAAATGCGGGGTTCGGTTCCTACTTCATAGAAGTGGAAACCACGAACATTGCTCCTTGGATTGATACGCTAAAAATGAGCTTTAACCCCTCAAGCCGGTTGGCCGTACACTGTACGTCCGCTGGACTCTACTCGTTCAGCCGGTTCGACGTACCACAAACGTCCGGTGCAGGCGGAAGTTAGAATGCCTATTACGCATGAAACCCTGCTGCTTCGCCGGATCTTCTTTCACGTTATAAACCGAGAAGTTATGTACTTTCATGCCATCTCTGTTTCATAATTAGAACTAATACGAAGTTGATCGATATCCGTTGCTTTTGACGAGTCATATCGATCAGCGAAGGAACATGAAACGCGCTCTATTGAGTTTCAGGTTAGTTGCTTTAGAAGGTACCACATCCTTTCCTGCCATCTCGAGATTGTTTTGTGAACTATATCTAACTTGACAGTTTTAGTCACTTATGAAGGGGAAGCACCGATAGCAATTACTTAGTAGATAACGTTTGCTTCGTAGGCTAGAGGCCACTCAGTCGTAGATGAATAATTGCCAGACTGTCTAATTCCCTTACGGGTGCAGATATTATTGGTTTGATGGATGACAGTAGTGGAAGTGATGTATAGGGAGCGATATTTTCGGTAGTGATTCGGACTATGCACAGCATGATGTTATTGGAGAAGTGGGAGACAGCCCAGTCGAAGAAGAAATAGCTTCTGCTGTAATAACAACGACCGCTGTTCAGTGTTTGTGGCGAGAGGTAGACTTCGTCACAAGCACACAAAAGATCCCCTTCACGGGTATGCCGGGTACAAGAAGGCATTTCACGTCCGTTTTTTGCTGCTTTCGACAATGTGATTGAACTAGTTTGAGAAACAAATATGTAGGCCTACGCGGCAGAATGTATGGTGGCGCGCCCATGAAACCAAGTTCGCGTGCCAGGAAGTGAGAGTCAGTGACAGGGGACAACATTTATGTGTTCTTGTGGCTTGTATTGTTGACGGGGATAATGCAGAAACCTACCCTAAAGAGCTATTTCACTCCTATATTCCCTCGAACAATGCCAAGGAACAGGTTTGAAATAATATTGCAATATTTACATTTTGTTGACAATTCGACACGGGATGCATACACGGGGCCTAAAGCTTTTCAAAATTCAGCTTTTCCTGGAAATTATACCCGAAAAATATGTATATATGTAGATTGAACTTTATCATGTAAATATCTTGCTTTCATTGTAAATATACCTGAAACAAATACCAAAAGTGGAACTTATCAAATTATTATACTTTTGTAAATATTGCGTGTGATTATGGACAACCCTGAAGAGCAGACGTCACATATATTACTGAGAAACATTGGACATGATTTCGGTAAGTAATCCTAAAAATTTCATTACGTTATATTTCGTAGATTTAACATTATTAATTTTTTACCTTGTTGGTGTCCAAACCTCTGCTGAGCTTCAATTTAAATACCCCTACCGCCGGAGAAGTGAAAACCTTCGGATTAAATAGCCGGCCTGAGGGGTTAATCCATATTTGTACGAGCACATCGACTTGGAAAGTCTCATCTATTATATATAATCCAAAATTGACTCATCACCGCAGGGCTCAAACCACTAGACCTAGAAAGCTGAAATTTTGCATGTTGGTTGATCCGTGTATGTAGAGACTCGCTAAGGAAAGGTTTTTGAAAATTCAATTTATAAGTGACTTTTTTCGGCCCTTTGGCACTGAGCAAGGACAGTCGGTACAAAGATCGGATTTAGCTCATTTTAAGCCGCCAGATACGAGAAACAATACTCGGAGGTCCTGTAGGGACCCCGAAACACACTTTTTAAGTTCCTAAAATGAACGGTTTCGGAGATATTCCCAAATAACTGTGTTCCCTCTGAGAAACAGATCAACGTTACTATGACAACCGCTGAAATTTCGCAGACTGGGGATAATTTTCTGGCTAATATCTCGAAAACCGTTTGTTTTATGGCCTTAAAATGCGGGGTTTGGTTCCTACTTCATAGAAGTGGAAACCACGAACATTGCTCCTCGCATTTATACGCTCAAAATGAGCTATATAATCCATGTATCTATCAGCAAATCGACTTGTAAAGTCTCATCTATCTATCATATAAAACATAGTGTCCTGACTGACTGACTCATCATCGCCCAGCCAAAACTATTAAAGTTAGAAACATGAAATTTTGGGGATATGTTCGTTGTAAGTCGAAAACGCCCACTAAGGAAGGATTTTTGGATATTCAGGTTCTAAAGGGGTGTTAAGGGGGTACGCCTGCATTTCATTGAATAACAATATCTCCGGCTTGGTTTCATTGAGGGATGTGAAACTCGGTAGATAAACTCATCATTAAAAATAAGAAGACACATGTCTGAGGGGTTTTCGATGTGGTGTATATTATGAGGTGAAAGGGGTGGAAAGTGGGGGTTGAAGGCTTCCTAACGGAGCGTGTATCTCTTAAACGACATAGGCAAAGAGTTTGAAACTCAGCGGAAAAAAATCATCTTAAAAAATAAGTAAATAGGTGTTTGACCGTTTTTTCATAAATCCAATTTAAGGGTCCCATGGAGAGGGGTGAATATCTGGGGAAAAAAAAAAAAAACAGGAAAGAAAGTGTCCTAACTGATTGACTGACAGACTCACTCATCAAACTCAGGGGGGAAAACAGCTTAAAAATAAGTAAATAAGTGTTCGACAGTTTTTTTCATAAACCCAATTTAAGGGGTTCATGGGGAGGGGTGAAATTCTGAAAAACGAAAATTGAAAGAAACCCTGCCCTGCCAAAATTATTGAGGTTAGAAACATGACATTTTGGGGATATGATCATTGTATGTCAAAACCGTCCACTAACGGATGATTTTCAGATATTCAGCTTCTAAGTGGGTCTTAAGGGGGTTAAACCTGCATTTCCTTGAATAACAATAACTCCCGATTGGTTTCATTAGGGGATGTGATACTCGGCATATAAACTCACCATTAAAAATAAGAAGACACGTGTCTGAGGGTTTTTCGATGTGGTGTATATTATGAGGCGAAAGGGGTGAAAAGTGGGGGTTGAAGGATTCCTAACGGAGCGTGTATCTCTAAAAACGACATAGGCGAGGAGTTTGAAAATCAGCTTAAAAATAAGTAAATAAGTGTTCGACAGTTTTTTTTCATAAACCCAATTCAAGGGGTTCATGGGGAGGGGTGAAATTCTGAAAAACGAAAATTGAAAGAAAATGTCCTGGCGCACTCACCATCGCCCAGTCAAAATTATTCAAGTTAGAAACATGACAATTTGGGGATATGTTCGTTGTATGTCAGAACCATACACTAAGGGAGGATTTTCGGATATTCAGGTTCTAAAGGGGTCTTAAGGGGGTTAAACCTGCATTTTATTGAATAGCATTATCTCACGAGTGGTTTCATTTGTGGATGTGTTACTTGGCATATAAACCCATCATTAAAAATAAGCAGACATATGTCTAATGCCCGTTGCTCACGGTAAAATTTTCCTTCAAATTTATTGCACAATAATTTAATTTTATAAAATTTATGTTGCTCACGGTCAAATTCAAGTTTTATAAAACCTTTGATAAAACTTTCCATAAAATAGGACATGTTCTATTCCGTAAAATTAATTTTACGAAACGAACCAATCAGGAAAGCTGACATGAAGATGATGCTGGCGCCACGTGGTGAGAAGATTGTGAAGCTCGCTTGTAAACAAACTCTTCGAAAATAAAACATGGAGGACGTTTGCCGTTTGGGGGTAAAATTTACAGTCGATTCGCATTACTAACGCAAAGCGGTCATGAAACTTGCTTTAAGTACATTTGAAAATATGCGTGGTACTGAATGAATTCATTCCAATCAATATTTAAGTTATCATTGTAATAATTGGATATTTAACCATACACGCTGATAAGAAGCACAACAAATTGCTCCATAAGCAGTTGGAATAGTGTGATAGTGGTATCGCGCTCGCTTGCTGATTTGAAGATCCCGGGTTCAAGGCTATCCAGGGGCAGAGAATTTTACTTCCTTTTAATTATTTTATAATTTCCTCCTTACGTCGTACAGCAATAATGCAACTTTGTTTTGTGTTTTCTCCCATTTAAAATTCTTATTTTCACTAAATACTGTAACCATGGACGGATACCATTCGTGATAACTATTAGAATTTAAATCGTTAAATATTTATCCCAGAATAATAATAATAATAAAATGACACGTTCTGTATTTACTGGATATAGCTAGCACTTATCACACAGACGCCGTTTAAAGAAAATATAGTTTAATTCTGATGTATTTATTCGTAGGCCTACCCACATAACATATCTACTTGTTTATGTTGCCCCTAGGATATCTACCTGAACGAGAAAAGCAATCCGATTGGTTGTTGTACTCAAACTTCCATGAAAACTGCCAGGAAAAATGGCACCTGTTCAATTTCAAGAGTTGTATGGAAGCTATTATGGAAGGCAGAACCTAGCATGGAAGGTACATATCACACGGTGCTAGACGCGTCTATACCAGCGTGTACACCAGCGTGTACACCAGTACTGGTAGAAGCTTTCATACTAACTAGTATCGTGTGATATGGGCTCCCAAGCTGTTAGTGTTTTACTGGACGAGTACCAGAAATATCAGTGTTTGTATGAGGTTAAAACGCCCATATACCACAATAGAAATGCAAGAAGGGAGGCAGAAATCTCAATCGCCGAATATGTTTCACAAATTCGACCGAACACAAGCCAGGCTGATGTGAAGGCGAAGATAGCCTAAACGGGTTTCGAACTCACTTGCAGTCTCATTTCAGGAGAAATGCCTTGCCTCATGTTAAGTGTCCTGTCGAATAATTTTGGGACCAACGAGATCTAGGAGTTTTTTAAAACTGCTTTCCACCATTCTTAGAAAATTCCTATATGAATTCTGATTTCTAACCTCAACTCATTTTCTACCAAGGAGAGTATTCCTCTACTCTTCTCTTCTTTTTATCCATTCCCGAGTCCAGGACATCCTAGCATTTATTTTCTTCCTTTTTACCTCTGTACGACATTTAATTGTAGCTAAAGCAGCAATTTTTGCTTTGTTTGTTGGAGCCATACTCTCAAACCAATGTGTGTTGAACAGCTGATTCTTGGTTCAGAAGTTTATCGGTAGATGGCGATCCTGATACATCCACGGATTTTATAAAATAAATTTACCGTGAACAACACAGCTTGCTTTCGTCAAATTTTTATAAAATTAGTTGTAAAATAAATTTTAAGAAACATTTTACCGTGAGCAACGAGCATAAGGGTTTTTCGATGTGGTGTATATTATAAGGTGAAAGGGGTGAAAAGTGGGGGTTGAAGGATTCCTAACGGAGCGTGTATCTCTTAAACGACATAGGCGAGAAGTTTGAAACTCAGCGGGAAAAAAACAGCTTTAAAAATAAGTAAATTGGTGTTCGACAGCTTTTTTCATAAATTCAATTTAAGGGGCCAATGGGATGGGGTGAAATTCTGGGGGGGAAAAAAGAAATAGAGTGTCCTAACTGACGGACTAACTCACTCATCAAACTCGGGAAAAATACAGCTTAAAAAATAATTTAATAGGTGTTCGAGCATTTTTTCATAAATCCAATTTAAGGGGCCCATAGGGAGGGGTAAAATTCTGGTAAAAATAATTGAAAGAAAATGACCTGACTGACTCACTCACTCATCATCGCCCAGCGAAAACTATTGAAGTTGGAAACATTAAATTTTGGGAATATGTTCGCTGAATGTCGAAAACGTCAACTAAAGAAGGTTTTTTGTTTATTCGGGTACTGAAGAGGTGTTAGGGGGTAAACTTGCATTTCATTGAATAACGATGTCTCTTGAGTTGTTTGTTTGGGGGTGTGATATTCGGCATATAAACTAATCATTAAAAATAAGCAGACATATGTCTAAGGGTTTATCGATGTGGTGTACAGTATATTATGAGGTGAAAGTGGTGAAAATTGGGGGTTGAAGGATTCATAATGGAGTGTGTATCTCTTAAACGACATAGGAGAGAAGTTTTCAATTCAGCGAAAAAACCAGCATAAAATATAAGTAAATAGGTGTTCGACCGTTTTTCATAAATCCAATTTAAGGGGCCCTTGGAGAGGGGTGAAATTCTTGGGGAAAAAAACAGGAAAGAAAGTGTTCTAACTGATTAATCCACTCACTCATCAAACTCAGGGGGGAAGAACAGCTTAAAAATAAGTAAATAGATGTTCGACCGTTTTTTTTTTTTGTTTTTTTTTTTTTTTTCATAAATCAAATTTAAGGGGTTCATGAGAGGGGTGAAATTCTGAAAAATAAATGAACGAAAATGTCCTGACGTACTCGCCGACTCATCATCGCCCAGCCAAAATTATTGAAGTTAGAAACATGAAATTTTGGGGTTATGTTCGTTGTAAGTCGAAAACGTCCACTAAGGAAGGATTTTTGGATATTCAGGTTCTAAAGTGGTGTTAAAGGGTAGACCTGCATTTAATTGAATTACAATAGCTCCCGATTGGTTCCCTTGGGGGATGCGATACTCGGCATATAAACTCATAATTAAGAATATGAAGACACAAGTCTGAGGGTTTTTCGATGTGGGGTATATTATGAGGTGTATGTGTGAAAAGTGGGGGTTGAAGGATTCCTAACGGAGCAAGTATCTCTTAAAAGACAGAGGCATATAGTATGAAACTCAGGGGGGAAAATCAGCTTGAAAAATAAGTAAATAGGTGGTCGATGGTTTTTTCATAAATCCAATTTAAGGGGCCCATGGGGAGGGGTGAAATTCTGGGGAAAGAAGTCCACTAAGGAAGGATTTTTGAATATTCATTGTCATCCCCCAGCCAATCCTATTACAATTAGAAACTTGAAATTTTGGGAATATGTTCATTGTATGTCGAAAACGTCCACTAAGGATGGATTTTTGGATATTCATGTTCTGAAGGGGTGTTAAGGGGGTTAAACTTGCATTTCATTGATTAACAATATCTCACGATTTATTTCATTTGGCGATCTGATATTCGGCATATAAATTAATCAATAAAAATATACGGAAATATGTCTAAGGGTTTATCGAAATGGTGTACATTATGAGGTGAAAGGGGTGAAAATTGGGGGTTGAAGGATTCTTAACGGAGCGTGAATCTCTTAAACAACAATAGCGCGAAGTTTGAAATTCAGCGGAAAAATTCAGCTTAAAAATAAGTAAATAGGTGTTCGGCCGTTTATTTCATAAATCCCATTTAAGGGGTTCATGGGGAGGGGTGAAATTCTCAAAAATAAATGAAAGAAAATGTCCTGACTGGCTCACTCACTCATCATCGTCCAGCCAAAATTATTGAAGTTAGAAACATGAAATTTTGGGGATAATATGTTCGTTGTATGTCGAAAACGTCCACTAAGGAAAGATTTTGCATATTCAGGTCCAAAGGGGGCGTTAAGTGGGTAAACGTGCATTTAATTGAATAACAATATCTCACGAGTGGTTTCATTTCGGGATGTGATACTTGGCATATAAACCAATCATTGAAAATAAGCTGACACATGTCTAATGGTTTTTCGATGTGGTGTATATTATGAGTGAAAGGGGTGTAAAGTGGGGGTTGAAGGATTCCTAACGGAGCGTGCATCTCTTAAACGACATAGGCGAGGATTTTGAAACTCAGGGGAAAACAATCAGCTTAATAATAAATAAATAAGTAATTAAATAAATAGGTGTTCGACGGTTTTTTCCTAAATCCAATTTAAGGGGCCCATGGGGAGGGGTTAAATTCTGGAAGAAAACCGTCCACTAAGGATGGATTTTTGGATATTCACTGTCATCGACTAACCAAAACTATTAAAGTTAGAAGAATGATATTTTGGGGATGTGTTTGTTGTGTGTCGAAAACGTCTACTAAGTAGGGATTTTTGGATATTCAGGTTCTAAAGAGGTATTATCGGTGTTAAACCTGCATTTCATTGAATAACAATATACACGAATATGACGCAAGCGAAGCCGCGGGTACCTGCTAGTTATATATTATCCAAAATTGACTCATCACCGCTGGGCTCAAACCACTAGATCTAGAAAGCTGAAATTTTGCATGTTGGTTGATCCGAGTATATAGAGGCTCACTAAGAAACGGTTTTTGAAAATTCAATTTGTAAGTGACTTTTTTCGGCCCTTTGGCATTGAGCATCCAAAATTGACTCATCGATGCAGGGCTCAAACCACTAGACCTAGAAAGCTGAAATTTTGCATGTTGGTTGATCCGAGTATGTAGAGACTCACTAAGAAACGGTTTTTGAAAATTCAATTTGTAAGTGGCTTATTCGGCCCTTTGGCACTGAGCAAGGACACTCGGTACAAAGATCGGATTTAGCTCATTTTAAGCCGCCAGATACGAGAAACAATACTCGGAGGTCCTGTAGGGACCCCGAAACACACTTTTTAAGTTCCTAAAATGAACGGTTTCGGAGATATTCCCAAATAACTGTGTTCCCTCTGAGAAACAGATCGACGTTACTATGGCAACCGCTGAAATTTCGCAGACTGGGGATAGTTTTCTGGCTAATATCTCGAAAACCGTTTGTTTTATGGCCTTAAAATGCGGGGTTTGGTTTCTACTTCATAGAAGTGGAAACCACGAACATTGCTCCTCGCATTGATACGCGCAAAATGATAGAGGTGGTTTCTGGGGTCGGATACGATCGTGATTTTGAGTCTAATTTTATACTCTTTGAGCTGGTTATTGTAAGTGAGCTTTCAGATCTTTACTCTAATTTACAGTGTTAAGATGCTTTCTATTTTGCACGGTATGCTTTCATTTTCTTTATAAATTTTGTTGTTTGTTAACTGAATATTTCTGTTTGCCAATATTGATCTGCTCTTTTTCATCTTTTACCATGATCAGCAACCCATATTCACAGACGAATGTGTCATATTCTACCGGCTGTCACGTTAAATTATTACTTTTTCTTAATTACTCTTACTGAGGAATTGGGCAAACTTATTTCAATAAAGTTGGTATTTTGTCTTTCACGGCCATTGAATCCCCGCACAAGGCACCGCTTAAACCTAGAAAAGTTGCTTAGTTGGACTAATGGACTAATGGTGCAGCAGAAAAGAGGAGAATTGAAGATTTTGAAATATGGTAATACAGGAGAATGATGATCAGATGGGTAGATAGGATAACAAATGAAGAGGTATTAAGACGAGTGGGAGAGGAGAGATGTTTCTGGCGACTGCTAATGAAGAGAAGGGATAGGAGGGTTGGACACATATTAAGACACCCAGGAATAGCAAGCTTAGTTATGGATGGGAGGGTCGAGGACCAAAACTGTAGGGGTAAACCAGGGTTAAACAGATTGCCTCAGATGTAGGGTGTGGTAGCTATGTAGAGATGAAACGATTAGCTCAGGAGAGGGGGACATGGAGGGCTGCATCAAACCAGTTAAAAAACTGAAGACCCAAACAATCAGGAATTTTAACTACTTAGAGAGGCATGTGAGGCAAAAGGGTTGTTGGAGAATTTCAATCCCTGGGATGTAACACTGGAAGAGACTGCATAATGTACATCAGCGGCCAAGGTGAGAGATATTTAACTATAGGTCTATTAATAGCGATATGTTGACGTTCAAATCATCAATAAGTATGGCCAAATTACATCCAGAATAGCTTAAGTAAGAATACTTTTAATTCCCCATATTCCGATAGATTTACCATTCCAGTGTGCAAGAGTGCAGTTCCCTCTTCAAACAATATTCGCAATTTCTTTAACAAAGCGCAATGACACACATTTAACAGTAGCACGTGTACATTTAGACAAAACCTTTTTTCCCATGTGCAACTGTATATGGCGTGCTCGCGAGCATCTGGACAACAAAATCATTATGTCTCAGCAGAAGATGGCAAAACCAAAAACGTAATTTTAAAATGTGTTAACATAATGTAACATCGAACCCTGCAGACTTTCACAACTCTATAAAATCCCCACTTTGCTCATCATCATCATCATCATCTTGAGCAGTTTCCAACCGCTGGTCGGGTCTGCTTGGAACATAAGCCTCTCCATCGTTTCCTGTCCATCCACCATCTCTCGTCATTTACTGTGTCCCAGCACACTCCTCTTTCCTCCACACTCTTCTTAACTCCTTTTGTCCATCTGTCCCTTGGTCTTCCCCTTGGCCTCCTTCCCGTCATTTCCATTCCAAACATCTTCTTCGGTATCCTCTCCTCTTCCATCCTCCTCACATGTCCATACCATTGTAGCCTAGATCGCTCTATTCTATTTTGCAATGGTTCCTCTCTTACCATCTCCCTGACTCTCTCATTCCTTACTCTGTCCATTCTTGTCACTCCTACCCTACTCCTCTGGAACTTCATCTCCACTGCTCGTATTTTATTCTTGTCCCTTTCCTTCATCACCCATGTTTCTGAACCATATGTCAAAATTGGCACAAAGTAGGTCTTGTAGATGATTCCTTTACATTTTTGTGGTACATCTTTATTCCATATCATCCCCCTAACACTCTTGAAAAATCCATCTGCGCACCTTCCCCTCTCATTTATTTCCATCCTATTGCCTCCCTTTTCTTCAATTATGCTTCCCAAGTACTTGAAGCATTCTACTTTCTGCAACTGCTGTCCTCCAAGTGTTATGCCCATATCCAGTCTGTTCTTCTTCCTCGTTGTGATGACCACTTCACTCTTTTGTGCTGAGAACTTCATCCCATATGATAACACTACCTTCTCCCACTCATCTAATTGCTCTTGTACTTCTTCCTCATCCTCTCCCCATACCAGAAGGTCATCAGCAAACAACATTGCCTTCATTTTCCTTTCCCCAATGCTATTTACCACTTTTCGTATGATTTCATCCATCACCACTATAAATAACAGGGGTGAGAGGGCACTTCCCTGTTTCAGACCACTCTCCAGTTGAAACCATTCCGTTCTCTCTCTTCCCACCTTTACACAGCTTTTGCTTCCCTCGTACATTGCTTTCACTCTTGCCACTGTCTCCTTGTTCACTGCTTTTGCTCTCATCCCCACTTTGCTGCTCATATCAATATACTGTATGTATCAGAATATTCAGAATTAGAATGGACCCACCTGTAGCCGCGATTGCTGTAATAGAATAGACCAATTAACAGCAACTAGCAGAGCCCGCGTAGAGTATCTACGCAATAACAGTGCAATGTAAAGAACGGCCCAAGCTATTAGTAACATTACATTTATTTACAAAATAAAACTGCACAAACTTAAGATGTTGATACCAGTGCAGGAAGGAAGGATCCAACTGGGCTGTGCAATGATAACTTCACAGAGGACATTATTTGGGATACAACCAGGACTACTTTCACATACAGTAGTTCTCGAGTGAGGTGTACAGACTTGCATCTAAGGAGCCAAATCACATTTCTTCCAAGATAATGCATTTCGTTAAGGTACTTTTTGAATTTATCTATCAAAAATTTCTCTAAACACACAGTTGGTTATTTTGTTGCTTGGTGACACAACCGATTGCGAGCTAAACAATCTTACCCGTGAAAGGGCTACGTAAAGCTGTCCATAAGTAAAGACGGTTTTTGTCAAGTGAAGTCAGATTTTATCGAATGTCTGACCCTGAGATTTATTTATTGACATTGAGAAAGCCAAACGTACTGGGAACTGTCTTCTTTTAAATTTAAAAGGCATGTTCGTAACAGAGGGGATGAGGGTTATCCTGGGTATGAAAACGATTTCTCTCTTATCAGAATCTGTAATAGTTGCCTCTATTATATTAAGTTGTAACTCGTTAACTATTAGCTTCGCCCCACATCAGGCCCCTTTTGAGGGTAGAATATTTCTTAATGACATAATGATAGCAACTTTCTTACGTCAAAGTTTGTGTGGAGGCATGCCAGTTGGTGTCAGACTGTTCAAAAATTCTGCAGGGTAAGCCAAGTGATCTTGTGCATGTTCACGCACAATACAGTCTACACTCTCGTAGACTACCTTATCTCTAGGTAAACGCTGAAGTACTCGATTGTGCAGTTCAAGCGATGCTTCATTGGCGACCGTAAGAATAGTTCTTCCTTTAAGCTCCTGTGGGGTGACAGCAGTAAAATCAAAATCACCATATAGCTGTTTATCTGGGTCTTGTATTGTGGATAGCATGTAGATGCTACCATAACTTCCGCATCAGTCTTGCCTTCTCCTATTTCTAAAAGCCATGTTGAAAATTCTGTTTCAGAATTGTGCGCATGTTCTGGGTGAGTTTAAGTACATGGGATTTATTCCAGAGGCTATACCGCTTCAAACAGCTAGCAACTGTCAGATGACGTGATCCTCACATTATAACAGGAAGGACTTGGTGAAAATCACCACCCAGTAAGATAACTTGACCACTGAATGCTTCAGTATAGTTGGTCATATGCAGGTGTGCTCAGTGTGTTGTCAAAAGCAGATAACTCCAAAATGATGTTTCCAAATGTGTGTAGGAAAAATTGTTGTCTGCCAAAAAGTCAGGGACATTTGAAGACAGGTTTTGCCATTTTATTTGTCTGAATGCACCCATGGGATTAGAAGCAGATTGACTGGTTGTTTTATATCAATTAATGACTAATGAAGGTATCTGTTAACATCTGTACGAAATTACGTACTGACTGTCAAGTATTTCAAAGTCCTGTTTAATTGTATTTTGTATTGGTTTTACATCTCTGTTAACTACTGCGGCTTTTAGAGACGCCGGGGTACCGTAATTTTGCTCTGAGGGGGATGTTTTACGTGCCAGTAAATCTGCTGACACGGCTCCCTCACATTTGCGTACCCTCGAATGCCAACTGGCTGCGCCAGGATTCGATCCTGCAACCTTGGGCAATGCTGGTGATAACGTTATCCTTGAGCCACGCAGCCAGCCTAAGGCATATGTGAATAGAACGAATGATTAGTCAGTGAAAAATCTTCCCACTAAAAATATCAAGCTCAATAAGATATTACACGTGTAATTTGCTTTTGAAAATATCTGTAGGCTACTCAAACTGCTGTCATAAAATGATGATCTAAATGTGTTAATGTATTTCATTCATATTACTGCCCCTTTCGGATCAACATCCATCTCCCTTCCTTATATTATGCTACAATAAGTACCGGTACGCGAAGGACATAACATCTGTATTTCCTTGCGATTTTGAAGTCTAATTGTGTTCTACTTCAATAGTTCGTTCCAGTAGTTGTCTATTATAGCCGCTAGATGATAGCATTATGCTCTGTCGCCTTTGCTCTGCGTGCGCCGATCATAATTGATGTCTTTCGTTGTTTTATTGCCTGTTTTATGGAAGAAATACTGTAACTCCTGCATAACTCACTTACAAAATGTAAAACGTTAATAATACTCCTTGATAAATCAATATTTCAGTGGTAAAAAAAAAAGTAGCCAATAGGTGGGAACGATCCTGGGCTCTAGCGAACCGGAGGCACTTGCTTTATCCATTGCGCTATTGCTTCACACAACTGTGAGAGTTGACACACCAAGTCACTATCTCAATAACTCGCTGTCTGGAGAAAATAGTCCTTCCTTTATTTTAGTTGCACATTCGCATACGGTCATACTCTTACTATATTTTACTGCCAGGACTTTGTTAATATCCGTCTTCAAATACACGCAAGCCTTATGCATGTGGGCGTACAGCTATTAAAAACATTAAATTTTAATGAGTTGTGGTTCGGCTGTGCGGCCATGTTTGAATGGCAACAGCCACAGATTCATGAGCGCAAGGAAAATATTTAATCTTGAAAAATAAAATATTTCTGTTGACTTTTCAAGAAATGCAAGTTTTTTCCTGTACTATTGAGACAATTTGGAAGATTTTGGTACAAACCACACCTTCTAACTCCCTCTGGTTTAGGAGCTTGAGTTTTGTGATACATACACCTTAGCGTATTATATAATAGATAATGCATCGTCCCCATTGTCTTGATCGCGGGCGAAGCCGCGGGTACCTGCTAGTATATCGATAATATTGTACTTCAAAACCTTCCTTGAAATTATGAGATGTACATGTAGCACCAATACAAGTGGAAAGAACTAGTAAGTGATGATGTTTTGATTGTCATGCCAGGCCAAACAGCTCGAGTACGAGCTAGGCCCACTTCAGAGGCGCATGATGGACCTGGAGACGGAAGTGTCATCCCTGAAGCAGCAGCTGGAGCAGGAACGGCAGCAGAGACAGGAGGAGAGCCAGCTGTTGGCTCGTCACCTGGCAGAGCGAACCCAGCGTGCCGATCAGCTCCATCAGCAACTGGCAGACCAGCAGGGGGAGAACCAGCTATTGCGCCGCAAGCAAGTCACCATCACTAAAGTTAGTATACATCTCATTCTAGATATAAATTCTGTCACTTACCTAGTCTTACTATATAAACAATCATCGGACAGATAAGCATTTAAGAAGGACAAGGATGATCTCCATTGACAGATACACTGCATTTTAAAGATGGCCATTCACAGCATCAATCCAATTAATAGCTCTTTCTTCAGCTCCATAGCTCCTGATGAGCTTGTTTTGACCTTTCAGTCTCATCAGGAGGGTAGGCAGCAACCATCTGTCACTAAAACCAGTATGTAGCAGATCTTCTGTCTTGAATGATAGAGTTAACACCAGATCAACACAGGAAAAGGACTGGGAAAGAAAAGAAAAAGAAAATAGAAACACATGGGGTAATCTTCATTATCATTACCACAGCCCGGTGTAAGCTTTTGCCTCTCCAATAACAGATTTCCATCTGTCTCAATAATGGACAGCAGACCTCCATAGTTCACAAGTCAGCCTCAACTTCATTAGTCCATAAATTCCTTGGTCTACTGTATGAGGGTGCCATCTTCCTTCCATTCTGTATGAGGGTGCCATCTTCCTTCCATTCTGGCTCTATTATGGCTTTAAGTGTTCTTGTGTCTTCCATCCTTTCAATGTGCTCTAGCCAGTGTGTTTATTGGGATTTTAAAAAATGTTGTCATTTTCAAGGATTTCATCTATATCTCTGTTGTTTCTTATCCTATACTTTCTCTACCCAAAACAGCACCATAGATTTTTTTGTGTATTATTTCCCTCTGAAAAGCTCTAACTTAGTTGCAGTCATAACTGTCATGTTCCATGTCTTGGAGCCATTGTTTTTCACTGTGGTAATCAAGGTCTTGTATTTAGTTTGGTTTTGTGAGACAGTAGCCTACTTGTGATTCGATTAATTTCTAATTAGCAATATAGGCTGTTATTAAAGCATCCAGTAACTCAAAATTCACATTTTAAATTCATCACGTCATGTATCTCCGTGTAAATGTCTACAAGTGGATTTGAGTAGTATTCAATTAGTGATAAAATGCAAATTCAATTCATTTCTGCAAAATAAATGGGATATTCTTGATCTTCTACAAAATTAACACATTTCCGTAAGAACAGTAAAAATGATTGAAATTATTCCTTTCAAAAAATTGGTTTTCTTTTGTGTGGAATGTGGTTGAAATTCTTTAATGCGAGGAATTTCTTTCAAGGTCGGTGACCATCATCATCATCTTGCACAGTTTCCAGCCACTGGCTGGGTCTGTCTGGAACACAAGCCTCTCCAACGTCTTCTGTCTTCCCACCATCTCTCAGCCTCCACCCTTGTCCAGTCTTCTCCTCTCTTCTTCACGCTTTCTTCCACCCCCTTCAGCCACCTATCTCTCGGTCTTCCTCTCGGTCTCTTTCCTTCCCACTTCGTCTCGTGTATCCTCCTGGGTATCCTCTTCTCCTCCATTCGTTTTACATGTCCATACCATCCTACTCTAGATTTCTCTATACCATCCTGTAATGGTTCCTCCTTCATTAATTCTCTGGTCCTCTCATTTCTTATTCTGTCCATCTTTGTAGCTCCAATACTGCTTCTCAAGAACCTCATCTCACTGGCCTGTATTTTGCTCTTCTCCCTTCCTTTCATAACCCAGGTCTCCGAGGCATAAGTCAGGATAGGGACATAGTACGTCCGATATATGATCTTTTTGCTGTTCTGAGGGACATCCTTGCTCCATAACATGCATCTCACACTCCTCCGAAATGCTTCTGCCTGTCTCCTCCGCTCATTTATTTCTCTATCGTTTCTTCCATTATCTTGTATCCGGCTTCCCAGATACTTGAAACTCTCCACTTTCTTCAGCTGTTCCCCACCAATTGTTATTCCCGTTGTGGTTCTTTCCTTCTTCCTTGTTGTGATCACCATCTCACTCTTATTTATGCTAAATTTCATCCCATATCCTTGTATTATTCCTTCCCACACGTCCAACTGTTCCTGTACCTCCTCCACCTTGTTTCCCTAAATCATCAAATCATCTGCAAACACCATTGCTTTCATCTTTCCTTCCCCAATTACTTGTGCCACTCTGGTCATTACGTCATCCATCACCACAATGAAAAGTAACGGTGACAGTGCACTTCCTCGTTTCAGGCCGTTTCTCTGTTCCAACCAGTCCGATCTCTCCTCCCACTTTCACACAGCTCACGCTTCCCTTGTACATCTCCTTTATCCTCTTTATAGTCCATTTCTCTACTCCTCTATCCTCCAGGGACTTCCATACTTTGTTTCTGCATACACTGTCATATGCTTTCTCAATGTCCAGAAAGGCCATCAGTAGATTTGTTCCATACTCATAGTGCTGTTCTTGTAACTGCCTTACAGCAAAAATCAAATCCACTGTGGACCTTCCTGCTCTGAAGCCATGTTGTTCTTCCCTCATCCCTCCTTCTATCCTTGTCCTAATTCTCCTTTCCAAAACTTTCTCGAAGATCTTTGCACAATGACTCATCAGTGTTATTCCCCGATAGTTCCTGCAGTCTGTTCTACTACCTTTCTTGAAGATCGGGACAATTATTCCTTTTTCCAGTCCTCTGGGGTCTTCCTTTCCTTCCATGCTGCCCTCATCACTCGGTACAACCATTGTATCCCCACCTCTCCTGCTGCTCTCACCATCACCACACTCAACTGATCCACACCCGGTGCCTTCCCTCCTTTCATCTTTTTCACTGCATCTTCCACTTCTTTCCATGTTAAGTCCTTTTCTGTTTGCAGTTCATCTTCCTCTTCCCCGATTTCTTCCTCCTCACCATCGTTTCCATTTGGGTTGAGAAGTTCTTCAAAATATTCTTTCCACATTTTCTTCAGTTCTTCCCTATTTTCTATCTCTTGTCCCCTTTTGTTCACCATTCTAACATAATCCGTCAGATCCTTCCGCCTCTTATTTTTTACCATCCCATACAGGACCTGTTTTGTACCTTCACTATCCTCCTTCATCATCTTTGTCCACTCTTCCATCCACCTTCTTCTCTCCTCAGCCACTACTCTCTTCGCCTCCTTTCTTTCTTTCCTGGTACTCTTCCCTTGTCTCTACCGTCCTATTTTGATACCACCTCGTAAAGGCTCTATTCTTTTCCCTTACTATATCTTTTGTCTTCTCATTCCACCATGGTGTTTCCTTCCACCTCTTCTTACTACTTGTCCTCCCACATACTGCTTCTGCTGCACCTACTAGTTAGTGTCTTCTTAAATCTAGCCCATTCCTCTTCCACCCCTCTTTCTTCATCTGTTGGAATTCCTTCCTTTACCATTTTGAGGTACTCGACCCTTCTATCCCCTTTTTTCAGTTTCCATATCCTTATACGTCTTTCCTGGTTCTCAGTCCCTTTCTTCTCCTTACTCCCTCTCAGGTTCATTACCAGCAATCGATGGTCGCTATCCAGGTTCTCCGATGGTATAACCTTGATGTCCTTGATGTTCTTATTTAGTTCTTTCTCATACAGTATATAGTCGACCACCGACTTCCTAGTCAAGTCATCACTGTACCATATGATTGTGTGGCTCTCTCTTTTCTTAAACCAGGAGTTCCCAACTAGCAGGCTGTTCCTTTGGCAGAAGTCCAACAGTCTCTTTCCTTCCTCATTTCTTCCGCCCCAACCCTTTGGTCCTAGAACACTCTCATAACCTTGTCTTTCACGTCCTACATGGGCATTCAGATCCCCCATAACAATCATATTTCTTCCTACCAGCTGCTTCTGCAATTCCTCTTCAAACTCCTCCTTCTCTTCAGAGGCACAGCCTACTTGTGGAGCATACACTTGCACTATTTCTACCGTCTCTCCCCTCAGTGCTACTTTCACTTTCATCATCCTATCACTTATTCTCCTCACTTCTTCTTTTAAACCATCTCGTACTACTACTCCCACTCCATTCCTCTTTCCCTCTTCATTCCCACTCCAGTACAGTCTATAGCCTTTTCTCAGTTCTCTCCTTCCTTCCCCTTTCCACTTTGTTTCTGCCAATCCCAATAAATCCAACTTCCTTCTTTCCATCATATCCACTATCCCCTCCACCTTCCCCGTCAGCATTCTTATGTGTAAAGTTCCAAATCTTAGTCCGTGTGTACAGCCGTGTCGTCGTCTGTTATATCCATCATGTCCGAGGCTCGTTCCATTCTTGAAAGCATTTGGTTTCCTCCACTACTGGCTTGCTGGGCCTATCGTAGCTTCACCAGAGCCCTGTTAGCCGTCACTTTTCTGGGTTCCTGTAGGACCTTCACAGCTACCGTAACGGTCCCGGGGCACACGAAGTCCCCACTGTACTTCGCCCCTACAGGCGATCTCCTACTTTGTGCCGTTGCCCGTCTCCCACGACGTGGACGAGGGGTTGGACTTATGGGAGACTATTTCGTAAATATGGCAAGCAAATTTACAGTGTATTATTGAATTATATTATTTTAGTCGTATTGCTGCTTGTAATGTTGTACACAATCCTCATTTTTTACCAATTGGCTACAGAATGCTAAATTTAGAATTCAAAATATGAAATGTTGATTTTATAGATGCTAAAAACAACAAACTCTACTTACAACATGTATTTAGAACATGAACTTTTCACTTACTGTATATTACTTGTATTTATTTTTTATTTAACTAAGCATTAGAGTTATTAGCTCTTAAATGATAAGTTTAGACCTACTGTATACACCTCTAAACCGATATATATATATATATATTTTTTTACAATACTGAATTATTACTTTTACAAACTACAACATATTGGCTTTCACAGCAAGTGTTTGAACTCCTGCAAATCTTATACCTAGTCTTGCCATAAGTTCTGTCCCTAATAGCAAGGCCGCTAGGGGAAAGAGTGAAAGAACGAAATGCAAGTCAAGTTATGCAATTTATTCATGAAAGGCTAATGAATACATGAACAACAATTACTCAAAATGTCCACCCTTTGCCTTTGCACACTTCTTCAATCTGTCGGGCCACTGATCTATTGCTGTACGCACCACCTCCAGAGGTATTGAGGCTGCTGCTTTCACCAACTCTGCTTTCAGGGTAACCATATTGTTGTGGGGCTTAGAGCAGGCTTTCTGCTCTAAAACATTCCATAGACAATAATCCAAAGGTTTGAGATCTGGACGGCCAGAGGGCCAATCTTCAGCGGCTATAAAGTAAGGCACGTTCGTTCTCAGCCAGGCCTGTGTCGTCTTTGCTTTGTGTGCAGGAGCCGAATCTTGCTGAAATGTCCACTGCTTTCCTGCAACAAGCCATCATTTAAGTTCTTTACAACCTTATCCAAAATGTCCATTTGGTAGTTTGCTGCACGCGTTTTTACCTTCTGTTCACAAAAATGAAGCTGGGTATTGCCCGCAAATGACACTCCCCACCAAACCATCACTGAAGCTGGGTGGTGCCCTCTTTCCACCTTAGAAACCTTTGCACTCGCTTCTTGAGAGCTCCGGGCGTACACTTTATCATTTTGGCGGTTAAATTTTTTTTGCACAGTGAAAATTTTTCTATCTGTGAACAGGATTTGCCGATGACAACCATTCGCGTACCGCTGACTTAACCTTTTCGCTCTTATGGTCCTTATTTCTCGTAAAGCTGAATTCAGTCGCTGTCCAGTGCTTCGTCGATAGGCAGAAAGCCTGAGGTCTTCTTTGATGATCCGTGACATGGTTCGGGTTGGTATTTTCATTTCCCGTGCCATGATTTTCTGTTTCCTGAGCGGATTTCTCCGAATTCTGTGTCGTACGGCTTGGATAGCTGCTGCCGTTCTTGACGTGTGTGGCCGGCCACTTCTTGGCCTGTCATTGAGAGAGGAGATAGCATTGTAACGCTTAATAGTCCGGTACACCATTTTTTTTTTGTTAATTTCAGTTGTTTTAACAGTTCAAATATCTCCACTGTTGACTTGTTGCACTTACGTAACGCAACCACAGCGATGCGATTCTCTTTTACTCCCCACTCCATGTTTACCACGCGCAATCTAACTCTCAACTGGCTTGCTACTCGTCAGTTATGGTCACGTGACGGAGTTGCACACGATCGTAGAGGTTGCACCAATTGCGAATAATTGAGAGGCCTCTAAACTGGAGGGACAAAACTTATGGCAGGACTAGGTAGGTTTTTTGCCGTGTCTGTTGCAAAGCCAAATTTAAAGATTTGCTGGATTTTAAATAATTACAGCTATCAAATTTAACCAAGCTCTGTTTACATAAGGGGCAGATGACTGTGCTGTTGCATCCCTTAAAACAACAATAACTAACTCTGTTTACATAGATATTGATCAATGGGAACATGGTCAGTCATTATCACCAAACACTCAGAGTTGATTTGTTTGCAAACATCTAGGTCTTGATCCCTAAATGTAAACAGATAATCACCACAAAACTGTTTGCAAAATGTCAAAATCAAAAAGGTGTATGCACAAAAAATACTGTAGTGTTCAGTTTTAGAGGTACTCCCTTTACTGTCAGTTTTAGTGCCAGTAGCTCAACAATACCACTACATTTCACCTAACGATACTATTACTTGTATGATACATGTCAAAGCATTTTCCAGGATTTAAACCTGGCTTTCATGTACATATGTTGCTAGAGAATGCACTCGGTCATCTTCCACCATTTACTCTCAATATGTACCCTGAGAATTGCTACCCATGAGCACACTAATTAGGCTGAGTCACTGTATGACAGTAACACACAGCTCAACTAAGCTACTTCACTACATTATTATTATGATAGAAAGATTTTCAGTCGCTGAACACAAATTGTGCCCAATTACATTAGGTGGGAAAACAAGTATTTATGCACCCTAACCTGACAGAAATGTTACATAAGATATTTATCACAAAATAACATGCTTTTATTTACAATAAATAGACCCCCCCCCCCTTTACAATTACAAATACTCACACTAATACAGATATCACAATAACACAGGTTATCAGAGATTTAGAAGTGGGTTCAATTCCCGTCTCAGTCATCCTAGAAGTGGTTTACCGTGGTTTCTCACTTCTACTCCAGGCAGATGACAGGATGGTTCCTAACTTAAGGCCATGCCCGCTCCCATCCTAATCCCCACCTCCAATTACAAGTACACACACCAGAATAACACAGGTTATCAGAGATTTTTCAATAAATAAATAAATATATATATATATACATACGCACGCGCAAACACACACACGTACACAGGGCTGACATGACCACATTGTCCAAGTCCCTAAAAAGTAGCAACAAAGCAAGAAACAAACAATGCTCTTCGTAGGGATAAAATTATACTTGTGTTATATCTTACACTGAACACTCTTGTTGTTCTAACCTGAGTAACTAAACTCTGAATCGAAAGTGTTAATTTAGCAGCTAAAAGCGTGGGCAAGGGTGAATATATGCAACCTGCAATAGATACTGCTCGGTTCCAAGCTCTGTGAACTTGCGGGATGAAGGGATGAGGCAGGTTAGGAGCAGGCGTGAATTGAGAAGCCTGTCGACCACCCGCCGTGTTACCTGACATTCTCATTATGCTAACATGGGTCTTTTCTTAAACCAGTGTGGCGTTGGGAATGAGTGACTGAGTCACCGACTAATGTATTTGCTTCTGTTACTACACAAGGACCGAGAAACCTCATCACTCGTCACCACCACTACTCATAGTCTGCGATGCACATTCCTCTCAGGTCCACGCAGTTTAGACCCGAGCAGTACCTGTTTCTCGGGCGGGATACGGCTGCACCTCTTACTGAAATGAAACGTGACTTTTGCCTCCATATAGAAATGGTGAAACATTTTGAAACAGCAATAGTCGTATGTTTTTCACTGTATATTGACTTATGTTCATGTAAAATTTCTGCTAAATTGGTAGTTTTTGCGTGAAAGAGTAACAGATAGACACGATTAAACTTATATATATTAGTAGAGATACAGTATATTTGATTCCAATGCAATGAAAATCATCATTTTCAGGAGCTGACTAGGGAACTTCAGCAGTGTCGTAAGAAGCTAGAGCAGTACGAATCATCAAGTGGCAGCAATTCATTAGGACAAGGTTCGCGAGCAAGTTCATGTGCCTCTCTGAATGCTCTTTCTGATGGTAATCATGGTGCTTCAAATAATGGCAACAATGGCAAACTTTCTTCAGGGCAAGGATCTCCTGGAGAGTCCAACAATAACAACCATGTAAGAACTTGGTTTACCTTAGTAAACTTTGGCTATTATACTAATTGACCCAATACGTAAGTAATGGAAGTTGGGAGGGATGCTATTGAACCAAATTGCTACCATTTACCCAGAGCTAATCGTTAGAAACCGCCATCGAACCCTGGAACCCAGAATTGATACCAAGGTAATCGGGTAAAATCATAATATATTCACAAAACAACATACATAACAAACATAAGGCATAACATAACAAATTTATAATAGATGTGGTTCTTGACATTCAAAGGTACTTACTTTCTTCCTATCATTGGAAAGTAAATATAGTACGAAGTCTATCTCAAACATTAATACGGTCATGAACGTTAATATCAATCCTCACACAAGGATATTTCTGTTGTCTAGAAGTAGTGCCAATTCTATTAAAATGTCGAAAGAACAAACATTCCTTTGCTTCATTAAAAGTTTCAAGGAATGCATCATATCACATATCACGTAACTCCACAATAAATTATTAATTAATTAATTCCCTGGACATCCACTGCCACGAAGTAAGGCCTACATATTTTTCAACTTTTAAAAGTATAATGTCGCCTAAACTGAAGAATCAACTTAATCAATCTCATTAAATATTTGGAGATATTTCTATCACGTCTTTAAATTGCAATGGCTACTAACTTCTCCTATTCAAAACAACAGATGATCGCTCATAGTTAAAACATAAATTCGTCAACCATCATGAAAACAAAAGACGTACGATAACCTTACCAGCGCTGTTAGATAATCAAAGTACAATCCATATTAATAAAACTTTTACAGGCCATGAGGCATACTAAAAACGTAATTAAATCACCTTTACATATTAAATAAATCAGGATCATAAAACATTCATCATCATCTTGCATAGTTTCCAGCCACTGGCCGGGTCTGTCTGGAACACAAGCCTCTCCAACGTCTTCTGTCTTCCCACCATCTCTCAGCCTCCACCCTTGTCCAGTCTTCTCCTCTCTTCTTCACGCTTTCTTCCACCCCCTTCAGCCACCTGTCTCTCGGTCTCCCTCTTGGTCTCTTTCCTTCCCACTTCGTCTCGTGTACTCTCCTGGGTATCCTCTTCTCCTCCATTCGTTTTACATGTCCATACCATCTAAGTCTAGATTTCTCTATACCATCCTCTAATGGTTCCTCCTTCATTAATTCTCTGGCCCTCTCATTTCTTATTCTGTCCATCTTTGTAGCTCCAATACTGCTTTTCAAGAACCTCATCTCACTGGCCTGTATTTTGCTCTTCTCCCTTCCTTTCATAACCCAGGTCTCCGAGGCATACGTCAGGATAGGGACATAGTACGTCCGATATATGATCTTTTTGCTGTTCTGAGGGACATCCTTGCTCCATAACATGCATCTCACACTCCTCCGAAATGCTTCTGCCTGTCTTCCCCGCTCATTTATTTCTCTATCGTTTCTTCCATTATCTTGTATCAGGCTTCCCAGATACTTGAAACTCTCCACTTTCTTCAGCTGTTCCCCACCAATTGTTATTCCCGTTGTGGTTCTTTCCTTCTTCCTTGTTGTGATCACCATCTCACTCTTATTTATGCTAAATTTCATCCCATATCCTTGTATTATTCCTTCCCACACGTCCAACTGTTCCTGTACCTCCTCCTCCTTGTTCCCCCAAATCATCAAATCATCTGCAAACACCATTGCTTTCATCTTTCCTTCCCCAATTACTTGTGCCACTCGGGTCATTATGTCATCCATCACCACAATGAAAAGTAACGGTGACAGTGCACTTCCTTGTTTCAGGCCGTTTCTCTGTTCCAACCAATCTGATCTCTCTCCTCCCACTTTCACACAGCTCACGCTTCCCTTGTACATCTCCTTTATCCTCTTTATAGTCCATTTCTCTACTCCTCTATCCTCCAGGGACTTCCATACTTTGTTTCTGCATACACTGTCATATGCTTTCTCAATGTCCAGGAAGGCCATCAGTAGATCTGTTCCATACTCATAGTGCTGTTCTTGTAACTGCCTTACAGCAAAAATCAAATCCACTGTGGACCTTCCTGCTCTGAAGCCATGTTGTTCTTCCCTCATCCCTCCTTCTATCCTTGTCCTAATTCTCTTTTCCAAAACTTTCTCGAAGATCTTTGCACAATGACTCATCAGTGTTATTCCCCGATAGTTTCTGCAATCTGTTCTACTACCTTTCTTGAAGATCGGGACAATTATTCCTTTTTTCCAGTCCTCTGGGGTCTTCCTTTCCTTCCATGCTGTCCTCATCACTCGGTACAACCACTGTATCCCCACCTCTCCTGCTGCTCTCACCATCTCCACGCTCAACTCATCCACACCTGGTGCCTTCCCTCCTTTCATCTTGTTCACTGCATCTTCCACTTCTTTCCATGTTAAGTCCTTTTCTGTTTGCAGTTCATCTTCCTCTTCCCCGATTTCTTCCTCCTCATCATCTTTTCCATTTGGGTTCAGAAGTTCTTCAAAATATTCTTTCCACATTTTCTTCAGTTCTTCCCTATTTTCTATCTCTTGTCCCCTTTTGTTCACCATTCTAACATAATCCGTAGGATCCTTCCACCTCTTATTTTTTACCATCCCATACAGGACCTTACGTCAATAAATATGAGTGTCAATAGCCTACTAGTGTGAAAACACGAGGTTTGACGATACATTTGGTACATCACATCTGTAGTCCCTTTTTTCATGCAACGTATAAATAACACAAATAAACACCATTACCTTTGTCAAGTGAATCCGTACCAAATACTCACGTAGACAATAGCCTATAACTTGTTCTATAACATGTTATCATCTTCTGACGATCGTAACCCAAAAGATTACAATCAGTAACCAGCCAATAATTATTGACCAATAGGGACAATTATCATCCATCTTCCATATCTTAGAACCTTGGCTTTCTTCATGTATAATTATGCCATAACGTAGATTCACGATGTAGGCCTAACCACAGTAGTAGATGTAGAATACATATATTAAAGGATATTAACTTTCCAAAATCATAAATAGCAAATGTAGACGTTGTCAATAAGTCATAGATCTTCAAGTGACATCAGGGGATGGAATTCAGGAGACAAACTCCCGAAATTCCCCTCAAAACCTTCCGCAGACATGAATCACATGTTATCCTTTCGAGATCCAGAACCACAATTTTTTTCAATAATCACATTTCAATAAACATCACCAAGACTACATATTGAAAACAAAATACTTCTCAAATTTCGGGTACATCCGACGATAACAGTTCATGCTGCTTCCTAGCGGACAGAGAGCAACTACAAGTCGTTAGCTAGGCTGCTCACTAGCGAGAGGAGCAATCTATCGGGGTCAAACACAACTAACTCCGCCATGCAATTGAAATTCATGCCATTAGTGTATTTGTACATTAGACCAGAGTATAGTGCCTTAATATCGGCACACAAATATATATATATATATATAAATAAAAGAAGAGAGATTTTTAGGTTACCAGTCGTTGAATAGGTTTTAAAACCTTGAAAATACGATCTATGCATTTGATTATTTCAGAATATTTGGTAGTATTCTACCTTTATGAGGGCAAATTTGATAACAATTACAGTACATGTTTTAAAGAAAGCTGGAATTTCAGGATGAAACATATTGTCACTGATGAAGGATGATTGACATGCACTTTTCATAATATTTGCATACAACTATTCCCCCCCCTCATCATGGTTAGCCATGCCACCTGGCTGT
The DNA here is from genome assembly GCA_946902985.2 of Meconema thalassinum. Classification (NCBI taxonomy): domain Eukaryota; kingdom Metazoa; phylum Arthropoda; class Insecta; order Orthoptera; family Tettigoniidae; genus Meconema; species Meconema thalassinum. Next base: position 265,377,999 of record OX336390.1, on the reverse strand, counting down.
TGTAAACGAGAGCTCCGTGTTAAACGTTTCGACCTTTTTCTACTCACCGCATTTCGTAAATCGTTTAATTAAAATAACGTTTTCATAAGAAACATTTTTAATAAATTAACTACAAAACATTTTTTAACAAATCATTTCCTAATTGAATGTTTTCTGAATACCGCTTTTTGATTTTGAAGATAAGTTAAATGTTATAACGTTTTTCGCTTAGATATGTTTCTTTAGCCTTTAATGTGTTCCATTTTTGTATCCTTAATAAACTCACCGTAATGATATTTCGTGTTTGACAGGTATTATTGTCGGTAAAATAAACAACTTTCCTTTCAATATCTTTTAAGCATGAGCAGTATACCAATATTTTTCACACCAGATGGCGGTATTAAATACTCCAAAATACTAGTATACCAAAATACTGTGCATTTATTCCTCACACTAGACTTGTGAACTGAAAAACCTTCGTAACACTTCCCTCAGAATCAGTTAAACCATCAACCGTCAGAAACATTTATTAAATTTAAGTGTAAAATTGTCAAAATTAAAAGTCATGTAAAATTAACATTTCTTTACAAAACGTTTATTGTTAAAAAAAATTGAAATGTGTTTAGAAAAGGTTTAATTAAAAAAAAAAACGTTTTCTATGAGGCGGTTTTAAACGTTTAATCAAAAACGCTTAATCGGGGCATTGCAAAAACATTTCTGATCTTGAGCCCATATATAACCTGTATGGCAGGGCATGTAGCTTATAACATTTTGCATATCCATCCACAGCTCTAGCATGAAATTTATAATTTGGCATCAAAGGTTATTTTCTCATTTATTTTTTTGATTTGGTAAGTTATTAGAAGAATTAATAATTCTGTCACATGCTTTCTAACATATACTTACTGTAAGCAATGTCAGAAAATAGAAACAGATGGAGGGCCCACTACTGTTTGTTTAAAACAGGTACAGCTATATTTCGAGTTGTTTTAGAAATGGTTTGTAGTATAATGTCAGTGTATGAGCTTTGAATTGCAGTGGCATTCAGATTTTCAGTGCTTCCTGTTGTTGTTTGAGTCTTCAGTCTTTCGAATGGTTTAATGCAGCTCTGCATGCTTCCCTGTCCTGAGCTAATCGTTTCATGTCTACATAGCTACCACACCCTACATCTGAGGCAATCTGTTTAACATATTCTAACATTGGTCTACCCCTACTGTTCTCATCTTCAACTCTTCCTTCCATAACTAAGTTTGCTATTCCTGGGTGTCTTAGTATGTGTCCTACCAGCCTATCTCTTCATTAGCAGTTGCCAGAAACATCTCTCTTCTCCCACTCGTCTTAATACCTCTTCTTTCGTAACCCTATCTACCCATTTGATCTTCATCATTCTCCTGCAACACCACATTTCAAACGCTTCAATTCTCTTCTTTTCTGCTGCACCAATAGTCCAAGTTTCACTTTCATTGAGCGCCACGCTCCAGACGAAGATTTTCAAAAATTATTTCCTAGTACCTAAATCTATATTCGATGTCAACAGATTCCTTTTCTGTAGAAATGCTTTCCGTGCCTGTGCTAACCTACTTTTTATATCCTCTTTGCTTCGTCCCTCACTGGTCATTTTGCTTCCCAAGTAACAGAAGTCACCTACTGCCTTTAGCTGTTCACCTGCCAAGTTTCAATAACTACTAGTTTTTTCTTTTACACAGTCTACTGGAGCACTTTAATCAATCCATATACAATTAATAGAGATACGGGATAATTGCAATTGCGATAAATACGATTTTTACTTTTTTCTCGTTTTTTCAACTATTTGGTAAATATTATGACCATACTCAGAATTTGCGAAACTGAATGTGCGATAAAGTGCAATAACTAAGGGTTCTTGCGAATTATTCCCATAAATGCGAAAAGTGCCCAATTTACCGAAAAATATCGAATATGTTTTGTAACATTTTCGCGCCGCACTTTGAAATTTGCGAGTTCCTAGCAATGGAAATATCGGCTAAATAATTGATATTTACGGGTAATAATATGTACGAACATCGATTATTATCGTGAAAACGATCGATTACGGTAGAAATCAATTTGAAAATGGCTGCTGTTATTGCCACATGGTAATATGCACTGTTTATCGCCAATAAAACATTGTTTTGGGAGAAATTATTTCACAGTTTCATTTGTTTGTGCTAATAAAAGGAATATTCCAATCGTTTGTATATACAGTGGAATCCCGTTAGTACGTTCCTCACTAACACGTTTTCCCGCATATCACGTCCAATTATAAAAGTCCCGGTCCCAAAGCACTAAATGGTATGTAAAATATTGCTTTGGCACGTTTTAGGGCACCCGCTTAGTACGTTCAAATTTTGATGCTCTTCCGTTCAATATTTTGGCCAGCCCTTACGTATTTGTCAGTGCGGTTGGACTTTGGCCAAGCGAGGTCTCAGCTCATTTAACAGCGAGCGGGGGGGTGTAACTTGTATAGATTCTTCGCTTCCGAGCGCGGCCTTGGAATGACGTGCTTCATATAATGGTCTTACGAGGCGCTTCGCAGCGAGTGTGCTTCCTGTCGGCCAAGGTTAAATGATTGCGTAAGCTTGTGCGTTAGCGGTTGAGAGCTCAGCTCAGTTTAGCAGCGAGTGTGCTTCCACCATAACCAATACCCCTATATCCAATCATGCCCGAGTTCAACAGACGGCCTTCTTTATTTTGTCTTCTGTCGTCAGCTTATCGTGACTAACAATACCAGATCTCGACGTGTTTTAACCTAACACTTACTTATTTAGCGTGTGGAGCGCCAACAATACAGCTGACGATCAGACTCCGTATTGTTGTTTTGCTGCGTTGCCACATTTGAAAACACCTTACATGTTTAGTTATTTGTTTCTAGCGCGTCTTTCTGTGGACGGCCAATAGCGAATATCAAGTTCATTCACAAATTCAGTTCTATTACCATAGTCGTCTGCGTGTTTGATCACTTTGAGTTTAAGTCCAGCCGTATAACTTCCACGTTTTTACATAACTAAAAGATTTCCACAAGAAAACTGAGAAACAAAACTGGAACGTGAAGACAATACTGGTAGACTTACTTGTCGACAATGCAACAGACGGACAACGAACACCGTGAAAGAAAAGATAGCACCGCCGTAAAAACGAGCAATAATATTGCGGACAAGATGTGTTTTAAAATTACTATCGTACGATCATCTTTATGACAGTGTCAGAAATTAATGCGAGATAAATGCGAGGAATATTTTATCCTGCAATTTCCATTTTAAAAATAGGGTGCGAGATATATGCGAGCAAATACGGTATTCATCAACCATACACATGTATTTCAAACCAGTGTACGGTAAATATTAGTGTTCGATTGTGATGTATTATTAGCATTAAAGTTCATATACTGTACTGTAATTCATTTTTGTGTTATTTATTTTCCCTGTTAGTTACTGACAAACCTATGTTTATGTTGTGACTGTAGTAGCGCATTAACTAATTCTTAAGTTCGGCAATTTCACTTGCGCATCTATGACGCGCTTTTTAAAAATGATTTTTACACGTTGTAAATACAGTATAGCGTTTTCAGTAGTACGTTTTCCATCTTTTGACGTCCAATTATTTCAGTCCCTTCAAAAACGTACTAAGGAAGTTCCACTGTGTTCTTTTTGAAAAATTAGAGTAATTAGGTTATGCTTATATTGGTTTATATCGCGCCGGCCCTCATTTTTAGTATTTAGCCATTATAAATAAAACTGTAAAGTACGTATCGTGATATGAATAGGCAATGTTTGTTAGACGTTCTCCTCACTTTGGGGAATGTTGTATAATATGATGAAAGTATTCTCTACAATGTGTGAGTTATAGATTATGTTACATGTCGTCTAGCGATTTCTCCTTTGATTTGGATACTGTCTTACAGATTGTCAGTCAAGAGTCGCGAAAAGGTATATCAGTAATTGCATGTTTGCATATTTTGTTTAACTTAACCTAAGAAAACCTTTGGGACTGGTTAAATGTTATCATTTAAATCTTTGGAGTAGACATCAAAGATGCACAACAAAGTTCACAGGATTGTCAACATTCGTCTGTAAATGTTGCATTGGCAGCTGTGTTAAGTCTCCTGTTGTGTGTGTGTGTGTTTTACACTAAGGGAGTGTTAGAAGTACTAAAATCTCAATATCAGTATTAAAGAAATGTAGAAACTTGACACCAAACATATTTCAGAAATGTGAGATCTCTGAAAATAAAGGCATCAGCCTGGCCACTTGGCAAGATTGAGTACAAGTGTTGTCGGTTGGTTGTATGACATGAGACGAGGGCACCTGAGCTATGCTGAAGAGATCCAAAGGTCATGTTCTCATTATGCAATCAACAATATCAGGTGTTGAGCAGCAACTCAAATTACCCAGTGCTGCTGGTGTTATCTGTACGGTGCTAACTCTACAAGTGAGATGGGAAGAACGTCGAGGGCCAGCGGAGAATTGTATTAGTTCACTGATACCAAGGTGCCGATTGTCACAATAAAGTGAGCTGTGCTTCAAGGGACAATGCGTGTCTTCTGAAGTTAACCGTGTGGAAGGTGGAATGACAACAATACTGGGCTGTCCTGGACTCTGTGGACGAATTGGTTCAAATTCTGTGAGATATCTATGAAATCCTTTTGTGTGGTTTCCCTACTAACTCCTTGCCAAGTTCCATTCATAGAATACAAATACATTTGCCATTGATAGCACAAATGTTTTTAGATATCCATATTCAAAGTTTAAATTATACGCCAATCAGTGTAAGTACTGATTGGCGTATACCTGTAATTTAAACTTTGAAGTTCCATTCATTTCTTTTAATAACTTGTCTTATGAGGTTGGATTAAAAAAGTGCCATTTGAGCATTAAACCACCCGGCAAATGGAATTTCAATGCACCTCATCCCTGGCCCTCATTGAAAAAAGTTAAATGAGGGAGTAAATGTACAGAACTTTTCATTATTTAGTTAATTATCCATTGTATAATCTTTCAGGAAGTTAAGTAAATGTACGATTCACATTATTATATTAAATGCTTATGCCGTTTATCAGAAACACCCATATATCCAATCCTGCGGATATTTGAATTAGTTTCCGTGCATATTAATTTTGAACCTGTTAAATACTTCGTACCCGGTGACGAACTTTTAAATGCTACAAAATGCTAATTTTAAAAATTCAAAATGCAATTTTTCAAAATGCAAGTGCTACAAAATCAATTTCAAAATGCTGTTTTCTCGTATCTTTAACAATGAAGTCTAATAACGGTATTTAGAGATAGCTTTTCTTCTTCTTCTTCGCCCAAAATTTCTTCATCCTGTCTGATCTGGCTGCCCTTTGTTCATCTGTTATGGTATAGTTTTTCAGTTCAGTTGTTAATGTGAATCGTAAGTATTTATTCCTTAGAATACTTTTCTTTTCTCTACCTTTAATTTGGAGCATCGTTAAATTTAATTCTTCTAAATCATGCTTATAGTATAGTTTGCCACAGAATCCATTTCCAAGATGACCATCAAATGTTGTGTTGAAGCAGCAGCAGGATGCCAGCTCCCCTACCGAGCCTAACCGTCAAATGCTGATTGAACGGATCGTCAAGCTACAGCGGGCTAATGCTCGAAAACAAGAGAAGTTGGAGTTCATGGAGGAGCATTCCCGCCAGCTGGTGGCAGAGTTACAGAAGAAGACTCACATCATCCAGAGCTACATCATGCGGGAACAGTCTGGAGCTCTCTCTTCCGACACCATGGATCAGAACAAGGTACCTATCATCCAGCTAAATATAGTAAGATTCTTAGCCATATTTAAGTTATTGTTCCTCAGTCTGTCATGATGTCAATGATAACCCAATTGTGTTAGTAAAATATTAATATTTAGAAAACACTTAATACTGGAAGTATAATGCACAAAGTTAATAAAACCATAACATTCAAAAAAAAAGAAATGCTATGGTTTTAACATTCCTTGTGTGCGTCCGTCCCCCCCCCCCCCCCCCCCCCTAATAAAATCTAAATGGCTGAAGTGATTTCAATGAAACTCAGTATGGTCATAGTACTAATTTGTCACTGTTGCACTACAGATCCACGGGTGCTAGAATTTTGCCTTGGAAGGAATCTTTAACAAGCTAGTAAATCTACTTGACATGGGTTGTTAACACCCATGAATGCCAAACATCTTGGGCATACTGAGCAAGTACGTTATCCATTGCACCACATAGTCACCTAGAAACAGCTTTTATATAGTGTAGCAATGATCAAACTCTTTTAGTGGACTTTCAAATATTCATTTTTAGCCTATTTTCATTTATGAAAAAATGGGCTTATGAGATCACCTATAGTCCGTGTGTGTGTGAGCGTCCGTCCGTCCCCCCCCCAAGAAAATCTAAACGGCTGAAGTGATTTCAATGAAACTCAGTAAGGTCATAGTACTAATTTGTCCGACTCCGACCGCGCCCTTCAAATTTGATTACGTCTCACCAATCCAGCATGGGGCGACTGTGCAAAATATTTCGCCGGTATCCTATATCTCCGAAACTATTACTGATATCACCCTGACATATTGTGCGGTGATAAAGGACACTACTAAAAGTTCACCTATGTGACTTTCAAAAGCCTGCTAAGCACAATGCGAACATGGCAGCCAAGCGAAGTTGAAACATTTAAATAGACTTTTCTCACGATTTAACCATCCGAACGCATTGAAACTTGGTACAGCATATGATTATAGTCAACAACAAAAAAGTCAACCTCTGGCACAATACAGCCCTTGAAGGGCCTAGGCCGACCAAGCGACCGCTGCCCATCCATTTGACCAGATATTGGGGTGACGCGTGATCAGCGCATCGGGTCCCCTCGACCGTCAATCTTGGTTTTCGTGAGCGGGGCGCTGCCTCACTGTCAGACAGCTACTCAATTGTCCTCACGAGGCTGAGTGCACCCCGTTCCAACCCTCACGTCAGTTTTAAAATCCCTGACTGAGCCGGGGATCGAACCCGGGGCCTCCGGGTGTGAGGCAGGCGCGCTACTCCAACACCATGGGGCCGGCCAGCATATGATTATACACATTGTAATTCACTGACTTAATTTAGCTCAATTGATCACATAAACTCAAGATGGCACTGTGCGATATTTTAAAATTAAGTTTTTGTTTCTTATGCCCTAAACCTGCGATCGAAGTAAACGTTTGAATAATGAACTTACCCAATAACCGTCATCTAATAGTACATAACTCTGTGGCCTACATATATAAAAATCCAACATGGCGACCATCCGAAATATTTAGACAGTTCTCAATATCTACTAATCTATGACAGCAATCAAACTGAAATTTTGTATGTTGATAGAGGCTATTAACATAAGTTCACCTATGGAATTTTCAGTATCCTGGTGAGCACAAATCCAACATGGCGGTGGCGCGAATTTTAAATATTTAAATTTCCGCTTCTCGCGATACAACCATCCAAGCACAGTGAAACTTGGTATGGTACATGCTTATACAAATTTTAATCCACTAACATCTAATTTACGGTATTTCAATTGTTTACATAACCTCAAGATGATGGCTGTGTGTAATCTTAAAATCTCATTTTTATTTATTTTGTCATCATGCGATTGAATAAGCCCATGCAATAATCTTCATCTGATAGTACATAACTATATGGCCTACATACATAAAAATCCAACATGGCGACCTTCCCAAATATTTAGAAGTTTCTCAATATCTACGAATCTATTACAACAATCAAACCGAAATGTTGTATGTTGATAGAGGCAATTAATGTAGGAAGTATTTATGAAAATAGGCTGTTTAGTTCTTCACGGAACTACTTGTTTAGTCCAGTAAATTGCCATAAGTGTAATAAGATAGGTTTTCGCCCCCAGCTACATTACATAAGTGTCATTGTAATGGATAAAGCTAGTGCTTGAAAGTGACAATGCGTAGAGACAAATAGTAGTGTGCAGTTGTGATCAGTTTACTTTTGAGGACTGTCTCATGTTGAGGTTTGATCAATATTGTCGCAGAGAATTGTGAAAAAGAAATCCGTTGATAGTAATTTTCAAGTATTGTAACAGTGTGAACAATTTTCCCTGAAATTGAGCTTTTAAGATGGGTGCATTTCTTTACTGTGTTCCCGTATGTTCAGCTTTACTAACAGAACTCTGGTTGGTTCTTGAGTTTAGGGGCTGCGACAACGCGGTCATGTAGCCCCGTGTACTTTGGGTGTGTGTAGAATCTGGTCTGATAACCGGTGTTAATTGTGATGACTGTAATAGTTTGTGTTATCTGTATTTTAATTTAAGTACAGACTGCAACTTAGAATTTTTCAAATAGTTCCTACTTTTGCCACTAAGCGCCACCGTCAACGACTACTAGGCCAAGTTCAGAACTTAGCTACTAGACGCCACCGCAGTCGGCTCTTGGCAACGAACGTAGAAACCTAAGGGCGTTGTTTACATTCTTAACCTATCCAATTTAGCTTCATACAGGTTTAATTAGTGGAAGGTTCTTTAAAATGCCATAAATCTATGACATGGGACCTCCAGCTTTACTTCCCCTCGGAAGGAAGGCATACTGAGGGATTTTTAACGCTCTTAAAAAATCCGACGGCTTCGGCCGGGTTTGAACCCACTATCTTGGGCATAGAAGCTCAGCATGCTACCGACTACGCCACCGAAGCCGCCTAAGGACTCTACTGTGAGTGTTTATATTACCTTCGTCACATGTGCTCGGTAAAACATGAGAGTCTGCAATGGTCAGTAATTGGGTTCAAGGTGGATTGCTTCTCCTCTAAGCCTTTCATCCTATAACCTCAGAAGGGCGGCTTCAGTGGCGTAGTTGGTAGCATGCTGAGCTTCTATACCCAAGGTCGCGGGTTCAAACCCGGCCAAAGTCATCGGATTTTTTAAGAGCGTCAAAAATCCCTCAGTATGCCTTCCTTCGGAGGGAAAGTAAAGCCGGCGGTCCCATGTCAAAGACTTATGGCATGATAAAGAACCTTCCACTAATTACACCTGTGTGAAGATAAATTATAGGTTATCTTTGAGTAACGCTCTTAGGTTCCAACGTTCGTCGCCAGAAGCCGACTGCGGTGACATCTAGTAACAAAGTTCAGAACTAGTTGGTCGTTGACGGGGGAATATGGTAGCAAAAGTTGGAACTACTTGATAATCCAATGTATGCAGTCCTTACTTGAATTAAAAACAGATAACACACACTAATGTAGCCTTCACAATTAACACTGCTTATCAGACAGATTCTATACACACCCCAAGTACACGGGGCTACATGACCGTGTTGTCGCAGCCCCTAAACTGAGGAACCAACCAACCTCAGAAGCTCACATCTTATGCCTTGTATTTTTTGGCATGTTGGTTTTGTATTTGGTTATGAAAAAAGAATGCGGGGTGGGGGGAATCAGTCTTGATTACTCCTTCCAGCTCCTTCCTTAGCCCTCTACAGTTCCCCTTAGAAAATTTGACATAGCTGGAAGATATTTTCCTTAAAGAGTGTAGCATTGTTTCTCTCCAATATATTGTAACTGCATGTCATTAATCTCATTTTTTTAAAATCCTACTAACATATCATTGTGCAACTTTTAGTCATTTTGGTGGGCATTTAATCAAGTGTTATAAATATCTACCAGCCAGCATTACTCAGGAGGGATAGACACAAGCATAAGGTAAGCTACGTCCTCTAATATTTTTGATATTGGAGTGAATGTAAATGTTTTTCACTTGGGAAATTGAGATGAATATTTCACATGAATCAAATAGCAAAGTGAACATATCTCTTACTCAGCATGCAAGAGATGGGTACTAATCTTGGTTAACTTAAATTTTGTCATATCTCTTTGTTCATGTAAATTGCATTTTCCCTCTCAGCTAATTTTAGGCAGTAGTGACACATTTGGTTAAGCACCCACTGAGGTCAGTCTCTCTGACTACTTTATGAGATGCTATTGTCATCTCACCAGAAGATGACAGCTCAACATGCTGTGACGGGGTGCAGGCGGGCCTTGCAGTACGCATGCACCTATTCCAAACCTAAATATATTGGCTTCCCGCATGCCAATGGTTGTTATCGCAGCAGACGACATGCAGCCAGTGTAAGAAGGAATGTGCTGAGTAAGTGAAGCAAGTAGAGATCAGCTTAATGTTATTGGAATGCGCAATACGCAGTGAGCGGGAAGACATCTGCCGTTCAAACCCAACTGCCATCTCCTGGCGCGATATCAATATCTTCTTCTTCTAATGATGCCATCTCCCTCCGAAGGTTGGCGATCCAATTGATTATGATCACACACGAATGATTATATGCATCGTAATTTCTGTGTATGTCAGTTGTCTATAACGGCAGGTCGGTGAATGTTATTATTATAGAGATCTACTGTTGCTTTTCTGTCATCCAATTTGGGGTCTGAAATTTAAATAAATTGGTATATTCAATTTTAATTACATGAGTTGTTGATGATAACAAATCTTCTTTGCTAGACAGTGACAGAATGTTCTTCATTGTATGAAGAATGTGCTGTAGTTTTTAAGTATTTCTCAGGTTGAGCTGACCAGGCATGGAGGCATCATGGCATCTCTATACTCATCCAGGGCCGTGGACAGCACGATGACTCTGGAGCTGTCCCTAGAAATTAACAAGAAACTGCAAGCAGTCCTTGAGGATACGTTACTGAAGAACATTACTTTGAAGGTAAGACCACTTCAGCCACCTTCACAGGCGTGTTCCATCATGCTTGTAAGGAGACCCTCATTTGAAGATGATTCTAATGTTCTATATTATGTCTGTGGTTCTACAAATACAGAAAACCTACCTTTTAAAATATTTTTTATGGAACATAACATTTATGTTAATGTTAGAAAAATATGAACATAGTTAGACATGAGATGTTAGATCACTAGTTTTAGTGTACCGCAATTATTACCTGATGTTACGTGCTTAAACAATGAGTTCCGTGTGCTGCAGCATTCTTAAGAGTGGAGGAACGTTCACTTGGCACCGATTTCACATTGCGCAATGCAGGCTACAGTACAGGGTTGTCAATACCCCATTTGTCCCATAGTTTGCGTGTACAATGGTGAACGCAGCTGGAATTTGACTACATATGTCCTGATCTAAAATGGGAAAGGAGTAAACATTTATTACTAGATGATTTCCAGAATTATTATTTATCATTACAGAAGGTTTTATGGCTAATTTGGGTGGTTTGGCAAATTTTATTGTATGTTTCGTTCTCCTCAAGTGTTACCCCACTATCGGCTGTCCTTGAAATGCTTTTCTGAAGTTTTTCATTTTCAATACCAGGAAAATAGGCCTTCTAATAGGCCACGGCTGCTTCCTTCCAACTCCTTGCCCGGTTTCATTCATTTCATCTCTCATTAACTCTTCTTATGAGGTTGGCATGAAGAAGGGCATCTAGATGAAGAAAAGAAACCACCCACCACATAGAAGTTCATTGCTTCTCATCACCAACCTTATGGAAACATACAGTAGAACCCCTATTTAACTTTTTTCTAAGGACCGGTATTTTTTATGCTTAAATGGGGGTTTACCTTAAATCGAGGTTTCGATAGGTTTCATCACTATACTCTGTATTTCAAAAGAATGAACGTGAAGGAAATGGCGGGAGCTTGGAAAAGCTGACCGCCGCGGGCTCCTATTGGCTGGATTTTGCCAACTATTACCATACGTTGCCAGCTTATTGTAATTCATTCAGTCGCCTGTTAACTCTGTCGGAGTTTGTTTCATTGCCATCGTTTCGTTTACTTTAAGCATCGAGTCAATAAATTGTAAATAGTACCGCAGGAAGAACGTGGGAAAATGCTGGAAATACAGCTGGAGACAGCGCGCGCCAACCTGTAACGGCCGGCTATCGTTCATTTCGACATCAAACTATTTTCATGGTTAGCCTTGTTTCTTCAATTCAAATTTAAATATACTTAATTTAGAATACATGCGTGACGTACAAAATAGGCTACGTACATTTAGTCTTAATGTTTACGTATCCAGTAATGTTTCATTGCATACCATAGTGTTCAAATTAACGCTTGTCATTCAATAACCTACAAATCAATAATGTAAAATCACTGCAATAATATCGCCACAGAACAGCTTGTTTGTGTGCTTGGTGCTAATTACTTTACCTTAACATTACTTATGTGGAGGCTATTATTAACCCTACAGAGTCGCGATACAGTGAGTGATTGTGCTTGTTATTGTCAAGATGTTATTTCTGCGTTAACTGCTGTAAACTGTGAACGACCTTCACCCAAACTCTTGTTTCATCTTGAAGGATATAATCATTGCATGGTGAGTGTTGATATATTCATCATCATATTACTTTGTGTTTGTATTTTGTATTATATTTGTATAGCTGTCGAGTGTTTGGCCTCTTTCTTGTATTTATTGAATAACGGTGATAAAGATGGAAAGGAGAAGGTTGCAGAGAACTGAGGAAAGGGTACCGGTTGTACTGGAGTGGGAACAGTGAAGGAAGGAGCAGCGGAGTAGGAGTAGTTGTGAGAGATGGAATGAAGGAAGAGGTAAAGGGAATAAGTGACAGGATCATGAAGATCAGAGTAACTGTAAAGGGAAGAAGCCTGGAGATAGCCCAGGTATATGCCCCTCAAGTTGGATGTACAGCTCAAGAGAAGGAAGACTTTGAGGAGGAGCTACAACAGCAGTTGAATGGTCAGAGCATCATTGTCATGAGAGATTTGAATGCACATGTAGGAAGTGAAAGGCAAGGATATGAAAATGTATTGGGAGCAGAAGGATGGGGTAGCAGGAATAAAGAAGGGAGAAAGTTGCTGGATTTTTGCAAGAGAAACGGTTTAGTGGTAGGCAACTCCTGGTTCCGGAAGAAAGAAAGCCACAAGGTAACGTGGTACAGCAGTGATTTAACAAAGAAATCTTTGGTAGATTACATGCTCTACGACTGGGAAATGAAGAGAAGTGTCAGAGATATAAAGGTAATACCATCAGAGGCCTTAGATAGCGACCACAGAATACTTGTAATGAACCTGGGAGTTGTTAAGGGTAGCAAGAAGACAGAGTACCAGGAAAGGAGAATCAAAGTATGGAAACTCAAGGAAAAGGAAGTCAAGGAAGAATTCCAGAAGATAATAAGGGAAAGGATGCCAACAGACAATCCTAAAACAGGGGAAGAGGAATGGAAGCAATTCAAAAACACAATGGTGGAAGCTGCAGTGGCAGTATGTGGAAGAACAAGCAACAGAAAGCGGTGTAAAGAGACACCATGGTGGAATGAGAGAGTAAAAGAAGCTGTGGGAAGGAAGAACAAGGCTTTCAGAGTGTGGTTCCAGGAAAGAACTGATCTGGCAAGGGAAGATTATAAGATAAAGAAGAAAGAAGCAAACAAGATTGTCGCAGAGGAGAGGAAGAAGTGGATGGTAAAGTGGACAGAGATGATGGAGGAAGACAGCAGAGGAAATAAGAAAGTTCTTTATGGGATGGTCAAAAGTAAGAGAAGAGGTCTGCGAGAGGATGTGGTAATGATGGACAAAAACGGAAATGAGGTACACAACAAAGAGACACTCAAGACAGTGTGGAAAGAGTACTTTGAGGATTTGCTGAATCCAAATGGTCATAGGGAGGAAGACAATGTATTGGAAGATGGAGAAGACAACACAGGAATGGAAAAGGACCTGACTTGGAGAGAACTGGAAATGGCTATAGACAAGATGAAAGGAGGAAGGGCACCAGGTGTGGATGAAGTGAGTGTTGAAATGGTGAAGGCAGCAGGGGAGGTTGGGAAACAGTGGCTGTACCGTGTGATGAGGGTGATATGGAAGGAGAAAAAGACCCCAGAAGATTGGAAGAAAGGATTAATTGTCCCAATATTTAAGAAAGGAAGCAGAAAGGAGTGCAGAAATTACAGGGGAGTCACACTCATACCTCACTGTGCCAAGATATATAAAAATATATTAGAAAGTAGAATACGAGCCAAAGTGGAGAGCAAATTGAGAGAGGAACAGTATGGATTCAGACCTGGGAGATCAACAGTGGATCTCATATTTTCAGTGAGACAGCTCCAGGAACACCACTACGAATTTGGAGAGGATCTGTTGATGGCCTTCCTGGACATCGAAAAGGCCTATGATAGTGTGTGTAGGGAGAAGGTTTGGAAAGCAATGGAAAACATGGGAGTGGAAAAAGAGACTGTAGGCAGAGTGAAGGAGATGTATTGTGGAAGTGTGAGTTGTGTGAAAGTTGGAGGGGAAAGAACAGACTGGTTCAGACAAATGAGTGGCCTGAAGCAGAGTAGTTCGCTGTCACCCCTTCTCTTTATTGTGGTTATGGACGAGGTAATGACACGGATAGCAGGAAAGATAGGAGAAGATAAGATGAAAGCAATGGTGTTTGCAGATGATCTCATGGTCTGGGGAAACAAGGAGGAGGAAATTCAGGAGCAACTGAAGGCTTGGGAAGAAACAGTGGGAGAGTACGGATGGAAGTTCATCATCAGTAAATGTGAGATCCTGTTAACGACCAGGAAAAAGGACAGACCAATGAGTGGGATAACACTTGGAGGTGGACAGCTGAAGAAGGTGGAAAGTCTCAAGTACTTGGGAAGTATAGTGGAGGAAAATGGGAGAAATGACAAAGAGATTATGGAACGTGGCAGACAGGCAGAAGCATTTCTGAGAAGCATTAGGAGCTTAGTGTGGAATAAAGATGTCCCACAAAAAAGCAAGGAAGTGTTATACAGAAGCTACTATATCCCGTTACTGACCTATGCTTCAGAAACGTGGACAATGAAGAAAAGAGACATGAGCAGAATACAGGCAGGTGAAATGAAGTTCCTGCGAAGTAGGATCGGAGTAACAAGAAGAGACAGGGTGAGGAATGAAAAGGTCAGGGAAATGGTGAAAGAGGTGCCCTTGCAAGGTAGGATTGAGACATCAAGACTGAGGTGGTATGGACACTTAAAGAGAATGGATGAGAAGAAGATTCCCAAGAGGATACATGAGATGCAGATGCAGAAGAATCGACCAAGGGGAAGACCAAGAGATAGATGGCTGAAAGGAGTGGAGGAATGTGTCAAGAAGAGAGGCGAGGACTGGACCAGAGTGACAGCGGAGAGGTGGTGGGAAGAAAGAACTAAGTGGCGAGGCTTATGTTCCAAACAGACCCAGCCTGGGGCTGGAAACTGTACAAGATGCTGATGATGATGATGATGATGGTGATAAAGGTAGCATAGCTTCGGTGTGTTATATATTCATTTTATACCGTATTTCTCTATTTGAATGTCCTCGGCGTTGACTCAGGATCGACATTTGCATTATATTGCGAATAATAGTACCGAAATAATATCCGAAGTGTAGCCCTGTGTATTATTAGAATCAGCTGTTCACCATCAACAATAAAAACTTGGCAACACAGCTCAGCTGTTCCAAGCTCCCGCCATTTCCTTCACGTTCATTCTTTTGAAATACAGAGTATAACTGTAGCACTCTCTCCACATACAGTGCACTCTCGTTAATTCGCGGTAATTATTGCACGAACTTCTGTGAATTATCGAAAACCGCGAATTATCCGCAGTTATTTTTGTTAAGCCTAGTAAAAACAAAACTATTGGTTAAAATATTGAAATAGGCTTGAACACGCAAAATAATAATTATAACACTTGATTGTAGTGTCCTATAAGACATGCTAGGCTAGGGGTAGGCCTATGTGGATTATGCCTACATTAATATTTAACACAAAAAAAAAACAGTAACTTAATCACGTTTTGTTTCTTAGATCGTTTATTCTATTTTTTGATTGCACATTTCAGAAGAAAACATATGAGAACGATAATTCATCTAGTTTTTCTATATAAGATATAAGTGTGACTAGAGACACTAGCTTGACTGTGGGAAACTTTCGGGATTTCCGTTGTATCACTCCCGCACACGATATCAACTGGATCTTCGTTTTCCTCACCAACAGTCAAATTCCGTGCTATTTCTTCTTTGCTTTCATGTCTTAAATCATAGTCATCTTTATCAACGTCTAACTTGCCCGTTCGAAATATCGTCATTACAGAAGTCGGCAAGCGCTTGCTTTTGTACGAGGGTAGTAGCGGTATTTTTCTCCCGTGACTTGTTGACTGCATCAAGAGCATGAAACAAACATGCTCTCAGTGTCGCGCAAGTTTGCGCCATTAGGCAATAATCGCTCTTTATAATACGCTGTCCGCGCATTGTTAACTCACAGATCAGCGACCTTGGGGAGTGGCTGTTGGCAAAGGGAGGGTAGGTTCCGAGTGAAAGTGCATTCCTCTTGTATTGTTTGGGCTTAGAAGATAAAAGAAATCTGTGCTATACCACTCGCGCCAACATGCTCGTATGTTTCGAAGATTGCACAAGTAGGCCTACTGTTACATCTCAGAGAAACGCAGTTCAGTCTTCTCGAATCTCAATGATTTCGTCTTTATGCATTGCGCCGCATCAGAGCTCGGCTTCGTGCAAGCATGCAAAGCTGCGTGACTGTTAGCACGCTGTACTTCATTAGTCTTCGACTGCGGTCGGCTAAGTTTGAGCTCGCTCGTGCATGTAGCAAGAAATCGATATGGAAGATGATCGATTGTATAGATCGCTAAGCGTCTGTGCTCTAAATTCTTTTTCTGCCTTGAATCATCCTTAACGAGCTTATGACGTCTTTTTCATAGGTTCTTAATGTCGCATAACCATAACGAATAGAAATAAATACTTTATAATTTTAAAATTTCCTAACGCTAATTGCTGGTTTTGCCGTAATGCGAATTACGTTAAATCGAATATAAAATTGCATTGCACTTATGGAATAATTTTTGGAACTTGAAATTTCTTCCATTAAATGGGGGTTTACGCTAAATCGAGGTCACGCAAAATCAGGGTTATACTGTACTTTCAATCGTTCTTGTGGGATTAATGCATTTGTAGTCTTGCTACACATTTTGATATCACACCATGTACAGTAACATGAGCAAACTGTTGTGGCATGAAGTCTCCTCCCCTTGTTTTCATTCGGCACTGAGTAGCAATCAATTCTTGGAATTTCATAATTGACCTAGCAATTCAAACTTCTAGCTGATAAACATTACCCACTTAGGTTTCCTTCCTAGTTGAATATTGATCATCTTTTAATTGAGAATATCTCATCTTATGCAACATGAGAATGGTATTGTTTGATTAATCCTAGAAAGAATGTGCAAGGTACTTACGATTGGTGGTCTTTAGGAGAGGCTCCTCTGTATATGCATGTGCATGTATTTTCTTCCTATAAGACTTGAAATTAATTTTGCACTTTTTTGCCTTTGCAGGAGAATATTGACACCTTAGGCATGGAAATTTCTCGACTGACAATGCAGATGAACAAAACAGCAAGTTCATCATAGCCAGAACAAAGATGGTGCTCGTTAGTGTCTGTTCTGTTGGTAAGACTCCCACCAGAATAGTTTGATGTGTCTGTCCATTTTGTACAGCGTCGTATTTATGAAACATAATTTTAAAAAATATATATATTTAGCATCCAGTTTGCATTGTAGCAGAGCAGTGGAGTAAAATGACAGTTTGGAGATTGTTGCACAGAGTGGAAGCTTCTCCAAATTGTTGATTATAGTGTATGAAGTACTTTGGAAAGTATTGGTGGGATAAACATATTGTATGTTTGTTAGAACAAAAAGACTGCTGCTGCTGATCGTTGAAATATGCATTTTCGGGCAGAGCAGGTAAAAAACTCACCCTGCTGCAAAAACATGACAAAGAGAGTAATAATATTCAGCGAGAATTGAAATTGCAAAGAGTGGAGTGTTCTTGTATTTTCTTCCAAAATGGTTTAATGATGTACTATGGTGCTACTGCTGTAGGGTCTTCTTTCTTCTTTAATTATATTCTGGTTTTAGAGAGATAATTTAAATGGAGGGTAGTTTTTCTTTGGCCTGAAACTGCCTATGGTGTCGATAGTATCTCAAAGAAAAGGAGCTGCTGACTTTATGACTTTTTGTGTCAGTTGAACTTTTACTGCCAATGGAGAACAGCTCAAGGAAGAACAACATCTAATTGGAAAACTCAAGTATGCTTACTTCTTGGAAATGGCTTTCTGTTACGAGAAAGCTATGCAGCTGACCAAACCATTCAATAATGTGAGCCAGGTGCATTTCAGTGTTTTGACACCATTGTGTATTTGAAAACAATATGAACTACTTAAGGTTTGTAAGTCATCATGGAAAGTTCCTTCTTCAGGTATGTAACTTGTCTTGTGTATATGTGGCTTATTCAGTATTGTTCCAAAAAAGATACATGTTTTGTTAAACCTTTTCAGTTCTAAGAACTGGCTTGATTTCTGTCCTGAGTGAATATATCTTTTTTCTTAGATCTTGTGTAGTTTTATCAGTATAGTCATCAGCTTTCCTTTTCAATGTATATTTAAGGGAATTTGGGTTATCTTTTACATGGCAAGGCTAGTATTAGATTGTTTCTCAAAGGTGTGTGTGAGATCATTTGGACTCGGGAAGCCTAATAGCATGCTTTTTGGGTAATCCTACGTAACCTCTCAGTCAGTGGGTGAGAATTATTTGCAAGTGCAATAAATAAAATAAAGATAAGGGATATATGATCAGTCATAACAAAGGTAAAAGAGATAGCATGTATTTGTGTTCTGGATTGAAATGCTATGGACTGTAAAGCTTCTTATTAAGTTCAAAGCAACTAAGACAATAGGCCTACTGTCGACCAAAGTATTATGTGCACTAAAGTTTGAAGGTAGTTTGTGAAGTAACCAATAGACCTGCTTAAAATCCAATAACACCATCATTTTCGTCGTTCTATTTTGCGTTAGTTCATGTAGGTTTGGATTTTTTAATTTATATTTTAATATTTTTTATCGCAGTTGGAACACAAAAAGTGCATGTTTTTAAGCGTGTTTCAACCATGCGTCACATTTAACAATTATTATCTCAAAAACCGGTCATCAGATCGAATCCAAATTTTAACACAATATACATTGGAATGTTGTATAACTGGTTTATTAATTTCAAAATTGTGTGTGTGTCCAAGAAACAAAGTTGTTATCATTTTTGTAAGGTAACTTTTTCTCTGCTCGGGGTGGTTGGAAAATGTAGTTCTTGGCTGCGTTGCAATCGTTATACATCAAAAGGTTATGCTGTATGACTGTGAAATACGTAAACTAATTCACTTATTTTATATCGGTTTGTATTTGTACGAGGAAATAACACATGGTTCAACAGCTAGCCGCTCCAGCAAAAGCTGTACAGCGTTGCTGAGATGGAGCCCATCGCCTCCGAGCAAGACGCGCCATGATGCGTGTTATTTCCTCGTACAGATACAAACCGATATAAAATAAGTGAATTAGTTTACGTATTTCACAGTCATGCAGCATAACTTTTTGATGTATAACGATTACAACGCAACCAAGAACTACATTTTCCAACCACCCCGAGCCGAGAAAAAGTTACCTTACAAAAATGATAACAACTTTGTTTCTTGGACACACACAATTTTGAAATTAATAAACCAGTTATACAACATTCCAATGTATATTGTGTTAAAATTTGGATTCGATCTGATGACCGGTTTTTGAGATAATAATTGTTAAATGTGACGCATGGTTGAAACACGCTTAAAAACGTGCACTTTTTGTGTTCCAACTGCGATAAAAAATATTAAAATATAAATTTAAAAATCCAAACCTACATGAACTAACGTAAAATAGAACGACGAAAATGTTGATGGTATTGGATTTTATGTAGCTCTATTGGTTACTTAACAAACAACCTTCAAACTCGAGTACACATAATACTTTGGTCGACAGTAGTTTTACAGGGCATAAAGATCTTTAAAAAATCAAATTTTTAAAGGAGCACATGAGTATTTTGGGTTTATGCCATGTAATTGATTAATACCAAAGCAATGTTCCATGGAGAACTGTCATGTGTGGAGTTGGAACTAATGTTAACCGTGTCATAGAGCTATCATTCTCATATTATGGTGTGAAACCAGAACTTCCTTCCAAGCTTATCACAAGTTACTCCAGGATCCTTGAGTTCAAACAATTTCTTACATTGTATTTTATTTTGAATTCTTCATGCTACACTTGCAGGTTCCCATGAAGACGATGAGTATTGGAATACTCAAATATCAACCACTAATTCAGAGATATTGTACATGGAACCTCCCAGTATAATAATACCATGTAGTTGTTGTGATGAAGCTTTTCATTAATCCCAGTTTGTTTACTGAAGCCTGAAAAAGAAAATCTAGATGGTTCTCTCTCTTTTATCACTAAGTTAATCATCATATTTGACTGAAAAAAAAAGGAAGGAAGCTTGTAGTTTTACGTGACCGTTAATCTACATGAGTCACGGGACCTCCTTTTTACTTGGAATCTGTACCACAGACCATTTCACTTCGAAAATCTCAGATGCATTGATCGGGAATCAAACCCGGACTACCTTGGTGAGAGGAAAGTAGCTTGACCACTGCGCCACCACGCCCCCCCCATATTTGACTGAAGATGGTACTTTTCTGTAACCCTTAAACCCCTCAGTTATTTTCTGACCCCTTGGAATTGTGCTGCAAATTATTTTTAAATGTGTTAGACTATTCCATCCTCACTACTACAATCATCACAGGAATACAGGTTATCAGACAAGTTCAACACACAAGGAAAGTAAATCGATCATTGATACGATGCGAAAACTAAGAATTGCATTTTTTGGACACGTTTACCTCATCGTCGGAGGAGGAGGAGGCTGCAGGTCGTTTCCGAGTATACAATTTTCTGACAGTACACTTCCAAAATCAGGGCATTTTATGAGTGAATTTTTAGTGACTAAACAGGCCGATTCTTGCATGGAACATGCGGCCACATACTGAGCATCTTATATTTGGAGGAGAGCGTGGGTGGGTTTGGCGAAGCTTGCGTTGGAGTCGCTTCATTTCTGCCAGTCTGCGACGTTTAGCGCATACTAGACTCCTAAAACATCTTTTTGATTTCTTTTGGAACTGTAAAACAAAAAAACACATGGTTTAAAGAAATACAAATGAATTTAGATGAATTGAAAATTACTAAGCTTCAAATTGAACATAGAGAAGAGAAACAAATTCTGAATAACAAATTCACAAGACTAAAACTCAAAATTTCATACCGTAAGCCGCACGATCATCCAGGATGAAGAAGTTTTGGGAAAGAAAGACGTTGTCAAGTGTTAAAAGTTGAATTTATTTGTTTTCTGAAGACTTTGTTGTATAAGGTTAGATTTTAGTGCTCCAATGTGGGCATAGATAAATAAATAAATAATAAATGACACTTGCAGATGATTCTATAACTCAAACTTTATGGGAAATCAGTATGGTTGTGATTTGTGTCGGCTTGGTGATGTATTGTTGTGGCCTTTCGGCCTGGCTCCCTGTTGAGGCTACACAAGTCTTCATGACAACATAAAACTCAGTCCTCCCAGGGTTGCCAATCTAACTTTTGCCCGTTAAATATAGCTTTTTTCAAACTGCGCCTAGTCCCATATATTTTTAAATCCTGCCTAGCAGGGCAATTAGCTTTCTTCCTTTCTTTCTTTCTTTCTTTCTTTCTTTCTTTCTTTCTTTCTTTCTTTTCTTTTCTTTTCTTTTCTTCTCAAGAGGGAAGTTGTATATAAATTAATTTTAGTTTTAATAATAATAATAAGAAGAATGACCTAGATAATTCTATGGGTAGATAAACTCTAATTTGGAGATTGTTGTTAACTTCTTGTGTGTGAGATAGCAGTGTTGCTTCATATTACTATGTCCTGCAATTCCCCAAATTACGATTACCCTTTAGTTACTATAACTCTTCCAATTGGTCGATCTTGGCTACGCTACTGTCTTATCCACAAAAGTTAGAATGATGTTGGCTTTCTCCATTAAGTTTCCTAATAGCTGCATCTATTCCTCCATTTCTTTCAGAGCATAAGTAATGAAGGACCATGTGCTTTGATACCCTCAGTCGAATTGGCTTGGCAGGTGGTCACTTCGATTCTGGCAAACACACTGTTTTACTCAATAAACAATTCATCCATCCGTGCAGTCACAGGGCAGCCAGTTATCAGTTTCAGGATTAAAGTATTGAAAAAGGAAGTCTCTTGACCTATCCAAATTACATTTTATTGCATTATAGCATGTATAGAGTGGTACTCAATTTCTTATCAGACTTTACAGAAGGGAACTGTTGGACCTCAGTGTATTCATAGTTCATACTATTAGAAGGTATCTCTTTAGAACTCGGCTTGTAGCATGTTGTTTTGTGTAAGTATGAGCATCATCATGTGTGACAGCTCACTGCTAATGCATGACTGTCATATTTAATCAAAACTGCTAGCCTGTTTATGCTGTCTAGCATTCTATGAGGGTTGGCACCTCTGATCTAATCAATATTAGGTAATGATTATGATGATGCATCAGTATGCTGGATGTTGAAGAGATGTACGAGAATGGCTGAAATGTATTCCAAGAGAAGAATAAAGTTCTGCTTGTTTGTTTTTCTGTAATGTTTGGTTGCATGAGCTGTTTTTATACAGTGTGTTTGCTGTGAAACAGAACCTGCTGCAGATAGTAGCAGTAGGAAAAACCTCATGGTATGTGAAATTCCAACTTTCCACAAAGTTTAACCATCATCCAAATAATAATTAACAAGAATTGTAAAGTAAGCACCACAGGCCTTTATCAGTGTGTTATGTTTCCTGTTATGCATGCTCTAGTATATTAATTGCCTTTAAATGTACAAACTTAATGTATAGTACAGTATAATGGTTTTCCTGATACTATGTTAAGGTAATAAATTGTTTGTAAGAACTTGCCTTTTATATACAATGTATTGTGTCATCTGTGAGATGGTAGACAAAAAGGAAGGGAACAGAAACCTATTGAGGCAAAGACTCCCTTTGATGTGTATATCCCATATTTTCAGATGCTTTGAAAGTTAAGCTGGTTCCATGGTGTAGTTATCTTCCTGTGGAGGCCCCAGGTTCAATTCCGGACTCTGTCAGAAATTTGAAATCTGACGTGAGGACTGGAATGGGGTGCACTGAGCCTGGTGAGGACAATTGAGTAGCTTCTTGACATAAGTAGTGTCTCATGACCTATAAGTAAAGCAATGCAGTTGAGGGTGGCCATGTCCCCACCATTATCCATAGGCTATGAGCTGGATGGCAGTCATCCTTGGATACATGTGGTCCTCCAGTCCTAATTGCAGGGTTAGATTGTGTAAAGGTAACAGATTCCAACTTCCAAGAATGCAGGGTGGGTGGGGTATGACAAGGCAGCCGGGAGCATTTGATTCCCCAGGTCAGGAAGCAAGAAAGACATGCCAAACGTATAGTAATAGATGCAAGATCTAGAGGAAGAACAATTTGTTTCATTAAGTATTTAAGCACATCTAGCCGGCTAATTGTACAGTAAGATTCTTTTGTTGGAGCGGGGCCGGCGACCAGCTGCCGGGCGCTCACGCCTTCCGCCAGCCAACCGAGCTCGGGCCGCGGATAGCGTGCAGACGAGATAACCAGGGTCATTAAAGGTATTAAGTCACTAAACTTTCATCAACAAGGGTGTGAAGTGTCAGCGCACAGATAAGAACGTAACATAAACAACACCTTCTTGCAGGATTTAATTAAAGAAGCACCCATGTTTTTTATTTCTTGGGAATCTGGATGACCTCACATCACCAGTTAAAGGTTAGAACTTACCTTTTCACAGAAGATGCTGAAAATGTTCTCCTTCAGCTGACAGACAGTAACTTTGGGAGGTACATCGTTACATTATGTACAGTAGCTACTCCTGTTTCCCCCCTGCGCGTTTTCTGTGATTAATCAAAGCACGGACCTAAGCCCGCTTTATGTTTAATTGTGGGGTAATTTAAAATACAAAGTGTACAGATCAATTACCCGTACTCTACTGGAGTTGGAGAACAATATTTGGCAGCAGATATCCCTCACAACAGAAGGGAATTATGGTACAACACCTGTCTTTCAGCTGAAGAACATTTTCAGCATCTTCTGTGAAAAGGTAAGTTCTTTAATAATGATTTGCTGGTGAATTTACCATTAATTAATGTGTTACGGTTTCCACCTGCGCGCTATCCGCGGCCCGAGCTCGGTTGACTGGCGGAAGGTACGCGCCCGGCAGTCGGTCGCCGGCCCCGCTCCAGCAAAAGAATCTCCCTATATATTTGTGCTTGCATTATGTTGTGCATCATAGCAAAATGAAACAAGGTTCGGGGTGAACCTGCGTATGGCTAGTGGTTCTCCCAAAAATCCAGGTTACTTCAAGCACTTTGTGGAAAGTGGTTCCACATGGGCAGTCTGACAACAGCATAGAGGGGAAGGGACAGACATGTTGTTGGACTGGTTTCCTCCCCCTCCTTAAAACCAGCCTTCACTTATTAGCTGTCTGCATGACCTCCACCTGAATGAAAGCTGACCGAAGGGCTATTACTTGTTATCTAGTTTACATTTCTCAGGTTTGTTGGCATTATGATTGATGTTTAATACACAAAACTAGTTTGGCACACCTCCTCTTCTAGTGATTACCAAAACATGGGGTAACTGCTGATTTATCCCCAAGTGACTTTTCCTGATTCCGGTTTTACACAGTAGTCTTCTTCTTCATTTCCCGGTTCCAGTGATCTGGGTCGGGGTGTGAATCAAGGACCTCCATCCGAGGCCTCGACTCATACAATATCATATTAAGGCTATTTGTACGATGGGTTCGCCACACCCAAAGTTAGTACTGGTACTTATCCTCCTGATTTCTCCCAAACCACACACCTTTCACATCTCTTGGCATTTTCTGCTATGGAGAATCATATGTTCCCGGCTGGCTAGTTATACAGACTGCTTGGAAAAGTGCCCCAGGTTTTTTCTCCTCTGGCTAGTGGACAACAAGGAATGGGACAAAAAAATGAAGTAAACAGGGGTCTAACCACCAAAAACTGTATTATGAGTAAATTGCAAAAAACATAGTTAAATGAAATGTAGGTATAATTTGTGCCATTATGTGCAGATTGATAACTATTATGGTGACTGAGGCAATGAAACAGCCCATAAACTCCATACAAAAGAAATTATTTAGAGCTTTTTCCCTGGAACTGCGACACCTTTCCTTGAAGTATATGCCAAGCCAGCATCCCTAAGATGTTTGTGCTTGACGTCCTTCTACTTATTCACATTACGTTTGCGTTTTCTAGTTGCATTTTCGTGCTTTAATGCACTCTTCGCAAGCAAAGAACTATGCTCCGCCATCTTATACTGAGTTAGATCTCTATTCCGCATGAGATGGAAGTTCCCCACCCCCTAGCACCGCAACAAGTTCCGAATTCTTCCACATGACTACGCCACATTGCAGGACCGTTCATATAGATCCTTATTCCAATGTAACATCATTTTCGGGAAAATGGCGGTTAGATCCCTTTTCGGCGCATTGCTTCAAACGTCTTAGTTCTTTGCTATAGATGTCCTCAGTATTTGTCTGGAGTAAATTTATATGAGAGAATAGCATAAATTATTCAAACAATCAGTGGGCAGGAAATGTAGGATAGAAACAATGATGGGAGTAGAGGGAGAAACAAAAATGTGGGACAGGGACAATCTCCGAAGTCTGATAGACTGCTGGTGGGCATTTATGACATCAATCGCATTGATAGCTCTTTATTGCTCTATTTCATGATGAGCTCCTTTCAATCTCTCTCTGATAAAATCTTAGTTTTTTGCCTTGATAAGTCTTTGAAACTTTCCACTCTTAGAGTTTGATTATGTATCACTGTGTTGTGTATGTTGTCAGTTGTACCCAAATATCGGTGATGTTCTGCTCATACTTCATCATGTAGAAAGTAAAACAACTGACAAGGAAACCTCCTCGTTCATGCTTGAAGTATGTTGGTCAGACCACAAGGAAAGCATCTGTGAAGGTATTCACTTGAACTACCCCTAGAGGGGGTAAACTTTTATGTACAGTATATGAGACAGAGTGCATGGGTGGATGTGTGTGCTGAGCTCTGTTGTCATCTTGTACTCTGTTTGTAAAGCAGAAAGTTGTTACTTAAGCTACAAAGTACTTTTACTACATTCAGAACAGTTATAATTCTGTTCTGCTAGTCACACTTAGTAGTATCAACACATGTACAAACTAAAGGCCCCTTAAATGTTAATGGGCTGTGTAGGGAATAGGCCAGAGAGGACAAGGAGCTCAATATGCTCATCCAGTAGGGCACTGCAAGTCTTCCACAATTTTGCCCTCTGTAAGTATGATCAAGGAAATTTAGGGATGAAATACCACCATGTATGTTTTCGATGTGTGTTGGAGTTCATGATTATGTTTTTCCTTTGTGAGTGAAAAGCTTGTTTGAAGTCCAAGCAGTGAGAAGCATTTGTTGTACTTACTAATATATGGTACCGTATTCCAAAGGATCGTGTTCTGTAGTGATTACACACTGTATTGTGTATAAATTGACGACTTGTAGATTGTTCATGTGAGAGACTCAAAATGATAAATGTGGATGAATCAGATGCAGAGTAGCAACATGAAAGTTATTACAAGGATTTCATGCTACTGCTTGGTATGGATGTACAGTATAGTGATGTACAGTCCTGTCTTTTTTTAAGGGGTTAAAAATAAAACCATTGTAGGAATAAATGTCAGGAATGCTAAATTCCTATATGTTATTCATATAATGCCAGCCTTACTTATGTCAAATAACATTCATGAGTAACATCAATGTTATGAGCTGCTGGTACCAACCAGTTTATATTTAAGATATTTTCATTCCTTCTGATGATATTGGTGGTGACTTTGTATATTTGAAGTGTGATTCAGGATCTTTAACACATCGATTATGTTTTGACATAAGGTCGTTACCCTCCAAATTTTAAAATTTGAGTTTATGGTAGGCTGTATTGGATTTTATGTACTTTGAAGTACGTTCTGACAAAAGACTATAAGCCTCACCAAGTTTAAATGATTACCACAAAAATAGTTTGGCATAATCAACGTCTTCAAATAGAGTTACCAGTAATGAGGTATATCCCCTTTTGGCTGCTGGAATGTATTTATTAATTGACACAAAGGATCCATCTTTTAATGTTGCTAACGGCTAGATCTAGGTATTTTGGCATTTCATTTTTGTCCAATAGTTTTGATTTTTCATTATTGCCTTTTCTTTTCTCTTTTTTATTTCATTTGGTGCAAAAATGACGTACCATACTTTTGTATTGTGAATGTGGAATTACCTCTTAGTGCTACCCAGGGTGAACCATGCATGGAGGGCTACACACACCCTTCCCCTTAGGGTGTCTTACAATAGGTAGGTCCCCCCAGGGGCTCACATCTCGTGGGACGTGGGTTGGCGACCACGGGACCCCAGCCGAGTCCGGCTTTGCTTCCACTTACTTGTGCCGGACTCCTTTCCGTCTTCTTTCCTGTTGACCTCCCTTGGTCAACTCTTGTTCTTTTCCGACCCCGACGGTATTAGGGTATCCGAGGCCTATGGTGTCTTTTCACTTTCCCACCTTAATTGGCCCTTGTCTCTTCTTTCCTGATCCCTCCTTCTTCGAGGGGTCAGACCTCTTGTTTTCTTTTCATTATATTTCCTTTTCTCTTTAAGATTCCCGCATTGTCTTTGTTAATATGCTCCCCGTGTATCTAAATTCCCTTTGACAAATTTTTTGCATCTACACTCCATTTTGTAGGTCTTTTCGATCTAAATTGCATTTTGCGAGTATTTTCAACCTCAATTGCATTTTGTAAGGATTGACAATCTAAATTGCTTTTTAGTAAGTCTTTCAATATAGGGCCTGTGACTTTTGTGAGTATTTTGAATTTCAGTTGCATTTTGTAAGTATTTTCAACCTAAACTGCTTTTTGCAATTATTTTCAATCTAAATTGCATTTTGTGGGAATTTTGAATCTAAATTACATTTTGTAAGTATTTTCAGTCTAAATTGCATTTTGTAAGTATTGTCCATCCAAATGAGTAGTTGAATCTACCATACATTTTGAAAGCATTTTCAATTTCAACTGCACTTTGTGAGTATTTTGGATCTGAAATGGGAGTTTTTCAATCTAAATTGCATTGTGTATTTTCAATTTCAATTGCATTATGTAAGTATTTTGAACCTCAATTGCATTTTGTACGTATTTTCAATCTCATTTACATTTTGTAAGTATTTTGAATTTCAATTGCATTTTATAAGTATTTCGACTCTACATTGCATTCTGTACGTATTTTGAACGTAAACTGCATTTTGTGCCTATCTTTCAATCTATTCCTTTTGTGAGTATCTTCTTTCTCAATTCCCTTTTGTATTAACACTCTCCATTTTGTGAGTCGTTTCAATCTGAGTTACATTTTGTAAGTATTTTCAGTCGCACTTAATTTTAGTTCTGGTTTCCATTTCATTGTCATTTTCTCTATCATCCAGACCATTAGGGGCCGATAACCTAGATGTTAGGCCCCTTAAAACTACTATTGACGGGTGGGTGTGTAAAGTGCATTAAGTCAAGAAATGGTGTGAACTGAGTTAATACTGGCATCGAAGAGAGGAGGGCGCCCTACTTGCACGTATATAGTGCGTTGTGTCATATTGTGGACGGTTACGAAGTTATTGAGTTGTGTATTATGTGTTATATTGACTTCGGCCAGACTTGGGGTGTGCAAAGTGCGTTATGTCCTTCCCGTCATGACTCACCACACTGAGCACTATTCAACACTTCATTTTGTGCGTGCAAAGAGCGTTATGTCAGTTTGGTAGTGACTAAGCGCATTACTCATTCGCGCTCCTCGTGAAGTTGCCCAACAATATAATTAATGAATTCTTACACTAAGCATCACTCATTATCTCTGTGTGATTATTAAACTAAATTACTGCCAACTAGAAGGTCGCATAGTCCATTGTCAATCGTCATTTCCCAGCTGTTCTGCTTGTTGGCTAGTGACAGGCTTTGTTGCGGTACCTATTGCTTTGCTGACGGGAGATTTTCACAGTGTAATGAGCTTAGTCAAAAAGCAGTATGTCTTCCAGAGCGGAAAAGATTTTTTTATTTGCTTTAATAAGCATTGATCTTAAGTTCCTAGTCCTTGGCCATGCCAGCCAACAAGAGACTTATTTAAATATTCTTGCAGTTACACTACCCTCGACACGATTGGTTCTATGGCTTCAAAACGTGGGTTTCAGGTCCATTTGTCTATTATTTATACAAATCTGCACCATTTCACCAACTAAACTAAAGTTTACGTCCCGAGTTTTGTTTCTTGCTTTGTGAGGCTTAAAATAAGCCTAGATTGGTCCTACTACAAATTCAATCGTTCATCTATGTGCCAAACGGCCTCAATCTAGGAAATGGATAGGGATGTCCAAATTTCAGGTACACAGTGTTATCTGCTAGGTTTCGAATGGTAATTACGTAAAATTTGGTTCAGTTCGGTGAAACAGTATAGATTAGTGCCAAAGGGCCTAAATGCAGTGAATGGAGACGGCTGTCCAAAATTTCAAGTGGACAGTGTTACTCGTCAGGTTTCAAAGGGTAAGTACATAAAATTTGGTTCTGATCGGTGAAACGGTGTAAATTTGAATAAATAACAGATGGACAGACATACCAACATTGAGCCTATATAGGCAAGATGTGGGTGTGCAAAGTGTGTTAAGTCATAATTTATGAGACACCTCGTGTTGTTTGGCTCCCTAACTACGTGAATTTACATGGAATTTATTATGACAAGTTACCCAATTGTTGTGAACAGTATTAGGCTCTTGAAGACATAATTCAAATTACTTATATTCCACAACTCGATTTTGGGTTTCCAATTGAACTTTAAAACTTGATTTTCTCAAAACGCACTTTACGCACCCACCCGTCAATTATCATCATCATCATCATCAATAGGTATACTGTGAACAAAGAAGAAATTTGACCCCTCAAATGGAAAGGCAAGAGCTAATTAAGGCTGGAAAATGCTATGCTAATACTGATGTGTCAAACTCAACTTTTACAAAGAGACAACGTGTTTGAAGTCAAAAGTCGCAAGCCAAAATTAGCTTTTGTTCGTATAACATTGATTCACATTTTTATAATTGATTATATGTTATAATTTCTGGAAGCAATCAATTAAGGGAGTTTGGGAGAGGGGTGATGTGCACCTTCTACTAGAGAGATACAGTAAGTGCAAGTAGAGGAAGGTGCGACAGTAAAAAGGATATTCTGACGATACTTTGAAATGCTTTCATTCCGTGCATTAACCTTTAATTACAACTGTGTATCCTTCGTGAACTTAGAAAACCATTAAGTCAGAAATACATTGTGAAACTTTTAAAATGATTCACTCAACTATATACAAGTACAGTATTTTGTGTTACATTTATCTTCTGGGTCCCTGTAAAACATTTTTACAGAATTTTAATTTCAGTATGGTATTTTTAGACATATTAAAAACTAATATGCAATTTTGATAAATCACAAGGGATATAATACCTCTCAAATGAATGCAGTTATCAGACAGAAATCTTATTTTGCCTCTCCTGTAAAATTATATAACTGTGAGGGCCTTTTGTCAAAACATTATCCTTAGTTTCTTGAAAATGACTGATGAAAATTGCATGGTGTCAGTTATTTGTGAATTGTTGATCTCAGCTGTTTTAAAAAATATGCCCTCTTTATAGGTAATTTTTGATAATATTTTTTAGACACATAGGAAAATCTCTACTGGTTATTGTATTTAACCGATGTCATGATAGAATCATAAAAAATATGGTTTGTGTCACAATTGCTACTCTACTTCTGTTACGTCAGGTGTGCTAATATGAGGTAATGAGGAAACACTCTGACATGACTTTATTGTGGGCTGAAGTGTTTTGAATCAGAAATGACTCACGTTTTGCTTAGTATAAATGTAAGTGCTCTGAGATATGACCTGATGAACTTTTCAGACAAAAACAATGAGCCTATTTTTAGAGTTCCACCAAATTAATTCCATATAGACCCAGTGTGACAGTAATAAAATACCTTACATATGCAATTTCTTATGATGCTTGGGGAATGCGTAAATGCCTTCTGATACCCTCAATTTAAAAACTCGAAGGGATATCTCTCAATGAAAGCACTTTTCATGTAATAAAAAAATTGAGAAATAAAATTGGTGTGGACCTCGTAAAAGTCTGTGGGCAAAGTGTAAAGACTTGGCTATTAAGTGCCATCTTATCTACCCAACTACAATAAACTACTGCAGTTGATTATGGATTAGGACCATCTGTTTTGTTTTTGTGTTTCATTTCCTAAAGCGATTTTTTATTGATATCTGTAGATGACCATGGTCCAGAGACCACATTGACATTCACATGAAGGCTTTGGGAAAGGCTCTTGTAATACCAAATGTGCCTATGTAATACAGATCAAATGAAGTTGGCAAGTTGTGTTTTTGTTTCTTTTTCATATACATTTTTATTTTCCAGTAGATTTGTCTACCAAAATAAAAAGTATCTATGTGTTTCAGGCATTTAGCAGTAATATGTAATTTGCCTACAACATTTCTTTAAGAAAATAATTTCACAGTTTCTATGTCTGAATTTTCAGCATTGAAATTATGACTGCTAAATTTCTGAGATAAGTGAATTATAAGAATGTAAATATTCAGGTGCAGCAATTTTCATTTTGTTGAAGGAAAAAGAAAAAGGACAATAATACAATTGATATCAGGCACAAACTGTTGGCTTACAAATGTCCAGTCAAACTTTGCTTGTTGTATAACAAAACAAACAAACAAACAAACACGGATGAACTGCTCAGCCAAGACAGATTGGACAGCACTAACCGAGTCTGTCTACCACACACACAAGCTGTACGCTTACCACAGTGTGGCTGTCTCTGATGTAGATCTAGCTTGGGCTCACAGTATTTTTACTCTGCAACACTTATTATATCATGGGAAATTACTGTGTGTGGAATATTTCAGAAAAGACTCAGGAAGGGTTAACATTTTACTTCATAAAATAGGGCATAATTTGCACACTTCCATACTGCTTCTTGTCTGCAGGGGATAGTTTTGGAACTCCTCTCCCAAAGGCTAGGGTTTGATTCTCAGCTCTGGCAATAAATTTCATTCTGGTCCAAAGGCTAGTACAGGGTAGCCTACACTCAGCTCCATAAGAATAACTGAGAGAATCTGGTTTTCTCACTGCTCTAGGCAAATATCGGGACAGTAGCTAATTTGAAGTCACAGTTACTTCCTTCCCAATGCAAGCTCCAGTTTAGAGAACACATCCACTGTACAGACCCAATATAACACTGATTCCATACACATTCACACTAATTGTGTGCATTATGTGTAAAGCTAGTACAAGAAAGTGATGTGAAGTGTTTCTTCGTTTGCCCACGTAAATAAAGTGATAATTTATATGTGAATGTATGTTGTTGTGAATATTGTATATGTGGGTATTGTGATGTAGGTTATTTTCCAATATCAGCTGTGATGTAAACTACAGTGTGATAACCTAAGAAATGGAGTTCATTTCTCCTCATATGTAAATAGAAAGAAATGTGGAAAACATGCTATATTATACAAATCATATCAAAGTATATTAATGTGATTATTATGTTATAAATACTTAAAATTATATATTTATAATAACATATGCAGCAAAAGAACTTTAATTATATGGTATGCCTTAGATATACTGTAAATGTGGTTTGTTGACTGATATTGTTCACCTCTTCAAACTGCTGGGTGATGCCTATTGTAAACAAATTCTTAGAGTCTTGATATAATTGATGCCCAGTTTGTGCAGTTTTTGAAACTGTGTGTGTGTGTTATGTTGAAAACAAGTGTACAGCTGTCAGTAAACATGCCACCTATTTATGAAATCAAAAGTTATTTTCTCATTTGCTAGATAGATGCCCCTAACCTTATATCCTTAAACCTTGATAAATCTGGTACCATATATAAAGCATACAATATGAAAATAGTGAGACATCTCCCTCAGAACTTGGTATAGTGTTACTTTGCAAAGAGTGGGTTTGTGGGGTAAGTAAATGGGGTAAGGGATGAAGAAGTCTGCAGTGGTATGCCCCATTGATAAGGTTACTGTCGTTCTACAGAATACTAATTTAATTTAATAATGCAGCCAAATGGCCAGTTGTATATAAAATCAAGTTGATTCACAACAGAATTGAGATGATAAAATTCTATCTGTACAATCCATCACCTGATATCTCTCCCTGAGTTTCCCACACATACAGCAAACACAGTCCGCGCATGGCTCATGAAACTGTATGGTCTACAACACTTGTGATGAAAACCATGCACTGCAAATCTGGTAACAAGATGTCTGAGCTGATACAGCAATTTGCTTCTTTCCAGTCCGTCGTTATCATGGCATCCGTGGTGTAAAATTCCATCCAAATATCTTTTTTTCTTTGCTATGTGTTCTCCGACTACCTCTTTTAAGGCCGGCGTGGGTGCAAGTAGCATTTTCAAGCGTAGATCTTCTAATAGCATCGTTTCTTTAGGTAGTTTGTAAACTAATCTAGATCTTGTGTACCTGGATACTCTATGGTTGTTTTTAAAAAGCGCGCTTTAACCTTTTCCAGCGTCCTTAGGTCGGTTGTCGTCGGCCTATCCCTAATAATCTCTATCCCGCAAGTCTGCAGAAGACAGTAAGTATGATAATACACCAATTCTACATACTTTCAACATTTTGTACTAAGGCACCATTTAAAAATAAATTGTTGAAATTAACATTTTGTTAATGTAAAGGTACTTTGAAGTCTGATACATTAAGTTCCATCTTTACCCAATAATGTAGAAGTCTTGTATGTTGACACACCAAGCAGTGCTTTATCACTCCAGTCTGTTGTTCTGGCTTGGGTGTTTCCAATTGCTGCTCTGCTGTGTTGTGTGCCCTCTGAGATGATGTGATATCCCCATGATACATCAGATCCTCCAGCTCTTTGTTGTTACCATGAGGAGCGTAGTTGGTAGCATGCTGAACTGCTGTGCCCAAGATAGCGGGTTCAAACCCGGCTGAGGTCGTCGGATTTTTTAAGAGCGTTAAAAATCCTTCAGTATGCCTTCCTTCGGAGGGGAAGTAAAGCCGTCGGTCCCATGTCATAGATTTATGGCATGTAAAAGATCCTTCCACAGACTAAACTTGTGTGGGGCTAAATTTCTAGGTTAGATTTCATTGGAACGCTCTATCAAAGTTCTAACGTTCACCACTAGGTATCATTGATATCTGGTAGCGAAAGTTGGAACTACTTGAAATTGGAACTTGTAGCTCACCCTCTGGGTGTCTGCTCGAAGCAGCTACAGACTCTGGAGAGCCAAACATGTCCTCGGACACTCCCGGCACTAAAAGCCATACGATAAATTTAAAAAATACAATGAGGAAACTAACATTTTGTGAAACTCAAACATAAAGTAAGTCCCGCAGCATAACTGTGCTTGTTAAATCGTGCATAACGACCATGCGCTCAGCTGCAGCAAGTCCAGAGATTGTAGGTTTGAATCCCGGCATTGACAGCCACTATCCTGAGTGTGGGTTTTCCCCACACTCCCTCCAGGTAAATGCTGGGATAGTACCCTATTTTAAGTTATGGAAATTCAGTCCATGATGTCTAAGTCCCTAAATGAAACAAAAACCGGAATTCTGAAATTGGCTATAACCCTGCCTCCATGTTTGCTTTGCTTTGAAAGTTTTGGCACCTGCAAGATTGAGGGTTGTGTTTGTAAACCTGTGTGGTGACCTTTCCTTTGTTGAGTGTGTGTCATTGACCTTACCGGTGGTACATAATAGCTGTCATTAGAAACATATTTTAGGAGGAGAAAAGTGAGTTATCCATAATGGTGCCATTTGTTTTACCATGATTAATAAAATATACACTGTGTCATACAAGTCAACCCAGGGGCAATGGCAAGCAATTAAATTCAGTGTATTTTAATTATATCAGCTCCGTGGTGTTCGGGTAGCGCGCCTGCCTTACACCCAGAGGCCCCGGATTCGATTCCCGGCTGCGTCAGGGATTTTAGAAACTGACGTGAGGTCTGGAACAGTGTGCTCTCAGTCTCGTGAGGACAATTGAGTAGCTGTCTGACAGTGAGGTGCTACCGAGATTAACGGCTGAGGGGATCTGACGCGCTGACCACGCGCCGCCCCTTAATCTGCAGGCCAAATGGCTGGGCAGCAGTCGCTTGGTAGGTCTAAGCCCTTCATGGGCTATAGTGCTATGGGGTTTGTTTTGTTTTTATTTTAAATTATCGGTATGTATCACGGTGTTATTAGACCGGAGCTGAATGCTACGATTAGACCTTAATAATATTCACTGGATTTTCATGAATTTGAAGTGTTCATGTTTATGTCTTGAATGAAACCGTGGAATGATTGAGTTCTAGTATCTACTTTAGGAATAGAAAGAGTGCTTGTACTATTAAGTGACCATTAACTTCGCGATCATAAACCACGGGATTTTCTTTTCACGTGGAATCCGAGCCATCAGAAGTGACATTTCACTTCGGAAATCCCATAAGCATTAACCGGGAATCGAACCCGACCAGCCTTGGTGGGAGGCAAGCAGCTTTACCGCTGCGCTATCACAGCCCGGTAAAACTGCAGAGAAACGATGACCTAGATGACCGCCACTATTAAACCAATTAAGTAACTTCGGTTTCCTTGTCCACTCATGGTACAGGCAATATATGTGCGATTATGGGCGTATGTTCTCTCAAAAATGTGCTGTGGCTCACCCTTTTGATGGACCACAAACCACCACTGATTTGTCCGGATTGTAATATATGTTTACACGAATATTCATGTTCATGCTTGGATGCAAGTCTTAAATGGAACAAGTATAAGCATTATGCATCTGACGTGTAAACACTTGCAACTCGAAGTATCGAAATGAGTGCAGTGAATTTGAATTTTTCACAGAAATAGAAAATGACATGAGCTGCGACAACGAAGTCAGTCAAAAAATGATCGGATGTCGCCTTGAATCAAGTACGAAATAATAGTCCTGAAATCGAGAGGCTAAAGGAGAAAAAAGACATGCTGAGAAAGCAACTTCTAGAGGTCATGGTGCCGTCGCTTGAGGCACTTGACAGATAAATTTTACCGATGATGACTACAGTGATGGCAGTTCGGAACGAGAGAGATACTATCCTACCAGCATCCAACACACCCAACAAGAAAATCACGCCACAAAAAGAGCACTCTTGTTTGCCACGAAGTAGTGTTAAATTCATAATTATTTTACCCCAGCGCGTAGCAGTACGTTAAATCGCTCACCACGATCGTGACGGGGAACTGCAGCAAATCCGGAGACTGGAGGTTCGAATCCCGGCGCTGACATTGGCCTATCCTGAGTGTTCTTTTCCACACCCTCCAGGCAAATGCCGGGATAGTGCCTCATTTCAAGTTCTGAAGCACCTACCCCATTCATGTCTCTAATACAGTTACACACTACTACACCACATAAACACATGTTATCAGACAAATTTAACACACACCCAGTGCCGGATTAAGACTCGCAGTGGCCCTAGGCAATTGTTAATTTGAGGCCCCGTTTTCCCTATTTTTTCATAAAAATGTCAATCATAACTTTGAAAGAGATTTTATTTACAAATTTACAATGAATAATTAATACAATTTAGATCAGAAAAACTTTTTTCTGCATTTTGATTCGCAGGAAGTTTCAATAACATCATCGAAGTTGATTTTCCTTAAAATGTCTGATTCTATGCAGAGAAGACTAAATGGCCAGTCGTTCTTGTCCCAAAGTAGCTCTTCGAGGCGCTTTAATTCGTTTCAACTGTGAAAAAGAACGTTCCGCAGTACAGTTCGTTATCATTAAAGTTAAAAAATTCGGAGAGCTATTTCTACATCTGGAAATACATTTGCCAATTGGTCTTTCATTAAAATCTCATACAACTGACTATGAGATTTTTCGGCAGTGGTGTATCTGTTGTTTATCACATGGACGATTCAAACGGTCCAGTCAAATTTTGACAATTTGACGGACCATGTGTAACCCAAAACTGCATGTCTTCCCTGGTTAATTTTCCCCAATGCCCTGGATCAGTGAAACGGTTCAAATTTTCGGCACCTGGTTGTCCAGCTTCATTTTCATCCTCGGAAGATGAACTGGATATTTGAGATCTTGAAATGACCGGATCATTATTCGGATCTTCTGCGCGACCAGTGTTCGTTTTGTTTTGCTCCTTTGATCCATCGCTAGTGGCAGATCCTTGATTTTTCGATGAATTTGAAGAGGTTTCATTCCGAAGGAAAAATTTAGTCAGTTTTGGCACTTTCTCTAACACCACACTTTCTCGGTTATTTTTGTCTTTGTCAAGTTTTCTTTTTTGTACACCACTCAAATATGTACGTGAAGGCATTTTTGAAATATGTACGTGAAGACATTTTTGAGTTGGGATTTTAATTCAACCCGATACACAGATAAAACTGTTCATCGAACACTAACGAATTAAAATCGTCGATTTGAAGTCTGAACTCAAGCGGGAGCACGTTACTTGTTTCCGAAATTACTCTACAGACCAGAATGCCAGAATTTGGAAAAACTCTTTCCGAGCTAATCTATGGCTAATAAAGTGGAGGGGATGGCGGGGGGAGGACTTATGGGTAAAACTTGGGCAGAGAGAATTTACGAACAGCACTTTATAAACTATAAACCAACAAATTAAACTGTAAAATTAGAACTATAATTCTAAGTTTCACTTTTTAGCCTACTTTTCACATTTTGCAAAAATAAGGAAAAAGTAGACTTATGAGATCGATCCGGGAAAATGTGTGTCTGTCTGTCTGTCTGGCTGTGTGTGTGTGTACCCCCCCCCCCCCCCCTATCAACTCCTAAACGCTGCAGCAATCAAAACCAAATTTAATATGAGTAAAGATGTGCACCGGAATATCTCACGTCCATATTTGAAAATGATGTCAGTGCTACCAACTGCTGAAAAAACGCACTAGAAATTTGAGCTCCATGTTGGATATCTCGCAAGGTATGCATGGGAGCTATTCCAAAATTGGTACACATGCAGATAATACTATTTCAGTTTAATTTCCAGGAGGCTAACAATGACAGTGTTGCCAAAATAATTTTAAGCCTTCTGATAGGTCCAATGTTTAAATGCATATAACTTCTACACTATCAATTGGATTTCAACCAAATTTTGTATGTAATATCTGTACATAAACAGATATGATTGAGCGTATTCTTAAGATCCACCAGGGCTGCCAACTGTTAATAATTGCTCTCTCTATTTTTTTTTTATCCAAGTACCAATTTATCAGAAAGTATGCAAGCCACCAGCTTTAAACTATGCACACGTATATGCTGACATTTTAGATTAATTTGGAGTAACTTATATACGTCAGTTCTACCAACATGATTATAAGCCTGCTGATAGTACCAATTTTTAAATACATGTAACTTATATACTATCAGTTGGATTTCAACCAAATTTCGTATGTGCTATGTGTACCATAACAGATATGACTGAAAGTATTGTTAAGATCAATCAGGGCTGCCAACTGTTAATAAATGCTGTCCATATTTTTTACCCTAATATCAATATATCAGAAAGTATGCAAGCCAACAGCTCTATACTTTGCACACGTATAGCACCTGACATTGTAGATTAATTTGGAGTAATTAATACAAGGCAGTGCTGCCAACATGATTCTATGCCTGCTGATATGTCCAATTTTAAAATACATGTAACTTCTATACTAACAAATGAATTTCATCCAAAATTGGCACAACAAGATATCATAATATTTCAGATTATTTCTGACCAGCACACGCATGGTAATGTCGGCAACATGCTTTTACGCGTGCTGATAGATCCAGTGTCTAACTGCATGTAACGTCCATTGGACTTCAACCTAATTTTGTATTCTGTACCTTAAGAGATGGAACTAAGAATATATTCAGTCACCAGGGCTGCCAAATGTAGTGCTCTATTAGGCTACATTATACCAGGTATATTTTGAACTAATTTGATATTTCGATATTACCAACTTAATTTTGTCATTATTCTAGATAGGTAGAATAATCATTGGCATGAAAAGTAGGCTGTATAGTTCTTCACGGAACTTCTTGTTTTTTCGGTACCTAATTTGTTTGAATTTTTCCATTTTTTTTCATTTTTTTTCATTTTTGGGGGGCTCTTTTGAGCCGGGGGCCCCAGGAAATTGCCTATTGTGCCTTATGGTTAATCCAGCACTGCACACGCCCAAGTACACGGGGTTGATGACCAAAGATGTCCCGAGCCCCTAATAGGCCTACGTAGTCTATTAACTACAACGACGTATAATTATCTGCCCCCACCAGAAGTAGTTTGCTCGTGAACTTTCGAGTAGCCTACTCGAAATAACCATAGCGCATTTTACAAACGTGTTTTTATTAAACTTTTTTTTTAAACTCGAACTCGCTTTGAAATATGCCTATTGATCATTCGTATTTAAAATGGTAGAAATTAAACGACCAACTCGCTCGTTGCACATCACTGCACTACGAGTATTATACCACTGCACTATTATAGTCCGTTTATTTAGGGAGCGTCCGCCTCGTTGCGTAGTGGCCAGCACTCTTGGCAGTCACCGCGGAGTCCCAGGTTCAATTCCCGACTCTGCCAAGAAATTTAATTCTGATTTGAGGGCTGGAACGGGGCACACTCAGCCTTGTGAGGCAGAACTGGAAGTGATATCTGTTGTTTCCCACTTCTACTCCGGGAAAATGCCGGAATGATTCCTAACTTAAAGCCACGGCCGCCTCCTCAATCCTCATCTGAATTACAAATACACACTCTAATACAGCTATCACAATAACACAGGTTATCAGACAAATTTCACACACACACACACACACACAAGTACACGAGGCTACATGTCCACGATGTCGCAAAGCCTCTAAATCAATCAACAACAATAACGAATTACAAATACACACACTAATACAGCCATCACAAAACACAGGTTATCAGACAAATTCCACACACATCCAAGTACATGGGGCTACATGATAACGATGTCACAAAGCCCCTAAATTAATCAACAACTATTTAGGGAGGAGCTGGTTGGTACAGTTACGAGAAATGTTTGAATGGTCGCGGCCGATGGAGTTCAAGCCCATTGCAAATCATTATCAATGCTAAGCTGTCAGAGGTTACATACGCAACAGTCTCTGCCCACATCGCAACATTCCTGTAGCTAGGAGTGTCCACATTATGTGAGCAGTGAGTTTTACCCACACGTCTTTTTCAAATGTGGATAAAGGCAGGCCGCAGGCGAGGGCAATATTTGGGCGAATACGCTGAAATTGACAGGAAGACTTTTCTGTTGTTGATTCATTTAGGGACTTTGCGACATCTTGGTCATGAAGCTCCGTGTATTTGGTTGTATGTGGAATCTGTGTCATTGTGAATACTGTACTAGTAAGTGCAAATAGAGCTAGGATTTGGATAGGAGGCGTCCGTGGCCTTAAGTTACCGGCATTTGCCTGGTGTAGAAGTGGGAAACCACGGATACCGCTAGAATAGCTGATGTGGGAATCAAACCTACATCTTTTCAGTTTTGCCTCACGAACCTTCAGACCAGAATTAAATTTCTTAGCAGAGCCGTGAATCGAACTCGGACCTCCATGGTGATAGCCAAGAATGCAAGCCACTAGACCACGAGGTTGATTCAAGGATACGCAAATGTATAGGCTAACATTTCTTTCTTTCTTTCTTTCTTTCTTTCTTTCTTGCTTTCTTTCACACTAATACAGCAATCACAATAACACAGGTTTTCAGAAAAATTACACACACTACCGTACCCAAGTACGCGGGGCCATATGACCACGATGTCGCAAAGCCCCTAAATGAATCAACAATACATTTACACTGTTTAAGGTATTTAAATCTTCATTAGGTTACTGAATTTAAGAGTAGTTGCTTTTCCATCCTTTTCTAGGGACACGTTGCACCGACGCAAGAAGTTTTGGTACACTCGCTGAATATAGTTCTCGAGAGCCTCCAGAGTACGCAGAATGTTTCTATATACTACTAGCAGTAGTACCCGGCTTCGCCCGGTGGAATGATGATAATGTTTTAAGGTCTCCTTAGCAATATAATGGACTTAAAATCTAAGTGATTTGCCCCCAAAGTCAATGAGGGAGTAATATCTAGGTCATTTGCCCTTTTGATAAGGATGATAATAAAAACTACTGTTGAATTGACACGTCAAACTTACAAACTACCGTAATAGAAATACATATTTCAAAATTCACAGGCGAGGAAGACTTATTGTGTGTGGTGATTAATGGTGTAATGGGCGTAACATCTACTGTAGGTCATTTGCTCTTATGATGAGGATGATAAGGGAAACTACTACCGGTATTGAATTGACACTTCAACGTATAATGTACACAATGTACTGTAATAAAAATAACTATATGGCGGCTTCGGTGGCGTATTTGGTAGCATGCTGAGCTTCTATGCCCAAGATAGCGGGCTCAAACCCAGCCGAAGCCGTCGGATATTTTAAGAGCGTTAAAAATCCGTCAGTATGCCTTTCTTCGGAGGGGAAGTAAAGCCGGCGGTCCCATGTCAGATTTATGGCATGTTATTGAACCTTCCACTAATTACACCTGTGTGAAGCTAAATTGGATAGGTAAACAACGCTCATAGATGTCTACGTCCGTTGCCAAGAGACGACTGCAGTGGCGTCTAGTAGCTAAGTTCCGAACTTGGCCTAGTAGTCGTTGATGGTGGCGCTTGGCGGCAAAAGTACGAACTATTTGAAGAATTCTAAGTAGCAGTTTGTACTTAAATTAAAAAACAGATAACACACACTAATACAGTCATCACAATTAACACCGGTTATCAGACAGATTCTACACACACCCAAAGTACACGGGGCTACATGACTGCGTTGTCGCAGCCCCTAAACTTAAGAACCAACCAACCAAAAATAAATATTTTAAAAATCACAGTCGAGAAAGACTTTATGGGGCGGTGATTATTGGTATGATGCGCGTAACATCTAGGTCATTTGCACTTATGATGATAATAATAAGGTAATGACAAAATGCCTACTAAACGAACATGGTGTTATTTTAAAACTGATATAACTTAGGTAATTCAGGTGTCTAGCTTCGATGTCTTCCAAAGTCTCAACCTTATTTTCTGGCTTAGGCCTGTACTGGATGCGTCTAGTGAAAGAGCGTAACTGCTCGGCAAAGACAAAGAATATAGGTCCAAGCTGCACGAACCTGAGATGATCGCAGATGATGACGAAATATGATGACACACGTTCGGGGTTCCCCGTCCTATACAGATTGACCGGGAATCACTCACTGTTTCGCAACGGCCCTGTGCTGGCATCAGCATAGACAGCAGGAGATAACACGGCGGGCTCTGGAAAGTACACTCAAGTCACCTCGCGATGAATCAGCAAGCTATTCTCACAACTGACCCCCCCCCCAGGGTCTCACAACTTTGTGGGACGTGGGTTGGCGACCACGGAACCCCAGCTGAGTCTGGCATCGCTTCTACTTCCTGGTGCCGGGCTCATTTCAGTTCTCTTTCCTGTCGGCCTCCCTTGGTCAACTCTTGTTCTCTTCCGACCCAGACTGTATTAGGGTATCCGAGGGCTAGGGAGTCTTTCAATTTCCCGCCTTAATTGGCTTTGTCTCATCTTTCCTGATACCCTCATTCTTCGAGGGGTCTGCCTTCTTTTCCTTTTCATAATATCTCCTGTCTTCTGCTCAAGGCCCTCAAAGAGGCAGGGTGTGTGTAGACCCACCACTTCTGGTACACCCTCAAGGGCTCATGACTGGTGAGTTAGGAAGCTGGCAACCCCGAGGAATTCCTGAGCTACATGCAGGGAATTGAGTGGTAGGCCTATGTCAGAAATTTCAAGTGGACAGTGTTACGCATCGGGTTCCAAAGGGTAAGTAAGTATACACACTTTGTTTTCGATCGGTGAACGATGTAGATTTGTACCAAAGGGCCTTAATGCGGGAAATGGAGTGGTCTATCCGAAATTTCGAGTGAACAGTGTTACTCGTCGAGTTCCAAACGGTAATTATGTAAAATCTGGTTGAGATCGGTGAAAGTGTGTAGTTTTGTGCCAAGGGCCAAAATGCAGGGAATGGAGTGGCCTGTCCAAATTTTAAAGTGGACAGTGTTACTCATCATCATCATCATCATCTTGTACAGTTTCCAGCCCCAGGCTGGGTCTGTTTGGAACATCGGGTTCCAAAGGGTAAGTATACACATTTTGTTTTCGATCGGTGAACGATGTAGATTTGTGCCAAAGGGCCTAAATGCGTGAAATGGAGTGGTCTGTCCGAAATTTCGAGTGGACAGTGTTACTCGTCGAGTTCGAAAGGGTAATTATGTAAAATCTGGTTGAGATCGGTGAAACGGTGTAGTTTTCTGCCAAAGGGCCAAAAAGCAGGGAATAGTGTGGTCTGTCCGAAATTTAAAGTGAACAGTGTTACTTGTCGCGTTCCTCGAT
The DNA here is from genome assembly GCA_946902985.2 of Meconema thalassinum. Classification (NCBI taxonomy): domain Eukaryota; kingdom Metazoa; phylum Arthropoda; class Insecta; order Orthoptera; family Tettigoniidae; genus Meconema; species Meconema thalassinum. Next base: position 265,334,455 of record OX336390.1, on the reverse strand, counting down.
TGAAAGTTCTGAGAATGTAGGCCCAATTATTCGTCGACACTAACCGCGCAACACATCCCTACTTTTGTACAGTACCGGCACATGATTCGCATCCTCTTACCGGACAGAACTTCTGGACACACCATTCGCGTTTGTGTACAGTGAATGATGTTTGCTTACATTATTTTTAGTAGGCTATAAGTTCATCAATTAATATTAGTTGTCAATTCATTTTAGGGGCTTGGGACATCTTGGTCATCAGCCTCACTCAGCCTACTTGGGGATATGTTCAATGTATCAGATAACCTGTGTTTCTGTGGTGACTGTTTAGGATTGAGGTAGGTTCAAACAGCATACTTGAAATACGTACCATCCTGGTATTTACCTGGAGGGAATGTGGGAAAACGACACTCAGGATGGCCGCTGTCGAACTTCCAGCTCCCCTGTAAAATCACGATGTGTGACATAACAAGCATGACTATGGTGCTGGTAATCAATATGAGTGTTGTGCCTACTACCACAACACTGATATTGATTTCATGTGCGGGTAATTTTTAGTAAGAAAAGTCTCTCGTTTATTCAGTATACATTTACAAGTGACATTGTGACAAGTTGGGATCCAGGTAGCTTCACACTGACTATGACGACCACACTTCACTGTAATGTATTCAGTCTTGACAGTGACGGTTCTTGGAACGTGCAACCCGTGCCCCCACATATGGCACTGAAATTGAGATCGGAAACATACTTTTTAATTTCTTGCATAATAGGGTTGCCAGATTTCAAGAATGGAAAAACGGAACACACGTCCCAAAACATTGTTCTTTTTAATCAAGGTTGTTACATTGTGGTGTTTGAAGCCATATTTTCAGTGTTGCCTTAGTAAACAAGAGTTTAGTGTTTTTCAGTCGGTCAACACGAATGATTAATAAAACAATGTTTTATTAATCTCATGTAATTTATTTCAGGATTAGGGCATAACCCATCTCTTTTGGGTACATTCGTGTTGACCGACTGAAAAGCACTCAACTCTTGTCAAGGTTGTTAGATGTTGTAATAAATAATACTCATAATTATGTATTAATTAAACACTACATAATCAAATACAAAAAAATAAAACTAGATATTGCTGACATATCATAGCCTATAGGCCCATGACACCAGCAACTTACAAATACTTTTCATTTGAACGACCCTTTGCAAGGATTTTTTTTATTTCTGATAAAACCTTCTGATAAAATTCACTACAATGTTCGTCATAATTTTAATATGTAAACAATCTTTTTTTTTTTTTATCAAACTAATGGAGCTTCTGTTTCTATGATCTCTCCATTTGATATTCATGACAGAAAAAATTCTCTCCGTAAAAGCATTGAAGGGGAAAATGCTGAGTATGAACTACGATATTCCTTAATTTTGCTGCCCCTAATAAATCTATAACACGTAGACCTACCCATCTATCTGACACAGACATAGAAATCATTTTCTCTCTCAAACTTGCACCTGTATCACCAGAAAACATGCTAGATATTACAATCACCGCAATTCTGAAGCGGGACATATGAAAATTGGTGCGAATTTGAATATATTATCAAATTAACACAAAAAAAAACAACTGAATATTTGGCGTTCCGTTAAAGATTAAAACGGAACGCGGAACAAAACAAGAAAAAACGGAATTGTTCCGGGTAAAACGGAACGTCTGGCAACCCTATGCATAAAACAAGAAAGTTTAACTTTATTGAGTTTGTATAGTGCGCCAATAGCCTACTCTTACTTTGCCGTATTGGTTACTGTAACAGCTCCACAGCATTTATTTATTTATTTATTTTAGGAATTCTGAATTAACTTTGTTGTCTTAATTTGTTTTTATGCTTACGCTACTAGACTACATTCAACCGTGGCGAGATTAACGGTCACGTAAAACTAGAAGCTTCCGTTTTAACTACCCAACTAACTGTCGTTTACGTCTCACGGTGTAGCCGTGCTCGTTAAATCGTGCACCACGGCCGCGAGGGCAGCTGCAGAAAGTCCGGAGATCGTAGGTTCGAATCCCGGCGCTGACAGTGGCTATCGTGAGTAGGCCTATGGTTTTTCTCGCGTTTTTTCCACATTCCCTCCTGGCAAATGCCGGGATAGTAGCCTACCTTACGGTACTTCAAGTCCCGGCACGCCTGCACCCATCATTGTCCCTGATACAGTTACACACACTACTAGAGTCATCGCAGCAATTCAGGTTATCTTTAACGCACACCTCCAACTACACAGGGCTGATGGCCAAGGTGCCCCAAGCCCCTCAAATGAATTAACAATAACAACCCTGTCTTTTACGAATTATTTGAATATACCGTAGGCTAGTAATCCTAATATTTCGAACATAAGGCCTACATTAAAACTGAATCTACTTTAAGCAATGTGATCTGTAATCTGTAATACATTAGTAAGTAATTGACACAGATAAATGAACGTTGTTGGTAGGGTATCAGAGTAATGTGCAACGCGTATGATAATGGGGACTTAGATCGGGTCAGAATGTGGATGGCTAAGAGAAGGGGAAGGGGAGGGGATGATAATGTGATTGGCCCAAAAATATGTTTTTCAGGAGTACGAATGTTTGTTCAAGCCACCCCTGATCTTTGAACAGCCCTGGAGACAGACACGCACAACAACTTGTTGGATCACATTCAACACTGTTCACATGTTATTGGCTGTGCTATCGCGTTACGACCAATAAGATAGCACCAGGCGGAGCGGACTCATGTTACATCATGGTCAGGGGAATACCCTTTCTATCTTCTCGCAGTGTAATCTCATGGGTCATGGCCCACTTCCACTTCAGTGAGAAGGAAGAAGCGTGAGTGACGTGACGACGTGTTACTCGTAATTATAGGAGATAGCGTACACGGAAGGAAGTTCTTTTTTCTAAATTAGTGTTTACATGTGATTGCTCGTCATTTACCGGTGCGTGAAGGAGTTGTGAAGATCAACTAAGGACGGACATCAATCTGGCATGGCTGATGACACCTCATCTCCGGTGAGTCATCAAATAATAAATACCATACATTCCCCAGTAACAGGTGGCGTGTACAGTACTATACAATCAGCTTAAATGTGAACTCGACATCTTAACATAATGGCTGATCATGAAGGTCATGCTACTGCACGGAGCTCGCCCACAGATATCAGATGAGCTAGAACTCGGCGCGGATAAACAAAACGTTATCCGCATCCACCCCGCATCCACACGACTGTTATCCGCATACGCACGACTTTATCCGCACAACACATTTAGACATTTGAGGAGAAAGTCGTCCCTTATGAAAAGTATGCAATGTGTTTTGTTTAAAATGAATGTTATACTGCCAGAACTGCAACCCTTTTCAGTTCGGAGTGTTAATTATGTTTAATGACATAATTTGAATGACATTAGCTTAAATCATCATCTTACATTTGTCATGAAAAAAAAAAAAACAGAAACATATGCCACCAACATCTGGGTCATAGCAATAATATTCAACAAGTTGGAATTTTATTCTAAAAACTATCCGTATATTTACTCCAAACTTATCCGCTATCCGCATAGCCATGCAAACTATATCCGATGGTGAAAATTTTGCGGATATCCGCGGGTTTATCCGCGGTTAACCGCATCCGCACAGGGCTTTACAGATGACGCAGTTACGGTGAATAACTGGACGTACGGTATTCTATTAAACTTGCATTAACGAAAAATAAATAAGCGATTGTATAGTACTTAACCAAGCATGACGGTGATTAATTATACATTCAACCGACTAACCCCTTCGTTCTACAGCCCATGGAAGGGCTTGGAATACCAAGCAACCGGAACTCAGCCACACGACCTGCTGTTTGTGGGGTGAGGCTTGTTCAGCGTGACGTGTCCCCTCAGCCGTTAATCTTGGCATTAAAAAAACTGAGATCACTCCCTCTCGGTTATTCAACTGTCCTCACGAGGCTGAGTGCATCCCGTTACAGCTCTCACGTCTGTTCTAAAATCCCCGACGGAGCTAGGATTCGAACCCTGGACCTCATAGGTAAGAGGCAACCATGTAGGCCTAATAAATATACCACGGGACTGGCCTACAATTAAACATACGGTATACTATAATATTATTTATGTGAACTACAGCGATATTGGCAATTTGTGGCGAAATCGCTTATTTTGTAACTGGCACTCGTATATAGTCTACTTGGCTTCGCCCGGGTGAGCTCTTTCCCACCTCAATTCATATAGCCTACGGTACCAGTATGTTCGAACGTCGCTATGTTACATTATACTTTGTCCAATAAACAGTTGCTATTACAGTAATTCGTATTAGGGGCTTTGGACATCTTTGGTCATCAGCTCCGTGTACTTGGAAGTGTGTTGACTTTGTCTGATAACCTGTGTTTCTGAGATGAATGTAGTTGTGTGTGTAGCTGTAATGATTGGAGTCGGGGATTTAGGTGTCCCGGGACTTGAAGTTAGGCCGCGGCATTTGCCTGGAGGGTGTGTGGTAAACCCCTAGAAATACCACATTCAAGATAGCCACCGAGATTCGAGATTCGAAGGGGATGGGGGTAGGTGTCCCGGGACTTGAAGTTAGGGCACGGCATTTGCCTGGAGGGTGTGTGGTAAACCCCTAGAAATACCACATTCAAGATAGCCACCGAGATTCGAGATTCGAACCTCCGATCTCCGGACTTGCTGCAGCTTCCCTCGCATGGGAGGGGTGGGGGTGTAATCAGGGGCCGTCCACATATCGTAATCACTTTTGGTTTATTTTTACCCTCACCCCCAATGTAATCACGCGTAATCATCGCATAGACCTCCCCCCCCCCCCCGCACCGTATTACGTAATAAAAAACAGTAGTCTACCTAATATTTCTGATTTCGTCACGATTTATTCGTATAAATAAATGAAACAAGAAACACAATGCCAAAGACTGTATAATAATATTATTGGTTTTACGTCCCTTTTAACTACTCTGGCTTTTAGAGACGCCGGGGTGCCGGAATTTTGCCCCGAAGGGGATCTTTAACGTGCCAGTAAATCTACTGACAATGCCAAAGACTCAAGGATGTCAATTGATATCTCTACATACCGTAGTATAAAACGAAGTCCCCGATTCTTGGATGTAACGGGTAATCTGGATGGATTTTGATGCGTTTTCTACCATTCTTTAAGGATTTCTAAGGAAGGTTTCTGTAGAAAAACATTCATTTATGACCAAAGGGAGCCGAGCAGTAACAATTTCAGCGAATCGAGTTGAAAAAAAAACTGCCGTCCGTGCACCTTTTAAGTTTACGCTGGGTGAACCGTTAAAATATGTACCAGGGAGATTATTTTGCTAGAGCGGGGCCGGCGACCGACTACGGGGCGCGCGCGCCCTCCGCCAGCCAACCGAGCTCGCAACGCGGACTGCGCGCCGTTAGAAACCGTAACAAAGTACATTAATTAATGGTAAATCACCAGCAAATCATGATTAAAGAGATTACCTATCCACAGGAGAAGCTGAGAGTGTTCTCCTTCAGCTGACAGACAGGCGTTGTACCGTGTAAATAAATTAGCGTTTACACGTTGTAATTCCCTTCTGTTGTGAGGAATATCTGCTGCCGTATATTGTTCTCCAGCTCCACTTTTAAATTAACCCACAATTGAACATCAAACGGGCTTAGGTCCGTGCTTCGATGAATTACAGTAGACACCCAGGGGGGTGCAGGAGTAGCTACATAATGTAATGCTATAACTTCCAAAGTTACTGTCTGTCAGCTGAAGGAGAACAATTTTAGTATCTTCTGTAAAATTATACTGATGACGTGAGGTCATCCAGATCTCCAAGAAATAAAAAGAACTCTGTGCTTCTTTAAATCTTGCAGCTGTTGTTTATGTTACCTTCTTATTTGTGCGCTGACACTACACACCCTAGTTGTTGAAAGTTTTGTCTTATGACTTTAATGACCTGGTTAGCTCACCTCCGCCTCGCGCAAATCTGCAGCCCCAGCTCGGTTGGCTGGCGGAAGGCGCGCGCGCCTGGCAGTCGGCCGCTGGTCCCGCTCCAGCAAAAGAATCTCACTGTATATAGGCCTACTATGAGTGTAAGAATTGTTCAGCATGAAAAGTTCTACAAAAGAGTCCGCGACAGCATATCTCTATCTTTAATAAATCGCCCACAATGTGTTTTTACGTTGTCTTTTCTTCCGACAATCTCCATTTAGTGGAAATTTAAATTACTACTTTCGGAGCGAGCGAGTCTATCACCCCAGATTCGGCTAGCATCGAACTGTCGATTCATGTCGAGTTAAGATTTCAGAGAATAGCATATGTGTTTGGAGTTTCGCTGCTCCCCTCGGCTCTTCTGAATTGCGCCTGGGACCTGTCGTCCGTGCGCCTTTTAAGCTTACGCTCGGTAAACCGTTAAAGATACCGGACGAAGCCGGGGCAGGTTGCTAGTAAGTTAATTAATATAACGCTGCAGTTTCCTAAAGTGGGGAGCTTGATAGCCCAGTGGTTTAGCTGCTCGTCTTTCACCCGGACGGCTGGGGTTCACATCACGGTGACAGCAGGGTGGAACTTTCACCTGAAAACTCACGTGACGTCAGGAAGGGCGTCCGGCTTTAAATCTCCAGCAAAATCAAAATGGTTTGGCTCCGGCGATATATTTTTAAAAAGTAAAAAATCGAATCCATTCAAAGTTCATACTATTCTTCGGATAAGGGCCAAAAATTATCTCAGTTAAGTTTTTTGATAGCACCAACTATTGACCAAAGGGTTAGAAAAAATATACCTTCCTTAATAGGCGCAATATCAAAACCGTTTAAGATTTTCAATATAGTCCTCTATACATTACCGTACCTGAAATATTTCTTTTTTATGACCCACTCTTATACCAAGGAATGAGCAAAATGTTCTCGATGAAGATGCCAAGTTGATGAGGGAAGAGCTAAGCCGAAGATACTAGTAGGTACCATCACAAATTATTGCTGACTGTACTACGGATGTCATCAATGCAGAGGGGTCTAGATACAAAACTCACATTCTCCACTTTTGTTCGAAATTGAGTTAGCAAGGCATTCTTATTCTCCGTTCCAAACTACACACGACTATCTTAGTGCTGAAAAGCCAAGCTCACAATATCCAGTAGTTTTCAAATGCCAGAAACTCAATTTAGATGCAAAACTAACATTATCCACACTGTTTAGTTGCAAAGAGCACATTCTACCTTTTGGCCAATCACAAGACAGCTTCTAGCCATGTGACTTTCTACAGCTGCAAGCCAATATTATATTGTCTGTTCAACTCGTGACCTTTACATAAGAAATAAATTATAAGTGTATTTCAACAATGCAATTGGTTTCATTCGTCTACATTTTTCACAAATTTGTCTATTGTTTTGTCTGAAGTAATTAATGTTGTTTAGAGTCAAAAGTAACATTCTCCAGCTTGTTCAGACACAAAACTCACAGTCTCCAATGTTTGGATACAAAAGTCACATTCTCCAAAATTAAAACCTATTTTTCAGATAAATTAATATAAATAATGAAACATAGTTTATACAAGATGGTGTAATTAAGTATAGCCTGCAACAAACGCCAAGTCTTTTAGAGATTCTATTAATTACATACATTTAAGAATCCTTAGTTCCTGTAAAATTAGAAAAAGTGGAGAACGTGAGTTTTGCATCTAGACCACTCTATTGATGTTGTTTTCACAGCCATGTCGTTCTACAGCCGAGCCAAAGATATAGCGTTATCTCCAACTCCTGTCCGGCTGGTCGGCATTGCTAGTGCTAGGTAAATAACAGTAGACTGCATTTGCCTCGTGAAATCTACCTCCGCCTTCCGGCGTGCCGAGAGAGATTTTTTAAATCGCTTATCCTCTCAGCTCGGTTTCACCCACGGACTCTGCAAGGGATCATTCCTCTACCGTCGCAAGGACGGTGTCTGGGAGCGAATAGACTTTGTTAGCAGCGGCTTCGGTGGCGTAGTTGGTAGCATGCTGAGCTTCTGTTCCCAAGGTCGCGGGTTCAAATCCGGCCGAAGTCGTCGTCGGATTTTTTAAGAACGTTAAAAATCCCTCAGTAAGCCTTCCTTCGGAGGGGAAGTAAAGCCGGCAGTCCCATGTCATGTTAAAGAACCTTCCACTAATTACACCTGTGTGAAGCTAAATTATACAGAGTCAGCCAGAAAAATGTATACACTCTTTGTTAGACGATATCGGGATATGGACATTCTCAACTGTTATCATTGTTTTTAAATGTTGTAGTATGGCGTTTCGCTCAACAGATGTCGGTACTTGCATCACGATAGTGGGAAAACGAAATGGCTGGAGCACGCTTGACGTTCGAGCAGCGAAAGTACATTCTGAAGTGGTTTATCAGGTTGGATAATGCCGTTGAAGTGCAACGTCAGTGGAGAAGGGAGTTTGAAACAGAACCCCTAACACGCCTAACACTTAAACGCATTACTGGGAAGTTTGAGACGCATGGAACAATTTGTGATATTCACAAAGGAAGAACGCGTACAGCTACCTGTCGTGCTTCGTCGGCTCACGTGTTGAAAGGTTTGCTAATTCTCCACAGAAGTTTGCTACGCAATGTGCGCGGGAAGTGGGGATTAGCAGTACAAGTGTACGACGAATTTTTGAAAACAGCTAAGTGGAAAGTTTACATCCCACGAAGACTGTATGCGTTTAATGAGGACGATTCGGATCGTCGAAAGCAATTTTACGAATGGTATCAGCAAATGGTAACCCAAGATGAACAATTTCTGACGAAGTTAGTGTGGTCTGATTAAGCCCAGTTTAAACTTAATGGAACAGTGAATCGACTTAACTGTGTCTACTGGGCTCCGGAATATCTGCATGTTCATGTGGACAACGCGGTCAATCTACCAGGGGTTAATGTCTGGTGTGGACTGTTGTCGAGAGGCTTACCAGAACCCTTTCTCTTTCATGGTATTGTCATTGGAGCAGTGTACTCGAATGTTACGCACATTAATGTTACCAGCTGTACGTGGGCTTTATGGAGCCGATGATAAAGTCTTCTACCAACAGGACGCGGCGCCACCACACTACCATGTAGCAGTACGAGCTTTCCTGGATGACAATCTGCCGGGACATTGGATTGAACGAAGAGGGCCCATTGAGTTCCCCCCACGGTCGCCAGATTTTACCCCTATGGACTTTTACCTGTGGGGAACTGAAAAATCAAGTCTATCGACGAAAGCCATGCACGCTGGAGGCCCTTTGTCAGGAGATTACAGCGGCATGTGCAGCGGTCCCCATTCAAACATTGACGGACGTAGTTGCAGCGACCGCTCGTCGTTCTGCTATGTGTCTGGCAGCCAACGGTGAACATTTTGAACATCTCATGTAACCATATGTTTAACTGAAGACAGTACTACATATGAAAATCCACAGCCTGCTTCCAGTCTCCGACCGAGTCAGGGAATGGAATGAATGAAGTCCCTATCTAGCGGCGAGGATGTAAACTGTGCCGGCTGCCGAAGCCTGACGCACTCCTCTGGGGCAATGATTAAATGAATGACAGATGAAATGAAATGATAGTGGAGAGTGTTGCTGGAATGAAATTTTGACAGGGAAAACCGGAGTACCCGGAGAAAAACCTGTCTGCCTCCGTTTTGTCCAGCACAGATCTCACATGGAGTGACCGGGATTTGAACCACGGACCCAGCGGTGAGAGGCCGGCGTGCTGCCGCCTAAGCCACGGAGGCTCGGTACAGTACTACATATGTAATCAAAATTTAAATGTAAAAGAAACACACACTAAATAGTTTTTGTTCCGTAAAGAGTGTAGCCGTCGCCTCCGTAGCGTAGCGGTCAGCATAGTTAGCTGCCGCCCCGGAGGTCCTGGGTTCGATTCCCGGCTCTGCCACGAAATTTGAAAAGTGGTACGAGGACTGGAACGGGGTCTACTCAGCCTCGGGTGGCCCAAATGAGTAGAGGGGGTTCGATTCCCCCTCAGCCATCCTCGAAGTGGTTTTCCGTGGTTTCCCACTTCGTCTTCGGGCAAATGCCGGGATGGCCCCTACCGTAAGGCCACGGCCGCCTCCTTCCCTCTTCCTTGCCTATCCATCCCAATCTTCCCCTCCCTTCCCTCATGAGGCCCCTGTTCGCTTTGCAGGTGAGGCCGCCTGGGCGAGGTGCTAATCACACCTCACCAGTTGTATCCCTTCCGATTAGATGTTCCCAGCTCTAGGACACTGCCTGGATAGGCGGTAGGGGTGAGTTCCCTCGCTGAGTCCCTGGGAGCCACCACCCTGGAGGGTAAACACGATAAAAAAAAAAAGAGTGTAGCCTATACATTTTTCTGGCGGACTGTATATATATACACACATCAAAAAAAGTTTTGCATCACCTCGGTTCCAAGAGTTCCGGAACCGTTAAATACAAAGGGAATAGAGATCAACACAAACAACATTTCAGCTCGTTTTATTGCTCATGAGACCCACACATTGCATGTTGTACCACCATACAGCTAGACTTTCAGCATTTGTGGTCCAGATTGCAGTACACACCACTACCTCTAATACCCAGTAGCACGTCCTCTTGCATTGATGCATGCCTGTATTCGCCGTGGCATACTATCCACAAGTTCATCAAGACACTGTTGGTCCAAATTGTCCCACTCCTCAACGACAATTCGGCGTAAATCTCTCAGAGTGGTTGGTGGGTCAAGACGTCCATAAACAGCCCTTTTCAACATATCCCAGGCATGTTCGATAGGGTTCATGTCTGGCGAACATGCTGGCCACTGTAGTCGAGCGATGTCGTTATCTTGAAGGAACGCATTCACAAGATGTGCACGATGAGGTCGAGAATTGTCGTCCATGAAGACAAATGCCTCTCCAATATTCTGCCGATATGGTTGCACTATGGGTCGGAGGATGTCATTCAGGTATCGTAAAGCCGTTTCGGAGCCTTCCATGACCACCAGTGGCGTACGTCGGCCCCACATAATGCCACCCCAAAACATCAGGGAACCACCACCTTGCTGCACTCGCTGGACAGTGTGTCTAAGACGTTCAGCCTGACCAGGGTGCCTCCAAACACGTCTCCGACGATTGTCTGGTTGAAGGCATATGCGACACTCATCGGTGAAGAGAACGTGATGCCAATTCCGTGGGGTCCATTCAGCATGTTGTTGGGCCCATCTGTACCGCGCTGCATGGTGTCGGGGTTGCAAAGCTGGACCTCGCCATGGACGTCGGGAGTGAAGTTGCGCATCATGCAGCCTATTGCGCACAGTTTGAGTTGAAACACGACGTCCTGTGGCTGAACGAAACGCATTATTCAACATGGTGGCATTGCTGTCAGGGTTCCTCCGAGCGGCAATCCGTAAGTAGCGGTCATCCACTACAGTAGTAGCCCTTGGGCGGCCTGAGCGAGGCCTGTCATCGACAGTTCCTGTATCTCTGTACCTCCTCCATGTCCGAACAACATCGCTTTGGTTCACTCTGAGACGCCTGGAAACTTCCCTTGTTGAGAGCCCTTCTTGACACAAAGTAACAATGCGGACGCGATCGAACTGCGGTATTGACCTTCTAGGCATGGTAGAACTACAGACAACATGAGCAGCGTACCTTCGTCCTGGTGGAATGACTGGAACTGATCGGCTGTCGTACCCCCTCCGTCTAATAGGCCCTGCTCATGCATGGTTGTTTACATCTTTGAGCAGTTTTAGTGACATCTATGAACAGTCAAAGGGACTGTATCTTGGATACAATATACACAGTCAACGTCTATATGCCGGAAATCTGGGAACCGAGGTGATGCAAAACTTTTTTTGATGTGTGTATATAACAAAAATAGAATCTAAGAAGTCAAATTCCTGACCTACAACGGGTGATAATCTCAAAATGATAATCACAATTAGCTAACTCATTTAACTGCCTGCATTATACGCATATATTATACAAAATAACGCCTGAGCTTCCAGACACGGTAGTTACCCTCCTATTGGAGATGTCCTCAACCTGCAAGAGAGAACAAAGTTTGCTATCCAAAATACTGCCAGCGATGTGCTGAATTTGGTGTAAAAAATTTCTGTGATGGCGGTAGTGTAAACAAAACCGACAAAAATGTTCAACTACAATAGTTATTAATCTGTAAAGTCTAACACTCGTATGCGATGTAGCGCCCTCCCCAGTGAGTATATATACAACCCTGTCGACAATGCCGTGACGGGGTGTCAGGTGCCTTGGGATAAGCATGAGACTTGTTCTTAAACTAAACTGTCGCTTCGGTGACATCACCACTGGTACCAGCGAAAGCTACCCAACTTAAACAAATCGAAATCGAACAAATCAATGAATATAATAACTACTTATATGAATTACCAGCGCATCAATGCGGTCTCATAAGGAGGAAAAATTGAAAACCAATCCCGAAGGCGACTTCGACTCCCTTTTTTTTTTCTCTTGCATTATTTGTCTACATTTATAAATAGAGTAATACATATTGAATCTTACATTTTAAGAAAACATTTATAAATCCATACGGATTGAATCTTACATTTTAAGAAAAGTACACCTATATACCGTAGTTCATCACGAAACTACTTGCTAATATTTTTATTTTTTAGCCTACTTTTCACATTTTGCAAAAATGAGGAAAAAGTAGACTTATGAGATCGGGCAAATGTGTGTCTGTCTGGCTGTGTGTGTGTCCCCCCTATCAACTCCTAAACGGCTGCAGCAATCGACAAAATTTGGTAGGAGTAAAGATCTATACCTGAATATCTCACGGCCATATTTGAAAATGATGTCAGTGCTACCAACTGCTGAAAAATCGCAATTGAAATTTGAGCTCCATGTTGGATATCTTGGAAGGTATGAATGGGAGCTATTTCAAAATTGGCACACGTATAGATAATAACATTGCAGTTTAATTTCCAGGAGGCCATACATGGCAGTGTTGCCAAAATGTTTATAAGCCTGCTGATAGGTCCAACCCTTAAATGCATATAATTTATTCACTATCAATTGGATTTCAACCAAATTTCGTATGTGCTATGTGTACATAAACAGATATTACTGAGCTTATTCTTAAGAGCCACCAGGGCTGCCAACTGTTAATAAATGATCTCAATTTTTAAATCCAAAAACCCATATATCAGAGAGTATGCAAGCCGACAGCACTAAACTATGCACACGTATAGTACCTGACATTCTATATTAATTTGGAGTAACTTATATACGTCAGTGCTACCAACATGATTCTAAGCCTACTGAGAGATCCAACTTTAAATACATGTAACTTCTATACTATCATTTGGATTTCAACCAAATTTTGTGTGTGCTATGTGTACCATAACATATAGGACTATGCCGATTCTTAAGAGTAACCAGGCCTGCCAACAGTTAATAAATACTGTCTCTATTTTTGTTACCCTAATATCAATATATCAGAAAGTATGCAAGCCAATAGCTCTAAACTTTGCACACGTATAGTACCTGGCATTCTAGATTAATTTGAAGTAACTTATATAGGCCTACGCCAGTGCTGCCAACATGATTCTAAGCCTGCTGATAGGTCTAATTTTAAAATGCATGTAACTTCTATACTAACTAATGGATTTCATTCAAAATTGACACAACAATAGATCATATTATTTCAGATTATTTCTGACCAATACAAGTATGTCATTGTTGCCAACATGATTTTACGTGCGCTGTTAGATCCAATGTTTAACTGCATGTAACCTCCATTCTATCCATTGGACTTCAACCACATTTTGTATTCTGTACCTTAAGAGATGGAACTAAGAATATATTTAGTCACCAGGGCTGCCAACTGTAGTTCTCTATTAGGCTACGTTATGCCAGGTATACAGTAATTCGAACTAATTAGAAATTTCGATATTACCAACTTAATTTCGTCATTATTCTAGATAGATCGATAATATAGATTAATCATTGGCATGATTCTTAAATTTTAATAAAAGTAGGCTCTTTAGTTCGTCACGGAACTTCTTGTAATTTTTAATTTTTATTAATGCAGCCAATGGCCATGCATTTTTCTTTTCATGACGGGTCAGGGAAAGGATTATGAAAGGAAATCGGCCGTGGACCTATTGAAAGGAACCGTCCCGGCATTTGCCTGGTAGTGAAAATGGGAAACCACGAAAACCATTTTCAGGACGGCCGAGGTGGGATTCGAACCCACGCTTTCCCGATGCCAGCGAGGCACGGCCACCACGACTGGTCCTGTCTTTAAAGTATTTTTTTTTTAAATTTCCGTTTATCCGTCTGACTTTTATCTTGGACTCCAAAACGAATAACTCAGCTTACCATGTCTTGAGGGAAACTTGACAGAGATACAGTATGTCTAGAGGCGTCTGGAATCGGGTGATCTCTGGCCGGTTTTTCGTGGGTTACCGGGACATAACAATTTTCAATTTTGTCCTTCAGGAAATTATCTATGAGTCGTAAATCTACAGAGATGAGACTGTCACAATTCGCTATTCGCTATCGTTTTACCCTCCAGGATCGGCTTTTCCCACGGACTAAGCGAGGGATCCCACCTCTACCGCCACTGAGGGCAGTGTCCTGGAGCTCTGTCACAATAATCATTTATTTATTAATAGAGCCCGGATTTCCATGCACTATCAAAGCTCAGGATTCATGTGGGCTGCTCCGACTAGCTAATTCAATCATGCAATACCAAATATTCACTATCATAATATGACAAAACACATTGTAAATTGGAAAATATCCACTAGCATATTCACTTTAACCTTATGTTATAATTTCATTTCCTTTTTAAACATGCATTAATAATAACGATAATAATAATAATACTGTTGCGTAAACTTTCTCGACCAATAGCATACATAATATAGCTTTGGGGCTATTGGGTCGAGTGAAACTTTGAAAACTGACGTTTCGAGACAATTACTTGTTCCTTTATCAAGGTTTGTCAAGAAAGTAGGAATGAGTAGACAATGGCATGTAGCCTCCATAGATAAATGATATAAGATAGGAAGCCCAGTCGAAACAAATAGTTACTCCATGACCTCCTGAGGCCAAGAAGCTGTTGGTAATGAAACTATAGAGGGCAGCCATGATTTATTATTAAAGGTGTGTTTCAATCGCCTCCCGAATCTTTCTCCATACAGATGACAGAAGTTTTATCAAAAAGAATTTGATGTTCATTCTGTATGGCATGTTCAGCAACCGCAGACTTCTCTGGTTGGCAAAGACTTAAATGCCAACGATGTTCATTGACCCATGTTGTGATTCTCCTAGGCTACATGTCTGTCCAATATAGGCTACACGTAACCACAGGCACATGGAATCTTATATACTCCAGCACAGTAGACCAGCTGAATCCTTGACTGATCGCAAGGATTTGCCTACGATGACATTAGGTTTGAATATGGTTTTGATATTGTGTCATCTTAGAATAATGCTAATCCTGTCCGTGACAGATTGCACGTATGGCAGATAGGCCAATTTCGCAGGAGGAGGATTCTGCGACAATCTGTCTTTCGGTTGAGGATGTAACACTTCATTAATCTGTCTCATCGAGTAGCCATTCTTCTGGAAAGTATCGGCCAGGAACAAAAGTTCACCGTCTAACTTATCCTTTTCACACACCGTCCTTGCTCTGTTAACAAGAGTGTTAAGGGCAGCCCGATTCTGGCATGGATGGTGGTGAGAGGACCCATGAAGATAACGATTTGTATGGGTGGGTTTGCGGTAGACAGTGTGTCCCAGGCTGCCGTCAGCATTCTTGGAAACCAAGACATCCAGAAAAGGCAGGCAACCTTCACGTACCGGTAGGCATTTACGTCTTTGACAACCGGAGAAGTCTGCGATTGCTGAACATGCCATAGAGAATGGCCATCAAATTCTTTTTGATGAAACTTCTGTCATCTGTATGGAGAAACATTTCACAACTCGTATGATTCGGAAAGCGATTGAAATCAGTAAACAACCACACAACTTTAATAGAGGTGATGGTTATCCCTTGAGTAAATCATGGCTGCCCTCTATAGTTTCATTACCAACATCCCATTGGTCTCAGAAGGTCATGGAGTAACTATTTGTTTCGACATGGCTTCCCATCTTATACCATTTATCTATGGAGGCTGTATGCCATTGTTTACTCTTTCCTTCTTTCTTGACAAACCTTGATAAGGGGACAAGTAGTTGTTTCGAGCTTGCCACGGTGGGTGAGTGGATAGCGTGTCGGTCTACTAACCCCATGACTGCAGGTTCGCTCCTGGCCGTGGTAAGTGATTTTTAAAAGGCGGCAAAAATACGATACGCATGTCATACGATGTTGGCATGTTAAAGAACCCATTTGAATTCAGTAGGCCGTGTTCATAATGGCAAAATTAATCTCGTGAGTTTCCGCCAACACAAAGTTCCTTATTTCTCTACTAGAAAGCACTATCGTGTTCAAGGAGCTTAGATATCTAACATCCTTGACTTTCATGGTGATTCAAGGAACAACGAAATTCGACACGCAAGCTACCCTCTGGGTGTCAAATTACAAAAGCTTGCACAAGGCACCCGAGGCCATACGATAGTATAATTATTATTTTAGTTGTCTCGAAATGTTGGATTTTAAAATTTCACCTGACCTAATATCCCCAAAGCTATATTATGTAATAATTATAATGATAATAAAAATTGCAAAGTTTTACATTAAATCTTAATTGGTTCACTGTAGGTTGGTTGGTTCCTCAGTTTAAAGACTGCGACAACGCGGTCATGTAGCCCCGTGTACTTTGGGTGTGTGTAGAATCTGTCTGATTGTGATGACTGTATTAGTGTGTGTATCTGTTTTCAATTCAAGTGAGGACTGCAGACATTGCATTTTTCAGGTAGTTCCTACTTTTGCCGCCAAACGCCACCGTTAACGACTACTAACTTGATTACCAGATGCCACCGCAGTCGGCTCCTGGCGACGAACGTCGGAACCTAAGAGCGTTTGTCGAATGTTTAACCTATATATAATTTAGCTTCACAGAGGTGTAATTAGTGGAAGGTTCTTTAAAATGCCATAAATCTAAGACATGGGACCGCCGGCTTTACTTCCCCTCCGAAAAAATCCGATGACTTCGGCCGGGTTTGAACCCGCGATCTTGGGCATAGAAGCTCAGCATGCTACCAACCACGCCACCGAAGCCGCTTGGTTCACTGTAGTACTCGTAAATTAGTTCCGTATTTACTGTAAAGTACTTACAAATTAATGGCAACAATTTGCTTAGGGTTTAGTCCACCCATTCAATAATAATATTATTAATAATAATAATGTTATGCGATTTACGTCCCTTTGAACAACTGAGTCGTTTAGAGACACCGGAGTGCCGGAATTTGGCCCTGTAGGGGATCTCTAACGTGGCAGTAAATCTACTGGCATGTCTCCCTGCATTTGAGTACCCTCAAATGACAACTGACTGCGCCAGCAGGCAAAACACTACCGCTGTAACTCGCAGTCAGTTGTTCCCATGGTTGTGTCCAGACATGTAACTTATTTAGCCAGAGGGCGATGACAGCTTAATTAAATTATATCCAATGCTATGCTTCACACGTCCTCAAAACGTGGTATTCGGGATCCTCTAGAGCAGTGTTTCCCAAACTTTTTCGTGTGTGTACCACTTTAAGAGATGAGAATCTCTCGCGTACCACCCAATAGTTGGGAGATATAATAACTATAACCCCCCATCCCCACCACCACCACTACGTTGCAGACCAAAAGATCGATTGTAAATTGTGTTTGTTAAGAGTTAGGCTGTTCGAGTTTAAGTTCAAATAATAAAAGTCCTCTCGGCACGCCGGAAGGCGGAGGTAGATTTCATCGGGCAAACTTGGGGATAGGCGAAAATAGGCAGAATATGCAGGTTTTCGTAGAAGGATCAGACCTCATTTATTGCGAGAAAGTATTTTATAATTGGAGCTTAATTAACTTTGTTTTTCGTCATTTTATGCATATTTTAAACATTGTATTGTCTTATGGGGACGGTAACCTTCTTGTCATTTGGGGTACATTTTTATACTTGTGGCCACACTGTCCTTATGCAAGGTTTCGACACTGATGTGTAACTATGTAAAGGTCTGTTACGTCTTCACGCAAAATTTTATCTCCCTCAGAGATTTTGGTTGGTTCCTCAGTTTAGGGACTGCGACAACGCGGTCATGTAACCCCGTGTACTTTGGGTGAGTGTAGAATCTGTCTGATAAACAGTGTGAATTGTGATGGCTGTATTAGTCTATAATTCAGGTAAGAACTGCAGACGGTCAATTTCAAGCAGTAGTTCCTAATGTTGCTACCAGATACTACCATCAACGACACCTAGCTCTGAACTTGGCTACGAGATGCCAACGCAACCAGCTACTCGCAACGAACGTTGGATCACCCCTCCAAAGGAAAGCATACTGAGGGATTTATAGCGCTCTTAGAAAATCCGACGACTTCGGCCGGCTTTGAACCCACGAACTTGGGCATAGAAGTTCAGCATACTACCAGTTACGTCACCGAGGCCGCTTCTCAGTTAGTCAGATGGAAAACTGAATGTGATCGCGTGCAAGTGCGTTGTCATGGCAACGTCTGATGGCTCATCCCTCATCAATTTAGTAGTGTTGTCATGGCAACCTCTGATAGCTCTTGGCATTTTCTTATAATTCCGATATCATTTTCTCATCCCTTGGCGTAATGGTGGGTCATATCAAAAATTCTTTCAGACAAAAGTTTTAGGTAATTATTAGGGGAATATTGTCCACTTTGTACGGTTTTGATATTGTGCCTATTAAGAGAGATATGATTAATGTTTCCCGAAAAACCCACTTTTTCCAACCCCTTTGGTCAATGGTTGGTGCTATCAAAAAACTCTTCAAACATACATTTTTGGGCCTTATTCGACACATAGTACGAGCTTTGAATGGATTCGATATTTCAAATATTAAGAGAGTTATAGCGATATTTCACTTTTTGGAAAAAAAATACCCCCATTTTCACCCCCGTCGACCGATTGTGCCCATTAACGAACTCGACCGAGATTTTATAGGGATACGTATTATGTAAAAAATTCAAATTGATTGGTGCAAAATTGCGCTAGTTATTGTGTCCACAAGAAAGTGATATATGTATATATACATATATATACATAAATTATATATAAACTTTTTAACTGACGGTGGTTTTGGGGTCTAGGGGATGTGAAACGTGAAGATATGTCGAAATTTTCTGGAAGTCGAAACATGGTACCCATTGCAATAGTTAGCTTTCTAATGAAATCTACCTAAAAAGTGTGTCCAGTTGTTTTATTATTTATTACAATACGTATTCAATTCAAACATTCAGAAATTACACTGTACAAATAATATTAATAAAAAACTCTTAATAATTAAACATAAACACCAAAGTTCAACTAACAGCTTCAATGCGAAGGGTGAGCTTGAAGATTAGAAGCCAACTTAGGAATGTCTGGTTTAAGATTGCCGAGTCTGAAACGAAGATCGTTTTCCACTGTAAGGAGCCTATTCCAGTATTTATTCTTGTGATAGACAAGTGAAGAAAATGCAGTCTCAGACAAGTACGAAGTAGTGAAAAGCAGTAAAAATCTTATCTGCTTTGTCAGCTATGTCTGCATAGTCTGCACGCTTCTCAACCCAAAAGTTCACAAGAGCCATTTTTGAAAAAGTTTGCCTTAGTTCTGAATCTCAATTCAATTCATAAAACTGCTCCTGATCTCTTCCCTTCAAGTCCTCCAGCAACATATCAATGTTTTTATTTTATTTTATGTTTTTTTTAACGTATCTAATATTTTTTATATTTTTCGGAACATCACTGCGTACCACTACAGCGTACTAGCGTACCACCAGTGGTACTCGTACCACAGTTTGGGAACCGCTGCTCTAGAGCTAGACCACCGAGTTTTGTTTCCTGTATCTAGACGTTTGAAGTGAGAGTTACCTTGTCCTTTTACGACAAAATACCATTATTTTAGATAAGGGCCCTCCTATAACTCTCCCCTTATTGATTGCACCCTTTTGGGGCCAGGATTCATGTGGGTTGCTCCGACTAGATGATTCCAGGCATGGTGCGTTCTCTCTTCCAATGGCTAGCATTCCTGGCTGTAACCGCGGAGGCCCGGGTTCGATCCCCGGCTCTCCCAAAAAATTTAATTCTGATCTGTGGGCTGGAACGGTGTACACTCTGCCTCGTTAGGTAAAAATGAGAAAAGGCGGGTTCAATTCCTACCTCAGCCAACTTGGAAGTGGTTTCCCAATTCTACTGGTTGGTTGGTTCCTCAGTTTAGGGGCTGCGACAACGCGGTCATGTATCCCCGTGTATTTTGGGTGTGTGTAGAATCTGTCTGATAACCAGTGTTAATTGTGATGGCTGTATTAGTGTGTGTTATCTGTAATTCAGATAAGGATTGCAGATGATCAATTTCTAGTAGTTCCTACTTTTGCTACCAAATGCTACCATCAACGACACCTAGCTGCGAACTTGGCTACAAGATGCCACCGCAACCGGCACCTGGCGGTGAACGTAGGAACTTAACAGAGCGTTAATAAATCTAACCTACAAATTTCGCTTCACAGAATTGTAGTTAATGGAAGGTTCTTTACATGCCATAAATCTATGGCATGGGCCCATCGGCTTTACTTCCCCTCCGAAGGAAGGCATACTGAGGGATGTTTAACGCTCTTAAAAAATCTGACGACTTCGGCCGGGCTTGAATCCGTGATCTTAGGCATAGAAGCTCAGCATGCTACCAACTACGCCACTGAAGCCGACCCACTTCTACTCCAGGAAAATGCCAGGTTGGTACGGTGCCTAACTTAAGGCCACGGCCGCTCCCTACCCAAATCCTACCTCGATTACAAATACACACTGGGACAGACACAGGTTATCAGACAACTTCTAAACACACCCAAGTACATGGGGCTATATGACTACGATGTCACAAAGCCACTAAAGAATCAACATCAACTCTCTCTCAATTACTATTTACCACATGACATGGAGAATGGTATGGGTTTTCTCAAGCGCTACATAATAGACACAAGGATCATTGGATAGGACTATTCACTGTACAAGATATCACTAATTACAAACATTGGGTCATATAAAATTGTAATTATATTCATTACACTGGCAAAAATTTCCGGCCAATATTCTCTAGTTTACCAATAAGTCACTAGGGCTTTACTAGCCTCCACTAACCACGGCCGTGCACTAACATATTGAGTAGCCTACTTCAAATTTTAATTGTATTCGATTCTCTTTAGGGATCATTGCCCTTTTTTCACACACTAGGAAACGTCTCAACCAGCCCCGTGGTGTTGGGGTAGCACGTCTGTCTCGCACCCGGAGACCCCGGGTTCGATTCCCGGCTCCGTCAGGGATTTTAGAAACTGACGTGAGGGCTGGAACGGGTTGTACTCAGTCTCATGACCATACTTGAGGAGTTGTCTAACAGTGAGGTAGCACCCCGGTTACGGAGACCAAGATTTTCTGCCGAGGGGACACGACGCGCTGACCACGCGTCATCCCATAATCTTCAGGCCAAATGGCTGGGCAGCGGTCGCTTGGTAGGCCTAGGCCCTTCATGGGATGTAGTGCTAGGGGTTATGTTACCGGTATTTAGAAGTCTTCTATACGTTGTGTCGTCCACCTCGTTGCGTAGTGGCTAGCATTCTTGGCTGTCACCGCGGAGGCCCGGGTTCGACTCCCGGCTCTGCCAAGAAATGTAATTCTGTCTGAGGGCTGGAACGGGGTACGCTCAGCCTCGTGATGCAAAACGAAGAAGAGATGGGTTCGATACCTACTTCAGCTATCCTGGAAGTGGTTTTCCGTGGTTTCCCACTTCTACTTCAGGAAAATGCCTGGATTTAAGAATCCAGAACCCATCTCGAAGTTCAGAAAGTACGATACGTACTACGAAACTATGCAATCTGGTATGTGTTTCCAGGATAAGTAGCTTGGTAAAGTGGTGGGCGCCATCCAGGAGTAGTGGGTGTAATTGCTCTACTGGTTCACTTTTCTCTATAATTGCCATTTTATCAATTCTAGCGGCATTTTGGGTAACATTTGGACAAATGTTTTTTTTTTTTACTAATTCAGACCTGCTGAACGCGAATTTCGATGCTGGCACTCCCAAATTTTGACCGGGAGCTCAGAATTCAAGATGGCGTCCAAGATGGCGGATGTTTTCTTACTTGTCCGATATTTTCACTCCCGGGACCGATTTTTCTGATCTAAATGCCTTTTTCAGGGGTATTTTTGTCGTAGAATGCAAAAATAATTGTCTTAGACTGTTAGAAACAATTATATAACCGTCTTTAGTATTAAAATACTCCATAAAACAAATTATCCTGGGAGGAAAATACATATAGTGTGTGTGTTTTGTTGTTTTTCTTTTGTTGTTGTTTCTTGTTGTTGTAATATTTTGTTGTTTATTGATAATACCGTAGTGACATCTTCTAAATACGTTCAAAGATGCTCAAATACGAGTCTTAGGGGCCGTGGGTCGTGAGCGCAAGCGCAAGAGTCACGCCACCTGACTGCGCGACCCCTTCCCCTGAGCGCGCGCGCCTATCTAGACAAATTTGAGTGCAGCGTCTCAGCGCTGTTTTCTGTGTGTTGTGGGCTTTTGGAACATATTAAACGAAGTCACTACCCAACTTCAGTGTGGGAGAACGCTCATCTACCTGACCCCGTCCTGTCACCAATCACAGACTGCGGATGGAAGGAAGAAACAGACGGCTACATCCCCATTCTCACCACGCTTGAACCCATTCCAAAGGCTGCTATCGATATTGTTCTTTGCGGTTGCAAAAAAGATTGTTCTACAACGCTTTGTAAATGCCGCACGGCTAAGTTAATTTGTACCTCAATGTGTTTCTGCTCCGGATCTTGTACAAACTCGAAGAAAGATGATGAGGATGATGATTAAATGATTAATGTAGTTTTCAAAAGTCTATAAATATGCCATTCGTCATTGCCTACGGGAAGTGTGGTTTACTTATTCTTGCGACACATGTAGTATTTTATTGCATTTAACCACAACGTAATAAATAGCCTCAACAACCTTGTTTCACTCATTAAACGCCAAACTAAAAGCCAAAACAGACATATCGGCAAAATTATACAATAAAAAGAAAAATAATGTCTATGCAATATCAAATCAAGACATGAACTTGGCCAAATGCAAGGTCAATCCACTCAAAATAATTTCATGTTTTCTCAGTATTTTTTCGTTCTAACACGTTCAACTAGTTGCTTTAACACTCTGTAACAATTAGAATTGATGGATGAAAGGCGGAAACACAAGAATGTAAGAGATGAAAAGGGAAAAGCAGAATACAGACGTCTGAGAAATGAGGTTAACAGGAAGTGCAAGGAAGCGAAAGAAGAATCGTTGAAAGAGAAATGTGTAGGTATAGAAAATTGTCTGAAATTAGGAAAAGGAGACTCAGCTTATCGAAGGATTAGGAATACTTTGGGGGAAAAGAAGACTAAGTGCTGTAATATTAAGGACACAAATGGAAAGCCTCTAACAGATAGGGAAGAAAAGGTTGAGAGAAAGAAAGCTTACATAGAGTGTTTTTATAAGGGAAAGGAAATTGAGAATCATGTAATGGAAAGGGAGGAGGAAATTCATGAGGATGCATAAGAAGATTAAATATTGAGATCAGAATTTGACAGAGCAGACTTAAGCAGGAACAAAGCACCAGGCATAGATGCTATACCGATTGCATTGCTACGCTGCATAGGAGATGAAGGTCTGATCAGGTTATTTCACTTGGTGTGTAGGATTTATGACACAGGTGAGGTACCCTCTGATTTCAAGAAGAATGTTATCATCCCTATACCGAAGAAAGTGGGAGCAGACAGATGTGAAGATTACCGTACAATCAGCTTGATTATTTATTTATTTATTCATGTCTTTTGCAGTGGCGAAGTTAGGTCTCGTGGCCCTCTTCTTACACTTCAAAGATCCTGTCAAAAATAATTTACAAGAGGATGGAAAGCCAGATAGAAACGGAGTTGGGGGAATACCAGTTTGGTTTCAGGAGAAATGTAGGAACAAGGGAAGCTGTACTAAGTCTTAGGCTGATTTTGGAAAGTAGAAAAAGGAAAGATAAGAGAACGTTCATGGCATTTGTAGACTTAGAAAAGTCTTTTGATAACGTTTATTGGACTAAATTGTTTGACATTTTGAAAACTCTTGGAATAAAGTACAGGGATAGGAGGGTGATCTACAATCTATACAGAAACCAGACAGCAGTCATTCGAGCTGAAGGACATGAGAGAGAAGCTGGTATTCAGAAAGGTGTAAGCAAGGTTGCAACTTATCACCCATACTTTTCAAACTTTACATTGAACAAGCAATGAAGGAAATTGTAGAAAAATTTAAGGTGGGAGTGAAGATTCAAGGAGAAATAATTTCAACTCCGATATTTGCCGATGACACTTTTTTTTTAGCGTATGGCTTTTAGTGCCGGGAGTGTCCGAGGACATGTTCGGCTCGCCAGTTTTGTAGCTGCTTCGAGACGGACACCCAATGGGTGAGCTACAAGTACCGTTGGGGAGGAAAGTGGGAATGAAAGGTCGAGGAGTTGGAAGGTAGCGGCTGTGGCCTATAGTTAGGGACCAACCCCAGCATTTGCCTGGAAGGAAGATGGGAAACCACAGAAGACCATCTTCAAGGTTGCCGGCGGGGGGATTCAAACCTCCTCGCCTCCCGGATGTGAGCGACTGCCAGCAGTCATGCCGTAACGACCTCGGCTAACTCACCCGGTGATGACACAGTCATCTTGGCCGACGCGCCTGAGGATTTGAATGGGTTTATGAATGGTATGGACTCCGTCTTGAGGAAAGAATTCATGATGAAAATTAATAAATGTAAAACAAAAATATTGGAATGCAGCCGAAATAAATCAGAATCCTCTATGGACATCAAATTGGCAGGTGAAAAACTAAAGGAAATAGGAGACTTCTGTTACTTAGGATGCAAAATAACCAGTAATGGACGAAGGAAAGAGGATATAAAAAGTAGGTTAGCTCAGGCAAGGAAAGTATTTCTACAGAAAAGGAAAGTGTTAACATCGAATGTAGATTTAGGTGTTAGGAAGTCATTTTTGAAGGCTCTTGTCTGGAGCGTGGCACTCTATGGAACTGAAACTTGGACTATTGGTGCAGCAGAAAAGAGGAGAATTGAAGCGTTTGAAATGTGGTGTTACAGGAGAATGATGATCAGATGGGTAGATATGGTTACAAACGAAGGGGTATTAAGACTAACTGGAGAGGAGAGATGTTTCTGGCGACTGCTAATGAAGAGAAGAGATAGGTTGGTAGGACACATACTAAGACACCCAGGAATAGCAAGCTTAGTTATGGAAGGAAGGGTCGAGGACATGAACTGTAAGGGTAGACCAAGGTTAGAATATGTTAAACAGATTGCCTCGGACGTAGGGTGTGGTAGCTGCCCCGATACTTACCCCTGAACAACTTCGAGGCCGTAACTCCTGGTTGGGATTCCGACTTCGAAGCCTGGAGCAGATCGAAACACCCTTAGACGAGGACAATCGGACAGTATGTCCGATGAGAGAAGCCTGAACCCTTAAACCCAAATCCGCGGCGATATGCCGTAATCAAAAAGAGAATAATTAAAAACATGAACAATAAAGATATATTTGAGAAAACAATTACAGTAGGTTGCAAGTTGGTTCTTGAAGAACGATACATGTATGAAACATAACCTCATATTTTAAATTATCAAATAACAAATGCACACAGGAAATCCTTAAGGAACTCCACTAGTTATTTAAAAGATATGATCTTTAACGACCAGAGCCATGGAATCAAAAGAAAAATCCCGGACACGGGTAAGTAAGAAAAGCGTTCTATTCTCACGAATGAGCAGATCCAGGAGAGGAAAATATATCCCGAATGAATGAATGAATGACAACAGGTTAACCAAACAGATATTCAAATATCTTTGGAACAAGAAATTAACAACAACTTGGATTCAAGAAGTTAAAAAGGATTTAGAAAGAAACGATATATGAGAAGAAGATGCAATAGAGAGAGAAATGTTTAGGAAAAAAGTGTTGGGAATGGAAGGGTTCCAAGGAAGGAAGGAAGGAAAAGAAAAGAGGCTCAAAATGGTCCGAAGAGAGAAAGAAGATGCATAGTGTGAAAATGAAGGAGTCCTGGAGGAAGAAGAAGGAGACCTGGGGGAAGAAGAAAGACCACCAAAGGACTAAACATTGAAATTGGCTCGTGGTCCTTAGAAAAAGGAAGGAAGATTGTAGTTTAACGTGACCGTTAATCTCGCGATCATAAGCCACGGGACCTCCGTTTTACGTGGAATCCGAACCACAGGACATGGCATTTCACATCGAAAAGTGGTCCTTAGAAGACCGTAACGGAGAAAGAAGAAGAAGAAGAAGATTAAATCGAGAGAGAACTAGCAGGAGAACTCACCGCGATAACAGCACTGATCCAAACACCAAACTGTGATCGGATTGGCAACTCCAGCTATCTGATATGACATCTAGCGGTAAAAATGAGAAACTTACAAAGTAGGGTACATTTGTCACGTGGTGACTGTTTGTATATGGTTTCTTGTATTGGTAAGCAGATCGTGGTAAATTCTTCGTGATTATACATAAGTAATAAGTTTTATTCGTTGATAAGAGTGCAAAATGAGTAAAAGCAAAGTATATTGCTCAGTTTACGGCTGTAAGTCGATGTATAAGAGGGCTGCGGATATGCGTTTTCATCACTTTCCAAAAGATGCAAATAGCAATAGCCGAAAGGTGACGATACCAAATAAATACGGGCAACAAGAGCTGGTTGGACCACTCACCACTACACTCACTGACGACAGGACGGGTTGTTCACTTACGCCGTGCCAAGCCGCACCTAGATAGCCAAGCACAGTCTCGCCAAGCCAAGCCGTGCCAAGACAGCCAAGCCTAGGCCTACACCAGCCGAGGACAGCCAAGCTTCATCAGTCAGGTATCCTTTCCCGCTCCCTAGTTCATTTCCAATAACCCTACCAACCGTCATCACCTCGCTCTGCGATGTCCGAGCCATTCCACTACGAGTCATAGGTAGGCCTAATTTGACTTCGCAGGGTAAATACTTACCATCCAAATCAAGCAATTCCTGTCTACCCCGAGTTTTAATATGGGACAGTGAGCAAACTCAAATATAGCGTTTAAACGTAACAGCGCCATGACTCGAACTGAACAAAAACAAATACCAGCAGACAACCGATGCTTGATAATATGCAATTGACACAAAATCCAGTGGAACACGCAAATTAGATCACGTGTATCGCACAGTTATACATATATACAATTGAAAATAACACTGTCATTATTTTATGGACCACATTTACTGATTATAACCGAAAAATAAAAAGTGTTCCATATCAAATGCGTGTTATTGAGTAATTTTACCCTACTTATCCAGACGACCGCAGCGCCCCAAGTGTTAGTTTGAGTTGCCAATATAATCCCCAAAATTCATGAAGTGAAATAAATCACACAAAACTCAGGTCAGAAAATCAAGCCGTAAAGGAAGCATGAACAATTTAACTCGCCTGAGTATTACGGAGCTAGGCCAATTTCGGATAGGATGTACCGACATTAGTTAGCAAGACATGCTTTTTAGCAAATACCAATGGCGACCAAGCCACGCGAAAGATCCTGTTTTAAGATACACACATCAAAAAAAGTTTTGCATCACCTCGGTTCCCAGATCTCCGGCATATAGACGTTGACTGTGTATATTGTATCCAAGATACAGTCCCTTTGACTGTTCATAGATGTCACTAAAACTGCTCAAAGATGTAAACAACCATGCATGAGCAGGGCCTATTAGACGGAGGGGGTACGACAGCCGATCAGTTCCAGTCATTCCACCAGGACGAAGGTACGCTGCTCATGTTGTCTGTAGTTCTACCATGCCTAGAAGGTCAATACCGCAGTTCGATCGCGTCCGCATTGTTACTTTGTGTCAAGAAGGGCTCTCAACAAGGGAATTTTCCAGGCGTCTCAGAGTGAACCAAAGCGATGTTGTTCGGACATGGAGGAGGTACAGAGATACAGGAACTGTCGATGACAGGCCTCGCTCAGGCCGCCCAAGGGCTACTACTGTAGTGGATGACCGCTACTTACGGATTGCCGCTCGGAGGAACCCAGACAGCAATGCCACCATGTTGAATAATGCGTTTCGTTCAGCCACAGGACGTCGTGTTTCAACTCAAACTGTGCGCAATAGGCTGCATGATGCGCAACTTCACTCCCGACGTCCATGGCGAGGTCCAGCTTTGCAACCCCGACACCATGCAGCGCGGTACAGATGGGCCCAACAACATGCTGAATGGACCCCACGGAATTGGCATCACGTTCTCTTCACCGATGAGTGTCGCATATGCCTTCAACCAGACAATCGTCGGATACGTGTTTGGAGGCACCCTGGTCAGGCTGAACGTCTTAGACACACTGTCCAGCGAGTGCAGCAAGGTGGTGGTTCCCTGATGTTTTGGGGTGGCATTATGTGGGGCCGACGTACGCCACTGGTGGTCATGGAAGGCTCCGAAACGGCTTTACGATACCTGAATGACATCCTCCGACCCATAGTGCAACCATATCGGCAGAATATTGGAGAGGCATTTGTCTTCATGGACGACAATTCTCGACCTCATCGTGCCCATCTTGTGAATGCGTTCCTTCAAGATAACGACATCGCTCGACTACAGTGGCCAGCATGTTCGCCAGACATGAACCCTATCGAACATGCCTGGGATATGTTGAAAAGGGCTGTTTATGGACGTCTTGACCCACCAACCACTCTGAGAGATTTACGCCGAATTGTCGTTGAGGAGTGGGACAATTTGGACCAACAGTGTCTTGATGAACTTGTGGATAGTATGCCACGGCGAATACAGGCATGCATCAATGCAAGAGGACGTGCTACTGGGTATTAGAGGTAGTGGTGTGTACTGCAATCTGGACCACAAATGCTGAAAGTCTAGCTGTATGATGGTACAACATGCAATGTGTGGGTCTCATGAGCAATAAAACGAGCTGAAATGTTGTTTGTGTTGATCTCTATTCCCTTTGTATTTAACGGTTCCGGAACTCTTGGAACCGAGGTGATGCAAAACTTTTTTTGATGTGTGTACATCATATTTGAACCATTAAAAGGCATAGATACTTTTCTCGAACACGAAATGTTCTCCAAAGGTGCTGCAACACCCAATCAAATCTCACGGAACCAAAATCCGTTCATTAAACAGATTACTTCTGCGATTAAGTTAGCGCGAAACACAAACAACGTTTGCTCATAGAGCATGGCAACATTCATCTTGTTACGACAATCAAAATTACAATCACAACATGGCTCGAAAAACAAAAGAGAATTGCCCGGTAAAAAAGGCCATGGCAAAGAAAAAAAACTAACCCATAGATCCAAAAATAGAACATTATTATAAAAATACGTTTTACATTTTTTTAATATATAATAATAATAATAATAATATCGTATGGCTTCGGGTGCCTGGTGCAAGCTTTGCTATTTGACACCCAGAGGGTAGCTTGCATGTCGAATTTCGTAGTTCCTTGACTATGAAAGTCAAGGAGGTTAGATGTTAGATATGTAATCTCCTTGAACACAATAGCGCTTTCTAGTAGAAAAATGAGGAACTTTGTGCTGGTGGAAACTCCCGAGATTAATTTTGCCATTATGAACTCGGCCTACTGAATTCAAATGGGTTCTTTGACATGCCAACATCGTATGACATGCGTATCGTATTTTTGCCGCCTTTCAAAAATCACTTAACCACGGCCAGGGGCGAACCTGCAATCTTGGGGTTAGTAGACCGACACGCTATCCACTCACCCACCGTGGCAAGCTTTTTAATATATATAACCTAGCTTATGAAGGCGTCCTAAAATTTAAAATTGGCATCGTTTTTGAAAAGACATAAGGTACAAATTAAGAGAAGAAAAGAAAGTGACTTTAGGCCTAATATCAGAATTATGGGCCCATACTGATCAAATAAAACCTGTTACAAAAATCAACTAGAAACTAGACGATGCCACACAAAAAACTAAAGTTTTTGGAATCGACGCAAATGGAGATTCACGACACAAATCTCCGCAAGTTAAGTGTTCACACAGTTTATGCAATTGATCCTTTTGTAGATTTTAGGCTATCTTTCTATCGAGATCACTGGCTTTTAAGTTCCAACGCTTTACCTGGTTCATGTTCCCTAAGGAACAAAGCCTAGGGGCCGAAGCCCTAAGCACGTCCACACCTTTTAAAATCACATTTTTGAATCACTTGGCTTCCCAACGCCGAAAGTAACGCCACGGAACTCTTGTCCATGCGCATGCGCATCAATCATTTGCCACTGCTTCTTGTTTGCAGTGACGATAATCAGAACTAGTAAACAGTTGAATAATGTACATACTGCCAACATATTAACGTATGCAGTTAGTGAAAGTATATGGCACAAATATTCACTTGCACGGAAATAGGAAAGGTTCTAATTCAGTTTACTATTTCTTCCTTTAAAACAGGGAAACACAAGGGTGACCATTGGACTCTGAACGGAGTCTGTTTAAATTCAGTTTATATATTTCTTCTTTTGAAACTGGGAAACACAGGGGTGACCATAGGGTTTGGAACTGAGTCTGTTATGATGACCAAGGGGCGACGAGGGACGGAAAAACGTCGAGCAGATGTAATCGGCTCAGTAGCTATGTAGAGTTGAAACGATTAGCTCTGGACAGGGAGGCATGGAGAGCTGTATCAAACCAGTCAAAAGACTGAAGACTCAAAGAACAACAACAATTAGAATATTATTCTTATACAAAAATAACCAGATTAACAGTCTCAAAATGTAAAAGGACGGCCCCAAGTCGTGAAGTTGAGAAAATGTTCACCATCTTGGACACAATCTGGAATTCTGAGCTTCCAGCCAAGGCTAAATAATTGCTTGCACAATCTATTACAGTTAATATCGCATTCTACTACACAAATAACCCTAAAACGGTCTTTAGATGAAGAAAATCGGCCTCGAGAGTGGAGATATCATACTAGTAAGAAAACGTCCACCATCTTGGGCGCCATCTTGAATTATGAGCTTCCGGTCGAAATTCGGGAGTGCCAACATCGAAATTCGTGTTCAGCAGGTCCGAATTAGTATTAAAACACATTTGGCAAAATGTTACCCAAAATGCCGCTAGAATTGCAACCGGTCGAAAAGTGGACCAGTCTAAAAGGAGTTATAGCGTGAAATCTTCGAATATCTGGGCATGAGCGATTCCCCTTTAAGTGCATGAAGTTCTCCAGCGAAGGATTCCCTTTGAACCACTTGTACCCAATACATGCGAGCCGCCTTGAGTTCAGCAGCCGTTAACTCTCCTTTCATTTTCGCACCCCGGCGGACGTTGTTTGTGAAGCGGAAATCCCATGCTGTAGTATGGGTGAGTTTCCAATAAGAGCTAACTTTGCAGTTAGCTGGAAGGTATGGTTTCTGTCAAGACTTGTCGGTGTTCTTCTTTGCCTCAGGGATTGATGATTTCGCTACGAGCACAGTTGATGGCCAGTAGTTGATTGGTCGTGAAAGCCAGGCCGACCCATGCCACCAAACGTCTAGATGTTGTATTTGGTCACCATTTAATTCTCTCGACAGGTGGCCCGCTAGATTACATTGACCAGGGCAGTGCTGCCGTATAATTTTGAATTTCAGCTCCTCTATTACAGATGAAACTATTCAGATTGCTACGTACCCAGTCTAGAGTTACAGTGGCATACGTCCACAAGGTTGCCTAAGTGATATTGTAGCAAGTCGATGTGCAGAAGTAGCTAAGTAGTCGAGTCCTCCCCAGTGCCGATAAAAGTTATAGCCGAGGTAGGGTGACCTTCTTCACTGGCGCTAGTCTGTTCTTGCTGCAGCCTAACCGGATCACTATGCCGTCTTCTGACGATGAACGAACATACAAGGTGGCTCTATATGCCTTCTCCGAAGCATCGCAAAAGACGTGAACTTGACTGTCATTTTCTCTTGACGTAGCAAGCCATCGAAGAATTTGTACCTGTGACAATGAAGGCAAACTGGAAACCCATCTGTACCATTGTGACCCCAGGTCGGGAGGCAGCAGTTCGTCCCAGTCTATGCCTCTGTACTACGTCTTTTGAAATAACAGTTTCCCCCCAACAGAAACCGGTCATAGTGGATCATAGAATATGAAGTGACTTATAGGAGCTTACTCTTCGAATTTGGTTCATCTTAAGCCCTTCCGAGTATATGAGGTGCAATCTGTCTATGTGTTGCAGACTACACCTTGCGTGCGTGCTTTACGTGTAAATTTCTAAAGCAGCTTCGTGGAGAACAAATAGAAGACCCCCCCCTACCACCCAACCTACTTAAGCCGGCAAAGCCATTTGAAATTACATGGATTGACTTTGCTGGTCATCTCTACATTCAAGGTGGGGAGAGAGATGCAAAAAGCCTATATCGCTCTCTTCACTTGTGCTAGTACTCGGACAGTACACTTGGAGCTCTGTTCTAAAATGACAATTGATGCCTTCCTCATGGCACTCGCAAGATTCACTGGAAGGCACGGTTTGCCCCACACAATCTACACCGACAATGCTACATCGTTCCACGCCACAAATGTAGAATTAAATGAACTTTGGACGACACTGTCTGCCTCCAAGACCTACCAGTTCCTCACCCACAATGGTATCTCATGGAAATTGCCCCACGAGTTGCTTGGAGGGGAGGGTGGTGGGAAAGGATGGTGGGGACCACCAAACGCTGCCTGCGGAAGTATTAGGACAAGCCAAACTTACAGAAGAACAACTCAACACCACGATGGTCAGCATTGAAGCCACTATCAACTCTAGGCCGATCACACAAGGAGAAGTACTGACTCCGGCGCACTTCCTC
The DNA here is from genome assembly GCA_946902985.2 of Meconema thalassinum. Taxonomy (NCBI): domain Eukaryota; kingdom Metazoa; phylum Arthropoda; class Insecta; order Orthoptera; family Tettigoniidae; genus Meconema; species Meconema thalassinum. Next base: position 265,301,509 of record OX336390.1, on the reverse strand, counting down.
ATTGGAGAGAAGCTTACTACAATACCGTAGGACCAGAACCAACACAGAGACATGACCTGGTAAAAGAATTTCGACTCAGATAAAAACTTGCTGATGACTTTTGGAAACGATGGACTAAGGAGTATGTGCTACAATTGAGAAGTTTTCAGAAAGTTCAACAGCCACGAGGAAAGACACAATTTCACATCGGAGACGTCGGCGTCGTCCTGATCCATAAAGACATCTGATCACGGCACTTGTGGAGGAAAGCCGTGATCGAGGTACTACATCCTGGTAGAGACCAGAAGATCCGGACAGTACCTCTTCGCACCTCGGACGGTCACAGGATGAGTCGTCCAATTCAGCTGGTCGATCCCCTAGAGGTCAACCAGGGTGGGGAGGATGTCGGGAATAACATGATGTAATATGTCCTGTTGTTCTATCGTTGCTATTAGTTTACTAACTCTGCGACAGTTAGCTGTAATAACGATAGTGTCAGAAAAGTGCCGTGTCGTTATTATCACGCAACAACTGGTGTGCTACATGAATCAGGGATGAGTCTTACTTCAATAGTGTGTCAGTCGTCTCGTAACCAATACATAGGCCTGGAGGAAACCATTCCCTCCGCCGGCAGCAACATAGACATATCCATATTTGAGCCGTTCCCATGCGTACTTTACTTATTCGACGATTATGGGAGACATTCGTCCTCCCTGTTGCAATCACTTACCTTACCGAAGATGTGTGCATAAAAATCCTGACTTCATTTCTTGGGTGACAGGAAACACAATAGCCTATACCGTCCAAGAGTTCACTCATCACACACACAAAATACCCTCGTAGTGGACACACATTATTCTTTTGTTTCACGTACCTTGCTCTAGACACAGCCACCCTGTATAATTTCCTGTTAATATCTGCCCAACAGAATCTGTAACCGTCCTCACTAATTTATCTGTAAAACAACTCGGTATTTTGACTTATAGTCTACTGATGACTGTCATACCTTCAACTGCAATCTCATGTTTACCACATTTTTTCCACATAACGTTTACAAAATATCACACAACACCATTGAATTTCACTCCCACATATTCTATTCACAATTTATCCCCAAAATTAATCCATTAAATCCGTCAAATCATTTTTTTTATATTGAAAGTTGTACTCACGTCCTAGATCGTTAACCATGGCCAACGGCTAAGTGGCCTAGTAAGTGGTAAGGGATATTTTCTTTTTTTATACCAATTACTATGGAATAGGAGTAAGCATCTTGGACATATCCTGAGTCGTGGCCCTACTTATGCTCAGGCGGCTGGGACTACCCAACTCACTTATTTGTTCCCTGAGGTGAAGCACAAGGGCCGTGTGTAAGTAAGGATGGCAACCTGCTACACTTGTACTTCTTAAACCTTCTTAAAAAGTCACGAGCAAGCCTCGGACCTATGTAGAGCCCTGTGCGGATAAACAAAACATTATCCGCATCTGCCCCGCATCCGCACGACTGTTATCCGCATCTGCACAACTGTTATCCGCATCTGCATAACTGTTATCGTATAGATTTAGGTATTAGGAAGTCATTTTTGAAGGCCTTTGTCTGGAGCGTGGCATTCTATGGAAGTGAAACTTGGACTATTGGTGCAGCAGAAAAGAGAAGATATGAATCGTTTGAAATGTGGTGTTACAGGAGAATGATGAAGATCAGATGGGTAGATAGAGTTACAAACGAAGAGGTATTGAGACTAGTGGGAGAGAAGAGATGTTTCTGGCGACTGCTAATGAAGAGAAGTGATAGGTTGGTAGGACACATACTAAGACACCCAGGAATAGCAAACTTAGTTATGGAAGGAAGGGTTGAGGGCAAGAACTGTAGGGGTAGACCAAGGTTAGAATATGTTAAACAGACTGCCTCGGATGTAGGGTGTGGTAGCTATGTAGAGATGAAACGATTAGCTCAGGACAGGGAGGCATGGAAAGCTGCATCAAACCAGTTAAAAGACTGAGGACTCAAACAACAACAGCCTACAGCCAGAATTGCAACCCTTTTCTGTTCGGAGTGTTAATTACAGTATGCTTAATGACAATTTGAATGAGATTAGCTTAAATCATCATCATACATTTGTCATGAAAGAAACATAACGGAAAAATAAACATCCGGTTCCTAATAATGATATTAAACAAGATCGGATTGTATTCTAAAAACTGCAAATTTACTCCAAACAATATCCGCATCTTATCCGCTATCCGCACAGCCATGCAAACTATATCCGCATGGCGAAATATTTTGTGGATATCTGCGGGTTTATCCGATCCGTGCAGAGCTTTACCTTTAGGAGTGATGGAGCCCCACTCCCGTCTGACGGATCAAGGACTCCTTGGAAACGAACAGGCAATCGAGCCGGTATTCGATGGGGTGCTATTGCTATCGAGGGTGGTTTTGGAAGGAAGAAAATAGAGCTAGCTGAGTCTGCAAGCAGGATGAGATTGGATTCTATGCATTAACGAAGTTCAGATAAAGTTCAGAGATGAGGAAGTAGGAGATTATACTCTGTACGCTTTGAGGAAGGGATTGACATTTGGCCGGAAATTCCACGTCAATCATCACCCCTCTGCCTCTTGACCAATCCATGTTCGCATAGTTGATGTCATAATACTCTGCGTTGCAATATTACAGCCCACGTGCTTCAGTGCCTGGTCAGCTGTATCTCTGGCTTGTACAGTTTGGCAACTTCGTTCTCAGACCACATGGTGAGACAAGAACTGTCAATCGCATTCTCCCAGCTTACAGAGTATACAAGGTACCTGTCAGGTGTAGAACGAGGTAGTGCAAAGTAGGGAGTATGGCTGTATGTGAAGAGAACATTAGAGCGTAAAAAAATCAATGAAAACTAGTTTTGAGTGCATCAGACATAATGTATACGCTGCCGAAGTGACGCGCCTAGCAACCACATGGGCGCAGCCACATTGGACCCAAACAACTGGTTGCTAGGTTTTTTATACATAGGAAGCTGCATTAACGCTGCGCAGAGTCTTGAATTTTGTGGATAAAAAGGTGTAATATGCGTGAAATAAGGCAAACGCCTCCTGTAAAGATCATCTACGGTGTTGGAGCTACTAAATACAAGTAAAATTTTATGGATAAAGTACGAGAATTTTGCGAGATAGTATGAATAAAGTTGACCACACTCCTGAGGTAAGAATTGCATGGCGCGTACTACAAATTATAAATATTTATTTATAACATCATTTAGTGGATACAGTATATCTAATATAGTGCGATATTTAGGACATATATGTCACATAAAGGGTTTTTTGGTTCATGTTGGTAGTGTAGTTGTAATTAAATATGGTTTGTACTATAAGTATTATAAACGACAACCTACATAACCTTACAGCTGATTCACTAACAGCAATAAATTTTATCCTACAACTCTTCTGAGTGGTGATTTTTCACTTAATTTATTTAAGCAGTGAATTTTGTTTCCAAATAACAATTAGGCCTATCCCACACTGAAATTTTCTGCCTAAATATTTTATTTTTTGCACTTTCAGAAAACAATTATCATGTAGGCCTGCCAGTAGCCTAGGCCTACACCCTGCAACAAAGTTACAGTACGGTACCGTATAGTGACATTATTCAAGCCAATGAATACTGCTTATTGCTGAGTGATGGAGTGGCAAGTCTTGTTGTGATTGTCAGGGATGTTTCGGTGAAAAAGTCAGTGGTGTCAAGAAATGAGGTGATGAGGATAGTGGCGAACCAGGCTATCATGGCATTGTCAAGATTGTTAGAAAATGTTCTAATCGTTTCAGCATGAATTGTTAGTGAAAAAGTCAGTGATGCTATAAAGTTATCAAAAAAGTGGAAATATAATAACCTACTAGTAAAATTAGGCTAGTTCAATGAAGTTATGGAATGCTACAGTTATTATGAGTTATAATAAAACTATAATTTGATTCAAAATATCGAGGCTTAATACTTAACTGCAATGTTTATACCAAACATATTTAATAGATGTCAGGAAGTACTGGTATATTATTGGAAAGTAGGCCACTTCCCTGCGATTCAACTTACATGCTCCGGCAGAAATGTGCATGTGTTTTTCTCCCCTCACAATAGGCCTTTTTGTTATTGAGCAACTGAGTTTAATTGTAGTTGTAACAGGTCATTTTATCACAGGTTGTGGTGAATTATGTAATACGGTACCAAATGGCAGGTAGGTGGTGTTGGTGTTTATTGAGGCCATTAGCCCCTAACAGGAATGTAGGCTGATTTTAGTTAGTTCTGTTGGTCAAGTAATGACTTTGAATCATGAAGGGGTGGGTAGCATACATATTTTCTAGATAATGCTTTCGTTAGTATAGGCCTACCTCATTAAATTCATTTCTTAACTCAAACCTAAGGTATAATTTGATTTGTTATCAAACAAATGAGGCGTTGTGGAAAACACACAAATTGTATTGAAATGCAGTCTTTGTTTCTTCTAAAGCCGTTGATGAGATTTGGCCTAAACTCTCATGCAAAATATTTTAAACTGTTCCCTTATGCATTGATAGACCTTAAGTTCATTTTATTCGTCACTTACTGGTAGGGCCTACGGTTCTATATTTTCCGTAGTATTGATCATTCATACGGGACGTGATTCAAAATATCCAGAAATGTTGTATTTTCGTGTTTTCACTTAATTTAAGTTAAATATCGTAGGCCACATCTCTACAACCTATGCTCTAAGATGTAATGTGCATCTCGTATGCAATATTTTACAACTTTATTGGACAATTACGTTAAATTACTGTGTAAAATATACTTTTCTATGCTTTCTTGCTTCTGAACATCCATGCATGTACAGTTTTATACGATACAAATAGGAAATAAAGACGGGTCAAAGACGAAGCAAGCTGCAAGGGAGCCATGTTGTATTGCTCCAGTTGCTTAGCAACGGAGCGGAAGTGACGTTGACTTCGGCAGCGTATAGGGCTTACACTGATAATTGTACTTAGCCTTTCTCGTCCTAATGGCTTGTAGACGAGTGAGGTTCATTGTGTGTGTGTGTGACAGGCGTCGGGACCTCAACAATGAAGGCGAGGCTAATGAACATTTCCCTCTACCCTCCTACACATTCGCTTGTCAGTTTTGCCACGTATATCATAGAGTGCGGACAGTGAAGTGTTACTAAGTTTACTGGAAAACCTTGCGCAATGTCTATTACTCTAGGCGTTTGTTTTAAATGTCGTAAGCCTCTGAGTGAAGGCACACCCGTTGTCGTAAAACATGTAGGTATTCCGTAGCTAAGTTCTGAACTTGGCATAGTAGTCGCTGACGGTGGCGCTTGGCGGCAAAAGTAGGAACTAATTGAAAAATTCTAAGGTGCAGTCTGTACTTAAATTTAAAAAAAACAACAGATAACACACACTAATACAGTCATCACAATTAACACCGGTTATCAGACAGATTCTACACACACCCAAAGTACACGGGGCTACATGACCGCGTTTTCGCAGCCCCTAAACTTAAGAACCAATCAACCAACCTCAATAATTAATGCGAGAGTGAAACTTTTCTTGTACGAAGAGTTACACTGCTGCAAGCAATGTTAAAGCATCTGTTCGACGTAAAGGGGATTCTGATCTCCAACCATCCAGACACTCAAGATCGTCAAGTGAATTCCGCTGGAACCTTAAGCTCTAAAATATCGCGAGTTGATTAAATATTAATATTCTGTAATTTCAAGATGACCACTGCACGCTGTATTAAGTGCGATAGGCTCATGCCTAATGCTATCGAAGTCATTTATACGATTTACTCTTTTTACCAAGTTTAGTTTTAATTTCGCTATATATTACATCCTGAATTATTGACTTTAATGTTTTAATATTACGCCCAGCCATCATCTTGAATATATGAAGTAGATGTTCTGTTTTCCTTGGAAATATAGAACCACTTACACGGTGCTACCTTAACGACAACAAAACGGCCGTCATCCGAGTGTTCACTGTCAAAATCAAGTAGGCCTACCGACTACATTAATCAACTGAGCACTACTAAGTTTCGTGAAAACAAACCATCCTATGAGATGCTTTAGAAACGTAAGATACAAGGTCATTAGCTGTAAAAGGCACAAGATCTACGACTGCGTACATTCAAGATTCAACGTAGTATTCTAACGTTAAAGCCTATGCTTCCAGATGCAATAGTACAACATTACAATTCAGTAAGCGAAGAATCTTTCTTATAGGATATATGATGATGATGATGATGATAATTGTTGTTTTAAGGGGCCTAACATCTAGGTTATCGGCCCCTATATAGGATATAACTCGAACGTCAGTCACAAGAATATGAAACTGCATTTTTGCGCAATTGCCATCTAGAAAATTTAAAATGCATAGCCTTTACATTGTACAATGTACAGTAGGCCTACATTATAGCAGTTACAATGATGACCCTTACCGCGGCGATAAACTCGTATAAGACGATTTTCACTATATTAGTCTCAAGACCAAATAACTACGGTATTTAAGCTATGACTGTGTGTGTGTTATGCGGCATGATGAATTTCGATCCTAGGCCTTTTACTAGTATGGACCATACTGATGCGTATTACTTTACTCATTGTGCCGTCTGTACACTCCGTCAATTAGTTTACCGCCCCAATGCCACGAAATTATGCTGAATGATAAAGACTTTACTGTTGTTGTTTGAGTCTTCAGTCTTTTGATTGGTTTGATGCAGCTCTCCATGCCTCCCTTTCCTGTGCTAATCGTTTCATCTCTACATAGCTACCACACCCTACATCAGAAGCAATCTGTTTAACATAATCTAACCTTGGTCTACCCCTACAGTTCTTGTCCTCAACCCTTCCTTCCATCACTAAGCTTGCTATTCCTGGGTGTCTTAGTATGTGTCCTACTAACTTATCTCTTCTCTTCATTAGCAGTCGCCAGAAACATCTCTCCTCTCCCACTCGTCTTAATACCTCTTCGTTTGTAACCCTATCTACCCATCTGATCTTCATCATTCTCCTGTAACACCACATTTCAAATGCTTCAATTCTCCTCTTTTCTGCTGCACCAATAGTCCAAGTTTCACTTCCATAGAGCACCACGCTCCAGACAAAGGCTTTCAAAAATGACTTCCTAATACCTAAATCTATATTCGATGTCAACAGATTCCTTTTTTGCAGAAATGCTTTCCTTGCCTGAGCCAACCTACTTTTTATATCCTCTTTGCTTCGTCCATCATTGGTTATTCTGCTTCCTAAGTAACAGAAGTCTCCTACTTCCTTCAGCTTTTCACCTGCCAATTTGATCTCCATAGAGGTTTCTGATTTATTTCGGCTGCATTCCAGTATTTTTGTTTTACATTTATTAATTTTCATCGTGAATTCTTTCCGTAAGACGGAGTCCATACCAGTCAAAAACTCATTCAAATCCTCAGGTTTGTCGGCCAAGATGACGATGTCATCAGCAAATCTCAGAGTTGAAATTATTTCTCCTTGAATCTTCACTCCCACTTTAAATTTATCTCCAATTTCCTTCATTGCTTGTTCAATGTAAAGATTGAAAAGTATGGGTGATAATTTGCAGCCGAGCCTTACACCTTTTTGAATACCAGCTTCTCTCTCATGTCCTTCAGCTCGAATGACTGCTGTCTGGTTTCTGTATAGATTGTATATCACCCTCCTATCCCTGTACTTTATTCCAATAGATTTCAAAATGTCAAACAATTTAGTCCAATCAACGTTATCAAAAGCCTTTTTTAAGTCTAAAAATGCCATGAACGTTCTCTTATCTTTCCTTATTCTACCTTCCACAATCAGCCTAAGACTTAGTACAGCTTCCCTTGTTCCTACTTTTCTCCTGAAACCAAACTGGTCTTCACCCAACTCCGTTTCTATCTGGCTTTCCATCCTCTTGTAAATTATTTTAGACAGGATCTTTGAAGCGTGAGTAATCAAGCTGATTGTACGGTCATCTTCACATCTGTCAGCTCCCACTTTCTTTGGTATAGGGATGATAACATTCTTCTTGAAATCAGGGGGTACCTCACCTGTCTCATAAATCCTACACACCAAGTGAAATAACCTGATCAGACCTTCATCTCCTATGCAGCGTAGCAACTCAATCGGTATATCATCTATGCCTGGTGCTTTGTTCCTGCTTACGTCCTCCAATGCTCTGTCAAATTCTGATCTCAATATTAAATCTCCTTTTGCATCCTCATCAATTTCCTCCTCCCTTTCCATTACATGATTCTCAATCTCCTTTCCCGTATACAAACACTCTATTTAAGCTTTCCATCTCTCAACCTTTTCTTCCCTATCTGTGAGGGGCTTTCCATTTGTGTCCTTAATATTACAGCACCTAGTCTTCTTTTCCCCAAAAGTACTCTTAATCCTTCGATAAGCTGTGTCTACTTTCCCTAATTTCAGACAATTTTCTATACCTGCACATTTCTCTTTCAACCATTCTTCTTTCGCTTCCTTGCACTTCTTGTTAACCTCATTTCTCAGACGTCTGTATTCTGCTTTCCCCTTTTCATCTCTTACATTCTTGTGTTTACTGTCTTGTCTTTACTGAGCATCTCGTCTTTCAGCATGCATGCAAAGTAACTTAGTTATAAAACATGAAGTGGCCAATTATTGCCATTTCCTATTGTTGAGTCATAAACTATAATAATAATACAAATATATATTTTATTAGTAGTAGTAGTAGTGATTAAGTTACCTACCCTTTCCCGGCGTGGAGGGCCCAAGACCTGTGGAGGGGTGGGGGGTAATTTATTATTAATAATAAACAGTTACATACATACAGTACATGAAAATGAAAAATAAATTTACAAATAAATTTTACAAGAACTTCACAAATACATTTTCAATTTTACAATACTTACAATATTAATAGAGTAATAGTATAATCATAATAATAATAATAATAATAATAATAATAATAATAATAATAATAATAACGATAATAATAATAATAATAATAATAATATCATCGGTGGTTGCTCTTCGCTGGCTGGTATAGAGTATACCAAGAGGCACAATGATGTTGCTAAGATCTTACATCAAGAGTTAGCTATAAAATGTCGACTTCTGGTCCTGGATACGAGTATGGTGTACTTACAACAATTACCAGCCTGCCAACGTGCTTGAAAATGAGTATTATAAGATGTATTGGATAGATCTATTTTAACCGATCAGAAAGTCTTGGCCAATCGACCTGATATTGAAAGAAACCAAAAGGCCTACTTGATAGACGTTGCTGTCCCACTTAGCCAAAATATACAGACTACCCAGGCTAGGAAAACAAACTAGTACGCACCGTTGGCTGAAGAAATACGGAAACTATTGGGAAGGCAGTGCTGCTGGATACGTGTCATATTGTTAGGCTATTTTTAGCCTATTTTCATTTATGAAAAAAAAAAGGCTTATGAGATCAGCAGATCACCTTTTGTCCGTGTGTCTGTCTGTGTGTGCATGTGTGATGGTGTGTGTCCCCCCTAATAACTTCTAAACGGCTGGAGCGATTTCAATGAAACTCAGTAAGTTTATAGCACTATTCCGGACGACCCCGACCGTGCACTTCAAATTTTGTTACGTCTCACCAATCCAACATGTCGGCTGTGCGAAATATTTCACCAGCATTCAATATCTCCGAAACTATTACCGATATCACCCTGGAATATTTTACGGTGATAAAGGAAACTACTAGAAGTTCACCTATGTGACCTTTGAAAACCTGGCAACTACAAAACCAACATGGCGGCCAAGCGAAGTTGAAAATTGTAAATAGACCTTTCTCGCGATTTAATGATCCAAACGCAATGAAACTAGGTACAGGAAATATTTATACACATTGTACTGCACTGGTATCTAATTTAGTTCAATTGTTTACATAACCTCAAGATGGCGGCTGTGCGAATTTTAAAAATAAGTTTTTATTTCTTGTGTCGTAATCATGCGAACGAAGTGAAAGTTTGAATAATGAACCTACGCATTAATTTTCCTTTAATGGTACATGACTCTATGGCCTATAGGCCTACATATAGCAATCCAACATGGCGACCATCTGAAATATTTAGATGGATCTCAATATCTACGAATCTATTACAGCAATCAAACTGAATTTTTTAATATATAATAGGGGCTATGAACATAAGTTCACCTATAGGACTTTCAATAACCTGGTAATCACAAATCCAACATGGCGGCGACGCGAAGTTTAAATATTTACATGGTCGTTTCTCGCAATTTAACCATGCGAGTGCAGTGACACTTGGTGCAGTAAATCCTTATACAAATGTTAATCCCCTGGCATTTAATTTTTTCAGTTGTTTCCATAACCACAAGATGGCAGCTGTGCGAAATTTTTAAATCTCGTTTTTACTTCTTGTGTCCTAATCATGCGATTGAAGTTTGAATACTACACGTACACAATAACCTTCATGTAACAGTACATAACTCTAAGACCTACATATATAAAAATTCAACATGGCGACCATCCGCAATTTTTAGTCGGTTCTCAATATTTACGAATCTATTACAGCAATCAAACTGTAATTTTGTATGTTGATAGAGGCAATTAACATAAGTAGGATATATGAAAATAGGCTGTAAGTTATTCACGGAACTACTTGTTATCTCAGTAAGGTTTGAAGTATACTTGATTATCAAATCCGTATCATGTAGACTGAGTTGTACCATAACTGTAATTTTGTATGTTGATAGAGGCAATTAACATAAGTAGGATATATGAAAATAGGCTGCAAGTTCTTCACGGAACTACTTGTTATCTCAGTAAGGTTTACAGTATACTTGATTATCAAATCCGTATCATGTAGACTGAGTTGTACCATAATTATGAGAAATTAAAGATACCGTAATAATAATAATAATAATAATAATAATATATATATATTTACGAGGGAAGTGGAAAAATCTTGCATAAGACCTTGAGAAGGGTCCGCACTCCTCAAGAGTGTGGGATTCTTACCCACTAAAAAACCACACCCTGTCCTCTTGACAAAATCCATCCCGGGACCACTTTCTTATTACTTCAGGATGGAGCCATTTTCTTTGCTTCACAAGCACCATCTTACTTCTCAATTCATAGTCCGCGGATCGCAGACTTAATCATCTAAATCGAGCAAGTCCCCTATCCGAATTCTTCTGACGAAGGAAATAATATTAATAACAATACGGTAATTTCAAAAAAAACAAAGAAACAAAGAACTACTGTATGTGAAATGGTGAAATATAATAAAAAGCCTTAAGCAAAAAGGCTATATTTCTACGCATATTATTATTATTATTATTAATCTGCTTGGCATGAGCACGCACAAGCACTGCTCAATACATGCCTGTCGTCACAGTACTTCCAAGTCTGTTCGACCTTGTCAAGTCAGCGTTATTTGATTAGCCACGGAACGACCTTGGAATGAACCAGCCCACTTTACTCTTCTGTTTACTTTACTTGATGCTACGCTGTTATAGGGATCGTTGTGTGGTGCTATCTAGCGAAGTTGTCGAGAACTGCTTCAACTTTGGCATACGAATTGTGCGGCTTTAGCATACAAGTTGATCGTATAGACGGCGCCGTTCAAATGTAATTATATCCAGTTCTGAAACAGTTTATAGACATGAGATTTAGACTATTTAGTCTTTCGTGTGTATCTGAGTTAGCGTTACTACTGCAGTTCATACTGTTGCGTTTGTTGAAGTAATTCTTAGAGGATACTTATGTACTTTCTTACCATGTTTCATGGGAGGGAACAAGACGGCGTGGGCTTTTGTTTTTATTGTTAGAGTAAATAATCTCTTGAAGTGAGTGCTATATTGTGTGCATACTCTGGCGAGTGTCCTTGAAAAGTTTAACGACTTGTGAGACGTGTCAGAATGGGAGAGTGTGTGTTTATGTGTGTGTTGTTTGTATTACGTCACCGCCTGTAGCGGGAAGGGGATTCCCTTGCACCAGGAAGAGGAAGTATGTTTATCGTGGTTACTAGGCAACTCGGGTTACAGGCGTGGCTCTGTAAGCAGTAAGCAGCATCTTATCCATTATACACACATACTGAGCATTCGATCAACATATTACCGCATTAGAACTCCTTTTTCGAGTTGAATGTTGTAATAGTGGATATATTTTTGATCTCGGATAGGTAGACTACTTGATTTTGTGAAGGGACCATCTAGTGGAGTACGGTACACGATTGGAAGGAAGGGTATAGTCGTTAATTTATTCTTAGCTGTATTCCGTTCTGACGTCTGTAGAGATTTTTTGGCGACTTTTAACTGCGCCAAGGTTGGCTGCCTCTTTTCTTGGCCGAGGTTCTGGAATTGCGAGCTTCTAGGGAGTCGCAAACTTAAACCTAAGAAGAAAAAAAGAGTTGGTACTCCTTGGGATGTTGTTTGAGTAAGAAGGCATTTCAGTTGGCCGTCGAGACGCGTCTATTATGTGTGCGCGAGGCGCCAATTGGACTCAAAGGAACGAATGGACTCCGGGACATTCATCGGCTTGGTATGTCGATTGTGAAAGAAGGAGATAGAGTGTGAGGGAAAAAGAGAAACAAATTGTGCCGTGGAATATCTTGGCTTGTTTAACTCGCGTTTCCATCAATTAGTCTTAGAATTAAAATGGAATCGTGGTTCAAATTTGACGATAAACTAAATAGCGGTAGCACGTTTCGTTCGACAAGATCCAGCCGGCTTTGCTCCACTTCTGCGGCCGCGAGTTCTCTGTCAACAAGTTCTGCCACCATGAGTCATCTATCATTCCTGGAGGAGACTCGACGTCTGGATCTCCAGGCTGCTTCATTACGTGAATCAGGTCGCTTGGCTGGTTCGAGGCGGGATTTGGAATTTACCTCGCGGAAGCTGGAGCTGGTCCAAAAGTTTAAAACTCTCATGAGGGTAAGTTTTCCCAGTAGACCTAGGTACCATTAGTGCATGGAGTTGTATGTTAGAGGATATCATAATGTATCCTATTAGGGTCTGTTTTCTTCACGGATCGTTATGGATAATGTCACTTGGTCGCACCTGACAGACTGGGGTACTAGTAGCTTTACGGTTGGTAAACGGTTGCATTTATCGCGAAAAGGAATACATACCGTATTAATAAATTAATATATGACACAAGAACCTCCCTTAAGTCTTCTATAGCCCAACGATTACCAATCAACAAGAATCCCGTAGGTATATTAAGGTAAGAAAGACCTGCCTATCTACCCCATGTTAAATCTTCATATTTTTGGTACACTTGTTAAAAACGAAATACTTTTGCCGATATGATTTTTTTAAGGTACAATATTTTAATCCAAAATTATGTCGAAAAATATTTATATTTCATTTTGTATATTATTTAAAGCAATATCCCTTCTTATTATTGTTCATTAGGATGATGTTGTTACATCAAAAAAAAAATATATATGGACCTATCTTTATTAGTTTTCTTACAAATGGCAAGATACCAAAGTAGTGAAAAATGTTAAACTGAGAAAAATGAGATTGAAGTTTTTAATTAATTTTTTTTTAACCTCTGACAATTCTTAGAACATTCCTGCCCCATAACTTGCATCATCATTTCGTCCATCACTGGTTATTTTGCTTCTCCTACTCCCTTTAACTTTTAAATAAATAAATGTGTATTTCATCTTATCTGTTTGCAAATAAGTGGACTTGTTTCCCTCTTCAAATCAACAATTCAATTATTTTAATTTGGGCAGATGACCTCGCCGTTCCGCCCCTTAAACAATATTTCTTCAATAGGTCAGTGCAAAATCACAGTGATTATAATATTATTAGGATGTTCAGTAATCACTCGTAACATAAACAACACAGGAAGTTGTCATTGTTACCAACACAAAAGTCTGCGCTCAGACAAGAAGTGAGTTGAGAAATCTATCGGAAGTTATACGCTGAAACATAAATATCTGTAAAAGTGGGTGTTGTCATTCATGGTGTAGCATAGTTATTTACATCTTATAAAATGACAATTATTCATATTTTTAGCCTACTTTCGATATTTGCAAAAAATGAAAGTAGACTTATGAGATCAACACAGGGCCAAAAATTGTGTGTCTGTCTGTGTGTGTGTGTACTCTGAATGTCTGCCCCCCCCCCCCTATCAATTCGAACACGGTTAAACCGAATTGAACGAAATTTGGTACAGAAGTAGCACTGGCAAAGGGCACCTCAGTGTCATGTTTTATATTGCCGCCATCTTTACCAAACCTTAGTGGCGGCCACTCAAATGGTCAAAACTTAATAATCCATTACGACCAAACTAATCACCGGAATTTTACCAAATTTCGTAACAACATACCTTCATATGGGACGCGTCTTGTGCCCAAACTACAAGCTCATCCATCGTACCATTTCAGGATGGCGGCCGTGTGAACTATGCAAACTTTATAATCCATAAATTGGGACCCCCCAGTTCCGATTATCGAACCAAGAATAGTTTTATCTGTTCTAAACGACGTGGCCCGTTTGAAATTAAAGGTGTATATTGTAATATTATAGTCTAGAAGTAACATTAAAAAGCTGAGCCGTCTCGGTTATTTGACAAGATGGCAGCTGATCTCTTGTTCTGACCTATATTTTACTGATTTCAGTATGCTGCATGCAATATAGCCTACCGTAGTGATAAATATTTTATGAACTTTATATGAAATGAACTCGGTTTGAAATATACTCCAGTGAAGAAATCGTTTATTCCAAGTCATTATTTGCTAGAACGTTCTATCTAAATTGGTTCCTAACGCTCAATTAGTGTGTGCACGATTGGCTGAGTGGTTAGTGCTTTTGTCTTCCATCAGGGTGGCTGCGGTTCAACTCCTATCAAAGTTGAATTTTTTTTGCTTGAATTTTTTTAGATTTATTGTTTCTGGAGTACTCAGACGTTATAAAATAAAGCATTATATGGCGCATTTTGCATTTAATTAAAACAACATTCTCCACCGGAGTGACATCTAATAGTAATTAGGTGAACTATGTATGAGCTAACCGCAGCCTTCTGGATGCGAGCTGAGCTCTCTAGCGGCCAGTTAGTGAACCCATGC
Organism: Meconema thalassinum; assembly: GCA_946902985.2. Taxonomy (NCBI): domain Eukaryota; kingdom Metazoa; phylum Arthropoda; class Insecta; order Orthoptera; family Tettigoniidae; genus Meconema; species Meconema thalassinum. Next base: position 265,286,466 of record OX336390.1, on the reverse strand, counting down.
CTACAGTATAATTGAAAAGTTTCTTATTCTTCCTAATAGAGCGCACACATCCCCAAGATTAGGCGCAATTATCACGGCCAACGAGAATGACTGGCCCTGGTGAGTTTTCGTGACGTCAGCAATGTGGTTCTGTTGCACCATTTCCTGTAGTCTACTCTATGTACAGCCAGTAGACCATTAATCGTCGTAGTAGTTCACAAGATAATACGTTTCAGGAGAATATACAAAATACACATAACGAATGTTATCTTTCCCTGGCGGCTGCTTGTTAATTATGTTGAATTACTTGACGGTTACAAAGTGTTCAGGAAGGTTATGAAAAGCTATGAATGGCGCCGGACAATTTATGCATGTATAAGTCTTATAATTGAAAGATATACCGTACATAAATATATCAAACGTTTTTATAATTGAAATATATTCACGAACATAATATTCTAGGTCTTCTTTTTACTGCTGGTGTGGTACCTAGTCATCTTGTTATAATTGAAATATATTCACGAACATAATATTCTATGGTCTTCGTTTTACTGCCGGTGTGGTACCTACTGTCGACCAAAATATTATGTGTACTCGAGTTTGAATGTTGTTTGTGAAGTAACCAATAGACCTACATACAATCCAATAACATCATTATTTTCGTCGTTCTATTTTTACGTTAGTTCATGTAGGTTTTTTTTATCGCAGTTGGAACACAAAAAGTGCCCGTTTTTAAGCGTGTTTCAACCATGCGTCACATTTAAGAATTATTATCTCACAAACCTATCATCAGATCGAATCCAAATTTTAACACAATATACATTGGAATGTTGTTTAACTGGTTTATTAATTTTTAAAATTTGTGTGTCCCAGAAACAAAGTTGTTATCATTTTTGTAAGGTAACTTTTTCTCGGCTCGGGGTGGTTTGAAAATGTAGTTCTTGGTCGCATTATAATCCTTTAGGTAAGGTGAGTTGGGGTAAGTGCATACCCTAAAAATTCAAGTGCAACTTTGAATTTCAAATGCATCTAAACTAATTGCAATACCAAAACGGGACTTTTTCTGCATATTGACTGCTTAATTGTGAGTGACTACTGCATCTTGAATGTTTGCTTCGAGAATGTATATTCCATTAGGAAATTAAATATCACTATAATGTCCAGGGTACGCACTTGCCCCGTGATATGGGGCAAGTGCAACTCTAGCCTATATTCTTCCATTAAATGTTTTACACATAATCGCGGGGCAGGTTCGTGTTCTCTACTTATTAAGCTATTAGATGCATATTTCAGAATTTATAAAGTTATGTTTTCTATTAAATTCTTCACCTTAGAATGTTGGGGTGTGTAAGATGCAAAATTACAGCCATTGGAAAACATCACAAGAATATGAAAATTAAAGACAAAATCTGGCGTTTACTTGCATTTTAATAGTAGGTAAGTTGCTTAGGTTTCAACGCAATTTATTAACGTAACGGTAACTAAAAACAAATTGTAAAATCAAGAGTTATACCAAATAAGTACAAGGAAAATAAATGTCGACAGAAGATACACTGTATCAAGGCACATTAAAAATTGTTTATCAATTTTTTTAAATAATGAGACGAAAATTAAAAATTGTCACTAACAGTAGATATTCATTTAAATAACATCATGATGTGTTTAAATCTCATTATTAATAAATCAAAAGTATGTTTCACTCGTGGTCCATCATCAAAAATCGTCAAATTAAGTTTCACTATTACCCATTCCCTGAATGTTGTTCTGAGTCAAGGAAATGGGAAACAACAGTTTTCCCCTGCGGTCTACAGATGACGGAGGGATAATAGACACTATTTCATCTTCTAAAATATCACTGATATCTTCATTGTCTGGATACGCACTTGCCCCGTTGGGCAGGGACGAACTTACCCCGCATACTTGTTCTGACGGGGCAAGAGCAACCCCTCATGTTTTTGTAATTAGTTACGTGGTATTTCTATGATTAAATATGTTTATGAAAAGAGTATACTTATAACTTTTAAACTTTCCACAAATGAAGTTATTTCAATGAGCGATGGTCCAGATACAGCGTGGATTCGGGAAGCACGGTGAACTCTGATGCTTCGTTGACAGCATCACTTTCGGAACTGGTCTATACATCCGCTTGTTAGTCGACTTCACCCGCGACATCTAGTGTTAAATGAACGCAAGACAACTTACCCTAACTTCCCAAAAGATGTCAGGACGAGTTTCAAACGGACAAATATATTATGGACCAGTGATGCACTTGCCCCGAAAATGCTCTTGCCCCAACTTACCTTACATCAGAAAGGTATGCTGTATGATTGTGAAATACGTAAATTAATTCACTTATTTTATATCGGTTTGTATTTGTACGGGGAATTAAGTCATGGTTCACCAGTTAGCCGCTCCGGTGAAAGCTGTACAGCGTTGCCAAGATGCGCTCCTTCACGCGTCATGGCGAGCCTCGCTCGGAAGTGATGGGCTCCATATCAGCAACGCTGTACAACATTTTCCGGAGCGGCTAGCTGGTGAACCATGTCTTAATTCCCCGTACAAATACAAACCGATATAAAATAAGTGAATTAATTTTCGTATTTCACAGTCATACAGCATAACTTTTTGATGTATATGGATTACAACGCAACCAAGAACTTCATTTTCCAACGACCCCGAGCCGAGAAAAAATTACCTTACAAAAATGATAACAACTTTCGTTCTTGAACACACAAAATGTTGAAATTAATAAACCAGTTATACAACATTCCATTGTATATTGTGTTAAAATTTGGATTCGATCTGATGACGGATTTGTGAGATAATAATTCTTAAATGTGACGCATGATTGAAACACGCTTAAAAACGGGCACTTTTTGTGCTTCAACTGCGATAAAAAATATTAAAATATAAATTAAAAATTCCAAACCTACATGAACTAACGTAAAATAGAACAAGAAAAATGATGATGGCATTGGATTTTATGTAGATCTATTGGCTACTTCACAAATAACCTTCAAACTCGAATGCACATAATATTTCGGTCGACAGTAGTCATCTTGTCTACATCACTGAGCCTGTATAAATGTTGGTATTCATTTATCACTTGTCTTCATAGAAGGTATTGATACAAGTCGTTAGTCGGTGGCGAGTGTATTCCTCAGATCTCTTCTATAAACGTATTTATTTATGTTCCGCCCCTTGAAACAACAATAAGTTAATGATACCTATACTGTGCTTCAAGATTCTTTGATCTAATTATACTCATGTGCACATAATTTAACTCACAACGAAGGTCACAGACTCTGCAACTCAACTTACTGTAGCCTGTTCGTTGCAGCTATTAAAGACACAACGAACCCTTGAATCCTAGTTCGCGTGGATTTTTGTAACGTTTAACTTCAACAGGTGTAGTTTTGCAAACCTATATAGTATAATTTGTCGTGTTTGAAAACACACGGAACATCCAAACTGCGTCCATTTTATGAAGATTGATATAAAATATTGCATTTCTGCTGCTTATGAATTGCTCTTGACTTAAACGTACAAGCACCATCAAGCAGTACATTGCCTACGTCACAGAAGGGTTTGGTTTACGCGCCATGGCCTGTCTTTCGCGTTAGCCGTGCGCGATTACAAATTAGCTGTGTAATAGGTATATTAAATATGTTTCTCCTAGTGATACGTTTAGAGCAACGAAGTTTAAATTATTGTAAGTAGTCGGTGTTAATATACTGAATACCTGCGTTGTTTGGAGTGTTTGCTGATGAAATTGCAAAATGCTGGGGTAAATTATAAAATATGGTTTGAACGCCACTCCTCAAATCCAGTGTGCCAAATTGCACTTCGAACTGGAAGAAATTAGGAAGTGATAAAGACAAAGAGTTATAACTATATCCATTTTTTAAGCGTATGGCTTTTAGTGCCGGGAGTGTCCGAGGAAATGTTCGGCTCGCCAGTTTTGTAGCTGCTTCGAGACGGACACCCAATGGGTGAGCTACAAGTACCGTTGGGGAGGGAAGTTGGAATGTAAGGACAAGGAGTTGGAAGGTAGCGGCTGTGGCCTATAGTTAGGGACCAACCCCGGCATTTGCCTGGAAGGAAGATGGGAAACCACAGAAGACCATCTTTAAGGTTGCCGGCGGGGGGATTCGAACCTCCTCGCCTCCCGGATGTGAGCGACTGCCAGCAGTCATGCCGTAACGACCACAGCTAACTCACCCGGTACTATATCCATACATTTAGGAGAAAGTAGGCTATATGTTCTTTCCTGAACATCTTGTTTCGACTTTTTTTGACAAATTCCTGTTCTCTAAATTATTGTAAATAAGTTAACTAAAAACTCCAAAAATATTTTTTTCATTTTTTTCGCCCCTAGACGGGTCTTTCTTACATGAACAGTATCACAGTGGAACGGAATATAAATATAAATCTGCAAGCTGAAGCTGGAGCCCAGAGGATTTGCTAGTTAACACTGAAAAATATAGCTTCTAAGATAGCTAAGTATCTTTAGATAATAATCAATCACAAATAGACTGCGTTTTGCATGCTGCGGTAAACTGTGGCCATATTCGGCGTGGTCTACAGATTTCACTGGAAGTTCCCTGACCAAAAAGAATTCTGGTAAATATTTTGTTGTTGTTAACTTAGACTATTGATTTATTTACGGGATTCGCGACATCGTACTAATGTAGCCCCGTGTAGGCCTACTTGAGTATGTGTAGAATTTGTCTGATAACCTGTCTTATTGTGATGGTTGCATTAGTGTGTGTTTGTAAGTCAAGTGGGCATTTGGGAAAGAGACGGCCGTGGCCTTAAGTTAGGAACTATCCCGTCATTTGCCTCGAGTAAAAGTGGGGAACCACGGAAAACCACTTGGAGGATGGATGAGTTGGGAATCGACTCCACATCTTCTCTGTTTTGCTGAGTGTAGGCCTACCCCGTTCCCGCCGTCAGACCAGAATTACATTTCTTGGCAGAGACGGGAATCTAACCCGAAGCTCCGGGTTGAGGTGGTCTGGCAAACCTTTTATAACACAGATTCATCTATTATAAAACAGTGGATAAACTACATCTGGGACAATAAAGTATGCTGGCGTATAGTGGTCGGAAATGACGGATGAACAATATAAAATTTCGTAGATCTTATTATCAGTAAGGTTGGGATGTTATGGAAATGTCTTATTTTTTTCCTGAGCTCATTTTAACCGAAATCTGAAAAATAAGTTTGAATGACGGGTCCCTGACCACGTTTAAAGCAATTTGATGTTGCCTATAAATGCATATTTCGGCCATTTTTATTGTTTTGGTCATATTTGGTCATACTTCAGTAATATAAGGTCATATTTGGTTATAATTTCAGCATTTTGTTTAAATTGAGGCGTCGATAACAAGGTACGTGTTATCTGCGTCGAGTTTCAAACACAGGATTTCCGAATAGTGTAGTTAATAAACCGAGCAAGAACTGCATCTCAAGTCTACGATACCGAATGAATGTTGAAAATTTTAATGTACAGTCGCTCTCTGTGAGTTTAATGTGTCTAGTGTATTATCGCTGATCACGTTTTGGCACTTTAAGACGCTTACTGTACGTTAGTGATACTCTACCTATCCCAAAAATTCATGTCATTTTTCATAGTTTTTTAGGACATATTTTATAGTTTTTAGGTTATATTTAGTTAGTTTTTAGGGCATATTTGCTTGCATATTTTGTACTTCTTTAGGTCTTAAACTTCCGAACCCTAATTATCAGAATTCGGACATGTCTTACTCTTTGCTCTTGGTTATTACCTTCGGTAGCCCAGCTGGTAATGCAAAGCTAGATTTTGCAAGCATGTAGACTATATTGGAAGATCTCTACATGGTAAAATAGTAAAATATATTATTGTTATTTTATGATTATTATTATAATTATGGAGGAGCCTCCGTGGCTTAGGCGGCAGCACGCCGGCCTCTCACCGCTGGGTCCGTGGTTCAAATCCCGGTCACTCCATGTGAGATCTGTGCTGGACAAAACGGAGGCAGACAGGTTTTTCTCCGGGTACTCCGGTTTTCCCTGTCACAATTTCATTCCAGCAACACTCTCCACTATCATTTCATTTCATCTGTCATTCATTTAATCATTGTCCCAGAGGAGTGCGACAGGTCTCGGCAGCCGGCACACTTCATATCCTCGCCGCTAGATGGGGGCTTCATTCATTCCATTCCTGACCCGGTCGGAGACTGGAAGCAGGCTGTGGATTTTCATTTTCATTATAATTATGGCTACTATTTCCTTACTCCTTGGTGTGGCATATTGCCATCTCTTGAATTAGCACAGGTTAGAGCACAGATGGACACGCTATGTTAAAGTTCACACGGACGGAGTGTGTTGCTCGTGTGTGAGGTAGAAGGCACGCCCGGTCCAGCTCAAAATCCACAGCTCCAGACACCACAATAACACTGGTTATCATACAAATTATGTACACAGGCCTGGTAAACGTAATGTTAAGTTCCTAGAGCAAACTATAACTTATTGTTTACCACCGATGTCTTATTTCCGGTCATGGCTGAGGTAGGGTAGTGCTGAATAATAAAAGAGAACAGATAGCCCTGTGGATGCTGTTAAAGTTGCTCCTCATAGAGAGCAGTGTTACTGTGAGGAAAGCCACGGCAAACTACTTCACTAGTAGCTTGTGTCTCATTAAAACTCTGCTTTGGTTTTTTTGGGATTATTTCCGCAGCGGTGCTTATAGCCTCCAGGCTGATTATTAAACAGATAGGCTACTGTATTCCTACTTGAGAGAAAATGCGTCTCTATGTTCTCTGTGCAATTAACTACCTTATACAATGCCTAAAACTTTTAATAAGCACACTTCGTTGGCTGAGGACAGGAGGATTGCAAGGCCAAGGTCTTAAGGAATGGAGGGCGCTCACAACACATTTTAATGTAGCCGAGGAATTGTAGACTACAAAACTACCTCATGAGTATTATCATCTCTGCTTCTCGCGATCCTTATTTCAAGCAAGTAGATAGGAATGATTTGGGGTACAAAATGTCACAGTAGATTCACATAGAGTGGCGGATCCAGGCCTTGCGGGGCCCTGGGCGATATGATAAGGTGGGGCCCACAGCAATAGGAAATAAAAATAATATAAAATCAAATGAAAGTAGTTTTGTAATATTAATAAAATAAAGAATAGTTAGAATATTTTGAATACCTACACTACAGTACATTTTTTTGATAATATGAAAGAAGCCTTTAAGTCCCCCTGCATAAGATTATGTAAACTATGAAATATGAAAATATTACTTTGTGACTTTTTCCGAGATGAAGTCTTTTTCATTTCACTAAAATCCAAACTTGCTAAATGGTCACGGGAGGTCATAGCTGCACTGAAAAAAGAATATGAAGAATACATTAATTTAAAAAGTTTGAAAAGTATAATTAATTAATCAATTAAATTTAAAACAATCCATGGCGCAGGGCCCCCGGACCACGGGGCCCTGGGCGGTCGCCCTCCTCGCCCTCCCCTAGATCCGCCCCTGTAATCACATATACATTACCATTCAGCTCGTCGCATAGTGAGCACTAGGTCAAGCTGATAGATCGTAGCTTACAGAAACCACGAACTTAGCATATTTTTAAGGACCATCCCCCCAATTTGTCCTCTCCTCCAACTGGTTCGTTTCAATCACAACAACGCAGTTGGTTGGTTGGTTGGTTCTTAAGTTTAGGGGCTGCGACAACGCGGTCATGTAGCCCTGTGTACTTTGGGTGTGTGTAGAATCTGTCTGATAACCGGTGTTAATTGTGATGGCTGTATTAGTGTGTGTTATCTGTTTTTTTAAATTTAAGTGCAGACTGCAACTTAGAATTTTTCAAATAGTTCATACTTTTGCCACCAAGCGCCACCGTCAATGACTACTAGGCCAAGTTCAGAACTTAGCTACTAGACGCCACCGCAGTCGGCTCTTGGCAACGAACGTAGAAACCTAAGAGCGTTGTTTACATTCTTAACCTATCCAATTTAGCTTCACACAGGTGTAATTAGTGGATGGATCTTTAACATGCCATAAATCTATGACATGGGACCGCCGCCGGCTTTACTTCCCCTCCGAAGGAAGGCATACTGAGGAATTTTTAACGCTCTTAAAAAATCCGACGGCTTCGGCCGGGTTTGAACCCGCTATCTTGGGCATAACAACGCAGTTATACAGTATTTGGGCCAACAAGGTTTACAAATAATAAACTAATAGGCTATAGTTTGGAAAAGAACTCAATATTTCCTGTAATTAATTAGCATAAAATATGATCAGACATGCTCTCTTCAGCCACGAAATTACCAGTAATGGATTTTGTGGTAACTGGATTAGGATCAAGCAAAATTATAAAAATGCCCTTTCATCTCCAAAAATCGAATTATAGCGAATTTATTCATTTGATCCTAATTTTATGAAGCTCTGTGTGGTGACTTCTGATACGATAAATTAAATAAACAGTCGAAATTAAAGCCTTTCAGTTGTTCAACACAATTGAATCATAGTACATAGTACAATCATGTTCACCGACTGCAAAGCATTAATTTCTCATTACCAAGGCAACTTGTCTGATAACCTGTATTCCTATGATGATTGTAGTAGTGTGTGTTAATGCATTAGGGACAGGGATAGGGTAGGCACCTCGGGACTTGAAGTAAGGTATTACTTGATGGCACATGCGTAAGCAACAAGTTCCGTACGCGGGCGAATCCATATGCTGCTGCATGGTTAGGAAGGGAGGAACTTTCACTTCGCTCGTTGCTACGGAAATGTTCACAGCGGCTCCCACTGTTACTGTCCCACGAACACAGCAGCAGTGACCCCCTCCACTACCTTCGTTCTCCTCCTTTCCCCCCACCGATCTCTGGTTCGCGAATGTTTTGCCATCAGATATTACTTGCTGTCTACCTTGGTTTTCACCTCAGTTTACTTTAACTACATACAATCCTTGCGTACGGCGTTCTTATGGCAATGTGTATAATTCCAGGAAACAGTGGGGTAGTGGGGAGATGTCCTATGCCCTATGTTTGTTAAACTTTTGAAGTTAAGAAGTAGACATTGTTAAAAAACGGAAATCTCCTTAAAAAACGTAGACATGGCAACACTGCCTCGTGTTTGTGAAAGAACCAAAATGGTGGGCGATTGGAGAGATTGGCGATTGGAGTGTGTAGGCGCACTATCTGAACAGCCGGGGAAGCACAGTACTTGATGAGTTATCAGTTTGGCTCAAAAAGACAACACTCGAGATAAGGATTATCAAACAAATAACAAGAATGACATTGAAAGTGCGTTTGGTGGACACACAGTGTAAAACGTGGACCGTAAGCGCCAACTACGGAGTACTTTGCACTCTGAGCTCCACCCAAATAATATTTATATGCTGAGTGTCTAAAATATTGTTCTTTTAATGTTGAAAATATTTTCTAAATGACACTAAGGAGACTTGGACTAAAGAGGGTCAGTTTAGCCAAAACGTAACGTTAAGCTATTTTGACAATTGTGCAAAATGTTGAAAAGCTAGAAGACCCAGGAAAGTGTCAAATGTGGTTGGTAGCATGCTGAGCTTCTATGCCCGAGATCGCGGGTTCAAACCCGGCCGAAGTCGTCGGATTTTTTAAGCGCGTTAAATATCCCTCAGTATGCCTTCCTTCGGAGGGGAAGTATAGTCGGCGGTCCCATGTCATAGATTTATGGCATGTTAAAGAACCTTCCACTAATTACTTCTGTGTGAAGCTAAATTATAGGTTAAACATTTGACTAACGCTCTTAGGTTCCAACGTTCGTCGCCAGGAGCCGACTGCGGTGGCATCTGGTAACCTAGTTCTGAATTAGTAGTCGTTGACGGTGGCGTTTGGCGGTAAAGCGCTACTTGAAAAAAAAAATCAATGTCGCAGTCCCTACTTGAATTGAAAACAGACACACTAATACAGCCATCACAATTAACACCGGTTATCAGACAGATTCTACACACACCCAACGTACACTGGGCTACATGACCCCGTTGACGCAGCCCCTAAAATGAGGAACCAACAAAAAGTGTCAAAATTCGTGTTTTGAAACGCTCTATCAATTTTGAAAATTACTTCCGGCTTAAAATGACATTTTTAAAAATCTGCTAAAACGCTTGTTTTTAAAATGGACCTATTTATACAGATATAAATACAATTGAAGTTTGATTGTGTTAATCTATTCATTGATTCTGTATCTTCAATTTGTGAGAAGTAGACTTTTTAATTTCTCAAAACGGAAATAGATATTTCGATTTTGATTTGACCGTGTATGTGTCGACACTAGCATTCATAGTGATAGATTTAGGCCACAAAGGATGTGGTGTGCATGACTTGTCAGTCGAAACGGAAGTAGCGATTTCGATTTTGTTTTGTCCATGTATGGGTCAAGCGCTCGTAGTGATAGATTTAGTGAAGTACATACGACAAAGGATGTTGTCTAACGCTTGGTGTCCATGACTTGTCAGTTTAGTGTGTGTCACCATGCCGCCAACACGTTTGGTTAATTCACAAAATATTCAAAAGTGGAATAATAAAATTAAAAAACAGAAAGTAGTAAGATTCAGCGACGAACCTGGAGCGAGTCGGCAACAAGATGAAGACATTGTAATCATTGAACGATCAACAACTACAAATGAAATTACTTCAAATAAACGAAAACCTCGCCAAAAGAAGACGAAGACAAACGAAACTCGTTCAAACAATACATGGACACAAATTTCTTCTCGAACACGAATTCTGTCTCGTGTGGAATGGTTTATTATTTTTTTCGTTTTTATTATCTTAAAACTTAATTCCTTAGTCATGTTTTCAACATTAAGTTCCTAGCCTGTGAATTTAAAAAAGAAAAGTTGTTGAGAGCCCAGCATTCAGCTCTTGAGCGATTTATTTTGAATTGATTGATGTTAACAATTTCAATCAATACTTAGAGGTCATCCATAACATTCTTTCGCTCGAACGGCGGGGTCCTTACGAGAAAGTGACAAAAGTGTACGATTTATTTATTTCGTTTTGCAAAATGAGGATACATTCTGGCAACGAATGAAAAACTAACAGATAACAAAAAGGTAACAAGAAGTTCCGTGACGAACTAAAGAGCCTACTTTCCTTGAAATTTAAGATTCTAGCCAATCTATATAGACCTATCTAGAATAATGACGAAATTAAGTTGGTAATATAGAAATTTCTAATTATTTCGAAATATACCTGGTATAATGTAGCCTAATAGAGCAGTACAGTTGGCAGCCCTAGTGACTGAATATCGGCTATTGTTAGTTGCATCTCTTAAGGTACAGAATACAAAATTTGGTTGAAGTCTAATGGATAGCATGCACGTTACATGCAGTTAGACCTTGGATTTATCAGCGCGCGTAAAATCACGTTGGCAACAATGTCATACATGTGTTGGTCAGAAATAATATGAAATATTATGATCTCGTGTTGTGCCAATTTTGGATGAAATACATTTGTTAGTATGGAAGTAACATGTATTTTAAAATTGGACATATCAGCAGGCTTAGAATCATATTGGCAGCACTGACGTAGGCCTATATTAGTTACACTGAATTAATATAGAATGCCAGGTAATATTGTAACGATTCGATCCCATAGCTGTTATATTTAAAGGGTTATTCATTTATTATCATGTTATTATTATTATTATTAACTAGTACATCCATGAGATGATTTTTATATCAGATAATTGTAAGCGGTTTTGATTATTATATTCAATTAGATTTTTATTAACAATTACTTGTAAAGAGACGAAGTATTATATATTGCAACAAGACTGGCGATATGGACTAACCCTGTGCGTCACAAACTGAACGACGTAGTAAGAATTTCACCACGGCAAACTGCGTCATTTTCCTGAGATGTTAAGAAACACACTATGGTGTAACCAACACGCCATTTTCTACGGTATATACGCGTCAATATATATTGCAAGTTATGAGTCAAGAATGGAGAAGGCTAATAGAGAGGGAAGCTGTGACACCACGTGACAAGGAAGTCATTAGTATTTGTACCTGCAACATCGGACAAGAATGGCATTGATCTACAGCTCTTAATGAAGGAAGGAAGTTGTAACCTTGCTTTCTGGGTCCTAATGGACTGAGCACCGAGAGTCGACACTGAACGATGTCTTGCCGATATCTATATCAATACATAATGGGTTATATCCCTGATCAAGAGTCTTTCTACAGATGGCAACGTACTTAATGAGGATATTTCATAGTAATTGAGATATCACATCATTTTTTTAAACATAAGCGACGTAACAACGAGATCATCGATCATTTCTTAAATATGACGAGTCTTCGACTGGGTGAGCCAACAATTCAATAACTATCGTCTCTATTATAATTTAACTTCATTTAACTTTCAATTCATTTTAATATTCATTTTCTTTTAAATAATTAATTGCCGCATTGAGTAATTTTAAATTCAATTGTGTGACTATCACTATTCTGTTTTATTAATATTTTGTTTTAGCATTTAATAAATTCATTCTCTTCAACGTAATGCCTATTTCTTTCATTGTAGTTGGTACTTTAAGGCAATCATACTCCTTGATTAAATACGGATTGGTTAGATGACTTTGTCTCACTACGGCCCGGGTAAGTGGTTCTCGACTCTACTGCTGATAGCCGAGGTTAAATCTATAAATTTCGATTCACTATCTTAAATAGGAATCTGGCGCTCAACAACTTATTATATTACACTATCACAGGTAAGGTCACACCACAGTGTATATTATTTATTCATATCATGTTTGTTTTATTGAACCACAATAGTCATCACCACGTTTAGTTAACTCATTAAAAATGTTACATTTGGCGCCACAAAGTAGGACACGAAAACCATTCGGTATTTAGTCAGAGGAGTGTATAATTTCAGTGCAAATTGTCAGTGCTTTTGGGGGACAGTGAAGTGAAGTGAAATTTTGGAAGGGCAATTGTTATACGGTGTACTTCGAGATGTCGGAGGAGGAACAGAGGCAGTTGAGAAGTAGGGATGCAGTCAAGAAAGTTAATTATAAGGAGGTTGATAGCGGTAGCGATGTTGAGAGCGTAGAGAATAATACCAAGATGTCGGAGGTAAATCTTGAGAATAATCCTGAGAGTAATCCTGAAAATAATCCTGAGGTTAGCCCTGACATGAATACAGAGATAAATCTTGAGACGGATACAGAGGTACATCCTGAGACTAGTGGTAGTCTAGAGAAAGAAAAGTCTATAGAGATTCCTGAAGATCCATTAACTGCGCTCATAAGGCAGATGAGTAGAGATTTAAGTGCGAAATTTGATGAAAGTATGAATAAAAATAGTGAAGAGAATAAAAGAAATTATTTGGAATTCAATGGTAAATTTAAGAAATTAGATAAAGATATGAATAAAAATATGGAAGAGAGTAAGAAAGATAATTTAGAAAGTAGGAAGGAATTCAATGATAAATTTGAGAAATTAGATAAAGATATGAATAAAAATATGGAAGAGAGTAAGAAAGATAATTTGGAAAGTAGGAAGGAATTGAGTAGAGATTTAGGTGAGAAATTAGATCAGAGTAATCAAAAGATGAGAGAGGATATGAGTAAAATAAATCAGAAGCTGGAAGAGAATAATGTAAAACTAGACAGTGTGGTTAAAGTCAATGAAGGGTTGAGTAAGAAGTATGAGGTACTACAGCAAAGTATTCAGGGGGTGAAACAGGAAATCAGAGGTGAAATTAAGGAGGAGGTAGAGATGAAGGCTAAAGATATTATTAAGACAGTAGATAAGAAATTAGAAGCAGCAGAAAGTAGGATTCAGGAAAGAATAGTAACTGTGATTGAAGAGAAAATAGTAACTCAAGGTGAAAGTTTTAGCAAATTGGTAGAAGTGGAAACTAGGCAGGTGGTAGAGACTTTAGGGGAAACTGCAGTAGAATCAGTAAAGACAGCCTGTAAGGAGACTATAATTGAAAGTAGAATGGAGTCAGACGAGATTTTAGGTGAAAGCAAATTGGAATTAGCGGAGATTTTAGGTGAAATCAGATTAGAGTCAGACGAGATTTTAGGTGAAAGCAAATTGGAATTAGTGGAGACTGTAATTGAAAGTAGATTAGAGTCATTGGAGATTGTAGGTGAAAGCAGATTGGAATCGGAGGAGATCTTAGGTGAGGAACGGCAAATAGCGGAGATTTTAGGTGAAATCAGATTAGAGTCAGACGAGATTTTAGGTGAAAGCAAATTGGAATTAGCGGAGATTTTAGGTGAAATCAGATTAGAGTCAGACGAGATTTTAGGTGAAAGCAAATTGGAATTAGTGGAGACTGTAATTGAAAGTAGATTAGAGTCATTGGAGATTGTAGGTGAAAGCAGATTGGAATCGGAGGAGATCTTAGGTGAGGAACGGCAAATAGCGGAGATTTTAGGTGAAATCAGATTAGAGTCAGACGAGATTTTAGGTGAAAATAGATTAGCGTCAGAGGAGATAGTAGGAGAAAGCATAGTAGAGTTGAAGGAGATTTTAGATGAACGCAGGATAGCTGTAGAAGAGACTATAGAATGTAGCGAAAAAGAAGTGAAGAAGATGAGAGAAAAGATAGGGATAGAAGTAGGTAAGATAAAGAAAGTACTAAGCACCCAAGAGATTAAGATGCAGACAATCATAGATAAGTTAGATAGGCAAACTAGGGAAGAATTTAGTCCTGTGATAGAGGAAGTTAATATGAAATTATTAGTGGCAGAGAAGCGTGCGTTAAGTCATAGTCAGAAGAACATAATTAGTAAACAGGTTAAGAGGAGGAGAGAGATAGATAAGAGGAGAAGCAATGGGCAACGGCTAAAGAGAAAATTAAATATTAGTAGTGGAGAAGTGAAGGGAAGACATGTAGGTAGATATTTTAGAAGTAAAATGAAAGAGAAGAGAATTAAGTTGTTAGTGGAAAAAGAAATCAGAATGAAAGAGAGAAAGAAAGCATATGATGTGCAGTGGCGTAATGAATTAGCCAGACTTGGGGAAATGATAGGAGGAAAGCCGAAGTATAATGTTACTGTTGATGAGTGTAGTCCGAAAGAGGTAGAAAGTAATGTTATAAGAAAAGAGGAAAATGGAACCCTAGAAAGAGATAGAATTGAAGATGAAGATGGTAAGAACGGTGAAATGCCAGAGAAAGTAGTGATGTAAATTTATATTACCGATAGTTACTCTTCCGTATGACTTAAATATTAAGTAATGAAGTTTAATATGACTTAAAAGAGGTAGATAAGAAACCTGCTGTGTGTAATTTTAATTCAGTCGTGAAGTTAGGATGGTAAGGGGCGCGTAGTGCCTACGCTTATTGATTTAGATTGACTAAAATCATTTAATTTGGAAGACAGAGGTTGTCGTGCTATTGAGCAATTCAGGTAAGTTGAATGTGGGTCCTTTAGCTGCAGGTAAGTTGGAGGAAGTGAGGATTAAATTTTAAAAAGTAGGAAGGTTATTACATAGGTAAGTAATCGAAAGAAAGTAGTAATAATTATTATGGCAACCATAATTATGAATATAATGGTAATAAAGATTTAATTCAAAAGTGAGTAAAGATGATGTAGTACAGTCGTAATAAAAATTAATGAGTTGAAGAATTAAGAATTGATTTAATAAAGAAGTTTCATTTTGAGGACAGTGAGGTTATCAGTGGATATATTTTGAGAAATTTATAAGTGGTTTAGAATTGTTAATGGTAATGCGTTGTATGAATTAACCAACATCGGGTTGAAATGAGGAAGTAGTAACTAATTAGGACATCTGGTACTTGTTGACAGATATGTGTGTGTGTATGTGTGTATTTTCACGTAAATGGACGTGAGTTTGAAGAAGTAGGCCAACGAAGGTAATGCCGTTGAGCAAGGTGGTTTTAAAGTTTTGGTAAGATGCCAAATGAAGTTTTTTAAGGAGGAAGTTTTGGTAAGATGCCAAATGAAGTTGTTTTTTGAGGAAGTTTTTGGTAAGATGCCAAATGAAGTAGGTTGGAGGAAGTTTTTGGTAAGATGAAGTAGGTCAGCGAGGTATATTCCGTTAAGCAATAATTATTTTTTATGGTATCTACGGGACTACGTGAAGTTAATAAGGGAGTTTTTTTTAAGTATATATGGATGTATGCACACAAGGTAATAAGAGATTACAAAGGTAAGATTGTCCAAGTTTTAGTTACAGTTACGCACGTTTTAAAGATATTACAAGGCTTGTTATCGAGCTAAACCACTTTGTAGTAAAAAGTTACTGATGATTAATAACGAATTAATGATGTGGTAGATTGTTGTCCTACACACAGGTTAAAGTAAAGATAATAGTAATAATTATATGGTTGGCATAATATTTTCTAGAAGTGAAAGGAATTTGTTATAATTCGATGTTTTGAGGATTTAAAAAAAAAAAATCATTTTTTTAGTAGACAGGAAATTAAAGTTTTATTTATGTCATACGGAGTTAGTAAAGAGAAGTTTAATATTTTGAAGGAAGAATAAGTTGGTAAGATAAGTGTATACCTAAGGGGTAATAATGAAGTTACAATTAAAGGCAGGTGTAATTTACGCAGTTAATTTGGTAGAGCAGAGAGTGTCTGAACTGTGTTATAACTCAGGACTTGCTTTATGAAGTGATTATGGGAGAATATTTGCTAATTAAGAGTGTCGGTGTTATTGACTATCAACAGGAACACTGTCATTATTTGAGGAAGACAATAGCTAGGAAAGCATAGTATGATGTTATTATTCCAAGGAATTAGTCGAAGCATGGACGATTTTTTTTAGCTGAAATTTAGTGTGTTATTGGTCAGTAAGAGATGACCTGTAACAGTAAGAAGAAGTGGGATTATACCACGAATAGGGGAGGTTTTTTTGTATGTGACGTGTGATGTCACGATGAGTTTTGAGAGATTCTGGTATAGCAAGTGTGAGCTATAGTCCAGGCGGTCAGAACAAGTAGGAAGTGGTGTTTGGAGGACACGGTACTTAATTAAGAGTTTTGAGAGAAAACTAAGGGGGGTTTATAGGCATTCAGCAAAAAGTCAAATCATGAATTAGACTAAGTTCAAAGTATAAGAGCATTAATATTTTGTGGAACGAAATATTTATTCCGAGGAGTTTGTCATGTGTTTTTGTGAAATAGTTTAGTGATATACGTAATTCAGGTATTGAGTAGTATTTTGTCCAAGTCTTAATCATTTTGTTATGGTAAGTAAGGAATGACGTTACGGTAAAGTTATATCTTGACGCTAAGTTAAATTTTATAAAGTGAACGAGAAGTCAGATTTTATGTTTATTGGTGATTTTGAAAATTCAAGTTATTGTTTTCGAGAAGTAGTAAAGAGGAATTATGGTTTTATGAGAAGTTAAGAAGTCGTGGAGACTTAGGAAGTATTAATTTGGAAGGAGGCGGCCGTGGCCTAAGAAAGAATTAAGCCACGAAGGCAGGTGAGTAGTAACTTGGATATTTAAATGAACTGTTTAATAACTGCTTTGAGGTATTTCGATGTCATTATGTATTTGGGGAAATATTTACATGTATGACATATGCACTGAAATAGGAATTGCCTTAGGTATTTTGCTAAGTTATTTTTTCTTCAATTATTGAAATTTTACTGCATTTGAGTAATCCCTTTATAAAGACGAAAGGAATATTGTATTGTTTGCATCCTATTATCGTGTGCTGTAATAGTTATTATGGGTTAATCAGCTGGTATTACAACAATGTACTTCTACGCCAGACTGATATACAAAAACTACGTTCAAAAGAGATGAAGCCAAAATTGTATGTCATGCATACGATCACCGAAATATAAACGAGTGCAGCGTTGACATATATGTCAAAAATAAAAGTGAAGGGCATTTTATATGTATATTTTTTACAGCTCGTTTAATACATAAAGAAGAATGAACATTATGAACATTTGGAAGAATGAGATGAATGAAAGTTAAAATATGATTTTTTTGTGAAGAATACATTTATGTATATTTTTTTTACAACATATATAAAGAAGAATGAACATTATGAACATTTGGAAGAATGAGAAATGATAGTACAAATATGTAAAGTGAAAAGAGTATGTTCTTGTATATCTTTATGTATTGTTGAAGGGTATTATTTGTATGTTGTCGTTATGGGGGTATTAATATTTAAATTTGTATTCATTTATGTAGGATGTGTAGTGATATAAATAATGTTACATTTTATTTTAAATTATTTATATCAGGGGCGATTGTAACGATTCGATCCCATAGCTGTTATATTTAAAGGGTTATTCATTTATTATCATGTTATTATTATTATTATTAACTAGTACATCCATGAGATGATTTTTATATCAGATAATTGTAAGCGGTTTTGATTATTATATTCAATTAGATTTTTATTAACAATTACTTGTAAAGAGACGAAGTATTATATATTGCAACAAGACTGGCGATATGGACTAACCCTGTGCGTCACAAACTGAACGACGTAGTAAGAATTTCACCACGGCAAACTGCGTCATTTTCCTGAGATGTTAAGAAACACACTATGGTGTAACCAACACGCCATTTTCTACGGTATATACGCGTCAATATATATTGCAAGTTATGAGTCAAGAATGGAGAAGGCTAATAGAGAGGGAAGCTGTGACACCACGTGACAAGGAAGTCATTAGTATTTGTACCTGCAACATCGGACAAGAATGGCATTGATCTACAGCTCTTAATGAAGGAAGGAAGTTGTAACCTTGCTTTCTGGGTCCTAATGGACTGAGCACCGAGAGTCGACACTGAACGATGTCTTGCCGATATCTATATCAATACATAATGGGTTATATCCCTGATCAAGAGTCTTTCTACAGATGGCAACGTACTTAATGAGGATATTTCATAGTAATTGAGATATCACATCATTTTTTTAAACATAAGCGACGTAACAACGAGATCATCGATCATTTCTTAAATATGACGAGTCTTCGACTGGGTGAGCCAACAATTCAATAACTATCGTCTCTATTATAATTTAACTTCATTTAACTTTCAATTCATTTTAATATTCATTTTCTTTTAAATAATTAATTGCCGCATTGAGTAATTTTAAATTCAATTGTGTGACTATCACTATTCTGTTTTATTAATATTTTGTTTTAGCATTTAATAAATTCATTCTCTTCAACGTAATGCCTATTTCTTTCATTGTAGTTGGTACTTTAAGGCAATCATACTCCTTGATTAAATACGGATTGGTTAGATGACTTTGTCTCACTACGGCCCGGGTAAGTGGTTCTCGACTCTACTGCTGATAGCCGAGGTTAAATCTATAAATTTCGATTCACTATCTTAAATAGGAATCTGGCGCTCAACAACTTATTATATTACACTATCACAGGTAAGGTCACACCACAGTGTATATTATTTATTCATATCATGTTTGTTTTATTGAACCACAATAGTCATCACCACGTTTAGTTAACTCATTAAAAATGTTACAATATACGTGTGAAAAGTTTAGAGCTATTGGCTTGCATACTTTCTGATATATTGATATTAGGGTAACAAAAATAGAGACACTATTTATTAACAGTTGACAGCCCTGGTTACTCTTAAGAATCGGCATAGTCATATCTGTTATGGTACACATAGCACACACGAAATTTGGTTGAAATCCAAATGATAGTATAGAAGTTACATGTATTTTAAGTTGGACCTCTCAGCAGGCTTAGAATCATGTTGGTAGCACTGACGTATATAAGATACTGCAAATTAATATAGAATGTCAGGTACTATACGTGTGCATAGTTTAACGCTGTCGGCTTGCATACTTTCTGATATATTGGTATTTGGATAAAATAAATTGAGAGCAGTTATTAACAGTTGGCAGCCCTGGTGGCTCTTAAGAATACACTCAGTCATATCTGTTTATGTACACATATCACATATGAGATTTGGTTGAAATCCAATTGATAGTGTAGAAGT
Source organism: Meconema thalassinum (assembly GCA_946902985.2). Classification (NCBI taxonomy): domain Eukaryota; kingdom Metazoa; phylum Arthropoda; class Insecta; order Orthoptera; family Tettigoniidae; genus Meconema; species Meconema thalassinum. The sequence continues at coordinate 265,266,506 of OX336390.1, read as the reverse complement.
TATATGCATTTAAAATTTGGACCTATCAGCAGGCTTATAATCATTTTGGCAACACTGCCATGTATAGCCTCCTGGAAATTAAACTGCAATATTATTATCTATACGTGTGCCAATTTTGAAATAGGTCCCATTCATATCTTCCATGCTATCCAACATGGAGCTCAAATTTCAATTGCGATTTTTCAGCAGTTGGTAGCACTGACATCATTTTCAAATATGACCGTGAGATATTCAGGTATATATCTTTACTCCTACCAAATTTTGTTTCGATTGCTGCAGCCGTTTAAGAGTTGATAGGGGGGGGGGGGTACACACATATACAGCCAGACAAACAGACAGACAGACAGACAGACAGACAGACAGAAGGACAGACAGACAGACAGACACACATTTGCCCGATCTCATAAGTCTACTTTTTCCTCATTTTTGCAAAATGTGAAAAGTAGGCTAAAAATACACTGGCAGAAAAGAAGGTCACCCTTTTAGAGGTTACCAATTCACTCAAGATTTATTGTGGCAATAGTGCATATTGAGTACATGAATTGATTAAATATACAGATCAATAGGTCAAGCGGTTCAGAGATACTATAGATCAATAGGTCAAGCGGTTCAGAGATACTAGGGGGCGTGGTGGCGCAGCGGTCTAGCTGTTGGCCTCTCACCACGGCAGACCAGGTTCGATTCCCGGTCAATGCATGTGAGACTTTCAAAGTGAAATGCCATGTCCTGTGGTTCGGATTCCACGTAAAAAGGAGGTCCCGTGGCTTATGATCTCGCGATTGACGGTCACGTAAAACTACAATCTTCCTTTTTCAGAGATACTAGGTATCGAACCATACTGAAACACCCATATTAGTACGAGGTGTAGCCTCCACGGGCGGCAATGCAGGCTCTTGCATCCAGTCGATCATACAGATGGCGAATACTGTCTTGGGATACGTTATTCCACGCCTGCTCAACCTGTTCACACAGTTCTGTAAGAGTTATGGACGAGTCGCATAAATCACTTGTCGGCGCATCATGTCCCATACGTGCTCGATTGGCGACAAGTCCGGCGATCGTGCTGCCAGGGAAGTTGCTGCACGTCTTGCAGTGCACGTTGAGTTGCACGGACAGTGTGTGGGCGAGCATTATCCTGTTGGAACAACACATCCCATTCCTGTTGCAAGAACAGCATAAGAACGGGTCCAACAACATCCTGCACGTACCGAGCGCTGGTTAGCGTTCCCTCCACAAACACCGAAGGTGAACGAGAGTTGTAGCTTATCGCACCCAGACCATAAGGCCTGGGGTGGGGCCGGTGTGTCTTGGACGAATGCACTCTACGAGACAGCACTCACCAGGTCTACGTCGAACGCGCCAACGACCATCACTTGCGTGCAGGCGGAATCTGCTTTCATCGCTGAAGACCACGGCGCGCCATTCCATCTTTTTGGTGTTAAATGATGTAAGTTGGCAACACCAAATGTGGCGGCCATGTTGGTTTTCTAGTAACTTATTTAAGGTGTCCTGGACTATAGTAACCGGTTCACAACAGTTCGTGTTGACACTTCTGGGCTCTGTGCTGTGGTAGCTGTACGATCTGCCACTGCTGCCCTTACAATACGACGATCCTGGCGGACGGCTGTGCTGCGTGGACGCCCAGAACCTCGTCTACGGGTGTGAGAATGTTCTCGTGACCACTGATACCAGCATCGTTGCAAAACGGACACAGCACGTCCAACATGTGTGGCAATTCTCCGAAAGGACCATTCCGCCACTCGGAAGGCCACAATTTGACCCCTTTCAAACTCGTTCAGTTGGCTGAAGGAAGCACGAGTGCGTCTCCGTGGCATTGTACCTGCTTGCTTCACACGTTTGCACCACAATGAGCCGTATGGCTGTGAGCTTTCCCTATTAAATGGTAGACAGATGGCGCTCTGGTAGCTATGCCACTACGCTATCTGTTGGCGGACGACGTTGAAACCCTTATCAGTCCATCTACTATCCCCCAGGTTGCATCTGTCGTCATCGGATAAAAATCGACGTCGTCTTTTCAGGTGATTTTTTTTTTTCCCCGGCAGTGTATACAATATTTACAGAGTAGATTGTAGATACGGTAACAGTTTTGGCATTTACAGCACAATGTGCAGGGTATTCAGCCAGTTGACAGCAGCATCGGTGGCACTGTGTAGGTCCTGGATAGTTCCTTCAAATCTCCTCCTTGGGCACTCGAGTGCAGCATGCTGAATGGTCTGAGGTATATTGGTACAGTTGCTGGATGGGCTCTGAGATTTTCCCCACTTGTGCAGCCAGAAATTGCATCTTCCGTGTTGTGTAGGCCCTGTTCAATGGTGTCCGTACCTTTCTCGGTAAATTGAAACCAGATGGTTCTCTGCTTGGATCAGTGATTAAACCCAGATGGTCAGGTTTTGATGCAGCCCATTCTTCATTCCAGGTCTTGTCAGCAGCGAAATGCGATGAAATTAGCTCCTCACCCAGCTTCCATGGAGGATTTCTGGATTTTAATCTGGCGTTTCTCTTAGCATTACAGTCCTGGTGTATTTCAGTTCGGGATTTTGCGACATTTCAACCATACGTTTTTCAGGGCTGTTTTTCTTCGTACATGAGATGTTTGGATGTTAGATAACACTGGCAATCACTTAAAAGGTGTGGATTGTATGGTACCTGATATTGTCCTCATTGTATCATTCAGTTGCGTATCAACTTTAGCAGTGTGCACTATTAAGCCACACATGACAGCAGTATTCTGCAACTGGGTAGACTAAGGCAAGAGCTGACGTTCGCGGGACCGTTGCACTTGCGCCCCAACCCGATCCACTGTGTTTGTGAAAGATGCTTTTCCCACTTTTGATCTTTGCTGCGGTGTTACTGACATGGTTTTTATACGTCAAAGTCCGGTCCAATGTGACTGCCAGACATTTTGGGCAAGCGTTGTATTGTAATCTTTGGTCTCTGAATTCTACTTGAGGTACTGTATATGCCTGGCTGTTTGATGATCTAGATGGAAGCAGCTAACATCGGTCTTGTGTTAGGTTTAAGTCGCAATGAATTGAAAATTTGTTTAATTTTTGAAGGTCCTTTGTAAGTATCGTTTCAGCTGCTTTGAAATCATTGGCCTGGGCAGTCAAAGCGATGTCTTCTGCATAAATGAATTTCCTGGAAATAGTTGCCGGAAGATCTGCGGTGTAGATGTTAAGAGTAGTGGTGCAAGAACTGACCCTTGTGGTAAACCATCACTTAGGGTGTAAGGCTTGCTCACATGGCCGTTTAAATGTACTTGAAATACTCAACTGCATAGCATATTATTGAGTAGAGTGGTGAAGGTCTTACAAGAATTACAGAATCATTCCTTGTCGCCACACTGTGTCATATGATGAGGTCAAGTCCACAAAAACTACAATGGTCTTCTTGTCTTGAAATCCTTTCTCAATGTGCCTTGTAGGTGCCAAAACCTGATCGCAGCAGCTTCAATTTGGTCTGAATACGATTTTTTTTTCGGGTGGAGGGTACTTACGAAAGTACAGCAAGTACGTTTGTCAGTTTATGTTCGACCCTGACTATTATGTGTCTGAAAACTGTATCATAATGATGGTCATTATAACACTATTATTCATTATGAAACAGTTACTCCCACCAATCACAGCTCAAGAAACAAATTTTTTGACCAATTAGACAAGGATACCTTCGCGCATGCTCTCAAAATCCAACATGTCTATATAAATTACCGAAAGTGCACCGTCCAAATGTTCGCGTAAATAAACTGGTGAATATGAGACAAGAAATAGCACTGTACCTTAATATACCTAAATCCAATTTCTACTCGGCGCGTTGATTTCAAACGACTACGGTGACAGTTTTGCTGAATACTGGTTCACGATCTGCACAACTGGCATTGAAGCACTTAGAGCGCATGCGTCGGCCGGCCAGAGAGCTTGGAACAGGGAGATGTGCTACCTAGCGCACCACCCGAGCACAAAATTCTAGTTACTGAACAGATATTTATGAATATTTATGTTAAAACATGTAATAAAGTTATAATTATCGTCGAACATAAACAGTCGTATGCAACTCGCCTATAATGGTAATTAAGACACTCGTATGGAAATTATAAAACTCGCTAAAGCTCGTTTTATAAAGACACTCGTGTCTTAATTATAGCCATTATAGGCTCGTTGCATAATGTACTATTTTGCGTAATCACCTGATTTGTAAAATCAAGTGAACTATCTTTTTGACACTTTCCATACATGTTTTTAATAAAACAACTCATTTTGTAGGTTGACTCATGGGTGGAAAATTTCATTCTGTGCAGCATTCTCGGGATTCCAGAAATATATTTCCTACAAAAATATATTTCCTACTTCTGGTGCTGGAGCACGGGCCAGTAAAGTGGACTTTTTTTTTTCTTACGCAGAGTTCCGCAAAACACTGAACAAATAGAAAAAAGGAAGGGGGTGGGATTTATTTTTACGTTCACTTACGGGGAGGGGGAAATTGTCACAACGTCTTACCATGAGGAGTTAAATTTTATGGCATTTTGGTGAACGTACTTTATGGATGACCCTTTATTGATACCCCCTTATTGCCATGGGCGCCCGCAGGATTTTATCCGGGTGGGGGGCAAGTAACAATTTTCGTTTCATTTTTTTTAGCGTATGGCTTTTAGTGCCGGGAGTGTCCGAGGACAAGTTCGGCTTGCCAGTTTTGTAGCTGCTTTGAGACGGACACCCAAGGGGTGAGCTACAAGTACCATTGGGGAGGAAAGGTGGAATGGAAGGTCGAGGAGTTGGAAGGGAGCGGCTGTGGCCTATAGTTAGGGACCAACCCCGGCATTTGCCTGGAAGGAAGATGGGAAACCACAGAAGACCATCTTCAAGGTTGCCGGCGGGGGGATTCGAACCACCTCACCTCCCGGATGTGAGCGACTGCCAACAGACATGCCGTAACGACCACGGCTAACTCACCCGGTTTCGTTTCATTATGTACCTGTCACTACGTGATGGTGAGACGTACCCCCGTCCCCCAAATTTTCGTTTATTTTCTTACTTGCTTCGTGAAATTTATTATTTGACTGCTCTGAAACCATTAGCTAATTTATGGCAGAATTTTTTAAATTTTATTTTTATTTTTTTGTTTTTTGTTTTGGTTTTTGTTTTTGTCCTTAAAAGATCGCTTTTCTTCTTTAATCATCGTTGTAATGTTCAGTTCTTAAAAACAGGTAAAAACCAGTGGTACTAACAAAAATAAAAATCAAGTAACTTAGTTCATTAAAATGGTTTTGTTAATCCAGTTCGCCGATTTTCTAAATAACTGGACATGTTTTCAGATAATCCCAAATTACTAAGTTAAAATAAACAGTGAAAATATGCCTACATCTGACTCTGCCCAATAATTCAAATAGCACTGTTTCCAAATGTGTAGTTTGTACTGGTCGTTACAGCAGACCATCACGTTTTTCCTCTTCTTCACAACCTATCATAAATACTTCGCATTGCTCATATTAGAATCATGAAACACTTGTAATGCTACGAAATGATAAACTCGTAGCGAGAGTCCACGGTTTTAGTAAACATTTGTTTTAGCAATAAAAATATTTCGCATTATTATTACTAACCACAAAGTAAAATAGATAAAAAACAACTATATCACGTACTTCTTACTACCTCAAGTGGCGGTGCTGCCGCCTGACTGAAACTAACAGAGGAATGGTGATAAATGAACGTTAACAAACCAATGCTTGGAATGCGTAATTGAGCATTATGCTCAAGTTCTCTTTGTTTATGAAAATTATAGACAATAAAAAGAAAAGTAACATATTGTACAATTCCGTCGAGTTTTCTAAAACTAGAAAGTGATATTTCGCCTTATTTTTAGCCTACTTTCGATTTTTGCAAAAAATGAAAGTAGACTTATGAGATCAACACAGGGCGAAAAAAAGTGTGTCTGTCTGTGTGTGTGTATGTGTGTGTGTGAGTCTGGGTGTGTGTATGTGTGTGTGTGAGTCTGTGTGTGTGTCTGTGTGTGTGTCTGTGTGTGTGAGTGTGTGTACTCTGAATGTCTGTCCCCCCCTATCAATTCGAACACGGTGAATGCGAATTGAACGAAATTTGGTACAAAGGTAGCACTAGCAAAGGACACCTCAGTGTCATGTTTTATATCGCCGCCATCTTGAGGGAAACGTAATGGCGGCCACACAAATGTTCAAAGCTTAAATCAAATTACGACTAACCTAATCATCCGATCTCTACCAAATTTTGCAACAACATACCTTTATGGGGGGAGCATCGTTTGACCAAACCAATAGGCCAGCAGCGTAATAGTTTGCGGATGGCGGCCATCTTTGTGTGAAAATCGATTCCCCCTATTAATTCGAACACGGTGCAACCGAATGGAACGAAATTTGGTACAAAGGTAGTACTAACAAAAGGCACCTTAGTGTCATGTTTTATAACGCCGCCATCTTGACGGAAACGTAATGGCGGCCACACAAATGTTCAAAGCTTAAATCAAATTACGACTAACCTAATCATCCGATCTCTACCAAATTTTCCAACATCATACCTTTATGGGGGGAGGATCCTTTGACCAAACTAATAGGTCATCAGCGTAATAGTTTGCGGATGGCGGCCATCTTTGTGTGAAAATGGATTCCCCCTATTAATTCAAACACGGTGAAACTGAATAGAACGAAATTTGGTACAGAGGTAGCACTAGCAAAGGGCATCTCAGTGTCATGTTTTATATCGCCGCCATATTGACACAAACGTAATGGCGGCCACACAAATGTTCAAAGCTTAAGTTAAATTACGACTAACATAACCATCCGATCTCTACCAAACTTTGCAACAACATTCCTTTATGGAGGGAGCATCCTTTGACCAATCTACTAGGTTATTAGCCTAATAGTTTGCGGATGGCGGCCATATTTATGTCAAAATTGATTCCCCCTATTAATTCGAACACGGTGGAACCGAATGAACGAAATTTGGTACAGAGGTAGCACTAGCAAAGGGCACCTCAGTGTCATGTTTTATATCGCCGCCATCTTGACGGAAACGTAATGGCGGCCACACAAATGTTCAAAGCTTAAGTTAAATTACGACTAACATAACCATCCGATCTCTACCAAACTTTGCAACAACATTCATTTATGGAGGGAGCATCCTTTGACCAATCTAATAGGTTATTAGCCTAATAGTTTGCGGATGGCGGCCATCTTTATGTCAACATTGATCCCCCTATTAATTCGAACACGGTGGAACCGAATGGAACGAAATTTGGTACAGAGGTAGCACTAGCATAGGGCATCTCAGGGTCATGATTTATATCGCCGCCATATTGACAGAAACGTAATGGCGGCCACACAAATGTTTAAAGCTTAAATCAAATAACGACTAACATAACCATCCGATCTCTACCAAACTTTGCAACAACATACCTTTATGGAGGGAGCATCCTTTGACCAATCTAATAGGCCATTAGCCTAATAGTTTGCGGATGGTGGCCATCTTTATGTCAAAATTGATTCCCCCTATTAATTCGAACACGGTGGAACCGAATGAACGAAATTTGGTACAGAGGTAGCACTAGCAAAGGGCACCTCAGTGTCATGTTTTATATCACCGCTATCTTGACGGAAACGTAATCGCGGCCACCCAAATGTTAAAAGCTAAAATGTAATTACGACCAACCTAATAATCTAGTCTCTACCAAATTTTGCAACACCATATCTTAATGTGGGAAACATATTCAGACCAAACTGCAAGAACATCAGCCCAATAGTTTGCAGATGGTGGCCAAGTATGTGTGCAAATCGATTCCCCCTATCAATTCAAACACGGTGAAACCGAATTGAACGAAATTTGGTACAGAGGTAGCACTAGCAAAGGGCACCTCATATTCATGTTTAATATCCCTATAGCACGTTGTATTTCAACAAGCTACTACAACCAACATTCAATTATACTCCTTGAAAAGGACAAAGAGTTATAACAATACCCATGCATTTAGGAGAAAGTAGGCTATATGTTCTTTACTGAACATCTTGTTTCTAAATATAATTCACTAGCAGGTACCCACGGCTTCGCTCGCGTCATAGTCGTGTCATATTGTTATTCAATGAAATGCAGGTTTAACCCCGTTAACACCCCTTTAGAACCTGAATATCAAAAAATCGCTCCTTAGTAGACGTTTTCGACACACAACAAACATATTCCCAAAATATCATTCTTCTAACTTTAATTGTTTTGGTTGGTCGATGAGAGTGAACATCCAAAAATCCTTCCTTAGTGGACGTTTTTCTTCCGGAATTTCACCCCTCCCTATAGGCCCCTTAAATTGGATTTATGAAAAAACGGTCGAACACCTATTTATTTTATTTATTTATTTATTTATTTATTTTTAAGCTGATTGATTTCTCCGAATTTCAAACTCCTCGCCTATGTCGTTTAAGAGATACATGCTCCGTCAGGAATCTTTCAGCCCCCAATTTCATAATATACACATCGAAAAACCATTAGACATATCTCAGCTTATTTTTAAAGATTAGTATATAAGCCAAGTATCACATCCCCAAATGAAACCACTCGTGAGACATTGCTATTCAATGAAATGCACGTTTATCCCCTTAACACCTATTTAGAACCTGAATATCCAAAACTCTTTCCTTAGTGGACGTTTTCGACATACAATGAACATATCCCCAAAATTTCATGTTTCTCACTTCAATAATTTTGGCTGGGCGATGATGAGTGAGTGAGTCAGTCAGGACATTTTCTTTCATTAATTTTTGAGAATTTCACCCCTCCCCATGAACCCCTTAAATTGGATTTATTTAAAAAAAACGGTCGAACACCTATTTAGTTATTTTAAGCCGTTTTTCCCCCTGAGTTAGATGAGTGAGTAAGTGAGTCAGTCAGTTAGGACACTTTCTTTCATGTTTTTCCCCCATAATTTCACCCCTCCCCATGGGCCCCTTAAATTGGGTTTATGAAGAAACGGTCGAACACCTATTTACTTATTTTTTAAGCTGCTTTTTCCGCTGAATTTCAAACTTATCGCCTATGTCGAATAAGAGATACATGCTCCGTTAATAATCCTTCAACCCCCAATTTTCACCCCTTTCACCTCTTAATATACACCATATCGATAAACCCTTAGACATATGTCTAATTACTTTTAATGATTAGTTTATATGCCGAATATCACATCCCCAAATGAAACAACTCTTGAGATATTGTTATTCAATGAAATGGCAGTTTAACCCCCTTAACACCCCTTCAGAACATGAATATCCATAAATCCATCCGTAGTGGACTTTTTCGACATACAACGTACATATCCCCAAAATTTCAAGTTTCTAACTGCAATAGGTTTGGTGGGGGATGATGAGTGAATATCCAAAAATCCTTCCTTAGTGGACTTCTTTCCCCAGAATTTCACCCCTCCCCAAGGGCCCCTTAAATTGGATTTATGAAAAAACGATCGAACACCTATTTACTACTTTTTCAAGCTGATTTTTCTCCCTGAGATTCATACTTTTTGCCTCTGTCTTTTAAGAGATACTTGCTCCGTTAGGAATCCTTCAACCCCCACTTTTCACATATACACCTCATAATATACACCACATCGAAAAACCATCAGACTTGTGTCTTCTTATTCTTAATTGTGAGTTTATATACCGAGTATCCCATCCCCAAGGAAACCAATCGGGAGATATTGTTATTCAATTAAATGCAAGTCTACCCCCATAACACCCCTTTAGAACCTGAATATCCAAAAATCCTTCCTTAGTGGACGTTTTCGACATGCAACGAACATAACCCCAAAATTTCATGTTGGCCTGTTCGCCATCTCTTGATGAATACAGTACTTTTGCATTTGTCAGTTGGCACAGGCTAGAGTAAAAGGTGGCTTTTCACCGATGTCTCAGTCTCACTCATGGCTGTGATTATATGGAAGCTACTGAGGTATGGGTGGGGCTTAGTAATGGCATTCGGGGCACAGTCAGTGCCTGTGAATGCTGTGAAAGGTTCAACTCATAGGGTTAGGACTACTGTTCTGACTCAGTGAGGAAAGCAATGGCAAACTACCTCACTCCTCTTCTTGCATAGAACGCCTCAAAATAGTGCTGCCTTGGGTTTTTGTGGGTATCTACTCACATAACGTAACGGTGGTACTTTTTGAGGATCCAACCAGCCTTCGGGCTGACTACCTAACAGACAGACAACTTCAATAATATTGGCTGGGCGATGAAGAGTGAGTGAGTAAGTCAGGACATTTTCTTTAATTTATTTTTCAGAATTTCACCCCTCTCATGAACCCCTTAAATTGGATTTATGAAAAGAGAAAACGGTCCAACACCTATTTACTTATTTTTGAGCTGTTCTTCCCCCCTGAGTTTGATGAGTGAGTGAGTTAGGACACTTTCTTTCCTGTTTTTTACCCCAGAATTTCACCCCTCTCCAAGGGCCCCTTAAATTGGATTTATGAAAAAAACGGTCGAACACCTATTTACTTATATTTTAAGCTGTTTTTTTTTTCGCTGAATTTCAAACTTCTCGCCTATGTCGTTTAAGAAACACACGCTCCGTTAAGAATTCCTCAACCCCCCATTTCACCCCTTTCACTTCATAATATACACCACATCGATAAACCTTTAGACATATGTCTGATTTATTTTAATGATTAGTTAATATACCGAATACCGCATCCCCAAAGAAACAACTCATGAGATATCGTTATTCAATGAAATGCACGTTTACCCCTTAACACCTCTTTAAAACCCGAACAAACAAAAATACTTCCTTAGTTGACGTTTTCGACATACAGCAAACATATTCCCAAAATTTCATGTTTACAACTTTAATAGTTTTCGCTGGGCGTGATGAGTGAGTGAGTCAGTCAGGACATTTTCTTTCAATTATTTTTACCTGAATTTCACCCCTCCCCATGGGCCCCTTAAATTGGATTTATGAAAAAAAAAAACGCTTGAACGCCTATTTACTTATTTTTAAGCTGTCTTTTTCCCCTGAGTTTGATGAGTGAGTGAGTTAGTCAGTCAGTTAGGACGCTTCCTCTGCTTTTTTCCCAGAATTTCACCCCACCCCATTGGCCCTTTAAATTGAATTTATAAAAAAAAAACGGTCGAACACCGATTTACTTATTTTTTAAGCTGATTTTTTTTCTCTGAGTTTCAAATTTCTCGCCTATGTCGTTTAAGAGATAGGCCTACACGCTCCGTTAGGAATCCTTCAACCCCCACTTTTCACCCCTTTCACCTCATAATAATACACCACATCGAAAAACCCTTAGACACATGTCTGCTTATTTTTAATGATTAGTTTATATGCCGAGTATCACATCCACAAATGAAACCACTCGTGAGATATTGTTATTCAATGAAATGCAGGTTTAACCCCCTTAAGACCCCTTTAGAACCTGAATATCCAAAAATCCTCCCTTAGTGTACGGTTTTGACATACAACGAACATATCCCCAAAATGCTATGTTTCCTACTTCAATAATGTTTGCTGGGCGATGATGAGTGAGTGAGTGAGTCAGGACATTTTCTTTCATTTTTTTTTTCAGATTTTCACACCTCCCGATGAACCCCTTAAATTTGATTTATCAAAAAAACTGTCGAACACATATATACTTATTTTTAAGCAGTTTTCCCCCCTGAGTTTGAAGAGTGAGTGAGTCAATCGGTTAGGACACTTTCTTTCCTGTTTTTTTCTGCCCCCCCCCCCCCCCAGAATTTCACCCCTCCCCATGGGCACCTTAAATTGGATTTATGAAAAATAAAACGGTCGAACACCTATTTACTTATTTTTTAAGCTGATTTTTTCCGCTGAGTTTCAAACTCCTCGCCTATGTCGTTAAAGAGATACACGCTCCGTTAGGAATCCTTCAACCCCCACCTTTCACCCCTTTCACCTCATAATATACACCACATCGAAAAACCCTCAGACACATGTCTTCTTATTTTTTAATGATGAGTTTATATGCCGTGTATCACATCCCCCCAATGAAACCAATCGGGAGATATTGTTATTCAATGAAATGCAGGTTTAACCACCTCAAGATCCCTTTAAACCTGAATATCCGAAAATCCTCCCTTAGTAGACGGTTTTGACATACAATGAACATATCTCCAAACTGTCATGTTTCTAACTTCAATAATTTTGGCTGGGCGATGATGAGTGAGTGAGTGAATGAGTCAGGACATTTTCTTTCAATTTTCTTATTTCAGAATTTCACCCCTCCCCATGGGCCCCTTACATTTGATTCATGAAAAAAAAACTGTCGAACAGCTATTTACTTATTTTTAAGCAGTTTTTCCCCCCTGAGTTTGATGAGTGAGTGAGTCAGTCAATCAGTTAGGACACTTTCTTTCCTGTTTTTTTTCCCCCAGAATTTCACCCCTCCCCATGGGCCCCTTAAATTGGATTTATGAAAAAAAAAACGGTCAAACACCTATTTACTTATTTTTTATGCTGATTTTTTTCCGCTGAGTTTCAAACTCCTCGCCTGTATGTCGTTTAAGAGATGCACCCTCCGTTAGAAATCCTTCAACCCCCACTTTTCACTCTTTTCACCCCCTTTCACCTCATAATATACACCACATCGAAAAACCCTCAGACACATGTCTTCTTATTTTTAATGATGAGTTTATATGCCGAGTATCACATCCCCCAATGAAACCAATCGGGAGATATTGCTATTCAATGAAATGCAGGTCTACCCCCTTAACACCCCTTTAGAACCTGAATATCCAAAAATCCTTTCTTAGTGGGCGTTTGCGGCCCTTGAGGAAGCTGCATACCAAATTTCATTCCAATCCGTTCGGTGGTTTCTGAGATTTCGTGTTGAATGAATAAGTGAGTGAGTGAGTGGTATTTGACAAATATATAGTAGATAACAAAATAATGAGGTCGAGTTCTTCATATCACTCGACCAATTTCGAAGAAATACGCAATTCGGCATTTTACATAAGACTTTTATTTCCAGACCAGTGAGTATTCCTTTGTACCTGTGACGTAAATAATACAATGTCTAACCAACCTAGTAAAAATACTTATGAGTTTTTTAAATGTATGTATGTTAATGCTACCCTTAAAGAGGGGGAAATTAGCCTTCTTATATTCAATAACTGGCATTATTGTTAATGTTATTGCTTTATTAATTGTGAACTGCTTTAACCTTCACCCCTAGTACTTGACTGTGAGTGAAATTTATCTATACTAATGTCCAAAAGTTAAGCATAATCACTAAACGAGGCCATACCGCCTGATAAGAATGTCAGACGGATTGCTGAACAAACGGAAGCTGAATCTCACACCATATGTCACACAACCTGTCCAAAAAACAGTGTCAAAAAGGTTCTGATAGCTAAGGTAGGCTACACCTTTGACAACAACTAACAAAACTTGGAAATATCTTCCACAACAATATACTACGTGATGGTCACACATGCTTCGCAGCGACGTGGCATGCTCTCTATCAAATGGTCCAATAGCTCTTGTGGCAGTCGATCCTATTCCTCCGAAAGGGCAATACGAAGGTCTTGGAGGGTGCTTGGTGGAGGCCGACGGGATGTAATTCGCCTCTCCCAATGCATCCCCAGGGATGTTCTATGGGATTCAGATCCGCAGACTTCGCTGGCCAGTCCATGCGATGAATATCTTCCCCAGCGCGGGGTGGTCGGGCATTATCGTCCATTAAGAGGAAGTCTGGACCAACCGCACCTCTGAAGAGTCGAACATGTGGTCTCAGTACCTCATCCCTGTATCTCGGAGCGTTCACAGTGTTACTCGGACCACCCATGAAGATGTGCAGGTCCGTACGGCCATTCAACATGATGCCGCCCCACACCATGACGCCACCACCACCATACTGATCTCGTTCCACGATGTTCCTGTGGTTGTATCGGCTACCCGGTTCTTTCCAGATTAATGTGTGACGGGAATCGTTCTGCAAACTGAAGCGGGATTCATCTGTGAAGAGCACATGCCTCCATTCATTCATGGTCTAGTTTCGACGTTGACGGCTCCACAGTAAACGGGGCCGTCTTTGTGCTGGAGTGAGCGGGACGCACACCGCTGAACGTCTGGCAAACAGCCCTGCTGTTCTGAGCCTCCGGTACAGAGTTTGCTGGGAAACGGTAACCCCTGAGACGGCTGCAAGCTCCGCTGACAATTGTTATGCAGGTGCACTCCGATTTCGTCGGGTGGTTAAGGCCAGATATCGGTCCTGCTGTGGGGTGGTTACTCTTGGTCGACCTGGTACTGGCCTACGACTAACATCTCCTGTGTCTCGAAATCGTCTCCAAAGCCTGGAAATGACACTTTGTGGCGCATTCAAGGATACGGCGACTTCGGTCTGTGTCTGGCCTGCTTCCAGGCGGCCGAGTATTTTACCCTGCAAAACGGGGTCCAAATGGCGTCGTTGTGCCATTATGTTGTCACGTTCACCACGAGACTACACTCCGCACACTATAACAGGGCAAACACGACTGAGGGAATATGGGGCACAGGCACTGGCTGTGTTTGCCTTGCGGTTACGCCGCTAGTCAAAGCAGGAAATACGCCTTTCCTATACAGAGCGAACACGTAAGGTTGGTAGATGCATATGTCGTGCGATTTGCAGTCTATTTCCTGTTGCCCTGCTTATTCGTAACTTATGCTTAACTTTTGGGCACGAGTGTAATAACCTGTGTGGTGTCAGTAGGCGAGTGTGTATAAGTTATGTTATTTTAGAGTACCGTAGTTTTGAGATGAGTGCCCCGTTACATACAACATGGTAACAACGTCGCATACCCCTGAAGTTAGCGTTGCAATTATCACACACAGGATGGCTGCTGTCAGCGTCGGCAATCAAATTTCGAATATGCAGATAACTAGTCCTCAGCGTGGAGCGTAAATTGAGGTACTCAGCTACACAGATGGCCATAAGGATCACAATAATACATTGTGTCCTTTCTTACAATGCATGCCACGTATGGATTTACGTCGATTTTGGAGGTATTTTGGCCAAAATGCAGATCTATGGTGTTCAGGTCCTCCATATTTTTGATAGGAATCTGGAAAAGAAAAGTGCTACTCACGCAACCGTATAACTTAAACCGTACATGTGTTACCCTTCATTTATAAGTTTCGTTTTTTTTAATACTATTTCCCAGAATTGTCAGGCTGAAGCACAGACTAGGCATAAATATGCAAGTCATTATTTTGATGGTTACTGATGATCGGATATATTTTGAATTTGTTGAAGTACCGTACCCTTTTCAAATCGCTGGTTGTTACTATTAAGCATTAAGTCACGCTTGATCTTCATTCTGTAAAGCTACTCCACTCATTAGTACCGGTACATGTTGGGCATCAAAAATTGCCTGCCTTGCAAGTGGGTTCCATTGGAATCGTATACAACATTACGACGTGAAGTTATCACCATTGAGTTCACCATTTTTTCTCGACTGACCTGCCGTCTATATTCGATTGAGAGTGCGAATCTTAGTAGCTTTGATAATGGCACAAATATCGCAGGACAATTTAACTATTATAAATTGCTTCGATTGTAGAAGATGTAATACTACAGGTTAAGAATCTACAACAACAATGGTAGATTGCTATTAATTCGTAGCAATAATCGCTTTGTTCTCAAGATAGGTTGGTAGGACACATACTAAGACACCCAGGAATAGCAAAGTTAGTTATGGAAGGGAGGGTCGAGGATAAGAACTGTAAGGGTAGACCAAGGTTAGAATATGATAACAGATTGCGTCGGATGTAGGCTGTGGTAGCTATGTAGAGATGAAACGATTAGCTCAGGACAGGGAGGCATGGAGTACTGCATCAAACCAGTCAAAAGACTGACGACTCGAACAACAACAAATAGAACAAGATATTCAGCAAATAACATTTAGCCTACTTTCGCCTAAATGAATGGGTATACTTATAACTCTTTTTCCTCATCCCTAAAACAATCACCTCTACAACCATGTATTGTTTTTTATCTTTTATATTGATAATTCGCTAGTAAGTTTCAAAATCAATATTACATACTTTATGAAGATTGAATAACAAAACTACTAACTTATTGTAATGCATTCACGTCCGTTAATCTCGATATTAAGCCTCCAAACTTAAGAATCCTTCGTTTTGGGTATCATCCCCTTTAAAAATCTGCGGCGATCACAGTAGGTTGGTGCTGCAACCTAGCAGAGAATTCCTATATCTTGTACGCCTCTGAGTGTTGAATGAACAGGCAATTTAAAGCAGCGAGGAGGGAGGCAGTGCCCCAGTGCTTAAAGGTAATCGGAGCGTTATCGTGGCTACAAGTTGAAGTAATACAAAATTGCAATACTTCAGGAGACCAGGGATTCACAAAGCTGAATGTTTGCAACAATTACCCACGTAATCCGCAATAGGACAGCACCGTGCAGATGAATTGAGAAGGCTGTGGTTTATGACGTGTATCTTGTTCTTCTATTCTCCTTTTTCTAATGTCTTCTGTTTATGTGTGATGCTGGGACTGTGATTATTAATAAACGAGTGTATACATTAGCCTCTCCTTTGAGCTAAATGGCATTTTATTTAGTATCTGTGTAAAGAGCTCGTGCACATCATTTGTAAAAGAATTCAAGTAAAAAAAAGTTAACTCTAGTAAGTTAGTATTCGATCCCCAGTCAACCGCGTGAGAGACTAACGCGCTAGCCCAGAGTCAACCATGTCCTTAACACCTGAGTGTTATTAAATGACTTAGATACAAAGTGTTAGCAAATAATGTCTTGAAATAAACGATTTCTTCACTGCAGTACATCTTCATTATAAATCATTTCATACAATGTTTATATTATTTGTATCAGTAGGCTATATTGCATACAACATACTTAACCTACTGAAATATAGGACAGGCACAAGAGGTCAGCTGCCATCTTGTCATGTGACAGAGACGGCTCAGCTCTTTTAAGCCACTCATACAGTATAATATTATAGTATTAAATTATAATAAATAACGGATCACGTCCTTTAGGATAGCTTAAACCATCCTTGGCTCGATAATCGGGATTGGTGGGTCTTAAGCTATTGATTATAATGGTTGCATAATTCACACGGCTGCCATCCTGAAATGGCACGGCTGATGACCTTGTAGTTTGGGTGAAAGGCGCGTCCTATATACAGGTATGTTATTACCAAATTTGGTCGAAATCGGATCATTAGTTTAGCCGTAATTTGATTTTACGTTTTGAACGTTTGAGAGGCCGCCATTCAATTTTGGTACAGATGGCGGCGATATAAAATATGACACTGAGGTGCCCTTTGCTAGTGCTACCTCTGTACCAAATTTCGTTCAATTCGGTTTCACCGTGTTTGAATTGATAGGGGGGAGGGGGGCAGACATGCAGAGTACACACTCTCTCTCACACACACACACACACACACATACACACAGACACACAATTTTTGGCCCTGTGTAGATCTCATAAGTCTACTTTAATGTTTTGCAAAAATGGAAAGTAGGCTAAAAATAGAATAATACATAGAATTTACATTAAATTTTAACAGATATCATACACAACCAATGGCTAAGACAGCAATTATTTAAATAACAAGTTTAGGATTTCCTTATTACTTCAATTTCACATTCAAGTCAGATCAACAGCAAGAACACTAAGGTTACTAAGACGATCCTTTCATTTATGTCCTTAAATAATCAACATTGCCAAAGTATATTCTCTTGTGGGGGGTTCAAACTTTAATAACTTGTCGTTTAATGCCCAAGCGGTTTTGTACAGTTTTCCAGAAATTTCACCGTCCCTAAAACATGATGTCCTGGGCAGTTGCCCAATTTGTCCCACCATAAATACGGGCCTAAATACAGTAAATGATCCAATATTTTAAGGACGACCTTAGGGGACCAGTGTTTTATTAGTCAGCAAAGAAAACATGTTTTAGGGGTTAAGATCTGCTAGAGGTGTTGCAATGTCTAAAAATATCTGCAGAACGTGCTTTCATATCGCCACTGCCGAAGTGTGGTGGCCGCCACTCGTGGTAGTGTTGGGGAAACATACGGTATTTAACACTCGGCTAACCATATTGAAAATTGGAGCTATTTCTTCCATCGGTGGTCTACTGTATGGCAGCATTAAAACCATTTTCTTAATGTAAATACATTAAAGAAATATTCTGTTGTAACAGTTGTCAGTTGACTATCAGTAACTTCCATTTATGAAATAAACTGGTGTGGCAATGAACAATCGAATATGAACATTCTCGGAAATCAGGCGCGGATCTAGTGTTTGGCTTTTTGGGAGCGGGGGTCAGAGAATCGAAATCGTTAAGAAAAGTGGTAACTTATTACTAAAAACGCAATCTCAAAATAACCAAACGTACAAAACTAGACCAATTTTTTTTGCAAGCTACATGGATAGAAATTTGATGCGTTTTGCGCACCAAAAATATTAGTACAAATTGCAAAGGCGTGTTTTGCGATTTTTACATTGAGCTTCGAGAAAAGTACCAAGTTACGTTACAGTTTCGGCAAGTCGAGTTGGTACCGACAAAGGGAGAAAGTCACAGCTTAAATTGCCAACCAAGCTTGCAGTTTGGACGTCAGCAACATTTTTTGGTACGAAAAAAAAAAGAAGTCCTATCCGTGCATTTCTGCACATTCATCGTGACATCACTATAAACATCGATTCGGTAATCACAAGGTTTGCTAAACAAAATAGACGAGTTGATTTTGTTATATTAATAATCGTTTTTATATAACAGGTATGAATTTGTAAATATGTACAGTTGTAACAGAACATAATAATTGCAATAAAGATATTTTCAGTAATGAATAAAATGAAAAAAAACTGTTTTTCAGTTATAATTCGTTAAGTTTTATTTGTCTGGTTATTTTCGTGATTTGAGTTTGCAAAAAAATTTGGTCTCCGTTTGGGGGGGGGGTCATGACCCCGTAAGCCCCCCCCCTTGAATCCGCGCCAGTCGGAAATACAAGGGGGGCACGCCCCCTCCCTTCCCCCTCCCTCCTCCGCCCCCCCCCATCCCCCCTTCCCGCATTGCGGGTGCCCATGTAGCTTTTGGATTTGAAACGGTTTGCTGCCCTCACGTTGAGCGATAAATGAAACGTTTTGCTAGCCCCTAACTGTTGGGTGATAAATGTAACTGTTTACCTCTGCCTAAGCTATGTTGTTTTAATGGGCGCCAAGACTTCAACGCAATGCTGAAATCTAAATTTGTATTTAACAACGTCTAGCTCTGGCAGAACACCTTCAAGACTCTTGGTTGGTTGGTTGGTTCCTTAGTTTAGGGGCTGCGACAACGCGGTCATGTAGCCCCGTGTACTTTGGGTGTGTGTAGAATCTGTCTGATAACCGGTGTTAATTGTGATGACTGTATTAGTGTGTGTATCTGTTTTTTTAAATTCAAGTAGGGACTGCAACTTTGAATTTTCAAATAGTTCCTACTTTTGCCGCCAAGCACCACCGTCAACGACTACTAGGCCTAGTTCAGAACTAGCTACTAGACGCCACCGCAGTCGGCTCTTGGCAACGAACGTAGCAACCTAAGAGCGTTGTTTACATTCTTAACCTATCCAATTTAGTTTCACACAGGTGTAATTAGTGGAAAGATCTTTAACATGCCATAAATCTATGACATGGGACCGCCGGCTTTACTTCCCCTCCGAAGGAAGGCATACTGAGGGATTTTTAACGCTCTTAAAAAAATCCGACGGCTTCGGCCGGGTTTGAACCCGCTATCTTGGGCATAGAAGCTCAGCATGCTACCAACTACGCCACCGAAGCCGCCCCCTTCAAGACTCTATTCACTCAGATCGTGGTATGATTTGATCATTAACCCAACAAACAATTGTATCAGGAGAAGGAATTGGTCTATATCTAATGCTACCTACTGAAAGCAAAGATTGCATTGTAAAAGAAATGAATTTATTATATAAAACAAGTATAGCAAAATTAATAATAATAATAATAAGTATAACATTTAAATTGGAGCGTTGCGATTTTAATATTACCGATAGAAAATTACGTGAAAACGGAGTCTGATAAATTATAGATTTTACTCTTATTCCCAAGCTATGAAGTTACTGAAATTTGAAATATAAAACAAAGAGAAATGAGAGATTGCGTATTTCTGCGTCATTTGCGCTTACCACTGGAAATTGCTAAAGCATTTCCCTCGTACTGGATGATGCTGTGTGCTTCCCACAGTCTCCTGGACGTCGCCATCTTCTTCGTTATTTGATGATATTCTGGTAGATTAGATAATACTATGGTCCGTACATCGGACCCAAACACAACCACACTGGTTAAGTTTTACAAAAGTTAGTCCTCCACTCCACGGAACATCGGAGCGACTTCCGCGTATCACCACACTCGGCAAGAACTACACAGATTGTCCTCGTCCCACGGAACCTCGGAGCGACTCCCGCGTATAACCACACTCGGCAAGAACTACACAGATTGTCCGTTCCACGGAACATCGGAGCGACCCCCGCGTATAACCATACTCCGCAAGTTCTACACAGATAGTTCACGTTCCACGGCGCGTCGAACGATATATGCACACGTTGGCTCCCCACTCCAGTCCAGACTTCTAGCTTGCGTGGTCTCCACTGATTGGCTGCTCCCTACGCGCTAGATCCCCACTCTGGCTCATTACACTCGGCGCGCGAGAGGGAGAAGTCGAATTCCGTTCCATATATTCGCCTTTTCTTGACGATGCGACCCCGCTTGCGTAATACTTCTCGACAGGAATCAGCTTGTATTTGAATTCCCAGTGAGTCATGTCTCTCAATATATCCTAACTGACGAAAACTCCGTAAAATTCCGCAATCACATAATTTTCTATGATATTGTCGTTCGTAATAATTTGCTTGATAGCGTTTTCTAAGACATAGAAAACCTATCTGTATGCTTATAATTTTTATAAAATGCTCCGAAAATATCTAAATAATAATTATAATAAATTAATAATAATAATAATAAATTAATATGAAAAATTCTCTTGGCTGAACAATTTGCCGCGTAAATAAATATAGAATGGCTTCCTACTGACTTATGCCAGGTGCATAAAAAACCCTCGAAAAACACGTTACAAATTATATATTAAAAAGATAAAATTACGTTACTTACCTTTAAATGAAATATAAATCCTTTCGTAGACCATGCACACGAAATAAATAATATTACAACCACACATACTGTGCGAGTCCAAGCTCTATGAACTTGCGGGATGAGGAGAAAGAGCAGGGAAGGGTCAGGCGAGAAGAGAAGGGCCTGTCAACAGCCCGCAGTGTTACATGACATGCTCGTCTATTCCAATACTGCTAACATAGGGTCTTCTCTGAAACCAGTGTGGTGTTACGAATGAGTCAGTGAGTCACCGCCGAATGTATTTGGTTCTGTCCTACGCACGGACCGAGAAACCTCATCACTCGTCAACACCATTTCTCATAGTCCGCGATGCACATTCCTCTCAGGTTCACGCAGCTTAGACTCGAGCAGTACACGGTATAGGCGGCCGTTCATAGTAAACACAATACACGAATGAAAAGTATGCGCATATACATTACAATATGTCATTGTAACATTACTCAAGTGATTCTCAAAAAGTGAAAGCGCACCAGCACAACTAAGATAATTAATATGTAGGTGGGCGCAACTGATTTGACAGGCACACGAATTAATTCTTATCTCGTATTCGTCACTCGCTGGGGCAAAGCTACTTCCATCTTTCAGTTGCTGCCTCTATCTGCATGACATTCAAGTCCATATTGGCCAGTTTGTCAATGACCCCCCCTACACATTTGCTGTTGTTACAGAAGTGATCTGCGCCTGATCGTGCACTATTACGTAATATGCATAGAATGAATGAGTGTGCTCACTATTGTACCAAAACTGTCCTCCAGCAAATATCGTTTTTTAAAATTCTGATTTCTAAGGTGTGCCAGACAGGCTTAATGCGCCCACTGCCGCTATATTTAATATTGCGCCCGACAGTTAAATATCTGAACTATTTATATTTAGCACAATATTAATTATTATGAGCACTTTTGCTAAAAAAAAGTTTGTTCTCAGTCTGATTTTCATATAGTTTTACTTTTTAAGATTTCAGGGGGGAGGGGTGGGCGTGTGCCTCCCTCTCTCCGCCTCCCTCCCCTCCCCCTTGCCCCTCCCCCTCTGCCCCTTGCGGGCGCCCATGCTTATTGCAATTCTGATTGGGAAGTACAGTATAATTATGTATTCCTTTGATACATTCATTTCATACTCTTAATTATTCGAAGCCTCTGTCCAAGAGGTGCTGATTGTTGTTTTAAGGGGTGGAACATAGGGGTCATCTGTTCCAAGATAAAAAGAAGAGTATTCAGAACGATTTGTTATTCATATGCTAATATAATCGTATTTGAATATATAATATCTTTAGGCAAACCTTTTGATTGTTGTTATGTTGTTAATTCGTTTAAGAAGCTTGGGACATCGTGGTCGTCAGCCCCATGTACTTGTGTTTGTGTTTAGTTTGTCAGATAACCTATGTTTCTTTGGGGATTAGTAGTTGTAAATGTAATTATGATGGTCGCGAAGGTTACGAAGGTACATCGGGAAATGAAACTAGGGACTCTCGGCATTTACTAGGAGAGTTTGGTGGAAAAACTCGGTGAAAGGCCCCACTCAGAATAGCCGCTGTCAGCTCCCCATCGTGGTGAACACATGGCTACCCTTCGGGGTACAAACCTTTTGAGTTATTACTCCTGACCAAACTTCTCCGGGGGTGGGGATGTATAAATTTCTGTGATATTATTCATTATATTTTTCTAGGTTTTGCCGTGCTGAAATGTTTTAAACTAATCGAAATAAGTCTATACTTTTGTCTATAGTTGAACTTATAGTTCTAGCAAATTGGAAATGCGGCTGGGAGTCAGGTAATAAGGTTCACTCACATACGCAGGGGCCAGTTCGTATTTCCTCCCCGTGAGCCCACTGTATTAGTGGGCCGTTCTTTCTTGACCGGTGCATAATTATTACGTTCGTAGTGGTGTCTCTACGCGCAGTGATGATGATGATGATAATAATTGTTGTTTTAAGGGGCCTAACATCTAGGTTATCGGCCTTCATACCTTTGTGATTAATGAAATCGAAGTACGCAATGTGTCATCAGCAGCGTAAGTGCATATTCAGTGGTCTTAGTGTTCCACTCGGGCTTTAAGAAGAATTCTCACGCTCTTACGACCGGCCCATCTATACTTGGCCAGTCAAATCTTGAAAATGAAAATCCACAGCCTGCTTTCAGTCTCCGACCGGGTCAGGAATGGAATGAATGAAGCCCCCATCTAGCGGCGAGGATATGAACTATGCCGGCTGCCGAGGCCTGACGCACTCCTCTGGGGCAATGATTAAATGAATGACAGATGAAATGAAATGATAATGGAGAGTGTTGCTGGAATGAAATTTTGACAGGGAAAACCGGAGTACCTGGAGAAAAACCTGTCTGCCTCCGTTATGTCCAGCACAGATCTCACATGGAGTGACCGGGATTTGAACCACGGACCCAGCGGTGAGAGGCCGGCGTGCTGCCGCCTAAGCCACGGAGGCTCACGGCCAGTCAAATCTTAATGTTTGTTATTTTTTATCGTAAAGTGATGTATAACCTATTTTCAAATCTATGTTACATCATTACAAGGAAAATGCTTGCCACGGTGGGTGAGTGGTCAACGTGTCGGTCTACTAATCCCAAGCTTGCAGGTTCGCTCCTGGCCGTGTTAAGTGATTTTTGAAAGGCGGCAAAAATTACGACACCATGTCATACGATGTTGGCATATCAAAGAACCCATTTGAATTCAGTAGGCCGTGTTCATAATGGCAAAATTAATCTCGGGAGTTTCCGCCAACACAAAGTTCCTCATTTCTCTACTAGAAAGCACTATAATGCTCAAGGAGCTTAGATATCTAACCTCCTAGACTTTCATAGTGCTTCAAGGAACAACGAAATTTGACATGCAAGCTACCCTTTGGGTGTCAAATAACAAAGCTTGCACCCGACACCCGAGGCCATACGATATTATTATTATTATTATTATTATTATTATTATTATTATTATTATTATTATTATTATTACAAGGAAAATGATACCAAACAATGTATAATTTACATTTCCTTTTCCGAAATTAATACCTGGATAAAAGAAACACCAAATTCATGGACTTTACTTTGTGGTGTTTTTTTTTGTGGTCCAATAGAGTAATTTATACTTTGTTTGGTATCATTTCCCTTGCCATTATGTGTAGAATCGATATATATCAAATATTTTAAGATAATAGGCAAAAACGTGGTTTGATAGACCAAAGTCCAGGAGGTGACTCGTGCGGTCGAAGTATGGGTAGTCCTAATCCCCTGTGCTTGTGTGTGTGCGGTCTACGGGTGTGTGAATGGACTCTGTGCCTGGCTCCCAGCCGCCTTCCCAGTTTGCTAGAACTATAGATTAATCGTAAGTGTGGGAATGAAGTTTTTCAATGTAGGAAAGTTCCTCTGTCCGTCACTAGATGGCTGCCTGAACCCACTGTATGTACAGTGGCTCTATTAAAACACTAACTGTATGGATAGTTAGGCAGACAATGCGCCAGTTTAACACGGATAGATTTTAAAGCTGGGGGGGGGGGGGGGGGGGGGGCATCTCTGATTAGCGTACAAGGCGCGGTGCACACTGGAGATACCTGTTTCATGCAACTGGTTTCATGAAATCGGTTTCAAGAAACCAGTTGCATTGGAACATTCACACAGAAGCAACGGTTTTCCATCAGTTACGATGGTGGGGCCATGATTTTGTGTTGTTGGATTTCATGGCCCCGCCTTTCTAACGAGGACCATGCCTGCAAATAATAATGAACCCGAACGGTAACTAAATACAATTAAAATTCGGTAACCATGCCTGTAGCCTTCAGGGCCAGATAACCTCGTTGTTCCGCCCTCTAAAACAACAACCACCAGTAGCCTTCGTATTATGTTCACGTGATCGCAATATAAACCACTATCGCATCCAAGCAGCATCCCCTACTTGCCAGCCCAAAGAAAGAGTGCCTGGTTCAGCTGACGAAAATCAATAGAAAGGACAAGGACACCCACATAATAAATATATAACATAATACTAACTTAAATAACTGACCTTGCGGATCACGTGAGCAAAGAGGTTGCCCGATTCCCCACTCCCCTGTTATTCAGGGGCGTATATAAGGGGGGTTCCGGGGGAGGGGGGGGGCGAACCGCCCCCGAAATTTTTGTCACATATAATATTTGTTTATGAATTAAAACAATAAAAACTAATATAGTCTACTTATCATGTACTATTGTTACTACACGACATATGGCAACGTTGCAAAGCAAGGTGACGTTAGAGCGATGTAAACATGATGATGATGAATATTTGTTTATGAATTAAAACAATAAAAACTAATATAGTCTACTTATCATGTACTATTGTTACTACGCGACATATGGCAACGTTGCAAAGCAAGGTGACGTTAGAGCGATGTAAACAGTGTGACAATCAGTTAGCTCTAATCTTATGTGTAACAACATAACCTCGTATTACTCTCCAGTGCCTTCGCTCTTATGAACCTACCAAGAACAGCAACAAGTGCCCTTGAAGCGCGTGACAAAAAAAAATCCCTAACTTTTTAATACCTTTATCAAACTTTTGTCAAATTTGCCTCTCTCTGCAGCTACTGATACTGCCGAACGGAGTTTGAGTTGGTTGATAACATACTTTAGATATTCTCCTTCTGGAAACAGACTCAACGGTCTAGTATTGTTACAGAGACGTACATCACTGACGATGAAGTTATAAACCGATTTGGTAATGCTTCAAGAAACCTTGACTTTATATTTTAGTGTAAGTTGTAAATCAAAACAGTAACATTAATTCTTTCCATGTAAACACTATCAAGTGAGCAAGATGATTGTATTAATAAAACGTAACATCAAATGGTCTTAGTTGTGTTTGACATTAACCAAACATAAAACATCACAACACTTAATTCTTCAATTGCAAATTCATATATTTACGTAAAAGACAGGAGGCATTGGCCAAAGAATAATATTAAAATATCGTTTTCCGAGTTTCACGAAACCCGGTTTCATGAAACCAATGCAACTACAGTTTCATGAAACGCTGTGTGCACAGACCTATGTTAACCTTATCTGTCTGTTGCAAGCAACTTTAGTTTCACGTTTCACGAAACGGATTTCTCCAGTGTGCACCGCGCCTAAAAGCCATCTAGGCGTAATAACAACATAATACTAACAACCCGCCCCGGATTCGCCTGGAAACTGAAGCATCATTTATATCATTTATGGAGGAATCATAATTCATAGCAGAATTCTCTTTATCGAACCACAAACCATAAACATTTCTTCCCTGTGTCATAGGAACACTGAGGATGACTCCCTTAGTCTTTGTGTATTCTTTCCTTTTCTTTCTTGTGACAATCGAGAAATTATTTGTTGCTCAGTTTTATTGTTACATTAAAAATGTAGATATTGGTATTGAAATGCAGGGGCAGCTTCTTTGTTAAGAACGGTATTGTAAGCATAGTAGTGCGGCAGCTCGGGCAGGCTACTATTGTCTGCCTCGTGGTGCAGTAGCTAGCATTCTTGACTGTCACCACGGAGGCCCGGGTTTGAGTCCCGGCTTTATTAAGAAATTTAATTCTTATCTGAAGGTCTGGAATGGGGTACACTCAGCCTCTTGAGGCAAAACTGAGAATAGATGAGTTCAATTCCTACCTCAGCCATCCTGAAAGTGGTTTCCAGTGGATTCCCACTTCTACTCCAGGCAAATGCCGGGATGGTACCTAACTTAAGGCCACGGCCGCTTCCTACCCAAATCCTACCTCAATTGCAAATGCACACACTAGTACAGACATGACAGTGACCCACGTTATCAGACAAATTCTACACACAACGAAGTACACGGTGCTACATGACCACAACGTCGCAAAACCCCCTAAAGAATCAACAACAACAACAACAACAACAACAACAACAACAACAACAACAACAAGGGCAGACTACTATCACATATTATTGAGTTTAGTGAAGAGAATGTCTCCTGGTCTTGGACTGCTGCTCTGCTGTGGATGTTGGCACATCTATTGATGCCCACCAGAGCTGGTGTGTTTCTTAAACTGTAATGGAAATTGTTCGTTGAGTGGGAGTGAAGGCGAGTTAATTTTAACAGGAAACTAAGTTTAGCCTCAAAATGACGTCACCATAGCCACGAATAGCACCCTCTCTCCCGCCATTCGCAATAAGACGCAAGACGCAGCGAGCAACATGTCGCTTGTTCTTGTACCGGAGTAGCACGACACGGCGCGGCGCTCCTGCAAATAGATCCACCATATTAGGTGTGCGTGTACTCTGCCAGATGTCACCAGTTCGATAGCCTCATTAAACACCTAGTTTCTTAGCATAACTTTTAAATTCCCTGGAATGTCTCCTGATAGCACAGCAATGTGACACTGGACATCACAAAAGTTAGGTTAGTAGGCCAAAATGCATGGCAATAAAACACATAAGTTACAGTAGATAATAATCAGGGTTGCGTTTTTAGGTGCAAAATTCAGATGAAAAAAGGAACGGGCAAAAAGGTGCTGGTTTATTCGACTAATTTTCCTCTATTCTAGTTTATTGAATTACAAACAAGTAGGCTACATCAGACCACTCATCAAAAGAATGAAAAAGAAGAGCCTGTTGTACTTCAAGACATTAAGAATCTTTACATTTTTAAAATAAGTCTGTTTCTGTTAGGAGATAGAATGTAGATGCTAAAGCTTCTTTCGACATCCACAGAAACCAGTGGGGCAGATCTTGTATTCATTCGGAATGGCAACTCTACAGATGTGGCGAATTCCACAATGTCTGGATTCTGCTGAAGACTAGGTTCAAGTTTGTCTTTGGTAAAGCCATCTACCAGCGCCATCATGGAAGTAAATATATCCCATTGTTTTCCCTTTTCCAGACCTTGTTCTTCTAATCGTTTAATAACTGCAGTCAGGTACTTGTAACTATGGACACAATATACGTATATTTCTGTCTGCAAATTATGTATTTTCTCTGGGAACAGAAGTTGCTGTGCCTTGGAAATTCCACCTGCGTCGGCTGGATCCACAGAAAGCACAAACTCACTAAATTTGTCAAAATTCTGACACAACATAGCAGCACACTCAATCCACGATCCCCAGCGAGTAATGACCGGGAAATTTGCAAGGGGCAGGCCAGTGGTTTCCTTGTAGGCAACAACACGATTCGGAACATCCAGTAGAATCTTCTTCAGGGCAGAAGTGAATTGATTTTCCAAGTCATATTCGTTCCTTATGGATTCACAAACCTTGTGAAGGGCATGAACCAAGCATGTCACATGCTTCAACTTAGGAAATGAAGATTTCAATTGGTTAACAGCTGAAACCATGTAAGGAGCCTGGTCCGTAACCACATGAAGAAGTTTTTCAAACTCGATACCAGTAGGCCAAAGTTTTTGGCAGAAGTCCGTAATTGATTGCAATACTGTACTGACATTGGCTTTCTGCAGCTCATACATTTTAACAACATGGGCTTAACGTTCTCCTCTGATAAGGGAAAACCTAAAATGTTCAAAACATATAATTCCATCGAGTCTATGGTTTCATACACAATGATTCCCACATCGCAATCTGACACGTTCTCCTTGATTCTTTGTATGGTTTCTCGGTAAACAGGCTCCATGTAGATTTTTCTTGAAGTACTCTCATCGGGCATTTACATCTTTGTGTATTTTTCAAGAAATCCCTTGAAGGCTGGATGGTTCACCTTATTGAAAGGAATTCCTGCTTGTGTAAGATCTATACACAAATCAATGTTTAATTCCTTCAAATTTTGGCTTTTTCAAGAACTCTGTCGAAACGCATCTCGTAATAGTGGTTGCCGCGATTTGTTTGCTTGAAGAGTCTTATTCACTTGATGCTTAGAGCTGGAAATGTGTTGTTTGATGCGATCTCGCTGGTGTTTCTCATCTAACAAGATTCCTGAAATACAAATAGTACATCGCATAACAGTTCCATCAATGTCTATGAAATCTTGTTTGAATTCCTGAGCCAGAGCAATAAATCGGGCACTGGACACCTTTGGCATGGTAAAATCTAGTAGTAGCCTACACTCGCTTAGTAACAAAGTGCTAACAGCAGTTCACTTGCTAACTCAATGCGACTATTTTAAATAGCGCTATTGATAAATTTGTCCCATTTAAATTACTGAAATAAAACCCAGTCCCTGAGTATTACACACGAGAAATCAGGAGTCTAAAACAGAAAATTAGGAAATTATACAATAAAAGATATGATAGTGACGGGAAGAATGGCGAGCTGCTGCCAACCAGCCTCACGGCTGTTAACCACAGAGAGAGAGTGACAAGTATATTGTTACGTGCCACCCCCCTAGTGGCACTTTTGTTAACTGGATTACGGTGGGGTACAAAGCACAACACCAATTACTGCTTAAAGAAATAATTAACTTTATTGTGGCCAGAAAATTACACGAATCAGCAAATACAAGCAATTAGGAGCCTTACTCCAGTTTCGTCAAGTCTCTTCCTTGAGCGCTCTTGGCCCTTCCACTTGTCAACAAACCACAGAAGTTAATCCTGCCGCTAATGAGCCTAGTGGCCTTGACAGAACTACATGCAACTTCTTTCTAATGTGCGCCTACTACAGTACTTACGAGCACTTGCTGCGCGCTGTCCACCAGCTGGGAGAAACAATGTCACTTAATGTCGACACCACAATATCTGACACTCAGTGAAAGCACACTTACTCAGAACACGGCAGTCCCCTGTATGTTCCTCACTTCGCCGCTACACTAGGGGTTTCGCAAGTCACCACACTTCTGTCGCTCAGAATAAACGCTCACACTAGCTCGTAAAACACAACAACAACTGCTTCACGGGTCACTCTTATATAGCAGGCCGGTGACTCAATAAATGGTTCTAGATCCATCCAGAGTCCACGGCTTCTCGAGGTTTCCACCGCTGGTCCAGTCACGAATCTTCTGGACTATCCCTTTGTCTGTAGTAGCCCTGTTGCATAAGGCGCGCGCAATACAGGAGGCAAGCCACAGCCCAGCCCCTGGGGCAGTTGTGACTCAAGCGGCGAGCGATGACACAAACTCACAGCCGTAACACCACCCCCTTCCTAAAAAGGCTGATCGTCCCGATCAATCATTGGTCCGTCTGTGTCCCTCCGTAGGCTGCCAGGCGATCTCGATGCACGATCTTCATCTTCGCCCTCGGGCTCCGCTGGATCCTGTAGACGACATCGTTGATCCGTTTCACGACTCGGTACGGGCCCTCCCAGGACTTCTGCAGTTTGGGTGACAGGCCTTTCTTCCGTAATGGGTTGAAGAGCCAGACCAGGTCGTCCTCGTGGAATCCGCCGGCATCCGTCTGCTGGTCGTATCGGGTCTTCATTCTGTCGGTCTCGATCCGCAGTTTCCTCCTCGCGAACGCGTGCACGTCCTCCAGTTGGTCGACCAGTTCTTGACAATACTGGCTTACCGGGATCGGATCATTCCCAGGTCGGCCAAAGGCAAGGTCGACAGGTAGACGGAGCTCCCTCCCAAACATGGCCCGGGCTGGTGTGCACCCGGTGGCTTCATGCACGGCGGCGCGGTAGGCCAGGAGAAATAGTGGAAGATGTTTGTCCCAATCCCTCTGGTGCTCGCTGACGACTATTCGAAGATGGTTCTCGATGGTGCGATTGAATCGCTCTACCATCCCGTCGGACTGAGGGTGTAGTGGCGTTGTCCTTGTCTTCCGGATTCCCAGCAGCTGGCATAGGTTTTGGAACACCTGCGACTCGAAGTTCCTCCCTTGGTCGGAGTGCAGCTCCAGGGTACTCCGTACCGGCTGACGAATTCCTTCACCAGGGTCTCTGCAATCGTCGCGGCTTCTTGGTTAGGGAGCGCATACGCCTCCGGCCATTTGGTAAAGTAGTCGCTGACGACTAATATGTAGCGGTTCCCTGCCTCGCTTAACGGGAATGGCCCAGCAACATCGATGGCCACTCTCTCCATGGGGCCGCCCACGTTGTAGGTCTTCAGTGGACCCCGTCGTCTTCGTCCTGGGCCCTTGCTGGCTGCGCAATCGTGGCACCTCGCGCAGTGGTTCTCCACGTCTGTTCGGCATCCGATCCAGTAGAACCGCTCTCTCAGCTTCTCCAGGGTCTTCTTTATCCCTAGGTGTCCACCAGATGATCCTCCATGAACTTCCTTCAGGACTTCCTCCGTCATAGCCTTTGGAACGACGACTTGTTCCCGAGATGTCTTCCCGTCGGTGCTCTCCCAGGTACGGCAGATGAGGCCATCCCTTACAATCAGCGAGTCCCACTGTGCCCAGTAGGACTTAAACTTTGGGCTGCAGTCACTCACAATGTTCCACCCGGGTCTGGGGACACAGGCCCTCTTCCATTCGGCTATCAGTCCCAGGTCATCATCCTCTGCTTGTGCCCGCGTGAAAGATTCGCGGCTCCAGTTCCCTTGAAGTTCCACAGTAGTCCGTCGGCACAGTATCCCGGTGTTCTCCTCCCTTCGGGCACAGAAGGTGCAGTCTTC
This sequence comes from Meconema thalassinum, assembly GCA_946902985.2. NCBI lineage: Eukaryota > Metazoa > Arthropoda > Insecta > Orthoptera > Tettigoniidae > Meconema > Meconema thalassinum. Next base: position 265,234,842 of record OX336390.1, on the reverse strand, counting down.
GGGGCACGGTCTTCGTGACAGGGCGTCGGCGTTAGAATGCAGTTGGCCTTTCCTGTGCTGAATCTCAAAGTTGTACTGTTGAAGTCTCTCTAACCACCGCGCGAGTTGACCCTCGGGCTGCTTGAAGTTCAGGAGCCACCGCAGGGATGCATGGTCGGTCCTGATGAGAAATTCTTGCCCGTACAGGTACTTGTGGAAGTGTTCAATGGTCTTCACGATGGCGAGCAGCTCCTTCCTGGTGACGCAGTAGTTCCTTTCTGGCTTTGACAAGGCCTTGCTGAAGTAGGCCCCTACTCTCTCCTCGCCGTCCACTACTTGCGACAGGATCCCCCCTATGCCAAAGTCGCTGGCATCGGTATCGACGATGAACCTTGTTCCAGGTCTGGGGTAGGCCAGAATAGGCGCGGTGCACAGAGCCTGCTTGAGTTGTTCGAAGGCACTGTGGCATTCTGCTGTCCACGTGAAGAGTTGGTCCTTCTCAGTCAGTCGATGTAAAGGTTTGGCGATGTCGGCGAATCCTCTCACGAAGCGACGATAATAAGTGCAGAGTCCCAGGAAGCTTCGTAGTTGCGACTTGTCCTTCGGAACTGGCCACTCCCTCACAGCTGCGGTCTTCTCTGGGTCGGTGCGCACCCCTTCCTCGGAGACGATATGCCCAAGGTACTGGACCCGCTTCTGGAAGAGCTGACACTTCTTGGGGCTCAACTTCAGCTGGGCAGCCCGTAGCTTCAACAAGATCTCCTTCAGGTTGCTGTAGTGCTCCTCGAAGCTCCTCCCCAGAACGATGACGTCGTCTAGGTATACCAGGCAGGTCTTCGAGTGTAGTCCCCTCAGAATGGACTCCATTAGCCTTTCGAAGGTTGCAGGGGCGTTGCACAGACCGAATGGCATGACGGTGAACTGCCAGAGCCCGCTGCCCACAGAGAACGCCGTTTTCTCGCGGTCTTTAGGGTGGACCTCCACCTGCCAGTAGCCACTCTTCAAATCCAAGGTGGAGAACCATCTTGATCCTTATATGGTGTCCAGCGTGTCGTCGATCCGGAGTAGAGGGAAGCTGTCCTTTTTCGTGACGTCGTTCACCCGCCTGTAGTCCACGCAGAACCTGGTGGAACCGTCCTTCTTCTTCACTAGCACGACCGGAGAACTCCAAGGACTATGTGATGGCTCGATCACCCCTTGCTCCTTCATCTCTTCTACCATCCGGTCGACTTCGGCTTGCTTGGCGAGCGGGACACGTCGGAATGGGGCCCTAATCGGTGCGCTGTCCCCAACGTCGATTCTGTGCTGGACCAAGCTTGTCCTGCCGAAGTCTTTGCTCCCCACGGAGAAGACATCCTGGAATTCACGTAGCAGGTCCTGAAGTTGGCGTGATTGCTCTTCGTCTAGATGGTCCTGGGATCCTTGGTACAGCTTCTGTAGTTCTTCTGGCAGGGCGCGTCTTCTTCGGTTGTCCGTCTGCAGGTGTCCGTCCGTCGTATCTGTGATGCGGGCAATCCAGGTAACGGGCTCGCAGACTCCTAGGTTGGTGTCCCGGTGAACCGTAATGTCGTAGTCGTTCAGGTTGGACAGGCGGACGTACGGCCGAGACGTCGTGTTGATGAGAGTCTTGGCAACTAGCAATCCTTTTGTCTGGATGTCCTCATATTTTGGCTCGATGACAGCCGCCACACCCTCAGCAGTTCCGTCGACAATTACGGCAGCGCTGACTTCCGTCCTGGCGGGAACGATGACGTCCTCTCTCAGCCTTACTCGTCGTGCGGCGACGGCCTCGTGTGCTGGTTGCAAAGCAAGTTCCTCACTTCCGAAGTGCAGAGTGTTGGTACTCAGATCCAAGATGATATTGTTCTGGTCCAGGAAGTCCAGTCCGATGATCACTTCATTTGATACGTCAGCCACAAGTACTGGATGCTTTATCGCCCGTCGACCAATGACGAACTCCAGTGATGCTTCGCCATGTACCGGTGCGGTCTCTCCGGTCGCGGTTATTAGCTGGAGGTTCCTTTGTGTGGGTTGCACTCTCCACTTCGGGATCACGGTGGGGCTGACGATGGTCCTCGATGCTCCCGTGTCGATTAGCATGGGCCAGCTCACTCCGTTGATTACTCCGTCGACCATCAGGCTGCTATTGTCCCTCCGTAACTTCGTCACACGGACTTGGACTGCCGGGGCTTGACGACTGTCACAAGCCAACCTTTGCCCCCCAAGGCTGGCTAATACTCGTTTCCCTGGGCCGCGCGGTTTTCAGACGACTGACTTCCCGTCGGATACCCTCGGCGGCGGCGATCACCGCAGTCCTTGCTCAGGTGGCCTTTCTTACCGCAGGTCCAGCAGGTCGGTAGTCCTCTTCCGGGCCGCCTCTCCGGTTGTCTTCCGGCTGTGTCGTTGCTGGTAGTGCCGCGACTATCGAAGAAACGGCTTAGCGCCTCCATCAATTCGTCGGCCAGGGGCTTGGTCTCGTTGGGTTTTGCTGGTTCGTCAACGTCCACTTGGCGCACCCGCGTGTGCATTCTAGATGCCTGTTTCGCCGTCTCAAACTCAAGTGCGTGGCTCAGCGCATCTGCCAGGGTCTTATTGCGCGCGAGTCGCAGCGCCTGTTGAGTGTCCGAGTCCCGTAGTCCGTCGGTGAAGGTTTGCGTTGCAATCTGCTCCAGAAAGTCGGCCGGCGCTGTTGGGTAGGCTAACCTTACGAGGCGTGCGATGTCCATCTCGAACTCCTGCAGGGTTTCCGCGTTCTTTTGTACCCGGGTCCGGAGCTGCATCTGGTAGGCCTGCTGAAGATGGCTATCCCCATATCTGGACTCCATATGTGCGATCAGTGAAGCGTAGTTCTGGGATCCGGTCGGGATGGCCTGAAGGACGTTAAGGGCGTCCCCTCTCAGCGCTACAATGAGAGCTGTAGCCTTTTCCGTGCTGTTCCAGTTGTTTATGGAACAGGCTGCCTCGAACTGACGTAAATAGGTGCTCCACGGGACCTTTCCGTCGAAGTTTGGGGGCGTCACTCTGCTCTGTCCCGTTCCTGGTGTCCCCGGTGTACCTGTGGGCGGGCGTCGGCGCAGCTCGGCAACTTCCTCTTGAAGAGCGTTGACTTTCTCTTCCACCCCCGTGAGTGGGCATTGGCGCAGTTCGGCTACTTCCTCTTGTAGGGCTTTGACTCTCTCATCCACCCCGGTCGGCGGGCGTCGGCGCAGCTCGGCGACTTCCTCTTGTAGGGCTTTGAATCTATCTTCCATCCCTGTCGGCGGGTGTCGGCGTAGCTCAGCAAATTCCTTTTGTAGAGCGTTGAATCTCTCTTCCACCCCCATCAGCGGTCGTTGGCACAGCTCGGCAACTTCCACTTGCAAGGCGTTGAATTTCTCCTCCACCCCCATCAGCGGGCGTTGGCGCAGCTCGGCAACTTCCACTTGCAAGGTGTTGAACTTCTCCTCTACTGCCGCGACTTCCTCACGTAGGCCCTGTTCTAATTTCCTTTGGCTCTCCTCTAATTTCGTCAGCAGACACTCTTCCAGATTTTTCTGGCCATCCAGAAATTTGGCGGTTAGGTCCTCTGCTAACTTATTCTGGCTGTCTTCCATCTGCTTCAGGTCCTCCGCTAACTTATTTTGGCCTTCTTCTAATTTGGAAGTTAGGTCCTCTGCTAACTTATTTTGGCTGTCCTTCAGGTCCTCTGCTAACTTCTTCTGGCCGTCTTCCATTTTGGCAGTTAGGTCCTTGGTTAAATTCTTCTGGCCGTCTTCTATGCCATTTAACTTTTCTAGCAATGCTGCCAATTGCGCCTCCATTTTTGTTGTTTGCCTTGTAAAGGGCATGCACTCACAGGAAAATTTAAAAAAAAAATTGACCTGCTCGGGTTTTGAAACCAGGACCGTCAGGTGTTGTGCTTGAGTTCGTAATCCGGCTTCTGACACCAGTTGTTACGTGCCACCCCCCTAGTGGCACTTTTGTTAACTGGATTACGGTGGGGTACAAAGCACAACACCAATTACTGCTTAAAGAAATAATTAACTTTATTGTGGCCAGAAAATTACACGAATCAGCAAATACAAGCAATTAGGAGCCTTACTCCAGTTTCGTCAAGTCTCTTCCTTGAGCGCTCTTGGCCCTTCCACTTGTCAACAAACCACAGAAGTTAATCCTGCCGCTAATGAGCCTAGTGGCCTTGACAGAACTACATGCAACTTCTTTCTAATGTGCGCCTACTACAGTACTTACGAGCACTTGCTGCGCGCTGTCCACCAGCTGGGAGAAACAATGTCACTTAATGTCGACACCACAATATCTGACACTCAGTGAAAGCACACTTACTCAGAACACGGCAGTCCCCTGTATGTTCCTCACTTCGCCGCTACACTAGGGGTTTCGCAAGTCACCACACTTCTGTCGCTCAGAATAAACGCTCACACTAGCTCGTAAAACACAACAACAACTGCTTCACGGGTCACTCTTATATAGCAGGCCGGTGACTCAATAAATGGTTCTAGATCCATCCAGAGTCCACGGCTTCTCGAGGTTTCCACCGCTGGTCCAGTCACGAATCTTCTGGACTATCCCTTTGTCTGTAGTAGCCCTGTTGCATAAGGCGCGCGCAATACAGGAGGCAAGCCACAGCCCAGCCCCTGGGGCAGTTGTGACTCAAGCGGCGAGCGATGACACAAACTCACAGCCGTAACAATATGTTGAAATTTAAGTCCTTCTCAAGAGGGCTGCTCATGACAATTATATGCAAGGTTTACTTGGTTCGGGAGGCGATGGGTGGAACAAATTTTAGAGTTATGTTAGGAGAAGAAAGGGAAATTCAAATGATTTGTCGATGATAATGTCCGGTGACGGTAAATTAATTACTGAGAAACAGGCCATTGCTAATGAATTAAATATATTTTACGGTAGTGTGTTCAATAAATCCAATAGCTGTGTGTTGGACATTATCGACGAATCAGGGGCTCCCAATTTCCAAATAAACCAGTCAGCAATTGTAAAGCTAATACAACAAGAAGTTCCGTGACGAACTAAAGAGCCTGCTTTTCATGCCAATGATTATTCTACAGTATATGATCTATCTAGAATAATGACGAAATTAAGTTGGTAATATCGAAATGTCTAATTAGTTCGAAATATTCCTGGTATAATGTAGCCTAATAGAGCACTACAGTCTGGCTGCGTGGCTCAGGGGTAACGTTCTCGCTTGCTGAGCCCAAGGTTGCAGGTTCGAAACCTGGCGCAGTCAGCTGGCATTTGAGGGTGCGAAAATGCGAGGGAGCCGTGTCAGTACATTTACTGGCACGTTAAAGATCTCCTTCGGGGCAAAATTCCGGCACCCCGGCGTCTCTAAAAGCCAGGGTAGTTAAAAGGGACGTAAAACCAATAACATTATTAGAGCACTACAGTTGGCAGCCCTGGTGACTGAATATATTCTTAGTTCCATCTTTTAAGGCACAGAACACAAAATTTGGTTGGAGTCCAAAGGACGTTACATGCAGTTAGACATTGGATCTCTCAGCACGCGTAAAAGCATGTAGGCAACAATGTCGTGCGTGTGCTGGTTAGAAATAATCGGAAATATTATGATATCTTGTTGTGCCAATTTTGGATGAAATCCATTTGTTAGTATAGAAGTTACATGCATTTTAAAATTGGACCTATCAGCAAGCATATAATCATGTTGGCAGCACTGACTTATATTAATTACTCCAAATTAATCTAGAGTGTCAGGTGCTATACGTGTGCAAAGTATAGAGCTGTTGGCTTGCATACTTTCTGATATATTGATATTAGGGTAAAAAATATAGACAGCATTTATTAACAGTTGGCAGCTCTGATTGCTCTTAAGAATACTTATAGTCATATCTGTTATGTTACACATAGCACATACGAAATTTGGTTGAAATCCAACTGAAAGTATAGAAGTTACATGTATTTAAAAATTGGTACTATCAGCAGGCTTAGAATCATGTTGGTAGAAATGAAGTATATACGTTACTCCAAATTAATCTAAAATGTCAGATACTATACGTGTGCATAGTTTAAAGCTGTCCGCTTGCATACTTTCAGATATATTGGTATTTGGATGAAGAAAATAGAGAGAGCAATTATTAACAGTTGGCAGCCCTGGTGGCTCTTAAGAATACACTCAGTCATATCTGTTTATGTACACATATTACATACAAAATTTGGTTGAAATCCAATTAATAGTGTAGAAATTATATATGCATTTAAAAATTGGACATATCAGAAGACTTACAATTATTTTGGCAACATGCCATGTATGGCCTCCTGGAAATTAAACTGAAATAGTATTATCTACGTGTGTGCCAATTTTGGAATAGCTCCCATGCATACCCTCCATGATATCCAACATGAAGCTCAAATTTCTATTGCTTTTATTCAGCAGTTGGTAGCACTGACATCATTTTCAAATATGGGCTTGAGATATTCCGGTATACATCTTTACTCATACTAAATTTGGTTTCGATTGCGCAGCCGTTTAGGAGTTGATAGGGGGGGACACACACACACAGCCAGACAGACAGAAGGACAGGCAGATAGACAGACAGACACACATTTTCCCGGATCGATCTCATAAGTCTACTTTTTCCTCATTTTTGCAAAGTGTGAAAAGTAGGCTAAAAGTTACGTTACTATATATCGAAGGGTCCTGATAATATTGTTAGTGAAGTACTGAAACTAGGAGGTAGGGCCGTGGCACGATACTTGGAGGTGATGTTTAATGTGTCCATAAACAATGCGCAAATCGCGGATGACTGGAAAAGAGCTACGGTAGTCCCAATATTTAAGGGAGGGAGCAGACTTGAAATGGGCAACTACAGGCCGGTTAGCCTTACGTCCATCGTTTGTGTTACATTTGCAACCTACAAGAAAGTTTTGGTGTATGATGCATGATATGCTGTGGTGTGTCAGTTTGTATTTTTCTTGTGTGAAGTGATCAACTCTGATGTACATTATTTTTGATTTGTTTGTATTTATATAGCCTACAAATAATTGCCATGACACCATTTTGTGATGTTATTGAAGTCTTCTTGAAGTCTATCTAAAGCTGTTTTAGAATGTTCATGTATGTTAAATATTGTGGTGTCATCAGCATAAATAAATATTTTACTATACTTATTGGCTTAATTCATGTCATTTACGAACAGGTTATATATTGTAGGTGAGATAATGCTGCCTTGAGGAATACCCTGTGTTCCTTCTGATGTGTCACTGATAGTGTTATTGATCATAACTGCCATTTCCCTGTTTTTAAGATGGCTTTCAAATAGTTTGTAAGTCGTACCTCTTATACCAATATCGTGTAATTTAGCAAGTAGTTTATTGTGATTTATTGTGTCAAATGCTTTAGAAAAGGTAAGAAAAAGTACCATTAAGTTATATGGCTGTTCTTATTCAAAGCATTATTTATTACATTGGCAAATTCAGCCAGGAGTAGTTCAGTACTTTTTCCCTTCCTATTTATTTATTTATTTATTGTATGACTTTTAGTGCCGGGAGTGTCCGAGGACATGTTCGGCTCACCTGAGTCTGTAGCTCCTTCCATCGGACACCCTTAGGGTGAGCTACAAGTTCCGTTCAATTTCAGGTAGTTCCAACTTTCGCTACCAGTTATCAATGATACCTAGTGGTGAACGTTGGAACTTTGATAGAGCGTTCCGACGAAATCTAACCTAACAATTTAGCTTCACACATGTTTAGTTAGTGGAAACATCTTTTTCATGCCATAAATCTAGGACATGGAACCGCCGGCTTTACTTTCCCTCCGAAGGAAGACATACTGAAGGATTTTTAACGCTCTTAAAAAATCCGACGACTTCGGCCAGGTTTGAACCCGCTATCTTGGGAACAGCAGTTCAGCATGCTACCAACTACGCTACCCTACCTAAAACCATATAGATGTCCCTTTAAAATATCATAATTATTTAAGAAATTGATCAACCTCTTATCCAAGCATTTTTTCATTATTTTGTGTAGGATTGATAAAATGCATATTGGTCTATAGTTGCTAAAGTCTAAGTGATCACCATTCTTATATATTGGTTTAATAATTGTGTATTTTAGATAGTTTGGTATTATGTCTGATTCGAATATCTTGTTTATGAGATGTGTTATTATTGGTATAGTTTTTTTAGACGTTGCCTTTATTGACCCGTTACTGTTTTATAAATGAGTCGACAAGATACGCGATATTGTAAAGACTGCCATCTGCCGGTTAATATTTAAAACGACCTCAATCAAAAGATGCTTAAATCAACAATACCGTCGTCAGATTTTGTTTATAGAGAAAATGGAGCCGAGAGCCATGATGAAAAGAGCAATGTGTTTTAAATCTATGTTTTAAATTGTTTCTTACGTCTTGTCGTTTCGATGGTATCTGCGCACATTGCTATCTTCGAAGGAATTCAGTTTTAACAAGAAGTTCCGTGACGAACTAAAGAGCCTACTTTTCTCGAAATGTAAGATTCATTCCAAAGATTAATCTATATGGACCTAATTAGAATAATGACGAATTTGAGTTGGTAATATCGACATTTCTAAGTACCGTAGTCCGAAATATAACTGGCATAATGTAGCCTAATAGAGCACTACAGTTGGCAGCCCTGGTGACTGAATATATTAGTTCCATCTCTTAAGGTACAGAATACCAAATTTGGTTGAAGTCCAATGGATAGCATGGGCGTTGCATGTAGTTAGACATTGGACCTATCAGCGTGCGTAAAATCATGTTGGCAACAATGTCGTGCACGTGTTGGTCAGAAATAATCTGAACTATTATGATCTATTATTGTGCCAATTTTGGATGAAATCCATTTATTTGTATAGAAGTTACATGTATTTTAAAATTGGACCAATCAGCAGGCTTAGAATCATGTTGGAAGCACTGATGTATATTAGTTACTTCAAAGTAATATAGAATGTAAGGTGCTATACGTGTGCAAAGTTTAGAGCTGTTGGCTTGAATACTTTCTGATATATTGATATTAGGGTAAAAAAATAGAGACAGCATTTATTAACGGCAGCCCTGGTTGCTCTTAAGAATACGCATAGTCATATCTGTTACAGTACACGTAGCATATACGAAATTTGGTTGAAATCCAATTGATAGTATAGAAGTTACATGTATTTACAATCGGTCCTTTCAGCAGGCTTAGAATCATGTTGGTGGTACTAAGGTCCATTAGTTACTCCAAATTAATCTAGAATGTCAGGTACTATACGAGTGCATAGTATAAAGCTGTCGGCTTTCATACTTTCTGATATATTGGTATTTGGCAAAAAAATAGAGAGAGCATTTATTAACAGTTGTCAGCCCTGGTGGCTCTTAAGATTACGCTCAGTCATATCTGTCTATGTACACATAGTACATACGAAACTTGGTTGAAATCCAATTGATAGTGAAGAAGATATATGCATTTAAAAATTGGACTTATCAGCAGGTTTAGAAACATTTTGGCAACACTGTCATATATGGCCTCCTGGAAATTAAACTGAAATATTATTATCTATATGTGTGCCAATTTTGGTATAGCTCCCATGCATACCTTCCAAGATATACAACATGGAACTGAAATTTCGATTGCGATTTTTCAGCAGTTGGTATCACTGACATAATTTTCAATTACGGCTTTTAGATATTCAGGTAGAGAGCTTTACTCATACCATATTTGGGTTCGATTGCTACAGCCGTTTAGGAGTTGATAGGGGAACACACACACACAGCCAGACAGAACAGACAGACAGACAGACAGACAGACACACACACATTTCCCCGGATCGATCTCATAAGTCTACTTTTTCCTCATTTTTACAAAATGCGAAAAGTAGGCTAAAAATTATATGTATCTGCAGCTGTCGTCGAGACCGTCTCCAGGAAAAAGATAAGTCTTTAACTGTTTGAAAGTGTCAACATGCATAAAATGTGTATCAAAAGTTAGTTGTCCTCCAACTTTCAGTGATAAAGTGTCCCTTTTTAAAATGAAATAATTCGATTGGTGGTTGTTCATTATTTTAGGTTATATTGTCTTATTTCATGTTCCTCCCCTTTGGTAGAAATACATGTTGAGGAATCGTGTTGTTTTTGGGGTTATATTTTCTTATGGTTTCTCTTCGTTGTGGGTCTTTGTTTTCTTTTGTTAGTACGCAAAGCAGCGTGTCTTCTCCTTATCCTGTGTCAGTGATTTATCACTTTGCGGTTTACCCTTCTTCCCTTGTGCTATGGTATTGCTCTGAGAGTATGTAACGTAGAGTGTCCCCTCCCCTTCTGTTTGGTTTGGCACACTTCTGTTCGCGTTTTATTTGCGTGTGTTTTACGCTTGTTAAGCTGTATAATTAAATTTCTGGGTGGATGCGATGTGGCTTCGGGCGTTACCCTAAGGTGATGATGTTATGTTTATGTAGATTCATTATGTTGGTGCGCGAGCCACGAAAGTTATTGCCGTGAGCTGTTGTTGTTGTTTTGTGTTATTTTGTCTTGAAGGGTAAATTATTTTCCGCCTCGTCATCCTCCTTGTTTCATTATAAGCTTGTGTTCTTATTTTAAGGGTGGGTTAATGTCATTCGTTTTAGTGGGGCTCAACTGAATGCCGAGGGTCATGTTAGTTTTGTTCTTGTTTTGCGTGGCTTCAGTCGAGAAACAACAGGTGAACTCATCACGTTTATTAAATGAGACGTATGGGTTACTCTTTCGAGATGGTAGAATGTGTGTTCATTGTACGTACCCGGGACTGCAATCGATCTTCATCTTGTCTCCCGTAAGATAACCGAGTCTCGTGCTTTCTTCCGAAAAGGAGATTTATTCAGAAAGTGTATGAAGTCATTTGGCAATTTACGTTTCTTTTGGCGTGTCTGTAGTAAAACTTTCGTTTTAAGGGAATTATATGTCATATATAGGCTTGACATATTTTGGTGAGTGAAACCGGGACACATTAATATGGGATGGCCTTACCGGGGGGTCTGGGGGGTATTGAGCGGGCTGTCCGGGAATTTTTTTAAAAATTAGAAGAAAAATGGTGAGTTTTAAGCCTGTTTTAAGCCTCGCGAGTCGCGGGAGGGGGAAATCTGGCACCCTAAATTGTTAGTTCTACACACCTTTTAAAAATAAAAAAGAGGTTTTGCTAGACCAACATAAAAATATATAGTTTTTCCTTTTTAATAATATTTTTTTCTGGTCTACTGTAACGATTCGATCCCATAGCTGTTATATTTAAAGGGTTATTCATTTATTATCATGTTATTATTATTATTATTAACTAGTACATCCATGAGATGATTTTTATATCAGATAATTGTAAGCGGTTTTGATTATTATATTCAATTAGATTTTTATTAACAATTACTTGTAAAGAGACGAAGTATTATATATTGCAACAAGACTGGCGATATGGACTAACCCTGTGCGTCACAAACTGAACGACGTAGTAAGAATTTCACCACGGCAAACTGCGTCATTTTCCTGAGATGCTAAGACACCCACTATGGTGTAACCAACACGCCATTTTCTACGGTACGTACGCGTCTAAGATTACCAATTGTGGTGCAATTAACCCTCGTGAGAGAATGAACACTGAAGAAAGGGAAGCTTACTGGAGGGGGAGACCGTCGAAGACCACGTGACAAGGAAGTCATTAGTACCTGCGACTCCGACAAAAGACGCATTGATCTACAGCTCTCAATGAAGTAAGGAAGTTGTAACCTTGCTTTCTGGGTCCTACTGGACTGAGCACCGAGAGTCGACACTGAACGATGTCTTGCCGACATCTATATCAATACATAATGGGTTATATCCCTGATCAAGAGTCTTTCTACAGATGGCAACGTACTTAATGAGGATATTTCATAGTAAATGAGATATCACATCATTTTTTTAAACATAAGCGACGTAACATCGAGATCATCGATCATTTCTTAAATATGACGAATCTTCGACTGGGTGAGCCAACAATTCAATAAAACTATCGTCTCTATTATAATTTAACTTCATTTAACTTTCAATTCATTTTAATATTCATTTTCTTTTAAATAATTAATTGCCGCATTGAGTAATTTTAAATTCAATTGTGTGACTATCACTATTCTGTTTTATTAATATTTTGTTTTTGCATTTAATAAATTCATTCTCTTCAACGTAATGCCTATTTCTTTCATTGTAGTTGGTACTTTAAGGCAATCATACTCCTTGATTAAATACGGATTGGTTAGATGACTTTGTCTCACTACGGCCCGGGTAAGTGGTTTCGACTCTACTGCTGATAGCCGAGGTCAAATCAATAAATTTCGATTCACTGTCTTAAATAGGGATCTGGCGCTCAACAACTTATTATATTACACTATCACAGGTAAGGTCACACCACAGTGTATATTATTTATTCATATCATGTTTGTTTTATTGAACCACAATAGTCATCACCACGTTTAGTTAACACATTATTAAAAATGTTACATTTGGCGCCACAAAGTAGGACACGAAAACCATTCGGTATTTAGTCAGAGGAGTGTATAATTTCAGTGCAAATTGTCAGTGCTTTAGGGGGACAGTGAAGTGAAGTGAAATTTTGGACGGGCAATTGTTATACGGTGTACTTCAAGATGTCGGAGGAGGAACAGAGGCAGTTGAGAAGTAGGGATGCAGTCAAGAAAGTTAATTATAAGGAGGTTGATAGCGGTAGCGATGTTGAGAGCGTAGAGAATAATACCAAGATGTCGGAGGTAAATCTTGAGAATAATCCTGAGAGTAATCCTGAAAATAATCCTGAGGTTAACCCTGACACTAATTCAGAGGAAAATATCGAGACGAATATAGAGGTACATCCTGAGACTAGTGGTAGTCTAGAGAAAGAAAAGTCTATAGAGATTCCTGAAGATCCATTAACTGCGCTCATAAGGCAGATGAGTAGAGATTTAAGTGCGAAATTTGATGAGAGTATGAATAAAAATAGTAGGGAGATGAAAGAAGATATTGGTAGGCTAAATCAAAATATGGAAGAGAATAAGAAAGATAATTTAGAAAGTAGGAAGGAATTCAATGATAAATTTGAGAAATTAGATAAAGATATGAATAAAAATATGGAAGAGAGTAAGAAAGATAATTTAGAAAGTAGGAAGGAATTCAATGATAAATTTGAGAAATTAGATAAAGATATGAATAAAAATATGGAAGAGAATAAGAAAGATAATTTAGAAAGTAGGAAGGAATTCAATGATAAATTTGAGAAATTAGATAAAGATATGAATAAAAATATGGAAGAGAGTAAGAAAGATAATTTGGAAAGTAGGAAGGAATTGAGTAGAGATTTAGGTGAGAAATTAGATAAGAGTAATCAAAAGATGAGAGAGGATATGAGTAAAATAAATCAGAAATTGGAAGAGAATAATGTAAAACTAGATATTGTGGAAACGATGAATAGAGAATTAAGTATGAAGTATGATATGCTACAGGAGAGTATTCAGGGGGTGAAACAGGAAATCAGAGGTGAAATTAAGGAGGAGGTAGAGATGAAGGCTAAAGATATTATTAAGACAGTAGATAAGAAATTAGAAGCAGCAGAAAGTAGGATTCAGGAAAGAATAGTAACTGTGATTGAAGAGAAAATAGCAACTCAAGGTGAAAGTTTTAGCAAATTGGTAGAAGTGGAAACTAGGCAGGTGGTAGAGACTTTAGGGGAAACTGCAGTAGAATCAGTAAAGACAGCCTGTAAGGAGACTATAATTGAAAGTAGAATGGAGTCAGACGAGATTTTAGGTGAAAGCAAATTGGAATTAGCGGAGATTTTAGGTGAAATCAGATTAGAGTCAGACGAGATTTTAGGTGAAAGCAAATTGGAATTAGTGGAGACTGTAATTGAAAGTAGATTAGAGTCATTGGAGATTGTAGGTGAAAGCAGATTGGAATCGGAGGAGATCTTAGGTGAGGAACGGCAAATAGCGGAGATTTTAGGTGAAATCAGATTAGAGTCAGACGAGATTTTAGGTGAAAATAGATTAGCGTCAGAGGAGATAGTAGGAGAAAGCATAGTAGAGTTGAAGGAGATTTTAGATGAACGCAGGATAGCTGTAGAAGAGACTATAGAATGTAGCGAAAAAGAAGTGAAGAAGATGAGAGAAAAGATAGGGATAGAAGTAGGTAAGATAAAGAAAGTACTAAGCACCCAAGAGATTAAGATGCAGACAATCATAGATAAATTAGATAGGCAAACTAGGGAAGAATTTAGTCCTGTGATAGAGGAAGTTAATATGAAATTATTAGTGGCAGAGAAGCGTGCGTTAAGTCATAGTCAGAAGAACATAATTAGTAAACAGGTTAAGAGGAGGAGAGAGATAGATAAGAGCAGAAGCAGTAGTCCACGGCTAAAGAGAGCATTAAGTGATAGTAACGGAGAAATGAAAATGAAACCTAAAGGTAGATATTTTAGAAGTAAAATGAAAGAAAAGAGAATTAAGTTGCTAGAGGAGAAAGAAATCAGGATGAGAGAGAGAAAGAAAGCATATGACGTGCAGTGGCGTACTGAATTAGCCAGACTTGGGGATGTGAGAGGGGGAAAGCCGAAGTACTGTGTTACTATGGATGAATGTAGTACAGAGGAAGTAGAAACTAATGTAACACGGAAGGAATTATGTGGAATTCTAGTTAAAGATAGAATTGAAGATGAATGTGGTAAGAACGGTGAAATGCCAGTGAACGTATTTATGTAAATTTATATAACCGATAGTTACTGTTCCGTATGACTTAAATATTAAGTAATGAAGTTTAATAGGATTTAACAGAGGTAGATAAGGAACCTGCTGTGTGTAATTTTAATTCAGTCGTGAAGTTAGGATGGTAAGGGGCGCGTAGTGCCTACGCTTATTGATTTAGATTGACTAAAATTATTTAATTTTGAAGACAGAGGTTGTCGTGCTATTGAGCAATGCAGGTAAGTTGAATGTAGGTCCTTAAACTGCAGGTAAGTTGGATGAAGTAAGAATTAAATTTTAAAAGTAGGAAGGTTATTACATAGGTAAGTAATCGAAAGAAAGTAATAATTATTATGGCAACCATAATTAAGAATATAATGGTAATAAAGATTTAATTCAAAAGTGAGTGAAGATCAGATGATACAGTGGTAATAAAACTAGTGAGTTGAAGAATTAAGTATTGATTTAATAAAGAAGTTTCAGTTGAGGACAGCGAGGTTATCAGCGGATATATGTTGAGAAATTTATAAGTGGTTTAGAATTGTTAATGGTAATGCGTTGTATGAATTAACCAACATCGGGTTGAAATGAGGAAGTAGTAACTAATTAGGACATCTGGTAACTTACTTGGTGACAGATATGTGTGTGTGTATGTGTGTATTTTCACGTAAATGGACGTGAGTTTGAAGAAGTAGGCCAACGAAGGTAATGCCGTTGAGCAAAGTGGTTTTAAGTTTTTGGTAAGATGCCAAATGAAGTAGGTTGGAGGAAGTTTTTGGAGGATGAAGTAGGTCAGCAAGGTATATTCCGTTGAGCAATGAGATTTTTTATGGTGTCTACGGGACTACGTGAAGTTAATGTTGGGAGTTTTTTTTTAAGTATATATGGATGTATGCACACAAGGTAATAAGAGATTACAAAGGTAATATGGTCCAAGTTTGAGTTACAGTTACGCAGGTTTTAAAGATATTACAAGGCTTGTTATTGAGCTAAACCACTTTGTAGTAAAAAGTTACTGATGATTAATAACGAATTAATGATGAGGTAGATTGTTGTCCTACACAGGTAAAAGTAAAGATAATAATTATAATTAAAAGGTTGACATAATATTTACTAATATTGAAAGGAATTTGTTATAATTCGCTGTTTTGAGGATTTTAAAGATAAATCTTTTTTTTTTTAGTCAGAGGAGAAATTAAAGA
Organism: Meconema thalassinum; assembly: GCA_946902985.2. Lineage (NCBI taxonomy): Eukaryota > Metazoa > Arthropoda > Insecta > Orthoptera > Tettigoniidae > Meconema > Meconema thalassinum. Next base: position 265,218,967 of record OX336390.1, on the reverse strand, counting down.
TTTATTTATGTCATACGGAGTTAGTAAAGAGAAGTTTATATTTTTTGAAGACAAGAGTAGGTTAGTAAGATAAGTGTATACCTAAGGGGTAATAATGAAGTTACAAATAAAGGCAGGTGTAATTTACGCATTTAATTTGATAGAGAAGAAAGTATCTGAACTGTGTTAGAACTCAGAACTTGCTTTATGAAGTGATTATGGGAGAATATTTGCGAATTAGGAGTGTCGGTGTTATTAACTATCAACTGGAACACTGTCATTATTTTAGGAAGACAATAGTTAGGAAAGCTAAGTGTGATGTTATTATTCCAAGGAGTTAGTCGAAGCATGTAAGATTTTTTTTAGCTGAAATTTAATGTGTTATTGGTCAGTAAGAGGTGACCTGTAACAGTAAGAAGAAGTGGGATTATACCACGAATAGGGGAAGTTTTTGTATGTGACGTGTGAAGTCACGATGAGTTTTGAGAGATTCTGGTATAGCAAGAGTGAGCTATAGTCCAGGCGGTCAGAACAAGTAGGAAGTGGTGTTTGGAGGACACGGTACTTAATTAAGAGTTTTGAGAGAAAACTAAGGGGGGTTTTTAGGTATTCAGCAAAAAGTCAAATCATAATTAGACTAAGTTCAAAGTATAAGAGCATTAATATTTTGTGGAACGAAATATTTATTCCGAGGAGTTTGTCATGTGTTTTTGTGAAATAGTTTAGTGATATACGTAATTCAGGTATTGAGTAGTATTTTGTCCAAGTCTTAATCATTTTGTTATGGTAAGTAAGGAATGACGTTACGGTAAAGTTATATCTTGACGCTAAGTTAAATTTTATAAAGTGAACGAGAAGTCAGATTTTATGTTTATTGGTGATTTTGAAAATTCAAGTTATTGTTTTCGAGAAGTAGTAAAGAGGAATTATGGTTTTATGAGAAGTTAAGAAGTCGTGGAGACTTAGGAAGTATTAATTTGGAAGGAGGCGGCCGTGGCCTAAGAAAGAATTAAGCCACGAAGGCAGGTGAGTAGTAACTTGGATATTTAAATGAACTGTTTAATAACTGCTTTGAGGTATTTCGATGTCATTATGTATTTGGGGAAATATTTACATGTATGACATATGCACTGAAATAGGAATTGCCTTAGGTATCTTGCTAAGTTATTTTTTTCTTCAATTATTGAAATTTTACTGCATTTGAGTAATCCCTTTATAAAGACGAAAGGAATATTGTATTGTTTGCATCCTATTATCGTGTGCTGTAATAGTTATTATGGGTTAATCAGCTGGTATTACAACAATGTACTTCTACGCCAGACTGATATACAAAAACTACGTTCAAAAGAGATGAAGCCAAAATTGTATGTCATGCATACGATCACCGAAATATAAACGAGTGCAGCGTTGACATATATGTCAAAAATAAAAGTGAAGGGCATTTTATATGTATTTTTTTTACAGCATATAAAAAAAATGAACATTATGAACATTTGGAAGAATGAGATGAATGAAAGTTAAAATATGATTTTTTTGTGAAGAATACATTTATGTATATTTTTTTTACAACATATATAAAGAAGAATGAACATTATGAACATTTGGAAGAATGCGAAATGATAGTACAAATATGTAAAGTGAAAAGAGTATGTTCTTGTATATCTTTATGTATTGTTGAAGGGTATTATTTGTATGTTGTCGTTATGGGGGTATTAATATTTACATTTGTATTCATTTGTGTAGGATGTGTAGTGATACAAATAATGTTACATTTTATTTTAAATTATTTATATCAGGGGCGATTGTAACGATTCGATCCCATAGCTGTTATATTTAAAGGGTTATTCATTTATTATCATGTTATTATTATTATTATTAACTAGTACATCCATGAGATGATTTTTATATCAGATAATTGTAAGCGGTTTTGATTATTATATTCAATTAGATTTTTATTAACAATTACTTGTAAAGAGACGAAGTATTATATATTGCAACAAGACTGGCGATATGGACTAACCCTGTGCGTCACAAACTGAACGACGTAGTAAGAATTTCACCACGGCAAACTGCGTCATTTTCCTGAGATGCTAAGACACCCACTATGGTGTAACCAACACGCCATTTTCTACGGTACGTACGCGTCTAAGATTACCAATTGTGGTGCAATTAACCCTCGTGAGAGAATGAACACTGAAGAAAGGGAAGCTTACTGGAGGGGGAGACCGTCGAAGACCACGTGACAAGGAAGTCATTAGTACCTGCGACTCCGACAAAAGACGCATTGATCTATAGCTATCAATGAAGGAAGGAAGTTGTAACCTTGCTTTCTGGGTCCTAATGGACTGAGCACCGAGAGTCGACACTGAACGATGTCTTGCCGACATCTATATCAATACATAATGGGTTATATCCCTGATCAAGAGTCTTTCTACAGATGGCAACGTACTTAATGAGGATATTTCATAGTAAATGAGATATCACATCATTTTTTTAAACATAAGCGACGTAACATCGAGATCATCGATCATTTCTTAAATATGACGAATCTTCGACTGGGTGAGCCAACAATTCAATAAAACTATCGTCTCTATTATAATTTAACTTCATTTAACTTTCAATTCATTTTAAATGTTCAGTTCCTTTTAAATTAATTGCCGCATTGAGTAATTTTAAATTCAATTGTGTGACTATCACTATTCTGTTTTATTAATATTTTGTTTTAGCATTTAATAAATTCATTCTCTTCAACGTAATGCCTATTTCTTTCATTGTAGTTGGTACTTTAAGGCAATCATACTCCTTGATTAAATACGGATTGGTTAGATGACTTTGTCTCACTACGGCCCGGGTAAGTGGTTCTCGACTCTACTGCTGATAGCCGAGGTTAAATCAATAAATTTCGATTCACTATCTTAAATAGGAATCTGGCGCTCAACAACTTATTATATTACACTATCACAGGTAAGGTCACACCACAGTGTATATTATTTATTCATATCATGTTTGTTTTATTGAACCACAATAGTCATCACCACGTTCAACGACTTATTAAAAATGTTACACTACCATCTAGAAAGAAGTCTTAATACATTACAATTTAAAATACTTCATAAAATTGTTTAATTGAACAAATACTATATTATTTTTTTAATCTACAACTCTTTGTCTAACTACAAAAACAATTACAAAAATACGATGTTGATTGTTGAAAAGTAACCGATTCATGAAAAATTCTTAAACACATAAATTCACTACTTTTTACATCATACAGCCGTTTTCCGGGACATTGATAAAACCGGGCGGGACACCGGGACAAGAGCAAAATACCGGGACGTATGGCAAGCCTAGTCATATATGTAGTCTTGCGATTAGTAAAGCCTATTTTGTTTTGATTGTCGTTTTGTGTGCGTTGGGTTTTGCGTATTGTTCTTTGGTTGTGTTTTTTGAAGTGACATACTTTGTTTTAAAGGGTGGGATTATTCTGTTCTTGGGTTTCTTGACTTCGTAAGCTTCCTAGAATATCTCCCCTGACTACGTTATGTAGTTAGCCTGTGATGGGAAGAAAAGTACTATTTACATTATTGTTAACTTGTTTTATTTCTACTCCGTTTATTAATTTGAGTTTCCCTTTGAACGACCTCCAATCTGCAACACGTTAGGCATCTCTCGGTATTCTTCTCCTTTATTACCGGTACCTGGTTTATTTTTATACTTGTATTTACTTGTTTTGATATTATGTGTACCATTATCCCAGCCCCATCATCCCTCATTCTATCATTTCATGCGCCCCTCGTTTCCCCTTTTGCTATGTGTGAGTAGACTCGATAAAAGGTCTCATGGTCCGCGTCCTTTCCATCTGCACGCCTCGCATTTATATCTTTTGGAAAGGGGTGTACCAAGTGGATGTGGTACATCCTAGGGGATTTAGACAGAATGAAGTTTCGGGCACAAAAGGTGATAATGAAGGACAGAGCGGGAAAAGACCAAAAAGTTAAGATTTAGATTTGAATGATATTTATTAAATATAAAGCGAATATGTCGCCAGGAATGATAGCTTCAAAGAAATTACTTTAAAAACTGACAATAAAAAATTAATAACAATTAAAAGGTACTTGTTTCTCCAGGAAACATAAATAGAGCAGTGACCAACTTTAAAGTATTAAATATAAAATTACTAAAAAAGAAGCATAATAATTTACATTCATTCCAAAGTGGATTAAAATGAAATACTCTTCTGACGGAAAGAATCCGGGCAGAATAAAGGACGTGAAAGGGTACCACCTCTTCTAAGGTACGATACAAGAAGTATCAGGCCGGCAGTCGGAGGTCCTCAGTAGCTGGCGGCAATTTAGTGCGCCCGCTCTGGCGGTGCGAGGTCAATCTGGCATGTTCCAGGGTTCCGGGTTCGGAACTAGAGTAGATGATGATAGGTTCTCCCCAAGATAGCGACCAGCATAGAGAGGCTCTTGGTAATACCTCCTGCGGCTGGTGAAATGATGTTCTCAGAATTACGATTTGCAGAGTAGATCCATGTTGAAGATTTTTGGTTGAAGTGCAGGCTGATGAATTTAGACTGCCCGGCCAGGCCGCCAAGTCCAGCAGAGAGAAATGCCGGCGGAGAAGAGACTCCGGCAGCCAGAGGTACCCCGAGAGGGCAGTAACCCCAGCAGGGATGTTGGTGAGCAGATGTGATCCGTTGAGAAGAGTGGACAAGAGTAGGCACTGTAGGCCGGGAGACCTCAGGCTATATAGCGGTAGTGTCGTCAGCGCGCGGAACCTTCTAGCATGAAGGTGTGGCGAGAGAGCAGCCAATCACAGCACAGCCCCATGCACAATGCGAGCGTCACCGCTGGAGAGAGCTCAGTGCTCGTGAGAAAATGTGACGGTATAGTACGTCTAGAAAGACACTACAGAAAACAGGTGAGTAGACATGAAGATTACAGAAAAGCAATTAAATTGAAACACCAATATTAAACAAATCAGAACACCGTGTTCAGACTGCAATTCACAAATTAAAATAATGGGGCAGAAAAATTGAACGTGTGTTTCACACCGTAAGGGAAACATAGCCAACAAAAAACATTCGCAAAGCGAACATGCTGGGAGGGGCGAGAAAAAATTGCAGTAAGAAAGCGCAGAAGTTAGGCCTCGCGTGGTAAAGGAGCAATCATGGTGATTGGCCTAAGAAAATGACCAGCAGAAGTCTGCAGTTTTACCACGCGAACCCTACCATCTCTGCCAGGAAAGCACTCAACAACCCTACCCAAATTCCAAACAAGAGGAGGACTAGGGTCTTTCAAAAGCACCAAGTCCCCCACCTGAAGGTTAGAGCAGGAAAAAAGCCATTTGCCACGCTGCTGAAGCAAACCGAGGTATTCCAACCTCCAGCGACGCCAAAAATTGTTGCGGAAACTTTCAATTTTGCGCCAAGAAATGGCTAAAGAAGATTGAGAATTAGAATATAACAAAGGTGGGGAGGCAGTCAATGGACCACCGATAAGAAAATGGCCCGGCGTTAATGGTAGAAGATCTGAAGGGTCATTAGATAAGGGTGATAAAGGACGAGAATTAATTATGCCCTCAATAAAAATAATTAAAGAATTAAACTCTTCATGAGAAAGGGGGGTGTGGCCACAAACACGTCTAAGGTGCTTCTTGGTGAGTTTCACACAAGACTCCCACCGTCCACCTTGATGGGGTGCATAAGGGGGGATGAAGTGCCACTTGAAATTTCTCTGGTGAGCATAATCAGTAATCCTTTCCAGCGCTGCATTTTGAGTAAGAGCTCTCTTAATTTGCTCAGAAGCTCCGATAAAATTTTTAGCATTGTCGGAAAATACTTCTGAAGGAAGTCCTCGGCGAGCAGAAAATCTGGCAAAAGCTGCCAAAAAATAAGCAGTAGAGGCGTTGGTAACTAGTTCTAAGTGAACTGCTCCGGTGACCATACATACAAACAGCGAAATATAGAGTTTTCCAAAAATACATTTTTTGGCCTCAGGAGAATTTTTTCTGTAAACAAAAGGCCCGGAATAATCCACTCCCGTAAAGGCAAAGGGTCTAGCAGGCGCAGATCTAAAGTTGGGAAGATCACCCATGAGCTGAGTGGTAATTTTAGGGTTGGATTTAAAACATGGAATACACTTCCGGATAACAGAGGTAACTTCATGGACTCCGTTTATGGGCCAATACCTTTCACGAATGACAGAAAGTAATGTACGAGTTCCAGCATGAAGATGCTGGTAATGATACTGACGAATGATTAGAGAAGTGACATGATGCTTTGAAGGAAGAATAATTGGGTGTTTTTTATCCTCGGAAAGATCAGCCAAAGATAAACGTCCTCCAACTCTTAGTAAACCATCAGTGTCCAAAAAAGGGGCGAGTGATGAAAGCCTACTCGATTTCTTAAGGGATTGACCTTGGGACAACACCTGACATTCTTCAGAGAATATTTCTTGTTGAGTAAGCCATAAGATTTTTGTAGTGGCTAAACCTAATTCAGAAAAGGTTAAATATGGCTTAGGAAAAAGGGGTTGTTCTACCACAAAATATTTCCATCGAAGGAGATAAGCCATAACCCTCACCAATTTATGGAAAGAGGAATATCGCTGCAAGAGAAGGGGAGAGTCAGAAACGAGAAAAGAAGATCCAGTAATCTTACCAGCATCCGGCAAGTCTGATAACTCCGGAAGAGGAAAATTTGGCCAAGCGGAAGGTTCTTGCAGAAGCCAAGGGGGACCGTGCCAGTATAATGTCAGGTTAGCCAACATAAGAGGGGAACATCCCCGAGAAATGACATCTGCAGGATTCTCCTTGCCAGATACATGATGCCATTGTTCAAAGTTAGACAATTGTTGAATTTTGGACACTCTATTAGCTACAAACACCTGCCAATGCGAGGAAGGTTTGGCAATCCATGCCAACGTGATGGCTGAGTCACTCCAAAAGTAAGTTTTGCTAAATCGGATTTTCAAAGATTGGCGGATTTTGACCGATAATTCAACCGCCAGAAGAGCAGCACAAAGTTCCAGTCGTGGCAAGGATAAGGATTTAAGAGGGGCTACCTTTGACTTAGCGCAAATTAAATTGGAAAAGAAATATGACTGGTCAAAATTGCGGCAAACAATATATGCACAACACCCATAAGCTTTCAATGAGCTATCGGCAAAGATGTGAAGTTCATATCCTCCACAAGAGGGAAAGGGAATAATCACTCGCGGGATAATGACATTGGAGAGATCTTCCAAACTATTTCTATAAGAAATCCAATTTTTTTGCAACTCTGAAGGAACTGGTTCATCCCAACCAGTTTTCAAGGACCAAAGATCCTGCATGAAAAGCTTTGCTGTGACAATAATTGGCGCCAAAAATTGGAGAGGATCAAATATCTTTGCAATCTCAGACAAAATTTGCCGCTTAGTTTGCGGTTTGATGTCACTGAGATTAATTTTGAAAAAGAAAAAATCCTTTTGAGGACTCCAATAGATGCCTAGGGTTTTGATAGAATTACTTTCTTGAAGAAGCTCTACTGAGTCGTTATAGACTGAAGTTAATGGAAATTTAGAAAGAAATTCTTCCGAATTAGAGTTCCACTTGCACAAGGAAAATCCGCCTCCCAAAAGCAAAGCTGTCAAATCTTTAGAGACCTGTAGTGCTTCAGATACTGACTCAAATGAATGAAGAAAATCGTCAACGTAAAATGATGACTTTAACACTTCAGAAGCCTTAGGAGAATACAACGGGCCATCCTGTTCAGCAAGTAATTTCAACGTACGTATGGCTAAAAAAGCAGAGGGCTTTAGTCCATAGGTTAAGGTTTTTAGCCGAAAAATCTTGACAGGTTTAGTAGGCTCGTCGCGCCAAAGAATTCTCTGAAGGTCGCACTGTTGTTGATCGACCAAAATCTGCCTATACATTTGCTTGATATCAGATATCACTGCGATAGGGAACAAGCGAAAATTCATCAAGACAGAAGAAATGTCAGATTGAATAGGAGGGCCTGATAATAATGTGTCATTCAGAGAAGTACCATTGGCATCCAATGCAGAGCCATTAAAGACCACTCTTATGTTTTCCTTTAAAATCTCATTCTTCCAAACTGGATGATGATTGAGGTAAATGACTTCAGATGGGGTATAAGAAGCATCATCTTTCTTGGTAACAACCTCCATGTGATCAAGTGCCTCATATTCCTCCATAAACGTGGAGTATTGAGTTTTAACAACAGGGTCACGTTTAAATTTGTTTTCCACAGCATAGAGTGCTCTAAGAGCCCTAGGGTGTGTTTCAAATAAAAGAGGTGGATTATCCACTCGGGGCATTGTTACAACAAATCTACCCTCTGAATTGCGTTTGGTCGTTTCGCGAAACTGTTTTTCACACATTTCATTTTCAACCGAGGAAGGTGAAACTGAATCTATAGTTTCGATTTTCCAAAATCTTTCTAAGTTATAATCGAGACTTGTATTGACAAAATGACATTGAGAGAAATTTTGAAATGACTTACGAGGGACTTGACCCGTTACTAACCAACCTAGCTTGGTATGATGAGCAAACACTCCTGGTGATATTTTAACCTTAGAGCTAAGGAGACATTGCCAAAATACTTGGGCACTGAGAAGTATGTCTACCGGAGCGCTCGTATTAAATGTTGGATCCGCCAACTGAATGTTATGAGGAAATTGCCACGTTCTAACTTCAAAAGAATTACTAGGGGTGTTACTGCCAATAGTATCCATGGCAAGGCAATTCAACTGCAATGTTGTGTTACAATTCACAGCATCTTTGATGTGAACACGAACAAAATGCAAAGATTTAACATTGCTATTGTTAATACCGGTAACCTGAATTAATGTAGGTTGCTTGGGAAGACCAAGTTTCTTAATGAGACGCTCACTTATGAAGTCATGGGTGGCGGCATTATCCAATAGGGCACGTGCTTCAAGCCATCTACCAGAAGAGTCTTGAACTTTTATTAACACGGTTGATAGTAGCACCTGGGAACTACGAATTGAGCTAGAGCTCTGAGTATAAGATTGCGCATTAGCTCCTGGGGATGCATCTTTAGAACATCCAGGGGAAGGAGCCTGACGTGGCTTTTCAAACCTATGAAGCAAGGTATGATGTTGAGCCTTGCAATGGGAGCAAGTATTTTTAGATAAGCAATCAGGCACCATATGCCTAGTTGACAAACAGTTGTAGCAATATCTTTTTTGAGCTATTAATTTGCGTCTTTCATCGGTAGAAAGGGCTTTAAAGGCAACGCAGGAATATAACCTGTGAGGTGCTTTACAGAGAATACAATCCATTGAATTATGCTGAACAGTAAAGACAGCAGATTTGTTTATTTTTGCACCGACTGGTTTCACAACATTAGATTTGTTATCTGCACTTCCTGACATATGACAGGCTACAGCTGACAAAACTTGACATCTATTATTCATAAACGTAAGCAATGAATCATAGGTATATGACGTGTCATTTGTTAGTTCCCTCTCCCATGCCTTTAAGGTTGATGAATCAAATTTAGAAGTAACCAAGTGAATCAAGAATAGATCCCAATGCTCGACCGGTTGGTTCAACCGTGCCAATGCTCTGACATGTAGTTGGACCGCGTCACTCAAGGCTCGCAGTGTTGACAAGCTTTCAGCTCGCAAGGTGGGCAGGTTAAATAAGGCTTGAATATGCCTTTGTAAACATAATTTTTCATTGCCATAACGGCCTTTAAGAAGCTCGATAGCAATGTTATAGTTTTCTCCTGTTAAGGGAAGTTCTCTTATAAGTTGAAGGGGTGGCCCCTGCAAAATGGATTTTAAGTAATGAAATTTCTGAATTTCCGGAAGTGTGGCATTATTATGTACTAATGAACTGAACAATTCAAAGAATGATTGCCACATCTCTTCCTTTCCTGAAAAGTGCGGAATTTCAATTTTAGGTAGCAATGGTTTGATACCGTTCCCATGGTCGCTAATTCTTCCTTGAGTTTCTTCTACCTTCAACGCCAGGGTCAAAGTTCTAACTAATGCCACAGCCTGAGCATGTGTATCAAAGTAATTACTCTCTACTTCTTCCCTATCTGATTGATGTTCTGGACTTTTGATTTCAATTTCAAGTTGCACGAGATCATATTTCTCGTACGCCTGTTCAAAAGCTTTTAAACGCTGGGATATAATGTCAAGGTTTTGTTCCTCTTTCGGTAGAGTAGCTAAATATTTTTGAAAACGGGTGAGTTGACCTTTGTAGGCCGCCCGAGAGTTTAACAGTTTATCATCAATTATTGGTGGCATGGCTGGAAAAGTTGGAACAACTCACTCACCAAAGCTGCTTGTGGCACCAGACAGACCTGCTCTCCGGAAAGAAACCAGTTGTACAAATATGCTGGGATTGTTTCCGCCTTCCCGCAGATCTCCCGCGCTAGCCACAATGTACTGAAATGTATAGAACAAATATTAGATTGCACCAGTTTTTTGAATTGAATTTGCGGTCTCAGAATGAAGGTTCTGGGTTTGATCCCGGGTTTCGGCACCATGGAAAGGGGTGTACCAAGTGGATGTGGTACATCCTAGGGGATTTAGACAGAATGAAGTTTCGGGCACAAAAGGTGATAATGAAGGACAGAGCGGGAAAAGACCAAAAAGTTAAGATTTAGATTTGAATGATATTTATTAAATATAAAGCGAATATGTCGCCAGGAATGATAGCTTCAAAGAAATTACTTTAAAAACTGACAATAAAAAATTAATAACAATTAAAAGGTACTTGTTTCTCCAGGAAACATAAATAGAGCAGTGACCAACTTTAAAGTATTAAATATAAAATTACTAAAAAAGAAGCATAATAATTTACATTCATTCCAAAGTGGATTAAAATGAAATACTCTTCTGACGGAAAGAATCCGGGCAGAATAAAGGACGTGAAAGGGTACCACCTCTTCTAAGGTACGATACAAGAAGTATCAGGCCGGCAGTCGGAGGTCCTCAGTAGCTGGCGGCAATTTAGTGCGCCCGCTCTGGCGGTGCGAGGTCAATCTGGCATGTTCCAGGGTTCCGGGTTCGGAACTAGAGTAGATGATGATAGGTTCTCCCCAAGATAGCGACCAGCATAGAGAGGCTCTTGGTAATACCTCCTGCGGCTGGTGAAATGATGTTCTCAGAATTACGATTTGCAGAGTAGATCCATGTTGAAGATTTTTGGTTGAAGTGCAGGCTGATGAATTTAGACTGCCCGGCCAGGCCGCCAAGTCCAGCAGAGAGAAATGCCGGCGGAGAAGAGACTCCGGCAGCCAGAGGTACCCCGAGAGGGCAGTAACCCCAGCAGGGATGTTGGTGAGCAGATGTGATCCGTTGAGAAGAGTGGACAAGAGTAGGCACTGTAGGCCGGGAGACCTCAGGCTATATAGCGGTAGTGTCGTCAGCGCGCGGAACCTTCTAGCATGAAGGTGTGGCGAGAGAGCAGCCAATCACAGCACAGCCCCATGCACAATGCGAGCGTCACCGCTGGAGAGAGCTCAGTGCTCGTGAGAAAATGTGACGGTATAGTACGTCTAGAAAGACACTACAGAAAACAGGTGAGTAGACATGAAGATTACAGAAAAGCAATTAAATTGAAACACCAATATTAAACAAATCAGAACACCGTGTTCAGACTGCAATTCACAAATTAAAATAATGGGGCAGAAAAATTGAACGTGTGTTTCACACCGTAAGGGAAACATAGCCAACAAAAAACATTCGCAAAGCGAACATCTTTCAAGCGTATATTATCTGCACCGGGCGATTTTCTGTTTTTAATACCTTAATTAGGAACTCTATTCTATATTCATCAGTTTCAAGTAACGTAAAATAATTCATTAATGTGTTTTTATTCGAATGCCATTTGCTGATATTACAGTTATGAGTTAGGCTGTTTATTTTTTCACTAAAAGTACTGTTGAATTTATTGACTATCACTTCATTAGTATAACGTATTCTTAAATGTTTGTTTATAACTTCATTGACAGTTTGTGTTTTCCGACCTGTTGTATCCTTAATGACTTTCCACATTCCTTTATTATCGTTTTTGCAGTTATCATATATATTATGTCAGTAGTATACTGTAGATCCCTCCTGCGGCGCTCACAAGCGACCGATCGTGCCAAATGAGCAATCAAATGAAAGAGAATAGACATTAGCAGTGACGAATTGCACTCTAATTTCATAAATATCTATAATTTCCTTAAAAAAATGACTTTAAAAATGTACGAAGTGTGCGATTTGCAGATACTGTTGCTGTAGGAAAATACGCTCCATAATTGCTGTCCACTTCACATTTTGGCCGCTATGACGCCTGTTTCATGTCATTTTAACATTCTGAGGTGTTTTAGTTTGTTAGTTAGTAAGTAATTGTTGTTTTAAGGGGCGGAACTACGAGGTCATCTGTCCCTTCTGATGTATTTCCTTTATCATTTTGCATGGATTTCAGAAACAGTAAATCAAAGGAATGAGTACTCAAATCGTATAATTTCATAAATATTGAATAACCGGTGAGTGTTATGATGATCCAATTTTCAGTGATAGCCTTCTTAAGGCTGTGCGGTCAAAAATTGAAATTTTATTTTTATTTTTACTCTTAATCTCTAATGTAGGTCTTTGTGAGATATTATATGCGTTTTGAAGAAAATAACGACGGCTCGTTTGCTGAGGACATGGCTTCAAAGTGGCTATTTTGAGCGTTAAAGGTACAATCTCCACGACGAAACTAATAATCGGAAGACACCGAAATTTATGTACAACAACCCCTGTAGTAGTACCTGCAATAGGAACAATTCTTATTACGAAATTCAAATTTTGTATTAACCTCTTCAGATTTGAATACCATTTTTAGTGAGAAAAAATTGTTATATTAACTTCAAAGTTTTATTAATTTGATGTGGCTCTTATTCTGAGCAGTAGAAAAGTTCGATAAAGAAAATTGGTTCAGCGATATACCCGTGGTGATTGTACCTTTCAGACTCTACAAAACGCAGGTTGAATCAGTCACACACACATACACACACGCGCGCACACACACAGCGGTAAGACAAGGTCTTGGGCAAGAGCGCGCTCGGGCACCTGCCTTACCCTCTCCTTCAACACCTTTGCTATCGCAGCTTCCGCCTCCCTCCCGCCCTGACTCATCATGCCAGTCCACACGACCACAGACTAGAGCAGAGTTTACCAACCTTTTGAAGTTCACGGCACCCTTGGGAATAACATTAAACACTAGGGGCACCCTTCCTTGAATAAAAAAAAAAATATGTTTCATATGTAAATTTTTTGAAATATTTTATAATAAGTAACGTACACCATAACATAATACAGTCAACTTTACTACAGTCAGTGAGTAAAAATACATCAAAATTTTGTTCGATAAATCGTTAATATGAAACTTGTGATTGATGCTTAGAGCACAGCTACGTGATATCGGGCCTTGCAGTTGACAATGAAACACGCAAATCATCCTCAAGGTTATTCAGTCTAGTTCTTGCTTTGGATTTTATTGTCACCAGAGCAGAGAAGGCTTGCTCGCATAGATAGGATTTTGGAAAGGGCGAAAGTGTGTTAATTGCTTTCTTCATTAGGTTAGGATACTACTCTCTCCGCTGAAGCCCAAAAGTAGCCACCGACGCCTCACTCTTGGTGGACTTACCTTTGAGTGTGTAATCGGCACAAAGATCAATAAATTCATCTCGTTCGCAACCAGTGAAATCTATTTCCTCGCACTATCTATGAAATCAAATGGTGAGACAACCCAGTTGACATTCATAGTGGAAATAGATGGAAAGTATGTATCTATTGATTCTTGCAATCTTGATAAGTGATCACAAATGCGGTCTTCAGCTTACCCAGATCGTTATCTACTGCCAGATGAAGAAAGTTTGAAAGATCTCCTTTCTGAACTGCAGACGTCCAAGAACTAAGTTTTCTTTTGAAATCTTTCATTTTATTGGTTGAGGAAATTATTGTTTCCTGTCTACCCTGCATTGAAACATTCAGTTAATTCAGTTTATGAGAAATATCTGCCAGATACGACAGTTCCAAGCACCAAGAATCAGTTAGTAACAGCTCATAAAATGTATCTTGATTTTCATCCTTAAAAAGAGTTTTAACCTGTTCTCGAAGTTCAAGAAACTGCTTCAATACACGACCCCGCGACAACTACCTTACTCTGTATGAAGTAACAAAGAGGTATGAGGTGCATCCGTTGCGAGACATAACTGTTTAAAAATCCTGCACATTAAAGGTCGAGACTTGATGTAGTTCACCATTTTCACAACTTCGTTAAACACTGCAGCAAAATCTTGAGCTCTTGCAGTGAAAACCTTTAAATTTCCCAGACATAGATTGTGCACCATCTGTACATATACCACAACAGTCTTTCCATGCCGGCCGAAGTCGTCGGATTTTTTAAGAGAGTTAAAAATCCCTCAGTATGCCTTCCTTCGGAGGGGAAGTAAATCCGGCGGTCCCATGTCATAGATTTATGGCATGTTAAAGAACCTTCCACTAATTACACCTGTGTGAAGCTAAATTATATATAGGTTAAACATTTGACTAACGTTCTTAGGTCCCTACGTTCGTCGTCAAGAGCCGACTGCTGTGGCGTCTGGTAGCTAAGTTCTGAACTAGTAGTCATTGACGGTGGCGTTTGGCAGCAAAAGTCGGAACTATTTGAAAAATTCAAGAGACTGCAGTCCTTACTTGAATTAAAAAAAGATAACACGCACTAATACAGTCATCACAATTAACACCGGTTATCAGACAGATTCTACACACACCAAAGTACACGGGGCTACATGACCGCGTTGTCGCAGCCCCTAAACTTAAGAACCAACCAACCAACCAGTCTTTCCATGAAAGATCTTGGTCAATGAGAAAGGAATTAATAGAAACGAAAATATCATGGCCAGAGGTTGTAGTCTCCAGCGGTCTACAGAACAGAAACTGCTCATTAATATCTTTATCATCAATATATCTGGTAAAACCAAGGAGTTGCAGTTTGTCACCACTATCGATACTCTCATCTACTTGCAAAGCAAATGCTCTATCAGTTTTTATTTTCCCCACGACTTGTTCGTTGATATTGCAAACATTTCAGATATCCTGCGACTGATTGTGTTGTTGGAAAGAGGAAATTTCGAAATTTGATTAGCTGCTCCTTCACCAAGTATTGTTGAAACTATAATTTTCCATGCAGGACCTATGATTTCCTCTCCAAGAGTATGAGGTGTGTGTGTGATTTTTTTCCCTATCAGTTCTGCTACTTTAAACGAGGCTTCAAGAGCAGTATCACTTATGGTCATTCTCTTTACCATTCGCACAGCTGGTTTTTTTCTCCCCTTCTAGTACACGTGAAAAATACATCTCACTCTTCCCTGACCCACTAGGATGCTTAATTGTGAGATGCCACTTCAGTTTGCTAGGTACCATGGCCTCGTGTTTCGCCACAAACTAAACACACAGGGATAGGGTTTTCCTCGTTCTTATTCCACGTAAATCCATACACTACGTAACTGTCCTGGTATGTTCTTTTCTTTCGTTTGTCTTCTTTATGTTGAATTCGACGGTTCGGGAGTAGGAGCCGACTGCTCACTTTCACTCTCCAGGCGTTTACGTTTAACAATGAACTTGCCAATAGCTAAACACTGCTACTGTAATCAACGCCAAGAAAACATGTTAAAGTGGCGTAGGAACGGGTACACTTTTATATATTTATATATATGTAAGTGACTGATGTGAAACAGCTTTTGTCAAAGCATTTCGGCCCTGAGTGGCACAACAGAGAGGATCTAGGCTTCTACCGAGACTTGCTACTATGTGGCGAAGACATAGCTCGACAAAATGTATCTGAAGTAGAAGAAGAAGAAGAAGAAGAAGACCCCATGGAATGACGTTGCTGTGCAGTCCAATGGACTCTATTTCGCCTAGTTTGAAAAGCTGTGAGCATATTGTGAATGGAAATTTAAGTTTGAAAGGTTACTTTTATTGTATACTGGGTAGTTTCTTAGAGAACTTTAAAATATAGCAATAATTTCACTTTCACATAGAAACCATAATTACTGACTTAATGAAACTAATCCAAAACTACTTAAGTGCTAGATCCTGTATCAAAACTGCTTAAGTGCAATATATTTTCTATTATTACGTAAAAACGGCTTTTACTGTATTTTTAAAACATACATAAAATGAAAACTAATCGTATTTTGTAACTATTATACAAACTGTTTCTATTTAAACGCGCACGGATAACTCAAGACAGTTTTTTTGCCCTTTCTCACAAATTTCATGAAATTGACTTAGGTAGTTCTGGAATTTGACGACTCACATACATATCTTTATAACCTCTGTTATTTATTTTATTTGTTATTTAATTTCCAATGAATTTGTTATTATTAAGTCCCTTTTTTTTTGTTAAATTTTATTGTTTGTTTTCTTACTGTCAATACTTTATATTGTTATACAGTCAGTATAAAATGGTGTACTTCGTACCTGTATCAGATTATTACAAAAAAAAAAGATGTTTCAATATAGAACAATATGATATGTAAATGATTTTTCAAAATCTGAAATAATAAAATTTATTTTCATGAGAATATTTGCTCATAATAAAATATGTGTGTGTTTCGTTTACAGAATGTTAAAAATTATTTATGAGTTACTTTATAAAATTCTGTAAGTTATATTCGCAGAATAAATCATGTTTAAGATCAATAGAACTTTATAGGCCAGGCGACAGGTCGAAAAACAAAAGCCTCAATAAGGAAATAATTAGTGGAAAGCTGGAAATTGCTTTAATCACTTTATTTTGACCCAGATATTACTCTCCCAAGTTTTCCCCCTCAAGCGAAGTCGGCGTTGGCCCTTCTGGCCCTAAGAAGGTACCATTTTTCCTTTTTTTTTTTTTTGCTAATATCTCCCAAACCATCAACTTTATCAACAAAATGCCTATTATAAAAATAATCTAGAGTACATTTTCTACAAAAATGCTCTCTACCTTTTGTCTCTAATGTGAACTGTTACGATGCTACGACCATTCAAATTGGAGCCCTTTTAGATTCTTGCGGAAAAGCTATGGAAATGATAAGCCGTATCAAAGTTTCTACATATTATAAAATATTTGTCAGCATTCCAGGTGCACAAGCTGTTAACTTGTTACAAGTATAACAGATTTTCAATGTAAACAGCTGTGGCCTCAATTTCTCCGTCATCGCTTTCATCGTCTGTATCGGTACATTTGTCCGACGTCACAGGGCGCTCAAGATTAACATCGATGTCTCCGTTACAATCATCCATATCATCTTCCTCGGCAGCATTTGTACATGACCGTCCCATACAATTCATGCAGATTCTGGAGCTTCGGAGGCCCGTTTTCCTGCAACCACAAGCTGCGTTACATCCTTCCGAACATTTGCTGGACACTGTGTTTAGAAGCGTTTGTGGCACCGGATCCCTCGTAGGTATGGGAGCCAAACCACATTGAGAATTTTTCCAGCCCCAAACCAGTGGATTTGTATAATTTCCATACCATGTTTGGGTTTGATGATATGTTCTTAAAGAGTGCTCACGTGCCGCTGATTCGGTGGGAGGTAAGCTTGCGAGATTAAATCGATGTTTGCTTAGAGATTTTTCAAACAGTTGGAACCGCAGCTCATTCAGGGTATTTCCCGTGGTTTTGTTGTCATAAAGCCCAGCCAAAACCAACTGGCCCGCTTTGTCAATTTCATAGGGGTTTGCGTTCACGTCTCGGAAAACCCTAACAGCTGTCTGCAGTTCCTCATTACTCTTCAGCAGTGTTACGAATTTCATTTTGCACTGCCTGTGAAACGAAGACGTTATATCGCACCCACTAAACGCATGCAAAAAGAGGAAGTTTTCTTGCACACATGTTGGGAGATTGAAACTTGTTGTGCAAAATAGTTGTTGTTTGGTTGAACCTTGGCCGGGTTTCATAAAATACATTTTCGTGGAGGGTGGCACACAAGCCGCCAAGATGACCAGGATATCTATATCTTCAGCCACTATAATGACTGAATTGTCGGGCCGAGATAACTCGAGTGGGGTGGTAACGATGAGCACATCGGCATGTGGAGCTTGTCTGGTTTCGATTCCTTCGCTTTCGAATTTGACGCCCAACAAGTCGATCAATCTTCGTTTGTTTGTGACATTAGACAAAAAGTTTGCTTGTGGCATAGGTGCCGTCATGGACTCATAAAAAAAACATGAGCAGCTTCATGCTTGTGCGATCGTCGAAGACGTTCAACGGACTTGGTACTGCGAGCTGCTGGGTCGTCAGGATACCCATCGAAAATAATGACACTGTTTTTAAAGTATCTTTTAACGTAACTCGCATATTTGGCACTAATGTCGACAAAAGTATCGGTTTGGTGCCAAATTACACGGTGCAGAGGATATCCTCCGTCGAGAACATGATGTAGGTCCTCAAATATGGGCTCATCGGTAACAGGATCGAATAATTTATAGAACACAGACTTTTGCGTCTACGCATTCCCGCTTTATCAAAGATCGCAACCGGATACGGAGCTAGTCCAAACTGGAAATATTGTTTCAATTCTGCATCGGATTTCTTTGCAAGGCAAATGCATTGGAAAAGCACAAGAGGATCACCAGGAATATCCGTGTTGCGGATTTTAGCCTATTTTCAATTTTGAAAAAAAAAATAGGCTTATGAAATCACCTTTTGTCCGTGTGTGTGTGCGTGTGTGTGTGTGTGAGGTGTGTGTGTGTGTGTGTGTGTGTGTCCCTAATAAAATCTAAACGGCTGGAGCGATTTCAATGAAACTCGGTAAGTTCATGGCGCTATTCCCGGCGACCTCGACCGTGCCCTTCAAATTTTGTTACGTCTCACCAATCCAACATGGCGGCTGTGCGAAATATTTCACTAGCATTCGATATCTCCGAAACTATTACCGATATCGCCCTGAAATTGTGTACGGTGATAAAGGGCACTACTAGAAGTTCACCTATGAGACTTTCAAAAACCTGGTGACTACAAAACCAACATGGCGGCCAAGCGAAGTTGAGACTTTTAAATAGACTTTTCTCGCGCTTTAACTACCCAAACGTAATGAAACTGGGTAAATCAATTGTTTATACACATTGTAAAGCACTGGAGTCTAATTTAGTTCAATTGTTTACATAACCTCAAAATGGCGGCTGTGCGAAATATTTCACTGACATTCTATATCTCCGAAACTATTACAGATATCACCCTGCAATCTTGTACGGTAATAAAGGGTACTGATACAAGTTTACCTATGTATATTTCATAAACCTGTAAAGTACAAAACGAACATGGCGAACAAGCGAATTTGAAATATTTTAATAGACTTTTCTCGTGATTTAACTCTCTGAGCGCAGTGAAATGTGGTACAGTAAATGATTTTGCAGATTGTAATGCACTGCCATCTAATTTAATTCAATTGTTTACATAACCTACATAACATAAGCAATTTCCAGCTTTCAACTAATTATTTCCTTATTGAACTACCTGTCGCCTGGCCTATTATGCGAGTTGTAATCTTCAATATATATCAAAATAATATATATATTACAATTTGCCTTACATCGCACCGACACAGAGACTGTAGGTCTTACGGCGACGATGGGATAGGAAAGACTAGCAGTGGGAAGGAAGCGGCTGTGGCCTTTATTAAGGTACAGCGCCCATTTGCCTGGTGTGAAAATGAGAAACCAGGGACAACCATCTCCAGGGCTACCGACAGGGGGGTTCGAACCCACTATTTCCGAAATGAAAGCTCACAGCTGCACAACCCTAACCACAACCTCACTCCGTGAATCATATCATACTATATCAAAATATAATCATAATAGGCCTATATCATAATACATTCTTTTTTATTGGGCTGGACGGAGGGAGAATACCTACTGTCGACCAAAGTATTATGTGCACTCGAGTTTGAAGGGTGTTTGTGAAGTAACCAATAGACCTACATAAAATCCAATACCATCATCATTTTCGCCGTTCTATTTTACGTTAGTTCATGTAGGTTTGGAATTTTTAATTTATATTTTAATATTTTTTATCGCAGTTGGAACACAAAATGTGCCCATTTTTAAGCGTGTTTCAACCATGCGTCACATTTAAGAATTATTATCTCAAAAACCCGTCATCAGATCAAATGAAAATTTTAACACAATATACATTGGAATGTTGTATAACTGGTTTATTAATTTCAAAATTTTGTGTGTCCAAGAAACAAAGTTGTTATCATTTTTGTAAGGTAACTTTTTCTCGGTTCGGGGTGGTTGGAAAATATAGCTCTTGGTCGCGTTGTAATCCTTATACATCAAGAAGTTATGCTGTATGACTGTGAAATACGTAAATTAATTCACTTATTTTATATCGGTTTGTATTTGTTCGTGGAAATAAGGCATGATTCACCTGCCAGCCGCTCCGGGGTAGGCTGTACAGCGTTGCTGAGATGGAGCCCATCACTGCCGAGCGAGGCGAGGTCGTATTTCCCCGTTCAAATATAAACCGATATAAAATAAGTGAATTAATTTACGTATTTTAAAGTCATTCAACATAACTTTTTGATGTATAAGGAATATAACGCGACCAAGAACTACATATTCCAACCACCCCAAGCCGAGAAAACGTTACCTTAGACAATAGATAACAACATTGTTTCTTGGACACGAAAAATTTTGAAATTAATAAACCAGTTATACAACATTCCAATGTATATTGTGTTAAAATTTGGATTCGATACAATGAAGGGTTTGTGAGATAATAATTCTTAAATGTGACGCATGGTTGAAACACGCTTAAAAACGGGCACTTTTTGTGTTCCAACTGCGATAAAGAATATTAAAATATAAACTAAAAATTCCAAACCTACGTGGACTCACGTAAAATAGAACGACGAAAATAATGATGTTATTGGATTTTATGTATGTCTATTGGTTACGTCACAAACAACCTTCAAACTCGAGTACACATAATACTTTGGTCGACAGTAGTCCACAAATTGGCAATACGGCTCGGAAAGCAAGTCTGGTTTGTTTTTCAGATGCAAAGCAACGCTATCAGTGAGAGAGAGAGAGAGAGAGAGAGAGAGAGAGAAAAGACATTGAGTGACGAGGAGAAGCGGTGGGAGTAGGGGCGGAAGGAGGTGATAATTGAAGGGTAGACACGTCACTAACACAAATGCAGCGGCTGCTATCGGTAATACAGTAGTGCTGCCATCTCTTGCCATGCGATTGACGGCGGTGGAGATCGCACAGCCTTACGGAACGTAGAACTTGGAATTCTAACTGAAATGTAAATAGTGTTCTATAATCATTTGGTTGAAATAAAAACATAACAACCTTTCTCCTTAAGTCTCTCATTATAAACCTATTGGGGAAAGTGTGTTTTTGAACTTGCGAGATTTCTCACCCGTGTCCGCTAGTTTATCTTATTTTTATAATATTAATGTTTTGTTTTAATTATTAGCTTATTTAATTTGTTTCTGAAAATTTGTACTCATTTTTATTGCAATATTATCCTTGTTTTTGAGCATTGTTTTGTTAAGTCTGTCTCTTTCCTTACTTTGTATTTTTTAGGTCATTAGTGAACCATTGTTTGCTTTTTTTGTGTTTACGTGTAGTTATGCAAGATGCTTTTTGGTAGATTTCCTTAAATTTGGTTGTTATATTGTTATATATGTCATTAGGATTTTTTAATTCAAGGCAATCTGTCCAGTCTGTGTTGTTAAGGCTTGTGTGTATTATAGTATCGTTCATTAGCGTAATGTACGATTCATTATATTGTGATTTTGTATTATCATCTTTTGGCCAAATACCTGCATATGTTATGTAGTGGTCAGAGATGTCTGATTGTATGACTGCAGAAGTATAGCCTATTCATCTAGTCTGCTACGATAGTATATACAATGTGATCAATACATGTTCTCGAGTCTAAATTTGGATCATAACGAGTACATTTAGTGATAAATGGTAGGAAACCATAATTTGCCATAATATTTGTATATTTGATAGCTGCTATACTGATGTCATTTGAAGTATCAATGTTGATATCTCCTAAAATGGCGTATTCGCTGTACTTGTTGGTGTGTAGTGTTATATGTGTTTCCAGTTCATCAAGAAAGGAGCCTAGAATCAAATACGGCAAAGTCCATTTTTTTCGATACTCAGATATCGATGTTTTCTGATAGTATTTTCCACGCTGGATCGGATGGTAGCCTCGCTGAGTGTCAAAACCGGACGGAAATGGTTTAAAAAGCCATTCCAAACTGTGGCTTTGCTTCAAATACGGCCAAGTCCATGTACGTTTGGTTGCGAAAGAGGCCAACTCCACCAGTAGCCAATCACAATACAGAATTTGGTCTGAAAACTACCCAAGATGCATTGCTGCTGCTCTGCAGCCAACGTGTTTCCCTCTTCTTCTGTTTCAATGAGCTGTGTAAGAAGACCGATACAGGAGATCTTGCTGACATACATAAAATTCGTTTGTTAGCAGATGGTTGCGCAGGCCAAAATAAGAACATCAACGTGCTGGCAATGTGTTCATACTGGTTACCGAAACATGCACCAAGGAATGTACAGTCACTTGAACTGGTATTTCCCGTGACTGGGCATTCTTTTCTCCCATCTGACAGAGTGTTTGGCTTGCTTGAAAAAGATTTCAAGACTAAAACAACGATTATTGAAGTTTCAGAGTACCATGATGTTTTCAAAAAGCATGGGACCATTAATGTACAGCGCTGGATTGGAGGGAAGAAGCTAAGCAGGTTTTGAAGTCAACATAGGGCCTTCATTTTTCACTCTCCAAATGCAAACGCGTACGCTTCGTTATCAATAAACGTCATACAAAAGTGTTGGTAGCTGGGGAGTAGGCTTATAATACAGACATTGGCAGGCTTTTCGCTGTTACGAAGAAAGGCAAATCCCTTGGTCTTATGAGTCCTTCGCCAATACCTCTTGGGTGTGCCGTGAACCCCAAAAGGATTGCAGATGTAAAAAGATTATTACAGAAACATTTTGGTGAAAATGGCATGAAATGGAGAGACTGCAATGGTATCGCAACATCACAGAAAGGGACGCTTCTGGTGAGGAGGAGGAGGAGGAGGAAGAACATTGCGAATGTATGGACGAAGACGAGGAAGATGAGGATTTAGTGCTCACACCATGTTGTGCTTAGTTCCTTAATGTTACTTTGTAAATGTTACGGTACATGACTGTTACATAGTTTTTTTTTTATTCAAAAGCGACCAGTGATAAACTCCATGTTTAATGCAATGTTTTGTTGACTGTAGACGAGAATCTGTAATAAACGTTTTAATGATCGTTCACTACATTTTTTATGTTCAAACCCTTCTACCCGTTGTTTCTTTGTATGTTTAATTGTATATTAATTATCAATGTGTAATTATTAAAACAAAAGTGCTAAAGGCATGGATTGTTCACTATTTTAAAAATAGTTCCTAGTAACCTAATCTAAGAAGTACGTGAATACACTTTGGCTTAGTTTCAAAAACAGACAACTTCAGTACTTGGTATCAAAACCGGCCAAGTCCAGTTTTTAGACCGTTTTTACGACTTAACCGTTGATTTTTGCTTAGTTTTCAATGCTGAAAATCATTTGTTTGGCTTAAACGAGAGCAGACAAAAAATTTCACAAGCGTGTGTATTTCGTCAATATGCTTTCTAGTTTTTTGGCTCTCCTGTAAAAAAAAAAAAGGAAAATGGACTTGGCCATCTTTGATTCTAGGCTCCTATTTTATGTTAGTGCTAGGTGGTCTGTAAATGCATGTTAATCCAATCATTTTGTTCATGTGCAGTATTTCTATTACCATAGATTGAAGAGTATTGGAAATATATGAATTTGTGTTCTAATAGCAATGTTGTTCTTTACATTACAGTATATGACTATGCCTCCTCCTTTACGATTAGTTACATTACAAAATAGCCTACAGCATTAAAATTATCCAAAGTAAATAGGTAATTATCAGACTCAAGTATGTTCATTTCTATTAGGCAAAGAATATCCAGATCTTTAATAATTTTCTTACCTAAGGTTATACCGACAGCAGTGGCTACGCACGTTAAAGCGCTGCGTTAGATCATGGGGCCAAGCTCTATGCTGACTCGGTAGACGCGTGGGTTCGAGCCCCATCTTCGGCCGTCTTTGAAATGGTTTTCCGTGGTTTCCCCATTTTCAACACCAGGCAAATGCTGGGACGGTACCTTCTGACAGGCCACGGCCGCTTCCTTCCACATCCTTGCCCAGTTTCATTCATCTTCATCCACTCCATCTCTCATCCCGACGCGCAGGTCGCCCACGGGCGTCGACTAGAAAGACCTGCACTCGGCCTCTCAGGAGGCCACACGACAAAAAAACTAAGGTTATGGTTAATAAAATATGATATTATTAATATTAATAATAATAATAATAATAATAATAATAATAATAATAATAATAATAATAATAATTGCACCGCGGGGGGGGGGGGAAGATTGGTAAGAAGAATATTGGATGCACCCTTTAAGGATAACCATTATAATAGTAATCATAGCTATCATGTAATTTTTTCCAGGTGTATTTACTTATTATTCTTATACTAGCGGACCCGTGCGAGAACTCTCGCATAATGGGTTGTGTGCGCCCCATGTATACAGACTACCCGCCCGGCTCTAGTGCTATGTAGGTTGTACGCGACACAGTTCTGCCTGGAGCTATCGTCTTGTTTATTTGTTTAAAAGCACTTTATAAACAAATAAATATATTTCCGTTGACTTATCAAGAAATGCAATATTTTTCCTGTACTATTGAGACGATTTGGAAGATTTTGGTTCAAACCACACCTTCTAACTCCCTCTGGTTTAGGAGCTTGAGTTTTGTGAAACAAACACCTTAGTGTATTAGCCTATATAATAAGATAATAATAATACTTGTGAACTCTAAAAAAGCCTCTCTGTCATCTATTTTAGGTAACATGTTATAAGACTAGGTTAAAGCCTCTTTTACACTTTAAAATGTTCAACATTTTAAAAAATATATTTATAAAACTGTAATTTTTAAAATTTGCACTTAGGTCCTAAAGCAAAAATTTAAAAAAAATAGTTACTCTAGTAATAGAGGGTTTACGCTTTTTCATTCAAGCTGTTACGTAACATTATCAAATCATTGTTTTCAAAAATCTCATGTCAATAACCTAGTACAGGTACAGTCGTGTTCAAACAAAATGTATGTGTTTAAATTCCTACAGCGCTGTTTACCAGGAAACGATATAACCTTGCTTCGGTTACTCTAACTGGTAGTCCAGTGTTTGTCATAAATACAATTCAATTATTTGTTCACAAATTCTCGGATCAATGATCTAGTAGTTCAGTCGTTTGTTTCAATCTAAAAAAGGAATGATAAATAAAAATGTATATAAATAATAAATTAAATAATTAAATAAATAAAAATGTAAATAAAAAAAGAAAAGATCTAGGGTTAGTTACCTAGTAGTTAAGTCCTTTGGCAAAATCTAAAAATAAATGATTTTCAAAATAGAAAATATTACAAGCATTCATTTAAATCCATATTCGAGTTTCTACGATTATGGGTTTGATAAATCTTGGGTCGATGACCTTGCAGCTTGGTCCTTTAAAAAATCTAAAAATAAAAGATCATAAAAATAGAAGATATTACATATATTCATTTAAATCCTGAATCAAGATTCTATAATTATGAATTCGAGAAATCTCAGGTCGATGACCTACTAGTTTGCTACAATTTTGGTAAATCAATGATCTACAGTAAAGGGGGCTTCATCCCGAGTAATATGAGCCGTCACACAAGTCTGTTTTATTATTGGTTCGGGTAATATTAGAAAAAAGCCAACATTTGAAGGAATTAAACATTGATTTGTGCATGGCTCTTACACAAGCAGGAATTCCACTCAATAAGGTGAACCATCCAGCCTTCAATGGATTTCTTGAAAAATACGCAAAGATGTCTATGCCCGATGAGAGTACTTCAAGAAAAAGTCAATGACGATTAGAAGAACGAGGTCTGGAAGTGGAAAAACAATGGGATATATTTACTTCCGTGAGGGAGCAGTTAGATGGCTTTACCAAAGACAAACCTTCTTCAGAAGAATCCAGACATTGTGGAATTCGCCACATGTATAGAGTTGCCATTCCGAATGAATACAATATTTGCTCAACTGGTTTCTGTGGATTCCGAAAGAAGCTTTAGCATCTACAAAGGCATTGGATGGTTGGTTGGTTGGTTGGTTGGTTGGTTCTTAAGATTAGGGGCTGCGACAACGCGGTCATGTAGCCCCGTGTACTTTGGGTGTGTGTAGAAACTGTCTGATAACCGGTGTTAATTGTGATGACTGCATTAGTGTGTGTATCCGTTTTAATTCAAGTAAGGGCTGCAGACGATCAATTTTCAAGTAGTTCCTACTTTTGCCACCGTCAACGACTCCTAGTTCAGAATATTGGAGAACTCTGTTGAAACGCATCTCGTAATAGTGGTTGCCGCGATTTGTTTGCTTGAAGAGTCTTATTCATTTGATGCTTGGATCTGGAAATGTGTTGTTTGATGCGATCCCGCTGGTGTGTTTCATCTAACAAAATTCCTGAATCACAAATGGTATGGTCAAATCTAGTAGTACACTCGTTTAGTAATATAACAAAGTGCTAACAGCAGTTCACTTGCTAACTCAATGCGACTATCACACAATTCACTATTGCGTGTCACTTATTATCTTGCTGTCCACACTCACGTATAACACCGCGACAACTACCAGAATGTTCTCATTCATGCTGGAACTGCAGTCTCAGCGATTTCTAGTTGCTTCGAGCAGAGCCCAGGCTCAATTCTCGGAACTACGCGGGTGCGGCTGCTGACATCTCTGCGTCACCAGCCTCCGCCTCCATGCGAAAAGATGACGTCTCTCGCAGTAACAAACTCACATTCACGAACAGCAGGCTACTGATTCTGGTGGGATAGAATTACTCGTTGTCAATTGCATTATTGCGGGCTCCATTATAGCGGTAAAGCGAGAGAAAGAGGTTTTGTCGAACACACAATTTTCCTTTGTTGGAGGTGTGCTTTCAACTCTCGCGCGGTGTTTACTGAAAGAGGTAGGCTTACTATTCGCACGCACATAGCAAGCTGAGGAGACGTTAATTGAAAGTTTAATATTTTATATTGTTTATAAATCTTATAGAATAAATTGGAATTAATCTTAAAATAATAAAGGGGGGGGGGGGAGGGGGATTATGCGTATGGCTGGGGAAAAAAGGGATAGAGGTCCCAAAAAAGGGAAAAAGGTGCGTGAAAATGCCTCTTTTCGCAACTTGAAACGAAATTTCACAGTGTGATATCTTTCCGAACAGCTTTAATTTACCCTAAGATAAAGGTGCGCACCTAAAAAACCTAACCCTGATAATAATAATAATGTTATTGTGTTTACGTCCCCTTTAACAACTGCGGGTTTTAGAGACGCCAGGGTGCTTGAATTTGGCCTGAAGGGGATCTTTAACGTTCCTGTAAATCTACTGACACGTGTCCCTCGCATTTGCGCACCCTGAAATGTTAACTGGCTGCGCCAGGATTCGATCCCGCAACCTTGGGTATAGCAGGTGAGAACGCTACCACTGAGCCACACAGCCAGCCAAATGCAGTATAGGTGTTATTATTTCATTAATTAGAAGTTTTGGATGTCGCCCTAGAGGTCCGGATTCACTTACAGTCTCTGCCTAGAAATTTAATTCTGATCTGAAGGCTGGAATGGGGTACACTCAGCCTTGTGGGGAAAAACTGAGAAAAGATTCCTACCTCACCCATCCGTGAAGTGCTTTTTCTAGGTTTCCCACTTCTACTCAAGGCAAATGTTGGGATGGTTTCTAACCTAAGGCCACGGCCGCCTCCTTTCCAACACTTACCTGAATTACAAATACACACATTACTACAGACACCACAATATTACAGGTTATCGGACAAATTGAAGACATACATCAAAGTACACGGGGCTAAATGACCACGATGTCAAAGCTCCTCAAACGAAACAACAACAAAAACACATTTAGGAGCTTTGTGACCTCGTGATCATGTAGCCCCGTGTACTTGGGAGTGTGTGGAATTTGTTTGACAATCTGTGACAATGTGACTAGTGTGCGTATTTGTAATTGAGGCTTGGATTTGGGTAGGAGGAGGCAGTGGCCTTGATTTGATTACCATCCAGGCATTCACCTGGAGTAGAAGTGCGAATCTACGGAAAACCATTTGTAGGAGGTGATTTTCCGTTGTTTCCTACTTCAACTCTAGGCAAATGCCGGAATGGTTCCTTAATTATGGCGATGGCCACCCCAAACCATATGCTAGCCTTAATTACAAAATACACACACTATCGCAGCCATCACAATGACACAGGTTATCAGACAGATATGATATACACATCCAAGTAGACGGGGCTACATGACCACGCTGTCATAAAAGCCCCTAAATGAATCAACAACAAACATCAGATAGGGAAACATTGGTCATCTATTCTTGACCTATGCTTGAGTCTTACTTGAGAATGCCGTCAATTCTTTCGTTTCCCAACCTGTGGTTCACTTTTCCATAATGGCAGGTTTCGAGGTTAGGCCTATTAGTTTCCTTAATTTCTGCGGCATTGTCGAATTATTATTATTAGCGGCTTCGGTGGCGTTGTTGGTAGCATGCTGAACTGCTGTACCCAAGATCGCGGGTTCAAACCTGGCCGAAGTCGTCGGATTTTTAATAGCGTTAAAATCATTCAGTATGCCTTCCCTCGGAGGGGAAGTAAAGCCGGGAGTCCCATGTCATAGATTTATGGCAGGTAAAAGATCCTTCCAATAACAAACGTGTGTGAAACTGAATTTCTAGGTTAGATTACGTTGAAGCGCTCTATCGAAGTTCCAACCACTAGGTGTCAATGACATCTGGTAGCGAAAGTCGGAACTACTTGAAATTGAACGAAACTTGTAGCTCACCCCGCTACAGCCTCTGGGAAGCCGAACATGTCATCGGACTCTTCCCCCCCCCCCACTAAAAGCCATACGCTAAATAAATAAATTATTATTATTATTATTATTATTATTTAAAAATTAAAAACCCTGTAATGCCCCTTGTTACATGTGTGTAACATCGGGAATTTATCTCATTATATCCACATTAAATTAATATTAACCACGAATGCCTGATTTACAGTTAAGTAACAACGTTTGGAATGCATTTGATTTCGCTACAATGGAACTTAAGTCTGCCAGCTTCTTTGTGTTCTAACAATACTAACAACAGTACATGTTGCATGTAGCCTACATTGTATATTTAAAAGCCAGAAGTTCACCCAACTGAGATCGTTGTAGAAAGGGTTCGCGAGTTGAAAATGGTTGGGATCCGCTGCTCTAGAGTTTGAAATCTTAAGTCCTAGTCAGCCAAGAATAGCTAGCTCTGTCGAAGGACGATATGTGTAAGAAAGAGCGAAGACCCCTCATCCACATTCATGAGTTTGTTCAGTATAGTACTGTATTCGTCATATTTGGTACCTACTGTATGAT
Source organism: Meconema thalassinum (assembly GCA_946902985.2). NCBI lineage: Eukaryota > Metazoa > Arthropoda > Insecta > Orthoptera > Tettigoniidae > Meconema > Meconema thalassinum. The sequence goes on along the minus strand of OX336390.1, from coordinate 265,189,400 downwards.
TGGGGAAACAGCTGTGACCCGTCCTTCTCTGCAGTTCATCATGGTACAAATTGGTTTAAGAAAAAAAAAAAAAACATTAGTGAGTTAATTTAACATATTTGTCAATCTTACCGATGCTTCTTGTTACTTGTCACTACCCCAAAGATAGATGGGCGTGCACGCATCCCATAAACAGATGTATGTTAAATTATATTGAATTTTAAGCTTCGTCAAAGCCTGGAACCGAATATTAAGACCCACTGGAAAATCGTTTAATGAGTATCTCTAGACGAAGACAGTGGTAATAATAATAATAATAATAATAATAATAATAATAATCAGGGGCAGTGGGTCATTAAGGGCCGACAGTGCCCCGCCCACCCAGGGCAATCAAGCCATATTGCACAAAATTTGTTTTATTAATGTCTTTAAGAATTACTTTTAATTGCGGATAATCTACTTAAAATAAATGTTTTTCCCTTCTGGAATCTCCAAAAAGAATTCAGTATACATAACTCATCCCTGGTTTAAGTTCCTGACAGTCTCGTACGGTGTATTGTAATGATGAGGGCCGCTCTATAGAACGGTCCATGTAAAGTATATGGAGTGAAGGGCCGGGTAAGAAAGCAATGGACATAGCACTGTCTTGCTCGCGAATTCTTCTGCGCTACGAAAGGATTTTCTTTTCTCTTCAAGGGTCTGGTGAAATGGCCCATACCAGAATGTTGAGTTAGAGCGAAATAGAAGATCTATTCATTTCACTTCATGCTTCTGTCTCTGTTTGAAGGTCAAACCGGATTACGGGAGAGATGGGTCGACCCCACGCCCTTAAACGGGCACTTAGCCATTGTTCACAGCTTGCTGATTTTACACTAAAATATATTTATACATTTAAGTTTTCTGGTGTTCAAGTACAGTACAATTGTGTTAGTGAATTCTGTGAATTTGTATAAATTAATATGTTTTTAACTTTTGTGGCACGGTACGTATTTATTTAATATGCCGATTGTGTGCGACGTAGGAAAATGAATGAAGTGGAATTTTTATTAACATATCTACTGTATTTCCTTCTATACCTCTAAACTTAAAGTCACAAATTAAGAAACTCGGATATCATCAACCACGCTGTTAGATACATTTGCTTCATCCAAGCACAGGAGCCAAGTGAGTGCAGTTTTTAATGCATTAACTATTTATTAAAACTTGTTTCAAATGTGTTGCATGTAGGCTTATGATAATGTATTGCATTACAAATAGGCTAGACACACTACTACAGACACTACAATAACACAGGTTATCAGACACATTATATATATATATATATATATATAGATAGATATACACACACCCAAGTACACGGGGCTGAATGACCACGATGTTGCAAAGCCCCTACATGAATTAACAACAACGACGATGATTTTAAAATTATTCATATAATAATATTTTTTTTTGCTTTATAGGGGTTATTTTGGGTATTTTAGATTTGCTTTCCTGTTTTAACTGTACAACCTACCTGCGTGCCAAATTTGAAGATTCTAGCTGCATTGAAAGAATCATGTTGGTTACAAATGCAACATCGTATAAATAGTATGTTTTTTTTTTTCCATAGATGCACTCACGTCAAACAATGCATTTCCTTGAACTTCGATAGTCTGGTGATAAGGTTTGGAGTAACCGACAGTGGCTATGATTTGGTGGTCATCATGATGCCGTAAAACACTTTATTCTCCGAGACATGCGATAAATGGATAGATTGAAACAGTATTGTGTTAACATGATATGGTTTGTACCTTGAAGACGGTACTCGTTAGAGAATTAAAACTTGTTCTCCAACTGATTTTGAAGGGAGCGTCTCAGTATAGACTTGATCATAAACTCAGTGACATAACATATCGTAATAGCAAAAATTATCTTGAACCAGGATCTACCCTCCTCAACGAGAAGCTTCAATGAGTTATGTAGCATTTTGTTACCCCGTGGCGCAGCCGTGAGCGGTAAATCGCTCACCACGACTGCACTGAGGAGCTGTAGCAAGTGTCTAATAATAAGATTGGTTGTTCGAATTCTGGCGCTGGCAGTGGTTTTCCACTCTCCCTCCAGCCGAATTATATATTTTTTTTTCTTTTAGGGGCGTGGAGGCGCATCTGTCAAGCTGCTTGCCTTTAACCGAGGTAGACCGGGTTCGATTCCCGGTCAATACATGTGAGATTTTCGAAGTGAAATACCATGTCCTGTGGTTCGGATACCACGTAATAAGGAGGTCCCGTGACTCATGATCGCGAGTTTAACGGTCACATAATACTACAAGCTCCTACCCTATCTCCGAGCCTCGTAATTTCACTACTATAGTTACCACAGAAGCACAGGTTATCAAACAATTTCAACACCCACCCAAGTTCACGGGGCTGATGATCAAAGACGTCCCAGGCCCCCTAATACAACTGTGATAATGATCACCTCAAGCCAAAAAAATAAATTAACCGGTCTTGAGAAGCTTGTGTAGGTGAGATTCTTTTTTGACGAGACTGGCTACGTGACTCAGCGGTAACGTTCTCGCCTGCTATGACCAAGGTTGTGGGATCGACGTGGCGCAGTCAGCTGGCATTTGAGGGTGCACATATGCACGGGAGCCGTGTCCGTAGACTTACTGGCACTTCGGCGTCTATAAAAGCCGCAGTAGTTAAGAGGGTCGAAGTTAGGTAGTTAGTTATTGTTGTTTTGGGGGGTGGAACAGAGAGGTCATCTGCCCCTAAAAGGGATGTAAAACCAGTAACATTATTATTATCAGTAAGCCCTGATGGTTACAAGAGTGAGATAAATGGAAGACATTTGACCAGAGAGGCGGCAGCACCCCAGTCATGAAAGTTAAGACATGACGAATAGAAATAAACAGTGTCATCACTCCGCTCCTTAAGCATTGTAGTTCATGGTCCAGCCAGTGTGAGGCGCGGAAGTCGTGCCGAACCATAAGCACGTGTGACAAGTAGCCCACGAGGTGCGCGAGAAGTCATATTATGCGAGGGAATTTGTTGCTTTGTAATAGTTTACGAAGGTCTGTGCAGTGCTTTTGGAGTGCAAACAACTAAATTTTCTGCTGTTTCGGGAAAATATCGTATTGTTTCGTTCCTGGATGTAAATCGGGTTACGGAAGAAAATCTGATGGTAGACATTTTTTCACACCACCAAAAGAAACAAATCTGTTTGCGAAATGGGCGAGAATTATTCCGCGAGAAGGTAAGCAATTGTCGATCAAAAGTAGTGTCTGTGACGTGCGTTTTTCGGAAGTTTTAATTATTATAAAGGCGGACTGTTTCGTAGTGAACTCTGAGAACGTGGAACTTCCCCGCGTGAAGTGGAAATTAAAACCAGGAATAGTACCTTACATTTTTTCAAAATTTACCGAAATATCTATGCATTGTGTTAAAATCACGAATGCGCCCAGTAGGATACGGAATGAAGGCAGCCTTCCATGGTTACTTGTTCTACTTCGTGCCATCCTTATTTAAAACGAAAAAAATATATAATCCGTCTTAATAATAATAGGCCTAAAATAATAATAGTTGTTGATTTTTTGGGGGAATTTGCGGCATTGTGGTCACGTAGCCTCGTGTGCTTGGGTGTGTGTAGAATTTGTCTGATAGCCTGTGTCATTGTGATGTCTGTAGTAGTGTGAGTATTCGGAATTGAGGTAGGATTTGGGTAGGAAGCGGCCGTGGCCTTCAGTTAGGTACCATCCCGGTATTTGCCTGGAGTAGAAGTGGGAAACCACGGAAAACCACTTCCAGGATAGCTGAGGTAGGAATCAAACGCGCCTCTTATCAGTTTAATCTCACGAGGCTGTGTGAACACCGTTCCAGCCCTCAGACCAGAATTACATTTCTTTGCTGAGCTGGGAATCGACCCGGGCCTCCGCGGTGATAGCCAAGAATGAGACGGACATATAATAATAATAATAATGGCCAACCTGCCAAAAAAATAAACGGCCATCCAATTCTTCGCTTCCGTTGCCGTCCTCCTGATAAAAATTATGGTCAGTATCCGAGTCTTCGGATCTTGTTTCAACGTTGTCTTCAGTACCAGTCACAAATTCCTTTGAAATTACTGATTCATGAACTAGCGATTCGTTATCTTTTAGCAGAAGGCGACACACTTACTCGTGTAGAGTTACTTTTAGGCTCGTCATATGACAACTCCAGGATAATGGTTACTAAGGTATGGTGTATGATGTCCCGAGACGATAAGATTATAACTTGAACTGTTGGCTTGATTTTACAACTAAAACGAACCACGGAACTGTCAGACCAATGCGCGACTAACGGAAGGTTTTAAAAGATAGTTCTACATGGGGACTGAGAATATTAATAAAAACTTTTTCTCGGTAACTTATTATTCATAAGTCTAAACAAACAATTTGTTGTAATCGGCGTAACCGCAGCCTTCGTAAAGAGGTTTACGTAGCCCAGCGCGTATCCCATATTTGAACAGGTGACTGTGGCTGACTGTGTAGCGTTGGGGGTCTGCGCCGCTAGCGCTAGCCAACAGCGGGGCGCGCTTGAACTCGGTCAGTGATAATACCAACGAGCTAGAGAAAGGTATATAGAGTGGAAATGGCGCCGCCATATTTGAAGAAGGTTGAACTGGCAGCCGCCATGATATACTCTGTCAAGAGGGTGGGAGGCAGGGAGAGAGAGGCGTGACTAACGAGGCGTAAGATTAGGCCTACGTAAGGCCTGACAATTTAATTTGTACAATGAACGAAAACTAACACAATCATCTTACAAGACAATAAGCTACGTTGCTTATGCACAGTACATTGCATGATTCCATTCTCCTTTAAAAATAAAACGTTTTGTGTACAACTGACGCACCTGTCACCTCTCACGTTGAGCTGTATTTCTGCATTTATAATACTGTTTCACAATTCGCTCGATGAGTGAAGCATAGTGAGGCTTTTCCCCAGGTTCAGTAGCTGTAAATAGATGGTCAAATTTCAGAAACAGATAACCCGGCAGCATATCATAGACATCTGTCTGCAACTTCAGCATGAGATTATTCGTGTTCTTTCGCAACATACATTCATTCTTCCTGATGACACTCTCAGCTGTTTTATATAATTTCACTACATCATTTGATGGATTCAAAAGGCATTCTTTCACGTCTTTCTCTTTAATCACTCCTTCTTTCTGAACATCTTGACCTGATAAAAGCACTTACAGGCATTCAATACAAGAAATTTTTTTTAGACACTTGGCGAACGACACTTCCTGCTATGTACTGAACAACATTTCCTACATTCAAGCTCGGTGAATTATAATGTGCACAGTAACCATGATCTGTCTGTCAGCATAGTATCGTCCTTCCCATTGACACCATGAATATTTGCTGTTGCAGTTGTCACAAGTAGGTCACACTCAATAGGCTTACACTTGGAATTCATGGATGGGCGTACCCTCGCAATTAAACACGTCCTATTAGCTGAATTAAATTGTACTGCATTTGGATTATTTCTATTCCCACTTCTGGAGCGAATAGAAGAAAAAAATAGCTCTAAGTGATCCTGACTCAATCTGCGTGTTAATAAGTATCTCAATACAGAACTTTGTCCCCACACGTATGTTTCTGCTAGTTGTATTACACTTAAGAGATCAATAATCAAACCGTATATTGGCATCTTTCTGCTGGAATCGCAAATAAGCTTTCCATCTGAAATTTCTGAGAAGAAAGAAAGAAAGAAAGAAAGAAAGAAAAAAGAAAAGATTAGTAAAGCCTGTTACGTTTCCCATAATTAGTTCAAAACAACGAACTAGAGAAAGTATACCTCGTTGGCTTACGAAGATTGATATTTGAACAGTATATTTTATTTTATAGCTTACCACGGTGGGTGAGTGGTTATCGTGTAGGATTACTAACCCCAAGCTTGCAGGTTCGCTCCTGGCCGTGGTAAGTGATCTTTGAAATGCGGCAAAAATCACGATACACATGTCTTACGATGCTGGCATGTTAAAGAACCCATTTGAATTCAGTAGGCCATGTTCATAATGGCAAAATTAATCTCGGGATTTTCCGGCAACACAAAGTTCCTCATTTCTCTACTAGAGAGCGCCATAATGTCAAGGAGCTTAGTTATCTAACCTCCTTGACTTTAATAGTGCTTCATGGAACAACAAAATTCGACATGCAAGCTACCCTCTGGATGTCAAATAACAAAGCTTGCACCCGGCACCGAGGCCATACGATATTATTATTATTATTATTATTACCGTAATTATGATTATGGCTCACAACTAAGACAGCCTAATATATTTACCTACTGATATCAAGGTCTTCTGCAACAATGCTACCGTATCTGAATGCGAGTGTTCTGTAGTTTCCTGGAATCTACGCTTCTTCGGCGAAGATCTACAGGCCTGCTTCTTCTGCAGATGTGCAGGAAAATTGAAAATTGTAGGTACTGTATTAGCTAGTAGACGTCGCCTTTCATTTGCTACATACATATATATATATATCTTCAAAGTGTAGAGAACAAGTTAAGCTGTATCTCGTGGGGTGCCATTTATTGCTTTTCATGTTGACAGCCCATTGTTTTGTTAGTTCCTGGTTCTGCAAAGGGAATCTGAAATGTAAATATCACACAAACTTAAACTGCTGCATCACGTTTTCGTAAAGGGTCTACCTCATTAATTTATGAATTTGGATGACATTTCTTACCTGAAATACAACACTCCTGTTGTCTTATAACTTCTATTCGTACAATTGAATGACGAACACACTGATGGCATGGTCAATGTATTTTTAAATAAATTTCATTCAACACATGCTCCCGCTCAACGCGAACAATCACAACAAGCTCTTGTCAGACGACGTTCTGAATCATGGCCGCCTTAACTCAAGTTGCCTCCGCCCAGAGCGCTGCTACGCGGCTCCTTGCCTCTCTATATACCTTTCTCTAGCTCGTTGGATAATACCATGTATTCTATTCGTCATGGTTAAGATTATCGGCCGTGCTTACCTCGTGTCGCCCCGCATTCTGTAGGTAAAATGACTCAGCAGCGGTTGTTTGGTAGGTCAAGGCCCTTAATGGGCTGTAGTGCCATGGGGTGGCGGTGCACCGTGCGTGGTGGGCTACACGCCCCCACCCTTTAACAAGTTCACCTCTAGAAAAATGAGGGTGTTATGGCTTCGGTGCCGTAGTCGGTAGCATGCTGAACTGCTATGCCCAAGATCGCGGGTTCAAACCCGGCCGAAGTCATCGATTTTTAAGAGAGTTAAAATCCTTCAGTATGCCTTCCTTCGGAGGGGAAATAAAGCCGGCGGGCCCATGTCATTGATTTATGGCATGAAAAAGAACCTACCACTACAATATTGGTAGTGTGTAGCTACATTTGTAGGTTATTTGGTTAGAAACGCTCTATCAAGTTCTAACGTTCGCCGCTAGGTGCCAGTGACAGTGACATCTCTGGTAGCCAGAGTTGGAACTACTTGATATTGAACTTGATGGGGAGCCTACGGCGTTCAATTAAAATATCCTGCTATGGCCATTGGCCGCAATTCAAATATAATAATAAATGAGGGTGTTAGGAAAGAAAAGATAAAATACAATTAAGGCAGGAAAGTAAAATACACCCTAGATCTCCGATACCTTAATACTATCGGTATCTGAAGAAAACATTAAATGACCAAGGCAATTCGACAAGAAAAATGGGGTCCCGTGGTCGCCAAGCCACGATCCATTAGTTGTGAGCCATTGGGAGTCTCTTCAACTCTGGCAACGTTAGTGACTTTTAGGAAGAGTTGTTGGCAACACTGCTATGGATTCCAGCAGTGGGTGACCACCACAGTGCCAATAAACTGAGACACTGTTGATAGGAAAGTAGGGCGTTCTCCGATGACTCGACCGCAAGGTATTTCTCGTGGCCGCCAAGCTGAGTGACTAACACTCGTGAAGAAATGCTGCAAATAGCGACGCTAGTCTGCATTCGAGGAGACGGTTAGTGTTTAACGGCGTCGCGACGGCCCGATGAGTCAGCCATCAGCTACTTATAGCGTCCTTATGCACTGCGCAGATAACAATTGATAGGTTGCAACAGCTGCGCATTCTCTACACAACTCAACGACAACTCAAGATGACACGTCAAGAGGAATATCAGGCGATAATAAATTTGTAGTTATCGTTTCATTTAGGGACTTGGGCATTGCGGTCATCGGACTCGTGTACTTGTGTGTAACTGAGGATAAGATTGTGAAGGAGGCGGCCGTGGCCTTAAGATACTTCGAATGGCCTTTACTGCCCATGTTAAATTCCAATTTTTTATTTACGTTTATCTCAGAAACTACTAACAATAAATTGTTCAGAGCTGTTCTTTAAGACTCTCTTTTTACTATATAGAGGATTTTGGAAATAAATGTATTTTTGATTTTTCATGAATCTTTTAAAATTTTTAACACAATTTTCATGGACATTTCCATCTGGCAAAATTAAACTAAGGTACATTTTGAAAAACGGACGCGTTTGAATATAAGACATAAGTTATAACGACGAATTATTACTGTATTTCTAAAAGATTAACTTTTTATGTTAAAAAATTACGAGACAGAAGGTATTTTTATATTAAGAAATACATTTTAACGTGAAATTGGTATCAAATATTTTTCTAGTTTTTAGAAACTTGCCAGCACTGTCGAGCAAGGCATTGGCGCTAGCAGCAGAGTAGTGCCCAGCCAGTTGAACACATTTACACCTTTAAACGTATTTGATAGGCCTAATCATAATTACTTAAATACATTTTAGAGTAGGCCTAGTTGCTGAAAACGTTGTCTTTCATTTTCTAAACACACGTTGTTGAAGTGATACACGCCATTTTTCAGTGTTGCCTTGTTCTATTAAAGAAAGCTTTCCAGTCGGTCAACACGAATCGATCGTTCCCAGCTTGCATCTCGTATGGTACTAATGTAATGCAAGCATATCCCGCAAACGATACTGAACACTATTATTATCCCTCGATGTGTCTACAGACTAATAGGAGGGAAAATAATGGTGTCAGTATCGTTTGCGGGATATGCTTGCAGTGCATTAGTACCATACGGGATGCAGGAAGAACAAGTAGTACCGTGAAGAACTATACAGCCTATTTTCATATATCATATTTATGTTAATTGCCTCTATCCCTATATAAAATTGTACTTTTGTCCTTCTGTTTGTCTGTTCCTCCATCAATTGAAAACGACTCAACAGATTTCGTTCAAAATTTGCAAATGGCTACAAGAACATCCCTGAATCACTTAAGGGTGTAAAATTCAACAATACATGCAATGCGCTTAAGGGGACCAAGGGGTGCATTATTATATTTACCTTCGATTTAATCATGTGATACGTCCTACGAAAGGCTGTTTATAGCTCTATACAGCTAGATTATTCTAATTACTTCCTGATATTATTTTTAAATTAATTATAAAAGTTGTAAATCGGTGGCTAAAACACTGAATTTGCATGCCCCACAAGGCTTGTAATTTTATTTAGGGGCGTCATCACGGGGTTGGGGACTTCCAGCATCAGTGAGGCATCATTATTTCACAGTATCAACTCATAGTATTTTTCTTACCTATATACATACTGTATTTGATTCTTTTTTGTTTTAGGGTCTTTTATTATACTACGTGTGTTGTTTTTCGCGTGTTTCAGTATTGATTTCACCTGAGGAATTACAGTTTTGGTAAATATAGCTTCAGATATTATTCGTTACTAATCGTATAATTTATCTCGTCAATGTTTTTCATCACATAGAACCTGGGTCCTTTTGGTGTATGGTTTTCACTTCCGGATTTGGTCATCTGGGTGATATGGTGTTTAGAATAGGTTCAGTTTGTCTCGCGGCCACAAGGTTTCTCTGCACTCGTATGAGTAGTTCTTATTTAAGTGTAGGTGGACATTTAGATTCTTAAGATTATATTTCGAATGTATTTCTTATTTTCGGTATTCAATATTTCCATAATCAAATGCATTATGATGAAGTTGAGATTCTAAGCGTTTATCTGCGGACTACCATTATCCACTTAACTGTTACTGTTCGACAAAACACGCAAGGCTAATACAAGTAAGAAAAATACATTAATTGGCCCCTAAAATGTTTTAGTTACTTTAATAATGCATACAATGATTAAAGTAGGCTCCTTAAAATAATATTCCGTTATATTAGTGAAATATCAGGTTTAATCTATAAGTTACAAGCAGTATAAAGCCGTCGTACCCTCCTATTTAATAAATTCAACACAATTTTTGATCAGATGGAAATCACGCTCGAGGACTTTGAGTATTGCTCATTATAACAACGATCTTCCTCCGGGTTGCATACAATACGACAATGCGAGCAAAGGTACGATCTCTTAATATCCAATTGAGGCGGTCGACGTAAAGAGGGCACATAGACGTATGGGCCCGTTTTGCGCAGAATGCACAGGTTTGTGCACAATTTTCTCTAGTTAATAATGGTGAAAGATTCGGTAGGATGTTTTGAAAACTAATGTTGTGACACCTGTTTAAAGTTAGCTGTGTAAGGAACTTAGGACTGATCAGATATCACATTAACCAGAAAGACGTGATTGGGAATGCCAAGCCTTATCTTGCTTCAATGGTGTTGTGCCGCAGAAACCATTCTCCATTTGAAGTTACAATGGGTGTGGACTTACTGCGAGATTGGGATAAGTTTTAATCTCCATTCATTTTGGGCAAGCCAGTATCCAGAAACGAACTGCCATTCACAACAATGTAGTATGTGATCATAAAACAATGAGAGGCGGTCCTGTTTTGTGTTCTCGCACTTTCACTGTAAATTTCAACCTTTTCGCATTTGGAAATGTCCTTACAGACAAGAAAACTTCACCATTGGAAAGACCACTCCACTAGTCATCAACCAAATGAAAGTAGAGGATATAAAAAGTCTGAACATGTTTGTATCTGAAGTCGATTTTGTGTTTATTGAAGGGATGATCAGCAAAGACTGAACAGCAAATGACGTAGGGCCGTTTGGTTTTATTCTCCGGCAATGTTAATAAACCAAGGCTGAGCAGGAAATGTTATTCTCTACCAATGCTGCTCTATTGAAGCCATTTAGTTTTTCCACAAACTCAATCTCTCATATTATTATTGGATTACATTTAATTTAAAACACTGTATTAATTCTTTTTAATGAATTTTACCACCGAAAATGCCGTCTGCGTAAAAAGGGCTCATCATATTGATTTAAAAGGTCTTATTTATTTCATTCATGAACTATTTTAAGTCATATCTTATATGAATTATTCATATCTGAATTAAATATTCTAAATAATAACAAACACTACAGTATTGGAAAGAAATAAACACCAAAGAAAAACACAGACAAATATTTCATTTCCTGTTATCTCCAAAATGAGTTTTTACCTATGTGCCCTTTTTACGTCGACCGCCTCAAATGTGATCCCGAGCAACGCCGGGCATAACAGCTAGTAAATATATAAAATTTCAGGCTGATTGCTGTAATCGATTCGTATGTACTATTACATAAAGATTATTGTGTAGTTGTAGTATTCAAACTTCAATCGCATGATTAGGATACAAGATATGAAAATCAGATTTTAAATTTCTCACCGCTGCCATCTTGTGGTTATGAAAGTAATTGAAATAAATTAGATGCAAGTGGATTAACATTTATAAGCATTTACCGTACCAAGCTTTACTGCGCTCGGATTTTTAAATCGTGAGAAACGTCCATTTCAATATTTATATTTCGCGTCGCCGCCATGTTGGATTTGTACTCACCAGGTTATTAAAAGTCCCATAGGTAAACTTATGTTCATAGTCTCTATCAACATACAAAATTTCAGTTTGATTGCTATCATAGATTAGTAGATTTTGAGAACCATCTAAATATTTCGGTTGGTCGCCATGTTGGATTTTTATATATTTAGGCCATAGAGTTATGTACTATTAGATGACGAATTTTGCGTAGGTTCATTATTCAAACGTTTACTTCGATCGCATGATTAATACACATGAAATAAAAATTAATTTTAAAATTGCGCACAGCCGCCATCTTGAGGTTATGTGAACAATTGAACTACATTAGACGCCAGTGCATTACAATGTGTATAAGCATTTACTCTACCATTATACACTGCACTAAGATGGTTAAATCGTGAGAAAAGTCTATTAAAATGTTCCACCTTCGCTTGGACGCCATGTTTGTTTTGTATTTTACAGATTTTTAGAAGTCTCATAGATGAACTTATAGTAGTACTCTATATCACCGTACACAATTTCAGGGTGATATCGGTAATAGTTTCGGGGATATAGAATGCCAGTGAAATATTTCGCACAGCCGCCATCTTGAGGTTATGTAGACAATTGAACTAAATTAGATGCCAGTGCATTACAATGTGATGAATCATTTGCTGTACCAAGTTTCATTGCGTTTGGATGGTTATATCGCGAGAAAAGTCTATTTAAATGTATAAATTTCGCTTGGCCGCCATGTTAGTTTTGTAGTTAACAGGTTTTTGAAAGTCTCATCGGTGACCTTTTAGTAGTACCCTTTATCACCGTGCAAAATTTCAGGGTGATATCAGTAATAGTTCCGGAGATAAAGAATGCTGGTGAAATATTTCTCACAACCGCCATCTTGAGATTATGTAAACAATTGAACTAAATTAGATGCCAATGCATTACAATGTTCATATACAATTGCTGTGCCAAGTTTCATTGCGTTTGGGTGGTTAAATCGCGAGAAAAATCTATTTAAAAGTTTCAACTTTGCTTTGCCGCCATGTTCGTTTTGTGGTCAACAGGTTTTTGAAAGTCTCGAAGGTGAACTTTTAGTAAAGCCCTTTATCCCCGTACAAAATTTCAGGGTGATATTAGTAATAGTTTCGGAGATATAGAACGCCGGTGAAATATTTCGCGCAGCCGCCATGTTGGATTGGTGAGACGTAATAAAATTTGATCGGCACATTACCGAGTTTCATTGAAATCGCTCCAGCTGTTCAGAAGTTATTATGGGGGACACACACAGACCCACATATGCGCACACACATACTCGCACGGACTAAACGTGATCTCATAAGCCTATTTTTGTCATAAAATGAAAATAGGCTAAAAATATCGACCTTCCTGACATCATGCGTTACTTGGGTTGCAGCAAACGATTTTAGAAGGGGCTGCTGAATCACCCAGTATACACTCCCTAGTACACGGGGCTGCAATTATTACCATGCCCAAGCTCATGTTTGAAATAAATAAATAAATAAATAAATACATAAGTAAATAAATAAACAAACAAACAAACAAACATGAGAACGGTGCTTTATTGTTCACGGAACATCGAGTTAGTGTAGATTACTCCACTGTCCCCTGTCCTCCATTTTTCTGTCATAGGCTACGACTTTCCTTCGGTGCCGGGGACATGACCTAGAAGTTATCATGAGTTGCCTTCCTTTACTCTGTGTAATGAAAACTAGTCTGAGGTCATTTCTGATTTTCAACCAAATATTCAAAATGTTCAGGCGAAAAGATTAGCTTATTTATAGAGGTCTTCTTATTAGTATTTTTTTACCATTATTTAAAGGAATATTGTAGAGAATACAACAGTATTTTGAAGCACATATAGCCTATTTTCTAGTGCAAGGCGGTAATCTTTTTGCTTTCAGTACTCGCAGACACAGATATCAGTAGGTTGCACAGATTACCTACTACTAGTAGGTTGGTCAGATATTTCAGATCATAATTCGCCCATCTCCATTACAGGCGGATATTGTCGCTCCTGTACAAGAGCAATCTCGCCACTTACTTCCAGCAATAGTTCCGTGAATTGAGTGTAGATGTCGCGAGCTGCTCTATGCGGAAAGTTTATCAAACTTCCTTGTACGCTCTGTCAGGTATTGATATATTGAAACTTAACAGTTTATAGTCTCCATTCCAATTACTGGGGCATGAGAAAAATAGCCTAATAAAGTTTACATGTGATTAATATATAGGCTACAGGGTGATTCATAATTCCTTCTGGGGGTTGTAGAGGGGACTAAGTACATCACAGTATATGAGGGGGGAGCTGTGGGGGCCTCTATAAAAATTAAGAAAGTGTTGTTTTGGTAAAAGCATAAAATAATTGAAAATTTGGTTGTACCCTAATCTTAACTTATTGGCTAAGTTATAAACAATATTAAGATTGAATTTAGACTACCTCTTGGTGCAGTGGCTAGCATTCTTGGTTGCCACCCAGGAGGTCCGAATTCGATTCCCGGCTCTGCCAAGAAATTTTAATTCTGGTCCGAGGACTGGAACGGGGTACTCAGCCTTGGGAGGCAAAACTGAAATTCCACAGTACGGTACTTTTGAGAAATAAATTATCAATTTGTAAAATAAAGAAAAAAAACTGTTTACTTTTCTGCTTAAAAAATATTGACAACAATTTAGATATTTGCCATTGATACTCCATAGGCCATAATAGAAAATTCATTAAGTATACAATTTTATTTTGTGTTGTATTTTACAACTTTTTTTTTGTATTGCCGCTAATTGTAGGCTATATAAACTTCGAATTTTACAATTAACACTTATCTAAAATAATTACAGTTATATGCTCTAAGATATTGGTTGATATTTCTGGGTATTTTGCGGTGACAATCCCCTGAGAATACTACAATTTTTCAGGATAGTCAACCCCCCCCCCCTCCCTCCCCCGATAAATATTGTATATACGCCCCTGGTTTGAATAGGAACCCTTGTCCGGACATTTATCGTTTCGATACCAAATTGGTTTGAAGATCACTTTCATTTTATAACGCCCGCTTCACGGAACGCAAATTGGCTGAGGGCAACCTCTGCAGTCCCCTGATGTCATACAGTACAGCACGTAAGTCTTCTGTTTACAAACCGCAGTGACAGTGAGTCCACCTTGACAGCAGTTGTGATCCAGTCAGGGCGCAGTCCAGGACGAGACCACAGTCCAATGATAACGTGTCGTCTGTTTGTTTACAAATGGTAGTGACAGTGAGTCCGCTTTGACAGCAGTTGTGATCCAGTCATTCAGCAGTACAGGATGGCGGCATACATTTTTGAAGAGTATACCGAGATGTTACTAATGTACGGCGAAGCTGGACGTAATGGTCGAGCTGCACAACGCATGTATCATGAACGTTTTCCGCATCGCCCCACCCCATCACATACCATTTTTGTGGGACCACAAAAAAGGCTGCGAGGAACTGGTGCATTCCAACCAAGGAGGGCTGATTGTGGTGCTCCACAGACGCGTTGCACTGTCGACTTGGGAGAGGACGTCCTTCACCACGTCCCCGCAGGGGTTCACATCTAGTGGTACGTGGGTTGGTGACCACGGGATCCCAGCTGAGTCCGGCATTGCTTCCACTTACTTGTGCCAGGCTCCTCTCCGTCTACTTTCCTGTCGACCTCCCTTGGTCAAATCTTGTTCTTTTCCGACCCCGACGATATTAGGGTATCCGAGGCTTAGGGAGTTTTTCACTTTCCCGCCTTAATTGACCCATGTCTCATCTTTCCTGATCCCTCCTTCTTCGAGGGGTCAGACCTCTTGTTTTCTTCTGTATGCCTCTCACCAAGGCGGGCCGGGTTCGATTCCCGGTCAATGCATGTGAGATTTTCGAAGTGAAATGCCATGTCCTGTGGTTCGGATTCCACGTAAAAAGGAGGTCCCGTGGCTCATGATCTCGAGATTAACGGTCACGTTAAACTACAAGCTTCCTTCCTTTATTCTTGTTTTCTTATCATTCTATTTCTTTTTCTCTTTAATATTCCCGTACTCTTTATGTTAATTGGCTCCGCGTGTATATAAATTACCTTAAGCGAATTTTTTGAATCTACACTTTTGTAGGTATTTTCAATCCAAGTTGCATTTTGTAAGTCTTTTCGATCTAAATTGCATTTTGCGAGTGTTTTCAACCTCAATTGCATTTTGCAAGGATTGACAATCTAAATTGCTTTTTAGTAAGTCTTTGAATGTGTTAGTTTTCTGAATTTCAATTGCATTTTGTAAGTATTTTGAATATGAATTGCACTTTGTGAGTATTTTGTATCCGAACCGTCCTTTTTCAATCTAACTTGCATTGTGTATTTTCAAATTCAATTGCATTCTGTAATTATTTTCAACCTCAATTGCATTTTGTAAGTATTTCGACTGTACATTGCATTTTGTACGTATTTTGAATCTAAACTGCATTTTGTACGTATTTTCAATCTCATTTGTATTTTGTAAGTATTTTTAATTTCAATTGCATTTTGTACGTATTTTGAATCTAAACTACATTTTGTGCGTATTTTTCAATCTATTCCTTTCGTGAGTATTCTCCTTCTAAATACCCATTTGTAAGTAGGCTATTACCACTCTCCTTTTTGTGAGTTGTTTCAATCTGAGTTCCATTTTGTACGTATTTTCAGTCTCAATTTTCCTTATGGTTTTCATTTCATTGTCATTTTTGCTATCACCCAGACCATTAGGTGCCGATAACCTAGATGTTAGGCCCCTTAAAACACCAATTATCATCATCAACCTTCATCACATACATCACGTAGAATACGAATACGCGAAACATTGCCGATGCCGTGAATGGCACCGTGTACATGGGTGTATGTGTATTTGTGATAACCTGTGTATTTGTGATGGCTGTATTTTGTATTTGTAATTACGATGAGGATTGGGAAGGAAGCGGCCGTGGCCTTAAGTTAGGAACTTATCGGCATTTGCCTGGAGTAGAAGTGGGAAACCACGGAAAATCACTTCGATGATGGCTAGGATGGGTATTGAACCCACCTCTTCTCAGTTTTGCCTCATAAGGCTGAGTGTACCCCGCTCCCCATCAGAACAGAATTAAATGTTTTGGCAGAGCCTGGAATCAAACCCGCTCCTTCAGGGCGATAGCCTAGAATGCTACACCAAGAGGTGGTCTTTACTGTATAACGAACAGTCATAATCACATTACAATGGAACAATGTTTTATTTCATACTCAACAACGTATCCGAGCGGCTTAGCCTAATTTACACTCCACAACCGTGGAAATTAGAGAGAAATTTAAAGTTGGAGTAAAGATTCAAGGAGAAATAATTTCAACTCTGAGATTTGCTGATGACATCGTCATCTTGGCCGACACGCCTCAGGATTTGAATGATTTTTTGAATGGTATGGCTCCGTCTTGAGGAAAGAATTCATGATGAATATTAATAAATGTAAAACAAAAATATTGGAATGCAGCCGCAATAAATCAGAAACCTCTGTGGACATCAAATTGGTAGGGGAGAAACTAAAGGAAGTAGGAGACTTCTGTTACTTAGGAAGCAAAATAACCAGTGATGGACGAAGCAAAGAGGATATGAAAAGTAGGTTGGCTGAGGCAAGGAATGCATTTCTACAAAAAAGGAATCTTTTGACATCGAATATAGATTTAGGTACTAGGAAGACATTTTTGAAAACCTTTGTCTGGAGCGTGGCACTCTATGGAAGTGAAACTTGGACTATTGGTGCAGCAGAAAAGAGGAGAATTGAAGCGTTTGAAATGTCGTGATACAGGAGAATGATGAAGATCAGATGTGTGTATAGGGTTACAAACGAAGAGGTATTAAGACGAGTGGGAGAGGTTTCTGGCGAATGATAATGAAGAGAAGAGATAGATTGGTAGGACACATACTAAGACACCCAGGAATAGCAAGCTTAGTTATGGAAGGAAGGGTCGAGGACAAGAACTGTAGGGGTAGACCAAGGTTAGAATATGTTAAACAGATTGCCTCGGATGTAGGGTGTGGTAGCTATGTAGAGATGAAACGATTAGCTCAGGACAGGGAGGCATGGAAAGCTGCATCAAACCAGTCAAAAGACTGAAGACTCAAACAACAAACAACCGTTATGCCCTCACATATTAAAGGGCATGGTAAGTTATGTAGAAATAGTTTCCCTGTTCTCCATTTAGATATTAGGGCCATATTGGTGTCAGCCCCGTGCATTGGTTGCAATAAATTCATCCCAAAGTCTATGAAGAGAAGGAAACTGTCGTCAATTCCTGAACTAGAATGAATGGTGTTTGGCCTCTGAAGAGGGCTGGTGCAGGTGATGACGCCCTGTTACAAGTAAGCCATAATATGCTAATAAATACAGGATTTTCAGGGCGGGTCAGGAGAGGTATTTTGGAAGAAAATCGGCCGTGGAACTATTGAAAGGAACCGTTCCGGCATTTGCCTGGTGGTGAAAATTGGAAACCTTGAAAACCGTTTTCAGGACGACCAAGGTGGGATTCGAACCCACGCTCTCCCGATGCCAGTGGCCGGTGTGTGTTGTAATGAGACCTCATTTGTCGTGTTCACGAGCTGGACTGAACTGAAAGATCGGATACTGACGATGGCTGCTTCAAGTCTCGGGTGGTCGGATGTAGTCTGCCGGTCAGCCCCGGTTGCGTATTTGTACAGAGGACAGCCGTCGAGCCTCAGGCATGTGCAATTGATAGGTGAGTTGCTTTCGTAAACTGTAATTCTTACTTGGCTCCACACATTCCTTGGTGTTGTGAACTACTATCGCCGTTACCTTAAAGATGCAGCGCAAACTCAGGCTGTATTACATGAATATCTTAAGGGAGCGAAGAAGAAGGACAACAGACTCATTCAATGGACTGAGGAAGCATAGCAAATGTTTGAGAAATGTAAAAATGATATCGCAAACGCTGCATTATTAGCGTTTCCCAACCCAGACTTACCTCTAGCACTTTGCACTGACGCGTCTGATTTTGCTGTCGGTGCTGTGCTCCAGCAACGGGAAAATGACAGCTGGAGGCCAATTGCTTTCTTCTCACAAAAGCTGAGTCAGGCACAGAAGGTTTATAGTACATACGATCGTGAACTTCTTGGTATTTTTCTTTCAATCAAGAAATTCAAACACCTATTGGAAGGCAGGAATTTCATGGTATTTACGGACCACAAGCCCCTAACCTATGCTTTCAAACAAAAGAATGAAAAGGCATCTCCAAGGCAATTTCGACAACTACAGTACATTCCCCAATTCACTGCGGACATTCATCATATCAGCGGGAAGGATAATGTCGTTGCTGATGCAATGTCAAGAATTGAAGAAATTACGGAAATTAACTATGAAACAGTCGCTGAAGATTAAGTTGGAGATAACGAATTACAACTCCTCAAGGAAAGCAAGTCCTTGCAGTTTAAAGAATGTACTCTTCCTTCAGGCAAGACCATTTGGTGTGATACTTTCACCACACTAATCAGGCCTTTCATTCCTAAATTGCACAGACATAAACTATTTCAACAAATGCATAATTTAGCCCATCTGGGAGTAAAATCTACAGTAAAGCTCATGACTTCTAAATTTGTAAGGCCAGATATTCGCCGTAATGTTCAGCAATGGACAAGATCATGTGTCAACTGCCAGAAAAATAAAGTTACTCGTCACACAAAAACACCATTGGGCAAGTATGAAGAACCAGGTGAGCGATTTAGCGTAGTGCATATTGATATCATCGGACCTTTGCCTCCTTCAAACGGCATGATTTACTGCCTTACTTGCATCGACCGTTTTACCTCATGGGTGGAAGTTGTACCCATACCGAACATAACAGCAGAAACAATAGCCAAAGCTTTCTATGAGCATTGGATTACTAGACTTGGCACTCCATCTCGCGTCATAAGTGATCAAGGCGCTCAATTCAAGTCCGAATTATTCAAGAGTCTTACCAGGATGCGTGGAGTAGAACTGCGACATACTACACCTTACCATCCACAGTGTAATGGCAAAATAGAACGTTTACACAGGACCTTAAAGTCAGCACTCCGAGCTCACAACTCAATACACTGGACTGATACGTTACCAACTTTTCTGCTTGGTTTACGTGGAGCAATACAGGAGACTACCAATTCTTCAATAGCACAATTGGCGTATGGAAAAACTATTCGATTACCAGGTGAATTTTTTGAGGAACACCTACCAAGGGGTGATCCAGCATCGTTTGCATCACAACTACAAGAGAGAATGTTATTGGTTAAACCAACTCCTCCTAGACACTCTAAAACACTACCTGTTTTCATTCATAAGGATCTCATGTCATGTTCTCATGTCTTCCTGAGACTTGACAGAATTAAAAAGCCACTAGAACCCTGCTATGTAGGACCTTATATTGTAGTAAGGAAATTTGAGAAATACTTCGCCATCAATATTAAAGGCAAAGTAATCAACATATCAATGGACAGACTCAAACCAGCTTATCTATTATCGACAGACGCTGAACTGGATTTCAAAAAAAAAAAAAAAAAAAAAAAAAAAAAAAAAGACAGGCATTCAGACAAAATACCCCAAGAAAATCTAGTGCCACATAATTCTAACTTTAATATGCGGACAACCAAATCGGGAAGGAAAGTAACATTCCCCAAACGGTTTATGGATTGCGTGATTAATGACGAACTAAATCCATGGATTGTGTAACCAAAGACGGTGATTTCAATCTTCAGTGTAATATGTGTTTTATGATTCAGTGTTGTGTTTTGTTTCTGTATACTACCATGTTATAGTTGTCATAGTCCATACTGGTGGGGGAGTGATGTGATGGACACAAAAATAAGAAACTCTTTGAAGTAGCACTACATTGTTTTTTTTAAGAAGTACGAAAAGAGAGAGTCTGTTGTTTAGTTTTGGTGGTATCCGGTGTCACATTTCTTACTACGAAATGTATAAATAAATATACAAAATAGAAGTTAGTTGTTTAATGAAAATATAAAAACAAGATGTTCAGTAAAGAACATATAGCCTACTTTCTCCTAAATGCATGGGTATTGTTATAACTCTTTGTCCTTTTCAAGGAGTATAATTGAATGTTGGTTGTAGTAGCTTGTTGAAATACAACGTGCTATAGGGATATTAAACATGAATATGAGGTGCACTTTGCTAGTGCTACCTCTGTAAAAAAAAAATTCATTCAATTCGGTTTCACCGTGTTTGAATTGATCTGGGGAATGGATTTGCACACATACATGGCCGCTATTTGCAAACTATTGGGCTGATGACCTTGTAGTCAGTCATAAGATGCTTTCCACAAAAAGGCATGTTGTTGCAAAATCCGGTAGAGATCAAATTATTAGGATGGTCGAAATTTGATTTAAGCTTTTAACATTTGGGTGGCCGTCATTCCGTTTCCGTCAAGATGGCGGTGATATAAAACATGACACTGAGGTGCCTTTTGCTAGTGCTACCTCTGTACCAAATTTGGTTCCATTCGGTTTCACCGTGTTCGAATTAATAGGGGGAATCGATTTTCACACAAAGATGGCCGCCATCCGCAAAATATTAGGCTAATGACCTATTAGTTTGGTCAAAGGATGCTCCCTCCATAATGGTATGTTGATGCAAAATTTGGTAGAGATCGGATGATTAGGTTAATCGTAATTTGATTTAAGCTTTGAATATTTGTGTGGCCACCATTACGTTTCTGTCAAGATGGCGGCGATATAAAACATGACACTGAGGTGCCCTTTGCTAGTGCTACCTCTGTACCAAATTTCATTCCATTCGGTATCACCGTGTTCGAATTTATAGGGGTAATCGATTTTGACACAAAGATGGTCGCCATCCGCAAACTATTAGGCTAATGACCTATTAGATTTGTCAAAGGATGCTTCCTCCATAAAGGTATGTTGTTGCAAAATTTGGTAGAGATCGGATGATTAGGTTAGTCGTAATTTGATTTAAGCTTTGAACATTTGTGTGGCCGCCATTACGTTTCCGTCAAGATGGCGGTGATATAAAACATGACACTGAGGTGGCCTTTTCTAGTGCTACCTCTGTACCAAATTTCATTCCATTCGGTTTCACCGTGTTCGAATTAATAGGGGTAATCGATCTGGACACAAAGATGGCCGCCATCCGCAAACTATTAGGCTAATGACCTATTAGATTTGTCAAAGGATGCTCCCTTCATAAAGGTATGTTGTTGCAAAATTTGGTAGAGATCGGATGATTAGGTTAGTCGTAATTTGATTTAAGCTTTGAACATTTGGGTGGCCGCCATTACGTTTCCGTCAAGATGGCGGCGATATAAAACATGACATTGGGGTGCCCTTTGCTAGTGCTACCTCTGTACCAAATTTCATTCCATTCGGTTGCACCGTGTTCGAATTAATAGGGGTAATCGATTTTGACACAAAGATGGCCGCCGTCCGCAAACTATTAGGCTAATGACCTATTAGATTTGTCAAAGGATGCTCCCTCCATAAAGGTATGTTGTTGCAAAATTTGGTAGAGATCGGATGTTTAGGTTAGTCGTAATTTGATTTAAGCTTTGCACATTTGTGTGGCCGCCATTACGTTTCCGTCAAGATGGCGGCGATATAAAACATGACACTGAGGTGTCCTTTGCTAGTGCTACCTTTGTACCAAATTTCGTTCAATTTGCGCTCACCGTGTTCGAATTGATAGGGGGACAGGCATTCAGAGTACACACACTCACACACACACACACACACACATAGACTCACGCACACACATATACACACACACAGACAGACACACTTTTTTTCGCCCTGTAGTGATCTCATAAGTCTACTTTCATTTTTTGAAAAAATCGAAAGTAGGCTAATACAAAATATTACAAATGGTCATTGACCTCCGGAGAGAGCTGGTGCAGGTATTTCAAGCTGACGCCCCTTTGCAAGTCAGCCACCTTTTTCTGAGTATTTCCTTTCATCTCCAGGAAAATGCTGCGATGGAGATTTTCGCAAGACAAAGGCTAATTTCACCAGTAGATAGTTTATCATACAGACTGCTGACTACGTTTTCACAAGATAATGAAGGTGACAACTACTGTCAATGGAGAATATTTATGCACTAATAGTCATTGATGTGGTGTTAAACAATGGCCGGAAATACGTCAAGTTCCAAGAGGATGCTTTTCAGTCATTTCTACAGCTCAATGAAATATCAGGCTAGTTACAGGAATAGTCAATAATTACGCTGAGGATAGTAGCCTACACGTTTATTCAAGAAAGCGTGCCCTGTACTTGCAGGCATTGGAGCTTTGCTGCTTGACCGATCATAATAGGTTCCTCATTTCGCATGTAACAAAATCACAATGCTGTCAGGCGACTGGTATAACAATCAACAGCGTACTGCACAGTAACACCCCGCAGTGCAATTCAGAGCTGGCAGTCCGGAGATCAAATGATCGAATCATGAAAGAAGTGAGGTTTACCGTGAGATTTTCCACACTCTCTCTAGGCAATTGCCGAAATCGTACCTTATTTCAAGTCCTGGGATATCTACGTAAATCCTGGATCCTAGCAATTATAGTTACTCATTCTATTAACTTATAGTCACCAGGGAAAAACAGGTTATCACACAAATTAAACAGACAGCCAAAGACAGCGGGCTGATGACTAAGATGTTCCAAGCGCTAGTAGCAGCAGCAAGAACAACAACAAATTAGATCGATGGTGATTGTTGCTTTAAGGGGCGCAACATCTAGGTCCTTGACCGCCAATGGTAAGGATGTGTGTGTTTGAGTCTTCAGTCTTTTGACTGGCTTGATGCAGCTTTCCATGTCTCCCTATCCTGAGCTGATCATGTCATTTCTACAGAGTTACCACACCTTACATCCAAGGCAATCTGTTTAACATACTCTACCCTTGGTCTACCATTACAGTTCTTGTCCCCGACCCTTCCTTCCATAACTAAGTTTGCTATTCTTGGGTGTCTTAGTGCAGCATGTGTCCTACCAACCTATCTCTTCCCTTCATGAGCAGTCACCAGAAACATCTCTCCTCTCCCACTCGTCTTAATACCTCTTCATTTGGTACTCTATCTACCCATCTGATCTTCATCATTCTCCTGTAACAACACATGTCAAATGCTTCAATTCACCTCCTTTCTGCTTCGCCAACAGTCCAAGACAAAGGCTTTCAAAATGACTTCTTAATACCTAAATCTACATTCGATGTCAACAGATTCCTTTTCTTCAGAAATGTGTTCCTTAGCTGAGCCAACATACGTTTTATATCTTCTTTGCTTCGTCCATCAATGGTTATTTTGCTTCCTAAGTAACAGAAGCAAGATTAATACTATTATTAGTACTGACTTACACCTAACTTACTACGTGACCAAATTATTAGTTCAGAGATTCAGTATGTCTGTTTACAACCTTGATGAGATTTTTACCTCGACATGTTTTCCTTATTATCACTGGTGGTTGTGTAACTCATCTTTTAGTCATTTTATGTAACGTGTAATTCTTGTGAGGCATAAAGTCTTTTATTATTTCATTGTATTGTAATTTAATATTTTCAGTCGGTCAACACGACTGTACCCAATTGTAATGGGTGGTTCCCTAATCCTGAGAAGAATGTAGGCTACATGAGATTAATAAATAATGATATGAACTTAATCATAGTTTTTATTTCCACAGTTATTTAATAAATCTTATACTCCTTACTATGCCGGCCCCGTGGTGTTGGGGTAGCGCGCCTGCCTCTCACCCGGAGGCCCCGGGTTCGATCCCCGGCTCCGTCAGGGATTTTAGGTAGATTTCATTAGAAAGCTCACTATTGCAATGGGTACCATGTTTCGACTTCCGGAAAATGTTGACATATCTTCGCGTTTCACTTCCCCCAGATCCCAAAACCACCGTCAGTTCAAAAGTGTATATATAATTTATGTATATATATTGTTACGTGCCACCCTCCTAGTGGCACTTTTGTTAACTGGATTACGTTGGGTACAAAGCACAACACCAATTACTGCCTAAAGAAATAATTAACTTTATTGTGGCCAGAAAGATACACTACTCATCAGCAAATACAAGCAATTAGGACCTTACTCCAGTTTTCCTAAAGCCTCTTCCTTATGGAGCGCTCTTGCCTCCTTTCACTTGTCAACAGACCACAGTTAATCCTCTGCTAATGAGTCCGGTCCCGTACGCTAGCTGGAAATAGCTGCACTAAGTCTGTCACTGTACTACACACTGTTTCACAATGCACCACAATCACCTCTGTCGCTCGGTGAAATCGCTCGCACTAGCTCGTAAAACACAACAACAACCACTGCTTGACAGGTCGCCCTTATATAGCAGTCCGGTGACTCAATAAATGCTTCTAGATCCATCCAGGGTTCACGGCTTCTCGAGGTTTCCATCGCTGGCTCAGTCACGAATATTCTGGACCATCCCTTTGTCCTAGTAGCCCTGTTGCATAAGGCGCACGCAATACACGAGGCAGGGCACAGCCCAGCCCTGGGGCAGTTGTGACTCATGCGGCGAGCGATGACACAAACTCACAGCCGTAACACCACCCCCTTCCTAAAAAGGCTGATCGTCCCGATCAATCATTGGTCCGTCTGTGTCCCTCCGTAGGCTGCCAGGCGATCTCGATGCACGATCTTCATCTTCGCCCTCGGGCTCCGCTGGATCCTGTAGACGACGTCGTTGATCCGTTTCACGACTCGGTACGGGCCCTCCCAGGACTTCTGTAGTTTGGGTGACAGGCCTTTCTTCCGTAATGGGTTGAAGAGCCAGACCAGATCGTCCTCGTGGAATCCGCCGGCATCCGTCTGCTGGTCGTATCGGGTCTTCATTCGGTCGGTCTCGATCCGCAGTTTCCTCCTCGCGAACGCGTGCACGTCCTCCAGTTGGTCGACCAGTTCTTGACAATACTGGCTTACCGGGATCGGATCATTCCCAGGTCGGCCGAAGGCAAGATCGACAGGTAGATGGAGCTCCCTCCCAAACATGGCCCGGGCTGGTGTGCACCCGGTGGCTTCATGCACGGCGGCGCGGTAGGCCAGGAGAAATAGTGGAAGATGTTTGTACCAATCCCTCTGGTGCTCGCTGACGACTATTCGGAGATGGTTCTCGATGGTGCGATTGAATCGCTCTACCATCCCGTCGGACTGAGGGTGTAGCGGCGTTGTCCTTGTCTTCCGGATTCCCAGCAGCTGGCATAGGTTCTGGAACACCTGCGACTCGAAGTTCCTCCCTTGGTCGGAGTGCAGCTCCAGGGGTACTCCGTACCGGCTGACGAATTCCTTCACCATGGTCTCTGCAATCGTCGCGGCTTCTTGGTTAGGGAGCGCTTACGCCTCCGGCCATTTGGTAAAGTAGTCGCTGACGACTAATATGTAGCGGTTCCCTGCCTCGCTTAACGGGAATGGCCCAGCAACATCGATGGCCACTCTCTCCATGGGGCCGCCCACGTTGTAGGTCTTCAGTGGACCCCGTCGTCTTCGTCCTGGGCCCTTGCTGGCTGCGCAATCGTGGCACCTCGCGCAGTGGTTCTCCACGCCTGTTCGGCATCCGATCCAGTAGAACCGCTCTCTCAGCTTCTCCAGGGTCTTCTTTATCCCTAGGTGTCCACCAGATGATCCTCCATGAACTTCCTTCAGGACTTCCTCCGTCATAGCCTTTGGAACGACGACTTGTTCCCGAGATGTCTTCCCGTCGGTGCTCTCCGAGGTACGGCAGATGAGGCCATCCCTTACAATCAGCGAGTCCCACTGCGCCCAGTAGGACTTAAACTTTGGGCTGCAGTCACTCACAATGTTCCACCCGGGCCTGGGGACACAGGCCCTCTTCCATTCGGCTATCAGTCCCAGGTCATCATCTTCTGCTTGTGCCCGCGTGAAAGATTCGCGGCTCCAGCTCCCTTGAAGTTCCACGGTAGTCCTTCGGCACTGTATCCCGGTGTTCTCCTCCCTTCGGGCACAGAAGGTGCAGTCTTCGGGGCACGGTCTTCGTGACAGGGCGTCGGCGTTAGAATGCAGTTGGCCTTTCCTGTGCTGAATCTCAAAGTTGTACTGTTGAATCCTCTCTAACCACCGCGCGAGTTGACCCTCGGGCTGCTTGAAGTTCAGGAGCCACCGCAGGGATGCATGGTCGGTCCTGATGGGAAATTCTTGCCCGTACAGGTACTTGTGGAAGTGTTCAATGGTCTTCACGATGGCGAGCAGCTCCTTCCTGGTGACGCAGTAGTTCCTTTCTGGCTTTGACAAGGCCTTGCTGAAGTAGGCCACTACTCTCTCCTCGCCGTCCACTACTTGCGACAGGATCCCCCCTATGCCAAAGTCGCTGGCATCGGTATCGACGATGAACCTTGTTCCAGGTCTGGGGTAGGCCAGAATAGGCGCGGTGCACAGAGCCTGCTTGAGTTGTTCGAAGGCACTGAGGCATTCTGTTGTCCATGTGAAGAGTTGGTCCTTCTCAGTCAGTCGAAGTAAAGGTTTGGCGATGTCGGCGAATCCTCTCACGAAGCGACGGTAATAAGTGCAGAGTCCCAGGAAGCTTCGTAGTTGGGACTTGTCCTTCGGAACTGGCCACTCCCTCACAGCTGCGGTCGTTTCTGGGTCGGTGCGCACCCCTTCCTCGGAGACAATATGCCCAAGGTACTGGACCTGCTTCTGGAAGAGCTCAACTTCAGCTGGGCAGCCCGTAGCTTCATCAAGATCTCCTTCAGGTTGCTGTAGTGCTCCTCGAAGCTTTTTCCCAGAACGATGACGTCGTCTAGGTAGACCAGGCAGGTCTCCCAGTTTAGTCCCCTCAGAATGGACTCCATTAGCCTTTCGTAGGTCGCAGGGGCGTTGCACAGACCGAATGGCATGACGGTGAACTGCCAGAGCCCGCTTGGGTAGATTATTGGCTGGGGAATAACCTAACCACCAAGGGAAGATGATAAAGAAAAGGAGGGGGGTTTCGGACTGGAGAAAAAGGATAGAAAGATAGGAGGAGAGTCCCACAAAAGTTGTAAATTTAACCTTAAATACACTCAAGGGCGGTTGCCACCGCAAATCCGCTCTCTGATACCTAAAATGGGTAAGGACCTGGTCGAAGCTAACGGGAACC
This sequence comes from Meconema thalassinum, assembly GCA_946902985.2. Lineage (NCBI taxonomy): Eukaryota > Metazoa > Arthropoda > Insecta > Orthoptera > Tettigoniidae > Meconema > Meconema thalassinum. The sequence goes on along the minus strand of OX336390.1, from coordinate 265,161,556 downwards.
GCAGCTAGGACTTGGGCGGTTTGCAAGAGAATGGCTTTCGAGTATTCCCTCTCAAGCATGCAGATGCGTACTATGGGGAAGGGTGATGGTCTGGCAAGACAGATAGTAACAGACTTATTGTAGATCTGTTCAAAGGAATTCTTTTTTAACCAAGTAATTCGAAGAATGCCAATAATTTGCATCGATTTTGATATTTCCAGTTTTCGAAGTTGTGGAGTTCCGCAAAAGCGACCAAGTGCTTCCAAGAAGGATTGTGATAAAAAAAAAGTTATACCTTGGGGAGTAATTTTGGTACGTGAACCCATAGTTGCATTTGGAAATGGCTAAGCTTTTACTCAGCAAGGAGCCGGCTAAAAGTTTAGACAATGAGAAACACTTATATTTTGGAAAACCAACCATAAGTTTTCGGAGAGGATCTCCACAAGCAGGTAGCTGGCGTAGCGAGCTGTACTTGCCTTACTGGCCAATTAGAATGAGCTATTAAAGCTAAGAGAAACTTTAACGAGATTACCACTAAGAGTTCTTGCTCAAATGCAACGAGGGTGTAAGCCCTATCAATAGATTTAATGGCATTGAGTAGGAAGAGCCAAGGAAGACAGGATCTTGCCTAACCGTTGTATTAGAGAAATGATGAGTCGAAAAGGAAAGTTGGAATTTATTTAACAATGCAAAAGTATATAGTTTCAATTTTTAGTAACAATTTGGGGTCGCAGACCTCCTAACATTTAAAGTTTTCTCCAGGCAATTAACAATTTATTAGGTTTCAAACCTTTATAAAATCCTAGCAAGGATTTAAAATAGCGAATATAAAAATTCAAAATTTAAAGACAATTAAGGTGATTAAAGTTTAACAATAAATGAGTACAAGGTGTGTACTATAAGAAATTTCTGAGAAAACATTCTAGAGAAAGTAACCACTTCGAAAATAACAATAAGAAAAACATTAAGAATGAGATAGAAGTTCCTATAACTTCTTATATTTGTGCAGAATTACTTTTATTACAATTATACAAAAGAGGGCAGGTCACTTACTGTGAAACCTGAAGAGAAAGTCAAAAGGAAGGTTCTAGACTTCCTAGGTTTAATTAGGAATCGCGAGACTAATGGGGCAAGTTTCCCCTTTCGTGAAACCTAGAAATAACTCACTCCTGAGTTGAAAGAATTGTATTCCCTGATTATAAGGGAGAAACAATGTAAGCTTGAACCGTGTATGAAACACGTGGTTATGCAGAAATTAATTAATGAGATATAAGCAAAGGTGGGAGGGCACGTCTTTAGAGTGACACCTCATTGAAAATGATCTAGAGTTACAATTTTATTAACATGGTTTGTTAGTAGAAGGTTTAGGAAAGATCAATTGGGATTTAGGATCAATGTTCATGGCCTTATTTAAGTAAACGGACGATCGCGACGCGGTAGAAAAGTTGAACAAGCACTAGTTCTCACTATAGTATGTTGAATGGATGAAAAGTTCACTGTAGTAACACGAAAGTTTATGGGAAAGAAAGTTATTGCAATGATGAAAAATAACTGGTTGCACTAGGTAGGCGAAAGTCTATTGCTTGAGAAAGTTGTGAATTACAATTAAATACGCCATAGAACATTCCAACGGTGGAAGAAAATTTAGCTATTGCAGTAATTTATAAAGAAGATTCCTCATTTTAAAATGGTATTCCCACAAGTGAGTGAAAAATACACGACGGCAAGACTTGTAGATAGTGTACAGAATCTGGAAGGTTCCAGAACAATCCTAATGGAAGAATGGGGCCAAAGTTAATCCAGCGGTGGAACGAGCTTAATATTTTATGGACAGCGGGTATTAGATAATATCCCACGTTGTGAGAAGATCTCTCATTTAAATGTTGGCTTAGACAGACAAAAGCCCAACATGGCAAATCCTGCGAAGAATGATTACCGCCCCAAATAAGTAATCTCACGCTGTCTATAAAATGATCAATAAAAGCATCTAGATAATAAAACTGATGAAGATGAGGTTAAAGCCTTAAGTCTGTACTTATCTTGGTTGCATATCGAAGGTGAAGTTCCCTTTGACGGATACCTAATGTGCCAACATGGCGTAGAGTGTAGAGAGTGCCTCTTGGTTTGAGGAGACTGGCTCTAGTTGAGCCTTGACTGACCGAGTCAACTGCCGACTTACAAGTGAGACACACTCAGCGAAGCGCGGTGGGTCCAAGGAAGGGAAAAGAGTGGGGGTAGAAGACAAAAGGAAAACATATAAGCATGACCAATATTGTAAACTTAAATTCTCTTGAGGAAATGGTCTTCAAAGAGTTGATAGCAGGCGATACTAGCACAGCCTGGTGGGTGAAAGAGTAGACGAAGTTCTCTTGATCACGGAGATAATAGCTGGCGATGGCAACGAGATCTGGTGGCCAGATGGAAAAGGAAGTCCTCTTGCACCAGGAAGAATTGAGGTGCTTCAGAGATTCGCTGCTAGATGACGCTAGGTGGGTCATGGAAGATATATATCTAGAACAGACTCACAATGACATAAGAGACATGACCATCAAAGAGAAAATAGAAGATCACTGTTGGTGTTTGATAAAGAGGAAGAAATGAACAAGAAAAGAGCATTAAACTTTATATTCTCTCGTACCGTGTATTCCCAGAATACACCATACTGGGAGGGACAAACACCAACAGAGAACAAATAAGCAGTTAAACATTTAAAGGTAATGGAGCGATCAAAGACAGTGGTCTTGTGATCGGACCATTTGTGGTCAAGACTCTGACCACCATGACTCTCCCACCTCTTCCAGGATAACACTCGGTCACTCTACCAGAAAGCCAGACCAGGGGGGGGGGGGCGAGAAACATCCCTAACCAAGACCAAGTGCCCCACTTTAATGTCGGGACTGGAAAGAAACCACTTCTGTCTCCATTGCAAGGAAGTTAAATATTCCAAATTCCACCTCTTCCAAAAGGAATTGCGGAGGGCTTCAAGTTTACGCCAAACAATAGGTAAATTAGAATCCCTGTAAGAATTGGGAAGAGGAGGAGGGGCAGAAAGAGAAGTGCCGATAAGGAAGTGACCAGGTGTAAGTGGAAGCAGGTCATCAGGGTCATTGGAAAGAGGAGTTAAAGGGCGAGAATTAACAACACCTTCAATCAGAACGGACAGTGAATTGAATTCTTCATAAGTCTGAATTCGATTACCGAAGACTTTTCTTAAATGACGTTTAGTGAGCTTTACGCAAGATTCCCACCTACCACCGTGATGAGGAGCATAGGGAGGTATAAAGCGCCATTTGAAACTCTTTGAGTAGGAAAAATTAGAAATTTGTTCCATGGCAGGAGAAGAAGTAAGAGCTTTCTTCCACAGGGAAGCTGCGCCCTGAAAAGTGGAAGCGTTATCAGAGAACATCTCTGAAGGAACACCACGCCTAGCAGTGAAGCGAGAGACAGCTGATAAAAAGTAAGAAGTAGAAGCATTCGTTACTAGTTCCAAGTGGATTGCGCCAGTAACCATGCAAACAAAGAGAGAAACATAGAGCTTACCAAACAATTTGCGTTTAGCTTCAGGGGAATTTCGTTGATATTGGAACGGACCCATATAGTCCACACCAGTTAAAGCAAATGGGCGTATAGGAGAAGAGCGAAAGGAAGGCAGATCGCTCATTAGTTGAGTATTGACCTTAGGTTTCGCTTTGAAACAAGGAATGCACTTGTGAATTACGGAGGAAACTTCGTGAATTCCATTTATAATCCAGTACTTTTCCCTTAAGAGGCAAAGCAGAGTGCGTGTACCAACATGCAGATTGCGATAATGAAAGTCACGTATAATTAAGGAAGTTACGTGATGTTTGGAAGGCAAAATAACGGGATGCTTTTTGTCTTCAGAGAGCAAAGATTGAGCGAGCCTACCACCTACCCTGAGTAACCTATCGTCATCAAGGAACGGGGCTAAAGCACGTAGACGACTGGATTTGGGAAGATCCCTTTTAGAAGAAGGTAAAGACAATTCAGAAGAAAAGGCTTCTTGCTGTGTCAGTTGTAAAACCTTAATGGTAGCGAGATTCAATTCATGATTGGTAAGGTGTGGTTTAGGGAGAAGAGGTTGGTCAACCACAAGATATTTCCATCTAAGGAGATAGGCGACAATTCGTATTAATTTATGAAAAGAAGAATAGCGGGACAACAAGGGATGAGAAGCATTGGAAACAAGACACGAAGCGGTAGGTAAAGATACTTTTGCTTCAGGCAAGTTGGAGTTTGTAGCTGGAGGTTTAGAAGGCCAACAAGAATAGTCTTCGATTAACCACGAGGGCCCATGCCAGTACAACTGGGAAGCTGCCAATTGAGAGGGTAAACATCCACGAGAGATAATATCGGCTGGGTTGTCAGCGCTGGGCACATGCCTCCATTGACATCCCGAAGAGAGAGTTTGAATTTTGGAAACCCTGTTTGCAACAAAAGTTTGCCAGTGAGAGGGGTTCTTGGCGATCCAAGAAAGGGTGATCATGGAATCGCTCCAGAGATAGATTTGCGAGAATTCGACTTTTAAAACTTCCCGTAATTTTTTGACAAGTTCTGCGGCCATGAGTGCAGCACACAATTCAAGCCTAGGCAAAGTGATAGTTTTAAGAGTGGAGGGAAACCTTAGATTTGGCACAAACAAGGTTGGAAACTGAAGATTCATTTAATGAACCACGATAAACCACATATGCGCAGCAACCATAAGCTTTTTCGGAACTGTCCGCGAACACATGAAGGAAAAAGGATGCATTAGAATGAGAGCTAATTAAATTCCTGGGAATTTCAATAAGGGAAAGATCCAGCAAATTGCTGCGAAACGAGAGCCAACGATTGAGAAAAGAAAGAGGAACAGTGTCATCCCATTCACATTTGAGCGACCACAGCTCTTGTATGAAAAGTTTGGCTATAACGATAACTGGGGCAAGGAATTGAAGCGGATCAAAAATTTTTGCAATTTCAGAGAGAATTTGTCTTTTCGTGTTAGGAAGCTCTTCTGCGAGCGAAACTTTATAGATGAGAGTGTCAGTGCTGGTGCACCAATGAACTCCTAGAGTTTTTATGGATTCGGAGTTTCCACAAATTTCGACAGAAGAAGGATCTACGTCTTCGATGGGAAACTGGGCGAGAAACTCAGGGGAGTTGGAATTCCACTTATGAAGTGGGAAACCTCCAATCCTTAGCAATGCCTGAAGTTCTGAAGACACAAAAGAAGCTTCCTCCAAAGTGGGGAAGGACTGCAAATAATCATCAACATAGAATGACGTAGTTAGTGCTTCAGAGGCTTTGGAATTAAATAAATGACCATCTTGTGAGGCTAGCAAGTGTGGGGAACTGATAGCAGGGAAAGCAGAGGGTTTTAAGCCATAAGTAACCGTTTTTAAGCGAAATACCTTAATGGGCTTACTGATTTCATCACGCCACAAGATTCTTTGGAGATCTCGTTGTTCCGGTTGAATTAAAACTTGGCGGTACATCTGTTTTATATCAGCTATGACAGCTATGGGAAATAATCGAAAGTTTAAGAGTATAGCAGATAGATCTGACTGAATAGCAGGACCAGAGTAAAGGGTGTCGTTAGGGCTGTTGCCATTAACGTCGGGTGATGAACCATTGAATACAACTCGGATTTTATCTTTTACAAGAGGGTTTTTCCACACGGGATGATGATTTAAATAAACCGACTTCAATTGGGGGGTGCAATTCATCATCAGATTTGTTAACAACTTCCATATGATCTAAGCTTTCATACTCATCCATGAAATCAGTGTACTGCTGTTTAACAAGAGGTTCTTTCTTGAATTTGCTCTCGATAGCAAAGAGAGCTTTTCGAGCTTTGGGCTGAGAGTTAATAAGTTTGGGAGGATTATGTAATCTTGGCATTTGAACAACGAACCGGCCATTAGAAGAACGAGTGGTGATGTTCAAAAAAAGTTGCTCACAGAATTCATTTTCTGAAGAGGTTACGTTAGGAGGATCAACGCTTTCGAGCCTCCAAAACTGTTCCAGATCAGTATTGGAGAAGTAACATTGCGATGCGGGTTGGGGAGAATAATGGGGAAGTTGACCTGTGACGATCCATCCAAAATTAGTGTGTCTGGCGACTACGTTTGAAGAACCTGTTTACGAAGGCAATTCCAGAAAACATTGGCACTAAAGAGTATGTCAATAGGGTTTTGCATGTTGAACAAAGGATCGGCTAGCCTTAAATGCGAGGGAATGTTTAACCCTGAAATATCCACAGAGTGACTTGGAGTGTCTTCTCCAATGCTATTGAGAATTAGACAATTCAATTTAAGAAGGTTGTTTCTGTGACAAATGTCTCTTATGGTTAGCTCTGAGAATTGTAAAGCTTGCGATTTTGAGCTGTTGATGCCCGACACGTTAATAGAAGTGGGGTTTACAGGCAGGCCTAGTTTTCTAATCAAGGAATTAGATACAAAATCATGAGTTGCCGCTGAATCAAGAAGACCGCGTGCACGGATCCAGTTGCCAAAGTTATCCTGAACTTCGATTTGGACAGTAGACAACAATACTTGGGCACTACGAATGGACTTGGCATTTTGAATATACGATGAAGCATTGGAATTGTTAGCACTATCATTTTTCGGAGAAGTAGATGCTGTCGATGACCTTGCCTGATCATGACGATGTAGCAAAGTGTGATGAGCCTTTTCACAATGGTAGCAAAGTCTTGTGGACTTGCAATTAGAAGCAGAATGCGTGGGCGCTAGGCATTTGAAGCAATGTTTGTTTTGAGCAACTAATTTCCTTCTGTCGTCGACTGACATTTCTTTAAAGGATTTACAGAGGTATAGGGCATGGGGATCTTTACAAAGTATGCACTTTAAAGGTTCGTTTAAACTCTTGCGGGGTTCGCTTTGAGTGTTTAAAACCATAGAGCTAGCAACACGACGTTCACTAGACCTAGTTGGGTAACCAGTAGTGTTTGATTTAAATTTAGATGGGCTGGACCCTGGTTTTTGGGTATTAGACGCTAAGCGTTCGCTTTTAGGTTTGATAGACATTAATTCAAATTTAGAACTAGGAGATGAGGGTTCACTTTGATTAGCCAAAGCGGTTAAGAGCTGGCATCTGGCATTTATGAAAGTGACTAAATGCTCGTAAGAGTAGTCGTCTTCATTAGAAAGTTCAATTTCCCAAGCTTTGAGGGTAGCAGCATCAACTTTAGAAACCACTAAATGTATTAGGAAAGTATCCCAATGTTCAGTAGGTTGATCTAATTGGGACAGAGCCTTAACGTGAAGTTGTGTAGTGTCAACTAGAGTACGCAAACTAGTGACGTCATTGTGCTGTGACGCAGGTAGGTTGGATAGAGCCTTCATATGGCGTTGGATACGTAACCGTGAATTCCCGTATCTTTCTTTTAATAAGTTAAAGGCAATGGGGTAATTTTCGGCGCTTAAAGGGAGTGCTTCAACTAACTGCAGAGCTTGACCTCTGAGGATAGATCTCAAGTAATGAAACTTGTAAATGACTTGAATGTCTTCATTGTCATGAACAAGGGAGCAAAATAATTCATAGAAAGAATCCCAAGTAGATTCATCTCCAGAGAAATGGGGTAAATCAATTTTAGGTAAAATTGGTTTGGGCTTGTAAGTACCATCACGGAAAGAAGTTTGTGGTTCGTGAAGGGAACCAAGAACAGAAGCGTCCTTTTTCTGCTCATCTTCGAGTTGGCGTATTATTTTGAAAGCAGAACCTATGCCTTCGTAATATTGGTTTTCTACTTCGACTCGATCTTCGGTTTGATTGAGTATGCAAGTTTCTATTTCAGTTTGGATGTTGCAATAATTCTCATACGAACGTTCAAAATCCCTTACACGATGTTTCAACAAGTCTAATTGAGCTTCTGAGGGATCTAACTCTTTAATGTACTTTCTGAATCGGGTAATTTGCCCTTTATAAGATGCTCGTTTAGAAGTAAGTTTTTCATCCTTATCCTTTTCAGTAGGAGCCATATCAAAGAAAATAGATTAAAATTTAACTCACGAAACTGTGGAACCTTGGAAATGCTGTCAAGCTGGCAGCAGCGAATAAGTTGAAAGAAAGGGACACACCAAAGGAGACAGGAGCGGCCTCTTTCCCCTTCACAGGCTTTGCACGACGTAGTTATAGCTGAAAGATTCAAAGCAGGTATTAATAATTTGCAAGGTATTGTCAAATAATCTTTTAAACAGAAAAAATGACAAATGGACTCTCCCGGGTTTCTGGTCCCAAATTTTGGGTAGATTATTGGCTGGGGAATAACCTAACCACCAAGGGAAGATGATAAAGAAAAGGAGGTGGGTTTCGGACTGGAGAAAAAGGATAGAAAGATAGGAGGAGAGTCCCACAAAAGTTGTAAATTTAACCTTAAATACACTCAAGGGCGGTTGCCACCGCAAATCCGCTCTCTGATACCTAAAATGGGTAAGGACCTGGTCGAAGCTAACGGCAACCGCAGCTAGGACTTGGGCGGTTTGCAAGAGAATGGCTTTAGAGTATTCCCTCTCAAGCATGCAGATGCGTACTATGGGGAAGGGTGATGGTCTGGCAAGACAGATAGTAACAGACTTATTGTAGATCTGTTCAAAGGAATTCTTTTTTAACCAAGTAATTCGAAGAATGCCAATAATTTGCATCGATTGTGATATTTCCAGTTTTCGAAGTTGTGGAGTTCCGCAAAAGCGACCAAGTGCTTCCAAGAAGGATTGTGATAAAAAAAAGTTATACCTTGGGGAGTAATTTTGGTACGTGAACCAATAGTTGCATTTGGAAATGGCTAAGCTTTTACTCAGCAAGGAGCCGGCTAAAAGTTTAGACAAAGAGAAACACTTATCTTTTGGAAAACCAACCATAAGTTTTCGGAGAGGATCTCCACAAGCAGGTAGCTGGCGTAGCGAGCTGTACTTGCCTTACTGGCCAATTAGAATGAGCTATTAAAGCTAAGAGAAACTTTAACGAGATTACCACTAAGAGTTCTTGCTCAAATGCAACGAGTGGTGAAAGCCCTATCAATAGATTTAATGGCATTGAGTAGGAAGAGCCAAGGAAGACAGGATCTTGCCTAACCGTTGTATTAGAGAAATGATGAGTCGAAAAGGAAAGTTGGAATTTATTTAACAATGCAAAAAAGTCTAATAGATTTGACAAGTATATAGTTTCAATTTTTAGTAACAATTTGGGGTCGCAGACCTCCTAACATTTAAAGTTTTCTCCAGGCAGTTAACAATTTATTAGGTTTCAAACCTTTATAAAATCCTAGCAAGGATTTAAAATAGCGAATATAAAAATTCAAAATTTAAAGACAATTAAGGTGATTAAAGTTTAACAATAAATAGAGTACAAGGTGTGTACTATAAGAAATTTCTGAGAAAACATTCTAGAGAAAGTAACCACTTCGAAAATAACAATAAGAAAAACATGAAGAATGAGATAGAAGTTCCTATAACTTCTTATATTTGTGCAGAATTACTTTTATTACAATTATACAAAAGAGGGCCGGTCACTTACTGTGAAACCTGAAGAGAAAGTCAAAAGGAAGGTTCTAGACTTCCTAGGTTTAATTAGGAATCACGAGACTAATGGGGCAAGTTTCCCTTTCGTGAAACCTAGAAATAACTCACTCCTGAGTTGAAAGAATTGTATTCCCTGATTATAAGGGAGAAACAATGTAAGCTTGAACCGTGTATGAAACACGTGGTTATGCAGAAATTAATTAATGAGATATAAGCAAAGGTGGGAGGGCACGTCTTTAGAGTGACACCTCATTGAAAATGATCTAGAGTTACAATTTTATTAACATGGTTTGTTAGTAGAAGGTTTAGGAAAGATCAATTGGGATTTAGGATCATTGTTCATGGCCTTATTTAAGTAAACGGACGATCGCGACGCGGTAGAAAAGTTGAACAAGCACTAGTTCTCACTATAGTTTGCTGAATGGATGAAAAGTTCACTGTAGTAACACGAAAGTTTATGGGAAAGAAAGTTATTGCAATGATGAAAAATAACTGGTTGCACTAAGTAGGCGAAAGTCTATTGCTTGAGAAAGTTGTGAATTACAATTAAATGCGCCATAGAACATTCCAACGGTGGAAGAAACTTTAGCTATTGCAGTAATTTATAAAGAAGATTCCTCATTTTAAAATGGTAATCCCACAAGTGAGTGAAAAATACATGACGGCAAGACTTGTAGATAGAGTATAGAATCTGGAAGGTTCCAGAACAATCCTAATGGAAGAATGGGGCCAAAGTTAATCCAGCGGTGGAACGAGCTTAATATTTTATGGACAGCGGGTATTACATAATATCCCACGTTGTGAGAAGATCTCTCATTTAAATGTTGGCTTAGACAGACAAAAGCCCAACATGGCAAATCCCGCGAAGAATGATTACCGCCCCAAATAAGTAATCTCACGCTGTCTATAAAATGATCAATAAAAGCATGTAGATAATAAAACTGATGAAGATGAGGTTAAAACCTTAAGTCTGTACTTATCTTGGTTGCATATCGAAGGTGAAGTTCCCTTTGACGGATACCTAATGTGCCAACATGGCGTAGAGTGTAGAGAGTGCCTCTTGGTTTGAGGAGACTAGCTCTAGTTGAGCCTTGACTGACCGAGTCAACTGCCGACTTACAAGTGAGACCCACTCAGCGAAGCGCGGAGGGTCCAAGGAAGGGAAAAGAGTGGGGGTAGAAGACAAAAGGAAAACATATAAGCATGACCAATATTGTAAACTTAAATTCTCTTGAGGAAATGGTCTTCAAAGAGTTGATAGCAGGCGATACTAGCACAGCCTGGTGGGTGAAAGAGTAGACGAAGTTCTCTTGATCACGGAGATAATAGCTGGCGATGGCAACGAGATCTGGTGGCCAGATGGAAAAGGAAGTCCTCTTGCACCAGGAAGAATTGAGGAGCTTCAGAGATTCGCTGCTAGATGACGCTAGGTGGGTCATGGAAGATATATATCTAGAACAGACTCACAATGACATAAGGGACATGACCATCAAAGAGAAAATAGAAGATCACTGATGGTGTTTGATAAAGAGGAAGAAATGAACAAGAAAAGAGCATTAAACTTTATATTCTCTCGTACCGTGTATTCCCGGAATACACCACCGCTGCCCACGGAGAACGCCGTTTTCTCGCGGTCCTTAGGGTGGACCTCTACCTGCCAGTAGCCACTCTTCAAATCCAAGGTGGAGAACCATCTTGATCCTGAAATGGTGTCCAGCGTGTCGTCGATCCGGGGTAGAGGGTAGCTGTCCTTCTTCGTGACGTCGTTCACCCGCCTGTAGTCCACGCAGAACCTGGTGGAACCGTCTTTCTTCTTCACAAGCACGACCGGAGAACTCCAAGGACTATGTGATGGCTCGATCACCCCTTGCTCCTTCATCTCTTCTACCATCCGGTCGACTTCGGCTTGCTTGGTGAGCGGGACACGTCGGAATGGGGCCCTAATCGGTGCGCTGTCCCCAACGTCGATTCTGTGCTGGACCAAGCTTGTCCTGCCGAAGTCGCTGCTCCCCACGGAGAATACGTCCTGGAATTCGCGTAGCAGGTCCTGAAGTTGGCGTAATTGTTCCTCTTCTAAATGGTCCTGGGATCCTTGGTACAGCTTCTGTAGTTCTTCTGGCAGTGCGCGTTTTCTTCGGTTGTCCGTCTGCAGGTGTCCGTCCGTCGTATCTGTGATGCGGGCAATCCAGGTAACGGGCTCGCAGACTCCTAAGTTGGTGTCCCGGTGAACCGTAATGTCGTAGTCGTTCAGGTTGGACAGGCGGACGTACGGCCGAGACGTCGTGTTGACGAGGGTCTTGGCAACTAGCAATCCTTTTGTCTGGATATCCTCATATTTTGGCTCGATGACAGCCGCCACTCCCTCAGCAGTTCCGTCGACAATTACGGCGGCGCTGGCCTCCGTCCTGGCGGGAACGATGACGTCCTCTCTCAGCCTTACTCGTCGTGCGGTGACGGCCTCGTGTGATGGTTGCAAAGCAAGTTCCTCACCTCCGAAGTGCAGAGTGTTGGTACTCAGGTCCAAGATGATGTTGTTCTGGTCCAGGAAGTCCAGTCCGATGATCACTTCGTTTGATACGTCAGCCACAAGCACTGGATGCTTCACCGCCCATCGGCCAATGACGAGCTCCAGTGATGCTTCGCCATGTACCGGTGCGGTCTCTCCGGTCGCGGTTATTAGCTGGAGGTTCCTCTGTGTGGGTTGCACTCTCCACTTCGGGATCACGGTGGGATTGACGATGGTCCTCGACGCTCCCGTGTCGATCAGCATGGGCCAGCTCACTCCATTGACGACTCCGTCGACCATCAGGCTGCTATTGTCCCTCCGTAACTTCGTCACACGGACTTGGACTGCCGGGGCTTGACGACTGTCACAAGCCAACCTTTGCCCCCCAAGGCTGGCTAATACTCGTTTCCCTGGGTGGCGCGATTTTCAGACGACTGATTTCCCGTCGGATACCCTCGGCGGCGGCGATCACCGCAGTCCTTGCTCAGGTGGCCTTTCTTACCGCAGGCCCAGCAGGTCGGTAGTCCTCTTCCAGGCCGCCTCTCCGGTTGTCTTCCGGCTGTGTCGTTGCTTGTAGTGCCGCGACTATCGAAGAAACGGCTTAGCGCCTCCATCAATTCTTCGGCCAGGGGCTTGGTCTCGTTGGTTTTGCTGGTTCGTCGACGTCCACTTGACGCACCCGCGCGTGCATTCTAGATGCCTGTTTTGCCGTCTCGAACTCAAGTGCTTGGCTCAGCGCATCTGCCAGGGTCTTATTGCGCGCGAGTCGCAGCGCCTGTTGAGTGTCCGAGTCCCGTAGCCCGTCGGTGAAGGTCTGCGTCGCAATCTGTTCCAGAAAGTCGGCCGGCGCTGTTGGATAGGCGAGCCTTACGAGGCGTGCGATGTCCATCTCGAACTCCTGCAGGGTTTCCGCGTTCTTCTGTGCCCGGGTCCGGAGCTGCATCTGGTAGGCCTGCTGAAGATGGCTATCTCCATATCGGGACTCCATATGGGCAATCAGTGAAACGTAGTCCTGGGATCCAGTCGGGATGGCCTGAAGGACGTTAAGGGGGTCGCCTCTCATCGCTACAATGAGAGCTGTAGCCTTTTCTGTGTTGTTCCTGTTATTTATGGAACAGGCTGCCTCGAACTGACGTAAGTAGGTGCTCCACGGGACCTTTCCGTCGAAGGTTGGGGGCGTCACTCTGCTATGCCCGGTTCGTGATATTCCCGGTGTAACGGTGGGCGGGCGTTGGCGCAGCTCGGCAACTTCCTCTCGTAGAGCGTTGAATTTCTCTTCCACCCCTGTCAGTGGGCGTTGGCGCAGCTCGGCAACTTCCTTTTGTAAGGCGTTGAATTTCTCCTCCACCCCCATCAGCGGGCGTTGGCACAGCTCGGCAACTTCTACTTGTAAGGAGTTGAATTTCTCCTCCACCCCCATCAGCGGGCGTTGGCGCAGCTCGGCAATTTCCACTTGTAAGGCGTCGAACTTCTTTTCCACTGCTGCGACTCCTCACGTTGGCCCTGTTCTAATTTCCTTTGGCTCTCCTCTAATTTCGTCTGCAGACACTCTTCCAGATTTTTCTGGCCATCCAGAAATTTGGCGGTTAGGTCCTCTGCTAACTTATTTTGGCTTTCCTTCAGGTCCTCTGCTAACTTCTTCTGGCCATCCTCCATCTTCTTCTGGCCGTCCTCCATCTTCTTCTGGCCGTCTTCCATTTTGGCAGTTAGGTCCTTGGTTTAATTCTTCTGGCCGTCTTCCATCTTGGCATCCATGCCACTTAACTTTTCTAGCAATGCTGCGAATTGCTCTTCTATTTTAGATGTTTGTCTTGTAAGGGGCATGCACTCACAGGAAAATTAAAAAAATGACCTGCTCGGGTTTTGAAACCAGGACCGTCAGGTGTTGTGCTTGTGCTTGAGTTCGTAATCCCGCTTCTGACACCAGTTGTTACGTGCCACCCCCCCCTAGTGGCACTTTTGTTAACTGGATTACGGTGGGTACAAAGCACAACACCAATTACTGCTTAAAGAAATAATTAACTTTATTGTGGCCAGAAAGATACACTACTCATCAGCAAATACAAGCAATTAGGACCTTACTCCAGTTTTCCTAAAGCCTCTTCCTTATGGAGCGCTCTTGCCTCCTTTCACTTGTCAACAGACCACAGTTAATCCTCTGCTAATGAGTCCGGTCCCGTACGCTAGCTGGAAATAGCTGCACTAAGTCTGTCACTGTACTACACACTGTTTCACAATGCACCACAATCACCTCTGTCGCTCGGTGAAATCGCTCGCACTAGCTCGTAAAACACAACAACAACCACTGCTTGACAGGTCGCCCTTATATAGCAGTCCGGTGACTCAATAAATGCTTCTAGATCCATCCAGGGTTCACGGCTTCTCGAGGTTTCCATCGCTGGCTCAGTCACGAATATTCTGGACCATCCCTTTGTCCTAGTAGCCCTGTTGCATAAGGCGCACGCAATACACGAGGCAGGGCACAGCCCAGCCCTGGGGCAGTTGTGACTCATGCGGCGAGCGATGACACAAACTCACAGCCGTAACAATAAATAAATATATATATATATATATATATATATATATATATATATATATATATATATATATCACTTTCTTGTGGACACGATAACTACCGTAATTTTGCACCAATCGCTTTGAAATTTTTACATAATATGTATCACTATAAAATCTAGGTCGAGTTCGTTAATGGGCACAATCGGTCGACGGGGTGAAAATGGCGGGCTTTTTTCGAAAAAGTGAAATATCGCTATAACTCGCTTAGTATTTGAAATATCGAATCCATTCAAAGTTCATACTATGTGTCTGATAAAGCCCAAAAATGTATGTTTGAAAAGTTTTTTGAAGCTCCAACCATTGACCAAAGGGTGGAAAAAGTGGGTTTTTCGGGAAACATTAATCATATCTCTCTTAATAGGCACAATATCAAAACCGTACAAAATGGACAATATTCCCCTAATAATTACCTAAAAGTTTTGTCTGAAAGAATTTTTGATATGACCCACCATTACGCAAAGGGATGAGAAAAATGATTTCGGAATTATATGATAATGCCAAGAGCCATCAGAGGTTGCCATGACAACACTACTAAATTGATGAGGGATGAACCATCAGACGTTGCCATGACAACGCACTTGCACGAGATCACATTCAATTTTCCATCTGACTAAGTGTGAAGCGTCTTCAGTGACATAACTGGTAGCATGCTGAACTTCTATGTCCAAGGTCGCGGGTTCAAAGCCGGCCGAAGTTGTCGTGTTCTCTAAGAGCCCTAAAAATCCCTCAGTATGCTTTCCTTTGGAGGGGAAGTTCCAACGTTCGTTGCGAGTTGTTGGTTGCGGTGGCATCTAGTAGCCAAGTTCACCGCTAGGTGTTGTTGACGGTAGTATTTGGTAGCAACATTAGGAACTACTGCTTGAAATTGACCGTCTGCAGTCCTTACCTCAATTACAGACTAATACACCCTTTATCAGACAGATTCTACACTCACCCAAAGTACACGGGGTTACATGACCGAGTTGTCGCAGCCCCTAAACTGAGGAACCAACCAAAATCTCTGCAGGAGATAAAATTTTGCGTGAAGAAGTAACAGACCGTTAGATAGTTACACATCAGTGTCGAAACCTTGCATAAAGACAGTGTGACCACAAGTATAAAAAATGGACCCCAAATGACAAGAAGGTTACCGTCCTCATAAGACAATAAAATGTTTAATATATGCAAAATATTACGAAAAACAAAGTTAATTAATCTCCGATTATAAAATACTTTCTCGCAATAAATGAGCTCTGATCCTTCTACTAAATCCTGCATATTCTGCTTATTTTCGCCTATCCCCAGGCTTGCCCGGTGAAATCTACCTCCGCCTTCCGGCGTGCCGAGAGGACTTTTTAAAACTGACGTGAGGGTTGGAACGGGGTGCACTCAGCCCCGTGAGGATAATTGAGTAGCTGTCTGACAGTGAGGCAGCGCCCCGATCACGAAAACCAAGATTAACAGCCGAGGGGACCCGATGCGCTGATCACGCGTCACCCCAATATCTGCAGGCCGAATGGCTGGGCAGCGGTCGCTTGGTCGGCCTTAGCCCGTCATGGGCTGTATAGTGCCAGGGGTTGTTGTTTTTTGAAGAAAAAAAATGTTGATTTTTTTAATACTCCTTACTAAGTCAATAACATTGTAAATTAATATTTATTAATTAAACACCAGTTTCGGTCACATTATGGAAAGAAAAAACTAATGGTAAACTACGAGCAAACCTTTTGAAACAAACATTTAAACTTGATCTTTTCTACTAAAACAATTGTTGAAAAATATATTTAAAAAGCAGATCTGTCACAAATGTGAGCTTGAATTTTACAATAAAAGTAATTTTGTGAAAAATTACATAAATAAATAAAAAAATGTATTTGTATTCCTATAAACTGACTAAAAGTTTTTCTTTAAAAATCTTGATATGGTCTTTCTATGTGATGAAAGAACTCTTTGCTGAGTGGAGCCTGTAAGCAAATGAGCGGGTATGAAGATAATGAATACACTTGCATGACCAGTTTCGATCGTCAAGCGATCATCATTATCATATATTTAACACTTAGGCTATTAAATCTACGTCTACAAATATGGGTTATAGTATATACACAGTTATTTAGATGCAGTAGTAATTAAACTAGCATAAATAGTTAAGATATGTGATTTTTAGCCTACTTTCGATTTTTGCAAAAAATGAAAGAATACTTATGAGATCTACACGGGCCAAAATTTGTCAGTCTGTCTGTGTGTGTGTGTGAGAGAGAGAGAGAGAGTTTGTATATCTGTTCCCCCTATCAATTCAAACACGACGAAACCGAATTGAACGATATTTGGTACAGAGGTAGCACTAGCAAAGGACACCTCAATGTCGTGTTTTATATCGCCGCCATGTTGACGGAAACGCAATGGCGGCCACCCAAATGTCCAAAGCTTAATTCAAATTACGACTAACCTAATCATCTGATCTCTACCAAATTTTGCAACAACATACCTTCATGTGCGAAGCGTCTTTTTGATGAAAATACAAGGTTATCATCCAAATAGTTTGAAGATGTCGGCCGTATATGTGTGCAAACTGATCCCCTCCCCCTCTCAATTCAAACGCGACGAAACAAAATCGAACAATCTTTGGTACAGAGGTAGCACTAGCAAAGTAAAACTCAGTGTCATGTTGTATAACGCCGCCATCATAACGAAAAAGAAATGGCTCCCACCCAAATGTTCTAAGCTTAAATCAAATTACGACTGACTTAATCATCCGATCTCTACCAAATTTTGCAGCAATATACCTTAAGGTGGGAAGCGCATTTCCCCCAAACTACAAGGTCATCAGCCAACAAGTTTAAAGATGGCTGATGTATGTATCATGCAATTATTATAGCCTAAGCGTAACTTATGATTCAACAAGACGCTGTCTCACTAAATCCGCTTATCGTACAGAGGGTGGTTTAAACTGTCCTCAAGGAGGTGACCTGTAAGATATTAACATTTTATAATAGAATATTATTCCGTAGTAGTGACTAATAGTTCAGGCTGACCGTGTCGCATCGTGCTGGGCCGTGCCGCACCGTTGGGTCAAAATGGAGGCTATTGTTTCCTCGCTAGTCCATATTTCAGTAGATTGATATCCTTTTAGGAATGTACTGAACAAAATAATACACATTTAGTATTAAATGGTTTATAAAAACAAAAGAAAACGCTAATGAAATCATTCTTTCCAAGAAAAAATATACTATACAGTTACACTAAACCAAATGTCAACGTACCACCAGCAATGGCGGTGTGTCGCTGAGGACTAGCGTCTTTAACTCTTAACCTGGAGGTTCGTGGATCGAATCCAAGCTGGTTCAAATTTTGTAACTTCTTTTTTTTGTATTTATTGATTTATAACTACTCACCCGTTATAATGTTAAGCATATATAGTGGTTATTTGCAATCAAACGTATTATATATACTTATAACATCACATATTTCAACACTCGACTACAGCGATTAAAATTCGTTGTCCTTGATCCTCGGTACAGACTGTTGTTGTTGATTCTTTAGGGGCTTTGTGGCATCATTGCCATATAGCCCCGTGTACTTGGGTGTGCGTAGAAGTTGTCTGATAACCTGTGTCACTGTGATGTCTGTACTAGTGTGTACACTTGTAAATTAGGTAGGATTTGTGTAGGAAGCTGTCCTTCATCCGTGGTTGAGTCTGTTGTGTTGTTGATTCTTTAGGGGCTTTGCGGAATCATGGCCATGTAGCCCCGTATACTTCGGTGTGTGTATAAGTTGTATGATAAACTGTGTCACAGTGATGTCTGTACTAGTTTGTGCACTTTTATACGAGAAAGGATTTGGGTAGGAAGCTGTTGTTGTTTCATTTCAGAGGCTTGGACATCATGGTCATTTATCCTTGTGTACTTGGGTGATAACCAGTGTTATTCTGATGGCTGTATTAGTGTGTATTTATAATTCAGGTGAGGATTCAGTCAATCAACGTATAATATACAACGTTATATTTCAATAAGCTGCTACAACCAACATTCTATTATACTCCTTGAAAAGGACAAAGAGTTATAACTAGGGCTCGGATTTTTAGGAGCTGAAAATCTGGAAAATATTTATTTTTATGTACTAAAATACCTGAAATATGTGAAAAAAAAGTAGAAATATTTAATTATAATTGAGTTTATTAATGTGAATATAAACAACATGCAGTACTCACAAATGACCGTCGATTATCGCGAAACACTTCTTTTGAAGGCGCGAAACTGAGGCAATACGTTTCTTGCCCTCTAGGAGTTGTGTAACTTGAGATCGCTGTTCAGCCTTGATTGCTTTACACTACCACATACAGAACGCCCCCATCATCATCATCATCATCTTGAGCAGTTTCCGACCGCTGTCGGGTCTGCTTGAAGCATACGCCTCTCCATCGTTTCCTGTCCATCCACCATATCTCGTTTTGAACTCTGTCCCAGCACACTCCTCTTTCCTCCACACTCTTCTTAACCCCTTTTGTCCATCTGTCCCTTGGTCTTCCCCTTGACCTCCTTCCCTTCATTTCCATTCCCAACATCTTCTTCGGTATCCTCTCCTCTCGCATCCTCCTCACATGTCCATACGATTGTAGCCTAGACCGCTCTATTCTATTTTGCAATGGTTCCTCTCTTACCATCTCTCTGACTCTCTCATTCCTTACTCTGTCCATTCTTGTTACTCCTACCCTACTCCTCTGGAACTTCATCTCCACTGCTCGTATTTTACTCTTGTCCCTTTCCTCCATCACCCATGTTTCTGAACCATACGTCAAAATTGGCACAAAGTAGGTCTTGTAGATGATTCCTTTACATTTTTCTGGTACATCTTTCTTCCATATCATCCCCCTAACACTCTTGAAAAATCCATCTGCGCACCTTCCCCTTTCATTTATTTCCATCCTATTGCCTCCCTTTTCTTCAATTATGCTTCCCAAGTACTGTGCCTACCAAATGTTTAAGACCACTAGCTTATTTTCAACAAAAACTCGCTGGTCTTATATGTTTAATTCAAATTTTGCCAAATATTTTATGAAAATACTTTGATCTAATAGACATCCACCTGTACCAAGAACATTGTAATACGGCTTTCAGTTTTTGAGTTACAAATTTTAAATACAAGTGGAGTATCGAAGAAAAACGCAATTTTCAACCACAAATTAATTTGTGGACACTAAACCAATGGGGTTACCTTATTGATTATTTTTTATAAGTATTGTAGAATGTATACAAACATTTTGGTAAATGAAAAAAAAATCCCAAAAATTTTCTCGCCATTTGGTAGTGATGTTTGTACTTTTTGTAAAAGGTAACGAATTGAAGCCAAGACTGATGAGCGTTCACTGCTTAATAGCTTCTGTGAGGGTTGAGTTAGCGGACCCAAACTTTCACCAGGCACAGCTCAGCCTGGTGTCAACAGATAAAGAGACAGTTCCAAGGTCAACACTCCGAGTACCTGGAATCAGTTTCCCTCGTCTATTCTGAGAAGCCAGGTATACAAAAATCATTGCCAAATGGCAAGAAAATTTTTGGGATTTTCTTTTCATTTACCAAAACGTTTGTATGCATTCTACAATACTCATAAAAATAATCAATAACGTAACCCCATTGGTTTAGTGTCCACAAATTAATTTGTGGTTGAAAATTGTTTTTTTCTTCGATAGTCCACTTGTATTAAAAAATTGTAACTCAAAAACTGAAAGCCATATTACAAAGTTCTTGGTACAGGTAGATCTCTATTATATCAAAGTATTTTCATAAAATATTTGGCAAAATTTGAATCAAACATATAAGACCAGCGAGCTTTTGTTTAAAATAAGCTAGTGGTCTTAAACTTTTGGTAGGCACTGTACTTGAAGCATTCTACTTTCTGCAACTGCTGTCCTCCAAGTGTTATGCCCATATCCAGACTGTTCTTCCCCCATCAAAAGTAAAATTATCCTTAAATTCTGCAATATACTGCTGAATACGATAACTTGTAGTCGTTTTTACTTTAAGCATCGTAGAACTGCCTTACACTTCGCAGTGCCAGAAATGAACTGCATGTGAGTGACATTGTTTCCAGGTAGCTGGGAGAGGGGGTAGGTATAGGGGTGGTGCAATATGGCTATGGACAAGGAAATTCCCGGCTTCCACAGAGAGTGGCACGGGGCGACAAGATAAGAAAAACACGGCTGCAAGGTGGCATACGCTCTGCTCACAGGTTCTTTCCTGTTGAAGTAACACAGAACGAAAATGCAATAAACTGAGAGATCTAGCATACTGATTTTAAAAAATTATGTCTTTTTATGTGCTAATAAATGAAAAGCAGGACTTTATGTAATTATAGAAAAAAATATGTATTTACATTAAAAAAATATTCATTTATCTAAGAATCTGAGCCCAAGGTTAAAACTATAGCCTACCCATGCATTTAGGAGAAATTAGGCTGAACATCTTGTTTTTCTTTTTGTTGATATACTGATAGTGGTGATTGACCTTCAAGTGTGCTTGCTTAGTGTGATTGTTATTAAATGGTCAAGTTATTGTGGATTATGCACTTAGCTGTGTTTCAGTTTCAATAATTTTGGCATGAGTTTTGTTTAAGTTGGGGGGTTTAGAGCGATGTGTGGTCCTTACCCTTGCTGCAGCCGACACCGCTGCGGTCACTGAACGGGAAGGTATTTCCTGTCTTGTCTCATTATCTCTTATCTTCCTCGGCCAATATCCCGCATTCCTAGCTTCTTGTGTTTGTCGAGCAATGTAACATATGTTTGTTGCCAAGTCTAGAACAACCTAATATGGTGTATGTTACTGTATTCTGGACTTAATCAACTTCAGTTGACAGGAAATATGAATATGAGGAGCCGAGAACAAGTAAGTGGAAGAAATGCCGAACTCAGTTGATGGTCACCAAACCACGTTGCACTAATTGTGAGCCCAGAAATTAATACGGTTTGACAAAAGTAATTAAGTAAGCCACTGCAGTAAGCCTTGCTCTTATTGTTACTGGAGATTTCCACGCGGTGTTTCTCTTCCGGGTTGTTGCAATGCAGCATGACTTGTGACAGATGGTGATCTCAGAAAACCTGGGAGTCGTGAGCACTTCACTTCCCATGTCTATCCTGAGTGTACCGCGTTCCAACCCTCAGACCAGAAATACATTTCTTGACAGAGCCGGGAATCGAACCCACACTTCCACGGTGACAGCCAAGGGTGCTAGGCAATTCGTGTTGACCAACTGAAAAGCATTTCTATTAATAGATTAGTTACGACTCCAAATGTTTTCTGAAATCACCATCTGTCACGATTGACTTCCAGCTCTTCAACACGAGGGAACAGTCAGGACATCTGGTGTCAAGAGGAATTAAGCTGACACGGTTGGGCGCAACTTCAGCGTGGGGATGAAAGGACGCCAGCTGGGGATGCGTAGGCGGACGCAACTAACTACAGAGCACACGCCAAGTAGTTCGTAGACACGATTTACGAGTCAGGTAACTATGGGGCAGGGAATGTGTGGGGAGGGGGGCAATGAATTAACATAATAATGAAATGTGTTCTGCAACTAGCAACCGTACTTCAAATATCTTCTGGCGCATTACTCGAGGACGCTGTCTTGCAGCCAGGAAACTTAATTACCCGGAAAGAAATTATAATTGCCTGCAACATTTATTTGTAAACAGCCTCCAAGCGGCTGCCAGGGGAAGCGATTTTCCTCGTTCACTAGCTGATGTTTACGAGCTGTGGCTGGGCTACAAATCAGCACTACCTGGCAGTGCAAGCACTCACCTTATGAGTTATCCGCTTCCATAACCAGTTAACATATTATTATTATTGTTGTTTATTTTTTGACATTATTATCGCAGCAATTACCCGGTTACATTTCAAGTTACAGTCTGATTCGGCCTTTTAGCAAGGAACCATCCTTACCAAATTACACTGTGCAGGAACCTCACAATACATTAATTTACTGCCCGCACCTTTACGAGTCTTCTTCATTTGTAGGATGAGCTAAGTTTCCATCTGAATTATCTTCGAGACTTTCTGAGTGATGGACTGGAGCATTTTCACCAAGGAACTTCCTGACAATATGGCAATTGTTTAACAGAGCTGCCTTTTTGTAGTTCAATATATATCCGCGGATGCAGGTTCAATACTGATAGACTACTGTCGAGGGTTTTGGGTATAACACCATCAATGGACCGCGCCATTCCTACTGGCTCATTATTCGGGCTTCGGTGGCGTAGTTGGTAGCATGCTGTGCCCAAGATAACGGGTTCAAACCCGGCCGAAGTCGTCGGATTTTTTAAGAGCATTAAAAATCCTTCAGTACCAGCCGGCGCTCCCATGTCATAGATATATGGCATGTAAAAGATCCTTCCACAGGCTAAACTTGTGTGATGCTAAATTGTTAGGTTAGATTACGTCGGAACGCTCTATCAAAGTTCCAACGTTCACCACTAGGTATTATTGATATCTGGTAAGGAAAGTTGGAACTAATTGAAATTGAACGGAACTTGTAGCTGGAAGCAGCTACAGACTCAGGCGAACCGAACATGTCCTCGGACACTCCCGACACTAAAAGCCATACGATAAATAAATAATAAATACATTCTTCGGGCTTTGATGTTTGCCCAGTAGTCTCGCATTCGTTGTTGGTGGGTTTCCTTCCTTTCCTGTGTCCAAATCTTCACCGTTTTCAGCTTCATGTTTCTTGGAAACCTTGGCATACTTAATGGATTGCGCTCCTGAATGCCAGTTAATGTTATCCCCATTTCTTTGATATCTCTATCCAGTTCAATGAACCAGGTCCATTTGGTTTTCCTTTGTTGTTCTGTCTCGCTGGGCTCGTTCGCTTTACTTGTCCATAAACGTTAATCCGTATTTTCCGGATGGAGTTAGTTATCTTCTCCACCTGAATATACAACAGGGGTGTATATAAGGGGGGGGGGCAGCCCCCTCCCCCCGAAAAAGCCAATACAAATTAAGAAAGTGTTGCTTTTGTAAAAGCATAAAATAATTGTAAATTTGGTTATACCCTAATCTTAACTTATTGGCAAAGTTATAAACAATATTAAGACTGAAATTAGACTAACTCGTGGTGCAGTGGCTAGCATTCTTGGCTGATGCCCCGGAGGTCCGAATTCGATTCCCGGCTCTGCCAAGAAATTTTATTTCTGGTCTGAGGGCTGGAACGGGGTACACTCAGCCTTGTGAGGAAAAACTGAGAATTCCGCAGTACGGTATTTTTGAGAAATAAATTATATCAATTAGTAAAGAAAACAAAAACAACTGTTTACCTATCTGCTTAGTTAATTGACAAATATTTAGATATTTGCCATTCATACTCCATAGGCCATAATAGACAATTCATTAAGTATAAAATTTTATTTGTGCGTTGTGTTGTATTTTGCGCGGTGACAATTCCCTGAGAATACTCACAATTTTCCAGGATAGTCAGCCCCCCCCCCCCCTCTCTCCCCCTCCCTCGAAAATAAATGTATATACACCCCTGATATACAAAAAGAGGAAGATTGTAGTTTTACGTGACCGTTAATCTCGAGATCATAAGCAACGGGACCTCCTTGATATAGGCTACAGTTCGTGGTTATGCCGTCTTCTAAATTCCCCATTGTCTTTGAAAGTACCTAAGATTTTTCTCAAAATTTTCCTTTGTTTGGCTTCCACTTTTTAGAACAAGCCCTTTTTTTTTTGTAACCGTGAGGCATTTGGAAGCGTGCAGGACCTCCGGTCGGAAGACACTGCAGTAATGTTTCAGCTTTGCGTTGAATCAATAATAATAATGTTATTGGTTTTACGTCCCTTTTAACAACTGCGGCTTTTAGAGACGCCGGGGTGCCGGAATTTTGCCGCGAAGGGGATCTTTAACGTGCCAGTAAATCTACGGACACGGCTCCCTCGCATTTGCGCACCCTCAAATGCCAGCTGACTGCGCCAGGATACGAACCTGCAACCTCGGGCCCAGCAAGCGTTGAATCATATTGACCCTTTGTTATAGACGCCCTTCGTTAAATGGTAAACCATTTCCATTGTGCTCATGCGCGATGTGAAGGCGTCTTTTTCTGATACATTGGGTGTTATCATCTCACTCAAGTATTTATTATCACTATGGACCGACAGCGGTAGCTACGCTCGCTAACGTACAGCACTAGGCCATGGGGCCAAGCTGTCTGCAGACTCGGTAGACGTGGGTTCGAGCCCCACCGTCGGCCGTCCTTGAAATGGTTTTCCGTGATTTCCCATTTTCAACTCCAGGCAAATGCTGGAACGGTACCATCAGACAGTCCACGGCCGCTTCCTTCCACCTCCTTGCCCAGTTCCATTCATTGCATCTCTCATTAACTCCTATCAAGAGGTTGGCGTCTGGAAGGGCATCCGGCCGTAAAAAACACCACCACAAAGACTTTCATCGTATCTCATCCCCAACCCCGTTGAAACAGGAATAATAAAGGGTAGACATACATGAATTCTTTTATTTATTTATTTTTCTATTTATTTATTTATTTATTTATTTGGTTGTTTGGGCCACCTCTGGACCACGGTGCTTTAGCTGTTGTCTGCCCCTTCTGGTGTTTTTGGTGGATTGTTTGGCGGCTGCCTATGTGCTGAAATTTTGAGCCTTTCTAAAGGACCAGTAATCCTTCGTTTTCTTTGTAAACTCTATTTTACGTTCCTCTGAGCATTTCCTGGACGCGTTGTGGTGCATGTGAGGAAAGGTCTGGTTTCAACTATCAGACGGGAGCGACTCCTGTCATTTATTGTGTCAATTCAGCAAGATCCTTCTCAATTTGTTTGATCCACAAGGACCCAGTGGCTTTATCCTTCTTGGCTACCTTGAAGATCTTATAAGGCAGCCTGTGGTGGTCTATACTGTATTGTGGCCGTAGAAAGCCAGGCGTCTTCTGATGATATCGGTGAGTTTTTTATTTATTTACAGAATATTCCCGCCAAGTCATATTGGGCAAATTTGTGTTTTAACCGACTTAAGAGTTACACCTGATAGTTTGTACAGGTAACACAAAAATGGCTTCAAATATTTACTTTTACACATTGATACAGTCATGACAATGATACAGGGTATCATACAGATTTCACACACACAAACACACACACACACACACACACATGAGACTACATGACCACAATGTCGCTAAGCCCCTAAATGAGTCAACAACAACATTAAATTTCATTTGAGTCATGCTTGGAGCTGTGGTGTCTTGCTATTACACATGCGAATTGTGTCATGGTCCTATTTTAGGAATGATAGCTGGCTAAACATCGTTGTCCTTTCGGACGGGGAGCAGTTTGTAGCTAGTTCCCGTTCCCGTACATCACCCTAGGAGGGTGCTAGGATCTCATCCTGTTGTGGTGTGGACATGTGCTGTGTAATCGCATGAGTCAAAGCGGAGGAACTTTCCATCGTAATTTTAATATCTAAAAACTGAGTTGGTGAGACGTTCTAGAAGTTGGCCTTGTAATTTCCATGTCATAACGTTTCGCCATTATCATATCTTTGTCGTTCAAGGAGTGATTAATTACGATCGTAAACGATAATTTTATGTCCAAGTACAGTAACAGTCAAGAGAGTTCTACCCTTTCGTGGTGCAAGCATTGAGTGTTTCTCGGTGTGAAAATTACTCTTGGGCACGTCATCCCGTTCAAAGTATTATGTAGCACTGCGTTCTGTGGTTCATTCTGATAACTGAGAAATAGTCCTTCCCGGGTGTCCCGCATTCAAGGAAGCACTATGCTGTTTATTTCTACTTCTCAACTCCTCATCCAATTGGTGCCTACGGATTCACACCACAGCCGATCCAGGCGTGTCTGCCTGCAACATTTCAGTTATGGACTTGCCCATAAGGTAAGCTATCATCGACTGGCGTATGTGTAGATTAGTAACGTGAACTACCTATCAGGTGAAAGCAAAGTAAGTAGGGGGTCATTCATAAACGTTTCTTTTATTGTTTATCACCTTTTCAGTATAAAATCCTTATGTGGACTAAATGGTACCAGTGGTTGGGGTGTTGCACCTCTTCTTCTTCTTCTTCTTCTTCCTCTTCTTCTTCTTGTGCCATATTTGGTCAGGAAACGTTGGCGAAGAAAAAATCGTGTGTTCAAACGTAAACGAACATTTCTGCCTTGGTCTTGGAATAATACTCTAGCATTCCTACCCGACTTCCTGTGTGTGGAAATGTCTCTCTGTTAGGTCATACTTGAGGTAATAAACAGCATAGAAGTCGTAATTTACAGAGATTAATGGCAAGTGGTGCATTGCCAAGGTTGCTCCCCGCACAGCGCTTATCTTTCTTGACACAGCGAGAACAATGTAATGTGGTGGTATATCTCGTACGCTGTTAAACCTTGGTTTTCGGGATCCTTTTCAAAGTGAGTTGTTTCTCGTATCGAGATGCTTGAAACGAGCTTTGCCTAATCCTCCTTCCACAAAATACCGTTAATTTCGAAGAAGATTCCCTCCTATGACTCCCATTTTAATTGGTGGTGCGGTGGAAACGTATAGCAATAATTTGAAATGCACCTCCACACCACCCAGCCGTTCTACTGTTACACGCGCGTAATCATAATGTACAGTTAGACGGACACTCAAGTCTTATTCCGCCCACCACTTGTCATCGAGCAGTCTTAAACACGCTAAGACACAAAACTCCGGGTAGGCTATATTCGCAAAAGAAAATAAATGAGTAGATAGATAAACAAATGAATAAATAAATAGATAAATGAATAGATAGATAGATGAATTAATAAATAGATAGGTACATGAATGAATGAATAGGTGAATGGATAAATAGGTAGATGAGTGGATGAATGAATAAATAAATAGATATATACATGAATGAATGAATGAATGAATGAATGAATAAATAAATAGATAGATGGGTGGATGAATGAATAAATAAATAGATAGATGAATGGATGAATAGATAGATGAATGGATGAATGAATGAATAAATAAATAGATAGATGAGTGGATGAATGAATAAATAAATAGATAGATGAATGGATGAATGAATAAATAAATAGATAGATGAGTGGATGAATGAATAAATAAATAAATAAATAGATAGATGAGTGGATGAATGAATAAATAAATAGATAGATGAGTGGATGAATGAATAAATAAATAGATAGATGAATGGATGAATGAATAAATAAAAATATAGATGAGTGGATGAATGAATAAATAAATAGATAGATGAATGGATGAATAGATAGATGAATGGATGAATGAATAAATAAATAGATAGATGAATGGATAAATAGATAGATGAATGGATGAATAGTTAGATGAATGGATGAATGAATAAATAAATAGATGAATGGATGAATGAATAAATAGATAGATGAATGAATAATTAAAAAGATAGGGGAGTGAATAAATGAATAGATGGATGAATGAAAGAATAAATGAATAAATAGATGTATGAATAGATAAATAGGTAGATGAGTGGATGAATAGATAGATGAGTGGATGAATAGATAAATAAATAGATAGATGAATGAATAAAATAATAAATAAATAAATGAATGGAATCAGTCGAGTTTAATGTTTTTCTACAGTGCGGTTAGCTCAACCGTGGACCGAAGCGCTGCCTGTCACGGCGTATCACTAGCGGAGACTTTTGATGTGTAACCTCCCACTTACAATCAGTCTACTGATAGAAGTTCGGTGTTGAGCTTCTGCACACTAAAGAAAGAGACGTCCATCTGCAGTCAGACATTCCTGATACCTTTTGATGATTTCCGGTTATGTTCCATATTTCTGCTGTAATACTCTCGTGAAGTTCTTCCGTATGCCATATTCCCATAAACTTTATTTTCAGATTTCCTTACAAAAAGAGGGGGGGAAAACACACACGGTGTAGCGGAAGGTTTTAAAAATTCAGTATTTTATTTATTTATATATCGTATGGCTTTTAGTGCCGGGAGTGTCCGAGGACATGTTCGGCTCGCCTGAGTCTGTAGCTACTTCCAGCGGACACCCTTAGGGTGAGCTACAAGTTCCGTTCAATTTCAAGTAGTTCCAACTTTCGCCACCAGATATCAATGATACCTAGTGGTGAACGTTGAAACGTTGATAGAGCGTTCCGATGAAATCTAACCTAACAATTTAGCTTCACACAAGTTTAGTCTGTGGAAGGATCTTTTACATGCCATAAATCTATGACATGGGACCGCCGGCTTTACTTCCCCTCCTAAGGAAGGCATACTGAAGGATTTTTAACGCTCTTAAAAATCCGACGACTTCGGCCGGGTTTGAAACCGCTATCTTGGGCACAGCAGTTCAGCGTGCTACCAACTACGCCATCGAAGCCGCTAAAATATTCAGTTTCTTTCGGTGAGACGCTTCATCGGACAAGCGCTGGTGAACCACCGTCATGCTTGCATTGTACCGGTTCAAGGCCGAGCTTGTGGTGTTGAGATCACCAACATGATCTCACCCTTGACATTTGTAGGGCCACCGTAGGTCACTACACCAGGTGGGAGGACTTATATGATCCATTTGACCAGGTTGCAATCTAACGCAGTCTGCTCAAGGTCGAACATGTGATTGGAGCGAACGGAAGAGGGGAAATACACTTAGTGGCCAAAAGT
Source organism: Meconema thalassinum (assembly GCA_946902985.2). Classification (NCBI taxonomy): domain Eukaryota; kingdom Metazoa; phylum Arthropoda; class Insecta; order Orthoptera; family Tettigoniidae; genus Meconema; species Meconema thalassinum. Next base: position 265,132,352 of record OX336390.1, on the reverse strand, counting down.
CATGGGAAGGCACGGGATATGTTAATAACGAGTTGCTTCTCCGCGAGTCCTCAGAACATCAGCAATATGGCGAGGCATCGACTCGACAAGAACTGGGTTCATGACTCCCAACATTCAACTGGGCGGTGATCTGACATTCAGTAGCCCTTCGATCGCCCTGTATGGTTCTGCTTAAGTGACGTGGTATTCATTCGTTAATCACATGTAGTCGTCCCGTGCGGTGGTTTATGCGGATGGTAACATTATCTCTGCGATATTGAAGATCCACCCTCGACACTGCTAACCTCGAAAACACGATTTCGAGTGTAATCTCCGATCTCGGGGGCGTGGTGGCTCAGCGGTCTAGCTGTATGCCTCTCACCAAGGCGGTCTGGGTTCGATTCCCGGTCAATGCATGTGAGATTTTCGAAGTGAAATGCCATGTCCTGTGGTTCGGATTCCACGTAAAAAGGAGGTCCCGTGGCTCATGATCTCAAGATTAACGGTCACGTTAAACTACAAGCTTCCTTATTGGGATTTTCCCCGACGTTTCTGCGAAAATGCAGACTGCTGCTGAGGATTACGTCATGGAACGTAGTAACATTGGGGGAAATATTATTTATAATTGAACGTACTGTGTAGGGGAGACTGTTGTACCAAGAGTATAATGTACCTTGGATCACCGTTTTGTTTCTCAGTATGTGCTGCTAGCTAGGAGAAAATAATCATAGTAGTATATGTACAACTCACCAGAGTGCAGTTATAACCTGTGTGTGATTTGCTCGCATGTTCGTAGAGCTGCTGAATTTCGAAACAAAATTTTGAGTGAATAAAGTAAGAGTTTTAGTTTTCAGTTATCGTTTTCCCAGTGCGAATTGACAACGAACTATTAACACAAACACATGCCTCTAGATTCTTTGTTATCTGGCGAGCATATCTACATGTAGTATTGTTGGTTTAAACATAACCTGTAAGTTAGCCCGCCTTTTTTTATTCCAAAGAGCTCCCTCATGTACCTCGGATCACAATTCCATCTTGTACCTTGGATCACTGCTCCAAGGTATACGATGTTCATACTCATTGGTATTTTGTTTTAAGGTAACAATGCCAAGAAGTAAATCTGGCAATAAACGACCTCCTGTTAATCCTGAGGCAATGCGGAACGCTGTTGAAGCTGACCGTGCACCGCCAGATAAACAAATATCAATTAGAGAAGCATGCAAGGTGTATAAAGTGAAATAGACTACACTGGTATGCCATTAGAAATCTTTCAAGGCTTCAGGAGATGACAAACATGGCAACAAATTAGAAAAACCGTAGGCCTGCAAGTAGGCCTATACTAACACCAGAACAAATTCAATTATTTCCAAAAGCCACAGCAAGGTAGAATAAGAAAAGGGGAAGGAAACCAGGCAGCACCAGAATTATAACAGACACTCCCGAAAAGGTAGAAATCCGGAAACAAAAGTTAAAGAAGAGTTTAAAAATGGAGCCTAAAGTGTTGTCAAACCAACAAAAGCCTCGGAAACGTAAGGTCATTAAGCAATTAATCTTTGACAGTGACTCTGACTTGGATGACGTAGATAAAACTACAGAAGTTTCAACACATGACGAGAATGAAGCTACACTGTTGGAGTTTATAAATCAAGAAGTAACTGAGGCAAATGATGAACTACAGTTCGAGAGAGAGACATTTCAACGAGATGATTGTGTATTGGTTCAATTTACAAAAAAGAAAGGAGCAACCGAACATTTTGTTGGAAGAAGAGTTTCCCAAGATCTTCATGGGTTCGAATTTCAGATAAAGTTCTATAAACGTATTGGAGGAAGCAGTAAATTTGTTTGTGAATCCGAAGATATTGTGTTCGAAGTTAATGAACAAGATATATTACCGTAGTTAAACTTCCTAAACCAGTTGAATCAAGAGGATCTGCTCGAGTAGTTGGACAGTTATGGTTTCAGGTAGATTTTTCGATCTACAATGTAAAATAAACTGATTTTGTTTACACAACCAGTCAAATGCCCTAGTATTTTTATGCAGTGATGCATCTTCACAATTGCAATCATATAAAATGTAAAACTATTGTGATGTGCAGTGTACAAAATAGTGTGATCCAAGGAACAAGACGTTGTGATCCAAGGTACATGATGGTATTGTACCTTGGATAACTTGTACATCTTAAAGAAAAACGAGATTTAAAAATTTAATATTTCAATAATGAGGTTCAAATGGATTTATTGTGATAGATAATTGTGTGTTTGATATGTGAGGTTTGTGAGACAAATAAACTAACAAAAAGAGGCTGCCATTTTAAAGATCTTTTGAAAAGTGATCCAAGGTACAACAGTCTTCCCTACTAATAATCTCTTTCTGGAGTAGGCAGTCCCATTACCCTACATGAAACCTTGAGTTTGGAGCGAGTGAGGGGCTATCTGCTGTTATTGAATCACTGTCAGGCCCAAGTGCATGGGACTATTTACCACATTGTCCAACCACCTCTCCTTTAGCAGTGTTCGAGCAAGGGGTTCCCTGAAGCAGCTGAATCACTTGGCACCAGGCGACCTTGTCAGCCGTGCGCTCTTGGCAACATTTCAACGACTGTACTGGAAATATTCCATCTTGTAATAAGTTCAAGTTCGTCAGGCTCACTCGAGACCATTCATGGCGCGATCACAGCATGTCCTTCTTCGGCAAGAACCAGTAGCGGCTGATACATTATTAGTCTAATGTCTTTGTTGTTGATTGATTTAGAGGCTTTGCGACATCGTGGTCATGTAGCCCGTGCACATGGGCGAGTGTGTAATTTGTCTTATAACATGTGCTATTGTGGTGTCTGTAGTAGTGTGTGTATATGTATTTCATGTGAGGATTGTGAAGAAGGAGGCTGTGGCCTTAAATTAGGAACCATCTCAGCATTTTGCCTGGAGTAGAAGTGTGACGGCTTCGGTGGCGTAGTTGGTAGTATGCTGAGCTTCTATGCCCAAGATCGCGGGTTCAAACTCGACCGAAATCGTCAGATTTAAGAGCGTTAAAAATCCCTCAGTATGCCTTCCTTCGGAGGGGAAGTAAAGCCGGCGGGCCCATGTCATAGGTTTATGGCATGTAAAAGGAACTTCCAGTAACTACAATTGTGTGAACCAAATTTGTAGGTTAGATTTGATAACTCTCTATAAGTTCCAACGTTCGTCGCTAGGTGCCGGTTGCGTTGGCATCTAGTAAACAAATTCGCAGCTAGATGTCGTTGACGGAAGCATTTGGTAGCAAAAGTAGGAACTACTTGAAAATTGATCGTCTGCCGTCCTTACCTGAATTACAGATAAGACACACTAATACAGCCATCACAATTAACACCGGTTATCAGACAGATTCTACACACACCCAAAGTACACGGGGCTACATGACCGCGTTGTCACAGGCCCTAAACTGAGGAACCAACCAGAAGTGTGAAACCACGGAAACCCTCTTCCAGGTTAGCCTCGCGAGGTTGAGTGTACCCCGTTTCAGCCCTCAGACAAGAATTTAATTTCCTGGTAGAGTCAGGAATCAAAACCGGCACTCCGTGGTGACAGCCAAGAATGCTAGTAACTACGCCACGAGGTGGACTATAGATAACGTCAGTTCTAGTATGTTAAATCTAAGTTGCGTGTCCCGTCGTTGGAAGCAGTTTATGAGCAGGGCCGGAGAGAGCGGCCGCGGGCCCCGGTGCTGGGGGTATTTTGGGCCCCTGCCATTTATGCATTTTTGTGCAACCCAAATTCACTAATCACAGCCATGTATTTAGTGTATTATACATACACATATATTTATAACTCTCCATAAAATGCATTACCGATTTTAAACCAAATTTTTGTAAAGTTTAAATGTCAAGTCATGTAAGCACTCCAATTACGGTAATTTTAATAATTCTCACTCCCAAATAAACAGTAACCCATTCACTTTAAAAACAATTCAGATCATATAACTGAATTGTTTTAAACTTAAGAATCCAATCCATTTGTTTTAAAAATCGATTGTTAAAGTGTTCAATACCTTACTGATCTGACAAGTGAGAGGTTAGAAATAAAATATTAAAACACGAAATTCACCATAAACTTACATCTTTAATGGCTCACAGTATATGTACGTGTACAAAACAAACCTACAATACAACCCCCTTTCTGTTGTTTTTTTTTTCTGGAAAAAATCATCTATGATATTATCCAAATAGGTAGACTTCACAAGTTCCGATTCAACAACCAAAACTTCCAAGCTTGAAAGTCTATTTTGGCGCATTATCGAGCGGAAAGCGTTTTTTACGCGATTGAAAACAGAGAAAGAGCGCTCCACGCTCACAACTGTTGCGGGGATGGTAACAAATATCCTCACTGCTACATTAAGATTAGAAAATAGGGTTTCCAAATTTAAAGTTTTAACTTTATTGAGAAGGTCCAAGGGCGTAAGAGTTTTGCTACCAAAGTTAGCTTGGTAAATTAATTTAAGGTTTTGTGATTCATCAGAAAGGTCGTTTTCTATGTCATTAAAATAGCGCCTTACAAGCTTAGCTGATTTTTCCGAAATTAATTCATCTGCCATTTCATTGCATTGCCACAAAACAGAAAACCCGCTACAAAGAGATTGTACTGATCGCTGCACGTCCCCTATGATACTGTCCAGAATAACATTGAACACATCATTTCTGAAATTAGTATTTGCATCATTACTGTCTTCATGACTCATCCTCTTCATCAGCTTGCCTCTTTCTTTTCTTTCGTCTATTTTCTTCCTCTTCAAGTTGTTGGGGCCATCCTGTATTTTTAGCCACAACTTTAGTTTCAGTATACAGTATACGGTCCCACCCTTCACAACGTATAGTTTTCAAGTCTTCTATCAGAGAACTTAAGTTCTTGGCCGCTACATCCCTAGTTTCACCTCGGTGTTGAAGAACTCTGTTGACAATGCCTATTGATTTTAAAACCTGAAAGAAAGAAAGAAAGAAAGAAAGAAAGAAAGAAAGAAAGAATTCGTGTGTTTCCTTATTTTTAAAACATGACATCAGATATATTTAAATTGCCATCATTATACTGCAACTGCATGACGTAAGATTATTGCACTTAACTATAACAAAAACGAGACCTTTGCTAACGCTTATAATTTGTAAACAACTGAAAATATTCTTTTAAATTGAACTGGTATTGCTATAATTTAAAATAACAATAATATTTAAAACAGAATATTAATTTCTTTGAAAAAGTCATTTATTGTGGCTAATCAGTGGGGCACCCACGGGGAGGCTTAGGCCCCTCCTCATACATTGAAAAAAAATTGAGAATAATTCAAAAATGTTTGTCTTTATTATTCTACATATAGATTATTTATTAAAGTTTATGAACTACTAAATTGCCTTTTGTGCAATTCACTTTTTAAACCTAATAAACGTGTCAACTGATTACCGACAGACTTCATCTTATTAGGGTGCGTGGTAGTTAGCAGAGTGGTAGCACTGCGCGCTCTCACTCATCAGCTGGTGCGATGTGATTGAATACAACAGGTTTACTCCATTGTCGCGGGGGGGGGGGGGGGGGGTGAGGGAATGGGCGATGACCCATCGTCTATGCAGTCAAGATATTGAGTACTGTACAACCCCGTCAAACAAAACTGACCCACTCGCACTGCCATCTCACCGATTCAAGGGACATTAACTGAGTAGTAAATGTTACAACAACAAAAATAAAAACAAGTAAACCAAGTCCGGGTTACGCAGATGGGCGCGTTAAAGAGGGCCGATTACGAGGTTCTACTGTAGTTAGTATTTTTGTGACAAGTGTTTCTTTGTTATGATTTTTATGTGGCTTGAAATATCTTTGTAGGTCAAAGAAATACTATTTTACCAGGAAAATAAATAATATTTTCTTTGGTAGTTAAGACCATTTATCCTGCAGGTATTTTTGACTACCGTAACTACACACCCCTTTTCTAAACGAATACATGGCAGGCTATATACTAAATAATAAATATTTGTAATATATGTGAAGTATTCTTACCTTGAACCAAATAGACGTAAGAAGAAGGCAATTGAAGGTTTTGAAATATTTTTTAAATCCCTCAAGGTCTTGACGACATTCAGAAGTTAGGCTCAGTTCAGTCAATGCCTCCAGTGCTTCTATTATCCCTGGAAGGTAAGCTGCGACTGGTTTAACACTGTCTACTCTAGCAGACCAGGGAGTCTTCGACATCGAGTGAAGGGAGCTTGGTATCTTTCCTTTCAAAATTTCCCGTCTTTGGGGGCTGGAGCTAAATATGTTAAACAACTTATGAACAGCTCCAAAGATTGTTGCTGCAGCCACACAGCTTTCCGCTGCTTGTTCTCCACACAGATTCAAGGAATGACAAGTACAAGCAGAGTAAACTGCTTCACTGTTAGTAGACAGAATTCTCGCCTTTGTACACTCCTGTCATGTTACTCCCATTGTCGTAGCCTTGACCCTTACAGTCTTTCAATGGGATGCCAAACTCTTTTAGCTTATATAAAATAAGCTCTGCAATGGCTTCTCCACTTTTTTTGGTACAGTCGGTAAAGCAAAGTAGCCTTTCTTCGACTTGGTAAGGCTGAGTTTAATTTTCAGTCAAATAAACGAATCTCAAAAAGAAACGCAGTCTATTCAACATATGCAGAATCTGGTGTTGCATCAACTATTATGACATAGTATTTTGCCATTTCTCTTTCCTCTAAAATTTTCTTCGTAACTTGGGTAGCGCAAAGAGTAGTCTAATAAACTCATTTTGAATATCATGACACAGATAATTCACTTTCATTGTTTCTCCCTTTTCTTGAAACGAGCGGACTCTATTTAAATGTTCATTCAAAACTGGATCATAATTGACCAGTAGTTCAAAAATTCTCAAAAAATTGCCATTTGAGGGGTTTCCGATTTTATCAATTCTACCCCGAAAAGCAAGTCCTCTTTCAGCTAGGAATAAAGTGACTTCCACTCAACATAGCAGCTTTTATGACTAGAGCTATTCTCATGTTTTGGCAGTTTTTCCAGCGTTTTTCCGCAGAATATCCTTCAGAAAGAGCGAACGAAGATCGTTTTGGCTGGGGCAACGTTCTGAATATTCTGCAAGGTAAACAGTAAAATGCTTTCTTAACCTTGCTCCAAACAAGCCAATGTTTTTGTTTGTATGTTTCATTTGGAAGACCGACACGGGAACGGAATAGCCTACCGAATCAACAGGAATTGTTCAGGCGTAGGAACATGAGGGTATTTTAAGTCTCAGCTGCTATCGAAAGCAGGGTCACCTACATCAACATAGTTGTCTGGTAAAGGTAAATGCGATTTGCGGCCTTTGATAGATTATTCGTAGGCGACACAGATTGAATAGGACTAGGAGTCCCTGTTTCAGTGATGGGAACTGGTTCTTCCTTATTTGATTCGATTTCATTTTGTTGTTAATTTGTAGGTAAAACATCTAATAACTATTTCTATCGGTGGGCCTATTAGTAATGTTACCTTCTTCTATAACTGACGATGATGGAGGACATTTTATAAACTGTCCAAGCGATAGCTGGCCTTTCTTCGATGCTCTTTCCTTCAACTCCCTGGCTTCTCTTTTCCTTTTTTAGCACCTGATTTGTGTATGTAATTGCAACTCATAGTAATTTTCACTAAATACACACTATACGCATTCTAAATTGTAATCCGTAATCAAACTATATTAGACACCGACACCATTAAAACTGACGTAGGCCTATATAAATCACACAAACCGTGCCGAATCACTAACACAACGTAAGTTATTACTATTGGATTAGACAATCGACTGACAGTGGATGACAAAACATTTACGCAGCACAGTGCGGCTAGTGCGTGGACAGCGGGGAAACCCCTTCCTCGGTGCGGGAATCCTCGCGCATGTGCTTCATAGATTGTTGTGCAGCATTGCCAACATCAATTTTTCAAACAGTAAGCTTGCAACTTAAGTTTGTTTTGTGATTTGTATGGTATAAATAATAAAACAAGTTAATTTAATAGCCACACACATTTCCAGTTTCCCAGATGGAACTGGATGAGGTGGGCCTGGAATTCTGTACCAACCACAAAAATTTACATTACATAATTGGACCAGGGCCGGGCCCCGGGTGCTGTAGCACCCCTACACCGGCCTCTCGCCAGCCCTGTTTATGAGGACATTCCCGTCACAGAAGAAAACAAATGAAAGTCACGTGACAGAAAATGGAGGATAGTTTTGCCAATAGTCAAGTGAATTACATTAAATTATAAGTCGATATTCCATTCAATGTGCTTGCCAGCGCATGCGCTGTGCGATATGCTTATTTTTGTTAACTCTTTTTTAGGGTGTTGGAACATCTTGATCATCAGCCCCGTGTAGTTGAGTGTGTATTGAACTTGTTTGATAACCTGTATTTCTGTGATAACTGTAATTATTATGTATGAATTGCGGCCGAAAAGTCATAGCAGGGTATTTTAATTGAACGCCCATGGGCTCCCAGCAAGTTCAATTTAAAGTAGTTCGAACTTTGGCTACAGGATGCTACTGTCACTAACACATAGCGGTGAACGTTGGAACTTGATAGAGCGATTCTAACCAGCCAATTATAACCTATTATAACCTATTATAACCTACAAATTTTGCTACACACCACCAATTGCAGTGATAGGTTCTTTTACAAGCCGTAAATCAATGACATGGACCCGGTGGTTTTACTTCCCCTCCGAAGGAAGGCATACTGAACGATTTTAACGATATTAAGAATCCGACGACCTCAGCCGGGTTTAAACCCACGATCTTAGGCATAGAAGTTCAGCATGCTACTGACTACGCCACACTGTAAAATAGTGTGTGTTACTGTACTACGGGCAGGATGGGGTTAGGCGCCCCGGCATTTGCCTGGAGGGAGTAGGATAAAACACATTGAGGATAGCCGCTGTCAGCGCCCGGATTCGAACGTATAATCTCCGGACTTGCTGCAGCTGCCCGCGCGGCAGTGGTGCACGATTTTAACGAGCACGGCTACGTCGTGGGGTAATGCGATATGCGTGCGCAGCAGGCCTACATTCGAGGCGCATGGTATTGTCCTTGAGGTAGTGTTGGTAAATAAATTGGTGAAAATTAAGACTAATATTGAATAAACCTGCACTTTAATAAACATAGAAAGCTTTGAAGCTATTTTTCAGTGTTGCCTTACAAACAATTTCATGGCAACTTTCAGTCGATCGACATGAATATATGCTCAATTAAATTAGGTGGTGAACATCTACATGTGATATATTATTAATTGCACAGATTACAAGGAATAAAAGTATGACATGGACCTCATGATGTTCGCTTGACGAGCGAAACATGTCATTAATTGCACAGATTACAAGGAATAAAAGTATGACATGGACCTGATGATGCTTGCTTGACGAGCGAAGTATGTCATTAATTGCACAGATTACAAGGAATAAAAGTATGACATGGACCTCATGATGTTCGCTTGACGAGCGAAACATGTCATTAATTGCACAGATTACAAGGAATAAAAGTATGACATGGACCTCATGATGTTCGCTTGACGAGCGAAGTATGTCATTAATTGCACAGATTACAAGGAATAAAAGTATGACATGGACCTCATGATGTTCGCTTGACGAGCGAAGTATGTCATTAATTGCACAGATTACAAGGAATAAAAGTATGACATGGACCTCATGATGTTCGCTTGACGAGCGAAACATGTCATTAATTGCACAGATTACAAGGAATAAAAGTATGACATGGACCCCATGATGTTCGCTTGACGAGCGAAGTATGTCATTAATTGCACAGATTACAAGGAATAAAAGTATGACATGGACCTCATGATGTTCGCTTGACGAGCGAAGTATGTCATTAATTGCACAGATTACAAGGAATAAAAGTATGACATGGACCTCATGATGTTCGCTTGACGAGCGAAACATGTCATTAATTGCACAGATTACAAGGAATAAAAGTATGACATGGACCTCATGATGTTCGCTTGACGAGCGAAGTATGTCATTAATTGCACAGATTACAAGGAATAAAAGTATGACATGGACCTCATGATGTTCGCTTGACGAGCGAAACATGTCATTAATTGCACAGATTACAAGGAATAAAAGTATGACATGGACCCCATGATGTTCGCTTGACGAGCGAAGTATGTCATTAATTGCACAGATTACAAGGAATAAAAGTATGACATGGACCTCATGATGTTCGCTTGACGAGCGAAGTATGTCATTAATTGCACAGATTACAAGGAATAAAAGTATGACATGGACCTCATGATGTTCGCTTGACGAGCGAAACATGTCATTAATTGCACAGATTACAAGGAATAAAAGTATGACATGGACCTCATGATGTTCGCTTGACGAGCGAAGTATGTCATTAATTGCACAGATTACAAGGAATAAAAGTATGACATGGACCTCATGATGTTCGCTTGACGAGCGAAACATGTCATTAATTGCACAGATTACAAGGAATAAAAGTATGACATGGACCTCATGATGTTCGCTTGACGAGCGAAGTATGTCATTAATTGCACAGATTACAAGGAATAAAAGTATGATATGGATCTCATGATGTTCGCTTGACGAGCGAAGTATGTCATTAATTGCACAGATTACAAGGAATAAAAGTATGACATGGACCTCATGATGTTCGCTTGACGAGCGAAGTATGTCATTAATTGCACAGATTACCAGGAATAAAAGTATGACATGGACCTCATGATGTTCGCTTGACGAGCGAAGTATGTCATTAATTGCACAGATTACAAGGAATAAAAGTATGACATGGACCTCATGATTTTCGCTTGACGAGCGAAACATGTCATTAATTGCACAGATTACAAGGAATAAAAGTATGACATGGACCTCATGTTGTTCGCTTGACGAGCGAAGTATGTCATTAATTGCACAGATTACAAGGAATAAAAGTATGACATGGACCTCATGATGTTCGCTTGACGAGCGAAGTATGTCATTAATTGCACAGATTACAAGGAATAAAAGTATGACATGGACCTCATGATGTTCGCTTGACGAGCGAAACATGTCATTAATTGCACAGATTACGAGGAATAAAAGTATGACATGGACCTCATGATGTTCGCTTGACGAGCGAAGTATGTCATTAATTGCACAGATTACAAGGAATAAAAGTATGACATGGACCTCATGATGTTCGCTTGACGAGCGAAGTATGTCATTAATTGCACAGATTACAAGGAATAAAAGTATGACATGGACCTCATGATGTTCGCTTGACGAGCGAAACATGTCATTAATTGCACAGATTACAAGGAATAAAAGTATGACATGGACCCCATGATGTTCGCTTGACGAGCGAAGTATGTCATTAATTGCACAGATTACAAGGAATAAAAGTATGACATGGACCTCATGATGTTCGCTTGACGAGCGAAGTATGTCATTAATTGCACAGATTACAAGGAATAAAAGTATGACATGGACCTCATGATGTTCGCTTGACGAGCGAAACATGTCATTAATTGCACAGATTACAAGGAATAAAAGTATGACATGGACCTCATGATGTTCGCTTGACGAGCGAAGTATGTCATTAATTGCACAGATTACAAGGAATAAAAGTATGACATGGACCTCATGATGTTCGCTTGACGAGCGAAACATGTCATTAATTGCACAGATTACAAGGAATAAAAGTATGACATGGACCTCATGATGTTCGCTTGACGAGCGAAGTATGTCATTAATTGCACAGATTACAAGGAATAAAAGTATGATATGGATCTCATGATGTTCGCTTGACGAGCGAAGTATGTCATTAATTGCACAGATTACAAGGAATAAAAGTATGACATGGACCTCATGATGTTCGCTTGACGAGCGAAGTATGTCATTAATTGCACAGATTACCAGGAATAAAAGTATGACATGGACCTCATGATGTTCGCTTGACGAGCGAAGTATGTCATTAATTGCACAGATTACAAGGAATAAAAGTATGACATGGACCTCATGATGTTCGCTTGACGAGCGAAACATGTCATTAATTGCACAGATTACAAGGAATAAAAGTATGACATGGACCTCATGATGTTCGCTTGACGAGCGAAGTATGTCATTAATTGCACAGATTACAAGGAATAAAAATATGACATGGACCTCATGATGTTCGCTTGACGAGCGAAGTATGTCATTAATTGCACATATTACCAGGAATAAAAGTATGACATGGACCTCATGATGTTCGCTTGACGAGCGAAGTATGTCATTAATTGCACAGATTACCAGGAATAAAAGTATGACATGGACCTCATGATGTTCGCTTGACGAGCGAAGTATGTCATTAATTGCACAGATTACAAGGAATAAAAGTATGACATGGACCTCATGATGTTCGCTTGACGAGCGAAACATGTCATTAATTGCACAGATTACAAGGAATAAAAGTATGACATGGACCTGATGATGCTTGCTTGACGAGCGAAGTATGTCATTAATTGCACAGATTACAAGGAATAAAAGTATGACATGGACCTCATGATGTTCGCTTGACGAGCGAAACATGTCATTAATTGCACAGATTACAAGGAATAAAAGTATGACATGGACCTCATGATGTTCGCTTGACGAGCGAAACATGTCATTAATTGCACAGATTACAAGGAATAAAAGTATGACATGGACCTCATGATGTTCGCTTGACGAGCGAAACATGTCATTAATTGCACAGATTACAAGGAATAAAAGTATGACATGGACCTCATGTTGTTCGCTTGACGAGCGAAGTATGTCATTAATTGCACAGATTACAAGGAATAAAAGTATGACATGGACCTCATGATTCCTGACGAGCGAAACATGCCATCCTTTTATTCCTTGTAATATGTGCGATTAATGACTAACTACTCGGCGCCTTAAGTGATACAAACACAATTTTCCTCAATTCGGATTCAGAAGCAGTTCCTCGTATGCGCATGCAATTGAACCAGCAAGATAAGGGCTTGTTCAATGCAACAGCGGAAATATCACTGGGGTCGGGAAAGGTTACACAATAGGAAGACTTACTAAAGAATAAGGAAACTCGTATTGAACAATCCAGAAAATAGCCTTGGCTCTCACAGTGCATATTGAGTTGTTGTTAATTCATTTACGGGCTTTGCGACGTCGTAGCCATTTAGCCCCGTGTACTTGGGTGCGTGTAGAATTTGTCTGATAACCTGTGTCATTGTGTGTCTGTAGTAGTAGCAGTGTGTGTTTTTAAAGCTGGTGAGGATCGGGAAGGAGGCGGCCGTTGTTTTAAGTTAGGAACCAGCCTGGAATAGAAGTGGCAACCCATGGAAAACCACTTCCAGGATGGCTGAGATGGGAATTGAACCTACTTCCTCTCAGTTTTGCCTCACGAGGCTGAGTAGACCCCGTTCTAGCCCTCAGATTAGATTTGAATTTCTTGGCAGATCCAAGAATCGAACCCGGACCTCTGGGTCGACAACCAAGCAATGTAGCCGCTACAACAGAAGGTGGACGAGTGCATTTTGAGGGAGGCATTATGGTGTAGAGGGGTATGGCGCCCGGATCTGTAAAGAAATGTAATTCTGGTACGAGGGTTGGAACGGGGTACACCCAGTCTCGTAAGGCAGGTCTCCTAGAATGTTTTTGATGTGTAACATCTTTCCGCTCGGTTGCTGGATAGTTTTGTTGGAGTGATCGGAACGATCGAGCTGGCAGTGGTGGATCAAACGGAAGTATGCACTGCCCGCTCGATCGATCAAACGGAAGTGAACTAGCTGGTAGTGGTGGACAACGGAAGTATGCACTGCCCGCTCGATCGATCAAACGGAAGTGTACTAGCTGGCAGTGGTGGACAACGGAAGTATGCACTGCCCGCTCGATCGATCGAATGGAAGTGTGCCCTAGCTGGCAGTGGTGGATCGAACGGAAGTATAAGACGCACTGCCAACTCGATCGATCGATCCAGCTGGCACTGGTAAGAGAAATAATCAGCGCGTGGTGTCGAAAATTGATACCATGACGCACTCTCGGCCATGTGGAATGTGTATGACATACTGAAAGGAAAACGCTCATGCGAACTCTGGTGTCAAGTGATTTAAACAAATGACATGGTACACGTTCGAAGTCTTCGTATCAGTATTTTTAAATGGTAAAATGCCTTAATATCAAACATTATAAGTAGTCGGCATTGCATTGACATAAGGCATTTTAAACTCAATGTCACTCAGGAACATTATCGAAACAAGCAAAATATAAATGAAACTTAATTCCGTAATGCAGTATTATTGGAACGTGGAAATAAGCCACCATCTTGTGCACAATATTTGCGTAGTCGAAATAGCCGTGGGGTGTTTGCGTGTGACTGTGAATCTAGAGATCTTGGGTTCGAATCCTGGGCGGGGTAGATATTTTTTCTACCAGATTATTATTTTAAACGATATTTATCATATCGATATGACTCATTTTAACAGAATCCATATGAAATTACGTGTTGGTCTGTGAATCAAGAGGGCCTGTTTATAAGGAATTTAAGGTTATGAGCGGTGTCGCGTCTATTAATCTAGTTGATCCATATCGTATTCTTTATTTAGGCTAGTGCTGGTGGAAGCTACAAATCATCTAATAAAATGAGTTCCGTATTAAAAACTACAATATTGTACAGCCCGGGGGGGCAGTACCCCCTGAGAACCGCCCCGCCATCTTCTACCAAAACCACCCCAACTGGAAACATTATAATTCCAGAACATATCTCTACACAGCAATCGGCGACCACCTAAGCCTAGGAGGTTAGCCAACGGCTTGCAAAACTCACATAAACATTTACACTAACAACTATCTGGGGCAGCTACACTGATGCAATGCTGACCAAGCAGCGCCGAAACATATAAGAATGGAACCCGGACAGGAAGGATTATCTGTTGTTATGTTCTGTTCTTCGCCAGCGGCCCTGCCCGACGACCGTTCCAGCTCTTCACCAGGTGAGATCTAGCAGGTGCTCAGAATCCTTATTCTTGTAAACACCTGCCCTCAACATTTGTACACATCACAAATTGTATTTCATATTTGTCTAAACTCCCCAAGAGGAACATCTGATTACATCTACTGACCAATAAATACATGGTCAGTAAACTACACGCTTGTTACTAATCACACTCCACTGTATGTCCTCATACCCAACCTGACCTTAGTCATAATTGCCCGTGACCGTAGAAGCCAATAACTGCAGCGTCAGATTCCATTGTACTCGAGCACACGACTCGACTGCAGAGCGCTGAATCACTGACTCTGCACGTTCATTGAATTGCTCGTCCTACTCAGCTGGCAAGCTAGTTTAGCAGCCGGCACTTAGACATTCATCCCCTGACAGATAATTGCATTCTGCAGGGACGCCCCCAATCGCTTAAGCATTTACACCAACACACTACACTGGTAGTCTCTCCCAACCACGGGACACTACTATCATTTCGGAAGCAATCCTCAAAATTAGTACAGTTACACTAACGTGTTTTTCCCACCCCCAACCAAGGGATAAAACAATATCTGTAAAACACTCCCTTTTACAATAGATTAATATTTGTGCCAATAATAGTATAAAATACCGGTGTATCAACAATTTCACGTGAGGTTTCTTCTATGTCAAATGTTACACATCATATGCGACTACTGTAAACTCGTATTTTTTTCATGGTTTCCCCACTTCTACTCCAGACAAATGCCGGGATGGTTCCTAAATCAAGAAGAATACGGCCCAATCATAGCCTCAATTAAAAATACAGATGCCACATTAACATAGGTTATCACCTAACGGCTTCGGTGGCGTAGATGGTAGCATGCTGAACTGCTGTACCCGCCGAAGTTGTCGGATTTTTAAAGAGCATTAAAATCCTTCCTTCGGAGGGGAAGTTAAGCCGGCGGTCCCATGTCATAGATTTATGGCATGTAAAAGATCCTTCCATTAACTAAACTTGTGTGAAGCTAAATTTCTAGGTAAGATTTCGTTGAAACGCTCTATCAACGTTCCAACGTTCACCACTAGGTGTCAGGGACATCTGGTAGCGTATGTTGGAACTACTTGAAATTGAACGGAACGTGTAGCTCATCCCATGGGTGTCCGCTTGAAGCAGGTACAGCCTCTGGCGAGTCAAACATGTTCTCGGACATTCCCGACACTAAAAGCTATACGCTAAATAAACAAATAAAATCAGATAAATTATATACACACACCCAAAATACACGGGGCTTCTCCTAAAAGGAATAACGATAACAACAAATTATATTTCAGCATGAAATCCAGCTGAAAAATAGCATAAGCTCAATTTTTTATTTTTTATTTATATATTTAATGGATAACATTTTCAGTATTATTGTATTATTTAATCTGCTTTGTCAATACTATAAATATGATGTTTATTATTATTATTATTATTATTATTTATTTTGCGCATGCGCTTACACATTCTCAGCATTTGCTGGAAAGAAAACATTTACAATCCCAGATACCGTACATATCACAAGGAGCAAATTCTTGGTGACTGCATTGAGTAGTAGCTTCATATTCCCCTCATTGCTTCAGGCCTGATTGCCCAAGAACAGCCTTACTACGCGACACGTAGAAAGTATGACTGTTTTCTGCATCAGTTTGAAAAGGCCTGGGTCTAATTTCAACGCCGTGAGCGATTCCTTTAAGTTGTTGGGAATCACGCCAGTGCTGGAGATAATAATAGGAACTGTCCTGACTTGTGCCATGTGCCATTGCTTCCTTATCAGTTCTGAAAGCTCTGTGTATTTTGACAGCTTTTCAACATGCTTTGTTAGTATGTTGCCACTGTTTGGGATCGCCACATCTATGAAGGTGGTGTGCTTCATGCATTTGTCAACAAGAACTAAATCAGGTCTGTTGTGCACAGCTGATTGGTCTGTCAATACAGTACGATCCCAGTACAACGTAAAGCTGTCATTTTCCAGTACACTTTCAGGAGCATATTTGTAGTACGGCACTTTCTCTTGGCTCAGCAGTTGAAGTTGTATAGCCAATTCTTGATGGACTATCTTGGCAACAAAATCATGTCTCTTCCTATATTCTGTCCCTGCAAAATGGCGACAACCCGATATAATATGCTGAACAGTCTCAGATGTTGGGCAACCGTATCTGCAATGGTCATCTTGCACAGATGCATCCTTGGTTATGAACTTTAGGTAGTTCCTCGTGGGGACAACCTGGTCCTGAATAGCCATCATAAAGCCTTCTGTTTCAGGAAACATCTGCCCAGAAATCAACCAAAAGTTCGACGCTAGCTTGTCGACGTGAGTTTGGATGACTTCATTGGGATGTCTTCCGTGTAGTGGCTTGGACAACCAGGCATTGAATCTATCCAAATCACTGCGCACCTGAATTTGAGTCTCTTGCTGACTTAAGAGTAGTGGAGTTGAATCATCTGCTTCTGTGACAGCCCTGTGCAGCATCGAATGGTTCGATACAGAACAGAAGTATTTTCTTAGCTCATAGATCTGTCGAGCTACTTGGTTGTTTATATCAACAATTCCTCTCCCACCCATATGTCTCGGTAACATGACTCGTTCCACAGATGCCCTGGGATGGTGTTTTCGTGACTTGGTCAGTGATGTTCTAATTTTCTGTTCTAAGCTTGCAATGTCAGTTTTACTCCACTTGATGACCCCAAACGAGTAACTAAGAATAGGGACAGCATAAGCGTTGATTGCCTTAACCAAGTTTTTACTGTTGAGGCTGGTGTTAGAAACAAGCTTAATTCTTCTGACAAATTCCTTCGTCAGATCTTGTTTCACTACTGAGTGTTCTATGTGTCTGGCTTGCTTCATTCCCAGATACTTGTAGGTCTCGCTAGTGAGCATTGTTGCAATCTGATGGCCCTGAGCTGTTTCATATACACCTTCCTGCAGCTTGCCTTTCATAATGTTCAGCGTCTTACATTTCTCCAGCCCGAATTCCATTTTCACATCCTGTGAAAAGGTTTCCACTATCTTCAACAGAAACTCTAGTTGTGCTCTGGTGGCAGCATATAGCTTTAGGTCATCCATATACAGGAGATGGTTGAGCTTTGCAAGCTCCCTGGAGTTCTTCTTGATACTGAATCCATATTTTGTTGAATTAAGTTGGTTTGATAGTGGGTTCATCGCAAGACAGAACCATAATGGGCTCAAGGAGTCTCCTTGGAATATTCCCTTGTGGATTGGGATCATACTTGTTGCAATACTGCCATTTGTAGTACTAAGGCTCATCACTGTACGCCACGATGTCATGGCGTGTTCCAAGAAATATATAATCTGAGGATCAATCTTATACACTGACAAAATATGGATCAACCAATCATGGGGCACGGAATCATAGGCCTTCTTGTAGTCAATATATGCCGTGAATAAATTTCTGTTATTGGTAAAGGCCTGGTTAGAAACCACTGAGTCAATGATAAGTATTTCTTTACACCCTTTGGACCCTTTCGTGCATCCTTTTTGTTGTGTTGCTATGATGTTATTTTTTTCACAGTGAGCATATATCCTCCTACTAAGACAGGACGTGATGATCTTATACATCGTGGGAAGGCATGTAATTGGACGGTATTTTCCAGGATCTTGCATATTTTGTGGGTCTTTCGGAAGTAGATGTGTTACACCTTGTGTAAGGAAATTTGGCATCTTCTGTGGATGAGCAACAACTTCATTCACCAGAGTAGACAGAAGATCGTATACGCACCAGAATTTCTTATACCAGTAATTCTGTATCTGATCTAAACCAGGTGCTTTCCAGTTCGGAAGACCTTTAATGATGGAAGAAATTTCAGTGGATGTTATTGGATCATATTGCATCGGATTAAATTCTTTAGAGATGTGTGTTACTTCCTGAACCCAATGAGAGTCTGAGTTAAAATTGGTGGCTTTGGATAGTTGATTGCTCCAAAACTCTTCAATTTCTTCTCTTGTTGGATAAGGAGCATTTAAGGATACATAGTTTTCACTCAGTGCTCTGTAGAATTTCTTCTCGCCTTTGACAAATAAGTTGTTGTCCTGTCTCCGTTTCCTACTGGCTCTGTATCTGGAAAGTCTGTTCGCTATCAACGTAAGTTTCTGTTTGAGTGTATCTAAACACTGTTCGGCTTTTGTGTTTGGGTCATCTCGGTCGGTGTGGATTTTGGACCGCCTCATTATTGCCTTACAGAGTCTCACCAGTCTTCTTGTGTGCGTTCCTCTAATAAACTCAGTCAAACGGCCAATATCTGTTCGCAATTTGTCGATATTGCCTATCAGACGTCTCTCCCACTTAGGAGTAACAGGAGCACATTTCCTACTGCAGGAAGTATTCCTTTCTCTCAGTTGGATGCCCATAGTTCTGATAACTGTGACGGCTCCACAGTACAGAACAGTGTGAAGAGATTCTAAGTCATTCACATCTATCAAGTGTTTGGGTAGGATAGCTTGATTCATGATATTTAAAATTTTTGATACCTTCCTAGACGAATTTACTCGAGGCAAGGCAGGTCTAAGCATTGGGTCTGTTCCATTGAACTGAGTCATAGCCGTCATCATTTCATCTGCTAGGATCTTGGTATGTGACTCATCTTCATGATGCGTATCCGGCTGTATGCCACTGACTGGCTCATTGTGTTCTTCTTGATGTTGTTCCTGCTCATGGAGCTCTTGTGCTAATTCACTCTCCAGATTAGTTCCTTGATCACAATCAAACACTCTTCTGACCTCCTGCTTGATTGTATTAAGTCTTGCTTCTGGCACTAAATTATTACGGACTATCGCCCTATATTGGTCCGCCACTCTCTGTTCAGTCACACGGAGTTCGGGGTATGCTTCATGGAACTCATTGAATAATTTCTGCCTATATCCAGTTAGTTCTGTTCCAATGCGAGTCACCTTATAATAAATGCGCATTATGGTCTCGTTCATTGCGATTGACCATTTTAAGCGCTTTCTTGGCAGGCCTGCTTGGGTGAGTGCCGGAAGTGGTTCTGGCACAGCACTTTCAGCAGGCAAAGCACTTGACGTTGGTTGGCTTTGTTGTAGTTGTTGGGCTGTATCTTCTTGTGCGACAGGAGCCCGCCTCATCAGCATCCTGCCACCGACGATTCGCTTGCTGTCATGTCCATCGCCGGCTCTAGACATGCCCTGACGAACCTCAGGCAGCGGCCTTTCATTAATTTTTAAATTTATTTTCTCCATATTATGGGTGGGTGCGTTTTTAACCTACAGCCAGGTGTTCATCTTCAGCCGCTCCTAACATGGAGAACAGACGCTGTTTGCAGCCGCCCGCTACGGATCAGACACTGCAGTTAAGGTTTGTTATCAGGGTTTTCCCTCCCCTAGGCAGGTTGCCTTCACCACGGCTGCGGAGTCCTGCCTACCCCATTTAGTATATCTCGTCATTTCTGGTTAGCACATACCTTATCATTGCAGATTTCTCACAACTCACATTAGATAGGTTATACGGTATAACTATCTTGCAGGGATATTGCTTATATTACAACAGTGGACGTCATTTAACTGCAAACGATCAGCAGAGAAGGAATGCCGTACTTACAAGAATCTATGCAGCAAATACGTGTAACCTAATTTTGTAGGTTAAGCAGATGTACACTTCACCTTTCGTAATATTAACACGTAAACAGTCCGATTATCTGCACAAATGATATGAAGTATATAATAAATGGGCTTTAAACATCCCAATTTCACACACAACACCGTACATAACCCATTTCGAGAAGGCATTTGGGGTTATAAGGCACTGTAACTAACGATGTAGCAACCACAACATGAATGTAAACAAACATATTGCAGCTGTATTTTGATGATTATGACGTTGATATATCCACAAGCACTATAACTCACACTTGTTTTCGACAAGAGTCCTTAAAAGTCACCATAGAAATCATAAACTAACCATATAAACGTGTAAAACTTACATAAAAAGCGGAAATGCGAGGAGCTCAAAATCAAGGACTGTACAGTACAGCATGCCACCGCTGGCATTATTATTATTATTATTATTATTATTATTATTATTTAAACGAACATCTTTCGACATTCAATGATATCTTCTTCAGCGTTTAACATTAATAGAGTTTAGCATTAATAAAATACAGGGTTATATTTATATATCAGCACCGTCACGCGGGGATTTTCCCCCTCGCGCGACGGAGCTGATATATACTGTAAATATAACCCTGTAAAATAAAATGGATATCCTTACAATAATTCGATTAAAATAGAAGTTTCACATTATCATAATAGTATATTATGCAACGCGCCTATAATGCCAATAACTGAGACACGAGTATGTTTATAAAACGAGCGAAACGAGTTTTATAATGTCCATACGAGTGTCTTAATTACCATTATAGGCGAGCTGCATATGATTGTTTATGTTCGACGATAATTATAACTTTATTACCCATATGTTCTAACATAATATTCATGAATATTTGTCGAGATTCTGTCGGTTTTCTTCTTCTTGGGAATTGTGTGGGCTCATCATTTGATCTCTACCCAATAACGAATTCCAAAGCTTTGAAACATTGTTTATCCTGAAGTGGCACCAACATATAGCGCGCAGGTACTATGTTGGATCATTTTGTTATTTTGGTAAAATAACACAAAATAGGCTGTTACAAACGCTTTAAAATTAAAAAGTATCGTATTATCAACTAGTTATTCTTCAAATTCGATGCGTATAGAATGTCAACGAAGGACAAATCAATTGAGTTCCAAATATAACAGTTATGATATCTGGCGGAAAATTCTCGCATAAGAAATCCATTTACTGAACAGAGAACTGGATTATAATATCCGTGGAACTAATGTCATACGCATGCTTCCTCCATGGCGTTCTGGTGTGCTTATGTCAACAACAGCATTCACTAAAATTGTCGGCGAAATCTTACGAATGTAAATGCCCTGCGTAGAAATTGGAGTTGCGGATATTAAGGTACAGTGCTATTTCTTTGGCAATATTCCGCGGTTTGTTTATGCAAACATTAGGGACGGTGCACACTTTCCATGTCGGTAATGGCTAGAAGAATGGTGTTGCAAACTTCTGGACGTAGATTCCTAAATTTCTTGCACATTTCATAGTATTGTCCTGTTTCCGTAAAGGTTCGTGCTGATTTTGTTCTTGTGTTTGCCATTGTAACTTCAATGTATGATCCAATATAGACTACATTGTCAACTTTCAAATCATGTAATTCATATCTGACATGTTGGATTTTGAGTGCATGTGCGAAGCTATCCTTACCTAATTGGTCAATGAATTAAAATATCGAGCTCTGATTGGTTGGAGAAACTGTATCGTAATGAAATGTAGTACTTCAATGCCCCCCTTTATGATACAGTTTTCTGACATTTTACAATTCGACATCGTCGAAAATAAAGGTTTTAAAGCACTAGAATATGGTGTCTAAACTGGAGTTGTGATGGATTGTGGTCAAAATGTAAAACATTGATATAGAGCATTGGAGTATCTACCTTCGATAACTGCCGAAGTCACAACCTTACTTGCTGGCTTCTTCTCGATGTAACTCTTCAAATAGCTTCAACAAAGATTTAGAAGTTGTTTCTAAACTGGAGTTGCGATCGCAACTTTTATATGCCACATGTATTATTATAGCCAACAATGGTGAGTGAGTGGTTATCGTGTCGGACTACCAACCCAAAGCTTACAGGTTTGCTCCTGGCCGTGGTAATTGATTTTTGAAAGGCGACAAAAATCATTGCACGCAAGTCATACGTTGTTGGCATGTTAAAGAACCCATTTGAAGTCATAATGGCAAAATTAATCTCGGGATTTTCCGCCAACACAAAAGTTCCTCCTTTCTCTACTAGAAAGCGCTATAGTGTCAAGGAGCTTAGATATCTAAACTCCTTCACTTTCATAGTGCTCCAAGGAACGACAAAATTCGGCATGCAAGGTGCCCTCTGGGCATCAAATAACAAAGCTTGCACCCGGTACCCGAGGCCATATGACATTATTATTATTATTATTATTATTATTATTATTATTATTATTATTATTATTATTATTATTTCTACTCTCAAAAGTATATTGTATGAGTTATTAAGGTGTTATGATGTCGGGGACTGAAAATAGAAAAACCACTCCGACACTTTAAACGAGTTAACGTTCAATAATTTATGAAAGTGGAAAACCATAGGGAAGATCGTAAGTTAGCCCCGGAAATCGAACTTTGAAGTTTTGGAACTCCAATGTCGTATATATTTAAGTATTAGTAAGTAATTTTTGAGAGCCTTTGTCGGGAGTGTGTCACTCTATGGAAGTGAAACTTGGACTTTTGGAGCAGCAAAGAGGAGAATTGAGGCGTTTGAAATGTGGTGTTACAGGAGAATGATGAAGATCAGATGGGTAGATAGAGTTATAAATAAAGAGGTATTAAGACGAGTGGGAGAGGAGAGATGTTTCTGGTGACTGTTAATGAAGAGATAGGTTGGTAGGGCACATATGAAGACACCCAGGAATAGCAAATTTAGTTATGGGAGGAAGGGCCGAGGATAAGAACGGTAGGGGTAGACCAAGGTTAGAATTTGTTAAAAAGATTACCTCGGATGTAGGGTGTGGTAGCTATGTAGACATGAAACGATTAGCTCAGAACTGGGAAGCATGGAGAGTTGCATCAAACCAGTCGAAAGACTGAAGACTCAAACAACAACATGCCTCATGCTCCTACCGTCTGGTGTGTGCCAGTGTGTTACTTTTCTGCGAATAGGATTCTTCATATAACTGTACTGTCCTTTCTTTCTTTCTTTCTTTCTTTCTTTCTATCTTTCTTTCTTTCTTTCTTTCTTCCTGCCTTCTTTCCTTCCTTTTTTCCTTTCTTTGTTCCTTCCTTTCTCCCTTCCGTCCTTCCTTCCTTCTTTCCCTCTTTTCTTCCTTCCTTTCGTCTTTCCTTCCTTCCTTTCCTCCTTCCTTTGTTCCTTCCTTCCATCCTTCCTATCGTCCTTCCTTCCTTTCTTTATGCCTTCCTTTCATCCATCCTTCCTTCTTTTCTTCCTTCATTTCTTCCTTCCTTCCATCCTTCCTTTGTTCCTTCCTTCCTTTCTTTCTTTCTTTCTTTCTTTCTTTCTTTCTTTCTTCCTTCCTTTCTTCCTTCCTTTCGTCTTTCCTTCCTTCCTTTCCTCCTTCCTTTCTTCCTTCCTTTCGTCTTCCCTTCCTTCCTTTCCTCCTTCCTTTCTTCCTTCCTTCCTTTCGTCTTTCATTCCTTCCTTTCTTCCTTTCTTCATGCCTTCCTTCCATCCTTCCTATCGTCCTTCCTTCCTTCCTTCCTTTCTTCCATCCTTCCTTCCTTCCTTTCATCTTTTCTTCATTCCTTTCTCCCTTCCTTTCTTCCTTCCTTCCGTTCTTCCTTTCTTCTTTCCTTTCTTCCTCACTTTCTTCCGACCTTCCGTCCTTTCTACCTACCTTCCTTTCTTTCTTCCTTTCTTTCTTCCTTACTCCCTAATTTTAAATGTAGCAAACAGGCGTCTGACCTCAATTTCTTTGGGGTAGTGACAATGTACTGTATGTGTCATGTTTTCAGTGATGTGTTTATTCTATGTTGAAAATTGCTCTTTCTAGAAAGTGTATCATTTAAAGTTACAAACTATTTCTCTGAAGAGGTGTCCGTGACGGTCAAAGATAATAAGACTAGGTTTTAGTGATTGAATACAGTTGATTAAAGCCCTCATTTACAACGTTTTTTCATGTATCTTACACTTGTACACATTCTTCGGAATGATGCTTGAATATCTGTGAAAACCAGCGCAGTGAAAATTATTTCTATGCATTTCTCATTATGCTAAGTACAGATTAACTGAAGCAGATCGCGAAGAAGAACAATTTTGTTTACTTTTGCCCACTTAAGTGAGTATACTTTTTCTTTCTTTCTAGGTGAGTACGTGCTGTGCTTGTGGGCGTCAACTGTCTGTGAGTTACAATAAACTTTGCTTGATCACACTTTTTTTTTCAGGGCATGCTACATGCAATGCTTAGAATCAACATTCACCTTCGGTAGCGTCTATGTCATTTTATCTCTATAAATAAGTGTTCCGACTGAATATTTTACATTTTCGACTAAGACTTTCTATTAATTTCGGATGAGGCATAAGGTAGCCTACGTGATATGGCGATACAATTCTTTGAGAAAATGTTGTGGTGCCATTTTGTAGAATGTTATTAAACTCTTTGTGGGATAATATACAGCACTAGGGATTCTTTATAACAAGAAGAAAAACAGACAGGTTATTTATATATTTTTAATTATGTTATTATTTTAAATTATTATTTAATATTTTATTATATTAATTACCGGCATTTAATTATTTTATTTAATTTTAATTTTTTAATTAATTATTTAATTATATGAAAACCGCCGGCCCCGTGGTGTTGTGGTAGCGCGCCTGCCTCTCACCCAGAGGCCTTGGGTTCGATTCCCTGCTCCGTCAGGGATTTTAAAACTGAAGTGAGGGTTGGAACGGGGTGCACTCAGCCTCGTGGGGACAATTGAGTAGCTGTTTGACAGTGAGACAGCACCCCGATCACGAAAACCAAGACAACGGCTGAGGGGACCCGATGAGCTGATCACTCGTCACCCCAATATCTGCAGGCCAAATGGTTGGGCAGCGGTCGCTTGGTCGGCCTAGGCCCTTCATGGGCTGTATAGTGCCAGAGTTTTTTTTTAAATTATATGAAATCATTATATCTCGTATGAATTATCATAAAAATTACCAATTCCCAATATTCCTGTGCATATTGTGTGCACTTGTTAGACTGATTTCCATTCCGTCTATCAAACAATGTCAAGTTCGGTGCTTTACCGCTCAATATCTAGGTATGCTTGGTATGCCTAAGTGACTTCACAGTCATTAGTTCAATATCTATAATGATATTTTTGCTCCCGTATCTCTCAACTACCAACATCCTGGTTCGTGGGAACATGCTGTTGTCTGTAGCGATAACTCGTGCGGTTATCGCAGCGCCAAGCAAAATACAGTACCTCACGTCTCTATCTGAAGAAAGTTACTGGGGCGTGGGACGTACAAGGTTTGCAGGAAACAATGAAAAAGAATACTTGTTAAATGTTGAGTTTCTGCCAATGTCCATGAGAGCTTGCTCATTGAAGCGAGTCTAGTAACAGCCCAAAGAAGACGTTGCTGGCCACAGCACACAGCTCGTGGTTTATCCACGATAGTGACGCAGCCAAGTGCTTTGTGCGACTGACAATTTACGTATTAACGCGCATACTCCAGAATTTGAGGCTCGCAAACTGTATGGTATCCCGATGCGCATCCAAGGCTCACCGACACAACTGTAGTAGAAACTATCCCATACCACCAGTCGATTTAAAACTAATACGTAATACAGTAATTCTCCTTTAATAATTCACTGGAATAAGCGATACATGCATAATCGTGAATGGACTTGACAGTACGGAATTATTAAAACTATCCCATGGTATGCTACTGTATAAAGTTCTTACCTGGGCGAAAGGAGGTGGGTAAATTTACTTACTTTTTTCTATGTTGATGTGAACTTGACATTCCAAAGAAAGCTAATACGGCTAATTTAAGACCCTGTTGAGGTTATTCGTACTTAAATCTTGAATTTATGTTCTGACAATTAACTTCGCGCATAGCACATTCGATCTTCTTACTTCGGAGTTAATCTCTCTCTATAAATAAAACTAACTTTCTGTCAGGACATTTTGAATATTTGACTACACCTGTGTGTTTATCCCGGACGAGGTGTATAATGACCCCCCAGGTTGGGAACCACTATGTAGGTAACAAGGAGTTGCATTCCCAACTAGAAGGACTAAAGTTTGACCCCCAAAAGTGGCGGTGATTCGAACGTGTTTATAGCTCATCCAGCTATAAAAATAAGGATAGGAGGCGAATATGACATAGAATAGGTTCTGTCAATGTGCGGGCAAAATACCGAGTTCAAAATTCATCCAACCATTCTAAACATTAGGCAGGGGTGGGGGTGGAGGATACACACAGGGACAACATATGGGTTCATAAGCTTATACGGTACTATAGGCCTATAAACAATTATCCTATCCCACCAACGATTTTATTGTGTAAGAGGTACTACTCCAAGGCGCGGTGTCTCAGAGGGGATTCCTTATTATCACACGGAAGTAGGGCATTGAGGAAAGAAATTTGTACGGTACCCACCATTTTCCTATTAAGATAAAAATCTTGGCATCTGTTGTGTGAGATTTCACACCACATCTTCATAAAGACAATTTTTCAAATCTTATGCAGCCAAAATGATTCCAAGAATACATCTCAAGAATCAAATCCTTCACCAATGAAACTATTGAGTTGTTGTTTATTCCTATTAAGGGCTTGGGCATTGTGGTCATTTCAGCCACGCAGAATTTGTCTCATAACCTCTATTACTGCAGTATCTATATGAGTGTGTGTGGTTTTTGTAATCAAAGCGAGGATTGGGAATAAGGTGGTTGTGGCCTTCAGTTATGAACCATCCCGGCATTTGCCTAAAGTAAAAATGGGGAAACCACGGAAAACCACTTCTAGGAGGTGAGGTGGGAATCGAACCCACCTCTTCTCAGTTTTGCCCTACGAAGCTGAGTGTAACCCGTTCAAAGTCCTCAGACTAAGAATTACATTTCTTGGCAGAGCCGGGAATCGAATACGGACCTCCGGGGCGACAGCCAAGAATGCTAGCTGCTACACCACGAGGTGGTCGGAAACTATTGAAGGGAAAGAAAAAAGTATCACAAGTTTTCATTGTTTTCACCTTCAACGAAACTTGTAGGCTGTTTACATGTTGGCCACCTCGTGGTGTAGCGGTTAGCGTTCTTGGCTGTTGCCCCGGAGGTCCGGGTTCGATTCCTGACACTGCGAAGAAATTTTGATTCTGATCTGAGGACTGGAACGGCATGCACTCAGCCTCGTGGGGCAAAGCTGTAAAGAAGCGGGTTCGATTCCTATCCCAGCCATCCTGGAAGTTGTTTTCGTGGTTTCCCCACTTCTACTCCATTCAAATACTGGGATGGTTTCTAACTTAAGACCACGCCATCCTCGTTCCCAATTCTATCCCCAATTTACAAATACACACACACACACACACTAGTACAGCAATTACAGTTACACAGGTTATCACACAAATTCCACACACACACGAATACACGGAGCTACATGACCACGAAGTAGCAGCCCATAAAATAAGCAATAACAAGAATGATTACATGCTGCTCCAACAGATTAAACTTTTGTACGTAGAGAAATAGCTGGCGGTAGGGAAAGGCATAAAGGCATAAACCGTTGCATGGACATACCACCGGGTGAGTTAGCCGAGGTCGTTACGGCGTGACTGCAGGCAGTCGCTCACTGGCATTTTTTTACAGATTATATTTTCGCATTTTCCAGTATTTGGGATTATATTGTGTCGACCGGCTTAAAATTTGCAATATCAATATTGCCAATTAGGCAACACTAAAAATGGTTTCATAGCTCTCTATACTCCCGACTCTGCCAAGAAATTTAGTTGTGGTCTGAAGGCTGGAACGGGATATACTCAGTTTTGTGAGACAGAACTGTGAAGACATGGATTCAATCCCACATCAACCGTCCTAGAAGTGGATTTCCGGTGTTTCTCCACTTGTACTCCAAGAAAATGCTGGGCTGGCACCTACATCAGACCACACCGTCTCCTTTCCTAACCCTGGTCTAGTTACAAATACACATCCTAGTACAGCAATCAAAGTGACACAGGTTATCCGACAGATTCCACAAACACAACCAAGTAGGCTACACGAGGATAAATGATCACGATGTCGCATAGAATTTCAACTTCAGAGTACAGGGGCGTGGTGACGCAGCCGTCATGCTGTTTACCTCTCACCATGGCACAGTGGGTCAAAATCAAAATCTAGGGGGACAAAATTATTTTTACGTTTTAATCATGAATTTAGAGTGAAAGCAACGTATATAATTTGTTTACTACATAATAAACATCAGTTAAGACCTTTTTAAGCTACGTCTACACATGCAAGAAATTGTCTATGACTAAGAGTTGGATAGAGCATTCATTTATATCTTCAGAACAATTTTCAACCCCTAATTTACTTTTAACTAAGTCACAAAGTTCCACTTTTGGCATAATCGTCGAATCCAGTGCTTCAAACACTTGTAAACGTGTGAGAACTGGTTGCGCGGCATCTTCTGAAACGTCAAATAACTAAGTAAGTTGCAAAAAGATGCAAAAAATCTTATGACAGGCGTAAACTACAAGAATTTATCTACATTTTAACATTAAGTAGAAAGTGACGCAGAGTGACGCGACATACTAAAAATCTAAGAAAAAATATAATTTTAAAAATAACAGTTAAATATTAGTCTATATAATGCAAATATAGCTAAAATTACGTAACAATTACGCGCATTAATAAATGAAACACGTTACAAAGTTCATACCTTCAGCTGCATGTTCCATCTTAAAGCATCACACTAATCACAAAGATAACCAAACCACAGCCACTTACATTCACCCTCCAATTCAGACTGCTCGAACAGTGGTGACAGATTTACACTAAAATGCGTTTATATCCCAGAATAGTGAGCGGCAATTATATGAGAATGCTGTAGAAGTAATAAATTTTGATTTTTTAATTATGAAAATAAATAATTTTGTCCTCCTAGATTTCGATTTTGACCCACTGTGCATGGTAGACCGGCTTTGATTCCCGGTCAATGCATGTGAGATTTTCGTAGTTAAATACCATGTTCTGCGGATAGTATTCCACATAAAATGGAGGTCCCGTGGCTCGTGATTGCGGTCACGTAACACTACAAGCTTAAACATGAGAGAGGCGATATTTTATCTCACTCTGCACATCGAGGTTGGCGGAAAATCCTACATACAGTATTTCCGATTCAAGTCACGAGGTATGTAGCTAGTTACTTCTTTGAAATCACTCCATCTCTGCTTCAGATTGTGAGGTAAGTACTTTGACAGTTAAGTCACGAAACCGGAGATGCTGGTAGGACAGAGTACGGGAAGACCATGATGTTTGTAATTAGCTGGAGGTGTTTGAATATTCCAGGAGGATTAAACGTAAATAAAATGGCTGGAACGGAATTCACTCATCCTCGAGATGCCAACTGAGACGAGATGGATTTGATCCCCACGTGATACATCCTAGAAGGGGTCTTGTGTGATTTCACATTTCCATTCCTGGAAAATACCGTGGTCGTATCCTTCCCAATCCCAGCCTCAATTAAAAGTTCACATAAAAAAATCAAAACAAATACGTGGTCAGCGCATCGGGTCCCCTCGGACGTTAATCTTGGTTTTCGTGACCGGGGTGCAGACTCACTGTCAACAGACAGACATTTTTTGACCTAAGAGGAAGCGGTTCTTGATACAATACAGCATACCTGCCAACTCTCCCGATTTAGGCGGGAGACTCCCGATTTCAGACCATTTCTCCCGCCCTCCCGCTTAACGTATTAAATCTCCCGATTTTTCAAAAAACCCACGCGTAATTTCGGATTTAATATGTCGTCTATCGAACGGATCGACTTTACGTGTTTTGAAGTTATATCTCGATACCGCAGTTTCGCTTTGTATCGATAATCGACAACTGCGTACTAACTCCCGCGTCGCGTCCTGCTGTTATAAAAAGTTGGCTTCGAATAAGTCTTCGTTTGAAATCGGCTTCGAATAAGTCTTCGTTTGAAATCGTCGAAGGTTAATTCAGCGCTTGTTCCTAGATGTGTTGCATAATGACCAGTGGGTGATAGGTAGTTGTACGCTGCGGAATATTGTATCTGTTTCACACGTGAAATTATATGATTTGTGTATAACTTAGTTTGATGTTGTTGGCGTTAATATGCCGGTAGGTTATTGTGATTTTTCGAACTGAGTGATTGCGTCGGTTCGTCGGTAATAAGGCGAAATGATATGTGACATTTAAAAGTGTGTACAAAGATCACATTCCCAGGGTGTCTACCGGTAACGGAAGTAACGAATTTTACAAATGGGTAACGGAAAAGTAACGAATTTTACATACGGGTAACGAAAATTTTCCGAAGGCGGATTGAATCATTTAAACTTGCGCCTCTAAGCTCAGAGATTGCGATGGAGCGAGTTTCACGCAAGCGGCGCCAATTGCATAAGCTATATTTCCCCGTTCCCGACCTCGAGGAAATGCATACTGAGGATACCCTTAGTGGTATACATCGTTCAGCGTATATCGTCGGCATCAAGATGACTTTTAGTTTTGTGTGAAATAATTATGTGTTATATTAGGAAGCCTGACTTTTCGCGAGACGTTTATTCGTGAAAACTTCTGAAATTATTCAGAAACCTCGCATTTTTCGCATTTATTTGGAGACTATTAAATTGAAGTCCAGAAATAACGCTAAATAATTTAATGTCGCGATCTTGCGAAATGTTACCGTTTTGAAAAAGATTCGAAATACGTAGGCTGTAACTTATTTTAAAAATCTGTCTCGTAAATTTGCGACATCCAGTATGGTTAATTCGAAATTCCGTTATATGTCGATTTTTCCTTCTAACTTGGGTTCCATCGGATATATTATAATCTAACCGGTTATTTCGAAAACTTGTATAACTTTTATAATTCGTGATTCGGATTTGAAAGAAAACGTGTCCTCTAGTCGTATTATTCGTGTAATCCTCTCCGAATAATTCTTAATATTTGATACCTACTTCGAACATTCATACTCAAGACGGCCGGCTGACCGCACGACTTGCCTGCGGGAATCTCGTCAAATGGACCGAGATCGACGTCAGTAGCGTAAAATCAAAAAACCCGTCCCCTATCGTGAACTTGTGACCACGAGGTCTGCGGGAATCCCGTCAAAGATGATTGGGCACCAATCACGAAACATTCCGAAACCTACTCGCTACTTTTCCCATGACCGTATACTTAAAAGCGTACGGGGAGCGAGAAGTGCATCTACCCACTTAGAAATGACAGCCTACGTAGCGTCGCGATACTAATTTCTCCTCGTGATCTACCCTGAACTGATGAGCTCCCAACCACAGCATAGGGACAGCGGGAATCACGGCGCCGGCCATACAACTTGTCCATAACTACTCGTGAATTTTAACCATGCCCAACCCTGAGCTTGCATCCACCAATCTGTGAGGACGAATAAACAATCGTTCAACGGCCGGGTGCGGCGCGGTATGCATAATATCGCGAGGACAACTTGAATCTCGTAAAACGGCTGAGAGCGGCAGCGATTGCGATACATCGCGATATTTCTCCGCATTCAATGACGAGAACAACTGTATTTTTGTCAAACGGACAGCAAGTGGCGCCGATTGCATAATAATGCTATATTTCCTCGCGCCCGACCTCAAAGACAATGGAAATCTCGTCGAACGACTAAAAGTGACACCGATTATTAAATCGCGATATTTATCAGTGTTCTATCGCGAAAACAACGGGAATCTTGACAAACGGGTGAGACCAGCGCCGATCGTGTAACATCTTGAAATTTCGCCGTACTTGACTGTGAAGACAGAATTCGGTTACAATCATGTAACGTCCCATAAATTTCGTCGTGATCTACCGCGGGGACAAAGGAAATCTCGCCACGGTCAAGAGAAGAGCAGAGCAACCTCTTGGCAATTATAAAAACGCCTTGTGCACAAGACGACATATTAGCTGAAACAACTCATTTGATAATAAATTTCTAGTATTTATTTATTATTTTTGAAATTGTTGTAACTCCCTAAGTGAATTGTATTTACCGCTTTAAACACAGTTCATTGCTCTCTTTCTCCACCGCGTGATGAGCCCATTTGCTTGCAGACCGCAGACGTATCTTGAATTCAAAGGTAACTAAAATTAACTAAAAGGTAGCTAAAAAGTAACTAGTTTTTACTTCATCCTTAACAGTAGACACCCTGATTCCGCATATAACTGAGTCAGGAAGAGGCGCAACATTTGCATTTTGTAGTGTCTGTAGGTGTGATTTCAGTATCTCGCATATTGGAAAGGGGGACATTTCATTTTCCAAAATTAAGTTTTTTGTAAATACATTTCCTAGCATGTTAACAGACACTCAAGTCAATTTTAATGAGGAAATGGATGCTTTACATTCCCAATTTTGTAACTTCCAACTTGAGGATGTGACATCCATTGAAGAAGAAGAGAGAATTGATGTGAAGTGGGCACTGGTAGGCCAAATGATATGTAGTGGTGGGGTACTCAAGTTATGCTTTCCATTCTGACCATTCCGCATAGTAATGCAGAGTGTGAGAGGATGTTCAGGTCATCTCTCTCTGACAAGACTTTGGACAAACTTACAACTCTGAAGTCGATTCAGAAAGAGAAGTGTTTTGTGCAAGAATATAGCAAGACCTTTTTGAAGAGGGCAAAATCAGCCTCAGTCACCTGCAACAACGACCAATAATATGATCTTCGATACATATTTGCTGCAATGTCTTAGCCTATGTATGTATTATGTAGCGTCCTCGCCCCCCCCCCCCCCCCCCCCCCTCCCCGTCGCCGCGTCGAATCTCCCGATTTTTCACTTTGAGAGGTTGGCAGGTATGAATACAGTGTCGATGCTTGAAGGGTCTCCCGCCCAGTCAAGCCCAAAGAATGTCTGTCTGTCGACTTTTTTCTACAGTTCTATTTCGGGCTATAAAACTGGTGATATTTCTTAATGGAAACACATTCTTGTGTACTATTGCAATTATAAATATTCTACGGGTATCCGTGTCTCTTCATAATCAAAATTGTGGATGTAATCCTTATGGTGTTCTGTCTAGATCACTCCAAATATGAAAATATACACAATTGTTTTCACACTTATCTTAAACAAACAAAAAAACAAAAAAAAACTTCAAAACTAACAGTGATGATTTCACAAAATTCACAAAATATTCTTAGGAACACCTTCTAGGTCCCTGTAAAAATTCGTATGCCTGAGACCAACAAAAGTATAGAGACAGGAATGATGATCATGTAATTTACGGGTGCACGTAAGTGGGGGGGGGGTAATGCCGGTTTAAAATAGTGTCATGGCCGCCGTGTGAGTCCAAGCCGATATTTCGCGAACCCATGGTCGGATTTTGATAAATGAGGTGTCGTAGGACTCGGGCTACCGCCCTCTTTCGTCTGGAGAACTTATTTCAACCCTAAAATAAAACCTACCCCTACTAGGGGATGAAATAGTAATTTTTAGGTAAATGTGGCTTTCCATGTGCAACATGCATGAGGTCCGATACCAGTACGAAATTAAACTTGTTCCACATGAAACGCATGCATACATCTGGATGCCACTATGATTTAACATTTTTGTTATGTTTTTACGCATGCGCACTTGAGGTTTTTGAAAGAGGGCGGGCTTTTTGAATAATGATTTATAGATAAGATAAGTTATTTTTTAATAAATTAACCAAAAGATCCAAAACTAGTAGGTCATCTGCTTTTTAATATCTCATGAACCAATAAGGCTAGGGACTTGTATGAGGGGTCGTTGGACTTGAATGTATTATTCATTTTTGTCAAAAGGGCCTAACTGCACTTTTGTTAATATCTCGCTAACTAATAATCAGAGAGGGTCGAGTGAGGTGTCATAGGACTCAGGATGGCCAACCCTTTTCCATGGCCAATGAATTTACCCAAAAGGCCCAAAACAGCAAGGTCATCGACCTAAGATTTTATAAACTACCGTAATCATCTAAGAGGATCAAATGAGGTGTCATAGAACTCAGGATGGCTAACCCTTTCCCATGGCCAACGAATTTACCCAAAAGACTCAAAACAGCAAGGTCATCGACCTATGATTTTATATGCTAATCATCAGAGAGGGTCAAGTGAGGTGTCATAGGACTCAGGATGGCCAACCCTTTCCCATGGCCAACGAATTTACCCAAAAGACCCAAAACAGCAAGGTCATCGACCTACGATTTTATAAACTAATCATCAGAGAGGGTCAAGTGACGTGTCATAAGACTCAGGATGGCCAACCCTTTCCCATGGCGAACGAATTTACCCAAAAGACCCAAAACAGCAAGGTTATCGACCTAAGATTTTATATACTAATCATCAGAGAGGTTCAAGTGAGGTGTCATAGGACTTACAATGGTTAACCCTTTCCCATGACCAATGAATTTACCCCAAAAATCCAATACATCAAGGTCATCGACCTGAGATTTTATAAACTAATAATCGGATACGAACATGTGAGATGTTTACCCTGAGTGATGAAACATAGCTAGATAGAGAAAGATTTATTGTAGGCTACATGTATGGTGACTGACAAGTCTTTCACCATTGGAACTTGTTTTCAGATCAAACTGCAGCACAGAGAGAGTATAGGTTGCAGGCATGGGTTAATAAATGACAAACGGTGTACACAAAATCTGATTTATCGATTCAAGAATTAAGAGTAGACTATCTTTAATTGATTGGTTAAAGAGGATAGCTAAAACACAAAATGGTGACTACATCGAACTAAACTGAACCAAGCTGAATCAAACCCAACTAAACCGAACTAAACCGAACCAAACCTAATCGAAAACAAGCCAAGGGTTTAAGTGTAAAACTTGTGGGTGGATGTGGTCATTGGTGATGTCAAAAGGAAAGGGATAACGCTGTACCTATAGAGGGTAAGGTAAAGCTACTGCATGGTGATAATGCACACACCCAAGTACATGAACCACACACAACTATCATATGCTGTTCTTATGGGTTGAGTGTTAAAACTTGCTCAGAGGTTACTGGGACAAGATGGTCGCTACACACAACAAGATTTAAATACTTGAGGATAATAATCTATACACACTCACTCGCTTGTTCTAAACTAAACTGTCTTGCTGGCAGTGCTCACACAGTAGGCGGATGACAGAAATGCTTGGCTAACAGAAATACAATCATTTCAGGTTGTCTAATGTTACCAGCTAACCATTTTGTGCTGCAATGGCGAGCACATGTGCCTCTTACACTAGAGATCTTAACTCGATTTCCAGCTCCAAGGCCTAGAACGAATCAAACTAAGAAAGAAGGGCATGGTGGCGCAGTGGTTAGCCTGTTAGCCTTTCACTAAAGTAGACTAGGGTTTGATTTCAGGTTAATATGCATGTCATAAACATATTTAAAAAAAAGCAGAGTTAATGTTTAAAACTGATTGCACTTGTCTCTTTTCAAATTATTGCTTGGATTACAAATACAAAGGTGGACTGGGTTTGATATACAGTTAATGCTGCCTGTCGCGCACAAGACTGTAAGAAAGCCAAAAGAGCAAAAGGCGTAGGTAGAGCAGTGGTAAAATCGCTATATGTAGAGAACTACCTAGCGGTTTTATGAACTGGCAAAGCTATGTCGCATAAACAGTGCAGGATACAAGCCAGCAACCATAATTTGTATCTTGTGGAACAGAGAAAATTACTTTTGCCTTATGGATAACAAATGTGTGCAGACGAATGACCTATGCATTAGCCTACCATGGGGTTATAACCACGAGGAGAAGATGTGATTTTTATATTTTATTGTTTAGAGACATGGCTTTTTATAACCAGAAGATTTAGTAGATTTAGTATTTTGTAAATATTCATTTTTG
Organism: Meconema thalassinum; assembly: GCA_946902985.2. Classification (NCBI taxonomy): domain Eukaryota; kingdom Metazoa; phylum Arthropoda; class Insecta; order Orthoptera; family Tettigoniidae; genus Meconema; species Meconema thalassinum. The sequence goes on along the minus strand of OX336390.1, from coordinate 265,095,749 downwards.
TAATTGTGATTAGTTATTTTTTTTATAAATAGTGGAAACCATTTTTTATAATAGTAAATGGTAAATGTTTAACTTAAAGTTCTTTGGGATGAGTGTGCATGTCAAGGTTTTTTTTTATTTTTATAAATAGAGTGGTTGTGTTTGTTCTCAAAGACAGGCATGGTTGTGTAAATGTGTGTGTGGGTAGCATTGATTGTTTAACCAGAGCAAACACGGTGAGGTAGGGTGGGAAAATCAACACTTATATATAAATAGTAAATAGTAATTTTGTTTTTTTCAATAGTTTTGTTTCTTTGAAATGCAGCGGTAGATAGGCGTTATTTTGTAAAACAGTCTTACCTGCAGTAGTATTAGTAGACATCTATGTTTTGCAAACACATAGACAGACTGTACTATTGCCTTGGTCAAGCACTCACTTTAACACCATTTACAATAACTTAAAATGAAAAAATCATGTTTCGTAAATATGAACTTCTGACATATACAAAATGAAAAGAAAATGTGTAAACAACAAATTGGAAAATCCATGTTTCCATATCATGAAATTCAAAAACTTTAATCTGACTCTTTTTAAATGCAAATGGAAAATTGACAAATTGCAATGTGTAAAATGTAAAAATGAAAAAAAAAAGAACAAATGGCTATCGTCATTTTAAAAAATTAAAAAAACAAGGTGCTCTATGTATGGTTGAGGTGTGAATCAAACCCCCTCTACTTATTTGGACCACTCGAGATTGAGTAGACTTGTTTTAGACCTCTTACCACTTTTAAAATTTTGTGTTGAAGCTGGGAACTGAACCCAAGAGCTTTGGAGTGCCAGCTAACTATGCTAACCGCTACGCTACAAAGACAACTTTACACTACTCTTAATGAATATTAGATTTTAAATTTTACATTTTAGATTTAATAATTCACATTTTATATCTTTTTGATTCTAGATTTTGTGAAAAGACCAAACCATAATGTCATTTCACGAATTGATTGCCGGCGGTAGAGATGGAAACTATTCTCTGTTTACTTGTGTCACACGCCACTCTGCTTCGTTGACAGGTACAGTTGCACGAGTGAGAACATGACTCAGTTCCAGTTGCCTCTGTCATCGTTTAATATTGTCCGTGGTAACTTGAGCTCATGTGACGCTTATCTGACGCAATGCTGCTTGACTTATGTGCAGAATTAATTTTGTCATCACTGTGTCCTCCGCTTTACCCCGCGGGGCTCCTGCTACAATAATCAAGCTCAGCGGTAATGGGTAATACCACCCCCCTACTCCCGTAAACCTTTGGTAGGACCTGTAAGATATAAGATTTTTTTTCAGTTTTACAATTTCTTATCGTAGTAGGATCATCAACAGTTTATAAAAACAATCAATCAGATTTTTCTGATGATGATCGCTTGACGATCGAGACTGGTGATCCAAGTGAATTTATTAACCTCGTGTATTTTTTTTTTCAGGATTAGGGAACCACCTATTACAATTAGATACAATCCTGTTGACCTACTGGAAAGCATTACACTTCTATTACTAAGGCATTACTGGAAAATGGCTTCTAACACGATAATGAAACTACTTAAAGGTCACTCTGGGGTCTGACGAACCCCATTATGTTTTTCTGAATGCTATACAATACAGTCACAACATATTAGAAAACTAGCAGTAGTGCCCGGCTTGGCCCGGTGGATTTATATGTTTTATGGATGGTAATGAATACTACTACAGAACTGGAGCGCTCAAGGATAAGGATCGGAAAGCACCAACGCTTATTGCAGCTGATACCTCAGTATACTGCACCAACACCATCGTCCTTATACAGAGGCATACTATTGTCATGATGGTAACTGTTTTAAGGGGCCTATGAAATATTTTTGCACTAATTACTCCCCGTGACTGCAATTTATAAGCAGCTCGCAATTCTGCACCAGAACACTGGTAGGGTCGCCGTAATGCTGCCCGCATTGCCTGGCAACAATAGACTTAGATATTATTATTGCAGCTGTTCGGGAGCGCTTGTTTTTCCGACTTACTGAACAAAAATCAATATTTAAGGTTACCTGAGAGGTGTAGCCTAATGCCACATAGCCTAAACTATTCCTCTTGAATCTGGCTATCATATACAAAAATATTTTTTCGAATCCGACTGATAGTTCCAAAGATTGGCGCGTTTAAACACACAAACAAACACACTCTTCAGCTTTATTATATTAGTATAGAAGTATAAATAACATGCACGGATATTTTCAGAGATTCATTAAGAATCTTCTTAGTAATACAGTAGACTAGAGTAGCCATGATGACCGCCAACCTTCGATAGAAGACGGCACGAGAAGAAGTGATTTTACAATATTGTTTTAGCCTATAGTCTTTTGATGACCCTACTACGATACAAAATTGTAAAACTGAAAAGTTCTTAGGTCTGATGAAGAATAATTAAAATATTCCGTGCTTTTTTTTTACAACTCTCCTCAGTAATAAACAATTCACTTAGGCTATGCTAACAATCACTACTGGCCAACTAAATGTAACAATGTGGGTAATTACGTCATATTGTTACAAGGATGTTGGAATTTGATTGTTTATTCACAGCAATCTAAGCATAACACTGCCCGATGTTCATCGCATAAAGCTCGCTGGCAAGACCAACGGGCAAGACGATCACGCTAGACCGCAGATTAACTATCGCTCAGAAAGTAACTGCGGAAGCGGCTTTGACCTTTTATAAGGTCCCAATACTCACGGAATGTCTTCAGCAAACTCTTTACAATTACATACAGCACCATTGTGCGACCTGTAATGGAATATGCTGGTCCCGTCTGGGGCTATGCTGTCCCTTCAACAACCAACAAACTGCAAGTTGATCAAAATAAAGCGCTACGTAGGCTTACGTTATCAAAATCTGAGTGGTACTTACGTAACGCTCAACTAGACGCTGATTACCAGCTTCCTTTGATCCGTACACGAATTAAAAATTAGGCTACAAGTTGTTTGATTGCTATCATAGATTAGTAAATATTGAAAACCGTCTAAATATTTCGGATGGCCGCCATATTGGATCTTTATAGCCTATATGTAGGCTGTAGAGTTAGCCTATGTACTATTATAAATGACGATTATAGCGTAGGTTCATTATTCAAACGTTGACTTCGATCGCATGATTAGGACACAATAAATTAAAACTTAATTTTAAAATTTCGCACAGCCGCCAACTTGAGGTTATGTAAGAAATTGAACTAAATTAGATGTTAGTGCATTACAATGTGTATAAACATTTGCTGTACCATGTTTCACTGCGCTCGGTTGCTTAAATCGCGAGAAAAATCTATTTAAATTGTTCAACTTCACTTGGCCGCAATGTTCGCTTTGTACTTTGCAAGTTTTTGAGAGTCACATAGGTGAACTCCTAGTAGTGCCCTTTATCACCGTACAACATTTCAGGGTGATATCAGTTATAGTTTCTGAGATATAGAATGCCCGTGAAATATTTCGCACAGCTGCCATGTTGTATTTGGGAGATGTAAAAATAATTGAAGTTTGGGGTCGGAGGCCAATGTACTATGACCTTACCAAGTTCCATTGAAATCGCTTAAGCCGTTTCTGTTTTATTATGAAGGGGGGGGACACACACGGACTAAAGATGATCTCATAAAGCCTATAGGCTAAAAATGTATCAAAAACACGGAGAACCAACCATCCACTCATAAACACGTTGAGTAATTAACAGGCCACCGGGAGTCGAGATAAAAGACCCCGGATTTTAATTGAATAACCTCTCTTCTCATTATTTTCAACATTCGTGCTACTATAGTATAGCGATTAACTATTCTTTTCACCTTCTGTAATTTCACAAATGCCTACTGCACCAGGTCATATCCTGACCAAATAAGATATGGTGGTAATTATCCAACACCCATAATCAATCCTGCACGTTCGTTTATGGGCTGAAAGTCTATAATTCAACGCGCATGTGAGGGTACCAGACCAGACCAGACCCTTTATCGGGGGACAGAAGGAAGCAAGTTAGTGACATACGTGATGGAATTTGGCGATTAACCTTCAAAATATCACTGACTGATACACTAGACAACAAATTTTAACTTTTTGTTTTTGTTTTCAAAGGCAAGAATAGTTGATTTATATGGATTTGAGTGTGCTGATGTTGAAAATGACAGTTAAAAATCTAGATTAGCTCAGATTTGTAAATTATTGAAACTTTTATGTCCTTCACATATTACAGTATAATGGGACAAAAAATTTTGGGGTTATTAGCACATCTGCGGGGAATTATAACAGAAGTTGTGTTTCCACACAGTAACTCATAACTTACGTAAAAGTCGCAATAAAAAAGGACCGGTTTTGATTTCATACAGAAACGCAAACACTCGTGTCACGATACACAATGGAGCATTACGGAAGACGAGCAATCTTAGTTCGACTGTGTTAGCTAGAAACAAACACAGCATTCATTGGCATTCCTGTAATAAGAAACAAGTAGTTCCGCGAAGAACTAGGCCTATACTCTATAGCCTATTTTCATATATCCTACTACCGGGTGAGTTAGCCGTGGTCGTTACGCCATGACTGCTGGCAGTCGCTCACATCCGGGAGGCGAGGAGGTTCGACTCCTCCCACCGGCAACCTTGAAGATGGTCTTCTGTGGTTTCCCATCTTCCTTCCAGACAAATGCCGGGGTTGGTCCCTAACTATAGGCCACAGCCGCTACCTTCCAACTCCTCGACCTTCCATTCCAACTTTCCTCCCCAACGGTACTTGTAGGTCACCCATTGGGTGTCCGTCTCGAAGCAGCTACAAAACTGGCGAGCCGAACATGTCCTCCGACACTCCTGGCACTAAAATCCATACGCTAAAATAAATATATATATATATATATATATACACACATCAAAAAAAGTTTTGCATCACCTCGGTTCCCAGATCTCCGGCATATAGACGTTGACTGTGTATATTGTATCAAAGATACAGTCCCTTTGACTGTTCATAGATGTCACTAAAACTGCTCAAAGATGTAAACAACCATGCATGAGCAGGACCTATTAGACGGAGGGGGTACGACAGCCGATCAGTTCCAGTCATTCCACCAGGACGAAGGTACGCTGCTCATGTTGTCTGTAGTTCTACCATGCCTAGAAGGTCAATACCGCAGTTCGATCGCGTCCGCATTGTTACTTTGTGTCAAGAAGGGCTCTCAACAAGGGAAGTTTCCAGGCGTCTCAGAGTGAACCAAAGCGATGTTGTTCGGACATGGAGGAGGTACAGAGATACAGGAACTGTCGATGACAGGCCTCGCTCAGGCCGCCCAAGGGCTACTACTGTAGTGGATGACCGCTACTTACGGATTGCCGCTCGGAGGAACCCTGACAGCAATGCCACCATGTTGAATAATGCGTTTCGTTCAGCCACAGGACGTCGTGTTTCAACTCAAACTGTGCGCAATAGGCTGCATGATGCGCAACTTCACTCCCGACGTCCATGGCGAGGTACAGCTTTGCAACCCCGACACCATGCAGCGCGGTACAGATGGGCCCAACAACATGCTGAATGGACCCCACAGAATTGGCATCACGTTCTCTTCACCGATGAGTGTCGCATATGCCTTCAACCAGACAATCGTCGGAGACGTGTTTGGAGGCACCCTGGTCAGGCTGAACGTCTTAGACACACTGTCCAGCGAGTGCAGCAAGGTGGTGGTTCCCTGATGTTTTGGGGTGGCATTATGTGGGGCCGACGTACGCCACTGGTGGTCATGGAAGGCTCCGAAACGGCTTTACGATACCTGAATGACATCCTCCGACCCATAGTGCACCCATATCGGCAGAATATTGGAGAGGCATTTGTCTTCATGGACGACAATTCTCGACCTCATCGTGCACATCTTGTGAATGCGTTCCTTCAAGATAACGACATCGCTCGACTACAGTGGCCAGCATGTTCGCCAGACATGAACCCTATCGAACATGCCTGGGATATGTTGAAAAGGGCTGTTTATGGACGTCTTGACCCACCAACCACTCTGAGAGATTTACGCCGAATTGTCGTTGAGGAGTGGGACAATTTGGACCAACAGTGTCTTGATGAACTTGTGGATAGTATGCCACGACGAATACAGGCATGCATCAATGCAAGAGGACGTGCTACTGGGTATTAGAGGTAGTGGTGTGTACTGCAATCTGGACCACAAATGCTGAAAGTCTAGCTGTATGATGGTACAACATGCAATGTGTGGGTCTCATGAGCAATAAAACGAGCTGAAATGTTGTTTGTGTTGATCTCTATTCCCTTTGTATTTAAAGGTTCCGGAACTCTTGGAACCGAGGTGATGCAAAACTTTTTTTGATGTGTGTATATATATATATATATATATCCTACTTATGTTAATTGCCTCTATCAACATACAAAATGTCAGTTTGATTGCTGTAATAGATTCGTAGATATTGAGACCCGTCTAAATATTTCGGATGGTCGCCATGTTGGATTTTTATATATGTAGGCCATGAAGTTATGTACTATCACATGAAGATTATTGTGTAGGTGTATTATTCAAACTTCAATCGCATGATTAGGACACAAGAAATAAAAGCGAGATTTTAAAATTTCACACAGCCGCCATCTTCTGGTTATGAAAACAATTGAAATAAATTAGATGCCAGTGGGTTACAATGTGTATATAAACGCGAGAAACGTCCATTTAAATATTTAAATTTTGCGTCGCCTTGAATTTGTGCTCACCAGGTTATAGAAAGTCCCATAGGTGGACTTATGTTTATCGCCTCTATCAACATACAATATTTCAGTTTATTTGCTGTCATAGATTAGTAGATATTGAGAACCGTCTAAATATTTCGGATGGTCACCATGTTGGATTTTTATATATGTAGACCATAGAGTTATGTACTATTAGATGACGATTATTGCGTAGGTTCATTATTCAAACGTTGACAAGAAATAAAAACTTAATTTTGAAATTTCGCACAGCCGACATCTTGAGGTTATATAAACAATCGAACTAAAGTAGATGTCAGTGCATTACATGGTGTATAAACATTTGCTGAATCAAGTTTCACTGCGAGAAATGTATATTTAACAATTTCAACTTCGCTTGGTCGCCATGATCGTTTTGTAGTTAACAGGTTTTTGAAAGACACATAGATGTACCCCTTAAAACAACAATTATCATCATCATCAACCTTTATCACCGCACAACTTGCTGTAATAGTTTCGGAGATATAGAATGCCGGTGAAATATTTCGCACAGCCACCATGTTGGATTGGTGAGATGTAATAAAATTTTAAGGGCACTGTCGAGGTCGGCCAAAATAGTACTATAATCTCACCGAGTTTCATTGAAATCGCTCCAGCCGTTTAGCTTTTATTAGGGGCCGGGGGAGGGATGGGAGGGTGGGGGCACACGGACGCGCACACACACACACTCACAGACAGAAGGTGATCTCAAAAGCCTTTTTTTTTTCTTTTCATAAATGAAAATAGGCCAAAAATGAGAGCTAAACCAGAATTAAGGACGTAACAAACTTCATATAGCACGAAAACGGGAGCTAAAAAAATGAAAATTATTGTCATTTTCGAATTTAGTGTACCAAAATCTACAAAAATTGGGTATTTTTGTTCATGTAAAAATTTCATTGTTGAACAGTGTTATCGAAGAGACCTCGGGAAGAGTCACACTGAGTCTGACATAACTCGCATTCGATTCAATTTCCTAATGACCGAAACGTCGAGAAACAGTGGACCTGTTGATTAGACCTTGGCTTCACAGCGCCACCAACTCAATTTATATAGCAGGGTAAGGCCATGATTCCCGCACTATCCAATTTGTTATGAAAACAATCATCGCCAGGGTCTAAGGGACCCCAGTGTTACTGTTGAGGGTTAATAAGTTCAATATATCCTGTTTGGGTTTTTCGCAGAGTAAAGTTAAATATGATGGACTTGACTTCGTATTTTCCCCCGGGAGAAGCCGAGTACCTTTGCTAGTATACATGACTCCACTGTAAAGGCTCTTGTGGAATCTCCCAGGGGCTCACATCTAGCGGCACGTTGGTTGGCGACCACAGGACTCCAGCTGAGTCCGGCATTGCTTCCACTTACTTGTGCCGGGCTCCCCTCCGTCTTCTTTCCTGTCGACCTTCCTTGGTCTACTCTTGTTCTTTTCCGACCCCGACGGTATTAGGGTATCCGAGGCCAAGGGAGTCTTCCACTTTCCCGCCTTAATTGACTCTAGTGTCATCTTTCCTGATCTCTTTCTTCGAGGGGTCAGACGTCTTGTTTTCTTTTCATTATATTTCCTTTTCTCTTTAAGATTCCCGCACTGTTTTAGTTTTAATTGGATCCCCGTGTATCTAAATTCCCTTTAGCGAATTGTTTGCATCTACACTCCATTTTGTAGGTATTTTCCATCTACGTTGCATTTTTTAAGTCTTTTCGATCTAAATTGCATTTTGCGAGTGTATTCAACATCAATTGTAATTTTGTAAGGATTGACAATCTAAATTGCTTTTTAGTGAGTCTTTCAATATAGTGGGTGGAACTTTAGTGAGTATTTTGAATTTCAATTTCATTTTGTAAGTATTGTCCATCCAAATGAGTAGTTTGAATCTACCATACATTTTGTAAGCATTTTCAATTTCAATTGCATTTTGTAAGTATTTTGAATTTCAATTGCACTTTGTGAGTATTTTGGATCTGAAATGAGCGTTTTTCAATCTAAAGTGCGTTGTGTATTTTTAATTTCAACTCCATTTTGTAAGTATTTTGAACCTCAATCGCATTTAGTACATATTTTCAATCGCATTTGCATTTTGTAAGTATTTAGAATTTCAATTGCATTTTTTAAGTATTTCGACTCTACATTGCATTTTGTACGTATTTTGAATCTAAACTACATTTTGTGCGTATTTTTCAATTTCTTCCTTTTGTGAGTATTTTCCTTCTAAATTCCCTTTTGTAAGTATTAACACTCTCCATTTTGTGAGTCGTTCAATCTAAGTACCATTTTGTAAGTATTTTCAGTCTCACTTAATTTTCGTTCTGGTTTCCATTTCATTGTCATTTTCGCTATCACCCGGACGATTAGGGGCCGATAACCTAGATGTTAGGCCCCTTAAAACAACAAATATCATCATCATCATCATCATCATCGGCTCCTGTGGAAACCGATGCGACGTTGGAGACTTGTCCAAAGCGTGCGCTCATTCTTTGTTGGGGCAACTATACACCACTGGACATTGAGATCTTGAACGACCATAAGGGCCACTATAAAGTATAATTTATTTCCTGTGCAGTTCCGATGAACTGGGGAAACACCGTGTAGCTGGTACAGCTGCCTGTGGTTAACCCATATTATCTCGCTGTGGTTATATCCAAGGTTACGTTCTGCAGATCTGAGTAAAATTCTCGCCTAAGGTAGGCAGCGTTCTTCGAAACTAGAACCAGATTAGAGCGTGTAAACAAACAGAACACTCCCGCATGAGCTACGGGCCAGTTGGCACGTTACCAAGTACAGAGTGTTCAGTTATAGCTACCTGCACAATATTTGAGTATCCGTAGCCGAGAGCGCTAACGTGCCAACTCGTACCTTGCTAGCATCAGGAGAGCGTGGGTTCGAATCTTACCTCGGTGGTCCTGAATATGTTTTTCGTGGTATCCCATTTTCACCACCAGGCAAATAATGCCGGGACGGTTCCTTTCAGTAGGTTCACGGCCGAATTCCTTCCAAAATTTCTTCCCTTCTTGACCCGTCGTGAAAATAAAATGAATGGCCATTGGCTGCATTAATAAAAAAAATATTGTTAAATATTTGAGTCCCTTAGCACTGAAACTCACAATGGCTAAACATCGAAAACTGAGTATCAAGTGTCAAGTTGTTTCATTTGAGGGACTTGGTCATCGTTGTCAATTAGCCACGAATACTTGGGTGTAAGTAAGTAGAATTTGTCTGAAAACCTGTATTATTGTGTGTATTTGTAATTCAGTTAGGGGTTGGGATGGAGGCTGCCGTGGTCTTAAGTTAGGAGCCATTCCGGTATTTCCTGGAGTAGAAGTGGGAAACCACAGAAAACTATTTTCAGGATAGTGGAGATGAGAATCGAACACATGTCTGTTCAGCCTCACGAGGCTAAGTTTACCCCAATTCAGCCCGCAGACCAGAATTGAACATCTTAGCAGAGACGGGAATCGAACCCGGACATCCGGGGCAGCAGACAAGAGTGCTAGCCGCTACACCACGAGGTGCTCTCATGTAATATTTTTCCATGCGGGGAAGACATATTTTCCAATAAATAAATAGAGAGGCCTGGTGCCTGAAGTCACTTTATCCCTGGAATGTTTCGTCCCGAATATTAGCCAGGCCAATTAGTGAACTACAAGGTGGCTTCAAAAAAATAAGGTAACACGATCTCTTAAGGGTCAAATGGTCCCCATTGTGTTGAAATAGGAGGGCGGATCAAAAAGTATTAACCCCTATTTTATTTTAGCCAAAAACAAATACATACATGTAATTACAAATATGCGTACTGTTCTACGTACCTTACACAATTTTTAGCCTACTTTCGATTTTTGCAAAAAATTAAAGTAGACATGAGATCTGCACAGGGACAAAAACTTGTGGTGTGTGTGTGTGTGAGTGTGTGTATGTAGTTCCCCCTTTATCAATTGAAACACGATGAAGCCGAATCGAACGAAATTAAGTACAGAGGTAGCACTAGCAGGGGGCACCTCAGTGCTATTTTTTATATTGCCGCCATCTGTACCAAAACTTAATGGCGGCCACTCAAATGGTCAAAACTTAACATTTAATTACGACCAAACTAATCATCGGATCTTTACGAAATTTGGTAAAAAACTACCTTCATATGAGACGCGTCTTGTGCTCAAACTACAAGGTCACCAGCCATACCATTTAAAGATGGCGGCCGTGTGAATTATGCAAACATGATAATCAATAGCTTAGGACCCACCAATTCCGATTATTGAGCCGAGGGTAGTTTAAGCTATCCTAAAGGACGTGTCCCGTTATTTATTATAATTTTATATAATAATATTACACTTTATCTTTGACCTAAAAGAGCTGAGCCGTCTTTGTCATATGCCAAGATGGCAGCTGACCTCTTGTGCCTGTCCGATATTTCAGTAGTTTGAGTATGTTGCATGCGATATAGCCTACTGATATAAATAATATAAACTTGCGTGTGAAATGATTTATAATGAAGATGTATGGTACTGCAGTGAAGAACTCGTTTATTTCAAGATAATATTTTGCTAACACGTTGTATCTAAGTCGTAAATAACACTAAGATGCTATGGACATGTTTGGCTCTATGCTAGCGCATTAGTTTCTCACGCAGGCGACTGGGGTTCGGAACCGACTAAAGTTAACCCTTTTTAAACTTGAATTATTTTACAAATGATGTGGACGAGCTCTTTCCACAGATATTAATGAAATGATATTTAGCTCAAACGAGAGGCTAATGTATACACTCGCTTATTAATAATCACAGCCCCAGCATCGCACATAAACAGAAGACATTAAAAAAGGGAGAATAGAAGAACAAGATACACGTTGTCATCAACCACAGCCTTCTCTATGCCTCTGTACGGTGCTGTCCTCTTGCGGGTTACGTGGGTAGTTGTTCCAAACATTCCGTTTGTGAATCCCTGACCTCCTGAAGTATTGCAATTTTGTATTAGTTCAACTTCTAGCCATGACCGCGCTCCGATTATCTCTAAGCACTGCCAGCTGGATCGCCTCTCTCCTGGTTGCTTTAAACTGCCTGCCCATTCAACACTCAGAGGCGTACAAGATATATATTATTTCACTGCTAGGTTGCACCACCAACCTAAATGATCGCGGCGAATTTTTAAAGGCGAAGATACCTGAAACGAAGGATTCTTAAGTTTGGAGGCTTAATATCGAGATTAACGGACGTGAATGCTTTACAATAAGTTAGTAGTTTTGTTATTCAATCATCATGAAGTATATGATATTGATTTAGACACATACTTACTTGCTAATTACCAATATAATAGAAACAAGAAGTTCCGTGATGAACTAAAGAGCCTACTTTTCTTAAAATTTAAGATTCATGCCAATGATTAATCTATATGGATCTATCCAGAATAATAACGAAATTAAGTTTGTAATATCGAAATTTGTAATTAGTTCGAAATACTGAATACCTGGCAATGTGTAGCCTAAGAGAACTACAGTTGGCAGCCCTGGTGACTGAATATATTCTTAGTTCCATCTCTTAAGGTACAGAATACAAAATTTGGTTGAAGTCAAATAGATAGCATGGACGTTACATGCAGTTAAACATTGGAACTAACAGCGTGCGTAAAATCATGTTGGCAACAATGACATAGGCCTACATGTATTGGTCAGAAATAATCTGAAATAATCTGATCTATTGTTGTGCCAATTTTGAATGAAATCCATTAGTTAGTAGCCTATAGAAGTTACATGAATTTTAAAATTGGACCTATCAGCAGGCTTAGAATCAAGTTGGCAGCACTGTCGTATATTAGTGACTCAAAATTAATCTAGAATGCCAGGTGCTATACGTGTGCAAAGTTTAGAGCTATTGGCTTGCATACTTTCTGATATAATTATATTAGGGTAACAAAAATAGAGACAGCATTTATTAACAGTTGGCAGCCCTGGTTACTCTTAAGAATCGGCATAGTCATATATGTTATGGTGCACATAGCATGCACGAAATTTGGTTGAAATCCAAATGATAGTATAGAAGTTACATGTATTTAAATTTGGACTTCTCACTAGGCTTAGAATCATGTTGGTAGCACTGACGTATATAAGTTACTCCAAATTAATATAGAATGTCAGGTACTATGCGTGTGCTTAGTTTAAAGCTGTCGGCTTGAATACTTTCTGATATATGGGTATTTGGATTTTAAAAAAATTGAGAGCATTTATTAACAGTTGGCAGCCCTGGTGGCTCTTAAGAATACGCCCAGTCATATCTGTTTATGTACACATAGCACATACGAAATTTGGTTGAATTCCAATTGATGGTGTAGAAGTTATGTGCATTTAAAAATTGGACCTATCGGCAGGCTTATACTCATTTTGGCAACACTGCCATATATGGCCTCCTGGAAATTAAACTACAATATTATTATCTATACGTGTGCCAATTTTGAAATAGCTCCCATTCATACCTTCCAAGATATCCAACATGGAGCTCAAATTTCAATTGCGATTTTTCAGGAGTTGGTAGCTCTGACATCATTTTCAAATATGGCCGTGAGATATTCAGGTATAGATCTTTATTCCTACCACATTTTGTTTCGATTGCTTGAGTCGTTTATGAGTTGATAGGGGATACACACACACACACACACACACACACACAGACAGACAGACAGACAGACACACATTTGCCCGATGTCATAAGTCTACTTTTTCCTCGTTTTTGCAAAATGTGAAAAGTAGGCTATTAATACATGGTGGTGTAGGTGATTGTTTTAATGGCGAGGAAAAAACGTTATAAGTATACCCATACATTTAGGAGACAGTAGGCTATATGTTCTTTGCTGAACATCTTGTTTCCACATAGTCTCCACATTTGTTCAGTGCCGTTTTTAAGTGGGTTGATGTACTTCTCTCACCCCGTGCGCTTTTAAGGGAAACCGGTTTAAGGGGAAGTGGAGAGTAGGTTTAGGGATGTTTCGTGATCGGCGCCCAATTACCTTTGACAGGATTCCCGCAGTTCTCGTGGTCAAAAGTTCATGATCGGGCACGGGTTTTATGATTTTACTCAACCGGCGACGATCTTGGTCCGTTTAACGAGATTTCCGCAGGCAAGTCGTGCGGTCAGCTGGTCGTCTTGATGTACGTTCTAAGTAGGTATCGAGTAGGCCTATTACGAATTATTCTGAGAACAACGCTCGAACAGTACAACAAGGGAGAACATTTTCTTTCGAATTCGAATTGCGAATTATAAGTTATAAGTTATACACGTTTTTGAGATAACCAGTTAGATTATAATATATCGGATGGAACGAAAGTTCGATGGAAATATCGCCATATAACGGCATTTCAAATTAACCATACCGGTACTGGATGTCACGAACTTACGAGACGGAGAGATTTTTAAAATATATCTATTTCCATGTTATTTCGCGATTTTTTTTGGTGGAAACGGTATAATTTAGCAATATTGCGACATTAATTCGCGTCATTTCTAGACTTCAATTCGAGATAGTCTCCAAATTTAGAGGTCAATAACAGAAATGAGAGGTTTCTGTTGAGTTTCGGAAAATTTCGCGATTAAAGATCTCGCGAAAAGTCAGGGTCCCTAATAATACAGAAAGATATTTCACACTAAACTAAACACACTTGTTGATGCCGAAAAGATACGTTGAACCAATGTATACAACTCAAGGTATCCTCAGTACGCATTTCCTTGAAGTCGGGCATGGGAAAATATAGTCTTACTAACGGACCCGTGCGAGAACTCTCGTATAATGGGTTGTGTGCGCCCCGTATGTACGGATTACCCGCCCGGCGCTAGTGCTATGCGGTCTGTACGCGACACAGTTCTACCAGGGGCTATCGTCTTGTTTATTTGTTTGAAAGCACTTTATAAACAAGTAAATATATTTCCGTTGACTTTTCAAGAAATGCAAGATTTTTCCTGTACTATTGAGACAATTTGGAAGATTTTGGTACAAACACACCTTCTAACTCCCTCTGGATTAGGAGCTTGAGTTTTGTGAAGCATACACCTTAGCGTATTATAAAGTGCGTTCAAAAAGTAACGAGCCGGAGGCTGTAATGCGCAAACCGGTGACGACATCGGCTAATCGTGGCGTGTGTAACGAGGTGTGGTTCCGACCAGAGAGTGGAAGGTCACAGCCCGTCGCTAGAGGGTACGCGTGCACGTCACGTGACGATACAAAGCGAGCAGCAGCATGCATCGTTCAACGCTGCCAGTCTCATTGCAAGCAGTGACATGGAGGCGTCAAACGAAGAGCAAAGAGGTGTTGTTCGGTTTCTCAGCGAAAGGAGTAGGGGGAACGGACATTCATCGCCGAATGTCACAAGTGTACGGCGAACACTGCATGTCCCTTGCAAGGGTCAAGGCGTGGCACAAGCGCTGCAGGGAAGGACGGGTGTCGTTAGCCGATGATGCCCGGTCTGGGGCACCTCCCTGCATTACCGATGACAACGTCCAGCTGGTTGATGCACTCATTACCCAGGACCGCCGAGTGACAGTGAACGCCATAGCCGCCGTGGTCGGATTGAGCGTCGGAAGTGTGCACACCATCATGAAGGAACAACTGCACTTGCGCAAAGCGTGTGCCCAATGGGTGCCCCACAGTCTTCAACCACACCAGGAAGCATGTCGAATGGCCTACTGTCTTGATCTTGGTTGAACGATTGATGCATGCTGCTGCTCGCTTTGTATCGTCACGTGACGTGCACGTGTGCCCTCTAGCGACGGGCTGTGACCTTCCACGCTCGGGTCGGAACCACACCTCGTTACACACGCCACGATTAGCCGATGTCATCACCGGTTTGCGCATTACAGCCTCCGGCTCGTTACTTTTTGATCGCACATTATATATAATGAGGTTACTCAATCGGCGACGAATTTTCGTTACCTCCAACTATCCAGACTTAAAAATTTGCTACTTTTCGTTACTTCCGTTACCTGTTTGTAAAATTTTATTTTCGTTACCGGTAGACACCCTTAGAATACTTTCTGGTTATTTTACTTTTATTTTTTTAAGGGTATCCTGCTTAATTTTTTTGTCTTGCATCTGAAACTTGTGGGGGGAATACCCCTCCCCCTGCACCGATTGGCTGCATTAATAAAATTAATAGATGAAAGCCTCCATTTGCCATCATCGTGACCGTGTAAATATTTTTCTTGGAACAAGGAGATGGTTGTGCTATATTTATACTTCAGATGGGGGACTGTTCAGGTGTTTCAGACAAGCTGAAGATAAATTAGAAAGCAGGAAAGTGTGTTGTTCATATCAGTGAGCCTTCTAACAGGGAAGTGTTTTCTGCGAAGTGAAGGGCGGTCAGGGGTAATCACTGATGGAGGCGGAGCGAGTGATGTCTCAATATCCTCCTTTAGCTAAAATATAGTCAACATCCTCCTTCAGCTAAAATATGGTCATTATGTTGCGGGCTTTGAAGTAACCACAACATTTCTCAACGTTTTCTAGCAAAGTGTGTGACCACATTACTGTCATTAAGCATATTTTTAAACCTACATATACGATATCAGTAGCACATCAATTATTGCTATGAAATTCCATATCTAATCATTAAGATAGAAGTTGTCATTGGTTTTAGAGGCTTGGAACCAGCGACGTAACTAGAATTTGCTTCTGGAAGGGGATGAGCGATGTCTATTCTAAACTATTTATTTATTTATTCATTCAGCATATGGCTATTAGTGCAGGGAGTGTCCGAGGACATGTTCGGCTCGCCAGAGACTGTAGCTGCTTCAAGCGGACACCCATAGGGTGAGCTACAAGTTCCGTTCAACTTCAAGTAGTTCCAACTTTCACTGCCAGATATCACTGACACCTAGTGGTGAACGTTAGAACTTTTGATAGAGCGTTACAACGAAATCTAACCTAATAAGCCATGGAGAGCGTTTTATGGTTGTTTTAGGTTTTGTACCTTTTGTGCGTTTCTTGTGTTTATCTGTTCGTGTTTTGATTTTGGTATTGAGTTTATTTTTGCTTTGGTATTTTGGTTTTGTGTTTGCTGTTTTCTGCTTTTGCTATTGTTTTCGATTTTTGCTTTGTGTTTTTTAAATTTTGGTTTTGTGTTGGTTGTTTTCTGCTTTTGTTTTTGAATTTTGCTTTGATTTTCGGGTTTTTGGTTATGTGTTTCTTTTTACTTTTCTTTTTGATTTTAGCCTACTTTCGATTTTTGCAAAAAATGAAAGTAGACTTATGAGATCTACACAGGGTCAAAAATTGTGTGTCTCTGTGTGTGTGTGTGTGTGTGTGTGTGTGTGTGTGTGTGTGTGTGTGTGTGTGAGAGAGAGAGAGAGAGAGTCTGTGTACTCTGAATGTCTGTCCCCCCTCCCCCCCCCCTATCAATTCAAACACGGTGAAACCGAATTGAACGAAATTTGGTACAGGGGTGGCGCTAGCAAAGGGCACCTCAATATCATACTTTATATGGCCGCCATCTTTACCAAAACTGAATGGCGGCCACTCAAATGTTCAAAACGTAAAATCAAATTACGGCTAAACTAATCATCCGATCTCTACCAAATTTGGTAACAACTTACCTTTATATAGCACGCGTCTTTCACCCAAACTACAAGGTCATCAGCCGTGCCATTTCAGGATGGCAGCCGTGCGAATTATGCAACCATTATAATCAATTCCGATTATCGAGCCTAGGGTGGTTAAAGCTATCCTGAAGGTCGTGATCCGTTTTTGTTTTTTTTTAGTCGTTTACCCTCTAGGTTGGTGGAACCCACGGACTCAGCGAGGGAACTCACGACTACCGCCTCTACGGGCAGTGTCCTAGAGCTGTGAACATCGAATCGGAAGGGATACAACTGGTGAGGTGGGATTGGCACCTCGCCCAGGCGGCCTCACCTGCAAAGCGAACAGGGGCCTCATGAGGGAAGGTAAGGGATGGTGAGGGTGGATAGGCAAGGAAGAGGGAAGGAGGCGGCCGTGGCCTTGAAGAAGGTACCTTCCCGGCCTTTGGCCGAAGACGAAGTGGGAAACCACGGAAAACCACTTCGAGGATGGCTGAGGGGGAATCGAACCCCCTCTACTCATTTGGGCCACCTGAGGCTGAGTAGACCCCGTTCCAGTCCTCGTACCACTTTTCAAATTTTGTGGCAGAGCCGGGAATCGAACGCAGGACCTCCGGGGCGGCAGCTAACCATGCTGACCGCTACGCTACGGATGCGACATAATTTAATATTATAAGATTATACTGTATGAGTGGCTTAAAAGATCTGAGTCGTCTCTGTCACACGACAAGATGGCAGCTGTTCTCATTTGCCTGTCTTATATTTCAGTAGTTTTAGTATGTTGTATGTGATATACCCTACTGATACAATAATATAAACGCTGTATGAAATGATGTATAATGAAGATGTACTGCAGTGAAGAAATCGTTTATTTCAATACATTATTTGCTAACAGGTTGTATCTAAGTCAGTTAATAGCACTTATCTGTTAAAGGCATAGTTGGCTCAGTGCTAGCGTGTTAGACACTCACGCGGCTGATTGGGGGTCGAATACTTCTACAGTCCACTTTTTTTTTCGTGAATTCTTTTACAAATGCTGTGCACGAGCTCTTTACAGAAATACTGAATAAAATGCCATTTAGCTCAAAGGAGAGGCTAATGTATACACTCGTTTATTAATACAATCACAGCCCCACCGGAAGACATTAGGAAAAGGAGAATAGAAGAACTAGATACACGTTGTCATCAACCACAGCCTTCTCAATGCCTCTGTACGGTGCTGTCCTCTTGTGGGTTACGTGGGTAATATTGTTCCAAACATTCCGCTGTGTAAATACCTGGCCTCCTGAAGTATGGCAATTTTGTAATTCCGGTAGTTCAACTATTAACCACGATCGCGCTCCGATTACCTTTAAACACTGCCAGTTGGATCGCCTCCCTCCTGGCTACTTTAAACTGCCTGCTCATTGAACACCCAGAGTACAAGATAAAATGATTCACTGCTAGGTCGCAGCACCAACCTATTGTGATCGGCGCGGAATTTTAAAGGGGAAGATACCCAAAACGAAGGATTCTTAAGTTTTGAGGCGTAATATCGAGATTAACGGACGTGAATGCATTACAGTAAGTTAGTAGTTTTGTTATTCAATCATCATAAAGTATATAATATTGATTTTTACACTTACTGGCTAATTATCAATATAAAAGAAAACAAACAATAATACATGGTGGTAGAGGTGATTGTTTTAGGGATGAGGACAAGGAGTTATAAATATACCCATACATTTAGGAGAAAGTAAGCTATATGTTCTTCGCTGAACATCTTTTTTTGTTTTTGCTTTGTGCGGGGCCGGGGGCGGGGGGACAAAAAGGCTTTTATACTAAAAGATATGTTCTCGAATTAATAAGCATAAACGTACATAATCCAGCCGTCTGTCATCTCTCTGAAGATTGGTTTTATTCAAAATAAATATTTTAACACATTACTTATTATTATTATTATTATTATTATTATTATTATTATTATTATTATTATTCCGAGCGAATTGACCACTTAGGATTACGCAACAACTTTATTTCTTTTTATTTTGCTTTGCCTGGAGTTTCCTCTGTCTCCAATATTTCTTCATGCATGCACTGGCATGATTCCTTTGATCTTCTGCCCAAGTTAGTCTACTTCTCTTAGGTCTTCTCTTACAGATTTTTCACTTTACTTTTAAATTCACTTATTTCTAGCATTTGAGACTCTGTGATGTTCAACTTTTGTAAATATTTCCTATCTTCCTTATTATTATTATTATTTGGCTCTGATCCCTCTAATCATCCCCGTAGTTACGCCACAGTTTGGAACATTTTGGTCATCAGCCCCGTGTACTTGGATGTGAGTTCAGTTCGATGAGTGAGTGTAATCAGGGCAGTGGAGAGCGAACACGGGCCTTTAGATTAGAACATGCAAACCCTCCATCTTATTTCGTCCCGTAGCCTATATCAAGCTTGTTCCATTTCTAAACCCCGCTTTAAAAAACTCTGTGGAATTTAGGACATATTTTGTACTGATGTAGGCCTACGTTTTAATTTTGTTCAATGTGAACTTAAATGTCTTGTAGGTAGTATATGACGGGAAAGTTAACTTTCATCACAAGAGTAAGTAGAACACCTTTCTTGTCTATATCGTGGAGTAGCGGCTAGCATTCTTGGCTGTCGCCCTGGAGGTCCAGGTTCAATTCCCGGCTCTGACAAGAAAGTTTAATTCTGATGTGAGGGCTGGAACGGACTACACTCAGTCTTCTGAGGCAAAAGAAGAGTAGGGTTCGATTCCCACCTGGAAGTGCTATTCCGTAGTTTCCCCTCTTCTACTCCAGGCAAATGCTGGGATAGTTCCTAACTCTTCCTTCCCAATCCTATCCCCAATTTACAAATACACACATTAATACAGCCATCACAATGAAACACACACACCCAAAAATATACGGGGCTATAGCCTATGACCGCGATGTCGCAGCCCCTAAAATAAGCAACAACAGCAAATTTCCTCGGTGTATCATTGGTGGAGTGTCCACCACGTGATCGCTGGTTCTATTCCTGGCTGTCGATGTAGGATATTTGAAGGAGTCGTGCGATGGTGGCTCGTAAACGACCTCTCGTATTACGGTTGGTTGGTTCCTCAGTTTAGGGGCTGCAACAACGCGGTCATGAAGCCCCGTGTACTTTGGGTGTGTGTAGAATCTGTCTGATAATAATAGATTTAATTGCAGCCAATGGTCATTAGTAAAAAGAAATAGGTACATCATTCACCGGTGTTAATTGTGATGTCTGTATTAGTGTGTGTTATCTGTGATTCACGTAAGGACTGCAGACGATCAATTTCAAGTAGTTCCTTCTTTTGATACCAAATGCTGTCGACAACGACACCTAGCTGTGAACTTGGCTACTAGATGCCACCTCAATCTACACCTAGCGGTGAACGTTGGAACTTAATAGAGCGTTAATCAAATCTTACGTACAAATTTAGCTTCACACAATTGTAGTTAATGGAAGGTTCTTTTGCACGTCATAAATCTATGACATGGGCCCGTCAGCTTTACTTCCCCTCCGACGGAAGGCATACTGAGGGATTTACGCTCTTAAAAATCCAACGACTTCGGCTGGGTTTGAACCGCGATCTTGGGCATAGAAGCTCAGCATGCTACCAACCACGCCACCGAAGACGCCTCTCGTATTACATTTGTTGATTACTAGACAAACTTAATTAAATCTCAACCACAGGTCAACCAATAAAGCTCCAATTAGGCAGTGCAAACGGAACGTCGCAATCGTAAAGTAGGTTGCCTAAATGGCTCCAGATCAAAAGATCAATGCCAAGTAGTCTGTGGCCTCCAGAGAGACCTGGTGCAGATCTTTCGACTTGCGATCGTGGGCTACCTGCACGTCGCGATGAACGTCACAAAGTACAACCTGATCTGATATCAAACCCAGGACCTTCGGGCCAAAATCTAGCGTTCTATCAACTTAACCACGAAGTTGGACACCAGGTATCTGGCGATGAAGAGATTAAGTCAGTCCTGAGGAATTCCGTAGCTGTTTACTCATTTTCCCTCTGTTGTTGGTTCGTCACTTTATCCTTCGCACGATCTCTTTGAGTGACAAGTAGCGTAGAAAACAACACAGGAAATTGAAGAATGTGATATATATCGTGATCGCTAAAAAGAATGAAGACCTTATGGCAATGATTGTAATCATTGTTGTAGTAACTCTGATCTTGTCAAGATAAACAGAGAATTAATGTGAAGTAATATACATACAGTATACACTGTAGGCTATATATTTTACCAAAATAAGTCGCAATACTAGGCGGGCTAATGATATGTATCAAGTCATTGATTTTCATTATCATGCATCGCACTGTGTTGAATTCCATATCCAGTTAGTAGCGATTTACTATCTGCAATGGAAAAGGAAAGCAGTGATGTATGGTACTTGCTAAGATTGTCGTATAATTATTGAAGACAGAGTTGCGACACGCAGTGAGTTCACCTCTCATTTCATTTGAGTGAAATATTTGCCGGCAAGGAGCTACATTAACTGCTGACTGAATCAAACGTGCTCAAAAACGATGGATCTCTATTCAGCTCTGAAACCCCTATTCATTATTTCTAGGATATTCGGAACTGCGCCATTCTTGTGTGTCGCTGAAGCCAATTCTGCTGACAGACGTGTGTACAGATTGCATCGCTCCATATATGGCACTGCGTATTCTGTTGGATTGTTCTTGCTTACGGTGTCATTCGTTGTTTGGCGAACAGTAAATTTTATTAAGTTCACGTTTCATGTATTCCCGTTGACTGCCTCTCTGTCGTATGGTTTAACCATATTGCCGACCATTTTACCGGCCATCACAGCCGTTGGCTCCCGTATATTCAAGGTGAGGGAAATTGAAAGACTAATTGCAACATTTGAAGAGATCCACCAAACTTTGAAATGTGAAACCAGTCCTGTTCACAAGAAAGTATATGTGTTATCTGTAAGTGTTGCGGTCGTCTTCCTCTTGCTGACCAGCTCAATGGCCTACATCGATTCAAGCTTTGAAATGCTCGAGAACGCATTACCGCGCTATATTGCTTACTACATCTCGTTTGTCGTGCTGCTGCAGTATGTGACATGTCTTTCTGTGATCAAGAACAGATTTAACATTCTCAACCAGCAGTTACTAAATTTATTCAGCGATTCATCTCCAATACAACCTCGCTTCTTGAATAATTCTGATGATCACACACTTGCACCTATTAACGTGATTAACGGACGTACAATGTATGCGCGTTCCACCTTGACACATAACAGCTCCCAAGTCCTCAAGTTTATGAAGGCCCACATGGACTTGTGTGAAGCCGCACTTCTGCTAGACTCCGTGTTTGGCGCCACCATCATGTTAATGTTCATACAAATATTTCTGTTCTTAATCGGGAATTCGTTTGTGCTCTTTCTAGGGTTAGATACACATTTTAATACAGGTGAATTTTTTATATATTTTCGTATTTTAAGGTTTGTGCCACATATTATCCAATTGGTAGTCCTGGTAGAGTCTGGCCAGCGCGCAACCAACGAAGCCTCACGCACAACTCATCATGTGCACAAGCTGTTGTTGGATCATCCATCTGATGATACACTGAGACTGTTTTCAGCTCAGTTGGTCCATGTGAAATTGGAGCTGACGGTGTCTGGATATTTCACTGTGAATCGGTCTCTCCTGGTGACTGCATTCGGTGCGTCTGCCATGTATTTAATAATTCTCCTTCAATTCATTGTTTCCGGTTATTAGATAGGTATTTCTTATTGTACGTAAATTCCTTCATATATATTTCTAAAGCAATCAAAATATGATTATATGTGACTTCAGTCATATAGCAATTGTCGTCACTATACTTAAATGTAAGTTACTCCATTACAACTGCGTACGAGTTAAATCAAGTGTTTATGGATATAACGAAACACTAACCGGGTGAGTTAAGGCTAGTCCACACCAAAGTTAATGAACAATGTTCATGAACAATGTTAATGAAAACATTTCTCAACATGTTTACTAAACATTTGTTAACAAACTTCTTCAACATTATGTCCACAGCAAATAAACTTTTATTAACAAACATCTTCAACATTACCGTAAATGAACTGTTTGTGAGGTTATAATGGATAGGGTCAGGAGGAAGAAAGTACTTAGAGCTGCAGCTTTCATTACTTTAGTGAGTACAATTAGAGAAAAGCGCAGACGCAAGGTGTGGCAAAGAAAAATAATGGAAAGGCGTTTAGAATTAAGTTTTGAGAGAACATTTATGTCAGAACTAGTCTATTAATTCAAAATGCAGCCAGCTTTCAAAACTTTCTGAGAATGTCACCACATGACTTTGAGTTCTTATTGACAGTAATTGGGCCTGAAATTGCAAGAAATGACACAAATTATCGGCAAGCCATCTCCATTAATGACAGGCTAGGTATAACATTAAGATTCCTAGCAACTGCTGACGCCTACACTTCACTTATGTACTTGTCTAGAGCATCAAAACAAGCAATTTCAGTTATCGTGCCTTAATTGCGTCTTTGCGCACGCGCGAACCGAAATGTTAACGAAAACACGAAAAGTTAATGAAAAGTTTCATTCACAAAAGTTAAAGAGATTTTGTTCATGAACATGCTGAAAAAAGTTAACGAACACGCTATTTTGTTTATGAACAGTCAAAAATGTTCATGAACATTGTTCATGAACAGTGTTAACAAAGTTAACGAAAACATTTTGGTGTGGACTAGCCTTTAGCCGTGGTCGTTATGGCGTTGTTACAGGCAGTAACTCGCATCCGGGACATCCCCGACGGCAACCTTGGAGAGGGGCTTCTGTGGCTTACCATCTTCCTTCCAGGCAAATGCCGGGGCCACAACCACTATCTTCCAATTCCTCGTCCTTACATTCACACTTTCTTCCCCAGACTACACTCTACACGCGACGGTACTTGTAGCTCACCCCATGGGTGTCCGCATAGAAGCAGCTACAAACTCTGGCAAGCCGAACATGTCCTCGGACACTACCGGCAATAAAAGCCATAGCCTATGCTGTAAAAAAAACGAAACGAAACGCTGGTCACATATTATGCTGTACTTCTAGTTAAATATATATCAGAGCTCTTGCACACTGATGTAATATGGCTGTGGTGATGTCGTTAGTATTCAATACAGTACCTACAGTACCAGCACGTACCTGGAAGACGCCTGGAAATTGAATACGTCACAAATGGCTCAGTACGTGGTCATACGGTTTAAATTACGTACAAACAAGGTGTCACTGTCTATCAGGAAATTCGTCCAATGTTCCATTCTGGTAGGCCTATACGTCAAAGCTAGATTAAGTTGAAACTTCAACGAACACGCACTGCAATTCTACTGCTGGAGAATTCTTGATGAAAGTTTATGATAACTTATGATTTATTTTTTATTTCCTCTCAGTTCCATTTGAAAACTTAAAATAAACACGCGTAAATCGCTACAGATTGAAATAATAGCATATAATAGCATATTTGGACCCATTTTTAAGCTTGGGCACATTTTCGTAATTTTATGATACTTAGACCCAGGGGTGACTCCTCACTAAATTTTAGGGTGGGCCAGATGATATTATTGTTGTTTTATACTTGACATTCATTGTTGCCAATATTGCCATTGTCATAATTCCACACATCACAACATTTCAAACAAGGTTTAATTAAAAGTTCATGCATTAAAAACGGTACTCACATAACTCCTTATTCGTAAATACACTGAAGAACATGGAAATTGCAACACCATGAAGGCATTGGTCGTTTGTGTTGATTTTCAAGATATGGAACGATGCCATTAAGGTATGTAAACGATCAAAGTTTCAGACCCATTGGATTTTTGCTACAGGTCTCCCCACGTGATTGGTCACAGAGGAATCAACTCCAGTATACGGACTCTGGTGTAGCGTAGTTGACTTGCAGTCTGTGCAGTGAAGTGTTCCCCGTCAAACAAGCCTCGACGACAGAGAAGAGCACGCTATCAACAACTGTCGCCGTTTGAGACGGCTCGGATAATTGGGCTGTGTGAGGCTGGATTATCGCTAAGGACTGTCGCTGCACGTGCTGGCCGACAGGCATCTACGGTACAACGTGTATGGCAGCAGTGGTCAAATGAAGGTACCCACACTCGTAGACCTGGCACAGGCCCAGCGCGACAGACAACTGTGAGAGAGGATCGCCGCATCATTCGGATGGCCCGGATGGAAACCCTTGCAACAGCAGCGCAAATTCGAGCAGCTGTGGCACCCCACGTTACACAACAAACAGTTGGTAATCGCCTGCGTGCTGCTGGCTTACGATCCCGTGTCCCTGCAGAAGGTGTTCCATTGACGTGTAAGGCTGGCCTGGTCGACGAATGGCATAGGGTCATCTTTAGTGATGAATCGCGCTTCTGTCTTGCCCGCAGTGATCGCCGGAATCGTGTGCGCCGACGTACCGGGGAGAGGGGCCGCCCAGACCTTATTGTCGAGGCCAACACCAAGCATTATGGTCTGGGAAGCTCTTGGCTTTAATGTGAAATCACAATTAGTGCTTGTTGAAGGCACTATGACTGCTCGACAGTACGTTGATAGGGTACTCAATCCAGTGGTTGTCCCTATGATGGCGAACATTGCTAATGGGATGTTTCAGCAGGTCAATGCCCGGGTTCACACTGCACGCATCTCCAGAGAAGCTCTCCACGACATCACAACCTTAGAATGGCCCGCCAGATCCCCGGACCTCAGTCCTATTGAGCATGTGTGGGACATGATGGGTCGACAACTGGCCAACCTTCCTCAGCTACCCACAACTCTGGAACAACTGACCCATGCAGTGCAGCAAGCATGGGCCACAATTCCGCAGGAAGCGATCCAGGGCCTTATTGACCCCATGCCTCGCCGAATTCATCAATGTATTGCAGCTCGTGGTGGGCACATCCTGTATTGTTTGTTGTCCAAACTTGCGGTCAGAGGAACCTGAAGGTGTAATCATCGAATCACAACCGAACACTCGTCCTGCATGTTCAATTGCAGCAATGTAGCACCACTCCTTCTGGGTGTTGCAATTTCCATTTTATTCAGTGTATATTCTCCACTCCTGTGCTCGGATGAATTAAATTTATCTATCAGCGTGGTTCATGAGGTCCTATTTTTTAAATTTCTAACTTTGTGTTCAGCGGTATAGAATAAAATGGATGTGTTAATAAAAATTCCACCTTCATTCTCCTGTTTCGCACACAATCGGCATATTAAATAACTACGCACCGTATCACAAAAGTTAAAACCACATTAATTTATAGAAATTAATGCCACTTGTATACTGTACTTGGAACACCAGACAACTGAAAATGTATAAATATATTCTTGTCTAATATCAGCAAGCTGTGAACAATGACTGAATACCTGTTTAAGGGAACGGATTTATATGTAGACTACTAATAATTAATGAAATATGTACATGTATATTTAGTTATTTTTATAGAAATGTGGAATTATATGGACCTAAAATTACAAAAAACTAAAATTCCTATTTAGTATCCACGTTCAAAGAAGCTATACAAATTAGATCTGCTTGAAACACAATGTTGCACTTCCTATTTTAATATCAATATAATCTTCGAATACGCAATCTTTTATTCTCTGTTACCAAAACAATGAATTGCAAAATGTTCTTTTAGTGCTGGAAAATGAATCTTCTCATTTATCTTGTAAACTCAGGCGAGGACAGACGTGATAATGAGCTAACTTATTATTTTCTTAAATATAGATTTTTAATTTGTTTCTCCATCATTGACACGACTGCTAATTTAATAGAATTTAATACTTTTTAGTCGAAATATGGATTATATTTATTTTAATGACTAAGAATGTGAGTCCTAACTTAGAGTGGTGTGTGACAATGGTTCTGGACCTGCTCAAATATTATAGAACAATCTCTATAGTTCGTCACTCAACGGATCGTTCATATATTGAGCTGAGCGTAATTTGGACTCTATAACACAGCCTAAATTAGGCCTTGGTTTATTGAGAATATGGTACAAAGTAATCCTTCCCGCTTCACATTCTCCCCTTTATTTCTCTTAGCCTGCGTCGTTCGTTGTTGGGAAAACTGTCTAATAATGTGAACAGGGGGAGATCTCCCCTAATATGCGTGTTCCTTGTTGGATGGGTTGTTTACCTTAGCTAAGTGGATCTCTGTGGCCTCTTTTATATAAAGTTCCCTATGTTATGTTTTACAGTGTTTGATTATTAGGTCTGTTTCTAGATTAGTGAACCTATGACAATGGACCTAGGACAGGCTGTTCCAGCCGAGCTGCTCGCCCGTGAGCAGCTGAGTACTCGCCGCCTTGTGTGAGTAAACCTGCAATATGCAATACAGCTCTGCTGTAGGGGCGGCCGTTACTAAGCGGTGGATACATCAAGACTGGCAGGAAGCTCATGGAATTCGCCTAGTGACGTATTGGCTATCACCCCCAGTCCCCCTCCAACCGTGCTCCGAGCATTACTGCTGAGTAGCCTACTTGCGTGTACGCATACTCAAACTCGTGGATTTAGAACAGCCTGCCCTAGGAGAAATCCGACGTCGATGAGGTTCGAGACGTCAAGTTGGGACTCCATGGGGGCGAAAGGGAATCTGGTTCCTAATCCAAAACCCGGCAGTGGAACTGTAACAATTCGGGCCTTTCGTAATATGTTCTCGAAACAGGATCAGCTCAGTTGGTGTCCCCGCAGCCCTACACTACAGCAGTGTCATAAAAGTCCTCGTGAGGCGTGTGGGGGATTGACTTTGCCTTTCAAAGCCGTGATAGCCCTGGTGTCAGTGTCAACGGCATGCAACTTGTTGGCGGGTTGTTGGGAACAGATACTCGTACAACCCAGACGGTTCATGGCCGTGTAAATATTTTTCTTGGGACAAGGAGATGGTTGTGCTATAGTTATACTTAAGATGGGGGGGGGGGACTGTTCGGGTGTTTCAGACATGCTGAAGATAAATTAGAAAGCAGGAAAGTGTGTTGTTCATATCAGTGAGCCTTCTAACAGGGAAGTGTTTTCTGCGAAGTGAAGGGCGGTCAGAGGTAATCACTGATGGAGGCGGAGCGAGTGATGTGTCTCAATATCCTCCTTCAGCTAAAATATAGACATTATGTTGCGGGCTTTGAATTAACCACAACATTTCTCAACATGTGACCACATTACTGTTTTTAAGGATATTTTTAAACCTACATATACGATATCAGTAGCACATCAATTATTGCTATCAAATGCAATATCTAAACATTAAGATAAATGTTGTCATTGGTTTTAGAGGCTTGGAACCAGCGACGTAACTAGAATTTGCTTCTGGAAGGGGATGAGCGGTGTCTATTCTGAACTATTTATTTATTCAGCATATGGCTATTAGTGCCGGGAGTGTCCGAGGACATGTTCGGCTCGCCAGAGACTGTAGCTGCTTCAAGCGGACACCCATAGGGTGAGCTACAAGTTCCGTTCAATTTCAAGTAGTTCCAACTTTCACTGCCAGATATCACTGACACCTAGTGGTGAACGTTAGAACTTTTGACAGAGCGTTACAACGAAATCTAACCTAATAAGTTATGGAGAGCGTTTTATGGTTGTTTTAGGTTTTGTACCTTTTGTTCATTTCTTGTGTTTATTTGTTCGTGTTTTGATTTTGGTTTTGAGTTTATTTTTGCTTTGGTATTTTGGTTTTGTGTTTGCTGTTTTCTGCTTTTGCTATTTTCGATTTTTGCTTTGTGTTTTTCTAAATTTTGGTTTTGTGTTAGTTGTTATCTACTTTTGTTTTTGAATTTTGCTTTGATTTTCGGGTTTTTAGTTATATGTTTCTTTTTACTTTTCTTTTTGATGTTTTTGTTTTTGCTTTGTGCGGGGAGGGGGGCGGGGGGACAAAATGGCGATTATGCTCAAAGAAATGTTCTCGAATTAATAAGCATGAACGTATATAATCCAGCCGTTTGTCATCTATCTGAAGATTGGTTTTATTCAAAATAAATATTTTATCGCATTACTTGTTATTATTATTATTTTTCCGAGCGAATTGACCACTTAGGATCACTCAACGGCGTGGCTGCAGGCATTCGCTCACATCCGGGAGGCGAGGAGGTTCGAATCCCCCCACCGGCAACCATGAAGATGGTCTTCTGTGGTTTCCCATCTTCCTTCCAGGCAAATGCCGGGGTTGGTCGCTAACTATAGGCCACAGCCGCTACCCTCCGATTCCGCGCCCTACATTCACACTTTCCTACCCAGACAACACTCCACACGCGACGGTACTTGTAGATCACCCCATGGGTGTTCGCATAGAAGCAGCTACAAACTCTGGCGAGCCGAACATCTCATAGCCTGATTCATCAGTATTATTCGCCTTGTAACAGTGCCCATGTAAAATATGAATGCACGAGACGGGAGTGGTGAAACCCATGTCTACCTGAGTAATGTCGAGTGAAAATGAATGGGTATTAGATAAAATCAGGAAGTGATAAGTGGTGCATAACTAACTGCGGCAATTAAAACAGGCCCACGTTCAGCGGTGATTCCCGGGTCTATGCACGCTTCTACACCTGTATGAGTCAGGTTAATAGGAGGGAGTAGTCTTACACCGTGAAAACTAAAAGCCCCCCTTCATTATATTAAGGAATACAATAAAGAAGCAAAGCAAAGTAGGCTGAGTGAACCCTAAGGCAATGTTCGTTTCTGAAAGTGGTAGTTTTGCTACAAAATCCACTACCACTCAGTAGCGGCTGGCCCATAAGGACTCCAGGACGGTGTCCTTCCTAGAGAACGAAAAGGGATTTACATTTTAAGTCAAAAACTGAACTCTAATAATGCTAAGAAAATTACATGTAGCTCTATCAATCAGGAAGACCGTGTTTGGTGGTATCACGCTTTGTCAGCGCGCAGCACACCACAGAACACTGGTCAGTATGGAGTTTCGGACTCTTGGCCTTCCGCCCTAAGATTGTGCCCGGGCGAGGGGGTTGAGACGTGCGGGGAGTATGGAGACTGGTGCGCTTTGGGGCTGCCAGAGGGGTAATCTGTGGGTGCGGTGTGCGGGCAGTTGTCTTGAAGCCTGGCGGAGTCCTTAACAGTTCTGTAGCACCGGTAAATACGTCATCTCCCCTCGCTACTCTAGACGTTATGCAACAGTATCTACTACTATTGGTTAGTAAGAAAACTTGTGACTAGCATCCGAAGCCAATAAGAAGTAGATCGTTCAGGGTTGTCAGATGTGTCATTATTATCATTCTGCTGTCAGCTACCGCACGCTGAACCAACACCACCTAGAGAGAGGTGGTGTTGGCTGAACTTCCATTCGACAAGCACTGTCGCCTGATCCCAACCCGCTGTGACACAGGTTTGACAACAGTGAACAGCAGCAGTATTTCCTTTCACTCCCCTCTTCTGCATGCGCCCAGCCGGGGAATTACCCCATTAGCAAATAAAGTAGATGAATGAATAAAAGAAATCTCCATGGTTGCATATAATAAAAATTAAAATTAAATAACAATAATCCATGATGCAGTATCATTATCTTTATCTTTGAACACAAAAAAATATATAATTATATTAAATTGTAGCATCTGAGACCAGGGATCTCGATTCAAATTGCAAGGATGAAGCAACACGGACCTCTCGTTAGCATCCTGCGGTTAGTGAAGGTTGGCACCAGTGAGCTATTTCGCTTTCGTGCTGGAAATTCTTAAAGCGGTGGTAATATTCAGCAGTTGCAATCTCTGCGTTGGTGATGATTAATCTTGTAAGTGAAAATCCACATACTGCTTCCAGTCTCCGACCGGGTCAGGAATGGAATGAATGAAGCCCCCATCTAGCGGCAAGGATATGAACTGTGCCGGCTGCCGAAGCCTGTCACACTCCTCTGGGGCAATGATTAAATGAATGACAGATGAAATGAAATGATAGTGGAGAGTGTTGCTGGAATGACATTTTGACAGGGAAAACCGGAGTACCCGGAGAAAAACCTGTCTGCCTCCGTTTTGTCCAGCACAGATCTCACATGGAGTGACCGGGATTTGAACCACGGACTCAGCGGTGAGAGGCCGGCGTGCTGCCGCCTAAGCCACGGAGGCACGCTTTGTAAGTAGTATCTTTATTTAAAACTAGATGAAACCCGTCAAAACATGACGGACAATGGAAAACAAATTTACTGAAGAAGCTTCTTATATAAGTTACATTCTTTGTACGATTACTTTTTAGCACTATTGCAACTTTAAGGGCGTCAAAAGATAGCACTCTCAGCATTGCAACATATTGCTGGTCATGACTGAAAACGTGATGAGGTCATCATCATCTTGCACAGTTTCCAGCCACTGGCCGGGTCTGTTTGGAACACAAGCCTCTCCAACGTCTTCTGTCTTCCCACCATCTCTCAGTCTCCACCCTTGTCCAGTCTTCACCTCTCTTCTTCACGCTTTCTTCCACCCCCTTCAGCCACCTGTCTCTCGGTCTCCCTCTTGGTCTCTTTCCTTCCTACTTCGTCTCGTGTATCCTCCTGGGTATCCTCTTCTCCTCCATTCGTTTTACATGTCCATACCATCTAAGTCTAGATTTCTCTATACCATACTGTAATGGTTCCTCCTTCATTAATTCTCTGATCCTCTCATTTCTTATTCTGTCCCTCTTTGTAGCTCCAATACTGCTTCTCAAGAACCTCATCTCACTGGCCTGTATTTTGCTCTTCTCCCTTCCTTTCATAACCCAGGTCTCCGAGGCATACGTCAGGATAGGGACATAGTACGATATATGATCTACTTGCTGTTCTGAGGGACATCCCTGCTCCATAACATGCTTCTCACACTCCTCCGGAATGCTTCTGCCTGTCTCCCCCGCTCATTTATTTCTCTACCGTTTCTTCCATTCTCTTGTATCAGGCTTCCCAGATACTTGAAACTCTCCACTTTCTTCAGCTGTTCCCCACCAATTGTTATTCCCGTTGTGGTCCTTTCCTTCTTCCTTGTTGTGATCACCATCTCACTCTTATTTATGCTAAATTTCATCCCATATCCTTGTATTATTCCTTCCCACACGTCCAACTGTTCCTGTACCTCCTCCTCCTTGTTTCCACAATCATCAAATCATCCGCAAACACCATTGCTTTCAACTTTCCTTCCCCAATTACTTGTGCCGCTCGGGTCATTATGTCATCCATCACCACAATGAAAAGTAACGGTGACAGTGCACTTCTTTGTTTCAGGCCGTTTCTCTGTTCCACCCAGTCCGATCTCTCTCCTCCCACTTTCACACAGCTCACGCTTCCCTTGTACATCTCTTTTATCCTCCTTATAGTCCATTTTTCTACTCCTCTATCCTCCAGGGACTTCCATACTTTGTTTCTGCATACACTGTCATATGCTTTCTCAATGTCCAGGAAGGCCATCAGTAGATCTGTTCCATACTCATAGTGCTGTTCTTGTAACTGCCTTACAGCAAAAATCAAATCCACTGTGGACCTTCCTGCTCTGAAGCCATGTTGTTCTTCCCTCATCCCTCCTTCTATCCTTGTTCTAATTCTCCTTTCTAAAACTTTCTCAAACATCTTTGCACAATGACTCATCAGTGTTATTCCCCGATAGTTTCTGCATTCTGTTCTACTACCTTTCTTGAAGATCGGGACAATTATTCCCTTTTTCCAGTCCTCTGGGGTCTTCCTTTCCTTCCATGCTGCCTTCATCACTCGGTACAACCATTGTATCCCCACCTCTCCTGCTGCTCTCACCATCTCCACACTCAACTCATCCACACCCGGTGCCTTCCCTCCTTACATTTTCATCACTGCATCTTCCACTTCTTTCCATGTTAAGTCCTTTTCTGTTTGCAGTTCATCTACTGTACCTCTTCCCCGATTTCTTCTTCCTCGCCGTGGTTTCCATTTGGGTTCAGGAGTTCTTCAAAATATTCTTTCCACATTGTCTTCAGTTCTTCCCTATTTTCTATCCCTTGTCCCCTTTTGTTCACCATTCTGACACAATCCATAGGATCCTTCCGCCGCCTCTTATTCTTTACCATCCCATACAGGACCTTTTTTGTACCTTCACTATCCTGCTGGTCATGACTTAAAACGTGATGAGGTAAATAGCCCAATACGTTCAAGAGTTTCTCCTTGAGCTTGATTGATTGTGATTAAGTGGGCCGAGCGAATAGAACATTGTTGCCTATTAAAAGAAAATGTACTGTACCTGCAAGTGTTTTATCGGAAGGTGTTAAATCAAGTCGTAGGATTTGAGCTCTCTGCCTAATATTACTGCACCTATTATATCCGAATCCAAGCAATTTCTTACATATTTCTTACAATTAATATATTACCATATATGAGTCCTTGGGAAACGTTCAGATTTCTAAGGAGCATAACTATGGCTCAAACGTTCGGAGTATGTGGAGGCGAATCACTTAATTCCAAGGAATTGAAAAATTCAATAATAGGGAGATGAAGTAGCTGGCTTTCATCTTCAGTATCCAATCTGTTAACGCTGATGTATGTGTTTGAACTACTGGATATAAGTTCAATGACTTTTAAATTAATATCATTACATTGTTGCAGCTTGGCAAATATTTTATATTCCAGCAGATCAATTTTACCCTCACAACAGTAAAGACCAAAGTAACCACGCATAGATTTTACGCAAGAGAAGTACAATGTAGAACAATGTTTACATTTGATCGTCAAAGACCTTACAGTACACTGTACTGCATAATATCTGGAATTGTTTCTGAAATGGCCTATTTATATTGGATTTTAAATGTGGCTTCGTATTAGTAGAACAATGTTTACATTTGATCGTCAAAGACCTTACAGTACACTGTACTGCATAATATCTGGAATTGTTTCTGAAATGGCCTATTTATATTGGATTTTAAATGTGGCTTCGTATTAGTAGAACAATGTTTACATTTGATCGTCAAAGACCTTACAGTACACTGTACTGCATAATATCTGGAATTGTTTCTGAAATGGCCTATTTATATTGGATTTTAAATGTGGCTTCGTATTATTCGATAACACTATAGTGTCCTGCAATAACGGAGCCGCTAAATATTACATGGCAAATAATACTTCCTTTGCCGAAATCAACTGCGTAGTTAGACTCAGTACTCTAAACAAATAATCATTAAACAATTGTCTTATACAATGAAGTTCAACATGACCGTCCAGAGACTTTCATACTCAAGTTGGTTGGAGAGGAGAATGCGATGAGACTGATCGCTTAAAATAAATTCCTTATAATTGTTCCTGCCAGCGAAATTTTTTGCGATAGCTTGAAAACGCAGCTCAGAATGACGTTCTTCATTTTGTTATAAACAGTACGAAACTGCTCTAAATAAGCAATTTCCATCACCTGTTATAGGTTATGACAGTACATTTTGCAGGGGAACATAGAATCACTTCGCCAACTACTGAAACGACCATAGGCCTATGCTCAACACTCACTTCGGCAGTCACCCTAATGGAGGCAGTTTTTGAATTATATGTCCCGTGCATGTCAAAAATCGTATTAACACATGGAGGCCCACCTATTCTTGTCTATCGACCCGGAGACCCGGGTTACATTTCCTGCTCTGCCAAGAAATTGAATTCTGGTCTGAGGGCAAAATCGGGGCACATTCAGTCTCTTGAGGTATAACTAAGAAGAGGAAGGTTTAATTCCCACCTCGACAATCTTCGATGTGGTTTTCCGTGGTTTCCCACTTCCACTTAAGGCAAATACCGGGATTGTTCCTAACGTAAGGCCTTGGCCGTCTCCTTGCCATTTACCACCTTAATTACAAATACACACAGTAATGCAGCCATCACAATAACACAGGTTATGAGAGAAAATTTCACACATACACACCCAAGTACACGGGGCTGAGTGACCACGATGTCGGAGCCCTTCAAACGAATTATGTTTGCCAAGTGTCTCTTATGGCGAAAGCAATTGTGGACACGTGCGAGTGCCTGGAAAACTACTTTTTTCTTTAATAATTTAAGAGTATATCGACGATGCATAATTATAACTTTTAGTCTAGGACGCTAATAACTTGACCACCGAAGCATTGGGAAGAAATTGCAATATTAAGGTACATAAACAACATAGTCTACACAATCAACTGTCGGTTAATGTTCCTCAAAATTTCCCTTCTTAAATATTCCCCTCCTTTATAATTCTCCATCACGTGAAAACGTGCCATGTCTTGGGTTTTAAATATATCGATGCAATGGTGCTGCCATCTGCTGTCAGTTACTGGAACTATATGGGCGATGTACTGCCATCTGTTGTCAGTTATAGGAACTGATTGCAGATATTTAAACGGCGTACTGAGGACATCAGTTTGCTTTTTTGATCACATGCTAATGCAATGGTAAAACGGAAATAAAACGTATTGAGAGGGAATGTAGAAATATGTATCTTTTACAGACATAAAACCTTACTAATACTCCTTGATTAAACAATATTTCTATGGTAAAAAAAAATAACGGCGAGGGCTGGGATCGAACCGGCGAACCGAAGAACCACAGTCTGTCGCCTTAACCACGTAGCTAGTCGCGCGTTTTTTTTTCAACAGCAGACGCAGCCATTGATTATCTTCAAAAGCTGCTGTCTGAAGGAAATAATCCATTACATTATCCTAATAAATCAATGTTGCACATTCGTATACGTTCATACTGTTATTATATTTTATTGCCAGAACTTGGTTAATGTATGTTTTCAATTACATGGAAGCTTATTAAATAACTTACATTTTAATGGAATTCTCACCGCCAGTTTGTCATGACCTCAGGCGGATTGTGCGCATGCGTGAGAGGCAAGAATTCTGCTATTTTCTATATTAATTCAAAAATATACCGAGAGGGAATGTAGAAATATGTATCTTTAACAGACATAAAACCTTACTAATACTCCTTGATTAAACAATACTTCAGTGGTAAAAAAAAAATATCGGTGAGGGCTGGGATCGAACCAGTGAACCTTGGAACCACAGTCTGTCGCCTTAACCACATAGCTACTCGCGCACTCTTCGTCAGCAGCAGACGCAGCCGTTCTTTATCATTAAACCCCGCTGTCTGAAGGAAATAATTCATTTCATTATCCAAATAAATCAATGTTGCACATTCGTATACGTTCATACTGTTATTATATTTTATTGTCAGAAGTTGGTTAATGTATGTTTTCAATTACATGCAAGCTTATTAAATAACTTACATTTTAATGGACTTCTCGCCGCCATTTTATCATGACCCCAGGCGGATTGAACGCATGCGTGAGAGGCAAGAATTCTGCTATTTTCTATATTATTCAAAAATATACCGTAATATATTTGTTTATTTTATAGACACTCTGCAAATCTAGAGGCCAAGAGCTTTCGTTAGAGTGCTCTACGAAGTAAATCGGTTCTGTCGTACTCTCAATCTCTTGGTAACAAAAATCACCTTACTGTTTTAAATATATAGATTACCGGTGCGACTGTGGTTTGGAAGTGCTTTTGGCGAAAGTGATACTCTGTGATTTCTCTATCGGTGCTTAATAATAATAATAATAATAATAATAATAATCCTCTTCTTGCCTAGAACGCCTCAAAATAGCGCTGCCCTGGGTTTTTGTGGGTATCTACTCACATAACGTAACGGCGGTGCTTTTTGAGGATCCAACCAGCCTTCGGGCTGACTACCTAACAGACAGAATAATAATAATAATAATAATATGGCACCATAATTATTTTTAATTCTTGTTACGGGTGTGTTCTAAGAGTTGAAACTCAGCGTGATTAAGTATTTCTACATTTCAAAATGAATTCTGTGGACGCTATTTTAAATAGCGGAAAACTTTCTTTTGAGAATTATTCACTTTAAATCCACTTGGACTCAGGCAGGAATTAACAGTTTTATACAGCAGAAATGAGTTTGAAAATGCATCTGGTGCATTTGTGAAAACAATCTTGCGACAGTGTTACCTGAGACAGTAAAACTCTTGCGAATTATATGCACAATTCCCATGACAACATCAGAGAGTGAAAGGTGCTTTTCAACTTTGAAAAAAAAAAAACCTTTTTGTAGGAATACAATGAAAGAAGACCGTCTGTGCGCTTTAGCTATGTACTCTATTGAGAAGAACCTGTTGGTCACAAATGACTTCAATGAGCTTGTAATAAACCACTTTGCTGAGCAAAAAGAGCGGCGAATGGACTTCATCTTCAAGAGAGTCAATTAAGGTAGGTCTATTTAATTGAACATTCTCCTGTCCTGGTAATTTTCTTACCTTTCATAGTTTGTGAATTGCCAGCAATGATATATCCTATGGAAAAACATTGTTGCAAGATTTTATTTTATTTCCTGATAAAACCAGTATGGTTTACGTCATTGCATTCATAACCGTATTCAAACTAAACAAGAAGTTCCGTGACGAACTAAAGAGCCTACTTTTCTTAAAATTTAAGATTCATGCCAATGACTAATCTATATGGATCTATCTAGAATAATGACCAAATTAAGTTGGTAATATCAAAATTTCTAATTAGTTCGAAATACTGTATACCTGGCATAATGTAGCCTAATAGAGAACTACAGTTGGCAGCCCTGGTGACTGAATATATTCTTAGTTCCATCTCTTAAGGTACAGAATACAAAATTTGGTTGAAGTCCAATGGATAGCATGGACGTTACAAGCAGTTAAACATTGGATCTAACAGCGCGCGTAAAATCATGTTGGCAATAATGACATACATGTATTGGTCAGAAATAATCTATTGTTGTGCCAATTTTGAATGAAATCCATTAGTTAGTAGCCTACAGAAGTTACATGAATTTTAAAATTGGACCTATCAGCAGGCTTAGAATCAAGTTGGCAGCACTGTCGTATATTAGTGACTCAAAATTAATCTAGAATGCCAGGTGCTATACGTGTGCAAAGTTTAGAGCTATTGGCTTGCATACTTTCTGATATAATTATATTAGGGTAACAAAAATAGAGACAGCATTTATTAACAGTTGGCAGCCCTGGTTACTCTTAAGAATCGGCATAGCCATATATGTTATGGTACACATAGCATGCACGAACTTTGGTTGAAATCCAAATGATAGTATAGAAGTTACATGTATTTAAAGTTGGACCTCTCAGCAGGCTTAGAATCATGTTGGTAGCACTGACGTGTATAAGTTACTCCAAATTAATATAGAATGTCAGGTACTATACGTGTGCATAGTTTAAAGCTGTCGGCTTGCGTACTTTCTGATATATCGGTATTTGGATAAAATAAATCGAGATCATTTATTAACAGTGGGCAGCCCTGGTGGATCTTAAGAATACGGCCAGTCATATCTGTTTACGTACACATAGCACATACGAAATTTGGTTGAATTCCAATTGATGGTGTAGAAGTTATATGCATTTAAAAATTGGACCTATCGGCAGGCTTATACTCATTTTGGCAACACTGCCATATATGGCCTCCTGGAAATTAGACTACAATATTATTATCTATACGTGTGCAAATTTTGAAATAGCTCCCATTCATACCTTCCAAGATATCCAACATGGAGCTCAAATTTCAATTGCGATTTTTCAGGAGTTGGTAGCACTGACATCATTTTCAAATATGGACGTGAGATATTCAGGTATAGATCTTTACTCCTACCTAATTTTGTTTCGATCGCTGCAGCCGTTTAGGAGTTGATAGTGGGGGGGGGGGGACACCCAGACAGACAGACAGACAGACAGAAGGACAGACAGACAGACACACATTTGCCTGATCTCATAAGTCTACTTTTTCCTCATTTTTGTAAAATGTGAAAAGTAGGCTAATAAAAACTGTAAAAGTAAAGAGTTGGGCAAGAATTCTCAAACTCTGTCCATGTGTAACAAATGTTACGCTTAAACTCCTGCCACGTTATTATTATTATTATTATTATTACTATTATTATTATTCCCGTTTTTAATTTGCAGTTAAATTCACTCTCTGTTAGAAATTTAAGTAATCTATCAGAATAAAAAGTAGTTCAACAGTTGAGTAATGAATGAAAATGAAACATAATGTGACTCGGGAGGGACATTTTCCTAAAATTCATCTGTCAGCTCGAACACTGGCATTGATTGTTACTGGCACTTGTATATTTCCAAATTTGCATATTAAAGTATTTCCAAATTTGAATATTAAAAGAAAAAACTCGTGTTCTATGCCGAATTCAAGTGATAATCCAATATCCACATTTTAACAGCCAACGCTTTAGGCTTGAGTTTGGCGTTATAAAAAGAATAATATTGTATATTCTATGTTATTATGTACCGGATAAATCGTTGTTTAATTCGTGTATTCATGCAAACTGGGATTTGTCAAGTTTTGAGCTCACAAGGATAATGCTATGATGAAGAAAAAGACCCAAACACAAGCTCCCTGGGATTCACGTTTTGCGTTTTCGTCTATACGTAATTTTCACATCAGGTTCTCAGTGTTATTACCATATAAAATCATAGTTGTAATACTAAATGAGAAAAACCTCTGATCCGACATCAAGAATATTGAGCAATAACGCGATATTTTCATTGCATATAAAAGTAACTCGAATTTACTCTTTTTGTCCTCGATCAATTTATGAAGAGGTGCGGGAAAGAATACTGTGATCGCCCTCCCAGCCTAAGAGTCTGTCGGTCGCCACTGCTACCACTCCCTTGCAGTTAGAAGCACACTATTCTTTCTTCAAAGAAATGTAAAAGGAAGGAAGGAAGCTGTTTTACGTGATCGTTAATCATGCGATCATGAGCCAAGGGACCTACTTTTTACGTGGAATCCGAACCACAGGACATGGCATTTCACTTCGAAACTCTCACATGCATTGACCGGAAATCGAACCCTGTCCACCATGTTATTATTCCTGTTTTCCAACGGAGTCGGGAAATGAGATGCGATGGAAGTCTTTGTGG
This sequence comes from Meconema thalassinum, assembly GCA_946902985.2. Lineage (NCBI taxonomy): Eukaryota > Metazoa > Arthropoda > Insecta > Orthoptera > Tettigoniidae > Meconema > Meconema thalassinum. The sequence goes on along the minus strand of OX336390.1, from coordinate 265,055,531 downwards.
CGGATGGTTTTTGCGGCCGTATGTCCTTCCTGATGCCACCTCATGACAGGAGTTAATGAGAGATGAAATGAATGATGGTGAATGCAACTGGGCAATGATGTGGAAGGAAGCGGCCGTGGCATGTCAGAAGGCACCGTTCCAGAATTTGCCTGGAGTTGAAAATGGGAAACCACGGAAAGCCATTTCAAGGACGGCCGACGGTGGCACAAGGAACCTGCAGTTTCCCCCAACTCAGCATTCTACTGCAGTTCTGCGAATACAACACCCACTTACGACAATGCCTCTGCAGCCTCCCCGAACATTGAACAATGCTGCCCTGAGGCGTTCAATACAATCATACACAACAAATTCTCTTGTATGGACTTGGATGAACCGTTGTTCTATATAACGCCTGTAGATAAGTTCCCTGCAGGCATCGCAATCATTGTCCGCCCTCCTGGTAGAAGGCCTCGTGTCAACAAAGTCAGGGCTGCCATTGTTAAAGTTCTTACGCCCATTGTTGATGCCGTGGCCATGATTGAGGAGATCACCAACGGGTTCATCTCTATCACTCCCATGACAAGAGAACACACTGACACTGTCTGTCAAGCACTCTCCAGCCACCCTTTTATTCCCTCTCACATTGTCCTCACACGCGAATTCGCAACAATGATGGATTCGGAGACACAGACAGATGACACTGAAGAGGCTCCTACACCTGGGTGTTCCGAATCCTCGCAAACGGATGAAGAATCAGAGGATTCCCTCGAAAGTGATCAGGAAGAGTCCGTGCAGAAAGCTCCAGTAACTAGCGACCACTGGACTCAAACCTCGAAGGCTCTTATTCGACCCCCTGCCAGGCCAAGGAGGAAGAATAAGTGCATTCAAACTTTACGAGACATAAGCCCATTCACTAATGACACAACTGCAGTAGCCAATCCCTCAGATAGCTCTGCTACACTTTCGCCCTCAGCGCCTTCAGCGTCCCCACCGCCTACACCTTCAGTAACACCGGCGTCGTGACGCCCGCCTCCCAGACAACATTCCACACTCATCACACAATGCTACCGTTGCCAAAGGCTCTATCACTCAGCTCACGAGTGTACACACGATGTCAGGTGTAACCGCTGCGGCGGGCCGCACCGGCATAGTGAATGTTTAGTGCCTAGGGACTCCCCTACGTGTGTAAACTGTAAGGGATCCCATGCCGCGTCCTATTTGGGATGCAAATTCATCAAGGACGCGCTAAAACAACAACACTGGCAACGGCAGCGCACAAACCCGTCAAGAAACATTCCCTCCCTTCTCTCCATGCACGTCCCCCCTCCAGGCCCAGGTAAACTCAATAACACTGCCCTCACAAGTATTTTACACATCCTCCAATTAGCTCACCTCACACTCCAGGAACAAATACACAGCCCCACTTGCCCCGCGGCCCTGCTGCGCGCCTGCTCGGAGGGTCGGCCTCGGCCGAGCCCTTCCAGGATGGTGCCCAGTGGTCCGCGGGCCCTCTGCACGCCACTAGAGCGGCGATAGCTGTCCTTCTGTTTCTTCTTCTTGACTTGCCAATGAGCTATAGCTCACTTTGAATTTTATGCCAACTGCATTCCTCATCTCCTCAACCTTACCCTCTCCCACAATCCTACTCCTTCCCCAATTCCAAAAACCTCAGGCCATATTCTGGTCAGTTTGATTCAATATACCTTACCCAAACACATTAACCTATTAAGTTCCATGTCATATCCCCCCTTGATAAAGCGCTTATGGCCCCATAAATGGGAGCCGACAGACTAAAATGCACGCAGCGTCTCTTGCTTGGGTCCTGAAGGGGCTCAAACCCACGCGTCTACCGAGTCAGCAGAGAACTTGGCCCCATGACCTAACGCTGCGCTTTAGCGAGCGGTTCCTTCTTTAAAGAAATATGGAGAGTTAAATTTTAAGGAAGGAAGGAAGCTTTTAGTTTTACGTGACCGTTTATCATGTGATCATGAGCCACGGGACCTCCATTTTACGTGGAATCCGAACCACAGGACATGGCATTTCACTTCGACCCCCCACCCCAGTTAAATTTGAATAAGCCAATGTGCTTATAAGCTTAGCAGCGCAGCCAAGTACAAGTCTCACTCCATGACTAAAAGGGGGCGTTGCAAATTCGGAGGTCCGAGGTTCGAATCCTTGCAACAGCCATCCTGAGTGTGTTTTACTCTAGATGGCAGGATAGTAGTACCTATTCTAAACTTTGGCCAAATCATTACAGTTTCGTACATACACTTCAAGAGTCACCGCAGAGTTCGCCTCGTTGCGTAGTGGCTAGCATTTTTGACTGTCACCGCAGAGGCCCGGGTTCGATTCCGGACTTTGCAAAGAAATTTAACGCCGTAACGACCACGGCTAACTCACTTGGTTGGATGGTACCTAACGTAAAGCAATGGCCGCCTCCTACCCAAATCCTACCTCAATTGCAAATACACACACCAGAATAGGCATCACAGTGACATAGGTTATCAACTGAGTGAAACTGAGATGAGGCGGGTTCGATTCCTACCACAGCCATTCTGGAAGTGGTTGTCCGTAGTTTCCTCACTACTATTCCAAGCAAATGTCTGGATGGTACCATTTTTTTTTTTTTTTTTTTTTTTTTTATGGCTTTTAGTGTGGAGAGTGTCCGAGGACATGTTCGGCTCGCCAGAGTTTGCAGCTGCTTCTATGCGGACATTACCGCCGCGTGTGGAGTGTTGTCTGGGTAGGAAAGTGTGAATGTAAGGACGAGGAATTGGAAGGTAGTGGCTGTGGTCTATAGTTAGGGACCAACCCCGGCATTTGCCCTGAAGGAAGATGGGAAACTAAGGAAGGCCATCTTCAAGGTTGCCGGCGGGGGGATTCAAACTTCATCGCCTCCCGGATGTGAGCGACTGCTTGCAGCCATGCCGTAACGACCACGGCTAACTCACTCGGTTGGATGGTACCTAACGTAAGGCAATGGTCGCTTCCTACCCAAATCCTACCTCAATTGCAAATACACACACCAGAATAGGCATCACAGTGACATAGGTTATCAAACAAATTCTACTTACTCCCAGTAATAGGGATTGGTAAACTTGAATAAGCCATTGTGCTTATAAACTTAACAGCTCAGCTAAGTCCGGTAAGTATCACTCTGTGACAACAAGAGGGAGCTGCAAGTTCCGAGGTTCGAATCCTTGCGCTGACAATAGCCATATTCAACACATATACAAAGTACAGTGGAATAATGACTACTTTACCACAATAGATGAGTTAAGTGACTTAAGTTGTTGTTGATTCTTTAGAGGCTTTACGACATCGTTGTCATGTAGCCTCCTGTACTTGGGCGTGTGCAGAATTTGTCTGATAACCTGTGGTACTGTGATGTCTGTACTAGTGTGTGCATTTGTAATTGAGGTAGGAATCGAACCCGTCTCTTCTCAGTTTTGCCTTACGAGCCTGAGTGCTCCTCGCTCCAGCCCTGAGACCAGGCTGAGCTGGGAATTCCCTCCGCGGTGACAGACAAGAATGCTAGCCGCTACGGAGTGAGGCGGACTTAAAGATGGATGTTGCAATACCTATTAAATATTAACAATACCATGGTCGTGACAGAAAATACTATCTCGGTCATTCGTGGAATAGTCAGTCCTGCAGGAAATGTCAGGATATTTATTAGAGACATGTGGTTGGAGTTCCTGGAAAACTGAGTCCTGACAGCAAACACCCCTGTCAATATGAAGCTGTGCAGATAACACGGTTACGGAACATTTCCTAGCAATTAACGAATGTGAGATATGGTGGGAATTACCTTACTTGAACCACTAGAAAGTTGCATTTACACTTTGAAGGAAATATTTCGACGGAGAACCTCCTGCCAACAATAATGTAACATAAGGTCAATTATTATAGATGGCATAATCATCATCATCATAAGTAAAGATTTCTCTACAGAACGGAATCTTGCCGGGCTGTGTGACGGTTGGAGAGCGTTGAATTACCGCCAGATGACTGGCATCTACCGATTACACAACAGTGGGTAGAGAAGCACCGGATGCTGCCATAGCATTTATTACATATGGAGCTGGCAAGATACCTTAGTTGAAAGAGTTAACCCTTTATGGGATAATGGTCTCTATATTAACCACCTGTCATAAGGACAGTTTATGCTTCCAGAGATGCTGATAGTTGAAACTTTAATCCAAATTTCGGAGAATTTTCATGCTGAAGTTCTAGTATTTCTAAAAATCAAATATACCTACGTATCTACTTGACGTAATGTGTTGGATAACATTTAAAAAAAAAATTAAAACTAAAAACATTAACAATTAAAGTGTAAAAAAGAAATAGAAATAACAAGAAGTTCCTTGACGAACAAAAGAGCCTACTTTTCTTAAAATTAAGAGGCATGCCAATGATTAATCTACTGTATATGAACCTATCTACAACAATGACGAAATTAAGTTCGTAATATCTAAATGTCTAATTAGTTCGAAATATACCTGGTGTAATGTAGCCTAATAGAGCACTACAGTTGGCAGCCCTGGAGAGTGAATATATTCTTAGTTCCATCTCTTAAGGTACAGAATACAAAATTTGGTTGAAGTCCAATGGACGTCACATGCAGTTAGACATTGGATCTATCAGCACGCGTAAATGCATGTTGGCAACAACGTCATGCGTGTGATGGTCAGAAATAATCTGAAATAATATGATCTATTGTTGTGCCAATTTTGACTGAAATCCATTAGTTAGTATAGAAGTTACATGCATTTTAAAATTGGACCTATCAGCAGGCTTAGAATCATGTTGGCAGCACTGACGTATATTAGTTACTCCAAATTAATCTAGAATGGCAGGTACTATCCGTGTGCCAAGTTTAGAGCTATTGGCTTGCATACTTTCGGATATATTGATATTAGGGTAACAAAAATAGAGACAGCATTTATTAACAGTTGGCAGCCCTGGTTGATCTTAAGAATACGAATAGTCACATCTGTTATGGTACACATAGCACATACTAAATTTGGTTGAAATCCAAATGATAGTATAGAAGTTACATGTATTTAAAGTTGGACCTCTCAGCAGGCTTAGAATCATGTTGGTAGCACTGACGTATATAAGTTACTCCAATGCAATATAGAATGTCAGGTACTATACGTGTGCATAGTTTAAAGCTGTCAGCTTGCATACTTTCAGATATATTGGTATTTGGATGAAGAAAATAGAGAGAGCAATTATTAACAGTTGGAAGCCCTGGTGGCTCTTAAAAATACGCTCAGTCATATCTGTTTATGTACACATACTACATACAAAATTTGGTTGAAATCCAATTGATAGTGTAGACGTTATATGCATTTAAAAATTGGACCTATCAGAAGGTTTAAAATTCTTTTGGCAACACTGTCATGTATGGCCTCCAGGAAATTAAACAGAAATAGCATTATGTACATGTGTACCAATTTTAGAATAGCTCCCATGCATACCTTCCAAGATATCCAACATGGAGCTCAAATTTCTAGTGCGTTTTTTCAGCAGTTGGTAGCACTGATATCATTTTCGAATATGGGCGTGAGATATTCTGGTATTCATCTTTACTCATACTAAACTTGGTTTCGATTGCTGCAGCCGTTTAGGAGTTGATAGGGGACACACACACACACACAGCCAGACAGACAGACAGAAGGACAGACACACATTTTCCCGGATCGATCTCATAAGTCTACTTTTTCCTCATTTTTGCAAAATGTGATAAGTAGGCTAAAAATCATGAAAATAAAATTACAATAATAAAAGTAATATAAAAATTAAAATAATGAACAAAAATTATGAAAATAATTGTAAAAATAATTCGAAATTGGTTCATTAATGAATTCAATAAAAATATCAAAAAAATCAAAAGAAATATCATAAGAACATAAATTGAAAATCACAAATAAATATATAAACATTAAAATTAGAGAAACAAAAAATAACATTATTAATAATCATAATAAATAAAATAAAATGTAAAAACACATACAAATAAAAATAGTTTTGCCCTATACAGGGTTAAGACTTGTGGTGAAGCTTGTGCGATTTTTACTTGTAGGGGAGCCTCAAACAACATGTAGCCTATACAGAAACAATCCACGTACTCTGGAGGCTCTCGAGAATGAAATAACTGCACTGATCAGTGAGGATAAATTACAGCGAGTGTACCAAAACTTCCTACGTTGGTGCAACGTGTTTAAAAAAATGAAGGACAGCATTTCCGGCAACTAGTCTAAAATTCATGTAAGTACTGTAATGGTGATTATTAAATACGTTAAAAAGTTTAAATGTGTGAAACTAGTTGGGCCCTACGCTGCTGCTAGCGCCAGTGCAGTGTCTTACTCGACACGCTGCAATGCACAGTGACCCTGCCGCCACATGGCGCCTGCGAGGTTCCGTTCTATAGAGAAGGACCCCACTGTATAAAACGCTAAAGTGCATGTTTCACAAAATTCAAGCTCTTTAAACAGAGGGAGCTAGAAGGTGTGGTTTGTGCCCAAATCTTCCATATCGTCTCAATAGTAGGCTACAGGAAAAGTCTTACATTTTGTGAACAGTCAACGGAAGATGTATATTTATTTGTTTAAAAAGTGCGATTAAACAAATAAACAAGACGATAGCCCCTGCCAGAACGGTCTCGCGTCGAGCTCGCATAACAGTGATGCTGTAGGTTGCACACGGGGTGCTCACAAGTAACCTAGAAGAATGTTCTTGGTTTTACATCCCTTCTTTACTGAGACTTTTAGAAAAGCCGGGGGTGCCGGAATTTTGCCCCGAATGGGATCTTTATCGTGCCAGTAAATCTACTGACAGGCCCTTCCCCCTCTCCCCGCATTTGCGCACCCTCAAATGCCAACTGGCTGCGCCAGGATTCGTCCTGCAACCTTGGGCACAGCAGGCAAGAACATTACCGCTGCGTCACACAGCCAGTGCCACAAGTAACCTATCGTAGTATATGGTCATTCAAAAGAAAGAGAATTACCCGCAGCAGAGACGAATTGCACTCTGATTTCATAAATATAGACAATTTGTTTATAAAGTGAATTTAAACAAATAAACAAGACGATAGCCCCTACGAGAAAGCCTCAGCCAGCACAGTTCATATTCTCGCCGCTGGATGGGGGCCGGTCGACTGGAAACAGGCTGTTGATTTTTCATAGACCCTGCGAGAGCTGTGTAGCGTCAAGCCTGCATAACAGTAAAGCCGGGTGGGTGGTCTGACACATGCAAGAGTCCTCGTAAAGCCCAGCGCTGGAATTCGAATCTCCGGTCTCTGGACTTCCTGTAGATCCCCATCACGGTCGTGTGGCACGCCTACGTCGCGCAGTGAGGCAACAGAAGATGTATTGTTACTGTTCAAAATAGCAGCGATACAGTTGCTTAACGTCGTTACCTCAAACAGTAATGACACCGGATATGAAGCGAGCACCCCTCCTGCCCTCCTCCCAGGGAAGTTTGAACAACTCTGCCAGAATTGTTGTCGGTCTTTAGGATCCACAAGAGCGTGCTTCGGGTTGATTTGCTCATCTAGGGAGCGACCGTGAATATTTCCAGTTACTGTGGCAAACTCATTCCCCTGGTATAGGTCTGACGTTTGTTTTTGGCCAATGGTCGTGCAATCCACGCATCCACTCTGCTAACCGTTCAACCTCCTTCCTTCTATCCTTCGTTCCCTCTGATCGTGCGTGCATGCAGTTGTTACTGCGCATGCTCACAATAAGAAGGCTTCCTGGCTGGCCGGAGACCTCTACGCAACAAGCAAGCACCGGCCAAAAACAAACGTCAGACCTTTACTACTTCAACGTGACTTGAACAGTTATTATTATTAGATGATGATGATGATAATTGATGTTTGAGGTTCCCCTACAAGTAAACATCGCACAAGCTTCACCACAAGTCTTAACTCTCTCAATTTCCCCCCAGAGGCTCACATCTAGTGGGACGTGGGTTGGCGACCACGGGACCCCAACTGAGTCCGGCATTGCTTCCACTTACTTGTGCTGAGCTCCTCTCAGTCTTCTTTCCTGTCGACCTCCCTTGGTCAACTCTTGTTATTTTCCGACCCCGATGGTATTAGGTTATCTGAGGCCTAGGGAGTCTTTCACTTTCCCGCCTTAATTGGCCCTTGTCTCATCTTTACTGATCCCCCCTTCTTCGAGGGGTCAGACCTCTTGTTTTCTTTTCATTATATTTACTTTCGTCTTTAAGATTCCCGCACTGTTTTTGTTAGTTGGCTCCCCGTGAATGTAAATTCCCTTTAGCTTTTTTTTTTCAATTACACTCCATTGTGTAGATATTTTCAATCTACGTTGGATTTTGTAAGTTTGTTCGATCTAAATTGCATTTTGCGAGTGTTTTCAACCTCAATTGCATTTTGTAAAGACTGACAATCTAAATTGCTTTTTAGTAAGTCTTTCAATATAGGGTCTGGTACTTTTGTGAGTATTTTGAATTTCAATTGCATTTTGTAAGTATTTTCAACCTAAACCGCTTTTTTGCAAGTATTTTCTATCTAAATTGCATTTTGTATGGTGGGCATTTTGCAAGTATTTTGATTCTCAGTTGCATTTTGTGGGTATTTTAAATCTAAATTACATTTTGTAAGTATTTTCAATCTAAATTGCATTTTGTAAGTATTGTCAATCCAAATGAGTAGTTTGAATCTACCGTGCATTTTGTAAGTATTCTCAATGTCAATTGCATTTTGTAAGCATTTTGAATTTCAATTGCACTTTGTGAGTATTTTGGATCTGAAATGTGCGTTTTTCAATCTGAATTGCATTGTGTATTTTCAATTTCAATTGCATTTTTTAAGTATTTTGAACCTCAATTGCATTTTGTACACCCTACGTATTTTCAATCTCATTTGCATTTTGTAAGTATTTTGAATATCAATTGCATTTTGCAAGTATTTCGACTCTACATTGCATTTTGTACGTATTTTGAACCTAACCTATATTTTGTGCGTATTTTTCAATCTATTCCTTTTGTGAGTATTTTCGTTCTAAATTCCCTTTTGTAAGTATTACCGCTCTCCATTTTGTGAGTAGTTTCAATTTGAGTTCCTTTTTGTAAGTATTTTCCTTCCCACTTAATTTTCGTTCAGGTTTCCATTTCATTGTCATTTTCGCTATCACCCAGATCATTAGGGGCCGATAACCTAGATGTTAGACCCCTTAAAACAACAATTATCATCATCATAACCCTCTCAACTAAGGTATCTTGACAGCTCTGTATGTAATAAATGCTATGACAGCATCCGGTGCTTCCCTACCCACTGTTGTGTAATCAGTAGATGCCAGTCATCTGGCGGTAACTCAACGCTCTTCGTCTGTTACACGGCCCCGGTGAGGTTCCGTTCTGTAGAGAATTCCTTACTGTATTATATGATTACTGGCGGACCCGTGCGAGAAATGTCGCATGTTCATAAACCACACTTTCCCCAATAGGTTTATAATGAGACACTTAAGGAGAAAGGTTGTTATGGTTTTTTTTTTCAACCAAATGATTATACACTGGTCAAAACAATTAGGGGATCAGGGGAGATATCATACACAAGATACATATGGTAACATCTTTTATTCAGAGTTCGGTTACAATTGTAATTTCTGTGTGCTACAGTACGATATTGTGATGTCTCAACTCTTTACTGGAGGTTTACATGGCGTTTACTTAGAGCGAGGCACCATGGGGCTACCATAATAGTGAAAAAGTCATTCTCGTTGCCCTCTAATATGGTGCATGATCACCTCGGAGGGCCAGGACAGTTGCACACCTGCGTGGCATGGACAGTATGAGGTTATTAATCAGGTCTTGAGGGATACTTGGCCATTCTTCCATGAGTGCAATATCCAGCTCGGCAACCGTTGTGGGAGGTGCTGGTCTGGCTGCAATGCGTCTGCCAAGTGCATCCCAGACATGCTCAATCGGGTTTAAGTCCGGTGAACAAGCAGGCCACTCCATTGGTTCAGTGCCCTCGTCGTCAAGCATGTTGTCCAGCAGTGCAGCTCTGTGGGGACGTGCGTTACCGTCCACCAGAATGAAACCATCGCCTATGGCACCAGCGTAGGGCACAACAAACGGTCGAAGGATCTCGTCTCGATACCTCTGAGCAGTCAAAGCGCAATTCTGAACGACATAGAGGTCCGTATGTCCGCCAATACTGACTCTTGCCCACACCATTCGCCCACCACCATGGTATGGTGCTGTTTCCTGCACCATACCATGTTCACTCCAGTTGAGGGAACGACGAATGTCCGGCTGAACACAAAATCTTGACTCATCTGTGAACAAAACCCGGTGCCATTCGTTATGACGCCAATGCTGATGTTCCTCCGCCCAGTTTCTGCGGGCTAAACGGTGGCGTGGTTTTATTGGGACACATCATAGGCCTCCATGCGTAAAGGCCACTTTCCCGAAGGCAATTTCAGACTGTTTGTGTTGATATTGCGCGTCATGTTGCCGCCTGGAGGGTGCGTTGCAGCTGAGTTGCATTCAGCCTGCTGTCTCGACGGGCTGTTAATCGGAGATAGCGGTCATCTCTTGCTGATGATACCCATGGACGACCTTGGCCTGGCCTTCTTTTAACGGTCCCTGTTGTCTGAAATCGCGTCCAGGTCCTGGAAATTACACTTTGGGATACTCCAATAGCTGCAGCCACCTCCCTCTGTATCTGTCCCGGTTCCAACCTTCCTATGGCTCTCCATGCCATACCTTAGGGTAAGTCACGCTGTTGTTGCATTGCACTACCTGCTCACTACACCATCTGAACCCAACTGCTTGTGTCATTCGTTCGGTAGAGTAAACACGTCCACACCAACCCCCTCTGCAGCAACTTTCTGTTATTACCACTATCTCGGTTGCCGTTTTGTTGTTGTCTCCACTCCGTAGAACCGACAAGAAAGACGACGAACCATTTTAGGTCATTCTGCCGATTACAATACGTCAGAACCTAGGTATCTCAACTGATCCCCTAATTGTTTTTACCAGTGTAGAACACAATTTACATTTCAGTTAGAATTCCAAGTTCTACGTTCCTTAACTTAAGAAGGCAATCACTGAAAATTGGATCATCATAACACTCACCGGTTATTCGATATTTATGAAATAATACGATGCGTACCGGTACTCATTCCTTTGAGTTACTGTTTCTGAAATCCATTCAAAATGATAAGGGAAAGACCTCAGAATGTTCAAATGACATGAAACAGGCGTCACAGCGACCAAAATGTGAAGTGAACAGCAATTATGGAGCGTATTTTCCTACAGCAACAGTATCTGCAAATCGCACTCTTCGTACATTTTTTAAAAGTCATTTTTTAAAGAAATTATAGATATTTATGAAATTAGAGTGCAATTCGTCACTGCTAATGTCTATTATCTTTCCTTTGAATGCTCATTTGTAACGATCGGTCTCTTGTTTGCGCCGCAGGAGGGATCTATACAGTAGAAACCCGCTTAACCGAGACCCCTTATCCGAGGCTCCGTGTTAACCGAGGCACTCATCTTGCCAACGTAATTAATTCAATTAGCGTTAAAATTCATAATAATGTGTTGCTAGTAACGAATAGCTCAACACCCCTCAAGTTGAGTGTGCGGGAGAGTCTATATAGACGATCTTCAGCAGGGATAGGAGCGGTTCGTTGATCTTGACTCAAAGTCCCGCGTCACCGCGTGTAGCTTCGCTTGCTCGACTAGTTGTATTTCGACGTTTACACACACGTTGTATCGTTTTGTGCGCTATTGTTTTGTGATTCGTTGAATTAAATACGATTCCCTACACATTCCCTCTTAACCGAGTTTTCTGCTATCCGAGCTACCCTCGGTTCCAATTACCTCGGATAAGCGGGTTTCTACTGTACTAACTAACTAGGGCTCAGATTTTTAGGTGCTAAAAATCGGGAAAATATTTATTTTTTATGTATTAAAAATACCAGAAATATGTGACAAAAAAGTAAAAATATTTAATTATAATTTAGTTTATTAATATGCAGTACTCAGCCTCCGTGGCTTAGGCGGCAGCACGCCGGCCTCTCACCGCTGGGTCCGTGGTTCAAATCACGGTCACTCCATGTGAGATCTGTGCTGGACAGAACGGAGGCAGACAGGTTTTTCTCCGGGTACTCCGGTTTTCCCTGTCAAAATTTCATTCCAGCAACACTCTCCACTATCATTTCATTTCATCTGTCATTCATTTAATCATTGCCCCAGAGGAGTGCGTCAGGCCTCGGCAGCCGGCACAGTTCATATCCTCGCCGCTAGATGGGGGCTTCATTCATTCCATTCCTGACCCGGTCGTAGACTGGAAGCAGGCTGTGGATTTTCATTTCAATATGCAGTACTCAAGAATGTAATTTATTCTATGTCTCACTGACTGCTGAAGCATTACAATACACAACGAGATACATCTTCAGGTTGTCCATCACAAATGACTGACAATTATCGCGAAACACTTCTTCTGAAGGCGCGAAACTGCGGCAATATGTTTCTTGCCCTCGAGGTGGGGTGTAACTTGAGATCGCTGTTCAGCCTTGATTGCTTTCCCACATGGTTGGCAGAACAGAACGCCCGCATCGGAAGTAAAATTATCTTTAAATTCTGCAACAGACGATAACTTGTAGTTGTTTTTACTTTAGGCATTGTAGAACTGCCTTACACTTCACAATGCCAGAAATGAACTGCATGTGAGTGACACTGGTTCCTGGTAGCTGGGGGAGGGGTTGGTTGGTTGGTTCTTAAGTTTAGGGGCTGCGACAACACGGTCATGTAGCCCCGTGTACTTTGGGTGTGTGTAGAATCTGGGGGAGGGGGTAGGTCTAGTACGTGGTGCAATATGGCTATGGACAAGGAAATCCCCGGCTTCCACAGTGAGTGGCACGGGGAGACAAGTTAAGAATAACACAGTTGCAAGCTGACATACGCCCTGCCTGAAGATTAGATAGCTCACAGGTTCTTCCCCGTTGAAGTAACACACAACATAAATGCAATAAACTGAAAGATCTAGGATACTGATTTTAAAAAAATGTAAATATTATGTCTTTTTATGTGCTAATAAGTGAAAAGCAGGAATTTATGTATTTATAGAAAAAAAAAGGCGTAAAATATATATTGACATAAAAAATATTTATTTACCTAAAAATCCGAGCCCTAATGATGATTATGCCATCTATAATGGACATTCTGCTACATAATTGCTGGCAGGAGATTCTCGGTCGACATATTTCCTTCTCGTAAGTTTAAATACTAGGTTAAAGTAAGGTAATTCCCACCATATCTCACATTCGTTAATTGCTAGGAAATGTTCCGCAACCGTGTTATCTGCACAGCTTCATATTGACAGGGGTGTTTGCTATTAACCTGTCAGGACTCAGTTTTCCAGGAACTCCAACCACATAATGTCTCTAATAAATGTGCTGACATTTCCGGGAGTACTGACTATTCCACGAATGACCAAGATAGTACTTTCTGTCACGACCATGATATGGTTAATATTTAATTCGTTCTGCATCCGCTTGCATGATGAATTCGGCTTTACAGAATCTCTTACTTCCAACTAGCTACGCTTTCATAGATATACGGTATATAATTTGAGTTAATGGGAGAGAAACGTTACTAATTCATGGCGCTGTTAATTCACTTGCCTTGGTCTCGGGGTACATATTAATACTCCGATCCCAAAGGTTCTGTGTTCGATTCCGAGCTCTGACAAGAAATTTAATTCTGGTCTGAGGGCTGGAATGAGGTACACGCATCCTTGTGAGACAAAGATGTGGTTCAATTTCCCCCTCAGCCATCCTACAAGTGTTTTTCTCTGGTTGCCCACTTCTATTTCAGGCAAATGTCGGGATGGTACCTAACTTAAGGCCATGGCTGCCGCTTTCTCAGTCCTCACCTAAATTCCAAATACAAACTACTACTACTGCTACCATAATAACACAGGTTACCAAAATAATTCTACACACAAACCCAAGTACAAACGGCTGAAATTATCACAATGTTCAAGCTCCTAAATGAAACAATTATTACAGTAGAGCGTCGAAAATCCGGACCATCGATAATCCGGATCCGGACTATCGACGCTCTACTGTAATTCATTTGATTGAGTTAGAACAACTTGTTCATCAACCCCATTTACTTTGGTTTGGCTTCAATTTGTCTGATAACCTGTGCTTCTGTATTGACTGTAGTAGAGTGTGTAACTGCATTTTGTTTGGAGCCTACGTTTGGGGTACGTGCCTGGGATTCGAAATGAGGTAAGGTACCATTCCGGAATTTACCATAAGGTACGGTAGTGTGGAAAACCCCGCAGAAAAAATATATTCATGATGACCACTGTTAATACCAGGAATAGGACTTCTAGCTCCCTCTTGTAGTCGCGATGCGCGAATTAACGAGCACGACTATGTTGAAGAATTATTTTCAATTCAGCGCACGTCATTAAAGGAACATTTGTCCATAGTTTAGCGACAACAACTCATGCCAATCACGTAGCCACCTTCGCCGATTAGTTAACAGCCTTGTTGAAAATAAAGTACCTTTTCAGTTCAGTGAGTATATCTACCCCTTATTATTCCCCTTTCCAACAGAGTCGGGGATGAGACGCGATGAAATTCTATGTGGCGGATGGTTTTTACAGACGGATGCCCTTCCTAACGCTAACCTCATGAGAAGAGTTAATGGGAGTTGAAATGAATGAAGATGAATGAAACTGGGCAATGATGTGGAAGGAAGCTGCCGTGGCCTGTCAGAAGGTACCATCCCAACATTTGCCTGGAGTTGAAAACGGGGAACCACGGGAAACCATTTCAAGGACGGCCGACGGTGGGGCTCGAACCCACGTCTACCGAGTCCGCAGAGTGCCTGGCCCCATGGCATAGCGTTGCGAGTTAGCGAGCGTAGCTACTACTGTCGGTTAAATTTTCAGTTTCGTATTAGGCCTATATCATAATTAATGTGTCAACAGAAATCAAGCGATTCATTGAAGGCAAATCCTTCAAATTCGAATGGTGTGCAAACTTTCTAAAAATTAAAAATATGTGTTGAATATTCGAAAATTAAGAGATTGCCAATGTTCCAAACTCAAATCCTATGTATGACTTACTTATTTCCTGTTACTCCTGGCAGGACCATAGAGAGCGACCACTGGCCCTAGGAGAAGGTCTTCCGGGCCCCTCCATTTTTATTCAACCTGTGACATAATTTTTAAATTACGGTATTAAAAGCATACTAATGAGTCGTCCAGTTGCAAAACTCGT
Organism: Meconema thalassinum; assembly: GCA_946902985.2. Taxonomy (NCBI): domain Eukaryota; kingdom Metazoa; phylum Arthropoda; class Insecta; order Orthoptera; family Tettigoniidae; genus Meconema; species Meconema thalassinum. The sequence continues at coordinate 265,040,265 of OX336390.1, read as the reverse complement.
TTAATCCACTTGTGAATGAGGATCATGTTGTAAAATTATTTATTTTATTATTTTACGTTATTGTATTTTGTTTTGTTTTATTTTGTTTAATTTTATTTTATTTTGTTTTGTTTTATTTTATTTCGTTTTATTTTTAAAATTGTTTTGTTTTATTTTTTGTTTTGTTTGTTTTGTTTTATTTTATTTTTGTTTTTATTTTGTTTTGTTTATATTGTTTTATTTTGATTTTGTTTTGTTTATTTTGTTTTGTTTTATTTTGATTTTCCAGAAAACAAACACAAAACCAAAACTAAAAAACACGAAGCAAAATTCAAACACAAAAGCAAAAGCAGAAAACAAATAAAAAAAGGAACACGAGGCAAAAAAGCAAAATTCAAAAACAGCAAAAGCAGAAAACAAACACAAAACCAAGAAAGAAAAGCAAAAAGTAAAATTCAAAAGCAAAATCACAAAGCAAACACAAAAGCAAAAACACAAAGCAAAAGTAGAAAACAACAAACACAAAAGATACGTGAGACAAAGTCCAGAGAAACGTTTCTCATGAAAATGATTCTTATTCACAAGTGGATTAAACGAGTTTTGTAACTTGACGACTCAAATGTTACCCCCCCCCCCCCCAAAAAAAAAAAAGCTCATCCATCGCTCTTCCGCCTCTGTAAACCTCAATCATCATCATCATCGGTGGAATTTAAGTTGACCAACTGATTATTAATTTACTTTGTTTTTAAATATTCAGCTACTTTTATTTTGTCTCTCATTGGTTGTTCTTTTACTTCAAGATTTTGATCACTGTGCATTAACAATTCCATTTTTATTGTAGATTAACGTATTCAGGCACCACAAGAATAATCCATACCCCTTTCAGAAATGTATGAAGTAGAGAGTCATTTTTTTAGATTGAATTAGAAATGTAAATAACTCTGGATTAGTAAGTTATAAATTTAATTGACAACTCTGGCAACTTCACCTTTTCCCCAGAAGAAAAACCAAAAATACAATAAAATTAATTATATATTCGCTTTGTAATGTTTTGGATACTATCCACTGGCTGTATTTCCATCAAACAGAGTCGTATCAGAAAATGTCATAATAGTTTTGATATTAAATTAAATAAAGTTGTCCACTCTAAGTTGCCCCTCCCTCGCGTCGGGCCTGCCTCCTGATAGAGCAGTGGTTCTTAACCGGTGGTCCGCGAGTGCCTCGGTAGTGGTCCGCGAGAGAAAAGGGTCCACCAGCACGTATAAAAAAGTGGTCAATAAATGGGGAATTCGAAAATGGTCTGCGTTGAACGAGAATCGTCGGAATGTATTCGCGGCGATGACTATCAGATTTTGAATTGAAATACCTTTAAAATAAATGTTATTGAGGAAGGGTAACAACTGATTAGGTGTATTGGGGGGGGGGGGAGGTAGAGAGGGGGGAGGGGTCCGTACATGATTCAATTTCAGGCTGAATGGTCGGCAGACTTCTACGGGTTCAGAACCACTGTGATAGAGCATAGGGTAGCAGTGAAGACCTTCTATCTGGTTCTGTTGGCAGCCAATCGTTTCACCTCACTCCAGGTTTTACAAGCCTCTATACTTCTAGACAGAACTTCTTCTTCCACCGTTCTATTTCGTGTTTTCCTCGGCGACCACGCCTCTATACTCCTTGTGGATTCCAGTCCAGTGCTGTCTTCTCAACCGCTCCATGTTGTTTGCGTATTGTGGTGTGTGGCCAAATCAACTCCACTTCCTCTCTTTTATTTGTTCTTCAATTTGTCGTTGATTTGTTGTCTCCCACGAGTCATTATTCGAAATTAGAAATCCATTGTATGAATATGTCTTATTCGCTCAATTTCAAAACCCACCAGATGATTTTGACTATGATTGTTGATTTATTGTATTCAACTTCAATGCCGTTGCAAGTGTTATCTTAATATTTTTTTACTCATAGTCTTCTGCTAGGTATTAACAAAATAAATTAATCGAAAAATCACATATCCTGACTAATTGTGCTAGTTGAATTGCTACTGCAACTAAATAAGGGTATATACTGTAGCCTAAATATCATAACTAGGGCTCGGATTTTTAGGTGCTAAAAATCGGGAAAATATTTATCTTTTATGTACGGTATTAAATATTTCTGAAATATGTGACAAAAAAGTAAAAATATTTAATTATGATTTAGTTTATTAATGACAATATAAGCAATATGCAGTATTCGCGAATGCAATTTATGCTATGCCTCACTGACTACTGAAGAATTACAATACACAACGAGATACTTCTTCAGGTTGTTCCTCATAAATATTAATAATAATAATAATATCGTATGGCCTCGGTGCCGGGTGCAAGCTTTGTTATTTGACACCCAGAGGGTAGCTTCCATGTCGAATTTCGTTGTTCCTTGACTATGAAAATCAAGGAGGTTAGATGTTAGATATCTAACCTCCTTGAACACTATAGCACTTTCTAGTAGAGAAATGAGGAAATTTGTGTTGGCGGAAACTCCCGAGATTAATTTTGCCATTATGAACTCGGCCTACTGAATTCAAATGGGTTCTTTGACATGCCAACATCGTATGACATGCGTATCGTATTTTTGCCGCCTTAAAAAAAACACTTACCACGGCCAGGAGCGAACCTGCAATCCTGGAGTTAGTAGACCGCCACGATATCCACTCACCCATCATAAATGACCGACGATTATCGCGAAACACTTCTTCTGAAGGCGCGAAACTGCAGCAATATATTTCTTGCCCTCAAGGTGTGGTGTAACTTGAAATCGCTGTTCAGCCTTGATTGCTTTCCCATATGGTTGGCAGAACAGGACGCCCCTCATCAGAAGTAAAATTATCCTTAAATTCTTCAACTTACTGCTGCAGACGATAACTTGTAGTTGCTTTTACTTTAGGCATCCCCAGCTTCCACAGTGAGTAGGACGGGGCGACAAGATAAGAAAAACACAGCTGCAAGCTGACATACGCTCTGCATGGAGATTAGATAGCTCACAGGTTCTTCGCCATTGAAGGAACATAGAACAAAAATGCAATAAACTGAAAGATCTGATTTTAAAAAAATGTAAATATTATGTCTTTTTTATGTGCTAATAAGTGAAAAGGAGGAATTTATGTATTTATAGACAAAATGTTTAAAATATGTATTTACATAAAAATATATATTTATTTACCTAAAATTCCGAGCCCTAATTATAAGCCATACTTGTAGACACAGATTTAACAGCCTAAGTGTAAGGGATGTCATGATGATCGCTTGAGGTATTTATTAATCTCATGTTATTGTGTTTTTGGTTTGTTTTTGTTTTTCAGGATTCTGGAAGCACAATTGGATACAATCGTATTCACTGATTCAAAAACATTACATTTCGATTACTTAGCTAGCACTGAAAAACGGCTTCCACACGATATTAATTTAGAAATCAATGTATAACTGAAAGCAAGCATTCTGGGAATCCATTGTGCTTTAGTTTGTATAGCAATGCGCTATCAAAAGCACGACTGATGTCCAGGAAACAAACTCCTATCATACGGTTATCATTAAAAGCGCGCGTAATGAGTTCAGTTAATCTCAGTAGTTGGTGGATTGTAGAGGGGTTAATGCCCACCCAAGTCATTCTGGTGGTACTGCCACTCAACCTGGCGATGGGGCAGTAGAGGTGCAACAAGAGAACCTCCCCGAGTAGTCCCCCACCCCCCTCCTATTACCCTTAGCATTACATGACCAAGAAACACGATAGTGGCGCTCAAGGTTTGGACGCGCGACACGACCATGAAGGAACCTGATGAAACACCCACGCGTACGGTAACTCTAGGGGGTCAAGGTGTACGTAGCTGTATGTCAACTCATGACTTAACCAACGTTTCAGGAGAGGTTGCCTACCCCCACTCTTCCCAAACCCATTAGCGTGAGCTGACAGGACTGTTTGGGTTTAACCTAATTAACGCAGTTCGACCATCCCGGATTTTAGTCCAACCACATTTCTAGGGAGGGTGGTTTTGACACGAATAAGTTCCAGGCCTCGATTCTCGGCTAGGACGTGGGGATTTTGGTTGAGGTCCAGCACACACGAACACACGCACAGATAAATGTTGTAGGCTAAAACCATACACTGGGCTTCAATCCTAAATACCACAATGACACAGGTTGTCCGACATAGTCAACACACACATCCACGTACACGATGTCGCAAACCCCCTAAATGAATCAACAACATCACTAACATTGCAATATCATCATCATCACCACGACGTGTAACTCCTCACGGTTGACTCAAAATATCTGCCCCAGTCCCCCTCGGAGGCCACGCGTCATTTGATACATCTATATATATATATATATATATATATATAAATGAAAGTTTGTCTGTTTTTCTGAATTTCCACGGAAATTTGAGTTATTAACGCGTTTCAGACTAGTTTATGACGGTTGCGCGCAAAAACAAAATTTTTGTCTGTCTGTTTGTTTGTCTGTGTACAACTTTGCACGCGCATCACTCGAGAACGGCTGAGTGGATCAACGTAAGATTTGGTACAGATGTCCATCAGAGGCACGAAAGTAATCATTGGCGCAACTCTTCTCCATACCTCTCATAAAAGAGGGCCTACCCCCTTAAAATGCAGGCTGAAATGGGCGTAGAAAGACGAGACAAAGCTCATTTTCAGCGTCTCAATGTGAGAAACAAAGTTCGGAGGCCCTATGGGCCCTAAAAACTACATTTTAACGTCCTAAAACCAACAGTTTTTGAGATATTCCCAGAAAACTAATTTCATTTATTAAGCTATTGAAAGAATGCAAGCCGGTAACCATGGCAACACAATCTCAGAAGTCCATCTATTTCTGTAAGACGCAATGCCATTCCATTTATTAAAATACTGTGAACGTTCGCAAACGGCTATAAGGTTATCACGGAACCAGCTTAAGCTGTAAAATTCATCAATACGTATATAATGCGCTTAAAGGGGTCAAGGGGTACTCTTGAATTTCTTCACGCGATGTACACGTACGGATATGGTACTAAAGGACTATTATATCCCTATCCCTATATGATTAAATTATTATTATGATTATTATTATATTATGGCGTACAAGGACGAGACAAAATTTATTTTCAGCCCCTCGGTGGCTCGGAGGCTACTACGTTTTAAGGCTCTAAAACCACATTTCTCAGAAATTCCCAGAAAGCTAATTTCATTTAATAAACTAGCCTAAATAGATGACGATTACAGAAGAAGACCAAATCAGGAGCTGAGAAAATCACAGATGTGGCCAGGAAGAGACGTCTGTCTTTCTACGGACATGTCTCAAGGATGAAGCCAACAAGACTAACCAACCGGCTTCTCAACTAATGGGAGAATAGAAAGAGCGTGACACCGTGGCTAACAGAAGTTAACAAGGACATCCAAGAACTGAAGATAATGGAAAGTGGTATTAGATACCGATCACATCTCAGGAAGATACTTAAACAGAAGAGTTTTCAGGACAGACCACCCTGTAAGAAAACCGGCATCATCTGGACAAAAGAGAGAAAGGAGAAACATAGCCAGATAATGCGCGAATATTGGGCAAACATCAAGTCCCTCACCAAGCTGAAAAGTTCAACGTCGTGGTCCTTAGCTGGCCCATCCGAAAGAACAAGAAGAAACTAATGAAGTAATGCAAGCCGGTAACCATGACAACAGTATATCTAGAGGTGACATCCAACTTTCCATCTATTTCTGTAAGAAGCAATGCCACTCAATTTATTAAATTTCTGCGAAAGTTTGCAAATGGCTATAAGGTTATCATGGAAACAAACATAGACTGTAAAATTCATCGATTCGCTTAAGGAGGTCAAGGGATACCCTAGAATGTTTAAACGCGACTTACACGTGCGATATGTTGTACAGAAGGTAGTCTATATTATTTCTCCAAACAGCAACATTAGTTTCAAACATTCCTGAATTGAAATAGTGTTTTTTGCAGCTTTTGGGATTTTGGGCCATTGGAGGCTAAAAGTCCTGAATTTTCATGCACCACAAGCCTTTATAATTTATAAAAGGGGTCTTCCTGAGGATGGGAACTTTTCACAACGGTAAGGGTCAGTTTTTGTTTGACATATATTTCATTTCGTCAACAAGGTTTTCAATATTACTTTCACGTCATGAAGTACACGTTAGGTGAATTTAGTTCGAGAGCACATTTTAACTAATCATATTTTTGTCGACAAACGGGTTCATCGTAAAGATGATTTTGTTTGAAACTGTGTGGTTGATATATCTTTAAGTTAATGTACGCCTATAACTCGTATTCGGGTGCTTGGAGCATCGTAAAATTAGGTATTGTAACCATGAGTCAATTCACCAATCATTTATAAAACTCTTCACCGAACTTCTCATAGAAGGGTGGGCATAGGGAAAAACTTTTCAAAATACATGCTAAAATAGGCGAAAAATAAAAATTTTCCTAGAAAGACGACCAAAGCATATGTTGCGCTTCTCAATGTGTGACACAAAACTAGGGAGTCTATAAAGGGACTCCGAAAACCACATTTTAAGGCCCTTAAATTAACAGTGTCAGTGATATACCCAGAAAACCAACTTCGTTCTGATAAACTTATGAAGGAGGAATGACAAGCCCCTAACCATTGCAACAGTAGCTCAATTGATAACGTCTGGTTATTAATACCAAAGATCGTTCGAAGAGCGGGTACTTCTGCTAGTCAGCCTATATACACAGTATATTTCACCAAAAAAAACTCAACTCACTACTTGTAAGTAACCACAAGGATTCTGATTAATATGTCCGTACTAATTACAGCTGTCTATGAATTACGAATAATACACCAGACGGTTTAAAATGCTAATGGAATCTTTTAATTATTAATATTATTGTTATTATTTTAGGGAACTGGGCATCGTGGTCATCAGCCCCATGTACATGAATTTGCGTAGACATTGTCTGATAAGTAATAGAATACCAAGACAGATGCAGGAGGCGAAGTGCAAGGGTAAGAGAGCAAGAGGAAGACCTAGAACAAGGTGGATTGATTCAGTGAAGAACAGCGTAAGAAAAAGAAATCTGGACTGGGACAAGATCGTGGAAGAAGAATGGTGGAAGAACAGAGGAAAGTGGAGAAGTGCCATAAATACCCCGACCCGGCAGGAGCTGGATAAGGGGAAATGATGATGATGATTGTCTGATAAGTGATCCAAATAATAACAAACTGTGTGAAGGTAGCAAATGTACTTGAGCATTGATCCCGCACAGTGGCAATTCGGTGGATTTTACGGCATGAAGGATTTTCCTAATTGACCCCCATGGAGAGAACTCATTAGCGCAGCTCGGTATCACCCCTTAAATCCTGGGGCCGGGCAATCTCCCAAACAAAAAGAAGGGAACCTCTCAGAGATCCGCCCCCCTGCCCCCACTACTGCAGTAAGTGTATGTCAATAGCCTACTGCACACAATTTGTTACGTTTAAGTGGGGCACACTTGAAAGCTTAGCAAGGAGAGACTAAGCACTTCAAGGTCACGTGTTACATAAGCAGGTGGTAGCCAAGTTTTCCTCAATCGTTTGAGGTGCTGCACGCCACACTGCTTGAGCACAGCCAATGACCTGAGGCCTAGGCCGCCAACAGGAAAACTGGCAGTAAATACAGCAGACTTTTTCCTCAATTGGCACCGCCTGCCTGGGATAAGAGAACACATGGGCGTTAGTTTACGTCCAGAATAACATCTATTAATAACCTCTGTATAAAACCTGGAGGTGACCATTTTCAAATGTATGTAGCAAATTCAGATATTACTACTAATGGTAATGATAATAATAATATAATAATATCAATAATAATAATAATAATAATAAATAGTTGAAACCCGTCAACACATGACGGTCAATGGGAAAATAATTATTGAAGGATTTTCCTATATAGGATATTCTTTGTACGAATACATTTTGGCACTATTGCAACTTTAAGGGCATTGAAAGATCGTACTCTCGACATTGGACATATAACTGGCCATGACTGAAAATTTGATGAGGTAAATAGAATCTTACACGTTCCAGAGTTTCCCGTTGAGCTTTCTTAATTGTGATACAGTATGCCAATCGAATTGGAAAATGGCGCCTCTTAAAGGAAAATGGAAGTGTTTATTGGATGGTGTTAAAAAAGTCGAAGAATTAGAGCTCTATGTCTAATTTCATCTGCACTTATTATTTCCAAACCCAAGCAATTTTCATACATATTTCTTACAATTATTCTGGTTCCATTTAGGAACCCTTGGTTAAAGTTCAGATTTCTATAACTATGGCTCAAAATTTGAGAGTTAGAATATGTGGAAACGCCACTTAATTCCAAGGAATTCAAGAATTCTTTAGGAAACTGCAGCACCTGCTTTCACCTCCAGTATTCAATCTGTTAACGCTAGTGTGTGATTTTGAACTACAGGATATAAGTTCAGTGACTTTAAAATTAATTTCATTAGGGTGTTCATTTTTTTGGTGTAGGTAGTGAAAAATATCGACCCGCTCGGCAGACATGTCAATGTGACTTTCTTGGTGTTCGTATCTGCGCTCTTTATTTCCTATTAAGCCGCTAGTATTACTCACTGTTTTATTTAATATGCATATAAAATACTTGACAGACTGAAACAAAATTTTCATTGGAGATGATATCTCAAGGAATTTCAGAGATAATATTCGGCAGTCCAACAATGCTATGTCCTTTGTTTCCTTCGGTGCCAATGTTACCGTGCCACCTGAATACAGTCCATGTTGCTCCAAAATTTCTGGAATTGAACATCATCGCGTTTCTTCCTTTTATTCCGAAAATATAAGCGACGGTTCTTACGACCAGTTGTATAGGCCTATATTAGACTCCTCAGAAGCTAATCAAGTTAGACCTGCATATCAAACGAATTCTTGCATCAGGGAGAGCACACTTCATATTTTACAAATGCATAACCCCAATATTCAACATTCAAAATGTAACTCTCGATATATTTATTATATCCTTCGCAGAAGTGAATGTTTCACCGAAAATCTCAGCGACGATATCATCATGCGCTGAAAGTTTGGTTGATAATTCAATAACATTTGATTCCTCATCATCCACAGAGGGGACCTTACCAATTTGTATCACAAAATAAAATAAAATCCATTTCATCTTGTTTCGACCGCATAGTTTTATGTAAGCGGCGTATTTTGAAGAAGGGCCAGAGAGGAGAGTATTTAATAGCCTACAATAAAATTGTGAATAATTGTTTGGAAACACCTACCTGTAGTCTCCTCCAAGAACAATAACTTTCCCAAAAAATGGAATAATGTCTTTACCCATAATATATTTTAGAAGACTATTCATATACATTAATGAATTTATATTTTCCATTGGGGCTTCATCCCATATTATGAGCCGTGCTAATCAAGTATCGTCAGATGCTTTCGAATTTAATTTTATCCAGACACTGAATTCACATTTTAAATTTAGAGGGATTTTGAATGTTAAACGTTGCAAAATATTGTGCTCTCCCTAATGCAAGAATTCGTTCGATTTGCAGGTCTAACTTGATAAGCTTCTGAGGAGTCTAATATAGGTCTACACAGCTGGCCGTAAGGACCGTCGCTTATATTTTCGGAATAAAAGGAAGAACTGCTATGATATACAATTCCAGAAATTTTGATGCAACATGGACCGTATTCAGGTGGCACGGTAACATTGGCACCGAAGGAAATAAAGGACATGAATTGTTATACTGCCGAATATTCTCTTTGAAATTCCTTGAAATATCATATCCAATGAAAAAAGTTTGTTTTTAGTCTGGCAAGTATTTTATATTTATATTATATAAAGCAGTGAGTAATAATAGCGACTTAATAGGAAATGAAGAGCGCAGATACGAATACCAAGAAAGCCACATTGACTATGTCTGCCGAGCGGGTCGAATTTTTTCACTACCTAGTATATATAGTCAGGAGGTTGCTATGACAACGAGAGTGAGTTTGTGTGGAGGGAAGGCCCTTCCCCACGTGCAAACAAATGAGCTCCCAGCAGTACAGATCCACAATAAAACAGGTTATCAGACAATTACACACACTCCCAAATAAACAATGTAATAGCCCTTAAATGGGGCAACAAAACTACGATTTACATCGCCCTAAATTTCATGACCTCGTAAATTGAACGCAATTTAACGAACGAGGAAGAGTTTACGGATGTCAACTGTAGGAAGTTGGCTACTAAAGCAGTTTATATCCGCTCCTCATACAAAAAAGCTTTAACATTTCTAGGAAAAGCCATGAATTGAGGACTCGGGTGTAATAAGAGCGTTAGTCTACTTACGCTGTTATTGCATAAACACCAGTTTTGAAATCCTTGAACCCTGTGCTCAGTGCTACCAGACAAGCCAACTCTTTGTTCCATCTGATGCACCTACTGTCGGGGAAATAAGTATAGATACTCGAGTTTAGAGGTCAATAAAACCTTTACCCTTAGTCTTACATAAGAACAACCTACACCAAAATTTTCCTTGTTTTATTTGTCGTTTAACGATATAGAGTAAATATTTGCATTGTAGCTCGTTAAAATTTTATAGCAGATTGAACAAAAAAAGTACCGGTTTTTCTTACCAAGTTCACGGAGCGGTCACTTAGAAGGATCATTACGTTAAAAGTATTAATCGGATCGTAATGAAACTCTAATACGTCTTAAAGGAACTTATTGTTAATGCGTATATGAAGTTTTAATCTGATCGGACGTTTCTTTAAGTAGTTGTTGTGAATTTTGTAAAACATCTTTTTCTCGGGCCTGGGTGGTCATAGCAGTATGAAATATGGCTTGTTATGAGGCTCATAGCAATGCAAGGCTTAACGTAAAACTACATTTTATCTACTTTTGATAATTGCTTTTATATCGATTGATATTTAATCGGGTGGTTATGTGAGAAGAATGTATCGTAGCAAGCGACGGGAACGATGCGCTCGCTGGCTCGTCGGCGGGCTCTTGGTGTCCCCGCCCGGGCCCCCACAGGAGTAATGAACTGCGCGCTACCTCCCTTGATATAGAGTGCAACTGCACTACTTGACTGCGAGAACCAAAAGCTCAAGCAGCCTGAACCTCCCTATGAAGGCTTCCAAAAAGACGGTATATTGGCTTTCACGGCCGGTGAATTAAAACTCAGCAATTCTTCTAGGTTTGTGCCGTGTCTTGTGTGGGGTTTCGCCTAGGACACCAAGCTGGCTCATAACAGCGTATATTTAAGAATTTAAATCCATTCTAATGTCCGGGCGGGGACACCAAGAGCCCGCCGATGAGCCAGCTTGGTGTCCTAGGCGAAACCCCACACAAGACACGGCACAAACCTAGAAGAATTGCTGAGTTTTAATTCACCGGCCGTGAAAGTCAATATACCGTATTTCTGAATGTCTTTATTGCAGTGATCTAAAATTGACTAATGTAATAAAACCAGGTGTAAATATACAGAAAAGATCTGATGTACTGTCGTTGATGAAGTACTTGAAATCTGAAAACGTTGAGTGGTACGAAAACACCTGATCTGTAACCCAGGAGCCTGAAAATTCCAAAATCGAAACCGATATCGAATTAGATTTCAATACTGATTAATTCAGACATGTGTACAAAGTTCAAAATAGTTTCAATTTCAGAAACTTAACAAAACCAAGGGCTTTAAAGCACACACAAACAGCCGTGTGATATTCTCAATATTTTAATTTGATATTTTGATATAGAATATACCGGTAATTGAAAACATTATTTGTGTTCACCGATTATTGAAAGTTCTGTGCCATACTGTACCAGTGTATGTGATAAATACATTTATATAAATTCAGTAGTGAGTCATTTCTGCCTTCCTGACCTATTTCCTTCACATAGCAGATCCTAATCTTCTTCATATTTAAGTGACACTATCTATTTATACATTTTCCCATATTTTATGCAATAACAGCGTATATTTAAGAATTTATCAGATACTCTAGGAATGTTGCATCTTATATTTGAAAAGTAAATGAAAGATCATTTAACCGTATTTACCGATTTACTCTTCAAGTACAATAAATTGAAACTTTACATGCCGGTTTCTCAAAATAGCGTAAATCTACTTACGCTGTTATTGCACCTAAGTCCTCAATTGCAGTTTTACTTCCTTCTTTTTGACTCGATACGCTGCTGATTAATGGAGCAAGAAAATCAATTCAGATGTGTTGTTATTCCATCAAGTGGATTGATGGTTTTCACAACGGATCATCTCTCAATTCACAGCATGCTCAGTAAAGCTAACATTCCCGAAATATTTTAAGTTCAGACCCGCGTCACACTGTTATGTAAACATTCCGACGATAGCCAAATGGCAGTAGAGACGTGTGTTGTATAACTTAATGATGTAAAGCCGGAAAGGTCCTTCCAAGGAAGCATCAATAAATATTTATTGCAGCCAAGTGGCCATAATGGACAGTTATAAGGTGTGCTTACAAATAATTATTACAGGTAGATTAATCTTTACTGTATTCAACTATGCTCTTTGTCCGTTTGCTGCATGATGTGATGTGGTATTTGTTGCAGGTGTTATTGCACAGAGAACATATGCATTCTTCATTCGGTTCATGGTATTTTACATTTTTACAGATCTTGTGGTGGAAACCGTGGATGGCGAGTCTTGTTACCACATGTCTCATCTCCTGGTTCTCGTTTGTCCATCTTCTGTCCACCATTGCTTCTGTTGCGTAGAATTCAAGCGGGATTTCGTTCTGCTTCTGATGTCTTATCTCGAGGAGTTTCTTCATATGCTTAGTAGATGGCAGTTGTAGTCTTAATCTGAGATCTTCAATGTAGTATGTTTCTTTTGTTAGGACATATGCCAGCCTGGACTGGGACGTTCTTGCAATTCCTAGCACCCTTTTCAGGAAAGAAGCCTTTACTTTTTCAATTGTGATTAGGTCTGCCATGGATAGCCTTTCCCATATCAGTTCTAGACCATATGTAATGACGGGGGTTATTTTCGCGTGGAAGAGAATCATTGCTGTTTGTAGAGATAGTTTGGTAATATTGTTCAAATCGTACATTCCTCTAATGGCTGCTGCTGCTCGTTCCTTTATATGTAGTCTAAAGGATTGGCACGTTGTTTGTAGGGTGAGGCCGAGGTATTTGTAGGAATTGACTGTCTCAAGTTCAGTCTCTCCCAGGATCATTTTGTTTTCGGCGGCTAGTTTTCCTCCTTTTCGGAAGGCCATATGCACTGTCTTCTTTTCATTTATACTGAGCTCGTTTTCCTCCGCCCAGTCTTGCAAGTTGTTGAGCACTTCCTGTAGCTCCTGTCTGTTTGTAGACCCCAGAACCATGTCATCTGCGTACAGGTAAAGAGATACTGATTTTGTGTTTTCAATAGTCCGTATAACATCCGCTGTCGCGACGTTGAACAGAGTGGGACTCAGTGGGCCGCCTTGTAGTACTCCGTTGGTTTGGGTGATCTCTCTTGAGGTTGATATCCCATCATGTATCTCTACTTTGTTGAAAGCCAGGATGTTTTTTATCATATACGTGATTTCGGATTTTTCATCCATCATTTGCTCCAGTTTTATAATGAGCTTCGATCTGTTTAGTAGGTCGAAGGCCTTCGAGAAGTCGACAAATATGGCATGAAAAATTCCTTTAGGGTATCTAAGCGCTTGTTCTATGTCATTCAGTAGATTGTTGACAGCTTGAAGGGTGGACCTTCCTTTCCTGAACCCGAATTGTTGATCGGGAATCAGTTGATCGACTGTCGGGGTGAGCCTTTTGAGCAGAATGTTTGAAAATACTTTGAATATATTGTTCTCTAGAGCGATTCCTCGGTATGAGTTTGGGTCGTTGTCTTCTCCTTTGCCCTTGTGTAGAACCTTAATTATGGATTTTCTCCATTCGTCGGGTATTTCCCCTGTGGCTAGGCATCTGTTAAACAGATCTGACCATAGTTCACTTAGAATTTCAGCCGAGTCTTTCAGGATCTCATTGGAGATGCCGTCTGGGCCTGTCGCTTTCTTGTTTTTTGTCTTGCTGATTGTCGCAATTACTTCTTCCGATGTGATGGGTGTGTCCAATTCTACGCTTGTGTGATATGTTGCGTTATACGCCGCTTGTGACTGAGTTATGTTCAGTACTTGTGAGAAGTGATTTTCCCATATATCCATATGAATTTGGCCAGATTTCCTCGTAGTCTTTTTTCTGATGGCTATGAAGGGGTCTTTTAGTGCTTCTTCTGCCTCCATTAAGGCTTGTTTTTCTATGTATTTAGCCTTTTTCTTTTTCAGGAGAGTTTTATATTCCTTTCTTTGTGCTGCATATTCTTCTAGAAGACCTTTTGTGTTGTGTAGTTTGGCCATGTGTAGTTTTAGGAGGACTTCATTTCTAAGTGTGTAGCATTCCGTATCAAACCATGGTTTAGCTCTTCTTTGGTTGATTGGGATTGTTGATGCTCGTATGGCCTCCTGAATTGTTGTCAGGGCTTGGTTGAGATTGTTTTCGTTAAGGCATTGTTTTGTTGCCTCCATTGCTTGTGCGTTGTTGCTTAGGGCATTTGCGTCAATCTTTCTGGAGCTCTTGTGGGTTAGTAGGTTCGGTATTTCCTCTTTAGTATTTCCGACTATAATATTGGTCCTGATAGGTATATGTTTTGTCAGTGGGGTGCAGGATGACTTCCAGAGTCCCTGTTGGTTTTGGATGGAGATGTTGCTTCCTCTGTAAAAAACTAGGTCGATGGTACTTGTGCCATTGTGGGCTATGTACGTTATTTCATTTGCTTTGTTTATAAGAGAGTAGCCTTCTTCTTGTAACATATCCAACATAGCTCTTGTTTTGTTGTTGGGCTTGTCTATTCTGCAGTTAAAATCTCCTGCCAGGATGACGTTTTTGTCTGTCTTTGTTCGGGCAATCGCCCCTGCTATTATTTCTATTGTGTCTTCTAGGGAAGATCCGTATGTGATGTATATACCTATTATTGTTAGGTTTGGGGTTTTCATTATTACTAGGTTCTCTTCTTTTATCGAGCCTTCAATTTTCCCTATGGAAGGTTTGAAAATTATGGAGACTCCTCCCTCTGGTCTGCCTCTTGGGTTTGACTTGGCGAGAGAGTGAATTGCGTAGTGGCTCGTGAAGTTCAGAGGTTCTGTCAGGAAGGTTTCAGTGGCCACCATTATGTCGCTCTTTATCCAGATATCTTCAGGCGCTGTGCAGATTTTGCCTCTCAGACCCTCTACATTCCACAAAAGTATTTCCAGATTTCTTTCGGCGTTTTTCAGTTTGGGGCTTCCGTTGGTGTTATTGCCTTCGAAATCGAAAGGTACGATATATTACCCTATCCGGCCAGAGACTTGTTTGCATAACGGAGTCCCTTTCTTCCATGGGCACCCCTATTTTAAAGGCTTTGCTGGTGCCACGGAATGGGAGCTGTTCGCAGCTGATTACCTTAGAGATGCCGTTTTGAGTAAGGTGTCCTTTTATGTCATCTTCGGTTACGTCGATGTCAAGTCTCCCAATGAATATCCAGGCGGTTCGTGGAGCTGCTCTCAGCCTGCCGATTTCGGAGCCTCCCGTGCCATGTTGTGGGGGTTTTCTTATCGTGTCGTCTAGTTTTCTTGTGTTCATGTTTGTTGAGGTGTCTTCGTTGGTATGTTTGCTAGGCAGATCTGGCCACTCTTTGTTTGCTGAAGGTCTGTCTCTATATTTGTTTTTGTTTGTATCTCTAATTGACGGTCGTGGTTTGGTGGTAGGTGGGTGCAGCAGCGTTGATGTTTTTGGAGTTTCAGTGAGGTCTTGGGTTTTGGGGTAGTCTAAGTCTTGTCGTTTTACAAGTATGTCTGCTTGTTGCAGTTGCGTCTCGAGAATTAGGGTCATTTTTTCATAAGGTTTTCAGACAGTTCGTCTAGCTTTTCTTTGATGTTTTCGCATGATGTTTTATTTTCCAAGGCTATCTCTCTTACTTCTTTATTTAATTCTTGGTTGCTTGTCGCCGTTGGGGCCAAACCATTTGACTTCAGGCGTAGTCTACAGGTCTCGCACATCCATAGTAGAGATCTCTTTTTTGAGTGAAGGGCGTTATACTCCGTTGTAGTCATAGAGGTGCACTCCTTGTGGAACCATTGGTTGCAACCTCCGTCGCAACTCACTGCTGTGTCTTCTAGTGGTGTGTCCGAATCACATTTGGCACATCTCTTGTAGTCCATTGCGGGTAGCATTGTTTGTAGTGATGTTCGTACGGTTCGGAATGTGAGAGTCTGTTTAAGCGCAGGTGTGGTTGGTAATGAGATAGGTTTGATTCTTATTCCTGTCTACTTTGATTGTACCAGCTTTGCTGTATGGGGTTTGTTAGAAGGTCTTGTTGCACTTGCGACAGGAAGGTGGTCTGAGTCCGAAATGAATCACTGATGAGCTTGTATGCGTCTAGTGTGGTAAAACTTTCGGCGAAGGGTAGTGCGTTGTGTGCGCTTCATGCGGGAAAGCATTCAGCCGAGATTGTTTTCCAAGTGAGCGATAAGTATAATTTTACTGTTAGTGGTACTTAACCTAACTAATATTTTATCGGAAAGGGTCTTCTTTTGTGCATGTGTACTAGCAAATTACCTTTGTTATGGTTGGTCTTTTGTTGTCTTCAGCACAGGCGTTCCTTTTTACCTACTTTATCACTCATTTGAGCACACTAACACTGCGATTGACAGTATAAATTTCAAAATTCCGGGAGCTCGAAATCGCCGCGTCACTCAACTCATTCCCACATCTTTAGCAACCACCAAGGAAGCATCAAACTCAAGGTTTAAGTGGTCTGAGGGCTCACATCATTAAGCATGTAATTCCTACGGCTTGGATGTTAGGAAATTTAATCTCATTATTTTCAGTTCAAGATGTAGATTTCATTCAAGTTTATTATTTTGAGGCAATTCTATTAAGAACATTTTTAGCCAACTTTTCACATTTTGCAAAACGAGGAAAAAGTAGACTTATGAGATCGATCCGGACAAATGTCCTTCTGTCTGTCTGTCTGGCTGGCTGGCTGGCTGTGTGTGTCCCCCCTATCAACTCCTAAACGGCTGCAGCAATCGAAACCAAATTTGGTATGAGAAAAGATCTATATCTGAATATATCAAGCCCATATTTGAAAATGATGTCAGTGCTACCAACTGCTGAAAAACGCACAAGAAATTTGAGCTCCATGTTGGATACCTTGGAAGGTGTGCTTGGGAGCTATTCCAAAATTGGCACACATATAGGCCTAGATAATAATATTTCAGTTTAATTTCCAGGAGGTCATACATGGCAGTGTTGCCAAAATGATTCTAAGCCTGCTGATAGGTCAAATTTTTTAATGCATATAACTTCTACACTATCAATTGGATTTCAACCAAATTTCGTATGTAATATGTGGACATAATCAGATATGACTGAGCGTATTTTTAAGAGCCAACAGGGCTGCCAACTGTTGATAAATGCTCTTTCTATTTTTTTTATTCAAATACCAATATATCAGAGCCTCCGTGGCTTAGGCGGCAGAACGCCGGCCTCTCACCGCTGGGTCCGTGGTTCAAATCCCGGTCACTCCATGTGAGATTTGTGCTGAACAAAGCGGAGGCAGACAGGTTTTTCTCCGGGTACTCCTGTTTTCCCTGCCCCAATTTCATTCCAGCAACACTCTCCACTATCATTTCATTTCATCTGTCATTCATTTAATCATTGCCCCAGAGGAGTGCGACAGGCTTTGGCAGCCGGCACAGTTCATATCCTCGCCGCTAGATAGGGGCTTCATTCATTCCATTCCCTGACCCGGTCGGTCGACTGGAAGCAGGCTGTGGATTTTCACCAATATATCAGAAAGTATGCAAGCCGACAGCTTTAATCCATGCACACATATAGTACCTGACATTCTAGATTAATTTTGAGAAACTAATATTCGTCAGTGCTACCAACATGATTCTAAGCTTGCTGATAGGACCTATTTTTAAATACGTGTAACTTCTATACTATCAGTTGGATTTCAACCAAATGTTGTATGTGCTATGTGTACCATAACAGATATGACTCGGCGTATTCTTAAGACCAACCAGGGCTGCCAACTGTTAATAAATGCTGTCTCTATTTTTATACCCTAATATCAATATATCAGAAAGTATGCAAGCCAACAGCTCTCAATGCTTTAAAAAAATGTAAGGGGTACTCTCAGTTGTAGTGGACAAAACATCACGATCTAGCAATTTTCGGCAATTTGGGCTGACATGTTAAATGAAAGGTTGCATTAGGTTCATTTTTTGTGGTCAACATGTCAAGGTGGTAACTGCACTGAATATTTCTAATCATTTTACATTTTAAAATGAAGTGAAATAAATATAAGCAGTGTGGTAGTGTCTCATTTTGCTGTCCTGCTTACAGTAAGTTCCACACTGGTAAAAGAGGCTCAGCACTGCCATTTTCACACTTCCTCTGCTCGGTCACTAGATGTCTAACCACACCATGGAGGAAAGAATAAGAGGAGATGCCCTGAGCTCGTATGAGTGAAGCCAAGCGCTGCAACCAAAGTGGGCGTAACCTTAATTAGTATTCGGTGTTCTGTGACTTGCATGAGGCATTGTGCATGGCTAAATCTAATTTTGGCCCGGGTTTTTATCGCGCTCCGGTTATGCAACTTTGGAAACGTAATGGCAGTAGTGATAAGTAACTGTGGGCGTGGGTTGGCGACCACGGGGCCCTAGCTGAGTCCGGCATTGCTTCCACTTACTTGTGCCGGGCTCCTCTCCGTCTTCTTTCCTGTCGACCTCACTTGGTCAACTCTTGTTCTCTTCTGACCCCGACGGTATTAGGGTATCCGAGGCCTAGGGAGTCTCTTCCTTTCCCGCCTTAATTGGCCCTTGTCTCATCTTTTCTGATACCCTCCTTCTGCGAGGGGTCAGCCTTCTTTTTCTCTTCCTTTTACCTCCTGCCTTGTGCTCTAGGCCCTTACGGAGGCAGGGTGTATGTAGCCCCACCACTTCTGGTGCACCCTAGATAATGCTACACCCTCAGGGGCTCACGGCTGGTGAGTTCGGGAGTTGGCGACCCCGAGGGATTCCTGAGCTGGGTCCGTTTTCCCCTTTTGTCCCTTACCTTTGGGGCGGACCCTCTCCTCTTTCACTTTCCTATATGCCTTTCATGGCTCTCCTTCCTTCCAAGTCCCTCAATCCGCCTTCTCCGAGGGTTGAGGGCATTTCTTTTCCTTCTGTCCTTTTATTTGCCTTATTCTCCTTTAGTTTTGCATTTCTTCTTCTAGTATGTAGGTTGGTAGTTAGTTTTAGTTTTAAGTTCGCTTTTCATTTTCATCTTCACGATCACCCAAACCATCAGGGGCCGATAACCTAGATGTTAGGCCCCTTAAAACAACAATTATCATCATCATCATCATGATAAGTAACTAAAAAAAAACAACTCTTCAATTCTAATCTCAGCATGTGTAGGCCTACCCTATATACCAAAAAAATAAAAATCATTCCTCTGGAAATCCCAAATTATCAAACGGCTGTCGGTCAATAATTACGGTAGGCCTACGTAATTAATCAATTCGAGGCTAATCGTCAAGTTTCTAAGGCCTATAAACTGATGAATGCCTCAACACCAATAAGAACATAAAACTCAATTTGGTGTAAATAGCCTACCGTAATTAGTTCGGCATCATTAATTCCCAAGATGTTCCTTCTTTGGTATAACTCGCATCTTTAGACACCTGTATTTAATTTAATCAGTGTTTCAGCGTATTATTACGTTTTGCTGCGTCTTCCTTACAAAACTAGCCTCGCAAAGGTGCTCTCATATTTATATTTAAATTGGCTTTTTAAACGATAACGCAGCTTATTTGTGCCAAGTACCGTGATGTACAGAGTGTATTCTGCCTATCCAAGAAAAAGTCTTGACTTGTCATTGCAGTTTTATGTCACTAAAATCCATTACTAGTTTGAGTGGTTTACGGCTTTAAGCATAGGGACAGCCATTTTCTTGCAACCAAAGTGGGCGAGCCGTTTGGCTTCAGCAGCTTGCGCTAGGCAGCGCAGCGAAGGCATCTCCTTCCTTTCTTTCCTCCATGAACCACACGCTCAAAATAACAACCTACCCCGCCTCCAAACTGAGTGCCGAGTTGCCGACCAAAAGAAACTGATTCGACAGATCGATTTAAATCGAGTATTGCTCGAAATCTCCTCCAGCTGTTGTGAACAGTGCGTTGACGCCAGCTGATCGATGAACTTTCAAGTCGGAAGTTAGATACAAATGCTCCAATAGTTTTTCTTCAACAGTTTTCAAATGTCTAAGGGGTACGCGTACCCCCGCGTTCCCCCTGAAAAAAGCACTGATCAGCTCTAAACTTTGCACACGTATACTACCAGGCATTCTAGATTAATTTGGAGTAGCTAATATAAGTCAGTGCTGCCAACATGATTCTATACCTGCTGATAGGTCCAATTTTAAGATACATGTAACTTCTATACTAACAAATGGATTTCATCCAAAATTGCCACAACAAGAGATTTCAGATTATTTCTGACCAGCACATGCATGACATTGTTGCCAATATGAGTTTACGCGCGTTGATAGATTCAATGTCTAACTGCATGTAACGTCCATGTTAGACATTAGACTTCGACCAAATTTTGTATACTGTACCTTAAGAGATGGAACTAAGAATATATTAAGTCACCAGGGCTGCCAACTGTAGTGCCCTATTAGGGTACATTATACCAGGTATATTTCGAACTAATTAGAAATGTCGATATTACCTACTTAATTTCGTCAGTATTCTAGATAGGTCCATATAGATTAATCATTGGCATAAATCTTAAATTTAAGAAAAGTAGGCTCTTTAGTTCGTCACGGAACTTCTTGTTATTCTTGCAATAGATGTGTTGTTGTTTTTTTTTGGGCCTAATTTCGTATGTCAGAAAATGAATAGAAAGTAGTGTTATGTGTAGGGGTCGGATTTTTAGATGCTAAAAATCGGGAAAATATTTATTTTTTATGTATTAAAAATGCCTGAAATATGCGACAAAAAAGTAAAAAATATTTAATTATAGTTTACTTAATTAATGTGAATATAAACAATATGCAGTACTCACGAATGCAATTTATGCTATGTCTCACTGACTGCTGAAGAATTACAATACATAACGAGATACATCTTCACGTTGTCCATCGCAAATGACCGACGATTATCGCGAAACACTTCTTCAGAAGGCGCGAAACTGCGGCAATATGTTTCTTGCCCTTGAGGTGTTGTGTAACTTGAGATCGCTGTTCAGCCTTGATTGCTTTCCCACTTTGTTTGGCAGAACAGAACGCCCCCATCAGAAGTAAAATTGTCCTTAAATTCTGCAACAGACGATAACTTGTAGTTGCTTTTACTTTAGGCATCGTAGAACTGCCTCACACTTCACAGTGCCAGAAATGAATTGCATGTGAGTGACACTGGTTCCAGGTAGCTGAGGGGTGCAACATCGCTATGGACAAGGAAATCCTCGGCTTCCACAGTGAGTGGCACGAGTCGACAAATTAAGAATAACACAGTTGCAAGCTGACATACGCTCTGCATGAAGATTAGATAGCTCACAGGTTCTTCCCCGTTGAAGTAACACAGAACAAAAATGCAATAAATTGACAGATCTAGCATACTGATTTTTTTTTTAAATGTAAATATTATGTCTTTTTATGTGCTAATAAGTGAAACGCAGGAATTTATGTATTTATAGAAAAAACTGCTTAAAATATGTATTTACATAAAAAAAATATTTATTTAGCTAAAAATCCGAGCCCTAGATGTGTAATCATCTAGTGGCTTGTATATTTTTGCTTGTTGTGTCAATTCTTAATCGCCTGACCAAATTATATTTATTCAATACGTAGGCCTACTTATTGATGGGCTTCCAATCGTGACGAGTTATATGTTGTAGTTGATTCATTTTAGGAGTTTTGCGTCATCGTGGCCATGTGGCCCGGTGTACTTGGTTGTAAGTAGGTAACCTGTGTAATTGTAATGGCTCTTCTAGTGTGTGCATTTGTAATAATTGATCGAAGATTTCGGTAGGAAGCGACCGTGATCTTAATATAGTTACTATCCTGGTATTCGCCTGGTGTAGAGGCGGGAAAGCACGGAAAACAACTAGGATGGCTGAGGTAGAAAGTTGGAAAATACATGCATTATTATTATTATTATTATTATTATTATTATTATTATTATTATTATTATTATTATTATTATATGATTCCTCAACCTACAAGGCTGCTTTTATACAAAACTTCACAAACATCATAAGAAGCTGAAAGATGAACAATTACAAGTTCAACAAAATGCTAAGCTTCCCTTGTATCTTATCATTATTATTATTATTATTATTAGACTATTATTATTTTTATTATTATTATTATTATGACAGGTAAGTCAACCCAACTACATACATCAACAAACGTTTTGCATAGACTATTGCTTTTTTTTTTTTCGAATGGCTTTTAGTGCCGGGTGTGTCCGAGGACATGTTTGGCTCGCCAGAGTTACTAGCTGCTTCTAAGCGGACACCCATGGGGTGAGCTACAAGTACCGTCGCGTGTGGAGTGTTGTCTGGGGAGGAAAGTGTGAATGTAAGGACTAGGAATTGGAAGGTAGCGGCTGTGGCCTATAGTTAGGGACCAACCCCGACATTTGCCTGGAAGGATGATGGGAAACCACAGAAAACCATCTTCAAGGTTGCGGGGCGGTGGGATTCGAACCTCCTCACCTCCCGAATTGAGCGACTGCCTGTATATTATATGATTCTAGTAGTGAGCAATGTAATTGGGGCTTCCTGTAATGTTCACAACATAAATAAATAAATAAGAGTTGAACAACCAGCTCTTATTTTGAATTATATCGATAATATCTGATATCGTTTTCGAGCGCAGTGTATCGACTAAAATCGATGTGTGATTCAATATAATTCAATTTCGTCGTATAATATTGTTCGAAACCGATTGTATTCTTTTTTAAGCACTGCAATATGTATTTACTATTGATATATATTCAAATATTAATTAAATATACTACATTAACAAGAATACTCACCAATTTTCCGATTTTGCTGCCATCTATAGTCTAGAAATATAACTCAACTACATCGTCGTACGCGATGACTGCTAGCGTTTTTAACGTTGTCAGCAGGTACTACTTAACTTACAAGGCAAGGTAGCGTTGGCACCAAAACATCCTATAAAGTTTCACCCACTCGGTGTGTATCATGCTGAGTCATGAAGCTTTTAACGAATGAGTACAATAACTATCGGCTTTGCTATGTAATTTACTCTTCCACTGAAAACATCGTTATGCTTTTAATTGCTTACTTTCAGAGAATTTCACGCTAAATGGGTGATTACGACATAAACTGCGCACATCCTTGTAGGCCCATATGAAGGTTCTCATACTAATTTTGTGCAAAGGCAAGACATTTAGTAATGCATATGTTATAAACAAGGTACATTTTGACAAACAGTGACAAATAGGTAAAACAGGTTAAATTGTATGATTGGCGATCGATTAAACGTAGGTAGAATGTCTAATTGCTATTTCCAGTACGCTTCATGCACATTTCATAAAATAAACGTACTATAGTTAGTTCCCTCGAAAGCGCATGCTATAAGAACTACGGACCTGTTAAAATAGATATGTTAACATCGCATTTAAGAAGTAAAAAGAAAGTGGAGGATCCATTCAGAAAATTTAATTAGAAAAAGAAGGAGATTAAAGCCTGTAGAAATTAGTTTTTTTGACACCATGTTGTAGCGAAGTTAGTCTACTGTGGACATATCTTCAAAATATGGAATTCTGTTGTAATTAAGTTACTGTGGACATATCTTGAAAATATGAAATTATGTTGTAATTTAGTATTATTTAGTGGATAATATTAAAGTAAACTTCTTTGTACATTTACTCTACTTTTAGACGTACCGGTATTAGTTACATTCACAGTATTTAGTATAGTGTGATATTACATTGATGAACAAGTTTGCTTATATCCCATGGAGGCTTTCAGCAATGAAGTCATATAATGTACGTACATTGAGCACATGCCATGTACATGTAAAGTAGAGAATTAAAATTACGCATGATGGTGTCAAACCCGCTCTACCTATTGAGCTACATTCCGTATGATTTGATGGCTAAGTTTAGATGCAGTCCTAAACGCTTGTGCATCTGGGTTGTTGGGTTGGTATATGATTCAGATCTTCCGTATACAGCAGGTTGTTGATGAGGTTGTTAAGTTTGGCACAGAAACCACGTCAGATGTTGTTGAGGGAGCAACTGGGTTGGTTTAAGCAAATGGACCACAGGTCATGTTACTTACGGAGTCTCTTTGGAATATTCATGATGTTGGCGTTAGGAAGGGCATACGGCCTTAAAAACCATCTGAAACATTAGAAAATAGTCCACCATATCCCACCCCCGACCCCGTAGAAATGGGAATAAGAAGGGGATGTAAATACCGAACAGTATTGCAATGTAGTCTTAGGGCGTGTAATCTTGATTCTCGGAGGTGAGCTATGCTTGGAACTGTCTCCCACCTTTAGTTCCAACAGTTCATTATCATCGCGTGTGGATAATTTGGCAGTTGGTTTCCCAGTAATGTTTATCTTATGTCCGTACAGTATATTACGCGGAATTCCCGTTAATCCCCGTGGCCACGTCAAACCTTCTTCTCTTTATTTCGGCAATAGCTACTACTTTTCCCTTCATTTGGGTTAGTTGTTATTCCATGAAATCTATTTATGGCTCATAGTAAGAAATGTATATTTAAACTCTTATTTGATAATCGGTCTACAGTACTGTTTGTAGCAAGTGAAACACCAAGAACAAGAGATGTGACCACATTGAACTTTATACCACAGATTAGGGACATGACAATACATTACTGATTAGCAGGGAACGGATTTATATGTACTAATAATTCATGAAATATGTACATATATATTTAGTTATTTTTATTGAAATATGGAATTACATATGGACTTAAAATTACAAAAAAAAAACTATAATTTCTATTTGATATCAAAGTTCAGAGAAGCTATAGAAAGTAGATCTACATGAACCATAATGCTGTACTTCTCATTTTAATATGATTTTTGAAGAACACGCAATATTTTAATCTCTGTTACCAAACAATGGATCACAAAATGTTCTTTTAAGTGCTGGAAAGTGAATCTTCTCCTATTGTCTCTAAGTACCGATTTATATTGACTGAAACTTCGTTCAACATCAGAAGAGGTAATGGGGGCATATTTAAACTTTACAACGTCTGCTGGGATTAAATCCAACGTTAACTTGACAGTTGACACTTAAATCTCCACACATAATTGCAGCAACCTTTCCCATTCTTTCATATCCAGGGTACTTTGAAAGTACAGTGTCCATCTTCATTTTTGCTACATCTGCAACTTTACATGTACCATGATTTAACTGTTCTATTCACAATTTCGAAACTTTCAGAAAGTGACAGATGCGAGTTTTGGAGACTTTTGAGTGTTTTTGTGATGCATGAAAAATTATGCTGAATGTAAATCAAGTCATTCCTCACACTTGTGTCGCAAACAACTGTTTGCGCAGCTTCAATGAGGCTGCATCTTCAGAGTCCATAGCATGCACCTAGTTAGAACTGGCTTAGGTGGCAATGGAATTTCTGGGATAATTTCTTTCAAAAGATGAACTCTTTTGTGGGCTTTGAGAAAAACTTTTTTCAATGAGGAAATCAATAGATCTACTTTGGGGTAACTGCCTCTTACCACTTCTGCCACACGATGTAAGGCATGTGCGACACAAGTTAAATGAGTCATCTTAGGATATACAACACACAATGATTCTCCGGCTTTCATCATATAAGGTGCGGCATTGCTAATAAAAAGTAACATTTTATCATACTGAACGCCCTGTGGCCAGAGGATACCCATAGCTTCATTGAACAGTTTTGCTATAGTTTTGTTATTGCACTTTTCTAGAACATCACAGTGTAAAAGAATCCGTTTACAATAATCTTCACTTAACAAATCAACGATTAGGTTGCCAATTAGCCTTTCTTTGTCTGTCATCTCGTCAATGGAAACCCAAATCGGGACGTCTTTAATTTCTTGTCTTATCTTCTGAACAGTTTCATCGTATATGGCTGAAACATAGGTTTTTCTGAGCTTTGACTCATCCGGGATAGTTCGGTTAGTATATTTCTCGAGGAATTCCCTGAAGTACTGATTATTCAGTTTGAAGAGAGGGAAGTCAGCAGATATGAGAGTGCGGCAAGGATCGGTGTTGAATTCGGACGTTACACTCGAAGTTGATGGTTGTGTCAGAAACAACTGTCTCAGCTTGGAATTTCGTAGTTTGTTAGTCTGATGTTTACTGGTTGAAATGTGTTGTTGCACCAGGAACCTTTGAGTAGATGCCACTGAACATTGGCACAAATTACAAAATAATACCTTACTGTCAGTTGATAAACCATCTTAATTCTGTTACGTAACTTTTGTAATTGGAAACTGGTTGACTGTGCTACTTTAGGCATCTTGTAACAATGTTAATGCCTTCAATGAACGTCAATGGACAACTGAAAACACTGCACTTGTAGACATAAAGGTACATACAAGAACACTACGATCCGTCTCACTGCTAATTCAAACTATGAATCACTGGTAGGAACTACAGTAGATGGAGGTATTGCGCCATCAAGGGGAATACCCGAGTTACGAGATAATCCGGAAACTACTGGCATATCGTCGATGAATGGGATTTCCTGAGTAACGAAATTATGGGACAGATATAGTCAATGTTATGTGTGATTCTGATGCTCAGCTGACCTCACCTCTTCCGGGTTCACTCATCTCTCTTTCCCCACGCCGTTTATCCCCTTACCTTAACAACTCAGGCGTGGACAGGCGTGATGAGGAGTTGCACCCCAGTTAAAATATTAAATGTTTCTCCATTATTGACAGGACTGCTGATTTATTAGAATTGAATACTTTTTTTTTGCCGAAATATGGACTGTATTGACCCTAATGACTAAGAATATGGAACATTATGTGCTAAACTCCAAAGTATGGAAAAATATGGAAAATAAATACTCCATTTTTCAACTTCACACACCATGATTTGTAAAGATAATACAAAATATAATTAAGTTTAGCTTCACAAAGAGATATGTATTTACATATAAATCAGTTCCCTGCTGATTAGGACAGTCCGGTACATGCAGGTTGAAGGTCGATCTTCAGTACGGCGCGGCGTCGCGCCAGCACGTCCAGCACTCAGAGCCACTAGACGTCGTGGCATGGAATCATACAATGCTTGAATACGCTGCTGGGGAATACCGTCCCACGTGGTTTGTAGGTGGGTCCACAAAGCATCAACAGTGGCGGCAGGTGGACCTGAACGAACAAGTTGCCGACCGACCATATCCCAGACATGTTCAATGGGTGACATGTCAGGCGAACGGGCAGGCCAGGGGAGCAGAGGTATCCGCCGTTCTGCGAAGAAGGCTTGCACATTCCTCGCCACATGTGGGCGGGCATTGTCCTGCTGAAATATGGCCTGTGGAACGGCCTGCAAAAGGGGCAATGCCGCGGGCTGTAAAACTTCCCTGATGTAGCGGCCACTATTCAGATTGCCCGCAAGACGCACGAGACGCGATCGCCTGTTATAGGCAATTGCGCCCCAAACCATTACACCTGGTGTTTGTCCGCTATGCCGCTCAACAATACAGTCTGCCTGTTTGCGTTCTCCACAGCGGCGTCGAACGCGTATGCGGCCATCACTGTAGGACAGGTTGAAGCGGGACTCGTCCGAAAACACTACATTTCGCCACTCAGCCTGCCAGTGTCGGCGTGCACGTGCCCATTGTAGTCGGAGGCGTCGGTGGTTCCCAGTCAATGGAAGCCGACGCAATGGCATGCGTGCTACCAGTCCAGCCCTCAAAAGACGGCGCCGCACCGTCGACACAAACATGTCCACTCCCGTTGCAGTAGGGGCAGATTACCTAGTTCCGCCCCTTAAAACAACAATAAGTAAGTAACCCATTGCAGTGCTCCAACACCGAGGACGACGCTGGTATGTCCGATACGGCCATGTGGAGCGGATGGTGGTCGTCTCGCGCTGTGGTCACATTGCGTCGTCCTGTACCCTGTCGTCTCAAAATTACATTTTGTAAGTATTTTCGAACAAAATTGCATTTTATAAGTATTGTCCATCCAAATAAGTAGTTTGAATCTACCGTACATTTTGTAAGTATTTTCAATCTCAATTGCAATTTGTAAGCATTTTGAATTTCATTTGCACTTGGTGAGTATTTGAACCTCAATTGCATTTTGTACGCACAGTATTTCCAATCTCATTTGCATTTTGTAATAAAAATAAAATAAAATGGAGCAAAGTGAACGGATGGAGTACTGGAGAGAACGGAAGAGAAAACAACGAAGTGTGAAGAATTGAAATTGGCACGTATTTTGAACCTAACCTACATTTTGTGCGTATTTTTTTCAATCCGTTCCTTTTGTGAGTATTTTCGTTCTAAATTCCCTTTTGTAAGTATTACCGCTCTCCATTTTATATTCTTTAATCTGTGTTAAGAGGGGCACATGACCCCATAGTTCCACCCCTTAAAACAACAATAACTAACTAACTAACTAACCCTTTCGTCGCTGTGTACGGCCCTCCTCTCTCCACTGGATCCAAATACGCCTTACTGTTGACGCAGCGTGCCCTGTACGAGCCGCAATGTCCCGGAACGACAGACCCGCCTCCCGGAGCCCAAGCATTCTTCCCCGTTCAACCGCACATGCTGATAGTCCACCCTGTGATGTCGGCGAGGCATCGTTGCACTTGCTTACTCGTTTCCACTTGGTATGACGGCACCACGCCGACAGAGGTGTGCGAAACACTGGCCTGTCCGGTCCCACGACAGAAGACACTGGTGGGCCAATGTGCACGCCATCTCTCTGCGATTTGAATCACAGTATGTTACCGCAGGCCTACACGATCCCTGTTCTGGGAGTGTCTCCGACCATTTCTTCTGGGTGTTTCACTTTCTACAAACAGTAGTGTATTTAAAAGGCTTTTACTGCCTTCTCATTAAAGAAGATTGTCAGGGATATGAGATTTAGTGCATCTAGTATGACGTTTTAGATTCAAAGTGAATTTGTCTTTCTTCATTCATTGCCGTATTGATTAGCCTAATAGATAATTAAAATGCTCCGCCAATCAATACACATTATATTACAATTAGTACATGTTTCCGCCCAACGAATACAGCGAGAATAGGCCGACATTTATGGCTTTATATTTGGAAGTCTCAATTCCATCTGTCTGTTTCAACATCACAACCATCCATCACGGCTCCAATAACATGTTTGAAAATATATCTTCAGAGTGTTTTGAAAAACTATTTAGAACCTTTATTTAACCAAATTATTTGTAAGGATATCCATTTTATTTTATTTTATTTTATTTTATTTCAAATTGATTCAATTGTTTTACATTTTACAAGAATACTTATCCATTAGATTTTAGATTTTCCTCGTTCTTATTCATTGTTTTTCCAGTTTCTTCAATTCATTCTGTATATATTTTACTAAATTTCATTTCTCATAAGTTTTATTATAATTTTTTAAGGTTTAATTGAATATTTCTGAAGAAGGTCCCATTGTTGGACGGAAACATGTTCTAATTTAAATATAATTAGTATTAATTGGCGGAGCATTTTAATTAATTATCTTTTGCTTTCTTCAATAAATGGAAATAAATTGGAGTGCTATTTAATTCCTATTTTTTGCGTTATTTACATGTATGGTGGATGCTTTGCCATTTACTAATTTTGAAGCTAGAGCAGGTTTTCCCCCAAGGTAGACCGTAGAGGTATTTTTGATGACTGTCGTAAAGAGTAACAAGCACACGGTGGCGTATTTCTTGCATGTTGATTCTCATGAAATGCCGATCCTCACATTTAAGGGGCACTAACGAGCACGCATTTCACAAAATATTCTCTCTTTAAGAGATTCTTGAATTTTAGCCCAAATGTAGACTACATATTTCGTGTGTGTTTTGCAAAGCATGAAGGACTTTGTACAATGCAATTGCTTTTTATTAGTTTTTTTTAAGCTTTTCAGGCATTAGGAAATGAATTGTAATGCGCTCAATATCTCGTGTTGACCGACTGAAATAGTTCTTTTTAATACTCACCAAATTTAAATATAGGATTTGTACATGCCTACAGTATGTATAATAACTTTTGACTGTCGTGGATTTTCTCACCCTTCAGACACTGATCTCTTGAACCGGGACTGAACCAGCGATCTTGGAATCACTAGGAGGACATTCTCCCCCTGATTCACTACGATAGCAACCTAATGGAGTCATATGAGGTCTAATCACTGTGGTCCTACGGTATGGGATACGTACGTGGCTGTGAATAAGTGCCTACACGGGAATACTCAGAATAGAACAACAATGCAACAAATATCACCAGTAAAGTTCTGTAGAGCGGCTTCGGTGGCGTAGTTGGTAGCATGCTGAGCTTCTATGCCTAAGATCGCGGGTTCAAACCCGGCTGAAGTCGTCGGCATTTTTAAGAACGTTAAAAATACCTCAGTATGCCTTCCTTCGGAGGGGAAGTAAAGCCGGCGGTCCCATGTCATAGATTTATGGCATGTTAAAGAATCTTCCACTAATTACACCTGTGTGAAGCTAAATTAATATAGGTTAAACATTTGACTAACGTTCAGCTGGCTGCGTGGCTCAGGGGTAACGTTCTCGCTTGCTGGGCCCAAGGTTGCAGGTTCGTATCCTGGCGCAGTCAGCTGGCATTTGAGGGTGCTCAAATGCGAGGGAGCCGTGTCCGTAGATTTACTGGCACGTTAAAGATCCCCTTCGGGGCAAAATTCCGGCACCCCGGCGTCTCTAAAAGCCAGTGTAGTTAAAAGGGACGTAAAACCAATAACATTATATTATTATGACTAACGTTCTTAGGTTCCTACGTTCGTCGTCAAGAGCCGACTGCGGTGGCATCTGGTAACTAATTTCTGAACTAGTTGGTCGGTGACGGTGGCGTTTGGCGGCAAAAGTAGGAACTACTTGAAAAAATTCAACGCCTGCAGTCCTTACTTGAATTAAAACAGATAACACACACTAATACAGTCATCACAATTAACACCGGTTATCAGACAGATTCTACACACAGCCAAAGTACACGGGGCTACATGACCGCGTTGTCGCAACCCCTAAACCGAGGAACCAACCAACCAACCACCAAAGTTCTGTAGACCGTGACGAGTGCACGAAGAAATAGGCGTAATGTATTTCAAAATATCTCACCATTTTTACACACACAAGGAAACTTGACATCGTTCTCCTCGTGAGTCCTGAATTGTTTCCTCAATTTGCTTCTCTGAAAACATAAGTAGCTTATTTATAGAAAAACTATAAACAGACAGCTGAAGTGAGGAAGCGATGTCGTACGCACTAACAATAATATTTGTCTGTGTGTGCATGGTAAGTTGTCGGGTATTGAGTTAACACAATTAATGGCTGCCTGCATCGAGCAAGGGAACTCGGTAACGTCTACCACCACCACCACCACCACTACCTTATCGGATTGTAATAAATAGAAGATACCCTTGGAAGGTCATTCTATACGAGGGTGGGAAAAACAATCAGCTCAAATTAACATTAAGCCTCTATTTAAGTCGATTGAAAAGACACGGAACAGGGAGTCAGTGCGTGGAAATAGAAGGCTGCCTGTTCGCTTCGACAAGGCCTGCCTTACACCTCTCGCACTGACTCCTTGGTGTTAGCTCTCTGATCAGACAGCTACTCAGTTTCTAAAATCCTGGTGGAGTCGCGAATAATATTAGTGATTTTAAAATGTGACCAACATTGGTTGATACCTCCTTAATTGGAATTTAAAAGATTGTAATTTGGATATACCTCGTTATCTATAATTATGCACCCCATGTTTCTAACACTCCTTAAGTAAGTACAAATGTTATGTAAGCCTCCTTAAATAGTATTTACGTCAATTACAACAACAACAACAAGCCACGATGGAATGTGTTCTGCTAGCTCGAGGATAAACGCAGCTGCCGTTGTTCTGAAAACATACTGTTACGTGCCACCCCCCTAGTGGCACTTTTGTTAACTGCATTACGGTTGGGTACAAAGCACAACACCAATTACTGCTTAAAGAAATAATTAACTTTATTGTGGCCAGAAAATTACACTACTCATCAGCGAATACAAGCAATTAGGACCTTACTCCAGTTTCCTCAAGTCTCTTCCTTGAGCGCTCTTAGCCCCTTTCACTTGTCAACAGACCACAGAAGTTAATCCGTCCTAATGAGTACGGTGGCCTTGACAGAAACTACCTGCTCCTCTCCCTTATGTTCACCGACCACAATTACTTACGATCACTTGCTGCAGGCTATTTCGCAGTCCACTTTTGTGGGCGTGGGTTCGAATCCCACTTCTGACACCAGGAGACTTGCGAAACCGACTAGTGAAGCCGATTCTCTTCGAAGGGAGTGAGGAGCTTACAGGGGACTGCCTGTGTTATGAGCGAGTGTGCTTACTTAGTGCGAAGAGAAGTCATTGTGGTGAGTTGCAAAACAGTGAGTGACAGAGCTAGTGCAGCTATTTCCATCCAGCGTACGGTGCCACCTCATTACGAGGGATTAACTGTGGTCTGTTGACAAGTGAAAGGGGAAGTATTCTCGACTTGAGGAAACTGGAGTAAGGTTCCTATTGTCTGTAATTGCTGAAGAGTGCTGTAATTTTCTAGCCGCAATAAAGTTAATTATTTCTTTAAGCAGTAATTGGTGTTGTGCTTTGTACCCAACCGTAATCCA
The DNA here is from genome assembly GCA_946902985.2 of Meconema thalassinum. Taxonomy (NCBI): domain Eukaryota; kingdom Metazoa; phylum Arthropoda; class Insecta; order Orthoptera; family Tettigoniidae; genus Meconema; species Meconema thalassinum. The sequence goes on along the minus strand of OX336390.1, from coordinate 265,007,399 downwards.
GTTAACAAAAGTGCCACTAGGGGGGTGGCACGTAACAATACGATACACACATGCATTATAGAGATGTGGTAGGTTATGTTCATTGAACAAATACAGTAATAGTTTCTATCCAACTCACCCGCAGCTAGAATTAGTTACTATCTTCATGGGTCAACTCGAAATTTAAATTCAGTTCACACACAACTTGAGCGAGTGGCAAAGATTTTCAAGTGCAGTGCTTAAGAAAGCGCTGATGTTTCTCGTTTCTTTTTCGGCATTAAGATAGTGCACTGATGCAGTATCCCACTCTGATATGTGTATCACTTTCATAGAAAGTATTCTCTTTTCTAAAGGTGGATATACATGTAGTTCGAAACGTAAAAGTTGAAAATGAGTCCGCCATCAGGACTCGAACCCGAATCCCTGTATTTAGGGCTAGTGAGCAGACCTATTACACCACGAATGGTCCACACTCGAAGATATCTCATTTGCCAGCTCTTGATATAACGGCTGATGTTATGGAGGCCAATACGGTCATCGACGATAATCGCGTGCCTGTTGTTTGTCATCTCTAATGTCGGTCCAAAAGAAAGGGCTACCGGTTGGAAAGAAAAACAGTCGCTACATGCGGCTCTTTGTTCCCGTTAAAACAGGAATAATAAGGGAGACATACAAGCAAGGAAACAAAGGAAGAGTGTTGTTTTACGTGACCGTCATTCTCGCAATCGTAAGTCACGGGTCTTCTTCGTAACGTGAAATCCGAACCACTGGACGTGACATTCGACATCTACATTCTACACCCTACATGCATTAACCGGGAATTGAACCTGGTCTGCCCTGGTGGGAGACAAGCAACTTTAACGCTACGAAATTACTCCCCACACAATCACACCTACATATGCTACATACAGAAAGGTCGATATTTCTCTGCCTGCATCTCGTATGGTACTAATGGACTGCAAGCGTATCCCGCAAACGATACTCAACGCTATTTTTTCAATCCCTCGTATTAGTCTGTAGTCGCATAGAAAGAAAAATAACAGTGTTCAGTATCGTTTGCGGGATACGCTTGCAAGGCATTAGCACCATACGGGATTCAAGCTTAAAATATTGACCTTCCTGATAACAACGCTAGTTGGGCTGCATAAGAAAATATTATTCAGGAGCAGCTGATTCACCTGTTTTTAAAATGCATTACTGTTTTTATTATTATTATTATTATTATTATTATTCCTTCGTTACGGCCAACTAAGGACCACGTTAAGTCAACTGTTTCTTCTGCATTTTAATGTCGGCCCAGTACTCTTTCATTCGCAATCGATGTTGCACCTTTCTTTCCGTCGTCCACGCCTTCCCGGTTTTTAGTTTCGGCTTGGGTTGAAAACTCCGATATTTTTGAAGTTTTTCCCTAAGTAGGCGACGCTCCTGAATATCTTCACATGATATCCTTATTTCCAACAGATCGTTCTCTACTTCATTGAATCAGGCCCCCTTTGTCTTTTTCTCATGGAGAAAAGCAAGAATTCGGTTGATAGCCGTGTTGATTTCATTCCGGTTATACACACATCAAAAAAAGTTTTGCATCACCTCGGTTCCAAGAGTTCCGGAACCGTTAAATACAAAGGGAATAGAGATCAACACAAACAACATTTCAGCTCGTTTTATTGCTCATGAGACCCACACATTGCATGTTGTACCATCATACAGCTAGACTTTCAGCATTTGTGGTCCAGATTGCAGTACACACCACTACCTCTAATACCCAGTAGCACGTCCTCTTGCATTGATGCATGCCTGTATTCGCCGTGGCATACTATCCACAAGTTCATCAAGACACTGTTGGTCCAAATTGTCCCACTCCTCAACGACAATTCGGCGTAAATCTCTCAGAGTGGTTGGTGGGTCAAGACGTCCATAAACAGCCCTTTTCAACATATCCCAGGAATGTTCGATAGGGTTCATGTCTGGCGAACATGCTGGCCACTGTAGTCGAGCGATGTCGTTATCTTGAAGGAACGCATTCACAAGATGTGCACGATGAGGTCGAGAATTGTCGTCCATGAAGACAAATGCCTCTCCAATATTCTGCCGATATGGTTGCACTATGGGTCGGAGGATGTCATTCAGGTATCGTAAAGCCGTTTCGGAGCCTTCCACGACCACCAGTGGCGTACGTCGGCCCCACATAATGCCACCCCAAAACATCAGGGAACCACCACCTTGCTGCACTCGCTGGACAGTGTGTCTAAGACGTTCAGCCTGACCAGGGTGCCTCCATACACGTCTCCGACGATTGTCTGGTTGAAGGCATATGCGACACTCATCGGTGAAGAGAACGTGATGCCAATTCCGTGGGGTCCATTCAGCATGTTGTTGGGCCCATCTGTACCGCGCTGCATGGTGTCGGGGTTGCAAAGCTGGACCTCGCCATGGACGTCGGGAGTGAAGTTGCGCATCATGCAGCCTATTGCGCACAGTTTGAGTTGAAACACGACGTCCTGTGGCTGAACGAAACGCATTATTCAACATGGTGGCATTGCTGTCAGGGTTCCTCCGAGCGGCAATCCGTAAGTAGCGGTCATCCACTACAGTAGTAGCCCTTGGGCGGCCTGAGCGAGGCCTGTCATCGACAGTTCCTGTATCTCTGTACCTCCTCCATGTCCGAACAACATCGCTTTGGTTCACTCTGAGACGCCTGGAAACTTCCCTTGTTGAGAGCCCTTCTTGACACAAAGTAACAATGCGGACGCGATCGAACTGCGGTATTGACCTTCTAGGCATGGTAGAACTACAGACAACATGAGTAGCGTACCTTCGTCCTGGTGGAATGACTGGAACTGATCGGCTGTCGTACCCCCTCCGTCTAATAGGCCCTGCTCATGCATGGTTGTTTACATCTTTGAGCAGTTTTAGTGACATCTATGAACAGTCAAAGGGACTGTATCTTGGATACAATATACACAGTCAACGTCTATATGCCGGAGATCTGGGAACCGAGGTGATGCAAAACTTTTTTTGATGTGTGTATATCCATAGAAAGAAATCCTCCTTTTCCTCATCACGCCATTTATTTTCTCAACGTGTGTGTACAACTCTTGGTTGTGGCGTCTTCGGAACTCGCCGTGTTCTTTGACTGGACCCAGGATTTTCCTAAAAATCTTCCTTTCCTTGGTCTCCAGTTTATCCATTATGCCTTATCGATTCATGGCGAGACATCCCGCTGCATACAAAGCTTCTGGCTGGATGACCGTGCAGTAGTGCTTGAGGTTTGCATTCAGGGATATAGATATTTTGTTGTACACATTCTTAGTTAGATGGTAAGCCATTTCAATTTTATTCAAGCGTGACGCAGAAGCCTCGTTTTCGGACATTGGGTCTATTCATTTACCAAGATACTTAAATTTCACAACCCGCTTGATTTTCCCATGATTCACTGCTATCAGTTTTGGAGCCGTTTTGATGTTAGTAATAAATTCTGTTTTCTCGAAAGAGATCAGCCTTTGCAGCGTGAGTTTCAAGCTGGTTGATCTGTTACCTGGCCTTATCCAATAAATCCGCAAAAACAGCAAGGTCATCTGAAAAAGCTAGACAATTGATAGGTTATTATTCTTGTGACCTAGTCTGATTCCATTTTGGACTCCTTCTTCACTCATTGTTTTGCGCCACTCACGGATGACTTTCTCAAGAACGCAGTTGAATAGTAGAGGCGAGAGACCATCTCCTTGTCGAACTACTGTCCTTACCTCGAAGGCATCAGAAATCTCGCCTCTAAACTCAACGTTTGAAGTGGTGTTGGTGAGAGTCTGTTGGATGATCGCTCTGGTTTTGTTGTCTAGGCCGAACTCCTTTAGAATCTGAAGTAGGGTAGTCAGATCAATGGAATCATAAGCATTCTTAAAATCAATGAAGGTTACTGTTATTATTAGGCATATACGGAAATGATACATAACCATCGACAAGCGAACAGGTAGCTACTACCTACCTGAAAATGAATGGAAAGTGAATGGTCTCCTTTTAGGAGCTCGGGGAACATCCTTCATGCTCTTCCTGAACATCCTTAAAGAGCTTGGCATCATCGAGGATGATCTTGAGAAGGTCTGCTTTGGCAAAGGCCTATTGAGAGCTTCAATCCACATGCTGCATAACCATTTATATGCTGTATCGTAATGTATAATGTAGCCTATGTACTGTAGAGCCAACAATGTACCTTATTATCCTGGATGTTTATAGTCTCCCGGAATGCCGGGCGGATGTCCTTGTGGAAATATATGTACATAACCTCCTTAATTTAGTTCGGTAACGGTTTGAGCTCTGAATAAGGAGAAGCATTGAGGAAAGATCGTTCAGGTCTGTTAATGTCACGGCGCTATATTAGGTCACAAAGGAAATGACCTATAAGCAGAGGAATGTAGTCGCCTTCCTTCCTTGACCCTTATGAATATTGGCTTACCAACAGAAATCTTCAGTATTTGTCTTTGCCACCCACATTCACTTGCTTAAATTTTCATTTGTTCTTCTTTCACTTATACCGTACGTCCTGTTGTAGTTGTCGATTCATTATAAGGGGGTTGCGACATCGTAGACATGAACAGTAATTGTGTGTGTGTAATCTGTCTTATACAGTAAGTCCAGTGGCGGCTGACGGATAATAATTGTTCTGGCTGTTGCACTATTTTCAGTAAGAAGGGGAGGGAGGGTTATGGTAAAAGACTGCTTGAAATCATAGAATAAGGTATATACGTGCACGGTAAAACTGATGTAGCTCTCCCCCACGGGCTCACATCTAGTGGGACGTGGGTTGGCGACCACGGGCCCCCAGCTGAGTCCGGCATTGCTTCCACTTACTTGTGCCGGGCTCCTCACCGTCTTCTTTCCTGTCGACCTCCCTTGGTCAACTCTTGTTCTTTTCCGGCCCCGACGGTATTAGGGTATCTGAGGTCTAGGGAGTCTTTCACTTTCCCGCCTTAATTGGCCCTTGTCTCATCTTTCCTGATCCCTCCTTCTTCGAGGGGTCAGACCTCTTGTTTTCTTTTCATTATATTTCCTTTGCTCTTTACGATTCCCGCACTGTTTTTGTTAATTGGCTCCCCCTGTATCTAAATTTCCTTTAGAGTTTTTTTTTTGCATCTACACTCCATTTTGTAGGTTTTTTTTTAGCGTATGGCTTTTAGTGCCGGGAGTGTCCGAGGACATGTTCGGCTCGCCAGTTTTTGTAGCTGCTTCGAGACGGACACCCAATGGGTGAGCTACAAGTACCGTTGGGGAGGGAAGGAGGGAAGTTGGAATGTAAGGACTAGGAGTTGGAAGGTAGCGGCTGTGGCCTATAGTTAGGGACCAACCCCGGCATTTGCCTGGAAGGAAGATGGGAAACCACAGAAGACCATCTTCAAGGTTGCCGGCGGGGGGATTCGAACCTCCTCGCCTCCCGGATGTGAGCGACTGCCATCAGTCATGCCGTAACCACCACGGCTAACTCACCCGGTATTTTGTAGGTATTTTGAATCTACGTTGCATTTTGTAAGTTTTTTCTATCTAAATTGCATTTTGCGAGTGCTTTCAACCTCAATTGCATTTTGTAAAGATTGACAATCTAAATGGCGTTTTAGTAAGTCTTACAATGTAGGAGCAGGATATTCTAGTAAGTATTTTGAATTTCAATTGCATTTTGTAAGTATTTACAACCTAATCCGCATTTCGCAAGCTTTTTAAATCTAAATTGCATTTTGTATGGTAGGCATTTTGTAAGTATTTTGAACCTTAATTGCATTTTGTACGTATTTTCAATCTTATTTGCATTTTGTAAGTACAGTATTTTGAATTGCATTTTGTAAGTAGGCTATTTCGACTCTACATTGCATTTGAGTGAGTATTTTCGTTCTAAATTCCCTTTTGTAAGTATTACCGCTCTCCATTTTGTGAGTAGTTTCAAACTGAGTTCCTTTTTGTAAGTATTTTCCGTCTCACTTAATTTTCGTTCAGGTTTCCATTTCATTGTCATTTTCGCTATCACCCAGACCATTAGGGGCTGATAACCTAGATGTTAGGCCCATTAAAACAACAATTATCATCATCATCATGTAGCTCATTTATCATGAATGCCGTATTCCAGAGAACATCACATTCACATCGAGATTAAATGGATTTGAAATACTTCATGAGAACAAAACAGTGTAAGCTTTACGCAAGAGCGAGAAAGAACCTCAAGTGTTGCAGTCACGTGTAAATTACATTTTGAGACAATGGTATCGGCAGTAGACGGAGCATCTCAGATGTCTTCGTCCACCCCTCTACTCCCGTGTTGCAATCAACGGGTAACGACCAATTAATTAACTGCTGGGATAGGACTTATCCGGTCTAGAATCTCGGCCATACCCTCCACTATTGAGATCTGGTCACTGCTCGCTTTCTCAAAACGTTCACAGTACCGTACTACAAGATATTCTGACTTATTAAAGTGCAAAACTCTGATTTCCTATGCATGCAAGAGGAAACTAATACTACAGCTTTTTATAGATAAAAATTGTATTATAACGATGTTATCTTCTTTTTGTAAAAAAAAAAACCTGGTTGTTGTGCAACACTGCAACCTTATTAATACCCACCGCTACGTTTAAACCTATGTTATTATGATGCATTTAGTAGTGTGTTATTTGCAATTAAAACTTAGAGCGCGGGCGCCGTAATATTACGTTCGAAGGTAACTTTTTAAATCTGCGGCGAACGTAATATTACGTTGATCGATTTCTCGCGCTTTGTGTTGGAGACGAACCTAATATTACAGCTCTAGCACTCGCGGGTGGGTGCCAGTAAGCATGCATTTGCACATATTATCGCTAGATAGCACCACGTCACCGTTCAGCGGAAGAATATCGATCTGTTCGAAGGGAAGCGATGCACGTTCAAGTACGTCAAATCTGTTTTCCTTTCCTTTGTTTTTATTCTTTGTGAACAGATTTTTATCTCGAAAAACGTTGAGTTTATTCTATCACTAGTCCCTATATTTGGGGTTATAATTCGCATTACAGATTCTGAATCTGACACAACCGAAGAGACAGTTCTACCTTTTACTTCTGCCAGCGCGCCCGCTCGTTCCATGACGAGAGCGCGCGCAACAGCTGTTTACGGCATTTTTTTTTTTACATTATAGTTTTATTTTCAGTCGTGTCGGATTTTTATTAAATTTGTAGTGTAAGGATTCGGAAATCGAACGGACTTTTCAATTTATTTGTACCGGTAACTCAAATCACATTCAGTTTGTGCCATTCTGAACATAGCCATACATTCTGTAAATCAGCGAGCACACGGGAGAGGAACAACATTTAAGGCATCGGCATGGTAAGTGTTAAGGCTAAAATAGTGAAGTGGGTGGACCTAGTCTTACGTTAGGAACCAACCTGACATTTGCCTGGAGTAGAACTGGGAAACATGAGACACCGTTTCTAGGGCAGTTGATGGGGAAATCAAACCCATCTACTCACAATTTTGCCTCATGGGGCTTCAGATCAGAATTAAATTTCTTGTTATAGCCGGGAATCCAACCCAGGAAATTTGGGTTCGGCAAACCACCGAATGTGATTCCCTTCAAAATACGCATGTGAGGTTGAGTTAGTTAGTTAGTTAGTTAGTTAGTTATTGAGGTTTTAAGGGGCGGAACAGCAAGGTAATCTGCCCCTTGTGAGGTTTGAGTGAACTTGTTTTCCCTGTTTTGGAATGGAAGCTGCTAATCAGTTCCAACTGGCCTCTAGTGTAACAGCGTGAATTTAATTTGAGGGCATATAAAAGTGCTTCTAGAGTGACCTCGTAGGTAGCAGTAAATTACTTGAAGGGTCACGGTTTGCGGAATCCCAGCTATAATTGGACGGTGGTTGTAGAGATTCTATCAAAAAAAGATGAGCAGAGAGAGTCCGTGAGAGGGGAATAACCGCTCGCAATGTCAGGGAACTGGTGGAGAGCACCTGCTCTGCTGGGAGGAACAACCTGTCCAAACTGTCAGGGACTCCCACGTGAAATATCCCTGCTGGAGGCATTTGAGGTCTTTTTTATATCATTATAAACTCAACATAAAATGTTATGACCTTCCAGATGCCCGGCAAAATTCTGCTAAATTCCAATACATTCCAATATTGTGCCACTAGCCTCTACATTGCGCTATCACGCTTTAGATGGGTTATCAAACTTCCATGTTTAGCAAAGAACCCGCTTACGGTGGCAATCCCATAATCTAGGATCCCATATGAACTACTCACATAGAGAAAACTTTCAGAACAAAATGTTTACAACAAATGACAGGTGAAATAAAAATACAATATTATTGTAACATTGTAAAATATTGGAAATAAGTTGTTTCACTGCAATGAATATGATTTTGTTGTTGTTGTGGTTATTTATTATTTATAGGGCTTTGCGACATCGTGATCATGTAGCCCCGTGTACTTGGGTGTGTGTGTAGAATATGTATGACAACCTGTGTTATTGTGGTATCGTTAGTAGTGTGAATTTGTAATTTAGATTAAGATTGGGAATGAGGCGGCTGTGACCTTCAGTTGGGCACCATCCCGGCCTGGAGCGGAAGTACGAAACCACTTCCAGATGGACTGAAGGTGGGAATTGAACCCACCCCTTCACAGTTTTGCCTCTCGAGGCTGAGTGTATCCCGTTCCAGCCCATAGACCGAGTCAAATTTCTTGTCAGAGTCGGGAATTGAACCCGGACCTCCGGGGCGATAGCCAAGAATGCTAGCCGCTACACCAGGAAGTGTACAGTATCTCTAGGGAACGCCGATAAGGTTGCAGCAGCCCTTGGAGTCCCAAATAATATTTGCGACGTACTCGAGGAGTCCTTATTTGAATATTTTGCTGAAGTCTTCTTTGATTACGTACAGTATAGGCCTACCCTAGCTGGCATAATACAGTGGGTAGTGATGTTAAGCTGCGACACAACTGGTAACTTACAAGTGCGTATGTTTGGACCACTTAACCCTTTCAATCCCTGGCCACGCAGTTGTGCGAGTGCATATTTTATTTTTACTTCATAGTTGAGATCGTTCAATCCGAGGATGTATATATATATTGCTTTTAGTGCCGGGAGTGCCCGAGGACATGTTCGCTACATGTTCGGCTCGCCAGTTTTGTAGCTGCTTCGAGACGGACACCCAATGGGTGAGCTACAAGTACCGTTGGGGAGGAAAGTTGGGATGTAAGGACGAGGAGTTGGAAGGTAGCGGCTATGGCCTATAGTTAGGGATCAACCCCGGCATTTGCCTGGAAGGAAGATGGGAAACCACATAAGACCATCTTCAAGGTTGCCGGCGGGGGGATTCGAACCTCCCCGCCTCCCGGATGTGAGCGACTGCCAGCAGTCATGCCGTAACGACCACGGCTAACTCACCCGGTGAGGAAGTAATGCTTGCCATTAGCAAGATGAAGAGTGGGAAAGCAACTGGTCCAGATGACGTACCGACGGAAATATGGAAAATGCTAGGAAAGCCTGCCTCAAAATTCCTTGCCATACTCTTTAACCGGATCATTGCTGAGAACCAACTTCCCCAAGCATGGACAACTAGCATAACAGTTCCAATCTGGAAGGGAAAAGGTGATCTGGGTGACTGCTCAACTTATCGCCCTATTCGACTCCTCTATCATACGTTTAAAATATTTGAGCGTGTGCTTGATTGTAGACTCAGAAATATTGTCACTGTAACACCAAACCAGCGTGGGTTTGTTAAGGGATGCAGTACCAACGATGCTGTCCATGCCACACGCCTTTTAATGGAAAAGCACAGAGAGAGCAGCGAAGTGTACACCTGGCATGTCTCGATTTAGAGAAAACTTTTGACCGTATCCCTCATGATCTTATTTGGCGAGCTCTTCGTTGTCATGGGGTCCCTGAGGAATATGTAAGCTGGGTGCAAATTCCATATCGCAATGCCACTAGTGTAGTTCGGAGTCCAGCTGGAGTCTCCCCATCTTTTGAAATCACTGTGGGTGTTCTTCAGGGTTATGCTCTATCACCACTGTTATTATCATTTCAAATGATCTTGTCGACTTCGTCGTTATGCTTGAGTCTAAAGTTATGCGGGACGGAGACGGTTGCGTTACGGAGACGGAAGTGACGTCATGCAGCCGCGCGGGAAGCCTAAGTTAATGGGTAAAGGACGGCGAGTGCGTGACGTCATGCAGCCACGCGGGAAGCCCAAGTTAATGGTTAATGGAGTCTGTTGAAAGAGCCCTGGGCGTCGAGCGACCTGGGGCTTTGAGCGAAGCGAAAAGAATACAGGGTGACTCCTAAAGAGGTGTACAAGATGCCAGATAAGAATACAGGGTGACTCCTAAAGAGATATACAGGACGCCAGATAAGAATACAAGGTGACTCTTAAAGAGGTGTACAAGATGGCAGAGAAGAATACAGGGTGACTCCTAAAGAGGTGCACAAGATGTCAGACAAGAATACAGGGTGACTCCCAAAGAGGTGTACAAGATGTCACACAAGAATACAGGGTGACTTCTAAAGAGATATACAAGATGCCATATAAGAATACAGGGTGCCTCCTAAAGACGTGTGCAGGATGTCAGAGCAAAATACAGTACAAGATGCCAGATAAGAATACAGGGTGACTCCTAAAGAGATATACAAGATGCCAGATAAGAATACAAGGTGTCTCTTAAAGAAGTGTACAAGATGGCAGAGAAGAATACAGGGTGACTCCTAAAGAGGTGCACAAGATGCCAGATAAGAATACAGGGTGCCTCCTAAAGAGGTGTGCAGGATGTCAAAGCAAATTACAGGGTGACACTTAACGAGGTGTACAGTTTGTTAGATTCAATTTTAATACAAGGTGACCCTTAAAGAGGTTTGCAAGATACCATATTCAAATAATGGGTGACTCTTAAAAAGAGTTGTAAAAGATGTCAGACTCAAATACAGGGTGACCCTTAAAGAGGTGCCCGTGCGAGAAGCCTAAGTTAATGGGTAATGGAGTCTGTTGAAAGGGTCCTGGGGCTTCGAGCGAAGCGAGAAGCCCTCCTGAGCCTTTCTAACATGTGTAGCATTTGTAGCATGCGTCATTTGAAATGATATAACGTCTAGCCTTTCAGAATGACTGTAATTTTTTTCATCCTCTGCATGGATACATCAATGGCAGACATACAAACCTCACATCCCTTGACCATTCTCTATGCGGATGGTGTGGTACTTGCCAAAGAAACCCGCCCTGAACTCCAGCACCGGATTCAAACGTGGAACGACAGACTGGCTGAAAATGGACTACATCTCAATATCCAGAAGGCAGAATACCTGGGATGTGGCCCCCAAACCAGAGGTACCATCAGTATCAGCAGAAGGCCATGCATTTTAAGTACTTAGGGTCCATTGTCACTTCAAATTGTGACGCCACTCCTGATACTCGGATGAGGGTAAACGCAGCCTGGCTCAAGTGGAGACAAGTCACTGGAGTTCTCTGTGTTAAAAAGATTTAAAGGCAAAGGTCTATAAGTCTGTGGTACGCCCAGCAGCAATCTATGGGGCTGAATCTCGCCCAATGACCAACCAACATGAGCAAATTTTGCATTCAATGGATATGAAGATGCTCCGATGGTCGATGAGGCTGACTCGATGTGACCACGCAAGGAACACAGACGTCCGGCGAAGATTTGGTGTTGCACCAATTGTCGAAAAGGTGAGAGAGGCTCGTCTACGGCGGTACGGTCACGTCATGAGAAGACAGAACAACTCATTGTCAGTTGCAAAAACAGCACTCCACATCAACCCAGGTGGAACAAGACCACGTGGAAGACCAGCAAAGCGGTGGACTGACAACATCAGGGCTGACATGCACGCTGTTGGTCTAACACCAGAAGATGTCAACGACAGAAAGAAGTGGAGGAGATATAGCAAAATAGCAGACCCTGCAAGGGATTAATGCTAGGAAGAAAAAGTTGAGATCGCTTTTGGGCCTCAGACCGGCCTGCATCGATTGTGTGTGTCGGGCCTACTGGCTACATGGAACTCCTATATGAAACTCCTTTTGTATTCCATGAAGTTGTGAGATCTGTTTGTTTTTCATCTATACACCACATGGCTCCCAGCAAGCAAATGACTTCGAGGTAAATATTAGTAATTAGATTCGTATGAGCATTTTAAATACCAAATAACGTATTAAAATGTAAGCATTTATTAGTTATCCTGACTATTAATTTGCCGCTGCAGTAATTACTTATGTTTAGCTCGAGGTTGGTGGTTGCTGGCAGCCATGTCGTCCATAGATGAAAAGCACATCTTCTGGGAATACAAAAGGAGCTTCATATTGGAATTTCATGTAACCACATACTTAAAAATCTCCCATTCAATAAAAATAACTATATCATTTACAATAAAATAAAATCCTATTATTACCAGAAAAATTGCCATAAAAATAAAACTCTGAACATGATTCACTTTATAAAATTTCTTAAAAGTGTAGGTACTCTAAATTAGTTTATGCAGGCCGGTCTGAAAGCCAAAAGCGATCTCAACTAAGAAATCAACAACTAGTTCCGTGAAGAACTAAATAGCCTATTTTCATATATCCTATTATTTGGTACTTTCGAACCGCTTAATACCAGTGGTTGAACCTCTCTCCAGAGCAGGCTGGATATAGGCCAGGAAGGAACTGTTGTTTACAGATCCTTAATCTGACTCAGCACATAGAAGACGGATTTCAGCGTGGTGATATTTCAGGAGTGGCTTTTGTCGATCTTTCTTCAGCAGTACAACACCAGTTAGTTTTAAGGAAGTTCTATCATCTTACTACGGATTTCAAGCTCACAATGATTATTGCTACGTTGCAGAACCGACGTTTCTTTGTTGACTTCCAAGGTTAGCGGAGTAGATGGAGAATACAGAAAAACGGTCTTCCACAAGGCAGTCTCTTAGCTCCAATACTATTTAAGATCTATACCAACGACCAACCACTTCCACCTCATACAAGGAGCTTCCTATATGCAGATGGCTGGCTCTGGCAACCCAGAGTAAAAGCTTCGAGACAGTGGAACAAAACCTTACTGCTGCTCTGAAGATGCTCTCCGATTATTATGAGGAAAATCACCTCAAGCCAAACCCATCGAAAACTAAAGTGTGCGCCTTTCATTAGAAGAACAAAGAAGCCTTGCGGAAGCTGCTTGTGAATTGGAAAGGATTGGTATGAGCATTTTAAATACCAAATAACGTATTAAAATGTAAGCATTTATTGGTTATCCTGACTATTCCCCAGTTTACCTTGGTGTTACATTGGAACGTTCATTTACCTTCAATACACACTGCACCAAACTCAAGGCTAAAGTTTCATCACGAAATTGCTTACTCCGTAAGGTAACTGGTTCTGGATGGGGTGCCCACCCTCAGACAGTAAGGACAACTGCCCTAGCTCTCTGCTATTCTGCTGCTGAATATGCTAGTCCCGTGTGGTATAAATCAGCTCACGCAAAAAAAAAGTCGATATTGCCTTGAATGAAACTTGCAGGCTATTCACAGGATGTTTAAAACTAACACCAACACAGAAGTTGTACTCACTTGCAGGCATATCACCTGATATTAGACGTGAGGTGGCCGCTAATATCGAGAGACATAAGGTTTGCAACAGCTTAGCCCATCCCCTTCATGGTCATCAGCCCCCTTCAGCTCGACTGAAGTCCAGGAAAAGTTTTCTACAGTCTTCTTCTCCACTTGATTCTAACCAAAAAAAAAGGCCAGGGTTAAGCTATGGAATCAAAGGTATCCTGATCATCCGGAACTTGTTGAAATTGAAGAAAAATTACCACCTGGTCATGAAGATGGATGGTGTACCTGGAAGTCCTTAAACAGACTGCGCACCGGTGTAGCAAGATCCAAGGACAATCTCATGAAATGGGGAATCTTGCATGATGGGGACACACTGTGTGAGTGCGGAGAAGAACAAACTTCTAGGCATTTCTTGAACTGTCGTATATGCCCAAACTCATGCACGGGGTTGGATCTGGCATTGGCTGGTAACAATGCTATCAATGTAGCCAAATACTGGTCAACACTCTTGTAAATATTGTATATATTATCATTCCTGTTTCATTTCTCTTACTCTTGTGTTATGTTTTTTTTTTTCAATTTCTTGTTTGTATATTTTGGTACCTCTCACACGAATAATAATATATCCTATTTATGTTAATTGCCTCTATCAACATACAAAATTTCAGTTTTATAGCTGTAATAGATTCGTAGATATTGCGAACCATCTAAATATTTCGGATGGTCGCCATGTTGGATTTTAAATATGTAGGCCATAGAGTTATGTACTATTGGATGAAGATTATTGCGTAGGTGTATTATTCAAACTTCAATCGCATGGTTAGGACACAAGAAATAAAAACTTAATTTAAGACGTTTGCACAGCCACCATCTTGAGGTTATGAAAACAATTAAAATAAATTATATGCCAGTGGATTCATATTTGTATGAGCATTTACCGTACCAAGTTTCACTGCGCTCGGATGATTAAATCGCGAGACACGTCCATTTAAATATTTAAATTTCGAGTTGCCGCCATGTTGGATTTGTGCTCACCAGGTTATTGAAAGTTATGATAATAGGCTTTATCAACATACAAAATTTCAGTTTGATTGCTGTCATAGATTAGTAGATATTGAGAAGCGTCTAAATATTTCGGATGTTCGCCATGTTGGATTTTTATATATTGAACCCTTGCAAAGAAGCATATGAGACTCAGTTTCGGGGGGTGTAACGGTTCATATTCGTAAGTTGCTGTCAGGGCGCTTCATTAACTTGCAGGGTAACATATAACAAAATAACATGCAGGAAAGAGTGAAGCCAGGGTTAAAACAACTGAATTTAATAACAAATCACCATATTTACACATAAACAATTAACAACAAAACTCCCAACAGACTCCCATTTAATAAAAATGCCAAAAAAAACTAGGCGATATCTCTGGAGAGATTAATTACCTGGACCAAGTGTCCCTAAGATAAAATACAAAAGTGACCATATATGCGTATGCCGTTCTACATGCATCACGATGTGTACTTTGAATGCGTGATTCGTTATCATCCAGAATAATCCTTCAGACAACGAATCCACATTACTTGAGCTAGACCGACACGGGGGAACACAACTACAATACTTAAAATTAAACCGACACTTCCTAAATCTACTATAAACAAACACAAAATTTCCGTGTGAAATTGGAATCAAATTGCCGTAGCAACATTTACTGCCTAAAAACTTAGGGCTTCTCACACAAATCAACACAAGTACATCAACGCGTGACCAATAGAAAAATACACAAATGACCACTGTCAAAATTTACAAGTACTCTACCACTACACCACACGGGTGTGACACACAAAATTTACATGAATCGAGTCATAAACAAAGCAATAGGCACACAGCCAACATTTACGTTAATTATACAATATTTTACCCATACAACGTACAACAAGCCGTTACACACATGGCGAAATCCCCAATTAATTATGGCTTAAAAATTAACCATCACAATGAACAGGTTTGCTACATGAAAGCTTACAGGGGCCAGTCGGACAAACAGGACTGCCTAACGAAATAAGTCACAGGCAAAACGGGCGGTTTATGGAACTCTGCATGTCTGTCAACCCACGTGTCAAATACCTCGACCTCCCAGAACATGGGGTCGAACCTCGAAGAAGTGTGCCCCAAAGCACAGCAATACATGTGTGTGTGTCAGAAAAACAATATATGGACAAGAATCAGCAGTCTCCCAAGAGCACCCTGTCTTTCCATCAAAATACAACAGCAGCAAAAATATATGAGGGCGGTAGGACAACTACCCCCTCCTCACGTAGAATCAACACACACTAGACACATCAACACACACAGAATCACACGTATGGGTTTTGACAGACCCTGAAATAAAAAGACACAAATAATATCCACATGCTGGCGCCACCGTTCTATGCCGTGACTAGTCACCTGAAAAGGACTCAAGAAAAATCTATCAAAATTAGAACGAAGGTGTTCTACAAATTACTTTTAAGTTGGTGCACTTGGCAACCCTAATATGAATAATAACCTGTTCAGCAAATATCTTACAATAATTTCCTCCCATTCCTATTTCAAATATTAACGTTAATAAAGCACCATTTATCGAATGTAACGGGTTCCGCATTTGCAAGGATAAAAATCACGCACGCACGCCGCGCGCATTACATCTGACTCAAGGAAAAACAAAATATCAAACAACACTTTGGCCACGCGCCAACGGACATTTAAACATATAGTGTCGGTGCAAGAAAAACTCTAAAACAACAAGAAAAGAAAAACATGACTATTTACAAAGTTCCCCGGCCAAATCTAACTACATAATTGAAATAATCCAATTTTAGTACATCACCGCTTCTGCTTGTAGAACTAAGGACATCCTCCTCAACGCATTGCCCTATGGACAAATTAGCACTCCATAGTAGTCGTCTGCGTTGATTTGTTGAAGCTCATCCCAACTTCAAACCACGTGCTGATCATCTTGGTATCGACTCCTTGGCAGAAAAGTTCAATGTTAATTATTTTACCTATCTATAATCGCTTGCAGGCTACTCAATTCACCCACAATTGTCCTAATGCGATTAATAGCGAAGACTGGCCCTAAAAATGTCGCACACACGCACCATAAAAACACATATAAAATACACTGCAATTTATACATAAAATATACATCTCGAGTCCGCGCCACTGGCTCGTTAACAAGTTCAAAATCCTGGCTGCACTAGCAGTCGCTATCTCGCTCGGTATTTCCGTCCTGTACTGTGGACTTCGGCTCTGGTGAGCGCTAATTAGGGTGATACAATACTTCCCCCTTAAAGCTGAACTCGTCGTCTCTAAATGAATGTTACAAGTTATCACGCACCGGCGTGAAATATTTAGCTCACACAAATAAAGCTGATTTTAGAACAAAATGTATTATAGCTTTTAAAATTCGATACTGCGATCGCTGCGACTTTAGCTCCTCGGAGCTCACAAAATAATTAACTTCACCGATTTTAGAGCGTAAAAATCACGATACAAACTGGCGTGGAGTAGGCCTCTGAAGGCTCCACAAAGAATAACTTAGATAATTTCGAGCGTCAAAATCACAATATAAACTGGCGTGGAGTAAGCCTCTGAAGGCTCCACAAAGAAAAGGCTTCGAGTGGCGTCAGGCCAAACTATTTATTAGAAACTGACAGGGGCGAAGGAGTGGGGCGGAGTCGGATAAAAACTTCCAGAGTTTTTGTCTCACAAAGATGGGACTAGTGTCATTCTTCTCCAAATAAATCAAACGTCTCAAATTACTCGAGCGGAGATTAATCCGTTCGGCGGTTCTTTAGATACACACTTCCGCGGGCTTTTTACTACTGACACTGTCCACCTCGTGGTCATGGCTTGGTCTCTTGCGATTGGCTGATTCAATCGTATGTTCGTTGCGAGTACCTCGTGATTCTTCCTTTATGTCTCCAATTTTGGTACAGTAGTTGCACAATTTGGCCTTGAACTCGACTAATTCTGGCCGTTCCCCAAGAATAACTACCAGCTCAACTCCTGTTGCAATCATTACGAAATGCTGGCCTCCCTTATATCCAAGTCGACTTCCTTAAGTGCTGCCTGGGCCGTAGTAATAATAATAATAAATATGAATACTTATTTATCGAAGATCAATAAGGGTTCAATATGTAGGCCATAGAGTTATGTACTAGTCTATTAGATGACGATTATTGAGTAGGTTGATTATTCAAACGTTCACTTCCTTCGCATAATTAGGACACAAGAAATAAAAACTTAATTTTAAAATTTCGCACAGCCGCTATCCTGCGGTTATGTATACAATTGAACTAAATTAGATGCCAGTGCATTACAATGTGTATAAACATTTGCTGTACCATGTTTCACTGCGCTTGGATGGTTAGATTGCGAGAAAAGCCTATTTAAATGTTTCAACTTCGCTTGGTCGCCATGTTCGTTTTGTACTTAACAAGTTTTTGACAGTCACATAGGTGAACGTCTAGTAGTGGCGTTTATCACCGTACGAAATTTCAGGGTGATATAGAAATAGTTTTGGAGATATAGAATGCCGGTGAAATATTTCACACAGCCGCCATGTTGGATTGGTGGGACATAATGAAATTTGAAGAGCATGGTCGGGGTCGACCAAAATAGTACTATGACCCTACAGAGTTTCATTGAAATCACTCCAGCCATTTAGATTTTATTAAGGGGACACACACAGGCACACTCACGTGCACGGACAAATGGTGATCTCATAAGCCTATTATTTCATAAACGAAAATAGCTAAAATAAAATATGTGTCCACACAATTGCGTGACCAGATGATAAGAAATTGCTTGGGATAGAAAGGGTTATCGGGGTTGTTTGGTATACTCTGCATTAGGGCAGCCCCTGTGATTGAGGGAGATAATTGTAAAAAAAAAAGAGCGGTCATCCATCAAAATACATGGTGGTAAAGTACACGGGGCTACATGACCGCGTTGTCGCAGCCCCTAAACTGAGGAACCAACCATTCTATAGGTAAGCAGATTTGGTAACATTTCAAGCAGTAATTAACTAAGTTTAAAATCTGTTTTAAAATGTCTTTAATTTCTGAATTGTTCTTAATTTAAAATTACTGTTATTTATATTTAAACATTCTTATACTCTAACTTAATTAAATTAGTGTTCACTTTGAAGGAAGTACTTAAAAACTTTACAACGGGAGGCTCTAATATATCTTAACTCATGCACATAGCATTTCCCCTCTATGTGACGTAGTCAGCCCCATTATCTTCAATATTTTCACAGCAGCTGTAGTTGAAACCGCCAAAGATAAAGAGACGATTGCGATTGGCTCAACTAACAAGGAAAAGATACGGAGGACAGTTATCAAAATAACTCGTTGGGCAAGGAAAATCCATCTCTTCATAAATAAGATAAAAACAGTTCAAATGGTATTCCGAAATGGAGGAAGGATATCAGCGCAAAAAGTATTGTATCTGGAGGAAGACAGTAACTCATATAAATAGTTAGGACTAATATCAACGGCTTGGCCATCTTGAAAAAAAAAACCAGATCCCTTGATTTATCCGCAGTTAAGCAACATTGGATGTGGTCAGGACTTGGATGGATGACTGCTTCTGAGGCTCACGTGCTGTTAGCGGAGGAAGGCAAGGAGGAGCTGAAATGGCCTGGCTACCCTACCGCATGTAAACTCTGGCTCAGGACCTCTTCAGAGTTGAAAACCAGCCTTCGGGCTAAAAACCCTTCTTCTAACGCTACAAATGACAATAAGATTCTATGGACACCACATCATGGAAAGGACTAGTGCAGCAATAAGTTATATGATCCAAGGATCGAGCAGCCATGGCTCTGTTCTACTTCAAAGTAGTACCCATAATTTCGTATGGGCTACGCCTGATATGGGAGCACGGACATGATAGCAATAGAAGGGCAAGGGGTCTCTCTCTCTCTGTGGTTAAGGCTGTGCGGTCAGTACAGCAGTCAATCGCAAGGACAGAGATGGCAGCACTATTACCGTTTGTCAGTCGCTGCATTTGTGTTAGTGACCTGTCTACCCTTCACTTATCACCTCCTTCCGCCCCTACTTCCACCGCTTCTCCTCGTCACTCAATGTCTTCTCTCTCTCTCACTGATAGCGTTGATAGACTTGCTTTCCGAGCCGTATTACCAATTTGTGGACTAGGCAATCTCCTTCCGTCCAGCCCAATAAAAAAGAGTATATTATGATATAGGCCTATTATGATTATATTTTGATATAGTATGAGAGCAGGCCGTACGGTTAGGGTTGTGCAGCTATGAGCTTACATTCCGGAAATATTGGGTTCGAACCCCCCTGTCGGTAGCCCCGCAGATGGTTTTCCCTGGTTTCTCATTTTCACACCAGGCAAATGGGCGATGTACCTTAATTAAGGCCATAGCCGCTTCCTTCCCTTCCCTATCCCATCGTCGCCATAAGCCCTACAGTATCTGTGTCGGTGCGACGTAAGATAAATTGTAATGTATATATAATATACATTATTTTTATATATTTTGAAGATTACAACTCGCATAAAGTTCTATTGATCATAAACATGTTTTATTCTGCGAATATAACTTACAGAATTTTATAAAGTAACTTATAAATATTTTTTTTACATTCTGTAAACGAAACACACACATGTTTTATTATTAGCAAATATTCTCATGAAAATATATTTTATTGTTTCAGATTTTTAAAAGTCATTTACATATCATATAATCTGATACAGGTACGAAGTACGCCATTTTACACTGACTGTATAACAATATAAAATATTGACACTAAGAAAACAAACAATACAATTTAACAGAAAAGGGACTTAATAATAACAAATTCATTGGAAATTAAATAACAAATAAAATAAATAACAGAGGTTATAGAGATATGTATATATACTGTATAATGTCCGTGTGACTAGTAATTTTCTGGCCAGGTTGTCAACAGAGAATCGAGAGCTTACTCGTTTAGTACATGTTTCAGTTTCGTCTTAAAGATGGGCCGATGGCCATGATGTTAGTACCACAAGCGTCTTAAGGAAATGATAGGGAATGAAGATGTCAATTTCTTGCAGGGCATTTGCTGTTGTGGGAAAGCGATAGAATATGGAGCGTTGCTGGAGTGTTAGGCGCACACGGAATAGTGGTCTGTTTCGGAGCTTACGTGGATGAACATTATAACGGAAAATGAGGTGACAAAGATGTGCATTTAAGAGTACCATTAACAATTCTGTGAAGATAGCAGAGATCTATGTACTGTAGACGTTTACTCAGGTCCAAGATGTTGAAATACGAATTTGGTTGGTACTGTACTGTCTAAGGTCGGGGTCACGGGCTTTCACAATGTACGCAAAGAATGAGAATATGCTGTTAATGTTACTGACATTTGTGGGGGCAGCTGAAGACCAGATGGGGGAGCAGAAATCAGTGATAGAAAGAACAGAAGTATAATTTAAGAGCGTTTAAGTCACGAATTTCAGTAAGTCTGAACAAAAGTCTAAGAGACCTCTTGGCACAGGATTTAACTTGGTCTATATGAAGAGAGAAATTTAATTTGCTATCATGAATTATTCCAAGATCTTTGACCTGAGTAACAGCCTTTAGAGGAGTGCAGTTTATTTCAGACCTGTGGGTAAGCTCACGTTCATTTAGGCAGATCGACATTTTAACACAGTTTTCAGTATTAATTTTCAGTTTCCATCTAGTTACCCAGTCGTAGCACAAGTCTAAAGCATTTTGAATGCTATCACAATCGCTGGAGTTCACTATGTTTTTGAAAATTTTTAGATCATCTGCATATAGCAATTATGGAACATGGGGTGGTCTTTATTTCATCTGTTAGGTCATCTACAAAGAGAGAAAACAGTAGAGATTATGGAATTCCTCCTTGTGGGATGCCAGACGAGACATTCAGCCATAAGGAGATAGGACCAGGAAGTACGACAGTTTTTTATGAGTGTTGAAAGATTGCTATGAATATTGTATCTGTGGGACAGTTTGTATATGACCAGATTATGGTTTATGGAGTGAAATGCCATAGCCAGGTCAATACCAATCACATCCAACTGCGTTTTACCTTTCAATATTAACCATCTCAAATAATAAATCATCACATCAATTTTTTGAAGAGTTTTATCGACTTACAATATTGTCGATGTTTTTCGTCTTCTTCTTCTTCTTCTTCTTCTTCTTCCTCTTCTTCACTGTATTATACCACTCATGCAGGGTCGACATTTTTGTCAGTCCTACACATCTTCTGAACAACTTACGCACGAATACCATCCGACCGTAGTACCGTAACTAAACTTATGTCTTTTTCTTGCCGTGAATAATGGTACCTGATCTCTCCCTCCTCTTTCGTTTGTTGGTATCTGCTGCCTGCTTTTGTCGTTGAGCCTCCAGCACGAAGGTGGGATCTCGGATTTTCATGCCACGAACAACTCGACTGTCTACAATTTCTGGCAAAATGCATTCCTTATAAAACTGGACTAATTTTGAAAGGATCTTTGTTTGCCATAACAACTCATCCTTTTCTATCCTTTCCACGAAGAGCTCTCCTTTCTTCGTATAAACTACAAAATCGCACCATTTTCTCCTGGTGATATTCAATTGACCTTGCACCTGGAAGAAGTAGTTGTGGCTTCGCTTCAATTGCAATTTTTCTTCTGAAAGTTCCAGGCACAAACCTTTTTTCTGTTTATTAGTCACCTCTTCACTCAAATCTGATTCAGTTACGGAGGCAAGGCATTTCACTTCTACGACACCATCACAACCAACCAAACCATCAGGACTGGCTCCGAGGAATGGATATTCTTGGTCCACGAAGAGCCCACACTTGGTGACAATGTTGCCAGTTCTATTCTCATACAGTTTTATAGCAGTGTCCTCATTATCTCTTCCAAATGTGACGGCAACTGAGGTGAGATTTTTTGGATATAAAATTGTTTTGACGAGATTGTGACAAGGGGTGTAAGGTAAACGTTTAATGACGGGACCAAACTTGGAAGCTGTCAACCGATTTACTCTTAGGTCGTGCCACATCTGGTTAGTATGCTGCCCAATAGTTAAAACCTCAATAGGTCTACTATTTGATACTTCATCGGCCATTTTCTTCAAAAAGTTTTTACAACTTATTTCAAGGACTTCATTTTCAACGTCGGGCAACTGCGCTAGTGGCCCATAGTTTTCGTCACACTTCCCAGTTCTTCGTCTTTTCTTTACTGGTGGTTTTTGAGAAAATGCCAATCTCCTTCTTGATAGTCTTTTTTCTCTGGCGAGAATATTCGCCTTGAAGACACTACCTGGGCTTCCATTCAATTTTCTCCAGGGACTGAGATGCCAAGAAGGTCCAGCTGTGTGACTCAGGCCTGCACCTATACATCTTCTCTTGAAAGATCCTCCACTAGAGTAGTTTACGCGTTTCCCTCCTGTAAATTTAGCCACGATGCCCATGTACCTAAAAAAAGGCAAACATTAAAAACTGTTAATACAAACTTTGGGAGATTATTCTATGATAAAAAAAGACGTTCTTATTTGCCTGCATGCGTTTCTTAGGAAAAATATAACATTTCAAATACTATTAAAGATAATGCAATTGAATTCGGTATGCGTGTTTCATTTCCCTAACAAAGAAGTGTTTCACTACATTTGTCCTAACAAAAATTTGAATAAATAACAAAAGATGCAAAATTTTACGCCAAATTGATTGACGCCTCATTATGTAAAATAGAACCATTAAAAAAAACACAAGTATTAATCTGAATGAAAACTGGACTAAGTTGTAAATACTGTACTCAACTATAACACAAATTCGTTTTAATCTAGAGAACTCATTCAAATTGTTACGGGTAAGTTACACTCCATTAGGCTGCGTTGATATAGGCCTACGCTAAATTGCAATAACTCCTAAATAAATACCTTTCTGCGACGTTTGTTGTCTGGTTGAACACCAAACTGTTAGCCTTGCTTTCAAGATTTCCGATGAGTGTACGGATTTTGATCATAAATTCCTTGTCAACTTTGTCAATTATACACTCCTCTCCGGATTCTTTTCTTTTACAAAAATCACGGCAGTTAACATGATTTCCAAAAACATGGTCGGGCGCGTTTTTGAGGTCTCTTCGGAGGTTGAAAAGGTCAGAGCTGCTTCTGGTCACACCTGCTTCTTTGATAGCAGTGCGAACTCCTTTCACCATTCGCTCCAAGCGTCCAATAGATTCACCTGACGCGGGCTTACTTAGTAGCTGCCGTGACTCCAAGGGAAATTTAGTGTTCTCGGTCAGCTTGTGTAGATGGTCGTTGAGACAACGGGTAGCATGGTTAGCACATTCGATTTTTTTTATGTACCTTCCATAACTGCACCCCTCTTGGATCTTTGCCAACACATTCGCATCCCCATCACCGATGTAGTATTTGTAAATGAGGCCGTAGCTCTCTTCACTAGAGCGAAACCCTTCCAGCACAACACTACTTTCCATTCCAGTGGATGGACCGTTGTAGTTTTTAAAACAGAGGTGTTCAGTTTCTTTTTTCTTTGGGTTTGCACAAGCGAAGCAGAACTTGTTTCGGATGCCAAGATATATCAACTTCTGTGTGTGAGCACCAATGATAGCCCCCTGAAAATGAAATAGTTTTAAGGAATAGATTATTATCTCCAACGTGATAACTTTAATACAGTACCTTAGGGTGACCCGACGTCCCGTATTTCATGGCACGTCCCTTATTTCCCTAGTGTGTCCCGTTGACCCGACAAAATACATACGGGACGCAAATTGTCCCGTTTTTTAATTAATGGTCCCGTACATTTTGAGATAGCGTGTTTTTGAGTAACGTGTAACACAACCAAGTGGAGAACAACTGTGGTCATACCCAATTAGTAAAGATGAAACCAAACTGTAACACAAACTTCGGAAGTGCAGGGAGAAAGGGACAAAACAATGTTTTTGCAAGGTTTTTGAAGAGCAACATTTATGGTGAGGTTGTGCACCACACATAGTGCATAATGCGGTACAAATCATTGGGGATATTCTCCCAGTAGACATAGAAACCGTTGTAAACAACATTTCCCAATATTTACACATTTACACCATTCGTTTTGAATAACTGAAAAAGTGTTGCCAGTTTGCTGAAGTGGAGTACAAACAAGTGCTTGTTAGTGTAAAAAGCAGATGGCTTTCCTTGGAACCGGCTGTGAAAAGAATTAGGCCTATTGATATTTACGATGAGCTAAAATCGTACTTTTTGTCTCAAGACAAATGCAATGCGATTGTAAAATCTTTCTTTAGGGATCCTCAATCCCTGCAGTGGCTCTTCATTTATTCAGAGTCAATTGGAAGTTCTTTCATCAACCATAAAATATATTGAGCAGCAGATTAGTCAGCAGATGAAGTTTTGGTGGTGTCAGAAATATCGATAAGGAAATTAAAATCGAGGAAGGATGAAAAGTTTCAAAGTATGAAATGATAAGCACGTTGCAAGAGGATGGCGTACTTAAAGAAACGGAATTCTTCAAAATTTCAAGTTTATTTTATGACGGGTGCAGCTCAAAACTCCTCTTTGGAAGGTGGTTCAGCAAAGCCTTAAGACATTAGCAGAGTTTGATGTAAGTATTCTGAAAGAAATATGTGAAGAGGAACTTTCTGAGAAAGTTAACCACGTTAAAAATGTATGTGAAGTGAAAAACGTTGAACGTTGAACTAAGAACTGTTAAGTGTGTTGGTGGAAAATGGTCTGTCATTTTCAACTTCCTTGCGCTCCCAGATATCTGCTGCAAAAATTTGGACCTCATTACTGCATTTGTGCTAGCCATACCTGGCACTAATGCTGCTGCAGAAATAGGGGTTTCTATCACAAATGCTTTTTGGACTGATGAAAAGAATAGGTTTTGCTTGGATAGTGTTAAGGAAATAATTATAACTAAAATTTATTTTCAGGATACTCCAAGGGAAAATATTGTTGCTAAAACAGTATTACGTCATTAAATGGTTATATGTATTTTAATATTCCTTTCAGTGTGGATTTTAACAAAAAGGTACGAAAATGACCTACTTGTAGCAAAAACCAAGAATTTACGCTGTTATTATATCATAACCGACTTATTTGATCAGAATTTTAATTTTTAAACTATTTTAAAAGCATTATAGGTATAGTAATAACGAATGTTTACATAAAATTTCGATTCATATCAACTTTTAATTTGTGTCCCGTATTTTGATTTTGGAAATCTGGTCACCCTAGAGTACCTCAAAAGTTCGTGTTTGATTTTGTACAATGGAACAATTACCAATTAAAAAATGTAACTTGCAAAAAGATATCACTATGTGCTATTCATTAGGATTTTCAGTAAAACTTAAAAATCGCTCATCTTCAATGATAATAAATAAATAGTGTATTCACTTTAATATTTCCTAATTGCTTACCACACCACTCAGCGAGTTCATCCCATGTCCATACGACCTCTTCGCCCAGCCACCGTCACCAATAACAGTTATGTATGGCACACCATTTAAATAGTTGTTCTTTTCAATGGCTATACGTCTTTCTTCTTCCGCATTAGCCTTCATTTTGCATATGAGAGTTTCTTCCCAAACCTAAAAGAAGCAGAGAAATGTTAAAAGAATAATATATTTGTGTTTTAAAATGTTTAATACGTCTCGAACAAAATGTTAAAAATTTGTCTCAATATAAAAATGTTTTATGAGAGTTTCTTTGCATAATTCATCAATGTGTATTTCTAAAGATAGATCTTGATCTAATAGTAAATCTAAATAAATTGTTTCACTAAATTTTAATTCGTCTTCCTTTACTTAATCTCTAATTTGGGATTGATATATATATTCATTATGTGAGGAAATATGGATCAACAAGCAGTACTTACATTGCCAACTCTTATTTCATGGTTTGTGTATTTCTTGCGGCCCATGATTGGTATGTCCAAAACACTGAACATTTCTTCAACTTGTGAAAATCCAATGCCCACTGCCGTGGCTCCCCACACCAGAGCATCGTTTACTTCCCCTTTTCGGTCAAGACGCTCTGAAGTTACACCATACTCGCTTTCACAATTACCACAGTAATAAATCCATGTGCAAAATAACCCATTTTTAATTTCTTTCTTATATTTATATTTTCCCATGGAACAATGTTTGGAATGGCTCGCTACTAATTCGAGTTGTTCCATAACGTGACCAATGTCAACGATGCGTCGCCCTTTTGGAGGCAGTTCGTTAGTCTCTGTACTTGTTTCAACTATTAGCACTGGTAAATCACAATCCGACTGATTGCTGTCGCCTATATCAGTTTCTGAATCACTTGAGAAATTCATCGAATAATCTTGATCTTCATACCTAAAATTAGACAATCATAAATAAAATATTGAAATCCGAAAGACAGAAATTATGTCCCTAAAACCAACATCATTAAAAGAAATAACCATAAATGGCAATACAGTCAAACTTGTAACCGAATTCAAATACCTCGGAGAAGTAATAAAAAATAACCTACACGAAAAACCCCATTAATGATACTATGCGTAAGAGGAATCTGGGATACTTTGGACACTGGATTCGAGACTTCTGAAACAACTGGTACAGTACAAACTCGACTAAAAATATATCACGGCAGGATGCAGATGGATTACAGAAATAATAGAGGATCTGAAGGAAATTTGCCTTACACCAGAAGACACAACAGATAAGATAAAATTGAACAAAAAATCAAGAACGCAATCTCCAATTCACACTCACAAGAAAGATCACAACATGAGTATTTTAAACACAACAAAGGGAACGAAGATGGGAATATATGAAAAAGTACTGAGAGGACAGCAAAGCCCGAAGTTTTCCTTGGAGGAGACTTAGATAATGGACTGACTAAAGTGATCCTATGCGGTCGTAAAGAAGAAAGAAAAAGAAACATACAAAAACATAATACGGTTAAAAAAGTAGGTAATCTGCTAAAAAAAAAATACAAGACCTTTCAAATAGACAGATCTCTAAATTTTATTTCGTAGCGTAATATACAGTAAATTATTTGAAGCGTAACCACTAAAAAGGGAGACCAAAACGGATCATTTCCGAATAGGAGAGAAATATGTGAAGCTAAGGAATGAAGAGGTTCTGGGAAGAAAAGAGAAGAAAGGTCAAGACGCGGTCTATGCGGTCCACAGTTGGCCAAATTCAGAAACAAAACAAAAAATACAGTAAATGTCGTACCCGGTCAAGATATACAAATAAGTGAATTTTAGCAGTTACTTTACCGGTTTATTAATTAATTAACTTATGCTTGTAAAAATTATAACAATAGTTTACTTACCGACTTGCATCGTGACTTGCATCTAACACAGTGCTTTCATCTAACAATCTGTTAAATATTTCCTCGGAGTCTTCCAATTGATCAGAATTATTTGAAATATTCGCTAAGGCTTGTTTTCTTTTCTCCCAAGAGGCCCTTACAGCTCGCGATTTTTTGGAACGTTTCCGCGGAAGATGATGTTTTCGCGGCATTCTTCAATAAAGTGTGAATATTATAAAATGAAAAACAGTTGTATAGGTATAAACTCCACTATCACTCTTATCACAAAAGCACAAACACAGAATTAGCAAATGAAAGGAGTAATGGGTGAGATAATACTGTAACACTTCTACGGTTTCCTCTCTAGACTGTGATCGTGTAGACTGGCAGGATGAGTCAGGGAGGGAGGGGGGCGGAAGCTGTGATAGCAAAGGTGTTGAAGGAGATGGGAAGAGAGGCTAGGTGCCCGAGCGGGCTCTTGCCCAAGACCTTGTCTTGTCGCTGTGTGTGTGCGCGCGTGTGTGTATGTGTGTGTGACTGATTCAGCTAGCGTTTTTTAGAGTCTGAAAGGAACATTCACCACGGGTATATCGCTGAACCAATTTCCTTTATCAAACATTTCGACTGCTCAGAATAAGAGCCACTTCAAATTAATAGAACTTTGAAGTTAATATAACAATTTTTTCTCACTTAAAATGGTATTCAAATCTGAAGAGGTTAATACAAAATTTGAATTTCGAAATAAGAATTGTTCCTATTGCAGGTACTACTACAGGGGTTGTTGTAGAGAAATTTCGGTGTCTTCCGATTATTAGTTTCGTCGTGGTGATCGTACCTTTAACGCTCAAAATAGCCACTTTGAAGCCATGTCCTCAGCAAACGAGCCGTCGTTATTTTCTGCAAAACGCATATAATGTCTCACAAAGACCTACATTAGAGATTAAGAATAAAAATAAAAATAAAAATAAAATTTTAATTTTTGACCGCACAGCCTTAACAGCCGTGAGGCTGGTTGGCAGCAGCTCGCCATTCTTCCCGCCTTCCTCTTCAACTTCAGTTCACAGTATGAGCCACAACTAATATATTCCAGTATTTGACTCATGTACTCCAGTGGTCTTCCTCTATAATTCTTGCCGTCCACTGTTCCCTCGATTATAAGCTCAAGCAGTCCATTGTGTCGCAGTATGTGGCCCACGAGGTGATTTCGTCTTCTTTTCAAATATTTAAGGAAGCGTCTTCTCTCTCCCACTCTTTTAAAGACTTCCTCATTTGTGACCATTTCTTTCCAGCTGTTTTTCATAATCCTTCTCTATAGATTCTATGGACACCACATCATGGAAAGGTTTCAAATGCTAGTAGTATTGTCCTCCCTCTCTCTCCTATTGTCCAAAATTCAATGCCATATATCGCGACGTTCCATACATAGGTCTTCAACATTTGTTTCCTCTCATCAAGACGTATGTTCTTTGCAGTAAATAGGTTCTTCTTTTTATAGAAAGCGTTATTGGCTTGGGCAATCCTACTTAATATCTCTCTGAAATGGGTAGGCTACTAGAAATAGCAAAATCATTGGCTTATGAACTGACACGAGAACCATTCCTTATCGAAGAACTGGGAATGCAACTCTTGCTGACAGCTACAAAACCAGAACAAGAACTCCTCAAGGTACGGAAAGAGAAGGCAAAATACATACAAAGCGAATTCTACGCCACAGGCGCAATGTGTGATAGAAATAGGACGGGACCGAACTCCTAGACGAGGAGCGCAGTTATTATAGATCAGCCGTGCATGGATTCCATCTTCAAAAGCTGTGTCAAAAGCTGGGTGACCTGTGTGTGTGTAAAGGTGCGTATACACTCGCGCGCCGCGCCGCTCGCGCGCAGCAAGTTCGCTAGATTAGTACGGGATTTCGAAGCTGCGCGCGAGCGGCGCACGACGATCCATCTCCTGTCGGTTTTTTCCACGCGCACTTTGAGTGTTCGCAGTTCAGATTTGGACGGGATTGTGAGAAGTTCGTTGTTTTTCGCGCGCATCTGATTGCAATATTTGTGCGTTTTGAGTGGTGATAATGGTGTGGTCAGACGAATCTGTGATAAAACTGATCGATGTTTATCGCAAAAAGCCTCTTCTGTGGGATCCTCAACATAAGGATCATTTTAAGAAACCATTAGACTAAAAGCAGGGAGGGAAATAGGAGCTCAGATGGATATATCTGCGGACCAATGCAAGAAGAAGGTGATAACTCTGCTGTCTTCCTACCGGCGTGAGAAAAGTAAAATATATCGCAGGGCGGAAATATGTATCTTCTTTGGAAATGTGGGGTCCAATCTTCTGCAGCAGATTTTCAAAGTCAGAAGGTGACAATCGAGTAAAATTCTTATACTGGCCGCTTTTTTCTTGTGACTTCAAGTCCATCATTTGCTCCGCACCATTCATTTTTTAAACAGGTCAGTGTGCCACCAACGTCGTCGTCGTTTCTGTTTCTTTTTGCATACACTTGCCATTAAAAAAGCCGCACCACTCATCACCGCAATCGCGAGGTTTTCCTCGTGCGCCGGAGACATGATTATAATTAGCACACTCCAAACTTAATAGAGAATGTTCGTGGGTTTCCTATGGATCGCGGGAGGTTCGTCTAAATAATAATTCTGGACGAGCAACACACGCGCGACGCGCGCACCGCGCGCAGTGCGCGGCACGCAAGTGTATACCCATCTTAACCTTCGTGAGGTAAAATGTGAACCGTACCACTTTACGAATTGCCAGAAGAGAACAAGGTCGCTGAGTGATTACAGTAAGGAATGGCCATTCTTATTATAGCATTTTCAATTTATGAAGAAAAGTGTGTTGGTTTCTTCTTTCTTTTCCATGGGTTTATCGTTATTAGCGTTACGAATTTTATGGCCTAACAGAGTGAGAAATATCCAAGCAAATACAGGCATATTTAGTGACAAAAATGCTATATATTGATATTGAGTGACGCAATCTCTACTTACGTTAGTATAAAACAAAGTCCCCGATTCTTGGATGTCACGGGTAATCTCGAGAACCACAGGATGGATTTTGATGCGGTTTTCACCATTCTGTAAAGGATTTCTCGTGTAAGATTTCCGTAGAAAATAATTTATTTGTTATCAAAGGAAGCCAAGCAGTAACGATTTCAGTGAAGACGTCCGTGCGCTTTTTTAGCTTACGCTGGAAAAACCGTTAAAAATATCAATATACCGTACTATGAGTGTAAGAATTTTTTAGCATGAAAAGTTCTCCAAAAAAGTCCGCGAGAGCATATCTCTATCTTCAATACATCGCCCACTATAAGTGTTTTTACGTTTTCATTTCTTCCAACAATATCCATTCAATTACTGAGGCGACAGTGTTTACGAGCTATTTTCTTCATTTCACCGGTGAAATTTTCGTTCCGCAAAATACACAAGTCAAGTTAAGATTGGACAGAAGAGGGATTTGTGTTTCATGCACCTTTCCATTCTTCAATTACGTCTGACAAGAATTAGTTGCACATGCATCTCCATGATAATATAATTAATAGTCCAGTTAGTGATTTAAACCCATCATGCCGAGACGTAAACGGATATAGGTCGAAGTTAATTGACATCGAAAAAAAAAGCGCTTATCACGTAATGCAGTCATACCTGTTACCAGGCGAAGCCGGGGCGGGTTGCTAGTTTTAATATAAATCTGCAAGTTTAGTTTCTCTGTATACTGTTTTAAGCTGCCATTTCAACTGTATATTGTCTTCTAGTATTCACTCCATTCATATTACTTGTTCCTATAAAGGGCTACTGTATATAAAGCTAACTGTGGATAACAAGTCGGTATCTGATTTAATTACATTAGTATAAATCCTAAGTTATACGAGTACATTTCTTACAAGGCCACACTCCGTTGACTGGCAGACCAAAATATCTGTTATACTTGAAATTCTCAGAATACAGACATATAATATACTGTATGTGAATATCATATCTTGTCCGAAAATATAACGAAATTATGGCCTTAATTAACTTACTTACTCCTAGGCACTACAGCCCGTGAAGGGCATTGGACTCTCGTACTGTATAGTTCTGGCACTTTCCTCGTTAACGAGCTGCTCGCCTTTGAAACCTAGCTGAGTGGATAAGTTTACATTCCATGTCTCCAGCGAGCCAAGGCTTTCCCAATGCGAGGCACAGCGTTGTCAACTCTCCACCGTAGCCACTGAGAGCAAGCTGTGAGACTGGACAGAACTATGTCCAGCTGTGCACCACAGGACACTTGACACGTGAGCAGACCGCCAGGTCCGGACTTTGGACTCCACGTGGGGTGATAGAGAAAGCATGGTATTGGTAAAAACCATCAGCTATTGGTCAGCAATGAACAATGTTACTGTCGGCGCGTGCTACTGCGTAACGCCGCTCGTTAACCAGGAAGGTCAGAGAACTAGAGCAGCCTACTCTCCTTGGTCCATTGCCTTGCTTCTCCATCTTCTAACACCCATCTTCCTGAGGGCCTCCTCCACATCTTCTAGCCACATTTTTCTTGGTCTTCCTTTCAATCGTCTTCCACCTGGCTTTCCCTAATATACCTTCTTAACCAGTCTCCCTTCAGGCATTCTTTCCACATGTCCTAACCGTCTAAGTCTATTGCTTTGTATTTCAGAATATCTGGTGTTCCAAATAGGATCTTAATTTACTCATTATTTCTTGTTCTTCATTCCCCATTGTCATATATTAGACCATATAGTTTCTTTAAGACGTTTTTCTCACATCTCCGGAGGAGTTCTTCATTTGTCGCAGTAAATAATAATAATAATAATAATAATAATAATAATAATAATCATAATCATAATAATAATAATAATATATGGCTTCGGGTGCCGGGTGCAAGCTTTGTTATTTGCACCCAGAAGGCAGCTTGCATGTCGAATTTTGTTGTTCCTTGAAGCACTATGAAAGTCAAGTAGGTTAGATATCTAAGCTCCTTGACACTATAGAGCTTTCTAATAGAGAAAGGAGGAACTTATGTTGGCGGAAAAAAACGAGATAAATTTTGCCATTATGAACACGGCCTACTGAATACAAATGGGTTCTTTAACATGCCAACAACGTATGGCATGCGTGCCGTGATTTTTATCGCCTTTCGAAAATCACTTACCACGACCAAGAGCGAACCCGCAAGCTTGGGGTTGGCAGTCCGACACGATAACCACTCACCCACCGTGGCAAGCTATTTGCCGCAGTAAGAGTCTATGTGACCAGTTGTTTCACTACTGTACATACAGTTCTGAAAATGAGACTTTAAAACTCAAAATAGTACATTATGCAACGAGCCTATAATGGCAATAATTAAGACACAAGTATGTTTATAAAACGAGCAAAGCGAGTGTCTGAATTACCATTGTAGGCGAGTTGGATACGACTGTTTATGTTCGACGATAATTATAACTTTATTATATGTTCTAACATAAATATTCATAAATATCTGTCGAGATTCTGCCGGTCAACTTGTTGTTTTTCTTCTTCTTCTTCATCAACATCTTCTTGGGAATTGTGTGGGCTCAGCATTTTCTCTATAACCAGTAACGAATTCCAAATCTTTGAAACATTCACTAAAATTGTCGGCGAAATCGTACGAATATCCCTGTGTAGAAATTGGAGTTGAAGATATTAAGGTACAGTGCTATTTATTTTGCATTATTCTGCAGTTTGTTTATACAAACATTGCGGATGTTGCAAACTTCTGGACGTAGATGCTTAAATTTCTTGAATATGTCATAGTATTTTCTTGTTACCGTAAAGGTTCGTGCTGATTTTGTCTTTGTGTTTGGGATTGTAACTACAATGGTTGATCCGATATGCTTTACATTATCAACTTTCAAATCATGAAATGTATGTCCGACATGTTGCATTTTGAGCGCATGTGCGAAGCTATCCTTACCTAATTTGACAATGAATGAAAATCTTGAGCTCTGATTGGTTGGAAAAACTGTATCATAATGAAAAGTGGTACTTTAATGACCCCCATTATGATACAGTTTTCTGATATATAACGTGCGTTCAAAAAATAACGACCCGGAGGCTGGAATGCGCAAACCGGTGACGACATCGGCTAATCGTGGCGTGT
Organism: Meconema thalassinum; assembly: GCA_946902985.2. Classification (NCBI taxonomy): domain Eukaryota; kingdom Metazoa; phylum Arthropoda; class Insecta; order Orthoptera; family Tettigoniidae; genus Meconema; species Meconema thalassinum. Next base: position 264,973,450 of record OX336390.1, on the reverse strand, counting down.
GTAACGAGGTGTGGTTCCGACCAGAGCGTGGAAAGTCACAGCCTGTCGCTAGAGGGCACGCGTGCACGTCACGTGACGATAAAAAGCGAGCAGCAGCATGCATCAATCGTCCAACGCTGCCAGTCGCATTGCACACAGTGAAATTCAGGTGTTGTTCGGTTTCTGACAGCGGAAGGAGTAGGAGGAACGGACATTCATCGCCGAATGTCACAAGTGTACGGCGATCACTGCATGTCCCTTGCAAGGGTCAAGGCGTGGCTCAAGCGCTTCAGGGAAGGACGGGTGTCGTTAGCCGATGATGCCCGATCTGGGGCACCCCCTGCATTACCGATGACAACGTCCAGCTGGTTGATGCACTCATTACCCAGGACCGCCGAGTGACAGTGAACGCCATAGCCGCCGTGGTCGGATTAGGCGTCGGAAGTGTGCACACCATCATGAAAGAACGACCGCACTTGCGCAAAGTGTGTGCCCAATGGGTGCCCCACAGCCTTCAACCACACCAGGAAGCATGTCGAATGGCCCACTGTCTTGGTCACCTGCAGCGCTATGCAAGGGAAAGGAATGGGTTCCTGACACGAGTGGTGGCTGGATATGAGTCATGGTGGCATCACTTCGAACCAGAATCCAAACGACAAAGCCTCCAGTGGAAGCATCCAGGGTCACCACCACCCAAAAAAGGCAAGCCATCCACACGAGTACAGAAAAGGTAATGCTGACGTTCTTCTTTGACCAAGATGGCCCCCTTCTGATACACTTCATGCCGCACGGGACAACAGTGAATGCCCAGCGTTACTCGCAAACCTTGACCACCCTTCTCCAAGCCATCAAAACAAAACGACCAGGCAATCTCACCCGTGGGGTCATTCTGCTCCACGACAATGCACGACCTCATACGGCCAACACAGTCGTGGCACTCCTGCAGAAATTCAAATGGGAGGTTCTCGGCCACCCTCCAGACAGTCCAGACCTCTCTCCCTATGATTACGCCATGTTTGGTCCCCTGAAAAGGGCTCTGCGGGGCCAACGATTCATCTCGGACGTCGACGTTCAGCTGTACGTGCAGAACTGGTTCACATCGCAGTCCAGGGAATTTTATGAGACAGCCATTCACCGCCTCGTGTCACAGTGGGACAAGTGCCTCAACAGCCAGGGCTAATACTTCTATGATACAGGTACTGGTTTCTGTAATTATGCCTCCAGCTCATTACTTTTTGAACGCAACTTATAGCCTATAATAGTTTCATTTCGACATCGTCGAACATAAATATAGATAAGATAACCAACATTATGGAAACGACCTAAATATGTAAATACAAGACATGAAATACATCTGAAATTAATCCGAAACGTGCAATTTTTGTTTAATTCAACTCTATGACTGAAATGAAAGCCAGGAAAAATTATGAAATGTCATAAACATCTGAACCACAATCACTATAGGGACCGGATTCTTAGGTTTTCACCATTTTCCCCCTTACTTCTAAATACAATAATATTGTTACGGCTGTGAGTTTGTTTCGTCGCTCGCCGCATGAGTCACAACTGCCCCCGGGCTGGGTTGTGCTCTGCCTCAGTGTATTATGTGCGCCTTACGCAACAGGACTACTAGGACAAAGGGATGGTCCAGAATATTCGTGACCCAGCCAGTGATGGAAACCTCGAGAAGTCGTGAACCCTGGATGGGTCTAGAAGCATTTATTGAGTCACCGGCCTACTATATAAGAGCGACCTGGCAAGCGGGGTAGAGAGTGTTTTTCGAGCTAGTGCGAGCGTTTACCTTGAGCGTCAGTTGTTGGCGACGTGACTTGCGAAACCCCTAGTGAAGCTGATTCTCTTGACAGCGAGGGAGTGAGAAGCCTACAGAGGAACTGTGTCTTGAACGAGTGTTTTTTTTCCAGTGCGACAGAGGTGATGTGGTGAATTGTAAAACAGTGTGTAGTACGGTGACAGGCTGAGTGCAGATATTTCCAGCCAGCGCACGGGGCCACCTCTTTACGAGGGATTAACTTCTGCGGCTTATTGACAAGTGAAAGGGAAGTGTTCTCCCCGTGAGGAAACTGGAGTAAGGTTCTAATTGCTTGTATTTGCTGTTGAGTGGTGTATCTTTCTGGCCGCAATAAAGCTAATACGTTTCTTTAAAGGAACAATCTGTGTTGTGCTTCAACCCACCGTAATCCAGTTAACAAAAGTGCCACTAGGGGGTGCCACGTAACAACTGGTGTCAGAAGCCGGATTACGAACTCAAACACAAGCACAACACCTGACGGTCCTGGTTTCAAAACCCGAGCAGTTCATTTTTTTAAAATTTTCCTGTGAGTGCATGCCCTTCACAAGACAAACATCTAAAATGGAAGCGCAATTTGCAGCATTGCTAGAAAAGTTAAGTGGCATGGAAGCCAAGATGGAAGACGGCCAGAAGAAATTAGCCAAGGACCTGAAGGATGACCTGAAGAAGATGGAAGACGGCCAGAAGAAGATGGAGGACGGCCAGAAGAAGTTAGCCGAGTACCTAACTTCCAGATTAGAGGACAGCCAGAAGAAGTTAGCCGAGGACCTAACCGCCAAATTTCTGGATGGCCAGAAAAATCTGGAACAGTGTCTGCTGACGAAACTACGGGGAAGTCAAAGGAAATTGGGACAGGGCCTACGTGAGGAAGTCACGGCAGTGGAAAAGAAGTTCGACGCCCTACAACAGGAAGTTGACGAACTGCGCCAACGCCCGCTCTGGGGTGGAAGAGAAATTCAACGCTTTACAAAAGGAAATTGCTGAGCTGAACCAACGCCCGCCGACGGGGATGGAAGCGAGATTCAACGCTCTTCAAGAGGAAGTTGCCGAGCTGTGTCGACGCCCGCCCACAGGTACACCGGGAATATCAGGAGCGGGACAGAGCAGAGTGACGCCCCCAACCTTCGACAGTAAGGTCCCGTGGAGCAGGGCCCTGCATAGCTAGTGCCTGTAGTATGTTCTATCCTGCTGCACCCTTACGGGCAGTCTAAGAAGTAAGCCACAAGCGCGTGACGTCATGTCCTTGCCTCTCCCCACCTGCCGCTCGCTACATGTGCGAGCGAGCTGTGTGTAGTATGGCGTAGTGCCTTGCCAGCCTGGCAAGTGCTTTTAGGGCTGTATTACCTAGCCTCACACTGTCAGCACTGTCTACGCTGGAACTCGTCAGTTAAGGCGCGCACGGCCAGCCCGTCCCGACAGGGTTTCGTAAAGCCGTTCCTCTCTTCTCTTCATATTATTATTATTATTATTATTATTATAACACTATTAATATTAGCAATAAAATGTTATTGGGTACCAATAGACTACGTCTCATACTGTTCCTAAGTACATTGAAGATGAATTCTCTATTATTGAATGGATTCATTGATAGCAAAATTTGGTCATTTATACTTAGGCATATAGGGGGCGTGGTGGCGCAGCGGTCAAGCTGTTGGCCTCTCACCACAGCAGACCTGGTTCGATTCCCGGTCAATGCATGTGAGATTTTCAAAGTGAAATGCCATGTCCTGTGGTTCGGATTCCACGTAAAAAGGAGGTCCCGTGGCTTATGATCTCGCGATTAACAGTCACATACAACTACAATCTTCCTTCTTCCTTATACTTAGGCATACGGTACCCAAACTTGATGAGTGATTTAAAAATGTTGATGTTGTTCCTCTCGCTTATTCGAAACGTACCACAAGCTTTCTCTTCTTTTTGAAGCCTATCGTTTTCTCTAAACGACCTGATTTGTTATGCCGAAGGTTAATTCACATCTGATGGTGGGGTCCAGCATAAATCTTGCATCCTTCTTATGGCCAATAACAATTATTATGCCCATTGTATATTTGCTTCTAACACGAGAAAGACACGAAAACATGGATCGCGGAACATTTCTGAAATGTTACAGCTGCATCTTAGATCTACTTCGGTGATTCCCAACGTTTGTAGTAAATCCCCTTCTTAATTATGTTTTTTTGAACGTGAGCTAGGGTATCAGGCACTCCACAGTGTTTGCAGCATACTGTCCTGGCTACGCCCATGGAGGTCTCACACAAGAGCAACCTTTGCTTCCGCCTATTTGTACTAGGCTACTCCATTTCATGTCGACTTCTGGATTAGTCAATCTCCATAAAATATGGTGATTGGGTAGTTTCTGCATTTTCTCAATCAACTTGCAAGTTCATTTTGTGTTTACCATAGATCCGCTTCAGTCTTAAGTATCAGCTATTTATATTCCCTTGGTTCCTAACTAGTAAATCACCGTCTTCATCGTTATCACCATCTTCATCATCATCATCATCACCGTCCTGGCAACCTCATTCGTTGTACGAGCACAAATTACGCACTATGACGCCATGCCTTCAAGCAATTCTTGTTCTCTCTGGTACAGTCTCCCTACATGATGCTTACTATACTTTGGATGTTCGTTCACTGAAAATTGTAAAATTAGCTTCGAGGTTTTCCTATGCCTAGAACTTAGAATGCAATGAAAATCAAATGTCTTAAATAGCATATCTGGATTAGCCTACATATACATATGCAATTGGATTAACTCATGAGGGCTACTTGTAGCATTGGCCTTTGAGAATATTTTACGGAAGCTATTCTAACAACTCTACGGAGTGATGAGCTCTCAATTCGAATTGCAGAATAAGAATGTAGAAAAAAGGGAACTCGTGCCCATTGGCCTGGCGCAAGTCCTCGAAATGAGCACCGCTTGGATGACTTAAGTATCATCGATACAATTTCAGTACCCCAAACCGAAATTTAATTTCGTGGCAGGGCAGGGAATCAAACCCGGACCACCGGGGCGACAGCCAAGAATGTGAGCCGCTACACCACAAGGTGGTCTCTTTCATTGTCAGCGCAATCAATTGCACGATACCATGTAATTTCTACACTGGGCGAACTATAATAGTACACATTTCTTCTTATTTTTGGCATTACATAGGCCCTGGTAAGTTAGGAAGACGGTCCGCGTACCTTAACCCTAAAGTCGAATAGTTCCAAGAACTAACAAACAAAACAGTTTTAGGCACTCCACCGAAAGAAATACAGACAAGCTGGTAGAGAGACAGACAACATATTTTGTAATTTTCAGAGCGAAATAATTGCTTTATAATGAATAGCACTCTTGGTCTCGATAGCGTAGAAATAATGAATATCGTCCTAAAACTTCAAAGGTTTGAACGATTTCGTGTCTTCTTACTTATTTTGCCGTATATCTTATGTGTAGGTAAATTCCACGAGGCATTGTTTCAGGCCATGTTGAATATAAGAAGTCTTTCTTTTTTATCGTTTACCCTCCAGGGTTGGCTTTTCCCACGGACTAAGCGAGGGATCCCACCTTTACCGCCACTGGTAGTGTCCTGGAGTTTGAGACTCTGAGTCGGGGATACAACTGGGGAGTGTGACTAGCACGTCACCCAGGTGGCCTCACCTGCAAAGCGAACAGGGGCCTGATGAAGAGATGGGAAAAGTGGGAGGGTTAGGCAAGGAAGAGGGAAGGAGGCGGTCGTGGCCTTACGGAAGGTACCACCCCGGCAATTGCCCGAAGACGAAGTGGTAAACCACGGAAAACCACTTCGAGGATGGTTGAGGTGGGAGTCGAAACCCCTCTACTCATTTGGACCACCCGAGGCTGAGTAGACCCCAATCCAGTCCTCATACCACTTTTCAAATTTCGTGGCAGAACCGCGGACCTCCTGGGCGGCAGCTAATCATGCTGACCACTGCACCACGGATGACCTTAGATTGCGACGGAATAACTTTCATTTTAAAATCCTGATGAATTTACTAATGCATGTTTCTCGAACTCACATATCCCTGAAGAGCATCAGTCTAGTCATTTGGCGAATTCAGAATCTTGTTATTGAAATACATGTTTATAGTCCTAATGTAGATTTTTTGTTTCCACCCATAATTATTCCGGTTTCTATGAGGTAGGGGATGTGGTGAGACAGTTTCCTTGTGGGAATGAAATACGGATAGATGCCTTCATGACGCCAATCGCATCAGAGGAGTTAATGACGAATGAAATTAATGAGGTAATGTATGGAGTGGCTGAGTGTAGTCTTTCGAGTTTGGTGTAGTCTGACCATGCATGTTAACGTGTTTAGCTACCTCGGTTGGTTTGTGACATTATATCAAAAAATTGAAAATGAAAATCCACAGCCTGCTTTCAGTCAACCGACCGGGTCAGGAATGGAATGAATGAAGCCCCCGTCTAGCGGCGAGGATATGAACTGTGCCGGCTGCCAAAGCCTGTCGCACTCTCCTGGGACAATGATTAAATGAATTTCAGATGCAATGAAATGATAGTGGAGAGTGTTGCTGGAATGAAATTGTGACAGGGAAAACCGGAGTACCCGGAGAAAAACCTGTCTGCCTCCGTTTTGTCGAGAACAGATCTCACATGGAGTGACCGGGATTTGGACCACGGACCCAGCGGTGAGAGGCCGGCGTGCTGCCGCCTAGGCCACGGAGGCTCAATGTTAACAAATAAAAAATAATGATGTCAACAAATTAAAAAATGTATTTTAACTCTCCTGATTTCATACCGGCCCCTGTTACTGTCACATGCATGATTACCAATATGCTTGATTCTATTTTCGGACTATTATATCTCGCTGCACCTGCTACATCACCCAAAAAGTGTGCACATTCCTGTATCCTTGCTGCAGAACTGGTTCATGTGCGTCCAAATATCATGTTTTATACGTCTACGGTTTGTTTCACTAATGTGTGACTCTCCCACTATGCTAATTTCGTCCTGCCCCTGCACAAAAGACGCTATGAGCACGGCAGACCACACGCATATGACAAAATGTTGGCTCTAGTGCGCCTAGTGTCCCGGCTCTGCGCTCAGTACTGGACGTACTGCAGTACCCGGTCAAATGGACAGTGCTTGTGCGACTAAGCGCTGCAGTGCTGGTGTGCTGTCGTGCTGCACTACTCAGAAATGGACAGAGTAGGGCTGCGCTCCGCCAGCACGAGTAAATTTCTCACTAGCACTGCTTCACCTTGCCCAATGCACGGCCCTGCCGTGGAGCACATACTTACGTCAGTTCGAGCAGCCTGTTCCATAAATAACTGGAACAGCACGGTAAAGGCTACAGCTCTCATTGTAGCGCTGAGAGGGGACGCTCTTAACGTCCTTCAGGCCATCCCGACTGGATCCCAGGACTACGCTTCACTAATCGCCCATATGGAGTCCCGATATGGAGATAGCCATCTTCATTAGGCCTACCAGATGCAGCTCCGGACCCGGGTACAAAAGAACGCGGAAACCTGCAGGAGTTCGAGATGGACATCGCACGCCTCGTAAGACTCGCCTGCCCAACAACGCCGGCCGACTTTTTGGAGCAGATTGCGACGCAAACCTTCATTGACGGACTACAGGACTCGGATACTCAATTGGCACTGCGACTTGCGCGCATTAAGTCACTTGCAGATGCTCTAAGCCACGCACTTGAGTTCGAGACGGCAAAGCAGGTATCAAGAATGCACGCGTGGGTGCGTCAGGTGGACGTTGACGAACCAGCCAAAACCGACGAGACCAAGCCTCTGGCCGATGAACTGATGGAGGCGCTAGGCCGGATCTTCAAAAGTCGCAGTACCACCAACAGAAACGTAGCCGAAGGAATCCGGAGAGGTGGCCTGGAAGAGGACTACCGACCTGCTGGACCTGCCGTAAGAGAGGCCACCTGAGCAAGGACTGCGGTGATCGCCGCCGCCAAAGGTTTCCTTCGGGACAGTCAGTCGTAGGGAAATCGCGCGGCCCAGGAAAGCAAGTATCAGCCAGCCTTAGGGGGCAAAGGTCGGCTTGTGACAGTCGTCAAGGCCCGGCAGTCCAAGTTCGTGTGACGCAGTTACGGAGGGATAATAGCAGCCTGATGGTCGACGGAGTCGTCAACGGAGTGAGCTGGCCCATGCTGATCGACACGGGAGCGTCGAGGACCATCGTCAATCCCAACGTGATCCCGAGGTGGAGAGTGCAACCCACACAAAGGAACCTCCAACTAATAACCGTGACTGGAGAGACTGCACCGGTACATGGCGAAGCATCACTGGAGATCGTCATTGGTCGACGGGCGGTGAAGCATCCAGTGCTTGTGGCTGACGTATCTAACGAAGTGATCATCGGACTGGACTTCCTGGACCAGAACAACATCATATTGGACCTGAATACCAACACTCTGCACTTCGGAGGTGAGGAACTTGTTTTGCAACCAGCACAAGAGGCCGTCACCGCACGACGAGTAAGGCTGAGAGAGGACGTCATCGTTCCCGCCAGGACGGAAGTCAGCGCTGCCGTAATTGTCGACGGAACTGCAGAGGGAGTGGCGGCTATCATCGAGCCAAAGATTGCCAAGACTCTCATCAACATGACGTCTCGTCCGTACGTCCGCCTGTCCAACCTGAACGACTACGACATTACGGTTCACGGGGACACCAACCTAGGAGTCTGCGAGCCCGTTATCTGGATTGCCCGCATTACAGACACGACGGACGGACACCTGCAGACGGACAACCGAAGAAGACGCGCCCTGCCAGTAGAACTACAGAAGCTGTACCAAGGATCCCAGGACCATTTAGACGAGGAACAATCACGCCAACTTCAGGATCTGCTACGCGAATTCCAGGACGTCTTCTCCGTGGGGAGCAAAGACTTCAGCAGTGCAAGCTTGGTCCAGCACAGAATCGACGTTGGGGACAGCGCACCGATTACGGCCCCATTCCGACGTGTCCCGCTCGCCAAGCAAGCCGAAGTCGACCGGATGGTAGAAGAGATGAAGGAGTAAGGGGTGATCGAGCCATCACGTAGTCCTTGGAGTTCTCCGGTCGTGCTAGTGAAGAAGAAGGACGGTTACACCAGGTTCTGCGTGGACTACAGGCGGGTGAACGACGTCACGAAGAAGGACAGCTACCCTCTACCCCGGATCGACGACACGCTGGACACCATATCAGGATCAAGATGGTTCTCCACCTTGGATTTGAAGAGTGGCTACTCGCAGGTGGAGGTCCACCCTAAGGACCGACAGAAAACGGCTTTCTCCGTGGGCAGCGGGCTCTGGCAGTTCACCGTCATGCCATTCGGTCTGTGCAACGCCCCTGCGACCTTCGAAAGGCTAATAGAGGCCATTCTGATGGGACTGCACTGGAAGACCTGCCTGGTCTACCTAGACGACGTCATCGTTCTGGGAAAAAGCTTCGAGGAGCACTACAGCAACCTGAAGGAGATCTTGATGAAGCTACGGGCTGCCCAGCTGAAGTTGAGCCCCAAGAAGTGTCAGCTCTTCCAGAAGCAGGTCCAGTACCTTGGGCAAATTGTCTCAGAGGAAGGGGTGCGCACCGACCCAGAAAAGACCGCAGCTGTGCGGGAGTGGCCAGTTCCGAAGGACAAGTCCAAACTACGAAGCTTCCTGGGACTCTGCACTTATTACCGTCGCTTCGTGAGAGGATTCGCCGACATCGCCAAACCACTGCATCGACTGACTGAGAAGGACCAACTCTTCACGTGGACAAAAGAATGCCACAGTGCCTTCGAACAACTCAAGCAGGCTCTGTGCACCGCGCCTATTCTGGCCTACCCCAGACCTGGAACAAGGTTCATCGTCGATACCGATGCCAGCGACTTTGGTATAGAGGGAATCCGGTCGCAAATAGTGGACGACGAGGAGAGAGTAGTGGCCTACTTCAGCAAAGCCTTGTCAAAGCCAGAGAGGAACTACTGCGTCACCAGGAAGGAGCTGCTCGCCATCGTGAAGACCATTGAACACTTCCACAAGTACCTGTACGGACAAGAATTTCTCATCAGGACCGACCATGCATCCCTGCGGTGGCTCCTGAACTTTAAGCAGCCCGAGGGTCAACTCGCGCGGTGGTTAGAGAGACTTCAACAGTACAACTTTGAGATTCAGCACAGGAAAGGCCAACTGCATTCTAACGCCGACGCCCTGTCACGAAGACCGTGCCCCGAAGACTGCACCTTCTGTGCCCGAAGGGAGGAGGGCACCGGGATACAGTGCCGAAGGACTACCGTGAAAATTTATGGGAGCTGGAGCCTCGAATCTTTCACGCGGGCGCAAGCGGAAGATGATGACCTGGGACTGCTAACCGAATGGAAGAGGGCCTGTGTCCCCAGACCCGGGTGGAACATTGTGAGTGACTGCAGCCCAAAGTTTAAGTCCTACTGGGCGCAGTGGGACTCGCTGGTTGTAAGGGATGGCCTCATCTGCCGTACCTGAGAGAGCACCGACGGGAAGACATCTCGGGAACAAGTCGTCGTTCCAAAGGCTATGACGGAGGAAGTCATGAAGGAAGTCCATGGAGGATCATCTGGTGGACACCTAGGGATAAAGAAGACCCTGGAGAAGCTGAGAGAGCGGTTTTACTGGATCGGATGTCGAGCAGACGTGGAGAGCCACTGCGCGAGGTGCCACGAATGCGCAGCCAGCAAGGGACCAGGACGAAGACGACGGGGTCCACTGAAGACCTACAACGAGGGTGGCCCCATGGAGAGAGTGGCCATCGATGTTGCTGGGCCATTCCCGTTGAGCGAGGCAGGGAACCGCTACATATTGGTCGTCAGCGACTACTTCACCAAATGGCCAGAAGCCGCGACAATTGCAGAGACCCTGGTGAAGGAATTCGTCAGCCGGTACGGAGTACCCCTGGAGCTGCACTCCGACCAAGGGAGGAACTTCGAGTCGCAGTTGTTCCAGAACCTATGCCAGCTGCTGGGAATCCGGAAGACAAGGACGACGCCGCTACACCCTCAGTCCGACGGGATGGTAGAGTGATTCAATCGCACCATCGAGAACTATCTCCGAATAGTCGTCAGCGAGCACCAGAGGGATTGGGACAAACATCTTCCACTATTTCTCCTGGCCTACCGCGCCGCCGTGCATGAAGCCACCGGGTGCACACCAGCCCGGGCCATGTTTGGGAGGGAACTCCGTCTACCTGTCGATCTTGCCTTCGGCCGACCTGGGCATGATCCGGTCCCGGTAAGCCAGTATTGTCAAGAACTGGTCGACCAACTGGAGGACGTGCACACGTTCGCGAGGAGGAAACTGCGGATCGAGACCGACCGAATGAAAACCCGATACGACCAACAGACGGATGCCGGCGGATTCCACGAGGACGACCTGGTCAGGCTCTTCAACCCATTACGAAAGAAAGGCCTGTCACCCAAACTGCAGAAGTCCTGGGAGGGCCCGTACCGAGTCGTGAAACGGATCAACGATGTCGTCTACAGGATCCAGCGGAGCCCGAGGGCGAAGATGAAGATCGTGCATCGAGATCGCCTGGCAGCCTACTGAGGGACACAGACGGACCAATGATTGATCGGGACGATCAGCCTTTTAGGAAGGGGGTGGTGTTACGGCTGTGAGTTTGTTTCGTCTTTCGCCGCATGAGTCACAACTGCCCCCGGGCAGGACTGTGCTCTGCCTCAGTGTATTACGTGCGCCTTACGCAACAGGACTACTAGGACAAAGGGATGGTCCAGAATATTCGTGAACCAGCCAGTGATGGAAACCTCGAGAAGCCGTGAACCCTGGATGGGTCTAGAAGCATTTATTGAGTCACCGGCCTGCTATATACGAGCGACCTGGCAAGCGGGGTAGAGAGTGTTTTTCGAGCTAGTGCGAGCGTTTACCTTGAGCGTCAGTTGTTGGCGACGTGACTTGCGAAACCCCTAGTGAAGCTGATTCTCTTGACAGCGAGGGAGTGAGAAGCCTACAGAGGAACTGTATCTTGAACGAGTGTTTTTTTCAGTGCGACAGAGGTGATGTGGTGAATTGTGAAAGAGTGTGTAGTGCGGTGACAGGCTGAGTGCAGATATTTCCAGCCAGCGCACGGGGCCACCTCATTACGAGCGATTAACTTCTGCGGCTTATTGACAAGTGAAAGGGAAGTGTTTGGTGTATTCTTTGAATACACGGTACCTGAGATATAATGTCTACTGCTCCTTGCATGTTCATTTCTTCCTTCCTCTTTGCCAAACACCAACAGTGATCTTCTGTTTTCTCCTTGTTGGGCAAATCTCTTACGTCTTCATAAGTATGTTTCAGATATATAACTTCTGTGACCCACCTAGCGTCATCTAGTAGCGAACCTCTGAAGCTACTCAATTCCTCATCGTGCAAGAGGACTTACATATCCATCTGGGCACCAGATCTTTACTATCGCCAGCTATTTTCTCCTTGAGCAAGAGGACTACATCTACTGTTTCACCCACCATGCTGCGCTAATATCGCCTACTATCAATTCTTAGAAGACCATCCATCAAGAAGAAAATTTATTTTTGATAAGTTGGTTATGCTGATATGTATACCTTTTGTTTCCTACCCCCACTCTCTCCCCTTCCTAGGACCTTCCGTGCTTCGTTGAGCAAGTCTCACTTCTTAGTCGGCAGTTGAAGCAATCAGTTAAGGCTCAACCAGAGCTAGCCTCCTGACCTAACGAGGCATTTTTTAAATTCCACGCCATGTTGGAACTCTAAGCATCAGTGAGGAACTTCACTTCGACATGCAACAAAGATAAGTACCTTCTTCAAGTTTTAACCTCATCTTCATGGTTTTAACTTCCACGTGTTTTAATGATACTTTTATAGACAGTGTGAAAGTATTTATTTTGGGGCAATAATCATTCTTCGTGGGATTTGCCATGTTGAGCTTTCGCTTGTATAAGCCGACTTTACCATAAAGAGCTTTTATTAAGCTATTCTAATGAGAAATCCTCTCACTACGTGGGATATTATCTAATTACCCGCTGTCTATAATTCAACAAGCTAGTTCCTCCGCTGGATTTACATTAGCCCCATTTTACTGCTAAGATTGTTCTGGAACCTTCTAGATTCCATACTCAATCTACAAGTCCTGCCGTCATGTATTTCTCACGTACCTGTGAGAATTCTGTTTAAAATTGAATTATCTTACTTCTAAATTACTACATATTGAAGTTTCGTCCACCGCGGGAATTTTCTATAGCGCATTTAATTGTAATGTACAACTTTCTCAAGAAATAGACTCTCACTTATCTAGTGAAACCAGTTATTTTCATCATTGCAATAACTTTATTTTCCATAAACTGTGTGTCTACACAGTGAACTTTTCATATGTTTCAATGAACTATAGTGAAAACCAGTGCTTGCTCAACTTTTCTTCCGCGTCGCGATCGTCCGCTTATATTCAAATAAGGCCATGAACATTTTCCTTAATTCCCATTTCTCTTTCCTAAACCTCTTACTAACAATCTGCAATAAGCTTTTAATCTAGGTCTGTTCCAATAAGGTGTCATTCCAAGAAGTGCCCTTCCAATTTTGTTGGTTTATCATTAAGTATCTCTGTATAATTACGTGTCTAGCACACGTTTCAAACTTACATTGTTCCTCCCTTCAAAAGCAGGGAAAACAATTCTCTCAACCCTTGAGTGAGTTATTTTTTTGGTCTCGCTAAATGAAAACTGCCTCATTTAACTTGCGAGTCTTATTTAAAGTATAGGAGGTCTAGAACTTTCCTTCTGATTAACTTTTCAGGTTCACAGTAAGTGACCTGCTCTCTTTGTATAATTCTTATAAAGTAATTCTGTTTAAATATAAGAAGTTGTAGGAACTTCCTTTTTATTCTTTAAGTTTTCTACTTTGTTATCTTCGAAGTTGTTATTCTCGTTAGAATGTTCTTTCAGAGGTTTCTTATAGTACACTGCTTGTACTCCTGTAAATGTTAAAACTTTAATTATTCCATTAAATCTTACCAAGATTTTAATACAAGGTTAAAAAACCTCAAAAATTGTCATTTGCCTGGAGCAATTTCTGAACGTTGTTGGAGGTCTGCGACCCCAAATTGTTAACTACATAGAACATATTTATTTGTTAAAGTTACGCTTCTTTGAATTGTTAAATAAATTAAATATTTGTTTTTGGATTCTCACTTTTCCCATACAACGGTTAAGCAAGGTCCTGTACTCCTTGGCTCTCCCTACTCGATGCCCTTAAATCTATTGATAGGGATTTCACCACTCGTTGCATTTGAGCAAAAACTCTTAGTGGTAATCTTGTCAAAGCTTCTCTTAGCTTTAATAGCTAATTCTAATTGGCCAGTAAGGCAAGTAAAGCTCGCTACGCCAGCTACCTGCTTGTGGAGATCCTCTCCGAAAACTTATGGTCAATTTCCCAAAAGATAAGTGTTTCTTTTTTGTCTAAGCTTTTAGCCGGCCTCTCGCTGAGTAAGGGCTTAGCAATTTCCAAATGCAACCATTGGGTCACTTACCAAAATTACCCAAGTTATAATTTTTTCGTCACTCCCCTTACTTGAAGCACTTGGTCGCTCTTTTCAGGAATTCTATAACTTCAAAAAATTGAAAATACCAAGCTTGATTAACTATTGGCATTCTTCGAATCGTTTCGAAAAAACTAATTTCTTTGAGAAGACATACAATAAATCGTTTGCTCTCTGTCTGGCCAGACCATCACCCTTCCCTATAGTACTTTTATTCGTGCTTGGGAGGAAAGACACTAAAGCCTCTCTCTTGCAAACTGCCCAAGTCTTAGCTGCGGTTCCCGTTGGCCTCGACCAAGCTCGTACCTATTTTAGATATCAGGAGGTTAAGTTTCTGTGGCAATCGCCTTTAAGTGTGTTTAAAGTGAAGCTCATTAATTTTGTTGGGCTCTCCTCCTATTTTTCTATCCTTTTTCTTCAGTCCGAAACCCATTTCCTTTTCTTGATCATCTTCCCTTGGTGGGTGGGTTATTCCCCAGCCTATAATATACCCAAAGATTGGTGCCGAAACCCGGGAGAGTCCTTTTTTCAGTTTTTCTATTTGGCAATATTCTGCAAATTATTAATATTTACTTTGAATTTTTCAGCTATAATTACATCGTGCAAAGCCTGTGAAAGGGAACGAGACCACTCCTGTCTTCTTTGGTGGGTCCCGTGCTTTCTACCCATTCGCTGCTGCCAGCTTGACAGCATTTCCAAGGTTCCACAGTATCGTGAGTTACATTTCAATCTATTTTTTATAACATGGCTCCTACTGAGAAGGATAAAGATGAAAAACTTACTTCTAAACGAGCATCCTACAAAGGACAAATTACCCGTTTCAGAAAGTACATAAAAGAGCTAGATCCCTCAGAAGCTCAATTAGACTTGTTAAAACATCGCGTACGAGATTATGAACGGTCTTACGAAAATTATTGTAACATCCAAACTGAAATAGAAACTTGCATGCTCAATCAAACCGAAGATCGAGTTGAAGTAGAAAACCAATATTACGAAGGCATAGGTTCTGCTTTCAAAATAATACGCCAACTCGAAGAGGAGCAGAAAAAGGACGCTTCTGTTCTTGGTTCCCTTCACGAACCACAAACTTCTTTCCGTGAGGGTACTCACAAGCCCAAACCAATTTTACCGAAAATTGATTTGCCCCATTTTTCTGGAGATGAATCCGCTTGGGATTCTTTTTATGAATTATTTTGCTCCCTTGTTCACGACAATGAAGACATTCAAGTCATTTACAAGTTTCAGTATTTGAGATCTATCCTCCGAGGTCAAGCTTTGCAGTTGGTCGAAGCACTTCCTCTTCGTGCCGAAAATTATTCCATTGCCTTTAACTTATTAAAGGATAGATATGGAAATTTACGGTTACGCATTCAACGACACATAAGGGCTCTATTCAATCTACCTGCGTCACAGCATAATGACGTCACTAGTCTGCGCACTCTAGTTGACACTACACAGCTTCACGTAAAGGCTTTGTCCCAATTAGATCAACCTACTAATTATTGGGATACTTTCCTAATACATTTAGTGGTTTCTAAAGTTGATACTGCTAACCTCAAAGCTTGGGAAATTGAACTTTCTAAAGAAGACGACTACACTTACGAGCATTTAGTCACCTTCATAAACGCTAGATGCCAACTTTTAACCGCGCTAGCTAATCAGAGCGAACCTTCATCTCCTAGTTCCAAATTTGAATTAATGTCCATCAAACCCAAAAGCGAACGCTCAGCGTCTAATACCCAAAAATCAGGGTTCAGCTCATCCAAATTCAAATCAAACACTACTGGTTACCCAACTAGGTCTAGTGAACGTCGTGTTGCTAGCTCTATTGTTTTAAATACGCAAAGCGAACCTCGCAAAAGTTTAAACGAACCTGTAAAGTGCATACTTTGTAAAGATTCCCATGCCCTATACTTATGTAAATCCTTTAAAGAAATGTCAGTCGACGACAGACGAAAACTAGTTGCTCAAAATAAACATTGTTTCAACTGTCTAGCGCCCACGCATTCTGCTTCTAATTGTAAGTCCACAAGACTTTGTTACCATTGTGAAAAGGCTCATCATACTTTGCTACATCGTCATGATCAGGCAAGGTCATCAACAGCATCCACTTCTCCTAAAAATGATAGTGTTAACAGTTCTAATGCTTCATCATACATTCAAAATGCTAAGTCCATTCGCAGTGCTCAAGTATTGTTGTCCACTGTTCAAATTGAAGTTCAGGATAACTTTGGCAACTTGTTCCGTGCACGCGGCCTTCTAGATTCAGCTGCAACTCATGATTTTGTGTCTAATTCCTTGATTAGAAAACGAGGCCTACCCGTAAACCCCACTTCTATCAATGTGTCGGGCATCAACAGCTCAAAATCGCAAGCTTTACAATTTTCAAAACTAACCATAAGAGATATTTGTCATAGAAACAACTTTTTTAAACTTAATTGTCTAATTCTCAATAGTATTGGAGAAGACACTCCTAGTCACTCGGTTGATATTTCAGGGTTAAACATTCCCTCGCATTTAAGGTTAGCCGATCCTTCGTTTAACATACAAAATCCCATTGACATACTCTTCAGTGCCAATGTTTTTTGGAATTGCATTCGCAAACAAACACGCAAGTTATCTTCAACCGTGGTCGCCAGAGACACCGATTTTGGTTGGGTTATTACTGGTGAGATCCCACAACCCAGTGTTCAAACCAAAGCGCAATGTCATTTCGTTACAGCTGACATAAATCCCATTTCTGAAAAAGAGAACGCTCATGTTTCAGATCTCAATATTTTTGAAAACCACTTGTCGAAACGATGTCTTATCGTGAACAACTGCGCTACCTCTGTAAGTTGTTTAAATGGGTTTTCCCTCTTCCCGCACAAGATGGCCATTCAAGTTCGCCTTGCTTTGTGTTATTTCGTTTACCTTCTCATGTCATTTTTATAGCAGGTAATTGCTTAAACTTTTTCTCGAAAACTATCTTCCCCTTGTGTAAAACCATGGCTATCAGTCACCATCACTTTGCTGTAAGCCATGTTTCACTTCTTTCGTTATTTAGAAGGATGGCCACGGTCGGCTCCTCCCTCCTTCCTCACAATTGGAAGTCGCTCATGAAACCGTTTGAAAATCTGAATTCTATAGCATCTAGAATAACCATTCTTATGCATTACCTTCTTCTCAATGTCCCAGCTTGTCTTCTTTGCTCGGAAGAATTAAGCTTCTTTTTGTTGAAAATTGTCGGATTCCGTGATCCTCTCAATTATGCGAAATTGATTTCCTACTCTATTTCATATATCTTTAAATTGCTTTTTCACGTCCAAGCTACGATTGACTGCATTCCGTTCAACCTGAATATCTGCTTTAAGTTACAGCTGATTCAACTAGTGTGTGTGTACTTTGAACTGCTTGTATTTCAGACTTGTTTGTATACAAGTCTGAGGAACGCCAAGTTGTTGTTTATTTCCTGTATGATTGCCAAAGGTCAAAGCAAGTTTCTCTTATCTCAACTTTGGCTGATTGCCAAGCATTGTCTGGCGAGTTGCTACTACAAGTACAGAAGCCGTTCACCTACGTCCCAAAATAAACTTGTTCCAGTTAAGGACTCGTTCAGCTATTTATATGCCTTATCTCGTTGTACTATGTGGGTCAAGGCCGCACTTGCTTGTGTCTTTCGTTTACTCATGCTCGTATTCTATAACTGCTTCGTTCCTCGTTTCAAAACTTCGTTGCGTATTTCTCACGCGCTCATGTATTTCACTTTGCTTACATCTTTTGAAATCTTAATGTTCATTGATGAACAAACTTACTTTTTCTCGTCGTCACATTCGATGTGTTTTTGCATTCGTACTTGTTATGTCACGTTTCTCGCTGACTTAAGTATTTTTCTGAGTAACCCCTTTGATACTTATTATGACTTAAGGTCATTGTTTATGGCTACTAGGTTGTTACCTATGGCGTTCTTGCTTTCTACTTGCATAGTTCCTTTGTTTACTTGGTATATTCTTGTCCTGAATAGATGTACTTGTTTCTATACGCTTTGTTTAAACTCGTTAATTCTCCTTTTGCATTGTATCGCAATCTTTACTAGTGCTTTATTTCTCTCAGCTTCCAGCTATTTTGTGATTGAAAGTGTTGATAATTCTCGTTATTTAACTCCGCTTTCTAATGACCCTGATGACCTCCTTCCACTCACACCTGGTCACTGTCTTACACGTACTTCTCTCTCTGCCCATCCTCCCCTTCCTAATTCTTTCAGGGATTCTGATATACCTATCACTTGGTGTAAACTTGAAGCCCTCCGCAATTCTTTTTGGAAGAGGTGGAACTTGGAATATTTAACTTCCTTACAACGGAGACAGAAGTGGTTTCTTTCCAGTCCCGACATTAAGGTGGGGGACTTGGTCTTGGTTAGGGATGTCTCACCCCCCCCCCCCCTAGTATGGATCTCTGGTAGGGTGACCGAGTGTTACCCTGGGAGAGATGGGAGAGTCAGGGTGGCCAGAATCTTGACCACTAATGGACCGATCACAAGACCACTGTCTTTGATCGCTCCGCTGCCATCAAATGTGTAACTGCTTATTTGCTCTCTGTTGGTGTTTGTCCCCCCAGTATGGTGTATTCTTTGAATACACGGTACCTGAGATATAATGTCTACTGCTCCTTGCATGTTCATTTCTTCCTTCCTCTTTGCCAAACACCAACAGTGATCTTCTGTTTTCTCCTTGTTGGGCAAATCTCTTACGTCTTCATAAGTATGTTTCAGATATATAACTTCTGTGACCCACCTAGCGTCATCTAGTAGCGAACCTCTGAAGCTACTCAATTCCTCATCGTGCAAGAGGACTTACATATCCATCTGGGCACCAGATCTTTACTATCGCCAGCTATTTTCTCCTTGAGCAAGAGGACTACATCTACTGTTTCACCCACCATGCTGCGCTAATATCGCCTACTATCAATTCTTAGAAGACCATCCATCAAGAAGAAAATTTATTTTTGATAAGTTGGTTATGCTGATATGTATACCTTTTGTTTCCTACCCCCACTCTCTCCCCTTCCTAGGACCTTCCGTGCTTCGTTGAGCAAGTCTCACTTCTTAGTCGGCAGTTGAAGCAATCAGTTAAGGCTCAACCAGAGCTAGCCTCCTGACCTAACGAGGCATTTTTTAAATTCCACGCCATGTTGGAACTCTAAGCATCAGTGAGGAACTTCACTTCGACATGCAACAAAGATAAGTACCTTCTTCAAGTTTTAACCTCATCTTCATGGTTTTAACTTCCACGTGTTTTAATGATACTTTTATAGACAGTGTGAAAGTATTTATTTTGGGGCAATAATCATTCTTCGTGGGATTTGCCATGTTGAGCTTTCGCTTGTATAAGCCGACTTTACCATAAAGAGCTTTTATTAAGCTATTCTAATGAGAAATCCTCTCACTACGTGGGATATTATCTAATTACCCGCTGTCTATAATTCAACAAGCTAGTTCCTCCGCTGGATTTACATTAGCCCCATTTTACTGCTAAGATTGTTCTGGAACCTTCTAGATTCCATACTCAATCTACAAGTCCTGCCGTCATGTATTTCTCACGTACCTGTGAGAATTCTGTTTAAAATTGAATTATCTTACTTCTAAATTACTACATATTGAAGTTTCGTCCACCGCGGGAATTTTCTATAGCGCATTTAATTGTAATGTACAACTTTCTCAAGAAATAGACTCTCACTTATCTAGTGAAACCAGTTATTTTCATCATTGCAATAACTTTCTTTTCCATAAACTTTGTGTCTACACAGTGAACTTTTCATATGTTTCAATGAACTATAGTGAAAACCAGTGCTTGCTCAACTTTTCTACCGCGTCGCGATCGTCCGCTTATATTCAAATAAGGCCATGAACATTTTCCTTAATTCCCATTTCTCTTTCCTAAACCTCTTACTAACAATCTGCAATAAGCTTTTAATCTAGGTCTGTTCCAATAAGGTGTCATTCCAAGAAGTGCCCTTCCAATTTTGTTGGTTTATCATTAAGTATCTCTGTATAATTACGTGTCTAGCACACGTTTCAAACTTACATTGTTCCTCCCTTCAAAAGCAGGGAAAACAATTCTCTCAACTCTTGAGTGAGTTATTTTTTTGGTCTCGCTAAATGAAAACTGCCTCATTTAACTTGCGAGTCTTATTTAAAGTATAGGAGGTCTAGAACTTTCCTTCTGATTAACTTTTCAGGTTCACAGTAAGTGACCTGCTCTCTTTGTATAATTCTTATAAAGTAATTCTGTTTAAATATAAGAAGTTGTAGGAACTTCCTTTTTATTCTTTAAGTTTTCTACTTTGTTATCTTCGAAGTTGTTATTCTCGTTAGAATGTTCTTTCAGAGGTTTCTTATAGTACACTGCTTGTACTCCTGTAAATGTTAAAACTTTAATTATTCCATTAAATCTTACCAAGATTTTAATACAAGGTTAAAAAACCTCAAAAATTGTCATTTGCCTGGAGCAATTTCTGAACGTTGTTGGAGGTCTGCGACCCCAAATTGTTAACTACATAGAACATATTTATTTGTTAAAGTTACGCTTCTTTGAATTGTTAAATAAATTAAATATTTGTTTTTGGATTCTCACTTTTCCCATACAACGGTTAAGCAAGGTCCTGTACTCCTTGGCTCTCCCTACTCGATGCCCTTAAATCTATTGATAGGGATTTCACCACTCGTTGCATTTGAGCAAAAACTCTTAGTGGTAATCTTGTCAAAGCTTCTCTTAGCTTTAATAGCTAATTCTAATTGGCCAGTAAGGCAAGTAAAGCTCGCTACGCCAGCTACCTGCTTGTGGAGATCCTCTCCGAAAACTTATGGTCAATTTCCCAAAAGATAAGTGTTTCTTTTTTGTCTAAGCTTTTAGCCGGCCTCTCGCTGAGTAAGGGCTTAGCAATTTCCAAATGCAACCATTGGGTCACTTACCAAAATTACTTTCCAAGTTATAATTTTTTCGTCACTCCCCTTACTTGAAGCACTTGGTCGCTCTTTTCAGGAATTCTATAACTTCAAAAAATTGAAAATACCAAGCTTGATTAACTATTGGCATTCTTCGAATCGTTTCGAAAAAACTAATTTCTTTGAGAAGACATACAATAAATCGTTTGCTCTCTGTCTGGCCAGACCATCACCCTTCCCTATAGTACTTTTATTCGTGCTTGGGAGGAAAGACACTAAAGCCTCTCTCTTGCAAACTGCCCAAGTCTTAGCTGCGGTTCCCGTTGGCCTCGACCAAGCTCGTACCTATTTTAGATATCAGGAGGTTAAGTTTCTGTGGCAATCGCCTTTAAGTGTGTTTAAAGTGAAGCTCATTAATTTTGTTGGACTCTCCTCCTATTTTTCTATCCTTTTTCTTCAGTCCGAAACCCATTTCCTTTTCTTGATCATCTTCCCTTGGTGGGTGGGTTATTCCCCAGCCTATAATCTACCCAGTGTTCTCCCCGTGAGGAAACTGGAGTAAAGTTCTAATTGCTTGTATTTGTTGTTGACTGGTGTACCTTTCTGTCCGCAATAAAGCTAATACGTTTCATTAAAGGAACAATCTGTGTTGTGCTTCAACCCACCGTAATCCAGTTAACAAAAGTGCCACTAGGGGGTGGCACGTAACAATATGTTTATACTTTCCGAACACACTCAAGATAAGCATATTTACGAATTCTGTAGTACTTGGTAGGTTAAGTCTGAGCTCAGATACTACCTGAGGGAAGATGATTTGAAAAGAAAAGGAAAAAGTTTTAGGAGTGGAAACGATCTAGGCAGAAAGGAAATGAATCCAAGACAATATAAGTAATAAGATAGTGAGAAAAAAAAGTATTTTTGTTGCCCAAATTTTGTGGAAGAAAGGTGAATAAGTGGGAGTGTAAGCGAGAATAACGGAGAGAGCAACGTGAGCTGAGGTTACCGGCATGCTATCGCTAAGTGCCATTTCACTCCCGAGCATGAATTTGAGTACTATGGGGAAGGGCAGTGCATTGGCGAACAAAAGTATGCCAGATGAAAATGACTTAGGTACTTTCCCTTCAAAAGGGTGAGATTTTAGGAAGCATTCTGAAATTCTAGAAATATTTAAATTAACCGAGATTTTTTAATTACCCGCCACTGTCGGATCCCCAACAGAAAGACCAAATGCCCCCAGAGTGGGCAGAGATAAGGCATCTTTAGAGCTTTTAGTGATATTTGTATTATTAATAGTAGAAATTATTAGAGAGAACCAATTGTTGCATTTAACGAAGGCTAAACTCTTACCCAGCAGAGTGCCGACTAAAAGTTTAGAAAGGACGAAAAGACTCAACCTAACTTGAACAAAACTAAAATTCTAAACAGTGAATCACAGGACAGAGTGAAATTCTCTTCAAGTAGGAAGCTGGCTGAGCGAGCTATTCTTGCCTTAATAATTCACTAGAATTAGCTAGAATAGCTAAAAGAAACTTTTTGATTGATGTTAGCAGAAGTTTTGCTCTAAACGCAACAAATGTTTGATTTTGTAACAATCTCAGCATTTACTGCTTTTCTTTGTTTCCTTGAAAGTAAAATCAATTCGAGAGAAAAGATTGGGAAGGAAAGGTCCTGCCTAACAACTCTTCGAGAAATAGAAGTAGAAAAAACAAAAAAGATTTTATTTAACAAAGTGAGGAAGTTCAGGAACAATAATAATTTAGATCTCAGATCTATTTTGAGCTAAAGAAAGAAGTTTTTGTTTTTGAACAATTTGAAGGTCTCAGACCTATGACAAACAAGAAAAAACTTTATAAGGGTTTTTGAACTATGCATACAATTAAAAGGTCTATGGACCTATAATAACAATACTAAGGGACTTACAATTTGGTTTAATATTTCATTAGATTGTTTAGGTAGAATACCAATATTTCAAAAATGCTTTTAGAATGCCTTTGTAGCAAGCGAAAAGGCTATAAATTCCTGGGAACAGCAGGAGAAGAAAAAAGAGATTAATAAGTGGATATATAACCACTAGTATTTATACAGACTTTAAGAGATGCTAAATTCAAATGGGGCAGGTCGCATTAACGAAACCGGGATTACACAAAATTAATTATAGAAGTTTAACAATTAGGAAATCATAACTTCCTGGACGCTGCAGGAAAAATGCTTATTAAAATGTGGGTTTATAACCACATTGATATTTTAGCAGAGTGAATAAATGTTATGCTTATCAAAAGTGGGAGGGGGCCTATTTACAGACCAAGCCTCATTGAGATACAAGAAAATTATTTGAATATACCCTAAATTGTTAGTGAAGGAAATTGGGAGTATAGGTAATGGGGGATCAGAGTCCTGGCTGATTTTACTAGTTCGAGTGAACGCGACGCGGAAGAAGCCACACATTCACTTTTAAAGCGCTGAAAGTTTGTAAAACATAAGAAAAATCTTCCTATTGCAGTTTTATGGAGATGCACTGAGTTGAACTTTAATATGTTTCTGGCGTTTTAGAGTTTTAGCTTGTAATTAATTGTTCCATTTAACTTAAATTTGGCAGTAATTTTGACGGTGTTGAGTATAGTTCTTCACAGTTTAGAGTCTATTGCGAATGGAAAATTCCAGAACTGTAGTTACAGACAAGTTATGTTCTAAACAGCTTTGAATTTGGCATAAATCCCTCGTTGCAGGGGAGGTATCCCCTTATTTAGTACAAGAAATGCTAGATTTCATGACTTTAGTAGCGAGCCTAGTTGGCTAAGCATGACAGAATATCCCACGGGGAACAGTTATAGAAAGTTGCACAATATTGCGAAATTCAAATACTGCCTATAAAGCTCATTAAAAGCATTCATAATTTGTTTAAAACCTTTTAAAACATTGTTAAAATCACTTGAAGGTAGTACTTAGCTTTTCATCGTGGATATGATGTTTCCTGCAGCCGTTAGACAAAACTTTCAGAAATGGCGTCGATTTGAAATTACATCATGTGGAAAGGAGGCGAGCCTCTTGAGAGAGGACTAAACTTTTTACTTAAGCGTCCAGAAGAGAAGTGAGAGAGGGTCACAAGCACTCCGATAGCCAGCGTTAGAAGGAGAAGGGAGGGGTAAACATAAGAAGCTATGCACTGTAGAGAACATAGAAAAAATAAAAATTCGACACAGCTAGAATTTGATACATCAAATAAAATCTTCATGGAGATGGTAGATGACGACAAGGGTGACATCTGCTTGAGTGGGTTGAAACCATTCTTGAAAATGCTGAATTCAAAATCTTCGACAGGTTGCCGCGTGGTGAGCTGTTGGGGATTGCAGGGAATACATAACTGAAACAGACTTTACCATAAAATAAATACATGTTCAAAGAAAAGGGAATACATAAAGGGTAACTGTTGGTGTCGGCGAGAATGGAAATAAAATAACTAATGAAAAAGAAAAAGCAAAGAGCAGCGTCTGCTAACTCTAATTAAACGTGTCTTCCAAGGAATACACCAGTAGCCTACTTTAAAAAAACTAAATGATATGCGAGTAGGCCTACCTAAAAATACCTAATATCAGTTTTGTTCCATTTATTGAAGTAATCCTACATTTGAATATTTAGTCCATATTTTTAAAGAGATCTACTTGGTTATTTACTGTAGACTAATCAAGAAGAGTGCGGCTAAATATCTTATCATATTCTTACTGTCAGGAAAGTGGGGATAAATCTCTTATTGTTTCCAAGTTCCCTATATGCTAAATAAACAAAGTTCATTAAACGGAATAGAATGTGAGTCTCACGTCTGACATATTTAGTTCTATTGAATTTGAATAACTAACATATTTAAGAAGAGCAAATGTTGCCTAAAAGTGTGAAGTTCTTGGTGATAACTTGATAAAAGACTCTCGTTGCAATCAGATTTTCTACTAACGATTAGGCACCAATGTTAAGCTTTGCGCAGTTTATGTCAACTTTTGCTGCTCTTTATCCATTAAAACCTATTAAAATCCCTTTCTACCTATTGAAGTGGCTTCTGTGGCGCCGTCGGTAGCATGCTGAGCTTCTATGCCCAAGATTGCGGGTTCAAACCCAACCGAAGTCGTCGGATTTTTTAAGAGCGTTAAAATCCTTCAGTATGCCTTCCTTTGGAGGGGAAGTGAAGCCAGTGGTCCAATGTCATAGATTTATGGCATGTAAAAGAACCATCGACTAATTAAACTTGTGCGAAGCTACATTTGCAGGTTAGATTTCGTTGAAACGCTCTATCGAAGTTCCAACGTTCACCACTAGGTGTCAGTGACATCTGGTAGCGAAAGTTGGAACTATTTGAAATTGAACGAAACTTGTAGCTTACCCCATGGGTGTCCGCTTGAAGCAGCTACAGCCTCTGGCGAGCCGAACATGTCCTCGGACACTCCCGGCACTAAAAGCCATAAGCTAAATTAATACATCTACCTATTAAAAACCTTAAAATTAACTCTTGTATGTTTTTGAAAATCGAAAATGACAATTTTGAAATCTCTTAATCACTATTAACGTTATTGTGAGATTTAACACCCCATCCGGACTTAGGGAATAGGCCTGCTGTATTATATTCAGTACGTATTAATTGGTGGAGCCCTTCCCGAAAGTAATTCTTGATTCGCGTCTACCTCAACCAAAATCCAAATGAACCCACTACGTCATGTGATCTACTTCTCATGCAGCCCATACATTTTACATATATTCATGTTTTGCAAGGTGCTTCTCTCCCGGGTGAGCTCATATGCCGGAAATATTTCGCACACACAAGACACACAAGTGTATCATTTACTATACTGTATTTTCCCTATGGCTTGACCTTTTCTTTTTAAAGCACCCCGCCTGCAAGCGGGGCAGCAAGGAATGTCGTGTGGTAAGCTGAATACCATTTCCTTTGTGTGAGGCGATGACTTGAGACGGCTATTTTATTCCTCAAGCAGTGAGGGCAGTTATTCCTCATTCCAAACCAATCCTCATCGCGGAGGCCCGGATTCGATTCCCACCTCAGTCATCTTGAAAGTGGTTACCCACTTCTACTCCAGGCGAATACCGGGATGGTTCCTGAATTAAAGCCCGGTTCACAATAGCCCGGGAACGAGAACCAGAACGAGAACGGGAACGAGAACGGGAACGAGAAGGAAGTTGAAATGCACGCTACCTTATGGGTCGGTTTACAACCAATCTCCGCGAACGAGAAGCTAAAAGTAGCCCGGGAAGCCCAACGGGAAGCATAGTCAAGTTTCATGTTTGACGTTCTCGGAGCTTCCCGGAGCCAATCAGAAACGTTGTACATGCTCATGCGCAGTACGGAAGAAGTAGCCAGCGATGTAAACATAACCTGTGAATACGCTCTCTATACTTGCTTCTCTAAAGCGCACAATGTGTGTTTAATAAAGTTATTATAACCTTATTATAACCCTCTGAAGCATTTCAGTTGTGTAATTGGTGTTTATTAGTGGGCGCTTGCTGATTGTTTTAATATAACCCTACGCTATAGCTGATTGCGCGCGCATGCACAAGTTCATGTTCCCGGGACAAATTGTGAACCGGGGCCCCGGGAAGCTTCGCGTTCTCGTTTCCGTTCTCGTTCTGGTTCTCGTTCCCGGGCCAATTGTGAACCAGCCTTAAGGTCACGACCGCTTCCTTCCAAATCCTCACCTGAATAGCAACTACACACACTAATTGCCATTTGTAGCTTTTCAGTCGGTCAACATGATTGTGCCCAATGAATGGGTGGGATACAAGATATCGTCTTCTTCTTCTTCTTCCTCCTCTTCTTCTTCCTTAGCGTTTGTCCCGCCTGGCTGCAGGGTCCGCTATATTGATACGTTGTCGCCATTTGTTTCTGTCTCTGGCCATGTCAGGATGAAGGTGTTGGTTCTTCAGATCTCCATGTAGCGTATCATCCCACCGTTGCTTCGGTCTTCCCTTGGATCTCTTGCCGACAACTTATATATTGTAGCCAGTCTTTGCAATTGTGTCCGCTTCCGCTCGTAGAACATGCCCAAACCAACGCAGACGGCACTCCCGCATCTTGTCACTGATAGGTGCAACCCCAAACCGTTTCCTGAAGTTGGGTGGGGTACAAGATGTTAATACACTCCTGGAATAAATTACATGTATTAGTTAATTATAATTATTAAATGGGGTAATGTGATAAATAACTAATAGAGTACATGTAACTTATTTTTTTCCAGGAGTATGTTTACATAGGGTATTTATATCTTGTACCCTGCCCATTCATTGGGCACAATCGTGTTGACCGACTGATGAGCTACAAATGACAATTTGTAAAAGCAACACTGACAAAGAATGGCTTCAAATATCTACACACACTAATACAGTAATACAGGTTATCAGACAGATTCCACACACACCAAAGTACACGGGACTACTTGACCACGATGTCACAAGCCCCTCAATGAATCAACAACAACAACAACAACAACAACAACAACAACAACAACAAACCATTTTTGATATGCCAGGCTTTCCCCTTTCTTCAACTTGTCCTCCCTGCCATGATAAATAAAATAAGCTCTTAGAACCAATTGTATTATTTCCTTTCTCCTTGTCGGGGGGCGTGGTGGCGCAGCGGTCAAGCTGTTGACCTCTCACCTTGGTGGACCGGGAATGTAAGATTTTCCAAGTGAAAT
The DNA here is from genome assembly GCA_946902985.2 of Meconema thalassinum. Classification (NCBI taxonomy): domain Eukaryota; kingdom Metazoa; phylum Arthropoda; class Insecta; order Orthoptera; family Tettigoniidae; genus Meconema; species Meconema thalassinum. The sequence goes on along the minus strand of OX336390.1, from coordinate 264,945,556 downwards.
ACCAGGTTCTGTGGTTTAGATTCTACGTAAAAAGGAGGTCCCGTGGTTCATGATCGCGAGATCAACGGTCATGTTAAACTACAAACTTCCTTCCTTTTTTTTTCTCCCTGCCCTGGGAGTTTATGAATAACTTCTGAGTTCGGTTTCTTAGTTTAGGGGCTGCGACATCGTGGTCATGTAACCCCGTGTACTTTGGGTGTGTGTAGAATATGTCTGATAACAGATGTTAATTGTGATGGGTGTATTAGTGTGTGTTATCTGTTTTTAATTCAAGTAAGGATTGCAGACGAAAATTTCGAGTAAATCCTACTTTCGCTACCAAATGCTACCGTCCACGACACCTATCTGTGAATTTGCCTACTACTAGATGCCATCGCAACCAGCGCCTGGTGACGAACGTTGGAACTTAAGAGCGTTAATTAAACCTAACCTACAAATTTTGCTTCACATAAGTTTAGTTAGTGGAAGGTTCTTTTACATGCCGTAAATCTATGACATGGCCCGCCGGCTTTAGTTCCCCTCCGAAGGAAGGCATACTGAGAGATTTTTAACGATCTTAATAAATCCAATGACCTCAGCCGGGTTTGGACCTACGACCTTGGGCATAGAAGCTCAGCATGCGACCAAGTACGCCACCGAAGCTGCCTAACTTCTGAGTTCAATCAAGAAACCATTTAATATGTAGCGTTAACTATGGTGGCCATCCATCGTCAATCTCTTGGAATTAAACTCTACCAATAAATGTTCTTTCTTTCTTTCTTTCTTTCTTTCTTTCTTTCTTTCTTTCTTTGAATTCCTGGAAGGGGAAATATTATATGCCTTAAAGTAGACAATGTCCAGTGGACTCCAAATCGTTCCTCACCTCCATGTGTGACGTTTTAGAGCTCATGAAGAATTGAGTTTAAAAAATTAAATAAATTATTATCGGAATATTTTAAGGGTAACAAACCAAACCTTTTTGGAACTCCGGCGTCTTTTCTGGCAACGATTTTTTACGTGAAATTTTAACCGACCATAGGACCAAAAAGTGTTGATGAATTTGACCCCAAAGGACTCGCTTACATCAAAACAATTTTACCAGTTTGTTCGACTCAACCGGAAGGCACCCGGGCTAGATGGTGTAGCGGCTTCGTTTCTTAAAAACGCCCCCAAAAATGTCCTCACTAGCCTCACTAAGATTTTTAATGCAATTTATAGATTTGGTTACTTCCCCGCAGCCTGAAAAATTGCCAACGTCATTATGATAGGAAAACCTCGCACCAACGGCACTTTTCCCCAAAATTATAGGCCCATCAGTCTCCTCTCCATCATCTCGAAATTATTCAAGACTAGATGAAACCCGTCAAAACATGACGGACAATGGAAAACAAATTTACTGAAGAAGCTTCTTATATAAGTTACATTCTTTGTACGATTACTTTTTAGCACTATTGCAACTTTAAGGGCGTCAAAAGATAGCACTCTCAGCATTGCAACATATTGCTGGTCATGACTGAAAACGTGATGAGGTCATCATCATCTTGCACAGTTTCCAGCCACTGGCCGGGTCTGTTTGGAACACAAGCCTCTCCAACGTCTTCTGTCTTCCCACCATCTCTCAGTCTCCACCCTTGTCCAGTCTTCACCTCTCTTCTTCACGCTTTCTTCCACCCCCTTCAGCCACCTGTCTCTCGGTCTCCCTCTTGGTCTCTTTCCTTCCTACTTCGTCTCGTGTATCCTCCTGGGTATCCTCTTCTCCTCCATTCGTTTTACATGTCCATACCATCTAAGTCTAGATTTCTCTATACCATACTGTAATGGTTCCTCCTTCATTAATTCTCTGATCCTCTCATTTCTTATTCTGTCCCTCTTTGTAGCTCCAATACTGCTTCTCAAGAACCTCATCTCACTGGCCTGTATTTTGCTCTTCTCCCTTCCTTTCATAACCCAGGTCTCCGAGGCATACGTCAGGATAGGGACATAGTACGATATATGATCTACTTGCTGTTCTGAGGGACATCCCTGCTCCATAACATGCTTCTCACACTCCTCCGGAATGCTTCTGCCTGTCTCCCCCGCTCATTTATTTCTCTACCGTTTCTTCCATTCTCTTGTATCAGGCTTCCCAGATACTTGAAACTCTCCACTTTCTTCAGCTGTTCCCCACCAATTGTTATTCCCGTTGTGGTCCTTTCCTTCTTCCTTGTTGTGATCACCATCTCACTCTTATTTATGCTAAATTTCATCCCATATCCTTGTATTATTCCTTCCCACACGTCCAACTGTTCCTGTACCTCCTCCTCCTTGTTTCCACAATCATCAAATCATCCGCAAACACCATTGCTTTCATCTTTCCTTCCCCAATTACTTGTGCCGCTCGGGTCATTATGTCATCCATCACCACAATGAAAAGTAACGGTGACAGTGCACTTCTTTGTTTCAGGCCGTTTCTCTGTTCCACCCAGTCCGATCTCTCTCCTCCCACTTTCACACAGCTCACGCTTCCCTTGTACATCTCTTTTATCCTCCTTATAGTCCATTTTTCTACTCCTCTATCCTCCAGGGACTTCCATACTTTGTTTCTGCATACACTGTCATATGCTTTCTCAATGTCCAGGAAGGCCATCAGTAGATCTGTTCCATACTCATAGTGCTGTTCTTGTAACTGCCTTACAGCAAAAATCAAATCCACTGTGGACCTTCCTGCTCTGAAGCCATGTTGTTCTTCCCTCATCCCTCCTTCTATCCTTGTTCTAATTCTCCTTTCTAAAACTTTCTCAAACATCTTTGCACAATGACTCATCAGTGTTATTCCCCGATAGTTTCTGCATTCTGTTCTACTACCTTTCTTGAAGATCGGGACAATTATTCCCTTTTTCCAGTCCTCTGGGGTCTTCCTTTCCTTCCATGCTGCCTTCATCACTCGGTACAACCATTGTATCCCCACCTCTCCTGCTGCTCTCACCATCTCCACACTCAACTCATCCACACCCGGTGCCTTCCCTCCTTACATTTTCATCACTGCATCTTCCACTTCTTTCCATGTTAAGTCCTTTTCTGTTTGCAGTTCATCTACTGTACCTCTTCCCCGATTTCTTCTTCCTCGCCGTGGTTTCCATTTGGGTTCAGGAGTTCTTCAAAATATTCTTTCCACATTTTCTTCAGTTCTTCCCTATTTTCTATCCCTTGTCCCCTTTTGTTCACCATTCTGACACAATCCATAGGATCCTTCCGCCGCCTCTTATTCTTTACCATCCCATACAGGACCTTTTTTGTACCTTCACTATCCTGCTGGTCATGACTTAAAACGTGATGAGGTAAATAGCCCAATACGTTCAAGAGTTTCTCCTTGAGCTTGATTGATTGTGATTAAGTGGGCCGAGCGAATAGAACATTGTTGCCTATTAAAAGAAAATGTACTGTACCTGCAAGTGTTTTATCGGAAGGTGTTAAATCAAGTCGTAGGATTTGAGCTCTCTGCCTAATATTACTGCACCTATTATATCCGAATCCAAGCAATTTCTTACATATTTCTTACAATTAATATATTACCATATATGAGTCCTTGGGAAACGTTCAGATTTCTAAGGAGCATAACTATGGCTCAAACGTTCGGAGTATGTGGAGGCGAATCACTTAATTCCAAGGAATTGAAAAATTCAATAATAGGGAGATGAAGTAGCTGGCTTTCATCTTCAGTATCCAATCTGTTAACGCTGATGTATGTGTTTGAACTACTGGATATAAGTTCAATGACTTTTAAATTAATATCATTACATTGTTGCAGCTTGGCAAATATTTTATATTCCAGCAGATCAATTTTACCCTCACAACAGTAAAGACCAAAGTAACCACGCATAGATTTTACGCAAGAGAAGTACAATGTAGAACAATGTTTACATTTGATCGTCAAAGACCTTACAGTACACTGTACTGCATAATATCTGGAATTGTTTCTGAAATGGCCTATTTATATTGGATTTTAAATGTGGCTTCGTATTAGTAGAACAATGTTTACATTTGATCGTCAAAGACCTTACAGTACACTGTACTGCATAATATCTGGAATTGTTTCTGAAATGGCCTATTTATATTGGATTTTAAATGTGGCTTCGTATTAGTAGAACAATGTTTACATTTGATCGTCAAAGACCTTACAGTACACTGTACTGCATAATATCTGGAATTGTTTCTGAAATGGCCTATTTATATTGGATTTTAAATGTGGCTTCGTATTATTCGATAACACTATAGTGTCCTGCAATAACGGAGCCGCTAAATATTACATGGCAAATAATACTTCCTTTGCCGAAATCAACTGCGTAGTTAGACTCAGTACTCTAAACAAATAATCATTAAACAATTGTCTTATACAATGAAGTTCAACATGACCGTCCAGAGACTTTCATACTCAAGTTGGTTGGAGAGGAGAATGCGATGAGACTGATCGCTTAAAATAAATTCCTTATAATTGTTCCTGCCAGCGAAATTTTTTGCGATAGCTTGAAAACGCAGCTCAGAATGACGTTCTTCATTTTGTTATAAACAGTACGAAACTGCTCTAAATAAGCAATTTCCATCACCTGTTATAGGTTATGACAGTACATTTTGCAGGGGAACATAGAATCACTTCGCCAACTACTGAAACGACCATAGGCCTATGCTCAACACTCACTTCGGCAGTCACCCTAATGGAGGCAGTTTTTGAATTATATGTCCCGTGCATGTCAAAAATCGTATTAACACATGGAGGCCCACCTATTCTTGTCTATCGACCCGGAGACCCGGGTTACATTTCCTGCTCTGCCAAGAAATTGAATTCTGGTCTGAGGGCAAAATCGGGGCACATTCAGTCTCTTGAGGTATAACTAAGAAGAGGAAGGTTTAATTCCCACCTCGACAATCTTCGATGTGGTTTTCCGTGGTTTCCCACTTCCACTTAAGGCAAATACCGGGATGGTTCCTAACGTAAGGCCTTGGCCGTCTCCTTGCCATTTACCACCTTAATTACAAATACACACAGTAATGCAGCCATCACAATAACACAGGTTATGAGAGAAAATTTCACACATACACACCCAAGTACACGGGGCTGAGTGACCACGATGTCGGAGCCCTTCAAACGAATTATGTTTGCCAAGTGTCTCTTATGGCGAAAGCAATTGTGGACACGTGCGAGTGCCTGGAAAACTACTTTTTTCTTTAATAATTTAAGAGTATATCGACGATGCATAATTATAACTTTTAGTCTAGGACGCTAATAACTTGACCACCGAAGCATTGGGAAGAAATTGCAATATTAAGGTACATAAACAACATAGTCTACACAATCAACTGTCGGTTAATGTTCCTCAAAATTTCCCTTCTTAAATATTCCCCTCCTTTATAATTCTCCATCACGTGAAAACGTGCCATGTCTTGGGTTTTAAATATATCGATGCAATGGTGCTGCCATCTGCTGTCAGTTACTGGAACTATATGGGCGATGTACTGCCATCTGTTGTCAGTTATAGGAACTGATTGCAGATATTTAAACGGCGTACTGAGGACATCAGTTTGCTTTTTTGATCACATGCTAATGCAATGGTAAAACGGAAATAAAACGTATTGAGAGGGAATGTAGAAATATGTATCTTTTACAGACATAAAACCTTACTAATACTCCTTGATTAAACAATATTTCTATGGTAAAAAAAAATAACGGCGAGGGCTGGGATCGAACCGGCGAACCGAAGAACCACAGTCTGTCGCCTTAACCACGTAGCTAGTCGCGCGTTTTTTTTTAACAGCAGACGCAGCCATTGATTATCTTCAAAAGCTGCTGTCTGAAGGAAATAATCCATTACATTATCCAAATAAATCAATGTTGCACATTCGTATACGTTCATACTGTTATTATATTTTATTGCCAGAACTTGGTTAATGTATGTTTTCAATTACATGGAAGCTTATTAAATAACTTACATTTTAATGGAATTCTCACCGCCATTTTGTCATGACCTCAGGCGGATTGTGCGCATGCGTGAGAGGCAAGAATTCTGCTATTTTCTATATTAATTCAAAAATATACCGAGAGGGAATGTAGAAATATGTATCTTTAACAGACATAAAACCTTACTAATACTCCTTGATTAAACAATACTTCAGTGGTAAAAAAAAAATATCGGTGAGGGCTGGGATCGAACCAGTGAACCTTGGAACCACAGTCTGTCGCCTTAACCACATAGCTACTCGCGCACTCTTCGTCAGCAGCAGACGCAGCCGTTCTTTATCATTAAACCCCGCTGTCTGAAGGAAATAATTCATTTCATTATCCAAATAAATCAATGTTGCACATTCGTATACGTTCATACTGTTATTATATTTTATTGTCAGAAGTTGGTTAATGTATGTTTTCAATTACATGCAAGCTTATTAAATAACTTACATTTTAATGGACTTCTCGCCGCCATTTTATCATGACCCCAGGCGGATTGAACGCATGCGTGAGAGGCAAGAATTCTGCTATTTTCTATATTATTCAAAAATATACCGTAATATATTTGTTTATTTTATAGACACTCTGCAAATCTAGAGGCCAAGAGCTTTCGTTAGAGTGCTCTACGAAGTAAATCGGTTCTGTCGTACTCTCAATCTCGTGGTAACAAAAATCACCTTACTGTTTTAAATATATAGATGACATTACTCTTCAGGCTGCAAAATATTTTAGATGATTCCTTAAACGATGAGCAGTTCGGCTTCCGTAAAGGCCACTCCACAGTACATCAATTACTCAGACAGACTTACTGAGGTTTTTACGCGCGCCTTAAACGAAAATCGCAGCACGGGGGTTTGCTTTTTAGACATCAGTCGTGCTTTCGATAAGGTATGGCACAGCGGTCTGCTGTACAAACTGAAGCACAGAGGTCTCCCAGACTACTTATTAAGAGTTATAAATACCTACCTTAGGAAAAGGCAATTTTATGTCCAGGTGGAGGAAGCCCAATCCTCTCTGAGAAAGATCAAAGCCGGCGTACCGCAGGGCAGTGTCATTTCCCCCACCTATTCAACGTCTATGTCGCTGACAAAACTGAGAACACTAGCCTCCACTTATATGCTGACGATACTGCTATTTCTACCACTTCCTAGAAAGGACATAAGATTACCGCTTATCTGCAAGAAGCTCTAGATAAATTAGAATCCTGGCTAAAACTCTGGAGAATTAAGATTAATGTTTCTAAATGCTCTGCCACTCTTTTCACTAAGAAACGTAAATTCACTGCCGTCCAGGACCTCGCCCTTTTCGCATTCGCATAAGTTGCATTCTTAATAAACATCATAAATTGTTGAATATTGCGAACAGCATATCTCCGCAAAAAACTCTCTTAAGTTGTCCAGAATGATGTACTGTACTTTCCTTTTGAAGTTCTCCTGCTCTTTGTTTCTGCCGCAAGCCTTTAGGAGGAAAATGTATTGTGTTGATGTGAAAGACCTTCTATTGTCATATAGAATGGGCCCACTTCCTTCCTCATGTACAATACAATAGAGGTGGTGTGGGTCTACAAACTTTCCTCGAGCAATGTTGCCACAGTGGTCGCGACTGACAAAAGAAAAACAGATCTAAATCATTCTAAATTACCGAATCTCGCTTCAAATCGACAATTACTGTACAGACGAATGTATATAATATCGACAGTGTAATGCCGTGTGAATGTTAATTGGTTAACCAACATTTGGAATTCACATAGTTTACTGATGTAATTTTGTCAGTTGTAACTCCTCAGTCGGTCAACACGAATTCGTCCAATGACCGGGCGGGATACACTGTATATAATACATGAATAATAAGTATATAACACTCCTGAAAAAAAAACATGTAGCCTGTTAGTTATGATCACTATTATAATGGGGAAATAACAGTGAACATAACTAATACTCGTATTTTTTTTTTCAGGAGTGTTATATACATTGTACCCCCCCCAGTCATTGGGCATATTCGTGTTGACCGACTGAAGAGTTACAACTGACAGTTTCTATAGGCAACACTGAAACAATGGCTTCAAATCTTTACGATGTAATTTTGACCATCTCAATCGATCTTACAACAGACTCTGAATTTAAAGCTATTTAATATAATCAACTTGTGATTTCTACCTTGAAAATGCCCTCCACAGTAGAGGACGAAACGTCGGTTCACAAATTAGGATACGGTACGGTGTCTTCCTGATTGCGACCATTCCGGATTGCGTTCAACTCATTAGCAGTTCAGATTGCGGTGACTTTCAATTTAGGGAAGAGCTATAAACATCCCAGCGTCCAGATTGCGGTCACTCTTCTTGGGAGACCGGTCCGGTTGTAACTCCCCTGGGGATTTCCTCACCTTTCACTTCCACCCCTCTGCCAATGTTGAGGTACATGCCATATGTCAGTTCTCTTTGGAATGTTAATAAACCTAAAACTTCAAATGTTTGATTTTGTGTGTAGGAGGGGGCGGGGACAAACATTGATTACAAAGGGGATTTAGAATCAAACGCAGAACAAATTACTTTTACGAGACGAATTTTTCGAGGTAATGAAAAGAAAGTTTTTCACTATATACAGAAGGCTACCTATTATAAAAATAGATATCTCGCGTCTCAAATGGGAGGGGAGGGGCAGAAATTAAAAAGTATACCCTGTAAGTATAAAATTTCCCGTTAAAACAATTTTGTTTAAAGTGAAGGTCGTCGATTCCGATCCTGAAACGTTTCTATTCTTAAGACTGAAAATGTTATAATCATTGCTTTACGAGGTGCTGTCAGTTTGGGAGGGGACTTGATTTTTTTAGCGAAGTTTTATGGGGTGTGCTCAGCTGAACACTGAACTGTATTCTTTGGTTAGGTAGTGAAATATCAGCTTCCCCTTGTTATCCACAAAACTTACGGAAGGTATGAGTCAGTCGGGAAGAACCAAGAACCAAGGGCCGGTCTCCAAGAAAAGTGACCGCAATCTGGACGCTGGAATGTTTATAGTTCTTCCCAAAAATGAAAGTGACCGCAATCTGGACTGCCAATGAGGTGAACGTAATCTGGAATGACCGCAATCAGGACACAACCTACGGTACAGTAGGCTATATGTTGCAGGAACTCCCAAAAATGAATTCTTCACTTAGATTAAACATTTAAACAACTATGTCACCATACCCGGCAAATCAGCAGCTAGTATTGTTTTCTGCAGCCCAACAAACGTGAGATCGCCACGAGCTCAATATTTTTCTGCTAGCGTCCCCTATGGTTACTACTGTAATTCACTGTAACCATATCGTACAAACGATTCTGATTACTATTATCATTCCCACCATGCGACTATAGGCCGTGTGTGGGGCGGATCCAGGGGAGGGCGAGGAGGGCGACCGCCCAGGGCCCGTGCCATGGAGTTCTTTAAATTTAATTAATTAATTAATTAATTATACTTTTCAAACTAATTTATAATTCATATTCCTTTTTTCAGTGCAGCTATGAGATCCCGTGGCCGTTTAGCAAGTTTAGATTTCAGTGAAATAATAGAAGACTTCAGCCGGGAAAAAAGTTGCAAAGTAATATTTTAATATTTCATAGTTTACATAAACTTCTTCATGGGGACTTAAAGGTTTCTTTCGTATCATTAAAAAAATGTACGGTACTATAGTGTATTCAAAATATTGTAACTATTCTTTATTTTATTATTATTACAAAACTATTTTCCATTTGATTTGATATTTTTTATTTCCCATTGTCGTGGGCCCCACCTTATCATATCGCCCAGAGCACCGCAAGGTATGGAACCGCCACTCATTACGAGTTGTATCCAGAACAGCCTCCTTATTATCACCAGACGTTACGATCTGCTCTCCGGCAAGTTGTATAAGTTAGTTGATTCGCCTGATATAATCTCTAAAGTCTACTCTACTGTAAGTTAGGGGTTCTCAACTTTTTCTGTCGTGCCCCCTTCTGAAACATGAAATATCTAACGACCCTGCCCCTTATTCTTCTTTCTTTTCTTAACATTTCTCTTAGGCTATTTCAGGGGCAGATTACCTCGTAGTCCTGCCTCTTAAAACAACAATAACTAACTAACTCTCATAGGCTACTTAGCAAAAAAAAAAAACATCGGATCCCAAGATCTGCAGTATTTGCCTCTGTCTAATTACTGCAACTATCGGTTACAATAATAATAATAATACACAATTTACTAATCTTAGAGCACATCAAAAGTTCAACAACTTTTTGTAAAAAATAAAAAAGGATATAGGAATGGCGTTACTTGTATCCGTTTATTGTAAATCGGGCTAACCACTTCCACTGAACAAGAACTAGAATTCACCTGTTCACTCACTGTCTTTGAACTGACTGCAAAGGCCTGGCTAAATTCAAGCTGACATTGGCAGAAATAAAAGAATCCATCCTTGAAAGGAAGTGGCGATCACATTGTCAAGCGGCTTATTGTCATTGCCATTAGTGGTTGTTAAGTGTTTGGTAAGGAGATGCCGTTGCGGGTAGCGGGTGATAGGGTGCTGTATGGGAAATGTAAACTACACCTCTTCTCAGAATTCCTGCTGGCAGGATCTACTGGTCAGTTCTTGTGAAATAAGACAACAAAGGTACGAGTCTATCAGTCTTGAATGATCGTGGGAGCTTCCTGCCTACAGTATGATAAGTTCATGGATATGAGGATAGCAATATTTGTTACAGAACATGAAATCGGATGATGTGTGGGAAATTTTACTCTACACCTTTTCTCAGAATTTCCGCTGGCAGGATCTACTGGTCAGTTCTTGTGAAATAAGACAACAAAAGTATGAGTTTATCAGTCTTGAATGATCGTGGGATCTTCCTGCCTATGATAAGTTCATGGATATAAGGATAGCAATATTTGTTACGGAAATATAAATATTTCAATCAGAGCCGGCGCCCTCCTTTATCTCTGTCTGCGCCCACCACTTTGAGGCCCACTTTCGCGTCCAAGAACTCTCCACACAGCTTTGCTGCTGTTGCCATAGAGACGTTCTTACTAGCAGGTAGAGGAAAATATCGGCCCGCTACGCAGATCCTCAGCAGACATTATCGGACTCTTTAGGGGAAGTAAAAGCGGCTTCGGTGGCGTAGTTGGTAGCATGCTGAGCTTCTATGCCCAAGATCGCGGATTCAAACCCGGCCGAAGTCGTTGGATTTTTTAAGAACGTTAAAAATCCCTCAGTATGCCTTCCTTCGCAGGGGAAGTAAAGCCGGCGGTCCCGTGTCATAGATTTATGGCAAGTTAACGAACCTTCCACTAATTATACCTGTGTGAAGCTAAGGTAGGTTAAACATTTGACTAACGTTCTTAGGTTCCTACGTTCATCGTCAAGAGACGACTGCGGTGGCATTTGGTAACTACTTTCTGAACTAGTTGGTCGTTGACGGTGGCTTTTGGCGGCAAAAGTAGGAACTACATGGAAAAATTGAATGTCTGCAGTCCTTACTTGAATTAAAACAGATACACTAATACAGTCATCACAATTAACACCGGTTATCAGACAGTTTCTTCACACACCCAAAGTACACGGGGCAGCCCCTAAACTACGGAACCAACCAACCAAAGGAAAATATCGGCCCGCTACGCAGATCCTCAGCAGATATTATCCGACTCTTCAAGGCTATCAACTATGACATTTGTCCTTTACTGAACATGTTGGCCAGAATTAGTGTTCTATGCACTCGGGAAGTTATGACGCAATATTTTGGGGAAGGCAGTTTTCACTGGGGCTCATTTACGAGTGTACTACAGTGAGGGCCCTCCCTATAGAACGGAGACTCACAGATGGCGTGTGGCGGCAGGAACACTGTGTATTGCAGCCTGTCGAGCAAGGCATTGCCGCTAGGAGCAGCGAAGCGCCCAACTAGTTAAACACATTTAAGTTTGTTATCGTATTAAATAATCATAATTACTTGCATGAATTTCCGAGTAGTAGCTGGAGATGCTGTCCTTCAATTTCTAAACACACGCTGCACCGCGACGTAGGAAGTTTTGGTACACTCGTTGTAATTCGTCCTCACTGATATTTCGTTCTCGAGAGCCTCCAGAGTACGCGATTGTTTATGTATTCCTTTTGTTTGAAGTTCCCCCCTCACGTAAAAATCTCTCGGTGCCAAAATTTACGGACAGATTTACAGCAAACTTCTTCTTCGAAAGATACGTTTCCACTAGGAAAATTCGATGTTTTGTTCTATACCTAACCATGTTCACGGGATACAAGGCAGGCTACAATACTTCACAGCAAGTCTTAATTATCTCAACTAAGATATCTTGCCAGCTGCGTATGTGATAAATGCTATGACTGCATCCAGGGCTTCGTGGTCGGCTGTTGTAATCGGTACATGCTATAAATCTGGCGGTGACGCTCCGTTCTATAAGGAGAGCCCTCAATGTTCGTTCTCGACAGCCACATTTCTTAGCCTAACAATCAACAGTAACTATGTTAAGTTGTGCTTAGTATAGCAGAGCGGGAAATTAACGTTCAAAACTACGATACAGTGACGTTAAAAGCAACTGGAAGAGTAACCGTTTCCCCCAGGTTGTCATCGCGCCAGGAGATGGCAGTTCAACACGCTGTTATGGGGTGCGGGGGCGTCTTGCTGTACGCATGCGCAGCCCACCTATTCCAAACCTAAATATATCGGCTTCCTGAATGCCAATTGTTGTTATTGCAGCAGACGATACTCAGCCAGTGAAAGAAGGAATGTGCTGAGTGATTGAAGCAACTTAATGTTTTTGGAATGCGCGATACGCAGTGAGCGGGAAGACATCTGCAGTTCAAACCCAACTGCCATCTCCTGGCGCGATATCAAATAGGTCCTCTCACCATGAACAGTTTTTTATGCGAGTGGCTAGGTTGGTCCACGCCTCGCCTTCTCTAGGTATGACCTAGAGGAATTTGGGGATGAAATTCTATCCCATATGTTTATATTGTGATCAGATCTACTGTACTTATAGGCCTACTAGGCCTATCCAAAGTTTCATCCACATCTGGAGATCGATGTTCGCGAGGTCCGTGTGAGCCAGAATCGAACCCGCTATCTCAGGTTTTGAAGGCCGGCGCTTAACCGACTGCGGCAGTCAGCCCGACAGAATTCTAACTTTTATATCTTAGCTTAATGAGTGTTGATTCTCTGTGGTTTCTTGGGTGTATTGGTTACTATCAAAGTGTGTATCTCATGAGACACTGCTGCTAATGATTCAACGTATAATTGATTCATAATGTAATTCTCTTAACTAGGCTATTAAGATAATACCAATGAAGTAATTGACTGATTGTCGAGGCTATTACAAATACAGTAGTAACACCTGAGTTTACTTAAGCTAAAACATTCAAGTGAAGTAACGCTGTATTACAATTGCTGTGACACCAAGTGACACGTAACGAACAAGGAAATCTGGCGGACGTGAAATCCCCGATTTCACTGAAGCGTAGTGCAAATGTCGGTCAGATCACGAGATAAACTTCTTTGGTGATATTTCACTTGGATGCTCTCTAGTGAGAATCATCCCCATTTTCCTCAGCAGCCTGTGTAAAGTGAATAGAGCTTACGGCGAAAGTACAGGAGGATTGGTGCCGCAGTGGTCAAACTGGCTGCTTCTCACCAAGGTGGACCGGGTTTGATTCCCTGTTAAAGAATGTGAGATTTTCGAAGTGGTTCAGATTCCACGTAAGGATAAGATGTCCAGCAAAGAAAATGTCCGTGTCTAGGAGTTTGAATGTTCGTGTGATGAACGTCAAGATTTGTACGCTACATAAGTTTCGTTGTAATTCCGCTTTTGCTTCCAGAACAATTGATTGGAACGTTAGAAAAGTACGTTCATCAACCATTTTGAATGTATGGAATCGTTTATCTTGAGCTTTCTGCAGAAAAAGTCTTGTATGTGACGCTACATATTTGCTGCGTTTCGTCATTTTAACTGTAATAAATAGTGGATTGTTGTATTTAAGATGGCGGCTGCGTGCCTCATGCAGTGTGATAGTCTTATGACTAGGGCCCGGATGTTGATGACATGTCATCATTTTACTGAGTTGTCTAAAACAATGCTGAAGTACATAGAAACTCTGGACGGGTCCCCCCGTCTTCACAAATGTCATTTTTGTTTTGCATCTTTTTGCATTATTTGCTATTTTTCCATTTTAAGAGCTTTTTTTTTTAGTTTGGTAGATTTTTTTGGTCATATTTTAGAGAAATCTGCCTTTTAAGGACATTTTCTTCCAATTTAGTCATGTCACAGCTTTATATGAGGGAGTTACGTCTCTCAGAGTTAAGAAGAAGCTAGTAGCTGATACAAGATAATTTAAAATATTGAAATAAAATATTTCGGTATTGCTATTAGTAGAAAATATATCTTGGATGTAGAAGAACGGTACCGTAGGTATACAGATGCTCTTGTTTTCGCGCCAAAAAGTTATTAGTGAAATAGAATGTTACCTGCTCTGTTGACCAAGGTCAGCTGTGGCGGGGTAGAAAGGGGAAGGGGTGTATATTCTTGTCTCAGTTCATTTTCTCCATTTTATAGTGCATTTTTCGAATTTTTGAAATATTGGTGAGTTTATTATTATAAGATCATTTTCTCCATTTTATAGTGCATTTTTTGAATTTTTAGGTAAATTATTACAGTCCTTTTTGAAAATTTAAAGTACATTTTTGAACTTTGTTACGGCATCAACATTCGGGCCCTACTTATGACTAATGCAAGCAAGGTAGCTTATCAGTTTGTCTCCTCTTACAAAGTTTCGCGATAATTGCACAATTGGATCTTGAAGTATTGATTTTGATGTTTGCTCAGTATACTCAGCCACCGTAGTGAATATATGGCGGGGGTGTTATTTTGATTTGGGCATATAAAGCCCATATACGGTTCTATTTTAATGCTAGTTTGAGATCTTGTATCTCTAAAATACCATTTATATAATATAGTCTACTTATCTTTATATATATAATTCTTCGACACGTGTGTATGTGACTGAACTCCTCCTAAACGACTGAACCGAATTTGATGGAATTTGGTATTTGTATTAGGGTGGGTCCATGTATGGTTTAGATTCACAATCTGACCCGGTAGGAGGAATGAACACAATTTTAGAACCACAATTTACCCACAATTTTAGAACCACAATATACAGTCAAAAACAGTCGTCATGGAAACCACTAGCCTTGGCCTTCGTGAAAGCTGATGTCATTGGACGGTTTGTCTCTGCACGTTAGAGCCACCTGGTCGCAACCTGTGCAACTACCGCCATTACATACACTCCGCCCGTGATGAAAAGTTGTGTTTTATACCAAAGGTGGCAGTGATGTCGAATTCTACTGTTTGTCTCTGCACGTTAGAGCGTTTCAAAGTCCCGTATGCGTTCATATACCATTCATCCGATTGCCATGAAACTTGGGTGATATGTTGAGTGAGCTCCAGGGAAGGTGTTTGGCTTAGTAAATCCATATTACAATATATAGCGCACGAATAGATTCAACAAATAAGCGACGACGCGCGAAGCGTTTCAATAAGGTCCCGTATGCGCTCAAATACCATTCGTCCGATTACGATGAAACTTGGGTGAGATGTTGTGTACACCCTACGGAAGGTTTCTGGCTTAATAAATCCATTTTACAATAGGTAGCGCACGAGTAGATTCAACAAATGTGTGAAGGCACGCGAATCATTTCAACAAAGTACCGTATGCGTCCATATACCATTTATCCGATTGCGTTGAAACTTTGGTGAATTGTTGTGTACACTCCAGGAACTGTTTCTGTCTTAGTAAATCCAGTTTTTAATAAGTAGCGCACGAGTAGATTCAACAAATGAGCGACGGCGCACGAATCGTTTCCACAATGTCCCGTATGCGGTCATATATCATTCATCCGATTGCGATCAAACCTTGGTGAATCATTGAGTACACGCCAGAGAAGGTCTCAGGCTTAGTAAATCTATTTTACAATAGGTAGCGCATGAGTAGATTCAACAAATGAGTGACGGCACGCGAATCGTTTAAAGAAAATCACTTATGCGTTCATATGTCATTCATCCGATTCCGATGAAACTTTGATGAGTTGTTGTGTACACGCCAGGGAAGGTGTTCAACTTGGTAAATCCATTTTACAATATTGGTAGCGCACGAGTAGATGTAACAAATGAGTGACGGTGCGCGAAGCGTTCCGACAAAATCCTGTATGCGTTCATATACTATTCATCGATCGCGATGAAACTTTGATGAGTTGTTGTGTACACTTACGTGAAGCTTTCTAACTTAGTAAATCTATTTCACAGTTGGTAGAGCACGAGTAGATTCAACAAATCAGTGACAGCGCACGAATCATTTAAACCAAATCCCGTATGCGTTAAATGCCATTTATCCGTTTGCGATGAAACTTTGGAGAGTTGTTGTGCACGCTCCAACGAATGTTTCTAAATTAGTTAATCCAATTCACGATAGTTTAGAGGCAGTTAACAGAAATTGAAAAAAAATATTGTGTATCCAAAAGCACTTCAAGAAACAAAGTTACAACACTTTCTTTGATTGGCAGGACAACGTCTGCCGGGTCAGCTTGTTTGTTTATATATTTTATAATTTCAAGATGGGCGCTGCGCGCTACATTCAGTGTGAAATTTGTCTCTAATGTTACTGACGCTTCTTATATAATACTGACCTTCTACCGAGTTACGTTGTAATAATTTCCTGATTTACTAATTTGTACATTTTAATAGTAACTTAGGCCTAAAGCCGCCACCTTAAATGTATGAAGTAACTGCTCCTTTGCTTTGGGCATATCAAGGGACTTAAAATTTTCTACGTTATTACTAAATTTCGTTATCGTTCAAAGATTCTGAGAGTTAAAAATTGCAAGATGACCACTCTGTCCTGTATACAGAGTGGTATTTTTTTTACTTAGGCCTACGCAAGTCACCTCATACTCACCTCTTAGCAAGATTCGGCTTAATAACCCAATTCAATTCTGAGTTGTCGATTTTAATGAATCAATAGTTCGCGCAGCCGCCATCTTGAATGTATAGAAAGTCTGTTCTTTGTCTTGACCATACAAAGCCACACATATGGTTCTACTCAGTCACTTATTTTCATTACTCTAGGTCTCAAATGTTGAGATTTATTTATTTTTATATTTTATAATTTCAAGATGGTGGCTGCGCGTAATATTCAAGCTCATATAGTCATAACAGTAGTGGCTACGCGGGCTAAAGCGCTGCGTTAGGTCAAGGGGCCAAGCTCTCTGCTGACTCGGTAGACGCGTGGGTTCGAGCCCCACCGTCGGCTGTCCTTGAAATGGTTTTCCGTGGTTTCCCATTTTCAACACCAGGCAAATGCTGGGACAGTACCTTCTGACAGGCCACGGCCGCCGCTTCCTTCCCATCATTGCCCAGTTTCATTCCTCTTCATACATTCCATCTCTCATCCCGACGCGCAGGTCGCCCACGGGCGTCGATTAGAAAGACCTGCACTCGGCCTGTCAGGAGGCTACACGACAAAAAAAAAACCTTGGTAACGGAGGGTCGTTATATAAAATTATCTGAATGGCAAGTACTGTGAACATTGATTCATTGGATCAAATTTTGGATTATAATGTTTGCATCATTCGTACGGACGCCATCTTTAATTTTTTGGCGTGTAGTCTGGGCTTCAGACGCATAGCATATGAGGGCATGTTTTTCCGAAATTTGGTAGAGATCCGATTATTAGTTTAGTCGCATTTTGATTTAAGCTGTGAACATTTTGGTGACCACCATTTTCTTTTCGTTAATGGCGCTGATATAAAACTGATGTGCCCTTTGCTAGTGCTACGTCTGTACCAAATTTGGTTCAATTTGGTTTCGACGTGCTTGAATTGATAGTGGGGCAGGCATGAACACATATAACACAGACTGACACGGACCGGCTCGTGTAGATCTCGTAAATCTAATTTCGTTTTTTACAAAATTCGAAAAAAGGCTAAAAATGAGGTCCCATGGTTCATGATCGCGACATTAACGGTCAAGTAAAAAGAATCACAAGCGAGCGAACGTAGTGAATGTAATACGTGTTAGTTATTGTAGTTTTAAGGGGCGGAACAGCTAGGTCATCTGCCCCTAAAATGGCATACGTGTGTTGTACATATCAGTGCAAATGGGCTTGGGTCAAGTATAGTAGGAAGAAGGTTGTTTTTATCTAGAGTGTGCTCTGTTTTACATTTAATTGTCAGTAATATGCTCGTACTATTACTGTATACAGTATATCTCTCTAAATACGAAGCCATGTGAATAGAATTTCAATATACTGTATTTAGTTTCCGAGAGTTTGTATGTATGACAATTTCGGGTCAAATATTAGTGGTTAATTTTCGATACGCTATAATAATACGAGCTCACTGCTCGTAGATGCTAGCCTATCCCTTTCGACATATTATTCATCGTTTTCATCGTCAGAACCCTCCCATCTGGTCCTCGGTAGGTGTTGAGTTCCACCGAGAATCGTCAGTTGCCTAGCAACCGTCACAAGTACGAGGGCGAATTGAAAAGCCTTTGCCCCTATTTTTAGCACACAAAAACCATACAGGTAATTACAAATATACGTACTGTTCTACGTACCTTACACTATTTTCCCACATAGTCTCCACATTTGTTCAAACGTTTGTCCCATCGCAGGACTAAATTTGAGATGGCTTGTGGTATAAATCTGCCGACTGACTGTGGAACCATTGTCGGATTGCTGTCTTGGCATCATCGTTGCACGTGAATCGCTGTCCTGCCAGGAACTTATTTAGCGGACCATGACAATCCGAGGCCACATGTGCCAACCAGAACTGCCAACATTTTCCGGTCGTTTCACTGGGAGAGTCTGGATCATCCACCATACAATCCAGACCTCGCCCCTAGTGATTTCCACGTTTTTGGTCCGCTGAAGGACACATAGTAAGGCCCTTAAATACAACCTTTATCTCGGTGTATTTTTACTTGGTGGAGGGAAATTCACTTCTGTGGAACAACATTGATTAGCAATGCAGGCGTGGTTCGCGACTCGTGAGTTGCGAACTCTTTCACGTTACCTACACCAATGTGTCATAGATCGTGGAAGCCCACAGGCGCGTCACCGTTGAGTGCGATAACACTACACATTACGTAGAACTTATGACGTTATTACCACAGAAGCGTCATTACCAGGAGTAAACATTACGTCATATCTCCTCGCCACGGTGACTGGACAAGCAGTGATGGGAGTTTGCTTGAACGACATCGTCCGTCCAGAGCTAAGAGTGTACTACGGGCTCTTATGGGCTTTTACATTTAGCTGACTACCCCAAAATAGATGACTTTAATAATAACTGTATTTCCCCTGCCTTGTGTAATAGCTAGACAGCGGAAGTTCAGGCTGTAACAGGTAATGTTTTAGGCGCCTAAAATAGTCTCCTTAACTGTTATCAAAATTAAAACAGAAATTCAAATCTAACAAAGGAAAAACTAGTCAAACTGGAAAATTGTCACTAAAAATTGACTTAGAATGGAAAATAGGCGCTAACGTCATCATCATCATCATCTTTCTTCGGCTTTTCCCATTTAATTGGGGTCGCCGGAGCCAACCAGGCTCATTTTGGTTTTGGCCGGGGATTTAAGGCCGGATGCCCTTCCTGACGCCACGTGATTTTTCAGGTGAAAATTTCACCCCGCTGTCACCGGGATTCGAACCTCGGCCGTCCGGGTGAAAGACGAGCAGCTAAGCCACTGCTCCATCACGCTCCCCAAGATAGGCGCTAACGTCAAATTAGGCATTTTTAGGCACTATAAAACTGTGTTATATAGACCTAAACGTTCATGAAACATGTTAATTTAAAAGATGAGTCTTGTATACGTTAAGGACAAAAATAGATATTTGCCTAAAATCCACTGTCTATTGGTCACTCATACTTCAAAGATCCTGACTAGAATAATATACAAGAGGGTGGAAAGGCTGAAAGTAAAGATTCAAGGAGAAATATTTTCAACTCTGAGATTTGCTGATGACATTGTCATCTTAGCCATGTGAAGGAAAAGGATAGGCATTTGCCTAAAATCTGCTGTCTAGTAATAGCTTATTGGTCATGAGTGGACAGTACACGGTGCTGGACACTCATTTCGTGACACACAATTAACACATTCTCGACAGTCGACATACAGCGTGATTTTGTAATTCATCTGATAGTTGTGTCCGTGCACTGGATGGAACAGTCCCCACACTGTAGTACTTGATTCAGTTTAGAGTTTCAAACTCAACTCACGAGTGCAGACGGAGATATTTCAAACATGTTGTTAGGAAGCTCGAGAGTAGCCTAGTGAGTGTTTTGTGAAATAAAACAATAATACTGACTTACATTGATGTGCGTGGTAATTGTAAGCACGTATGGTGTTCCGTTTACGTTTTCCACGCATGTATAATAACAAGTTGAAGATGTAGGTCTATACTGTGTTGTAGCTGCAGTAGCGTAGCCAAGATCGACGAATTGGGGAAGGGTGTATAGTAACTAGGGGAAAGGGGGATAACAGCAAGCCGGGGAATTACTGGTCATTTATGAAGCAACGGCCGGCCCCGTGGTGTTGGGATAGCGCGCCTGCCTATCACCCGGAGGCCCCGGGTTCGATTCACGGCCTTGTCAGGGATTTTAGAAACGAACGTGAGGGCTGGAACGAGGTGCACTGAGCCTCGTGAAGACAATTGACTAGCTGCCTGACAGTGAGGCAGCGCCCCGATCACGAAAACCAAGATTAACGGCCGAGGGGACCCGATACGCTGATCACGTGTCACCCCAATATCTGCAGGCAACTCGACTTTCTCATATTCAAGCCGTTAACAGCAATCTTCAAATTAGTGTTAATGGATCCATAATATTTTCCAGATCTTCATTAAAACATTTTATTTTTAATTAAAACTAAACTACAGATTTAAAAAAAAAGGTTTCCCTTCCACTAAGAAAAGAATATAATATAATTGACCTGCTAGTCTGGATTTAAAATTATTTATAGGCTCAGTTTGAAATAAGCTACAGTATACTTGAGCGGGAAAAGGCTTGATTGGTAACTCTGGGAGGACGAAGTTGTAGGCTATATTGGCATTAAAACGAGTGTTATTTAATATATATATCTTATTGTTTATTATCAGTTTCTGTTTTATTATTTTTTGTAAAATTTCATAAAGGGGGTGGGGGAGGTACTAGCCCTCCCCCTGGCTACGCCACTGTGTAGCTGGCAAGTTCGTATCGGTTATCTGTTATCGGTGTAATAGTTGCTGTACCATAGCTGCGTCGCTACATGTGGCAACACTTGTAAGGTATGTGTCCGCAGAGGACGTGGCGCCTTGTTTTCTCGCTAAGAGCCAACGATATCTGCCGTCCCAAAAACAAAGCGCAATGCAGGCCGGACGTTTGTTTTAGACGAGTGAAAAATCTTAATGGAAGCCTGGAGGCGAGTTACTGCAGTACCTGTGTTGTTATCAGCTGCCCCAAGCGGTCCGATGATTGACAAAGCTGTCTCACACTCCTACTGAAGTACAGTCATTGGCAAATATAATGACGTTCTGTTCGTAAATACGTAACGTGTACTTCCGCGTCACACAATACTTCGACGTTGACTGTACTGTCTGCAAGTCGGTGTCGCCACGTGCTCAAGTCTAGAATTCAATTACATCAGATCGGTGGTGAAAAATGTGAAGCGATAGGGCGAGAGAGTGACTGTGTACAGGCTCACCCGCAGGCTTCAAGGTCAAGGGCAATCGTCTAAAACAAACTTCCGGCCTATAACTTCCGAGCACAGTGTCTACTCGTCCTACTGAGTGCGCAACGAGCCGTTATATTCTGCCGAATAGTAAGCATGTTGCCATAGCAATAGGCAAGGCTCTCCCCCTGGTTCTGCGCCTCAGCCCGCACTCGTAAACAACGGAGCTCCCATCTGTATCTGCCTGTGAATGTTTACGATGTTTCAAGTTAGTGATTTGCGTAAGATACTACAACTCTGATTCACGGTGGAGTCAAGATTTAACACATCTAACGCCATGTTGTTCTTGGCTCCATGAGTAGAGAGCCTTTCACCAGTGCGGCTCGTACTTAAATATTCAAGGTAGGCTAACTATGTATGGTACAGACTTAGAGCCTGCTTCACCAAGGCGGCGATAACAGGCCCTCGGTAAATGTCTCGTTAATTTTAATATCGGAATTAAGCTCGTTGGCGTTTCACCAGCACATTAGCATTAGTAAACGAATCGTTATTGTTGAGAGCTGTACAAAGCTCCTTGGAAGAAGAATATTGTAGCGGTATTTGTACAGGGCGCCAGGAAATGTTCTCCGGAGTGACTGCCGGCTTCTGCCAGAGCTATCAACAGCAGTTTAGTTGGCAGCACGGTGTCCTTGACAGGGTGAATCCCACACGTGTGGGCTGTAGGCTGTCGAAATCGTCAGTGTGTATTGCAATAAGCAAGCGTGTGTGTCATCAGCACTTCCAGCATCTGTTATGAATGTCTGTGTTGAGTACAACGTTTACTGTTTGTTTGTTTGTTTGTTTGTTTGTTTAAATACAAGCGACAGTCGTGCTGCCAACATAACTACTGATGCTAGCTCTCGCAGACGCTTGTGGGCACTGCGGAGAACATTTCCTGGCACCCTGTATATTCTTTGGTATAATCAAGCAGGCCGTGAACTGTAAAAAGATTAAAAGTTATTTGATCCATGATTTAAAAAACAAACAGGCTGATGAAGAAACGAGGAAGAAGAGCCTGGGCCCGAATGTTTCTTTTGATGAAATAAACGTATCCACTTGGTGGGTACTGAACTAGAATTCAGCCCAGCTTAGGACCTTTGACTGAGCCGAGGTTCGAACGACTTGTGCACCATTGGAAGGAAAAAATGGAAATTTGGAATTAAAATAATTTAGTAAATATATATGTATTATGGGATGCAAATGATGCATAATGAAAGGAATTTGGAGAATTTTGAAGCATTTTGAGGAATTTGTTATTTGGAAATATTCTGGTGAATGAGATTTTAACTAAGGAAGAGTTCGATCATTCGAAGCTGGACATTGTACAAAGCTTCATGTTTGGCACTAGAAAACCAGTTTTGGTTAGCAAGGCGATCATAACAAAGCAATGCACATGACCCGTGGATAAGAGGCTAGATCCAGGAGCCTTTATCAGAATATTTCAGTAGCCAATCAAATAAAAGCACATAATTTTTGAGGGAATCGCTTGTATATAAATTTGGCACATATAAAGTGAAATAAGCACATCTATAGGTGTAGAATGCAATATGAAATTTATTTTGTTGAAAAGAAATATAAATAATTGAATAATAGAGCAACGATGAGTATATTTCTATTAAAATGCATGAGTGTGAGGCTAGCTGAAAAAGGCTAGCGGTGACACGCCCCGCCGAGCAGAGAAGCGTGGCGTGACTCTCTCGCAGCTACTTGACACGAGCGGACGCGTTTGACGCACGCGCACAGAAGAGAAGCATTTATTTCACGCAACATAAGCCCAGTCGACAAGCACTGTTGTACTGTCGAATGACCAAGGGATCGCCGAGGAAGTTTAGAAGAGGAGCCGGCAAAATGAAATTACATTAGTATTGGAGAGACCAGCGTTTATGAAAGTATAACATCATCAGAACGAGGCTTCGCTTATAAAACAGCGCTTTATAGAGAAGCAATAACTAACAGTATTGTCTATAGCAAGTTACAATATTGCTACAACGAATTCAACTATATAATTCAGCATTATTACATCATAGTCTACATTATAGTCTACATGATGACAGCGAATTTAAGTCGGGGAGGAAAAGCTTATTCTACGTATACTGAAGAGAATATTATGGAGAACTAAATAAATGAAAGGAGGTTAATCTATACCATGGATTGGGAAGTCAGAGTGACTTGGAAAATCAAGGATCAAAACAGCTACAACTGCGCGACAACTTGCAGTATTCCAATATGAGTTTCTACACTACAAGCAAGATGTCCAACAACATCAGGACGAGATGTCAACTCAGGACTTGCGGATCTACGATGGCGAGACCACTCTGCAGGTCAGAGATAAGAAGCAGAAGACCGTTTGCAGCCAATCGAACCAAGAAACGCAGTTCCCAGGTCGCTGACCGTGAATATGGCAGATTCACCGTTAGCAGCTCCAGCCGAGACGCAGAGCGGGCGATTGCAGCCCGACTGAGATGGGGTCGCTCTCAGCTGATTTGCACGTGCTTGGCAGTGACTGGTTTCTCGAGGAGGCGAGCGATTGCAGCTTCTACGGAATATCAAGAACAGCTGAAAGAGGTATTTCTTGGCTGTAGAAGACATCTCAAGGTAGAACAACCGTTTGCTCTAATATCTGTAGTTTTGTTGTAACAGTAGAAATCCATTTTTGGAGTGACCAACTTCATTTGTAGAAATTTTTATCTTTAGTCTTTGTTTTTAATAGCTTAAATTTTAGAGTTTCATTGTAATTTTTGATACGTCTTCGTGTGTCTTTTAAGACGTTATTTCATGTATTTGCAACCTAGGATTTGCGTTTCTCGTATTTTTATTTTGAAGGAAACGTTGTAAGATACTCACTTTCTAACGATACTCGTTTTATAAAAGGAATGCTTCGGTAATATTGTATCTCGGAGAGAAGGCTTCGATTACATTGTATTTTGGAGAGTAGAGCGTCAATAATGACAAATTGTAAGAACATTTAAACATTATAATTGTTATTAACAATTTCTATGCGTAACAGCGAAAGTATACATTTATATGTCTATAATGCATAGTTATCAAGTAAAGCATTATTCTGAGATGCTGTAATATTATTTAACAAACATTATGATGTTGATATACATCTGAAATATTTATTTATAACAATTTGAATGTTATAAAATTCCAATAGCGGAATACAACTTATTAGACAACTAAATAGTCTTGGACTATTGATACTACGAATATACACTATAAAATAGGATCATGGTAGTGACAATTGAGGTCAAATGATGCCTATATTTATCAACAATTAAAGTAGAAACATTGTTTAACTGAGATGAATAGACCAGGAGATATGTTAATCTACCTGCGGTCTAGTATGTTAAAAACAACTTAAATATGAATTGTTCATATATTTAAATGTACACCAGAAGCGTGAGGATATGTATTTATTTTTATTAACAACTAAAAGACGAGCGAACTACAAATTAACATTGTTAACGTTTGGTAACGTGGAAGAACAAGTTTGTTATGGATCAAAGAGAACGAATAGCGCTAATGAAAGGAATAAGAAGTACTTTGTGAAATGTATTATTGTGAACGAACATGTAATTGTTGTAATTTGATGCACGAGGTTTAATAATTTACACAGGAGTTGGGAGTTAGGAGTGCATTCTGAACGGTAACATACTCGAGCGTAGTTACATAGTAAAATCACTAATTCTTCTACAAGTGTGTAGCAAGATGGGTTTTTCATGGAAGTAATGCCGTGCGGAGTTTTGAAGATTGTTTGTAGAGAGGAAAGGAAGGAAGTATGACATGTTTGGAGCGTAGTAAGACGCCATTGATAAGTATTGTTCACTGTATTGCGAAAGGAAGGAATATATTGCTATGTGGAGCAACGAATTGTTACAGGATGAGTAAGAAGCGCTAACACAAAGGTTAATGTTTGAATTGTTCATGTCAGCGAATATTTGTATATGATCCACGAAATGTATAGAGTCTTTAAGTAGTTTCGCATCGCTCTTTATCCTATTGTTTTATTTATTGACACGACATTCTAAGCTGTATTTAACTTAAGGGTTTGATATTTAAAGCTTATTTATTATGACATACCACTAGAAGTACCTGAGAATTTGATCGTTGGTTGAAACATTGTTCAAAGAACTGTTAATGTAACAGAGATACTATGAAGCTGTCAGATCGCGACTGATAGTGTTAATAGTATATTTTAAACCTCTATGAACAATATCACGGGTTCAAACTCGGCCGAAGTCGTCGGACTTTTAAAAGCGTTAAAAAATCCCTCAGTATGCCTTCCTTCGGAGGAGAAGTTAAGCCGGCGGGCCCATGTCATAGATTTATGGCACGTAAAAGAATCTTCCACTAACTACAGTTGTGTCAAGTTAATTTGTAGGTTAGATTTGGTTAACGCTATTTAAGTTCCAACGTTCGTCGCCAGGTGCGGTGTCATCAAGTAGCAAAGTTCACACCTAGGTGTCGTTCACCGTAGCATTTGATAGCAAAAGTAGGTATGCAGTCCTTACCTGAATTACAGATTACACACACAAATACAGCCATCACAATTAACACCGGTTATTGATTCTACACACACCCAAAGTGCACGGGGCTAAATGGCCGCGTTGTCGCAGCCTCTAAACTGAGGAACCAACCAACAACCAATATTTATGGAAAAATCGCCACAGTCAAGACTCGAACCCAATTGTTCAGTCTCTAAAGTTGGCGTGATAATCATTACTCCAGGCAGGCTACACTAGCACTAGTATTTTCAGGCTTGTTCCCAGCGCAGCGGGAGAACGACGAGATGAGTGCATTATTAAGCCTAATCCACACCGGCAGATTTGTTTGCAGACTGTATGTAGATTGTTGGCATACTGTAAACAAACTGTTTGAAAACTGTATGAAAACTGTATGTATACTACTTTGGAGTCTGGAAACAGTCTCCATACAAGTCTGCATACAGTATGCAGACTGTATTGAAACATTGTATCCGACACAAGTATGTTAACTTGTTTTGCGTCCACACCAGAATTAGACCTCAAGTCCACATTCATACCTTCACCACAGGGTGATTTCTTATAAAGTCTGCGAATGTGTAAATTGGGGGATCAAAGTGAAACGATCATGATGGGAGGGGGATTTGTTTAAATGTACCTCTTGTATTAGTCGAATAATTAACCAAAATACTCATTCTACTAATATTTCATATAACAACCGCTATTTTCTTTTTGTGGGGAGTGGGTGAAATTTGACACCCCGCCGGTAGCCCACTAAACTACATTTTGTGGCAATATAATGAGATCACTGTGTGGTCATTGGTGGGACATGTTTCAAGGCCTAATAGGTTTTGGTCCCTTCATCAGCCGATATGAATTAATAAATGTCAAAGACACACGAAATGTATAGCGTAACAACAAAAAGTCCCTTGTTATTAAACCTTATATGGTGCACCATAAAGAAGGATGGGAAATTGAAACTAAATCAACACAATATGATGTGGAAAAACGTGGCTAGCTGGATGCATCTGTGGTTTGTATCCGGTCTACAGTTTCAAAACACGTCCACACAGGAAGACTTGAGACAAAATACTTGTTTCTTGTATGCGTGTTTTCCATTTCATTGGAAAACAGAAAACATTGTATCTTGTATCTTGAAACACGAGATTTGTTTGTCATTTCCTCATTTGTGTGTCAATTGTATGCAAACTGTATGCAGACTGTTTCCAAACATCACTCGAGTCTCCCGATTGTATGTAGAATGTTTTCAAAAAGTATGCAAACATTCCGCATACAAATGAGAAACATTTGGGAAACAGTCTGCATACAATGTTTCTGGAAACAAATCTGCCGGTGTGGACGAGGCTTTAGCTTATGTCAGACCTCAAGAATGACAGAGCGCTCCAGCAGTTACAGCCTGAAACGGTGCCCCGCTGGTAGACAACCTCTATAGCTTTTCTTGAAACCTAATACCTTTTATTAGGAAAGGAAGGAAGGAAGCTTGTAGTTTTGTGACCGTTAATGTTGTGATCAAGAGTCACGGGACCTTCTTTTTGCGTGGAATCCGAACCATAGAACATGGCATTTCATTTCGAAAATCTCACATGCATTGATCGGGAATCAAACCCGGTCCTCCTTGGTGAGAGGCAAATAGCTTAACCACTGTGCCCCCCCCCCCCACCCCCCCCCCCCCACCCTCCAAACACCTTTTAGGGGCTTGGGCATCGTAGTAATTTTCTGGCTGTCGCCCATCAGGTCTGGGTTCGATTCCCGGTTCTACCGAGAAATTTAATTCTGGAATGGGGTTCACTCAGACTCATAAGGCAAAACTGAGAAGAGGTGGGTTCGATTCCTACCTCATCTATCCTTGAAGTAATTTTCTGTGGTTTACCACTTCTATTCCAGGTAAATGCAGGGATGGCTCCTAAGTGAAAGTTACTGCCACCTCCTTCCCATTCCTCATCTGAATTTTAAAAAAATACACACACTACTACTGATACCACAATAGCACATGTTATCAGACAAACTCTACACACACCCAAGTACACGGTGCTAAATGACCACGATGGCTGAGCCCCTCAAAACAATAACATTTTAGCTTCGTGTATTTAGAGTGGTTGTAGAATGCGTCTGATAATCTGTGTTATTGTGGTGTCTGTTGTTGTATGTGAGTACTTTTTTGAGGTGAGGAATGAGAAAGAGGCGTCTGTGGCCTTGAGTTATGAACCATCCCGGCGTTTGCCTCCTCAGGAATCCACTTCTAGGATGACTGAAGTGGGAATAGAATACCCCCTCTTCTCAGTTCTGCTACACAAGACTGAGCCTATCCCGATTCAGCCCTCAGACCAGAATTAAATTCCTTTGCAGATTCAGGAATGAGACGCGGACCACAGCCAAGGATGCTAACCACTACACCATGACACTAACTGAAGTTTAAATTTCTCAAAGTGACACATGAGTATAACCCAAGTGTCTCATTTCAGGAAGAGGATACGATGCGTATTCCGGGAACTGATTCCTGCTCATATCCTGGGCGGGTCTCTCTCCATGTTTGTCGTGCGGGGAACACCTCCTCTCAAGGTCACAGTGCTGGCTGTCTCAACATCCGTGTCTTTACACACTCCTTTTAAGTTATTCAAGCAAACAAATCATTCCTAGAGTTGGATTTTCATGACCACAATGATGACCAAGGAGGCTTTCAGCGATTAGGTTATGTGTTGTGCTCGAACACGTCAAAAGTTTGGAATACTGTCTCAACATACAGTACTTTATGAATCTTGAAACTCGGAAAATTCATGATTATTTTGTGCCATTGTTTCAAACTTTGGTGTGGTGTGAGTTTCGAGATTCATAACGT
This sequence comes from Meconema thalassinum, assembly GCA_946902985.2. NCBI lineage: Eukaryota > Metazoa > Arthropoda > Insecta > Orthoptera > Tettigoniidae > Meconema > Meconema thalassinum. Next base: position 264,916,510 of record OX336390.1, on the reverse strand, counting down.
ATTTTGTGACATTTTCTGAATTGTAAGCTGAGGAGTGTATTTTGTAACATTATTCCAAAATTTTGTTGCGGTGCGGTGTGTAAATGGCAGATGGCGCCTAAATGAAAGTCACTGCCACCTTCTTCCCAATCCTCATCTGGCGACCAAAGTCGCAGGTAACCAATGAAATATGTCACCAACTTGGGGTGAAAAGTCGCAAAAACTATGGGATTTGAAGATCACATTTCGAAATTCGGATTAGCAACCTTTATATTGTTATTTCTTAAAGTTTGGGGGAATATCGAGTATTTATTTACTTACTTTACTTTTATCGTTGTGGTCACTAGGGACCGCGAGATCTCAACTGTTTTTCTTCTTGTTAACCCACCACGCCTTCATCCCTTCGGAATAGGATTTCTTCCATTTATCCGAGTGAACATAGCCTATATCTTGCTGGGTTTTACTTCCTCTTGATGAACCTGACGGAGTTTTTGTTTCAATGGGGTTCTGAGCAAGATATCTGATTCAGAAATGTCAAAATTTAACAAGTCCTTATCCAATTCCACCAATCAAGGAGGCATTTATTTATTTATTTATTTGTAGGACTAAAAAGAACAAATTGATTGCATAATCCTCTCTCTTACGTTAAAAAAAATACAGCGTGTTGAACAATCATATTTAACAAACTACAGATACAAGAAAATTTAAAACAATCTATGTAAATCCATTGGTCTAATGCACTTGCCACGATCTCGTACGACTTATAGCTAAAGCCCTGCGCGGATGCGGATATCCGCAACATTTTTCGCCATGCGGATACAGTTTGCATGGCTTTGCGGATAGCGGATAAGCTGCGGATAATATTTGGAGTAAATTTGCGGATAGTTTTTAGAATACAATCCGAACTTGTTGAATATCATGGGGAAAGTTGGGTAATTGTGCGGAGCTATGTTTTTCGAGTTGGTAGTACAACTAGCAACTCAGTTCCCTGCTACCCTTTTAAGCTGTCATCGTACCTATCAGATAGGCACAGTCAGCATGATGCCAGTTGCTATTATCTATTATGACACCATCACAAGACCGATTCTTGCTTAAGTGCGCACAATTCCCTCACTATCCCTTACTAGGGCCCGCATGTTCATGACTTTTTTTTTTCATTATGTTTTTTTCATGACAAATGTAAGATGATGATTTACGCTAATTCCATTCAAATTATGTCACTAAGGATAATCAACACTCCGAACTGAAAATGGTTGCAATTCTGGCTGTGTAATATTCATTTTAAACATAGCACATGACATGACATACTGTACAGTACATAGCCTAGGGGAACCACTTTCTGCTCAAGTGTCTAAAAGATAAAGTATACAGTAAAGCAACACATTGAAAATATTATTGTAATGCCAGTAGATTCGGATAACAAACTTGTGGAAAGCAGTCGTGTGGATGCGGGGCGGATGCGGATAACAGCCGTGCGGATGCGGGGCGAATGCTGACAACATTCGTGCGGATACGGGGAGGATGCGGATAACAGCCGTGCGGATACGGGGCGGATGCGGATAACAGCCGTGCGGATACGGGGCGGATGCGGATAACAGCCGTGCGGATGCAGGGCGGATGCGGATAACGTTCTGTTTATCCGCGCAGGGCACTACTTATAGCCCACCATTAATGCTCTGGTACGAACGATGAGAGTTATGATAGGTATGCAGCTTGTAGAAATTATGTAAGTTAAGCATGATGCGGCACAAATGAATGATATATTGTATTTGGCCATACGATGACCTGCATCGAGACTGTGAACGATGGTGGGGACTTGATTTTGAGGCTACGCTATGTAGAGTTATAGTTGCGATTGCTACTAACCTTCGCTCATTTTAATACAGTATAAGCCACTGACGCTCAATGAAGCATGGTGTTATATGCTCATCTCTGTGAATGCAGGCATTTGATCATCATTAAAATATAATGTATGGCGCTACCGCTGAGATATGGACAAACGTAGGGAATTTTACCTTGAAAATGTATACTTTTCTAAACGATCCTTAGGGTCTTTTTGTGCTATTGAATTGTCAACTCCGTCAGTGAACCTTCTTAATGCACATACGTATCAGGGATCACTGTGGAGTGAACACTTCTAACATAGGAACATGCAAAACAAACACATGGTTAAGGCGTCAATGTTAACTATGACTCATCGATGACGTCACTTCCAGTTTGCTAAGGAGTACCATAATTGGACACTGGAGAATTGGGAATTGCTAACATTCTCAGATTATTCGTGCTGCATTTCCACATGATGTTTTTTATACGATACCATCTGTGAACTGGTACAAGATGTGCCCCTAACAATGTGAGCCGTGAAGAGTTTTGGCCGTTAGGACTCGAGATCAAGGTCAGTTCCAGAGTGATATGTTTGAGAACAGTCTTATGCCGGGAATAACCACCACAATCTCCATACCTCAGCCATATTTGTAGTTCTTTATTTCTTCGTCATATGAAGAGCATTGTCTATATAACGCCATTTGAACTGAACAAAGTCTAGTTGAAGGATTACTACCGGTATCCCAGTTAACATTTGTTCAAGCTGCATCACCAGGGCCACAGGGAGGATTTAAGGACCCCTATGCAATGTTTTGCTCGAGGCCCCCCTCCCCCCATCTCTGAAATACTTTTAATTATTATTTGTTTTATGAAATATATTTTAGTTAGTTATTGTGGTTTTGAGGGGCGGAACTATGAGGGCATCTGCCCTTGAAATATATAAGGTGTGTTCAAAGAGTAACGAGCCGGAGGCATAATTACAGAAACCAGTACCTGTATGTTAAAAGTATTAGCCCTGGCTGTTGAGGCACTTGTCCCACTGTGACACGAGGCGGTGAATGGCTGTTTCATAAAATTCCCTGGGCTGCGATGTGAACCAGTTCCGCACGTATAGCTGGACGTCGGCGTCCGAGGTGAATCGTTGGCCCCGCAGAGCCCTTTTCAGGGGACCAAAGATGGCATAATCACAGGGAGAGAGGTCTGGACTGTATGGAGGGTGGCCGAGAACCTCCCATTTGAATTTCTGCAGGAGTGCCGCGACTGTGTTGGCCGTATGAGGTCGTGCATTGTCGTGGAGCAGAATGACCCCACGGGTGAGATTGCCTGGTCGTTTTGTTTTGATCGCTTGGCGAAGGGTGGTCAAGGTTTGCGAGTAACGCTGGGCATTCACTGTTGTCCCGTGCGCCATGAAGTGTATCAGAAGGGGGCCATCTTGGTCAAAGAAGAACGTCAGCATTACTGGCAGCGTTGGACGATTGATGCATGCTGCTGCTCACCTTGTATCGTCACGTGACGTGCACGCGTGCTCTCTAGCGACGGGCTGTGACCTTCCACGCTCTGGTCAGAACCACGCCTCGTTACACACGCCTCGATTAGCCGATGTCGTCACCGGTTTGCGCATTCCAGCCACCGGCTCGTTACTTTTTGAACGCACCTTATATATTGCAACTAGCAACCCGACCCGGCTTTTCCCGGGAACAGTTATGAAAGCAGTACGTGATAAGCGCTTTTTTTTTCAGTGTCAATGAACAACGACCAATATCTGTTTAACGTCTCGGCGTGATGGGTTAAAATCACTGACTGGACTATTAATTATATTATCATGGAAATGAAATATCCTCGCCGCTAGATGGGGGCTTCATTCATTCCATTCCTGACCCGGTCGGAGACTGGAAGCAGGCTGTGGATTTTCATCATGGAAATGAATGTGCAACAAATTCTTGTTAGACGTAATTTAAGAATGGCGAGGTGCATGAAACACAAATTCCCCTTCCGTCCAATCTTAACTTGACTGTGAATTTTGCGGAACGAAAAGTTCACAGGCGAAATGAAGAAAAGCCGAGTTGCACTTCCAGGGAAACTCCAAACACAACCACTCTTCTCTAAAGTTTTTAACTCAACACGACTCGACAGTTTGCTGCTGGCTATATCTGGGGCAATAAGCTCATCCGCTAGCTAAGCTGTAACTGGGATGATAGACTCGCCCCTAACTAGCTCGTAAACTGTCGCCTCAGAAACTGAATGGAAATTGTTGGATGAAATGAAAACGTAAAAACATTTATAGTAGGTGATGTATTGAAGATAGAGATATGCTCTCCCGGACTTTTTTGTAGAACTTTTCATGCTGAACAATTCTTACACTCGTAGCATACAGATATTTGTAACGGTTTGCCCAGCGTATGCTTAAAAAGCGCACAGACGCCAGTTTGTTTTCCGACCTTTTCACTGAAATCGTTAGTGCTTGATTTTCTTCGGTCATAAATAAATTATTTTCTACAGAAACCTTCCTCGAGATATCCTTTACAGAATGGTGAAAACCGCATCAAAATCCATTCAGTGGTTCTCGAGATTACCCGTGGCATTCAAGAATCGGGGACTTTGTTTTATACTAAGTAGAGATTATACGCCAATCAGTAAAATTTAATATAATATAATCCCCCTTCCGTCCAATCTTGAATTGACTGTGAATTTTTCGTTCCGAAAAGTACACAGGCGAAATAAGAGTTGCACTTCCAGGGAATGGCGAGGTGAATGAAACTCAAATCCCCCTTCCGACCAATCTTAACTTGACTGTGTTTCACAGGCGAAATTAAGAAAACCCGAGTTGCACTTCCAGGGAAACTCGAAACACAACCACCCTTCTCAGAAGTCTTAAGACTCAACGGTTTGCTGCTGGCTGTATCTGGGGCAATAGGCTCGCCCGCTAGCTAGGCTGTAACAGGGATGATAGACTCGCCCTTAGCTAGCTCGTAAACTGTCGCCTCGGTAGTTGAATGGACACGGTTGGAAGAAATTAAAACGTAAAAACACTTATAGTGGGCGATGTATTGAAGATAGACATATGCTCTCGCGGACTTTTTTGTAGAACTTTTAATGCTGAACAATTCTTACACTCATAGTATTTAGATATTTTCATCGGTTTGCCCAGCGTAAGCTTACAAACCGCTCGGACGACAGTTTTTTTTTTTTTTTTTTTTTAGACTTTTCCACTGAAATCGTTACTGCTCGGCTTCCTTTGATCATAAATAAATTATTTTCTACAGAAATCATCCTCGAGATATCCTTTACAGAATGGTGAAAACCACATCAAAATCCATCCAGTGGTTTTCGAGTTTACCCGTAACATCCAAGAATCGGGGACTTCGTTTTATGCTAACAAGGGGAGGATACGATGTATGGGTCAACGATTCGAATCATCTTTATTACACGTGTAGGGCATGACTAGGCGTATGCCAGGTGCAAGTAGTAAGGTGCGCTTCTCAGCCGATTCCGAGAAATTAATTATTAATTATTCGTAATTGCTGTAGCGCGTTCATATGCGCTGTACGTTAACATGAAGCCAAGAAGCTCATGGTTAAGCGGTAAGAGCCCTGCTTCGTTAGCGTGGGATCACTGGATCGAATCCCAACGGTGAGCATTTTTTTTTGTAAACATACGCAATTCGTACAACAGTAGGTGTCGTGAATAATGTTCATTTTGCAGTCAATTGTAATAACGTGTTATGTGAGCGGGAAAGGGGAGTGGGAATAAATATTACAGGAGATTACATCCTCGTCGCGGAATTTGAATGCGGTCCACTTCCATCGGCCTTCGTAGGCACCGGCACATCACTATAACGTGTAATATCCGACATCGCACAATTATTCCCACTCTTATGATGTTGCTAACTCAAGAGCCAAGGAACGAATGCGGCATTCAACGTTTCCTGGGTGAACCGTTTATCCTCCTGCCCACCGTTATCGTTAGTTTGTGTGCAGGTGACCTCGCCAGTTCCGAACACTTTCCAACTGTAGCAACAGAGTATCGAGAAGGCAGTGCGAGAACAGAGTAACAAAAAGGCAGTGAGAGTACAAATATCAAGTAGGCAGTGAAGAAAAAAAAGTCTGGGAATTGTTATGTATTATGAGTGTGTAAAAAAATAGAAATATTTGCCTGTTGATGAATGTCATGAGTAGTAAAAACGGTAACACAACCAATACCCATAGCATGAGACACTATTGGCGGGGTACGGAGTGGTCTGATGGTTCACTGACGTGCAATGAACGGAACAGACTGGACCTTCAATGTATAAACGTATACATATAATAGAGTACACCTGACCATTTATAATAGCAATGTATTGGCAATGCCCCGACTGTTTATGTAATGTCACATGAACATTATTCACGACACCTACAGTTGTACGAATTGCCTATGTTTACAAAAAAAAAAAATAGAGGCTCATCGGTGGGATTCGAACCAGTGATCCCACGCTTACGAAGCAGGGCTCTTACCGCTTAACCATGAGCTTCTTGGCTTCATGTTAACGTACAGCGCACATGAACGCGCTACAGCAATTACGAATAATTAATAATTAATTTCTCGGAATCGGCTGAGAAGCGCACCTTACCACTTGCACCTGGTATACGCCTAGTCATGCCCTACACGTGTACTACAGATGGTTCGAATCGGTGACCCATACATCGTATCCTCCCCTTGTCAGTAGAGATGTGCACAAAACAATTTGGTATTTTTAAGTACCGGTACTGTAATTTTAATTCAGTTAACGAGCACAGGGAAATATTTTGCAATTCAGCAAGTCTTCACTTTAATAACCAGCACATAAGGAAAAATACTTAGCATTTTAAAACTCCGCATTACTCTTATAGCAGATTCAACACTAAATTATACTACATTACTTCTAAACAGTTACAACTCGGGGGGGAAGAGGGAGGGGGGTCAGAAGTGACTACCCTGTGCTCTTTTGGGGGTAGAATAATTACAACGCGTGTTTTGCAATTTTCAAAATCAAGGAACTTCTTTTAATAAATGATCGTTTTCCGCTAATACTTTCGCACTGTCATTTATGGCTCTGAAGTGTTTTCTCTTTTGTCAGTTAAAAGTTCGGTAACATGAGATATATTCTGCAGAGCTGTAGATAAATCGGCATCCTTACTTTTCAAAGCCTCGTACAGGTTGTAAGTCAAAGCCAACATTTTACAAAATGCAAAATAAACTGAAACTAACGTGCACTACTGCGGGCCCTCATTGCTTACGGGTTCTTATGCATTTGCCTCACTTGTCCATGCCCCCCCCCCGTTCTCGGCGGCAAACTCCGGAATGATGACCAAAATGCCCGAAAAGAGCAAAAGTATTGCAAAACACTCATTCTTTCTCATACGTTCCGTGCCTGCGAAGCAAAAAAAGCGTATGTCCATTATTTTGTTTTTACAGGATCGCTAAAAGTAGTCTAGCTTGTCCCCCTTTTGCCCCTCTGTTATGGAATTTGCGTCTGTTCTCATCTCAGGCATTTATTTTCAGAACACCCTGTTTATCAGCCCAGAAAGTATCTGGCTGTCTCCAAATGTTCAGGACATCAAATACACCCCGGATAATCCCAGTGTTGTTGCTGTTGTTTCATATGAGGGACTTGGACATCGTGATCATTTTAGCCTCATGTACAGTTACCGGCAGCTAACTCTGCACGTGTCCATGCCCCCTCCTCCTGCATACTACTGCAACGAAAAACATTTGTCACGCTAAGTGGCACTGGCTTAGACTAGTAATATCCGAGGGAACATCCTATTGCCGCGGGTTAATGTTTTCAGACGGGGAAGTATTCGGCACGATCCCCGCACCGCTCCACACCCCTCTCCTACTGCTGATTTCTCAAGATCAAGGGCGCAGCCAATCTCCGGGATCTGTACTTGGGTATGTGTGGGATTTTGTCTGAATACCTGTGTTATTGTATTGGCTGTATTAGTGTGTATATTTTAATTCAAGTGAGGAATGGGAAGAAGACGGCCGTGGCCTTAGGTTACTAACCATCCCGGTATTTGTCTGGAGTAGAAGTTGGAAACCTCGGAAATCCACGTTCATGATGGTTGAGGCAGGATTAAAAACCCACCTCTTCTCAGTTTTGCCTCACGAGGCTGAGTGTTCCCTGTTCCAGCACTCAGACCAGAATTAAATTTCTTGCCAGAGCCGGGAATCCAACCCGGATCTTTGGGGAGACAGCCAAGAATGCTAGCCGCTAGTCACGAAGTGGTCAATTCCAGTGTTGACACCTTGAACACTTCATTGCATGTCATGCAAAGTGATACCACCAGAAATCAAGGCCAACATGCTTTCCCAGAAAAGAACGTAAACTACTGAGAAACGGTGCAACTTCACCGGGAATGCTGATAAGGAGCCATCCTTGTCTTCTGATAAGGACTTAATCTTGTATTTTCTCCTCCGTCTTTTCCGTTAACTAATTCTACTTACATCATCACCACTAGAGCAGTGGCGACTCGTGCCTTGATATGATGTGGCAGTATCGGATTGCCTTGTAGGCTATACGGATTTCCTTAACATAACCGTGTTTGTTAGGTCGGGCACGACTGCACAGAGAAGCTGGAAGTTCTGGTTTCGAGGTTTCTAATCCCAGCGCTAATACTGTATTGGCCATCCTGACAGGTTTTTCCCAAGCCTATCCAGACTCGCTCCCAGCCATTCCCGAGATTATCCTTGTTTTAATTCCCGAGGCACCTACCCCAATCCTAATCCCGAAAAATTACAGTAACACACACTTCAGTCACAACAGAGACACAGGTTATCAGACTAAATTCATTGCACACTCAAGATGTCCCAAGCCCCTAAAATGAACTAACAACTCCGAAAATGTCCTTCTTTTTAACCTAGCTTTGCAAAACAAATAAATAAATAAATAAATAAATACAAAAATAAATATATAAACAAATAACTACATAAATAAATAACTACATATCTCTTTTAGCCGGCACCGTGGTGTTGGGGGTAGCGCGCCTGCCTCTCACCCGGAGGCCCCGGGTTCGATTCCCGCCTGCGTCAGGGATTTTAAAACTGACGTGAGGGTTGGAACGGGGTGCACTCAGCCTCGTGAGGACAATTGAGTAGCTGACTGACATTGAGAAAGCGCCCCGATTATGAAAACTAAGATTAACGGCCGAGGGGACAAGATGCGCTGATCACGCGTCACTCCAATATCTGCAGGCCAAATGGCTGGGCAGCGGTCGTTTGGTCGGCCTAGGCCCTTCATGGGCTGTATAGTGCCAGGGGAGGGGGGAAACCTTTCGATGGATGAAAATAAAATTAGAAACACATACTTCACATATTATTTCATGTACAGCTTAATTTTATTCTAAACGTAGGAATGAATCTTACATTCATCCGCCATATTCAAAGTAAATAACACGCCATGTTCTAAAGCTATGCAAGAAGGTTAACTCTGCATTTGTCACGAAACGTGGTACAAAGAGTGTTTCAAAATTCCATAAAATAAGCCTACATTTTCCCTAGATCACAAGACAGTCAGATTGGAATATTAGGCGCAGCCAGCATCTTGAATGTATAAAATATTGAAAACAATAAATCAGAATGCGATTGAATTGAACTATACTGATGAAATTTGGCAAGGAAGTAGATTCATATTTGGGCTTTAATATGATCTAGGTACAGGTTTGTGGGAATCATACATTTCAAGATGGTGGGCGTGCAAACAGTACAGAATTCGATCACTCAGGATGCAATTGAGCAAATGCAACGAAACTTGGTAAAATATGACAAATACACCACAAAACTTCCCCTGGTATAGTCTCGGTTCATTCTTATGGTTCAGTGCTGTCTTTACTACCATACGTGAAACATAAAAATTGGTATCTCGGGAATAAATAGAGCGTTAATGACGAAATTTAGCACAAACGTACGCATATTTTAGTAAGATACGTATTCTCCTTAATTCACAAGTTTCCTCTGCTTCATACATTCAAGTTGGTGGACGTGCGTACTATTGTTGTTCCATCTGAGGGGCTTCAACAATGTGGTCATTGAGTTCCGTGTACTCGGGAGGGAGTGTGGAATTTTGTCTGATAACCTGTGTTATTGTAATGGCTGTACTAATGTGTGTGCATTTGTAATTCTAGTGAGGATTGGGAAGGAGGCAGCCGTGGTCGTAAATTAGGAACCAACCCGGCATTTGCCTGATGTAGAAGTGGAAAGCCACTTCCAGGATGGCTGAGGTAGAAATCGAACCCACCTCTTCTCAGTTTTGCCTCATGAGGCTGAGTGTACCCTGTTCCAGCCCTCAGAGCAGAATTAAATTACTTGATAGAGCCGGGAACCGAACCCGGGCCTCCACGGTAACAGCCAAGAATGCTAGCCGCTACGGAACGAGGCGGACGTTGCGCTGGCAATTGCAGGGAATGGTACAAAGAATTAATAAAACGGGAACAAGGGCCCTACTAAAAAAAAAAGTAATCCTTAGTGCGGATGGCAATCAAAGGTTACGATCTAATTGGCTTAGAAATGCATCCGGATATTGCAAGTTCATGGGAAGCTTTACTGGTGAGAGTGTGTTATCGCTCCTATGATGACGAAAGAACAACTGCGGTATTGATTGAATGGGGAACTCCGTAGCTGATAAACGGATCAGGAACTGGACGATTTGGCGCCACATTATTGATGTAACCTTCTAAGGTCTTGGAAGGTGATTTCAATGAAGGAAAGTTGTCACTGCTTGTTTATTCCAAGATCACCTGCTTGCTGTGTGATCCGCTCCAGTCTTCCTCTTGCTTTCAATATGTACCTAAGCCAGTTATTTACATAATGATATACTGTACGCTCTCAATAAAGAACTTGTTCCTCGATCTTATACTATAGTCACACTGCGATGAAGAGTAATGAGTCTGAGAAAGAAGGAAAACTTCCGCTCGCTCACTTCTTCAGTACAGTCTACCCTATAAGTGGCGAAGTTGGTAGCATGCTGAACTGCTGTGCCCAAGATAGCGGGTTCAAACCTGGCCGAAGTCGTCGGATTTTGTTAAGAGCGTTAAAAATCCTTCAGCCTTCCTTCGGAGGGGAAGTAAAGCCGGCGGTCCCATGTCATAGATTTATGGCATGTAAAAGATCCTTCCACAGACTAAACTTGTGTGGAGCTAAATTTCTAGGTTAGATTTCGTTGGAACGCTCTATCAAAGTTCCAACCTTCACCACTAGGTATCATTGACATCTGGTAGCGAAAGTTGGAACTACTTGAAATTGAACGGAACATGTAGCTCGCCCTCTGGGTGTCGGCTGGAAGCAGCTACAGACTGTGGCGAGCCAAACATGCCTTCGGTCACTCCCGGCACTAAAAGCCATACGATAAATAGATAAATACCCTATAAGTGTTGTTGTTGTTGTTGTTGTTGTTTGAGTCTTCAGTCTTTTGACTGGTTTGATGCAGCTATCCATGCCTCCCTGTCCTGAGCTAATCGTTTCATCTCTACATAGCTCTGACACCCTACATCCGAGGCAATAATGGGTATCTTCTGTGTATTTGGGTGAGTGACAATTTACAAGAGGATTGAAAGCCAGATAGAAACGGAGTTGGGTGAAGACCAGTTTGGTTTCAGGAGAAATGTAGGAACAAGGGAAGCTGTACCAAGTCTTAGGCTGATTTTGGAAGGTAGAATAAGGAAAGATAAGAGAACGTTCATGGCTTTTGTAGACTTAGAAAAGGCTTTTGATTACGTTGATTGGACTAAATTGTTTGACATGTTGAAATCGATTGGAATAAAGTACAGGGATAGGAGGGTGATATACAATCTATACAGAAACCAGACAGCAGTCATTCGAGTTGAAGGACATGAGAGAGAAGCTGGTATTCAGAAAGGTGTAAGGCAAGGCTGCAACTTATCACCCATACTTTTCAATCTTTACATTGAACAAGCAATGAAGGAAATTAGAGAACAAATTAAAGTGGGAGTGAAGATTCAAGGAGAAATAATTTCAACTCTGAGATTTGCTGATGACATAGTCATCTTGGCCGACAAGCCTGAGGATTTGAATGAGTTTTTGAATGGTATGGACTCCGTCTTACAGAAAGAATTCATGATGAAAATTAATAAATGTAAAACAAAAATACTGGAATGCAGCCGAAATAAATCAGAAACCTCTATGGAGATCATATTGACAGGTGAAAAGCTGAAGGAAGTAGAAGACTTCTGTTACTTAGGAAGTAGAATAACCAGTGATGTACGAAGCAAAGAGGATATAAAAAGTAGGTTGGCTCAGGCAAAGAAAGCTTTTATACAAAAAAGGAATCTGCTGACATCGAATATAGATTTAGGTATTAGGAAGTCATTTTTGAAAGCCTTTGTCTGGAGCGTGGCGCTCTATGGAAGTGAAACTTGGACTATTGGTGCAGCAGAAAAGAGGAGAATAGAAGCATTTGAAATGTGGTGTTACAGGAGAATGATGAAGATCAGATGGGTAGATAGGGTTACAAACATAGAGGTATTAAGACGAGTGGGAGAGGAGAGATGTTTCTGGCGACTGCTAATGAAGAGAAGAGATAGGTTGATAGGACACATACTAAGACACCCAGGAATAGCAAGCTTAGTTATGGAAGGAAGGGTCGAGGACAAGAACTGTAGGGGTAGACCAAGGTTAGAATATGTTAAACAGATTGCCTCAGATGTAGGGTGTGGTAGTTATGTAGAGATGAAACGATTAGCTCAGGACAGGGAGGCGTGGAGAGCTGCATCACACCAGTCAAAAGACTGAAGGCTCAAACAACAAACTTACACAATTCAATCATTTTTCATCAGTCCAAAGATTGGCTTTATTAAAAGTTACTTCAACAAATTTCATACTTTTAATATTCGGCTCTAGGGGGGGATTGGGTGATAGCTGTTGTAACAGTTCATTTTCCGCAGTTCGTCTTAGTGCAAAATTTTGAAAACGCATCAATGACTAGATATAACGTCTTTCATACATTATGCGGGAGGTCAGTTTAACCACACGTCACCAGTTAAGTAACTGTTCAGTATATGCAGCTATTAGTCATTTACATTCGTTTATAATTATTACTACGAAGATGTCTTATTTACCCAGGAGCATCGCCGCGCCGCGCCGTCTGCAAGGAATGTAAGCTTCCAGTTTGTTCAGACTGCATGGCCAAGTTGTGTCGTGCCTGTGGCAAATGAACATATTGCGGAGAAAGTAACAGGATGTATAGATATGAAATTAACCGCATATGATACAAATTGGTTCGTATTGAATTTTAAATGGTATTAAATAAAACAACCAATAGTCAGTAAGTATTGTACCCGTTCGTCCTGGGGATGCGATGACCCATCTGCTATAGCATCGCATTCCTGGAGTTCCAGGACAGAGCGGAGTTAAATGAACCTCTAGTCAAATAAGGAATGTGTCGCAAATTCAGCTGAGTTATCGAAAAAGCAGTGGGTATCACGAGACAAAGTATCTCTAGGGCCGTTACGGGCTTAAGTTAATAAAAATAATTCAAATATAAATGGGCGCCATCAACTGAATTCCTAGCAAACCACTTCCTTTCCGGATAAGCCTTACTCAAGACAAGGAAAGAAAAAGGAACATCACACCATCATCAGATCACAACTAAGATAAAAACAAATTTATTTTACTTTGATAGTCAGACAGACATTTTAAATATAATTCCTACCTAAGAGTATGGTTGAATGCAAAGTTAAATTGTCATTGTCCAAAAATCGAACCATCTCCTTTCTAATGCAAAATTATCTTAATCCACATAACAAGAAAAATGTATAAAGTTCTCTTGGGTTCTCAGGATCACTGTAGCACTATGTCTTTCGTCACTGACATTTGTGAAACCTGAGACCTAATTCTCTTTAATTTAACATCAATGTTGATTTAATTAAGTAATTAATCTGCCTAAACATACACATATAATAATCACTCATATTAAATATCACATAAATTATGGTTTGCATGGTATAATTTGAACATAGAACATGTTAATCAAATGTTCCTAAACATTGAATAATTAATTTACACTATTTACAACGTCATTAATCTCTTATCTGTGAATTACAGAAAATTCAAATTCTCATTTGGTCATCATTCTCGTCATCATCAAAATTAAATATTTCTCACATTAATTCTCACTTCAAAATTCTACATGTTCTTGTCAGAATCGTTAATTCATCACCATTATATCATTTAAATTCTCAACTCACGTTGCAATTCCTTCAAATTATCTCTCAATTAGATTTATTTAATTCCATGTAAATTCATTGATCATAAGCTTCTTTAATTAATTATCACCTTCTGATTCAGTTATTCATCATCATTACAATCGTCTATTAATTTATTTCAATCAGTTTATTTATTCAATCTTTAATTCATCCATCTATTTAATTCATTGATTTATTCAAAAATTTAATTTATCAAATTATTTAAATTTCAATCATCTGGTTATTTAAGTTTTCATTATTTCATCTAGTCATTCTGATTTTTATTTCATTAGGTCAGATCGTTAATATGCTTAAATCTCAGATTATTATTTCATTAATTATTAATTTCAGAAAATCTTGTATTATCAACTTCATTTATTTGTTTAATTTCCTAACAAATTGTTTAATAAGGTTTATAGAACGTTGTCTTACAGTTTTATTACTTCCAAGTTATATCTCGTATTTAATTTATCATGCCAAAAAATATTATTGTCTCCACGACATCACGTTGGATCTAACTATCCACAACGACATTATATTTCTTCAATACTTCAAATATCACATTTGAATATAAGAATTACTCCACAAAAACTCCATAAATATTCAGCACATACAGCATGAATCTCAACAATTACGCTAGACTGGGTACGACGACCTCATGTCTGCTTCAAAATACATTAGCAACATTGCTACTATCACTTGGCAAATTCCACAAAATGCCTATCACAAACTCCACTTAACCATGTTGCATGATCTACAAAAAATATATAAATGGCTTCAAATTATCAACGCACACAATCTCCAATAACTGTAATTACTCTGATCACATCTAGACAACTTCTTAAACAATTGGAAAAATATTACTTCAGTAATTTATGATCTGCTTTCAAATAGCATAAATTCTCTTTTACAAATTCTTCATAAATTCACATCGCAGAAAAACACCAATGTGTTATAATCTCTCATATCAAAATCTGCACTACTGATCTGCCTTAAAATAATTATGACCATTAATGATTAATCTTACAAGATTCAATTACTTTAAATCCTTCTCAAAGGTATCAAACACAATTATAAAAATCATCAAAGCATCAGCTGTAATAGCTGTTAAACTGAAATTACTCTCAAAAGAGTACAGCAACAAAATATTGGATTGGCAAACAAGAATTACTAAATGCAATCCTGTTGACATTTATCGTTACTTTATTTAACAAAATTTCGACTGATATGTGACTAGTAGTTCCTTGTTTAATTCACTTACATCTCGTGTACATTCGGATGATAAAAATGAGTCCCTCAATGGCGAGTAAGATGTGTAACCACCGTACAGTCGTATAAATACGAAAGACCTCGCCCCGTCGGCTTGGATGATAGTTCCCTAAACGATGGGTAAGATGAGTAGCCACCATACAATCGTATAAATACGAAAGACCCCATCTCGTAGACTGTATGAATGAATGTACCAGAAAGGAATCAACAAGTTTCTAGTTGTCATATAAAAGCGATGTTCATTCACTAAAGTGAATAACTTCTTAATATCTCCAAACAATCCAATGGAAAAAAAATCCCTACTGATGAATAATACACACTCGCTAGTATGCAATGAACTGACGAAGTAATTTTTGATAATCAATTGCAGATCACGAGTTCGAAATACTCGTTACACAAAAAAAAAACTATTCATGAAAAATATCCTAGCTGGAAAAATGTCTAAAAGACCAAACATCTTCTTAATAAAGCCAAACAATGGTGAGAATATCGTATAATGATGCCTGCCATATCATATGGTCACCCCATATTCTAGCAAATTCGAAGTATATAAATTCAAACCATGTCTTAATAATCAAATCACTCCTATTAGAAAAAAATATACATGTGTGCCCAGTATTCATGAAAATAATCGTATCAGGTAGTTAGAACTCTTACAATACCTTTCATTATCAGTTGCAATATAATTTCCAAGATCGTCGATTTTTCCTACATAAGAATTTCTCGTAAGATCGGCGTGAATATCATTTCATCCATGAAATGACGATTTCCTTCGAAATCCCAAGCGAATCAGCTGTTGGACTCCTCTCGTCAGGAATCGAATCCATCGCTCTGTGGTGCCATCTTGTCTCTATTCACGTTTACTCGGTCATGTTGAACCTCGGATTACCCATAGCGGATATTGTCCAACTCCTTCTCGAAAAGTTCATGAAAACAGTGGACCCCCTTACTCCTCTTCTAATATACGCCACTGTTCCTTTAAATGTTGAGTTTGAGAATTGTAAGTCCAATCTCAACTTACTGCAAAGTCCCACTTGAGTAAAATAAAATTTTACTTGATAGTGTTCAAGATTACGAAACACCCTGTATCTGTTCGTAATAGGTAACTCATGAAAATTGTATAAGATATAAATCTTATAAATGCACGATATAATGTTCATCAGAGCCTATGCTAAACATTCAGTTTACTTGGAATAGTAAAAGTCGCTTTGAATGTGTTATATAACAGCATGGTTATAAGGTTATTCGTAAAAGCCTGTGTTTGAACAGCGTCGAAATGAAGCTTGAAATAAAGTCTTCAAATACGAGCAGTGTGGTTTTGAAATACCCCGGCTGTCTACAATTGTCTCCTCGGCCAGCCCGCCTGGATCAACGACCCCCTCGGCCTTCGCTGCTCGGCGATGCAGGCACTGTCACCTACACTTTTGCCGTGACAGTTTCTGTATGTTGCGTGACCTTCAATGTCCGTCTCACTGTGCTATAGAGCTGCTCTGAACTGCCCGTCTGACTGAGCTCGACTGCACTTGCTAGCGCTGTCTTCCGGCTTATGAGCTCCGCGCGGCACGTGGCTTGTTCCCCCACCACAGTGCTCTTACGTCATGAACATAGTCTCGAACCCGAATCCTCTCGGCTGTTCTGTTATAAAATAACTTACTTCCATAAAATTATTTTCACATATAATGCATGTTATATATCCTCTTCTAAGATGTTTTAATTGTTATAATTCCATATATGTTTCAATAAAGCTTCACATCTCCATTCATAATTCTATCTTCTCACAGATATCAATGCCTCCTCGATTCTAGACCTCCTACGTCATCTTGGCATTCTTCTTGACGCGATCGGTGCGCTATCTTTTCCTATTGCTTCTAAAACCTCAACTACAGCTTAATGTCTGCTGGCGTAGCCGATAGCCTAAAATAGGTATCGGGTACATCTCTCCCGTACATCTCCTTTTTTTTAATCAGGATTGAGAAAAAAAAATACACTCTCAGGCATTCAATATATAATACAAGTACACGATAGCTCTACAATTCCTTTACTCAGCATGATGGTATTTCCTGATGCTAGCTGCATTAAAAGTTCCTACAACTTCATCAGTATCCATTTTAACAATCTTAATTCCGTGTTATTCTGACGTTTGTTTCTTCTTTCTTCACTCGTGCTTGCTCGATTGACATCTCTCACTGTCTCTTCGAGTGGTGCACTAGGCTGTCTATCCTCTTGTCTCGACCTCTCATGTCCACGATTGTCCCGTCTGTCGTTAGGATCGTTTCTTCGGCCATCCTGTCGGTCGTTTCCATTATATTGTTGACCTTGGTTCCAGTTATTCCTTCCCCGATATCTGTTATTATACCGATTCCTGTCCTGATACCTGGAATTTTGGTTATAATTCCTATACCGGCTATCTCTCGCTTCTTGATCGTATGGCCTTTCATATGGTCCTCTATATCGATCATTTCCTCTTGCGTTACGGATGTTTCCTCGATTCCCTTCGTTCCGTCGGTTTTCCCAGGAATCCCTTCTGTCCGTTTGAGCTGCATTGTCCACGACTACCGCATTTACTTCTTGCGTGTTTCTGTTGTCGTTTCTATTACTTCTAGGCGTGACCTGTGCGCTTGTATAATCCAATCGCCGCAAAATATCGTCATAATGTTCCAGCGTATTGGCTCCCGATGCTATCAGTGATCGCTGTACCTCTATCGGTAACTGTCGCGCTATAGCTTGCAAAAGCTCTTCTTCTGGCAATGGAGGAATAAGGAACTGTAATTTAGCCAGCTGTGACGTGAAATAGTTGGCGTAATGCGTCGGATGTGACGTAGAATAGCGTTTGGAGTACATCTCCGCTCTTACGTTAAGTTGATCCTCGGCACTCCAGAATCTCCTCAAGAAAGCCATGGCAAATTGCTCCATGTTCGCAAAATTGCTTCTGAACGCTCTAAACCACGTAAGTGCAGATCCATCTAAGGCGCGTTCTACTATCCTTAGCTCTCTTTCTTTGGCTACCCTGTGTTCCGCCATGTAGTCTCGAATATCTCGCAGAAATTCTACTGGTGTAACTCCTGTATTTCCCGAAAACTTTCTCGGTTTGTCATCCAGATTCCTTATAATAGTGACTGGACCTGAGTATCGTTCGCTTGGACCCAACGTACTCCTATTCGGACTTGGATTATCCTGAGGGGTTGAACTTGCCCTTTCGAATGTCACATTCGGTTGCATTTGACGGTCTTCTACCATGCTCGGTTCTTGATTCGTCATACTACGGTCTATCGCTGTTTGATTTATCAATGTTTCCCCTGATGTTACATTCTGACTGGTGAAACTGTTAACTAGTTTAGTCATCCTGTCTTCCGCTAATCTCTTGACCTGAGTCTTCAACTCATCTAACGATGTAACATCCTGCGTCTTGTCACTCTCGTCTAGATCGTTCCTTAACTTGTCGATTTTTTCTTCGCACGTGTTCTTTACTAACGCGACTTGTTCTTTCAACAGATCAACATCTGTTCTAAATAAAGTTGAATCTATTTTCATCGCTTCCTTGCTTTCCGTAAACCTAGCTTCTAAGTTTGCCATACCTGCGATTAATTTTTCATCTAACCCTTCACGTTTCTCTTTTGCTTCGGCATCGACCTCACTATACCGTTCTTCCACAATTGCTCCGACTCTATTTTTAAATAAAGCTAAGTTTTCGTTAACCTTTTGCTCTATATCGTCGTCTATCTTCCTAATATCCTTCTGCAATTGATTTTCTAACGACTTTAAATTAGAATTGACCTCTCCCAAGACTTCCTCTTTAATGGTCCCAATTACTGTCTTTAAATCTTTTATTTCGTTACCTAGATTCGTTTCTAGACCCTTAATCTTAGTCTCGAAAGATACTTCGGTAGACCACTCTTGAATTTTTCCTACATCTGCCACTAAACCATCGATGTCGAATCTCAACTTCGATACATCTGACTTAATGTCTTTCTGTATGGTCATGACATCTGTTCTTAAAGTAAAAATATTTTCTTCCCCTCTACTTTCCAAGTCAATAATATTTTTTCTTAATATTTGAACATTTTCCTCTCCTTTCATGTTTACTGCAATTATGTCTAATTGTAAAGTCTTCAGCATCTCATTATTCTTTAAAGTCAAACTATTCTCTAATCTAGTTAACTTATTTTCTAATTCAGTGTTAGTTTCTTCACTACGAGACTGTAATTTCTCTTCCAATGATTTAAAATTATCTTTCAAGTTAGCTTCACTAGCTTTTAAATGACTTTCAGTATTAGTCTGTAATCTAGCTTCTAATGACTTAAAATTGTCCTTCAAGTTAGCTTCACTATTTGACTGTAGCCTAGTCTCTAATGACTTTAAATTATCTTCAGTACTAGTCTGCAATGCTTGTACATTCTCTTTACATTTAGCTTCTAATCTAGCTTCTGAATTATTAATTTGTTCTTTAACTTCCGTTTCCATCTTAGAAATAGTTTCTGCAATACCAGACATACCCGTCTGTAACTCTCCTAACACCTTCGCTAAATCCTCCGGCAACATAATTATATTTTCAATATAGAATTATATAGAGACGTTAGACAACAACACATCACAATGTCTCAATTCCTGCATTCACTTGGGTATAGGAAAAATGTCTTATAACTAACATGATATTACTAATACGATTAACATGAACACTGGATTGGGCACACAAGTACATTGTCTGACTAAGTTTAATAAATTTTGTAACACACTTAAATGAACTTGAGATCAATCTCTCAGTAATCAAAATCTGATGTGATTCCATAGAATAAACAAAATCTAAAAGCCCCACTAGTTGGATAAAGCCAATTCTCCCTCTCTCTCTGTACCCGTTCGTCCTGGGGATGCGATGACCCATCTGCTATAGCATCGCATTCCTGGAGTTCCAGGACAGAGCGGAGTTAAATGAACCTCTAGTCAAATAAGGAATGTGTCGCAAATTCAGCTGAGTTATCGAAAAAGCAGTGGGTATCACGAGACAAAGTATCTCTAGGGCCGTTACGGGCTTAAGTTAATAAAAATAATTCAAATATAAATGGGCGCCATCAACTGAATTCCTAGCAAACCACTTCCTTTCCGGATAAGCCTTACTCAAGACAAGGAAAGAAAAAGGAACATCACACCATCATCAGATCACAACTAAGATAAAAACAAATTTATTTTACTTTGATAGTCAGACAGACATTTTAAATATAATTCCTACCTAAGAGTATGGTCGAATGCAAAGTTAAATTGTCATTGTCCAAAAATCGAACCATCTCCTTTCTAATGCAAAATTATCTTAATCCACATAACAAGAAAAATGTATAAAGTTCTCTTGGGTTCTCAGGATCAGTGTAGCACTATGTCTTTCGTCACTGACATTTGTGAAACCTGAGACCTAATTCTCTTTAATTTAACATCAATGTTGATTTAATTAAGTAATTAATCTGCCTAAACATACACATATAATAATCACTCATATTAAATATCACATAAATTATGGTTTGCATGGTATAATTTGAACATAGAACATGTTAATCAAATGTTCCTAAACATTGAATAATTAATTTACACTATTTACAACGTCATTAATCTCTTATCTGTGAATTACAGAAAATTCAAATTCTCATTTGGTCATCATTCTCGTCATCATCAAAATTAAATATTTCTCACATTAATTCTCACTTCAAAATTCTACATGTTCTTGTCAGAATCGTTAATTCATCACCATTATATCATTTAAATTCTCAACTCACGTTGCAATTCCTTCAAATTATCTCTCAATTAGATTTATTTAATTCCATGTAAATTCATTGATCATAAGCTTCTTTAATTAATTATCACCTTCTGATTCAGTTATTCATCATCATTACAATCGTCTATTAATTTATTTCAATCAGTTTATTTATTCAATCTTTAATTCATCCATCTATTTAATTCATTGATTTATTCAAAAATTTAATTTATCAAATTATTTAAATTTCAATCATCTGGTTATTTAAGTTTTCATTATTTCATCTAGTCATTCTGATTTTTATTTCATTAGGTCAGATCGTTAATATGCTTAAATCTCAGATTATTATTTCATTAATTATTAATTTCAGAAAATCTTGTATTATCAACTTCATTTATTTGTTTAATTTCCTAACAAATTGTTTAATAAGGTTTATAGAACGTTGTCTTACAGTTTTATTACTTCCAAGTTATATCTCGTATTTAATTTATCATGCCAAAAAATATTATTGTCTCCACGACATCACGTAGATCTAACTATCCACAACGACATTATATTTCTTCGATACTTCAAATATCACATTTGAATATAAGAATTACTCCACAAAAACTCCATAAATATTCAGCACATACAGCATGAATCTCAACAATTACGCTAGACTGGGTACGACGACCTCATGTCTGCTTCAAAATACATTAGCAACATTGCTACTATCACTTGGCAAATTCCACAAAATGCCTATCACAAACTCCACTTAACCATGTTGCATGATCTACAAAAAATATATAAATGGCTTCAAATTATCAACGCACACAATCTCCAATAACTGTAATTACTCTGATCACATCTAGACAACTTCTTAAACAATTGGAAAAATATTACTTCAGTAATTTATGATCTGCTTTCAAATAGCATAAATTCTCTTTTACAAATTCTTCATAAATTCACATCGCAGAAAAACACCAATGTGTTATAATCTCTCATATCAAAATCTGCACTACTGATCTGCCTTAAAATAATTATGACCATTAATGATTAATCTTACAAGATTCAATTACTTTAAATCCTTCTCAAAGGTATCAAACACAATTATAAAAATCATCAAAGCATCAGCTGTAATAGCTGTTAAACTGAAATTACTCTCAAAAGAGTACAGCAACAAAATATTGGATTGGCAAACAAGAATTACTAAATGCAATCCTGTTGACATTTATCGTTACTTTATTTAACAAAATTTCGACTGATATGTGACTAGTAGTTCCTTGTTTAATTCACTTACATCTCGTGTACATTCGGATGATAAAAATGAGTCCCTCAATGGCGAGTAAGATGTGTAACCACCGTACAGTCGTATAAATACGAAAGACCTCGCCCCGTCGGCTTGGATGATAGTTCCCTAAACGATGGGTAAGCTGAGTAGCCACCATACAATCGTATAAATACGAAAGACCCCATCTCGTAGACTGTATGAATGAATGTACCAGAAAGGAATCAACAAGTTTCTAGTTGTCATATAAAAGCGATGTTCATTCACTAAAGTGAATAACTTCTTAATATCTCCAAACAATCCAATGGAAAAAAATCCCTACTGATGAATAATACACACTCGCTAGTATGCAATGAACTGACGAAGTAATTTTTGATAATCAATTGCAGATCACGAGTTCGAAATACTCGTTACACAAAAAAAAAACTATTCATGAATAATATCCTAGCTGGAAAAATGTCTAAAAGACCAAACATCTTCTTAATAAAGCCAAACAATGGTGAGAATATCGTATAATGATGCCTGCCATATCATATGGTCACCCCATATTCTAGCAAATTCGAAGTATATAAATTCAAACCATGTCTTAATAATCAAATCACTCCTATTAGAAAAAAATATACATGTGTGCCCAGTATTCATGAAAATAATCGTATCAGGTAGTTAGAACTCTTACAATACCTTTCATTATCAGTTGCAATATAATTTCCAAGATCGTCGATTTTTCCTACATAAGAATTTCTCGTAAGATCGGCGTGAATATCATTTCATCCATGAAATGACGATTTCCTTCGAAATCCCAAGCGAATCAGCTGTTGGACTCCTCTCGTCAGGAATCGAATCCATCGCTCTGTGGTGCCATCTTGTCTCTATTCACGTTTACTCGGTCATGTTGAACCTCGGATTACCCATAGCGGATATTGTCCAACTCCTTCTCGAAAAGTTCATGAAAACAGTGGACCCCCTTACTCCTCTTCTAATATACGCCACTGTTCCTTTAAATGTTGAGTTTGAGAATTGTAAGTCCAATCTCAACTTACTGCAAAGTCCCACTTGAGTAAAATAAAATTTTACTTGATAGTGTTCAAGATTACGAAACACCCTGTATCTGTTCGTAATAGGTAACTCATGAAAATTGTATAAGATATAAATCTTATAAATGCACGATATAATGTTCATCAGAGCCTATGCTAAACATTCAGTTTACTTGGAATAGTAAAAGTCGCTTTGAATGTGTTATATAACAGCATGGTTATAAGGTTATTCGTAAAAGCCTGTGTTTGAACAGCGTCGAAATGAAGCTTGAAATAAAGTCTTCAAATACGAGCAGTGTGGTTTTGAAATACCCCGGCTGTCTACAATTGTCTCCTCGGCCAGCCCGCCTGGATCAACGACCCCCTCGGCCTTCGCTGCTCGGCGATGCAGGCACTGTCACCTACACTTTTGCCGTGACAGTTTCTGTATGTTGCGTGACCTTCAATGTCCGTCTCACTGTGCTATAGAGCTGCTCTGAACTGCCCGTCTGACTGAGCTCGACTGCACTTGCTAGCGCTGTCTTCCGGCTTATGAGCTCCGCGCGGCACGTGGCTTGTTCCCCCACCACAGTGCTCTTACGTCATGAACATAGTCTCGAACCCGAATCCTCTCGGCTGTTCTGTTATAAAATAACTTACTTCCATAAAATTATTTTCACATATAATGCATGTTATATATCCTCTTCTAAGATGTTTTAATTGTTATAATTCCATATATGTTTCAATAAAGCTTCACATCTCCATTCATAATTCTATCTTCTCACAGATATCAATGCCTCCTCGATTCTAGACCTCCTACGTCATCTTGGCATTCTTCTTGACGCGATCGGTGCGCTATCTTTTCCTATTGCTTCTAAAACCTCAACTACAGCTTAATGTCTGCTGGCGTAGCCGATAGCCTAAAATAGGTATCGGGTACATCTCTCCCGTACATCTCCTTTTTTTTAAAATCAGGATTGAGAAAAAAAAATACACTCTCAGGCATTCAATATATAATACATGTACACGATAGCTCTACAATTCCTTTACTCAGCATGATGGTATTTCCTGATGCTAGCTGCATTAAAAGTTCCTACAACTTCATCAGTATCCATTTTAACAATCTTAATTCCGTGTTATTCTGACGTTTGTTTCTTCTTTCTTCACTCGTGCTTGCTCGATTGACATCTCTCACTGTCTCTTCGAGTGGTGCACTAGGCTGTCTATCCTCTTGTCTCGACCTCTCATGTCCACGATTGTCCCGTCTGTCGTTAGGATCGTTTCTTCGGCCATCCTGTCGGTCGTTTCCATTATATTGTTGACCTTGGTTCCAGTTATTCCTTCCCCGATATCTGTTATTATACCGATTCCTGTCCTGATACCTGGAATTTTGGTTATAATTCCTATACCGGCTATCTCTCGCTTCTTGATCGTATGGCCTTTCATATGGTCCTCTATATCGATCATTTCCTCTTGCGTTACGGATGTTTCCTCGATTCCCTTCGTTCCGTCGGTTTTCCCAGGAATCCCTTCTGTCCGTTTGAGCTGCATTGTCCACGACTACCGCATTTACTTCTTGCGTGTTTCTGTTGTCGTTTCTATTACTTCTAGGCGTGACCTGTGCGCTTGTATAATCCAATCGCCGCAAAATATCGTCATAATGTTCCAGCGTATTGGCTCCCGATGCTATCAGTGATCGCTGTACCTCTATCGGTAACTGTCGCGCTATAGCTTGCAAAAGCTCTTCTTCTGGCAATGGAGGAATAAGGAACTGTAATTTAGCCAGCTGTGACGTGAAATAGTTGGCGTAATGCGTCGGATGTGACGTAGAATAGCGTTTGGAGTACATCTCCGCTCTTACGTTAAGTTGATCCTCGGCACTCCAGAATCTCCTCAAGAAAGCCATGGCAAATTGCTCCATGTTCGCAAAATTGCTTCTGAACGCTCTAAACCACGTAAGTGCAGATCCATCTAAGGCGCGTTCTACTATCCTTAGCTCTCTTTCTTTGGCTACCCTGTGTTCCGCCATGTAGTCTCGAATATCTCGCAGAAATTCTACTGGTGTAACTCCTGTATTTCCCGAAAACTTTCTCGGTTTGTCATCCAGATTCCTTATATTAGTGACTGGACCTGAGTATCGTTCGCTTGGACCCAACGTACTCCTATTCGAACTTGGATTATCCTGAGGGGTTGAACTAGCCCTTTCGAATGTCACATTCGGTTGCATTTGACGGTCTTCTACCATGCTCGGTTCTTGATTCGTCATACTGCGGTCTATCGCTGTTTGATTTATCAATGTTTCCCCTGATGTTACATTCTGACTGGTGAAACTGTTAACTAGTTTAGTCATCCTGTCTTCCGCTAATCTCTTGACCTGAGTCTTCAACTCATCTAACGATGTAACATCCTGCGTCTTGTCACTCTCGTCTAGATCGTTCCTTAACTTGTCGATTTTTTCTTCGCACGTGTTCTTTACTAACGCGACTTGTTCTTTCAACAGATCAACATCTGTTCTAAATAAAGTTGAATCTATTTTCATCGCTTCCTTGCTTTCCGTAAACCTAGCTTCTAAGTTTGCCATACCTGCGATTAATTTTTCATCTAACCCTTCACGTTTCTCTTTTGCTTCGGCATCGACCTCACTATACCGTTCTTCCACAATTGCTCCGACTCTATTTTAAATAAAGCTAAGTTTTCGTTAACCTTTTGCTCTATATCGTCGTCTATCTTCCTAATATCCTTCTGCAATTGATTTTCTAACGACTTTAAATTAGAATTGACCTCTCCCAAGACTTCCTCTTTAATGGTCCCAATTACTGTCTTTAAATCTTTTATTTCGTTACCTAGATTCGTTTCTAGACCCTTAATCTTAGTCTCGAAAGATACTTCGGTAGACCACTCTTGAATTTTTCCTACATCTGCCACTAAACCATCGATGTCGAATCTCAACTTCGATACATCTGACTTAATGTCTTTCTGTATGGTCATGACATCTGTTCTTAAAGTAAAAATATTTTCTTCCCCTCTACTTTCCAAGTCAATAATATTTTTTCTTAATATTTGAACATTTTCCTCTCCTTTCATGTTTACTGCAATTATGTCTAATTGTAAAGTCTTCAGCATCTCATTATTCTTTAAAGTCAAACTATTCTCTAATCTAGTTAACTTATTTTCTAATTCAGTGTTAGTTTCTTCACTACGAGACTGTAATTTCTCTTCCAATGATTTAAAATTATCTTTCAAGTTAGCTTCACTAGCTTTTAAATGACTTTCAGTATTAGTCTGTAATCTAGCTTCTAATGACTTAAAATTGTCCTTCAAGTTAGCTTCACTATTTGACTGTAGCCTAGTCTCTAATGACTTTAAATTATCTTCAGTACTAGTCTGCAATGCTTGTACATTCTCTTTACATTTAGCTTCTAATCTAGCTTCTGAATTATTAATTTGTTCTTTAACTTCCGTTTCCATCTTAGAAATAGTTTCTGCAATACCAGACATACCCGTCTGTAACTCTCCTAACACCTTCGCTAAATCCTCCGGCAACATAATTATATTTTCAATATAGAATTATATAGAGACGTTAGACAACAACACATCACAATGTCTCAATTCCTGCATTCACTTGGGTATAGGAAAAATGTCTTATAACTAACATGATATTACTAATACGATTAACATGAACACTGGATTGGGCACACAAGTACATTGTCTGACTAAGTTTAATAAATTTTGTAACACACTTAAATGAACTTGAGATCAATCTCTCAGTAATCTAAATCTGATGTGATTCCATAGAATAAACAAAATCTAAAAGCCCCACTAGTTGGATAAAGCCAATTCTCCCTCTCTCTCTGTACCCGTTCGTCCTGGGGATGCGATGACCCATCTGCTATAGCATCGCATTCCTGGAGTTCCAGGACAGAGCGGAGTTAAATGAACCTCTAGTCAAATAAGGAATGTGTCGCAAATTCAGCTGAGTTATCGAAAAAGCAGTGGGTATCACGAGACAAAGTATCTCTAGGGCCGTTACGGGCTTAAGTTAATAAAAATAATTCAAATATAAATGGGCGCCATCAACTGAATTCCTAGCAAACCACTTCCTTTCCGGATAAGCCTTACTCAAGACAAGGAAAGAAAAAGGAACATCACACCATCATCAGATCACAACTAAGATAAAAACAAATTTATTTTACTTTGATAGTCAGACAGACATTTTAAATATAATTCCTACCTAAGAGTATGGTTGAATGCAAAGTTAAATTGTCATTGTCCAAAAATCGAACCATCTCCTTTCTAATGCAAAATTATCTTAATCCACATAACAAGAAAAATGTATAAAGTTCTCTTGGGTTCTCAGGATCACTGTAGCACTATGTCTTTCGTCACTGACATTTGTGAAACCTGAGACCTAATTCTCTTTAATTTAACATCAATGTTGATTTAATTAAGTAATTAATCTGCCTAAACATACACATATAATAATCACTCATATTAAATATCACATAAATTATGGTTTGCATGGTATAATTTGAACATAGAACATGTTAATCAAATGTTCCTAAACATTGAATAATTAATTTACACTATTTACAACGTCATTAATCTCTTATCTGTGAATTACAGAAAATTCAAATTCTCATTTGGTCATCATTCTCGTCATCATCAAAATTAAATATTTCTCACATTAATTCTCACTTCAAAATTCTACATGTTCTTGTCAGAATCGTTAATTCATCACCATTATATCATTTAAATTCTCAACTCACGTTGCAATTCCTTCAAATTATCTCTCAATTAGATTTATTTAATTCCATGTAAATTCATTGATCATAAGCTTCTTTAATTAATTATCACCTTCTGATTCAGTTATTCATCATCATTACAATCGTCTATTAATTTATTTCAATCAGTTTATTTATTCAATCTTTAATTCATCCATCTATTTAATTCATTGATTTATTCAAAAATTTAATTTATCAAATTATTTAAATTTCAATCATCTGGTTATTTAAGTTTTCATTATTTCATCTAGTCATTCTGATTTTTATTTCATTAGGTCAGATCGTTAATATGCTTAAATCTCAGATTATTATTTCATTAATTATTAATTTCAGAAAATCTTGTATTATCAACTTCATTTATTTGTTTAATTTCCTAACAAATTGTTTAATAAGGTTTATAGAACGTTGTCTTACAGTTTTATTACTTCCAAGTTATATCTCGTATTTAATTTATCATGCCAAAAAATATTATTGTCTCCACGACATCACGTTGGATCTAACTATCCACAACGACATTATATTTCTTCAATACTTCAAATATCACATTTGAATATAAGAATTACTCCACAAAAACTCCATAAATATTCAGCACATACAGCATGAATCTCAACAATTACGCTAGACTGGGTACGACGACCTCATGTCTGCTTCAAAATACATTAGCAACATTGCTACTATCACTTGGCAAATTCCACAAAATGCCTATCACAAACTCCACTTAACCATGTTGCATGATCTACAAAAAATATATAAATGGCTTCAAATTATCAACGCACACAATCTCCAATAACTGTAATTACTCTGATCACATCTAGACAACTTCTTAAACAATTGGAAAAATATTACTTCAGTAATTTATGATCTGCTTTCAAATAGCATAAATTCTCTTTTACAAATTCTTCATAAATTCACATCGCAGAAAAACACCAATGTGTTATAATCTCTCATATCAAAATCTGCACTACTGATCTGCCTTAAAATAATTATGACCATTAATGATTAATCTTACAAGATTCAATTACTTTAAATCCTTCTCAAAGGTATCAAACACAATTATAAAAATCATCAAAGCATCAGCTGTAATAGCTGTTAAACTGAAATTACTCTCAAAAGAGTACAGCAACAAAATATTGGATTGGCAAACAAGAATTACTAAATGCAATCCTGTTGACATTTATCGTTACTTTATTTAACAAAATTTCGACTGATATGTGACTAGTAGTTCCTTGTTTAATTCACTTACATCTCGTGTACATTCGGATGATAAAAATGAGTCCCTCAATGGCGAGTAAGATGTGTAACCACCGTACAGTCGTATAAATACGAAAGACCTCGCCCCGTCGGCTTGGATGATAGTTCCCTAAACGATGGGTAAGATGAGTAGCCACCATACAATCGTATAAATACGAAAGACCCCATCTCGTAGACTGTATGAATGAATGTACCAGAAAGGAATCAACAAGTTTCTAGTTGTCATATAAAAGCGATGTTCATTCACTAAAGTGAATAACTTCTTAATATCTCCAAACAATCCAATGGAAAAAAAATCCCTACTGATGAATAATACACACTCGCTAGTATGCAATGAACTGACGAAGTAATTTTTGATAATCAATTGCAGATCACGAGTTCGAAATACTCGTTACACAAAAAAAAACTATTCATGAAAAATATCCTAGCTGGAAAAATGTCTAAAAGACCAAACATCTTCTTAATAAAGCCAAACAATGGTGAGAATATCGTATAATGATGCCTGCCATATCATATGGTCACCCCATATTCTAGCAAATTCGAAGTATATAAATTCAAACCATGTCTTAATAATCAAATCACTCCTATTAGAAAAAAATATACATGTGTGCCCAGTATTCATGAAAATAATCGTATCAGGTAGTTAGAACTCTTACAATACCTTTCATTATCAGTTGCAATATAATTTCCAAGATCGTCGATTTTCCCTACATAAGAATTTCTCGTAAGATCGGCGTGAATATCATTTCATCCATGAAATGACGATTTCCTTCGAAATCCCAAGCGAATCAGCTGTTGGACTCCTCTCGTCAGGAATCGAATCCATCGCTCTGTGGTGCCATCTTGTCTCTATTCACGTTTACTCGGTCATGTTGAACCTCGGATTACCCATAGCGGATATTGTCCAACTCCTTCTCGAAAAGTTCATGAAAACAGTGGACCCCCTTACTCCTCTTCTAATATACGCCACTGTTCCTTTAAATGTTGAGTTTGAGAATTGTAAGTCCAATCTCAACTTACTGCAAAGTCCCACTTGAGTAAAATAAAATTTTACTTGATAGTGTTCAAGATTACGAAACACCCTGTATCTGTTCGTAATAGGTAACTCATGAAAATTGTATAAGATATAAATCTTATAAATGCACGATATAATGTTCATCAGAGCCTATGCTAAACATTCAGTTTACTTGGAATAGTAAAAGTCGCTTTGAATGTGTTATATAACAGCATGGTTATAAGGTTATTCGTAAAAGCCTGTGTTTGAACAGCGTCGAAATGAAGCTTGAAATAAAGTCTTCAAATACGAGCAGTGTGGTTTTGAAATACCCCGGCTGTCTACAATTGTCTCCTCGGCCAGCCCGCCTGGATCAACGACCCCCTCGGCCTTCGCTGCTCGGCGATGCAGGCACTGTCACCTACACTTTTGCCGTGACAGTTTCTGTATGTTGCGTGACCTTCAATGTCCGTCTCACTGTGCTATAGAGCTGCTCTGAACTGCCCGTCTGACTGAGCTCGACTGCACTTGCTAGCGCTGTCTTCCGGCTTATGAGCTCCGCGCGGCACGTGGCTTGTTCCCCCACCACAGTGCTCTTACGTCATGAACATAGTCTCGAACCCGAATCCTCTCGGCTGTTCTGTTATAAAATAACTTACTTCCATAAAATTATTTTCACATATAATGCATGTTATATATCCTCTTCTAAGATGTTTTAATTGTTATAATTCCATATATGTTTCAATAAAGCTTCACATCTCCATTCATAATTCTATCTTCTCACAGATATCAATGCCTCCTCGATTCTAGACCTCCTACGTCATCTTGGCATTCTTCTTGACGCGATCGGTGCGCTATCTTTTCCTATTGCTTCTAAAACCTCAACTACAGCTTAATGTCTGCTGGCGTAGCCGATAGCCTAAAATAGGTATCGGGTACAGTATATTATTAGAGAAGTTGTTTAATATAACGGGACTAGTTTCAACCATAGTGTGGTCATCATCAGCAATCTTAAGTTGTCAGAAGAATCTATTAAAAAGTATAAAGTCGCGAGTAACTGTAACTATGTGGTAATTTAGAGAAAAATTAAAATGAAAATCCACTGCCTGCTTCCAGTCTCCGACCGGGTCAGAAATGGAATGAATGAAGCCCCCATCTAGCGGCGAGGATGTGAAGTGTGCCGGCTGCCGAAGCCTGTCGCATTCCTCTGGGGCAATGATTAAATGAATGGCAGATGAAATGATGGTGGAGAGAGTTGCTGGAATGAAATTGTGACAGGGAAAACCGGAGTACCCGGAGAAAAACTTGTCTGCCTCCGTTGTGTCCAGCACAGGTATCACATGGAGTGGCCGAGATTTGAACCACATACCCAGCGGTGAGAGGCCGGCGTGCTGCCGCCTAAGCCACGGAGGCTCTGGTAATTTAGAGATTCTCTTAAAATATTCGAAAACTATCGAAATTAGACTTGTTACAAAGTAATTTAACCAAAAATATAACAAAAAATATATAAATTAGCTTATAAATAAAATTATAGAAGTGTCGTGTTGCAGTCAAGATTTAAAATCAAAAGGAATTTGTAATTTGCCCCCCCCCCCAAAAAGGATATTTTATATGTTAAAATCGCCGGAATGCTTCCCCGAAGGGGATATTTAACGTGTCAGTAAATCTACTACCCGGCTCCCTCGCACCCTCAAATGCCAGCTGACTGCGCCAGGATTCGATCCTGCAACCTCTGGCACAGCAAGCGAGAACGTTACCACTGAGCCACGTTACTCTGTTACTCTGAATATAATTCCTTAGATACTTTCCATAGATAGGTTGTGTATTCAGTAATAGCTTACTTCCCACTTACATAAACGTATTTTCAGCCTATTTTCATATATGAAAAAGTAGGCTTATGAGATCTCCTATTGTCCATGTGTGTGTGCGTGCGTCTGCGTGTGTGTGTGTGTCTTCCCCCCCCCCCCCTTAATAACTTCTAAATGGCTGGAGCTATGTCAATGAACTCGGTAAGGTCATAGTGCTATTTTGGCCGACCCCGACCGTGCCCTTAAAATTTTATTACGTCTTACCAATCTAACATGGCGACTGTGCGAAATATTTCACCGGCATTGTATATCTCCGAACCTATTACTTATGTCACCCTGAAATTTTGTACGGCGATAAAGGGCACTACTAGACGTTCACCTATATGACTTACAAAAACCTGTTAACTACAAAACGAATATGGCGGCGAAACGAAGTTGAAACATTTAAATACACTTTTCTCGCGGTTTAACCCTTTATAGGGCAAAAGACTGGGATTATATATATATTGCACCCTTCAATAAAGCATGGTTTTGTCGAGAGTCGTCTACGGGGTCGTGTTCAGTCCTGACTGCGTTACACAGCAAAGTTCGCTTAAAACAACATGCTCTAATGAATATAAAGGTTCATGACAGAGGCTATACTAGAAATAAAATGAATAACAAGTAGAATAAAAGAAATTTAATGACTGAAAGGTATGTGCATAATTATAATAATAATAAATAAAAACCAATCCTCCCTGACTTTCACCCCCTTAATAAATAATAATAATAACACTGAGCGGTAGGAACTCGCTCGTCACAACAAGACAATGTGAATGCAGCTTCACATAAATGATAAAATCATAACATAAGCATTTGAGCGGTAAGAACTCACTCGTCACAACATAATATGGATACAAGTCCATTTTTTTTTTCTGGTCAAGAAGTTATATAACGTGTGGTGTACTGCTCGTTAATGAGAAACTGAGTACTGATGCGAGTCCGTTTACAATTGAAACAGTCATGTTGCTTACGGAGTGCATCTTTTAAATCACACTACGGCTATGGGACCCACCCTTAATTAATACACCATAATTAATACTGACACATGCAAGATCTAATAATATAAACAGAATGAAGAATCTCCCTGAGATCCTAACGGGTGCAGGAGCACAAAATGAACACAAAAGAGCATGCCAGAACTAGGCCAAAAACCGCTCTCATCATAACTTGGGAACATAGCTCCGCGCACCCTAACTTGACACGGGTCATGGACGCGTAAAAATAAACACACCAAAAATTGAACCAACAACAACAAAATACAAGCCTAACGGCTGAAAAACAATGTTTACATTTATATAAAACGCCAGACAAACACGAATCTCGGAAGCTCCCTTACAACTATGGACAGCTCCCATTTAATCAACAATACTCATTATAACCGGTCAGGTTTTTGTGAATTTAAATAACATCTTAAATTGCAGTACAGGAAGCAAGCCTGTTATTAATAGAGGCGTGAATTATAGGCACTAAAAACAGTTAAAATAGGCAGGCATATAGGCTCTTAAAATAGCCAAAATAGGCATGTAAATAGGCACTAACGTGTAAAATAGGCAATAAAATAGGCATGAAAAATTTCTTGTAATTTAATAACATATTTTATTACAATAAAAAGAATTAACAATAAGCAACTTATAATTTAATAACATACTTATCTTATATATAAAAGTGAAAGTCTGTATGTATGTATGTATGCATGTATGTGGGTGAGTGGGTGGGTGGATTTGTTCCGTATACAAATCTACACCGTTCCACCAATCTCAACCAAATTTTGCATACACATAGTTTAGGACCCAGAAGGAACGGCTGGCTACATGAATTTTCGATAGTCTTTCTCATTCTTCTGATTTCGGCCTTTTTGCACTCAAGCAAAGGCTAATAAAAGCAGAAAATAAACTGATGAAGTAATTGGCAACTCAAACTAACACTTGGGGCGCTGCGGTCGGTCTGGATAAGTAGGGTTTAAAATACTCAATAACACGCGTTTGATATGGAACACTTTTTATTTTTCGGTTATAATCAGTAAACGTGGACTCTAAAGTAATGACAGTGTTATTTTTAATTGTATATATGTATAACTGTGCGATACACGTGACCTAATTTGTGTGTTTCACTGGTTTTTTTGGTGTCATTTGCATATTATCAAGCATCAGTTTTTATGGTTGATGTAGATCAGCTGATTCAAATTTACACAGGGCTACACATCGGACATTATTTCGGTACTATTATGCGCAATATAATGTAAATGTCGATCCTGAGTCAACGCCGAGGACATTCAAATAGAGAAATACGATACATAAACAAATAAATAACACACCGAAGCTGTGCTACTTTTATCATTCCGAGACTAGCATCCACGCAAACCAGACGCCACTGTTCCAAGCACCGACTTATATCGTGAATTGATGTCAAACTGATGATCCGCCAGCCTTTCCGCCAAGCCTAAACCTCGTAATCGCTAAGTTCTTCGATATTCGAGCTATTCCACTACGAGTCATATAGGCCTAATTTGCCTCCCCGTGGGCACTGTAGAATGAGTGATTCCGCTACCATTCAAATATTCAACACCAAACCCACCTTTTAACCATCCAAATCAAGCAATTCCTGTCGCCCCACGAGTTTTAATACAAGTTAAACTCATCCCTTCTCCCTACCAAGCAGCCAATAATTAATTATTTAATTAATTATTCAAGTAACTTCAATCTTACCAGCGCGCCCATCGTAACAGCTGTTTTTAAACTGAATAACCTTCGCTGGCTTTACGTCGCAGGTCTTCTGTCTGTCTACCTCGACAAGTGTTAGATCCTTCCCGGGGTGGAAAGGTATTATTATTAGGTATTATTAGGTATCATCACATTTCGGCTATTGCTATTTGCATCTTTTGGAAAGTGATGAAAACGTATATCCGCAGCCCTCTTATACATCGACTTACAGCCGTAAACTAAGCAATACACTTTGCTTTTACTCTTTTTTCACTCTATCAACGAGTAAAACTTATTACTTATGTATAAAGACACGAACAATTTACCACGATCTGTTTACCAATACAAGAAACCATATACAAACAGTCACCACGTGACAAATGTACCCTACTTGGTAAGTTTCTCATTTTTACCGCTAGATGTCATATCAGATAGCTGGAGTTGCCAATAGCAAGGCCGGCCATCTCCATAGCAACAGTAGCTCGAGACGGGACCACCAAGTTTCCATCTATCTTGGTAAGAGGCCATGCTACATCCACTGCCAGCTAGATCGCATCCCTCCAAGCTGCTTTAAACCGCCTGTCCATTCAACACTAGGTAGGTTACAGCACCAAAGCACTGATCGCCGCTGCATTTTCACTCCCAGCTGGACCGCATCCCTCCTGGCTGCTTTAAACTGCCTGTCCATTCAACACAAGTTAGGTTACAGCACCAACGCACTGACCGCGGCTGCATTTTCACTCCCAGCTGGATCGCATCCATCCTGGCTGCCTTAAACTGCCTGTCCATTCAACACAAGATAGGTCACAGCACCAACGCACTGTGATCACCGCGGCATTTTCACTGCCAGCAGGATCGCATCCCTCCTGGCTGCATGGCAACAGTAGCTCAAGACGGGACCACCAAGTGTTTCAATCTATCTCGGTACCGACAGTAGTGGCTACGCGGGCTAAAGCGCTGCGTTAGGTCAAGGGGCCAAGCTCTCTGCTGACTCGGTAGACGCGTGGGTTCGAGCCCCACTGTCGGCTGTCCTTGAAATGGTTTTCCGTGGTTTCCCATTTTCAACACCAGGCAAATGCTGGGACAGTACCTTCTGACAGGCCACGGCTGCTTCCTTCCACATCCTTGCCCAGTTTCATTCATCTTCATCCATTCCATCTCTCATCCCGACGCGCAGGTCGCCCAAGGGCGTCGACTAGAAAGACCTGCACTCGGCCTCTCAGGAGGCTACACGTCAAAAAAAAAAAACTATCTCGGTAGGAGGCCATGCTACACCCACTGCCAGTTAGATCGCATCCATCCTAGCTGCTTTAAACTGCCTGTCCATTCAACACAAGATAGGTTACAGCACCAACCCACTGTGATCGCCGCGGCATTTTAACTGCCAGCTGGATCGCATCCCTCCTGGCTGCTTTTAACTGCCTGCCCATTCAACACTCAGACGCGTACAGGATATACTGTATATTAATTCACAGTTAGGTTGCAGCGCCAACCAAATGCGGCTTTTGAAGGGGACGATACCTGAAACGAAGGGTTTTAACTTTGGAGGCTTAATATCGAGATTGAAAAGACGCGAAAACATGGAACTAAGTTAGTTCTTTTGTTATTCAATCAGCATAAAGTTTATGATATTAATTCACACACATACTAACGGGTACATTTTCAATGTAAAGAAAAGCGAAATACAAAACGAAGGGTTGGTAAGTTTGGAGGCTTAATATCGAGATCCCAGACGCTATTTCTGGTGACTTCCGAGAATTCCCATTCTTGTTCGTGGGGTAAACATATATTGAGAAATGAGAATATAATTCTGTCGAGCACACCAGCTGCAATAAAATGCACTTTAAAATACAGTCAAAAGGCATCAAAAAGGCAATTATACTCCAAATAGGCACAAACCCTTGAAATAGGCATTTATAGGCACAATAAAACCAACGAAATCTAGCCTAAAAGAACCTAAAACGGATTTATATCTCGAAAGCCTACGTTTCTAAACACAGGAATAAAATAGGCAAATAGGCAAATTCCCGTCTCTAGTTATTAATGACAAGACACGTTATCTGATTGAGCGCTCCCCTACTTGTATGAGTCACGCTGCCCTTCAAATACCTCTCTCAGTCTGGCAAGCTAGGTGCAGGTTTCCCACTGGAAACGTCAACAGATCTCGCCCATCCCCTTGGATGACGAGAAACACAAATATATACCACAAGTCCAGCCTCGCGAGGACATGAACTGGGTTGACGTGGAGCAAGTCAGAATAATCGCCATGATATATTCTCGCTAGCACATCATAAAAACACATTACGCACCCATAGCTTGGACTGACTCTCAAACACACACACTGGGTCGGCTCAAAACAGATCAACAATACTGCGTCCATTGACACATTAACAAAAATACACAACAAAAACTCGGGTGCAAAGTGCCCTCCCGTCCAAATCTGCTGGAAAGCAACTATCAAAATAATCCTGATCCGTCATAAAATTCTACTCACAAATAATCCTTTACCCTCCAAATTCTATTTTTAATCTCAAAATTAATTCAGTTCCATTTTTGTTGTAAGGCATACCTCCGAATAATAATGCTTGACCGCGATTTACGCAAGCGAAAGCGAGCATCGGCTGCGCGTCCCCGCGTAAAGTTAAACCAAATACAATCACACAATATATAAATTACGCAACGCTCGGCTAGTCCCATATTTAATGTGTCAGTAAAACAAAAACTAATAATCTACATTACCAAGCAAGCAAAAAAATATTTACAAAAAGTATCCCATAACACCGTAGCTGATTTAATAAATAAATAAATTTATTTGGTACTCAATCCTTTAAACAGCGCCAGGAATACGTCTGCAGCCATCTCCTTTAAGATGTTTATCTGGTCATTGACATCTTCAGGCAAATGTCCTGCTGGTTCCCAGATCCATTCTCGTTCTTAGACGTCATCACGTGCTGAATTAAATAAAGTTTTGTCAGATACACACACGATATAATTCCTACTATATTCACCTATCAAGTACTATATTCCTTGACAGTCTATTTGGTGAATTACTTCGATGAACTGGTCCTACTGATAGTGCTGGGACTATAAATAAATCACTGAAGTTACACTTATAACTTGACGACGCTGTTCCATGTTCACTAACATGAAATATGCAGAGTATGAACCTTACGTCCACAGACGTACACAATGAGTGATCTGTGTTACGTCCTCAGACGCACAGAAATAAGTAATGTGTAATTTCCGTCCTCAGATGTACAAAAATTAGTGATCGACGTTGAATCCTCAGACGCACGAAATAAGTAATGATCCTCGAAGCATCTTGGATCCTTATAAATGAAACTGACTAGGGTAGGTGTGGAAGGGGATATATTAAAAAATATTCCATAATAACTGTCAGACTAGTATGCGATCGGTATCATTGAGTTCGTAGCAGTGTGGAGGTTACGATTATGCTGTAGCCGGCTTGAATCGATCGTGGAATTAATCTGTAGATAACTCCCGCGTTAATTTACCAGTGCGCGTTCCCAAGCCGAGTTCCCGCTAAGACAAGGCGTCTTGATATTATTGGCCCAGACTGTTGTATGTCTTTGCGCGTTTTTACATACATTTCTGCCGTAGGGAGTGGTTCACATGATGATAGACCAATTACCTTGTAGCATTCGATTTCTTCCTTGGCGCCAATCTGCCTAGCAACAAGCCATAGTGTGCGTCCCCAAGCCGTCTTCCGCGCTAAAAGTTGCACCTGTCCTATGTCCCAAGAATATATATGCATCCTCCTAAAATACCACAGGAGCTTAAACCATTGTGTCCTCTCGGCCACTGATTTCTCAATATTTTCCCAACGTCGTCTGGCTCTCAAATATGTTGTCTGTATAAATGTATCAAAAGATGATGAATAATTATTAGAATCCTTTATATAGCCTGTGGATAAAGGGTTCAATATATATATATATTGCACATTTGTAATTGGGGGTGATCGATGAGTAGGAATATGCAACAATTTTATGGTTGTGGGTTCTATTTTATGAAACATGGGGTGGGAAATTATTATCCCACTGCCCACACCCGACAGTATGTTTTCTTAAATGAGCAATGGGGTAATAATCTCCCACCTCCAAATTATGATGATACTGTGTTTATCACTCAATAATGAGGTTTATTTAACAGGATATACTATATAAAAACACCCATCACGCTCTATAATATTTTTAAAAACGTAACTCCCACGCAACATAAGGTCAGTGACCTATAACATCTTTGCCGAAAACTGCACAAAAAATATAAAAGTGATTTTGGAATGTTAAAAGTTAGTATATTCGAATATAATTCAATAATTTCAAAATAGTATTTACTAATAACTCAGAAAATTAATTTTAAAAATCTTCTGTTCTATGGTCAACACCCTGAGCAGGATAATTATTTCCATTCTAGCTGAAACATATTTACTCAAGTGACCAAAACCATTATTAACATTGTATTTCAGTTATATACCAACGTTTACAAATCTCTTATCTTCAATAAAAACACTGTCTTCTGTAAAACAATGCATTTCATTCACTCAACACAACCGAACTGGCGAGCACGTGCACTGTGGAGAACAGTGGGATATATGCTTCCCACCTTTGGTTTCTGATGACTGTATACATCAAATTAATGGGTTTTCAATATGTCTCTGCATCTAGCATGTGGATGCATGTGGAACTGCTTGAAATGAAAGGGGTGGGAAGATTCTCTCCCTAACACCGTTCTATAAATACATGGTGGGAAGATAGTATCGCAAGGACCTATAAAGGGTTCCATCCGAACGCAGTGAAACTTGGTACAGCAAATGACTATACAAATTGCAATGCACTGACATCTAATTTAGTTAAATTGTTTACATAACCTCAATATGGCGGCTGTGCGAAATTTTAAAATTAAAATTAAGTTTTTATTTATTGTGTTCTGTCGCCTCCGTAGTGTAGCGGTCAGCATGGTTAGCTGCCGCCCCGGAGGTCCTGGGTTCGATTCCCGGCTCTGCCATTAAATTTGAAAAGTGGTACGAAGACTGGAACGGGGTCTACTCAGCCTCGGGTGGCCCAAATGAGTAGAGGGGGTTCGATTCCCCCTCAGCCATCCTCGAAGTGGTTTTCCGTGGTTTCCCACTTCGTCTTCGGGCAAATGCCGGGATGATACCTTCTTCAAGGCCACGACCGCCTCCTTCCCTCTTCCTTGCCTATCCATCCTCCCCATCCCTTACCTTCCCTCATGAGGCCCCTGTTCGCTTTGCAGGTGAGGCCGCCTGGGCGAGGTGCCAATCCCACCTCACCAGTTGTATCCCTACATGGTGACCATCTGAAATATTTAGACGGTTCTTAATAGGTCTATCTATTAATCTATGACAGCTATCAAACTGAAATTTTGTATGAAATTTTGAGGCTAAAAACATAAGTAAACCTATGGGACGTTCAATAGCTTGGTGAGCACAAATCCAACATGGCAGCGACGCGAAATTTAAGTATTCAAATGGACGTTTCTCGCGATTTAACCATCCGAGCGCAGTGAAACTTGGTACGGTATATGCTTACATACATTTTAATCCACTGGCATTTAATTCATTTAAATTATTTTCATAACCACCAGATGGTGGCTGAGAGAAATTTAAAATCTCTTTTTGTGTCCTAATCATGCGATTGAAGTTTGAATAAAACATGTATGGATGATGATAGTTGTTGTTTAAGGGGCCTAACATCTAGGTTATCGGCCTCTAATGGTTTGGGTGATAGTGGAAGTTGAGATGAGAATGAAAACTACGCGAAATCCCAAGTCTCTGACCGAAACTACAGACTTACATACGGTAATGAAAGAAGAAATTGTAAACAAATACAGGATAAGGCAAATAAAGGACAGGAAGAAAAGAAATGCCCTCAACCCTCGAAGAATGAGGATTGAGGGACTTAGAAGGAAGGAGAGCCATGAAAGGGAGATAGGAAAGGGAAAGAGGAGAGGGCCCGCCCCAAAGTCAGTGGAAAAAGGTGGGGAAAAAACGGACCCAGCTCAGGGATCCCTCGGGATCGCCAACTCCCGAACTCACGAGCCGTGAGCCCCTGAGGGTGTAGCAATATCCAGGATGCACCAGAAATGGTGGGGCTACATACACCCTGCCTCCTTGAGGGCCTTGAGCAGAAGGCAGGAGATAACATGAAAAGAAAAAGAAGGCTGACCCCTCGCAGAAGGAGGGTATCAGGAAAGATGAGACAAGGGCCAATTAAGGTGGGAAAAGAAGAGAATCCCTAGGCCTCGGATACCCTAATACTGTCGGCCTCGGAAGAGAACAAGAGTTGACCAAGAGACGTACACAATATTTTTTATGGAATAGTACATAACTTTAAGTCCTATATATACAAATCCAACATGGGGACCATCCGAAATATTTAGACGGTTCTCAATACCTACGAATCTATTACAGCAATCAAACTGAAAATTTGTATGTTGATAGAGGCAACTAACATAAGTAGGATATATTAAAATAGGCCATTTAGTTCTTCACGGAACTACTTGTTTTAGCTGCAAAAATAACGATGGGGTCAGTATGACCCCACGTAACTATTTCAATTATTGAATCTTCACATCACCAGTTAAGGGTTAATGTATGCGGGATTATTAAGGAGAAATGCCGAGTTCGTGGTTCAAATTTCATGTGGTTTATGATCGCGAAATTAGCAGTCAATTAAAACTACGAGCTTTCTTACTAGTAATACAGATATCCGAATACCCCAGGTTATCAGACTGATACCACACTGACACAAATGTTCGATGCGAAATCCCAAGTCTCTGACCGAAACAGCAACAACAACAAAATAATGCCGTACACTACTTTACCAATTACGACAAAACAAAACAAAAACTAAAACGTGACCACCTCGCGGTGTAGTGGCTAGCATGCTTTGCTGTTGCCCTTGATGTCTGGGTTTGAATGCAGGCTCCACCAAGAAACTTAACTCTGGTCTGATAGTTTGAATGGGATCCACACAGCCTCGTGAGGCCAAACTGAGAAGAGGTGGGTTTGATTCCTACCTCAGCCATCTGAGAAGTGGTTACCCAAGCTTTCTCACGCCTACTCCAAGCGAATGTCACGTAGTTTTCAATCTTAAGGCCTCGACCACCTCCTTCCAATTCTCTATTAATCAGCCAGTCAACCCACTTTTGCCCATTTAGATTATTATATAACACACTTCCCTAAAAATAAAAATAAAATGGCATGTATTAATATTAAAATTCAGGAATTTTTCTAGGTTTATGCAGTGTCTTGTGTGGGGTTTCGCTTAGAATCACCAATCTGGCTCATCAGCGGACTCTTGGTGTCCGTGCCCAGATCCCCACGTGAGTAGCGAACTGCGCGCTACCTCTCTTCTTATGAAGCGCACCTCCGCTTTTTTACTGCAAGAGCTCAAGCAGCCTTTCACCTCCCTAAAAAGGCTTCCAAAAAGATTGTATATTGGCAGTTCGCTACTCCTGTGGGGGTTCGGGTCGGATACCAAGAGCCCGCTGATGAGCCAGCTTGGTGTTCCTAGGCGAAATCCCACACAAGACACGGCATAAACCTAGAAAAATTGCTGAGTTTTAATTACTTGGCCGTGAAAGCCAATATACCATGTATTAATATTATTCACTGAATCCTCCTTCATCAGTCAAGTTATGGTGTTATTTACCCCGCCTATTCTAATTAGGCAAAAGCCAGTTGACCGACTGTAAAGTATTAATTGACAGTTTTTTTAAGCGTATGGCTTTTAGTGCCGGGAGTGTCCGAGGACATGTTCGGCTCGCCAGTGTTGTAGCTGCTTCGAGGCGGACACCCAATGGGTGAGCTACCCGTACCGTCGCGTGTGGAGTGTTGTCTGGGGAGGAAAGTTTGATTGTAAGGACAAGGAGTTAGAAGGTAGCGGCTGTGGCCTATAGTTAGGGACCAACCCCGGCATTTGCCTGGAAGGAAGATGGGAAACCACAGAAGACCATCTTCAAGTTTGCCGGCGAGGAGATTCGAACCTCCTCGCCTCCCGGATGTGAGCGACTGCCAGCAGTCATGCCGTAACGACCACGGCTAACTCACCCGGTAATTGACAGATTGACTAGGCAACACTGAAAGAAAGACTTCAAAACTTCACATAGGGGCAGGTGACCTCGCTGTTCTGCCCCTTAAAACATCAATTCCATTCCATACCAAAATTCACATATTCCCAATTCTCTCCTCAGTTACGAATACATGCATCACTACAGACACAACATACATATTTTACACACACCCAAGTGCACGGGACCGAAATAGCCACAATAAGCTCCTAATTGCAACTGCAACAACTAATTTGAAGCTGTGTTATATAAACGTAAAAAAAAAAAACCTACTGTATAATTCAAGTTCCAAACCGTGCGAATTTCCCTTGGAAGCTTGATTGCTAAATATTATCATCTCTCCCTATATTATTCTGCTGAGATCCCATTCCAGTTTTGTACCGAAAATAAGGTCCCATTAACACCAACTTACACACATGGGGTACCTACAGGTTCAGCATAACCCAACGCGTACGCGAAATGCACTCACTTACTCTTTAAATGCCTCACAATTAAATAAATACCTTAAAACATGTATATTTACAATGAAATAATGAAAGAATGCAACATGGTAACCATGGTAACAGAATCTCACAGGTCCATCTATTTCTGTAAAGGTGCCTATACACTGGAGAGCTTTTGCCCTAGCTAGAGTAGATCTGGCTAGGGCACTCTTGGTAAGCTCATCTCCAGTGTACACAGGTGGTAGAGAACCCTAGCGGAGACCGCTCTAAGCTCTAGCTAGGGCCGGCTGACTGTACGGTGTAAACAGTATTTGGGTGCCCTAGCTAGCTAGACCAGTCTAGCTCTAATCGTTCGGTTGAATATTGGAGTCAGTGGTGGATTGTTGGGGTTATTTGTTTGTTGTTAACTATAGTGTTTGAATATGGCTGAATTTGTGTGGAGTCGCGAAAAGACAATAACATTAATTGAAAATATTGAAGCCCATCCAGAAACTTTGAATTGTACTCGGAAAGAATACAGAGACAGAAATTTAAAGGCACAGTCGTTTCGGGTGATCCCTTTTGCTGATCTGGGGGTAATTTTGGCCAAAATATAATCATAGCCATTTTTGTTCATTCTTAAACAGTTCTTGTACGCTTCAGAATCTTCTGAACATAACTCTTGCAATAATTTAGTGTGCATTCCCTCGTATTCTCTTTTTGATATCCATTTCCTCACCCACAACCTTCTTTTCCTCTTCATAGTTTTCTTTTTTAACAAGGCACACATAACCACCACAGATGCTAAAAGCTCTCTTGAAGACATTTTAACTCACAACAAAGCGCAAAAAAGCTAGACTCACACTGCTCTCAGAATATTTTAGCGCTGCTCTACCTAGTGCATTTACGATTGACAGTGTACACAGGTTCAGAGTGATCTAGGTAGATTTGTCTATCTCCGCTCTACGAATGCTCTACCTAAGGAAAATTACAGTGTACACGCACTCAGTTTAGCTAGAGCGGTCTAGCTAGACTTGCTCTATGAAAATCACAGGTACAGGTACAGGCACCTTTCGACGCAATGCAATTCCAATTATTACATTACTGTGAAAGTTTCCAGACGGTTATAAGGTAATCACTGAACCAAATTAAGCTGTAAAATGCATCAATACATACAGTATAATGCGCTTTAGGGGGTCATGGGGCACTCTAGAATTTTTTCACGCAATCTTCACGTGTGAGTGTGGTACAAAAGGTCTTTTTCACACGACTATAAAGGGTCTCCGAAAACCACATTTAAACGCCCTTAAATTAACAGTGTCTGTGATATTCCCAGAAAACTAACTTCGCTCTGATATACCTATGAAGGAATGGCAAACCCCTAACCACTGCACCAGTAGCTGAATTGATCAAGTCTGATTATTCATACCAAGGATAAATCAGTCA
The DNA here is from genome assembly GCA_946902985.2 of Meconema thalassinum. NCBI lineage: Eukaryota > Metazoa > Arthropoda > Insecta > Orthoptera > Tettigoniidae > Meconema > Meconema thalassinum. The sequence continues at coordinate 264,871,651 of OX336390.1, read as the reverse complement.
TAGCATACATGATTGAGATTTTGCTAAGTGTACTCTTTACAACTAGAATATTCGCGGGCGAATCCGCGACGGGTAATGCTAGTATATATTATTTCAGTAGTATAAATCCCTCCTGTGGCGCTCACAAGCGACCGATCGTGAAAAATGAGTAACTTATTCAAATGAAAGAGAATATACATTACCAGTGACGCATTGCACTCTAATTTCATAAATATCTACTGTATAATTTCTTTAAAAAATTACTTAAAAAAACTGTACGAAGTGTGCGATTTGCAGATTCTGTTGCTGCAGGAAGATACGCTCCATAATTGCTGTCCACTTCACATTTAGGCCGCTGTGATGCCTGTTTCATGTCATTTTAACATTCTGATGTCTTTCTTTTATCATTTTGCATGGGTTCAGAAACAGTAATTTAAAGGAATGAGTACGCAAATCGTATAATTTCATAAATATCGAATAACCGGTGAGTGTTGCGGCTAAGCTGTCAATCAATGGACTCAGCACACAAATGACATTGTTAGCAGTGACAAATTGCATTCTAATTTAATAAATATAAATTTTTGTAATAATTTTTGTACTGTTGCTGTAGGAAAATACGCGACATCATTGCTGTTCAGTTTGCATTTTGGCCGTAGGAACGCCTGAAATGTAAATGGTGTTCTATAATCATTTGGTTGAAATAAAAACATAACAACCTTTCTCCTTAAGTCTCTTATTATAAACCTATTGGGGAAAGTGTGGCTTATGAACATGTGACATTTCTCGCACGGGTCCGCTAGTCGTACCTACTCGGAACATCGAGGGACTTCCCACCTGCCCCCAATTACAGTGCTGCAATCGTGAATGAGGTCGAGGAGTTCTTTATCCTCATGTACCGCAACATCTCCAAGAATTCTGTCCATATGTAGGCCACCATGGTTTCCTCTACTTGGGTAACCCATTATCTGTTTCTGAACACTTACATGCCGCTATAATCTAGAACAGGACTGACCAACCTATGGCCCACGAGACTATTTTGTCCGGCCCGCGCCGCCGTGTCGCCAAAACTTTGAGACAAGTTCCAGTCGTCGCACTCAACTAAATTATCATGAACTTTATTTGAGTCGTCAAGTTACAGAACTCGTTTAATCCACTTGTGAATAAGAATCATTTTCATGAGAAATGTTTCTCTGGACTTTGCCTCACGTACCTTTTGTGTTTGTTGTTTTCTACATTTTGCTTTGTGTTTTTGGTTTTGTGTTTGCTTTGTGCTTTTGCTTTTGAATTTTACTTTTTGCTTTTCTTTCTTGTTTTTTGCTTTATGTTTCTTGTTTTATGTTTTCTGCTTTTGTTTTTGAATTTTGCTTCGTCTTTTTTGTTTTGATTTTGTGTTTGTTTTCTGTTTTTGCTGTTTTTGAATTTTGCTTTTTGCTTTGTGTTTCTTTTCTTTGTTTTCTGCTTTTGTTTTTGTGTTTGAATTTTGCTTTTATCTTCGTGTTTTTGTTTGTGGTTTTGTGTTTGATTTCTGGAATTTCAAAATATAACAAAGCAAAATAAACAAAACAAAATCAAAATAAAACAAAATGAACAAAATCAAAATAAACAAAACAAAAAAGCATTTAGAACAAAATAAAACGAAATAAAGTAAAACAAAAAACAAAGAAAAAGTAAAATAAAATAAGTTAATTAAATAATAGTACATTATGCAACGAGCCTATAATGGCTATAATTAAGACACGAGTATGTTTATAAAACGAGCGTAAGCGAGTTTTATAATTTCCATACGAGTGTCTTAATTACCATTATAGGCGAGTTGCATAAGACTGTTTATGTTCGACGATAATTATAACTTTATTATATGGTTTAACATAAATATTCATAAATATCTGTTCAGTCACTAGAATTTTGTGATCGGGTGCTGCGCTGGGTAGGATATCTCTGTTCTCTATGCTCTCTGGCCGACCGACGCATGCGCTCTGTGTGCTTCAATGCCATATGTTCAGATTATGCACCAGTATTCGGTGAAACTGTCACCGAAGTCGTTGAAAACAACGCGCTGTGTAGACATTGGATTTGGGGATATTAAGGTACAGTGCTATTTCTTGTCTCATATTCACCAGTTTATTTACGCGAACATATGGACGGTGCACGTTTAGTAATTTATATAGACATGTTGGATTTTGAGGGCATGCGCGAAGGTATCCTTTTCTAATTGGTCAAACAACTGTTTCTTGAGCTGTGATTGGTGGGAGAAACTGTTTCATAATGAAAAATAGTGTTATAATGACCATCATTATGATACAGTTTTCTGACATATAATAGTCAGGGTCGAACATAATAGTACATTATGCAAATTATGCAATCTATGGAAATTAAAAAACTCGCATACGCTCGTTTTATAAACATACTCGTGTCTTAATTACCATTATAGGCGAGTTGCATACGACTGTTTATGTTCGACGATAATTATAACTTTATTATATGTTTTAACATAAATATTCATAAATATCTATTCAGTCACTAGAATTTTGTGATCGGGTGCTGCGCTGGGTAGTATATCTCTGTTTTCCAAGCTCTCTGGCCGACCGACGCATGCGCTCTGTGTGCTTCAATGCCCTATGTTCAGATTGTGCACCAGTATTCAGTAAAACTGTCACCGAAATCGTTTGAAACCAACGCGCTGTGTAGAAATTGGATTTGGGGATATTAAGGTACAGTGCTATTTCTTGTCTCATTTTCACCAGTTTATTTACGCGAACATATGGAAGGTGCACTTTCGGTAATTTGTATAGACATGTTGGATTTTGAGCGCATGCGCGAAGATATCCTTATCTAATTGGTCACACAACTGTTTCTTCAGATCTGATTGGTGGGAGAAACTGTTTCATAATGAAAAATAGTGTTATAATGAGCCTCATTATGATACAGTTTTCTGACACATAATAGTCAGGGTCGAACATAAATAATTTTACGACATGATCTTTATTCACAAGTAAACGAGTTTTGCAACTGGACGACTCATTTCATAGTTTGATTAGTAATTGTGTCAAATGAACATAAATACTCACTCTTTGTCATTCATGCTGTATGAGTGTATTGAATATCAATGTACTTCTATTTTAAAGTGATTTAATTTTTTTTTGTGTTTTTTTTAAATTAACTAATAGAAAATGGCAACATTACTAAGAAAACTAAGCTCAGACAGCCACAAAACTCACCATATTGCACCTATATTAAAAAAAAAAAATCTATACCCCTCAAACCACATGGAGTGTCATTGGTCCGCAAGGTCCCCCAACTATTTTCAATGTGGCCCTTAGTTTAAAAGATAATGTATGCCTCTCTCCAAGGTGGACCGGGTTCGATTCCCGGTCAATGCATATGAGATTTTCGAAGTGAAATGCCATGTCCTGTGGTTCGGATTCCGCTAAAAAAAAGGAGGTCCCGTGGCTCATGATCGTGAGATTAACAGTCACGTTAAACCACAAGCTTCGAGCTTCTTCGAGCTAAAAAAAAACAAGGTTGGGCACCTCTGATCTAGAACAACGTTAGCCATCTTGATTATGTTGGAATGGTTACTGATTTACTCAGGGCATTGGACATCATGGCCGCCAGCCTCGTGTAATTGGGTGTGTGTACAACTTGTTTGATGATCTGTGTTATTTTGTTGTCTGTAGTAGCGTGTGTATTTATAATGAGGGATGGTTGGGAACGAGATAGTAGTAATCTTGAATTTGACCCTCCCGGCATTGGTGGGGAGTAGAGGCGGAAACTACGGAAAGCAAATTCTGGGAAGGCTGAGTGAATGTGGATCAAACTCAGCTCTTCTGAATTTTGTCTCATAAGGCTGAGTATTCACCGTTCCAAACCTCAGCCCAGATTACATTTCTTGTCAGAGCGAGGACATTTGGGACCAGATTCTCAACATAATACATATCTATTTTGTTGTTGCTAATTCATTTAGGGACTTTGTGACATCATCGTCATTTAGCCCCGTGTAGGCTACTTGGGTGTGTGTAGAATGTTGTCTGATAACCTGTCTTATTGTGGTGTCTGTAGCAGTGTGTGTATTTGTAATTCAGGTGAAGAACAATCCCGACATTTGCCTGGAGTAGAAGAGGGAAACCACTGCAAGCCACTTCCAGGTTGGCTGAGGTAGGAATCGACCATCTCTTCTCAGTTTTGCCTCACGAGGCTGAGTGTACCCCGTTCCAGCCTTCAGACCAGAATTGAAGTTTTCTTGGCAGAGCCGAGAAACGAACCCGGTCCTCCGCGGTGACAGTCAAGAATGATAGCCACTATGTAACGATGCGAACATAAATAAACTAATATTTAGTTAAAATTGAACTATCGGTAATAAAAAAGAAGCAATGTTGTAGTAAAATTTATATATAGGCCTATATAAATTTAAAAAAAGATAGCTTTAAAGCCATTTTTCAGTGTTGCCTCGGTAACAATTAATATTGTAGCTTTCAGTCGGTCAACACATAAATCATTTCGAGCTATTGCAATTAACGTAAAGAACAATGTTGTCTCTATATTCCTCTTGTTTGTAAAACAGTCGTTTCTCACACCCCGAGGCTGGCGGGTAGCATGCTTGGTGCGATAAAATGTCCGTGAGTTGAAATGATGTAGGTTTGGTCGTGTGTTGTAGAGCCATTTGTCTTGTAAATTTGAATCTAGCTAGCTTGACGAGCGAAACATGTCATCCCTTAGTTTTCTCGTTTTTCAATAGTCCATAACAATATATATATATATAATTATATATACTCGTATATATTAATCACATGTAATGCATTTCATGTTATTTTTTCACATATTCTAGTATTTAGAATTATTTTATGTTGACCGACTGAAAGTTACAATATCAACTGTTAATAAAGCTACACTGAAAAATGGCTTCAAAGCTATCTTTACCTCCTCCCATCTCTCTTCGCTCATATCTCACTTCTCTCTCAGTCTCTCCCCTCCCCTCTCTTCTCTCATGTCTCCCTGTACTCTGTTCTCTCTCGTCTTCCTCTACTCTCTCCTGTCTCTTCCCTCCCCTCCCACTACTTTGTTCTCTCTCTTCTCTCTCCTCTCTTATCTCTTCTCCTCACTCTCACTCCTCTCTCCTCTCTCTCCTGTCTCTTCTCTCACCTCCCTCTACTTTGTTCTCTCTTTTCTCTCTCCTGTCGTCTTATTAGTGGATGATAATGAGCTGTTACAAGAACTAAACAAGTTACATAAATACGAATTTTTGATTACACCTCGTTGCGAAGTCACCAGGAAAGTAGGTTATGGATTAACATTTTGGAACTTTTCGATCACCCCTCGTTGTGACGTCACCAGGAAAGTGGATTAACATTTTTGGAACTTTTCGAACACACCTCGTAGGTGAGGTTAGGTTAGGCTAGGTTAGTTAAGCCATGGCAGCCATTTTGGTCAGCCACCATTTTGGTTAGACGCCGTTTTGGTTAGCCGCCATTTTGGTTAGCGGAAAGTAGGCTATGGGTCAACATTTTGGAATTTTTTATCACCCCTCGTTGTGACGTCACCAGGAAAGTAGGCTATGGGTTATCTTTTTGATCACACCTCGTAGGTGACGTCACCATGAAAGTAGGCTATGGGTTAACATTTTGAAACTTTTTGATCACACCTCGTAGGTGAGGTTAGGTTAGGTTAGGCTAGGTTAGTTAAGCTATAGCCGTCATCTTGTGACGTCATGGTCGCCATCTTGTGCGACGTCATGGCCGTGTGACGTCATGGTGACATCATGGTGACATCATGGTCGCCATCTTGGATGGCGTAATGGCCGCCATCTTGGATGACGTCACCAGGAAAGTAGGCTACTCGTTAGAAGCCCCACAGCCCCCCTACTTATGTATGTCAATCCCTTACTATATCTGTTATATCTGTTATGATGAGATGTGATAAATACATTTCTATGTAGCGGGTAATTTTTACGGGCGGTTGTTAAATGAGAGATACAATTAATGAAGGCGACTGTAACTGGGAATGGAGATGGAAGACAGCGGCTTTGGCACATTAGAATGTAGCCTGCCGTCCTGGCATTTGCTTAGAGCTGATAATGGGAAACCATGATAAACCATTTCGAGGATGGCCGAGTGTGGGGTACAAATCTATTCATCCACCGAATCCGGGGTGTAGCTTGGTTCCAGAGCCTTGCCCTATGCCTTAGCGAAAGCAGCTACCCCGGTCGGAGTAACCATATGATTACTGACGAAAGAAAAAAGAAGTGAGGTATGCCAGACGGTGTCTATGTATTATGGCGAACACAGAACAATGAACACACATTTCTTCACTCAGTGGATACCAAGGACAATCTGCTTGAGGCATGGCAAAGACAACATTTCCTTGATGTTATTAAGTGCATTCCGTACAGGTCATGAAGAGCGGAATGGTGTGTGGTTTGCTATTACGGCTTGGTTTTCCGCGTTCCCATCGTCTCTTCGCCGGGAGGCAACAATTCCAATTTTGGGCTAATGATCCTTTTCTATCCCAGACGAAGTGTAGTCAATAATCAACATGAAGTTATGAATTTTCAGTCGCCCACAAATTCGTTAGTCAGAGATTTATTAGCAACTTTAAAAACAATATGGGATATGAATAGTATTTGTTACAAATGTCACAAGGTAAGCTATTTATGATGTAGAACATTGTGCATGTTTTTAATTACTAATGTTTGAAATGAAGATGAAAGAAGTGGACGAGGGTTTTCTGCAGTTTTGGCAGACTTGTACTTCCGAAATAATTGTGAGCTGGAATTTACTTGTGGTAGGGTGGCCAGTTTCTTTCTGCTCCTCATTTCCCTGCCAACAGCACTTGATCTACCAGAACTGGTCACCAATCCAAGTTCTGACCAAGTCCAGTGATGCTTAATTCGGAGTATCAGTGGATTAGGTGTTTCAACTCGGTCAAACCATCGACCCTGTAATTATAGTAATTATTAATTATAAAACTGAAGAAACAATCACAATAGGTCTTATCTTATCAGACCTTAACAGACAAAAGTAATTCGTCTCAGAAGAGACCCACCAACCCCACCTGGAACTCCGCACACTCACCGATATAACAGTAACAAACTTATTCTGAAAATCTCACTTCCCATATCCAAGTGGAAGCCCTATGACTGGAAGTTGAAATTATGCGTGCAACGTTTATTGTCGTTGTAGGAACTATGCGCACTCAAAATAGTGCTGCCTTGGGTTTTTGTGGGTATCTACTCACATAACGTAACGGCGGTACTTTTTGAGGATCCAACCAGCCTTCGGGCTGACTACCTAACAGACAGACAACCAAAAGACCTAAGTTTACAGAAAAAAACAAGTAAAATCATAATTTTCTTGTTTAGTTCTGTATTGATTGATGGTAGAAACACATTTGAACATATTTTGCGGCGGTTATAACGTACAAGTACCGGTTTTTGGTGGGTTTCGAGGGAAACGCTGAATTTAAAGATTCACAACTCTCAACTCCGTACTGCTACAACAACAAAATGTTAATACGCGTGAGTCATTTTTAATGCATATTTGATCATTCAAATGTCTATCTTAAACACACACAAATGGATCAATTTTGTGATAAACTCACATTTCGAAATTGGGCTGACTGACACTGATCTGTGTGTCAAGGGCGCTGCCAAATGGCATTTTCCAGCAATCAGATAAGTGACTCATTTCGAACACGTTTGATATGGGTCCAAGGTCGAAACATTCCTCTGTGGATTGCCGTCGATCCCCGAAGGGTCGGGGTCTAGGTGGACCCCTGGTCAGTAGGGTAGGTTTCTTTATTTGTTATTGTTCGTCCGCTCGTTGTTATTTGAATGCCCATCTTGATAGTAACAAGTATCAAAACTACATTTCAATATCAAAGACAATTATTGAATTACATCCCCGTTTACTTATTACGAAGGCCCAGATAAGTTATGTGTTTAAATATTTTTATTTAACTAATTATTTTCTATTTATTTACATACTTTTTGCCGTTTTTATAAACAAATACATATTTTGGTGAATTTATTCATAAGTACATATTTCTTATACTTGGTGGTATGTTGTACTCCTTAGATGACTCCTGCCCACAATTTTGACCCTTGGCAATTCCAGTAATTTGCTTCTCTATTTCGCGAATGTCTCTGTATTGTAGTAGTATATCAAGACAGGAATTACCCGGTCATTATGTATAGTGGGGAGGAGGGCTGGAGTCAACAGTCTCATTAGGCCTCCAATAGTCCTTGCCTTGACAGAAATTTTACTTGAAATTACAATGGTCTGCGAAACTTGTGAGTATTGACAGTGTGCTATGAAAGTTCTTGAGTGACCTTTCCTTCTTTAGAATGAAATTCGAAAACAGCACATACATGATTTCGTATTGCGCATTTGCAGTAAGTATTGTAGGATTCTAAAACTGAGGCAATCCCCGGCCTATTAAGCGGGGGACATTTGTACTGTAGACAGGATTATGGATTATTCAACCAGCTGGACGTTTCAACTATATTTCGAGTTATTGGGAGACATAAATATGATACAAATTTAAGAAAATCTTTTGGAAACGTACCGGTAATCATATATTTTCCACTTGCACATAAATAAATACATCTTTCTGAAAAGTAAGCACATAATTACCCGGGCTCTGCTTATTACTATATCAATGTCTTAAGGGAGGCTGAGACTGAATTTATGAAAAAATAGTAATTATTGATAGATATCAATGAAAGTTAGTTTGTGCTCTTCTGATGGTGAAATAAGGCCATATACCAATTTTCAGGAAAATAGCAACAGAACTTTCTGAGAAATTAACACTTACAATTAAAAAGTTTAAAAAATCGATAAGCATAAAATAATGCTCCAGCTGAACAGTTACTTCAAATATCACATTGAAAACTGGTGTACAGGCACATCAAGGTATGGAACAAATTTTAACAGAGAGAAAGTCTGCATATGTAGTCCATGAATGTGAGGAAAAAAATGTGTTTTATGTGTTTATGTTTTTCTCAAATTATGCTAAAAAATTACCCATTTGATGGCTACTATCTTTTAAAGTATCAACATTACAAAAAAAATCTTTCTGTTAATATCAAGACAATATAGGTATTAACAACCCATGAAATTCTCATGGAATTTGAAACCAAATTGGTTCAGCTGGAACATTTTAAAAACCTGAAAACGTATATATGAAAAAAAAAAACACATTTTAGTACATAAAACATTGTTGAAGGCTAAACTAATAATACGTCAGTTATATAAACAAAACTGAACACAGAAGAAACACGTTACGTAATTGGCATTTCTATAGTTACCTGGTATTGTTACCTCGTCAACTCACTAGATAGTAGCTCTGGGGGCAATTTGTAGATGGTCATTGTTACGTTGAAGCTAGTTGATGGGGGCATTTCCCAAGCACTCAACCGGACATTTAAATGTCACGCTAGTTCTTTAAAAATGGCCGAACCCGAAAAATACCACTGCCCAATGATCCGCAGGAATCCGGCGTACAATAATATGCACAAATTGAAAAATCGATAATTTTTACCTTTTTCACCAAAAACTCAGTCCCAGCCTCCCTTAATTTGGTAATTACCTAGGTGCAATAAAACATTAAATTAGGTTAAATAACCTAACCTAATTGCACACACAGTAAACGGGGCTAAATGACCACACTATCACAAAGCCCCTAAATGAATTAAGAATAACAAAAGCTGAAGATAGTCCTCATAGTTGACAAGCTAAACGAGTGATAGTGCACACTCTGTCCAGAACGCAAACCAAAAACTCGAGAGTAGTAACGAGCCCGGTTTTACATGTTTACAATGATTTCAAGCATTTAACCTCATCTCATCTCAACTAACCTGACCTCGCCTCACCTAACGTATCATGGGAATGTTTTGACCGTCGTTCCAACTAAAAAGTGTGCGTGACTACTGGTGGCAGTTTCATGGCAACAACTCGAACCTCCCTTCAAGCTGACCATGGGACCAACATAGCATCATCCCTTATTTCAGTAGCCTATTTACTTATAGAAACAACATAACTACTTTTAACAACATTTATAAGAAAACATAGTTTGAGATTTAATTCCCCCCCCCCCCCCCTCCTAAAAATTATGATTTGTTTTTTACGATTATTTTTAGTTCGTTTTATTCATAACTAAGCATTAGCTACATGGGTGACTAATTATGTTTTTGATTTTGTAGTTTTAATGTTTTTTCTTGTCTTTTCCTAAAATTAATATTTAGATTCACAACTATCTACTTTGTATTTGTGTCAAGAAGGTACTGCATTGGGTTTGTTTGGTTGGTTCCTCAGTTCAGGGGCTGCAACAACGCGGTCATGTAGCCCCGTGTACTTTGGGTGTGTGTAGAATCTGTCTCATAATCGGTGTTAATTGTGATGGCTGTATTAGTGATCTGTGATTAAGGTAAGGACTGCAGACGATCAATTTTTCAAGTAGTTCCTACTTTTGCTACCAGTGCTACCGTCAATGACATCTAGCAGCGGACGTGGTTACTAGATGACCACACAACCGGCACCTTACGACGAACGTTGGAACTTATAGAGCGTTATCAATTATAACCTATAAATTTGGCTTCACACAAGTGTAGTTAGAGGAAGGTTTACATGTCATAAATCTTTACTTCCCCTCCGAAGGAAGGCATACTGCATTGGGTTTATGACCTGCGTACTTTCATAAATAAATAAATAAATAAATAAATAACTCAAATTTTAAAACAATACACGTTATGAAATAGTTTGTATAACTAAATAATTGTATCTAAGTTGTACATTATTGCTGTATATCCGCCAACCCTATAAAGGCCTTATGTGAACATAAACTGATGATGTTCACCCGACAAATGAAACGTGTCGAAAAGATAATTAATTCATGTAGGCCTACTTTTCTTTTCAGATCAGCAGGTGTGAGTAGATAAGTTTTACTAACTTCATTGGGTACAGTTAGCCGACTGTAATATTAAGAACAAAAATTGAAGACATAAAGGTGATGTGCAAGTACATTGCACTAGAATTCAGGCAATTTTATGAAGCGCTGAAGGTAACACAAATCCACTAAAATGTTTACAAGAATGTATTGACGCCAGTTAATTAAGTAATTTTATAAGCGCCACTGTTAAAGTACGGTAATGGTAGACGCGTTTTATGGGATCATTAAATACTGTCATTTGTATATTGTTGTTGGTTACAGCCTTGTTCTGTATTCAGATATCTGTTCATTATTCCCATTTTCATTGAATGTAATTGTTTAAGGTGTTGGAAGTGTAAATTATGCATTATTGTACACATTTTATTATCATCTAGCCTCTAAAAGATGAAAGGTATGAACAATGAGCGCTAACAACCTTGTTTTGGGTGGTTATTCAAATAGAACATTGTCTACTTGCTGTAAAATGCCGTTGAAGACTGTAACTCACTTTCACATGTGTACAAAAAAACGTAAATAAATGATATTAACACAAACCATTATTTCCTTGATGTGCAGTCCATATTTATACTTCTATACTTCTAATTCAGGTGAGTATTGGCAAGGAGGCGGTTGTGGCCTAGGAACCATCCCGGCATTTGCTTGGAGTACTAATGGGTTACCACGGAAAACCACTTCCAGGATGGCTGAATTGGGAATTAAACCTACCTATTCTCAGTTTTGCTTCACGAGGTTAAATGTACCACGTTCTATGCCCTCAGACCAAATTTCTAGACAGAGCCGGGAATCTAACCCGGACTCCAAGAACGCTAGCCGACACACCAGGAGGTAGACGTTAGGATGTTTCTTTTTGAGGTCATAGCACTTAGGGTAACTGTAACAGAGCACGTTTTCCTTGTCACTATATTATCGTTCTGAAAGCTAATCATGTACAAAGAACTATGACGAGCGGCAAATTGCGTGAAATAGAGCGCAGACCTGTCCACTTGCTCATTGTTGTGATGTGGAGGAAGGACAGTGCCAGTTTCCGGGTTTTGGCTGATTGCTGGAATACTTTCCAGTCAGGTAGTACAAGTTAGTTTATTGTATGAGAAATGTGGGGACGACATTGGAAGTCAATAATGGAAAAAGTGAACATGTGATTTTATATTGTTACTCGTCGTAAATTGTTAACTTAGCGAACCATGTACGGTATACATTATAAGCGAAACATCATTTTAAGGCTGTGTAGTTCTCTACTTTTCGTCTTTAGTCGGATAGTTTTTGTCCGTAGAATCCGTTATATTACCCAGAATCTATTAACATTGTTTCTCTGATTTGGCGAAAAGGAAGTTATCTTTCTTCCTCTTCATACTCTCCATGTACTTTGCAAGTGTGGCGGATAAAACAGTCGGCGTTTGTTTCAAGGTATCTAGGCGCTCTTCAGGTGTTGAATTCGGTACATCTCGCGGGGTTTGGTCTGTATTTTGTCTAATTATATGCTCAGCTTTCCTCAGTACTTTTCTTGTTCTTGTACCATGACATATTGTATAATTCTTGCAATATGTGCCCTGAGCTGTTCAATCCTTCCAAAAAGGTCTTCTTTCCCAGTTTGGCATTGATGGCATTTGCTTTTTGCGTTCACGTTGTTCAATACCCATAGCTCTCACCACAGTAGATACTAGTATGAACGGATTCAAGATTTGCAGATGCTTCAACATTTTCTGGCAAAATATTCCGAATCATGATACTCAGCATCGTTGTAAGCTTTCTTGAACCATTGACTTGTGGTATTTTCTACCTGCAATTTGCATCAGTTCCATAAAACTCTATGACTCCTGTAGCCATCATTTCATTCTTTAACTTTCCAATCTGGTGATGCTTGTCACGGTGGGTGAGTGGTCAACGTGTCGGTCTACTAACCCAAGCTTTCAGGTTCGCTCCTGGCCGTGATAAGTGATTTTTGAAAGGCAGCAAAAATTACGACACCATGTCATACGATGTTGGCAAGTCAAATAACCCATTTTAATTCAGTAGGCCGTGTTCATAATGGCAAAATTAATCTCGGGAGTTTCCGCCAACACAACGTTCCTCATTTCTCTACTAGAAAGCGCTATAGTATTCAAGGAGCTTAGATATAACCTCCTTGTCTTTCATAGTGCTTCAAGGAACAACGAAATTCGACATGCAAGCTATCCTTTGGGTGTCAAATAACAAAGCTTGCACTCGGCACCCGAGGCCATACGATATTATTATTAATTATTTATCTGGTGATCATCGATAATTTGCATGGAAAGGTTATGGCTATCAGCTCGTGCCGACTCAAGTTCTTCAGAAAAATTATTGTGGGTATCTCCGTTCTTGCCTTCCTTCTCGCGCCGTACCTCTTCTCTAGTGGTGTTCATTCCGGCTTCAGGGATAATATTATTCAGGGGAATTGATCAGATGGTTTTTTACATCGTTATGCGCATCTGTGGAACGTGATAGAACTTATTTTACTAATGATGTTCTTTTCCCTAAATCTCTTCATCTGGACACTGAAAATCTTCCTCCAAGAATTCTTGGTCCCGGTCGTAATTACCTCAAAGAAATGATGGTTGTTGATTAATGTTCTGTCCTGGCGGCGATCTTGTAAACTCTTGTTATTATTATTATTATTATTATTATTATCATAATCTTCTAGCGATTAACCCTTATATTCTGAAATTTAATGTTATTGGTTTTACGTATATTTTAACTACCTGTACTCTTTTACTGTCTAGACTCAATATCTTAGAATCTATTCTTGCACACAATTATAAACTCTGCACACTATTAGGGTCTATGCTACAATATTGCAGACGCATTTTGAGCAACACCAAAATAATTTAATACATGTTTAAGGTGCCATGTTTCACTGGATATTTCCTGGATGATCTATAACCAACATAATGCACTGTGTTTAAGCCTTCAGGCTTTTGACTGGTTTGATGCAGCCCTCCATGCCTCCCTATCCTGAACTAATCGCTTCATCTCTACATAGGCTAGTTACCACACCTTACATCCGAGACAATCTGTCTAACATATTCTAACCTTGGTCTACTCCTACAGTTATTGTCCTCGACCCTTCCTTCCATAAATAAGTTTGCTATTCCCGGGTGTCTTATTAGTATGTGTCCTACAACCTATCTCTTCTCTTCATTAGCAGTCGCCAGAAACATCTCTCCTCTCCCACTCGTCTTAATACCTCTTCATTTTTACTCTATGTACCCATCTGATCTTCATTCTCCTTTAACACCACATTCCAAATGCTTCTATTCTCCTCTTTTCTGCTGCACCAATAGTACAAGTTTCACTTCCATAGAGTGCCACGTTTCAGACAAGGGCTTTAAAAATGACTTCCTAATACCTAAATCTATATTCGATGTCAACCGATTCCTTTTCTGCAGAAATGCTTTCCTTGCCTGAGCCAACCTACCTTTCATATCCTCTTTGCTTCGTCCATCAATGGTTATTTTGCTTCCTAAGTTACAAAAGTCTCCTACTTCCTTTAGCTTTTCACGTAGATTATGGCCTGAGAAGCTGACTCGGTGGCGTTGGTTCGTACATATTAAGTTTTCATATAACTTTCTATTTTTGTCTTACAGAATGAACTCGTTAACCACGGGAATGCAATGGTGGAATATACCTATTTGACTAACACATATTTTTTTCTTTTTCAGAACACGGGGGAATGTCACTACGATGATAACCTGGTAAGTTATTTCACAGTTCGTGGTATGGTTTATTTTTCCTTGGATGTTGTTGAGAGTGGGGCTTTCCCTTTAAAACCAGACAATAAAGAATTCCACAACTTTCTTTCTTTCTTTCTTTCTTTTGTGTAGTCTAATGGGGCATTTAAATCTTCCTTAGATCATCCATAGTTAAATAAATGGTTAGTTTCGAAGAATAGTACTTTCGACCTACGGTATTTTACAACCGAACTATAGTATGGAATTAGTGTTGATATCTCCTCTTCGCTTCCTGTGCATCCCCAATTCCCTACAGTATAGGTATCTCTATGTTTCAAGTGAACATGCACAGTATACTTGGGGTATCATCACACTGGAGTTACCTAGTGGTCAGAAGTGAAATCTCTCTAAACAGCCATGCACAGGTAGCCATTTAACTCGATATAGAAACATCGCGTACGAAACTCGATTAGTCATGATATATTGATATAGCTGGTTAGTTAGAGTTATTTCACTTCTGACCGCTAGGTAGCTCTAAATTAACACTTGAAACGTCAAGTTGGATGTAATGATGCCCCAACCTGCCCCAATATGCAGTACATAACTCATGTTCTCCTTTTCAGTTCTGATTGATAATGCTGCCAAAGTAGTATTACTCTCTTTCAGTCATATCGCCGAATGGCGATTGAAAATGCTATGAGTCTGGTGCCATATTGGGCTCCTTTCACTCCGATGTTAATTGGCAATTTTTAACCTACTTTCGATTTTTGCAAAAATGAAAGTAGCTTATGAGATCAACACAGGGCGAAAAAAGTGTCTGTCTGTGTGTGTGTATGTGTGTGTGTGAGTCAGTGTGTGTGTGTGTGTGTGTGAGCGTGTGTACTCTGAATGTCTGTCCCCCCTATCAATTCGAACACGGTGAATGCGAATTGAACGAAATTTGGTACAAAGGTAGCACTAGCAAAGGACACCTCAGTGTCATGTTTTATATCGCCGCCATCTTGACGGAAACGTAATGGCGGCCATACAAATGTTCAAAGCTTAAATCAAATTACGACTAACCTAATCATCCAATCTCTACCAAATTTTGCAACAACATACCTTTATGGGGGGAGCATCCTTTGACCAAACTAATAGGTCATCAGCGTAATAGTTTGCGGATGGCGGCCATCTTTGTGAGAAAATCGATTCCCCCTATTAATTCGAACACGGTGCAACCGAATGGAACGAAATTTTGTACAGAGGTAGTACTAACAAAAGGCACCTCAGTGTCATGTTTTATATCGCCGCCATCTTGACTGAAACGTAATGGCGGCCACACAAATGTTCAAAGCTTAAATCAAATTACGATTAACCTAATCATCCGATCTCTACCAAATTTTGCAACAACATACCTTTATATAGGAAGCATCCTTTGACCAAATGAATAGGTCATTAGCCTAATAGTTTGCGGATGGCGGCCATCTTTGTGTGAAAATCAATACCCCTATTAATTCAAACACGGTGAAACCGAATGGAACGAAATTTGGTACAGAGGTAGCACTAGCAAAGGGCATCTCAGTGTCATGTTTTATATCGCCGCCATATTGACAGAAACGTAATGGCGGCCACACAAATGTTCAAAGCTTAAGTTAAATTACGACTAACATAACCATCCGATCTCTACCAAACTTTGCAACAACATACCTTTATGGAGGGAGCATCCTTTGACCAATCTAATAGGTTATTAGCCTAATAGTTTGCGGATGGCGGCCATCTTTATGTCAAAATTGATTCCCCCTATTAATTCGAACACGGTGGAACCGAATGGAACGAAATTTGGTACAGAGGTAGCACTAGCAAAGGGCACCTCAGTGTCATGTTTTATATCGCCGCCATCTTGACGGAAACGTAATGGCGGCCACACAAATGTTCAAAGCTTAAATCAAATTACGATTAGCCTAATCATCCGATCTCTAGCAAATTTAGCAACAACATACCTTTATGGAGGGAGCATCCTTTGACCAAACTAATAGGTCATTAGCCTAATATTTTTCGGATGGCGGCCATCTTTGTGTGAAAATCGATTCCCCTTATCAATTCGAACACGGTGAAACCGAATGGTACGAAATTTGGTACAGAGGTAGCACTAGCAAAGGGCACCTCAGTGTCATGTTTTATATCACCGCTATCTTGACGGAAACGTAATCGCGGCCACCCAAATGTTAAAAGCTAAAATGTAATTACGACCAACCTAATAATCTAGTCTCTACCAAATTTTGCAACACCATATCTTTATGTGGGAAACATATTCTGACCAAACTGCAAGAACATCAGCCCAATAGTTTGCAGATGGTGGCCAAGTATGTGTGCAAATCGATTCCCCCTATCAATTCAAACACGGTGAAACCGAATTGAACGAAATTTGGTACAGAGGTAGCACTAGCAAAGGGCACCTCATATTCATGTTTAATATCCCTATAGCACGTTGTATTTCAACAAGCTACTACAACCAACATTCAATCATACTCCTTGAAAAGGACAAAGAGTTATAACAATACCCATGCATTTAGGAGAAAGTAGGCTATATGTTCTTTCCTGAACATCTTGTTTAATTATTGGGTGATAATTATATTACTATGATGCTAAAATAAATAGTTCCCACAATGCATTAAGTATAATGAATTTGTGGGAGCTTGTCGTCCTTGTGGAATAAATACTTTCGTAAGATAATTAATTTTTGATTGAAGTTACTATTCGAAGGATGGTTGAGAGCACTAATACTGCTTTGATGCCTTATGAGCTGAGTGTACTAATATTGGGTCAGCTACTTGGCATTGGGTGTTAATTATAGTTCGCTCGGTAGTGGCCTGTCAGCAGCTGCTTCAGCGGAGTTAATAATAATAAGAATAATAAGAATAATAATAGGAATTAACCTGGGAGGAGTCCTTGTGGCTCTGGGCAAATGGGAGTGAAATGCGTCGTTGCCTGTCATCTGCAACCATAACATAATGGATTCAGCAAGAGAATCTAACTAGCCTCTTTCACTCCAACTCCAGCACGTAACCTACAAGAGGTGCCCCTGTTAAGCCGAGCAACCCAGTGGAAGGTTGGGTAACCAATCCCAGCGGGAAGCTGGGTCGGTGAGCCGATCAGTGCTGGGGGCTCTAAGAAAAACGGTCAACGGTCTCAAAGGCGGAAGAAGAATTTCATTTCTCAACGGCTGAGAGGGCGGAAGAACCTAGTAGAGTCAACCACGAAAACAAATCATTTCAGACTAACAATCTGATCTTACTTTGGAATATTATTCCTACCCTTGAAACACACAATTTCAATTGCAGTATGGAAAAGCCGCTGAAAGAAAGCACTACCCCAGGTGGCAGCTCGGAAGAGAAATCCACCATTGCGTTATGCAATGCATCGGGACCTAGGGTTCTGGGGAGTCCCAACATCTGCAATAGGGATGAGTCGGAGCATCCTTGGAATCCTTCCAGACTTAAGTTTAAACATAAGTTTTTTGCAGGTACTTTGAATGTAAATTCTTTACTGATGGTGGGTAAACAGAAGGAATTAGAACTGCTTTTAGATAGAAACGAAATTCAAATTTTAGCAGTACAAGAGACAAGATATTTGGATGAGAATGTGACAGAAACGAAAGATTATAGAATCTTTAAAGGTAAACCTGCGATTAAAATTATGAAAGGAATGCCACTCTTGGGAACAGCCTTTTATGTCCATAAACGTCTATTAGCCAATGTAACTGAATTCAAATCACGCTCAGAAAGGATGTGTCTTTTGACAATGAAATGCAAAAATAAAATATACTTTTGTTAATTGTCATGGGCCAATAAACGAAGACAACAAGAAGAACCCAAATAAAGTAGAGGAATTCTGGGACCTCCTAGATGATGAAATATCTAAAATTCCAAAATCAAATGTGGTGATATTACTTGGAGATTTCAATGCCCAAATAGGAAGAGAGAGGATTCATAGACCAATAGTGGGAGAATATGCTGCACACCAAAGAACAAACAGAAATGGGATGAGATTAATTACTATTTGTAAAAACTTTCAACTTAAGTTAATGTCAACTTTCTTCAAGAAATTGCCAAGAAAAGCTAAAACATGGATTTCTCCAAATCCAATACTAGGTGAATTTCAACTGGATCATGTAACTATATTCAAAAGAAACATGAAAGAAATTATGAATGGCAAGGTTATAAGAAGCAGAGAATTTGACTCTGATCACTATTTGTCTAAAATTGAACGGAAATTCTTACCCAACAGAAACCACTGAAGAGGGGAAAGAGTAAATAAATATAACACAAATAGACTTCAAATTACACAAGAAACATTGGAAAATTTCAGGAAGAAATAAAAGTAACTCATCATGGAAAGTGGCAAGATTTATCTAAAGAAATAACAAGAAATAACCAACGCAGCTCAGAAGACGTTTGGGCTAGCCAAACCTAAGAAGAAACCTTGGTGGAATCAAATATGTGAGGATACGTTACAAGAGAGAACAAAACAATGGTAAAAGTGGAAATGCTCTGGAAAGACTGAACATTATGACCAATTCAAACAGCAAAGGAAAGACACTGCTAGAATAATAAGGGGAGTTAAAAGATCATTCGAAAAATCACAACTTACTGACCTGCAAGACAGCTTTGTTAAAAATAACTCTCGAAACTTCTATCAGACTTTTAAGAGTCAATTAAAGGGGTATCAAGCGCCTAGCATATGCTTTAAAGATGAAAATGGTAGACTTGGCCTAAGCAATGTTGAGAACTGTGAAATACTTGCGAAGCACTTTGATCAACTTTTAAACTGCCCTGAACCAGATCATAAGTTGGACTTCTCACAAGCAACAGAAAATCTGTAAGAAGATATACCACCCAATGCTGAAGAAATTAAAGAAGCAATTAACAATCTAAAAAATAATAAAGCTAGCGGAGAGAACTCTATAACAGCTGAACTTTTGAAATGGTCTCAATCAAAAATCATTGAAGAGCTGCAGTTAATCTTTGAAGATATTTGGAGAACAGAGAGGATTCCAGAGGAATGGAAAGTGGCTCTAATACACCCATTGCATAAAAAAGGGGACAAACAAAACGTTGATAACTATAGAGGCATCTCTCTTCTTCAAATTGCATACAAGGTATTTTCAAAAATATTGCTGAATAGAGTAGAAACATCACTTGACAAGCAACTGGGCGAGTATCAAGCTGGATTTCGAAAAGGTAGATCTTGTTCAGAACAAATATTTAACTTAAAATCCATAATTCGCCATAGGATACTGAATTCAAAGGACATAGTTGTGACTTTTGTAGATTTTAAAAAGGCCTTTGACTCGGTTGATAGAGAAACCATAGATAAAACAATTCGTGAATTTGGAGTGAAAACTAAATTGGCAAACCTAATACGTGAAACCCTTGCTGACACGATTTCAAAAGTAAAATTTATGGGTGAGATATCAAAATCTATTAAGATAAATACAGGTGTACGGCAGGGTGATGGTTTATCACCCCTTCTGTTCAACTGTGTTTTAGAGAAAATTGTAAGAATTTGGAATTTAAAGCTAAAAGAACATAACATTTCGCCAGTAACTTTGGGGAGAAGAAACAAAGGCATTGAAATAAGTTGCCTAGCATTTGCAGACGATTATGCTATATTGTCAGAAAACCTAACAAGTGCAACAACACAAATCAATCTCTTGGAAGAAATAGCCAACAAAACAGGTTTGAGAATATCCGTAGAAAAAAACTAAATTTATTACAAACATCAAGAACGCTTCAAAATATTTGGCAACAGATATTGGTCCAGTGGAAAAAGTAAGGAAATTCAAATATCTGGGAGAAATAATTCAAGAAAATGGTTTAGAAAAATCTTCGGTAGAAGAAAGGGTACACAAGATGGAAAGAGCATATGGTATCACTAAGAATTTTTATAACAAAAAGTGCTTATCTAAATATCTTAAAATAAGGCACTACACTGCAGTGGTGAAACCGGAATGCCTATACGCAAGTGAATGTCTGGTACTAAACTATAGATTAGATAAACTTGAAGTACTAGAAAGGAGAATCATGAGGAAAATTTTAGGCCCAGTGAAGACAACAGAAGTATGGAAATTAAGGTCTAATGATGAAATATACAGGAACATAGAAAATATAACAGA
Organism: Meconema thalassinum; assembly: GCA_946902985.2. Lineage (NCBI taxonomy): Eukaryota > Metazoa > Arthropoda > Insecta > Orthoptera > Tettigoniidae > Meconema > Meconema thalassinum. The sequence continues at coordinate 264,850,891 of OX336390.1, read as the reverse complement.
AACGATAAGAAAAAGGAGATTGCAATTTTTTTGGACATATTTACAGAATGGATGATTCCAGATTAACAAAAATGATATTCAAGTACCTTTGGGAGAAAAGGGCAACAACTAGCTGGATTCAAGAAGTAAAGAAAGATTTAGAAAGAAATAATATAAGTGAAGAAGAAACGGTGAACAGAGAGATCTTTAGAAAAAGGGTATTAAGTATGAAAGGATTCCAAGGAAGATTGCCAAAGAAACCTGGTGCGAAGTGGTCCGAGGACAGAAAGAAGCAGCATAGTGAACGGATGAAGGAGTACTGGAGGGAACGGAAGAGAAAACAACAAAGTGTGAAGAATTGAAATTGGCACGTGGTCCCTAGCAGGCCTCAACGGAAAGAATAATAGTAATAATAATAATAAATGTGGTTTGAAATGGTTGAAATTGAAGTTATTGAAGGTAGAAAGACTTTAGTAGGTTGGTTTAGGAAGTATGAAATTTTATAGACCTGTAGTAGGTTATGGGTTTGAAAATAATAATAATAATAATAATAAGCCTCAGGTGTGTAGTTTTATGGTTTAAGTATGAATTTGTATGTAATGAGTTAGTGGACAGTGAAATAGATGTTGAAAATATGTTTCTCGGGCGGGGAGTTTGAATTTGGAGGTGCTGGGCTCTGATTGGCTGGAGGTGTGCTATGATTGGCTAATGGTTTTGTCCTGTTTAAATGTAGTTGTCGACGGAAATAGTTTAGTTAATGATTGATTATTGTTTATTGTGAGTGATTTTGTTGTAATTTGATAGTTTTTTGTGCGAGAGGTGTGTTTTTATGGCTTGATGGTCCGCTATGCACCATCCTAGGCGAGCAAGCTTAAGCTCCACTCCCCAGGCAGGCACACAACGGAACCGGGTCCTGTGTTCGATCTGGGTTGAGTGCATTTAGATGGTGATGGCTGAGAGTTGCTGGAGCAGACTCAGCAGCTGTGTGAGTGCAGTGGCGGGCGTGGCATGAGGTGCCAAAATTAATTGAGGTGACATAAAGCTACCAATATGGACGTATGAGAAAATTTCGAGGCTATTGTAAAAATGCACAAAAAAATAACTGTTTGAAGGTTTGAATCCGCCACCCTACCCCACGTTCAATCGCTCACCATTACCGTGACGAGGAGCTGCAGCATGTCTTGAGATCGCAGGTTCGAATCCCGGCGTCGACAGCAGCTATTGTGAGTGTGGTTTTCCCCGGGATTTTCCACTCTTCCTCCAGGCAAATGCTGGGACCTAGCCCATCCCTGACCCTAATAATTACAGCTATACACACTACAGAAACACAGGCTATTGGACAAATTGAACACACACACAAGTACATGGGGATGATGACCAAATATGTCCCAAGCTCTTAATGCGAATTAACATAACTACTCTAATTCGGCCAGGTGCATGGATGTGAGTGTTGTCTTTAATTGTAAGCCCAGTTAATCTATACTAATATAATAAAGCTGAAGAGTTTGTTTGTGTGTTTAAACGCGCTAATCTCTGGAACTACCAATCGGATTCGAAAAAGTATTTTTATATATGATAACCAGATTCAAGAGGAATAGTTTACGCTATGTAGCGTTAGGCTACACCTCTCAGGTAACCTTAAAGATTGATTTTTGTTCAGTAAGTCGGAAGAACAAGCGCTCCCGAACAGCTTCAATAATACCTAAGTCTATTGTTCCCTGGCAATGCGGGCTGCATCACGTCGCCCCTGCCAGTGTTCTGGTGCAGAATTGCGAGCTGCTTATAAATTGCAGTCACGGGGAGTAATTAGTGCAAAAAGATGAATTAGGCCCCTTAGAACAGTTATCATCATGACAATAGATGCCTCTGTATAAGGGCGATGGTGTTGGTGCAGTATACCGAGGTTATCAGCTGCAATAAGCGTTGGTGCTTTCCGATCCTTATCCTTGAGTGCTTCAGTTCTGTAGTAATATTCATCATTATCCATAAAACAAATAAATCCACCGGGCGAAGCCGGGCACTACTGCTAGTTTCTATAATATATGGTCCTCATTTTTAGGTCCTATTAGCCTACGTTTTAGGTGTTCTACACCCTTAAAATAGGCTTTCTTAGGTTTTCTTTGTGGATCATTATTTTAGTTGTATTTTGTTTGTATAGTTTATGTAGATGTAGAACTGGAAGTAGCAGAGTAATTCAAAAATTTAGGAAGTGAATTGATGTAAAATGCAAGATTGGATATGGGGATCAACAAGAGAATAAAATGCGGAAATGTTTTCCATCATCAGGTTTGGAGTTTAATTTGGGATAAAGACTGAAGGCTAAAGATGTGATGTACAAGACCTATTACTTACCAATTATGACGTATGGAGCAGGAACTTGACCAATGACGAGGAGAGATGAAAGTAGAATATAGGCACTTATCACTTCGTGAGATGAGTTTGATTATTCCCTCATGGTAAGAATCCTCTCCTTGCGTGCTTAACCACGTTGTTGCGACGAGTTTCACCTCCTCGTCTGAAGCGAATGCCCGACCTACTAGGTGATCCTTCAAGTGAGGAAACAGGTGAAAGTCACTTGGAGCGAGGTTTGGGCTATTGGGAGGTCTGTCAATGATCTCCCAGCGAAACTGCTTCAACGGCGTGGTGATCTTTTTGGCTGTATGGGGTCGCGCGTTGTCATGAAGGAAGATGTCGCCCTCGGTGAGAAGTCCTAGCCACGGTTACATGTTTCGCCCACAAAAATCGAATCCCGTAACTGAGTGGATCTCTTCGTGAAACCAGTTTTTTAAAACAAGCCGCCATTAGTTGTTCACCTATAACTAGCGCTGTAGGTGGTAGGTGGCTGAAACTCTGCACAGTTACCAACCGTATGTATTCGAATTACCCCACACTACTACCTAATTTCTCTATAACAGACGAAACTCCAGGAATACCTACCTTTTAACCTTAGTTTCTGATCACCCTTCGTAATTCATAGAATAGTTTTGCTTCTTTCGTAGACTATGTAAGAACCTCCATGCCGTTCACTCCAGCATTCTTGACGCCAACCCATAACAAACAGACAAATTAACCTATACACCTCGCCCGAGATAAATACAGAAGTTTTAAGCGAATATTTAAATTATCAGACAGAAAGCTTAAGTTACTTTATTTATTAGAGATTCATGGAGAAGCGAAATAAAAACTGATATCATTAATCAGTACATGGATAGAGGGTGCTCTGTAATATACTGTATGCAGAAACCAGACAGTAGTTATTCGAGCCGATGGACATGAGAGAGAAGCTAGTATTCATAAAGGTATAAGGCAAGGCGGCAACTTATCACCCATACTTTTCAATCTATATATTGAACAAGCAATGAAGGAAATTAGAAAAATAAATAAAGTAGGAGTAAAGATTCAAGGAGAAATAATTTCAACTCTGAGATTTATCTATAACATCGTCATCATTCTTAGCCGACACACCAGATGATTTGAATGAGTTTTTAAATGGTATGGATTCTGTCTTGAGGAAAGAATTCATGATTACAATTAATACATGTAAAACAAAAATATTGGAATGCAGCCGAAAGAAATCAGAAACCCCTATGCATGTCGAATTGGCAGGTGAACAGCTAAAGGAAGTTGGAGACTTCCGTTACTTAGGAATCAGAATTACCAGTGTTGGACGAAGCAAAGAGGATATAAAAAGTAGGTTAGCTCAGGCAAGGAAAGCATTTCTACAGAAAAGGAATCTGTTGACATCGAATATACTGTATAGATTTAGGTATTAGGAAGTCATTTTTGAAAGCCTTTGTCTGGAGCGTGGCACTCTATGGACGTGAAACTTGGACTGTTGGAGCAGCAGGAAAGAGGAGAATTGAAGCGTTTGAAATGTGGTATTACAGGAGAATGATGAAGATCAGATGGGTAGATAGGGTTACAAATGAAGAGGTATTAAGACGAGTGGCAGAGGAGAGATGTTTCTGGCGACTGCTAATGAAGTGAAGAGTTAGGATGGTAGGACACATACTAAGACATCCAGGAATAGCAAAGTTAGTTATGGGAGGAAGGGTCGAGGACAAGAACGGTAGGTGTGAACCAAGGTTAGAATATGTTAAACATATTGCTTTAGAAGTAGGGTGTGGTAGCTATGTAGAGATGAAACGATTAGGTCAGAACAGGGAGGCGTGGACAGCTGCATCAAACCAGTCAAAAAACTGAAGACTCAAACAACAACATCATTAATCAATCTTGGTCTGTCTTTACGGAACTTCTATCAGAGATTATGCTATGTTGACAGTATACCTACTTTTCTTCCCACGAGGATAATTTTCCTTTTCACTTGCCAGTTCATGTTTGACGAAACTGGAGGGGCTTTTATTTCATGAAAGATTACGGTACTGAACAAGAAATGTCATTAGTGTATCCAGGTTATACACTGATAGGCCTAAGTCAGTAAAGACAAACAGGAAACTCTGCCAAAACAGACGCCATTGCACGTAACGAACCGTGACATTGACAGATTTGCTGTTACGTAACTTAACTCACAACGTGGAACGTTATTCATGATAAGGCAGTGAATTTCACTATCATTGCGATGCGCAGTAGCACCAGCTGCTATAGATGAGTAAGAGACTGAGGAACTGCTCAATTTGTAGATCCTGGTGTGGTCTCTTGTTCCCGAAAATATCAACACTCACTACAAGTAAATGCTGATACGGTGCGTTAGTTCCAGTCCTGAGATATGCCCCCTCCTCTCCATGCTAGCCTCTGAGAGGTATATTTACACTTTATAAAGCCAACACAATAACACAGGTTGTCGGACACATTACACACACAAATACAAATACACGGGGCTGCATGATCACGACGTTGCAAATCCCTAAAATCAATCAACAACTAGAACAACAAAGTTATACTTACGGTAGTCATTTTGGCCTATTTTCATCATATGAAAAAAATATAGGCTTATGAGATCGGCTTTTGTCCGTGTGCGTATGCGTGTGTATTTGTGTGTGTGATCTGTGTGTGTCCCCCTAATAAAATCTAAACGGCCGAAGCGATTTCAATGAAACACGGTAAGAGCATTGTACAATTTTGTCCGACCCATACCGTGCCTATCAAATTATAATACGTTACCGGGTGAGTTAGCCGTGGTGGTTACGGCATGACTGATGGCAGTCGCTCACATCCGGGAGGCGAGGAGGTTCGAATCCCCCCGCCGGCAACCTTGAAGATGGTCTTCTGTGGTTTCCCATCTTCCTTCCAGGCAAATGCCGGGGTTGGTCCCTAACTATAGGCCACAGCCGCTACCTTCCAACTCCTCGTCCTTACATTCCAACTTCCCTCCCTCCCCAACTGTACTTGTAGCTCACCCATTGGGTGTCCGTCTCGAAGCGGCTACAAAAAACTGGCGAGCCGAACATGTCCTCGGACACTCCCGGCACTGAAAGCCATACGCTAATAATAATAATAATAATACGTTACCAATCCAACATGCCTCCGTGGCTTAGGCGGCAGCACGCCGGCCTCTCACCGCTGGGTCCGTGGTTCAAATCCCGGGCACTCCATTTGGGATCTGTGCTGGACAAAACGGAGGCAGATAGGTTTTTCTCCGGGTACTCCGGTTTTCCCTGTCAAAATTTCATTCCAGCAACACTCTCCACTATTCTATTCATTTCATTTCATCTGTCATTCATTTAATCATTGCCCCGGAGGAGTGCGTCAGGCCTCGGCAGCCGGCACAGTTCATATCCTCGCCGCTAGATGGGGGCTTCATTCATTCCATTCCTGACCCGGTCGGAGACTGGAAGCAGGCTGTGGATTTTCACCAATCCAACATGGCGAATCTTTCTTCTGAAACATCTAACATCTAATGATGTTCAATTGCTTCCAAAATTCAAGATGGAATCAGTTGGAAATTTTTAAACCTCTTTTTTAAAATTTCTCATATGTTATTCAGGCGATTGCAGTGAAGATTCGTATGATGGGCTACAATACAATCAATATACATTGTGTAACTTTGGACACATATTTTTCAGTGCTGAAGGTGTGTTGAAGTGAGTTATCTTGACGAAGAATGAAACCTATGATTTAAGACTGAGCATACACTAGTTCCATAATTAGACGATTATGCTTTCTTTATGTTTGTTGTCTATAATGACTACAACTTACGGATATTGAGTTTTGATTTTGATTTTCTTGCTGTACACTTTATCACAACGTAGGTCGTGTACTGTACTAGAAGGTATTTAGTACATCACATGGAAAATGCTTTTAATAGGAGGGAGAATTTTTACTGGAGAATTCCAGTAGAATATATGAAAATAGGCTATTTAGTTCTTCACGGAAATATTTGTTTAGTACGAAATAGTCAAACAACAAGTAGTTTCACCGGCCGTGGTCGCCGAGAGCGCTAACGCGCTGCCTCGCTACCTCGTGCCTCGATGGCATCGGGAAAGCATGGGTTCGAATCCCACCTTGGCCGTCTTGAAAATGGTTTTCGTGGTTTCCCATTTTCACTACCAGGAAAATGCTGGGACGGTTCCTTTCAATAGGTCCACGACCGATTTCCTTTCATAATCCCTTCCCTGACCCGCCATGAAAAGAAAAATACATGGCCATTGGCTGCATTAATACAAATTAAAAATAAAAATTTAACAAGTAGTTTCGTGACGAACTATATAGGCCTACTTTTCTTAAAATGTAAGATTCAATCCGTATGGTTCTATTGATAAATGTTTTCTTAGGCGGCTTCGGTGGCGTAGTCGGTAGCATGCTGAGCTTCTATGCCCAAGATCGCGGGTTCAAATCCGGCCGAAGTCGTCAGATGTTTTAAGAGCGTTAAAAATCCCTCAGGATGCCTTCCTTCGGAGGGGAAGTAAAGTCGGCGGTCCCATGTCATAGATTTATGGCATGTTAAAGAACCTTCCACTAATTACACCTGTGTGAAGCTAAATTGGATAGGTTAAGAATGTAAACAACGCTCTTAGGTTTCTACGTTCGTGGCCAAGAGCCGACTGCGGTGGCGTCTAGTAGCTACGTTCTGAACTTGGCCTAGTAGCCGTTGACGGTGGCGCTTGGCGGCAAAAGTAGGAATTATTTGAAAAATTGGAAGTTGCAGTCTGTACTTAAATAAAAAAAAACAGATAACACACACTAATACAGTCATCACAATTAGCACCGGTTATCAGACAGATTCTACAAACACCCTAAGTACACGGGGCTACATGACCGCGTTGTCGCAGCCCCTAAACTTAAGAACCAACCAACCAACCAACCAACCAACCAACCAACCAACGTTTTCTTAAAATTTAAGATTCAATATGTATGGCTCTATTTATCAATGACAAATAATGCATGAGGAAAAAAAAGGGAGTCGAAGTCGCCTTCGGGATTGGTTTTCAATTTTTCCTCCTTATGAGACCGCATTGATGCGCTGGTAATTCATATAAGTACTTATATTCATTGATTTGTTCGATTTGTTGAGATTGTTTGGCTTTCGCTGGCATGAGTTGTGATGTCACCGAAGCGACAGTTTAGTTTGAGAACAAGTCTCATGGTTATCCCAAGGCACCGGACTCCCCGTCTCTGTATTGCCGACAGGGTTGTATATATACTTACTGGGGAGGGCGCTACATCGCATACGAGTGTTAGACTTTACAGATTAATAACTATTGTAGTTAAACATTTTTGTCGGTTTTATTCACACTAACGCCATCACAGAAATTTTTTACACCAAATTCAGCACATCGCTGGCAGTATTTTGGATAGCAAACTTTATTCTCTCTTGCAGGTTGAGGACATCTCCATCAAGGGGAAACCGTGTCTGGAAGCTCAGGCGTTATTTTGAATAATATATGCGTATAATGCAGGCAGTTAGATGAGTTAGCTAATTGTGATTATCCAGGAATTTGACTTCTTAGATTCTATTCAAAGCTCTGTTCATCTACGTCATCAGCCCCGTATACTTACGTGTATGAACGGAACTTGTAAACCAGTGTTGTCTGTAGTAGTACGACATGTGTATTTGTATTTGTATTTGTATTTGTGTGGTCTTAAGTTACTAACCATCCTGCCTGCAGTCGAAGTGGGAATTCGCGGAGTATAATTTCTTGGATATTTGAGGAGGGAATTGTTACCCACCTCTTCTCAGTCTTACCTCACGGGACATTTCTATGCGATAGCTACTTTTCAGACGAGATTGAGACTTAACAGATTAGTAACTGTTTTATTTGAATACTTTTATCATACTAATATATAAAAATGAGATGGTGTGTGTCTGTCTGTCTGTTACTCAATAACTCAAGAACCACTGGTACGATTTAAATGAAATTTTGCATGGATGTAGCTGATTTACCAGGTTTACATATAGGATACTTTTGATTTCGAAATTTTGGACTATTAAAAAATGGCGACCATTTTAGTGACGTCATTAGACCCATTTGTTTCAAAATTTCATATTTCCATATCAAATAAAAAGAGAACGGTAGGAAATAGCAAACTTTTGATGGCACATTCGAGCTTTAAAATTTAATTTCCTATCCGAAAGGTCCTTATCACTTTTCGTGTATCTCCAACAGTTAGCGAGTAAAACCGACATTTGTGACGTCACTACACCCTTTGGTTTCAAAATTTCATATTTCCTTTTCAAATAAAAAGAGAACGCTAAGAAATAGCAAACTTTTGATGGTATACATGAGCTTTAACATTTAATTTTCTATCCGAAATGTCCTTATCAATTTTCGTATATCTCCAACGGTTAGCGAGTAAAACCAAAATCTGTGCAATAAAACACGGTCAACACCGAGCGGTGCAGTATATCTCTCTATATATAAAAATGAAAATTTGTGTGTTTTTCTCTGAATTTCTACGGAAATTTGAGTTGTTTACACGTTTCAGACTGTTTTATGATGGATGCGCGCGAAAATAATTTTTTGTCTGTCTGTCTGTCTGTCTGTCTGTTTGTTTGTTTGTCTGTGGACAAATTTGTTCACTTATAACTCGAGAACGGCTGGGTGTATCAACGTAAAATTTGGTACAGATTTTCATCAGAGGCACGACACTAATCATTGATATAACTTTTCTCCGTACCTCTCATAAAAGGGGGCCTACCCCGTAAAAATACATGCTGAAATAGGCGTAGAAGGACGAGACAAAACTCATTTTCAGCCCCTCAATGTGAGAGACAAAACTCGGGTCCCCGAAAACCTCATTTTAAGGACCGAAGACCAACCGTTTTTGAGATATTCCCAGAAAACTAATTTAATTTAATAAACTAATGAACGAATGCAAGCCAGTAACCATGCCAACGGATTCTCAGAGGTCCATCTATTGCTGTAAGACGCAATGCAATTCCATTAATTACATTAGTGTGAAAGTTTGCAAACGGCTAGAAGGTTATCACGGAACGAAATTAAGCCGTAAAATTCATCAATACGTATAATGCGCTTAAGGGGATCAAGGGGTACTCTAGAATTTTTTCATGCGATTTACACCTGCGGGTGTGGTACGGCAGGTCTATTATATTCCTATCCCCTTATTATTCATTCATTCATTTCGTATGGGCCATCTATGGACCGCGTCATTCCAACCGTCTCCTACTGGCTTTGATGTTTGCCCTGTACGCCCGCATTCGTTCTCGGTGGACTTCCTTCCGTTCCTGGGTCCAAATCTTTCCCGTTTTCAGCTTCGGTTTTTCTTGGAAACCTTTACAAGCTCGAAGTTTCCCTTTGAGTGGGGCGCGCTCCTGAATGTCTGTTGGTGTAATCCCCACTTCGTTCAGATCTTTATCCAGTTCAATGAACCAGGCCCATTTTGTTTTCCTCTCCTGAAAGTAAGTTATGTTGCGGTTGGTCAGTCTCGCTGGGCTCATTCGTTTCACATGCCCAAAAAATGGTAACCTTCTCTTCCGGATGACGTTGCTTATCTTCTCCACATGAGTATATAGGTCATGGTTATGCCGTCTTCTGTATTCCCCATTGTCTTTGATGGAACCCAATATCTTTCTCAAAATGTTCCTTTCTTTGGCCTCCAGTTTCTCGACCAAGCCTTTTTTGTTCATCGTGAGGCATTCAGAGGCATGCAAGACCTCCGGACGGATGACACTGCAGTAATGTTTTAGTTTTGCGTTGAAGGATATTGACCTTTTCTTATAGATGTCCTTAGTTAAATGGTAGGCCATTTCCATTTTACTCATGCGTGATGTGAATGCTTCTTTCTCTGATAATATCCCTTCCCTGACCCGTCCTGAAAAGAAAAGTACATGGCCATTGGCTGCATTAATAATTTTTTAAAATAGGAAGAAGGAAAGGTGTTATAATTTCTCCCTATATTATATTATTATTAGTATTATATTATGGCGTACAACGACGAGACAAATCCCCTCGGTGCCAGAAACAAAACTCGGGGGCCCTAAAGGGTCCTCGAAAACTACATTATAAGGCTCTAAATCCAACAGTTTCTGAAATATTCCCAGAAAACTAATTTAATTTAATTTAACAAACTATTTCAGCATGTATTTTTACGGGGTAGGCCCCCTTTTATGAGAGGTACGGAGAAAAGTTATATCAATGATTAGTGTCGTGCCTCTGATGAAAATCTGTACCAAATTTTACGTTGATACACCCAGCCGTTCTCGAGTTATAAGTGAACAAATTTGTCCACAGACAAACAAACAAACAGACAGACAGACAGACAGACAGACAGACAAAAAATTATTTTCGCGCGCATCCATCATAAAACAGTCTGAAACGTGTAAACAACTCAAATTTCCGTAGAAATTCAGAGAAAAACACACAAATTTTCATTTTTATATATAGAGAGATATACTGCACCGCTCGGTGTTGACCGTGTTTTATTGCACAGATTTTGGTTTTACTCGCTAACCGTTGGAGATATACGAAAATTGATAAGGACCTTTCGGATAGAAAATTAAATGTTAAAGCTCATGTATACCATCAAAAGTTTGCTATTTCTTAGCGTTCTCTTTTTATTTGAAAAGGAAATATGAAATTTTGAAACCAAAGGGTGTAGTGACGTCACAAATGTCGGTTTTACTCGCTAACTGTTGGAGATACACGAAAAGTGATAAGGACCTTTCGGATAGGAAATTAAATTTTAAAGCTCGAATGTGCCGTCAAAAGTTTGCTATTTCCTACCGTTCTCTTTTTATTTGATATGGAAATATGAAATTTTGAAACAAATGGGTCTAATGACGTCACTAAAATGGTCGCCATTTTTTAATAGTCCAAAATTTCGAAATCAAAAGTATCCTATATGTAAACCTGGTAAATCAGCTACATCCATGCAAAATTTCATTTAAATCGTACCAGTGGTTCTTGAGTTATTGAGTAACAGACAGACAGACACACACCATCTCATTTTTATATATTAGTATGATAAAAGTATTCAAATAAAACAGTTACTAATCTGTTAAGTCTCAATCTCGTCTGAAAAGTAGCTATCGCATAGAAATGTCCCGTGAGGTAAGACTGAGAAGAGGTGGGTAACAATTCCCTCCTCAAATATCCAAGAAATTATACTCCGCGAATTCCCACTTCGACTGCAGGCAGGATGGTTAGTAACTTAAGACCACACAAATACAAATACAAATACAAATACACATGTCGTACTACTACAGACAACACTGGTTTACAAGTTCCGTTCATACACGTAAGTATACGGGGCTGATGACGTAGATGAACAGAGCTTTGAATAGAATCTAAGAAGTCAAATTCCTGGATAATCACAATTAGCTAACTCATCTAACTGCCTGCATTATACGCATATATTATTCAAAATAACGCCTGAGCTTCCAGACACGGTTTCCCCTTGATGGAGATGTCCTCAACCTGCAAGAGAGAATAAAGTTTGCTATCCAAAATACTGCCAGCGATGTGCTGAATTTGGTGTAAAAAATTTCTGTGATGGCGTTAGTGTGAATAAAACCGACAAAAATGTTTAACTACAATAGTTATTAATCTGTAAAGTCTAACACTCGTATGCGATGTAGCGCCCTCCCCAGTAAGTATATATACAACCCTGTCGGCAATACAGAGACGGGGAGTCCGGTGCCTTGGGATAACCATGAGACTTGTTCTCAAACTAAACTGTCGCTTCGGTGACATCACAACTCATACCAGCGAAAGCTAAACAATCTCAACAAATCGAACAAATCAATGAATATAAGTACTTATATGAATTACCAGCGCATCAATGCGGTCTCATAAGGAGGAAAAATTGAAAACCAATCCCGAAGGCGACTTCGACTCCCTTTTTTTTCCTCTTGCATTATTTGTCATTGATAAATAGAGCCATACATATTGAATCTTAAATTTTAAGAAAACGTTGGTTGGTTGGTTGGTTGGTTCTTAAGTTTAGGGGCTGCGACAACGCGGTCATGTAGCCCCGTGTACTTAGGGTGTTTGTAGAATGTCTGATAACTGGTGCTAATTGTGATGACTGTATTAGTGTGTGTTATCTGTTTTTTTTTATTTAAGTACAGACTGCAACTTCCAATTTTTCAAATAATTCCTACTTTTGCCGCCAAGCGCCACCGTCAACGGCTACTAGGCCAAGTTCAGAACGTAGCTACTAGACGCCACCGCAGTCGGCTCTTGGCCACGAACGTAGAAACCTAAGAGCGTTGTTTACATTCTTAACCTATCCAATTTAGCTTCACACAGGTGTAATTAGTGGAAGGTTCTTTAACATGCCATAAATCTATGACATGGGACCGCCGACTTTACTTCCCCTCCGAAGGAAGGCATCCTGAGGGATTTTTAACGCTCTTAAAACATCTGACGACTTCGGCCGGATTTGAACCCGCGATCTTGGGCATAGAAGCTCAGCATGCTACCGACTACGCCACCGAAGCCGCCTAAGAAAACATTTATCAATAGAACCATACGGATTGAATCTTACATTTTAAGAAAAGTAGGCCTATATAGTTCGTCACGAAACTTAATTAATTTAATTTAACAAACTAATGATGGGATGCAAATCGGTAACCATGAGAACATTATATCAAGGGGTGGCTTACAACTTTCCTTCTATTTCTGTAAGAAGCAATGTCACTCCATTTATTACATTTCTGTGAAAGTTTGCAAATGGCTATAAGGTTATCACGGAACTAACGTAGACTGTACAATTCATCAATGCAATTAAGGGGGTCAAGGGGTAACCATGAATTTTTTCATGCTATTTTCACATTCGACATAGCCTATAGTACAGAAGGTCTATTATATCTCCAAACAGCAACATTATTTTCAAAAATTCTTGAATTGAACCAGCATTTTTTTGCGGCTTTTAGGAATTTGGGCAATTTGAGGCTAAAGAACCTGAATTTTCATGCACCACAAGCCTTTATAATTTATGAAAGGGGTCTTCCTGTGAATGGGCACCTAGCACAACGTAGAGGGTCAGTTTTTATGTGACGTGTATTGCGTTTCGTCTACAAGGCTTTCAATTCTATTTCACGTCAGGAAGTACACGTTAGGTGAATTTAGTCTGAGAGCACATTTTAACTAATTTTTTTTGTCGACAAACGGGTTCATCGTAAGGATGATTTTGTTTGATACTGTGTGGTAGATATACCCATATTTGGATATCTCGGTAATATGTTGTAGACAATAGAAATGTCTGTCTGTCTTTCTTTGTATCTTTATGTAGCCTACGCCTATAACTCGTGTTCGGATGCTTGGAGCATCGTAAAATTAGGTATGGTAACCATGAGAGTCAATACACCAATCATTTATAAAACTCTTCACCGTACTTTTCATACAGTAGAAGGGTGGATATAGAGAAAAACTTCTCAATACATGCTAAAATGGGCGAAATATAAAAATTATCCTAGAAGGAAGACCGAAGCAAATGTTGCGCTTCTCAATGTGAGACACAAAATTCGGGAATCTATAAAGGGTCTCAGAAAACTACATTTTAAGGGCCTTAAATTAACAGTGTGTGTGCTATTCCCAGTAATCTAACTTCGTTCTGATAAACTTGAAGGAATGACAAACCGCTAACCATTGCAACAGTAGCTCAATTGATAATGTCTTGTGTTAACAACGATCACCGTTCGAAGAACGGGTACTTCTGCTAGTTTCACAATAACGCCATCATAGAATTTTACTACACCTAATTAGTGTAAGTATTTTGGGCAGCAAACCTTGTTTTCTCTCGTAGATTAGGACATCTCCAGTAGGAGGGAACTAATCACTCATGTTGTTGTTGTTGTTGTTTTATTTGATGGGCTTGGACATTGTGGTCAATCAGTCTCGTGTATTTGGGTGTGTGAAATCTTGTCTAATAACCTGTGTTAGCATGAGATGACTACAGTACCCAGCTTTAAATAGCAAGTCGGTGTGCCTAGTTTCACTGCTCTCGGATGATTAGGGCACCAGAAAATGTATCTTAAGTCTGATACAGCTGGGCATGGTGATAGTCAGGCGACCACTAACTTGGGTCTAATCAAGGAAGGGTCAGGAAAGGGATTTTTGGAGGAAATCGGCCGTGCACCTGTCGAAAGGAACCGTCCCGGCATTTGCTTGGTGGTGTAAATTGGAAACTACGAAAACCATTTTCGGGTCGGCTGAGGTGGAATTCGAACCCACGCTCTCCCGATGCCAGCGCGTTAGCGTTCTCGGCATCCGTGACCGACAGTGTTAATTCAAACTTTCAGTTTGATTGCTATAATCTTTTCGGGGATATTGTGTGCCGGTGTAATATATCGCATGGCTGCCATTTTGGATTGTTTTGTAATGTAGGCCATATCGGCATGTGAAGATTATAATGGTGGTTCTTTTTACAAACTTTGATTTTGGCTGCTTGATTAGGACACGAGAAAGGAAAACGTGATTTTTGAAAGTCACTGTTTGATGTTCTGATAAAAAATGAATAAATGATATGCCAGTAGACTATATTAAGCCTTGCATATTAAACGTCCTAACATTTGAAATTAGCTTGGCCACCATGGTGGTTTGTGCTTATCAGATTTCTGAAAGTGATATAAAACTCATTATAGTATCTTTTATCGCCATACATATTTCAGGTTGATAGCTAACAGTTTCGGAGATATCGAATGCCATTAAAATATTTTGCGCGGTTGGCATGTTTGATGCAGTCTACAATTTAAATGGCACGGTTGAGGTTTGACGCACACACACACATCAAACCCTGAGGTACAACAGCCCATGAAAGGCCTTGACCTACCAAGCGACCGTTGCCCAGCTATTTTATCTGCGGGACGCTGCCTCACTGTATCACTGTATCCTTACGAGGCTGAGTGTACCCCGTTCCAGCTATCACGTCAGTTTCTAAATTCCATGCAGAGTCAGGAAACGAACCCGAGACCTCCGGGCGATGGGCAGGCGCTCACACCAACACCACGGGGCCCATATCCTCTACTAATTGGGAGCGTGATGTTACAGTGGTTAAGCTCTTGCCTCTCACCAAGGCAGGCCGGGAGATTTTCGAAGTGAAATATCTATCACGTCCTGTTGTTCGGATTCCACAAAGAAAAAAAAATTGAATTGAATTCCCGAGACTCATGATCGCGAGAATAATTATGTTATTCATTGTTGTTTTAAAGGGCAGAACAGTGATGTCATCTGCCCCAATCTCAAGATTAAGGGTCACGTAAATTTACAAGCTGTTCTCCTCTGCTGAGTCTACGCTTGCATTATAGGTTCCTTCACACGGAATTAGAGCTTGTTCTCATTTAAAACGCTTATGTGCTACTTTATTACTGCCCATGCATCCATACAATTGCCTATACCTCACAACAAAGAACTGATTACCTTTTAGAGGCAGATGACCGCCCCTTAAAACAACAATAACTTACTCACTCGTGATGTAGCGGCTAGCGGATGTCGCCCCAATCGAGTCCCGGCTCTGTCAAAAAATTAAATTCTGGTCTGAGGGCTCGAACGGGGCACACTCAGCCTTGTGAGGTAAAACTCAGAAGAGGTGGGTTTGATTCCTACCTCAGCCATCTTGGAAGTGTTTTTTCGTGGTTTCTCACTTCTACCCCAGGCAAATTCCGCGATGGTTTCTAACTTACGGCCACGGTCACCACCTCATCTAAATTATAAATACACACACTAATACAGCCATTACAGCTCCGTGTTTTTCTGCTGCCAAACATTGCAATTCTAAAACTTCTCATATATTATGGATTCAACCAGCGCCAGAAATAAATGCAACACACAAATGCGCGGAAGAATAAAATTGTCAACAAAACTATGATGAATCTATTCACTAGCAAGCGAACTAAAAACCACCGCTACGGGAAGGAAAATATGTGGAATACCGGTACCTGGAAAGTTTGGGGAATCCACCAGAACATTATGGTAGGGGAACACTCCATTACGTTTGTTGGATTGCCTGGAGCTGAGGACCAACTGGTTGTGAGTGAATTCCCGCCATTAAGCTTCAAGTGACGTCACTCAATGGAACTCACCTGGTCATGTCCGCCGGCAAAATAGTTGAACATCGAGACGTCTGAGCGCACGCTGTGATTCCCCTGCCCTGGAGCAGACTGAAAAGATGATCGCAGAACAAAAATACCGTATTTGAAAGCTCCGTGTTTTTCTGCTGCCAAACATTGCAAGTCTAAAACTTCTCATACACTATGGATTCAACCAGTGCACCCCCTCCCCCAAGAAATAAATTCTGCGTACGCCACTGGTGTCATGCATGCAGTAGTTGTGTACATTAAAAATAGGATATTTCGATTATTATTCGTAAGAACAATAATTAAATAAACATTCTTATTGCATGAAAACTATTTTAATTATATTTTTTGTGCAATTTAAAATAATATGAAAAAATCAATTTAAAAAATTAACTGAATATTAAAAGTGAAATGAAGCATTGGTATCAACATGTCGAAACGTGACTGCGAACAAAGCTACTGCCCGTTTTGACATACGGACTTGAGTTAATATGGGAATTTCTTACCTACAGACAGTTAGATGAAATAGGAAAAGTAAAATCTCGATTTCTCAAAAGAGTCCTTGGAGTAGCAAAGGCAACCAAGTCTAGACTTGTATACGAGCTTGCTAGAGAAACATTTTTAATAGAAGACCTACGAATGTTACTACTACTACTACCAATTTCAGATAATTACAGAAAACTGCTGCAAGATCTACATAATAAAAAACAGGACATACCCAGGGAATTCTACACGTCAAATGCGATGTTAGAAGATGGGTGCATCCTTCTATGAAGTGCGACATGTCGTGACCAGGCTTGCGGTATTATCTTTTCACGAATTGTTTGCCGGTGGTCGAGATGGGAACTATCCTTTGTTTACTTGTGTCACACATCAGCTTGCTTCGTTGACAGGTACAGTTGTGCGAGTAGGATATGACTCAGATCCAGTACCCTGGTCATCTGTCCGTGGTGACATGAGCTCCAGAGACGCAATGCTGCTTGACTTATGTGCGGACCTCACTGTGTCCTCCGCTGTACCGCGCGGGGCTCCTGCTACAATAATCAACAAACACTGCCGCTGCCATGCTCAGCGGCAATCAAATGTTAAATGGGTAATACATGGGTTTCACCACAAAATCTGCTCCAGGAAGATGTTCCATGATCCAGATGGAAATTGCATTTGTGAACTATGTGGGAATGTATGTGAAATGTACCATATCGTTTCTTGCTCAAAACGAACCATGTCGATAGTGGCATACAGCACAGACAGTAATTGAATTATAAGGTGCGTTCAAAAAGTAACGAGCCGGAGGCATAATTACAGAAACCAGTACCTGTATGTTAGAAGTATTGGCCCTGGCTGTTGAGGCACTTGTCCCACTGTGACACGAGGCGGTGAATGGCTGTCTCATAAAATTTCCTCGGCTGTGATGTGAACCAGTTCCGCACGTACAGCTGGACGTCGGCATCCGAGGTGAATCGTTGGCCCCGCAGAGCCCTTTTCAGGGAACCAAACATGGCGTAATCACAGGGAGAGAGGTCTGGACTATATGGAGGGTGGCCGAGAACCTCCTATTTGAATTTTTGCAGGAGTGCCGCGATTGTGTTGGCCGTATTAGGTCGTGCATTGTCGTGGAGCGACCACAGCGGCCATGGCGTTCACTGTCACTCGGCGGTCCTGGGTAATGAGTGCATCAACCAGCTGGACGTTGTCATCGGTAATGCAGGGGGGTGCCCCAGACCGGCCATCATCGGCTAACGACACCCGTCCTTTCCTGAAGCGCTTTGCCACGCCTTGACCCTTGCAAGGGACATGCAGTGTTCGCCGTACACTTGTGACATTCGGCGATGAATGTCCGTTACCCCTACTCCTTCCGCTGTCAGAAACCGAACAACACCTCTTTGCTCTTCGGTTGACGCCTCCATGTCACTGTTTGCAATGCGACTGGCAGCGTTGGACGATTGATGCATGCTGCTGCTCGCTTTGTATCGTCACGTGACGTGCACGCGTGCCTTCTAGCGACGGGCTGTGACCTTCCACGCTCTGGTCGGAACCACACCTCGTTATACACGCCACGATTAGCCTATGTAGTCACCGGTTTGTACATTCCAGCCTCCGGCTCGTTACTTCTTGAACGCAACTTATATTACGATAATTAGAAATTAGTGTACGAAATGTATACGTCAACAAAATGGCCACAGGCTGCAATAAAGATTTTTATTATATTGATATTATGTGTGAAAAAAATATAGGTTTGCTCTCCATGTTCTTACTGACATTACTGTCAATGTCTGCCTATCTTACAGAGGCGGCAGGTGGATAATTTTTCTGGTGTTGCACTATTGTCATTAAGGGGCGGGAGGTAGGTGGTAGGGTAATAATAACAGCTACAACTTTTTAAGATGATCTTCCTTAGGTCTAGTCTACTCTGCTGCTGAATATTGCGCCCCAGTATGGCTTAATAGCCCTCGTGTGAGGAAAATTGATGTTCAACTACATACAGCAATGAGGACAATAACAGGATGCATTAAATCTCCTCCTCTACACTGGCTACCACCTTTAAGTCATATTGCTCCACCAGATTTGCGTAGACAGAAAACCCTTCTCAAGGAATATGAAAAATTGATTAAAAATCCACAGCTCCCAATTAACTCTGACGTTCCTATACTTAAAAGGAGTAGATTAAAATCTAAGCGGCCATCCATAATATTGGCAGAATCGTTACAAGAAATGGGCTTTAACATGAACAAGAAGTGGTCGGAAATGTGGAGTAGAACTAATAACGTCGAACATCAGACTCTAATAAGAACCACCACAAAGCCACCAGGCATGGAACTCCCGCGACATGCATGGAAGACAATTAACAGGATTCGAACAGGCCAGGACATCTGCGCAGAGAGTCTTCACCGCTGGGGAAAGGTCCCATCTCCCCAATGTGATTGTGGCAGTGAACATCAGACCATCCAACACATTATATCAAGTTGCAGCCGTCGAGCGTACCCTGGAAATCTTAACGATTTCTATGAAGTGACAGAGGCAGCCCTTCAATGGATAGAGAATTTTGATATTAAATTATAAATTTTAATGATTTAGTTAAATTAATTTTGTATTTTTATTATGTTGTAATTCAGTTTTGTTATTGCCATACGCTGAATAAATAATAATATATCACTATTATATCACGAATGCCGCAGTTCAGAGAACATCACATTATGAAAATGAAAATCCACAGCCTGCTTCCAGTCGACCGACCGGGTCAGGGAATGGAATGAATGAAGCCCCTATCCAGCGGCGAGGATATGAACTGTGCCGGCTGCCGAAGCCCGTCGCACTCTCCTGGGGCAATGATTAAATGAATGACAGATGAAATGAAATGATAGAGGAGAGTGTTGCTGGAATGAAATTGTGACAGGGAAAACCGGAGTACCCGGAGAAAAACCTGTCTGCCTCCGCTTTGTCCAGCACAAATCTCACATGGAGTGACCGGGATTTGAACCACGGACCCAGCGGTGAGAGGCCGGCGTTCTGCCGCCTAAGCCACGGAGGCTCAGAGAACATCACATTATCATCGGTTTAAATAGAAAATCTTCACGAGAACAAAACAACTTAAGCTTTGTAAGTTATATACGAGGATGGGAAAGAACCGCGAGTGTCACAAGTACGCGCAAGGTGCTCCTTGGCTCCCTTGTTGCAATCAGCGGGCAACGACCAGCCGAGTTAACTGTTGGGATAGGACTTACTCGGTCTAGCATCTCTGCCATACCCTACACTATTGAGATCTGGTCGGTGCTTGGGCCTAGCAACGACCAAACGGACGAACGCTCCTAGACAGTTGGCGCGCTTCGCTTTCTCAGACAGTTCACAGTAACTTACTACAAGATTTCCTGAATGGTTAAAGAACAAAATTATGAATTCCTATACATATAAACGCAAACGTACAGCTTTTATTACAAAAAATAGTATTACGGTGTTAATTGCTTTTCTTGAATTAATCTGGTCGTTGTGCAACACTGCGACCTTATTGATGGCTTTGTCTGCATCATTGATAGGAATAAATTGCAAAATCTCCTCATGTAACGAATTATCTTTAACGAAATTGACGCACAGTGACACAGATATGCACATTTAAAGCAGACCAAAGCGAAGTTACGATCGCACACTTCAACAGCAAAACTGATCCATGACTATCGCCAACGCTGGAGAATAAGTCTCGCTGCGAGAAGAATGTAAGGCATTTACCAAGAGAAGAACGTGATCACATCTCGTAACATATAATTATACAGGAGTAATGAAGCCTCATTGGCGATAGTACCGGGTGAGTTAGCCGTGGTCGTTACGGCGTGGCTGCTGGCAGTCGCTCACATCCGGGAGGCGAGGAGGTTCGAATCCCCCCGCCGGAACCTTGAAGATGGTCTTCTGTGGTTTCCCATCTTCCTTCCAGGCAAATGCCGGGGTTGGTCCCTAACTATAGGCCACAGCCGCTACCTTCCAACTCCTCGTCCTTACATTCGAACTTTCCTCCCTAGACAACACTCCACACGTGACGGTACTTGTAGCTCACCCCAAGGGTGTCCGCATAGAAGCAGCTACAAACTGGCGAGCCGAACATGTCCTGGGACACTCCCTGCACTAAAAGCCATACGCTAAAATAAAATAATAATAATAATAATAATAATAAAAAAGAACTGGCGATAGTGTTGAAACAATATAAGGATTCAAGTAAACAAATGCCTGGCCACTGGATTCAACTACAGTACTTCGAACATTATTAAAAGGAAATATTTATTGAATTGATAAGTAATCAGGGTTTATTGAAGTACTAGCTCACACCTTATTAAAAAGGACATCTTTATTATTCAACCCCGTGTATCTCGGTGCATGTAGAAATTGTCTTATTGTGGTGCTGTAAAAGTGTGTGCATTTGTAATTGAGGCTTGGATTGGGAAGGTAACGCCCGTGGCCTTAAGTTAGAAACCCTGGAGTAGAAGTGGAGAAACCACGGAAAACCACTTCTAGGATGGCTGAAGAACGATTCGAACCCACCCCTCTCAAGTTTGCCACACGATACTGATTGTGAGTGTACCACGTTCCAATCCTGAGACCAGAATTAAATCGAACCCAGATATCAGGGGTGGCAGCCAAGATTGTTAGCCATGGCCACTATAGTGATATTCAGCAAATGTTACTTGGCAATAATGGGTTTTGCCCGGAGTGAGAGAGGGGAAATCCCTATATTGTCAGCTGAAAGGAGCACGCTTCATCACAAACTGAGCTAATCATTTAAGCGGATCTCCTTAGGTTCGAGAAACCACTTCCCGTGCAAAAACCTGTTTCACACACATCGCACAGAGGTTAGGAACATACTCGTAGACAACCTGAGGCAGCCCGCTCTCCCCACCAACAACCCCAACGACTTGAGTAATTAACACAACCGGTTTAACAGCCTCTTCTTCCTGAAATATATCTTATTTTGCATTCCTGAAACAAATCTTAGGGGTCATAAAGAAAGTGCGACTTTTCTCCACTTATGGTGCAAGCAGTAATGTGGAAGCGCCTGTCAGCTCTCTAGCACTCTCGGAGTGAGTTGTAACATTGACCATGGCCCAGTAAAGGCTCTAGCTGCTCGTACCGCTGTCTTCAATAGCTAATAATACGGCGTGCTTGGGTTCTTGTGATTCTTAGTTTACGGATATGGTCATTAAAATGATGCATTTTCGTGGACGATAGACTGATTAAGCAACATGAGGGGAGATTTTCGATGTAAATATTCCGTTATATACTTTATAGGCTACCTCAATTAGGTCCTTCTCTGACGGAACCTCGCAGAGGCCGTGCGGCGAACGGGTCGCGATGAGTCACGGCCAGATAACTAGCATATACCTTGGGTCGGGAAGTCCTGGATTCTATCATAACATTGATTACATACGTAGCTGGGAAGATACCTTAGTTGAGATGATTAAGACTTGTGGTGAAGTACTGTAACCTAACTCGTATCCCGTGAACATGGTTAGGTACAGAAAAATCATTGAATTTTCCTAGTGGAAACTTATCTTCTGATGATTATTATTATATACGTTAACAAGTGTAAATGTGATGAACTAGTTGGACGCTACGCTGCTGCTAACGGCAGTGCCTTGCTCGACACGCTGCTATAGTTGCCTCACTTTCCTGGTTAACGTGCGGCTCGTCTTTGAAATCTAGTTGGGCGGATACGTTTACATTCCATGGTGCCTGGAGCCAAGGCTTTCCCAGCGCGAGAAACAGAGTTGTCAACTGATACATGTGGGAGACACAAGGTAGCCGCCAGGTGATAGAGGAAGCATTCTATTGATCAACAACGGTCAGCTATTGGTCAGTAGTGAAGAATCCTTATTGTCGATGCGTGCTACTGCCTGTACGTTTGAGTCGCCGCTAGTTAACCAGGAAAGTGAGGGAACTATACATACTGCTAGAGTCCAAGCTCTGTGAACCTGAGAGGAATGTGGATCACGGACGATGAGGAAAGACGTGGTGGGGGGGGGGGGGGGTTCCCGGTCCGTGCATAGTAACAGAACCAGATCCATTGGTCGGTCACTCACTCACTCATTTGCAACACCACACTGGTATAGGCAACGACCCTATGTTATTGGAATAGACAGGAATTCCAGATAACCCGGCGGGCTGTTAACAGGCCTCCCACGTTACCTCACCCCGCAAGTTCACCGAGCTTGGACGCGAGCAGTACTGCGGCCCGCCCGTTAAGCGGCCCTTGCTAAGTTCCGTCATTTGTAGAAGGACCTCACTGTATATTGGTATATTTCAGTAGCCTACTGAGAAATAATGAACAGTAACTAATAAGAGAACCGTGTGCAATACCCATAGGCGTGTTCACAATGTATATGCATTTGCATCAGTTTCAGCTAGATTAGGCTAAAAGGACTAAATTAAATAGAAGTACATTATGAAATAGGAGTTTTAGGCAACTACAGAACTTACAATACTTTGTGCGTCAGGTTTTAGTCGGAGAACAGTCCCATTCCTAATACAGTCCTCTCTCGGTAATTTGAAACTCAAGGGACCAGAGAAAAAGTTCAATTTATAGAGAGTTCAAATAACCAAGAGGGAGGGTAAAATTCAAATAAACAAGAGTTTGATTTTCGTGATTTTATTATTGTACTTACTTACTGATTTTTCTTTCACAAAATGTTTACAAATTAAACACATATGTTCATTTTGAAAAGAAAAAAAAGTCCGTGATTTTCTTTTGAGTGAGCGACTTCCATCTACTGTATCATTGTCCACTGAATTTTCTATAGTGGTGAGAGCTGAGAAGAAATCGTCACTTGTGTCCGTTCTGAGGGTGATGGAGCGTAGAGTAGTAAAAGATGTCCTTGCCTCGGTCAATGTGACTGGAATTGAAGAGCTTATTTCCAAAGTGACGTAAATCCCAAATTGACGGTTTTTCAGTTGTTTTGTTTCATAAGCAAGTTTATAGGATCTCTCAACGTATAGCAAAGGTTTTAAGTCGCAATACCATATTAACATCCCATATTAACAGAGATCTAAAAACTAAGTTTATTGGCAAAGTGACGTAACTCCAACATGTATTTATTTCCAAAGTGTCTTATATCCATGTTGACCAATCCGATGGTTCTCTGGACATCACGTGACAAATCAAGGCCATGGCTAACTTTGAAGAATATGTACAGCATCAGTTTGTTTCATGTGTTTAAACCATGTAGATGTTCATAAATGTCACTCAAAGCATATGTCAGTATATGATTTATTTCCAAAACGTCCTAACTCCAACTTACAGGAGACGATTACCACCATTTCCATTGATATGAGATTTTTAAAACACAGTGTCCGGATGTGCATAAAAGCAATGAATGGAATTTCATTATATTCATAATCATATCTGAATTTAATTAAACGAAGAAACAAAAACGCGATTTCTGATATTTTGCATTTCATGGAAATAAGCTCTTCAACTCGCGTTTGAAAGACGACTTCAAATTATAGATAGGAAAGGCCGTCTTCAAATGATAGAATGTCGGTGAGCATTATGCCATTCCTACAAATTCAAATTACCGAGGGGACCAAATCACATTGATGTTTTTCAATGTATTGAGTATTTTTCAGGGGACAGGGAAACAACTTCAAATTATCGAGATATTCAAATTAACGAGTGCAAGTCAAACCTCGGCGATTTCCATCCAGAGCGAAGTACTTCCGGAGTATTTGGTCCCGGAAGATATTCTCGTAGTTAATTACTACACAACTGAATTTTGAAGAGCACCACTCTGTAGTATATCACTAAAGAAGTAAGTAAAGTGCAATTAACTCTTGTGTCGCGCATGAAGTAAGTCAACTAGAGTTTGCACCCTTCAATAAAGCATGGTTTTCTCAAGATTCATCTACGGGGTCGTGTTCAGTCCAGACTGCGTTACACAGCAAAGTTCGCATCAAACCACATGCTCTAATGAATAGAAAGGTTCATGACAGAGGCTATACTAGAAATAAAATGAATAACAAGTAGAATAAAAGAAATTTAATGACTGAGAAGATATGTGCAAAATAATAATAATAATACAAAGAAATATTCCCTGACTTTCACCCCCTTAATAAATAATAATAACACTGAGCGGTAGGAACTCGCTCGTCACAACAAGACAATGTGAATGCAGCTTCACATAAATGATAAAATCATAACATAAGCATTTGAGCGGTAAGAACTCACTCGTCACACAATATGGATACAAGTCCATTTTTTCTGGTCAAGAAGTTATATAATATGTGGTGGACTGCTCGTTAATAAGAAACTGAGTACTGATGCGAGTCCGTTTACAACTGAAACAGACATGTTGCTTACGGAGTTGCATCTTTTAAATCACACTACGGCTATGGGACCCACCCTTAATTAATACACTATAATTACTACTGACACATGCAAGATCTAATAATATAAACAGAATGAAGAATCTCCCTGAGATCCTAACTGGTGCAGGAGCACAAACTGAACACAAAAGAGCATGCCAGAAATAGGCCAAAATACGCTCTCATCATAACTTGGGAATATAGCTTCGCGCACCCTAACTTGACACGGGTCAATAACGCGTAAAAATAAACACACCAAAAATTGAACCAACAACAACAAAATACCAGCCTAACGGTTGAAAAACATGTTTACATTTATATAAGACGCCAGACAAACACGAATTTCGGTGACTACCTTACAACTATGGACAGCACCCATTTAATCAATCAATACTCATTATAACCGATCAGGTTTTGTGAATTTTAAACATCTTAAATTGCAGTACAGGAAGCAGGCCTGTTACTAATGACATGTCACGATATCTGATTTGAGCGCGCCCGTCTTGTATGAGTCAACACTGCCACAAATAACTTTCTCAGTCCGGCAAGCTAAGTGCAGTTTCACTCAGGAAACGTAAACAAATCTCACCCATCCACTGGATGGCGAGAAAACACAAATATGTACCACAAGTTCACCCCCGCGAGGTCATGAACTGGGCTAATGTGGAGCAGGACAGAATAATCACCATGATATATTCTCGCTAGCACATTATAAAAATCACACAACGCACTAAAAGCTTGGACTGACTCTCATATGCACACACTGGGTCGGCTCGAAACAGATCAACATACTGCGTCCATTGACACATTAACAAAAATACATAACAAACAAAACTCGGGTGCAAAGTGCCATCCCGTTCAAATCTGCTGGAAAGCAACTATCAAAATAATCCTGATCCGCCATAATTCTACTCACAAATAATCTTACCCTCCACATTCTATTTTTAATCTCAAAATTAATTCAGTTCCATTTTTGTTGTAAGGCATATCTCCGAATAATAATGCTTGACCGCGATTTACGCAAGCGAACGCGAGCAAGGGCTCCGCGTGACGCCCCGTACAGTTGAACCAAATACAATCACAATATTTACAAAATTACGCAACGCTCAGCTAATCCCATATTTAATGTGTCAGTAACAAAAACTAATAATCTACATTATCAAACAAGCAAACAAATATCTACAAAATATGTCCCATAATACCATAGCTGACTTAATAAATAAATAAATTTATTTGGTACTCAATCCATTAAAACAGCGCCAGGAATACGTCTGCAGCCATCTCCTTTAAGATGTTTATCTGGTCATTGACATCTTCAGGCAAATGTCCAGCTGGTTCCCAGATCCGTTCTTGTTCTTAGACGTCATCTCGTGCTGAATTAAATAAAGTTTTGTCAGATACACACACGATATAATTCCTACTATATTCACCTGTCAAGTACTATATTCCTTGACAGTCTATTTGGTGAATTATTTCGATGACTGGACCCTATTGATAGTGCTTGGACTATAAATAAATCACTGAAGTTAAACTTATAACTTGACGAAAAACTGTTCCATGTTCACTAACATGAAATATGCAGAGTATGAACCTTACGTCCACAGACGTACAAAATGAGTGATCTGTGTTACGCCCTCAGACGCACAGAAATAAGTAATGATCCTCGAAGCATCTTGGATCCTTATAAATGAAACTGACTAGGGTAGGTGTGGAAGGGGATTTTAAAAAAATATTCCAATATAATTATCAGACTAGCATGCGATCGGTATCATTGAGTTCGTAGCAGTGTGGAGGTTACGATTATGCAGTAGCCGGCTCGAATCGATCGTGGAATTAATCTGTAGATAACTCCCGCGTTAATTTACCAGTGTGCGTTACCAAGCCGAGTTGCCGCTAAAACAAGGCGTCTTGATATTATTGGCCCAGACTCTTGTATGTCTTTGCGCGCTTTTACATACTTTTCCGTAGTAGGGAGAGGTTAACATGATGATAGACCAATTGCCTCGTAGCATTCGATTTCTTCCTTGGCGCCAATCTTCCTAGCAACAAGCCATAGTGTGCGTCCCCAAGCCGTCTTCCGCGCTAAAAGTTGCACCTGTCCTATGTCCCAAGAATATATAAGCTTCTTCCTAAAATACCACAGGAGCTTAAACCATTGTGTCCTCTTGGCCACTGATTTCTCAATATATCCCAACACCGTCTGGCTCTCATATCTGTTGTCTGTAGAAATGTATCAAAAGATGATGAATAATTATTAGAATCCTTTATACAGCCTGTGGATAAAGGGTTCACAATCCCCCTGCATGGAAAAAATCGAACATAACAAATAGTCGATTTTTTTTACAAACATATAACATCTGTAATCCATTTCTGCCAATCCTAGAGAAATCTCCCTCTCATCAGTTTCGTCTAGCCGCCACTGTCGTTGGAGTGTCAACACGCGCTCGTGTTTACTTCAGCTTCCTCATTCATTCAGACATTCCTCAAGCCTGCCTGCTTGAGTGATCGCCTAAGGCTAGTGCCTCCCCTTTCCAGTGTCCTTATCTCTCTCGCCCGCTCTTTCGCTATGTCGTCATCGTCAGAGCTCATTAGTGTTTGACCACAACAGGCTGCTCCCTACTTACTCGTTCAACTGACGTACTCATTGACCCACGTATAGTTGGATGTGCAAAAAGGACGTCCATATATTTAATTTGCAGCATTATTTCTGCGTTCCCAAAGTTCACTAGTAAAATACAATTTTAAATTCGCCACGTTATAGACAGACATTGTACCTGTACTCAATTCTTTCACTCTGTATGCGTTGTTTCCAAGATTCCGTACAATACAGAAGGGTCCTCTCCATTTCTCCGTACTGCCATCTTCTTCTCCTCCGTTCTGCTACCATCCTCTTCTTCTCCTCCTCGCTGTCGTCTTCTTCTAGTATTGTCTCGTTTTTCGTATCGCACCGGTGTTTCTCTTCCCTACCGGGCTACGTTCTCTCATACTCCGTACTGGCAAGCTTCGTTCGTCTTCCTGGCTGGCTGGTATATTTTCTTCCTCTCCAATTTCTTCTTTAAAGGTGTCAGGATTCGACCTTCTATGTATGGCACATTCCCAATGTCCTTGTTTGCCCCCTCCATTAGCGTGTAATTCTTCCAGGTAGCGCTGCGATTCGGCGTGCCTGTCATTCCAATCATTTCTATAATTCTGATAGTCCCCCTGGTTCTGATATCTTCTTTCACGCCATTGTCGATTATCATTATTGTTATTTTCGTAACGTCTGTAGGGTCCCTCATTTCTCCTATTATTTCTCCATTGTTGGTATCCCCGCTGCTGATACCTAGTTTTGCCCTGGGTCTGTCTATCATTTTTATTTTCCTGACGCTGGTGTGACCTATTTTCGTCACCCTCCTGACCTCGTCTTGGTGTTGTTGACACACTTGTATTTGTGGCCTGCGACCTGGTGTGTATTTGAGCGGGTTTAACCACCTCCGTTGTGTTTACAAGTTCCAGTTGTCGTCCCCCTCTTTGCTGCAAGTGAGATGTTGTCTCGTCAATCTGATGTAAGATTTGTTCGGCTCGAACCGCTGTGTCCACGTTTGCTGCTACTAAAACCTGCTGAACATTTACTGGCAACTGCCGTGTAATCGTCATAACCAGATCCGATTCTTCTAAAGGGTAATCAAGATCCCGAAATTTCAACAATTGTAGCGAAAAGAAATCTGAATAATTCGTCTGCTGAGTCGACTGATCTTTTCTCGAATAAAGTTCAATTCTGAGACTTTGTTGTAGAGAAGCCGACCAGTACTTTTTAGGGAACGCAATCTTGAAATCATCCATCCCTCCGAAAGTGTACTTGAAGCTCAAGAACCACGTAAGTACATTTCCCGAAAGAAATCGTTCCATCAGTCTTTAACGACGCACGGGCGGTATATTATTATCATTAAAATAGTGATCCATCTCTTTAAGATACGCCTTCGGTGTGACACCAGAATTTTCTGTGAATTTATTAGGTTTAAATTCATTTGATCGAATTACTTGTACGACTTGAGGGTGCTGATAGCCATGTTGAGGGGTAGAGGTTCCTCCAACGTTGTTGTGAAATCCCTCTGTGTTAGTCGTTAATGGGCTGCCTGTCAGTCCGTGGCCACTTTCCGCGCTAATTTCCCCCTGGCTCCTTGTGTCAACTTCCTTATCTTTATCGTGCGCTGCCTGAAATAACGTGTTCTGTCCTAATGAACGTAACTCTGCTTTTATGATTCTATCCGACTGTTCTTTCATTTTACTCTTGATTTCTTCCTCAAGTGCTTTAATGCGCGTATGATTATCACCGACGGTCTTTATGATTGTTAACCGTTCTTCTTTAGATTCGCTGCTCATCTTACGCCAATCCTTTCTGATGCTATCTTTAATCGCTCCCAGTTTTTCTTCCATATGCTGTTTCGTGTCCCCCTGATTCGATTCTATCTTCTCAAGCCTGTCTTCTAGACGTAGATTATTCTCATCTATCGTACTCTTTAAATTATCCTGGTCCGATTCTAGGTTTTGCCATCGCTCTGCTGATTGTATTTCTAATTAATCCATGTCCTTTATTAGGCCCGTGATGCTTTCATTTACTGCTGACAATTTTCCCTGGATAAACGTAGAATCCTCCTCCATTTTATCAAATCGCTTTTCAAGACCATCCTGTGCCGTTTTAACCTCACTGTTATTTACCGTGCATTCTAATTCTATCTGAGCTAGTTTTGTTAATACAGTTTCGTCCAAATCATTTAATTTACGGTTGAAAGTGTCCTCTAATTTTTGTATCTGACCTAGCTGTTTGTCATTATTCTTACTTATATCAAGCGCGAATTGAACCATCTGCTGTGTAGTGTATTCTTTCATCTCTGCAGATAATGTGGCTAACTGACTCATATTTCTACTTTCTTGCGCTTCTAATGGTTTGTTTATATTTTCATTTACCTGCGCTTGTAATGAGTTACCCTGTTCAATTAATATAATTTCTAATGACTCACTCTGTTCAGATATCTTAATGTCTAAATTTTCACTCTGTTCGGCTAATTGTGCATTCTGTTCAGATATCTTAGTGTCTAATTTTTCACTCTGTTCAGCTAATTGTGTTTTTATATTGTCATTCATTTGAGTCTGGAATGACTCATTCTGTTCAGCTAATTGTGTCTTTATAGTGTCATTCATTTGAGTGTGGAATGACTCATTCTGTTCAGATAATTGTGCATTCTGTTCAGATATTTTAATGTCTAATTTTTCACTCCGTTCTTTTAATAGTTTCTGGGTTCGTGCCGTGGCACTTTCAATAATCGCTTGGATCTCTGCGACTGTTGCCATTATCACACAAAAATATATATATCACTGAGAAAACAGGAGAATGGCATGCAAACGTCTCCCTGACACACACATATATAATTCTTGACATACATTCACTTCATTTGACCACATTCAGTTCATTTAAACTTATTACCTTTACTCCCGCAAATCAATCATCACTGAATGGTTCTAACTTTACTTAATGATTTTTTTTAACCCCGCACATATTCAGTCATAAATTACTATCCAGATCTGATGTTAACACTGACTAATTAACAAAGTATTAATTGTCATTTAAGGCTACCAGCCTCCTAACATATTCATGAGTTTGACTTTCTAAACAAATCTAATTTTATATTTAATCAATGGGTGCCCGATTTCACGTACATTACTTTACTAATTACATCAATAAACAAAACGTGAATCGTATTTTAACTTGCAAACTCGTGATTCTACTGTATATTCCATTTTCTTGGCGGTATTTCTCTTCGCCGTATTTACGTTAACAAAATATCACTTCCGGTGATCTCAAACAGTCAAAAACAGCGAAACACCACATGTGGGGTAACAGCTTGTTTACGATCCGCTAGAAAAGCCCAAAACAACGAAACGCTCTACGGTATGTCACCAGCTTATCTATGCTGTCTATCCCCCGTGTTCTAGTAGTAAACTATCAACGAACTAGCCCCATTTGGCGCGCCAGCTTGTCTATGCACCCTTCAATAAAGCATGGTTTTCTCAAGATTCATCTACGGGGTCGTGTTCAGTCCAGACTGCGTTACACAGCAAAGTTCGCATCAAACAACATGCTCTAATGAATAGAAAGGTTCATGACAGAGGCTATACTAGAAATAAAATGAATAACAAGTAGAATAAAAGAAATTTAATGACTGAGAAGGTATGTGCAAAATAATAATAATAATAATACAAAGAAATACTCCCTGACTTTCACCCCCTTAATAAATAATAATAATAACACTGAGCGGTAGGAACTCGCTCGTCACAACAAGACAATGTGAATGCAGCTTCACATAAATGATAAAATCATAACATAAGCATTTGAGCGGTAAGAGCTCACTCGTCACACAATATGGATACAAGTCCATTTTTTCTGGTCAAGAAGTTATATAATATGTGGTGGACTGCTCGTTAATAAGAAACTGAGTACTGATGCGAGTCCGTTTACAACTGAAACAGACATGTTGCTTACGGAGTTGCATCTTTTAAATCACACTACGGCTATGGGACCCACCCTTAATTAATACACTATAATTACTACTGACACATGCAAGATCTAATAATATAAACAGAATGAAGAATCTCCCTGAGATCCTAACTGGTGCAGGAGCACAAACTGAACACAAAAGAGCGTGCCAGAAATAGGCCAAAATACGCTCTCATCATAACTTGGGAATATAGCTTCGCGCACCCTAACTTGACACGGGTCAATAACGCGTAAAAATAAACACACCAAAAATTGAACCAACAACAACAAAATACAAGCCTAACGGCTGAAAAACATGTTTATATTTATATAAGACGCCAGACAAACACGAATTTCGGTGGCTACCTTACAACTATGGACAGCACCCATTTAATCAATCAATACTCATTATAACCGATCAGGTTTTGTGAATTTTAAACAACATCTTAAATTGCAGTACAGGAAGCAGGCCTGTTACTAATGACATGTCATGTTATCTGATTTGAGCGCGCCCGTCTTGTATGAGTCAACACTGCCACAAATAACTTTCTCAGTCCGGCAAGCTAAGTGCAGTTTCACTCAGGAAACGTAAACGAATCTCACCCATCCACTGGATGGCGAGAAAACACAAATATATACCACAAGTTCACCCTCGCGAGGTCATGAACTGGGCTAATATGGAGCAGGACAGAATAATCACCATGATATATTCTCGCTAGCACATTATAAAAATCACACAACGCACCAAAAGCTTGGACTGACTCTCATATGCACACACTGGGTCGGTTCGAAACAGATCAATATACTGCGTCCATTGACACATTAACAAAAATACATAACAAACAAAACTCGGGTGCAAAGTGCCATCCCGTTCAAATCTGCTGGAAAGCAACTATCAAAATAATCCTGATCCGCCATAATTCTACTCACAAATAATCTTACCCTCCACATTCTATTTTTAATCTCAAAATTAATTCAGTTCCATTTTTGTTGTAAGGCATATCTCCGAATAATAATGCTTGACCGCGATTTACGCAAGCGAACGCGAGCAAGGGCTCCGCGTGACGCCCCGTACAGTTGAACCAAATACAATCACAATATTTACAAAATTACGCAACGCTCAGCTAATCCCATATTTAATGTGTCAGTAACAAAAACTAATAATCTACATTATCAAACAAGCAAACAAATATCTACAAAATATGTCCCATAATACCATAGCTGACTTAATAAATAAATACATTTATTTGGTACTCAATCCATTAAAACAGCGCCAGGAATACGTCTGCAGCCATCTCCTTTAAGATGTTTATCTGGTCATTGACATCTTCAGGCAAATGTCCAGCTGTTTCCCAGATCCGTTCTTGTTCTTAGACGTCATCTCGTGCTGAATTAAATAAAGTTTTGTCAGATACACACACGATATAATTCCTACTATATTCACCTGTCAAGTACTATATTCCTTGACAGTCTATTTGGTGAATTATTTCGATGACTGGACCCTATTGATAGTGCTTGGACTATAAATAAATCACTGAAGTTACACTTATAACTTGACGAAAAACTGTTCCATGTTCACTAACTTGAAATATGCAGAGTATGAACCTTACGTCCACAGACGTGCAAAATGAGTGATCTGTGTTACGCCCTCAGACGCACAGAAATAAGTAATGATCCTCGAAGCATCTTGGATCCTTATAAATGAAACTGACTAGGGTAGGTGTGGAAGGGGATTTAAAAAAAAATATTCCAATATAATTATCAGACTAGCATGCGATCGGCATCATTGAGTTCGTAGCAGTGTGGAGGTTACGATTATGCAGTAGCCGGCTCGAATCGATCGTGGAATTAATCTGTAGATAACTCCCGCGTTAATTTACCAGTGTGCGTTACCAAGCCGAGTTGCCGCTAAAACAAGGCGTCTTGATATTATTGGCCCAGACTCTTGTATGTCTTTGCGCGCTTTTACATACTTTTCCGTAGTAGGGAGAGGTTAACATGATGATAGACCAATTGCCTCGTAGCATTCGATTTCTTCCTTGGCGCCAATCTTCCTAGCAACAAGCCATAGTGTGCGTCCCCAATCCGTCTTCCGCGCTAAAAGTTGCACCTGTCCTATGTCCCAAGAATATATATGCTTCTTCCTAAAATACCACAGGAGCTTAAACCATTGTGTCCTCTTGGCCACTGATTTCTCAATATATCCCAACACCGTCTGGCTCTCATATCTGTTGTCTGTAGAAATGTATCAAAAGATGATGAATAATTATTAGAATCCTTTATACAGCCTGTGGATAAAGGGTTCAAGTTATTCGGCAATTTCAAGTTAACGTTTGCATTCTACTGGAGAAGGACAGCCTCGTACTGAATGCAATGCCACAAGGAGTTGTTCCCATACTTGGTTCGGCTGTACACATGCGCGGTCAGTCCTTGACGTAAATACACTGAGTGACCAAAAGTCACTAGAAGGATAGTTCCATGAGAAAATGTGCCATGTATGACTCCTGAGCGTTGCGGCTAGGTGCGGAGGAGCAGAGCAGTCTGTCACAGACACGAGTGTAGTGAAGATGGCAACACGTCGCGAGTTAACCGTCTTTGAACGTGGGATGATCATGCATAGATCATAGCATATCGGAGATTACACGCGAATTCGGGTTTCTGAGGACATCCGTGTCGAGGGTGGATCTTCAATATCACCGAGATAATGTTACCATCCACGTAAACCGCCGCACGGGACGACCACAGGTGTTTAATGAATGGATACCACTTCACCTCAGCAGAACCATACGGGGCGATCGAAGGGCTACTGTACGTCAGATGACCGCAAAGTTGAATGTTGGGAGTGAGGAACCCATTTCTACTTAGGTTTCACTAGCCCCATAATCAGCTCACAGACACTCAATTTTGCCAGTTTCACAGTCCAGAATTAAATTTTTATTGCTAACTAAACCAAATTAACACATTTTAACTTCCATAGAAACACAATTTCAACAATCACTAGCGAGGAATAGCACATAAATTACAGACATCATGTAGCCAATCACAGGCCTCCGTGAACAGTCCGACTAACTTTTCCACCCAAATCACAAAATAAATCACCCAAAACTATTTTACATAGTAACTCAAGTCAACCCCTGGCACTATCCAGCCCATGACGGGCTAGCCTCCTAATTACACAAATTCAATCAACAATTACAATATTTCTACCCAGAAACACTCTAAACAGGCCTAAACACAACTACCAATCACAGCACAGCATACTCACCCGCCACACTAGCACGTTTAAATTCAGCCAATCACAGCGCACCAGCTCAAAACTCAGCCCATACACCTCATTGCGATCATTCATAATCAATAATCATCATTTCCCCCTAAAAGCGAAACTTATTAATATCAATTTTTATTTTTTAAACAACCAACCAAACCTACTATATGTCTATCTACCTTATTTCATACTATAAAACAATCTACCCACTAGTGGTCTGTGTTCCTTTCCTAAGGCTTATCGCTACAACTTCAAAATCGTTCTTATATTATTATTATCATCATCAATCTGAAGTTGCTGCTGCTGTTGGCCACGGCCGGGAGGGTCGGAACGAACATCTACTCTAACACCCTTATATAATGTACGAAAAATTGAAACTACTTAATATTTAAAATAATTAACAAACTTTGCTCACTACGTCAACTCGCCAAGAATTGGAACAACATGTTTAATGTTGGAAAACTGCACTAAACACCCATGGCCTACGACTTAATATTGGGAAGACAGAGTATATGGAGTGTGGAGTACCAAGTGAAGGATCTATTCACATTGATGGCACTGAACTCCGAAAATCATCTGTATTCAAATACTTGGGTACGCTAATCTGTTCAGATGGCCGAACACTCCCAGATGTCCGAAACAGAGTCAACGCTGCATGGCTGAAATGGCGCCAAGTTACTGGAGTCCGTTTTGACCGGAATGTGCCACTATATCTGAAGTCGAAAATTTACAGAACCATCGTTCGACCAGTAGCACTGTACGGTACTGAATGCTGGCCAGTAACGAAGGGACATGAACAACAACTACATGTCATGGAGATGAAGATGATTCGCTGGACACAGGGACTTACTAGACTGGACCGCATCAGGAATGACAATGTTCGAGCTACATTTAGTGTGGCTCCAATCCATGAAAAATTGTGGGAGAGCCGTCTGCGTTGGTATGGCCATGTACTGCGTAGCAATCAATCTTCAGTCGCGAGAACTGCAATTGACATCAGTCCAGAAGGCCGACGACGACCACGAGGGCGACCGAGAAAGCGCTGGCTGGATACTATGCGAGAGGACATGCAACTAGTGAATGCCACAACTAGAGACGCTCAAGATCGAGCAGTATGGAAGAAAAAGTGCAGAAAAGCAGACCCTGCAATAAAGCGGGATTAATGCTAGGAAGATGATGATGATGACTCACTACGTCAGCTTAAAACTTACCAACTTGAAACAACGCAAGGAGCCTCCGGAAAGGCTGCCGGCCGCTTTACGACCGACAGCTGCCCCGGCGGACATCTCTATTACTAAAAATCATATCACAACAAATATTAACTATAAGAAATTCAAATTTTAATCCCCCATCCAATTTAAACCCCAGGCAAAGGAGCGCATTGACGCTGGCGCACCGCGTTCCTGGCCCACACGCCGATTGCGATTCTTTGACACGATGCTGTTTCCCGTGGAAAGATGTACGCGCCATTGCTATCGTCAACAATGCAATGATTTATTCTATTTTTTTTTCTTTTGCCACTTGTTGGAATAGGAAAAGATCAATACAGCCTTATCCTCAGTTGTTCTTGTACAATTCAGAAACGAATATGCGCTTGAGGCCTGAAGATGTTGACAGGGCAGTGGCTCGGATCGAAAATGGTGAATCCGCACATCTTTCCGCGGGAAACAGCAACATGTCAAAGAATCGCTATTGTTAATCGAAACAATGTCATGAAGAATGATAATACATCCAGGAAACCAATTAACCTTACTTCCATGCTGTAACTACAGTATGCACTGTACTAGTCCTATACCGTTCATATTTGTGGTTTAAATGAAAGTAATGTTGAATTCCTCAAGTGATCGGTTGTCTTTGCCGGTCAGTGTAATAACTGTTGTAGTGTGTGTATTTATAATACAGGCTAGAATTTGAAAGGAAGTCGCCATAGGCATAATAGACTATAGGAATCATCCCGGCATTTACCTGGAGTAGACGTGGGAAAACTACTGAAAACAACTTATTGGACAGCTGAGGCTGAGTGTTCCCCGTTCCAACCATCAGACCAGGATTAAATTTCTTGGCAGAGCTAGGATCTGAAGTCTCAATACGTACCCGGAGACCAAATAAGGGGGCGGAAAAAGATAAAAACAAGGGTTAATTAATGCTCTCGAGGTCGGAAGAGAACACGGAAAAGGTCTCCAGGAAGATAAGAATGACGAATGTGGGTCAAGGGGAGGAGTGTTGGGCTCGTGGTCGCTAACCCACGTCCCGTTAGGAAGAAGCTTTATAGCTATTAAGTCTCTCACAAGGGGGACCGCGTTCGAATTCTTGTAATGTACATGTCTACCCCATCCATATTATTCCCGTTTTCAGCGGGGTCGGGAATGAGATGCGATGAAAGGGTATGTGGCGGGTAGTTTTTACTGCCAGATGCCTTTCCTGACGCTAACCTGATGATAGGAGTTAATAGGAGATGAATTGAATGACGATGAAACTTGGCAAAGATGTGGAAAGAATCGGCCGCGGCCTATCAGAAGGTACCGTCCCAGCATGTGCCTGTAGTTGAAAATGGGAAACTACGGAAAAACATTTCAAGGACGGCCGACGGTGGGGCTCGAACCCACGTCTACCGAGTCCGCAGATAGTTTGGCCACATGGCCTAGAGCTGCGCGTTAGCGAGCGTAGCTACCACTGCCGATGTTCGAATTCTGCTAATAAGTTACTCGTGAAATTTTCAAAGTTTGGAAGTTACATTCAGTGTTCGGATTCGACGCAAAAAGGAGGTCCCGTGGATTATGATCACGAGAATAAGAGCCACGTAAAACTACATGCTAGTTTTTGTTTTGTGTGGATTTTTTTTAGTCCTTTGAGGGTAGAAAGATTAGCCAGCATATAGTTCTGTCACTTTTCTCGTTAACGACCAGACCAGCGACTCAAGCGTTAGGCAGTAGCACGTGCCAACAATAACCAATCTTCGCAGCTGACCAATAGCTGATGGTTCTTGACCAATAGCTCTGTCACTCCACGTGGAGTTCGAAGTCCAGTCCTGGCTGCCGGCTAGCTTGTCAGATCTCCAGTGTTCTGCAGTTGCACGCAGTTCTGTCCAGTCTCGCTGCTCGCTCTCAGTAGCTACGGAGAGTGTTGACAACGCTGTGCCTCGAGCTGGGAAAGCCTTGGCAGACATGCAATATAAACATGGCCGCCCAGCGGGTCGGTCGTTAATGAGAAAAGCGAGAGAACTAAACCGTTTCCCAAAGAAGGAACGAACTGCACATTCGTTGGGGAGGCTCTTCCCTCGTCCCACTCTAAATGACACAATTGCGCTCAAATGAAATAGGAAAATGCATACGTGCATATGCAAAGGCATATTTTGTGGGTCTATTGGATTTATTGCATATAACAGAATATTTTAGCTTATACAGTACATTTGAATAGCCTACGTGGCTTAGGCGGCAGCACGGCGGCCTCTCACCGCTGGATCCGTGTTTCAAATCCCGGTCACTCCATGTTAAATTTGTGCTGGACAAAGCGGAGGCAGACAGATTTTTCTCCGGGTACTCTGGTTTTACCTGTAACAAATTTCATTCCAGCAACACTCTCCACTGTCATTTCATCTGTCATTCAATTAATCATTGCCCCAGGGGAGTGCGACAGGCTTCGGCAGCCGGTACAGTTCATATCCTCGCCACTAGACGGGGGCTTCATTCATTCCATTCCCTGACCCGGTCGGTCGACTGGAAGCAGGCTGTGGATTTTCATTTACAAACAGTACATTTGAAATTAGTATAATTTTAAATATCTTGAACAGATAACGAGATAACCGTATTTTAAGCCTGGTTATTTCAAGAAGGGAATGGGGTGGGATATTCCTTTCACCATCCCGGCAGCCAGTAGCCCGGGATTAGTTTTGTTAGAAGTTTCTTCAGTTAAAGTGTTACTTTATTCTTAGTCTGCATATCCTTTGTTCTAAATGCCAAAAGAGAAGAGCCGCAAAAATTATTTATTAAATCAGTGGGTGTCAGGCAATAGTGATTGTTTAACTGATGGCTTTTGCCGTCTATAATTATCAAGTATGCTCGAAGGAAGTGAAATGTGGAAATAAATTTCAACTTGAACAACATGCAAAAACCACTGCTCATAGGCCTATTACGGCAAAAGAGGGAAAGAAGAGTGAATAAGTTTGTTTATTGTTAAGTGCATATTTTTCGATTTTTAATGCATATTTTCTACATTTTAGAGCATAATTGTATGCATCGTTTTTAGTGCATAAAAATGTCCGGTCCGTACTCTTGACGTAACGAATTGAGCAGATAATTATTTTCTCATCACGAGCATAATCTGTACGGGAAAATAGATGTTACTGAAACCTTTCACAGAAGCGAGATATCTGACAGATTATGCAAGTTGTTCAAGGCGTGGTTTTCAGATAATAAACTGACTGCTTGTACATTCTTGTATTCATGGAATTTGCTTCCTCGGTATTGTCTACTAGAAAACTCCGTCTCTCCATGCTTTTCCAGTGGCAGGGGTAGGAGAAGGAGTTTTGTCGTAATTCTGCCTCTTCTCTTCCAGTTTCGTTTCTAGTCCACTTCTTGTAAGCACACTAATTACCACAGATGTTTGCTTGTGAATCGGATAAATATTGTGCATATGGC
The DNA here is from genome assembly GCA_946902985.2 of Meconema thalassinum. Classification (NCBI taxonomy): domain Eukaryota; kingdom Metazoa; phylum Arthropoda; class Insecta; order Orthoptera; family Tettigoniidae; genus Meconema; species Meconema thalassinum. Next base: position 264,811,223 of record OX336390.1, on the reverse strand, counting down.
ATACCTAGAAGAAACGCCTGAATTGATTTTCCAGTGCCTACTAGCAAACCTGGACGATATCATACATTTTTAGCCTACTTTCGATTTTTGTAAAAAATGAAAGTAGACTTATGAGATCAACACAGGGCGAAAAAAGTGTGTCTGTCTGTGTGTGTGTGAGTCTGTGTGTGTGTGTGTATGTGTGTGTGTGAGTCTGTGTGTGTGTGTGTGTGTCTGTGTGTGTGTGAGTGTGTGTACTCTGAATGTCTGTCCCCCCCTATCAATTCGAACACGGTGAATGCAAATTGAACGAAATTTGGTACAAAGGTAGCACTAGCAAAGGACACCTCAGTGTCATGTTTTATATCGCCGCCATCTTTACTAAAACTGAATGGCGGCCACTCAAACGTTCAAAACGTAAAATCAAATAACGACTAACCAAATCATCCGATCTCTACCAAATTTGGTAACAACATACCTTCGTATAGGATGCGTCTTGTGACCAAATTACAAGGTCGTCCGCCATACCATTTCAGGATGGCGGCCGTGCGAATTATGCAAACTTTATAATCCATATCATGGGACCCACCAGTTCCGATTATCGAGCCGAGAATCGTTTTAACTGTTCTAAAGGAAGAGGCACGTTCGAAATTAAAAGTTTATTTTGTAATACTATAGTGCAGACGTGATTTTAAAAAGCTGAACTGATTCAGTAATAAGACAAGATGGCAGCGGATATCTTGTGCCGGACTTATATTTCACTAATTTGAGTATTGCATGCAATATAGCGTACTGATAAAAAATAAATAAACTTTGTATGAAATGCTTTATATATAAATAATATACTCCAGTGATGAAATCGTTTAGTATAAATCATTATTTGCTAACAAGTTCTATGTAAGTCATTTTAAATAGAACGATATTCGTTGACACAATTAGCTCAGTGGTAGAGCGTTAGCCTATCGCTCAAATGCCTATGGTTCAAACCCGATCAGAGCTAGGTTTTTTGCTTGAAATGTTATATGTTTATTGTTTTGTAATGACTCAGATGTTTTAAAATTAAGCGTTATATTGTGCACATTATGGTGTAAAATATATATTTAATTAAAACATAATTCGCCAGCAGATTTACTCGGGACATCTAGCTGCCAAAAAGGTAACTTCCAGATTTTATTGAAAAGTTTCTTCTTCTGGCCGCTAGAATGCACTCGCTCTGTTAGGATTATATTGTTCGATATTTCACCAATAGATGTCACGACTAGTCTACGTGGGGATCCATTGATTACTATACCATTATCATTCTATGCGCATCGAATTTGAAGAATGACAAGATGATACTACGATACATTTTAACTTTTTATTTTAAAGGGTTTGTAACAGCCTATTTTGCGTTACTTGAAAATGTTATTAAGCGTTATATTGTGCACATTATGGTGTAAAATATATATTTAATTAAAACATAATTCACCAGCAGATTTACTCGAGACATCTAGCTGCCAAAAAGGTAACTTCCAGATTTTATTGAAAAGTTTCTTCTTCTGGCCGCTAGAATGCACTCGCTCTGTTAGGATTATATTATCGAAAATATCCACATAGTTTGTATACACACGTCTCTGTAGGGTCATGGAAAGATTTGTTAATTCAATTAGGGTTGTGAAAGCCATGCACAACCAGACGTGTAAAGACATGCCTCAACTCAAAGTTGGATGTTGCCCACGGCAGGTGGTAATAATAATAATTATAATAATGTTATTGGTTTTACATCCCTTTTAACTACTGCTGATTTTAGAGACACCGGGGTGCCGGAATTTTGGCCCGAAGGGGATCTTTAACGTGCCAGTAAATGTACTGACACGGCTCCCTCGCATTTGTGCACCCTCAAATGCCAGCTGACTGCGCCAGGATACGAACCTGCAACCTAGGGCCCAGCAAGCGAGAACGTTACCGCTGTGCCACGCCGCCAGTCCGGTCGATTATGTCTCCAGATCCATAACATTCTTGATATACTTCTTATCTTTCTTTCTTCAATGATGGTAGCAGTTTTTATCTAGGTTGTGGCGTTTGGTAGAGGTAAATCGTTTCTAAGGTCTTCAACAAAGAATAGTTCTATTATACTCTTTGATAATAACAACGAGTTATAACTATACTCATACATTTAGGAGAAAGTAGGCTATATGTTCTTTACTGAACATCTTGTTTTAAAATATATAGAGCGGGATCTTTGTTCCCGGCATTTACCTGGAGTAGAAGTGGGAAGCCACGGAAAACCACCTCCAGGATGGCTGAGGTGGTAGTCGAACCCTTCTCTTCTCTTCTCAGTTATCCCTCATGAGGCTGAGTGTACCCCGTTCTAGCCCTCACACCAGAATTAAAATTTATTGGCAGAGCCGGGAATCGAACCCGGACCCCATTAAAACATGCTTGAGGATAAGCATGAACACTCAACGGCTGTCGCATTTGGCGTTGTTATCTATAGAAAGAGAAGAGAGGGACAAGCTTTTCAGAATCCTAAACCCATCAGAGAAAGCATTTTGCGTCCTTGCACAACGACGGATACATTTATGAAGTGATTGATGTTCTCAAAATATGAATGTTTTTAGAGTTTCGGCACTGGTTTTGTCTTATCGTGATTGGAGTTCCTATTGTCGTACTTGTGTGTCTTCTCCATGGAAGGTGTGAATTTAAATTACTGATTGGGGGATGAATTATGGTAAATCTTTGCACGGATATAGACCTATTATTATTATTATTATTATTATTATTATTATTATTATTATTATTATCATTATTATTATTATCACCGTTATTATCAGATCATTATCTAGTAAAGTTCAAAGCAAGTATGCAGATTATATTGAATCAAAGCATACTCATCAGTCACCTTAATTTAGATCACTGCCAATGGATGTCCGAACTATTATAGTTGTAGCCAATATTACTGCTCTGTATTTGTTTATGCAAGTTAGTGTTCAGATCAATTATTATTATTACTATTATTATTGTTTATTTTCTACATCATTATCACGGCAAATGTCCGGTTACTTTTAAAGTTACAGTCTGGTTCGGCCTTAGCAAGGAACCATCTGTACTGAAATACAATGTATGTACTGTAAGTTACACTGTACAGAGACCTCACATTACAATGAAGTTGCCTCTTCACGAGTCTCCTTCATTTATGGGATGAGCTAAATTTCCATCGGTCATCTTCCATCCTTGCTGAGGGATGGACCGGAGTATTTTCATCAAGGAACTTCCTGACAATATGGCAGTTGTTTTTATTATTATTATTATTTTATTATTTCACACGTTACAGGCCTATTAGACCACGCTAAGCAATATGACTTTTTGTTCTTCCTGTCTTTCCAGAACTCTTTCATTCGTGCACTAAAGGCCCTCTTCCTTTCTTCGGTCCACTTTTGTCTTTGGGCTGTAGGTGCTGCTCTCTCTGACAACACTTCCCACTAGTATACTTTGTGTCGAAAGACGCTTTTGTCTGTGACGTCTTCAGGGTCGACGTGTGCTTTTACTAGATCAATTTTGACTTGCATCATCTAGGGTGTAGTAATCTTGAGCCGCTGTATGTATCGAAGAATTTTGTTAGTGAGTCTGGCTTGTGGGAGACTGCTGATGTGGCCGCAAAATTTTAGTCGCCTCTTTCTGATGTCTGCTGCGAGGTTGGACAATTTCTCTGTGGTGTCTCTGGAGTGAAGCCTGTATCCTTCATCTGTGTGCTTTGGTCCAATTATTTTCCTTATTTTTTTTCTATCCTCTGTGAGGATTTTTTCCAAGTCGCCCTTAGTGTGTAACTTCAATGTCTCACCTGCATAAAGCACCTCAGGTTTAATAACCGTGTTGTAATGACGAAGTTTAGTGAATGTGGACAGACATTTTTTTGTTGTAGACACCCTGAGTCTTGTATAAGGCTCTCTTCATTTCCATTAACCTAGTGTTCTACGCGATTTTCTCTTTTCCCGTCGGTTCAAACACTTCACCTAGGTATTTGAAGTGGGCGACTCTATTGATTTTGCCATATTTCGTGTTTAAATTATGTATGTCGAATTTCGTACAGAAAAACTCTGTCTTTTGGAGCGAGATCTGTAGTCCTACTTTTTCGCGGCGCACTCTTGGAGTACTTCTATCTGTCTGATTGAAGTGGTTTCGTTATTTGAGAGTAGTGCCAGATCATCCTTGAAGGCTAGACAGCCAACCTCCAGCTCGTCCTTTGGTCGTCCTAGTCGCACTGGCCTACAGTAACCTTGAAATCTCAGCTCTTCCTCCCATTCCTTGATAACTTTGTTGAGCACTAGGTTGAAGAGGAGTGGAGAGAGCCCGTCACCTTGGCGAACACCTGTATTGATCTGAAATGGTTCTGAGATTTCCCCCTAGAATTTCACTTTTGATGTCGTGTCTGTCAGTGTCTGTTTGATCAATCGCAAGGTCTTGCTATCCAAACCCTGCTCCTGTAAGATGTTGAACAATGACTGACGGTCAATGGAGTCATACGCCTTCTTGAAGTCAAAGAAGGTACATATAACTGGAGTATTCGTGAGGGCTTTGATTTTCAATATAGTTTTTAGGTTGAAGATTTGTTCCCTGCAGGACCGACCAGGACGAAATCCCGCCTGGTACTCGCCAATCTTGTGTTCCAGCTGGCCCTGAGTCCTTTGGAGTAGGCACGCTGAGAGGATCTTGTACGTAACTTGTAATAGTGAAATGCCCCTGTACTTGTTTACGTCAGTGCGGTCGCCTTTTTTGTGTAATGGGTGGATCAATGCACATTTCCACTCATCTGGTAGCTTTTCTGATGTCCAGATGTCAGTGATAATCTGTCTGAGTTCCCTAAGTGAGTGTGGCCTTAGGTTTTTCAGTAGTTCGGCCACTATGCCGTCTTCACCAGATGTCCTGTTGTTCTTGAGTTTGAGGATGTGCCTGTGAACTTCCTCTTGTGTTGGAGGTAATGAGTCTGCGTCCTTGACTGTAGTTTCTTCCTCTGGGAATCTCTCTATTGGTTCTGGACAGTTGAGAAGTTCTGAGAAGTATTGTGCCATCACCTTGCAATTCTCCTTATTCGTTAATGCTAATTTCCCATATTTTTTTTCTGAAGCAAAGGTTTTGTGGTGTGTATCCTCTGTTGTGTCCTGCAAACGTTCTGTAGAAGTCCCTTGCGTTGTAGTTACGGAAGTTGTCCTCAATGGAGTCCAGCTGTTCCTTCAGGTATCTCTTCTTGGATTGTCTGATAATTTTTTCGGTGTTTTTCGTGTTTCATGGAAAGTCTGTAAATTTTCTGGGGATATTTTTACTGTTGTATTTCTGATATGCCAATCTCCTGGTAATCTGCATTCTCACAATCAACATCCCACCAAGGATGTTTGGAATTCTTCTTCAAAGGAATGAGAGCTTGTGCTGTTTCTATGATTTTTCGGTGGAAATTTTGTCAGTCATTGGCATGTTCTTTTTCCCAGGCTTGTCTGCGATCTTTTTTGTGTCAAATTTTGGTAGGGGGGTTTTCTTACAGAAAGTTCTCTTTGGAGTAAACTTGACCTTGACGTGGGTTAGGTAATGGTCAGAGTCAATGTTGGCTCCCCTGCGTGCCTGTACATCATGAATCTCCTTCTGTACTGGATATGAGATTGCCACATGGTCGATTTGGAACTCACCTAACTGTTGGACTGGAGAACGCCAGGTTTTCTGTTTTCTAGGGTGTTTTCTAAGAGATCTTGACATGAGCTTGAGGTTATTCTGCTGGCAGAGTTCTATGAGTCGTGTTCCATTTTTATTTGTGAATTTATGTGCAGGATAGTTTCCGACTGTTTTCCTGTACATCTTTTCTCTACCGATCTGTGCATTGAAGTCGCCCATGAGGAGTTTGACGTCATCCCTGGGGACTTTGGACATCACTGTGTCAAGGGTCGACCAGAATTTTTCTGCGGACTGTGGGTCGCTCATGTTACTTTGGGGGCGTGTGCGTTGATCAGTGTGTATTTTTTGTTGGCGCACCGGAAGCGCATGGTCATCAATCTGTTGTTTACTGGAGTAACTTCTTCTAAGGATTCGACTATGGTCTTGTGGACCACGAAGGCCATCCCCAGAAGTGGAGCGCCTTTGACAACGCGCCTGTCAGTCTTGCTCTTGAACATGCGGTAATTGCCGTAGTTCATGGTGTCTTCATCTGTGATAGCCTACGTGTCTCCTGCAGCGCGAGGATTAGAAGCTTCTGTCTATCGAGTTCTGTCACTGGATTGTGCAACTTTCCAGGCTGTATGAGAATGTTGATGTTTAGAGTGCCTAAGTATGTTGGTGTCTTATGTGGAAGTTTGCCGGAAAACTCCGATTTTCTCTGTGGCCGTGGTAGCCCGGGTCACCCAGAGTCCGAATGCTCGGGTGTCGTCTGTTGACGGGTGGATTGGTTAGCACCTGGGGTATTGCTGTTATTATTTGCACGCGCCATGGTTACTTGTAAGAAATGGGGTCTATTGGTTATCCACTAGGTTTGTTAGAACCAGGGATTGTTAGTTCCTGGAGCATGTTTACAGCCGCACCACTTGGTGAACAGACGCTGACCATAAGCCGCCCAATCTGGGAACAAACGCTTTTGGATTTTGAGTTCTTTATTGGTGGGGAAACCACCTGGCTCATCCACTCCATCCATCGTTGGGAATCTTAGATTCCTCTTCCGCCATTAGGACCGTTGACCAATTTTCACCTAGTAACCCTAGACAGGGGTCCTTACATGGTGCTACCATCCGGAGCCAGATGGACCCAGGTTTTTTTAACGAGGTGTTACTCCTCCCCCTCTTCCTTCCTCATCACTTACGAGATGAGGCCTCGGGCTTGTGACCGGTAGTGGCGAAGTTATTATTATTATTATTATTATTATTATTATTATTATTATTATTGTCGTACTCATGTGCTCTCCCTCGACGCAAAAGAAGACGCCGTTACTCTATTTCGCGTGTTTAAATAATACTTTGTACCCCGTGGTGTAGTGCATAGCATTGTTGGCTACCACCACTGATGACAGGATTCGATTCCCCGCTTTACGAAGAAATTTGATCCTGGCCAGAGGTACTGGAAATGTGTCTTAGCCAAGTCAATCCAGTCAAGTGCTATTAATTTCGAAGACTAGCACCATGCCAGCGAGCTACATGATTTTACTTTTTACGAATACCCTGCATACAAGAACTACGCAATCCCCGCAACATTGGAGGGAACCCTCTACTGCATGAATGTTATTAGAATTTTGTCGGACATATATTCATATTTATATTTATACTAGCTGAAGTACCAGTGCTTCTCTACTAGTCATACATAAATTGAAATGTGAAGGTGACAGTTAAAACAGGGGATAGGCGAGGTGCTGCGCAGAGGGAGAGTTAGGATGGAACATTTTGTCCAGCTACACCGCTTGGCATTGACCTTGTTTTATAGCACACAATTAGGTTTTACTCGCCAACAGTTGGAGATACACGAAAGTGATAAGGACCATTCTGATAGAAATTTAAATTTTAAACGTAGTATATGCCATCAAAAGTTTGCTATTTCTTAGCGTTCTCTTTTTATTTGAAATTGAAATATGAATGTTTGAAAACAAAGGGTGTACTGACGTCACTTAAATGGTCGCCATCTTTAATTAGTGCAAAGTATTGAAATCAAAAGTAGCCTATATATTAACCAGGCAAATCAGCTACTTCCATGTAAAATTTAATGTAAATCGGACCAGTGGTTCTCTGGTGATCGAGTAATACACAGACACACAGACACATACCATCTCACTTTTATATATTAGTATGGATGTAGTTTTTTGTTGTGCGAAAAACGTAATTTGAAATCACCCATGTTTAAGTACAAAAGGAGCCTGGTCATGGCTTCTAATGATTACTGTGATAATTATTGATGACGTCAGTTACCTGTAGGTTTGCTACGGTACTGTATCTGTTGTGGGCAGTGAAGGAGGTAATGTTCTGTACAAATTATTTACTCTTATAATAATAATTATTTTATTAATGCAGCTACTTTTTCTTTTCAGGACGGGTCAGGGAAGGGATATTGGAAGGAAATCGGCCGTGGACCTATTGAAAGGAACCGTCCCGGCATTTGCCTGGTGGTGAAAATGGGAAAGCACGAAAACCATTTTCAGGACGGCCGAGGTGGGAATTCGAACCCACGCTCTCCCGATGCCAGCGAGGCACAAGGTAGCGCGTTAGCGCTCTCGGCCATCACGGAGTCATGACTTAAGTAGAAAAGAGGGAGTGTTCACTGCGTGGTTAATCATTTTAGGTTACTGCTTCATTTTGTTATGTAGGCAGCCGTTCCTTCTGGGCCCTAAACTATGTGTATGCAAAATTTGGTTGAGATTGGTGGAACGGTATAGATTTGTATACGGAACAAGCCCACATACATACATACATACAGACTTTCACTTTTATATTAGGTTACTAATGGGAGCGTGATTGAGCAGTGGCTTAGCTGATCGTCTTCACCCGGACGGCCGGGGTTCGAATCCCGGTGACAGCGGGGTGGAATTTTCAATTGAAAGATCACGTGGCTTCAGGAAGGGCATCCGGCCTTAAATCTCCGGCCAAAACCAAAATGAGTCTGGTTGGCTCCAGCGAACCCAATTAATCCGGAAAAGCCGAAGAGAGTTAAGTTATTTATAATACTAATAATTCTTTAGGATGAACGTAACATAATTTGTCAAAAATCGATGGACTGTATAAAAGGTGCAATTTTTGTTTTGTTGCCATGGCAACACTATTCATATACAGTAATCAACATTACAAATTTGAAAATTAATTTTCTTATGTGTTGCCAGATGGCAACATGATGTAATACGGAGACCGTGCCTAGCTTTCCTCGTTACATTTACCACACTTCCTTGTGTAGTAATACTCCACTTGTTTGCTCAAGGAGATATAAAATGCCAATGAGGCTTTTGTTATCTGCAGATGTTATTGTAATGATAAGAGTTTTCAAGAGCACGGCGCTAACAGGAAACTAGGTCTGAAATTAAGCACGTGTTCTCTTTCGAGTGAGACGACTCGGCTTACACCTTGTAAGTTGTCTAGGCCCACATTAACGTAGCAACCATGTCGTTATAGAGACGAAGAAGAGCATCATCTTCATACCCACAAGGTGTGAGATTTCTGAATGGGGCTAGAATTATGGCAAATCTTTGTGTGGATGTATGCCTCACGAGGATGAGTGTACCCCGTTCCAACCCTCGAACGAGAGTTAAATGTCTTGGCAGAGCTGGGAATCGAACCCGGGCCATCGCGGTGACAGCCAAGAATGCAAGCTACTACGCAACAAGACGCACCCCTCCAAAATAATGAAATTAATAAAAACTAGCGAACCCGTGCGAGAAGCCTCGCATAATGGATTGTGTGCGTCCCCATGTGTACAGACTACCCGCTCGGTTTAGTGCTCTGCGGGCTGTAGGCGACAGATTTCTCGCAGGGGCTATCGTCTTGTTTATTTGTTTAAAAGCACGTTATAAACAAATAAATTATTTCCGTTGACTTTTCAAGAAACGCAAGATTTTTCCTGAACTATTCAGACGATTTGGAAGATTTTGGCACAAACCACACCTAACTCCCTCTGGTTTAGGAGCTTGAGTTTTGTGATACATACACCTTAGCCTTAGCGTATTATATATTAAGATAACTTTTCAAGTATCAATCAATACTCACTAATAATAAATATACATTTCCACAGCGTAGCCGCGCTCATTAACCGCCAGGCCAGCTGCAGCAAGTCCGAGCATCGTAGGTTCGAATCCCAGCGCTGATAGCGGATATTTTGAGTGTGGTTCTTCCACACTCCCCCCAGCAAATGTCGGGATAGTACCTTACTTCAAGTCCCAGGATACCTACCCCCATCCCTGTCCCTAATACTACTAAACACTACTACAGTCATCACATAAATATAGGTTATCAGACAAATTCAACAAACACCCAACTACACGGGGCTGATAACAATGATGTCCCAATTTATAACAACAATAAATATACAAATAAATACCTGCTCCTGCACTACTATTCTATGATTCTATATGTCTATTCCTTATTATTCCCGTCGGGGTCAGGGAGAGATGCGATGAAATTCTATTTGGCGGATGGTTTTTACGGCTGGATGCCCTTCCTCATGGGAGGAGCTCATGAGATATGAAATGAATGAAGATGAATGAAACAAGGCAAGGATGCGGAAGGATGCGGCCGTGGCCTGTCAAGAGCTACCGTCCCAGCATTTGCCTGGAGTTGAAAATGGGGAAACCATTGAAAACCATTTCAAGGACGGACGACGGTGGGGCTCGAACACACGTCTACCGAGTCCGCAGATAGCTTGGCCCCATGGCTTAACGCTGCGCGTTAGCGAGCGTAACTACCGCTGAGGTTACTATTCTATGATTCTAATATTAGCTAAATAAACCCTTCACATGCACACTACACAGCACTGCATTAGGCATTAAAGAAAGAACACACTCTCCCGTGCCCTTCTGATAAATAAACGGCAAATGATATAGCAGTCGCCTCCGTAGCGTAGCGGTCAGCATGGTTAGCTGCCGCCCCGGAGGTCCTGGGTTCGATTCCCGGCTCTGCCACGAAATTTGAAAAGCGGTATGAGGACTGGAACAGGGTCTACTCAGCCTCGGGTGGCCCAAATGAGTAGAGGGGGTTCGATTCCCCCTCAGCCATCCTCGAAGTGGTTTTCCGTGGTTTCCCACTTCGTCTTCGGGCAAATGCCGGGATGGTACCTTCTTCAAGGCCACGGCCGCCTCCTTCCCTCTTCCTTGCCTATCCATCCTCACCATCCCTTACCTTCCTTCATGAGGCCCCTGTTCGCTTTGCAGGTGAGGCCGCCCGGGCGAGGTGCCAATCCCACCTCACCAGTTGTATCCCTTTCGATTATATGTTCCCAGCTCTAGGACACTGCCCGTAGAGGCGGTAGTGGTGAGTTCCCTCGCTGAGTCCGTGGGTTCCACCAACCTGGAGGGTAAACGACTAAAAAAAAAAAAAAGTGATATAGCATCCATTTGATTTTGATGCCGGAACAAGATTTGTGAATGGACGTCACCTTTGTGTACCGCCGTTTGTTATCTGTACGAAATTTGCGAGGAAATACGTTCTGATTGGAGGTTCTGAGAAGTGCTTATTATCAGTCAAGATAAACACGTATTATTTGCCCCAGGTCAACAATAAACAAACCACTGTTTTGGTTACCTAAACATTTCGTTTGTTTTCCTCAATATGTGCGGCATGAGGAATAGTTGACGACTTCACATTTCCTTATTTCCTTATTTTGTCCTCACCAAACATTAACATGTTTACATGGAAAACAGCATTCACCACAAGTCTTGCATACGACATACTGTACATGTGACAATGGCAGGATGTAGCGTAGTATGCCTTCCTTCGGAGGGGAAGTAAAGCCTCCAGGCCCATGTCATAGATTTATGACATGTAAAAGAACCTTCCACTAACTACACTTGTGCCAAGCTAAATTGGTAGGTTAGATTTGATTAACGCTCTATTAAGTTCCAACGTTCGTCGCCAGGTGCCGGTTGCGATGGCATCTAGTTGCCAAGTTCACAGCTAGGTGTCGTTGACGGTAGCATTTGGTAGCAAACGTAGGAATACTTGAAATAGCTCTTCTGCAGTCCTTACCTGAATTACAGATAACACACACACTATTACAGCCATCACAATTAACACCGGTTACCAGATAGATTCTACACACACACCCAAAGTACACAGGGCTACATGACCGCGTTGTTGCAGCCCCTAAACTGAGGAACCTACCAACCAACACGTCTACATGGAAAACAGCGTTCACCACAAGTCTTGTATATGACATACTGTACTTGGGACAATGGCAGGTCAAATGGCTTCTATTGAATGGCGCAGTACAATGTGAGGAGACACAGGTGCGCCACGCTATTTTGCGACAAATCACCCAGTCTTGGTAAACAACAGTTTGAAATCCAGGAAATATTTTAGGATTTTGCGGGGTTTCATCTAGGTGCACCAAGTCAGGCTCATCAGTGGCTCTTGCACACCTGCCCGGACCACTGCCGGGGTAGCGCCAGTGATGTAAGTAGGATTGATTCTGGAGGGGGATGATATGACCAAAATTCATTTGTTGAAACGACTCGTGCGCCATCTATTATAAGATGGATTTTCTAATTAAGAAACCTTCACGGGCATGGGCACAATAACTCACCAAAGTTCAATTGTTGAAACGATTAGTGCACCTACACTCATTTGTTGACACGACTCGCGCGGGCCTATTGTGAAATGGCTTTAGTAATTCAGAAACGTTCGCAAGCGTGCACACGACAACTAATTAGCACTCATTTGTTGAAACGACTCACACGCCACCTACTGTATATTGGAATGGATTTAGTGATTCAGAAACATAATCAATGATATATATACGATTCCGAAGTTTCAAAACCCGTATCTATATTTGATTCGTCTTTGATGTCATTAGCATTAGATACATTGTATTTTCACTTATCAATGTGCAGATGCTCGAGACAATTTTGCTGATGTTGATTTTTTAAGTCCAGTTTTCTTTGCGAAACCATCTGGCACTTTCTATTCCCCAACATTGTATAGGTTTACGGTAAATGAGGAGTGTCCGGGCAATAACTGGTAAAACCTCTCGTGCTGCATCATGTGTGCTTTTGTGGTCCCGGGAGGAATTGCGGGGACAAATTATTTAAAATATGAATCTACAAACATCTTTTTTCAAGAGTCGCTCAATCTACCTTAATAAGTCGTTTGAAATGCCACAAAGTCGTCAATGTTTATTACATTGTGCATTATTACTTTGGCTTGGCGATCTTTAAATGTTAATACTGTAAATTACTGTTTCCAACTAAAGTTTAACTTAAAACAGCAATTAATACAGCTCAACACAATATTAATCACTTTACAAAATGGCACTCACACTCGGATACTAACGGAATGGAAACTGACAAGGGGTTAGGAAAGATAGCGCCAAATCCATCTCACTGACATCCTTCTGGCTAACTGAACAGCTGACCATTTTGCTCACACAATTAGTGTTAAGTTAGTATAACACTAAAAGAGCAAAGCTTGTAGTTTAACGTGACCGTTAATCTCGAGATCATGAGCCACGGGACCTCCTTTTTACGTGGAATCCGAACCACAGGACATGGCATTTCACTTCGAAAATTCTCACATGCATTGACCGGGAATCGAACCCGGACCGCCTTGGTGAGAGGCATACAGCTAGACCGCTGAGCCACCACGCCCCCAACACTAAAAGATTTACACGGGTGAAGAAAAATGGTTTCAAACACAATCATTTATCATCAATCGGAAGACTAGTTTTATTCAAAATTAAAACTTCATCAACTTTCATATTTTCATTATTCGGCTCTGATCACCCCTAGTAGTTACATTTCGCCACTAGATGGCGCATCTTACACCGCTGTGCTACTTTGCTGTGGAAATCAAGAACTCGTTCCGCTGAATGACTGTGAACGTTCTACCAATGTTTCAATTCCTTTGCGATAGAAATACAATTTTTTCTCAAACATTCTTAATGAGTAGGGGGATAGACGTATCCGGCATATAGTCCCGAACTTTACCCTTGTGATTTCTATATTTTTGGTAATTTGAAAGAACATTCGGGTGGGGAAAACATGTGCTCATTTATGAACAAGAGATCAGTGGTTCTCCGATGGCTCCAGGACCAATGAACGGATTTTTATCTGTTGAGTAAGACTTGAAAATGTGACCACAGTCGGGTTTCGAGTTCGAATCTCCTGCTGTCAAGGCGTTTAGCCACTTGCACCAATGCGATCATTCTCCAACCGTAGCACATTTTCAAGCTTTGGATGGAGAGGCTCGGCCACCTCGTGGCGTAGCGGCTGGCGTTCTTGGTTGTCAACCCAAAGGTCCGGGTTGGACCTGGTGTGGGGGCTGGAAAGGGATACACACAGCTTCGTTAGGCAAAACTGAGGTGAGGAGGCTGCGATTCACACCTCAGCCATTCTGGGAGTGGTTTTCCATGGTTTCCCCCACTTCTACTCCAGGCAAAGGCTGGGATGGTACCTAACTTCAGCCCACCACCGCCTCCTTCCCATCCTATCTCCAATTTTCAAATACACACACTGATACAGCTATCACAATAAAACACACCCACTCAAAAATACTCGGAGCTATATGACTGTGATGTCACATCCCCTACAATAAGCAACAGCAACAACAACATGGAGAGGCACCTTGTGGTGACGTTACGTAGTCTAGTGTTTGTTCACATTCTAGAGTCAGAGTAAAACTAAGCTCTCTTTGCTATCACAATCAAAGTGAAAATAGTATAACGAGTGTTATATGGAAGAGAGTAACATTGCCTCAGGTTATCAGAAAATATAAATTATTGCAATATCGTATTCTAAACTTAAATATGATAATTTAAATCAAACTTTGATCTCTAACATTCGAACTGTCAAGTTGAGAAAAGTTGAATGTCTCCCAGTCTTTTCTCGGTTCGTTTATGACAATTTACTAACTGCAATATACAGTACTTACCATATAAAATAAAGACACTAATATTTATCCTTGTTGAATCGCTTCCAGTCCGCCAAATTTCGAATAATGGGCCATGGTCTACTCTGCATACACTGAATCTAGAAAAGCGAAAATAACTGTTGTGTTTCTATGGGTGATACCCTACACGAGAGAATAGTCAGCTTCCTTGGAAATCACTAACAATAAGATATTATAACCTACATTTGTATTGTTTTTTTAAATTTACAAAATAGGTTTACGAGATCATTCTGGGGGAGAGTGTCTGACACCATAACTTAAAATACTTAAGTTTTTAGGCTTTCGCGGATACACTTAAGATACGTTTTCAGTATCTATGAATTATACTGTATAGTGCATGACCCCAAATGGCCCTGAAGCATGAAGTTATAATACAATTTCACACATTCTTGTTTGAGGACAATAATTCCATACCAAATTCCAGTCATTGGTTTCTCATTGGGAAGCTGGCATACCAACCTTGATGGCGCTAATACAGGGTAGCACGTCCCCTTGCTCTGAGACATACGGTACTTGAATATGTCTGGACCGCCTACAAAGTCGTCCGGTTTGCCCCATTCCTAAACTGCGATTCTTTTTTTTAATTTATTTTTTATTTTAGGTTTCAGACTGGAAAGTTAGGCTGGACTTCCATAAACAGCTCGTTTCATTAGATCCTTGACATGTTCAATGGGGTTTATATCAGGGGATCAGGAAGGCCACCCCTGTACGCTGCAGGTATGTGTTCACGAGGACTGCATGATGTACACGATGTTCCGTTAAGATGAAGTCCTTGCCAAACTGCTGGCGATGTACTTCCACTATTGGTTGAAGAATGTGTCGATGACGCTAATACAGGGTAGCACGTTCCCTTGCTCTGAGATAGCGATCATTAGCAGCAGTTGCCAAACGGGATGGCTTGGACGGGGTAAGTCCTCCAAACTACACTGGTCGGCCAAAATAAAAAAGAACTAGTCTCGCGTGTAAAAATGCCAATTTCAAATTCCAATTATTTTACCATTTTTCCATCAGCAGTTTAGTAATTATTACTGATTACTACTGATTGATTATTGAACCTTTCAGAGCATTCCACGCGTAAAACAGAGTCCATTTTCACAAAGTTTTCATTAATTGACCACTATTTGTGACTGAATGACACTTATGCTAAAATGTTCTCCTTATCTTTAGCAAAGAAATAAGCACTCTTTTTTTTAATCGAAATAGATGACGCACACGAGCAGAAAAGATGACATCATTGTATTCACCAAAAGCCGCGGAGATGAAAGTTTAATTACTTCGTGTTTCCAACACGAACCCCAATTTCAGCCGCTATCCTCCTGGGCATGCTTTCAATTATGGCTGCGATGTTTTCCTGGTCGATAATGTCCCATTCCTCTCGAAGAGCCTTCTGTATGTCGTGTAATGTCCCCGGTAATGGATTGCGACCTCGAATTCTTCTACCCAATATGTCCCAGACATGTTCAATTGGGTTCAAGTCGCGGCTACGAGCTGGTCAGTCTAGTCGAGTGATTCCTATGCTGTCCAAATACTGCAACACACAGTTTGCAACATGTGGATGGGCATTGTCATGCATGAACACGAACTGATCTCCCATGAATGGAGCAAACGGAATGGCATGGTTGATGAGGATCTCGTTATGTAGCGGTCAGCGTTGAGTGCATCATTCTCAATGAACACTGACTCTGCTCGAGTCTCCACAGGGATGCCGCCCCAAACCATGACCTAACCTCCATCGAAGGGTCTTGTAGGAGATAATATACACTGCGCATATCGCTCTCCAGGCCGCCTCCAGACTCTTTGTCTACCATCTGGAAATCTCAGAGCGAATCTCGACTCATCAGAGAAGAAGATTGTACCTCACTGCATCATTGTCCATTCAGAATGCTGTTCGGCAAATTGTAAACGAGCAATTCGGTGTTGTTGGGCGAGGTTGCTGTAACGCCAAATTACTGTCACGGAGACGTCGCCGAACTGTCCTCTCGCTTACATTGACACCCCGTACTTGCTGCAGTCGATTCCTTGCTTCAGATGCTGTAGTTCTGCGATCTCTTAAGGCCATGCTGACAATAAATCTGTCATCTCGAGGCGAAATCTTCTCGTTTCTACCAGATCGTGGTCTTCTGGAATAGCTAAGCATCTCTGTGAATCTTCTGACAGCATTTTGGACGGTAGTGTGTGGTGCACCTATTGCAGCTGCTGCGTAACGGAGGCTGCGACCATCATCGATCAGAGTAACTGCCCTGGCAACATCTTCGGGTCTCAAACCCATAATTTCCGCTGAAGGATAACTTAGTGTTCTGCTGAACTTCACAAGGATAACTTAGTGAATGGCCAAAAATAGCGGCAAACGGCATTAGGAACGAAACATTCAACAATTGACAATATTGACATTACCTGGGCGCGCGCAACTTTACGCGGGACACCGCATCGTGTCGCAAGAATCGTTTCTGTTAAGCATAAAAGAGACATAGAGGCAAGAATATGGTCTCATTTACACAACAATGCATCCAGCCAGGAAAACATATAACCTTACTTCCATGCTACAAATACGAAGGTCACTACGAAAATTTTGAGATGTGAGAAAGTGGAGGTTGACCCACTTGAATGGAACACAGGGTGCGGAAGCCCCATTCTTTGTGAGTAACCTGGTAGCAGGAAGTGACTCTCCCGCTCCAGGAAGTCCCGCAGTGCAAGGTCGAACAAGCCGCAGCGCGCAGGTAGTCAGTTGCTGCAATGGAGCTGGAAAGAGAGCATGTTCGTGCAATGATTTTCTAAGATTTTAAAAGTGGGTTAAACCAGTCTCAATGTTTTGAGCGTTTGCAACAGGCTTTTGGGGAGATAGCTCCTTCCCGTGCCACAGTTTTCCGGTGGTTTCAGGAATTTGAAAGGGGCCGAAAATTTTTGAAAGATGAGGAGAGAAGCAGGCGTCCGGCGGTGAGTGAGGAAAACATCACAACCGCGGAGAAAATGCTTCGCGAAAATAATCGTCTAACATTTAAAGAAATTGAGGCAGCATTGCAGATTGGTTCGCCAGCAGTTTTGAAAATCCTGCATGAATCCCTTCGTGTGAGGAAGGTCTCATCCCGATGGGTGCCTCACAATTTGACAGAAGAACAAAAACACACCCGTGTTGAATGGTGTGAGGAAATGCTGACTAGATTCAAAGGAGGGGACTCTAGACGGGTTTCTGACATCGTCACGTTTGGCGAAACCTGGATTTATCAATTTGATCCGGAGACCAAGCGGCAATCAGCAGTGTGGATCTTTCCTGATGAAATGACACCGGCAAAAGTGAAGCACCCCCGAAGTGTTGGCAAGGCAATGGTGGCTTCATTCTTCTCGAAGAGTGGTCATGTGGCAACCATTCCTCTGGAGGAACAAAGGACAATTACCGCTAATTGGTACACCACGGTTCGCCTGACAAAAGATTTTGCCAAACTTCAAGAACAGAGGCCACGCACGGGACTGTGAGGGATCCTTCTCCGTCACAACGCGTCTAGCCAACATGACAATTCAGTTCCTGGATTCTACGGAGGTCAAACTAATGACTCATCCATTTTACAGTCCTGACCTGGCTCCGTGTGATTTTTTTTTCTTCCCAATGCTAAAAAATCGCATGCGTGGAAAGAGATTTTCAACCCCTGAAGAAGCTGTTACGACCTACGAAGATGAGCTTGCAGCCATCGAAGAAAACGTGTGGCAGGAGTGCTTCCAGAAGTGGTTTCAGCGTATGCAAAAGTGTATACAATGTGGTGGTGAGTACTTTGAGAAAGTACAATAATCGGAATAATTTAAATAAAAATACTTTTGGTGTATCTCAAAACTTTCGTAGTGACCCTCGTATTAACTATTCCTTTCTTCTTCTGCGCGAATGGGTCTCCTAGGACCACGCGGAATCAACACTTCTTGGCCTTGATGTTTGCCCAATAACCCTTCATGCGCAACAATTGAGTGAGTCTTCGTTGCTGCGACCAGACGTGTCTGGTAGGTCTTCTCTCTTCTGCCTCAAAACCCCGTGTATGAGTAATTTTCCTAATTTCCTCTCGATCCTTGAGATTGGGAAAACCTAATTCAGCCAAGTCCTTTTCCGCCTGTTTGTACCAATTGGACCTTATTGCCTTCTTCTGCAAAAACGTAGGCTATAGATTTTATTTGTTAACCTGGTTGGGTCCATTCTGTCCAAATGTCCCATGAATTGGATCCTTCTCATACGAATTGTGTTTGTGATTTTAGTAATTTTTACATAGATGTCAGCATTAGGTTTCGGAAGGTGAATTCCATCTTTAAATCTTGGTCCCAAAATTGTTCGCATGATTTTGCGTTCCTTAATCTCCAATTGATTTCTCAGTGTTTTATGTTGTAGATTAAGTGTCTCGGCTGCATAAAGGTCTGCAGGCAAGACTGCTGTTTTATAATGTTTGTTATAAACTTGTTTTGTTAAATGGAAATCAGTTTGCATTTTCTGTAGTCTTGCTTCTATAGATTTTCTTTCGTTGCCAGTTTCATTGATCCATTCACCTAAATACTTGAAGTCTTTCACTCGGGAGACCTTACAATTACCGATGCGGAGTGTATTCGGAGCAGTTTTAATATCCGTCATAAATGTTGTTTTGTCAAATCCATGAAAAACTATTCCTTTCATATTTAAGATTTAAATAAAAATAATGTTGAATTTTCATGTGATCGGTTTTTTTTTTTTCGTTGCCGGCAAATTGCCATGAACCAGTTCCATGTTCGAACCACACCACACCAAACTCATCGACGCACTCCTCATGTCGACAATTCTTGGCATTATGTACTGGTGCGTACCTGATCAGATGTCAACAGCGCCCGTTGTGCCATCATGGACGTTTACTACACTGTTCACAGCACAAGTCTAATGCGTGCTACAACTCTTACTGAAATGCTGAACGACCAACCTATAGCCCCGAACAGCAGAAGTTTCCTGTATGCTGATGACCTTGCTCTAGCCACTCAGAGCGCAGATTTTGAATCAGTGGAGAACACCCTCACTAATGCCCTTAAAGATCTTTCCAGATTCTACAACACAAACCAGCTTAAGCCAAACCCCTCAAAGACACAAGTGTGTGCTTTTCATTTGAGAAATAGGGAAGCTGCTCGCAAGTTAAAGATTGTATGGTCAGGGGTCGAACTGGAACACTGTGAGGCTCCAAAATATCTAGGAGTGACACTTGACAGATCTCTTACTTTCAAGAAGCACTGCATGAACTCCAAGTCGAAAGTTTCTTCCAGGAACAATCTCCTACGCAAACTGGCTGGATCTCAGTGGGGTAGTCAACCTGAAACGATCCGAACTTCAGCAATGGCACTATGCTATTCTGCAGCAGAGTATGCTTCTCCTGTTTGGTATAATTCAACACATGCCAAACAGGTGGATGTAGCTCTCAACGATACCTGCAGGATTATAACAGGTTGCTTGAAATCAACTCCAGTCGAATGGCTTTATCTCCTCGCAGGAATAGCACCACCCCCTGTTCGAAGAGAAATAGCTGCGAACAAGGAACGAAAGACAGTGGAGCATGAAAGAACTCATCCTCTATATGGACACGAACCGCAACCGCAACGACTGAAGTCGAGGAAAAGTTTCCTTATAATATCAAAGGAACTTAGAACCACTGCTGAAAAAGCTAGGTTGCAAATGTGGAGGGCTACGACCAACCTTCCCCCTGGTTGGGAAAATGTGTCTGAAACTCTACCTCCTGGCTACGACGAGGAATGGACGACTTGGAAGTCACTTAATAGACTGCGTTCTAGAGTAGGCAGATCAAAGGTTAATGTGGCAAGATGGGGTTACATTGACCAGGATGATATTCAATGTGATTGTGGAGAAGACCACACTGTTCAGCATATGACTGAGTGTCGACTGTGCCCAGCATCCTGCACGGAAGAAGATCTTCGTTGGGGAACACAGAGAGCAATGGAAGTGGCCAAGTTTTGGGCAAAGATAATACAGTATAATAACTGTGTTATATATTTACAATGTACGTTTCTGATACGAGAATAATAATAACTGAAATGCTACCTCGTATTTGGTGTGGCGCTCTTCCTGTATGTTGGGCTGCAAACAACTGTCAGTATGTTAACTAACAACTTAACAGTAGGCTTTTCGGACGGCATGGGATCGACCACGATAGCAGCACAGCGACAGACGTACAGGGGTGGAGCAAAACTCTCTTTGATTCGTGTAGTTTGGATAATGGAGAAACTGTTGTGTGATCAGTGTTGTTTGAATCATTTGGCCCAAGGTGCTTCCCCTCATCTGTGGTATGTTAACACCGTATTCCAAGATACATTACTATTCTATGTGTGGCAATATAAAGGATCAAACCAGTTAAATACAGTCAAGAAATTAATTTTCCCTTCGATGTCACGGTTTCAAAGAATGGATCAAGTTGCATTGGTACTTCAGAAAATATGACAAGTATCATTTGTTTCTAGTCTAATACTAACATATTGTACTGTATATAATTATGATTTCCAATATTTAGGATCGAAGGATATTTTTTTAACAATGTTGTGTTTATACGCCCCAAAAATTCACCAGAATCCATTCAAGTTGGTTTTGTTGTTCCACATGTATGGTATTCCCTCGGCACAGCTAACGCCTCTCAGTGGGTTAGATGACCTTGCTGTTCTGCCCCTTAAAGAAACAATGACTTACTAATCATATTTGTGAGTTTATGCTGACAATGTATGGTAGCCACTGGCTGTTATCACATGTTTTTTAAATGAAATAAACAGATAGGATCCACCAGCGAAATACTGGTGGTGCTATGTGATCAAGAATTGTGACCAGTTTTGTAAGGATCGGAATTGCGGGTCTTCTACAGTCACCTGCTGTTTCCAAAATTGGACCTCCTGCTATCGCCAACTGCATCCCGAAAGGGATTGCCTGCTATCGCTATGTGTAGCCAGAAAGGGATATTCCTCTATCGCTAACTGTTCCCAGAAAGAGGCCTCTTGCTATCGACGGCTGTACCCTGAAAAAAAAAAAACTCTTGCTATCGCCAGCTGTACCCTGAAAGAGACTTCCTTCTCCGTTTAATATAGGCTGCCTGTTCTTCCTCGACGCGATGTCCGGATAATCTTCTGTCCAAACATTCTACAGTACTTCCTTGTCGTACTACGCAGTTGCTACAAGAGGTCACATGGGGAGGAATTTATCACTTGAACGAAAACAATTGACTGCATTACGTAAACGCTCAGGTTATTTTTCTATTTCCGTCATGGTTTGCGTTTATCGTTGCGGAGTGTGGAAATTGCCGTTCAGAAGTGCCTGTAGAACGACATATAAGCTGTCTGCTACATAATGAATTGTATATATCATGTCTAAACAATATCGTGTTGTAAACCCTTTTTCAGTGTCGTGGTACCTTAGTAATTGAGAGTTCATGCTTTTCAGTCGGTCAACACGATTGTACCCAATAATTGTAATGGGTGTTACCTTAAACCTGAAAAAAATTGACATGAGATTAATAAATTCACTTGGATAACCAGTTTTGATCGTCAAGCCATCATCATCAAATCCTTTACACTTAGGCAGTTAAATCTATGTCTACAAGTATGTGGGTGATGGTATTCACAATATATACACTTATTTCGTTACAGCAGATATTATAAACTTGTGCAAATTGTCAACATTTGCTAGTTATATGTGACTTTTGTTAAGATATTGTCAGTGGTTATTGACCTGTTTGATTAGTGTGATATATGTGATAATAAATGGCCAGTTTGGTGATGTAATGGAATGGATTCAGAACTTAGCTGGTTGTTTGAGCGACGTGGGATCCGTTTTCGTGCAGCTGCTACCACTAACTTTGTCTACACTGAACTGGAAGGAATTTCCTTGTGCAGGTGCTGTAACGTAATCTTGATTACGGTACAGATTATTATTATTATTATTATTATTTTTAATATCATTTTGTAATTATTATTATTATTATTATTGAAATATCAAAGTTATATCGTTTTATTCACCCATTAATATCAAGGGAGGGGCCATACCATATTCACGTCATTACCATAGTCATATATAATATTGTCAAGTGCTTAGATTAAGAAACAGGGTTTTTATAGAGGTCTAGGGCTGTTTTATTAGTTAAATTGTAAAGACAGGACGGGCATGGTTGGAAGAAGTTACGGACGGTGAAGCAACATATTGCAAGAAAATGTATTTCTGGAACGAAGCCACGCTGACTGGAGACAAGGGCTTGGAGAAAGATTTCGGCGGAATATATAGATGCGCAACGAGAGGAATAGCGGGTTCTGAGTGGAATATTTGAAGTACACGGGCCTGTATTCCCGCTCGGAGAAGTTTTAGCGTCGCTTGAGGACTGAGAAATGCTTTGCTATAATTGGTCTGATGGGTCGCGGGCAAATTTATGCCGCGAAACATCGGGACCATTCAGAGTGTATGAAAGCCCAGCGCGACTTCAGCACTGGCTATTCTATAGATTCTATTCTGTCATTCACATATTCGATCACGCACTCACTCACTGACTTTGTGAGTCGTAGACTCTGCCAGTCCCTCAGTAAGATGGGACGTAGTGAATTCAATTAGCCTGGTTTGTTCAAATTTGCTTACCATGGTGATCAAACTCAGAAACAAGCAGCAGCAGCAGCAGCAGCAGCAACAACAACAACAACAACAACAACAACAACAACAACAACGAGAAGAAGAAAACATATGTTTTCAAAGGTCAATAAACGTGTGTTGGCGTAAGATCTCAAATTAGACTGCAAGCAGACCAACGAGATGGACTTTGAACCACAAGGCACCAGGTATGTGGACCGAGTTATTATCAACACAGAAGATCAGCGCTAGCGAGAAGACAGTCAATATTGCCCCGCAATTAGGGAATATTAATGCACATATTGTACACAGCTCGAAACCTCAGATCAAATGTTAATAATTTTGTTGTAAATAAACCAGTATTAGTTAAAATGTCTTGTTCATTGGGAGTTGAATATATAGGATAGTTGGAATGCAAAGAGTATCTCATAGAGCAAGTTTATTGCCCTACGCTCCGATGATAGATCTTGGCTCAAGGAAGGGAGCGGCCGTGGCTAAATAAAATTTTAATGTGTTATCTTTACGATAACTGGCGCCCAGTAAATCTAAATTAATAAAGTGTATGTCGTCTGTCTAGACAGGCCAATGCTAAATAAGAACGATGAGGTGGTTTTAAGGAGTCTTGAGTGTAATATCTGTAGAAACGTTATAAATGATCGCCCAACTTGTAGAGCGATATCCAACGACAAAGGTAGCCGTTACAAATGGCACAACCAATGTGGGGCTACGAAATATCGTACTGAAGTGAATGGATATTATGTATAAATCCAGTTTATTTCAAGTATGTTAAAGTTTAAAGTTGTTTTCATGTACGATATAAACGAGTACTCTTTGCATTCATTCCGAGTTTTTCAATAAAGAGGCATATATCAAGTTAGGGAACTACGGTTATAAATTAGGAGTGTTCTTTTGATGAGTTGTTTTTTGGGTAATGAGTAACAGGGATAATTTGGGGAACATAAATTTGAGAAACCGTAGTATTATAAGATCAGTTAAAATGTCGAAATTAGATGTGCAGGGTACCAATGATGAGATGTCAAAAGTAAGCGAAAATCAGGAAACTGAGGAAAATAAACAAGACGGGGCTACAAACATCCAGAGTAATGAGGGGGAGAATCCTTCCTGGCTTCGAAACCTGACGATGCTGATAACAGAACAGAGTAAGAAGCAGGAGGAACAGAACAGAAACATAGGTATTAAGCTAGAGGAACAGAGTAAGAAGCTAGCTGAACAGAGTAAAAAGCAAGAGGAACAAAGTAAGAAATTTGACGTGCGTAGTGATCAGTTAGAAAAAGCAATAGATCTTAAGTTCTCTGAGCAGAGTAAGAAGCTAGATGAACAAGGTAAGAGGTTTGATGAAGCCACAGAGAACTTCAATAGACAAATTAAAGAAGTAGGCCGAGAATTTCACAATAAGTTAGAAAACAGGATTAGTGAGGTGGAGGAATCATGGTCACTTAAGGTTGATGCCAGAATGCAACAAGTGTCGGAGCGAGTTGACAAAATTGACGAGGAAGTGAAAATTAAATGTAGTAAAGTTAGGGTTGACTTAGAAGGAGAAGTCAACAGTATGAAGGTCAAGTGTGATAATAATATTGTTAAAATAGGTAATTTAGAAAATAAACTAGAGAGCGATAATCAAGAAATTAGGGAAGAGGTTAACAGTAAATTTAACAGTATCAGTGAAGAAGTAGCGAGTAAGACAGATAAAATGGAGGAGAAATTGCAGAGATGTCAGAAGCAAATAGCAACAAATAGCGGTAATGTACAAATAGGAAATTTAAGTAGATTTCTAACTAAAGAGGCAGATTTGCCAGTATTCACAGGCAAGGCATATAACCCAATGGAATTCTTAAAAACAGTAGAAAAGAAGTTCGCTAAAGATTTAGAAGAGGGGATCGTTCAATGGGAACAAGTACTTGAGATGCTAGATAAATCTTTTGTTAGGGATTCAAGGTCATGGTTCAGTGTGTATAAATACCAGATGACTAGTTTTAAAAAAATTTAAAGAGAAGTTCATAGCCAAGTACTGGAATGAAAATGTGCAAGAAAGAGAAAGATGTAACATTATTTTTGGGAAGTACCAAAGGAGAGATGGTGTTTCGTACACAGAGTATTTCTTAGCGCATGTACTTATATGCCAGAATTTAGAAGGTTTAGAGACTGAATCACAGGTAATTAAAACATTATTAAGGCATTTTCCTGATATAATTAAAGAAGCATTCTTCATGCAGAATATTACTACTATTGACGGGTTCGAGAAGCTATTGGAAAACTTTGACTCTCTTGAAAATAGTAGGACCGAACGCAAGCCAATAAGTAGAGGAGATAATTTCGGGCAGGGTGAGAGAGAGAGGGGAAGAGAACAAGGCAGGAATGCGAATTACGAAAGACGACTTGACAATGGGGGACGCACAGCAAATACGAGGAACGAGAATTTGAACAGAGTAGGGGAAGGTACTAGGCCAGACAGACGTACAGGTCAACAACAACAATCTACATCAGGGGCAGGTAGGCCTAATTTAAACGAATAACGGGTTGCAGTGAGGTCAACAGACAGCCCGAAGTGATTGCAGTTCAATGTCCTAGGAATATTGAGTATTTAGGAGATTTTAATATAGATGTTAGAGAAGAACTGCTTTATGACCTAAATGGTGGAAATTTAGACAATATTGAGAATGAGATTATGTCACCAGTAATTAAACTTAATGTGTGGGGTAAAGAAGTTGATGTTTTATTGGACAGTGGAAGCGAAAACTCTTGTATAAATTTAAGATGTTTGGAAGATGTAATGAGAGAAGGTATTCATGTTGATATAATTCCAGTTAAGTCCACTTTCATTGTCACAGCTGTAGGTAGTAGGTCTCAGAAAATATCTAAGCAAGTCGCAGTTCCAATTAACATTAGTGAGTTAGTTAAATTTCAGCCCTGTTTGGCAGTTCCAAATTTAGTATATCCGGTGATTCTCGGTGCGGAATGGTTATCATTATATCAAGTTAAATTAGATTTTCATTTTGGCAGGATATGTTTATTTTGGCAGGATAAAGAAGTTCAGGTTACGTATAAGGTGTCTAAGACTGACAAACAGATGAAAGTGTGTATGTTTGAGGAAGAAAGCAACGTGGTTGTTAGTGATGAGTTTCCTGAAGTAAATGAGGTAGACCGCGGAGATGCTAGTGAGAGCAAAGTTTTTAAGGTGTGTCAGGTTGCAATGGAGTCTGAACTTGAGAGTAGGATCCATGATGCATTGTCACAGTGTAAGCTGGATGATGAGCAAGGTCATCAGTTACATGAGGTATTAATAAAATATAAGGAAATTTTCAGCTCAAAACCCGGAGCAACACACTTATATGAGCATAGTTTTGTCGTTAAAGACACAAGTAGTTTCGTAGGGCCTAGGTATCCTGTCGCAACTAAATATATGAAAGCCGTCGAAGAACAGATAGAATTAATGTTGGAAAACGACATAATTGAGCCTTCATCTAGCCATTGTTTAAATCCATTAGTTGTAGTAGCCAAGAAAGACAATTCAGTGAGACTATGCATAGACGGCAGAATGTTAAATACTAGGGTCGAAAGCGACCAGCTGAGAACTTAAGCAGTGGAGGATTTAGTTCAACGTTTTCAGGGGCGGAATTGGTTCTCAACAGTAGATTTTAGTAGTAGTTGCTCAACGTTAGTGAGGAAATTAGGTAGGACACTAGGTAGTTATTTCAGGTATGTATTGTTGACTCATGTGATGTTATCGAGACTAGTCAGTGTTTTGTTGAGAGGTAGGAAGTACATGGAAGTTTGTAGCAACGATTGTTACGTAAGCCGTTGCCATCTTGTGCATTGGAAGGGAAAATGTCAAAGCTGTTTTTATTGTTTACTGGACCTTATGTCGTTTCGAAGAGGATAGGAAAGAATGCCTACTTATTGAAAGATCAGGAAAATTGTGTCATTGGTACATATAACATTTTCAATCTGAGGAAATATCATAGAAAAGAGCAAGTGCTGCAAGAAGGGCAGACTGCCGTGTGTTTATAATTAGAGTCGTGTCGTGGCTCTAAGGAATTGGTGGAAGTGAGATAAATCACTTTTGTTGCGTGAAACAAGAAGCAATATATATTGCGTTCTGTTATTGTAAGGGACTACAAGAACAAATGTAGCATGTAAATCCTGTATGACTGCACAGGACAATCAGAATGTTTATGTAACATTGCAAGAAGAGTGCAGATCAATCAAGGAAAATGAAAAGGGTATAATCATTATGTATGTAATTTGAAGGGTCATATATGTATATTCAGTGTATTTCCTGTTAAGTTTTAAAGGGAAGATTTGTGATTTCATCATTCATTACATTCTTTATGAAACCATGGGGACGTTTTGTAACGTAATCTTGATTACGGTACAAATTATTATTATTATTATTATTTTTAATATCATTGTGTAATTATTATTATTATTATTATTATTATTGAAATATCAAAGTTATATCGTTTTATTCACCCATTAATATCAAGGGAGGGGCCATACCATATTCACGTCATTACCATAGTCATATATAATATTGTCAAGTGCTTAGATTAAGAAACAGGGTTTTTATAGAGGTCTAGGGCTGTTTTATTAGTTAAATTGTAAAGACAGGACGGGCATGGTTGGAAGAAGTTACGGACGGTGAAGCAACATATTGCAAGAAAATGTATTTCTGGAACGAAGCCACGCTGACTGGAGACAAGGGCTTGGAGAAAGATTTCGGCGGAATATATAGATGCGCAACGAGAGGAATAGCGGGTTCTGAGTGGAATATTTGAAGTACACGGGCCTGTATTCCCGCTCGGAGAAGTTTTAGCGTCGCTTGAGGACTGAGAAATGCTTTGCTATAATTGGTCTGATGGGTCGCGGGCAAATTTATGCCGCGAAACATCGGGACCATTCAGAGTGTATGAAAGCCCAGCGCGACTTCAGCACTGGCTATTCTATAGATTATATTCTGTCATTCACATATTCGATCACGCACTCACTCACTGACTTTGTGAGTCGTAGACTCTGCCAGTCCCTCAGTAAGATGGGACTTAGTGAATTCAATTAGCCTGGTTTGTTCAAATTTGCTTACCATGGTGATCAAACTCAGAAACAAGCAGCAGCAGCAGCAGCAACAACAACAACAACAACAACAACAACAACAACGAGAAGAAGGAAACATATGTTTTCAAAGGTCAATAAACGTGTGTTGGCGTAAGATCTCAAATTAGACTGCAAGCAGACCAACGAGATGGACTTTGAACCACAAGGCACCAGGTATGTGGACCGAGTTATTATCAACACAGAAGATCAGCGCTAGCGAGAAGACAGTCAATATTGCCCCGCAATTAGGGAATATTAATGCACATATTGTACACAGCTCGAAACCTCAGATCAAATGTTAATAATTTTGTTGTAAATAAACCAGTATTAGTTAAAATGTCTTGTTCATTGGGAGTTGAATATATAGGATAGTTGGAATGCAAAGAGTATCTCATAGAGCAAGTTTATTGCCCTACGCTCCGATGATAGATCTTGGCTCAAGGAAGGGAGCGGCCGTGGCTAAATAAAATTTTAATGTGTTATCTTTACGATAACTGGCGCCCAGTAAATCTAAATTAATAAAGTGTATGTCGTCTGTCTAGACAGGCCAATGCTAAATAAGAACGATGAGGTGGTTTTAAGGAGTCTTGAGTGTAATATCTGTAGAAACGTTATAAATGATCGCCCAACTTGTAGAGCGATATCCAACGACAAAGGTAGCCGTTACAGTGCTCCTTCGTTATATCTTTCCCGTCCGTGGCCTTTCCCCGCATTCCTACCTGTCTATGTTCGTCTTCCAATATAACATACTAGCAGTAGTGCCCGGCTTCGCCCGGTGGATTTATTTGTTTTATGGATAATAATGAATACTACTGCAAAACTGGAGCGCTCAAGGATAAGGATCGGAAAGCACCAACGCTTATTGCAGCTGATAACCTCGGTATACTGCACCAACACCATCGCCCTTATACAGAGGCATTGTCATGATGATAACTGTTTTAAGGGGCCTAAGAAATCTCTTTGCACTAATTACTCCCCGCGACTGCAAATTATAAGCAGCTCGCAATTCTGCACCAGAACACTGGTAGGGCGACGTGATGCAGCCCACATTGCCAGGCAACAATAGACTTCGGTATTATTGAAGCTGTTCGAGAGCGCTTGTTCTTCCGATTTACTGAACAAAAATCAATATTTAAGGTTACCTGAGAGGTGTAGCCTAATGGTACATAGCCTAAACTATTCCTCTTGAATCTGGCTATCATAATTATACAAAAATATTTTTTCGAATTCGACTGATAGTTCCAGAGATTAGCGCGTTTAAACACACAAACAAACTCTTCAGCTTTATTATATTAGTATATAATGTGCTGGCCAAGTCCAGAACTTCCTGACATGGTGTATGTTACTGTATTATGGACATATTCAACTATTAAAGACCAAACTTCGTACACGCCACGCGTAAGCTAATCTCATGTTTTTTTTTTTTTTTTTTTTTTTTTTCAAGTTTAGGGAAACACCCATTACAACTGGGTAAAATCGTGTTCACTGACTAAAAATCATTAAATCTCGACGGTATCTAAACTTTGAAATGCCGATTGTCGATGAATTTTGGAATACAAATACGCCTTCGGTGGCATAGTAGGTAGCATGCTGAGCTTTTATGCCCAAGATCGTCGGTTCAAACTCGGCCGAAGTCGTCGGATTTTTAAGAGTGTTAAAAATCTTCAGTATGCCTTCCGTGGGAGGGGAACTAAAGCCGGTGGTCCCATGTCATAGATTTATGGCATGTAAAATAACCTTCCACTAATTACACTTGTGTGAAACTATGTTATAGGTTAGATTTGACTAACGCTCTTATTTTCTAACGTTCGTCGCCAGGAGCCGACTGCGGTGGCATCTAGTAACAAAGTTCAGAACTAGTTGGTCCTTGACGGTAGCGTTTGGTGACAAAAGTTGGAACTACTTGAAAATCGAATGTCTGCAGTCCTTACTTGAATTAAAAACAATTAACACACACTAATACAGCCATCACAATTAACACCGGTTATCAGACAGATTCTACACACACAAGGCCGCGTTGTCGCAGCCCCTAAACTGAGGAACCAACGAACTCTAAAATCTGTTTCTGGCATAACCGCCGATATTCTATGCTTGATCGCTGTAGAGGATCTTAAAACATTCTAAAGCATCTCTAGCGGATCTTCTTCTAGTCCCTACCGTTCCGGATATCGGCAACCATCTTGGCTGTGCTTTGTCTGTTCTGAGCCGTTTGAAATAATTCCTCCGATGTCTTGAGAGTCCAGTCCGTGAGGGTTTTTAGCCAGGAGATTCGTCTCTTGCCAACACTTCTCTTTCCGGGTACTGTACCTCGCAGAATTTCTTGCAGTAGATGGTATCTGCTTCTGTTGCGCATAATGTGACCAAGGTGTTGCATCTTTCTCGTTCTTACAGTGACCAGTACTTCCATATCCTTTCCCATTCTTCGAAGGATCACGGCATTTGTGATATGATCTGTCCATGATACTCTTACCATCCGTCGATAACACCGGTTATCAGACAGATTCTACACACATCCAAAGTACACGGGGCTACATGACCGCGTTTTCGCAGCCCCTAAACTAAGGAACCAACCCAACCATCCGTCGATAGAGCCACATCTCAAAGGCCTCTAATTTTTTATTGAGTGACTTTGTTAAAGTCCATGTTTCTACTCCGTAATACTAGTCGAATGAAATTGGTAGGCGTATCCTTGTAGTTTGGGCGCAAGACGCGTCCCATAGGAAAAACTGTTTTTAGAAAATGTAATAGAAGTTATGAACGTGCAATATTGCTTGATTAGTGGTGTTGTTTATTCATTTAGAGACGCTAATAAATCGTGGTCATGTAATCCCATGTACTTCGGTGTGTCTAATATGTCTGATACCATGTGTCATTGCGGTGGCTATACTAGTGTGTGTATTTGTAATTGGGTTAGGATTGAGCAGGATGCGGCTGCGGCCTTAAGTTAGATATGCCTAATATCGTAGCATTTGCCCGGAGTAGAACTGGGAAACCATGGAAAACCATTGTAGGGTGGCTAAGGTAGGAATTGAACCCGCTTCTTCTTAGTTCTGCGTAATGAGGCTGAATGTACTCCGTTCCAGCCCTCAGATCAGAATTCCATTTTCTTGGCAAAGCCGCGAATCGAACCTACACCTTAGGGGTGACAGCCAAGAATACTAGGCACTACCCCACGAAGTGAACTATTGGTTGTTAGATTCTGTTCTTTAGAAACACTATATTATTATTTACACTTTTAACATTATTAATAATAATAGTTTCCATTGGAAACTAATGTATTTTGCCTTTCCGCGTCCAGTCTAGTCTGCAAGCCTCTGTTTGCGAACAAGTCGCCTCCAGGATTTCCTATTAATAGTTAGCACCGCGGCCTCCTCTGTTTCTACACCTCGTACTTTGAACTCGTTCAACAATTAATCTAACCATCACCTCCTAGGTCTACATTGCTATACGCTGATGATGTGATGCTTGGGGCTGACTCCAGGAAGGACATGCCATGATCGTCTGCAAAGATTTGGTCTTCTTTGAACATCCACAAGACTGAATACTTCGAAACGATTCCATCCCCTGGAACTATAGGTATTAATGGAGCTCCTCTTACCAAGGTAAATACATTCCGATACCTAGGTTCACGATTGCATAGCGACGGCTCTGTGAATGAAGATGTACGATCACGAATCAATGCGACTTCGATGCGATTCAGAGATGTCACCGGTGTTCTTTGTGATAAGAAGATGCCTATCCGCCTAAAATCAAAGATATACCGCACAATGGTGAGACCAGTTGCATTATATGGTACCGAGTGTTGGCCAGCACCTAGAAGTGCTGAGCACTCACTACATGTCATGGAAATGCGGATGCTGCGAAGATCTTTAGACATTTCTCTGCTCGACCATATTCCCAACACAACGATTCGACATATAGCTGGCGTGGCTCCAATCAATGAGAAAATGCAGGAATGGAGACTCCGTTGGAATGGACACATTGTTCGTGCACCACAAGTTCCGTAATCGGCTCGGCCTACCATCTAACGGTCGACGGCCAGAGACAGCGTGGGAGACCAAAATTGCGGTGGCTGGACACTATTAACGCAGATTTACGGTCAAGAGACTTGAACACACGGAAAGCATTAGACCGCAAGAAATGGCGTGCATTTATCCAAAAAGCGGACCCCGTTCCTACGGGATGACGCTAAGAAGAGGATGAAGAAGACCTCCAAGGTCTACCTCTGCTACTCGCACCCTCTACAGCTGAGCTCATTAACCTCTAACTCCTCCCCCATTCAATTCACACGAACTGTTTCATCTAGTGCAGGTGTTCTCAACCATTTTGAGACTGTGAGCACCACCCTCATGCCATGCCAAGTACCCGAGCATCATTACATCGAATATAACTTAACAAGTCAAGTTCTAGGGCAGTAACATCCCCTAGCGCGCGGAGCGCGCTCATGCGCCCATGGGATGGTGTCAGGCTCTGGTGCTGCTGATGGTGCTCCTTTTAGCCTTATGTGAATGGTAAGTTGGTTGAAAATAAACTCTATCAGCTCGTTAGATATGAAGGAGAAAGAGCTTGTGATTTTAGGTAGGTTGAAAATTTATACGTAGTTTGATTTGGGTAAATGTATTTTTAAGTATTTTAGAACTTGAAATGACGCCTAATTTGCCTGATGGGCTAAGAATACTGACTTTGGGTCTGATATTAGACTATGCCCATCAGTTTCACAGCGGCATAGGTGGTAATTGCTCGTTATAATTTTCATGGCCGACACAGTAAAATTAATTATTAATTTTGGGTATAGATGTTTGCCGAGATGTGGTGTGGAAGCTATTGCTGTTTGTAGTACCTAGATGTTGTTGTGCCAAGTTTACCTTTAGGTGGAATTGGCATTAATTGCCCATAGTTTCATTAAGGTTGTTATTTTTAATTATTTGGTGCTATGGGGAGGCCCGTATCAGTCGTCGTTCGTTGTTCGTAGTTCGTCAGTCTAGGGTCCCAATCAGTAGTAATCCACACGAGGAGTATCCCCTGATTTCGCTACTGATTGGTAGTTGGTTTGGATTTAGTTGTTTTAGCTGGGTTATCGTATTATTATGGTTGATATGTGGGATATTGAAAATGTGATTTTGGAGCGAGCTGTTCTAAGATTGGGTGGTTTTGGTTGGGTTGCCGGATTTGTTAATAATTTTGGATGCATTTGTTGGGTGGTAATAGTTGTTGATTGCGAGCGGAGCGTGTACCTTATTGTTTTAATTGTTGTAGTAGGTTTTATTCTTGGATGTTTGAGAGGTATGAATTGAGGGTTGTTTGTAAGGCGTTTATGAGATCTGTATTGGTGTTATTGTGTTGGGGAGGTTGTTTATTTGGTTTAGTTCATGTAATTTTAGACATCGTTATTTTGGAGCAAATTTTTAAGTATTAGTATAAATTTAGGTAGGCGTTTGAATTTATCTGATGGGTCTGGTTCATAGTTGCCTAGGCTGTTAATTAGGGGATTGTTATTTATAGCTGTTTTATTGTAGAATCTAGTAGTGGATTCTATGAGGTAGTCCAGGAAGTATGGCATTTTAAGTGATTTATGGATTTCTTTAGTGATTTTATCCATTCTGTCGGTTAGTTTAAGTGCTATTCTTAATGCCCATTTTTGGATGGTTTGAAGTTTTTGGACAGGCAAGAATTGGACGGCTGACAGAAAGGAGGCGCACAGGAAACGGATGAAGGACTACTGGGGAAAGATTAAAGCTCAAAGACGGAAACTGTTGAAGTAAGTGGTCCGTAGCTGGCCGAAACGAAGAAAGAGACTAATAATAATAATCCTAGAGATGGCTTTTGAGAATTGCTCCCCTTTGAAGGCCCATGACTGTTTAGTAGGATTTGTAAATACGGCCGCAATCGCCATCGAACCAAATCCTTCTGCATTCCTGGCAGAGCTGTTATCAACTACAGCTACCTACGCTTGGCTATAATAAAACATTATACATTTTTTAAAATTTCTGGAGTCAGGTTTTTTTTTGTTTTGTTTTGTTTCATTTTTATTAATTTTACAATGAGAAATGTGGAAGTTGGTAACCCTAGTTTTAACACACGAAGGAAGTTAGTAAGCGACCAATTAATCCATCTGTAGTATGCCCATTGGGACACATGTACCCGGAAATGTCCCATATTCCTCATGAGGTTGCTGTTTTAATGAGAAGTATTAGCAATAACAGTATTAGGAACCATTCATTTTTCCTCATTTCTTGTTTAGAAAAAAAAATATTTTCCTGCCTGTGACTGCAACGTGCCCGAACGCTTGCAAGGCACGTATTATTACGCACCATGAGGAAAATGATCTACGTTTTAACATCCAGTGGAGTATATTTATGAAAACCTTGGCAAAGTTTCACGCGGCACTCCCCCAGGGATTTTGCCACTGGCGGAAAGTGCATGACGACCCACGGTGACCCATACTAAGTCTGACGATTAGTTCCAGATTTTTACCATTATACTGTATTTGTACGTTTTTGGCTATACAGCATTTGCCTGGGGAAACCAGGCACCAAGGAAAACCACTTCCCGGATAATGGAGTTGGGAATCGAACCCTCCTCTGCTCAGTTCTGTCCACTTCCAGGAAAATGCTGGGATGGTTCCTAACTTAAGGCCACGACCACCTCCTTCCTAATCCTCATCTGAATTACAAATTCACACATTAATACAGTCATCACCGTTACACAGGTTATCAGACAAATTCCACACGCACACACACAACCCAAATACACGGGGCTACATGACCACGATGTCGCAAAGTGCCTAAAGCAATCAACAACAACAACAAACTAAAGTGTGACTTAACAGCAATAAAAGTAAACACAATATTATTCACTTTCCCTAATGGATACTAACATAATGACAAGTGGTGTATTTTTGGAAGGGGGTTAGGAAAGATAGTGCAACACTCCCTCTCACTGCCACCCTTCTGGCTAAATAAACAGCTGACTATTTTGCTCATTCAGTAAGTTAGGGTAACACTACAAATATTACACGAGTTTTCGAAAACAATCCAATCATTTGTCATCAATCCGAAGATTGGTTTTATTCAAAACTAGCTGAAGTACCCGTGCTTCGCTACGGGTCATGAATAAATTAAAATGTGAAGGTGACAGTTAAAACAGGGGGCAGGCGAGGTGCTGCGCGGAGGGAGAATATATATTCGTAATTTAAGGATGGAACATATTGTCCAACTACACCGCTTGGCGTTGACCGTGTTTTATAGGACAAATTTAGGGTTTACTCGCTAACAGTTGGAGATACACGAAAAGTGATACGCACCTTTCGGATAGAAAATTAAATTTTAAACCTCATATATGCCATCAAAAGTTTGCTATTTCTTAGCGTTTTCTTTTTATTTGAAATGGAAATATGAAAGTTTGAAACCCAAGGGTGTAAAATGGTCGCCATATTTAAATAGTGCCAAGTATCGAAATCAAAAGTAGCCTATATGTTAACCAGGTAAATCAGCTACTTCCATGTAAAATTTCATGTAAATCGGACCAGTGGTTCTTGCGTGATTGAGTAATACACAGACACACAGACACACACCAACTCATTTTTATATATTAGTATAGATCTAGATTGAATACTTCTTCAAATTTCATTTTATCATTACGTGGCTATGGTGGGGATTTCTCCCCCTGATCACCCCACGTACTTACGCCGTAGTTACGCCGCTGATTATTAGAGTAGTGAGGGAATAATATCAGTCCAAGATCACTTATGACGAACGCGCCGTGGGAGCGACCTTGATGACGCAGCATCATGACAGCAGGTGCAATGTCTCGCCATCTGGGCCGCA
Organism: Meconema thalassinum; assembly: GCA_946902985.2. Taxonomy (NCBI): domain Eukaryota; kingdom Metazoa; phylum Arthropoda; class Insecta; order Orthoptera; family Tettigoniidae; genus Meconema; species Meconema thalassinum. Next base: position 264,775,137 of record OX336390.1, on the reverse strand, counting down.
CGATGGACGGGGCATTTATAAACTTGAGAGCAGTGTTGCGTGATCAGCTTGTTGAGATTGCACCATCCTGAAATTAAAAAGTCCAATTCCTGGTGTAATGGCTAGCATCATTGGCTGTCAGCCCGGAGATCGCGTTCGATTCCCAGTTCTGCCAAGATTTTTAATTTTGGTTTGAGGGGTGGAACGGAGCGCACTCAGCTTCCTGTAGCAAAACTACCTCAGCCATCTTGAAAGAGTATTCCGTGGTTTGAGTTAGCCGTGGTGGTTACGGCATGACTGATGGCAGTCGCTCACATCCGGGAGGCGAGGAGGTTCGAATCCCCCCGCCGGCAACCTTGAAGATGGTCTTCTGTGGTTTCCCATCTTCCTTCCAGGCAAATGCCGGGGTTGGTCCCTAACTATAGGCCACAGCCGCTACCTTCCAACTCCTCGTCCTTACATTCCAACTTCCCTCCTTTCCTCTCCAACGGTACTTGTAGCTCACCCATTGGGTGTCCGTCTCGAAGCAGCTACAAAACTGGCGAGCCGAACATGTCCTTGGACACTCCCGGCACTAAAAGCCATACGCTAAAAAAAAAAACAAAAAAACGTGGTTTCTCACTTCTACTCCAGGCAAATGCCGGGATGGTTCCATGGTCGTCTCCTTCCAAATCCTCTCCTGATTTACAAATACAGCCACTAATACAGCCATCAGAGTAACGCAGGTTATCAGACAAAATTCAACACACCTCCAAGTATCACGATGTCCAAGCCCCGCAAATAAAACAACAACAACAACAACTGAAGTTTAAAATCCACGCCAGAGCACGCTAATCTAGAGTCCGCCTCGTTGTGTAGTGGCTAGCACTCCTGGCTGTCACCGAGTTCGATTCCCGGCTCTGCTATGAAATTTAATTTTTTTCTGATTGCTGGCACGGGGTACACTCTGCCTCGTGAGACAAAACTGAGAAGAGTTGGGTTCGATTCCTACCTCAGCCATCCTGGAAGTGGTTTTCCGTGATTTCCCACTTCTACCTCTACTTAAGGCCACGACCGTCTCCTTCCTAATGCTAGCCTCAATTACAGATACACAACATTCCTACAGCCATTGCAATAACAGGTTTCAGATAAATTGCACACATACATCTAAGTGACTGGCTGCGTGGCTCAGCGGTAACGTTCTCGCTTGCTGTTTCCAAGGTTGCAGGATCTATCCTGGCGCAGCCAGTTGGCATTTGAGGGTGCGCAAATGCGAGGGAGCCGTATCAATAGATTTTCTGGCACGTTAAAGATCCCCTTCGGGGTAAAATTCTGGGAAACACGGCGCGGCGTCTCTAAGAGCCACAGTTTTTAAAAGGGACGTAAAACCAAAACATTATTATTATTATTATTACACCCAAGTACGAGTCGCCTCCGTAGTGTAGCGGTCAGCATGGTTAGCTGCCGCCCCGGAGGTCCTGGGTTCGATTCCCGGCTCTGCCACGAAATTTGAAAAGTGGTATGAGGACTGGAACGGGGTCTACTCAGCCTCGGGTGGTCCAAATGAGTAGAGGGGGTTCAATTCCCACCTCAGTCATCCTCGAAGTGGTTTTACGTGGTTTCCCACTTCGTCTTCGGGCAAATGCCGGGATGGTACCACCTGTAAGGCCACGGCCGCCGCCTTCCCTCTTCCTTGCCTCTCCATCCCAATCTTCCCCTCCCTTCCCATCCCTCATGAGGCCCCTGTTCGCTTTGCAGGCGAGGCCGCCTGGGCGAGGTGCAGATCACACCTCCACAGTTATATCCACCCCGACCAGATGTTCCAAGCTCCAGGACACTGTCTGTAACGGCGGTAGTGGTGAGTTCCCTCGCTGAGTCCGTGGGAACCACCAACCTAGAGGATAAATCGACTAAATAAAAAATAAAAATCACCTAAGTACACGGGACTATATGACCACACAAGACGCCTATATTATTCAACAATAACAACAAATTGGGAAGAAAGCGGTGGCCGCCATTGAAACAGATATCTTTCAGCTTTCTCTTCGAGTCGAAAGGGAAAATCAAGAAATGCCATTTATCATGGCGAGACTGTGGGATTGGATAATTCGCAAGGAACTAGTCATTTTTGGAACGTGAGCAACTTTGTGAATCACACTGAACAGAACGTATCCTGTCTACACAACTGGGAGAAGCAGTTAAATTGGCGCCGTGGTGCAATATGTCATCTTGTTACAGTACGTATGAGTGTGCTGATTACAATCTCACTTCTGCGGAACACTATGACATATCGCCAGCATGTGAGCCTCGATCATCTGATGAGCCAGCGGAACAGGACATATTAGTCATTATCTCAGATGAAACAGCGCCGCGAGTAACCTTTTGACAGAATTGTTGTTGCAAGAAAGGGTTTGGACATCATGGTCAATTCATCCCCGTGTACTTGGGTGTGTGCACAATTTGTCTGATAACCCACGATATTGTGGTTTCTGGTCAACTTGGGAGTAGGCTGCAGTGTTGTGATGACATTAGCGTCAAGATTGTGTTTGAATACCCATTGACCCATATTGTGCATTCAAGGCTGGAGAAACTGAAGTTTCAATATGGTATGTACTTTTGCTATTATATGTATTTGTATTTGAGGCTGGGATAGGGAAGTTAGTGGTGGATTCGGTGGCGTAGTTGTTAGCATGCTGAGCTTCTATGCCCAAGATCACGGGTTCAAACTCGGCCGACATCGTTGGATTTTTAAGAACGTTAAAAATCCCTCAGTATGCCTTCCTTTGGAGGGGAAGTAAAGCCGGCGGTCCCATGTCATAGATTTATGGCATGTTGAAGAACCTTCCACTAATTACACCTGTGTGAAGCTAAATTATGTATAGGTTAAACATTTGACTAACGTTCTTAGGTTCCTACGTTCGTCGTCAAGAGCCGACTGCGGTGGCATCTGGTAACAAAGTTCTGAACTAGTTGGTCGTTGACGGTGGCGTTTGTCGGCAAAAGTAGGAACTACTTGGAAAAATTGAATGTCTGCAGTCCTTACTTGAACAGTCATCACAAATATTAACACCGGTTATCAAACAGATTCTACACACACCCAAAGTACACGGGACTACATGACCGCACTGTCTCAGCCCCTAAACTGAGGAACCAACCAACCAACCAGGGAAGTTGGTGGCCAAGGCTTGGAGTAGAAACAACTGAAAACGATTTCCAGGATTTCTGAGGCTTGAATCCAACCCACGCCTTCTCAATTTTGCTTCACGAGGCTGTGTGTATCCCGTTACAACCCTCAGATCAGAATTAAATTTCATGGGCAGAGCTAGAAATCGAACCCAGATCTCAGTGGTGACAGCCAAGAATGTTCTGCGCCAGTAGTTGGCCAAAGTAGAGAGGATTTGAGTTCGAGTCCCGAACATGGATTCATTTCCAATTCCTCAACTTAGAAGTGTGAATTGTGTATATTATCCCATTTCCATGGGGAGGTTGGTTGGTTCCTCAGTTTAGGGGTTATGACAACGCGGTCATGTAGCCCCGTGTACTTTGGATAAGTGTAGAATTTGTCTGATAACTGGTGTAAATTGTGATGGCTGTTTTAGTGTGTGTTATCTGTAATTCAGGTAAGGACTGCAAACGGTCAATTTCAAGTAGTTCCTACCTTTACTACCAAATGCTACCGTCAACGACACCTAGCTGCAAACTTGGCTACCAGGGGCCCTCGGCTTTACTTCCCCTTCGAAGTAGCATACTGAGGGATTTTTAACGCTCTTAAAAATCCGAAGACTTCGACCGAGTTTGAACCCGCGATCTTGGGCGTAGAAGCTCAGCATGCGGCCAACTACGCCACCGAGGCCGCCATTTCCATGGGACTGAAGAAGAAATGATTGCCTTTTTGGCGAATGTTTTTTCTTTCTACTGGATGTCCTTATTGATATCAATCAGAAGGCACCGTAGGTATCTGACAAGAAATGTAATTCTGGTCTGAGGGATGGAACGGGGTACACTTAGCCTCGTGAGGCAAAGCTGAGAAGAGGTTAGTTGGATTCCTACCTCAGCCATCCTGGAAGTGGTTTCCCACTTGTACTCCAGGCAAATACCAGGATGGTTGCTAACTTCAGGCTACGGCATTCGCCTTTCCAATCCTAACCTCAATTAACAAGACTAGCGGACCCGTGCGAGGGGTTCTCGCATGTTCACAAACCACACTTTCCCCAATAGGTTTATAATGAGAGACTTAAGGAGAAAGGTTGTTATGTTTTTATTTCAACCAAATGATTATAGAACACTATTTACATTTCAGTTAGAATTCCAAGTTCTACGTTCCCTAACTTAAGAAGGCAATCACTGAAAATTGGATCATCATAACACTCGCCAGTTATTCGATATTTATGAAATTATACGATTTGAGTACTCATTCCTTTGATTTACTGTTTCTGAAATCCATGCAAAATGCTAAAGGAAATACCTCAGAATGTTAAAATGACACGAAACAGGCGTCACAGCGGCCAAAATGTGAAGTGGACAGCAATTATGGAGCGTATGTTCTTACAGCAACAGTATCTGCAAATCGCACACTTTGTACATTTTTAAAATGTCTTTTTTTTTTAAGAAATTATAGATATTTATGAAATTAGAGTGCAATTCGTCACTGCTAATGTCTATTCTGTTTCATTCGAATGCTCATTCGTCACGATCGGTCGCTTATGAGCGCCGCAGGAGGGATCTATACTACTGAAGTAATATATATATGATACATTCACTAATATAGACACCACTATTATATAGGTTATCAGATACATTTTTCACACACAAGTACATGAGCTGATGATCATGATGCACAAGTATGTAAATGAAACCACTACAAAGTTATTAAATAATGCCCTTATTTTAGCTAGATAACCGAGACACCTGTGCGTGAGTCATGTCATACAACAGTCAGTGCCACTATAAAAGCATTTACTGTATCTTATCTGGCACCTGGACGGCTGTGAGGGTAAATGGTTGGTCATTGTAAACTAGTCGTTAAAAAATCTCCGGTCCCCTCCAATCAAGAACAGAAGACGTGGGATGTTCTCCAGAGCAAACCGTTGACAGTGTGTTTTGTATGTAGGCCTACTACAGTCAACTTGGGAGTAGGCTCCAGTGAGTGTTGTGGTGACATTAACGTCAAGCTTGTGTTTGAGTACCCATTGACTCGTACTGTGCAATCAAGACTTGAGGAACTGAAGAATTTCAATATGGTGTGTAATTTTTATATTATTCTAAGGTTAGTTAGTCAATTAAAGTTGTTTAAAGGGGTGGAACTACGAGGTCATCTGCATCTCTTAACACAGATTAAATTCTACAAAAATAAAATACATAGTTAAATTTGGAGGTGAAAAACGAAATATTGAAAAAGACCTAAAATTATAAAATAAATTATTCCAACCATAATGTTGAATTTTGGGCTTATGCCGTGTTTTATTATATCAAATTCGACGCGTTTCGAAATAAACCATATCTTTCTTCGTCCGGAATAAACAGGAATACGACAAATGATTGCTAAGATAAAGCAACAAAGAACCTATAAAAGGTGTCCAAAGATGGACGCCATTATAGCCCCATGTTAGGGACAACGAAAAGCAGCAGTGTATTACTTTCTCGGGGTTCTGATACTAGGTAGCCAGGATTCACTGAGATTGTAGCCGGTGTCGCGGTTGAAATTATCTGGGTGTTACCCATGAGTGAATACTTGATGTTCTGTTGTTAATTCATTTGAGGGCTTTGCAACATCGTGATCATTTAGCCCCATGTACTAGGATGTGTTTGTAGAATTTGTCTGATAACCTGTGTTATTGTATGTATGTATGTATGTGTATGTATGTATGTCGTAGTGTGAGTATTTGTAATGCAGGTGAGGATTGGGAAGAAGGCGCCCGCACCTTTAAGTTAGGAACAGTCCCGGCGTTAGCCTGGAGTAGAAGTGGGAAACTATGGAAAAGCACGTACAGCATGACTGAGATAGGAATCGAACCTATCTCTTCTCAGTTTTGCCTCACGAGGCTGAGTGGACCCCAGTCCAGCCCCCAGACCAGAATTAAATTTCTTGGCAGAGCCGGGAATCAAACCTGGATCTCCAGGGCATGTGCATATTTTAAATACACGTACTTTACATTACCCAATTTAAGCGAGACTGAAGGGTGGTGAAAAATAAAAACATTTGCCAAAAACAATAACAATTTGAGAGCTAGCAACATTTGGGGAATCTAGCATACTTTAAACTCTCATTTTGCACCATCGCTCTTCTCTAGTCTGTCTGGCTGCGTGGCTCAGGGGTAACGTTCTCGCTTGCTGAGCCCAAGGCTGCTGGTTCGAAACCTGGCGCAGTCAGCTGGCATTTGAGGGTGCGCAAATGCGAGGGAGCCGTGTCAGTACATTTACTGGCACGTTAAAGATCCCCTTCGGGGTAAAATTCCGGCACCCTGGCGTCTCTAAAAGCCAGGGTAGTTAAAAGGGACGTAAAACCAATAACATTATTATTATTCTCTAGTCTGACTAAGCCTACCAGTTGACCTGCGAGGCAGCCAAATACACATGATAGATGATAACCAGTTTAATAGAGGATAATTGTCGATTTATTGTATGCGGTAGGGACGGTTGGTTGGTTTCTCAGTTTAGGGGCTGCGACAACGCGGTCATGTAGCCCCGTGTACTTTGGTTGTGTGTAGAATCTGTCTGATAACTGGTGTTTATTGTGATGGCTGTATTAGTGTGTGTTATCTGTAATATTCAGGTAAGGACTGCAGACGATCAATTTCAAGTAGCTCCTACTTTTGCTACTGTCAACGACACCTAGCTGTGAATCTGGCTACTAGATGCCACCGTAACCGGCACCTGGCAGCAAACGTTGGAACTTAATAGAGGGTTAATAAAATCTAACTACAAATTTATCTTCGTAAATTGTAGTTAGTGGAAGGTTCTTTTACATGCCATACATCTATGACATGGGCCCACCGGATTTACTTCCGTCCGAAGGAAGGCATACTTAGGGAATTTTAACGCTCTTAAAAATGCGATGACTTCGACCGGGTTTGAACCCGCGATCTTGGGCATAGAAGCTCAGCATGCCACCGGAGCCGCTGAGGTAGGGAATTCCCGGCATTAGCCCGTTGTGCTTAATGCGAGATATCATGCTTCCTGGAATTTTCTGAAACGCTACAGGCGGTGTTATAAAATATTACATTGCCATCATGACGTCGGGTCTAGTAGACGGTGTTGACGCGTTTCACGGCCGAGATACACAAGTTCAAGGCAACTATGACGTCAATGGTACCAAACTAGGAGGCTGTGTCGAAGATACAGGCCGGACGTTTGTTTTAAACGAGTGAAAATTTTAATGGAAGCCTGGAGGCGAGTTACTACAGTACCTGTGTTGTTATCAGCTGCCCCAAGCGGTCCGATGATTGACAAAGCTGTTTCACACTTCTGCTTAAGTACAGTCATTGGCAAATATAATGACGTTCTGTTCGTAACTACGTAACTTGTACTGCTCGAGTCTAAACTGCGTGAACTTGAGAGGAATGTGCATCGCGGACTATTAGTAGTGGTGTTGACAAGTGATGAGGTTTCTCGGTCCGTGCATAGTACAGAACCAAATACATTGGTCGGTGACTCACTCAGTAATTCCTAACACCACAGTGGTTTGAGCAACGGCCGAATGTTAGCAGTATTGGAATAGAAAGGAATACCATATATCACGGTGGGCTGTTGACAGATCCTTCTCTTCACGCCCGACCCTTCTCTGCTCTTTCTCCTCACCCCGCAAGTTCATAGAGCTTGGACTCGAGTAGTACTTCCGCGTCACATAATACTTCGACGTGGACTGTACTGTGTGCTCAAGTCTGGAATTCTATTACATCAGATCGGTGGTGACAAGTGTGAAGCGATAGGGTGAGAGAGTGAGTGTGTGTAGGCTCACCCGCAGGCTTCAAGGTCAAGGGCAATCGTCTAAAACAAACGTCCGGTCTGTATGGCCCGTACTGTTTGCCTGGAGTAGAATTGGGAAACCACGGAAAACCACTTCATTAAAGCTTGACAACAGCTACTTTTGGCGTTTACACTTTTTCATGGCAGATTATTGAAAATAAATGATTCATGATTCACATACCTTTCTGGGAGTCGTTATAAATTGAAATTACTGTCAATTGTCACTGCTACACCGGAAATATTTATTTTATTACGTAAATGAATGTTTTTATTTATTGCTCATTCAACGACGGCAGCCATGTTTGATTCGCACACATTGACGTCATATCACTGTTGCCAACATGTCTGATACAACATACACCAGAACTAAAATGGGTGTCTGGACTAAACCATTGATCGCTACATGGTTAGACAACTGTCTGGACGAAACCATTGGTCTGGACGAAATAATTGGTCGCTTCTTGGTTGGTTACTGTCTGGACGAAAATTACTGATTGCACTACAAGCAAGGGGATCTGGGGCGCAAGCCCCAGTTTATGTTTGATTTGTATGTAGAACAATATTCACCATTGTAATAAAACTTGGCGCACTTTCACATTAACGTGACGGCGCTCTTTTGTTTTACGTTACCAGATGCGATATAGCTTACTGAATGCGTGGGGTTGGCAATACTGTACATGTTGCTAAAAATGGCTGACAAGGGAACGGATCGCGGTGTAAAATTCTGATCTGGTTGAAATTTAGTACACAATATTCCTACAAAATTGTACAATGACGTAGTGAAAACCGCATGGGCCGATTTCAATTTTGAATGCCAATATTGAACGCCGAAAATCTGCCGGACGACGGCATGAGCGAGGAGGTGAGAAGAGGTAAAGCTGACCTTCAATCCTAGCAGCACGCGGTGGCTCCCGGCCACTAGTGCAGCAACCTGCCGTGCTGCGTTGCATTCCCCACCTTAAGCGTTCCCCTCACTCTTCTACCCTCTCGATTAGAGTATAAAATGCAACATAATGTGATGTTTTGCACTTGGCCATGCTGTAAATAAATAAAACAACCTTTTTTTTCTGTTTTACTCTTTGTAATCCTTGCAATAGTGAATGCTTACAAAAAAGTGGTCAATGCAAAGAGATTGCTTGCACCACGCGCACCTTGCAACACTTCCGTTTATACACATATCGCAAGCATTTTGGATAGCATCATCCTTGAAACAAAATTGATCGGGGTTCGCAAAGCAAGCGGGCTGTATTTCAACATAGCCGGATTTGTACCAACTATACTTCCACATGTTACGAAACCGCGGAGAAGATAGTTGGTTGTGGGTCAATGATTGGGTTTTTAAAATATTGTGGCGCAAATGAATGTTAATATCAAAATTGTATAATACAATTAGGTCATAAAAATAACGAACAAATTGTTTCCATATCCGGAAACCAAGCACATCTAACGGTGAATCATTCCAGTAGTTTTCTGGGGAATAGTTTTAACAATGATAGTTTTGTTGGCGGGTTTTGACGCTAATATATTTGCTTCACTTTGTGCTGTCCACGAATTCAAGAGTAAAATACTGTCGTTTGAATATAAACATCTTGTAACCACTTTTGAAATAACTTTTTAGTTAACTTTCCAGACGGGGACGGCAATACAAATAAATTATCTGCTGTAAACAAAGTTCTTTTGACAATAGAGCCAAATTCACCTTCCTTTTCTTTCAACACAACTAACAGTTTAGATAACAGTTCTCCATCGGCTGATATTACAGGCTGAATTGTATAGCTGTGTGTTAATGAGTTCAACGATTGCGCTTCTGCGAAGATTCTTTTGTCTCCCTTTACATGTAGCGTATGTCCTGCATGGAACTCTTCGTTAAACCCGCTTTGATCTGTGTTAAAGACACACTTTGGAGAGTGAGTGTTTATTAATTCGGATACCTCTCCTACAAACATTCTTGCGTTGGACCCAAGGTCAAGCAGATCGGCTGTGTAACTTTTGGTTACACAGTTCGCAACTTTTCGGGAACCAATATTGAATTTATTTTTAAACTTGCGAAACCAGAAAGTTGAGGCACGGATGGTATCGTCATGAACACGCCGAGCATTCTTCAGAGCCCATTTCCTAATGTGTACGTCATGGAGATTTTTGTTGTTATTCAGCCTCACCTTTTTAAATTCTTCAAATGTTTCTTTGGTGATAAATTTCAGTTTTTCATCCTTTGTACCGCCTGATTCTACTTGTAGCTTCCATCTAGAAAGGTCCGACTGGTGCCGTAGCTTTTTAAATTTGTGCTGAATGACTTTAAATGACCTTTTTTTCCTCCTTTGTTCAGCCAATAATCAACCACCTTTTTTTTTGTTAGTTTGTGACACTTATTGCAGGTGTTGTGGTAGCATCTTTTTCACTGTCAGTGTCGGATATTGCAAATTCATCGTCTTGAATAACATTGTTATTGTCAGGCAAAACTAACGTATCCTGATGTTCAATGGCGACCTGCACATCACCAACCCTTTCTGCAATAAGGCCTGTAAACAAGGATCATGATTCAGTCTTGGTGCATGTCTGCCTTTGCCATGAGAAAATGTAAACAAAGTTTTTACTTATGGTACAGTTCAAAACCCAATTCTCTTTCACCAGGTGTTATTTGGCTTTCACAGCGATTACTTTCAGCAAAGCCGCTTTGTAGACCAACTACCACATTCCAATGATTAAAATTTGGAAGGTGTTCCAATTGAACATCGTCGTCGTCACTTTCTGACATTTGTAAATATTCTGACTGTAAAGTAAAGGATTTAACATTAATTGCTGTCTGTGCCAGAAAAATTAAACACAGACACAATAAAATTGCCATGGCTTGATGGCGGAACGATTTGGGACCTGTTCATCCGAAACATAACTCTTGTTTTGCATAGCCCCACTGAACTGTTAAGGAAGTGACGGGTTGAGGGGAAGGTGGAAGCTGGGGAATGCAACGCAGCACGGCAGGTCGCTGCCTAGTGACCGGGAGCCATCGCGTGCTTTTTGGATTGAAGGTCAGCTTTACCTCTCCCCACCTCCCCGCTCATGCCACTGCCCGGCAGGTTTTTTGGCGTTCTGAAAGTGGCCCGTGCGGTTTTCACTACGTCATTGTACAACTTGTACAACATTGTACTACAAAGTAGCCGCTTGTTTTGCGAACCCCGTTCAATTTTGTTTCAAGGAATGTGCTATCCAAAAAGCTTGCGAAATCTGTATAAAAGAAAGTGTTGCAAGGCGCGCGTGGTGCAAGCAATCTCTTTGCATTGACCACATTTTTTGTAAGCATTCACTATTGCAAGGATTACAAAGAGTAAAACAGAAAAAAAATAAAAGGTTGTTTTATTTTATTTACAGTATAGCCAAGTGCAAAACATCACATTGTGTTGCATTTTATACTCTAATCGAGAGGGTAGAAGAGTGAGGGGAACGTTTAAGGTGGGGAATGCATCGCAGCACGGCAGGTTGCTGCACTAGTGGCCGGGAGCCACCGCGTGCTGCTAGGATTGAAGGTCAGCTTTACCTCTTCTCACCTCTTCGCTCATGCCGTCGTCCGGCAGATTTTCGGCGTTCAATATTGGCGTTCAAAATTGAAATCGGCCTATGCGGTTTTCACCTCGTCATTGTACAACTTCGTAGGATTATTGTGTACTAAATTTCAACCAGATCAGAATTTTACACCGCGATCCGTTCCCTTGTGAGTCAGCTGGAATTTCATATATATAAGTCGTGATCATATTTGGGATGGCGGGTGGGTTATAGACAGCGGAGGAGTAAACATCTATTTCTACATCATCTCCAGATTTTTTCCCGACCATTAATTCAAGTATTTGGGCTAATTTCAGTAGTTAAGGATTTTTTTCCCATTAAGTAGCTGTTGTCAAGTTTTACCGAAGTCTGGTTGCTTGTGAAACCAATCTTCCACAGCGTCACGAACCACTTGATTAGTGGGGAAACACTTACTCTTCAGTGGACCAAACGCGTGATTGTCGCAAGGAGAGAGATCTGGGTTGTAAGAGGGGTTTCACCAGCAGCCGGAGTTTCTCTACAACAGGATCGCCCAAACGTATTCACATGCAGGACCATTAATTGGTAGCGGGCCATTTACCTGGAGTAGAATTTGGAAACCACGGAAGACCACTTCTAGGATGGCTGAAGGTATCCAACACAGGCGTGCGGGGTGACAGCCAGAACGCTAGCCGCTACACCACCAGTTGGTTCATGGAGAAGAAGGCTGGTTGCTTGTGAAACCAATCTTCCACAGCGTCACGAACCACTTGATTAGTGGGGAAACACTTACTCTTCAGTGGACCAAACGCGTGATTGTCGCAAGGAGAGAGATCTGGGTTGTAAGAGGTGATTCACTAGCAGCCGGAGTTCCTCTACAACATGATTGCCCAAACGTATTCACACGCAGAGCCATTAATTAACTTAGGCGATTGATCGCGGGCCATTTACTTGGAGTAGAATTGGGAAACCACGGAAGATCTCTTCTAGGATGGCTGAGGGGAGCCAACCCAGACGTGCTGGGTGACAGCCAAAACATTGTAACAAAATGAATAGCATTAATAGCCTACAGTAAAACAATAGTGTTCACCTAATGCTTTTAAATACATTTATAATTTACAAGGTGTATTAGTCAGCTTTGTGCAATAAATGTAAAAGTGTATTTACTTACCTAATGAGAACTGTGAGATTGGTGGTTTGAACTTAAGTTGTCGAAGTCTAGTTTTTGCTCTGAAGTGCTTAGGAACAACACATCTTAGAGATACCCATCACTCAAGCTGGAACTTAGCACTGATTTTTACAGGTTCATCTTTGAAAATTGTTGATGCAAACATAGAGATCAAACGCCAGGTTTGTTTTTCAGTGGCTCAGCGGTAACGCTCTCGCTTGCTGTGCCCAAGGTTGCAGGATTGAATCCTGGTGCCGTCAGCCGGTTTTTGAGGGTACGCAAATGCGAGGGAGCCGTGTCAGTATATTTACTGTCACGGGGGAAAATTCCGGCAACCTGTGAGCCTCTATAGAAGCCGCAGATGTTAAAAGGGACGTAAAACAAATTACATTATTATTATGTTTCTTCAGCGCTGAATATTCTGCCAATAACTTGTAGAAATTGAGAAGATCTCTAGGGCTGAAGGCTCCTTTCATTGCAGTGTCACACTGCAAGTTCAACAGCTCTAGTTGTGGAAACTCTGGTGCTTTATCAAAATCAAAAGTGTACTGTGACATAAAGACAGAAACCTCTGATTCCAATTTTACAAAATCGGCGAACCTACAGTATTTGTAAACTCTTTTTCAATATCCTCAGTGTCGAAAGATGCATTCGGACCCTCTGCTGGACAGGGATGTACAAAACTGCCTGATATACCTCAAACATTATTTGGGCGTTTTGAGTTAAAAACGTCTGCATAACCTTGTCCCTTCCTTGTCTCTCTGAAACCATTTCAGGGGGGTCGGGCGAGCCACAGGAAAGGCATTGGCGGGATGGATGTGGCCCGCGGGCCGTAGTTTGGACAGCCTTGCTCTACAAGGAAACTTGTTCAGCGTGGAGTGCTCGTTTGTAGACTTTAACCTATGTTTCATTTGAACATCGTGCTTCAGAATGATTCTTACAAGTCGTTATGAAGATTAAAACGCTTTCTTCCTGGAAATAATATTCGATTGCCAAGAACGGCATTGTGACTATATTTAGAGTTCCTGGCCGTCCTTGCCAGGAATCCCCTGCTCTAGCACTCACTTCCTCTAGGCTTGTGTTTACTAACAAAGTACAAAATCCACGCTATTACACGCACTCTAATGTACAGTCTGTATTTAGTCCCTGCTCCATAGGAAACATGAATGGTATTCAACATGCGGGTCGTGGGCCATTTTCTATTGTGACGGCTCGGTATTTTCAATTGTAAATACGCAAAAGCTTAATGCTTTTCAGTCGGTCAATACGATTGTACCCAAATGAGATGGGTTATTCCCCAATCCTGAAAAAAACAACAACATGAGATTAATAAATATACTACATACACAAATATTTATTAATGGGGATCGTGATGGGGCAGTGGCTTAGGTGTTCGCCTTTCACCCGGACGCTGGGTGAGTGGTTATAGTGTCGGACTACCAACCCCAAGATTGCAGGTTCGCCCCTGGCCATGGTAAGTGATTTTTTAAGGCGACAAAAATCACGATACTCATGTCATACGTTGTTGGCATGTTAAAGAACCCATTTGAATTCAGTAGGCCGTGTTCAATGGCAAAATTAATCTCGGGATTTTCCGCCAACACAAAGTTCCTCCATTCTCTACTTGAAAGCGCTGTAATGTCAAGGAGTTTAGATATCTAACCTCCTTGACTTTCATAGCGTTCAAAGGAACGACGAAATTCGACATGCAAGCTACCCTCTGGGTGTCAATTAACAAAGCTTGCACCAGGCACCCGAGGCCATACGATATTATTATTATTACCCGGACGGCCGGGGTTCGAATCCCGGTAACAGCGGGGTGGAATTTTCAACTGAAAAATCACGTGGCGTCAGGAAGGGCATCCGGTCTTAAATCCCCGGCTAAAACCAAACTGAGTCTCGTTGGCTCTGGCGACCCCAATTAATTGGGAAAAGCCGAAAAAAGTTATACAAAAATTTATTAATCTCATGTAATTCTTTTCAGGATTAGGGTACAATCCTGTTGACCAACTGAAAAGCATAAAACTTTTGTTTACTAAGGCAACACTGAAAAATGGCTTCAAACATCATAATTGTAAATACAGTAATGCCTCTATTTAGTGCACCTCGATTCAACTGCCTTTGCGTTTAACGGACAGAATTTGTTCAACCGAGATTTCTTTTTCTACACACATCGTTGAAATAACGTCTATCTTATAGAAAAAAATATCACAAAACGAGGAGAAATCAGTGGGAAACACAAAATATACATTTTATTATTCATGTAATGAAACTTACCAGTTTTGACAACGTGTTTGTAATCAGTGGTCAAGCGCGCGAATGTGGCGTTACGATATAAATCAACAGTCTAGTATATAAACATAACCTTGGTGCTCTTACTGTAAATTGAATAAATAAAACCACGTAGAACATTTCTGAAATGAAACTACGAAATAATTTTCCAAAAGCATCGTTTTATCAGCCATAATCGTGGATGCAAGATCAACATACAGCCATTTTTTTTAAAATAGACCTCTTCTAATAGATCGTTACGCAGGCAATACAAACGTTCGTTAATTCACAAATGTTGATTATATGTTAGTACAACGTATGATTCTTTTATCGGAAAGGAAGCCGATAACCTCGATGTTAGGCCCCTTAAAACAACAATTATAATCATCATCTTTTATCACTCGAGAGCGCTGCGCATTTGAGGACGCGCGTCTCAAAGCGCTGGCCGATGAATTTCGTAAGAAGAATCGCATTGTTTTCTAAGATTTTTTTTGAGTGGCTTCGGTAGCGTAGTTGGTAGCATGCTGAGCTTCTATGCCCAAGATCGCGGGTTCAAACCCGGCCGAAGTCGTCGGATCTTTTAAGAACGTTAAAAATCCCTCAGTATGTCTTCCTTCGGAGGGGAAGTAAAGCCGGCGGTCCCATGTCATAGATTTATGGCATGTTAAAGAACCTTCCACTAATTACACCTGTGTGAAGCTAAATTAATATAGGTTAAACATTTGACTAACGTTCTTAAGTTCTTACGTTCGTCGTCAGGAGCCGACTGCGGTGGTATCTGGTAACTAATTTCTGAACTAGTTGGTCGTTGACGGTGGCGTTTGGCGACAAAAGTAGCAACTACTTGAAAATTGATCGTCTGCAGTCCTTACTTGAATTTTAAAAAAGTCTTCTCGGCACGCCGGAAGGCGGAGGTAGATTTCACGTGACAAACTTGGGGATAGGCGGTTTTTTTTAATACAATATTCCGAATTAAAAGTTCTAATTACTAAAATCGCGATATAACGGACGAACCTCCACCCCAATTAGTCCGCTAAATCGAGGTTTTACTGTATATATTAAAGTAAAAATACATGGATAAGATGAGCTATGTGTGCAGGCAATTAGTGCGCACAAGTTAAATGAGCTCCAGCAATTTTTCGAGGGGTTTTGCCGTGTTTGTTGTGGGGTCTCATACACACGTGTACCAAATTGGAATCATCAGCAGGCTTTTGGTACGCCCTGTCTAAAACCCACTGGGATAATGAATATTGCACTACATCCCATAATAGAAGCACATCGCCGAGCTACTTTGCTGCGGGAACCAAGAGATCTCTCAGCTTATCTCCTCTTTATAGACGTACCGGTACCAAATGATGAAATATTGCCATATTGCTATTACAGTAATCTTCTCGACCGGCATTTATTCTCAAAATCTTATGCATTCAAAGTTCAGTTTCTTTACAGTCTTATTTTTGGTTGGTTGGTTCCTAAGATTAGGGGCTGTGACAACGCGGTCATGTAGCCCCGTGTACTTTGGGTGTGTGTAGAATCTGTCTGATAACCGGTGTTAATTGTGATGACTGTATTAGTGTGTGTTATCTGTTTTTAATTCGAGTAAGGACTGTAGACTTTGAATTTTTCAAATAGTTCCTACTTTTGCCGCCAAACGCCACTATCAACGACTACTACCGGGTGAGTTAGCCGTGGTTGTTACGGCATGACTAATGGCAGTCGCTCACATCCGGGAGGCGAGGAGGTTCGAATCCCCCCGCCGGCAACCTTGAAGATGGTCTTCTGTGGTTTCCCATCTTCCTTCCAGGCAAATGCCGGGGTTGGTCCCTAACTATAGGCCACAGCCGCTACCTTCCAACTCCTCGCCCTTCCCTTCCAACTTTCCTCCCCAACGGTACTTGTAGCTCACCCATTGGGTGTCCGTCTCGAAGCAGCTACAAAACTGGCGAGCCGAACATGTCCTCGGACACTCTCGGCACTAAAAGCCATACGCTAAAAAAAACGACTACTAGTTCAGAACTTAGCTACCAGACGTCACCGCAGTCGGCTCTTGGCAACGAACGTAGTAACCAAAGAGCGTTGTTTACATTCTTAACCTATACAATTTAGCTTCACACAGGTGTAATTAGTGGAAGGTTCTTTAAAATGCCATAAATCTATGACATGGGACCGCCGGCTTTACTTCCCCTCCAAAGGAAGGCATACTGAGGGATTTTTAACGCTCTTAAAAAATCCGATGACTTCGGCCGGATTTGAACCCGCGTTCTTGGGCATAGAGCTCAGCATGCTACCAACTACGTCAGTCTTATTTTCATAATAATACAGGTATTTAGTCATTCATACTATTTATTTTATTTATTTATTTATTTATTTATTTATTTCGTTAATTCCCCCTTAAGTAGAACGTTAAAACACAATCAAATTTCAAGGCTTTTTTTCTGTCCCGTTTTTTTTTTTTTTTTTTTTTTTTTTTTTCAAAAATAGGCTAAATTAGGCTTATGAGATCACCGTTTGTATGTGTGTGCGTATGTGTACCTCCGTTATAACTTCTAAATGGCTGGAGCGATTTCAATGAAACTCGGTGAGGTCATAGCACCATTTTGGCCGACCGTACCTTAAAATTTTATTACCTCTCACCAATCCACCTATGTGACTGACAAAAACTTGTTAAGTACAAACGAACATGGCGACCAAGCGAAGTTGAAACATTTAAATAGACTTTTCACGCGATTTAACCATCTGAGCGCAGTGAAATATGGTACAGTAAATGATTATGCACATTTAATGCACTGGCATCTAATTTAGTTCAATTGTTTACATAACCTCAAGATGGCGGCTGTACGCAATTTTAAAATTAAGTTTTTATTTCTTGTGTCCTAATCATACGATTGAAGTGAACGTTTGAATAATTAACCTACGCAATAATCGGCATCTAATAGTACATAGTTAGTTAGTTAGTTATTGTTGTTTTAAGGGGCGGAACTACGAGGTCATCTGACCCTTAATAGTACATTACTCTATGGCCTACATATATAAAATTCCAACATAGTGACCATCCAAAATATTTAGACGGTTCTCAATATCTATTAATCTATGACAGCAATCAAACTAAAATTGTGTATGTTGATTGAGGCTATGAACGTAAGTTCACCCATGTGACTTTCAATAACCTGGTGAGCACAAATCCAACATGGCGGTGACACGAAATTAAGTTATTTAAATGGACGTTTCTCGTGATTTAACCTTTCGAGCGCAGTGAAACCTGGTACGGTAAAAGCTTATACAAATTTTAATCCACTAGCATCTAAATTATTTCAACTGTTTTGATAACCACAAGATGGCAGCTGTGCGAAATTTCAAAATTCCGCTTTTATTTCTTGTATCCTAATAATGGGATTGAAGTTTGAATGCTACACCTACACAATAATCTTCATGTAATAGTACATAACTCTAAGCCTTACATAGGCCTATATACAAATCCAACATGGCGACCATCCGAAATATTTAGACGGTTCTGACATAAGTAGGATATATGAAATCAAGCTGTATAGTTCTTCACGGAACTACTTGTCTCTCTTGATTTCTTGGTTGTGGTACTTTCTTTATTTTATTTTTTAATTATTTATAATTATTCTGTATTATTTATTTTTAAATAGGCCTAATGGTTTTATTTGAAACAATTTATTCAAAAGATCTTTTAAATTAATTTTTATTTAAATTCATTTTATTTTATTTATTTAATTTATATGCTTCTTCGGAATCGAATCCGCTGCTTGAGTTTTGGAGGCCACCGCCACGCGCGAGGTAGCCGTGCGCTTTAAATCGCCTAGTGGTTTACGTCTGTGTGCCATCCTGTTACTCCTTCACGCAAGAACTACTCAATCGATGGAGTTGAATTTTTTTATGAACATAAATTTTATATCCGGGTAATACGAAGGACTATTGCAATTTTGAAATGCAATTGTGTATATTCTTCTATTTTCGGCCCTTTGGCGCTCGGGTATGAACTAAAATAGGTAAAACTTCGAACTTGTTGGAGGATCAGATGCAACTCATTTTAAGCCCATCAGTGCGAGAAACAATAATCGATTGATCCCAAAGGAATCCCCTGCCCTTAAGTTAGGAACCATCTCGGCATTTGCTTGGAATAGAACAGGGAAACTATGCAAAATCAATTCTAAGACGACTGAGATGGGAATCGAACTCACCTCCTATCGGTTATGCCTCACGTGGCAAGTGTACCCCGCTCCAGTCCTCATACCAGAAATAAATTTCTTGACAGAGCCGGGAATTAAACCCGAACCACAGAGGTTGTCTAACTTAATTCTGTATGTATAGACCTATTTATAGTCTTCTCGTTATTTATTTATTTATTTATTGATCATATGGCTCTTAGTGCCGGGAGTGTCCGAGGACATGTTCGGCTCGCCGGAGGCTGTAGCTGCTTCCAGCGGACACCCATAGGGTGAGCTACAAGTTCCATTCAATTTCAAGTAGTTCCAACTTTCGCTACCAAATGTCACTGATACCTAGTGGTGAACGTTGGAACTTTGATAGAGCGTTCCAACGAAATCTAACCTAGAAATTTAGCCTCACACAAGTTTAGTCTGTGGAAGGAACTTTTACAATGCCATAGCCACGGTCGCCTCCTACCCAAGTCTATCTCAATTACAAATCCACTCGCATACTAGTACAGCCATCACAATGACGCAAGTTATCAACCATTCCAAACACACCCATGTACATATATGACCACGATGTCGCAAGGCCCCTAAATGAATGAATAGCAACTTAATGCTGTGAAGTGCACGAAAGCACTTAGAATGCTGAAGAGCACGTCCTTGTAGGCAGAGCGGATGGGCAGTGGTCTATATTTGCTTGACGTCAATGGCTCTGCAACCTTCATACATGCAAGTGCGTCCATGAACACACCGCAGCTAGTTTGTATATTCCAGTCCCTAGTGGTGAAGGGGAGTAACATCTACATACAGTAGGTGATCTGGGTCCCAGGATGTTAGTTCCTCCCTTAATGCATCTCGTGAATCTTCCCGGACGTAAAAATTACTAAGGAAGGATTTAAAGAGAATAGGTAATATAATAATAATAATAATAATAATAATAATAATAATAATAATAATAATAATAATAATAATAATAATAATAATAATAATAATAATATCGTATGGCTTCGGGTGCCGAGTGCAAGCTTTGTAATTTGACACACAGAGGGTAGCTTGCATGTCGAATTTCGTTGTTCCTTGAAGCACTATGAAAGTCAAGGAGGTTAGATATCTAAGCTCCTTGAACTCTATAGCGCTTTCTAGTAGAGAAATGAGGAACTTTGTGTTGGCGGAAACTCCCGAGATTAATTTTGTCATTATGAACATGGCCTACTGAAATCAAATGGGTTCTTTGACATGCCAACATCGTATGACATGCGTGTCCTAATTTTGCCGCCTTTCAAAAATCAGTTACCACGGCCAGGAGTGAACCTGCAATCTTGGGGTTAGTAGACCGACACGCTATCCACTCACCCACCGTGGCAAGCTATATAATAATAATAGTAATAACTTATACCCAAAACCCTCCACAGTAGTCTAACAGTATTCAATCTGCATCCGCGGATATATATTGAACTACAGAAGGCAGTTCTGTTAAACACCTGCCATATTGTCAGGAAGTTCCTTGTTGAAAATACTCTGGTCCATCATTCAGCAAGACTCGAAGACGACTCAGATGGAAATTTAGCTCATCCTATAAATGATGGAGACTCGTGACGAGCGGCTTCGGTGGCGTAGTTGGTAGCATGCTGAGCCTCTATGCCCAAGATCGCGGGTTCAAACCCGGACGAAGTCGTCGCATTTTTAAGAGCGTTAAAAATCCCTCAGTATGCTTGCCATCGGAGGGGAAGTAAAGCCGGTGGTCCCATGTCATATATTTATGGCATGTTAAAGAACCTTCCACTAATTACACCTGTGCGAAACTAAATTATAGGTTAAATTTCAATAACGCTCTTAGGTTCCAACGTCCGTCACCAGGAGCCGACTGCGGTGGCGTCTAGTAACCAAGTTCTGAACTAGTAGTCGTTGACGGTGGCGTTTGGCGGCAAAAGTAGGAACTACTTGAAAATTGAATGTCTGCAGTCCTTACTTGAATTAAAAACAGATAACACACACTAATACAGCCATTACAATTAACACTTGTTATCAGACAGATTCTACACACACCCAAAGTACACGGGGCTACATGACCGCGTTGTCGCAGCCCCTAAACTGAGGAACCAACCAACCAACCAACCAACCAGACTCGTGAAGAGTGCGGGAACGAATTTATGTAATGTGATGTTCCTGAACAGTGTCATTTACATACAGTACATCGTATGTAGACAGAAGGTTCCTTGCTAAGGCCGAACCAGACTGAATTTAAAAAGAAACCGGGCATTTGCCATGATAATGAATATTGTATGCATTTTGTGTTATTTTCTATTTGCGTTTATTGATTGATTAATTGATTGATTGAACATGTGGTTGAATGAATGGTTGATTGCTTTTTTGATTGAATGTACGAGGGACTGAAGTAATGTATTTTTTGTTTGCTGTTATCTAGATCCTCGAATGTCACTCTTGTATTACTTTTTTTTCCAGTTTCTGAACATTTTCTTCTTATCTTTTATTTTATGTTTTTGCCTTTTTCCGTTTACTGTAGATAGTTTTTTTTTCTGTAATAATTATTTCAATGTTTCTTGTACGAAGGGATTGTATGAATGAATGCTTGAGATAGGATGTTTGAGTGCATGTCTGTATGGTTGTGGTTGTTGATTTATAATAGACAAGTGTATTTCTATTTTTGTTCGTGTTAGCTGTTTTTGTTTTGTTTATACTTGTAAATTTTATTGTTTATTATTATATTGTCACTAGTGGATTCTATTTGTCTGACAATAAAGAATACATACATACATACATACAAACAATAATAATGTTATTGGTGTTAAGTCCCTTTCAACTACTGCGGCATTTAGAGACACCGGGGTGCCGTAAATTTCCCCCGTGACAGTAAATACACTGACAAACCTCCCTCGCATTTGCGATCCCTCAAATGCCTAATTGCGCCAGGATTCGATTCTGCAATCTTGGGCAAAGCAAGCGAGAACGTTGCCGTTGAGACACGAGGCCAGTCAGGAGGAGAGAAGAAAGAGCGCTACAGGATTACCTTTATTAAATTGACATTTTATTTTGCAGATAAAACCATCAAGATTGGCAGATTTTGAGAGTCAATAGTAACGGCAGTAAGAACTTGGAGAACAAAACTTTATTTACCTCACACTGATATCAATATTATAAGCAGTCACGTATGGACAGGTTGATGCCAATGCATGTTTTCGGTTTATTTAGTTCATGTTTTTCATATAAAAAAAAGAATATTTTGCATATTTTCAATAGTATTTGCAATTTTGTTTATTGTACTGAAAAATATAATTAAATAATTTTTATGCAAAGAGATTGTTCATTTAATTGTTGCTTTGTAATAATAATAATAATAATAATAATCAAAATGTATTTCTTATAATAATGTACACAAACATGAATGAAACACCCCCCACCCTAGAAAGAAATCCTGCGTATGACACTGTTTATACGAATTTCGCATCTATCGCTCAAGTTAAAAACCACAATCTGTATTAATGATTGAAGGAAACGTACTGTATCTGTTTCAGACTTCCTCATGTGGCATTTTCCTGCCAAAGAGTCATTGCTGCTGATAAGAATGGGCTAACTTTTCAATCCTTTTATTTGGACTTGCTACTATAATTTCCTCTGGAAATTTCCCATTATTCTAACAGTAACGAATGAGCACAGAGATAATTCCAGTCAAGTTATGGAATGACTAATATGCACACGTTTATAATGTTGTTCGCAAATTATATACGGTATCATTGATTCCAGGATAAAAATGAAAACCCTGCTCTATGTCAAAGTTCTTCCGTTCCATTCCATTTCGTTCTCGAGAGCCTCCAGAGTACGCGGATTATTTCTGTATACGTTCCGTGGTCTCGGGATACGTGTAGTAGAGCCCTGCACGGATAAACAAAACGTTATCCTCATCCGCCTCGCATCCGCAGGGCTGTTATCCGCATCCACACGACTGTTATCCATATCCGCAAGTTTGTTATCCGAATCTATTGACATAACAATAATATTTTCAATTAGATAAAATATTAAAGCAACTCATTTAGACATTTGAGGAGAAAGTCTTCCCTTAGGCTATATATAGTGTTACGTGCCACCCCCTAGTGGCACTTTTGTTAACTGGATTACGGTGGGGGTACAAAGCACAACACCAATTACTGCTTAAAGAAATAATTAACTTTATTGTGGCCAGAAAATTACACTAGTCAGCAAATACAAGCAATTAGGAGCCTTACTCCAGTTTCCTCAAGTCTCTTCCTTGAGCGCTCTTGGCCCTTCCACTTGTCAACAGATCACAGAAGTTAATCCGTCCTAATGAGTACGGTGGCCTTGACAGAAACTACCTGCTCCTCTCCTTTATGTTCTCCGACCACAATTACTTACGATCACTTGCTGCAGGCTATTTCGCTGTCCACAAGCTGGAGAAACAATGTCACTGGATTTCCTAACTCGCACAGCACTTCGTCACCACACTTCTGTCGCACAAGATAATCGCTCGCACTAGCTCGTAAAACACAACAACAACAACTGCTAGATAGGTCGCACTTATATAGCAGGCCGGTGACTCAATAAATGCTTCTAGATCCATCCAGGGTTCACGGCTTCTCGAGGTTTCCATCGCTGGTCCAGTCACGAATATTCTGGACTATCCCTTTGTCTTAGTAGCCCTGTTGCATAAGGCGCGCGCAATACAGGAGGCAGGACACAGCCCAGCCCCGGGGCAGTTGTGACTCATGCGGCGAGTGATGACACAAACTCACAGCCGTAACACCACCCCCTCCTAAAAAGGCTGATCGTCCCGATCAATCATTGGTTTGTCTGTGTCCCTCCGTAGGCTGCCAGGCGATCTCGATGCACGATCTTCATCTTCGCCCTCGGGCTCCGCTGGATCCTGTAGACGACATCGTTGATCCGTTTCACGACTCGGTACGGGCCCTCCCAGGACTTCTACAGTTTGGGTGACAGGCCTTTCTTCCGTAATGGGTTGAAGAGCCAGACCAGGTCGTCCTCGTGGAATCCGCCGGCATCCGTCTGCTGGTCGTATCGGGTCTTCATTCGGTCGGTCTCGATCCGTAGTTTCCTCCTCGTGAACGCGTGTACGTCCTCCAGTTGGTCGACCAGTTCTTGACAATACTGGCTTACCGGGATCGGATCATTCCCAGGTCGGCCGAAGGCAAGATCGACAGGTAGACGAAGCTCCCTCCCAAACATGGCCCGGGCTGGTGTGCACCCGGTGGCTTCATGCACGGTGGCGCGGTAGGCCAGGAGAAATAGTGGAAGATGTTTGTCCCAATCCCTCTGGTGCTCGCTGACGACTATTCGGAGATGGTTCTCGATAGTGCGATTGAATCGCTCTACCATCCCGTCGGACTGAGGGTGTAGCGGCGTTGTCCTTGTCTTCCGGATTCCCAGCAGCTGGCATAGGTTCTGGAACACCTGCGACTCGAAGTTCCTCCCTTGGTCGGAGTGCAGCTCCAGGGGTACTCCGTACCGGCTGACGAATTCCTTCACCAGGGTCTCTGCAATCGTCGCGGCTTCTTGGTTAGGGAGCGCATACGCCTCCGGCCATTTGGTAAAGTAGTCGCTGACGTTGTAGGTCTTCAGTGGACCCCGTCGTCTTCGTCCTGGGCCCTTGCTGGCTGCGCAATCGTGGCACCTCGCGCAGTGGTTCTCCACGTCTGTTCGGCATCCGATCCAGTAGAACCGCTCTCTCAGCTTCTCCAGGGTCTTCTTTATCCCTAGGTGTCCACCAGATGATCCTCCATGAACTTCCTTCAGGACTTCCTCCGTCATAGCCTTTGGAACGACGACTTGCTCTCGAGATGTCTTCCCGTCGGTGCTCTCCCAGGCAAGGCAGATGAGGCCATCCCTTACAATCAGCGAGTCCCACTGTGCCCAGTAGGACTTAAACTTTGGGTTGCAGTCACTCACAATGTTCCACCCGGGTATGGGGACACAGGCCCTCTTCCATTCGGCTATCAGTCCCAGGCCATCATCATCTGCTGCTTGTGCCCGCGTGAAAGATTCGCGGCTCCAGTTCCCCTGAAGTTCCACAGTAGTCCGTCGGCACTGTATCCCGGTGTTCTCCTCCCTTCGGGCACAGAAGGTGCAGTCTTTGGGGCACGGTCTTCGTGACAGGGCGTCGGCGTTAGAATGCAGTTGGCCTTTCCTGTGCTGAATCTCAAAGTTGTACTGTTGAAGCCTCTCTAACCACCGCGCGAGTTGACCCTCGGGCTGCTTGAAGTTCAGGAGCCACCGCAGGGATGCATGGTCGGTCCTGATGAGAAATTCTTGCCCGTACAGGTACTTGTGGAAGTGTTCAATGGTCTTCACGATGGCGAGCAGCTCCTTCCTGGTGACGCAGTAGTTCCTTTCTGGCTTTGACAGGGCCTTGCTGAAGTAGGCCACTACTCTCTACTCGCCGTCCACTACTTGCGACAGGATTCCCCCTATGCCAAAGTCGCTGGCATCGGTATCGACGATGAACCTTGTTCCAGGTCTGAGGTAGGCCAGAATAGGTGCGGTGCACACAGCCTGCTTGAGTTGTTCGAAGGCACTGTGGCATTCTACTGTCCACGTGAAGAGTTGGTCCTTCTCAGTCAGTCGATGTAAAGGTTTGGCGATGTCGGCGAATCCTCTCACGAAGCGACGATAATAAGTGCAGAGTCCCAGGAAGCTTCGTAGTTGGGACTTGTCCTTCGGAACTGGCCACTCCCTCACAGCTGCGGTCTTCTCTGGGTCGGTGCGCACCCCTTCCTCGGAGACGATATGCCCAAGGTACTGGACCCGCTTCTGGAAGAGCTGACACTTCTTGGGGCTCAACTTCAGCTGGGCAGCCCGTAGCTTCAACAAGATCTCCTTCAGGTTGCTGTAGTGCTCCTCGAAGCTCCTCCCCAGAACGATGACGTCGTCTAGGTATACCAGGCAGGTCTTCCAGTGTAGTCCCCTCAGAATGGACTCCATTAGCCTTTCGAAGGTTGCAGGGGCGTTGCACAGACCGAATGGCATGACGGTGAACTGCCAGAGCCCGCTGCCCACAGAGAACGCCGTTCTCTCGCGGTCCTTAGGGTGGACCTCCACCTGCCAGTAGCCACTCTTCAAATCCAAGGTGGAGAACCATCTTGATCCTGATATGGTGTCCAGCGTGTCGTCGATCCGGGGTAGAGGGTAGCTGTCCTTCTTCGTGACGTCGTTCACCCGCCTGTAGTCCACGCAGAACCTGGTGGAACCGTCCTTCTTCTTCACGAGCACGACCGGAGAACTCCAAGGACTATGTGATGGCTCGATCACCCCTTGCTCCTTCATCTCTTCTACCATCCGGTCGACCTCGGCTTGCTTGGCGAGCGGGACACGTCGGAATGGGGCCCTAATCGGTGCGCTGTCCCCAACGTCGATTCTGTGCTGGACCAAGCTTGTCCTGCCGAAGTCTTTGCTCCCCACGGAGAAGACGTCCTGGAATTCGCGTAGCAGGTCCTGAAGTTGGCGTGATTGTTCCTCGTCTAAATGGTCCTGGGATCCTTGGTACAGCTTCTGTAGTTCTTCTGGCAGTGTGCGTCTTCTTCGGTTGTCCGTCTGCAGGTGTCCGTCTGTCGTATCAGTGATGCGGGCAATCCAGGTAACGGGCTCGCAGACTCCTAGGTTGGTGTCCCGGTGAACCGTAATGTCGTAGTCGTTCAGGTTGGACAGGCGGACGTACGGCCGAGACGTCGTGTTGATGAGAGTCTTGGCAACTAGCAATCCTTTTGTCTGGATGTCCTCATATTTTGGTTCGATGACAGTCGCCACTCCCTCAGCAGTTCCGTCGACAATTACGGCAGCGCCGACCTCCGTCCTGGCGGGAACGATGACGTCTTCTCTCAGCCTTACTCGTCGTGCGGTGATGGACTCGTGCGCAGGTTGCAAATCAAGTTCCTCACCTCCGAAGTGCAGAGTGTTGGTACTCAGATCCAAGATGATGTTGTTCTGGTCCAGGAAGTCCAGTCCGATGATCACTTCATTTGATACGTCAGCCACAAGCACTGGATGCTTTATCGCCCGCCGACCAATGACGAACTCCAGTGATGCTTCGCCATGTACCGGTGCGGTCTCTCCGGTCGCGGTTATTAGCTGGAGGTTCCTTTGTGTGGGTTGCACTCTCCACTTCGGGATCACGGTGGGATTGACGATGGTCCTCGACGCTCCCGTGTCGATTAGCATGGGCCAGCTCTCTCCGTTGACGACTCCGTCGACCATCAGGCTGCTATTGTCCCTCCGTAACTTAGTCACACGCACTTGGACTGCCGGGGCTTGACGACTGTCACAAGCCAACCTTTGCCCCCCAAGGATGGCTAATACTCGTTTTCCTGGGCCGCGCGGTTTCCCTACGACTGACTGTCCCGACGGAAACCCTTGGCGGCGGCGATCACCGCAGTCCTTGCTTAGGTGGCCTCTCTTACGGCAGGTACAGCAAGTCGGTAGTCCTCTTCCGGGCCGCCTCTCCGGATGTCCTTCGGCTACGTTTTTGTTGGTGGTGCTGCGATTCTTGAAGAAACGGCTTAGCGCCTCCATCAATTCGTCGGCCAGGGGCTTGGTCTCGTTGGTTTTTACTGGTTCGTCGACGTCCACTTGACGCACCCGCGCGTGCATTCTGGATGCCTGTTTTGCCGTCTCGAACTCAAGTGCGTGGCTCAGCGCATCTGCCAAGGTCTTATTGCGCGCGAGACGCAGCGCCTGTTGAGTGTCCGAGTCCCGTAGCCCGTCGGTGAAAGTCTGCGTCGCTATCTGCTCCAGAAAGTCGGCCGGCGTTGTTGGGTAGGCGAGCCTTACGAGGCGTGCGATGTCCATCTCGAACTCCTGCAGGGTTTCCGCGTTCTTCTGTACCCGGGTCCGGAGCTGCATCTGGTAGGCCTGCTGAAGATGGCTATCTCCATATCGGGACTCAATATGGGCGATCAGTGAAGCGTAGTCCTGGGATCCAGTCGGGATGGCCTGAAGGACGTTAAGGGCGTCACCTCTCAGCGCTACAATGAGAGCTGTAGCCTTCTCTGTGTTGTTCCAGTTATTTATGGAACAGGCCGTCTCGAACTGACGTAAGTAGGTGCTCCACGGGACCTTTCCGTCGAAGGTTGGGGGCGTCACTCTGCTATGTCCCGTTCCTGATATTCCCGGTGTAACGATGGGCGGGCGTTGGCGCAGCTCGGCAACTTCCTCTCGTAGAGCGTTGAATTTCTCTTCCACCCCCGTCAGTGAGCGTTGGCGCAGCTCGGCGACTTCCTTTTGTAAGGCGTTGAATTTCTCCTCCATCCCCATCAGCGGGCGTTGGCACAGCTCGGCAACTTCCACTTGTAAGGCGTTGAATTTCCCCTCCACCCCCATCAGCGGTCGTTGGCACAGCTCGGCAACTTCCACTTGTAAGGCGTTGAATTTCTCCTCCACCCCCATCAGCGGGCGTTGGCGCAGCTCGGCAACTTCCACTTGTAAGGCGTCGAACTTCTTTTCCACTGCTGCGACTTCCTCACGTAGGCCCTGTTCTAATTTCCTTTGGCTCTCCTCTAATTTCGTCAGCAGACACTCTTCCAGATTTTTCTGGCCATCCAGAAATTTGGCGGTTAGGTCCTCTGCTAACTTATTCTGGCCGTCTTCCATCTTCTTCTGGCCGTCTTCTAGTTTGGCAGTTAGGTCCTCGGATAACTTCTTCTGGCCGTCTTCTAGTTTGGCAGTTAGGTACTCGGCTAACTTCTTCTGGCCGTCCTCCATCTTCTTCTGGCCGTCCTCCATCTTCTTCTGGCCGTCCTCCATCTTCTTCTGGCCGTCTTCCATCTTCTTCAGGTCATCCTTCAGGTCCTTGGCTAATTTCTTCTGGCCGACTTCCATCTTGGTTTCCATGCCATTTAACTTCTCTAGCAATGCTGCGAATTGCTCTTCCATTTTAGCTGTTTGTCTTGTAAAGGGCATGCGCTCACAGGAAAATTTAAAAAAAAAATGACCTGCTCGGGTTTTGAAACCAGGACCGTCAGGTGTTGTGCTTGAGTTCGTAATCCGGCTTCTGACACCAGTTGTTACGTGCCACCCCCTAGTGGCACTTTTGTTAACTGGATTACGGTGGGGGTACAAAGCACAACACCAATTACTGCTTAAAGAAATATAATTTATTACAGGCCAGAAAATTACACTAATCAGCAAATACAAGCAATTAGGAGCCTTACTCAGTTTCCTTAAGTCTCTTCCTTATGCGCTCTTGGCCTTCCACTTGTAAACAGACCACAGAAGTTAATCCGTCCTAATGAGTACGGTGGCCTTGACAGAAACTACCTGTCCCTCTCCCTTATGTTCACCGACCACAATTACTTACGATCACTTGCTGCAGGCTATTTCGCTGTCCACAAGCTGGAGAAACAATGTCACTGGATTTCGTAACTCGCACAGCACTTCGTCACCACACTTCTGTCGCACAAGATAATCGCTCGCACTAGCTCGTAAAACACAACAACAACAACTGCTAGACAGGTCGCACTTATATAGCAGGCCGGTGACTCAATAAATGCTTCTAGATCCATCCAGGGTTCACGGCTTCTCGAGGTTTCCATCGCTGGTCCAGTCACGAATATTCTGGACTATCCCTTTGTCTTAGTAGCCCTGTTGCATAAGGCGCGCGCAATACAGGAGGCAGGACACAGCCCAGCCCCGGGGCAGTTGTGACTCATGCGGCGAGTGATGACACAAACTCACAGCCGTAACAATAGCATGTGCTATGTTTAAAATGAATGTTATACAGCCAGAATTGCAACCCTCTTCAGTTCGGAGCGTTAATTATGGTTAATGATATTATTTGAATGAGATCAGCGTAATTCATGATCATTTGTCATGAAAGAAACATAACGGAAAAATATATTATGTCATAAACATCCAAGTCTTAGTAATGATATTCAACAAGTTCGGATTGTATTCTGAAATTTATCCGTAAATTTACTCCAAACATTATCCACAGTTTATCTGCAATCCGCACAGCCATGCAAACTATATCCGCATGGCGAACATTTTTGCGGATATCCGCGGGTTTATCCACGGATATCCGCATCCGCGCAGGGCTGTACGTATGTAGACTCGGGATCGAAAGGTCCTGGGTTCGATTGCCGGTTCTGACAAGAAATTTAATTTTGGTTTGAGGGTTGGAACGGGGCACACTCAGCCTCATGAAACAAAACTGAGGCCAGATGGATTCCACTCCCTGCCCGGCTCACCTAGATGTGGTTTTCCGTGGTTCCCACTTTTTCAAGAAAATTCTGGAGATGGTTCCTAATTTAAGGACACGGCGACCTCCTTACAAATCACCCACCTCATGGTGTAGCGTCTAGTATTCTTGGCTGTCACCTCGGAAGTCTATGTTCGATTCCAGACTCTACCATGACATTTTTTTCTGGAACCCCCGGGAACACTCAGCCGCGTGAGACAAAACTCAAAGAGGTGGGTTCGATTCCCATCTTAGCTATCCTGGAAGTGGTTTTCCACTTCTACTCCAGACGTATGCTGGGAACGTTCCTAACTTAAGGCCAGGGATGTCCCTTCCCAATCCTCCCCTGATTAACAAAATATACACACTACTACAGACACCACAATGCCACAGGTTATCAGACAAATTAACACCAAATACACCATGACCACGATGTCCAAGCTGCTCAAATGAAAGAATAAAATATCGAAGAGACATACGACACTGCTGAACTCTTATTTTGAGCATATACTGTACCTATTTGACGGACAGTGAACGATGTAGCCAATAGTTGAGACAAGTAAAGTTGTCTCACTTTCTTCGTTAACGAGCGGCGACTCAAACGTTAGGCAGTGACTCGCGCCGACAATAACCATTGTTCACTGCTGATCAATAGCTGATGGTTCTTGACCAATAGCATGCTTCCTCTATCTCTCCAAGTACGGACCTGGCGGCCTGCTCGCGTGTCAGGTGTCCAGTGTTGCACATATGTACGCAGTCTGTCCAGTATTGCTGCTTGCTCTTAGTGACTACAGTGGAGAGTTGACAACACTGAGCCTCGGGCTGGGAAAGCCTTGATTCCACGCAGACATGGAATGTAAACATATCCGTCCAACTAGGTTTGAAAGGCGAGCTGCGTGCTAACGTGGAAATTGAGAGAACTATAGCTAGATGTTGTCAACCGACAGTAGTGGCTATGCTGGCTAAAGCGCAGCGTTAGGTCATGGGGCCAAGCTCTCTGCTGACTCGGTAGACGCGTGGGTTCGAGCCCCACCGTCGGCCGTCCTTGAAATGGTTTTCCGTGGTTTCCCATTTTCAACACCAGGCAAATGCTGGGACGGTACCTTCTGACAGGCCACGGCCGCTTCCTTCCACATCCTTGCCCAGTTTCATTCACCATCATTCATTTCATCTCTCATTAACTCCTCTCATGAGGTTGGCGTCAGGAAGGGCATCCGGCCGTAAAAACCGTCGCCACAAAGACTTCCATCGCATCTCATCCCCGACCCCGTTGGAAAACGGGAATAATAAGGGGTAGACATACAATAGCTAGATGTTGTCTTTTTTTTTATAATACGTATTTGGAAACACAATATTATAATTTACTATTGTAAAGTAGACTTTGAAAGACCCTTTAGTCACAGAACGATTATTTTCTTCTATTGATAGACTAATAAAGCAATGTAAATACTACATGGGGGCAGATGATCTCGCTGTTCTTCCCGTTAAAACAGCAATAATTAACTACTACCTAGCGTAGTTATGAATATTGGCAATACTGACAGTGAGCATTCTAGAAGCAGTAGGCTACATCACGGATTGCGTTATTTACTTCACCAAGTGGAGTCATTAGAGTCTTTTACCTTGAAGTTTTCTTTATCGCGTGGTTTGTACGTATTGACGATATCATAACACCGCAACCACTACCGGCATGACATCACTGTGGCTAAACGATGGAAGTACGCTGGGTTGGCAGTAGGGAATCACCTCTGTCTCAAAATTCCTCGTTGATTCCAGTAACTGATAAGATAACACTGTTTATTTCCTATAAGAGATAGCTGCCTCTTCCTAGTAGGGTTACCTTTCATCCATTCCGCTCCTTAGAACAATACCAGCTAACCATTCATCCAGGCAGTGGCGTAACTAGGGTTTGAGGAGGTTGAGTTGAGTCAAAATTATGTTCAAGTGGGGTGCGGGGCTCGGGCTCAATGAGGCATAATAAAGGAAAGCTAATATTACAATCCCGAAGTTTAACCTCCCATATTTTTTCGTGTTTGCCGCGGTGGCCGAGAGCGCTAACGCGCTACCTCGTGCCTCGCTGGCATAGGGAGAGCGTGGGTTCGAATCCCACCTCGGTCGTCCTGAAAATGATGTTCGTGATTTCTCATTTTCACCATCAGATAAATGACGGGATGGTTCCTTTCAATAGGACCACGGCCGATTTCCTTTCAATATCCCTTCCCTGACCCGTCCTGAAAAGAAAACACATGGCCATTGGATGCATTAATAAAATTATTATATTTTCGTGTTTACTTTTATTAGAATTTGATACGTTGTATTTGCAGTTACCATTGTACAAATGCCCGAAAATGAACAATTTTGTTGCTATTTAATTATAAAGTCCAGTTTTCTTCGCGAAATCATCTGACACTTTCTATTGCCCGACATTGTATGGATATTAAGAAACTACAGTTTACAACAACTAAAGTTTAACTTAAAACAGCAATATTATTCACTTTCCACCGGGTGAGTTAGCCGAGGTCGTTGCGGCATGACTGTTGGCAGTCGCTCACATCCGGGAGGCGAGGAGGTTCGAATCCCCCCGCCTGCAACCTTGAAGATGGTCTTCTGTGGTTTCCCATCTTCCTTCCAGGCAAATGCCGGGGTTGGTCCTTAACTATAGGCCACAACCGCTACCTTCCAACTCCTCGACCCTCCCTTCCAGCTTTCCTCCCCAACGGTACTTGTAGCTCACCCATTGGGTGTCCGTCTCGAAGCAGCTACAAAACTGGCGAGTCGAACATGTCCTCGGACACTCCCGGCACTAAAAGCCATACGCTAAAAAAAAAAAAAAAAAATTCACTTCCAAAATGGCACTCATACTGGGATACGAACAGAATGGCAACAGGCAATGATGTATTTTTGGAAAGGGATGAGAAAAAAAGAGAGTGCCACATCCCTCTCTCTGGCTAACTGAACAGCTGATCATTTTGCTCATTCAGTAACTAGTAAGTTAGGGTAACACGAAAAATATTTCCCGAGTGAAAAGAAATGATTTCAAACACAGTCTAATCATTTGTCATCAGTCCGACGAATGGTTTTATTCAAAATGTAAAATTTCACCAAATTTCATATTTTCATTATTTGACTCGGTATAGATTTGAAGCCATACTTTTTCCATGCTGCCTAAAAAATATTGTTAATTTGTAGCTCTTCAATCAGTCAACACGATTGTGCCTCCGTGGCTTAGACGGCAGCACGCCGGCCTCTCACCGCTGGGTCCGTGGTTCAAATCCCGGCCACTCCATGTGAGATCTGTGCTGGACAAAACGGAGGCAGACAGGTTTTTCTCCGGGTACGCTGGTTTTCCCTGTCAAAATTTCATTCCAGCAACACTCTCCACTATATTTCATTTCATCTGTTATTCATTTAATCATTGCCCCAGAGGAGTGCGTCAGGCCTCGGCAGCCGGCACAGTTCATATCCTCGCCGCTAGATGGGGGCGTCATTCATTCAATTCCTGACCCGGTCGGAGACTGGAAACAGGCTGTGTATTTTCATTTTCATCTGTGATAATCTAATTAATACATGTATTTTTTTTCCTGGTCGCCTCCGTAGCGTAGCGGTCAGCATGGTTAGCTGCCGCCCCGGAGGTCCTGGGTTCGATTCCCGGCTCTGCCACGAAATTTGAAAAGTGGTACGAGGACTGGAACGGGGTCTACTCAGCCTCGGGTGGCCCAAATGAGTAGAGGGGGTTCGATTCCTTCTCAGCCATCCTCGAAGTGGTTTTCCGTGGTTTCCCACTTCGTCTTCGGGCAAATGCCGGGATGGTACCTTCTTCAAGGCCACGGCCGCCTCCTTCCCTCTTCCTTGTCTATCCATCCTAACCATCCCTTACCTTCCCTTCGCTTTGCAGGTGAGGCCGCCTGGGCGAGGTGCCAATCCCACCTCACCAGTTATATCCCTAGCTTGCCACGGTGGGTGAGTGGATAGCGTGTCGGTCTACTAACCCCAAGATTGCAGGTTCGCCCCTGACCGTGGTAAGTGATTTTTGAAAGGCGGCAAAAATACGATACGCATGTCATACGATGTTGGCATGTCAAAGAACCCATTTGAATTCAGTAGGCCGAGTTCATAATGGCAAAATTAATCTCGGGAGTTTTTCGCCAGCACAAAGTTCCTCATTTCTCTACTAGAAAGCGCTATTGTGTTCAAGGAGATTAGATATCTAACATCTAACCTCCTTGACTTTCATAGTCAAGGAACTACAAAATTCGACATGCAAGCTACCCTCTGGGTGTCAAATAGCAAAGCTTGCACCAGGCACCCGAGGCCATACGATATTATTATTATAGTTATATCCCTTCCGATTCGATGTTCCCAGCTCTAGGACACTGCCCGTAGAGGCGGTAGTGGTGAGTTCCCTCGCTGAGTCCGTGGGTTCCACCAACCTGGAGGGTAAACGACTAATATATATATATATATATATATATATATATTATTATTATTATTATTATTATTAGTGTATTGTTAGCTCAGCTGATTGGGCAGCGAACATTAAGGACAGTACAAATGTTTTTAAGCTTTCCTCACAAAAGATTCTCCTCACACTGTTCCTTGGTTCCTTCGGGATTCATACCTTCGAATACAAATCAAGACCGCTACTGCACACAATTGGAGAGACTCGATGCTGGTCTGAACATATTTGGTTGTGTTTTGAATCCACAACGTGGTCTAATAGAGTTGGAAAGATGGAAAACCCCTTCGTGCAATCGAAGTGATGGAACAATTGAAACAAGAGGCTGGAAAAAGACCAATACAATAGAAAGAGGCTATTCTGAAATGCGAAGCTCTGTTGATCAATGTATTTTTAATTAACATCTCTACAGGTACTCCATTCGTATCACTGCATAAGCACGGTGAACTATACATGGTATCTTTTATGTACCTTTGGAAAATGATAGGTCGTGTAGGGAACGGGTATAGAAGTAATTTGAGATAGGGGACTTGGGGTCGGAGCGGCCTCCTTAATCCCTAAAATAAGGGTTCCAAATCAACGTGATTTAAACGTAATAACGGACTTAAACGATTTAACGCTACGAAGTGCACAATGATCGGTTTAATTTACCGAAGGTATCAAGCTTAAAAACCTTACACCTAAAATAACGTTTTAAAAAAACATGCCCAAGCCCGGAATCGAACCGGGGACTACCGGCCCTTCGCACCGCAACGCTATCTATTACGCCAGCGTCACATGGTGAAACGAATCTTGCCAAGAGTTAAAGGATTGAGAAAGGTAATAGAGGCTTGGGTCGGTTGCGTAACTTACAAGGTGGAGGGCCTGAATCAACCCTTAAATTAGGGATTAAGGAGGCCGCTCCGACCCCAAGTTCCCTATCTCAAATTACTTCTATACCTGTCCCCTACACGACCTATCATTCTCCAAAGGTACATAAAATACATCCTGTATAACACGTTCGTGTCTTTTCTATACGTTGCAGAGGTGATTCACTCGAACCGAATGATTACATTAAAGAAAAAACTGGCTCCATTTACTACTGAACCATGAGGAAATTTCTCCTTTTTTTCGAAGGAGGAAATTATTGTGTTGGCACCGTAGAGGAGGAACGATGGACATGTTATCATCTATTTCGTAAGCCGGGAAGATCCTCTTGTGATCGCTCCGTGTAGAGAAGTGGTGATGATGAATGACGTACTCAGAGGAAATGTAAAGTGACAGTAGGTCACGGATCTGGTGAAGCCACGAGGAAAGCACCGTGTTTCTTTCTCAGCGCAACATTATATCAGCTACCACATTGTGGTTATGTACCGACTTTGTTAAGGCTGTCGTTCACTTTAAAAAAAGCTTGTGTGGAACATGTGTCGAACATTGCATCAGGGTGTGAAGTGCTCATGTTTTCATTCTCGTCAACTTTTGATATTTACCATTTCCTTCGAATGTATTCCAAAAAGGGAACTACAGGGTTATTTATACGTCAGCACCATCACGTGTCCACTCGGCTGTTGCCCGTGTATCGGTTCGGATTCCACGTAAAAAGGAGGTCCCGTGACTCATGATCGCGAAATTAACGGTCACGTAAAACTACGAACTTTTCTAATGTTTCAACCATATCATAATAATAGCAGAATATTCGTAATTGTAGGCAGCTCTGTTTGTTTATGTTTTAATTTAATCTGGTCCAATGCTTACCTTAGGGCGTGACCTCCTTGTCTTCTGGACGTTGTTTATGTTCTATAATGATCCCGGTACAAACATTTCCTCATCACTTTTCCTTCCTCGATAATAGCTGCACGTGTCAGTAACACGGAAACCCTTGTTCAACGTTTATTATAGTTTACCACGAGTTTAGTAAACTCGGGTGGTCTTGTCTTATTAATCATCCTACAGCACATTGAAAATAACATAGTATTTCCAATTACACACATTGTGTCGGCGTCAGCAGTAGATAGTTTAGTTATTGCAATTTTAACGGGCGGAACAGCGAGGTCATCTGCCCTTGGCGTCAGTAGTAGGCCTAGATGTATCTTTCCCAGACACAGTTAGTTAGTTAGTTAGTTATTGTTCTGATTTCTGCCACCAGTATACCATATCATACCCAAAAAAATTCAACGAAGTAATTCTTAACAAATACAGATTATACGTAGTACCAAATTAAAATTTGATAAGATGAAAGTAGCCTCTCTTTTAGGGGAGAGTGTATGGTACCATTGTCTATTGATATCAAGGAGATATGTGAGTTAAAATCACCTAGCAACACTATTTCATTTTCTTGGTTGAGGGCAAGTACAGTAGAGTTGAAACATTCTTCCAAGGTGTCAATTTTGTTGGTAGGTGGGCGGTAGAAGCAACCTACGAGTAAATTATTCCTTTCTGGGATAGTAATATGGGTTGCCATATTATTTCAAAGGAAGTTTCTAAGTCAGGCTGATGTTTTGCCTTTAGTTTTTTATGAACTGCGATTGCAACACCACCCCCCTTGAGGACCTATCGCGCCGAAACACATTGAACTCAGATGAAAACGGAAGTTCCCCACAAGATATAAAGTCTGACAACCATGTTTCTGGTTGTGTCAGACATTTTAACTCTATGTTGAACTTCTTAATGACTTGTACTTCATGTTCACAACACGACCTAATAGCTGAAAACCGTATTTGGTACTACGTATAATCTGTATCTGTTAAGAAGTACTTCGTTGATTTTTTGGGGGTAAGATATGGTATACTGGTGGCAGAAATCAGAACACTGTCGTTCTGTTTATAAGAACAAAGTTGATATCATTATCTCAGTGTGTGATAACGTAGCGTGATATCTTTATAAGTTGTTTTATTACTGGTCCGCCTCGTTGCGTAGTGGCCGTCACCGCGGAGGCTGGGTACGATTCCCGGCTCTGCCAGGAAATTTAATTCTGGTCTGAGAGCTGGAACGGGGTACACTCAGCCCCATGTGACAAAACGGTTCGATTCCTACTTCAGCTCTCCTGGAAGTGGTTTTCCGTGGTTTCCCACTTCTACTCCAGGCAAATGCCAGGATAATACCCAACTACGAACACACACACACACAAAAAAAGAGGAAAACATTACCCACGACGGAAAATATGTTTAATAGACGTATTAGGGTAGCTAGTGGAGACTCCTAATGGATAGCTCCACTCAGGGAGTGGCGCCCCTGCCCAAGCAGCCCCAGGTCCCTCTGGCCCGGAGGGTAGTCCCTGGCAAGGGTGGGGTAGACAGGGCTCCTTAGCCACAGTGAAGGCAACCTGTCTAGGGGTGACAACCCCGAATAATAAGCCTCTCAAGCTAACAACTTGAGCAGTACCTTGGACAGTGACTCGTCGCTGCCCCATGAAGAATGATCTTCAACTGAGCATGGAGGAAAATTTCGCTAAATGCACTACCCCAGGTGGTAACCAATCCACCGTTGCCCATGGCAACGTTAGCGGACCTTCGGATTCTGGGGAGTCCGCACTAACATGCTTTAAGGATGAGTCGGAGCATCCTGAAATTCCTGGACGTAAACTCAGATCAAGACGGCAAAGTTTCTTCGCAACATTTAACGCCAATTCACTGCTCAAAGTGGGTAAACTGAAACATCTGACAGACTCACTAACACGACATAACATAGTACTGACAGCAGTACAGGAAACCAGATTCACTGATGACCATGCCCTTGAATCCCAAGGGTACATAATCCTCAAAGGAAAAGTCGGTCAGCGAGTAATGAAGAACGTACCCCACTTAGGTACAGGATTTATAATCAGCCATAAGATACTGGATTCAGTCATCGACTTTAGTTCTCCAAGCAGTCGTGTATCTATCCTCTCTCTCAAATGTGCTAACAAGGGCTACACTTTAGTCAATGTACACGCCCCAACCAACCAGGACAACAAGCGCAACCCAGACAGAACTGACAAATTCTGGGAAGACCTAGAAGATATTCTCTCTAAAATCCCAGACCGACATACCACCATACTGCTTGGTGACTTCAATGCCCAGTTAGGAAGGGAGAAAAAATACAGAAACATAGTGGGCAACTATCCAGCGCATAAACGAACTAATCGCAATGGAGAATGATTGGTGGAACTGTGCAGGGCTTTCGACTTGGTTATGAAGTCTACAGCATTTAAACATCTGCCAAGAAAGCAAAAGACTTGGATCTCTCCTAACATCAACCTGGGTGAATTCCAGATAGATCATGTGGCCATTTCAAGAAAATCCCAAAAGGAAATACAAAACGTGAAGGTATTAAGAAGCGCCAATCTGGACTCAGACCACTACCTCTCAAAGATCAAACTGCGACTCCAACCTAGAAACAATAGATTACACAGAACCTCCAAGATGGTCAGATTTGATATAGAGCGACTTAAGAACAAGCAAGAAGTCAGTCGAAGACTGAACAGTGCAGATCTTAACAACTGGGACCAACTGAAAGAAGCTCTTGTCAAGACGGCTAGTGAACTTGCTCCCCTCACTAGAAGAAAGAAACATCCGTGGTGGACTGAAGACTGTGACAACACAATAGCTCAAAG
Source organism: Meconema thalassinum (assembly GCA_946902985.2). Classification (NCBI taxonomy): domain Eukaryota; kingdom Metazoa; phylum Arthropoda; class Insecta; order Orthoptera; family Tettigoniidae; genus Meconema; species Meconema thalassinum. The sequence continues at coordinate 264,735,843 of OX336390.1, read as the reverse complement.
ACAGACAGCCTGGATGAAATGGAACTCTAAAAAGACTAAGGAAAATTGGGAGAACTACTTGGAACAAAGGAAGCTTACAACCAAGATAATCCGAGGAACCAAACGGGCCTTCACACGCAACCAACTAACCCAAATCGAAGAGAACTTCGCTAAAAATAACACCAGAGACTTTTACAAAACATTCAAGCAGTCACTCGGAAAATACACTCCACCAAGTCTCCACTTCAAAGACTCACAGGGCAAACTGACTTTTAACGACAAGGACAACTGTCGCCTCTTAGCTCAGTACTTTAAGAACTTGCTCAACTGTGTTCCACCCAGCGAAGACTTTGACTACATACAAACAACACCAAACCCGGACTCGCTGCCTCCTTCACTGGAAGAAGTTCGTGAAATCATTCAACTTCTTAAGAACAACAAGGCAGCTGGAGAGGACTCCATTGTTGGTGAACTCTGGAAATGTGCTGGAAGCAATGCTGTGTGCAAACTCACCGAGATCATACAGAACATCTGGGAAACAGAGAAATTACCACCTGACTGGACCTCAGCTCTGATCCATCCCCTCCACAAGAAAGGAGATTTTACTGACCTAAACAACTACCGTGGGATTTCTCTCGTCCCGGTAACATACAAGATTTTCTCCAAGGCATTACTAACACGGGCAGAAAGTCAACTGGACAGTCAACTCGGAGAATATCAGGGAGGCTTCAGGAAGGGCCGATCCTGTGCTGAACAGATCCTCAACCTGAAAACTGTACTTGCATACTCCAAATTGAGAAACCGCAAGGTGGTTGTCACCTTTGTTGATTTTAGGAAGGCCTACGACTCTGTTGATAGGGAAACACTTAATAGAATTCTCCAAGAACTAGGGTTAGACAACAAAACCCGCAAACTCATTCTAGAAACCTTGACCAATACCCATTCCAAGGTTAAATTTAGAGGCGAGGTCTCAGCAAGCTTCGAGATAAAAACAGGGGTGAGACAAGGGGATGGACTTTCTCCACTTCTTTTCAACTGTGTCCTTGAAAAGGTTGTGAGAGAATGGCGCAAGGAACTGACCAATATGGGTGTCCAGAGTGGGATATACCTGGGGCGTAGGAAGGAAGGACTGGTTGTAGATTGCCTGGCCTTTGCTGACGACATGGCACTTATTGCCGATTCTCTGGATACAGCAACAATGCAGGTCAATTGCCTCAGAAGACAGGCAGCCAAAGTGGGTCTTCAAGTGTCGCTGGAAAAAACAGAATTCTTCACCAACATCAAAGAAGCTAACAGAGAGATGCTACTAGAACAGGGAAAAATCAAGAGGATTGAGAAATTTAAGTATCTCGGCGAATGGATTGAACCCAACTTATCAGAAAGAGCATCATTATCCATGAGAGTCAACAAGCTGGAACTGGCTTATCGACTGACAAAGAACATCTACAACAAGAAATGCCTGTCACGCAACCTGAAACTGAAGCACTACACCTCAGTCATACGACCAGAAGCCCTGTATGCCATGGAGTGTCTCTCATTGAACCGAAGTGGTCTGATGGAGAAAATGGAAGTCAGAGAGAGGAGAATTCTCAGGAAGATCCTAGGTCCGGTAAAGGAAGATGAGGAATACCGTAGGCGGCACAATTCCGAGCTCTACGAACATATAGAAAGGCTCTCTGACTGTGCTAGGAAAAGGAGAGTAGCATTCTATGGTCATGTGGCAAGATTGCCTCCCAAAAGACTGACCAATAGGCTGTTCACTTTCTGGCAGAACAAGAAGGTTCGTACCACTTGGCTGACAGAAACTGAGAAAGACATTAATGAACTGGGAATATCAGATCTTCAAGACAGGCAATCTGTGAGACATGCCCTGAAGGAAGTCCATGGATTTCAGGAAAAACCCCGGAAGAAAGGTACCCCTTGGACAGATGAAAGGAAGGAGTTACACCGGCAGAAAATGCGACAACACTGGGCAAAGATCAAAGCTCAACAGTTGAACAAGCGTGGTCCAAAGTAGGCCCATTCGAAACAAGAAGAAGAAGACGTATTAGCGTGTATATTCATTAGGTTTACTGAGAGACACCTGTTATTACTATAATACATTAGGCTATAGTATTAGCTGGTGTTTCAGTAAACTCAATTAACCCTAGAATGGTAGCGTTCATCTCCGGGATGGAAACGGGATACACTTCTGGTTCCCCCACTTCTCACTTTTGTCCAATCCCCACCAGTGTTTGGCAGTCCTAACATACAAAGCAAATTAGTCAAAATAAATTTTAAAAAATAAAAAAAACAAAAACAATCAAAATTAGTCAAAATCCATAAAACTCAAAGAAACAATGAAAAGTACTCAAAATTTGTCAAAAGAGCTCAAAAGTAAAAAATAAAAAAATAAAAAAATAAATAAGTAAAAAGATATAAAAACACAAAAATGCTTAAAATAAAAGCACAAAAATCAAAATTAGTCAAAAATGCTCAAAAAGTAAAACAAAGTAGTCAAAATACAAAAAGAAAACAAATTAGTTCAAAACAGTGAAAACCAGCTCAAAAATTACAAAAATAAATAAATAAAAAATGGACAAAATCCAAAAACAATTAACATAAATCAAACAAAATTATTTAAAAACAGTCTCCATTCTGCTAGCCTGTCTGTTAGGTAGGCAGCCCGAAGGCTGGTTGGATCCTCAAAAAGTACCGCCGTTAGGTTATGTGGGTAGATACCCACAAAAACCCAAGGCAGCGCTATATTGAGGCGTACTAGGCAAGAAGAGAAGTGAGGTAGTATGCTATTGCTTTCCTCACTGAGTCAGAACAGTAGTCCTAACCCTATGAGTAGAACCTTTCACAACATCCACAGGCACTGACTGTGCCCTGAATGTCATTACTAAGCACCACCCATTCCTCAATAGCTTCCATATAATCACAGCCATGAGTGAGACTGAGACATCGGTGAAAAGCCACATTTTACTCTAGCCTGTGCCAACAGACAAATGCAAATGTACTGCATTCATCAAGAGATGGTAAACAGGCCATCTGCTAGCCTAGAGAGTGTAATAAAAGTTGACGTAAGTGGTATTTATTATCAGTTTCTAGAATCGTAGTCGTCGCCAATGCGTAGCGCTAAGGTTAACAACGTTGCAATTAGCGCTACCGTTCTAGGGTTAATGATATCTAACGTAAGGCCACGGTCACTTCCTACCCAAATCCTACCTCGATTACAAATACACACACTAGTAGAGACATCACTGAGACACAGGTTGTCAGAGAACTTCTACACATATCCAAGTACACGGGGCTGCATCACCTCGATATTGTAAAGCCCCTAATAGAATCAACAACAACTGTTTATTATCAGTAGGGCTCGGATTTTTAGGTAAATAAATATGTTTTATGTAAATACATATTTTAAGCATTTTCTATAAATACATAAATTGCTGCTTTTCACTTATTAGCACATAAAATGACATAATATGTACATTATTTAAAATCAGTATGCTAGATCTTTCATTTTTTTTGAATTTTTGTTCTGTGTGAGCTATCTAATCTTCATGCAGAGCGTATGTCAGCTTGCAACTCTGTTATTCTTAACTTGTCGCCCCGTGCCACTCACTGTGGAAGCAGCCGGGGATTTCCTTGTCCATAGCCATATTGCACCACGTTCTAGACCCCCCCCCCCTCAGCTACCTGGAACCAGTGTCACTCACATGCAGTTCTTTTCAGGCACTGTGAAGTGTAAGGTAGTTCTACGATGCCTAAACTAAAACCAACTACAAGTTATTGTCTGTTGCAGATTTTAAAGATAATTTTACTTGTGATGTAGGCGTTGTGTTCTGCCAACCCTTTGGGAAAGCAATCAAGGCTGAACAGCGATCTCAAGTTACCCAACACCTCAATGGCGAGAAACATATTGCAGCAGTTTCGCGCCTTCAGAATAAGTGTTTCGCGATGATCATCGTCATTTGTGATGGACAACCTGAAGATGCATGTCGTTGCGTATTGTAATGCTTCAGAAGTTAGTGAGACATAGAATAAATTGCATTCATGAGTACTGCGTATTGTTTATATTTACATTAATGAACTAAATTATAATTAAATATTTTTACTTTTTTGACACATATTTCAGGTATTTTTAATACATAAAAAATAAATATTTTCCCGATTTTTAGCACCTAAAAATCCGAGCTCTAATTATCAGTCATAAAACTGAAGACGGAATGCACTGTAGCCGCAGCGGGTCAGTGCACAATTGCGATAGACCTCAAGCCTCACTATTATCGCTTCTTCCTTTTAACGCAATGCGAGCAGCAGACGGAGTTTTCCCTCATGTGCCTACACCACAAGGAAAATTAAACTAGGACGGAAAGCAGTAACAAAGTACTTAGAAAAGAGAGAAACTTTCTCTTTCACTGGGCGTGGAATATTTGTCACTGCTGAATACATCCTTCCTTCCAGTCTTCCGAGAAGCAGTCACGACACAGGCATGCCAAATTGGCCAATCCATTATTGGGATAACGTAGCAAATGATGCTCTCAGTCGTCCTAACGATAATCATCCAGAAACAGGCACTGGCGTTAATCACGCGACAATTCTCTAACATGGCTTCCCCGACAACGTTCCACCACTGAGCTTTAGTTGCCGGTTATTTTACCCTTTCACGAATTGATTGCCGGTGGTCGAGATGGGAACTATTCTTTGTTTACTTGTGTCACGCGTCGGCCTGCTTCGTTGACAGGTACAGTTGTGCGAGTAGGATATGACTCAGCTCTAGTAGCCTCAGTCATCGTTAAACTGCCCGTGGTAACATCAGCTCCTGTGACGCTTATCTGACGCAATGCTGCTTGACTTATGTGCAGACTGCACTCTGTCACCGCTGTGTCCTCCGCTTCGTCCCGCGGGGCTCATGATACAATAAACAACAGGCGCTGGCGCAGCAATCAAATGTTGAATGGGTAATACTAACCTATTTTCCTTCAACTGCACCTCCCAAAGTTCAACGTTTCTGTGCCGAACATTTCCACACATTATATTAGTACTATACTGATAAAATATCCACAACCAGTGTCAGTATACAACTTATCTACTCTGACGCCACGCCAGGAAAGTGTGACAACGCCTAGCATAGAAGTTGCTCTTGTTGTTGATTGATTTAGGAGTTTTGCGACATCGTGGTCCTCTTCTCAGTTTAGCCTCATGAGGCTGAGTGTACCCCGTTCCAACCCCTAGACCAGAATTAAAATTTCTTGGCTAAGTCAGGAATCGAACCCAGACCTCCGGGATGACAGCCAAGAATGCTAGCCGCTACACCACGTGGTGATCTGAGAAGTGAGCGACACGTGGTCTGCAAATATGGTGACTTTGAAATATGAGTTGCAACAGTGATTACAACCCTGATTTAATACAACAGTAAGAAAATTACTACAAACCACCATGTTTATAGTGATGGTGGACAAACGGTAAGGTGTTATCGTTAGTAACTTATTTCAAATGTTCCCATTTCACCCTAATTAGGCCTTTCCGTTTAAATTTCGAAACCTACTGTATTTAAAAACTCGGTTGCTATCGTTACCCTAGTGATTAACAACGTCACAATGTTCCATGTTGTTTTATGAGCCCATGTTGCGGTGAAGAAAGAACACACATCTTGACTGTAACAGTCGAGAATATATTCGTGGGAGACATCTAATTAGGTGACTAACCCTGAATAATCGATTCCACGATCAGAATGGAGCATCACATTAGGTAGCAAGAGGAGGTAGACATAGAAAGGAAAACCATTTACATATCCGTGCCCCTAGAGTCATCGTGAAAAGGAAAACATCTGGCCGAGGAGAGTCCCTGAGGGTAGACACCGCTTAGTTTCACAAAGGGAGTATTTTGCGTGGTGGGCTATACAAACCATACCTCTGTACGTCATCGTTTATTGATAAATGATGATAATTGTTGTTTTAAGGAGTCTAACATCGATGTTATCGGCTCCTGATGACTTGGGTGGTAGTGAAAATGATGACATGAAACCTACAAATAAAACTAACTACGGTACGGACTTAACAACCAACTTAAGTTACTAGAAGAAGAAAAGGACAAAAGAAAGGGAAAACACCAGATAGGGAAAGAAGTAGAGCCATGAAATGGGAGAGGGCCTGCCTCAAAGGCAATGAGAAACCGGGCGTAGCTCAGGAATCCTTTGGGGTCGCCAACTGCCGAACTCACCGACAGTGAGCCCTTGAGGTGTAGCACTAACCAGAGTGCTCCATGCATAGTGGTGCTGTAGCCTGCCTCTTTTAGTTAGTTAGTTAGTTAATTAGTTATTGTTGTTTTAAGGGGCGGAACTACAAGGCCATCTGCCCCTTGCCTCATTTAGGCCTTGAGCACAAGGCAGGAGATACCATGAAAAGAAAAACAAGAGGTCTGACCCCAGGAAAGATCTGGAAAGATCTGATCTCAGGAAAGATGAGACAAGAGCCAACTTAAGCGGAAAAGTGAAAGATACCCTAGGCCTCGGATACCCTGTCACTGTCGGGGTCGGAAGGGAACAAGAGTTGACCAAGGGAGTTCTGACCACGGCCCCGTAAAGACTCTAGCTGGTCGTACCTCTGTGTTCAATAACAAATAATACGGTGTGCTTGTGTTATTGTATTGCTTAGCTTACAGATATGGTCATTAAAATGATGCATTTCCGTGGACGATAGACTGATTAAGCTACATGAGTAATCATTCGCTCTATAGATTCCATCATATTATATTTGTATATTTCAGTAGCCAACAGAGAAATAATGAAGAGTAACTAATAATCGAATCACGTGCAATACCCATCATGGGTTCACATTGTATAGTGAGATCCTTTTTGCTGGAAAGGGGCCAGCGGCCAGCTACGAGGCGCGCGCATACCTTCCGCCAGCCAACCGAGCTCGTGCCGCAGATTGCGCGCAGAGTACATTAACTTCAACCTAACGAGGTGAGCTAACCAGGGTCACTAAGCCCGTTTGATGTTTAATTGTGGGGTAATAAAATACAAAGTGTACAGATCAATTGCCCGTACTATAGTGGAGCTGGAGAACAATATACGGCAGCAGATATCTCTCACAACAAAAGGGAATTACAACGTGTAAACGCTAATTTATTTACACGGTATAAAGCCTGTCTGTCAGCTGAAGGAGAACATTTTCAGTATCTTCTGTGAAAAGGTAAGTTCTTTAATCATGATTTACTGGTGAATTTACCATTAATTAACGTAGCCTACTCTGTTACGGCTTCTACCTTTGCGCAATCTGCGGCACGAGTTCGGTTGGCTGGCGGAAGGCGTGCGCGCGCCATGTAGCTGGCCGCTGGCTCCGCTCCAGCAAAAGAATCACCCTGTATATGTACGTAGGCTATATGCAATTTCAGTTTGATTAGGTTAAAAGAACATAAAAGTTAAGTAGAAGTAGGTAGTAGCCTACTGTACATTATGAAATAAGAGTTTTAGGCATCTACTTACAATACTTTGTGCGTCAAAAGTAGGCGCGTTTTGGTCGGATAACAGTCCTATTCCTAACACTTGCCAATTTGGGACAGATGACCTCGTAGTTCCTCCCCTTAAAACAACAATAACTAACACTTGCCAACAATGTTTTGAACATCACTAAACTTTCATCAACGAGGGTGTGAAGTTCCGTTAGGACGTCTCCGTATTACTCCTTGCGTTGGACAGACTTTGAAAGAGATGTTAAGATTTGGCGCACAGGTGTATGTGTCGTCTAGGAGATCAAAGATATTTTCACGTCATTGCGGAAGCCACCAAGACCCTCTTTATTACTGTATTTGCCGCGGTCGGAGCGTGGTCTCTGGTATATAAGAGGCTAGACTAACCGGAGATTCGGGTTCGAATCCTGACTGCGGTCACATTTACAAGTTTTACTCAACAGTGAGATGACTCCGACTATAGTGCCCAGACAGGAAACCATGCTTTCCTTCAGCGGACTGTGGAATTGATTGCAGAATGTGCAATATAAAATGGTGATTAAAACTTCCCTTGAGTGATAGTAAAATGCGTCATTATTCCTTATCGTACGAGGTAAACTCTCTGAGCAGCTTATGCAAACCAATCATGCATCTCCTGCGTGTTCCATTTTCGTCATCCTTAATTAAGTTAATGATTCGATCTCCTCTCTTGAACACTGACCTTCTCAAGAATTCTCATCTTCATAAATTGGAAGTAATCTATGTGCCTACCATTGCCGTAAATATTGCATCTTTTTTGTTTGACATTAACTTACATATTCGACAGACTATGATTGTTGAATCATTAGAAGCTCTATACCGGTACTCATATCTCGCGATCATCTGCCACGAGACATCCTTTCCGCGTGGAATTGGAACCACATGATGTTGAATCATATTTGCAAGTGATGTTCTTCAAATTCATTGTTGACTCATAATGACGCACGTATCATGATAATTATATACAAGGCTATGTTTATAACATCTTAACGAAGACTAACAAAGCATTAGATGGACGAGGTAATCGTCGCCAACTTATATTTACTTAAAATCGCCATGTAGTGACCAGAAGTCACCAGATTCCTTTGTAATCAAATGAGAGAGAACATTTCAAAAATTCACTAAATCACTGTTTATACAATAAGTCTATAATATATAAAACCTATAAATCGAGTGATTTGTTGCTTAAGTTTGTAACACTGATCTCGATGAGCCTAAGACTTGAAGATGGGACGTTGTTCGTTGCTTGAAATATCCTTGCTGCAATAGAAAAACGAAGATTGCAGAAGCCATGGGTCGCGACGCGAGACAGTCCGATTTTAAAATCCTACTCTACAAATTTTACCGTTTCAAAAGGAGTTATAGCCATTCTATAGATTTCGAGTTTTTTTTAATACCCGGTGCATGTGACGTAGACTTAGTCAGTCGTGAGAGGTGGATACTTGAGAATGTTCTGTACATCGGATTAGAAGGGCGTGGAGCAAGTGTAGGACTGTTTGACTTCCCGAGTGTAGTTTCCTTGTATGAGGCCACTGCAATAATGTCCGACATCCTTGTTACGAAATTAGACCGACAGATATGTGCTATATCCTATTTCAGTGCAGGAAACATTCAGCTTCCTCTAGTTCAGATTGTTTATAACGCCCCTATGCCTGAATTTTATTCCATTTTACAGTTACAGTTAACACAGTTTACCAAATACAGTAAATTCAGCAAACACCAAATGCACGGGGCTGATGGCAAAGATGTTCCAAGCCCCAAATGTACATATTAATCTTGGTCATGATCTTCGGTATATATGCATCAATTTATATGGCTATAATATAATGAATTGTTTTCTTTGTGGGGATGGTTTTTAAGCCTGGACTCCCTTCCTTATCAGAGGAGTTACTGAGAGATATAATGAATGAAACTGGGCAAGGAGTTGGAAGTAAGTGGCCGTAGCCTATGGGAAGGTACTGTGCCCGAATCTCGCATAGCCACCACCTATATCCGCTGAGATGGAAAGGATTGTAAGGACGTTGATACCCAGCCAGATAAACCAACACTTCCCTACTAGGTGAATAACTAGGAAACTCTCGGCGCATATCGGTAATGCAATAACACTACTAATCAGTTACACATTTACTAGCAAACAAACATCTAAAACATGATGGTAGGACGAGAATCTCGGATCTCGAGCGTGAACGGTGAAGTTGAGACTAAGTGAGTTCTAGTAACTAACCAGCAGTATTACCGCATGTCGATTGCGAAATGAAAAGATGATCAGTTTCTATAAAATAGGGCAGGCAAACTAAACAGTGCCTGTAAGTGTATTAAATAAATACTAGTTGAAACCCGTCAAAACATGACGGTCAAAGGGAAAATATTTACTGAAGAATCTCCTTATATAGGCCTAATGTACATTCTTTGTACGATTATTTTTTGGCTCTATTGAAACTATAAGGGCGTCAAAAGATTGCACTCTTAACATTGCAAAATACTGCTGGCAATGACTGAAAAATTGATGAGACAAATTGAGACCTGTACGTTCCAGAGTTTCCCCCTGAGCTTAATTGATTTTGATAGAGTATGCCAAACGAATTGGAAAATATTGCCTCTTAAAATAATTATTATAGTGTTATATCGGATGGTATTAAATCAAGTCGAAGGATTAGACCTCTTGGCCTAATTTTTACTGCACTTATTATTTCCAAATCCAAGCAATATGGTTGCATTTAAGAGCCCTTGGGAAACCTTCAGATTTCTAAGCAGCATAACTATGGGTCAAGCGTTTAGAGTATGTGGAGGCAAATCTTATAATTCCAAGGAATTCAAGAACTCTGAGGGGTCTAATACAACTGGCCGCAAACCGTCGCTTATAATTTTGGAATATAACGAAGAAATGCGATGATGTGCAAAACATAACGGTCATTGGGAAAATATTTACTGTAGGACTTTCTTATATGCATTCTCTGTATGATTACAGAGAAAGATCGACTTTGCAACATATAACTGGCCATTACTGAAAACTTGCGTTACGTTACGTTTGCGTTAACCTTTTTCTCCTCCAGGGTTGTCTTTTCCAACGGATTAAGCGAGGGGTCCCACCTCTACCGCCTCTAAAGGCAGTGTCCTGGAGCTTGTGACTCTGAGTCGGGGATACAACTCGGGTGTGTGACCAGCACTACGCCCAGGCGGCCTCACTTGCAAAGCGATCAGGGACCTGATGAAGGGATGGTAAGAGCGGGAGGGTTAGGCAAGGAAGTGGGAAGGAGGCGGCCGTGGCCTTACGGTAGGTACCATCCCGACATTTTCCCGAAGACAAAATGGGAAACCACGGAAAACTACTTCGAGGATGGCTGAGGTGGGAATTGAAACCCCTCTACTCATTTGGACCACCCGAGGCAGAGTATACCCCGTTCCAGTCCTCATACCACTTTTCAAAGTTCGTGGCAGAGCCGGAAATTGAACTCAGGACGGGGCGGCAGCTAACCATGCTGACCACTACGCTACAGAGGCGAGCTACGGAGGCAACGACTGAAAACTTGATGAGGTAAATAGTGACCTACACGTTCGAGAGTTCCCCCTTCAGCTTTATTGATTGTGATAAGGTATGGCAAGCGATTGCAAATTGGTGCTCTAAACGAAAATGGAAGTGTTTCATCGGATGGTGTTAAATAAAGTCGAAGGATTAGAACTCTCTGCCCAATATTATCTGCACTTATTATTTCCAAATCCAAGCAATTCTCATGCATAATTCTTACAATTAATCTGGCACCAATTAGGAGCTTTTGAGAAATGTCCAGATTCCTAAGGAGCATAACTGTGGCTCGAACATTAGGAGTATGAATATGTGGAAGCAAAATTCCGAGGAATTCAAGAATTCTGTAAGAAGTATCTGGCTTTCATATTCATTATTTAATCTGTAACAGTGGTGTATGCTTTTGTTACCTTAGGGTTTTAAATATATATATGGCAATGTCAATCGCGCCGAATTTCTTAGTTTACGGGAATGCTAAGAGTAAAATATGTTTTGTCAATGGAATAGCAATACCAAGAAATAACAATTCGGAAAAAGGTGACGGAGGTGGGACTCGAACAGCTCCCATTGCGCGATGCATAAATTAAGTGTCTGACGCTACGACCTGAGCTACCGAAACACTGGCAATACCTCTCAATATTAAGTTAGTTAAACAACATAGGCCCTACACACTTAACTGTCAGTATACATATTTCAACATTTCCCGTCGTGTATAATTGTATTCCAGTATATATCGTGGGAACGTCATAAATAATGTTCACTTCTTTTATACTTCTAATAAATAACTATCATGGCCTGTTTGCCATCTCTTGATGAATACAGTACATTTGCATTTGTCAGTTGGCACAGGCTAGAGTAAAAGGTGGCTTTTCACCGATATCTCAGTCTCACTCATGGCTGTGATTATATGGAAGCTACTGAGGTATGGGTGGTGCTTAGTAATGGCCTTCAGGGCACAGTCAGTGCCTGTGGATGCTGTGAAAGGTTCTACACATAGGGTTAGGACTACTGTTCTGACTCGGTGAGGAAAGCAATGGCAAGCTACCTCACTCCTCTTCTTGCCTAGAATTTCTCAATATAGCGCTGCCTTGGCTTTTTGTGGGTATCTACTCACATAACGTAACGGCGGTGCTTTTTGAGGATCCAACCAGCCTTCGGGCTGACTACCTAACAGACATGACAGACAAATAACTATCAAACGCGATTGTACGCATGCGTGAGGGGCGAGAATTCTATATTAATTTAAAAATATACGAATTCCTTAGTTTAGGGGAATGCCAAGAGTTAAATATTTTTTGACAATGGAATAGCAATACCAAGGAATAAAAATACGGAAATAAAAAAACATGTCGGAGGTGGGACTCGAACTGCTTCCATTACGCGATGCATAAATTAAGATTTCTCGCTTCTACGACCTGAGCTACCGAACCACTTGTTATGGTACGCAATATCAAGACAATTTGATGACATAGGCCCTACACACTCGACTGTCAGTTTACGTGTTTCAACATTTTCCGTCGTGTATAAATGTATTCCAGTAGCCTATACATCGTGGGAACGTCACAAATAATGTTCACTTCTTCTATATTTCTTATAAATAACTATCAAATTGAAACGCGATGCACTTGTAACCGCCATGACTGTCATGAGGCAAGGTGATTGTACGCATGCGTGAGGGGAAGGAATTCTGCAATTTTCTATATTAATTTAAAATATATACAAATTCCTTAGTTTACGGGAATGCTAAGATTTAGATATGTTTTGACAATGGAATAGCAATACCAAGAAATAAAAATACAGAAATAAAAAAACATGTCGGAGGTGGGACTCGAACAGCATCCATTGCGCGATGCATAAATTAAGATTTCTTGCCTTTACGACCTGAGCTACCGAACGTCTTGCTATAATACGCAATATTAAGATACTTTAACTACATAGGCCCTAAACACTCGACTACGTGTTTCGACATTTTCCGTTGTGTATAATTGTATTCCTGTATATATCGTGAGAACTTCATAAATAATGTTCCCTTCCTTTATACTTCTTGCAAATAACTATCAAATTGAAACGCGATGCACTTGTAACAAAATAAAAAAAAACATATCCGAGGTGGGAATCGAACCCTCTCGATCATGCATAATACATATTCGTAGGCAGTAACCTTATCCCCTTGGCCAACCAGACAACTATGGGACTCTTCAGTATTAAGCTATCTAACCAGTATACACACTCAACCTGCAGTTTAAGTCCTTCAATTTGTGGTTTATTTAATATAATTCTATTTCAATGCATATTGTAAAAACATAATTAACATTATTGGAGACCCTTTTTAATTCTCATAAACAAAGATCTCAGTTAGACGCGACCGGAATCGCCATTTTCCTTGTTGAGAAAGGCCATTGTGCGCATGCGCGGGAGTGTCAAATATTACATATTTCTTTAATCATTTAAAAATATACCGTAACATATATTTTCCTTTTAAAGAAACTCTGCAAATCTGCATGCCAAGAGCTTTCGTTAGAATGTCTTACGAAGCCAATCGGTTAAGTCGTTTTCACAATCTCGTGTGTACAAAAAACAGCTTAGTGTTTTAAATATATAGATAGTGTTATATCGGATGGTATTAAATCAAGTCGAAGGATTAGACCTCTTGGCCTAATTTTTACTGCACTTATTATTTCCAAATCCAAGCAATATGGTTGCATTTAGGAGCCCTTGGGAAACCTTCAGATTTCTAAGCAGCATAACTATGGGTCAAGCGTTTAGAGTATGTGGAGGCAAATCTTATAATTCCAAGGAATTCAAGAACTCTGAGGGGTCTAATACAACTGGCCGCAAACCGTCGCTTATAATTTTGGAATATAACGAAGAAATGCGATGATGTGCAAAACATAACGGTCATTGGGAAAATATTTACTGTAGGACTTTCTTATATGCATTCTCTGTATGATTACAGAGAAAGATCGACTTTGCAACATATAACTGGCCATTACTGAAAACTTGCGTTACGTTACGTTTGCGTTAACCTTTTTCTCCTCCAGGGTTGTCTTTTCCGACGGATTAAGCGAGGGGTCCCACCTCTACCGCCTCTAAAGGCAGTGTCCTGGAGCTTGTGACTCTGAGTCGGGGATACAACTCGGGTGTGTGACCAGCACTACGCCCAGGCGGCCTCACTTGCAAAGCGATCAGGGACCTGATGAAGGGATGGTAAGAGCGGGAGGGTTAGGCAAGGAAGTGGGAAGGAGGCGGCCGTGGCCTTACGGTAGGTACCATCCCGACATTTTCCCGAAGACAAAATGGGAAACCACGGAAAACTACTTCGAGGATGGCTGAGGTGGGAATTGAAACCCCTCTACTCATTTGGACCACCCGAGGCAGAGTATACCCCGTTCCAGTCCTCATACCACTTTTCAAAGTTCGTGGCAGAGCCGGAAATTGAACTCAGGACGGGGCGGCAGCTAACCATGCTGACCACTACGCTACAGAGGCGAGCTACGGAGGCAACGACTGAAAACTTGATGAGGTAAATAGTGACCTACACGTTCGAGAGTTCCCCCTTCAGCTTTATTGATTGTGATAAGGTATGGCAAGCGATTGCAAATTGGTGCTCTAAACGAAAATGGAAGTGTTTCATCGGATGGTGTTAAATAAAGTCGAAGGATTAGAACTCTCTGCCCAATATTATCTGCACTTATTATTTCCAAATCCAAGCAATTCTCATGAATAATTCTTACAATTAATCTGGCACCAATTAGGAGCTTTTGAGAAATGTCCAGATTCCTAAGGAGCATAACTGTGGCTCGAACATTAGGAGTATGAATATGTGGAAGCAAAACATGACGGTCAATAGAAAAATATTTACTGAAGAATTTTCTTATATAGGCCTACTGTACATTCTTTATACGATTATTTTTTGACTCTATTGAAACTATAAGGGCGTCAAAAGATTGCACTCTCAACATTGCAAAATACCGCAGGCCATGACTGACAAATTGTTGGGGCAAATTGAGGCCTATACGTTCTAGAGTTTCCACTTGAGCTTTATTGATTGTGATAAAGTATGCCAAATAAATTGGAAAATATTGCCTCTTAAAAGAAAATTATAGTGTTTTATCGGATGGTGTTAAATCAAGTCGAAGGATTAGACCTCACTGCCTAATTTTAACTGCACCTATTATTTCCAAATCCAAGCAATATGGTTGCATTTAGGAGTCCTTGGGAAACGTTCAGATTTTTAAGCAGCATAACCGGTCAAGCGTTTGGAGTATGTGGCGGCCAGTCATTTAGTTCCAAGGAATTCAAGAACTCTGAGGAGTCTAATACAACTGGCCGCAAACCGTCGCTTATAATTTTGGAATATAACGAAGAAATGCGATGATGTACAATTCCATACATTTTAAAACAATGTGGACCGTGTGCGTGTGGCACAGTAACATTGGCACCAAATGAAACGAAGGACATAGCATTCTACTGCCGATTAGTCTCTCTGAAATTCCTTGAGATATCATCTCCAGTGAAAAATAATTGTTGCAGCCTGTCAAATATGTTATATTTATTCAGATTAATTTTACCATTACAACAGCAAAGGTCAAAGTAACCAAGTGTAGATTTCTCGCAAGAGAAATACAGTGCAGAACAATGTTTACATTTGTTCGTCAAGGACCCTAAACTGTAACGGCATAATAGCCTATCTGGAATTGTTTCTGAAACGCCATATTTATATTGGATTTTAAAAGTGGCTTCGTATTTTTCTCCGATTTTCCACTTTTTTGCGGCTATTGTTCTATTTCGTCAAATGGGTTTATTTATAGCAGCATTTCTCCCCAAATTAACGTCATTTTAAATAACACTATAGTGGTCTGCATCAACGCAGCCGCCAAATATTAAATGGCAAATAATAACTTACTTCCATTGCCAAAATCAACTGCGTGGTTAGACCCATTGTTATGTACTCTAAACAAATAATCAACAAACAATAATATTCACATATACAATGAAGTTCAGAGACTTCCATTCTCAAGTTGGTTGCTGATGAGGATGCGATGAGACTGATCGCCAATAATAAAATCCATGCAATTTTTGCAATTTGCTTGCGAACGCAACTCAGGATGACGATCTTCATTTTGAAATAAACAGAATGAAATTGCTGTAAATGATCAATTTCCATCACCTGTTGAAGGTACAATACTTTGCATTTCCATGACAGTAAATTATGCAAGGGAGCATAGAATCACTTCGCCACTACTGGAATGAGCATAAGACTCACTTCGCCAGCCACCGTAATGGAGGGAGTTTTAGAATTATATGTTAAGTGCTTGTCAAAGATCGTATTAACAAAGGGAAGCCCACTCTTAAGGCTACATTCTGAGCTATTGCCCCGGATTCCAGGTTCGATCCCCGCTCTGCCAAGAAATTTAATTCTGGTCTGAGGACTGGAACGGGGCGCACCCGTGAGGCAAAACTAAGAAGAGCAAAGTTTGATTCCCATCTCAACAATCTTGGATTTGGTTTTCCGTGGTTTCCCACTTCCACTCCAGGCAAATACCGGGATAGTTCCTAACTTTAAGCCTCGGTCGTTAACTCCCTATTCCCCACATTAATAACAAATGCACACATCAATACAGCCATCACATTAACACAGGTTATCAGAGAAAAGTTTACACTTGCACACCAAAATAGACGGGGCTGAGAGACCACGATGTCTGAGTCCATCAAATGAATTATGTTCGCCAATTTGTTAACGCTGATGTATGTGTTTGAACTACTGGATATAAGTTCAATGACTTTTAAATTAATATCATTACATTGTTGCAGGTTGGCAAATATTACATATTCCAGCAGATCAATTTTACCATCACAACAGTAAAGGCCAAAGTAACCGCGCGTAGATTTTACGCGAGAGAAATACAACGTAGAACAATTTTTACATTTGATCGTCAAAGACTTTACACTGTACTGCATAACATCTGGAATTGTTTCTGAAATGGCCTATTTATATTGGATTTTAAATGTGGCTTCGTATTATTAGACAACACTATAGTGTCCTGCAATATCGGAGCCGCTAAATATTAAATGGCAAAAAATACTTCCAATGCCGAAATCAACTGCGTAGTTAGATTCAGTACTCGAAACAAATAATCATTAAACAACTGTCTTATACAATGAAGTTCAACATGACCGTCCAGAGACTGTCATACTCAAGTTGGTTGGTGAGGAGAACGCGATGAGACTGATCGCTTAAAATAAATTCATTATAATTGTTCCTGCCAGCGAATTATTTTGCAATAGCTTGAAAACGCAGCTCAGAATGACGTTCTTCATTTTGATATAAACAGTACAAAACTGCTCTGTACATTTTGCAGGGGAACATAGAATAACTTCGCCAACTACTGGAATGAGCATAGGCCTATACTCAATACTCACTTCGGCAGTCACCCTAAGGGAGGCAGTTTTAGAAAAGCTTGTAGTTAAACGTGACCGTTAATCTTGAGATCATGAGCCACGGGAGTTTTAGAATTCTATGTCCCGTGCATGTCAAAAATCGTATTACCACATGGAAGCCCACCCATTCTTGGCTATCGCCTCGGAGACCCGGGGTACATTTCCTGCTCTGCCAAGAAATGTAATTCTGGTCTGAGGGCAAAAACGGGGCACATTCAGTCTCTTGAGGTATAACTAAGAAGAGGAAGGTTTGATTCCCACCTCGACAATCTTGGATGTGGTTTTCCGTGGTTTCCCACTTCCACTCAAGGCAAATACCGGGATGGTTCCTAACTTAAGGCCTCGGCCGTCACCTTGCCATTTCCCACCTTAATTACAAATACACACAGTAATGCAGCCATCACAATAACACGGGTTATCAGAGGAAATTTTACACTTACACACCAAAGTACACGGGGCTGAGTGACCACGATGTCGGAGCCCTTCAAACAAATTATGTTTGTCAAGTGTCTCTCATGGCGAAAGCAATTGTGGACACGCGCCAGGGCCAGGAGAAAACTACTTTTTCTCTAATAATTTTAGTATATCGACGATGCATAATTATAACGTTTAGTCTAGGATGCTACCAACTTGACCACCGAAGCATTGGGAAGAAATTGCAATATTAAGGTACAGAAACAACATAGCCTACGCACTCAACTGTCAGTTAATGTTCTTCAGCGTTTCCCTTCTTAAAAATTCATCTCCTTTATAATTCTCCATCGCGTGAAAACGCGCCATGTCTTGTTTTAAATATATCGATGCAATGGTACTGCCCTCTGTTGTTAGTTACTGGAACTATATGGGCGAGGTACTGCCATCTGTTGTCAGTTACTGGAACTGATGGCAGATATTAGCTCTTTTGACCACATGCTGTAATGCAATGGTAAAACGGAAATAAAACGTATTGAGAGGGAATATAAAAATACGTATCATTAACTGACATAAAACGTTACTAATACTCCTTGATAAAACAATATTTAACTATCACGTGAAAACGCGCCATGTCTTGTGTTTTAAATATATCGACGCAATGGTGCTGCCATCTGCTCTCAGTTACTGGAACTATATTGGCGAGGTACTGCCATCTGTTGTCAGTTACTGGAACTGATTGTAGATATTCAAACGGCGTATTGAGGACATGCTGTAATGCAATGGTAAAACGGAAATAAAACGTTTTGAAAGGGAATGTAGAAATATGTATCTTTAACTGACATAAAACCTTACTAATACTCCTCGATAAAACAATATTTCAGTGGTAAAAAAAAATATTGGCGAGAGCTGGGTTAGAACCTACGATCCTTGGATCCACAGGCAATCGACTTAACCAAACAGCTACTCGCGCACTCTCGTTCAGACGCAGACGCAACCATTCACTATCTTCAAAAGCCGCTATCTGAAGAAAATAATCCAATTCATTATCAATAAAATCAATATTGCACATTCGTATATGTTCATACTGTTATTATATTTTATTGTCAGAACTTGGTTAATGTATGTTTTCAATTTCATGGAAGCTTATTAAATAACTTACATTTTAATGGACTTCTCACCGCCATTTTGTCATGAGCCCAGGCGGATTGTGCGCATGCGTGAGGGGCCAGAATTCTGCTATTTTCTATATTTATTTAAAAAATATACCGTAATATATTTGTTTATTTTAGAGACACTCTGCAAATCTACAGGTCAAGAGCTTTCGTTAGAGTGCTCTACGAAGTAAATCGGTTCTGTCGTTCTCTCAATCTCGTGGTAACAAAAATCGCCTTAGTGTTTTAAATATATAGATAGTGTTATATCGGATGGTATTAAATCAAGTCGAAGGATTAGACCTCTTGGCCTAATTTTTACTGCACTTATTATTTCCAAATCCAAGCAATATGGTTGCATTTAGGAGCCCTTGGGAAACCTTCAGATTTCTAAGCAGCATAACTATGGGTCAAGCGTTTAGAGTATGTGGAGGCAAATCTTATAATTCCAAGGAATTCAAGAACTCTGAGGGGTCTAATACAACTGGCCGCAAACCGTCGCTTATAATTTTGGAATATAACGAAGAAATGCGATGATGTGCAAAACATAACGGTCATTGGGAAAATATTTACTGTAGGACTTTCTTATATGCATTCTCTGTATGATTACAGAGAAAGATCGACTTTGCAACATATAACTGGCCATTACTGAAAACTTGCGTTACGTTACGTTTGCGTTAACCTTTTTCTCCTCCAGGGTTGTCTTTTCCGACGGATTAAGCGAGGGGTCCCACCTCTACCGCCTCTAAAGGCAGTGTCCTGGACCTTGTGACTCTGAGTCGGGGATACAACTCGGGTGTGTGACCAGCACTACGCCCAGGCGGCCTCACTTGCAAAGCGATCAGGGACCTGATGAAGGGATGGTAAGAGCGGGAGGGTTAGGCAAGGAAGTGGGAAGGAGGCGGCCGTGGCCTTACGGTAGGTACCATCCCGACATTTTCCCGAAGACAAAATGGGAAACCACGGAAAACTACTTCGAGGATGGCTGAGGTGGGAATTGAAACCCCTCTACTCATTTGGACCACCCGAGGCAGAGTATACCCCGTTCCAGTCCTCATACCACTTTTCAAAGTTCGTGGCAGAGCCGGAAATTGAACTCAGGACGGGGCGGCAGCTAACCATGCTGACCACTACGCTACAGAGGCGAGCTACGGAGGCAACGACTGAAAACTTGATGAGGTAAATAGTGACCTACACGTTCGAGAGTTCCCCCTTCAGCTTTATTGATTGTGATAAGGTATGGCAAGCGATTGCAAATTGGTGCTCTAAACGAAAATGGAAGTGTTTCATCGGATGGTGTTAAATAAAGTCGAAGGATTAGAACTCTCTGCCCAATATTATCTGCACTTATTATTTCCAAATCCAAGCAATTCTCATGAATAATTCTTACAATTAATCTGGCACCAATTAGGAGCTTTTGAGAAATGTCCAGATTCCTAAGGAGCATAACTATGGCTCGAACATTAGGAGTATGAATATGTGGAAGCAAAATTCCGAGGAATTCAAGAATTCTGTAAGAAGTATCTGGCTTTCATATTCATTATTTAATCTGTAACAGTGGTGTATGCTTTTGTTACCTTAGGGTTTTAAATATATATATGGCAATGTCAATCGCGCCGAATTTCTTAGTTTACGGGAATGCTGAGAGTAAAATATGTTTTGTCAATGGAATAGCAATACCAAGAAATAACAATTCGGAAAAAAGGTGACGGAGGTGGGACTCGAACAGCTCCCATTGCGCGATGCATAAATTAAGTGTCTGACGCTACGACCTGAGCTACCGAAACACTGGCTATACCACTCAATATTAAGTTAGTTAAACAACATAGGCCCTACACACTCAACTGTCAGTATACATATTTCAACATTTCCCGTCGTGTATAATTGTATTCCAGTATATATCGTGGGAACGTCATAAATAATGTTCACTTCTTTTATACTTCTAATAAATAACTATCATGGCCTGTTTGCCATCTCTTGATGAATACCGTACATTTGCATTTGTCAGTTGGCACAGGCTAGAGTAAAAGGTGGCTTTTCACCGATATCTCAGTCTCACTCATGGCTGTGATTATATGGAAGCTACTGAGGTATGGGTGGTGCTTAGTAATGGCCTTCAGGACACAGTCAGTGCCTGCGGATGCTGTGAAAGGTTCTACACATAGGGTTAGGACTACTGTTCTGACTCGGTGAGGAAAGCAATGGCAAGCTACCTCACTCCTCTTCTTGCCTAGAATTTCTCAATATAGCGCTGCCTTGGGTTTTTGTGGGTATCTACTCACATAACGTAACGGCGGTGCTTTTTGAGGATCCAACCAGCCTTCGGGCTGACTACCTAACAGACATGACAGACAAATAACTATCAAACGCGATTGTACGCATGCGTGAGGGGCGAGAATTCTATATTAATTTAAAAATATACGAATTCCTTAGTTTAGGGGAATGCCAAGAGTTAAATATTTTTTGACAATGGAATAGCAATACCAAGGAATAAAAATACGGAAATAAAAAAAACATGCCGGAGGTGGGACTCGAACTGCTTCCATTACGCGATGCATAAATTAAGATTTCTCGCTTCTACGACCTGAGCTACCGAACCACTTGTTATGGTCCGCAATATCAAGACAATTTGATGACATAGGCCCTACACACTCGACTGTCAGTTTACGTGTTTCAACATTTTCCGTCGTGTATAAATGTATTCCAGTAGCCTATACATCGTGGGAACGTCACAAATAATGTTCACTTCTTCTATATTTCTTATAAATAACTATCAAATTGAAACGCGATGCACTTGTAACCGCCATGACTGTCATGAGGCAAGGTGATTGTACGCATGCGTGAGGGGAAGGAATTCTGCAATTTTCTATATTAATTTAAAATATATGCAAATTCCTTAGTTTACGGGAATGCTAAGATTTAGATATGTTTTGACAATGGAATAGCAATACCAAGAAATAAAAATACAGAAATAAAAAAACATGTCGGAGGTGGGACTCGAACAGCATCCATTGCGCGATGCATAAATTAAGATTTCTTGCCTTTACGACCTGAGCTACCGAACGTCTTGCTATAATACGCAATATTAAGATACTTTAACTACATAGGCCCTAAACACTCGACTACGTGTTTCGACATTTTCCGTTGTGTATAATTGTATTCCTGTATATATCGTGAGAACTTCATAAATAATGTTCCCTTCCTTTATACTTCTTGCAAATAACTATCAAATTGAAACGCGATGCACTTGTAACAAAATAAAAAAAACATATCCGAGGTGGGAATCGAACCCTCTCGATCATGCATAATACATATTCGTAGGCAGTAACCTTATCCCCTTGGCCAACCAGACAACTATGGGACTCTTCAGTATTAAGCTATCTAACCAGTATACACACTCAACCTGCAGTTTAAGTCCTTCAATTTGTGGTTTATTTAATATAATTCTATTTCAATGCATATTGTAAAAACATAATTAACATTATTGGAGACCCTTTTTAATTCTCATAAACAAAGATCTCAGTTAGACGCGACCGGAATCGCCATTTTCCTTGTTGAGAAAGGCCATTGTGCGCATGCGCGGGAGTGTCAAATATTACATATTTCTTTAATCATTTAAAAATATACCGTAACATATATTTTCCTTTTAAAGAAACTCTGCAAATCTGCATGCCAAGAGCTTTCGTTAGAATGTCTTACGAAGCCAATCGGTTAAGTCGTTTTCACAATCTCGTGTGTACAAAAAACAGCTTAGTGTTTTAAATATATAGATAAATAGAAGAAAAGATATGAGCGAATTAGAGTAATTAGGACTGTGTTTGAGGCTAGCCCACCTTTTCAGACAGTCATGAGCTCAGCAATGAAGAGTGCAGAATTCATTCCTTCACAGTGACAAGTACAGAGTGGACCTGTGTCACTGATCGTCTGAGAAGAGCTCACATGTATAAGCGAGGTACGGCAAGGAGATAGTTACTTGGCCGGAGGAGACGCCACACTTGCCGAGGAACAGTAGGAGATGCCGGCAATAAATGAAAAGCAGTAATTCGAAACAGGAATCGGCAGTTTACAATTCATCGCTCACAAGGGGAAGTTTTCATTATTAAACTATACATACAAGTACAGCATTACGAGTAGCCTATTCTATATGGACTGCTACAAAGAAGAATCTGTTATAAAGCATATTTATCAAGCAATTATGATGATAAAGACTTCAAGTCAGGGGGGAAGTTCCCAATTTGATATTGTTATGAATATTGTAACGCAGCACTAAATCCAATGGAGGGAAGTTGATCTATATTCACGGAGTGGAGATTCAGAGTGGACCAGACAACAATGAGTTCATGATTCTACAACTGCAATTCTATCAAGCAGTAATCTGAATTCACCAACAATGATACTACACAGATTTCCATTACCAACTTGGGAGATTTCAACAATATACATTCAATCTACGATGATGAAGAAATGCGACCAGAGGCCAGCCGTCAGAAGAGTTCGTTCGACCCGGTTACGAGTTTCCAGATTATTAATCGAGAAGCCTGAAGACCCGTTGGCGAGGTTCGAGGCCACACAGCCAGGTGTTCACGCAGGGGAGAGAGTCGCCCAGCTGACTTCTCGCAAGCAAGGAGGAATCTGTTTCCTGGCGTACGACAGACGCGTGCCGAGCTAGAGGAGGAACATCTTACATATCAGGCCAGGTACCGCAACAGATGATCATCACGAAGGTAGACGAAAGATTGTACTATCTCAGTAGTTTGTTGTATTTTGGGGGTATTTCAGATGTGACCAACTTATATGTAGATTTTTCTTTACTCAAAACCCATGTTATTATGTTGTCAATTTTATAAATTTAATTGTAAATTTTATGCTACGTCAGCTTGTGTCGTTTTTTACGTATTTTAACTATTGTTTGGATTTTAAATGTTTCATATTTGAATTTTGCTGATACGTTTTTAATTATACACACTTTAAAACGAAACTGTTTTATAAATGGAATGCCTCGATGGAATGCGTAAATACATATAGTATGCGTCAATATTGCTAGACCGCATCGTTTAATAGAGAAAGCATAAGTGATATATGCTGAAGTATTTGTTATAAATAATTTAATGTGACATAAAATAAGTGTAATATTTATAAAATACCTTTTGAAGTATAACAATTCCAATATCGGAATATGATTGAACATGACATTGTTATAGTCATTGGTGACTAACATAACGGAGAAATAAATGAAATTAGGACCATAACGTTGACAGATAGAGTCAAGATGATGCCTAAAGTTAGAAACGATTGTATTGAAGTAATTAGTGATTACGAAACCATAGGCCAGGTGATTTGTAGATCAACATGAGGTTTATTTGAAAACGAAACACATTTGTAAATGAATAATTAATTCAATAAGGAATACCAGAAAGGGAGGAAATGTTTTATTTTTATTAAATACGAAGACGAGCGGACTAAAGTCTATTAATGTTGATATTATTATTCTAACGTGGATAATATTATGTTACGAAGGTTATTAACGGAATTTTGTCAAGTGAAGCATAGTGGAATATAGTGCAAGAATGTAATGAAGTGAACAGAAATGTTATGGAAGTTTATAGAGCACGATGGTAATTAGTTTGAGGAGAGGAGTTGTTAGAGTGCACCATGAAAGGTATTTCACAGGGTTTTTCTAGTAGGGTCACTGATTCTTATACATACAGTATTTGGAATGTTTCAAGATGGGTTTTAGTGGAAGAATACCGTGCATTATTATCGTCGGAAGGAAAGGAATGTGTTGAGAAATGTATGCGTGTAGTTAACGCACTATTGAGAAGTTGTTCACCGTATAGGAATTGCCTGTAAGAGCAAATTGTTTGATACAGTATGTCGAAGAAGTTAACTGACATCTGAGTATTTATTTGTGTTGTACATGTCAGTAAAATGTAATTCCGAGATCCACGAAATTTATTAAGGTAACAGATTAGTCCCGCATCGTTCTTCAGATATCGTAATTATTGATTGATTGACATTACAGAGCTGTAATTAGCTTAATTGTTTGTTACGAAGGTTCTATTGATCTTCACAGAAACCATTAAATACAGGAAAACATTGTTTGTGAACAGTATTAAAGGAAATGTTTTAGTAGACAGAAACGCAGTGAGATTGTTAAATCACGCATGATCTTGTAAATATTTGTTAGAATATCGTGCTGGACATGATAATTCGACTTATGTAAATACTTAAATAATTAAATAATTCTTATTCATAAATGTTGATATTTGTAAAGTCGATACATTTATAATATATGGTGTTATTTGTTATAAATTACAATTTTATTTGATAACAGCTGATCATATCAGACTGTTTATTGCAACCGAGTCACAGGGTGACCATTAGAAGAAACTTACAGTAATTATTATTTGCGAATAATTTTGTGTAACGAATGCTTTCATTTGGAAAGTGGAGTATATCTACTTATGTTAAAATTATTATTTTATATCTTAAATATTTTTTATAGCATGTAAATCTATATATTTAAAACACTAAGCTGTTTTTTGTACACACGAGATTGTGAAAACGACTTAACCGATTGGCTTCGTAAGACATTCTAACGAAAGCTCTTGGCATGCAGATTTGCAGAGTTTCTTTAAAAGGAAAATATATGTTACGGTATATTTTTAAATGATTAAAGAAATATGTAATATTTGACACTCCCGCGCATGCGCACAATGGCCTTTCTCAACAAGGAAAATGGCGATTCCGGTCGCGTCTAACTGAGATCTTTGTTTATGAGAATTAAAAAGGGTCTCCAATAATGTTAATTATGTTTTTACAATATGCATTGAAATAGAATTATATTAAATAAACCACAAATTGAAGGACTTAAACTGCAGGTTGAGTGTGTATACTGGTTAGATAGCTTAATACTGAAGAGTCCCATAGTTGTCTGGTTGGCCAAGGGGATAAGGTTACTGCCTACGAATATGTATTATGCATGATCGAGAGGGTTCGATTCCCACCTCGGATATGTTTTTTTTTATTTTGTTACAAGTGCATCGCGTTTCAATTTGATAGTTATTTGCAAGAAGTATAAAGGAAGGGAACATTATTTATGAAGTTCTCACGATATATACAGGAATACAATTATACACAACGGAAAATGTCGAAACACGTAGTCGAGTGTTTAGGGCCTATGTAGTTAAAGTATCTTAATATTGCGTATTATAGCAAGACGTTCGGTAGCTCAGGTCGTAAAGGCAAGAAATCTTAATTTATGCATCGCGCAATGGATGCTGTTCGAGTCCCACCTCCGACATGTTTTTTTATTTCTGTATTTTTATTTCTTGGTATTGCTATTCCATTGTCAAAACATATCTAAATCTTAGCATTCCCGTAAACTAAGGAATTTGTATATATTTTAAATTAATATAGAAAATTGCAGAATTCCTTCCCCTCACGCATGCGTACAATCACCTTGCCTCATGACAGTCATGGCGGTTACAAGTGCATCGCGTTTCAATTTGATAGTTATTTATAAGAAATATAGAAGAAGTGAACATTATTTGTGACGTTCCCACGATGTATAGGCTACTGGAATACATTTATACACGACGGAAAATGTTGAAACACGTAAACTGACAGTCGAGTGTGTAGGGCCTATGTCATCAAATTGTCTTGATATTGCGTACCATAACAAGTGGTTCGGTAGCTCAGGTCGTAGAAGCGAGAAATCTTAATTTATGCATCGCGTAATGGAAGCAGTTCGAGTCCCACCTCCGACATGTTTTTTTATTTCCGTATTTTTATTCCTTGGTATTGCTATTCCATTGTCAAAAAATATTTAACTCTTGGCATTCCCCTAAACTAAGGAATTCGTATATTTTTAAATTAATATAGAATTCTCGCCCCTCACGCATGCGTACAATCGCGTTTGATAGTTATTTGTCTGTCATGTCTGTTAGGTAGTCAGCCCGAAGGCTGGTTGGATCCTCAAAAAGCACCGCCGTTACGTTATGTGAGTAGATACCCACAAAAAGCCAAGGCAGCGCTATATTGAGAAATTCTAGGCAAGAAGAGGAGTGAGGTAGCTTGCCATTGCTTTCCTCACCGAGTCAGAACAGTAGTCCTAACCCTATGTGTAGAACCTTTCACAGCATCCACAGGCACTGACTGTGCCCTGAAGGCCATTACTAAGCACCACCCATACCTCAGTAGCTTCCATATAATCACAGCCATGAGTGAGACTGAGATATCGGTGAAAAGCCACCTTTTACTCTAGCCTGTGCCAACTGACAAATGCAAATGTACTGTATTCATCAAGAGATGGCAAACAGGCCATGATAGTTATTTATTAGAAGTATAAAAGAAGTGAACATTATTTATGACGTTCCCACGATATATACTGGAATACAATTATACACGACGGGAAATGTTGAAATATGTATACTGACAGTTAAGTGTGTAGGGCCTATGTTGTTTAACTAACTTAATATTGAGAGGTATTGCCAGTGTTTCGGTAGCTCAGGTCGTAGCGTCAGACACTTAATTTATGCATCGCGCAATGGGAGCTGTTCGAGTCCCACCTCCGTCACCTTTTTCCGAATTGTTATTTCTTGGTATTGCTATTCCATTGACAAAACATATTTTACTCTTAGCATTCCCGTAAACTAAGAAATTCGGCGCGATTGACATTGCCATATATATATTTAAAACCCTAAGGTAACAAAAGCATACACCACTGTTACAGATTAAATAATGAATATGAAAGCCAGATACTTCTTACAGAATTCTTGAATTCCTCGGAATTTTGCTTCCACATATTCATACTCCTAATGTTCGAGCCACAGTTATGCTCCTTAGGAATCTGGACATTTCTCAAAAGCTCCTAATTGGTGCCAGATTAATTGTAAGAATTATGCATGAGAATTGCTTGGATTTGGAAATAATAAGTGCAGATAATATTGGGCAGAGAGTTCTAATCCTTCGACTTTATTTAACACCATCCGATGAAACACTTCCATTTTCGTTTAGAGCACCAATTTGCAATCGCTTGCCATACCTTATCACAATCAATAAAGCTGAAGGGGGAACTCTCGAACGTGTAGGTCACTATTTACCTCATCAAGTTTTCAGTCGTTGCCTCCGTAGCTCGCCTCTGTAGCGTAGTGGTCAGCATGGTTAGCTGCCGCCCCGTCCTGAGTTCAATTTCCGGCTCTGCCACGAACTTTGAAAAGTGGTATGAGGACTGGAACGGGGTATACTCTGCCTCGGGTGGTCCAAATGAGTAGAGGGGTTTCAATTCCCACCTCAGCCATCCTCGAAGTAGTTTTCCGTGGTTTCCCATTTTGTCTTCGGGAAAATGTCGGGATGGTACCTACCGTAAGGCCACGGCCGCCTCCTTCCCACTTCCTTGCCTAACCCTCCCGCTCTTACCATCCCTTCATCAGGTCCCTGATCGCTTTGCAAGTGAGGCCGCCTGGGCGTAGTGCTGGTCACACACCCGAGTTGTATCCCCGACTCAGAGTCACAAGCTCCAGGACACTGCCTTTAGAGGCGGTAGAGGTGGGACCCCTCGCTTAATCCGTTGGAAAAGACAACCCTGGAGGAGAAAAAGGTTAACGCAAACGTAACGTAACGCAAGTTTTCAGTAATGGCCAGTTATATGTTGCAAAGTCGATCTTTCTCTGTAATCATACAGAGAATGCATATAAGAAAGTCCTACAGTAAATATTTTCCCAATGACCGTTATGTTTTGCACATCATCGCATTTCTTCGTTATATTCCAAAATTATAAGCGACGGTTTGCGGCCAGTTGTATTAGACCCCTCAGAGTTCTTGAATTCCTTGGAATTATAAGATTTGCCTCCACATACTCTAAACGCTTGACCCATAGTTATGCTGCTTAGAAATCTGAAGGTTTCCCAAGGGCTCTTAAATGCAACCATATTGCTTGGATTTGGAAATAATAAGTGCAGTAAAAATTAGGCCAAGAGGTCTAATCCTTCGACTTGATTTAATACCATCCGATATAACACTATAATAATTATTTTAAGAGGCAATATTTTCCAATTCGTTTGGCATACTCTATCAAAATCAATTAAGCTCAGGGGGAAACTCTGGAACGTACAGGTCTCAATTTGTCTCATCAATTTTTCAGTCATTGCCAGCAGTATTTTGCAATGTTAAGAGTGCAATCTTTTGACGCCCTTATAGTTTCAATAGAGCCAAAAAATAATCGTACAAAGAATGTACATTAGGCCTATATAAGGAGATTCTTCAGTAAATATTTTCCCTTTGACCGTCATGTTTTGACGGGTTTCAACTAGTAAATATTTAATTCTGTTTTGATAAGAAAATATCATTTCGTCTTCGCTAACTGTAGACGCGCTTATATCGCTTTATATATTAAAATTTAATATAATAGCGATTCCCTCAATATTTTTGTGGTTCATTCTGATTGGCTCCTGAGTTATCAAGAAAAAATCATTGTTCTAGCCTCTTATCAAAGTGTCGTGTGCACGATTTTGTTATTGTCGACTCGGAGAACAAAAACCGGTCCTAGGCTTGCTAACTTGAAGCCTTGGTCATATTCCAATGTCTGAAGATTGGACTCTCCCCTGGTTAAAAATAATATTCACTGAAGTATTTCCAAATTTAATTTTCTAAAAATGCTTCAAATTTTTCAAAAAGCTCATCATTATATTCCATTCACCTCATAAAATAGTTATGTGAATAAAATATTGTTCCATTCCTAATTTCCCTTTCTTGCATCATTTTGGTGCGCACGTCGGTTCAATCCTCGGCTCCTTCAATGCCTCGAGTCGAACTGAATTCGAGTTCAGTACCATCCTGGCATGGAAAACCGTGGAAATAATTTCAAGGGCGGCTGGCAATGGCGTTTGAACCTACTCCTCTTTCGAATGTGAAGACAGCCTTGCCCCGTGGCTAGAGTTGGTGATTTTTAGCCTATTTTCATTTTATGAAAAAAAAAATAGGCTTATGAGATCACCTTTTGTCCGTGTGTGTGTGTGTGTCCCTAATAACTTCTAAACGGCTGGAGCGATTACAATGAAACTTGGTAAGACCATAGCACTATTCTGGTCGACCCCGACAGTGCCCTTCAAATTTTATTGTCTCACCAATCCAACATGGCGGCTGTGCGAAATATTTCACCAGCATTCAGTATCTCCGAAACTATTACCGATATCGCCCTGAAATTGTGTACGTTGATGAAGGTCACTACTAGAAGTTCACCTATGAGACTTTCAAAAACCTGGTGACTCTCGCTTCGGAAAACACTTATCAACCCATTCTTCATTTTCTTGTTTGCAGCTGCCTTCCATGGTCTCGGGACACGTATTGAGACTCCGGTTCCAAATGTTCTTGGTTCGATTATTTGCACTGCCAAGGAATTAAATCTAGTCTGAGGGTTGGAACGGAGTTCACTCAGCCTCGTGAGATAGAGCTGAGAAGAGGTGGGTTCGATTCCCACCTCAGCCATCCTAGAAGTGGTTTTCCGTGGTTTACCACTTCTAGTCCAGGCTAACGCTGGGATGTTTCCGAACTTAAGCCCATGGGCGCCTCCTTCCAATTCCCTGTCTCAATTATTATATACACACTACTACAAACTTCACAATTATACAGGTTATCGGACAAATTATACATACACCCACGATGTCGCAAAGGCTCCAACTGAATCAACAACACAACTTCTTTTTTCACCGTAATATTCGACACGTAGTTTACGTTTTCACGTTTTTTGTTATTCAAGTCATTACTAATAATAATGCTATTGGTTGTATGTCCCTTTTAGGTGTTTCATGTTATTTCAGATATTGTGATTTTGGACTAAAAACGTGATTTTTATGGATTAAAGACGGTGTTCAGTATGTTTTTTTTTTTTGGGAAATAATGGCTTGTAAAATATACTATTTTCGTTATGGTTTATGATGTAAAAAAAGGTGAAAATTTCATTTTTTAACTCAATAGCAGCTATTTTTAATTACTTTTTGAAACTATAAATGATTGGGGATATCGTGATTGTGAAAATAAATCTCAGTAATCCTGGAATCTTTCTGTTTGAGCGACATGGAGAAGAGCAACGGGACAAGTGTACACAGTATGTCTAGGTCAAGTGTCTTAAATTGCCTCTCGTGCGCAATTTTCTCAGTGGCACGTGTCCCGTTATTCGGCCACACGATTCAAATAACGGTATGAACGTTCTACCAATGTTTCAATTCCCTGATTATAGGCTAGCAATCCGCTTCTTGGTGCTAGAGCCATCGGAGATCCGCTGTTTAAACTTGTTCATCGTCGGTAATGTTTCCCACCCAGACGTTCTGAATATTAATTCTATGAATACAATATTATTATAGCAATGTATTTATTATTATTATTATTATTATTATTATTATTATTGGTTTGTACAGTACATATAACACATTGCTGGTACATTGCAACATAACTATACGCGCTTCAGAGAACCAAAGTGTAGTTACTGAAACAGCAACTTCTAAGCTGGAATGTCGCTACCCATGAACTTCCGGACGATTCGGGTTGTTGATAGAACTACTGCCTTCTGCATTAGTTTGTGCAGTTGAGTATCTAGATCCAGTTTATTATTATTATTATCTATATATTTAAAACAGTAAGGTGATTTTTGTTACCACGAGATTGAGAGTACGACAGAACCGATTTACTTCGTAGAGCACTCTAACGAAAGCTCTTGGCCTCTAGATTTGCAGAGTGTCTATAAAATAAACAAATATATTACGGTATATTTTTGAATAATATAGAAAATAGCAGAATTCTTGCCTCTCACGCATGCGTTCAATCCGCCTGGGGTCATGATAAAATGGCGGCGAGAAGTCCATTAAAATGTAAGTTATTTAATAAGCTTGCATGTAATTGAAAACATACATTAACCAACTTCTGACAATAAAATATAATAACAGTATGAACGTATACGAATGTGCAACATTGATTTATTTGGATAATGAAATGAATTATTTCCTTCAGACAGCGGGGTTTAATGATAAAGAACGGCTGCGTCTGCTGCTGACGAAGAGTGCGCGAGTAGCTATGTGGTTAAGGCGACAGACTGTGGTTCCAAGGTTCACTGGTTCGATCCCAGCCCTCACCGATATTTTTTTTTTACCACTGAAGTATTGTTTAATCAAGGAGTATTAGTAAGGTTTTATGTCTGTTAAAGATACATATTTCTACATTCCCTCTCGGTATATTTTTGAATTAATATAGAAAATAGCAGAATTCTTGCCTCTCACGCATGCGCACAATCCGCCTGAGGTCATGACAAAATGGCGGTGAGAATTCCATTAAAATGTAAGTTATTTAATAAGCTTCCATGTAATTGAAAACATACATTAACCAAGTTCTGGCAATAAAATATAATAACAGTATGAACGTATACGAATGTGCAACATTGATTTATTTGGATAATGTAATGGATTATTTCCTTCAGACAGCAGCTTTTGAAGATAATCAATGGCTGCGTCTGCTGTTGAAAAAAAAACGCGCGACTAGCTACGTGGTTAAGGCGACAGACTGTGGTTCTTCGTTTCGCCGGTTCGATCCCAGCCCTCGCCGTTATTTTTTTTTACCATAGAAATATTGTTTAATCAAGGAGTATTAGTAAGGTTTTATGTCTGTAAAAGATACATATTTCTACATTCCCTCTCAATACGTTTTATTTCCGTTTTACCATTGCATTAGCATGTGATCAAAAAAGCAAACTGATGTCCTCAGTACGCCGTTTAAATATCTGCAATCAGTTCCTATAACTGACAACAGATGGCAGTACATCGCCCATATAGTTCCAGTAACTGACAGCAGATGGCAGCACCATTGCATCGATATATTTAAAACCCAAGACATGGCACGTTTTCACGTGATGGAGAATTATAAAGGAGGGGAATATTTAAGAAGGGAAATTTTGAGGAACATTAACCGACAGTTGATTGTGTAGACTATGTTGTTTATGTACCTTAATATTGCAATTTCTTCCCAATGCTTCGGTGGTCAAGTTATTAGCGTCCTAGACTAAAAGTTATAATTATGCATCGTCGATATACTCTTAAATTATTAAAGAAAAAAGTAGTTTTCCAGGCACTCGCACGTGTCCACAATTGCTTTCGCCATAAGAGACACTTGGCAAACATAATTCGTTTGAAGGGCTCCGACATCGTGGTCACTCAGCCCCGTGTACTTGGGTGTGTATGTGTGAAATTTTCTCTCATAACCTGTGTTATTGTGATGGCTGCATTACTGTGTGTATTTGTAATTAAGGTGGTAAATGGCAAGGAGACGGCCAAGGCCTTACGTTAGGAACCATCCCGGTATTTGCCTTAAGTGGAAGTGGGAAACCACGGAAAACCACATCGAAGATTGTCGAGGTGGGAATTAAACCTTCCTCTTCTTAGTTATACCTCAAGAGACTGAATGTGCCCCGATTTTGCCCTCAGACCAGAATTCAATTTCTTGGCAGAGCAGGAAATGTAACCCGGGTCTCCGGGTCGATAGACAAGAATAGGTGGGCCTCCATGTGTTAATACGATTTTTGACATGCACGGGACATATAATTCAAAAACTGCCTCCATTAGGGTGACTGCCGAAGTGAGTGTTGAGCATAGGCCTATGGTCGTTTCAGTAGTTGGCGAAGTGATTCTATGTTCCCCTGCAAAATGTACTGTCATAACCTATAACAGGTGATGGAAATTGCTTATTTAGAGCAGTTTCGTACTGTTTATAACAACATGAAGAACGTCATTCTGAGCTGCGTTTTCAAGCTATCGCAAAAAATTTCGCTGGCAGGAACAATTATAAGGAATTTATTTTAAGCGATCAGTCTCATCGCATTCTCCTCTCCAACCAACTTGAGTATGAAAACCTCTGGACGGTCATGTTGAACTTCATTGTATAAGACAATTGTTTAATGATTATTTGTTTAGAGTACTGAGTCTAACTACGCAGTTGATTTCGGCAAAGGAAGTATTATTTGCCATGTAATATTTAGCGGCTCCGTTATTGCAGGACACTATAGTGTTATCGAATAATACGAAGCCACATTTAAAATCCAATATAAATAGGCCATTTCAGAAACAATTCCAGATATTATGCAGTACAGTGTACTGTAAGGTCTTTGACGATCAAATGTAAACATTGTTCTACTAATACGAAGCCACATTTAAAATCCAATATAAATAGGCCATTTCAGAAACAATTCCAGATATTATGCAGTACAGTGTACTGTAAGGTCTTTGACGATCAAATGTAAACATTGTTCTACTAATACGAAGCCACATTTAAAATCCAATATAAATAGGCCATTTCAGAAACAATTCCAGATATTATGCAGTACAGTGTACTGTAAGGTCTTTGACGATCAAATGTAAACATTGTTCTACATTGTACTTCTCTTGCGTAAAATCTATGCGTGGTTACTTTGGTCTTTACTGTTGTGAGGGTAAAATTGATCTGCTGGAATATAAAATATTTGCCAAGCTGCAACAATGTAATGATATTAATTTAAAAGTCATTGAACTTATATCCAGTAGTTCAAACACATACATCAGCGTTAACAGATTGGATACTGAAGATGAAAGCCAGCTACTTCATCTCCCTATTATTGAATTTTTCAATTCCTTGGAATTAAGTGATTCGCCTCCACATACTCCGAACGTTTGAGCCATAGTTATGCTCCTTAGAAATCTGAACGTTTCCCAAGGACTCATATATGGTAATATATTAATTGTAAGAAATATGTAAGAAATTGCTTGGATTCGGATATAATAGGTGCAGTAATATTAGGCAGAGAGCTCAAATCCTACGACTTGATTTAACACCTTCCGATAAAACACTTGCAGGTACAGTACATTTTCTTTTAATAGGCAACAATGTTCTATTCGCTCGGCCCACTTAATCACAATCAATCAAGCTCAAGGAGAAACTCTTGAACGTATTGGGCTATTTACCTCATCACGTTTTAAGTCATGACCAGCAGGATAGTGAAGGTACAAAAAAGGTCCTGTATGGGATGGTAAAGAATAAGAGGCGGCGGAAGGATCCTATGGATTGTGTCAGAATGGTGAACAAAAGGGGACAAGGGATAGAAAATAGGGAAGAACTGAAGAAAATGTGGAAAGAATATTTTGAAGAACTCCTGAACCCAAATGGAAACCACGGCGAGGAAGAAGAAATCGGGGAAGAGGTACAGTAGATGAACTGCAAACAGAAAAGGACTTAACATGGAAAGAAGTGGAAGATGCAGTGATGAAAATGTAAGGAGGGAAGGCACCGGGTGTGGATGAGTTGAGTGTGGAGATGGTGAGAGCAGCAGGAGAGGTGGGGATACAATGGTTGTACCGAGTGATGAAGGCAGCATGGAAGGAAAGGAAGACCCCAGAGGACTGGAAAAAGGGAATAATTGTCCCGATCTTCAAGAAAGGTAGTAGAACAGAATGCAGAAACTATCGGGGAATAACACTGATGAGTCATTGTGCAAAGATGTTTGAGAAAGTTTTAGAAAGGAGAATTAGAACAAGGATAGAAGGAGGGATGAGGGAAGAACAACATGGCTTCAGAGCAGGAAGGTCCACAGTGGATTTGATTTTTGCTGTAAGGCAGTTACAAGAACAGCACTATGAGTATGGAACAGATCTACTGATGGCCTTCCTGGACATTGAGAAAGCATATGACAGTGTATGCAGAAACAAAGTATGGAAGTCCCTGGAGGATAGAGGAGTAGAAAAATGGACTATAAGGAGGATAAAAGAGATGTACAAGGGAAGCGTGAGCTGTGTGAAAGTGGGAGGAGAGAGATCGGACTGGGTGGAACAGAGAAACGGCCTGAAACAAAGAAGTGCACTGTCACCGTTACTTTTCATTGTGGTGATGGATGACATAATGACCCGAGCGGCACAAGTAATTGGGGAAGGAAAGATGAAAGCAATGGTGTTTGCGGATGATTTGATGATTGTGGAAACAAGGAGAAGGAGGTACAGGAACAGTTGGACGTGTGGGAAGGAATAATACAAGGATATGGGATGAAATTTAGCATAAATAAGAGTGAGATGGTGATCACAACAAGGAAGAAGGAAAGGACCACAACGGGAATAACAATTGGTGGGGAACAGCTGAAGAAAGTGGAGAGTTTCAAGTATCTGGGAAGCCTGATACAAGAGAATGGAAGAAACGGTAGAGAAATAAATGAGCGGGGGAGACAGGCAGAAGCATTCCGGAGGAGTGTGAGAAGCATGTTATGGAGCAGGGATGTCCCTCAGAACAGCAAGTAGATCATATATCGTACTATGTCCCTATCCTGACGTATGCCTCGGAGACCTGGGTTATGAAAGGAAGGGAGAAGAGCAAAATACAGGCCAGTGAGATGAGGTTCTTGAGAAGCAGTATTGGAGCTACAAAGAGGGACAGAATAAGAAATGAGAGGATCAGAGAATTAATGAAGGAGGAACCATTACAGTATGGTATAGAGAAATCTAGACTTAGATGGTATGGACATGTAAAACGAATGGAGGAGAAGAGGATACCCAGGAGGATACACGAGACGAAGTAGGAAGGAAAGAGACCAAGAGGGAGACCGAGAGACAGGTGGCTGAAGGGGGTGGAAGAAAGCGTGAAGAAGAGAGGTGAAGACTGGACAAGGGTGGAGACTGAGAGATGGTGGGAAGACAGAAGACGTTGGAGAGGCTTGTGTTCCAAACAGACCCGGCCAGTGGCTGGAAACTGTGCAAGATGATGATGACCTCATCACGTTTTCAGTCATGACCAGCAATATGTTGCAATGCTGAGAGTGCTATCTTTTGACGCCCTTAAAGTTGCAATAGTGCTAAAAAGTAATCGTACAAAGAATGTAACTTATATAAGAAGCTTCTTCAGTAAATTTGTTTTCCATTGTCCGTCATGTTTTGACGGGTTTCATCTAGTTATTATTATTATTATTATTATTATTATTATTATTATTATTATTATTATAAGCTATAATATATTTATTATTATTATTATTATTATTATTTCAGAAATTAATGCATTCAC
Source organism: Meconema thalassinum (assembly GCA_946902985.2). Classification (NCBI taxonomy): domain Eukaryota; kingdom Metazoa; phylum Arthropoda; class Insecta; order Orthoptera; family Tettigoniidae; genus Meconema; species Meconema thalassinum. Next base: position 264,698,802 of record OX336390.1, on the reverse strand, counting down.
TATGACAGTTTCACGCCTCTTCAATGTTCGGTAGGCCTACAAACATTTGTGCGCCACGTGACATAGTTGGCTACAACCCATAGACCTGGGTTCGAGTTTCAGCTCTACCAAGAAATGTATAAGGTGCGTTCAAAAAGTAACGAGCCGGAGGCTGTAATGCGCAAACCTGTGACGACATCGGCTAATCGTGGCGTGTGTAACGAGGTGTGGTTCCGACCAGAGCGTGGAAGGTCACAACCCGTCGCTAGAGGGCACGCGTGCACGTCACGTGACGATACAAAGCGAGCAGCAACATGCATCAATCGTCCAACGCTGCCAGTCGCATTGCAAACAGTGACATGGAGGCGTCAAACGAAGAGCAAAGAGGTGTTGTTCGGTTTCTGACAGCGAAAGGAGTAGGGGGAACGGACATTCATCGCTGAATGTCACAAGTGTACGGCGAACACTGCATGTCCCTTGCAAGGGTCAAGGCGTGGCTCAAGCGCTTCAGGGAAGGACGGGTGTCGTTAGCCGATGATGCCTGGTCTGTGGCACCCCCCTGCATTACCGATGATAACGTCCAGCTGGTTGATGCACTCATTACCCAGGACCGCCGAGTGACAGTGAACGCCATAGCCGCCGTGATCGGATTGAGCGTCGGAAGTGTGCACACCATCATGAAGGAACGACTGCACTTGCCGAAAGTGTGTGCCCAATGGGTGCCCCACAGTCTTCAACCACACCAGGAAGCATGTCGAATGGCCTACTGTCTTGGTCTTGGTTGACGAATGATGCATGCTGCTGCTCGCTTTGTATCGTCACGTGACGTGCACGCGTGCCCTCTAGCGACGGGCTGTGACCTTCCACGCTCTGGTCGGAACCATACCTCGTTACACACACCACGATTAGCCGATGTCGTCACCGGTTTGCGCATTACGGCCTCCGGCTCGTTACTTTTTGAACGCACCTTATAATTTGGGTTGTGATACTGGAACTGTATCGTTGACGTGGAAGTTACCCAAGTGGTGTCAATTTTGAAGACTTACACACCAGACCAGTGGGATACATGAGTTTGCATTATCAGTGAACCAAAGTATAGTTACTGAAACAGCAACTTCTAAGCTGGAATGTCGCTACCCATGGACTTTCAAGCAAATCTCTTTACCAGCTCCTGAGATAATGAACAAACATTTAGAATTAATATATAGCTTTGACCACTTTTCTCGAAAAATTTGGTGACGCAGTATCTAGCACCGTTATACATCGGGACACTTCAGTAGAACGTTGTTATTGTTGTTGGTTAGGCCTAGTTGGTTTCTCAGTTTAAGGGCTGCGACAACGCGGTCATGTAGCCCCGTGTACTTTGGGTGTGTGTAGAATTTGTCTTATAACCATGTAAATTGTGATGGCTGTTTTAGTGTGTGTTATTTGTAATTCAGTTAAGGACTGCAGACGATCAATTTCAAGTAGTTCCTACTTTTGCTACCAAATGCTACCGTCGACGACACCTAGCTGTGAATTGACGAACGTTAGAACTTAAGAGCGTTAATGAAATCTAACCTACAAATTTAGCTTCACACAATTGTAGTTAGTGGAAGGTTCTTTTACATGCCATAAATCTTCCCCTCCGAAGAAAGGCATACTGAGGGATTTTCAACGCTCTTAAAAAATCAGACGACTTCGGCCGGGTTTGAACCCGGCTCAGCATGCTACCAACTACGCCACCGATGTCGTTATTGTTGTTAATGTTTCATTTGAGGAGCTAGGACGTCGTTATTTAGCCCCGTGTACTTAGGTTGTGTAAAATCTGATTGTGGTGTCTGTAGCAGTGTGTATGTGTGTGTATTCAATTCAAATGAGGGTTGAGAAGGAGGCGGCGGTGGCCTAGATTTAGGAACTATCCTGACATTTGCCTGGAGTAGAAGTGGGAAACCATTTCCAGAGCTTTTCCTCAGTTTATCCTCATATGAGGCTGAGCCCTCAGACCAGAATTAAATTTCTAGGTGAAAATCCACAGCCTGCTTCCAGTCTCCGACTGGGTCAGGAATGGAATGAATGAAGCCCCCATCTAGCGGCGAGGACATGAACTGTGCCGGCTGCCGAGGCCTGACGCACTCCTCTGGGGCAATGATTAAATGGATGACAGATGAAATGAAATGAATGCTGGAATGAAGTTGTGACAGGGAAAACCGGAGTACCCGGAGAAAAACCTGTCTGCCTCTGTTTTGTCCAGCACAGATCTCACATGGAGTGACCGGGATTTGAACCACGGACCCAGCGGTGAGAGGCCGGCGTGCTGCCGCCTAAGTCACGGAGGCTCCAATTAAATTTCTAGGTAACGCTGGTAATCGTACACGGACCTGAGGGGTGGCAGCCACGAGAAGGACTTCAGTAGGACACACAGTGAAGACGCAGCAAGCAAGCCGCTAGGGAGGAAGTTAGCATACTTTTTTTTTTAGCTACGTAACCTACGCGTTATGGAGTGGGTCTAATATGTTTGATACTCGAGTAATATCCGAAGTACAGTATCCTCATCAATTGCAGATAAGGTTCTTGAGATAAGTGTATTCTTTGTTGTTTTTTTCGACAATTAATTGTTAACTATGTTTTGGCTAGGAATTTTAAGATATATTTTTTTTGTCTCTTGCATTTTTTTTCTCCTGCTCACTAATACAGTATCTTGTTAAAGCCAAAACCCCCTTAGTTGTCAAAGAAGAATTCACAAGCATGTGCTTATCCCTCCGTACCATGTTACCTGTCATTCAAAATATCACCATACGATCAGCTGATAAGATTAGTGTGACCGAGAATAGAACTCGTCAGAATAAATAAGGAAAGGGCAAATCTATATAGAGTACAAGTACGTATAGAATGTTTGTTAATGAAGACCAGGTGATAATGACAAGGAAATGGCTGTGCTGTCATCACATGCTACTGTCCGTCCACCAGCTCATGGTCTTAGGGGACAGAAGGGAAGAGGAGAGACATTCCAGCTGCGTTGATTGAGTGGACGTGCCATGCCACTGCAGGTATTGCCAATTCAGCACCGATGTTATTCACGCTATGGTTACTCACTGCTACTTTCGTTTAGTTTCAGTTGTGAAATCGTACGGATCAGTAGTAGGTTGGCACTATTGTCGTTCGCGCAGAGGCCAGCTGTCTCCATTTGACTCGTTGCATTCCTGCCACGGACCTTAAGCTGGTGGATGGACAGTACATCCTTGCATCACTCGCATGTGCGAGCGAGAGTGTGTGTAATCATTAGGACTCGGATATTTAGGTGCTAAAAATCGGGAAAATATTTATTTTTTATGTATTAAAGATACCTGAAATATGTGACAATAAAATAAAAATATGTAATTATAATTTAGTTTATTAATGTGAGTATAAACAATATGCAGTACTCGCGAATGCAATTGTACTGACTGCTGAAGCATTACAATACACAACGAGATACAGCTTCAGGTTGTTCATCACAAATGACCGACGATTATCGCGAAACACTTATTCTGAAGGCGCGAAACAGCGGCAATATATTTCTTGCCCTTGAGGTGTTGGGTAACTTGAGATCGCTGTTCAGCCTTGATTGATTTCCCACATGGTTGGCAGAACAGAATGGTCCCATCGGAAGCAAAATTATCTTTAAATTCTGCAACAGACGATAATTTGTAGTTGTTTTTACTTTAGGCATCGTTGAACCGCCTTACACTTCACAGCACCAGAAATGAACTGCATGTGAGTGACTCTGGTTCCAGATAGCTGGGGGGCGGGGAGGTCTAGCACGTGGTGCAATATGGCTATGGACAAGGAAATCCCCGGCTTCCAAAGTGAGTGGCACGGGGCAACAAGTTAAGAATAACACAGTTGCAAGCTGACATACGCTCTGCATGAAGATTAGATAGCTCACGGGTTCATCCCCATTGAAGTAACACCGAACAAAAATGCAATAAACTGAAAATTCTAGCATACTGAATTTTAAAAATGTAAATATTATGTTTTTCTATGTGCTAATAAGTGAAACGCAGGAATTTATGCATTTATAGAAAAAATGCTTAAAATATGTATTTACATAAAAAGATATTTATTTACCTAAAAATCCGAGCCCTAGTAATCATAGCAATGTCACTAAAAACTACCTAGGTGACTCCCGCGCAATGAATTGAGTCCATAATTGTATTCAAAGAAGCCTCCGTGGCTTAGGCGGCAGCAAGCCGGCCTCTCACCGCTGGGTCCATGGTTCAAATCCCGGTCACTCCATGTGAGATCTGTGCTGGACAAAACGGAGGCAGACAGGTTTTTCTCCGGGTACTCCGGTTTTCCCTGTCAAAATATCATTCCAGTAACACTCTCCACTATCATTTCATTTCATCTGTCATTCATTTAATCATTGCCCCAGAGGAGTGCGTCAGGCCTCGGCAGCCGGCACAGTTCATATCCTCGCCGCAAGATGGGGGCTTCATTCATTCCATTCCTGACCCGGTCGGAGACTGGAAGCAGGCTGTGGATTTTCAATTGTATTCAAAAACCCGACACATCTTTGTTAGCTATCTACGATGTAATCTTCATTTTATTGATAGGAATACTGTATTGCTAAAACTACTGAACAATTAATTTCTAAATCGAATGTACCGGTATTGTAACTAACAAAAGGTATGGCCATCGCTCTAAAGTCTTGTTACATTACGTTTGATTTAATCCAGTTTAATGTGCATACAACTCGTAAACATACGGTGATGTTCAAGTAAAACGAGACTTATTTTGAAAACACTATTATTTTATTATCAGGGGCATAGCCAGAAAATAATATCAGGTGGGGTAGAGCCCTGCGCGGATAATCAAAGCGTTACCCGCACGTTTGTTATCCGAATCCGCTGACATTACAATGATATTTTTAATTTAACTTATTATAAAAAGCATAAAGTATTAAAGCAACATTTAGATATTTGAGGAGAAAGTCGTTCCCCTAGCCTATATATTGTCATGTGCTATGTTTAGTATAGACAGAATTGCAACCCTTTTCAGCTCGGAGTGTTATGTTTAATGGGAGAAAATATGATATGTCATAAACATCCAGGTCCTATTTATGATTTTCAACAAGTTCGGGTAGTATTCTAAAATCTTCCCGCAAATGAACTGCAAACAGTATCCACAGTTTATCCGCTATCCGCAAAGTCATGCAAACTATATCCACATGGCGAAAATTTTGTGCGTATACGCTGGTTTATCCGACCCGCATCCGCGCAGAGCTTTAGATATAAGTAGGGGAGGGTGGGCCACAGTGAGACAGAAAAAATATATTTTAGAATACTGTCTTATTTTTCGATATTTGAGAATGTCTTTATATACTGAAATATAAGTTGATTGTTGCTCATCAATTTCATACCCTTAGAATTTCCAAAACATCCACACGTTTCTGTAAAACTAATAAATTGTGAACATGTTGCAGCCGTCTCACTGTAGCCCACCCGTGGGTCACACTGAGACAGATGATGGTCCACATTGAGACACAATGAAAAGAATTTATTTTGACTGGTTAAATACATAGATAAACACTAAAACAGCCTCCGTGGCTTAGGCGGCAGCACGCCGGCCTCTCACCGCTGGGTCCGTGGTTCAAATCCCGGTCACTCCATGTGAGATCTGTGCTGGACAAAACGGAGGCAGACAGGTTTTTCTCCGGGTACTCGGGTTTTCCCTGTCAACATTTCATTCCAGCAACACTCTCCACTATCATTTCATTTCATCTGTCATGCATTTAATCATTGCCCCAGAGGAGTGCATCAGGCCTCGGCAGCCGGCACAGTCCATATCCTCGCCGCTAGATGGGGGCTTCATTCATTCCATTCCTGACCCGGTCGGTGACTGGAAGCAGGCTGTGGATTTTTTTTTATAAACACTAAAACAAAGAAATAATGCCAGAAAACACTACAGCACATTCAGATTCCCAAAATTTACAGAAAATTTGAGATATGACTTTTGTCTATTTGTTTTGACACATGCACAGGAAACCGGCAATAGTGATCTGTTGCCTTTCGCGGGGACTGAAGCAATATCTGCACCCTCTGGGTAAAAAAAAGAACTGCCTATCATTTTGGCACTTTTTCATAAGAATTTTACTTCATAATTTTCATCATCTAAATCTCGTTTCACTTCCCCGGTGCAAAATTTTGAGTGTTTCCCTGAAAACTCAACCAGAACGAAGTCACCTTCCTTAGGTTTGCGAGCAAGTTGATGAAATGTTAGGAGCTCGATTTCTTCATTATCTGATGAGCCGTCTGAATTACAAGAATCATCAACATCATCATCCATGGAAATGCCTGTAGCTAGGGCTGCCTTCTTGGATTTAAAGTTCCTTTGGCTGAACAAACTCTTCTTGCAACTCTCTTTATTTTTTAATTTTTATTTGTGGTCTTAAAAGCAAGTTTTTTTTCTTTCTTGGGTGTGAGTTGGAATGAAAGATCTCCCCTTTTCTCTCCTAGAAGTTGACTCTGCCCTCTCCTCAGCTTTGGGGTATATCCGTATATCTTTCTCACTGTCTCACTGTAGCCCACCCTACTGTGTCTCACTGTGGCCCACTTGCGACATGTAAAAACAATTATGTCTACTATCTCACCTACAATACTGAACAAGCTGACAATTCCAATAATTATTTAGTAATATGTATGTATTTCGACCATATCATATTCATAAATGTTCAATGATACACATAACTATAAAATAACAAACAACAAAGGAAGAAATTTTTACTTTTCTTACCTCAAAAACGAAGATGTTGTTTATCTCCTACATAACATGCTTCTTTCAAAGAGTAAACAGGATCAAAATGTCTGCTACCAGGAGAGCCAACCTCTAAGAAATATTAAAAAATGTCCCTCTTTCAAAAAAAAGATTTAATGAGCTTGTCTCACTGTGGCCCATGTCTCACTGTGGCCCACCTTCCCATACAGAATGCTTTATGGAGTGACTGGTTCCAGGGTCACTCATAGGCATAGGCGTGCGGGGTTAAGGTAGGCAATCAAACACGGGGACCCACAGGGCTTTAAAAGCGGTTTGGAAGTACTGTACATATGCAATATCACTTAGGCGCCCATTAGCTCTAATATCGCATAAGGGTGCCAACGGCATCTTACTGTACATAAAGGGCCCCTCCATAGAAGTGAAGAGAAAGGCCTCTGAAAGCTTACAAAGGCCTCTTACTTAGGCTATTATAGGAGCTCGAAATAAAGTTCCTAGTCATCCAAAAGCTATAAGAGGCCCCAGACATCTTCGGAAGGTTCACCATAGAGAGCTTGTAATTGTATCAGACGATCCTTGAATACTAAATGGGCCTCCGTACAGTTAGGGAGGTTATTGATGGTAAAAAGGGTATTGCATTGTTTCATGGCTCTCAGCTGAGCTTATGATGCCCCCAATAGTGGAGTTATTAGAAGAACATCACGTTTCTCAGTTGTGGCTCTTACTGCTAAGAGTGGCCCGCGGTCTTAGTTTTGAATCCTTTTTCATTGGGGGAGGGGTTGACATATGTGGGGTGGGTGGCTTAGGCTATATTTCTTCTGAGTACGGCAGTACGCGCTTGTTCCTTGTGTATATTATTCTTGTGTGTTTATTACCAAGAAAACTTTCTGAATTTGGGAATGCTTTAAGACAATATCCACATCATAATATAATTATGGAACGTTTCATATATCTTCACTTACAAGGGAAGTATCAGGTAAGACGGGTCGAAACCTATCTTGAAACTTTGTGGACGCAATCGTTGTACTATAAGAGGACAACATGTGGAAAATCAGCAGCCAGATTGAACGGCAAGGCTCCGAAATCGTACCTGACATCCTAATACACAGGCATGACGGCTGGCGGAGTTGGACATCCCTGCGGCATTCTAGTTGTCGCGTGCGGCTGCTTCCACCAGCCTTGAGTGCCTGGATCGTCAGGGCTGTCCATTTCAACATGTATGGTACTCGATACTTCCCATTGATTTATATGAGAGATTCGCCACATGATTTCAGAGCCTTGCAGTTCAATCTGGCAGCCAACGATTGCGTCCACAAAGTTTCAAGATAGGCTTCGACCTGTCTTACCTGATGCTTCCCTTGTTAGAGATATCTCTCAAGAGTTCAGTCTGCAAGTCTTCATGTACACCCTGTGGCGTAGACGTGTGCGTTAAATTGCTCACCACGACCTCAAAGAAGAGCTGCAGCAAGTCCGGAGATCGGAGGTTGACAGCTGCTATCATGAGTGTGGTTTCTCCATGTTCTCTCCACGCAAATTTTGGGATAGTACCTTATTTCAAGTCCCCATTCCCGACCCTAATAATTAGGCTACCGTTACGCACACTACTACAGTCACCACAGAAACACAGGTTATCAGGCAAATTGAACATACACCCAAGCACACTGGGCTGATGACCAAGATGCCCCAAGCCCCTAAAACGAATTGACAACAATTTTCATGTTTATGTTTTATAAGAACTAATCTCCCCCACTAAGGCACATCCAAGCGGTACGAGTTCAGGATTAAACCCCCCTTCCCTTTCCCAACACACCCAAGATGTTCAAAGGCTACTCAACTGTAAAATAATTAAACAATGTAGGGAAATAAAGAAATGTATCTAACAACTAGCCTCCGTGGCTTAGGCGGCAGCACGCCGGCCTCTCACCGCTGGGTCCGTGGTTCAAATCCCGGTCACTCCATATGAGATCTGTGCTGGACACAACGGAGGCAGACAGGTTTTTCTCCGGGTACTCCGGTTTTCCCTGTCAAAATTTCATTCCAGCAACACCCTCCACTATCATTTCATTTCATCTGTCATTCATTTAATCATTGCCCCAGAGGAGTGCGTCGGGCCTCGGCAGCCGGCACAGTTCATATCCTCGCCGCTAGATGGGGGCTTCATTCATTCCATTCCTGACCCGGTCGGAGACTGGAAGCAGGCTGTGGATTTTCATTTCATCTAACAACTCTGCCACTTTAGCGAAAATACTTAACACAAACAACAGAACTGCAATTTGGTGTCCTATCTGCCCGTGGCACGAATCCATTAATCTCAACGAACCGAACCTTTCGTCAATTTTATTGTAAAACATTGAAAACATTGGTAGTTGCCTTTATACCCGAGGCACGGTGATGTCATTAAAACAACTCCCTATGCACATGAGCTTAACGTTTGAAAAAAAAAGGACCGCTACCGATTATTTCTCATAGAAACGAATGGATCAATTGGCACCAAGCAGCACTCCTAGGCAGTGTTGCTTGGTTTACATCCGCCGCGGCCTAGTATGAAGTTGGTCATGCTCATGGTCACCTAAGCTCACACGGTGAATCCAGAACACTCCATAAGCTTCGGGCTTTCTCTTACGCGGGCTCTTGCTCTTCGCGTTATTCGAGAAATCCCCACAACCGCTGAACTCATAATGACGTGAGCTGCTGCGGCAACAAGCCTGGCCATTCATTGATGGACCGCGGCGCAAGCGCACAAACTTGTGTCTACGAGCTGACAATCGAGCAGCCTTCGGTTGAGCTCGGATGTTATCACATCACTCAGGTCTATAAGTTTATTCTCGTCGGGTGGTATTTTACGAAGTCGGAACGTAAGCAGCCAGCGATGATTACAGTAGTCTACCTCACGTACTTTTCTTTTTAAGAAGAAAAGCACGTTATATGCAAGCACGATACATTTTTAACACCGTACAGTAACTTAATTAACAGCACAGGTGAATTAAAACCCTCACTTCACCTAGAGCTTACAGAAATACAGGGTCATCGAAAAATAATGCCTAGATTTTAAATAGTTGCTATAAAAAACTATTAAAGGTAATGAAATGGTTTTAGCCTTTATATGCGTGGAAACGATAACTTTTTTTCAGATCTTATAATAATAATAATAATAATAATAATAATAACCCCTGGCACTACAGCCCGTGAAGGGCCTAGGCCTACCAAGCGACCGCTGCCATTTGGCCAGCAGATATTGGGGTGACGCGTGATCAGCGCATCGGGTCCCCTCGGTCGTTAATCTTAGTTTTCGTGATCAGGGCGCTGCCTAACTGTCAAGACAGCTACTCAATTGTCTTCACGAGGCTGAGTGCACCCCGTTCCAGCCCTCACGTCAGTTTCTAAAATCCCTGACGTAGCCGGGAATCGAGAGGCAGGCGCGCTACCCCAACACCACGGGGCCGGCTTTTCATATCTTACAATTAGTAAGTTTCAATTTGACCTTCGTTTGTTGCTCTGCAGACATCTACTCCGTAGTCCACGTCGTGTCATATCTGGAGTAACAGTAGAGATGGCGGCAGCAATTCGCTCTCGAAGATGCACCAAATCACGAATATTTTCTGCGTAAACAACGATTTTTATGTACGGTACCCCCAGAAAAGAGAAATCCAAAAGGGTTAGGTCTGGACTTCTGGGAGGCCAATCCAACCGTTTGGAAAGCGTGCTTCAAGTACAGTACATTGCGTACCGCTGAAAGGTAGTGAGGGGGAGCCCAATATAACGGCACGCTGTTCAGTCTGTTGTTCGATGTCTTCTATTTGAGGGAAGAAGCATGCCGAGATAAAGCTGGCCTGTAAATGTTTTTTCGTGAAGAAGAAAGGTCCAATAACATGGTCATGAAACAACCCGCACTACACATTGACTTTGGGAGAAACACGAACATATTCTTGGATTTCGTTAGGCAACTAGTCCGCGCAAACTAAGGTCACGCTAATGCATTAAACAAAACTTGCGCTAACCAATTACCACACAGTGAAAGAATCACAGGTTTCGATGTTATATATTTTTTAAATCTAGGCATAATTTTTCGATGACCCTGTACTTCGATTAAATCAATAACCCCTAATAGAAAGTACATTACTGTAATCAATGATTGTCATGAAATAAACTAAGCTATTCCCTTAGGGGTTCACAACTAGTGGGACGTGGGTCGCTGATCACGGGACCTTACCTGTGTCCAGAATTGTTTTCACTTACTTGTGCTTTCATCTTTCTTGCAACCTCACTTGGTCAGCTCTTTCGACCCTGACGTTATTAGGGTATTAGAGGCCTAGCATGTCTTCCTTTTACTACCTTAATTGGCCCTTGGCTAGCATTCTTGGGTATACCCGTGGAGGGCTGGGTTCGATTCCCGGCTCTGCCAAGACATTTAATTCTGGTCTAAGGGCTGGAACGGGATACACTCAGCCTCGTGAAACAAAACTGAGAAGAGGCGGGTTCAATTCCAACCTCAGCCATCCGGTATGCGGTGTTCCGTGGTTTCCCACTCCTACTCCAGGCAAATACCGGATGGTACCTAACTTAGGCCACGGCTGCTTCCTACCAAAATCCTACCTCAATTGCAAGTACACTCACCAGTACAGACATGACACAGTGACATAGGTTATCAGACAACTTCTACACACAACTGAGTACACGGGGCTAGATGTAGGTGTCCATGATGTCGCAAAGCACCTAAAGAATGAACAATAATTGGCCCTTGTCTTTTCTCCCCCCTGCCCCTTAATATTCTCATTTTTCGATGGAGAGACCTGTCATATTTTTATCCCCTCATACTCTAAGAGGTTTTAGTTCCACCAAGCACTCAGGATAGCGCCAGACCTTCAAAGGCTCGGGAGTTGGCGAACCCGATAGATTTCTGAGCGGGGTCCGTGTTTTGGTTCTTAGGTCCCTCTCCTCTTTCCATTTTTTATCTGCCTTTCAGGGATCTTCTTTCTTCCGAGTCCCTCAATCCTCATTCTTTAAGGGCTAAGGGCATTTGACGGCTACAGGGGGAAAATATCATGGTCACATAAAGCAAATGTTCAGGAGAGGAAATTGAAAAATCCAAGACTCACATCACACAGAATTTCAAAACTACAGTATAGAATTATTAATATCAAGAACCATGTTTGGAGCAAACATGCACATTACTTTTACTATTGTTACGTGCCACCCCCCTAGTGGCACTTTTGTTAACTGGATTACGGTGGGAAGAAGGCACAATACCAATTACTGCTTAAATAAATAATTAACTTTATTGTGGCCAGAAAGATACACTCCTCAACAGCAAATACTAGCAATTATTACCTTACTCCAGTTTCCTCACGTCGAGAATACTTCTCCTTTCACTTGTCAACAGACCACAGTTAATCCTTTCGCTAATGAGTCCGGTCCCGTACGCTGGCTAGAAATAGCTGCACTAGGTCTGTCACTCACTGTTTTGCAACTCACCACAATGACCTCTCTCGCACTGAGTAAGCACACTCGCTCAAAACACAGGCAGTCCCCTGTAAGCTCCTCACTCCCTTCGCTGTCAAGAGAATCAGCTTCACTAGGGGTTTCGCAAGTCACCACACTTCTGTCGCTCAGGATAAGCGCTCGCACTCGCTCGTAAAACACAACAACAACCACTGCTTGACAGGTCGCACTTATATAGCAGGCCGGTGACTCAATAAATGCTTCTAGATCCATCCAGGGTGTCACGGCTTCCCGAGGTTTCCATCGCTGGCTCAGTCACGAATATTCTGGACCATCCCTTTGTCCTAGTAGCCCTGTTGCATAAGGCGTACGCAATACACGAGGCAGGGCACAGCCCATCCCTGGGGCAGTTGTGACGCATGCGGCGAGCGATGACACAAACTCGCAGCCGTAACACCACCCCCATCCTAAAAAGGCTGATCGTCCCGATCAATCATTGGTCCGTCTGTGTCCCTCCGTAGGCTGCCAGGCGATCTCGATGCACGATCTTCATCTTCGCCCTCGGGCTCCGCTGGATCCTGTAGACGACATCGTTGATCCGTTTCACGACTCGGTACGGGCCCTCCCAGGACTTCTGCAGTTTGGGTGACAGGCCTTTCTTCCGTAATGGGTTGAAGAGCCAGACCAGGTCGCCCTCGTGGAATCCGCCGGCATCCGTCTGCTGGTCGTATCGGGTCTTCATTCGGTCGGTCTCGATCCGCAGTTTCCTCCTCGCGAACGCGTGCACGTCCTCCAGTTGGTCGACCAGTTCTTGACAATACTGGCTTACCGGGATCGGATCATTCCCAGGTCGGCCGAAGGAAAGATCGACAGGTAGACGGAGCTCCCTCCCAAACATGGCCCGGGCTGGTGTGCACCCGGTGGCTTCATGCACGGCGGCGCGGTAGGCCAGGAGAAATAGTGGAAGATGTTTGTCCCAATCCCTCTGGTGCTCGCTGACGACTATTCGGAGACGGTTCTCGATGGTGCGATTGAATCGCTCTACCATCCCGTCGGATTGAGGGTGTAGCGGCGTTGTCCTTGTCTTCCGGATTCCCAGCAGCTGGCATAGGTTCTGGAACACCTGCGACTCGAAGTTCCTCCCTTGGTCGGAGTGCAGCTCCAGGGGTACTCCGTACCGGCTGACGAATTCCTTCACCAGGGTCTCTGCAATCGTCGCGGCTTCTTGGTTAGGGAGCGCATACGCCTCCGGCCATTTGGTAAAGTAGTCGCTGACGACTAATATGTAGCGGTTCCCTGCCTCGCTTAATGGGAATGGCCCAGCAACATCGATGGCCACTCTCTCCATGGGGCCGCCCACGTTGTAGGTCTTCAGTGGACCCCGTCGTCTTCGTCCTGGGCCCTTGCTGGCTGCGCAATCGTGGCACCTCGCGCAGTGGTTCTCCACGTCTGTTCGGCATCCGATCCAGTAGAACCGCTCTCTCAGCTTATCCAGGGTCTTCTTTATCCCTAGGTGTCCACCAGATGATCATGAACTTCCTTCAGGACTTCCTCCGTCATAGCCTTTGGAACGACGACTTGCTCTCGAGATGACTTCCCGTCGGTGCTCTCCCAGGTACGGCAGATGAGGCCATCCCTTACAATCAGCGAGTCCCACTGTGCCCAGTAGGACTTAAACTTTGGGCTGCAGTCACTCACAATGTTCCACCCGGGTCTGGGGACATAGGCCCTCTTCCATTCGGCTATCAGTCCCAGGTCATCATCTTCTGCTTGTGCCCGCGTGAAAGATTCGCGGCTCCAGCTCCCTTGAAGTTCCACGGTAGTCCTTCGGCACTGTATCCCGGTGTTCTCCTCCCTTCGGGCACAGAAGGTGCAGTCTTCGGGGCACGGTCTTCGTGACAGGGCGTCGGCGTTAGAATGCAGTTGGCCTTTCCTGTGCTGAATCTCAAAGTTGTACTGTTGAAGCCTCTCTAACCACCGCGCGAGTTGACCCTCGGGCTGCTTGAAGTTCAGGAGCCACCGCAGGGATGGATGGTCGGTCCTGATGAGAAATTCTTGCCCGTACAGGTACTTGTGGAAGTGTTCAATGGTCTTCACGATGGCAAGCAGCTCCTTCCTGGTGAAGCAGTAGTTCCTTTCTGGCTTTGGCAAGGCCTTGCTGAAGTAGGCCACTACTCTCTCCTCGCCGTCCACTACTTGCGACAGGATTCCCCCTATGCCAAAGTCGCTGGCATCGGTATCGACGATGAACCTTGTTCCAGGTCTGGGGTAGGCCAGAATAGGCGCGGTGCACAGAGCCTGCTTGAGTTGTTCGAAGGCACTGTGGCATTCTGCTGTCCACGTGAAGAGTTGGTCCTTCTCAGTCAGTCGATGTAAAGGTTTGGCGATGTCGGCGAATCCTCTCACGAAGTGACGGTAATAAGTGCAGAGTCCCAGGAAGCTTCGTAGTTGGGACTTGTCCTTCGGAACTGGCCACTCCCTCACAGCTGCGGTCTTCTCTGGGTAGGTGCGCACCCCTTCCTCGGAGACGATATGCCCAAGGTACTGGACCCGCTTCTGGAAGAGCTGACACTTCTTGGGGCTCAACTTCAGCTGGGCAGCCCGTAGCTTCAACAAGATCTCCTTCAGGTTGCTGTAGTGCTCCTCGAAGCTCCTCCCCAGAACGATGACGTCGTCTAGGTAGACCAGGCAGGTCTTCCAGTGTAGTCCCCTCAGAATGGACTCCATTAGCCTTTCGAAGGTCGCAGGGGCGTTGCACAGACCGAATGGCATGACGGTGAACTGCCAGAGCCCGCTGCCCACAGAGAACGCAGTTTTATCGCGGTCCTTATGGTGGACCTCCACCTGCCAGTAGCCACTCTTCAAATCCAAGGTGGAGAACCATCTCGACCCTGATATGGTGTCCAGGGTGTCGTCGATCTGGGGTAGAGGGTAGCTGTCCTTCTTCGTGACGTCATTCACCCGCCTGTAATCCACGCAGGACCTGGTGGAACCGTCCTTCTTCTTCACTAGCACGACCGGAGAACTCCAAGGACTATGTGATGGCTCGATCACCCCTTGCTCCTTCATCTCTTCTACCATCCGGTCGACTTCGGCTTGCTTGGCGAGCGGGACACGTCGGAATGGAGCCCTGATCGGTGTGCTGTCCCCAACGTCGATTCTGTGCTGAACCAAGCTTGTCCTGCCGAAGTCTTTGCTCCCCACGGAGAAGACGTCCTGGAATTCGCGTAGCAGGTCCTGAAGTTGGCGTGATTGTTCCTCGTCTAAATGGTCCTGGGATCCTTGGTACAGCTTCTGTAGTTCTTCTGGCAGTGTGCGTCTTCTTCGGTTGTCCGTCTGCAGGTGTCCGTCTGTCGTATCAGTGATGCGGGCAATCCAGGTAACGGGCTCGCAGACTCCTAGGTTGGTGTCCCGGTGAACCGTAATGTCGTAGTCGTTCAGGTTGGACAGGCGGACGTACGGCCAAGACGTCGTGTTGATGAGAGTCTTGGCAACTAGCAATCCTTTTGTCTGGATGTCCTCATATTTTGGCTCGATGACAGCCGCCACTCCCTCAGCAGTTCCGTCGACAATTACGGCAGCGCTGACCTCCGTCCTGGCGGGAACGATGACGTCTTCTCTCAGCCTTACTCGTCGTGCGGTGATGGACTCGTGCGCAGGTTGCATAGCAAGTTCCTCACCTCCGAAGTGCAGAGTGTTGGTACTCAGATCCAAGATGATGTTGTTCTGGTCCAGGAAGTCCAGTCCGATGATCACTTCATTTGATACGTCAGCCACAAGCACTGGATGCTTTATCGCCCGTCAACCAATGACGAACTCCAGTGATGCTTCGCCATGTACCGGTGCGGTCTCTCTGGTCGCGGTTATTAGCTGGAGGTTCCTTTGTGTGCGTTGCACTCTCCACTTCGGGATCACGGTGGGACTGACGATGGTCCTCGATGCTCCCGTGTCGGATTAGCATGGGCCAGCTCTCTCCGTTGACGACTCCGTCGACCATCAGGCTGCTATTGTCCCTCCGTAACTTCGTCACACGAACCTGGACTGCCGGGGCTTGACGACTGCCACAAGCCAACCTTTGCCCCCCAAGGCTGGCTAATACTCGTTTCCCTGGGTCGCGCGGTTTTCAGACGACTGATTTCCCGTCGGATACCCTCGGCGGCGGCGATCACCGCAGTCTTTGCTCAGGTGGCCTTTCTTACCGCAGGTCCAGCAGGTCGGTAGTCCTCTTCCGGGCCGCCTCTCCGGTTGCCTTCCGGCTGTGTCGTTGCTGGTGGTGCCGCGACTATCGAAGAAACGGCTTAGCGCCTCCATTAATTAGTCGGCCAGGGGCTTGGTCTCGTTGGTTTTTACTTGTTCGTCGACGTCCACTTGACGCACCCGCGCGTGCATTCTGGATGCCTGTTTTGCCGTCTCGAACTCAAGTGCGTGGCTCAGCGCGTCTGTCAGGGTCTTATTGCGCGCGAGTCACAGCGCCTGTTGAGTGTCCGAGTCCCGTAGCCCGTCGGTGAAAGTCTGCGTCGCTATCTGCTCCAGAAAGTCGGCCGGCGCTGTTGGGTAGGCGAGCCTTACGAGGCGTGCGATGTCCATCTCGAACTCCTGCAGGGTTTCCGCGTTCTTCTGTACCCGGGTCCGGAGCTGCATCTGGTAGGCCTGCTGAAGATGGCTATCTCCATATCGGGACTCCATATGGGCGATCAGTGAAGCGTAGTCCTGGGATCCAGTCGGGATGGCCTGAAGGACGTTAAGGGCGTCACCTCTCAGCGCTACAATGAGAGCTGTAGCCTTTTCTGTGTTGTTCCAGTTATTTATGGAACAGGCCGTCTCGAAGTGACGTAAGTAGGTGCTCCACGGGACCTTTCCGTCGAAGGTTGGGGGCGTCACTCTGCTATGTCCCGTTCCTGATATTCCCGGTGTAACGGTGGGCGGGCGTTGGCGCAGCTCGGCAACTTCCTCTCGTAGAGCGTTGAGTTTCTCTTCCACCCCCGTCAGTGGGCGTTGGCGCAGCTCGGCAACTTCCTTTTGTATGGCGTTGAATTTCTCCTCCACCCCCATCAGCGGGCATTGGCACAGCTCGGCAACTTCCACTTGTAAGGCGTTGAATTTCTCCTCCACCCCCATCAGCGGTCGTTGGCACAGCTCGGCAACTTCCACTTGCAAGGCGTTGAATTTCTCCTCCACCCCCATCAGCGGGCGTTGGCGCAGCTCGGCAACTTCCACTAGTAAGGCGTCGAACTTCTTTTCCACTGCTGCGACTTCCTCAGGTAGGCCCTGTTCTAATTTCCTTTGGCTCTCCTCTAATTTCGTCAGCAGACACTCTTCCAGATTTTTCTGGCCATCCAGAAATTTGGCGGTTAGGTCCTCTGCTAACTTATTCTGGCCGTCCTTCAGGTCCTCTGCTAGCTTATTCTGACCTTCTTCTAATTTGGAAGTTAGGTCCTCGGCTAAACTTTTCTGGCTGTCTTCCGATTTGGCAGTTAGCTCCTTGGTTAAATTCTTCTGGCCGTCCTCCATCTTGGTTTCCATGCCATTTAACTTTTCTAGTAATGCTGCCAATTGCGCCTCCATTTTAGTTGTTTGTCTTGTAAAGGGCATGCACTCACAGGAAAATTAGAGAAAATGACCTGCTCGGGTTTTGAAACCAGGGCCGTCAGGTGTTGTGCTTGAGTTCGTAATCCGGCTTCTGACACCAGTTGTTACGTGCCACCCCCCCTAGTGGCACTTTTGTTAACTGGATTACGGTGGGAAGAAGGCACAACACCAATTACTGCTTAAAGAAATAATTAACTTTATTGTGGCCAGAAAGATACACTCCTCAACAGCAAATACTAGCAATTATTACCTTACTCCAGTTTCCTCACGTCGAGAATACTTCTCCTTTCACGTGTCAACAGACCACAGTTAATCCTTTCGCTAATGAGTCCGGTCCCGTACGCTGGCTAGAAATAGCTGCACTAGGTCTGTCACTCACTGTTTTGCCACTCACCACAATGACCTCTCTCGCACTGAGTAAGCACACTCGCTCAAAACACAGGCAGTCCCCTGTAAGCTCCTCACTCCCTTCGCTGTCAAGAGAATCAGCTTCACTAGGGGTTTCGCAAGTCACCACACTTCTGTCGCTCAGGATAAGCGCTCGCACTCGCTCGTAAAACACAACAACAACCACTGCTTGACAGGTCGCACTTATATAGCAGGCCGGTGACTCAATAAATGCTTCTAGATCCATCCAGGGTGTCACGGCTTCCCGAGGTTTCCATCGCTGGCTCAGTCACGAATATTCTGGACCATCCCTTTGTCCTAGTAGCCCTGTTGCATAAGGCGTACTCAATACACGAGGCAGGGCACAGCCCAGCCCTGGGGCAGTTGTGACTCATGCGGCGAGCGATGACACAAACTCGCAGCCGTAACACTATTTTTCAGTAAATATTGTTTCAAATGAGTTTAAATTACTACACCACGTAAGGGTCCGTGGTCATTTCCTCCTGAAATTAAATTACAAAAAGAAAGTGGTTGTTATTATTATTACGATACGCGACCAAAATATAACAATGGGCAGATTAGCTGTTCCGCCCCTTAAAACAAAAATAACTAACTAATTAACTAACGAACAAAAGTATAACTACAGTTTGTATTGCGAGCATATTGTTTACAAAATACATAATTAGAAAATGTTCAATTAACAATACAAATTGAAAACTAATTACTATATCAATGTCATGATTCTTTTAAATTTCACTATTATTAATAATAATAATTTTGCTTTCTTGTGATTGCAATTATAATTCAAAACTAACGACATTTCAAGCTTTATGTTCTCTGAGTACTGAGGACGGCGGGAAAACAACAAGGATTTAAACGCTCTGACCTGAAAGAAATACTACCTGAGATATTTATCACAAAATAACACGCTTTTACGTACAAAATACATGAGGGGCGGGCAGGTTATCCAAATACGGTGTTACATTCCTTTAAACAACCATCAGCAACGCCAAAATTAACCTCTACTAAGGTATGCACTTCAGTTGAACATACTTATGTCATCTTTAGTGTAAAGATTAACGCTTTATCACATCAATAGGATGAAGTAGCTTAATAATAATAATGTTATTTGTTTTACGTCCCTTTTAACTACGGTACTGTGGCTTTTAGAGACGCCGGGCTGCCCCGAAGGGGATCATTAACGTGCCAGTAAATCTACTGGCACTGGCACGGCTCCCTCGCATTTGCGCACCCTCAAATGCCAACTGCTTGCGCCAGGAATCGATCTTGCAACCTTGGACACAAAGGGCAAGAACGTTACCACTGAGCCATGCAGCCAGTCATGAAGTAGCTTGTTACCGTCTTTAGCGAGGATTTTAACACTCGTAGCTTTCGCTAAGAGTTATGATTTTCACAAACATCAAAAAAATGAAATTATACTGGATTTACAGGCTTTAACAGGCACCTGTCCTATTAATGTTCGGTGATAACGGTAACACTAACTTAAATCCCAATTATATAGCACATTGTATTTACCTCTCCCTTAGCACATAAAAAATAGGTTGCAGAGAATATTTCTTGCTCATTATCGATTGGTCTCAAAACTCTCAACTCAACAGGAATAAAAGCTTCCGCAGTTAAAAGGGACGTAAAACTAATAACATTTTTATTAAAGTCTTGGAATCGGGCTTCTTAGTCGAAAATGCTCTTCTCAAATTGCATTTTTGAAAAGAGAAGATGGGTAATTTCATTTAAATTACATCGTTGGATAGTTATGTTTTTAGACGTTTTATGTCTCAGTTGTGATACGGCTACTCTTCCGTGACCACCACCCAACCATGACGAGACGAATGCCGAGCGTGGTCGGGGGAACCCGAACGGCTGCTCAATTGTCAGCTCCTAGACAATATATAAGCGGCGAGCCTCAGCGGATTACTCGCAGTTAAACAGACAGCCTGTGGGGCAGTGCTGTATACGATATGTACCTGTGGTGGGAGTGATTCTATTACGCTTATGGAAATGTGTATTTCTCTGGAAAGGACTCGAAATTACTACAAAGAGGATACTGATCTCATACTTTCAAGAGTGAAATATTCGTGTACGTGTGGTGAAGTGTAGCGACATTTTTTTTTTCAATTACTAGAATATATTGTTGTAAAGTGATCGACCGATACTAAAAGTGAATTTGTGTTGTGAAGTCATGAGGGTTAATGCAGAAATGAAAATGGGTCGTGCTCTTAGGAGAAAACATCCTGTCATCGAACAGGTGAGTTAACTATGTATTTTGATCTGACAATTGTAGGAAATAAGTTAAGTGTTACTTTTCAAATTAGTTAACAAAGAATTTTATCAGTAAAGTTGCTGACTTCCACCGTGGTGTATTGCTGATGTTAACTTATAGCTCAGGTGACTACCGTGGTTTTCTTACTTAGTAGGGAGGGGGAGGCGGTTGAATCATTCTTGTGAGGGCAATTGAGCAGCTATCGGATACAAAATATGGCGACCTCTGTAAAAGAAACAAAGGCGACATTGGTGAATTTATTGTTGCTCATATCAATGTAGACTGCAATACTGTTCATTTTTATACAGTTTCAGAATCATTTAATATAATGAGTTTTTAATTAATTATTTAAAATAAATGCATTTATTTTGTATATAAAATGTGCCTAATTGCAGGAAATATTCACTATCTGTATGTATCGGTATATTTCCTGACATATTTGTTTAAATTAATGAAGGAGTAAAAGGTTCAAATATAACTTTGCTGTACTCTTTCTGTCACTTTCATCAATTTCTGGTGAACAAAACTGTTTAACAGCTTATTACAACTACATTTTAGTCTATTTTCATTTACAAACAAACAGGCTTGTGATATCACCTTTAGTCCGTGTGTGTGTCCCCTAATGAAATCTAAACGGCCGGAGCGATTTCAATGAAACTCTGTAAAAACATAGTACTATCTTGTCCGACCCCGACCGTGCCTTTCAAATTTTATTCCGTCTCTCCAATCCAACATGGCGACTGTGCGAAATATTTCACCGGTATTCTATATCTCCGAAACTATTACCGATACCACCCTGACATTTTGTACGGTGATAAAGAGCACTACTGGAAGTTTACCTGTAGCCTAACTTTCAAAAACCTAAGTACAAAACGAGCATGGTGGCCAAGCGAAGTTGAAACATTTAACTTAAATAGACTTTTCCTGCGATCTAACCATCCGAGCGCAGTGAAACATGACACAGCAAATGTTTATACACATTATAATGCACTGACATAATTTAGTTCAATTGTTTACATAACATCAAGATGACAGCTGTGCGAAATTTTAAAATCACGTTTTTATTTCTTGTGTCCTAATCATGCGATTGAAGTTTGAATAATAAACCTACGCAATAATCTACATAACTCTTGCCTAAATACTGTATATAAAAATCCAACATGGCGACCACCCGAAATATTTAGATGGCTCTCAATATCTACGAATACCGTATATTACAACAATCAAATTGGAATGTTGTATGTTTTTAGAGGCAATTAACATAAATAGGATGTATATAAGAATGTAGGCTATTTAGTTCTTCACGAAACTACAGTCCTTGTTATGGATGTTATTTTCCCAGTGCTTATGGATGTTCTTTATCCAGAGCTACAGCTAAATAACATAAGATTCGTGCGACGCATGCACTTGTCTCATGTCTCGTATTCTGGAGATCAATAATTAAATACCAAGTATATACAGGTTTCCAGTGAGTCACTGGCCTTGGGCGGCAGATTTCCTTCCTGACGCCGTATCAGGGAATAGGTTCCAATATTCCGGTTGGGGTCACTAAGGTTGGAAAGGGCTCACCTAGACCTATAGACCCTGTGCAGGTGTAAACAGATACACGTGCTCGTGTCATACCTTGCGTGTCGGCCATACAGGACAAGTGCTGCGCTTACACCAAATGCGTGGGGGACCGGGGAATCTTCTTGGGAGAAGTCCAGGCAGTTGCTCTGTTTTCATAGCCTTAGCGACTTGTTTGAAGGTTTTATTTTTAAATAGACCTTCCGCGCTATTAGCTCGGGCTACGGCGCCTCTAATCTAGTAAGAATGCTCTTGCTATGATTGCCAAGGAATTGCATACCGGTACTTTTTAAGCTTACCTTTGTCTGCATGCACTAATAAATAGGCTATAACATAATTTAAAAGAAGGTGTTGTGGTTTGCTAAGAATTTGAGATCATTAAGAAAAGTGGAAGATAATATTGTGAATAATGTATTTTATCTTCCCTGTGCTTTTACTGACTTACAGGAATTGTTTAAGGCTGACTTCTGTATTTTCTACTCTAAAACATTTTACACCTTTATTAGCATAGACTTCAGTCCCGGGATTTGTATTTTATTTAGAACAAGCTGTCCTCGGCATGCATTGCAATGCCAATCAAAAAGAAAATGATGTTGGCGTTGTAATTTTAGTTAGTTATTTTTGTTTTAAGGGGCGGAACTACGAGGTCATCTGCCCCAACGTTGTAATTTTGTTTGTTGAAGTGCTTTTTGATGCACTATTATTTTCTTTTTTCGTTAACTGCCTCTAATGTATTGCAAAATGGATTTACTAATTCAGAAACATTCGTGGGAGCGTGCACAACATCTCACCAAAGTTTTATCACAATCGTATGAATGGTTTAAGAACGCATACAGGACTTTGTACAAACGATTCGCGCGCCGTCACTCATTTGTTGACTCTGCTCGTTCGATATCAATAGTGAAATGGATTTTCTAAGTCAGAAACCTTCACTGGAGTGTACACAACAACCCATCAAAGTTTCATCGCTATCGGATGAATAGTATATGAATGCTGACGGAACTTTTATGAAACGATTCGCGCGTCGTCACTAGTTTGTTGAAACTACTCGTGCGCTACCTATTGCAAAATGGATTTACTAAGTCAGAGACCTTCCCTGGAGTGTACACAATAACTCACCAAAGTTTCATCGCAATCGGATGAATGGTATATGAACGCAGAAAGGACACACACACACACACACGACTATCACGTAACATTCATCTCTATCTCTACTTATTTTTTTTCTATGTCCTTGTGCAGAGGACATTGGGCCGTAAATATAAAGTTTGACACGAGTGTTTGCATATATGCACTTATGGCTAGGTATTTTGTCTACATACGGAACAGAATGGAAAGAAGCATGGTAGCTTACGAGGTCTTGCATTCCCACTGTCGAAATTGTCTTCTTCTAGTGTTTACTCCACATTACTTGCTCCCGTAAAGGACAGTAACCATTTTAAAATGGATAAATAATTACCTGTATTAATTGCAGTGCAATAAAGGCCACATTCTATTGACTGACAGACCGAAATTTAAATTATTTTTAGGCCTACTCTAAATATTCTCGGAATATAGGCATACAATTTATCTGAATGTAGAAAATGTCAGGAAATATAACCGAAATATGACCTTAAATCGCAAAAATATACACAATTCGACCAAGATTATGAAATTGACCTGTTGATGCAAATGTATGACAGTTTATAATAAGAGAAGTAATCAAAAATGGGGAGCATCGTGGCGTAGTAGCTTCACTGCTCGTCTTTCACCAGGACGTCTGGGGTTTGAATCCTGATGACAATAGGGAAGATCACGTGGTGTCAAAGGGCATACGGACTTAATTTTTCGACAGACAATTAAATGAGCCAGGTTGCCTCCGGTGGCCCTAAACAAATTAATCAGAATATTTCAATTTTTGTTTAATTCAACTCGACAACTGAAAAAAAAAATCACGTCATAAACATCCGAATCCTAGTTATAAGGAAACATGTAACAGAGGGGGGGGGGGGATAGCCAATACGTCACTGGGTGAAGGTCATAACACAAGAACATGCGCTTCTTGATGTATTCACCGCGTAGTGACGAGTCCCCACAGCAGAGCTGTATTGCATGTTGCAGGTTTACTCACGCAAGGCGGCGAGTACTCGGCTGCTCACTGGCGAGCTGTTCGGCTCCGACAGTTCTTGCTTTTAAATTATAAAGTGTTGACACTATTGCGCATAACTACCGGTAATGTGACAGATGATCAAATAGTGTATTCGAGGGGCGTGATGGTGCAGTAGTTAAGCTGCTGGCCTCTCATCAAGGTGGACCGGGTTCGATTCCCAGTCAATACTTGTGAGATCTTCGAAGTGAAATATCACGTCCTGCG
Organism: Meconema thalassinum; assembly: GCA_946902985.2. NCBI lineage: Eukaryota > Metazoa > Arthropoda > Insecta > Orthoptera > Tettigoniidae > Meconema > Meconema thalassinum. Next base: position 264,674,473 of record OX336390.1, on the reverse strand, counting down.
GTTCGGATTCCACGTTAAAATGAGGTCCCGTGGCTCATGATCGCGAGATTATAGGTCACGTAAAACCACGAGCTTCCTTCCTTGCTTCCGTGTATTCGATACATAGAATTATTGGTAAAATAAGAAAAAAAAATGACAGTCAGTCTGAAAGACTAGACTTAGTATCACTTTAAATGCTACTAATGCTGCGTGAACCCAAAGTCCGTTAGCAAAAATAAATAAATTAATAAATAAAATATATATAAAAAAGCAAGTGCAAACCAAGGTCAAAGGAGGTAGCTGGCTGGATGACGTCACGCTCACCGGAGCGCGCGGGGAAAGGAGGAAGCTCAAGCAGTACTATGACGTCACACACCTCAGTGCATTCTCGGTACATTTCGTCCTGTCACCGTAACGTAACGCCAGACCCCAGCGAAGTCGGCATAATCATTTAAAATGATAAAAACTTCTGCATGTCCCATTTTCATTGTATTTCTTGATGAAGGGTTACACCCAGGCTGTTCCCTCTCTGTGCTTCTTGTGTAATTATAATAAAATCACCATCATCGTATAGTCTCAGCAACCGTAGTGTAAGAATAATTTCTTCTTTGTGCTGCCGTCTGGCAGAGAAATCAAATCTCTAGCTGAGATTTTAATAATTTTTATCTTGTTACAAAATGTGATACGAGAGGTGAATTACGACTTGACATCGCAGGAGTCGGAGGGCGTTGGATTTTGCCCGTCTTTCAGAGATTAGACTTCTCAACCGAGATTGAACTCCTATCAGAAGGTGGACCCACTACCTCCGTTCCACTGAGAAAACTGTTTCATGTGTGATTCAGGAGGAAACCGTCTAACTTCCAAAATGTGCTTATTAATAGTGATTTTAAGGAAAATTATTACAGTAGTCACTGAATGATGAATTTCACAACGCTGATTAACTATGAAGATTGGCAATTTCGGCGTCACATTTGAAACACGTATCATGAGTTATGAGGGCCATTCAAAAAGAACAGAGTCGGAGGCTATAAAATGAAAACCTATATCGCCCTTTCAAAGGTATTGCTCAGCACTGTTGAGGCACTTGTCCCACTGCGACGTAAGGTGGTGAATGGCCGTCTCGTAAAATTCCTGGGGCTGCGTTGTGAACCAGTTCCGAACGTACTGCTTGACGTCATCGTCCGAGGTGAATCGTTTGCCTCTCAGAGCCTTCTTCAGCTCCCCATAAATGGCATAATCGCAGGGAGACACGGACTGTATGGAGGGTAACTTGAGGACCTCCCATTGGAATGTCTGCAAGAGCTCCTTGACTACGTTGTCTGTATGGGGTCTTGCATTGTCAGGGAGCTGAATGATCCCGCGGGTGACCTGTCTTGGTTGGTTCAATTTGATCGCTGTGCGAAGGGACATTAATCGTTGTCTCATGCTGCAGGAAGTCCATAAGGAGGGGGCCCTTTTGGTCAAAGAAGAAGCTGAGCATAACCTTCCCCGTACTCGTGAGGACGGCCTTGCATTTTTTGGGTGGCGGCGAGCCTGCATGCTTCCACTGGCGACTTTGTCGTTTTGACTCGGGTTTAAAGTGATGGCACCATGTCTCGTCTCTTGCGACCACCCATGCCAGGAATGCATTCCCTTCCTTGGCATATCGCAGCAGATGTTCAAGAGAGTGTCCAATTTGACAAGCTTCCTGTGCTGGTTGAAGACTGTGAGGCACCCATTGGGCGCACTTTTTGCTAAATTGCAATCGGTCCTTAATGATGGCGTGAACACTTCCGACAATCACTCCGACCTCTGCGGCAATGACTGCTACCGTAACTCTCCGGGCTTGCATAATGAGGGCTGGACAATGTCATCGGTAATGTGATGTGGCGCTCCAGACCTTGCATCATTGGCCAACGACATCCGTCCTTCCCTCAATCGCTTGTGCCACGGACAGGCACTGCTCTCCGTACGCTTGTGCCATTCTTCGATGAAATTCCGTTCCGCGCACTCCTTCCGCTGTCAGGAATCGCACCACACCCCTTTCCTCTTCTTTTGACGCCTCCATGTCACTGGTTTCCGTATGCCTTGAGTGCCGTGGACGGTCTACGCGTGCTTGCTCGCTCTGTCGCCACGTGGGTATGCATCCGTGTCCGCTCTCATAGGGACCGCACCGTTGTCTCCAGGCCAGGGCATTACGATCCGTTTAGCGGGTTTCATTGTATAGCCTCCGGCTCGTTTCTTTTTGAATGACCCTTATATAATAACAGCAATCCATTCATGAGGGCTTTTCCTATTGGATTAGTTTTAATGTGTATTATCAAACTTATTATTAATGACCTGACATATAAATTTCAACCTCTTGCATAGTTGGCGTTATGAAATTGAACTTCCAGCTGTTATTGCTCTTTTCTCAGAATTACTTGATTCTCACATCTGAACTTCTGTGTCCAGAGGAATTAGACTATTCAGTGTATGTATTCGATTTTCTTCAATTTGGCGTGTTTGCAAGGTTGTGATTATGACTCGAAATGTTCATATTTTATCCTCATTCCTTATGACTTGCACCATTCACAAGACTGCTTTGGAGATGTTCATGAATCACACCAACCAGGCCATAAGAAATGGAAGGGCTGAGGGACCCGGGGAGGTAGAAAAACCCAGAGAAGGCACATTTTAACTCAGCCTAATATCTAAATCATTTTGAAATTTTCTGATTAGGCTATGTTATTTAATGTGAACAATCTGCAAACCGTTATAAAGAGAACACAAACTGAATTTTATGATACGTTAACCATTAACTTTAATTGTTTTCTCCTGCAATTCTGCCTGTTGCGGAGTTTCGCCTACCACGTCAGGCTCATCAGCGGGCACTTGATCCTTTGGGATAATGTTTTGTCAGTGGTAAGCACAGCTCTCTTTCAGAAACGTTCTGGATTTGAAATATATAGCTAACCATTGGCACAATAGGCTATAAATCCAAAATAATGTTAGGCCTATGTCCTGACCGTAAAAGTCCAAGTCGGACGATTCAGAACCCTTGACTGATTTACGCCAAGTGATGTAGCCTATGTATGTCTACATGACGGCAGACAGGTGCATGCCCAAGTTACCAGGTGTAAACAGCAAGATTTCCCTTGCCCCAAAGTAAAACAGCACAATCAAGCGTAGTACGTGTACAGCACCCCTACTGTGTTAATTGGATTAAGTTAAATCGTTCCGTTACTTTGTTATACCTTCTTCATTTTATATTTTCGAACGGTATGTGAAATGGCTTTGACCCCAAGCCTTCACTCTTCAATATTATTATTATTAATAATAATAATAATAATAGTACGGTAATAATAATAATAATGACATAACTAGTAACATATGGAGATTTCTTTTTTTTTAGCTAGGTCTCTCACTTGAAGGTTGATGGTTGGCCTCGGCCTGGCCCTTGAATACTTGATACACGGAACGCCTCTGAAGTCTTGGGTACATCTCCGTTTCTCTTCCGCGCTCAACGTAGCTGTGTTGTCATGATGGTGTAATGTACACGGAAGGTGGAAGTGGCGTCATGTCGCGAGGGGGAAGACGTGCCGTCAGATTTGACATCTTCTTTAACTGAACTAAGATTTCTTGTAATTTTCACGTGCTGCATTGTTTTGAAAATGTTTTCCTCCTGTGTTTTCCACAGGGACGTTTAACGTTCGGTATCTATAGAGTGATAAGGAATACTGTCGCCGGAAATTCCTGCTCACTTAGGCGAATTGGTTAGATGTCAAGTGCTAGTTTCGTTTTCCTCCAGCGCACTTGTGTTGTGGTCCCGTCCATAGCGCCACGTTCTCGTTTAGGCTACAATGCAGGCCTGCATTCCCGAGACCGTTTTCAGGATTTCACAAATGTCTACCAGCTTAACAGTCAAATATGGCCCTAGCTGGCTTGTTATTTTATTTGTCTTTCTTTCTCGATATCTACTTTATGTGTAAATTATTCTTAACTTATTTATTTTTCTTAAATGATTTTGAACATATAATAATGATGTGGGTTTAACTTCCCAACGAATATTGCGATTTTGCAGATGCCAGGATTCCGCAATTTTTCTCTGAATCGGATCTTGAACGTACCAATAAATTGACTGGTACGGCCCTCCCGCATATGCACCCTCAGATACCTCGGGTGTCCGTGCCTTAGGGTCTACCTGACACTTGTTCTCAAACAAAACTCGCTTCAGTGACATCGGCGAAAAGCTAAAGCTTTCAAAGTTGATCGCCACCTAAGTGATTCTTATCAGATACCTATCAACTATACCAAGATTCAATCCAGCAACTTTGGGCACCTTACCTTCTGCTGCACTATAAGAGGACAGCGTGCGGAAAATCAGCAGCCAGATTAACTGCAAGGCTCCGAAATCGTACCTGACATCCTTGTACGCAGGCATGACGGCTGGCGGAGCTGGACATCCCTGCGGCACCCGGAGTAGTCGCATGGCGGGGCCTATATGCTGACTGGAGCGTGCAGCTGCTTCCCACCGACCTTGAGTGACTGGATCGCCAGGGCGGTCCCTTCCAACATGTACGGTACTCGCTACTTCCCATTAATTAATATGAGAGATTCGCCACATGATTTCGGAGCCTTGTAGTTCAATCTGGCGGCTGATTTTCCGCACGTTGTCCTGTTATAATACAACGATTGGATCCACAAAGTTTCAAGATAGGCTTCGACCTGTCTTACCTGATACTTCCCTTATTAGGATCACCAGTAATGTCTGAAAGCAAGTTTTAACTTAACGGTTGCAGAAATAAATATTGGAAAAAAAAAAAAACCACATTGATACAGTAGTCGTCTATAGAGTATTAAATCATCTGCATTCCACAGTATTTTAGTAATGGGCTCGGGAAATTGTAGTTGGGAGCAGGGACGTATATAAGGGTGGGGGGCCAGCCCCCCCCCCCCCCCCGATTTTTGACACATATATTTATGAATTAAAATATTAAAAACTAATATACTTATCATGTACTGTTGTTACTAAGCTACAGATGACAATGTTGCAAAGCAAGGCGACGGTAGAGCGATGTAAACAGTGTGACAGTCAGTTTACTCTGATCTTATGTGTAACAACATAACTTCTTATTACTCTCCAGTGCCTTCACTCTTATGAACATACAAAGAACAGCAACAAGTGCCCTTGAAGCGTGTACAAAAGTTTTTTCCCTAACGTTTATACCCTTGATTTGCCTGTCTCTGTAGATACCAGTACCGCCGAACGGAGTTGGTTGAAAACATACTTAAGAAATTCTACTTCTGAAAACAGACTCAACGGTCTAGTATTGTTAGAGAGACATAAATCACTGACTAAGTTATAAACCGATTTGGTAATGCTTCAAGAAACCTTGACTTTATATTATAGTGTGAATTGTAAATCAAAACAGTAATGTTAATTCTTTCCATCTTAATACTATCAAGTGAGCAAGATGATTGTATTAATAAACAGTAACATAAAATGGTCTTAGTTGTGTTCGACATTAACCAGACATAAAACATCATAACCAATTGGTGAAAAAGTGATGCCACATAACCTTAAAACTCATCATTTTGCATCAAATTATACGAAAGTTTCCCGGGGAGAACGGACCCCCTATTCTTTGGGGCCTATATCATGCCCCCTAACACCCGGTTGGGCACCCCCCAAAATAAAACTCTGTATACGCCCCTGGGTGGGAGTGAAACTGGTTCTTGAGGAGAAGGGATACATCAAAGTAGTCTGATATAATTGTAATTATTTATTATTGGTCATTTATTTTAATTATTTATTATTGGTCATTTATTTATCATCTAAATCTTCTTTGATCTCTTTTTACAGCCGATTTCTGTTAGATGTTAAAGTGTGTCACAGGTTAAGGCCTAAGCAGGCTATTCTACTTGAAGAGCAACACAAAGGATTATGTATTCATCGGAGTCTGAATATACAATCATTGATTTTCTTTGTCATTGTAGCATAATGCAGTACTGTTAGTGCCATACTAATTCATCAGATTATTAATTGAGAATACTGTCTAACCATTATGTTGTTATTCCTATGTTTCAGAATCCAACCGACACCTCTCACTTTCCCCATGGGGAATTTGATCAATTGAAGAAGAATTACCGAACTGTACAAGAGGAAAACTTCAAGTTGCAAGCAGTTATAACAGACGTAAGTTGGATTGTGGTGACATATTACTCACATTCCTACCATATCATATTGGTATCTTGTGCTGCTATTTAGTGATCATTTCTAATTACTTGTAGGTGACCGAGGTAAACAAGAGGTGGCAAAAGTACAACAATGATCGGCAGATGTATGTGCAACGGCTGCTCTCAACGATACAAGACCAGCAGGAGCAGATGAATAAGATCGCGGAAGAGAGAATATTTCCATCCAAGGAGGTGAGACACTATTATGTTAAATCAAATATTCAGTGATTATACAAAATAGTACAGTAACTTCAATGGTAAATAATTAATACCAGATAATAGGTATAAATCATATAGATCCAATAAAACAAGATATTAAATAAAACTTTTAATGATTGCAAATCATAAGATAAAGAAAATGTTCATAATTCATATCCTAATCATCCTCCTAGTTGTAGGTCACAATTAAGTTCTCCTTAATAATTCGTAGAACTAGTGCATGAAGAGAGGTTTCCTTTTGAGCACAAGGCGTTGGAAAACATTAAATCTAGCTAGTGGCTTGTGCTGAGACCTCTAATTTAAAGTCTACTTGTCGACAATGGAAAGATACCCAGGTTACTGCTGTAGGTTTGCTTTCTTGTAAGCCCAAATTGAATCCCTCGCTATCATTTTCTGTGAACATAAAGGCGTCTAATATTTGATATGAGTAAAAATATTCTGTAGCTTTTTCAATATTATGTGGTTATATTTTCCCATTGCAGTTGAGTGACCAGTCAGGTGATGCCAAGCCAACAGTAGAAGTGTTGACATTTGAGAACGTTCGTCTTCAGGAAGAGGTGATGTTGCTTCGCCAACGATTGGAGGATATCGAAACGGAACATCGTGAACATGTCGAGGTATTAGAGTTCCAACTGAAAGCGCATCGTGATGATTGGGAAGCCGAGAGAAGCGAAAAACAACAAGCGCTGCAAGACAAGGATACAGCCGACAAGAAGCTGCGCGAGCTGCAGAAGGATCTCCGAAGCCTCAAACAAAAGGTGAGCATGGCTTTTGTTTTTACTTATATGCCTTTCTGTTCTATTCCTCCTCCTCCACCTCCTCTTCAACCCATGGCTGTATCTAATGATTTCCTTTTGATGGGGAATTACTTCAGTTTGGAGCAGGATCTTCCTTCTTTGATGTCCTCGAGATTACATACTCTGGATCTTCCCTGTAGCCTACAGTTTTCCTTGCATACATCCTTCCAATTTCAACATCAAACTAATGTCTCAATCACTGACAAGCCTGGCAATCGCTGCTCAAACAGTGGCGAGAGGAGAGTAATTCATTGTACATTGGTGTGGGAGGTGTACTATTGAGCAAGAGAACAAATCCAAACAAGTCCAGCTGGACTTTTCTAGCAAATACTGAACAAACTTTAAAAGGAAGTTTTAAATCTATAGTTAGTGAATAATCCTTGTTTGTCTCTTCTCTTTTGCTGATGTCAGTGATACTGTAGCATACCCCCTACACTCCATACTAGGGGCAGATGACCTCGTAGTTCTTCCCCTTAAAACAACAATAACTAACTAACTAACTAACAAACACTCCGTACTAACATGTGTTTAGCAACCTAGCATACTATCTTGTTAATCCATAATGGGTCATCAGGGGTCAAAGTTTTTATTAAGACAATTGTCTTGTTTGTGGTTTAATCATGTTTTGCTTCAAAAGAGGAAATATATAACCTCTTTTAAAAATTGTTGTATGTAATGTAAATCACATGTGATACAATTACAGAAGCATATAAGATAAACACTGTTGCTATTTAGATTTACAAAGGATCTCTTTTATGTTAACTCCAAATGTCACTGAATATTGTGTACTATCAATAGAGAATTAATATTGTGAGTTTAAAAAGTTGCTGAATCCCAATTTATATGGAAAGGTATTTCCAAGAATTGTTCACTGCTACACTGTGACAAACTATTGGTGGAGCTCGTCTCCTCTCTCGTCCGCCAGTTACAGTATATCTACAGTCTTATTAGGTGTCGAATTATGCTCTTTCTCATCTTTCTTATTGGTCTAGAAGATTGTGTCCTTTCATCAACTTTCTTCAGAACTTTTTCATTAATGTTTGTCTGTTGTTCTTTTGCAGTATCGAGAGGAAAGACTTCAGTATGCCAGCCAATGTCGGTGTTGCAGGGGCAACGGAGGCAACTCGGGCCAGTGCAACTTCTTCTTCGCTGGCAGCCAAGTGCACGTGGATCAGAAGCCTCACTCCAAGACCTACAGAACATCGGTACATCTTCCTTGCACTTCAGTATGTATGGCTTGAACTATCTCCCTTGCTGCACCCTTTTTTCCTAGGATGGCCTGGATTACATTACCAGTGAAAAGCAAAATTCTGCTCTTGCTTGTACCAGCAAACAAATGCAAGAATGATGCAACAGCCAAATGTTTATTGTAACATTATGAATGTCCGTTTTGAATACTTGATGGTAACTTTAGGAGTTTAGAATTGTCTGTATTTAGTAATCCATGGCCATTCAGCATGTTTACATACTTTAATACACCCATGTTCCTTGCAATACTGAATCCTGCAGTGTTTTTTGGGATGGTAACCTTGGTATTTGGATCTACAATGGGGCACTGAAAATACAGGTTGCAACAAAAATGTACGGTACAAGATCCAGGGTATATTCCTCACACGTGGACGAAGAAATTGTTATATGAACATGGGTCCGGAAATGCTTTGTTTCCATGTTATACCGCATTGTCTCCAACTCATTAATCATGGGAAACACACAAGAACAGAACGTACCAGCATACCACATGCAACTTCTGCTCATAGGAGATGTTCAATACACCCTCCGTGCACATTGATGCATGCAACAACCCACCATCGTAGTGAATCTCGGATGTACTGATGTATCCCTGGAGTATTGCGTATGGTTTTTCAGCCTTCCATAATACGGGCACGGAGACTCTGAACATCTTGTACTGGGGTTCGATACACGAGAGCTTTCAAATGCCCTCACAAATAAAAGTCCAGTGATTTTAGGTCCAGAGAGCGTGGAGGACAAATAATTGGTCCACCTCTACCTATCCGTCTGTCATCAATTCTGTTACTTAGAAGCCGATGGACATTAACACTAAATTGAGGAGGTGCTCCATTGTGCATGAAGTACATGCTTTGTCACACAGCTTAAGGCACATCTGCTAAGTCGCATGGCAACAGGGCCACGTAAAACAAAACACTGGCGGTGGACCTACGATAATGACAACGTAACCAGACGTAATCAAGAGTGCATGTTCCCCATGATTCTAACGTTCTGTTCTTGTAGGTTTTCCATGCTTAATGAGTTGTGAGAGCATTTGAAAGCTCTTGTGTATCGAACTCCAGTACAAGAGGTGTAATCTGGAAACAAGAGTGTTTCCGGACTCATGTTCATATAACATAATTTCTTCGTCTACGTGTGAGCAATGTATCCAGCATTTTGTGCCGTATATTTTTGTTACACCCTGTATAATATATCGTATATGCATACTTCAATGTACAAATCATTGCTAAACTGTGACACATATCAAGAGAGGTGCAGTAGTGTGGTTAAAACTGGCATCTTGTGGCTATGGCCCTTGCCGTGACGTGGTTTCATCCCGTCTAATACTGCCTATGAGTAAACCTGCAAAATCTCTGGATATCAGAGTGGTGTTGCTGTATACGGTATCATCCAGGACAGTCGCAACTTCCACCCTCACCGGCACAGTTCATATCCTCGCCGCTAGATAGGGGCTTCATTCATTCCATTCCCTGATCTGGTCGGTCGACTGGAAGCAGGCTGTGGATTTTCATTTTCTCTTGTTGTCTTATGGGAAAAAAATAGGGGTCATCTATCACAGTTATTTGGAGTAGATTGAAATGCAATGAGAAACAGAATCCATTTGAGTAAACCAGGTTTTTAACAAACTTTGTTATGATTTACTAGATCTGTTTGTACAAATGAGGAATTAGATTTTTGTCATGCCTGAGAAACCTACTATGGCAATATTGCTCTCTTCCATGCTTTTCCTTAAATCTGGTCACTACCCCCAGCTCTGTTTCCTTTGCAGCCCACATAGTAAACTGGAACTTTATGTGGGGTTTGCTGGCAGTGGGGCATGATCTGTCCTTGGGAGAACAACAATGTCACATAACGGATTTACAAGAGCAGTAACAAAATGGTTCTTAATCTGGAAATGTGACCAAAATTCGCTTATGTCTTCCATACTCAATCAATTTAGAAAAAATTCAAATCTTGAAATTACACCAGACTCCTACTTTTCAGACTGGAATTGGGTATCATTGCTGCACCTGCAGAATCTGCTATATCAATGTTTTTCTTCTATTGTTTTCCTTAAAACTGGACATGCCTGAGCCATAACCATTTCATAGGGTTCATTTTCATTTGTTGCTATAAGTGACTCTGATGATTCAGTACAACAGATATCCATAGGGCTGAGGGGTACAACCAGTCTTCTGGGAAAGGAGGAATTTGCCACATAGCAGATTTTCAGGGTGCAGCAACAAAATCTTAGTTATTAAGCAAAAATGGAACTCTATCAAGTGGGGTTTAATTACAATACAGTGATCTCCTGTCGATCCACGGAGATTCTCACTTTTTGCGGTCCTGAAATACAGTACTGTATATGTTTCTGATATTATGTCCTATAACTTTAAAAAGGTAAAGAGCAATTTTAATTTATTGATTTTTCTTTTCTACACAGGGCAACAACCTTTTGCCAAGAGGAACTACAATATTCTTTGAAGATGACCTAGCAGTTGACGGAGATGACCTTGGAGAAGCTAAAGTAACAGAACTACTTGATGACTCAGCTCAGCAGAAAGGAAATGAAGATCACCCATCTGCTGATAGTGTTCAACGTCTTTGCGAGAGTGTGAATAACCCTAAACTGAAGGACGAACTTTCTTCCGACGTAAAAAGGAAAACTTCTATCAAGGATAATCCAAGTGTGACAGAGTTTGATGGAAACAATAACACTCCTCTTAGTGGTTCAGAAAATAATTTTTCAAAACAAAGAGACAGCATGGACAGTTTTGAAATTATTGGTCATACATCTGCTGAACATTCACCTAATCAGTTAGAAAATAAAAGTGGCAGTGTTGGACTTAATTTGGAACATGAAGAATGTTCCCCAAGTTCCTCGAGTACTCGGGTGAGTTGTTCTGTGGTTCATATCACTCCATCAGGCAGCGGTAGCAGCCTCGAACCCGAGCCATGTGCGGGAGAACTGGGTGCTGAGGGAGAAGGTATAGCAGCCAGTGGGGTTACCATTGGTTTTGATAGTACTGGTCTAGCATCTGTGATGGCGTTCTCTCACACACCAGTGTGTAAATCTGCTTCGCTGCCCACACCTGAAGAAAACAGAAGAAAAATGTCTTCAGGTGATGGCAGAGTCAATCCTCTTGTTAGTCGTTGGTCCTTCGATTCTCACCTTACTAGCCTTCCGATTGCAAGCCCTCCTATTTCTCAGAATTATGCTGCTAGCACTGATTCTTTGCCAAAGGAGACCAAGTTAAAAGATGTGTCTTCAGTTGCTTTACCTGGTTCCTCTGATGGTGCAGCCTGTTTGGCTTCTTCTGTTCCTGTTCAACGTAAACCTCCATCGTGGAAGATGTCGTACTATGATGAAGGTGTACCAACACAAACTGAAGATGATGTGATTTGTCCTGGATGTGGGCAGATATTCCCACCCAAAATGCACATCAAGTTTCTAGATCACTTTGAAAAGTGCCAAAGTAATGAGAGAGATCACAAACGGAGCAGATCACGCAACTAAGATTACTCAAGAGATAAGACCACAACAATAAGAAGATATTATGTACATAATATGATTCTTAGGAAGATACTGGTCTTAATGACATGACTGTAGCACATTGTAAAGGTATTTTTTCCTTCTAAAGAGATATTTATGGACAAACTGCTCTGTTACTGAAGTGTAAATTGTCGATATACTGGTCTGAAAGTATTATTTTTTTGAATCATGACAAGCTCTATTATGTATTGAGTTCAGGAGCAATGTAGAGCACTTCTTCAATACTTATTGTTTTCTAGCTCATTATTAAAATAGGGCCTTTGATTTATACCGCTCCTGCCTAAGTGTGCATTAGTTGAGATGTTATTAGTCACTGCTAGGAACATATTTTTTGATGACTGAAGTTCATTATGAGAACCTGTCTGTATGTTCTTGCCCACAATTAAAATTTACATCCAAGACACACAGACACTACCAGTATTACCTAAAGCAATTTTGCCCAAATATATTTCTTAACTTACCTGGAGGTGTATGGCAGCAAGCTTCTTATCATATTCAAGTCTGGCAATCTTAGAGGACACAGACTGAGGTGTCTTATGTTCAGATTCCTCTGAAGCTTATGCCTACAATCCACATGCGAAACAATATTGGTTAAATATGTTCTCATGTAGTGCCAAATGTTTTCACAGTATCTTTGATATTAGTAACCAAGGGAGATATAAATTGAGGTCCTTAGATATTTTGTGAAACTTCCCTTCATCTTGTTTGTTATTTATTTTTGTGAGTGATAAAAAGTGTTAATTTATAATATTATATTTGAACTCGGGAAATGTTTTTGTTAAAATGGCATGTTCCCAGTAGATACAATTTGTCATATCATACACACATTGTGCAGTAGTGTCTGTTCAATGTTGGGGTGAACTGCTATCCAGAATGGAAAACAGACTGTGATTTTGTGATCTGTTACACACAACTTGGATATGAATTGGAAGACCCTGAATCCTCATTTTATTTAGTCATGGGGGTTAGTATGTTTTATGAATGTTTGTGATAAAATAAACAGAAAAACATACTCTGGTGTTTTACCCTAACATTGGTCTATTGTGACATGAAACAAGAATCAGTATTATCAACTTATTTCCACTGAATGTACTCAGTTGGGAAGTAATATAGAGTGTAGCCTACTATGTATTGTGCTATATTTCTTTAGGCTGTTATTTGTTTAGCTTTCTCTTTCTTTCCCAGTGCAGTTATATTGGAGATTTTCCTCCATATTCTTTCCAACTAATGCTACTCCTGTCTAAAGTCTAACTCTTGTCTTGTGATTGCTAGTCTAGTATTCTTTGCATTGCTATCTAGCCTAATATTTTCATTCTCAAGTTTTCACCATCTTTTATGTTGTTATTTCTTCTTATCCTCAAAGCGGTATCATTGACATTAACTCCAATCCTTGAACTAGTTCTAAAAGATAAGTTTCTGCTGCAAATGGATTGTATTCCTGGATTTGCTCTTGAGTTGGCACTCTTATATTTTTAAAATTTTTCAAAATATAAATTAAGATTCATAATAATATTTTACTGCCCGATGTTCAATGAATGTAAGTTATGTCGACTTGATTATCAATAGGAGTATGTCATGTATGGTAGTAAATAATGGATGACATAGGCTCGTGCTCAAAGATTGTTACAGCTATTCAGATCTTTTGTTTTTTTAGCCTATACTCAGTCTGTTTTGCTAACACACATGATAAAAACTATTGTTCTAATGCACTAGGCATGGACTATATAACAAAGAAGTCATTGGGCTACATTTTATACAAATTTGCATTTTAAGACAAATCTGTTATAAGTGTTAGAATTAATTGTGCAAATCCTTTAAATATCATACAATTCCAGTAATTGTCTTGCAACACAAGCATATCCATTAATGGAAGGTAGCACTATAATGTTTGATAATTTTTCGGTAATGTTAACATACTTATTTACTGGCATAGTTGTCACACATTTTAGCCTATTATTCGTAGAAGAAAAACAATGTGCGTTGATTATGTCAAGAACAATAAAAGTTCAAATTTTAAAAATTATAATTTCTTTAAAAAATATGTACAAGTATTTGCATAATTCCTAATCCAAACTTCAAGTATGCCATATAATTCTTGTATTTTTTCATTGTGAACACCACATGCATAACACCATGCACTGGTCCCTGAAGTGATTACACACAATTGAATTCAAATTATTAAACAGAGTGATGCCATGTTGCAGCATCAAACCACTAACAGATCGAGAGAGCGGTCCCTAGTGGGGTATGTTTTACAGCGCTGCTTATGGCAGTACCATGAAGCTAGTCATTCACACGCTAGCTCACAGAAGTACAAGTTTTATCCACTGCGCTAGACTGGTGTTGAGCATGCCGCCTAGCCGGCAGGCACAGAAACTCCTTTCTTCTGACAAGGTTATGCCAGATTATAAGCTTCGGCAGCATGTGTAACTGACTGGCTCACCAGTATGAATGCCATGCAACGAGTATGCCATGATATTTTATATAGCAAGTTTGGATTTGAAAAGTAGGGTGTGATGATTATGCCAGGAAATATGGTATTGTTTTTCATAATGGACAAATGTTTTGGGAGGTTCTAAAAAAAAAAGTGGAGTTGCTAAATACATGATTTAGGTAACTACAACATGTGATTTTTCACTGAGGTTACTAGAGAAACCAGAAGGGTGATGGAACGACTGTTGGTTCCTGCATTGTACTCCAACTGTTTCACGTTCATGAGGTGTTAAGATGAATGTTAGTGATAACAGCATGAGAAAGGGAACATGTTACCTAGTCAGTTAATTTCTTTGTTTTAGTGTAATATTGTGATCAGTGAAAGTCGACTTTAGTCCGGTAACTCTCAGTTCCTTTTAAAGAGACCAACATTTTAAAATATATGTTTGTGAAGTTACTGTACAAATGAAACAGAGTTTACTGATACGAACTGTAATGATGCAAGATAATTCTTTAATGAGATTTAACTGATTTCTTCTTTTATTTATATTCCACCATTTATCTCTGATTTGATATCTATCCTTCCTTTCACATTCTGTACTTTTATAATTTTTAGACTGCTGTTTCTGTTATTGAAAGAACATGCTATTGGTTTAATGTCCCATTTAAATACCATAACACCCATGTATGTATTTTGAGTCATGGGGTTAGTAGTATTGGGAAATATTTCCAAAAGGTGACCAAAGAAAGAAAAAATATTTTCTACTTATTGTAATAATTTCTCTAATATTTGATGCAAAAATTACTCCTCCCCTTCCATATAGAATAATTTATTACATACAGTAATGATCAATGATTATCTCATGGGCTCATATTATATTCCATGAATGAGCTCAAGGTGCACAAGAGTTGCTAAATTTAATTTCCATGACAATGTTCAGAAAGTGGAAAGCTCTGTTGGTATTATCGATAACCAAATGGAGTCTTGAAAGTTTTTGAAGTTTGGGAGGAAACAAATTTCTTCTTTAAGTGCCTTGTCCTAGAACGTTGACGAGTTTTATTCTCTGCTTCTTTCCCTTCAGTAATGACTTTGTTTGTTTCAAACGACTGGCGTGATTTCCTCGGCCAGGATATTCTTGTACCACCCAGACTATGTTGTCTTACTATTTTCCCATGGAGTATAATTTGCAGCATATATTTGTTGTTCTTTTTATAGTATTCTATTTTGCATATCTTGATAGTAGAGTAAATTTCTATCTATCTGTTCATGTTCTGCAAAATCTCTGCTTTGATAACTTTGCTTGTCCATGGATTCTTGAGTATTCTTCTACAGGAACTGTCACATAAAGTGGGGTGAGCCGCGTGGCGCGTGGAGAGTAGGACGAGCACATGGCAACTCACCGAGCTTGGCGTCAAGAGTAATGTAAATGTAAATAACAAGCACACATAACCATAATCAAAGTAAAATCATTGTCACAGAAGATGTTGAAAATGTCCTCCACCTGAATCTACACATTTTTGGCATCTTCTAAGGAAATTTTCATTCACACACATTAGTTCATCTACCGAGATAGCCTCAATTTTTCTCGTGATATTTAGTTTTGAGTTAATCTCGAGTGTGAGAGTTTGTTGCATAAACCTTACTTTTCAATTTTTCCCATAAATGAAAACTGAAGCAATAGGCTTTAACACTTAGCAATAACAAATTATAAAATTATGAAACACTATAACAATAACACAATAACCACATACACACGTTATAAACTTAAAACACGTGTAACTTCAAATAGGCTCTAAACGAAATAACGAAGTCAACTTTACTCGTTAAATCCTGCTTCGCGACTGTCTAAGCTCCGTATTGCAATGTGCTCGTCCGACCTTCTATCGGCAGCGCTGCGCCAGTCGTAAGGTCGGTCCCACTTCAAGTGGAAGACCCTGTGTATGTCATCCACTCAAATGCTTCTAATCTTCCACATTGCATCAGTTAGTATCTATTCTTCGGTAGAAAACTGAATTTGCGGCATCAAAGTATAACATAGTGTGATGCAAAGTCTCGACTTGTCAGAACTAGCCTTATTCTGTCAAGTAGTCTGGCCTGTTCAATTCTACATGGGATAGGAACTACCTAAATAATTCTTTTGCATCAAGTATTCATTTAGCTAGAAATATTGTACAGAGACCAAAGAATGATATATTGTGGTGATCTAGTGGCCTGAGTATGGTATTCATAATGGCAGAGTGATTAATGTTGTTTGTTATAATTAAAGGCTGATAATCATTTTTGGACCCTATGTGGTTTAAAATATGAATTTGAGAGATCATGAGAGTTGCAGCTTTATTTTCAAGAACTAAACATAAACTAATTGAAATAAATATGTTATGAAGAAAGAAAATTGTGAATTTTAATAGTTTTATCAAATATCTTCATACTTTACTCTACCATTTCATTTATTGTTCATTCTGTCCTGTTCTGTTATGTATTAAAATGTGCTGAGAAGAACAAAATTGTTTCTGTTTCTTTACTTCATTACCTCTGTAGTGGGACAGTTGCATTGACCTTAGTATCAAACGCGTTGAATAATATGTATGCCTAATAGGTACCATTAAGTTATTGAATTCTAGTTCAGGAGATATTCCAGTTTAGACTGGAAACTGACAATTCATTAAATATATTTATCATGCATTTTGCATTCATCTGACTCACAACTAAACTTAGACTAAAAATGAAGGTCCTGTTAACTCAATACCCAACAACTGGTTCCTTCACTACCGAATTCCTCTCTAATCGTACTGTACTTGCCTTACACAAAAGATACAAATACCGGTGCTTGCTATAGTTGAGACTGCTGCAGCCCCCACCAGTTGCCTTCAAGTCATAACAAGAAACTTCAAAGCAACTTGATCTTGCACAGTTTCCAGCCACTGGCTGGGCCTGTTTAATTAATTTTTATAATAATGATTGAATTTAAAACTGTTTATGGTGAAACTTGTTTTGGGGTTTGGTGTCTCATTGCTGAAGTATTGAGGTAGGTGGGTCCCCTTCATCCCTCAGGAAGTAAGCACATGGCTATGAGTACTGTGATCATCTTCCTCATTAGGGTAGGATACATTACCTTTTAAAAAGTTACCATTACTTACACTACGGTACGTTACCATTGCTGTTGCTTCTATTATTTAAATTAGTTTCCATGATGGTTCCGTATTGACGTACTAAATAGTTTTTAACAACAATTATACAACCGCCTTAGTCAATACGTAAATGAAAGGAAATATAATTAGATTTTCTCCTGATACGTGTTTCAGGGGTTGATTGCTTTTATCCCCTTCATCAGCCAAGATTAATATCTGAAGAAAGTTATAAAATAGTGTAGCACTCAAAAAAACAAATGGCTATTTGACTTAATATGGTGCACCATATAAGTAGGTCACAAAAAAATATTGAGCAAAACTAAAAAATATAAAGAGGTGATGATATTCAGCCATCAAACACAAGCGAAGATAAACGTAGAGAACCAGTGGATAGTTCATTCACATATCCGCTCCAAAACACAGGTCAAAGCTTGAATTGGCAATAATGGGACCACAATACTTCACCATGTGTACACAATCAATGAAGAAGCCTTATGCCTAACAGGTCCATAAGCCAAATCAAATGCCTGCATACAAACGAAACGAACGTGGAAGGAAGAACTTCATATAGCAATGAGGTTAGCTCAATGCATAACTTCAGGTTAAATCAAGGTATCAATTATGAAAAGATTTGTCTTGTTTTGGAGCGGATATGTGAATGAACTGTCCACTGGTTCTCTACGTTTATCTTCGCTTGTGTTTGATGGCTGAATATCATCACCGCTTCATATTTTTTAGTTTTGCTCAATATTTTTCTGTGACCTACTTATATGGTGCACCATATTAAGTCAAATAGCCATTAATCCCTGAAACACGTACCAGGAGCATATCTAATTATATTTCCTTCCGTTTATGTATTGACTAAGGCGGATGTATAATAGTTAAAAACTATTGCTGTTACTTCCTGTAAAAGTAACTGTACTACTCTTATAATTATGAATAAGGTACAGTTATTCTTACAGGTACCTTCATATATAATAAAATTGTCTTATTACGATACCCACCCCCAGAATCAACTGTTTTAAAGGCCTTAATGGAAATGAGGAACCACAAAAACCGATGATACGTTGAGCAGATGATCTCCATGTTCCATCTCTTAAAACAACTATCGCCATTGCCCAACTACCGGGTCATCAATTTAAGTCTCCCCTCCGATACCAATCAGGGCTCGGCAGGCTCTTCAACTGACACCCGCTTGCTGGCTCAACTAGCATTTCACAATCTTGACACCAGAGATACTGACAGTTTATTGCAACATTGCCGGTCCCAGCGCGCGTGTTCATTGGGGAGATAAGGCTGCGCCTGGCAAGGTCACTTTTACCGACCTAGCGGCGCGTATTGGGGGGATTTAAAATGATGACCCTATATATCGAAGTCATGATTAATAATACCTGTGGCAGAATTTTTGTCCCGATGGCATCATAGCATTAATATTAATTTGATGACGGCACCAGTTGATGGTTCATGTGCTACACAGTCAATTTTAAGGAATGTAACTATTAATGTATCCTGCACACACCATTGTATTATTATATTATTACTAGCAGAAGTACCCATTCTTCGAACGGTCTTCGGTATTAATAACCAGACGTATTCAATAGAGCTACTGTTGCAATGGTTAGAGACTTAGAACCTGTTTGTCGACAAAGAAAAATGATTAGTTAAAATATGCTCTGAAACTAAATTTACCTAACGTGTACTTCCTGATGTGAAAATAAAATTGATAACCTCGTAAACGAAACGCAACACACGTCAAATAAAACTGACCTTCACTGTTGTGTCAAGTCCCCATCTAGAGGAAGACCCCATTAATAAATTATAAAGGCTTGTGGTGCATGAAAATTCAGGTTTTTTTAGCCTCCAATGGCCCAAATTCCTGAAAGCAAAAAAAAAAACTATTTCAATTCAGGAATTTTTGAAATTAATGTTGTTGTTTGGAGATATAATAGACCTCCTGTACAACATAACGCACATTTAAGTCGTGTGAAAAAAATCTTGGGTACCCTTTGATCCTCTTAAGCGCATTGATGAATTTTACAGTTTTAGTTGATTCCGTAATAACCTTATAGGCATTTGCGAACATTCACAGAAATTTAATAATGAAGTGGCTTTACTTCTAGCAGAAATAGATGGAAAGTTGGATGTCACCTTTTGAGATACTGTTGTCATGGTTACTGGCTTGCATTCCTTCATTAGTTTTTTTTTTTTTTCACGCGAATTGACCACTTAGGATCACGCAACAACTTTATTTCTTTTTCTTATTCTTTGCCTGGAGTTTCCTCTGTCTCCAATATTCCTTCATGCGTTCACTGGCATTTTTTCTTTGGTCTTCTGTCCAAGTTCGTCCACTTCTCTTAGGTCTTCTTTCATCTTGAAACCCTTCCAGATTGTTCACTTTGCTCTTAAATACATTTCTTTCTAGCATTTGAGATTCTGTGATGTTTAACTTTTCTAAATCTTTCCTAACTTCCTTAATCCATGTTATGGTGGTCTTTTTCTTCCAGAGATAGTCGAATATTTGTTTAGTTAATCTATGGTCGTTCATTCTATAGAGATGTCCGAGGAATGTCAGCCTTCTCTTCCGCATAGACGCGGAGATTCTTTCCACGTTCTGGTAGACTTCTCCGTTGCTTCTCAGTCTCCATCCATCTTCAGTCTGAACTGCACCCATGATTTTTCTAAGAATTCTCCTTTTCATGACTTCTAGCTTTTCGAGGCTATAGTTCATCGAGAGGCATTCACTGGCAAAGAGGCACTCTGTTTTTACGACAGTGTTATAATGCCTTATTTTGGCATTCCAGGAGATGCACTTTTTGTTGTAGATATTTTTTGTTAATCCATACGCTCTTTCCATTTTTATAATTCGATCTCCAACAGCTGCTTTTTCTAACCCATTCTCCTGTATAGTCTCTCCTAGGTACTTGAACTTTTTTACCCTTTCAATCCGTCCTATCTCCGTGTCAAGGAACTTTGGTCCATGTTTGTCATTTGTCATAAATTTTGTCTTTTCAACTGATATCCTTAGTCCTGTTTGGCTAGCGATCTTTTCCAAGAGGTTGATTTGTATGACTGCTTCTTCCATGGTTTCCGATAGTACTGCAAAATCATCTGCAAACGCCAGGTAGTTGACTTTAATTCCTACCGACTTCCTCCCGAGGCAGATTGGGTTTATTCCTCGACTCTCCAATTCCGAGTTCCAAATTCTCACAACCTTCTCTAGGACACAGTTGAAAAGGATTGGTGATAGGCCATCCCCTTGCCTGACTCCTGTCTTAATTTCGAACGGCCGAGAAAGCTCTCCCATGAACTTCACCCTGGAAGTTGTGTTTGTTAGGGTCTCTTTGACTATATTTGCTAGTTTGGTTTTGATTCCAAATTCCCTTAGGATCCTGTCTAAGGTCTCTCTGTCCACTGAATCAAATGCCTTTTTAAAGTCTATGAAGGATACCACAATTTTCTTATTACTCAGCAGTCTGTGACGGATTATTGATTTCAAGTTGAAGATCTGCTCAACACAGGAGCGTCCTTTCCTAAACCCTCCTTGGTACTCGCCTAGTTGTTTGTCCAGCGTATCTTCTATTCTGTTTAGAAGAATCTTGGAGAGAATTTTATAAGCAATTGAAAGGAGGGACACACCTCTGTAGTTGTTCACGTCTTGCTTATCCCCTTTCTTGTGGAGCGGATGGATCAGCGCTGTTTTCCATTCTTCTGGAATTTTCTCGGTTTCCCAGACTGCACCAAGGATTCTGTGAAGGTCGTCTAGAATTTCTGGCTCAGCCCATTTAATCATTTCTGCTGTTATCGAATCTTCTCCACTTGCTTTGTTGTTCTTTAGGTTCTTGATGACATCCCTGATCTCTTCTTTTGTTGGTGGTGCATCCTCTTTTGAGTTTGCTGGTGAGTCTGCTATTTCTAATCTAGAAGTGGGGGTTGGACAGTTCAAAAGATCTTGAAAGTATCCAGCTAGTATTTCGCAGTTTTCATGGTTGTTCAGTCCAATTTTTCCCTGCTCATTTCTAAAGCTCATACTTGGGGCTTGGTAACCCTTAAGTTTGTTTTTGAATGTCTGGTAAAAGTCTCTGGAGTTGTGTTTAACGAAGTTGCTCTGAAGATTTTCTAACTGTGCTGCTTCAAAAGATCGCTTGGTCCTACGGAAAATTCTGGATGTTTCTTTCCTCTGTTGTCTGAATTGTTCCAAGTGTTCCCTTTTTCCAGAAGATTTCCATCTTCTCCATTCCTCAGACCTCTTACTGAGAGCTACATCGCAGTGTTCGTTCCACCAGATTTCTCTTTTCCTCTTTGCCAACCCCAGTGTCTTCTTTGCGGCGTCATTGATTCCTGTACAGAGTTGTTGCCAACTTTCCTTTTTGGTGCTGCGGATTTCTTCCCTAAAGTTCTTAACAATGTCGTGGGAAATATTCAATTTGCTCATGTTATATTTGGTTATTCTAGGTGGGTCTCTCTTTTGTCGTAGCGGAAGGAAGCGGATTTTGGCTTTGGAAAGGTAGTGGTCTGAATCGAAGTCACCGTTTCTAATCACCTTGACATTCATTACCTCTTTTGCGTTTTTCCTTGATATCGCTACATGGTCCAGTTGGAATTCCCCTAAATTTGGATTTGGGGATACCCAGGTTTTCGCTTTTCTTGGGAGTTTCCTGAAATTTGTTGACATTATTCTAAACTGGAATGCTCTGCAGAGTCTTATGAGCCTTTCCCCATTTCTGTTTGTCCTCCTATGCGCTGGGTAATCTCCCACGATGTCCCTGTATTTTCTCTCTTTTCCTATTTGTGCATTAAAATCTCCCAGGAGAATTTTTATGTTTTTCTCGGGTATCTGCAAGATTTCAGTGTCTAAGAGATCCCAGAAATCGTCCACCTTCTGTGGATTCTTTTTGTTGTCTTCATTAATGGGAGCATGGCAATTGATAAGCGTGTACTTCTTGTTTTTACACTTGAATGTAAGTAGCGATAGCCTTTCTGATTTCGATGTGAATTCTGTGACACTAGTCACTATCTTTTTGTTTACGTAAAAGGCAGTTCCTAGTAGAGGCATGTTTCCCATTATTTTTATTGCTGGCTTTCCTTTAAATACTCTGTAGTGTTCAGTGTCCACAACATTCTTGTCTAAGAATCTGGTCTCTTGCACAGCTAGGATCTGGATTTGATTCTTGTCTAAAAGCTTTTCAAGTTCTTTTTGCTTTCCTACTTTGAGGAGCGAGTTAACATTTATGGTCCCAATGAAGTACTTATGTTTAAATCTCAGCTTGGAAGGTATTTCAAGACGCTCCGACTCGTCTTTGTTGCAGTTGTTGGGACTCCCCAGAACCCTAGGTCCCGATGCATTGCATAACGCAATGGTGGATTTCTCTTTCGAGCTACCACCTGGGGTAGTGCTTTCTTTCAGCGGACTTTCCATTCTGCAAATAAAGTTGTGATTTGTTAGGGGAGGAATTATCTTCCAAAGTAAGATCGGATTGTGAGTCCGAAATGATTGTTTTTTCGTGGTTTACTCCACTAGGTTCTTCCGCTCTCTCTGCCGTTGGGAAATACTTTGTTTCCTCTTCCGCCTTTGAGACCGTTGACCAGTTTCGCCTAGTAACCCTAGGTAGGGGCCCTATGACAGGGTGCTACCATCCGGAGCCAGATGGACCCTGGTTTTTTTACGAGGTTGATACTCCTCCTTCCTCTCCACTTGCGAGATGAGGCCCCGGGCTTGCAACCGGCACTGGCGGAGTTCCTTCATTAGTTTATTAAATGAAATTAGTTTTCTGGGAATATCTCAGAAACTGTTGGTTTTAGAGCCTTCAAATGTAGTTTTCAGGACCCTTTACGGCTATTTAGGGGCACCGAGTTTTGTTTCTGACACCTCTCTCTTAAGTTAACAGCCCTGGGGCTGGTTTGCAGCAACTCGCCACTCTTCTCTATTCTCCGCCATCCTCTTCAATTCACAATATGATTTTGTGTTCGTGTCTGTCATTAACTGTGTGATGTATGCAAGTGGTGGTCTTCCTCTAGTGTTTTTCCCTTCTAACATCCCTTCGATGACTCTTGCTGGCAGGCTATTATGTCTGAGAATATGTCCCAACATATTTGCTCTTCTTGTTTTCAGGGTCTTCATAAAGCTTCTACTTTCTGCTGCTCTTCTGAAAACCTCTTCATTTGTCATATGTTGTATCCAACTGATCTTAAGCATTCTTCTCCAGCACCAAGCCTCAAAAGCCATCAACTTCCTCTCTTCCAACTTCCCTATTGTCCAGGTCTCACTACCATACAAAGCCACACTCCACACGTATGTCTTCAACAGTCTTTTTCTTATTTTTTTAGGTCTATACTTCTGGATGTGAAGAGATTCTTCTTTCTATAAAAGGCGTTCTTTGCCTGAATAATTCTACTCCAAATTTCTCGTTTGCTGGTTCCATCATACGTTATCAAGCTTCCCAGATACTTATATTCCTTCACATGTTGTATTCTATCATTCTCGATATAAATTGCTGGTGCTCTTCTATGATCTTCCTGATTCCGACTGCATACGAGTATTTTTGTTTTATTTTTATTCATCTTCATGTTAAATTCGTTTTTAAGGATGTTATTCATTACATGAAGTATCTGTTGAAGATCATCTTCATTATCTGTTGTTAAAGCAATGTCATCTGCGAATTGGAGCATGTCAATCTTTTCCCCATGTATATTTACTCCAACTTGAATCTCTTCTCTTATCCTATTTATGGCATCTTGGACATACAGTTAAATAAGTAAGGAGATAGCAAGCATCCTTGTCGTACTCCTTTTCCTATTTCAACCTCTTCCTGGTTATTGCCATATCTTATTATTCCCCTTTCATTCTTATATAAACTATGTATTATTCTTCTATCTCTATAAGAGATTCCCACTTTTTTTTAGTAACTTGAACAGTATATTCCAATTCACGTTGTCAAAGCTTTCTCCAGATCCACGAATGCTAGATATGTTGGTATTCCTTTTCTATTTCACCAAGGGGCTGAAAATAAGCTTTGTCTCGTCGTTGTAGGCCGTAGTATAATAATAATAATAATAATAATATAACAATATAGGGATATAATAGACCTTCCGTACCACACCCGCACATGTAAATCGCGTGAAAAAAAATCTAGAATGCCCCTTGACCCCCTTCAGCGCATTATATAACATTGTTGAATTTTACAGCTTAATTTGGTTCCGTTATAACCTTATAGCCGTTTGCAAACTATCTCAGTAATGTAATAAATGGAATTTTATTGCGTCTTACAGCAATAGATGGACCTGTGAGATTGCGTTGCCATGGTAACCGTCTTGCATTCTTTCGTTATTGTATTCAATGAAATTAGTTTTCTGGAAATATCTCAAAAACTGTTGATTTTTGGCCTTAAAATGTGGTTTTCGGGGACCCTTGAGTTTCGTTTCTCACATTGAGGGGCTGAAAATTAGCTTTGTCTCACCCTTCTACGCCTATTTCAGCAAGTATTTTAAGGGGGTAGGCCCCCTTTTATGAGAGGTACAGAGAAGAGTTACATCAATGATTAGTCTCGTGCCTCTGAAGGATATCTGTACCAAATTTTACGTTGATCCATCCGGCTGTTTTCTAGATATAAGGGAACAACTTTGTCCACAGACAGACAAAAAAAATATTTTCGCACGCATCCGTCATGAAACAGTCTGAAACGCATAAATAACGCACATTTCCGTAGAAATTCAGAAAAAAACAGACAAACTTTCATTCTTATATATATATATATATAGAGAGAGAGAGAGATTTGATAAACTGAACATATTAATAAATGGTTGTTAGTGAGGATATTGGAGGGGAGACTTAAATTCACTAACTAGGTGAAATGAAAGCCTGTAGGCCTACAACGAAATTATGGCCACTACTTTCCACGGCCTAATATCGCATACCTGTAACTAGATGAAAATTGCATTAAAGAAAGAAAATACAATCACTGACAATGTGAATAAATAAGATGGAACTGGATCATTGATTCCTTTCATTCTGATTTCGTAATAATCCAGACAGTGGCGTAGCTGGTGAACTCTGCAGGGGTTCTTTGTTATATAGGAAACAAAAAGATGTTAAGTGTTAATAATTTTGAAAATATGTAAGGTTTTATATCTCATTTTCAGACTATATCTTATCTAAAATTCCAAAATAGTTAACTTCCATTAGTCATAGGCAGTTTCAAATTTTTTTCAAGGGAAGCAAACATTCTGAAAGTTTCACAGGTGTATCATATTTGATATTTGAAAAATGACAAAACTACCGTACTTTAAAAATTAGTGGCCAGGGAAGCGAGAAAAACTGTTTTCTGAACATTTCTACCCTTTTTCAAACCTACAGTAGGCCTACTTACAAAGCAGTGGTGGTTCGTAAGCGAAAGGATACACGCTGCGATCCTTCCAGATTGTTCCTCATTAATATTTATTTTGTTGTTGGTCGTGATGATTGTTTTAAGGAAGGGAACATCCTGGATATCTTGCCCCTATACTTTGTTGTTATTACCGTGTTTACCCATGAAACCGAAATTCTAATCAGCCTAACTGTAAACTCGTGGGCTCATTCGATTGCAATCAATTCACTTTTAGTAGTTGTTGTTGAAAAAGCAGTTGTATTTATCTGGTTTCAGCCTTCTACAATTTTACTATGCCACTGATTTCATAACTGTTCATAGGCCTATGCACGGTATGTAGTGTTTTGAGAGATAATGATCATTGCGGTAACTAGACGTTCAGGAGTTGAAAAGAATTGCAAGCTCATGCTTGCTTATAGCTACCGGTACCTGAATACAGTATACAATGAACACACATCATTCA
Organism: Meconema thalassinum; assembly: GCA_946902985.2. Classification (NCBI taxonomy): domain Eukaryota; kingdom Metazoa; phylum Arthropoda; class Insecta; order Orthoptera; family Tettigoniidae; genus Meconema; species Meconema thalassinum. Next base: position 264,648,115 of record OX336390.1, on the reverse strand, counting down.
AATTATCAGGTATTTTTTGGATGTCCGTATAGGGCTCTCTAATACTACCGAGGGAAAGATGAAGAGAAGGCACAGCATCCATTTTGAGAAGTCTTCTTTACCTCAGTGACAGGTCCAACGGCCTAATTCATGCTCTAATTTATTTAGGCTTGCTCAAACCGGGCATTTCACCAAGTGGGCGCCCGCTCCGTACACGGGCTGTGACTGGGCAGAGTGGCTGCGTTCAGTCTTGGCAGCGTAAACCAACCGATTGCCTCAAGAAGTAGGGTTTCCTCCTTTTGCTTGACCAGGTAAATATTTTTATGGATATGTTAGTTAGTTATTGTTGTTTTAAGGGGCGGAACTGCGGGTTCATCTGCCCCTTTATAGTGAATATGAAAGGAAGGTCTGTTCTGGAGCTTTCTGACCCTCAATGGATTGTGAACCTAGCATTTGTTAGTGGCATAACAAGTCATTTGAATACTCTCAATGCTTCTTTGCAGGAAAAAGGTAAATTACTAGTTTCTCTGTTTTCGAAAATTCGCCCAATGCAAATGAAATTGGAGATATGGCAAAATCAATTCCAGGACCGTAATTTCATGCATTTTCCGAATGTGACAAAATTTGCAGCTAGCATTAACAAAGACCTTCTTCAGTCATTCGTTCAGTCTCTAGATAAGCTCAATGTAGAATTCGCGAAAAGATTCTTTGATTTGAGGGCACTTGAGCCGGATTTTTATATCTCCATGTCACCATGTTCAGTTGACATCAAAACTGTGTCCGCAGAGGTGCAGTTAGAATTAATAGATCTGCAATGTGACCGCTTTATTAAGGAGAAGTTTAGAATGGCGAATGGCATCACGCAGTTTTATTCTTACCTCCCACGGGATAGATTTCTTCAACTAAGTGCGAAAGCGGAAGCTATAATGTGCATGCATGGTTCTACATCCAGTATTTGTTTGAACAACTTTTCTCTGCTTTAAAGCTTTGCAAATCGAGACATCGATCACAAATGACAGCCATCTGAGGGCCGTTCTTCGACTGCACACCAGTAGTAGTATTTGTCCAGACATTCCCTCGCTCACAGCAAAACATGGGACATATACTGTACATCATAATATACACACATGAATGCCTGCATATTTGTAACAAAATGTAAATACATTGTCAATAATAAAACATTATTAGATTGAACCTGCCGCTATCGCTAGCAATGCCTTCCCGGTTCAACTGGGTACGCTCTCTCGCTTTGTCTCGCTACACTGTGCGTATGCATGCTGGTAAGCCGCCCGCATTTATGTCACGCCTGCCCGGCTGCACTGTGCCAGGGTAAATGGCGCCCAGCTGACCACTCCTGCTCTAAATCACGAAAGTAATCATCGCTCGTAGAGCAAACAAGGAAAACCACTTCTAGGATGATTGAGATGGGAATCGGACCCCCCATTTCTCAGTTCTGCCTCATGAAGCTGAGTCCATCCCGTTACAGCTCTCTGGGATAGCCAGGAATCGAGCCCGGACTTCTGAGATGAAAGCTGAGAATGCTAGCCACTGTGCTATGAGGTAGTAATGCCGTAGTATTATGGATTGAAGAGACACTTCATTGTTTTTTTTCTTAAATTCTTGCATTAACTACATTTACTCCATCACCTCATTTAGGTTACATTTTGCCAGCCAAGCTTTCACAACAGTTGCTTCTTAGGGAAATCTGTGATACATAGTATCAATCTCTTGTTCTCCTCCAATAGTTCTGGCATGTAACAATAACATTCCATTATAAGAGAATTTACATGAGTTTATTCTGCTTCAACTATATAGTGCACAGAGGATTGGGCATACTAAAGGGATGTAAACACAGTACACAATACATCCATAAAACACGTAAATGAAACTATGAATAAGAGACAGCTCACACACAAGAAATAAAGCACTTGTTTCTCTATGGACATTCACTGCGGTTAGTTGGAACCTACCGCCACCTTTGCCATCCGTACTTGCCGTTCTACCTACGCCACGGATTCACGTGACCCACAAGCGTCTGGGTCACAGATTATCCTATACTCGGCGAGCTGCCTGAATGGGATTGACATTTAGCTGGAAATTCCACATCAGTCATCACCCCTCTGCCTCTTGACCAATCCATGTTCGCATAGTTGAAGTCATAATACTCTGCGTTGCAATATTACAGCCCACGTGCTTCAGTACCTGGTCAGCTGTATCTCTGGCTCGTACATTTTGGCAACCTCGTTCCCAGACCACATGGCGAGAACTGTCAATCCCGTTCTGGTAGCTCACAGAGTACCGTATACTACAGATGGCCGACAGCCATGTTACTTCTTGCACTGTCTGTCGTCGGGCACCCATTAATATAGTAGCACGCAGACGGCAGACCAGTAGCACCATATGAGCAGATCTTGTAAACACTAGCCTCCCGGCTCCGCAACCATATTCTCACCCTATTATTGCTCTGTCCACTTCAATGTTCCGAAAATCATAATCTTCCCAATAGAATATAGCACGTTTTTTTAAGTGTGGGATAATAATATGATCTCAAAATACCAATCACAGAAATATTAATAAAAATAATACCAAAGTGGGAAATTGTAGATTTTAGAACTCAGGCAGCGAACGAGAGTGTGGCAACGCTGAGTCTAGTTCAAGATATCACCGCATGACGTCATACTCTAACTCTTGTAAGGCAGACTTAAGTTTTGAGGTGATGATGATGATGGTTTTATTAAGAGGCCTAGGTTATCTAGGTTATCGGCCGAGACTTAAGTTTTGATGCCAACCCATATTACACAGGGGCATAAAACACTGGGGGATTCAGGGGGGGGGGGGGGGGAGGAGGGGCAATGCCCCCCCCCCTATCCAAGCTTTAAGTGCAAGGCAACATTTTTAAGTAGCCTACCCTTAAGAATATAAAAGTAAAATAACCAGAAAGTATTCTATAAGCGAATTCATACTACGTTAGGCGAAAAATGGGAAAAGCAATCTTGCCTTGCTTAGTCGTAATTTCTTCATTCTAACGAACAAACTGTTTATGTTCGCCCTCTCTTTCGAGTCCCGCCGAGGAGCCAACTGAGCTGAGAGCTTTGACCCGTTACCAAGATGATTCGAAACGTTGCATTTTCGAACTATTATTTCTGAGCCCTGGTTTAAAACTGAGGTTGCTGGGACACACAAAATCATTACTCCTGCCTAGAAACAACAGCACGTCGTTTATTTGAAATAAACACGGTAAAATAACATGACTTTCCTTGCGCATCTGGCGTTTTACGCACACCCTGCGCATGCGCCCTGCATTGCGCCGACAAAGTTCGAAAAGCAGTGATGCACGTGATGTTAGAAGTTTGACATTTGGTGCTACGCTTGTGCTGTGCTTTCCCAAATCGGTGGAGTTCCTGAATTTAATCAGTTCCTGTCTAAACTTTGTTGATTACTTCGTTTAAATTTGTGAAGTTTGTACTTTGTCACTGTGATGACCGTGACTCTGCTCGTCGTACCTGCTTCAAGCTGTTCTGCAGAGAGACGTTTTTCGGTGATGAGAAGGCTTAAAGACCACCTCCGATCTACGATGGGACAAATAAGACAAAATCATTGCTGTCTACTGGCCACCCACTCGGAAATAGTTGACATGTTCGATGACACGCGTCTTGCTCAAGAGTTTGTAAACAAAGATCGACAGCAGTCAGTGTTCGGGTCTTTTGCTCGACGTTAACAAAAATTATTGTTTCATTTAGCAACTTTGAGGAACTGACGGTGAAGTTAAACAATGCGAGTCTTCAACCTGAGGGGAATTACATTAAAGAGGAATCGTGTAGCCTATATATAAAAAAAAAAAATAATAATAATAGTAAAAAAAAAAAAAAAAAAACCACTTAAATGAACACTTGCGTTGCTGCATTAAGATAACAGAAGGTTTGAGTGCCTCCTTGTATGTATCAAATACAGAAGTGAAACGATGCAATAACATATACGGTGTTAGATGCAATGCTAGAAATTGAGGAACTTATAAGGAATGCCCATTCAGTGTATGCCGGTTCCGATGAATATGAGCATCAAAGTGTTGAGGATACAGTACCTGTTATACATGAATCAACAAGTTTGTTCTTTGGTAAATGTTCTCATGTCTCTTTAAGACTGCTGCTCTGTTCCATTTCAGTAGGTAACCTTTTCTATGCCCAAGATCGTGGGTTAAAAACCGGCCGAAGTCGTCGGATTTTTAAGAGCGTTAAAAATCCCTCAGTATGCCTTCCTTTGGAGGGGAAGTAAAGCCAGCGAGCCCATGTCGTAGATTTATGGCATGTAAAAGAACATTCCACTAACTACAATTGTGTGAAGCTAAATTTCTAGGTTAATTTGATTATCGCTCTATTAAGTTCCAACGTTCACCGCCAGGTCCCGGTTGCGGTGGCATCTAGTAGCCATGTTCAAGCTAGGTGTCGTTGACGGTATCATTTGATAGCAAAAGTAGGAACTACTTGAAATTGACCATCTGCAGTCCTTACCTGAATCACAGACTACACACACTATTACAGCCACCACAATTAACACCGGTTATCAGACAGATTCTACACACACCGAAGGTACACGGGGCTACATGACCGCGTTGTCGCAGCCCCTAAACTGAGGAACCAATCAACCAACCTTTTCTCTCATAGGCATTTTAATTATTACCAGCCTGGTTTCTTATCATGGAGAAAAACCTCTCTGTGTCTAATTGTTGTTGTTGTTGTTGTTGTTGTTTTGTGAGTGGGTTAGGACATCACTGTCATCAGCCATACGGGTAGAATTTGTATGTGTGTATTGTCTGTGGTAGTGTGGGTATTGAGAAGCTAGAATCAGGAAGGAGTTCTTCTACATTTACCTGGAGGAGAAAGGAGAGTTCAAACCCACTTCTTCTCAGTTCAGTGAGTCTGAGTGATTTTAGTTTCAAACCTCAAATCAGAATTACATTTCTTGGCAGAGCTGGGAATCAAACCTGGACCTTTGGGACAATGAAAAAATCCACAGCCTGCTTCCAGTGTCCGACCGGGTCAGGAATGATATGAATGAAGCCCCCATCTAGCGGCGAGGATATGGACTGTGCCGGCTGCCGAGGCCTGACGCACTCCTCTGGGGCAATGATTAAATGAATGACAGATGAAATGAAATGATAGTGGAGAGTGTTGCTGGAATGAAATGTTGACAGGGAAAACCAGAGTACCCAGAGATAAACCTGTCTGCCTCCGTTTTGTCCAGCACAGATCTCACATGGAGTGACCGGGATTTGAACCACGGACCCAGCGGTGAGAGGCGGGCGTGCTGCCGCCTAGGCCACGGAGGCTTATATGATTGACAATATAATATATTAATTTCTGTTTTAACTGTTACTGATTAATTGGTTATTTATTTGTGTGGCCAACGGCCTGGACATGTTGAAACACCGCATCCCATTAGAACTCGGCAGTTAAGCAACATTGGGCGTGGTCGGAACTTGGATGGTATGCCGGTTCTAGGTACTGCGTGCTGTTGGCCAACATAAGGAGGAGCGGAAAGGCCCTGCTCACCCTATCGCACGTAAACTCCGGCTGAGGATAACCTCTTCGGAGGCTCGGACCTGCCTTCGGGCAGAATACCAATTACATTACATCATTTGTGTATGTGTCTTTTCTTTCGTTGTCTTGTCGACATTTCACGTTAAATTGGGGTGAATGTTTTTCAAGTTTTCGATTGATTTCTTCTATATATCGCATTTATTGCTGAAATAACAGTATTTTCGGTCAAGTTCAAACTCGCAAGGTTCGAAATGCATACTTACCGAGTCTTATCGAAAACGTCGATTTATTTGTGAAATGTTCCGATCGCATCAACTTCTAATCATGTTTCATTTATGGGTTCGTTATTTATTTATTCGCGTCTGTAGAACGTAATTTTATAAGTAAACACTCAGTCTCGTTTCCTCACAGCTTGTTCATAGCAACAGCGCTGGGTAACGCGCTCGCTGATGGCCGGAAGGATATGACGTCATAAATCATATTGCACGGCTTGGTCTGATTTATTGTAGTCGGTCTTGGCACGGCCTACTACCTGTAGGCCATATCGACTGGGCCACTGGGCTCCACTAGTCGAACTCCAGTCTCGATCAGGATTGTTTTTCACTTTCGATCATTGCTTTCGATACCTGTCATTTACAAATACTGTACGTGGTGAAATTTGGTTAAGGTTGGAAACTTAATTAGCTGTACATTACCTAGTAATGACAAATGCACCTAGAAAAATATGTGTAGAAGATTACGTTGAGAATTTCTTGGCAGAGGTAATGGGTTAGGGCATATCTGTAAGAAGGCGTGGCATACATTTCCTAGCCTAACCTAACCTAACCTAACCTAACCTGAAAATAAAATTATACACTTGTGGCATTTATTTCCTTTTAGAACTCAGCATTACGGCGTAAGTTGCAAAGTAAAGCTGAAGCATTACTTATTCTGAGTAAGGAGCTTGATCAATGTCGAACAGAAAGGGACCAGTTCAAGTTGATGGCAGAACAGCTTCAGGACCGCTATACAACATTAAAGAAGAAATCATTTGACCTGGTATATGGGCATACAAGTATGATGTTCTCAAATTACAATTGACTAGTGATTGGCCATGCCTGAATTGTTTAAAATGATTTTCAGGGTTTAAGCAGAGCTTACCTCTACTCTGATGGTCTGGAGTCCTACAGTTCTGGGAGTAGCATCTTACAGGTTTTAGAAGAATCAAAAGAAAAGAATAAGGCCCTCAGGATTGAAGTGGAAGATCTGAGGCAAAAACTGCGGGATGCCCAAGGAGATATCAAGGTTTGTTTGTTTTTTGTTTTAGTGTTTGTTTAGGCGTGTGTCCATTAAACTGAAGATCAATGGAATCTTCTGATAGAAATATAAGGCTGCTAAATTTCCATTAGGGTGGATGGCTTTGATGTGTTACTCTTTAAGATGGTTGCCACCACAAGACTTCCCATTAAATTTCTGTGTATGCATCAAACTCGCCAGTGAAACCAATTTTCTGAAGATGGTCAAGTTAGCCTCTAATCTTTCCTATTAATCGTCATAACCATCTACCTCTCATGACTTGGAGGGTTTAGAAAAGTTTCTCTATAACTAAAGTAGGTACTCTAGGAACACATTCTGTAGGTAGCCTACACCTTTTATCAGATTAGTTGGTGCATGTAAAAGGTTGTTTGTTTTCGCCAGTTTTCATTGAGCATTGGGACTAAACAGTTGCAAGCATGATTTATAATAATCATTTATTGCAGCAAATAGCCATGCCGAGATACAAAACTAATACTAATAACTTAAATCTTACTCATCAAAGTGTCTATATACAAAGCATGATTTATGATAAGGTTCCTACTATGAAATGAAACGAGGTGCTGAAGTCAGAGAACAATGGTTGTGGAGACGAGGTATTGCCTTTGGAATTCGATGGTGAGTTGTATAATGTTCTAATCAGTATTGCCAACAGATGAATTCTCTGTTCATGAAAGGACAATGCCAGATCGGAGCGCAAATGGGCTATCCCGTACCTCGCTGGCAACGGGAGAGTGTGGGCTTGAATCCCACCTTGGCTGTCATGGAAAATAGTTATCGTGGTTTTCCATTTTCACCACCGGGCAAATGCCGGGACGGTTCCTTTTAAGGTAAATGCACCAATGGTCGTAATGTTAAGGGTGATTTAGACAAGAAATCATATACACCGTACACATTTTGGTAAATTTAATCAACAAAAGCACTGTACCTAACCTCAAACTCTACTCAAACACTAGGAAAGACCAAATATCAAAGATATTCGTTTTAGGAAAAATGACATATTTTTTAAAAAAGTGTGTTTTTGCGCCAGTGTTCGGCACGATGTATTTGGATTTTTCCTATATTCGTCACCCGTGTGCACCAATTGCCGTCACATTGTTAATTTTCCGGTAGCGGTTCACTTTAGACCATCCTTTGTATGAATATTTTTAAAAACTGAAATTACCTGATTTAATAGTCGGGAGGATATCAGGAGAGGATTGAGTATTAGATGTTCACTGCTCCTCTGTCATAGACCCCACCATCCCGCCCAAATAGCGACACGACTTATATAGTTGAAATCAAAGTTTTCACCCCCATCTTTCTCACGAGTCAGTATTGCCAACCCCATGCGTTTGGTAGCCTACTATTTCGCACGTGATGTATGAAATCACTAAGTGAACTCAATTACAGTGTTTATTTATGTATTTATAATGTTTTACATACAAAAACAGACCTAACCTGGGGCTTACGCCCCAGACCCCCTTGCTTGTGGTACTAGCATTAATTTTCGACCAGGCAGTACCTAACCTAGTAGCGGACATAAATTGTATGTTATTAATGTTTTTGCTTGTAGTACTAGCAGTTATTTTCCACAAGATAGTGCCTAACTTAGTAGCGGATGCGTGTGGTGAATTTCTTTATTCAAGTTGGTAACGTGGTCACATGATCGACTTTCGGGTGTCACATGACTGTCAAAGATGGCGTCCGTAAGTGAAGAAAGTGAAGAAAAATTGCATTCTTTCCGTGAAATAACAATTATTGTGGTGCAGCAGTGGCTATTGAGTATGAAGAGATTGTGAAACGACTCCCAACAACTCCCCGAAAGGTATGCATATCATAAATGATATATTTTCAATAAGCTAAGGTGTTAAAAGTTGTTAAAAGTGATGAAAAGAGAGGATGGTCTAAAGTGAACAATAAATAATTTTCCTTGTCTGCTGTTTATAATGCATTTCTGTCAATTGTTGCGTAATACACAGATTTATCGACTTGGAGGCTAACATTTACGAATAAAACAGTACCAGTAATTATGTTTTTTAATAAAAATGGAATATTAAAAAAAAAAAAAAAAAAAAACAAAAGATGGGAAGCGGGATTGGTGGGTAGAAGACATACGAGCAGGAAAATATCGTAATTCTGCTCTCAACAAGTGAGACCACGGCATAACAGCCCAGAAAATGACCATTCGCCGAGGCCTAACACCGATTGTTGCCATAGAAACCCTCTGAATTCGCCACTCATGTACATTTTTCTTCCAGGCAGTCTTTAGTAGCTTAAAAACCCCTACATCCTTGGGTTGAAGTACGTGTGTGACATTAGGTAGTAAAGCGACCAAAATAATTCCATGATCCTCACAAAATTTACTAGTATGTATGGTCAGTGTGAGAAGTGCCCGTCTATGAATAATGTCAGGGAGAGGAATCTCCTTCTCAACCAACCCAGGATGAAATATGTTACTGAGAAATTTGTAAAACACTTCCCCCCGTCATTCACCCGTTTGGCGATTTGCCAATGCCCCAGTGTGCTGGCATTGAGGTAATAATAATGTCTTGCGGCAGACGTTCATACTTGAACACTACAAGGGAAGGAGAAATATCGCCGTGGGCATTGCCTGTTAGAAGTACCGTCAAGCATTCTTTCTCATCCGAATTCACTTGCTGATATATTGTCTTGTAACCCCTGTTCGCCAGCAGTTTGTTACCTTTCGGATTGAGAAAGAAAACTGTCTCATCAGCGTTGAACAGTCGCCGAGGGTCTGACAAAATAGACTGGAAGTCGTTTTCCACTGAATAGCTGTAGACTTCTGAAACCCAGGTTTTATTTTGATGTTCTGTAATTGCAGCACGGCTTACTGTCAAATTTTGAGGGGTTCGTAAAAGATAGACCTGGATTTCTTTTTATGAAAGATTCTCGCCATTTCCTTCCTGGCGGCCATCTTTGAAAGGAAAGTCCCTCTTCAATTCTTGTGTAAGGCACTGGACGCTTTTGCAAATCGTCCTTTGTTACCGTGACCCCGCTTTTCTTAGTGAGATTACCCATTGAACTAGCATAGCCTCAGCTTCCTTTGTTAAAATGGAATTTAGCTCCATTTTCCTCTCTCTAGGAGATTTTCCTTTAATTTTGTCCGTGAGGGTGTTTCTCGGAACACCATTCCTCTCCGCGGCCTTTTTAATACTCATGCCGTCCTCCACAATGGCCTTAATAGCAGCTTCCATTTGCTCAATATCATAATTCAGAACTGTGCGTTTTGACATATTGCCTGGGGCAGATGACCTCGTAGTTCCGACTCTTAAAACAACAATAACTATCTAACATATTGCCTGAAAGCAAAGATTTAGTCTTCGAATAATATATTATTTATTATCTCAATAAAAATAAAAAAATCCTCTGTAGCACGCCTAGCCAAAAAAAACTAGACCTACTGAAATGCGGCCGTCAAGAAGAGAGACCTACGTAATAATAACAATACCCTGTAAATGTTTATTGGTTGCGAAACGTTAACACAAACATTAACATTATCGTGCACTAGTGTTCGTCACGAATGTGCTCTAAAGTTCGTCAGCTATGACTACTGGACACAATGATCAAATGATAATTTAATTAATACAGGGTACTTTAGAGCTACATTATAAGTATATTGCCGCTGTTAGTTAGGTCTTGCAAGGAGAAATGACAATGTGCCAGTTTTCGTCACAAATGACGAGCATTGGTAAAGTGCATTTTTTTAAATCCAGTGTTCGTCACCAGCATTTCTAACAAAACTAGGCACGTGAGCATGAGATAACAAATCACATATGTTACAGAAACAATTACCAACTATATTATGCACTTGTAACATTTTAAAATGTCGGAACATAACACACATGCCCATAATTAACTCGCGCGCGTGCTTAGCACATGCGAGAAGCAAATGGCGCGTCAAGACAGCTCAGCTCACAGGAGATGTTTGACGCAGGGAATCACCTATTACCTATTACCTTGCTCCTTATCGGCAAGGAAGGTATGACTCATCTCGTAAGACTTCGTGCGTTGAGAAAGACCAGTTGACATGCTTATTTTTTGTACTTATATACGAGAGTGACAAAGACTGGATCAGTGACGAAAACCGGTACAGTTACCTTAATAGGTCCATGGCAGATATCCTTCCAAAATCCCTTCCCTGACCCATCCTTAAAATAAAATAAATGGCCATTGACTGCATTAATAAAAAATAAAAATTATAGTAAATAACATATAAGTTACCATAACTCTCTATAAAGCATCATCAATGGATAGAAAATAGGACTCTTTAACTTACAAGACTTGGATATCGTAATATTGTCATCAGAAGCCATTATAGAACAGTTCAAGTATAGCCTATACTGCGATTTCTACTGGTTACTACTGAACCCACCACTGTAGCACAGTGGTAGTGTGCGAGCTGGCGAAATGGTACAAGAACTGCGTAGGGGGTCAGCGCCTGGCTTCTTCAGGACAATATTTTTATCTGCTGAGGAAGACTTGAAAATGTGACCTTCGTGGATACCTCAACAGGCTCAGTTGATGATGACAACTATAGGGAATTTATGATTAATCCGTCAACTACTAGTATGTGTATAAAATACTAGTTCTTATGCTGGACATACAAAACTTGGCGATAGAATCCCCTTTCGACAATAAATCACCCACTAAGTTACTGTTTGACGAATCATTCCTGAGGGAGTGAAAATAGGTAAGGATATATTCAGCTAAGAAACCACATAAGCGAGAGTTGGGCAGTTTGGGAATTCAAGGGGTAGTTCAGAAGGCAATTTATCTCACAGACACTGAAATGCCTCTCAAGTAAAATCCTTCCCTCGCAGAGGGAGATATGTAACTTATAAGTTTGGTTTGATTGTAGCCCATTCACAGTAAATCAAGTACCGGTATGGACTTTACTCCACAATTAGTTGTTGATGATAAGAACTTCTAATCTTTACCTAGTATTTAAGTAAAATTGGAGTTTAATCTGTACATTTCTTGAAATTGTAGTGGAAGTGAACTATCTTCTGACAAGTGTAGTGGTAGTGAACTATCTTCTGACCAAAGAAGTGCGGTCAGAGAAGAAGAGAGACTACCTTCTGTTGTTTTTGTATATATTTCGTGTTCTTGTTCCTGCCTGAGTTGTTGTAAGAAATAAAACAGAGTTTTCAAGTGCAGTCTTGCGTTAATTGTGAATACCTACATATAGATATCCACATTGGTGACCCCGACGTGATGCCGCAAGAAAACGAAACAGCAAATAGCGGACAAGAAAATGTGGTAGCGCGCGTAAGTGTTAAAGTCCCACCATTCTGGAAACCAGACCCCAAAATATGGTTTATACAACTTGAAGCTCAGTTCCGTATGAGAAACATAACACGAGATGAGACGAAATACGACACAGTGGTGAGTTCAATCGACGCGGAAATATTAACCCAAGTGATTGATATTTTGATTAAGCCGCCCGATACCGGAAAATATGACGCAATTAAGGAACGACTAATTTCAGTTTTTGCGGATAGTGCGACTCAAAGAACACAGAAACTGTTAACGGACGGAACTGGAGCTTGGGGATCGCAAACCCTCCCAGCTGTTGTGTGAAATGAAGAACTTAGCTGATGATAAGGTTGGTGAACAGTTCCTTAAGACATTATGGTTACGTCTGCCTCGCGACATGTGTACTATTCTATCAGTGAGCAGTGACGATCTAACAAGGCTAGCCACCATGGCCGATCAAATTTGGGAACTGAAACCAACTCCATCCTTCCAGATAGCACCTATAAATGTTGTCAAGTCCCAACAAGATGACATGGAAGACTTGAAGAAGCAGGTATCTGAACTTTCCATTCAAGTGTCAGAATTAAAGAAGCAACTACAATCTTGTTCTCGTCAGCGGTACAGATCAAATTCAGGCAGGAGGTCCAACAGCCGTAATTCCCGTGCTACTCCAAACGTGTGTTATTACCATTCGATGTTCGGTGAACGTGCGTATAAGTGTCTGCAGCCATGCAATATGAGTACGGCACTGCAAGCACAGCCAGATAATTCGGAAAACTAACCGCCCGTCTCTCCACGGCGACAGAGAGTCAGGGGCCTCAGCTGAGTCGCCTGTATGTTAGTGACAAGGAATCAGCAGCCCTTTTCCTGATAGACACGGGAGCAGATATTTCAGTGGTCCCACCTTCGAACGAGGAAAAGCAAACTGTAAGTAAACTTGATCTCTTCGCAGCCAATAACACTAAAATTAAAACTTATGGCCAGAAGTTGTTAAAGCTTGATCTTCGGTTACGCCGAGAATTCCAGTGGCCTTTCATCCTAGCTGATGTAAGTAGACACATCATTGGAATGGATTTTCTCTCACATTATAACCTGCTGGTCGACAGTCAGCGCAAACGCTTAGTCGATGGCAATACGTTATTGGTTGCCAATTGCATAAGTTGCCAAAATAGTGCAGAAGAGGTTAGAGTAGTAGATCATGGGAACTCGTACCAATCTATCTTAAATAAATTTCCAGACTTAACACGCCCCAATATAGTAAACAGGAAAATCAGAAGTCACAACATAGAACATCACATCGAGACTAAAGGTCCCCCTGTATTTGCCAAACCAAGGAGACTCACAGCTGAGAAGTTGAAAGCAGCCCGACAAGAATTTGAATATATGCTCAAGCAAGGCTTATGTACACCTTCCAAGAGTAGCTGGTCCAGTCCCCTACACCTCACAAAAAAGAAGTCTGGTGATTGGAGACCCCGGGATGATTATAGGGCCCTCAATAGTATTACAGTTCCCGATAGATACCCTTTACCCTTCCTCACTGATTGCAGCCATGTATTGTCAGAAGCCAAGATTTTTTCATCCATTGACCTGACCCGTGCTTACCAACAAATACCTGTCCATGAAGCAGACATCCCTAAAACAGCAATCACCACTCCATTTGGGCTATTTGAATTCCTATATATGACCTTTGGACTAAAAAATGCTGCCCAAACCTTTCAAAGGTTCATGAACACTGTGTTAATGGGACTCTATTTCGTCTTCTGTTACTTAGATGACTTACTCGTGGCTTCACCTGACAAAGAAACGCATGAACGTCATCTTCACACAGTTTTTGAAAGACTGGATGAGTATGGTCTCTGCCTTAACATCGCAAAATGCAAATTTGGAGTAGAAGAAATACAGTTCTTGGGTTACTTAATAAATCAAAATGGTTTGAAACCACTTCCGTCAAAAGTAGAAGCCATCAAGAACTTCACCGAACCTCAGTCAGCCACTTCGTTAAGACGTTTCCTTGGGATGTTCAGTTTTTACCACAGATTCGTTCCAAACTGTGCAACCATACAGCAACCGCTAACCACCATGTTAACCGGACATAAGAAGAACAGCACGAAAGCACTGGAGTGGACTGACGAAAGAAGAAATGCATTTTCTGCAGTGAAAGAGGCCCTCTGCAAGGCGACTCTACTGGCTCATCAGCAACAACGAGCTCCCTTATCTTTGGTTACTGCTGCTTCGGACAGTGCGATTGGGTCAGTCCTCCAGCAAGAAGTCAATGCTGTGAAGCAGCCCTTACATTTCTTCTCCAGAAGCCTAACCAAGACACAAATGAAGTACAGTGCCTATGACCGTGAACTTCAGGCTATCTACAGCTCAATCAAACACTTCCGGTATTTATTGGAAGGACAGAATTTCACAGTATTCACAGATCACAAACCTTTAGTTTATGCCTTCCAGCAAGACTTAAACAAGGCACCTCCCAGGCGAGCCCGACAATTACAATATATTGCCGAGTTCACCACAGACATCAGGTACATCTCTGGAACAGAAAACGTGGTTGCAGATGCACTGTCACGCATAAGCACCATTTCTTCACCTACACCCCTAGACTATGATGCCATGGCAGACGAACAGGAAGACGACGATCTAGAAGTGCTCAAGAAAAGTAACTCCTTGAAGATGACAAAACTTCACATACCTAACTCCAATAAACTTATCTACTGCGACATATCAACAGGCTACATTCGTCCTTACATAACTCCAAAATTCCGAAAAACAGCGTTCTCAGCAATACACTGCTTATCTCACCCTGGAATCCGGGCGACAACACAAATGGTCACTAAAAGATTCATTTGGCCAAACATAAGACAAGATTGTAAAGTGAGGTCTCGAACGTGTTTGGAATGCCAGAAATGTAAGGTCAATAAGCACACGCAATCAGCTCTAGCAGATTTTGCAATACCTAATGAACGGTTCTCACACATCAACGTGGACATTGTTGGTCCCTTACCACCTTGCAGGGGATTCCGATATCTATTAACGGTTGTGGACAGGTTTTCCCGCTGGCTAGAAGCAGCACCCATAGAAGACCAAACAGCAGAAACTGTTACCAGAACCTTAATTTCGTGTTGGTTCTCAAGATTTGGTATACCAGCTCGTATCACAACAGACCAAGGTCGGCAATTCGAGAGCAACCTTTTCAAGACAATTGCCAAGTATTTAGGTTCGCAGAGCAACACCACTACCGCCTACCACCCTCAGGCAAATGGGCTCACGCCAGCACAGGACATTGAAAGCTGCCTTTAAATGTCATCTGCTCAAATCACATTCTTGGGTGGAGTCACTCCCAATAGTCCTCTTAGGTATTCGTACCGCAGTCAAAGAAGACTTAGGATGTTCACCTGCTGAGGTAGTCTATGGCACAACCATCCGACTTCCAGGCGAATTTCTCTCTGAGACCCCTAACATCACCCAGCAAGACTTCGCCAGACGTCTTCAGGAGACAATCCGCTTGCTGAAACCTGTTCCTACATCTAAACACGGGAACAGAAACGTTTTTGTCTCCAAGGATCTGACAACATGCTCCCATGTGTTTGTATATCAGAACGCTACACCAGCACCACTGCAGCCAGTGTACACAGGTCCTTACAAAGTGAAGAAGCGCAACCAGAAGTATTTTGAAGGCGAGGTCAAAGGGAAGGTTACGAAGATCACTATCGACCGCTTGAAACCAGCCTTTATACTCGAGGAACATTCTTCAACAACACAGCACCCACAGTCAGATACAGTCAAAATTCAACAAACAGATTACCCACCAACAACCCCTGTGCCCGTAGCAGCTGAAAGACCTATGAGAAAAACTAGTTCTGGTCGAACAGTTCATTTTCCCAGCAGATTCCTGGACTCGCTTGTGGTTATTTAGGGGGGGAGTGTTTAATGGAAGTGAACTATCTTCTGACAAGTGTAGTGGTAGTGAACTATCTTCTGACCAAAGAAGTGCGGTCAGAGAAGAAGAGAGACTACCTTCTGTTGTTTTTGTATATATTTCATGTTCTTGTTCCTGCCTGAGTTGTTGTAAGAAATAAAACAGAGTTTTCAAGTGCAGTCTTGCGATAACTGTGAATACCTACGTATAGATATCCACAAAATTTTTCATTTATTTTTCATTTATCGTATGGCTTTTAGTGCCGGGAGTGTCCGAGGACATGTTCGGCTCGCCTGAGTCTGTAGCTGCTTCCAGCGGACACCGTAAAGGGTGAGCTACAAGTTCCGTTCAATTTCAAGTAGTTCCAACTTTCGCCACCAGATATCAATGATACCTAGTGGCGAACGTTGGAACTTTGATAGAGCGTTCCGACGAAATCTAACCTAACAAATTTTGCTTTACACAAGTTTAGTGTGTGAAAGGATCTTTTACATGCCATAAATCTATGACATGGGACCGCCGGCTTTACTTCCCCTCCGAAGGAAGGCATACTGAAGGATTTTTAACGCTCTTAAAAAATCCGACGACTTCGGCCGGGTTTGAACCCGCTATCTTGGGTGCAGCAGTTCAGCATGCTACCGACTACGCCACCGAAGCCGCTATCCACAAAATGAAGGAATAGAACTTTTTGTTTTTCTTTTATTTATTATTTTGTATATGACAAAGTGAATGTTTGATTTTTTTGGTTTTGTCTGTCTGGTTAGTCATGCAACTGAATATAATTTTATGGAAGCATTGAGTATTGGAATCTCAGCTACAATTTAATCAATTTGTGTCAAGAGGTTTGAGTGTTTAGAAGAAACTAAAACACATCTTGATTATAATATTACTTTTATTAAATAATTTTGAATAGGAATAGGAATATTGTAGGTAGCATTGTGTCTTAACTTTTATGTCCTATACTTTTTTCATATAAAACTTTATATTTTTGGATACCATATGTTAACAATATTTGATTCATAACTCCATTTTTCTTGGAGTTTCTTCTTAATTATGCTGTAGCAATTACAAACCTTACAGATATACAGGGTCTTTTTCTTTAGTTTGCTCCGAGTATCAGGGGAACATGTACGAAAGGCGATAGCCCGGCCGGGTGACTCATTTGCCGAGAGATATATCCCGTCATGATGGCTAGGATGATCTAATGCAGTACGGTAGCGATAACCATTGCTTCACAGCAATTATTATTATTATTATTATTATTATTATTATTATTATTAGCCATTGGTAAATCCCATAAAGGGGCAAAGGCCTCCTGCTAGCAGGGTAGCTCTGAAATATTTCATCAGATGAGCTATGCTGATGAACATTTACCTTAATAGTAACTTAAAACTTACTAGATGAAACCCGTCAAAACATGACGGACAATGGAAAACAAATTTACTGAAGAAGCTTCTTATATAAGTTACATTCTTTGTACGATTACTTTTTAGCACTATTGCAACTTTAAGGGCGTCAAAAGATAGCACTCTCAGCATTGCAACATATTGCTGGTCATGACTGAAAACGTGATGAGGTCATCATCATCTTGCACAGTTTCCAGCCACTGGCCGGGTCTGTTTGGAACACAAGCCTCTCCAACGTCTTCTGTCTTCCCACCATCTCTCAGTCTCCACCCTTGTCCAGTCTTCACCTCTCTTCTTCACGCTTTCTTCCACCCCCTTCAGCCACCTGTCTCTCGGTCTCCCTCTTGGTCTCTTTCCTTCCTACTTCGTCTCGTGTATCCTCCTGGGTATCCTCTTCTCCTCCATTCGTTTTACATGTCCATACCATCTAAGTCTAGATTTCTCTATACCATACTGTAATGGTTCCTCCTTCATTAATTCTCTGATCCTCTCATTTCTTATTCTGTCCCTCTTTGTAGCTCCAATACTGCTTCTCAAGAACCTCATCTCACTGGCCTGTATTTTGCTCTTCTCCCTTCCTTTCATAACCCAGGTCTCCGAGGCATACGTCAGGATAGGGACATAGTACGATATATGATCTACTTGCTGTTCTGAGGGACATCCCTGCTCCATAACATGCTTCTCACACTCCTCCGGAATGCTTCTGCCTGTCTCCCCCGCTCATTTATTTCTCTACCGTTTCTTCCATTCTCTTGTATCAGGCTTCCCAGATACTTGAAACTCTCCACTTTCTTCAGCTGTTCCCCACCAATTGTTATTCCCGTTGTGGTCCTTTCCTTCTTCCTTGTTGTGATCACCATCTCACTCTTATTTATGCTAAATTTCATCCCATATCCTTGTATTATTCCTTCCCACACGTCCAACTGTTCCTGTACCTCCTCCTCCTTGTTTCCACAATCATCAAATCATCCGCAAACACCATTGCTTTCAACTTTCCTTCCCCAATTACTTGTGCCGCTCGGGTCATTATGTCATCCATCACCACAATGAAAAGTAACGGTGACAGTGCACTTCTTTGTTTCAGGCCGTTTCTCTGTTCCACCCAGTCCGATCTCTCTCCTCCCACTTTCACACAGCTCACGCTTCCCTTGTACATCTCTTTTATCCTCCTTATAGTCCATTTTTCTACTCCTCTATCCTCCAGGGACTTCCATACTTTGTTTCTGCATACACTGTCATATGCTTTCTCAATGTCCAGGAAGGCCATCAGTAGATCTGTTCCATACTCATAGTGCTGTTCTTGTAACTGCCTTACAGCAAAAATCAAATCCACTGTGGACCTTCCTGCTCTGAAGCCATGTTGTTCTTCCCTCATCCCTCCTTCTATCCTTGTTCTAATTCTCCTTTCTAAAACTTTCTCAAACATCTTTGCACAATGACTCATCAGTGTTATTCCCCGATAGTTTCTGCATTCTGTTCTACTACCTTTCTTGAAGATCGGGACAATTATTCCCTTTTTCCAGTCCTCTGGGGTCTTCCTTTCCTTCCATGCTGCCTTCATCACTCGGTACAACCATTGTATCCCCACCTCTCCTGCTGCTCTCACCATCTCCACACTCAACTCATCCACACCCGGTGCCTTCCCTCCTTACATTTTCATCACTGCATCTTCCACTTCTTTCCATGTTAAGTCCTTTTCTGTTTGCAGTTCATCTACTGTACCTCTTCCCCGATTTCTTCTTCCTCGCCGTGGTTTCCATTTGGGTTCAGGAGTTCTTCAAAATATTCTTTCCACATTGTCTTCAGTTCTTCCCTATTTTCTATCCCTTGTCCCCTTTTGTTCACCATTCTGACACAATCCATAGGATCCTTCCGCCGCCTCTTATTCTTTACCATCCCATACAGGACCTTTTTTGTACCTTCACTATCCTGCTGGTCATGACTTAAAACGTGATGAGGTAAATAGCCCAATACGTTCAAGAGTTTCTCCTTGAGCTTGATTGATTGTGATTAAGTGGGCCGAGCGAATAGAACATTGTTGCCTATTAAAAGAAAATGTACTGTACCTGCAAGTGTTTTATCGGAAGGTGTTAAATCAAGTCGTAGGATTTGAGCTCTCTGCCTAATATTACTGCACCTATTATATCCGAATCCAAGCAATTTCTTACATATTTCTTACAATTAATATATTACCATATATGAGTCCTTGGGAAACGTTCAGATTTCTAAGGAGCATAACTATGGCTCAAACGTTCGGAGTATGTGGAGGCGAATCACTTAATTCCAAGGAATTGAAAAATTCAATAATAGGGAGATGAAGTAGCTGGCTTTCATCTTCAGTATCCAATCTGTTAACGCTGATGTATGTGTTTGAACTACTGGATATAAGTTCAATGACTTTTAAATTAATATCATTACATTGTTGCAGCTTGGCAAATATTTTATATTCCAGCAGATCAATTTTACCCTCACAACAGTAAAGACCAAAGTAACCACGCATAGATTTTACGCAAGAGAAGTACAATGTAGAACAATGTTTACATTTGATCGTCAAAGACCTTACAGTACACTGTACTGCATAATATCTGGAATTGTTTCTGAAATGGCCTATTTATATTGGATTTTAAATGTGGCTTCGTATTAGTAGAACAATGTTTACATTTGATCGTCAAAGACCTTACAGTACACTGTACTGCATAATATCTGGAATTGTTTCTGAAATGGCCTATTTATATTGGATTTTAAATGTGGCTTCGTATTAGTAGAACAATGTTTACATTTGATCGTCAAAGACCTTACAGTACACTGTACTGCATAATATCTGGAATTGTTTCTGAAATGGCCTATTTATATTGGATTTTAAATGTGGCTTCGTATTATTCGATAACACTATAGTGTCCTGCAATAACGGAGCCGCTAAATATTACATGGCAAATAATACTTCCTTTGCCGAAATCAACTGCGTAGTTAGACTCAGTACTCTAAACAAATAATCATTAAACAATTGTCTTATACAATGAAGTTCAACATGACCGTCCAGAGACTTTCATACTCAAGTTGGTTGGAGAGGAGAATGCGATGAGACTGATCGCTTAAAATAAATTCCTTATAATTGTTCCTGCCAGCGAAATTTTTTGCGATAGCTTGAAAACGCAGCTCAGAATGACGTTCTTCATTTTGTTATAAACAGTACGAAACTGCTCTAAATAAGCAATTTCCATCACCTGTTATAGGTTATGACAGTACATTTTGCAGGGGAACATAGAATCACTTCGCCAACTACTGAAACGACCATAGGCCTATGCTCAACACTCACTTCGGCAGTCACCCTAATGGAGGCAGTTTTTGAATTATATGTCCCGTGCATGTCAAAAATCGTATTAACACATGGAGGCCCACCTATTCTTGTCTATCGACCCGGAGACCCGGGTTACATTTCCTGCTCTGCCAAGAAATTGAATTCTGGTCTGAGGGCAAAATCGGGGCACATTCAGTCTCTTGAGGTATAACTAAGAAGAGGAAGGTTTAATTCCCACCTCGACAATCTTCGATGTGGTTTTCCGTGGTTTCCCACTTCCACTTAAGGCAAATACCGGGATTGTTCCTAACGTAAGGCCTTGGCCGTCTCCTTGCCATTTACCACCTTAATTACAAATACACACAGTAATGCAGCCATCACAATAACACAGGTTATGAGAGAAAATTTCACACATACACACCCAAGTACACGGGGCTGAGTGACCACGATGTCGGAGCCCTTCAAACGAATTATGTTTGCCAAGTGTCTCTTATGGCGAAAGCAATTGTGGACACGTGCGAGTGCCTGGAAAACTACTTTTTTCTTTAATAATTTAAGAGTATATCGACGATGCATAATTATAACTTTTAGTCTAGGACGCTAATAACTTGACCACCGAAGCATTGGGAAGAAATTGCAATATTAAGGTACATAAACAACATAGTCTACACAATCAACTGTCGGTTAATGTTCCTCAAAATTTCCCTTCTTAAATATTCCCCTCCTTTATAATTCTCCATCACGTGAAAACGTGCCATGTCTTGGGTTTTAAATATATCGATGCAATGGTGCTGCCATCTGCTGTCAGTTACTGGAACTATATGGGCGATGTACTGCCATCTGTTGTCAGTTATAGGAACTGATTGCAGATATTTAAACGGCGTACTGAGGACATCAGTTTGCTTTTTTGATCACATGCTAATGCAATGGTAAAACGGAAATAAAACGTATTGAGAGGGAATGTAGAAATATGTATCTTTTACAGACATAAAACCTTACTAATACTCCTTGATTAAACAATATTTCTATGGTAAAAAAAAATAACGGCGAGGGCTGGGATCGAACCGGCGAACCGAAGAACCACAGTCTGTCGCCTTAACCACGTAGCTAGTCGCGCGTTTTTTTTTCAACAGCAGACGCAGCCATTGATTATCTTCAAAAGCTGCTGTCTGAAGGAAATAATCCATTACATTATCCAAATAAATCAATGTTGCACATTCGTATACGTTCATACTGTTATTATATTTTATTGCCAGAACTTGGTTAATGTATGTTTTCAATTACATGGAAGCTTATTAAATAACTTACATTTTAATGGAATTCTCACCGCCAGTTTGTCATGACCTCAGGCGGATTGTGCGCATGCGTGAGAGGCAAGAATTCTGCTATTTTCTATATTAATTCAAAAATATACCGAGAGGGAATGTAGAAATATGTATCTTTAACAGACATAAAACCTTACTAATACTCCTTGATTAAACAATACTTCAGTGGTAAAAAAAAAATATCGGTGAGGGCTGGGATCGAACCAGTGAACCTTGGAACCACAGTCTGTCGCCTTAACCACATAGCTACTCGCGCACTCTTCGTCAGCAGCAGACGCAGCCGTTCTTTATCATTAAACCCCGCTGTCTGAAGGAAATAATTCATTTCATTATCCAAATAAATCAATGTTGCACATTCGTATACGTTCATACTGTTATTATATTTTATTGTCAGAAGTTGGTTAATGTATGTTTTCAATTACATGCAAGCTTATTAAATAACTTACATTTTAATGGACTTCTCGCCGCCATTTTATCATGACCCCAGGCGGATTGAACGCATGCGTGAGAGGCAAGAATTCTGCTATTTTCTATATTATTCAAAAATATACCGTAATATATTTGTTTATTTTATAGACACTCTGCAAATCTAGAGGCCAAGAGCTTTCGTTAGAGTGCTCTACGAAGTAAATCGGTTCTGTCGTACTCTCAATCTCTTGGTAACAAAAATCACCTTACTGTTTTAAATATATAGATTGTCTTGACTATTTACACTCTTCTTCATCTTCCTCACAAATGATCGTATTATGTTAAACATTTTCACTCGTGAAACTGGGACCTAGTTCATATTATCCTGAAGATTTATCTAAGCTGACGATGAGTCTAGGAATGTTTCAAACAAACTGTTTCGACGACAGTCCTCCACGAATTCCGTTGACCTGGCTCTCAACCACTGCTTCCCCATTGTCGACTGGAACTCGTCTGCCCATCTGGTCTTCGGACGGCCGGGGTTTCTTCTTCCATCTCTGGGCTCCCACACTGTAGTTGAGTAGGCCCACCTTGCGTGATCCATTCTCAGTACATTGCCTGACCATGTCCATTTCAGTTCTTGGCCCTCGTGATGACATCCTCTAGTCCTGTCCTCTTCCTGATTTCCTCGTTTCTAATTCTGTTCCTTAATGTAATGTTTAGAAGTTTTCTCTCTATTTTCCTCTGGCACACTTCCAACTTCGAAGCTTGCTTCTTAGTTATTGACCACGTTTGTGCTCCATAGAGGAGAACGGGAAGTACACACGACCATCACTCGCCTTTTTGTCTTGAGGTAATGCTCTCTGCTGTTCAATATGAAGGACAGGCTTCAGAATTTTTGCCATGCTGACGATATCCGCCTGTTGATTTCCTTATCCATATTTTGCTGAAAAGATAGTGACTGGCCCAGATAGACAAAGTTTGACACATATTCTACTTATTTTCCTTTCACCATGAGTTTCTTTGCTTCATGATTTGTCATAACTTTTGTCTTGCTGGGATTGAGGCTCAAGCCTACTTTGTTGCTCTCCTCATACAGATCTTTTAAAATTTCTTCCAGCCTCGAACTCGATTTTGCAAACAGGATCACATCATCGGCGAATCGTAAGTTCGTCAGTCTATTTCCTTTGATTGTGATTCCGTATTTGTGCCCCCATTTTAACTTCCGAAATATGTCCTCTAAGACGCCCGTGAACAGTTTAGGTGACAATGGATCGCCTTGTCTTACGCCTCGCTGTAGATAGAATTTATCGCCTTCTTTTTCCATTCTGACTTTTGTCCAGCTGTTTAAATACAGTTTAGAAAGCACCCGCAAGTACTTCGTGGGGATCCCTTGGTTGTGTAGTGCTTTCACGACGCTTGATTGGTCCACCGAGTCGAAGGCTTTCGCATAATCTACGAATGCTATGTACAACTTCAGATTATACTCTTCGGCCTTCTCTATTATTTGCGTCATGGTTTGCAGGTGATCTGCTGTCGAGTGTCCTGCTCTGAATCCAGCTTGCTCTGTGGGTTGATTTTCATCCAGAGTTCTCGTTATTCGGCGAAGTATTATTTTTGAGAATAGCTTGTATAGATTGGACATAAGACTCACCGGTCTGTAGTTGTCTAGGCTATCTCTGTTGCCTTTCTTATGTAATAAGATGATGGTGTTCGCTGTCCACTGCTCTGGGATTTCTTCCCTGGATAAAATGTTACTAAATATTTCGGTTACTGGTGAAATAAGTTCCTCTATTCCTATTTTCAAGAGTTCGTTGTAAATACCATCATCTCCAGGGCTCTTTCCAAGTTTCAAGTCCGAGATCGCAGCTCTCACTTCGCTCGGAAGAATGGGCAACACTTCGTCTGTTTCAGCATCCATGTGATTCAGACGACTTTCTGCAAGTTCTTGTAACTCTTTTGTTAGCATGGAATATAAGGATCTGTAGAAATCAGTTGCACATTCCACCAAATCATCTCTTTTTGTCACTTTTTCTCCTCTCTTATTTTGCATACTTGGTATCCAATTTCTCCCTTCATACAGTTCGTTTCTAGCCCTTTTCACTGATTTTGTTGAGTCTATAACGTCCTCGATAAGTTTCTGCTTGTAGCGCCTCAAATCATTTCTGATTTCTCTTTTAGTTAATTTATTGAACTCTGCATATTGTATTCTCTTCAGACGGGATTCGTCCCTTGATTGCAACAGTTTCGCTCTTTCATCCAAGAGTCTTATAGTGTTTTCACTCAGTTTACTTCTCCTCGTAGGCGTTCTGTCGTGAGGAACTGATGCCGTGGCTGCTTCCTTAATTGCATTTTCCAAAGTATCATACACTTCTTGAATCCCCGTACGCTCTCGTTCCGGTCTCTCCGCGAGTCTTTTACGTAGTTCTTCTTTGTAGGATGTAACATTTAAATTACCGATTCTCTGACGCTGGGTTTTGCATTTATTCCTACTCCTTTTCTCAATGCCTACCTTCGAACTAACCATCCTGTGATCCGAGTCGAATTTCAAGCTGCTGATAACCTGTACATCTTTCACGTACTCTATTTTGTCTGTGAGGATGAAGTCAACCTCGTTTTTCGTTCTTCCATCTGGGGAACGCCAAGTCCACTTTTTTCCTTGACTTTTCTTGAAGAATGAGTTTGATATCTCAAGTCTGTGACTTTGGGCAAAATGTATTAACCTCTCTCCTCTTCTGTTTCTTGTTCCTACTCCAAAAGCTCCTACTGGCTATTCCCATTCATTCTCCTTTACTCCAATTTTGCTGTTGAAGTCTCCTATTACAAAGTTTACGTCTCCTCTATACAAGTCCAGTGTGCCCTCTAGATCCTTGTAGAATTCATCTACTTCGTCGTCTGTGGCAGCGTCCGTCGGAGCATACACCTGTATGATAGTAACGTTCCTATTCCTTACTTCTAGAGATAGTATGATGACCCTCTAAGATTTGCCCACTATTTCCTTGATGTTTGCTTTTAGACGTTTGCTTATAATGAAACCTACTCCTTTTTGCCCTTTCGTTTGTCCAATGTATGCGAATATACTTCCGTCGTTTCTCTCAATTATTGCCTCTCCAAGTTTCCTCACTTCGCTTATGCCAAGAATATCGACTGGGCATTGTTCTAAAGCTAGATCTAGCTCGATTGCTCTTTCTTCAGTTCTGAGGGTGCGTACATTTAGAGTTCCTATAAGCAGTTCGTGTTCCTTTGTTGCTGAGTTCCTTGCCTTGCATGTGATGTGGTCATCCGTGGTTCCCGCTTTTGAATCCAGTGGGATGCTCAAAGGGTTTCGCTCACCGTATTTTGGAAGTTTTTTTGTGAGGTCATTATGGCAATATTCCCATTTCCCATTTATTTGGATCGTTTGGTAGCCAACCTTCACTGTGTTTCCCTTCTTTCTTTCCTCTTTTGCCCGTTTCCTTATTGCACTCTGAATTTCTCTTTCCTTCCTTGTCATATCATCTTCGATGAAGCAGTCCTGCTCCCCTAGTTTGTACTTGTTCCTCATTACCTTGATCTTCTCTCCGAAGCTTTTCATGGTAACCAGAACCATCCCCCGGTTTTTCCAGTCCTCTCCTATGTATCGGAGTTGCTCGTAATTTACATCTACTTCAAGACTCCCAAGTATGTCCTTTACTTCTTCTTCCAATTTTTCCTTTCTTCTGGCTATACTGTTGCTTTTGATAACAATATTCCTCTTTTTCTCTGATTTTCGTGTCTTTCCCACATTTTCTTCCAGCTGGTTCAGCCTTTCGGAGAGATACTTTATTTTGTCTTCTAAAGTCTCTTCTATGCTCTCTAGTTTGTTCCGAATATTTTCAGTATTGTGTGCCCATGCCTTATCTCTCTTTTTCAGTTCGTTTTTTAATTCCAAGGTTTCGTTTTTGGTTTCCTCTTTGAACTGTTCATTTTGCTCTTTCACTTCGTTCACATTGGCGAGTATTTCGGCCAGAATCGGTTTGGAATCCCACTCCTTGGACTCTTTACCTGCATGTGTTGGAGCACTTTTCTTGTTCTTGCCTGCCATTTCTGTCAATAGATGTTCCCTATTCTTGCGCGTGGTCTTTAGTCTCTGTGCTGTGGGATAATCTGGCTTGCTCTCTCTCTCTTAAGTTAACAGCCCTGGGGCTGGTTTGCAGCAACTCGCCAATCTTCTCTATTCTCCGCCATCCTCTTCAATTCACGATATGATTTTGTGTTCGTGTCTGTCATTAACTGTGTGATGTATGGAAGTGGTGGTCTTCTTCTAGTGTTTTTCCCTTCTAACATCCCTTCGATGACTCTTGCTGGCAGGCTATTATGTCTGAGAATATGTCCCAACATTTTTGCTCTTCTTGTTTTCAGGGTCTTCTCCTGCTCTTCTGAAAACCTCTTCATTTGTCATATGTTGTATCCAACTGATCTTAAGCATTCTTCTCCAGCACCAAGCCTCAAAACCATCAACTTCCTCTCTTCCGACTTCCCTATTGTCCAGGTCTCACTACCATACAAAGCCACACTCCACACGTATGTCTTCAACAGTCTTTTTCTTATTTTTAGGTCTATACTTCTGGATGTGAAGAGATTCTTCTTTCTATAAAAGGCGTTCTTTGCCTGAATAATTCTACTCCAAATTTCTCGTTTGCTGGTTCCATCATACGTTATCAAGCTTCCCAGATACTTATATTCCTTCACATGTTGTATTCTATCATTCTCGATATAAATTGCTGGTGCTCTTCTATGATCTTCCTGGTTCCGACTGCATACGAGTATTTTTGTTTTATTTTTATTCATCTTCATGTTAAATTCGTTTTTAAGGATGTTATTCATTACATTTCCTGACCCGGTCGGAGACTGGAAGCAGGCTGTGGATTTTCATTTTTTCATTCATTACATGAAGTATCTGTTGAAGATCATCTTCATTATCTGTTGTTAAAGCAATGTCATCTGCGAATCGGAGCATGTCAATCTTTTCCCCATGTATATTTACTCCAACTTGAATCTCTTCTCTTATCCTATTTATGGCATCTTGGACATACAAATTAAATAAGTAAGGAGATAGCGAGCATCCTTGTCGTACTCTTTTCTTATTTCAACCTCTTCCTGGTTATTGCCAGATGTTATTATTCCCCTTTCATTCTTATATAAACTATGTATTATTCTTCTATCTCTATAAGAGATTCCCACTTTTTTTTAGTAACTTGAACAGTATATTCCAATTCACGTTGTCAAAAGCTTTCTCCTGATCCACGAATGCTAGATATGTTGGTATTCCTTTTCTATTTCTCTTTTCAATTATTTGTCTTAGAGTTAATATTGCTTCTCTTGTTCCAATGCCCCTTCTGAATCCAAATTGGTCGTCTGTAATGTAGTTATCAAGGTTGTTCTCTATTCTCCTAAGTATAATACGTGTAAGAATTTTAGATGCATGTGTTGTCAGGCTTAATGTCCTAAATTGATCGCAATTTTGTGCTCTGGCCTTCTTTGGAATTGGAATTATTATGCACTTAGTAAAGTCAGTTGGTACTATTCCAGTTTCATACATTTTGCATATCATTCCTTACATTGCATCTTCAGCTTTCTCTCCGCAGTTATTTAATACTTCTGCAGGGATTTTATCTACACCTGGTGCTTTTTTGTATTTTAAATCTTTCAGTGCTCTTTTAAATTCCGATTTTAGTATTTGGTCACCTCTATTCTCTGCATCTGTCTGGTCTTCTTCCTCTATTACTTCCTTATTCATAACTTCATCTCCATAGAGGCTCTCTAGATATTCTTTCCATCTCTTCCCAACCTTTCCCTCTTCATACAGGTATTGCCCATTCTCATCTTTAATACCACATGTCTTCTGTTTCTTCTCACCAAAAAATTGCTTCACATTTCCATATGCTTTTTCTAAGTTATTTGCTTTAAAATCGGTGTCTATTTCATCACATATATCACATAAGTATTTTTCTTTGTCTCGCTTGCTTTTCCTAACGATTTCATTTCTCAGTCTTCTATATTGTTGTTTTCCTTCGTCACTTGTGGCGTTTTTGAACCTTCTTCTTTCAGTTATAATTTCTACAACTTCCTCACTTATCCATGCTTTCCTTCTGTTTTTATTTTTATTTTTTAGCAGTTCCTCTGCAGTTCCTAGTATTTCCTCCTTCAGAATTCCCCACTGACTTTCTATTGGTTTCTCGAATATGTCAGTATTTCTTTCAATCATTTCATCTGTTCTTCTTTGGAACTCGTCTCTAATATTTGGCATCTTAAGTTTTGTCACCTGTAGATACTCAGTTTTTCTCGTAACGATGTTCTTATATTTGAGTTCCGCGTGCATCATGACTAGATTATGATCGCTTACGATATCTGCACCTGGATAACTTCTGCAATTTTTAACCTGGTTCTTAAACCTTTCTTTTACCATTATGTAATCCAATTGCGCTCTTCTCGTGTCTCCAGGAGCTTTCCAAGTGTATCGTCTTCTCTTGGGATGGTTGAAGAGTGTATTTGTTATGACTAATTTGTGCCTAGTGCAGAATTCTATCAATCGTTCACCTCTCAAATTTCGGACTCCCAGTCCAAACTGCCCAACAGTTGTTCCCTCTGTTCCTTCCCCTACCGTTGCATTCATGTCCCCCACAATGATTACATTGTCTTTTGCTATTGTTCCTTCTATCAGGTGATTTAGATCTTCATACATTCTTTCAATTTCCTCGTCCTCTTCATTTGTAGGTGGCATATATGTTTGAATTAAAACAGTATTGTTTGGCTCCGTATTTATCTTGACTAGAATTATCCTATCACTATGCTGCACATATCCCGCTACTCTGAGTCCCATGGATTTTTCCATAATCACTCCTACCCCATTTCTTCCGAGCGGTCCGTCTTCCGGCCCTGAGTAGATTATTCTGTAGTCATCTGACCAAAAGTCACCCGTGCCAGGCCATCTCATTTCAGAAATACCGAGAATATCTATTTTTAATCTCTTAATTTCTATTTTCAGGTTTTCCAGCTTCCCCACCTTTAATAATGTGTTAACATTCCATGTTCCTATTTTCCTTACGCATTTCTGTTTCTTGCGTTTGTTAATAATACTATTATTTCCTTTAGTTGCCCCCGCCCGGAGATCCGAATGGGGAGCTATTTTACCTCCGGAGAATTTAACCAAAGAGCTTCCATCATGAGCTGCTGATTCTTGGGATATCCAGTCGGATCTTTAATGGAGTGGTTTCCCGTTGCCTTCTCCATTCTATGCCGTTGGCCATCTGTCGGCTCTTCCGCCTTTAGGAGCAGTTTCCCACCCCAAGGGCAAGAGAGTGCCCTTCTTCTACCCGCTCATCCGCCCTCCTAAAAGACCGTTGGCACTTGATAGAAGGTAGTCTCCTTATCCCGGGAGAAGTTCGGTGTCTGATATATGCCTATTATATGGACATATATCTTTTACTCATTATGCCGAGTACTGGGCTGCCTCTTCCGCCATCTACACTGTTCCATAGTCCATCTACTCCACTGTCTATGCCGTTGAGGACTTACCGTAACCCTGGCAAGGGACCCTTACAAGGTATTACCAGCCGGGTTAGCTGGACCGAGGTTTTTTAAAGAGGTGTTACTCCTCTATCACTCACCACTTTGTCCTGGCTTGTACAGGCAGAGCCTGGCTTCCCAAACATTGGGCCCAGGTTGGCGGGGTTGACAGAAATGGCAGGCAAGAACAAGAAAAGTGCTCCAACACACGCAGGAAAAGAGTCCAAGGAGTGGGATTCCAAACAGATTCTGGCCGAAATACTCGCCAATGTGAACGAAGTGAAAGAGCAAAATGAACAGTTCAAACAGGAAACCAAAAACGAAATCTTGGAATAAAAAAACGAACTGAAAAAGAGAGATGAGGCATGGGCACGCAATACTGAAAATCTGGCTTACAATAGGTCGTAAGCAGAGGGTAAAATGGGAATAAGTTTGTCCTGCCCTAGTTCATAGCATTTTTATTAATGAGTTATTTTCATAAATCAGGTGTTGTGCAAAAACTCCTTTCTACTGGAGGGATCTAAATCCATTCCTCTCGAATGATTCACCGGTCTCTTGAACGCTTTTGTGCTGTTTGAATGCGTTTTTACTTTTGACACAGGTATGCACTCACTTTCTCGAGTGAACGAATGCGTTCTTGCTTTTGACACATGTATGCACTCACCTTCCCGAGTGAACGAACATTCACAGTATACTGTGGCAGCGTGGTGTTGAATGTTTTACCGCATTCCGCGCATGTGACCTCCTTCTCCCCCGCGTGACGATGACTTCTTCGCTGACCGCTTCGAGCTGGCAGCGCTCAAGTTTGTTGTTGAACTGTGCGTGTTGTAAATTTCGCATGCTACTTTACCCTTAACCTCAATGTTATTTCACTTTACATTTCCAGCTTTTATATAGTCTCCCGCTCTCTCCTTTATTCACTAACACTTGCACACGTACTTTTATCACCTCCGAACTTCTCCTTACGCTGCTTACCACAATAGTTTAGTTTAACATCCGTGGTACTGGTAGCGTATTCAATGTGTTCGCTTTAAAATAGCGTAGTTTCTGTAGGAATACAAAAGTTATCGTGTGTTTAACGAGTGATGTATACACTGGAACAGCGTGCATTTATTGTGTTGAGCTATGCGAAGCATTCTTCTTAAACAGAGGGCCGCTTTCAATTCTTTCGCAAATTTCCTGGCATCCTCCCTCCCCATAGGAGTA
This sequence comes from Meconema thalassinum, assembly GCA_946902985.2. Taxonomy (NCBI): domain Eukaryota; kingdom Metazoa; phylum Arthropoda; class Insecta; order Orthoptera; family Tettigoniidae; genus Meconema; species Meconema thalassinum. The sequence goes on along the minus strand of OX336390.1, from coordinate 264,616,955 downwards.
TGGTATGTAAATTAGTAAAGAAGTTCCGCACCACCGGGTCCATTCTTAACAAGAAATCACGCAGGAGACGAACCGTTTTGACAGAGGAAAAGCTTGACAAAATAGAAGCTCTCTTGGAAAGAACTCCAACAAAATCCCTGACACGTCTCGCCGTACAAGCTAATGTGTCACCATCTTCTGCCCACAAAGCAACAAAACTGTTAAAAGCCAAACCGTACAAACCCACTCCTGCCCAACAATTATAAGGACCTGACAGCTTCGCTAGAGTTCAGTATTGTAACTGGTTGCTTCAGTCAGTTCACGATGGGTAAGTTGACCCAGAACTTTTATTTCATAGTGATGAGGCATGGCTACACTTAAGTGGCTATGTAAATAGTCAAAACAATCGCTACTGGTGTGCAGTAAATCCCCACCAGCTGCATGTCCGTCCATGTTATGATGTAAAGATAGGAGTTTGGTGCGCAGTAAGTGCTTGTAGAATTATAGGGCCTATATTTTTCCGTGAAACAATAAATGCTGATCGATATATAAACCTCATTCTCAGACCATTCTTTCAAGAGCTGACGGAAGAAGAAAGGAGTAATGGTTACTTCATGCAAGATAATGCGACGGCACACACTGCTAATCGGTCTATGGAAGTAATACGGGAAGTTTTCGAAGATCGTGTGGTGAATTATCCCCCTAGATCTCCTGATTTAAATCCCTGTGATTATTACCTGTGGGGGATACTGAAGGGAAAAGTATATGTGAACAACCCTCACACAAGAAAAGAGCTGCAAGAGAACATTATACAAGTTATTTCGAACATCACACTGGCTGAGATTCGCTGAGTGTCTGCAAACCCGTTTACGAGATATCAGGCGTGTTTGACAGCTGATGTAAATGTAATGCCAGGTAGGTTTTAGACTAATTGTTTCACTAGAAATGGCTTTCTATAAGTGTGAATTGCCGCGATGTAGTGGGGAGGAAAAGCGCGCATTATACGGCTAGGGACGGAGTGTCATTGCGCCAGTCGTGCCGTGCTTTGAGTGGTGCTGTGGAGCGAACTAAAAAAAGACCCTGTACAATTATTATTATTAACAAGAAAAGTGCGCTCGAGTTGAGCATTAATTACACATATTGAAGCACATCTAAAATAACAGATTATTCTTTGCTATATTCTGTAAGAGATTTTGTCCTCTTTACGCATGTCAATAAGTGATATATTTGTCACAGGTCTGCCTGCACAACACATATTGACAATCTTCAGTCGGTTTATGGTATGTTTTGATATTGCATATCTTGTGATGGAATCCGTGTATTGCAGTTCTTGTGATAACATGTCTCTGGGATTGGCATTCCTTCTTCTCTGTACAATAGCATATGCAAAATAATTTAATTTACTAATGCTCTTTTTGGAAATCAGACCATTCCTAACATAATCGATCCTGAGCAAATTTGTCGAGAGTGGTAGTGTGAAAGTCCCGCAGCTTGCTTGCTGCCGTAGGTTGAAAAGTAGGACTGACTGATTCCCCTCAGTGATTATTGGTGGCAGATCACGAACTATTACAACTATGAAACTATACAGCATACATAAATTGTCAATGATGGGTACTACTGCTAATAACTATACAGTAGTTGAAAGCGAAATATGAACACCCTGAAATAATTGTACTAGAATGCACTGCCAGCCCCGTGGTGTTGAAGAAGCGCGCCTGCCTTTCACCCGGAGGCCCCGGGTTCGATTCCCGGCTCCATCAGGGATTTTAGAAACTGACGTGAGGACTGGAACGGGGTGCACTCGGCCTCGTGAGGACAATTGAGTAGCTGTCTGACAGTGAGGCAGCTCCTCGGTCACGAAAACGAAGATTTAACAGCCGAGAGGACCCGATGCACTGACCACGCGTCTCTCCAATATCTGCAGGCCAAATGGCTGGGCAGTGGTCGCTTGGTAGACCTAGGCCCTTCATGGGCTGTAGTGCCACGGATTATTATTATTATTATTATAGATTGTACACGATATTAATTTTGTTGATAGTCACAGGCTATGGACACCTATGGACAAACTGTCTAGGACAACAATTTCAGTATCTCCTCTACCTACAATACAGTCTTGCAATCATTCATAGGGGCATTGAATGTGATCTTAAGAGATAGTATTCTATGCAAATTCCACCTATTGTCACAATTGGTCAAGGGATGATGCCAGTAATGTGGACCAGACCAGAAAATTAAGAGGAGAGAGGACAGATTGGATCACTGGCCCTCTCTTCCATCTAACCAGATTATTCAATTGATACATAATGAACTGGCCTGTTGGCATCTGTTGATGAATGCAGTACATTTGCATTTGTCTGTTGGCACAGGCTAGAGTAAAATGTGGCTTTTCACCGATGTCTCAGTCTCACTCATGGTTGTGCTTATATGGAAGCTATTGAGGTATGGGTGGTGCTTAGTAATGACTAATGACATTCAGGGCTCAGAGCTAGTGCCTGTGGATGCTGTGAAAGGTTCTCCTCATAGGGTTAGTACTGCTGTTCTGACTCAGTGAGGAAAGCAATGGCAAACTACCTCACTCCTCATCTTGCCTAGTACGCCTCAATATAGCGCTGCCTTGGGTTTTTGTGGGTATCTACCCACATAACCTAACGGCGGTACTTTTTGAGGATCCAACCAGCCCTCGGGCTGAGTACCTAACAGACAGTGATAATGAACAATACAAATACTACTTAAATCTAACAATAATACAGGACGCCAGAAACTGTTCTCCGCAGTGGCTCCGTGCAGCCGCGAGTGGTAGTGTCATCAGTTTAGTTAGCAGCACAGTGTCCTTGATAGGGTGAAGGGCACATGTGTGGGCTGTAGGCTGTTGAAATCGTCAGTGCTTATAGTAAGATTATTGGAAGAGTACAACAGTATGTTATGAATGGCAGTGGTGAGTATAAAGTTTACTGTTTGTTTGTATCGATACAAACGACAGCCGTGTTGCCAACGTAACTGGTGACTTAATCTCTTGCAGCAGCTCGTAGGCACTGCGATTAACATTCCCTGGCGCCCTGTACAATGTTGATGCAATATAAAATACATATAAAAACAGATTAGCTTGGTATAGGCAGGAAATAGTAGTATTGCTAATTTATTGCTAGGGTGAATAAGTAAGATACTTAGAAGTAAGCTTAAAATTAGAGTTAGGAAAGGAAATACTGATAAAATGTCGACTGATGATGATAATGATCATGATTGATTAGTCATTACTGACTTATGAGCATGATTAATTATGCAGTGTATTTTGAATGGATGAAGAAGGTTATTTACCTAGATGTGTAAATAGAGAGTAAATAAGAAAGTGAGAATTGGAAGGATTAAATATATGTAATACAGCATAAGAATTAGTGTTGAGTTCAACTTTCATTTACATAGTGATTATGTACTGCTGGCAACGCTGCTTGAAGCTGGACGGGGTTGCTCCTCTGACATAGCTAGGCAGATTGTTCCACAGTTGTGCAGTAGCAACAACAAAGGAGTTGGTATAGGGTACTGTGTGGTGTATGGGTATCAGCATGAGAGTGTCGTTTTTTGATCGTGTTCCAAGACTATGCTCGTATGAGAGGCGGTGAAACTGAGAATGCAGGTAAGCTGGAGTAGAAGTTGAGAGTATTTGTTGAAGAAGGCATAAGGAATGGAGGTCGCGGCGTTGATTTAGATTTGATGGCTGTAAGTGCATTTGCTGTAGAAATTGCCAGTTCCGATTATGAAGCTTATAGAGCTCTTCCAATCTGGCACTAGGAGGCGGAGAGTTCAAGAACGTGTGTACAGATGATACAGTAATCATTGGAATAGAAATCTTGTGCCAAACACAATGACAGGTAGATGTGGCTGAAGAAAGAAGCACAGAGGAAAGATACATACAATCATATCTAATCGTTGGTAGTTTAAATGCCTTCTTAGTAGTTTTAATTTGAGATGCTTGACCCCAAGGGATTATTTGACTGTTGCAGGCTCTGAGAGTTCGATTGAACCAGCAACGAACAAATATAGCATGTGGTGAAAATCAGAACTTCCCATCTCATCAGAGAGAAGAGTTGGTCCAGCAGCTGGAAACACTGCACCAGAAGGTAGATATTTCTTTGTCTGACATGGATGCCATATTTAGGTTTTATATGTGTTGGTAGAGAGGGAAACCCCAAATGGATAGCTGTCCTTAAACAAGGGTTACCATAAAGGTACAGCCTACCAATCTCATCATCATCATCACCATCTTCATTTCCCCTTTCCAGCTGATGCCGGGTGGGGGCAAATATGGTTCCTCTCCACTTTGTTCTGTCGTTCCACCATTCCTCTTCTGACACGGTGTTCCAATCCAGGTGCCGTTTTCTAATGCTAGTCTTCACCGAGTCCATCCAATGCATTCTTGGTCTTCCTCGTCCTCTCTTCCCTGTCATCCGTCTTTCCAGTGCTCGTCTTGGCAGCCTTACTTCATTCATCCGTTTGACATGTCCAAACCATCTCAATCTCTTTTGCTCCAGTTTGTCATTTAGTTTCTGTACTCCCAGTTCTTTCCATATATCATAATTTCTCACTCTGTCTCTCCTCGTTTTCTGGACCATATTTCTAAGGAATCTCGTCTCAGCTGCCTGTAGTCTGCTCTCATCCCTCTTAGTCATTGTCCAAGTTTCCGCTGCATATGTCATTATAGGAACATAATATGCTTCGTACATAATTTCTTTAACCTTAATTGGTATAGCCTTGTTCCATACTAGTCCCCGTACCTGTTGGTAGAAAGCACTCCCGAGTTGTATTCTTCTGCTAATTTCCAAATCTAGTCTTCCATGTTCAGTCAGTTCACTTCCCAAGTATTTGAAGTGTTTCACCACTTCCAATTCCTTATCTCCGACTTTGATTACTCCTTTTCCTTCTTTCTCACCTCTATTCATCACCACTGTTTTACTCTTCTCCACTTTTATATTCAATCCCCATTACTCAATCTTTTCATTTATTACGTCTAACTGATCTTGTACCTCCATCCTCGCCCCAGATCAAAACATCGTCTGCAAACAACATTACCTTCATCTTTGCCCTACTATAGTCTTTAATTGCTGCCTTCATGATATCATCCATCACCATTAAGAGCAATAAGGGTGACAACACACTTCCTTGCTTTAGTCCATTGTCGATTTTACACCATTCCGATGTCCCAACTCTACTCTTCTCACTACTGTAGCAATCCATGCCTTTATCATGTCTCTCAATTCCTTCGTTATCCCCCTTTCCCAAACTTTTGTTCTAGGGATGCTATCATAGGCTTTTTCTAGATCAATAAAAGTCATTACCACATCCTTCCCATATTCCCAACTCTTTACAATGTTCTGTCTCAGAATGAAAATGGGTTCCACTGTTGACTTGCCCCCTCTAAATCCAAACTGCTCCTCCTCTATTTGGCTTTCTACCTTTACTCTAATTCTATTTTCTAGGATTCTTTCCATTACTTTGGCAACATGTGAGATGATGGTGATTACCACATACCTTTCTGTCTCCTTTCTTGATTATTGGCAATATTATTTCCCTTTTTCCAGTCTTAAGGAACTTTCTTCTCTCTCCACACACTCTTGAGAAGTATGTACTGTATTTCCACTGCAGTCCCATTTGTCCTGCCACCTTGATCATTTCTATTGCCACTTCGTCTGTTCCCACAGCTTTCTCCATCTTCATCTTTCTAACTGCCCATTCCACTTCTGCCATAGTAATATTTGGTTCTTCTTCTCTTTTTTCCTCCACTGTTTTGGCTGTTTGCGTAACTTCTCCGCATGCCTGACGTCTCACCTTCAACAGCTTCCTGAAACATTCTATCCATCTGTCCGTTATCTCTTCTGGTTTTGTCAATATTTCTTCTTTTTTTGTTTTCACGAACCCAGTGTTCGCCTTTCCATTCCTTCTACTTTTTATTATTCCAAATAGCAATGTTTTTTTCCACAATTTAAATCCTCCCTTATTTCCTGGGTGACTTCTTCCCAGCTTTTCTTCTTTTCCTCTGCAGTTACTTTCTTGCAATCTGTGATTGCTTCTATATATTTTGCTCTACTTTCTTCAGTCTTTTTTGTTTTCCATTCCTTCCAAGTTTTCTTCTTCTCTCTTACCTTTTCTTTCACTCTATCATTCCACCATTTTGTCGCATTTTCCCGTACCTTTCCTGATGTTCTACCACATATTTTTTCTGCCCTCTTAACATTTTCCCATTCTTGCTCTACATGGGTAATATCCGTCCTTGGTATCTGTTCTTGCATTTCTTTCTTAAACTCTTCTGCAATCTCGTTTTCCTTTAGTCTCCAGGCTTTAATCTTTCTTTCCCTTTTTTTCTGGTAATCTAAATCTCCTTTGATCTTGAATAGCAATGGTTTCTTCAGTTTCAATGATTCCACTTAGCAGATCACTTTCCTCCAAGACAGTCTCTTTATTTAATATAGTGTATGCTAAAGTGCATCTGCATTTGTCAGTTTTAGGAAATTAAGAAAAGAACATCAATGTTCTTTGTTAACTTCAAGTTGGGGTGCGTGCAATACCACCAAGTAAAAGTACTAGAGTTTGCCGGAAGAACGATCTGCAACTCCATTCCCATCCAGAATTGACAGAATGGAGTAATATTTGGAGAATGGATAAAGAACACATTAAGGATTACAAAAATGCTTTTGCTGGAAAAACGAATAAATTCAGAAAGAAGGTAAAATGGTGAAAATAATTATGGCCAATCTTCTGAAGGTGGCTCCTGTAGGGAACTTCATTTAGAAACATTACTAGGTGATTTTAAACAACAACAAATATCTGAGAACATTTAGATCCAGCGATTGCAGTTTTGAACAGTGTTATTGATACCAACTTTCCTGAAAATACTGTATTAATGTTAAATTTTAAAAAGAACTCACCCAACTCCAAAAATAATCTAATCATTTTCCAGTTAGCTTGCCACGGTGGGTGAGTGGATAGCGTGTCGGTCTACTAACCCCTAGCTTGCAGGTTCGCTCCTGCCCGTGGTAAGTGATTTTTGAAAGGCGGCAAAAATTACGACTCCATGTCATACGAAGTTGGCATGTCAAAGAACCCATTTGAATTCAGTAGGCCGTGTTCTTAATGGCAAAATTAATCTCGGGAGTTTCCGCCAATTCAAAGTTCCTCATTTCTCTCCTAGACAGCGCTATAGTGTTTAAGGAGCTTAGATATCTAAACTCCTTGACTTTCATAGTGCTTCATGGAACAACGAAATTCGACATGCAAGCTACCCTTTGGGTGTCAAATAACAAAGCTGGCACCCGGCACCCGAGGCTATACGATATTATTATTATTTTCCAGTTGAACAATCCATACTTCTCTTGCGTGCAACCTACAAAAGTATGACTTACAGTACAAGTACAGCAACAGAATCGCAAGAATACATGCCACCATCACTCGAGTGAAATGAATACTTTTCAGTCAGTCAATTGTAATGGGTGTTTCCCTAAACCTGAATAAAATTTACTTGAGATTAATAAATAAATAAATTTGTTTATGAGTAAACAATGAACAATGAACAACAAATATATAAATAAATGTATTTATTACTTTATTTATCTCTACTTAGTATAAAACAAAGTCCCCAATTCTTGGATGGTTGGTTCTTAAGTTTAGGTGCTGCGACAACGCGGTCATGTAGCCCCGTGTACTTTGGGTGTGTGTAGAATCTGTCTGATAACCGGTGTTAATTGTGATTAGTGTGTGTTATCTGTTTTTTAATTCAAGTAAGGACTGCAGACTTTTGAATTTTTCAAATAGTTCCTACTTTTGCCACCAAACGCCACCGTCAATGACTACTAGTTCAGAACTTAGCTACCAGACGCCACCGCAGTCGACTCTTGGCAACGAACGTAGGCACCTAAGAGCGTTGTTTACTTTCTTAACCTATACAATTTAGCTTCACACAGGTGTAATTAGTGGAAGGTTCTTTAACATGCCATAAATCTATGACATGGGTCCGCCGGCTTTACTTCCCCTCCGAAGGAAGGCATACTGAGGGATTTTTAATGCTCTTAAAAAATCCGATGACGTCGGTCGGATTTGAACCCGCGATCTTGGGCATAGAAGTTTAGCATGCTACCGACTACGCCACCGAAGCCGCCTGATTCTTGGATGTCACAGGTAATCTCGAGAACCACTGAATGGATTTTGATGCGGTTTTCACCATTCTCTAAAGGATATCTCGAGGAAGGTTTCTGTAGAAAATAATTTATTTATGATCAAAGGAAGCCAAGCAATAAAGATTTCAGTGAAAATGTCGAAAGAAAACCTGGCGTCCGTGCGCTTTTTAAGCTTACGCTGGTCAAACCGTTAAACATATCAATGTACTATGAGTGTAAGGATTGTTCAGCATGAAAAGTTCTACAAAAAAAGTCCGTGAGAGCATATCTCTATCTTCAATACATCGCCCACTGTAAGTGTTTTTATTTTTTCATTTCTTCCAACAATCTCCAATTACTGAGGCGACAGATTACGAGCTAGCTAAGGGCCAGCCTATCGCCCCAGTTACAGCCTAGCTAGCGGGCGAGCCTATTACCCCAGATACAGCCAGCAGCAAACTGTCGAGTCGTGTTGAGTTAAGACTTCAGAGAAGAGTGGTTGTGTTTGGAGTTTCCCTGGAAGTGCAACTCGGTTTTTCATCATTTCGCCTGTGAACTTTTCATTCCGCAAAATAGACAGTCAGGTTAAGATTGGATGGAAGGGGAATTTGCATCTCATGCTCCTCGCCATTCTTAAATTACGTCTGACAAGAATTTGTTGCACATGCATCTCCATGATAATATAATTAATAGTCCAGTCAGTGATTTTAACCCATCATGCCGACACGTAAAACGGATATAGGTCGTAGTTCATTGACATCAGAAAAAAAGCGCTTATCACGTAATGCATTCATAACTGTTCCTGGGCAAAGCCGGGGCGGGTTGCTAGTCATGAATAAACACTGAACAATATATTGTTTGGCTGTGCGCATGCCTATTGCTGACCTAAATACCTCGATAGTCTGTTACTGCTACCTCCCGCATTGTGCCTCTTGTTCATCCAGCTTTAAGTATGTAGTCTGTCACTGAAGGCCCATTTCCACTTTTCCTATTTGCAGAGAATGGACTACAAATAAAGAAAACAAGATAGTGTGAATGAGTGAAGCTGGCAGTGACAGACTTGATGTTTTTGAATGCGCGGTATGCAGCACGCTGGAAGACATAAGTAGTTCAAACTCGGCTGACTTCTCCTGGTGCGCACACAATATCTTCTCTTCTTCATCTATCCCTTTTGCCTCTCGGCGTTAGGTCTGCCAGCCACTTTCTGTATTCATTCCTATTCCCTGCGAGTCTCCTGGTTTGCTGCAGAGTCCTTCCCTTCTTCTCTGCCACCTCTCCGACATAATTTATTGGATCAATTCTTTCTGCATTTCATTTATTATTTCTACTTCCTTTCCTGTCAGAGAAGTTAGATTCCATGTAGCCCATCTCATTGTCCTTTTCTCGCAGGGTCATATCATGTTTATCCGTCCGTCTCTTCCGTTTGTTCTCTGAATTTGAAAAGCTTCACCCGACGTGGGTAATCACCCCTATGCGAGCTAGCACAGTGGAGGGTCTGCCTCCTCACAGCATCTGTGCCCACTGGACTTTACTGTCAGGGTTGTTCAGTAAAAATGTCGAAAGAAAACCTGGCGTCCGTGCGCTTTTTAAGCTTACACTGGGCAAACCGTTAAACATATCAATGTACTATGAGTGTAAGGATTGTACAGCATGAAAAGTTCTACAAAAAAGTCAGTGAGAGCACATCTCTATCTTCAATACATCGCCCACTATAAGTGTTTTTATTTTTCCATTTCTTCCAACAATCTCCATTCAATTACTGTGGCGACAGATTACGAGCTAGCTAAGGGCGAGCCTATCACCCCAGTAATAGCCTAGCATATCCCGTTTTAAGGCGCCGGTAACTTGCCCTCACCCCTCCTTTACGGGCTAGGATTTGGTGGTTGCATTGCTAGGCAGAGCCTCCCAACTAGGGCATTTCACAGTATTTACCAGAGACACCTACTCAGCATTGGTGTCCCCACCGAGACCCAATAACGAGTTATTCTCCCTCATCCTTTCTCAACCGGGCTTGGGACCGGCTTTGGCGGAGTTGCGCACACGATATATATAAATAAATTCATTTATTGCCGGCTTCGTGGTGTTGGGGTAGGGTGCCTGCCTCTCACCCTGAGGCCCGGGTTTGATTCCTGTCTCTGTCAGGGATTTTAGAAACTGACGTGAGGGCTGAAACGGGGTGCACTCAGCCTCGTGAGGACAATTGAGTAGCTGTCTGACAGTGAGGCAGTGCCCCGATCACGAAACCCAAGATTAACGGCCGAGGGGACCCAATGCGCTGAACACGCGTCACCCCAATATCTGCAGGCCAAATGGCTGGGCAGCGGTCGCTTGGTAGGCCTGGGCCCTTCAATGGCTGTAGTGCCAAGGGTTATTATTTTATTTAAATTCATTTATTAATCTCATGAGAATTGTTTTCAGGTTTAGGGAAACACTCATTACAATAGGGTACAATCGTGTTGACTGTATGAAATGTATTAATTCTGTTGACTGTTGCCAGCTGAATTTTCAACTGTGTATTTAATTTTCCAGGTGTAAATTGGTAACATATCCAGAGAACAGGAGTGTAGTCAAAATTTGGTCATCTGAAAGATAGGCACGGTAACCAGGCACTAAAATGACTTTGGATGATGAAAATGATGATAAAAGGAGGACATCTCACTAAAAACGAGGACAGAAAGAGAATTAACTAACAACGTTTACTTTTAATTGTAAACAGTGTTTATTATTAGATCGTAGATGGAATGTGTTTTAGGAGAAGTGGACTGCTTTGAGGTAATAATAAATATCAATGCATATTATGTGTTTAAAGTTGTGTTGATCAAGTGATACTCCCTTCAAAGAGGCAGGTAACACAATTTCTATCATTCGACCCATCATAGAGACAAACTCTTGCAACGCTTGAGTTTGTTCATTTCTCTAGTGTAGCGGCTAGCACTCTTGACGGTCTCTCCGGAGGTCTGGGTTCAACTCTGCCCAGAAATTTAATTCTGGTCTGAGGGCTGAAGCGGGGTACACTCAGCCTTGTGAGGCAAAACTGAGAAGTTAGTTATTGTTGCTTTGAGTGGTGGAACAGCGAGGTCATCTGCCCCTAACTGAGAAGAAGTGCGTTCGATTCTCACCTTAGTCATCCTGAAAGTGATTTACCGAGGCTTTCCATTCTACTCCAGATAAATGCCAGAATGGTTCCTAACATAAGGCCATGGTTGACTCCTTTCCATTCCTCACCATAATTACAAATACACACACTACTACAGACACCACAATACTACAGGTTAGCAAACAATTTCTACACCCACCCAAATACATGGGGCTAAATGACCATGATGTCCAAGCCCCTTAAATGAATTACTAAATACTTGAGTTTGATCTAGGCACTGAAAAGAGTACTGTACTTACAAACTTTTAGTAATGAACATTCCAGATTCTTAGGTAGTTAACATATGTGCTGTAGGAGTGGCTGGCTGCGTGGTTCAGCAGTGATGTTCTCGATTGCTGTGTCCAAGGTTACAGGATCGAATCTGTTGCAATCAGCTGACGTCTCTAAGAGCCACATTAGTTAAAAGGGACATAAAACAAATAACATTATTATTATTATTTTCTCTAACTTCCATCTACATGGCTTGCACTAACAACCTAGATTTCTCATCATTGGTGGGGTCATGAAAATCCAATTCCTGCATTATGTTATGTAGGATATGTTTTCTTTTCTAGTGCACCCAGTTGGAGTCTGACTTGCAGGCTGTCTTGGATGAGAAGGAGGAGCTAGTCACAGAGCGAGATGCATACAAATGTAAGGTTCATAGACTGAACCATGAACTCAACACTCTGCTCAAAGGCGATGGCAGCAACAGAATCGTTGATATCGATGCTTTAGTCATGGAAAACAGGTACTGTATGTGGTCTAACTCAAATAGGTCCTACCACTACTTTAACTTGATAGATACCTGGACAAAATGTTAAAATTACCAACCACCCACAAGTGTAATTGAATGATACATTAGATTAAGACGTAAAAAACAATGGTGTCAATCATTAAAACTAGAAATAAAATTCTTAAAGAAGATTGTAGGAATGGCTAAAATTCCATTGTCAAATCTATGTACAAATAAAAGCTGCGATATGATTTTGTCAAATATCCTACATAGGATTGCCTGATTAATGGATGCTGTGTGTAATGTGGGCTGGAGTGAGTTAGAAAATTTGTTGCACGCAGACAACCTTGACAAGTAGATCAGGTTCACCCTGGCCCTCACTTGTTGCAAGAGCCATGTTGGGCTGCAGCAGCCGCCTGGTGATGTGAGTTTGGCTACTTGTTGGTGAGTCTCGCTGCTGGACACAACTTGTGTTCAACAGTGACTTCCTTTTACTTTGTAGTTGGCTATTACCATGGTAAAAAGGTGTTCAAAATTATATTTTCTTTATAAACTGGTGATTTGGCTAGTGGTTCCACATAGAGGTTTTTCAGTTAAACAGAGGCCAGTTTTTGTCAGAGTTGAGAAGATCAGATAAGTTTCCATATTGCATCATTCAACTCAGTATTAGTATACAAACACTGCTTATTTGTACAGTATTTACAGTTCTAGCTTTCTACCATAATTTCAACGCAGTACTCGTAGACCAGTAATGCATATTTGTTTACAATTCTAGTTTGGGGCTAATCGCTTAAGTATATCACAGCAATAGTAGCTACATGTCCAATGAATTGGTGGAGGGAGACTGTTTGTGGTTGGGACTGTGATTTCTCAGTCTTGCAACCTTGTAATTTTTTTTTTGGTGGTTAATGCTTTAATATTTCACAACAGTATAAGCAGCAATTTTTAAGATTTTGCTGGAGGACTGCAACTGCTCTTGGTTGGCTTTGGGGATTTTGGTAGAGTTTTGTAGAGCAATTTAGTCTTGAATATTTGGATCTGATGATGCTCGCTTGATGAGCGAAACATGCCATCCAATTACCCTACCCACACACTCAAGTACACATGGCCACGATGTTGCAGAGCCCCCTCAATGAATCAACAACAACATCCATTTGTTAGAGAAGTGTGTTAACACAGTAAGTGTATACAGTAAATACGTCATGTAACATTTCTTTTAGGCAGTAGGGTGTTTAATAATTGTTACTTTCCGTCCAATCTATTTGAGTACACTTGCATTGATCGACTGAAAAGCAGTTCTGTAGATTGGTAAATTGGTAAATACAGTTTTTTATCTTCAAATATCTTTTTTTCCCTGTGCTGGTTCATAGGTTTTGAATCACAAGTTACAGAATGCCGACATGTGGGTTTCACCCTGATTTTCTTAAAGAATGTTTTGCACTGTGTTTGTCTGATGAATGCATATAATTTCTTCGAACAGAAATTCATGTATTTACTGTATATGCCAAACTGTCTGTTGAACTATGTTTTGTTTTGCAGGTATTTACTAGATCGATTGCACCAGGCTGAAGATGAGAAGGAGATGGCCACCCAAGCGTTATTTAAATACAAGGTAGGGCAATTACAGTAAATGATGATGTGTTGCAATGTTGTATGTCTATCCCCTTATTATTCCCATTTTCAATAGTGATGGGGATGAGATGCGATGCAAGTATATGTGGCAGATGGTATTTACGTCCAGTTACCCTTCCTGAAGCCAACCTCAAGAGAAGGGGTTAATGACATATGAGGCGTTCCATATCCACATGTGGCGGACTCTCCCTTCTCTTATGGAACACCTCATGTGAAATACATGGACTAAAATGTTCTTGGCCTAATCATAGTATCTAAAATAGTTTTGGCATGCAGTCCTCATCATAATATGTTGAATTAATCTTCGTTACATTTTCATAATATTGTATTAACTTGGATATTACTGCGTTACACTGTGACCCATGGAATGTCATCCACTTTCACTATAAAACTGTCAACTGCCATTAACTGATTTAAAGATATGCATTTACTTTGATTGGTTTTTGATAATTTATATTATTTCTTGAATTTTATAATGTATTTTTGATATTTTATTTGTCAAATTCTTTAAAAGGTTTGCACATTGAAGGCCTTTTTTCTTGGACCCCCATGATAAACAGTTCCATAATTTATACGAAATGTATGCATACCTTTACATAGGAGACTAGTTACTTTGGCAAAATGGCATCATTAGAGAGAGTATTTTGAGAAATTCCTTATTCAGTTTACTGAGACAGAAAATGTTGACTTTCAAGATACAAGGTTTTCAGTAAACATGAGAAAAAAATTCACATTTTCCCACATTTTGACAAGTTTTATATTTCCTTTTTTATCTCTTAAATTTAGTTGTAAACTTTCATATTTTTTCTTATTTTCCCATTTTTAAATGTATTAAAATACATATACTTTTTCATGCTATCAGGCCTAGCGACAGTAGAACTGGTAGCTGAATATCCTGATGAGACCGGGAGCTTGAAATGGACTTATTGGGGGGGGGGGACTATAGCTATGAAGAAGTATTGACTGAATTGATAGTGTAAATGTCCATCTTTGAAGGTGGTGGTGTGTTCAGCTGTGGAGATTGGCTTTAGCCTTTTGATGTGTGTGTCCTCGTTTTTACCTTTGTCCGCACATACCTGCCATTGTGTTTGTCCTTTTTGTGTGTTTCTGTCCTTCATTTTTAAATGTATTAAAATACATATACTTTTTCATGCTATCAGGCCTAGCGACAGTAGAACTGGTTGCTGAATATCCTAATGAGACCGGGAGAAGTATTGACTGAATTGATAGTGTAAATGTCCATCTTTGAAGGTGGTGGTGTGTTCAGCTGTGGAGATTAGCTTTAGCCTTTTGATGTGTGTGTCCTCGTTTTTACCTTTGTCCGCACATACCTGCCATTGTGTTTGTCCTTTTTGTGTGTTTCTGTCCTTCATTTTGTGTCTAATAATTGACTGTATGTCTAAACTCCAAGATTGATAGGCTTAATTGTGCAGTTATACTCTGTGAGCTGCCTGAAGAGGATTGACATTTCGCCGGAAATTCCACGTCAGTCATCACCCCTCTGCCTCTTGACCAATCCATGTTCGCATAGTTGATGTCATAATACTCGGCGTTGCAATATTACAGCCCACGTGCGTCAGAGCCTAGTCAGCCGTATCTCTGGCTTGTACAGTTTGGCAATCTCGTTCTCAGACCGCATGGCGAGACCAGAACTGTCAATCCTCTTCTGGCAGCTCACAGAGTATAGTTTTCTATTGGACTTGGGAGTCAGAAGAGTAGTTAGGAAACTGCTGGAAAGTTGGCACAATGTGACTGTTCATTGAAATTCTTAAGGATTATGCAGTTTATGCATAATTAATGTACTGCTAATAATATGAACTTATGTCTACCCCTTAGATTCTGTTCATTAGGTAATATACCCAAAGGCTGGTCAGATCCTCAAAAAGAATTACCATACCATAGGTTATGTGGTAGAAAGCCCAAAAACCAAGGTGCATTACAATGAGACATACTAGGCAAAGTGAAGAGTGAGGTAGTTTGCCATTGATTTCCTCACTGAGTAAGAGTGCAGCAGTACTGTCCTTCTAAGTAGAACCTTCATAATATCCACTAGAATTAGCTCTGCCCCGAATACCATTACTCAGCACCACTCATACCTCGGTAGCTTTATTTCATCACAGCCATGAATAAGACTGAAATATTGGTTAAAAGTCACATTTTCTCTAGCCTGTGGTAATAGACAAATGCAAAAATGCTACATTCATCAAGCAATGGCAACAAACTTAGCCCTTGGGTTATTTTTCCCGTTTCTACATGCAGGTACCAGATGGAATGAATTTCTATGTGGTCGGTGATTTTTTACAGCCATTCCTGACACCAACCTCATAAGCGGAGGTAATGAGAGATGAAATGAATGAAGAAGAATGACACTAACAGGGAATTGGAAGAGAGCATATGTGGTCTATTAGAAAGTACTATAGAAATCCTGGCATTTGCCTGGAGTTGAAAATGGGGAAACAAACGTACTGCTGAGAATGAATCAGATGATGTATATCGGGGAAAGTTTGTTGGAAAGTGGACATCATGGGAATACACATTTCTCAATAATTGGAATTGTACTTGTTGACCAACTGAAAAGTTACATCATCAATTAGTGAAGATATAGCTGCAGAATTGAACTCATCCGTTTTTCATTGCCACTACAATTCCATTGGTCTGATTAGTACTTCAGATCAGTGATATGTTTCTGAACCAAATAGAGCAGTTACTGGGTATTAAAATATTACTGAATGATGCTGTTGGATGATTTATAAGGATAGACTAGGTGTCCAGAGTGTGGCATGGAGAAGAGGTCTTCCATTGGGAAATATCTTATGTTGGAATTCTTCAGTCACTCATTATAAATCTAGAAAACCAAAGTGATATTTGAGCACAATGGAAGTGTCAGAGAAGACGACTATTATGTAATGGTTTCATGATAGTGTTCTAAATCTCCACCATCTTCCATGTGAGATTTGTCTCTTCAGTCAGCTGAGGATTGAGTTACATTACTGAGAACAATCTCCTTTGTTTGTTTTCATTACATGATTACCTTATCATTAATCTGATGCGTGAATCGCCACTATTTTACCTCTACTGTCAGTGAGCCTTGTGTGTCTTTCATACTGGCTCGACAGTGGTCTGTCTCTTGTCTAGGTGACAACACAGTAGAACTCAGCCACTGGGCAACACTCAAATTCTTATAAATTTTGTATCTGCTATATTAATAATATAAGGTGCGTTCAAAAAGTAACGAGCCGGAGGCTGGAATGCACAAACCGGTGACTACATCGGATAATCGTGGCGTGTGTAACAAGGTGTGGTTTCGAACAGTGCGTGGAAGGTCACAGCCTGTCGCTAGAGGGCACGCGTGCACGTCACGTGACGATACAAAGGGAGCAGCAGCATGCATCAATCGTCCAACGCTGCCAGTCGCATTGCAAACAGTGACATGGAGGCGTCAACCGAAGAGCAAAGAGGTGTTGTTCGGTTTCTGACAGCGGAAGGAGTAGGGGGAACAGACATTCATCACCGAATGTTACAAGTGTACGGCGAACACTGCATGTACCTTGCAAGGGTCAAGGCGTGGCACAAGCGCTTCAGGGAAGGACGGGTGTCGTTAGCCGATGATGCCCGGTCTGGGGCATCCCCCTGCCTTACCGATGACAACGTCCAGCTGGTTGATGTACTCGTTACCCAGGACCGCCGAGTGACAGTGAACGCCATAGCCACCGTGGTCGCTCCACGACGATGCACGACCTCATACAGCCAACACAGTCGCGGCACTCCTGCAGAAATTCAAATGGGAGGTCCTCGGCCACCTTTCATACAGTCTAGACCTCTCTCCCTGTGATTACGCCATGTTTGGTCCCCTGAAAAGGGCTCTCCGGGGCCAACGATTCACCTCGGACGCCGACGTCCAGCTGTACGTGCTGAACTGGTTCACATCGCAGCCCAGGGAATTTTATGAGACAGCCATTCACCGCCTCGTGTCACAGTGGGACAAGTGCCTCAACAGCCAGGGCCAATACTTCTAACAAACAGGTACTGGTTTCTGTAATTATTCCTCCGGCTCATTACTTTTTAAACGCACCTTATACAGTAGATAGAAAAATCACGAATCTTATTGAAAATTAGAACTTAATACGAAGTATCCATTAATTTATTCACTGTCATTGTAAATTGTTCTGCCTTTCATTGTTAAGACTAGTCTCCAAGTCTCTGTGAGCAGATGAGGGCACCTCTGTGATCCTCTATTGGTAGTTAGCACTGCAGTCCCCTTTTCTTGTAAACTTCTCTCCTTGGAATCGTTGAACACCAAGTCTAACCATTACCTCTTAGGTTTTGCTTTAGTTTAATTTTTTTTTAAAGATATCCTTACATTAAAAGGCTTGATTTCTTTAAGATACATACATCACATAATATTTTTGAGTGGATATTAACTGTGAGAATTTCTTGATTTTTCATTCTTTTTGGCTTAATAGTTCCGTATTTTTGGTTTGCTAGTTTCATATTATACCAAAAGGATTGTCTTCACATACATTCCCTCTTGTTATCACACATCAAGAAACTGGAGAAATTGGTGTTTGTGTCCTTTATTTCCAGCTCATTTCTATGTAGAAGCACACTAACCTCTAACATAACCCATACTTGTTTATTAACAGAGCATGTTGGAAAAGAAGCGCAGCAAAGGGACGGTTAAGTTGGGGACTAACAACAGTACTGGCATGATCATGTCTCACAAACAGGGTGAGTAGCTGGTGAGGTGTAGTGTGTGCATGCTTCACTGTCTTCTCTCTCTTTCAAGCTTCATGAGCCAACCTGAATGGGGATGTTTAATGCCTCTTTTAACTGTTGTGGCTTTAGAAATGCCAGTGTGTCAGAATATTGTCTTTGGAGGGGATCTACTGACACAAACCAGTTATCTTGCCTTGTTATTTATTTAGCGTATGCCATGGTACATCTACAAAATTACAAGCTACGGAACACATTAAACATATACATTGGCATTTAAAAGAACAATAAATATTAAAATCAATTTCGATGAGGAGACACATATTCAATAGATAAGATGTTCAGATTTACAAGGTAATATTTAAATTTAATAAAGATTTATTGCAGCCAAGTGGGCCATTTAAGTCAGATGAATTATTACAATAACAAGAGTATCAGTTTGTACAGTAATCTACTATAGATTTTCTCGTTTTTCACATCTCATTACGTGGTAACGGTCACAGTAATTTTCACAGAGTTCACAAAGACATTCGAGGCCTGGGTCATGGTGAGATTTTACTCTGCACACTTTGTAGTGGTAGCCATGTGCTGCCATGGAATTAACGAAATGGCGTAGTTCTTGGCCTGTGTCTGCCCATGATCTGTTCATCATTGCCTCCATGGCATAAAAGTCAGTCCATATCTCCTGTCGTTTCTTCACCCTATCGTCCAGTAATTTTCTCCAGCTATCTGTAGAGGACGCCGGCCCCGTGGTGATGGGGTAGCGCGCCTGCCTCTCACCCGGAGGCCCCGGGTTCGATCCCCGGCTCCGTCAGGGATTTTAAAACTGACGTGAGGGTTGGAACGGGGTGCACTCAGCCTCGTGAGGACAATTGAGTAGCTGTCTGACAGTGAGACAGTGCCCCGGTCACGAAAACCAAGATTAACGGCCGAGGGGACCCGACGCGCTGACCACGCGCCACCCCAAAATCTGCAGGCCAATTGGCTGGGCAGCGGTCGCTTGGTAGGCCTAGGCCCTTCAAGGGCTGTAGTGCCACGGGGTTAGGTTTTTTTTTATCTGTAGAGGGCAAGTCTAATTTCCACCTCAGGTCTTCCATTAAAAATGATTCCCTCACAAATTCATAAACCAGCCTAGATCTTGTGAATTTCGAGACTCCTAGAGCGGCCTTCAAGAAGCGGGTTTTTACTTTTTCCAAGCACTGGAGGTCTCTCTAACTTAGTTTTTCCCAGGTTATCTCGATGTTGTAGGTGAGAATGGGAAGTACCTTTGTCTCGAAGAGGGCCAAGGCTGTTTTCATAGATAGTTTTGTTTTTGAGCTGATGTTGTGAATAGCTTTGGTCGCTGCTACGGCTCTTTGCGTGGTGTGAATTCTAAATGAGCATGCTGTAGTCTGATAGGTTAAGCCCAAGTATTTGAAGCTGTTTACCGTCAGTAATGGTTCTTGCTTGATGTATATTTTATCCTTTTTGGATAATGGCCCCCCCCATTTCTAAATACCATGTGCTAAGATTTTCCTACGTTTATCTCTAGTTCATTGAGATCTGCACATTTTTCCAGAGCATAAATCCCTTTCTGTAGCTCCTCAATATCGTGTGAGCCTATCACCATGTCGTCTGCATAGTGTTTTCGCTTTTTCTCTTATTGCCTGGACTGGGGCTAAGGGGGTCTCCCTGCAGCACCCCATTGGTCTGCATTATTTCTTCGGAAGAAGTTACTGCGTCCGAGATTTGAACAGAATTGATACTCAGGATGTTGTGAGTCAAGATGACGAGTTCCTTGTAGTACTCTACCAACTGGGTTAGTTTGGAGCATACGATAGATCTTTTTAGTCTGTCGAAGGCTTTGGTGAGGTCTATGAACACCGTATGAAATTTTCCGCCGGCGAGCTTCAGTGTCCCCCTCTATGTCGTCTATAAGGTTTCTAATCGCCTGAATTGTACTTCTGTTTCTTCTAAAACCGAACTGCTCTTCAGGGATCTTGTTATCAATTTCGTCTGTTAGTCTCTTGTTCATTAGCCTCGTCAGTAGTTTAAAGAGATTATTCTCACGTGTGATTCCTCGATAGAAAATCCAATCAAGAGCCGGCTGTGTTGCCTCATGAAAGTCTTTCAGGTTCCCATTATAGGCTCGAAATCTGCAGTCTTCCACAATATGTTGGATGGTCTGTCTTTCAAATCCACAGGGATCAGTAGGAGGATTATCATTGGTAATATTCATCATCATCTTCATTTCCCGTTTCCAGCTTCCTGGGTCGGGTTGTGAATTAAGGACCTCCAACGTTTCCTGTCTCTCCACCACTCCTCTCCTGTTTTTAGTACTTCTTCAGGTTTTCCTCCTCTCTTCTCTACACACTCCCACACTGTATCTGCCCATCTCTTTCGGGGCCTTCCTCGTGGTCTCTTCCCTGTCATCTTTTCACAGAAAGTTTTCTTTGGTACTCTCTCCTCTCCCATTCTCATCATATGTCCATACCACTTTAACTTTGTTGTTTCTATCCTGTCCTGCAGCTTCAAGATTCCTGTCCTTTTTCTAATCTCTTCATTTCTAACTCTATCTCTTCTGGTCTTGCCCTCTATACCTCTTAGGAATTTCATCTCCGCGGCTTGTATTCTACTCTCCTCTCTTTTTGTAGTAGTCCACGCTCCAGCTGCATATGTTAGTATGGGTCTGTAGTAGGTTGAATATAATACATTTTTACATTTCTTTGGGACATCTCGGTTCCACAGAATACCCCTTATGCTCTGGTAAAAACTGTTCGCTTGTTGTATTCTCTTTCCAATTTCCTCAGTTATCCTTCCATCTTCTGTGATCACACTTCCCAAGTACTTGAATCTTTTAACCACTTCTAGAATTTTCCCATTCAATTCTATCTTTCCTCTTCCTTCCTTCCTTCCTCTTGACATTACCATTGTCTTGCTCTTCTCTGTGCTTACTTTCATCCCAAATTTCTCTATTTCTTGATTCCATACATCTAGTTGTTTTTGTACTTCCTTTTCATCCTCGCCCCATATCACTATATCATCTGCAAACAGCATGGCCTTTGTTGCCTCTTGTCCCAATCTCTGTTTAACATTCTTGTGAATTTCATCCATGACTATGATGAATAGTAAGGGGGACAATACACTTCCCTGTCGGAGACCTGTTTCCACTTTAAACCATTCTGTTTTTCCTATACTGGTCTTCACGCTACTCACACAATATTTGTACATAGCTTTTAACATTTGGACATCAGCTCCGTTAACTCTCCTTTTCCTTAATACATTCCAAACCACCTGTCGAGGCACACTGTCGTACGCTTTCTCAATATCAATAAATGTCATCACCATGTCTTTTCCAAATTCCCATCTTTTCTCCATCATTTGCCTTAATGCAAAGATTAGGTCAAATGTTGATCTGTCTTTCCTAAAACCATACTGTTCTTCTTCCATCTCTCCTTCTATCTTCCTCCTCAGTCTGCCTTCCAAAACTCTCTCAAAGATCTTAGCTACATGAGCGATAAGAGTGATCCCTCTGTAGTTATTGCATTCCTTTTTGTCACCTTTCTTAAAAATCGGGATAATTAATCCCTTTCCTCATTCTTCTGGAATCTCTTTCTTCTTCCAAATTATTCTAAATAATCTATACAACCACTGTACACCTATTGGTCCCGCTGCTTTTATCATTTCCGCGGACACCTCATCCTCTCCTGCTGCTTTACCGCTCTTCATCTTCTGTATGGCTTCCTCTATTTCTAGCATAGTGATCTCCTTTTCTTGTTCTTCTTCTTCTTCAATTGTTTCTTCTTGCTCTTTTTCATCTTCCAGTTCAATGTATTTAACATTTAGTAGCTTTGAAAAGTATTCTTCCCATCTTTTTAATATATCATCTCTTTGATACAATATCTGTCCTGCTTCAGTTTTTACAAATTTTGTGTTTTCCCTACCTTTTACACTGTATTTCACCAATCCATATAGAACCTTTTTACTTCCTTGGATATCCTCCTTCAAAGTTTCCGTGAAACCTTCCCAACTTTTCCTTTTTTCTTCTTGTACAATTTTTTGGCATGCCTTCTTTGCTTCTCTATTTTTGCCATTTCTCTGCATTTTTACTGCCTATCCACTTCCTCCATGCCATTTGTTTTTCTTTAACAGCTTCCTTTACCCTGTTGTTCCACCAAGGAGTCTCCCTTTCCTTTTTCTTCCCTGATAGTCTTCCACAAGTGTTTACTGCACACTTCGCAAAACAATTTCTAAAACATGCCCAGTCCTGTTCGACACTTTTTGCTTCGTCTTTGGGAATTTCCTTTTTCAAGTCTTCTTGGAACTTTTCCATTGCCTCTCTCTCTTTTAGCTTCCACACCTTTGTTTTTCTTTCCCTTTTCTCCGCAAGCTTTGTGATTTTCCCAAGCCTTAATTTGGCTATCACCACTTTATGGTCTCCTTCAAAATCTCCTCTTGGCATAGCTGTCACATCTACCAGTTGTCTACGTTTATCCTTTTCCACTAGGATAAGATCGATCATTGTTTTTGTCTTTCTGTCTCCCCATCCATACCTAGTTATTTTTTGGGAGTTCTTTTTCCTAAACCATGTATTTCCAACAATTAATCCATTCCTTCTACAGAAATCTATTAACATTTCTCCTTCTTCATCCTGATTTCCATAGCTAAATGGGCCAATTATCTCTTCTTTTCCCTGCCTATCTGTTCCCACATGTGCATTCATATCCCCCATTATTATAACCTCTTTGTCTTCTATACCCTTTTCCAGTTCTTCTAAGAAATCCTCTAAACATTCATCTACTTTCCCTGTCTGGGGTGCGTAACTCTGTATAAAATCCTTTGTTCCACTCTCAAGTCCTAGTCTAATTTTCATCATTCTGTCATTAATTTGGTCTACTTTCTCAACATACTGCACTAAGTCTTCTCTCAATATTATTGCAACACCATTCATTGCCTTATTTCCTCCACTCCAATACATTCTATATCCCTTCCCTTTCTTGACTTCTTTCTCACCTTTTCTCTTCCATTTCGCTTCACTGACTCCCATCATTGCTATTTCCTTCTTTTCCATATAGTCCACCAATTCTTCTGTCTTGCCATTTAAGCTCATCACGTTTATGAAGGCGATGTTTGTGGTGTCTGGTAGCCTACTTCTCACAGTTCCCCCAGACCCCTGGGAACTGCGCGTCGCCTGCAGGGGACGCCCTAGCACTTTCCGAGGCCTCAATTCACACTCACTCATTTTATAGGCTATTAGTACGATGAGTTCGCCACACTCAAAGGCCATTGGTAATATTATCCTAGGTAATGAGAGCAATCTGGTAAAACAATCCGAGACTATTTTAGTAATGAAATGAAGTAAATAATACGGGGCCCATCCAGAAATTAAGTTCCCTATTTTTTAAATAAAAATAAAACATAGTTACATGAAAAACTTTATCATCACCAGATACAGCAATGTTTGAGCTATTTTTCAATATAATCACCAGACTTGAGACACCTGTCGTATTGTGGGATCAACTGTTTTATTCCTGTATCGTAGAATTCTGCCGCCTGTGACATTCATGTTCAGCTCTTCGTCAGTTTAAAAATGCTGACCGGAGGGCAGGAATTTCTTGAGGTGCAAGAAAAGATGGAAATTGCTGGGAGCAGATCAGGACTGTACGGTGGATGTTCAAACAGCTCTCAGCCGAACTCCTGTAGTAGAACAGTCGCTGTGTGCCTAGCATTGTCATGGATCCATCTTTTGTTGGACCTCAAGTCTTGACTGTTCTACTCTCTCTCCCACTTTCCATACTCGTACCATTTCATGTATGGCCATATTATTGTTCTGTCTTGTCTTGGCCAGAAAACTTTCTAGGAATTTCATATCACTGGCCTGGGTTTTCCTTTTCTCTCCATGTGTCAAGATTGGCAGAAAGTAGTTCTTGTGCATGATTTCCTTGCATCATGTTGGCACATCCTTACTCCATACCAGTCCTTGCACCCTATGATAGAATCCTCCAGGTACTTCTAGTTATCTTCTTTACCCTTTTTCTGTCTTTGGATTCCTCCACACACACACTCTCTCTCCCTGCTCCCCCTGTTACTATTTCTAGTGTTTCCCATGGATTGTTATACCACTTCTCCCACTCCTTGATCCTCATGTGCAAATGACTATTTTGCATTTTTGCTTAGTAATTTTCATTCCCCATTCTTCAATCACTTCATTCCAAAATGTAATTTGTTCTCCTTTACTTTCACCCAACAGCAAAATTCATCAGTGAATAACCATGCTTTTAATGTCCTGTCGTGGTTCTCTCCTTAATTGGAAAAATTACATTCATCATGATAAATAGAAGAGGTGACATCACACTCCCTTGTCTCAGTCTCATTCCAACTGCAAATTCTTGTCCCTCCTAATTAGGTCTGCACTTTGCTTGTACATAACTCGTATCATATTTATCAAACTATGTGTGACACTTTTCTTCGTTAGAGCCAACCAAACCCTGATTAAGGTGATACAATTATATGCCTTCTTCAAATTGTTGAAGGATATCAACATGTGGTGTTAACTTTATCTAATCAGGGTCAGGAGCACAATCTGCATTATGTTCTGCCTGCCTAAGTCACCAGAAAATGAAGTTTGACTAGAGTGAGGGACACAGAAGAAGCACTAGCTGCACAGGAAACAAGCAGAAGTATGATGTAGTAATATGTCATTTCTCTTACATGATTGCAGTTCATGGCACATTGCCAAATGTCAGAAGAGAACAGCTGAGCGAGTGACGAGCCTAGCACGGGAAGAGAGTCTGGTGACATTGCAGTAAATGGCTCTGTCTCACTGTGCACAGTTTGCTCTCTCTCACCCTTCTTATAAAAATTGTTGGTTCCCATTTTAAAAAATCAAGTGACCATCAAATTACCATCAAAACGTTCTCCAAATAAACTACGACATATAGCACATTCTTTCCCCCTTAATATCACGCAACTTTTATCCAGACAGTTCTTTATACAACGCTTAGTGTTTGAGATATTGTACAGTTTCAACTTACGTGGTCCACCCTGTATATATAGAGAGGGAATTTGTATGTTTACCTGTGTTATTTTGATGTCTGTAATAGTGGTGTGTATTCTTAATGCAGGTGAGAATTGGGAAGGAGGTGGCCATGGCTTTAAGTTAGAAATCATCCCAGCATTTGCCTGGAGTAGAAGCAAAAAACCATGGAAAACCACTTCCAGGGAATTGAACCCACCTCTTCTCAGTTTTTGGGATTTTTAAATAGTATAAAGTCTTGATATATTAGGTTTATGTACTCTGATAATAATGCAAAGCGAGGTAGTTTGTCATTGCTTTCCTTACTGAGTCTGGACAGACACTTCATTAAGTAGCTCAACAAAACATAACTCATCAAAGTCACTGAATCTCCTATCCAATTGTACACTAAGAGAATCTATTATTTCAAATGCAAGCTTCTTTTGAGCTGAACTTAAAGAAGCGCCCTACCCAACTTCAAGATTTATTTTATGGGATTCCTCCAGTCATGATTCAAAAACTTAATCTGAACGCCGACACAATATATTTTCCTTCGTTTGTCGAATCTCATTTAAGCACATATTTACATCACTCGTTGCTTTGACTTGCAAAATGCAGAAGAGGTGCTCAGTAAATATAAAGATCCGGTTATACAAACATAGCAAGAAGAGAAATGATGGGATTTCAAAATATTTTGTAGACCAATTGCAGCATTTATAGAATCTGGGTCCCAATCATCAGAATCATTAATACAAGACATAACATTTCAGAGTTCTTGGTAATGCTTTAATGGTTGCTACAGCCTGGGATTCATAGTTCAATCTTGTTGCTCTGAACGAGATGATGATCGGCTGAAAAAGGTATGAAAGGCTGTGATGTTGCAAATAAAAAGTTTAACTTCTTTGATGCTCTTGGCTCCATGTAATAGAACTAAGTTTAATTGATGAGCATAACATTGTACAAATAATGCCATGGGACATGTGCTTTGCTGTCTGATAATTGCTTGACCATTGTTGTGACCCGATATTACAGTTGCTCCATCATAAGTCTGACACACTATTTTCTTATCTATTTTATATACTTCCAGAACGGAAATTATGTATGTTGCCAAACCTTTTATCTGATGATACATCGAAGAAACCTAAAAATCTTTCCTCAATTCTCAAGTTACAGACATTGATGGACACGTCAGTAGTTTGATCTGCCTGAATGGCCTCAAATTCACATGACGAAAGCTCTTCTGCAATCTTTTCCCTTACTGCATCACTTTGGATGTCTGGAGACATACCTTTAAAAACAGAGCTGCCTTCAAGGTGATCTTTCATAAATGATTCTTCTATTGCTAGCAAATTAAGGGTTTCTGCTGGACCTGTTGGTATGCAATGGCTGTATCGACTGCTAAAGTTTGTGTGGAAATGGAAATGTGTACCAGAAGACTGGGAGAAAGGGCTAATAATACCAGTGTTTAAGAAAGGGGACAAGAAAGTGTGTGATAACTATAGAGGGATCACCCTCATATCACAGATAGTAAAAATACTGGAAAGGATATTAGAAAGAAGAATGAGAAGAAAGGTGGAAGGAGAGTTGCAAGAGGAACAGTATGGCTTCAGGAGTGGAAGATCCACAGTGGACCCAATCTTTAGCTTGAGGCAGGTGATGGAAAAGAACTGGGAATATGGAGAGGATTTGATCATGACTTTCATAGATCTAGAAAAGGCATATGATAGTGTCCCCAGAGAGAAGGTATGGGAAACCATGGTTAAGAAGAGACTGGGAAGAGAAATGTTGGAAATGGTGCAAGCAATGTACAGCAACTGTGTTAGCAGGGTACTGACCCCAGTTGGAAAGACAGATTGGTTTAGGAACAAGACTGGACTAAGACAGGGGAGTGTGCTGTCACCTCTTTTATTCATAATGG
This sequence comes from Meconema thalassinum, assembly GCA_946902985.2. Classification (NCBI taxonomy): domain Eukaryota; kingdom Metazoa; phylum Arthropoda; class Insecta; order Orthoptera; family Tettigoniidae; genus Meconema; species Meconema thalassinum. The sequence continues at coordinate 264,589,706 of OX336390.1, read as the reverse complement.
TAATGGATGAAATTGTAAAGGAAACAAAGGAAGCATATGGACATAAAGAAATGAAGTTACTATTATTTGCAGACGATATTGTGGTCTGGGGAAGGAACACCGAAGAAGTGCAAACACAACTAGATGCACTGAACGAAAATATTCAGAAGTACGGCCTGAAAATCAGTATAGAGAAAAGCAAGACCATGGTGATGACAAGAGGGGAAAGACAAGGAAAGGGCACTGTGAAAATTGGAAGTCAGAGTTTGGAAATTGTGGACACGTTCAAATACCTAGGAAGTGAATTGATGCAAACTGGTAGGTTGGACATGGAGATTGGCAGGAGGGTACAGCAGAGCAATGCATTCTATCAAAGTGTAAGAAAACTTGTTTGGGATAAGGAAGTACCAAGGAAAAGCAAGGAGGTAATGTATAAAATGTACTATGTACCCATATTAACTTATGCAGCTGAGACTTGGACCCTGACAAGCAGGCATGAGAGTAAAATCCAAGCCAGTGAAATGAAATTCCTAAGAAGTATGATAGGTAAGACAAGGAAAGACAGAGTGAGGAATGAAGATGTTAGGAAGGAAGTTGGGATGGGAAAACTAAATGAGAGAATTGAGAAGAATAAACTAAGGTGGTTTGGACATGTAAAGAGGATGGAGGAAAATAGAATACCAAGACAGATGCTGGAGGCAAAGTGCAAGGGTAAGAGAGCAAGAGGAAGACCTAGAACAAGGTGGATCGATTCAGTGAAGAACAGCGTGAGAAAAAGGAATCTGGACTGGGACAAGATCGTGGAAGAAGAATTGTGGAAGGAAAGAGGAAAGTGGAGAAGTGCCATAAATACCCCGACCCGGCAGGAGCTGGATAAGGGGAAATGATGATGATGATGATGATGATAAATAATTGTCCTTATTAAGAGATTCGTGGTCTTCTCTGTGGCCTCTAAAGGCAAGTTCTTGCCACTCAAGATGGCATACTACATCTATTAGGTGACCCGCTGTTCGTCGATTTCGAGTTACATTTTCATTATGTTTTACAGCTGCTAATCGCGTTGTTTCTGCTAAACAATGGTCAATTCTATTTCTTCCCAGCATGTGAAAGATCTCTGCATTTTTAATGTGTGTTTTTGGTCCCTGAATGTTTTAGAGATTTTGCCTCAAAATTTTCTATTGTTGTGATACCCTTACGGGTCCATGATTCTTCGCCCCCAAACATCAACCAGTAATAACAATGAAGTGACTTTGTGTGCTGAGAACCACATAACCATCTATATGTCGAATACCAACTGACTTGAAATTTTCTTGTAACTTTGCCATCTTTTTGGGACAAATCCAACTGAGGGCGATTTATTTTAGATTTTAGTTTCAACTTTTGTTCAAATGTTAATGATGATAGTGAATTACTATGAAAAAAACTTAATCAAAAGTTACACTGTCTATGTCAACTAATAGCTCATCACTTTCCATGGTTAATATAACTAGAAACTAAGGCACAGTAAATACAGGAACACGAAACGTTCACCACATCACCAAGGAAAAGACATGTCTCCTATGTTCACGTAAGGCAGCGTGGAGGAGCATGGGTGAAAGAGAGAGGGGAACAAAGGCGATGGTGGCGTGCGCACGGTCTTGCATGCTTTAATAAAAAAAAAGACATTTCTACTATGTTCATAGCAGGCAGCGTGGAGGAGCATGGGTGAAAGAGAGAGGGTAACAAAGGGGATGGCGGCGCGCGCACGGTCTTGCACGCTTTAATAAGAAGGCAGGAGAGACACCCTCAAAGTGTCTATCTGCCTCGTTCGCACGCAGGATGTTCAAGCACTTGATCTTTTAAGTCATGAAAATTACTATTATGGCTTAAGAACTTTGAAGAAAAAGAAACATTACAATAAAAAAAAAATACTGTCAGTCTGAAAGACTAGACGTTATATCATTTCAAATGATGCATGCTACAAATGCTACACATGTTAGAAAGGCTCGCTTCGCTTGAAGCCCCAGGACTCTTTCAACAGACTTCATTACCCATTAACTTAGGCTTCCCGCACGGGCACCTCTTTAAGGGTCACCCTGTATTTGAGTCTGACATCTTTTACAACTCTTTAAGAGTCTCCCATTATTTGAATCATATATCTTGCAAACCTCTTTAAGGGTCACACTGTATTTGAATTGAATCTAACATACTGTACACCTCGTTAAGTGTCACCCTGTAATTTGCTCTGACATCCTGCACACCTCTTTGGGAGGCACCCTGTATTCTTATCTGGCATCTTGTATATCTCTTTAGAAGTCACCCTGTATTCTTGTGTGACATCTTGTACACCTCTTTAGGAGTCACCCTGTATTCTTCTCTGCCATCTTGTACACCTCTTTAAGAGTCACCCTGTATTCTTATCTGGCATCTTGTATATCTCTTTAGGAGTCACCCTGTATTCTTATCTGGCATCTTGTACACCTCTTTAGGAGTCGCCCTGTATTCTTTTCGCTTCGCTCAAAGCCCCAGGACTCTTTCAACAGACTCCATTAACCATTAACTTCGGTTTCCCGCGTGGCTGCATGACGTCACGCACTCGACGTCTTTTACCCATTAACCTTTACACTGCTACGCCCGAGATATCTCGGGTGCGGTAGAACGTCACGTCCTTGCTGCGCCCGAGATATCTCGTCGGCAACTTCATCTGAATAACATACTTTTAAAAATTTATTCAGCATGGAGGGGTTTGATAGTCTCTCACAATATTAGCATTGTAAAGGTTAACTTAGGCTTCCCGCGCGGCTGTATGACGTCACTTCCGTCTCCGTTCCGCATGACTATAGACTCAAGCATAACGACGAAGTCGACAAGATCATTTGAAATGATGATAATAATATAACGTGTCATTTGTTTCGTAAATTTGGATAGACATTGTCTATCTTGTCTATCCTGACGCTACTCTACTGTTCACCATGCTGACAGAAACCTAGGACATATGCAAGTGTTGAAGCAGTGCCTATAACATTTGCTGTCCATGCTCCTACTGGCCACAGCACAAATTGCAGCTACATCATCGTGAGACTGTATGATAAACCATCATTATGGCTATCTATCTACCATATTTGAGGCAGGATGTTTCTTTGCCTTTTTGAGGTAGGTCACACCATCTTTGAAATTCCAGATCTGAGGTTTCCTCCAAGTCTTCCGGAATCCAGAAATACATCCTTAGGTCTAAACAAGTCATCATGGAGTGAAAGTACACGTCTCGTTATACAGTCTCCTCTTCAAGATTTCCTGTATTCATCATGACAGGATTTTTCAGTATTCTTAGGGCATTGACCCATTGTAAAACTGCTTCCCTTAAATTTCCTTGGTTGTATATCATGCCATCTGCTAAGGCAGTAGGTGATTGGGGGATTTCCTTTAGACTAGATTTAATCTGTTTATCAGCCTCCTTGAAGAATTTTAAATTGAAAGGGACTGTTTGAATAGGTAGGTGAGGGCTGGCAAGATTGAAATGTTAATAATGCTAAACTTCTAATCAATTTGAAGCAAAGGAGTGGAGCTGCTATGTGTTGTATTCAGTTGTATCCCTGTCACTTGGAAGACATAACGTATCTCTAGCAAATTGTGATTCTCAGCTGTTTCCAATCATATGATCTTCTAAACAAAACTATGTGTAAACAAAATTTGTGCTGAATGTCACTCATACCATTTAAGTATTTAACACATTTGTTAGTTTTCTCTATTCAGGTTCTTTTCAAATGTGTAACTCTTATCATGTCCAGTTCAACAGCTGTTGGAACGTGGTACATCTGCCCAGTTACCGAACACTGCTGCTACCCTTGCTGACATGAAGAGCCTTTGTCTGGCATTACTGGAAGCTCTTGGAGACAAGACCTTGGCTCTGTCTCATCAGAAGAAAGCTAATAGGTAAAAAAGTGGCTTTTCTAATGGGAAGGCTTTCTCCTTGAATTGTCAGTCAAGTGTGATCCAATCTGGAGTTCCCAATTGCATATAGTAAATTTGTTTTACCACAGAATTCTGGCAACAAGAATCTCGGAACTTGAACAGCGACTGGAAGCTCTGCAGGGAGGTCGAATATCAGCATTCCCATCACAGCTGTTGCTAGAAGGCTACACGAGCGCCGAGGTGGACCGTGATGTGAGCCGGATGCTAGCTGGAGGCAAGGATGGACCCGAAGAAGACTCTGAGTCGGAGGGAGAGCAAGGAAGTACAGTTTCATCGTGTAACCAAGGTATGTTCAGTCCAGCAGACTGGAGTTTGGTTTTATTTCTATTTTCTCCTTGTATTTGAAAAGCAGGTTGCTGAAAGAACAAAGATTACCTGATAGAGCTAGATTACTACCTGATGGTACAAATCTACATGGAGCCACAAGGTTGGAGGGGGTAGGAGGAAAGAAGGTAGTGGAGGGGATAACTACTGCTGTGCTGCTGGGAAACACACTGATGTAGTCACCAGCTTAGAGCGGACAAGGAAATTAAATGTACATTTATATGTAGACTTGTAGACCTGATTAAAAAGAATCTATATCCTTACATGTTGTATTTTAACTCCATTGATGACACAGTAACTGCTATAATTTCCCAGTATTACAAGTATGGTAGGTTTTTGCCGTAAAAACATATATTGCACTGTACAAATTTTGGTATTGTATCAAATGTAGAATACGCGCAAGAAGAGCTTGCCCCAGAATCCTGCACATATCTTCGGCAATATTCGGGTGGGCTCGATGGTGGCAGAACACGCTCCTCCCACTTTGCTTCAGTAGCTCGCTGGCAGCCGGAGGCTTGGCATGCTAAACTGTGACTGGGGCTCAAGTGAGATCTCAGCACGTGTATGTAATGCCTTACACAGTAGTTATTACCTGAGCCAGGACACAGTAACCTATACCCTAATTAGCCTATATTGTTTGCTGCTTCCTTGCACTCTACGCTTGAATTACAGTTGTAGACCGCGTCTCGCAGCGAGCCCGGTAATCAGCATTCGGGGGACATACAGGAGCCCCGCAATGAGTATTAAACTACACCGATTGATATTGGTCTCTGCGCATCATTGAGTTTCGTCAAGCTCTTCTTGCGGGTACTCTACCTAGTGGCGAGAATTATCGGGGGCTGAGACTGCATAGTAAATTAATTAATATAACAACTTACACTTCAATGGCCAGCATTAATTTCTATGTACAGGTCTGCGTTTGTACATGTAACCTAATTAAAGAATTTATACATGCTATAAATCACATGACTCAAACCACTTCTCTTCACAAAGTTTAGAGAGTGACATTTTCTCTCTTGAGACCTTAACTCGCAATACAGTTACAGTTATCAGGAGCTGACGTGAACTCTTCTGTAGTAACTAGCAAAGCAAATGTTCCTCTCCTCTCAGTCACACTGTAGCACGTGGACTCTCCTGCATACGAAACTCATTTTGTGCACAGCTGAGGTTTTATCCCATCAGAAAGTAATTGCGTAATATTTGTAAATCACTGCATTTTGGGTGAACAACATAAAACCGACCCATTGCACATAGCTACTCATGCAGCAGTATGTACAATATTATGTTTGTCTATCGCTTATGACTCCCATTTCAACATTTCTTTAGTAAAGCGAAGTTATATTCTTCTTTGTTGTATAAGTATTGTACTTCAACTTCGGAGTATAGTCATAAATGTTATCATTTTATTTCAATCAGTCTTCTATTCGGATGGTAATGTTCTCTTTGTTAGGCACCATTAGATGTTTTTTGTCTGTAATATAAAATAGTTATATTTTAGAGTGATAAAGAAAAGAAAAGACAATGGAAAACTATTTTCCAAAATTTTAATTAATTTTTTAAGAGTTTTTAATGTAATTTTTTAAAGAGGGATTTTAAAATTTTTTAAAGAAATTTTAAGCAACTTATATGTTGTCTTTATTGTAATGTTGATTTTTCTGAGTATGTAGGGCCTATGTCAAATAGATGTACAGTGAAACACCTCAAATCCAAACTAATTGAGGCTGTAGCCTGTTCGATTTTAATTTTTCGGATTAGCCGAATAATATCCATATACCAGGTTGTGAGGATTCTGGAGAGGGTTGTCTAGAGGAGCGGGCAACAGTTGATGTCAATGAAGAATGCAGCGAACATGAAATAGTGTGTCCGGTGCAAAGTCAACATGACGGCAATGTAGCTAGTGTCAATGAGGAAGAAGAAACTTTGACAGACAATGTGACTTATACTAAAGCTGCATCCGCTCTTGACATCGCATTGCGCTTTGTAGAAAAACACGCAGCAGCCACGCCAAACGATGTCATGTTCATGTGATGCTGGCGCGCAATTGCCTCTGCGGAAAGGTTTTCGTCACTTCGACAATTGAAGATAACTGATTTCAAGTTAAAGATGAAGTGATATTTTTTGTGTTTCTGTTGTTTTTTCATTGTTTTTGCAAAGTGTTTACCCTAAGGAATTACAATAACCAACTTTTCCGTTGATCAATCCTGGATGAGATAAGTATGTAGGCACATTTACACTTTTAGGTATGCTAGCTGTACTGCTTTGTTAATTTTTCAACTAATCAAGTAAAGTAAGGTTCATCATCATCATCATCATAATTTCCCCTTATCCAGCTCCTGCCGGGTCGGGGTATTTATGGCACTTCTCCACTTTCCTCTTTCCTTCCACAATTCTTCTTCCACGATCTTGTCCCAGTCCAGATTTCTTTTTCTCACGCTGTTCTTCACTGAATCAATCCACCTTGTTCTAGGTCTTCCCCTTGCTCTCTTACCCTTGCACTTGGCCTCCAGCATCTGTCTTGGTATTCTAATTTCCTCCATCCTCTTTACATGTCCAAACCACCTTAGTTTATTCTTCTCAATTCTCTCATTTAGTTTTCCCATCCCAACTTCCTTTCTAACATCTTCATTCCTCACTCTGTCTTTCCTTGTCTTACCTATCATACTTCTTAGGAATTTCATTTCACTGGCTTGGATTCTACTCTCTTGCCTGCTCGTCAGGGTCCAAGTCTCAGCTGCATACGTTAATATGGGTACATAGTACATTTTATACATTACCTCCTTGCTTTCCCTTGGTACTTCCTTATCCCAAACAAGTTTTCTTACACTTTGATAGAATGCATTGCTCTGCTGTACCCTCCTGCCAATCTCCATGTCCAACCTACCAGTATGCATCAATTCACTTCCTAGGTATTTGAACGTGTCCATAATTTCCAAACTCTGACTTCCAATTTTCACAGTGCCCTTTCCTTGTCTTTCCCCTCTTGTCATCACCATGGTCTTGCTTTTCTCTATACTGATTTTCAGGCCATACTTCTGAATATTTTTGTTCAGTGCATCTAGTTGTTTTTGCACTTCTTTGGTGTTCCTTCCCCAGACCACAATATCGTCTGCAAATAATAGTAACTTCATTTCTTTATGTCCATATGCTTCCTTTGTTTCCTTTACAATTTCATCCATTACCATTATGAATAAAAGAGGTGACAGCACACTCCCCTGTCTTAGTCCAGTCTTGTTCCTAAACCAATCTGTCTTTCCAACAAGGGTCAGAACCCTGCTAACACAGTTGTTGTACATTGCTTGAACCATTTCCAATATTTCTCTTCCCAGTCTCTTCTTAACCATGGTTTCCCATACCTTCTCTCTGGGGACACTATCATATGCCTTTTCTGGATCTATGAAAGTCATGATCACATCCTCTCCATATTCCCAGTTCTTTTCCATCACCTTCCTCAAGCTAAAGATTGGGTCCACTGTGGATCTTCCACTCCTGAAGCCATACTGTTCCTCTTGCAACTCTCCTTCCACCTTTCTTCTCATTCTTCTTTCTAATATCCTTTCCAGTATTTTTACTAAGGTTATAAGTAAGGTTAAGGTTATAATGTAGAATATATAATTATTTTATGACTAAATAAATAAGTTTCTCTTTTTTGCATGTGTTTTTCAAACTTAAAATTGTCGAAAAAACTCGTTTGGATTACGGATTTCCGGGGTTTGGATTTCAATGTATTTAATAGGTAGGAGATTGCTAAATTTGGAAAAAAGGCTGATGATAGTCCGAAAAGACCGAAACATGTACCGTTACTGTAAAATGTGTTTAAAAAAATATATATATATTGAAAAGTGGATAAGAATTACAGTGTTACAAACTGGAATGTAATAAGGTACAAAGTTGTTGTGGAAATTAATAATTCAATGTTCAGGAGCCACTGGATTCATTTCTTTACAAAATTAAGTCAAATTGAAAATACATTGTAATTCAAAGTGGAAATAAATACTCCCCATTTGTATTTTATTTGGGAACATCATCAACCCAAGATTGGTCGTGGGGGGAGCGCAGTGCTAACAATAGATTTTCTCTAGCCGCCACTTGCGTTTCTTTTGTTCTGCTGACATGTGCTGCCATCTAACTGACCGCTGATATAATATGAATTGAATAATGCTGGTAACATCTTCCGTGCTAGCATTGGAGGGAACTAGACTGCTATTTGTGAATGAAGCAGTACGACATCAAAGACGATATTCAGAAAATGAATGTACTGTATATAATAATGTGATTACTGTATTTAGTTCCCTCATGGGCATCCAATATATTGTTTTGCATATTACATAGTTTAATATCATGTGAATAGATCCCATACATTTAAAATAATATTCATTGTTTTCTACGGCACTCTTCATTAATGTATTTGTATAATAAAGCATTTTGATTTACTTTATTTATGTATTGTAGCCAAATCTGATAAAATATAAATGAAAATGTTCCAAAAGGTGACACACAAATACAAATAGAAACTTTTTAGCACGAAAACTTGTGATAGATATCCGTGAGAGACACAGAAACGTCTTGATCTTCAGCGTGAGAGCTGCTCTAACACCTCGACCGATGACGTGATGTTTGTAGATTCGACCGATGTTGGGTTAAACTAAATTGAAGGTGCCAGCCTATCTACAATAAAAACTACCTTAGGGTGTCTGCATGTGTTGGATTCATATGTGTGTGATAAAATATTCCATACAGCCTAGTAAAACATTGTTTTTGCTTTTACATGAATAGGTGATTTTTTCACATAGTTAATTCTCATTTAAATTACATTTATAATTACTTCTGAAGGTAACCATGGTATATGTGGCAATTTCTATAACTGAAATGTACAATAATACAGGGTGATTCACCTGAAACTTGCACTGCAAATACAGTATTTCGGAAATGGGAAGTGCTATTGATGTGCAGCTTTCACGGACTGGCTTGGTAGTTGGGGGCTCGTATTTTTGGCCTATAAACATATTTGAATAACACTTTGAACATGTATTGTTTGAGCAAACATACACTTTTTTTAAATGGAACAATGCCTATTGACATTAACAAAATAAAAGTAGGGTGAATGTCAATGGCGTTTGTTGTGCAGGATTGTAGTGCAAGTGGTTTGTGAGAGGTCGTTTGTTGAAAAGTTTCTACACCAACACTTGTACATACCTATGGTAGCACAAACTAAAGAAAAACAAAAGTGAATATACTCCTTATGTGGGTTCTGACAAGTAAAAAGCATACTGATCTTCAAAGGTTGTGTTCAAAATTACCGAAATATTTGCAGTGCAAATTTTAGGTGACTCACAGTGTATAAATACAGATGATTGGACCCACTTGACACAGCTCTAGGCCTACGGGCCGACAGGCTAAAATCAGTATGCAACAAAGTCGGCTTTGCCGATTTCGCTTGCTTGGGTCATGCCAAACCATACCATGACATCTCTTAGCAGCACCTTTGTAGTATGCCACAGCTTTTATAAGAAATTTTGATTTAAACTTGATCTTATCTGGTTTCCAGATGAATTGAAGCATAAAGAAGTCAAAAGTAATCCTGAAGTAGCAGTCGTGAACAGCACAGCGATACAGAAACCCTCAAGATTGTCACCATTGCCACACAGTGACTGTCGATTCTTAATGAGTGAAGGAATTCATCAAAATGGTACTTTTCCATCTTATGAAGTATAGCTATTGCAACTATCTTCATGACTCTTCATATCTTTAATGCATGAATCAGAGTTCTACCAGTATTTTATTTCTTTTCATGTATCTGAAAGTTATTGCATTAAGTCATCAAGTTGGACACTTGGTGTGCTTTCCTGCAATTACATTTTGATAAGAGAAATTGTGCAATTGCATTGCAAATGTAATTTATGATAATGGTGAAATGAGAAATTTGTAGTCCTAACACCAAATACAAATTTAATTTATTAAGATTTTTTAGAACTGCTTGTTGAATTATTTATGGAAATAAAATATTCTGTGTTGTTGACCCGAGTATGGAAATCATTGGTACTTCTTAAAGCCGACTTTTGTACAGAATTCAGAAAACGTTTTGCATATGAAGTGATGAGGAAAAAAAAAAAAAAAAAGTTCTTATTATAGCCTTGGTGGTATGTGGTAAAACTTCAAGGTCACTGTACAGTATGAGTGGAGGGGAGCTAGAGTGCTGGAGGAGACACCGCTCACATAGCTGAGCCGAGCCCAAGGTGATTGTGTGCACAGATTTTAACAAGATCTTGACAGCACAGGAGACGAAGAGGGACTGTGGTCACTGTTTCCCCACCACTGAAACTTATCTGGAAACCAGCCTGCCCAGAGCCGTCATCTTGACCTTGAGGCTTCACCACAAACCGCCCAAGCTATAGGTACCTGCATAGATAATCAAGGGAAGTTACTGGCATGTTGGAAATGCGAAGTGCAGGGTGGTAATACACAATCTGTTAGTAAATAACACTATCAATAGCACAAATTCATAAAACATTTGCCGTGCTTTGGGACCGAGAAATCTGGACTGCTATAGATTAGACCGTGTTGTTTTAAATATTGAAACCAGGCTCTCTGTGTCTTGCCACTCATAGTAGGGCATTCAGGGTAAAACTCAACCACTAACAGCAAGTGTGGTAAAGGACTACTTCTGCAACATTGACCCAATCCCCAGAATTGTCACTGATTGAAAATCTCTGGGACAATTTGGGATGCCAACTGTCGAACCGGGGAGTGCACAAGGTCTCGAGAATCAGTTGCAGCAAATATGGACAAATATGTCACCCTGTACACCTCTATGCCCGACTGTATCCAAGCTACCTGTTGGAGTGGGCCTCCATGGAGGCGGTCAGTGTTCTGTGATACAAGTGTTAGGCGCGATGCACACTGGAGAAACCCGTTTCGTGAAACTGGTTTCGTGAAACGTGAAACTAAAGTTGCTTGCAACAGATAGATAAGATTAACATAGGGCTGTGCACACTGCGTTTCATGAAACTGTAGTTGCATTGGTTTCGTGAAACTCTGAAAAGCAGTTTCATGAAACACAGCGTGCACAGCCCTATGTATTTTAATATTATTCTTTGGCGAATGCCAATTTTCTTTTACGTAAATATATGAACTTGCTATTGAAGGATGAAGTGCGAACTTTGGAATAAAAAACGTGGCCTGCTGTTGGTTGGACATTACGAACCTAGGTGTTTACAAGACATGTAAATTGTACCTCGTTATAACTATTTATATAGTTTTATTTTGCGGGGTGCCCAACCGGGAGTTAGGGGGCATGGTATAGACCCCAAAGAATAGGGGATCCGGAGTTCTCCCCGAGAAACTTTTATACAATTTGGTGCAAAATGATGAGTTTTAAGGCTACCTGGCATCACTTTTTCAACCAATTTGTTGTGACGTTTTATGTTTGGTTAATGTCAAACACAACTAAGACCATTTGATGCTACGTTTTATTAATACAATCATCTTGCTCACTTGATAGTGTTTACATGGAAAGAATTATCATTGCTGTTTTGATTTACAACTTACACTATAATATAAAGTCAAGGTTTCTTGAAGCATTACCAAATCGGTTTATAACTTCATCGTCAGTGTTTTTATGTCTCTGTAACAAAACTAGACCGTTGAGTCTGTTTTCAGAAGTAGAATTTCTAAAGTATGTTATCAACCAACTCAAACTCCGTTCGGCAGTACCAGTAGCTGTAGAGAGAGGTAAATTTGACAAAAGTTTGATAAGGGTATAAAAGCAGGCACTTGTTGCTGTTCTTGGTAGGTTCATAAGAGCGAAGGCACTGGAGAGTAATAAGAGGTTATGTTGTTACACATAAGATCAGAGCTAACTGATTGTCACACTGTTTACATCGCTCTACCGTCGCCTTGCTTTGCAACGTTGCCATATGTCGCGTAGTAACAATAGTACGTGATAAGTAGACTATATTAGTTTTTAATGTTTTAATTCATAAACAAATATTATATGTGACAAAAATTTCGGGGTCGGCCCCCCTTATATACGCTCCTGAATAACAGGGGAGTGGGGAATCGGGCAACCTCTTTGCTCACGTGATCCGCAAGGTCAGTTATTTAAGTTAGTATTCTGTTATATATTTATTATGTGGGTGTCCTTTCTATTGATATTCGTCAGCTAAACCGGGCGCTCTTTCTTTGGGCTGGCAAATAGGGGATGCTGCTTGGATGCGATAGTGGTTTATATGGCGATCACGTGAACGTAACACGAAGGCTACTGGTGATTGTTGTTTTAAATGGCGGAACAACGAGGTTATCTGCTCCTGAAGGCTACAGGCATGGTCACCGAATTTTAATTGTATTTAATTACCGTTATGGTTCATTATTCTTTGGAGGCATGGTCCTCGTTAGGAAGGCGGGGCCATGAAATCCAACAAGAAAAAAAAAATCATGGCCCCACCATCCTAACTGATGGAAAACCGTTGCTTCTATGTGCATGTTCCAATGCAACTGATTTCTTGAAACCGATTTCATGAAACCAGTTGCATGAAACTGGTTTCTCCAGTGTGCACCGTGCCTTAGTTTGCTCTGGTAATGTAATACTTGACGCACATAAATGTTATAATCATCTATAGCTTGTTTCATGAAATTCCTACAATTCATTCTTGATGCACAAATATTTTTGTTTTTTAAAGGTGTATAATTTCTGTTACATATTTTATACAATAATAATTCATACATGAGCTAAAAGAGTAACTGTAAGAGTTTTCACAGTATACACCACAAGAAGTATGTTATCATCCCTATATGGCTATACCGAAGGTAGTAGGAGCTGACAGATGTGAAGATTACCGTACAATCAGCCTGATTACTCATGCTTCAAAGATCCTGTCTAGAATAACTTACAAGAGGATGGAAAGCCAGATAGAAGTGGAGTTGGGTGAAGACCAGTTTGGTTTCAGGAGAAATGTAGGAATAAGGGAAGCTGTACTAAATCTTAGGCTGATTTTGGAAGGTAGAATACGGAAAGATAAGAGATTGTTCATGGCATTTGTAGACTTAGAAAAGGCTTTTGATAATGTTGATTGGGCTAAATTGTTTGACATTTTGAAAATGATTGGAATAAAGTACAGGGATAGGAGGGTGATCAACAATCTATACAGAAACCAGACAGCAGTCATTGGAGCTGAAGGACATAAGAGAGAAGCTGGTATTCAGAAAGGTGTAAGGCAAGGCTGCAACTTATCACCCATACTTTTCAATCTGTACATTGAACAAGCAATGAAGGAAATTTGAGAAAAAATTAAAGTGGGAATGAAGATTCAAGGAGAAATAATTTCAACTCTGAGATTTGCTGATGACTTCGTCACCTTGGCCGACACCCTTGAGGATTTGAATGAATTTTTTAATGGTATGAACTCTGTCTATGGACTTGGACTATTGATGCAGCAGAAAAGAGGAGAATTGAAGCATTTGAAATGTGGTGTTACAGGAGAATGATGAAGATCAGATGGGTAGATAGGGTTACAAACGAAGAGGTATTAAGACGAGTGGGAGAGGAGAGATGTTTCTGGCGACTGCTAATGAAGAGAAGAGGTAGGTTGGTAGGACACATACTAAGACACATAGGAATAGCAAGCTTAGTTATGGAAGGAAGGGTCGAGGACAAGAACTGTAGGGGTAGACCAAGGTTAGAATATAATTAACAGATTGCCTCGGAGGCCGTCCCCGTGGTGTTGGGGTAGCGCGCCTGCCTCTCATCCCGAGGCCCCGGGTTCGATCCCCGGCTCCGTCAGGGATTTTAAAACTGACGTGAGGGTTGGAACGGGGTGCACTCAGCCTCGTGAGGACAATTGAGTAGCTGTCTTGACAGTGAGAACGCGCATTGATCACGAAAACCAAGATTAACGGCCGAGGGGACCCGAAGCACTGATCACGCGTCAGCCCAATATCTGCAGGCCGAATGGCTGGGCAGCGGTCGCTTGGTCGGCCTTAGCCCGTCATGGGCTGTATAGTGCCAGGGGTTGACTTTGTTGACTTTTTTGATTGCCTCGGATGTAGGGTGTGGTAGCTATGTAGAGATGAAACGATTAGGTCAGGACAGGGAGGCATGGAGACTGCATCAAACCAGTCAAAAGACTGAAGTTTCAAACAACACCACCACCAAAAGTGCTCAATGTGAGAACCTTAAGTCATACGACACACGTCCAACCGATAGTTTGGATCTTCCCACACTCTGGTCAACATGTCTGGAGTAATTCTATAATTATGTCTCAGTGCAGCTGAGCTGGCAGGCAGAAAACTAGTACAGTTACTCTTTCAGCCCAAGTATGAATTATTATTGTATACAATGTGTAAGATAAATTGTACACCTTTAAAGCCCCAATATTCTTTAGTGTAGGCGGCTTCGGTGGCGTAGTTGGTAGCATGCTGAGCTTCTATGCCCAAGATAGCGGGTTCAAACCCGGCCGAAGCCGTCGGATTTCTTGAGAGCGTTAAAAATCCCTCAGTATGCCTTCCTTCGGAGGGGAAGTAAAGCCGGTGGTTTCATGTTATAGATTTATGGCATGTTAAAGAACCTTCCACTAATTACACCTGTGTGAAGCTAAATTGTATAGGTTAGGAATGTAAACAACACTCTTAGGTTTCTACGTACGTTGCCAAGAGCCGACTGTGGTGGCATCTAGTAGCTAACTTCTGAACTAGGCCTAGTAGTCGTTGACGGTGGCGATTGGCGGCAAAAGTAGGAACTATTTGAAAAATTCAAAGTTGCAGTCCTTACTTGAATTAAAAAACAGATACACATACTAATACAGCCATCACAATTAACACTGGTTATCAGACAGATTCTACACACACCCAAAGTACACGGGGCTACATGACCGTGTTGTCGCAGCCCCTAAACTGAGGAACCAGCCAACCAACCTTTCTTTGGTGTATACCCTGTATAATATGACATAATATGTCAATATTATTGTTGCTGTGATTTTCATTAATACTGTATATGTTACATATGCCTATCTTAGGTTTAGAATTGGGCTTGGTAGAGCTGTGAGCTAAAATACTGTGACTTGATGCACTTGCCTGAACAGTAGGCAATTTGGGTTCAAATCCTAACGTTATCTCATTTTCAAGTCTTACTCAGCATATACTGTATGTCTTATTGTTTATCTTCGGTAATTTATAATGATTGGATTCTCTCCTGGGAAATTTTAGTGGGTGGGATTATTTTAGATGACATCTTCAGTATAGGGGAAATTTTCCTGTCCCTCCGTGATTTGGCATTCTGGGCCCTTTAGACGAAGCAGAGTAAATGAAGACTTTGGTACCTAACTTTGCATACTGTATTCCATTCCAATTCACTTCTACTTCTTAAAAGAAGAAGAAAAAGATGAAACATTGTAGCAAGTGTTAGCTGTGTTAAACATCATGCTTGAAAAATGGATGTACTGTATTTTCATTATTTATACTGAAAGGATAAGACATCTCTCATTAACAAAACCAACACCATAACAGAAACATTGGATCTTCATTACTTCCATATAGAATTGAAAGAGAACTACTGTGTTACATATTTCTCTGTCTAAAAACATTCGCTAGCATTAAGATTCTGCTTTGTGATTTACATTGATGATGTAAGCACTGACATGATCAAGGCAGCTGGAGTACAAGGATTGTAGTGGTTGTTTAGAGTCCTAAACACTATTTGGAAAGAAGAAAAAATACCAGCAGACTGGACTAAAGGTGTTATCGTCCCTCTATTTAAGAATGGAGACAGATGGAAACCTAGCAACTACAGGGGAATTACTCTTCTATCTCATGGCCTGAAGATAATGGAATGAATCTTAGAACACAGATTAAGAATTATCATTGAACCCCTGCTTGAAGAAGAGCAGTACGGTTTCAGACAGAACAGGGCAACAACAGATGTGATATTTTCTGCCAGGATGATTATGGAGAAGCACTGGTAAAAAGGAAAAGACATAATCTTCATTTTTCTAGATATTGAGAAGGTTTATGACAGTGTACGGAGAAATACAATCTGGGAATGCCTTCAAAATAGATCAATACCATCTTATATATTAAAATGGTTTAAAAAAAAATTCACCTTTTACTAAAACTGAAATATCTCGGAAAGTATTTGTGCTACGACGACGTTTGTTGTCTTAAAATGTAATGTCCGTGAAGCACCGTCGATTGATATCCACCTTACTGGATTATATCATTCGAGTATTAAAATAATTGCGAATATTACTTCCTTCAAGGTCTCACGAAAATAGAATATCGAATGACTTGACGGACATATTGTCGCTAGGCGACAACGACTAACACTGTATCATGATATTCAACGCCGCGCCAAGAATAAATCTAACTTGATATTAACAGAGAGTTCCCTAATTACATCATGATATCGTTAACTTCTACCTGCTCCACTCGGCGCTAATGTCGCATGTATCTATACATGATATAGTTAACTTCTACCTGTTCCACTCGGGCGCTAATGTCGCATGTGTCCATGCAATAAGTAGAAGGGGTTTCTGTGCACATAATTTTATTAAAAATTCTCAAAGAATGGATTACTTTGAGACTGAAATGCTCATGCACAATCAGCAGACATTTTGCTAATGACACTGTCATGTCAACATCTGTTTGAATGACCACAAATACTGTATACGAAAGACAACTAATTTCACGAAGATGCCGCTACAGTCGAATGTTGGAACCGCCATTTTGTATTGTGTATCCGATCTTTCTGTTATATAGTCTTTGGTCTCACCAGCTACAAACTGTCTTCTTTTCGTTCCATCATTCGCCCTTATAGGTTGTGTGCTCAATCAATACAATGAATCATATTATATCATGTTATAAGGATTAAAGGTGACGGTAATTGTCTGTTCAGGTCATTGGCATATTGTGAGTACAACAATCAGAGTTTATTTACACAGGTTAGAAAGCGAATTGTAAAACATGTTACAGACAAGTGGAATAATTATTCTTCCTTTATTGTTGGCAACAGCGATATGTACGAAACTGCTATCAATAGGAGCGATGATTACAAAATATATGTCTATGAATGGTGTGGAGGTAATGTTGAGTTAGTTGTCGCTGCTCAAGTTTGCAAAATGGATATTTATTCGTGGATTACTACTGTCGTATGGAGCAGACGCCTTGCATGTACGAGCAGTAAATGAAAATCTCACAGTCTGTCGTATTGTAGTTTTGCCATCTTCGTTTACAGGTAGCCCAAGGAAAATATTGCAAAATTATCAGGATACGATGGGTGATAGTGAGGAAGTTTGGAAAGCCAGATTTATTCATTACGTTCACCTATAATGCGGGCTGGCCAGAAATACTTAACAGCATTCATCTCTGGGAAAAGGCTAATAATAGGCCTGATATTGAAGTGAGAGTTCTTCATTGCAAAGTAAAGGAATTGCTACGATTGATTAATGTTAAGGAAATTTTCGGTAAAAGCCTATCTATATACAGTGGAATTTCAAAAACGAGGTCTCCCGCACATCCACTTACTCTTAACATTAACGGAAGATTGTAAGTTTCGAGAAATTTCTGACATTGACAGTGTGGTGTCAGCCAAAATACCAGATCCCGAGGATGAAGCGCTATACGAGTTGGTAAGGCGTCATATGGTACGGTACATGGTCCTCGCGGATCTTTGAATCCTGCTTCAGTCTGTATGAAAGATGGAGTATGTAAGAAAGATTTCCCTAAACAGTTTCAGGAAGAGACCAAAGATAATGCCAATGGTTATCCTTCGTATAGGAGAAGAAATAATGGACGGATTATTATGAAAACAATTCGAGGCATTGACATCGAAGTCGATAGTTGATTCATTGTTCCCTACAATCCATTTCTTTTACTTTACGTGCAAGCTCATATTAATGTTGAAATATGCTCAAGTGTTCGGAGTGTTAAAAACGTCCACAAATATCTTATATATTAAAATCCACAAGTATGTGTATAAAGGTCATGACTGCTGCATTGTTAAACTATGTCCTGAAGGCGAAACGGTTAACTACGATGAAATTACTTCTTTCCTAAATGCTAGATATGTTGGTCCAACAGAAGCCGCATTCAGGATATTTTCATTTCACATGCATGAACAGTCACATTCTATCGTGCAATTACCAGTTCTCTTGCCAAACTTGTAAAAAATCTATTTTAAAAATCATAACGCTCCTGATATTTTACTTCAAGCACAGTTGCGCAACATGGAATTACAAGCGTGGTTCAAGTTAAATCAAGATTCGCAAGCCAGAAGTCCGTATATATATCCTGAAACACCAGTACATTACGTGTGGAATAAGAGCAACTGCCAGTGGCAAAAAAGAAAAAATGTTTCAAAACCTATAGGCAGAATGTATAATGTTTCGCCTACAGAAACAGAAAGGTATTATTTACGGCTGTTATTGCTTCACGTCATAGGTACTACCAGCTTCCAGGATCTACGAACATACAGAGCAGTTGTCTCTTCTACTTTTAAAGAAACAGCTAAGGAGCGAGGTTTGCTGATTGACGATTCTGAATGGCAGCGTTGTTTGGCAGAAGCGATACAATTTCAGAAGCCTTCTCAGTTACGACAACTGTTTTCTTACATATGTATCTTTCAGACCCCTTCAAATGTAAGATAGTTATGGGACATTTTCAAGAATTCATTATCAGAAGATTATCTGCAGTTTCACGAACCTAACATTGCATATCAGTTCACTCTTATACATATTTCTAATACATTAAAGCTCCATGGTCTTCCCATTACTTCTCTCGAATTGCCAGCTATTATTGATAATTTTCCTCAGACAAATTTACCAATGAATTATCCAAAACTTAATGAGGATCAATTAAGTCGGATGATAAACCAAGCAAATGGAAACCAAACGGCTATAATTACAGAAATTTTGGGGTTAGTACAAAACAGCAATGAAAGGATGAGTAATTCATATTTCATTGACGGTCCTGGGGGCACCAGGAAAACATTTCTTTACCAATGCTTGATTCACAATTGCGCAAATTTGGGGTTAAATGTAGTTTCTGTTGCATGGACTGGTATTGCAGCAATGTTACTACCTCAGGGGCGCACTGTACACAGCCAGTTCAAGTTACCTCTATATTTACATGAAAGTTCTGTATCAGGAATAAAAGTTAACAGCAAGGAAGCATTTTATATTCGTTCAGCAAAACTTATCTGGGATGAAGCCTCTATGGCTAATAAGCACGCGTTGATGTGTGTAAATCGGTTGCTCAAGGACATCATGCATAACGACGTGCCTTTCGGAGGAAAAATTATCATATTAGGTGGAGATTTTAGGCAGGTATTGCCTGTTGTGCCTCACGCATCTAAAGCAGCATCAGTCCAAATGTCAGTAAGGTTCTCTCCTTTGTGGCCATTATTCAAAATTTTTAAACTCAACAAAAATATGCGAGCGGATACAGATCAACGTGACTTTGCAAACTTCTTCATACAAATTGGTAACGGTGAATACCCTCACGTCGGTGGAGAAAATTCAGAATTAGTCCCACGCTGAGAAATATTTCACGCTTTTCAAAAATAGCAATTTTAGCACCTAAAAATGAACATTGTAAAGAAATCAATGACAAAGTTTTAGACCTAATCCCAGGATCATCAAACTTACATCAGTGTGAATAATTTGATTACTGAAGATGAGAGTGAACTTTTACAATTCCCAATAGAATTTTTAGACAGCATAGGCATAAGTGGATTGCCACCTCATATCCTTCGACTAAAAGAAGGCTCAATTGTGATTTTGTTGAGAAATATTAATGATACCCAAGGTCTGTTGAACGGTACTAGACTGTTGGTTTGGAAGATGCATGACAATTGCTTACACCTGGAAATTATTACTGGCGTAAATGTTGGAAACAATGTCCTACTCCCTCGCCTTGACCTTACGCCATCACATACCTCTATGCCCTTTTCCTTCAAAAGGAGGCAGTTTCCAGTACGTTTGGTTTTTTGTATAACTATCAATAAAGCTCAAGGTCAAACACTAGATCAAGTAGGCATTTATTTACCTCAACCGGTGTTTAGCAACGGACACCTTTACTGTATGCCACACTATCGTGAGCAAAATCCTTTCACGACGTCAAAGTTCAAATAGAACCAAAAGGCAAGCGAACAGCAAATGTCGAATGGAAGGAAGTACTATTAGAATTTTGAAACGAATGTTGCGGAGGAGCACAGACTTCAGCAAACGGGGCACAGATTAAATAACAATTATACAAGGACGTCCGCATCCCTAATACGATAACTGTCCTGTGGTAATGGTAAAAAATTTACTATTGTCCTACATCGGTGATTACTATCATACATCCTGTTATTTCATTCCCTCAGTTCTATAACAAAGATATACTCAATCAAATTTACAGCTTAATAAATATTAATTCCTTCTGTGTGAGTTATCTTTTCATTTCTCATCAATCGCCTTTACTTACTATTCTATATGTAGGGGTGGAGGCGATAGCTGTCTTTACAAAGATGTGCAATTATTAGATTCGATGTCAGTTTTCCAAAATTGCATTTTTACTTTTCACGGTTTAATGCACTAAGTATGTTTACAAGGCGATGAAATTACTTCAAATGTTTAACCAAGACTCCTAATTATATTTTCATTTAAGAAACTCAAATTAAAATGATATTTAGAATTTCCACTAACAGAGGAGCCTTGCAAATGCAAAATGCCACACGTTTCGTTTTTATTACTTCACTCTACTTATTTAAACACAAATAGTGCTAAATGTTCCGGCATAACTCAACAAAATGACAGTGTTTCGCCCCGGTGTGCAATTGGGCTATGCCGGAACATTTAGCACTATTTGTGTTTAAATATATAGTGGCTCAACGGACAATACACATTTTTCTTTTGAAAATTGTATATTCACTCTACTTTACGTGTGAATTTAGAGCGGAGGGATTTGGGGTCTTTTAACTGATGAACGCTATTGAACTATTCAAAGATTCATGAACTATGCATTGAAATCACCTGACTTGAATTCTAAAGTCAATGAAAAATTGAAAATGGACCCAGCTCAGATATCCCTCGGAATCCAATAATCTGAAAGTTTCCAGACACAATTCTTTATGGGAAAAGGTGTAATTCCACAGGAGAGGAAACACTACTAAGTAGGACAACAAAAGAAGTTGGTCAATAAAATGATCTTGAATAAAAGTCATTACGACTAATTAAAATTATTTATTTAATTCTATTAATTTGCTCACCTCTATATGTTAACCAAGAGTTGCATCTCTAAATTCAAATATAAGAGACCCATCTTTTATTTTAAATTTATACCATTGTTCATAAGTAGACAAAACACCAAATTGTACCACTGTAGCCTTAAATTGTGTGGATATCTCTATCTACTTAGTGTAAAACAAAGTTCCCAATTCTTGGATGTAACGGGTAATCTCGAGAGCAACTTGATAGATTTTGATGCGGTTTTCACCATTCAGTAAAGAATTTCTCGATGAAGGATTAGGTGGAAAAACTTTTATTTATGACTAAAAGAAGCCAAGCATTGACGATTTCAGTGAATTGAGTTGAAGGAAAACCTAACGTCCATGTGTCTTTTAAAAAATCGATATTCCCTGAGAATTGTTCAGCATGAAAAGTTCTGCAAGAAAGTCCGCGACAGCTCCCACATCGACCACTGTAAGTATTTTTACGTTTTCATTTCTTCCAGCAATCTCCATTCAGTGGAAAATTTAAATTACTAGCTTCAGAGTGAGTTTACGAGCTTGCGAGCGACCTATCACCCTAGCTTCAGCCAGCATCAAACTGCCGAGTCGTGTCGAGTTAATTCTTCAGAGAAGAGTATAGCTTATGTGTTTGGAGTTAGCTGTTCACCTCGGCCTGACGTCCGTGCGCCTTTTAAGCTTACGCAGGGTAAATAGTGGGCCACACGCACAGAGGACAGGCAGACACCCACGCATTTCATCTCATAAGTCTACTTCATCATTTACCCAAAAGCGACGGTACCGTAAATGTCTGTTCAGGTCACTAGCATGAATACATGCAAATGTCATGTGGACAGAAGTGCTGTAAGATTGTTGAAGTGAATGCTGCGGAGCAGCACGGGTCTTCTATTAATAAATAAAGTCAAGATGCTATATGAACACTGCCAGAGTTGTGTCCAAATAGTTGATGGCTATTCAGAGTGGTTCGAGACTAAGTAGGGTGTACAGCAAGGCAGTGCTCTATCATCACTTTTATTCATTACTGTAATGAATGAAATAATGAAGAGAGTTAAGAGACTCAATAAGACCTCTGAGTTTAAAGCTTTAGCATTTGCAGATGATGATGATGTAATATGGGGTGAAAATGAGGCTGAAATACAACAGAAGCTGAATGATTGGAATGCTATATTCAAGGAATTTGGTCTGAATATAAGTAACTCCAAAACGGTAGTGATGCCCGTTAGTCGACAAAACATCTGTACTAACATCACTCTGAATGGTACATCAGTTCTGTTACCTTGGCAGTGTAGTGTCCACGGATAACCAACCATCTGCAGAAATTACTAGTAGAGTTCAACATGGAGTGCAATTTTATCATCTCGTGGGATAAGCAAGTTCCCTTAAGATCAAAACTAATACTCTACAAGAGCTTCTTTGTACCGATATATATCTTGGAAACCTGTACCCAATCCAAGAGAAATACCAGAAAACTACAGGCGGTGGAGATGAAGTTCATAAGAACTATGATTCAGAAGACAAGGAGGGACAAAATAAAAAATGATGAGATATGCCATCTTGTTCAAGTAGAACAATCTCTTAATGAGATCTGTGTTGAAGCCAGGCTGAAATGGTTCGGTCATCTCAAAAGAATGGGCACACAGAGAACAGCTAAAGTGTGGTTTGAGAAAGAACTGAAAGAATGTCAAATCACAACACATTATTTTATCCATTTTCCACACTGTAGCATCAAATTACTATTATAAAAGTAATGCAGTGATTTTTGTATTGAAAGAAAACTTACTATATTTAATGCTAAAATATCTTTTTAGAAAGAGGAAAAAATGTCAACAAATTTTGTATTTATACAGCTGCCATATTTCTATTTTGTCCTACTGCTCTTAGTCAGAACTTGCTCAGGCTGTATCGCCAAGCGGCACACAGTGGAGCTGCATGTACAAAAATGCACTACAATGCCGACACTGTTAAAGGTTTGCATTTTCCGAGTCATTATCAGGTAGTACACTTGGTTGGTTGAACAATACAGGACACATTCTTCAAATTCTTCCCGCTAATCCGTAGTATTTTGCTTTATCACGAAACTCTCTGAAAGACTTCTTGCGACTTCGGATAAAACTCATTGCCGTTTCAGTCACTTATTTTCTGGATACAAGTTCGACATCAAGATGCCTAAATCCACACTTTGTGACTGGTTGTTAGAATCTATTTAAATGTTATAAAATGTATGGTAAGATTGGGTCGTGTACGTGCCGCACGGAAGTCGCAAAAGGCTACCAATATTATAATCTTGAAAGCATTGATGAATTAATTTTCAAACATTTCTTTAAAAGTGTGGAGTGCAACATTCATTCCTCGACACACAAGTATATAGTGTGTTTGTAATGAAGTTGAATATTGAAATCAAGTCACTTTGTTATATGAACCTATAAACATAAATCTTTGAAGAGAAAAATTAAAACTGGGAGGAAAATTGAATTTACAAAATGCTTTTTTTTAATGCTTCATATTGTCTAAAGAGATTTCTTTCCCTTTCTTTATTTCCTTCTTGTTAAAACTCACTCATAAACAATGTTCAAATATGAAAAAAATTGCAACAATTATTTTTTGTGCTATTCTTGCTTGTTCCTCTTGCTCACACCATTAGTTCCTTTACTGAGATGTGGTCCAAGGTGTACTTTAGCCTGTAGTACCCTACAGTTGCTCACAGTTCACACCGTGAATGTGTGGCATAGCGGGTGGGCTCTTGCTTCCTGTGTCTGGAGTAGTGGGATCAGCATGTAAGTGTGTTTCAATGCAAGAGGTCTGTATAAGTAGATGACTTACATGTTAAAGAATTGCATCAGGGCAACATTCTGGCATCCTAGCTTCTCTAAACCCACAGAAATTCAAAGATATGTTAAACTGCCTATCATTATTAGTGTACATCATCATTACACACCACAAAGATTTTTGGAACATATTGCAAACATTTTACCTACTTTTTTGAGATAAAGTTACATACTGTAAGACCAATCCTACTCTATGGTAGTGAAACATGCGGTACTACAATGGCCCATGAACAAAAGCTACATACCTCAGAAATGCATATGCTACGTTGGGCAGGTGGAATTACCCTCAAAGATAAAATCCGTAATGAACATGTGCGAGGCAGTTTCAAAGTAGCGCCGATAACTGAAAAACTTTGAGTCCAGGCTAAGATGGTATGGACATGTTATGCGAAGACCGGAAAATCATGTAGCGAAGAAGTGCCTTTCTATGGTTACACAAATAGGGAGCGGTAGACCTCAAACAACATGGATGATGAATGTCCAAAGGGACATGACTGCTGATGATGCTTTACAACGAAACGACTGGCACCTTAGCATTAAGAAAGCTGACCCAGCGTAACGGGAAAAGGCGAGGAAGAAGAAGACTGTAGAGCACTAATTGGTATGACATCAGTGGTAATGGAAGTAGGCAAGGCATACTGTCATGGCTCCCAGGCTCAAAGAGGTTGGGCCAGGTCTTTCAATTGATCAATGAGTGCTCTATGGTTCGTCTACTCTCCTTTGTACAGGGTCAGGGATGTAGAAAATATCTCAAGTCATTTTAAAATTCTTTCCATGTTTTCTAGAATACTGGACATCCTGAATATGCAAAACTTTTTATGGGCACTGTTCATGACCTAGATATGAATCTGTATAGGAAAAAATAACAAAGCATGGTCATGTAACCAATTACTGGACAGGAAAGAAATAAGACACACAAAAATGACAGGCAGATGATGATGGGAGGGAGAGATAATTTCCAGAGCTCGGCATACCATTGTCTTCAAAGATGAACATTCTTGTCATCAATCCAATTAATAGTTCTTCAATGTTATAGCCACTTTCTAGAATTGAAGAGCAACTAATTGGATTGATGGCATGAATGTTCACCTTTGCAGATCGCATTATGTCCAACTGTGGAGATTATCCCTGTTCTTTTTATGTATTTTTCCCTTTTCTCCCCCTCCACTTGCACCTGCCTGTCATTGTGTTTGTCCTTTTCTGTGTTTCTATCTCGCCCCTGTTCCTGTCCATCTTTCGAAGGCAAGGAAGGAACTGTTATATTGAAAAGTGGATCATTCCTATATTCAAGTGTCAACAACTCAATATGGGAAAAATAATCAAACATGACTATACTCTGTATTTCAAAAGAATGAACGTGAAGGAAATGGCGGGAGCTTGGAACAGCTGAGCTGTGTTGCCAAGTTTTTATTGTTGATGTAGAACAGCTGATTCGAATAATACACAGGGCTACACTTCGGATATTATTTCGGTACTACCGTATTATGCGCAATATAATGCAAATGTCGATCCTGAGTCAACGCCGAGGACATTCAAATGGAGAAATACGGTATAAAATGAATAAATAACACACCGAAGCTATGCTACCTTTGTCACCGTTATTCAATAAATACGAGAAAGAGGCCAAACACTCGACAGCTATACAAATATAATACAAAATACAAACACAAAGTAATATGATGATGAATATATCAACTCACCTTGCAATGATTATATCCTTCAAGATGAAACAAGAGTTTGGGTGAAGGTCGTTCACAGTTTACAGCAGTTAACACAGAACGCAGAAATAACATCATGACAATACCAAGCACACTCACTCACTGTATCGCGACTCTGTACTGTTAATAATAGCCTCCAAATACGTAATGTTAAGGTAAAGTATTTAGCACCAAGCACACAAACAAGCTGTTCTGTGGCGATATTATTGCAGTGATTTTACATTGTCGTGACAAGCGTTAATTTGAACACTACGGTATGCAATGAAACATTACTGGATACGTAAAGATTAAGACTAAATGTACATAGTCTATTTTGTACGTCACGCATGTATTCTAAATTAAGTATATTTAAATTTGACTTGAACAAACAAGGCTAACCATGAAAATAGTTTGATGTTGAAATGAACAATAGCCGGCCGTTACAGGTTGGCGCGCACGGTCTCCAGCTGTATTTCCAGCATTTTCCCACGTTCTTCCTGCGGTACTATTTATAACTTATTGACTCGATGGCAATGAAACAAACTCCGACACAGTTAACAGGCGACTGAATGAATGACAATAACCTGGCAACGTATGGTATTAGTTGTCAAAATCCAGCCAATAGGAGCCGGCGGCGGTCAGCTGTTCCAAGCTCCCGCCATTTCCTTCACGTTCATTCTTTTGAAATACAGAGTATAAAGTCATTGATATACATAAGGAAGGAACTTGCCTGACACTTTAGTTCACTTAACTTATTCTGAAATTTCAGTATGGAGTATTGCTCTGCTCTTTACTGGTACAACCAGTACCTGAAAATGTAAAAAGTGATTGCCTTGGACTTAACTGTAATTTCTAGTGTGTAATGAAAGATGGTTGAATTCCAGATGTATACCAGCAAAGTGTAGCAGAGGACAGTCTCCCACCTCAACTACAGCTACTCGTTCAGAAGGCATTACAAGATATCAAACAAGAAGCTAGTTCTGGGTGACCTTCATTCAGTGAATTTGCTTGAAAGTTAGTATGAAACTTCCATGAACTTTCTAGTGTTCAGTTGGCAAGTTTGTCTTGTACTTACCTCAAGAAGACCTGATTAAGTGTCACTTACTTTCTGTTTCTGACTTCATGTGAATTCAGTTCAATACCTTTCTAACAGTGTTATATACGGTCAACATCAGTGAAGAAAGCTTTGAAACCATTTTTCAGTGTTGCCTTATTAACAATATTAATTCAACCTCAGTGATTCGACTTATTTGCTTTTGTACTCCGTCGACCTTCTTAATTAAATACTTGAATTGTTTTAAAGTTTTGTTTCTTCATTGTGAAGCAGACACAACATTTGGCAGGAAGATCTTTAGTTGCTCTATGGAGACATGGCTGTTGATGTTCAGAGAAAGGAATTTTTAATGCATGTGTAAAGGAACTATCAGAATTGTGTTTCAATCCCAATTGTCTCACCCATTAATGGTAATTGATTTTGAACTTGCATGGATCTGTTGATTTCACACCATCAACTTCAAAATTGCTCTTTACAGGAATATTCAAATGGGAAGCTGTTTGCTCTAGAGATGCCTGCTGAGAACAAGCCAATCTTAAGCCTGGAACTGCTTACAACTTTGTAAATGTATGCTGCCACAGTCAATGTGTAATGCTTTGTGGAGGTCTCTTTATAAACATCACCCTGGTAGCCCTAAATATTTTCATTTCACAGTTTGTTGGGCAGAAAATTTCTCTACTCGTATGTCTGAACAGCATATCTTTAGAGTTAATACTTCCTATTTTGCGACCTTCTAAATTTCCATGTATTACCGTGTGACAGGACTGCTGTTTTAATGGATTTTTATATGTTGAAACATATTCTGTATGGATTCGTGGATTTTAAATTTATTTTTTATCTATTTGTTTAATTATCAGTTATCCATGCTTTCCCATGATATTTCCCCATTTCTGGCCGAATTTTATCTACCCTTGTTGCTTTGTGACATTGCTGGTATCTGCAATGAGTTTCCCTGAATTATCCACAACACTGCTCATTTCTCTTTTTCCTCCATTTCTGAGACTCTTTATAACACCCCAAAAAGGCTTTCCTGCCACTTGACATAAAATTTCTAATTTATCTCCAAATTCCTTCCATGATTTCCTTTTGCACACTACTATTATTTGTTTGGCTTTGTTCCTTTCCACTACATAAAGCTATCTTGTCAGCCTTCTGGTTTCATTGTTTGGAGCCATTTCTTACTTTTACAAGGTGACTTCTCTATGTCATTCCACCAGGAGGTGCGCTTTTTCCCATCTTAACATAATGTTGTCCCAAGACCTGCCTTTGCTACTTTTAGTACTGCATCCCTGTATCCGGACCACTCTGTTTCTATGTCCTGAAATTCTTGACCATCTACTCTTTGGAATTTCTCATCCATCATTTCCACATATTTCTGCCTAACTTTCTTACCCTGGAGATTTTCAGCCCTAAACCATTTGCAAACAGACCTGACTTTCTGCTTAATTCACAGCAAATCAGTTTGTGGTCCATTTAATCAAAAAAGCCCCTGAATATCCTGCAATTCTTCATCAATTTACTAAATTAAAAGTCAGTAATAATAATAGTCGCCGGCCCCGTGGTGTTGGGGTAGCGCGCCTGCCTCTCACCCGGAGGCCCCGGGTTCGATCCCCGGCTCAGTCAGGGATTTTAAAACTGACGTGAGGGTTGGAACGGGGTGCACTCTGCCTCGTGAGGACAATTGAGTAGCTGTCTGACAGTGAGACAGCGCCCCGATCACGAATACCAAGATTAACGGCCGAGGGGACCCGACGCGCTGATCACGCGTCACCCCAATATCTGCAGGCCAAATGGCTGGGCAGCGGTCGCTTGGTCGGCCTTAGCCCGTCATGGGCTGGATAGTGCCAGGGGTTGTTGTTTTAATAATAATAGTCTATTATTGACCTGGCTCCTTGACCCTCCCTAGTCATCATCATCAAATTCCAGCTCCAGTCGCCCGGGTTGTGAATCTCCTTATGCTTGAAAAATAAGTTTGCAACAGATAACCCTATGTTAGCATGTAAGTCCAATAAGCATTTCCCATTGGTGTTCGCTACCCTATCCTTACCCCACTCACCCATTTCCTTCTCATACCTCTCAGCCCTATTTCCTATCCTAACATTGAAATCCCCATCAGTATTACACTATCTTTATTTTTAACTCTCACTACGTCATACAGTGCCTCATAAAATAGCCTATGTCTACTTCGACCTGATCTGCCCCTTCACATGGAGCGTACAGTCATGGTTTCTGCTGAAAGCACAAAACATGTGGCAAATTCATAACATCCAGAATTCACTTGTTTTTGATTTTTTTCTCTCTTTGCTGTCTATATCAAACAAACCCTAAATACCGTTGTTTGATATTCTGGGCTATTGAAGGATAAATCGAAATAAAATATCACAGTAAAATTTATTTCATAAATACAATACAATATTATAGACACTTGGGGTATGTGTGTGTATATATATATAAATATAATGTATAAAATATTGATGAATGATTATAATAGATAGATGAAAAAAGTTGTTCTGAATACCAGTTGTTTTTTCTTTACCGTAGCACACGTTATACATTTTTACAGCATATACATGTTTGGTCACTTCTCTGGGAGTTTCTCTCTTTTGATTATAACTTAATAGATTTTCTTTTATGTATCAGCATATAGGTAGTTTAGTATCGAAACAGTTATCTATGTTTTTGGGAACTTATTCCTCTCTCTTGCTTGAGTCTTATCTGGAGAAACACTATCTATGAAATGAAATACCATGTAACAACATAAATTATGGAAACAAGAAATACCTGTTTTTCATTTTTACAAACAAAGCTAAAAATGGATCTTCCTTGGTAATACATGTTATGACAGTGTATGATTACTAAGTTGTAGCAACATTATTTGCTGTGGTAGGGTTTCAACCAGTTTGAACCTTAACAGGAGATACAAGTAAAGCCTGAGAAAACTCCCCCCCACTCCTCTACTCCCTCCCCCCACAAATATTTTAAAATACAGTAACTTGCACTATACTTGAGGTAAAGCTAATACATCACAAACTTTGTATCCATTTCTTACTAACACAATGCTCTTCTATCCTCAGATTTTTTTTTTGTAACTGAAAACAGAAAAATATTTAAGTGCTAGAAGACACAGCCAGTTTCTTGAGGTGCTCTACAAACACTTGCAAGCTTACGTCATCAGTTAGGACAGGTTCTCCAGCCTCCTACAAACAGAGTGATCAGACCATAATAAGTAGGGACCTGAAAATTTAGCATCTATTTTCCTTTACATTAGCATTTATTTTTTCCCTATTTAGCATCTATTTTTGGAAAATTAGCATCTATTTTTTTCTGGATTCTTATCGACTATATGATTTTATTGGCGACACTTTATTTTGTTTAAATACACATTAATACCCTAATTACACTTGAGATACAATTTAATGTTCAAATGAAAGCTTCCGTCGTTTGGCACCCTGTAGTCTTTCAATAACAAAGGTTTGTTTGGGTTCAGAAACTGTTGCGCATTCTCGTCGCTTCGCAACATGTTTTACCGATGTAATATGTTTCTGAATATTGTCCTTCTTCTCCCACCCAACACGGCAGTTACAATATTTGAAAAATACTGTTGCAGAGTCGGAACAATAAAAGCCATGATTAGCGTACTGCTGTGCTCTTTCATGAGCAGTTACAGCAGTACGTCCCTTTTCTAGAAAAATACTTTGAACCTTGAAGTGCTTGAAGGTTACAAAAATAATAAGCGGCAAGCAGCAAAATTTTCCGTTTAGCAAAGTCCACGTTTTCGACAAACCACCAGTCGCCACGATGCGCCAAGTACACAAACGAGTTTCGTTTGTCAGCTGTCTGAATAAGTTATAGATAGTCGAAAGTTCGTATCGATACAGAAATCGATTGTTATATCAACCAATATGCGGGCACACTGCGAGTCCGAGATGAGTATCGCTAGTGAGCAATTAGGCCACCTACTAAACATTTTCTTTTGTTTAATAAACAAATTCGCAAATAAATCAGCAGATTTAAAGTAATTTCGCAATAAAATCGCACTTATTTGGTATTTTCGCATTTTGGGTCACAATTCGCATTTTGTCGCACTTTGATTTACGCGTAAAAATGGTTGGTTTTCACATTAAAATTAACGTAGACTTGGATTCTGTACGAAATTTAAAAATTCGCATTTATCGCAAATGCGATTTTTTCAGGTCCCTAATAATAAGATATTATTGATTGATTTTTGTTGTTTTAAGGGGCAGAACTAAGAGGTTATCTGCCCCGATAATAAGATACAAGCCAGGCATAGAACTATTTGTACAATTGAATTGGTCAGTGGAGAAAGGAACTTAGTCACTTTTTCATATTCTTCAGGAGAAAAAAAAAGTTCTCCGACCAAAGTACAGTACATTTATGTCAGCCACAATGAATAATTTTAAATTAAAAATACTGTTCCAAAGGTTTAAAAGTAACATTTTGGAAAAAGTTTTTATTCATTTCTCCACTCGCTAGAAGTTTTTAAGTAAGAATTCAGTTTATTAGTTCTTAAAGAACATGTGGATGTTACCTTAATTTAGTCTTAAAATAAGATCTATTAGCCAATCATTCAATCAAACTGCATGTAAAACACCCTATTTTAGCATATTTCTAACCATACATAATGAGTGTTATGTATCCACTCTTGTTCCCACTCATGTTGCTGTGGAATACTACTGTGTACCTGTTGACTTACAGTAAGTGATGTGTAACATCTGTACCAACATATTATATGTAAATCAAGTGTTGTGCAGTTGTGGGTGTTTTCAAAGGGGTCAGTGACTTCACTCTATGATGCACGCTGACAGGAAGGGAGGGAAATAACGAGCTGTTGTTGTTTGAGTTTTCAGTCTTTTGACTGGTTTGATGCAGCTTTCCATACCTCCCTGTTCTGAGCTAATCGTTTCATCTCTACATAGCTACCACACCCTACATCCGAGGCAATCTGTTTAACATACTCAAACCTTGGTCTACCCCTACAGTTCTTGTCCTCGACCCTAATGAACAAAAAATGTGCCATTTCAATGCAAAACTGGGCTAGTAGCATACTTCAAGTCCTGAAGCACCTATCCCAACTGTATGCTCAAGTATTACAATACCACACACTCGTACAAATTCCTCACCAACTTAGATTGCCAGCCCATTTGCACACTCGCTAGAGCATGGGGATGACCAAAGATGTGCCTGCAACAGAACTCACACTATCACTGGCTATTCAGTACTTCTACAGTACCCAAGTCCGATTCAATGACCAATGGTGTCTGAAGCCTCTAAAATGGAGACAAAATGCTAACAAACGACATACCTTTATCGTCGAGAGGCTGCCCATCAATAAACACAAAACCAGTCTGGCATGTACTGATCTGTTATAGACTAGATGGTTGAACGAGATTGCCCATCCAGCCTACTTATTTTCTGTAATGATTTAAGCTGGTTGTGCAGCTGAGTAACCATTTTCCTTTCCCCTGGAATTGTTCCTTTCCTTTCCTTTTCTACCCATGTTATTTGCTAATGCTTTTGTGTGCACAGTCGTCAGACTGAGTACTGACCTCTGACAGTTCAACAGAACTGGGAAGAGAAAGTGGAGCTGCATCACATTTATTTACATTGCATGTTGGGTGCAGGAAGATGTTTTGTGCTACGTCGAAAACATGTTTGATAAATAATGCCATATAACATAGACAAGAAGTGTGATTGAAGAGAACGACGGTAATGCATATGTGCCTAATTTTAGTAATTATTTCGAGACGCTTCAGAAATTAAACTAAAATAAAAATTAAGGACACTTACCGTAGAATCTGGCGTTTCACATTGAAAACGGACAGTGTACGAACACTTCTTTTTCTGACTGTACGTCCATATACGGTACTATCCCCCAATTAGCTGATAAGATGAGAGCTCGGTAAAGAATTGGTCGCTTATGAATTACTGAAATGAAAATCCACAGCCTGCTTCCAGTCTCCGACCGGGTCAGGAATGGAATGAATGAAGCCCCTATCTAGCGGCGAGGATATGAACTGTGCCGGCTGCCGAGGCCTGACGCACTCCTCTGGGGCAATGATTAAATGAATGACAGATGAAATGGAATGATAGGGGAGAGTGTTGCTGGAATGAAATTTTGACAGGGAAAACTGGAGTACCCGGAGGAAAACCTGTCTGCCTCCGTTTTGTCCAGCACAGATCTCACTTGGAGTGACCGGGATTTGAACCACGGACCCAGCGGTGAGAGGCCGGCGTGCTGCCGCCTAAGCCACGGAGACTACGCTTATGAATTACTAAAATATATATTTAAAGCCTTCGCCTGGTAGCTAGAGTACTAAAGCGTAAGGACTTTGTGGGTTCAAACCTTACCGTTGGCTGTTCTTGAAATGATTTTTCATAGTGTCTCGTTTTCAACTCGAGGCAAATACTCATACGAGAACAGTACCTTCTGGGCTGCGACTGCTTCTTTCCAATTCCTTAGGCAGTTTCATTCATCATCATTTTATCTCTCCAAAAGAGCATCCAGCCATAAAAATCGTCTGCCACATAGACTTGTCTCATCTCATCTCCAGCCCCATAAGGAGGTAATAAGGGCAAGAAACACATACAGTACTTATATTTAAGTTTATTATTTGTAAGGAGAAATAATTGGATATTGCGAGATAATGAACGAAACCCATCAGTTTTCTTGCATGCTCGCTTTACTGAACAGCAGTGTTAGAGAGATGCAGGGCCAAACTATTCTTGGCTAAGTTCAGCTCAAAGCACAGATCATTGTTCAAGAGTCAGTATTTGTGTTGTTGTTGTTTCCTATGGCTAGCCCGGATTCCAATCCATCAGCTTTCTTGCGTTCCAATAAGAGTTGTGTGAGGTTTCATGAAGTTCTAGCAGTCGCATCAAGTTTGTTGCAATGTAGCAGGTGCCCCTTATCCATTTTACTTCCAGGTTCGTGACAAAGTGTGCATTCTTCAGATCTCAGGAAGTTGATTCGTTTCAGATGAGCTGCAAGGCAGTCATGGCCAGTGTTAAGTCTGAAGAAGGCTACAGCTTTTCTTCTTGGTGTTAATTTATATTTGTTATGACTAGTAAATTGCATTTGTTGCTACTAGTTAGTAATGAGCAGACTTTGGAAACTTTGGGCATTAAAATGGGGGGAAAATCTCCACACGTACCACAAGATGTCGCTTGTTTATCAGATTACCTTTACCCTTTCCACTCGAATTATTGTAAGTCCCGGTTTCTCCCAACTCGTATTTATTTCTGTCAGCATTCTTCATATTTTAAAACCTGGTATTAAGTACTGGTTGTAACAATATATACAGGAAGGAAGTACAAAATTAATGAATGTATGGCATTTACATGACACAAAATAATGTTTTTAACTTTCTTTACGGTATGTATTGAGTGTGTGGAAGCGTTCAAAGCAAATGCCTGGATTGACCCTGATTGTTTCACATAATGTTATCGCCTCCTCCATGATTTCTTGCGACGCTGATATCAATATCGTCACTTGAATCACTTACGGATATATCATTTTCGTCGCCAGATTCAAAAATTGCAATGTTCTTATGGTCACTATCATCAAAATCAGCCGAAATAGACGCTCGGATCTCAGCTTCGGTCAGACTGTGCGCCGTCATGTTGCTTCACCGCGACTGCTCTTCATTTCAAGGAAACGGAACAGTTTTCCCGAGCAAAGAGAAACCAAAACACTCGTTGTTTCGTTACTTTCTATTTACGGGACCAGCAGTTACCAAACGAAGTACAAAAGACCTGGCATGCCAGGTAACCTAGAAACGAGCGGCCAAACAATGTGTCGACTCAGGGTCAACACACGAGCTATAACGCCATGTTGTTTTACCGCGACTGCTTTCAATGTCAAGGAAACGGAGCAGTCTTGCCGAGCAAAGAGAAACTAAAGCACTCCTTTTCGGTTTCCGGAACCACACTTACCAAACGAAGTACAAAATCCCTGGCATGCCAGGTAACCTACAAACGAGGCGCCGCGCCGCGCCGCCATGTTGCTTCACCGCGACTGCTTTCCATGTCAAGGAAGCGGAGCAGTTTTGCCGAGCAAAGAGAAACTAAAACACTCCCGTTTGGTTCCTTCCAGTTTCTGGAAGGGGCCAGCACTTACCAAACGAAGTACAAAATCCCTGGCATGCCAGGTAACCTAGAAACGAGCGACCAAACATTGTGTCGACTCAGGGTCGACACACGAGCTATAACACTAAGTGAAGGCTGTCGACCTCAGGTCGACACACGAGCGGAAAAGGTTAATATAGGGCAAAGTGTAGAATTCTGTAATATTTCATTTCTGATTTTGTTGAATGTAGTCTGGTGAAAACTGATGATTGATAGCAAAGCCCATCATCCAACTGAGCTAAACTAGGGGTTACAAATCAAACCAGCACTATGGTGTGCATGGAGCAAGTTATCAAATTTGATCTATATTTGTGCAGGTGAAACCGGTATGATTACCTACTTTATTGAGATGTCTGTGAGGGTAAAACACAGGAAAATATTACAAGCTGGTTGTTGCCAGTGCTGGGATTCAAACCCCGGCTTTCCAAATGGTTCATCTCCCTGATAATATCTTGGAGAGGGGCAAGTCTCCTCAACTAAAGATCAACACTTGGAAAAGGACTAGAAATTATGAACTAACTTACCTAGATTTTCTGAAATCGAAACTGTCTTTCTGGTAGTAAGAGGACTTGTTATGCTTTTCACTGAGTATAAAAACTATGTTAAATGATATTTGTAGACTATCTAAGAATTATACTCACCCCTACACCGTAGACAAGCATAGTGTTGTGTGTCTGTGAAGGGTTTACCTTGGAGAGAAGGAAGCGAGCCTGAAAAGTAGAAGAGATACATACACTACTTAAGACTTTCACGACATGGAATACTATCTATTACATTCTTTTGCCTAACTCCATACAGTGAACCCAACCAGCCATCCAGTTGTATAGAGGAACTTTCCTCCATTTTTAAATCTCTCTGCCATACACACATCATTAGATCACATTCATCTAATGATGAAGCAGGCAAGATTCCTCACAAAATGCATAGAATAATTTCAGTTAGTTTTAACATTTCATCACAGCAAAACTCCCAAAGAATACAATGAATTAGATATAGTGTATACAGTACAGTCACTCCATACACGTTGTAGCAGTTTTGCTTTGGCTGGGATGACAAGTGAAACGGTATTTACTTTGCTCCACGTTGAGCGTACAAATGTAGCAGTTTTGCTAGCCCACACGTTGAGCGTCAAGTGTAGCGGTTATTAATGCCCCATGTTGGTAGCGACAATTGTAACGGTTTGACTGCCCCTAACTGTTGGGAGAAAAATGTAACTGTTTACCTTTGCCTAAGCTATGTTGTTTTAATGGGCGCCAAGACCTCAACGCAATGTTGAAATCTAAATTTGTATTTAACAACGTCTAGCTCTGGCAGAACACCTTCAAGACTCTATTCACTCAGATCGTGGTATGATTTGATCATTAACCCAACAAACAATTGTATCAGGAGAAGGAATTGGTCTATATCTAATGCTACCTACTGAAAGCAAAGATTGCATTGTAAAAGAAATGAATTTATTATATAAAACAAGAATAGCAAAATTAATAATAATAATAAGTTTAAAATTTAAATAGGAGCGTTGTGATTTTAATATTACCGATAGAAAATTACGTGAAAACGGAGTCTGATAAATTATTGATTTTAGTCTTATTCCCAAGCTATGAAGTTACTGAAATATGAAATATAAAACCAAAAGAAATGAGAGATTGCGTATTTCTGCGTCATTCGCGCTTACCACTGGAAATGGCCGAAGCCTTTCCCTCGTACTGGATGATGCTGTGAGCTTCCCACAGTCTCCTGGACGTCGACATCTTTGTCGATATTTGATGATATTCTGGTAGATTTGAAGATTCTATGGTCCGTACATCGGACCCAAACACTCGTACAACCACACTGGTTAAGTTTTACAAAAGTTAGTCCTCCACTCCACGGAACATCGGAGCGACTCCCGCGTGAACCATACTCGGCAAGTTCTACACTGATTGTCCTCGTTCCACGGAACACTGAACGATATATGCACCCGTCGCATCCCCACTCTTCATCCGACTTCTAGCTTGCGTGGTCTCCACTGATTGGCTGAGCACGCCGCTACTTCCCCTCCTCTGGCTCATTACACACGGCGCGCGAGAGGGAGAAGTCGTTTTCCGTCCCATATATCCGCCTTTCCTTGATTCTGCGACCCAGGATTGCGTCATGCTTTCCGACAAGATTAAGCCTGTACTTGAATTCCCAGTGAGTCACGTCTCTCAATATACCCTAACTGACGAAACTCCGTAAAATTCCGCAATCACATAATTTTCTATGATATTGTCGTTCGTAATAATTTGCTTGATAGCGTTTTCTAAGACATAGAAAACCTATCTGAATGCTAATACTTTTTATAAAATGCTCCGAAAATCCCTTAATAAAAATTATAATAAATTAATAATAATAATAAATTAACATGAAAAATTCTCTTGGCTGAACAATTTGCCGCGTAAATAAATATAGAATGGCTTCCTACTGACTTATGCCAGTTGCATAAAAACCCCTCGAAAAACACGTTACAACGTCAGGGGCAGATGACTTCGTAGTTTCGCCTCTTAAAACAACAATAACTAACTAACTAAACTCCATACAGGTCATTGAGAAGGTGGATTTTATTAGAAATTTGAAACGCGTAATCAGTTTTGATTTCCTATATGAGTTGACTGGCTGCGTGGCTCAGCGGTTAACATTCTTGCTTGCTATTCTCAGGGTTGGAGGAATGAATCCTGGCGCAGTCAGCATTTGAGGGTGCATAAGTGTGAGAGCGCCGTGCCAATATATTTACTGACACGTTTTAGATCCCTTGTGGGGGCGCCCTGACGTCTCTAAAAGCCGCAGTAGTTGAAAGGGACATAAAACCAATAACATTATTATTTCCTATATGAGTACTATCGAATGGCACCAATAAAGGGTCTTCCCAACCCATTGTCGGCCATGTTTCGGGGCAAACTTACCTGTTCGCATTTTCTAACTTGTGAATTTTTCAGCTTTTATAATGACCACAAAAATAACTTCTGGATCATTATTTGTAGAAATATTTTGGAATTTTAATGTTATTAATGCAGCCAATGGCCAAATGGCCTTGTATTTCTTCTTTTTAGGATAGGTGAGGGAAGGGATTATGAAAGGAAATCGCCCGTGGACCTATTGAATGGAACCGTCCCGGCATTTGCCTGGTAGTGAAAATGGGAAACCACGAAAACCATTTTCAGGATGACCGAGGTGAGATTCGAACCCACGCTCTCCCGATGCCAGCGAGACACGAAGTAGCGCATTAGCGCCCTCGGCCAACGCGGCCGGTATTTTGGAATTTTCAACTGTATCTGTATTGGCCAAACTAAAAGTTATGGTACTTGATTACAATTTTGAGCATTTTATTTCCCTTTTAGACATAAAAACTACCAAACAATTCCAAGCAAAAATTGTATTTTTTGGCGTGATTAATTTTCTTCCAATTCACATAATAGAGTAGAGCAAGAACAGAAAATGAAAAAGTGGAAATTAATATCACATTTACCACTAAATAAGTGATCGTATACAAAATTCTTCAAAATAAAGAATAAACGTGAAGTACAGGGTCTTTCATATACTGTAAAGTAAGAACGGCAAGCGGCAGTTTTGTTATTCGCTGCTGCGGTGGCCTTGGCAGAGCTTGTGGCGCTCCATGGCCCCCTGCTGTGCTATTGAAAGCGAGCGCATAGTACATACGAGGGCTGTTTTTTTTTCAAGTTCCGATGGACAGTATAAAAATAACAGATTGACATACCAAACTGATTTTACCACTAAATGTTAGCTTGTTTTATTCTTATGTCTCAACATAATCGCCAAACGATTGAAACATTTGTCTTATCATTACACCAGCTTTCCAATGCCCTCGGCAAAATATTCTGCCGCCACTGAGGTGGGTACGTCTGGACAGCCTCCTGAAGTTTTTCCTTTTTTGGCTAGGCGTTGCCACCCAACCATACCTTCAATTCTCGAAAAAGGTGAAAATCATTCACGACCATACTGTACCAACGTTACGATAGACTTTTGCAAAGAATTCAAGTGTGAAGTTTTGGACCATCTGCCGTTTAGTCCAAACCAGCACTGAATAGTACAGCAGAGGGCCATGGCGCGCCACAAGCTCGGCCAAGGCCACAGCAGCAGCGAATAACAAAACTGCCGCTTGCCGTTCTTACTTTATATACCTGTATTTACAACAATTTTGTCACTAACAATAATAATTTGGCAAAAGAAAAAGACTTCTCAATTACTACTTTATGGCAGTTACAGAGTCAAAACATGGAAGTGAAACACATGAAATATTATTAAGTCTTTGACTGAACATTGCCTTTGCCTGAAAGTGACAATCCACAATTCTTCCAACAACTTTTGATGTATTGTAGGAGTTATTCACAGAGCCCTTGGAGAAGCTGCCTGAATAATCTATCTATATATATAAAGCTCAATGTTAGTCTGTCTGTCTGTTATGTATACAAATCCACACCGTTTCACCGATCTGAACCAAAATTTGTATACTTACCCTTCGGAACCCTGCGGGTAACCCTGTTCACTTGAAATTTCCGACAGACCACCCCATTCCCTGCATTTAGGCCCTTTGGCCCAAATCTACACCGTTTCACCGATCCGAACCAAAATTTGTATACTTACCCTTTGCAACCCTGCAGGTAACCCTGTCCACTTGAAATTTCGGACAGACCAACCCAATCTCTGCATTTAGGCCCTTTGGTCCAAATCTACACCGTTTCACCGATCAGAACCAAAATTTGTATACTTACCCTTTGCAACCCTGCGGGTAACCCTGTCCACTTGAAATTTCGGACAGACCAACCCAATCTCTGCATTTAGGCCCTTTGGTCCAAATCTACACCGTTTCACCGATCAGAACCAAAATTTGTATACTTACCCTTTGGTACCCTGCGAGTAACACTGTCTGCTTGAAATTGCGGACAGACCACTCCATTCCCAGAAAATGGACAGGGTCCGTCCCAAAGGCAATGGAAAAAAGGGGTAAAAACGGACCCGCTCAGGAAACCCTCAGGGTTGCCAGCTCCTGAACTCACCAGCCATGAGCCCTTGAGGATGTAGCACTATCCAGGGTGCACCAGAAGTGGTGGGGCTACACACACCCTGCCTCCTTGAGGGTCTTGAGCAGAAGACATGAGATATTAAGACAAGAATGAGGCTATCAGGAATGATTAGACAAGGGCCAATTAAGGCGGGAAAGTGAAAGAGTCGCTGGGCCTCGGATACCCTGATACCATCGGGGTCGGAAGAGAACAAGAGTTTGACCAAGGGAGGCTGACAGGAAAGAGAACTGAAAGGTGCCCGGCACCAGTAAGTAGAAGCAATGCCGGACTCAGCTGGGGTCCCGTGGTCGCAAACCCACGTCCCACAAGTTGTGACCCTGGTGGGTGGAGGGGGGAAGAGGGGGCAGGGGTGAGAATAGCTTGCTCATTCATCGCGAGGTGACATGAGAGAAATGTCCAGACCCCGCCGTGTTACCTGTTATTGCTGACTATGCTGATGTTCATACAGGGTCTTTGCTCAAACCGCTGTAGTGTTACGAAAGAATGAGTGATTCACCAGTCAATGTGAATAGGACCGGGAACCCCCCTGAACGTCTGTTATCATATATCGTCACCATCTGCGATATTCTCAGGTTCGTGCAGCTTTGACCCGAGCAGTACTCGATAAGCTCTTTCACTACACGCATCGAGTATAGGCCTAAGCCAGAAAATAACGTTCAGACTTTGGAAGACATCGAAGGTAAAAATCTGAATTACCTATATCAGATTTAAAATTACACCATGTTCGTTTAGTAGTCATTTTTCATTACCTTATTATTATCATAAGGGCAAATGACCTAGATGTTACGCCCATTATACCACTAATCACCACACACAATAAGTCTTCATCGCCTGTGAATTTTGAAATATTTCTTTCTATCACGGTAGTTTGTAAGTTTGTCGTGTCAATTCAACAGTAGTTTTCATTACCATCCTCATCAAAAGGGCAAATGACCTAGATGTTACGTCCATTATACTACTAAGTAACACAACAGTCTTCATCGCCTGTGATTTTTAAAATGTGTATTTCCATTAGTTTGTAAGTTTGATATACCCGTTCAGTAGTAGTCGTCTTCATTATCATCCTCATCAAAGGGGCAAATGGACTAGATGTTACGTCCATTATACTACTAAGCAACACCAGAGTCTACCTAGCCTGTGATTTTAAAAATATGTATTTCCATTAGTTTGTAAGTTTGATATACCCGTTCAGTACTAGTCGTCTTCATTATCATCCTCATCAAAAGGGCAAATGACCTCGATGTTACGTCCATTATACAGTACTACTAAGCAACACCACAGTCTTCATCGCCTGTGATTTATAAAATGTGTATTTCCATTAGTTTGTAAGTTTGATATACCCGTTCAGTAGTAGTCGTCTTCATTATCATCCTCATCAAAAGGGCAAATGACCTAGATGTTACGCCCATTATACTACTAGGCAACACCACAGTCTTCCTCGCCGGTGATTTAAAAATATTTATTTCTATTAGAGTGTAAGTTTGATATACCCGTTCAGTAGTAGTCGTCTTCAGTATCATCATCAAAAGGGCAAATGACCTAGATGTTACGTCCATTATACTACTAAGGAACGCCACAGTCTTCATCGCCTGCGATTTTTAAAATGTGTATTTCCATTAGTTTATAAGTTTGATATACCCGTTCAGTAGTAGTCGCCTTCGTTATCATCCTCATCAAAAGGGCAAATGACCTAGATATTACGTCCATTATACTACTAAGCAACACCACAGTCTACCTAGCCTGTGATTTTAAAAATATGTGTTTCCATTAGTTTGTAAGTTTGATATACCCGTTCAGTAGTAGTCGTCTTCATTATCATCCTCATCAAAAGAGCAAATGACCTAGATGTTACGTCCATTATACTACTTAGCAACACCACAGTCTTCATCGCCTGTGATTTTTAAAAGCTGTTTTTCATTAGTTTAAAAGTTTGATGTACCAGTTCAGTAGTCGTCTTCATTATAATTCTTATCATCATCATCATCATCATCTTGCACAGTTTCCAGCCACTGGCCGGGTCTGTTTGGAACACAAGCCTCTCC
This sequence comes from Meconema thalassinum, assembly GCA_946902985.2. NCBI lineage: Eukaryota > Metazoa > Arthropoda > Insecta > Orthoptera > Tettigoniidae > Meconema > Meconema thalassinum. Next base: position 264,547,417 of record OX336390.1, on the reverse strand, counting down.
AACGTCTTCTGTCTTCCCACCATCTCTCAGCCTCCACCCTTGTCCAGTCTTCTCCTCTCTTCTTCACGCTTTCTTCCACCCCCTTCAGCCACCTGTCTCTTGGTCTTCCCCTCGGTCTCTTTCCTTCCCACTTCGTCTCATGTACTCTCCTGGGTATCCTCTTCTCCTCCATTCGTTTTACATGTCCATACCATCTAAGTCTAGATTTCTCTATACCATCCTGTAATGGTTCCTCCTTCATTAATTCTCTGGTCCTCTCATTTCTTATTCTGTCCATCTTTGTAGCTCCAATACTGCTTCTCAAGAACCTCATCTCACTGGCCTGTATTTTGCTCTTCTCCCTTCCTTTCATAACCCAGGTCTCCGAGGCATACGTCAGGATAGGGACATAGTACGTCCGATATATGATCTTTTTGCTGTTCTGAGGGACATCCTTGCTCCATAACATGCTTCTCACACTCCTCCGAAATGCTTCTGCTTGCCTCCCCCGCTCATTTATTTCTCTATCGTTTCTTCCATTATCTTGTATCAGGCTTCCCAGATACTTGAAACTCTCCACTTTCTTCAGCTGTTCCCCACCAATTGTTATTCCCGTTGTGGTTCTTTCCTTCTTCCTTGTTGTGATCACCATCTCACTCTTATTTATGCTAAATTTCATCCCATATCCTTGTATTATTCCTTCCCACACGTCCAACTGTTCCTGTACCTTCTCCTCCTTGTTTCCCCAAATCATCAAATCATCTGCAAACACCATAGCTTTCATCTTTCCGTCCCCAATTACTTGTGCCACTCGGGTCATTATGTCATCCATCACCACAATGAAAAGTAACGGTGACAGTGCACTTCCTTGTTTCAGGCCGTTTCTCTGTTCCAACCAGTCTGATCTCTCTCCTCCCACTTTCAATTATAATTCTTATCAAAAGGGAAAATGACCTAGATGTTACGTCCAACACCACAGTCTTCCTCGCCGGTGATTTAAAAATATGTATTTCTATTAGAGTGTAAGTTTGATGTACCCGTTCAGTAGTAGTCGTCTTTTCTATTTTATTCCTCTCATTCCTTTAAAGTATCAATTTTTCCCATTCGTTGATAAGTTACATGTGCCAGTAGTCGCTTCTATGTTCATCATCACTATGTAGAAGATGTTTTTCATCAGAAGAAAAGACAACTGGATGCTCAGGAACATTAACGATATATCGACTGCGAAATCTGAAAGCTTCTCTTGGAGGAATTGCTTCAGACATTTATCGTACAGTTTAAACCTTAACAAGACGAAACTTTTAACCAGATAGCGATCTAAGTGGGAGCTCTTTGGCAAAAAATAATCAAGTCTTTCCCGAAATGTGAGTCCTAAAATTAACTTTTTCTATTATTTTCTAAGTTTCATGTGTCAGTTATGTAGTAATTTTCAATATCATCCTGATCAGTAGGGCGAATTACCTAGATGTTACGCCCTCAACGTCATTGGGGGCAAATGACCTAGATTTTAAGTCCATTATATTTCTAATCACCACCACATAAAGTCTTCTACGACTGAGATGTCACGAATTCTGGGACCGCTAACGACATATCTCGACTCGGACTGAAGACAAATATCACGAGAATGATCATTATTTTACAGAGCCTTCCCATAGTGACTTAGGTATAAACATTGTCACTTGGTTTGATAATGTAAGAAATGAATACATAAATAAATATAATTTATGACGTTGAGTGTTAAGGAGACAGAAATATTATCATCATTCCTCCGAGCGAAGCCGGGTACTACTGCTAGTTTACAATAAAGTTCAAAAGAACCACGGCTCCTTCATCATAATACTTTGCACGGCATGTGTTGCATTTCCTCACAGCCATTGTGAGCACTGTTAACGTCAGCTTTGGTTTATCTATCATATTTTACACAAGACTGTTCCAGCCTATAGAGTCATCATCATCATCATCATCGTCATCATTTAACCGTCTCCAGTTTCCCGGGTGCGGTGTAAGAGCGATCTCCGTATCAACCTATTCAAGTACAATTCTTCTTCTTCTTTACACAATTCCACTCCTCTATCTTCCAGATCATCTTTTATTTGGGAAATCCATCGTGTCCTTGGTCTTCCCCTAGATCACTTTCCTTTTATGTCCTTATCAAACCATTTCCGTGCTTCTCTCTAGATCCATCCTTTTCAAGTGATCGAACCATTTCAACCTTGATGTAGCTATAGTTTCCTTAAGTGGTTTTAGTTGCATGTGTTCAAGGATCTTTTCATTCCTGATCTTATCACATCTCGTTTTCTGAAGCATTGTCCTCAGAAATTTCATTTTCCCAGCCTGAAGTCTGCTGTTATCCCTTCTATTAATGGTGCAAGTTTCCAGGCCATATATTTTATTAAGAACAAGGTTCCAAATGGTTCCGCCTCATCAATACTGTTTATTAAAATGTCGTGATACAATCACCTGTCTTTTAACACATGGTACATGTTTCGACGTCTGACACTTACTGACGTCTTCATCAGCCTAAATATTTGGGCAGCACTTAAAACATTCCCTTTATATACTGGGTGTAGTTAAAAATTGTACATAAAAACACACATAGATCACTGTAACACATTAAAAAGTTGTTAAAACATTTTCTTATGTTAAAAGCTCAATAAAATCCTCAGCCAGGCTAGGCAGTCTTTCTTGGTTTGTTTCTAATGTTAGCTTCAAAAGCCCAAGCAAGGGGTGACCATTCCCAAGATGTAATGCGGCAATGAGCTAACAGAGCCGTGCTGAGTCTTGCTTGTTGCTTCCATGTTGACACACCGTTTCAGTACAGCACAGTCTCCGTCCGACTCAGCACGGCTCTGTTAGCTCATTGCCGCATTACATCTTGGGAATGGTCACCCCTTGCTTGGGCTTTTGAAGCTAACATTAGAAACAAACCAAGAAAGACTGCCTAGCCCGGCTGAGGATTTTATTGAGCTTTTAACATAAGAAAATGTTTTAACAACTTTTTAATGTGTTACAGTGATCTATGTGTGTTTTTATGTACAATTTTTAACTACACCCAGTATATAAAGGGAATGTTTTAAGTGCTGCCCAAATATTTAGGCTGATGAAGACGTCAATAAGTGTCAGACGTCGAAACATGTACCATGTGTTAAAAGACAGGTGATTGTATCACGACATTTTAATAAACAGTATTGACGAGGCGGAACCATTTGGAACCTTGTTCTTAATATAATTCAGTCAATACGGAAAAAATGTGCGACTCTCAGAGTCAAAAATAGGCCATATATTGTTGTTGGTACAAAGTAGGCCTTATACAATGTTGTTTTTGATATTAAAGGAATTTGACTGTCCTAAAGGTGACTTGGTGGTACAAATTAGCTCCCTTCTGAAACCTATTGGTAATTTCCGCTGAGCAACGACCATCTCGAGTTATAATGCTGCCAAGGTATTGGAACTGATCAACTTCTTGCAAGTTCCTTCCATCCAACATGATATTCAAATTACCCTTTTGTCTACTAACCTTCATGGCTACTGTCTTTGTAGGACTAACTTTTAGTCCAAACTCATTAAATAACTACTCCCTATGCAATAATAATGTTATTGGTTTTACGTCCCTTTTAACAACTGCGACTTATAGAGATACTACTCTCTATGCACCACCATTACAATATGGTTCTTATAAATGTTAGGTCAATCGTTAGTTACCAACCGTTTGTTACTGGTAGCACCAATATTACAGTTACCCTAGTAAACCTCAGAAAAGACTTGCCCAATTTTGACAAAACATTGTACAATAAGAGGTACACACCTGTAACACACCATTTATTTAGTTTCAGGAGGCTCCAGTATAATCAATAGTAAATATTATGTGAACGGTTGCTATTGAATTATTTCTAATGGAGTTATTCAATGTTGACAAAACGTTAATGGAACAAAGCAAAATATCAGCAACACACAATTGATTATATTTAAGCTGGTTTCAGAGTTGGCACCTATTTTATAACTACCCTTGGTTAGTTTCTTATAGTTTTGGAAAGTGGGCTGTTTAGTTCTTAAAACAGTGGAATCTCGTTAGTACGTTTTTCAAGGGACTAAAAAATTTGGACGTCATATGCGGGAAAACGTACTACCGAAAAACGCCATACCGCATTTACAACGTATAAGAAAGAACAAAATTACATTATGGTAAATATTCTTTCGTAAACCGTGCCATTGATAATTGGAACTCTCTACCTGCCGCAGTCTTAGAGCCTTTTCCCAAACATATAGGTGTGTTTAAGAAAAGACTGACTATTTGTGTAAATACTCCAGTTTAATTGTTAGTGAATTGTTATGTACAATTATTCATTTGTTATGTATATCTAATTTGCCACCGGGGGACACAACCCCAATTGCAAATAAACAAATGAATGAATGAATGAATAATACAGGGTCTTGATTTTTCATTTTCAAGGACATTCTCGCTCTCGCTCCGCCAGTGACGGCTCAGTTGCCGGCGACCGCGCACGCATATGTAGGCCTATGGCAGAATACGGTGCTTAAAATCAGTAGCCTACCATGCAGTTTTACTGGCCATGATTTACAGTAGATGCTGAAAATGTTCCCCATCCGCTTCCAAACACATATAATACAGGGTCTTTCTTTTTATTTCATCAGCAAGGACATTCGCGCTCCGCCAGTGACGGCTCTGTTGCCGGCGAACGCGCACGCATATGTTTGTAGCACGGGCTTGCTTGAACCACTTCAATAAAGCGCTTTCTAGTTCAGGAAACTGTCCCTCTTGCACACGTTTCCTTTTGCCGCTCACCCCTTCTTCAAATGTACGTTCGATTTCCTTCCTTGGGGGCCCCAATTGCACACCGGGGCGAAACAGTGTCATTTTGTTGAGTTATGCCGGAACATTTAGCACAATTTGTGTTTAAATATATAATGGCTCAACGGACAATACATATTTTTCTTTGGAAAATTATATATTCCTTCCTTTTGCTGAGAATCATGTTCAGTGTAGACGGAGGAATGTTCCACTTTCGCGCTATATCCACACGCTTCATGTGAGGATTGCAGTCCACGTCTCGAATGTATTTCATCTTCTCATCATTAGTTATCTGCAGTACTTTCTTCTTATCCATTATGAAACACGCAATAAAATAGGTTATAACTGGACATGAACACTAAGAATTAGAGGACAATAGTGCGGAACACGAAGACAATAATGCGCCTACGTGAGAAATAAACAAAGGGAAGGGGGTGAAGGGCAGCGGGAGAGAGACACGTCACCTGTGTTGCGTCATAGCTATAGCCACTTCTACGCCATCAAACACAATAAAATCATATACACTGTCAATAACTATCAGAGAATATGAGGCAATATCGCGTCGTGTTTTCCAGAAGCAGAATTTTATAATGAAATAAGAATAAAATACGGTTCACTAACAAATAGTTCAACGGAAATTTGATCGTTGTAAGCGGGAATAGAGAACGTATTAAGGGGATATATCAACATGAATTTAGTAGGCTAGGGACTTGAGAAAGGAGAGAAAGGGCAGCGGGAGAGAGACACGTCACCTGTGTTGCGTCATAGCTATTGCCACTTCTACGCCGTCAAACACAATGAAATCATCTACACTGTCAATAACTATCAGAGAATGCAATATCGCGTCGTGTTTTCCAGAAGCCGAATTTTGTAATGAAATAAGAATAAAATCCGGTTCGCTTACAAATAGTACAACGGAAATTTGATCGCCGTAAGCAGGAATAGAGAACGTATTAAGGGGATATATCAACATGTATTTTGTAGAATTGAGACTGGGACTTGAGAAAATCATCGCGCTAAACGGGAAAACTTCATAACTGAGAACGTGCTAACGAGATTCCACTGTAAAACATCTTGTTCAGATACTTCAATTCACCTCTACAAAAATATATTTTTTACCTGGGACCCACCCTGGTCTGCGACAACGTAACGTGGGACAGGAAACCTTGTACAAAGAATTTCTTCAGCATCATCTAAAGGAGCCTGAAGCAGGGAACGGAAGTTGTCGTATTCAGATTGATGCTGATAACCCATCTCCTTCCACTTGACAATAATCTGTGTAAACAAGCATAGAACGTGTTCCAAGTATTACCCTTTGGTCATATAATAATAATAATAATAATAATAACAACAACAACAACTGAAACCAGAACCTTTTGGCCGATGCCTAGCATTTAGCAATTTCTAGCATTATTACATTTAACAAATGGGATTAAAATATTTTAATGTTCAAATACAATTGTTTAAGAAGTAAATAACATCAGAGAGGGAACCTAGTTTATATTTAAACAATACATAGAATAATTATAAAGAGTATGTGTAAAGAATGGAAGATTGACTCTACCTCTCCATGGAATATGATCAACTGGAAGAAAGTGTCCAGCAGAAGAATACGGTCAGGCTGAATGCTGGCAGAGTCCAGGAGGACTGGCTCAGGTGGACCGTGGAAGCCGTAGCTGAATAAAATGGGCTGGATCATGACGAGACACTGACAGACACACTCACGTAACAGGGCATGTCTGCAACATAGTCCTTATGTTCATAGCATTTTAAATTTATTAATTTGTAGCAATTTATTTATAACAATACTTGCCATACAACTTATAAAAAGAAAATACAGTACTTTGAAAAATAAAGGCAGAGGAAAGCAGTCAACTTCCCAGGACAAGTTAGCAAGGAAAATAAAATAAATAAAGGCACACTCATTTAATCTTGAACCAGGAAAGAGATGCCTGTTGTTAAAAATTCCATGCACAATCAACCCATAAGATTTTTTTCAAACCAAAGTATAAATGGTTAATGAAATGAAAATCCACAGCCTGTTTCCAGTCGACCGACCGAGTCAGAAAATGAAATGAATGAAGCCCCCATCTAGTGGCGAGGATATGAACTGTGCCGGCTGCCGAAGTCTGTCGCACTCCTCTGAGGCAATAATTAAATGAATGACAGATGAAATGAAATGATAGTGGAGAGAGTTGCTGGAGTGAAATTTTTGACAGGGAAAACCAGAGTATCCGGAGAAAAACCTGTCTGCCTCCGCGTTCTCCAGCACAAATCTCACATGGAGTGACCAGGATTTGAACCACGGACCCAGCGGTGAGAGACGATGTTCTGCCGCCTAAGCCACGGAGGCTTACACAGGTTAATGCACTTTTCTTATTTTTAGAAGTAGCACAGTGCTAATGTATAAGAAAAGTAAATATTTTTGCAGAAAACCTCATCAACATGTTGTTGTTTGAGTCTTCAGTCTTTCGACTGGTTTGATGCAGCTCCTCCATACCTCCCTGTCCTGAGCTAATCATTTCATCTCTACATAGCTACCACACCCTACATCCGAGCAATCTGTTAAATATATTTAACCTTGGTCTACCCCTACTGTTCTCATCCTCGACCCTTCCTCTATAACTAAGTTTGCTATTCCTGTGTGTCTTAGTATGAGTCCTACCAACCTATTCTCTTAATTAGCAGTTGCCAGAAACATCTCTCCTCTCCCACTCGTATTAATACCTCTTCATTCGTACCCTATCTACCCATCTGATCTTCATTATTCTCCTGTAACACCACATTTCCAACGCTTCAATTCTCTTCTTTTCTGCTGCACCAATAGTCCATGTTTCACTCCCATAGAGTGCCACGCTCCAGACAAAGGCTTTCAAAAATGACTTCCTAGTACCTAAATCTATATTCGATGTCAACAGATTCCTTTTCTGTAGAAATGCTTTCCTTGCCTGTGCTAACCTGCTTTTTATATCCTCTTTGCTTCGTCCATCACTGCAAGTGAAAAACAATTCATTTTGCATTTTGAGCCAATTTCACCATGTATTGCTAATTCAAAACTGCTAATACCTTCATTATACATGAAGGTATATCATATTATGAGTTTTGGATTTTTTTTACATGTATCACTAGTGCTAAAAATACACAAATATTTTGATACTAGAATATTGATACTTAAAAAACCAGGGGAACATCAGTGTTTCAGTTCAATAATGGCCCCATGGTCACAAATATTTGCATATCGCCCAGGAGGAGGTACTGGACTGATCTAGTCAGAGCCCCACCCTCACTCCAATTGAGCATCTGTGGATGGAGCTACAGACACAAATAAGACACCCAAAATACACAGATAAGAATTGATTTTAAGTGTTATGCATTACAACATTCACTAAAGTAGGCCATGAGGCCATAATAAATTCATCTCTTTTCATATTTCTAGATCTTCTTTCCTCTGCCTATAGATGAGCTATTGATTGTAGGCCTATTAGTGGTGTGAATGTCCACCTTTAGAAGATGGTGGGCTTGCTGGGCCCGAGGTTGCAGGTTCGTATCCTGGCGCAGTCAGCTGGCATTTGAGGGTGCGCAAATGCTAGGGAGCCGTGTCCGTAGATTTACTGGCACGTTAAAGATCCCCTTCGGGGCAAAATTCCGGCACCCCGGCGTCTCTGAAAGCCGCAGTTGTTAAAAGGGACGTAAAACCAATAACATTATTATTATTAGAAGATGGTGGTGTGTCCAGTTATGGAGATTATCTCTGTTCTTTTTATGTGTTTTTAACTTTTATCTCTTGCTCTGCCTGCACCTTTCTGTCATTGTGATTGTCCTGTACCAATGTTTCTGTCCTTTTGGAAGCAAAATATCCAGTGATGGATGGAGCAAAGAGGATATAAAAAGTAGGTTAGCACAGGCAAGAAAAGGAATCTGTAGACATCGAATATAGATTTAGGTGTTAGGAAGTAATTTTTGAAGGCCTTTGTCTGGAGCGTGGCACTCTATGGAAGTGAAACTTGGACTATTGGTGGAGCAGAAAAGAGGAGAATTGAAGCGTTTGAAATGTGGTATTACAGGAGAATGATGAAGATCAGATGGGTAGATAGGGTTACAAAGAGGTATTAAGACTAGTGGAAGAGAAGAGATGTTTCTGGCGACTGCTAATGAAGAGAGGAGATAGGTTGGTAGGATACATACTAAGACACCCAGGAATAGCAAGCTTAGTTACGGAAGGAAGGGTTGAGGACAAGAACTGCAGGGTTAGACCAAGGTTAGAATATGTTAAACAGATTGACTCGGACATAGGGTGTGGTAGCTATGTAGAGATGAAAAGATTAGCTCAGGACAGGGAGGCATGAATAGCTGCATCAAACCAGTCAAAAGACTGAAGACTCAAACAACAACATTGATTGTTTGCCCACCTTGTTTTATTTTCTCATATAGATTTATATAACCTTAACATTGTTAGTTTCTCCTTTCATGTTTGTCCTCTATCCTCAATGGGTTGTCAAGTTAGGGTTTCTTTTTGTTGTTATACTTACATTACATCAGGAAAAGTTAAATTTAATAAAGAGAAAAATAGCCAGTCAATATTACTTTACTTTATCTTGGTTCATTACAGCAAATTTCCAAAATATCTTGCTTCTACGACAATGTGGAGGGTGATTCAGCACAGTAATGATCACAATAAAATTAAGCAAATGTTTACTCTTAATTTGATTTATCTTTGCCAAACAGTGTACAGTAGCTCAAACTCAACAGTTTATCCTTCTTTCTAGTTCCGTTTTCGAGTTCAGAGCCAGAGGGAGTTGGTTGGTTCCTCAGTTTAGGGGCTGCGACAATGCGGTCATGTAGCCCCATGTACTTTGGGTGTGTGTAGAATCTGTCTCATAACCAGTGTTAATTGTGATGGCTGTATTAGTGTGTGTTATCTGTAATTCAGGTAAGGACTGCAGACGATTAATTTCAAGTCGTTCCTACTTTTGCTACCAAATGCTACCGTCAACGACACCTAGCTGTGAACTTGGCTACTAGATGCCACCAAACCGTCACCTGGCGGCAAACATTGGAACTTAATAGAGCATTAATCATATCTAACCTACAAATTTAGCTTCACAATGGAAGGTTCCTTTACATGCCATAAATCTATGACATGGGCCTACCGGCTTTACTTCCCCTCCGAAATAAGGCATACTGAGGGACTTTTAAAGCTCTTAAAAAAATCTGACGACTTCAGCCGGATTTGAACCCGCGATCTAGGGCATAGAAGTTCAGCATGCTACCAACTACTCCACCGAAGCCGCTTCGAGAGGGAGTATCCTTTTAATACATCCTGTAAAGGTTCTTACGTAAACTGTCACCCCAGAGGTCCTGGTTTGATCCTTGGCTCTGTCTAGAAATTTAATTCTGGTCTGAGGGCTGGAGCAGGGTACACTCAGTCTTGTAAGGCAAAACTAAGAAGAGGTGGGTTCGATCCCCACCTTAGTCATCTTGGAAGTGGTTTTCGGTGGTTTCCCACTTCTACTCCAGGTAAATGCTGGGATGGTTCTTAACTTATGGCCATGGCCGCCTCCTTCTCAATCCTCACCTGAATTACTACTCACACTAATACAGCCATCACAATAATACAGGTTATTAGACAAAATTCCACACGCATACAAGTACATGGGGCCGAATTACTGCGATGTCAAAGTCCCTCAACTGAAATAACATCTTGTGTAAATCCACTGCTGAAAACAATATTATATTTCAACATTTGGTCTCGAACAATGGTTCATTTATTGGGAATATCTTTTCAGTTCACTCTGTATATGCATGCAGGAATGATAAGGACTTACCTGTAATATGTTGTTTCATCAGGGCTGAGGTTGAATACCTGCAGGAATGGAGAACGACGCAGATGGAACATGAATTGAGGATACAGTGAGAAATTTTCAGGTAAGGCGAAAGTATCTGGCTGATCCTTTCGGTATTCACCAAATTTCTGACACTGGAACAATAGTAATACCAATGAGAGAGTTATGGAATAGATTATTGTAGGCATACTCATGTGAGGGTGCACGAAAACCTTCTTCTTAGCATTTGTCCCACATTGCACGGTCTGTTCTACACTTTCCTTTCTACTTGCTACAGTCTTGTGCATCTTCAGGAGAGACTTTCACCACGCGCATATTCTCCCGCATGGTGTCTCCTATGGTCCTCAAGGTCTCGGACCTTTAGTGCCGTGCTTGCAATTGAAGAACTTAGTACCAAGGAGACTAGTGCTCGATGAGATCTTTGCTTGATGAAGGAAACTGACGAAACCTGTCATCCTTGTAACCTCCCACTAGTAATTTGTGCATAATAATTACATGAAATTCTTTTTTCAGGTATCATAGAACATAATATTAAACTATTATATATAATCCAAAATTGACTCATCAATGCAGGGCTCAAACCACTAGACCTAGAAAGCTGAAATTTTGCATGTTGGTTGATCCGAGGTTGTAGAGGCTCACTAAGAAACGGTTTTTGAAAATTCAATTTGTAATTGAGTTTTTTCGGCCCTTTAACACTGAGCTTGGACAAAAGGTACAACGACCGGATTTAGCTCATTTGAAGCCGCCCTATACGAGAAACAATACTCGGAGGTCCTGTAGGGTCCCCGAAACACACTTTTTAAAGTCCTAAAATGAAAGGTTTCGGAGATATTCCCAAAAAACTGTGTTCCCTCTGAGAAACAGATCAACGTTGCTGTGGCAACCGCTGCAATTTCACAGACCGGGGATTGTTTTCTGGCAATATCTCGAAAACCGTCCGTTTTCTACAAATTTGGTTATATGACATTTTGTGGTACCTCCAACGATTACGCCTCAGATTGCCATGAAAGAATATATTTTGGGGTCCTCTTTAGCACATTTCAGGACATTCTTTTCGTTTTTCCATACTTGTATGACCACAAGAAGGGTGCAATTTGGCATGCTATTTGCCAGATACAACTCTCACATGCATGCCGAAAGTCATGATCTTAGCCATCCTGCAAGTGAGTCAAAGAGGTACGGAATGTGTGAGGAATGTTCAAATGTTATATCCCTACATGAACTTTTTTTTATTTACAGAGGTGGTTTGTGGGGTCGGATATGAGTGTGATTTTGAGTTTAATTTTATACTCTTTAAGCTGGTTATTGTAAGCGGGTTTTTGGATCTTTACGCTATTTTACAATGTTAAGATGCTTTCTACTTTGCACGGTTTGCTTTCATTTTCTTTATAAATTTGTTTTTTGTTAACTGAATATTTCTGTTTGCCAATATTGATCAGCTCTTTTTTGTTTTTTACCATCATCAGCAACCCCTATTCACAGACGAATGTGTCGTATTCTACCGGCTGTCACATCTATCTATCTATATATTTAAAACACTAAGCTGTTTTTTGTACACACGAGATTGTGAAAACGACTTAACCGATTGGCTTCGTAAGACATTCTAACGAAAGCTCTTGGCATGCAGATTTGCAGAGTTTCTTTAAAAGGAAAATATATGTTACGGTATATTTTTAAATGATTAAAGAAATATGTAATATTTGACACTCCCGCGCATGCGCACAATGGCCTTTCTCAACAAGGAAAATGGCGATTCCGGTCGCGTCTAACTGAGATCTTTGTTTATGAGAATTAAAAAGGGTCTCCAATAATGTTAATTATGTTTTTACAATATGCATTGAAATAGAATTATATTAAATAAACCACAAATTGAAGGACTTAAACTGCAGGTTGAGTGTGTATACTGGTTAGATAGCTTAATACTGAAGAGTCCCATAGTTGTCTGGTTGGCCAAGGGGATAAGGTTACTGCCTACGAATATGTATTATGCATGATCGAGAGGGTTCGATTCCCACCTCGGATATGTTTTTTTTTATTTTGTTACAAGTGCATCGCGTTTCAATTTGATAGTTATTTGCAAGAAGTATAAAGGAAGGGAACATTATTTATGAAGTTCTCACGATATATACAGGAATACAATTATACACAACGGAAAATGTCGAAACACGTAGTCGAGTGTTTAGGGCCTATGTAGTTAAAGTATCTTAATATTGCGTATTATAGCAAGACGTTCGGTAGCTCAGGTCGTAAAGGCAAGAACTCTTAATTTATGCATCGCGCAATGGATGCTGTTCGAGTCCCACCTCCGACATGTTTTTTTATTTCTGTATTTTTATTTCTTGGTATTGCTATTCCATTGTCAAAACATATCTAAATCTTAGCATTCCCGTAAACTAAGGAATTTGTATATATTTTAAATTAATATAGAAAATTGCAGAATTCCTTCCCCTCACGCATGCGTACAATCACCTTGCCTCATGACAGTCATGGCGGTTACAAGTGCATCGCGTTTCAATTTGATAGTTATTTATAAGAAATATAGAAGAAGTGAACATTATTTGTGACGTTCCCACGATGTATAGGCTACTGGAATACATTTATACACGACGGAAAATGTTGAAACACGTAAACTGACAGTCGAGTGTGTAGGGCCTATGTCATCAAATTGTCTTGATATTGCGTACCATAACAAGTGGTTCGGTAGCTCAGGTCGTAGAAGCGAGAAATCTTAATTTATGCATCGCGTAATGGAAGCAGTTCGAGTCCCACCTCCGACATGTTTTTTTATTTCCGTATTTTTATTCCTTGGTATTGCTATTCCATTGTCAAAAAATATTTAACTCTTGGCATTCCCCTAAACTAAGGAATTCGTATATTTTTAAATTAATATAGAATTCTCGCCCCTCACGCATGCGTACAATCGCGTTTGATAGTTATTTGTCTGTCATGTCTGTTAGGTAGTCAGCCCGAAGGCTGGTTGGATCCTCAAAAAGCACCGCCGTTACGTTATGTGAGTAGATACCCACAAAAAGCCAAGGCAGCGCTATATTGAGAAATTCTAGGCAAGAAGAGGAGTGAGGTAGCTTGCCATTGCTTTCCTCACCGAGTCAGAACAGTAGTCCTAACCCTATGTGTAGAACCTTTCACAGCATCCACAGGCACTGACTGTGCCCTGAAGGCCATTACTAAGCACCACCCATACCTCAGTAGCTTCCATATAATCACAGCCATGAGTGAGACTGAGATATCGGTGAAAAGCCACCTTTTACTCTAGCCTGTGCCAACTGACAAATGCAAATGTACTGTATTCATCAAGAGATGGCAAACAGGCCATGATAGTTATTTATTAGAAGTATAAAAGAAGTGAACATTATTTATGACGTTCCCACGATATATACTGGAATACAATTATACACGACGGGAAATGTTGAAATATGTATACTGACAGTTAAGTGTGTAGGGCCTATGTTGTTTAACTAACTTAATATTGAGAGGTATTGCCAGTGTTTCGGTAGCTCAGGTCGTAGCGTCAGACACTTAATTTATGCATCGCGCAATGGGAGCTGTTCGAGTCCCACCTCCGTCACCTTTTTCCGAATTGTTATTTCTTGGTATTGCTATTCCATTGACAAAACATATTTTACTCTTAGCATTCCCGTAAACTAAGAAATTCGGCGCGATTGACATTGCCATAGATATATTTAAAACCCTAAGGTAACAAAAGCATACACCACTGTTACAGATTAAATAATGAATATGAAAGCCAGATACTTCTTACAGAATTCTTGAATTCCTCGGAATTTTGCTTCCACATATTCATACTCCTAATGTTCGAGCCACAGTTATGCTCCTTAGGAATCTGGACATTTCTCAAAAGCTCCTAATTGGTGCCAGATTAATTGTAAGAATTATGCATGAGAATTGCTTGGATTTGGAAATAATAAGTGCAGATAATATTGGGCAGAGAGTTCTAATCCTTCGACTTTATTTAACACCATCCGATGAAACACTTCCATTTTCGTTTAGAGCACCAATTTGCAATCGCTTGCCATACCTTATCACAATCAATAAAGCTGAAGGGGGAACTCTCGAACGTGTAGGTCACTATTTACCTCATCAAGTTTTCAGTCGTTGCCTCCGTAGCTCGCCTCTGTAGCGTAGTGGTCAGCATGGTTAGCTGCCGCCCCGTCCTGAGTTCAATTTCCGGCTCTGCCACGAACTTTGAAAAGTGGTATGAGGACTGGAACGGGGTATACTCTGCCTCGGGTGGTCCAAATGAGTAGAGGGGTTTCAATTCCCACCTCAGCCATCCTCGAAGTAGTTTTCCGTGGTTTCCCATTTTGTCTTCGGGAAAATGTCGGGATGGTACCTACCGTAAGGCCACGGCCGCCTCCTTCCCACTTCCTTGCCTAACCCTCCCGCTCTTACCATCCCTTCATCAGGTCCCTGTTCGCTTTGCAAGTGAGGCCGCCTGGGCGTAGTGCTGGTCACACACCCGAGTTGTATCCCCGACTCAGAGTCACAAGCTCCAGGACACTGCCTTTAGAGGCGGTAGAGGTGGGACCCCTCGCTTAATCCGTTGGAAAAGACAACCCTGGAGGAGAAAAAGGTTAACGCAAACGTAACGTAACGCAAGTTTTCAGTAATGGCCAGTTATATGTTGCAAAGTCGATCTTTCTCTGTAATCATACAGAGAATGCATATAAGAAAGTCCTACAGTAAATATTTTCCCAATGACCGTTATGTTTTGCACATCATCGCATTTCTTCGTTATATTCCAAAATTATAAGCGACGGTTTGCGGCCAGTTGTATTAGACCCCTCAGAGTTCTTGAATTCCTTGGAATTATAAGATTTGCCTCCACATACTCTAAACGCTTGACCCATAGTTATGCTGCTTAGAAATCTGAAGGTTTCCCAAGGGCTCTTAAATGCAACCATATTGCTTGGATTTGGAAATAATAAGTGCAGTAAAAATTAGGCCAAGAGGTCTAATCCTTCGACTTGATTTAATACCATCCGATATAACACTATAATAATTATTTTAAGAGGCAATATTTTCCAATTCGTTTGGCATACTCTATCAAAATCAATTAAGCTCAGGGGGAAACTCTGGAACGTACAGGTCTCAATTTGTCTCATCAATTTTTCAGTCATTGCCAGCAGTATTTTGCAATGTTAAGAGTGCAATCTTTTGACGCCCTTATAGTTTCAATAGAGCCAAAAAATAATCGTACAAAGAATGTACATTAGGCCTATATAAGGAGATTCTTCAGTAAATATTTTCCCTTTGACCGTCATGTTTTGACGGGTTTCAACTAGTTAGTATATATTTTTCTTAATTACTCTTACTGAGGAATTTGGCAAACTTACACTGACCGGCAAAAAATGTGGAACAGTTAAAAAAGTAATATAAATAGTATAAAATTAGCCATGAAAAAGATGTAATCACATTTTAAAAGCTTTTCACACATTAGAACAAACATTTGAAACATCCGTGAATAGAAATCGGTAACATCACATTTCTTAGGGTGGTTTATTACCACCAATTACCCCCAATCTTCGATGAGCCTATCTTAATGGTTTTATGGCGGGAAGCGCATTGTAAGCGTTTAAGGTTTATGAGTGTTGCCGCTCGCTTATTGTTGTCCAAGGGATAACAACTGGCATTTGTTGAACACCTGTGAACCATTGTCATACATTTTGGTAAGTTATCCATGTGCAGTTCACACTAAAACATGCCTCTTAGCCGTGAAGGAGCTGCACAGGCAGTTGCATTGGTGGAGGATGGCCGCAGCTTCCGTTATGTTGCTGAGGTCATTGGATTATCTTCGGTAGCATTCACCGTGCAGTGCAACGTTACAGAGAACTCCAAACATACGCCAGGAGACGAGGATTCTGGCCGTAGAAGAAGCACAAGTGCCAGGGATGACAGATTTCTCACCCTGCAAGTTCTGCGTGATCGCTATACCACAGCAGTCCAGGCACGAAATCAACTGGAAAATGTCAGAAATGTGAGAGTGAGTGAGCGAACAGTAAGAAGAAGGTTTGAAGAAGCTCTGTTCTCTTCACTGACGAGAGTCGCTTTAATCTTAGATCTCCTTATGGAAGAGAAAGAGTGTGGAGAAGGCGTGGGGAGAAGTACAGCCCTGTTGCTTTCTCCTCTAGGATCCATTTGGAGGTGGCTCGGTTATGGTGGGGGTGGCATCAACGTTATGGCCCGCACTGAGTTGGTGTGCATCGATCACGGGATGCTCAATTCCCAAAGGTACATCGAAGAGATCTGATGAACCATGTGATGCCCTTTGCGCCTTTCATTGGTCAGAATTTTAAGCTGATGCAGGATAATGCCCGCCCTCATACTGCTCGCTGTGTTGTACAATATCTGCAGGAAGTGGGGATTCTAACCCTGGACTGGCCAGCTCGTAGTCCTGACTTGAACCCCATCGAACATGTATGGGATATGCTTGGAAGGAACGTAAGACAGCATGACCACACCACCTTGGCACAACCTAGAGCATCGCTGCTGGAGGAATAGGATCGCATCTCAGCAGGTGCCATTCGACGAGTTGTGAACAGTATGCCTGAGCGTTTACAAGCTGTCATAGACGCTAAGGGTGGAAACACACGTTTTTAGTGACCAGTGTTCTCGTGCAGTGGAGTGCAAACATTAACGCTGTTTTGTTTGGCAGTACGTTTGATAAAAACCAGCCCAAAAGAACATTACTAAAAAATAGAAAATTGTAAGATTTGCAAAATGGAACGAAATTTATGAGTTAAGCGTGTTGTAAAACATGTTTCGGTATTTTCTGTAGCCAACCATCTAAAATTTTCATGAATACCGGTAATGCAAATATTGGAAAACCGATACATCTTAGTGGAATAAATTAAGAAATTACATAAAAATTTAAAGTGTTCCACTTTTTTTGCCGGTCAGTGTATTTCAATAAAGTTGGTATTTTGACTTTCACAGCCATTGAAACCCCACACAAGGTACGGCTTAAACCTAGAAAAGTTGCTGAGTTTTTATTCCTTGGCCCTGAAATTCAATATACAATCGTTTTTGAAGCCTTTATAGGGAGGTGAAATACTGTTTGATAGTTTAGCTCTTGCAGTCAAGTACCGGAGGTGCTCTAGATAAGAATTTAGTTAGTGCTCAGTTCGCTACTCCTTTGGTGGTCCTCAAATAAACAACAAGAGCTCGCTGATGAGCATCTCTGGAGTTACTAGGCAAAATCTCGCACAAGACACGGCATAAACTTTGAAAATTTGCTCTGATTAAAAATGATTTTGTTATTATTACTTTGGATGATTAAAGTTTGTTTTGTTACTGTTACTCCTTATCATGACATCATACGTAGTTTTCGCAATATTACTTACTGCGGATATGACAATTGTTACCAAGTTTGAAATTTAGCATACTGTTTATATGCTTTAATAGAGTATGAACACGTTAAAAGATAGGTTATTTAAATTTTACTACATAGAAGCTGATGTTATTTCCAATATACAAACGCACTTTCTCACCTACAAAGCGGAGGCAGACAGGCTTTTATCCGCGTACTCTGGTTTTCCCTGTCACAATTTCATTCCAGCAACAATCTACACTATCATTTCATTTCATCTGTCATTAATTTAATCATCGCCCCAGGGGAGTGCGACAGGCTTCGGCAGCCGGCACAGTTCATATCCTCGCTGCTAGAGGGGGGTTTCATTCATTCCATTCCCTGTCCCGGTCGGTCGACTGAAAGCAGGCTGAGGATTTTTTTACTTTCCTACCTCTGATTAATAATTAGGTGAGTGAAAATGCATGTAGTCTACACATGTAGTTGGTAACATGGAAATAACATAACTACATTATGAATGTGTGATTATATATATTAATGATTTAGGCCAGCAAGTACTAAAAGCCGTTCGAAGAACGGGTACTTCAGCTAGTATATAATACAGCAGAATCCAGATTAATTGGGGCCCTAGGTTGTCCGGATTAACAAAATAGCCTATGAAATGAGCCAAGGTTAATATTTAAACACACTGTTCGGTAAAAAGAACGTGTACAGTACCGTATTTTTAAATTAAAGAAATGCAAAGGTTATTTAATAGGCTAAGCAAGGTACGAGGGCCGATCCAGAAATAAGATTCCCAAGATCTCTAGCCGCACGGGAAGGTGCGAGGCGAAATCGAGCAACAGTACTGTGCGTGGTTGTTCCCACACTCGCAAATCCACCAGGTCGCGTTTTACTGCCCCGCACAGTCTTGGCTCAGCAGCCGTCCGAGATGGAGGCTGCCATTGTTGATCCCGCCAGGTGCGAAATTCGTTCCGTAATTCGCTTTTTGAATGCCAGTGGGACTCCACCCGTGGATATTCATCGTGAGTTGACAGAGGTGTATGGCGACCACTGTATGTCTGTTCAACACGTCCGAAAGTGGTGCAGGGAGTTAAGTGTCGGTCGGAAGGACGTCCGGGATGAAGAACGGTGTGGAAGACCGTTAGTTTAGGAGGCGTTTTCCAGACGGTCCGACGCAAAGTGCTTCAAAACAGGAGGATCACCATCCGTGACCTTGTTGCTCAGATTCCTGGGAGTTCTTACAGTACAGTGGAAAGAGCTTTGACTGAAACATTGGGGTATTGCAAGTGTTGTGCTTGATGGGTACCGCTGCTACTGACACCGGAACACAAGGAGAAATGCCTTGACTGTGCTCGCCAGTTTCTTCAAAAGTGTCAAGCAGATAAGGAAAGATTGTTGGACTCCATTGTTACGGGAGATGAAACCTGGATGTTTCATTTTACTCCCGAAAGGAAAGAACAATCCAAACAGTCGCGTCACTCAGGGTCACCAGTCGCAAAGAAGTTCAAACAAACGCTTTCTGCTGGCAAAGTGATGGCAAGTGTTTTTTGGGATCGTAAGGGGATACTGCTGATCGATATGGAACATGGGACAACAATCAAATCTTGACAGTTATTGTGCAACACTAGGAAAACTCAGGCGAGCTATCCAGAACCGCCGGCAGGTGTAACGGGTGTAAAGCTGCTTCATGACAATGCTCGAACTCACGTCTCCCGTCAAACCCAGGAACTTTTGACACACTTTGGGTGGACTATCATGTCCCACCCACCTTACAGGCTGGACCTCGCGCCTAGTGATTATGACTTGTTCCCCAAGTTAAAGGAACACTTGGGTGGCCAACGCTTCCAGAGCGACGATGTCAAAACAGTGGTGAGACGCTTCCTCAACAGGATGGCGGCTGATTTCTACGACATTGGGATACAGAAGTTGGAGTACCCACTTCAGAAATGCGTAGAAAAAAATGGCGATTATGTGGAGAAATAGAGGAAACTGTCTGCTTTCTAATGATGTAATTTTCAATGAGAATAAAAAATTCTGTCTATATGTAACATTGATGGGAACCTTATTTCTGGATCGACCTTCGTATAATGCAATACAGTATTATGCCCTTACAAAATACAGCTCATTGAGACTGATGGTAGGTAGTGCGAGTGAAGGTTGTCATGTACACATGCTCGACAATAGAGTGGCCTTGGGAAGGGATATAGGGTGTGGGTGAATCACGCCAAGCAGATCAACAACCTGCCACTAGTTGCGGCACAAACAGCATAGTTTACAACATTGTGTTCGTAACTCAGCTTTATACTGTAATTGCATTTATGCATTATATATTTTTACATTTTATACATTTTAGCAAAGTCTGGACACATGATTAATGAGGTTTTACTGTAATATAATTGGGCATAAATATGCATTCACTGACTGAATTAATTATTTACAAACTATTAGCCGAGAAAGACAATTAGAGTTGTGAAAAATATACTAAAGTAATAATTTCAGAACAAATTTGTGTTGATGAGGTAGAAAATTCACACTCTCTGTTATAATAAACAAAAAATTACATATATAGTCAACATGGAATCAACAGTGAGGTGAACATGGTTTGTTTCATGTCATAGCAAAAACTATCTCGGAAGTAATTGTCACTAGTAATTCAGTAAGAAATGTCAACACTAAATATTTTTAGCACAGGATTGAGATATTGAGAAGCTCTTGATGCCTTGCAATAATGTGCAATCATTATTAAGTTTTTAAGGGAGAAATGGATCGATGTTGTACCCTACTTCCTGTCTAGTCCAGATCTTGTTCTCTTTTTCTTGTCTGTTAAAAAGAGAGAAGGAGCTTTCTCATATGGGGTTGCTGATGTGGATATTTCCTCACCACTCCCCCTCCACTAAATCCTCGTCCAACTCTGAGTTGACGGGGCCTACCTCTTTGTCTCTTCCCTGGTGACATCATGTTTTCCTAGAAAGATTAATTATATTCCTTAACCATTTTAAATGTGACTCACAGGCTTTATCACTCAGTCTTGGAACATTTACTATCTTCCTGATGGATTAAAATCACTCTGTCTCTTCTCATCACACTACAAGTCTACTGCATTATTTTTATTTCTGCAACCTCTAACTGTCTTTGTAAGGCTCTCATTTTTGGCACAGTTTCTAGATTATACATAAAGGCAGAGAGAGGAATTGCAGAAGCAGCTGGTAGGAAGAAATATGATTGTTATGGGGGATCTGAATGCCCATGTAGGTAGAGAAAGACAAGGTTATGAGAGTGTTCTAGGACCAGAGGGTTGGGGCAGAATAAATGAGGAAGGAAAGAGACTGTTGGACTTCTGCCAGAGGAACAGCCTGCTAGTTGGGAACTCCTGGTTTAAGAAAAGAGAGAGCCACACAATCACATGGTACAGTGATGACTTGACCAGGAAGTCTGTGGTCGACTATATACTGTATGAGAAATAACTAAATAAGAACATCACGGACATCAAGGTTATACCATCGGAGAACCTGGATAGCGACCATCGATTGCTGGTAATGAACCTGAGAGGGAGTACGGAGAAGAAAGGGACTGAGAACCAGGAAAGACGTATAAGGATATGGAAACTGAAAGAAGGGTCGAGTACCTCAAAATGGTAAAGGAAGGAATTCCAACAGATGAAGAAAGAGGGGTGGAAGAGGAATGGGCTAGATTTAAGAAGACACTAGTCGGTGCAGCAGAAGCAGTATGTGGGAGGACAAGTAGTAAGAAGAGGTGGAAGGAAACACCATGGTGGAATGAGAAGACAAAAGATATAGTAAGGGAAAAGAATAGAGCCTTTACGAGGTGGTATCAAAATAGGACGGTAGAGACAAGGGAAGAGTGCCAGGAAAGAAAGAAGGAGGCAAAGAGAGTAGTGGCTGAGGAGAGAAGAAAGTGGATGGAAGAGTGGACAAAGATGATGAAGGAGGATAGTGAAGGTACAAAAAAGGTCCTGTATGGGATGGTAAAGAATAAGAGGCGGAAGGATCCTACGGATTATGTTAGAATGGTGAACAAAAGGGGACAAGAGATAGAAAATAGGGAAGAACTGAAGAAAATGTGGAAAGAATATTTTGATGAACTCCTGAACCCAAATGGAAACCACGGCGAGGAGGAAGAAATCGGGGAAGAGGAAGATGAACTGCAAACAGAAAAGGACTTAACATGGAAAGAAGTGGAAGATGCAGTGAGGAAGATGAAAGGAGAGAAGGCACCAGGTGTGGATGAGTTGAGTGTGGAGATGGTGAGAGCAGCAGGAGAGGTGGGGATACAGTGATTGTACCGAGTGATGAGGACAGCATGGAAGGAAAGGAAGACCCCAGAGGACTGGAAAAAAGGAATAATTGTCCCGATCTTCAAGAAAGGTAGTAGAACAGATTGCAGAAACTATCGGGGAATATCACTGATGAGTCATTGTGCAAAGATCTTTGAGAAAGTTTTGGAAAGGAGAATTAGGACAAGGATAGAAGGAGGGATGAGGGAAGAGCAACATGGCTTCAGAGCAGGAAGGTCCACGGTGGATTTGATTTTTGCTGTAAGGCAGTTACAAGAACAGCACTATGAGTATGGAACAGATCTACTGATGGCCTTCCTGGACATTGAGAAAGCATATGACAGTATATGCAGAAACAAAGTATGGAAGTCCCTGGAGGATAGAGGAGTAGAGAAATGGACTATAAAGAGGATAAAGGAGATGTACAAGGGAAGCGTGAGCTGTGTGAAAGTGGGAGGAGAGAGATCGGACTGGTTGGAACAGAGAAACAGCCTGAAACAAGGAAGTGCACTGTCACCGTTACTTTTCATTGTGGTGATGGATGACATAATGACCTGAGTGGCACAAGTAATTGGGGAAGGAAAGATGAAAGCAATGGTGTTTGCAGATGATTTGATGATTTGGGGAAACAAGGAGGAGGAGGTACAGGAACAGTTGGACGTGTGGGAAGGAATAATACAAGGATATGGGATGAAATTTAGCAGAAATAAGAGTGAGATGGTGATCACAACAAGGAAGAAGGAAAGAACCACAACGGGAATAACAATTGGTGGGGAACGGCTGAAGAAAGTGGAGAGTTTCAAGTATCTGGGAAGCCTGATACAAGATAATGGAAGAAACGATAGAGAAATAAATGAGCGGGGGAGGCAAGCAGAAGCATTTCGGAGGAGTGTGAGAAGCATGTTATGGAGCAAGGATGTCCCTCAGAACAGCAAAAAGATCATATATCGGACGTACTATGTCACTATCCTGACGTATGCCTCCGAGACCTGGGTTATGAAAGGAAGGGAGAAGAGCAAAATACAGGCCAGTGAGATGAGGTTCTTGAGAAGCAGTATTGGAGCTACAAAGATGGACAGAATAAGAAATGAGAGGACCAGAGAATTAATGAAGGAGGAACCATTACAGGATGGTATAGAGAAATCTAGACTTAGATGGTATGGACATGTAAAACGAATGGAGGAGAAGAGGATACCCAGGAGAGTACACGAGACGAAGTGGGAAGGAAAGAGACCGAGAGGAAGACCGAGAGACAGGTGGCTGAAGGGGATGGAAGAAAGCGTGAAGAAGAGAGGAGAAGACTGGACAAGGGTGGAGGCTGAGAGATGGTGGGAAGACAGAAGACGTTGGAGAGGCTTGTGTTCCAAACCGACCCTGCCAGTGGCTGGAAACTGTGTAAGATGATGATGATGACATAAAGGCAGAGAGCACTATGATTTTATACACAAGGCCCTGATATTAAACTGGACCTTTTTGTCAAATAAAACATAAGTAGACACTTGCCATTTACTCCCGGCAGCCTGTACTGTCCTATTCACTTCCATACCAACTCACTGTTGTTCTGTGTCATAGATCCCAGGTATTAAAAGCTTTCTGTGACTAGAGCTCAGCAACTTGAAGTGAGACCCTGGTGACAGCGTTAGCTCTGTCAGCCAGTGTGACAGAGAGGAGGGCGAGCTTGAGCGAGAGAGTGGACTGTGAATACGCTGTTGCCGTTGATGTAGCGTTTCTACGGCGAATATCAAATTCCCTTCATGGGCGCTCATTTTAAAATAAATATCAGCATCATTTTATGTAAATGGACCAGTATTTATTCACTTCGAGATTACTTCATAAATTTCAACCAAAGCACAACACCGATCTAATAGCCTAAATATGACAAAAGTAGGTCACAGTCCTCTATTTCCTTCAGGTGCGCTGCTTTTTTCAACTGGAAGACCCACACTTTTAAATATTTCCATTTAACTAATTCTATTAATAAAACAGTGTGTTCCAGACAGGCATAAGCTTGTATGTTAAACGGGAAATGAATAACATCCCGAAAGAAAGAAAGAAAGAAAGAAAGAAAGAAAGAAAGAAAGAAAGAAAGAAAGAAAGAAAGAAATATTTAGAAAGGATTCAAATAAATCTTTGCTGGATCATTGATTATATTCATAAGAGTAACATTTTGAAATGTAACCTATGTTAGGTTCCCCATTGAAGGTACCATATGTTTCATATGCTATATTTGTAAATGTATCTCTGCCCCTTATTATTCCCGTTGAAGAAACGCGATCGGGGATGATATGCGATAAAAGTCTTTGTGGCGGATGCCTTTTACGGTCGGATGCCCTTCCTGACACCAACCGCATGAGAGGAGGTAATGAGGAGAGATGAAATGAATGATGGTGAATGAAACTGGGCAAGGATCTGGAAAGAAGCGGCCGTGGCCTGTCAGAAGGAACCGTCCCAGCATTTATCTGGAGTTGAAAATGGGAAACCACGGAAAACCATTTCGAGGACGGCCGACGGTGGGGATCGAACCCATGTCTACTGAGTTCATGGAGAGCTTGGCCCCATGGCCTAGAGCTGCGCTTTAGCGTATGTAGCTACCGCTGCCGGTATGCTATATTTCTAAATGTGGTGTATTAATTGTGTACAATTCCTCCCCGGGCTCACATCTAGTGGGAAGTGGGTTGGCGACCACGGGACCCCAGCTGAGTCCGGCATTGCTTCCACTTGTGCCGGGTTTCTCTCCGTCTTCTTTCCTGTCGACCTCTCTTGGTCAACTCTTGTTCTCTTCCGACCCCGACGGTATTAGTTATCCGCGGCCTAGGGAGTCTCTTCCTTTCCCACCTTAATTGGCCCTTCTCTCATCTTTCCTGATCCCTCTCTTCGAGGGGTCACCCTTCTTTTTCTTTTCATGATATCTCCTCCCTTCTGCTCAAGGCCCTCAAGGAGGCAGGGTGTGTGTATCCCCACCAGTTCTGGTGCGCCCTGGATAGTGCTACACCCTCAAGGGCTCACAGCTGGTGAGCCCAGGAGTTGGCAACCCCGAGGGATTCCTGAGCTGGGTCCGGTTTTCCCCCTTTTTCCATTGCCTTTGGGGTGGGCCCTCTCCTCTTTTCCTTCCACATCTGCCTTTCTTGGCTCTCCTTCAATATTGTTTACTAATGAAAAATCTATTTTTGAGTGCTTAAGTCATAGCTCTATATGGGTATTCTTGATAATGTTCTCGATGTTGTAGGTAGGTATTAGGAATTGCTGGTACTCTTAGTTGAATCCTAATCTTGTAATTCCTCTATTCCTGACATTACACTCTGAACTGAACCGTCACTCCTTGAATCATTTTCAGAGTCCGATTTACTGTCACTGTCATTGCCAATATATGCTGCTCAAAAAAATTAAAGCACCACTTTTTTCAAAGGCCACTGATTTTGAAAAGTTGACTGCACAAGCTCGAAATCTCAGTATGACGTTTGTCCTGACGCATACCAAGCATATGCTTCAGCACAACTCCCCAACTTGAGTAGTTTCGGGGTAGCGCCCCGAAAACCAGCCCATTTTCGAAAACCGCAGAATGAAGTTTGCGAAAAACGCTGTAGGACTTGTCACAGGTTGCCAAAGCAGTAAAAAATGAATGAGTCTTGCTCTTAAAGGGTTCCGCAAACACATTGAAATCGTTACATTTGACGTTTGAGTATTTTCAACCCCCTTATCATCCCCTAAACCTGGACTACCATTGGGGCGTCTGAGAAGGTACCGGGTGTGTTTAACCACCTGAAAACCCGCACACTGTCCTCAGTTGCTGATTGCGGTAAGTTCTTAAGGCCTCCGACAATGTTCACCCCCCATAACACCCTCAACTGGCATGGGATCAAACCACCCCCTCTCGATTCACCCCTAAGGAAGGTTTTAATCGAGATGTTTATCAGTGCTGTGAATAGGGGTGTCTTCCCCGAACGTTTCAAAAAAGGAGCTGTGCCTGTGTCACCACCCCTTCGCCTGCTACCCCCGTTTGTATGATTTTTCGAATTAGGCCCTTTTTAAGGGCTGAAACGAGGTCTTATTCGCTGAAAGGGCTGTAAAGGTCCTTAGAAGTAGTGGTGACACGAAATCAACCCCTTCTGATCGTTGATTGATATTCCATCCCCCAAACTTGAAATTTTTGCACCCGCAACCCTCCCTGTCTGGACGCGTAACGCGTCATGGCAGAGTTTTCAGAATTGGATCAAAATGAAGCTTATGGCCTGAAATCGAGCCCAAAACAGTAGGTTGGATGTAAATTCATCGGTAGGGTGGGAAACGGGACCAAAACGTTTTCCAAAAAGTTAACAGCCTCTAGTAAGTACACCCATGCATAGGCAACCCACATCACGTCATTTTTCTCCCATTTCCAACCTTTGTAATCTATTGACGATTATAGGCAACCCGCACGCAAGGACGTGATGTGGGTTGCCTATGCATGGGCGTTCTTACTATAGACTTAACTTTTTTGAAAACCTTTTGGTCCCGTTTCCCACCCTACCGATGAATTTACATCCAACCTGCTGTTTTGGGCTCGATTTCAGGCCATAAGCTTCATTTTGATCCAATTCTGAAAACTCTGCCATCACGCGTTACGCGTCCAGACTGGGAGGGTTGCGGGTGCAAAAAATTCAAGTTTGGGGGACGGAATGTCAATCAACGATGGGAAGGGGTCGATTTCGTGTCACCACTACTTCTAAGGACCTTTACAGCCCTTTCAGCGATTAAGACCTCGTTTCAGCCCTTAAAATGGGCCTGATTCGAAAAATCATACAAACGGGGGTAGCAGGGGAAGGGGTGGTGTCACAGGCACAGCTCCTTTTTTGAAACGTTATGGGAAGACCCCCCCCCCCCCCATTAGCAGCACTGATAAACATCTCGATTAAAACCTTCCTTAGGGGTGAATCGAGAGGGCGTGGTTTGGTCCCATGCCAGTTGAGGGTGTTAGGGGGGGGGGGGGTGAACATTGTCGGAGGCCTTAAGAACTTACTGCAATCAGCAACTGAGGACGGTGTGCAGGTTTTCAGGTGGTTAAACACACCCGGTACCTTCTCAGACACCCCAATGGTAGTCCATGTTTAGGGGATGATGAAGGGGGTTGAAAATACTCAAACATCAAATGTAACGATTTCAGCGTGTTTGTGGAACCTTTAAGAGCAAGACTCATTCATTTTTGACTGCTTTGGCAACCTGTGACAAGTCCTACAGCGTTTTTCGCAAACTTCAATTTGCGGTATTCGAAAATGGGTTGGTTTTCGGGGCGCTACCCCGAAACTACTCAAGTTGGGGAGTTGTGCTGAAGCATATGCTTGGTAGGCATCAGGACAAACGTTATACTGAGATTTCGAGCTTGTGCGGTCAACTTTTCAAAATTTGGTGGCCTATGAAAAAAGTGGTGCTTTAATTCTTTTGAGCAGTTTAGATTATGAATTCTTCATGTCTTCCAGCAATCCGTCCCTCTTCCAGTACTCGGCTCGTAACTTATCGACGTGACCACACTCCTTTTTCCATTCTTCCTCCGTAACCGTCGCAAAAGCGTCTCTTTTAATACGCTCTATGTCCTTGGATGACTGGTTCACATTCTTGTCAGCAATGCGACTCTTCACAATACTCCATATTAATTCTATAGGGTTCAGATCACAGTGATATGGAGGTAATCGTACCACTGAGTGACCCAATGACTTCAAGTAATCGTCCACGGCGAATACTGGCGCTGGTTTATGCAATTTCACTACGTTCAGTAGTTCATATTTGCGTAGGCTCTCATCGAAAGTGATGTTATTCGTCGTTAGCCATTGGTATTTCCTGCTGTTTGATGTAGGTGCTTTATTAATCTGCAGTGTGTGGTACGACGCATTGTCCATCACTATGATAAAATTATCTGGTATATTCGGTACCAGTTGTGTTTTAAGCCAGGTCATGAAGTTCTTGCTGTTCATTTCATCGTGGTAATCATCAGACGTAGTTTTAGATTTGAACATGCACAGTCCTCCGGGTACAAACCCGTTTTCACTGCCCGCGTGAACTATGATCCACCTCTGGCCTGCACTGTCTGAAGTCAAGGCACCTTCAGTTGCCTCGTCCTGCCAACACTTCTTTACCGTGTATGATGGATGGATATAAGTTACGTCCAAGAATATAACAGGTCTTTTCTTGTCACCTAGCTCGTCATTCTCTTGTAAGATTCTCAGGTACACTGATCTCTTAAACACAATATCACCTTTTTCCTTTAATATTTTCCTTTTATTCTGACACTTCTTGAATTTGAAACCTATCGAATGAAGCACTTGTCCTAGATATTCACGACTCCCCTTGTAATCTATCTCATCGTGGAGTAATGAAAAATGAAAATGAAAATCCACAGCCTGCTTCCAGTCTCCGACCGGGTCAGGAATGGAATGAATGAAGCCCCCATCTAGCGGCGAGGATATGAACTGTGCCGGCTGCCGAGGCCTGACGCACTCCTTTGGGGCAATGATTAAATGAATGACAGATGAAATTAAATGATAGTGGAGAGTGTTGCTGGAATGAAATGTTGACAGGGAAAACCGGAGTACCTGGAGAAAAACCTGTCTGCCTCCGTTTTGTCCAGCACAGATCTCACATGGAGTGACCGGGACTTGAACCACGGACCCAGCGGTGAGAGGCCGGCGTGCTGCCGCCTAAGCCACGGAGGCTTCTCATCGTGGAGAACAGATCGTAATTTCCCTACTGTTGGTATTTCATTCTTCACTACGTAATACCCTTGAAATTTCCGCCTAATGATGCACTTATCCATGTCATCTAGTATAATCTTCTTATTCACCACTCTGTTTTTACCGGGAGTGGATAACTTCTCATTTATGTCGGTCAATGTCTTCTCCTTTCTGATTTTCTTAATAAATGGCTCAGATTTCCCTGTTGCTGCTGCAGCTCGTTTTGTTGCCTGACTGACCGGCAAGCTAAAGGAATGTTCTGCCTTCTCTAAATCATAGAACGTAATTACATTGTTTACAACCTCTCTCGCTTCACTATGAACAACTTTGTTCTTACCACTTGCCATAACTTTACACTAAATATTTATTAAAACACTCTAGAAACGAAGTCTTCGACAATCTCACTCAATGCAGTGTGACAGTCGGCGTACAACAATATTACAGCTGGCAGCGGTGCATATTTAGGATTGGTGATACGGGCGTCAAGCTCGGTGTTGCCAAGCCGTTCACTGTGTGGCAAAGCGAAACGCGGAGCGAACGTATCAATGTTGGCTTTACGGAAACGTCTTCCCTGACGATTGGATGTGAACTGACATGCAGCTCGTCTTTGGCAATGCTGGCTTGTCAACTCATCTATTGGCTCCCGGCCAGCGATGGACTAGACCCCTCTGTACAGATATTGGTCTTGCTTGAGTTGGTCAGAGCGGGCAGGGGGGAAATACTTTTAGTTCGCATTTTTTCCGGGGTTTCAGTTAGAGTTGCTGAGCTCTAGTGTTGGATTCCCCCGATGGTGAATTTAGCTAGGAGCACTATCACACATTATGTACTAAGTTTTTGTCCTGCTCATCCTCATCCTCTAGATCAAGTGCCAAGCTCCATATTTCTAGTTCTGTTTCAAAATCATTACAAATATGCATACATCATATTTCATAGAACATGGGGCTCTTGAACCTATTCCTTCAAATAATGAATCTATGATCATTGCAAACTGTAGTGAAGTAAGTGATGAGCTCTGATGTAATCTAACTTATACACTCAAAACTTCACTTCTCATTTGAGCTGCTATTTGTGAAATGTATCTTGAAAAATCCTGACATACTTTTTTGCTACACTTTTTACCCTCATATCCACATAGAGAGAGAGTTTAATTATAACTTTTTTTTTTTAAATCTTGTGACATTCTGTACCAAGATGTGTGTGTCTATCGTGTACTTGTTGCTCTATCTCTCTAGTTTTTTCCCCAGCTTGATAAAGTTGCCTATATTCTGCTTTTTCATTATGACTCTTTTAAATGTAAGCAGATAAGAGGTCTTCTGAGTACAATTTGCAAACATCTATCTGTTGGTAGACTGGATTTAATTTTTGAAACATGGCAGCAGTGATGCATGTTATTCAATGTTTTACAATGTAAAACAGGCTGAATAGATTAATATTTCTTGTCCACTGAATTTCATTTCACTGCTATTTAATGTTATTTCAAATATGGCAGAATACATGAACACTTCTCGTTTACTTTGGTTTTGTTAATAAATTATTTCAAATAATGGAAAGCTTAAATTTCTCAGAAGTGAAGACTTCAGCATCTACAGTTTTAACAAAATAAACATGATGACAATTAAAGATCATTTGTGTTAGGAGTTGTTGAACTATGGACACTAATAATGACTAGTTATTCTGGTTACATCACCAACCATAACAAACAATTGCTTTGGCATTATGGTCGGTTTTCAGAGAGCAATGATGGGCAAGTACTGTAATATTGAAACATACAAGCCTGATAAGTAGCCTGTCTAAACGACGGATAGAATCTGGGTCCTCCTCAGATCCTGAGCGATAAACAACCATACGAGCGACAAGGACAGCAGCAGTCTCCTGGTCAAATGAGTTAGTCACATGTTGTAGGCCAGTTGTAGTGTCTTCCCACCTGGAGGCATATAGAATGAAGACTGAATTAAAAACATGTTTCCAGTTTCCTTCATTTTCTTGCTATCATAATTCTGTGAGGCTTGAGAGGTTTCTCACAATACGGATTAGGAAGTGTATCTGGCCAGTTGGGAGAAACTGATTGCTCAAGATATTTTCACAGTAAATTGATCTTGTAGCAATTTTAATGCATTTTCAATGGTATACACTGTGCATAGCTGGTAATTCCTTAGACTGGAAAAAGTAAACGTTGTGTGATTTAGCTGAATATTTGAATGAATACTATATAATATATATATTGAACCCTTCAGAATAGCAGTGTTTATATGCAAGAATCTTGATCAAGGGGTCGCGCTCAGTTCCTAGTGTGATGTTTACGTTCGCCAAACAACATGCTCTACTGAGGTAAGGGTCATAGGATTAAAACTATAATTAAGAAAAAAGGTGACAAGATGTAAAATAATAACATGATTTAATGACTAATAGTGCATAAGAAGAATATAAACAACAATAATAAAAAAAATCCTCCCTGAATTTTCCCATGACAGGAATATCTATCAATGTTCAGGAGTCAGACGGATCTCCCCTTTATAAAAATGTGGATCCTGGTTCCACTAACTTGCATTTGGATTTTATGTACGCGTAATGACTAACTACGAGGAATGAGTACTTGAATGACTGTTCGTTTACAACGGGTTAACAGCCACGATGCTTACGAACAGTCATCTCGTAAATCAACGTTTATGGATATGGGACATGACACTAATAAAAACCTTTAAAAATTTAATGCTGACACACACACTAAAAATCTACTATTTACAGAAATCTTCCTGAGACCCTCCATTAGCGCGATGACGCACTTGACAAAATGAGCTGCCAACTCCGGCCAATTGCTCAATACACAAACAAGGAAATACAGCATCGCACGTGACTTCACGGGTCACTGATATGGAATATAAACATGGACTTAAACCAACAACAACAAAAGCCTGACCGGCTGAGATTATTTTATATGAACAAAACTGCATGTTAAGCTAACGCTTCGGAGATTATCGTGATTCGTAGGCAACTCCCATTTATTTAAACAATTTTTACCATTGATCAGTTCTTAATTTTGTATTTCAAGTAATTACGGAGCCAAACAAGCACTCCCCACTAATGACCTTGCTTGCAACCTTCAGTCCGTCTTGTGAAACCGCTCCCCCTTCCTCAATACTTGTCATTGTCCCAACTCCAGTGTGTAAAAATAACTGACCAGCTGTGCCGTTATCTCAAAGAATCAACAGCAACAAATCTCAACCACCTCAACATATGGTCAGACATTAATCAAAATAGCCACAATTGCCCTCGCAAGGTAACAATATGGACATGGCACCAAGCTGACAGAAATCAGTCTACGCTGAAATTCCCGCTTGTAATGACCACAAAATACACACACTCACACTTCTGGGAGTGACATTACGTTTTTCACACAGGTCGGCTGAATAGATGCTCACAAACTATTTAAAAAAATATGAAAACCTACGATAGAGCTGACTGCTCTTCGTCACAAATCACATTGCTCCAAAGGCAATAATCTCACTGAATCTGATCAATAATAAACCTTAAAAAAAAATTAATTACCCTCCAATCTACTGTATAATTATATTACTTCTGTCCTACTTCTGAAACACAACATATCTCCGAGAGACGTTTTTAACCGCATTGCGTAACATATGCAAACACGGTCGTCCACATAGCTACGTTAGTTAAAACAACAAACAAACAAGAACCTTCTACTAATAACATTTATGCGAGCTGTTTCCATGCAAAAGGTGTATCAGACCAAAACTAAATATACTACGTTAATCACACTAGCAAAATATTTACAAAACAAAATATGTCCCATACACCATAAGTTAATTTATCAGATAATAAGAATATTATTTTGTACTCATCCTCGGCCAGTCACCCGTCAAAGGACATCTGCTGCCATCTCCCAACTGAATGCTTCTTAGCTCATCTCAGCCATCTGGACGGAGTGTTGATAGTTCCAAACTTCTTCCAGGATAGGCGATGTCATCTCTCGTGCTGATTCAAAAAGTTAGATTATTATACACTCGATATCTGACTACTAAATTCGCCGTTTCAGGTACTACTTTCCCCGGAACTGTCTGTTGGCGAATTGTCGATGCTACTGCCCCTACACAATATAGTACTGTGACTATCTATCACTGAATTTAACACATTTATTAATAATTTCTGTGTCCTCATGACACGCAAAAGTATAAGTGTCTACGTCCTTAGACGCGCAAAATGTAAAGTAACCTGTGTCCTCGACACACAAAATGTAATGATAAACTTGTGTCTTCGACACACCAAATATAATAAGCCTGTGTCCACTGACACACAAAATATAATAAGCTTCCGTCCTCAGACGAACAAAAGTAATAAGCCATGTCTTGGCTCTTCACGCCACTTATAAATGAACCGGCCCTAGGTATTGATAGAGGGGGAAATTATATAAAAATTTCTCAAAATAATAGTGGTACAGGAATGAAATAAATATCACTGAACTCGAAAAATTGCGCAGGTCAAGAATATGCCCATTAATCCTAGAATCGATCGTAGAGATGTTGTCTAGGCGATCTCCCGCGTTAATGCTAGCCATCGCGTGCCCAAGCTAGACTTGCCACGCTGGTAAGCATTCTTCTCCCATTGGTTCCACATTTTCAATAACTTGGCGGTTTTTATCAGACCTTGGCCTCGTAGGAGTGTCTAGTATTTTCATCAGCCACTCACGTTACTGCATCATATTTTTTCTAGGCGCGAATATTACAATGAACATACCATGAGCGTGACTCACTGCGCGTCGCTTCTATTTTGAGGTAGCCACCACCTGTCCTTCTGAAACATTGCTATGGTCTTTCTTTTCACAATCCTAAGTATTTAGCCTTTTGTCAAACTGCTGCAGGTATGTCCCCATTGTCTCCAACAAATGCTTGAAATTTCCTCATCTCCGTCTGGCTATTTTCATGACGCTGGTGGAAATATTTATTAATTGAAGAAATAAAACATCGAATCATTTATCCATCAGAGGGTAAAGGGTTCAATATATATATATATATATATATATATAATATATATATAATAATATATATAATATATTATGCAATTACTTAAATGAGAAATATTCATATATCACAATATTATGAGTGCAGCTTGTAATTATCAACATGATAATGAACAAATACCAGTATATGCTTCATCAAATTGACCACATTAAATATTGGAAGGAAATATGGTTAACATCTGCAGTCATTTCATTAAAACAACATTAAGGAAGAAAAGAAAAGAAATCACAAAGAATTTTGCTTGTGAAATGCAACAAATCTGACAAATTGTTAGTCAGTTAATTTTGTGAAAAAGTGTGAAAACGTATGTGAACTGTGGGCACACAACAATCACAGCTTGCTTCAAGAGTGTCCACACCAGTAAAAATATACATTGTATTTATAGTATGTGGTGAAAATAAGTGCACACGCTAAGAAATGTATGTCAGTATGGATGCCTTCACCACACGTAAATTCATTTGAAAACTACTGCTCAGGTCTGTCCATTGGTAAACAAGAGCTTGTCTAAGCTCAAGGTGTAGAAAAGTAGAGAAACAGCAAATTACTTCCTTGCAATTGTGGTAACTCGAACGTGTCTTATTCTGGTGGGATGTTGATACTGAGTCACAAACTGGATAAACCCATTGCCTGCAGATGCCATGGGGTCACTGTGCTGAAAGCAGAAATATTTTATAAAGTCTTGTGTTCATCAGAATTCTGGTACATTAAGAAGAGTAAAGAACAAGAATACCTGATTGATGACATCAAAGAAAAAGGCACATGCGGTGTTGGGGTTCAGGGTACAGAACAACCACTTGCAGGTCCCTCCGATGCCAACCTCGAGTTCTGATACGGAAGGTCCCTTTACATCGAGTGACACACAAGGCCCAATGGCACCAGATACTACAACAAACAGTTCATTCAGTAGAAATCAGTAATCATATAAGCACATGATGAAGTCTCACTTTAATTTATACTCACAAAATGTGGTAGTAAGGAAGAAACATGAGGTCATCTCACATGATTTGCTACTCCTATGAGTTGTGTTTCACTATGACCTCTAATTTAGGTGATTATTTTGGATAGATTTCAGTGTCCCATGTAGGTAATTTCATCTACACAATAAGAGCTATGTACGACTAATGTATGAGTAAAGTGCGAGCCAAAGTGAATTTGTGACTGGGAAAGGGACTGAGACAAGGGAGTGTGTTGTTACCTCTTCCATTTGTTATCATTATGAATAAATGCTGTAGTCTTCGCTGATAATATTATGGTATGGGGAGAGACAGAAACGGAAGTGCAGGCCAAATTAGATCTGTGGCAGGAAGAACTTGGAAAAATTGGGCTAATGATTAGCAAATCTAAGTCAGTTGGCTTGGTAATTAGTTCGAATACTGGAAGAGTCAACCTTAAAATTAAAAATGAAGAAGTGGATATTGTTGACAACTTTAAATATCTCGGCAGTTTTGTTTCTTCTGACAACACCATGAAGCGAGAAATCAACAACAGACTACAAGAAGCTTCAAAATTTTATCACTCTGTGCGTTCACTACTTTGCGATCCAACATTCCCACTAGCTTCTAAGATTACCGTATACAAAATCTCCTTTGTACCAATTCTAACATACGGACTTGATGCAGCAACACTGACAGGACCAGCAAACAGCTTACTGTAAGGATGAGGTAAAAATTAGTTGCTTTTTAGCAACCTTTTAGTTAATTTTAGTTACCTATGAATTCAAGATGCATCTGCAGTCTGCAAGCATAGTAGCCCAGGCATTTAAGTCAAAATATCGCCTTAACCTAAAAAAAAAAATGTTATAAAGCTAATTTTTTCAGAATCCATTAATTTGACCCTAGGGAACAACATATCAAAATACTCGGGCGTACATGTGCCGGCTTCCTTGATTTCTAGGCCTGGAAATCTGGAATTGCAGGAATTTTTCAATGCTGTCCTGGAACACCCGTACAAACCAAACGACTTGGCCTAGGTAGACAAAAGTGGTGTCAAATGAAAGAGAAAAGCCTGCAGACTTCATATATAAGGCTTTAGGTAATATTTTTCTCATTTCGGGGTAGATTGTAACCAAACATACGTGCAAAATTCAAAATTTTTGTAAGTTTGAATTCATTTCCACGTTAGTTAGAGACTAAGACGGCAGCTCCTGAAAAAATGCACCTGTAATAAGAAAGAGCATCGTTTTAGCTTTACAGATGTGGTCTTATTTTTGTTTTACGTCTAATAATTCAGCAGTTACAGACGAAACAAATTTAACCCGAAGGTAAGTTGGTATTACCGGACAGGAATAAACACCAAACAACTCTACGTAGGTGAACAAAAAGGGTATCAAATGAAGGATAAAAGCATGCAGATTCCATAAATAGTACTATAAGCAATGTTTTCTCTGCCTACATTGTAACAAAAATCAAAGGTAAAGTTTTAATTTTTAGATTAGAATTTGTTTGTACGTTTAGGAGACGGTACTGTGACGATCCGAAATGAAGTAACGCCCGTAAACTCGAGTCGGCTATTTATGAGAATAGTGTATGTTTTAAAAAACGAAACTGAAAAAGCGGAGTACTTTCATTATGAGCTGGCGCCAACTCCACCCTCTCTTTTTGACGAATATTCAATGCGCAAAAAGGACAAGTCAGCGTTTGCGTCTCTCTAAGCACTCAGAAATTGGCGATCAACTTTGTCCAGAGACCACGTAGGCTATGTCATTGACGCAGGCTATCTCATGTACGCTGTTAGTCGGCCTCGACTGGCAACGTACGGAGAAATTCACGACCTTTATGTCAGACACGTTATGACTCGATACCCATCTGCAGTTGTTGTTTTCGACGAATACAATGGCCAGCCAACTTCGAAAGAAGCGGAGCAAAGGCCACGTGCTGCAAGAAGGACCTGTTTTGATATCGACTTTGCCGAACATTCAACATCGACAGCATCACAGGCGGACTTTCTGACGAACAGGAGAAACAAATCTCGACTTATTGATGTACTTGTTTCAAGATTTGAAGCTGTAAAGGTTCGAGTATACCAGGCAACTGGGGACGCCGATCCTCTCATCTTGCACACTGCTTTGGAGACAGAGAGCTTGGGGAAGTCTGTAGTTGTAGTCGGCAACGATACCGATCTTCTGCCAATGCTGATTGCTAGGCATCGGACGGGAGATGTCTTCATGCTGCACCCAGGGACTTCCAAGTGCCCCGGAAAGCTGTACGATATTAGTGCTATTCAAGAACTGCGTGCTGTACTCCCATGCTGTCTCAGGTGGTGATAAAACATCTGCAATTTACGGGAAGGGGAAAAAGAAGGCTTACAAATTGCTTAAAAAAAGTGTGGATCTTCGGGAAGATATTGTCAAAACATACACAAATCCATTTGCGAGTCGCGAAGAAGTTTGCACTGTTGGAGAAAAGTTCATAAGGGCACTGTATTCTGGAGGAAATGAATTGGAGAATATCAATTATCTTCCGAC
Organism: Meconema thalassinum; assembly: GCA_946902985.2. Classification (NCBI taxonomy): domain Eukaryota; kingdom Metazoa; phylum Arthropoda; class Insecta; order Orthoptera; family Tettigoniidae; genus Meconema; species Meconema thalassinum. Next base: position 264,509,940 of record OX336390.1, on the reverse strand, counting down.
ATAGTCTGTACCAGATGACCATTGCACGCCAAGCTCTGACTTCTCAGTTTGAACTTGTGACTCTTCCTCCAAGAAGGGAAGCTCCACGGCAGCACTCAATGCAGACTTACTTGCAGGTAACTTTCATTGTATTTCTTTACACTACACGTATACGATATTTTTCTAGTATTTCTCAGGAGAGAATTGAGAAGAATAAACTAAGGTGGTTTGGAATGTAAAGAGGATGGAGGAAAATAGAACACCAAGACAGATGCTGGAGGCCAAGTGCAAGGGTAAGAGAGCAAGGGGAATACCTAGACCAAGGTGGATCGATTCAGTGAAGAATAGCGTGAGAAAAAGAAATCTGGACTGGGACAAGATCGTGGATGAAGAATTGTGGAAGGAAAGAGGAAAGTGGAGAAGTGCCATAAATACCCCGACTCGGCAGGAGCTGGATAAGGGGAAATGATGATGACGATGATGATGATATTTCTCAGGAGAGTTAAATATGTTGAGTTTGATTTTAGGTTCAAGAATGGCTGGGAAGAAACCTCAATCCAACAGTGTGGGGCTGGCAAGCCATTGACAACTCTCTTTTGCCCGTTCCCACAACCGTGCCACCAGCTCCTGACTCTCTTCTCCTCCTAATTGCCTGCGATTGCAAGACGGACTGCGTAGTGCATTGTGGATGTAGACGATCTGGCCAAGAGTGCTCAGAAATGTGCTCTCAAAGTCACGGACAACATTGTGATAACGCAGTACATCGTTATGAAACAGATCAGGATCTAGATACACCCAATGTCACTTAAACTACCAGTTTCCTGTATTACACCTTTTCTTCCAATGCTTTTTTCCTATGATTTCGATGGCTTAACTCATAGTTTATTATTATGTGTGTGAATAAAAAATATCTTGTGTTGCTCCCGTAGAAAAAAAAAAATTAGCTCAACCTTTACATTCCAGGTGCTAACCGAATAGGCTGAACCCCCGACGACACAACGCAATCCTGCACTGTCAACTACCGTACTACATGTTTAATTTTCACTATAACTTTTGAATAATAAACGTAAAGCAAACATGACAGAAGGTCTGAAAAGAGGCGGCTTCGGTGGCGTAGTTGGTAGCATGCTGAGCTTCTATGCCCAAGATAGCGGGTTCAAACCCGGCCGAAGCCGTCGGATTTTTTAAGAGCGTTAAAAATCCCTCAGTATGCCTTCCTTCGGAGGGGAAGTAAAGCCGGCGGTCCCATGTCATAGATTTATGGCATGTTAAAGATCTTTCCACTAATTACACCTGTGTGAAACTAAATTGGGTAGGTTAAGAATATAAACAACGCTCTTAGGTTGCTACGTTCGTTGCCAAGAGCCGACTGCGGTGGCGTCTAGTAGCTAGTTCTGAACTAGGCCTAGTAGTCGTTGACGGTGGCGTTTGGCGGCAAAAGTAGGAACTATTTGAAAATTCAAAGTTGCAGTCCCTACTTGAATTAAAAAACAGATACACACACTAATACAGTCATCACAATTAACACCGGTTATCAGACATATTCTACACACACCCAAAGTACACGGGGCTACATGACCGCGTTGTCGCAGCCCCTAAACTAAGGAACCAACCAACCAAGGTCTGAAAAGCTAAAAATGTGGTCTTTGTTATATCATGGATGATTTTTTGGTATATAATTCATTTTCAGTCGTTGCTGTACCTGCAGCAAAAATCAAAACTCAAAAATTTTGAATTTCGCGCATTTCTTTTTTGTTGTTGTTACAATCGACCCCGGAAGAAAAACATATCCTAAAGTCTTATATATGGAATCTGCATGCTTTTTTCTTTCATTTGATACTACTTTTGTCTACCTAGGCCCAGTTGTTGTTTTTTTACGGGCATTCCAGGACGGCGATGAAGAATTCCTGGAATTCCAGGTTTCCAGGCCTGGAAATCAAGGAAGCCGGCACATGTACGCCCGAGTATTTTCATATGTTGTTCCGTAGGGTCAAATTAATGGGTTCTGAAAAAATTAGCTTTATAACACTTTTTTTTAACCTAAAAATCTTATGTTCCTGGGCTATAGGAGCTCATCACGCATTGAAGAAAAACAACAATGAACTGTGTTTAAAGCGGTAAATAAAATTCACTTATGGTGTTATAAAAATTTACAAAATAATAGATAAATACTAGATATTTATTATCAAATGAGTTGTTTCAGCTAATATGTTGTCTTGTGCACAAGACGTTGTTATAATTACCCAAAGGTTGCTCTGCTCTTGACCGTTTGGCAAAATTTCCTTTGTCTCCGCGGTAGATCATGAACAATTTATGCGACGTTACGTGATCGTCACCGAATTCTGTCTTTGCAGTCAAGTACGATTGGCACAGGTCTCAGCCATTTGACGAGATTCCCGTAGTTTTCACAATAGCAAAATTGTGATTTAGATAATCGGTGTCACTTTTAATCGTTCGACGAGATTTCCATTATCCTTGAGGTCGGGCACAAGAAAATATAGCCTTATTAAGCAATCGGCGCCACTTGCTGTCCTTTTGGCAAGAATCCATTTGTCCTCGTCATTGCGGAGAAATATCACTATGTATCGCAATCGTTGCCGCTCTCAGTAAGAGATTCACGTTGTCCTCGCGATATTATGCAATCTGTGCAGCACCCGGCCGTTCAATGATTGTCTGCCTGTCTATCTGCCCTGACAGAATGGCAGAGGCAAGCTCAAGGTTGGGCATGGTTAAAATTCACGAGTAGTTATGGACATGTTGTATGGTTGGCGCCGTGATTCCCGCTGTCCCTATGCTGTGGTTGGGATTTCACCAGTTCAGGGTGGATCACGAGGAGAAATTAGTATCGCGATGCTACGTAGGCTGTCATTTTTAAGTGGGTTGATACACTTCTTGCTCCTTGCACGCTTTTAAGTATACGGTTATGCGAAAAGTGGCGAGTTGGTTTCGGAATGCTTCGAGATGGGTGCCCAATCACCTTTGACAGGATTCCTGCAGTCTTCATGATCATAAGTTCACGATAGGGCACGGGTTTTATGATTTTACGCAACTGACGTCAATCTCGGTCCGTTTGACGAGATTCCCGCAGACAAGTCTTGCGGTTAGCCGTCCGTCTTGAGGATGTGATTTTGGATGATGAAGGTTCGAAGTAGGTATCGATAATTATGAATTATTCTGAGAGAATTGCACGAATAATACAACAAGAGGGCACGTTTTCTTTTGAATGTGAATACGAGTCATACAAGTTATACAAGTTTTCGAAATAACCGGTTAGATTTTATATCCGATGGAACCAAAGTTCGAAGGAACAATCGACATATAACTGAATTTTGAATAAACGATGCTGGATGTTGCAAATTTACGAGATAGATTTTTAAAATAAGTTGTATTTGGAAGATTTTTGCAAATTGTTTTCAAAACGGTAACATTTCGCAAGATTGCTACATTAAATTATTTCACGTTATTTCTGGATTTCAATTTGACATAGTGTCCAAATTTAGAGGTTAATAAATGAAAGGTTTCTGTTTAGTTTCAGAAGTTTTTGCGAAAAGTCAAGTTTCCTAATAATACAGAAACATATTTTACACTAAACTAAAAAGTCTTCTTGATGCCAAAAATATACGTTGAATCAATGTCTACCACTGAAGGTATCCTCAGTATGCATTTCCTTGAAGTCGGACAGGGGAAAATATAGCTTATGCAATCAGTGCTGCTTGTGTGAAACTCGGTCCATCGCAATCTCTGAGCCTAGCGGTGCGAGTTTAAATGATTCAACCCACCTTCAGAAAATTTTCGTTACCCGTTTGTAAAATTCGTTACTTTTGTTACCCATTTGTAAAATTTGTTACTCTTTCGTTACTTTCGTTGCCGGTAGACACCCTGGTCTACAGGCTGCTGAAATGAAGTACCTCCGTGCCTGCTTACAAAAGGTAAGGACAGATAAAATAAGGAATGTTAATATCCGAGAAGAGCTTGGATTGGAAAGAAGCCCTTTGGAATGAATGGAACTCTACAGACTACTGTGGCATGGCCATATGAAAAGGATGGTTTCAGAAAGAACTCCTAGAGCTTATTTTGAAAGGGTAGTTCCTGGCAAAAGATCCCGAGGACGACCTCAAGACTTATGGGTGAAACAAGTTTCAAAGGATGTAGAGAAGAGAGGTGTAAACTAGCATACTATATCCGAAGAACAACTATGTATGGATAAAACAAATTGGAAGAGGCTTTTCCACTACAGCACCCGGCTTGCTGGAGCGAAGTCCTGATGATGATGATGATGATGATGATGATGATGAATTACCAATTAAACTAGAGGTGGATGGCAAGGATAACATGAAAATGATATACAGAATAGTAAAAAAAGGTTTGACTACAAAGCTATCACAGCAAAAGACAGGATGGGAATGAAGTTTGGGATATGGCAGGCATCAGAAATGGTTAATGAATGACGATAATGATGTTGGATGAAAAAATCAAAGAAATCAAGAAGAGGGCAGGGCGGGACACTAAAAGCATGGTTATTTGCTGATGACATTGTGCTGTCGGGTGAAAGTGATGGAGAAATATAAGAACAAGTGAACATGTGGAGAAAGTGATTGAAGAATGAGGAATAAAAATGACTAAGGATAAGACCAAAATCATCATTCTTTCTCGAAGGAAGGAAGTTTGTTGTTTTACATGACAGTTAATTTCGCGATCATGAGCCACGGGACATCCTTTTTACATGGAATCCGAACCACAGGACATGGCATTTCACTTTGAATATCTCACATGCATTGACCGGGAATCGAACCCGGTCCACCGTGGTTAGAGGCTTGACTGCTGCGACACCACGCCCCTAATTCTTACTTGAGAATAAAGGATTGGAAGAGGTAGTTTAACAGTTTTGGGAAACCACTACAGATAGTAACATTTAAATACCATGTGTATGGTATCCAATGGAAGAATGGCACTGGAGGTACGTGAAGTAGCTGCAGGGTTCTACCAGAGTTTAAGAGGACTGATATAGAGAAGGGTCGATGAGATGCAAGGATGCAAGGAAATCTTGTAAAAGAATTACTTTCTGTTGATTTTGACGTATGGAGCTGAAACATGGGTTACAACCAAAGCACAGAAAAGTGAATGAAATGAGCTCCTAGGAAGTATGTTGGCCAAGACAAGACCGGATTGAATATGAATACAGCCAGATGAAGACTGAAGTGGTTTGGACACATGAAAAGAATGGGTGGAGAGAGAATCTTGAAGTCGATGCTAGAACTGGAAGTTTTACAGCCTTGCCTCATTCCTGTAACAACTTTGAACCAAGAACTCATCCTACCATCAACTCTCACTGCAGCCTGATTATCAACATAAATACTTCTGTTTGCCAGTAGCAGCCTTCCCTCGATACCAGAATCCCTCAGGATACACAGCATCTTTTTCCTTGGTACTCTATTGTACGTCTTCTCTAGATTTACAAAAAGCAAACACTCCTGTCCATTTCTCTCGAACATTTCTCAATAACTTGGCGCATACTGAAAACATAATCCTGACATTGTGGTCTAGTTTTTTTCATCCGTCTTACTCTTGGCAAATGATCGAACTCTCCTACTACAATCCTTGAGTACACTTCACCCGATACTCCGAAGATGATTGATTGTTGTTTTAGGGAGTGGAACAGCGAAGTCATCTGCTCTCAGACACCAAAGAAATAGCTCTATAACTGTTGCATTTTTCTTGTTACCTAGCTTATAAATTGGGGTGGTACTACTGCTTTTGTCTAGTCAAAGGGTGCGTTTCCTCAATACCATGCCAATTCGATTACCCTATGCCCAAGGAAAGAGGAATATAATTTAGACCATGAGCTTTTACACCAGATTTGATAGTGAAGTACATACTAGCCCATGTGTATACTGTGACATAAATGGTGTGGATTCCATAGATGTGTAATTCACTTGGCAGACTGTTCATAGAAAATTTAAGTGAGAAGTGAGAACTCACCTTTCAGTCCTCGAGATGTCCGTACTTCTAAGGACCCATTGAAGGCCATTTTTAAATCTCCCTTCTTGTCCTTGGCAAATACTCGTTGGAATGTTTGTTTAAAGAGAGAAGAGTTAAACGAATCAGCCAATACCATGTGACCCCTAAATACAATAAATACAAATTAAGTTTCAATTACTCTGTATCATATCAAATGGCGAAGAAAAGAAATACCTGTTTGTCAAATCACTACACTCTTAAGGTAAATAAGTCTTAGAAGCCATTTCTTCAGTGCTGTTTTCATAATCTAGTAAAATAATAATTGTTTTTCAGTCGGTCAACACATTAATGTGCCCAATTAAATTGGGCGGGGGACAACATATTTATCACATTTACTGACCTGGATACAATAACATGGACTTTTATACGCTTTGATACACTTTTCTAAATATGGGGTTTAATTGGATGACATGTTTCATTCGTCAGACGAACATCATCAGATAAAATTCACTTAAGACTTAAAATTAAAATAAAAAGTTTTTAAACATATGCACAACGATATAATATATACCGTATTTTTTTAAACATGTTAATTTGTCATTCCTTTAATTATTGTGGTTTATTTTTTCACAGTAATGTATCCAACCAGAAATACTAGTTTCTTCTTCCTTCAGCTAAATTATATTTGACCAATGTTGGGCCACTTGAATTGGATTTGGCCTGGAAAATGTAATTTCCTTCTGAGAACATTGTGATGAACATGCTGAAGAGACACATACATGTTTCCCCTTTGGGGGCAGATGACCTCGCTGTTCCGCCCCTTAAATAATAACAATACAAAACAATAGGCCTACATGTTCCTCAGTTTTCACTTTACCACACTTGCATGAAGTATCTCCTGATTAAAAGCCCTAGGTTGACTTTGGAATAGTCAACTCCATTCCCCAGTCAATTAAGCAACTTTCACATGATCCTCAGCTCATTATGTCCAGCTGGTAGGTCTCAGTTGGCTACATCCAGTCCTGAAGATGAAATATTCGAATCTTCCATTGTTATTTCCTGGTTTTGATGGGAGATTGTTCCAGTGTTTGATGATTTGTAGAAACTCTTTATATACTCTTTCTGGACAGAAATGGTTGATGTCTGTTCAGAGGGTGAGTTAGTTACCTTAAACATCTCATGATCAGCTGCAACTTTACAACAAATATCAGGCAGGGCAATACCAACAAGGATGTAGACTTTCTCCATGTGGGTTGCTCTTAGGGATCTTGCAACAGTTCTACATGTCTCATTGAATTGAAGGCTGTGTAACTGCTGGACTGCACTGACCTAAGGCAGCTTTTGGGCATTCCCTGAACAATGACATAGTGTTGGATAATCCGTCCACACCAGGAGTCCATTACAATAATATGACTGGCAAGAAACCACAACATTAGTACTTTTCAGAACCAAAACTGACCGTAATCTTATTTAATACTGAGGGTTTGTCACCCTGCAAGGGAGAGTTCATAGGTCAACAACAATGTGAACAACTAGAAAGGACTTAAGTTAAGGCAATTGACAGCTGTGTCATCACAGTACACCACTAGCATACACTACGGGAAACCAACCATGCAGCCATATTATGTCAACCAGATTCCATGGCAGAATTCCACATTTATATAAAAGTTTGACTAACTGTTCTTACCCAGTTGTGTCACAGCAGCTCTTCATCTCCATCAGCCCTGTCTGATCAAGAGCACAGGAATAGATGTCTATCACATGTCCATTGTTCACAGCTCTGGTGGCCAATGCCTCGTAGTGTTTGATGGCACGCCTCAGGAATGGTGCCGAGTCTGAGAGGATGTTGTGGTGAGAGCGGATGGGTTGACTGAGGTCATCGTTTACCACTTGACCAGGACCTTGTGAGCATGGTCCACCCACAAAGAGCATCACTCGGGCACCTGTATTGGGGTATGCATACTGCAAGCCAGGATAAAATATTATAGCACCTTGAAGAATATATTGACAGAAACTTGGTGGCTGACACAAAAAATAAGCTGAAGGAGATTTCTGCATCCCCAATCATGTTTTGGATTTAAGTAGAGCCTGATGTATTGTTCAGCCCTTGCCTCACCAGCAACACCCATATAAATATACCAGTATTGCAGATTGTGTTGGAAGGATGACTAGTCTGATGAGTTTTTGTTCATAGCTCCTTCTATTAACATGAAGGTATTTTCAATCTCCTATGGTGGTGCCAGGAGACCTGAGAAGTGATTGGAAGTGGGGCATCATGCAGCATGATTGGATCTGTCCCCACTACCACCACCACAGCCAAGGTCAACTCTTAAGTTAAAGCTTGGCTACAGCCACATAAAAAAAGTCTCCAACAATGTACTCTCTTGCCAAGTATGAGTTTCATATTATTTGATTTCTACAGGCACTGGGGTTTAATGCAGTGGAAAATCATGCAGAATGAACTTTGTGTATGGTGAAATCTTTATGAGTGATGGTGTGGAATGAACTGTGTGTATGGTGAAATCTTTATGAGTGATGGTGTGGAATGAACTTTGTGTATGGTGAAATCTTTGAGTGATGGTGTGGAATGAACTGTGTGTATGGTGAAATCTTTATGAGTGATGGTGTGGAATGAACTTGTGTGTATGGTGAAATCTTTATGAGCGATGGTGTGGAATGAACTGTGTGTATGGTGAAATCTTTATGAGTGATGGTGTGGAATGAACTGTGTGTATGGTGAAATCTTTATGAGTGATGGTGTGGAATGAACTGTGTGTATGGTGAAATCTTTATGAGTGATGGTGTGGAATGAACTGTGTGTATGGTGAAATCTTTATGAGTGATGGTGTGGAATGAACTGTGTGTATGGTGAAATCTTTATGAGTAATGGTGTGGACTGAAATGAAAATCCACAGTCTGCTTCCAGTCTCCGACCGGGTCAGGAATGGAATGAATGAATCCCCCATCTAGCGGCGAGGATATGAACTGTGCCGGCTGCCGAGGCCTGACGCACTCTTCTGGGGCGATGATTAAATGAATGACAGATGAAATGAAATGATAGTGGAGAGTGTTGCTGGAATGAAATGTTGACAGGTAAAACCGGAGTACCCGGAGAAAAACCTGTCTGCCTCCGTTTTGTGGTGTGGACTGAGAATGGTGCAAATATTTAGAGATGGCTGAATGGACGTTCATGATGGTGGCCAAGAACAAAACTTGGTGACAGAAGGTGATAGTGTGCATTGAGTGAATCAAGTAGTTTGTGAGAGGTATCGGTTTATGATTTCTGAACTGTCTGAACACTTCCCCAAAATTTCAAGGTCAGCCCTCTATACCATTCTTACAGAAACCAAGAACTTCTTAAAGAATTCTAATAGGAAGTGTTTGATCACCCTGTCTACTGCCCTAACTCGGGGGTAACTTTTTTGTTGAGAGTATTGGAAAGCTGGTGCATCGGTATGACACACGTCTCAATTATTGTAGATGTAAACTTTTGTCAATAAAACCATTTTGGTATTCATTCTGGTTTTGATTTCATGCCTTATTGGAAGTTAAAGAAAAACATATCCTTTGTATTTATCAACTCTCTGAAATTACAACCCTTCTCTTCACCATCTGACATTTCTTCTTCTTAATTTTGCAATATGCATTCAATGTTTAGTGGAATAAATTTAAGAATTACATGTATATACAGTATTATAAGCCACAACGGTTAAAAATAGAAAGTATTGACTGATATTTGTTCAAGCAGAAAACTGCTGTAATACTGCACAAGTGAGTTGTTATCATGCTATTTCACAAAGAATATGTTTTAAGTACTATACCGGGTGAGTCTTCCGCCCCTTATTTTTCTAGTTTTCGGCCACACTTCCAATGTCTGATGCCAGCATGGTCGACAGTTCCCCATCTATAGCCAAGCCACAATGACCCTAAATGACTTTACAAGATTTATGACGACATGGAAGCAAGCAAGACATTTACAAAAACATATGTGTGACAGATAAGTGATTATTCAATGCATCAAACTGCCATACGGGCATGTACAAAGAACATGCCGATTATAAGGTTTCAGTTGGATACAAAATTAACGCTGGGTATGGTGGCTCCTGATAAAATACGTGAATGAACCTTCAAAGCGGAGAGCATTATCACATCTCATATGCTTCCAGGGAAGGAGAAGGGATGAGTAGCCATGGAGCAATGATCTAAGTGCGTAGAAGGTAATCATACATTTTTTGGGAGCTGGGTTAGAATCCCACCACCGCTAAATATTTTTATGCACATTTTAAGCTTTGGGAATCATATACAAGGGCATTCGTGCCACATTTGACTAATATCATGCGGCGTTTATTTAGTGTTCAATGTGTACTGGCTTGACACAGTGTGCAGCCTAGAAGCGCTGGTTATTTCATCACCATGTTCTTGTATTTGATCCCCCAAGGGCTCACATCTGGTTGGATGTGGTTTATTGACCACGGGATCCCAGCTGAGTCCGGCATTGCTTCGACTTGCTTGTACTGGGCTCCTCTCCCTCTTCTTTCCTGTCGACCTCTCTTGGTCACCTCTTGTTCTGTTCTGCCCCAGACGGTATTAGGGTATCTGAGGCCTAGGGAGTCTCTCCTTTCCCACCTCAATTGGCTCTTCTCTCAATTTTCCTGATCCCTCATTCTTCAAGGGGTTAGACCTCCTGTTTTTCTTTCAGGTATCTCCTGCCTTTTGCTCAAGGCCCTCAAGGAGGCAGGGTGTGTATATCCCCACCAGTTCTTGTGCACCATGGATAATGCTACACCCTCAAGGGATCACAGCTGGTGAGTTTGAGAGTTGTCGATGCCGAGGGATTCCTGAGCTGGGTCTGGTTTATCGCCTTTTCCATTGCCTTTGGGGCGGGCCCTGTCCTCTTACCCTTTCCTCTCTGGTATTCATGGCACTCCTTCTTTCAAAGTCTCTCAATCCTCATTCTTCGAGGGTTGAGGGCATTTCTTCCCCCTTTCGTTTATTTCCCTTACTCTTCTTTTGTTTTCCTTTTCTTTTCTAATTTTGTACATTTGTAGTTAGATTTAATTAAAGGTTCATATTCATTTTTCATGAACAAGGAAAAAAATTAGGGACCGATAACCTAGATGTTAGGCCCCTTAAAACAACAATTATCACCATGATCATCATCTTGCATTTGAGCCCCAAAGCTTAAAATGTGCATAAAAATATTCAACGGTGGTGGGATTCGAACCCACCTCTCAAAAACAGGACAGCTACCTTCTACACACTTAGGCCATTGCTCCACAGTTACTCGCCCTTCACTTTGCCTGAAAGAGTATGAGATGTGATACTGCTTTCCGCTTTGAAGGTTCATTCACGTTTCTGATGTGTAACATCTTTCCGCTCGGTTGCTGGATAGTTTTGTGGGAGTGATTTTGAAAATTGGAGGCGGAAGTGGATCGGATAGAAGTGAAGACGCACTGCCAGAAAAATGGGACGGAAGTGAATCGGGTGGAAGTGGATCGAACGGAAGTGAAGACTCACTGCCAGCTGGATGTACAGTTGAAAATGTGTGTATTGGAAACAAGGCAGTGTGTGCTCTGTAGCGCGAGAATGTTATGGCAATACAGTAGGCAGTGCATTTAGCAGGCACTGGTTTGACGAGCACAGTGGCAAATGTTTCACCGACTTTCATTTGTCATTGAGCAGTTTATGAAGCTTCACGTTCAAGGTTGAATATCACATGGGGTAGGACAAAGACGACAAATGACATTTAAGTAAGCGGCATTATTGTCAAGCTGTGGGTGAGTAGTCAAATATTAAATGCATAACAGAATGTTGTTATATGAGTGGAATAAAAGCTGTATTTTCATCATATGTGAGACTAGGTCATTTCATGATTGTAGGAAGCCATGTTTTGATCGTTTACGACGAACTGTATGAGAGCCTTGAGAATAATGAATGTTATAGTTACTGAGGAATGTGCTCACAGTATTTGAGAGTACTGTCGACGTTGTGTGTCACTTTGTTATTATGAATGATTAATGTAAAAGGAAGGAAGCTTGTAGTTTTGCGTGTCCGTTAATCTCACGATCATGATCCACGGTACCTCCCTTTTACGTGGAATGCGAACCACAGGACATGGCATTTCAATTCAAAAATCTCACATGTATTGACCGGGAATCAAACCCGGTCTACCTTGGTGAGAGACTAACAGCTTGACCGCTGCGCCACAAATGTGACAGTAGCATATCTCCAATTCAATCTATACATTCATTATAGTATCAGTATAAAAATGGAGTGTAAATTAACATTTTAAAAATGTCCAAGCTGTGTAGTATACGAGTAGGATAACATGTCAGATGTTATACATCATATGCGACTACTGTAAGGCTCGTATCTTTTGATGTGTAACATCTTTCCGCTCGGTTGCTGGATAGTTTTGTGGGAGTGAATTTGAAAATTGGGGACGGAAGTGGATCGGAACGATCGAGCTGGCAGTGGTGGATCGAACGGAAGTATGCTATGCCCGCTCGATCGATCAAACGGAAGTGTACTAGCTAGCAGTGGTGGAAAACGGAAGTATGCACTGCCCGCTTGATTGATCGATCCAGCGGGCAGTGGTAAGACCCAGCTGGCAGTGGTACGAGAAACAATGAGCGCGCGGTGTCGGATATTGATACCATCACGTACTCTCGGCCATGTGGAATGTATATGACATACTGAACGGAAAATGCTCATGTGAACTCTGGTGTCAAGTGATTGAAACAAATGACATGGTACATGTTCGAAGTCTTCATATCAGTATTTAAATGGTAAAATGCCTTAATATCAAACATTGTAAGTAGTCGGCATTGCCAGTATTATGTTTCTGCACAATGGCTATTCAAATATTAACCCACAGAACGGTAATACCCAGGGCTGTCGCGAGGGCGGCACGAGAGGTGCGGTCGCGCCAGGTCCCGCGCTCAGAAAGGCCCCGAGCTTCACACCATTTTTTTTTTTCATAAATGGAAAAAATAAAGAATAAACTACTGAATGCTGTTCGTGTCGCCAAATACTACGTGGTCATCCTTGACTGTACGCCGGATGTGAGCCACAAGGAGCAAAAGACCTTGGTCCTCCGCTATGTTGATATGATGGCAGAAACTCCAAGGATCGTTGAATCGTTCGAGTTTTTGGAGGTACACGACACTACGGGAAAGGGGTTAGCTGAGGTTTTAGAGGGTGTATTGGAGGATAATGATCTTGATATCATGGACTGTAGTGGGCAAGGGTGCTAAGGCCACGTATAAGGGAGTGCAGACGCGAGTAAAAAATATTAATAAACGAGCAATGTTCATGGCATGTGTTGCACATAATCTTAACTTACTTTTGGGTGACATGGTTAAATGCAATAAGGACACTATGACATTTTTTGGTATAGTTCAGCGTCTGTACACTTTGTTTGTAGCTTCCATGGAAAGGTGGGACATTTTGTGCGAACTATGTCCTGGACTCCTCACACTAAAATCTTTATCTAGCACGAGATGGGAATGTAGTATTGACAGGGTCAAAATTATCGTTACACAGGCTTTAACAGTGCAATGTCCACCGCTAGGGAAATAATGTAAAATTTGGGCTATGCAAAAAAATTTTCTATTCGCCGTAAAGGCAATCGCAAAATGTTCTTTGATTAAATAAATCAGCAAAATGATCAACGGGTGGAAAAATCCGAAGAGGAAAATAAATTTCTGGTAAATTACTTTTTGTCTGTCGTAGATACTGCACTGAGCTGCGTAGAAAATAGATTAACGGTAACGAAGTTTTTTTTTTCTTCAAAATACTTTGGATTTCTTTTCGATCCTTCCAACCTTTCCAATGTGGAGGAAACTTAAATTGTATAGGTTAAGAATGTAAACAACGCTCTTAGGTTGCTAGGTTCGTTGCCAAGAGCCGATTGTGGTGGCGTCTAGTAGCTAAGTTCTGAACTAGGCCTAGTAGTCGTTGATGGTGGCGTTTGGCGGCAAAAGTAGGAACTATTTGAAAAATTCTAAGTTGCAGTCTGTACTTAAATTAAAAAACAGATACACACACTAATACAGCCATCACAATTAACACCGATTATCAGACAGATTCTACACACACCCAAAGTACACGGGGCTACATGACCGCATTGTCGCAGCCCCTAAACTGAGGAACCAACCAATCTCTAATTTTCTAAAGGACGGGGAGCTTGAAGATTTGGATGCAGAAGATCTTCTTCTGGAGCTACAATTATTTAGGTACACTGTTCCGTCATCTGTAAAAAGTGTTTTAGGTGCACTACAGTACTTAACCCCGATAAGGAGTCCTATATTAATTTAACGATGGCCTATCGAATTATGCTTACAATTCCTATAACGGTTGGGTCGGGGGAAAGGATCTTTTCCATTTTGAAACTAATCAAAAGCTATTTGCGATCACGATTGCGCAGGAGCGTCTGAACGGTTTGGCTACTCTGTCAATCGAATGTGAAACGGCCAAAAAAAAAGTGCCTTTTACATAAATAAAAAGCTCTAAATTCTAAACAAAAAACAGAAATTATTTAAAAAAAAGGCCTGCCTTGTAAACCATGTTATTTCTTGAACAAAGGGGCCGTTCAGCTCATATTTATCTGTGAAAGTGGACTTATAGCACTTTTAGTAGTTTAGTTTATGAAAAACTGTATAACCATAGAAATGTTGATATAAGTAAACTTGATTGCGTATTATTATTAATTATGTGCGTTTGGGTAAGAAAGTACAACAAGCACATGCTTCGTTTTCCATAATATATTATTTTTGCCAAAAAATAACCTGTATTAGTTCATTATATCTACATTTATCTTTACCACAATCATATATAAAAATCCAGAAGGGGATATATTAATTGACTTTTGCCAGAGAAACCAACTAATGGTTGGAAATACATGGTTCAGAAAGAAAAACAGCCAAAAGATTACCAGATATGGATGGGGAGAGAGAAGAACTAAAACCCTGATTGACTACATTTTGGTAGAAAAAGACAAACGCAAAAACCTGATGGATGTTACTGCCATGCCGGACGAGGCTTTTGGTGGAGATCACAGAGCAGTAATAGCAAAGCTGAAAGTTGGAAAAATTAGAAAACTGAAGGAAAGAAAAGAAAGAAACATAAAAACATGGAGGTTGAAGGATAAACAGGTGCAAGAAGAATTTAAGATGGAACTGCAACAACTAGTACCAAAGACTGATGCTGGACATGTGGAAGAAGAATGGAAGCAATTTAAGGATGCATTTGTTAGTTGTGCAGAGAAAATATGTGGAAGAACATCGGGGAAGATGAAAGATAAACAAACAGCATGGTGGAATGAAAGAGTTAAAGAAAAAGTGAAGGAAAAGAAGAAGAGTTGGAAACAGTGGAAAACAAAAAGGACTGAAGAAAGTAGATTGAGATATGTAGAAGCTAGACAAATCTGCAAGAAAGTAGTGGCAGAAGAGAAGAAGAAAAGTTGGGAGTTATTCGCACAGGAAATTAAAGATGATTGTCAGTGTGGAAAGAAATTATTATTTAGTGTAGTTAAGAGTAGAAGGAAGGAACATGTAAACGCTGGATTTGTGAAAAACAAAGAAGGAGTGATATTGAAGGAACCAGAAGAGATTAAGAACCGATGGAAAGAATATTTTCATGGACTGTTAAATGTCAGGAATGTAACGTACACAGAAGTTACTGTAGTGCCGGATGTGGAAGAAGAAGAAATGGAAGCGGACATTACAATGGCAGAGGTGGAATTGGCCATTAAGAAGATGAAGATGGGAAAAGCTGTGGGAGTGGATGAAGTGGCAGTAGAAATGATAAAGGCTGCAGGACCCATTGGAACATATTGGACTTCAAGAGTACTCAAGAGTGTGTGGAGAGCAAAACAAATTCCAGAAGATTGGCAGAAAGGTATTATTATACCAATATTCAAGAAAGGAGACAAGAAGGTGTGTGGAAATTACAGAGGAATTACTATTATCTCGCATGTTGCCAAGATCATGGAGAGAATACTAGAAGAAAGAATCCGAAAAAGGGTTGAAAACCAAATTCAAGAGGAACAATTTGGGTTCAGAAGGGGAAGATCAACAGTGGAACCTATCTTTGTTGTAAGACAAACTATGGAAAAACACTGGGAATATGGAAAAGACATGGTAATGACCTTTATTGACTTAGAAAAGGCATATGATAGTGTCCCTAGAGACAGAGTTTGGGAAAGCTTAAAACAGAAAGGTATTGGAGATGAAATGATACAAATGACAAAAGCAATGTACAGTAATTGTTGCAGTTGTGTGAAGACCCAAGCAGGTAGAACAGGATGGTTTGAAATTGAAACTGGTTTGAAACAAGGGAGTGTGCTTTCACCACTGTTATTCATAATGGTGATGGATGATATACTGAAGGCAACAAAGGAAGCATACACAGGTACAAGAATGAACATAATCTTATTTGCGGATGATGTTCTGATTTGGGGAGAGAATGAGAAAGTGGTCCAGGAACAGCTGGATGTTTTAAAGGAAAATATTGAGAAATGGGGAATGAAAATCAGTGTAGAAAAGAGTAAGACAATGGTGATGACAAGACATAAGGAAGAAGGGAAAGGAATTGTTAAAATTGGAGATGTAAATCTGGAAGTAGTTGAGCACTTCAAATATTTGGGAAGTGAATTGATGGAAAATGCAAGACTGGATATGGAAATTAGCAAGAGAATACAAGGTGGGAGTGCCTTCTACTATCAGGTTCGGAATTTAATTTGGGATAAAGACATACCAATGAAGGCTAAGGAAGTGATGTACAAGACTTATTACTTACCAATATTGACATACGGAGCAGAAACTTGGCCTATGACCCGGAGGGATGAAAGTAGAATGCAGGCAGCCGAAATGAAGTTTTTGAGGAGTATGTTACAGAAGACTAGAAGAGATAGAGTGAGAAATGAAGACATTCGAAAGGAAGTGAATGTACAGAAGCTGAACGAAAAGCTGGAACAGAACAGATTGAGATGGTATGGACATGTGAAGAGGATGAATGATGAAAGAATGACAAAACAAGTGATGGAGAGGCAAATGACGGGAAAAAGAGGACGGGGAAGACCTAGAGGTCGGTGGTTGGACCTGGTTAAGTGCAGCGTGATAAACCGGAACATGGAGTGGCGTTCAGTGCTTGAGGAAGAGTGGTGGACAGACCGAGTAAAGTGGAGGGGACTCATGTTTGCTCCGACCCGGCCTAGGCTGGAAAACGGAAAATGATGATGATTAATTTATTATTTTAATTACATAAAATTTTTCTCTGACATATTTATTTTCTTAGCAGGGCACTTTATGTCAACACGATTACTTATTGGGCACATATTCAACATTTTAACTCCATCTTGAGTGAAGATCTCCTTATTCGTCTCAAGCACTGATCCATTTACTTAATATTTCAAGCTCTAAACTACGTTCATGTCGGCACACTTAGTATTTGGCACCTATTCAGAATTTTAACTTCATGTTGAAGATAGAAGAATTACTTATTCATTTAAGCATTTAACTTTGTGCTTATTCAATTTCACTGATCTATATTAATTATTGGTTACAGAACTTTATTTTTAAATTATTTTTAGTGTATTATTTTGATGATAATTATTATATAGTTTAATATTTGTTTACATTCGCCAATAATATTTTCTCGTTTTTAACTACATTTTGAAGAAAAATGACAAGTATTTTATTTTCATTGTATTTAATTTGATTTGTAAGGATATCCATTATAATAGTGATTCATTTTATTCAATTTTAACATTAATATTTCTTTTGTTATTAGATTTAAGTACTTTATAATAGTTTAACTTAGCCGCCTCCGTGGCTTAGGCGGCAGCACGCCGGCCTCTCACCACTGGGTCCGTGGTTCAAATCCCGGTCACTCCATGTGAGATCTGTGCTGGACAAAACGGAGGCAGACAGGTTTTTCTCCGGGTACTCCAGTTTTCCCTGTCTAAATTTCATTCCAGCAACACTCTCCACTATCATTCCATTTCATCTGTCATTCATTTAATCATTGCCCCAGAGGAGTGCGTCAGGCCTCGGCAGCCGGCACAGTTCATATCCTCGCCGCTAGATGGGGGCTTCATTCATTCCATTCCTGACCCGGTCGGAGACTGGAAGCAGGCTGTGGATTTTCATTTCATAATAGTTTAACTTAATTCTTAATTGATTTCTTGTTTAGCTGACGATGGCCTTATTGAAGGCCGAAACATGTCCTATTTATATAGAATTATATATAAATTGAGTATTGATTTGGCGTATTAGTTGAATAATTGATTAACTTCTATCAATACGGATTTTAATGGCGAATGTTTTCGCATTTTAACTTGCTACAATTTATTAATTAAGGTAAATTCACATCCTCTTGAAGTGATGTTTATAGTTGACCCAACACTGTGTTCAGATGATGCTTTACTATAATCCCTTCCTCTCCTCCAGGAGAGTATACTCTTTTCTTTTTACAGCAAGAATTACACAACTATCCTAGTATTATAATTCTTAAGTTAAAGTCTTGAGGGCAGTTTGAATTTGTAATTTAATTTTTGCTTGAAATTCTAATCATTACCATATTGGTTTCAATTTTGTATTTGTTGTTGCATAACAACCTCCGATGCACGGAGAATGAATCAAGTGATGAATTGGCTAATGAGAATGTATAATAGAAGAGTCTGTCAGGGAAAATAGTAATTTTAAATTTAAGTTGGTTTCTCATATGAGGGACAAATTTGAGGCTTGTTGTAGGTTAACCCATAAATGCCTAGCGTTACCATATGGTAACGCAGTACCGGTCATTGCATTTATTGTTCTACAGGACCTTTGACAGTTAAAGATATTCAAATTTCGCTCTTATATGATCATGGAAGGACTATTGGTACATTTCCCGTACACTATTCGCTAGGGAATGTCTTGGGTGTAGTCGCAATAATTGGGTGCATTTCGTGGTTTGTTTCTCATGTCGTGATGGCATGCCACAAAAGGTACGGCATGCTAAATTATTACGTAAAAGGGAGATAGTTTACTTTGTCTTCAGGATTATGGTAGTAAACATAACCATCTAATTTATAATTCAGTAACATGCCCGGGACTAATTTTCCCAGCGTTACCATATGGTAATGCTAGGCGGATACATGGTCAGTGGTAAGGCAAGATATTTTCTGTAGCACATTCATATGAAATGAGTTAGAATACATTTCATGCATTTATACACAAAAAGTTTTTCCATATACAGCTCTTTTAACAGTGCATGCCTTGATATAATATGTTTTATGTCACTGTAGCATATCTTTTATGCCCATACTATATTCAAGACCATACCTTTGCCGAGACATCTGGCGTTTCGGAAAATACAATACGAGAATTATTTAGTTTATTTCAGAGGTCTAGACCGGCTGCGTGGCCCAGCGGCAACGTTCTCGCTTGCTGTACCCAAGCTTGCAGGATCGAATCCTGGTGCTGTCAGCTGGCATTTGAGGGTACACAAATGTGAGGGAGTCTTGTCAGTGAATTTACTGGGACATTAAAGATCCCCTTTGGGGCAAAATTCTGGCACCCTGGCATCTCTTAAAGCCAAAGTAGTTAAAAGGGACATAAATCCAATAACATAACTATTATTCAGAGGTCTGACCTTGGCAGAAATATTGGAGGAAGTGGAAAAGGAGTAATGACGACATGATTATTGCTTGCTGGCATAAAAACAGCACAATAACTGTTGCCTCCACGAGTTTCCCCCTCGACTAGGTCAAAAGGTTCTCCCAGGCAGAAAAAAAAAAGTTACAATCCCACGTCCTCTCCTGATCGGCACCTATAACAAATTCATGGGAGGAACGTACCTTATGGATGAAAATGTGAACCGATATCATGTGTCAATAAGAAACAAAAAGTGGTGGTGGGCCATATTTTCTTGACTTTTTGACGAGAGTCTCCAAAATGCATGGTACATCAGTACTATGTCACAGCCAAGGACGACTCAACTGGAGTTCAAGAGGTAAGTGGCGCAATTCTACGTGAAATTGTTCGGCGTAGAACCACGTAGAGCCAGGCGGCCGTCAACAGCACGTGCAGGATAGGGCCGCGACATTGAAGACTTGCGATATGATGGAAGCGATCATCTGGTCATCAACGTCCCAGGAAATAAGTGGAGGCGGTGTGTCGGTGAATTGTGTGTAAGCTGTGTCCGCACTGCATGTTGTAAATGTGATGTGGGACTGTGCATATCATGCTCCTTGCCATTCCACACCAAGTAACTAGTCACTTAACTACTGTATATGATTGTAGGTTCAAAAGAGTCAAAATACTTGCTCAGTGTTTTTTAAAGTGTAATATTATCAAATAAGTATTTCACAACAAACATGAAATTGGTACATTATTGTATTTATAAATCACCATTCAAAATAAGCAGTAAGGGTTTTGACAACACAAGCACCTAGCATTATATATATGTAACACCCTGTATTTCCGGAACTTAAGATGCCACCTTTGTAAAATATGGTTTTAGCAGCTCAATGGTATGACTTATTAATAAAAAAGCAAAGTTTGCAAAAGTATTAATTCGGGCATTCATGGGTTAAGTAATGATTTTATGAAAGCAGAAATTCTAGTTTGAATCTCTTTGATTTTTCACTAATGGGTGTAATTGCTAAGTAGCTAGAATTGTTTGACCTCTATGTTCTGCCCTTTAAAATAACATACACTACAACAACACAGGACATCAGACAAATTCCCCACCTAAGTAAATAAAACTGATGATTAAGAAATGTCTAGGCCCTAAATGGCGCAACAACAATACCAAGTCTTTACTCACAACAAGTTTGAAAATCTAGAGATATTAGTTAGTTATTGTTGTTTTAAGGGGCAGAACTACGAGGCCATCTGCCTCTAATCCTGAGATGAAAGAGATTCGAGAATTTTCAGTTGTTGTGTGCTAGATGCATGGTTCTTCTTGTTTACAACACACATGTAGCATTCTATTCCAGCACCACAATCTAAATTGTTGATCCCCTTTTTGTCACTGGCCATGAGGAATTCAGTGAGAAGGATTTGCGAGTTATTTGTTATCGGTCAGTTTCAATGCCGTCAGCCTTGGTAATATTATTATAGGTATATGTCCAAAATTATGGTATTTTGTGTGGAATTATGGTATAGATAGCATCCTTGGTGGATTAGTGGTAGAGTGACCACCTCATGATCCCAAGGCCGTGGGTTCGATTTACAGCTGAGGAAGTATGATTTTTGAAGGGTGGGAAAAATCCACGGCACTCCAAATTGTGTGATGTTGGCTCGTAGCATCACATTTGGTGATCACAACTCACAATTAAACCTCGGCCACTAGAGATTTCCAGTTTCTCTACCAGCTGGCAAGATAAAACACAACTTTGAAATTGGGGAGTAGATTACCTAAGTGGCCCTCGAAAGAACTACATATTGTTTCACAATTATTTTTTAAACAAAGTGATTTCTTTTTCTGTTCTGTTTCTTGTTTTGTCATAAGTCATAATGATACCTTAAAGGACAAACTAATGCTACTTATGACTTCAAAGTTCTAAAGGGCTGAAGATTTTTTTTATTGTTTTAATATCTTCAGCCATCTAGATGCTATCCAAACACAAAAAATACACAAAACAATTTTAGATATACAGTAGCTCTAAACCCTGAAAACAATTTGTTAAATTAAACATAAAAATATTTCTTTAAATTCTAAAAAGAATTTCTACACTCTATAAAAAAATTCTAAATAACAATAACGACAACATTTACAACAAAAGTATGATTCTGAAACAAGAACAACAAAGAATAAAAGGTAATAAGAGTTGCATAATATGCTTATGGCTAGTAGATATTTTTCCAGTGAGTAAAGATGGTGTCTCAAAATTAAGACGGAGCCTCTATAAGCATGCGCCCCCAGTCCAAATGCGACATGGTTTTCTAGTCTATAAGGTCATCAGTCTAATCCAGAAGACCCTCTTCATCTTGGCTTCAAACATCTACAGTACCATTGTTGATTTGTATAACTAATGTACGTATTTCTTAGGCGGCCCTAATTAATTTGATAACAAAACAGTCAATTCCAAAGAAATTATCGTGTCCCTCGAAATGCTAATTATTTAATAAGTTTCATCATATTAGATGTAGCCTCCATGGCTTAGGCGGCAGCATGCCGGCCTCTCACCACTGGGTCCGCGTTTCAAATCCCGGTCACTCCATGTGAGATTTGTGTTGGACAAAGCGGAGGCAGACAGGTGTTTCTCCGGGTACTCCGGTTTTCCCTGTCACAATTTCATTCCAGCAACACTCTCCACCATCATTTCATTTCATCTGTCATTCATTTAATCCTTGCCCCAGAAGAGTGTGATTCGGCAGCCGGCACAGTTCATATCCTCGCCACTAGAAGGGGGCTTCATTCATTCCATTCCCTGACCCGGTCGGTCGACTGGAAGCAGGCTGTGGATTTTTTTCATCATATTAGATAAGCATGTAGGCTACTGATGTTGTGTTATCTCGGGTAAACTGCTTGTTCCTGACAGGCTTGTTTCTCTGCCAAGGTGGACAGGAGATGACCTTGCTGCGAATGTACAAAGACATCTGCACACAAGCAAGAAATCTTCATGTGAACAAACTTTCTGGCTGACCCTGATCTAGGATTGAAAGTGTGCTTCTCTTAAGCAAGAACTACTGTACCAAAACTATCTCGGGATTGGCTTTGAGCCCCAAGGGTGGTCTTATTTTGTAACTTTCAAGACAGAAAACTTACTTCCATTAAGCTGATAGCTATTGAGAGAGCCACACCGGTGGACCGGAGTGACCGTTTGCCCAACGGTACACGCGAAGGGTCCTTGCGGAGCTCACCTAGTAGATCTGTCAGATTTATGTCACATTTATGCAGTGGTTGCAGGAACCTGAAATGAACAGGAATACTGGGCTCATTTTAGATCAATAAGAAACTTAACAAAATTCTAGAACAATCTAAATACAGTACCTAGGTATGTACTGACATTGGTTTTTCTGAATGAACAAAAGACACTAGGGGAAACTAAGGTAAAATAATGATAAACAAAATAGTAATTACATAATAAAACAATAATTATACTAATATCTAAATCTGAAAATTAGTCTGTTTGTCTGCGTTTCTTTCACACAAAAACTACTTAACTGACTGATCTGAAATTTTGCATGGGTAGATTTTAGATTAAAAAAAAAAACAAGTAGTTCTGTGAAGAACTATATAGCCTATTTTCATTTACTTAAGTTAATTGCCTCTATCAACATACAAAGTTTCATTTTGAATGCTGTAATAGATTCGTAGATATTGTGAACCGTCTAAATATTTCGGATGGTCATTATATTGGATTTTTATGAGTAGGCCTTAGAGACAAACAAATAAGATCATTGTGTAGGTGTTTTATTCAAACCTGAATCGCATGATTAGGACACAAGAAATAAAAACGAGATTTAAAAATTTCGCTCAGCCGCCATCTTGTGGTTATGAAAATAATTTAAATGAATTAGATGCCAGTGGATTAAAATTTATATAAGCATATACCGTACCAAGTTTCACTGCGCTCGAATGGTTACATAGTGAGAAACGTCTATTTGAATGTTTAAATTTCAAGTCGCCGCTATGTTGGATTTGTGTTTACCAGGTTATTGAATGTCCCATAGATGAACTTATGTTTATAGCCTCTATACACATACATAATTACAGTTTGATTGCTGTCATAAATAAATAGATAGAGTACCATCTAAATATTTTGGGTGGTCGCCATGTTGGATTTTAATATATGTAGGCCATAGAGTTATGTACTATTAGATGAGGATTATTGTGTGCATTCATTATTCAAATGTTTATTTCGATCGCATGATTAGAACACAAGAACAAAAACTTAATTTTAAAATTTCGCACAGCCACCATCTTGAGGTTATGTAAACAATTGAACTGCAGTAAATTAGATGTCAGTGCATTGCAATTTGTACAGCCATTTGCTGTACCAAGTTTCACTGTGTTCGTATGGTTAAATCGTGAGAAAAGTCTTTTAAAATGTTTCAACTTCGCTTGGCCGAAATGTTCGTTTTTTAGTTAACAAGTTTTTGAAAGTCACATGGGTGAACGTCTAGTAGGGCCCTTTATCTCCGTACAAAATTTCAGGGTGATATGAGTAATACTGTAGTTTTGGAGATATAGAATGCCGGTGAAATATTTCGCACAGCCACCATCCTGAGGTTATGTAATCAATTGAACTAAATTAGATGTCAGTGCATTACAATGTGACACACACGGACAAAAGGTGATCTCATAAGCCTATTTTTTCATAAATGAAAATAGGCTAAAAATCAGTGTTGTGTTTTCTTTCTTGCTGATCAGTGTGTTAGATTTGGATGGTTAAATCACGAGAAAAGTTTCAACTTCTGCTTGGCCGCCATGTTCGTTTTGTTGTTAACAGGTTTTTGAAAGTCTCATAGGTGAACTTCTAGTAGTGCCCTTCATCACCATACAAAATTACAGGGTGATATCAGTAATAGTTTCGGAGATATAGAATGCTGGTGAAATATTTTGCACAGCTGCCATTTTGTATTGGTGAGACGTAATAAAATTTGATGGACATGGTCGGGGTCAGCCGAAATGACCTTACCGAGTTTCATTGAAATCGCTCCAGCTGTTTAGAAGTTATTAGGGGGGACACACACATACATGCATACACACACATGGACAAAAGGTGATCTCAAAAGCCTATTTTTTCATAAATGAAAATAGGCTAAAAATCAGTATTGTGATTTCTTTTTTTGCTGATCAGTGTGTTAGTACCGTACATATAAGTGAGAGAAATGATTGGGTAAAACAGACATTATAAAATTATAACTTAGAGAGAAAGCTGTGCGATTGAATTAACTTGTTGTTCAAAAGTGGGTCTAAAATGTGATAACACCTAAGATTTTCTGAAGACTTGGAAAATGCCATATTGCCAAAGCCTTTAACAATAGCTGGGAAGTGTATGAAGAAGTTCATTGCTTGGCTTCAGGTAGAAGCACTAAAAGAATAGGCATTCTAGCCTCTGACAAGCAAAGGGATCATGTACACATCTTAGATCGAACAGTAAGGCTATTGACCAATGAACATCAACCACAGGATGTGAATACTGAGAAGCAGGCAGTCTACGAACCCATGTCTGCTTACACCAAAGGCAAATATTGAATAAACTCCGTAACCGTATATGGTTTGGTAGTGGGTGCGTGAGGGACTCTACCAGAGTTATTGGTCGACATAATATAGAAAAATTCAAACTTCCGGAGAGTTATAAATCGGCCGGTAGAATTTGCATGCACAGTGGAGTTCCAGCGCACAGTGAACCTTCAGACATGTGTGAACAGTGAAAATGACATGCGCAACGCATGCGTATTTGAGTCGGTCGGGTCTCGAGTTCACAGGGTGAGGACAAGTGAGTGCCTAGAATAGTGACCGGCTGATTTCGTTATGCCACCTATTGTCGAAATTTTACTGGAATGTTGGATAGCCGTTGCATCCATGGATCATTTAATAAATCTCACGAACCATGTGCACATGCGGTTCATTACCGCAAAGCATTCTCCATCACGTGAGTTGCTGAAAGCTTCACTCGCTGTATGATGCATGAAATCACTCAGTGCTTCCGGAATGTACCCTGTCAATCCTCGTATTTTGTTATCTCATTGTAAAATGGTAGCAATCTTTCTCGCCCTGACGTGTTCCTGCTGGAACGAAGGAAGAATCCGTTTTAGTTTATTTTGTGACGAGTGAGTAGCCCTCACCTGATTTCATGATGTTTGTGGTTAAAAGAGTGGACACAGCTGAGGCAGGAAGATTGCCAAGTAGAAGTGCCGTGATATTGTGTAGACTTGCTCTAAAATTCTCACTCGCAGGTAATTGGCCACAAATGGCCGGCCTTATTATACCTATCAACAGTTGCTGAGGCTGTGGCCAGAGGATATGTGCTCCTTCTGAGGAACCACTTATACACTCAATAATGCACTTGTTTTACTATACAGTGTCTAATGGCAAGTCTGCTGAGGGTCAGTTCCCTGAATAATTGTATACATCCAAAAAAAAACCCACAAAGGAAATAATCTCTTCAAAACATGACTGTAAAAAAAAAAAAGGTTCCCATTCAGAATTTGAAAAGTATTTTATGTACCTTATTAATAAACCTCAATCAAATACTGATGAAAATGGTTGCAGTATATTTTAGAATGGCACACTAATGGCAAACAGTAGTGATAGTGGTGAGATTGAATGTGAAGTTGAGGAGAGTATAGTCGTAGTTTAAGAGACCTTCCATCAAACTCAGTTCAGCAGTCATGCAAACATGTTTCAAACCTGGTCCTATAAGGATTGATGTAGAGAAGAACAATGATCAATGTGAGAACAAGTACCTGGAAGAAGGTGGTAGGAGCTGGCCGTCTGGACCCACCATCTGTTGCTGGGTGGAGTACTTGCCCATACCCAAGAGATCAGGGACTTGCTTGGGAATTAGGTCCTTAGTACCACGAAATACATAACACTTGGAACAACCTTCACACCCCAGTTCAAAGACCTGGACCATCCTGCCAAATGTGATGAGCCCCAACATAGTATTAGGAGGCATTAAGCTCAATGACATCTGCAGAGAATCCTTCAGGGCATTCAGTTCATCTTCATCAATAGCAATATCCACAACAAATAAGAAAATAGGTGACTGATATTGGAATCGCTGCAACAGACAATTACAAATAATTAGGTTTTTCTAGTTTTTCTCTCTCTGAGGCTCACACATTTCTGGGATGTTGCTTAGAAATCATGAGTCTACCTACATGTGTAGTAAAAGACTTGCTCATTTGACACCATTTCTTTCATAGTACACTGACCGGCAAAAAAAAATGGAACAGTTAAAAAAACTAATATAAATAGTATAAAACTAGCCATGAAAAAGATTTAATCACATTTTAAAAGCTTTTCATGCATTAGAACAAACATCTGAAACATCCGTGAATAGAAATTGATAATATGACATTTCTTAGGGTGGTTTATTACCACCAATTACCCCCAATTATCGATGAGCCTATCTTAATGGTTTTATGGCGGGAAGCGGACTGTAAGCGTTTAAGGTTTATGAGTTTGCCGCTCGCTTATTGTTGTTCTAGGGATAGAAACTGGCATTTGTTGAACACGTGTGAACCATTGTCACACATTTTAGCAAGTTATCCATTTGCAGTTCACACTAAAACATGTCTCTTAGCCGTGAAGAAGCTGCACAGGCAGTTGCATTGGTGGAGGATGGCCGCAGCTTCCGTTATGTTGCTGAGGTCATTGGATCATCTCTCGCTAGCATACATCGTGCAGTGCAACGATACAGAGAGCTCGAAACTTACGACAGGAGACGAGGGTCAGGCAGTAGAAGAAGCACAAGTGCCAGGGATGACAGATTTCTCACCCTTCAAGTTCTGCGTGATAGCCATACCACAGCAGTCCAGGTACGAAATCAACTGGAAAATGTCAGAAATGTGAGAGTGAGTGAGCGAACAGTAAGAAGAAGGTTTGAAGAAGCTCATCTTTCATCCAGGAGACCTGCACGTGGACCCACACTCGATCGACATCACAGAGAGGCGCGTCTTCGCTTCGCAAGGCAGCATCTGGGATGGACCCACGAGCAGTGGGCCTCTGTTCTCTTCACTGACGAGAGTCGCTTTAACCTTAGATCTCCTGATGGAAGAGAAAGAGTGTGGAGAAGGCCCGGGGAGAGGTATAGCCCTGTTATTTTCTCCTACAGGACTCCATTTGGAGGTGGCTCTGTTATGGTGCGGGGTGGCATCAACGTTATGGCCCGCACTGAGTTGGTGTGCATCGATCACGGGACGCTCAATTCCCAAAGGTGCATCGAAGAGATCCTGATGAACCATGTGATGCCCTTTGCGCCTTTCATTGGTCAGAATTTCATGCTGATGCAGGATAATGCCCGCCCTCATACTGCTCGCTGTGTTGTACAATATCTGCAGGAAGTGGAGATTCAAACCCTGGACTGGACAGCTCATAGTCCTGACTTGAACCCCATCGAACATGTATGGGATATGCTTGGAAGGAACGTCAGACAGCGTGACTACACCACCTTGGCACAACTGAGAACATCGCTGCTGAAGGAATGGGATCGCATCCCGGCAGATGCCATTCGACGAGTTGTGAACAGTATGCCTGAGCATTTACAAGCTGTTATAGACGCTATGGGTGGAAACACTCCTTTTTAGTGATCAGTGTTCCCGTGCAGTGCAGTGCAAACATTAATACTGTTTTGTTTGGCAATACGTTTGATAAAAACCAGCCCAAAAGAGCATTACTAAAAAATAGAAAATTGTAAGATTTGCAAAATGTAACGAAGTTTGTGAGTTAAAGCGTGTTGTAAAACATGTTTCGGTATTTTCTGTTGCCAACCATCTAAAATTTACATGAATAATGCAAATATTGGAAAACCGATACATTCTAGTGGAATAAATTAAGAAATTACATAAAAAATTAAAGTGTTCCACTTTTTTCCCGGTCAGTGTAGTTAATTGTCCACTCTCCTTTCAATGTATAAAGGAAATATTTATTAATTAATGAATTGGTCTGCCTAGTCAGTACAAAGGTGAAGGTAAAGATTGTTACAAAATACACATGTTCAAGTTCATTCTTTTGTTTGTAGAACAGTTACAGTTTGACCCTCACAACCCCTTTATGCCTAATTTCTGAGTTAGGCACCAGTTTACCAACTCCAGTCCAGCTCATTATTTCAATTTCAAATGATGCCTTGTAATATTGCTGACAACTGGTCAACTTAAATACAAGTTTTTCGGGCTTGTAGGCCGTGGTCCAGACAGGATATCTCCCGACGTTTCACCGGAAACTGCGTCCGGCATTATCAAGGGTTCCGCTCCTTTCTTTGGTCAGCAGTGGAATGAGGAAGAGGCTTGAAATAATGGGTAACGGCTAGTAGTGGAGTATTGTTGTTTGAATATGACTGTTGGTTGGGTGGATCTTGGCGATGAACTAACGGCTGGAAGGTAGTTTGGATCTTCAAATTAGCATGGTGAGCCGAGCGTTCTCTTCGCATTCCGGCTGGATCGTCTGATCTCACGTACATGTTGCGGGGTGCGGTGCGTGCTCCGGCTTCAGCGACCGAGCTTGTGAGGGTCAGGTGTTCCCTGCGCGACTGCCGGGCTGTAGCGGGAAGGTTCTTCAGGTTGACGTGTGAGTGATTTCTTGGCCTTGGTGTTCCTAAGAGCCGGGATCCATGTATTACGCACACGTTCAATTTCTTCCTTCCGATTGAAATTGTCGGGGTGTTTGAAGATTTCTATGGCTTCCCGTTGCAGCCTGGCGTGGTAGTGTGTGGTCGTGGAGAGTATCTCCGTGTCCCCGTACTGTACATCGTGACCGGGCAAGAGAGAATGCT
Source organism: Meconema thalassinum (assembly GCA_946902985.2). Lineage (NCBI taxonomy): Eukaryota > Metazoa > Arthropoda > Insecta > Orthoptera > Tettigoniidae > Meconema > Meconema thalassinum. The sequence continues at coordinate 264,480,563 of OX336390.1, read as the reverse complement.
CAGCGACTGACGATTTCTCAGTTTGACCCAGGCGGCTGTGTCTGTTATGTTCCTTGAGTCTGGTGGTCACGCTCCTCTTCATCGTTCCTATGTACACCTTCCCACAGGAACACGGGATTCTGTAGACACCTGCAGTGGAGTGTGGGTGGCGCTTGTCTTTAGCAGATCGCAGCAAGTCCCGGATTTTGGCGGTGGGTTTATAAACCGTCTTCACCCCATAGGTCTTCAGTGATTTGCCTATCCTGTCTGTCACCTTCTTCACGTACGGCAGGAATGCGGTGGCCACCGGAGGGCCCTCTTTATACGGATACAGCAATAAGGAGATTGAGCGAGCCTCTCATCCCAGGCGCCGGAGCACGAGGAAAGATTCTGAGAAAACTCCGGTGGCCACCGCATTCCTGCCGTACGTGAAGAAGGTGACGGACAGGATAGGCAAATTACTGAAGACCTATGGGGTGAAGACGGTTTATAAACCCACCGCCAAAATCTGGGACTTGCTGCGATCTGCTAAAGACAAGCGCCATCCACACTCCATTGCAGGTGTCTACAGAATCCCGTGTTCCTGTGGGAAGGTGTACATAGGAACGACGAAGAGGAGCGTGACCACCAGACTCAAGGAACATAACAGACACAGCCGCCTGGGTCAAACTGAGAAATCGTCAGTCGCTGAGCATTCTCTCTTGCCCGGTCACGATGTACAGTACGGGGACACGGAGATACTCTCCACGACCACACACTACCACGCCAGACTGCAACGGGAAGCCATCGAAATCTTCAAACACCCCGACAATTTCAATCGGAAGGAAGAAATTGAACGTGTGCGTAATACATGGATCCCGGCTCTTAGGAACACCAAGGCCAAGAAATCACTCACACGTCAACCTGAAGAACCTTCCCGCTACAGCCTGGCAGTGGCGCAGGGAACACCTGACCCTCACAAGCTCGGTCGCCGAAGCCGGAGCACGCACCGCACCCCGCAACATGTACGTGAGATCAGACGATCCAGCCGGAATGCGAAGAGAACGCTCGGCTCACCATGCTAATTTGAAGATCCAAACAACCTTCCAGCCGTTAGTTCATCGCCAAGATCCACCCAACCAACAGTCATATTCAAACAACAATACTCCACTACTAGCCGTTACCCATTATTTCAAGCCTCTTTCTCATTCCTCTGCTGACCAAAGAAAGGAGCGGAACCCTTGATAATGCCGGACGCAGTTTCTGGTGAAACGTCGGGAGATATCCTGTCTGGACCACGGCCTAAAAGCCCGAAAAACTTGTATTTAATTATGAACGCCGGCCGTGAAAGCCTAAGCTGTTATAACTGGTCAACTGCCGGTTTTCCTTCCCCTCCAAAGGAAGGCATACTGAGGGATTTTTAACGCTCTTAAAAAATCCGGCGACTTTGGCCTGGTTTGAACTCAGCAATAAATCCAAATCATTTTTGGGCTTAGATTCACTTAATAGAACGCTCCTCTCCCTGTTTGGCAAGAATCTCATTGTTCTCATCGCCGGATGCGGAGGAATATCGCGATGTTACGCAATAGCTGCAGCTCTTGGCCGTTTGACAAAAATAATTGCAATGTTAAGCAATTGGCGCTGCACCTGACCGATCAACGACATTCCCGCTATCCTTGCAGAGTGGCGATCGCAAGTTTAAGGCTTGGAACGTATGTAACCCCATCCCTATATTATTAGGTGTGATGAATATGCATAACTGCTTATTAACAATGGGAAACATTTTTTTTGTGGCACAAACTAGGCACTTCCATGAAAATGTGTACTCCTCCAAGAAAATGTTAGTTTTTAAAGCAAACTATTTTCATTTTTTACCTCTTTAACAATAAAATGCAAAATTACAGTGTACTGGAAACTAACAGTGGCACAATATTTATTTACTGCTAGATTGTTTCTAACATATATTTAGATTAGCAAGTAAAAAATATTTCACAGATGTCCACCCTATGTTGGTTCTTCAATTTAGGGGCTGCGACAATGCGGTCATGTCGCCTCATGTACTTTGGGTGTGTGTAGAATCTGTCTGATAACCGTGTTAATTGTGATGGCTGTATTAGTGTGAGTTATCTGTAATTCAGGTAAGGACTGCAGACGATCAATTTCAAGTAGTTCCTACTTTTGCTACCAAATGCTAGTGTCAATGACACCTAGCTGTGAACTTGGCTACTAGATGTCACCACTACAAGCACCTCACGTTGAACGTTGGAACTTAAGAGAGTTAATCAAGTCTAACCTACAAATTTAGCTTCGCACATAGTGGAAGGTACTTTTACGTGCCATAAATCGATGACATGGGCCCATTGACTTTACTTCCCCTCCGAAGGAAGGCATACTGAGGGATTTTTAACGCTCTTAAAAAATCTGGCGACTTTGGCCCGGTTTGAACCCGCGATCTTAGGCAGCATTTAATAAAGCGGACAGTAATGCTTTAATTATTTTAACTACAAACATGACTGAAGAAACATTGCAGAAAATAATGCGTCTTAATACGTCTCGGGAAGTATGGTCGGAACTACACAAATTGTTTGACGGCGTTTTTGAAGACAAGGTTTATAACCTCTGCTTACAGTTCTTTAGTTTTAAATAGCATCCTGAAGATGATATCGTGACACATATTTCGAAACTGAAAAATTTGTGGAGTGAATTAAAACAAGAAATGACTAAAGATGTTAAAGGTAACTCCGAATTGCCAGATTTATTTGTGATATGTAAAATCTTAGGTACATTGCCTGAAGATTATTTTTCGTTTAAATCTAGCTGGATGTTAATGTCTAAAAGTGACAGGACAATTGATAATCTGACCAATCAATTGTGTGCATATGAAAAGGCTTTGAGGACCAAGGAGGATGAATTTATTGCTCAGGAAACTCTATTCACGGAATCGTCAAAGCAGCTATCCCAGCCAGTATGTTCAACCAAGCCGAAGATGAAAAAGAAGATAATATGCCACTACTGCAAGAAACCCAATCATACTGTCAAAATGTGTAGAAAATGGGCAGCCGATGGAAAACCTCCGAAACCAAGTTGCGCAGATACTAAGGATACGAACATGACACTTGTTGCTGTTACCTCGGCAGTAATGAATGCTGAATATAGGCCTAGTGACTGGTACGTAGATAATGGTGCGACAAGTCACATTAAGAATGACAGAAATTCATTAAAGAATTTTCAGCCATTTTCAACGAAACATTCAGTGACTACAGCTAGTGGTGACAAGATCGAAGCGATCGGAAAAGGTTCAGTAGACATTGAAGCAGCAGTTGGAGGAAAGTGGCATGCAATTACTCTGGCAGATGTTTGGTATGTACCAAAGATTCAGAAGAATCTATTCTCTGTTCTAGCAGCACAAGATAAGCATCCAAAAAGTGAATTCATATCAACTGCAGAAATTTGTAACTTCAAAGTTAACCAAGATGTCAAACTGGTAGGCATACGTGATCGATTTGGAGGACTTTTTAAATTGGCAGTGAGAAATATAAGACCCATTTCTCACAATGAAGTTAATGTCACAGGCAAAGATAACCTGCTACAGCTATATCATGAAAGATATGGACATCAAAACAAGCGCCACGTGAAGTCGATTCTCAGCAAGGACCTAAACATCAAAGTGGAAATGGACAGTGAACTGTGTGAAGGCTGTATTTATGGCAAGGCTCATCGTCTACCGTTTGGCACCATAAAGAAGACAACGGAACCAGGAGAGCTTATCCACACAGATGTGTGCGGACCATTCCAAAAATCAGTGTTGGGATATCGATATTTTGTTCTTTTCAAAGATGACTACACAAAATTTAGGACAATCTACTTCATCAAAGAAAAAAGTGAGGTTGTGAAAAAGTTGAGTAGGTTTATAGCTGAAGCAAAGACAGCTGAACATGTTATTAAAGAACTTCTGAGTGACAATGGAAGAGAGTTTGACAATGAAGAAGTCAAGAAAATTCTTCAAAAGGAAGGAATCACACAGCGTCTCACAATGCCGTACACTCCTGAGCAGAATGGATGTAGTGAGAGAGAAAATCGAACAGTCGTGGAAATAGCAAGAGCCATTATGCATGCTCATGGAAATATTCCACTAAGACTTTGGGCTGAAATGATAAATTCAGCTTCGTACATCCTGAATCGGACAGGACCTTCCAATGTTTCTGGGGTATCTCCATATGAGATGAGGTATGGCAAGAAACCTGGAACGAAGCATTTGCGAATAATAGGATCCACTTGCTATGTTCATGTTCCAAAACAACGTCGAAAGGAAATGGATCGTAAAGCTGTGAAAGGGATTTTGATTGGCTATGATCACGATGAAGGGTATCGAATTTGGTGCAAAGAAGAAAACAGGCTAATCAGATCACGAGATGTAATCGAGAGGAAAAGAATGGATATCCCAATAAATGTCGAGCTACCTAACCAAGTATTTCTAGAATCAGGTACTCAGGCAGAGGACCAGCCTGATGTTAAACCTCAGAGTGATGAAGAAGAGGATTTCTTGGGTTTCGACGACCTTTTCCCAGATGAAGATGACCACCAAAACAATGAGATGACTGGACGACAGCTGCGAGATCGGTCTACACTTAAATGTCCGAAAATTCTTCAAGACTATGTAGCATCTGTTTCAACAACCTTTAAAGAACCAGATGGCTATGCTGAAGCTTTGAAATCGGATGAACGGGATGACTGGAAAGAAGCCATGGATCGAGAAATGAGAGCACATCAAGAAAATGCGACTTGGGTCATGGAGGATTTACCGCCTGGGAAAAGATCCATTCCTTGCAAATGGGTTTATAAAGTAAAAACAAATGCAGATGGCTCGGTGGATAAATTTAAAGCCAGGTTGGTGATAAAGGTTTTTCACAACTGAAAGGTGTCGATTATGACCAGACGTTCAGTCCTGTGGCAAGAACATCTACTATTCGAACACTAATCGCTGTTGCTGCCAATGAAAACATGATGCTAGCTCAAGTAGATGTGTTAGCAGCATTTCTCTATGGTAATTTAGAGGAGACCATATTCAAGAAGCAGCCTGAAGGGTACAATGATGGTTCCAGTAGAGTATGTCGTCTGAAGAAGAGCTTGTATGGGCTGAAACAAGCCCCTCGCTGTTGGAACAAAAAGTTCAGTGACTACATAATCAAATTAGGATTTCGAAGGAGTGAAGCTGATCCTTGTCTCTTCGTTAGGCAGAGAGGTTGCAGCAAAATTTTCTTCGTCCTCTGTGTTGATGATGGCCTGATAGCAGCTGACAATGAGCATGAACTTCAGCAGTTTATTGACTATCTCAAGAAGGAATTCAAAATGACTTCGAAACCATTGTTTGCAACTCGACTCCAACAATTGTGTAACAGCATGGGGGTCTGCAAGTTATTAAATAAGGGAGAGTGTTGATGTTATCCAATAACTTTCTTCTTTCTGTAACATTTCATGTTACAATGTTGGTGTTCTGTGTTACTCGTGTGCCTTTGGTGTTCAAAATAGTAATGGCTACCTGTGGTAGGCTATATTGCAGTTTGTTCATAAACAAGTGATTTAAGTGATTTAAGTGCAGACTTCAATAATTTTTAACGCTCTTAAAAAATCCGGCGACTTTGGCCTGGTTTGAACCCGCGATCTTAGGTATAGAAGCTCAGTATTGTGCCCGTTTAGACCGGAGTCCGCACGACCACATATGCATTTTACCAATAATCAGTCAGCACGAGAGTCAAAATATCCCGGAGCGCCAGATGGGTTAAAGCAAATCGCAAAAACGACATCAAATGAAAAAAATGCTTTACTGATTTTTGGCTCAATGCAACAATAAGGATAGAAGGAGATTCAATTGGGTATAACACATCAAGTAAAATTATCTCAGTTTATTTTGAATTTAAAATTGACTGCAAAAATGCTCAAAGCAGCATCACTCACGTGTGGCGATCCACACTCCTATTTACACAATATACAGAAATTTTCCAAACACATTTGACAATTATTTTTTGGAAACACAAGTCTGATTGTTAGTCCTGTAGACTGTGTTCCAAAATTATTTATGATTAAATCCAGTTCAAATTTAATTGTCTCTACTGGAAATATCGTAGTTCACTGTTTGAATTTTTACATAATATTAACACTCGTAGAATAAATGTTCATAGAATTTTTAACTTTCACTTATTTTTCCAGTTTCAAAAATATATTGTCGAAAAATATTGTTATCATTGAAGCAACACAAATTATTTGCACATATTAATAACATCTGAAAAGTATTTGACCTTGAGCATAGCATCGAAGAACTGTGCGAAGTACAACAAAAATTAATTGTTCTTCTGACATTAAACATTTCGAGAAGTGACTCGATTATGAACTTCAAGTTCCTCACAAAATATATGATTTCTGAATCATCAACTTGATCAATAAATGGTTGAACCATTCAACTATTTGATTTTCCACTTGGAATCATTATTATGAAAAATATTTATATTCATGGCCATTTTAGCAATTTTCACAACTTGCAATTCTTCGACAGAATGCGGAAATAAGAATTGTAGCTTCATAATAAATTCATTTAGTTCATGGCACTAGGATTGAAAATATCCTTCAAATTATTCGTGGTTAAAGAATTATTTTTAATTGGCAGTGGCCCACTCTATTATTTGTGTAAGAACACAATATTACAACAACAACGGCAAAGGTCTTCCTCTGAAGAAGAATAAACTACTATCATGACAAATCCGGGTTCTAGCAAAATCAAAGTCTAAATGGAATTCGTAAACAAGGTTGAAATAAGAACTGATGGTTTCTAAGAAATAACCTTCGGGTCATTCATACGACGAAATGTGTGGCTCCAATACTCCTACTATAAACCTGAGCCATCGAACCTGCTATTTGATTGATGCTCGAAAAAACCTCCTCATTCCTGCGACTTAAACATGCGCACCTGGGAATGGCATTTCAACTACTCCACACATATAAATTTTCTTCCCAAAATTTATACAATAAATCAAGCCTCTGCTTGTTATCAACACTGGAAGATTAATAAACTCACAAGTTTATTTTATTTTACCATTCAGTTCAACCCGTGAATTTACCATACTTATGAAAATCTTTATTTCACTTTCGAGTGTATTTACGTCATGATTTTATATAAATACAAAAATATCCTATTTGATACAATTATCAATTGCTTCCCGTTTCATGCCTCTCCGTGTTATCTGAAAAATATACTTCGCTCAATGCAAATATCAACTGTTCAACCAGAACTGACATGTTGGTTGAATGCGGGCTTGCGCTAACCACTCTCCTTCGGAAAATCTCCTATTCCAAACTAGAAATGATTAAACTACTTCATAGGCTCTTTCTCAATACATATGATTATTATAAAATATAATATCCCAGAATTATTTAGAAAAATTATGAAAATTATTATTATTATTATTAGTGGATTATTATTATTATTAGTTATATTATTTTAAATATGTTTAATTATCATCTCATTATGTGAGAATCCACATGTTCGAACCTTCGAATATGGAAAAATATCCATTCCTCAACAAAAATAATTATTAACTTTTACAGTTACATCGGCTGATTACCGTGATTTCCCAAAAATATGAAATATTCAAATAAATGCTCGAAATGCTCGGTCATCGATCCTAAACTGTTCTGAGTGCTGAAAATACTCAGAATAACTCTAATATGTCTTGCGTAAATCATTGCAAGATTTAAATACGAAGAAAAATAAATAAATGTGTTGGTCATCTGCAGAAAAATAGTTTGTTCCAATTAGCTAGGCATGATATAATTCAAATGTGGCTTACATTTCTTGATGGTCTTGAAGCGTAGCGAACCTGGTCTGTACCAGATCTATCCATAGACATGCCCTATCGAACAAGCACGTATAATCCTTGTATCGGCCGCCATTATATACCCACAATCCGTCTAGTCAGACATAGTGGTAGTATCTCTTGACGTTTGAATTAACTGTTGTTCCATTTTAATATGGGCTTCTATCAAAGCCATAACAGTTTGTTTAAATGGGGTCAGATCTAAGTGATCTATTCTTAGATATGTCAGTTGTAACATAACTCACGGTAATCTTATCAATACAAGAAGACACTGACAGTCTAACCAATCAACGGCTGTCCTGAAGATCGTTCCCTGGGCATGGCTTCTCGCCATCTACCATGCGCTAAGCAACCTGTAGTTTCCCTTGCGTAGACTAATGAACACCACCGTGATAGACTGGTCTTCAGTGTACTGATAGATCGAAGTGGTTAACAAGTTACCAATATGAAAACTGACTGAAATGGACTTAAACATCCAAGTATTAGGTTATTATTGGACTGTGACAAAGTACTAATTCTAGACAAAGTCTAGCATATGTCCATGTAGAAACATAAATATTTCCACTAATGTCTGTAGAAAAAAAATTCAATCACCTCAGTGATTCTCCTCGCCGGAAACTTACTAAGTTCCACTTCGTAGCGCAGCACTTTTGTGACTATCACAACTTTGAAAATTACTTCTGCGTAGATCCGGCAACCATGTGCCTTGGCTCAGCGTAGCAGCAACTTGCTATGCAAGTGCTTGTGTTGGAATGAGCTAACCATGCCTGCGCCAGCCGGCTTTTATTCAAAACTGCCAGGGTCACGTGTCATCAGCTGATATCTGGAAATCCTCATATCTCTGGTATCCCTGGTCCGATTTACTTGATACTAAGTGCATTCTCTTTCATTTGGCCGTGCCAGTAATCTGATCCCAGTCTCAAGTCTCTACTCCATGGTTAACTATTTAATCAATAAATAGCCTCGACCTCTGCTATTACTCGCTACGTCACTTGACATGCAAGTATCGGTAAATTCTTTCCAATTGCTTCGAGAAGCAATGTAGCGCGATATTCAAATATCTCAACTTTCAAAAGCGGCTGTAGCCTTTCCCTTGATATCTAGGTGTCTGAATCTTGGAATACCCATTCCTAGAGTTGGGCACAGTATGCTACCAACTACGCCACCAAAGCCGCTCCACCCTATGTTTACAGTGTTCTTGTTCAGAAGATCATCTGTAACTAATGGTTGGAAGAAGGCATGTCATACAGTGATGGAAGATGTGCCAAAGCAATGTGTGTGCAACCTGTGTCGCTTAGAGCAGATCCCAAGGTAGGTTATGCAGCTGTGCAAACTGTGCTTCTGTTCAGAAATTATGTCATGATTTTCCTCACACTTATCCAAAGAAAAAGAAAAAGAAGAAGAAGAAGAATCAGAAAATGCTTGGACATTTGCAAAATAAATTTTCAAGGGACAGTTCTTAGTTTCTAATTTTAAATATAAAGTATGTTGGAAACAATCAGCAATAGATTAAAATTAGACCAGTTAGTTATTCAGTTATTTTGCACTTTATTGTTAAAAAATAAAAAAAAAAAAATAAAATTAAAAAAAAAAAAACTTCGAAATATGTAAAATTTTATAGAAAACGACTAGGCAGTTGGTACAAAAAAGTAAACTAAAAAAAAAAAACTTTTTGCCCATTTTAATTAACACCATGCCCCTAAACTTCAGGAAACACTGTATAACCAGGTTGGTGAGAAAAGTAATGCCTGGACAATAATAATAATAATAATAATAATAATAATAATATCGTATGGCCTCGGGTGCCTGGTGCAAGCTTTGTTAATTGACACCCAGAGGGTAGCTTGCATGTCGAATTTCGTCGTTCCTTTGAACGCTATGAAAGTCAAGGATGTTAGATATCTAAACTCCTTGACACTATAGCGCTTTCAAGTAGAGAATGGAGGAACTTTGCGTTGGCGGAAAATCCTGAGATTAATTTTGCCATTGAACACGGCCTACTGAATTCAGATGGGTTCTTTAACATGCCAACAACGTATGACATGAGTATCGTGATTTTTGTCGCCTTCAAAAATCACTTACCATGGCCAGGGGCGAACCTGCAATCTTGGGGTTGGTAGTCCGACACTATAACCACTCACCCACCGTGGCAAGCGCCTGGACAATGATCAAGCTTTTCAACAACATAAACAACAGCAACTGACCATCATGAAATAATTCAGGGATTAAAGGAATGTGCATAGATTTGTTTAAAACCCTGGATGATTCTTTTTTTTCCTTTTATGACTGAGCAATCACTATATCATTGACACTTACCGGTAAGGTATAATCAATGGTTGACAAAGCAGGATTGAGCTCCGAAGGCAGGTTGTGTTCACTGATGGTATTGTACTGTAAAGGCAACTGAAAATTTAAAAAGACACAAATAAATACATTAAAAAAATGTATGGGTACCGGTACTGGTAATGAAAAATGATGAGATGCTAAATTATTTCAAACATTATCTCCAGCTCACAGATAAAGATATACAAGCCCAACAGTGAGCTGGGTTTAAACTTCTCACATCCATTTTCTCTCCACAGCTGTTTACAAAACATCTGATTTCAGCAGTACATGGAGGCACTTACCATAATTTGAATATTGTGTTATGAGAAGTGATATACCAGTACTCAATTGTACTTATGAACCATATAAAACTAGTTTTGCATATCCATTATAGATAAGATCATACTTAAGGATAACATAAATAAAAATTAAAAAATCACTCATCTGATCGCAAAGCCTACATGACGTGTGGAAGGAGGGAAACAGTGATTTGGCTGTTAGACTTAGCGAATCCTATTCGGCTGGCACCTGTGTAATTTTACAGTTTTTATCCTGCACATAGTTCTAGTTAGAATTACGTGCTGGTTAAGAAGAGGTGTTAGGGTGACAATCATCATCATCATCATCTTGAGCAGTTTCCAACCGCTAGTCGGGTCTGCTTGGAACATAAGCCTCTCCATCGTTTCCTGTCCATCCACCATCTCTCGTCATTTACTGTGTCCCAGCACACTCCTCTTTCCTCCACACTCTTCTTAACTCCTTTTGTCCATCTGTCCCTTGGTCTTCCCCTTGGCCTCCTTCCCGTCATTTCCATTCCAAACATCTTCTTCGGTATCCTCTCCTCTTGCATCCTCCTCACATGTCCATACCATTGTAGCCTAGATCGCTCTATTCTATTTTGCAATGGTTCCTCTCTTACCATCTCCCTGACTCTCTCATTCCTTACTCTGTCCATTCTTGTCACTCCTACCCTACTCCTCTGGAACTTCATCTCCACTGCTCGTATTTTATTCTTGTCCCTTTCCTTCATCACCCATGTTTCTGAACCATATGTCAAAATTGGCACAAAGTAGGTCTTGTAGATGATTCCTTTACATTTTTGTGGTACATCTTTATTCCATATCATCCCCCTAACACTCTTGAAAAATCCATCTGCGCACCTTCCCCGCTCATTTATTTCCATCCTATTGCCTCCCTTTTCTTCAATTATGCTTCCCAAGTACTTGAAGCATTCTACTTTCTGCAACTGCTGTCCTCCAAGTGTTATGCCCATATCCAGTCTGTTCTTCTTCCTCGTTGTGATGACCACTTCACTCTTTTGTGCTGAGAACTTCATCCCATATGATAACACTACCTTCTCCCACTCATCTAATTGCTCTTGTACTTCTTCCTCATCCTCTCCCCATACCAGAAGGTCATCAGCAAACAACATTGCCTTCATTTTCCTTTCCCCAATGCTATTTACCACTTTTCGTATGATTTCATCCATCACCACTATAAATAACAGGGGTGAGAGGGCACTTCCCTGTTTCAGACCACTCTCCAGTTGAAACCATTCCGTTCTCTCTCTTCCCACCTTTACACAGCTTTTGCTTCCCTCGTACATTGCTTTCACTCTTGCCACTGTCTCCTTGTTCACTGCTTTTGCTCTCATTGCTTCCCATACCTTGTTTCTATTAATACTATCATATGCTTTCTCAATATCCAAGAAGGTCATCACCAGATCTTTCCCATATTCATAATGGTGTTCTTGTAGCTGTCTTACTGCAAAGATGAGGTCAACTGTTGACCTTCCTGGCCTGAATCCATACTGTTCTTCCCTCAGCCCATCTTCAACTTCTGTCCGAATTCTTCTCTCCAGTACCTTCTCAAATATTTTGGTGCAGTGGCACATGAGTGTAATTCCCCTGTAGTTCTTGCATTCCTTCCTACTTCCCTTTTTAAATATGGGTATTATTATCCCTCTTTTCCAGTCCTCTGGTATTTTCTTCTCCCTCCATATCACTTTCATTACTCGAAAGAGCCACTGTGTTCCTATCACCCCTGCTGCTCTCACCATCTCCACACTCACTTCGTCTATTCCCGGTGCCTTTCCCCCTTTCATCTTCTTTAATGCTTCCTCCACTTCTTTCCATGTCAATTCCTTCTCTGAAATGTCTTGGTCACTGCCTGTTTCTTCCTCCACAATGTCCACTACGCTGGTTTTAGTTGGATTTAGGAGTTCCTTGAAGTATTCTCTCCAGATAACCTTTACTTCTTCCATATTTTTGACCTCCTTTCCATTCCTGTCCACCATTCTGACATTTTCCCCTGTATCTCTTCTCTTTGCCTTTATCATTCCATACAACACTTTCTTACTGCCATCACAGTCCTCCTCCATCATTTCTGTCCCTTTCTCCAGCCATTTCTTTTTCTCTTCCTTCACTACTTCTCCTGCTTCTTTCTTCCGCTCTTGGTATTCTTCTCTTGTTCTGTCTGTCCTCTGTTGGAACCATTTCCTGAATGCTTCATTTTTCTTTTTCACTGCTTCCTTAGTTCTGGGGTTCCACCATGGTGTTTCCTTCCACCTTTTCTTTCCACTAGTTCTGCCACACACGACTTCCGCTGCTTCTACCAACACGTCCTTGAACCTATTCCATTCTTCTTCACCTGTTTTCGGATCATCCTTCGGTAATTTGTTCCTCACTAATATCTGGAACTTCTCCTTATTTCCATCCTCCTTCAGCTTCCATGTTCTTATTCTTCTTTCTTGGTTTTCAGTTCTCCTCTTTTCCTTCAGTCCTCTCACCTTGGCGACCAGCAGACGGTGGTCACTGTCCAGGGCTTCTGAAGGTATTACCCTTATATCCGTGATACTCTTCTTTGTCTCCTTCCCGCATAGAATATAGTCCACCACTGATTTCCTAGTCAAATCCCTGTTGTACCAAGTAATTTTATGGCTCTCTCTCTTCTTGTACCATGTGTTTCCAACCATTAGCCCATTTATCTTGCACAGTTCCAACAATCTCTCTCCTTCCTTATTTCTGTTTCCCCATCCTTCACCACCAATCACTTCCTCAAAACCTCTTCTATCAGTTCCGACATGGGCATTTAGGTCTCCCATGACTATCAGGTCTCTCCCCACTAACTGCTTCTGCAACTCCTCTTCAAACTCGTCCTTCTCGCCTTCTGTGCATCCCACCTGTGGTGCATAGACTTGCAGAATGTCCAGGTTTCTACCTTTCACAGTGATTCTGGCTCTAATTATTCTATCACTTACCCTCTTTACTTCCTCCCTCAGCCCTTCTCTCACCACCATTCCCACTCCATTTCTCTTCCCCTCCTCATTTCCTATCCAGTATAGCTGCAAGCCATTTCTCAGTTCTTTTCTTCCTTCCCCTCTCCATCTGGTCTCTGCCAGTCCGAGTACATCCAGTTTTCTCCTCTCCATCATATCCACAACCTCCTCCACTCTTCCCGTCAATGTCGTTATATTCAAAGTTCCGATTCGTAGTCCATTTCCATAGCCAGGTCTGCTTCCTTTAGATCTGTCCTTTCCGAGGCCCGTTCCCGTTTTAAAAGCAGTTTCATATCCACTACTGGCTTGCTAGGCCTAACATAGCTTCACCATAACCCTGGCAAGGGGCCTGTTTTTGGTCCGCGAGAGGTATTTTATTTCCCTCAAACCCTCCGGACAAGTCCGGCGAGCCCCCCTATCCGCCACCTGGGACGCGCCCGATAGAGGAACAGGCAAACCAACCATTAGCCCATTTATCTTGCACAGTTCCAACAATCTCTCTCCTTCCTTATTCCTGTTTCCCCATCCTTCACCACCAATCACTTCCTGCATTTCATAAACACTATAAAGTGCCTTTAGGTAAAGGAGTACCTGCAGAATTTGAAGGATCAGAAACCTACAGTATTAGTCTGGCTATCTTCTCTATTAACTCGCTTTTAAATAAGCTAATGAAATTTAATAAGCAAAAATATTTGCCATAATAGCAAATTGTGTAAATCTGTATTGACTGGATAATTAAAAAACACTTTTTTAATTTTTCTAATGAAATTTACCAATATATTCTTAAAACAGGCTTATATCCAAAACACAGTACGGTATCAAGAATTCATTAAATTTGATTGGTAAAATTAGGGATGTACCAGTTGCTACCAATGATGCCAAAATTGTATCGTTTGATGTTAAAAATCTTTTCCTAAGCATTCCTAAACAATAGGGATAGTAGAATCACTGTTGATGAAATGTTGATGTTTTAACTTCAATTGATCTGATGAGTGTGGTTGAAACTTACCTTAATCAAAACTAATTCAAATATCACAATATATTTTATAAGCAACTGGATGGACTAGCTATGGAATCACCATTGCTAGCAGATAGTTACATGGAAAGAATTTGGATAAGCATTGTTAGAAGGAAGTAAGCGATTTAAGGATAATATCAAATAGTGGTAGTGCTATTTTGACAATATCATTTGTTTGTTTGAAGGTTTGACCCACAATCAGATGCATTTTTGGACATCTATACCCACTCAATAATGCTATCCAATGTTCTATGGAAATAGGAATGGATAATAAAATCAAATTTTTTAGATCTGATCATCAGTATCTGCATTGGATCAATGCTTTTAACATATTTTGAAAGCCAATATTTACTAATAAACATTATTAATACCTCTTAGGAACACCCAGTGAGTCACAAAAATGCTGCATTTCATAACATATTACATCACCTTATGAGTGTACCTCTTTCCAGGGCTAATTTTAATAGCGAATTACTAACCATCAAACAAATTGCTATAAACAACAGATGTAGTACTGGCCTCATTGACAAGTTGAGAAGAGAGTCACTGGAAGGTTTATATTCCCTGCAACTGGGAGAGAAAGAGATAGGAACTTGAAATGGTGCAAAATCATGTATTTAGGAAAATAAAGTTACACAATTGAAAGGAAGTTGAAGCAAATGATTTTAAAACTGTATTTTATTGCCAAAATAATTTCAGAAGTTTAATTGAAAATAGCACAGATAGAATCAAAAAATGTCTAACTGTGACGTTTATAAGCTGCGTTACTCTATTCGCCAATCAGCATACATGGGACAAACGGGGCATAGTTTTAAGAAACAGGTTGAAGAACACGAGAAGAGCTGGCAACTGGAATGTTCGGACCATCTGTGACTTCCACAGTCATGTTGAATTCAGTGTACTTCATTATACATGACTATGAAGTCACAAAGCCCCTAAATAATTCAACAAAAACAATTCTTCTCAAGATGCTGGAGATCAGGTTTGTTTGTGAGCTTCATTAGTTTAAGTCCTGCCAATATCCCTTCCCTGACCTGTCCTGAAAAGAAAAGTACGGTACATGGCCATTGGCTGCATTAATAAAATTATTATTACCGTAGTTCAAATGACCAAGAGAATTTAAATACTTCCATGTGCTCCACTGATTTGTATCTGTCTTTCTGTTTCCTCCTGACCTTGTTTCTTATGCTATTGGTATATGTTTTTTGCAAGTGTTTTGTCTCAGTGATCTACCACATCCCCACTGTCTAGACACTCAAACATGCACAGGTCCCTCTTGTCTAAGCCAATTTTATTCTTTTACCTTTGTTTATTAGCTACTCATTTCCCATGATAATGCCGAAAAGTGAAACATGTTGGAAATAAAATTTTAAATACGGTATAAATGGAAGTGCAAATTATATTTATTTGTATACAATGCAGAACGGTAAGAGATTTCCTACACTTACTGAATTGTGGTTGAAACAGAAGTTGCAGACCCACACTTTTGATCGATAATCCACCTGGCACCAAGGATTGAGAATGGCATGACAGGGACTTCTTCGGCATACCAATGGATCATATTGGACCTCCGGAACATCTACAAATTCAAATTAGCAGTTATGCATGTGCAAGTTACTCAAAGACAATGGTAATTTGCATAAAAAACATTAAAAGACACACTGAGTGGGAGAGGGTTTGGTATCCAACAACAGACGTGGTAAGGGCAGGAAGATTGTTTCAGTGTACTTTCCTTCTATCCTTTTTCTCTTTTTGTACAAATGTTGGTAATAATAAATCGTATGGCCTTGGGTGCCGGGTGCAAGCTTTGTTAATTGACACCCAGAGGGCAGCTTGCATGTCGAATTTTTGTTGTTCCTAAGAGCACTATGAAATTCAAGGAGGTTAGATATCTAAGCTCCTTGACACTATAGCGCTATGTAGTAGAGAAAGGAGGAACTATTGTGTTGGCGGAAAATCCCAAGATTAATTTTGCCATTATGAACACGGCCTACTGAATTCAAATGGGTTCTTTAACATGCCAACAACATATGACATGAGTGTAGAGTGGTTTGATTACAAATTTTATCCTTCTTAGGATAAGTCCAAACAAAATAAAAGTTTGGACACCATGTACATGCCTATGTACATAATCAGTTCTTTTTACTAGCAAAACACGTTTTTGGACCATTATAGAAAGCTTTCTATTCGGTCAACACAAATTGTGCCCAAATACATTAGGCGGAAAAACCAGTATTTAAACACCCTAACTTGAAAGAAATATTACATGAGATATTAATCACAAAATAACATGCTTTTAAAACAAAACAAAAATACAGTCAGTCTGAAAGACTAGACGTTACATCATTTCAAATGACGCATGCTGCAAATGCTACACATGTTAGAAAGACTCAAGAGGGCGTCGAGCTTCAGGACTCTTTCAACAGACTCCATTAACCATTAGCTTCTGCTTCCCGCATGACGTCACTTTCCGTGTGTCTGCATGACGTCACTTCCGTCTCCGTAATGCATAACTTTAGACTCAAGCATAACGATGAAGTCGACAAGATCATTTGAAATGATAAAAAGGGGGGGGTTACTTAATTGGATGTAATAATAATAATAATATCGTATGACCTTGGGTGCCGGGTGCAAGCTTTGTTATTTGACACCCAGAGGGTAGCTTGCATGTTGAATTTTGTTGTTCCTTGACTATGAAAGTCAAGGAGGTTAGATGTTAGATATCTAAGCTCCTTGAACACTATAGCGCTTTCTAGTAGAGAAATGAGGAACTTTGTGTTGGCGGAAACTCCCGAGATTAATTTTGCCATTATGAACTCTGCCTACTGAATTCAAATGGGTTCTTTGACATGCCAACATTGTATGACATGCGTATCGTATTTTTGCCGCCTTTCAAAAATCACTTACCATGGCCAGGAGCGAACCTGCAATCTTGGGGTTAGTAGACCGACACGATATCCACTCACCCACCGTGGCAAGCTACTTAATTGGATAAAAGCATGTTATATTTTGATTAATATCTCATTTAATATTTCTTTCAGGTTGGGGTTTTTAAATACTTGTTTTCCCGCCTAATATAATTGGGCACAATTTGTGTTGACCGACAGGAAAGCTTTCTTTAATAGAACTAGGCAACACTGAAAAATGACTTCTAATATTTCAACATTCTGGGACCTCCTTGTGGAAGTTAAAGTCTAACAAGAAAACCCACATTTCTTGAATAATGTTTATTAAGAATCAGAAATATCACAATTTGCTCGTCAGAGATTCCCATACTAATATATGCCCGGCATGAACAGTTGGAAGTCAAAGGAACTGTTAAAGAGCCTTTATTGCTCATAAAATTAGCTAGATATTCCATAAGAGTCTTTGATTCAACCATTATGGCTATTTTTAAGTTTAATTGAGCAGAACAAAAAATAGCAGAAGTTGGTGAAATTATGTTGTTATCCAATGCCAGATCTTTGAATTTATTCCATTAGCCTAATCTTCTGGGATCCCGATACCACCTTGGTAGGTCATTAATCATTTGGGAGTTAGAACCCAATTTTGGACACACTAGGAGGTGATCTTTATTCCTTATTGTATTTTTCTGTTTGCACATTATACAGCAGTTGAAACTGAAGATTTTGAGGCTATGGAGATGCACAGTGAGGCAGTCATGACCTGTATCGAATTGAATATTTGTTACTACTGTATGTGTTTCCTTGATTTATGGTTGTTGATTTAATGTTTTGCCATGGCTTGTTGTTAGAAAACCAAGAAGGAGAGCGGGGAGGAGGAGGAGGAGGAGAAGGGGAAAGAGAAGGAGAAAAAAAAACTGTTAATATTTACCAAATCGTTCTTTGAGTGGTTGGTACATGCACCCTATTGGTACAATTAGGCGTGAGGCTTCTAGACGACTGGATGGCCAGACATTCCAAGTGAACCGAATGCCATCACGATCTTCATTCATTTGTATGAATTCTTCAAAGGTGGCCATTCTGCAAGAAATAGGAATCCATAAATTTAATTATAAAAGTAAAGTTTTTTTTACATCCTTAGCTTTGAGCATTCTCCTCTTTATTAGCCTTTCTCTGAAGCTCTTGGGGTTGTTGGTCAATTTTCCAGGGTGAGCCTATGTCTTGATTCTGGATTTTGTGGGGAATGAAAACGAAATGTTCGTCCTGCTGCCATGTGGGTTTTCACTCCACATCCCTCAAAGGGTGGGTTAGGGATTTGTGATGAAGCCATCTGTAGCCCTTAGGCCTAGCACTGTTACCATACTGGCATTCGCATGGAGCTAAAGTAGGGAAGCCACAGACAACCACTGTTATGATGTCTGAGGGCAGGATTTGAACCCAGCTCTCTGTTGGTGTATCTAGTATTAGGTTTATCCAAAGCGTACTGTCGACCAAAATATTATGTGCACTCGAGTTTGAAGGTTGTTTGTGAAGTAACCAATAGACCTACATAAAATCAAATAACATCATCATTTTCGTCGTTCTATTGTACGGTACGTTAGTTCATGTAGGTTTGGAATTTTTAATTTATATTTTAATATTTCTTATCGCAGTTGGAACACAAAAAGTGCCAATTTTTAAGCGTGTTTCAACCATGCGTCACATTTAAGAATTATTATCTCAAAAACTCGTCATCAGATCGAATCCAAATTTTAACATCATATACTTTGGAATGTTTTATAACTGGTTTATTAATTTCAAAACTTTGTGTGTGCAAGAAACAAAGTTGTTATCATTTTTGTAAGGTAACTTTTTCTTGGCTCGGGGTGGTTGGAAAATGTAGTTCTTGGTCGTGTTGTAATACTTATACATCAAAAGGAAACTAACACCATATACATTGGAATGTTTTATAACTGGTTTATTAATTTCAAAACTTTGTGTGTCCAAGAAACAAAGTTGTTATCATTTTTGTAAGGTAACTTTTTCTCGGCTCGGGGTGGTTGGAAAATGTAGTTCTTGGTCATGTTGTATTGTACATCAAAAGGTTATGCTGTATGACTGTGAAATACGTAAACTAATTCACTTATTTTAAATCGGTTTGTATTTGTACGGGAAAATAAGACATGGTTCAGCAGGTAGCCGATACGGAGAAAGCTGTACAGCGTTGCAAGGATGGAGCCCATCACGCGTCATGATGCGCCTCACTCAGAAGTGATGGATTCGATCTGATGACGGGTTTTTGAGATAATTTTGTGGCAAACTTGAAAGGAGTCATTTAATAATTTTTCTTTGTTCTGAGATTGGCAGTTACCAGGCCTGATAGACTACTCTCCAGGTTTTCTCTATATTCTTTTTCTTTCATTTCATGATTGACAACTTTGAGAGATCAGACTGTGAGGAATGTTGATGGAGCAATCACTTTGCAATGGTGGGTTACATGGCACTCATTTTGACAATGCAATGTTTCTAGTCTTGGATTACATAAGGGGCGGTAAGTCCAAGGAAGCAATGGAAGCACTGCTTTCAACTTAATTTTTGAAATGAATGAGAATTTATGTGCCTAAAAATGGCTGAGTTCAAAATGTGAGGAAACTAAATTACGGAGTTAGTTGTAATGCATGAATAATTTACATAATTATTCTTCTTTTATTGTTTCATTTTATGGGCTTGTACATTGTGGTCATTTAGTCCCATCTACTAGGGTACGGTATGTGTCAAATTTGTTTGGGAATCATTCCGGTATTCGCTTGGAGTAGAACTGGAAAGCATGGAAAACCACTCCAGGTTGGATGAGGTGGGAATTGAACCTACTTCTTCTCAGTTTGACCTCATGAGGCTGAGTGTACCTTGTGCCAGCCCTCAGACCAGAGCTAAATTTCTTGGCAGAGCTGGGAATCGAACCCGGACCTTAGAGGTAACATCCAAGAATACTAACCAGTGCGCCACAAGGGAGGCAAAATTCATCTTCTAGTCAGCAGGTGTCAGCACTAGTCAGTTATCAACAAACCGACCCTATCCACCCTGGTCTACGAACAAGGAAATATTCTTTACGTGTGGAAGCACTATTTCAGCAGAAGGTTGACACACTAAAGTTAAGGTGGCCGGTATGTGACAGCTTATGTTTTGATGAATGGTGAAAGTTCACAATAACAATATTCCTTCCTTTTGGATGGTACAGGTATTTGGTCCCCCTAGTCAATACTATGTACTGTAGTTTTTCATTAAAAACTTTAAATTTAATGTACATGCTTCGGACAGAGTTTATCCTTCCTCATCATAGTTCAAAAATTATAATGAAACACGTCTTAAAAACACATACCGAATAAAAACCCTAGGTAGGTATTGTTAGTCATTACTTAAAAGCATGCAAAATGTATCATTGAAACACTTTGAACAATATGTATACAAAATACAGAACATGAACTAAGCTTGGCATATCGCGTGAGCTTTCCAGTGGGTGTTGTAAGGACTAATGAGGTTTTCCGTTTCTCAACATCTTGATCAACTTGAAGGACCCAAATTGACAACAGTCACAAAATAATTAGAGCTGTCAATTTAATCATTTAATTGGACCGATTAATCTAAAAATGCCATTAACCGATCAATGTGCTTTAGTCGATTAATCGAACCGATTAAATTTGTAGTGTGGTGTAGGAAAAGTAATTGTTTTGCGTAGCACAAAACCTATGTAACTTATTGTATTATTTGCCATTTGGCATCAGCTAACGACAAGTCATTAAAGTTAGCTGATGCTCATGCCTTTGCTTCAGAAACATAAAAACGATAATATCTCCTTAATTGCTTTCTTCTAAACTGAGGGATTTGACCACCGCTTTTACAAATAATAGGAAAGGAAATACGTGACAGGCTATTATTGTCTAATTACTGAAGTTTACAAGTCGTTGGTGGAACCTAGAAGATGACTTCGCAGACTCTCTACAATGATGGAAAATAAATTCAGTCCAACTTGCCCACATAGCGAAAAAATAGCTTTGCATTCCAGCTACTTCAGTTCCGTGTGAGAAAGTGTTCAGTGACACTGGAAATATTGTTACTAAGAGAAGGGGAGCTCTTAGTTCTGAGCATGTCAACTTACTGATATGTCTGAAGTCCTGGAGCAAAGAAGTGTGACTGTAAGTAACTGTGAACTTCAACTTCAAACTTTTGTGTCGTTAAATAATCAATATTGAAATATATTTTAAATAATATTATTACCGGTAACTTAAATGCTTTTGAATTTTTTCTTTTTTACTTGCATGTCACCAATACAATAGAAAAATTTATCTTCCTCATAGCAAATGGAATTGTAATCATCATCATCATCATGAAGCGGCTCCAGTTTCCTGGGTGCGGTGAATGAGCGCTCGTCAGTTAGTTCTCTCCAAGAATGTCTGCCCTTCCATGAAAATCCACAGCCTGCTTCCAGTCTCCGACCGGGTCAGGAATGGAATGAATGAAGCCCCCATCTAGCGGCGAGGATATGAACTGTGCCGGCTGCCGAGGCCTGACGCACTCCTCTGGGCTGCCCTTCCATGACCTGCTGCAAATCCAGACCTCTCCCTGCAAGATCATTTCTAACCTGGTCGATCCATTTCTTCCTCGGTCGACCTCTTAGTCTAGCTGTTCTTTGTGTGTCCAATCTTCTGAGATGACCGAACCATTTCAGCTTGGCTTCATCACAGATCTCATTAAGAGATTGCTCTACTTGAACAAGATGGCATATCGTATCTTTTTTTATTTTGTCCCTCCTTGTCTTCTGAATCATAGTTCTTATAAACTTCATCTCCACCGCCTGTAGTTTTCTGGTATTTCTCTTGGATTGGGTACAGGTTTCCAAGATATATATCGGTACAAAGAAGCTCTTGTAGAGTATTAGTTTTGATCTTAAGGGAACTTGCTTATCCCACGAGATGATAAAATTGCACTCCATGTTGAACTCTTACTAGTAATTTCTGCAGATGGTTGGTTATCTGTGGACACTACACTGCCAAGGTAACAGAACTGATGTACTTGTTCTTGTCAGGAGAAATCCTGCTACCGTATGACAGTAGACGGTACTACCTGCGACTGTCTGGCTGATGGTCTGGCGGCCAGTACCAAACCAGCCAAACTAAGGGAGAACCAACGGCTACGGGCGGAGGAGTTTTCCTTTAGCAGGTTGAAACCTGTGTGTAGGAAATGACACACAAATTTATCACAACGCTGCTGCCTTGCAGTTGAGATAGGGGACTGTCAAAGGCTAAGGGAGTTAACCCCAACAGAAAATCTTCCTCGTGCGTTAGGCCCAGCAAGTCAGCTTGAGGAGTAAAATTGTCAAATTGCTTTCAACAATAAAACGAGCCTCGGATGTAAGAAATTGTAAACATTTTTAAATATATTATTCAAAGGTTTCTTTTCCTCAAACTGATACTGTTTGAAACTGACTAAAATTCGATTAATTGACCGATTAACCGATTAAAGGCATTCAGTTAACCAATCAAAATTTTGAATTGATTGACAGCTCTAAAAATAATCAATAACTACAAAATATGTGACCATAACAAATTCAACACCAACTGAGGTTGGTGGAGAAAGTGAGATAGGCCTTCTCTACAGAGTCAAATGATGCAACCTCACAAAAGACGGTAGGTTGTTTCCTCAATTGTAATGTTTTAAATAATGTGACTCAGATTGTTTCTCACACCTGATAATTATACATAGTAAAATAATAATATTTTCTGAGCAGTGACTGGCATCAAGGAATCATCTTGTGACATGCTTTGCAGTTCATGACTCATTTCAAGGCGTGCAGAAATGGCAAATACTACGAGCCAAACTCTCACTGTGTTTGTGTTTCATGCAATGGAAGCTCGAGATCGATACCTGTAGTAAAAAGTAGTGCTCTGCAAATGAAAACAGGAACGCTTGAAACTTATGCTAAACTGTGAGCTTTCCTGTTATTTTGTAGGGCCATTGGCTGCATTAAAAGATATTATTATAATATTTTCTGGCAAAGGTGCAAACAATAGAAAAAAAAAATCAAGCAAGAAAAAGACAACTATAATAGGAACTTTATAATAATTGAAATTGGGGAACTAAATAAATCAATGAAACAATCTAGTCAGCTAAGGAGAATCAAAACTGTATTTTGGATATGGTACATCTACATGACTGTTAGATTCTTACTATGTTTTTTAAATACCTGTATAAATGTTTTTAAGGGATGTTTCGTTATAATTTTTGAACTATGCCGAGGAGGGACAAAATGTGTAGGCCCTACGTAACATGTACACTGGATTTATAATGTTTTAAATGAAAAAATATATAGCATTGACTAGGCAGACCAAGTACCATCTAAAAGGAAGGAATATGTTTCATGTAAGTCAATAGGGATCATATCGCATTTTTAACCAATTGTCATTTCAAGGTGTGCAGAAATGACAAATATTACAAGCCAAACACTCACTGTGTTTGTGTTTTATGCAATGGTAGCTAGAGATCGATACTATGCAATGACCTGTAGTGGCATGTTTCTTTCAAATGTATCATGAATTCTTTGTGTTGCCTTTTGTTGATTCCTCAGATGAATTAATATAACTTTTGAGTGATTTTGTTGTGGAGGTAAGACTCTAAGATTACTGCAGGTTAATTGTCAGAGTATAGGAAATAAATTAATTGAATTTTGGAATCTTGTAGAGGCATATTCTCCGGACATTGTCGTTGCTACTGAATCTTGGTTAAAAGAGGATATCAATAGTAACAAAATAATTCAAGCGACCTACGAAATGTACAGAAGGGATTGGGGGAAGCGAGGAGGTGGGCTATTTATTTGTGTGTGCAAAAATAGCTAGTTTCTTAAAGTGGGCTGATACGGATTATGAAATGTTATGTGTACAAATCTCGGATAAAGGAAATAAATTCCCTCTTCAGGTGATAGGGGCGTATAGAGCACCGAAAGATAACTTTTCTCTCCTCGACATACTGTATGATAAAACTTGTACGGGTAATGCAATGAAAAAGAGCATAATAATTGCTGGAGATTTAAACCTCCCCAAAGTAGACTGGTCTGGTGAGTCAACTAGCCGTGGTCAAGCTCAGAGCGCTGCAAACAAATTCTTAAGGGATGGGGGATTTTCCCAAGTAGTTGACTTCCCAACTAGAGACAATAATACCTTAGAGGTTTATCTCGTAAGGCCTGTAGAGCTGTATATTAACTGTCTGAAAGTACCGGGAATCAGTGACCATTCTGGGGTTGAATTAAATATTAGATACGGTGTTTGAATTAAATATTAGATACCGTGACATTACAAAATTAGACTCTTTATATAGCAAACAAAATCACATTCCAGTATCACAGGGCGGATCAGGGCAAATTTCAGGGGTATTTGAATGAACTATTTGTAGGATGGGCATTGGAAAGAAATCACATTAATATCCTGTGGACTAACTTTTTGAAAATTTTAAGTAGCGCTATTGATAAATTTGTCCCATTTAAATTACTGAAACAAAACCCAGATCCTGAGTATTACACACAAGAAATCAGGAGTCTAAAATGGAAAATTAGGAAATTATACAATAAAAGATATGATAGTGACAAGTATATGTTGAAATTTAAGTCCTTATCAAGAGAGCTCGTCTTAAAAAAAAAGGGCTGCTCATGACAAATATATGCAAGGTTTATTTGGTTCGGGAGGCGATGGGTGGAAAAATTTTTACAGTTATGTTAGGAGAAGAAAGGGAAATTCAAATAATTTGTCTATTATAATGTCCGGTGATGGTAAATTAATTACTGAGAAACAGGCCATTGCTAATGAATTAAATGTCTTTTACGGTAGTGTGTTCAATAAATTCAATAGCTGTGTGTTGGACCTTAACGACGAATCAGGGGCTCCCCTTTTCCAAATAAACCAGTCAGCAATTGTAAAGCTAATACAAAAATTATGTTACAATATATCGAAGGGTCCTGATAATATTGTTAGTGAAGTACTTAAACTAGGAGGTAGGACCGTAGCACGATACATGGAGGTGATGTTTAATGTGTCCATAAACAATGCGCAAATCCCAGATGACTGGAAAAGAGCTACGGTAGTCCCAATATTTAAGGGAGGGAGCAGACTTGAATTGGGCAACTACAGGTCGTTTGTAAACAGATGGAGCATCTCATTTGCGACTACTTGAGGGAACAGTGGGAAGGATTATCATGGTTTAATGATAGGCAACATGGATTTCGGAAAGGTAACTCATGCGAGAGTGAGATGCTATCACTTTTTCAAGATATTAGCGAATCGATAGACAATGGAGTTTCAGTCGATGTCGTAGTGAAGGCATTTGATGTACCATACGACATGCTACTCCATAAATTAGCTTCAACGAAGATTGATAGAAGAGTAATTTTATGGATCCAAGAATTTTTGACTGGTCGTTCCCAGAAAGTAAAAGTCGAAGGCCTATTCTCGGATGAAATTACTGTAACGTCGGGTATCCCTCAGGGAAGCGTAATCAGAACTTTGTTATCTTTGGCGTTTATAAATGACTTACAAAATGGAAATCGTAGTGATTGTCGATTGTTTGCGGATGATTGTGTAATATATTGAAATATACATGACTCACAAGACAACGCAGTACTTCAAGACGACCTGAACCTGGTCTATAAGTGAGCGATTGAAAATAAAATGAAAATAAACACCAGAAAATGTAGTCTCACAGGGTGACCGCTGGTTACCTAAAATTATTTTCCCTGTGTTTTCCCTGTTCTATTATATTTTTTCCCTGTGTCAAATTTAACCTTTTACTAACACATATACTTTAATAAGGATACTATTTATGTTTATTTTCAGAAAATAAAACAAAATTTATGTACTTTTATTTATTACAGAACATAAAATACATAACACATATAGTCTCTTACGACAACAAATTAAATAACTTGCACGTTTCATTGATCACATTTCAAAATAATCACAATTATTTAGGTACATGTATAATGATTATTTCTTTCTTCAATGTTTTTATTTTCATTTCCAGCTCATGTTGCATTGTGCGCAATTCTTCCTTTTCTTTATTTAATGCCATTAACACTTCATCCTCTCTTTTCTTCCCTCTCTCGTACCCACTCAACTGTTCTATTTCCCGTAGTTTTCGTTCTTTAATAGCGATCTGTTCCTTAACCCTAGCCCCACAATCGTAACGAACAATTTCATCATCAATGATTATATCTCCACCTGCATCCTGAATTCTATCCCATGCTCTTTTCATTGCTATGAGAGTTTCCTCGTGAATGCTTTCCACTAACATTTCTTCGTTAATAGAAAAATAAACCTCCACAAAGTCGTTACCATAAGAAAATATGAGGATGATTTTTATGATCTGCCACCTATCTTTATATTCTTCCAAGCCCTTGAACTGTTTAGTATAAAAATTATCCAGACGAGATTTACTCATATCAAATTGTTCAAGCTTGGTCCTTGTTGACACACAATATAAAACGACTGAACTGAATTATGGCTCGATCTGACAAAAGCACAGTCACATGCTGGCTGGTGTTCCTTGCTTTGTGAATTTTTCCTGTCATGTGGCTAGTGATAGCTCCCTTGCCCATGTTGCTCAAAGCAATCTGTTTATTGCACACGTTACAAAAAGCATGTTTTTTTGCATTCTTGGGAACTTCTTCTAACCAAGGCTGAAAATCTGGGTACTTTGACGGTTGGAGATATTCTGGATTGAATTCCGATGATCCCTCCATGATCTTCAAAAAATACTAATACAAAGGTGTTATTGTTGAATAGTGAACTTTAGGTTATGTCAACCATCGTCGTTGCAGTATTTGTTTTATTACTCATTACAGGCAAAGAAATTCAATTGACCTGTATGTCTATTCGCTCAATGCTTCTTATTAAAAAAACACTTTGACAATCTGCAAATCATTTACTTACACAAGTTGACAGTACAGGAAAGATGCCTGGGACATAAGTAAACTCGATTCAGATTTTGTGCCATCTGTTCAGTGAATCACGTTACACCACAACTATACCTTATTCCATATAAGTTGAGAGTCTTGTATGCAACATTAATTAATACCGCCAACGATGCATTATTATTATGCCCAATCATACGTTGAGGCATTTTTTTAATCCTGCCAAATTTTCCCCCTGTATTTTCCGTTTATTCTATGCAATTTAAATTCCCTGTGTTCCCTGAGTTTTCCAGAAAGTGGTCACCCTGTCTCATAAAAATAGGGAAAGGGCGAAGGCAAGATTTTCAATATAATATTGGCTCGGAAATACTTGTAGAAGATTCTTTCAAATATTTGGGCATTAACGTAAGGAATGATATGAAATGGAGTACTCATGTAGGATGCGTAGTTTCTAAAGCTTACAAATCTCTCCACTTTGTAATGAGGGTATTAAAAGGAAGTAGTACCTCTGCTAAAGAATTAGGATATTTGTCAATTGTAAGACCTATTCTGGAATACGCCTCGGCGGTTTCGGATCCATATCAAGTAGGGTTCATCAATGAGTTGGAAATGGTACAAAGAAAGGCCGCTAGATTTGTGCTCAGTGACTTTAATCCCAGGAGCAGTGTGAGCCGTATGTTAAAGAAACTTGGGTGGGAATCACTGGAGGCTAGGAGGATGAAATCTAGACTCTGCGCTATGTACAACACGTATACAAATCAACCAGCATGGGGTGAGCTTGGCAAACGTATGGGAAAGCCCACTTACATGATCAGGAGTGATCATCCTTTCAAAGTTAAGGGCCGACCACAGCGTACAAATTATGGTAAATATTCTTTCGTTAACCGGGCCATTGATAACTGGAACTCTCTACCTGCCGCAGTCTTACAGCCTTTTCCCAAACATATAGGTGTGTTTAAGAAAAGACTGACATCATCATCTTGCACAGTTTCCAGCCACTGGCCGGGTCTGTTTGGAACATAAACCTCTCCAACGTCTTCGGTCTTCCCACCATCTCTCAGCCTCCACCCTTGTCCAGTCTTCTCCTCTCTTCTTCACGCTTTCTTCCACCCCCTTCAGCCACCTGTCTCGGTCTCTTTCCTTCCCACTTCGTCTCGTGTATCCTCTTCTCCTCCATTCGTTTTACATGTCCATACCATCTAAGTCTAGATTTCTCTATACCATCCTGTAATGGTTTCTCCTTTATCAATTCTCTGATCCTCTCATTTCTTATTCTGTCCCTCTTTGTAGCTCCAATACTGCTTCTCAAGAACCTCATCTCATTGGCCTGTATTTTGCTCTTCTCCCTTCCTTTCATAACCCAGGTCTCCGAGGCATACGTCAGGATAGGGACATAGACTGACGATTTGTGTAAATACTCCAGTTTAATTGTTAATTGTTATTGAAATGTTATGTATAATTATGTATTTGTTATGTATACCCAATTAGCCACCGGGGGACACACCCCCAATTGCAAATAAATGAATGAAAAAAGTTAAATATTAAAATATGCAAATTTAATAACCTGTGAAATATGGGTGCATTTAGAAGCAGCGCCCTCACAGCAAATAAAGTTGCTCACAGCCTGTTCAGCTGAATGCTGCAGAGGATGCGTCTTATTGAGTTAGAGTTGACTGGTCTGTGGGTTCGATCCCAGTTCAGACCTAGGGCATTTAAGGAAGTCTGAATGCAATAGGCATGTGTTGACAGATTTACTGACTTGTAAAAGATTCCAACAACCATGCATATTAAAAGCCATAACAGTTTAAAGGAGTATTCAACCCACATTATTATTACTATTATTTATGCTATTGCTTTCCTAACTTAGAAAATCAGGACACAGCAATGAGTAATAACTCGGACAGCTTGATAGTGTTCCTCTCTGCACCTAACAAACAAAAAGAGATGAGAACCAACCAGAGGAGTTGTAGTGTTGTAAAATAGGCCAGCTGTAAGCTTACTACCCACAGGACTAAATTTTTCAACTCGCCTCCAAGTACGGTAACCAGTTGGGAGTATTGTACATGGTTCACTATACTGCACTTGACCTGGGATAACCAAGCCCAGGCAGTCAGAACTGTTAAACTCATAGGCTTGCAATAACTCTTCAAAGAAAAAAAGAAAACAATTGAAAGAAATTTGATAGGCATATAGGCTAATTATGTTCATAAAACTTTACAAGAGAAAATATTTAGATGGTTGGTAATTTAGCTGTTCTAAAGCTACAAATATCTCAAATTCTCTAGCTTGAGAAGTGTTATGATCATTTATTTCAAATTTATGTTCATTTGAAGTACAGTGTTAGAAATGTTGGCTTTTGGTTTGGGTTTATGCAGAAAATACCCAGAAGTTGTACTCTAGTTAGTTAGTTATTGTTGTTTTAAGGGGCGGAACTACGAGGTCACCTGCCCCTAAAGTTGTACTCTCAAAAATTAGCTTGTCCTCTCGCCCCATGAAACCCGATGATGACTAGGGACTGGTTCAAATGACGAGATCGAACGAAAATTTGAGATCCCCGTCATAAAACGCAGAGACCTATAAAAAAAACCTATTGCTAACACGTTTATTAGTAGGGGCAGATTACCTCGTAGTTCCGCCCTTTAAAACAACAATAACATAACATTACACGTTTATTAGCAAGATACCAATGCAGCGCTTAATAGCCTAATGCAATAAATATATCTATTCAGGGGATAATGTCAGGATGTAGGTACATTCAGTCTGTCCGAGACTTTAGTTGGTTTCACGACGGTTCAGAACAAGATCAAATTGCATTTAAAGAGCTATAATTTAAGTACTCTTGTTTACAAACATGTATCGTCACAAGTCATGGAAGTTTACAGGTCTAGGAAGAAATGGTTTCACTAATTCACTCGACAAGACAACAAACCAATACATCGAAACTGCTGAACTGTAGTCAAATAATAGCAATTCATAAAGATAAAGAACGTATTTACCTCAAATTTTCAGTCTGAATGTGTAGATTTCTATTTCTAGACCGAGTTTCCACGCGTTAGGTAGCTTTACAATAGAACGACACTTATTCGTAAACTGAAGTTACACAGCTATTTCATTGACACACCAATATGATGGTATAAGTTTAATAAGACAACAGATCTCTTTATGTTATGCGACTATAAGGCCGTAAGCATGAACTCTCCTTCCTTTGCGACAGATTCCAACAGAATAACCTCATTACTGCCTGTTTCCGAGTTGTGGCGTCAGGTGTCAGGCAAAAGGTCCAGCTAAAAAGGTTCCACGAGTACAATACCAGAGTGGCAGTAAATGCGTGGCTGACTTGCACAATAATGATCACAAGTGTGACACGAACACAAGGGAGGAGGTGGGGGCTAGACAGACATACATTTACACGCCAGATATTTTTCTTAACATCCCGAGAGAAGTGGGGTAGGCCTACCATGCATGCAATCAAGCTTACGGTACCGGTACCAGGATACTTGTTCTCTCTAGAACTTCTACAATCCTAAAACATTATTTCTGAGCTGAATTGAACCATATCAACCAACGTAAGATTTCTATATATTTGATACTAATGGGCACGCTGATTGGCTGGCTCTAGAGTGACGGCTAGTCCACATTTTGTGTCAGATCATAAGAGGCTAAGAGAAAAGAAGTAAGACCACTGAAGATTGCTACTCAACGGAAGGTGGACAGAAGCTAGACAGGCCCAATCACGACCTTCGGAATGACATAACACGTCTAGCAGTACATGGTTCCCACTGTAAGTTCTGCCACGATATCTTCTTCCATCAACCTACCGGTAGTTAAAAGTGCGTCTGTATAACTTATGCCAGGAAAGATGCGAGATCATATATTTGATAAATGTGAAAATCCAACCAAGTCACTTAGTGAATATAGTAAGGAATAATAATGATTTGAGCCTTGTGTGGCATGTTTTAAATAGAATTTAAAAACAATTTTATTCTGAATCTGGCCATTGGCCACAATAAAATTAATTGAGTGACGGTCTGACTGGACATTCGGAGTTTTGGAAAATTTCCCGGCGGGCTGATGCGAATGAGGGCGACTGGGGATTTTTCCCCCCTCTCTTTCTCTCTTCGTCACTATCTCATCAGTGACATGCTTACCTCTCTGAAACAATTTTGTTCTTGCTTCCCTTTTTCCTTCTTCCTGTTTTTCTCCCGCGCTTACCTCGCATTGTTAATGTGCAAGGTTGCCAGGTTATAAGAATAGCAAGGAGGAGTCTTTATAGTGGGTCAAATGAATGTTGGCTAGAGCAGAGCAAAGTAATCAACCAGTATGGACCACTGCGATCCAGCTGGCAGTGGTATGGACACTTCAGCTGGCCTTTGCCATTGATTTTTCTCGTCACGGTTTTCGAAACGACCGGAAGCATGGCACGCACACATAGGCGTCAGTTCGTCTTGTATCAGCGAGAGAGTAGCCTGCCGATTATTCTACCTTCCAAGATGAACCTAAGACTTAGTACAGCTTCCCTTGTTCGAACGTTCCTCCTGAAACCAAATTGGTCTTCACCCAACTCAGTTTCTATCTGCCTTTCTATCTTGTAAATTATTCTAGCCAGATCATTGAAGAATGAGTGATACGCTGATTGTACGGTAATCTTCACATCTGTCAGTTCCTGCTTTCTTCGGTACAGGGACGATAACATTCTTCTTGAAATCATAGGGTACCCCATCGGTCTCAAACACCCTACATACCAAGTGAAATAACCTGATCAGACCATCACCTATGTAGCGTAGCAACTGAGTCGGTATATCATCTATGCCTGGTGTTTTGTTCCTGCTGAAGTCTTCCAGTGTTCTATCAAATTTTTATCTCAATATTAAATCTCCTTTCTCATCCTCATCAATTTCCTCTTTCCTTTCCATTACATGATTCTCAATCACCTTACCCTTATACAATTGCTGTATGTAAGCTTTCCATCTTTCAACCTTTTCTTCCTTATCTGTTTGAGGTTTCCCATCTGAATCCTTAGTATTACAGCACTGATAAGCTGTATCTACTTTTCCTACTTTCAGACAATTTTCTATACCTACACATTTCTCCTTCATCCATTCTTCTTTTGCTTCTTTGCAATTCTTGTTTACCTCATTTCTCAGACGTGTGTGGTGTATTCTTTGGAATACACGGTAAGACAGAGTTAGCCTTCGCTGCTCTTTGCTTAACTTATTTCTTCCCTTTTTTCTCAAACACCAACAGTGATTTCTTACCTTTTCTTTTATGTGCGCACCTTGTTCACACTGTTTAAAAGTTTGTTGTAGATATAATTTCCATGATCAACCTAGAGGCATCTAGCAGCTAACTGCTGAAGTTCCTCAACATCTCTATGTTCAAGAGGACTTCCTTCCCCATCCAGCCACAAGATGTCGCCGCTATCTTCAACTAACATCTCCATGCTCAAGAGGACTTCTACAACATACCCTTCCACCAGGCTTCGCTATTGACGCCTACTATCAACTCCTTGAAGATTACTTTTAGTTTTATTTCTAAAGTTGGTATTTCATATGTATGTTCCTTTGTTTTTTCCCCCACCCCCTTCCCGCCTTGGTACCTCTGTGCTTCGTTGTGCGGTCCCCACTTGTGTGTTAGTATTCAAAGCTCACAGTCGGAGCTGTTTTAATCCCTTGGTTGGGGGTAGTTGGGATAAAACACTGTTGTGTCAGTGTGCTAATTTAGAAGGCTATTTCTGGATGAGAGTAGCTTCCCATGGTTGGGAGAGACTACTGGTGTGGTGTGTTGGTGTTAGTGTTTAATCTCTTGGGGGCGTCCCTGCAAGATGCAAGTATCTGCTAGGGGATGAATGTTTAAGTGCAAGCTACTAAACTAGCCTGCCAGCTGAGCGGAATGAGTAATTCAATAAATGTGCCGATTCAGCGGCTCGACGCTCTGCAGTCGAGTCGCGTGCTGTGAGTACAATGGAGTCTGACGAAGCAAATACTGACCGCTGCGGTCAGGGGCACTTATGGCTAAGGTCAGGTGGGGTATGAGGATGTGAAGTGGAGTGTAATCAGTAATACAAGTGTAGCTACTGACCAAGTATTTAATGGCCAGTTGATGTAATGGTATGTTCCTCTTGGGGAGTTTGAGCAAATATAAATGTGGTACAATTTGTAAAGTGTCAGGGTAGGTGTTTTACAAAATAAAGGATTCTGAGCACAAGCTGGATTCTCACCTGGTGTAGAACGGACGTCGGGCAGAGCCACTGGCGAAGAACACTACAGAACAGATAATCCTTCCCTTCTGGGCTCCGTTCTTATACGTTGCGGCGCTGCTTGGTCAGCATTGCGTCGATGAATCTGCCCCAGATAGTTGTTAGTGTAAATGTTTGTGTATGTTTTGCAAGTAGTTGGCTAACCTCCTAGGCTTAGGTGGCCGCCGCTTGCTGTGTAGAGATATGTCCTGGAGTTATGGTGTTTCCAGTTGGGGTGGTTTTGGCGAAAGATGGCGGGGTAGCTCTCAGGGGGTACTGCCCCCCGGGCTGTACAAGTCCCCCTCATCGATTAGTTTGCATCCTCGCGAACGGGAAGTAGAGTAGGCGTGTCGTTGTGATGGTTTCTTCTGGTTTTCTCCTCGTACCTCTTCTTCTTCGTCTTCCGTGTCGGAATCGTGTAGGTGTATCGATGTCGTGGTGATGTGAGTCTAGCGTGTGCTCAGAGGGGTAGGTTTTGGGTATACATAGTTATACATAGTTAATTGTTGATCTGAAATGAGTCACTGTAAAATTTGACATTGGAAATAGTAACGATAAAAAAAAATACATGATCTTGACATTATATCCATGTTGGTATTATCTAGGGAGGAAAAAAAAACTATGGCTGGACGGGTGGTTGTGCCGTCCGGCGCTGTGTGGAGAAAAAATTGCTCCCTGCGATGTATTGTGTAAAAGATGGAAGAGAATAGAAAAAAACAGGTGCCCCAGGGTATAAGTTAAAGGTATATCAGAATGGTTTATTTTTGGGATGAAACGGGACACCTTTACAAATTTTGGCGTTAGGAGAATAGAAAGGAAAGAGACAAAAGTGTGTAGTAATGTGTTTGGTGTTATGATGTTGCAGTGTTTTATGTATATTCTTCATATTCGACGGTTTGACAGTTGCTTACAATTTTTATTACAATCCTTATGTTCTAACCTTAATTATATTATTACTATTACTAAACCTCATGAGTATCTTTTTCCTGTGTATATGGCCATAGCGCTGTTCCTTCTTGGCCACCTTCACCTTGTGCCACTCATCTGTGTCCCTTGACCTGCCACTGTGGTTTAGTGGCTAAACCGTTCACCTGTTGTCGTGAATTTCCCTCCGTGGGTGGAAGAATTCACCTTGATGGCTAGATTTGGCACTTACAAGATTGTACCATTTCTGGCCATCGTGTGTCGCTCATTATTTAAGCGGTTTCATATCTGTAATTGCGTCAGCATCGCTTGGTGCCCCACGGTCACCTTACGTTGCTGGCCGCGGCGTCGTCACCTTTAGGGGTGCGACTGAAAAATGACGAAGATCAGTGGGTTTGTGTGTGGGAGATAAGTAGTGTAATTCATTGTTGGAAGTATATTTACAATAGACATGTTTATGCTCCTCGTCCTCTGTTAAATAAAATGCATTCATGGCCATTTCATATGTGGTTCTGTGCATGCCGTTGCTTCCTGGCTTTCCTGCATTCCTGAAAGTGGATTATGTTATGATTACAGTACATGTATATATATATCAGTTCCCTCGCTGCGCTTATTATATAGACTAAGTGTAACGCCCCTTAAGGGGAGGTATGACTGAATTTTTCGGATTTTCAAGCAAAAACTCGTTTTTTGTTTTATTTATATAAAAATACCCTAATTCTTCCTCTTTCAGAAAATCATCTCAGTTTAGTAATTCCGGCTATTTTGAAGCTTGTAGAGGCCATTTAATGTGAGCGCGCATGGCATTTAATAGCCCACTACCACGCCCACTTTTCCTGTAATAGCATAATGATAGTTTTCTGTATGTTTTTTTGTCGATTATTCAAGTATTCCGCGGCGTATGTGTCGTAGAGGCACACCTGTGCAAGCTGACAGTCGTTTGTTTACTACGTAGTCCATATAACTACGTTATGTCATTTAATAGTTCAATTTTAACTAATTTAGAGAACGATTTCTCTCTTCTAAATTGCATTCCATTTTTTTCACACAACTATACTATGATAGTTAATATTATATATATATATGTTTGTATTATTTACATTCTGAATTTCGTATTTGTGTTGACTGTAGTAGTACAAGCATGGCTTCCCTGTTTGTTTATGTTATTGTAATGCAAAAGTAACGTGTGGTTTCAGTACAGCAAATTACATATCCAAACTAGTGATTATTCAGTGATGTGTTTCGTCTTATTTCCTTTGTAGTTGTGTAATTTATAGTGTAGAGGTCTTAGTGCGTCGTTTTAGTGTATAGATAAGTAGTGATTATAGTTTTTAGGTTAGGCCTATAGCAATAGTGATTATTATTATTAGTGAGAAACCATGGAAATTCAAAAGAGTCCTAGGTGTAGCTATAGACCAGTGAAAAAACGTCCCTCAAAGAAAAGCAAGGCTGCCAAATTAGCTATAGCTAAAAGAAAGAGTCAGAAACCAGGACAAGAAGTCAGTTCAGTTAGGCCTAATGAAGAAGTGAATAACGTTTCTAGTAGCTCACTAGATGCAGATATGTCTGCATCTGAGAGGAAAATAAATTTATTTTCTGTTTCTGCCAGTGCAGAACAATGTGTTGGGTCTGTGATCTATACCTTGGTGCATAAGGATGTTTGGCAAGAACTAGTGAAGGAGCTACTGTGTGGTGAGTGTAAGAACAAATCTATTTTTATTGAATTTAGGGAAACTCATGGGTTCTCCTCTAAAATTATAATTAAATGCAGAACATGTGGTTATGTTTCTGCTAACACCTACACTTCACCAAGAATTAAAGATGATAATTCTCAAAGACCTGGTTTCAATGTGAACAATGCTATGGTTGAAACATTTAGTAGTTTAGGTAAAGGCCAGCGTGGGCTGGAGACATTTTCTATAGGTATGGGTATGAACACTTTAGGTCGAAGGCCTTTTGCAAAACACCTTAGAATTCTCATAGATGAGGGAAAATTAATGAGAAGAGAAGTACTTTCTATGGCTGCACAAGTAGTACACAATGCTCATGGGGCTAGTGATGAACAGACCATTGACATAGGTGTTTCATATGATGCAACATGGCAGAAACGTGGCCATACATCGAATTATGGTGCAGGATTCGTAATTGACATTCTGACTGGAGTTGTGTTAGACTACCATGTTCTGTCAAAGTATTGCCATCAGTGTGTTATTGCAGAAAGGGACCAGGGAAAAAATAGTGCAGAATATAATATTTGGTGGGAGGGTCATAAGAGCTCAGATGAATGCCAGAAAAAATTATGATGGGTCCTCCAATGCAATGGAAAAAGACATTGGAGAGATCCTGTGGAAGAGATCCATTGACAATGGTTTTCGATACACATCGGTGTTGTCAGATGGGGATGCCAAGACCTACGCCCACTTGAATGAGATTGAGGTGTACGGTCCAGAACAAAGGATTGAGATAGAAGAATGCATAAACCATATTTCTAAGCGACTTGGTACTGCTCTTCGTAACACTGTAAAGGAATGGAGGGCGAAGGGTGTGACACTGGGTGGGCGTAAAGAGGGCAACTTGAAAGACAGCACTATAACTAAATTGACCAATTATTATAGGCATGCCATTGTCAATAATATTCCAGATGTAGGAAAAATGAAGAGGGCAGTTTTTACAACTCTTAGACACTGTATGTCAACTGACCGCAAGTCTCAGCATTTGACTTGTCCTAAGGGTATCAACTCCTGGTGCTTCTATAACCGACAACAGGCAGAAGGAAAACCAAACGATAGCCACAGTAGAATGAGTTGCAAGCTGAATCCTTCTGTTGTTGAGAAGATAGCACCTGTGTATCTGAGACTAGCATCAGATCAGATATTGCAGCGTTGTACAGCGGGGAAGACTCAGAATGCTAACGAGTCCCTCCATAATGTAGTGTGGAGTAAATGCCCTAAGGAGATATTTGTTTCCAAGACAAAACTGGAACTTGGTATCCTCAGGGCTGTCTCAGAATTCAATATGGGGCACTACAAAACTCTGGAAACCCTTCATTCCATCAGAAATTCGACCATCCCTATAAACTCAAGTTCTCTATGCAAACTACAAGATGTTAGACGTGTTACTCAGGCACAAAAGAGGGGCTGTGATCGGGAGAAAATGACTAGGCGGTATGTAAAATGGCAGAAGATATCTAAGGAAGAAAGAACGAGGAGATGTGAAGGGGAAACATATGGGGCAGGGCAGTTTTGAGTGAGTAAATATTAACTTGCCTTTTTCTCGCATTGCTCTTTTCCAATGTTTTTCTGTGTACAAAATGCTCCTTGCGATGCAATTCTTTTCAGATGTTGTTGAAACTTGGTAAAGTAGTTGCAAAAGGACACTAATGTAAACTTGTTTCTGGTTTTGAACTTCTCTGAGTTTTAGTATGAATTTTGATAGATAACTTTAAACTATTAATGCTGAAATTTTAAAAATATATAAAATGAAAGTTTAAACTTTTCTGGAAAGAACAGTATTCATCTAACACAAAAACCCAAAGCAATTATTGTTTCTATACATCATAACAACATTTTTTTAAAAAAATCAGCTTGGTCGAACAAAAACTTTGTCGCAAGGGACTTTTTTTATGTGACCACTTTTTGAATACAAAAAAGTGCAATATCTCAAAAACTAACAAAGCTATTTAATTACAAATTAGAACATTAGATGCCAGCAACTGTTTATGCAAGTGGTTAAAATTTGGTAATGATATGATAAAAACTGTGGAAGTTGAAAATCTCAGTCATACCTCCCCTTAAGTCTAATTTAGTCTAGTTTAGCCTAATCTTAGTCTAGCTTAGCCTGAGCCGACTGGATCTTACAATACTGTCTATCCTTCCTCTTTTCTCCGTGTATTTGTGTGTGTAGTCCGCTATAGGGCGGTGTAGTGTATCAAATCTGTTTCAACTGTGTCCATGGTCTTTGACGATCTCTGCCGTATCGATGGAGCTCTTTCTCTGAAATTCAAATACATATTTTATGAAATACCCTTGGCCATAAATTTTCTCTCGCACCGCTGTGGCCGGTCAGCCTTGGTTGCTGTGCCGAGCTGTCGCATATATCGCTTTTGTATGGGTCGGCTGGCTCCTGTACCACCGCTCTTGGTGCGCCTATCGTGCTGTCGCCTATTTTCATTAGAATTATTGTTACTATTATTATCGCTTTATCGGACTTATCCTGGCAACGTCTATCCGCCAGGTGCCGAACGCTCAGTCTTAATCCTATTTATCCTATGTATTGTCGGGCTTACCCTGGTAACGGATTTTAGTTGCCAGGTTCCAAACGCTCAATCTTAATTCTATTTGTCTTAACGTATTGTCGGGTTTACCCTGGTAACGGATTTTAGTTGCCAGGTGCCGAACGCTCTATCTTAACTAGAAAAGTGCTTAGCCTAAAATATAAAAAAAAGAATATATATATATATATATATTGCATTTACAAGCCGAAATGGTCCTTAGTCTAGTGCCGAAATGTACTGTAGCTACTGTTTCACGACAGTGCTTATTAAATTTGCTTAAAGTTAAGTTGCCTTTTGAATGCAACTGTATCTTATGTACTAGAATTTTGATCGGAGGCTCGTCCGGCCGATTTCTCTTCCGGGGGCCCTTGTAACCTATTGCTAGGACCGGAACCCAGCAATGGCTCGTAGTCCCCTCCCTTAATACTAATTGTCGACATGGCTCTCTTAATAATTAGTATAGGCCTGCGCGAGGGCTTTGCGAAGGAGCAGACGCCTCGCTCAGATATCCTTTTCGTCGCTGTTATATCTGCCTGTGTTGGCATTATTCGCCATTTATCATCTGTTTATATTTATTGGTGGGTTGCCCACGAAACCCCTTTTGGCAGCCCGTTGCATACCTATTTAATATCTCTGGCCGCTCGGTGCGTGACCATTTACGCTCTGGAGACTCGGTGTCATCCATTTATGGGGGCACGGGTACGAATGATCGCATTCATTCCATATGCATTATTTATTATTCATTTGTTATTATATATATGGTCGTCTTCACCTCGTCTCGCGGGACGAGGACTTGGCGGATCTAGGATTGGTCCCGCTGAATCCTGAGATCCTTCTTCACTTCCGCGAGTGGAAGGCTAACTTCCTGCCATAGAAGCTCTACTTAGGTTACATACTAACTAGAAGTCTAGTCCTAATGTGGTCGTCTCTAGGTTCGTCTGTCAGTCATTCAGTCAACTGAGTCAGGCCTTATCATCGCCTTCTCCAGCTCTGTTCTTGTGTGGCGCCTCTGCCTTCCATTTACACTCTCATCACCATCCAGTGTGATATCAGATTCCTTTTTTTTAAATAAGTGTGATATGTAAATAATTTACCATGTAATTATGTAAAATTTTAAGTGTTCTGGGGTTGTAGGATCTTCTAAATACATTGTCTACTTTAGGCTTGTAATTGCCATGTCGGATTTCCAGCGGTAATGCCTTGGTAATTTCCTGGAGGCGTTAGTGGGTTTGTAGGGCGTTGGGTCCCTGTTATTAGGATCTGGGGGTGTTATTTGCTGAATGGGCTTAAAGCGTGGTAGGAGGGGGTCGTGCATCGTTGGTCTCCATGTTAATGGTGGCCGGGAGCCGGTGATGCTGCTAGGAGGTCTTTACAGCGAGTGGATGGGGTAGGTTTTTCCCAAGTGTGCAAATTTTTTTAAAAGTGCCATGCAGGTGTAATATTAATAAACCCTGGTATGTGGATAGGACATTCCATGCATGGGGATGGATATGAGGCGTATCCGCTCTCACTTGAGGATAAAGCATGGGTCGAGGTATAATAATTCTATGTCCTTTGCATGCGGGATTAGTTAATAAAAAATAGTTGTTAGTATAAGTGTGGCCTCATCTCTTTACATAGAGATGTGCATTACGCTTGATATTGTTTCCGATTCACCCCTAATACTCGGGTGTAGGCATTTGGGGCCAAGGTGTAGCATACCTGAATTTGTTTAGACGCATGAAGTCTATCAACCCCGATGTATATTTGGGAATGTAGTCTAGCTGTTTTTATGTGTCTGTATGTTTGTGTTGGATA
Organism: Meconema thalassinum; assembly: GCA_946902985.2. Taxonomy (NCBI): domain Eukaryota; kingdom Metazoa; phylum Arthropoda; class Insecta; order Orthoptera; family Tettigoniidae; genus Meconema; species Meconema thalassinum. Next base: position 264,440,054 of record OX336390.1, on the reverse strand, counting down.
GTGTTGTAGGTGACAGGTTATGTAGGAAGAAGGGTGCTGGGAATGGTGCCCGTAGTTGGTACCTTGGCCATCCTGATGGCACTATCCATCTCTGCTCCTGTCGTGGTGTGTCATCCTCTCTTGGTCACGATGTGCTCTCTATCTTTCCTTGGGATGTACACTGGTGGAATTGAGATGCCGTAAACATCTACCAGTCTGTGGACTGCCTGTGGGTCTGTGATACCCACGTTGTGTAAAAATGTTTGTGTCTGTTGGCACTGCCCTCGGGCTGCCCTTAGGAGGTTGGGGTGCAGTGACGCTGTGACGTCACGGCCTAATCTGGTTTTGTGTTCATAACGTTAGAGTAGCAAGTGACTGTAAGTATGAATTGTCATGGCCTGATCGCCTATAATGGTTAAAAAAACCAAGGAAATAAGTTATTAGGGGAGGGGGGGGGGTTGTTCCCTCATGGAATCTGTCTGCATCCGCCCCTGATTGTTGGGCGCGCGTAGGAAGGGAGTGTCCGTGGCTGCAATTAGCGCGGCTGCGTGTGTGAGGTCGCGTACCGCTGCCGCACGCTGGCGCGTGGGACGTTATCGGATAAGTCTTATCTTGTGTCGCGTGCTGAGTGTTATCACCCTTGTAGGCATGTTCCTGTACTCGTGAGATGAATCCGGCCCATAGTATTTGTGTGTTAGTGGATGCAAGACCTATTGTAATGCCGCTGAATCCTGTGTCAACATCCTTGTCACTGTATGTCGTTATGTTATTGTTTTTGTGTGAGTGTCATCATGTCTGCGTGACATTGTCACTTCTGGCTATAAAAAAATGTCTACCGGCAATAGTATGTCGCAACTCGCTGGAATTTGCTTATTCGCAACGCAGTGCTTTTTCGTGTTTTTGTTTTTGTGTCCTTGTTTGTAGGAAGTTTCTAATGTTATGTATGAAGGCTAATGAAACGTGACTTTCGCCATTGTCCGTATGTTGACATTGTTTTACATTCTAGGAGGGCCAATGTGTTAACCTGTCATGTTTTCGCTACCAATCTTGTGTGGACTTTTCTTCCGCAAAACCTCTGCTCTGTGTAATTATCTATGATTTGTGTCCAGCAAGTCTATTGCCTATGTTTGGGGTAATCCAAGTTTGCCATGATTTTTGGCCCAATATGCGGTGTTACCTGTTTTGTGTCTGTGAGAGTGGTGTCCCCCGTATTCAGGTGTCGGGCACTATGGTTCAAAAAGAAAATGTCTTGTGGTCCCCGTAGAAGCCTGGCGTTCTCGGTACGCCCCCTATTGGTAGTCCCGGGGTCGCTAATGCCCTGAGTAGGCTGTTGTAGCGAGTACCTTGGAACGAATCTACGCTCCTGTATGTATGTTAAAGAACCTTCCTGTGTTCATGATTGTGTGGCTCAATCGTTTATGTGCTTGTATAGGGCGTTAGTGCAATGCATATGCCTTAGGCCAATGCCTGGGCTAGTGCCTTGGGACCACATTTTGTGGGTTTTATGTACCGTGGCGTATATTGTGTGTTTGAAACACGCATGTGAAAATGTACGTTAGTGTGCTTGTCTTGTGTGTTTCGGAACGTCCCTCGTATTTTAACTTCAGGAGTTATGCGGCTTTGAAAATGGCCTGAATGATTGTGTGTGTACCTTCCAAAGCGAAAGCGCTTCTAGGCTGTGTGCTGCTTGCGAAGGTCGGCTGTCCCATTACGTCTTATCGCTGACTGCGATAGTGTCAAGTTTCACTGACGTGGGCATTACCTGCTACTGGTGTGGCGGTCTGCATGTGGGTTTGGTGACACGCTCTTCTATTGTGAGCATATATGATGTGCCTTCGGCTTCCCGTCATGGAAAAGAACCTACCTCTGTTCATATATTGTGTCCCCAAATTTTGTGATATTGTATACCTGATGCGAATATATTCCTGTTAGTGTGACTGTCCCTTATCGCTGTATCCTTCAATTGGATGGCTACCCGACCTTGCGCTCCTGGTATTAAGAAGGTCGCGGGTTTGAGACCGTCTTTGCTCAGGATGATCATTCCTGTTGCCCTTTGGGCTTGTGCCTCTGGGACAGTTTTGTTAGTGTTACTGATGTTTTGTGGCAATCGAGCCTTCCGGAAATATGTGGGTTTTCCCAAAGTCTGGGATTTCACCCTATGGTGTTTACACTTAGCTTAGCAACTGTCGAAGAGGATGAGAAAAAATTTCCCGTCCTGTGGCGCACGTTTTGCGCAGTGTCTTACAATGTGACATAGTAATATAACATAAAATGTTCATTCCCTTCTTACATTTATGCATTTATAAGGTATATTTTCCCTTACTGGATACCTTGTCTATGGCATCTGGGAAACATGTTTTATAGTATGGCTCTGTGTGAATGAAGGCTAGTGCCTATGAAAAGTTGTATAATTATGTGTTCTCCATTGCCGTGCGCGTAAATGTGTGTTGGTCCTCTCTGGGAGCCTGGGTTCGGTCTCATGCGAGTCCCTACCCTTCTTGGTATATTCGGCCTCTTTCTATGGCAACTGTGTTTACCGTGTTACCTCAAAATATATCACCGGGTTTCCCCTGAACTGTGAATGTTATCCCCTGGTATTGTACGCTTAGTTTGAGCGACATCATAGGGGCCAAGAAAAATTCCTGCTATGGGCAGTGTAATAAATAACGTACACCTACGGATCAAATATATACAGTTCAACTTGGGTAATTCGAACTTCAAGGGTTAGTAAAAAACAATTCGAGTTATCCAAAAATTCGAATTAAGAAAGTTCTTTGAAAAGAATAGAGAAAATATATTGTATCACGTTTACATAATGATTTACGTTCGCCAAAGCAGATTAACAGACGACGGTACTTTATAAAGATTGTATCGTGAATAATCTCAAAAGTTTCGAATGAAAAATAAAACCTAAATGTACTATTCACCTATTTAACGACGTTAGTAATACAGTAATCTAGTTAAGTCTCAGAGAAATCTACTGTTTTTCAAAATAGTTTGAGATTCTTAACTGTTTCCTACAATTAAGTCTCTCAGCCATCACAAAAGAATATAGCAATTTGTAGGAACGGAAAACAGAACAACTTAGCCATTTCTACTTAAAATACCCGCCTAAGCTCTGTGATGTGGTTTGTTGCTTAGGCTGCACTCGGGACAGTTCCTTCAGGAACTGAGCCATATGACCCAACTGTTTGGCTTCCGATTGGCTTTTTACACAAAAAACTTTGAATTATCCCAAAATATAATTCGAATTAACCACGATTATAAACCATTGATTGCCTATAAGATGCTATGGGCCAAGAGAAAAATTCGAATTAGAGAAGATTTCGAATTATATAATTTCGAATTAGCCACGTTCCACTGTATATACATGTAAAATGTACAGTTTTGTGCATGAGTTTTTGCGTGTTTACCCTTCACAGGGGTAAACCTGTCTTTTGTGTCAATTCTAGTGTACGCGCCCCCGTGAAGGTCTTGGGAACGTTTCGGCATTTTAAGTGGAAAATTCTGTGTGTGGGAATATTTATCCAGGGGCTTGCGCGGTCAGTGAATTTCACTATATTGCGCGTTTTCTCGCTCGTCGGGGTGAATTATTGCGCCCTGTTATGAAGGCATAGGTCTCAGGTTCCCATTGAGGGGCTTCTTTACTATCTTTCAGGGGTGTTTTAAGTAAAGCAGGCCTAAGCCTACGTTCCCCGTACTGCCTGTTAATAGGGGTAGGAATGCTGGCGCCTGAAGGGCTGTGTTGGCTCTGCGCTGCCTTATTAATGTCTGTGCGCGTGTAAGCCCTCCTGTCGAACTGGCCTTGTGGGGTAGGTAATAAAACTTTCCTTATGCCCCGTGTATTGTGTGTTTGCGCCTGGGCAGTGTGCACAGGCGTGCGTTTTGCACCCTGAGGGGCTGAAGGCAACACCCTCTTATGCATTCGTACTGGGGGTGCACATGTTAGTGTCCGCTTCCGCTCTGGCGAAATTGCCCTCTGAACTGGCGGTAAGGGTCGTGTATTTGTTTGTGATTGCCCTGGCAATGTATTGGAGGGTAGTCTGACCGATTTCTGGCCTATGGCCACGGTAGACTCCTTCCCTTGCGTCTGCCTATGTGTGTAGGTTTGTGTGGGCTTATCGTGCTGTGGCACAGGCTCTACGTCCTCAGCCCATGGCATAGTTTTCTCCAGGTTTCTCTCCGTGTTACGGTGTGTGCCTGATAGCCCTGGCGTCAACTCCCTCTCGTTCGTCCGTTCTGAGGGGGTTGGCGTAAGTTCGGCCCCTCGGTCTGGCAAAATTGCCTCCCGGACCGGAGCTGAGGGACGTGTGTCCATGTGAGCTTGGCCCTGTAGTGTGTTGGAGGCTAGCCTGACCGCTTCCTGGCCTATGGCCACGGCAGCCTCCTTCCCCTGTGTTTTGCGAGGTGTAGAGATGGACATCCTCGCGAATTGCCGAGTCATCGTATCTACGCCTATGTCCTCTCCTAGCTGGGCTGGTGGCCCTGCCGCGAACTCAAAAATGGCCTTGTTGGCTTGGAGTTCCCGGCACTTTTCCCAAATTTGGGCTCACTGCCTATTGAGGCATATGGTCCGTTGGCAAATTACTGTGTTGACGTGTTTGCGTCCTATACGGTTCTGTGGCCGCCAACTGGAGAAACGCCTGTTCGCGAATAAGCTCCATGTATTGAGCATATAAAATTGTGTAGTGCACCCTCATCCTCTCTAGGGTTGTGTTATCTATTGTAGGGCCATGTGTAGTGATTAATTGGTCGTATATCCTGTTCCTTTGGAACTGGCTCCTATTGAGGTGTTCATGTATGTTACTTGAGTGTTCGTGTGCGCATCTCAATTGCGCTGTCCTACCCTTTGACGGGGTGTATGGCTGTTTGCACTGTATTGCTCCAACCTTTGTCTGGAGTGCCCGTATTTGTGCCTATCGCCTTTGTACATGCCACTGGCACCTTAGTAATAATGTGAGTAATATTGGTGTACCTCCATTGCCTCTATGGCTTACAATCCCGGTTGCTTCTGCATGTGGTTCCATCCTGAGCTAAGTGTTTGTCTCAAAAGAAATGTGTGCGACTTCTAAAGTATGAGATTTCTGATCCTTTCTAGGGGGGGGGGGGGGAGGGTGGCTTGACAAAAATTTCCCTTGTGTAGCTAGAGTGAAGGGAAAAATAATGCTTTCTTTCAAAAAAAAAAACTTTTTCGCTTGGCTGTTTGCGGTACGGATCGCTTCTACCCTTATTTTGCGTGGTAGCAGCGCCTCCACCAAATATGTTTTAATCCCTTAGTTGGGGGTAGTTGGGATAAAACACGGTTGTGTCAGTGTGCTAATTTAGAAGGCTATTTCTGGATGAGAGTAGCTTCCCGTGGTTGGGAGAGACTACTGGTGTGGTGTGTTGGTGTTAGTGTTTAATCTCTTGGGGGCGTCCCTGCAAGATGCAAGTATCTGCTAGGGGATGAATGTTTGAGTGCAAGCTACTAAACTGGCCTGCCAGTTGAGCGGAATGAGTTATTCAATAAATGTGCCGATTCAGCGGCTCGACGCTCTGCAGTCGAGTCGCGTGCTGTGAGTACAATGGAGTCTGACGAAGCAATTACTGACCGCTGCGGTCAGGGGCACTTATGGCTAAGGTCAGGTGGGGTATGAGGATGTGAAGTGGAGTGTAATCAGTAATACAAGTGTCGCTTTCTGACCAAGTATTTAATGGCCAGTTGATGTAATGGTATGTCCCTCTTGGGGAGTTTGAGCAAATATAAATGTGGTACAATTTGTAAAGTGTCAGGGTAGGTGTTTTACAAAATAAAGGATTCTGAGCACAAGCTGGATTCTCACCTGGTGTAGAACGGACGTCGGGCAGAGCCACTGGCGAAGAACACTACAGAACCGATAATCCTTCCCTTCTGGGCTCCGTTCTTATACGTTGCGGCGCTGCTTGGTCAGCATTGCGTCAATGTAGCTGCCCCAGATAGTTGTTAGTGTAAATGTTTGTGTATGTTTTGCAAGTAGTTGGCTAAGCTCCTAGGCTTAGGTGGCCGCCACTTGCTGTGTAGAGATATGTCCTGGAGTTATGGTGTTTCCAGTTGGGGTGGTTTTGGCGAAATATGGCGGGGTGGCTCTCAGGGGGTACTGCCCCCCGGGCTGTACAGAGCCTTACTAAGGCTCGTCTTCTGTTCATGCGAGACATGTTTTAAATTGCTACGCCATGATGTGGATTTAAGCTAACGGTCGCCCGGATCGCCAACTCTTCAGAAATGAGCTAAGTACTAATCTTAAAAGTTTTTACATGGTTTTAATGGTTTTTAAATAAGATTTTATAGACAGTATGTGGTATTTCTATCAACAACATAATAACCGCCTTCGAGGGACTTTTCTAGTCATTATCCATCCATCCAAGCTGACTTTCCAACTTGGAAAATTAGTGCTTCTTGCACAAATTAATTGGGAATGATTTCTCACACCGTGGGAGATTTATTAAACTTACTGTCTATAAAAACTTAGCTCTTTTCCTCCGCGGGATGTTCTGCCCAATTATACTGTTATCACAACTCTAGAACTTTCTACATCAATTTATCTTTCTACAAGTAAAACCGTCAAGTACATTCCACCTAAATATGGAAATGCTTGTTCCTCACTGAGGAATTTATGTTAAAATACTTCTAATCAGCATATAATTTTGTCTTCCTTCGTTGGAAATTGTCCGCTGCATTCAACTACCATCTACAAATGTCACAACGCAATAAACTTTCTCAAGCTAAAATTCAACTAGTGATCTCCACAATTGCAATAACTTTTCGTCTGATAAACTTTCCGTGTTGCAATAGTGAACTTTTCAACGGACTACAGTGCATAACAGTGCCCATTCAACAACCATCCGTGTCGCGTTCGAACGAAAGCAATAAATACGGCCATAGACTTTCTCCTAATCCTCCTATTTCCTCCTCTCAAACTCCCCACTAACATATTATAATAATTGTAAAATTTAGGTTCTTTTCAATGAGGTGACACTCTATAGAAGTGCCCTCCCAACTTTGTCCTGTTTTCCATAGTAATTTCTGTATAATCTGTGTCTAGTACACACCTTAAATCATATTGTTTTTCCTCCTTTATTAGGGAATTCAATTATTTCTACTCACAAGTGAGTTTTCCAACTCTCCTTTTCCAGGTTTCACGAAAGGGTAACTGGCCCCATTTTTCTCGTGATCCCTGCTTCAATACAAGAAGTTATAGAAACTTCTTGTTAATTCTCTCTTTTCTTGTTATAATTTCAAATTTAATATTTGTTCATACTTTAAGATTTCCACATAGGAATTCTCAAAGTGCATATATTGTACCTGAATCTCTGTCATAGCTTTAATTATTTATAATCCTCGTTATAAACTTTAAAGTTTGCTATTTTTAGCACAACTTTTAAAATCTTATTCAGATTTATGCTGGAAGCAAGTTTTATAACTTGCATCCCCTTTAACATCGTTAAAAAATTACAATTTGTTAGTATTAAGTCTCATACTTTTGTATGTTAAAATTGTTCATTGTTATTAATTGGAATCTTAATCAGCTATATATAGTTTGTTACGTCACCTCTTACTTACTCACTTAATTCCTGCCGCTCCTTCCGGAGCATAGGGCCTTGGCGAAATTTCTCCACGCAGTACGGTTCCTGGCCATTCTCTTCACTTGACTCCAGTTCTTGTCCACCTCTGCAATTTCATTTTCGATCGTCCTCTTCCAGGTCTTCTTAGGTCGACCTCGCTTCCTGGCGCCTTGAGGATTCCAGTCTAGCGCCACCCTCTCAATAGCTCCGTCCGGCTTCCTTAGTGTGTGACCAATCCAGCGCCATTTCATCTCCTTGATCTGGATGCTAATCGGTTGTTGATTGGTGATGGTCCAAAGATCTTCATTTGAGATTATGTCTGGCCACCTCACATTCATGATGCGACGCAGACATCTGTTAATGAACACCTGTAGCTGGTTGTTGATCGGTTTTGTGACTTTCCATGTTTCACAGCCGTAGAGAAGAATCGACTTTACGTTGCTATTGAAAAGGCGGAGCTTGGTCTTCCTGGAAATGTTTCTATTTCTCCAGATGGGGTAGAGCTGGACAAAGGCACCATTTGCCTTCCTGATAGGCTTCGAACATCTTCCTCTGCTCCCCCATCATTTGTGACTATACTTACAAGGTAGAGGAAGGACTCAACTCGCTCAATGTCCTTTCCGTTGACTGTCAAACTAGTCGTGATGTCAGAATTTCTCCTCATCTCTTTGGTCTTGTTGGTGTTGATCATCAGTCCTGCACGTTCTGCTTCTCTCTGCAACCTCCCCAGCTTATCTTCTATGTCTCGGTACCGTTGTGCCATAAGACATATGTCGTCTGCGAAATCCAGATCTTCAAGCCTGTCATTTATACCCCCTTGAATACCCCTCTTCCGTCCTCCCATTACCTTCTTCATCACACTATCCAGAACCAACAGGAACAGAGTGGGGGAAAGGACACACCCCTATCTCACTCCGGAACTGACCTTTATCTTTTCTGTTAATTTGCCTTCGTGAAGAACCTGGCACTCATACCCTTCGTACATCTCTTCCATGATTCTGATGATCTTTGTTGGAATTTTATATTCCTCGAGGGTCTTCCACATGATTCTTTGATTTACGGAGTCGAAGGCTTTCTCGAAGTCAACAAATGTGAGGTAAAGGGTATTCCGCCACTCCACACTCTGCTCCAGGATGATTCGGAGGGTGTTGATGAGATCCACACAGCTGCGATGTTGTCGAAATCCAGCCTCTTCCTTCCGAAGCCTTTTTTCTACGCAGTCTTTTATACGATTCAGGATGACTCTCGCCAGCACTTTGCTTGGAATGGACAGCAAGGTGATACCCCTCCAGTTGTTACAGTTTGTGGTGTCCCCTTTCTTCGGCAACTTGACTATCAACCCCTTCTTCCAGTCGGTTGGTATTTTCTCCTCCTTCCAGATCTTCTCCAACAGCGGGTGCAGCAGATCGATCGTAATATCCAGGTCTGCTTTCAGTACTTCCGCTGGGATATTATCCAGACCTGGTGCCTTCCCGCATTTCATCTGCTTCAACGCTGTCCGTATTTCGCCCCGAGTTGGGGAGTCGAGGCTGATGCTTGGGTCACTTTCTACTTCATCTTCATCTTCTCCTCGCTGCTTACTTTCTGGTCCTCTATCTCTATTAAGAACCTCCGCAAAGTGTTCTCTCCATCTTGTCAGCTGCTGTTCACACGTCGTGAGGATCTCGCCCGTCTTGCTCTTCACAGGCCTAGTTTTATTAAAACCTTTCTTCGAAAGCATCTTTATGATGCCATAGAGCTCCTTAACGTCCCCCCTTCTTGCCGCTTCTTCTGCTTTCTCCGCCTGCTCATCAATCCACCTCCTATGATCCTTCCGTACACTCCTCTTTACCTCCCTGTTTGCTGTTGAATACTTTGCTTGTGTGAGAGCCTTCTGCTGCCTAGTCTTGCAGGTGTTGAGCTTGGCCTTAATCTCCTTCCTATAATTTATCTTGTCCCAGGTCTGATCGGATATCCATTCTTTCCGCAGGTAGTTCTTGTACCCGAGCTGCATCTCACTGGTTTCCACGAAGATATTCTTTACCTCGCTCCACACAGTCTCCACGTCCTTCTCTGTCTCGGAGTCCAACACCTGGAATTTATTTCTGAGCTCCAGTTTAAATTGGTCCAATCTCTGCTGGTTCTTAAGCTTGCCCACATCAAACTTGTTGTGCCGAGTGTTAAACTTTCGGCGGACTGCGACTATCTTCATGCAGAAGTTGGCAACCACAAGATGATGGTCACTACCAACGTCCGCTCCTCTCTTGTTCCTAACATCTTCCAAGCTTCTTCTGAACCTCCTGCTCACTGCGATGTGATCAATTTGATTTTCTGTGACTTGATCAGGAGACACCCAGGTGACCTTGTGGCACCGCCTATGAGGAAATACCGTGCCACCCATCACCAAATCCTGACTGGCGCAATATTCCGTAAATTTCTCCCCATTGTCATTCATCTCACCAAGGCCATGTTTACCCATGATCTGCTCCAACCCCTCATTGTTTGAGCCCACCTTTGCGTTGAAGTCTACCATAACAATGAGAATGTCCTTCTTAATTGTTTGTCTTGTGACATCTCGCAGCATTTGGTAGAATTCTTCCTTCTTCTCTGGCTCCAATTGTTCTGTAGGCGCATAGCATTGGATGATGATCACATTCCTGATCTTTGTCTTGAACCTAGCAAACATGAGCCTACTAGAAATTGGCTTCCACTCCATAAGGCTTTTCTTTGCATTTCTGTTGAGCAGCAACCCCACTCCATCCCTGTGTTCTTCATCATCGCCCCCAGAATAGAGAAATGTAATTCCATCTGTTGTCTGTATTTCACAAAATCCTGGCCACCTCACTTCACTCAATCCTAGTATATCCAGCCCATAGTTCTTCATCTCCCGTGTCACTTGTTTCAGTCTGGTTTTCTCCATCAAGGTCCTCACATTCCAGAAACCGATTTTCGTAGTCCTCTTCATGCCAAAAGTCGTCATCAGGTTATCCGTCCGGTTTTGTAATTTCGCTTCAGTTTCTGTAATCAGTTTATTTAAGAGGAGCGAGTGATTAACCCACTGCCTCCGAGTGCTTTGGAGGGGCTGCCACCTTAAGCCTGAGGCACCAGGCTGATTTTCTGTCAGGGTTTATTCCCTTAGCCTTTGAAGAACCAACTCCAAACTACAAGGAAGCAGTTGTTTCATCAGAGCCCCGTTAGCCGTAATTTCTTCATGGTCCCTGTAGGGCCTTCACAGCTACCGTAGCGGTCTTGAGGCACACAAAGTCCCCACTGTACTTCACCCCTACAGGCAATCCCTACTTAATTACGTTGCCCATCTCCCACGACGAGGACGAGCGATTGGATTTGTGGGAGACACGTCACCTCTAAGTATTGTTAAATAAATTAAATTCCATTTTTTCGTTTTATAAATTCCTAGAGAATAACGGTCAGGCAGGTCCTTGTCTTCCCTAACTCTTCCTTGGCTTAAGGTCCCTTTAAGAAAATTACTTAAAAAAGTAATTAAAGTTTTGCTACTTGTTGCATTTAACTGGAAACTTCAAAAATCTTGTTTAAAGCTCTTTTTAGTTTTCATAACTAATTCTAATAAGCCATCGAGGCGAGCATAGCTAGCTCAGCAAGCTTTCTGCTCGTCGAGATTTTCTCTACAACTCATGGTTTGTTTTCCAAATTCATAGTTTTCCTCTGATTTGAACTTTAAATTGGCACTCCGCTGGTTACAAGCTCAACTTATCTTACGTGCAACAATTGGCATTCTTCCAACTCATCCAGAAGAAATAAAATCCTTGCTAAAAGCATTCATATTGCTTCATCGCTTCGCTTTCTGGGAGTATTTGGTTGGTATAACGGAGATCCAACAGTACCCAAAATTAAAGTTATCACGGCCAATTCAAATTATTTGCGCCTTTCAAAACCTTCGATTAAACCTGCCTCTCTTTTTCTTTGTCTTGACAAACTACCACCCTTCCCCATAGTTGTCAAATATAGGCTGGGAAGGGAAAGCACAAACGCCACTTGCTTGCAAATAGCCCAAGCTCCAGCCGCATTTCCCGTTAGCCACGGCCAGGTCCATACCCACTTTAGGCGTTTCACGGGCTTTGCAGTGACACTCGTCACTAACTCATTTAAATTTATTTTGTTTGCTTAGTGTTGGACTCTCGTCCTATTTACTCACACTTGTTCTTCATTCCGAAACCCACTTTCCTTTCCTTTTCTCTTCATCTTCCCTTGGGGGTAGGGTTAATTCCTAGCAAAAAACCTACCCAGTGTGCATTCTAATTTCCTCCTATCATTTCTTGCATTCTTGTTTTTCCGCCGTTCGTCCATTAATTCTAGTATATCCTGAGTTATCAACCGTTTTCTACCTATTCTTTCTATTCTACCAATGTTTTCTTCAGCAGATTTTGTTATTTCATTCTTCAAAAGTGCCCATTCCTCGGCAATTGAAGTTTGTTCAGGGTTATTCATTAGTCCTTCCTTTATACTCGCCTTGAATCTATTGTTCACGACTTTCCCTTTCAGTCTGTCTATTGCTCACCGTTTTGGCTTCTTCAGTTTCTTCAACTTTAATCTGCATTTCATAACCAGATTGTGGTCAGAGTTTATGTCAGCTCCGGGATATGTTTTGCAATCTAAAAGCTGGTTTCGAAATCTCAGCTTGACCATAATAAAGTCGATTTTATAACGCCCTGTATCTCCTGGTTTCATCCATGTGTGTATTCTTCTATTGTGGTCATTGAATAAGGTGTTAGATATGACCAACTCGTGCTCAGTGCAGAATTCCATCAGCCTGCTTCCTCGATCATTCCTTTCTCCTAATCCGAACTATCCTACTATCTTCCCTTCTCGTCCTTTTCCTACCACAGCATTCCAGTCTCCCATTACTACCGCATACCATTTTCGTCACTCACAATTTCATATACTGTACAGTGCTCAAAAATGTTTTGTATATTGCGATTTAGTGACTTATTTATTTTGCTATGTATATGCAATTAAGTTGTACACAGTATAGGGTACAAACAAAGAAAAAAAAACACAATCTACTCTGAAAACACAACAAATAACAAAAGTGATAATGTAGGACTGAGCTCACAAACGTCCTTTTCACGTTGGGGAATATCAGTACCGTGTATGGCCACCATGAGCTCTAAGGCATCCTTGCAGACAACGGGGCATATTGAGCACCAACGAATCCAAGGTGGTTTTCGGGCAGATTATCCCACTTTTGGACAGAAGCTTCAATCAGTTGCTGTTTGTTTGTTGGAGGATTAGGACGGTGCGAAATTGCTCTCTTGAGCTCATTCCATGCGTGTTCAATACAGTTCATGTCCGCAGAATGGGCAGGCGACACCATTCTCTATATGCCATGCATCTAAAATCTGAAGGAACTGATTGACCACCCTAGTTCGATGGGCACGAGCATTATCGTCCACTAGTGTGAAGCCCTCACCCATTGTAGCAGCGAATCCTGTAACGATAGGTTCAAGGATGTGGTCTCTGTACTCCAGACCAGTTATGTTACCCTGGGGAATTAGAGGCATACGTCGACCAAACATGATTCCATCCCAAAACATGACTGAACCTCCTTGCTGTTAGTGGCGTTCCTGGACGAAGGGCTCTTGAAATCTCTCACCCACTTGTCGCCTCACTCAAATGGTCCTCCTGTATGGGTGTAAACCAATGGAGACCTCATCCATAGAGAGAGTACGCTTCCAATCTTCTTGCTGCCATGTGCAATGAGTTGTTGCCCACCTTACACGGGCTGCCTTATGCCGTGGCTTCAGAGGAGATTTTGGCGCAGGCATCCTTGACCCTGCTTCATGTAGCCGATTACGAACTTTCTGATTGGACACATTTACTCCAGTGATCCTTCGAAGATTCTGGTGGAAGGACGTGGCAGTACCAATGAGCCTATGACGTGCTGAAAGCAACATATACCGATCTTTGCTGCGAGTGGTTTTGCGGAGACGTCCAGTACTTGGTGGATCAGCAACTGTTTGAGTGTCCCTGAACTTTTTACACACCCTTAAGACATCACTTTGACTCACTCCAACACGAGCAGCAACATCCTCTTGTCGGAATCCCTCCTGAATCAATGTTACAATTCGAATTCGATCTGACGAACGAATGCGAACTCTTGCCATGTTTATAGTAGGCTACAGTGCCTCCGTCTTCCCCGTGCGCTCGAAACCAACTGTACAAGTGGTGGTGTTAAACGGACGGACATGAGACGTGCCTCCTAGCGGATATATATTGAATGATTCGAGCTGTGTACAGTCATTGTGTGGCTGTAAACATGACGTACAGTGCGTACTGTAAACGTGTTTGCAGTATCATCCCATCACCCATGTGTAATCGTCATATGCAAAACTCTTTTTGAGAACTGTATTTCTTGGTATACGAATGGGATGCAAGAAAAGAGGAATTGAAGTAATTAGCTTAGCCTTTGCAGATGGCATTGTGATTTTGTCAGAATCAATAGAAGAGGCACAAACACAGATTGCTCAGCTGCAAGAACAAGCAAGTAAAACTGTTCTACGGATCTCCTTTGAAAAAACGCAATACATGACCAACATCGAAACAGCACCCAAATGGATGGCAGAAGAGGGAGAATGGATAAAAAAGTGGAGATATTTAAGTACTCGGGAGAATGGATAGAAAACAACCTGTCAGAAAAAGGGGCAATGAAATCTAGAATTAACAAGTTAAACTTGGCATACAAATTAACCTGAAACACTTACAACAAGAAGACCATCTCGATCAACACAAAACTGAGATACTACCAGACAGTGATTCGTCCGGAAGCCATATATGCAGCTGAATGTTCGTGTCTGACAAAGACAGGAATGATCAAAGAGTTGGAGCTAATAGAGAGAAAGATTCTTAGGAAGATACTTGGACCTAAAAGAACAGAAGATAGGTCATATAGACAAAAAGGGAAACAAGAATTATACCTCAGATTGGATAAAATCTCTGACACCATCCGGAAAGGAAAGGCCATGTTCTTTGGACATATATACAGAATGGACCCAGGTAGATTAACCAACCGGATAATGAAATTCTTTGCCACCAGAAAAACCGCAGCTCGCTGGTATCAGGAGTTGAAGAAGGACCTAGAAGAAATGGCAACATATGTAGCTGAAGTCAGCAACAGGGAAGCATACAAAGCCAAAATTAGGAATTTCACGGGGTTTAAGAGTCATCCTACATCACGGATCCAGGCACGATGGACTGAAGAAAGGAGGAGAATGTATAGCGATAGAATGAAGGAGTATTGGGCAAAAATAAAGATCCAGAAGATGAAATCAAATTAACGTGTTCCACAGTCGGCCTAAACGACAGAAGAAGAAGAAGAAGTAGACCTCTTCAATATCTTCACCATCAACTTGACTGGTAGGCACTTGTACTACTGTGGTGGACGTAGGCCTAGGTTTCGTATTGATTTTAGCTAAAATAATCTGTTCACTTTGCTCATAATATTCCACCCGCTGTTCAAGTTTCCTAGTCAATATGAGACCTACCCCTCGCGTGGCTGTTGTTTGATTTAGTGCTAATGATCCTATAGTCTCCTGACCAAAAGTCATGTTCTTCCTGCCAGCGCATTTTACTTATACCAACCAAATCCAACCTCAATCAATCCATTTCCCCTCCTGAGTTTTCTAACCTTCCACTGCCAATCAGACTTCTAACATTCCACGCTCCGATCCGCAGAATGTCAGATTTCCTCTTTGTCACTTCTGTGATGCCAACCCCCTCTCGAGTAGTCCTCACCCGGAGATCCGAATGGGAGACTAGTTTACCTCAGGAATGGAATTTTACAAGAGAGGAGGCCATGACCACTTATAATTATGCATAGAGAGGTGTATATCCCCGGGAAGAACATTACGGCTGTAGTTTCCCGTTGCTTTCAGCCATTTGTATTACAAAACTAGCTGTTATGCCCGGCGTTGCTCGGAATCAAAATTGGATATTAAGAGATCGTACCTTTGCTCGCATTGGCGTATTGTGTGCAACCCGGCGGAAGGTCGTTGTTGTAATGAGCAATATTATTGCCACTCAAAGTCCTTGAGCGCGCTTTTTATCTGATCAAAAATTGTGTTGAAGTTGTTAAATAGGTGGGTACGACGGCTCTATACATTTTATAGTTTATAGATTAAGCCTTAAGTTTTGCTAATATAACTGAACATTTAAGGAGCCTATGCATTATTAATCTAACTATTACTTTTTAAGGGCCAATGAATTTCTTTTTCTTAATTGTATTAGTCTTGCGTTTTTTGTTGAACAGCAACATTTCAAGAGGATAATGGTAGTCCGCACATAAACGCTTAGAATCCCAGATTCATAATAATATATGCAATTGATTAGGGAAATAACGAAAAACAAACAAACAAAAAAAAACCTATTACCCATTTAAGTTTTGATTGCCGCTGAGCGTGGCTGCGCCAGTGTTTGTTGTTGATTGTAGCAGCCGCCTCGCGGGACGAAGCGGGGAACACAGCGATGACAAAGAGTTCATTCTGCACAAGACAAGCAGCATTGCGCGTCACAGGAGCTCATGTCACCACGGACAGTCAAACGATAACTGAGGCTACTGGAGGTGAGTCATATCCTACTCGCGCAACTGAACCTGCCAACGAAGCAGGCTGACGTGTGATACAAGTAAACAAGGAATAGTTCCCATCTCGACCGCTGACAATCAATTCGTGAAAGGGTAATACTAAATATTATCTAAGAATCTAAATGTCCACCTACACTTAAATAAGAACTACTCATACGAGTGCAGATACACCTTGTGGCCACGAGACAAACTAACTCTATTCAGAACACCATATCACCCACATTTCCAAATCTGGAGATGAAAACCATACACCAAAAGGACCCAGGTTCTATGTGATGAAAGAATTTGACGACAACAATTAAAGGATTAGTAACAAATCATATCTGAATTTATATTTATCAAAACTCGCCTTCTTGAGATGAAATCAATATTGAAACACTCGTACACGAAAGGCAACACACGGAGTATAAAAAGGTAAAAAAAAGAGAATCAAATAAGGTATGGATTGAAGTGGGATGAAATAGTATTTTTTCAGCTCATACTATATAATAATGATGCCTCAGCGATGATGCAAGTCCCCATCCTCGTGATGACGCCCTTAAATAAAATTACAAACCTTGTGGGGCATGCCAATTTAGTGTTTTAGCCTCCTATTTATAGCTTTTCTAATTAATTAAAAAAGAAAAGAAACCTCTTCGTTACAGGAAGTAAGTAGAACAATCTTGCTGTATATAGCCCAGGCATTCTAGGATTTAAGGTAAAAATAATCATGTAAAGATAATTTTCTCAGAATTTGACCACTTGACCATAGGGAACAACATACTAAAATTCTCCAAGCTTCTTTGTTTTCCAGGCCTGGAAACCTGGAATTCCAGGATATTCATGGAGCGCCCGTAAAAACCGACTCGTTTGTCCAAAATTGGCAAAGTATGGTATTAAATGAAAGAGAACCAAAAAGAAAAAAAAAAACCCGCGCGAAATTCAAATTTTTAATTTCTTTTTCAATCAACGCGGTTTTAAGTGACTAAAACATGGGGTTAAAGGAAAATAAGCTAAACAGAACGAAATAGGATGTTTTTAGCTTTCCAGAAGTGTCTTTTGTTTGTTCGTACGTCTAATAGTGCACGAGCTACAGCCAGAATAAGTTGAACGCCACGTTGAGTTGGTTACGCGACGCCCATGTATAAATCATAAAAAGACGCAAGATTTGCTAAATGAATAACAAAGACCGACAAAACAACAACAACAACAACAACAACACAGACACATGTACAGTTGATAACGCGTTTTAATGAACATTTGGTTTGTTGTTTTACGTCACACCAATCTAACATGGCGGATGTGCGAAATATTTCACAGCCATTCTTTATCTCCCAAACAATAAATTACGGATATCACCCTGAAATTTTGTACGGTGATAAAGGGCACTACTGGAAGTACACCTACGTGACTTTCAAAAACTTGTTAAGCACAAAAAGAACATGGTGGCCAAGCGAAGTTAAAACTTTAAAATTGAATTTTCTCGCGATTTAACCACCCGAGTGCAGTAAAACATGGTGCATCAAGTAGTTCCGTGAAGAACTAAATAGCCTATTTTCATATATCCTACTAATATTAATTGCCTCTATCAACATACAAATTGTCAGTTTGATTGCTGTAATAGATTCGTAGATATTGAGAACCGTCTAAATATTTTGGATGGTCACCATGTTGGATTTTTATATTATAGGCCTTAGATTTTTGTACTATTACATGAAGATTAATGTGTAGGTGTTTTCTTCAAACTTCAATCTTATGATTAGGACACAAGAAATAAAAGCGGGATTTCAAAATTTCGCTCAGCCGCCATTTTGTGGTTATGAAAATAATTTAAATGAATTAGATGCCAGTCGATTAAAATTTGTATAAGTATATACCGTATCAAGTTTCACAGAGCTCGGATGGTTAAAACGAAGAAATGTCCATTTGAATATTTAAATTTCGCGTCGCAGCCATGTTGGATTTATGCTTATAGCCTCTATACACTTACATAATTTCCGTTTGATTGCTGTAGTAGATAAATAGATATTGAGAACCGTCTAAATATTTAGGATGGTCGCCATGTTGGATTTTAATATATGTAGGCCATAGAGTTATGTACTATTAGATGCTGATTATTGTGTACGTTCATTATGCATTATGCAAATGTTGATTTCGATCTCATAATTAGAACACAAGAAATGAAAACTTAATTTTCGAAATTCGCACAGCCGCCATCTTGAGATTACGTAAACAATTGAAATAAATTAGATACCAGTGCATTACAATGGGTTTGAACATTTGTTGTACGAAGTTTCATTGCGCTTGGATAATTAAATCGCGAGAAAAGTCTATTTAAAACTTTCAAATTCGCTTGGCCGCCATGTTAGTTTTGTAGTTAACCATGTTTTGAAAGTCTCATAGATGAACTTCCAGTATTGCCCTTTATCTCCGTACAAACCTTCATGGTGATGCCGGTAATAGTTTCAGAGATATAGAATGCCGGTGAAATATTTCGCACAGCTGCCATCTTGAGGTTATGTAAACAATTGAACCAAGTTAGATGTCGGTGCATTACAACGTGTATAAACATATACTGTACCAAGTTTCATTGCGCCTGGTTTGTTAAATCGCGAGAAACGTCTATTTAAAAGTCGCAACTTCGCTTGGCCGCCATGTTAGTTTTGTAGATACCAGGTTTTCATAAGTCACATAGGTGAACTTGTAGTGGTTCTCTTTATCACCGTACACAATTCCAGGGTGATATCGGTAATAGTTTCGGAGATATTGAATGCTGGTGAAATATTTCGCACAGCCGCCATATTGAATTGGTGAGACGTAATAAAATTTGAAGGGCACGGTCGGGATCGCCCGGAATAGTGCTATGAACTTACCGAGTTTCATTGAACTCGCTCCAGCCGTTTAGAATTTATTAGGGGGGGGGGGGCACACACAAAAATCCTCTCTCTCTCTCTCACACTCACACACACACACGCACACACAGACAGACACACGGACAAAAGTTGATCTCATAAGCCTATTTTCCATAAATGAAAATAGGCTAAAAATGATTATACACATTGTAATGCACTGAGGTCTAATTTAGTTCAATTGTTTACAAAACCTCAGGATGGCGGTTGTGCGAAATTTTAAAATTAAGTTTTTACTTCTTGTGTCCTAATCTCGCGATCGAAGTCAACGTTTGAATAACGAACCTACACAATAATCGTCATCAAATAGTACATAACTCTATGACCTACATATAAAAATCCAACATGGTGACCATCCGAAATATTTAGACGGTTCTCAATAACTACTAATCTATGACAGCGATCAAACTGGAATTTAGTATATTGAAAGAGGCTATGAACATAAGTTCATCTATGGAACTTTCAATTACCTGGTGGGCACAAATCCAACATAGCAGTGACGCGAAATTTAAGTATTTAAATGGACGTTTCTCGCGATTCAACCATCCGGACGCAATGAAACTTGGTACGGTAAGTGCCTATGAAAAATTTTAATCCACTGATATCTAATTTATTTCAATTGTTTTCATAACCACAAGATGGCGGTTGTATGAAATGTTCAATTCTCATTTTTATTTCTTGTGTCCTAATCGAGCGATTGAAGTTTGAATAATACGCCTACGCAGTAATCTTCAAGCAATAGTACATAACTCTTTGGCCTACATATATAAAAATCCAACATGGCGACCATCTGAAATATTCAGACGGTTCTCAATATCTACTTTTCTATTACAGCAAACTGAAATTTTGTATGTTGAGAGTGGCAATTAACATACGAAGGGTATATGCAAAGAGGCTATTTAGTTCTACACGGAACTACTTGTTCTAAAATACGTTCTTCCGGTTCTTGCAAAGTGTCCATAATGGTTTTCTGGGAGGATCTGCCACATCGAACAACAGCACAAAACGTATTTGACACTCTTGACGGTTTTCTAAGGCAGCTTGCTGTTGACTGTCCTGTGGTGAAACAATCAAACGCAGTTTCAAGAAAACTTCTGGTTGTAGAGATAAGTCCAATTTCCTAACATCGCCTGCTATGCTTTAAAGGTTGTGACAGTGGCGATCCAGAGTTTCACTTCGGAGGGGGCACTCTAGGATATCAGAGTAGCTAGAGAAAATATGTAATAAAATTACTTCGCCCGGTATCTTTAGCAGTTTACCCAGTGTAAGCTTGAAAGGCTTACGGACGGCAGGTCCCAGACGGTATTCATAAAAACCGAGGTGAACAGCGAAACTCCAAATATAAACTGCTCAAAAAATTAAAGCACCACTTTTTCAAAGGCCACCAAATTTTGAAAAGTTGACCGCACATGCTTGAAATCGCAGTCTGACGTTTGTCCTGACGCCTACCAGACATATGCTTCAGCACAACTCTCCAACTTGAATAGTTTCGGGGTAGCGCCCCCCAAACCAGCCCATTTTCGAAAACCGCAAATTGAAGTTTGCGAAAAACGCTCTAGGACTTGTCGCAGGTTGCCAAAGCAGTCGAAAATGAATGAGTATTGCTCTTAAAGGTTCCGCAAACCCGTTGAAATCGTTACATTTGACGTTTGGGCATTTTCAATCCCCTTCAGCATCCCCTGGATGAGACCACATGAGATCACATGGATGAGACCAGGAGATACAGGGCGTTACCAAATCGACTTCATTATGGTCAAGCAGAGGTTTCGAAACCAGATTTTGGATTGTAAAACATATCCTGGTGCTGACATAAACTCTGACCACAATCTGGTTGTAATGAATTGCAGATTAAAGTTGAAGAAACTGAAGAAAAGTCAAAAGCCAAAAAGGTGGGCAATAGACAGACTGAAAGAGAAGGATGTAAACGAAAGATTAAAGAAGAGTATAAAGGAAGGACTAATGAAAAACCCTAAACAAACTTCAATTGCAGACGAATGGGCACTTTTAAAGAATGAAATAACAAAATCCGCAGAAGAAAACATTGGTAGGAAAGAAAGAATAGGGAGAAAACCGTGGATCACTCAGGATATACTAGAATTGATGGATGAAAGGCGGAAACACAAGAATGTAAGAGATGAAAAGGGGAAAGCAGAATACAGACGTCTGAGAAATGAGGTTAACAAGAAGTGCAAGGAAGCGAAAGAAGAATGGTTGAAAGAGAAATGTGCAGGTATAGAAAATTGTCTGAAATTAGGAAAAGTAGACACAGCTTATCGAAGGATTAAGAATACTTTTGGGGAAAAGAAGACTAAGTGCTGTAATATTAAGGACACAAATGGAAAGCCTCTAACAGATAGGGAAGAAAAGGTTGAGAGATGGATAGCTTACATAGAGAGTTTGTATAAGGGAAAGGAGATTGAGAATCATGTACTGGAAAGGGAGGAGGAAATTGGCGAGGATGCGAAAGGAGATTTAATATTGAGATCAGAATTTGATAGAGCTTTGGAAGACTTAAGAAGGAACAAAGCACCAGGCATAGATGATATACCGATTGAGTTGCTACGCTGCATAGGAGATGAAGGTCTGATCAGGTTATTTCACTTGGTGTGTAGGATTTATGAGACAGGTGAGGTACCCCCTGATTTCAAGAAGAATGTAATCATCCCTATACCAAAGAAAGTGGGAGCTGACAGATGTGAAGATTACCGTACAATCAGCTTGATTACTCATGCTTCAAAGATCCTGTCTAGAATAATTTACAAAGGGATTGAAAGCCAGATAGAAACGGAGTTGGGTGAAGACCAGTTTGGTTTCAGGAGAAATGTAGGAACAAGGGAAGCTGTACTAAGTCTTAGGCTGATTTTGGAAGGTAGAATAAGGAAAGATAAGAGAACGTTCATGGCTTTTGTAGACTTAGAAAAGGCTTTTGATAATGTTGATTGGACTAAATTGTTTGACATTTTGAAATCGATTGGAATAAAGTACAGGGATAGGAGGGTGACATGCAATCTGTACAGAAACCAGACAGCAGTCATTCGAGTTGAAGGACATGAGAGAGAAGCTGGTATTCAGAAAGGTGTAAGGCAAGGCTGCAACTTATCACCCATACTTTTCAATCTGTACATTGAACAAGCAATGAAGGAAATTAGAGAAAAATTTAAAGTGGGAGTGAAGATTCAAGGAGAAATAATTTCAACTCTGAGATTTGCTGATGACATCGTCATCTTGGCCGACAAGCCTGAGGATTTGAATGAGTTTTTGAATGGTATGGACTCCGTCTCACGGAAAGAATTCAGGATGAAAATTAATAAATGTAAAACAAAAATACTGGAAAGCAGCCGAAATAAATCAGAAACCTCTATGGAGATCAAATTGGCAGGTGAAAAGCTGAAGGAAGTAGGATACTTCTGTTACTTAGGAAGCAGAATAACCAGTGATGGACGAAGCAAAGAGGATATAAAAAGTAGGTTGCCTCAGGCAAAGAAAGCATTTCTACAAAAAAGGAATCTGCTGACATCGAATATAGATTTAGGTATTAGGAAGTCATTTTTGAAAGCCTTTGTCTGGAGCGTGGTGCTCTATGGAAGTGAAACTTGGACTATTGGTGCAGCAGAAAAGAGGAGAATTGAAGCATTTGAAATGTGGTGTTACAGGAGAATGATGAAGATCAGATGGGTAGATAGGGTTACAAACGAAGAGGTATTAAGACGAGTGGGAGAGGAGAGATGTTTCTGGCGACTGTTAATGAATAGAAGAGATAGGTTGGTAGGACACATACTAAGACACCCAGGAATAGCAAGCTTAGTTATGGAAGGAAGGGTCGAGGACAAAAACTGTAGGGGTAGACCAAGGTTAGAATATGTTAAACAGATTGCCTCGGATGTAGGGTGTCGGAGCTATGTAGAGATGAAACGATTAGCTCAGGACAGGGAGGCATGGAAAGCTGCATCAAACCAGTCAAAAGACTGAAGACTCAAACAACAACAGCATCCCCTAAACATGGACTACCATTGGGGGCGTCTGAGAAGGTACCCGGTGTGTTTAACCACTTGCAAACCTGCACACCGTCCGCAGTTGCTGATTGCAGTAAGTTCTTAAGGCCTCCGGTAATGTTCACCCCCTTCTAACACCCTCAACTGACATGGGACCAAACCACCCCGTCTCGATTCACCCCTAAGGAAGGTTTTAATCCAGATGTTTATCAGTGCTGTTAATGGGTGGATCTTCCCCTAACGTTTCAAAAAAGGAGCTGTGCCTGTGTCACCACCCCTTCCCCTGCTACCCCCTTTTGTATGATTTTTTGAATCAGGTCCTTTTTAAGAGCTGTAACGAGGTCTTAATCGCTGAAAGGGTTGTAAAGGTCTTTAGAAGTAGTGGTGATACGAAATCAACCCCTTCCGATCGATGATTGACATTCCATCCCCCAAACTTGCAATTTTTTCACCCTCAACCCTCCCTGTCTGGACGCGTAACGCGTCATGGCAGAGTTTTCAGATTTGGATGAAAATGAAGCTTATGGCCTGCAATTGAGCCCAAAACAGCAAGTTGGATGGGAATTTATCGGTAAGCTGGGAAACGAGACCAAAACATTTCCAAACAAGTTAACAACCCCTGGTGAGTACCCCCATGCATAAGCAACCCACATCACGTCCGTGCGTGCAGGTTGCCTATGATCGGCAATGCGTTACTTCAATCCATAGCGGGCGGAGCAACAAAATGGCATTCATTGTCTATGCATGGGCGTACTTACTAGAGGCTGTTAACTTGTTTGAAAACGTTTTGGTCACGTTTCTCACCTAACCGATAAATTCCCATCCAACTTGCTGTTTTGGACTCGATTGCAGGCCATAAGCTTCATTTTCATCCATCTCTGAAAACTCTGCCATGACGCGTTAAGCGTCCAAACAGGGAGGGTCGAGGGTGCAAAAATTTCAAGTTTGGGGGATGCAATGTCAATCAATGATAGGAAGGGGTTGATTTTGTGTCACCACTACTTCTAAAGACCTTTACAGCTCTTTCAGCGATTAAGACCTCGTTTCAGCCCTTAAAAAGAGCCTGATTCGAAAAATCATAAAAATGGGGGTAGCAGGGGGAAGGGGTGGTGACACAGGCACAGCTCCTTTTTTGAAACGTTAGGGGAAGACCCCCCCCATTAGCAGCACCTTAGAACTTACTTCAATCAGCAACTGAGGACGGTGTGCAGGTTTTCAGGTGGTTAAACACACCCGGTACCTTCTCAGACGCCCCCAATGGTAGTCCATATTTAGGGGATGCTGAAGGGGTTTGAAAATGCCCAAATGTCAAATGTAACGATTTCAACGTGTTTGTGGAACCTTTAAGAGCAAGACTCATTCATTTTCGACTGCTTTGGCAACCTGCGGCAAGTCCGACAGCGTTTTTCGCAAACTTCAATTTGCGATTTTCGAAAATGGGCTGGTTTTGGGGGCGCTACCCCGAAACTACTCAAGTTGGGGAGTTGTGCTGAAGCATATGCTTGGTAGGCGTCAGGACAAACGTCATACTGCGATTTAGAGCTTGTGCGGTCAACGTTTCAAAATTTGGTGGCCTTTGAAAAAAGTGGTGCTTTAATTTTTTTGAGCAGCATATATACTCTTCTCTGAAGTCTTAATTCGACACGACTCGAAAGTTGATGCTGGCCGAAGCTGGGGTTATAGACTCGCTCACTACCTCGTAAATTCACTCCAAAGCTAGTAATTTTTATTTCCACTGAATGGAGATCGTTGGAAGAAATGAAAACGTAAAATCACTTATAGTGGGCGATGTATTAAAGATAGAGGTAGGCTATGCTGTCGCGGGCCTTTTTGTAGAACCTTTCATGCTGACCAACTCTTACACTCATAGTAGGCCTATATAGATATTTTTAATGGTTTATCCAGCGTAAGCTTAAATAGTGCACGGATGGCAGGTATTTTTTCGACCCGATGTACTGAAATCGTTACTGCTCGGCTTCCTGTGTTCACAAAAGAACGTTTTTTTTACAAAAACCTTCCTCGAGTAATCCTTTACAGAATTATTGTTAAAACCGCATCAAAATCCATCCAGTGGTTCTCGAGAATACCCGTTACATCCAAGAATCGAGGGCTCTGTTTGATACTACAGTATGTCGAGATTGAGATGCCCGCGACTATCAATGAAACAAATACATGCATTTATAACTAGTATGGGCAATTAAATCTAGGGGTCTTCGGTACTGAAAATTTGGGTTCAGTACGGTTCGGTTCGGTAAAAAAAATTGTACTTCGGTTCTCGGTACTAAATCGGTTCGGTACAGCTCGGCTGATTTTAACATGCTAAATTAGAGTGATTTGTAAAACTCCACTATACCGGTGGCAAGTCCGGGGCCCTATTCGCAAGAAATGGGGAAGGAGGAGTCGGAGGAGTAACACCTCGTTAAAAAACCTAGGTCCAGCTGACCCGGCTGGTAGTACCTTGTAAGGGTCCCTTGCCAGGGTTACGGTGAAGTCCTTAACGGCATTGTTGGTGGAGCGGTTGAACTGCGGTACAGTAATAATGGCGGAAGGGGCCTCCTTGTGCTCAGGAGATTAGGAGTAAAAGGTATGTGGTCCACACATATCAGGGTAGCGTCTGTCTCAGATTGAGCGGCTACAAACAGCGTCTGTTCCAGATTGGGCGGCTGATTTTAATACTGGGAGGCTTACTACCTCATCAGTTATAACCCCGCTATCCTTCGGGATAGCCTTTCTCAATTCTTTTCTTCACTCATGATGGAAACACAAAGTATTGGATTATCTACCCCAGGTGGTAATTACCCAAGTGGTAATAAATCCACCTCCACGTATTGTGGAGTTAGTAGGCCTGCGGAGTCTGGGGAGCCTGCAATGTCATGTAAGAAGAAATATATTATGTACTTAGCAACAATTAACATAAACTCACTCCTTCAGATAGGAAAACTAAAGCAAACATTGGATGTTCTTGAGAAACATAACATTGTCATCGCTGCATTGCAAGAAACACGATTTTGTGATGAAGAAGCTTTTGAGTCTCAAGGATTCAGAATTTATAAAGGAATACCTGGCACAAGAGTTACACCGAACATCCCTCATCTTGGTACAGGTTTTATAGTCCACAAGAAAGCTGTTGATTCAGTGCTGGATTTTACATCATTCAATGGAAGACTATCCACATTGTCATTTAGATCACTTAATAAAGCCTACACCGTGGTCAATTTTCATGCACCGACGAACGTGTCAAACAAGAAAGACCGAGAGCAAACTAATATAATATGGGAACAATTAGAAGACGTGATTGACAATATTCCAGCGCATCACACCACCATCCTTCTCGGTGATTTTAACGCCCAAGTAGGAAGAGAGAAAAAGTTTAGGAATATAGTTGGAAACTATCCTGCACATAAACGAACAAACAAAAATGGCGAACGGCTGATTGACACCTGCAAAAATAACAACCTAGTTTTGAAATCTACTGCGTTTAAACATCTTCCTCGGAAAGCAAAGACATGGAGACATCCAAATCCACTTATGGGTGAATTTCAACTGGATCATGTGGCAATATCAAAAAAATCAGATCGTGAAATCCAAAATGTGAAGGTCCTGCGTAATGCGAATATAGACTCAGATCATTATCTGTCCCTTATTAAAATGAAAGGTATTCCGTTTAGGAACAATAGAGTGAATGTTGAAAAGGGAATGAAAACGCAAAAGTACAACATCGGTGGTCTGAAGTCAAATAACAACACTTTTGCGGAAACACTCCACAACAAACCAAAAGATGGAACATGGTTTACTTTAAGGAACGCCATTGTTACTGCGGCTTCGGAATCCATTCCTCTTGATAGAACGCGCAAGCATCCATGGTGGAACTGTCAATGTGATCACGCAATAGAGGAAAGAAGAAAAGCTTGGATCAAGTGGAATAACAAGAAAGACGATGTGAACCTTGAGAACTTTCTCTGCATCAGGAAAGAAACTTGTAAAATTTTAAAATTGGCAAAAAGAAATTTCCATAAATCTCAAATTATTCAAATTGAAGATGATTTTCAAAGGCACAAAACAAGGGATTTCTATCAAACTTTTAAACACCAACTGTCCAAATACGTCGCCCCTACTCTTCACATCCGAGGATCTGATGGTAAACTTAATCTCAATAATAAAGACTGTGCTAAAGCTTTTGGAGAATATTTTAAAACCCTTTTGAACACGGACATACCTACTGAACAACTTGCTTTCTATCCTAGCATTGCATACCACGACAGTTCACCACCCTCCGTCGAAGAAATAACACAAATCATCAAGGCGCTAAAAAATAATAAAGCCTCTGGGGAGGATAGTATTGTGGCTGAATTATGGAAATATGCAGATAATGATTCCATCATTTGTCTCCAGAAAACCATTGAAGAAATATGGCATAGTGAAAAGTTGCCGGAGGATTGGATTTCTGCCATCATTCATCCTATACATAAGAAAGGGGATAAATCCGACCCAAATAATTATAGAGGTATTTCACTGGTATCGGTAACGTACAAAATATTTGCAAGGGCTCTTCTGAACAGAGCAGAACCGATATTAGACCGTCAGTTAGGGGAATATCAAGCTGGGTTCAGGAAATCAAGATCCTGTCCTGAACAAATTCATAACATTAAGACCATAATTTCCTACTGTACGGTACGATCAAAACCTTATGTTGTGATTTTTGTGGACTTTCAAAAGGCTTATGATTGCATTCATAGAGACACAATAATTAACACCTTACGTGAGTTTGGCCTAGACAATAAATCAATTAATTTGTTCAAAGCAAGCTTAGAAAACACCATTTCTAAGGTCAAATTTCGTGGTGAATTGTCCGAAGCCTTTGCAATCAAGACTGGCTGTAGACAAGGTGATCTGGGATCACCGATGCTGTTCAACTGTGTCTTGGAAAAAATTATAAGAGAATGGTTAACAATCTTACCAAATAATTATGGTATTCGAATTGGTTATAAAAAAGAAGACCTGAATATAAACTGTCTCGCTTTTGCAGATGACATTGCTTTGTTCGCTAATTCAATGGAAGAGGCCACTGACCAACTTAATAAACTACAAATCATAGCTGCTAAAACTGGACTTAAAGTGGCCTTCCATAAAACTAATTTTATCACAAATGTCAAAGATGCCTCAAAATTCATCACGATTGGTCTGCAAAAAATCAAAAAAGTCCAAAAATTTAAATACCTAGGCGAATGGATTACCCCTAATAATTCAGAAATAGCTGCCATTGAGAGCAGATGTAACAAATTGGAAGGTGCCTTTCAAACCTGCAAAAACATTTACAAAAGTAAAAGCTTGTCCCGGAATGTCAAACTTTGTCATTATAATACAGTAATTAGGCCGTCAGCACTGTATGCTGCAGAATGCTTACAGATGACAAACAAAGGCCCATTGAGAAAATTAGAACTTAAGGATCGGAAAATTCTAAGGAAAATATTAGGACCTGTTAATGATAATGGTACTTACAGAAGAAGACATAACAATGAATTATTTGAACATATAGAAGATTTGGTGAGTGTGATGAGAAAAAGGAGAATGTCTTTCTTTGGACATTTGGAGCGGATGGAGCATCATCGACTTTCATATCGAATCCACTCATCAATCTCTAAAAAAAATTCCTATTGTAAATGGTCGATGCAAGTTAAAAAGGACCTAACAGAAGCTCGAATCAATCAAGCTCTGGTTTGGGATAGGAACCTGTTCAGAAAGGCGGTTAAATCAACTAGTAATCTACACCCTTTGACATCTGTGATGCCTCGCCCTCACTGCAAGTGGACGGAAGAAAGGAGAGCTGAACATTCGTCAAGAATGAAGATCTACTGGCAGACAAGAAAACAAGCTTTACAGTGATCATATGAGTGAAGAACATCGTGGTCCATTGATGGCCGAAACGACTCAAAAAAAAAGAGTGATTTGTAAACCATTAAGAAAAAAGTAACACATGAATTCTAATGATTATACAGTAAACCAAATACTTGCCAAATAGCACAATTTTTATTTAAAATACAAAAAAAAATGTACAGCTAATAATCTCATACAATGTTCCATTAACTTTCAAACTTGCCCTTTGAGTGTGGAGTAAGCATACATTAAATAGACATTAGGCTCACACTGGAACACTTAAGTCCATAATTTAATTTTAATAATCAGAAGAGTTATTGTGCTCTAGTAGTAAAACTTCACTTATACGATATCCAGGGGACCAAAGGAAAAAAAAACAACGCATAAATGTGAAAAACGCGTAAATGAAAGTCGGTAAATAAAAACTGTAAAATGTATGTGATAATATGGGTTATACAGGGACTTTGTTTTAAAAGCGACGGGGACCCTCGCTCGCGCCGCGAGCCGGTTCTCGCCAAGCACTTTGCCGTAATGCGCTTCTTGACGCCACGGCTTTAACAGTCCATATTCTTTGGACTAAGGTATATTATAGCTGAAATAGAGTCAATCGGTGCTGAGGAACTTCAGAACGTAAATGACAACTTCATGAAGAGGTGCCAGCGATGTGTAGCAATGAATGGCGAACATTTTCAGCACCAGCTGTGAACTATAGGCTATAGTCTACTCAATGACTGTGCCGCGCGAGCTACGCATTACGGCAAAGTGCCTGGCGGGAGACAGGCTATAAGGTGGCAACAATCAAAAGAACCTGCGCAAAGCCCACTTCCCCGCGCATTCAATCTGAGTTGATGTGCGACGTCACAGAGGAGCGGTAGAGGGGGTCACATGCTGTCTGGCTGCCTTACCGAACACACTGCGGAGATACGCTGACAAGAGCTTCGAGGCCAATCCATTTTCGCACTCTTATTATTTTCTCAGTTTTATATACGTTTTCTTTATTGTAGTCCTATAATCCCTTGTCGTATAGCGTGTACTTTATTTGTAAATGTGTTTATGTATATAGTGTTGTGTACCATGCTATTCTAGTAATAGTATCATTTGAGTTTCGTTATGGCTTCTACTTCGAAATATGGTAGCAAATCTGGACGACCATTAAGGGGACAATGTAGAGAAATAGTATATAACGTAACTGCTCACCTACGAGAACATAAAACCCTTCATAAACTCAATTATAATGTTGTGGCTTCAACAAGTAAAGCAACGGGTGTTTCAAAGTCATTCGTGAAGCGTATAATAGCGGAAGGGAAAACGTCTATGGCCAAGGGTCGTCTGCAGTTTTCTACACTTGATGCATTATTTCGTGTTGTTGATATTATAGCCTCTGTGTGTGTATGCTTTTTGGAACAGTATATTTCTTTAAAACATAGTTTACAACTAGGAAATCATAAATACTGTATTTTCATTTAACTCCGCGCTTAATACTTTCGGTCACTTTACATTTACTCTCGTTCTTTTAATTGCATTGCGTTTGCAGCATTAATGAATGAATAACCTCAATCGAACAGCTGGCTGCAGGTACTTACGATATGGTATGTGATGGCGATTGACAGCCAGCCGCGCCCGGGAACAGTTACGAATGCTTTACGTGATAAGCGCTTTTTTATTTCGATGTCAATGAACTACGACCTACTGTATATCCGTTTTATGTCTCGGCATGATGGGTGAAAATCACTGACTGGGCTATTAATTATATTATCATGGAGATAGCATGTGCAACGGATTCTTGTCAGACGTAATTTAAGAGTGGTGAGGTGCATAGAACACAAAGACCACTTCTATCCAGTCTAAAAACACTTATAGTGGGCGATGTATTGAAGATAGAGATATGCTCTCGCGGACTTTTCTGTAGAACTTTTCATGCTGAACAATTCTTACGCTCATAGTATACTGATATTTTTAACGGTTTGCCCAGCGTAAGCTTAAGAAGCGCACGGACGCAAAGTTCTTTTCCCACCCTTTTCACTGAAATCGTTACTGCTTGGCTTCCTTTGATCATAAATAAGTTATTTTCTACAGAAAGTTTCCTCGAGAAATACTTTACAGAATGGTGAAAACCGCATCAAAATCCATCCAGTGGTTCTCGAGATTACCTGTGACATCCAAGAATCGGGGACTCTGTTTTATACTAAGTAGCGATTGTCGGGGGAGATCGGGACGAGCCGATGTGAGCTGCGCGAACCAAAGTAGCCGAGGGTCTTTTGTTTGTTGTACCTTTATAGCAACGCGGGCGGCGGGCGAGCGAGGGTTCCCGTTAAGAAGTGAAAAACAAGAAATAATAATACGATTGTTAAACTATAATCGGCAATATGTAACAAAACAACTACAAGAGAAATGCACCCAGATATAACAAAACAAAGAAAATTGAGTCACTTTACGAAATAGTCTGTTATCTTGACTTGTTTTTTGTTGGCCGCGGCCACGGCGTGAACAGTATTTTGAAACCGATATAATTCGGCAATTATTTCCTCAGAAACGTTATGGTGCGTCACAAAATGTTTGATAGTCCATAGAGCATTGACAGCATCATTAAAATCCACTGTATTATTCTGCGGCTCTTCATCGTCATTAATAAAATACCGTAGTGTAGGCCTAAATTAATGGATTTTCATTTGTCTGAAGACGCAAGATTATTATAACACAGAATCAATCGCGTATTTTTAATGGTTTGACGAGAAGTCCTAAAAAAAAACACGAATGAAAATTATAAAAGCGGAAATAATATTTTTTTAATATATCGTCGATCGTAAAACATTTCCGCTCATCTTAACATAAGCTTCAGATGCTGTCTAACTGTGTTTTATGGCTGCTTCCTGTTATTTTGAAAGGCTAACACAATAATAGCGCTTGCTTATTACGCAAGCTGTTCATCCTTGTTACGACACTCTGGCAAGTGAGTGTCGCCGTGACCACCGGTGTCGCTCAAGGCCATCGTAACGTAATATAGCACGCAGTGCATCCTTACGAACGGAAGTACAGGCGGTAACAAAAGTTTGCATTCGAACATACGTACTTTCTCAGAACACGCAACGTATAAATGGCGCTTTATATTGCAAGGGACTTAAAATATGATCGTATAAGCGTGAAAAACGAATAAATGTAAAACGTATATCGGAGATAAATTAACATGGAAAGTATAGGCATTTTGCCGGGACCAGGAAAAAACGTATAGAAAACGTATAAATATGAACCGTATACAAGAAGTTTTACTGTATTTAACTATTGAAGTAAAACATTGATGATAAAGGACAATACTTTGGATGTCTAAAAAAAAAGGTTTCCTTAAATTACGGTATTTATGTCTCTTGAACCGAACCGAACTTTTTACCGAGTTTTTTATCGTCTCGAACCGAGGTCGGTAATTTCCTTTGTACCGTACCGAAACCGAAAAATCGGTGCACCGTCGACCCCTAATTAAATCTACGTAAGACTCATTAAATACGTCATACAACTGTTCCTAGGGATACATGTAGAGGACTGAACTAATAAAAACAGAGCATACTTTTAATGTTCCTATGAATTAAAAGCGTACAGTATAATCAACATTGTGATTTAACATGACTTATGTTTACAAAGGAAATAATCGCTCAGGTGAGTTACAATTCATAAAACTCCTACAAAAGTGAAATCATCAGTTCCGCGAATAACGCACTCAAGGCAGTTGCCAGCTTGCTGGCCGCCGCGAGCGCTAGTGTCGCTTCGTCTACCAAGGATGCAATTTCGTAACACAGCGAGCTTCGTGACTGTGTATACAACTGGCAATACAACTCCGTCCTCCCAGGTTTGCCAATCTAACTCTTCCCCCGCGAAATATAGCTTATTTCAAACTGAGGCTAGCACCAAATAATTTTGAATGCCACATAGCTGGACAATATTAGCTTTTTTCTTTTTTCTAGCGGGAGAGAACTTATATGTAAATTAATCTACTTTTAATTCAAAATAACGCGTTTTAATAAGGACTTCGAAAATGCTATGGGTACATTAATACTATTCGTGGGATCGCTATTAACTTCTTGAGCATTAGATCGCCGTTAGCCGAGTGGCTACAGTATGTCCAACAATTCCCCGAATTACGATTATCTCCCAGTTACGAATGAGTCAAATTTGTCGCATGTGTAGTGTAAACAAATAAACCTTTTTCCGGCTGCATGTAGCATTTGTAAAGCAAAAAGGACTTAGTAGGTGACAAAAATCTTCGCAAATGATATTTTAGGCAATATAAAGCACAGGATCTTGTTCAAAAAATTGTATAAACATAAAACTGAGTACCCTATTGTATAACTCATAAATCGACATGATACATCGTGAGAGGACATGCCCACTTTTGCTGAGACTTCTGTAAATGTCTTCTCTTGTTGGGAGATACGCAATCTTCATGTTGGTAGCACATATAGATTCGAGTTTATTTTGTTCCTGTCAGGGAAGCAGGAATGTTGTAGATTTACCATTTCAGTCAAAAATTAACTTCATTTTTTACAGAACTATGTATTTTCTGTTGTCTTTTGTGCATATTCGAAAACGTCTGGACCAAAAACACGAAACTTATCTTGTGTAATAATATATCATTGAGAAATGGAAATACTTGTAGAGTTGTTGCTAAATATTCGTTTGAGGGGCTTGAGACATCTTGGTCATCAGTCCCGTATAGTTGGGTGTGTGTTGGCAGTTGCCTGGCAACTTATATTGCTGCGATGACTGTAGTAATGTGTGTAAATATATCAGGGACAGGGATGGGGTAGACGCTTCGGGACTTGTAGTAAGACACTATCCCGGCAATTTCCTGCAGGGAGTGTGTAAAAACTCGGGGGAAAACCACACTCAGGATAATCCCTGTCAACACCGGGATTCAAACCTACGATATTCGTACTTACTGCAGGTGCCCTCGCGGCCATGTTGCACGTTTGACGAGCGCGGCTATGCCGCGGGACGAAATGCTTGTAGAATTTGGATTCGAGTAACTATAACCAACCCCCCCCCCCCATCCATTGGTCGACCGAGGCTACGCTACAGCTTCTACCTGTCCTAAAACATTGTATGTCGATGAAGCGATTATATTAACAGCGTTGCCATTACATACTATATGATAACAAACACTGACTACATTCATGAATGCAAAGATTTTACTTGCAGTGCAGTTTGCAGAAACAATCATTTTTATCGGCAATGTCAATGTAGCAGACAACTGGTTTGGGGGGGGGGGGGGGGCACTTGCCCCTGGCGCCCAGGGAAAATGTGTCAAGATATGCAGGCACACATCCTTTTCATTGAAAGACAATTCATTGGTTAATATGAATTTTAAACTTTATAATAATTGTATTTAAATTTGGAGATAAGAGAGTGTTAATACCTTCTCGATTATTTTAAAAAATGTTTAAAAGTTTGAATTAAAACTTTTTAAAAATAATCTTAACGTTGGTATAAAACACATTATATTAAACTAGAAAAAATGAATTATTTATAAGTACTTTGTCACAGTTGTAATAGCGGCTTTGGTGGCGTAGTTGTTAGCATGCTGAACTGCTGTGCCCAAGATAGCGGGTTCAAACCAGAACAAAGTCGTCGGATTTTTCAAGAGCATTAAAAATCCTTCAGTATGCCTTCCTTCGGAGGGGAAGTAAAGTCGGCGGTCCCATGTCATATATTTATGGCATGTAAAAGACCCTTCCACAGACTAAACTTGTGTGAAGCTAAATTGTTAGGTTAGATTTCGTCGGAACGCTCTATCAAAGTTCCAACATACACCACTACTGTCGACCAAAGTATTATGTGCACTCGAGTTTGAAGGTTGTTTGTGACGTAACCAATAGACCTACATAAAATCCAATACCATCAACATTTACGTCGTTCTATTTTACGTTAGTTCATGTAGGTTTGGATTTTTAAATTTATATTTTAATATTTTTTTTATCGCAGCTGGAACACAAAAAGTGCCCGTTTTTTAAGCGTGTTTCAATCATGCGTCAAAGTTAAGATTTATTATCTCAGAAACCTGTCATCAGATCGAATCCAAATTATAACACAATATACATTGGAATGTTGTATAACTGGTTTATTAATTTCACAATATTGTGTGTCCAAGAAACAAAGTTGTTATCATTGTTGTAAGGTAACTTTTTCTCGGCTCGGGGTGGTTGGAAAATGTAGTTCTTGGTTGCGTTGTAATCCTTATACATCAAAACGTTATGCTGTATGACTGTGAAATACATAAATTAATTCACTTTTTTATGTCGGTTTGTATTTGTGCGGGGAAATAAAACATGGTTCACCAGCTAGCCGCTCCAGGAAAAGCTGTACAGCAGTAGGGGAGCAAGGAGATTTTAACGAGTGTCATGGCCGCCGCGTGAGTCCAAGCCAATATCTCGTGAACCCAAGGTCGAATGTTGACAAATGAGGTGTCGTTGGACTCGAGCTGACGTCCTCTTTCCTATGGACAACTCATTATATTAAAAAAAAAAAACTAAAGTAGGTGATAGATTGAAAACCAAACATGATAGAATGTTGTGCCATGGCTCAAACGAACGGTCTCTATGTCCTTTATTTTTTAAATTAAACTTTTTAAGTTTTTATGTTTTTTTGAAAAAAGTTCAATTTTGAAATTCTTATATTTTGGAAACTAAAGAGTTTACAAACAAATTTGTTTGACATAAATGAATGACCCTGACCCCCTCTACCCGCAAAATAAATTTCAAGCCTCTAGGACTAAAACTGTGCAGTAGTATGGTAAGGGGGTTTCTACCTATAATCGCGTGTGTGCTTGAATACGTATGGCTATGTTGGAAAAAGTTGGTGGTGGGGGAGGAATAGGGTCGAGTGAGGGGTCGTTTAGATGGTATTTTTTCGCTCTATTTGATGGTGAGGTTATTTTTTACATTGGGTGGAATTTGGAAACGCAATTTGAGGTAAACGTGCGTTTTTGACATTTTGGTGATATTTAATGAGCTTGTAAGGCTAGAACGATGTGTTGTTTAGGAACGGGGTGACGTCCTCTTGGCTAAGAATGTGTGTTTTTTTAAATTTTGAAAATTCTTGTTTTTTTGGATTGGCGCTATTTTGAAAACGGTGAATGTTGGAAAAAAAGTTTGTTTGACGTTAATGAATGGTGGGTATGCCCTCTAGGAGGGCAGCAAGTTTCAAGGGTGTAGGAGGAAAAAACATTGCTGATCATTGGCGAACGGATGGTCGGATTTTAATAAATGAGCTGTCGTTGGACTCGAGCTGACGTCCTCTTTCCTATAGACCACTCGTTATATTTTTGAATTTATGTGGTTAACATGATCATGTATTGAGCATGGCCGCTTGCTAGTAATTATTATTATTACAGTAAAATGTTTAATAATAATAATAATAATAATAATAATAATAATAATAATAATATTAATAATAATATTAATAATAAGACACACATGTTTTCATTGCTAACACACACGCACAGTCCTGCTCACTGGTGACTGAATATTGTACCTAGCCAGAGGACTTGTGAGAGAGAGAGACTGCTGATAAGACAAAAAATGTCTACGTCAGGAGGAAGTGTGATATGAGCATACTTGCCTCGTGGTGGCTAGCAAGTGTGCTGTTTAAGCAGAGACCGCCATTTTGGTTCTGAGACAGTAGGACTACCGATGTATAAGAGGCATCCATTTTGGTTCCTTATTAAAACATGAAACTAGTATAATGTACACGAATCTAATTCAGATTTAGGAATGTGAAGAGGCGTGGGAACACGTGTGAAAGAGACAACATTTCAAGGCCAAAACGCCGAAAAAATGCAACTCTCTCTGTTGCTAGGCTAACTGATAACGATTGCGTTAGTCATGCACTTGCCATTTTAGCACACGGAAGTATACAGTAGAGCTCTGAACTGAACTTTGGAAGAAAAATCCTTTTATTTTTTTGGTAAGTACCTATGAATGATTATTCTAATAATGTCATGCTAATGAACCTTAAATTTATAGTTATTGATTAGGTAATTATTGATTTTTAATTTATTTGTTTGCAGATAACCGGTATACCTTACATGTCTGAGATACAAGAAACCAGTTTACTTTTGGGCCCACTAGAAGGAAACAGTAGCAAGCCACTGCAAGTGAAGGTGAGATTTTTTTTAAACTAACTTGTTTAATTTTTTTGTTTGATATTATTTTATTTTATGAAATGAATGTATAAACCTGAATTTAGGTATTTATAGCGGTTTATTTTATTTATTTTTAGAAACTTGGAAAGAAAAGCCTTACTACCGTAGCAGTTGCTGATAACCCAAGACGCAGTAGAGTGCAACCATTGTTTCCAGGCAGTGAACTATTGAAAACTCAGGTAAGTCTAACATAAAAATGCTATGACATTTTACCACTAATGAAAAACCATAGACAAAAATATTCATTACCTGTACATGACTGGTACAATGATTGCTTTCTTGAATAATGGCCATGTATTGACACACGGTACAAGACTATATTGGTTGTTGACTGGGGAAAGTACAAGGCCATATTGGATTTTATAAAAACAAAAAAACAAAAAAAAAATTATTGGTGGTTCCCTATGGACTCAACAAATATCCACAGGTTTGAACAAGATAATCTGAACAAACTGAC
The DNA here is from genome assembly GCA_946902985.2 of Meconema thalassinum. Classification (NCBI taxonomy): domain Eukaryota; kingdom Metazoa; phylum Arthropoda; class Insecta; order Orthoptera; family Tettigoniidae; genus Meconema; species Meconema thalassinum. Next base: position 264,402,499 of record OX336390.1, on the reverse strand, counting down.
ATGACATTCATTTTTGTTTATATATTGGTTAAAGGGGGAATGTAAATGACTAAAGCTTTATAAAAAGAAAATAAGTGCATGGGTTACTGTTAGTGCCAACATACAGTTTATTCTTAATAGTGTTTTGATATATTAATGTCAATTAATGTTAAAGTTTAATTACAAGTATTGATTGATTGATTGAATGATTGATTGAGTGATGGGTTATTTTGTTTGCTTTTAGGTGTGGTCATGCGCCATTAACCTAGTGAACAGGCAGTGAATAAGAATACATTATGCTTTAAAGTACTCTGTGCTCTTGTGCATCGTTAATAACTTGCAATAAAAAAAAGTTTGATTATAATACATGGCGTTAGTACCAAATTCAACAAATGAGGAAGTTGGTTTACCACGTGGGTTAAATTTAAAATCAGAACATGATCGTTGGTTAACATTTGAATCCTGGCCTGTAGGCCTTTTGTCGACACATGAAATTGCAAAAGCCGTTTTTTTTACTTGAACCGAGAAGATGTGGTGCGCTGTGTGTTTTGTCGTATTGAACTTTCACACTGGGAGGAAGGGGATGATCCCTTTAGAGACCATTTGCGATGGTCTCCTTGTTGTCCTTACATGGTTGGAAAACAAGTGGGTAACATACCCGTGTATCCATTTTACCGAACCACAAGACCAATGGCCGCTACTTACGTTGCTGAATCACAAATAAATAATAATAATAATGATGTATTACCAGCCAACAACGGTAGTGTCGATATATGTGGTCCATATGCCATAGACAGTGTTGAATTGGCATGTGCTTTTGAAAAATTGGGAGTTTGCAAGACTAAAGCACTAGCACACCCAGAGTACAGCTCTGTTGAAAAACGTTTAGAATCTTATTAAAATGTTTGGCCATTAATATTAAAACACCTTACCAAACAGCTAAGTGAAGCTGGATTTTTTAATACTGGTGAAGGGGATAAAACAATGTTTTTATTGTGGATTTGCTTTAAAGGATTGCCAAATGACTGATGACCCTTTTGTGCAACACGCTCGTTGGTTACCTAACTGTAAATACATGGTGTTGCTTAAAGGTCAGGAATTTGTTAACACTATTCGTACAGAAAACGAGATTGCAGCACAAGACATAAAAGTGCCTTTAGAGTTAGAACACGCGGAGCAAATACATGAGGCTGAAAAAAAAAAGACTTGTCTCTCGAACAGATACAAAAGTGTGACCAACAATTATGTAAAATTTGTTATCAAGATGAACTAGGTGTTGTATTTTTGCCTTGTGGACACATGATAGCCTGTGTCAAGTGTGCATTAGAACTCAACACTTGTGCTATACGCAGAAAAGCAGTATCTGCTACAGTTAGGGCATTTCTTGAATAAATAGTATAATTTATTAGCCATGCATAGTGCAAAATCCCTAATTGCACAATATTATTAAAGCTGTTTTAGAGTGTAATAGATTTGCTTTTCTTTTGTTTATAGACTACTACAATGAATGTTTTGAATGCTGTGGGACAATCATGTGGCTTAGAGACAAAGAAGCTCAGCGAATTGCCAACGCATATTCCATTCCGCATTATCAAGATTCGGAAATTGAAAACAGCATATGGTGATCGTGTACTTTGTGTATGTGAAAACTTTGAGACATTTCTGCCTATACGGTTTAATGATATGTCGGAGAGTGTTTTTGATGAAGTCAATAATACTGTGCAACCTGTACACTTAAGTTATGAAGGTTTTAAAAACAATAGGTGCATGGTTCGTTTTAATTAAATAAAAAAAACAAATGTCAAATAATAATCATGGAAAATATAAGTGATGACAATGGACTGAAAGAAAAAATTGTGTATAGAATAATAATGTTTCAGAGTTTAGTATTGTCTTAAAAAATATTATCATGAAACCAAAATAAGAAATGTGTATAAAGTTTGTAAATAAATGAAAATAATGGTACAATGTTGTTTTATTTTCTACAGAAGTCAGAATATTTAACATTGCAGAGTATACATGATTATGACAATAAAATGCTCACTTAATACAAGTCTTTGCCTTTACGATAGTGTGTTATAGTTTTAAAAACAAAGCTTGTTGTAGATCTTTTTTCTTCTACGGTGAACAATAGGCATGCAAACATTATTGTCTTGTTTCGGATCATTATCACTATCATAATCATAAGCAGCATGATCTATATCACTATTATTATAATCACCATAATTATCCTCAACATTATCCTCAACATTATTGAAACCAGTCAAATCTTCCTGTTCCTCTTTCTGTTCCTCTTCCTCTTCCTCTACAGTGTCCTCATGCCGAGTTTGCGTGGCTTTTGCTAATGTTAAGGGTGTTTTGAACGTTGAACTATTGTGAGCAGCAATATTGTTTTCTTGCACTCGCTTTTTAGCATTTTTATGATTTTCTGTTGACAACAATAGTGTTTCATGCAGTACACTACATTGATGATTACTGACACTTAAAACCTCACTATTTTTACTTTTTAGCTCACCGCGACATTGTTTTGAACGTTGTTTTGAACAGCGCCAAATAACAGTTCCATTTTTATTGGTTCGTTTCACAATATATGAATATCCTCTATAGTATGCATAAGGCTTACCATACCTAGTCACTGATACTTCCATGTCAACTGTCAAGCATAGACTAAGCTCTAGTAAAGACAACCTGGCAATAAGAACAATAGTTTAATGTGAGAGCATATATGTGTGCAAATGTGGGGGCAAAAGTGAGAGCAAATATGTGAGCAAAAAAGTGAAAGCAAAAAGTGAGAGCAAATGTGAGAGCATAAATAATAAACTTAGTTATGACCTAATCTAACCCAACCTAACCTAACCTGACTTTACCTAACCTAACTTCATATACCCCAACCTAACCTAACCTAACTTTACCTAATCTAACCTTTAAACCCTTAGATCAAAAATAAATTCTTGGCATAGTTGAGTTGGAACCCAAGACCTCAAGAGTAACAACTAAGTATACTGGCCACTACCCTGCAAAATGGTCAGAACACAAAATAAAATGGGAAAAAGTAAGAGCAAAAAAAAAAAAAAAGGTGAGGACAAAAAGTGAGAGCGAAAGTGAGAGCAAATATGAGAGCAAAAGGTGAAAGCAAATATGAGAGCAAGAAAGTGAGAGCAAACGTGAAAGCAAAAGTGAGAGCAAAATGTGAGAGCAAAAAAGTGGCATCAAAAATAGAGAGCAAAAAGTGCCAGCAAATATGAAATCAAATGCGAGAGCAAAAACTTTGAGCAATTGAGAGAGCAAAAGGTAGAGGCAAATATAAGAGAAAATGTGAGAGCAAAAAGTGAGAGCAATTATGCAGTGTTTTACTAAAACAACCTCATCTAACCTAACCTAACTTTTCCTAACCTAACTTTATCCAACCTAACCTAACCTAACCTAACCTAACGTCATATGACCTAACCTAACCTTTAAACTCTTAGATCAAAATTAAATTCTTGACATAGTTGAGTTGGAACCCAAGACCTCAGGGGTAACAATAAAGTATACTGGCCACTCTACTGCAAAATGGTTAGAACACAAAATAAAAGTTTCTTGTAATGTAACTGATTGGTTGAGAATCATAGTCGAGATTTAAACCCAGAACCTCATGGCCTCTGTTTTATACATTGCCAAAGATCAGTTCCATTTTTTCTATTGATTGCTTTTTTTTTACAATATATGTATATCCTTTATAGTAGGCATATGGCTTTGCAAAAGTGAGAGCAAAAAGTGAGAGCATAAAGTGAGAGCATAAAATGAGAGCGTAAAGTGAGAGCATAATGTGAGAGCAAATGTGCAAGCAAAATATGAGAGCAAATGTCAGAGCAAATATGAAAGCAAAAGTGAGAGCAACAAATGGAATTCAAAAAAAGTGAGAGGAAAAAGTGAGAGCAAATATGTGAGCAAAAGTGAGAGCAACAAATGGCATTAAAAAAAGTGAGAGCAAAAAGTGTGAGCAACTATGGGAGCAATCCTGGCTTATGTATTGGCTTTGTGTTGGCTTTTGTATAGGCTTTTGTGTTGGCATTTGTGTTGGCTTTTATTGTTCGCTTTTTATGTTGAATTTTTATGTTGGCTTATATGTTGGCATTTATGTTGGTTTTGTGTTGGCTCTCTCATATTCGCTCTTAGTAAAGTGACTTGGGTAATAATAATAATAATAATAATAATAATAATAATAATAAAAATAACAGGTAAAAAAATAAAGTGGATTGGCATTTTTCAAGTGGAATTTCCAAAGCACTGTCAAGAATAATAATTACATGAACAGATTCCAAGAACTCTAGAGTACTTTTAAGGTTAATGATTGACTAGGTGTGAGATAGAGCAAGCTAACCTAAGTTAACCTCAGCTCACCCAACCTAACCTTGTCACATGTCATGTTCTACAAGTTTAGACTTGCTTTGAGACTGGCTATGACGTCACAGATGAATGGAGGTGGGAGGCTGGCAAAAAGAAAGGAAAATGTTTTTTGTTTAGTAAAAAGCCTCCCACCGCCATTCATCTGTGACGTCATAGCCAGTCTCAAAGCAAGTCTAAACTTGTAGAACATGACATGTGACAAGGTTAGGTTGGGTGAGCTGAGGTTAACTTAGGTTAGCTAGCTCTATCTCACACCTAGTCAATCATTTACCTTAAAAGTACTCTAGAGTTCTTGGAATCTGTTCATGTAATTATTATTCTTGACAGTACTTTGGAACTTCCACTTGAAAAATACCAATCCACTTTATTTTTTACCTGTTATTATTATTATTATTATTATTATTATTATTATTATTACCCAAGTCACTTTACTAAGAGCAAATATGAGAGAGCCAACACAAAAAAGCCAACATAAATGCCAACACATAAGCCAACATAAAAAGCCGACAATAAAAGCCAACACAAATGCCAACACAAAGGCCTATACAAAAGCCAACACAAAGCCAATACATAAGCCAGGATTGCTCCCATAGTTGCTCTCACTTTTTGCTCTCACTTTTTTTAATGCCATTTGTTGCTCTCACTTTTGCTCATATATTTGCTCTCAATTTTTCCTCTCACTTTTTTTAATGCCATTTGTTGCTCTCACTTTTGCTTTCATATTTTCTCTACTTTATGTTCTCACTTTTTGCTCTCTCTTTTGCAAAGCCATATGCCTACTATAAAGGATATACATATATTGTAAAAAAAAGCAATCAATAGAAAAAATGGAACTGATCTTTGGCAATGTATAAAACAGAGGCCATGAGGTTCTGGGTTTAAATCTCGACTATGATTCTCAACCAATCAGTTACATAACATGAAACTGTTATTTTGTGTTCTAACCATTTTGCAGTGTAGTGGCCAGTATACTTTATTGCTACCCCTGAGGTCTTGGGTTCCAACTCAACTATGTCAAGAATTTAATTTTGATCTAAGGGTTTAAAGGTTAGGTTAGGTAAAGTTAGGTTAGGTTATATGACGTTAGGTTACGTTAGGTTAGGTTAGGTTGGATACAGTTAGGTTAGGAAAAATTAGGTTAGGTTAGATGAGGTTGTTTTAGTAAAACACTGCATAATTGCTCTCACTTTTTGCTCTCACATTTTCTCTTATATTTGCCTCTACCTTTTGCTCTCTCAATTGCTCAAAGTTTTTGCTCTCACATTTGATTTCATATTTGTTCGCACTTTTTGCTCTCTATTTTTGATGCCACTTTTTTGCTCTCACTTTCTTGCTCTCATATTTGCTTTCACCTTTTGCTCTCATATTTGCTCTCACTTTCGCTCTCACTTTTTGTCCTCACTTTTTTGCTCTTACTTTTGCCCATTTTATTTTGTGTTCTGACCATTTAGCAGTGTAGTGGCCAGTATACTTTGTTGTTACTCTTGAGGTCATGGGTTCCAACTCAACTATGCCAAGAACTTATTTTTGATCTAAGGGTTTAAAGGTTAGATTAGGTAAAGTTAGGTTAGGTTGGGCTATATGAAGTTAGGTTAGGTAAATTCAGGTTAGGTTAGGTTAGGTTGGGTTAGATTAGGTCATAACTAAGTTTATTATTTATGCTCTCACATTTGCTCTCACTTTTTGCTTTCACTTTTTTGCTCACACATTTGCTCTCACTTTTGCCCCCTCATTTTCACTCATATATGCTCTCACATTAAACTATTGTTCTTATTGCCAGGTTGTCTTTACTAGAGCTTAGTCTATGCTTGACAGTTGACATGGAAGTATCAGTGACTAGGTATGGTAAGCCTTATGCATACTATAAAGGATATTCATATATTGTGAAACGAACCAATAAAAATGGAACTGTTATTTGGCGCTGATCAAAACAACGTTCAAAACAATGTCGCGGTGAGCTAAAAAGTAAAAATAGTGAGGTTTTAAGTGTCAGTAATCATCAATGTAGTGTACTGCATGAAACACTATTGTTGTCAACAGAAAATCATAAAAATGCTAAAAAGCGAGTGCAAGAAAACAATATTGCTGCTCACAATAGTTCAACGTTCAAAACACCCTTAACATTAGCAAAAGCCACGCAAACTCGACATGAGGACACTGTAGAGGAAGAGGAAGAGGAACAGAAAGAGGAACAGGAAGATTTGACTGGTTTCAGTAATGTTGAGGATAATGTTGAGGATAATTATGGTGATTATAATAATAGTGATATAGATCATGCTACTTATGATTATGATAGTGATAATGATCCGAAACAAGACAATAACGTTTTCATGCCTATTGTTTACCGTGGAAGAAAAAAGATCTACAACAAGCTTTTTTTTTAAAATATAACACACTATCGTAAAGGCAAAGACTTGTATTAAGTGTGCATTTTATTGTCATAATCATGTATACTCTGCAATGTTAAATATTCTGACTTCTGTAGAAAATAAAACAACATTATACCATTATTTTCATTTATTTAAAAATTTATATACATTTTTTTTTGGTTTCATGATAGTATTTTTAAGACAATGCTAAACACTAAAACATTATTATTCTATACACATATTTTTCTTTCAGTCCATTGTCATCACTTATATTTTCCATGATTATTATTTGACATTTGTTTTTTTATTTAATTAAAACGAACCATGCACCTATTGTTTTTAAAACCTTCATAACTTAAGTGTACAGGTTGCACAGCATTATTGACTTCATCAAAAACACTCTCCGACATAACATTAAACCGTATAGGCAGAAATGTCTCAAAGTTTTCACATACACAAAGTACACGATCACCATATGCTGTTTTCAATTTCCGAATCTTGATAATGCGGAATGGAATATGCGTTGGCAATTCGCTGAGCTTCTTTGTCTCTAAGCCACATGATTGTCCCACAGCATTCAAAACATTCATTGTAGTAGTCTATAAACAAAAGAAAAGCATATCTATTACACTCTAAAACAGCTTTAATAATATTCGTTGTTTATTTATTTGTTTAACCAAATCTACTAGTTAATTGTCACTTTAACTCAGAGAGTCATATCGTTACATACAGACAATAAATATATAGATAACAAATTTACAGTATGGCGTTAGATAATTAAACCAAATGTTCATTCGGCATTTCATATCTTCCTCGTTATTTCAAAACTTAATAATGCTTTGCAGTAGTTATCGTCATTCACAATATCACTGGGCAACTTTTCTGATGGAGACTGCACAAAGTTCTCTCTTAATCATAAATGTGGACACAGTGTTCTTAATTTTTTGACAGTTGTTCTCCATGGGAGACACATCACAGAAAGAATTACTTTTATTTCCCTATCGAGCCCTTACTGACTGTAAGAGTCTGATAAGTTTTGTCGTAAGGGGAAAAAAAATCAAACTCACAGGAATAATCTACAGACAGCAATATGTGGCTGTACTGTAGTAATCGTATAGGCTACCTAGTTAATACAGATAGGCTCACCTAGGCTTTAACAAGATTTATAGCTTAGGAAGCCATCTCCTGTACTTGAATGCTTAATTTACATGCATATTTGTTCTGAATCTCATCCGACGCTTTCTTATTCCACATTGCCCTGATGGTATTAAAATATTTTGCTAATTGACCTGCTTTCCCCCATTCCCTTTTTAGTAATTTAATTAAAGTGTGATACTCATTTTCATTTTCTATTCTGTTTAGATCTGCTTTGTCTACAAACTTTGCTCTTATCATTTTAATTTCCTTGCATTCCCTGATCAGGTGCCCTGCACCCATAACCTTCCCACAAAACAGGCAAATGTCCTCTTTTCCTACTTCTCTCAACGCTTTGTTCTTATACACCCCCATTAACCACCAAATTATCCCTCTCATTTCTCTTTTCATTAAGCATTGAGGCTTTATGCTCATAAAGTTCCTTATTTCGCAGAACTCCGTTAAGGTTCTCCTACTGGTGCACTCTTCTCTTAGCACCTGCAACTCTTCGTCATTAACCCTTCTACACACTTTTTTACACACCCTACCTTCCTCTCTTTGTAAGTCCCTATCCCATAGATAACCCATTCCTAATCTTTCCAGTACACTTCATAACCCGTCCACCCAGTAGCCCTCTTGCCGATGCTTCATTTTTTTGCAGGTAGGCTACCTTAAGCATTTCCCCCCCTCCACCTGCTTTTAAACGAATCCAAGACTTTATGACCTTTTTATGATATGTTGTCTAATGCTTACATCCTCACACAACATTCTCGCTCCACAATTCGCCGTGCAAGTAGGTAGCCCCAAAATTATCTTGGCAAACCTACTTACAATACTGTCCAGGGTTTTCGTTCCTTCCTCTAAACCCCATACTTCCACTCCATAGAGTGCTCTTGAAACGATGAATGCGTTGAACACATTCTTATACACTTTGTAGTCAAGATTCGGTAACCTACGCTCTAACACTTTAACATTCGCCAAAGCCGCTAGCCCTTTCGATTTTGTCCTTTTAATTTGTTCGGTCCATTTACCATTACTCGCCATTATCGTCCCTAGATACTCAAGTTTTTTCACCGTTTCTAACTGTGACCCATACATGACCCACTTTTCATTCTTAGCCAGTTTAACTCCCTTTTTGCAGACCATAACTTTGGTCTTACTCGGGTTAATTTTTAAGTTCCAGTCCTCACAGTATCTCACAATCTCGTCAATACTATATTGCATATTATAGGATGTTAGAGCAAGCAGAAGGATGTCATCAGCAAAAGCTAGGCCCGGGATATCATAATTGTCCAAGCAAGGGTTGGACCGTTGCTCAAAGCCCTTTAAATCGAAAATATCGTTGATAAATTGCAAAAAAAAGCACCGGGGATAATTTGCATCCCTGTTTTAATCCTATATTAGACGTTATCTCTCCTACAATTACATCATCTTTAGTTTTAATTGCACATTTCACTTCGGAATACACATTCTCAATTGCTCGTATCATTTTATGTGACACCCCGATTTTTCCCAGTTTAGCCATGACAGCTCCCCTGCTCACTGAATCAAACGCCTTCTCCAAATCAATAGCTGTGATATACAGCTTACCTCTTTTCCTTCTTATATACTTGTCCATCACTGTTTTAACCACCATTATATTGTCACTGGTCCTCATCCCTTTTCTGAATCCTGTCTGAAGTCTCGAGAACACCGAACAGCCCTCTGCCCATGCTATTAAACGCTTGGATAAGACCCCGGTGTACATTTTGCTCAAATTATCAAGCAAAGTTATGCCTCTATAGTTGCCTGGGTCTAGTTTGTCCCCACGCTTCTTATATATTGGACAAATTATTCCCTCCTGCCACGCCCTCGGAAATCTACCTCCTTCAAAGATTTTGTTAAAGGTTTTTACCAAGCTGTCCATCATGAACCTATTGTTACTCAACTCTTGCCAAAATTCATTTGTTATCCCCGAAATAGCACCTGACTTCCCTCCTTTACTTTTTGCTATTACTTCCTTAATTTCCTCTATCGATATGACTTGGTCCAGCATAGGCAGAGCGGCCTCCAGCCCCCTCGGGACGCCAAACTCATCCCTCTTCTTCCAATTATCTTCAGCATTTAACAGATTCTCATAATATGCAATCCATACTTCATCACTAATAGAGCTCCCCCCACCACTTCTGCTCCCCCTACAGTAAGAATTTATCCTGCTCCACACTTTGCTACAGTCGTTAGCTTTAGAATCCTTATTTAGTGCTGTAGCTTCCTTACCCTGCCATTCATCTTTCATTTTGCTGAGCAGTTCCCTATATTCTTTCCTTAGACGACAAAATTCTACTCTCATCGTATCATCCCCTCCTCTCTTGTATAACTTCAGTGCCCTAATAACTTCGGTTTTCTTCCTTCTACAAGATTCATCGTACCATCCTTTAATTCTCCCTAATTTTCCCCTAGCCTTCACGCGCATTTTCCGCCCAGCCATCATAATTGCATTCTCAATCATACGTATTACCCCTTCAATTTCATCATTACTGATCATTAAACTTATCCCTACCTTTATCAGCTCAAAATTTTGTCCTTGGAAGTAGTTCTGGAACTCTCTGCAGTTTTCCTCCCTCCATCTGAATCTATTTACTTTTCTCTCTATAGCTCTAACTTGTGGGTTCCCTTTTGATTTTAATTTTGTCACCGCTCCCTGCATGTTGACGACAATTGGTAGGTGGTGTGATTCCCCCCATTCTTCAACAGTGAACCTCTTAATTAGGGTTAGTGCTCCTCTGGAACATATTGCTAAATCTATTACACTTCCTCCAATCTCTGTTATATACGTCAGGTTACCTTCTTCATCCCCCACACAGACACCATTTAATATATATAGCTCTTCTGCACCACATAGTTCCAAAATCTTTTCTCCGTTCTTATTACATTCCTTGCTTTGCTGTGCCTATCCCCACATAAGGCCTCGGCAACCCCCTTGCTGTAAAGGGGCTTTCTGTCTGCAACCCTCGCATTGAAGTCCCCTAAAAGCACAATCTCTGCCTCTTCATATATATTTTGAATTCTGTTTATTTCAATAGCTAACTCATCGAAAAAGCTTTCTCTTGCATACGGGGAATTCTCCGGAGGGTTGTAGACAAAGCCGAAACATACCGTTCCTTTCCCCCTCCCCCTAATATCTGCTTTTACCCACACTACTTCTTCCAGTTCTGAACTAATAAATTCTGATAATTCCCTCACCTCTTCTTTAATTAAAACAACAATACCCCCCGGGAACCTACCGGTACGCGCTTTCCTAATCTTAGGTTTTGTATATATATTGAAGCCATCTATTTTAACCTCGCAACCTACAGGGAGCCAACTCTCAACAAATCCTACAATCTGCATATCTTCTATTAGGGTCAAAACTACATCGTTCCCTCTCTTATTTAAAAACCCTCTATATTTACGCTAGCAATATTCCAGTTTAGTTATTTTTACCCCTACCCTCTTCGCTGGCGGTAGCTTTACTTCTAGTAACTCTAGCTTTCTCTAGCTCTAGTATGCTGCCACCTGGAGAAGAAATGACCTCCTTCTCCACATTAAATTGCTCTGTCAAGGTTTTCTTGCCCCATAGTTCTTTTAGACTAGTAACTCGTTGTTTGCCAGTCTCACCTTTCTGCAAACCACGCACTTGTCCGGTGTTCCTGGCACTGACGTTAGTCGTCCCTGCTCGCGCCACTTCCATGTTGGACTTGGAGGTCGATGCTCTCTGTTGAATCATCACCGCACTTCCCTCTGAATCGACAGCTGCTTCCACCTGGTTGCTAGGTCTAACTGTCTCCTGTTGTTGTTGCTTCTCCATAACCTGTAGTTGTGCCACTGTCCAAATCCGATCCTAGTTGTTGCCGCTAACCGCCAGTCTATTGCCTTTTACATAAGCCTTGAGACCAGAGCTCCTTGCCTTCCTTAAATGAAACTGCAAGGTCCGTTGCTCGCTTGCCTCTTCTTTACTCATTTCTCTCCTTACCCATATCCTCTCCCCTTTCAGGTTCTTTGTGTTAGCCAGAATTCTGTGAGCCATCAGGGAAGAAACTAATGACACTTTCACGGGCATATTGTCCCTTCCCCGCCCTATCCTGGTCACATTGTCAATCTCTGAGACTCCAATGTTTATCCGCATGCCTTCACTAATCACTCGGAGCACCTTGGATGTTAGATCCTCGGTGCTTTCCTTGGCATCTTCCTTTATTCCGTAAATGAAGACGTTTTTCTTTCTCTCATCCAGCTTGGTCTTCCTTAATTCATTTACCTCCACCTCTAATATCTTCACCTTTTCTCTTAGCTCTTTTATCTCTCTACTATTCTCGGTCAGCCTTTCTGCCACCATTCCCATCTCTTCTCTTAAACATGTCTTCATCTCCTTGAATACATTGCTCACGAAGAATTCCCGGATCTGGTCATTTTGTGACACATCCTTTACAATTTCCCTTATTTTTTCCATTTCTTGCCATCCCAGCTGACCAGGCCCTGGGATTGACTCCACTCCTCCAATTAATAGTAGCGTCGCCACAACCAGCGCTACCATCCCCATCGCGAAAACCCCCATCTGTTCAGTGACGTTGCCCGCTATCACCTTCCCTACACCGAAATCGCACTTCACTCTAGCCTGCCAGTGGCCGATGACCGCCCGGTACTGCTGAATAGCGATTCCCATTCTTCCTTACACTTCACTGCACGTCTATTCACCTTGCTTGCTTGGTTGAAACTGCTTTAATAATATTGTGCAATTAGGGATTTTGCACTAGGCATGGCTAATAAATTATACTATTTATGCAAGAAATGCCCTAACTGTAGCAGATACTGCTTTTCTGCATATAGCACAAGTGTTGAGTTCTAATGCACACTTGACACAGGCTATCATGTGTCCACAAGGCAAAAATCCAACACGTAGTTCATCATGATAACAAATTTTACATAATTGTTGGTCACACTTTAGTATCTGTTCGTGAGACAAGTCTTTTTTTTCAGCCTCATGTATTTGCTCCGCGTGTTCTAACTCTAAAGGCACTTTTATGTCTTGTGATGCAATCACGTTTCCTTTACGAATAGTGTTCACAAATTCCTGACCTTTAAGCAACACCTTGTATTCACAGTTAGGTAACCAACGAGCGTGTTGCACAAAAGGGTCATCAGTCATTAGCCAATTCTTTGAAGCAAATCCACAATAAAAACATATTGTTTTATCCCCTTCACCAGTATAAAAAATCCTCCTTCACTTAGCTGTTTGGTGAGGTGTTTTAATATTAATGGCCAAACATTTTTATAAGATTCTAAACGTTTTTCAACAGAGCTGTACTCTGGGTGTGCTAGTGCTTTAGTCTTGCAAACTCCCAATTTTTCAAAAGCACATGCCAATTCAATACTGTCTATGGCATATGGACCACATATACCGACACTACCGTTGTTGGCTGGTAATACATCATTATTATTATTATTTATTTGTGATTCAGCAACGTAAGTAGCGGCCAATGTTCCTGTGGCTCGGTAAAATGGATACACGGGTATGTTACCCACTTGTTTTCCAAGCATGTAAGGACAACAAGGAGACCATCGCAAATGGTCTCTAAAGGGATCATCCCCTTCTTCCCAGTGTGAAAGTTCAATACGACAAAACACACAGCGCACCACATCTTCTCGGTTCAAGTAAAAAAACCGGCTTTTGCAAGTTCATGTGTCGAGAAAAAGCCTACAGGCCAGGATTCAAATGTTAACCAATGATCATGTTCTGATTTTAAATTTAACCCACGTGGTAAACCAACTTGCTCATTTAATGTATTTGGTACTAACGCCATGTGTTATAATAAAACTTCTTTTATTGCAAGTTATTAACGTTGCACAAGAGCACAGAGTACTTTAAAGCATAATGTATGCTTATTCACTGTCTGTTCACTACGTTAATGGCGCATGACCACACCTAAAAACCAACAAAATAACCCATTACTCAATCAATCAATCAATCAATCAATCAATCAATCAATCAATCAATCAATCAATCAATACTTGTAATTAAACTTTATCGTTAATTGACATTATTATACCAAAACACCACTAAAATAAACTGTATGTTGGCACTAACAGTAACCCATGCACTTATTTTCTTTTTATAAAGCTTTAGTCATTTACATCCCCCTTTAACCAATATATAAACAAAAATGAATGTAATGTCAGTTTGTTCAGATTATCTTGATCAAACCTGTGGATATTTGTTGAGTGAGTCCATAAATTAAATTAATTTTTGTTTTGTTTTTAGATAATCCAATATGGCCTTGTACTTTCCCCAGTCAACAACCAATATAGTCTTGTACCGTTTGTCAATACATGGCTATTATTCAAGAAAGCAATCATTGTACCAGTCAAGTACAGGTAATTAATATTTTTTTTGTCTATGTTTTTTATTAGTGGTAAAATGGCATAGCATTTTTAAGTTAGACTTACCTGAGTTTTCAATAGTTCACTGCCTGGAAACAATGGTTGCACTCTACTGCGTCTTGGGTTATCACCAACAGCTACGGAGGTGAGGCTTTTATTTCCAAGTTTCTAAAAATAAATAAAATAAACCGCTATAAATACCTAAATTCAGGTTAATACATTCATTTCATAAAATAAAATAATATCAAACAAAAAAATGAAACAAGTTAGTTTTAAAAAATAATCTCACCTTCACTTGCAGTGGCTTGTTACTGTTTCCTTCTAGTGGGCCCAAAAGTAAACTGGTTTCTTGTATCTCAGACATGTAAGGTATACCAGTTATCTGCAAACAAATAAATTAAAAATCAATAATTACCTAATCAATAGTGGGCCCAAAAGTAAACTGGTTTCTTGTATCTCAGACATGTAAGGTATACCAGTTATCTGCAAACAAATAAATTAAAAATCAATAATTACCTAATCAATAACTACAAATTTAAGGTTCATTAGCATGACATTATTAAAATAATCATTCATAGGTACTTACAAAAAAAAATAAAAAGATTTTTCTTCCAAAGTTCAGTTCAGTGCTCTACTGTATACGTCCGTGTGCTAAAATGGCAAGTGCATGACTAACGCAATCGTTATCAGTTATCCTAGTAAGAGAGAAAGTTGCATTTTCTCATCTTTTTGGTCTTGAAATGTTGTCTCTTTCACACGTGTTCCGATGCCTCTTCACATTCCTCAATCTGAATAAGATTCGTGTACCGTATACTAGTTTCATGTTTTTAATAATGAACCAAAATGGCTGCCTCTTATACATCGGTAGTCCTACTGTCTCAGAACCAAAATGGCGGTCTCTGCTTAAACAGCACACCTGCTAGCCACCACGAGGCAAGTAAGCTGATATCACACTTCCTGCTGACGTAGACATTTTTGTCTTATCAGCAGTCTCTCTCTCTCACGAGTCCTCTGGCTAGGTACAATATTCAGTCACCAGTAAGCAGGACTGTGTGTGTGTGTGTTTGCATTGAAAACGTGTGTGTCTTATTATTATTATTATTAAACACTTTACTGTAATAATAATAATAATAATAATAATAATAATAATTACTAGCAAGCGGCCATGCTCAATACATGATCATGTTAACCACATACTTTCACCCTAAAACACATATGTCTTTACCCAGTTCAATATTTAGTTTATAACTTTTCAGGCCAATGACCTTACCGTTTTGGCTCTTTGCATACATGCACATGACTTGGTCGATCAAATGTTATAGTTTTCTATATGCTAAAACCATTTACTGTGCCAGACGGCAGTCTCACTTATTACCGTTTACTAGCATGTTGAAGATTCCCTTCAGGGGTAAAAAATTTCTAGCACACTTAACACATTTCAAATATTCACCTTTATCCGTCATAGGAAATATCACAAAACCAACCGTCATAAGCTGCCCCGCCATCCCACCAAAATAGCAATTCATTTCTTCCGGGCACGGTCACCGAGATCGCCAACGTCTAAGAATCACTTGGTCATATCCTACAACCATCTGTTGTGTTAGAGAGCGATTTCGCTCATCACCGTTAACTAAAACGTTAAAGATCCCCTTCAGGGGTAAAATCTTAGCATGCTTGTCACATTTCAAAATATTCACCTTCATTCATTCGTCATAGGAAAAAATATCGAAAAGCAACCCCTCGTTTAGCGATACATCTCCCCCGTCGAAATAGCCATTTCCAGTATCCACCATGCTCAGTCATAGCCTCGTTGTAACATACGTCAAGCGCTACCGGCTCTCTGTCTACAAACACGCATTTATTTAAAAAAAAATTAAAATGCATTGTTTTTTCTGTCCTGGATAGTTGACATTTATTTTCATGGTAGAGGGGATAGGGATCTTTCATTTATGTCAAACAATTTTTTTTGTCAACATGTTAGTTTCCAAAATAGTAAACATTCAAAATGTAAGGGTTTTCAAAAAATCTCAAAATATAAAAAAGTTTTATTAGTAGGTAATATAGGCCGAAGCTGGGGCAGGGGCTAATAGGCAAGATGGCCGCCGCGCGCAACCACTCTATGTTATTCTTATGGAGGGGACAGTCATAGCTAAGTCAGGGGCTAATGGGCAACATGGCTGCCACGCGCTACCACACTCTTTAATGGCGGGCTTTTCAAATCATTATTTATTTGTTATTCACTTATAATTTTTTTCTTATTTTATACTTAATTCTTTTAGCACAGGGCTAATACACAAAATGGTCTCTGCACACAACCACTTCCACATATGGCATGCTAACCTAACCTAACCTAACCTAACCTAACCTAACCTAACCTAATCTAAACTAACCTAACATAACTTCACCTAACCTAACTTCACCTAACCTAACCTAACCTAACTTCAAAATGCAAGCAAAAAAAAGTGAGAGCAAAAATTGTCAGCAAAAAAAGTGAGAGCAAATGTGAGAGTACAAATAATAAACTTAGTTATAACCTAACACACCTAACCTATCCTAACCTAACCTAACTTCAAAGTGAGAGCAAATATGAGAGCAAATGTGAAAGCACACATAATAAACTAAGTTATAACGTAACCTAAACTAACCTAACCTAACTTAACCTAACCTAACCTAACCTAACCTAACTTAATATTGCGAGCAAAAAAAGTAAGAACAAAAAGTGTAAGAAAAAAAGTAAGAGCAAATGTGAGAGCACAAATAATAAATTTAGTTATAACCTAACCTAACCTAACCTAACCTAACCCAACCTAACCTAACTCACAGAAACCTCATTTAAAGATTTTAGATTTTACATTTTAACATTTTAGATTTTTATTTTTTCATTTCAAATTTTTTAGATTTTACATTTTGTATTTTTTGTATTTTAGATATTAGTTTTTTAGATTTTACATTTTAAATTTAAGATTTTTTGACTTTAGTTTTACATTTTACATTTTCCGAAAAGAGTAAACTACAAGGTCACATACCTAACCTCACCAAACCTAACTTTACCAAACTTAACTTAAGCTAATCCAAAGGCTAATGCACATACACAAAGTATATAAGGGCACATGCAACTATCCTTATGCTAGTCTTATAGCCTTATACCCCAAACGGGTATTTTTTTCATTTTGTTGTTTAGTCATTTGTCAATTTTCCAATTTCCCATTTTCAGTTTTTTTAAATGTCAGTTTTAAGTTTTTCAATTTCATAATATGGAGACATGGATTTTGCATTTTGTTGTTTACACATTTGCCAATTTTCCAATTTCCCATTTTCGTTTTTTTAATGTCAGTTTAAAGTTTTCAATATCATGATATAGAAACATGGATTTTCCAATTTGTTGTTATACATTTGTCAATTTACCAAATTCCCATTTACAGTTTTTAAAATTTCAGTTTAATGTTTTTTCTATTTTGTCAATATGGAAACACGGATTTTCCAATTTTTGTTTTACATGTTCATTTTGCATTAGGAGTGGAGAGAGGTGGATAGTAATTAATAATGTACAAGCAGTGTCCATTCAATATTTTTTATTTTAAATACATGTACACTATTTACACATAATACATTTTTATATATATTCTTTTTTTGGTTATAAATTGTACAGTTGTTTTTATTTTGTTTTCTATTTATATTTATTTTTGATTATGAATACAATTTTTTATTGTTATTGTTTTATTTCCTAAATTGTTTTATGTATTTGCTAGTTGCAGGCAGAAGATTTTGATATTCATAACTTAACTCTTTAAGCATGGTCAATGATGGAGTAATGACCATAGGCATGTGTACCTATACCATCAGCATCAATCACTCTTTTATCATCACCAGGTCACAAAGCAATTTTGTTTAGTCTTATAGATGATATGTCATGTTATTTAGAAGCGAAAATGTTCATTGGTATTCTTTTTACATTGTTTTTCATGACACAATCCTTATAATCTTGAAAGCTTATACAATTTTTGAGAACACCTTTGCTAATACCATTAATCTTTTTGATTTCTTTACCATTTATGTCTAAAGCGTACATTTTAGCTCTAAGTCCAACAAATGCTTTTATAATTTGTCCACAAGCCTCGTCTTTAAATTTCCCCAACGTTTTCTTGTTTGATGTAGAGTAACATATGTGATTAGTAGGATAATCTGATGTGTCCAGGTGTTCTAGGAAATCCAACTTGTCTTGATATACATCTGGGGTGTTAACCAAATAAATGAACGAGTCGGTATCCATATACATGAGTTTAAGATTGTTCATTCCATAATAGGGTAGCAGGACATCATAGTGGTGGGAATATATTAGAGTTTTTGAAATATCCAGTATACACATTCCAATATATATAGGCTTATTGAATACAATGCTACGTTTCGCCATGTGGAAAGCAGCTAGGTTAGGACCATAAATTGTTCTGTCGATGAATGTTGGTTTAGCTATTAGCTTTTCTGCCTTTTTGCTGTCAGTCACAAGCCGTATGTCTATTCTTTTACGGATATTTTCCATTGTTTTCCCAAAAATGGCATTGTTGAATAATTTGTACAGATTTTTCTCAAAATCATTTTTGGCTTGTTTTCGAAGGTTGTTTTTAAAATCAACGTATGCCTTTAACCAAGGTGTTTAAACTTTAACACACGATGATTTTTTATCAATTTTATTCCATGATCTAAAGCCTGTTTTAATGCCATGTAGTGAACAACATATCGCCTTCGATTTCCAAGATGAGGAATTAGTTTTTTCAGAGACGAATCCTTAGGTTGTGTACACTCTGGTAGGAAAGGTAAATCGTTGTGTAGATCATGAAGGTCAGATGGGTAATCAACATCAACGTCTAGTATGTATCCCACAGGATCGTCTGCCTTTAGTTTTTCTAGATCAACAGTATCTGGAGAAACCCACTGAAATCCACCATAAGGAAGTGAGTGGCACATAGCCCACCCGTATTGGTTGTTGACATCATCATAGGTAATAAACTGCGATGGTTTCTAAGAACCATAGGTTTCCATGTATTTATTGTTAGCTTCAGCATACCGATGAGACACCTGGCATATGCCTCCACGTATTCCAGACTCGATTAGAAGAATCTGATCGTAATCCTGTAGCAATTCCAGTTCAATGCCTGTGTAAAGGAGCATTGCCTCGAAACTTAAACCAGGCGAAGTAAAAAAGTATGCAGCATCCACTCGGTGTGTTTCTAGTGTTTTGTTTCTAAACGTTTCAAAGCTGTCTGCAAGAAGAATTACATCTGAAGTTAGGTAGAGGTCGCTATATTCCCCTAGAGTTTTAATGTTGAACTGATTCCAGATATTTTTGGCATGTTCATATTCTTCTTGAATAACATCTGCTTGACTTAATTTGTTAATGAATGCCGCTTTTGGAAGTAAACACGTTTCACTTAACTTTTCCCATGAGTCAATGTAGGCATAACAAAATACCCCTTTACGAATCATGAGCATTGCATTTTCTTTTCCAAAGTACTTGTCTGTTTCAGGGTATAATGTTAAGTTGGAAACTAAGTTTTCCAAACTACTCGGCATTAACCGAAACGTGTCCACAAATCGAATCTTAACATTTCCTACATATTTGGTAAAGGAAATGTACTTTTCTTTGGAGTTAGCGATAACATCCACTCTCTCAGTAGTACATCCCAATTGCTTTACAATGAAATTTGCGTCGTAGCCACTCATATTATGTAGAAACACAGGAACGGGTTTACGTGTTTTACGCCTCAAATTACAGTTATTGTGGGCACTTCCACGGTACTCCCATGTAATGTGGCAGTGGTCTCGAACTTTCCAGTCCTCTTTGGTAAATGGTTTTTGACACAAATAACAGGTTTCAGAACATTGGAACTCTGATTCTTGATCCTGAGTTAAGGCCTTTGGAACATTTAAGCCTGAAAGTCGATCAATTTCATTAGATATTGAGATCAAACAGTCCATAAACTTTTCTGCAGTGTCAGGTCCACGATAAATAACAGGTTGGCTTGGAAGGTTTGTCTTTATGTGTTCCACAGCAGGTGAGGGTTTAACGTATATACCAAAGCTCATAGGAACATGACTCTGGTATGGCACTGTATAACTTGCATCAGGATTGGGTAAACATGTTTGATATGGTAAGAGCATACTTTCAAAATCTGCATAGATAACGTAAGGTATTCTCAGCATTTTTTAAACATTTAAGAATTTGACAATGGGGTTTTTAATAGGCATTTCAACCCTAGCAATGTCATGCTGGACACACAAAGCTGTATGTTCTTTCAATTTTTCCATTGCTTGTTGACCATATCGATTATCGAAGTGAGTAAAACACCGTTTACACGTATATATCTTATGTCCATGGTGAGTAATCTGATGTCCTACTAGTTTATCAAAATATTTGATAAATACGTAGTGGTTCTGGCCGGATGATGAACTTAGCAGAAGGAGGTCACGATGGTCATGCAGCTCTTGATCCAAAACCTTTAGAGGAAACAATTTATTGTCTTTTTCCAGTCCAAATACATTTATGGATATGTCGTTGGCTTTCTCAAATTTGGAAATGTCAGCTAGCGATGTAGGAAATGATATTACTGAAAAATCATGCTTGTTTTCCAGATCCTTGTATTTACTAACGCTTTTAGCATCAGTTTTAACCAGTTTTGCTAAAATGTCATACATAAAACACCTATCGTCCTTAAAGTTTTGAGGATCAATGCAGGCTTTTCTTGCTTGTATAGCTGCTGGTAATGGAATATATGTGCTTCCACGCAAGGGATTGTACTTAGTTATTTTTAATCGTACTCCTTCCACAGCTAACAAAGCCCAATTACTGCCTTTTAGCTCAGATTCTTCCATTTCAGTAGTTAACTTTGTGAATTGTGTTTCCAAGAAACTACTTAAGTCTGTTTCCAAAAATAGAGCCTGATTTCGTGTTTTAAAAGCCCGATCCGTAATTTCGTTGGTGGAAGTATGAATGAATCTACATTCAGCCACTAGATTAACTTTGATCGACTTGTGCATTGATAGTTCTTTTTGCATAGCTTGTATTATTTGCTGTTTGAACTCTTTAAGGTATGAATTTAAATCCTTACACGTATCGCAACGAATGAAATAGGATTTAAGTCGACCTTGAAAAGATGTCTCATATTCAATAAGTCCATTTTAGTCAGGGACAAATGACAGTAGGTAATGTTTTGTAGGCTCAGATTTTTGTCTTTTAGCTGCCGACACAACATTACAACATTCTTCATGACGACGTCCATTGTAAGCATTGTTGAATTTATTGCCACACGTTTTACACTCATAAAATTCCCCACACGAAACTTCATGACGCTTCCTATGATAGTCCCGAAGAAAAGTTTTTCCACACTCTTTGCACATATAGCTAGGAATGGGTTCTTCCATTACGAATGTTGATTTCTTCAAACAGCTGCTTACTGCGTATCACAGGGCTAGAGGTTGGTCGGTGAGACGGTCTTTCACGATGTGAACACCATGAGATGTAGTAGTCAACTGGTGATATTCTTGTTAATGGTCCTCTAATATACCCCTAGTCTAGACCAACAGATCTTTACAGCATATGACAAGGCTGAAGACTGGACAGTGAGACGGTCTTTCACGATGGGAACACTGTAACAAGTAGTAGTCAACTGATTATATACTTGCTAAGGGTTCTCTAATATACAATAGTCAAGACCAACAGCTACTTACTGTGTAGTACAAGGCTGTACAATAGTTGTTTTGACAATCTTTCACTGTGAGTGCTAAGGGTCCTCTAATATACCCCTAGTTAAGGGTAACAGCTGCTCACTGCTTATGACAAAGCTGAAGACTGGTTGTTTCAACGGTCTTTCACAATGTAAACATGCGACAGGTAGTAGTCAACTGAAAATATTCTTATCAATCAAATCAAAATTGGGTCATTTTGTCCTCCGAAGGAGGGCAAAATGCCCAACTTCGGAGGACTGGCCGACATCGCAACTAAGGCGATCTTCAGCCCTGGAGGTATTGAATTTATGGTTGTGAGGTTACCCGACCAACAAGACGGCCCCAAGTCGAGGCCCCGCTCCCTCCAGGGAAGACCCCGGAAGACCCTTATTTATTGAGACCAATAATTATATAAAAAATACAGAGAATGACATACAATAAATTAATTTTTTGAGGCTTAAAAAGAGTAATATAAAATATATAGATTAGTAGCAAAAATTATATGGAATAAACTGAATTCTTGAAGTCTTGAAAATGTGGTGTCTTGAAGTCTTGATGTCCTGATGTCTTGATGTCTTGTCGTACGATCGTTGCCAAAAAGGAAGGGAGAATTTAGGGTAGGATTAAATTGAAAGAAATGTACACAGAGTAAGTTGGTAGAGAGTAATTAGCTTTACTTAAAGTAAGTGTCTGCCAATCTATGCCTCAATGGCTAAAAATGATTGCATGAATAAATTTAGGGGGGATATGTATCAGGAGGAAAGAGATGGAAGTTGTCGGGCCGAATATCATGGTTAAGGATCTGTAGTGCCAGGGTTTGAGGAAGAGGCTTAGAGCGCCTGGTAGGCCCTCGGGCGCTGGAAGTCATAAAAATGTCGTAAGCCAGAGGCTGTCGATTGTAAACTAATGTCTGGAGGGCTCGTAGTCTGATTTTAAAAATGGTGAAAAAATGATGGAAGTGTCTTGGGGTATACTAGCAGATTACTGTCGCGGTTCAACGGAAGGCCATATGCAATTTTGATAGCAAAATGTTCTACTGATTTTAAAATGCTATATTGAGTGAAGGTCGCTCCAATCCAGGCCAATGAACTATAGTCCAGAATGGGACGAATAAAGACTTTGTATGTGTTGAGAATTTGGATTGGGGAAAGGCCCCACGGAGACGTTTGAGGAGTGCTATCCGCAAGCGTGCTCTCCGTGCCATTTCTTTAATGTGGGGGCGCCAAGAGAGATTTATATCTAATGTAACCCCCAGATACACAGCCTGACGGGATGGGAGATTGGCTTCTTTGAAGATTGAAATACGGAAAGGACGAAAATGGTTGTCTCGGGCTTTAAATAGTAGGAATTTGGTTTTGTCCGTATTCACTGAGAGATGCCATTTAGAAAACCAGGCGAGGAGTGTATCGAGATAGGATTGCATTCTATTGGCAAGAGTGGTGGTGTTGTTGGCAAAGGATAAAATGGCTGTATCATCTGCGAACTGGAAGAGGTGTGAATATTTGTTCGGTTGTGGCATATCATGAGCGTAGATGATGTAGAGAAGTGGGGAGATAGGAGATCCTTGCGGAACACCTGAATAGAGGGAGAAGATGTGTGAGGAGGCAGAGCGGAAATGGATGAATGCTCGCCTGTTCAGTAAGAAATTACTGAGCAAGCGGACAATCGAGGAGGGAAGGTTAAGTTTCTGTAATTTATATATAAGCCCTCGTTGCCACACGAGATCGAAGGACTTTTCCAGATCAAGGAGTAGTAGGGCTGCAGGATAGCCCTTGTTAAAGTGGGGTTGAGGAGACTAGTCACACGGAAAAGCTGGGATTGTGTAGAAAATTTTGGTCTAAAACCTGCTTGAGTTGGGGGAAATATGTTTCGTGAGTTAAGGAAATTGTAGAGGCGAGAGGCGATAATGGCTTCAAATAATTTAGAGAAAACAGAGAGGAGGCTTATCGGTCGATGGGAGGAAAGGAGGGAAGGAGGTTTGCCTAACTTGGGGAAGAGAATTATTTTAGCTGTCTTCCAATGAGAGGGGAAGCTACCAGTATAAAGAATAAAAGTGTAGGCGATGGCTAGGAAATGGATGAAGATGGGTGGCGCTTGTTTGATATGAGCGTAGGACACCTTATCTGTCCCAGGGGCCGTATTGCGTCTATTAGCAAGCTGGAATCGTATGTCTTCAGAAGTAATGGGTTGGTTCAGTGGTGATTCGGGATCTAAAGTCGGGAGATGGTCAAAGCTGGGGGTCAGAGAAGGAAGTTTTGGATTAGTTTGTTTGCTCACGGTTCTGTAGTCTGAGTAATTGTGTCGAGTATTAGGTTGGTCACTGTAGACGTTATTGAAGTAGTCGGCAAAAGTCTCAGCTTTGTCTTGGTCAGTGAATGGGAAACCGTTTGGCCCTCTGATGGGAAAAAGACATTCCTTGGTATTTTGCCCAGTAAGATTTTTAAATGTTTTCCAGAATGGCCGAGCTGTAGATTCCTTAGCTAGATTGGAGCAAGCGTCAATCCACTTCTTTTTCTTAATAGCTTTAAGAGAGGACCGAACATGTCGTTGGTATTGTCTATGTCTCGTGAGTAAGTCTGGGTCATTAGTCTGGCAGTAGGCCCTATAATAGCTCCTTGATAGATTAAGAAGTTGGAGTGCCTTGGGTGGAATAGGCGGCTTGCTTGGAGTGACTTTATTTATGGGAATGTGGCGTCGAGCTGAGACAGATAGATTTTCATGTATGTGGTAATTTAATGTTTTATGTACCATAGGTAAATAAATAAATAACCACGGCCAGGAGAGAACCTGCAAGCTTGGGGTTGGTAGTCCGACACGATAACCACTCATCCACCGTGGCAAGTGCCTCCAGCAAAGATATCAAAGCAGACAGATGCTCATTGTTCTGTGGGATTGTGGCAGTAGCAAGGAGTTCAGTAATATTGCAGCGGTAGGCTTCCCAGTTTGATTTATTGAAATTACTTCTCATGAAGGAAGGAGGAGGTGAGGGTTGAGGGAAATTAAGTGAGGGGATTGTAATGAGGAAGGGCTGATGGTCACTACCGTAGAGGCCGAGTAGTTTAATTGACGTGTTACGAGATAGGGAAGGGGATACTAAGGCTATTTCGGGAGTGCTCTGCGTTCTCACGATGGTGTGAGGGGGTATAGCCACACGTTCACCATTCATAGTGTCTAAGTAATCCTGTAGGAGGTCCCTGTCATGGGCATATAGAGAGTTAATATTAATATCTCCAGCAAAGATGAAGTGTTTAAATGTTGAGTCTATGAAGTTAATATAATCTATAGGAGGTTGAGAGCGGGGACTATAAGCAGTGGAGAGAATGACAGGGTTCGAAGGGAGATGCACCATGACAGTGAGAAATTCAGGAACACGTAGAAAGTGTTGAGGTTGAAGTAGACGAGAAGGGAATAATTTGTTAACGCCAATGGCTACTCCCCCTCTGGATTCATGAGGGCGATCGGCACGATATAATGTGTAATTTGGAAAAACAGGATGGGGTCGAGGATTGAGGAAAGTTTCATTTAAGAGGAAGATAGCGGGAGTGTAGTGCTGAAGTAAAATGTCTAAGAAGTGGCGGTTGGATTTCAGGGAACAAATGTTGAAGTAGAGCACGCGTACGGAACATGCTACCCCCCTTAGCAGCATTGGTGGACGGCACTGGCGAGCAACACGTCGGTTACTCGATAACCAACGCTTTGCTTACCAGAATGGGACGAGTACGGGAAACGTGGATGGGCCAACTTACCTGTATTCAGGGGTCCGGGGCACTTCCGCAGCAACATCACCTCCAGATGACATGTCCCAACAGAAGAGCTCCAAAGGAGTGGAAGGAAGATGGAGAAGGGGACAACACACACAGGCTATCGAACAAACATCCCCCAAAAACCAACGGAACTGCCGTCAGTGAAATAATGCCACAACCAAAGAATTAAAAAAATAACAATAGGTTTAATATTAAAAATTTAAAGAACCTTCACCCAAACTGAACATGCATCAATCCACACAAAATTTACAAGAAGGCCAGATAGCGCCTAACATGCTTGCTTGCAAAAGCCAAGAAGAGGTAAGACTTAATTTAAAATAAAATAAAATTTAACAGCCCAAAGGTTAAAATAGAATTTACATGCACAACACAATGAGAACGGGCTTGATAAATTGCAAGGAAATGCAATCACGATCCGACATGCAGATGTTGAGGCCATGCTAAAAAATTAAGGATAGAATTTAAATTAAACTTTAAAATAAAAAAACAAATTGGATAGAAAATAAATAAATAAATGATATGCACGCCGGCGGAAAACACAAGGACATTACCAAAAATCACGAAATTAACATTAACAAGATTACATTAAAAAGGATTAAGTTAATTCACAACACATTTGCTTTCGAGACCCGCGCCAAATGGACTGACAACGAGACCACAATGCATCACGGTAAACAAAAGAATTGGCCACACCAAAAACATGCCGGAACGAAATTACGGCAAACAACTAATAAGATTAAATTTAAACATTAGTAGAAGGAAATGAAGGCGGAAAATAATTAGGTCTAAATGCTATTACAATCGAGAAATGCACCGGATCATGAATAAATTACAATGTCAATCCCAAGATTGACAAAGGAAGATAAATAATAATTTAAACGTGAAATAACTTAATAAATGTGTCTCCAGAAGGTAAACAAAAATAAATAAGAAACTTAATATAAATAAGGAAACGTTATTAAAATGAAAAAGAAATTTTTGGCCTACAAGCGAGAGCACAACAGAAGATCAACATTCGTACACGGCCAACTTGGAGATCTCAAAATAAAATAATTAAATAAAATTAAATTAAAAAAAAACGTACCTTACATCCTTCTCCGTGGAGACACAATAACAATAAAATAATTAACCCATAATTTTACGTTATTACATGTACTTCACAAAAATGGCTAACCCCGGCACATGCGTTGTTTGGGTCACAATCACAGGTCACATTCCACACGTCCACTTCACGGCGAAAAGATGAAAATTCATAGCCCGAAGAGAACAGGCAATTCCTTTTTCTAGAATATATATATATTTTGTAGAGAATGAGGGCTTAAAGCCCCCATTAGTGGAGACACCTTTCACGCCCAGATAGCTTGATGTTTACTTCATGACCTCTAATGGACTCCACAAAAATGGCGGAGAATCGCTCGTCATTTATCGAACTGTCTTCAAGTAAATAAATATTGTCCAATCACGAAATGACACATCAAAACAACAATGTCATTAATAAGTTCATAATTTGGCGGTATCAAGAATACACACCGTTCTTTGTTTTATGACATAGAATCATAATGGTCTTTCAATTATGTCATGCGTATATAGAGTTTATAAGGCGAAGCCCACACCACCTATTGGGGAGAAACAGGAACTATTTGTATCTTTGCAAAGTCCGACTGCAGCTACCATCTTGTGGAGACAGACGGTACTGAGCGACCAAGCGGTCATTTCAAAAGAGCAAATACATGTTTGCAAGCGTAGGGACGTGCCCTTGCACGTATCAGTCTCCCTCCCTTAAGCGTGAACACCGTTCACGAATATGCCAAGGCATAGACAGTACTCCTTAACTTGTCGATTCACCAGAGATGCTTCCCGAAGATAATGTTCACCAGTTAACTCCAATTGATGGATGAAACCGCATCGTTATGGTTAGGAAGAATGCAGGGTCAGATTATCAGTGAAGGGATAATTGATCACCTCGCAAACCACTTAGTTAACAGCTTCATTGTGTCCAAAAACCTTCAGAAACGCAGTACACCAGCACCAGCAGTGCTTTCAGAGTCCGAGACACGTTAGGAAAAATTTTCAACAAGTCCAATGTAGGTCGTTTTAGACGAAGTAGGATGAAGCAATGTGCAAGATATGATTCGACGCGTGGGCAGCCATTTACAAAAATAGAAGTAAATCTTATTTCAAAAAAGGTTTACAGAATTACTAATTCTTACTACATTTTACAAAGAGAAACAAGTTTGAATTTAAATGAAGAAAATTTTTGACCAAGCCCTAGATCCGTGCTTACAAGGTTTCATTAACAAGTTTACATTTTTACAGATTCGAAGTACATTACAAGATTACATGAGTTAGACGACTATACATTTCGAAGGGACCACGGTAAAGGAATGACCACTACAATTCCCAAAGGGAACAGGAATACAAGGTTACCATGAGTTAGGTCTCCCACCGAGCCCAACTTACATGTTAGCATCTCCTATGAAACATCAAAATTAGGTACACTTTTACAATTTGCCATTACAATGGGAACTTCCCAACATTTACATTTTGTATCCCACCAGAGTTTTCAAATCCAATTAAATTCAAAATTCCACAAGGAACAGAAGCTTGAAGGCTTCAATGAAGGTTAGGGATACTCTACATTATACAAAATTTGTTTTACAAAATTTACGGTAGCATTTCCTCATTAGACACCTCTCCACCTCGTTTAATGTATGATAGATGCACTCTAGAAATTTTGTTGGCCTTAGGGTTACGAACAAGAAGAGTAACAGGAGTCAAGAATGCCTCTACATAACATGGGCCTTTAAAACGAGGGGTTAACTTGCTTGAGACAAGATTACTGACGCCCTTGGGCTCGAAATTGCGGACGTACACAACATCACCAATTTCCAAATCAGCCGGCTTGCGACAGGCATTGTGTCGCCTGGCAAGTTGGTCATGGGATACCTTAATATTCTCTCTAGCCTTGTCGAATTTCGCCCTCATATCCTCGGGCGTGAAACTGTCAGGAAGGAGATCGTGCAGGTTCCACAGATTAGACAACGGAGAATTAGCCATAAAGGAAAACATTAACGAAAAAGGGGTAGCTTGCGTGCTCTCATGCACGGCGGTGTTGAAAGCAAAATTGAGCCAATGCAAATTAGAATCCCACTTGGAATGGTCGTCGTGGTGGAAAGCAATCAGAGCAGAACGGAGATTACGATTGACTCGCTCAGCAAGAGACGGGTTAGGAAAATAGGGAGTGGTGGTTACGTGCGAAATAGCATAATCAAATAAGAATTGACGGAACTGATGAGATACAAAGCACTTGGCATTATCTGACTCCAGATACTGACACGGCCCAAAAGACGAGAAGATGGAATTAAGACACTTTATGACGGAACTGGTCGTAGCCTGTCTGGTGGGGAAAATCCAACTAAACCGGGAGAAACCGTCAGTGCAAACAAGCGCAAATTGGTTTCCCCGACCAGAGCGAGGGAACGGTCCAACATGGTCGATAAAAAGCCTCTCCATGGGTCTAGATGCTGGTTCAGATGACAACAGGCCAACTTTAGTAGAAACCGGAGGTTTGCTAATACTGCATGCAGCACAATTCCTGATGAGCCTCCTGATGTCGCCATCCATACCTTGCCAAATAAAAAACTGTCTGATTTTAGCTCGGGTCTTGAATACTCCTAGGTGGCCACCAACAGGAGATTCATGATAGTAACGAAAGATTTCCGGAATGAGGATTGACGGGAGCACAATTTTAGGTAGGCGGTCATGACGAGACGAACAACACAACTCACCGTCCTTCAGAGAGTAGGGCTTGATCACTTCACCAGAATTGATTCGGTCAATAAGGCTAGACAAGGAGGGGTCTTCCTTCTGGAATCGTCTCACATCCTCAAATAGCACAGGGGAATTGCTAAGAACGGCATTGACACAATTTACAGCAGATACAAGGTTTACAGGTTCACATTCCTGAACATCCTCTTCAGCTGTTTCCTCGTACATGCGGCTTAAAGAATCAGCTACCGCATTTTCGGACCCACGAATATGTTGAACAGTGAACTGGAACGACAGAATCCTAGTTGCCCACCTAGCAATTCTACCAGTTTTGCGGGGTTTCCCCAAGACCCAGCTCAAGGCTTGGTTATCGGTCTCAAGGAGAAACTTAGTGTGCTCAAGATACATACGGAATTTTTCTAGAGCGAACAACACAGCTAAGCCCTCAAGTTCGTAAATAGAATACTTCCTCTCTGCGTCCGTTAAGGTACGTGAAGCGTATGCAATGGGTTGCCGACCCAGATCAGATTCCTGCAGAAGGACACAACCAACACCACGACCAGACGCATCAGTCTGCACAATGAACTGCTTCCCAAAATCCGGAATGGCTAACACAGGGGCGTTAGAGAGCGCAAGCTTAAGATCTTCGAAGGCTGCTTGCTGAGAGGAACCCCACTCAAACTTCACAGCTTTTTTGCGCAATTGATTTAGAGGAGCAGCCCGGTCGGCAAAGTTATTGATAAACTTGCGAAAGAAGTTGACCATTCCAATGTAACGAGCAACACCCTTGGCGTTCTTGGGTGGTTTAAAATCTCTGATGGCCTGCGTGCGAGACTGGTCCACTGAGATACCAGATTCAGAAACAATATGTCCCAAGAAGGAAATTTTGGGCTTGGCAAATGAAACCTTGGACAATTTGACGGTAAGTCCAGCGTCACGCAACCGATCAAGTACAATTTTCAGATGATCAACGTGTTCCTCGAAGGACTCGGAATAGATCACCACATCGTCAAGGTAGTGGTACACAAACTTGAATTTAATTTCAGAAAATACATTGTCCAGAAGTCTGCTCAACACAGCGGCTCCGGTGGATAGGCCAAACGGGACACGGGCATATTCAAAGAGGTTCCAGTCAGTGGAAAAAGCAGTAACATGCCTGGATTCAGGAGAGAGGGGAATTTGGAAGTAGGAAGAATTTAAATCGAGGATCGTGAACACCTTCGCGTTGCGAAACCAACCAAAACATGTGTGAAGGTCGGGCAAAGGAATGGACTGCAAAACAACTTTTTGATTAAGAGCCCTATAGTCGACCACCGGCCGAAAACCACCGTTAGGTTTTGGCACAAGAAATACAGGGGATGAGTAGGCAGAGATAGAGGGTTGGATTACACCTTCTTCTAACATCCTATCGATAATCTTGCGCAGTTCAGCCATCTTGGGCGGGGCAAGGCGATACGGGCTGGAACGCACCGGCACAGAATCGGTTAGTTCAATCTTGTACTCCATCAAATGGGTTACACCCAACTTGTCAGTAAATACATCGCCATATTCCTGACATAACCTCTTAATGGCCTCCCTTTGAAGACTCGTTAAATTTTCCAGATCGAGATCCTCAATAATCATAGGTTCAGTAACAGAATTGACAGCAGGAGAAGATAAAAGTGGGTTAAACGATAATTTACTCTGTGGATTAAACTTAAACCATAAGTTGCGAGCACCAAAATCAAGAAGCATACCAACGTGTGACATGAAATTAGCTCCAATGACCACAGCACAAGAAAGTTTTCTGGCAACCAAAAATTTAAATTTCCAAGAAAAATTTAGAATATGAATTTTGACTGTCATACTACCCAAAATATTTAAGTTTGAACAATTTGCCGAAATAAAGGATTCATTGTTAGGCTCTAACTCAGGAAATTTGCAAACACTTTTCATAGATAGAAACCAGTCCTCGCTTATAAAGGATGCGACACTACCAGAATCAAGCAATGCGGAAACGGGCTCGTCATTAACACAAATTTCAATAAACGGGGATATTCCTTTAGCCACAGGAGAAATTCCAAAATCATTACACACTCTAACACGATTACAAGCAGGTGACGAGGACACCCGCACCACAGGTTTCACACAACGTTTAGAATTAGGCTGACTTGCCACGCCATTGTTCACCGACAGGTTAGGTAGGTCAGCGACATAAGCAGAATTAGCACATGATGAATTAGCTTTCATAGAGTTATCAAGACTATCATTGGTAGGGCGACCAGAAACTTCACAGGGTTTTCCCAAATTCTTACACACAGAAATATCCTTGGAAGTAACACCCGAATTGGTCTCCTCAACGTTCCGTCATTGGCGATACACAGCCTGGTTACTCGGACACACCTTCTTGACATGTCCCACTCCACCGCACGAGTGGCACTTAATGTTGGGTCGAGGATGAAACATAACCTTAGGTGGGGGACGAGACATCAAGGAAGGAGGGGGACAAGCCATCAAGGAAGGAGGAGGAACATTAGCTACACGAAGGGAATCTGCATGCTTCACAGCCATAGCCTCTATAACGACCTGTTTCAGCTCGACGAATGACGAAGGCCTGGTACACATAGTCATGTATGACCTATATTGAGGCGAAAACCCATTCACAATTGATGACACCAACTGTCGCTCGGTTAAAGGGGATGCAAAAACCTGGGCATACACCTTAATGTCACTGACATAGTCGCTAAGGGACTCGTCCAGCCTTTGGACACGATAAAGGAACTTATGCTCGAGAGCACTTAGGGCGCTCGCAGGGACAAAAAACCACAACACTTCCCTAATAAACATGGCTAAGGACATGCGGAGGTGGATAGCTTCAACAAGCTTATCGCGCAGCATACCGGATGCAACTGGATACAAAAGTTGGAAAATCTGAACTTCCGACATCCCAAAAATCGAGGCATGGTTACCCAACTCGACCACTTGTTTTAAAAATTGTACCACTTGGGTAACGTCATCAAGGTTGAAATGCTTTAACTTAGTTAAGAAACCAGAAATAGGATGAGGAATCGACCCATAATTAACGGTAGGTGAGAACGTAGCATTAGGAATAGAGACCTTGTTACCAGGGTAGCCCGCTCGCACACCCTCTACAGGCGACAAAACATTAATATAACTAGTGAAAGAACTGGGATGCAATGGGTCGGCAGGACCCAGGAAATCACTACGTGACCTAACACGAGAAGAATGACCGTATGCAGGATTAAGTGGAATGGACGAGCCAGCGACAGGCAACAGAGGGGCAGGCAAACTACTACTGGTAATCGATCCCAAAACCTCAGACCTAGTAAACAGAGGTGATTCACGATCAACCCCAGAAGAACTCTCTAAATTCACAAGGTTATCGCTTAAGTCGATTAAATTGAAAACACTATTGTTGTCGGCCATTTTGGAAAACACAGAATGCAGACAACCAATATAGAAAGAAACAAATTTTCAGGAATTACAAGGACAGTTTACACTTTCACAACAGTACCACAACCAGCAATTACCATCACCAAAGATTAGGCTGACATTCAAACACAGCCACCCTACTACACCATATCATGCACCATGCTGTCCAGAACTGCACACGTCACCACCTGCTTGGCTCGAGAACAGGGAGCTAAATCACAAAAATAGGCACAAACAATCAGGCTACCAGCTTCCGACGGGGCTCCAGGATTCCTTTATACGAAGCATATAGGCTATTAGAACATTAAGAAATCCCATTTCCCATGCCAAGAACACATATCAGACACTCACCGGGCTTCATCTTCATTGGGGATGTTGCACACAAACAGGGTAAAATACAGGGGTAAACGCCTCGTTTAAAAACAGGACACCTTACATCCAGCATACCACATGGATATCCAGAGGCAACATGAAACACAATAACGACAAGGATTAGCAAAACATAACATTAAGTGCACTTTCCTGACAAAATCCCACCAACAACTGACCCATCAGCATTAGAGGGGTCCATACAACAGCCTGTGGGTACTGGGGAGGGGATAGTTACGGAAGTGAACATGAGCGGGATCTGCTACCAAAATGCTACCCCCCTTAGCAGCATTGGTGGACGGCACTGGCGAGCAACACGTCGGTTACTCGATAACCAACGCTTTGCTTACCAGAATGGGACGAGTACGGGAAACGTGGATGGGCCAACTTACCTGTATTCAGGGGTCCGGGGCACTTCCGCAGCAACATCACCTCCAGATTACATGTCCCAACAGAAGAGCTCCAAAGGAGTGGAAGGAAGATGGAGAAGGGGACAACACACACAGGCTATCGAACAAACATCCCCCAAAAACCAACGGAACTGCCGTCGGTGAAATAATGCCACAACCAAAGAATTAAAAAAATAACAATAGGTTTAATATTAAAAATTTAAAGAACCTTCACCCAAACTGAACATGCATCAATCCACACAAAATTTACAAGAAGGCCAGATAGCGCCTAACATGCTTGCTTGCAAAAGCCAAGAAGAGGTAAGACTTAATTTAAAATAAAATAAAATTTAACAGCCCAAAGGTTAAAATAGAATTTACATGCACAACACAATGAGAACGGGCTTGATAAATTGCAAGGAAATGCAATCACGATCCGACATGCAGATGTTGAGGCCATGCTAAAAAATTAAGGATAGAATTTAAATTAAACTTTAAAATAAAAAACAAATTGGATAGAAAATAAATAAATAAATGATATGCACGCCGGCGGAAAACACAAGGACATTACCAAAAATCACGAAATTAACATTAACAAGATTACATTAAAAAAGGATTAAGTTAATTCACAACACATTTGCTTTCGAGACCCGCGCCAAATGGACTGACAACGAGACCACAATGCATCACGGTAAACAAAAGAATTGGCCACACCAAAAACATGCCGGAACGAAATTACGGCAAACAACTAATAAGATTAAATTTAAACATTAGTAGAAGGAAATGAAGGCGGAAAATAATTAGGTCTAAATGCTATTACAATCGAGAAATGCACCGGATCATGAATAAATTACAATGTCAATCCCAAGATTGACAAAGGAAGATAAATAATAATTTAAACGTGAAATAACTTAATAAATGTGTCTCCAGAAGGTAAACAAAAATAAATAAGAAACTTAATATAAATAAGGAAACGTTATTAAAATGAAAAAGAAATTTTTGGCCTACAAGCGAGAGCACAACAGAAGATCAACATTCGTACACGGCCAACTTGGAGATCTCAAAATAAAATAATTAAATAAAATTAAATTAAAAAAAAACGTACCTTACATCCTTCTCCGTGGAGACACAATAACAATAAAATAATTAACCCATAATTTTACGTTATTACATGTACTTCACAAAAATGGCTAACCCCGGCACATGCGTTGTTTGGGTCACAATCACAGGTCACATTCCACACGTCCACTTCACGGCGAAAAGATGAAAATTCATAGCCCGAAGAGAACAGGCAATTCCTTTTTCTAGAATATATATATATTTTGTAGAGAATGAGGGCTTAAAGCCCCCATTAGTGGAGACACCTTTCACGCCCAGATAGCTTGATGTTTACTTCATGACCTCTAATGGACTCCACAAAAATGGCGGAGAATCGCTCGTCATTTATCGAACTGTCTTCAAGTAAATAAATATTGTCCAATCACGAAATGACACATCAAAACAACAATGTCATTAATAAGTTCATAATTTGGCGGTATCAAGAATACACACCGTTCTTTGTTTTATGACATAGAATCATAATGGTCTTTCAATTATGTCATGCGTATATAGAGTTTATAAGGCGAAGCCCACACCACCTATTGGGGAGAAACAGGAACTATTTGTATCTTTGCAAAGTCCGACTGCAGCTACCATCTTGTGGAGACAGACGGTACTGAGCGACCAAGCGGTCATTTCAAAAGAGCAAATACATGTTTGCAAGCGTAGGGACGTGCCCTTGCACGTATCAGTCTCCCTCCCTTAAGCGTGAACACCGTTCACGAATATGCCAAGGCATAGACAGTACTCCTTAACTTGTCGATTCACCAGAGATGCTTCCCGAAGATAATGTTCACCAGTTAACTCCAATTGATGGATGAAACCGCATCGTTATGGTTAGGAAGAATGCAGGGTCAGATTATCAGTGAAGGGATAATTGATCACCTCGCAAACCACTTAGTTAACAGCTTCATTGTGTCCAAAAACCTTCAGAAACGCAGTACACCAGCACCAGCAGTGCTTTCAGAGTCCGAGACACGTTAGGAAAAATTTTCAACAAGTCCAATGTAGGTCGTTTTAGACGAAGTAGGATGAAGCAATGTGCAAGATATGATTCGACGCGTGGGCAGCCATTTACAAAAATAGAAGTAAATCTTATTTCAAAAAAGGTTTACAGAATTACTAATTCTTACTACATTTTACAAAGAGAAACAAGTTTGAATTTAAATGAAGAAAATTTTTGACCAAGCCCTAGATCCGTGCTTACAAGGTTTCATTAACAAGTTTACATTTTTACAGATTCGAAGTACATTACAAGATTACATGAGTTAGACGACTATACATTTCGAAGGGACCACGGTAAAGGAATGACCACTACAATTCCCAAAGGGAACAGGAATACAAGGTTACCATGAGTTAGGTCTCCCACCGAGCCCAACTTACATGTTAGCATCTCCTATGAAACATCAAAATTAGGTACACTTTTACAATTTGCCATTACAATGGGAACTTCCCAACATTTACATTTTGTATCCCACCAGAGTTTTCAAATCCAATTAAATTCAAAATTCCACAAGGAACAGAAGCTTGAAGGCTTCAATGAAGGTTAGGGATACTCTACATTATACAAAATTTGTTTTACAAAATTTACGGTAGCATTTCCTCATTAGACACCTCTCCACCTCGTTTAATGTATGATAGATGCACTCTAGAAATTTTGTTGGCCTTAGGGTTACGAACAAGAAGAGTAACAGGAGTCAAGAATGCCTCTACATAACATGGGCCTTTAAAACGAGGGGTTAACTTGCTTGAGACAAGATTACTGACGCCCTTGGGCTCGAAATTGCGGACGTACACAACATCACCAATTTCCAAATCAGCCGGCTTGCGACAGGCATTGTGTCGCCTGGCAAGTTGGTCATGGGATACCTTAATATTCTCTCTAGCCTTGTCGAATTTCGCCCTCATATCCTCGGGCGTGAAACTGTCAGGAAGGAGATCGTGCAGGTTCCACAGATTAGACAACGGAGAATTAGCCATAAAGGAAAACATTAACGAAAAAGGGGTAGCTTGCGTGCTCTCATGCACGGCGGTGTTGAAAGCAAAATTGAGCCAATGCAAATTAGAATCCCACTTGGAATGGTCGTCGTGGTGGAAAGCAATCAGAGCAGAACGGAGATTACGATTGACTCGCTCAGCAAGAGACGGGTTAGGAAAATAGGGAGTGGTGGTTACGTGCGAAATAGCATAATCAAATAAGAATTGACGGAACTGATGAGATACAAAGCACTTGGCATTATCTGACTCCAGATACTGACACGGCCCAAAAGACGAGAAGATGGAATTAAGACACTTTATGACGGAACTGGTCGTAGCCTGTCTGGTGGGGAAAATCCAACTAAACCGGGAGAAACCGTCAGTGCAAACAAGCGCAAATTGGTTTCCCCGACCAGAGCGAGGGAACGGTCCAACATGGTCGATAAAAAGCCTCTCCATGGGTCTAGATGCTGGTTCAGATGACAACAGGCCAACTTTAGTAGAAACCGGAGGTTTGCTAATACTGCATGCAGCACAATTCCTGATGAGCCTCCTGATGTCGCCATCCATACCTTGCCAAATAAAAAACTGTCTGATTTTAGCTCGGGTCTTGAATACTCCTAGGTGGCCACCAACAGGAGATTCATGATAGTAACGAAAGATTTCCGGAATGAGGATTGACGGGAGCACAATTTTAGGTAGGCGGTCATGACGAGACGAACAACACAACTCACCGTCCTTCAGAGAGTAGGGCTTGATCACTTCACCAGAATTGATTCGGTCAATAAGGCTAGACAAGGAGGGGTCTTCCTTCTGGAATCGTCTCACATCCTCAAATAGCACAGGGGAATTGCTAAGAACGGCATTGACACAATTTACAGCAGATACAAGGTTTACAGGTTCACATTCCTGAACATCCTCTTCAGCTGTTTCCTCGTACATGCGGCTTAAAGAATCAGCTACCGCATTTTCGGACCCACGAATATGTTGAACAGTGAACTGGAACGACAGAATCCTAGTTGCCCACCTAGCAATTCTACCAGTTTTGCGGGGTTTCCCCAAGACCCAGCTCAAGGCTTGGTTATCGGTCTCAAGGAGAAACTTAGTGTGCTCAAGATACATACGGAATTTTTCTAGAGCGAACAACACAGCTAAGCCCTCAAGTTCGTAAATAGAATACTTCCTCTCTGCGTCCGTTAAGGTACGTGAAGCGTATGCAATGGGTTGCCGACCCAGATCAGATTCCTGCAGAAGGACACAACCAACACCACGACCAGACGCATCAGTCTGCACAATGAACTGCTTCCCAAAATCCGGAATGGCTAACACAGGGGCGTTAGAGAGCGCAAGCTTAAGATCTTCGAAGGCTGCTTGCTGAGAGGAACCCCACTCAAACTTCACAGCTTTTTTGCGCAATTGATTTAGAGGAGCAGCCCGGTCGGCAAAGTTATTGATAAACTTGCGAAAGAAGTTGACCATTCCAATGTAACGAGCAACACCCTTGGCGTTCTTGGGTGGTTTAAAATCTCTGATGGCCTGCGTGCGAGACTGGTCCACTGAGATACCAGATTCAGAAACAATATGTCCCAAGAAGGAAATTTTGGGCTTGGCAAATGAAACCTTGGACAATTTGACGGTAAGTCCAGCGTCACGCAACCGATCAAGTACAATTTTCAGATGATCAACGTGTTCCTCGAAGGACTCGGAATAGATCACCACATCGTCAAGGTAGTGGTACACAAACTTGAATTTAATTTCAGAAAATACCTTGTCCAGAAGTCTGCTCAACACAGCGGCTCCGGTGGATAGGCCAAACGGGACACGGGCATATTCAAAGAGGTTCCAGTCAGTGGAAAAAGCAGTAACATGCCTGGATTCAGGAGAGAGGGGAATTTGGAAGTAGGAAGAATTTAAATCGAGGATCGTGAACACCTTCGCGTTGCGAAACCAACCAAAACATGTGTGAAGGTCGGGCAAAGGAATGGACTGCAAAACAACTTTTTGATTAAGAGCCCTATAGTCGACCACCGGCCGAAAACCACCGTTAGGTTTTGGCACAAGAAATACAGGGGATGAGTAGGCAGAGATAGAGGGTTGGATTACACCTTCTTCTAACATCCTATCGATAATCTTGCGCAGTTCAGCCATCTTGGGCGGGGCAAGGCGATACGGGCTGGAACGCACCGGCACAGAATCGGTTAGTTCAATCTTGTACTCCATCAAATGGGTTACACCCAACTTGTCAGTAAATACATCGCCATATTCCTGACATAACCTCTTAATGGCCTCCCTTTGAAGACTCGTTAAATTTTCCAGATCGAGATCCTCAATAATCATAGGTTCAGTAACAGAATTGACAGCAGGAGAAGATAAAAGTGGGTTAAACGATAATTTACTCTGTGGATTAAACTTAAACCATAAGTTGCGAGCACCAAAATCAAGAAGCATACCAACGTGTGACATGAAATTAGCTCCAATGACCACAGCACAAGAAAGTTTTCTGGCAACCAAAAATTTAAATTTCCAAGAAAAATTTAGAATATGAATTTTGACTGTCATACTACCCAAAATATTTAAGTTTGAACAATTTGCCGAAATAAAGGATTCATTGTTAGGCTCTAACTCAGGAAATTTGCAAACACTTTTCATAGATAGAAACCAGTCCTCGCTTATAAAGGATGCGACACTACCAGAATCAAGCAATGCGGAAACGGGCTCGTCATTAACACAAATTTCAATAAACGGGGATATTCCTTTAGCCACAGGAGAAATTCCAAAATCATTACACACTCTAACACGATTACAAGCAGGTGACGAGGACACCCGCACCACAGGTTTCACACAACGTTTAGAATTAGGCTGACTTGCCACGCCATTGTTCACCGACAGGTTAGGTAGGTCAGCGACATAAGCAGAATTAGCACATGATGAATTAGCTTTCATAGAGTTATCAAGACTATCATTGGTAGGGCGACCAGAAACTTCACAGGGTTTTCCCAAATTCTTACACACAGAAATATCCTTGGAAGTAACACCCGAATTGGTCTCCTCAACGTTCCGTCATTGGCGATACACAGCCTGGTTACTCGGACACACCTTCTTGACATGTCCCACTCCACCGCACGAGTGGCACTTAATGTTGGGTCGAGGATGAAACATAACCTTAGGTGGGGGACGAGACATCAAGGAAGGAGGGGGACAAGCCATCAAGGAAGGAGGAGGAACATTAGCTACACGAAGGGAATCTGCATGCTTCACAGCCATAGCCTCTATAACGACCTGTTTCAGCTCGACGAATGACGAAGGCCTGGTACACATAGTCATGTATGACCTATATTGAGGCGAAAACCCATTCACAATTGATGACACCAACTGTCGCTCGGTTAAAGGGGATGCAAAAACCTGGGCATACACCTTAATGTCACTGACATAGTCGCTAAGGGACTCGTCCAGCCTTTGGACACGATAAAGGAACTTATGCTCGAGAGCACTTAGGGCGCTCGCAGGGACAAAAAACCACAACACTTCCCTAATAAACATGGCTAAGGACATGCGGAGGTGGATAGCTTCAACAAGCTTATCGCGCAGCATACCGGATGCAACTGGATACAAAAGTTGGAAAATCTGAACTTCCGACATCCCAAAAATCGAGGCATGGTTACCCAACTCGACCACTTGTTTTAAAAATTGTACCACTTGGGTAACGTCATCAAGGTTGAAATGCTTTAACTTAGTTAAGAAACCAGAAATAGGATGAGGAATCGACCCATAATTAACGGTAGGTGAGAACGTAGCATTAGGAATAGAGACCTTGTTACCAGGGTAGCCCGCTCGCACACCCTCTACAGGCGACAAAACATTAATATAACTAGTGAAAGAACTGGGATGCAATGGGTCGGCAGGACCCAGGAAATCACTACGTGACCTAACACGAGAAGAATGACCGTATGCAGGATTAAGTGGAATGGACGAGCCAGCGACAGGCAACAGAGGGGCAGGCAAACTACTACTGGTAATCGATCCCAAAACCTCAGACCTAGTAAACAGAGGTGATTCACGATCAACCCCAGAAGAACTCTCTAAATTCACAAGGTTATCGCTTAAGTCGATTAAATTGAAAACACTATTGTTGTCGGCCATTTTGGAAAACACAGAATGCAGACAACCAATATAGAAAGAAACAAATTTTCAGGAATTACAAGGACAGTTTACACTTTCACAACAGTACCACAACCAGCAATTACCATCACCAAAGATTAGGCTGACATTCAAACACAGCCACCCTACTACACCATATCATGCACCATGCTGTCCAGAACTGCACACGTCACCACCTGCTTGGCTCGAGAACAGGGAGCTAAATCACAAAAATAGGCACAAACAATCAGGCTACCAGCTTCCGACGGGGCTCCAGGATTCCTTTATACGAAGCATATAGGCTATTAGAACATTAAGAAATCCCATTTCCCATGCCAAGAACACATATCAGACACTCACCGGGCTTCATCTTCATTGGGGATGTTGCACACAAACAGGGTAAAATACAGGGGTAAACGCCTCGTTTAAAAACAGGACACCTTACATCCAGCATACCACATGGATATCCAGAGGCAACATGAAACACAATAACGACAAGGATTAGCAAAACATAACATTAAGTGCACTTTCCTGACAAAATCCCACCAACAACTGACCCATCAGCATTAGAGGGGTCCATACAACAGCCTGTGGGTACTGGGGAGGGGATAGTTACGGAAGTGAACATGAGCGGGATCTGCTACCAAAATGCTACCCCCCTTAGCAGCATTGGTGGACGGCACTGGCGAGCAACACGTCGGTTACTCGATAACCAACGCTTTGCTTACCAGAATGGGACGAGTACGGGAAACGTGGATGGGCCAACTTACCTGTATTCAGGGGTCCGGGGCACTTCCGCAGCAACATCACCTCCAGATTACATGTCCCAACAGAAGAGCTCCAAAGGAGTGGAAGGAAGATGGAGAAGGGGACAACACACACAGGCTATCGAACAAACATCCCCCAAAAACCAACGGAACTGCCGTCGGTGAAATAATGCCACAACCAAAGAATTAAAAAAATAACAATAGGTTTAATATTAAAAATTTAAAGAACCTTCACCCAAACTGAACATGCATCAATCCACACAAAATTTACAAGAAGGCCAGATAGCGCCTAACATGCTTGCTTGCAAAAGCCAAGAAGAGGTAAGACTTAATTTAAAATAAAATAAAATTTAACA
This sequence comes from Meconema thalassinum, assembly GCA_946902985.2. NCBI lineage: Eukaryota > Metazoa > Arthropoda > Insecta > Orthoptera > Tettigoniidae > Meconema > Meconema thalassinum. Next base: position 264,360,459 of record OX336390.1, on the reverse strand, counting down.
GCCCAAAGGTTAAAATAGAATTTACATGCACAACACAATGAGAACGGGCTTGATAAATTGCAAGGAAATGCAATCACGATCCGACATGCAGATGTTGAGGCCATGCTAAAAAATTAAGGATAGAATTTAAATTAAACTTTAAAATAAAAAACAAATTGGATAGAAAATAAATAAATAAATGATATGCACGCCGGCGGAAAACACAAGGACATTACCAAAAATCACGAAATTAACATTAACAAGATTACATTAAAAAAGGATTAAGTTAATTCACAACACATTTGCTTTCGAGACCCGCGCCAAATGGACTGACAACGAGACCACAATGCATCACGGTAAACAAAAGAATTGGCCACACCAAAAACATGCCGGAACGAAATTACGGCAAACAACTAATAAGATTAAATTTAAACATTAGTAGAAGGAAATGAAGGCGGAAAATAATTAGGTCTAAATGCTATTACAATCGAGAAATGCACCGGATCATGAATAAATTACAATGTCAATCCCAAGATTGACAAAGGAAGATAAATAATAATTTAAACGTGAAATAACTTAATAAATGTGTCTCCAGAAGGTAAACAAAAATAAATAAGAAACTTAATATAAATAAGGAAACGTTATTAAAATGAAAAAGAAAATTTTGGCCTACAAGCGAGAGCACAACAGAAGATCAACATTCGTACACGGCCAACTTGGAGATCTCAAAATAAAATAATTAAATAAAATTAAATTTAAAAAAAAAAACGTACCGGTACCTTACATCCTTCTCCGTGGAGACACAATAACAATAAAATAATTAACCCATAATTTTACGTTATTACATGTACTTCACAAAAATGGCTAACCCCGGCACATGCGTTGTTTGGGTCACAATCACAGGTCACATTCCACACGTCCACTTCACGGCGAAAAGATGAAAATTCATAGCCCGAAGAGAACAGGCAATTCATTTTTCTAGAATATATATATATTTTGTAGAGAATGAGGGCTTAAAGCCCCCATTAGTGGAGACACCTTTCACGCCCAGATAGCTTGATGTTTACTTCATGACCTCTAATGGACTCCACAAAAATGGCGGAGAATCGCTCGTCATTTATCGAACTGTCTTCAAGTAAATAAATATTGTCCAATCACGAAGTGACACATCAAAACAACAATGTCATTAATAAGTTCATAATTTGGCGGTATCAAGAATACACACCGTTCTTTGTTTTATGACGTAGAATCATAATGGTCTTTCAATTATGTCATGCGTATATAGAGTTTATAAGGCGAAGCCCACACCACCTATTGGGGAGAAACAGGAACTATTTGTATCTTTGCAAAGTCCGACTGCAGCTACCATCTTGTGGAGACAGACGGTACTGAGCGACCAAGCGGTCATTTCAAAAGAGCAAATACATGTTTGCAAGCGTAGGGACGTGTCCTTGCACGTATCAGAACACATTCCATTTCCTAATGTATTAGCCATAATTAACTTTCCATTGGCCTGAAATGGAAGAGGACCTTTTGGCCCGAGGTGGTGGCTTGCATATTAAGGCCAAAAGTTGTACGGGCAGCAAAATGTAGTATTTCCAGCACCCGGGGGCGGTCGAAGGGTAATAGATTTTGAAGACAGATTGCTGTAAAACGAATCATGTCTTCAATAGAAGGTGGAGCAGGGGAGACGGATGATTGGGGGTGTGTGATGGGATCTACGGTGCGGACAGGGGCGGTAAATTTAGGTTTTGATACGTCAACTGTTGGGCGGTTTGGACAATGGGGAGAGTAGGCTGGGTGGGAACTCTGGCACTGAGTGCATTTGGGTGGGAGTGAGAGGTTGGGGCAGCTACGAGTGGGATGAGCTTGACTACAATGGGCACAGATTGGCTGACGCATGGGGCAGTGGTCTGTTGAATGAGAATTATAAGTTTGGCAACGATCACATCGGAGAGGAGCAGGAGTGGAGGTTCTGGATGGTTCCACACGGTGGTGTTGCCAGTATAGGAAGGCGCCTTCAGCTAGTAGCTTGTCGATGGAAGCACGGTCTGCTGAGAGGACACGCACCAGGGTAGTAGAGCCACGATCGCTATTAGTTCGGAGTATTTTATGGATGTTTAGGAGATGGTAGGTGAGTTCCTGGTGGATTTCCTGATTTGTGTAGGAGGTATCAACTCCACGAATCACGACAAATAGAAGGGGTTCACGGCGAAGGGATGGAAGTTTTGGGGAACGTGTAGGAAGAGGTTCCATGGCCACTTGTTCGCCTAAGCGAGCTAAACCCATCTTGTGAATTAACACCTCCCTGGCATCACCTTTGGTTTTCAAGATGATGGCATGAGGTTGGAGGATGATTTGGGTAATGAAGCTGGCCGGTAGGAAAGTGCGGAGAATGGCTGAGATGCGGCGCGATTCAGGCCAGGGTTCCGTGAAGTTAAAAAGACGGTATGTGAAGATGGATTCATTAGTAGGGGTAGGAGAAGAAGAAGAGGAAGTAGTTGAGGGGATGGGACGGTTGATGGCAGGAGAGGGTTGAATTGATGATCGAGATGAGAAGTTAATTGTAGGCTGAGGATAAGTTTGAGGATGGGGCTGAGGAGATGGTTGAGGATAAGGTTGAGGATGGGGCTGAGGAGATGATTGAGGATGGGATTGAGTATTGAGGATTGGACGAAGGAAGATGGTAGGTATGTCCAAGATAGTTGTACGCTGTCGTTTGAGGAGTGGCCATGGAATTTGAAGAGGAAAAGGGTTGAGTTGATGGATAATGGAATTGCGATGAAGGAGTACTGAGTGGGGATACATATAAATTCGGAACAGATTGTGAGGGTTCAGGAGTGATTGGTGGAGAGACATGGTAAATTGAAGGTTGATTAGAAAGAGTAGGTTGAGGAGATGGATTTGTGTTGGCCGCTACAGTGGAGTAGGGAACGGTATTTATAGGAGGGGAGGGGTTAGAAGACACTGTAACCGTACAGGTTGTGAGTGGTGGATAAGATGTGGAGGAAGATAGAACAAAAGGTGGAAAATCTTCGGCTACTACCTGACGCTGCATGCTGCTGGATGGTTGGCAGGATTGGGGTTGGTCACTGCTGGCATCTGAAGTCTGCATTTGTCTGGCTCTGGCAGAGTGCCTTGATGGAGGTTGCTCTTCGGAGTCGCTGACTCCCTTGATTTTTATAGTCTATGAATGTAGGAGTTGACAGTGAGTCGGATTTCGAACCCCGTGAACGTCGTTTTTTGTCGTTTCTTAGGTGCAGGAATGGTCTCTGATAGTACGGAATATTGGTTACTCAACGGGATCGGCCCGTCGCCCTCCATGGGGCTTGTCTAGATTCTAACTGCTGTTGTAGTCACTGTTTCTTTGTAAATCAGTAGAAGTAGAAATATATATTTAAGTAATTGTTCGTCGTCACTGTAAGTTTAGATTGTCACAAATTTGAAGTCTAAAGCTGGTTTTCAGTCACTTGGTTTGTTTTTATGAAGGTTGGTAGCACTGGTTTTCTTCAAATAATAATTAAACTTCACTAAACACTTCACTTTTGGTCGAGAGTATGAAAATAAATTTTAGTTTTTAATTTTTGCCACTAATATTGTTGGCAACAATACTTCTCACAACACTACGATACGATACGATACGATTCTTCGGTATTCGCACTCGCGACCGTTTCACGAAAATCCGTCAGAATGACACGCTTCTGAGTATCTTATGATAAATTCGAAAATATTCTTACACCATACTCAAGGTTATCAGGTACTTACTGCATATCTAAAGGCTGTACACTCATGTGTTAGACAGTCTTTTTTTTGCTAAAGACCCTCTATATTCCCTACACAAGGCTATACATGTTAGTTCTAAACACATAGTGGTTAATTGTAAAATACATTTAAATACACAGCATATACGAGCACGTTTTCGCGCGGTAAAACTTTACCAGATAGTCAAATGCGACACTCAAAGTATGTTGCCGCTATCTAGCGGTGACTATGAGAACTATTTGAACGACCAGCAAGCTACCTAGCGCTCCATTTCAACACTCTCTCACTGAACGACCAGCATGCTATCTAGCGGTCGATATCAATACTCACTCAACTACCAGCATGCTACCTATCGGTCAATATAACAACTCACTCAACTACCAGCATGCTACATGGCTTTTTTGGTCAGATTTTTGTTGGATTTTTTGTTGGCTTTTGTTGGCTTTTGTTGGCGTTTGTTGGCTTTTGTATTAGCTCTCTCTCATATTTGCTCTTGCTTGTTGGGGCTTATTTGGTCTTGGAAAGTATATCAGTCCTTTTTAGGACTGCATAATGCTTACAGCCATGTTTGTAAACAGCAGCAACAACAACAACACAAAATTCCAAAAAAATCCAAAGTACTCTACTCTTACACTTACCTCTATCCCATGCCTAGTCAAATAAAAGTGTATTTTTTCAAAATTTTTAAAATTATTTGGAATGTAGGCTATATTATTATTAGATGTTATTCAAGAAGACTATGAACATGCCAAAAATGTCTGGAATCAGTTCAACATTAAAACTCTAGGGGAATATAGTGACCTCTAACTAACTTCAGATGTACTCCTTCTTGCAGACAGCTTTGAAACGTTTAGAAACAAAACACTAGAAACACACCGAGTGGAAGCTGCACACATTTTACTTCGCCTGGTTTAAGTTTCGAGGCAATGCTCCTTTACACAGGCATTGAACTGGAATTGCTACAGGACTACGATCAGATTCTTCAAATCGAGTCTGGAATACGTGGAGGCATATGCCAGGTGTCACATCGGTATGCTGAAGCTAACAATAAATACATGGAAACCTATGGTTCTGAGAAACCATCGCAGTTTATTACCTATGATGATGCCAACAACCAATACGGGTGGGCTATGTGCCACTCCCTTCCTTATGGTGGATTTCAGTGGGTTTCTTCAGATACTGTTGATCTAGAAAAACTAAAGGCAGACGATCCTGTGGGATACATACTAGACGTTGATGTTGATTACCCATCTGACCTTCATGGTCTACACAACGATTTACCTTTCCTACCAGAGTGTACACAACCTAAGGATTCGTCTCTGAAAAAACTAATTCCTCATCTTGGAAATCGAAGGCGATATGTTGTTCACTACATGGCATTAAAACAGGCTTTAGATCATGGAATAAAATTGATAAAAAATCATCGTGTGTTAAAGTTTAAACAAAGAACTTGGTTAAAGGCATACGTTGATTTTAATAACAACCTTCGAAAACAAGCCAAAATGATTTTGAGAAAAATCTGTACAAATTATTCAACAATGCCATTTTTGGGAAAACAATGGAAAATATCCGTAAAAGAATAGACATACGTCTTGTGACTGACAGCAAAAAGGCAGAAAAGCTAATAGCGAAACCAACATTCATCGACAGAACAATTTATGGTCCTAACCTAGCTGCTTTCCACATGGCTAAACGTAACATTGTATTCAATAAGCCTATATAATATTGGAATGTGTATACTGGATATTTCAAAAACTCTAATGTATTCCCACCACTATGATGTCCTGCTACCCTATTATGGAATGAACAATCTTAAACTCATGTATATGGATACCGACTCGTTCATTTATTTGGTTAACACCCCAGATGTATATCAAGACAAGTTGGATTTCCTAGAACACCTGGACACATCAGATTATCCTACTAATCACATATGTTACTCTACATCAAACAAGAAAACGTTGGGGAAATTTAAAGACGAGGCTTGTGGACAAATTATAAAAGCATTTGTTGGACTTAGAGCTAAAATGTACGCTTTAGACATAAATGGTAAAGAAATCAAAAAGATTAATGGTATTAGCAAAGGTGTTCTCAAAAATTGTATAAGCTTTCAAGATTATAAGGATTGTGTCATGAAAAACAATGTAAAAAGAATACCAATGAACATTTTCGCTTCTAAACAACATGACATATCGTCTATAAGACTAAACAAAATTGCTTTGTGACCTGGTGATGATAAAAGAGTGATTGATGCTGATGGTATAGGTACACATGCCTATGGTCATTACTCCATCATTGACCATGCTTAAAGAGTTAAGTTATGAATATCAAAATCTTCTGCCTGCAACTAGCAAATACATAAAACAATTTAGGAAATAAAACAATAACACTAAAAAAATGAAAAAAATTGTATTCATAATCAAAAAATAAATATAAATATAAAACAAAATAAAAACAACTGTACAATTTATAACCAAAAAAAGAATATATATAAAAATGTATTATGTGTAAATAGTGTACATGTATTTAAAATAAAAAATATTGTATGGACACTGCTTGTACATTATTAATTACTATCCACCTCTCTCCACTCCTAATGCAAAATGAACATGTAAAACACAAATTGGAAAATCCATGTTTCCATATTGACAAAATAGAAAAAACATTAAACTGAAATTTTAAAAACTGTAAATGGGAATTTGGTAAATTGACAAATGTATAACAACAAATTGGAAAATCCATGTTTCTATATCATGATATTGAAAAATTTTAAACTGACATTTTAAAAACTGTAAATGGGAAATTGTGAAATTAATAAATGTGTAAACAACAAAATGCAAAATCCATGTTTCCATATTATGAAATTGAAAAACTTATAACTGACATTAAAAAAACGAAAATGGGAAATTGGAAAATTGGCAAATGTGTAAACAACAAAATGCAAAATCCATGTCTCCATATTATGAAATTGAAAGACTTAAAACTGACATTAAAAAAAAAACTGAAAATGGGAAATTGGAAAATTGACAAATGAGTAAACAACAAAATGAAAAAAAAAAACCCGGTTGGGGTAGTGATCATGTTGTACAGTAGCCTATAAGACTAGCATAAGGATAGTTGCATGTGCCCTTATATACTTTGTGTATGTGCATTAGCCATTGGATTAGCTTAAGTTAGTTTTGGTAAAGTTAGGTTTGGTGAGATTAGGTATGTGACCTTGTAGTTTACTCTTTTCGGAAAATGTAAAATGTGAAACTAAAATCAAAAAATCTTAACTTTAAAATGTAAAATCTAAAAAAAAACTTAAATCTAAAATACAAAAAAAAAAATAAAAAAATGTAAAATCTAAAAAGTGTAAAATGAAAAAATCAAAATCTAAAATGTTAAAATGTAAAATCTAAAATCTTTAAATGAGGTTTCTGTGGGTTAGGTTAGGTTGGGTTAGGTTAGGTTATAACTAAGTTTATTATTTGTGCTCTCACATTTGCTCTTACTCTTTTTCTTACACTTTTTGTTCTTACTTTTTTTTGCTCGCAATATTAAGGTAGGTTAGGTTAGGTTAGGTGAAGTTAGGTTAGGTTAGGTTATAACTTAGTTTATTATGTGTGCTTTCACATTTGCTTTCATATTTGCTCTCACTTTGAAGTTAGGTTAGGTTAGGTTAGGTTAGGTGTGGTTAGGTTATAACTAAGTTTATTTTTTGTGCTCTCACATTTGCTCTCACTTTTTTTTGCTGACAATTTTTGCTCTCACTTTCTTTTTTGCTTGCATTTTGAAGTTAGGTTAGGTTAGGTGAAGTTAGGTTAGGTGAAGTTATGTTAGGTTAGATTAGGTTAGGTTAGCATGCCCTATGTGAAAGTGGTTGTGTGCAGTGACCATTTTGTGTATTACCCCTGTGCTAAAAGAATTAAGTATAAAATAAGTAAAAAATTATAAGTGAATAACAAATAAATAATGATTTGAAAATCCCGCCATTAAAGAGCGTGGTAGCGCGTGGCGGCCATGTTGCTCATTAGCCCCTGACTCAGCTATGACTGTCCCCTCCATAAGAATAACATAGAGTTTTTGCGCGCGGCGGCCATCTTGCCCATTAGCCCCTGCCCCAGCTTCGGCCTATATTACCTACTTTTATTATAAAAAAATAAAAGTCATAGAGACCATTGGTTTGAACAATGGCACAACATTCTATCATGTTTGTTTTTCAAACTATAGCCTACTTTTAAAAACAAAATTTTTCATTTTTTTTCCAAAAATATAATGAGTGGTCTATGGGAAAGAGGACGTCAGCTCGAGTCCAACGACACCTCATTTATTAAAATCCGACCATCCGTTCGCCAATGATCACCAATGTTCGCTAGAAAGTAGGCTATCATTTTTTTCCCTCCTACACCCTTGAAACTTGCTGCCCGCCTAGAGGGCATACCCACCTTTGATTAATGTCAAACAAACTTTTTTTTTCCAACATTCACCGTTTTCAAAATAGCGCCAATCCAAAAAAACAAGAATTTTCAAAAAAAAAATCAAACACATTCTTAGCCAAGAGGACGTCACCCCGTTCCTAAACAACACATCGTTCTAGCATTACAAGCTCATTAAATATCGCCTAAATGTCAGAAACGCACGTTTACCTCAAATTGCGTTTCCAAATTCCACCAATTGTAAAAAATAACCTCACCATCAAATAGAGCGGAAAAAATACCATCTAAACGACCCCTCACTCGACCCTAGTCCTCCCCCACCACCAACTTTTTCCAACATAGCCATACGTATTCAAGCACACACGCGATTATAGGTAGAACCCCCTTACCACACTACTGCACAGTTTTAGTCCTAGAGGCTTGAAATTTATTTTGCGGGTAGAGGGGGTCAGGGTCATTCATTTATGTCAAACAAATTTGTTTGTAAACTCTTTAGTTTCCAAAATATAAGAATTTCAAAATTGAACTTTTTTCAAAAAAACATAAAAATTAAAAAGTTTTATTTTAAAAAATAAAGAACATAGAGACTGTTCGTTTGAGCCATGGCACAACATTCTATCATGTTTGGTTTTCAAACTATCACCTACTTTCGAAAACAAAAATTTTCAATTTTTTCCCCCAAAAATATAACGAGTGGTCCATAGGAAAGAGGACGTCAGCTCGAGTCCAACGACACCTCATTTGTCAACATTCGACCTTGGGTTCACGAGATATTGGCTTGGACTCACGCGGCGGCCATGACACTTGTTAGAACTCTCCTTGCTCCCCTACTTACAGCGTTCCTGATGTGGAGCCCATCACTTCCGAGCGAGACGCGCCATGATGCGTGTGGGCTCCATTTCGGCAACGCTGTACAGCTTTCCCCGGAGTGGCTAGAACGACGAAAATGATGATGTTATTGGATTTTATGTAGGTCTATTGGTTACTTCACAAACAACCTTCCAACTCGAGTGCACTTAATACTTTAGTCGACAGTAGGTATCATTGATATCTGGTGGCGAAAGTTGGAACTACTTGAAATTGAACGGAACTTGTAACTCACCCTAAGGGTGTCCGCTGGAAGTAGCTACAGACTCAGGCGAGCCGAACATGTCTTCGAACACTCCCGGCACTGAAAGCCATACGATAAATAAATAATAACATTTGTAATACGGTATTACTATTATTTGTTAGGTCATTAACTTTCAACCTTAATTTTGAAAACAAAATGGTGTAGTAAAACTGGCAACTAGTCACGACTTAGGGGTACAATTTTTAAAAAGTTTGATCATCCCTGCTGCAGGTAAATAACACCTGAGTTGGCTGATAAAATTGCATTCTAGCCCCGACATTTCTAGAAAAAACAAAACAAGTAAGCCTACTATTGGCAACCTAGCCCGTGTTACCATAGGAACAGGTCACTCCCGAATAGGAATGATGGACTGTTTTAGTACTATAACTTTCAGTCGGTCAACACAATATCATTCCAATTACTGGAATATGTGAAAAATAACCTGAAGTAAATTACACGTGATTAAGATTTATATACTGTATAAGGTTACGGACTATTAAAAAAGTTGAAAAGTAAGAGAAGACATGTTTCGCTCGTCAAGCGAGTATTATCAGATCAAGATATGCAACGCAAATAGCTCGACAAAACACTATCAAACCTACAGTGACACCCACAGGCAATCTCTGCCCTCCAAAAACAAAATACAAGAGAACCCATCAGAAAACGTAGAAAGTGTGGTAATTATTATTTAGGCCAGGCGACAGGTCGAAAAAAAAGGCTCAATAAGGAATTATTAGTGGAAAGCTGGAAATTGCTTTAATCTCTTTATTTGGACCCACATATTACTCTCCCAAGTTTTCCCCCTCGAGCGAAGTTGGCCCTTATGGCCCAAAGAAGGTACCATTTTTCGGTTTATTGCATTAGAGACAAATGGTAGAGAACATTTTTGTAGGAAATTTACTCAAGATTATTTTGTATAATAGGTATTTTGTTGATAAAGTTGATGGTTTGGGAGATATTTGCAAAAAAAAAAAAAAAAAAAAAAACGAAAAATGGTACCTTCTTAGGGCCTGAAGGGCCAACGCCGACTTCGCTCGAGGGGGAAAACTTGGGAGAATAATATCTGGGTCCAAATAAAGCGATTAAAGCAATTTCCAGATTTCCACTAATTATTTCCTTATTGAACTACCTGTCGCCTGGCCTATATTGATAAATATAACTATTTATTTTAATGTTTAGAGACACTGACGCTTTCTCACAGATCCTTTGACTTGTTGGAAATACTGTAGGTAGTCTATTGTACTAGTAGTACCAGCAGGGGAGGAGTGCAGTGCAACGTGCACCTCCAAAAGACAATTTAACAAGACTTCATCGTGGAGTACAGAGGTGGAAATGCAGGGAAGCGGAGAGAGTGAACGCAGTGCCTCTCAGGTCGTTTTGGCGTGATGTCACGGTAGTAGTGGTTTTGTGGGGGTTCCGCACCCTCCTCCTCCTCCCCACCTCACAAGATGGCGGTGGCCCGATATCTCTCGAACGCATGGTGGGATTTTGACAAATGAGGTGTCGTTGAACTCGGGCTAACACCCCCTTTCCAATGGACAACATATTTCAACCCCAAAATAAAACCTACCCCTACTAGGGGTGAAAATTGTAATTTTTTTAGAGAATCTCTCTTTCCAATTGCAACATGTGAGAGTTTGAATGCCGATATGGATTTAAACGTTGTTCCACATAAAGTGCATGTATACGGTGGCAAGCCACTATGAATTAACATGCATGTTTTTGTTTTTGTTTTTTACACATGCCCACTCAGGGCTTTTGTAAGAGGGTGGGGGAGTGGATCCCTGTGGATGGGTTATTGTTGACAGGTCATTGTTGACAAGTCATTTTTGACAGGTCCTTGTGGACGAGTCCTTGTGGACGAGTCCTTGTGGACAGGTCCTTGTGGACAGGTCCTTGTGGACAGGTCCTTGTGGATAGGTCCTTGTTGACAGGTCCCTGTGGATGAGTCCTTGTCCCTTTGGCCTGGTTTCTGCGGACGAGCCCATGAATTTATTTAAATTATGTCAAAGGGCCTAACTACATTTGTGTGTGTGTGTTGAATTGACGTTGTTCACTAATTCCCCACTACTATAATGGGATAACGATATGAAAGGAAAGTGACGAAATACATGTGAACACGTGTGAAATGACCTTATTACCGTCCTCCTTGTGAAACAAGTCACATCCTGTTTTGCTTCATACGTGAGAAAATGTGAGTTCATGTGTAATATGATCTAACACACAGGTGTTCACCTGTACACGCGCACGATAAGAGCTAACAAGTCACAACCTGTTTTGACAGTGGTGGGAGGTGAAGGGGGGGTTAGTGTAAGAGAGAACACAGGTGAAGAGAGAAAGAAATATGTATTGCTCATAATACATGTATAGCTGAGGACTGTACATAGGACTGTAGGTTAAGTACAACATGAGTAAATAAATAAATACAAGACACACAGGTTCACACAACATGTAATTTATTAATCCAAGAATTAAAGGCTGAGCTAAATCCCAACCATTTTACATATAGTTTATTTCCTTTTTGTTTCAACACTTTTTCCACAAGGTAATGTTTAGGAAACGCTGTCTTTTGAAGTTCTTGAAGATAAAACCTGCCTTTTATGGGTTGATGGTTGAGGTCCTCGGGTAAATAGGAGACTGGACTGTTCAGGTTGACTTGACGAATTCGAAATAGTTCAGTCCCCCAATTTGGTGTGTAGCCCTTGTCGAAGACGGACTTGAATTTGCTCACACGTACATGGTCCCCAATGTTAAGGCGATGACGTTTAGGGTCTGCTGTTTTTATGGGGTTAAACAGTTTATCCAGTTGTGGAATATTTTTAGTTACAAGTCGTGGCTTGCTCCCAATGGTTCTGTGTTTGGTGTCGTTGTAACGTGACACTAACTCAGGTAACAAGTCCAACCAGCGATAAGTGCCCTGAGCGGTAAACGCTTTCCACATATAGGTTTTCAATGTTCGGTTGAACCGCTCGACCACGCTGGCTTTGAGATTGCTGTACGTGGTGTAATGGTGAATATCCTTAGATTTGAGAAAACTGGAGAAATCCTTGTTGAAAAATTCTTTTCCCTGGTCGGTTTGTAGCAGCTGAGGTTGACGTTTAGATTGTTGAATAATATGTTGAAAGGCTTTGGTGACTAGTGGACTAGACTTGCGACGCACAGGTTCAACAAACGCCATTTTGGAATAAACATCAATGACTGTCAACATATAGCGTACACCATCGTTAACGTTAGCATAGGGAATCATTTCAACTAAGTCTGCTTGCCAAAGTTCATCCACATCCTGTGAAATCACCTTGAGTCGCTGATAGTGACGTCTAGCTGGACGATGCAACTCGTGAGCAATACCCATTTTAATGGGTGAGGGCTTAAACAATAATTTTGGCATTTCGAAGTTCTTCCTCAATTTCTTGAATTTCCCAATCGTGACCAGTATGACCAGCTTGACGTGAAGCATGCAACAGCTGTAGTCGCTGGACGAGTTTATTTGGATTGTGCCAGTAGGTAACATCCACAAGGGGTTTTAATGGTTTAAATGTCACCCCTGAAGCGGACACTTTACGACGACCACTTTGACTAGTGGGGAACATTTTTGCAATGATGGTTTTATATTTTTGGGATATATTAGCATTCACTTGTTGAGTGGGATCATACTGTCTTTTGTGAGCATGGGTATCCAATAAAATGGATTTATATTTACTAAGGTCCTCTGACGTATAATCTTGAGATGAGGGAGTCCTAGAGAATAGTAGCTTTAACAGTCCTGGTGTTAATTTATAGTTGATCTTTTTAATGACAGCTTTAGTACGACTAAATATAATTGATGAATCACCAATTTTAAAACTATCATTCTCATAGCGAACGCCATATGTGGTATCTGTGTTTCCAACAAATAGATTGGTGAAATAGGGTTCCAGTGTTGATCCATAATATTTTATTAAAATGTTTTTCAGTTGAGCTTTATGTTGAGGAGTGGTCAAGAGTTGTGAAAATGGAGACGATCTGGAAGGGCAAGGGGTTTCGACCAAGGCCAAGGATTTCCTTTTTCTTAAAAACTCTGCAAGGGGTGATGCCTTTTTTGAGGCGTAAACACTTGTTCCTCATTATCCTCAACTTCGCTAACACTAGTTAAATCTTCCTGTTCCTCTTCATCTTCCTCTTTCTCTTCCTCAGAGTCCTCGTGGTGCGTCTGACTGGCTTGTGAAACGGTAGGTAGCGTTTCAGATGGCTTGAAAGAGGGTTTCAACATAGCTTTTAGCGGAGGTGCTAAATGTTGTTGAATAAACAAAGCATGATCCGCACGCGATCGTTTCAATTGACGAAACTTTTGGCGAATAGTATTTTTTGCTCTAATAATATGCTTTTTCAATTGACTCTCTGCTAACGCCATGATGTCACGACAAATGACTTGAGAGGGAATGATACAGTGCCTTAAATAGCAATAAAATGATCAAACCCTAAGCGATACCGCCCTTGGTTGAGTTCACTTTGTTTGTCAATCACTAAACAGGCATGACGTTGTGTGTTCCAGCACTTGCCACACAATTCTGTAAACATTTGAAAGGTCATATCCGGATTCACATGTTCATTATAAATGTAACGACTGTTCCTCTCGTCCTGGCGAAATAAAACAATGACATTGGCATTGTCACGAATCAACTGTTTGGACATTTTAGAATACGTTTGTCCAAGATAGAAGCAATCGATAAGTTTGTGTCGACCCATGCTGAAATAGCGTTGAATGATACCTTGTCGTTCAGTGGATACATCATCGAAAATCATGAGTGAATCAGGCTTTACCTCATCCGGTGAAATAACATTTTCTTGCGTGGAAAATGTAAAATACCCCATATTCTCATTTTTTAATCTGGACATGACTTGATCCAGAAACACGTAGAGGGGTTGGTAGAGAGATTTTGCGAAAATATAAATATTTTGAAAACACAGACCATTGGGCGCTGTAATAAGTGTCAGCAAAAGATTGGTCTTTCCACAGCCGGAAGGTCCCACAATGATGCAGCGAATGGAAGATGGAAACAGTGAACCATGGCGTTGTTCACGTGATGTGGGGCAGAGATGGGAAACCATGTCCCTCACGGGGAATGACTCTTGCTGCTTAATTAGCTTCATTTCAACTAAGGCTTAGAGAGGCTAGCAGGCTGTCTATATACATCGCACCGAGCCTTGTCATAGAAACAGTAGATTCGTACTACAGGTTGACGATGGATGTCTTTGGACGTGCGTTGATGGTCAAAGCTAGGTCTGTTCCCATACATGATCCTACACAAGAAACAGATCCTGCTAATAAACACTATGTGGATAGGTCAGTAGTGCCACGCACAAAACAAGGAGATTATGACTTTAAAGGAAAGCGGTTAACTCATGTAAAACATCCTCAAGTGTCTACAGACGTTACTACAAAAAAGTATGTGGATAACAAGGTGTATGAGTTTTATGATAAAGTGCCTCAGCTTACGGTGGATAGATATAGCGCTAATCATCACCGCATTATTCACGTGGAAGACCCACAAGAAGATAATGATGTCTGTACCAAGCGATACGTGACCTATGAAATGAAAAGGCTTTATAAATTTATCCCATCTGTATTTTTAGTGCATCTGACAAATGTAAAACCTGTGAATGAGAGAAACCATATACCGCTAGTTCATGACCAGCACTTGACCTATGTGCTTGCTTCAGGTTTAAGCCACTATCGATTACACTATAATGGAACCATTCACATTACATATGCCATACCTGATGAGAACCATTTACAAATAGAGATAAATGGTCATAGGATGTTGGTCCATAACTATGAAATGGTCAATGCAGGAGACGAATTATCCTTTCATCTCCTGTTGACATGGAATGAAAAGCAAGCTGGAAAAACCATAAATGATTTCCCACTTTATGTAGAATTGGAATATACAGCCATGAAATAACAATCTAATGTTAGTTGTGACTTAAACTTTCTTGTGAAAGGTTGTTGGTCATCATCATCATGGTGAAACAAAGATATGTGGTGAGAAAGACAAAAAATATGAGCCTGTCCTTGGCAAAGCCTGGGCTTATGACATTCGTGGACAAGCCCTTACGAAAGAAAAAAAGAAAAAATAATGTGTTGACCATAAGGAAAGCTCTTCGAGTAGCACAGAGAAATGTTATTCCAAAACGTCAGCGACAGGGTTCAAAACAAGGGCGAGTGATCCCCGTCCCCAAACGAGCGGGATTTTTACCTGCATTATTCGCTGGTCTGGCTGCTCAAGGTTCACTTTTAGGCGGCGCCAGTGCAGTGGCAAAAACCATTAAAGCCGTTCAACAGGGCAAGCAACAACTCAATGAAAGTCAGCGACACAATGAAACAATGGAGGCCATTGCTATGAGGGCTAGAAATGTCAATTTGAAGCCAGCCTTTTATCAACAAGGATTTGGAATTTCACCTTTTCGAAATAAAAAAAAACATCTTTAACCTCAACCATAGCAAGACATGCCCTGACGCATCAGCAAGTGGAAAGCTATGCTAAACAACTCAAGCTTTCTCATTTTCGAGGTGTGTTTATGCGAAACCAATTACCCTCACAACCCTGGAAACATGAATGTGCTGTTGTCAATTTGGATGATCACCGAGGACCTGGAACACATTATGTAGCTTATGTCAAAGAGGGATCTACTGTATGGTACTTTGACAGTTTTGGGAATTTGCCCCCGCCCATGGAACTAGTGACCTATTTTGGAAACAGGATCAAGATATATTATAATGTGAAACGTGAGCAAACGTTTAACAGCCAACAGTGTGGACGTTTGGGTTTATTTTTTTTATATAAGACGCAACATAAGCAAAAACGTCAACAGTATGTCGGTGGAAAGTAAGACGTTTACACTGCATGGACGTGGACCTGAAGTGAGTCTAGACTTTTACCCACCTATCGAATTGAGTGAAAAACCTTATGGTTTAGGACTTGTTTCTCTTGAAACGTACAATCGAATATACAACATACGTGAAAATGTGAACAACAAGTTTTACTATGATGATTCTGTGCTCACCCTGAACTCTGGTGGATACACGATAGATTACATTTATGAACACATTTATGTGGTGTTGATCAATGAATATGGTTTAAAGTCATTTCTCGACGGAACGCGCAAGTTTGAACTTGTAGGAAATACCAACACTCATCGCTGCAGTATTTTTTCTACATTCAAAATTGACAAACTCACCCCGATTCCATTGGTTCATTACTAGGATTTAAACCACGTGTGTTAGAGCCCAACAAAAAACATGAATCAGACCATGAAGTGAAATTCATTGAGGACCATCATGTGTCGGTGACGTGTAATATTATTAGACAAGTGTACACCAATCAAGAACCGTCGCATTCGCTTTATGACTTTATTGTAACATCGCCCAATGGCTATATTATTCGTGAAAACCCTCCAGTGGTGCTATTTCATTCTGTGGCTGTCGATGGTATTAGTAATATAACATTAAGACTGATCAATAGAGAGCAACAACTCATTGATCTAGATTCTACCACACCAGTGACTTACAAGTTGGTGCTAAAACCACTATGAAGTTTGTATATAAAGCAACAGCACCGTCTAGGAATGGTGTTAGTTGTTTACCACGTGAATACACGTTAACATCTCAGAACAAGCAGATTTTACAGCATTTGGGTTACCAGATTAAACCCCGCGATGAATTCTATTCTAGAGGTAGCGAACCACATCGAGGAGCAACCAGGAGTGGTAAGAATCTGCATTCTTATCAAGCTCAAACACCTGGACTCAATAACAATGATGAAATTCAATTTGTTATCAACAACCAAGATATTTACACTCTACCGCATGAAAGAGTTATTCAGATTGAAGGTCGGCTCACCAAAGCCGATGGTTCTACACCCACTACATCCAAGTTAGCCAACCATGCTTTCGCCTTCCTGTTTTCTGAAGTACGTTATGTCATTAACGATATCGTGGTGGATAGCACTCGAAATGTGGGTATTTCCAGTGTCATGAAACTATATCCCTCTTATAGTGAGGAAGAAGCTAAAACACTTTGCATGGCAGGTTGGTGCCCTGACTCGACCAATGACTGGATGGTACACACCGATGGCACCTTCACTGGATATTTACCTCTTAAACTGATTTTAGGCTTTGCTGAAGATCACCAGCGCATTGTGGTCAACGCAAGGCAAGTGCTTTATCTGGTGAGAGACAGGAGTGATAATAATGCACTCAAGGGAGTCGACAATGCCCCCATTGATTCAAAAATTCAACTACAACGCTTGCTATGGAAAGTGCCTCATGTGACCCTTAACGATAGCAAAAAACTGGACATACTCAAAATGGTAAAGGGAGATATACCTCTACCCATGGAATTTAGAAGCTGGGCACTCCATGAGTACCCGTTATTGCCCACCACCAACACACACAGTTGGTCTATAAAAACAGCCCGCTATACAGAGAGACCTCTCTACATGATTGTGGGTTTTCAAACGAATCGCAAGTATCAACAAACCAAAGATGTCACGCAATTTGATCACCTGCAATTGAGAAATGCACGTCTTTTCCTCAACGGTGCTGTGTTTCCCTATGAAGGGTTGGATTTAGATTTTTCAAAAAATAAGTTTCCCCCCCTGTACGACTTGTTTTCTAAATTTAGATGGTCGTATTATCAAAAAGAGAATTGTCCAATGTTATCACCCCAAGCTTTTAAGACAAGGGCGCCACTGATTGCCTTTGACTGTTCCTACTTGGAAGAGTCTGTCAAACCATCCAATATTGACATTCGACTAGATTTTGAAACGCATGACAATGTTCCAGCCAATACCACGGCCTACTGTTTGATTATTCATCACAAACAAGTCAACTATTATCCACTGTCCAACCAAGTGACAAGTGTATAAATAGCAGGTCAACACACATCAAACCGCTCAGTCATGTCTTGCTTTCAAGCCTCAAGAGAAGTTACATCCATGAATTTAAAATCTGAGGAACAACGTTTCAAGACCTTTGCAACATGGCCGGTGCCTTTTATAAACCCTCAAGCCTTAGCAGCCGCTGGATTCTACTATTTAAAAAGAAGAGATGAAGTGAAATGTGTGTTTTGTCCCGTCATCTTAGACCAATGGCAAGAGAGCGATGAACCCATGCATGAACATCAGCGCTGGTCACCTGCCTGCCCCTACCTGTGCAGAATGGAGGTGGGTAATATACCCTGTCATTCAAGTTACCCCTCACTCATGCCTCTGAGTGATGAAAAAAGTTATGATACGTGTGGACTTTATGGTGTCAACAGTGCTTCAGTGAGCAGCTAACAGTCAAAAACATCCAGTTTAGAGACATTGGGATATCATCGGTGTTATGGACACTATAAACACAAAAGACTTTTTTGTTGTATGAGATGGTACCGCCTCTATCCTAGAATGAAAAAAGAATGTAAAACTTGTTATGCTAATAAAATAATGAAATAAAAAAAAATGGTTGTTGTTATATTATTATTTCTTATGCCCCCCTGTCATATCCTAACCTCTATAGTGACTACTCGATGTTTTTCTTTTCTTTTACTAGAATGGAATGTAAGTAAATGACATGGGTACACCTTACTGAACAATTGTCAGTCTGTGGTCAGTTGGACTTGATCCAGACAAGAGTGAACATGTTGCTTACACTGATTGTCGACTGTCAAGGGTTTAAAATTGGAGATAACAAATTTATATTTAAAGAAGTGGCCATCATCGATTGTTCCACTTTTTGGATATCACAAGCTACTCATTTGGTGTTTAAACCACCTTATGCGTTTGATTTGTTGTGTGATAAAGACCGTAAACAAACCCAGTGGATTGAAACTCATATGAAACTAGACTGGAAGCGGGGAACCATTTCATATAAGCACCTGGACATGGTCATGAAAGCCCACTTGTCTTCTGCCCATGTAATATTTGTGAAAGGTAGTGAAAAACGTCAATGGCTACAACCATTTTTAGCGTCTTACTGTCAATGTATCGATTTAATGGACATGGGCTGTCCATCGCTGCTAACACTCATGGATCGCTGCCCCTGTGACAATATTACCCATAAAGCCTTGGCACAGGTGTGGCAATTGTTTCATTGGCTATCCACCAATGCCTGCTGGGAGTTGTTAAATAAAATTAAAACGAAAGGTTTACCTGTGGATGACACCAGTGAGATTTCTACAAGCGACGTGTAAACATCAACGTAATACCATGGAGAAAGGGGATGCTACCGATAAAGCGATTGGAAAGTTCTTTGTGTGTAAAAAGAAACTAGACAGTTTTACTAAAGAAGAATTATTGGCTCTTCCAAAATCATTCATTTATTATGTCGCAGCAAATGCAGTGAAAGAAATCTGGCAACATGTACCAAAATCATGGACTCAAGACCCTGTGTTAAGTGAATTGCAACCATGTACGGATTATGATCACCATAAGCAAGTGGCTATGGCAAAAATACCCTCTATGCGACAGTGTGCTACTTGTCAGCTAGTCAAACTGTATCATGGTCATAAAAGTCAGTGTAAAGACTTTGTTTCCTCATACCACGGGAGTAATGAAGAAAAAAAAGCAACAACAACAAACATCATCCACAGAGGAGGAGGAAAATCAAACCTTTCTACCATCGATGGAAAAGGATATGCCAGACCTGTACTGGCAATGGCATCATTAACAAAGTAATTCAATACTTGACTTTTGAAATCTACCTACCTGGTTATTATTTGTGTAGTCCTGGAACTTGTCTTGAAGAACCTTTGCAGCATAGTGATATACCTATTAATCCTTTGGATCAAGCATGCACCTTTCTATCACCACAGTCATTCTGCATTAAGACTTGTAGCGGATAAAGTATCGTTGAAAAGCTAAACAACTTTTGACATTCTGTGATGTCTCAGTGGGAGAGAGGTTGGCAGTCGTCATTGTGATTAGTGTTATAAAAGGAAAGTTAATAATGAGTGGACATGACCATTGAAAAGGATTGAGGAATTGGTATTTCTTTGTATTCTATTTTTGTAAAGCTCTATTTGTTGTGAAATAAAAACAAGGTTTACAAGATCGCAATGTCTTTTATTTAAAAAATGGTGATAGCCATTTCATTTTTTTCACACATGAATATTTACAATTTCCACTTTACATTTTTTACATTCCCCTTGTTTAGTTTAAACATTCTGTACATTTTTGTTGTTGTGAAATAAAAACAAGGTTTACCAGATCACAATGTCTCTTAATTCTAAAAATGGTGATAGTCATTTCTTCATTTTCATTTTTTCACACATGAATATTTACAATTTCCACTTTACATTTTTACATTCCCCTTGTTTAGTTCACACATTCTGTACATTTTTTGTGAAATATAAATAAGGTTCACTAAATCACTATATCTTTTATTTTTTAAAATGGTGATAGCCATTTCATTTTTTCAGACATGAATATTTACAATTTCCACTTTTCATTTTTACATTCCCTTGTTTAGTTTACACATTCTGTACATTTTTGTTGTTGTGAAATAAAAAACGAGGTTTACCAGATTACAATGTCTTTTTAATTTTAAAATGGTGATAGCCATTTCACTTTTTCACACATGGATATTTACAATTTCCACTTTACATTTTCTACATTCCCCTTGCTTAGTTCACACATTCAGTAAATTTTTTAAAATCTTTTTCGTAATATACAAAAGCAAACATTTTACACTAAAATGTATTACTTATCTTATTTTTACTAAACTACTGTAGCCTAACATTATACATTCTACTTACAGTTTTTACAAAAAATATTACAATATAAAACACACTACAAATATTACAATATAGTGATCATTAGACTTAAGTAAAGTAATAGTCGTCAATACGACTGTTTCCCCAAGCAAGAGTATTAAATGTGTTGGGTATAATGAATCGTTTGTTGTCTTCATTACTTAAAGCAACTTTGTTCAACAAATTGGTATGTAGCTGATGATTTTTACTTCTAAATTCACACATTTTCTTATATAATACAGGTGGGTTACTAACTATACAGTTTTTATAATCACTTATATCTAACTCTTTACTAACAACATTCTTTTTCACTCCTTTTAATTTTTTTACTACTACATCATCAATTGTCATATAGCTGTATGATTTAGATTTTGTGCCTACAAAGGTGTCTATAATAACACCAGCACATTCATCCTTAAATTTCCCAAGAACCTTTTTGTTTACTAGAGGTAAATGGTAAATATTATCCTTGGGGTAGTCACTTGTATCAAACCTATTTAGCTCAGTTTTGATATCCTCGTAAAAATCATCAGTTTTAAACTCATAAATAAAAGAATTTGTGTCTGTGTAGAGTAATTTAGCATTATCAAGATAGTTTTTCTTTACATAATCATAGTGAAATTCATACATAAGTGTTTTTGATAATTCCAGAATGGTGTAACCCACATATATGGGTTTGTTGTAAGTTACTTTAAGACGATTCATTTGTATTACAACTAAATCCTCATGAATAATTGAACAGCTATGAAAGTTAGGCTTGCTTATTAAGTTGCTCGCACCATACCTTTTACCATCATTCTCCCACTTTGTTATCAGCTTTACATCAACTCGTTTATCAACATTCTCCATAGTCTTTCCAAAAACACTATTATTCATGAGTTTATAAAAATCTTTTTCAAACGCGTTTGTTGACTGTGTTCTTAAATTATTGTTTAGATCAATATACGTTTTGAGCCATGCTGACTGATGAAATTGCAATACGCGATGAATTTTAGTTAATTTCAATCCATGCTGTAGACACTGTTTCAAGTTTTGATAATGTATTACATATTTACATTTATCATTTACATTAGCAATTAACATTTTTGTTCGTGATGTGATGTATGGAGATTTCATATTCTCAGGACAAAATGGTAAATCATTATGATCATCATGTAACTCTTTAGGGTACTCAAGATTTACCTCTAAAATATATCCTTTATCATCGTTATCATTAAGAGTGTCAACATGTAAGACATCAATTTCAGGTTGTGTCAGCCAGCGAAAATCTTTCAGTGGTAGATATTGACTCATAGCCCAACCATATTGGTTATTTGCATCGAGGTAGACAATATACCTTGACTCTTCACAAGGGTTGTAGCTAGGCATGTATTTATTATTCGCTTTAGAGTACCGTCCACTACATTGGCTTAATCCACCTCGAATTGATGATTTTATAAAATTGATCATGTCTATATCAGTCATTAATTCTAAATTTACTTTCGTTTTTTTCAACATTGAACTGAAACTTAACCCAGGAGCTGTGAAATACTGACAAGGATCAAGGTCATAAGTTTTCATACATTCATTCCGAAAATTTTCAAAAACATCTGCTAATAACAACACATCTGTCTTCAAATATATGTCTGAAAATTCTCCTAAAGTTTGAATGTCAAACTGTGCCCATACACGTTGTGCATGTAAATATTCCTGATCACTGATATGACTTGTGTTTAAGGAACTGTAAAATGCATCTTTCGGCGGTAAAGAACACTCCTCAAGACGTTCCACACAGTTAATATATTCATAAGGGAATATACCCTTTTGACGAATCAAATTAAAATCATCTTCTTTAGGAAAGACACGTTGAATTTCATGAAACTGATCTGATTTTAAATTACTAGTCAGCTTATCAAGACTACTCGACATAAAGCGGAATGAATCTAAAAATCGCAGTTTAATGTTTTTTTATTGCTAGTTTTGATGTATTTTGTGAACGATATGTATTGTTCCTTATTATTTGCAATAACATCAATTTTCACATCTGAAGCTCCAAATTCTTTAACGATAAAGTGGTTATCGTATTTGCTACCGTTGTGTAGAATGACCGGAATTAATTTACTTACTCTATAATTTAAATTACATTCTTGGTGAGCAGCACCACGATATTTTCCTGTTAAATGGTCATGATCGCGAACCCTATCTGTATATAAACATTCACCACATATAAAACAATTAGTTTCAGTTTTAAAATTCATTTGCTCTGATGAAGTTAGTGGTTCCATTGGAATGATCGTATTTAAAATAGAGGATATACGGATGGCATCTTTCTCAAGCCTTTCCATAAAAACTTTAGGTGCATCAGGTCCTCTATAGAGCTCAAACTTATTTAAAGAGTCATCATAACTACATTTAATATAATATGCAAAGCTAAAAGGTTCATGAATGTGAGTAGTGTTGGTGAAAGGTTGGGCTGGATTCGATGAACATGTATTAAATGGTTTTAGTAAAGCCTCGAAGTCAGCATATATAACAAATGGTACTCGAAGCTGTTTCTCATAATCCTTAAATTTTAGAATGTTATTTTTAGGAGTCGGTAATACCGTACACACATGATTACACCCCCATTATTGATGTTGAGTTAGTTGATCCTCTTTCTGGAAATGTAGCAAACAGCCATCACACAACCACTTCTTAGATTTATGTTTTGATACTTGACTACTGACAAGTCTACTTAAATGTTTTATCCAACAATAGTGGGCGTTTTCACCTTTAGTTATGTATAGTAAATTTACATGAGCATCCTTTTTTTCCTGAGTATAATATAGAGGACCAACTATACTCTTATTTTCAATTCCATAAACATTAATTCTTACATTGTTCAGCTCTTCAAAACGTTGAATGTCTTTTATCGCCATAGGAAATTCTATTTCTTTTAAATCTAACACTGAAGAATAGCGAGGATATGATGATGTTCTATTCTCATGCATCACTGCTGGATGGAGAGCTGAGGTTACAGCCCATGCAAAGCATGCGTCATCATTATTCATAACGTTTACACAAGCATTCTTACGTTTGATCCATCCTGGCAAATCAATATATGATGATGCTCGAAGGGGGTTGTATTTATTGAGGTTGGTTTCTAAATAAAGTACTTCAACCAACGCCCAGCCTGACTCTCTTTCCTGGAACTCTTCACTCTTCACAATGATGGCACTTGAAATATTTTGGTATATATCACTAATATTAGTTGATTCGCTAACAATTATGTTTTTTGTATTAAAAGATTTGATATCTGTAATTTCACCTTCGCTCCCAGTTTTTACATAGAGGCCAAAAAGTTGAAAATTCAATTTAATTGTTTTATGCTCTACTAAAACATTTTCTACTAAGCCAAACACAGTAGGTTGAACATTTCTTAAAAATGATTCAATACTTTGAGTTTTTTCTTTACTATAAAGTCTATAACTAGCAATTCGACTTTTAAATGCACTACCAATTTGTTGAATATTTCCAGAATTTCTTTCATGGCAAGCGTTATTTTTATGTTGAATACTGCGTAAATGTCCATGAATGATTGAAGAAGGTATATCAATATTACATACATTACAATGTGTTATTGAAGGTTCACCATTCTTTTTTCTTTTTGTTGCACAACTATTTTCACAATCTTGAGAACGTTTACGCTTTTGAGCATCACTTTCGTTTAAAGATTCCGTGCTAGTTGATGGTTTTACAGATTTCATTTCCTGTTGTTCTCCATGCACTTCAACCATGTGGGATTGATATCGCTTTAGAGCAGAAAAACCGAGTTCACAAACTGAACACGAAAATGGTGCTGAACTAACATGCTTTAAATTTACATGACGTGTAAGATTATCTTGTCTGTTAAATGTGGTAGCACAATGACTGCACACAAACATTTTAATGTTATGTTTAACATTTGCGTGTCGTTGAAGGTTGTCAGGTCTTGAGAACTGTTTCTTACAGTCACCACACTTGAACATGATGATCACTTTCGAAATTACCTATAAAAGAAAGAAATCATAAACGTTAATAAATGATAAGAACAAAGTACAATATCAATTGTTTAATTATATTCCAGTCAATGGTTATAGCAGGGTATTTAAATCGATCATCTGTGAACTCCTAGCTAGTCTAACTTCATGTAGTTCTAACTGGGGGTTATTATATACCACTGTCACTGACACCTAGCGGTGAACATTGGAACTTGATAGAGTGGTAGAAACCAGCGGTCACCAGTTAAGTGAGCTAGGTGTGACGTCATAGCCAGTCTTAAAGCAAGTCTAAACTTGTAGAAAATGTCACGTGATAGAAACCAGCAGCCACCAGTTAAGTGAGCTAAGTGTGACGTCATAGCCAGTCTTAAAACAAGTCTAAACTTGTAGAACATGTTACGTGATAGAAACCAGCAACCACCAGTTAAGTGAGCTAAGTGTGACGTCATAGCCAGTCTTAAAACAAGTCTAAACTTGTAGAACATGTCACGTGATAGAAACCAGCAGCCACCAGTTAAGTGAGCTAAGTGTGACGTCATAGTCAGTTATAAAGCAAGTCTAAACTTGTAAAATATGTCAAGTGATAAGGTTAAGTTAGGTAAAGTTAGGTTATGTTAGGTGAACTGAGGTTAAGACTTTAAATATTCCCTATGTCACTGACACCTAGCAATGAACATTCGGACTTAATAGAGCGGTAATCAAAATCTAACCTACAAAATTAGCTTTACACACCATGGTCAAGTAGTTCCAACTTTTGACTGCCAAATATACCATTTTCACTGACATCTAGTAGTGAACATTGGAAAATATCACTCTAACTGTTTAAAAGTTCTTAGAGGGGCACTTACCTTTTTATAATTTATCAACTGCTGCCACTGAATGAACAGATTGTAGAAATCTGGTAGCCTACAGGTATCCAATTATCTGTAAACAAAACAATCAAACAATCAATCAATAAATACATTCCAATCAATAACTTCAACATCAATTAGTAATAAAAGACTACAATCCATTAATAATAAGTACTTACCTTGCAAAATAATGTAATGATTTTCTACCAAAAATGCTTTCTTACAACTCTTGAGCAGTAATAGAGCACTGTTCACTCAAAGCGAGTAATAAAGACTGACAGTAGGGAAATATAGGACACCTCTCTTATATAAACTCTCATCGCTCGTGTCAGCAGTTTTTTGCAGATCATTGAAATTCCTTTCCCAATACAGCTGAGAGTCCAAAGTACACTAGGAACACCTGTGTGGTATCCAATGACTGCTGACTTTGCATAATCATCACCCATTGTCTTAATCAACACCTGAGGTTTCAAATTACTGCAGCGTCAGTCATAGCAACAGCAGTGTGCGCTCCCTGCCATGTCAGCAACATGACACCGGAAGGAACACCTGTGTAATATCCAATAACTGCTAACTTTGCATGATCATCATCCATTGTCTTCATGAACACTTGCGGTTTCAAATTACTGCATCGTTAGTCATAGCAACAGATCTGCGCGCTCTCTGTCATGTCTGTAATATGACACAGGAAGTAACAAGACGTCTTACTGTACATGCCATCTCCTCAGTTTTAACATCTTAAGAACATGTATTATTCTCTTTCAACTACAAATGACTCGTTAGAACACATCCATCCACCAAGTTAGATCCCTTGTATGTTCACATGTATTTCGTCACTTTCCTTTCATATCGTTATCCCATTATAGTAGTGGGGGATTAGTGAACAACGTCAATTCAACACACACACAAATGTAGTTAGGCCCTTTGACATAATTTAAATAAATTCATGGGCTCGTCCGTAGGAACCAGGCCAAAGGGACCCGTCCAAAGGGATAAGTCCAAAGGGACAAGGACTCATCCACAGGGACCTGTCAACAAGGACCTGTCCACAAGGACTCGTCCACAAGGACTCGTCCACAAGGACCTGTCATCAATGACTTGTCAACAATGACCTGTCAACAATAACCCATCCACAGGGATCCACTCCCCCACCCTCTTACAAAAGCCCTGAGTGGGCATGCGTAAAAACAAAAACAAAAACATGCATGTTAATTCATAGTGGCTTGCCACCGTATACATGCACTTTATGTGGAACAACGTTTAAATCCATATCGGCATTCAAACTCTCACATGTTGCAATTGGAAAGAGAGATTCTCTAAAAGAATTACAATTTTCACCCCTAGTAGGGGTAGGTTTTATTTTGGGGTTGACATATGTTATCCATTGGAAGGGGGGTGTTAGCCCGAGTTCAACGACACCTCATTTGTCAAAATCCCACCATGCGTTCGAGAGATATCGGGCCACCGCCATCTTGTGAGGAGGGTGGAGGAGGTGGGTGCGGAACCCCCACAAAACCACTACTCACGGTAAATTTGGCGTACTACATCATGCGGCCAAAGCATACATTAATGCTCAGCGTTACCACACAATCTTTTGCTGCTTCTGTCACTAAAACCACTTTTACTACTGGTTCATGTGAATTATCATAATCTACCCCTACGTGACATAGATATCTACCTAACTGTTCTTTTCATTTTTAACCTGTTTTCAACTACAATTGGATCAATTATTATTCAAGACGCATCATATTGTTGGAGACACGATACGTCATAGAAGCCAATGTTTAAAGGAATGAGAATAATTATCGCAATAAATTTAAATAACGTATTATTAGAGACTACATTATTAGCATATTTTGTTTCTATCAATCAATTTCTTAATTGGAACAAGCCATTGTCGTATTTAAAAAAATATATATATATATATATATATATATATATATATGTGGGAAACGGTTTCCAGATCATGACACTCACAAGCATCGAATATAGAACTGAATTATTTATTATAACAATGAAACTGATTAAAATACAGTAGAGAATTAAGGGAATGTTTTTCGCGGCTCATCGGAACTCGGAATATTGCTTCTCTTCTTTTTATTCTCAGACAATGGCGCTGAGCTTACTCCTGCGCCCGCTAGATCCCATACTCGGCCTTCTTGATCCTCATCCGGTTCCCACACTCGGCCGTCCTGATCCTCATCCGACCCGGATGAAGAAAATCCGCCCGGCCAGGGCCTCATGAACTCCGCACAGGACGATGTGATTCTTGGTCCAGCATGGTCTCCTTCTCTGCAGACGTCATATGTGTCGTTGAGTTTTACTCGAGTCACTCGATAAGGTCCTAGACTTTTGGTTTTTAGTTTCAGATGTGGACCGATCTGAGTGCGTTTGATGGCAACCAGGTCGTCGACCTGCTACTTCTTAGGCTCCTTACGTCGTCGGTTGAATTCAGCACGATTTTCAGATTGTACTTTTTCTATCTGCTTTTTTGCATCTTCTCTCATCTGATCACGTTTTTTGTTGAACGAATCGATCAGCTCCTCTTCGATGAGTTGCACTATACGTATATCATTTTGGTTGTGCATTCTGACTCCTGTCAGCAGCTCGAAAGGTGACATTCCGATGCTCCTCTGGAACGTAGAGTTGATAGCTCATTGGACAGATGGTACAACCTTGTACCATTTTGTTGGATCGTCAATGCTAAGTTTAGCGATGATCTTGGTCACTGTTGAGTTGACTCTCTCGATTTGACCATTGGCTCTTGGCAGTCCAGCTGTGATCAAGACGTGCTTGATACTCTGCGATTTACAGTAGTCCTGGAACTCATGGGAGGTGAACGATGGCCCCCTGTCGGTGATCACTTGAACTGGGTTTCCAAAGTTCGTCCTCTGAAACTCCATCTTTTCAATCGTCTGGGCCGATTTGGTAGTTTTCACAGGATACAGCCAGGTGAACTTCGTGAAGGCGTCTATCACACAGAAGATGTGTTCATATCCCTTGTGTGTAGACTTAAGTGGTCCAATGTGATCCATGTGGTAGGTGTGCAATGGCACACTCTCCTTGAACATCGGATGTAACCAACCTTCTTTCTTGCCTGCCTTCCTGTTAACCACCAGACACTTCACACAGTTGGCTATGACTCGTTTCACCTTGTTGGACAAGTCTGGAATATAATATTCCTGCTTCACGTCTTCTTCAGTCCTTTTAACAGCGTAGTGTCCCTTCTCATGTGCATCTCTGATGATTTAATGGTGCATTGCTCGCGGGACCACCAACGTC
This sequence comes from Meconema thalassinum, assembly GCA_946902985.2. Lineage (NCBI taxonomy): Eukaryota > Metazoa > Arthropoda > Insecta > Orthoptera > Tettigoniidae > Meconema > Meconema thalassinum. Next base: position 264,331,288 of record OX336390.1, on the reverse strand, counting down.
TCTCGCCCGTCAACAAATTTAAATAGCAGTCCATCTCTGACGATGAAGTTTTCGTAAGGCCCCTTCTCCAGTGTCGCTTTTATCGCTGTCAATCCTTTGTCTTTTCTCTGGTCGATTTTGATCCTCGCTGCAAGGCCATCAGGGAATCCAAACATCACTGCTGGGCATCGGCTCAAGGCGTCGACATGTTTCATCCTGGTTGCAGTTCGGTGTTCGATGGTATAGTCAAACTCCTCCAAGGCCATAGCCCATCTAGCTACTCGTGGGACCAGGTCCCTTTTGTGCATTGTCTTTTGGAATGCCATACAGTCAGTCACGATCTTGAACAGAATTCCAAGCAAGTACACCCTATACTTTATTAATGCATTCACCACAGCTAAGATCTCGAGCTCGTAACTGCTGTATTTTTCTTCCTGTATCGTCGTCTTTTTACTCATGTATGAGACTGGATGTAGTTTGTTGTCATCTGGGTACTTTTGCAACAACACAGCGCCATACCCACTCTTGCTGGCGTCAGTGTGCAGCTCCGTCTCGTATTTCGGGTTGTATATCTTCAACACAGGTTCTGAAGCGAGAAGACGTTTGAGCTCAACAAATGCACGTCGTTGTTCCTCGCCAAACTTGAACTCCGGCTTACCTCTCAACAGATCGCTCAGTGGTTTGGCTACAATCGAGAAATTTGGGATAAATTTTCTAAAATAGCCAGCCAATCCGAGAAAGCTCTGCAGCGCAGCGATCGTCTTTGGCTCCGGGAAGTTTTGTACAGAAAGAACCTTCTCAGTGGCGGGTTGAATCTGTCCACGTTGAATAGTGTATCCAAGGAACTGTACCCTCCTCTTCAGAAACTGGCACTTCTCGAAGTTGATTTCCAGCCCGTACTCTGCAGCTAATTCCAACACTCGTCTCAATCGTAGGAGTGCCTCGTCGTCATCCTTCGCTGGGATGATTAAGTCATCCATATAGGTAAACACTATGTTCTCTCGGATTAACTCCCAGAACACAGCTTTAATAAAGCGTTGGAAGACTGCAGGTGAGTTGGTAAATCCAAATGGAACTTTTTTGTACTGGTACTGTCCAGAACGCGTTATGAATGACAAATATCGTCGACTTCCTTCTTCGACTTCCACGTGAAAGAATCCGTTCCTGAGATCCAAGGTGCAGAACACCGTAGCATCCTGTAACTTGTCCAGAAGATCCTCTATAACTGGCATGGGAAATAGATCCCTAACAACTATTGAGTTCACTGGACGAAAATCAGTACAAAGTCGCTTTTTTCCATTTTTCTTTTTGACTACCACCACTTGGCATGTATATTCTGATTGACTCGGTTCTATGATATCTTCCTCCAGCCACGCCTCGACTTGCTCATCGACAAACTCGTTCTCAAGCGGTGCCATTCGTCTGGGCCTGCTAAATATCGGTTTTTCTTCTTTCAATGTGATCTTCATCTTGACATCAGTAGATTTCGTCTTCTTTGGTACATATCTCGCTACCAAATCCTGGATCTGTTCCCTTTTTTCCTCATCAACGCAGTTCTCGATATCACATTCCTGTTCGTCGGCTACCCTGATCACCATCATTGGGACCTCTAGTTTCTTGATGGTAACTCCTTGCTTGCTCAGGATGACCTCACCCTGATCCAATAGATCGTTACCAATAACCATGTCCCACTCCGTAGTATCATCAGAAACAACATAGACGTTGGTTTGGAACTCCAGCTCGTCTATTTCAACGACTGTTGTGAAGTAACCTTGAGGAGAAACAAAACCATTACCGAATCCTTTCAAAACAAGATCCGTGCTCTTCAATCCTGGGGAACCCATGGTCTTATAGATGTTTTGTCGCAGTAGGTTATAAGGACTGCCACAGTCGATAAGTGCCTGAAGTTTCTGCTGACCCAAACTAACCTCTTTGAACTTGAGGCAGCTTTTCTTTTCATCAATAAGATTGATACCTTGATTATTCCCCTTATCGTTCTTCCTCTCATTTTTGCACTCGGATGAAATGTGGCCAAACTCGTTGCAGTTGAAACATCTCTTGCCTTTATCCTTGTGCTCACATTCCTTTGAACTATGACCAAATCCACCGCAATTATAACATCTATCTCCACTACTCGCCTCTTTCTTCTTTGTACTGCCCCAGCACTTTCCGTCCTTCTCGTTGGCACTCTTGGCACTTCCTTGAAAATTACTGTTATTATACTTTGTGCTTTTCTTTGGCAAATACTTCACTGCCATCTCATAACTTTTCATTTTCTCCTTGAAATCCTTGGAATATTTTGCTCCATAGAGAAGAAGTTTTGATCCTGAATCGTCCTCGATCCCATCAATCACGTACTGACACAGAGAAACTTGCTCAACATCACCTCTACTGGCGATTTCCTTCATCACAAGAAAGTACTCCTGTAGAGATTCGTCGCGCTTTTTTCGTCACTGGGTTAACAACTTGTGAATTTCTGCACTGCTTGCCGCCACGTCAAACTCCTCTTTCAAGGCCTTCTTCAGTGCAGTCCAGGACGTCAGTCCTTTCTCACCTTGAATAAAAAGCTTAGCTAAACCATCGAGTGATTTCTTAGCGAAAATAAACTTTTGCAGCTCACTCCATCCCATCAAGATTGACGTCTCCTCAAAATCTGCGATCCATTTCTTCACTGGGTAACCATCCTTACCGTTAAATGTTTTCATAGCGCCCTCTACGTCGCGGAACGACAATGAAAACTTATGTTGTTCTCTATACCTTCTGTGCTGGTCTTCCTCTTCGCTCTCTTCATCTTCTTCGTCTTCTTCATCTTCGTCATCATCGTCTATATTAGTTGCGAGTTCATCCAAATTCCTCAAGTAATAACAAATGGTGTTAATCATTACCTCCTTTGTCCCGATCTCGGTATTAAGAATCTCAGAAACACGCAACAGATCAGCCTTGGAAAATGTTTCTTCGATAAATTTCTTCTTAGCTTCCTCTTCAATGGAATTTTCGTCAAAATCGAATCCAGGAAACTCTCGCAGTCGCTTTCGATTCTTCATGTCGTCTGGTATATGCTCGAAAATGAGGTTATGTAAAACTTTGATTGCTTTGACCGGAGCATCACTTATGTTCTTATTTATTTTCTCTATTGCACCGAGTGTAGTCATCTTATTTGTTTACTCACGTCTATCAAGTAGATTTCCGTCAATATCGCTTCCTCAAAACCTCGCTATCAAACCTGTTTAACCTCATTCACCAAACCGGTGATATTTGTAGGTGATATCGTTGAATACCGCTTCCCGTCGTTTCTCTCTGACGAGTCGCTATCCTCTTGCCACATCCACAATCCTCTGTCGTCGTTTAGATTCCGACCCTCGTCGTCGTCACGGCACCACTAATTGTCACTGAAACTGAAGAACAAATTTTTCTAGCCTATGAATCCTCGTCGTAGATTCGCACGTCGTGGGCTCACAAAACTGCACGTCGTCTCGTCGTCAGCGTCGTAGGCAACAGCAACAAATATGATTAGCCGTCCACTTCGTCAAAAATAGCGTTGTATTTTGCGTCGTACTTCGTGTCGTGGATTGCGTCGTAACTCGTTGTTTCAGTCCATCCCGGACGGGCCCCCATTTGTGGGAAACGGTTTCCAGATCATGACACTCACAAGCATCGAATATAGAACTGAATTATTTATTATAACAATGAAACTGATTAAAATACAGTAGAGAATTAAGGGAATGTGTTTCGCGGCTCATCGGAACTCGGAATATTGCTTCTCTTCTTTTTATTTTCAGACAATGGCGCTGAGCTTACTCCTGCGCCCGCTAGATCCCATACTCGGCCTTCTTGATCCTCATCCGGTTCCCACACTTATATATATATATATATATATATATATATATATAAATGAAAGTTAGTCTGTTTTTTCTGAATGTCTACGGAAATTTGCGTTATTTGCGCGTTTCAGACTGTTTTATGACGGATGCGCGCAAAAATAATTTTTTTGTCTGTCTGTTTGTTTATCTGTCTGTCTGTCTGTCTGTGGACAACTATGTGTCCTTATAACTTGAGAACGGCTGGGTGGATCAACGTAAAATTTGATACAGATATCCATCAGAGGCACGACACTAATCATTGATGTAACTCTTCTCCGTACCTCTCATAAAAGGGGCCCAACCCCTTTAAAATACATGCTGAAATAGGCGTAGAAGGCTGAGACAAAGCTCATTTTCAGCCCCTCAATGTGAGAAACGAAACTCGGGGGCCCTACAGGGACCCCGAAAATTACATTTTAAGGCCCTAAAACCAACAGTTTTTGAGATATTCCAACAAACCTAATTTCACTTAATAAATTAATTAAAGAATGCATGAAAAACTGCTGGTTTTCCCCCTTTGCGGAAAGTCATTGATACAGTCTTGTTTTCGTTTAGGCTGAGTTCATTCTCTTCCGCCCATTCCAACAGCAGATCAAATGCAGATTGTAGATCCTCTTGCGATCTCGAGGCCAGCACAATATCGTCAGCGTACATATAGAGAATTACTCTCTCCGAGACTACCTGTGCGATATCCGCCGTCGCGATTATGAACAGTAATGGGCTTAGAGGGTCCCCTTGCAATACACCGGTTGTTTGATCTATTGGGTTTGATGTTGTGATTCCGTCGCTTATCTCTATGTAATTTGAGGCCAGGATGCTTGTGATAAGCCGTTTTGTATAGCTGTTACTTCTCATTTGATTTCCTAGCTTCTCTATGATGATCTTCCTATTGACCATGTCGAAAGCTTTGGAGAAGTCTATAAATATGGCATATAGCTTTCCTTTTGGGACTGTCAGAGCTGTCTCAATATCATTTAGAAGGCATTGGATAGCCTGTGTTGTAGATCTTCCTTTTCTGAAACCAAATTGTTCCTCCGGGAGCTTAGGATCGATTTCTCTAATAAGGCGTTGGCATAAACGTTTTGTTAGAATTTTGAATAACGCACATTCCAGTGCAATACCTCGGTAGGAGTTTGGGTCCTCGGTGCATCCCTTTCCTTTATACAGCAGTTTTACTGTGGACCTTCTCCAGCTATGCGGGATATTTCCTTGCCTGAGGCATTCATTCAGGAGAGATGTTATCGCTTCTTTTAGCACTGGGAGAGCAATTTTAAGGTGCTCGTTACATATATTGTCTGGTCCACAAGCTTTATTATTCTTCGAGCTGATAATAGCAGCCTCTACTTCCTCAGTTGTAAATAGCTCTGTATCAATATCCTCCTCAATCTCGGGGGTATCAGTTGGACGAGTGTCCTTATATTGCAGTACATTGCTAAGGTGAGTCACCCATGTCTCCATAGGGATGCTTCTGCAGTATCTCGGTTGCCTTGGACTCAATGCTTTGTAGGGGTACTGAACCCATGTGCCATAGGGTCCAATGAGTGCGAATCCATGTATTTGGGGAAGAAATGAAAGAAACGTATAGTTTCTAATGTAACTTAAAGAAAGATCCAGCTAAGATGCTAGCCTAATATGGTGCAAGAGGCGAGGACCAGGTGTTCGTGAGATGAGATCACCCCTCTTGACATTCAGAAGGGAGCGAGTCATGAGTATTAATAACCGAGTGGAAAGTTCCCAAGATTAAACAAGGAAGCCTGACTCGGAAATCGACCTTACGTTGCAGGAAATTGACAACACCGCTTATGCGCCAGAAGAGGAATAATTAAATTTAACCCGTTTACAAGTATAAAAATGAGTAAACAAGTACAGTACAGTGAATCATTTCGAATGAGAGATTTTTTAGTAAAGAGAAACCATTTAATAATTGCACAGGAGAAAACTGCAAACGCAAGACGACGTCATCGGGGAATTACCAAGGCTGGTGTAGGGGGGGAGAAAGCAAAAGAACAGCAACACCCACACATCTGAGGACGAGAAATTAATTAATATCTCCGAATTGCACGATCGATTCTTAGGGGCAATGAGATTATTTGACATTGAGAAGACGAGCTTTCGGAAAGTATAATTTTTATATTTGTGCCACCATTATTTTAGAAGTTGGCCACAGAAAGGACTAGAGTCTTATCTTTTTGTAGTGAAATAGTATAAAGCTTCGGGCTTCACCAAGCCAATCATGCAGTCATTCCGACAGTCCGTGAGGGGACGTGACGCTGGAGCATCAACAGTAAATGCAGTTTCAAACGGCCTGAGGGCACGTCACTGTGCTACATTACACACCGAATGCAGTCATTCCGACAGTCCGTGAGGGGCGTAAGGCTACATCACAGCACATCAGTATTCAGACAGCCGTGTGGGGCGTAACTCTGCGTCATATCGAAGACAGTTACTAGTACTCCTTGAAGGGAGAAACGCTGTGTTACACCGCAGAAGTAATATCCGATAGCCATAGGCGTCGCAGTATTAACAATTTGCTTGCCTCCATAAGGAGTGGTAAAGAAGAAATTTAAAGTATCGCCGTATTGAAAGAGTAGGAAAATCCTAGTTACAGGATTTAGGCCCGACAGTATACAAGTTATAATGAAAAGTTCGTAAGATATAGTCAGAGCAGGCTGCGAACGTCGGACTGAAGGCGATAGGTCATTAAATAGACGAACGGATATATCATAACGTACGGAAGTACCGTAACAGAAAGATAAACAGTTATCTAAATTAAAGAACCCAAAAGGGGAAGAACAGAATAAGGTTCGGAACGTATTTCAGAAACGTAGGAGTGCTAGAACCGATCAAATAAAGAAGCACGGAGACTATAAACATTATCTCCAGAAAGCAGGCGAACTATTCTAAAAGTACTAGACTCGAGAAGTACTAGCTGCTATAAACTAAATCCATAGGTCATCGATTGGTTATTGAGGAGACCTCGATCCGAATAGACTTTCGCTAGGATCGATAAGCCAGATCTACAAAGAAGCCGTTCAAGCTAGATAAATAGCCGGTCATCCAGGATAGGAGTAGAAGAATTTGGATTCCAGGGAACAGTAGATGTTTCGAGACTTTCGTATTCTGCAGGATAGGAAGCCGACATTGAATAAATTTCACCCTTGGAAACGGGAAATTAAGAGGTCACGTGTGATAGGCTAAGAAATACGGCCTAGTGATCAAGAATTGTGAAGTGTAAATTTATCAAGATTGTGTGTTAAATTAATATTTTTAGTGTTTAGTGTGTGTTCTAAAAGGACACACCAGTGTATAAAAATGTCGTCAATGTTAAGTGTCTTAAATATGTGTCAAGAAGTGTTTGTACATAAGATGAATTTCTTTAATATGGAGTAAAAGTTCAAAGTGGGCCCAAAATGAAACACCGCACAAGAATAAAGATCATGGGACGATCTTAAAAACATGTGAGTACTGAATTTCATTCTATTTCGGTGTCAGGAAATGGTTGTGTACAGATCCACCGGAGTTTTGAGTAAAAGGGATGTGTTTTAAGAAATAAATACTGAATAAACAAGAACGCGGTCTGAACAATAATAGAAATTTGAGAAATTATAAATAATTATGTAAAGAATAAAGCCCGTAGAGGAAATATGTGAATAAAATGTTAATGTATTTAACGAATGTCATAAGAGCAAGCGAAATATCAGTAATTATCATGAAAGATATTTAAATAAAGTAAAGTTGAGATATGAAAGAAATAGCTTTTGAGCTTGTGTAAAGAATAAAGATAATACTAATAACTAAGTATGGAAATATTAAATAAAGATCAAATAAATTGATGTGAACATAAGAGCGTTAAAGCCTTAATATATGTGTAAGATATGATGTTCAAGGGAATGTTTTAAAAGGGAGCGATTTATCGGCAACGGAAAAGATTAATATAAGAATTAAAAATAATATGAATTGTTACTAATGAGATTTATCAGTTCTTGGGAAGACATTTCGGCTTAAAATAATGCATAGCGCAAAGGAGCGCAAATAATATTAAAATGTCACGCTAGGAAAGCGTAGAAGTTAAAATACTTGGTAAATTACTTATGGAGGGTAGTTGGTTGTAGGGAATTGATAATTGTATAAGTCCTCTATTTGTGACGTAGTATCACGAGGCATTGTGTATGTATTGAAAGGGAGCTAATGTATGGTATTATTGAGCGTATGTCATGTAGGCCACGGCCGACTTTAAATCGCGTCTTGTATAAGTCCTCTATAAGGGAATGGTTCCCGAGGCATGTGAAGAGATTCGAACTCAGAATCCTCTTATGGTAAAAGCCCCTTTATTCTTCGTCGTCGAATGTGTATTAATCTTCCCCAATCAATGAGGACCCTCTCATAATTAATAAATGCCAAGGTTACGAAAGTGGTCTATGAACCAAAGAATATTTGTTTGAATGGATACAGTACAGTAAAAGCCCGGTCTCTCCCCAGGACTGAGTATAATGTGAAGGTTTGTTTTAAAAGCCTTGGAAAGGAGCTGTTAACGTGGGTTAGACAGAGAGTCGCCCAGTCACCCTCCTTGTCATAAATCGCGCCCGAGTATAATGGCCTGGCTTTCTTAGAGTGAGGGTGGGCCGAAACCGTCTCGTAAGATGTAGTAAAGACACCGTGAGTGTTTAAAGTTGTTAACGACCCGGGCGTTGAACCGAGGTCCTTGTAGATTGATATTTTCGTTTGCCGGTTCAGATCGTAGTTTCTTATGTGATAATGGTCTTATAAGATGTAAGAGATAAATAACCATCCCTATGGTAATGTTGTACGGAAGTAGGATTCCACGAGTTAATTGAAGGCAACTAGGTTTCGGGAGTAACTATAGTTTTTTGACTGTGTCAAGTATCTTCACACTCTGGAGTACACAAGTGATTTCCTGATTACCTTAATATATTTGTGAAAATAAAGAGAGATGATAACAGCTGAATGTGTGAACATGCCCAAAATATTGAGTTAGATAATTAACATAAAATTTTAAATGTAATTATACATTTGTTTTGAGGATTAAGAAAATATAAAAAGTAGTATTTGAGGTGTACATAGAATGACACCATTATTATGTAAAGCATGGAGCTAAAAGAGCTCGGAGTTATATAAGACTTACAGTTGATGCTTTATGGAAGTAAGACTAAGTAGGAATTGTTGGTTTATGTGGAAACCATATGTTTTAAATACAATATTTGTTTTATTATATTTGTGATTCCTTGTTCATTTGGAACAAGTAGATGGTTATGGGTCAGTAATTAATTTGTTAAAATGTTTGTAGCGCCATTAATTTTATTAATTAAATGTGTTAAAATAGGAGTTGATTTTGTTGTTATTTTTGCAAGTGTATCCTCTAATTAATCCAAAATATGTGAGTCACAGAGTGGGGGAACTTACCGCTGCCCCGAAAATTCCGAATTGAGCTACGCTGGTATACTGTGATTGGCATATTTCTTGCTAAAAGGGCACATGGGGGCATATAAGTAATGTGCTGGATTAATAACTAGAGGAACACTTAAGACGGTCATAACATGTAAAGTAAAGTAATGATAGGAGTAGCTACAACGTAAAATACTAACTGACCGCATGGGTCCCTGGAAACTCATACCGAGCAGCCCTGAATTATATTATCAAACCCCCCTAGCAAACATAAACATGGCGCCCAGTACGCAAGGCTGAGTTTTCCTAGGGAAAACCCGAGTTTTTCTCGAAAAATCAAAATTTTCATTTTTTGAAAAAAAAAATGGTTTTTCGAAATTTTGAATTTTAAATACTTCCATAAAGGTTTATGAATTTGAATAAGTGTATCAAAAGGGTACGTCGTAGTAAATACCCGTACCAAAGTAAATTTTTAAAGAAATTGGGACACAATGATTCAGAGTATCATCTCTCAAGCATGTACTAGTGTGGTGGCATTAGTGGCCCACTGTATTCTAATATGATGTTGTTAAGTGAAGAGAGGCGGAGGCTCTCAGAAGATGTAAGGGCCGAGGGTCCAGGTAAAGGTAAAATTACAGGTGAGAAAGAGTACCCAAGTAATGAAATTGTAAAGGTTTCTGTAGAAAGCATGCGTGCACCTGGAGACATAGTTACACGAAGAGAAGGTAACATGTCTGCAGACAAAAGGGTAAATGTTGAGCCTTTAGAGCTCCAAATGGAAAAAGAAAATTGTACACCGATTCCAAGGGAAAATGTAATTAATACAGAGGATGATAAGAGTAAAGGTCATTCAAAGTCTCACGTAGCAACGCAGGTTCAGGTAGGCTCGGAAAACGAAGGGAAAAAGAACGATAGTATTAACGCTCAGGATCAGGAGAAAGTAGAAATGGCGACTTGGGATGAAGTAAAAGAATTCTTGGGTATAATTGATGGAATAGATAATGAGCACGAAAAAATGAGGAACGAACTTTGGGAATTAAAAGATCTCGAATTAAGAATGAAAGAAGGAATTATGGAACAAACAGACAGTATTTTCGAGGAAATAATGAAAGTAAACGGGCTCCGTGAAAGGGCAAGTAAAAATTGGTATACGATACCCAAACAGGAATTAGAGGAATTGTACAAAGAAATCCCTAAAGTGAAGGAGTCATTAAGAGAAACAAAGAAGAAATTTGCGGAACGTATGGTGAAAGAAGGAAAAATCGAATTAGCTCCGTGGGAACAGCTAAAAATGTTTATTGAGGAAGTAAGTGATATAAGGGAGCAACTAGAAAAACTAAGAGATGAATGGAATAATAGATGGTGGAAGACCGATTATGGGAAGAAAAATAAACAAAAGTATATTGAAGAACAGACAGAATGGATAACAAAAGAACGGGAAAAAATGCACTGTTTCAGAATGAGCATGTATGACGAATCTGGAATAATAAGCATTCAGGAGTTAGCTGAATTGAGGAAAGTCAAGATTCCAGAATATACAGAGATATTAGAGACCGTCCGAAAGAAATATGATGAATACATATTAGCAGAGGACCTCAAAGCAAAAGAAATGGCTATCCCAGTCATAAATGAAACAGTTGTCCAGACGGAAGTCGAAAAACAAGCTAAAATTGAAGAAGAAAAAGAAGTCACGGTGCCAGAGGAGCCCAAAATTAATATTAAAGAAGAAAAACAAGAAGTAGAAATTATAATGATTCCAGTGGAAACTGAAAAAAACCTTGAGATCCTTCCAGAGAAACATATGGAAATTCAAGAGGAAATAGTAAGTCCAGACCTGGAGAACAGCCAAAATGAAAACGAGCTGCAAACTGAAGAGACTCATTTTGATGAAAAGGTTGAGCTGGAAGAGCAAGATATAATCTCGGAACAGGAGATAACAAAGGAATTGATAGTTGAAGAAACGGAAATAATAATTCCCGAAGAAAGGGAGAAAGTAGAAGAAACAAGAATGGAAAATGTCAACGAAGCACCGATGGAAACAGAGGTTCAAGACTTGACGAAGGAAAGTGAAAAAGAAAACCCAAGAGACATTCAGGAGGATCAAGAAGATAAAACGGCATTAGAAGGACCAAAATTGAAAGCTCAGATCCTTGAATTGCTGATTAAATACCAGGACTGGCAACAAAAGAACAGAGAAAGGGAAACAAATGCCCATAAGAGCCCAGAAAACCTAAAAGAAAAAGATGAGATTGTTGGGAACAATGAAAAAATGAGAGGAGACGTCTCGGAAGAAAATCAAGAAAGAGGAAGACCGCCATTAGTAGTCGGTTTACAAAGAAATGGATACCCCATGGGAACAATGAAAGGAGGTGGAATAACATACGATGCCTTGGAGGAAGAGGATGCCCAGGCATATTTCAGCTGGAAGCTCCGTAAAAAGAAAGGGAGCGATAAAAAGAAGAGAAAAAAAGGAGATCTGAAAGACCTAAAGAATTGGAAGATTCGAAAAAAGAATTACTCTTTGGAAATGCCATCTCGATACGAGGTGAAGGAAAAGGATTATTCCATTATAAGCCGACGGGTTATGCCATTTGCAACCGTCGAAGAATAAAGGGAATAATAATATGTGTTTGAAATACCATCTCAAAGAGAGATGAGGAAGGGGGAAGAAAACCAGAAAGAGTCAGGTGAGGTTAGACTGAGCTCTTAAAAATCAAATGAAGTGTAACAGACTTGAAGTCTGAGAACTGTAATGAATTAAGTTACGGGTAAAGCTAATTGCACCCGCAAGGTAATTTAAAATAAAGTCATTAAGTTGAAAATATAAAATGAATAGAGAACAGACCGACTAGAAGTCCGTCTTGAGAAAAGAAGAAAGGAAGCCAACTGTTTGACTCGAGTTTGGAGAAGCGCGCACCAGACGAGGGTGGAGGTTGTAAACCACCGAACGTGACAAGAAATTTATGACCCTGAAGTGTAGACGTCCACTAGGGGAATGAATGAATGAATGGGAACTTTTGAAGACCCAACCTAAGCATAGACCAGAGAGGAAAGGAACTTTAAAGAAGTAATTGATTTTATTGAAAAAGAAAATTTCAATGTAATAAAGGAGAAAGAAAGGGTAAAGACAGAGCATACCCAACCTACACAATTAGTGGAAGGAACTTTAAGGAAATAAAGCAACAGTAGATACGGACGACGTTATGATGGATTCGATGAAAAAAGAAAGATAAAATTAATTAAAATCAATTTCCTCAAAAATTTTTCGAAAATTTATTTATCCTAAGGAAGGGTGAGATGAACCCATGTGCCATAGGGTCCAATGAGTGCGAATCCATGTATTTGGGGAAGAAATGAAAGAAACGTATAGTTTCTAATGTAACTTAAAGAAAGATCCAGCTAAGATGCTAGCCTAATATGGTGCAAGAGGCGAGGACCAGGTGTTCGTGAGATGAGATCACCCCTCTTGACATTCAGAAGGGAGCGAGTCATGAGTATTAATAACCGAGTGGAAAGTTCCCAAGATTAAACAAGGAAGCCTGACTCGGAAATCGACCTTACGTTGCAGGAAATTGACAACACAGCTTATGCGCCAGAAGAGGAATAATTAAATTTAACCCGTTTACAAGTATAAAAATGAGTAAACAAGTACAGTACAGTGAATCATTTCGAATGAGAGATTTTTTAGTAAAGAGAAACCATTTAATAATTGCACAGGAGAAAACTGCAAACGCAAGACGACGTCATCGGGGAATTACCAAGGCTGGTGTAGGGGGGAGAAAGCAAAAGAACAGCAACACCCACACATCTGAGGACGAGAAATTAATTAATATCTCCGAATTGCACGATCGATTCTTAGGGGCAATGAGATTATTTGACATTGAGAAGACGAGCTTTCGGAAAGTATAATTTTTATATTTGTGCCACCATTATTTTAGAAGTTGGCCACAGAAAGGACTAGAGTCTTATCTTTTTGTAGTGAAATAGTATAAAGCTTCGGGCTTCACCAAGCCAATCATGCAGTCATTCCGACAGTCCGTGATGGGACGTGACGCTGGAGCATCAACAGTAAATGCAGTTTCAAACGGCCTGAGGGCACGTCACTGTGCTACATCACACACCGAATGCAGTCATTCCGACAGTCCGTGAGGGGCGTAAGGCTACATCACAGCACATCAGTATTCAGACAGCCGTGTGGGGCGTAACTCTGCGTCATATCGAAGACAGTTACTAGTACTCCTTGAAGGGAGAAACGCTGTGTTACACCGCAGAAGTAATATCCGATAGCCATAGGCGTCGCAGTATTAACAATTTGCTTGCCTCCATAAGGAGTGGTAAAGAAGAAATTTAAAGTATCGCCGTATTGAAAGAGTAGGAAAATCCTAGTTACAGGATTTAGGCCCGACAGTATACAAGTTATAGTGAAAAGTTCGTAAGATATAGTCAGAGCAGGCTGCGAACGTCGGACTGAAGGCGATAGGTCATTAAATAGACGAACGAATATATCATAACGTACGGAAGTACCGTAACAGAAAGATAAACAGTTATCTAAATTAAAGAACCCAAAAGGGGAAGAACAGAATAAGGTTCGGAACGTATTTCAGAAACGTAGGAGTGCTAGAACCGATCAAATAAAGAAGCACGGAGACTATAAACATTATCTCCAGAAAGCAGGCGAACTATTCTAAAAGTACTAGACTCGAGAAGTACTAGCTGCTATAAACTAAATCCATAGGTCATCGATTGGTTATTGAGGAGACCTCGATCCGAATAGACTTTCGCTAGGATCGATAAGCCAGATCTACAAAGAAGCCGTTCAAGCTAGATAAATAGCCGGTCATCCAGGATAGGAGTAGAAGAATTTGGATTCCAGGGAACAGTAGATGTTTCGAGACTTTCGTATTCTGCAGGATAGGAAGCCGACATTGAATAAATTTCACCCTTGGAAACGGGAAATTAAGAGGTCACGTGTGATAGGCTAAGAAATACGGCCTAGTGATCAAGAATTGTGAAGTGTAAATTTATCAAGATTGTGTGTTAAATTAATATTTTTAGTGTTTAGTGTGTGTTCTAAAGGGACACACCAGTGTATAAAAATGTCGTCAATGTTAAGTGTCTTAAATATGTGTCAAGAAGTGTTTGTACATAAGATGAATTTCTTTAATATGGAGTAAAAGTTCAAAGTGGGCCCAAAATGAAACACCGCACAAGAATAAAGATCATGGGACGATCTTAAAAACATGTGAGTACTGAATTTCATTCTATTTCGGTGTCAGGAAATGGTTGTGTACAGATCCACCGGAGTTTTGAGTTAAAGGGATGTGTTTTAAGAAATAAATACTGAATAAACAAGAACGCGGTCTGAACAATAATAGAAATTTGAGAAATTATAAATAATGATGTAAAGAATAAAGCCCGTAGAGGAAATATGTGAATAAAATGTTAATGTATTTAACGAATGTCATAAGAGCAAGCGAAATATCAGTAATTATCATGAAAGATATTTAAATAAAGTAAAGTTGAGATATGAAAGAAATAGCTTTTGAGCTTGTGTAAAGAATAAAGATAATACTAATAACTAAGTATGGAAATATTAAATAAAGATCAAATAAATTGATGTGAACATAAGAGCGTTAAAGCCTTAATATATGTGTAAGATATGATGTTCAAGGGAATGTTTTAAAAGGGAGCGATTTATCGGCAACGGAAAAGATTAATATAAGAATTAAAAATAATATGAATTGTTACTAATGAGATTTATCAGTTCTTGGGAAGACATTTCGGCTTAAAATAATGCATAGCGCAAAGGAGCGCAAATAATATTAAAATGTCACGCTAGGAAAGCGTAGAAGTTAAAATACTTGGTAAATTACTTATGGAGGGTAGTTGGTTGTAGGGAATTGATAATTGTATAAGTCCTCTATTTGTGACGTAGTATCACGATGCATTGTGTATGTATTGAAAGGGAGCTAATGTATGGTATTATTGAGCGTATGTCATGTAGGCCACGGCCGACTTTAAATCGCGTCTTGTATAAGTCCTCTATATGGGAATGGTTCCCGAGGCATGTGAAGAGATTCGAACTCAGAATCCTCTTATGGTAAAAGCCCCTTTATTCTTCGTCGTCGAATGTGTATTAATCTTCCCCAATCAATGAGGACCCTCTCATAATTAATAAATGCCAAGGTTACGAAAGTGGTCTATGAACCAAAGAATATTTGTTTGAATGGATACAGTACAGTAAAAGCCCGGTCTCTCCCCAGGACTGAGTATAATGTGAAGGTTTGTTTTAAAAGCCTTGGAAAGGAGCTGTTAACGAGGGTTAGACAGAGAGTCGCCCAGTCACCCTCCTTGTCATAAATCGCGCCCGAGTATAATGGCCTGGCTTTCTTAGAGTGAGGGTGGGCCGAAACCGTCTCGTAAGATGTAGTAAAGACACCGTGAGTGTTTAAAGTTGTTAACGACCCGGGCGTTGAACCGAGGTCCTTGTAGATTGATATTTTCGTTTGCCGGTTCAGATCGTAGTTTCTTATGTGATAATGGTCTTATAAGATGTAAGAGATAAATAACCATCCCTATGGTAATGTTGTACGGAAGTAGGATTCCACGAGTTAATTGAAGGCAACTAGGTTTCGGGAGTAACTATAGTTTTTTGACTGTGTCAAGTATCTTCACACTCTGGAGTACACAAGTGATTTCCTGATTACCTTAATATATTTGTGAAAATAAAGAGAGATGATAACAGCTGAATGTGTGAACATGCCCAAAATATTGAGTTAGATAATTAACATAAAATTTTAAATGTAATTATACATTTGTTTTGAGGATTAAGAAAATATAAAAAGTAGTATTTGAGGTGTACATAAAATGACACCATTATTATGTAAAGCATGGAGCTAAAAGAGCTCGGAGTTATATAAGACTTACAGTTGATGCTTTATGGAAGTAAGACTAAGTAGGAATTGTTGGTTTATGTGGAAACCATATGTTTTAAATACAATATTTGTTTTATTATATTTGTGATTCCTTGTTCATTTGGAACAAGTAGATGATTATGGGTCAGTAATTAATTTGTTAAAATGTTTGTAGCGCCATTAATTTTATTAATTAAATGTGTTAAAAATAGGAGTTGATTTTGTTGTTATTTTTGCAAGTGTATCCTCTAATTAATCCAAAATATGTGAGTCACAGAGTGGGGAACTTACCGCTGCCCCGAAAATTCCGAATTGAGCTACGCTGGTATACTGTGATTGGCATATTTCTTGCTAAAAGGGCACAGTACTGATCAGCTGCCGCTATCAGACTTTGTTCCTCTTGCTCTTGATACCGTTCCTTTGTTTCTTTTATGAGGGTCTTGTACGTCTTCCTATGATTGGAATATTCCCTTAGATGATCGTCGGTGGGATCTTCGAGAGCTGTGTGTAGGGCATCCAATGTGGTCCTACGGACTCTGTAGCAGGTTTCGTCAAACCATGATTTTGATTTTCTCGTTATGACTGCCTCCGGTATGACTTCACCCTGTAAAAGGTGTTCGAGCATATTTGCTGCTTCGTCGAGATCTCCTTTCAGGGCCTTCTCCATGATTGCCTGGTTGTCGGCCTCATATATGAACTGGTGTAGAGTCTTCCTTGAAAATTTCAATGTTTTGGGCTTCACCTGTCCGCTATCATGACCGAGTTGGAATGTTGTTTCTACTAGCTGGTGTTTCCTGTAGGGAATCGGAATTATATCTTGCTTTATTGGCTTTATGTTACCTTGATTCGAGAAGACGAGATCTATCGTGCTGGTGCCGTTGTAACAAACATACGTCTTCCGTTCTTTGTTGTTTACAAGTGATATCCCTTCCTCCTCTAAATAGTCTAGGACTTCTCTTGTCTTCTGTGATGGAACATCAGTTCGACAATTTAGGTCTCCTGCTATAATGATGCTATCCTCCCGTTCCGTTATACTCAGAGCGGTGCCTATTTCATCTATAATCCGGTAAGATGTGAATCCTGGCTGAAAATACACACATATTAACACACACAATTTAGTCTTCACTACTAGAACATTGTTGTTTTTATACATGACCTGGAATGGTGTGAACTGAACCTTTAAAAGGCAGGTGATTCCTCCTTTCGGTCTTCCCACCAGGCCTTGCTCTGCCAAATTGTTCACTGTATAGTGATTTCTCGCATTCCAATCTGATGTTAAGAATGTTTCAACCAGTATTACGACGTAATAGGGATCAAATAAATTTTCTGGCGTTGAGTTCGTAGCGTTTAACAGGCCTTCAATATTCCATAAAAGTAACTTCACTTCCTGGTTGTTTGCACCTCGCGAGAGTTCCTGATCAAAAACGAAACCGAAAAGGTCGGAAAATCACATCAGCTGGCCAGAAGTTTGGGTCATAAGCATCATCCTTTCTCTCGAAGGGGATCCCGACTTTAAAAGCTTTATTTTCACCTCTGGTGGTGAGTTCCTCGCATTTTATGCCGTCTTTGATTCCCTTGTCTTTTAAGTGGTCCATGACATCGCTTGAGGTTACATCCGGATTCACGCGTCCTATGTATAACCATGCAGTCTTGTTTGCAGCACGTAGTTTTCCGGTGAACGCCGTTGATGTACCCTTCTGTATTCTTTTTTGTGAGCGGGGTCTGAGATGATCTCGGTCTTGATCTCCCGGCCCTCCGTCTACTGGCCGTGTTATGGCAGAGGGGCGCTCGCTATGGTGTAGTGGTTGTTGCCGTGAACTAGGACCTCCTAAATCTACTACGGTTGCATAGCGTACTGGGATTTCTGTCTCGGTATCGATGCTGTTCCCGATACCGCCTGTACGATTATTACCTCTTTCTTCCTTGTGGTCCGGTTCTTTCCTGTCTTCTCTTTCTCCATCTTTATGCATTATTCTTTTAATCTGGGAGTCTATTAATCCCTCTAAGGTGCAGGATAAGAAATCCACAATGTTATCAACTTTCTTTGAAAGTACTGCAACTTCAGAAAGGTTCTGTTTCTGTTCGTTAGGCACCGCCATTTGATCGACACATTTGTTTGGTGTATTGGCCTCTGTTTCCTGAGTGCGAATTATAGAGAGCGTAACATGGCCCTCCATATCTACATCCTGTGCTGACCGTCTGTCTGCCAACTGAGTCATAGTTGAACCGATAGATGACTCTGTTTGTTCTTCATAGTGACTGTCCCCGTCTTCATTCGCTACATCGTCCTGTGTTCTGCCAAGAGATAGCTCCACTTGTCGTTTAGGGCACATGTCTATTCCCTGCAACCTCACTACGCCGTTCACGTTCTTCGCCTGTCCGGCAGAGGTCTTCACCGCTTGTCTCTGCTCCTGGCCTGTAACTTCAATGATGTTCTTTGATCTGGTAGGTGTCGTTTCTGTTTGTCTCTGGTCACGGCGTGTATCGTAAGCGTTTTTCTTTTGTTCGGTAGATGTCTCTACCATTTGTCTCTGTCCACGGCCTGTTGCTTCAACGAATTTCTTTGACCTGGTATATATCGTTTCAGATTGTCGCTGATCACGACCTGCTCCTTCATGCGTATTATCAATAGATGTCGCTGGTTGTCCTACAGGGTGGCCGTCTACCTCCTCACTCATCACATCTCCTTGGCTATTCATAACCTCTTCTAGAGAAGTCTTACTTTCCCTTGCAAGTGAATCAAAACACTCTCTAATCTCCCTTACCGCTTCTTGTATGTCGTTCTTCACTTCCTTTTTCCTATAACCTCCTTCTTGTATCACTTTTTCGATGATTTTTAGAGCACTTTCTAGACGATGTCTTGTAGTGTCCGCCATTGGCTACGAGGGCCATAAATGATATCAGACAGTTGAGAAAACTCTCCGTCAAAACAGCCTTGAAACTCTTCCAGCTCAAGGTTACACCCGTTGTAACATATGGATTAGAGAATATCTGGACACATCTCAAATTGAAACACCTGGAAAAGTTGGAGAAACTAAAAGCGACTTTCTTAAAGAAGGTTCTGTGTGTTTCAAAATACACGCCTTCAAGACTAGTCTATGAATTAACACGTGAATTATATTATGTGGAAGAGCTCCGCCTCCAACTGTCGCTACCGTCTACACCAGCATACGTGCAACTCATGGAGAACCTGAAATCGAAGAAGAGAGACATATGGTGGGATTTCTACATCACTGACGCAATGACCTGCAATGATTGGAAACGGGGAGGCTACGAACTAAGACATACTGTTACACGCTTTGCCATACATGGCTATCACCATAAGCTGTGCAAGTTAAAGAAGTTTCACCAGCCAGACGCAGACTGTGTATGTGAACGTTGCGGCAAATGTTGCGAAAGATATCATGCGATGTACTGTACATATAGACTTGAATCTCTGACGTCCTTCTGTTGTAATGAATAGTTTATTCCTATGTATGTTTCATTTTGTCTGTATCATTCCTTTGGCTATTAGCTGCAATACATATTTTATTAAAGAATGCATGCCGGTAACCATGGCAACTGAATCTCAGAGGTCCATCTATTTCTGTAAGACGCAAGGCAATTCTATTTATTACATTACTGTGAAGGTTTGCAAACGGCTATAAGGTTATAACGGATCCAAATTAATCTGAAATATTCATCAATACATACAATGCGCTTAAGGGGTCAAGGGTTACTCTAGAATTTTTTCATGCGATTTAAACATGCGGGTATGGTACGGAAGGTCTATTATATCCCTTCTCTATTATATAAAAATGAAAGTTTGTCTGTTTTTTTTCTCTCTGAATTTCCACGGAAATTTGCGATATTTGCCCGTTTCAGACTGTTTTGTCACGGATGCACGCAAAAATATTTTTTTTGTCTGTCTGTGGACAATGTTTTGTGTCCTTATAACTCGAGAACGGCTGGGTGGATTAACGTAAAATTTGATACAGATATCCATCAGAGACACGGCACTAATCATTGATGTAACTCTTCTCCATGCCTCGGGCTGATAGTCTGTATGCACTCTCACTCTTTTGTATATAATTTTTCCATTATCATTAGTAATATTATTATTATTGTATTGTTAGTATATTTTTGTTACTATAATTGTTAGACTATGATTATTTATATTGTAATGTAGGTGAAATGTTTTATTTTTATAAGCCCTAACCTTATTTTATGTAGGGCGCTACTGTAAAGGAGCTCTTAATGATAGAGCGTACAGTCACTTGTCCTGCTAGAAGGACCTTCCGGAAGTACTTTTGTACACAGCGGCGCGTCCTTCCAGCAGGCCTTAGGACCCTTATGGCAAATGTTTGAACTGGCCTTCCAGCAGGACGCGTCCTTCGGGCAGTACTTTGAGTTATCGGAGCGTAATAATACTGCAGATCTGGTACTGGGCAAACAATAAACACTCTGTAAATATTCTAAAACAGTGTAATATGACTCATATTGACTATTGCAATAACTGTCTCGTAATCACTTATTAACTATAAAATGTATAAACGTGTTTTCTTACTTTACAGAGACTATATAAATGTATAAGTATAAAAAAGTTGTAACAATTTTAAGATCTAAAATAAGCTATATAAAAACGCATTAAAATAGGATTTATTTCCCTACAACTTTAGCCATTTCAAAGAAGTACCGGTAATATCTAAAATTAACACCTAAAATATTTGAAAAAATGATCGATTTCTTGCTTTTCGGCTGTAGTCATTTCAGTCCACATCTACGTAAGTACCATGACATTTAGTCGCATCTATTACTAGCAAATAACGAGCGACTCCATGCATTTCCGCTGTTTGGAGCATCGAAATAGGTAGCAAAAGCATAAACACGGTCACCCTTACGTATAATCGCCGCCATTTCTGAACGGTCAGAGCTACCAACTTCAGACTTGCATGCGCTGATTCGTTAAATTTCCCTCTTTATAATGGAAAAAAGAACGGTCTTGCCTGCAGGACGCTTCGTCCTCATATAAGCAATTGAATTACGTACTCAAATGAGGACGTAACGTCCTGCCGGCAGTGCCTTGTACGTTCTATCATTAAGCTCTAAGTGTAGCAGTGAAAATAAATAAATCAAAAATCAATCAAATCATAACAGGGAGCCTACCCCCTTAAAATACATGCTGAAATAAGCGTAGAAGAGTGAGACAAATCTGATTTTCTGTCCCTCAATGTGAGAAAAGAAACTCGGGGGCCCTAAAAAGGACCCCGAAAACCACATCTTAAGGCCCTAAAACAAACAATTTTAGAGATATTCCCAGAAAACTAATTTCACTTAATAAATTAATGAAAGAATGCTTGCCGGTAACAATGGCAACAGAATCTCAGAGGTAAGACGCAGTGCAATTCCATTTATTACATTACTGTGAAGGTTTGCAAACGGCTATAAGGTTATAACGGATCCAAATTAAGCAGAAATATTTATCAATATCAATACATATAATGCGCTTAAGGGGTCATGGGGCACTCTAGAATTTTTAACGCGATTTATACGCGCGGGTATGGTACAGAAGGTCTACTATATTCCTATCCCTATATTGTTATATTATTATTATTATTATTATTAATATTCTTTTAATTATTATCATTATTATGGCGTACAACGACGAGACAAAGCTCATTTTCAACCCCTTGGTGTCAGAAACAAAACTCGGGGCCCGTGAAGAGTCGTAAAGGGTCCCCGAAATCTATATTTTAAGGCTCTAAAACCAACAGTTTCTTAGATATTCCCAGAAAACTAATTTCATTTATTAAACTAATGATGATCAGAGGGGTAGATAGGGTTACAAACGAAGAGGTATTAAGACGAGTGGGAGAGGAGAGATGTTTCTGGCGACTGCTAATGAAGAGAAGAGATAGGTTAGTAGGACACATACTAAGACACCCAGGAATAGCAAGCTTAGTTATGGAAGGAAGGGTCGAGGACAAGAACTGTGGGGGATGACCAAGATTAGAATATGTTAAACAGATTGCCTCGGATGTAGGGTGTGGTAGCTATGTAGAGATGAAACGATTAGCTCAGGACAGGGAGGCATGGAGCACTGCATCAAACCAGTCAAAAGACTGAAGACTCAAACAAAAACTAATGAAGGAAAGCAAGCCAGTAACCATGACAACAGTATCTCAAGAGGTGACATCCAACTTTCCATCTATTTCTGGAAGAAGTAATGCCACTCCATTTATTACATTTCTGTGAAAGTTTGCAAATGGCTATAAGGTTATCACGGAACCAACTAAAACTGTAAAATTCATCAATGCGCTTAAGGGGTTTCAAGGAGTACCCTAGATTTTATTCACACGACTTACACGTGCGATATGTCGTACAGAAGGTATATTATATCTCCAAACAGCAACATTATTTTCAAAAAATCCTGATTTGAAATAGCAGACTATTTTTTGCTGATTTTAGGAATTTGGGCCATTGGAGGCTAAAAAACCTAATTTTTCATGCACCACAAGCCTTTATAATTTATAAAAGGGGTCTTCCTGTTGTTGGACACTTGACACAACGGTTAGGGTCAGTTTGTATGTGACGTGTATTGCGATTCGTCTGCGAGGTTTTCAATTTTATTTTCACGTCAGGAAGAACACGTTAGGTAAATTTAGTTTGAGAGCACATTTTAACTAATCATTTTTCTTTGTCAACAAACAGGTTCCAAGCCCCTAACCATTGCAACAGTAGCTCAATTGATAACGTCTGGTTATTAATACCGAAGACCATTCGAAGAATGGGTACTTCTGCTAGTATATATATAAATCCACGAACCTACTACGGTGTCGTAGCAGGCGGAGAGGTGATACTCTGACGTGGCGCGTCCCAGGTGGCGGATAGGGGGGGTCCTCACCGGCTTGCCGGCCGACTTGAGCAAAATAAAATAGCTCTCGCGGACCAAATACACAACAACCTCTACGGTTAACAACCGCAGTTGTAACTCGGAGCTTGCTCCATACAAGGTTGACTACCTTTGAAAGTCAAACATGGAAGGAAATCTTTTAAGGAATAATCCACCTAGACTGCATTCTGATACGGTGGGCAGTCACCTGAAAGATACCCTAGATGAGTCGGAGCATCTAAAAATACCCCCGACAGATAGAAAACCCAAATTTAGACTGAAGATAGGACAGATAAACTATATAGCAACACACAATATAAATTCCATCATACAGCCAGGAAAACTCAAAATTTTGACAGACGAAATGGATCGCAAAGGGATTCTAATAACCGGGTTTCAAGAAATGAGGAACACCGATCAGGAACCAATAGAATCACAAGGGTATAGAATTTACAAGGGAATACCAGGAAAAAGAGTAATGAAGCAATGTACACAATTCGGAACAGGATTTGTAGTCAATCTCAAAATAATTGAATTCATCATAGAATTTAAAGCATTATCCCCTAGGCTCTCGACACTAACTCTAAAAGCTGCAAATATAACATATACCATTCTAAATGCCCATGCCCCAACTAATGATAAAAATAATAAGAAAGAACACAAAGATGATGTGGAGGGATTTTGGGAGATTTTATATCAGACAGCAACAAACATAAATAAAAGTCACACCAAAATTTTAATTGGAGACTTTAATGCCCAGTTAGGAAAGGAAAAAAGATACAGAGACATAATAGGAAAATGGCCAGCACAGAGAAGAACAAACGGGAATGGCATAAGACTGGTGGAATTTTGCAGGAACCATGATATGATCTCCAAATCAACTTACTTCAAGAGGAGACCAAATAAACTCAAAACTTGGAAACATCCATATTGGAAAAAAGGTGAATGGCAACTAGATCATGTTTGTATGGATAAGAACTATCACAGGGAGATCTACAATGTGAAAGTTCTGAGAGGAACAGATACTGGATCGGATCATTACATGATAAAGATTAAAATTAAATTTACCCCGTTGACAAAGAAAAAACTCACCTAAAAAGAGGAGAACATAGGACCCTCATAAACTAATAAATAACAAGGGATACAAAGAACGATCTAGATATATTAAAATTACAGATGATCTAGAGGAAATAGTTCCCGAATTGAAACAAATAGCTGAACAAGTAGCCCCAATAAATCCAAGGAAGGAACACCAATGGTGGAACGATGAGTGTGATAATACAGTGGAAGATATACATCAAGCCTGGTTACGGTATCAGAGTCAAAAACAGATGAATCACACTTGGATCTCATAAAACAAAGGAAGATACTCAAAAATAATACGAGGGGTTAAACGGCTATACCAAAAGGATATACTTCTGATGATCGAAACAAATAGCGCGAAAACAAACTCAAGAGATTACTACAAAATTTTTAGCAAACAACTACAAAGATATGAACCTCCAACATTAATGTTAAAAGACAAAAATGGCGAGTTAGCTCATAGTAATAAAAGAAATACAGAAATTTTAGCAGAAACATTCAACAAGATGCTAAATTGCGAAGATCCACCAGAACTGCTTCAAATAAATACAGACACCACTATTAAAACACCATCAGAAAACATAAATCCACCCACAAACCAAGAAGTCTACAAAGCGCTGAGAGAGCTCAAAAATTACAAAGCGAGTGGAGAAGATCAAACATTTGCAGAATTGTGGAAATATGCAGCAGAACCAGTAAAGATTTCATTACACCAATGCATAGTGAACATTTGGATCAAAGAAGAACTGCCAGACCATTGGACTACTGCTATAATACATCCATTACACAAGAAAGGAGAAAAATCAAATCCTGACAACTATCGAGGAATTTCCCTTTTGGATATCACATATAAAATCATGTCACGAATTCTATATAATCGTTGTAAAGATCAATTAGAACTGGAAATAGGAGAATATCAAGGTGGATTTCGGCCATGGCGAAGCTGCCCTGAACAGATAATCACCTTAAAATTAGTAATGGACTACTACAAACGTAGACAAAAACAGCAAGTCATAATCTTCGTAGACTTCAAAAAAGCTTATGATTGTATACATAGATCTTCATTGATGAAAATACTAAGGAATTTCGGACTTCATCCCAAATTATTAAAAATTATAAAACTAACTCTAACAAACACCAAATCTAAAGTAAAATTCTGAGGAGAAATATCTGAAACGTTTACGATTAAAACAGGACTAAGACAAGGAGATGGTTTATCGCCTCTACTTTTCAATTGTGTTTTGGAATATGTAATGAGGGAATGGTACAGGGAAAATCCTAGGAACATAAGAGTTGGAACCAAGAAAGATCAAATAGACTTAAATTGCTTGGGATTCGCAGATGACTTGGCGTTACTGGCTAATAACATTCAAGAACCCAGAAATCAAATAATAATGTCGATTATTCAGGTCCGTATTGACGTAACTATAACTTTGAAAGAATAATAGATTTTCCGCCTTCAATACTGTTTATTTCTATTTACTTACAGGGACTAGTTTCGGGGGCTAATACTCCCCCTTCCTCAGCCTGTCCAACAAAACTTCACAAAGGAAAAACTTTCCATGTATAAGCTCATTCAAAACACATGAAGAATAAAGAATCTTCATGTGTTTTGTATGAGCTTATACATGGAAAGTTTTTCCTTTGTGAAGTTTTGTTGGACAGGCTGAGGAAAGGGGAGTATTAGCCCCCGAAACTAGTCCCTGTAAGTAAATAGAAATAAACAGTATTGAAGGCGGAAAATCTATTATTTTTTCAAAGTTATCAAATAATAAGCCTACAAAATATAGCACAAAAAATTGGACTTCAGATATCATTTGAAAAGACAGAGATAATGGTAGCAAATCCACTTGTAATCAATCACATAACAGTAAATAACAATAACAATGGACATGCACACAAGCCTCGTGAATGTGAATTCGTAGCTGCTAGATAGCGAAAGAAAGTTGGTTTTACTGTGAAGTGTCTTTCTGAAACTTGTTTGTTAAGTCATTCTAAGTTTTATTAATGTGTGAACGTGTGTGTCTGCATTTAGATTGCAATAATATCGAGTGAAACATTAAAATTTGCATGCTAAAATAATTTGGTAGAGAGCAGCCATTTTGTCCAGTCTGTAAGTACGTAGAGGTAGCACTTCTGGAGGAAGTCGAGCGTTCTTAGCGCTAGGTGCGGCATGGAGTGACATTAAACTACGCCTTTGCGTGCCCAGCTAAGATGACGGACGATACGAGTGACGTGTTGGAAACTTGTCTCCAAAACTTGACGAGTGTAACTGAAATACGCGGCAACCTGAGAAAGGAACTGAAAGAACTTATTCTGCAATCGGTGAGTAAACTAAGAACTGTGTTTGTAGAACTTGCAACGTTTTGGCTGCCCCTACTGTTGGGTGAGAATGTAATTGTTTACCTTTGCCTAAGCTATGTTGTTTTAATGGGCGCCAAGACTTCAACGCAATGCTGAAATCTAAATTTGTATTTAACAACGTCTAGCTCTGGTAGAACACCGTCAAGAATCTATTCACTCAGATCGTGGTATGATTTGATCATTAACCCAACAAACAATTGTATCAGGAGAAGGAATTGGTCTATATCTAATGCTACCTACTGAAAGCAAAGATTGCATTGTAAAAGAAATGAATTTATTATATAAAACAATTATAGCAAAATTAATAATAATAATAACTATAAAATTTAAATTGGAGCGTTGTGATTTGAATATTACCGATAGAAAATTACGTGAAAACGGAGTCTGATAAATTGATTTTACTCTTATTTCCAAGCTATGAAGTTACTGAAATATGAAATTTAAAACAAAGATAATGAGAGATTGCGTATTTCTGCGTCATTGGCGCTTACCACTGGAAATTGCCAAAGCATTTTCCCTCGTTCTTGATGATGTTGTGAGCTTCCCACAGTCTCCTGGACGTCGTCATCTCCGTCGGAATTTGATGATATACTGGTAGATTAGATAATTCTATGGTCCGTACCTCGGACCCAAACACTCGTACAACCTAGTTTTACAAAAGTTCGTCGCTAACTCCACTGAACATCGGAGCGACACGCACTTGCGACCGTACTCTGCAAGTTCTACACAGATTGTCCCTAACTCCACTGAACATCGGAGCGACTCGCACACGTATCCATACTCCTCAAGTATTTCACAGATAGACCCGTTCCACGGCGCGTCGAACGATATATGCACACGCCGGCTCCCCACTCTTCAGCCGACTCCTAGCTTACGTTGTCTCCGCTGATTGGCTGTACCCCACTCGCTATACTCCCCTTCTCTGGGTCATTACACTCGGCGGGAGGGTTCCGTTCCAACAATTCGCCTTTGCTAGACCTTGCGACCCAGCCTTGCGTAATACTTCTCGACAGGAATCAGCTTGTACTCGAATTCCCAGTGAGTCATGTCTCTCAAATACCCTAACTGACAAAACTCCGTAAAATTCCGTAATCACATAATTTTCTATAATATTGTCGTTCGTAATAATTTGCTTGATAGCGTTTTCTAAGACATAGAAAACCTATCTGAATGCTAATAATTTTTATAAAATGCTCCGAAAATACCTTAATAATAATTATAATAAATTAATAATAATAATAAATTAACATGAAAAATTCTCTTGGCTGAACAATTTGCCGCGTAAATAAATATAGAATGGCTTCCTACTGACTTATGCCAGTTGCATAAAACCCCTCGAAAAACACGTTACATATTCGCCTCGGATCATCGGATGATTTACCGTGACGACGGTCCATTATCCGATTATCCCAGACACGTTAATAAACCCCATCCAAAGTACATATTACATAAATGAAATCACCCTAAATTACAGATATATACACTCATATTTTTTCTTCACGCACTTTGCGTCAAAGTTTGTTGTCACTATGGATTGCACTTTGCAACCAGTCCAATGTTTTACATATGGAATAGTGCTCCACGGATATTTCCGCCTCTCAAATTTCTCTATGTTGGAGAAATAGACATAATTAATGTGTGAGCACTATGTATTTATGATGTCATATCACACGCATTGAAGGTGTTCTGATATATTTATATCACCATAGAACTTCCTAATTTCACTGGAGGTCCCCTCCTTATGGTGACATTTAATTCCACTTATCACTGAGCACACGATCACACTATTGTGGCAGCGCCTCGTGACCATAATACTTAATCTCTCTTTGAAGTAGATTAAATTAATATTGACTTCTGAAAAAAAAAACAGTAAATGCGCATTACATATAACACCAAATATTTCTGTGCCGTAATCGCCCTGTCTTCTTAAGTTCCCGTAGACCATATTCTACTTAATACTAGTTCTCAACACAGACCATTTCTCCTCACACAAATAATACCTTTGTACAAATTACCTTAAATTACACACTTACAAATCTTACATGGCGAGGCCGTAAACAGAAATCACGTTGTGCTGATATGTATGAGTTTCATGAAGGACTGTCTCGCATTCTGATGGCCCATCTTTTATCTCGTGGACGCCTTAAGCTAACAAGCCCTATACAAGCGCTCCCCCATCTCTTGGAGATAAATGGGAACCCATCAGCGCTGCCAAAATGGCCTTGGTGCATCGAGACAATTTAGTGCTCAACAGCATCCGACAATCCCGTCATATTTCCCTGTACCTTAAAAACTCTCATTTACTTACATACTACCCCCCTGTGTGACTTCTGATACGCCTGCCTGGAAGACCATCTCCTCCCACGCACCAAATACCACACTTACTCATTTGATAGGCTGGCTCGCCAGCTAAACACACTCACTTTATGACACATATTTTCGTAGACTATGTATATTATACGTCCCGTATAATCTGTTTCCCTCACTCTTCTCCAGCACATATGCTGTTTTGCCAATACGTTTGGAAACTATAAATGGTACTGCGTCACCTGCTTCCAACCTTGCCAGTGGCTCCCTTAAATGAACGTCATCACGTTGCTCTACCTAGCATATTTCTCAGTGTCTGTAACGATGCCCTGTTGCTACTGTCCACACATGCTAACCCTACTTTCCTCTGGTGTAACACCTCTACTTGACACTCGATGACCTAAAATTGTCACTTCCGACTGACAGAATGACGACTTAGACAGCTTCAAAGTGAACCCTGCCTGATCTAACTTCTGAAAAACTATATTTAAATGACGTAGATGCTCCTCAAAACTGCGTGAACTAATTACCATATCATCTATGTAAATGGTTACAAACTCTCCTGTGTCATCCCCTAATGCGATGTTTAAAGCCCTAATTAAAGCTGCTGAACTACTCTTTAACCCATAAGGTGTTCTACAAAATTGATAAAGGTTATATTTATGACTAAAAGCTGTAAATGGTCTATCTTCGTACATAAGTGGCACTTGCCAAAAACTGGAACTCAAATCTACACAAGTGAAATACTTCTTCCCCTCAAATGTTTGCATTAATTCCTCTATTGACATAGATTTCAGCTGATCTGAACTAATTCTACTGTTAACCAAACGAGCGTCTAAACAAATACGAACAGTGCCGTCGGTCTTGGGTACCGTGATCAAAGAATTAACATATGGACTGCTCGAGTGCTCAATAATCCCATATTCAAGCATCTGGTTAATTTGTGCCTCAACTGCACTCTGATAAGCGAAAGGTACAGGATATCTATGTCCTGTGAATACTGACCTATCAATAACGTTCAATGAATGTGTATAGCAATTGGCCATACCAATGCGATCCTCAAAAACTCTCCTATTACACAATAACACATCATAGAGCCGAACACATTGTTCCACCTCTATATTACCCTGAAATGCAGCCTCACGTAACGAGTCCTCTAGACTTCCGTTCGTAATCACACTGCCCACAAAACATGGAGAACCCCGCTCTACGGCTGGCGATATCTCATTTAAAGTACAAATCACACCTACAATACTACTCCTCTGAATATGGTCATTGAACGCTACTTCTACTTCAGAATCTCCCCATTTAAATTTCAAACTCCCTACATCATAACATAAGTTACCAGACACTCTACTTAGCCACTCTGAACCCAAGATAACACTGAATACTAAATTTGGAATTACAAGGCAAATCTGCTTCTCTACATGATTATTAATTTTAATGTCTACTAAAACTTGCTTAGAAATTACTTTAGACCTCTTCCCAACAGCTGTGATAATAAAAGTGCTTTTAATTGGCATCTCCTCAAAATTTACTCCAGTTCCTTTCATTTTATCATAAAATGCACTACTTATGCAACTCTTCATACAACCACTATCAATTAAAACATCTGTGTACGCCTCGGACACGTTAAATTTAACTATGGGGCTCTTACTAACCACTTCCTGAATAATACCTTCATCATTTAGTTCATGTAATAATTCATTTCTTACATTTAGGTCATAGGGTTCCTGTATAATTGTATGGACAGGGCATGCTACAGACTGAGATTCTGACCTTACTTCGCAGCCTGGTTCGCGTTTAAAGAACCGCTACAGCTGGCCGTAGTACTAGTTACTACTGCACTGGTCTGGTTGTTCTGAGTTGTGTTGTCATTGTTTGGCTGTATATTACTACCACTAGGCTGTCCTCTTCCTTGACCCCTATTCTGGTTGTAATTATTGTCATTATAATTTCTCCCTTGATTTCCCCTGAAATCATTGTTTCTCCCTTGATTTCCCCTGTAATCATTGTTCCTCCCTTGATACTGATTACCATAGCCATTTCCTCTGTTCTGATTTAGCTGATTATTATTATTTCTATTTTGAGCATTGGCCCCTTCGCCACCGTTCCCTTGAACTTCCTGATGCCTGGCTTCATTAGGTCTATTATTATTATTACCCTGGTTCCGATTGAAATTGTCCTCATAACCCCCTCTCCCTAGTGCATCAAATGTGCTTAACAAATTTTCTACTTGTGATATAGTCTTTACATTCTGGATACAAGCAGCCTCCTTGATCCTATAGGGAAAGTGCCTAAGTAGCAACCTTACCACATCACTTTCCTCCTTCAAGCCATCCAGATATTTACACACTAATACCTGCCCTAAAAAGTATTCGGTCATGGTGGAGCTTCCTTTAGGGTTATATTTACCACACACTACTCCCTCACGATGCTGCGACTGAATAACCTCATTCCAGAACTTTTCACAGAATTTCATTTTAAAATCATTCATATCAGTAAACTTGTC
The DNA here is from genome assembly GCA_946902985.2 of Meconema thalassinum. NCBI lineage: Eukaryota > Metazoa > Arthropoda > Insecta > Orthoptera > Tettigoniidae > Meconema > Meconema thalassinum. Next base: position 264,299,995 of record OX336390.1, on the reverse strand, counting down.
TCTGTAGACAGCAAACCAATTCCTCGTTTCCCCCACAAACACTTGTTCTAAAATTTCAACTACCTGGCACCACTCAATACTACCATTTTCCAACCTCTCCCCGAATTTATTTTCTATAGTGTTCATGAACTCCATTGGGCACCCCTGTCGATTGCTGAACTTACCCAGTTCTACCTCCCTGTGTGTGCTATTCACAAAAACTGGCCTATTCTGACTATTTTCTTGCCTGATCCTAGCTTTTAATTTTAATTCTAATTCTGCGATTTTCTCCTCAGCCTTCCTCTCAATACTGTTTACTGTTAATTTAATGTTTCCTTCTGATTCTTCTACTTTATCATATAGCTTTGCTTGTTTCTCCTCAATCTTGCTAATGCTCTCTTTATTACTCTCTCTTAAATCATTTACTTCTGCAACTATTTGTGAGTGGACTTTCTCAATTCTACCCCCCAGCTGTTCCTTAACCTCTTTAGTAGCTACCTGAATTTTGTCAATTTCTCCCCCCCCCAATTGCTTTTTGACCTGCTGTGTTTCCAGTTGCACTAGTTCTTTTAAATTTTCAGCCTGTGTACTGATTCTAATTTCCAACTCCTCCTGTACTTTTCCTAATTTTCTGTCTACATCTGCAATAATCTCTTTAGCCTTTTCTTCCATCACCCCCCTGATCTCACCTCTAATCAGTTCGAATTTGTCACTCATTTCCCTACTGTTTTGTTCTAATTTAGCATTTAAAGTTTCAGTACTCTCTCTATTTTCCTTACTGTTTTGTTCTAATCTGGCGTTTAAAGTTTCATTACTCTCTCTATTTTCCCTACTGTTTTGTTCTAATTTAGCGTTGTTTTGTTCCAGTTTTGCGTTTAAAGCGTCTGTACTTTCTTTATTTTCCCTACTGTTTTGTTCTAATTTAGCGTTATTCTGTTCTAACTTTGCATTTAAGGCATCACTACTAACTTTGTTCTGATACATAAACTCGAGAAGTAAAGTTTTTAATTCTGGTTGGCCGCCTACACTCCCTGTTTCAGTATCGGGATTTACCTCCGCTACCCCGGTACTACCATCACTCGACATACTGCTCGTATCATCACTCTCCCGTTGATGACCACTACGTAACATCATCTGTCTTTCTTTCTCATCCCCCATAATGATATACACTGATACAGACAAATAACCCCCAAAATACAGGCACAGAAATATATACCCTTCTCCTTCCACAAATGTTATTAGGTTTTCAGCCCCAAGTTGTCGGCGACAAATGCAACGTTTTGGCTGCCCCTACTGTTGGGTGAGAATGTAATTGTTTACCTTTGCCTAAGCTATGTTGTTTTAATGGGCGCCAAGACTTCAACGCAATGCTGAAATCTAAATTTGTATTTAACAACGTCTAGCTCTGGTAGAACACCGTCAAGAATCTATTCACTCAGATCGTGGTATGATTTGATCATTAACCCAACAAACAATTGTATCAGGAGAAGGAATTGGTCTATATCTAATGCTACCTACTGAAAGCAAAGATTGCATTGTAAAAGAAATGAATTTATTATATAAAACAATTATAGCAAAATTAATAATAATAATAACTATAAAATTTAAATTGGAGCGTTGTGATTTGAATATTACCGATAGAAAATTACGTGAAAACGGAGTCTGATAAATTGATTTTACTCTTATTTCCAAGCTATGAAGTTACTGAAATATGAAATTTAAAACAAAGAAAATGAGAGATTGCGTATTTCTGCGTCATTGGCGCTTACCACTGGAAATTGCCAAAGCATTTTCCCTCGTTCTTGATGATGTTGTGAGCTTCCCACAGTCTCCTGGACGTCGTCATCTCCGTCGGAATTTGATGATATACTGGTAGATTAGATAATTCTATGGTCCGTACCTCGGACCCAAACACTCGTACAACCTAGTTTTACAAAAGTTCGTCGCTAACTCCACTGAACATCGGAGCGACACGCACTTGCGACCGTACTCTGCAAGTTCTACACAGATTGTCCCTAACTCCACTGAACATCGGAGCGACTCGCACACGTATCCATACTCCTCAAGTATTTCACAGATAGACCCGTTCCACGGCGCGTCGAACGATATATGCACACGCCGGCTCCCCACTCTTCAGCCGACTCCTAGCTTACGTTGTCTCCGCTGATTGGCTGTACCCCACTCGCTATACTCCCCTTCTCTGGGTCATTACACTCGGCGGGAGGGTTCCGTTCCAACAATTCGCCTTTGCTAGACCTTGCGACCCAGCCTTGCGTAATACTTCTCGACAGGAATCAGCTTGTACTCGAATTCCCAGTGAGTCATGTCTCTCAAATACCCTAACTGACAAAACTCCGTAAAATTCCGTAATCACATAATTTTCTATAATATTGTCGTTCGTAATAATTTGCTTGATAGCGTTTTCTAAGACATAGAAAACCTATCTGAATGCTAATAATTTTTATAAAATGCTCCGAAAATACCTTAATAATAATTATAATAAATTAATAATAATAATAAATTAACATGAAAAATTCTCTTGGCTGAACAATTTGCCGCGTAAATAAATATAGAATGGCTTCCTACTGACTTATGCCAGTTGCATAAAACCCCTCGAAAAACACGTTACAAACTGTCAACAAAAATTGAAACAACGGATCAAGAAAATAGCAGGTTACAAAACAAGTTGAAAGAAACTGACAAGAAGCACAATGTGGCGCCAGCAAACTCCATCAATGAAGTGTATAGTCAGGTGGCACCATCTATCGCCGGACCTATGGTACCATTGGCGACTCAACTGGGGACTACTGTTCCACCTATCGGTCACCAAAGGCAGTTGTATTCTAGTATAGTTAAATCAATTGAAGGCTCGGAAGAAAAACGTTTCAAACTTATGATAACTTCAAAGAGAAATCAAACTCCTGACGCAGTGAAGGAACGCCTAAAGTCCAGCATTAACCCTACAGCGCTGAAGGTAGGAATCAAGACATTCAAGACCCTTAGGGATGGGCGAACCCTCATAGAAACTGGTAGTAAAGAAGAAACTGAAACATTATGTACAAGCATTAATGCAAACTGCGGTGATGTGCTAGATGTGAAAATTCCCAGGTTGCGGAATCCGAATCTGGTCATTCATGATGTACCCTTACATATTGACATTACACATGCTGAAGAAATAATAATGGAACAAAACTCGGAATTGGGACTAAATGAAGGTGACATCATACCTAAATTTATTTACCGGAACAAGAAAAACAGAAAGAACATGGTAGTTGAAGTATGTTCGAAAGTAAGACAGCAGCTCCTTCAAACCAAACTCAAAATGGGCTGGTCAATATGTAAGATAGACGACTACATTGCCGCTGTTCGCTGCTTTAAGTGTTCCAAATCAGTGGCGGCTGGTGTAGAACATTAGTTGTGTGCTGTAGGCCTAACCCTCCTTCCATTTTTTTTATATATAAACATATAGAAACACTCACTCAGTGACGAAAAATGAAGTCCATACGTCGCTCCTTCTTGCTGCAGAACTTGTCCATCACCCTGGCATTGAACCCCTCCATACTGGAGACCATCTTCTTCTCAATGGAGAGCATAGCGAGGGCACTTAATCTTTCTTGTGCCATGGTGTTCCGCAGAAAGGTCTTGATCCTCTTCAGCGATGAAAAACACCTCTCAGGCTCTGAAGTAGTCATGGGTGTTGTTACTAATATCCTCAGAAGCTTGCTTGTTTGGCAGAACGTACCTTGCAGATTACCGTACTGGATATTATGAAATGCAGAAGAGGGACTGCCCCACCAATATTCCTAAAATCTGGCCTACAGTACAGAACTGACAGTTCTGTTCTGAGCCTTTTCTTTTCCAGCATGCTATAGGCCTGAACAGTTACACCTATTTCTTTATCTGGAAACATTTTGGAAAATCGTTCAAAGTTGGTGGAATCTAACAGTTTTGCTGCTTCCAGGTGATCCAAGGTTTGGAAGCGATCGCGGGCTTCTCGTGTTATTCTATCACATACTTCCTTGGCATCAGTACGCCGACATGATAACTTTCTGCGCTTGTTTTCTGAAGCATACGTTTCTTCAGAAGTACCGGTACTAGCAATGTCTTCTACCGATTCCCTGATGTTGTTGATCACTTGCATGAAGTGTGACACAGCGGATTTTATCTTCACGGCATCAGCTGTTCTTGACTGCAACTGATTGTACATAATGTCCACATGTGGCATCAATTTATGAAAGAAATGTAGCCAAAATATGAATTCCTCGTCTTCTAAGCTGCGACGAAGCCCGTTTGCCTGCAGGCAAGTTTTATAGGATGGGGTTTTCTCCAGCATTAATAAACACTCCCTTATGGATACCCTTTGCTCGTACACCACATTTACGGTGCGCGACCTGAAATTCCATCTAGTCGCTGGTCCAGTTGGAATTCTTCGAGCTGCCACTGCTTCTAAAGCAGACGTCCGTTGCGGCGACCTTGAGAAGAAAGCAGGGAACGCTGACAGGTGAGCGAAGAACATCCTAGCCGACTGATTCTGCGAAGCTGCATGTTCCATTGTTAAATTCAGTTGGTGTGCATAGCAGTGGATGTAATGTGCGTTGGGATAACAGGCTTTTATCTTTGCTTGCACTCCACCTTTACCACCACTCATTACTGATGCCCCGTCGTAGGTCTGCGCAATAACTTTGTGTGGTGTAGCGTTAAACATGTTGTCCATTACACATAAAATACATGATGCAAGGGAATCCGCATTCTGACCTGGTTTAAAGAAGCCCCAAAAACGTTCGTATGGAATACCATCTTTCTCATACCGAAATACCAACACTAACTGTGTCTGCTCTGAAACATCTGTAGTTTCATCCGCCATCACACTAACAAAATATGCTTGCTGCATTTCTTCTGCAATCACTTCTCTGCAGGTTTCTAGCATACAGTCCAACAGCTCGTTCTGGATGGTTTTTGAGGTCCCTTTGAAAACTCTATTAGATTCAATGTGCTCCTTTACTGCACTGCCTATACTGGAAATTAAATCTACTAGGCCCAAGAAAACGCCAGGATTGTCTGAATTATCACTTTCGTCGTGCCCTCTTAAAGCTAATTCAAACGCACCACAAAACTTAATGCAGTCTATAATTCTGGATAGCACATACCTGTTCTTCTCCACTTGTTGATTGTGCTTTCCTTTTTCTTCATGTTAAGCACGGCTTAATAGTGTTGCAATATTAACTGTTCCTAAAGCACTTAAATTTAAAGAATTATTGATGTGTTTCACGCTGTCATTATGCTTCCTCATTAAAGCGTTTAGATGTCCAAGATCTCTAACACCCACTGTTCCCCAAGAATCACTATTGCCAAAACACAAACAAGGAAAACAGAAAAGGGCATTTCTAATTTCACACCCGCACACCCAATCGTTTTCATACACTTTTCTATTAAATTTTCTAGTGTATGCAGATTTGTTAGAAGTGGCTTTCTGAGCAATATCTAAGTCCGGGGTAGGTCTACCTAACTACCTTAGTTTTTTCTTCAAGAGTTCTGGTTGAAAATGGGGTTTTCAAGAGGCTCTCCACTGAGTTTTCCATATTGCACAAACACGCAAACAAACTCAACACATATACTCATTCCTCATACAAAATTAATTAAGTACTGCACACAATAACACCTGCAATTACAAAATATTCACGAACTCGGAAACACTTGGTCTGACCGCGCAAAAACAGTACTACTCAGTATTACCAAAAGCATTAAAATGAAACCAGCAACGCCGTAATGCAAAATCACATGTTATTTTGCTATAGTGAAATTTATGAACTAGGCATCACAATAATCATGTCATTATTTTGACGGCATAAAAATTATAATTTTGATAGTACATCGATTAACAAAATGTGGCTATAGAACAAATAGGTTGGGAGTATTGAAAAATACCTTCTGGCGGGAACAGCTGATGGCTTCCTCTGCTTTTTTCACCCCATTTTCTTTGAGCGATTCCCTCTTAAATCCTATTGCTGAGTCCAGATAGCGCCACTGGCCACGTTCACATTTCGTGTGACCAGTGCTGCCTCTCTGTGGTCGAATAAAGAATCGCTGCGATGACTGGTCTTAGCTGTTTTCCCAACAGCACATCCAGAACACAAGGGAAAAGTTGGGCGCGCATGCGCAGAAGACAAAATTCGCGCTTCCTGCCAATAAACTTGGAAATTCTCGCTGGGCTGTGATCTGCACAGCTAACGCCGTGCACGGAGTGGAGCACACGCCTAGATACCTCGAACCGTACATGTTCTGAACCTCGTAGTGAGGGGAGTAGAAATATTTCCTATTCTTTGCTTGACGTCTATTTTAAAGCGTTGTATTTGTAGATAATAGGCCTACTATTAAAATAATTTATTTTGAAATAAAGCAATGTGCTGCAGCACTTCAGCACATAAGGAGCGGCCGCCCCTGAATATAATCACCGACATCGCGAATGTAGAGCAGAAGAAGATACTTGTCCTCTCTGCGCAGGGAAACATAAACTAAAGGAATGCAAAGCATCCAAAGAAAAATTTAAATGCATTAATTGCATAGCATTCAATAAGTACAACAAATTCGAGAAAATCTGCGAAAATCACTCTCCATTAGACAAGGATTGTCCTAGTTTAATTGCTGTTCTTCGAAAATACAAACAAAACACAGACTACTAATGGCCCAATGCATCGCGTAGAGTTAAACCAACTATCATACAATCACCAATTAAATGTCTGCAATTAAACATGCAACATTCGAGAGCTGCTACACTAAATCTTGTTCATTTGGTAACAGAACTGCGTACGGACATAGCATTTTTGCAAGAACCTTACGTGATTCAAAATAGGCTGGTGGGAATGCCTGCTTCCTGCAAAACATACTCATCTGGTGGAGGAAAGAGGAGAGCGGCGATTGTGATTTTCAACAAAACAATAAACGCTATCATGATAAATCAACTGTCCGACGAAGATGTAGTGGTGCTTGAAATAACTAGAGGTCCTACGTGTTTTTTTGTTGTAAGTATGTATTTTGATATAGAAAGAGACATAGAATTAGACTTGTTCAAAGTGAAGAATATTCTGGATTTTGCAAAAAGGAAGAACATAATGCTTTCCATGGACAGTAACTCCAGATCTAAAATTTGGCATGATGTTATGACAAATAAACGAGGGAGATTTCTAGAAGAATTCCTCATAGGAAATCAGCTCTTTATTGTGAATGAGGGAGGGCTACCAACCTTCGAAAACAGAAGAGGATTCAGCTACATAGATCTGACGGTGAGCAGCAAAGAGCTGACACCTATTATAACAGGCTGGGAGTGTAGTAACGTGGAAAGTTGCTCGGATCACAGGATAATTAAATTCGATCTTGGTATATCGAGCCCCAACGAAGAAGAATTGCAGTTCCATGGAATGAGATACATCATAAAGGAAAATGACTTGCAGAAACTCACGGACAACCTTTTTACAGCAGCAAGGGAACAGTATGGTAGTCAAATTAATTCCATAAAAGAAATGGACCAACAACTATGTAACGCTCTAATGGGAGAAACGGACTTTGAAACTGCCGTGCTCAAATTTCAATTCATGGTTACTGCAACTTGTTCTAAATCATTCAATACTCGTCAAGCAACTAAGAAAATATTCCAACACAGACCGGTTCCATGGTGGACACCTCAGCTCACCATAATGAGGAAAAGATTGAACGCTTTACGAAGAAGGTATCAGAGGACTACAGATAAAGAACCCTTGCGACAACAAAGGAAACAAACATACGAGGCAGTTAAAAGAGAGTATCAATTAGCGATAAGACAAGAGAAAATGAAATCATGGAAAACATACTGTAATATCACCTCAACGGCAAACCCGTGGAATGCAGTGTACACATTCGCTTCAAAGAAAATTAGAAACAACTGCACAATCTCAACCTTAAGAAAGCCCGACGGTACATACACTTCTAATATGGTCGATACCATGAACTGTATGATGGCTCATTTTACTCCCTGTGATGATGAAGCTGAAGACAGCATACATCACAAAGAAGCAAGAAAGAAGCTTCCGAATACTGTTGACGACATCCCATTTACACAAGAAGAGGTAGGCGCTGCAATACGGAACCTAGATCACAATAAAGCACCTGGTGAAGACGGAATAACATGTGATATACTAAAATACATATTCGAACAAATTCCATCATTCATAACAGTGCACTTCAATAGATATTTTGAAGTTATCAAAAGTAATTCCAGTGCACAAAAACGGTTCAAAAGATGAATTAGATAACTATCGTCCTATTACCTTACCAACTAGTATTGCAAAAATTGTGGAAAAAATTATGTATAAGAGACTGATAAGTTTCATAGAAAAAAATAAAATATTATCAAACTCACAACATGGATTTAGAACGGAAAAATCTACACAGACAGCAATTTACGAATGTAGTAATAGTATACTGAAATTAATTGACAATAAGGAACATGTAACTGGCCTATTCTTGGATTTATCGAAAGCATTTGATGTAGTTGACCATAAAATCCTCCTTACCAAACTAAATCAATATGGTGTTAGAGGTCTAGCTAATAAATGGATAGAGTCTTACTTAACAAGGCGTAAACAAATAGTAAGCTTGAGACACAAGGATGATGGAACCAAATTACTTAATGAAACATTGTCCAATGAGGGAATTATTGAATTTGGAGTACCCCAGGGATCGGTTTTGGGCCCACTACTCTTTCTTCTATATATCAATGATATAACACAGAACGTTCATTCACATAAGGAAATTTTGTTTGCGGACGATACAACACTCGTAATAAAAGGTGAAACTAAACAGGTCATACAGCAGTCTGCTGACTCCGTTACAGGAGAGTTAACCAAATGGTCACAAGATAATCGCCTCATAATAAACTATAAAAAGACAGTATGTCTAAATTTCCACACTATACAGAATAGGAATCCTGCGATGCCCAATATAACATTAAATGGTCATCAAATAGAAAATAAATCAGAAACAAAGTTTTTAGGACTATGGATACAACAAGACTTGAAATGGAATAAACATATACAATATCTGAATACTAAACTGAACTCGATGTGCTTTGCGTTACGTATTTTGAAAACCTGCACTAGCATGCACACATTAAGAAATACTTATTTTGCTTATTTCCATTCATACTTAAGATATGGGATCATATTTTGGGGTATGTCGCCAGATGTACTAAGCACGTTTAGGATACAAAAGAGAGCGATTAGAATTATGGCAAATGTAAACTCGAGAGAATCATGTAGACCTCTGTTTAAAGATTTAAACATTCTCCCACTGCCCTGCATATATATCTTTGAAAGTATTATGTTTTTTAAAAAGAATTTAATGAATAAAGATGTTTTTCTTAAAACAAACAATGATGTTCATAGGCATAACACAAGACAAAATCAAAACATTCATATTTCACACACACACACAAGCATATATCAAAAAGGAACTTTTCACACTGGAGTTAAATTATACAATAAACTACCCCAGTATATAAAACTGGCCCCAAAAATAAAAACCTTTGATAGAATGTTGAAAGCTTATCTGCAGTGCCATTGTTTTTACTCAGTAGTTGAATATTTTAGCGTATAGGAGTGATGGAATCTATAACTATATTTTACTTTTTTAATTTAATTTTAATACCTAGCTGTATGTTGTTGTATTTATAGAATTAAGTTTTCATATTATGATAATAGAGTGAGGTGTAAATAGTTGTGCAATAAGATTGTATCTATTAAGATTTGCTATTATAATAAGTTATAAATAGTTTTAATCTTAGTAATATATACCTGTTAGTTCTTTTATTTTATGCATGTAAATTCTGACGTGTCCTATATCAAAAATGTATTGAATGCATGTATTTGATCAAATGGAATTAATAAAAATCTATCTATCTATCTATCTATCTAGATGTCTTGAAACGGGATGCTTCCCGAGAATATGGAAAAGGGCCATCATTGTACCTATAATTAAACCTGGAAAAGAAAACAGTGATGATGTTTCTAAATATCGACCGATAAGTCTACTGAATGTAGTCGCTAAAGTGCTGGAAAAGCTACTTATAAATCGAATAATGCACCACATAAACTCCAGAGATCTCCTAAACAGAAATCAGTTTGGTTTCACGCCACAAACAGGAACAATCGATGCATTGATGGCAGTCAAGCAGTTTGTTGAAGATGGACTCAAAAATGAAAAGAATGTCGCAATGATTAGTTTGGACGTTAAAGGAGCCTTTGATGCGGCCTGGTGGCCTGGAATCTTGAACGCACTGAAAGGTTTCGACTGCCCTAAAAACCTCTACAAACTCACGCAAAGTTATCTCAGTGAGAGAAGTTGTACCCTGAAAGTTGATTCGGTCGTCATACAAAGAAACATAAGTAAAGGATGTCCGCAGGGTTCGTGCTGTGGACCGGGATATTGGAACATCCAATATGGCTCACTTTTAAACTTAAACTTCAAGCAGTGCACGAAGGTGATCGCATTTGCAGATGATGTGCTCATCCTAGTCAAAGGAAAGAGCAAATTGTTGTTAGAAAATAATGCGAACATAGAACTTAGAACAAATTCGACATGGGCAACACAAAACAAAGTTGTGTTTAATGAACAGAAATCTCAAACAATGTTAATAACACGCAGAAGACCCGGTGTAAGGCAGACCCTGCAAATATATTTAAATAACAAGACACTGAAAGAAGTATACAGCATTAAGTATCTTGGAGTCATTATATACAACAGATTTAAGTTTGACCAGCACATAAAATATGCAACTGAAAAATGCTCGAAACTTATTCATGCTCTTTCTAAGTCCGCCAAAATAAATTGGGGACTTCGCCCTGATGTTATGAAAATTATATATAAAGGAGCTATTCTACCCATCCTGTCTTACGGAATACCATTATGGATACAATCAATAACCAAGTCGTATAATGCGCTGAAATTAAGAAGAGTGCAACGACTAATAAACATTAAAATAGCTAAGGCCTACCGTACAACATCACATGAGGCACTATGTGTCTTAACAGGATTAACTCCCATCATGATACAACTTGGAGAGATTGCCAAGTATTATGATATAACAAAACGCACTGGAGAAATGGTAGTGGGAGAAGAGACTTTGAAACTTGATACCATGAATTGTTATAAACAGTGGTCACACCCGGCTCAGCAGATTAAAATACAGGACCAAATTTATGACAAACACTACCCATTTCAAATCTATTCAGATGGCAGCAAAAGTGACGCAGGAGTTGGATCTGGAATAATTCCGTACAGTCATTATGAAGCTCCTCAGCAATATCAATTCAAATTACATCAAACCTGTTCCAATAATCAAGCAGAGCAATACTCCATACTGAAGGCCCTAGAGAAATTACAAGACATCAACTAGGTAAATAGAGCAGAGAAGTCAGCAATTATATACACCGATAGTAAAATAACCCTGGACCTACTCAAAAACTACGGGAAAAGAAATCATCTAATTGAAGAGATCAGAAGGAAGTTGAGAGACCTGCAACTTCAAAACTGGGAAATACACTTCTCATGGATTAAGGCTCATGTTGGCATGGAAGGAAACGAAATAGCCGATCATCTGGCTAAACAAGCAGCAGGCAGGACAGACCTAGAAGTGGCTTTCGATAAAATTCCGGATAGTGCAGTGAAAAGCGTATTGAGTGAGAGAAATTTACAATTGTGGGAAGAAGAGTGGAGAGAAACTTCCAATGGATCCATGACAAAAAAGTACTTTCCAAGTGTTCAAGCGAGACTTGCCTCAAAAATTCTTCTAAGCCATAATATGACGGTTATGATGACAGGACATGGAAAAATAGGGACATATCTGTATAGGTTTAAAATACAAGACCATATGACGTGCCGGTGTGGCGAAGAATCGCAAAGTGTGGACCACATCCTATATGAGTGTGAATTACTAAATCACGAAAGGGAAAAACTGAAGACAAATGTAATGAAATCAGGAGGCCACTGGCCTGCAAGGATGAATGAACTCGTTGTTAAATATATCAAATTCTTTAAGCTATTTGTGCAGAGCATCAATTTTGATAACCTGATGTAGGACATAATTATGTCAAGGAAGAAAACTTAAACATATTATAACTAGGCTAGACTCACTTCAATCAACCATGTAGATATAGGTTACATAATGTAAAGAAAGTTTTATCATACTTACCTATAAGATCACCAATGCATGTAGTATTACTTCAATTGTAATTGAGCATGCAGTTAATACATATGATCTTAAAAAAAGTAAATAACAAGAAAGTTAAAATAGTGAAGCAATTTAAATACTTAGGAGAAATTATAACTTACAACTTGGATGAGAAACCTGCATGGCAAGAGAGAACTAATAAAATGATAAAAGCCCAAAAATTAACATGGTCTACATATAAAAGAAAATGTCTATCAATCTAAACAAAATTAAAACATTACAAGACGGTGGTTCAACCAGAGGTGACCTATGGAAGTGAAACTCTTTTTAAAGTTACTCAGAAAAACAGAATCGACAAAATTTTAAAAGTAGAAAGAAGAATAGCTAGAACATGCATAAATAAAACATATCAGAGAGATGGACAGTGGCGGATAGTACCAAATGAAGTGGTATACAGAGAACTGGAGCCCATCACTGATACTATTCGGAAGAAACGGCTTTCTTTCTTTGGTCACATCATTGAGGACATCAGAAACCAGGTTATCTAGAAAAAATTGTAGTGAAACTTTGGAATATGAAACAACAAGTAGGATGGATTAAGGAAATTAGAGAAGATATGAAAGAATTGGAAATAACCTTGGATGACTTGCAAAACAAAACAACAAAATAAAAAAAAACTGAGAGATATAAAAATAAAATTTCAGGCTAAAATAGACAAACGTAATACAGTAAAAAGGGTATTTACAGATGAGTAACGCCTGAGAAGATCAGAGCGAATGAAGAGCTACTGGGCGACTCGGAAAGGAAACTTACTGAAGAAGAGGACCAAGAAATGATTGACTGAAGTGGTCCAATGAGGCCGTAAAAGCAGAAGAAGAATATGAATATATATAAATAAATACACAAGTAAGTAAATAAATAGACAGATAAATAAATACCTAAATAAATGAATAATTAAGTAAATAAATAAATAAATAAATAAATAAAAATGTTGTGAGTTGGCTGGTTGGATCCTCAAAATGTACCACCGTAGAATATGTGGGTAGAAACCTACAAACACCCAAGGGAGCGCTATATTGAGGCATACTAATCAATGCGAGTAGTGAGGTAGTTTGTTATTGTTTTCCTCACTGAGCCAGTATTGCAGCACTAACATCCACTGGCACTGGTTGTGCCCTGAAGGCCATTTTTCAACACCACCCCTACCTCAGTAGCTTCCATATAATCCTAGCCAGGAATGAGACTGAGACATCGCTGAAAAGCCACTTTTTACTCTAGCTTGTGCCAAAAGACCTATGCAAATGTACTGCATTCATCAAGAGATGGTAAACAGGTGGAAATAAATAAATAAATAAATAAATAAATAAATAAATAAATAAATAAATAAATAAATACACGAACCCCTAACTCAATTATATTCTAGACTCAAAATTTCTAGAAACAGAATATATAATAGCCTACATGAAACTTTCAAAAGAAAAGCAAAAGAACGGAACACAAAAGCGTTGGTAGTATTGACAACCTAGCTCATTTTACTATAGCAACAGACCACTGTAGGATAGGAATAATTGGCAGTTTACCGCCAGTGGCACTTTCTTGCAGAACCGTTCTCTTGTTGGAAATAGTATACTATCGATATTACTCTGAGAACTATGTTATTATTTCCAGGAAACCATTCTGACATTTCGGCGGAGAAGCGCTGAACTGAAGACAGCATTCCCACGAAAGCTGATGACCACGCCTACCACTTGCTTACTCCACGTTCCCACAATTTCCACAGTCATGCTCTTAATATTATTAACACAATTATTCTATTTTTATTGAAATGTTTCCGAAAAATTGGAAAATGGAGAGCTTAAAACTTTGAATGCCTATTCTAAAATAAAATAATAGCCCGTCGGATTGAGGAGATGACTAACATATTCTACTGGGAAACAATGTTATAAAACCTATCTTAAAATACAAATGTCAAGGGGAAACGACAACGAACAAGTCAAATAAAATATTTTAGCAAGCACTTCGTTCTTAACAAGTAATAAAATGACTGAACTTGACATACACAATTACCATCACATTCCATTTATTGAAATATCTTGTCATCTGTACGGAGAAACATTTCTTACCTAGAATCATTCGAGAGGTGCTAGAAATAACTAAATACCCGAAGAGCTTTGGTAGAGGTGATGACTCTGGAGGTCATGGAATAGCGACTAATGCTTCGACATGGTCTCTGTGATATGCGATAAAATACGGGACACATTCGGTTGTAAGTGAACGTATGCACGAAGTGGGACACAACTTCACCAACATAGAAACAGACTAAAAGTAATACTTCATGAATCGAAAGGGAGAACTCTCGATATAAAGGAGGCAATCGAGATACACCTAGCTAAAATAAACAATCCTAATAATCTAAATGAACACACACTCATGGAGAACTCACCTCTCTTTACACTGCTTGAAAATATCCCCCGTAAGAAACGATCTTTGCTACGCTATTAATTAGTATAAAACCAAGGAATTCTAGGGAACTGGGAATAGCTCAAAACTTGCACATGTGTAGGTATTGAAGAAAAACTTTCAGTTTTAATTTTGTGTGGGTATAGCACCATCACCTCAACCAATTACGACCTTTTTTTTTTAACATTCATGGTCAATTTGGGATGGGTGGGTCAGTGAAACATGACTTAGGCAATTTCCCCGGTTTGGATTTTTCTTGTCGATCCCCGTGGAGAGACCTTATTAGTGCAGTTCGATATCACTCGCCACCGATAAAACAGCTGACATAAACGAAAATAATTCATGTAATCTCCCTTTCCAACGTTTATACTTCTGCTAAAGCATTATTTTACATTCCTTCATGGCTTTATGTAGCTCTCCCTGCACTGTCAGTGGGGATAGCCTTGATGTTTTCATGTGTTTACATTCCTGGAACAAAAATCGGTTTCCAATAAACAAATGCCACACGCCATTGAAATTACAAATTATTATTTGAGGTTTTCATGCTGGTTGCCTAAAACAAACAATACGTGAAACATGACATTAAAAGTAAGGCAGATAACGAACATATTTCTATTTGACAGCAACAAATATCAAAGTTTTTATAAACTTAATGGGAAAACACTTTCAATAACGAACAGTCAGACATTATTCCATAATACACCCTGAGGATGTTGAAAACACTGACACCTCGCCAGCAATAAATAGGAGGGAGGTATCGAGTTACATATGGTGTAAATTAAAACTGTACTCATGGAGTTGATATGGAATATATAGACATAAAAATAATTGCGAATTCCGTACCTGTTTTTTAACTTATTTTTCTATTCGAACACAATCTATTGAGCATGATCAGCTAATACTAGTTAATAATAAAATAATTTTATTAATGCACTAGGGCACCCGTACTGCTCCGCAGCATAATTTTTCAGTATTGGATTTAAGAAATTACGACATTAAGTAATAGTTTATAACCTTTATTTTACAATACTTCCTTCCAGACAATGTTCACTGTGCGTCGACTCTTAGTTTTAAATGATTTTCCTCGGGATAAGGCAACATAGAACATTCCATGGCCTAAAACAGGATCAGGCAAGTAGATTCCAACTCGATGAAGCGTTTGATCCTGCACTTTGTTGATTGTAATACAAAACGCTAGTGTAATACGAAATTTCCGTCATTAGAACCAAAGATATGATTGCTACAATGAGAAAAAATATTGAAAAAATGAGATATAATATCGAATGTTCACTCATAACATTCCGAAGAATCAGCCGATTTGAATAGTTAACAGCTCAAATGAAAGGGCTTCAGTCACTGAGTGTTCTAAGACTAAAACGACTTGAGTACCTCAATCAGAACCAAAGATATGATTGCTTCAAAGTTGGAAAAAGATGGAAAACGTTGAAAATATCAAATAATTTGAGGAAGGCGAAAGTGAAGTGATTTGTAATACTTGATAACAAATCTTTGCATGAATACCTTTCAATTAATAGTGGTATGAAGGAAATCTACCGGATAGAATGGCCGGACGGACTCGGTTAAGTTTTCATAATTATTTCTAATATTCGCTTCGGCACTCATAACATTCCTCAGAATCAACCAATGTAAATATTTAATACCTCAAAAGATATAGCTTGATCCACTAAGTGCTCTTAGACCAAAACGAACGGTGTAACTCAATTAGAACCAAAGATATGATTGCTACAATGAGAAAAACTGTTGAAAAAATGAGATGTAATATCGTATGTCCACTCATAACCTTCCTCAGAATCAGCCGATTTGAATGGTTAAGAGCTCAAATGATAGCGCTTGATTCACTGAGTGTTCTTAGACTAAAACGACCTTCGTAACTCAATTAGAACCGAAGATATGATTACTTCAAAGTTGGAAAAAGTTGGAAAAAGTTGAAAAAATCAAATAATTTGAGAAAGGCGTAATTTAAGTGATTTGTAATACTTGATGACAAATCTGTGCATGCATACCTTTCATTTAAAAAAAGGATGAAGAAAATCGGCCGGATAGTATGGCCGGACGGACTCGGATAAGTTTTCATCAATATTTTTAGCCTACTCTTCACATTTTGCAAAAATGAGGAAAAAGTAGTCTTATGAGATCGATCCGGGTAAATGTGTGTCTGTCTGTCTGTCTGTCTGGCTGTGTGTGTGTCCCCCCCTATCAACTCCTAAACAGCTGCAGCAATCAAAACCAAATTTAGTATGAGTAAAGATGTGCACCGGAATAGCTCACGTCCATATTTGAAAATGATGTCAGTGCTACCAACTGCTGAAAAAACGCACTAGAAATTTGAGCTCCATGTTGGATATCTTGCAAGGTATGCATGGGAGCTATTCCAAAATTGGCACACATGTAGATAATACTATTTCAGTTTAATTTCCAGGAGGCCAACCATGACAGTGTTGCCAAAATAATTTTAAGCCTTCTGATATATCCAATGTTTAAATGCATATAACTTCTACACTATCAACTGGATTTTAACCAAATTTTGTATGTAATATCTGTACATAAACAGATATGACTGAGCGTATTCTTAAGAGCCACCAGGGCTGCCAACTGTTAATAATTGCTCTCTCTATTTTCTTAAATCCAAATACCAATAAATCAGAAAGTATGCAAGCCAACAGCTTTAAACTATGCACACGTATATTCTGACATTTTAGATTAATTTGGAGTAACTTATATACGTCAGTTCTACCAACATGATTATAAGCCTGCTGATAGTACCAATTTTTAAATACATGTAACAAGTTGGATTTCAACCAAATTTCGTATGTGCAATGTGTACCACAACAGATATGACTATAAGTATTGTTAAGAGCAATCAGGGCTGCCAACTGTTAATAAATGCTGTCTATATTCTTTTTACCCTAATATCAATATATCAGAAAGTATGCAAGCCAACAGCTCTATACTTTGCTCACGTATAGCACCTGACATTGTAGATTAATTTGGAGTAATTAATACAAGGCGGTGCTGCCAACATGATTCTATGCCTGCTGATATGTCCAATTTTAAAATACATGTAACTTATATACTAACAAATGGATTTCATCCAAAATTGGCACAACAAGATATCATAATAATTCAGATTATTTCTGACCAGCACACGCATGGTATTGTTGGCAACATGCTTTTACGCGTGCTGATAGATCCAGTGTCTAACTTCATATAACGTCCATTGGACTTCAACCAAATTTTGTATTCTGTACCTTAAGAGGTGGAACTAAGAATATATTCAGTCACCAAGGCTGCCAACTGTAGTGCTCTATTAGGCTACATTATACCAGGTATATTTTGAACTAATTAGATATTTCGATATTACCAACTTAATTTCGTCATTATTCTAGATAGGTTCATATACTGTAGAATAATCATTGGCATGAAAAGTAGGCTGTATAGTTCTTCACGGAACTTCTTGTTAATAATATAGATAGCTTCAATGTAAAAAAGAAAAAAAAAAGGTGCAAGAAATCAAATAATTTGAGTAAGGCAGAAGTTAAGTGATTTGTAATACTTTATATTAATTCCGTACATGAATAACTTTCATTTAATAGTGGTATGAAGGAAATCGACCGGATAGAATGGCCGGACGGACTCGGTTAAGTTTTCATAATTATTTCTAATATTCGCTTCGGCACTCATAACATTCCTCAGAATCAACCAATGTAAATATTTAATACCTCAAAAGATATAGCTTGATCCACTGAGTGCTCTTAAACCAAAACGAACAGTGTAACTCAATTAGAACCAAAGATATGATTGCTACAATGAGAAAAACTGTTGAAAAAATGAGATGTAATATCGTATGTCCACTCATAACCTTCCTCAGAATCAGCCGATTTGAATGGTTAAGAGCTCAAATGATAGCGCTTGATTCACTGAGTGTTCTTAGACTAAAACGACCTTCGTAACTCAATTAGAACCGAAGATATGATTACTTCAAAGTTGAAAAAAGTTGGAAAAAGTTGAAAAAATCAAATAATTTGAGAAAGGCGTAATTTAAGTGATTTGTAATACTTGATGACAAATCTGTGCATGCATACCTTTCATTTAAAAAAAGGATGAAGAAAATCGGCCGGATAGTATGGCCGGACGGACTCGGATAAGTTTTCATCAATATTTTAAGCCTACTCTTCACATTTTGCAAAAATGAGGAAAAAGTAGTCTTATGAGATCGATCCGGGTAAATGTGTGTCTGTCTGTCTGTCTGTCTGGCTGTGTGTGTGTCCCCCCCTATCAACTCCTAAACAGCTGCAGCAATCAAAACCAAATTTAGTATGAGTAAAGATGTGCACCGGAATAGCTCACGTCCATATTTGAAAATGATGTCAGTGCTACCAACTGCTGAAAAAACGCACTAGAAATTTGAGCTCCATGTTGGATATCTTGCAAGGTATGCATGGGAGCTATTCCAAAATTGGCACACATGTAGATAATACTATTTCAGTTTAATTTCCAGGAGGCCAACCATGACAGTGTTGCCAAAATAATTTTAAGCCTTCTGATATATCCAATGTTTAAATGCATATAACTTCTACACTATCAACTGGATTTTAACCAAATTTTGTATGTAATATCTGTACATAAACAGATATGACTGAGCGTATTCTTAAGAGCCACCAGGGCTGCCAACTGTTAATAATTGCTCTCTCTATTTTCTTAAATCCAAATACCAATAAATCAGAAAGTATGCAAGCCAACAGCTTTAAACTATGCACACGTATATTCTGACATTTTAGATTAATTTGGAGTAACTTATATACGTCAGTTCTACCAACATGATTATAAGCCTGCTGATAGTACCAATTTTTAAATACATGTAACAAGTTGGATTTCAACCAAATTTCGTATGTGCAATGTGTACCACAACAGATATGACTATAAGTATTGTTAAGAGCAATCAGGGCTGCCAACTGTTAATAAATGCTGTCTATATTCTTTTTACCCTAATATCAATATATCAGAAAGTATGCAAGCCAACAGCTCTATACTTTGCTCACGTATAGCACCTGACATTGTAGATTAATTTGGAGTAATTAATACAAGGCGGTGCTGCCAACATGATTCTATGCCTGCTGACATGTCCAATTTTAAAATACATGTAACTTATATACTAACAAATGGATTTCATCCAAAATTGGCACAACAAGATATCATAATAATTCAGATTATTTCTGACCAGCACACGCATGGTATTGTTGGCAACATGCTTTTACGCGTGCTGATAGATCCAGTGTCTAACTTCATATAACGTCCATTGGACTTCAACCAAATTTTGTATTCTGTACCTTAAGAGGTGGAACTAAGAATATATTCAGTCACCAAGGCTGCCAACTGTAGTGCTCTATTAGGCTACATTATACCAGGTATATTTTGAACTAATTAGATATTTCGATATTACCAACTTAATTTCGTCATTATTCTAGATAGGTTCATATACTGTAGAATAATCATTGGCATGAAAAGTAGGCTGTATAGTTCTTCACGGAACTTCTTGTTAATAATATAGATAGCTTCAATGTAAAAAAGAAAAAAAAAAAAAAGGTACAAGAAATCAAATAATTTGAGTAAGGCAGAAGTTAAGTGATTTGTAATACTTTATATTAATTCCGTACATGAATAACTTTCATTTAATAGTGGTATGAAGGAAATCGACCGGATAGAATGGCCGGACGGACTCGGTTAAGTTTTCATAATTATTTCTAATATTCGCTTCGGCACTCATAACAATCCTCAGAATCAACCAATGTAAATATTTAATACCTCAAAAGATATAGCTTGATCCACTGAGTGCTCTTAAACCAAAACGAACAGTGTAACACAATTAGAACCAAAGATATGATTGCTACAATGAGAAAAACTGTTGAAAAAATGAGATGTAATATCGTATGTCCACTCATAACTTTCCTCAGAATCAGCCGATTTGAATGGTTAAGAACTAAAATCATAGCTCTTGATTCACTGAGTGTTCTTAGACTAAAACGACCTTCGTAACTCAATTAGAACCGAAGATATGATTACTTCAATGTTGGAAAAAGTTGGAAAAAGTTGAAAAAATCAAATAATTTGAGAAAGGCGTAATTTAAGTGATTTGTAATACTTGATGACAAATCTGTGCATGAATACCTTTCATTTAAAAAAAGGATGAAGAAAATCGGCCGGATAGTATGGCAGGACGGACTCGGATAACTTTTCATCAATATTTTTAATAATTTTATTAATGAATTAAGTATTGGCCAGATTGAGGATGAGTCTGATGAATAGGGCTAGGATATTTTCACAAATAAATAAGTAAATAAATAAATAAATAAATAAATAAATAAATAAATAAGTAAATAAATAAATAAATAAATAAATAAATAAATAAATAAATAAATAAATAAATAAATAAATAAATAAATAAATAAATAAGAAGGAGCATTCCGAGGGGATGACGAGATTTAGGATAGAAAAAAAAGAATAACGCGCGAAGATGAAATCGTGAATTCAAGATAAATTGCTCTCCTAAAGGGCAACAATCGATTAAATAAATAATAAAATAAATAAATAAATAAATAAATAAATAAATAAATAAATTAATTAATTAATATATTGATGAATGTGTGTGTATACATGATTCTAACAGCTGCAATTATATTATATTATATTATATTATATTAGAGTTGTTGTTTATTCTTTAGAGGCTTTGCGACATCGTTGTCATTTAGCCCCGTGTACTTAAGTTTGCGTAGAATTTGTCTGATATCCTGTGTCACTATGACGTCTGTACTAGTGTGTGTATTTGTAATTTGGGGGTAGGATATGGATAGGAACCGACCGTGGCCTTAAGATACGATCCATCCCGACATTTACCTGGAGTAGAAGTGGTAAACCACGGAAAACCACTTCCAGGATGGCTGAGATAGGAATCGAACCCACCTCTTCTCAGTTTTGCCTCACGAGGCTGAGTTTACCCCGTTCCAGCCCTCAGAACAGAATTACATTTCTTGGCAGAACGATGAGTCAAACCTGGACCTCCAAGCGGTGACAGCCGAGAATGCTAGCCACTACGAAATATTATATTAGAAGTAGGTCTGTAGATTATTACCTAACTTTCCTTTTGAAAGTGCTACTGAGGAAAGAGACGGGATTACATTATAATCTCGGCGATCACAATATGAACCCCCACCACCACCACCAGACAGGGAAAAATAATTGTGTTCAGTATCTTTTATGCTTGCACTGCGGTAGTACCGTATGGGTTGCAAGCAGAGAAATATCGACTTTATGAAAACACGCGCTAGTTGGGCTGCAAAAAACAATATTATTAGGGACAGCTGATTCACCCCGTATATACCCTATCTTACTATATAATACGCTAAGGCGTATGTTTCACAAAACTCTATCTTCTAATCCAGAGGGAGTTAGAAGGTACCAAAATCTTCCAAATTAAGTACAGGAAAAATCTTGCATTTCTTGAAAAGTCAATGGAAATATATTCATTTGTTTATTAAGTGCTTTTAAACAAATAAACAAGATGATAGCCCCTAGCAGAACTGTGTCGCGTACAGCCCACAGCCCACTAGAGCCGGGCGGGTAGCCTGTACACATGGGGCGCACACAATCCATTATGCGAGAATACTCGCACGGGTCCGCTAGTATGTTATAGTATATTGGTATTGACTGAAGTAGCATTTCATTTGTTATTTCCGTGCCGTATACACATAGACTATCATCTACGTATCTACTCTACTGTAGGATTCCTTTTGCCTTGTCGTATGTCAGAAAGTCCATTTTTACGAGTGTGCTGTTGAAGAAGATATTAGCTGCAAACCCGCTGAGGGGCGATCCAATCCAATTTAAAACTTGGACTTCATTCGTAATCACTCATTCCTTATTCTTCAAGTTTGAGGGCATTTCTTTGCTCTATGAAATAATTTCAAGTTTATCACTTCCAATTCACGGAGAGCATACGATTCTTTTCTTTTTCTTTGAAAATATTGACATTGTAGATAAAGTTACGACTCTTCACTTCACAGGGTTGGGTGTGTGAATACCGAGAAGATTAATTAACTGCGGAGTGAGTCATGGAGACGTCTGAGAAGTTGGTAAAGGTCACAAAGTTACGGCTAGTCTCGACACAAGGGGTGTGAAGTGCTTGGCAACGCGCCATGTTCACGTACTGCAGCGGAACAGACGTTCTGTGGGCTCTAATTTACGGCATATCGCTACTCTTACAGCACAGATTAGTAGTTAGTGATATGTGATTAGCAAATTCACAAAGAAATTTGACAAAATGGTCCGGCTAGCTCAAAACAGTTGCCAGCGTTTCGCCCCAGTGTACCAATGGGCTCTTCAGTTGGTTATGGTACACCTCACCAAGACGCGTGGCTAGTACATACTGTGAAGGCCGCTGCAAGGCACAAAATGTCGCCACGAGCAGCGCCAATGTACTACGGAAGTCAAAACTTCCTTTCAAAAATAATGTTAGCTTACCTTGCTAATCCATACTGGAAATATCTGTTCCCGAAGGAAACAGGATGTAAATTGTCCGATTGAGCTATGTACATTAACAAATTCACAAAGAAATTTGATAAAATGGTCCGGCTAGCTCAAAACAGTTGCCAGCGTTTCGCCCCAGTGTACCAATGGGCTCTTCAGTTGGTTATGGTACACCTCACCAAGACGCGTGGCTAGTACATACTGTGAAGGCCGCTGCAAGGCACAAAATGTCGCCACGAGCAGCGCCAATGTACTGTTTCCTTCGGGAACAGATATTTCCAGTATGGATTAGCAAGGTAAGCTAACATTATTTTTGAAAGGAAGTTTTGACTTCCTAGTACATTGGCGCTGCTCGTGGCGACATTTTGTGCCTTGCAGCGGCCTTCACAGTATGTACTAGCCACGCGTCTTGGTGAGGTGTACCATAACCAACTGAAGAGCCCATTGGTACACTGGGGCGAAACGCTGGCAACTGTTTTGAGCTAGCCGGACCATTTTATCAAATTTCTTTGTGAATTTGTTAATGTACATAGCTCAATCGGACAATTTACATCCTGTTTCCTTCGGGAACAGATATTTCCAATATGTGATTAGTGCATATGGCATGACGTACCTAAATGCTGTGTGTAATATGCAGCAGCGTAGCCACGGGGTGTTACTGGGGGTTATAACCCCCCTCCTTTTGGAAATTTTACACACACACACACACACACACACACACACATACACACACACACACACACACACACAAATTACAGTCAGTCTGAAAGACTAGACGTTATATCATTTCAAATGACGCATGCTACAAATGCTACACATGTTCAACAGACTCCATTACCCATTAACTTAGGCTTCCCACGCGGGCACCTCGTTAAGTGTCACCCTGTAATTTGCTCTGACATCCTGCACACCCCTTTAGGAGGCACCCTGTATTCTTATCTGGCATCTTGTATATCTCCTTAGAAGTCACCCTGTATTCTTGTGTGACATCTTGTGCACCTCTTTAGGAGTCACCCTATATTCTTGTCTGACATCTTGTGCACCTCTTTAGGAGTCACCCTGTATTCTTCTCTGCCATCTTGTACACGTGTTTAAGAGTCACCTTGTATTCTTATCTGGCATCTTGTATATCTCTTTAGGAGTCACCCTGTATTCTTGTGTGACATCTTGTACACCTCTTTAGGAGTCACCCTGTATTCTTCTCTGCCACCTTGTACACCTCTTTAAGAGCCACCTTGTATTTTTATCTGGCATCTTGTATATCTCTTTATGAGTCACCCTGTATTTTTATCTGGCATCTTGTACTGTATTTTGCTCTTACATCCTGCACACCTCATTAGGAGGCACCCTGTATTCTTGTCTGACATCTTGTGCACCTCTTTAGGAGTCACCCTGTATTCTTCTCTGCCATTTTTTTACACCTCCTTAAGAGTCACCTTGTATTCTTATCTGGCATCTTGTATATCTCTTTAGGAGTCACCCAGTATTGTTATCTGGCATCTTGTACTGTATTTTGCTCTGACATCCTGCACACCTCTTTAGGAGGCACCCTGTATTCTTATATGTCATCTTGTATATCTCTTTAGAAGTCACCCTGTATTCTTGTGTTCGCTTCGCTCAAAGCCACAGGTCGCTCGACGCCGCAGGACTCTTTCAACATACTCCAATAACCATTAGCTTCTGCTTCCCGCGTGGCTGCATGACGTCACGCACTCGCTTCCCGCGCGGCTGCATGACGTCACTTCCCGCGTGGCTGCATGACGTCACTTCCGTCTCCGTCTCCGTAACGCATAACGTTGGACCCAAGCATAACCACCAAGTCGACAAGATTATTTGAAATGATAAAAAAACGAGGAAGATAATAAACATTTCTTGAATTAAATAATGAAACTTGCTGATGATTCTATAACTGTGGGAGCGTGATGGCGCAGTGGCTTAGCTTCTCGCCTTTCACCCGGACGGCCGGGGTTCGAATCCCGGTGACAGCGGGGTGGAATTTTCACCTGGAAAATCACGTGGCGTCAGGAAGGGCATCCGGCCTTAAATCCCCGGCCAAAACCAAAATGAGCCTGATTGGCTCCGGCGACCCCAATTAATTGGGAAAAGCCGAAGGGGAAGAAGAAGAAGAAGCTGATGATTCTATAACTCATGCTTTGTGGGAAATCGGTATGCTTGTGATTTGTGTCTGCATCAACACCGCGGCGGCTGCTTGGAGATGTATTGTTGTCACCTTTCGGTCCGGCTCCCACATTGAGGCTACACACCATGTCCTCATGACATCGCATAACTCCGACCTGCCAGGGTTGCCCATCTCGCTTTTTCCCCTCTAAATATAGCTATTTTCAAACTAAGTCTAGTCCCAGATAATTTTAAATCCCACCTAGTGGGGCAATTAGCTTTCTTTCTTTTCTTAGCGGGAGGGAAATTGTAGCCTATATATATCGATCTAGTTATAATTAAAAATAATAGTAAGGAACTAGGAAATTCTATGGGTACCGGTATATCAACACTAAATTGAGGATCGTTGTTAACTTCTTGATTGAGAGATAGCAGAATTTACTATGTTCAGCAATTCCACGAATTACGATTAACCCTCAGTTACTATAACCCCTCCCACTGGTCGATCTTGGATACTGGTAATATATCTATGCAGGAAGAAATTGTAAATAGTGTGTTCATTAAATATGAGTTGATGATTTCCAGAAGTTAACATGTCCAGGAAGCTGGAATTATAGTAAATGACAAAATACGTTCTGAAGGTTTCCTTATCAAGTTATGATTTTTAAATAATTCCTAAAATTGGTACAATTATTAGGAATTCTATGTGAGAGTTTCAGAAAATACTATGGACATAACATGGAATGGAATATAATTTGTGGACATGTTGACTTATGCAACAAACTGTTTCCTCGTAACTTAAATTCTTATGGTTTCTTAGTTGCATATTTTTATTTTGCACACTCTTTAGAAAGATATTGTTAATAATATCTCAACTGAAGTATAAATTTAGTTTCACATTTTCATTACACAATATTCTATGTTGGTACCGTAGTATTTTAACAGACGAATCAGTCTTTATGGATTTTTAGTCCTTAAAATGATACGCAATGGACATTTTTATAATAAATATTATAATAAAACTCCTAAACACACATATCCCTCTAACATTTCCCTTTTAAATTTAAGAACATGGACATGTTGAGTTATGGAACAGACTAGCTTGTGGACATGTTAAGTTTTGGAAATTACTGCAATATTCAACACGTAATAACTACAGAACATGTCAAGTTATGGAATTTATCACTTTGCCCTCTAAACTCACTGTGTCAAAGATACAGAAACTGGCATTATCTCAATTTCGTATTGTTATGGACATGCTTTATTTATATATCGTATGGATTTTAGTGCCGGGAGTGTCCGAGGACATGTTCGGCTCGCCTGAGTCTGTAGCTGCTTCCAACGGACACCCTTAGGGAGAGCTACAAGTTCCGTTCAATTACAATTAGTTCCAACTTTCGCTACCAGATATCAATGATACCTAGTGGTGAACGGTGGAACTTTGATAGAGCGTTCTGACGAAATCTAACCTAACAATTTAGCTTCACACAAGTTTAGTATGTGGAAGGATCTTTTACATGCCATAAATCTATGACATGGGACCGCCGGCTTTACTTCCCCTCCGAAGGAAGACATACTGAAGGATTTTAACGCTCTTAAAAATCGACGACTTTGGCCGGGTTTGAACCCGCTATCTTCAACTCAATGTCCTAGGATTATTTTTTAAACACGCTGGTGTTGCGATGATGATAATGAATTGCTGCTTTAAGGACCCTAACATATAGGGCAGGTGTTCTCAACATTTTTGAGACTGTGAGCACCAGCTTCAAGCAATACCAAGTACCCAAGCACCATTAAATCGAATGTAATACCGTAATAATAATAATAATAATAATAATAATAATAATAATAATAATAATACATTGTACAGGTTGGAAAACTCCAGAACGGCAAAGAAACTACTCAACAAATCGTAAATGCGGCGGAATGGCTGACAGAGGTCCAGAGAGACCTACAGTACAACATATCAACGTAGAAAATCTCGAGGACCGCACCGAGTGCCGGAATAAAATCACAAATGTTAAGTTTGAGCAAAGAACATCACGACAACCTGCAATAAAATGGACAGGCTGAGCGGAAGAAGGAGCATTTCCAGAGGATGAAGAGATTTTGGAAAGTAAAGAGTGAAAACGCCCAAAGATGAAATCGTGAATTCAAGTTTAAAAGGGGAACAATCGATATAATTTTTTTTTTTTTAGGGGAAGAAATGCATTTACGCACAGAGTGTCGGGCTCCTGCTCCTGAGTAGCAGACTACCGACTAAAACTCCCCCGTTACTTCTGAACACTAGCCTGGAACCGTTTATCACATTACTTCAGGCTAGAGTCATTTTATATTTGCCTGTAGGGCACTCTTCCGTAATGAATCATCTTCAGTGGCGATCTAGATCCGTCTTCTTTGTTCGGAGGATATCTTCAACAAAGCTTACTACCAGTTTCCAGTTTTCCTCATTTTGTAGCATCACTGCAACAATATTGTCCGGGGATATCTCTATATCAATGTGATCTTGAAGAGACTGCCTATTTTGGACCCACCGTCCACAAGAGAAGAAGGTGTGATTAGCATTATCTAATTCGTTGATACAGTAGATGCAATCTGATGAATCCACCTTCCCCATCTTCTTAAGATAGGAACAGAAGTACCCATGGCCAGTCAAGAACTGAGTGAGATAGTAACCAACCTCACCATGTTTCCTCTCTGTCCAAACCTGCACCTGAGGGATCATTCTCTTAGCCCATTGGCTTTGATCTCCTTGCTCCCATTTGATCTGCCAATTTAGAAAGGTTTGTACTCTTGCCGATCGTCTTGCATTTTGTAAACCCATATCAGATTTCCTCAAGTAAATGTTCTTGCGTTCTTTCGCAAGAAAAAAAATCGGAATAATCCCGGTAATAACGAGAACTGCTTCCTCAGAGACCGTGCGATATGCAGATGCTACGCGCAAAGCACCCCGCCTCTGCACTTGCGCCAGTGACTTCCTATAAATTTCCTTATCCAGGGCATCCGCCCATATTTCCGCTCCATACAGCAGAACTGAATGGATGGCTGTCATCAATAGTCTTCTCTTACTAGATTTTGGCCCACCAACATTGGCCATGAGCCGACTGAGGGACGTTACTCCTCCTCTAATAATAATAATAATAAAAATAATACTAATAATAATAATTTAATTTAATTTTAATTTAATAATAATAATAATAATAATAATATATATATTTTTTTAGTTTTTCGAGGGAAACGTGGGTAAATCTTCAAAAGACAGATTGCAAGCTTCCGGACTTACAACTGTGCAGGATTATTACCTACTAAAAACCCACAAACCCTATACTTGGCTTAAGGCCACCCTGGAACTGCCTGTTCAGCCTTACTTCAGGGTGTAGCCACTGTTACGACCAGAGGTCTCAGTCAATTTCATTAAACGTGATGATAATGAAATTACTCATCATCATCTTCACTGTCTTCAGCAACCAATCTTCTCGGTTCCTCTTCTTTTTTGTTTTCAGCAGCTCAGAGATGTAGACTGCAATCTGCGCCCAACTTTCTCTGCTGCTGAGCATTTTATCCACCACATTGTCTGGTGTAATGACACCAACTTTTGTCTCCAGAAGCCTTCGAAGATTTCTCCACCTCAAGCATGCAAAGAATGTGTGCTGAACATCGTCCCATTGATCATCACAATAACGACACCGTGAACTCGGTGAAATTCCCATTCGATGGAGGTGTGCTTCATAATAACCATGGCCAGAGAGAAACATGGTAATGTAATAATTAACCTCACCATGATCCCTCGACAACCATGGCTTCAGTTGCTTGATGAGCCTAGCGGTCCACCTGCCACGATGTTCACGTTCCCATTCTTCCTGCCATTCCAGAAGAGATCTGTCTCTTTCCTCCCACTTCACGCGTATCTTAGAATGCTCGTCTTTGCGCAAGTATATACGGCGCCTTTCCTTGGCCAGGATGTAAATGGGTATCGCCCCAGCTATTACTAGCACTGCCGGTCCAGACACTGTACGGTAGGCAGAAGTTATTCTGAGGGCAGCTCTTCTGTGAACAGAGGTTATCCGCTTCCTATACATCTCAGAGCCAAGAGCTACTGAACAAATCTCTGCACCATAAACAATAACTGATTCCGCCACTCTCATCATCAGTTTCCTCTTCAATGGTGAAGGGCCGCCAATATTAGCCATGATCCGCGACAAGTTGTTAACAATCCTTGCAGCCCTATCAGCAATCTTGCTGATATGATTCCAGAATGTTAACTTGATGTCAATCATAACACCCAAGTAACGAACAGCAGGAGCTGTTTCTATCACTTGATTATCTACTAGCATTGGTACAACTCGTGGAACTCTCTTCTTAGTAGCAAGGATTAGTTCTGTTTTATGAACTGCTAGTTGGAGACCATGTTCATTCATCCAGGTGGAAACTCTCCGCATTACCTGATTAAGTTGCAGACCCTCCATGGAGCGCTCCATAATGAGCACAACAAGATCATCAGCATATCCCACCAAAGAAGTGCCCTCTGGCATCTCCATCCGTAAAATGCTGTCATAATTTACGTTCCATAAATCAGGACCTAACACCGAGCCTTGAGCCGCCCCCGCTGTTACCTTGCGACACTTGACTCCTTCATCTGTGTCATACTGTATCCAACGATCACAAAGATAATTCCTCAGAACAGACGCCAAGTAGCGAGGAATGTTAAATGTCGTTTCAAGTGCAGCTATTTTGTCAATCCACTGGGCAGAATTGAAGGCATTTTTCACATCCAGAATAACCAGTAAGCACATTTTCCTATAGAAATGGTTGCCATGCTCAATGGATCTGACAGCCATCACCACTTCTTCAATGGCGCTGATGGTGGACTTACCCTTCACAAAACCGTATTGTTTGGGGGACAGACCTCCTGCAGCAACAATCGCTGCCTGAAGCCTTCCTTTAATCATCTTCTCAAACAGTTTGCCAGCCATGTCCAACATGCATAAAGGTCTCTGACCTGAAGCAGTAGTGGGATCTCCTTTGCCTTTAGGCATGAGCACAAGCCTGGCCACTTTCCACGGGGTCGCAAAGACTCCCTGTAGTAAACAATTATACATGTTCAGCAAAACATCTGGTTCCTCTTCGGATATCATCTTTAACACTTCAGCAGGAATTCCATCCGGCCCTGGTGCCTTCTTATTCTGAAAAGATCGTGCTGTAGTTTGTAATTCCTCTCTAGTGAATAGCGGAATATCATCAAGCATCACCGGAATGTGATCGGGAAATCTCTCTGGATGATTAGGAAATAGCTCATCTATAATAGATTCCTTCTGGGATGCCGTCATAGCAGCAGTAGACACCATAATGCCGCCGAGCTTCTTATTGGCAATTTTGTAGCCCAGACCCCATGGGTCCTGATCCAGATTGTTAATGAGCTCGTTCTATTTATGTGCCTTACTTTGAGCTATGGCCCGTTTGAGAGCCCTCCTCGCTACTCTACACTCTTCTATCGCATTTGCAAACTCTAGAGAATCTCTGCAGAGCCTTTGTGCCCTTCTACTTAATCGAAAACACAATCGTCGAGCCACTGCTATTTCAACATTCCACCAATAGGCTGGCCGTTTGTTCGGAAAAATCTTCGTTTTGGGCATGGATGCTCCGCAAGCCTTAACAATGAGATCAATGGTCGACCTAACCAGGGTTTCTGCAGAACTCGCGGGGCTATGTTGAAACAAATCCTCCAGATCTTGTTTCCCTTGTGCTATTACTGCAAGAAGAATTTCACCATCCATGTGATCAACGTTCCATCTGAACGGTATCGGAATTTCATGGACTAGTATTAAAAAGGATGTATCTATGATCACTGTTGTTATAATCTAGCATTACATGCCAGTCTGCAATGCAAGCAGCAAGATCTGCAGAGACAAACGTTAGGTCTGGTGTGGTTCCGTTTTGCCCAGGCCGACAAAATGTTGGAACATCACCGCTATTTAGCAGCACCAAGTCCAACCTAGCATCTCCAAAATTCTATGGCCTCTCCCGTTTGTATGAGCCAAGTCCCACTCAACTGCTCGACCATTAAAATCACCGGCCACCAGAATACCCCCAGTTACTGTACCTAGGAAATCCTCAAGGGCAGATAGTCGGGTCTCAAACTGCCGAATTGATTCATTGGGTGTTAAGTAACAGCTTAAATAAGAAATATTTCTGCTCTTGACCCAGACAAATCTATTTCCAGCACCAAACTTTTCAATAAAAACTCTGCTTGGATCCGCTACCCATATAGCAGCCGTCCCACTTTCATCAGAGTACCAAGATGGAATATCCCTGTTCTTATATTGTTCGCTAATAAGCACAACATCAATATTCTTTTCCGCGGCAAACTGAACTAGGAGATCGTTAGCCACCCTGCTACGATGAATGTTGCCTTGTAGAAATTTTGACTGTTGAGCACTCTCCAATGCACGTCGAAAGACAGCACACATACCTTACCCGATCACATGGTCGTCATTCTTGCTTTCACACGCGCAGATCGAGCATTTTGGGGCAGTCGTGCAGTGAGCAGCTTTATGCTCCTTTCCCCCGCATCTGTAGCACAACTTCGACCTGTCAGGACCCGTACATTGTCTTGCCATGTGACCATAGCCCATACATCGAAAGCATTTCAGCACATTGGTCCTTTTCCGAATCCGGCAACTATACGGCCTATCTTAATATGCTGATCAAGGAGCAACTCATTTGCCGCATTGGAGTTTACCACAACTATGGCCATACGCTGTTCTCTGGAATTGGGCTTGGTAATAGTAACTTTTATTTCACCCATGTTATCCTTAAGCCGGTCCTCTAATGTTGCCTGGACTTCCTCTGCTGTTGTAAGATAGTCCAAATCCCTAATTTCCAAGGTTATGGTAGGAGCCAACATTTTGACTTCACCCAAACCCTCAGCGGCTTTGGAAATCATCTCCCTGAACTTAGATTTATCTCCATTTATCCCTTTCAATTCAAGGAGCACCGCACCAGTTGACGTTCTGCGAATCGATTTAAGGTTTACGCCACTGCAATCAGATGTTGCTTGCTGACGCAATGATTGAAGAACTTCTGAATATGTCTTCCCCTCAGTAGGCTTGATAACCATTGCCTCGTTGCGTCTCCTATCCTTCGTTTTATTTCCCTTCTGATGTAGAGAATGATTACTTCTAAGTTCTCCCTTTTCGTTCTCCAGTAACTTTACCGCTATGACCCCTGTGTTTCCTTGTTCGAACTGTTTGCCAGGCATCTTCTGCTAACTTCTCCACGGGAGGTTCAATGACCACAATTTCATTTGCAGATATGTTTTCGGAATTGACACTGCTCTCAATAACAGTAACCATTGTTTCTCCTTGACTTGCAGCCTTCTCGCATATGGGAGTTCTAGGTCGAGTGATAGTAGTGACCTCTGTTGCCAATCTAGTTTTGCGGCAGTGATCGAGGACATCAAAAACCTCTACTAACTGCGCTAGGCTATTCTTGATATTATTACTCACATTTCTTTGAGTTTTGGTAGCTGCCATCATGATCTTCAGTAATCCTTTTCCTTTCAGAATCTCTGTCTCTTCTTTTATGTCTATTTCATTTCGACATTTACCTTTGTCCGCAGTGAATCTCAATTCATCTGAACCTCCATTCTCACCCAAGATTATTGTACTCTGTCCCGCCATGACATTAGATACAACGTCCAGCTCCCTAGATGAAGTAGTTCTTGTAGACGCCACACATCGCGCGCCATTGGAATCTCCCACTTGGGCCTGAGCGCTGGTATCTGCGCCGCTTACAATCTCGGTGGATTCCACACACAATCTCTCCATGACACCAATCTCTTCTCTTCTGTTGGACATAACCTTACTTTCCACAAGCGACGGGGACACAATTCCTGAACAGATAGAAGAATCACTCACCCAGCCACCCCTCAGGTAGAGAAAACACTTCGTCGTGCGGAAGAGGCACCGCCACACAAAACCCAACCCTTTCAACTAATATAATCACTGAAATATACCGTGAAACTCACTTAAACCACGAAAGCCAAGACGCACCAACCGCTCAGTACGACAACAACAATCACTAATCAATAATAATAATAATAATAATAATAATAATAATAATAATAATAATAATAATAATAATAATATATATTTTTACGAGGGAAGTGGAAAAATCTTGCATAAGACCTTGAGAAAGGTCCGCACTCCTCAAGAGTGTGGGATTCTTACCCACTAAAAATCACACCCTGTCCTCTTGACAAAACCCATCCCGGGACCACTTTCGTATTACTTCAGGATGGAGCCATTTTATTTGCTTCACAAGCACCATCTTACTTCTCCATTCATAGTCCGTGGATCGCAGACTTAATCAACTAAATCGAGCAAGTCCCCATCCGACTTCTTCTGGCGAAGGACCACCTCAACAAAGAAAGCGACCGTATCCCAGCTGAGCTCGTTCCTCAGCATAATTCCAACTATATTGTCCGGCGTTATTGGACCAACCTCAGCTTCAAGTCGTCGTTTTTCCTCTGTCCAACGAATGCAGACGAAGAACGTATGATATACGTCATCTCGTTCGTTCTCGCAGTAAATACATACTGGACTCCTTACTCTGGCCATACGATGAAGGTAACACCGAAAGTAGCCATGACCTGTCAACATCTGAGTCAGAAAGTAATTCGTTTCTCCATGTTTTCTACTTGTCCAGTCGACCAGACTCGGTATCAGCCGAGCTGTCCATCTTCCTCTGAGATCGTCATTCCACCTCTGCTGCCAAAGCTCCATCTTGCGTGCTACGGCTTCCTTCCGGGCTTGAGCCTTGCCCAGTTCTACTCGTCGGAAGTATACGTCTTTACGTTCTTGCGCGAGTAAGTCTATTGGCGCAACACCTGAGACAACCAGAACTGCAGGTTCCGAAACTGTACGGTAAGCACACGCCACCCTCAGAGCTCCTCTCCTCTGAATTGCAGCTAGGCGTTTCCTATACTTCTCTATCCTCAGCGAATCAGACCAAATCTCAGCTCCATACAGGAGAATAGACTGCGCTGTGGACAACAGTAGTCGACGCTTGCTTGGTCTAGGACCATGCACATTAGCCATGATTCTACTAATGGCAGCTGTCACTACTTCCGCCTTGTCTGCTGCCTTCCGTATATGAGACCAGAATGTCAGTTTCGTGTCAAGAGTAAATCCTAAGTACTTCGCAGTGGCTCCAGTTCGAACGATCACCTCTCCAACCTTCATGGGAATTATAGTGTCCATTCTCCTCCTAGTTAACATGACTATTTCAGTTTTCGCCATAGCTAAATTCAGACCATGAACGTTCATCCAACCACTCACCCGTCGCATTACCTGATTGAGTTTCCACTGAGCCAGAACCGCATCTCGGGCTACAATCACCGCTGCAATATCATCAGCGTACCCAACAAGGAATGTATCTTCGGGCATTTCCATGCGCAGTAAGCCGTCGTACAACATGTTCCACAAATCCGGACCCAGGATAGATCCTTGCGCTGCTTCTGCCGTGACTTTTCTCCTCCTCTGACCGTTTGCAGTGCCATATAACAGGGCACGGTCCTTCAAATAATCTTTCATTATACGCAGGAGATATGCAGGCAACTGGAATGTGAATTGAAGAGCTTCAACCATATCAATCCACCTAGCTGAGTTGAAGGCGTTCTTCACATCCAAGGTTACCAGAAGTGTTATTTTCCGAGAATAGTGGTTACCTTCCTGTGCTTGATTTGCAGCTTCAACTACTAGGCGTACTGCATATATTGTACATCGCCCACGGCGGAAGCCAAATTGCCTGTCAGACAGATTTCCCGCGGCTTGAATAGACGACAGTATGCGAGGTTTTAATAGCTTCTCCAGCACTTTTCCCGCAATGTCTAAAATACATAGGCGTTCCCAACTGCCTTTCCTTTTTTAATCAGCACTAGTCGAGCCATTTTCCAACGGGCACTGAAGACACCTGCTCTCAGACAACAGTTGTACATTTCAAGCAGTAGCTGCGGACAAACCTTGACAGCCAGTTTCATTGCTTCCGCGGGAATCCCGTCAGGGCCTGGAGCCTTCTTATTCCGAAGGGAGCCTACTGCTTCCTTCAGCTCACCTATGGTAAATAGAGTAATGAATTCCGGTTCAACTACGTCGCCCACATCAATTCGCACAGGGTGAGTAGGGAATAGCTCGTCTACAATACCATCCATCGTCCGTCCATCCATCGTGGTATTAGACATAGTGCCGAGTTTCTTGGTGACAATTCGGTAGCCTAATCCCCAAGGATCTACGTCTACTTCTTTAACTAACAACTGCCATCAGAGTCTTACGTCTTTTGATGGCGTCTCGAAGGGTTCTCTTAGCTGCAAGGTGCTCAGCGGATATCAAATCAGCCTCTGGTCGATGTCTTGAACGTTGGGCTCTTCTTCTGAGTCGAAGACAAGTTCTTCGAAGATCAGCTATTTCATCAGTCCACCAATAAGCTGGACGTCTATTGTTTCGAAGACGCTTCCGGGGCATTAACGCTTCGCAGGCAAGGTGCAAGAGACGCATAGTGACCCCCACCTGTTCCTCAACAGAAACTCTTAGATCTAATTCCTCAACAATGATACTAGTTCCTGTCTGTACTGATTCGAGTACAGTGGAAAATTTCTCCTCGTCGATGCGCGATACATTCCAACGTGTTGTCTTCAATGTGTAGTCAAATGCGAGGGAGCCGTGTCAGTAGATTTACTGGCACGTTAAAGATCCCCTTCGGGGCAAAATTCCGGCACCCCGGCGTCTCTAAAAGCCAGTGTAGTTAAAAGGGACGTAAAACCAATAACATTAATTATTAATTATTCAATGTGTAGTGCCTCTGAGGCTGCTGATCTCGTAGAATCCGGAAGGTGATATATTGGTGATCACTAGCAGTATAATCCTCGATCACTTCCCATTCTACTACCAAGGCTGCCAGACGATCCGATACCAGCGTAATATCTGGTTTAGTCTCCGCATAACCAGGTCGTCTAAATGTTGTTGAGGTCCCTGTATTCACCACGACCAATCCTAATCTGGCTGCCATCTCTAAAGTTCGTCGTCCCCTCGAATTCTGATGTGGCATACCCCATTCCAATGCCCTAGCATTGAAGTCCCCGGCTACTACCGCAACACCTTCCATCTCACGGACAGTATCTTCCAAATTGTCCAGCTTCCTTTGAAAGTCCTGAATATGTTCATTCGGAGTTAAATAGCAACTTACGTAATTAATCCCACCACTCTTAACCCAAACGAACCCTTCTCCGGATCCGTGATCCTCCACATGGATTTTGCTCAGATCCGGGATCCACATAGCCGCCGTACCTAGGGGATCCGAAAACCAACCCAGCACGTCCAAGTATCGATATTGCTCACTGATCAGGAGAATATCTGTTTTCCTTTCAAATTTTAGCTGTATCAAAAGATCATTAGCGATTATGCTTCTTTTCAGGTTCCCTTGTAGGACATTCGTCATTGTGTTTTTTCTTTAATCTTCGCGAGTGCCTCTCGAAACACTGTACAAGGACCTGTTCCAGGGATGTGACTTATGTTTATTACAGTCAGAGCACAGCACGCATTTCATGTCTGACGTACATCCTGCGGCTTTATGACCCAGTTGACCACATCTGTAGCAAAGGCCGATTCTATCCGGGCCATTGCAATTCCTCCTTATATGGCCATAACCCAGACACCGAAAGCAGCGTGTTACCATCGCTCTTCTCCTCACCCTACAGTATATGAAACCGACCTTAATACGACCAGTCTCCAATAATTTCTCAGCATTGTGATTATCCAATTCCACAATTGCCATTTTCTGCCCTCTACTGTTGGGTTTAGTGACGGAAACGTTCAGCTCTATAAAACCCTCTATGTCTCGTTTCAGAGCCAATTCGACATCATTTACAGTAGTTACAATATCCATGTCCCTTGCCTCCAAGACTGTTCTAGGAGTCAATGTCCTCACCAATCCTGCATGACCAACAGCTTCCCTCAAAGTGCTGCTGAACATTTCTCGACAGTCCTTGTCAGCCTTCGTATCAAACTCCAGTAAAACGTCCCCGGATCTAGTTTGACGGATCGAACGAATTTCCGGATGGCAGGCCTCTGGCTTCACCTTCTCCCTCAAACTCTTCACAATTTCTGCATAAGTCTTCCCAGCTGCTGGTTGGATCAGAACAGCCTTGGGTCGTGATCGATTAGGGGATTTCCGAGTCTTGCTCTCCCGAACTGGTGGTTCCGTCCTTTGTGACAACAGAGAAGCGCTTTCTGACCACGACACAGCGATACCGGAGGACCTCCTCCGTCGGACCGTCGCCCATTCTGACAAATTTTCCTCCTGCTTATCGGAATCTACTGGAGGCGATTGAATGGGGTTATCAGGGCTATCAAATGCCACTATCACCTTCTCATGCCCTAAGATATGCTCTTCCACTGCAGGCAGAACCCCTTGCTTCTCAAGCCAATTGTCCCTGCACGATAGAATGATATCGATGGCTTCCTCTATCTCCGCTATTCCATTTTTCACGTCATTAGATATATTCTTCTGTCTTCCTGTAGCAAGCTTCATCTTTCTGATGACATCAATGCATCTTGTCAAAGCCTTATCAATTGGAGTAGCGTCTGCACTTGTATCCTTCGAGCTACTAATAGAATCCATGATGGCAGATTTCCCAAAAATAAGCTGATGCCGATAGCAAAACACAAATACCGTCGAAAATCTATAGTATGATAGGATGGTTGCTACGTACTCATTGTAGCGGGTCTCTAATGACCGCTGTCTCCTAGTAGTCCAGACCTACTATCTACCCCCTAAACGACGAGACCTATAAGGTTACCACAGAATTACTCTCGACACAGATGGCCTTGGATTTCAAAAGCGCACGAAGTATGAATGTCGTCACTGCAATTTCTATGATTTCAATAGTCTATGTCAAAACCTTAACCTAAAATAATAATAATAATAATAATAATAATAATAATAATAATAATAATAATTGACAATCCCGCGCCAAAGAGGTGGACGAGTGCTCACGGACATTATCCAATTGCATGCATAGCAAGTGAGGAATCTTCAGAGATATTTTCTGGGCAGAGATGACTCTCCCATACATCAAGCCGCTGTGAAGGCAGATGACAAGTACACACCGCTGGATCTTCTTCACGTAAGGGATATACAGTTAGCCACGGATAAGGAATGTTCAACCATCAAGCTTCAGCAGTGGACGCAGAAAGCTCTGCACGGTCGTCATCCGTATGATCTCAACCAGAAACATGTCGACATTGATGCGTCAAACAGCTGGTTGACTAATGCGGACCTATTCACTGAGACTGAAGGATTCATGGTTGCAATCCAGGATCAAGTTGTGGCTACCAAAAATTATCTTAAATATATAGTTAAGGCAAATATTCAGGATGATAAATGCTGAAGATGCCAACTAGAACCGGAAACAATTCATCATATCACAGGAGGCTGCCAAGCAATCTCCTGTACTGATTACATGAAAAGGCACAACCAAGTGGCCAAAATAATGCACCTACACCTTGCTCAAAAGCACTTATTATCGGAAAATACTTTGCCTTACTATCAGTATGTTCCTGACGCCGTTTTGGAAAATCCTAGCCACAAATTGTTATGGGACCGATCAGTTATTACTGATAAAACCATACCAGCAAACCGGCCAGATATCGTTCTTGTGGACAAGGTGCAGAAGAGGACCTTCCTAATTGATATTGCAGTGCCCAATTCCCATAATCTGCAACAAACCTGCTGTGATAAGATCACCAAATATCTGCCCTTGGCTGAGGAAATACGGCAAATGTGGAGACAGGAAAGTGTAGTGGTTCTGCCCATAGTAATTTCTTCTACCGGCATCATCCCCAAATCATTGGCTCGCAATCTAGAAATATTGGGAATTCATCCTGGTCTACATATCACCATGCAGAAGGCCGTCATCTTGGAGACCTGTTCAATTGTTCGCTCGTTTCTCAATGTGCCACCTTAAGAGATTTAACCATACCGTCTTGCAAACAAGCCGACGATATGTTGATATGTCCCACTTATGTGGTGAAATGAATGTAAAATAATAATAATAATAATAATAATAATAATAATAATAATAATAATAATATAATAATAATAATAATAATAATAATAATAATAATGCTTGCCACGGTGGGTGAGTGGATAGCGTGTCGGTCTACTAACCCCAAGATTGCAGGTTCGCCCCTGGCTGCGGTAAGTGATTTTTGAAAGGCAGCAAAAATACGATACGCATGTCATACGAAGTTGGCATGTCAAAGAACCCATTTGAATTTAGTAGGCCGAGTTCATAATGGAAAAATTAATCTCGGGAGTTACCGCCAACACAAAGTTCCTCATTTCTCTACTAGAAAGCGCTATAATATTCAAGGAGCTTAGATATCTATTATCCAACCTCCTTGACTTTCATAGTGATTCAAGGAACAACGAAATTCGACATGCAAGCTACCCTCTGGGTGTCAAATTACAAAGCTTGCACCAAGCACCCGAGGGCATACGATATTATTATATTTTTTTAGGGGAAGAAATGCATTTACGCAGAGCGTCGGGCTCCTGCTCCTGAGTAGCAGACTACCGACTAAAACTCCCCCGTTACTTCTGAACACCAGCCTGGAACAGTTTAGCACATTACATCAGGCTAGAGTCATTTTATATTTGCCCGTAGGGCACTCTTCCGTAATGAATCATCTTCAGTGGCGATCCAGATCCGTCTTCTTTGTTCGGAGGATATCTTCAACAAAACTTGCTACAAGTTTCCAATGTTCTTCATTTTGTAGCATTACCGCAACAATATTGTCGGGAGATATCTCTACACCAATGTGATCTTGAAGAGACTGCCTATTTTGAACCCACCGTCCACAAGAGAAGAAGGTGTGATTAACATTATCTACCTCATTAACACAGTAGATACAATCTGGTGAATCCACATTACCCACCTACCTCATTAACACAGTAGATACAATCTGGTGAATCCACTTTACCCATCTTCTTAAGATAAGAACAGAAGTACCCATGGCCAGTCAAGCAAGAACTGAGTGAGATAATAACCAACCTCACCATGTTTTCTCTCTGCCCAAACCTGCACCTGGGGTATCATTCTCCTAGTCCACTGGCTTCGGTGTCCTTGCTCCCATTTGATCTGCCAATTGTGAAAAGTTTGTGCTCTTGCTGTTCGTCTTGCATTTTGTAAACCTACTTCCGATTTCCTCCAGTAAATTTACTTGCGTTCTTTCGCTAGAAAAAAAATTGGAATTATCCCAGCAATAACAAGAACTGCTTCTTCAGAGACCGTGCGATAAGCAGATGCCACGCGTAAAGCACCCCGCCTCTGCACTTGTGCTAGTGACTTCCTATAAATTTCCTTATCCAGGGCATCCGCCCATATTTCCGCTCCATACAGCAGAACTGAATGGATGGCTGTCATCAGTAATCTCCTCTTACTAGATTTTGGCCCACCAACATTGGCCATTAGCCGACTGAGAGACGTTACTCCTCTTGCAGCCTTATCTGCAGTCCGTCTAATTTGTTCTCCAAAATTCAGTTTATTGTCGATCATGAGGCCCAGATATTTTGCTGCTGGCCGCGTCTCTACTTGTATGTCTCCTACCTGTATTGGGAGTATTGTCTGAATTCTTTTATTTGTTAGGACTACAATTTCTGTCTTACTAAGTGCTAGAGACAGACCATTTCCCTCCATCCAACTTTTGTTCGTACGCATTACCTTATTGAGTCGCAACTGTGCCTGCTCGACACTTCTTCCTGCTACAAGAGCAGCAACATCATCTGCATAACCTACTAGGATAGTTTCATCAGGGACTTCAGATCTCAGCAAGCTATCATATGTGATATTCCATAGATCTGGTCCTAAAATCGAACCCTGTGCTGCTCCGGCTGAGACCCGTACCCTGCGTTGTCCTTCTGTCGTGTTATAAAGCAACGAACGATCTTTCAAGTAGGAATTTATCATCCGTAAAAGATAATTTGGAACATGAAATGTATTCTCCAACGCATTCAGCATGTCACTCCACTTGACAGAGTTGAATGCATATCTTACGTCAAGAGTAACAAAGAGAACACCACGACGGGAGTGGTGATTGTAATTCTCCGCCCGCTGGACAGCTGCAACAATTTCTTGTATCGCATCCAGAGCCGATCTTCCTGTTCGAAATCCATATTGTCTTGGTGATAAGTCGCCCGCTGCCTTGATCGCTTGGTGCAACCTGACCCTCAGAAGCTTCTCAAAGAGCTTCCCTGTTGTATCAAGAATACACAGAGGGCGGTATGATGATGGTAAATCCGGGTCTCCCTTTCCCTTATTAATGAGTGCCAGACGACAGACCTTCCAGCAGATGCTGAACACTGCTGCTTTTAGACACTCGTTGAACATTCGTAATATTAATTGTGGATGTAACTCGATTGTTAATTTCAGAATCTCATTTGAGATGCCGTCAGGACCAGGGGATTTTTTGCTTCGCAGAGACTGAGTAGCCCTACTCAACTCATCCTCAGTAAAAAGAGGAATTTCAATATCTACATCGAAATTATGCTCAGGGATTGTTGGATGTGTTGGGAAAAGAGTTTGGACAATAATGGCCATACTGTTTGCATCCATGACGCACGGTGTTCTTTGTGACCCAAGCTTCTTTCTGACAATTTTACAACCCAAACCCCATGGATCAGTGTCAATATCCTCACATAGCTTCCTCCAGCTCTCAGTTTTGCTTTGATTCATGGTTTTCCGAAGTAACCTCTTTGCATCTCTATGTTCGGCTGATGAGGCATTGGCATCATCCAGATTTCTTGTCCGTTGTGCGGCACGTCGGAGTCTGAGGCAATTCTGCCTCAATTCTGCAATTTCATGTGTCCACCAGTATGCAGGGCTCTTCCGATGGCGTTGGCATTGAGGTATACAAGCCAATGTAATAAGGTTCATAGTTGAGGAAACGAGAGTCTCAACATCAACTTCTCCGTCTGGCTCCATATCCTCAATTAGTTCTATACCACTGGCTAACGCCTCCTTAAATGCATCAAGATGGATCTTATTCAAATTCCATCTCCGTTGTTTCTGAGTAGATAAGTTCTTCCCACTTATATTACTGCACACATCAAAATTAATATATTGATGATCACTACCAGTGTAGTCTTCTATAACCTTCCATTCCTTGATGTGTGGTACTAACGTCTCAGAATTCATGGAGATATCCGGAATGGACTTTGTATAACCCGGACGCAGAAAGGTTGACACTGCACCTACATTTAAGATCAAAAGCCCTGTCCTTGATGCCATTTCCAGAGTGAACTTAACTAGGGAATTGGTATGTGGCATACCCCATTCCACTGCTCTGGCATTGATATCCCCAGCTACAATGATTGCTCCAGTTGTATTAAGAATGGCATCTTCCAGAGAGTTGACTTTCTGACGAAATTTTCCCATTGTTTCATTTGGAGTAAGATATACACTAAAATATGTGGCTACTCTAGTCTTTAACCAAACGAATCCGTTCCCGCTCCCATGTTCTTTAATTGGAATTTTTCCAGGGTCTAAGATCCAAATAGCAGAGGTGCCTAATTGATCTCTAAGCCAGAGAGGTGACTCCTTATCTTGGTACTGTTCACTAATTAACAACAGATCAGTTTGTTTCTCGGCAGCTAGCTGGTACAACAGATGATGGGCTGTTTTACTCCTTTCTATATTAGCTTGTAGAACTCGAATCATTTTCGTTTCAGGTACGTCGCTTTCTCCAGGGCCTCTCGGAACACCTTACATTGGCCCGATCCGGCCACATGACACAAATCCTGCTGCGTAATGTCACTCTCCTCGCATAAGACACACCACACTTCTTTGGGTTGATGCAATCCTTGGCTTTGTGATCATTCTGTCCACAGTAGAAGCGAGATTTGCTTCTGTCAGGGCCCTCACAAATTTTGGCTATATGACCATAACTAAGGCATCGGTAGCATCGAAGAACTGATATTCTCCGCCTCACTCTACAACTGACCCATCCTACTTGAACCAAACTTTCCCTGAGAAGATCATTTGCAGCTTTTTCTGGCAGAGTTATAACAGCCATTCTATGTTTCCGACT
Source organism: Meconema thalassinum (assembly GCA_946902985.2). Classification (NCBI taxonomy): domain Eukaryota; kingdom Metazoa; phylum Arthropoda; class Insecta; order Orthoptera; family Tettigoniidae; genus Meconema; species Meconema thalassinum. Next base: position 264,256,555 of record OX336390.1, on the reverse strand, counting down.
GTTAGTCTGCGTTACCATAATCCTCAGACCATCCGGGGGTTCGTTAATAATATCCTTAATGGACTCTAAAACTTCATCTTTCGTCGTGAGAGCATCAAGATCTCTAATCTCAATTGTCACCTTTGGCTCAAGATTGCGGACTGTCGCATCTTGTCCCAGGATATTCTTCAATGAGTCGCTAAATGCCGCATTATCTCGATTGCTTTTCCCAAGAGTAACAAGAAATTCCCCGGCTCTAGTCTGGGTTATAGACCTAACTTCCGTTCCTGTGTCAGCAGGATTTGCCTTCTGCCGAATCTTCCGTAGCACATCGGCATACGACTTGCCTTCTGCTGGCTTAATTAACACAGCTGGCAGTCGAGACTTTGTTGGTTGCTTCTTGAGCATTTGACTCTGTCTCTTGCCTGGAGAATCTTCCCGCTGCAATTCTACCTGCATTTGATTCCTTTTCTCTCGTGGTTTCTTCCTGGCCACAACCTTAGTCCATGACTCTACTTCTCCTCTTTCCTTTTCTTTAGGGGCAGATGACCTCGTAGTTTCGCCCCTTAAAACAACAATAACTAACTAACTTTCCTTTTCTTCCATTTCTCTTTCGTCATCAAGAGAGTTAGATGCTTGTGCTCGATCAGTTATTGTGGTTTCGTCGACTTGTTTTTTCTCCTTGTACCTAGCATTCTTACAGAAGACAATGCTGTCAATGGCCTCCTCCATCTCCACAATACCATCCTTCACATCCTTGGACATGTTTTTCTGTTTCGCTGCAGCAAGCTTCATCTTTTGAATAATATTATAGCATTTCTGCAATGCCTCTTCTTCCGTTCTCCTCAGTTTGTCAAGATGTTGGGATGGGAGAAGTATTGTATCTTCCGCAACTGCCCCATCACTCGATGACTCTCCGGTTATATTCACCTTAGACAATCGAGGCCATACCTCAGTTTTCCAGTTCGCATCTCTTTCTTGGCTCGTTAGAAGACGATTCATGTTCCGAAACTGGTAAAGTGTAAGTCAGGCCAGTGGTGTGGGAAGAAAATAGCGCTGACTCCAAAGAGTCCAGACCCTCCCTCTATTCAAGCTCGTACCCAAGGTAGCGGGGCTCTAATGGCCGCCGAAGTAGGCCAGACCTTCTTACTGCCCCCTGACGACGGAACCTATAGGCTCTATTGACTATACTACTAATCTAAGCTCAGATGGCTTTGGATAATACGATTAGATTACGTCACTTCCTGGCACAGAGGAAACTTCATGCTCTATGAGCTTTTTTTTTTAGCGTATGGCTGTTAGTGCCGGGAGTGTCCGAGGACATGTTCGTCTCGCCAGTTTTGTAGCTGCTTCGAGACGGACACCCAAAGGGTGAGCTACAAGTACCGTTGGGGAGGAAAGTTGGAAGGGGAAGGTCGAGGAGTTGGAAGGTAGCGGCTGTGGCCTATAGTTAGGGACCAACCCCGGCATTTGCCTGGAAGGAAGATGGGAAACCACAGAAGACCATCTTCAAGGTTGCCGGCGGGGGGATTCGAACCTCCTCGCCTTCCGGATGTGAGCGACTGACAGCAGTCATGCCGTAACGACCACGACTAACTCACCCGGTCTCTATGAGCTAATAGTACACGATAAAACTTAACCCCAAAATCACGTAACAAATCCAGTCTACACTCGATGAAGTTGATTTGAGGAATACAATTTAGTGAGCACTGTATGTTAAACTATGAACTATGATACACACTGACCTGTCCCCAAGCTGGAATACAATTCTCACTTCCACAAATAACAATTTTTTCGATAAATACACCAGTACCGCACAAGCACACTGTATGTCAAACATGTCCATCACAACCAATAATATTATAATACGATAATAATAATAATAATAATAATAATAATAATAAATGCAACAAAAATTAATATCGAAGAACACAAAATTAAGATATTACACCACAGTAATCAAACTTGAAGCACTATACGCCCCAGAATCCTTGATCATTGGGGGCAGATCTCTCATCAAAAACGCAGAGAAATAAGAAAGGAAAATGTTTGGTGCAATCTGTTCAGAAGGAATCTGGATGAAACGGAAGACTCAGGAGCTTCATCAGCCTGCTGAAAAGATCACTGACACCTACAGTAAAAGGCGATTGAAGTTTTACGGTCACATTCACAGAATGAACAATGACAGGCTCACCAAAAGGATTCTCAACCTTGCTCTCTCAAGAAAAGTCAAGAACGACTGGCTTAATGTAATAGAAAAAGACCTTCAAGAAATTGTCATTACGGAGGAAATTTTACATAATCATAACTAGGGCCCGGATGTTGATGCGGTGAAAAGTTTAAAAAATGCACTTACTTTTTTAAAAAATGACTGTAATAAATTACCTAAAAATTCCAAAAATGCACAATAAAATGGAGAAAATGATCTTATAATAATAAGCTCACCAATATATCAAAAATGACAGCTTAAGCACAAACTAAAATGTCAATCAAAATACTTAGATTTCTAGGACTTAACAAAAGGTTTAAGTTCACTTTAGTCTGAGTTGCACTGCACTACGAATGTTATTCTGATGTCAAATTGTAAATGATCTGCGGTTATCAACCAACAAGTTTTTATATCTCAAAAAGCTGCGTTCAACATTAACTGATGTGATCGGAGCGTATTTGAAGTGAGTAGTTTACACCAGAAAGAATGTCAGAGAATTTGCATAATGTTTTATACCCTTGTTTTTGTCCAGCACTTTTTTCAGCTTTGATGCAATACCGGCAGCAATTTCACCACGATTGTTGCTAAGACTAGTTTCCACTCGGTTGATTAAGGAAATGGAATCAATATTTTAATATTTTAAATTATCATGTATCAGCTTCTAGCTTCTTCTTAACTCTGAGGGACATAACTCCCTCATATAAAGCTGTGACACGGCTAAATTGAAAAATAAAACAACCTTAAAAGGCCGATTTCTCTAAAACAAGACCAAAACAATCTACCAAACTTTAAAAAATGCTCTTAAAATGGAAAAATAGCAAAAAATGCAAAAAGATGCAAAATAAAAATTACATATTTGAATACGTGGTGGCCCGTATGGAGTTTCTATATACTTCAGCATTGTTTTAGACAGCTCAGTAAAAAGATGACATGTCATCAACATCCGGGCCCTAATCATAACCATAATTGGACGGCGTTATGCATTAAGCGACTAAGCGCCAATTTTTGGAAATTGAGTTATTAGCACCATCTAGTGTGTATGGTCTGGAACTACATTCTTTTTACATAAGTATGCAATGTTTCTTAATATTAACCGTTAATTTTATAGAAAAGACTAAGCGCCATTCCCTTTATCTTTGGTTAAGATTTTTGCATTAATCGTCTATGAGGCGAAACTATGAAGCTATCCTTCGAAATGCTATATTGAGTTCTGCAAGAAACAGCCAAGCGACATTTCATTGTCTCTCACACTTTGTCTGGGTTGTCTGGTAGAAGAGCTTTGACGAGAAGTTACACTCTGGCATGAGTATCCGTCTGTAAAATGTGCTTTGTCCAGACCCTAAGAATATCAGGGGATCGCATTAACAACTATCTTAAGAAAGCCAACGAACTACAAAAAAAAATAACAGAGGTAAATCAGGAGGTTATAACAGAATAACTGATAGTAAGATGGCTGAAATTATCGAGCACATTGATACATTTCCTAAGTACAAGTCACATTATTGCAGATCAGAAACAAGCACTCTCTTTCTCCCGTCACATGTCACACTTCCAGTTATGTATGACTTATACATAAAGGAATATTCTCAGCCAGTTTCCCTCTCACGCTATAAGAAATTATTTTACTCCAGATTCAACCTACGACGAAAACCGCTTAAGAAAGACACATGCAACTTTTGTGACTCTACAAATGCTCAAATAAACAATAAAAATGGTGACACTGATGTGCTAAAGATAAAGTTGCTTGCTCATCAGGAGGATGCAGAAAATGCTCGAAGTTCAATGAACAGTGACTTTCAAAAAGCAACCGAAATTAATGGACTGTCGGTGCTTAGCTTTGATATGCAGAGGACACTGCCCCTGCCGAGAATTCCAACAAACATAATATTCTACAAACGTCAGTTATGGCTGTATAACTGTGGAATTCATGACGCTTCATCGAACAAAGGCTTCTGCTACCTGTGGCTCGAGGGCCAAGCTGGGCGTGGAGCCCAAGAAGTGGGCTCTTGTCTAAGAAATTACATTACTGAACATTTAGAAAAAGGCACGGATCAACTTGTGCTTTGGTCCGATTCCTGCGGAGGGCAGAATCGGAACATAAAAATGGTCCTATTGCTGAAGTCTGTCATGGAGTCACATCCAACTCTAAGGACCATAAAAATGCGATTTCTGGTTTCCGGGCACAGCTATTTGCCCAATAATGATGATTTCCGAGATATTGAAAGTGCCTTGAAGTTTCATCAAAGACTATATACACCAGAAGATTACAAGGATTACTTGCCGAAAGAAGAACAAGCTGGTCGGGAAATAAATGAAAAGAGAAGCTTTTGTGGGCACGGCATCCGTAGAGAAACAAATAATAAATAGGAAGAAAGATACCAATGGCAATGGAGTTAGCTGGCTAACAACACGGGAAATTGAAGTAAGTAAGGAAAGCCCATGGCTGTTGACTTTAAAACGTACTTTCGATGACAAAGACGGCCAAGTAATCAATTTGAAGAGGAGAAATAGCGCACGCAAATGTAACCAGAATAACCTCAGTTTTTGCCTTAATGCACTATGGCCAAACGGAAAAGCTATATCAGAGCCAAAATAACAGGATCTCAAAAGTGTCATACATCTGATACCTTCCGATGCCAAGGAGTTCTACGAAGGCCTTCATTCAGATGGAAACAGTTTTGACGATAACGACGGTTTTGGTAGTGAACTCGATTTCTCGATGTAAGATGAAACCTAAGACTGTGTCAATTTCCTATTGTGTGAAAAACATTTACATCATTAAGTAGAATGTAACACCAATGTTTATAGCATTAGTTAATTTAGTATAATTATTGCTTTAAGTTTGAATCTGGTATTCAAATGTATCTGTGTTTCTATTAGACTATTGAGAATAAAATTGCAATTGAGGACACACGAGTACTCATTGTACAATAGGCCAATCCAGTCTTGCATATGCGGATGATGTTGCTTTGCTGGGAAGGACATCAGGATATGTGAAGAGGGCATTTGTTGAATTAGACCAGATGGCTTCAGGAGCTGGGCTGAGGGTGAATAGCACGAAGACAAAGTATATGACCACCGTGAGGCAGGTGAGGTACGCCAGGAGCTTGTTATTGATAATAATAAGACTTTCGCTAAGACCAGCACTTTCAAATACCTTGGATCGACTATCACCGAGGGATCTGACTGTCTCGAGGAAACCAATGAGAGACTGCGCTCCGGGAACCGAAGCTACTTCAGTCTCTCCCATCTGCTGCGATCAAGAACGTTATCATGCAGTTGTAAGAGACAGTCATCCGACCTGTTGTCACCTATGGGTGTGAGACATGGGTGTTGACTAGGAGGAATGAGGATTTGTTGAACAGGTGGGAGAGGAAGGTACTCCGTAAGATCTATGGGCCTGTGTGTGATCGTGGAGTGTGGTGCCTCCGCACCAACAAGGAGATCTATGATCTGTAAGGGGACCCTACTATCGTCGCAGAGGTCAAGAGTTCCCGGATTCGGTGGCTTGAACATGTCGAGCGAATGCCGGAGTCAAGGAAGATGTATCAGGTCTTCCTTGGGCGGCCAGCTGTAAAGCGAGGACGGGGGCGACCGAAAAAGCGCTGGCTGGACGATGTCGAGGAGGATCTCAGAATGCTACGTCGCAGAGCTTGGAGGAGGCGTGCACGGGATAGGAAAAGCTGGAAGACTGTGGTGGAGCAGGCCAAGGTCCTTCATGGACTGTAGTGCCACGGGGTAAGGTAAGGAGTACCCATTGTACGCGTCAAAGTCTCCAGAAACTGGCATTAAAATAAAAATGTATAAAGGGCTAAAAGACTAAGAAAGGTGCTTAGACGATTTACGCATAACTATCGTGTTCGATAGAATAACGTAACAACAAGCTATTCACCAAAAATGGCGCTTAGCAGTTCTATGCGTAACTAAACTCACAGATAACATAAAGCAGCTAAGTGTCAATTGCTAATAAATCAATTGTTTGCTGTATTTTTTGTAATTTAAACGCAATAACTATCAACAATGCATATAGGTAAGGGTTTGTTTGCTTTTAAAACTCAAACTTGGCTAACAGGAGAGGATTTGTGATAGTTTAAATGTCAAAACTTTCAATCACGTTTTTCTCAATATCAGCATTTGGTGGATAGCTGTTTAATGCATAACGCCGTCCAATTTATCTGAGAAAATTACTACCAGGACCAAGAAATCATGTACGGAAGAGCGGAGGAAGAATTTTGGTGTTCAGATGAAGAGATTTAGGGAGAAGAAGAACAGTTATAAGCAAAATAAGTTCTATCGCGCTCCACAGATGGGCATAACGATGTAAAAAGTGCAATTAGAAAGCACTTCTCTTTCGTTTTCATGTGTCTCTCTCTTCCTCTGAACCCGGCCAAAGTCGTCCTATTTTTTAAGAGCGTTAAACATTCCTCAGTATGCTTTCCTTCGGAGGGGAAGTAAAGCCGGCGGCCCCATGACATAGATTTATGGCATGTTAAAGAACCTTCAACTAATTACACCTGTGTGAAACTAAATTAACATATAGGTTAAACAACGCGCTTAAGGTTGCTACGTTCGTCACCAGGAGCCGACTATAGTGGCGTCTAGTAGCCAAGTTCTGAACTAGTAGTTGTTGACGGTGGCGTTTGGCCGCAAAAGTAGGAACTACTTGAAATTCAATATCTGCAGTCCTTATTGAATAAAAAAAAACAGATAACACACAATAATACAGACATCACAATTAACACCGGATATCAGACAGATTCTACACACACCCAAAGTACACGGGGCTACATGACCGCGTTGTCGCAGCCCCTAAACTAAGGAACCAACCATCTCTTCCTCTGAAGTGCTGAAATAGTTAGGATTTAGCACTCACCAGGCATGCTGCAACTGCTTGCATGACTCGACTCATTCAGATAAGATACATTTACGAGTGGACAGTCGAGTCGAATCAGCGTCTTTCGTTCATAAAACGGGGATGTCCAATTATTTTGTAGTCTACTGCAGATTCGAAAAATTCTTTTTCATAAAATGTTAGAATTTTCTAATGTCAAAACTTGTAATGAAAGCACTATTATCCGGTTCGTGCAACACAATTAGGATTGAAGAATGGATCTGAAGGCAGCATATTTTGGCTCGTATGACGAGAGCACTAAATTACTTTTAAAGATCACTGTAGTGCTCGCGAGCACTAGGATGACAATGCCTCATGTAGGGTATCGGATCATTGAGATATTTGAGCAAAGGTAAATCACTTATAATTTCTTTTGAGATGTTTTTGCCTTTCAGCGTCCAATCTAGTCTGCAAGCCTCTGTTTTCAAACAAGTAGTGTCTGTGATTTCCTTTTAGCAGCTAGCACTGCCGCCTCATAATTTTCTACAATTTGAAATTGTTGAACACTGAATCTAATTATCACCTACTGCTCGGGTCCAAGCTCTATGAACTTGCGGGGTGAGGGGAAATAGCAGGGAAGGGTCGGGCGTCGGGTGAAAAGAGAATGATATGTCAACAGCCCACAGTGATACATGGTATTCCTTTCTATTCCAATACTGCTAACATTGGGCCGTTGCTCAAACCACTGTGGGGTTAGGAATGAGTGAGTGAGTCACCGACCAATGTATTTGGTTCTGTACTAAGCACGGACCGAGAAACCTCATCACTCGTCAACACCACCACTCATAGTCCGCGATGAACATTCCTCTCAGGTTCACGCAGCTTAGACCCGAGCAGTACTAGGTCTACCGCTGCTCATTAACTTATTAGTTATTCTCTTCTCATCACATGACCCCACCGTCTGAGTCGGTTCATGCAAACAGCTTCATCTGACGTGTTTATTTTTAACTCAGCCTTACCTCTTCATTACGAATACCTTCCTGCCATTGCTTCCATCTATTTGTCCCAGCAATCATTCGTGCTACTCTCATTTCTGGAACCTCACTTATGTATGAGTCCACCTCTTGGATAGGGGCTAGCGTTCTTGGCTGTCGCCCTGGAGATCAGGGTTCGATTCCTGGCTCTGCCAAGAAATTCTATTATGGTCTGAGAACTGGAACGGAGTACACTCAGCCTCGTGAGGCGTCCTTCAAGTGGTTTTCTGTGGTTTCCCACTTCTACTCTAAGTAAAGTGTACCCCGTTCCAGCCCTCACACCATAATTTAAATTTCTTGGCAGGGCCGAGGATTGAACCCGGACATCCGGGGCGTCAGCCAAGAAAGCTAGCTACTACACCACGAGATGGTCTTAGATTAATACACGTAGCCTATTTGGAACAGTAGACAGTTTCACTGTTATTAAATGAATATCTGTGCCAAAGTTCAACAGCTAATCATTTCACCATAATGCAAATACGAATAGTCTTAATTACAAACTGGAACCATGAGGATAATGCGAACTGGTAAGTTTTGTGGATGCGTTTGAGAAATTGCGTTACATTTGGTTAAACTCACTAATTGTTCCTGGTCCGTCCTTAATCAGCTTTATTTTTAATGTGATTCTCATCTTCGCTTCATTACAACATGTTTTTAAAAAGGAAACATAAAAAGTTTGTTCTACTTTGAGAATTTGAAGCACGGAAATAACATCTGTGTTTCTGTGAAACTAACGAAAATCTTCTTAATTACTCTGAGATAACACTGACGACGGCTTTTATAAACGCCAGATAGCGCTGTAGATGGGAACATTGTGTTCACCCGAGCACACACAGACGCAATTTAGCTATGCAAATATTCTTCGTGTTGATAAAAACTTTTTTCTCAACCATTTTATATTATTTCTCCAGGTTATTTTTCGTTTGAATACATTTCAACAATCCCTAATTTATGCTACGTTCTCCCATATTTCCATATTTTCTCTCGTTACACAGTAAAATCCGTTTTGAAATAGTGGTTTAAAGAATTATCCGGTATTACATTTAGAATCTTTCTATCTGGTGGTTGTAGTCTAATAGTTTACTCTTCTGATTGGCAAAATCCGAAGATTTACTTTCTTACCTTTTTTTTACGGTACCGTAGTATTAAAGAATTCAATTTCCCTTCATAGTATCACAACTTGTGCGATGTGGTTTGCAGACCAAGCGACTCTAAGCTTGGTATTTCTTCCACTTTCTAGTGCCATACTCCTCTCTTTGATATTTGCCGTTGACCTCACTTGCTCTTCTCTTGTTTTTTTCTGACCCCGATAGTATTATGGTATCTAAGATTCCTTAAAATTTCCCGTCGCAATTAACCCTTGCATATTCTTTCATGATACACTCTTTTTTTGAAGGATCAGCAGTAGGTTACTGTGCACTTCCTTCATTAACAATTTCATCTACCTGTTGTAAGAGACTAACACGTTCAGTTTAGAATCATGTGCGAATCCGCACCTAGCACGTCTATGCAACAACCGTGCAGTCTCTAGGGCTCACAACCCCGAGCTGAGTCCGTTTCTCTACTATTTTTTAGTGACTTATGGACTGGCTCTGTCATCCTTTCCTGACTATCTCGTGGTGTAACGGCTGTTGCTCCGGAGGTTCGGGTTCAATTTCTGGCTCTACCAACAAATAATTCTGGTTTGAGGCTGTAACGGGTACAATCTACCTCTTGTGGAAGAACTGAGAAGAAGTGGGTTCAATTCCCACCTAAGCAATCCTGGAAGTAGTTTTCCGTGGTTTCCCCGCTTCTACTCCAGACGAATGCCAGGATGGTTTCTAATTTGAGGCTACGGCTGCATCCTTCCCAATCATCACTTGAATTACATATACACACAATAATACAGCCATTATAATAACACATATTATTATCAGACGTAATTGCACACACAGCCAATTACATGAAGCTAAATGACCACGATGACGAAGCCCTTCAAATGAAACAACAACAACAACTACAACAACGTCTTTTCCTTTCCTTTAATTACTCTACTTTTGTCCAAGTCGCTCTATCGTCATTCGTCGCGGGTTGATGCCATTTGTTTTGTCTCTATTTTATTTCCTTTGTTTATCCTTTTCTTTTTCTAGTATGCAAGTTAGTTCTTAGCACGATAAGTAGCCGGAAGTGGTAGTGACTTGCGTAGCAGCAGTAGTGATCATTATCCTTCCACTACGACCACTACCACCAGCCAGTTTCAGAAATGAACATTTTTTTCTATATTAATGTTTTTGTTAAAAAAGGGCAGACATTACGGGTTACCTGTCCCTACATTTTAGGATGAAAGTTATTATCTTATGCTAAGGTGTATGTTTCACTAAACTCAAGCTCCTAAACCAGAGTTAGAAGGTGTGGTTTGTACCAAAATCTTCCAAATCGTCTCAATAGTACAGGAAAAAAATCTGGCATTTCTTGATACGTCAACGAAAATATATTAATTTGTTTGTAAAGTTTATACAAATAAACAAGTCGATAGCCCCTGGAAGAACTGTGTCACGTACAGTCCGCATAGCACTATAGCCTGGCGGGTAGTCTGTACACATGGGACGCACACAACCCAGATAGCCCCTGGCAGAACTGTGCCGCGTACAGCCCGCATGGTACTAGAACCGGGCAGGTAGTCTGTACACATGGGGCGTACACAACCCATTATGCGAGAATTCTCGCACGGGCCTCATGGGCTCACAACCCGGAGCTCAGTCCGTTTCTCTACTATTTTTAGTGACTTATAGACGGGCTCTTAACCCCTTTGGCAGGATCCTTACATGCTGTGGTCACCTCCCTGCGTCAGGAACTCCGGAGGACCACAATTGCCAATGCATCAGGTCAGACAGTGCGACATTAGCTGCACGTCGGACTGCAGTCACAGGGGTTTGCACCAGAAGTCCTCTTAAACTACACCATAGGTGAGGAGCATAGTGGGTAACAACCGATCGTACATGGTGCCGGGAACATCGGGAGCGTACGCTCTTTTCGGACAAGTGTATCCAAGATAAGGGGATATTTGCCTCAAGACTCGGTGCTTAGCACAGCGTAGTGTTGAAACATATCTCGGGACCAGAGAGACCCATTACACGTTATTCAACTGCCACACAATAAACGATGATTTTGTGATCCAATACCTACGTAGCAATCGTGCCTCTGTCACACTTGTATTTGCTGTGAATCACTGATTGTATTCGGTTTCTCTTTGTATGCACCCTCCGTGTTGTGTACTAACATAACAAAATAGTGCTTCAATGAATACAGAATATGCAAACCATTATCTGGAACTCGGAATGCAAAGTCTCCGCATAATGACATGAGTACAGTATTATGATAGTGAACAGTCTATTTGTATACCAAGTATTAGCTTAATATAATCATTCTGCTCAGCTCCAAACGGAAGTCTTTTGTGAACCTGTGACTTTGTCCCACAGATGTGGCATGCACTTTATGTCAAGTGCTCCTTTTTCTTTAATATCTTTTCTCAAGTGAACTATTTGCAAAGTTACTGCAGGACGGTAGGCAAGAATGCCACTAAATATGCAGAAAGGCTTTTAGCAAAATGAGAAAAGAAGAATTTAATCTCTACATTCCATCTCCAGCGCTGTTTACATTTAAGATGTCTTGCTCCATACGAAGTAGAAGAAACATCGTGCGTGTAATGTATCAAACTAAGGGGTCTAGCAGTAAAAGTATTGTTATAGCATTCACCCAGCAGCGTTGCATGCTCGACATGCCCCCGCATCCCTTCGTATCAGTGCAAAGTACAGTTCTCTTACTTTCCTCGCCCGGCTCGATTTTAAAAGCTAACTGAGCATGTTTACATTTCCATGTCTATGTGGAGCCAGGGCTCTCCCAGCGTTGTCAACCCTCCACCGTATCAAGCAGCGAGACAGGACAGAACTGCGTGCAACTGGGCAACACTGAAGATCTGACAAGCGAACCGGTAGCCATGTCTGGACTTTGGACTCCACGTAGAGTGACAGAGCAAGCATGCTATTGGTTGATAACCATCAGCTACTGGTCAGCAGTGTACAATGGTTATTGTCGGCCTTACGTTTGAGTTGCCGGTCGTTAACGAGGAAAGTGTATTATTTGGGACTGAATTCACACGTGTGATATAATAATACATCACAACATGTAATTGGTTCTATATTTAAGTGACTCCGGCATGTCCCATGCTGATTTCTAAAGTTTTATTAATATATTTTATCAGAAGCTATTGGCAGAAACTAATCGATTTTTTTCAGGGAAGTTCTTCAAGACTCTCTCCTTACTTTAATACAGGTATTTTGAAAATAAATTGTGTTTTAAAAAAATATTTTTCATGCTTTTATTAAAATGGCTACATTTTAACAGCACTTTTAAGAACGTTTCCATCTGGTAAAATTGAATCACTTATTTGTGAAGGGCCTCTTGTCACAAAATCCAAATTTTCGGTAAATAAGGAAAAACTGTTCATTTCTTAAACATAATTAAAAGGATGAAATTTAAATTTTTACTGTGATTTTAGATATCCTCATAACTCTATTTTTGTTGTTGAAATTTTGTCTTAACATCTGAACCTTCTTTTCTATTTTTGAAAGTCGCTGACATGAGCCATTTAATAAACAAAGGTGAAAACTGTTATAATACAGTTGATTTTCTCAAAGAACCGTAAATTGTTAGTTTAAATTAAAAAGAACATGTTTCATTTTGTACTGAAACAAACTTCTAAAATTACTTCTAAAATTTCAGTTTTGTACGTTGAAAAGTTCCGGAAGAAATGTTTTTTTTGGTATTAAGAAATATATTTTAGCGAGAATTTCGAATGAAAACTTTTTTTTTTTTAGATCATGCCAGTCCATATTATTCCCCTTCTTTCATTTGAAGTACGATCCTACATTTTGCCGTTCTTTCATGTCCCTTTGCCCTTGCTTCTAAGTCAGCCTGGCTGTGTGGCTCAGTGGTAATGTTCTCGCCTGCTGATCCCAAGATAGCAGGATCAAATCCCGGTGCAGTCAGTTGATATTCGAGTGCGCGCTAATGCGAAGGATTCGTGCCAGTAGATTTACTGGCACGTTAAAAATCTTCTTCGGGGCAGAATTCCGGCACCCTGGCATCTCTAATAGCCGCAGGAGTTAAAAGGGACGTAAAACCAATAACATTATTCTTTCTGAGTAGATGTATTTTATGTGTTTTGTCTAATAGAAAAAAAACAGTTTGTTGGTGTGTTTATTAACAGGACGCACGAATGCGTAGCCTCAGGAATTAGCTATATATATATATATATATATATATATATATATATATATATATATATAAACAAGATGTTCAGTAAAGAACATATAGCCTACTTTCTCCTAAATGCATGGGTATTGTTATAACTCTTTGTCCTTTTCAAGGATATGATTGAATGTTGGTTGTAGTTGCTTGTTGAAATACAACGTGCTATAGGGATATTAAACATGAATATGAGGTGCCCTTTGCTAGTGCTACCTCTGTACCAAATTTCGTTCCATTCGGTTTCACCGTGTTTGAATTAATAGGGGGAATAGATTCTGACATAAAGATGGCCGCCATCTGCAAACTATTAGGCGAATGACCTATTAGATTGGTCAAAGGATGCTCCATAAAGGTATGTAGTTGCAGAATTTGGTAGAGATCGGATGGTTATGTTAGTCGTAATTTGATTTAAGCTTTAAACATTTGTGTGGCCGCCATTACGTTTCAGTCAATTTGGCGGCGATATTAATCATGACACTGAGATGCCCATTGCTAGTGCTATCTCTGTACCAAACTTCGTTCCATTCGGTTTCACCGTGTTTGAATTAATAGGGGGAATCGATTCCGACACAAAGATGGCCGCCATCCGCAAACTATTAGGCGAATGACCTATTAGATTGGTCAAAGGATGCTCCCTCCATAAAGGTATGTAGTGGCAAAATTTGGTAGAGATCGGATGATTAGGTTAATCGTAATTTGATTTAAGCTTTGAACATTCGTGTGGCCGCCATTACGTTTCAGTCAAGATGGCGGCGATATAAAACACGACACTGAGGTGCCCTTTGCTAGTGCTACCTCTGTACCAAATTTCGTTCCATTCGGTTCCACCGTGTTCGAATTAATAGGGGGAATCAATTTTGACATAAAATTGGCCGCCATCCGCAAACTATTAGGCTAATGACCTATTAGATTGGTCAAAGGATGCTCCCTCCATAAAGGTATGTTGTTGCAAAGTTTAGTAGAGATCGGATGGTTATGTTAGTCGTAATTTAACTTAAGCTTTGAACATTTGTGTGGCCGCCATTACGTTTCTGTCAATATGGCGGCGATATGAAGCATGACACTGAGATGCCCTTTGCTAGTGCTACCTCTGTACCAAATTTCATTCCATTCGGTTTCACCGTGTTTGAATTAATAGGCGGAATTGATTTTCACACAAAGATGGCCGCCATCCGCAAACTATTAGGCTAATGACCTATTCATTTGGTCAAAGGATGCTTCCTCTATAAGGGTATGTTGTTGCAAAATTTGGTAGAGATCGGATGATTAGGTTAATCGTAATTTGATTTAAGCTATGAACATTTGTGTGGCCGCCATTACGTTTCCGTCAAGATGGCGGTGATACAAAACATGACACTGAGGTGCCTTTTGTTAGTACTACCTCTGTACCAAATTTCGTTCCATTCGGTTGTACCGTGTTTGAATTAATAGGGGGAATCGATTCTGACACAAAGATGGCCGCCATCCGCAAACTATTAGGCGAATGACCTATTAGATTGGTCAAAGGATGCTCCTTCCATAAAGGTATGTAGTTTCAAAATTTGGTAGAGATCGGATGATTAGGTTAATCGTAATTTGATTTAAGCTTTGAACATTCGTGTGGCCGCGATTACGTTTCAGTCAAGATGGCGGCGATATAAAACATGACACTGGGATGCCCTTTGCTAGTGCTACCTCTGTACCAAATTTCGTTCCATTCGGTTCCACCGTGTTAGAATTAATAGGGGGAATCAATTTTGACATAAAGATGGCCGCCATCCGCAAACTATTAGGCTAATAACCTATTAGATTGGTCAAAGGAGCCCTCCATAAACGTATGTTGTTGCAAAGTTTGGTAGAGATCGGATGGTTATGTTAGTCGTAATTTAACTTGAGCTTTGAACATTTGTGTGGCCGCCATTACGTTTCTGTCAATATGGCACCGATATAAAACATGCCACTGAGATGCCCTTTGCTAGTGCTACCTCTGTACCAAATTTCATTTCATTCCATTCGGTTTCACCGTGTTTGAATTAATAGGCGGAATTGATTTTCACACAAAGATGGCCGCCATCCGCAAATTATTAGGCTAATGACCTATTCATTTGGTCAAAGGATGCTTCCTCTACAAGGGTATGTTGTTGCAAAATTTGGTAGAGATCGGATGATTAGGTTAATCGTAATTTGATTTAAGCTATGAACATTTGTGTGGCCGCCATTACGTTTCCGTCAAGATGGCGGCGATATAAAACATGACACTTAGGTGCCTTTTGTTAGTACTACCTCTGTACCAAATTTCGTTCCATTCGGTTGTACCGTGTTTGAATTAATAGGGGGAATCGATTCTGACACAAAGATGGCCGCCATCCGCAAACTATTAGGCGAATGACCTATTAGATTGGTCAAAGGATGCTCCTTCCATAAAGGTATGTAGTTGCAAAATTTGGTAGAGATCGGATGATTAGGTTAATCGTAATTTGATTTAAGCTTTGAACATTCGTGTGGCCGCGATTACGTTTCAGTCAAGATGGCGGCGATATAAAACATGACACTGAGATGCCCTTTGCTAGTGCTACCTCTGTACCAAATTTCGTTCCATTCGGTTCCACCGTGTTCGAATTAATAGGGGGAATCAATTTTGACATAAAGATGGCCGCCATCCGCAAACTATTAGGCTAATAACCTATTAGATTGGTCAAAGGAGCCCTCCATAAACGTATGTTGTTGCAAAGTTTGGTAGAGATCGGATGGTTATGTTAGTCATAATTTAACTTGAGCTTTGAACATTTGTGTGGCCGCCATTACGTTTCTGTCAATATGGCACCGATATAAAACATGCCACTGAGATGCCCTTTGCTAGTGCTACCTCTGTACCAAATTTCGTTCCATTCGGTTTCACCGTGTTCGAATTAATAGGGGGAATCAATTTTGACATAAAGATGGCCGCCATATGCAAACTATTAGGTGAATGACCTATTAGATTGGTCAAAGGATGCTCCCTCCATAAAGGTATGTAGTTGCAAAATTTGGTAGAGATCGGCTGATTAGGTTAATCGTAATTTGATTTAAGCTTTGAGCATTCGTGTGGCCTCCATTACGTTTCAGTCAAGATGGCGGCGATATAAAACATGACACTGAGGTGCCCTATGCTAGTGCTACCTCTGTACCAAATTTCGTTCCATTCGGTTTCACCGTGTTCGAATTAATAGGGGGAATCAATTTTGACATAAAGATGGCCGCCATCTGCAAACTATTAGGTGAATGACCTATTAGATTGGTCAAAGGATGCTCCCTCCATAAAGGTATGTAGTTGCAAAATTTGGTAGAGATCGGATGATTAGGGTAATCGTAATTTGATTTAAGCTTTGAACATTCGTGTGGCCACGATTACGTTTCAGTCAAGATGGCGGCGATATAAAACATGACACTGAGGTGCCCTTTGCTAGTGCTACCTCTGTACCAAATTTCGTTCCATTCGGTTCCACCGTGTTCGAATTAATAGGGGGAATCAATTTTGACATAAAGATGGCCGCCATCCGCAAACTATTAGGCTAATAACCTATTAGATTGGTCAAAGGAGCCCTCCATAAACGTATGTTGTTGCAAAGTTTGGTAGAGATCGGATGGTTATGTTAGTCGTAATTTAACTTGAGCTTTGAACATTTGTGTGGCCGCCATTACGTTTCTGTCACTATGGCGCCGGTATAAAACATGACACTGAGATGCCCTTTGCTAGTGCTACCTCTGTACCAAATTTCGTTCCATTCGGTTTCACCGTGTTTGAATTAATAGGGGGAATTGATTTTCACACAAAGATGGCCGCCATCCGCAAACTATTAGGCTAATGACCTATTCATTTGGTCAAAGGATGCTTCCTCTATGAGGGTATGTTGTTGCAAAATTTGGTAGAGATCGGATGATTAGGTTAATCGTAATTTGATTTAAGCTTTGAACATTTGTGTGGCCGCCATTACGTTTCCGTCAAGATGACGGCGATATAAAACATGACACTGAGGTGCCTTTTGTTAGTACTACCTCTGTACCAAATTTCGTACCATTCGATTGCACCGTGTTCGAATTAATAGGGGGAATGGATTTTCACACAAAGATGGCCACCATCGGCAAACTATTACGTTGATGACCTATTAGTTTGGTCAAAGGATGCTCCCCCCATAAAGGTATGTTGTTGCAAAATTTGGTAGAAATCGGATGATTAGGTTAATCGTAATTTTATTTAAGCTTTGAACATTTGTGTGGACGCCATTACGTTTCCGTCAAGATGGCGGCGATATAAAACATGACACTGAGTTGCCTTTTGTTAGTACTACCTCTGTACCAAATTTCGTTCAATTCGCATTCACCGTGTTCGAATTGATAGGGGGGGACAGACATTCAGAGTACACACACTCACACACACACACACACACACACACACACACACACACACACACACAGACTCACACACACATACACACACACACACACACAGACTCACACACACACATACACACACACAGATAGACACACTTTTTTCGCCCTGAGTTGATCTCATAAGTCTACTTTCATTTTTTACAAAAATCGAAAGTAGGCTAAACAAGATGTTCAGTAAAGAACATATAGCCTACTTTCTCCTAAATGTATGAGTATAGTTATAACTCGTTGTTATTATCAAAGAGTATAATAGAACTATTCTTTGTATATTTCGCGGCCGTGCGAATTATGCAAACTTTATAATCCATATCATGGGACCCACCAGTTCCGATTATCGAGCCGAGAATCGTTTTAACTGTTCTAAAGGAAGAGGCACGTTCGAAATTAAAAGTTTATTTTGTAATACTGGTAGTGCAGACGTGATTTTAAAAAGCTGAGCCGATTCAGAAATAAGACAAGATGGCAGCGGATATCTTGTGCCTGACTTATATTTCACTAATTTGAGTATTGCATGCAATATAGCGTACTGATACAAAATAAATAAACGTTGTATGAAATGCTTTATATATAAATAATATACTCCAGTGATGAAATCGTTTAGTATAAATCATTATTTGCTAACAAGTTCTATGTAAGTCATTTTATATAGAACGATATTCGTTGACACAATTAGCTCAGTGGTAGAGCGTTAGCCTATCGCTCAAATGCCTATGGTTCAAACCCGATCAGACCTAGGTTTTTTGCTTGAAATGTTATATGTTTATTGTTTTGTAATGACTCAAATGTTTTAAAATTAAGCGTTATATTGTGCATATTATGGTGTAAAATATATATTTAATTAAAACATAATTCGCCAGCAGATTTACTCGAGACATCTAGCTGCCAAAAAGGTACTTATTAACTTCCAGATTTTATTGAAAAGTTTCTTCTTCTGGCCGCTAGAATGCACTCGCTCTGTTAGGATTATATTGTTCGATATTTCACCACTAGATGTCACGACTAGTCTACGTGGGGCTCCATTGATTACTATACCATTGGCATTCTATGCGCATCGAATTTGAAGAATGATAAGATGATACTACGATACATTTTTACTTTTTAGTTTAAAGGGTTTGTAACAGTCAATTGTGCGTTATTTGAAAATGTTAATTGAAGTAAAGAACAAAACGATTTCACATAGTATCTGAACTCTACCGTTGGTGCTAGTTCAGGATATTAATTAATACTTTTATTTCAGCCAAATAGCAATCGAAAATATCCACATAGTTGGTATACACACGTCTCTGTAGGGTCATGGAAAGATTTGTTAATTCAATTAGGGTTGTGAAAGTCATACGCAGCCAGACGTGTAAAGACATGCCTCAACTCAAAGTTGGTTGTTGCCCGCGTCAGGCCGATTATGTAATAATAATAATAATGTTATTGGTTTTACGTCCCTTTTAACTACTGTTGCTTTTAGATACGCCGGGGTGCCAGAATTTTGTCCCGAAGGGGATCTTTAACGTGCCAGTAAATCTACTAACACGGCTCCCTCGCATTTGTGCACCCTCAAATGCCAGCTGACTGCGCCAGGATACGAACCTGAAACATACGGTCCAGCAAGCGAGAACGTTACCGCAGAGCCACGCCGCCAGTCCGGTCGATTATGTCTCCAGATCCATAACATTCTTTAGATACTTCTTATCTTTCTTTCTTCAATGATGGTAGCAGTTTTTATCTAGGTTGTGGCGTTTGGTAGAGGTAAATCGTTTCTAAGGTCTTCAACAAAGAATAGTTCTATTAAACTCTTTGATAATAACAACGAGTTATAACTATACTCATACATTTAGGAGAAAGTAGGCTATATGTTCTGTACTGAACATCTTGTTTTAGATATTATTGACACACGTCGACAAATTTTTACTATTAAAAAAATGGTACCTTACTTGAGATGATTTATTTTCCAAATCTAGATAGTAAAAGTCAACTATATTGGTTCAAGTTAGCTGTTGACCCACCGTTTAATATGACCTATCAATATTCATATGTTTTAATAAATTTATCCAATGAAAGATATACATATGGTTGGTAACTAACATACAACTAATGCATCCCGATTATCCACGCACCCACCTCTCAACTTACCTAACCCCAACTAACTTAACTAGACACTCTTTTATATTAAACAACTATTTTTTAAAACCTTTTACCAACCGTATTTAAATTTACTAAAACAAATATTGCTTTAAATAAGTCAATAATATACCATTTAAAATAAGATCTTTGTTACTTATTTTAAAACATTTAATAGTTTAATATAACTTTTTTGCATTTCTTTTTAGAAAATGAATATGTACAGTCAAGTGAATGAACATATAGCTTGCCACGGTGGGTGAGTGGTTAACGTGTCGGTCTACTAACCCCAAGCATGCAGGTTCGCTCCTGGCCGTGGTAGGTGTTTTTTTGAAAGGCGGCAAAAATTACGACACCATGTCATACGATGTTGGAATGTCAAAGATCCCATTTGAATTCAGTAGGCCGTGTTCATAATGGAAAAATTAATCTCGGGAGTTTCCGCCAACACAAAGTTCCTCATTTATCTACTAGAAAGCGCTATAGTGATCAAGGAGCTTAGATATCTAACCTTCTTGACTTTCATAGTGCTTCAAGGAACAACGAAAGCTACCCTTTGGGTACCCTTTGGGTGTCAAATAACAAAGCTTGCACCCGGCACACGAAGCCATACGATATTAAATAATTAATGAACATATTACAGAACCCATAGTTTATGTACAGCAAAAAGAGTTGTTGCTTCTCACAGTTTTAAAAAATGAAATGGAATGAAATCCACCTGATACTATTAATGGATGTGATAACAACAACAACAACAAGGCATTTTTTTCTTATTCATGATGATTGGCATTTAGAAGAGTACTCGTATTTACGTTATGTGGACAATGAAACTCAAGAAAACGGATTGTTAATGATTATTCAAAATGTATCACATACCCCATACAAACATTATTATATATTAGTAAATTTATCAAATACAGCATACACCACTAGTCATTAAAAAGCTATAGCTTAAAAAAATGACAACACTCTACACACTTTGGTTTTAGGCAAAATTGTTGTTGTTGTTGTTGTTGTTGTTGTAATAATGTTGAGACTGGAGTGTCATAGTTACGGTCTTTTTCTTATAGACTACCATGGAATACTATTGGCCAAGCCTGTGGTCTTGAACGCAAGAAGATGAGCGACTTACCCATTCATACACCCTTTCGCATTCATAGAATAGAAAAATTAAAACTAAAATTGGGAACCGCGCTCTTTGCATTTGTGAAGAGTTTGAAACTTTTCTTCCTTCACGTTTTAGTAACGTGCCTGATGATGTTTTTCAAGATATCAATACAAGTAGTCAACCTGTTTATTTGATTTATGAAGGTCAAAACAATCATCGATGTATTCTACGTTTTGAAAAGAAAAAACTAACACATGACCATACTCAATCCATTGCTTCATGACTTGGCACTGTATAGCTATACATTGGTGTACTGTTGTTGTTGTTGCTTAACTGTTTTGATGTTACAGTCCTAGGTGTTAATGGCTTTTAGTTCACCATCATGGTGAAATGTTTTGAGCATTAGGCTGCGTCAATATAATCATGGCTAAGTTCCATGTGTATGTTAATTTGCTTTTTAGTTCGCCATTATGGTGATTTTTTCAGCCTTAGACTGCGTCAATATAATCATGGCTAAGTTCCATGTGTATGTTAATTTGCTTTTTTGTTCACCCTCATAGTGATTTTTTTTCAGCCTTAGGCTGCATCAATATAATCATGGCTAAGTTCCATGTGTATGCTAATTCGATTTTAGTCCACCATCATGGTGAAATTCTTTCAGCCTTAGGCTGCATCAATATAATCATGGCTAAGTTCCATGTGTATGTTAATTCGATTTTAGTCCACCATCATGGTGAAATTCTTTCAGCCTTAGGCTGCATCAATATAATCATGGCTAAGTTCCATGTGTATGTTAATTCGATTTTAGTCCACCATCATGGTGAAATTCTTTCAGCCTTAGACTGCGTCAATATAATCATGGCTAAGTTCCATGTGTATGTTAATTTGCTTTTTTGTTCACCCTCATAGTGATTTTTTTTCAGCCTTAGGCTGCATCAATATAATCATGGCTAAGTTCCATGTGTATGTTAATTCGATTTTAGTCCACCATCATGGTGAAATTCTTTCAGCCTTAGGCTGCATCAATATAATCATGGCTAAGTTCCATGTGTATGTTAATTCGATTTTAGTCCACCATCATGGTGAAATTCTTTCAGCCTTAGGCTGCATCAATATAATCATGGCTAAGTTCCATGTGTATGTTAATTCGATTTTAGTCCACCATCATGGTGAAATTCTTTCAGCCTTAGGCTGCGTCAATATAATCATGGCTAAGTTCCATGTGTATGTTAATTTGCTTTTATACTTTTTTCATGTGAAAAACACACTATTATATAAATGTTAAAATAATAATTATGCTATTGAGTCATGCTTCTCATAATAAAACAATAAAACAACATAGACGTTTGTTTTCTATTTTTTAATCATAACAGTGATGGTATAAATTTTTATTGTTGTTTTAATCCTAAAGTTTATATGTAGATAAAAGTCATTTGCCATTCATTTCACCAATATTAACAACACGTCTTAATGGTGCTTCACTGCTGTGATAAGCTATGTCATCATTTCTCACATGCATGTGTCACCCACTTCTCAAACAATGATCAAGCTGAGTGCTGGGACCTCAAAAGGAGTATCCAGGTAAGTGTATTTTCAAGGGTTGATATTCAATGACTTTATGAATAATTCCACAGCTAGTACACTTTAGACATATTTTTGCTCCATGTAAACTGAAATTATATTTTAATAATGTTCAAACCAAAGTTCTAAGGTCGAGGGTATCCATTCTAACTATGGTTCTCACCCAATCAAATATATTAAATAACAAAAAAAACTGTCAACAAAATAAGCCACCAAACTAAGGCATTAACCTAAGCCACTAAAATAAGCCAATACAAATAGGGTATTAATATAAACCACCAAAAATAAGCCACCAACATATGCCACCAACATAAGCCACCAACATAAGCCAGCAGCATAAGCCACCAACATAAGCCAGCAGCATAAGCCACCAACATAAACCATCAACATAACCCACCAACATAAGCCACCAACATAAGCCATCAACATAAGCAACCAACATAAGTAATCAACGTAAGTCACCAATATAAGCCATCAACATAGGTAATCAACATAAGTCACCAACATAAGCCACCAACATAAGCTACCAATATAAGCCACCAACATAAGCCACCAACATAGGCCACCAACATAAGCCACCAACATAAGCCACTAACATAAGCCACCAATATCATCCTACATAAAACGTCAACACAAACATAATTCTTTCACCACAAGTGTTTAGACCTTTGTAGTAGGTGGATCGACTATACAAGTCAGTTGCTACTATAGAATATACTATAACCAATAAAGGTAAACCACGTGCCCTGTATCATGGCTACTCGTATAATTATAAGTGAGAAAATGTGAATGGCATCATATTTTGGCAGTGTTCAAAACAAAGAACAACAAAATGTCTAGGTCATCTAAAAGGTAAACATGGTGAGGTGTTAAGTGTGGGTAATCAACAATGTGGTATGCCAAATGAAACACCGTTGGTGTTAACAAAACATCAAAATGATTTTATAGAAAGCAAGCCCAAAAAAATAGTGCTACCATGGTAACTTCTTTGTTAAAATACATTTACCATCTCCTCAAAAAGTTGTGTTTAAACCCTCTTCCAAGCCATCTGTAAAGCTAACAACACTATCAAAAGCCACGCAAACTCTGCGAGAGGTGTCCATGGAAAAAGATCAAAAAGGACTACATAGGCATAGTGATCATAGTTTTAATAATGATGATGATGATGATGATGATGATGATGATTATGATAATAATAATAATAATGATGACGATGATGATGTAAAAGAAGAGGATCAAGTATTTACACCTATAAAACCATTGTTGCTTCCCCAGTTTTTAACAACCTCCGTCCATGCTCCCTGTGGAAAACTCATTTACAGCAAGCCATGGGTTTAAAAAAAACTAGACCTATAACAACCTAGGGCAAAGAAAATGTAAGTATGTAACTATTGTAAACAGCATTTTAATGAAATAAATAAAAAATATTGTGTATGAATACTCTCTGTTTATTCATACTTGTGATCCTCATGCCCCAACGATTAATGTCAATGTTCCACGTTTCCAATTTCCCATCCACACCCTGTCAATGCCATGTCCTGTGGCTCGGCGGCCATCCTCGCAATCGTTTTTTCAATCATCAATGGCATGCCTTCACCATGCATGAGTTGAACCATCGCATACAACTCTGCGATCCATGGTTTATGAAATATAAATTAATGCATTTGCTTGCATGACCACCGTGGCCAGCCATATGCTTGTAGTTTAAACACCTACACCTACACCTAAACACCACCGGTATCGACTCTCAAAAGATCAGAAAACGAATCGTCGTATCACGTCCCGCCGTCCCATGGAAATATCCATTGATTTTTTTCGGGGCATGGCCACCGTGGCCGGATGGTATTTTTTATTTTTTATTTTCCAAAAAATAGCTATCCCACTCCCAGACCAAAAATAGTGTGTGGGAATTTACTTCTTTTTTCAAAAAATATTTTTGAACATGGGTTATAGTTCCAAAATTAGGAATTTTACAAAAAAGGTTGTTTTCCGTAAATGAAAGGTTCTTACCCCCTCTACCCACAAACCAAGTTTCAAGTCTCTAGGACAAAACAAAATTAATTTTCAACATGGGCTATATTTACAAAATTAGGAATTTTACTAAAACGATTGTTTCACGTAAATGAAAAGTCCTTACCCACAAACCAAGTTTCAAGTCTCTAGAATAAAAACCAAAAAACTTCATTTTGAACACGGGCTATATTTCCAAAATTAGGAATTTTACAAAAAAAAAAGTGTGTTTGCATAAATAAAAGGTCCCTGCCCCATCTACACCCAAAATAAATACCAAGTTTCTAGGACAAAAATTACTTCATATTACTATTTCACCCCCTAGTAGGGGTAGTTTTTATTTTGGGGTAAAAAAAGTTCTCCTAACATAATGTAGCCTAATGTAGCCTAATAGAGCACTACAGTTGGAAGCCCTGGTGTCTGTTTATATTCTTAGTTCCATCTCTTAAGGTACAGAATACAAAATTTGGTTGAAGGCCAATGGATAGCATGGACGTTACATGCAGTTAAACATTGGATCTATCAGCGTGTGTAAAATTATGTTGGCAACAATGTCATGCATGTATTGATCAGAAATAATCTGAAATATTTCGATCTAGTGTTGTGCCAATTTTGAATGAAATCCATTAGTTAGCATAGAAGTTACATGCATTTTAAAATGGGGCCTATCAGTAGGCTTAGAATCCTGTTGGCAGCACTGACGTATATTAGTTACTCCAAAGTAATCTAGAATGCCAGGTACTATACGTGTGCAAAGTTTAGAGCTATTGGCTTGCGTACTTTCTGATATATTGATATTAGGGTAACAAAAATAGAGACAGCATTTATTAACAGTTGGCAGCCCTGGTTGCTCTTAAGAATACGCATAGTCATATCTGTTATGGTACACATAGCACATACGAAATGTGGTTGAAATACAAATGATAGTATAGAAGTTACATGTATTTAAATTTGGACCTCTCAGCAGGCTTAGAACCATGTTGGTAGCACTGACGTACATAAGTTACTCCAATTTAATATAGAATGTCAGGTACTAAAAGTGTGCATAGTTTAAAGCTGTCGGCTTGCATACTTTCTGATATATTGGTATTTGGATAACAGAAATTGAGAGCATTTATTAATAGTTGGCAGCCCTGGTGGATCTTAAGAATACGCTCAGTCATATCTGTTTATGTACACATAGCACATACAAAATTTGGTTGAATTCCAATTGATAGTGTAGAAGTTATATGCATTTAAAAATTGGACCTATCAGCAGGCTTATAATCATTTTGGCATCACTGCCAAATATGGCCTCCTGGAAATTATACTGAAATATTATTATCTATACGTGTGCCAATTCATCCCATTCATACGTTCCAAGATATCCAACATGGAGCTCAAATTTCAATTGCGATTTTTCAGCAGACACACACAGACAGACAGACAGACAGACAGACAGACAGACAGACAGAAGGACAGACAGACAGACACACATTTGCCCGGATCGATCTCATAAGTCTACTTTTTCCTCATTTTTTCAAAATGTAAAACTTAGACTAAAAACAAGTGCCGAAATTCAATAAATAATTCAGCTCAGCGCTTGAACGAATAAGCTAAATCTTCTTACGGAGTTTAAATTTGGATCAAATACGGAGTTTAAATTTTTAAATTTGGGTAGTTGCCTACCAGTTATTAAGTCGACATGGAATAACCTAATAGATAGGAAAATAAAATTGCCAGAAAAGATTATCTAATATATAAAAGTGAACGTCTGCATGTGGGTATTGTACCCGATACCTACTTTAGGCTATCGGCTACGCCAGCAGACATTAAGCTGTAGTTGAGGTTTTGGTAAGAGTTAGGAAAAGATAGCGCACCGATCGCGTCAAGAAGAATGTCAAGATGACGTAGGAGGTCTAGAATCAAGGAGGCATTGATATCTGTAAGAAGATGGAATTATGGATAAAGATGTGAAGCTTTATTGAGATATTTATGGGATTATAGTAATTAAACATCTTAGAAGAGGATATATAACATGCATTGTATGTGGAAATAATTTTATGGAAGTCAGATAACCCTTAAGTTATTTTATAACGGAATAGCCGAGATGATTTGGGTTCGAGACTATGATCGTGACGCAAGAGCACTGTGGTGGGGGACTACACCACGTGCCTGCGCCGAGCACATACGCAAGAAGACAGTGTCAGCAGATTCAGTTGAGCTCAGTCAGACGAGCAGGTAGGAGCAGCTCTATAGCGCAAGCGAGACGCACCGTGAAGGTCACGTAACATACAGAAACTGTCACGGCAAAGTGTAGGCGACAGTTCCTGCATCGCCGAGCAGCGAAGGCCAGGCGGGTCATTGATCCAGGCGGGCTAGCCGAGGAAGCAATTACGGACGGCCGGGATATGTCAGAACCGCACTGCAAGTAGTTGAAGGCTTTATTTCAAGCTTCATTTCAACGCAGTTTGAACATAGCTTTTACGAATAACCTTAGGACTATGCTTTTATATAACGCATTCAAAGCTACTTTAACTATTTCAAGTAAACGGAATGTTGTTAGCATAGGCACTGATGAACATTAGATCGTGCATTAATAAGATTTACTTCTTATGCAGTTTTCATGAGTTATCAGATACAGACAACTACAGGGTGTTTGGTAAACTTGAACACTCTCAAGTAAAATTTTATTTTACGAAAGTGAGACTTAGTAGTCATTTGAGATTGAACTTACAATACTCAAACTGAACATTTAACGGAACAGTGGCGTAACTTAGAAGAGGAGTAGGGGGTCCGCTGTTTCCATGAACTTTTCCGAGAGGAGTTGGACAATATCCGCTATGGGTAATCCGAAGTTCAACATGTCCGAGTAGACGAAAATAGAGACAAGATGGCACCGCAGAGCGATGGATTCGATTCCTGACGAGAGGAGTCCACCAGCTGATTCACTTGGGATTTCGAAGGCAATCGTCATTTCATGGATGAAATGATATTCACGCCGATCTTTCGAGAAATTCTTTATGTAGGGAAAATCGACGATCTTGGAAATTTAATTACAGCTGATTATGAAAGGTACTGTAAGAGTCATAACTACCTGATACGATTATTTTCATGAATACTGGGCACACATGTATATTTTTCTAATAGGAGTGATACGATTATTAAGACATGGTTTGAATTTATATACTTCGAATTTGCTAGAATATGGAGTGACCATATGATATGGCAGGCATCATTATACGAAATTCTCACCATTGGTTGGCTTTATTAAGCAGATGTTTGGTCTTTTAGACATTTTTCCAGCTAGGATATTTTTCATAAATAGTTTTTTTGTGTAACGAGTATTTCGAACTCGTGATCTGCAATTGATTATCAAAAATTACTTCGTCAGTTCATTGCATACTAGCGAGTGTGTATTATTCATCAGTAGGGATTTTTTCCATTGGATTGTTTGGAGATATTAAGAAGTTATTCACTTTAGTGAATGAACATCGCTTTTATATGACAACTAGAAACTTGTTGATTCCTATCTGATACATTCACTCATATAGACTACGAGATGGGGTCCTTCGTATTTATACGATTGTATGGTGGCTACTCATCTTACCCATCGTTCAGGGAACTATCATCCAAGTCGACGGGGCGAGGTCTTTCGTATTTATACGACTGTACGGTGGTTACACATCTTACTCGCCATTGAGGGACTCATTTTTATCATCCGAGTGTACACGAGATGTAAGTGAATCAAACAAGGAACTACTAGTCACATATCAGTCGAAATTTTGTTAAATAAAGTAACGATAAATGTCAACAGGATTGCATTTAGTAATTCTTGTTTGCCAATCCAATATTTTGTTGCTATACTCTTTTGAGAGTAATTTCAGTTTAACAGCTGTTACAGCTGATGCTTTTGATGATTTTTTATAATTGTGTTTGATACCTTTGAGAAGGATTTAAAGTAATTGAATCTTATAAGATTAATCATTAATGGTCAGAATTATTTTAAGGCAGATCAGTATTGCAGATTTTGATATGAGAGATTATAGCACATTGGTGTTTTTCTGTGATGTGAGTTATGAAAATTTGTAAAAGAATTTATGCTATTTGAAAGCAGATATTAAATTACTGAAGTAATATTTTTCCAATTGTTTAAGAAGTTGTCTAGATGTGATCAGATTAATTACAGTTATTGGAGATTGTGTGCGTTGATAATTTGAAGCCAGTTATATATTTTTTGTAGATCATGCAACATGGTTAAGTGGAGTTTGTGATAGGCATTTTGTGGAAGTTGCCATGTGATAGTTGCAACGTTGATAATGTATTTTGAGCAGACATGAGGTCGTCGTACCCAGTCTAGCGTAATTGTTGAGATTCATGCTGTATGTGCTGAATATTTATGGAGTTTTGTGGAATAATTATTGTATTCAAATGTGATATTTGAAGTATTGAAGAAATGTAATGTCGTTGTGGATAGTTAGATCCAGCGTGATGTCGTGGAGGCAATAATATTTTTTGGCATGATAAATTAAATACAAGATATAACTTGGAAGTAATAAAACTGTAAGACAACGTTCTATAAACCATATTAAACAATTTGTTAGGAAATTAAACAAATAAATGAAGTTGATAATACAAGATTTTCTGAAAATAATAATTAACGAAATAATAATCTGAAATTTAAGCATATTGACGATCTGACCTAATGAAATAAAAATCAGAATGACTAGATGAAATAAAGAAAATTTAAATAACCAGATGATTGAAATTTAAATAAGTTGATAAATTAAATTTTGAATAAATCAATGAATTAAATAGATGGATGAATTAAAGATTGAATAAATAAACTGATTGAAATAAATTAATAGACGATTGTAATGATGATGAATAACTGGATTAGAAGGTGATAATTAATTAAAGAAGCTGATGATTAGTGAATTTACATGGAATTAAATAAATTTAATTGAGAGATGGTTTGAAGGAATTGCAACTTGAGTTGAGAGTTTAAATGATGTAATGGTGATGAATTAAGGATTCTGACAGGAAGATGTAGAATTTTGAAGTGAGAATTAATGTGAGAAATATTTAATTTTGATGATGACGATAATGATGACCAATGAGAATTTGAATTTTCTGTAATTCACAGATATGTGATTGTTAATGACGATGTAAATAGTGTAAATTAATTATTCGATGTTTAGGAGCATTTGATTGACATGTTCAACATTCAAATTATGCCATGCAAACCATAATTTACGTGATATTTAATATGTGTGATTATTATATGTGTATGTTTAGACAGATTAATAACTTTATTAAATCCACATTGATGTTAAATTAAAGAGAAATTAGGTCTCAGGTTTCACAAATGTCAGTGACGAAAGATATAGTGCTACAGTGATCCTGAGAACCCAAGAGAACTTTATACATTTTTCTTGTTATGTGGATAAAAATAATTTTGGATTAGAAAAGAGATGGTTCGATTTTTGGACAATGACAATTTAACTTTGGCATTCGACCATACTCTTAGGTAGGAGTTATATTTAAAATGTCTGTCTGACTATCAAAGTAAAATAAATTTGTTTTTATCTTAGTTGTGATCTGATGAGGGTGTGATGTTCCTTTTTCTTTCCTTGTCTTGAGTAAGGCTTATCCGGAAAGGAAGTGGTTTGCTAGGAATTCAGTTGATGGCGCCCATTTATATTTGCATTATTTTTATTAAACTTAAGCCCGTAACGACCCTAGAGATACTTTGTCTCGTGATACCCACTGCTTTTTCGAGAACTCAGCTGAATTTCCGACACATTCCTTATTTGACTAGAGGTTCATTTAACTCCGCTCTGTCCTGGAACTCCAGGAATGCGATGTTATAGCAGATGGGTCATCGCATCCCCAGGACGAACGGGTACAGAGAGAAAGGGAGAATTGGCTTTATCCAACTAGTGGGGCTTTTCGATTTTGTTTATTCTATGGAATCACATCAGATTTAGATTACTGAGAGATTGATCTCAAGTTCATTTAAGTGTGTTACAAAATTTATTAAACTTAGTCAGACAATGTACTTGTGTGCCCAATCCAGTGTTCATGTTAATCGTATTAGTATAATATCATGTTAGTTATAAGACATTTTTCCTATACCCAAGTG
Source organism: Meconema thalassinum (assembly GCA_946902985.2). NCBI lineage: Eukaryota > Metazoa > Arthropoda > Insecta > Orthoptera > Tettigoniidae > Meconema > Meconema thalassinum. The sequence goes on along the minus strand of OX336390.1, from coordinate 264,225,868 downwards.
AATGCAGGAATTGAGACATTGTGATGTGTTGTTGTCTAACGTCTCTATATAAAACCTATATTGAAAACATAATTATGTTGCCGGAAGATTTAGCTAAGGTGTTAGGAGAGTTACAGACGGGTATGTCTGGTATTGCAGAAACTATTTCTAAGATGGAAACGGAAGTTAAAAAACAAATTAATAATTCAGAAGCTAGATTTGGAAGCTAAATGTAAAGAGAATGTACAAGCATTACAAACTAGTACTGAAGAAAATTTAAAATCATTACAGATTAGTAACGAAGCTAATGTAAAATTATTGCAGTCAACTAGTGAAGATAATTTAAAATCATTAGAGACTAGACTACAGTCAAATAGTGAAGCTAACTTGAAGGACAATTTTAAGTCATTAGAAGAAAGATTACAGTCAAATACTGAAAGTCATTTAAAAGCTAGTGAAGCTAACTTGAAAGATAACTTTAAGTCATTGGAAGAGAAATTACAGTCTCGTAGTGAAGAAACTAACACTGAATTAGAAAATAAGTTAACTAGATTAGAGAATAGTTTAACTTTAAAGAATAATGAAATGCTGAAGACTTTACAATTAGACATAATTGCTGTAAACATGAAAGGAGAGGAAAATGTTCAAATATTAAGAAAAAATATTATTGAATTAGAAAGTAGAGGAGAAGAAAATATTTTTACTTTAAGAACAGACGTTATGTCCATACAGAAAGACATTAAATCAGATGTATCGAAGTTGAGATTCGACATCGATGGTTTAGTGGCAGATGTAGGCAAAATTCAAGATTGGTCTACCGAAGTATCTTTCGAGACTAAGATTAAAGGTCTAGAAACCAATCTAGGTAACGAGATTAAAGATTTAAAGACAGTAATTGGGACCATTAAAGAGGAAGTCTTGGGAGAGGTCAATTCTAATTTAAAATCATTAGAAAATCAATTGCAGAAAGATATTAGGAAGATAGACGACGATATAGAGCAAAAGGTTAATGAAAACTTAGCTTTGTTTAAAAATAGAGTCGGTGCAATCGTGGAAGAACGGTATAGTGAGGTCGATGCCGAAGCAAAAGAGAAACGTGAAGGGTTAGATGAAAAATTAATCGCAGGTATGGCAAACTTAGAAGCGAGGTTTACGGAAAACAAGGAAGCGATGAAGATAGATTCAACTCTATTTAGAACAGATGTTGATCTGTTAAAGGAGCAAGTCGCGTCAGTAAAGAACACGTGCGAAGGAAAAATTGACAGGTTAAGAAACGACTTAGACGAGAGTAACAAAACGCAGGATGTTACATCGTTAGATGAGTTGAAGACGCAGGTCAAGACCGTGGAGAAATTAGCAGAAGACAGGATAACTAAACTAGAATCCATGTTTAACAGTTTCACCAGTCAGAATGTAACATCAGGGGAAACATTGATAAATCAAACAGCGATAGACCGCAGTATGACGAATCAAGAAGCGAGCATGGGAGAAGACCGTCAAATGCAACCGAATGTGACATTCGAAAGAGCTAGTTCAACCCCTCAGGATAATCCAAGTTCGAATAGGAGTACGTTGGGTCCAAGCGAACGATACTCAGGTCCAGCCACCATTATTAGGAACCTGGATGACAAGCCGAGAAAGTTTTCGGGAAATACAGGAGTCACACCAGTCGAATTTCTGCGAGATATTCGAGACTACATGGCGGAACATAGGGTAGCCAAAGAAAGAGAGCTAAGGATAGTCGAACGCGCCTTAGATGAATCTGCGCTTACCTGGTTTAGAGCGTTCAGAAGCAATTTTGCGAACATGGAGCAATTTGCCATGGCTTTCTTGAGGAGATTTTGGAGTGCCGAGGATCAACTTAACGTAAGAGCGGAGATGTACTCAAAGCGCTATTCTACGTCACATCCGACGCATTATGCCAACTATTTCACGTCACAGCTGGCTAAATTACAGTTCCTTATTCCTCCATTGCCAGAAGAAGAGCTTTTGCAAGCTATAGCGAGACAGTTACCGATTGAGGTACAGCGATCACTGATAGCGTCGGGAGCCAATACACTGGAGCACTATGACGACATTTTACGGCGGTTAGACTATACAAGCGCACAGGTTACGCCTAGAAGTAACAGAAACGACAACAGAAACACGCAAGAAGTGAATGCGGTAGTCGTAGACAATGCAGCTCAAACGGACAGAAGGGATTCCTGGGAAAACCGACGGAACGAAGGGAATCGAGGAAACATCCGTAACGCTCGAGGAAATGATCGATATAGAGGACCATATGAGAGGCCATACGATCAAGAAGCGAGAGATAGCCGATATAGGAATTATAACCAGAATTCCAGATATCAAGACAGGAATCGATATAACAATAGATATCGGGGCAGAAATAACTGGAGCCAAGGTCAACAGTATAATGGAAACGACAGGCAGGATGGCCGAAGAAACGATCCTAACGACAGACGGGATAATCGTGGACATGAGAGGTCGAGGCAAGAAGATAGACAGCCTAGTGCACCACTCGAAGAGACAGTGAGAGATGTCAATCGAGCAAGCACGAGTAGCGAAGGAAGAAATAAACGTCAGAATAACACGGAATCAAGATGTTAATCATTGGAAGACAATCATCATTATTGAGAGTCAGAAAGTACCATCATGCTGAGTAAGGGAATTGTAGAGCTATCGTGTACATGTATTATATATAGAACGCTTGAGAGTGTATTTTTTTTCTCAATCCTGATAAAAAAAGGAGATGTACGGGAGAGATGTACCCGATACCTAGTTTAGGCTATCGGCTACGCCAGCAGACATTAAGCTGTAGTTGAGGTTTTGGTAAGAGTTAGGAAAAGATAGCGCACCGATCGCGTCAAGAAGAATGTCAAGATGACGTAGGAGGTCTAGAATCAAGGAGGCATTGATATCTGTAAGAAGATGGAATTATGGATAAAGATGTGAAGCTTTATTGAGATATTTATGGGATTATAGTAATTAAACATCTTAGAAGAGGATATATAACATGCATTGTATGTGGAAATAATTTTATGGAAGTCAGATAACCCTTAAGTTATTTTATAACGGAATAGCCGAGATGATTTGGGTTCGAGACTATGATCGTGACGCAAGAGCACTGTGGTGGGGGACTACACCACGTGCCTGCGCCGAGCACATACGCAAGAAGACAGTGTCAGCAGATTCAGTTGAGCTCAGTCAGACGAGCAGGTAGGAGCAGCTCTATAGCGCAAGCGAGACGCACCGTGAAGGTCACGTAACATACAGAAACTGTCACGGCAAAGTGTAGGCGACAGTTCCTGCATCGCCGAGCAGCGAAGGCCAGGCGGGTCATTGATCCAGGCGGGCTAGCCGAGGAAGCAATTACGGACGGCCGGGATATGTCAGAACCGCACTGCAAGTAGTTGAAGGCTTTATTTCAAGCTTCATTTCAACGCAGTTTGAACATAGCTTTTACGAATAACCTTAGGACTATGCTTTTATATAACGCATTCAAAGCTACTTTAACTATTTCAAGTAAACGGAATGTTGTTAGCATAGGCACTGATGAACATTAGATCGTGCATTAATAAGATTTACTTCTTATGCAGTTTTCATGAGTTATCAGATACAGACAACTACAGGGTGTTTGGTAAACTTGAACACTCTCAAGTAAAATTTTATTTTACGAAAGTGAGACTTAGTAGTCATTTGAGATTGAACTTACAATACTCAAACTGAACATTTAACGGAACAGTGGCGTAACTTAGAAGAGGAGTAGGGGGTCCGCTGTTTCCATGAACTTTTCCGAGAGGAGTTGGACAATATCCGCTATGGGTAATCCGAAGTTCAACATGTCCGAGTAGACGAAAATAGAGACAAGATGGCACCGCAGAGCGATGGATTCGATTCCTGACGAGAGGAGTCCACCAGCTGATTCACTTGGGATTTCGAAGGCAATCGTCATTTCATGGATGAAATGATATTCACGCCGATCTTTCGAGAAATTCTTTATGTAGGGAAAATCGACGATCTTGGAAATTTAATTACAGCTGATTATGAAAGGTACTGTAAGAGTCATAACTACCTGATACGATTATTTTCATGAATACTGGGCACACATGTATATTTTTCTAATAGGAGTGATACGATTATTAAGACATGGTTTGAATTTATATACTTCGAATTTGCTAGAATATGGAGTGACCATATGATATGGCAGGCATCATTATACGAAATTCTCACCATTGGTTGGCTTTATTAAGCAGATGTTTGGTCTTTTAGACATTTTTCCAGCTAGGATATTTTTCATAAATAGTTTTTTTGTGTAACGAGTATTTCGAACTCGTGATCTGCAATTGATTATCAAAAATTACTTCGTCAGTTCATTGCATACTAGCGAGTGTGTATTATTCATCAGTAGGGATTTTTTCCATTGGATTGTTTGGAGATATTAAGAAGTTATTCACTTTAGTGAATGAACATCGCTTTTATATGACAACTAGAAACTTGTTGATTCCTATCTGATACATTCACTCATATAGACTACGAGATGGGGTCCTTCGTATTTATACGATTGTATGGTGGCTACTCATCTTACCCATCGTTCAGGGAACTATCATCCAAGTCGACGGGGCGAGGTCTTTCGTATTTATACGACTGTACGGTGGTTACACATCTTACTCGCCATTGAGGGACTCATTTTTATCATCCGAGTGTACACGAGATGTAAGTGAATCAAACAAGGAACTACTAGTCACATATCAGTCGAAATTTTGTTAAATAAAGTAACGATAAATGTCAACAGGATTGCATTTAGTAATTCTTGTTTGCCAATCCAATATTTTGTTGCTATACTCTTTTGAGAGTAATTTCAGTTTAACAGCTGTTACAGCTGATGCTTTTGATGATTTTTTATAATTGTGTTTGATACCTTTGAGAAGGTTTTAAAGTAATTGAATCTTATAAGATTAATCATTAATGGTCAGAATTATTTTAAGGCAGATCAGTATTGCAGATTTTGATATGAGAGATTATAGCACATTGGTGTTTTTCTGTGATGTGAGTTATGAAAATTTGTAAAAGAATTTATGCTATTTGAAAGCAGATATTAAATTACTGAAGTAATATTTTTCCAATTGTTTAAGAAGTTGTCTAGATGTGATCAGATTAATTACAGTTATTGGAGATTGTGTGCGTTGATAATTTGAAGCCAGTTATATATTTTTTGTAGATCATGCAACATGGTTAAGTGGAGTTTGTGATAGGCATTTTGTGGAAGTTGCCATGTGTTAGTTGCAACGTTGATAATGTATTTTGAGGCAGACATGAGGTCGTCGTACCCAGTCTAGCGTAATTGTTGAGATTCATGCTGTATGTGCTGAATATTTATGGAGTTTTGTGGAATAATTATTGTATTCAAATGTGATATTTGAAGTATTGAAGAAATGTAATGTCGTTGTGGATAGTTAGATCCAACGTGATGTCGTGGAGGCAATAATATTTTTTGGCATGATAAATTAAATACGAGATATAACTTGGAAGTAATAAAACTGTAAGACAACGTTCTATAAATCATATTAAACAATTTGTTAGGAAATTAAACAAATAAATGAAGTTGATAATACAAGATTTTCTGAAAATAATAATTAACGAAATAATAATCTGAAATTTAAGCATATTAACGATCTGACCTAATGAAATAAAAATCAGAATGACTAGATGAAATAAAGAAAATTTAAATAACCAGATGATTGAAATTTAAATAAGTTGATAAATTAAATTTTGAATAAATCAATGAATTAAATAGATGGATGAATTAAAGATTGAATAAATAAACTGATTGAAATAAATTAATAGACGATTGTAATGATGATGAATAACTGGATTAGAAGGTGATAATTAATTAAAGAAGCTGATGATTAGTGAATTTACATGGAATTAAATAAATTTAATTGAGAGATGGTTTGAAGGAATTGCAACTTGAGTTGAGAGTTTAAATGATGTAATGGTGATGAATTAAGGATTCTGACAGGAAGATGTAGAATTTTGAAGTGAGAATTAATGTGAGAAATATTTAATTTTGATGATGACGATAATGATGACCAATGAGAATTTGAATTTTCTGTAATTCACAGATAAGTGATTGTTAATGACGATGTAAATAGTGTAAATTAATTATTCGATGTTTAGGAGCATTTGATTGACATGTTCAACATTCAAATTATGCCATGCAAACCATAATTTACGTGATATTTAATATGTGTGATTATTATATGTGTATGTTTAGACAGATTAATAACTTTATTAAATCCACATTGATGTTAAATTAAAGAGAAATTAGGTCTCAGGTTTCACAAATGTCAGTGACGAAAGACATAGTGCTACAGTGATCCTGAGAACCCAAGAGAACTTTATACATTTTTCTTGTTATGTGGATAAAAATAATTTTGGATTAGAAAAGAGATGGTTCGATTTTTGGACAATGACAATTTAACTTTGGCATTCGACCATACTCTTAGGTAGGAGTTATATTTAAAATGTCTGTCTGACTATCAAAGTAAAATAAATTTGTTTTTATCTTAGTTGTGATCTGATGAGGGTGTGATGTTCCTTTTTCTTTCCTTGTCTTGAGTAAGGCTTATCCGGAAAGGAAGTGGTTTGCTAGGAATTCAGTTGATGGCGCCCATTTATATTTGCATTATTTTTATTAAACTTAAGCCCGTAACGACCCTAGAGATACTTTGTCTCGTGATACCCACTGCTTTTTCGAGAACTCAGCTGAATTTCCGACACATTCCTTATTTGACTAGAGGTTCATTTAACTCCGCTCTGTCCTGGAACTCCAGGAATGCGATGTTATAGCAGATGGGTCATCGCATCCCCAGGACGAACGGGTACAGTATGTATGTATGTATGTATGTATGTTTGTTCCGTATACAAATCTACACCGTTCCACCATCGCAACCAAATTTTGCATACACATAGTTTAGGACCCAGAAGGAACGGCTGGCTACACGGATTTTCGATAGTCTTTCTCATTCTTTTGATATCGGCGTATTTGCACTCGAGCAAAGGCTAATATATTCAGAAAATTAACTTGTGAAGGAACGGCAAGGCCGGCCATCTCTACGGCAACAGTAGCACAAGACGGGTCAACCAAGTTTCATTCTATCTCGGTAAGAGGCAATGCCACTCAATTTTCTAAACGGCAACACTACCTCAAGAAGTGATCATCAGGTTTCCACCTGTCTCTGTAAGGGGCCATGCTACTCCATTTTCTCCATGACTTCAGTCAAGACGTAAACACCAGATCATGGGCCTCCATTTTCTATCCAAACCACGATAAGAACATTAGGAATATGAACGCCTTAAAAATCTGAATAAGTAGTTTTTTAAATTTTATTAACAGGGGTCGATTTAGGGAATTAAAATACAGTAATAATAAAAACAAATACATAGGCTAACCCTGGACGCGACCTAACGTAACAACGGCTATAGATATCGTCACGAAACTTAGTATTAAGATTAAATGAACTTAAATGATTCTGTTATTGTTGATTGATTTAGAGGCTTGGCGGCATCATGGCCATGTAATGAACTTCAGTGTGCATGATTTTTTTCTGATAACCAGTGTTACTGTGATGACTGTAGCAGTGTGTGTATTTGTAATTCAGGTGAGGATTAAAAATGAGGTTGATGTTGCCTTCAGTTAGAAACTATCCCTGTATTTGCTTCGAGTAGAAGTAGGAAACCACGGAAAACATCTTCCAAGCTTTGCCACGGGAAGCGCAGTGCACCCTCTTCCAGCTCTCAGACCAGAATTAACATTTCTTGGCAGAGCCGGATTCAAACTCGGACCTCCATGGTGACAGCCGAGAATGTTAGCCGCTAATCCACGTGGTCGTCTGAATGTGACATTTTGGGTCTAATGTTATACTCTTGATGCCGCTGCTGTTACGGGAGATTTTGAATCTTTACCTTATGACGGAAGGTATCACGCGCAATGTTGTTGTGTTATACTCTCTGTTAAGGAGTGTTCTACTAATAATATCTTTACGTTTATGTTTTAATAATCCTAATGTTTTTATGCTGCATTGTTTTAATTGTTGACATTGTTAACCTGTACCGGCTATCTTTTGTATTACAAATCAGGAATACAGTAACTGTAATAAGACTTGACTAAGACTAACAGAACCAGAATAATTTGTAGCAACCAAAATGAAACAGTAACCTAAAATGATTAACCACGCAGTGAACACTCCCTCTTTTCTAATTAAGACATGACTGTAAGAGTAAATAATTTGTACAGAACATTACCTCCTTCACTGCCCTCAACAGATACAGTACCGTAGCAAACCTACAGGAAACTGACGTCACCAATAATTCTCATAGTAATCATTAGAAGCCATGACCAGGCTCCTTCTGTACTTAAACATGGGTACTTTTAAATTACTAGGTGAATAATATCGTACGTTTTTCTTACATCTAAAAACTACATCCATACTAATATATCCATACTAATATATAAAAGTGAGATGGTATGTGTCTGTGTGTCTGTGTATTACTCGATCACCAAAGAACCACTGGTCCGATTTACAAGAAATTGTACATGGAAGTAGCTGATTTACCTGGTTAATATATACGCTACTTTTGATTTCAATACGTTGCACTATTTAATGATGGCGACCAAATAAGTGACGTCATTACACCCTTTGGTTTCAAACATTCATATTTCAATTTCAAATAAAAAGAGAATGCTAAGAAATAGCAAACTTTAGATGGCATATGCTAGGTTTAAAATTTAAATTTCTATCACAATGGTCCTTATCACTTTTCGTGTATCTCCAACTGTTGGCGAGTAAAACCTAATTGTGTGCTATAAAACAAGGTCAATGGCAAGCGGTGTAGCTGGACAAAATGTTCCATCCTAACTCTCCCTCTGCGCAGCACCTCGCCTATCACCTGTTTTAACTGTCACCTTCACATTTCATTTTATTTATGACCAGTAGCGAAGCACGGGTACTTCAGCTAGTATATATATATATATATATAAGAACATAATTAGCTAGCATATGAATGTGATAAATATCTACTTTATATAATTTTATTATCACCTACCAAATGTGATACGAGATTACATCGTACGACTCAGAGGCCGTGGTTTTTGCCACCCTTTAAAACTCCTACTTCCTCGGTCGGGAACTGAACCCGTCATCTTGGGATCATCAAGCGAACTACTTTGCCAAGGATCCACGATTACGATAGAGAGCTGTAGCAAATCCAAACATCGAAGGTTCGAATCCCGGCAATGAAAGTCATCAATCATCCTAAGTGTGGTTATTCCTCTGATATTTCCATATTTTCTCCAGGAAGACTGCCGGAATGGTTTCTTATGTCAAGTCCCAAAGACACCTACCCCAATCCTAGACCGTAATATCTACATTCCCCACAGAAACACAGGTTATCAGGCAACAACAAAAACCTTAATGAACAAGAGAAGTATTCTGTGAGATCCACCTCGGTGTTCCACAAATGTTAAACACAAGCAAGACGTACTAACCCGCTAAGATTATAGTCTAGTCTAGTACATTTCCCTTTGAATAGGAGCTTTTCTTCTGACAACTGAAGATGAAAGTGTTTGCAGTAATTGCGTCCTTTAAAGTGGCCATTTTATGTCCCCTTTCCGAGAGCATACGACCGAAACAAAATAATGAAATACCAAGCAGGGACTAACAGAGAAGATCAAAGTGTAATCCGTACTTGAGGAAACTTCCCGTGGCCTGGAGGAGAATGGAACTTTCACCCACTAACGCCTTACAAACTTCCGTCAATGGGTGCACAGTGGGGGCATTTCCGCGTCATGTACCACAACGGGCGCTTTCAAAATATCAGCATTCGTATGCAATGGAGAATTGAGAAGTGACAACGTCCACTTTCTCGCAAGTACTGGTCGATATTCACTTTCACTCTTCACATGACTTTCAGGCTCGGGAGGAGATGGGCTTTAAACTAGAAAGGCAGGGCGTAAAATTGTATAGGATATTCAGAGAAAGGGTGACATATTGAAAACAAATCCCGAGATCGTGGAGGGAAATGCGATGACAGGATGTGAGAAGTGAGATACACCATGCATCTCAAGTTTGCGTAGGGCTTTCACAATAACAGCTATAAATCCTGCATGTAGTGTATGTTGTTGCTTTAGAGGCTGCCGTCAGTAGTCTGGGAGTATGCATTGAGACTTCCTTTCCCATTATCCCTGGATTCGATTCCTGGGCCTGCCAGGATTTAATTCTAGTCTGAGGACTGGAGCAAAGTACACTCAGCCTCGTGAAGGTAAGTGAGAAGAGGTGGGTTCACCTCAACCATCATGGAAGTGGATATATGTGGTTTCCCACTTATTTATTTATTTATTTATTTATTTATTTATCGTATGGTTTTTAGTGCCGGGAGTGTCCGAGGACATTTCTGCTCGCCAGAGGCTGTAGCTGCTTCTAGTGGACACCCATGGTGAGCTACAAGTTCCGTTCAATTTCAAGTAGTTCCAACTTTCGCTACCAGATGTCAATGATAACTAGTGGTGAACGTTGGAACTTTGATAGAGCGTTCCAACAAAATCTAACCTAGAAATTTAGCTTCACACAAGTTTAGTCTGTAGAAGGATCTTTTACATGCCATAAATCTATGACATGGGACCGCCGGCTTTACATCCCCTCCGAAGGAAGGCATACTGAAGGATATTAACGCTCTTAAAAAAAATCCGACGACTTCGACCGGCTTTGAACCCGCTATCTTGGGCACAGCAGTTCAGCATACTACCAACTACGCCATCCACTTCTATGCCAGGGGGCCGATAACCTGGATGTTAGGCCCCTTAAAACAACAATTATCATCATCTATGCCAGGATGCTAACCAACTAAAAGCCACGGCCCCATCCTTAAAAATCTTGTTTCCAATTACAAACAAACACACTTCTACAGACATCACAATACCACAAGTTGTGTGGTTTGAAGCCATTTTTTCAGTGTTGCCTTAGTAAACAAGAGTTTATTAATCTCATGTAATTTATTTCAGGATTAGGGCATAACCCAGCTCTTTTGGGTACATTCGTGTTGACCTACTGAAAAGCACTAAACTCATGTATACCACAAGTTATCAGACAGATTCTGTACACAATCTAAGTACGCGTTGCTCATGACCACGATGTCCAAACTCCTAAATGAAACCATTTAAAATGATTTATTTTTACTAACACGTGGCGTTGTGACTCTTGGTTGTCACTGCGGAAGTCGATTCCCGGCTAGACAAACAATTATTATATTCTGGTTGAGGGTTATAACGGGGTTTACTCAGCATCATGAGGCAGAACTGAGAAGAGATAGGTTTTATTCCCACCTGAACTATCCTAGAGGTATTTTATATGGTTTCCCAATTCTACTCCAGGCAAATGTCGGGATGGTAACTAAATTAAGGTCACGGTCGCTTCCAATCCAAATCCTATCCCCAATTACAAAACATACACACCCAAATATACGGGGCTAAATGACTACGATGACGCAAACCCCCTAAATGAATCAACAACATCAAACAATTTTGTCAGGGTTCCTTAGTCTCCGATTCTCTCTCCCATTTCCACTCTGGAAGCCATTAATCTACATGGAGTCCTCCAAACCTTGCGGCTGTTTCATTTATTGATTTTCCGTATTTCTTTTCCCATGTTAACCAATATTCCTCCTCGTCCGAACGAACAACTTGCGATGTGGATTGTCCATATAACTCATGAAGATCGCTTGTATATAAACATAAAATTCATACGTGAGAAAAGTTTAGATTGGAAGTGTTTCCTGTGGCTGACTAACGACCCTGTTGGTAGAACTGGCTGGATGTGTTGGCGCTCCTGGTAACGAGGTGAAAGTGGTTCGTGAATTAGATTATCAATTTCTGATACGGAACAAATGAGGTAAAAAGCCTAGAACTCGACGATATGTTATATATCCGTTTATGAATTACTGAGAGTGAAATATAATTAGGATTTCTGATATAATGTTAGGTTGTTAATTCCATTTTGTGTGTTAGAAAGTTCATATTGGTGGCTTCGGTGGCGTAGTTGGTTGCATGCTGAGCTTCTATGCTGAAGATCACGGGGTCAAACCCGGCCGAAGTCATCAGATGTTTTAAAAGCGTTAAAATTCCCTCAGTATGCCTTCCTTTGGAGGGGAAGTAAAGCTGGCGGGCCCATCTCATAGATTTATGGCATGTAAAAGAACTTCAATTGTGTGAAGCAAAATTTGTAGGTTAGATTTGATTAATGCTCTTCAGTTCCAACGTTCGTCACCAGGTGCTGGTTGAGATGACATCTAGTAGCCAAGTTTGCAGCTAGGTGTCGTGAACGGTAGCATTTGGTAGCATAAGTAGGAACTACTTGAAATTATCGTCTGCAGTCCTTACTTGAATTAAAACAGATAACACACACTAATACAGCCATCACATTTAACACAGGTTATCAGACAGATTCTACACACACCCCAAGTACACGGGGCTAAATTACCGCGTTGTAGCAGCCCCTAAACTAAGGAACCAACCAACGTTCATATCTGCCCAAGATTGCTGTATGGGCTCCAATAAGACAGTATGTTTCTCTCTCATACATACATATAGGCTAAAGGCTACAGACCGGGGTAGCTACGCATGATAATGCGCAAGAACATGAAGCCAGGCTATCTGCACACCGTCTGCCATCCTTGAAATGTTTTTTCGTGGATTTCCATTTACTACTCCAAGCCAATGCAGGGACGGTACTGTACGGCTCTCACCTCATGATCACTGAGAAGAATACGACCGCGACACCTGTGTCACATCTATTAACAGCCTGGCATCGGCTACTACTACTATAGTGAAGTCCTCTAAATAACGGAACCTCGCAGAGGCCGCGTGGCGGATAGGCCACTGTGTATAGCAGCGTGTCGAGCAAGGCACTGCCGCTAGCAGCAGCGTTGTGCCCAACTAGTTCAACACATTTACACTTTTTAACGCATTTAATAATCATTATTTGCGTTAGTTTTAGGACCTTAAAATAGTAGGTTATTGTATACAAGGTCATCGAAAAAGGTGGCCTTAATTTTGATTTGTAGACGATATTCAAATGGTACGGCGGACGACCTTGTAGTTTGGTCACAAGACGCATCCTATACGAAGGTATGTTGTTACCAAATTTGGTAGAGATCGGATGATTTGGTTAGTCGCTATTTGATTTTACGTTTTGAACGTTTGAGTGGCCGCCATTCAGTTTTAGTAAAGATGGCGGCGATATAAAACATGACACTGAGGTGTCCTTTGCTAGTGCTACCTTTGTACCAAATTTCGTTCTTTCATTGTTATTCCATACCTTGACTTGTGTATCACTTGTGTAGATGAATTATTTTCAAAACCAAAATTTAGCATACATGATTCACAATAATGTCCTGGTTCGTTCAAAATTTGCACACGCTCAATAATGCTATCATAATAACTAGTATCAATGCGTACTTTGGTGTTTTTATATTCTGAAGGGCAATCCACTTTTTTGGGTTAAGGTAGACCATGGTCGAATATTCATTAAACGTAGTGTGTTTGATAACTATAAGAACATCTTCATGATTTGCCATGATGCAATCTGTAAAGTAGTAGTAGTAGTAGTTTAAGTTTACTCTCTGTTTGTTCCTTAACTTAAAGGTAAAAAGAAAATGAAAATTAAGCAAAGAACTATGATTAAATAAAATAACATTCTGTTTGTTGACTTAACGAGTAGGCTAGCATCATGAAATAAATCATTCGTAAAATATAAAAGTGACGGGCTTACTAAGTCACATGAATAGTAAGGGCGGGTGATTGCTCTAGCACGAGGCCTACTAAGCCGTGTTAACAGTAAGGGTAGGTGGTTTCCTCTGTTTTACTTGCTCTGCCTTTGTTAATAGCCAACATTTTGTACTATAGCCTGTGCCAACTGAGCAATGCAAAAGTTAATGCATTCCTCATTTTATGGGGCAACACACACTGTGAGTGTGTGTTACAACAGGCAAAAGGGTTTTACTATTTAAGATATCACCTATGGTTTTTAAATCATTTAGCAAACCCCACCCCCCCTTGTTTTAACAAAGACATAGTTATGACTACATTAAAAAAACTTTTGCAAAGAAAACAAAATTACTATTAAAAATTAAATTTTAAATCCACGCACTCACCTACCCCTCACCGTATTTGCCCAAATGCTAAATAACTAATGGCAAGTACTAGTATTATTATTTTACTGACATACAAACACACACATATATACACACCTTTGTTTAGACTTACATTTTTATTTCATACACGCATGTCATTTTTGGGAAACAACCACTATATATATTTCCCTATATTTCTCTAAAGGACATTTATTTATTCATTTATTTATTTATTTATTTATTTATTTATTTATTTTCATGCATGCCAACACAAGGAACCTTTATCGTTTACATTAACTACAAAATAAATACTATTTACAAATTTACAATGACTAGAATAATAATTATGATCTTATTAAAGGCTTTTTTTTTAAGTAACAAGGTTATAGGTTGTTTGTACTATTTACAATTGCTAATATTTACAATTCCTATAATAAAAAACAACTATTAAATATACTATCTATGAAAAAGCTATTTTACAACACCATAAAACAAAAAAATCACACACCCTCCTTGTTGTGATAACCCCATGGCACGCTGCAAAGCAGGTCATCACCCCTCTCGCGTTTGTTATCTAACAAGGCTAGTGTTTGTTTCCTTTGTTTAACAAGATACAATTCGTGATTGTTAGAATGTATTCTGCGCTGTGTATTGTGCCCAATGGGACACGGCAGACTGGCATCGAACTCGGGTCTTATCAGAGAAGACCAGGCCCATGATTCTACCTAGAGTCGAACCATTGATCTCTGAGGGGGAACAGCTACAGGGAACCCGAAGAGCAATGAGTTGTATAATGACATATAATATAGCATGATTTCACGGCTAGAATGTGAATATCATAGCTGTTTAAGGGAATAATTGTTAGAAAATGAAAGCATATGTACATTTTGGAAGCATAGAAGTATGAAGGCAAGCCAGCTTGACGGTTGACTAATCGCAGCCAGCAGAGAGGCGTGGATTCGTGACGCCGAAGGAACTCATTTCGTCTGGACCGCCGTGACAGCTCAAAATTAATGACTCTGGGGCTCACCGATGGACAACGCTTGAGAATGGAGAGGGGGTAATTGTCTACGGAAATTAATTGATTGCAGCCAATTGGAGCATCGAAATGGTGTGAAATGTACACCCAGGTGAATTTATTTTAGGAGAGATAATTTAGGAGTGGTTTAACGCCTAAATTAAAGCCTATATCTCTAAATAAGCCTGTGAACACAGAGCCTACGTGCGAGAGGAATGATTTGGAGACCCACACGAGGGGATTTACCATGGTGGCGTCATGACGCTATGGAAGAAGGCAATTAATTGTAATTAATTGGCCGAAGCGATCGCTTGCACGCAAGTGATCATGGGACTTCCACACCTAGATAAACGAGGTGTATACGTCACTTTGAATGGAAATGCATTATTTCAAGAAAGGAGTCGCACCCGTATGTCCTGTGGACTACGTTTTACGAGAAACGTTTATATAGGGGAAGCAGCGCAGAGCAAGCCAGTTCGTCTTTAGTCTTCTTCAGTTTGTCTTTAGTCTTCTTGACTCAACACGTAAACTAAAACGCTGCCAGAGAGTGCGCGAAATGTTAGAGTATCGACGCTCGAGTATATTTGAAGAACAATGGAAGCGCATCATACAGCTTCTTAATAGTAATCATGAATCGCGTAAGATTTAATCTACAGCAGATATGTATCCATTATTATACGCAAGTGTAGTTCGCTACCTCGTAGGAGCAAGTTAGGATGTTTTTGGACAGTGAATATACCAGGAGGTATTGTCATAGTTATAAATGACGCAGTATCGTCAGGATCACTACAATTATGGGAGTCGGGAAGGCATCACAAGTAATCATGACGGTGAACTGAACAGTATTGAAGGTGACGAGAATCGAACGCACGCACACGCAGATAGACTTTCACGGAGACCAGCGGGTGTCAGAAGTTAGCTGCACCGCATCTCTGAGGTCAGGCGTTAGGAGGAGTCCAATTAATGTTCCACATGTGAAATAGTGCAAAAAGTGTATATAAGTTTTATTACAGTGATTTCAAAAGTGTTTATGTGTATTGTGAAATAACGTATTGTGTTAAAGTGAGAAAAGCCACTGATAAAAATATGATTATCATGTGTGAAGTATGTGATAGCATGTGTCGTGTGAGATATAGCATGATGGCTTAAACCAAGCATCATGGTAGGTTCGTGGCTGGTGTGCTGGAATAATCCAGCGAAAATGAAAAGTGAGTACAAATTTACAATGTTAATCTAATTAGATAGTTCACCATACAACGAAGCATCACTTTAAGACTAAGATGTAACAGTCACTTATGTACGAGCTTTCACCACTCGTATTTTGGTAGAATATGGCTAGGAGGGTGATTTGCTTAGGGCCATTCAGGCCTAAGATAGTGATGAATGTAACGGTAACGTTAAATGATAATAGTAATAATAATAATCTGGGGTCGGTAACAGTAATAAGTAAAGTAATAGGCATTTATGGCCTAAAGAACGTTCGAAGTGTGTCATGTCTAATATAAAGATACTGTATTTGGTAAACAGTAAGAAAGTAACATAAAATATATCGAGATACGAGAATTTTTCAGTGTCAGTGAAGTGTTGAATGAATATTTGATATGGTCAATTCTTAGGATTGTATTTGAGAACCATTAAAGTAATGTAAGCCAGTAAATTTATACTTGTTTTTGGAGCTATTTAAAGCTTTGGCTTAAGAATAATTGCAGAGAGGACGTGAGTGCTTTAATAATTGAGTCATCTATGAGAAGTTTTGTTTGAGCCGCATATAGCGAGCAATGTAACGTAGAATCAAGTGATTTACGTCAATAAAGTTGCGGGGACCACTCTAACATAGCTTGCATGTTAGGTGAAAGGTTGGCTAATCTACGAGATAGTATTGCCGTGGTGCATACTTGTATTATTCGCAGCGAATTGGAACGAAGCCTGTCTGTATCCATCGCTTGCAGGAATATTGCCACGAGGGATGCTCTTCGAGACCCCGTGAGCTCATGTATTAATTGATCTGCCCTGAGAGGAGAATCATGTTCGTCGTATAGGAAACGCAGATTTCCTTATTATTGTAGGCAGCTGCTGATGAGAAATCTTGTATTCCCAATCGTGATGCGCGCTCGAAGCCACTAGTAATTGCCACAGAACGGCAAGGCTATTACAGGATCCATCCCCAGCCATGAATGTTAATTAGGAGCCGAGTTGAGCCCATTACACTATAAATATAGGTGGTAAATAATTAGTATGACTCAATTACTAGAGACAACACTCAGCGTAACTCCATTGTATTGCAATTGTAAACAAAGTTGACCTTGCTAGCAGCCAGAGGGGTGTGGTAGGTATGCCACGAGGACGGCGGCATCTTGCTCGGCCAGCTGGAACAAATTTTATTGCCTGCTTGAAAGGGAGGTCTGTTGACCTGGTCCCATTATTTTAGAAGCATAGTGGGACACTGAGAATCTCGATATTTCGAAATGTAATTAAGATATGATTGTTGTGATGATGCCAATTGAATTAAATTATGTGTTTCAACACACATACCTGGTCGGATCATTGTGATCGGATAATATTTGGCCCAGTTATTCTCTGAGGAGGAACGCTGAACCAAATAAATGTAGGCATCTTTTTAAAGTGTATTTTGCCCAGTTCACACTAATTTATGCAGACGGGTAGGTGATTTTAATAACATGACACGTGTGTAACGATAATAATTTCGACCAGACCCAGAAAATCGTTGTATGGTGAAACTATAAACATTTCTATCCATGTGTATTTTGGAAGGGAAAACGTACCACTTTAGCGTTTCATATTGATGGGAAAAAGGAAGGCGATTCACACGACACAAAATTTGTTAATTAAGGCATAAGATAATGAATTTATGTTAATGAAAGTAAATGCCCGTGAAAAACGGATTAATGTTTAATTATTACAGAATTGATGTCATTTAAAAGTGATATTGTGACGTTTGTGTTGTGATACTCCAGTTTGTAAAATTGTGCCACGGGAAGAACACTATGGATACTCGTGGATGTCTGAAAGTATCAATGACAGGATGCTAGAAATATATTTGAGTGCAGGGAAGCACTAATTGATAAGAGACTCACAAATAACCTTGATTTTCATTGGGGGAAGTAAATGTAAATTATCCTTTGCTTGTATTTTTGTTGTATAGCCATGATTTTAAGTCATTAAATGTTGTATTTAGGAATATGTTGTTTCTTTCATGTAGAGTAGTTACCTGACAGACTCAAATCCTGAACATGTGGTCGTATGGTGGGCAGGAACGTCCCATACCTCGAAAGACCGTGAGTTAGCTGGGATACGAACACATGTTCCATATGATGACAATTGGGTACAGTATGCATCATAGCTTTAGCTGTTTGTAAAACCTCTAGATAGTCATCACATGAGGAGATTTTACCACAGCCTTACCTATACCCTTGGCTCTTTTCGCTTCCTTATCATCTAATGTGCGATAAGCATACATATTACATGCTAGTCCGACACATTCTGTCATGATCGAATCACCAAATTCATCTTTTAATACTCCCATTTGATTTCGGTTTTTAATAGTGTTACACCCTGAGGTCCCCACAGGGTACATCTACAACTACACATAAAACTACCCCCTATCTATCCCCTACTCAACACGCTTCAACCCCAATCTCATACCCAAAGCAAGAAAGCAACAGCCACAGCCATCTTATTACAAAACTTTCATAGCAGACCTAATAAGTTACCTACAAGCTGTACCAATTATTTCCACATCATTGCCACACTACCTACACACAAGCAGCAACTACTAAGTAGGGCGAGCATTTGCCATCTATCTTAGTCAGCAACAAAATTTAGTATAAATAACCACCTATCCCAAAGGACGGGATCTGTCTGTCTACAACATCACTCGCCCACGGCCGGAGGCTACGTCGACCAACTGATTCAAGTAAGTGTGCAAGGGAATCCCATACTTTTCTTTCACCTTCAAACCTCTAACTTTGTAAACATCTGCATCAATTCTAAATCGTACTTCTCTAAGCATTATTAATGAAGCTTTCTTATAGCTTCACAAGCTTATAATTAAAACTTCTATCTTCATTATAATTCACTCTCTGTTTATTGTTTTGAATGCCTATCCCAACTTGCCGGTTGTTAACACGACTTAGATCCTGCCGAGTCACTTTTATTGACCGTCTGCTTGCTAACACAACACTACAGGCAAGTCGCCTTCACTCACACGGGCAAGGTCGCCTTAGTCAGCAGTCCATAATTTCTCAGCTCCCGTACTCACTTAGGAAATTAGATAGTTATTAATCATTGGCTAGGAACCCTTCAACCCCCCAACAGGTACTATGAAATACCTACCTCCCAAACAATGTTTCAAGTCACGCTACTGCTTTCAACAATCCACTTGGGATAGACTTGTTGTTAAATGTATTGGTGGTGGTTATTCTAATTTCTTTTATGTTCGACCCTCACTATTATGTGTCAGAAAACTGTATCATAATGATGGTCATTATAACACGGGTTTTCAATACGATACAGTTTCTCCAGCCAATCAGAGCTCGTTCATTGACCAATTAGGTAACGATACATTAGCGCATGCGCTCAAAATCATACATGTCGGACATAAACACAACATGAAATAAAATAAATTACCGACATGGAATACGCATCGTCCATATGTTCGCGTAAATAAACTGGCGAATATGAGACAAAATATGATAGTACCTTAATATCACCAACCCTAATTTCTACACAGCGCATTGCCTTCAAACGCCTTCAAACGACTCCGGTGACAATATTACTGAGGGACGGCAGATGTCAACATATGGCATTGCAAGCACACACAGCGCATGCGTCGGTCGGTCAGAGATCTTGAAAGACAGAGATATACCCAGCGCTCGCTCTCCGATCACAAAATTCAAGTGGCTGACTCTCAACAGATATTTATGAATATTTATGTTAAAACATATAATAAAGTTATAATTATCGTCGAACATAAACAGTCGTATGCAAGTCACCAATAATGGTAATTATGACACTCGTACGGAAATTAAAAAACTCGCATACGCTCGTTTTATAAAAATACTCGTGTCTTAATTATAGCCATTATAGGCTCGTTGCATAATGTACTATTTCGCCTCACAGCAATAGCAATCATCTGTAAATCAATTGATTAATCAGTAGATTTCAATCCATCACTTTCACATCCATCAACATTAACAAAAAACAGTTTAAAAGTTTATAATATTAAAATAGAGCGTTAATCAAATCTAACCTACAATTTTAGCATCACAACATGGTCAAGTAGTTTCAACATGGATTAGCAAAATATTATTGTCATTGACACCTAGCGGTGAACATGGGCGCTTAATAGAGCATTAATCAAATCTAACCTATAATTTTAGCATCACAGCATGGTCAAGTAGTTTCAACATGGATTAGCAAAATATTATTGTCGTTGACACATAGCGGTGAACATGGGCACTTGATAGAGCATTAATCAAATCTAACCTACAATTTTAGCATCACAGCATGCTCAAGTAGTTTCAACATGGATTAGCAAAATAGTATTGTCATTAACACCTAGCGGTGAACATGGGCACTTGATAGAGCGTTAATCAAATCTAACCTACAATTGTAGCATCACAGCATGCTCAAGTAGTTTCAATGGATTAGCAAAATATTATTGTCATTGACACCTAGTGGTGAACTCGGGCACTTGATAGAGCGTTAATCAAATCTAACCTACAATTTTAGCATCACAGCATGCTCAAGTAGTTTCAATGGATTAGCAAAATATTATTGTCATTGACACCTAGCGGTGAACATGGGCACTTGGTAGAGCGTTATTCAAATCTAACCTTCAATTTTAGCATCACAGCATGCTCAAGTAGTTTCAACATGGATTAGCAAAATATTATTGTCATTGACACATAGCGGTGAACATGGGCACTTGATAGAGCATTAATCAAATCTAACCTACAATTTTAGCATCACAGCATGCTCAAGTAGTTTCAACATGGATTAGCAAAATAGTATTGTCATTAACACCTAGCGGTGATCATGGGCACTTTATAGAGCGTTAATCAAATCTATCCTACAATTGTAGCATCACAGCATGCTCAAGTAGTTTCAATGGATTAGCAAAATATTATTGTCATTGACACCTAGCGGTGAACATGGGCACTTGATAGAGCGTTATTCAAATCTAACCTTCAATTTTAGCATCACAGCATGCTCAAGTAGTTTCAACATGGATTAGCAAAATATTATTGTCATTAACACCCAGTGGTGAACATGGGCACTTGATAGAGCGTTAATCAAATCTAACCTACAATTTTAGCATCACAACATGGTCAAGTAGTTTCAATGGATTAGCAAAATATTATTGTCATTGACACCTAGCGGTGAACATGGGCACTTGATAGAGCGTTATTCAAATCTAACCTACAATTTTAGCATCACAGCATGCTCAAGTAGTTTCAATGGATTAGCAAAATATTATTGTCACTGACACCTAGCGGTGAACATGGGCATTTGGTAGAGCGTTAATAAAATCTCACCTACAATTTTAGCATCACAGCATGGTCAAGTAGTTTCAACATGGATTAGCAAGATAGTATGGTCAATGACACCTAGCTGTGAACATGGGCACCTAATAGAGCATTAATCAAATCTAACCTACAATATTAGCATCACAGCATGCTCAAGTAGTTTCAACATGGATTAGCAAAATATTTTTGTCATTGACACCTAGCGGTGAACATGGGCACTTGATAGAGCGTTAATCAAATCTAACCTACAATTTTAGCATCACAACATAGTCAAGTAGTTTCAACATGGATTAGCAAAATATTATTGTCATTGACACCTAGCGGTCAACATGGGCACCTGATAGAGCATTAATCAAATCTAACCTACAATTTTAGCATCACAGCATGCTCAAGTAGTTTCAACATGGATTAGCAAAATATTATTGTCATTGACACCTAGCGGTGAACATGGGCACTTGATAGAGCGTTAATTAAATATAACCTACAATTTTGCATCACAGCATGCTCAAGTAGATTCAATGGATTAGCAAAATATTATTGTCATTGACACCTAGCGGTGAACATGGGCACTTGGTAGAGCGTTATTCAAATCTAACCTTCAATTTTAGCATCACAGCATGCTCAAGTAGTTTCAACATGGATTAGCAAAATATTATTGTCATTGACACATAGCGGTGAACATGGGCACTTGATAGAGCATTAATCAAATCTAACCTACAATTTTAGCATCACAGCATGCTCAAGTAGTTTCAACATGGATTAGCAAAATAGTATTGTCATTAACACCTAGCGGTGATCATGGGCACTTTATAGAGCGTTAATCAAATCTATCCTACAATTGTAGCATCACAGCATGCTCAAGTAGTTTCAATGGATTAGCAAAATATTATTGTCATTGACACCTAGCGGTGAACATGGGCACTTGATAGAGCGTTATTCAAATCTAACCTTCAATTTTAGCATCACAGCATGCTCAAGTAGTTTCAACATGGATTAGCAAAATATTATTGTCATTGACACCAAGCGGTCAACAAGGGCACTTGATAGAGCTTTAATCAAATCTAACCTACAATTTTAGCATCACAACATGGTCAAGTAGTTTCAACATGGATTAGCAAAATATAATAGTCATTGACACCTAGAGCTGAACATGGGCACTTGATAGAGCGTTATTCAAATCTAACCTACAATTTTAGCATCACAGCATGCTCAAGTAGTTTCAATGGATTAGCAAAATATTATTGTCACTGACACCTAGCGGTGAACATGGGCATTTGGTAGAGCGTTAATAAAATCTCAACTACAATTTTAGCATCACAGCATGGTCAAGTAGTTTCAACATGGATTAGCAAGATAGTATGGTCAATGACACCTAGCGGTGAACATGGGCACCTAATAGAGCATTAATCAAATCTAACCTACAATATTAGCATCACAGCATGCTCAAGTAGTTTCAACACGGATTAGCAAAATATTTTTGTCATTGACACCTAGCGGTGAACATGGGCACTTGATAGAGCGTTAATCAAATCTAACCTACAATTTTAGCATCACAACATGGTCAAGTAGTTTCAACATGGATTAGCAAAATATTATTGTCATTGACACCTAGCGGTCAACATGGGCACCTGATAGAGCATTAATCAAATCTATCCTACAATTTTAGCATCACAGCATGCTCAAGTAGTTTCAACATGGATTAGCAAAATATTATTGTCATTGACACCTAGCGGTGAACATGGGCACTTGATAGAGCGTTAATTAAATATAACCTACAATTTTAGCATCACAGCATGCTCAAGTAGTTTCAACATGGATTAGCAAAATATTATTGTCATTGACACCTAGCGATGAACATGGGCACTTCATTGAGCTTTAATCAAATTTAACCTACAATTGTAGCATCACAACATGCTCAAGTAGTTTCAATGGATTAGCAAAATACTATTGTCATTGACACCTAGTGGTGATCACGGGCACTTGATAGAGCATTAATCATTCTAACCTACAATTGTAGCATCACAGCATGCTCAAGTAGTTTCAACATGGATTAGCAAAATATTATTGTCATTGACACCTAGCGATGAACGTGGGCACTTCATTGAGCTTTAATCAAATTTAACCTACAATTGTAGCATCACAACATGCTCAAGTAGTTTCAATGGATTAGAAAAATATTATTGTCATTGACACCTAGCGATGAACATGGGCACTTGATAGAGCTTTAATCAAATTTAACCTACAATTGTAGCATCACAGCATGCTCAAGTAGTTTCAATGGATTAGCAAAATATTATTGTCATTGACACCTAGTGGTGAACACGGGCACTTGATAGAGCATTAATCATTCTAACCTACAATTTTACCATCACAGCATGCTCAAGTAGTTTTAAAGGATTAGCAAAATATTATTGTCATTGACACCTAGTGGTGAACATGGGCACTTTATAGAGCATTAATCATTCTAACCTACAATTTTACCATCACAGCATGGTGAAGTATTTTCAACATGGATTAGCAAAATATTATTGTCATTGACTCCTAGTGGTGAACACGGGCACTTGATAGAGCGTTAATCAAATCTAACCTGCAATTTTAGCATCACAGCATGTTCAAGTATTTTCAACATGGATTAGCAAAATATTATTGTCATTAACACCTAGCGGTGAACATGGGCACTTTATAGAGCGTTAATCAAATCTAACATACAATTTTAGCATCACAACATGGTCAAGTATTTTCAACATGGATTAGCAAAATAGTATTGTCATTGACATCTAGCGGTGAACATGGGCACTTGATAGAGCGTTAATCAAATCTAACCTACAATTTTAGCAACACAACATGGTCAAGTAGTTTCAACATGGATTAGCAAAATATTATTGTCATTGACACCTAGCGGTGAACATGGGTACTTGATAGAGCATTAATCAAATCTAACCTACAATTGTAGCATCACAACATGGTCAAGTAGTTCCAATGGATTAGCAAAATATTATTGTCATTGACACCTAGTGGTGAACACGGGCACTTGATAGAGCGTTAATCAAATCTAACCTACAATTTTAGCATCACAGCATGCTCAAGTAGTTTCAATGGATTAGCAAAATATTATTGTCATTGACACCTAGTGGTGAACACGGGCACTTGATAGAGCATTAATCATTCTAACCTTCAATTTTACCATCACAGCATGCTCAAGTAGTTTCAATGGATTAGCAGAATATTATTGTCATTGACACCTAGCGATGAACATGGACACTTGATAGAGCTTTAATCAAATCTAACCTACAATTTTAGCATCACAGCATGCTCAAGTAGTTTCAATGGATTAGCAAAATATTATTGTCCTTGACACCTAGTGGTGAACACGGGCACTTGATAGAGCATTAATCATTCTAACCTACAATTTTACCATCACAGCATGCTCAATTAGTTTTAATGGATTAGCAAAATATTATTGTCATTGACACCTAGTGGTGAACACGGGCACTTGATAGAGCATTAATCATTCTAACCTACAATTTTACCATCACAGCATGGTCAAGTAGTTTCAACATGGATTAGCAAAATATTATTGTCATTGACTCCTAGTGGTGAACACGGGCACTTGATAGAGCGTTAATCAAATCTAACCTACAATTTTAGCATCACAGCATGTTCAAGTATTTTCAACATGGATTAGCAAAATGTTATTGTCATTAACACCTAGCGGTGAACATGGGCACTTTATAGAGCATTAATCAAATCTAACCTACAATTTTAGCATCACAACATGGTCAAGTAGTTTCAACATGGATTAGCAAAATATTATTGTCAATGACACCTAGCGGTGAACATGGATACTTGATAGAGCATTAATCAAATCTAACCTACAATTTTAGCATCACAACATGGTCAAGTAGTTTCAATGGATTAGCAAAATATTATTGTCATTGACACCTAGCGGTGAACATGGGCACCTGATAGAGCGTTAATCAAATCTAACCTAAAATTTTAGCATCACAGCATGCCCAAGTAGTTTCAACATGGATTAGCAAAATATTATTGTCATTGACACCTAGCGGTGAACATGGGAACTTGATAGAGCGTTAATCAAATCTAACCTACAATTTTAGCATCACATCATGCTCAAGTAGTTTCAACGTGGATTAGCAAAATATAATTGTCATTAACACCCAGTGGTGAACATGGGCACTTGATAGAGCATTAATCGAATCTAACCTACAATTTTAGCACCACAACATGGTCAAGTAGTTTCAACATGGATTAGCAAAATATGATAGTCATTGACACCTAGAGCTGAAAATGGGCACTTGATAGAGCGTTATTCAAATCTAACCTACAATTTTAGCATCACAGCCTGCTCAAGTAGTTTCAATGGATTAGCAAACTATTATTGTCACTGACACCTAGCGGTGAACATGGGCATTTGGTAGAGCGTTAATAAAATCTCACCTACAATTTTAGCATCACAGCATGGTCAAGTAGTTTCAACATGGATTAGCAAAATAGTATTGTCAATGACACCTAGCGGTGAACATGGGCACCTGATAGAGCATTAATCAAATCTAACCTACAATTTTAGTATCACAGCATGGTCAAGTAGTTGCAGCATGGATTAGCAAAATATTATTGTCATTGACACCTAGCGGTCAACATGGGCACCTAATAGAGCATTAATCAAATCTAACCTACAATTTTAGCATCACAACATGGTCAAGTAGTTTCAACATGGATTAGCAAAATAGTATTGTCAATGACACCTAGCGGTGAACATGGGCACCTGATAGAGCATTTATCAAATCTAACCTACAATTTTAGCATCTCAACATGGTCAAGTAGTTTCAACATGGATTAGCAAAATATTATTGTCAATGACACCTAGCGGTGAACATGGGCACCTGATAGAGCATTTATCAAATCTAACCTACAATTTTAGCATCACAACATGGTCAAGTAGTTTCAACATGGATTAGCAAAATATTATTGTCAATGACACCTAGCGGCGAACATGGGCACGTGATAGAGCATTAATCAAATCTAACCTACAATTTTAGCATCACAGCATGCTCAAGTAGTTTCAATGGATTAGCAAAATATTATTGTCACTGACACCTAGCGGTGAACATGGGCATTTGGTAGAGCGTTAATAAAATCTCACCTGCAATTTTAGCATCAAAGCATGGTCAAGTAGTTTCAACATGGATTAGCAAAATAGTATGGTCAATGACACCTAGCGGTGAACATGGGCACCTGATAGAGCATTAATCAAATCTAACCTACAATTTTAGCATCACAGCATGCTCAAGTAGTTTCAACATGGATTAGCAAAATATTATTGTCATTGTCACCTAGCGGTGAACACGGGCACTTGATAGAGCATTAATCAAATCTATCCTACAATTGTTGCATCACAGCATGCTCAAGTAGTTTCAACATGGATTAGCAAAATATTTTTGTCATTGACACCTAGCGGTGATCATGGGCACTTGATAGAGCGTTTTTCAAATCTAACCTACAATTTTAGCATCACAGCATGGTCAAGTAGTTTCAATGGATTAGCAAAATATTATTGTCAATGACACCTAGCGGTGAACATGGGCACTTTATAGAGCGTTAATCAAATCTAACCTACAATTTTAGCATCACAGCATGCTCAAGTAGATTCAATAGATTAGCAAAATATTATTGTCATTGACACCTAGCGGTGAACATGGGCACTTGATAGAGCGTTAATCAAATCTAACCTACAATTGTAGCATCACAGCACGCTCAAGTAGTTTCAACATGGATTAGCAAAATAGTATTGTCATTAACACCTAGCGGTGAACATGGGCACTTGATAGAGCGTTAATAAAATCTAACCTACAATTTTAGCATCACAGCATGCTCCAGTAGTTTCAACATGGATTAGCAAAATATTATTGTCATTAACACCCAGTGGTGAACATGGGCACTTGATAGAGCGTTAATCAAATCTAACCTACAATTTTAGCATCACAACATGGTCAAGTAGTTTCAATGGATTAGCAAAATATTATTGTCATTGACACCTAGCGGTGAACATGGGCACTTGATAGAGCTTTAATCAAATCTAACCTACAATTTTAGCATCACAGCATGGTCAAGTAGTTTCAACATGGATTAGCAAAATATTATTGTCATTGACACCTAGCGGTGAACATGGGCACTTGATAGAGCTTTAATCAAATCTAACCTACAATTGTAGCGTCACAGCATGCTCAAGTAATTTCAATGGATTAGCAAAATATGATTGTCATTAACACCTAGCGGTGAACATGGGCACTTGATAGAGCGTTAATCAAATCTAACCTACAATTGTAGCATCACATCATGCTCAATAAGTTTCAATGGATTAGCAAAATATTATTGTCATTGACACCTAGCGGTGAACATGGGCATTTGGTAGAGCGTTAATAAAATCTCACCTACAATTTTAGCATCACAGCATGGTCAAGTAGTTTCAACATGGATTAGCAAAATATTATTGTCATTGACACCTAGCGGTGAACATGGGAACTTGATAGAGCATTAATCAAATCTAACCCACAATTTTTGCATCACAGCATGGTCAAGTAGTTTCAACATGGATTAGCAAAATATTATTGTCATTAACACCTAGCGGTGAACATGAGCACTTGATAATGCATTAATCAAATCTAACCTACAATTGTAGCATCAGAGCATGCTCAAGTAGTTTCAATGGATTAGCAAAATATTATTGTCATTAACACCTAGTGGTGAACATGGGCACTTGATAGATCATTAGTCAAATCTAACCTACAATTTTAGCACCACAGCATGCTCAAGTAGTTTCTACATGGATTAGCAAAATATTATGGTCATTAACACCTAGCGGTGCACATGGGCACTTGATAGATCGTTAACCAAATCTAACCTACAATTTTAGCATCACAACTGCGCCCGTTGACGCATGTTTGCTCCGACAACAAAGGCTAAAACTTATGCTGAAATGTAATCGAACATACCCTGCGAGCGGCGGGAAGAAGCTGAAGCAATATCGCTTATGATTATATTTTTACTTATTTTTCATATTTCTAAATTCTACTATAATTATAACCAAGTAATTCTGCATATTTGAAGTACAGCATACTTCGTAAATCGAAGAAACTATCAATATACGCGGCCAGCTCATGTACTGAGAGCACGCCATATTTGGTAACACCAGTTCCTATTCGTCTGTGGAAAAGATAACATGTGCCTGATGGAGCACAAGTGAATGGAAACCATGTGGCAGGAACAATCTGCGAATAACTTTCTTATGGATAGCTATCATGGCATTGTGTAATAATTAAACGATTGAAGACATTCACCACTACGAGAACTGTGAAATATTTTTATCATTATCCGAGGTGAAATGAAGGACTTGTGTGAAGAATACTTGGCGACCGCATGGTCTCATTCTCACGCACACACACACGTTTCTGTGTTCTATAAACTGTGGATTTAACTAACTGTGTAACTGCACAATATCTACAAGTATAATTTTTATTTGCTGGATGGGCAGTGATTTTGATTTATTTGTTGTTAAAATTTTCTTATGTAAATATCAGTGCAAGTCACGAGTGAGTGTCGCACAAGCGACAGAAACTAGAGCCTGTGGCGGAGTGAAATGGGCAATTTTTTTTACCGCTTATTTGCTGCAGTGCGCGACAGTTCTATTTAATTATGTGCTACATTTTTACCAACGCTAACATCGCAATAATGATAAACCAGCAGATCTTCAGGTACAACTCCAACCGCGCGATGGCATGTGATTGCTAAATCATGCGTGGGGAATTGGCGACGGAGGATGTCCAGACACAATGAAATGGTAACCTAAAGCCATACACGAGACCGCATACAACATCTCATGGCGGGACTCGAACCAAGTGACGCTGAATCTGTAAGTCAGATCAACTATTTATAGCGTAGTGTAAGAGTGGAAAACAGTAGGCTAAGTTTATTTGGTTTCATTTATTTAGTGCACAATACAGGTAGCTAATTATAAGACGCGTGTGGAAATTATTAGTTTATTAAACATTTATAGAAGCCAGGAAGGCTGGATCTTCAATGCTCATTCGTATCATTTAACAACAGGTATTATCAACTTTTATTTTGTCAGGCTGATGACAAGTAAACTAGTTTGACTCTGTTAAATCGAGGCCAAGGTTACGAGCCAAGTTCACTACACAGCACACTCGATTCTAGGCAGTGGATTAATATTTTGTTTTAGAAGGCTGTGAGATTCTTGACATTATTACAAGTGGAATGCAGAGTTCCGTTACTCACTATTATTGGCCAGAACTATACTTGAAAACAGGTTTATTTCTTTATAAGAAGCCACACAGGCAATGAATGAAATTGTGTTTTGTAACCAAATGAACGCAGGTTCGATTTATTCAGGGAAGAGGCAATTTTATAAATGTTCACACACAGTTAGCTTGTATCAGAAAAACCTTTATGTTTATTTAAAGCGTTGTCAGGATGTGTTCTGTACACATAATCTTTATTACCAGCAATTCAAACGTGTATCAATTAGGATTCCACACTTTTGTAAATTAAGAGTATTATATGAGTCGTGACGGTGGATGAATACCTCCGACATTGTTATTGTGATTATATCGGTGGTAATGAACTGACTAAAAGTCGTACCAAAAACCGAAGGCGCCTGGATCAAAGGATCCGAAATAAGATTAAATTAATTGGTGAAGATATAGGATGTCTAATAAGTGTGATGAAATATTGGTGAAGACACAGGGTGTCTCGTAAACTATTGAACTATTGATTTATTTGCTGAAGTTGGGTACAAACGTTACCTGAATACACTGAACGCTTTTAAAGGTCCATAAACTGAACAACAATACTGGCAGGAATAAATAATTGTGTGAAACTCTAATAATAATCATCAAAGATAGGGTTTTGAAAACTAACAAATCTTATAAATTCCCCCTGAACCTAAATAAAATATATAAACATTAAAAATAAACTATTTTTCTGGACCAAACTTTAACACTTAGATACTGTTAAGCTATTGTAGATACATTTTGATACATATTTTACATGATTAGTCGACCACTAATTGGTGATGTGATAACTGAAGCACACACATCAGATTAGTAGCAATATCAGTCGATGTAATTGTTTAATTACTATCGCGTTTGCAGGCTTTCCTATATTTTCTATTTTCTTAACACTTTGACATTATGCCCGTTTGTTACAAACAGTAACAAATCGAGTACGTAGGCAGTGCCAATTGCACAACCATAGGAGTGCTGAATTATTGTATGCATTTGTGTTGTATTAGCCTACTTTTCACATTTTGCAAAAATGAGGAAAAAGTAGACTTATGAGATCGATCCGGGAAAATGTGTGTCTGTCTGTCTGTCTGTCTTGTCTGTCCTTCTGTCTGTCTGTCTGTCTGGCTGTGTGTGTGTCCCCCCTGTCAACTCCTAAACGGCTGGAGCAATCGAAACAAAATTTGGTAGAAGTAAAGATCTAAACCTGAATATCTCACGGCCATATTTGAAAATGATGTCAGTGCTACCAACTGCTGAAAAATCGCAATTGAAATTTGAGCTCCATGTTGAATATCTTGGAAGGTATAAATGGGATCAATTTCAAAATTAGCATACGTATAGATAATAATATGGCAGTTTAATTTCCAGGATGCCATACATGGCAGTGTTGCCAAAATGATTATAAGCTTGCTGATAGGTCCAATTTTGAAATGCATATAACTTCTACACTATCAATAGGAATTCAACCAAATTTCGTATGTTGTATGTGTACATAGCCAGATACGACTGAGAGTATTCTTAAGAGCCACCAGGGCTGCCAACTGTTAATAAATGCTCTTAATTTATTTTATCCAAATACCAATATATCAGCAAGTATGCAAGCCGACAGCTTTAAACTATACACACGTATAGTACCTGCCATTCTATATTAATTTGTAGTAACTTATATACGTCAGTGCTACCAACATGATTCTAAGCCTACTCAGAGGTCCAACTTTAAATACATGAAACCTCCATACTATCATTTGGATTTCAACCAAGTTTCGTATGTGCTATGTGTACCATAACAGATATGACTATGCGTATTCTTAAGAGCAACCAGGGCTGACAACTGTTAATATGTGCTGTCTCTATTTTTGTTACCCTAGTATCAATATTTCAGAAAGTATACAAGCCAATAGCTCTAAACTTTGCACACGTATAGTACCTGGCATTCTGGATGAATTTGTAGTAATTTACAGTATATACGTCAGTGCTGCCAACATTATTCTAAGCCTGCTGATAGGCCCAATTTTAAAATGCATGTAACTTCTATACTTACTAATAGATTTCATTCAGAACTGGCACAACAATAGATCATATTATTTCAGATTATTTCTGACCAATACATGTATGGCATTGTTGCCAAAATGATTTTACGTGCGCTGTTAAATCCAATGTTTAACTGCATGTAACGTTCATGCTATTTATTGGACTCCAACCAAATTTTGTATTCTGTATCTTAAGAGATGGAACTAAGAGTATATTCAGTCACCAGGGCTGCCAACTCTAGTGCTCTATTAGGATACATTATGCCAGTTATACAGGAATTTAAACTAATTAGAAATTTCGATATTACCAACTTAATTTCGTCATTATTCTAGATAGTTCCATATAGATTAATCATTGGCATGGATCTTAAATTTTAAGAAAAGTAGGCTCTTTAGTTCGTCACGGAACTTCTTGTTAGCATATTTTTTAATATTCAGCAACATTGTGTACATAGCTTGATTTTCTTAGTAATAAACGCATCTCGTTTTTTAATTAATGATATTTAGGACTAGCTAACACTTAACTCTAAAGATAAATGTTAGAGATGGCACCATCATAGCATAGGACCAATTTTCCCCTTGCTACTAAATGTAAATGTTCTAGTATTTGTAATCAAGTAAATGTCTTGCTTTGCTGTAGATTCTTTTGATGTTTGATCCACCCGTAAGTTATTTCGATGTAATTGCTTAGGGCCGATCTTACGTGCCATTCTCTTAGCTTGTTCATTTTGTCGAATTTTGTATTAGGACCATGAGAGCAATTTAGATCTTGTTTAGGACTTTTTTAATATTTCTTTCAGGGCAGAATAGTATCGGACTAGCCGTTTGCAACTCTCATGCTAGGCTAGGGATCTATTCTGAATAAAAATTATTTGTGATATTAACCTAAGACTGACCTCTCTTTTCTTGTTTAGTTTTGTTATCGATGCATTCCTCTGAGCTGGTTAAAGATCGAACCTCACTAATTCCCGACACCCCCGAGTGCAGACTTTTGTTCTACACCAGCCTATGAATGTATCGTCCCCTATACTTGTGTGTTAACTGGAAGAGGGTCTCGGAAGGGTCATTTGAAACCGGTGGCTCCCCGAAACCTTCGGCCAGCGGGCACATATAGTACGTTGGCGCCGAACGTGGTTGCATCGAAACTTGTGTTCGATCTCCATGATTCGTTTGTTTGTGAGGATTTTATTTTGTTAGCAAATCCAACAGATTAGTAACGAATCGAGATTTCGTACTAGTGTTTTGGAAGGGTAAATGGCATTCTTATTCCAGAATTAAGACCATGAGGCTAGGTAACATTTATTAATGATAATAAGTTGAGGATTTGATTTGCAGTTATCCTAGTCTTGAGCAAAAGTAAGTTTGTTGTTTGTCTTGATGTCATTTAAATTTTACCAGGACTTCAGCTGTTATCATCGAATAAATTTATGAAGGAATGAATTTTCTACTGTTTTCCAACTCAAATCAATGTTAAGGCATATGAAATTGTTAGCTCCCCGTATTTCTCCAATTGAAGGTATTATGTCTGCGCAAGAGACAGCCGAGTTGTTTGCAAACTTGCCTGCCCTACTGCACAATCTGCAGGTTCGATGGACAATTTGACATGAAACAATAATGATCTCAGAGCTGATATAAACAATGTTAGGACAGATATGGCTCAGAATAATGAAACCGTAAGGGCAGATATTAATAATGTTACTGAAAACATGAACACTGTCAGGGCCGATGTGACACAAAGCAGTGATAATTTAAGGGCTGAGATCTCACAAAATAACGAAAATTTGAGGGCAGACATGAATGAGAACAGTAACAATGCTACAGATACTCTGTTACAAACTAGTAACAACATTACCACAAATATTAGAGATGACATGGCACTGTTAAACAATAACATTAGGGCACATATGGCACAGAATGTAGTTGAAGTGCGAGAGGACATTGCCAATGTTAAAGCAGAAATTACTGTCACAATCAATAAGGTTAGTGATGATTTGTGCCACCGTGGACGGCCAGCGTGGATGGGCCTACTTACCTGTATTTAGAGGTCCGCCTCGCTTCAGCAATAAAATCACCTCCAGAAGACATGTCCGAACAGAAGAACACCAAAAGGGGTGAAAGGAAAATGGAGAAGGGGAACGCACAGGCTATTCTACAGACACTCCCCAATAACCGACAGAACTGCTGTCGATGAAATAATGCCACAACAGTTGCTAAAAAATGACAATAAAAATTTAATGTTAAAATTTAAAGGAGCACCTCCACCAGAAACAGAACATGCTTGCTTGCAAAGCAAAAAAAAGACAAGAATTAAATTAAAATTTAAAATGTTATAAAGCCCAAAGATTAAAATAAAATTACAGGCATGATTAAATGAGAAAGGGCTTGATAATTTACAAGGGAATGCAATACCGATCCGACATGCGGAGATCCAGGCCACGATGAAACGAGAAATTATAAATTAAAATTAACCAAATAAAATAGGATCAGAAAATAATTCAAAATTTGCATGACGGAGAAAAACACAGGAACATTTACCAAAACACAAAGTTAAACCAACAAGATAAAATTAAAAAAATATTAAGCTAACACCACAACACGTTTTAGCTTCGCGGTCGGCACCAAGAGACTGACCTCGAGACCAGAATGCATTTCGGCAAAACAGAAAACAAACATGGCCACAAAAAACAGGAGACCGCATGTCTGATCGAATTACGGCGAACAATTTAGCAAAACTAAATTTTAAAATCAGCAGAAAGAAAAGAACGGAGGAAAACAATTACGTCTAAACACTATTAACAAGAGGGAGGAGCCACGGATCTTAAATCAGATAAATAATACGCCAATCACAAGATTGCCAAAGGAAAATAAATAATAATAATAATAATAATAATAATAATAATAATAATAATATCGTATGGCCTCGGGTGCCTGGTGCAAGCTTTGCTATTTGACACCCAGAGGGTAGCTTGCATGTCGAATTTCGTAGTTCCTTGACTATGAAAGTCAAGGAGGTTAGATGTTAGATATCTAATCTCCTTGAACACAATAGCGCTTTCTAGTAGAGAAATGAGGAACTTTGTGCTGGCGGAAACTCCCGAGATTAATTTTGCCATTATGAACTCGGCCTACTGAATTCAAATGGGTTCTTTGACATGCCAACATCGTATGACATGCGTATCGTATTTTTGCCGCCTTTCAAAAATCACTTACCACGGTCAGGGGCGAACCTGCAATCTTGGGGTTAGTAGACCGACACACTACCCACTCACCCACCGTGGCAAGCTAATAAATAACAATTTAAAACGTAAAATAACCTTAGAAATGTGTCTCCAGAAGGTACGAAGAAAACAATAACCTTTTTTTTATATATCAGGTAACGTTGACAAACAGAAATATTAGGCCTATAAAACAAAATAAGGTACAGAATTAAAACATTACTATAAGACGATATCGGAGCTCCATAACAATAATAAATATAAGTGTATAATTCAACGTACCTTACATCCGTCTCAGCGGAGACACAATGAAAATAAAATAATTAACACACAATATAAATAAAATATAATCTGGCACTTGATTGCCTTTAAAATGGCTAACACGCCCATGCGCCGTTTTGAAGTCACAAGCACTCCTGTTGTATCCAGACGCGATTTACTTTGCATATTTCCTCTTCACGGCGGAACGATGAAATTAAATCCTTATGTCGCACAGGCGTTTCCGTTTTCTTGAATATGTATTCATATTTTGAAAAAGCTAGGGGCCAAGGCTCCCCTAGCACACGGAGCGATACTCTTGGACCAACAGCCGGCTTGTTATCTTGACGACAGACAGCAACACACAACATGGCGGAGAATTCCGCGTCAGATACCGAACTGCATTCATGTAAATATTCAACGTCCAATCAAGTCTTGACACATCAATCAACAATGTCATAATTAAGTAAATAATTTGGTGCTATCATGAAGTATATATATTCTTTTGTTTATGACGTAGAATATAATTGCCATAAATTATGCCACGAAAAGGAAGAGTTTTATAAGACACAACTAACGCATTCTAGCGGAGAAGAAGGAACCACTTGAAGGAACCCCGAAGTCCGACAGCAGGTGCCATCTCGTGTTCACAAACGGGATCAAGTCACCAGGCGGTCGATTCAAAATGTCATGAATTCCATCCAGGGGTAGATACATGTTTGAAACGTTGAGGCGGGCTCTTGCACGTAACAGTCTCCCTCCCTTAAGCGTGAACACCGTTCACGAATATGCCTAGGCATAGGCAGAACTCCTTAACTAGTCGATTCACCAAGCATGTTTCCAGAAGATAATGTTCACCAGTTAACTCCAATTGATGGATGAAACCGCATCGTTTTGGTTAGGAAGAGTGCAGGGTCAGATTATCAGTGATGGGATAATTGATCACCTCGCAAACCACTTAGTCAACAGCATCACTGTGTCCATCAGTCTTCAGAAACGCAGAACACCAGCACCAGCAGTGCTTTCATAGTCCGAGACACGTTAGGTAATTTTTTTATAAGACCAATTTAGTTCGCTTTAAACGACGTAGGTGGAAGCAATGTGCCATATATCATGCGACGCGTGGCCAGCCATTTACAAAATAGAAGTTAATCTAATTTCAAAAATAAAAGTTTACAGAACTACAATTTCTTACTACATTTTACAAAAGAGAAACAAAGTTGAATTTATATGAAGAAAATATTTCTGACCGTGACCTAGATCCGTGTTTACAAAATTTCATTTACAAATTTACCTTTTTACAGACTAGAAGTACCTTTCAAGATGACATGAGTTAAACGACTATACATTTAGAAGGAACTACGGTAGAGGAATGACCACTCAAATTCCCAAGGGAACATGTATACAAGATATCATGAGTTAGGTCTCCCACCGAGTCCAACTTACATGTTAGCATCTTTTATGAAAACATCAAAATTTAGTTTCAAATTTTACAATTTACCACAAAATGGGAATTACCCAACAGTTACAAGTTGTATCCCAGTAGAGTTTGCAAATCCAGTTCAAAATTCCAGAAGGAACAGATGCCTGAAGGCTTCAATGAAGGTTAGGGATACTCTACATTATACAAAATCAGTTTACAAAATTTATGGTAGCATTTCCTCATTAGAAACCTCTCCACCTCGTTTAATGTGCGACAGATGCACTCTGGAAATTTTCTTTGCTTTGGGGTTTCTAATAAGCAGAGTAACGGGAGTCAGGAATGCCTCTACATAACATGGGCCCTTGAAACGAGGGGTCAACTTGCTTGAAACTAGATTACTGACGCCCTTGGGCTCGAAATTGCGAACGTACACAACATCACCAATTTCCAAATCCGTTGGCTTGCGACAGGCATAGTGTCGCTTGGCAAGTTGGTCATGTGATACCTTAATATTCTCTCTAGCCTTGTCGAATTTCGCTCTCATATCCTCGGGCGTGAAACTGTCTGGAAGGAGATCGTGCAGGTTCCACAGATTAGACAACGGAGAATTGGCCATAAAGGAAAACATTAACGAAAAAGGGGTGGCTTGCGTGCTCTCATGCACGGCGGTGTTGAAAGCAAAATTGAGCCAATGCAAATTAGAATCCCACTTGGAATGGTCGTCGTGGTGGAAAGCAATCAGAGCAGAACGGAGATTACGATTGACTCGCTCAGCGAGAGACGGGTTAGGAAAATAGGGAGTGGTTGTTACATGAGAAATAGCATAATCAAATAAGAATTGACGGAACTGATGAGATACAAAGCACTTGGCATTATCTGTTACCAGGAACTGACATGGCCCAAAAGATGAAAAGATGGAATTAAGACACTTTATGACGGAACTGGTCGTAGCCTGTCTGGTGGGGAAAATCCAACTAAACCGGGTGAAACCGTCAGTGCAAACAAGCGCAAATTGGTTTCCCCGACCAGAGCGACGGAACGGCCCAACATGGTCGATAAACAGCCTCTCCATGGGTCTAGATGCCGGTTCAGATGACAACAGGCCAACCTTAGTAGAAACCGGAGGTTTGCTAATACTACATGCAGCACAATTCCTAATGAGCCTCCTGATGTCACCATCCATACTTTGCCAAATGAAAAACTGTCTGATTTTAGCTCGGGTCTTGAATACTCCTAGGTGGCCACCAATAGGAGATTCGTGATAGTAACGAAAGATTTCCGGAATGAGGACTGACGGGAGCACAATTTTAGGTAGACGGTCATGACGAGACGAACAACACAATACACCGTCCTTCAGAGAGTAGGGCTTGATCACTTCACCAGAATTGATTCGGTCAATAAGGCTAGATAAGGAGGGATCTTCTTTCTGGAATCGTCTCACATCCTCAAAAAGCACAGGGGAATTGCTAAGAACGACATTGACACAATTTACAGCAGATACAAGGTTTACGGGTTCACATTCTTGAATATCCTCTTCAGCTGTTTCCTCGTACATGCGGCTTAATGAATCAGCTACCGCATTTTCGGACCCACGAATATGTTGGACTGAGAACTGGAATGACAGAATCCTAGTTGCCCATCTGGCAATCCTACCAGTTTTACGGGGTTTCCCTAAGACCCAGCTCAAGGCTTGGTTATCGGTCTCAAGGAGAAACTTAGTGTGCTCAAGATACATACGGAATTTTTCTAGAGCGAACAACACAGCTAAACCCTCAAGTTCGTATATGGAATACTTCCTCTCTGCGTCCGTTAAGGTACGAGAAGCGTATGCAATGGGTTGCCTACCCAGATCAGATTCCTGCAGTAGGACACAACCAACACCACGACCAGACGCATCAGTCTGCACAATGAACTGCTTCCCAAAATCCGGAATGGCTAATACAGGGGCGTTAGAGAGCGCAAGCTTAAGATCTTCGAAGGCTGCTTGCTGAGAGGGACCCCACTCAAACTTCACAGCCTTTTTGCGTAATTGATTTAGAGGAGCAGCACGGTAAGCAAAGTTACTGATGAACTTACGGAAGAAGTTCACCATACCAATGTAACGAGCAACACCCTTGGCGTTCTTGGGTGGTTTAAAATCTCTGATGGCCTGCGTACGAGACTGGTCCACGGAGATACCAGATTCGGAAACAATATGTCCCAAGAAGGAAATTTTGGGCTTGGCAAAGGAAACCTTGGACAATTTGACGGTAAGGCCAGCGTCACGCAACCGATCAAGTACAACTTTCAGATGATCAACGTGTTCCTCGAAGGACTCAGAATAGATCACCACATCGTCAAGGTAGTGGTACACAAACTTGAATTTAATTTCTGAAAACACCTTGTCCAGAAGTCTGCTCAACACAGCGGCTCCGGTGGATAGACCAAACGGGACACGGGCATATTCAAACAGGTTCCAGTCAGTGGAAAAAGCAGTAACATGGCTGGATTCCGGAGAGAGGGGAATTTGGAAGTAAGAAGAATTTAAATCGAGGATCGTGAACATCTTCGCGTTGCGAAACCAACTAAAGCATGTATGAAGGTCCGGCAAAGGAATGGATTGCAAAACAACCTTTTGATTAAGAGCCCTATAGTCGACCACTGGCCGAAAACCACCGTTAGGTTTTGGCACAAGAAATACAGGGGATGAGTAGGCAGAGATAGAGGGTTGGATTACACCTTCTTCTAACATCTTATCGATAATCTTACGAAGTTCAGCCATCTTGGGCGGGGCAAGGCGATACGGGCTGGAACGCACCGGCACAGAATCGGTTAGCTCAATCTTGTATTCCATCAAATGTGTTACACCCAACTTGTCCGTAAATACATCACTATACTCCTGACATAACCTCTTAATGGCATCCTTTTGAAGATTCGTTAAATTTTCCAGATCGAGATCCTCAATAGTCATAGGTTCACTAACAGAATTGACAGCAGGAGAAGATAAAACCGGGTTAAATGATAATTTACTCTGCGGATTAAACTTAAACCATAAGTTGCGAGCACCAATATCAAGAAGCATACCAACGTGTGACATGAAATTAGCTCCAATGACCACAGAACAAGAAAGATTTCTGGTAACAAAAAATTTAAATTTCCAAGAAAAATTTAGAATATGAATTTTGACTGTCATACTACCCAAAATATTTAAGTTTGAACAATTTGCCGAAATAAAGGATTCATTGTTAGGCTCTAACTCAGGAAATTTGCAAACACTCTTCATAGATAAAAACCAGTCCTCGCTTATAAAGGATGCGACACTACCAGAATCAAGCAATGCAGAAACGGGCTCGTCATTAACACAAATTTCAATAAACGGGGATATTCCTTTAGCCACAGGAGAAATTCCAAAATCATTACTCACTCTAAAACTATTACAAGTAGATGACGAGGACACCCGCACCACAGGTTTCACATTATGTTTAGAATTAGGCTGACTTGCCACGACATTGCTCACCGACAGGTTAGGTAGGTCAGCGACATAAGCAGAATAAGCACGTGAAGATTTAGTTTTCAACGAGTTATCAAGACTTTCATTGGTAGGGCGACCAGAAACTTCACAGGGTTTTCCCAAATTCACATGCACAGAAATATCCTTAGAAGTAACACCCGAGTTGGTCTCCACAACATCCCGTCATTGGCGATACACAACCTGGTTACTCGGACACACCTTCTTGACATGTCCCACGCCACAGCACGTGTGGCACTTAATATTGGGTCTTGGGTGGAACATAACCTTAGGCGGGGGACGAGACATCAAGGATGGAGGGGGACGAGACATCAAGGAAGGAGGAGGAACATTAGCTACCCGAAGGGAATCTGCATGTTTCACAGCCATAGCCTCTATAACGACCTGTTTCAGCTCGACAAATGACGAAGGCCTGGTACACATAGTCATGTATGACCTATATTGAGGCGAAAACCCATTTACAATAGATGACACCAACTGTCGTTCAGTTAAAGGGGATGCAAATACCTGGGCATACACTTCAATGTCACTGACATAGTCGTTAAGTGACTCGTCCAACCTTTGGACACGATATAAAAACTTTTGCTCGAGAGCACTAAGGGCACTCGCAGGGACAAAAAACCACAACACTTCGCTAATAAACAGCTTCAATTAGCTTATCGCGCAGCATACCGGAAGCAACCGGATATAACAGTTGGAAAATCTGATTTTCCGACATCCCAAAAATCGAGGTATGGTTACCCAATTCGACCACTTGCTTTAAAAATTGGACCACTTGGGTAACGTCATCTAGGTTGAAACTCTTTAACTTAGTTAAGAAACCAGAAATAGGATGAGGAATCGACCCATAATTAACGGTAGGCGAGAATGTAGCATTAGGAAAAGAGACATTGTTACCAGTGTAGCCCGCTCGCACACCCTCTACAGGAGACAAAACATTTACATTACTAGAGAAGGAACTGGGATGCAATGGGTCGGCAGGACCCAGGAAATCATTAGGTGACCTAACATGAGAAGAATGACCGTAAGCAGGGTTAAGAGGTCTGGGCGAGCCAGAACTAGACAAAAGAGGGGCAGGCAAACCATTACTAGAAATCGATCCCAAAACCTCAGACCTAGTAAACAGAGGTGATTCACGTACAACCCCAGAAGAACTCTCCAAATTCACAAGGTTATCTCTTAAGTCAATTAAATCGAAAACACTATTGTTGTCGGCCATTTTGGAAAACACAGAATGCAGACAGCCAATATAGAAGGAAACAAATTTTAGGAATTACAAGGACAGTTTACACTTTCACAACAAAACCAAAACTACCAATTACCACCACCATAGATTAGGTTGACACTCGAACACAGCCACCACCTATAATACAAGATCATGCACAATGCTGTCCAGAACTGCATACGTCACCGCCTGCTTGGCTCGAGAACAGGAAGCTAAATTACAAAAATTGGCACAAAACACATGGCGAACAGCTTCCGATAGGGCTCCAGGATGCCTTCACTCGTAGCATGTAGGCTATCAGAATATTAAGAAATCCCCATTTCCCATGCCAAGAACACATGTCAGTCACTCACCGAGCTTCTTTTTCACTGGGGATGCTGCATACAAACAGGGTAAAATACAGCAGCAAACGCCTCGCTTCTAAGCAGGTCACTTACAGCTCACCACATGGATATTCAGAGGCAAACATGAAATAAAACAAACGACAAGGATTAGCTTTACATAATATCAAGTGCACTGGCATGACAAGATCCCACCAACAACCGCTCCATCAGCACCGGAGGGGTCCATAAAACGAGCCTGCGGGTACTGGAGAGGGGATAGTTACGGAAGCGACCTCGAGCGCGGTCTGCTACCAGAATGCCACCGTGGACGGCCAGCGTGGATGGGCCTACTTACCTGTATTTAGAGGTCCGCCTCGCTTCAGCAATAAAATCACCTCCAGAAGACATGTCCCAACAGAAGAACACCAAAAGGGGTGGAAGGAAAATGGAGAAGGGGAACGCACAGGCTATTCTACAGACACCCCCCAATAACCGACAGAACTGCTGTCGATGAAATAATGCCACAACAGTTGCTAAAAAATGACAATAAAAATTTAATGTTAATATTTAAAGGAGCACCTCCACCAGAAACAGAACATGCTTGCTTGCAAAGCAAAAAAAATACTAGAATTAGATTAAAATTTAAAATGTTATAAAGCCCAAAGATTAAAATAAAATTACAGGCATGATTAAATGAGAAAGGGCTTGATAATTTACAAGGGAATGCAATACCGATCCGACATGCGGAGATCCAGGCCACGATGAAACGAGAAATTAAAAATTAAAATTAACCAAATAAAATAGGATCAGAAAATAATTCAAAATTTGCATGACGGAGAAAAACACAGGAACATTTACCAAAAACACAAAGTTAAACCAACAAGATTAAATTTAAAAAATATTAAGCTAACACCACAACACGTGTTAGCTTCGCGGTCGGCGCCAAGAGACTGACCTCGAGACCAGAATGCATTTCGGCAAAACAAAAAACAAACATGGCCACAAAAACAGAAGACCGCATGTCTGATCGAATTACGGCAAACAATTTAGCAAAACTAAATTTTAAAATCAGCAGAAAGAAAAGAACGTAGGAAAACAATTACGTCTAAACACTATTAACAAGAGGGAGGAGCCACGGATCTTAAATCAGATAAATAATATGCCAATCCCAAGATTGCCAAAGGAAAATAAATAATAATTTAAAACGTAAAATAACCTTAGAAATGTGTCTCCAGAAGGTACGAAGAAAACAATAACCTTTTTTTATTTATATATCAGGTAACGTTGACAAACAGAAATATTAGGCCTATAAAACAAAATAAGGTACAGAATTAAAACATTACTATAAGACGATATCGGAGCTCCATAACAATAATAAATATAAGTGTATAATTCAACGTACCTTACATCCTTCTCAGCGGAGACACAATGAAAATAAAATAATTAACACACAATATAAATAAAATATAATCTGGCACTTGATTGCCTTTAAAATGGCTAACACGCCCATGCGCCGTTTTGAAGTCACAAGCACTCCTGTTGTATCCAGATGCGATTTACTTTGCATATTTCCTCTGCACGGCGGAGCGATGAAATTAAATCCTTATGTCGCACAGGCGTTTCCTTTTTCTTGAATATGTATTCATATTTTGAAAAAGCTAGGGGCCAAGGCTTCCCTAGCACACGGAGCGATACTCTTGGACCAACAGCCGGCTTGTTATCTTGACGACAGACAGCAACACAC
The DNA here is from genome assembly GCA_946902985.2 of Meconema thalassinum. Taxonomy (NCBI): domain Eukaryota; kingdom Metazoa; phylum Arthropoda; class Insecta; order Orthoptera; family Tettigoniidae; genus Meconema; species Meconema thalassinum. The sequence continues at coordinate 264,182,086 of OX336390.1, read as the reverse complement.
AACATGGCGGAGAATTCCGCGTCAGATACCGAACTGCATTCATGTAAATATTCAACGTCCAATCAAGTCTTGACACATCAATCAACAATGTCATAATTAAGTAAATAATTTGGCGGTATCATGAAGTATATATATATTTATTTTGTTTATGACGTAGAATATAATTGCCATCAATTATGCCACGAAAAGGAAGAGTTTTATAAGGCACAACTAACGCATTCTAGCGGAGAAGAAGGAACCACTTGAAGGAACCCCGAAGTCCGACAGCAGGTGCCATCTCGTGTTCACAATCGGGATCAAGTCACCAGGCGGTCGATTCAAAATGTCATGAATTCCATCCAGGGGTAGATACATGTTTGAAACGTTGGGACGGGCTCTTGCACGTAACAATTTGCGTGCAGAGATGGAAACTTATCGCACGGAATATCACGCACACTTACAGGGAATAAAACAGGAGATTCGCACAAATAGATCTGATATAAATCAAAAACTCAAAGACGTTCAGATGGAGATGAACGATAACATCGAATCAGTCAGGAGTGAAGTCGCTAATGCAAAATAAATCGTTAGTACTAGAATTAACTCCGTGGAACAGCGTATGGAAGAAGTTAACACGTACGTGGGTGTGTTAAAAGCTGATGTGGCTATAGTTAACTCTGGATTAAAATTAACTAGAGGCATAGCATTTGCCGTACACATGAATACCAAACGTGTAGCAAGCAAAGTAGAGAAGGTGGAGGCTGAAGTCAGTAAAATAAAACAGGACTTAGCTACAGACATTGAAGCGATTCGAGAGGAAACTCGTGAGAACAATCACAGATTCAACCAATACGTAGCAAAAACATTAGATGCCTACCTTGAGGAACAGGATGGGAAACTGAAAGAATTCGATAATCGCATTGAAGAAAGATTTGAGCAGATAGAATCACAGGTGAACGCTATAATTAATAAGCAACCTGAGAAAGTGTTAGAATACGCCGAAATGGATGAACGCATCAATCGTCTATTAAAACCTAATAGAGAGGGTGTAACATCTACAAACACTGCGACTAACATGGCGAAACCGAATATTCCGATGGAAAACCAAGGTTATAATCCATTTAGGACAACATCACAATTTGTGACACCGAATGCTAACATAACGCCGAATTATGGGCTGACACCTAACTTTAATGTTACGCCGAACTATGGTCAAACTCAGTACTCGAATATTGTGTATGAAGATCGACCGGCAAAATTCAATAATTCCAATTCCGTTACACCGGTAGATTTTCTGAGTCATACATGAGAGAAACTATGGTAACACCAGACAGGGAGTTACGGACTGTCGAAAAATACCTAGAGAACAGTCCATTAACCTGGTTCAAGGCATTCAGATACTCATTCCACGATTATCAGGAATTTAAAGTAGCATTCCTTAAGACTTATTGGTCTTTGGAACGTCAGCAAAATATAAGGGTGGAAATGTACAATAAGAGGTACGCTAGTACTCAAACAACTAAGTACGCTACCTACTTCGCAAGTCAGCTTTCGAAATTGCAATGTTTGGAACCCCCTTTATCCGAATTAGAACTTGTCCAAACCATTAGAAGACATTATCCTATGGAAGTACAAAGGTTACTCATAGCGTCAGATGCAAATACATTTATGAAATGTGACGAAGTTCTTAGAAAACTGGATAGCAGTCACGAACAATTTCCACCTACACCTAAACACAGGAGCACACATGATGTAAATGTAACTTCAGTGGACAGAACCAGTCAGACGGTACAAACTACAGAAAATCGTCGAACAAATAATCGTCCAAATCACGAGGGACCAGATAGAAGGAGAGATTTCCGTGATTATCGTAAAGACAATACACCTTATGCAAGGAATCGTCGATTTGACACAATTAACAAGAATTACCAGAACAGATATCAAAATAGAAACAACAATTACAACAACAATCGTCGTATAAACAACAATAACAATAACAACGCTAATTTCAACCGTGGTTATAGAGGACAGCCACGTGATCGTGAGGATCGAAATGACCGATACACTGATAATCCCAGAAGAGATTACAGACGCAGTGGCGGTGACCGAAGAGAAAATGACACTCATTTCCAATACGATAATGATTGGAAAGGTAAGGCTAATGAAAGTCGACAATACATTCAGGAACGGAGAAGAAGAAATGCAGAAGACGAAGAATCAGACAGAAGAGGAAATGGAAAGAACAAATGTCGTGAGAATAACAGGAAAGTTACGACTGCTGATGTTCACAACATTGAGATTGAACCAGCAGGTGAAGATAATCGCATGAGTGATGAAGAATATCACAGGATCACTGACAGAATGGATCGTGCACGAAGTCAAACCAAGGATTAGTAATTGGCTGAAATAAAAATTGACTTCCACAATTTTTATTTACTTGACGTGGAGATGTATGCGCCCGTTGACGCATGTTTGCTCAGACAACAGAGGCTAAAACTTATGCTGAAATGTAATTGAACATACCCTGCGAGTGGCGGGAAGAAGCTGAAGCAATATCGCTTATGATTATATTTTACTTATTTTTCATATTCCAAAAATCTACTATAATTATAACCAAGTAATTCTGCATATTTGAAGTACAGCATACTTCGTAAATCGAAGAAACTATCAATTTACGCGGCCAGCTCATGTACTGAGAGCACGCCATATTTGGTAACACCAGTTCCTATTCGTCTGTGGAAGAGACAACATGCGCCTGATGGAGCATAAGTGAAAGGAAACCATGTGGCAGGAACAATCTGCGAATAACTTTCATATGGATAGCCATCATGGCATTGTGTAATAATTAAACGATTGAAGACATTCACCACTACGAGGACTGTGAAATATTTTTATCATTATCCGAGGTGAAATGAAGGACTTGTGTGAAGAAAACTTTGCGACCGCATGGTCTCATTCTCACGCACACACACATGTTTCAGTGTTCTATAAACTTTGGATTTAACTAACTGTGTAACTGCACAATATCTACAAGTATAATTTTTATTTGCCGGATGGGCAGTGATTTTGATTTATTTGTTGTTAAAATTTTCTTGTCTAAATATCAGTGCAAGTCACGAGTGAGTGTCGCACAAGCGACAGAAACTAGAGCCAGTGGCGGAATGAAATGGGCATTTTTTTTTTACCGCATATTAGCTGCAGTGCGCGACAGTTTTATTTAATTATGTGCTACATTTTTACCAACGCTAACATCGCAATAATGATAAACCAGCAGATCTTCAGATACAACTCCAACCGCGCGATGGCATGTGATTGCTAAATCATGCGTGGGGAATTGGCGACGGAGGATGTCCAGACACAATGAAATGGTAACCTAAAGCCATACACGAGACCGCATACAACATCTCATGGCGGGACTCGAACCAAGTGACGCTGAATCTGTAAGTCAGATCAACTATTTATAGCGTAGTGTAAGAGTGGAAAACAGTAGACTTAGTTTATTTGGTTTCATTTATTTAGTGCACAATGCAGGTAGTTAATTATAAGACGCGTGTGGAAATTATTAGTTTATTAAACATTTATAGAAGCCAGGAAGGCTGGATCTTCAATGCTCATTCGTATCATTTAAAAACAGGTATTATCAACTTTTATTTTTTCAGGCTGGTGACAAATAAACTAGTTTGACAATGTTAAATCGAGGCCAAGGTTACGAGCCAAGTTCACTACACAGCACACTCGATTCTAGGCAGTGGATTAATATTTTGTTTTAGAAGGCTGTGCGATTCTTGACATTATTACAAGTGGAATGCAGAGTTCCGTTACTCACATTTATTGGCCAGAACAATACTTGAAAACAGGTTTATTTCTTTATAAGAAGCCACACAGGCAATGAATGAAATTGTGTTTTGTAACCAAATGAACGCAGGTTCGATTTATTCAGGGAAGAGGCAATTTTATAAATGTTCACACACAGTTAGCTTGTATCAGAAAAACCTTTATGTTTATTTAAAGCGTTGTCAGGATGTGTTCTGTACACATAATCTTTATTACCAGCAATTCAAACGTGCATCAATTAGGATTCCACACTTTTGTAAATTAAGAGTATTATATGAGTCGTGACGGTGGATGAATACCTCCGACATTGTTATTGTGATTATATCGGTGGTAATGAACTGACTAAAAGTCGTACCAAAAACCGAAGGCGCCTGGATCAAAGGATCCGAAATAAGAGTACAGTAATTGGTGAAGACATAGGATGTCTAATAAGTGTGATGAAATATTGGTGAAGACACAGGGTGTCTCGTAAACTATTGAACTATTGAGTTATTTGCTTAAGTTGGATACAAACGTTACCTGAATACACTGAACGCTTTTAAAGGTCCATAAACTGAACAACAATACTGGCAGGAATAAATAATTGAGTGAAACTCTAAGGCAGGCTGCACACCGGTACGACACGACATATGTCGTAAGACAAGCGCTGTACGCGATAATTGTATCAGAAGATAGACATCGCTCGTGCACGTTCAAACTATTGGGAAATGAGCCAAAAGGTGCACACCAGTACGACTACGACATCTATCGAAAGACATGTGTATTAAGCGACACGCTCTGCTAGTCTCTTCGCCGAAGTATCGTACGACATCGTAGTAAACATGAATAAAAGTGGAGCAAACAAGGTTGAAGATATAACATTTCTAATTTCTTTCATTAATAGTGTTGAAAAGTATCCTTGTTTTTGTTTATGAAAGATTACAGTAAATCAGAGGTGACGAGTTTGGCCTGGAAGACAATTGCAGTTGAATTTAAAGACACAGATTCTAGCCATCCATGGCTTTCACCACAAGTTATGTTGCAATAGGAAATTTCATCTACCAAACGAAAACTGCTTGTGTTCACTCTGTGGAAAATGCTGCGGAAAATATCATATTGTGTTGTGTTTAAAAAGGACAAAAGCATACCTCAAATTAGCAAATAATTGTTTGATGTAACTTACATATTGTATATTGTATATGCCCTTTCGCATGTTATTCCTATTAATAATAATAAAGACACAGGTTAGTGCCCTAGTGACTAACATATATTTTATTTACCACTGCCAAGTATCGGCTACAATTAATTTAATTATGGTTTACACCAGCAAATTTCCATTGAATGGGGATTGCTCCTCCTGGCTTTAAAAAGTAATTCAGTAGTCTATTTCGCATTCTTATGCCTGGTGATCTTGTAGTATTATCCACTTCGTTATTGGCTAATATGGGCACATCGTCACATGATTTAAAATCGGTCTCATCATAGAGCTTTCCTTCTCGTAAACGGTAAAATTATGCAGGACGCATGCTGCCTTCACGATGTTCACTGCACATTGCTCGTTAGAAGAAATTGGTCGCTCAAATACACGAAATTTTGATGTCAACATTCCAAATGCGCATTCCACGCTTTTTCTAGCTCTAGACAACCGAAAATTGAAAATTCTTTTTGCATCTGTCAACACTCTTCTGGGATACGGTCGCATTAAGTATGGCAACAAAGGGAAGGCTTCGTCACCGACGACGTAGTGGGGAAATAGACTAATATTCTCATCACCCGGCAAAGGAGTAATAAAAATTGAAAACTGCCGGGGCTCATGCTATAAAATTCCTTAAATTTTTCTTCGTGTTGAGATAACTCTCTTGCAACTACTGCGGAGCTGTGTCGCACATTAATGATGTTATACGGATGTACCCAATACTTTCTTCTCTGCTTTAAATACAAATACATCGCGACTACGTCATCTTCACTCGACGAGCTCATTATAGAAACTCACTAGGAAGTGCGTCATGCAGAGATCGCATCGCTCTGGTGTGCAGCAAAGTTATCTTACGACAATTATCGCGTGCCGCGCTTACCTTACGACATATATCGTGTCGTACCGGTGTGCAGCCTGCCTAATAATAATCAAAGATAGGGTTTTGAAAATTAACAAATCTTATAAATTCCCCCTGAACCTAAATAAAATATATAAGCATTAAAAATAAACTATTTTTCTGGACCAAACGTTAACACTTAGATACTGTTAAGCTATTGTAGATACATTTTGATACATTTTCACATGATTAGTCGACCACTAATTGGTGATGTGATAACTGAAGCACACACATCAGATTAGTAGCAATATCAGTCGATGTAATTGTTTAATTACTATCGCGTTTGCAGGCTTTCTTATTTTTTCTATTTTCTTAACACTTTGACACTATGACCGTTTGTTACAAACAGTAACAAATCGAGTACGTAGGCAGTGCCAATTGCACAACCATAGGAGTGCTGAATTATTGTATGCATTTTTGTTGTATTAGCATAGTTTTTTTTATTCAGCAACATTGTGCACATAGCTTGATTTTCTTAGTAATAAACGCATCTCGTTTATTAATTAATGATATTTAGGACTAGCTAACACTTAACTCTAAAGATAAATGTTAGAGATGGCACCATCATAGCATAGGACCAATTTTTCCCTTGCTACTAAATGTAAATGTTCTAGTATTTGTAAACAAGTAAATGTCTTGCTTTGCTGTAGATTCTTTTGATGTTTGATCCACCCGTAAGTTATTTCGATGTAATTGCTTAGGGCCGATCTTACGTGCCATTCTCTTAGCTTGTTCATTTTGTCGAATTTTGTATTAGGACCATGAGAGCAATTTAGATCTTGTTTAGGACTTTTTTTTATATTTCTTTCAGGGCAGAATAGTATCGGACTAGCCGTTTGCAACTCTCATGCTAGGCTAGGGATCTATTCTGAATAAAATTTATTTGTGATTTTAACCTAAGACTGACCTCAATTTTCTTGTTTAGTTTTGTTATCGATGCATTCCTCTGAGCTCACTAAATTCCCGACACCCCCGAGTGCAGACTTTTGTGCTACACCAGCCTATGAATGTATCGTCCCCTATACTTGTGTGTTAACTGGAAGAGGGTCTGGGGGCGTGGTGGCTCAGCGGTCTAGCTGTATGCCTCTCACCAAGGCGGACCGGGTTCTATTCCCTGTCAATGCATGTGAGATTTTCTATGTGAAATGCCATGTCCTGTGGTTCGGATTCCACGTAAAACGGAGGTCCCGTGGCTTATGATCGCGAGATTAACGGTCACGTTAAACTACAAGCTTCCTTTTTTTTGGAAGAGGGTCTCGGAAGGGTCATTTGAAACCGGTGGCTCCCCGAAACCTTCGGCCAGCGGGCATATAACATTATTATTATTATTATTATTATTATTATTATTAAGAATAATCAATATTACATCCAGCAATACAAGAAAATATACACACACATAGCTTTTTAAGTAGTAGGACATACGTCCGTACATTGTTCAAGAAATCGCGTGTGCTATATACACATTGTCCTTTGCACTACAACATTGTATAAGTCACTTGTTCTCTTGATCACTGGAGTCCCGTTATATTAAATATGTACAATCTTCATCATATCGTAACTTTAGTCTATTTCTGATTATTATCTAAGTAAACGTATTGGTCTAAAAATGTACATTCTGAGATCTATGTGATGAATATCAAATTCAGCTGAGTTAGGGAAGAATACATGTAAGCTATACCACGTAAGGCAAGGCCTTGAGGGTGGCATATTAGGTCTACTTACCTAATTATAACGTTAAGTGTTCATGTTAAAAAATATATTACATATACTGTATATATTAAAATAAGCGTTGTGAAACAGCTAGGTAGCAATGGTAATGCTAATTTATAGATTAAGCATCTTTAATATATCTTTAATGACATTTTTATTTTCTCAAACAAATATCTTTGCGTTACGTATAAACTTTGTAGACTTATGTAACTGGTCTTTTATGGGATTAGGAAGAATATTGTAAAATTTAGGAATAAAGTATTGAAAATTACGCTTTGCAATAGATAGATTTGGTTTGAAGAGGACAGACATATTTCCTGTTCTACCACTTGTTTGGTAGGTGTGGCTCATGTCAAGTAGTTTCAACATGGATTAGCAAAATATTATTGTCATTAACACCTAGTGGTGAACATGGGCACTTGATAGAGCGTTAATAAAATCTATCCTACAATTTTAGCATCGCAACATGGTCAAGTAGTTTCAACATGGATTAGCAAAATATTATTGTCATTGACACCTAGTGGTGAACATGGGCACTTGATAGAGCGTTAATAAAATCTATCCTACAATTTTAGCATCACAGCATGCTCAAGTAGTTTCAACATGGATTAGCAAAATGTTATTGTCATTGACACCTAGTGGTGAACATGGGCACTTGATAGAGCGTTAATAAAATCTATCATACAATTTTAGCATCACAGCATGCTCAAGTAGTTTCAACATGGATTAGCAAAATATTATTGTCATTGACACCTAGTGGTGAACATGGGCACTTGATAGAGCGTTAATCAAATCTAACCTACAATTGTAGCATCACAACATGCTCAAGTAGTTTCAACATGGATTAGCAAAATATTATTGTCATTGACACCTAATGGTGAACATGGGCACTTGATAGAGCATTAATCAAATCTAACCTACAATTGTAGCATCACAACATGGTCAAGTAGTTTCAACATGGATTAGCAAAATAGTATTGTCATTGACACCTAGCGGTGAACATGGGCACTTGATAGGGCGTTAATAAAATCTATCCTACAATTTTAGCATCACAACATGCTCAAGTAGTTTTAACATGGATTAGCAAAATATTATTGTCATTGACACCTAGTGGTGAACATGGGCACTTGATAGAGCGTTAATAAAATCTATCCTACAATTTTAGCATCACAACATGGTCAAGTAGTTTCAACATGGATTAGCAAAATAGTATTGTCATTGACACCTAGCGGTGAACATGGGCACTTGATAGAGCGTTAATAAAATCTATCCTACAATTTTAGCATCACAGCATGCTCAAGTAGTTTCAACATGGATTAGCAAAATATTATTGTCATTGACACCTAGTGGTGAACATGGGCACTTGGTAGAGCGTTAATAAAATCTATCCTACAATTTTAGCATCACAGCATGCTCAAGTAGTTTCAATGGATTAGCAAAATAGTATTGTCATTGACACCTAGCGGTGAACATGGGCACTTGATATAGCGTTAATAAAATCTATCCTACAATTTTAGCATCACAGCATGCTCAAGTAGTTTCAACATGGATTAGCAAAATATTATTGTCATTGACACCTAGCGGTGAACATGGGCACTTGATAGAGCGTTAATAAAATCTATCCTACAATTTTAGCATCACAGCATGGTCAAGCAGTTTCAATGGATTAGCAAAATACTATTGTCATTGACACCTAGCGGGGAACATGGCCACTTGATAGAGCGTTAATAAAATCTATCCTACAATTGTAGCATCACAGCATGCTCAAGTAGTTTCAACATGGATTAGCAAAATATTATTGTCATTGACACCTAGTGGTGAACATGGGCACTTGATAGAGCGTTAATAAAATCTATCCTACAATTGTAGCATCACAGCGTGCTCAAGTAGTTTCAACATGGATTAGCAAAATATTATTGTCATTGACACCTAGTGGTGAACATGGGCACTTGATAGAGCGTTAATAAAATCTATCCTACAATTGTAGCATCACAGCATGGTCAAGTAGTTTCAATGGATTAGCAAAATATTATTGTCATTGACACCTAGTGGTGAACATGGGCACTTGATAGAGCGTTAATAAAATCTATCCTACAATTGTAGCATCACAGCATGCTCAAGTAGTTTCAACATGGATTAGCAAAATATTATTGTCATTGACACCTAGTGGTGAACATGGGCACTTGATAGAGCGTTAATAAAATCTATCCTACAATTGTAGCATCACAGCATGCTCAAGTAGTTTCAACATGGATTAGCAAAATATTATTGTCATTGACACCTAGCGGGGAACATGGGCACTTGATAGAGCGTTAATAAAATCTATCCTACAATTGTAGCATCACAGCATGCTCAAGTAGTTTCAACATGGATTAGCAAAATATTATTGTCATTGACACCTAGCGGGGAACATTGAAAAATATCACTCTAGCGGTTTAAACGTTATTAGATGAGGTAATAATAATAATAATAATAATAATAATAATAATAATAATAATAATAATAATAATAATAAATAGCCTTACAAATCCCATAAGAGCGGTGGCCTCCTGCTTTTCAGGGAATTGCTCAGTTTTAACTCATCATCTAATTTATTCAACTGCTGCCACTAATTGTACTAGGTACAACAATCTGCTAATCACAACAGGTAAACCAATTATCTGTAAATCAATCAATCAATCAATCAATCAATCAATCAATCAATCAATCAATCAATCAATCAATCAATCAATCCATCACTTACACATGGATTTGTATTTAAACAGTTAAAAAAAGTTTGATCTATTAAATAAATACCTCTCAAATATTGTTTTTCAAGTGATGCTTTTCTCGATTCATTTGTAATATACTCCACTCTTAATCAACTAATCAACGGTGATGGGACCAATGAGTGCAAATGATATGTATTACCTTTCTTTTATATATTTCTATATCGCTAGCTTGAAAAAATTTTGTTCACACATAAGTAAGCGAAATATGATTCTAATAAATTCACAACTCATCGAGATTCTATGAAAATTTTCGTTCACACACTACTTAATTCGCAACACATCAAGATTCAAATTACTGCAACATTTACAGTATACATGATTGAACTTAATACATCACATGGCATTCATATATCCTTTCAACACGTCAAACGGAAATGACATTTTACTAGGTAACTTGTACTCCAAAATTGCTTGTACTTTCTCAGGTAGGGGACGAGATCCCTCTGGTGTAACCCAGTAACCTAGGAATGCTAATTCATTCACACCAAATATTGATTTTGAGATGTTGATTCGAAGGCCATACTATGACAGTCGCTCTAGAACTAGTTTCAGGTGTGCTCGATGTTCTTCATTACTGGATGAGGCGACCAAAATGTCATCCAGGTAAGAGAATACAAAATCCAGTCCATGCATAACCTGATTAATGAATCGTTGGAAGGTGGAAAGTGCATTCCGCAGACCAAAACTCATTACATTAAATTCATACAGTCCGAATGGTGTGATGATTGCAGTCTTATGTTTATCTTCTTCCGCAATGGGTATCTGATGATAAGGCTTTAATAGATCGATTTTAGAAAAGGTGTTCTTTCCTCGCAAAATACAGTGAAAATCTTCTATCATAGGAACAGGATAACGATCGGGAACTGTTCTTTCATTTAATCGTCTATAATCTCCACATGGATGAATCGAACCATCCTTCTTCGGCACCAGGTGAAGAGGTCTAGCCCATGATGATTTGGATGAACTTACTATGCCATTGTCCAACATGTATTTGAATTCTTGGGTTGCCATTTCCATGCGCTTGGGATCTAATTGTCTTGCCCTACAAAACACGGGTCGACCTTCAGTGGTAATGTAGTGTTGGACATCATGTTTAATTTTGCCAGGTACCAAATTAGGTTTAGCTATGTCCGGATACTGCAGCAATAGATCTGTAAATTTTGTGTTTTAGCTCATTGTACTGACTACATTTTCATCTGAGATAGACATAACTTCGCCCTTGGTCCAGAGCTTGGTTATATCATCTATTAATCTCTTATTGTGGACATCTAATACCAAGTGGAATTGATGCAAGAAGTCTGCTCCCAATATAGCCTTATTAATCATCGCAACCACAAATGGCCACTGGAATTGTCGTTGTAATCCTAGATCAATGGTACGAAGTTCAATTCCAGATGTAGGAATTTCGGTTCCGTTGGCAGCATACAATTTATATTGCGAATCTGTATTGACTTTGGAGTTGCTCGGTATTATCGAAACATTAGCCCCACTGTCAACTAAAAATTGCAATCCCGTTTTTCTGTCGGTTACAAATAGGCGGGTTTTGCGACAATCGACTTGGGCAGCAGAACTTGTCGCTAATTCTACTGCTGGGCAGCATTTCTCTGTTCGGACCAGCTACATGGAGGTGTACATTTCTCCGGTTTACAATGTTGTCCAAATCGGAAGTGGTAATAACAGTACTTGCCCCTGGGATTGTATCTTTTACGTGATTTACTACGACCATTATCACGTCGTCGGCGTTCACTACTTCTATGGCGAGGCCTAACCTGATGACCAGTGGATAAGGCAGCTATTTGTTGCTCTAGTCCAGAAATTCTGTCCATTAGATCGCGCATTGTAACAGGAACATCCAGTTGTTTACAAGAGTCACTTTTCATGGCAAATAATTCGTTACGGGGATTCATTTCAATTATTTTATCTGCTATTATAGCCACTTTTTCAAGCCCTTCGTCGCTGACGATCAGAATGTTCTTTATTGAATCCGGGAGTTTTCCTAACCAGAGAGTCTTAAGAACTTTTTCTGATACATCGATCCCTGCTGAGGCTTGCATCTTACACAATAATTTACTAGGTTTCTGGTATCCTAAATCAAATCCAGTAACGAGTCTCTTAATACGTTTATCTTCGCTTTCCTTGAAAATGTTCAGTAAACGTTCCTTGGCCAATGAGTATTTATTTACTTCCGCACTTCTAATATAGTCCCAAATGTTTTCAATGTATTTAGGTTCTAATTGAGACACTAGGTGATTAAATTTAGTCTCTTCTGAAATAATTTGGAAATACTAAACTGTGCCTCCACCTGATAGAACCAGATTTGATGCTAACCTTATTGGCTTCTAACCGCGTGTCTGGCGTGGTCTCGTTTGTCGACATCTTTCTTCTCTTTATCACGTCGGGGTCACTAATATTTAACCGTCGACATTGAGCTAGTACCACTATTTTTATTTATAAACTTTTACACACTAATACATATACACTTTTACAAATTAATACACATATAAGCACTGTACTTCAACTATTTTGTTTCCCACCATGTTTCTGCAATAACATCTTTTTTTTCTTCTCAAAGTACGTAAATATCTCTTGCCAACTCTTAAAAATAAAAAAATAATTGTGGTCCTTACAATTGTGGTCCTTACAACATACACAATTAAGTTCTCAGTTTTCACTCATCGGCAATACATGCCACTTTCAAACATGATACCTCTTATTACAAGACATTCACTGTATCCTGCTTCAAGACCTCGGCTGCCAGCTAACAGTTGCTAGGTGATGGAACAAGAAACAGTATCATCTGGTTCATCGTTTACAAAATCAGACATTTATTCTTTTATAATAATAATAATAATAATAATAATAATAATAATTATTATTATTATTAATCATCGTCGAGCTTCATAGCTAACTCCCCCCAGGGGCTCACATCTAGTAAAATGAAGGTTGGCAACCACGGGGGCCCCAGCTGAGTCCGGCATTGCTTCCACTTACTTGTACCGGACTCCTCTCCGTCTTCTCTCCTGTCGAACTCACTTGGTTAACTCTTGTTATCTTCACACCCCAATAATATTAGGGTATCAGAAGCCTAGGGAGTATTTCACTTTCCCGCCTTCATTGCTCCTTGTCTCATCTTTTTTGATACCCTCCTTCTGCAAGGAGTCAACCTTCTTTTTCTTTTCATGTTATCTCCTGCCTTCTGCTCAAGGCCCTCAAAGAGGCAGGGTGTATGCACCCCCACCTCGTCTGATGCACCCTGGATATTGCTACACCCTCAGGGGGTCACGACTTGTGAGTTCAGGAGTTGGTGACCCCAAGGAATTCCAGAACTGGATCCGGTTTGCTCTCTTTTCTCTTTTTCTATTACCTCTGGGGCGGACCCTTTCCTCTTAAGAGAGCGGAACTACCAGGTCATCTCCCCCTACTTCAATGGCAGTAGACGTAGGATCCCTTGCTTAGTTCATGGAAAAAGGTAATCTTAGAGAGTAAAATCAATAATTACCAGCTGCAGTGACCGAGAGCGCTAACACGCTACCTCATGCCTCGCTGGCATCGAGAGAGTGTGGGTTCGAATCCCACCTCCGCCGTCCTGAAAATGGTTTTCGTGGTTTCCCATTTTCACCACCAGGCAACTGCCAGGGACGGTTCCTTTCAATAGGTCCACAGCCGATTTCCTTCCAATACCCCCCTTCTCTGACCCGTTCTGAAAATAAAATTGCAAGCATGGCCACCATGGCCAGCCACCGGTATCGTTCATTCATAGCTAACTGGTTGGTGCGCTAGGCTTTGACCTAAAGTATCCCGTGTTCGATTGCCTGATACAAACCATTGCATAAGCCTCTGCGATCCATGATTCGTGAAATATCGATTAATGCATTTGCAAGCATGGCCACCATGGCCAGCCACCGGTATCGTTCATTCATAGCTAACTGGTTAGCGTGATAGGCTTTAGCCTAAAGTATCCCGGGTTAGATTGCCTACTACAAACCATCGCATAAGCGTCTGCGATCCATGATTCGTGAAATATCGATTAATGCATTTGCAAGCATGGCCACCATGGCCAGCCACCGGTATCGTTCATTCATAGCTAACTGGTTAGCGTGATAGGCTTTAGCCTAAAGTATCCCATGTTCGATTGCCTGATACAAACCATTGCATAAGCCTCTGCGATCCATGATTCGTGAAATATCGATTAATGCATTTGCAAGCATGGCCACCATGGCCAGCCACCGGTATCGTTCATTCATAGCTAACTGGTTAGCGTGATAGGCTTTGACCTAAAGTATCCCGTGTTCGATTGCCTACTACAAACCATCGCATAAGCGTCTGCGATCCATGATTCGTGAAATATCGATCAATGCATTTGCAAGCATGGTCACCGTGGCCAGCCACCGGTATCGTTCATTCATAGCTAACTGGTTAGCGTGATAGGCTTTGACCTAAAGTATCCCGTGTTCGATTGCCTACTACAAACCATCGCATAAGCGTCTGCGATCCATGATTCGTGAACTATCGATTAATGCATTTGCAAGCATGGCCACCATGGCCAGCCACCGGTATCGTTCATTCATAGCTAACTGGTTAGCGTGATAGGCTTTAGCCTAAAGTATCCCGTGTTCGATTGCCTACTACAAACCATCGCATAAGCGTCTGCGATCCATGATTCGTGAAATATCGATTAATACATTTGCAAGCATGGCCACCATGGCCAGCCACCGGTATCGTTCATTCATAGCTAACTGGTTAGCGTGATAGGCTTTAGCCTAAAGTATCCCGTGTTCGATTGCCTACTACAAACCATTGCTTAAGCGTCTGCGATCCATGATTCGTGAAATATCGATTAATGCATTTGCAAGCATGGCCACCGTGGCCAGCCACCGGTATCGTTCATTCATAGCTAACTGGTTAGCGTGATAGGCTTTAGCCTAAAGTATCCCGGGTTAGATTGCCTACTGCAAACCATCGCATAAGCGTCTGCGATCCATGATTCGTGAAATATCGATTAATGCATTTGCAAGCATGGCCACCGTTGCCAGCCACATCGGAAAACGAACCGTTGTATCACGTCCCGCCGTCCCATCGAAATATCCATTGATTTTTCGGGGCATGGCCACCGTGGCCGGATGGTATTTTTATTTTTTATTTTTCCAAAAAATAGCTATCCCACCCTCAGTTCAAAAATAGTGTGTATTTTCATTTTTTTTTCCAAAAAATATTTTTGAACATGGGTTATCGTTCCAAAATTAGGAATCTTACAAAAAAGGCTGTTTTACGTAAATGAAAGGTCCTTACCCCCTCTAACCACAAACCAAGTTTCAAGTCTCAAGGACAAAACAACATTAATATTCAACATGGGCTATATTTCCAAAATTAGGAATTTTACAAAAAATGTTTGTTTCACGGAAATGAAAGGTCCTTACCCCATCTACCCACAAAATAAATTTCAAGTCTCTAGGACAAAAATTACTTCATATTACTATTTCACCCCCCAAGTAGGGGTAGTTTTTATTTTGGTATAAAAATAAGTTCTCCATAGGAAAGAGGGCGTCACCCAAGTCCTACGACACGTCACACATCAAAATCCGATTATGCGTTCGCGAGATATCGGCAAAGTTCGCGAGAAAGGAGGCTGGGCCTTAGAACTTCCCTTACCCCCCTACTAGTACTATATTTCAATTTATTACAGTTTTTATCTTTAACATTTCACTTCTTATTTAGATTTAAGTACATATATATTATTTCATTTTAATTGTTAATTGATTTTCATTTATTTTAAGCTGAAGATGACCTCATCGTAAGGTCGAAACATGTCCGATATATAAAAATATATATTTGTTATTGATTCGGCGTATAATTTTAAACTTTTAATAGAAATCAAAAGTAGACTATATGTTAACCAGGTAAATCAGCTACAACCATGCAAAATGTCATGCAAATCGGACCAGTGGTTGTTACGCGATTGAGTAATACACAGACACACACCATCTCATTTTTATATATTAGTATAGATTAATAATAAGTGGTGCTCGATTTAATGCCCATGGCTATAGGACTGGCTATTTAAGTTTCTAAGCCCACGTTCGCTATATGAAGCTTATGAGATGAATCCTCGTCAATGTGTATTTGTGTTCACTCAGTGTTTATAGGCTGACTTAGAGAGTGTTCAAGCGCAAGAGTGATGGGAAGACTCAGTCTCAATCAGCTCATTGATCGTCTCGCTGATTAGCTCTTGTTTGTGGCCAAGCCAATTAGCTGGTCATTAGTTTGATTTAGCCCTACCTACCTGTCAAAAATACAGCATTGGCGCTACGTAGCGGTCATTCAAATGAAAAGCAGCGGGAGTGCGTATTATCAAGAAGTTGACCTAACGACCTCAAACACGCACATTCGTGAAGAACTAAAACGTCTGCTTTGCATTCCTTCGTATGCAACTTCAATTTCAAAAGTTATTGGGGGTATTTACTGTATTATCTTCTTCTCCATATCTATGCTAGTCTATACTAATATATAACAAGTAGTTCCGTGAAGAACTATACAGCCTATTTTCATATATCCTACTCATGTTAATTGCCTCTATCAACATACAAAATTTCAATTTGATAGTTGTGATAGATTCGTAGATATTGAGAACCGTCTAAATATTTCAGATGGTCGCCAGGTTGGATTTTTATTTATGTACTATTACATGAAGATTATTGTGTACGTGTGGTATTCAGACTTCAATCGCATGATTAGAACACAAGAAGTAAAAACGAGATTTTAATATTTCGCACAGCTGCCATCTTGTGTTTATGAAAACAATTGAAATAAATTAGATGCCAGTGGAATAACATTTGTATAAGCATTTAACGTGCAAAGTTTCACTGGTCTCGGATGGTTAAATCGCGAGAAACGTCTATTTAAATATTTATAATTCGCGTCGCCGCCATGTTGGATTTGTGCTCATCAGGTTACTGAAAGTCATATAGATGAACTCACGTTCATAGCCTCTATGAACATAAAAAAATTCAGTTTGATTGCTGTAAAAGATTCGTAGATATTGAGAACCTTCAAAATATTTTGGATACTTGCCGTTTTGTATGTATAGGCCATTGAGTTATGTACCATTAAAGGAAAATTATTGCGTAGCTTCATTATTCAAACTTTCACTTCGATCGCATGATTACGACACAAGAAATACAAACTCAATTTTTAAATTTCGCACAGCGGCCATCTTGAGGTTATGTAAACAATTGAACTAAATTAGATGCCAGTGCATTACAATACGTACAATCATTTACTGTACCACATTTCACTGCGCTCAGACAGTGAAATCACGAGAAAAGTCTTTTAAAATATTTCAAATTTGCTTGGACGCCATGTTCGTCTCATGGGTGAACTTCTAGTAGAGCCCTTTATCACCGTACAAAATTTCAGGGTGATATCGGAAATAGTGTTGGAGATACTGAATGCTGGTGAAATATTTCGCACAACCGCCATGTTGGATTGCTGAGACACAATATAATTTGAAGCGCACGGTCGGGGTCGGCCAGAATGGTGCTATGATCTTACAGAGTTTCATTAAAATTTATTAGGGGGGGGCGACCATTTTAGTGACGTCACTTCACTCTTTGGTTTCAAACTTTCATATTTCCATTTCAAATAAAAAGAGATCGCTAAGAAATAGGAAACTTTTGATGGTTTCAAATTTAATTTTCTATACTAAAGGACCTTATCACTTTTCGTGTATCTCCACTCACATACACCATCACACACACACACAGACAGACACACGGACAAAAGGTGATCTCATAAGCCTATTTTTTCATAAAATGAAAATAGGCTAAAATATGAGATGGTGTGTGTCTGTGTGCCTGTATAGTACCTAATCACGCAAGAACAAATGGACCGATTTACAACCCTCATTACCTAGGTGATGATAAAACTTGCCACCAGTGTGGAAGAATTTGTGGCTCGAGGATGGTCTCGACAGTCACCTGCGAAGTGCGAACCAACCAATGAATGATTTGGAAGACATTTTTATACTCGTTCGTGATAGCCAATGATGATGACTTTTGATTTCGATACTTTGCACTATTTAAAGATGGCGACCATTTTAGTGACGTCACTACACCCTTTGGTTTCAAACTTTCATATTTCCATTTCAAATAAAAAGAGAACGCTAAGAAATAGCAAACTTTTGATGGTTTGCAATTTAATTTTCTCTACGAAGGGTCCTTATCACTTTTCGTGTATCTCCAACGGTTAGCGAGTAAAACCTAAATTTGTGCTATAAAACACGGTAAACGCCGAGCGGTGTAGTTAGACAAAATGTTCCATTCTTACAACACCCAGCATCTCGCCTATCCCCTGTTTTAACTGTCAACCTCACATTTTAATTTATTTACGACCCGTAGTGAAACACGGGTACTTCAGTTAGCAAGTTACAAAATCCGTCTCGTTGCGTAGCGGCTAGCATTCTTGGCTGTCACCGTGGAGGCCCGGGTTCGATTCCCGGCTAAGCCATGAGATTTGATTTTGGTCTGATGGCCTCGTGAGCCAAAACTGAGAAGAGGCGGGCTCGATTCCTACCGTAGCCATTGTGGAAGTGGTTTTCCATGGTTCCCCCACTTCAACTTCAAAAGAAAAGTTAAATTATTGAAATAGTTCCTGGATTTCTAATTAATAGATAAATATTTAGTTTTGTCACTTAATATACAGTATTTTGAAAATTCACTTAATTTTCAACTATACACAGGAAAGCTCATAAAATTTGTGATATATTTCTAAGACACTAGTTCCAGTGAAAAAATCACTCAATAGGTAACTATAGTGCTGACTGTATCATTGTGCAATGTAGCGCATCTTAGTTTGTGAGAGAAAGCATCTAACTTTGTCCATCCTTAAGGCACTGATTGCCACTAACATATTATTATGATGTTTGTTTATACTAATAGTGACTGATAGCGACGAGGCTGATGTCCTACATGTAGATATTTGTTGTTCAAAGAGGTTTGGTTGGTTGGTTCTTAAGTTTAGGGGCTGCGACAACGTGGTCATGTAGCCCCGTGTACTTAGGGTGTGTGTAGAATCTGTCTGATAACCGGTGTTAATTATGATGACTGTATTAGTGTGTGATATCTGTTTTTTAATTCAAGTAAGGACTGCAGACTTTTAAAATTTTCAAATATTTCCTACTTTTGCCGCCAAACGCCACCGTCAACGACTACTAGTTCAGAACTTAGCTACCAGACGCCACCGCAGTCGGCTCTTGGCAACGAACGTAGGAACCTAAGAGCGTTGTTTACATTCTTAACCTATATAATTTAGCTTCACACAGGTGTAATTAGTGGAAGGTTCTTTAGCAAGCCATAAATCTATGGCATGGGACCGCCGGCTTTACTTCCCCTCCGAAGGAAGGCATACTGAGGGATTTTTTAACGCTCTTACAAAAATCCGACGACTTCGGCCGGATTTGAACCCGTGATCTTGGACATAGTAGCTCAGCATGCTACCGACTACGCCACGGGACCCGCTTCAAAGAGGTCTAAATCGTAGGTTTAGACACCTTGGTATGCTACACCTCTTTCCCGGAATGAATCGAGTTCGTATGAAACGCAAATAATAGTTTCATTGGTAGTGCATGTGTGATTCTCAACATTCACTACACTATTTGTTCGGGTTGTCCAGAGGAGTGCGTCAGGCCTCGGCAGCCGGCACAGTTAATATCCTCGCCGCTAGATGGGGGCTTCATTCATTCCATTCCTGACCCGGTCGGAGACTGGAAGCAGGCTGTGGATTTTCATTTTCATTTGTTCGGGTTGTAGCACAGTAATATTTACTCAGCAGCACACCTGGCTCCATTCACACCGGCCACGAAAACAACTGAGCATTAAGCACTTCACTGAATATTTTAAGATGTGTACAGTCTGTATTAATTTCCTCTTTTATGAGTTCAATATAGCGGCATTTTGTTGTTAAATTATACAAGTCATGGCACAGCTGTTAGTTTTGCAATGAACAACGTGTACGTGACTGAAAGTGAAGCCAAGTTCTTGCGGGGTTATAATGTGAACAATAGACTGCTACAACAACTCAAATGGGCCATTCATTTGCCTGATAGAGTGCGGAGGCGGTACCGGGTATGACGTATTCGTTTGTCTAGGAGCTTTTATTCAGACTCTTCTCCCATACATCTTCGGTTCGAATAATCCACGGCTCTGAAAAGACATTTAATTGGTACAGGGTACACTCGGCTTCAAGAAGACAATTAAGAAGAAATGGGTTCAGATTTTCTTCCAGTCACCCTTCAGGGGGAGCACCCCTCCTCTCCTCCATCTTCCCCGGAGATAGCCGACCCACCATCGGAGATTTCAAGGTGAGAATTAAAATAAACTCACTAAAAATTCTCACATTATAGCATAGGCCTACCTCTAATACTCGTACGGAGTGAAATATGAACTATTATAATTTGTATTAAGCCTCCGTGGCTTAGGCGACAGCACGTCGGCCTCTCACCGCTGGGTCCGTGGTTCAAATCCCGGTCACTCCATGTGAGATCTGTGCTGGACAGAACGGAGGCAGACAGGTTTTTCTCCGGGTACTCCGGTTTTCCCTGTCAAAATTTCATTCCAACAACACTCTCCACTATCATTTCATTTCATCTGTCATTCATTTAATCATTGCCCCAGAGGAGTGCGTCAGGCCTCGGCAGCCGGCACAGTTCATATCCTCGCCGCTAGATGGGGGACTTCATTCATTCCATTCCTGACCCGGTCGGAGACTGGAAGCAGGCTGTGGATTTTCATTTCAACTAATACATGTAATTCTTTCCAGGAGTGTTACTTGTATATTTATATCTTGTACCCCGCCCATTCATTGGGCATATTCGTGTTGACCGACCGACGAGCAACAAATGCCAATTTTGTATGGGCAACACTGAAAGAATGGCTTAAAATCTCTAAAATTACAGCCATGGAGTTTACACGTTCCAATTGCCGGATATAGTGATAATTAACTAATACCTACATGTAATTTATTCCAGGAGTGTTACTTACATATTTATATCTTGTACCCCGCCCATTCATTGGGCATATTGGTGTTGACCGACCGACGAGCAACAAATGCCAATTTTGTATGGGCAACACTGAAAGAATGGCTTCAACTCTCTAAAATTATAGGCATGGAGTTTACACGTTCCAATTGCCGTTGCCTCTTGATATCGTCGACCAATTCACTCTATTTCCTGATCTTTACAATTGCATCTCTTATTAGAAATGAAAATCCACAGCCTGCTTCCAGTCGACTGAGGGGGTCAGGGAATGGAATGAATGAAGCCCCCATCTATCGGCGAGGATATGAACTGTGCCGGCTGCCGAAGCCTGTCGCACTCCCCTGGGGCAATGATTAAATGAATGACAGATGAAATGAAATGATAGTGGAGAGTGTTGCTGGAATGAAATTTGTGACAGGGAAAACCGGAGTACCCGGAGAAAAACCTGTCTGCCTCCACTTTGTCCTGCACAAATCTCACATGGTGTGACCGGATTTGAACCATGGACCCAGCGGTGAGAGGCCGGAGTGCTGTCGCCTAAGTTGCTGCATCTCTTATTAGAACATTTACATATAGTAAATTACTATTCATCATGTTGAATTTTGGGTTTATGCCGTGTATTATTATATTAAATAGTATTGATGAATAGTATTACGGGCCGTGAAAGTCTAAATGATAATAATAAATTACTACCTCACACAGTAGACCAACTCAAATAGGACAACTATTCGGAAAACTATAGTATTCCAACTTGCCCCAGGTCATGGACGATTTTGGATGGGCTGAATGTTCATACGACGAGCCTGTAAGAATAGATACTTGTCTATTTAAACAAAAAAGAAACAAGATGTTCAGTAAAGAACATATAGCCTACTTTCTCCTAAATGTATGAGTATAGTTATAACTCGTTGTTATTATCAAAGAGTATAATAGAACTATTCTTTGTTGAAGACCTTAGAAACGATTTACCTCTACCAAACGCCACGACCTAGATAAAAACTGCTACCATCATTGAAGAAAGAAAGAAAGATAAGAAGTATATCAAGAATGTTATGGATCTGGAGACATAATCGACCGGACTGGCGGCGTGGCTCAGCGGTAACGTTCTCGCTTGCTG
The DNA here is from genome assembly GCA_946902985.2 of Meconema thalassinum. Taxonomy (NCBI): domain Eukaryota; kingdom Metazoa; phylum Arthropoda; class Insecta; order Orthoptera; family Tettigoniidae; genus Meconema; species Meconema thalassinum. Next base: position 264,159,574 of record OX336390.1, on the reverse strand, counting down.
GGCCCTAGGTTGCAGGTTCGTATCCTGGCGCAGTCAGCTGGCATTTGAGGGTGCACAAATGCGAGGGAGCCGTGTCAGTACATTTACTGGCACGTTAAAGATCCCCTTCGGGCCAAAATTCCGGCACCCCGGTGTCTCTAAAAGCAGCAGTAGTTAAAAGGGATGTAAAACCAATAACATTATTATTATTATTATTACGACCTGCCGTGGGCAACATCCAACTTTGAGTTGAGGCATGTCTTTACACGTCTGGTTGTGCATGGCTTTCACAACCCTAATTGAATTAACAAATCTTTCCATGACCCTACAGAGACGTGTGTATACAAACTATGTGGATATTTTCGATAATATAATCCTAACAGAGCGAGTGCATTCTAGCGGCCAGAATAAGAAACTTTTCAATAAAATCTGGAAGTTACCTTTTTGGCAGCTAGATGTCTCGAGTAAATCTGCTGGCGAATTGTGTTAGGTAGTCAGCCCGAAGGCTGGTTGGATCCTCAAAAAGTACCGCCGTTAGGTTATGTGAGTAGATACCCACAGAAACCCAAGGCAGCGCTATTTTGAGGCATTCTAGGCAAGAAGAGGAGTGAGGTAGTTTGCCATTGCTTTCCTCACTGAGTCAGAACAGTAGTCCTAACCCTATGAGTTGAACCTTTCACAGCATTCACAGGCACTGACTGTGCCCCGAATGCCATTACTAAGCACCACCCATACCTCAGTAGCTTCCATATAATCACAGCCATGAGTGAGACTGAGACATCGGTGAAAAGCCACCTTTTACTCTAGCCTGTGCCAACTGACAAATGCAAAAGTACTGTATTCATCAAGAGATGGCGAACAGGCCAGCTGGCGAATTATGTTTTAATTAAATATATATTTTACACCATAATGTGGACAATATAACGCTTAATAACATTTTCAAGTAACGCAAAATAGGCTGTTACAAACCCTTTAAAATAAAAAGTTAAAATGTATCGTAGTATCAACTTGTCATTCTTCAAATTCGATGCGCATAGAATGATAATGGTATAGTAATCAATGGATCCCCACGTAGACTAGTCGGGACATCTAGTGGTGAAATATCGAACAATATAATCCTAACAGAGCGAGTGCATTCTAGCGGCCAGAAGAAGAAACTTTTCAATAAAATCTGGAAGTTACCTTTTTGGCAGCTAGATGTCTCGAGTAAATCTGCTGGCGAATTATGTTTTAATTAAATATATATTTTACACCATAATTTGCACAATATAACGCTTAATTTTAAAACATCTGAGTCATTACAAAACAATAAACATATAACATTTCAAGCAAAAAAACTAGCTCTGATCGGGTTTGAACCATAGGAATCTGAGCGACAGGCTATCGCTCTACCACTGAGCTAATTGTGTCAACGAATATCGTTCTATTTAAAATGACTTACATAGAACTTGTTAGCAAATAATGATTTATACTAAACGATTTCATCACTGGAGTATATTATTTATATATAAAGCATTTCATACAAAGTTTATTTATTTTTTATCAGTACGCTATATTGCATTCAATACTCAAATTAGTGAAATATAAGTCAGGCACAAGATATCCGCTGCCATCTTGTCTTATTAATGAATCAGCTGAGCTTTTTAAAATCACGTCTGCACTATAGTATTACAAAATAAACTTTTAATTTCGTACGTGCCTCTTCCTTTAGAACAGTTAAAACGATTCTCGGCTCGATAATCGGAACTGGTGGGTCCCATGATATGGATTATAAAGTTTGCATAATTCGCACGGCCGCCATCCTGAAATGGTATGGCGGACGACCTTGTAGTTTGGTCACAAGACGCATCCTATACGAAGGTATGTTGTTACCAAATTTGGTAGAGATTGGATGATTTGGTTAGTCGTTATTTGATTTTACGTTTTGAACGTTTGAGTGGCCGCCATTCAGTTTTAGTAAAGATGGCGGCGATATAAAACATGACACTGAGGTGTCCTTTGCTAGTGCTACCTTTGTACCAAATTTCGTTCAATTCGCATTCACCGTGTTCGAATTGATAGGGGGGACAGACATCCAGAGTACACACACTCACACACACACACACAGACTCACACACACACATACACACACACAGACTCACACACACACATACACACACACAGACAGACACACTTTTTTCGCCCTGTGTTGATCTCATAAGTCTACTTTCATTTTTTGCAAAAATCGAAAGTAGGCTAAAAATATGTTGGATGCTCTCGAACATTGGGGGATTTCTATTACAATCATTGCCCAGTTCGGTAGCTTGAATGAGGGTATGGCGGGGAAGAGTCGATACTTAAACACATGTGGGATATAATAATAATAATAATAATAATAATAATAATAATAATAATAATAATAATAATAAAATTTTTTTTTTTTACGAGGGAAGTGGAAAAATCTTGCATAAGACCTTGAGAAGGGTCCGCACTCCTCAAGAGTGTGGGATTCTTACCCACTAAAAAACCACACCCTGTCCTCTTGACGAAACCCATCCCGGGACCACTTTCGTATTACTTCAGGATGGAGTCATTTTCTTTGCTTCACAAGCACCATCTTACTTCTCCATTCATAGCCCGCGGAACGCAGACTCAATCGACTAAATCGAGCAAGTCCCCATCCGACTTCTTCTGACGAAGGACCACCTCAACAAAGAAAGCGACCGTATCCCAGCTGAGCTCGTTTCTCAGCATAATGCCAACTATATTGTCCGGCGTTATTGGACCAACCTCAGCTTCAAGTTGTTGTTTTTCCGCTGCCCAACGATCGCAGACGAAAAACGTATGATAAACGTCATCTCGTTCGTTCTCGCAGTAAATACAAACTGGACTCCTTACTTTGGCCATACGATGAAGGTAACACCGAAAGTAGCCATGACCTGTCAACATCTGTGTCAGAAAGTAATTTATTTCTCCGTGTTTCCTCCTCGTCCACACGACCAGACTCGGTATCAGCCGAGCTGTCCATCTTCCTCTGTGATCGTCACTCCACCTCTCCTGCCAAAGTTCCATCTTGCGTGCTACGGCTTCCTTCCGGGCTTGAGCCTTGCCCAGTTCTACTCGTCGGAAGTATACGTCTTTACGTTCTTGCGCGAGTAAGTCTATTGGCGCAACACCTGAGACAACCAGAACTGCAGGTTCCGAAACTGTACGGTAAGCACACGCCACCCTCAGAGCTCCTCTCCTCTGAATTGCAGCTAGGCGTTTCCTATACTTCTCTATCCTCAGCGAATCAGACCAAATCTCAGCTCCATACAGGAGAATAGACTGCGCTGTGGACAACAGTAGTCGACGTTTGCTTTCTCTAGGACTATGCACATTAGCCATGATTCTACTAATGGCAGCTGTCACTACTTCCGCCTTGTCTGCTGCCTTCCGTATATGAGACCAGTATGTCAGTTTCGTGTCAAGAGTAAACCCTAAGTACTTCGCAGTGGCTCCAGTTCGAACGACCACCTCTCCAACTTTCATGGGAATTATAGTGTCCATTCTCCTCCTAGTTAACATGACTATTTCAGTTTTCGCCATAGCTAAATTCAGACCAAGAGCGTTCATCCAACCACTCACCCGTCGCATTACCTGATTGAGTTTCCACTGAGCCAGAACCGCATCTCGGGCTACAATCACCGCTGCAATATCATCAGCGTACCCAACAAGGAATGTATCTTTGGGCATCTCCATGCGCAGTAAGCCGTCGTACAACATGTTCCACAAATCCGGGCCCAGGATAGATCCTTGCGCTGCTCCTGCCGTGACTTTTCTCCTCCTCTGGCCGTCTGCAGTGTCATATAACAGGGTACGGTCCTTCAAATAATCTTTCATTATACGCAGGAGATATGCAGGCAACTGGAAGGTGAATTGAAGAGCTTCAACCATATCTATCCACCTAATAATAATAATAATAATAATAATAATAATAATAATAATAATCATAATAACCCCTGGTACTACCGCCCATTAAGGGCCTAGGCCTACCAAGCGACCACTGCCCAGCCATTTGGCCTGCAGATATTGGGGAGACGCGTAGTCAGCTCATCGGGTCCCCTCGGCCGTTAATCTTGGTTTTCGTGATCGTGGCGCTGCCTCACTGTCAGACAGCTACTCAATTGTCTTCACGAAGCTGAGTGCACCCCGTTCCAGTCCTCACGTTAATTTGTAAAATCCCTGATGGAGCCGGGAATCGAACCCGGGGCCTGCGGGTGAGAGGCAGGCGTCCTACCCCAACACCAACCGGGCCAGCACATGTGGGATAGCAAACATTATTTAACAAAACTCAGCAAGTCTTTCTAGGTTGATGCCGTGTCTTGTGCGCGGTTTCGCCGAAGAACACCAAGATACAGTAGGCTCATCAGTGGGCTCTTGCTTGCCACGGTGGGTGAGTGGTTATAGTGTCGGATTACTACCCCAAGCTTGCAGGTTCGCTCATGGCCGTGGTAAGTGATTTTTGAAAGGTGGCAAAAATGACGACACGCATGTCATACGATGTTGGCATGTCAAAGAACCCATTTGAATTCATAGGCCGTGTTCATAATGGCAAAATTAATCTGGGGATTTTCCGCCAACACAAAGGTCTTCATTTCTCTACTAGAAAGCGCTATAAAGTCTAGGAGCTTATATATCTAACCTCCTTGACTTTCATAGTGATTCAAGGAACAACGAAATTCGACATGCAAGCTGCCCTCTGGGTGTCAAATAACAAAGCTTGCACCCGGGACCCGAGGCCATACGATATTATTATTATTAGTGGGCTCTTGGTGTCCGTGCCTATCTTGGTGTTCCTAGGCGAAACCCCACACAAGCACGGCATAAACTTAGAAAAAACGTTCTGAGTTTTAATTCACTGGCCGTGGAAGCCAATGTACCATCTTTTTGGAAAACTTTATAGGGAGGTGAAAGGCAGCTTGAGCTTTTAGCTCTCACAGTAAAGAAGCGCAGGTGCGCTTCATAAGAAGAGAGGTAGTGCACAGTTTGCTACTCCTGTGGGTGTCTGAGCACGGACACCAAGATCCTGCTGTTGAGCCTATCTTGGTGCTCCTACGCGAAACGTCACACAAGACACGGCATAAACCTAGAGAAATTTGCTGAGTTTTAATTACTTGGCTGTGAAAAGCAATATACTGTACCATGTTTTAACAAGTTTCAGTGTGTATAAATATGTGTTATGAGACAAATTTTTAAAAACATTGCTGTCAAAAATCATATTTAATATAGGATTGTTTTGGAAATCGTATTTGGAATTGATAGAATTTTCTACAAATCAAAGTGTAAATGGTTAAGAACTAATTATAGTTGTTGGCAATATAGTTTCTCCCTTATCCTAGTTACCATATATAACCGCTAGGTGGCAGTTCATAATAAACAGTATTGTTGAAATACTGCTACATCTTCTTTGCCATTGATTCTGTGACACAGTTACTCTTAATAAAATAGTCACGCTGATATAGGTATTGAATATTTATTTACTTCTAGCATCTAGATAACCACCATAAATATCCAACAGGTTATGGGCCCGGGTGGATGGATCTAGGTGTTGAATCATAAATATATTTAATACGATATTTCCGAAAAGTGGCTTGTGAAACTACATTTTTTTTGCGGTTAGCCACCCCGCGGGCGAAAGTGCAATTATCACCACAAAAAACAAGTAGTTCCGTGAAGAACTATACAACCTATTTTCATATATTCTACTTATATTAATTGCCTCTATCAACATACAACATTTCAGTTTGATTGCTGTAATAGATTCGTAGATATTGAGTACCGACTAAATTTTTCGGATGGTTGCCAGGTTGGATTTTATATATGTAGGTCCTAGAGTTATGTAATGTTACATGAAGATTATTGTGTACGTGTAGCATTCAAACTTCAATCGCATGATTAGGACACAAGAAGTAACAAGGAGATTTTAAAATTTCCCACAGCTGCCATCTTGTGGTTATGGAAACAATTGAAATAAATTAGATACCAGTGGATTAACATTCGTAAAAGGATTTACTGTACCAAGTTTCACTGCACTCGGATGGTTAAATTGCGAGAAACGTCCATGATAATATTTATATTCACGTCGCCGCCATGTTGGATTTGTGATCACCAGGTTATTTAAAGTCCTATAGGTGAACTTACGTTCATAGCCCCTATGGACATAAAAAATCAGTTTGATAGCTGTAAAAGATTCGTAGATATTCAGAGTCGTCTGAATATTTCGGATGTTTGCCATGTTGGATTGTTAAATGTATGGGCCATAGAGTCATGTACCATTAAAGGAAAATTATTGCGTAGGTTCATTATTCAAACTTTCGCTCCGATCGCTTGATTACGACACAAGAAATGAAAACTTTATTTTTAAATTCGCACAGCCGCCATCTTTAGGTTATGTAAACAATTGAACTTAATTAGTTACCAGTGCATTACAATGTGTGTAAACATTTCCTGTACCAGATTTCATTGCGTTTGGAACATTATATCGCGAGAAAGGTCTATTTAAAATTTTCAAGTTCGCTTGGCCGCCATGTTTGTTTTGTAATTAACCGCTTTTTGAAAGTTGCATAGTTGAACTTCCAGTAGTACCCTATATCTCCGTACAAAATTTCAGGGTGATACAGCTAATAGTTTCAGAGATATAGAATGCCGGTGAAATATTTCGCACATCCGCCATCTTGTGGTTATGTAAACAATTGAATCAAGTTAGATGTCGGTGCATTACACTGTGTATAAACATATATTGTACGAAGTTTTATTGCGTTTGGTTGGTTAATTCGTGAGAAACGTCTATTTAAAAGTCGCAAATTCGCGTGGCCACCATGTTGGTTTTGTAGTTACCAGTTTTTCAAAGGTTACATAGGTGAACTTCTAGTAATTCCCTTTATCACCGTAATAAATTCCAGGGTGATATCGGTAATAGTTTCGGAGATATTGAATTCTGGTGAAATATTTCGCACAGCCGGCATGTTGGATTGGTGAGACTTAACAAAATTTGAAGGCCACGGTCGAGGTCGCCCGGAACAGTGCTATGAACTTACCGAGCTTCATTGAAATCGCTCCAGCCGTTAAAAAGTTATTAGGGGGGGCACACACACACCTCACACACACACACACGAACACACACACGGACAAAAGGTGATCTCATAAGCCTATTTTTTCAAAATTAACAAGTAGTTCCGTGAAGAACTATACAGCCTATTTTCATATATCCTACTTATGCTAATTGCCACTATCAACATACACAATTTCAGTTTGATTGCTGTAATAGATTGGTAGATATTGAGAACCGACTAAATATTTCGGATGGTCGCCATGTTGGATTTTATATATGAATGTCCTAGAGTTATTTACTGTTACATGCAGATTATTGTGAACGTGTAGTATTCAAACTTCAATCGCATAATTAGGACACAAGAAGTAACAAGGAGATTTTAAAATGTTTCACAGCTGCCATCTTGAGGTTATGGAAACAATTGAAATAAATTAGATGCCAGTGGATTAACATTCGTTTAAGGATTTACTGTACCAAGTTTCACTGCACGCGGATGGTTAAATTGCGAGAAACGTCCATGTGAATATTTATAATTCGCGTCGCCGCCATGTTGGATTTGTGATCACCAGGTTATTTAAAGTCCTATAGGTGAACTTAAGTTCATAGCCCCTATGAACATTAAAAAATGCAGTTTGATTGCTAAAATAGATTCGTAGATATTCAGTATCGTCTAAGTATTTCGGATGGTCGCCATGTTGGATTGTTAAATGTATAGGCCATAGAGTCATGTACCATTAAAGGAAAATTATTGTGTAGGTTCATTATTCAAACTTTCACTTCGATCGCATGACTACATCACAAGAAATAAAAACTTAATTTTAAAATTCGCACTACCGCCATCTTGAGGTTATGTAAACAATTTAACTAAATTAGATACCAGTGGATTACAATGTGTATAAATATTTCCTGTACCAGGTTTCAGTGCGCTTGGAACATTAAATCGCGAGAAAGGTCTATTTAAAATTTTCAAATTCGCTTGGCCGCCATGTTCGTTTTGTAGTTAACCGGTTTTTGAAAGTCTTATAGAAGGACTTCCAGTAGTGCCCTTTATCTCCGTACAAAATTTTAGGGAGATACCGCTAATAGTTTCAGAGATATAGAATGCAGGTGAAATATTTCGCACATCCGCCATCTTGTGATTATGTAAACAATTGAACGAAGTTAGATGTCGGTGCATTACAATGTATATAAACATATACTGTACCAAGTTTCATTGCGTTTGGTTGGTCAAATCGCGAGAAACGTCTATTTAAAAGTCGCAAATTCGCTTGGCCGCCATGTTGGTTTTGTAGTCACCAGGTTTTCAAAAGTCACATAAGTGAACTTATAGTAGTTCTCTCTATCTCCATAGAAAATGTCGGGGTAATATCGGTAATAGTTTCGGAGATATTGAATGCTGGTGAAATATTTCGCACAGCCGCCATGTTGGATTGGTGAGTCGAAACAAAATTTGAAGGGCACGGTCGAGGTCGCCCGGAATAGAGCTATGAAATTTCCGAGTTTCATTGAAATCGCTCCTGCCGTTTAGATTTTATTAGGGGGACACACACACACGAATCACACACACACACACACACACGCACACACACACGGACAAAAGGTGATATCATAAGCCTATTTTTTCAAAATTGAAAATAGGCTAAAAATAGGATAAGCCTATTTTTTCAGAATTGAAAATAGGCTAAAAATAAAAAATATGGAAGATGTTCACGAAGCAAACAGAGTAATGAAACTGCGTGGGTTGGAAAATTGGGCTTTGTGGAAGTTCCAGACCAGAATCGCCTTGATGGACAAGGATGTCTGGGGGGTTGTATCAAGTGACAACCCAAAACCACAAGAGCCAACCGGTGATGGAACGAACCAGCCAACTGCAGCTGCAGTGAGAACATACAAGACCGAACTGAAACAGTGGACGCAGGCAGAATCAAAAGCTCAGTTCCTGATAACGTCAGGTTTATCAGAAGAAGCCATGCTACACATCGTGAACTGCGAGACTGCCAAGGAGATGTGGGACCGACTACATGAGATCTACGACAGTAGGACAGAAACAGGGATCTACATGCTACACCAGCAGTGGTACATGATGAAGAAGAGCAACGAAGACAGCATCGCAATGCACATATCAAAGGTGCAGGACCTTGCGCACAGATTGAGAGCTCTGGGTGAGAACGTTTCAGATAACTTAATAATCACCAAAATTCTCCTAACTTTACCGTCTTCTTTCAGTCATTTTGTCTCAGCATTGGAGTCGGCAGCTCAGGCTGACCGAACTCTGCCAAATCTAATAGCACGGTTGGGCATGGAGGAAACACGATTGGGTATCCATGAGGAAGCCGTCGCCGGGGAAGCACTGGCAGCTAGAGAAAAATACAAGTAAGCTAGAGAAAAATGCAAGGGACGAAAAACACCGAAACGCAAGGGAAACTGCAACTACTGCGGAAAGCCCGGGCATTGGGAACAAGAATGCCGAATAAAGCAAAGAGAGTCGGCCCAGAACGAGAACTCTAGATCATCAAGGGATAAAAAAGGAGGTAGAGCCTTTATCGACGTAATGTTGTCGTCAGGTTTAGATTCCAACATGATGAAGGAGAGGTAGTGTCTTGACTCTGGAGCCACGAGCCATATGAGTGGGAGAAAGGAGTGGTTCACAGAACTGGTGAGTTTAAATCCCAAAATACCTATCCAAATTGGAAATGGTACAACAATTTACGCTGTTGGAAATGGATTTATCAACATCCAAGCATACAACGGCTCAAAGTGGGTAGATAGACACTTAGATGAGGTACTGTACATTCCAGATTTAAAATGTAATTTAGTATCCATGAGTGCAATTTTACATAAAGGTTATAAAGTGGAAACAGACAAAACCAGTTGCAGATTCGTACAAGGCAGCAGTACATGTGCAATGGGAGAAAGAGCATTCAAGCTCTTTATAATGAAATTTAGACAGATAACCCAAGGGAAGCAAAGAGCGTTCACCGCAGTGGGAGCAAGCAACGAAGTGAGCATACAGCAATGGCGTGAAAGACTAGCACATCAGAACTATGATCATGTCAATAAAGTATTTAAAATGAAAAATATTCGCGCAGCAGGAGAGAAAGAACCGTGTGAAGCGTGTATACTAGGGAAAATGCACCGTCAACCATATCGTAAAAGCAACAACAGAGCGACTGACATTGGAGGAGTTGTTCATGCTGATGTGTGTGGGTATATGGAAACAAAATCACTGGGAGGTGCCAGGTATTTTCTATTAATTAAAGACGACTTTTCTCATTACCGCCAGTTTTACTTTCTAAAAGCCAAGAGTGAGGTGCCAGACTGCGTAAAGAACTTTTTGGTCAGAATTGAAAAAGAAACCAGGAAACAGGTTAACACTCTAAGAACAGATAATGGATTGGAGTTTGTTAACAGTCAACTGAAAGAAATTCTGTTCAAGGAAGGTGTCAAACACGAAGAAACTGTACCATATACACCATAACAAAATGGAAGAGCTGAAAGGGAAAACAGATCTGTAGTAGAAGCAGCAAGAACGTTGATCCTCAGTGCAGCTCTACCAAATGCATTGTGGGCTGAAGCAGTCAACACGGCTGTCTACGTGTTAAATCATACGGGAGCAAGCTCAAACGAAAATGAAACTCCGTATGAAGTCTGGACTCAGAGAAACACAGATCTGAATAAATTCGAAGTGTTTGACTCTAAAGTGATGGTACATATTCCCAAACAAAAGAGGAAAAAATGGGACATGAAAGCCGAAGAAGGAATTATGGTCGGATACAGCGACACTGTCAAAGGATATAGAATCTGGTTCCCAAAAAGAAATACAGTTGAAGTACACCGTGATGTAATTTTTAAAGAGAAAGAGATGTACAATAAACCATCGACGTATGACATCATTGAGAAAGACCCAGGAAACCCTGAAGAAAAGGAAGATGGAAAAGAGGTCGATGTAACAGAAGAAGAAGAAGAAGAAGAAGAAGAAGAAGAAGAAGAAGAAGAAGAAGAAGAAGAAGAAGAAGTTCCCTCTGATGAGGAGGACACGCTCAAAGTTGACGGAGCATTTGTTGTAACAGATACAGCAGTAGACGTCAGCATCATGACAGACGATGGCAATGAATGTAGTGCACCCAACTGTATAATACCAACTGTACAAGATAGACTGATTGACTGGATTCAATGTGATAGTTGTGAAGAATGGTATCACAACAAATGTGTCGGTATTGACGAGGAACACTACAATGCACGGGAGCAGAACAAAATCTTCTACTGAGCCAAGAACCTACAAGCTTTCAAGAAGCAAAACAAACCAGGGGCCATGAAAACTGGAGAAAAGCCATGGAAGAGGAGATGGAAGCCCTGAAAATGAACAACACTTGGACTTAAGTTGAACGACCAAAGAAAGCCAATGTTTTAAGTAACAGATGGGTTTACAAGCTAAAGCATAAATCAGACGGAAAAATATCTAGATACAAGGCAAGATTGGTGGTCAAAGGATGCCAAAGAATAGGTTTGAGAAGATGAGAGTGGCAATAAGTGTAGCAACTTAATAATCTTTTTTGTTGCCAAGTATTGTTTTTAAAGGCAGAACCTAAGTGGGAGTGTTGGCAATATAGTTTCTGCCTTATCCTGGTTACCATATATAACCGCTAGGTGGCAGTTCATAATAAACAGTATTGTTGAAATACTGCTACATCTTCTTTGCCATTGATTCTGTGACACAGTTACTCTTTATAAAATAGTCACGCTGATATAGGTATTGAATCTTTCTTTACTTCTAGCATCTAGATAACCACCATAAATATCCAACAAAAGTGTATTGTTAAAAGTGTTCATCATTCTTTATTATCACTTCAGAAAGTAAAATTTGATCACACTAGGTCATAGCAATTTAGGCTCCTATGAAGCAAATAATATTTAACTTGTAACAATAAGTGAAGAAATGCAATAACACGGAATGCCAGGTAGGAGAAACTAAATTGGAGAAGGTGGATCATTTCAGATACTTTGGCTGTGTATTCTCTCAAGACAGTGGGAGCAGATATAGTCAAGATGTATTCAAGCCAATGCAGTGAGTCCTCAGTTGCTATCTACTGTATTCTGCAAAAATGAAGTTAGTGTAGTGATGAAATTCTTCCTACATCTATCAGCGTTCATCCCGACCTTAATGTATGAGATGCGTGGATCCAGGATATCATGCATAACTTGAAAGTAACTGATATGAAGGTAGCACGAATGACTATTACTAGGATAACTAGATAAGGACAATGGGAGGTTGGTATTCGTAATGAAGAGATAAAGGTTAAGTTAGATGAGGCTGTTCGTCTGAGCCGATTCAGACAAAGGAGGAGGATAATGAACTCTGATATTGGTGAAAGAGAAGTAGAGGTAGATCTGGGAGGCGATGGTTACATTCCAAGTTTAACGAGTTTAAGGCGAGAGTTGTAGAATCAGAGGTGGCTGCAGGGGCTTGCGAACTAGATTAGACAATGCAAGGCAAAACAATGTCTAAAGAAGAGGAATGATTTACTACTTTGTTTACTGTTGTTGTTGTTGTTGTTGTTGTTTATTTTGGGGCTTTACAACATCTTGGCGATGTAGCCCCGTGTATTTGGGTCTGTGTAGAAGTTGTCTGATAACCTGTGTCACTGTGCTGTTTTAGGCTACTAGACTGTGTACTTGTAATCGAGATAGGATTTGGGTAGGAAGCGGCCATGGCCTTAAGTTAGGTACCATCCCTGCATTTGTCTGTAATAGAATTGGGAAACCACGGAAATCCACTTCCAGGATGGCTGAGGTAGGAATTGAACCCGCTTTTTTTTTTCAGTTTTGCCTCACGATACTGAGTGTATCTCGTTACAGCCCTCCGACCAGAATTACATTTCTTGGCAGAGACAGGAATCGACCCCACGCCTCCACTGCACAGTGGGTCAAAATCGAAATCTAGGAGGACAAAATTATTTATTTTCATAATTAAAAAATCAAAATTTATTACTTCTACAGCATTCTCATATCATTGCCGCTCACTATTCCGGGATATAAACGCATCTTAGTGTAAATCTGGCACCACTGTTCAAGCTGGAATCTAATCTATCTCCTGCACTGAGCTTGCGTTATTTCGCAGTCTGAATTGGAGGGTGAATGTAAGTGGCTGTAGTTTGGTTGTCTATGTGGTTAGAGTGATTCTTTAAGATGGAACATGCAGCTGAAGGTATGATCTTTACATTTGTAACGTGTTTCAGTTATTAATGGGCGTAATTGTTACGTAATTTTAGCTATATTTGCATTATATAATATTTAACTATTATTTTTAAAATTATATTTTCACTTAGATTTTTAGTATGTCGCGTCACTCTGCGTCACGTTCCGCTTAATGTTAAAATGTAGATAAGGTCTTGTAGTTTACGCCTGTTATAACTTTTTTTGCATCTTCTTGCAACTTACTTAGTTATTTTACGTTTTAGGAGATGCCGCGCAACCAGTTCTCACACGTTTACAACTGTTTGAAGCAATGGGTTCGAAGATTGTGTCAAAAGTGGAACTTTGTGAGTTTGTTAAAAGTAAATTAGGGGTAGAAAATTGTTCTGAAGAAATAACTGAATGCCTACAAGGAGATTTAAAGGATTTTGTTGATAATTTTACCAGGTGGTGGAAGCAGGTTCATAGAAATAAATCAAAATTCATTTCAAAATATTCTTATTGGTTAAAAGAGGAGATAACATTTTCGAAAATTGTGTATGATTCTAAATTAACAGAAAATTTAATTCATCCTACTCCATCCACATCGAAAGTCGGAAGGCCTAGGAAGCTTTTTCACGAAAGTAGTGAAAAATCAAAGAGACGAAAACTTCAACCGCTACTCTCTGCACATTCAGAACAAGAACTTATTCATGCCACACAAGTATCACTGCACATGTCTGGAAAACGAGATGCTGCAAAAATTGTTAAAGAAACTCTTAAGTCCCCACATAGAGCTACTAAAATTAAAAAATGCTATATATCACCAGCTGTAAAACCTGTACCACTTACCGGTGAAGAGGCTCTATCATTCCTTGTAGATAACAATTACAGCAAAAGCCAATATATGAATATGCGACTTGAATGCAAAAATAGGAACTGTAATATTTTCCCACCTTACCACATCATTAGAGAAACAAAACAGAAAAGCTATCCACCAAGTGAATCAATAACAATAACGGAAACATCAGCCACAATAACATTGCAATCACTGGTCGACCATACAATTGAGCGCCTTGCAGTAGTTCAAGAAGATGTTTTGAAGCAGTCTATCTCTAGCAATGATACAGTTCATATTATATTAAAATGGGGGTGTGATGGTTCAAGCGGACATAGTCAGTATAAGCAGAAATGTACAGATGATGACGGCAGTGACTCTGATATTTTTGTAATTTCAGTTGTTCCATTACAAATGTATTCTTTAAATGTAGAAAGCAACAATCAAAAGAAAATTCTATGGCAGAACCCACGACCTTCTTCGACACGATTTTGCAGACCTCTTAAATTATCGTTTGAAAAGGAGACTGTCGAATTGATTAGGCGAGAGGTTCAATTAGTTGAAACTGAAATAATGTCCCTCCAACCAAGTAAAATAGAACTTGGTGATCAATACATATATATTAACCAAACTCTATTGCTGACCATGGTGGATGGAAAAGTCTGCAATTCTATTACAGGTTCATCAGCACAGAGGTGTTATGTGTGTGGTGCTGGTCCCAGAGATATGAATAACACACTCCCAAAAACAGTTTGTCTTGAGGACAGCTATAAATTTGGATTATCTACCCTCCATTGTTGGATCCGATTTTTTGAATGCCTGCTACATATATCTTACAAAATAGAAATTAAGAAATGGCAAGCAAGAGGGGACAAAGATAAGGGAAAAATAGAAAACAGAAAGAAAGTAATACAAAATACACATCGATCAGAAATGGGTCTGCATGTTGACAAACCAAGATCTGGAGGCGTCGGAAATTCGAATGATGGCAACACTGCTCGCCGTTTTTTTGAGGATCCAGTCTTGTCATCCAAAATTACGGGTGTAAATGAAGAGCTAATCAGACGTTTTTCTACAATTTTGTGTGCTCTTTCTTGTCAGTTCCCTATAAACACACCCGCTTTCAATACCTACACCCAGGATACAGCAAAATTGTATCTAAATCTATATCCATGGTATTGTATGCCAGTCACTGTGCATAAAGTATTAATGCATGGTGCAGATATATATGATTTTTGTATTATACCTATCGGGCAATTGTCAGAAGAAGTCCAAGAATCACGTAACAAAGATTTGAGAAAATACAGATTTGGACATTCTAGGAAATTCTCACGAAAACATACAAATGAGGACATATTTCATATGCTGCTGAAATCTTCGGACCCCGTAATCTATCTATATATATAAAGCACAAAGTTTGACTGTCTGTCTGTCTGTCTGTCTGTCTGCCTGTCTGTTATGTATACAAATCTACACCGTTTCACCGATCTGAACCAAAATTTGTATACTTACCCTTTGGAACCCTGCGGGTAACCCTGTCAACATTAAATTTCGGACAGACCACCCTATGCCCTGCATTTAGGCCCTTTTGCACAAATCTACACCGTTTCACCGATCTGAACCAAAAGTTGTATATTTAACCTTTGGAACCCTGCGAGTAACACTGTCCAATTGAAATTTCGGACAGACCACCCCATTCCCTGCATTTAGGCCCTTTGGTCCAAATCCACACCGTTTCACCGATCTCAACCAAAATTTGTATATTTACCCTTTGGAACCCTGCGAGTAACACTGACCACTTACAATTTCGGACAGACCACCCCATTCCCTGCATTTAGGCCCTTTGGTCCAAATCTACACCGTTTCATTGATCAGAACCAAAATTCGTATTCTTACCCTTTGGTGCCCTGCGAGTAACACTGTCTGCTTGAAATTGCGGACAGACCACTCCATTCCCTGCATTTAGGCCCTTTGGCCCAAATCTACACCGTTTCACCTATCTCAACCAAAATTTGTATAATTACCCTATGGAACACTGCGACTAACACTGTCTGCTTGAAATTTCGGACAGATCACGCCATTCCCTGCATTTAGGCTCTTTTTGCACAAATCTACACCGTTTCACCGATCTGAACCAAAATGTGTATACTTAACCTTTGGAACCCTGCGAGTAACACTGTCTGCTTGAAATTGCGGACAGACCACTCCATTCCCTGCATTTAGGCCCTTTGGCCCAAATCTACACCGTTCCACCGATCTCAACCAAAATTTGTATATTTACCCTTTGGAACACTGCGACTAACACTGTCTGCTTGAAATTGCGGAGAGGCTACTCCATCCCCTGCATTTAGGCCCTTTGGCACAAATCTACACCATTTCACCGATCTGAACCAAACTTTGTATACTTACCCTTTGGAACCCTGCGAGTAACACTGTCCACTTACAATTTCGGATAGACCACCCCATTCCCTGCATTTAGGCACTTTGGCACAAATCTACACCGTTTCACCGATCAGAACCAATATTCGGAAACTTACCCTTTGGTACCCAGCGAGTAACACTGTCTGCTTGAAATTGCGGACAGACCACTCCATTCCCTGCATTTAGGCCCTTTGTCCCAAATCTACACCGTTTCACCGATCTCAACCAAAATTTGTATATTTACCCTTTGGAACACTGCGACTAACACTGTCTGCTTGAAATTGCGGAGAGGCTACTCCATCCCCTGCATTTAGGCCCTTTGGCACAAATCTACACCATTTCACCGATCTGAACCAAACTTTGTATACTTACCCTTTGGAACCCTGCGAGTAACACTGTCCACTTACAATTTCGGATAGACCACCCCATTCCCTGCATTTAGGCACTTTGGCACAAATCTACACCGTTTCACCGATCAGAACCAATATTCGGAAACTTACCCTTTGGTACCCAGCGAGTAACACTGTCTGCTTGAAATTGCGGACAGACCACTCCATTCCCTGCATTTAGGCCCTTTGTCCCAAATCTACACCGTTTCACCGATCTCAACCAAAATTTGTATATTTACCCTTTGGAACACTGCGACTAACACTGTCTGCTTGAAATTGCGGAGAGGCTACTCCATCCCCTGCATTTAGGCCCTTTGGCACAAATCTACACCATTTCTCCGATCTGAACCAAACTTTGTATACTTACCCTTTGGAACCCTGCGAGTAACACTGTCCACTTACAATTTCGGATAGACCACCCCATTCCCTGCATTTAGGCACTTTGGCACAAATCTACACCGTTTCACCGATCAGAACCAATATTCGGAAACTTACCCTTTGGTACCCAGCGAGTAACACTGTCTGCTTGAAATTGCGGCGAGGCCACTACATCCCTTGCATTTAGGCTGTTTGGCACAAACCTACACCGCTTCACCGATCTGACCCCAATTTTATATACTTACCCGTAGAACCCGACAAGTAACACTGTTCACTTTAAAATTTGGACAGGCCACTCCATTCCCTGCATTTTGGCCCTTGGCACAAAACTACACCGTTTCACCGATCTCAACCAGATTTTACATAATTACCGTTTGGAACTCGACGAGTAACACTGTCCACTCGAAATTTCGGACAGACCACTCCATTTCCCGCATTAAGGCCCTTGGGTACAAATCTACATCGTTCACCGATCGAAAACAAAGTGTGTATACTTACCCTTTGGAACCCGATGCGTAACACTGTCCACTTGAAATTTCTGACATACCACTCCATTCCCTGCATGTAGCTCAGGAATTCCTCGGGGTTGCCAGCTTCCTAACTCACCAGTCATGAGCCCTTGAGGGTGTACCAGAAGTGGTGGGTCTACACACACCCTGCCTCTTTGAGGGCCTTGAGCAGAAGACAGGAGATATTATGAAAAGGAAAAGAAGCCAGACCCCTCGAAGAATGAGGGTATCGGGAAAGATGAGACAAAGCCAATTAAGGCGGAAAATTGAAAGACTCCCTAGCCCTCGGATACCCTAATACAGTCTGGGTCGGAAGAGTACAAGAGTTGACCAAGGGAGAACGACAGGAAAGAGAACTGAAATGAGCCCTGCACCAGGAAGTAGAAGCGATGCCAGACTCAGCTGGGGTTCAGTGGTCGCCAACCCACGTCCCACAAGTTGTGAGACCCTGGGGGGCGTCAGTTGTGAGAATAGCTTGCTGATTCATCGCGAGGTGACTTGAGAGTACTTTCCAAAGCCCGCCGTGTTATCTCCTGCTGTCTATGCTGATGCCAGCACAGGGCCGTTGCGAAACAGTGAGTGATTCCCGGTCAATCTGTATAGGACGGGGAACCCCGAACGTGTGTCATCATATTTCGTCATCATCTGCGATCATCTCAGGTTCGTGCAGCTTGGACCTATATTCTTTGTCTTGCAGTACGCTCTTTCACTAGACGCATCCAGTACAGGCCTAAGCCAGAAAATAAGGTTGAGACTTTGGAAGACATCGAAGCTAGACACCTGAATTACCTATATCAGTTTTAAAATAATACCATGTTCGTTTAGTAGTCATTTTTTCATTACCTTATTATTATCATCATAAGTGCAAATGACCTAGATGTTACGCGCATCATACCAATAATCACCGCCGCATAAAGTCTTTCTCGACTGTGATTTTTAAAATATTTATTTTTGGTTGGTTGGTTCTTAAGTTTAGGGGCTGCGACAACGCGGTCATGTAGCCCCGTGTACTTTGGGTGTGTGTAGAATCTGTCTGATAACCGGTGTTATTAGTGTGTGTTATCTGTTTTTTAATTTAAGTACAAACTGCAACTTAGAATTCTTCAAATAGTTCGTACTTTTGCCGCCAAGCGCCACCGTCAACGACTACTAGGCCAAGTTCGGAACTTAGCTACTAGACGCCACTGCAGTCGGCTCTTGGCAACGGACGTAGACATCTATGAGCGTTGTTTATCTATCCAATTTAGCTTCACACAGGTGTAATTAGTGGAAGGTTCGTTAACATGCCATAAATCTGACATGGGACCGCCGGCTTTACTTCCCCTCCGAAGAAAGGCATACTGACGGATTTTTAATTCTCTTAAAATATCCGACGGCTTCGGCCGGGTTTGAACCCGCTATCTTGGGCATAGAAGCTCAGCATGCTACCAAATACGCCACCGAAGCCGCCATATAGTTATTTTTATTACAGTACATTGTGTACATTATACGTTGAAGTGTCAATTCAATACCGGTAGTAGTTTCCCTTATCATCCTCATCATAAGAGCAAATGACCTACAGTAGATGTTACGCCCATTACACCATTAATCACCACACACAATAAGTCTTCCTCGCCTGTGAATTTTAAAATATGTATTTCTATTACGGTAATTTGTAAGTTTGACGTGTCAATTCAACAGTATTTTTATTATCATCCTTATCAAAAGGGCAAATGACCTAGATATTACTCCCTCATTGTCTTTGGGGGCAAATGACTTACATTTTAAGTCCATTATATTTCTAAGGAGACCTTAAAACATTATCATCATTCACCGGGCGAAGCCGGGTACTACTGCTAGTATCTCATAAAACCAAAATTCAACATAAAAAGAGAAGATAATTATTTAGTGAAGTATTACTACTCCTGAAAGAACCAGATGTACCGGCTCATCATGAACAGCATGAGGCAGTGAGTGACGATGATGCTTCAGATGACACATGTGATGAGTCATCAAGGTCAGGGTCATCGAGTGATTAGTGACAGTGACTGAAGTGCTGTCTGCAATTATCCACAACTGCAGTCTTTCAAATTGAAGGTAAACTGAGTACAATCTATTGTACAGATATCGCGTCAGGAGTTGGCAGTCGGGTTTGAACTGCAGGGGTCTTCCCGCTTACTGCGTATCGCGCATTCCAAAAACATTCAGTTGGTCACTACTTGCTACACTCACTCAGCACATTCCTTCTTTCAGTGGCTGAGTGTCGCCTGTTGCAGTGAAAACCATTGGCATGCGGCAAGCTGATATATTTAACTTAGGAATAGGTGGACCGCGCATGCGTACTGCAAGACCCCCCGCACCCCGTCGCAGCGTGTTCAACTGCCATCTCCTGCCGCGATGACATTAGTTTAGGCTCTATCCAACTCCTAGTCATAGACAATTTCTTGCACGTGTACACGTAGATGTAGCTTAAAAAAGGTCTTAACTGATGTTTATTATGAAGTAAACGAATTATATACGTTGCTTTCACTCTAAATTCATGATTAAAACGTAAAAATAATTTTGTCCCCCTAGATTTTGATTTTGACCCACTGTGCACTGTGACAGTCAAGAATGCTAGCCACTACGCAAACTTTGCTTATTATTAACGTCTTAGTAACTAAGACAACTGTTGTCAAGAGTTTTTAAGGCTACATACGTGACCTTATCTTACACAAAATCAATTAGTGCTCTCTAAAAACTTGTAATAATATTAATAAAATATTGCTATTGGTTTTATGTCCCTTTTAACTACTCTGGTTTTTAGAGACGCCGGGGTGCCGGAATTTTGCCCAGAAGGCGATCTTTAACGTGCCAGTAAATATACTGACACATCTCCCTCGCATTTGCGCACCCTCAAATGCCAGCTGACTGCGCCAGGATACGAACCTGCAACCTTGGGCCCAGCAAGCGAGAACGTTATCGCTGAGCCACGCAGCCAACCCATCTACAACTTGTGAAAAAGAAGAGAATGAATCTTGCGAGTTTAAGCATCATGAAATGTATTGCCTAGGCTGGAATTAGATCCCGAGAGAGATTAACAAAGGGATCCACCTGATTTTTTTGATAGAGCGCTCGCAATTATCGTGGACTAGGCTCTGCTGGTGAATATTTAATTGCCGGTGCAGATCAACTGTAGCATGAGCAAGGATGTAATCCATGGGCTCGTTGTTTAAATATGAGCAGGTGAGAGAGGGAGTGGTGGGGGAGGGCTGGGCTGCTGTGGTCCAGACTGAGCGCACCACCGCCTCTACGCTCAGTGTGATGCGCGTCGCCGTCGACAGCAACCGCGCTGCTCGGGATCCCAGCCAAGTCGCTCGACCGCTTACCGTCATTGCGAGCTGTATTGCGAGAGTTGTCTAAGGTAAGGGAAGGAACGTTTATTATTACAAGTACGTGAATAACAACTTGCACAACCTGGAATCGTATTCTTTCTAATAGTTTCCATGATTTGATCCCGCAACTGTCGTACAAACCGACTTATAAAAGTTAGCAAAAGCTGCTACTTGAAGGACAGATATTAGTCTAAAACAACTTGGATCATTATGCCTCAGATAGTACGGTACTGAATTGGTTGTACAAAGAGAAAGGCCTTGTATTCGACATTTCATCGAAGCAAAGGATTTCAAAATATTTTGAGAATAAATTTTTTATACAGCAGCACGTAAAAGGAACGCATTCATAACCATCATTGTCATAATAACCATCGTCATCATCATCATCATCATCATAATCATCATTATCATCATCAGCGGGGGGGGGGGGGGACGTGGTGGCGCAGCGGTCAAGCTATTCGCCTCTCACCAAGGTGGACTGGGTTTGATTCACGGTCAATGCATGTGAGATTTTCGAAGTGAAATGCCATGTTCTGTGGTTCGGATTCCACGTAAAAAGGAGGTCCCATGGCTCATGATCACAAAATTAATGGTCACGCAAAACTACAAGTTTCCTTCCTTTTAGTTCATCTTCATCATAAGCAACACATAATCACCACTAACATCATGATCATCGTCATCATCATCATCATGAACAACACATCATCACTGCTAACATCATCATCATCACCACTATCATCTCTACATCATGTTCATCATCATCATCATCGCTATAACTTATTGGAGTGTAAGTCCAGGTCAAGTTCTTGTGAGATATCGTGGACATATCGTGGATATATCGTCATTATCACTACGTCATCATCATAACTATCATTCCCCTCCTCATCTTCATGAAATTATCATCATCATCATCATCAATACGGACATAGTTACAAGTGTGTACCTGGGTGAAACACATGCTGGTGTATAATTACTTGACTTAGAGAGTCATTACAATCAGATTATTACTTTCAAATACATATTTCTCATGTTTTAGGTGCACAAGAAAATTAAGTTTTTTTACAAATAATTCTCACATTAATTGGTTAGTATTCCTAAGATGAAAATAATCTATGAACTCCATAATTACGTTATACAGAATTTCGGATTTTTTCCCCCCTGCAAATTACATTGTTCCTATTCTGAGGAAATTGTTACATATTCTATCGACTTAATTATGTGAAGATTAATTGACACCAGTACCGTATGTAGTCCTAATACCCAATCATCGAATTGGCAATTATGGAAGTATTGTGGCAAGGATCCAGGTTTATACGCCGTTTGTACCTCAAAAGAGTCCGACCCCGTGGCGAATTGGTTAGCGCGCTAGGCCCGAAGGGTCCCGGGTTGATTCCCGGCCAGGCCATCGGGAGTTTTAATCTCCTGGAGTTAATACACCTGATCCTGGGAACGAGTGTATGTGACGTCTTTATTATCACTATATCCTTATTAGGTTACTCTTCACGGGCGTCAACTAGAAAGATCTGCACTCGGCCTCCCAGGAGGCCACATGGCATTATAATAGCTCAAAGTATCTTCAGAAGAAGTGGCGATGGCTCCTTGTAAATCACCCCACTTATATAACGTGATTCAGGAGGAAGACGCGTAACTATGCGAACGTGATAATAATTGACTTGAAGAAAAAGTGATCAATCGCAAAAAGTTAAATTTCGCAAGCATAATTATGTGAGCTTGATGTTTAGATGTGAGCTTAGTTAATGAGTAACTTGCATCACATATTGGCGCCTCTCCCGATCAATGCATGTGATATTTTCGAAATGAAATATCTCTTGTTGTGGTTCGTATTCCACATAAACATGTGTGGTCATGATCGCTAGATTAACGGTCACGCAAAACAACAGGCTTCTTGATTCACAAATTATTTATCATGATAACAATACTCCATTATCTAGTGTTTTTGTCATTGAATTATTGTAACGTTGATTGAAAAAAGTAATTTTTAGATTGCTGGAATCTACACCCTCTGTCTGAAAAGTTCGGTGAATGGGTCTATACTACGAATGGAATGTTGGCTTACCTGAAACAGCCGTTACTATCCTTAGAAGTAATCCCCGTGGATAGTTATGCACTTCTTAGCGCGGCTGTACAAGTCCTTGAATCTCCTGGCATAGTCTTCTTTAGGGATAGCCTTCAGTTGGGTCGTCACATTACGTTGGATGTCCAAAATGTCCGAAAACCTCTGGCCCGACAGGGCTTTTCGGTGTCCCTGAACCCCGCCACTCCATTCTTTGACGCTTGCCTTCGAGGCACCAGGTCTCGTCACTCGTGATGATGGTTTCCAGGATCATTCCATTCCACGGAACATTCACCCTTGTCATTGCCACCCGTCAAACAGGTGTGCATGATAGGTTGCATATTTTCACCTTTATCACTGCCGCCCGTCTATCAGGTGTGCAAGGCAGGTTGCATAAATTCACGCTTCTCTCTCGCTTTCAATTTAGAGTTTTGACGACCCAAACCGAAGGCTATCCCTAATGAACACTATGCCAGGAGTTTCCAGGACTTATTCTGTCGTTCTCAGAAGTGCATAACCAACCACGGGGATTATTTCGAAGGATAGTAACGGCTGTTTCAGGTAAGCCAACAATCCGTTCGTAATATAGACCCATTCACCGAACTTTTCAGACAGAGGGTGTATCTATTGAAACTCTGTGTGAGTGTTTTTACTACTCAAAATCAATTGATTAACACTTTCTAGAAGTTACACTGTTTCCTCCTGAATCATCCTGTATAAACAATATTAATACAGAATTCAGTCTGACCGTTAAGTTTATATCGCGAAGTTAAGCCTTTTGGGACATCTGCTCTTATACAGTGAATTGGATTATCCCGATAAAACCACGACGGAAATGCTCAACAACTCTGGTATTAGAACTCAAGTCGAAGATGTATTCTGGTGAGTTGACGGTACCTAATTTTGTTAGAGTGAAGGTATCACTTAACTTTTCTATTTGGCATACACAGGAATTTAGTTTGTTTAGGATAGCCCGTTTCATTCTTCTCTGTGCTGATTGTGTGTATAATGCGAAGTTTTGAAGCCACTTTACAGTGTTGTCCATACCAACTGTTAGTTGTAACTCTTCAGTCGGTCAACGTAAGTTTGCCCAAATGACTGAATGGGGTACAGTGTATATAATATCAAATAAGTTATTTAATTATTATTGTTAATATTAAAATATAGTAACAATATACAAAATTTACAACATTCTGAAAGACATGAATTTCCTTTCAATTCCTACTCATTTGTTTAACCTGTAAATCGACAATATTATTGAATTATACTATTACAATATGATAAAGCACATCAAATTCACACAGAGCAGGAAGAGTATTCACATATGCCACAAAGAGCTGCAACCTTGTGTGTGGCATGCATATCATTGATTACGATTTCTTGAAAATTGTATAATGGCTTAGTCAAATAACACGTTCTATTTATATGTTTTATGCAGTAAAACTAATGAATATGAAAGAAAAATAGAATTTGTGAGTATATGAACTTGTAGGCGCAACTAAATAGCCTATATTTTCATTTTTTTTTTCGCTGAGGAAATGTTTCATATGCATATTCAAGTTTGCTTGATTTCCTTAAAATTGTTTCAATTTAATTGAGAGAATGTTAATAATTTTGTTGAGAAATATATAAAGTTACGTTTGTTATACATGTACTTAACTTAGGTTGATATAAAATAGAGTGATTCACTATACTGTAATACTTCTAATTTCATACCCGTGATTCATAACTTGAATTTTATTTCTATCTTGAAAATATATTTATATATTTCAAAAAGACCCTTGCCTCCGCTACAGTCTCACAGTCGGATATAATCTATCTTTCTTCAACATTATTCGCAGTTTGAGATTCTGTATAAGTGTATATAATATAGATAAATATAGCGATCTTAAGTCAAACGCGTGTTGACCGATTGAAGAGTGAATAATGCGAGCTGTGTGTTTGTGTGTATAAGGTGTAAACGATGATGAAGAAGAAAGAAGTGTGGTATCATACTCCCTCAAGTACTACTAAACTGACAGAGGAATCAATATTAGCAGTGGCGTATGTCCTGAGATTGAATACAGGTACACGTTATGCTGGGGGGGGGGGGGGTAACCTACACAATAAATACCGAGTGTTCTGTCATAACTGGCCTTTCCCAGCAGTTCTTTAGTAAATCTATGATGTCACCACCAGCTGGCAAACACTGCTCCGCATTCTCCAAGACGCATTCATGGGGAAATCCCAGTAGGATTCGAGCAAGTAAGCGACAAGTCCAGACGATCTAGTTGATTGTTTCTCGCCCCTGCCCACGTGCTAGCAACATACATAACGTAATCTCACGGTGCTCTGTTTTCCTCTCCTACCCGTTACTATATAGCCTACTCGCTATACATTGGTGACTCCAATGGTTTTAATTGCCGCTGACCGGCTTGGAGCTTTTCAGTTGTGACTTGCGAGACAGTTTTACTGAGGTGGAGAGGTGTCACAGGTTATCACGCCGGAGAGCAATGGGCGTAAGCTTGTTCCGCCTGGTTGGACAGGACAGCTGATTGGAATAGCTTTGAGCCGTGCACTGAGCCCTCACCCGAGTAGGCCGAGTTGGAGACGTGTGTCCTAAACATGCGGAAGTGGCCGTATGAGACAGAACGTGCGGTGAACGATTATTCATTAAAGGAGCGTGAAACGTAAGTGTCAACTATCCGGACTGTGTTAATGGTGTTAATCTTTGGTGGATCAGTGATAGAGTGTCCACTCCTGATGTCAATATCGCGGGTTCATATCACCGAGGAAGTCGGACTTTTTAAGGGAGGGAAAAATCAACAGCACTTCGAGTCGTACGATGTCGGCCCTTGAAAGGCCTATCGTATCACATTTTATTACAAGTCAAAAATAATTTGATATAAGTCACAGGTCGTCTAAAAGATTTCCAGTTTTGCTATAATGTGGTAGTATAAGTCAAACGCCGAAATTAGAGAGTATATCGCAAAATGGCTCCGACTCAAAAGATCTACACCAGATTGCTGAGGCCATACCTTTATTATTATTATTATTATTATTATTATTATTATTGTTATTATACTGTTAAGTAAACTTTCTCGACCAATTATATCCATTACTAACAACCTGCCTCGGCTTCACCCAGGAACAGTTATGAATGCAAGGTGATAGGCTACTTTTAACCGAGGTCTTATAAGATTTCCTTGTATACGACATTAGTCGCTTTTCCTTCCAGCAATGAACACGAAAATATTTCGTTTTGATGTAACACGCATGGCGAGGTGCATGGAACACAAATCTCCCTTCCATCCAATCTTAACTTGACTGTGTATTTTGCGGAACGAAAATTTCACAGGCGAAATGAAGATAAGCCGAGATGCACTTCCAAGGAAACTCCAAACACAACCACTCTTCTCTGAAGTCTTAGCTCAACACGACTCGACAGTTTGCTGCAGGCTGTAACTGGGGTAATAGGCTTGCCCGCTAGCTAGGCTGTAACTGGGGTGATAGGCTCTCCCCTAGCTATCTCGTAAACTGTCACCTCAGTAATTGAATGGAGATTGTTGGAAGAAATGAAAACGTAAGAACACTTATAGTGGGCGATGTATTGAAGATAGAGATACGCTCTCACGGACTTTTTCTTGGAGAACTTTTCTTGCTGAACAATAAGTTATATTCTATAGAAACCATCCTTGAGATATCCTTTACAGAATGGTGAAAACCACATGTAAATCCATCCAGTGGTTTTCGAGATTACCCGTGACATCCAAGATTCGGGGACTTTGTTTTATACTAAGTAGAGATATAGCTTTGGGGCTATTAGGTCGAGTGGAAAATTTAAATACCGACCTTTCGAGACGACTACTTGTCCCCTTATCAAGGTTTGTAATGAATGATGGAATGAGTAACAATGGCATGTAGCCCCCGTAGATAAAAGGTATAAGATAGGAAGCCATGTCGAAACAAATAGTTACTTTTTGAGCTGCGCAGATTAATTTTTTGAGGTGCGCATTTACTTTTTGAACTGCGCTGGTTAGTTTTTGAGCTGTGCATTGACTTTTTGAGCTGCGCAGGTTAGTTTTTGAGCTGTGCATTGACTTTTTGAGCTGCGCAGGTTAGTTTTTGAGCTGTGCATTGACTTTTTGAGCTGCGCAGGTTAGTTTTTGAGCTGTGCATTGACTTTTTGAGCTGCGCAGGTTAGTTTTTGAGCTGTGCATTGACTTTTTGAGCTGCGCAGTTTTTTTTGTTAGTCGCGCATTGACTTTTTGAGGTGCGCAGATTAGTTCTTGAGATGCACAGATTATTATTATTTAGCTGCGCATTGATTTTTGAGGTGCGCAGATAAGGTTTTAGCTGCGCATTGACTTTTTGAGCTGCGCAGATACGTTTTTTTTAGCGGCGCATTGACTTTTTGAGCTGCACAGATTAGTTTTTTTGAGGTGCGCGTTGACATTTTTTAACTGCGCAGATTAGATTTTGAGCACTCCATAACCTCCTGAGACCAAGGGAAAGTTGGTAATTAAACTATAGAGGGCAGCCATGATTTACTCAAGGGATAACCATCACCTCTATTTAAGTTCTGTGGTTGTTTACTTTTTTCAATCGCCTCCCGAATCATTGAGTTGTGAAATGTTTCACCATACAGACGACAGAAGTTTCATCAAAAAGAATTTGATGGACATTCTGTATGGCATGTTCAGTCACATCAGACTTCTCTGGTTGGCAAAGATGTAAATGCCTACGATGCTCCTTGACCCTTGTTGTGATTCTCCTGCATGTCTGACCAATATACACGTAACCACAGGAACATGGAATCTTATATACTCCAGCACAGTAGACCAACTGAATCCTTGACTGATCGCAAGGATTTGCCTACAGTGACATTGGGGCTACATGCCATTGTTTACACATTCCTGCTTTCATTACAAACCTTGACACAGACACAAGTAGTTGTCTCGAAACGTCGGTACTTACAATTTCCACTCGATCTAATAACCCCAAAGCTATATAATGGGTTATTATTATTATTATTATTTTCTTTTTGCACAATTTGTGAAAAATGAACATGTTACATAAAATCAGGAACCAAAAACTAAATATATCAAATTAAATACATATTGAGTTGTTGTTAGGGAGTTACAACATTGTGATCATAAGATCAATGCACTTTAGTGTGTGTGGAATTGGTCAGTATTTATGTTGTGGTAATGTCGTTGGTTGGTTCCTCAGTTTAGGGGCTGCGACAACGCGGTCATGTAGCCCTGTGTACTTTGGGTGTGTGTAGAATCTGCCTGATAACCGGTGTTAATTGTGATGACTGTATTAGTGTGTGTTATCTGTTTTTAATCCAAGTAAGGACTGCAGACATTGCATATTCAAGTAGTTCTTACTTTTGCCGCCAAACACTACCGTCAACGATTACTAGTTCTGACTTGGTTACTAGATGCCACCGCAGTCGGCTCCTGGCGACGAATGTTGGAACCTAAGAGCGTTAGTCAAATTTAACCTATAATTTAGCTTCACACAAGTGTAATTAGTGGAAGGTTCTTTAACATGCTATAAATCTATGATATGGGACCGCTGACTTTACTTCCCCTGCGAAGTAGGGCATACTGAGGGATGTTTAACGCTCTCAAATAACCCGACAACTTCAGCCGGGTTTGAACCCGAGTGTGTGTGTGTGTGTGGGAATCTGCCTGGTAACCTGTGTAATTGTGATATAGTGTGTGTATTTGTAAATTGGACTAGGATTTAACAGACAAATTCTACACATATCCAAGTACGATGATATTGTCCACATATCATGATTGGATCTCTTCTTTATGCCCATTCAAAGAGCGTGTTTAAAGTTGTTACCTGATGATTTTCGGCTTCTTATCATCCCAAAAACTCTTCATGAATGCATTGTGTATTATTATTATTATTATTAATTCGATACAGCCATCTATAGACTACAAATGAGTCGTCGAGTTGCAAAACTCGTTTAATTCACTTGTGAATAAGGATAATTTTCATGAGAAACGTTTCTCTGGACTTTGCCTCGCGTATCTTTTGTGTTTGTTGTTTTCTACATTTTTCTTTTTGATTTGTGGTTTTGGTTTTTGGTTTTGTGTTTGCATTGTGCTTTTGCTTTTGAATTTTTCTTTTTGCTTTTCTTCCTTGGTTTTGTGTTTGTTTTCTGCTTTTGCTTTTTTTAAATTTTGCTTTTTGCTTTGTGTTTCTTCTTTTGTTTTTGTTTTCTGCGTTTGCTTTTGTTTTTGAATTTTTCTTTTTGCTTCGTGTTTTTTATGTTTGTTTTCTGGGAAATCAAAATAAAACAAAACAAAATAAAATAAAACAAAATAAACAAAACAACATCAGAATAAAATGAAACTAAACAAAATAAAACAAAATAAACAAAAAACAAAAAAAATTAAAACAAAATAAAACGAAATAAAAAACAAAATAAAATCAAAATAAAACAAAACTTAACAAAATAAAATTAAACAGAAAATAAAGTAAAATAAATTAAAATAAACTAATTAAATAAATGATTTTACGACATGATCCTTATTCACAAGTGGATTTAACGAGTTTTGCAACTGATCGACTCAAATACACAACACGTATTCAGGTCTTCGTCTTAAAGCTGTTCTTTCCTTGCCAATTAGCTTCCTGCCGGATGTATTTTAAATCTTTGACTCCTTCTAAATCTTTCTTTCATTGAAAGTGCGACACTTCTTTTGGGGGGATTCAACTACGCCACCGAAGTCGCTATTGTAATGTCTGTACAACTGTGTGTATTTGTAACTCTTCCAATCGTCCTCTCAAGTATGAGTGAAACACGTTCCAGCCCTCAGACCAGAATAACATCTCTTTGCAGAGCAGGTAATAGATTTTGTTGTTGTTGATTCATTTAGAGGCTTTGCGACACCGTGGTCATGTTGCCCCGTGCACTTGTTTGTGTGTGGAATTTGCCTGAAAACCTGTGTTATTGTGATGGCTGTATTAGTGTGTGTATTCGTAATTAAGATGAGGATTGGGAAGGAGGCGACCGTGGCCTTAATTTAGGAACCATCCGGCATTCGCCTGAAGTATAGGTGGGAAACCATGGAAAACCACTTCCAGGATGTCTGAGGTGGGAATCGAACCCACCTCTTCTCAGTTTTGTCTCATGTGGCTGAGTGTACCCCATTCCAGCCCTCGAACCAGAATTAAATTTCTTGGCAGAGCCAGGAATCGAAACCGGGCCTCCGCGGTGACAGCCAAGAGTGCTAGCCACTACACAACTGCAGGTAATAGAATCCAGGACCATTAGAACAGGAGTATCAAATCGTATGCTCAGACCACGTTGAATCTACTTTGTTAGAATAAATATTTGTTCTAAAGAATGCTTCCATAGTTTTCATGCTGAATTAGTCTTTAAGTTTGTTGTCTGTTCTCTTCCAAAGTTGCGACTCGAGATGAATCCCACTTGATTGCACAAAGAAACGTGTTCCTTTCCCTTACATTCTTGCTTACATTATGTTCATAATGGACTGATTCCCGTTGCTAGTTGAGAGGACACG
Source organism: Meconema thalassinum (assembly GCA_946902985.2). Taxonomy (NCBI): domain Eukaryota; kingdom Metazoa; phylum Arthropoda; class Insecta; order Orthoptera; family Tettigoniidae; genus Meconema; species Meconema thalassinum. Next base: position 264,128,861 of record OX336390.1, on the reverse strand, counting down.
CACAGTTCCTGAAACAGTCTAACATTTATGTTTGATTACGACCTGATAACGAATCACTATTTTTGGGCATATTCTCTACTCATTTTAATATCACATGTATACAATAAATCAGAAACCACTATGGACATCAAATTGGCAAGTGAAAAGCTAAAGGAAGTAGGATATTTCTGTTATTTAGGAAGCAAAATAACCAGTGATGGACGAAGCAAAGAGGATATAAAAGTAGGGTGGCTCAGGCAAGGAAAGCATTTCTACAGAAAAGGAATCTGTTGACATCGAATATAGATTTAGGTATTAGTCATTTTTGAAAGCCTTTGTCTGGAGCGTGGCAGTATATGGAAGTGAAACTTGGACTATTGGTGCAGCAGAAAAGAGTAGAATTGAAGTGTTTGAAATGTGGTGTTACAGGAGAATGATGAAGATCAGATAGATAGATAGGGTTACAAACGAAGAGGTATTAAGGAGGTGGGTGAGGAGCGATGTTTCTGGCGACTGCTAATGAAGAGAAGACATAGGTTGGTAGGACACATACTATGACTCCCAGGAATAGCAAACTTAGTTATGGAAGGAAGGGTCGAGGACAAAAACTGTAGGGGTAGACCAAGGTTAGAATATGTTAAACTGATTGCCTCGGATGTAGGGTGTGGTAGCTATGTAGAGATGAAACGATTAGCTCAGGACAGGGAGCTGTATCAAACCAGACAAAAGACTGAAGACTCAAACATCAACAACAACAATTATACAAACATGTTGTGCGTGTCCACAAAACACACGGCGTGACAATGAACCAAGAGAAAACTAACAATGCCCCAAGGCCTCGAACAACACAGAGCACATGCTGTACATTTCTTACTGTAATTCACAATGTGCTCTTGTACGGTAATTTCATTTGTATGTAGGTATTTGTCTATCTAGTGTAATAGGAGTGTAGAGTCTTTTAGTGTCTGTGCATTGGTTGTTTGCTCGCAATTTTGGAAGGTTCGTCAGTGTACACTGGCGGTTTCCAACGTTTTCAGTGTTACAGACCCAGGAAATAGTCCTATGTTTTGGCGTACTCGTGTATGTAAGAGTCTTTATTCATTAAAATGGTATGATCTAGCCAACACCACCTAGAGAGAAGGCCATGCAATACGGTTTGAATATGCGAGTGACGTCACGGCCCAACGGCTGTGTGGCCATGGAGACACAGGAAAAATATTCGTGTTTATGGTGTGGTTTCCACGTTATGTGTTTAGTGTTTACGGCCCCGGTACTGATTTTCTAGGAATTCCTATTCGCTTATACTTCATGGTTATCAGTGCAGTGTTAAGTTATGCCTAATAAATGCAGTGTGCCAAATTGTTAAGGCAATTAAACCAATGGACCATTTCCTAATTATGAAGAGAAGAATTCGAAATCGGTACCAGCTATTCACCGCAATATATTCCTACAAAACATTCCAAGGTATGTATAAACCGAGACTGATTACAGATTAGTAAACAGATAGTCAGGATAGCCCCTCTGTTCGTAAAAAATCATTTAGTTGTCAAATTCAGTATTTTCTAACCTACATTATGTGGTACCGTACAGGTTATGTCGTTAGGCCGTAGCAGGTTCTGATTAATCCCTTTTTCTATTCCACTAATCTCATTCATTGCATTTATTACAGGGGCGGGGGAAGAGGGGTGTGTGAACCAGGTTTGAGATTGAATAAATTTAGAATAAATAGAGTAATTAATGTAATACAAGGTGATAACATTATTGTTTCGTCATATTCGAATGAAATTCCTAGGAGAAGTCTCTTCTCGGTTCCACAACTGCCCAGAGCATTTAACTGGTACTGCAATATTGTCCGCCGAGAAGATCCAGATGATAGGAGGTGTAGGATTGAAAATGAAAGTTTATCATAAGCTCCTGCTGAATGTATGCAGACATTGGTGATGAATCCGGAAGCGGTTTATTTAGCAACTTTCAGGATCTGAAGGTGAAGTTAAACAGTGCGTGTCTTCATCCTGAGGGGAATTACATTAAAGAGGAATCGTGCAGCCTATGTATTTTATTTTAATTGACACTTGAATGAACACGTGCGTTGCTGCATTAAGATAACAGAAGGTTTGAGTGCTTCCTTGTATGTATAAAATACAGAAGTGAAACGTTGTAATAAAATAACATATCTTTACCAAGACAGTTAGGTGCAATGCCAGAAATTGAGCAACTTATAAGGAATGCCCATTCAGTGTATGCACAGGAGCATCAAAGGATTGAGGATACTGTACCTGTTATAGGCTACATGAATCATTAAGTTTGTTCTTTGGTAAATGTTTTCATGTCTCTTTAAGACTGCTGCTCTGTTCCATTTCAGTAGGTAGCCCTTTCTGTGCCCAAGATCGCGGGTTCAAACCCGGCCAAAGTCGTCGGATTTTTAAGAGCGTTAACAATCCCTCAGTATGCCTTCCTTTGGAGAGGAAGTAAAGCTGGCGGGCCCATATCATAGACTTATGGCATGCAAAAGAACCTTCCACTAACTACAATTGTGTGAAGCTGAATTTTTAGGTTAGATTTGATTATCGCTCTATTAAGTTCCAACGTTCGCCGCCATAAGCCGGTTGCGGTGGCATCTAGTAGCCAAGTTCATAGCTAGGTGTCGTTGACAGTAGCATTTGGTAGCAAAAATAGGAACTACTTGAAATTGATCGTCGGCAGTCCTTATTTGAATTACATATAACACACACTAATACAGCCATCACAATTAACACCGGTTAACAGACAGATTTTACACACACCCAAGGTATACGGGGCTACATGCCCGCGTTGTCACAGCCCCTAAACTGAGGAACCAATCAACCAACCTTTTCTGTCATAGGCATTATAATTAATACCAGCCTGGTTTCTTATCACGGAGGAAAACTTTCCGTGTCTAATTTGTTGTTGTTGTTGTTGTTGTTGTTTCGTGAGTGGGTTAGGACATCACTGTCATCAGCCATGTGTACTCGGATACGGGTAGAATTTGTATGTGTATTGTCTGTGGTATTGTGTGTATTGTGATGCTAGAATTGGGGAGGAAGTGACCATGGTCTTCTGTTAGGAACAAGCCCAGCATTTAACTGGAGGAGAAAGGAGAATCGAACCCACTTCATCTCAGTTCAGTGAGGCTGAGTGAATTTAGTTTCAAACCTCAAATCAGAATTACATTTCCCGGCAGAGGTGGAAATCAAACCTGGACCGTTGGGACAGATGATTGGCTATAGATAGTAATTTCTGTTTTAACTGGTACAGATTAATTGCTTATTTGTGTATTGTCTTTTCCTGTAGTCGACATTTCACGTTAAAATGGGCAGAATATCTTTCAAAGTTTTTGAATGAATGCTTCTACAGGTTATCGCATTTATTGCCGACACAACGGTGTCTTCGGTCAAGTTCAAACTCGCAAGGTTCGAAATGTATACTTATCGAGTCTGATCGAAAACGACGATTTATTTGTGTAATGTACCGATCTCATCAACTTCTGACTATGTTTCATTTATGGTTTCGTTATTTATTTATTTATTCGCGTCTGTAGAACGTAATTTTATAAGTAAACACTCAGTCTCGTTTCCACAGAGCCTGTTCATAGCTGGGTAACGCGCTCGCTGTTGGCCGGAAGGCTATGACGTCATTAATCTTATTGCATGGCCTTCTCTCTCGGTGGTGTTGATCTAGCTCTCCGCAGTGGCGAAGCTACATTCATGCAAATGGGTACTCTAAAGTTTATACTTTATAGTTTTTTTTTGTAGATACACTCTAGTCGTCATGTTTTTCGCTCTGATAGAGCATGCTGTATTCCTTGTTGCCCCAGAATATGATATCGTTCTCAATTAAGAGTATGTTTCTTAGAAATCTGATGCTTTCGTAAAACACCCAATCCCAGTTTCACTCCATTCTTTACAATCGCCACCAAACAGAATAAAAAACATAAGCGGCTTCGGTGGCGTATTTGGTAGCATGCTAAGCTTCTATTCCCAAGATCGCGGGTTCAAACCAGGCCGAAGTCGTCGGAGTTTTTAAGAGCGTTAAAATCCCTCAGTATGCCTTCCTTCGGAGGGGAAGTAAAGCCGGTGGTCCCATGTCATAGATTTATGGCATGCTAAAGAACCTTCCACTAATTACACCTGTGTGAAGCTAAATTATACATAGGTTAAACATTCAACAAATGGTCATAGGTTCCGACGTTCGTCGCCAGGAGCCGACTGTGGTGGCATCTGGTATTCACGTTCTGAACTAGTAGTCGTTGACGGTGGCGTTTGGCGGTAAAAGTAGGAACTACTTGACAACATTCAATGTCTGCTGTCCTCACTTGAATTAAAACAGATAACACACACTAACACAGCCATCACAATTAACACCGGTTATCAGACAGATTCTACACACACCCAAAGTACACGGGGCTACACGACCGCGTGTCGCAGCCCCTAAACTGAGGAACCAACTAACAACCAATAAAAACATATCAATGCAACGCGCTCGTCATTACACTTGCTGTTAACCATTCATACTGCTCACACCACTGAGACTGGAGTTTACGTGACTGATGTTTATCACTCTGTACAATATTTAGATGAGGTTTTGTTATTCTCTTTTTTACTGCACATTTCTCTTCATAGGACAAAGAAGAAAATGGTGTTGATTTTAAATACACCATTAAATCACTACACTGATCCATGTCTTAAAACTCACAAACCAACATGCACGCGCTGAAATACCGTCCGCCTCACGAATGCACTACTTGGAGCCTAGGCTCTCTGCTGACGCGTTCAGCGTTGGTCCGCTTGACGCATGCGCAATTGTCTTCTCTACACACAGAGACTTGAGCCTGTTTCAAAGGAGACTCACTGGCTGCTCAGTCCCACTCTGAGAAGCTGGCGTCAATCCCACCGTGGCTACATAGAATAATACCGAAAACTATAGATTTAATTTGCCTATGCCAATGACAAATATTATAATTTAAATGTTTATGTCCTTGAGAATGAAATGGGTATTCTAAGGCTCAAAGATTCCCCTCCAGCTTCACCACTGACTCTCCATGCTTCCCTGTCCTGAGCTAATCGTTTCATCTCTACACAGCTGGCACACCCAACAAATGAAAATCCACAGCCTGCTTCCAGTCGACCGACTGGGTCAGGGAACGGAATGAATTAAGCCCCCATCTAGCGGCGAGGATATGAACTGTGCTGGCTGCCGAAACCTGTCGTACTCCCCTGGGGCAATTATTAAATGAATGACAGATGAAATGAAATGATAGTGGAGAGTGTTGCTGGAGTGAAATTTGTGACAGGGAAAAAACGGAGTACCCGGAGAAAAACCTGTCTGCCTCCGCTTTGTCCAGCACAAATCTCACATGGAGTGACCGGGATTTGATCCACGGACCCAGCGGTGAGAGGCTGGCGTGCTGCCGCCTAAGCACGGAGGCTCTCAGCACACCCAACATTTGAGACAATTTGTTTAACCTGTTTGGCCTACCCCTACAGTTCTTGTCCTCGACCCTTCCTTCGATAACTAAGTGTTATATTCCTGCGTTCCTTAGTAAGTGTACCGACATATCTCTTCTTTTCTTTAGCACTCGCCAGAACCATCTCTTCTCCCCAACTCGTCTTAATACCTCTTAATTTGTTACTCTGTCTTCTTGTCTTCTCTAGTCTTCCTGTAACACCAGATTTCAAATACTTCTATTCTCCTCTTTCCTGCTGCAACAACAGTCTACGTATCACTTCAGTAGGGTACCACGTTTTAGACAAAATATTTCATAAAAGATTTAAACAGATCTTTTCTGTGAGAAAGCTTCTCGTGCCTGTGCTGTCGCACTTCCTACTCAATCAAATATTCTGGCGAGTCAGCTAAGATGAATATAACATCAACAAACCCCCATAAAATATGTTGGCTATTACATTTGGTCTTACATTGCCTAATATTCAAGAATTGCATTAATGTTTCGTAAGGTATGAGGTTTTATAAAATTGCCCTTTTCAGTTTTTCTCGAACACCGTGAATTCTAAGACTAAAGATAGCTTCGTAGCCATTTTTCAGTGTTGCTTTATTTACAGTTGTTATTGTAACTTTCAGTCGGTCAACATAAAATAATTCCAATTATTTGTATATGTGACTGACTGAAAGTCACAATATCAATTCCTAAGTCTAAAGGACATTTATGGCATATTTTAATTTTAGTGGGAGGTTTCCCCCACTGCATCTTGGCATTGTAAGCTCTTCTTCATTGTTCTGTCTCCGTTGTGAACCCTATTTTACCCATCCATCCATAGTCTACGCCAACTTGGAGAAAAAGAATAGCGTATGACAATAATTTAAGCACAAGACAAATCGATTTGATAAACTCACAATACCCTCAGACGTTATTGATTTTTTGAAAAATCTCCACACCAGAAGTACGGTAGTTATAAGGGCTTAAGTGAAACTCTGCATTGACTCACACTAGCGCTTGTAGTGGTAAAAAGGGAAACTGCTAATCTAAGCGAAGGATATGGTTGAGTTTCCGATGAACAATCATCTGTCTTCCGCGTGTTATCATGCCAGCACGTCACTCTTATTGTCAACTGAATGTTTAGGTTGAGGGTTTTTTACCTTCATCTATATACTGTATTTAAAACACTGAAGTGATTTTTGTTACCGCGAGATTGAGAGAACGGCTGAACCGATTGACTTCGTAAAGCAGACGAAATCTGTTGCCCTGTAGATTTGCCGAATGTCTTAAAAAAGGATATTTTTTAAAATTAATAAAGAAAAATGTAAAATTCTTGGCCTTCGCGCATTCTCCCAATTGCATTGGCTTATGGCAAACATGGCGAATAGTGATCCACTGCGTCTTAATGTGATAGTTATTTATGAGCATTATAAATTAAGGCAATATTTTCTATGATGTTTCGAGGATAGAATTATAAAAGAAGGAAAATGTTGAAGATCTTTAACTGACAGTTGAAAGTGTACGTTGTTTATTGCATTTCACTCACCATGTTTCGGTTGCCTAGGTGGTAGCATCTCAGGCTTAGAATTACATTATACATCGTCGAAAGAGTTTGAATCCCACCTCCGATTTATTTGTTTAAATTTCCGTATTCTTCTTTCTTGCTATTGGTATTACATTGTCAAAACGTATTGTACTTTTAGCATTCCCGTAATCTAAGGAATTCTCCGCGATTTAAATTATTAAAGAAACACGTAGTATTCCAGGCACTCGCGCGCGCCCACAATCGCTTTCGCCATGAGAGACAATAATTGGCGAACATAATTCATTTGAAGGCATCCGACCTCGTGTTCACTCATTCCCGTGTACAGTACTTTGGTGTGTGAGTGTAATTTTTTCTCTGAACACGTGTTATTGTGGGTCTGTTTTAATGTATGTATTTGTAATTAAGGTGGGGAATGGGAAGGAGACGGCCGAGGCCTTAAGTTAGGAACCATCCCGGTAATTGCCTGGAGTGGAAGTGGGAAACCACGATAGACGACATCCAAGATTGTTGAGGTGGGAATCGAACCTTCCTCTTCTTAGTTATGCCTCAAAAGGCTGAGTGTACTCAATTATTACCCTCAGACCAGAATTACATTTCTTGGCAGAGCAGGGGATTGAACCCGGGTCTCCAGGGCGATAGCCAATAATGTAGCCTTAAGAGTGGGCTTCCCTGTGTTAATACGATTTTTGACATGCACGGGTCATAGAATTCTAAAACTGCCTCCATTACGATAACTGGCGAAGTGAGTCTAGGCCTATGCTCATTCCAGTAGTTGGCGAAGTGATTCTATGCTCCCCTCCAAATTTTACTGTCGCAAAGGATTGTACCTATAACATGTGATGAAAATTGATTATTTAGAGCAGTTTCGTATTGTTTATATCAAAATGAGGAACGTCATCCTGACGTGTGTTTTCAAGCTATTGCAGAAATTGTCGCTGGCAGGGATAAGGATTTTATTATTGGCTATCAGTCTCATCGCAATCTCCTCAGCAACCAACTTGAGTATGAAAGTCTCTGGACGGTGAATGCACTGATTATGTTGAACTTCATTGTATAAGCCAATTGTTTATTGATTGTTTAGAGAAGGCCTACTGAGTCTAACACGCTGTTGATTTTGGCAATGGAAGTATTATTTGCCATTAATATTTAACGGCTCCGTTGATGCAGGACACTATAGTGTTATCGAATATGACGTTAATTTGGGAAGAAATGCTACTACTCGTATAAATAAACCCATTCGACGAAAAATAACATTGGCCGCAAAAATGTGAAAAATTGGAGAAAATACGAAGCCACTTTTAAAATCCAATATAAATATGCAATTTCAGAAACAATTCCAGATATTATGCAGTACAGTGTAAGATCCTTGACGATCAAATGTAATCATTGTTCTGCATTGTATTTCTCTTGCATGAAATCTACGCTTGGTTACTTTGGCCCTTGCTGTTGTGATGGTAAAATTGATCTGCTGGAATATAAAATATTTGACAGGCTGCAACAATTTTTCACTGGAGATGATATCTCAAGGAATTTCAGAGAGAATATTCGGCAGTACAACAATGCTTTGCCCTTCGTTTTGACGGGTTTCAACTAGTTTCTTTTATTGTATCTAACCGCCCTCTGATTGAAGAGAACTGCGTAAATAACCTTTGTAGCCTCAGTGGCCTGTATAAGAGAAATAATAAATTCAAATTCAGATTCAACCTCGCAAGAAACGTTTAGTGTGCCCTTTACGTTTGGAAAAGTGGAGAAAACAACGAAAAATAATTAAAAATGCACCAAAAAAGGAATAGTGTTCATGGAAGGTCTAGTGTATGACATTAATGGATGATTAAAACATTGGGTTGCTTATGTGAAGGCTAGAACTGTGGATACTTTTCCCTTGTTTAAATATGTCTTATCTAAGAAAATTATGGTGAATATTCGTATTACATATATCGTGATGTTTATCTCTGGTTTGTCAGGCACCTTCATGTGTACTAAGGAGACGACTAGGGTAATACTTAACGTGCGAAGTTCAATGATTAGGAGTTTTACGTGGTACAGTCATTAAGTTCTGAGACTGACCACATGACGGCGTTGTGGGGCACTATAGCGCATAGGTGGCACCGTGGTAAGGTACCATGTCAGTTAGTCTCTCGTCCCTGCAGGAGACAGTTGAGTGCATGCACTGGCAGCAGACGTAGGTCGATGTTGTGACGGTGATTTGAATACGCCACTCGGACCTGACGATGATCCGACGTTTCTCAACCGGATAATAACGGGAGACGAAACATGGTGTTTACTTTTCGATCCGCAACTGAAACGACAATCAACCACCTGGAAAACGCCAGAGAAAACCACGACGAGACAGGTCAAAAGGCAAGGTGATGCTGGAACTGTTTTTGATTCAAATGGAATCGTTCACATGGAATTCCTACGATACGGTGCAACGGTAAACAAAACCCGCTACAATGAGATGTGATCATTGGCCGTCTACGCGAAGCAATTCGCCGTAAGAGACCTGGGCTTTGGCGTACAAAGAATTGGCTGATGCTACACGACAACGCCCCTGCACATCGCTCTGTCCTTATCCAAGAGGAACTTATAAGGCAACAGGTGACAGATTTTCCCTACTCTCCGTACTCACCTGACCTCGCACCATGCGATTTTATTCTCTTTCCTCGCTTGAAAGCACTCCTACGTGGCAGCAGATTTTGGCCGACCGATGAATTTTTATCCAACCTACTGTTTTGGGCTCGATTGCAGTCCATAAGCTTCATTTTCATCCAACTCTGAAAACTCTGCCATGACGCGTTACACGTCCAGACTGGGAGGGTTGAGGGTGCAACAATTTCAAGTTTGGGGGACGGATTGCCAATCAACGATCGGAAGGGGTTGATTTAGTGTCATTACTACTTATAAAGACCATTACAGCCCTTTCAGCGATTAAGATCTCGTTTCAGCTCGTAAAAAGGGCCTGATTCGAAAAAACATACAAATGGAGGTAGCAGGGGAAGGGGTGCTGACACAGGCACAGCTCCTTTTTGAAACGTTAAGGGAAGACCGCCCCATTCACAGCACTGATAAAGATCTCGAATAAAACTTCCTTAGGGGTGAATCGAGAGGGGATGGTTTGGTCCAATGCCAGTTGAGGGTGTTAGTGGGGGGGAGTGAACATTGCCAGAGGCCTTAAGAACTTAATGGAATCAGCAACTGAGGACGGTGTACAGGTTTTCAGGTGGTTAAACACACCCGGTACCTTCTCAGACGCCCCCAATGGTAGTCCATATTTAGGGGATGATGAAGGGGGTTGAAAATACTCAAACGTCAAATGTAACGATTTCAACGTGTTTGTGGAACCTTTAAGAGCAAGATGATTCATTTTCGACTGCTTTGGCAACATGCGACAAGTCCTACAGCGTTTTTCGCAAACTTCAATTTGCGGTTTTCGAAAATGGGCTGGTTTTGGGGGCGCTACCCTGATCTACTCAAGTTGGGGAGTTGTGCTGAAGCATATGCTTGGTAGGCGTCAGGACAAACATCATACTGAGATTTCGAGCTTGTACGGTCAACTTTTGAAAATTTGGTGGCCTTTGAAAAAAGTGGTGCTTTAATTTTGAGCAGCATAGTAAAATGGACGTAAAGTCAAGGTAATTTTCCCGTAATGATAATGATAGTAATGAACATGTAATTTGCTAACGAATTGTAAAAATTGATTAGAAAGAGGAGTAAGTGAAATAAAAACACTGCCTATGTCGCATTGGCTGTAAGGAGGGTAGAGAGCATAGCGCTGTAGGAAAATCGGAGCACATCGGCTGTCCCGACCTCCTGTATTGATGTGATGACTGAAGTAGTGAGCACATTATTACTCAGAATGAAGGGCAAGTAATAATAACAGTCGTATGTCCTCTGCTACTTGCTAAAACTTCATTGAGGTGGAGTAATTTAGGCGATTATTCTCCAATTTAGACATTCCGGCATCTGATAGCTGCATTGCTAGTTATTGGTGGAGTGGAAGTGAATCCAGGCCCTGTTACTCCAAATGTGAATCAGGCAAATGATCCAGTGGCAGCATTAAAGTGTTCGACGTGCAGTAAAACATTGAAGAACGGTGTTCAGTGTGGACTATGTGAGAAATGGTTTCACTTCGGCTGTATTAAGGTCAAGAAGGAAGATTGTGATGTCGGGAATTGGTTTTGTAAAGTATGTGATACGCCGGACTTTTTGAGGGTGCAAATCAAAGCAAGGGATCAAATAATACAGTAACTTAGAACAAAGCTCGTGAATCAGAGGAAACGGTGAAGGATGTGACTGAACGGCTTTCTACTGGGATCAGTGTGGAAGAGGGCGTGCAGGAGCAAACTGAGGATGACGTCATCATAATGGGTGATTCTATGATACGATGGAGTGCGAATATCTCGAGGAAATCAGGTGCGAAAGTGCGGTGTTATCCGGGGATTAAAATTGACCAGCTTGCCCAACAAGTGGAAGAAGCAAATGTAGAGGACTGTGACAAAGTTAAAGTGTTGTTGCTACATGTTGGGACGAACGATTTGAAGAAGAGGGCTACAGCTGATTACATCATGGGGGAGCTCTACGAACTAGGCAGAAAAGCTAAAAGCAAGTTTGGAAATGCAAAAATTATAATGTATGGCATTGTTCGGCGGGGAGATGTTCCGTTAAGGCGAGTTAAGTCTGTAAATGACCGCATGGACTGAGTTTGTGCACAACTGGGATTAGTGTACGTAGATGCTGACTGCTGGATTGGTGGCCGTGACTTCGCCCGAGACAGGCTGCATTTAAATCGACGGGGTGCTTTTAACCTAGGGAGCCTACATGACAGGGTCATCGGTTCGTGCCGGCCATTGTGAGGAGAAGCAGGTCCAGAGGTTGCCAGCCGACGGGAACAGAAGGAGCTACTTCGGGATATTTGCTGCGGAGGTAAGACTCTAAGATTACTGCAGGTTAATTGTCAGAGTTTAGGAAATACATTAATTGAATTTTGGAATCTTGTAGAGACGTATTCTCCGGACATTGTCATTGCTACTGAATCTTGGTTATATGAGGATATAAATAGTAATGAAATAATTCAAGGGACCTACGAAATGTACAGAAGGGATCGGGGGAAGCGGGGTGGTGGGCTATTTATTTGTGTGCGCAAAAATATAGCTAGTATCTTAAAGTGGGCTGATACGGATCATGAAATGTTATACGTGTACAAATTTCGGATAAAGGGAATAAATTCACTCTTCATGTGATAGGGGCGTATAGAGCACCGAAAGATAACTTTTCGCTTCTCGACACACTGTATGATAAAACTTGTTCGGGTAATGCTATGAAAAAGAGCATAATAATTGCCGGAGATTTAAACTTCCCCAAAGTAGACTGGTCTGGTGAGTCAACTAGCTGTGGTCAAGCTCAGAGCGCTGCAAACAAATTTTTAAGGGAGGGGGGATTTTCCCAAGTAGTTGACTTCCCAACTAGAGGCAATAATACCTTAGATGTTTATCTCGTAAGGCCTGTAGAGCTGTATATTAACTGTATGAAAGTACCAGGAATTAGTGACCATTCTTGGGTTGAATTAAATATTAGATGCGGTGACATTACAAAATTAGAATCTGATGTAGCAAATAAGATCATATTCCAGTATCGCAGGGCGGATCAGGGCAAATTTCAGGGGTGTTTGAATGAGCTATTTGTAGGATGGGCATCGGAAGGAAATCACATTAATATCCTGTGGACTAACTTTTTGAAAATTTTAAATAGCTCTATTGATAAATTTGTTCCATTTAAATTACTGAAACAAAACCCAGATCCTGAGTATTACACACGGGAAATCAGGAGTCGTAAACGGAAAATTAGGAAATTATACAATAAAAGACATGATAGTGACAAGTATATGTTGAAATTTAAGTCCTTATCAAGAGAGCTCGTCTTAAAAAAGAGGGCTGCTCATGACAATTATATGCAAGGTTTATTTGGTTCGGGAGGCGATGGGTGGATTTTTTTTACAGTTATGTTAGGAGAAGAAAGGGAAATTCAAATAATTTGTCGATGATAATGTCCGGTGACGGTAAATTAATTACTGAGAAGCAAGTCATTGCTAATGAATTAAATGTATTTTATGGTAGTGTGTTCAATAAATCCAATAGCTGTGTGTTGGACCTTAACGGTGAATCAGGGGCTCCACTTCTCCTAATGAATCAGTCAGCAATTGTAAAGCTAATACAAAAATTACGTTACAATATATCGAAGGGTCCTGATAATATTGTTAGTGAAGTACTTAAACTAGGAGGTAGGGCCGTGGCACGATACTTAGAGGTGATTTTTAATGTGTCCATAAACAATGCGCAAATCCCGGATGACAGGAAAAGAGCTACGGTAGTCCCAATATTTAAGGGAGGGAGCAGACTAAAATTGAGCAACTACAGGCCGGTTAGTCTTACGTCCATCGTTTGTAAACAGATGGAGCATCTCATTTGCGACTACTTGAGGGAACAGTGGGAAACATTATCATGGTTTAATGATAGGCAACATGGATTTCGGAAAGGTTACTCATGCGAGAGTCAGATGCTATCAATTTTTCAAGATATTAGCGAATCGTTAGACGATGGAGTTTCAGTCGACGCCGTAGTTATAGATTTTGCGAAGGCATTTGATGTCGTGCCGCATGACATGCTACTCCATAAATTAGCTTCGAAGAAGATTGATAGAAGAGTAATTTTATGGATCCAAGAATTTTTGACGGGTCTTTCCCAGAAAGTGAAAGTTGAAGGCCGATCCTCGGATGAAATTACCGTAACGTCGGGTATCCCTCAGGGCAGCGTAATCGGAACGTTGTTATTTTTGGCGTTTATAAATGACTTAACAAATGGGATTCGCAGTGCCTGTCGATTGTTTGCGGATGCTTGTGTAATATATCGAAAGATACATGACTCACAAGACAATGCAGTACTTCAAGATGACCTGAACCTGGTCTATAAGTGGGCGATTGAAAATAAAATGAAAATAAACACAAGAAAATGTAGTCTAATAAAAATAGGGAAAGTGCGAAGGCAAGATTTTCAATATAACATTGGCTCGGAAATACTTGTAGAAGAAGATTGTTGCAAATATTTGGGCGTTCATGTAGGAAATGATACGAAGTGGAGTAGTCATATAGGATGTGTAGTTTCTAAAGCTTACAATTCCATGCACTTTGTAATGAGGGTATTAAAAGGAAGTAGTACCTCTGCTAAAGAATTAGGATATTTGTCACTTGTAAGACCTATTCTGGAATACGCCTCGGCGGTTTGGGATCCATATCAAGTAGGGCTCATAAATGAGTTGGAAATGGTACAAAGAAAGGCCGCTAGATTTGTGCTCAGTGACTTTAATCCCAGGAGCAGTGTGAGCCGTATGTTAAAGAAACTTGGGTGGGAATCACTTGAGGCTAGGAGGATGAAATCTAGACTCTGCGCTATGTACAACACGTATACAAATCAACCAGCATGGGGTGAGCTTCGCAAACGTATGGAAAAGCCTACTTACATGGGTAGGAGCGAACACCCTTTCAAAGTTAAGGGCCGACCACAGCGAACAAATTATGGTAAATATTCTTTCGTAAACCGCGCCATTGATAACTGGAACTCCCTATCTGCCGCAGTCTTAGAGCCTTTTCCCAAACATATAGGTGTGTTTAAGAAAATACTGACTATTTGTGTAAATACTCCAGTTTAATTGTTAGTGAATTGTTATGTACAATTATTTATTTGTTATCTACTGTCCCCGTAAATCCGGATAGTAGGCTGTCAGATATCCGCCCCCTCAATCGGATTGCCAATAATCAATCGCACCGGCACAGCTACATCAATGAAAATGGCACTGACAGATACTACCGAGATAAGAGCACATCAGTTAACAAGAAAATTATTGTGGAACACACCAAAATATACGGGGGTTCTTACTTACCTTTACTTACCTCTTCAAATTAATCTCGGGTATGGGTTGCCAACTGGATCACTTAAAGTATGCCCACACAATAACCTCCACCATGATATTTAAAATGAACCAAGACGGAAACAAGAAACTTTAAACTGTACAATAATTTATTTCACATAAAGGGGTGACTCTAACAAAAACTCAACAAAATACACGTGGCAATCAGAAGCCATTGTCAATATAATCATGTCCTCCTGTAGGACTTGTAGACGTTACATACAAAATTTTATCTTTCACTTGCTTATAAAGAACGTAATAATAGTAATACACTTGGAATGGATGAGGAAGTTGGGGCGAGACATGTGGCAATTGTTTTCCTCTTTCATAAACATCACACTTTATTTATAACTGCAAGCCTGTTATGTGGTCGACCTTGGCCTCTAACATACAGTTGTCAGGCCAGCTGCGATCCACCCTACATCATGTCGCATGCCTACGTCGTTAAATGGACCCACCTGTCCAGTCAGCCTTAGCATATGCTCGTAACCTCAGAGCTTAGCTCCTTTTCAAACGCTTTAAATGTCCTCAACTCAACTCAAATATTATCACGCAAATCTTTTAAATGCTCCAATCAAATATTACTGGATTACTCTAATAATCCCAAAACTTGTTTAATTACATAATCCATATGTATAATTAGCGTTCTTTAGAGTATATTAACAAAACTCTTAATGTTTATAACAAATGCTCGTTAATTGTTTATAACAATTACAAATTGTTTATAATATTGTCAAAAGACAATTGAAAAATCTATACACGCCTCTCTTAATTCCTTTCATTACAAATTATTATTAAAGATAATTACATAATTTATTTACAATATTAATGTTATTTATTTTAGAAATACATTAAACCACACGTTTATCCGGTTGATAATTACTCAAATCAGATTAATATAATCGACCAATGAAGGTTAGTTATATTTAAGCTTATATTCAGGTTTAATAAGTTTTAATAATTATTATTATTATTTGTGACGGTAACCTCCATTCAAAATCGTTATCTCAAATTATTTAACACTCTTGTTAATTTTAACAGTAATTTCACATGATTAATATTCAACGGACCTGGACAATAAACTCAGCGGAAAAATACTTCGCTCAAATGCACAAACTTGCATAAAATAGGCCCAGAATTCATCATATATTTCAATATATATGGCATAAAAATCTTCCACAATTCATACAAAAACCTCCACTTACAAATTCTTCAACAACATTAATATTACTGTGGGAATCTCCTTCAATTATTCAAGGGCATTATTCATCAGCGACTTTTACACGTCTACTGAACTAACGATTATACATCCATAGTTCCACTTCAAAAATTCTTATATTCATTAATTGTTTCAAAACTGTTATTTATTTAACCTTCGTGGGTTTTATTCATGAATCGATATGATGTAAAAATTTGCCAATCACAAATAAATTTAATAGCAAATACGATTATACACGCCTCTCTGGTCTATCAAAAATTGAGATTAATATCTCCTAAGTATCGTAGTATAAAAATACTATCTTGAAACAAAGTTCATCTAAACTGCAAAATAGTCGAATAGAATACAATTAGACTTTGGAATGCAAACATTATTGTTCCAAACTAGAATTGAGAAATTCCTATCAAAAATTCATTACTATAGTGTATTCAATAAATCGTAATCAAAGTTCATATTTCATAAAATTGTCTATAATGCAATGGTAATTTCAGAACTGACGATAAATGTCTATGTTGCAATCATGTTCACAAAACGACTAGTATTTCCAAGATCGTCGATACAGAAATAGATTTTAACGCTCTAAAATCTTTTAATTATTCTTCTTTCTTGAGGATGACAGAAAATTGGTCAAAGTAATTTACTGAATAGAATTACTTTATTAAAGTGACACGCTGTCTGAATTCAAATCTGCCATAGAAAATCGTTAACTTTACAGTCAAATCGTGACTTCAAAAATATGCAAATTACTGAAATAAGATATAGAATATCAGTCTCAACTGATCCAAAATTATTAAATATGCCACTGACATAACAATGTCTTAATAAATCGTAGAAAAAGGCATAACTCATCGAAGTGTACTGAGTACAGAATTATCAAGCAAGAATATGGGGCAAAATATAGGACAGAACATATGGGAAAAATTGTTGCTCAGACATCGCTAAATGGCTCAAATAAAACAAGAAACGTTCACGACTACCTTATCTGTTGATTGAAGTTCCAGAGGAAAATCTTCCAAAGAAGACTGGTGATGGTTCCATTTCACCAAAAAGATGTGCTCCGTCCTCGAACCTGGAACCAGCGCCCTCGGAGAATAGAACTGCTTCCTCCTCCGGAAATTGCACTGCACCGTGTATACGATCGACATCCTTCTGGCAAAACTCTTCTTTGTGAGCCGGGTCTACCCTGGCCTCTCTTGATAGTTCCCTGAAGTTCTGGTAGAAATTCGCCATGAAGTTTATTGCAGTTATTTCCGTAGAAATATTCATAGTTGTGGAGTATGAATATGTTTCCACTGCCATTTGATATAATTCAGCGTTGGACAACGATGCATGAGTGTAGTTGGATGTTCACTACATGCTCGCTTTTGTAGAAAGACGATTAGCGAAGTTCCATGCTGCTATTTCACTCCATCGATATATGTCCCAATTGCATTAAAGTCCTTAGCCTTCCATCTCCATTTCCGTTATAATAGTTGAAAGAACTGCGATATTATATTGTTCCATGTTAGAATGCAGCGTTGTATCACCAAATGCAATATGTAGTAGCATGGTTGCAATACGTGTCAGCCGTAGCGTAGAATGTGATATATTTTAAAAGTGCTTCTCAGGTGGCGAGAAAATCACTTTTGTCAGTCGTCTTAAAATGCCAATATCTTTCGAATTACAATCTTGAAAATGTTCAACCTTTCTACACACTTTAATATAGTACTGCACAATAGAAGTGGCTTAAAGGCATTAGTCAACTCTTGATATATTATCTTGTAGACTTGAAAATGTGTGCGTTTCAACTTCGCCTAGTTTCAAACACCGTAAAATGGAACTGCGGCACGCTCGAAGCTTGTTCAATGCGGTTGGCTTTACCACACGCTAAAGACGACTTGTTTCACTTATTCACTCGAAAACGACTATATGACATCAGAAATATATATGCGGTATGAGATATATCTGCGATATGAGACACATGAGCTATGAGCTATGAGAGCTTCTCTCTGCTGTGCAAGACCTTTTATCAACTTCTTAAGGGGCGTATCCATCCCTTCCATAGCTTGTTTCTCCGTCATTGCTAGAAGTTCTAACTTTGGCAATTCTTGACGGATTTTCAAATTTCAAAAACTCAAAAATAATTTCTTCAAAATTCCGAATCAATGCCATAACTTAAAATAGGTTTCCACAATTCTGCATTCCAAAAGTAATTAAATATGATAGTTTCAGTAATCTCCGTCTCCCTCCAAACTATCGTTCATTGGTTCGAGTCTTTCCTCCAATCGCGTAACTTCTTCCTCAGCACAATTCCATGTTTCCCTGCGACTGCGTCGTATATCTCAGATCTTTCACGAACAAAATCGTGACGTCACCAAGAATCTCAGCTCAAGCAGCCTACTTGCGTGAAGTCTGCGTCATCCGTGCCTACGTCATAAATATACGCGTCACAACTATGACAGCCATAACTTTCTTCATATTTTCCAATACAACCGCCGTGGTCTCAATATAATTCAATTTACGAGGGCATTCTCCCTTCACCACGTTTTAAAAACAGTTGCAAATTGTTTTTAAACTCTGTGTTATAAGTATCTCAATTCACTTGAACACGAAATTGAATTATTATTGGCTTACTCTTGGATAATATTTCTTCAAGTTTCCCGCGTTGAACTTGCCATATACGACATTATTCTCATCATCGTAGAGTTCATAACAGTTGTTGCCATAAGCATTCGAAATTCTGAACGGACCCATGAACACTATTCCAAACTTGGGATAGATTTTCTTACTCACATCAGCCTTGACAGGTCTGCGTAGTAATACTAGATTTCCAATTTCTAAGGGAGCACCAAAACGTTTTCCAGCTACTCTTTTCAATCGTTTTTCTGCTGCTTTCTGGAGTTGTTCCTTCGCTCTGTCAATTCTCTGCTGCCTTCCTAGGTCGGGATCTCTAGGAACGTGGTTAAAAAGATTATCCCACGGCCTTTCTGGGTTTCTTCCTAGATGAAGTCTCATTGGCACTTCTCCTGTGCTCTCCTGCACTGTAGAATTTAGACATTCCTCAATAAGGGCTACAAATCTCACCCAACCAGAGTGATCATTCGGACAGAAAATTCGACAAAATTTCGAAAATTCAGCCATATATCTTTCTGAAGAATTCGATTCTGGATAGCGCACGCTTGAAAATAAGTGCTTAATACCAAGCCTTTCCATATCTGCAGCAAATTCTAAAGATGTAAACTGAGCTCCATGATCCGATAGTAGATATTCTGGTTTACCAGCTTTTGGAAATACAGCATGTTCCAGTCTGCTTACAACATTCCTCGTGTTAGCTTTTTGCATGGGACTCATTGTTACAAATTTCGAGAAGACATCCACGGTAACCAACAGATACTGATTACCCTGATATCCCTTCGGACAGGGACCAAATATGTCCGTCGCCATGAGTTCATTTGGTTTAGAAGGAATCATCGCCTTAGGTTTTCCTTTTAATAGAGCGGAAGCATACTTTGCTCTTTGACATTTATCACATGAACCAATGACATTAGCAATGCTGGAACGCATGTTAGTCCAAATAAACCTCTCTTTAAGAGTGTCAAGAGTCTTATCTAAACCTGCATGACCAGTTGCGTGATGAGCTACCCACACTAAATTGACAACAAGTTTAGGTGGCACGACTATTCGGAGCTTTGTATGCGCTGAGTCAGCATACTTACATACGATGTCTCCACTCAAGACAAAGTGTCGTGATTCTCTCTGTGTAGCTGCATAGTCAACATCAGTATTGTCCATGTAACCCTTAAGGAACCTGTACATTTTCCTGATTGGAGCGTGTCTCTTCTGTGACACACCGATTCGGGCTAACCTCCTAACGGTCTCTTGATCTTGCTGCTCCAATTGTACATGGTGTATCTGCCCATTTTTGATAGGGTTACGTGATAAAGCATCAGCCAGTAAGTTATCTTTCCCAGGCTGATGGACAATCGTGGCGTTAAACTGTTGGGTGAACAAAGCCCAACGTGTCAATCTATCACTAGACATGTCAGTTTGCAGCATAAACTGAAGTGCTTTGTGATCTGTAATAATGATAACCTTGTGTCCCAGCAACATTTTTTTCCACGCTTGCAAAGCTGTTACAAAAGCTAACGCTTCTAGTTCTGTCGTAAAGTAGTTTTCCTCGTGTTTCTTTAACTTTCGACTAGTGAACGCAATGTAGTGCTTGTTGCCTGCCTCATCTTTTTGGTATAAGACTGCACTAATGCCTATTCTTGATGCATCAGACTCAATATAGAACATCTTCTCAAAGTCTGGGTACTCCAGTTTAACGTTGTTTCTGAGCATCTCCTTTGCTTTCTCAAAAGCCTCGTCTGCTGCGGTACTCCATTTCCATCTGTTATTCTTCTTGAGTAAGTCATACAGAGGAGCCATAATTTCAGAGTATCTCGGACAGTGGCTGCTGATAAATTGGCATGCGCCTACAAATTCTCTGACTTGTATCACCTTAGTTGGCTTTGGGAACCTTGTGATCGCATCTACTTTCTGCATGTTTGTATGATATCCATCTTTATCAATCGTATGCCCCAAGTAGTTGATCTCCTTCTTCAAGAATTGACATTTTCCAAAATTGACCTTGATATTGGCCTCCCTTAAATTTTCAAACAACTTTCTCAAATGCACTAAATGTTCTGCGGCATTGGGTGAAGATACAATTAAATCGTCAATGTAGCAGATTACATTTTCCTTTACTTCGTCAGTGAGCTTGCTATCAAGTGCTCGAATAAGTGCTGGTCCACTGTTGACCATTCCAAAAGGCATTCTCACAAAGACCCATGACGTCTGGTCAAATAAGAATCCAGTGTACTGCATACTTTCTTCTTCTAATTGAACTTGGTAAACCGAAGATGTCAAGCCAAGAACACTGAAACATGCTCTCCCTTTGAACTTTCGAAGCAGATCTCTAATCTTAGGTGGTCGGTCATTTTCTGGAAGAATCTTCAAGTTGATGGTCCGAGCATCGAGACAAAGACGTATCTGACCATTACTTTTCTTCACTACAGTGATGGGGTTTATGTAAAACGACGCCTGTTTTTTAATAATCCCGTCTACCTCCATTTTTCTGATCAACCCTCGTACTTCTTGATAGTATTTCTCAGGTATGGGGTATATTCTCTTTTGGTAAGGGGTTTCATCGGTCAGCCTTATCTTGTACTTATAGTCTTTAATCAATCCAGGCTTTTCATCAAAAATATATTGGAATTCCTTTATCAAATCCTCAAATTCCCCCTGAATTTCTTCAAATCCTTCAGTTTTTCTACTGGGTATTTCTGTTAGATTCTCCGCTTCATTGATAATAGTATTTAAAATCTCTTCCCTAAGGTCTATCTCCAGACTGTTTTTCACGTCCTGTTCTTCGATATCTTCTGTGATCATGTACCCATCATTAAAGCTAATAATCCTATTCTTCATATCAATAATGGCTCCAACTTTCGATATAAAATCGATTCCTAGCACAATATCGAAATGGATCTTGTTCACCACAATAAAGATCTGTTCATAAGTCCTTCCATTAATTTCAAAGTTCAACAACACTTGGATCTTGCATTTCACTGCCTTGTCTTGGAAAATTCCTCTCACTTTGACGGTAGAAACAGGTAAAACTGTCATGTTTTCTCCTTTTAACAGACTTTGATAGCATTCATCAGAAATGATAGAAATAATTGCGCCGGTATCCATAAGAGCTTTGTACTGTTGGCCATCTATCAGTACAGAAATAATAGGTAAGGCACATGGTCTTTCCTCTTTGACGATTCCCCTCTCTTCTAATAAATCCTCATCAGTAACTTCATAAATTTCATTAATGGTAATTAGGTGTGGTGTGGCAATGTATTCATGGTTTCTCACTGTCGTTGAGAAATCGGCGTTTTTTTGGTGTTACCAATCTCAAAGTTCTGCTGGCTTGTAGAAGGACCAGGATCGATCACTACATCCTGTCTTTTCTTTTGGTTTTCAGCTTCCTTCTCTCGTAATTCCTTAAGATACTGCTGACTTTCTTTCTCTCTCTCTTGATATTTGGGGGGCGTGGTGGCTCAGCGGTCTAGCTGAATGCCTCTCACCAAGGCGGTCCGGGTTCGATTCCCGGTCAATGCATGTGAGATTTTCGATGTGAAATGCCATGTCCTGTGGTTCGGATTCCACGTAAAAAGGAGGTCCCGTGGCTCATAATTACAAGATTCACGGTCACGTAAAACTACAATCTTCCTTCCTTTCTTGATATTTGTCGGGTGTCATAACCTGACCTTGAGAATTCTGATTTCGATTCTGGTAATTTCTATTGTAGTTCCTATTGTAGCCCTGGTTATTGTAGTATCTACCTCTTCCATTATTGTAGTTTCCTCTATTGTTAATCCAGCCTCTTCTTTGCTGATATGGACGGTAACCTTGCGATCTGTGGTTGCGAAAGTGATGGTTCCTGTGAGGACCTACATTTTCAGTTTTCTCTTCATTGGGCTTGTCAGTTTGCTGAACTTGATCCATATAGACAGTATTGATGTCTTTGAATTCGTGCCTCTGACCTTTTTGTACCACATTTGGCATTGGACTCGTGTAGTCAAGCCTTCTCAACAATTCGTCCATACTGGTCAAATCCCTGATGTTTGACGATATGATGAGTCTTCTCACCTCCATAGGCAGCATACGAGAAATCGCATCTATCAACTGCTCTGTTGACAATGGGGGTTGCAAAAATCTCAAGCGTGATAACTGGCTCGTGAAGAAATCAGCGTACCGTGTTGGAAGAGTACCTGAATACTTCCTTGAGTATACCTCAGCTCTTAATGAATTCTGCGCTTCGATGGACCAGAATCGTTTTATCAGTGCCTCTGCAAATTCGTCAAAATTACTGAACGTATAGCGAAATGCTCTGAACCATTCAAGGGGTCCTCCAGCTAGAAATCTCTCCACAATTCTCATCTCTCTTTCTCTGGGAATGTGAGCTTCAATGAAATAGTCTTTCAGGTTCCTGATATATTCTATCGGTGTTAGACTATCAGTATTGCTAAATTTTTGAGGTTTGTCCTCGAAGTTCCGGATGACTGTCACATTTCTCGGATATGAATCCATGTAATTCTTTCCACTATCTCGATATCTCCATTCAGGTTCAATATTCCTATCCTCTTCTTCTTCCCGGAGTCTGGATATACGTTCCTCAGGACTAATATCTCTCTCTTCTGTAGCGAGGTTACATCGTCTGACGTAATTCCTATCATCTTCACCAGTCAAGCCTTCTGGATCCTTATCCGTGATTTCCGTGATGACTTTCCTGATCAACTCTTCTTTATAGGTTTCCATCATGCTGGCTTCTCCTAGTTTCAAATTCTGAAGTTTGCTCGTAGTTTCATTAACATCAGAGACAACCATATGAATTTGTTCCTCTAACGCGGATTTTAATGCTTACACGTCCTGACCTATTTGAGTTCTATCCTCTACCTGCTTTTCGGATAGCGAATCCATCCTTATACTCAAGTCCTTCCTAATTTGAACTACTTCATTATTAATGTCTACTTGTGTACTGGCAAGTTTTCTTTCAATTCGTTCCTGAATCTGAGTTACATGTTCTCCACTTGACCTGTTCCATTCATCTTTCCACACCGTTACATTTGCAGTCAACATTTCCGCAATATCTACTTCAATATCTTCTTTAAGTAAACGATTATGATCTAATACTTGGGTTCTCATGACCTCTACATCATACTTTAATCCTGCCAAAGAAGCTGTTGTCCTAACAGACTCGTCAACCAACCTAGTTGTTAATGCACTAATGTTACGAGTACAAGGTGTTTTTGAAGTTTCAATTTCTTCTCTTACTTTATTAACATCAGTTTGAACTTTAGCAATATCTACAAAAACAGTGTTAACTTCTACTTGTATCTTAGTTATATCGCTTTGCATCTCATTTACATCGGAATGAATGTTATTAATGTCTACTTGAACATTTGACACATCGGTTCGAACATTTATAATCTCTGTTTGAACCTCTTCAACCTTATCTTGTACAGTAGCAACATCGTTCCTAACAACAATTACCTCAGCTCTAGCACATGAAATATCACCCCGAACATTATCAACATCAAGATTCAACATGGTAAGATCTTTCTGTACCTTAGAAACATCAGTCTTAACATCAGAAACATCTTTATGCACATTGGACACGTCTGTGCGCATGTCAGTTACAGCACTCTCGATTCCCTGGGTACTGATCTGTAAATGCGACATATCATTTTCTAAGTTTTCAGAACTGGTCTGAAGAACTTTCAAATTTTCATCCATCCTAGTGGACAAATTAGCAGACAAATTACTAGCATTCTCCTTCATCATCTCCTGCATTCGACTAGTATTCCTAACTTCCATCTCCTTCATGCTTTCATCCAGCCTAACAGACATGTTACTAGCATTCTCCTCCATTCTAATAGACATATTACTAGAATTCTCCTCCATCATCTGCTTCATACTGCTATTCATGCTAGCTTTCAAATTAGCAGACATCTCCTCCAACATCATTCTCAGACTCTCATCTGCCATTTCAATATTATTCAAAAATAGACTGCGTTAGGGACATACATCAAACAGAGCAAAATAACAACATCTGAGCAACATCTTTCACCATATATAAATTTGAGCAATTTTCTGTCTTAAATCTAACTTATAATTACCTTATAATTAACTTTCGTAGACACTTCATGTTGAAATAAACTCAAGCACATGTTCAAATTTCCTTGGTTCATTTTAAAATATCTTAACACAAATAATTTACATTTACAATCCAAATAATTTAATTTTATCTTTAATATGACTAAACATGTCATAAGCCGGTCAAATAAAATAAGACTCCAGATCATAGGCGATTTTTCTAAGTTTCCAGCCTATTTAACCTCTCTCAAGTTGTATAAGATCTGATCTTTTCTGAGCGTAATTTTCCTAATACAACACAACATTTAATCCCTATATAATCACACTCTCAAATTCTACAATTGGCCAAGACATCTAACAAAGAATCAACCTCTTTATTTGAGTCTTCACAATCCCATTGACATCGATAACTTGGTAATCCAATGTTATTCGAGCACTCCACAAAATTGCGGTGCCAATTCTACTGCAATAACTTGGTAATCCAATGTTTTGCTGATCGAGCCAATCGAGCTGATCGTGCCAATCGAGCTGATCGATCCCCACGTTTTAGGGTCGCCAATCCTACTGTCCCCGTAAATCCGGATAGTAGGCTGTCAGATATCCGCCCCCTCAATCGGATTGCCAATAATCAATCGCACCGGCACAGCTACATCACTGAAAATGGCACCGACAGATACTACCGAGATTAGAGCACATCAGTTAACAAGAAAATTATTGTGGAACACACCAAAATATACGGGGGTTCATACTTACCTTTACTTACCTCTTCAAATTAATCTCGGGTATGGGTTGCCAACTGGATCACTTAAAGTATGCCCACACAATAACCTCCACCATGATATTTAAAATGAACCAAGACGGAAACAAGAAACTTTAAACTGTACAATAATTTATTTCACATAAAGGGGTGACTCTAACAAAAACTCAACAAAATACACGTGGCAATCAGAAGCCATTGTCAATATAATCATGTCCTCCTGTAGGACTTGTAGACGTTACATACAAAATTTTATCTTTCACTTGCTTATAAAGAACGTAATAATAGTAATACACTTGGAATGGATGAGGAAGTTGGGGCGAGACATGTAGCAATTGTTTTCCTCTTTCATAAACATCACACTTTATTTATAACTGCAAGCCTGTTATGTGGTCGACCTTGGCCTCTAACATACAGTTGTCAGGCCAGCTGTGATCCACCCTACATCATGTCGCATGCCTACGTCGTTAAATGGACCCACCTGTCCAGTCAGCCTTAGCATATGCTCGTAACCTCAGAGCTTAGCTCCTTTTCAAACGCTTTAAATGTCCTCAACTCAACTCAAATATTATCACGCAAATCTTTTAAATGCTCCAATCAAATATTACTGGATTACTCTAATAATCCCAAAATTTGTTTAATTACATAATCCATATGTATAATTAGCGTTCTTTAGAGTATATTAACAAAACTCTTAATGTTTATAACAAATGCTCATTAATTGTTTATAACAATTACAAATTGTTTATAATATTGTCAAACGACAATTGAAAAATCTATACACGCCTCTCTGAATTCCTTTCATTACAAATTATTATTAAAGATAATTACATAATTTATTTACAATATTAATATTATTTATTTTAGAAATACATTAAACCACACGTTTATCCGGTTGATAATTACTCAAATCAGATTAATATAATCGACCAATGAAGGTAAGTTATATTTAAGCTTATATTCAGGTTTAATAAGTTTTAATAATAATTATTATTTGTGACGGTATCCTCCATTCAAAATCGTTATCTCAAATTATTTAACACTCTTGTTAATTTTAACAGTAATTTCACATGATTAATATTCAACGGACCTGGACAATAAACTCAGCGGAAAAATACTTCGCTCAAATGCACAAACTTGCATAAAATAGGCCCAGAATTCATCATATATTTCAATATATATGGCATAAAAATCTTCCACAATTCATACAAAAACCTCCACTTACAAATTCTTCAACAACATTAATATTACTGTGGGAATCTCCTTCAATTATTCAAGGGCATTATTCATCAGCGACTTTTACACGTCTACTGAACTAACGATTATACATCCATAGTTCCATTTCAAAAATTCTTATATTCATTAATTGTTTCAAAACTGTTATTTATTTAACCTTCGTGGGTTTTATTCATGAATCGATATGATGTAAAAATTTGCCAATCACAAATAAATTTAATAGCAAATACGATTATACACGCCTCTCTGGTCTATCAAAAATTGAGATTAATATCTCCTAAGTATCGTAGTATAAAAATACTATCTTGAAACAAAGTTCATCTAAACTGCAAAATAGTCGAATAGAATACAATTAGACTTTGGAATGCAAACATTATTGTTCCAAACTAGAATTGAGAAATTCCTATCAAAAATTCATTACTATAGTGTATTCAATAAATCGTAATCAAAGTTCATATTTCATAAAATTGTCTATAATGCAATGGTAATTTCAGAACTGACGATAAATGTCTATGTTGCAATCATGTTCACAAAACGACTAGTATTTCCAAGATCGTCGATACAGAAATAGATTTTAACGCTCTAAAATCTTTTAATTATTCTTCTTTCTTGAGGATGACAGAAAATTGGTCAAAGTAATTTACTGAATAGAATTACTTTAATAAAGTGACACGCTGTCTGAATTCAAATCTGCCATAGAAAATCTTTAACTTTACAGTCAAATCGTGACTTCAAAAATATGCAAATTACTGAAATAAGATATAGAATATCAGTCTCAACTGATCCAAAATTATTAAATATGCCACTGACATAACAATGTCTTAATAAATCGTAGAAAAAGGCATAACTCATCGAAGTGTACTGAGTACAGAATTATCAAGCAAGAATATGGGGCAAAATATAGGACAGAACATATGGGAAAAATTGTTGCTCAGACATCGCTAAATGGCTCAAATAAAACAAGAAACGTTCACGACTACCTTATCTGTTGATTGAAGTTCCAGAGGAAAATCTTCCAAAGAAGACTGGTGATGGTTCCATTTCACCAAAAAGATGTGCTCCGTCCTCGAACCTGGAACCAGCGCCCTCGGAGAATAGAACTGCTTCCTCCTCCGGAAATTGCACTGCTCCGTGTATACGATCGACATCCTTCTGGCAAAACTCTTCTTTGTGAGCCGGGTCTACCCTGGCCTCTCTTGATAGTTCCCTGAAGTTCTGGTAGAAATTCGCCATGAAGTTTATTGCAGTTATTTCCGTAGAAATATTCATAGTTGTGGAGTATGAATATGTTTCCACTGCCATTTGATATAATTCAGCGTTGGACAACGATGCATGAGTGTAGTTGGATGTTCACTACATGCTCGCTTTTGTAGAAAGACGATTAGCGAAGTTCCATGCTGCTATTTCACTCCATCGATATATGTCCCAATTGCATTAAAGTCCTTAGCCTTCCATCTCCATTTCCGTTATAATAGTTGAAAGAACTGCGATATTATATTGTTCCATGTTAGAATGCAGCGTTGTATCACCAAATGCAATATGTAGTAGCACGGTTGCAATACGTGTCAGCCGTAGCGTAGAATGTGATATATTTTAAAAGTGCTTCTCAGGTGGCGAGAAAATCACTTTTGTCAGTCGTCTTAAAATGCCAATATCTTTCGAATTACAATCTTGAAAATGTTCAACCTTTCTACACACTTTAATATAGTACTGCACAATAGAAGTGGCTTAAAGGCATTAGTCAACTCTTGATATATTATCTTGTAGACTTGAAAATGTGTGCGTTTCAACTTCGCCTAGTTTCAAACACCGTAAAATGGAACTGCGGCACGCTCGAAGCTCGTTCAATGCGGTTGGCTTTACCACACGCTAAAGACGACTTGTTTCACTTATTCACTCGAAAACGACTATATGACATCAGAAATATATATGCGGTATGAGATATATCTGCGATATGAGACACATGAGCTATGAGCTATGAGAGCTTCTCTCTGCTGTGCAAGACCTTTTATCAACTTCTTAAGGGGCGTATCCATCCCTTCCAT
Organism: Meconema thalassinum; assembly: GCA_946902985.2. Lineage (NCBI taxonomy): Eukaryota > Metazoa > Arthropoda > Insecta > Orthoptera > Tettigoniidae > Meconema > Meconema thalassinum. The sequence continues at coordinate 264,100,004 of OX336390.1, read as the reverse complement.
AGCTTGTTTCTCCGTCATTGCTAGAAGTTCTAACTTTGGCAATTCTTGACGGATTTTCAAATTTCAAAAACTCAAAAATAATTTCTTCAAAATTCCGAATCAATGCCATAACTTAAAATAGGTTTCCACAATTCTGCATTCCAAAAGTAATTAAATATGATAGTTTCAGTAATCTCCGTCTCCCTCCAAACTATCGTACATTGGTTCGAGTCTTTCCTCCAATCGCGTAACTTCTTCCTCAGCACAATTCCATGTTTCCCTGCGACTGCGTCGTATATCTCAGATCTTTCTCGAACAAAATCGTGACGTCACCAAGAATCTCAGCTCAAGCAGCCTACTTGCGTGAAGTCTGCGTCATCCGTGCCTACGTCATAAATATACGCGTCACAACTATGACAGCCATAACTTTCTTCATATTTTCCAATACAACCGCCGTGGTCTCAATATAATTCAATTCACGGGGGCAGTATATCTAATTTGCCACCGGGGGACACCCCCCCCCCAATTGCAAATAAACGAATGAATGAATGAATAAATGATAACGAAACCAAAACTCCAGTGGGTAACAATGGCTGACATTTAACTAATTTCGTCTTTAATCACCAAATAATGTCATTGTGCGATTCCCACACTTATACTCCACGTGAATTCCGGGATTGTTCCTAACTTATGGGCACATGCCGACCTCATGCGATTAAGAGTGTCGGGGATATTTGCTGCCCTTCAAAAATCCCACTTCCTCGAGTGGGAATCGAACCCTCGACCTTCGGATCATAAAGCAGACACTCTACCACTTATCCACCGAGGGAGCTACGGAAGAAAAATGGATCTGATTGCCTCCCACCTAGGCGTACTGGGTTTGACTCCCGGTAATAGTATGTGGGATATTTGAGATGCAATGTCCCACCCGTTTGGACAAATTCGACGTAAAAATAGACGTCCCGTGGCTTATGGTCGTGATATTAATGGTGAAGTAAAACTTCAATCTTCCTTTTAGTGAAAGACTAAGTTAGTAACACACTGAGAGAATATTGGATCATTAGTGAGCAATTAAGTGTATTTATCCACAGTGTTTGTTCAACATTCTACCGGGGGTGGCGGTGTACTGATGAGGCTCAATCGATTTTCTAGGAAAGCTTCATCCCTCGCTGGACAAACTTTCCGCAACTTTTAGCCCACCTTTTAAGTTTTCTGAATTGATGTTGAGAAAGTATCTGTGTTCCCTCACAGCCCTCGGAAGTTCTACTGCCTTTCTAGGCAGGAGTGCTGTATCTGATGACGTGACAGTACATTCATATCTACCCATATTAATTCAGATCTGCGTTTAATGTTTGGATTAGTATACCACGTGACGAAGTGACCAGAAATCATGGCTATCATCGTGGAGGTCCGAGTTCAATTCCCGGCTCTGCCAAGGAATTTATTTCTGGTCTGAGGGCTGGAACGGGATTCACTGAACCTCATGAGGCAGAACTGCGAAGAAGTTGGTTAGATTCCAATATTATCCACCCAAGAGGTGGTTTTCTGCGGTTTAAACACTTCTACTTCAGGCGAATGCCGGGATGGTACTTCCATTAAGTCCACAACCACCAACGCAAATCCTAGCCTAAATTAAGTAGCTACAGCCATCGCAATGCCATAGGTTATCAGATATAGTAATCAACAACAACAACAACAACAACAACAACAACAACAACAACAACAACAACAAAACAACAACAACAACAACAGCAACAACATCATCAACAACAACAACAACAACAACAGGCTTTACTCTGCAAGTTCCCGGGGATTGGTATAGTTAATTTTACTGGCTCGAGAACTGTGTGTTTGTGACGTCTTTATCATTAATCCTTCAGTATGCCTTCCTTCGGAGGGGAAGTAAAGCCGGTGGTCCCATGTCATAGATTTATGGCATGTAAAAGATCCTTCTACAGACTAAACTTGTGTGAAGTAATTGTTAGGTTAGATTTCGTCGAAACGCTCTATCAAAGTTCCAACGTTCTCCACTAGGTATCATTGATATCTGGTAGCGAAAGTTGGAACTACTTGATATTGAACGGAAATTGTAGCTCATCCTAAAGGTGTCCGCTGGAAGCAGCTACAGACTCAGGCGAGACGAACATGTCCTCAGACATTCCCGTCACTAAAAGCCATACGATAAAAAAATAAAAAATATCATCCTTACCACATGTGAAGGTCACATATAGACGTCAACTCAAAATATCTGCACAATGCCTCATCGAAGGCCACACGTCAATTAAGGATATTCGACATGGGTCATTTACTCAGCGATATATCTCCATAATCCTAAGAAAGCTGAATATCTAGCTTGCCACTTACTCTGGCATGGGCGAGGTAAAGAATGAGGAGTACTTTCATTGAAGAGGAATTGGGTTACATATGGAGACTCTTGTTTCAACTGTCCTAGATTCAAAGCTGGGCACAATCAGATAATACATTTAGTGCTGGTCTGAGGGTTGGAACGTGAGGATATGAGGAGAGATTGATTTTAAACCATTTTAGAAGGTTTTAAACAACATTTTGAATGCTTTTAATGAAAGTTATAGGCAGTGTTGGGATTTCCGCAAAATTGAGTAATAACTGCCCCACGTGGGAACTATCATTCTTCGCCAACCAGGCTTGCTACTGAAGTTATGAAATTCAGCATTTCTTAACCTAACTAAGGGAATACTTTTCCTGCAACGAGGGATTTCTGTTAAATTCATAGCTGTCTAAAATATAACTTATCTACCTCCGTGGGATGTCCACTTGCTCCTTTAAACTGTCACAACAATTCTGGAACTTTCCATTCAAATTAAACTCTAAACAGTGAAGAACTATACTTAATACCGTCAAAATTACTGCAACCTTTAAGTTAAAGCGTATTCATAAACTGCAATATCAAGACTACATACCGCTGAAACCCGTCAAAGTGTAATTTAATGAACCTATAAATACTGCAATAGTGAAAATTTACACTCTATCAACAAACTCTAGTGCTACATACAGTGTCCCTTGAACAATCTACCGCGTCGCGATTCGTTCGTATTAATAAAATTGGCCAGGACTCAAATCCCATGTTTCCTACACTCCTAATCCTTTTACTAACAATTAGAGTATAATTAAACTAGTTACTTTTCTACGAGGCCTCGCCAAACCATAGGCACCCTCCCAAACTTTTCTCCATTTACCATTTATTCACTCTGCTTCAATAACCGTGGTTATAATCCACATTTAATAAGTATTTTTTCCTGTTTCAACCAGGAAGTTCTAATTTTCCAATAATTGTTAAACGTTTATCTAATTTGTGTAATCCAGGTTTCGTTAATGCGACATGTCCCATTTGAATGTGGCATTTCTTAAACTCTGCGTAAATAAAAGGGGTTATAGAAACCTCTTAAAATCTCTTGTTTTCTTCTCTTGCTTTGCCCAGGAATTCATAGCTATTTCGCTTATAAAAAGGGCATTCTCTAAGTATTTGGTGTTCTTATTAACCAATACAACGAAATATTAAACCAAATTGTAATTTCTTTACTTTATTGTTTATTGTTTTAATTTTGTAAGTAAAATTTGAAAACTCTTGTCAAGTTTCTTATTGTTACTATAGGTCTGAGATTTCAAAAGTTTACTAAAACATTCAAATTTGTTCTTAGCTCAAAATAGATTTGAAACCTAATTGTTACTATTCTTAAACATTCTCAATTTGTTAAATAAATTCTTTATTATTTGTTTTCTATCTCTCTTAATAGAAAAACGGTTAGGCAGGACCTTCTCTTCCTTAATGTTTCTCCTGAATTATTCTTTATTCAAAGAAAAAGGCAAATCACTGAATGATAAGCTTTAAAAACCCATCACTTGTTGCGTTTAAAACAAAACTTCCATTAACAACATTTACTAAGTTTCTTTTAGCTATCACAGCTAATCCTAGTAAATTATTAAGGCAAGTATAGCTCGCTCCGCCAGCTTCCTACTCGTAGAGATTTTCTCTCTGGCTTGTAATTTACTGTCTAAGATTGTGGTTTCGTTCAAGTTAGGTTTGAGGTTTTCATCCTTTCTAAACTGTTAGTCGGCACCTTGATGGGTAAAAGTTTAGCCTATTTTAAATGCAATAATTGGTACTTTCTGAAGATTTCTAATAATAAAAATAATAAAAATATTGCTAAATGCACTAGAGTTGCTTTATCTCTGCCCACTCTGGGGGCATTCGGCCTTTCTGTTGGAGATACGACAGTGTTGGGTAGTAAAAATATTCAAGCTAATTTAAATCCTTCTAGAATTTCTAAATGCTTCAGAACATCTCACCCTTTTGAAGGGAAAGTACATACATTCATTTCACCTCACATATCCTTGCTTGCCAGCGCACCACCTATCCCCCCATAGTACCCCCCCCCCCCTAGTACTCAAATAGCTGCTCGGGAGGGAAAGAGCACTTAGCGATAGCCAGCAGGTAACCTTAGCTCACGCCGCTCTCTCCGTTAACAGATCTCAAGCTCCCGCATATGTTAGTTACTTAACGGGCTTTGCGAAGTGTAACTATTCTTTATATCACTATTTCGTTATTAATTTGACTTGGATTCTCTTCCTCTTTGCCTACGATCGTTTCCCCTCCTAAACCTTTCTCCTTCTCTTTCAATCATCTTCCCTCAGGTAGTGCTGAAGCTCAGGAATAACCTACCACCTATATGAAAATAGGCTATATAGTTCTTCATGGAACTACTTGTTAAGTTTTGATTTACTTCCTGAAGCCATGGAGATGTATCTTCTCTTCTCCTGAAGGTTAAGATTTTTATTAGCTAAATTATTATTATTATTATTATTATTATTATTATTATTATTAACCTCTTCTACTTACTTATGCCCATTAAAAGGGCGTCTTATAACTTGTTAGTTGGCCTGATGGTTTTCGCCTTCTTATCCTCCCAAAATCTTTTCATGAATGCACTGTGTATTAGTATTATTATTATTATTATTATTATTATTATGATGCATTTAAATCAAGTTGCCATAGCTTGCATCAGTCATTTACTTACTAAACATTCCGAACTCAATACTGGTGTCCAATAATACATTAGGTAACGGGCTAGCTGTAGCGTATACCGGAGCTTGCCGGGCCATGTTCTGCCTCGTTCGTTTTTATGAACAGAATTGAACTCGTTCGAAACGGGAGGACAAAATAATAACTGAACTCTCAATTGAGTTCAACGCAGCTGCAGCGGTTTTGCTAGAATGAGTCTAGAATTCCTCCCTCACATACCCTTTTATTGGTATGCCTCCATTCTCTGAGTTAAAAAGCGCTGTTATCAATATCAACTCAATATCCCTTCTAACATAGAATTACATTGTTCGCTTCATAACTTTATGCCTCTTAAAACTGAGTTTAGGTCGCCTCCGTAGCGTAGCGGTCAGCATGGTTAGCTGCCACTCCGGAGGTCCTGGGTTCGATTCCCGGCTCTGTCACGAAATTTGAAAATTGGTATGAGGACTGGAACGGGATCTACTCAGCCTCGGGGAGTCCAAATGGGTAGAGGGGGTTCAATTCCCACCTCTGCCATCCTCAAAGTGGTTTTCCGTGGTTTCCCACTTCATCTTCGGGCAAATGCCGGGATGGTGCCTCCTGTAAGGCCACGGCCTCCTCCTTCCCTCTTCCTTGCCTATCCATCCCAATCTTCCCTTCTCTTCCCATCCGTCATGAGGTCCCTGTTCGCTTCAGGTGAGGCCACCGGGGCGTAGTGCTGATCACATCTCCCCAGTTGTATCCAATCCGACCAAGTGTTCCCAGCTCCAGGACACTGCCCGCAGAGGCGGTAGTGGTGAGTTCCCTCGCTGAGTCCGTGGGAGCCACCAACCTGGAGAGTAAAATTGACTAAAAAAACAACAAAAACAAACTGTGTTTAATTTATAGAATTCATATTATTTATTTGTTCGTAATACAAAACTGACAGAGAGCAGCGAAGAAAAATACTGGTAGTCTTGAGGTACGTATTGAAATTCCTGTCCCAGTTACCATAGCTTCCAGTTTTTATTTACTTACTTAACATTGCGGACTCAATACTGGTGTCCAATAATACAGAAGGCAAAGGGAGCGTGGTTGTAGCTTATACCGGGGCTCTGCCAGGGAATAGCATTCTGATCTGAGACCTTGGACGGGATACACTCAGCTTCATGCTGAGGTGGGTTTTCCACTTCTACTTCATGCAAACGCCGGAGTGATATCTGTCTTAAGTCCATGACCGACTCCATTCCAATCATAGACCCAAGTAGCCTCTTCAAACAGACACGCACAATAACACGGTCATAACTTCTCTTCGAGAATGTAGCTGCGATTGTTGATCTCATTCTATGGTGCCTGATATCCCTGCATTCTATTCATGACTTGGTCTATGACAAATTTTACAAGAAAGAAGGGAGAATATTTCGTATTATTTCTTGAATTCATCAATCAGTGCTTTGTTTCGTGCTTCTGACAGAGGCCCTCTCCGTTTTCTGGGTTCAGATTCCTATTTAAAACCCTGATAGTTTTTAATAATTTCTCTAAATTCACATCTGCCGTGGATTTTATTTTCTGGGATGCCAATTTGCATCAGGTCTTTCTCTCACTCTTCGAGCAATCTCCACTTGCCTTCGGTTTTGTCAAAATGTAGAATTTCTTAGTTAATCGGCCATGAGTCATACGGAAGTTGTGCCCGTAGAACAGCATTCTTTTCATTATAATCGACGATGTTATTGATTATATCTTACTGTGTAGGTTCTCATTGGACCTCAATCGTTCCTAGCTATTAACCCATCTGTAGTCTAAAAGCTTTCGTATTATCCTTATTAGTATTATTGGAAATGCGAGGAGTGTTTTCAACTCAATGAGCTCGATTTTCAAAAACCACGATCTTACCATGTACACCAAACTACGGCTCCTCAGATGCTATGTGTTCTCAGTTCTCTTGTATGGTGTAGAAACATAGACCCTTACGAAGGCTACCACTGTTAGAATTGAAGCCTTTGAACTATGGCTTTACAGAAGAATACTGAGAATATCATGGATTCATAAAGTTTCAAATCAGGAAGTTCTACGCAAAGTTGAAAAAAGACCAGAACTGATCAACATCATTAAGTGTCGTAAACTACAGTACCTTGGTCACATTATGAGGAATCAAAAATGGTATGAGCTGTTTCAACTTATACTACAAGGAAACATAGATGGAAAGAGATGGCCCGGCAGAAGGAGAATTTCCTGGTTCGACAACCTTAGAACATGGTTCAACAAAAGCTCTGAAGAATTGTTCCGAATTGCCACAGATAAAGCCAGAATAGCCATGCTGATCGCCAGCGTCCGAAACGGACAGGCACGCTAAGAAGAAGAAGAACAAGATTATTGTTATTATTATTATTATTATTATTATTATTATTATTATAATCTCCTTATATCACTTACTCACTGTGTAGTTCATTCAGTACATTGACCTTACGTAGGCCTATACACCCGGGACCTACTTGTTGGTGCTTATAAGCCAGATCTCTAGAGATTAGTATGGTACATGCGAGTCCTTTTCACTAATTTCGAGCTTGCAGCTTGCTTATTTGTGTTCACACCATTTTGAGTGAGGCAACTGAACTGTTAAATCAAACGAGCTAAAATGGTAGATATGTGGATGTGCGTGCGGAGAAAAATATATTTCTTTGACATGCAATGAAATAAATAGCTCATTTCTGTCTAACTGCGCATCAAAGAATAATTAGCCTCACTCATCAAAATACACGTTCATAGAGAGATACAGATATGGGGAGTTGGGGAGTCAAAGTTTGCTAGGTTAATTGGGCTTAAATGAAATGCTTAAAAATAATATGACCCCGTGGCATTGCTGTGAGCGTTGAATCGTTCACCACAACCACGAGGGGAGTAGCAAGTTTAAAGATTGGAGGTTCACAGACAGCGACTATCCTCAGGGTGATTTTCGACGAGTTTCTCCACACTCACTCCAGGTAAATGCCTACTAACGTAACCACAGAAACATAGGTTATCGGAAAAATTAAACACACACTCAAGTAAACTGGACTGATGACCAATATGTTCTAAGCCCCTAAAATGATTTTAAAATAATAACAGTATATAACGAACATAAAATCAATGATATAATTAGAAGGTTACGGTTTACAATTTCATATCAACGATAGAAAACGAAAATAATATATATTATATGAATGGCTATGGATACAGGATGAAACAAATTAATTATGTGGATTAATTATAATAAGTCGATATTAAAAATGAATAAGACTGCAGAAATGTACCAGTATTGATATGTTATGGTTCGTGTTCCTCCAGTAGGATTCTCTCGAGTGATACCAATTCACTCTCAATATCTTGCTTTAACAATCTGAAATCTCTTCTCACATTGTCAGATTTTAATGTACTGTATGACAACCGAGGGTTAGATCAAAACAGCTGTTTTATCAGAACATTTCCGGAGATGACATCGAGGATCATTATCAAGAAAGCCTTTCGTAGACTAATTATTGAAAAACTCGCCAGTCAATATCCGGAGCATTAAAAGTTATGTAGGAACAGGTACACCTGGGAATAAGAATCGATAATCAAAACCATTCCCTGAAATTTTATGCGCGAGTTCTTCATAGTAAGAGGAAATCCACTGCCACAAACCTCCAATTTAGTTATCAAAGCAGTACTAAAAAAATACCTTCAACGATTTCTATGTTGTAGTAATAGCAAACAGCATAGTCCCAATTGATTTAAATCCTTTATGCTGTAGCTGTAGCTGATGAGCTACAAACACAAATATACGTATCTAATTTTTTCTATCAAAATGCAATAATGACCGTTGTAAATTATCAAACAGATTGCATTGAATATTGCAATATTGAATAAAACCTAGGATGGTTTGTCGATGACATAAGGCAATCGATATGATGAATATGTAATGAACTTGACAAAGCTGCGGATGACATTGTGGGAAAGTTCTTTTAATCATTGACCGTAGAGAAATAGTGGTTAATGTAACCACTCCACTAAATCCCCAGGACCCGTATTTCGTGTAACTGCTACTATTAATCTGAAACCATAATTAAAACACAAAACATTAGTTCTAACGTGAGTGAAATTAAATCTGATAAGATTACTAATTCTTATAAATATTCTCTAATATAGCAAATTGTGTATTAATACATTTCTAGCAGATACCCGCGGCTTCGCTCCTGGCTCATATTTCTGCGATTTGTATTTGTTGATTCGTAATGTAAAAGTATTGCGCATTTGGTAAATTGAATTTGGGGTTTCATGAAAATAAAGACTCTTTTCCTGCAGATTTTAGTTTAACTCTCAATTGTTATTGTCAGTTAATTTAAATACGTAGCAAGTACGGTATATTAGATTTTTATCAGAAATTACGATGATTATGCGTAACATTATGCCTATATTGTACTTGTATAATGCACGGTAATTCACTTTTCTATTGTATTATCATTCACAATACCTTTAATGTATAATTTACAGTATGTCCCTGTCTCTCTAAGGTCAATGGCTTAACCATGTGGAAATACCAGATCCTGTGAGATATCATAAATTAAGCAATATTGGCGTGGTCAGAATTTGGATGGATAACCGGTTCTGGGCGACCACGTGCTGTTGGTGAGGAAATGGGGTATGGGGAGAATTGACCACACTACCGCAAGTAAACTCCAGCTGAAAAACTTCTCTTCCAAGATTCAGACCTGTCTATAAAGTCAGAATAAATGATGATAGAGTAACAACAGGAGGTAAAACCATTCAAATGGATTATGAGAGTGTTATAAACTCTTAAGTGCTGTGAATCCCATTTATCACAAGCTACATTTTGACATCTTGTCCAGATTATCTTCACATAGAACTGAAATTGTTTCTAATGTAACATTGTGAGTGTTTATGATATAATTCAGATTTTGCAAATTAATCTATGTTGTACTAACCAAAAGAAACTTTCAGTTTAGTTTTAGATTTCATAAGTCATACCCAACGGTTTGCTATGAAACATAGCAAGTGCTAATTTCCTAACAGGCCACGGTGGCCGAGAGCTTGTGCATCGCTGGCATCGGGAGAGCGTGGGTTCGAATACCACTTCGGCCGTCCAGAAAATGATTTTCGTGGTTTCTCATTTTTACCACCAGACAAATGCCGGGACAGTTCCTTTCATCAGGTCCACGGCCGACTTCCTTGCAAAATCCCTTTCCTGACCCTTCCTTAATTAGATCCAAATTAGCGGTCACCTGGGCGGCCTGTCACCATCCCCTTTTGTATCTGCTGTCAAAGTGTGTTCAGCTCTCAGACACCGTCATGCGACGGTAGAGGAATGATACCTCGCACAGTCCGTGGGTGAAACCATATTTACTTATTCTGGTACATTTATTACGTCCCAAACAACGGGATGCCAAACGTGACAAAGCATACCTTATGAAATCACTTATACACTAGGTGAAGAAAAAAACAACATTACAAAGGAGCAGTAAAAGAAACGAATTAATTATGAACCTGTACAGAGTTAAAGGTGTGAAACACACAATAGAATTTAAAATGATAAATGGCTGAGATTCACAGCGTCCTTCAAAACTGATTTTAAGCGAAGCGAAACTTTGATTCCATGGCGAAGTTTCTTGTTTTACCACAGGAGGAGACATTTAGTGGATCAGTTCAGTTATTCAGATTTTAAATTCTTTTTTATACCATACAATACGGATTGTAGAAAAAGAAAAAAAAGGAAAGAGATTGCTGAATAACTGAACTGATCCACTAAATGCCTCCTCCTGTGGTAACACAAGAAACTTCTTCATGGACATCAACGTTTCGCTCAGAGAAGGCAGACCACCTCGTGGTGTAGAGGCTAGCGTTCTTTGCTGTCACCCAAGACGTCCGGGTTCGATTCCCTGCTCTGCCAAGAAATTTTATTTCTGGTGTGAGGGGTGGAACGGGGTACGCTCACCCTTGCGAGGCAAAACTGAGTAGACGAGGGTTCTATCCCCATCTCAGTCATCCTGGAAGTTGTTTTCCGTGGTTTCCCCACCTCTACTGCAGGAAGATGCTGGGATGGTTCCTAGCTTTAGGCCACGGCCGATTCCTTCCCAATCCTCATCTGAATTACAAATACACACATTAGTACAACCATCACAATAAAACAGGTTATCATACAAGAATTCCACACACACCGAAAATACACGGGGCTATACATGACCACGATATTGTGGCCCCTAAAGTAAGCGACGACAACAGTCAGAGAAGGCAGTTAAAATCTTCAAGTGCATGCTTTGTGTTTTTAAGCAGGTCCCTTTTGACACGGACCAAGAATGTAGGCTAAGATTTTACACACACTGCAGTGTCTGCAGTGGACCCAGTCTCGGATGCATCCGGGAAGGAAATGCACGGGGGCGACATTTTATTGTAATTTAAGAGAGTTAGTCCATTCAAACATCGACAACCCACTGAGGGTCTCAGTCCAGCGATTTGATATGATTTTATTGGGCTTATGATATGGCTTGGTCTGATCCCTAATTTACAAATATGTATCATAGCTTGAATGGAAAAACAATTTTTGCCGTCAATATAAGCATTGACATATCTACGGAATTTTGGATAATAAGGAACAATCAATTTCTTGTTAATTATTGTGAAAATTCCATGTTGTAAATTATTTCTTGATGAATTCAGCATGTTGGTAGAGGCTAGAGAAATATAAGACTTTTCATTGATATCTCAGTCTCATACGAGGGGCATTCAAAAAGTTAGTTATATGAGTATGGCAGACCAAGTACCGTTTATTGAATGACACACTATAATGCAAAGGGACACAGATACATCACACTATTTTTTGACATAGTAGCCAAGTATCTGTAAACAACAGTTGGCACGGTCTACTAATCGTTCAATACCTTGACGATAGAAGTCCGCTCCTTGGTCATGGAGCCATTGGAGAACCGCTGTTTGGACCTGGTCATCGTTGTCAAATCGCTGTACACCCAGATGGAAATCGCATGGTGCCAGATCCGGACTGTATGGTGGATGCTTGCATACCTCATATCAAAAACGTTGCACGCGCTATGTGCGGTGTTGCATTGTCGTGTAGGAGAACAATGCCTCGGCTTAACTTTGCACGTCTGATGTTTTTACAGCGTTGCCCAGCGACGTCAGTGTTTGACAATAAGCATCGGCTGTAATGGTCGTGCCCTTCCGCATAAACTAGGTATACACAACGCCTTCACAATCGAAGAACACAGTGGCCATGACCTATCGGGCCGATCGCGTAACTTTGAATTTCTTCCGCACGAGGATGTGTGTTTCCATTCCATAGACGCCCGTTTTGTTTCTGGTATGAAATTATGCACCCATGTCTGATCACCTGTAATTATGCGGCTTAGGAACTCGTTTACTTCCACAGCGTAACGCTGAAGGAAGGTCAACGACGCCAGGAATAGTGAGTCGTTGTGTGCGGGTGTAAGTGATCGCGGCACCCAACGTAAGCTCAATTTCCGATACTGCAGATGGTCTAACACGATGGCATGAGCAATGCCTATGGAGAAGCCCAACTGCTGGGCAATTTCTGGGATACACACTCTGCGACTGATGCGAATCATTTCATCGACACGCCGAATATTGTCTTCTGTGGTCGATGTTGATGGCCTTCCTCTCCGCACGGCCTCACACACATCTGTCCGGCCGTGCTCAAATTGTTGGTTCCATTTCACAATTACTGGCCGCGACATTGAATTTGATCCATACACCGCCACAATTTCACGGTCTCTGTGCAATTCAGCCGTTTTGCGCACAAGAATCGTACGGTACCACGTACTTCCACTTTGGCGTATGTTTCCAGTTGCCGCACCATTTCACTCGCTCACTACGATGCACCTCTTACCAGTACCGTCGAAGAACTGTCGCTGCGGGAAGCACTAGACATGCCCTCTCTTCGGACAATGCGCCGCTCATTATGCGCAATGCGTCTGGCGCCGGACGACATGTGTAACTTACAGTACTTATTGAACGCTCTACGTATAACCCATGGTTGTGATAATGTAGAAGCTGTTGCTATATGTGAGGAGGGGGGGGGGGAGGGGAGAGATTGCCCCGTGGTCAAGCTAATCGCCTCTCACCAAGGTGTACCGTGTTCGATTCCCGTCAATGCATGTGAGATTTTCGAAGTGTAGTGTCATGTCCTGTGGTTAGGATTCCACGTAAAAAGGAAGTCCAGTGGCTCATGATCACAAGATTAACGGCCACGTAAAACAACAATCTTCCTTCCTGCTATAGCTGGTCCTACGTAATGGCATAATCATCGCGGCGAGTACCTGTGGGCGCTGTGAACTGAGCTGGCTTGGTGGGAAAATCAGTAATAATAATAATATCGTATGGCCTCGGGTGCCTGGTGCAAGCTTTGCTATTTGACACCCAGAGGGTAGCTTGCATGTCGAATTTCGTAGTTCCTTGACTATGAAAGTCAAGGAGGTTAGATGTTAGATATCTAATCTCCTTGAACACAATAGCGCTTTCTAGTAGAGAAATGAGGGACTTTGTGCTGGCGGAAACTCCCGAGATTAATTTTGCCATTATGAACTCGGCCTACTGAATTCAAATGGGTTCTTTGACATGCCAACATCGTATGACATGCGTATCGTATTTTTGCCGCCTTTCAAAAATCACTTACCACGGTCAGGGGCGAACCTGCAATCTTGGGGTTAGTAGACCGACACGCTATCCACTCACCCACCGTGGCAAGCTGGGAAAATCAGTGACCAACTACCTCTCTTTGCCTAGTTTGCCTCATCATAGCACGAACTAGGGGTTTTGGGGATTCTACCCACATAAGCGACAGTGGTACATTTTTCGATTCCGACGCGCTTCTGGGCTGTCTACCTACAGTCCCTGGCCACATTATTAGGCCACTCTTAGATTATTCAGAAAAACATTTCAATATCTATTTTTATATTGTTTCATTTTGTTATTTTCTTGTGGTACATATACAAATAACATTTGTAAACACTGCACATTACAGTTTCAAAATGATACACCTTCTTGAGGCATGACAGCTCAATATTTTTCAAGCCACCTCTTGCTTTAAGGGGGGGGGGGGGGAATCCAGCTTAAGAGGAATAACATGTCAATATCCATTCGATTGTGGAACATGCTACAAACATTGTTGATACTCATATCACAGTTATGCCAGGCTTGTGGCAACCAAAAGCATCATTTATTTACAATGTCAAAATTCTTATCATAAGAGTTTTTTTTAGAAAAATTTCAAAATTTGCTATTTTTTTTACCGTGCATCATCGATTTCTTATATATCCCTAGTGTATACGAAATTTCATACTTTTCTTTTTCTAAGGTGTGTATTACATCTGCACCTATAATCTGTACCTGTAACAGACAGACATACAGATAATTCACTATCTTTAGTAACTCTGCGTATGTACAGTATATTCGATAAACGTCTTTACCTGCATCTTAAGAATTAAGTTAGTGTTGTATTTCTTGAAGTATAATGACATTCTTTCTATGCGTTGAGCTGTTGCATTATTGTTTTGTGTTCGTGCTATGAGTCACACGACCACAATGTCGTGTAACAGAGGTTTAATTACTTTTTGTCCAGCTAATTGGGTGGGACGTTAGCCTTAAATTCGATTCCCGGCCATGTCATACGATTTTCACTTGGATAGTTAATTCTCCTGGATCGAGGACTGAGTATTTGTGACGTCTTCATTATTCATTTCTTCTTCATTAAGACGCACATGTGACATCCGGGCGTCAACGTTAAAGACCTGCTCCAGGACTCTGTGGAGACCACACGTATGTATTATTTACTTTGTTGTTTTCTCTGCTGTAATTATTCTATAACTATTTCATTCCACAGTTTATTTTAAAATAGCCATAATATTATGAAAATAAGGTAACCTGCGTCTTTGCCATTCCACATTATACAGTATTGTGACGTACAATTTACGTACGGGCCAATTCAAAGCATACCTTAAAGTGGCAGATCTTTTGTCGACTGTACTGTAGTCAAGTCATAAAATTCAAGAACCGGCGCCTAGAGTATAGGCCGCCAGCAGTCACAGTGAGTCTTACATGTTGCCGCAAACACGGCGATCACGTACACAGAACCACTTCCTCCCTCAATATAGTCGCCGTCGGCCACTATGCACGTCTGCCAACGTTCGTATAGCTGCTGGAAACACCGCTGAAAGATATTGTAAGGAAGGTCCCGTACGACTTCCCTTGTGGCACTAATCATCCCCTCGACCGAATGAAATCAACGACCACGCAGCTTTGCTTTCAATCTGGGAAAGAGAAAGAAATCGCATGGTGCGAGATCAGGTGAGTACAGAGGGTGTGGCAAAAGGGTGATCTGCTACCTTGCGAGTTCTTCTTGGACAAACACAGACCGATGTGCCGGGGCCTTGTCATCTAGCAACAACCACTTCTTCCTACACCAACGCTCATGACGCTTACGACGAATTGAATCGCATATACGGTACAGGATCTCCTTGCAGCGGGTCATGTTGACAGTTGCTCCTTGTGGGATGAATTTCAAGTGAACAATACCTAATGAGATGAAAATACTTCAAGCATCTCCTTGCTTTTTGACCTTTTCGTCGTGGCGATGCTATAAAACGTTTCACTATCGGATTTGCCTAATTTGAGGCAGAAATTTACGTTTGCCTGTTGCTAAAACTGCGACATTCTCACATTTAACGTCTCTTCACAGCAGATCTTGTAGCCTACTTCTACAGACACTGTGTGCACACAATTGCCTCTTGTTGGGACGAGAGAATGACTCACACTGCACCATCATGTGGCGCAACCTGTCTGCACCGTGCACCACAACAATATCAGGCTCCCAGTTCATCAGTCCGGTCTGAACCCTGGCAGCGACCGGTTCGCTGCGCTTTGCTTCGTTGTGAGTGACGTATTCAAGTGTATAACTTTCAAGTCTTTTCAAGTACAGTAAAAATGGCAACCAACAGTATTAGGAAAAACACTATAAAATGTGCTTTCCCCGACAAGGCCAATAAACCAGGCCCTGCAGAAATACATGAGTGGATTCAGTACACCCTAAAACTCAGCGTGGACCAATTAGAAGCCATTCAACTAGACAATCTGGAAACTGCTGTTTTCATCAAGTTCACCAGCAAACTACTGATGGAGAAGGTCCTCAACAGTACCAACGGAAAATCCCAGGTACGGAAATTTAATGGCTCTATATCTGAGGTAATTATAACTTGTGCGGATGTTGACAGTAAACTAATCCGAATCATGAACCTTCCCATTGAACTGCCGAATGACCGGATAATGTCGTACTTTAGTAAGTACGGGAAAGTTCGTGAAATTAGAAACGAACGATGGTTAGCTACCTACCTATTCAATATTTTGAGTGGTATTCGGGCTATGCGGATTGAACTAAAAACTGCAATTCCACCCATTATTTCTATCGATGGCTACAAAGCACAGGTGGTGTATGATGGACAACCTCGATCATGCTTTTATTGTAATGCCTCTGATCACTTTAGACAGGAATGCCCAGTGAGGCGCGGTGAAACTGAAAACAAAACCGGCCCTAAGCTTCTCAGTGAAATTGTAGCCAACAAGGACAGTGACATTGTCTCGCCTGCCTTATCGGCACCTTGTTCATCTAACGTCAGTATTTCTCCCGAACAACTTGCCCCACTTGATACGTCAGCTGTAGCACAAGTCACGATGGACGAGTCGCCTTCTCACTCCACCGCCTTATCGCCGCAACCAGCTGGGCCATTGCCCTCCACTAGTAGACAACAACATACTCCCACATTACAACAGGAACTTCACGGGCAGGCAGCGTTGCCAGATTCGTCTGATACTAGCCAATACACCAATGGCAGTCTAGGTAGGACGGCCAATTCTCTAGTTCCTAAAACTGACCAGAAACCTGACACTAGCACTGCCACCCCTGATGCGGTAACAGAAGGTGTGACCTCAGGAGACAATGCTACCAGTATGCCACCCTCAAACCAGTCCATAGTTAGTTGTGAACCACAGACCGCTGGTATACGATGGTCGGATGAAATAGAAGACGACCACTCCAGACACATGGTCACGGGACCAGGGGATCATGGACAACAAGGAACTAACTCCTAAAGAACAGGCACCTTTGAAAACCTCCTCCAAAGCTAAAACAATCCGGGCGTCAAAAGAGGGAACGCACAAGCCTTATGCGGGTGTCAGGGACCCCCGACTACAAGGCGGGAAGTCGAGCGACAAGCGTTAAAGATCACCCCATCTCCATCTTGTTTATTTCGGTAAAAAAACATGTCTATCTATCTGACGATGTTGTTGACATACACGCTAATGACACTCAATGTAAATTGCATTCAAACTGCTAGTCGCTCTTACGCAACCTCATACGAGACCAAGATGTGGATATTGTTCTGTTGCAAGAAGTGGCTACTGAAGACCTCCTTACCATCTCTGGCTACGATAAAATAGTTAATGTCAATCAGCACAAACGTGGTACAGCTATCTACATGAAGGGCCATATACCATATGCGGATCCAGTCCAGTTAGTCAACTCACGCGGAATCAGTATCCGTATTCGAGATCTTTTGATTGTCAATGTATATGCTCCCTCTGGTTCGCAGGCCAGGATACAACGCCGGCTCTTTTATACCACAGATATTCTCCCACTTCTCCATAATCATACCGGCAATATAATAATCGGTGGGGATTTTAACGCAGTGCTATCGCCCAAAGACCAAAGTGGCCAATTTCAGGGCTGCCCTGCGCTATCTGCGTTAATACAAGGGTTACGCTTAAAAGACACATGGGAACTGAAGACGTCGGGGTCAGCCGGTTACACGTACTACTACCATAATGGTGCTTCTCGACTGGATAGAATATATGTCAGCGGGGAATTGAAAGAACACGTGAGAGAAACAGATGTATGCTCGGTGGAGTTTTCAAACCATTGTGCGTATCTGTGCAAGATTCGCCAACCAGAATTGGGACCTCGCCGTGGGAGAGGAACATGGAGGTTAAATGATTCTATTCTGACACACTTGGACATGAAAGATAGCTTTGCCACTGAATGGCATAACTGGAAACGCCACATTCACCGGTTTCAAGATACTCTTGAGTGGTGGTTGAAGTATGCGAAACCCAGAGCTGTTAGGTTATTGAAGGCCTACAGTGCCGAGAGAAGACGCCACATCCATCAGACGACAGATTTCTACTATAAATGTTTACGACAGTTATACAATGAAGACCCTACCAACCCTAATACATATCGCCGAATAAAGAAAATCCGAGCGCAGCTCCTCACGCTGCAGCGCAAAGCATTGGAAGGACTCAAACTTCAAGCACAAGATCATCAAAATCTGGCATCAGAGGCACCCTCCGTTTATCATTTTGTACGGGCGTGCCGCAAAGGCCGTCAGAAGTACATCAACCGCATTATGACACCTGAGGGACAAATGGTGACTAGTCATACCTTAATCACAGAAACGTTAGAGAACTTCTTTCAGTCCTTGTACACAGACGACGCCCCAGTCCCACTTCACCACCAGCATCCGTTCTTCGATGGTGTACGAGGAAGACTTTTGCACAGAGAACAAGAGTGCTTGACCCAGAACATCACCGCCGAAGAAATATATACCTCCATACTCCACAGTGCGCCGAACAAGAGTCCTGGTCCTGATGGCCTGGGGAGAGCTTTCTACATGACGTTTTGGACCACCATTCGCGATGAACTTACAGCCGTAGTGAATGATGCTTGTCGTCCTGGACGAAATATCGACACCCTGAAAGATGGCTTGGTGGTATTAGTCCCAAAAATTACACAACCAACACAGCTCAGGGACTTTCGCCCACTGACGCTTTTAAACTTTGACTACAAGATCTTCTCGAAATGTATGAAAACGAGACTTCAGGCCTTTATGGAGGAAGCCACATCTCGCCACCAATCGGGTGGGGTACCAGGCAGGTGCATTGTCAACACTACATGTGCTATTCGCGATGTCATTAGTGAGTCGCTGGTCGGCAATAGGAAGAAACTGTTATTATCACTGGATTTTGACCATGCCTTTGATAGGGTAAACCATAAATACATCCTTGCGACCCTTCAAGCTATTGGCTTCGATATTCGGTTTATTGCCCTCGTGAGCAAAATTCTTCATGGTGGATCTTCAAAAGTGAGTGTAAATGGGTATTTCACACGGCCGCTCCTCATCCATCGTGGAGTCAGGCAAGGGTGTCCGATGTCCATGCTTCTTTTTGTTCTATCCCTGGAACCCCTTCTTTGTAATCTCCATACATCTTTCAATGGCCCGGAGATCAGTATTTTTGCATATGTGGATGATGTCACCCTTGGGGTGGATCGAACCGTTGACATGCAGCAATTGTTCACGGACCTTGATGAGTACGGGAGAAATGTAAATGTATGGAGCGGCTAGTAGCAAACAGTGTGCTGGAATTCCTACGGGAGAACAATCTGCTCGATCCAAATCAGCACGGTTTTCTTCCGGGTCGTTCTTGCACTACTCTATTGACAAAAGTCATTGATGAGTTTCAGTTCTACTTGAATCAGCCAGAAGTGAAACAAGTGGACTGTATTGCACTGGATTGGGCTAAGGTCTTCGATCACGTGTCTCATGAAAGACTTTTGTTAAAGCTACAGCAGCTTAACATACGGGGTAGCTTACTTGCATGGGTGAGGTCATTCCTAGAGAGTCGAACACAGTGTGTGGTGTACGGAGGAGCTCGATCGCAGGCTGCTCAAGTTACTTCTGGAGTGATTCAGGGCTCTGTGATCGGACCTCTTCTCTTCACTATATATGTGCTCGATCTTCCTGGCTGTGTTACCTCATCAATGCCACTATATGCAGATGACACCGTGCTATACAGGGACATTAAATGTGAAGAAGATTCCCTCTGTCTTAAATCAGATCTGGACAACTTATCGCTGTGGTGTTCTGTGAATAATCTAAATATAAATGTACAAAAATGTAAATACATAAGAATAACCAGGTCACAAAAACCCATTGAGAATGAATACAAAATTATGAACAGTGTCATCCCACAGTGCACAAACTTAAAGCTATTAGGGGTAACAATCTCCGACACCCTGAATTGGAACATTCAAAGTGAAGAGGCAAGATTTAAGGCCACCAAAGTTCTGGGTTTCTTGTACAGAAACATGAGAGGTTGTAAACCTAGAGCCTTCAGGATGGCTTACACATGCATGGTCCGTCCAATATTAACGTACGGCTTACCTGCCTGGCATCCCACTACAGCGGAAAACATGAAGAAGCTCCAGCGTGTACAGCGCCGCGCAGAAAGGCTAATAGCTCGTTATTCCCCTTCCCCTTTGTCAAAATTTCCATCTATAGGGGCAACAGCCAAACAAATTGATCTAATTTTTCTTAAAAAATCCCTTACAGGTACCATTAATATTGACCCTTTTTGCCGACTGTCATTGGCATATCGCTCAGTTCGGAGAGGACGAGGTGTAACCCTCGTTCCGCCCTTCGCACGTAGCAATGCTTACCTGACAGGTTTCTACGGCCGCTCTGCGCGGTTATGGAACGCGCTGCCAGGAGATGCCAAGATCTTGCCTCTTAGGAAATTCAAGCCGTACGTAAAAAGGTGCATTGTATAAATAAACGTATGTATGAGTGATTGATTGTCTCGCTGAATGAATGAGTATCTGAATGGAATGAATGAATGAATGTACGGAGTGATTGAGGTTATGAAAGTGCGTGCGTGAGAGAGTGAGTGAACAGGAAAATGTACTATGTCAATATTCTAAATATGTCAATACTGCAAATATCTTTGTAAAACTTGTAAATATTGTTAAAACAAATGTAGATGTAAGCTGTGCCTGTGGAGCATGAAATATGTATGTGGGGCTTGCCCTTTTTCACTAGGCCTTCCATACTTCGTGTACGATTTATGGTAAATAAATAATAATAATAATAAATTCTGGTGCGCGGCTGAACCGACGAAAAACAAAGGCGATGTGGATTGGGAAATTGGACCGCGTCCAAGGGGTTCTCCCGGCGTGGGTAACGATCGCCTCAGAACTCAAAATATTGGGCATATCTTTCTTGAATAGTGTACACCAAATGATTAAAAAGAACTGGGACGTTGCCCTACATTCTGTGCGTGGTGCCTTGCAACAAGTGCGGTACCGCTCCTTCCTCTTACACCAACGAACAATGTACGAGAATATGTTCAGCTTAAGTAAAATATGGTATCTCAGTCAAATTCTTCCTATGCCAAGAATGGTGGGTACACGTATTATTTCCGCCGTCGGATGGTTTATTTGGCAAGGAGCTGTATTACGTCTTTCCCGCAGCACATTAACATTGCATAAATCCCAGGGAGGTCTGGGACTCATCGACGTTGAAAAGAAAGCTAGAACCTTATTCCCAAACGACACCTGCAACTGCTTACAGGCTTCGGGACCGATGAGTCACATAACTTCCTACGGAGATGGTGTAGTCCCCATGACTGCTCGAACCCACCAGCTTATTATGATATCAATCATCATGCACCTCATGTCCGGTATCTGAGAGTTGAACTAAGCTACGTGCCACAAGACGTCATCAGGTCTATCTCAACGAAAAAGCTGTATCGTTCTATCATGGCACAACAGTATGTTGCCCCCAGAATTATGCAATCCGCATTGATCGTCAACTGGAATCGAGTCTGGAGGAATGTCTCCAATCGCATTCTTCCCAGCGCAGCGAAGGAAAGTTGGTATAAAGTAATCCATGACCTTATACCAACAAACATCAGACTCCATCGCATTCACATGATGGAGAACGCCTTATGCACTTCATATTCCCATCAGGATACAATCCTGCACCGATTTACGCAGTGTGATCCGATTCGATCGACCTGGAACCGCTTCACCCGGGTCCTGAATAGCTTCATGAACTGTCCTACTACCTCCATCACTCCTGAATGGGTGATCCGCCCAACATTTAGTCTGCAACCACCTCAACTGAACAGTGCGGTAGTGTTACTCCTTGGTTGCTATGTGCACTGTGTGCTGAAAACTACGGGGCCATATACAGAACTCGAAATGCTGTCCGAGGTAAGTGAGTGTGTCCTCACGAGCCTTCGCTGTACTACAAGAACTCGCCGGCTGGGGGACTATGCCCAGCAGCTCACCCGCATCATGTGAGTGTTTTGTGCTTTGTGATAGTGATTGAACATTGAACATTAAGTAGACTAGTATAACTGTGATAAACTCATCAATATCCATGATCGTTATTCATCTACCACCTCACAATCACCTATGTACCTTAAATATATGAAGACAATAAACAAGTTTCCTTAAAAAAAACACGAACTTATTGACTCTACTACGTTTAATTATCATTTAAAAGGAAAATATGAATTAAACCAATCCGAAAGATAAATATATTTGTATTGAAGCAGAAACATGGAAGTCACCTGCCTCTGGAACATACGGTATGTAATTTTGGATGTGATGTATCATGCATTGAGCTTAAGTCTCCACTACCGACGTTTCTTACCTGTTGGTGCCGTACATCAAAATTTAGCTCTATTTCACTACCAAAATCCACCACTGATATAAAATAACATTTCCCCAGCTTGGTTCACGTTTATAGTCACTATTCCGCCTCACCGAAATTACTCTGTATGTACATAGCCTCCACGAAGAGACATACTCTATATTCATTGAAAATTCCCAAGTATATTTCGAGTCCATTCTTGTCACACAAACAAAAATTCCGTCCTTAAAGATCAAAATAAATAAAAGCGTCTATTAGTATCGTAATAATAATAATAATAATAATAATAATAATAGTAGTGATAGGTCAAGCTGATAAATTATTAAAACGGGAACGAAGGATATTACGGAAGATTTGAGGCAACAGATGGGTTGATGGGCAGGTACGATTGAGATCCAGTAAAGAACTAACTGTACACTAAGATAGAACCAATAATGCCGTTCATCAAAAAGAAAAATTGTTGTTCTACGGGCACGTGTTTCGTACGACTTATGACTGACTGACTAGGAAAATCTGGATTTTCACAAAGCCAAAGGCAACCAAATGGAGATGGTTCCAAGCATATGAGAAAAATCTGATGCAAATTGGTATTCCAGAAACAAAAATCCACGGCAGATTTGAATTTCGACAAAGGGTTAAAGTTATCAAAATTTGAAAGTGGAATCTGGGCCCAGGAGACGGAGAGGGTCTCTACCAGATGCACGAAAGAAGGAACTGATCGATGGACTCAAGAAATACTGGGAGATGTCAAGGCTGGTAGAAGAACAAGTTCTAGACACAATTAAAATTGATTGTTAAAATGCAGTCCATACAAGCTTAATTCAATTTTTTTTAGCGTATGGCTTTTAGTGCCGGGAGTGTCCGAGGACATGTTCGGCTCGCCAGTTTTGTAGCTGCTTCGAGACGGACACCCAATGGGTGAGCTACAAGTACCGTTGGGGAGAAAAGTTGTAATGGAAGGACGGGGAGTTGGAAGGTAGCGGCTGTGGCCTATAGTTAGGGACCAACCCCGGCATTTGCCTGGAAAGAAGATGGGAAACCACAGAAGACCATCTTCAAGGTTGCCGGCGGGGCGATTCGAACCTCCTCGCCTCCCGGATGTGAGCGACTGCCATCAGTCCTGCCGTAACGACCACGGCTAACTCACCTGGTTTAATTCAAATGGAAAATATGAAAAGAAGAAAATGATAATAATTATAAAAAATAGAAATAAAAATAAAATAAAAATAAAAATAAAACAAAAATAGAAATAAAAAAGAAATTTAAAATTATAAATGAAGAAAACTAAAAACTAAAATTAAAATAAAAATAAAAATAAATATAAAATAAAATAATATAAATATAAATATAAATATAAATATAAATATAAATATAAATATAAATATAAATATAAATATAAATATAAATATAAATATAAATATAAATATAAATATAAATATAAATATAAATATGAATATAAATATAAATATAAATATAAATATGAATATGAATATGAATATGAATATAAATATAAATATAAATATAAATATAAATATAAATATAAATAAAAATATGAATATAAATATAAATATAAATATAAATATAAATATAAATATAAATATAAATATGAATATGAATATGAATATGAATATGAATATGAATATGAATTTGAATATGAATATGAATATGAATATGAATATGAATATAAATATAAATATAACTATAAAAATGAATATGAATATGAATATGAATATACATATAAATATAAATATAAATATGAATATGAATATGAATATGAATTTGAATTTGAATATGAATATGAATATAAATATAAATATAAATATAAATATAAATATAAATATAAATATAAATATAAATATGAATATGAATATGAATATGAATATGAATTTGAATATGAATATGAATATAAATATAAAAATGAATATGAATATGAATATGAATATGAATATGAATTTGAATATAAATATAAATATAAATATAAATATAAATATAAATATAAATATAAATATAAATATAAATATAAATATAAATATAAATATAAATATAAATATAAATATAAATATAAATATAAATACAAATACAAATACAAATACAAATACAAATACAAATACAAATATAAATATAAATATAAATATAAATATAAATATAAATATGAATATGAATATGAATATGAATATGAATATGAATATAAATATAAATATAAATATAAATATAAATATAAATATAAATATAAATATAAATATAAATATAAATATAAATATAAATATAAATTAAATATAAATATAAATATGAATATGAATATGAATATGAATATGAATATGAATATGAATATGAATATAAATATAAATATAAATATAAATATAAATATAATTATAAATATAAATATAAATACAAATATAAATATAAATATGAATATGAATATGAATATAAATATAAATATGAATATGAATATGAATTTGAATTTGAATTTGAATATGGATATGAATATAAATATGAATATAAATATAAATATAAAAAAAGTCCTCTCGGCACGCCGGAAGGCGGAGGTAGATTTCACCGGACAAACTTGGAGATAGGCGAAAATAGGCAGAATATGCAGGTTTTCGTAGAAGGATCAGACCTCATTTATCGCGTGAAAGTATTTTATAATTGGAGATTAATTAACTTTGTTTGTCTTCATTTTAAACATATTTTAAACATTTTATTGTCTTACGGGGACGGAAACCTTCTTGTCATTTGGAGTCCATTTTTAGCCTATTTTCAATTTTGAAAAAAAATAGGCTTATGAGATCACCTTTTGTCCGTGTGTGTGTGCGTGTGTGTGTGTGTGTGTGAGGTGTGGGTGTGTGTCCCCCCCTAATAAAATCTAAACGGCTGGAGCGATTTCAGTGAAACTCAGTAAGTTCATAGCACTATTCCCGGCGACGTCGACCGTGCCCATCGAATTTTGTTACGTCTCACCAATCCAACATGGCGGCTGTGCGAAATATTTCACTAGCATTCAGTATCTCCGAAACTATAACGGATATCGCCCTGAAATTGTGTACGGTGATAAAGGGTACTACTAGAAGTTCACCTATGAAACTTTCAAAAACCTGGTTACTACATAACCAACATGGCGGCCAAGCGAAGTGGAGACTTTTAAATAGAACTTTCTCGCGATTTAACTATCCAAACGTAATGAAACTTGGTACAGCAAATATTTATACACATTGCAATGCACTGGAATCTAATTTAGTTCAATTGTTTACATAACCTCAAAATGGCGCCTGTGCGAAATATTTCACTGACATTCTATATCCCCGAAACTATTACAGATATCACCCTGCAATTTTGTACGGTGATAAAGGGTACTGATACAAGTTTACCTATGTATAATTCATAAACCAGTAAAGTACAAAACGAACATGGTGACCAAGCGAATTTGAAATATTTTAATAGACTTTTCTCGTGAGTTAACTCTCTGAGCGCAGTGAAATGTGGTACAGTAAATGATTTTGCAAATTGTAATGTACTGCCATCTAATTTAATTCAATTGTTTACATAACCTCAAGATGGCGGCTGTGCGAAATTTTAAAATTAAGTTTTTATTTCTTGTGTCGTAATCATGCGATCGAAGTGAAAGTTTGAATAATGAACCTAGGCAATAAGTGACCTTGAATGGTACATAACTCTATGGCCTATACATATAACAATCCTAAATGGCAAGCTTCCGTAATATTTAGACGGTTCTGAATATATATGAATCTTTTACAGCAACCAAACTGAAATTTTTATGTTCATAGAGACTATGAACATATGTTCACCTATAGGACTTTCAGTAACCTCGTGAGCACGAATCCAACATGGCGGCGACGCGAAGTATAAATATTTAAATGGACGTTTCTCGCGAATTAACTATCCGAGTGCCGTGAAACGTTGCACGTTTTAAATGCTTACACAAATGTTGATCCACTGGCATCTAATTTATTTCAATTGTTTGCATAATCACAAGATGGCTGCTGTGCGTAATTTTAAAATCTCGTTTTTACTTCTTGTGTTCTTATCATGCGATTGAAGTTTGAATACCACACTTACACAATAATCTTAATATAATAGTACAAAAATAAAAATCCAACCTGGCGACCGTCTGAAATATTTAGACGGTTCTCAATATCTACGAATCTGTTACAGCAATTAAACTGAAATTTTGTATGTTGATAGAGGCAATTAACATGAGCAGGATATATGAAAATGGCTGTACAGTTCTTCACGGAACTACTTGTTATACTTGTGGTCACACTGTCCTTATGCAAGGTTTCGACACTGATGTGTAACTATGTAACGGTCTGTTACTTCTTCACGCAAAATTATATCTCCCGCAGAGATGTTGGTTGGTTCCTCAGTTTAGGGGCTGCGACAACGCGGTCATATAACCCCGTGTACTTTGGGTGAGTGTAGAATCTGTCTGATAAACGGTGTGAATTGTGATGGCTGTATTAGTCTGTAATTCAGGTAAGGAATGCAGACGCTAAATTTCAAGCAGTAGTTCCTAATGTTTTGCTACCAGATACTATCGTCAACGCCACCCAGCTGTGAACTTGGCTACTGGATGCCACCTCAATCAGCAACTCGCAACGAACGTTGGAACTTCCCCTCCAAAGGAAAGCTTACTGAGGGATTTTTAGCGCTCTTAGAAAATCCGACGACTTTGGCCGGCTTTGAACCCGCGACCTTGGGCATAGAAGTTCAGCATGCTACCAGTTACGTCACCGAAGCCGCTTCACACTTAGTCAGATGGAAATCTGAATCTGATCTCGCGCAAGTGCGTTGTCATGGCAACGTCTGATGGCTCATCCCTCATCAATTTAGTAGTGTTGCCATGTCAACCACTGATAGCTCTTGGCATTTTCTTAGAATTCCGAAATCATTTTTCTCATCCCTTGGCGCAATGGTGGCTCATATCAAAAATTCTTTCAGACAAACGTTTTAGGTAATTATTAGGGGAATATTGTCCATTTTGTACGGTTTTGATATTGTGCCTATTAACAGAGATATGATTAATGTTTCCCGAAAAAAACACTTTTTCCCACCCCTTTGGTCAATGGTTGGTGCTATCAAAAAACGTTTCAAACATAAATTTCTGAGCATTATCCGACACATAGTATGAACTTTGAACGGATTCGATATTTCACATATTAAGAGAGTTATAGCAATATTTCATTTTTTCGAAAAAAAAAGTCCCCCATTTTCATCCCCTTCGACCGATTTAGCCCAGTAACGAACTCGTCCGAGATTTTATGGGTATACATATTCGGTAAAAAATTCAAAGTGATTGGTGCAAAATTACGGCAGTTATCGTGCCCACAAGAAACTGATATACATATATACATATATTACATAAATTATATATAAACTTTTGAACTGACGGTGGTTTTGGGGTCTGGGGGATGTGAAACGCGAAGATATGTCGAAATTTTCCGGAAATCGAAACATGGTACCCATTGCAATAGTTAGCTTTCTAATGAAATCTACCTAAAATACTGCCGTCAACGACGCCTAGCTGTGAACTTGGCTACTAGATGCCACCTCAATCAGCAACTCGCAACGAACGTTGGAACTTCCCCTCCGAAGGAAAGCAAACTCAGGTTTTTTAGCGCTCTTAGTAAATCCGACGACTTTAGCCGGGTTTGAACCCGCGACCTTGGGCATAGAAGTTCAGCATGCTACCAGTTCCGATACCGAAGTCGCTTCCCACTGACATATGAAACCTGAATGTGATCTCGTGCAGTGGCGTTGTCATAGCAACTGCTGATGGTCATCCCTTATCAATTAAAAGTAAAGTTGTCATGGCAACCTCTCTTGGCACTTGGCATTTTCTTATAATTTAAATCATTTTGTTCACCCCGTGGCGTAATGGTGGGTCATATCAAAAATTCTTTCAGACAAAAGTTTTAGGTAATTATTGGAGGAATATTGTCCATTTTGTGCGGTTTTGATATTGTGCCTATTAACAGAGATATGATTAATGTTTCCCGAAAAACCCACTTTTTCCCACCCCTTTGGTCAATGGTTGGTGCTATCAAAAAACATATTTGACATAAATTTTTGGCACTTATCCGACACATATTATGAACTTTGAAGGGATTCGATATTTCATGTATTAAGAGAGTTATAGCGATATTTCACTTTTTCGAAAAAAGCCCCCCATTTTTACCCCCTTTGACCGATTTTTCCCATTAACGAACTCGACCGAGATTTTATAGGGATACATATTATGTAAAAAATTCAAAGTGATTGGTGCAAAATTACGGCAGTTATCGTGTCCACAAGAAACTGATATATATATATATATATATATATATATATATATAGATAGATAGATAGATACATATATACATAAATTATATATAAACTTTTGAACTGACGGTGGTTTTGGGGTCTGGGGGATGTGAAACGCGAAGATATATCGAAATTTTCCGGAAGTCGAAACATGGGACCCATTGCAATAGTTAGCTTTCTAAAGAAATCTACCTAATATAAAAATGAATATGAATATGAATATGAATATGGATATGAATATGAATATGAATATGAATATGAATATGAATATAAATATAAATATAAATATAAATATAAATATAAATATAATAACTGTCTGGCTTTGTGTCGAAGCTTTTAGTCCGAAGGGTCCCAGGTTCGATTCCCTGCTGATTCATGGGATTTCAACTTCGGAGGCTTAATTCCCCAGACTTGAAGATTGGGTGTTTGTGACGTCTCTATCCTTAACTTCATCCCCATCAGGACGGGGATCAGTTTGAATCAATTTGAATCGGGGATCAGGCGTCAATTTGAATAAAAAAAGAACGAACACCACGCCTCATACCATTGTTATTATTAATAATTATTAATTTATATTTTAATTAGTTAATAATAAATAGTCTAGTAATGCAAATTCTACGTAACTCACTCTTCTGTTGGAACCTGTCTAAAGGAAGAGATACAGTTTTGTTGTACACCATACGAAAGAAACAACTTTCGACCTATAAACCAGTCAATCTGGGCTACTAAAGATTTTGTGAAGCTGTGGACTCTTGAGCGAAGCTGGCAAGCAGTCCGTCATGTTGTCCAGCTGTCCCCAGCACGAAACTCTTCCAGTGCAGAGAGACACAAGCATGCTCTAGTGACGTCCACAATGTGATTTAATTTCTACTCTATCTTTTATTCTCCGTTCCTTTCTTAGAGACGGTTCCAGCGTGTCTTGTTGATTACTTGACACTGCAGTTGGATGAGTTCTTCTTTTGTGGTATGGGACAGACACCAGATCTCATTTCTCAAGCTCTTTTCTCGTTGTATTTATTTTCTTGTGCTCTCTGACGTGCCACTTGGACGGCAAATCGTGTGGCTGGGAGGAAGAAGGAAGAGATCTGGCTTTGGTTGAAATAAGGTAATAGTACTGAAAAGAGGTGAAATGAGTAGACTTGTCGTATTTAAAACTTCTTTTGTGGAGAATTAGATTGCTTTCTCAGGATTAGTATCCATTGACATAGCCTCTTTCCTCATATACCAGCCTGACCTTCTTCCCACACAAAGTAATTTTACACCCTCCACCACACGCCACACATGGCCACTTCGTGGTGTGGTGGTTAGCATTCTAGACTAACGCCTTGGAGGTATGGGTTCGATTCCCGGCTCTGCTAAGAAATGTAATTCAGGTCTGAGGGCTGGAACAGGGTACACTCAATCTCGTGAGGTAAAGCTGAGAAGAGGTGGGTTCAATTCTCACCTCAGATATCCAGGCGAATGCCGGGATGGTTCCTAACTTAAGGTCATGGCCATCTTCTTCCCAATCCTTACCTGCATTATAAATAAGCACACTACTGCAATCATCACAACAACACAGGTTATCAGACAAATAGAAAGTTTTGTTTAATATTTTTCAATTTAACTATACATACACCCAAGTACATGAAGCTAAACGACTAAGCCCCTCAAATAAAATAACATCAGTCTACTTCGTGGTGTAACGGCTAGCATTCTTGACTGTCGCCCCTGAGGTCCGGTTTCGATTCCCAGCTCTGGCAAGAAATTAAATTCTGGTCAGAGGGCTAGACGGAGACCCACTCTGCCACGTGAGGCAAAAATGAGGAGAGATGGGTGCGATTTCTCCCTCAGCCAACCTGGAAGTAGTTTTCCGTGGTTTTCTACTTCTACTGCAGGCGAATGATGGGATGGTTCCTAAGTTAAGCCACGACCGCTAGCTTCCCAAACCTCACCTGAATTACAAATACACACATTAATACAGCCATCGTATTACACAGATTATCAGACAACATTCCACTCTCACCCAAGTGCACGGGGTTAAATGACTGCAGTGTCCAAACCCCTCAAATGAAACAACAACACGCCCCGCAATGAATCCAAATATACTTTGATATTGATAGACCAAAGGTTATGCAGCTTAAAGCGTAATCAACCTAAATAGAGGATGGCGGTGGGGCATGTTGTAATATAAATTAACTGTGTGTATAAATGGGCCGTTCCTTATTATCGGCCGGCGATATTTGCATGCGCAGTGGTGTTTCAGTATACAGTGAGCCCACATACGTGTGCGAACAGTGCAAATGACGTGCACAATGTCTCCACGCGTAATGAAATGAAATGAAAACCCACAGCCTGTTTCCTGTCGACCGAGCACGTCAGGAATCTAGCGGCGAGGATATGAACTGTACCGGCTGCCGAAACCTGTCGCACTCCTCTTGGGCAGTAATTAAATGACAGATGAGAGGAAATGAGAATGGAGAGTGTTGCTGGAATGAATCCATGCGTAATGCATGCGCATATTGAGTCTGTCGGGTCCCAGTGTTCTATTCGAGTTGACAGTGAGGACATGTGAGCGCCTAGAATTAGGGACGGGGATGGTGTAGGTGCCACGGGACAAGAAATAAGATACTATCCTTGAAGGAGGGTGGAGAAACCCGGGGAAAATGATAGTCTCTTTTTCCACCCAGCCTACTTGAAACAATTCGGGAATTGTACGGTGTGAAGGTCGTTCTGGCGAAATGGTATTGCCCTTGCCTAGAAAACAGGAGTACTTTGTTTCATATTTGGTTGGTTGGTTAGTTCCTCAGTTTAGGGGCTGTGACAACGCGGTCATATAGTCCCGTGTCCTTTGGGTGTGTGTAGAATCTGTCTCATAACCGGTGTTAATTGTGAAGGCTGTATTAGTGTGTATTATCTGTAATTCAGGCAAGGACTGCAGACGATCAATTTCAAGTAGTTCCCACTTTTGCTATCAAAAGCTACCGTCAACGAAACCTAGCTGTGAACTTAGCTACTATATGCCACCACAACCAGTACCTGGCGCTGAACGTTGGAACTTAAATGGCGTTAATCAAATATAACCAACACATTTAGCTTCACACGATTGTAGTTAATGGAAGGTTCTTGTACATGCCATAAATCTATGTCATGGTCAGTGTCCATTTCCTAAAGAAGTACAGTAGATCTCTCATTATAATTCACGGCTTAAACTGAAGATGTGATGTAAGCTATACTTGACATTCCAGTCGCGTTTAGCCACGAAGCAGTGATACCAGTGGAAGTTATCAGACACAATAGTATTAATTTTGAGCTCGTTATAAATGATATCGTCTCAACAGTTTGTACGGACATAACTAATGTGGAGAGTGGTAACATGTGCTATGATAAACGATGCTATGCAACCCTTCGTCACTAGGAGAGCTTATTATCATCTGCAATCTCAGTAAAAAACCATGATGATGGTTATAATGAAGAAAACTGTTTTTTTTAATGAATTCTAACTATTATTCTTAGTTTACAAGCCCTTCTGATGCTTGAGTCTGGCATACGTTCCACTGAATATCAAACTTGATGGATGCGCACGTTTTTTCTACTGATCATCTGTGGCACTTACTGTTGAATTTGAACATGAGCGTTTGCCATCAAGAATATCGAAATTTAATGTTTTCAATCGGTCAACACGATTGTACCCAAGTGCAATGGGTGATTCCCTAATCCTGAAAAAATTACATAAGATTAATAAATAAACGTAGATAGGCAGTTTCGATCGCCAAGCGATCATCATCAGATCCTTTACACTTAGACTATTAAATCTATGTCTATAAGTATGGGTTATAATATTAACAAGTTTGTTTGCGTAATGTGATTATCTGTTTGTTATTAAATGACCAGGTTATTGTGGATTGTGTACTTAGCTGTTTGAGCGATTTGTGGTCCGATTTCGTTCACAGCTCACAATAACCTGACCAATTTATAACAAACACATAATCACACTCAGCAAGCAAACTTAAATGTCATACACCACTATCAGTATCACAACAAAAATCACATAACCTATCTTGATTATTTGTGCTAGTTTAATTGCTTTCTTACTTTGTTGGATACACGATCCGAAGTCGGGACATTTCCTCACTCTCCATTGCTTTCTGTCTATGGCCGTATTATCGTTGGCTTCCAGGGCCTCCTGACTCCACCCGGCCATCTCAACTTTGGTCTACCGAGGGGACTTTTTCCTTGTAGTTTTCCTTGTAACACTATTTTTCTCAGTACATTTCCCAGCCATTCTATTCTTCTGCTCCTTATTACTGCTATCCCATCTGGTTCGTTATACAGTGCGTGTATTTCTGTGTTATTTCTGCTTCTCAAGTTTCCTTAATCTAATACCAACCCGAAGATTTTTCTTAACACTTTGTTTTCAAAACACAATATTCTCTTCTCCATCTTCTTGTTCAATGTCCATGTCTCTGCCTCATATATTAATACTGGTCGCAAAATTGTCTCATAAACACGGAGTTTAATTGCTACTGCAAAAAAGTGTATATATTATAAGTGCCATAACCCATACTTGTAGACATCAATTTAATAGCCTAAGTGTAAAGGATCTGATGATGATAGCTTGACGATCAAAACTGGTCATCCTAGTCTACTGTATTTGTAATGTTTATCAGAATTAGGGAACTACCCTTTTCAATTAGGCACATTCCTGTTGACCGACTGAAAACCATTACATTTCGATTACTAGGGCAACACTCAAAAATGGCTTCCAACACGATAATCTAAAATATCGATTGACATTTTGTGATTATGCGCCTATTTCTTGACTCTCTGTAATGACTTTTTAAAACTAAAGATTTAAGATGTCGCCTCCGTAGCGTAGCGGTCAGCATGGTTAGCTGCCGTCCCGGAGGTCCTGGGTTCGATTCCCGGCTCTGCCACGAAATTTGAAAAGTGGTACTGTACCCTTTTACCTACCAATACCTGTTGAATCCCTGGATAGCAGCTGGATCGTAGAACCTGAAAATGCCCCGGCTCTAAAGACCCCCCAAGTTCTACCAACAGACACAGGGATAATAGGGCCACTCGAATACCTAACAGGATGTATTAAGACTGACCAAAGCTCAGAAAAAGAAAAGACTAGCTCAAAACACAAGAGTTCTTCAAGAGGAAGAAAGAATCTCAAAGGTGTGGAAAACACTAAAATACCTAGCGATGGCCCCCTTAATACACCCTTCCATCACCTCTATAAAGCATCACGCAATAATTAAAACCAAGTAATAAATAGTTTATTGCAAGAATAAACAAGACAGAAAAAATATCAATTTTGTCGATACCACGACCAATCAAAAAAAACTCATTGATTATACTGGATTGTATTTCAAAAAAATTACCCATTATCTCAACTAACTTCTAATTGATTAAAATATAAGGCATATTAATAATAATAATGATCAATCCCATAGGATAAGCATTTACAAAAGAAAAATATTATAAGACTTGAATACATTAAATTCATTTCGGTTCCTTAACTGAAATAACATCTTATACAAAAATATCCTGATTATAATTGATAATCCTACACGACATCTTCAGTAACATTATATGTTCTTGTTATTAAATGAAGAAATTCATATGGCCTATTTACAGAATATAATTTACACAAAATTCCAGAATAATTTCAATTATTCTTTTCCCACTGACTTAATGTCACGACATTCATTTCTGCTTAATATTGTTTCATTTCTAGTTTTAGGGTAATTCTGCCGAACAGTTAAGCTAAGCAAAAATTAATCATAAATTCAGAATTAAATAGTTATCAGTTTCCTTGTTAAACATACATCCTATGGCAAAATCGTTATATTAATTTTACTGGAAATATTGAACCGGATATCCACTCAAGATTCTCAATAATACTGCTCAGAAAAATATTAATCTTCACACAGGCATTTTCACGATAACAGCGATAAAGTCAACTATGACCAAATATTAACCATACTGGGTTAAAAGCAACACCTCTCTAGGTTAAAACCCCAATCAATCTAATCCTGATTGGCACACCTGGCTCAATCCTCAACAAGAAAAATTTGCTTTACAAAGCACTGCATCAATATACTTAAACACAAAGACATTACTCATAGTACATGCCTCTCTAAAGTCGAACATGCACCTATAATAGGAGCCTTACTGTTATAAATCCACAATTATGAAAATCAGCTGTTTATAGAAAAATCTTGAACTCGAGTGCGAAAGAATAATATGATTCTGTAACAGATTACCAACAAAGCCCAGTGGATTTCAGAAATATTCCACCTATCTTTAAAAACTTGCCTTAAATTGATGTATTACATGATCCATAATTCTTAAACGTATGACTTATAGTAAGTCGTCCCTGGGATTATCCTCGCAAATTTGGATGTCGCTCAAATACCCTCTTAATAGAGAAAAACTATTGCACCAAAGGCAATGATATCAATTTAATCCAGTGTTAACTTCATAAGAATAGAAAAGTATAACACTCCCCAACCACACAAACTGAGGTTGTAAAAGCGATCTATAAAGATAAATTCAATCACAAAATAAGATCTTCCCTGAATTTCCCGAACGCGAAAATGTCGATGGATTAGTCCTACAGCATGGATCTAGGTTAGCAACAAAGGCTAAGCGACTAATGACCCATTAGGCAATCCATTTCGAAAATCACGCTCAGAAAATACAAGTTAAATCTGTTAATAAACTGCAGAAAAAATAGTCAATGGACTCGAAGTAACATTCAGAATAACAGGATCCGAAAACTTCCTAATATCGTAATAAGAATACGAAAAGGAAAATTCTCCTCAAAGAATACGATGATCCAAGCGAAAGTGCTTAAAGAACAACACTAGAATATAAAAAAACTCAGTCAAAGTTCTCAAAAGAAAATTGTGTTACTAAAATGTTCTTACACAAGAAAAACTGTAGATCTTCTTCCTACATTTGTTTCTCGACAAATAAGAATGAGCATATTAGTTTAAATACTGTAAAATACTACTGAAATTTTTAATTTATTCATTAAATTACACAAAGGATGCACTCATTTTTATGAGTCAAAATCCTGGCATCATAGAAGGTCAGTTTCGAAATAAACATCGAACCTGCACTTTCTACTCAACCATTTAATCTACAAAATCAAATATGGCAATATTTGGTAGTTCAAAATGTCCACGCTACGCTACTGTAACAAGTTGAAGTGATCTGTACCTTTGTCGAATCTAGATGAGGAAAAAAGGATATCGTTGGCCATACTAAGCTCCAGACCAACAGAACACACGCCGAACTCCAACTGGGTTTCCAGAGAACGAACCAAAGTCCTCCTAGGCTCGAACAACACCCGGTCGGTCGGAATAGTTCCAACATATCCTGGCGATATCTTCCCATACATATTCGAATACCGACGGACGGACCGCACACAGTTTATCAACTCGTCACGAAGCGAGGGTGAACTCGAACAGTCGCTAAATAGTTCCAATGTATGAACGCGAATGTGAACAAGTTCACAAGGGTCGACGCGGCCCCTTGCATCACGAGAGTCGCTTGCACACTTCATGCTAAATGAAAGTTGCTGCCAACATGTCCCCGCTACACCCTGCTAATGCAGTATTCTTATATTAATCTAGCCTACCATCGTAATGGATATAAGCTTCATAGTGTTCCTTCCCTCTGACACCTTGCTTGAGAATGTGCTCTTTTCAAAAAGTATAAGCACTGTGAAGAGTGAATCAAGTCTAGGCTGCATTTCCACGACGGTTTATATGCAGAGTTTTGTGACACATTACAGCTGAGCTCGCGGTCGGGATTATGAAAGTATGCTTCCGCATGGCCCGTTATTAGCTGTCGATACACGGTCGCAAAGATAAACTATTACATGTTTAAGACCATGTCTGAACCTTATTAAACACGTGTATACTTCACGTAGAATGCTGAACGAACTTGCGTATACACTCCAGCGCGGTCACACGTTTTTAAAACTACCGTTAGCTGGCGACTTCACTTTCACTGTTTTCAGGCTCAAACCTCTACGCTGTCGGTTTCTCTACTCATTGCTCTCTGCAGGAGGTCGTCTTGGTCTCACATCCGCTCCCCCACTCCTCCACACGTCACGACTCGATACGAAATATATCGCAGTCGAAACGTAATCAGCAGTGAGTTAACAGATTATCTTCTGTTCTTCATACTTTCTTAATAATAGCTTTCTGCCATGGAAATATACACACAGACATATGTAGCTGCTTACATACAACGCCAAATATGCTTTAATTTGTATTAATCACTCTCAGGTGAATCGATCGATATAGTGTTAGACACAGTCAACATGGTTATTATCGATGACCTTCGGGTTTCTCGTCGGAAACACGAGCTCTGCCGATCTCTTTCTTGATAGCATGACTTTTGCTCGCTGTAGACCAGCTGTAATTATAGACTTCAGAGGCTAGTTAGGAAGTTACAGGGTGTTCCCAAAATACTGTAACCATGCCTGTACTTAAGACCTTTTTGAATAATGGTGCATTTTCCCTTTGATACCTTAAATAAAAGTCTCCTTAACTTTTATTTACACCATTCCAGGTAATCTCGGCATATGTAGCATTATTCAGTCAACACTCAGACTATCTTCTTCACATATCTTTTCAGGTTTTTTGCATTGAAACGACCTATCATTTCTCTTCCATTTAGGCTTACTACCTCATAACAATTATTTCCGAACGACCTAGCGATTTTATAGGGTCCGTGGAAGACATAGGAAAACTTGGTGAATTGCTTCTTAGCCACATCTGCTTTCGTCGGTTTCTTGACGAGAATCATCTCGCCTACTCTCATCGGTGGCCGATATCTTTTATTTCTGATTCGTTTATGCCGCTTCTCGGCTGCATCCATCAAGCTTTCTCTAGCTGAATTAATTCTTCCTTGGACTGTAGGCTCCCCGTCCTTAGGTAGAAATCTCACGATCTCTGTCCAGGCTCTTTCTGGCCTCTTATTATGGTGAACAACCATAGGTATGTCTGATAAGCTCTCATGGAATGTGGAATTCATGCATCTTTCCATGAGTGGGATGAATTTGACCCAGCTCGCATGATCCTCAGGACAGTAAATTCTCGCGAACTTGCTAATTTCTGCCATAACACGTTCCGAGACGTTAGATTCCGGATATCTAACGCTAGAAAACACGTGCTTGACACCAAGCCTAATCATGGCATTCTCAAATTCCATCGAAGTGAATTGAGCTCCGTGATCCGATAGGAGAGTTACAGGTTTTCCCGCCTTAGAAAACACACTGTTTACAAGACGGCTAAGGACTTGGGCTGTAGTGGCCCTCTGCATAGGATCGAGGGTCACGTATTTTGAGAAAGCATCGATTGTGACTAGGAGAAACTGGTTTCCCCTAGCCCCCTTCGGGCAAGGACCGAAGATATCGCAAGCCATTAGCTCTCTCGGCCTTTCTGGATTAATGGCTCGAGGTCTCTCTTTTGATAACGCCGACGGGTGTTTCCCTCGTTGGCACTCCTGGCATGATCTGATAATGGCTGCTATAGTGCCCCGCATCTTGGTCCAGGTGAATGTCTCCAATAGCGTTCTAAACGTTTTGTCGACACCCCCATGGCCAATGGTGCAGTGAGCTAACCACATCAACCCATTTATCAGTTTAGGAGGGACTACAATTCTAATTTTCGTCCTCTCTCGGTCAATATTTACAAACGACGTCATCACACACCAGAAATTTCTCAGATCGCTTCCTAGTCTGCTCGTAGTCAAGATCGGTATGGTCCATTGCACCTCTCAAAAACCTGTACATATGTCTAGTTGGGGTGTGTCTCTTCTGTGACACCGCTATCTTCTTTAGCTTCTCCAGGGTGAGTTCGTGTTCCCTCTCCAACTGTACAGTGTTAATCTCGATCTTACTAACTGGATTTCTTGAGAGTGCATCCGCGAGCAGATTATCCTTTCCAGGCTGATGCACGATGGTGGCATTGAACTGCTGGAGAAACAATGTCCACCTCGTCAATCTGTCACTGGAAAGATCAGTTTGCATCATAAACTGAAGCGCTCTATGATCCGTGATAATGACCACTCGATGTCCTATCAGAAGTTTCTTCCACTTTTGAAGAGCAGATATGAATGCCAAAGCTTCGAGCTCAGAGGTAAAATAATTCTTTTCGTGTTCCTGCAGCTTTCTGCTGTGGAAGTCCAAGTAGTGCTTCCTCCCCTCCTCATCCTTTTGGTAGAGGACAGCACTAATACCAACTTTTGAAGCATCAGACTCGATGTAAAATATCCGATCAAACTCAGGATATTCCAGCTTAACACAATTTTGGAGCATGAGCTTGGCCTCTTCAAATGCCCTATTCGTATCCTCTGTCCATTTCCATTTATTATTTTTCTTTAATGCTTCATACAAAGGGGCCATAGTAGTTGAGTATCCCTGACAGTGGCTACTCAAGAACTGGCACATACCCAGAAACTCACGGAGCTGCTTTACTTTTGCGGGACGAGGGAATTTTGAAATGGCGTCTATCTTCTT
Source organism: Meconema thalassinum (assembly GCA_946902985.2). NCBI lineage: Eukaryota > Metazoa > Arthropoda > Insecta > Orthoptera > Tettigoniidae > Meconema > Meconema thalassinum. The sequence goes on along the minus strand of OX336390.1, from coordinate 264,060,610 downwards.
CAAGTTTGGGTGATACCCAAACTGATCAATAGTATGGCATAGGAACTTGATAGATTCATGCATGAATTGACACTTATGCATGTTGACCTTAATATTGGCCTCTCTTAAATTCTCGAATAGCTGTTTCAAGTGCACAAGATGTTCTTGGACATTCGTTGAAGAAATTATCAAGTCATCGATATAGCAAATAACGTTACGTTTCACGCTTTCCGTTAATTTGCTATCTAGAGCTCTGATCAAGGCCGGACCGCTATTCACCATTCCAAAAGGAACGCGACAGAAAACATACGTGGTCTGATCGAATAAGAATCCGGTGTATTGCCGGCTATCTTCCTCCAGCTCTACTTGATAGAAGGAAGCGGTTAGGTCTAGGACGCTGAAACACGCTTTACCTTTGAACTTTTTCAAAAGTTCTCTAATTTTTGGTGGACGGTCAGTTTCTAACATGATTCTCGTGTTGATCTTCCTGGCATCTAAACAAAGCCTCAGTTGTCCGTTCGCTTTCTTTAACACAGTTATCGGATTCAAATACGAAGAAGCCTGTTTTTTTATTATACCATCTCTCTCCATTTTATCTATGATCTCATTGACCTCATCATGGTATTTTTCTGGGATAGGATAAAGCTTGGCTTGGTAAGGGGATACATCTATTAGCCTAATCTGGTACTTGAAGTCTCTAATCAAGCCAGGTTTATCATCGAAGATGTCCGCAAATTGACAAATCAAGTCGTCAAATTCTTCTTTCACGTTTTTAAATCCCTCGGCTTTCAAGGTATATTGTTCCCTCACTTGCTCAGTTTCTTCAACTACGTGATCCAGGATTTCCATTCTAGGGATATCTCTATTAATTTCGTTTCCATCCATTTCTTCCATCACTACATCCTCTGTACTTTCTTCCTTGAATCTTATTATTCCTTTGTCCATGTCGATGATTGCCCTAGCTTGAGTAATAAAATCGATCCCTAGTATCACGTCAAAATTAATATTCTTAACTACTATGAAAATATGTTCGTAACTTCTCTGATTGATCCAGAATTTCATTAGAATCTGCACTTTGCATTTCATAGTTTTATCCTTAAATATCCCACGAATTTTTGTTGGAGATGCTGGAAGAATGGTAAATTGGTTTTCTGGTTTCAATCTCTCAAAACAGTCCTCGTCAACTATTGAGATCATAGCACCTCTGTCCATCAAAGCTTTACAATGTTGTATACCAATTAGTATATCAATAACGGGAAGTTCAACTATCCTTCCTCTTGGTTTCGTTTCTGGTTCAAATAGAAGGTCTTCGTCAGTAGCTTCAAATATTTCAAAAATCGTGATAACAGAGGAATGCGTGGCAACGTCAGTTATTAATTTCGCCCGGAAATTGGCGTTTTTTTTCTAGATCCGGAGCTCTTTCTGAACTCCGACCTTCTCTGCTAGTACTGGGTCGTGACTTATCCGGATTTTCATCCTTTCTTTCCTTCGATTTTCTTCCTTCAACCTCCGTGGACTTATCTCGCCCTCTCTTGAGCATCTCCTGTTGCACTTTCTTATCGGATGCCTCCGTCCGATAATTGTTGTATCTTGAGTACCCTTGATTTTGTCTCTTATCTCTGTTTTCATGGGTATCCCTATCATTCCTATTATATCTGTTATCTCGATTATTTTGATCATATCTGTAATTCCTGTTATAAGGTGTTTCTCGATGATCATTCCGGTTTCGATCATTATCTCTTCGATAGAAATTTCTCTCCTCGTAGCGACGTTGCCATGGCCTCTCCTGGGCGTCCCTACGTTGGTTTTCCCATCTCCTCTCTTCCTGATGGGTATTTCTAATAGGACCCATTCTATCATCTCTTCTTTGCCCAAAACGATCCGTCTGCTGTGTACGGTTCATCATTACCGCGTTTACAACTTTCGATTCCTGCCTGGCATTTTTGACTATGGTAGGTTGCGTCATCATACTCATATGATCTAATCGACGTAACAAGTCATCTAACGACGTTAAAGACGATACTCCGGAAGAAATAATTGATCTCCTTACTTCCGCAGGCAATTGACGTGAGATAGCTTCAAGGAGTTCTTCCTGGGTTAACGGCGGCTGAAGAAAACGGAGTTTAGCTAACTGACACGCAAAGTACTCAGCATAGCTGGTTGGTCCTGTACTGGAGTACTTGCGTGAATAGACTTCCGATCTCACATTTTGTTGGACCTCGATCGACCAAAATCTTTGTATGAAGGCTTCCGAAAACTGTTCAAAATTGTCAAATGTGTAACGAAAAGCCCTGAACCATTGTAACGGAGCATCGGTAAGAAACCTTTCCACCATACGTAGCTCACGCTCACGTGGCACATGTGACTCCAAAAAGTAATCTCTTAATGTCCTGACAAATTCGATTGGTGTCATTCCATCCAAGTTGCTAAACTTCCTAGGTTTGTCATCAAAGTTTCGTATTATGGTTACATTCGGTGTCCTTTCCAATGATTTCGAAGTATAATCATCCACGCCTACGTTGGGGTTCGGAGAACTAAAAGTTTCCCTGCTTGTTCGAATGGGACTCGAATGTTCCATTTGACTGAGCCGAACGTTGGGTTCGTTGTTGGGAGATTCCTGCATCATCCTTTCCCTACCATCAGGTACTATCACTTCAGGTTGTTCAACTACCACTCTAAAATCGGACTGTAAAAGTGATCGCAATTGATCTTTTAGCGTATCTAAATTGATATGCCCCTCTAGATTAATTTGCTGGAGACCCTTTCTAATTTCATTAATCTCGGAAGTTTTCTTCTCCCTGACCTCATTTAACTCTATCTTACTTTGGTCGACTTTAGTTTCAACACTGTTAATACGTTTCTCTAAATCGGATATGTTATTAACATGTGTATTTTGAATTCCATCCATTCTTTTGCTTAGATCTTCCCTAACATTTATTATGTCTTTGCTATTAGTTGCAAGACCAGTGGCAAGTTTAGATTCTAACTTAGATTTCTCAACTTTAAAACATTCCTCATTAATTTTCATGATATCTTGACGAAATGTTAAAATATTATCTCTTATGATCCCTTTCAATTCGATGTCAAAATCATCCCTGAGAAGTTTCGTATGATCAGTGACTTGAGATCGGAGTGTCCCCATTTCACATTTCAACTGCTCCAGGCTATTCTGGGTATGATTAGTGTCATGGGAAAACTGTAGCTGAAGTGCTTCTAATTTTTTTTTACTGAGCTTCACACTTTTTTCAAAGTCTAGTCTAATCTCAACTTGAAACTCTTTATTAGATTTTTCTAGCTCCATTAACTTAATCTCCGTCTGATTTTGACTAGATTCGATTTTTTGGACCTCTAGCTCCATTTTATTTTGACTGGATTCTATTAATCCCACATCTGTTCTTAAATCATTGATTTGGGATTGCATAATCCTTACATTAGAGTTTACATCCTTTACTGTTTCCTCAAATCCCCTTTGACTAGTCTGAACATTGTTAAGATCTGTTTGCATTGAAGTTTGACTATTTTGCATTGATGTTTGACTAGTTTGGATATTGTTAAGATCTGTTTGCGTTGAAGTTTGACTAGTTTGGATTCTTTCTTGGGCAACCTGTACCAAGCCAACATTAGCCCGTAGTGTACTGATATATAGTTGTGTTTTTCTATTATCGTCCTGGATATCTTCGATATTAGATTCTACACTAGTAACCTTCTTTTCTACCCTTTTAGAACTGTCATTGATAGCCTTCAAGGAGGATTGCATAGTATCAATTTCCCCCCTGATACCTTCAGCAACTGCATCTTTTATCACTCCCTGACTTTGAATAACAGTTTCAGACATATGGTCTAATGCAGATTTAGTTTGGACCTTAATATTTTCTATGTCCTGATTCAAATTGTCCATTTTATGTTGAATAATTTCAAACATCTTCTTAACGTCACCAACAGTCACCATATTACTTTCAGACATGCTTCACTACACTTCACAAGAAATAAGAATACCACACCAACAAAGCACAGCGAGAACATCCACAAACAACCACCATTTACCATACATGCTCATTCTTATTGTCTGGCGTTACCTTAAAATAAGCTTATGTCTAAACACAAAGTGCCCCATTTGATTTGGGATCGACCATATACAAGTGCGTGTTGGTTTATATCGGTGAAGGTCTATGATTCTACCATTACTTAAATTTTAAATTTACTGCAAATACTTCTATTTTTAATGATGTCAGCAATGATCATCAGCCGGAAACAAGTAGAACAAATTATTAACAAAGCGTGTGGCACCACTCCAATACATAAAATAAAATAAAAATTAATAATGGTTGCAATACCACTTGTAAGTCAAGTAGCTCGAGTATCCTCGTAATTGCTTTGTTCCATAGGAATTCCAATAGTTCGAGCCAAAATATTGGTTCACCATTATTTTATCGCCTTGATTCATAGTCACACGAGAAACACGGTGTTCCAATTCGCGATCTGTGTTACATGATCATAACACTAATTTCCACTTGTACTTTCAGTTTCAATTTTGGCGGAATTATGGCATTCAACTCCCTGGTATTCGCTCTGGTATTCCAGTTTTTCGAAGCCCCTGAGCTGGGCGCCACCTAATGTACCCTTTTACCTACCAATACCTGTTGAATCCCTGGATAGCAGCTGGATCGTAGAACCTGAAAATGCCCCGGCTCTAAAGACCCCCCAAGTTCTACCAACAGACACAGGGATAATAGGGCCACTCGAATACCTAACATGATGTATTAAGACTGACCAAAGCTCCGAAAAAGAAAAGACTAGCTCAAAACACAAGAATTCTTCAAGAGGAAGAAAGAATCTCAAAGGTGTGGAAAACACTAAAATACCTAGAGATGGCCCCCTTAATACACCCTTCCATCACCTCTATAAAGCATCACGCAATAATTAAAACCAAGTAATAAATAGTTTATTGTAAGAATAAACAAGACAGAAAAAATATCAATTTTGTCGATACCACGACCAATCAAAAAAAAACTCATTGATTATACTGGATTGTCTTTCAAAAAAATCACCCATTATCTCAACTAACTTCTAATTGATTAAAATATAAGGCATATTAATAATAATAATGATCAATCCCATAGGATAAGCATTTACAAAAGAAAAATATTATAAGACTTGAATACATTAAATTCATTTCGGTTCCTTAACTGAAATAACATCTTATACAAAAATATCCTGATTATAATTGATAATCCTACACGACATCTTCAGTAACATTATATGTTCTTGTTATTAAATGAATAAATTCATATGGCCTATTTATAGAATATAATTTACACAAAATTCCAGAATAATTTCAATTATTCTTTTCCCCCTGACTTAATGTCACGACATTCATTTCTGCTTAATATTGTTTCATTTCTAGTGTTAGGGTAATTCTGCCGAACAGTTAAGCTAAGCAAAAATTAATCATAAATTCAGCATTAAATAGTTATCAGTTTCCTTGTTAAATATACATCCTATGGCAAAATCGTTATATTAATTTTACTGGAAATATTGAACCGGATATCCACTCAAGATTCTCAATAATACTGCTCAGAAAAATATTAATCTTCACACAGGCATTTTCACGATAACAGCGATAAAGTCAACTATGACCAAATATTAACCATACTGGGTTAAAAGCAACACCTCTCTAGGTTAAAACCCCAATCAATCTAATCCTGATTGGCACACCTGGCTCAATCCTCAACAAGAAAAATTTGCTTTACAAAGCACTGCATCAATATACACACATCAAAAAAAGTTTTGCATCACCTCGGTTCCCAGATCTCCGGCATATAGACGTTGACTGTGTATATTGTATCCAAGATACAGTCCCTTTGACTGTTCATAGATGTCACTAAAACTGCTTAAAGATGTAAACAACCATGCATGAGCAGGGCCTATTAGACGGAGGGGGTACGACAGCCGATCAGTTCCAGTCATTCCACCAGGACGAAGGTACGCTGCTCATGTTGTCTGTAGTTCTACCATGCCTAGAAGGTCAATACCGCAGTTCGATCGCGTCCGCATTGTTACTTTGTGTCAAGAAGGGCTCTCAACAAGGGAAGTTTCCAGGCGTCTCAGAGTGAACCAAAGCGATGTTGTTCGGACATGGAGGAGGTACAGAGATACAGGAACTGTCGATGACAGGCCTCGCTCAGGCCGCCCAAGGGCTACTACTGTAGTGGATGACCGCTACTTACGGATTGCCGCTCGGAGGAACCCTGATAGCAATGCCACCATGTTGAATAGTGCGTTTCGTTCAGCCACAGGACGTCGTGTTTCAACTCAAACTGTGCGCAATAGGCTGCATGATGCGCAACTTCACTCCCGACGTCCATGGCGAGGTCCAGCTTTGCAACCCCGACACCATGCAGCGCGGTACAGATGGACCCAACAACATGCTGAATGGACCCCACGGAATTGGCATCACGTTCTCTTCACCGATGAGTGTCGCATATGCCTTCAACCAGACAATCGTCGGAGACGTGTTTGGAGGCACCCTGGTCAGGTTGAACGTCTTAGACACACTGTCCAGCGAGTGCATCAAGGTGGCGGTTCCCTGATGTTTTGGGGTGGCATTATGTGGGGCCGACGTACGCCACTGGTGGTCATGGAAGGCTCCGAAACGGCTTTACGATACCTGAATGACATCCTCCGACCCATAGTGCAACCATATCGGCAGAATATTGGAGAGGCATTTGTCTTCATGGACGACAATTCTCGACCTCATCGTGCACATCTTGTGAATGCGTTCCTTCAAGATAACGACATCGCTCGACTACAGTGGCCAGCATGTTCGCCAGACATGAACCCTATCGAACATGCCTGGGATATGTTGAAAAGGGCTGTTTATGGACGTCTTGACCCACCAACCACTCTGAGAGATTTACGCCGAATTGTCGTTGAGGAGTGGGACAATTTGGACCAACAGTGTCTTGATGAACTTGTGGATAGTATGCCACGACGAATACAGGCATGCATCAATGCAAGAGGACGTGCTACTGGGTATTAGAGGTAGTGGTGTGTACTGCAATCTGGACCACAAATGCTGAAAGTCTAGCTGTATGATGGTACAACATGCAATGTGTGGGTCTCATGAGCAATAAAACGAGCTGAAATGTTGATTGTGTTGATCTCTATTCCCTTTGTATTTAAAGGTTCCGGAACTCTTGGAACCGAGGTGATGCAAAACTTTTTTTGATGTGTGTACTTAAACACAAAGACATTACTCATAGTACATGCCTCTCTAAAGTCGAACATGCACCTATAATAGGAGCCTTACTGTTATAAATCCACAATTATGAAAATCAGCTGTTTATAGAACAAATCCTGAACTCGAGTGCGAAAGAATAATATGATTCTGTAACAGATTACCAACAAAGCCCAGTGGATTTCAGAAATATTCCACCTATCTTTAAAAACTTGCCTTACATTGATGTATTACATGATCCATAATTCTTAAACGTATGACTTATAGTAAGCCGTCCCTGGGATTATCCTCGCAAATTTGGATGTCGCTCAAATACCCTCTTAATAGAGAAAAACTATTGCACCAAAGGCAATGATATCAATTTAATCCAGTGTTAACTTCACAAGAAAAGAAAAGTATAACACTCCCCAACCACACAAACTGAGGTTGTAAAAGCGATCTTTAAAGATAAATTCAATCACAAAATAAGATCTTCCCTGAATTTCCCGAACGCGAAAATGTCGATGGATTAGTCCTACAGCATGGATCTAGGTTAGCAACAAAGGCTAAGCGACTAATGACCCATTAGGCAATCCATTTCGAAAATCACGCTCAGAAAATACAAGTTAAATCTGTTAATAAACTGCAGAAAAAATAGTCAATGGACTCGAAGTAACATTCAGAATAACAGGATCCGAAAACTTCCTAATATCGTAATAAGAATACGAAAAGGAAAATTCTCCTCAAAGAATACGATGATCCAAGCGAAAGTGCTTAAAGAACAACACTAGAATATAAAAAAACTCAGTCAAAGTTCTCAAAAGAAAATTGTGTTACTAAAATGTTCTTACACAAGAAAAACTGTAGATCTTCTTCCTACATTTGTTTCTCGACAAATAAGAATGAGCATATTAGTTTAAATACTGTAAAATACTACTGAAATTTTTAATTTATTCATTAAATTACACAAAGGATGCACTCATTTTTATGAGTCAAAATCCTGGCATCATAGAAGGTCAGTTTCGAAATAAACATCGAACCTGCACTTTCTACTCAACCATTTAATCTACAAAATCAAATATGGCAATATGTGGTAGTTCAAAATGTCCACGCTACGCTACTGTAACAAGTTGAAGTGATCTGTACCTTTGGCGAATCTAGATGAGGAAAAAAGGATATCGTTGGCCATACTAAGCTCCAGACCAACAGAACACACGCCGAACTCCAACTGGGTTTCCAGAGAACGAACCAAAGTCCTCCTAGGCTCGAACAACACCCGGTCGGTCGGAATAGTTCCAACATATCCTGGCGATATCTTCCCATACATATTCGAATACCGACGGACGGACCGCACACAGTTTATCAACTCGTCACGAAGCGAGGGTGAACTCGAACAGTCGCTAAATAGTTCCAATGTATGAACGCGAATGTGAACAAGTTCACAAGGGTCGACGCGGCCCCTTGCATCACGAGAGTCGCTTGCACACTTCATGCTAAATGAAAGTTGCTGCCAACATGTCCCCGCTACACCCTGCTAATGCAGTATTCTTATATTAATCTAGCCTACCATCGTAATGGATATAAGCTTCATAGTGTTCCTTCCCTCTGACACCTTGCTTGAGAATGTGCTCTTTTCAAAAAGTATAAGCACTGTGAAGAGTGAATCAAGTCTAGGCTGCATTTCCACGACGGTTTATATGCAGAGTTTTGTGACACATTACAGCTGAGCTCGCGGTCGGGATTATGAAAGTATGCTTCCGCATGGCCCGTTATTAGCTGTCGATACACGGTCGCAAAGATAAACTATTACATGTTTAAGACCATGTCTGAACCTTATTAAACACGTGTATACTTCACGTAGAATGCTGAACGAACTTGCGTATACACTCCAGCGCGGTCACACGTTTTTAAAACTACCGTTAGCTGGCGACTTCACTTTCACTGTTTTCAGGCTCAAACCTCTACGCTGTCGGTTTCTCTACTCATTGCTCTCTGCAGGAGGTCGTCTTGGTCTCACATCCGCTCCCCCACTCCTCCACACGTCACGACTCGATACGAAATATATCGCAGTCGAAACGTAATCAGCAGTGAGTTAACAGATTATCTTCTGTTCTTCATACTTTCTTAATAATAGCTTTCTGCCATGGAAATATACACACAGACATATGTAGCTGCTTACATACAACGCCAAATATGCTTTAATTTGTATTAATCACTCTCAGGTGAATCGATCGATATAGTGTTGGACACAGTCAACATGGTTATTATCGATGACCTTCGGGTTTCTCGTCGGAAACACGAGCTCTGCCGATCTCTTTCTTGATAGCATGACTTTTGCTCGCTGTAGACCAGCTGTAATTATAGACTTCAGAGGCTAGTTAGGAAGTTACAGGGTGTTCCCAAAATACTGTAACCATGTCTGTACTTAAGACCTTTATGAATAATGGTGCAGTACGAGGACTGGAACGGGGTCTACTCAGCCTCGGGTGGCCCAATGAGTAGAGGGGGTTCGATTCCCCCTCAGCCATCCTCGAAGTGGTTTTCCGTGGTTTCCCACTTCGTCTTCGGGCAAATGCCGGGATGGTACCTACAATAAGGCCACGGCCGCCTCCTTCCCTCTTCCTAGCCTATCCATCCCAATCTTCCATCCGTTCCCATCCCTCATGAGGCCCCTGTTCGCTTTGCAGGTGAGGCCGCCTGGGCGAAGTGCTGATCACACCTCCCCAGTTGTATCCATCCCGACCAGATGTTCCAAGCTCCAGGACACTGCCCATAGAGGCGGTAGTGGTGAGTTCCCTCGCTGAGTCCGTGGGATCCACCAACCTAGAGGGTAAATTGACTAAATAAAAAAAAATAAAAAAAAAAAGATTTAAGATAATTAAGGTGTTTTTCACCTTATAACAATGCCCATAAGTTTTCACTTCTTTTCTTTATAACAGCCTACTGTACGAGGCGTCGTAACGTATTGAAACTATAGGCTCCTACAAAGATATCCCAGACCAAATTACTCGAATTCCCTAAAAGAAAATCAATCACCTAGGCTGTCAGGTGTTCAGCGTGATACTCAGTAAGCGTAAATGTTGCTGTTACTCAGACATTTTTGGCGCTTAGGACATCTTGGTCATTAGCGCCGGGTACTTATTTCAAGTCCCAGCGCACCTACTCTATCCGTTACCTTAAAAACCACAGTTACCACAAAAACACAGGTTATCAGACAAAATTCAATGAATATCCAAGTACACAGCACACTTGCCTGGAGGGAGTGTTGGAAAACCTGGGGAAAACCACACTCAGGACAGCCGCCGGGATTCAAACCTCCGATATCGGACTTGCTGCAGCCCCACATTACAGTCACGGTGTATGATTTAACGTGCTCGGCTACGCCATTTAGTCGTATTGATCGAAAGACGTGAATTAAAATCCCACCGCAAGAATAGCACATGAACACGGGAGTTTCATTTGTAGTTTCAATTAACGTGTTGAGTCATCCTGGCCATCATCTACGTGTATATAGGTGTCTGTGGAATCTGTTCAATGACCTGTGCTATTGTAGTGTCTCTACTAGTGTGCGTATAATTTGGGGAGAAGGCTGCTGCGGCCTCAAGTTAGATACCATTCCGACACATTTCCTGGTGTTGAAGTAGTAAACCATGGAATTCCATACCAGGAAGGCTGAGATAGGATGTTCACCCACTGTTTCTTACTTTTTATCCGTATCGTTGCGCAGTGGCTAGCATTTTAGGCTGTCACCGCGGAGGCCTGGGTTCGATTCCCGGCTCTGCCAAGAAATTGAATTCTGGTCTGTGGGCTGTAAGGTGGTACACTCAGCCTCATGAAGCAAATATGAAAGAATTGCAGGTCCAGTTCCCTCCTCAACTATCCTGGAAGTGGTTTTCCGTGGTTTTCCACTTCTACTCCAGGCGAACGCCAGGACAGTTCCTAAATAAAAGCCACGGCCTCCTTCTCAATCGTCACCTGAATTAAAACTACACACACTAATAAAGCCATTACAAGCGGCTTCGTTGGCGTAGTTGGGAGCATGCTGAGCTTCTATGCCCAAGATCGCGGGTTCAAACCCAGCCGAAGTCATCGGATTGTTTAAGAGAGTTAAAAATCCTTCAGTATGCCTTCCTTTGGTGGGGAAGTAATGCCGGCGGTCACATGTCATAGATTTATGGCATGAAAAAGAACCTTCCACTAATTGCACTTGTGGAAGCAAACATTTGTAGGTTAGTTCGATAACGCTCTATTAGTTCCAACGTTCGTCACCGGGTGCTGACTGAGATGGCATTTAGTAGCCGCGTCTGCAGCTAGGTGTCGTGGATGGTAGCATTTGGTGGCAAAGTAGGAACTACTTGAAAAAACTAATCGTCTTTAGTCTTACCTGAATCACAGATAACACACACTAATACACCCATCACAATTAACACCGGTTATCAGACAAATTCTACATACACTCAAAGTACACGGGGGCTACATGACCGCGTTGTCGCAGCCCCTAAACTTAGGAACCAACCAACCAATAGCCATCACAACAACACAGATTATCAGACACATCCAAACATACCCAAGAACACGGGGCCACATGACCACGATATCGCAAAGCCCCTCAAATGAATTAATAACAGCAACAACGTCTCTCAGTTGGTTTCACAAAAGTGAATGCATCTCTTTTCACTCCTCAGATGGATGTCATGGAGTAACTATTTCTATCAACGTGGCTTCCTATCTTATTCCTATTATCTATGGAGGTTACATGCCATTGTACTCATTCATTGTTTCATTCTAAACCTTGACAAAGAGTCATGCATTCGCCTCGAAATGTCGGTAGTTAAAATTTCCACTCAACCTTATAGCCCCGAAGATATTTAATGGATAACAATTTTATTCTTTGGCAAAGCTGGTGTTGGATCCTCGGTGGCTGTTGGCTTTAGAAGACCCGAGAAGACGATGGACACACATCATTATAATGGAATGAAATCAGAGTAGAGTGTTAATTCGGATCATAATTAGTCAAGTTTTCTTTTAAGGCAACATTTGTTGCTGACGTTAAAATATGGGTGCTATATAAACAGTTGCAAATGAAGTGAGTGGAAATAAAAACGCGCTGTTGAGATGGCACCAGCTGGTGTGATGCGCGGAATACAAAGTATATTGAAATTCTCAAGCTTGCGCAATATATTCTTTTTATGTCTCACAATACAGTACATCCCAGTTGTAATGGGAAAATCAATCCCACAGGCTTATTTCTGAAGTCCACTCGGTTTGATTAATGACATCCAATTTTATATTGGGAACACACATTTAGGTGCAAGGTACAGTACAGCCATAGTTGATAAAACAGATCGAAATATCCCACTTTATATGATATATGGCAACGCCATTAAGATTAACTGCCTAGGTATTAAAATTCACCAGAAAATTAATAGTCATGTCATTTCTGACCTGTATATCCTGTTCCGCTAGTGATGTATTTTTAGCCTTCATTTATCCCACGACGCGACGGTCCACCTCTATGGTTTGGGGTTTCATTACTGCTCCTTGACCTGGAAGACCTGGTTTCGATTCCCAAATCTGGGCGTAATTTAGAATAATTGTCCTAAGTGGACAGGTTGGTTGGTTCCTCAGTTTGGGGGTTGCAACAACGCGGTCATGTAGCCCCGTGTACTTTGGGTGTGTGTAGAATCTGTCTGATAACTGATAATGACTGTATTAGGTAAGGACTGCAGACGATCAATTTCAAGTAGTTCCTACCTTTGCTACCAAATGCTACCGTCAACAACACCTAGCCGTGAACTTGGCTACTAGATGCCACCACAACTGGCACTGGTGTCGAAAGCTGGAATTATATAGAGCGTTTATCAAATCTAACCTACAAATTTAGCTTCACACAATTGTAGTTAGTGGAAGGTTCTTTTACATGCCATAAATCTATTACATGGACCCGCCGGCTTTACTTCCCCTCCGAAGGAAGGCATACTGAGGGATTTTAACGCCCTTAAAAATCCGATGACTTCGTCCGGGTTGGAACCCGGAATCTTGGGCATAGAAGCTACCAACTACGCCACCGAAGCCGACTAAGTAGACAGGAATAGACCAATCGGATCAACTCAACATAATAACGTGCAGGACTCATGTGGTAACGCATTGTCCATATTAAGACCACCTCATGATGCAGTGGAGCGTGGCGCTCTATGGAAGTGAAACTTGGACTGTTGGCGCAGCAGAAAATAGGACAATAGAAGCATTTGAAATTTGGTGTTACGGGAGAATGATGAAGATCAGGTGGGTAGACAGAGTAGCAAATCATGAGGTATTAAGACGAGTGGGCGAGAAGAGATGTTTATGGCGACTGCTAATGAAGAGAAGTGATAGGTTGGTTGGACACATACCAAGACACCAAGGAATAGCAATCTTAGTAATCAAAATTTAATGTTTTTCGGATAAATAAATCTCATGTAATTTCTTTTCGGAATTGGAGAGCCTCCCAGTACAATTGGGTGCAATCGTGTTGACTGACTGAAAAACACTAAATATCGATTGCTAAGGCAAGACTGGAGAATGGCTTCAAACACGATAATAAAGTTAGGAATGGATGGAAGTGTCTAGGATAAGAACTGTAGGGGTAGACCAAGGTTAGAATATGTTAAACAGATTGCCTCGGATGTACTGGAGTAAAGTGTGCTGGCTAAGTAGAGATGAAACGATTAGCTCAGGGCAGGGAGGCATGGGGCGTTGCATCAATGCAGCCAAAAGACTGAAGACTCAAACAAAAACAACAACAACATGTGTGTGGGTCTACCTCTTATTATTCCCGTGTCCTTTAAGATTAGGATGAGATGAGATGAAATTCTATGTGGCGGATGGTTTTTACAGCCGCATGTCCTTCCGGACGCCAACCTCTTGAGAGGAGATAATGAGAGATGAAATGAATTAAGATGAATGAAACTGGGCACGGATGTGGAAAAAAGTGGCCGTGACCTATCAGAAGGTATCGTCTCAGCATTTGCCTTGAGTTGAAAATGGGAAACCACAGAAAACAATTTCAAGGTCGGACAACAGTGGGCCTCGTACCCAAGTCTACCGAGTCGACTGAAAGCTTGGCCCCATGGCCTAGTTCTGCGTGTTAGCGAGAGTAGCTACCGTTGTCAGTAACAATCACATAGCGTAGTGGTTACAATCCTTCAACTCCGATGTCTGAGTTCGATTCCTGGCTCTTTCAAGAAATTTAGTTCTTGTCTGGGGGTTAGAACGAGATTCACTCAGCCTCGTGAGGGAGGTCTGTTTCGATTGTGGGCTTGTAAAGAGGTATTCTTTGTATCTTAGCTACCAACTCTTTCTCATAAAAATGGAACATTTACTGTTGGTAAAGCAATTCCATTTGAAATGTACCTCCGATTTCAAATGACCTTTTCAAATATACGTTAGTTCGTCAAAGTAATTAATTACCTACTTAGGGACCGATAACCTCAGTGCTCCGTCCCGTAAAACAATAATCACGAACTAATTAGAATTGACCACTGAATATTCAGTTAATATTTTAGAAATAACACGTAAGTTATTCACTAATAGAACACATACTTTCCAAATACCGCACAGAGTAAAATCTCTTTTACATCTCTACTTAGTATAGCTAAAACTAAGTCCCCGATTCTTGGATATCACGGGTAATCTCGAAAACCACTGGATGGATTTTGATGCGGTTTTCACCATTCTGTAAAGGATATCTCGAGGAAGGTTTCTGTAGAAAATAATTTATTTATGATCAAAGAAGCCAAGCAGTAACGATTTCAGTGGAAACGACGAAAAAAGAACATGGCGTCCGTGCGCTTTTTAAGCTTACGCTGGGCAAACCGTTAAAAATATCTATATACTATGAGTGTAAGAATTGTTTAGCATGAAAAATTCTACGAAAAGTCCGCGAGAGCATATCTATATCTTCGATATATCGCCCACTATAAGTGTTATTATTTTGGACGGAAGGGGGATTTGTGTTTCATGCACCTTGCCATTCTTAAATTACGTCTGACAAGAATTCCTTGCACATTCATAACAGTTCCCGGGCGAAGCCGGGGCGGGTAACTAAATAACTAAATAATACTTCTTTATTTTATTTCAGTTTTTCTAATTTTCCCTTAAGCCTCAAAGTACGCAGTATTATCTGTCTAATTTTCAACAAGTTCAACAATTAGAACAAAGCTTGTAGTTTTACGTGACCGTTAATCTCACAATCATGAGGCACGGAGCCTCCATTTCACGTGGAATCCGAACAACAGGGTGTGATATTTCACATCGAAAATCTCACATACATTGACATTTCAGGTGAGAGGTAAGCAGTTTGCCACTATACCGTCACTCCCCCTCAACAACTAGAGAACCAGGTGATATTTGAAGGGTCTTTGCAAGGGACTAGGGCCTCTAAAATGTACCTCAGGAGGAAAGAAAAAAAAACCACATTCAAATAGAAATACAAATAAAACAGAAATTATTGAACGACATTTGCGTAATTTCTGTGCGTAATTTTATACCCCGGAGCGTAGCCGTTCGCGTTGAACCGCGCACCACAACTATAATTTTCTCATTTTCCTGAACAACCGGCGACTTAAACGTAAGGCAGTAACACGCTCCGACAACAACCATTCTTCGCTGCTGACCAATAGCTGACGGTTGTTGACCAATAGCATTCTTGCTCTGTCTCTCCATGTGGAGTCCAGAGTCCTGTCTTGGCAGCCAGCTCGCGTGTCAGGTGACCAGTGTTTCACAGCTTCACGTAGTTCTGTCCAGTCTCGCTGCTTGCTCTCAGTGGCTACGGTGGAGAGTTGACAGCACTGTGTCTCGAGCTGGTAAAGCCTTGTCTTCCCGCAAACATTGAATGTAAACATGGCCGCCCAGCGAGGTTTCAAAGACGCTCGGTCGTTACTAAGGAGAGTAATATAATACTAGGGTGAACCCGTTGAAATTCAACGGAATACTAAGTCCCTGGGTCGGTAAAGTACATTTGTCGGGCAGTTAAAACTGTCGTGTGACAGCATTTGCTTCATGTAGTTTGTAGTGGCTAAATCAGACTCCAGAAATTAACTTATAGACTGGAGTGTGTAGTAACTATTTGTAGAGAAATTTTGGTTCAATATCTCATAAACGTAGTGATGTTAGAGTACCTCTTTAAATACAACATTTATTGTCCTATGGCTCGCCGGCACTATTTGTACTTTCAAACTGTCAAATGCTACGTACAGCTAGCCATGGCTAAATACAGGCTGGCGTAAATATACACCAACACGGTCTAAAGTCTGTCCCTGAGCTTTGTTAATTGTCATACTGAATGCAAGGCGAATAGGAAACTGGCGTCTTTTAAAATTAAATGGAATATTGTCGGATGGTGTTAAATTGATTCTAGGAACCAGAACTCTTTGTCCCACACCCAACCCTGTGATGATTTCAAGATCTAAACAACTGTCATGCATTTTTCGCACAATTAATCTTGTTCCATTTAGAAGCCCCAGTGTAGCATTTAAGTTTCTTAATAACATTACAATCACTCCAGGTTTTAGTTAAGGACATTAGGAGGCAAGCCACTTAATTCTAAGCTGTTCAGAAACTCTATGGGAAATTGGAGAGTTTCATTTTCATCTTCAGTAATTAAGTTATTAACACTGATGTACGTTCTGGCAGTAATTATGAAGAATGAGAATTTTTCAATCTTTCCGCCTATTCAATACTTCTTATTTATTCAGAAGTTCTTTCATGAAAATGAGAAGTTTTGACCAGCTCCTTTACTGTTCATTTTTAAAGATGAAACTGAGAGCTTCGTGTAATTTCAACTGTAACTTAAATCTGCTGTGTACCGTACGGCCATTGGGTAACGGCATGGCAGCAATTCCAGTCCACGCCCTGGTATCACTTTGAAACCCAAATCAGTGCACTTTTTTATGAGACATTGGTACACAAATGTCTTGCCAGTACCGTCCGGACCATCTATGAAGTATGCATTAATTTAATTTTATTGTTCTGTAGCATAGCGTTAATAATATTTCATTTATGATGAATCTTTGTTCATCATTCGCTTTCTGAATAATTGAGTCATAATCAGCATCAGGAAGCATGGAAGTTTCATTCCTTTCAGTACGTGGTCTTACTGATATCGTGGAGAGTCATTTGATAAGCTGTTTACTGGTTGTAAAGACGTAAGTAATCCTCCCTAAGAGAATCCTTAAAAGTATCCCACAATTCAACTGAATTCGATGGTTGTTGAAATATACAAATGAAGGAAAATAATTGACTCAATTGAAATTGCATTTGAAGAACTGACGCTTTACGTAGACTACGATGCCATTCAGCATCGTCCTGAATTAACCCACGTTCCATTGCTGCTTCTTTGAATGAAGAACAGCACACATTGTTTACTGTCTCTATATCTTGAAAACAGGTGGCTTCTACTACGTGAAGTAACAGCAATCGAAGATGATATTTTTCTGATTCCACTGCGGAAACGTTCAATATTCTACCAATTACTTTTCCAGATTTTACTTTTTTTCAGACGCGTTTGTTACTTTCCCATATGTATATGTACCCATATGTATATGTAAGGACATTTTGTCACCGGATTCTTATTTAAATTAAACCATGCAATCAGTTCTGTGCTTTTCAACTCCGCTCGAATTAGAGCTTCAGCGGCATTGTCATCACAAAACTACACCTGCTGTTCATCTTGTAAATGAACAGGTAAGTGAACTAAAGTATGAGATTGTTTATGCATAGGATAGGAAAATATTCTATAGGCAGCTTCACTCGGACTTAAATATCGGGTGTTCAGAAAGGTAGATATTTCATCATGGTGAAGAAACTCTCTTTGGTTGATATTTGTAGATTGGCGCGGTCATGTCCTTTGTAAACATATTTGTGGATATATTTTACACTCTCATCACTTACACAAATCTCTACATTAATATGAGCTTGAAAGTACAATAAAGGAAAGGATTATAAGGCACTATGAAACAATTGTCAACTTTCACGTGATAACCTTGAACGCGTTTGATAATAGTTCTGCCATTGTCCCGCCTTCTATAAATAGGATAGCCGTTCACATTATCCTTTGTTTCGGCAATGAAATCCTTTGGAAAATCCTTTCTACACTTTCCGTATACCATACAAATAGATTTGGGATTGATATTACCGCAAGGCCCATGCACCATATGAGACTTCACTACATTGTCTAAGGTAGTATCACTGGGATCGGGTATTTCGGCAGAATTGAGTTTGTCAATATCTGAGATTTCCCTGAGCTTAGAATTTTCTTTTAGGCACAGCGACACATGGACATGAAATTCAACATATACAAAAAAGTTTGTACTTCACTAAATATTTGTGTTCTGCTTATTAAACGTAATAATAGTTCCTTCACTTTTGCATGGAATACACGGACGGTGATACCGGGCCTATTGTTGGGAGTTTCATATGAGTTTATACTGGAAGTGATGTCAGGCCATAATGAATTGCAAGTGAACGTTACGAAAATATCAGGCTTTCCAAATTGTCTTACCATTGCCATTGCATTCTGGTAATTTTGCATCATATTTAGAGGGCTTCCCGTAAAATAAGAAGGTAATATAACCATACGCCCAACCCTTAAATTCTCGTTTACAGCTCTTACATGCAGTGCGTCTGCTAAACCTGCATATGTGTCTACTCGCAATTTTAGCCTGTCACCATCGATGCGACAATAGTAATCAACAATCAATTGTTGAGTTAATTTCCCAGCGTTAATAACTGGATTAAAGTATCCTGTTGGTGAATGACCCCTGACTTGAAGTCTGCATGAAATATATTCTCTCATACCGGTAGTGATATTCTGGCGGATTCAATTTCCCGCTCTCCTCCAGCTGGCATTCAAATATGCCATCCTGTCTTTCCATATGGCCAAATAAGTACGTAGGTCATAGGATCGCAATGCATACTGCCAAAATCTATATTTATAAGGTTACATAGCATAAGGTTTAGCATAAACGGCACGCGTATCTTTTGATGGTTGGTTGGTTGGTTCCTTAGTTTAGGGGCTGCGACAACGCGGTCATGTAGCCCCGTGTACTTTGGGTGAGTGTAGAATCTGTCTGATAACCGGTGTTAATTGTGATGACTGTATTATTGTGTGTATCTGTTTTTTAATTCAAGTAGGGACTGCAACTTTGAATTTTCAAATAGTTCCTACTTTTGCCGCCAAACGCCACCGTCAACGACTACTAGGCCTAGTTCAGAACTAGCTACTAGACGCCACCGCAACGAACGTAGCAACCAAAGAGCGTTGTTTACATTCTTAACCTATCCAATTTAGTTTCACACAGGTGTAATTAGTGGAAAGATCTTTAACATGCCATAAATCTATGACATGGGACCGCCGGCTTTACTTCCCCTCCGAAGGAAGGCATACTGAGGGATTTTTAACGCTCTTAAAACATCCGACGGCTTCGGCCGGGTTTGAACCCGCTATCTTGGGCATAGAAGCTCAGCATGCTACCGACTACGCCATATCTTTTGATGCATAGTTTTGTAAGACCGAATGTAAGGGTTACAACGACTTAAGCTGAGGTGTATTCTTTCAAGAATATCTTCTCTGAAGGAGCAATTTGATGAATTTCCAAGACGGAATTGGTTAGCTTGGGAAAATTTTAAAACATATAACTGCCCGTAGGAAGGGTTTCTATAATTGTGAAGGTAGGCCTATCTGGCAGATAGTAGAATTTTCGTATATGGTCGAAGTACTGTCATCTGTTGTCGATTACTGGAACTATATGGGCGAGGTACTGCCATCTGTTGTCAGTTACTGTAACGGATTGCAGACTGTCATCAGTTGTCAGTTAACGGAACTATATGGGCGAGGTACTACCATCTGTTGCCAATTACTGGAACTGATTGCATATATTGAAACGGCGTGTTGGCGACAACAGTTAGTTCTTTTGATCCACGTTTTGATCACATGCTGTAATGCAATGGAAAACGGAACTATAACGTGTTGATGGGGAATATGTATCTTTAATTTAAAGCGAACAGCATGAAAATCGGCCCGGTAAAAGTCGCTGGCGGATTGTAGATAGAATGCATAATTGTCGTATATGGGCGAATAGCATTATGTGCAAGTTAATTTCATGAAATAAAATACTAATAATTGTTGAATTAAAGAAAACAATAGTGATTGCACATATACATATAGGTACATTTCATCAAAATCACATTTCATAAAAATCGATCCAAAGAGGAGTTGTTGGCGATTTACAAAAGAAAACTCCTTGTGTTTTGAATATATAGATAGACAGATACCGTACATAGATGGCAAACGTAATTAGCGGGGAATTTGTTACTTTACGAGAATGATAAAACTGAAATACGTTTCGACAATATAATACCAAATGTAAGAGAGAAAAAAACTCAAATAAAAAATCATATCGGAGGTGGGATTCGAATCCTCCCGATTATGCATAAACAAAGACCGCAGACTGTAGTGCTAACCGCTCAGCCACGCAGACAATGATTTGTCAGTGCAACATTAAGCTAACTAAACAGCGTAGACACTCAACTGCCAGTTTAAGCTCATCAATACGTCCCTTATTTTATAATTCAATTTCAATGTATATCGTGGAAACATCATAAACAATATTTCCCCTCCTTTATAATTCTTATAAATAATCTCACATTAAAACACGGCGTGGACATCCGCCATGTCAGTCATGACCAAGCTGATTCTGCGCATGCGCTAGGCCCAATAATTTGGTATTTTTGTTTATAAATTTAAAACTATATGGTAACATATTTAGACACTTTGTAAATATAGAGACCAAGGGCTTTCGTCCGAGTGCATTACGAAGTCAATCGGTTCAGCCGTTCTGTCAATCTCGCGGTAACAAAAAGCACCTTAGTGTTTTAAATAATTACTAGATGAAACCCGTCAAAACATGACGGACAATGGAAATATATATTTACTGAAGAAGCTTCTTATATAAGTTACATTCTTTGTACGATTACTTTTTAGCACTATTGCAACTTAAAGGGCGTCAAAGGATAGCACTCTCAACATTGCAACATAATGCTGGTCATGACTGAAAACGTGATGAGGTAAAGAGCCCAATACGTTCCAGAGTTTCTCCTTGAGCTTGATTGATTGTGATAAAGTAGGCCGAGCGAATAAGACATTGTTGCCTATTAAAAGAAAATGTACTGTACCTGCAAGTGTTTTATCGGAAGGTGTTAAATCAAGTCGTAGGATTTGAGCTCTCTCCCTAATATTACTACACCTATTATATCCGAATCCAAGCAATTTCTTACATATTTCTTACAATTTATATATTTCCATATATGAGTCCTTGGGAAACATTCAGATTTCTAAGGAGTATAACTATGGCTCAAACGTTCGGAGTATGTGGAAGCGAATCACTTAATTCCGAGGAATTGAAGAATTCTATAATAGGGAAATGAAGTAGCTGGCTTTCATCTTCAGTATCCAATTTTTTAACGCTGATGTATGTGTTTGAACTACTGGACATAAGTTCAATGACTTTTAAATTAATATCATTACATTGTTGCAAATTGGCAAATACATGTATTATACTGTATATTCCAGCATATCAATTTTACCATCACAACAGTAAAGGCCAAAATAACCACGCGTAGATTTTACGCAAGAGAAATACAATTTAGAACAATGTTTACATTTGATCGTCAAAGACCTTACACTGTACTGCATAATATCTGGAATTGTTTCTGAAATGTCCTATTTATATTGGATTTTAAATGTGGCTTCGTATTATTCGATAACACTATAGTGTCCTGCAATAACGGAGCCGCTAAATATTAAATGGCAAATAATACTTCCATTGCCGAAATCAACTGCGTAGTTAGACTCAGTACTCTAAACAAATAATCATTAAACAATTGTCTTATACAATGAAGTTCAAGATGACCGTCCAGAGACTTTCATACTCAAGTTGGTTGGTGAGGAGAATGCGATGAGACTGATCGCTTAAAATAAATTCCTTATAATTGTTCCTGCCAACGAAATTTTTTGCAATAGCTTGAAAACGCAGCTCAGAATGACGTTCTTCATTTTGTTATAAACAGTACAAAACTGCTCTAAATAAGCAATTTCCATCACCTGTTATAGGTTATGGCGGTACATTTTGCAGGGGAACATAGAATCACTTCGCCAACTACTGGAATAACCATAGGCCTATACTCAATACTCACTTCGGCAGTCACCCTAATGGAGGCAGTTTTTGAATTCTATGTCCCGTGCATGTCAAAAATCGTATTAACACATGGAGGCCCACCCATTCTTGGGTATTGCCCCGGAGACCCGGGTTACATTTCCTGCTCTGCCAAGAAATTTAATTCTAGTCTGAGGGCAAAAACGGGGCACATTCCGTCTCTTGAGGTATAACTAAGAAGAGGAAGGTTTTATTCCCACCTCGACAATCTTGGATGTGGTTTTTCGTGGTTTCCCACTTCCACTCAAGGCAAATACCGGGATGGTTCCTTACTTAAGGCCTTGGCCGTCTCTTTGCCATTTCCCACCTTAATTACAAATACACACATTAATGCAGCCATCACAATAACGCAGGTTATCAGAGAAAATTTTACACATACACACCAAAGTACATGGGGCTGAGTGACCACGATGTCGGAGCCCTTCAAACGAATTATGTGTGCCAAGTGTCTCTCGTGGCGAAAGCAATTGTGGACACGCGCGAGTGCCTGGAAAACTTCTTTTTTCTTTAATAATTTAAGAGTATATCAACGATGCATAATTTTAACTTTTAGTCTAGGACGCTAATAACTTGACCTCCGAAGCATTGGGAAGAATTGCAATATTGAGGTACATAAACAACATAGCCTACACAATCAACTGTCAGTTAATGTTCTTCAACATTTCCCTTCTTAAATATTCCCCTCCTTTATAATACTCCATCACGTGAAAACGCGCCATGTCTTGTGTTTTAAATATAGCGATGCAATGGTGCTGCCATCTGTTGTCAGTTAGGAAATATATGAGCGAGGTACTGCCATCTGTTGACAGTTACTGGAACTGATTGCAGATATTCGAACGGCGTATTGAGGACAACAGTTAGCTCTCTTGATCACATGCTGTAATGCAATGGTAAAACGGAAATAAAACATATTGAGAGGGAATGTAGAAATATGTATCTTTAACAGACATAAAACCTTACTAATACTCCTTGATTAAACAATATTTCAGTGGTAAAAAAAAAACTGGCGAGTGATGGGATCGAACCTGTGCTCCTTGGACCCACAGTCAGTCGCCTTAACCACATAGCTACTCGCGCACTCTCATTCAGTAGCAGACAAAAGCATTCACTACATTCAAAACCCGCTGTCTGAAGGAAATAATCCATTTCGTTATAAAAAAAATCAATGTTGCACATTCGTATACGTTCATACTGTTGTTATATTTTATAGTCATAACTTGGCTAATGTATGATTTCAATTACATGGAAGCTTATTAAAATAACTTACATTTTAATGGACTTCTCACCGCCATTTTGTCATGAGCCCAGGCGGATTGTGCGCATGCGTGAGGGGTAGGATTTCTGCTATTTTCTATATTAATTTAAAAATATACCGTAATATATTTGTTCATTTTAGAGACACTCTGCAAAACTACAGACCAAGAGCTTTCGTTAGAGTGCTCTACGAAGTAAATCGGTTCTGTCGTTCTCTCAATCTCGTGATAACAAAAATCACCTTACTGTTTTAAATATATAGATAGATAGATAGATAGATAGACTAGATGAAACCCGTCAAAACATGACGGACAATGGAAAAAAAATACTGAAGAAGCTTCTTATATAAGTTACATTCTTTGTACGATTACTTCTTAGCACTATTGCAACTTTAAGGGCTTCAAAAGATAGCACTCTCAGCATTGCAATATATTGCTGGTCATGACTGAAAACGTGATGAGGTCATCATCATCTTGCACAGTTTCCAGCCACTGGCCGGGTCTGTTTGGAACACAAGCCTCTCCAACGTCTTCTGTCTTCCCACCATCTCTCAGCCTCCACCCTTGTCCAGTCTTCTCTCTTCTTCACGATTTCTTCCTCCCCCTTCAGCCACCTGTCTCTCGGTCTCTTTCCTTCCCACTTCGTCTCGTGTATTCTCCTGGGTATCCTCTTCTCCTCCAATCGTTTTACATGTCCATACCATCTAAGTTTACATTTCTCTATACCATCCTGTAATGGTTCTTCCTTCATTAATTCTCCGGTCCTCTCATTTCTTATTCTGTCCATCTTTGTAGCTCCAATACTGCTTCTCAAGAACCTCATCTCACTGGCCTGTATTTTGCTCTTCTCCCTTCCTTTCATAACCCAGGTCTCCGAGGCATACGTCAGGATAGTGACATAGTACGTCCGATATATGATCTTTTTGGTGTTCTGAGGGACATTCTTGCTCCATAACATGCTTCTCACACTCCTCCGGAAAGCTTCTGCCTGTCTCCCCCGCTCATTTATTTCTCTATCGTTTCTTCCATTCTCTTGTATCAGGCTTCCCAGATACTTGAAACTCTCCACTTCCTTCAGCTGTTCCCCACCAATTGTTATTCCTGTTGTGGTTCTTTCCTTCTTCCTTGTTGTGATCACCATCTCACTCTTATTTATGCTAAATTTCATCCCATACACTTGTATTATTCCTTCCCACACGTCCAACTGTTCCTGTACCTCCTCCTCCTTGTTTCCCCAAATCAACAAATCATCTGCAAGCACCATTGCTTTCATCTTTCCTTACCCAATTACTTGTGCCACTCGGGTCATTATGTCATCCATCACCACAATGAAAAGTAACGGTGACAGTGCACTTCCTTGTTTCAGGCCGTTTCTCTGTTCCAACCAGTCCGATCTCTCTCCTCCTACTTTCACACAGCTCACGCTTCCCTTGTACATCTCCTTTATCCTCCTTATAGTCCATTTTTATATTCCTCTATCCTGCAGGGACTTCCATACTTTGTTTCTGCATACACTGTCATATGCTTTCTCAATGTCCAGGAAGGCCATCAGTAGATCTGTTCCATACTCATAGTGCTGTTCTTGTAACTGCCTTACAGCAAAAATCAAATCCACTGTGGACCTTCCTGCTCTGAAGCCATGTTGTTCTTCCCTCATCCCTCCTTCTATCCTTGTCCTAATTCTCCTTTCCAAAACTTTCTCAAACAACTTTGCACAATGACTCATCAGTGTTATTCCCCGATAGTTTCTGCATTCTGTTCTACTACCTTTCTTGAAGATAGGGACAATTATTCCCTTTTCCAGTCCTCTGGGGTCTTCCTTTCCTTCCATGCTGTCTTCATCACTCGGTACATCCATTGTATCCCCACCTCTCCTGCTGCTCTCACCATCTCCACACTCAACTCATCCACACCCGGTGCCTTCCCTCCTTTCTTCTTCCTCACTGCATCTTCCATTTCTTTCCATGTGAAGTCCTTTTCTGTTTGCAGTTCATCTACTGTACCTCTTCCCCGATTTCTTCCTCCTTTCCGTGGTTTCCATTTGGGTTCAGGAGTTCTTCAAAATATTCTTTCCACATTTTCTTCAGTTCTTCCCTATTTTCTATCCCTTGTCCCCTTTTGTTCACCATTCTAACATAATCCGTAGGATCCTTCCACCTCTTATTCTTTACCATCCCATACAGGACCTTTTTTGCACCTTCACTATCCTGCTGGTCATGACTGAAAACGTGATGAGGTAAATAGCCCAATACGTTCAAGAGTTTCTCCTTGAGCTTGATTGATTGTGATAAAGTAGGCCGAGCGAATAGGACATTGTTGCCTATTAAAAGAAAATGTACTGTACCTGCAAGTGTTTTATCGGAAGGTGTTAAATCAAGTCGTAGGATTTGAGCTCTCTGCCTAATATTACTGCACCTATTATATCCGAATCCAAGCGATTTCTTACATATTTCTTACAATTAATATATTACCATATATGAGCCCTTGGGAAACGTTCAGATTTCTAAGGAGCATATCTACGGCTCAAACGTTCGAAGTATGTGGAGGCGAATCACTTAATTCCAAGGAATTGAAAAATTCAATAATAGGGAAATGAAGTAGTTGGCTTTCATCTTCAGTATCCAATCTGTTAACGCTGATGTATGTGTTTGAACTACTGGATATAAGTTCAATGACTTTTAAATTAATATCATTACAATGTTGCAGCTTGGCAAATATTTTATATTCCAGCAGATCAATTTTACCCTCACAACAGTAAAGACCAAAGTAACCACGCATAGATTTTACGCAAGAGAAATACAATGTAGAACAATGTTTACATTTGATCGTCAAAGACCTTACAGTACACTGTACTGCATAATATCTGGAATTGTTTCTGAAATGGCCTATTTATATTGGATTTTAAATGTGGCTTCGTATTATTCGATTACACTATAGTGTCCTGCAATAACGGAGCCGCTAAATATTAAATGGCAAATAATACTTCCATTGCCGAAATCAACTGCGTAGTTAGACTTAGTACTCTAAACACATAATCATTAAACAATTGTCTTATACAATGAAGTGCAACATGACCGTCCAGAGACTTTCATACTCAAGTTGGTTGGTGAGGAGAATGCGATGAGACTGATCGCTTAAAATAAATTCCTTATAATTGTTCCTGCCAGCGAATTTTTTTGCAATAGCTTGAAAACGCAGCTCAGAATGACGTTCTTCATTTTGTTATAAACAGTACGAAACTGCTCTAAATAAGCAATTTCCATCACCTGTTATAGGTTATGGCAGTACATTTTGCAGGGGAACATAGAATCACTTCGCCAACTACTGGAATGACCATAGGCCTATACTCAATACTCACTTCGACAGTCACCCTAATGGAGGCAGTTTTTGAATTCTATGTCCCGTGCATGTCAAACATCGTATTAACACATGGAGGCCCACCTATTCTTGTCTATCGCCCCGGAGACCCGGGTTACATTTCCTGCTCTGCCAAGAAATTTAATTCTGGTCTGAGGGCAAAAAACGGGGCACATTCAGTCTCTTGAGCTATAACTAAGAAGAGGAAGGTTTCATTCCCACCTCGACAATCTTGGATGTGGTTTTCCGTGGTTTCCCACTTCCACTTAAGGCAAATACCGGGATGGTTCCTAACTTAAGACCTTGGCCGTCTCCTTGCCATTTACCACCTTAATTACAAATACACACAGTAATGCAGCCATCATAATAACACAGGTTATCAGAGAAAATTTCACACATACACACCCAAGTACACGGGGCTGAGTGACCACGATGTCAGAGCCCTTCAAACGAATTATATTTGCCAAGTGTCTCTCATGGCGAAAGCAATTGTGGACACGCGCGAGTGCCTGGAAAACTACTTTTTCTTTAATAATTTAAGAGTATATCGACGATGCATAATTATAACCTTTAGTCTAGGACGCTAATAACTTGACCACCGAAGCATTGGGAAGAAATTGCAATATTAAGTTACATAAACAACCTAGCCTACACATTCAACTGTCGGTTAATGTTCCTCAACATTTCCCTTCTTAAATATCCCCTCCATTATAATTTTCTATCACGTGAAAACGTGCCATGTCTTGTGTTTTAAATAATATCGATGCAATGGTGTTGCCATCTGCTGTCAGTTACTGGAACTATATGGGCGATGTACTGCCATCTGTTGTCAGTTATAGGAACTGATTGCAGATATTTAAACGGCGTACTGCGGACAACAGATTGCTCTTTTGATCACATGCTGCAATGCAATGGTAAAACGGAAATAAAACGTATTTAGAGGGAATGTAGAAATAAGTATCTTTAACAGACATAAAACCTTACTAATACTCCTTGATTAAACAATATTTCAGTGGTAAAAAAAAAAAAAAAATACTGGCGAGGGCTGGGGTCGAACCGGCGCTTCTTGGAACATCAGTCAGTTGCCTTAACCACGTGGCTACTCGCGCACTCATGTTAAGCAGCAGACGCAGCCATTCATTATATTCAAAAACCGCTGTCTGAAGGAAATAATCCATTTTATTATCCAAATAAATCAATGTTGTACATTCGTATACGTTCATACTGTTATTATATTTTATTGTCAGAACTTGGTTAATGTATGTTTTCAATTACATGGGAGCTTATTAAATAACTTACATTTTAATGCACTTCTCACCGCCATTTTGTCATGACCCCAGGCGGATTGTGCGCATGCGTGAGGGCCAAGAATTCTGCTATTTTCTATATTAATTTAAAAATATACCGTAATATATTTGTTTATTTTAGAGACACTCTGCAAATCTAGAGGCCAAGAGCTTTCGTTAGAATGTCTTACGAAGCCAATCGGTTAAGTCGTTATATTTGTTTATTTTAGAGACACTCTGCAAATCTAGAGGCCAAGAGCTTTCGTTAGAATGTCTTACGAAGCCAATCGGTTAAGTCGTTTTCACAATCTCGTGTGTACAAAAAACAGCTTAGTGTTTTAAATATATAGATAGATAGATAGATATAGATAGATAATATAATAAAATATCGTATGGCCTCGGTGCCGGGTGCAAGCTTTGTTATTTGACATCCAGAGGGTAGCTTGCATGTCGAATTTCGTTGTTCCTTGAAGCACTATGAAAGTCAAGGAGGTTAGATATCTAGGCTCCTTGAACACTATAGCGCTTTCTAGTAGAGAAATGATGAACTTTGTGTTGGTGGAAACTCCAGAGATTAATTTTGCCATTATGAACACGGTCTACTGAATTCAAATGGGTTCTTTGACATGCCAACATCGTATGACATGCGTGTTGTAATTTTTGCCGCCTTTAAAAAAAATCACTTACCATGGCCAGGAGTGAACCTGCAAGCTTGTGGTGAGTAGACCGACACGATAACCACTCACCCACCGTGGCAAGGTAAGGAAAGTGAGAGACGTAGACAACAAGGTGGAGGTGAGGTGTGATGGCTGGAAGCCAGAAGAATGAAGATTCGAATCCTTGCTCTGATAGCAGCTATCCTGTGAGTGACTTTCCCCGATTTTCTTCACATTCCCTCCAGGAAACGCCAGGACACCACCTTATTTCAAGTCCCGAGATACCTAACTTATGCTAGGACCTAATAATTACAGTTACACACACTTTTACAGTCGCAACAGAAACACAGGTAATCAGGAAAATTCAACACACACACTCACCAGATGTATAAAGTCCTTGAAATGTATAATTAACATCATCAACAAAACACCAGTATTCTCCTAAGATTAAGAAGAAATAGAAGTATTGGTCTTGAACATTTCTAGCATAACCTAATTTCACATCATTTTCTAAATACAGTATTATTCGGTTCTTCCACAAGGAAACAAATTTGAACAATTATCTCCACGACAAACTCGCTGGTCAAACAGAGCCATCCTGCGCAATACCCGACATGGCCCAATTTATCTAGATGTTCTTGGGTTTTACTAGGGTTTGAAACGAAAATAAAATAAAAATAATAAAAAAAATCTAAAATATAATCATTACGAATTTTCTTGGAGTCTACAATTGTTTGGCACTAACTGTGTTTAGACGGATAAATCATTCCTGTAGGTATTATACGAGTATCTGTACGTTGAGGTTTCTTTGTAATTGATTTCTCACCTAGATGATAATTATGTTAAACTAAGTACGTTATTTATCGTTATGTTATCCCCAAACTAGTTTATATGTATTCTGTAGTAAGCGGTGAGTTCTTAATTTTTTTGTGTGTGTCTAGAATTCATCCTGATGTGTATTAAGCAACATTATACTTCATTTTTCTAAACATAAGGCATTTGAAAGTTTATTACTGAACGTTGAATATGAATATTTTTAAAGTATGGAGCTCATTTTCAGGTGCTGCATAATTTTACTTGCATTTATGTGTTGGTTATGAAAAGTTATTTATAAGCATATGACTCACCATTAATTATATTTTTATAAACATCGTTTAGAGGATGATTTTCACCAAACTGCCTGTTCTTTGAGACCCCTCTTATATTATTACTAGCAATCCGACCCGGCTTCGCCCAGGAACAGTTATGAATGCATTACGTGATAAGCGCTTTTTTCCCAATGTCAATGAACAACGACCAGTATCCGTTTTACGTCTCGGCATGATGAGTTAAAATCACTGACTGGACTATTAATTATATTATCATGGAGATGCATGTGCAACAAATTCTTGTCAGACGTAATTTATGAATGGCGAGGTGCATGAAACACAAATCCCCCTTCCGTCCAATCTTAACTTGACTGTGAATTTTGCGGAACGAAAAGTTCACAGGCGAAATGAAGAAAAGCCGAGTTGCACTTCTAGGGAAACTCCAAACACAACCACTCTTCTCTAAAGTTTTTAACTCAACACGACTCGACAGTTTGCTGCTGGCTGTATCTGGGGCAATAAGTTCTTCCGCTAGCTAAGCTGTAACAGGGGTGATAGACTCGCCCCTAGCTAGCTCGTAAATTGTCGCCTCAGTAACTGAGTGGAGATTGTTGGAAGAAATGAAAACGTAAAAGCACTTATAGTAGGCGATGTATTGAAGATAGAGATATGCTCTCCGGGGCTTTTTTGTAGAACTTTTCAAGCTGAACAATTCTTACACTCATAGTATATAGATATTTTTCACAGTTGGCCCAGCGTAAGCTTAAAAAGTGCACGGACACCAGTTTTTTTTCCGACCATTTCACTGAAATCGTTAGTGATTGACTTACTTTGGTCATAAATAAATTATTTTCTACTAAAACATTCCTCGAGATTTCCTTTAAAGAATGGTGAAAACCGCATCAAAACCCATTCAGTGGTTCTCGAGATTACCCGTGACATCCAAGAATCGGGGACTTTGTTTTATACTAAGTAGAGATTATATGCCAATCAGTATAATTTAATATAATATAATCCCCCCTCCATCCAATCTTAAATTGACTGTGAAGTTTGCGGAACGAAAAGTTCACAGGCGAAATGAGAGTTGCACTTCCAGGGAATGGCGAGGTGAATGAAACTCAAATCCCCCTTCCGTCCAATCTTAACTTGACTGTGTTTCACAGGCGAAATTAAGAAATCCCGAGTTGCACTTCCAGGGAAACTCCACACACAACCACCCTACTCAGAAGTCTTATCTCAACACGACTCAATGGTTTGCTGCTGGCTGTATCTGGGGTAATAGGTTCGCTCGCTTGCTAGGCTGTAACAGGGATGATAGACGCGCCCTGTAAACTGTCGCCTTAGTAGTTGAATGGACATGGTTGGAAGAAATTAAAACGGAAAAACACTTTTAGTGGGCGATTTATTGAAGATAGACATATGCTCTCGCGGACTTTTTTTTGTAGAACTTTTCATGCTGAACAATTCTTACACTCATAGTATTTATATATTTTTAACGGTTTGCCCAGCGTAAGCTTACAAAGCACTCGGACGCCAGATTTTTTTCGAATTTTCCTCTGAAAGCGTTACTGCTCGGCTTCCTTTGATCATAAATAAATTATTTTCTACAGAAATCATCCTCGATATATCCTTTACAGAATGGTGAAAACCGCTCAAAATCCATCCAGTGGTTATCGAGTTTACCCGTAACATCCAAGAATCGGGAACTTTGTTTTAAACTAAGCAGAAATTATTATTATTATTATTATTATTATTATATCACCGTTATTTTCAGACCATTGTCTGGTAAAATACAAAACATTTACGTAGATTACATTGAATCGAAGCATAATATTCACCTTAATTTAGATCACTGCCAATGAATTTTCGAACTATCCTAGTTGTAGCTGATATCCCTGCCTTCTGTATTAAACAAGTTCGAGTTCATTTCAAGGTCTTTTAGCAGTTGTAGATATTAATGATCGTGTGGCCTCCAGAGAGGCCGAGTGCAGGTCTTTCAAGATGACGCCCGTGGGTGACCTGCGCGTCGTAATGAGGATGAAGTGATGAAGAAGACGGCACATACACTCAGTCCCCGAGCCACGGCATTTAACCCCAGGAGATTAAAATTCCTGGCGGCTCGGCCGGGAATCGAACCCGGGGCACTTTGGGCCAAAGCATAGCGCGCTAATCATTTAGCCACGGAGCCGGACGCCCTTGCAGATGACGTTTAGGAACCCGCACCTGTGCTTGAGATGACTATTGGTATAATCCAAAATCTCTTGACCTACCATTGCTTCTTAATAGGTTCCACCAGCTCCAAATAATTGGACACTTTTTCAGCATCTTTAGCCTACAGGTTGTGAGAATTCCCCCCCCCCCCGTCAAAAAATAAAATTGACAGTAGGCTATAAAAATAATGTATGTATGTCTACTCCTTATTATTCCCGTTTTTCCAACGGGGTCGGGGATGAGATGCGATGGAAGTCTTAGTGGCGATGGTTTTTACGGCCGGATGCCCTTCCTGACGCCAACCTCATGAGAGGAGTTAATCAGAGATGAAATTAATGATGGTGAATGAAACTGGGCAAGGATGTGGAAGGAAGTGGCCGTGGCCTGTCAGAAGGTACCGTCCCAGCATTTGCCTAGTGTTGAAAATGGGAAACCACGGAAAACCATTTCAAGGACAGCCGACGGTGGGGCTCGAACCCACGCGTCTACCGAGTCAGCAGAGAGCTCGGCCCCTTGACCTAACGCAGCGCTTTAGCCCGCGTTGCCCGCGATGAATTGTCGAGTGTAATATTTTGATATTCAAGATGGGGGCAGAGCGTTTATTGTCATGGGGCGATAAAGAACACACAAAAGGTTTGAGGAGGATAGTGTTAGGATGAAAGTTTCAGCGATGATAATTTATTCTGTTATAATATTAGTTTTCTGTTAATTCATTTATAATTTGGATATTGTGGTCATCATCCCCGTGTACTTATGTGTGTGGAAACCGTATGATAACCTTTGTCATTGTGATGGCTGTTTTACTGTGTGTATTTGTAATTCCGTGACCTTATTTTAGGCACCGTCTCACTATTCGATTGGAGTGGAAGTGGGAAACTACATAAACTCACTTCCAGGATGGCTGAGGTACGAATCGAAATCATATCATCACAGTTATCCCTCACGAGGCAGAGTGGACATCGTTCCAGTACTAAGACCAGAATTAAATTTCCTTACAGAACCAGTAATATAACCCAGACTTCCACGGTGACAGCCAAGAATGCTAGTCACTACGCTACGAGATGATGTAAACCATACATTTAATTGCTTGTGGGCCGCGGTGTATATTTAGAAGAAACAGAGAATATCACAGGCTCTTCCTTCAGAGAGGCCGAAAGGAAATGTGTAATTTTCCGTCAGGCAGTGTATCCACGCAATCCCTTCTGACCCTTCTTTTTTCTTTTCTTTATAAAGAAGACAGGATGAAGCCTGCTTGGCCAGAGACCCGATCAACTTCAGGAGGAGTGGAATTAGAAGGAAACCTAGCTCAGTTTGTCTTCTTCCCCGTTACGAGGGCTGGTCAAGATAAATCAGAATGGGGACAGTATTAAAGTAAAGGAGCAATAAATCCCCTGGATTTACTTTGCAGATTCTTGTAGAGTACGATGCAATCAATGATAATTGTTGACCTAAGAGTGGCTTAGAAATGTTAACTTTAAGCTCCAACGTGTTGAATGAATATCGCTAAATGGTCGATCCCGAACGATCAGTAGCTTACTACGCCATTTCTGGTGACTCGGGTAAGATTTTATTATTATTATTATTATTATTATTATTATTATTATTATTACTATTATTATTATGTTGGAAGACATTTTTAGTGTTGCCTTAATTTAATGATTTCCAGTCGTACAACACGATTGTTCTTACTCTTGGATGACCAGTTTCGATCGTCAAGCGATCATCATCAGATCCTTTACACCTAGGCAATTAAATGTATGTCTACAAGTATGGGTTATGATATTTACAATACTGTATTTACACTTATTTAGTTGCAGTAGTAATTAAACTAGCACAACTAGTCAAGATATGTGATTCTTCTTGTGGAGATATTGATAGTGGTGATTGACCTTCAAGTTTGCTTTCTTAGTGTCATTCTTATTAAATTGTCAGGTTATTGAGGATTGTGCACTTAGCTGTTTGAGCGATGTGAGGTCCATATCCACGCAGCTGTCCACGCCAATGCCTGCACTGAACTGGGAGGAATTTCCTGTCTTGTTGCGTAATCTCTTAACCACCTTTACCTTTTCTCCCGCATTCGTAACTGCCTATGTTCGTCGTGCATTGTAACTTATGTTTGTTGCCCAGTCTACAACATCCTAATATGGTGTATGCTACTGTATTCTGGACTTCCTCAACTATTAAAGGCCAGTTTTAATTCTCGCCACGCATAAACTAATCAACCCTACAGGCTCTACCGGGTCTAATGAGAATGTTTCGGAACTTTCAATACTGCTGGTAATGCCGGCCTTGGTTTATTGAAGATTTGGTACAAAGTACATCCTGATTCAGCAACATGCTTCCCTATGTTGACCCCTTGGCTGAAACGTTACAATTGTGTCAACTGACTGAAAACATTAAATTTCGATGTTAGTATTACTTAATTATTGATAGTTAAAAATGTAAAAAAAAGCATAAGAGTATTTTAATATTAGCAGGGATTTCCGTTCTTCGAACAGTCTTCGGTATTAACTGGCAAAGGGAAGAACAAAATCGCCAACATAAATATAGTAATCCAAAAACGATGTAATAGAGCTCCCTATTAAACGTTTAAATGCTCAAATGTTTTGTTAATAAACGCGATTCGTAAAACCGTCTTTTTAATAAATAGACAACAAAACTGTTGATTTACAAATCGTTTCCTAGTTAAAAGTTTCCTGAAAATCGTTCTAGATTATGATTTTAAAGATAAATAGATTCTTATACTACTGTAGATTTTACTTAAATTTGTTTCTTTCGACTTTAATGTGTTCCATTTTTGTTTCCTTACTTTAATAAACTCACTGTAACGATATATTGATGGGTGTTGTTATCGGTAAAATAAACAACTTTCCTGTCATCAGCTTTTAACCCTGAGCGGTATTTATCATACCGGATGGTGGTATTAAATGCTCCAAAATACCAGTATACTTTGCATTGAATCCTCGCACTAGACTTGTGAACTAAAAAACCTTGGCAACACTTTCCTCAGAGTCAGTCAAAACGTCAGAAGCATTAATTATATTTAAATGCAAAATAATTTACGAGGGTCAAGATTAAACGGAGGCTCTAAATGTTTTAGAAAACGTTTCTTTACAAAACGTTTGAACGTTTATGTTTAGGAAGCATGTTTAGTTAAACAACGTTTTCTATGGGACGGTTTTAAAAGATTGATCGAAAATTTTTAATCGGGACATCGCCAAAATGTTTCTGATCGTGAGCCCTAATTGTACGTGCTAAAGTGCTAAATCAATATAATAGTAAATAATAGAAACGGAAGAGGTTTGTCAACACGTTCGCAATGACAGGACATGACCCTGTCTAAGGTGCGTGATATGATTATCAAGGCGTGGGAAATCTGGCGCTGATTCCCAAAACGAGGGAAATCTGGCGCTGAGTCACAAGATGAGGGAAATCTGGCGCTGATTTCCAAGGAGAGGTCATAATTGGTGCGTTCGACGACCTAACCAAACACCAACAATTATTGTTTCTCCAATTAACTTAAAAAAAGATTTTAGTGCCGCTAGGGGCTTGGAAATCGTGGTCGTTTCGGTTACAGATCTCCACTGCTGTTTGCTGGGTTATAAAGAGTGGTGCAATACACTGCTTTAGAAAGGTGCCTGTATTAGTGTACTTGAGACGAGGACTAGGATAGTGACAGCTGAGGCCTCAAGTTATCAACCATCCTGGCATTTGCCTGGGGTACAAATGAAAAGCCACTTCGAGGATCGCTGAAGTAAGAATCGAACCCACGAGGCTGAGTGTATCTCGTTCCAGTTCTCAAATTAGAATTTAATTTCTTGGCAGAGTCAGGAATCAAACCCGAATCCTCCGGGGTGACAGCCAACAATGCCAGCAGCTACACCACGAGATTGTCTCCATCTAAAAACACCCCCCCTCCCTATCAATTCAAACACGATGGAACCGAAATGAAAAAAATTTGGTACAGAGGTAGCACTAGCAAAGTACACCTCAGTGTCATGTTTTATATCGCCACCATCTAGACGGAAACGGAATGGCGGCCATTCAAATGTACAAAGCTCAAATCAAATTGTGACTAACCTAATCATCTGATCTCTACCAAATTTTGCAACAATATACCTTAATGTGGGAAGCGTCTTTAGACCAAACTACAAGGTCATCATAAAAATAGTTTGAAGATGGCGGCCGTATATGTGTACAAACCGATCCCCCTATCAATTCTAACACGACGAAACCTAATCGAACCAACTTAGGGACATAGGTAGCACTTGCAAAGTACAACTCAGTGTCATGTTGTATATCGCCACCATCATAACAAAAAAGAAATGGTGCCCACCCAAATGTTCTAAGCTTAAATCAAATTACGACTAACCTAATCATACGATGTCTACCACATTTTGCAACAATATACCTTAATGTAGGAAGCGTCTTTTACTCTAACTACAAGGTCATCAGCCAAATAGTTTTAAGGTGGCGGATGTACGTATCATGCAATTATTATATCCTAAGCGTAACTTACGATTCAACAAGACCCTGCTTCACTAAATCCGCTTATCGTACAGAGGGTGGTTTAAACTGTCCTCAAGGAGGTGACCTGTATGATATCAATATTTTATAATAGAATATTATACCGTAGTAGTGACTAATAGTTCAGGCTGACCGTGTCGTATCGTGCTGGGCCGTGCCACCCTTTATGGTTAAAATGGAGGCTATTGTTTCCTCGCTAGTCAATATTTCAGTGGATTGATATCCTTTTAGGAATGTACTGAACAAAATAATACACATTTAGTATTAAATGATTTACAAAAACAGCAGAAAACGCTAATGAAATAGTTCTTTCCAAAGCAAAATACGCTATACTGTTATACTTAACCAGTTTTTAACGTAACGCAAGCAATAGCGATGTATAGCCCCGAGCTAGTGTCTCTAACTCTTAACCTGGGGGTTCGTGGATCGAATCCAAGCGGGTTCATATTCTTTTACTTGAATTTTTTGTATTTATTGATTTATAACTACTCACGCGTTATAATGTTAAGAATATATAGTGTATATTTGCAATCGAAAATATTTATATACTTATAACCCCACATATTTCAACAATCGACTAAAATTCGTTGTCCTTGATCCGCGGTACAGACTGTTGTTATTGTTGATTCTTTATGGGCTTTGCGGCATCATGGTCTTGTAGTCCCGTGTACTTGGGTGTGTGTAGAAGTTGTCTGATAATCTGTGCCACTGTGATGTCTGTACTAGTGTGTGTAGTTGTAAATGAGGTAGGATTTGTGTAGGAAGCTGTCCTTCATCCGTGGTAGAGTCTGTTGTTGTTGTTGTTGTTGTTGATGTTGATTCTTTGGGGTCTTTGCGGCATCATGGCCATGTAGCCTGTTGTTTCATTTGACAGGCTTGGACGTCATGGTCTTTTAGCCCCGTGTGATAACCTGGGTTATTGTGATGGCTGTATTAGTGTGTGTATTTATAATTCCGGTGAGGATTCAATCAACGTGTAATATAGCACGTTATATTTCAACAAACTACTGCAACCAACATTCAATTATACTCCTTGAAATCGACAAAGAGTTATAACTATATCCATGCATTTAGGAGAAAGTAGGCTATATTTTTCTTTACTGAACATTTTGTTTTTGAATGCGATTAACCAATAACCCCCTCGTAATGAGTGATACTGTGACAAACTAGAAGGATATAGGTATCAATTTCACTTTGATATACCATGCCGCTCTCAAGTTAAAAGCGTGTATACAGACAGGCAAAAACAATGTTTTGGAAGCAAAACTCATCAAATGGTCGGAAACACGTAAAAAAACTAGAAATTCTGGATAAATTCACATTCTATTTGCTAGATTTTGAATTATATAAGGGCCTAATGTATGTTAGTAAAAATTAAAATTTTGTGAAAGCTGAATATGCCTCGCGATCGTTATCGTTCACTGATATGAGTAGTGAAAGTTGATTCTTATAAAACAATCAACATTCCGTAGTGAATGTCAACCTTCACCAATATGCCTCTTTTAAGTTTGCATAACGCCTTTGCATTACGTGAAATACCATCAACAGGGGTAGTTTTGAACGTTGGCATTTTTCTTACATGTATTGCAATGTGAATTGCAGTCAAACATATTCCCTTCATTTGTATGAATGTACAGTATAGTTTGCGGTGAGTCATGAGCCCAATGCATTGTGTCGCAGTGCGCCCGACATCTACATTAGCGATAAGTAAATCTCGTAAACTCGACTATTCTTTAAGCCGCAGCTGCGAGCTACAGATATGAGCCATAATCCCTTCTTACTGTAGGTGCAAGGAGTAGTTCAAGCTACGCATATAAAATTTCCTTTCGTCTCTCCTCTCTTTAGAGAAGCCTCCGTGGCTAAGGTGGCAGCACGTCGGCCTCTCACCGCTGGGTCCGTGGTTCAAATCCCGGTCACTCCATGTGAGATCTGTGCTGGAAAAAACGGAGGCAGACAGGTTTTTCTCCGGGTACTCCGGTTTTCCCTGTCAAAATTCCATTCCAGCAACACTCTCCACTATCATTTCATTTCATCTATCATTCATTTAATCATTGCCCCAGAGGAGTGCGTCAGGCCTCGGCAGCCGGCACAGTTCATATCCTCGCCGCTAGATAGGGGCTTCATTCATTCCATTCCTGACCCGGTCGGAGACTGGAAGCAGGCTGTGGATTTTCATTTTTTCTCTCCCCTCTTTGGAAGTAGTAAGATAGTAGTGGAAATGGGGAAGGTGGCCTTCATCAGTTGGCTTGTTGTTGTCAGCGTGTAGAACTTGTCTGATTTTAACCTGTATTATTATTATTATTAATAATAATAATATAATATCGTGTGGCCTCAGGTGACGGGTGCAAGCTTTGTTATTTGACACCCAGAGGGCAGCTTGCATGTCGAATTTTGTTATTCCTTGGAGTGCTATGATTGTCAAGGAGGATAGATATCTAAGTTTCTTGACACTATAGCGCTTTCTAGTAGAGAAAGGAGGAACTTTTGTGTTGGCGGAAAATCCCGAGATTAATTTTGCCATTATGAAAACGGCCTACTGAATTCAAATGGGTTCTTTAACATGCCAACAACGTATGACATGCATGTGGTGATTTTTGTCAACTTTCAAAAATCACTTACAATGGCCAGGAGTGGACCTGCAATTTTGGGGTTGGTAGTCCGACACGATAACCACTCACCCGCCATGGCAAGCTACCTGTGTTAATGAAGGCGAGTGTGTATTTGTAATTGAAGTGAGGATTAGTAAGGAGGTGGCCATGGCCATAAGTTAAGAACCATCCCGGCATTTGCCTGGTGTTTGTCTGTTTCTTAATTATACCCGTAGTTTTAGTTTTTTTAAACTTGCTTTCTGACTTTTTCACGTTGGAAGGGCGTAAAATAGATTTTTGTCTGTTTGTCTTTCTCTCTTAATTCCTTTCTTTCTGTCTGTCTGTCTGTCTGTTCGTGCACACAGCCTGGTACACGGAGCTACATGACCATGATATCGCAAAACCCCTAACTGAAGTAACGAAAACATTTGTGTCACGAGACAGAACCTACTGAGAATTTTACTCCCCATCAATACTTAGGTATATCATGGAATAGAAACGTTCGGTTAGCAGTAATATGGTTTCATGCACAAGAACGCACTTTAAGTATGCTCCAATTAATAAATGGAAGTAGAACATATGTTTCTGAACGGCCGCTGAAAATTACACTTTGGAATTTGCTGTAGTCTGTAATCAAGAAAGTACAGGTCTAAAATGTGGCACATTAATACAATATCTAATTTTTAAGTGCACCTCCTGGTATAGTGACTAGCATTCTTGGTTGTCACCGTGGAAAGTCCGGGTTCGATTTAAGGCTCTGCCAAGATATTTAATTCCGGTCTGAGGGTTGGACCGGGGTACTGTACCCATGTATAGGATTAATACATGGT
Source organism: Meconema thalassinum (assembly GCA_946902985.2). NCBI lineage: Eukaryota > Metazoa > Arthropoda > Insecta > Orthoptera > Tettigoniidae > Meconema > Meconema thalassinum. The sequence continues at coordinate 264,020,368 of OX336390.1, read as the reverse complement.
CATACTTCGGTTAGCTCAGTGGTCTCGAGGGGGGTTTGTCCATTCCCCCAGTATGACACATATATTTAGGATCATAATCAACAGGTCAACACTTCGAAATAAACTCAAAAATCACAATGAAAACATATTTAATAATAATCAAAATTTAGGTGCTACAAAAATACATATAGGTGCTACAAAAATACATATAAAAACTCAAAATACATAATGTTACTTCATACTCCTTCACACTTGTTCCAATGAACAAGGAATCACTAAAATTATTCACTATAATCAACTACTTGGGTTCCTCTGAACCTCCCATTCAAGTCTCACTTCCATATAGCACATTCAAATGTTTGTTATCTGAGCTCCTTGTGGCTCCATAGTCTCTTTTATGACTTTATTTGCTTATTAACAACAGGATTCATTTCCCTTAACATGGATGATTATAGAATATATGACCTATATTTATTTCCAATAATTATAATAATCATTTATATTTTGGGTTAACATGAATCATCATCTTATCTCTCTATGTACTGCTTTTATTTGTTTGGGGAGTTCGTGCCACCCTTAAGTACACAAACTACTGAAAAGATTCATTTAAATAACGCTCCCTGCATTATTTAGATCTGTGTTAACTTAAGACCATCCTTTTCTGGTTTGTCACAAATGGGAATTTACAACAATAGCAACATAACAATTCTTTAATCAACGGTACCTAAACAATATCACAGTTAGAAATCAAATGTTAATTAGGTCACGGGAGCAACTCACCGTCCCTGTTATAAAGTTCTTGCGAGTGCGATCACTGGCATGTTTACAAAATAAACATGGTCTCCTCAAGGAAATTTTGGTTCAGCGACCCTACCCTTGAGTGCCTTGACAGATTTATGGCCCCCAGACAGGCTGTCTGCGGTACTATACGGGATCCCTCTCAAAAGCAGCGGGCTCTTGACAATCACATGTCTCTAACGACGAAAAACTTTACCTTTCATCTTAAAACTTCACTGTATTATGGCTATCATATCGGGGGGCGTGTTGGCTCAGCGGTCTAGCTGTATGCCTCTCACCAAGGCGGTCCGGGTTCGATTCCCGGTCAATGCATGTGAGATTTTCGAAGTGAAATGCCATGTCCTGTGGTTCGGATTCCACGTAAAAAGGAGGTCCCGTGGCTCATAATCACAAGATTCACGGTCACGTAAAACTACAATCTTCCTTCCTTCCTTGGCTATCATATCAGCCAGTATTTATTCTTCAGGATAGTACACTTAATATATCAATATCAACACTGCATGACCTTAGGTGCGATCAATTCTTATAAGGGGCTACCTTCTATTCCTAGGACTTGTCCATTTTCGGAAGATACGACGATATTAGGGAGTGGGAATCGAACCTCTGTCCCCCTACTTCAAGCGACACCAGAGCGTTAACATCCAGTCCCCTGTGCGCTGATACAGAACATATTTGAGAGCGGGAATCCAACCCTGACCTCTACATTCAACAATAATGCTCCCTTCTACAAATGTATACTTACATGGATCCGTCATCCTTAAGGTCCATTACAATTCCATTCATAATTAGTTATCCTGGACATTAATTATAGCAATTTATAAATTCTATCTTTACATTCGCTTATATCAGCGTGTACAACAATTATTGCTGTAAAGCTTTTCGTGAATACTTATTTTCCCAAGCTGTTCTTTGTTCCCCATGGCTACTTTAATTCTGCCATAAATTGAGCAATTTACTGTCTTTAATAATTGTTACAATACAATTTAATATGAACCCTACCGTTCCAAAACTTATTATTTCCTTAATTAAGAGATTTATACTCTTGACATGATTCACTTTGAATATAACCATTCTTTTCTTTCTCTACTACATTTATTGGCTGTTGTTCAGATCCGTTAATTACCTTCATCATTTATTTTTACCTATTGATTTCTGGTTTTTATACCTGTGTGACATTACAATTTATTTAGGCTGCACGAACCCCCAAAAGTATATAATTTCATAATGATAAGTGGTACTCACGATTTATCTGGAAGATGCCCGGATCCCAATGGTTGAGTACTTGTTGGCCCACCATTTTGGGTCTAGTCTTCCATTTCAACCGCCGTAGCCCTTATTTTACATAACCCTTTTTCACAAATCTTGCACATATCAATTTCACTTATTACCCATATCTGAGGGTTTCCTAACATGTTGAAATACACTTTAACACTAAATGACACATAGAACAATAATACATTTTATACACAAAATTTTTTACACTTCAGCCTAATTTATTGCTTTTTTAACACCCGTGATTCTTTTATTTCACACATTTTACTCTCGTATGACCTTCACTATGAATGTAGGTACTAGCGACTTCTGCCTTGGTCCTAACATCTCCTTGAATCTGGACTGAAAGTCTCTGATATTCCTACCCGTTGTTTCATTGGTCCACTGGCTCTTAACGGCCCTAATATTCTAGTAACTGGCACGATGCTGTCTAAGTGCGGCTAAAAGTTTATACTATGCCGAATGTCTCCTTTAGACATTAATTACGATTGTCACAGTCTGGTATCGAACTAGCGTTTTAAAAGTAGTTCTCCGCTTAATTTCACGTTCGCCACTGTTCTTTATGGAATAACCTACTAGTATTCCTTTATCTGACGGTTGGAAGTCCTGTACTTTGCTTCCACTGAGTAGGCTACTACTGCTTTCGACTCGAATTATACTTTCGAACTCACGTCCCTTCGGTTCTGACTCCCAAAGCTTAGGTAAGTTCAGAACAAATTTCTAACACTCTCGGTGTTTACGAATTCCTACGATACTGGTGATATATTACAACACCTTTCCCAATGTTCACTGAATTTAGTCTCTTACACGCAGCATTACTTTCACTCGAGTTCCTTTTAATTGAATAACTTCGCCGTCAAAGTATGGCAACCCGACTTGGTTCCATAAACTGGTTAACTATAACGCGGCGTGACCCTTACAAGGGTCCTTGGTAGACTGTATGTCAGGCTATTCCAGCCGAGCAGCTCGCTCGTGAGCAGCAGAGTACTCGCCGCCTTTCGTGAGTAAACCTGCAACATGCAATACGGCTCTGCTGTGGGGGGCTGCCGTCACTTCGCGGTGGATACATCAAGACTGGCAGGAACGTATAGACTTGTGCTATGACCTTCACCCAGTGACGTATTGGCTCTCACCCCCTGTCCCTCTCCAACCGCGCTCCGAGCATCACTGCTGAGTACTCGCGTGTACGCATACTCAAACTCATGGATTTGGAACAGCCTTCTGTATGTGATACAGCGTGACCACTACAAGGGTCCGTTGATGACTGTATGCGATACAGCGTGACCACTACAAGAGTCCGTTGATGACTGTATGATTTTGGCTCTACAGACCTGCTATTTATTGAAATCTGGTTGAAAATAGTGCCAGTCCTTCTTCTTGAAACCAACTTCTAAACTAAGCACCGTAGAAGCTCAGAAAAAATATCCCCTTATAATTTCAATATTCCAAAACGATTTTAAATTTCAAAATTCGATCGTAGCATTAATTTATAAAAAAATCCAAAGCTCTAGCGATGCATGGGACGGAACTTTTTTGACTTACATCTCTCCGCGAGATTCATCCACACCAACAGGCTACGTCATTGCTGAGTAGGCATTCTTTTTCTATATAATTATTATAAATTTTTATATCTCTCAAAATTCTAATTCCCAGTATTATTAATATTGGCTGGCCTCGAAGTTTATAAGTTTGCCTAAATCGGGAAATAGCCCCTATTTCACAACACTCGTGACTCCACCCACTGCTAATGTCATGAGAATTCTGCTTTGGTAATCAATGATCGGGGAAGTCCCTTTCTCCAAGTAGGTTTCGCTATAAGAAATAGTTCTCTGTAACATTGCACCATGGTGAGTCACGCTAATGATTAAGCGGATCACGCGGTGATACCGTCAGCTTCTTGACTCATGAGCCCAGCTGCATATCGTAAATTTGATAAGCGATGCCGTCATCTGCAGCCCTCTTAAATGTAAGGATCCAGTTATGTAGAAAGATTCTAGGAATATTCTTACATTTTCTTCCTTAAAGGTCACGGGTTCGATTCTCGTTGTTCCCAATAAGGGTACAGTACACTCAGCCTCGTGAGGCAGAACTGAGAAGAGGTGGTTTCCAATTCCTACCTCAGCCATCCTAGAAGTAGTTTTCCTTGGTTTCCCCCTTTTCTTCTCCAACCGAATGCTGGGAAGGTACCTAATTTAAGGCCATGGCAACCTCCTACCCAAATCCTAGCCCCATTTATAAATACAAACATTGGTACAGCCACCACAATAGCACAAGTTATTGGACAGATTCAACACACAACCCGAGTATATGGAGCTACATAACTATATAATATCGCAAGGCCCCTAAACGAATCAACAACAACAACAACAACACTAATTTTAAATGGCTGTTCGGATCATTGCAATGCTTATTTACCTGCTTTTGACCGAAATAAATGCATAAACATTCGGGCTGTATCAGTATTTCATCGGAGTGCAGTGCTAATTGCACCTTCGTACTTCTTTGAGGAACCTATTGGCCGGGGGATATTAGTTAAGTTATTCAACACCGTAGAGGAGCGTGAGGAATCAGGGGAGAGGAAGTGCCTTCTTGTAACACGAAGATACTGTATCATATAATATTGATAACAGCGCCGTGGAGCGATTCATTATAAGTCTAAGTTTAAATTATCGACCTCCTTCCCCTTGTATTATTAACCGTCCTACTCATGTTCCCTTCAGCTACTTCCCTTCACCTTAGCTGTCTCGTATCAGTGTTGCTGCAGCTGATCTCTATGTTCTACGTCTTAGAAACAAAAACAACAACAACCATTATCATTATTATTATTATCCTCATCATCAGTATTATCATTATCATCACACTCGTGTATCTCGATATATTACCTCTACTACTAATGATCCTGATAACCTCATTGTTACGCCTCCTTAAAACAATCACCACCACCATTGCAGTTTCATTGAAATACTCAAGATATCGTGATTATCAGCCCCATGAGAATGAAAGACCTGCATGTTACTGGGGTTTACTTGTGCGCGTAATACAGTATAACCCCTGGCACTACAGCCCATGAAGGGCCTAGGCCTACCAAGCGACCGATGCCCAGCCATTTGGCCTGCATATAATGGGATGACGCGTGGTCAGCACATCCGATCCCCTCGGCCATTAATCTTGATTTTCGTGACCTTGGCGCTGCCTCACTGTCAGACAGATGCTCAATTGTCATCACGAGGCTGGGTGCACCCCGTTCCATCCCACACATCAGGCTCTAAAATCCATGACGAATCTGGGAACAGCCTGAGAAGATCTTGGTAATCATCAAAAATCCTTGCCACTATTGCTGCAATAACCTCATCACGTTATCGTAGATGCTCATTTAGTTGGGAAACATTAGTGATAGTTCTGAGTTCTAACATTTTGATTGACGTCCAGTGAGCGGATACAAATCATCCTCAATACCTACAACGAAGGCAGTATTTAACAAAGTCTGGTATAATGTTGTTGAAAGTTTCCCAAATGGAATCAGAATAGTACATTATGCAACGAGCCTATAATGGCAATAATTAAGACACAAGTATGTTTATAAAACGGGCGTATGCGAGTTTTATAATTTCCATACGAGTGTCTTAATTACCATTATAGGCGAGTTGCATACGACTGTTTATGTTCGACGATAATTATTAGAACTATTTTATGTTCGATTTTTTTAAATAAATATCTGTCGAGATATCGCCAGTTTTATGTACTGAACAGAGTGCATGAGACGCAGAGAATGCCTGGTATTTGGACATGGCCACCTCGATTACTCTACTATGACACTAGGACAGGCAGTGTGATTTACATTAGAAGGCCGTGGAACTCAGCGCATCTAATTATCTAATTGGTCAAACAACTATTTTTTGAGCTCTGATTGGTGAGAGAAACTGTTTCATAATGAAAAACAAGATGTTCAGTAAAGAACATATAGCCTACTTTCTCCTAAATGCATGGGTATTGTTATAACTCTTTGTCCTTTTCAAGGAGTATAATTGAATGTTGGTAGTAGTAGCTTGTTGAAATACAACGTGCTATAGGGATATTAAACATGAATATGAGGTGCCCTTTGATAGTGCTACCTCTGTAAAAAAATTCATTCAATTCGGTTTCACCGTGTTTGAATTGATATGGGGAATGGATTTGCACACATACATGGCCGCTATTTGCAAACTATTGGGCTGATGACCTTGTAGTCAGTCATAAGATGCTTTCCACAAAAAGGCATGTTGTTGCAAAATCTGGTAGAGATCAAATTATTAGGATGGTCGTAATTTGATTTAAGCTTTCATCATTTGGGTGGCCGTCATTCCGTTTCCGTCAAGATGGCGGCGATATAACACATGACACTGAGGTGCCCTTTGCTAGTGCTACTTCTGTACCAAATTTCGTTCAATTCGATTTCACCGTGTTTGAATTGATAGGGGGAATCGATTTGCACACATACTTGGCCAACATCTGCAAACTATTGGGCTGATGATCTTGCAGTTTGGTCAGAATATGCTTCCCACATAAAGATATGTTGTTGCAAAATTTGGTAGAGACTAGATTATTAGGTTGATCGTAATTACATTTTAGCTTTTAACATTTGAGTGGCCGCGATTACGTTTTCGTCAAGATGGCGGTGATATAAAACATGACACTGAGGTGCCCTTTGCTAGTGCTACCTCTGTACCAAATTTCATTCCATTCGGTTTCACCGTGTTCGAATTGATAGGGGGAATCGATTTTCACACAAATATGGCCGCCATCCGCAAAATATTAGGCTAATGACCTATTAGTTTGGTCAAAGGATGCTCCCTCCATAAAGGTATGTCGTTGCAAAATTTGGTAGAGATCGGATGATTAGGTTAATCGTAATTTGATTTTAGCTTTGAACATTTGTTTGGCCGCCATTACGTTTCCGTCAAGATGGCGGCGATATAAAACATGACACTGAGGTGCCCTTTGCTAGTGCTACCTCTGTACCAAATTTCATTCCATTAGGTTTCACCGTGATCTAATTAATAGGGGGAATCGATTTTCACACAAAGATGGCCGCCATCCGCAAACTATTAGGCTAATGACCTATTAGATTGGTCAAAGGATGCTCCCTCCATAAAGATATGTTGTTGTAAAATTTGGCAGAGATCGGATGATTATGTTAGTCATAATTTGATTTAAGCTTTGAACATTTGTGTGGCCGCCATTACGTTTCTCTCAAGATGGTGGCAATATAAAACATGACACTGAGGTGCCCTTTGCTAGTGCTACCTGTGTACCAAATTTCGTTCCATTCGGTTTCACCGTGTTTGAATTAATAGGGGAATCGATTTTGACACAAAGATGGCTGCCATCCGCAAACTATTAGGCTAATGACCTATTAATTTAATCAAAGGATGCTTCCTCCATAAAGGTATGTTAGTGCAAAATTTGGTAGAGATCGGATGATTAGGTTAGTCGTAATTTGATTTAAGCTTTGAACATTTATGTGGCCGCCATTACGTTTCCGTCAAGATGGCGGCGATATAAAACATGACACTGAAGTGCCCATAGCTAGTACTACCTCTGTACCAAATTTCGTTGCATTCGGTTTCACGGTGTTCAAATTAATGGGGGAATCGATTTTCACACAAAGATGGCCGCCATCCGCAAACTATTAAGCTGATGACCTGTTAGTTTGGTCAAAGGATGCTCCCCCCATGAAGGTATGTTGTTGCAAAATTTGGTAGAGATCGGATGATTAGGTTAGTCGTAATTTGATTTAAGCTTTGAACATTTGTGTGGCCGCCATTACGTTTCCGTCAAGATGTCGGCGATATAAAACATGACACTGAGGTGTCCTTTGCTAGTGCTACCTTTGTACCAAATTTCGTTCAATTCGCGTTCACCGTGTTCGAATTGATAGGGGGAGACATACATTCAGAGTACACACACACACACACACACACACACACACACACACACACACACACACACACACACACAGAGAGAGAGAGAGAGAGAGACACACACACACACACACACATACATACACACACACAGACAGACACACTTTTTTTTCGCCCTGTGTTGATCTCATAAGTCTACTTTCATTTTTTGCAAAAATCGAAAGTAGGCTAATAGTGTTATAATGAGCCTCATTATAGTACAGTTTTCTGACAGGGTCGAACATAAAATAAAATTCCTAATTCGTTGTCCTACCCTTCAAGTTCAGGATACTTGGCCACACTGGTCAGCGTTTCAACGCGTTAGCAATGTGAGCTTTGATATACAGTGATTATGGGAGGGCATACACAACTTCAACGCAGATTAGCAATATACAGGTAACTGCATTGAATACGAAACAATGCCAGATAATACAAAGAAGCTTTGATGTAATCCTACATTCATCACATCGCAGAGGCATTCATAAATCCCCAATTGAACTACAATTTCTAATACAAAACTTTTTTCGATATTGTTTGGAATGATTACAAAACAACGCTCCAAAATTGCTGAACGCCTGAATATAATGTTGCTTTATTGACCGCCCATAAAAAAGAAATGCCGCCTACAAGCTTGTGATTTATTTATAAAAACAAATAAATAACACGAGCGCCAATGGGAATTTGGCTCCGAATCTGATGTGAATGTTTCGTTAGCAATCTATTGAATGCATTTATAAAATATATTTGATAATTCCAGAGATATTTTTGTGAGGGAAAAATAAAGCTGGCCGGATTCAAAAATCAACACAATATTGGAATTACATCGTCAGTCAGTCGGAATGTCAATGTTCAAAAGATTAAAAGTTCCTAATAAAATATGTATAACGATTTAATGCAAACACTGATGGTGTTAATAAAATAGATGCATATGTCGATATTTGAAATAAAGAGGAAACGTTTATAGTTTTAGGTCCTACTAATATAGTGGAGGGGTAGCAAACTTGCATCGTGCCTAGGAGGCCTTGGGTTCACTTCTCGGCTCCATTAGAGGTTTAAGATCTACGTATCATCTTTAGGACTATTGTGTTGCTATTTATTCTGATTAGCTGCAATCACAGTCTAGGAAACCAAGATAACGGACGAGGTGAACAGTTGTCAACCCACATCTGCAGGCCATATGGCTTAGCAGCGGTCGCTTGATAGGCCAAGAACCTCAATGGGCTGTAGAGCCAAGTTATTGAAAAATATAATTTACTAGCAGAAGTACCCATTCTTCGAACGGTCGTCGGTATTAATAACCAGACGTAATCAATTGAGCTACTGTTGCAATGGTTAGGGGCTTGGAACCTGTTTGTCGACAAAGGTAAATGATTAGTTGAAATATGCTCTGAAACTAATTTACCTAACGTGTACTTCCTGACGTGAAAATAAAATTGAAAACCTCGTAGACGAAATGCAATTCACGTCACATAAAAACTGACCCACACTGTTGTGTCAAGTGCGCATCCAAAGGAAGACCCCTTTAATCTATTATATATAATCCAAAATTGACTCATCACCGCAGGGCTCAAACTACTAGACCTAGAAAGCTGAAATTTTGCATGTTGGTTGATCCGAGTATGTAGAGGCTCACTAAGAAACGGTTTTTGAAAATTCAATTTGTAAGTGACTTTTTTTTTCGTCCCTTTGGCATTGACCATCCAAAATTGACTCATCGACGCAGGGCTCAAACCACTAGACCTAGAAAGCTGAAATTTTGCAAGTTGGTTGATCCGTGTATGTAGAGACCCACTAAGAAACGTTTTTTGAAAATTCAATTTGTAAGAGACTTTTTTTTGGCCCTTTGGCACTGAGCAAGGACAGTCGGTACAAAGTTCGGATTTAGCTCATTTTAAGCCGCCAGATACGAGAAACAATACTCGAAGGTCCTGTAGGGACCCCGAAACACAATTTTTAAGTTCCTAAAATGAACGGTTTCGGAGATATTCCCAAATAACTGTGTTCCCTCTGAGAAACAGATCAACGTTACTATGGCAACCGCTGAAATTTCGCAGACTGTGGATAGTTTTCTGGCAATATCTCGAAAACCGTTCTTTTTAGGGCCTTAAAACGCGGGGTTCGGTTCCCACTTCTAAACACGAACATTGCTCCTCGCATTGATACGCGTAATGTGAGATATATTTTATTTATAGAGGTGGCTTTTGGCGTCCGATACGATCGTGATTTTGAGTCTGATTTTGAGACTGATTTTATACTCTTTTAGCTGGTTATTGTAAGCGATCTTTGAGATCTATACTCTAATTTACAATGTTTAGATGCTTTCTATTTTGCACGGTATGCATTCATTTTTTTTATAAATTTGTTTTTTGTTATCTGAATGATTTTTTGCCAATTTTGATCTGCTCTTTTTCGTTTTTTTTTACCATAGTCAGCAACCCATATTTAGAGTCGAATGTGTCGTATTCTACCGGCTGTCACGTTAATTATTATTTTTTCTTAATTACTCTTAGTGAGGAATTGGGCAAACTTATTTCAATAAAGTAGGTATTTTGTCTTTCAAGGCCATTGGATCCCCGCACAAGGCACGGTTTAGACCTAGAAATGTTGCTGACTAATAGACTAATGGACTAATGGTGCAGCAGAAAAGAGGAGAATTGAAGCATTTGAAATGTGGTGATACAGGAGAATGATGATCAGATGGGTAGATAAGTTTACAAATGAAGAGGTATTAAGACGAGTGGGAGAGGAGAGATGTTTCTGGTGACTGCTAATGAAGAGAAGAGATAGGAGGGTATGACACATATTAAGACACCCAGGAATAGCAAGCTTAGTTATGGATGGGAGGGTCGCGGACTAGAACTGTAGGGATAAACCAGGGTTAAAAAGATGCCTCGGATGTAGGGTGTGGTAGCTATGTAGAGATGAAACGATTAGCTCAGAAGAGGGAGACATGGAGCGCTGCATCACACCAGTTAAAAATCTGAAGACTCAAACAACAACAATCAGGAATTTTATTTACTTAGAGAGGCATGTGAGGCAAAAGGGTGGTTGGAGAATTTCAATCCCTGGGATGTAACACTGGAAGAGACTGCATAATGTACATCAGCGGCCAAGGTGAGCGATATTTAACTATAGGTCTATTAATAGGGATATGTTTTCAAATCATCAATAAGTATGGCCATATTTCATCCAGAATAGCTTAAGTAAGAATACTTTTAATTCCCCATATTCCGATAGATTTGCCATTCCAGTGTGCAAGAGTGCAGTTCCCTCTTCAAACAATATTCGCAATTTCTTTAACAAAGCGCAATGACACACACTTAACAGTAGCACGTGTACATTTAGACAAAACAATTTTTTCCCATGGGCAACTGTATGTGGCGTGCTCGCGAGCATGCGGACAACAAAATCGTTATGTCTCAGCAGAAGTTGGCAAAACCCAAAACATAATTTTAAAATGTGTTAACATAATGTAACATCGAACCCTGCAGACTTTCACAACTCTATAAAATTCCCACTTTGCTGCTCATATCAATATACTGTATGTATCAGAATATTCAGAATTAGAATGGACTCACCTGTGGCCGCGATTGCTGTAATAGAATAGACCAATTATCAGCAATAATGCATCGTCCCCATTGTCTTGATCGCGGGCGAAGCCGCGGGTACCTGCTAGTAAATTATAAAGGCTTGTGGTGCATGAAAATTCAGGTTTTTTAGCCTCCAATGGCCCAAATTCCTAAAAGCAAAAAAATAAAATTAAAAATAAACTATTTCAATTCAGGAATTTTTGAAAATAATGTTGCTGTTTGAAGATATAATAGACCTTCTGTACGACACATCGCACGTTTAAGTCTTGTGAAAAAATCCAGGGTACTTCTTGACCCCCTGGTGTATTCTTTGAATACACGGTACGAGAGAATAAAGTCTATTGCTCTTTGCATGTTCATTTCTTCCTTCCTCTTTGCCAAACACCAACAGTGATCATCTGTTTTCTCCTTGTTGGGCATATCTCTTATGTCTTCATAAGTATGTTTCAGATATATAACTTCTGTGACCCACCTAGCGTCACCTCGCAGCGAATCTCTGAAGCTCCTCAATTCTTCCTGGTGCTAGAGGACTTACTTATCCATTTGGCTACCAGATCCTGTTACCATCGTCAGCTATTTTCTCTTGGAGCAAGAGGACTACGTCCACTTCTTTACTCACCATGCTGCGCTAGTATCAACTGTTATCAACTCTTAGAAGACCAGCTCAGCAAGAGAAGATAAATTTTTTGTATTTAAGTTGGTAATGCTTATATGTTCTCCTTTTGTCTCCTACCCCCCACTCTTTCCTCCCTTCTTGGTCCCTTCGTGCTCCGTTGAGCTGCTCTCACTTCTTAGTCTGCAGTTGACTCGTTCAGTCAAAGCTCCGCTCGAGCTTGCCTCCTCAAACCAAGAGGCTCAACCTCTTCTACGCCATGTTGGCTAAGTAATCTTCAACAGAAACTTCGACTTCAACATGAAATCAAGATAAGTACCATTTTAAAAGTTTTAACCTCATCTTCATGGTTTTAACTTCCTCGTGCTTTTAATTATAATTTATAGACAGTGTGAAATCATTTATTTTGGGGCAATACTCATTCCTCGTGGGATTTGCCATGTTGAGCTTTTGCTTGTATAAGCCAACTTTACTAAAAAAGAGCTTTTCTTAAGCTATTTAAACGAGAAACCCTCTCGCTACGTGGGATATTATCTAATACCCGCTGTCTATAATTATAAAGCTAATTCCTCCGTTGGATTTTCTCAACCCCATTTTCTGCTAAGGTCGTTCTGGAACCTTCGAGATCTTATTCTCTATCTGCGAGTATTGCCGTTAAGTATTGTTCACGCACTTGTGAAAATGCTAGTTAAAATGGGGAATCTTCCTTATAAATTTTTGCAATAGCTAATTTTCTTCCACCGCTGGAACCTCTGGAACATTCTAAGGCGCATTTAATTGTAAATCACAACTTTTTCAAGAAATAGACTCTCACCTATAGTGCAATCAATTATTTCCCTAATTGCAATAACTTTTTTTCTCATAAACTTCAGTGTTTCTATAGTGAACTTTGCATCCATCTTCATAGACTATAGTGATAAACAGTGCTTGCTCCGCGTTTCTACCGCGTCGCGATCGTCCGGTTATATTAAATACGGCCATGAACATTGATCCTATATCCCAATGATCTTTCCTAAACCTTCTACTAACAACCATTATTAATAAAATTGAAACTTTTCTATAAGGTGTCACCCACGAGGTGCCCTTCCAACTTTGTTAGTTTAACATTAATTAAATTCTGCATAATTGCTTGTGTGATACAAGTTTTAAATTCACGTTGTTCCTTTCCCATAATCAGGGAAAACAATTCTCTAAACTCTTGAGCGAGTCATGTTCAGGTTTCACGAAATGGAAACTGTCCCATTTGGCGAGTGATTCCTGCTCAAACTTGGGAAGTCTAGAACTTTCCCTTTCAATTTCTTCAGGTTTCACAGTAAGTGACCTGCCCTCTTTGTATAATTCTCATATATTAATTCTGTATAAATATAAGAAGTTGTAGGAACTTCTATCTTATTTTTCATGTTGTTATTATTTTTATTTTCAAAGTTGTCACTTTCTCTAGAACATTCTCTCCTGAATTTCTTAAGGTGCACTTTTTGTACTCCAATTCACGTTTAAGCTTTAATTATTTCATTGCTCAAATCTTAGAAAGATTTTAAAAACATGTAAGGTTTGAAACCTTGTAAATTGTCAATTGCCTGGAGCAACCGTTTAATGTTGAGAGGTCTGCGACCCTATTTGTTAAAAAGTTCAAATGAACTATGTTTATTAAAATTATATTGCATAATTGTTAATTTCCTCAAACTTTTTCTAATTGTAAAATAAACAAATCTTTTCCCTTCGCTTTTTCATTTACGAATATAAAGTTTAGGCAAAATCCTGTCTTCCTTGACTCTCCTCACTCAATGATATTAAAATCATTAATAGAGCTTTCACCATTTGTTGCATTTGAGCAAGAACTCTTAATTTTCACCTTACCAAAGTTCTTCTTAGCGTTAATAGCTAATTCTAATTGGTCAGTAAGGCAAGTAAAGTTCGCTAAGCCAACTACCTGCTTGTGGAGACCCTCTCCGAAAACTTATGGTCAATTTTCTAAAAGATAAGTGTTTCCTTTTGTCTAAACTTTTAGCCGGCTCCTCGCTGAGTAAAAGCTTAGCCATTGTCCAATGCAACCATTGGTTCATTTACCAAGATTACCCAATAAGGCATAATCTTTTATCATATTTCTTCTTAGAGACACTTGGTCGCCCTTACAGGAACTCCATAAATTTGGAAATTGAAAATACCAAACCTGAGTTAAATCATTGGCATTCTGTGAATTACTTTGAAAAACCTAATTTCTTTGAGAAGACATACAGTAAATTTGTTCCTCTCAGTCTTGCCAGACCATCACCCTTCCCCATAGTACTTTTATACATGCTTGGAAGGAAACATACTAAAGCCTCTCTCTTGCAAACCGCCCAAGTCCTAGCTGCGGTTCCCGTTAGCCTCGACCAAGCTCGTACCTACTTTAGGTATCCGAGAGTTAATTTCCATTGGCAACTGCTTCTAAGGGTATTTAAATCTCAACTTATTAATTTTGTGGGACTCTCCTCCTATTTTTCTATCCTTCTTTTCCAATCCAAAATCTACTTCCTTCTCTTAATCATCTTCCCTTGGTGGGTGGGTTATTCCTCAGCCAATAAACTACCCAAAATTTGGTCCCAGAAACCCGGGAGAGCCCATTTTCTCTTTTTTCTAAAAAAAAAGTGTCATTTGACAATACTTTGCATATTTCTAATATTTGTGTTGAATATTTCAGCTATAACCACATCGTGCAAAGCCTGTGAACGGGAAAGAGGCCGCTCCTGTCTCCTATGGTGTGTCCCATTCTTTCTACTCATTTGCTGCTGCCAGCTTGACAGCATTTCCAAGGTTCCACAGTTTCGTGAGTTACATTTTCATTTACCTTTTTTAATATGGCTCCCACTGATAAGGATAAGGATGAAAAACTCACTTCTAAACGAGCATCCTATAAAGGGCAAATTACCCGATTCAGAAGGTACATAAAAGAATTAGATCCCTCAGACGCGCAATTAGATTTGTTGAAACATCGTGTAAAGGATTTTGAACGTTCTTATGAAAACTACTGTAACATTCAAACTGAAATTGAAACTTGCATGCTCAATCAAACAGAAGATCGTGTCGAAGTAGAAAACTTATATTACGAAGGCATAGGTTCTGCTTTCAAAATAATACGCCAACTTGAAGAGGAGCAGAAAAAGGACGCTTCTGTTCTTGGTTCCCTTCACGAACCCCAAACTTCTTTCCGTGAGGGCACTCACAAGCCCAAACCTACTTTACCGAAAATTGATTTACCCCATTTTTCTGGAGATGAATCCACTTGGGATTCTTTCTATGAATTATTTTGCTCCCTTGTTCATGACAATGAAGACATTCAAGTCATTTACAAGTTTCATTACTTGAGATCTATCCTTCGAGGTCAAGCTTTGCAGTTGGTTGAAGCACTTCCTCTGCGTGCCGAAAATTACCCCATTGCCTTTAATTTATTAAAAGAAAGATATGGAAATTCACGTTTACGTATTCAACGCCATATTAAGGCTCTATTTAACCTACCTGCGTCACAGCACAATGATGTCACTAGTTTGCGTACTTTAATTGACACTACCCAACTCCACGTTAAAGCTTTGTCCCAATTAGATCAACCTACTGAACATTGGGATACTTTCCTAATACATTTAGTAGTTTCTAAAGTTGATGCTGCTACCCTCAAAGCTTGGGAAATTGAACTTTCTAAGGAAGACGACTACTCTTACGAGCATTTAGTCACTTTCATAAACGCTAGATGCCAACTTTTAACCGCTCTAGCTAATCAAAGTGAACCTTCATCTCCTAGTTCCAAATTCGAATTAATGTCCATCAAATCCAAAAGTGAACGCTCAGCGTCCAATACCCCAAAACCCGGGTCCAGCTCATCCAAATTCAAATCAAACTCCACTGGTTACCCAACTAGGTCTAGTGAACGTCGTGTTGCTAGCTCTATTGTTTTAAACACGCAAAGCGAACCTCGCAAAAGTTTAAACGAACCTGTAAAGTGCATACTTTGTAAAGATCCCCATGCCCTATACCTTTGCAAATCCTTTAAAGAAATGTCAGTCGATGACAGACGAAAATTAGTCGCTCAAAACAAACATTGTTTCAACTGCCTAGCGCCCACGCATTCTGCTTCTAACTGTAAGTCCACAAGACTTTGCTACCATTGTGAAAAGGCTCATCATACTCTGCTACATCGTCATGATCAGGCAAGGTCATCGACAGCATCTACTTCGCCGAAAAATGATAGTGCTAACAATTCTAATGCTTCATCTTATATTCAAAATGCCAAGTCCATTCGCAGTGCTCAAGTATTGTTGTCTACTGTCCAAATCGAAGTTCAGGATAACTTTGGCAACTGGGTCCGTGCACGCGGTCTTCTAGACTCAGCGGCAACTCATGATTTTGTGTCCAATTCCTTGATTAGAAAACTAAGCCTACCTGTAAAACCCACTTCTATCAACGTGAGGGGCATCAACAGCTCAAAATCGCAAGCTTTACAATTCTCAAAGCTATCTATCAGAGATACTTGTCATAGAAACAACCTTCTTAAACTTAATTGTCTAATTCTTAATAGCATTGGAGAAGACACTCCAAGTCACTCTGTGGATATTTCAGGGTTAAACATTCCCTCGCATTTAAGGCTAGCCGATCCTTGTTTCAATATGCAGAACCCTATTGACATACTCTTTAGTGCCAATGTTTTCTGGAATTGCCTACGTAAACAGGTTCGTAAATTATCCTCAAACGTGGTCGCCAGAGACACTAACTTTGGATGGATCGTCACGGGGCAACTTCCCCACTATTCTCCTCAACCCGCATCGCAATGTTACTTCTCCAATACTGACCTGGAACAGTTCTGGAGGCTTGAAAATGTCGATTTTCCTAATGTAACCTCTTCAGAAAATGAATTCTGTGAGCAACTTTTTTTGAACACCACCACTCGTTCTTCTGATGGCCGGTTCGTCGTTCAAATGCCAAGATTACATAATCCTCCAAAACTTATCAACTCTCAGCCTAAAGCTCGTAAAGCTCTTTTCGCCATCGAGAGCAAATTCAAAAAGGAACCTCTTGTTAAACAACAGTACACTGCTTTCATGGATGAGTATGAAAGCTTAGATCATATGGAAGTTGTTAACAAATCTAATGATGAATTGCACCCCCCAAATGAAACGGTTTATTTAAATCATCATCCCGTGTGGAAAAACCCTCTTGTAAAAGATAAAATTCGAGTTGTTTTCAATGGTTCATCACCCGACGTTAATGGCAACAGCCTTAACGACACTCTTTATTCTGGTCCTGCAATTCAATCAGATTTATCTGCTATACTCTTAAACTTTCGATTATTTCCCATAGCTGTCATAGCCGACATAAAACAGATGTACCGTCAAGTGTTAATTCAACCAGAACAACGAGATCTTCAAAGAATCTTGTGGCGTGATGAAACCAGTAAGCCCATTAAGGTATTTCGCTTGAAAACGGTTACTTATGGCTTAAAACCCTCTGCTTTCCTTGCTATCCGATCCCTACATTTGCTAGCCTCTCAAGATGGTCATTTATTTAACCCCAAAGCCTCTGAAGCACTAACTACGTCATTCTATGTTGACGATTATTTGCAATCCTTCCCCTCTTTGGAGGAAGCTTCTTTTGTATCCTTAGAACTTCAGGCATTACTAAGGAATGGAGGTTTCCCACTCCATAAGTGGAACTCCAACTCCCCTGAGTTTCTCGCTCAGTTTCCCATCGAAGACGTAGATCCTTCTTCTGTCGAAATTTGTGGTAACTCCGAATCTATAAAAACTCTAGGAGTTCACTGGTGCACTAGCACTGACACTCTTATCTATAAAGTTTCGCTCGCAGAAGAGCTTCCTAATACAAAAAGACAAATTCTCTCTGAAATTGCAAAAATTTTTGATCCACTTCAATTCCTTGCCCCAGTTATCGTTATAGCCAAACTCTTCATGCAAGAGCTGTGGTCACTTAAATGTGAATGGGATGACGCCGTCCCTCTTTCTTTTCTTAATCGTTGGCTCTCGTTTCGCAGCAATTTGCTGGATCTTTCCCTCATTGAAATTCCCAGGAATTTAATCAGCTCTCATTCTAATGCATCTTTTTTCCTTCATGTGTTCGCGGACAGTTCCGAAAAAGCTTATGGTTGCTGTGCATATTTAGTTTATCACGATTCACTCTATGGATCTCTAGTTTCCAACCTTGTTTGTGCCAAATCGAAGGTCGCTCCTCTTAAAACTATCACTTTGCCTAGGCTCGAACTGTGCGCTGCACTCATGGCTGCAGAACTTGTCAAGAAATTACGGGAAGTATTAAAGGTCGAATTTTCGCAAATCTATCTCTGGAGCGATTCCATGATCGCCCTTTCTTGGATCGCCAAGAACCCCTCTCACTGGCAAACTTTCGTTGCAAACAGGGTTTCCAAAATTCAAACTCTTTCTTCTGGATGTCAATGGAGGCATGTTCCCAGTGCGGATAATCCAGCTGATATTATCTCTCGTGGTTGTTTACCCTCTCAATTGGCAGCTTTCCAATTGTACTGGCATGGGCCCTCGTGGCTAATCGAAGAATTTTCCTCATGGTCTTCTAAACCCCCAGCTACAAACTCCAACTTGCCTGACGCTAAAGTACCTCTACCCATTGCTTCGTGTCTTGTTTCCAACGCTTCTCATCCTTTGTTGTCCCGCTATTCTTCTTTTCATAAATTATTACGAATTGTCGCCTATCTCCTTAGATGGAAATATCTTGTGGTCGAGCAACCTCTTCTCCCTAAACCACACCTTACCAATCATGAATTGAATCTCGCTACCGTTAAGGTTTTACAACTGACACAGCAAGAAGCCTTTTCTTCCGAATTGTCATTGCTTTCTTATAAAAGAGATCTTCCCAAATCCAGCCGTCTCCGTGCTTTAGCCCCGTTCCTTGATGACCATGGGTTACTCAGGGTAGGTGGAAGGCTCTCGCAATCTTTACTCTCTGAGGACAAAAAGCATCCTGTTATTTTGCCTTCCAAACATCACGTAACTTCCTTAATTATACGTGACTTTCATTACCGTAATCTTCATGTTGGTACACGTACTCTGCTTTGCCTCTTAAGGGAAAAGTACTGGATTATAAATGGAATTCATGAAGTTTCTTCTGTAATTCATAAGTGCATTCCTTGTTTCAAAGCGAAACCTAAAATCAACACTCAATTAATGAGCGATCTGCCCTCTTTTCGTTCTTCTCCTATACGCCCATTTGCTTTAACTGGCGTGGACTATATGGGTCCGTTCCAATATCAACGAAACTCTCCTGAAGCTAAACGCAAATTGTTTGGTAAGCTTTATGTTTCTCTCTTTGTTTGCATGGTTACCGGCGCAATCCACTTGGAACTAGTAACGAATGCTTCTACTTCTTATTTTTTATCAGCTGTCTCTCGTTTCACCGCTAGGCGTGGTGTTCCTTCTGAGATGTTCTCTGATAACGCTTCCACCTTTCAGGGCGCAGCTTCCCTGTGGAAGAAAGCTCTCACTTCCTCTCCTGCCATGGAACAAATTTCTAATTTTTCTTATTCAAAAGGTTTCAAATGGCGCTTCATACCTCCTTACGCTCCGCATCATGGTGGTAGGTGGGAATCTTGCGTAAAGCTCACTAAACGTCATTTAAGAAAAGTCTTAGGTAATCGAATCCTGACTTACGAAGAATTCAATTCACTGTCTGTTTTGATTGAAGGCGTTGTTAACTCTCGCCCTTTAACTCCACTTTCCAATGACCATGATGACCTACTTCCACTCACCCCTGGTCACTTCCTTATCGGCACTTCTCTTTCTGCCCCTCCTCCTCTTTCCAATTCTTACAGGGATTTCAATTTACCTATTGTTTGGCGGAAACTTGAATCCCTTCGTAATTCTTTTTGGAAAAGGTGGAACTTGGAATATTTAACTTCCTTACAACGGAGACAGAAGTGGTTTCTTTCCAGTCCCGACATTAAAGTGGGGGACTTGGTCTTGGTTAGGGATGTTTCTCCCCCTCTAGTCTGGACTTCCGGTAGAGTGACTAAGTGTTACCCTGGGAGAGATGGGAGAGTCAGGGTGGCCAGAATCTTGACCACAAATGGACCGATCACAAGACCACTGTCTTTGATCGCTCCGCTGCCAATAAATGTGTAACTGTTTATTTGCTCGCTGTTGGTGTTTGTCCCCCCAGTATGGTGTATTCTTTGAATACACGGTACGAGAGAATAAAGTCTATTGCTCTTTGCATGTTCATTTCTTCCTTCCTCTTTGCCAAACACCAACAGTGATCATCTGTTTTCTCCTTGTTGGGCATATCTCTTATGTCTTCATAAGTATGTTTCAGATATATAACTTCTGTGACCCACCTAGCGTCACCTCGCAGCGAATCTCTGAAGCTCCTCAATTCTTCCTGGTGCTAGAGGACTTACTTATCCATTTGGCTACCAGATCCTGTTACCATCGTCAGCTATTTTCTCTTGGAGCAAGAGGACTACGTCCACTTCTTTACTCACCATGCTGCGCTAGTATCAACTGTTATCAACTCTTAGAAGACCAGCTCAGCAAGAGAAGATAAATTTTTTGTATTTAAGTTGGTAATGCTTATATGTTCTCCTTTTGTCTCCTACCCCCCACTCTTTCCTCCCTTCTTGGTCCCTTCGTGCTCCGTTGAGCTGCTCTCACTTCTTAGTCTGCAGTTGACTCGTTCAGTCAAAGCTCCGCTCGAGCTTGCCTCCTCAAACCAAGAGGCTCAACCTCTTCTACGCCATGTTGGCTAAGTAATCTTCAACAGAAACTTCGACTTCAACATGAAATCAAGATAAGTACCATTTTAAAAGTTTTAACCTCATCTTCATGGTTTTAACTTCCTCGTGCTTTTAATTATAATTTATAGACAGTGTGAAATCATTTATTTTGGGGCAATACTCATTCCTCGTGGGATTTGCCATGTTGAGCTTTTGCTTGTATAAGCCAACTTTACTAAAAAAGAGCTTTTCTTAAGCTATTTAAACGAGAAACCCTCTCGCTACGTGGGATATTATCTAATACCCGCTGTCTATAATTAT
The DNA here is from genome assembly GCA_946902985.2 of Meconema thalassinum. Lineage (NCBI taxonomy): Eukaryota > Metazoa > Arthropoda > Insecta > Orthoptera > Tettigoniidae > Meconema > Meconema thalassinum. The sequence goes on along the minus strand of OX336390.1, from coordinate 263,999,134 downwards.
AAAGCTAATTCCTCCGTTGGATTTTCTCAACCCCATTTTCTGCTAAGGTCGTTCTGGAACCTTCGAGATCTTATTCTCTATCTGCGAGTATTGCCGTTAAGTATTGTTCACGCACTTGTGAAAATGCTAGTTAAAATGGGGAATCTTCCTTATAAATTTTTGCAATAGCTAATTTTCTTCCACCGCTGGAACCTCTGGAACATTCTAAGGCGCATTTAATTGTAAATCACAACTTTTTCAAGAAATAGACTCTCACCTATAGTGCAATCAATTATTTCCCTAATTGCAATAACTTTTTTTCTCATAAACTTCAGTGTTTCTATAGTGAACTTTGCATCCATCTTCATAGACTATAGTGATAAACAGTGCTTGCTCCGCGTTTCTACCGCGTCGCGATCGTCCGGTTATATTAAATACGGCCATGAACATTGATCCTATATCCCAATGATCTTTCCTAAACCTTCTACTAACAACCATTATTAATAAAATTGAAACTTTTCTATAAGGTGTCACCCACGAGGTGCCCTTCCAACTTTGTTAGTTTAACATTAATTAAATTCTGCATAATTGCTTGTGTGATACAAGTTTTAAATTCACGTTGTTCCTTTCCCATAATCAGGGAAAACAATTCTCTAAACTCTTGAGCGAGTCATGTTCAGGTTTCACGAAATGGAAACTGTCCCATTTGGCGAGTGATTCCTGCTCAAACTTGGGAAGTCTAGAACTTTCCCTTTCAATTTCTTCAGGTTTCACAGTAAGAGACCTGCCCTCTTTGTATAATTCTCATATATTAATTCTGTATAAATATAAGAAGTTGTAGGAACTTCTATCTTATTTTTCATGTTGTTATTATTTTTATTTTCAAAGTTGTCACTTTCTCTAGAACATTCTCTCCTGAATTTCTTAAGGTGCACTTTTTGTACTCCAATTCACGTTTAAGCTTTAATTATTTCATTGCTCAAATCTTAGAAAGATTTTAAAAACATGTAAGGTTTGAAACCTTGTAAATTGTCAATTGCCTGGAGCAACCGTTTAATGTTGAGAGGTCTGCGACCCTATTTGTTAAAAAGTTCAAATGAACTATGTTTATTAAAATTATATTGCATAATTGTTAATTTCCTCAAACTTTTTCTAATTGTAAAATAAACAAATCTTTTCCCTTCGCTTTTTCATTTACGAATATAAAGTTTAGGCAAAATCCTGTCTTCCTTGACTCTCCTCACTCAATGATATTAAAATCATTAATAGAGCTTTCACCATTTGTTGCATTTGAGCAAGAACTCTTAATTTTCACCTTACCAAAGTTCTTCTTAGCGTTAATAGCTAATTCTAATTGGCCAGTAAGGCAAGTAAAGTTCGCTAAGCCAACTACCTGCTTGTGGAGACCCTCTCCGAAAACTTATGGTCAATTTTCTAAAAGATAAGTGTTTCCTTTTGTCTAAACTTTTAGCCGGCTCCTCGCTGAGTAAAAGCTTAGCCATTGTCCAATGCAACCATTGGTTCATTTACCAAGATTACCCAATAAGGCATAATCTTTTATCATATTTCTTCTTAGAGACACTTGGTCGCCCTTACAGGAACTCCATAAATTTGGAAATTGAAAATACCAAACCTGAGTTAAATCATTGGCATTCTGTGAATTACTTTGAAAAACCTAATTTCTTTGAGAAGACATACAGTAAATTTGTTCCTCTCAGTCTTGCCAGACCATCACCCTTCCCCATAGTACTTTTATACATGCTTGGAAGGAAACATACTAAAGCCTCTCTCTTGCAAACCGCCCAAGTCCTAGCTGCGGTTCCCGTTAGCCTCGACCAAGCTCGTACCTACTTTAGGTATCCGAGAGTTAATTTCCATTGGCAACTGCTTCTAAGGGTATTTAAATCTCAACTTATTAATTTTGTGGGACTCTCCTCCTATTTTTCTATCCTTCTTTTCCAATCCAAAATCTACTTCCTTCTCTTAATCATCTTCCCTTGGTGGGTGGGTTATTCCTCAGCCAATAAACTACCCACCCCCTTAAGCGCATTGATGAATTTTACAGTTTTTGTTGGTTCCATGATAACCTTATAGCCATTTGCAAACTTTCACAGAAATTTAATAAATGGAGTGGCATTACTTCTTGCAGAAATAGATGGAAAGTTGGATGTACCTTTTTGAGACACTGTTGTCATGGTTACTGGCTTGCATTCCTACATTAGTTTATTAACCCGGCAGTGGTATCGTGGGGTGTGACGTACCCAGGTGGTAATAGTTCTGTTTGTTTCTAACAGAGGAGGTGATCTACTTGGTTCATGACTTGTGTAGCTGCAGGTAGTGACCCTGGGAAGGTATTAATCACATTCTGAACAGTTAGTTTCAAGTGAGCTCTCTTGGTGACTAGTCTGAAAGTGCGCTGGGCATCTCACACCCCACGATACCACTCGCGTTTGGAAAACAGGACAATGCAAGGTAAGGTTTTACTGAGTTAGTTCGTTAGTTATTGTTGTTTTAAGGGGCAGAACTACGAGGTCATCTGCCTCTAAGGTTTTAGTGAATTGTACATGATTGTTTAAGGGGGGGGGGGGGGAGATAAAATGGGAATTTTATAATGAAAGCACATATTAGGATATGGAATTTGGTAAATACAGCCACTTATCGCTTCAATAATTTCACACAGTTATTTCCTTATTTTCAAAACTGTAGATGGATCTCCATGCTAAGCATACAAACCGAATCGCGAAGTGGCTGGAGGCAGAAGAGGAAGCTATTGATTCGAATTCAGATTCAGAAGAGGATTTTGGCTATACAAGCGATCATAATAGTGACTCAGAATTAGAAGCTGTCGAGTCGGAAATTGAATCGGAAGATCATTCTACAAACTATTTTCAAGGGAGAGATGGTGTGACTAAGTGGAAAAAGGTGTGTCCTCTGCCCAATGTTCGAACGCGTAGGCACAATATTATAGCTCACTTACCAGGCGTTGTAGGAGACGTCAAAAATGCAAAAACTCCATTGGAGTGTTTTTCCCTTTTTATTTCACCGGATATAGTTGGACGAATTGTTACCTGCACTAATAAAAGAATAATCAAAATAAGGGAGAGTTATGGGGCTAGTCAGTCAGTGGCACGAGATACAGATGAATGTGAAATAATGGCAGTGTTTGGTCTTGTTTATCTAGCTGGTACAAAGAGGGCCAATCATGTAAATTCGGAAGAATTGTGGACAACTGATGGAACTGACGTAGAAATCTTCAGGAGCGTCATATCTCTAAACCGTTTTCGATTTTTGCTACGCCACCTCAGATTCGACGACCCCGAAACAAGGGATGCCCGGAAAGAAATTGATAAAATGACCCATATTCGGGAAGTTTTTGAAATATTTGTCGGTAACTGTGGAAAGCATTACTCTGTGGGAGAGTAGGTGACACTAGAAGAAAAATTGGAGGCTTTCAGAGGACGATGCTCGTTTCGAGTTTATATGCCCAATAAACCTGCTAAATATGGTATCAAGATATTTGCTTTAGTAGACGCAAGAATGTATTACACTGCAAAGCTTGAAATGTATATAGGCCAGCAACCTGAAGGGCCATTCCAGCAAAGCAACAAAGTTAGCGACCTGGTAGAGCGTATGATTGCCCCAATAGCAAAATCAGGGAGGAATCTCACGTGTGACAACTGGTTTACCAGCTACACCTTAGCTCAGACGTTGCTAGATGAGTACAGGATAACCCTGGTAGGAACTTTACGGAGGAATAAGAGAGAAATCCCTCCTGAATTTCTTAACACAAGAAACAGAGGTGATTTTTCAAGTGTGTTCGGGTTCTCTGGTAACACAACGCTGGTGTCCTATGTACCTAAGAAGGGTAAAGTTGTTCTTTTGTTAACCACAATGCATCACGATGTCAGTATTGATGCATCAACAGGAGATAAAGCCAAACCGGAAATGAATACTTTCTACAACCTTACTAAATGTGGTGTAGACGTTGTTGATGAGCTATTAGCAACGTGTAACGTTGCCAGGAACAGTAGAAGATGGCCTCTGACAGTATTTTTCTCAGTACTGAATGTCGCAGGAATCAATGCAAAAATTATATTTGAGGCAAATTGTAAGCAAGAGATTGTGAGGAGGAAATTTTGAAAAAATCTTTCCCTGCAGCTTGTTCAGGGCCAGATCCATAAAAGACAACATTTGGCAAACCTTCCACGGGAATTGACCAGTAAAGTGAAGAGAAGTAGCTCCAAGACACCCAGCGCTGGAGAGCCAGCCACGAAAAAGACAACAACAATGCAGCGCTGTCACTACTGCCCCCGAGGCAAGGACCGAAAATCTCGTTATATGTGTGTGACGTGTGATGTCTCCTTATGTATGGAACACATAAACCCCATCTGTGCACAATGTATTCCGGTCGTGGGAATTGAAGCAGGATGATCCGTTTCTTTTCTTGAGTGAAATGTGTTATTGTATATAAGACATTGTTGGTCCGTGACAATGAGTTTTTATTCTTCTGTTCTTTATTGTGGTCGTTCATGAAGCTCCAAGTGACAATGTGTACCACTAATAATATTCATGTTTTTCATTAAATGTTACATACAGAGCATTGTTTCATTGGGTACCTCATACCCCACGATACCACTGGCGTAACGTTCCTTAGCGATACCACTGCCGGGTTAAATGAAATTAGTTTTCTGGGAATATCTCAGAAACTCTTGCTTTTAGAGCATTAAAATGTAGTTTCCGGGGACCCTTTACGACTGTTTAGGGGCCCCGAGGTTTTTTTTTCTGATACCAAGGGGCTGAAAATGAGCCATGTCTCGTCGTTGTAGGCCGTAGTATCATCATCATCATCCTCTTGCACAGTTTCCAGCCGTTGGCCGGGTCTGTTTGGAACAAAGGCCACTCCAACGTCTTCTGTCTTACCACCATCTCTCAGCTTTCACCCCTGTCCAGTCTTCTCCTCTCTTCTTCACGCTTTCTTCCATCCCTTTCAGCCACCTGTCTCTAGGTCTTCCTCTCGGTCTCTTTCCTTCCCACTTCGTCTCGTGTATCCGCCTGAGTATCCTCTTATCCTCCATTCGTTTTACATGTCCATGCCATCTAAGTCTAGATTTCTCTATACCATCCCGTAATGGTTCCTCCTTTATTAATTCTCTGGTCCTCTCATTTCTTATTCTGTCCATCTTTGTAGCTCCAATACTGCTTCTCAAGAACCTCATCTCACTGGCCTGTATTTTGCTCTTCTTCCTTCCTTTCATAGCCCAGGTCTCCGAGGCATACGTCAGGATAGGGACATAGTACGTCCGATATATGATCTTTTTGCTGTTCTGAGGGACATCCTTGCTCCATAACATGCTTCTCACACTCCTCCGGAATGCTTCTGCCTGTCTCCCCCGCTCATTTTTTCTCTATAGTTTCTTCCATTATCTTGTATAAGGCTTCCCAGATACTTGAAACTCTCCACTTTCTTCCGCTGTTCCCCACCAATTGTTATTCCCGTTGTGGTTCTTTCCTTCTTCCTGGTTGTGATCACCATCTCACTCTTATTTATGCTAAATTTCATCCCATATCCTTGTATTACTCCTTCCCACACGTCCAACTGTTCCTGTACCTCCTCCTCCTCCTTGTTTCCCCAAATCATCAAATCATCCGCTAACACCATTGCTTTCATCTTTCCTTCCCCAATTACTTGTGCCCCTCGGGTCATTATGTCATCCATCACCACAATGAAAAGTAACGGTGCCAGTGCACTTCCTTGTTTCAGGCTGTTTCTCTGTTCCACCCAGTCCGATCTCTCTCCTCCCACTTTCACACAGCTCACGCTTCCCTTGTACATCTCCTTTATCCTCCTTATAGTCCATTTTTCTACTCCTCTATCCTCCAGGGACTTCCATACTTTGTTTCTGCATACACTGTCATATGCTTTCTCAATGTCCAGGAAGGCCATCAGTAGATCTGTTCGATACTCACAGTGCTGTTCTTGTAACTGCCTTACAGCAAAAATCAAATCCACTGTGGACCTTCCTGCTCTGAAACCATGTTGTTCTTCCCTCATCCCTCCTTCTATCCTTGTCCTAATTCTCCTTTCCAAAACTTTCTCAAACATCTTTGCACAATGACTCATCAGTTTTATTCCCCGATAGTTTCTGCATTCTGTTCTACTACCTTTCTTGAAGATCGGGACAATTATTCCCTTTTTCCAGTTCTCTGGGGTCTTCCTTTCCGTATTGTAATAATAATATTAATTATAATAATAATATAACAATATAGGGATAGGGATATAATAGACTTTCCGTAGCACACCAGCACGTGTAAATCGCGTGAAAAAATTCTAGAGTATCCCTTGACCCCCTTAAGCGCATTATATGTATTGATGAATTTTACAGCTTAGTTTGGTTCCGTTATAACCTTCTAGCCGTTTGCAAACTATCTCAGTAATGTAATAAATGGAATTGAATTGCGTCTTATATTACAGCAATAGATGGACCTGTGAATTTCTGTTGCCATGGTTACCGGCTAGCTTCCTTTCATTATTGTATTAAATGAAATTAATTTTCTGGGAATATCTCAAAAACTATTGGTTTTAGGGCCTTAAAATGTGGTTTTCGGGGCCCTGCCCCGAGTTTCGTTTCTCACATTGAGGGGCTGAAAGTGAGCTTTGTCTCGCCCTTCTAGGCCCCCTTTTATGAGAGGTACAGAGAAGAGTTACATCAATGATTGGTGTCTTGCAACTGAAGGATATCTGTACCTAATTTTACGTTGATCCACTCAGCCGTTCTCGAGTTATAAGGACACAAAAAATTGTCCACAGACAAACAAACAAACAAACAAACAAACAGACAGACAGACAGACAAAAATTTCATTTCCGCGCGCATCCGTCATAAAACAGTCTAAAACGCGTAAATAACGCAAATTTCCGTAGAAATTCAGAAAAAACAGACAAACTTTCATTCTTATATATAGAGAGATTATGTTCATTAGGGGTATGAAGGATCCCTGTGCGCCGATACTCCTGTGCGCACTTAAATTGTACCGACTTAGAAGGAACGTCCCAGTTATAACAACATATCTGCGATGTGAGTTATCTTGGGATTCATTTCGGGGCATTGCATATGATACGAGACCGCACTTAAAACGACATGACATTCATTGCCTTATTCACCTCGTGATGAACATTGGGTTGGCTCCTATCATTTGACGTGTCCTGATCCCCTTTATCATGCAATGTGATTATTGGGCACAATGATTCGTACATCCTGTAGATGACCATGCGTTTGCGCGTGCCCTTGGGTCTTGTTGCGGTTGAGATATTGCAGCATTCTCCGAACTTCTAGGCACACCTCGTTTCTCTGGACAAGGAGAATCTCAACAGTTAATATCATGTAATTCAAAAATATTGTTTAGTCTGTGTTACTCCACTTCAAGTTTATTCAAATTATAGGAATTTCATGTTTCATTTTAAGATTCAGTTTAAATGATCATATAATACTGCTTTCAACAACAACAAGACAATGCAGATTAGAACAGATCCTGATTTAGACATGAGGTGAACATGGAGGTCCAGGATCACAATCCATAGTGTCTTAAGAGCTAATGTGAATACATAGAATCTTTCAAAATTCCCCTTATAATAATCTCGTACCGTTGGACCGTCATTCCCAGACGTTTCAGCAGAACCTTTGCCCACTTAACAGAAGTTCCATCAGCACCAAAGAGAAGGTTTCATACCTGCTACATTTAATAAACAGATATCTTACTTAATTAAGGAATATATGGAAAACACAACACCCACTTTATACCTTCAAAACAGACAAAAGGAACAAACATTATGGAGTTTTGAAGACATTTTTAGCCTATTTTCAATTTTGAAAAAATAGGCTTATGAGATCACCTTTTGTCCGTGTGTGTGTGCGTATGTGTGTGAGAGGAGTGTGTGTCCCCCCTAATAACTTCTAAACGGCTGGAGCGATTTCAATGAAACTCAGTAAGTTCATAGCACTTTTCCGGACGACCCCGACCGTTCCCTTCAAATTTTGTTACGTCTCACCAATCAAACATGGCGGCTGTGCGAAATATTTCACCAGCATTCAATATCCTCGAAACTATTCCCGATATCACCCAGGAATTTTGTACGGTGATAAAGGGAACTACTAGAAGTTCACCTATGTGACTTTTAAGAACTGGCAACTACAAAACCAACATGGCGGCCACGCGAATTTGCGACATTTAAATAGACGTTTCTCGCGATTTAACCAACCAAACGCAATAAAACTTGGTACAGTATATGTTTATACACATTACAATGCACCGACATCTAACTTGGTTCAATTGTTTACATAACCACAACATGGCGGAAGTGCGAAATATTTCACCGGCATTCTATATCTCTGAAAGTATTAGCGGTATCACCCTGAAATTTTGTACGGAGAAAAAGGGCACCACTGGAAGTTCATCTATAATACTTTCAAAAACTGGTTAACTACAAAACGAACATGACGGCCAAGTGAATTTGAAAACTTTAAATATACCTTTCTCGCGATTTAATGTTCCAAACGCAATGAAATCTGGTACAGGAAATGTTCATACACATTGCAATACACTGGTATCTAATTTACGTCAATTATTTACATAACCTCAAGATGGCGGCTTTGCGAATTTTAAAATTCAGTTTTTATTTCTTGTGTCGTAATCATGCGATCGATGTGAAAGTTTGAATAATGAACCTACGCAATAATTTTCCTTTAATGGTACATGACTGTATGGCCTAAACATTTAACAATCCAACACGGCGACCATCCGAAATAATTAGACGGCTCTGAATATCTACGAATCTATTGTAGCAATCAAACTGAATTCTTTTATGTTCATAGGGGATATGAACTTAAGTTCACCTATAGGACTTTAAATAACCTGGTGATCACAAATCCAACATGGCGGTGACGCGAATTATAAATATTCACATGGACGTTTCTCGCAATTTAACCATCCTAGTGCAGTGAAACTTGGTACAGTAAATCCTTATACGAATGTTAATCCACTGGCATCTAATTTATTTCAATTGTTTCCATAACCACAAGATGGCAGCTGTGCGAAATTTTAAAATCTCCTTGTTACTTCTTGTGTCCTAATCATGCAATTGAAGTTTGAATGCTATACGTACACAATAATCTTCATGTAACAGTCCATAACTCTAGGACCTACATACAGGGTATATACAATCCAACATGGCGACCATCCGAAATATTTAGTCGCTTCTCAAAAGCTACGAATCTATTACAGCAATCATACTGAAATTTTGTATGGAGATAGAGGCAACTAACATAAGTAGGATATATGAAAATAGGCTGTGTAGTTCTTCACGGAACTACTTGTTCAGTGTTGCCTTAGTAATCGAGTTATGTTAGTTGTTGTTTTAAGGGGAGGAACTACGAGGTCATCTGCCTCAATTGAAATGGGTTGTTCCCTAATCCTGAAAAAATAAAATAAAAATAACACACGAGAATTAATACACACATTTGGAAGACCAGTATCGATCGCCAAGCGATCATCATCCGATACTTTACACTCAGGCTATTAAGTCTATGTCTAAAAGAATGGGTGACGATATTTACAATATGTACACTTATTTAGTTGCAGTAGTAGTTAAACTAATTGGTAGCCTCCGTGGCTTAGGCGGCAGCACGCCGGTCTCTCACCGCTGGGTCCGTGGTTCAAATCCCAGTCACTCCATGTGAGATTTGTGCTGGACAAAGTGGAGGCAGACAGGTTTTTCTCCAGGTACTCCGGTTTTCCCTGTCACAAATTTCATTCCAGCAACACTCTCCACTATAATTTCATTTCATCTACCATTAATTTAATCATTGCCCCAGGGGAGTGCGATAGGCTTCGGCAGCCGGCACAGTTCATGTCCTCGCCGCTAGATGAGGGCTTCATTCATTCCATTCCCTGACTCGGTCATTCGACTGGAAGCAGGCTGTGGAGTTTCATTTCAGTAGTTAAACTAATGTGATATTTTGTTAAGATACTGATAGTGGTGATTGACTTCCAAATTTGCTTGCTTAGGGTGATTATGTGATTATTATTAAATGGTTAGTGCAGATTGGATAGTCTACTTAGCTGGTTGAGCCGCACGTGGTCCGGATGAGACCAGTGTTGACCTCATCACTGTCTGCAAAAAACTGGGAGGAGTTTCCTTGGTGCGAGTATCTCTTATCTTCCTAGGATCTCCCCCCTCTCGCATCCCTAAATGTCTGTGTTCATCGAGCAACGGAATCTAGTGAAACCTCTCTAAAAGACCATTCCTATTAAAAGACCACCCCTCTTGAAGACCGATTTTCCTTGGAACCAATTTAAAACCTCATAAGGTCAAGTATTTGTTACCTCTATTTAAGGACCACCCCTCTCCCCGACCAAAGACCAGGCATTTTCTCAGTCTGACCTCTTTCAAAAGTCCATTTCTCGTCTGCCTTCCCATTGCAGATGGTGATAAGGGTGATTATGTAAACAATGGTTCTGTTAGCACAGAACTGCATCAACATACAGTTTCATTAGAAAAAGTACCGGGTGAGTTAGCCGTGGTGGTTACGGCATGACTGATGGCAGTCGCTCACATCCGGAAGGCGAGGAGGTTCGAATCCCCCCGCCGGCAACCTTGAAGATGGTCATCTCTGGTTTCCCATCTTCCTTCCAGGCAAATGCCGGGGTTGGTCCCTAACTATAGGCCACAGCCGCTACCTTCCAACTCCTCGTCCTTACATTCCAACTTCCCTCCTTCCCTCCCCAACGGTACTTGTAGCTCACCCATTGGGTGTCCGTCTCGAAGCAGCTACAAAAACTGGCGAGCAGAACATGTCCTCGGACACTCCCGGCACTAAAAGCCATACGCTAAAAAAAATTAGAAAAAGTGTTATGTAACGTATAAACACGGCTCTCCTAGAAGATTGTTCGAACCCAGAACAAATTAATGGACTTTCGAACTCACTCAGATATATTCTAGAAAGTGAAATTGTTAAGAAAAAGATGTGCTAATCTGAAACAGAGATCAATTCGTGACTTTTTTTAAATGACAGAGCTCAGAAAATAACTAATCGTAATTAATTTGTACTAAATGTGAACCAATGCAGATAAATTGTAATCAAGTATGTGTTCCAACTGTACTTTATTAATAATGCTTTATAAACTTATTTTAATGCCTAACCCAATTAAGAGACCACCCCTCCAAAAGACCAGTTTTCCATGGAACCGTCACTAGTCTCACTGGTTTCACTGTGTATGTGTGTTGCGAAGTCTGTGGTGTATATTACTGTATTCGGGACATCTTCAACTATTAAGATGGCGCTAACTGAATAGTTGAACACAACAGTTCCGTCTCTTAATATGCTCCCACCACAAACTACTGAATCAATTGTTATGAGAATTTATCAACATTTACCTTTATAAGATAAAATAGTTAAGTTACTGCTATCAACAAAGAAGATGCTTGGAAGCTGAGCAGGGAGGACTGACTCCAGACAACATCGTCCATGTAATGCTGAACAAGTAGTTCCGTGACGAACTAAAGAGCCTACTTTTCTTAAAATTTATGAATTAATTTAAAATATTATGACCTATTATTTTGCCATGAAAGCCATTTGTTAGTATAGAAGTTACATGTATTTAAAAATTGGACTTGTCAGCAGGTTTAAATAATGTTGGCAGCACTGACGTAAATTAGTTACTCCAAATTAATTTAGAATGTTAGGTACTATACGCAAGCTAAGTTTAGAGCTGTTGGCTTGCATATAATCTGATTTATAGACATTAGGGTAAAAATAGAGAGAGCTTTTATTTACAGATGGCAGCCCTGCTGTCTCTTAAGAATACGCATAGTTATATCTGTTATCGTACACATAGTACATACGAAATTTGGTTGAAATCCAATCAATAGTATTGACGTACATGCATTTAGAAATTTGACCTATCAGCAGGCTTAGAATCATGTTGGCAACACTGTCATGCATGGCATCCTGGAAATTAAACTGTAAAATTATTGTCTCTATGTATGCCAATTTTGGAATAGCTCCCATGCATACCTTCCATGATATCCAACATGGAGCTCAAATTTCAATTGTGATTTTTCAGCACATTGGTAGCACTGACATCATTTTCAAATACGGCATTGAGATATTCAGGTATATATATTTATTCCTACTAAATTTTGTTTCGATTGTTGGAGCTGTTTAGGAGTTGATAGGGGGGAACACACACACACAGCCAGCCAGCCAGACAGACAGAAGGACAGACAGACAGACAGACAGACAGACAGACAGACAGACAGACAGACAGACAGACATTTGCCCGGATCGATCTCCTAAGTCTACTTTTTCCTCATTTTTGCAAAATGTGAAAAGGAGGCTAAAAATCAATCCTGGGATCAGGTAGCATTGTATGTGGAAAGTACATTGCGACATAAAAAAAAGCAACTTAGAAGCTAATGAGCGATAATACTGTTAAGAAGAACTGAAGGAAGAAGAAGCATAAGAGGCTTTACGCACGACACCGCCCTGAAGTAATGCGAGAGCGGTTCTGGGGCGGAGTCACACGTCGTGGTAGAAGGGTGTGTGGTTTTTCGTGGGTATGAATCCCACGCCCTTGTGTGGAGTGAGGACTCCCACAAGCGTCTCAGGCAAGATTTCCTAATTTAAAAAAAAATAATAATAAAAAAAAGCCTGCTACCAACATTACAGTCAATCAATTCTTTAAAACAATTTTTAATAGGAAAATGTACATTTATGACCTTACCTTGGAAGTTAAATATTTTAAATTAAATACATTTGGCTTACAACCCAACTTAGAGTTATGGTTATAAAATTATTGTTTGCAAAATTTTCTTTGATAGCTATGTTTATGAATCAATTCATAAATACTGCAGCCATTATTGTAGGGCAGATTATTGCACATATGCACATACATATACTGTGTAAATGTCAACTAGATCAATGCAGTAATTTCTGAGATAATGTACCTTATTTGCATAAAAATAAAAGTTTTTTGGAATAGCTGACAAACTTCAAAAACCCTTGTCTCGGAAATAGATTAACATTTTTCCTCCAAACAAACTTCCTATGATATTTCAATATGCTGAAAGCCCAAAACATAAAAAAGAGGAAATTGATTTCTTCCACGAAAAGCTAAGATACCACCACCTTAAAGTCCAGTTTTTCATTTCCGCCACGCATGAGCTAAACAGCCCTCTTTAAGTACAAACGGTCAAATTAGGGAACAATTCATCAACATTGGGTACAATCATGTTGACCTATTGAAAACCATCAAATTTTTAGAGGGAACTAAGTTAGTTAAAAGAGAAAGGCAACATAGAAACTAGCCCTATTATTCTCAAAATGTGCCGGAACGTATTTGATTTTAAAATACACTATAATTATGACAATTTCTCGTCAAATAATACAATATAATATATACAATACAACATAGCCTATGGTATTGATTTGATGGGAAATTGTCACAATTATAGTGTTATTGTATCTGTCAATACGAACCAGAAATGGAGTCAAGTGTTTCCAAAAGTATTTGATTTTATCTAGCGCTTCCAAATATCAGTCAAGTACAAAATGTCAATTTGCCCATCATCCGGACTCAACTAGTGGATATTATTGTCTAGGTCATATTTCTCTGAGGTCTCACTGCGGAATGTCAAGAACTCCATGCTTCAGTTTTTTCCTCATAAAGTCAGTACCTCCTCTCTGTTTTCTCGGCATGAAATTCTTTCAAAAGGAATACCAGTCCACCATACAAAATACAAATTACGACCAACAGGAGCCACGTAAATTGAAGATAGGTCTACTCGTCTCAAAGCTTAGAGCGGGTTCTATATGCTTTGAAACTCGACCTACAAAGAAGCCGAGATCTAAACTTGAGAGAATCCTTTATAAGCTCCCCACTTACAGGCCGAAGAAGGTGTATTGGAAAGAGAAGGTTATTCCTATCCAGGGCCCGCTGGGACCTGCACTTTATCTCTAGAACCACTAAACGTATTGACTTACGAGTTTGCTTGTTTAATAAATAAATAAATAAATAAATAAATAAATAAATACATAAATAATTAAATAAATACAAAAGTCTGCCAGTCAGTCAGTCTGTGAGTGCGTGAGAGAGTCAATAAATCAATTGATAAATAAAAACTCAGTAATTTCTTGGCCGTGAAAGCCAATACACCAATTGATAAATATATAAAAATACATAAATAATTAAATAAATGATTAAATAATCTAATAGTTAAATTGATAAATGAATGCATAAATGAATACATAAATAATTAAATAAATAAATAGATAAATAATGAAGTTAATAAATAGGTAAGTAAACAGGACATGGGCAGACATTTGGACCTGCGACACTTTGTAAACTCGATGGCGGTGCCACCATAAACGGTGTGACACCGAGTACTTCCATGATACAGATGACTCCTGTCTATGTAAATAATTGTGCGAAGTGCAATGCTACCGATACCACGTGATCACTTGTAAAAATCGGTGTTCATTCATTGTGATCTTTTATAAAAGTGAGAGGTGACAGTACGCGTGATTATTCAAGATTGTAATCAACATTACGCTCATTTTGTGCGCTGTATCTTTCTTAATATAAAGGTAAATAAATAAATATGTAAATTGATACATAGATAAGTAAGTAAATATATAAATAAATAGGTAAAATGATATATAGACAAATACATATTAAATAAATAAATAAATGAATTAATAAATGAATATACAAATAAATACATAAATAAATAAATAAATAAATAAATAAATAAATAAATAAATCCATGAGTTGATAGATAATTTTGGATTAATTTTGGATCCACTTCTATAACCGATTACGCGTTCCATCTTGAGGACTGGGTAGGAGCACTGTTCGGAAGTCCGAGACTTGAATCCCACGTACTAAGTTTACGAATTCAAACCGACAATTTGCGTACTTGCCAAGAGATGGGAACAACAATTATTCATTTCTCCATCTCACAGACGTCGTTCCAATGCCTGTAGTGTGGGGGGAGAAGAGTACGCCACCACTAGACCATGTTACTCTCTGCCACTTTTTTTTTGTTGGTTTTTGTTTTTTTTTGCGTATGGCTTTTAGTGCCGGGAGTGTCCGAGGACATGTTCGGCTCGCCAGTTTTGTAGCTGCTTCGAGACGGACACCCAATGGGTGAGCTACAAGTACCGTTGGGGAGGAAAGTGGGAATGGAAGGTCGAGGAGTTGGAAGGTAGCGGCTGTGGCCTTTTAGTTAGGGACCAACCCCGGCATTTGCCTGGAAGGAAGATGGGAAACCACAGAAGACCATCTTCAAGGTTGCCGGCGGGGGGATTCGAACCTCCTCGCCTCCCGGATGTGAGCGACTGCCAGCAGTCATGCCGTAACGACCACGGCTAACTCACCTGGTTTTCTGCCGCTAGTAATCCCGCAATAACTTTCTGCTGTTCCCCGCGAAAGATAGTAATTATTGATGCTGTGAGCAGATATTCTAGAGAACTTCAATTTATTGTGAATGTCTGGTTGTAGATATTGGAAAGCCAGAGTTCAGATTAATGAGCGCGGATCAGGGGAAACTAATGAACAAAATGCGAGCGTGCTAGAGGAATTTCACATGGCAAATGTTCGACATACATTCTCGTTTAATTACAGAGAAAACTTTAAACGTTATTCATCTCAAATGACAATATATTCCTACACGCTAAATAAGATAAATTACCGCTGACAATATTACAATACTCAGTTCAGTGTTATAACTTATTTCTTTAAACCAGGGTTTCCTAACCAACGTGCCGTGACATTTTGTAAATGTGCCGCAGAATTTCGTCATCTATTAGTCGAATCAGTGTTTGGTTCATGAAATATTTTTCAAATAATGGTTTTTCTTCCTTAGAATTGTGCCAAATTCGAAATATAGTTTTAATTTTGCAGATAAAAGTAATTTACATTTCTAAATAATAATTGGCCTTGTTTAAATTGTTAAACTGATTATTTTGTTCAAGTTTAAAGGTCAATTACTTTTAAGTTTAAGTGCAGTTTTATAATGGGAAGTTTACAGTGATCATTCATTGTATACCGATATTTCTTATGAAAAACCTTCAGCGAATTAGAAAGCCATGATATGTTGTTTTCATTCTTTCTTTCTACGGAGAGGTTAGTTTGGATGTATCGGAGACCCTCGCTAGCCCGCTCGCCCGCGGCGCGAGCCTCTCTCCCGCTACGGACTTTGCCGTTATGCCACGCTTCCGCGGCACTGAGTCATTGAGTATAGGAATTTGTACTTACCTAGTTCACAGCTGGTGCTGAAAATGTTCGCCATTCACTGCTACACATCGCTGGCACCTTTTTATGAAACTGGCATGTACTCTCTGAAGTTCCTCAGCACCGATTGACTGTATTTCAGCTGTAATAGAGTCTTTAAGCTCATTTATAGTGGACGGTTTCTCGCATACACTCAATTTTTAAGCGTCCCCCACAAATAAAAGTCACATGGTGATAAGTCTGGGCTCCGCGGGGGCCACACGTTCCGACTTATAATCCTAGTACCAAAAAGCGACCCAATTCTGTCATGGATGCTTCGTCAGTGTGAGCAGTGGCAGAATCTTGTTGAAAATAAGTTGACAATCGCTCTCCGTAAGTCAGTTCGTCAAAAAATTGGTCAAGGATCACATTGAAGTACAAATTTAAGTACAAATTCCTATACCCAATGACTCAATGCTGCGCGAGTGCCGCAAAACGGCAAAATGCGTGGCGGGAGACAGGCTCGCGCCGCGGGCGAGCGGGCTAGCGAGGGTCTCAGATACATCCAAACTAACCTCTCTGTACCTTGCAGCTTTAAAGACGATACACCACTATCTCAAACCAATGACGTAGGCAGGGTTTCATTTCGGGTTGGGGGTATAAGGTTGGTTGGTTCCTAAGTTTAGGGGCTGCGAAAACGCGGTCATGTAGCCCCGTGTATTTTGGGTGTGTGTAGAATCTGTCTGATAACCGGTGTTAATTGTGATGACTGTATTAGTGTGTGTTATCTGTTTCTTAATTCATGTAAGGACTGCAGACTTTGAATTTTTCAAGTAGTTCCTGCTTTTGCCGCCAATCGCCACCGTCAAAGATTACTACGTAGTTCAGAACTTGGCTACTAGACGTCACCGCAGTCGGCTCTGGCGACGAATGTAGGAACCTGAGCGTTGTTTACATTTTTAACCTAATTTAGCTTCACACAGCTGTAATTAGTGGAAGGTTCTTTAAAATGCCATAGATCTATGACATGGGACCACCGGCTTTACTTCCCCTCTGAAGGAAGGCATACTGAGGGATTTTTAACGCTCTTCAGAAATCCGACGACTTGAGCCGTTTTTTTCTTTTTCCGTGTAGCCTCCTCGGAGGCCGAGTGCAGGTCTTTCCATTCGACGCCCGTGGGCGACATGCGCGTCGGAAGGAAGCGGCGCGGCGGTGGCATATCATAAGGTACCGTCCCAGCACTTGCCTGGTGTTGAAAATGGGAAACCACGGAAAACCATTTCAAGGACGGCCGACGGTGGGGCTCGAACCCACGCGTCTACCGAGTCAGCAGAGAGCTTGGCCCCATGACCTACTGCTGCGCTTTAGCCACCGTAGCCACTGCTGTCGGTTTCGGCCGGGTTTGAACCCGCGATCTTGGGTATTGAAGCTCAGCATGCTACCAACTACACCACCGAGGCCGCTGGAGGTATAAGAGAAAGTGAAATTCCTCCTCTCTCCCATCTACTGGTCCGATAGCTCAGAGCAGCTAGCTACCCGGAGCTGGCGAACAGTTGAGCTGGAGAGCTATGTCCTTCGCTACATATCTCATTTGAAGTTAGGATAGTTAACTTGCAACAATTCGTAAACAATAATAATATGAATACTGGCAGGGTACTGTATATACGGTATATATTTATTAGATACATAATACTGAACCCGCTGAGCTAAGGTTCATGTGATATTTTTTATAACAGCACATTTATGATGGGATGTAGTACCTTTGAACACACCCAGAAAGCCACGTGGAGCTGAGAGCTCATACTATGCTCTTTGAAGTAGCGGAGAATCGCACTTTTGACTTTGGTGAAGTCTGCTAATTATTTATCTGAGGTCTTATGAATCAATTTTATCTTTCCACGAGACTCAGAATATTCCATTTCGTCATGCTGCATTATTAAAACATTTTGGAAAATGTTATTTTCGCTTAAGGTTAGGTAATACCCTTGCAGATACGCAAACAGGAATGTAAGTAGTCGCTCAACGACTTAAGTTTGACTACCTACTTCCTCGAGTAACCCTGTGCCTTGCACTACGTCTGGAGAATCCGCCCCGTGTAGGCGTGAAGTTACATCCGTCTTGTTAGACGTAGAAAATATCCGCTGTTTAGCGTGGAAAGTATTATCTGTTGCCATCGAGCACGAATACGTTACGATACGAGTGATAAGTAAGAATTGTATAGTGAATTATTTGCACTACATCTGGGAAATCCGCCCTGTGTTGGCGTGAAATTATAGCCGTCGTATCACACGTGGAAAATATCCGCTGTTTAGCGTAGAAGTTATCATCGGGTGCCATCGTGCACGAATATTCTATAAATCACTGTTATTTATGCACAGTGAACAACAAGAAGCATATTGTGATATAATTGGCAAGTATAGTGAAAATTCTAACATTACCGTAACACCACATTTTTGTACCCACGTGTTTGTGGAGGGCCGAGAGCCTGGTGAAAAATATAGAGGTAAACGTGTTGTAATTATTTTAAACAAGCTTGATTATGAAAGTATAACATATTTGAATTGCCACAGTGAATTTTTCAATTACAAAACGACGCACATTTCACGGATGCTACGTGATGTAAAAGTGGCGTCAGTACACGTGAAGAACCACAGAACAGTGCTTGCTCACGTATTATTCGATATCTGCGAAGTAAAGGCTGTGTTATCAATTGCAATTAAAGCCTGTAACATTTTCAACGAACATCGTGAATTTTGAAGTGAAAGAATGAACTGCTACACGATTTATTTTACCACCCACGTGATCAAATTATTCTACACCATGTTTGAGACCGACATCATGGGCTAGTACCATTATGGTATGAGGGTGATGTATCTATTGGAACCAGCATGATGGTGGAGCTTCCAGAACAGCGAACGAGGAGGAAGGAACCAAGGATGCCATTCCCAGGCAGGTCCAGTTCATCCACGAAGTTATCGACAGAGACAGATCGAACCCTGGTCTTTGGGAGAGTCCAGATTGGAGTCCTGATGAGGACAATGCCGTTCCGGAGAGCCAGTGGTGAATTTGTTCAACCCTTGTCGTTGAACAGAGGGCTGAGTGAGAGCTCCTCCATTTTGTGAGTTTTTGTACACCCTTTATCGTTCTAGTTTCTGGTGGTATAGTAGGTTTAGTGTAGTTTGTGAACCAACCGAACTTAGTGACAGCCATTTTTATAGGTAGGGAGTGTAACCAGTCTAATTATATGTCATTTATTTCAGTTAGAGTGAGACACCCTTGGGTCAGACATTTTGGTCAACCCTGGTGCAGCTTGATGGACGTCGTAGAGCGTCAATGCCTATCTTTTGCTAAACATGACCGTAGTCATTTGAGGCCACTTTGTTTAACCCTATCTGGGGTGATTTTTCAAGTCTTTGCTGACTTTAGTTATGGCAATCAGATGCCATGGTTATATTTCTTTAACTGCATTTTTTGCAACCAGTCTTTTTTACACCCCTGACTTCGTTAGAGCAGTCGTATCAGTTAGGTAATCGACTGTAATTACCAGTTTTGTAACTGCATTATATTTCATTTGAGATGTTGCTCAGAAGCCATCAGGTCAAGTGTGGACCTTATAAGTAAAAGGGATGTTTCGTTGTCTAGCATCGAACCCAGTTCCCAACGTATCATTAAGCAGATCCAGAGTGTGGAATCTGCACCACAATTATTATTTTGTTAGTGTCATGTGAAGACACGTATTTATTTGATGTTATACAAGCAACTACTGAAGTAGTATATCTTTGAGAGCAAAGAGCTCCAGCAATGTGACATTGCTACCATTTAGATGTCTTTGGTTTGAAAGACGGAATTATATTATTGTATTCAGATTTATAGCGTGTTTTTATACACGTATTCTTCGAGGTTTATAACCTATGGTAAAGGTTTTATGATGAGGCCAGTTGTACAGTTTTTTATTTTGCTTAAATGCCGGCCTTGATAGTTAGTGTGTGTTGTGTCAGACCGCGCAGGAATGTTGTAGCCTGTAGCGACACAAACTGGTTTGTGACCCAGTGCCCTTGAGAGCACGCTTGTATTATGAGACAGAATTACTTTGACAGAAGACTGAATGCTTGTTGTATTCGCTCTTCCTTTCATTGCTACTTAGCTCATGGAACCCAGTGTCCAACCTTGTATCTGATCACATGTTTTTATAGATTGTTTTTTGTTAGTTAAACGCACTTTTGCGTTTACCGTCGTTTGACGTGTACAGTTATGTCAGGTTTTCTATAGTACGTTGTAGGCCGCCCTGTTAAAGGAGGTATTTATTGTATGAAGGTATTTGTGTGTACCTTGTCCGGGATTGTTCCCGTTGACCAGATGTTATTGGAGGGTGACTGTTGTGTGCAGGCCCATCCCAGAGTTATTGAACGCGAGCTGTGCGTCGCTGGTAACTTGTGTTATTGTGTGACCGAGTTGTTATTGCTCGTTTATTATATTCCGACTTTTGAGTCGAGGCTTTTGGTGGAGATTGATCTCAGTGGAGACACTCCGTGCCCAGGCTATTGTCAGTATTATTCGCCATAAACCAACGATAAACCTAAACCGACATCTTAATAATAAAACGCATAATTTTGGTACAACAAAAGCTAACTAACGAATTCTTTCTATCTAACTTTGTTCTTTTGCATTTGGAACCTGCTGACATGGCCGTGCTAATGAAGGTATTTCCTTTTGAGGAAATGACTAGGACAGCTGACACTTTTGTAGCGACCTGAAGCTTGCTCGAACCTTGAGTTCGTAGCTTGTGGAGCGCAGGCCATACGATGTTAGACGTAGTCTTTACTACGCAGTCGTCACCGTAACTACACACATTAGATGACTATGGCTTACAAAGACTAAACCAAGGTGCAGGCAGGCATTTTAATAAAACTGTTGTCTCTTATTAATTATTTATGATGTACAAGTGTATAAATCCTACATGTTACCTTCTTGTGTGCTGTTCGCACCTAGTTACTAAGAATATTTAAATGTTTTTTTACATGGCTGTTCACTTAGCTTTGAATGTAATTGTTTTCTGTTACGGACGTCATCGCCGTAAATTTTGTTATTAACTGATAGGACTTAGCTAGATGAATTAACGTTAAATGTAAATGTGGAGATGGTATCATCCTAACTTAGGTTTGTTTTGCTACCCTGTTAAATGTAAATTCAGATATTAGCTTGATCTTGTAAGTTGACCTAGGGACTTGCGTCGTACCATTTTCCTAGTGTTGCTGTTGTTGCTTTATTATTGTGAGATAGATCTTTCGCGAGGGTTTTCCGTAACTTCTCAGGTAGGGACCTGCTCTTTATTTTTGATTGTTTATTAGCTTGTGGATTAGCCGATTGAAACCCTCCGAACTAGGCTAGGGGCTTGTGAATTTTAACAATAAATTTTCACGGTGTTTTGCATAAGTCTGGATGTTTATTTTCTCAGTCTAGTTTTTAAGGTGAACCTTTCCTTAGGCAGTCTATGACCATCGTCACCATGTACCACGATCCCTGTGGACTACAGATTCTCGTGCCGCTTTGGCCTATTTGGAAGTTCACCTGATCCTCACGGCAGTTATGTCCGACGGATGGGATGTTAGGGAAGTCATTGCGGTTGTTGGCTATCCTGACAGCTCCACCGACGGTCTCAATACTTAATTTAGACGTCTGTTTGAGAAAATGGTCCATGAAATGCGGTAGAATGGGATTACAGATGAAAATAGGAGTATTACTTACACGTTTCGCTAATGACCAGATGATATTGACTCAAGATATAGACGATGCATCTTATATGGTGAGGAAATTAATTGAGGAATATCAAATGTGGGGACAAAATATCTATTACAACAAAAAGGAATACCTTACATTAGAGAATAATGGTGATGAGAAACTACAGATCGGAAATGCATAAATTCAAACGGGCACTAAATTTAAATATTTGTGTTCAAAAATAGAAGGAACAAGTTCATCTGTAATTGAGAAAAGAGTGAGGCTAGCAGAACAATTGGAGCTTTACATTCCGTTTTATTGAGCAGAAATATTTTAAACAAAATTAAGAAACTTATATACCGTTCATTTATACAAAGTATTTTGTTATATGGAGCAGAAACGTGGACAAAGGTTGGATGCTTTTCAGTCGGTCAACACGATTGTACCCAAATTAGATGGGTTATTCCCTAATCCTGAAAAATAAATACATGGGATTAATAAATACACCATAATAAAGAAACTTGGACGTTAAACAGACAACAAGCAAACAATTATCAATAAGAGATGGATTATTGGAGGAGGGTGGCAGGAAAATCAAGATTGGATAAAATTAGAAATACGAGAATCAGAGAAATTATGCAGGCAAAAGAAATGTACCAGAAGTGGTTGAAGAAAGAAGGTTACAATGGTTTGGACATGTGAAAAGGATGCAGAATAATAGAATCAAAATGTAATGTTACATTGGCAAACTGAAGGCAAGCTGAAGGCAAACGGAAACGGGGTAAACCAAGAGAACGATGGATGGTGTAAAGCAGGCTGTTCCAGCCGTGAGCTCACCAGTGAGCAGTCGAGTACTCGCCGCCTTGCGTGAGTAAACCTGCAACATGCAATACAGCTCTGCTGTGGGAGCTGCCGTCACTGCGCGGTGAATATATCAAGGCTGGCAGGAAGCGCATGGACTTGTACTATGACCTTCGCCCAGTGACGTATTGGCTATCACCCCAGTCCCACTCCAACCGTGCTCCGAGCATCACTGCTGAGTACTCGCGTGTACGCTTACTGAAACTCGTGGATTTGGAACAGACTTGTGTAAAGAGAAGTACAGTATGGCTAACAGAGGCTTAACCGAGGAAGATGCTGAATACCGAAATTTGTGGAGGAGTAGAGTATTTTTGGGTTGAAGGAAAACTACTGTAAGTTATTGTAGAATATTCCTAATAAAGGAGAAGAATAACTGTTGGACTAACTTATACAGGAGTTATGACTCTGTCTATCACATCATCAAGGTGCTACAAAATTAACAAGGCATGCCTATTTTTATCAAGTTTTAATTACTTATGTTACTTCCTTCTATAAATTATATGTGTTATTGTGTTAGGAGCCATTTCTCAGTGTTGCTTTGGTAACCAATATTTAAATGCTTTTCATTCGGTCCTCAATTTACCATCTTTTTGGAAGCCTTCATAGGTGGGTGAGGACTGCTTGAGTTTTTTAGCTCTCGCAGTGAAGAGGTGCAGGTGCGTTTCGTAAAAAGGGAGGGATTGCGCAGTTCGCTACTCCTGTGGGGGTCCGGGCGCGGACACCAAGAGCCCGCTGATAAGCCAGCTTGGTGTCCTAGGCGAAACCCCACACAAGACACGGCACAAACCTCGAAAAATTGCTGAGTTTTAATAATAATAATAATAATAATAATAATAATAATAATAATAATAATAAAACATAAACGGAGTGATCGCACTGCCTCAAACGGGCATTTGGTGGCTTTAAACTTGCTGTTGAATGAAATAATAAAAGCGATCGTTTCAGAATAAATTTAGTCTAGAGATATTGAGTAATAAGGAGACAGAGGAGAATTTCTCCGTAGTGGATGTCTGGATTGCCTCGTCCTCGGCTTATGTCATCCGGTGGGAGAGCAATTCTTTCTCCTTGTTGATTGATTACCTTCTCCAACATGTCTCATTTTATGCTAGCTTTCCCTTTCAGCGGAATCCCTTCATTTTCTCGCCTCACAGAAGCTCTATGAATTTAAATTTTGTCGTAATCCTTTCTCCTTGCCCGTGTCCCCTGGCGCCATCTCGATCAATGGGCGCACCAGTTTCCGGAATCGATCTAAATGTTGGAATTTCAGGCAACTACCACGGGAGGATAATCCATCATGAGGTTTTCACGTATTTGATATTATGGGTTGTCTTCATTGAGGAATTCGTTCAATAATAATAACAAGTAAGGCCGTGTTTAAACCGGCTGTGCCACTCCTCAATCTGTGTGATGCTTATAGCACCGTCACCGAAAGCTGTCTGAATCTTCCGAATGGTTTCCACCTGGCTGTTCGTCCAGTTTCTGGCAAAATTTGCTGCAGTAGCGATACTCCAATCGTTCCATCATTTTCCTTGCACTGAAAAACCGACGACAGCACTACACACTACCTCACTCAAATGCTGCTTGCCAGCAACAAACGCTATCGACAGGCGAGAAAATAATTCACTCGTGCACACGAAGTTTGGTTGGTTGGTTCCTTAGTTTAGGGGCTGCGACAACGACTACTAGTTCATAACTAGGCTACCAGATGCCACCGCAGTCGGCTCCTGGCGACGAACGTTGGAACCTAAGAGCGTTAGTCAAATGTTTAACCTGTAATTTAGCTTCATACAGGTGTAATTAGTGGAAGGGTCTTTAATATGCCATAAATTGACATGGGACCGCCGGCTTTAATTCCCCTCCGAAGGAAGGCATACTAAGGGATTTTTAACGCTCTTAAAAATCCGACGACTTCGGCAGGGTTTAAACCCGCGAAAACACACGAAGGTTCAAGGTCAGCCCATGCAAGCACGCTTGAATCAAATCCATCAGGATTTCACAAAACAAATTAAGGTCGAATCTTTCCTAACACACCTCGTAGTTCCGTGACGAACTAAATAACCTATTTGTATATAATCTACTGGTCTTTTCCATTAAAGACTCTCCCTTGTATTAAAAGAATTTTCCGTGTGATGTACTAAAAAGATTTTGGTACACGAGCTACGTAACATACTCAAAACTCAATATCCATAAATTGCAGTCATTACACACATACTTCAAGAAGGCATAATCAATTTACTATGTTAGCCTACTAGTACATGGCCTGTATTGAATCAAAGCTTTTATCGTTCTTCAAGGTAACTCACGTCAACACACCTTCATCACTGGAAAATATGTGTCCATAAACACAGGCTGAGGCTTATGACGCTAAAGAAATGTGTGCTGGTGTATCAACTTACCGTCAGGCATGTTCAATAGAAGCCAATAAGACATGTTCCTCTTGAGACATGAACATACGTAATACATAATTTACGATGACTGCAATAGAGAATTGGGGTATGTAACCTTGGCGTTTTACCCCTCAAAACAATCTCCAGCAACATCATTACATTGAGAAAGTATGTGCTAGAATATAATTATAACTCCAGTATCAGTAATTATGACGCCTACCAACAGCGGTAGCTGCGCTCACTAAAGCGCAGCGCTAGGCCATGGGGACTCGGTAGACGTGGGTTTGAGCCGCACCGTTGTCCGTCCTTGAAATGGTTTTCCGTGATTTCCCCATTCTCAATTCCAGGCAAATACTGGGACGGTACCTACTGACAGGCCACGACCATTTCCTCCCACATCCTTGCCCAGTTTCATTCATCTTCATTCATTTCATCTGTCATTAACTCCTCCCAGGAGCGTCAGGAAGGGCATCCGGCCGTGAAAACATCCGCCACATATAATTTCATCGCATCTCATCCCTGACTCCGTTGAAAACTGGAATAATAAGGGCCAGACATGTACATAGGTAATTATGACTCCTCCCGCGTGATGGCGTCTTTCTGTTACGAATCACGGGAATTAACTTCTATGAATTACGAAAAGTAATCTACAGGATTAGTACATTTAGTTAGATAATGATTATTACTATTATTATTATAGCCCATCATAAGAATCTTCTCTTCAATCGCCAGAATAAAATACGAGAAATAAATGGTTTAAAATTTCAAACTGATGCCATCTTGAATTTTTGAAAACCATTGAACATCATTTGATGTCTCTATACTAAGCTCTGAATAAAGATTCGCTGTGCCATGTCTCATTGCACTCGGGCAATTAGATCGCCAGCAAAGGTATTTTAAATAAATGGAAATCACTTGGCCACCATTTTGTTTTTGTGGTTTTTAGGATTTGGAAAGTCATATATATGTCCTTAATAAACAGTCCTCAACACCATACATAATTTCAGTTCGATTGCTTAAATAGTTTCGGAGATATTGAGAACCGGTGAGATATACAGTATGGCATGAATGCCATATTGGATTGTTGCACATGTAAGTACAGTGTGCTATACTGTGGAATTATATCCCAGCAGATGAATATTATAACCGTGGCTCGTTATACCAAACTACATTTCTATCGCTTGTTCAGGAATCAAGAAATAAAAAAATTGATTTTACAAATGTTGAACAGTCGCCATTTTTAAGTTTTCTTAAAATTAAATTATATTAGTCGCCAATAGAAGAAGATTTACCATGCTAAGATTCACTGCACTCGGATAATTAAGTCGCGAGAGAATTGAGTATCAATATTTAAATTTCGCGTCGCCACGTTGTTGGTTTTGTGCTAATCAGGTTATTGAAAGTCCCATAGATGAACTTATATTAATAGCCTCTATCATCATACGACATTTCAGTTTGATTGGGTTGGTTCCTAAATATTGAGAATCTGTACAAACAGTTGAAATTAAAGTTTGTTCACATTGCTATTTGTACCCGCTCATTAGCTGATTTCTAGGGACAACTTGTGAAAAATAGATAAATAAATAAATAAATAAATAAATAAATAAATAAATAAATAAATAAATAAATAAATAAATAAATAAATAAATAAATAGATAAATAAATGAGTAATAAATATATAAATACATAAATAGATAAGGAATTGATAAATAAATAAATAAATAAATTGTTGGCAATATAGTTTCTGCCTTATCCTAGTTACCATATATAACCGCTAGGTGGCAGTTCATAATATATAGTATTGTTGAAATACTGCTACATCTTCTTTGCCATTTATTGTGTGACACTGTTACTCTTAATAAAATAGTCACGCTGCTATAGGTATTGAATCTTTATTTAATTCTAGCATCTAGATAACCACCATAAACATCCAACAGGTTATCGGCCCAGGTGGATGGATCTAGGTGTTGAATCATACATATATTTAATACGTAGGGATAGGAAAAATTCGCGATCGCGAATTCCGCGAATTTTTAAAAGAAGTAATACACAGGTAATAATGTGTTAAAATAACCCTAAAAATGGCGAAAAAAATTGTTTTTGAGCTCGCGAATTTTCGCGAATTTCGCATGAAACGCGAATTTTGCATAAAACTCGAATTTTGCATAAAAACGCGAATTTTAGCTTTTTTCTTTATAGTGCACTTCCAATAATTCGCGGCAATTAATGCACGAATTTACGCACATTCTTGAAAGCCGCGAATTATCTGCAGTAATGTTTGTAAGCCTAGCAAAAAAGAAAACTATTGGTTAAAATATTGAAATGTATTTTAAGAACACGCAGAAAAAATAATTATAATACTTTATAACATAGTATTGTAAGACACACTACGTGGATTATACCAATATTTACTAAGAGAAATGACTGTTATTTGTTTCTTAGATATTTTATTTTTTCGAATTTTAGATTATACAATGCTGAAGAAAACAATATATGAGAACTAAAATTCATCTCGATTTTCTATATAAGAGGTAAGAGTGACTACAGACACACTAGCTTGACTGTGGGAAATTTCGGGATTTCCGTTGCATTACTCCTTCACTCGACATGATCTCATTTTATCTCACTGACAGTCAAATTCCGTACAATATCCTCATCGCTTTCATGTCTGAAACCATGATGGTCTTTATCTACTACTGAATGTCACTTTCTTCTGCATCTTGGCATTCATCCAGGTTTTGCCCTAATGTCATCGTAGTGAGACCACCTTGCCCGTTTGAAATATCGTCGTCACAGAAGCCGACAAAGGCTTGTTTTTGTGCGAGTGTAGTAGCGGTAATTTTCTTTCATGACTTGACTGCATGGAGAGCATCCAACAAACACGGAATAATCGGAAACTTAACGGTACATAGCGGACCTCGCTTTCTGCATCAATCTGGGCGGTCATTCTGGTAAATTATTAAGTTATTGAGGTATTGAGGTTTTAAGGGCCAGAACAGCAAGGTCACCTGCCCCTTCATCCTAGTAACTACTCGACGCATGGCGTCATACAGTGCGCCTTCCGACATGAATATCTAGCAAGTATCCATATCAAAATGTGCCACTGTTTCCTGAACCAGTCTTAACTAGGTGATCTTCTTGGTTTCATTCTGTAGTGTACCTGTCAGAGTACTTGAAAGATATTGTGCAATTTATGAATGAAGTAGTAGGGACTGATAACTCTGGTGTTGATTTCCTGAACAATGTTTCACATGACGAAATACTTGAGATTCAAAAATCTGGCACAGACATCACTGAACTTATCCCTTTATTAGAAGGCCAGTCTTCACTGTTCACCTTCTAGATGGACATCTACGGAGAATTCAGCAAGCCCTTAAACTTGCTGTTTCTGGAAATTACAGTACCAATATTAAGGAGCTGTTGGAGGGTTGTGGAAATGTGTTAAAAGAGAGAAAATACATTCAGTTTTAGTAAAAGTTGGGTACCATGCTCTTAGAATATTATTCAGCTTGAGATCCGTTGACCCTGGGAACAAGATTTACAAATGTGCCAATGAACATCAATGAGGACCTTGCAAAGAAAATTAAGAAGTTGCCGTTCTGTGGAACACTGGAAGAAAGTGAGGTGATAAGAAGATACAATGAACTGCAAACTTTAATCAAGAAGCAGATGCACGACAGGACCAAGACAGACATTGTTCGAGTTTTGCAAGGAATTACATTTGTATTTCCAAAGTTCTCAGAATCTGTGTTGAAAACCATTTTGATACCCTGTTCAAACGCTAACTGTGAACTTTTGTTTTTCAGCTTACACTAACACGTTAAGTGATATGTGTCACCGTTTGTCACAACAGAATTTGGATCTCGTCACTGAAGTATACTTTGAAGGATGACTGAAAAGTGTTATGTTATCCATGATATTTAAAAAATCGTGCCTAAAATTTAACATTTTGAAAGTACCGAAAAGTGCACTTGAAACCACCGAATTTGACATTTTAAAATACCGCTTTCTGCACTCTGAAATCACCGAAAAATTCCTATCCCTATTAATACGGTATTTCCGAAAAGTGGCTAGTGAAACTACTTTTTTATGGTTAGCCAGCCCGCGTGCGAAAGTGCAATTATCACAAAAAATATGGAAAGTGTTCACGAAGCAAACAGAGTAATGAAACTGCGTGGGTTGGAAAATTGGGCTTTGTGGAAGTTCCAGACTAGAATCGCCTTGATGGACAAGGATGTCTGGGGGGTTGCATCAAGTGACAACCCAAAACCACAAGAGCCAACCGGTGATGGAACGAACCAGCCAACTGCAGCTGCAGTGAGAACATACAAGACCGAACTAAAACAGTGGACGCAGTCAGAATCAAAAGCTCAGTTCCTGATAACGTCAGGTTTATCAGAAGAAGCCATGCTACACATCGTGAACTGCGAGACTGCCAAGGAGATGTGGGACCGACTACATGAGATCTACGACAGTAGGACAGAAACAGGGATCTACATGCTATACCCCACGTCAGGTCAAGACCTGAGGAAAGTATCCCTCCGCGCATCTTCTCTCTCTGTCCCGTCTTGTGTTTCCAACATGGCGCGCATCTGATCGAGTGTTTGAATCTACCTTAACCACAAAGACTTTATTGCGTTCGGACCTTTGATTCACTTCAATTACGAATTTATCTACGGCATATTCACTGATCCAAATATGTTTTCCTATCGTGTCGAAACCCGAGGCTCTTTGTTAATAAAAAAAAAGGATGCTTGTAGTTTTATGTTATCGTGTGATTATTTAAAACATTATAACATTGTGTTAGGCGAGGAATGACACATGAACGATGAGTGATATAAGAAGACGAAATGACGTGTGTCCTTGAACCCTATGAACCAACTAATTGCTTATTTGTCATCCGTCACCATCTTATCTTGCAAAAGATCGAAAGTTGACGGGGAGAAACAGCTGCTTCCTTGAAGGGTTACGACACGTACTCTTGAGAATCAGAAGGCAGAATGATCTACTGTTAGTACAAAGACTTAACTGTAACGTGAAGTGGAGGGTAATTATAAAACAAAATAATAATTATACCGCGCATAGGAAAATAATACTGTCAGGTGTATATGCGTATTAGCCATCATCAAAATGGCATTACAAAACATGCCGAGTAGGCTATATATTTTCGGTTGAGCTGACATAGGCAACTAAGAAGTAAACAATCTCCTATAAATGAGATTAAATGTTAGGATACAACATGTGTATATAACTTACAGATGTTGTCGCTAATTTTCCTCCATTGCTTCTATTCCACTGAGACCGCCGTCAGATGATTCACTACTAATACTATCACCATTAACTTTCACTGTCACTTTCGTCACAGTTGGAATTTCATTCTTGAGAAAAAGAAGAAAGCACTTTCCTACGAATTCCACACAGAACAAAATTCTAAATACTGTGACACACGAACCCCCTTTCCTTGTGACGCCGGCCGACTTCTCGCCGGAGACTCACCATGAGCTTTGAATTCAGTGCGCACCGAGTCAACACTGTATGTCGAAACGCCAGTCAAGTATGCAGTCTTCTTCACCAACTCTTCTACTGTCCACTCTGGATTGTCATCCCTCAACCTACTACAGTATATACATTTAAAATCATTTGTTTGCATCTTTTACTGAACTTCTCCCCACTTTTATTATTTTTGAAGTATTTTGTTGGTGATTCAAGCTTTACAGCTGCAGTTTGAACACGTTGTCTACTTGAAGGAGCCATCTTGAAGTCCGTGCATTCATAACAGTATTGCCAACGTTTGAACCTGATTTGCCACAACATTGAATGAGTCGGTTACACTTTTGCAGCTCAAACAAGGTTTATACAGAACGAAATATAATATAATATCAAATTCGTACCGAATTACTCTGCCTATCGTATAAAATACCACTACAAGCATATTCGCGCACACAGTTAATCACATGAAAAGCAAGGTTGGTGCAGCTCCCAGTTAACGAGAAAATGATTAATTTATTCATAGATTTATACCAAGGAATTTCGTAAAAGTAATCTAGCCAGTTTGTCGAAACATAGCAACATGCGCTGAAACATCTTGTACTGCAAAAACAAGCAGAAAAATTGGGAACTATTTTCTTGCGCGTTAGCCTTTTCACAGACCAGAACATCAAAGGGGCCGCTTAGGTCTTGACCTGACGTTCGGTATACACCAGCAGTGGTACATGATGAAGAAGAGCAACGAAGACAGCATCACAATGCACATATCAAAGGTGCAGGACCTTGCGCACAGATTGAGAGCTCTGGGTGAGAACAAAAAAAAAGTAAAAAAAAAGTCAACCCCTCGCACTATCCAGCCCATGACGGTCAAGGCCGACCAAGCCATTTGGCCTACAGATATTGGGGTGACGCGTGATCAGCGCGTCGGGTCCCCTCGGCCGTTAATCTTGGTATTCGTGATCGGGGCGCTGTCTCACTGTCAGACAGCTACTCAATTGTCCTCACGAGGCTGAGTGCACTCCGTTACAACCCTCACGTCAGTTTTAAAATCCCTGACGGAGCCGGGGATCGAACCAGGGGCCTCCGGGTGAGAGTCAGGTGCGCTACCCCAACACCATGGGGCCGGCCTGGGTGAGAACGTTTCAGATAACTTAATAATCACCAAAATTCTCCTAACTTTACCGCCTTCTTTCAGTCATTTTTTCTCAGCATGGGAGTCGGCAGCTCAGGCTGACCGAACTCTGCCAAATCTGGTGGTTGGTTGGTTCCTTAGTTTAGGGGCTGCGACAACGCGGTCATGTAGCCCCGTGTACTTTGGGTGTGTGTAGAATCTGTCTGATAACCGGTGTTACTTGTGATGACTGTATTAGTGTGTGTTATCTGTTTTCAATTCAAGTGAGGACTGCAGACTTTAAATTTCAAGTAGTTCCTACTTTTGCTGCCAAACGCCACCGTCAACGACTACTAGGCCTAGTCCAGAACTTAGCTACTAGACGCCACCGCAGTCGGCTCTTGGCAACGAACGTAGCAACCTAAGAGCGTTGTTTACATTCGTAACCTATACAATTTAGTTTCACACAGGTGTAATTAGCGGAAATTTCTTTAACATGCCATAAATCTATGACATGGGACCGCCGGCTTTACTTCCCCTCCGAAGGAAGGCATACTGACGGATTTTAACGCTCTTAAAAATCCGACGGCTTCGGCCAGGTTTGAACCCGCTATCTTGGGCATAGAAGCTCAGCATGCTACCGACTACACCACCGAAGCCGCTTCTGCCAAATCTAATAGCACGGTTGGGCATGGAGGAAACAAGATTGGGTATCCATGAGGAAGCCGTCGCCGGGGAAGCACTGCCAGCTAGAGAAAAATACAAGGAAGCTAGAGAACAATACAAGGGACGAAAAACACCGAAACGCAAGGGAAACTGTAACTACTGCGGTAAGCCCGGGCATTGGGAACAAGAATGCCGAATAAAGCAAAGAGAGTATACCCAGAACGAGAACTCTAGATCATCAAGGGATAAAAAATGAGGTAGAGCCTTTATCGACGTAATGTTGTCAGGTTTAGATTCCAACATGATGAAGGAGAGGTGTTGTCTTGACTCTGGAGCCACGAGCCATATGAGTGGGAGAAAGGAGTGGTTCACAGAACTGGTGAGTTTAAATCCCAAAATACCTATCCAAAATTTGAAATGGTACAACAATCTACGCTGTTGGAAAGGGATTTATCAACATCCAAGCATACAACGGCTCAAAGTGGGTAGATAAACACTTAGATGAGGTACTGTACATACCAGATTTAACATTTAATTTAGTATCCATGAGTGCAATTTTAGATAAGGGTTATAAAGTGGAAACAGACAAAACCAGTTGCAGATTCGTACAAGGCAGCAGTACAAGTGCAGTGGGAGAAAGAGCAGGCAAGCTCTTTATAATGACATTTAGACAGATAACCCAAGGGAAGCAAAGAGCGTTCACCGCAGTGGGAGCAAGCAAGGAAGTGAGCATACAGCAATGGCATGAAAGACTAGCACATCAGAACTATGATCATGTCAACAAAGTATTAAAAATGAAAAATATTCGCGCAGCAGGAGAGAAAGGACCATGTGAAGCGTGTATACTAGGGAAAATGCACCGTCAACCTTATCGTAAAAGCAACAACAGAGCGACTGACATTGGAGGAGTTGTTCATGCTGATGTGTGTGGGTATATGGAAACAAAATCACTGGGAGGTGCCAGGTAATTTCTATTACTTAAAGACGACTTTTCTCATTACCGCCAGGTTTACTTTCTAAAAGTCAAGAGTGAGGTGCCAGACTGCGTAAAGAACTTTCTGGTCAGAATTGAAAAAGAAACCAGGAAACAGGTTAACACTCTAAGAACAGATAATGGATTGGAGTTTGTTAACAGCCAACTGAAAGAAATTCTGTTCAAGGAAGGTGTCAAACACGAAAAGACTGTACCATATACACCAGAGCAAAATGGAAGAGCCGAAAGGGAAAACAGAACTGTAGTAGAAGCAGCAAGAACGTTGATCCTCAGTGCAGGTCTACCAAAGACATTGTGGGCTGAAGCAGTCAACACGACTGTCTATGTGTTAAATCATACGGGAGCAAGCTCAAACGAAAATGAAACTCCGCATGAAGTCTGGACTCGGAGAAACACAGATTTGAATAAATTCAAAGTGTTTGGCTCTAAAGTGATGGTACAAATTCCCAAACAAAAGAGGAAAAAATGTGACATGAAAGCCGAAGAAGGAATTATGGTCGGATACAGCGACACTGTCAAAGGATATAGAATCTGGTTCCCAAAAAGAAATAAAGTTGAAGTACACCGTGATGTAATTTTTAAAGAGAAAGAGATGTACAACAAACCATCGACGTATGACATCATTGAGGAAGACTCAGGAAACCTTGAAGAAAAGGAAGATGGAAACGAGGTCGATGAACCAGAAGAAGAAGAAGAAGAAGAAGAATAAGATGAATAAGAATAATAAGAAGAAGTTCCCTCTGATGAGGAGGACACGCTCAAAGATGACGGAGCATTTGTTGTTCCAGATACAGCAGTAGACGTCAGCATCATGACAGACGATGGCAATGAATGTAGTGCACCCAACTGTATAATACCAACTATACAAGATAGACTGATTGACTGGATTCAGTGTGATAGTTGTGAAAAATGGTATCACAACAAATGTGTCGGTATTGACGAGGAACACTACAATAAGGATGACGATTATATCTGCAATAAATGCACGGGAGCAGAACAGAATCTTCTACTGAGCCAGGAACCGACAAGCTTTCAAGAAGCGAAACAAACCAGGGACCATGAAAACTGGAGAAATGCCATGGAAGAGGAGATGGAAGCCCTGAAAATGAACAACACTTGGACTTTAGTTGAACGACCAAAGAAAGCCAATGTTCTAAGTAACAGATGGGTTTACAAGCTCAAGCAGAAATCGGATGGGAAAATATCTAGATACAAGGCAAGATTGGTGATCAAAGGATGCCAACAAAGAGCTGGAGTTGACTATGATGAAACATTCAGCCCAGTTGTAAAGTATGACTCAGTGAGAGCTATACTGTCGCTATTGTCCGTCCAGAGTTAAGAGTGTACTACGGGCTCTTATGGGCTTTTACATTTAGCGGACTCCCCCAGAATTGATGACTTCGAAGTCTTTAAAACTGGATTTTCACTATGTTATTTATTAGGTTAATGGGCATGGGTGGAGAGTACATGTTCCTCAGCATTCATTTAATGATATGTAATTCTTACATTCTTGATATGCAACATGATTTTGTAATGTATCTGACAGCAGAGTCTGCGCGCTGGATGGAACAGCACGCACGCTGTTGTACGTAGAGATGGGACTATCGACTACTTTTAACCATCGACTGACTAGTCATTCATTGGAAGAAACTATCGACTAGATAGTCGACTACTTTCAGTCGAATGGTTACCTGAATTCGCATAGCTCCTAAGCGTGTTGTTTCATGTATTCGACTGAAAGTAGTCGCTTCTAGGCAGCGTTCAAAGCACTGCAAGCCATTACCGGCTGAGTTGAGTCGTACCAACAGATGAAAATCAAACTTCTCCTTAACCCACCTATTTTTCAGACGTTAGTTTGGACTACTCGACGCTCGGCAACATGCAAATGGTCCAAGTTATTTATTTATTTTTACTGTGCTTCGAAATGGTGGTTTACGTCGTGTAGAGTGGAGTCATTATTTGCAATGTTGCACATTTCATTTAATGCAAAATGTGTGAGTAAATGTTCCCCGATACCGGTATTGATACAGGGCACATTACCTGTATGTACTGGGATAAGTGAAGTAATAGACCAATACTTAATTAACCTAAGAGTAAATTAAATCACTATTACTGAGAGGGAGTTCTTAAGTACCGGGAACAATTCCATAGCCAACATTGAAATAATCACACTTCATAGTAAATACACACGAAAATAGAACACGTTAGAACAGCAACGAGGGCGAACTTTCAGTGGAGATGTTGGCAACAATGTAAATACTAAGTTTTTTTTAATGCGCGCGCTATCCATGTGCTGAAATAATTGACGACCAGAACGTAAAACTATCCGAGCGCGTTCTACATGTTAAAAGTTAAAACACAATTGGGATATGTCGTTTGCAAACGACTTGTTTATGTTACGGTGAGTAGTTGTTGAATTCATTCGACTGTTTTTTAAAAGCAGTCAAACAAGTCGATGGATTTAACATTTTTCAGTCGACTGCTGCGGTGCTGCCCATCTCCAAACAATTGACGACCAGAATCAATTTGTGCGTACGGTCAAGCTATCCTCACAGTACCCGCTGCAATAGATGTAGAGATTCACATCACCACTCTATCTTATGATGGATGTCAGTACATAAAATCAGCCATAAGGCAACGGCAGTTTAACCACAGACAACGCTACAACTCTTCCATCCCTGCCCTCATGTCTTTGCCACTAACCCCTTCCCCCCTCCCAAACAGCACGCCACTGCTAGGCTTGCTACAACAACTCTCAGCCATAACCCTGTAAACTACAGCTAAACCAAACCCAGAAACCCCTAATACACTTCATTTGCAGAGCAATAAAATCCATAAAACAACTCCGCAACAAGCTTCACAAAAACCTAAATTATAAACGAAAAGACTACTCCACAAACACCAAAATCAGTAAACCTCCCTCATTTCAGCCACACTACACCTTAAACAGACATAGAAGGCATAGTCATGACCCCTTCATGGAGTAGGCTATTGTCTAAACACGATCATGTCTCCTTCAGCTTTACTGAAGACTTCATTAAATTCTATTTAAAAAATCATAAACTCATTCCACAAATCTTAAAATCAGTATACATCCCTCATTTCAGTTACTCTATTCATTAAACAAACATAGAAGGCGTAGCCATGACCCCTTCATGGAGTAGGCTATTGTCTAAATCTGACCACGCATACTACAACCTTACTCTAATTCAAAATTACGGCTAAATGATCCATCTGACTGGGAGGCAAAGGTATTTACCGGCTTGCCTGGGATGATGTGCCACAAAACCGGTATCTGGAGTTCAAACATAACCTAAATATTGAATGACAATATTGAATTGTCCAATAACTTGGACAATTGGATTTAGGCTATTTCATTGAAAGAATCAACGAACTGTATAAAACTATAGGCACCTACAGGTATACTTAACTTATTAATTAAAGCTCTACAATAAACATACAGCACAATGAATTGTAGCATGAAGTTATCCTGAAGAAGTCGTTTGATTAGAACGACTACTTTTATTCGAATGATTCCATTCGCTTGGAAGTAGTCGTTTGCCAACGACTTGTTTCATTCGAATGATTTCCAACGATTGTTTTGGGATCAGTCGTTTACAACGACTACTTTTATTCGAATGATTGCATTCGCTTGGAAGTAGTCGTTTGCCATCGACTTGTTTCATTCGAATGATTTCCAACGATAGCTTTGGGATCAGTCGTTTGCAAACGACTTGTTTATGATACGGTGAGTAGTCGTTGAATTCATTCGACTGTTTTTTAAAAGCAGTCGAATAAGTCGATTGTTTTAACTATCGACTAATTCGACTGTTTTCAGTCGACTGCTGCCCATCTCTAGTTGTACGTGTCTTAGCTCTCCACTGAACGCACGAGTCCAGATCTCTCCAAGATATTTGAAACAGTGTTGGAGTGTAAGGATTGTTTTGTGTAATATAAAAATAATTGTGATTTAGGTATAAGTGGCATTAAATATTTGGCTGATGTTCCGTTTGCGAAACGTAAACCCGGGGAAATTTTAAGGCGCAGAGAACGACAGATAGTTTGTAACGTCTACAATTATATAAAGACCAAGAATCAGGAGAAAAGTGCTGCTGTACGTTTTTGAAAAACCCGTGATGATATATTATTATTATTATTATTATTATTATTTACTCACCTGCAATAATGTGCGTAACAGAACTTTCATGCAGTTAAATTACGCGATTTGTGCCGAATGAGAAGCTTGTAGTTTTGTGTAAAATAAACCGCTAAGGCTCATTATGAAATGGATAATGATTGTTTTGAGAAATTTTTTAAAGAACAGATTGTCGCAATTTCCCACATCAGTCTGTAGTATGTGCCATTCATTGTCCAATGTACGTTGTGCCACTGCATTTTTTGTTTACTTTCTTTCATCTATCTATACCAGTATCCAGTATTCGGGAGATAGTGGGTTCGAACCCCACTGTCGGCAGCCGTGAATATGGTTTTCCGTGGTTTCCCATTTTCACACCAGGCAAATGCTGGGGCTGTACCTTAATTAAGGTCACGGCCACTTCTTTCCCACCCCTAGCCATTTCCTTTGCTATCGTCGCCATAAGTCATATCTGTGTCGGTGCGAAGTAAAGCAACTTGTAAAGAAAATCTTTCATCTACGCGTGTAATAATATGTGAAGTATCATTATGATAAGAACAAAATTACTTGTTATTTCCGGGTACTCTCTTCGCCTCTGCAGATGAAAGTGACTCACTGCGACAGATGATTTGTATCCTGTCACTGACCTAGGCTGACCTTGGAGCAGTGGTGGATCCAGGCCTTGCGGGGCCCTGGGCGATATGATAAGGCGGGGCCCACAACAATAGGAAATAAAAAAATATGAAATCAAATGGAAAGTAGTTTTGTAAAAATAATAAAATAAAGAATAGTTACAATATTTTGAGTATACTACAGTACGTTTTTTTTTAATATGAAAGAAACCTTTAAATCCCCTTGAAGAAGATTATGTAAACAATAAAATATTACTTCGCCACATTTTTCCGGCTGAAGTCTTCTATTATTTCACCGAAATCTAAACTTGTTAAACGGTCAACAGAGGTCATAGCTGCACTAAAAATAAAAAATTAAAAAATAAAATAAAAAAAATACAAATTAGTTTGAAAAGTATAATTAATTAATTAAATTTAAAAAAACATGGCGCGGGGTCCCCAGGACTGTGGGGCCCTGGGCGGTCGCCCTCCTCGCCCTCCCGTAGATCCGCACCTGCCTTGGAGAATATATTGCCATATTACGCAGTCTATTAAACTAATTGATCCGTATCTAACGGATGATTCAGATTAGCTTTCACGTCATTTCAATTGTTTTGTCATTGCCATACCGTACGTAACTAAAATTCCAATGTAAATAAATAGTAAATCGTCGCAGTATTTATAATCCGTTCTAAGCATTGTTATGTAAATCAATTACTATCCTCGGCTCCCCCACTCCTTTAGGGAATAACTCAGTCTTTATCTTTATTAAAAACCGATCATCCAAATTCTGTTATTCTTACGGGAATTATAGTAAAAGGTTGCAGATTATAATGGCGCGAAGGAACGAAATTCCGTCGGGATGAGGAGCTTGCTGATAGTCAGTCCGACAGCGGGCTGTACTACTCGTGTGGAGTGCTGTACAATAGCTGCCCTTCTACGGTCGCTAGACGTGGCAACGCTTGTGCCATAAGAGCCCGTATTACACTCTAACTCTGGACGGACAATAGCAGCAGCACATGGGATGCACGTCGAGCAGTTTGATGTAAAGACAGCGTTTTTACATGGAGACCTGGAAGAAGAAGTGTATATGGAACAACCAGAAGGTTTTGATGATGGCAGCGACAAAGTATGTAAAATGATTAAAAGTCTGTACGGCTTAAAGCAAGCACCGAGATGCTGGAATATAATTTGCCAAGTATTGTTTTTAAAGGCAGAACCTAAGTGGGAGTGTTGGCAATATCGTTTCTGCTTTATCCTAGTTACCATATATAACCGCTAGGTGGCAGTTCATAATATACAGTATTGTTGAAATACTGCTACATCTTCTTTGCAATTTATTGTGTGACACTGTTACGCTGCTATAGGTATTGAATCTTTATTTAATTCTAGCATCTAGATAACCACCATAAACATCCAACATAAATAAATAATAATAGTCTTCATTCTAGCAGATTTTTGTGATCTTGAGGTACTTTCTGAGACTACGGATCTGAAGGTCATAGGTTCGATTTGCGGCTTTGCCAAAAATAATTCTGAACTGAGGGTTGGAACGAGGGGCAAAAATGAGAAGGGATGGGTTCAAGTCCCACCTCAGCTGGTATAGAGGTGGCTTTCCGTGGCTTAGTGGTTCCACTGAAGTGAAGACCGGAATGGGTCGTAACTTAAGACCACAACCTCTTCCTTCCTAATCCCAGCCTCAATTATAAGTGCACACAGTGCTACAACCATCACTACAACAGAGGTTATCAGTCTGCTTACACACCCAAGTATAAAGGGCTACATCACCAGGCTGTCCCAATCATCAACGACATGTCTGAAGAAAATACAAATCGCACTATGGTTTTATTTACAAGAGGAACGAAGGGATACATATACAGGGTGTCCCACCTAACTCTGCGACCTCAAATATTATCGAAATGAAACAAGATGTGAAAAATCTACTTGCACAGGAATGTAGCCACGCCAGGGGGTCACACAATGGGAGGATATGCACAATCCAGGAAATTATAACAATACCACTTTTAACGCAAAGTTACCTTTTTTTAAATGGAACATACATGTTTTTTTCTAGCAAAATAAATAGTAAACATACAATTATTGATAACAGAATTGGTTTCACTTCTCTTAACCTCGTACCTTCTGAAATAACTAAAGTTGTAGGTTACTAACCACCGACAGTGGAGTATCAATGTTTGGTGCGGTATCACTGGCAACCGTATTGTAGGTCCCTATTTTTATCAGGGAACACTAAACGAACAGCGATATGCATCATTTCTTCAAGACACGTTACCCCTTTTCATGGAGGACGTGGGATTGGAAACTCGAGTATCAGTGTGGTTCCAGCATGATGGGTGCCCCGCATATTTCGCACGTGTTGCCAGAGATGTAAGGGATGAGAAGTTTCCAAATCGGTGGATAGGACGTGGTGGTCCTGTGAGATGGCCAGCACGGTCCCTCGACTTGACGCCATTAGACTACTTTCTCTGGAGCGCATTGCAAGATAGTCTATCAGGAAGTCCCAACTACAATAGCGAATATGCAACAGCGTATTACTTCGGCGTGTGCGGAAATATCTGTGGAAACATTGGGATCAGTACAACGCTCTGTTGTTCACCGTCTACAGAAGTGCATTGATGCAAACGGTGGTCACATTGAACATCCGCTGAAGTGACACAGTTTCATCAGTGAAGATGTTACTGCTTACTTGTGAATGTCTCTTCCGTGCCGGATGTAATTTAAAAACACGACGTTTCTTTAAGCTATAGGCCACAAGTTTGTTTAGGAAATCGGTAATTGTACATTTTGAACTATGTGTACAGTTCTACACATTTGTTAAACTTGACAAACAGTGTATCCATTGCCATCCTCTACAGTGTTAGTTATTTCAGAAGGTACGAGGTTTAGAGATCTGAAACCAATTCTGTTATCAATGATTGTATGTTTACTATTGATTTTGCTAGAAAAAACATGTATGTTCCATTTAAAAAATGTAACTTTGCGTTGAAAGTGGTATTGTTATAATTTCCTGGATTGTGCATATCCTCCCATTGTGTGACCCCCTGACGTGGCTACATTCCTGCGCAAGTAGATTTTTCAAATCTTTTTTCATTTCGATAATATTTGAGGTCGCAAGTTAGGTGGGACACACTGTATTAAAGGTCGGAAGATCCTGCTACCATAGTGCCGCTCACAATTCAGATTTTATCAAGGGGCACTGTTACTAAATAACGAAAGCAATTTTCAGAGTAACATGTTCTACGAGTTCAAATTATGTCTCGGAACAAATGAAAGCACTTTAGAAACCTCAGTCTGATAACAAGTTGAAGTTGTCACGTTCATAATAACACTCGACACTCTTATTTGTGGTAGTTTTAAAGGAGATGAAGTGTCGCACCCGCTCTCGTGTTGCCAACTGGGCAA
The DNA here is from genome assembly GCA_946902985.2 of Meconema thalassinum. Lineage (NCBI taxonomy): Eukaryota > Metazoa > Arthropoda > Insecta > Orthoptera > Tettigoniidae > Meconema > Meconema thalassinum. The sequence continues at coordinate 263,957,495 of OX336390.1, read as the reverse complement.
TGTGAAAAGTAGTGATTCTTACCGACTTTATAGCAAACGTCGAGACACGTGAATGTTAAATGTTCATCGAGTTAGCTTATTGCTATCTTTATCATTTATACGACTAGGAACAATTTCAAATAGCTAGAATAGAAAAGGAGGCGACCGTGGTCTGATGTTAGGTAAAATCCCAGTAAAAGGCAATAACATTTACCAGGATAGGTAATGCAAGATATTTTCCGTTTTGATTTATAGATAACAGTAGGGGAGTAAGGCGGTTTCTAACGCACAGCCTACTTTCCTGGGAACATTGCTGATATCTCTCGAACGCATGGTCCGATTTTGACAAATGAGGTGTCGTTGGACTCGGACTGACGCCCTCTTTCCAATGGACTACTCATTTCAACCCCTAAATAAAACCTACCCCTACTAGGGGGTGAAATTGTAATTTTTTAGTGAAAGTCTCTTTTCAAATACGACATGTATAAGGTGCGCTGCTAAAATGAACTTAAACGTTGTTGCTCATATCGCGCATGCGTTTTACGAGATGCCGCTATGGATGAACATTTTTGTTTTTTGTTTTTTACGCATGCGCACTGGGGATTTTTGTAAGAGGGCGAGATCTTTGAAAAAAAATGATTGATAAGAAGAGGTTTTGGTGGTGAGGAGAGAGCCAGATAGTCGCCTACTTTCCTACGAAGTTTGCCGATATGTCTCAAACGCAAGGTCGGATTTGGACGTGTGACGTGTCAAATCGCTTGTCTCGAAGCCCTATACATGTTATTAATAGGTTAGAGTTTTGAGAATGAGGGAAACAGGCTTTTTTGGGGTAAAACCATGATTTTAGACTTTTTCTGATATGTCACGAATGCATGGTCGGATTTGGTCCTATGACGTGTCAAATGGCTTGTCTCGAAACCCTGTGTATTTTGGTAATAGGTTAAAGTTTTTGAGAATGAGGGAAACAGAATTTTTTGTTGTAAAACCGTGATTTTAGACTTTCTGTTATATCTCACAAACCAATAACGCCAGAGACGTATACGAGGGGTCGTAGGACTCGGGGTGACGCCCCTTTCCTCTCCCCTTTCGAATATAGTATTTATGTTTAAAAAATGCGAAAGGGTCTAACGACACTTTTGTTGAAAACATTTTAGTTTTTAAAACTTTTTCTTTTAATCTGTCTAAAATGTTCATGAAGAGTGGTTGTAGATAGAGACGATACCACTGGACACGTGTTTCAACGAAGCTATTACTGGCCACGGTGGTGATATACCAATACAGTATTCGCTATTTCGATGAGACGGCGGGTCGAGGGTTCGTTTTCCGATTTTTCCTATGATGGAATACCTAATACCTAAACCCCCTGAAGGGGGTCTTTAACATGTAAACGATTATGAGTGACATGACAAATGATAATTCCTTGATCAGATGAAGTTAGCTTTAGATAGAACAAACAGAACTTGGTTATATGTTGCTTGAAGTGAGTATAGAAAACAAACTTGCTGGGGGCAGACTGACAGGATGTGGATGTTATTTGAGCTTATTGGAATGCATTGACTTGACTTGACAACAGGGCAATGAAAAAAGCACAGAGATGCTGAGGACACTTGAAGGTCAAACGATATGGCAACTATGGTGGGAGGGGGAAGCGAGGATGATGTCGCCGATCATGTTCAATGTTCAATGAATGAATTTAAATTTTGCGAAGCATTGTTCGGAGAGGGTCATGTGACGACTTGTTTTAAGGATATTTATTTTTCCGATCTTTCTTATGGTGGTCTCATTGATTGAAATCATCCAAAACTGCTAGGGCATGGCCTTGAGATTTTATAAACTGATAATGGGATTTTGACATACAAGGTCCACTCAGAACTTGACATGATGTCATTCTTTTTATGGCTTATGAATTTCCCCAAAAAAGACCCAAAACAACAAGATCATAGACTTTTGCTTTTCTTAATATATTGCAAACCCATAATGTTAGATGTTTACTGTGAGTGACGAAACCTAGCTAGGTAAAGAAAGAATTATTGTGGGCTACATGTATGGTGACTGACACGTCTTTGAACATTGGAACTTGTTTTCAGATCTGAGTGTAGTACATAGGGAGTATAGGTTGTAGGCATGGCTTGACAAACGGTGTACACAAAATTCAATTTATCGATTCAAGAATTATGAGTAGACTATCATTAATTAATTGGTTAAAGAGTGTAGCTAAAAATTAAAAAAAGTGACTACATTAAACTAAACTGAACCAAGTCGAATCAAACCCAACTGAACCAAACCAAGCCTAAAGCAAACCAAACCTAATCAAGAACAAGCCAAGGGCTTAAGTGTAAAACTTGTGGGGGAATGCAGTCATTGGCAATGTCCAAAGAAAGGGATAACGCTCTACCTTTAGAGGGTGAGGTAAAGCTAGCGCATGGTGCTAATGCATATTCCCAAGTACATGAACCACACACACACACAACTATCCTATGCTGTTTTTATGAGTTGACTGTTAAAACTTACTCAGTGGTTACTGAGCAAGATGGTCGCTACACACAACAAGCTTTAAATACTTGAGGCTAATAATCTATACACACACACACGCACTCGCTTGTTCTAAACTGTCTCGCTGGCAGTGCTCACACAGTAGGCAAATGACAGAAATGCTTGGCTAACCGAAATACAATCATTTTCGGTTGTCTAATGATACCAGCTAGCCATTACATGCTATAGTGGTGAGCACATGTGCCTCTTGCACTGGAGATCGTAACTCGATTTCTAGCTCTAAGGCCTAGAACGAATCAAACTAAGAAAGAATGGTATGGTGACGCAGTAGTTAAACTGTTAGCCTTTCAATAAGGTAGACTAGGGTTTGATTTTGGGTTAATATACATGTCATAAACAAACAAACAAAAAAAGCGGAGATAATGTTTAAAACTGATTACACTTGTCTCTTTTCAAATTATTACTTAGATTACAAATACAAAGGTGGACTGGGTTTGATATACAGTTAATGCTGCCTATCGCATACTAGCCTGTAAGAAAGCCAAACAAGCAAAAGGCGTAGGTAGAGCAGTGGTAAAATCACTATGTGTAGAGAACTACCTAACGGTTTTATGAACTGGCAATGCTATGTCGCATAAACAGTGCAGGATACAATCCGGCAACCATAATTTTTATCTTGTGGAACAGAGAAAATGCAATTTTACCTTGATGGATAGCAAATGAGTGCAGATGAATGACCTATGCATTAGCCTACCATAGGGTTATAACCACGAGGTGGAGGTGTGACTTTTATATTTTATTGTTTAGAGACATGGCTTTTTTGTAACCAGTAGATTTAGTATTTTGTAAATATTCATTTTTGTAATTGTAAATAGTGGAAACATTTTTTTTGTAATAGTAAATGTTAAATGTATAACTAAAAGTTATTTGGGATAAGTGTGCATGTCAAGGATAAATAGCGTGGTTGTATTTGTTTTCAAAGACAGGTATGGTTGTGTGAATGTATGACTACAAATAGAATGATAGAGAGAGAGAGAGAAAGCTTGTGTATGTGTGTGTGTGTGTGTGTGTGTGTGGGTAGCATTGATTTTTCAACCAAAGCAAACACGGCAAGGTAGGATGGTGGGGTAATTAATGTATATAGCAAATGGTAAATAGTATACTATATTTTTTTAACACTTGTGTTTTTTTAATGCAGCAGTAGATAGGTGTTATTTTGTAAAACAGTCTTACCTACAGTAGTAGTAGTAGTAGTAGTAGTAGGCCTATATGTTTTTGGAAACAAACAGAAAGAGAATGCACTATTGCCATGGCCAAGCACTTCCATTAAAGTGATTTCAAGAAAATTTAAATCAGCAAATGTGTGTTTTACAAAACTAAACATTCAGCATGGACTAAATCATAAACGTGTCTTCTGTGATATGGAAAAAATAGGAAATCCATGTTTCCATATCAACACAATTTAAAAACTTAAAACTGACATTTAAAAAATGTAAATGGGAAATTGCCAAATGTGTAAACAACAAAATGGAAAATTCTTGTTTCCATATCATGAAATCCAAAAACTTTAAACTGACATTTTCAAATCGTGTACATGGAAAATTGACAAATGGCAATGTGTGAAATGTGAAAATGAAAAAATATGAACAAATGGCTATCATTATTTAAAAAAAATAAAAAACCGTCGTGTTCTATCGTTAAAGTGTGAATCAAACCACATCTACTTATTTGGATCACCCGAGACTGAGTAGACCTGTTTTAGTCCTAATATACTTTTAAAATTTTATGTTAAAGCTCAATTTGAACTCAAGAGCTTTAGAGTGCCAGCTAACTATTATAACCGTTACGTCACAAAGACAACTTTACACTACTCTTAATAAACAATAATAAGAAAGAGAATAATAAATGTTGAATTTTTTTTTTAAGGATGAACATGGTGACACTGTTTCTGTTGCACAGTCTGCTAGCTACTAGCCAGCAGCTGGGGTCTTAGAAAACGATACAGTTGACATTTTGTAATGAGATGTGACATGTTTCAAAGTACAGTATTATGGGTTGCTGTTGAGTAAAAACTAATCCTGTACAAGGAAGCAAGGGTTCGAACCCCTTACCTAACATTACTATTGCCTGAACATGGCTTGACGACACTGTATTATTATGATACTCGGTACACAAACCATAGATAGAGTGTATTGTTTAAGATCACTTTCTTTCTGAACATAGGTGGAGACTGTTGATGGTTAACAATGGCATTAATATAGTAGGACGTGGGTATAGCAATTAAGAAAAAACAGACAATACCCATACAATATTTTTATTTATTTAATATAAGTACTTGTACAATAGTTACATTCAAAATACATTTCTTTTTTCTCTATTACTATTTAGTCCTTTTTGATTCTCTTGCATATGAAGGGTAGATAACCTTGTAGTTCAGCCCCTTAAAACAACAACAACACAACCTTTTGCATAGTCTGTGATGTTGACGACTCTTGAGATGTGGAAGATGGATTAAACATAACTTTTACAGCAGGGGTTAAATGTTGCTCAATAAACACTGCACTATTTTGAGTAGCAACATTTTTTTCTTGTACTAGCTTTTTAGCATTGTCATGATTATTTGTTGACACCAACAGTGTTTCATCTGGTACACCACATTGATGATCACTCACACTTAAAACCTTACCATTTCTACTTTTTAGATTGCCTCGACATCTTTTTGACCTCTCTTTTGAGCATCGCCAAAATATTATTCCTTTTACATTTTGACGATTATAGTTATAAGAGTAGCCTTTATAGAGTACACGTTGTTTACCTTTGTTAGTTCTAGTAAGTTCCATAGTAGCAACTAACCTGTTAGTATGATTTGCTCACTACAAAGGTTATAACTGTTCTGATAATAAAATCATTTAGCGTTGGCTTTTATATTTAATATGTACAGTTTGAAGTGATAGCAAAAGTGAGAGCAAAATGGTAGCAGAGTGGTAGAAAATATAACATGTATTGTTAAGAAATAGTTTAAGCTGTTATGTGGATCCATTACATAATAATTTTAGCACGACGAAGCTCATTTTCTATATCCAATAGTTCTTCCTCATATTCAGTATAACCAGCCTGTTTATAGACATGCAGTTGCTGAAGCCGCCGGATTAGCTTACTTGGATTGTTCCAGTAGACAAATTTAACAAATGATTTTTTAGTTGTAAACAAAGCATTACCATTATCATTATTATCTTCATCATCAACATCATCATCATCATAACCATTATCATTATCATCATCATCATTATCATCATCATCATGATCATTATAATCCTCATCACTATTACTATATAGTCCTTTTTGATCCTTTTGCAATACCACATTTTGCACAGTCTGTGTTGCCCTTGATAATGTTGGGAGTTTTTCAGACATTGACAACTGTCCTAACACGACTTTTTGAGGAGATGATACATGCTTCTTAACAAACAATGCACTATCTTGAGCTGCAATATCTTTTTCTAGGACAAGTGTTTTAGCATTTTGAAGAGTTTTTTTAAACAGCAACGATGTTTTATCTGGTACACTACATTGATGATCACTCATACTTAAGACATCACTATTTTTACTTTTCAGCTCACCTCGACACTGTTTTGAACGATGTTTTGAACAACGCCAAATAACAGTTCCATTTTTATTGGTTCGTTTTACAATATATTTATATCCTTTATAGAATGCGTATGGCATACCATTGCTATTTGTTGATACTTCCATGTCAATTGTCAAGCATGAACTAATCTCTAGCAAAGTTCACTCGATAATATAAATAATTTCTAAACCCCAGTAGTGAATAGTCAGTTGTTTTTGATCTATGCAAGCGTAAACATGTCACATACACTGGTGATGGATACTCAAGGCTTTAAGGTCAATGAAAACAAGTACAGTATATATTTAAATAGGTGGCTATCATTGATTGCACAACACGCGGGTCACCATATCTTTTTTTCTTTCGGACTAGTGTTTTAACATTTGAAGAGTGTTTTAAACAGCAACGATGTCTTATCAGTCACACTACATTGATGATCACTCACACTTAAGACCTCGCTATTTTTACTTTTTAACTCACTTTGACACTGTTTTGAACGATGTTTTGAACAACGCCAAATAACAGTTCCATTTTTATTGGTTCGTTTTACAATATACGTATAACCTTTATAGTATGCATATGGCTTACCATAACTATTCGTTGATACTTTCATATCAATTTTCAAGCATGAAATAATCTCCAATAAATTTCGCTCGATAATAGAAATAATAGTAAGTGGGTGCGAAGGTGGGTGCAAAAGTGGGTGCAAAAGTGAGTGTAAAAGTGGGTGTAAAAGTGGGTGCAAAAGTGGGTGCAAAAGTGAGTGCAAAAGTGGGTGCGAAAGTGGGTGCGAAAGTGGATGCAGTTTATAGTAGGCACCATTTTTACTAGAATGTGATTTGAGTAAATGTAATTTCTAAACCCAAGTAGTGAATAGTCAGTTGGTTTTGATTTATGCAAGCGTAAACATGTCTCATACACTGATGATGGATACTCAAGGCTTTTTGGTCAACAAAAACAAGTATATAGTTAAAGAGGTAGCTATTATTGATTGCACAACACTGAATCTATTTTTGAAATTTTGACAAAGGGTCTAAGTGCACTTTTGTTAATATCTCGCGAACCAATAAGACTACGGCATTGTATGAGGTATTGTTGGACTTTTTGCCGAAGACTGCTGGTAAACACTTATGTTCCCACGACCTTTTTAAAGATGGCGGCTGACCCACGAGGGGTGATTAAAACGTATTCCAAGCGACGCTTGTCGATAAGCAAACCAATAATCAAAGGGGGGTGTGACAGAGCTTGAGGCGATAACCCCTTTTGATTGATCCCTGTTGATTTGCCCCTTTGGACTGGTCCCCGTTGACAAGTCCCTCTGAACGGGTCCTTTTTGAAGGGAGTCATTTATGACGGGCCCCTGCTGACGGGTCACTGTGGACGGATCCCTGTGGACAGGTCCCTGTTGACAGGTCCTTTTGACTAATCCCTTTGGACCTGTCAACAGGGACCTGTCCACAGGGATCCGTCCACAGTGACCCGTCAGCAGGGGCCCGTCATAAATGACTCCCTTCAAAAAGGACCCGTTCAGAGGGACTTGTCAACGGGGACCAGTCCAAAGGGGCAAATCAACAGGGATCAATCAAAAGGGGTTATCGCCTCAAGCTCTGTCACACCCCCCTTTGATTATTGGTTTGCTTATCGACAAGCGTCGCTTGGAATACGTTTTAATCACCCCTCGTGGGTCAGCCGCCATCTTTAAAAAGGTCGTGGGAACATAAGTGTTTACCAGCAGTCTTCGGCAAAAAGTCCAACAATACCTCATACAATGCCGTAGTCTTATTGGTTCGCGAGATATTAACAAAAGTGCACTTAGACCCTTTGTCAAAATTTCAAAAATAGATTCAGTGTTGTGCAATCAATAATAGCTACCTCTTTAACTATATACTTGTTTTTGTTGACCAAAAAGCCTTGAGTATCCATCATCAGTGTATGAGACATGTTTACGCTTGCATAAATCAAAACCAACTGACTATTCACTACTTGGGTTTAGAAATTACATTTACTCAAATCACATTCTAGTAAAAATGGTGCCTACTATAAACTGCATCCACTTTCGCACCCACTTTCGCACCCACTTTTGCACTCACTTTTGCACCCACTTTTGCACCCACTTTTACACCCACTTTTACACTCACTTTTGCACCCACTTTTGCACCCACCTTCGCACCCACTTTAAACTATTATTTCTATTATCGAGCGAAATTTATTGGAGATTATTTCATGCTTGAAAATTGATATGAAAGTATCAACGAATAGTTATGGTAAGCCATATGCATACTATAAAGGTTATACGTATATTGTAAAACGAACCAATAAAAATGGAACTGTTATTTGGCGTTGTTCAAAACATCGTTCAAAACAGTGTCAAAGTGAGTTAAAAAGTAAAAATAGCGAGGTCTTAAGTGTGAGTGATCATCAATGTAGTGTGACTGATAAGACATCGTTGCTGTTTAAAACACTCTTCAAATGTTAAAACACTAGTCCGAAAGAAAAAAAGATATGGTGACCCGCGTGTTGTGCAATCAATGATAGCCACCTATTTAAATATATACTGTACTTGTTTTCATTGACCTTAAAGCCTTGAGTATCCATCACCAGTGTATGTGACATGTTTACGCTTGCATAGATCAAAAACAACTGACTATTCACTACTGGGGTTTAGAAATTATTTATATTATCGAGTGAACTTTGCTAGAGATTAGTTCATGCTTGACAATTGACATGGAAGTATCAACAAATAGCAATGGTATGCCATACGCATTCTATAAAGGATATAAATATATTGTAAAACGAACCAATAAAAATGGAACTGTTATTTGGCGTTGTTCAAAACATCGTTCAAAACAGTGTCGAGGTGAGCTGAAAAGTAAAAATAGTGATGTCTTAAGTATGAGTGATCATCAATGTAGTGTACCAGATAAAACATCGTTGCTGTTTAAAAAAACTCTTCAAAATGCTAAAACACTTGTCCTAGAAAAAGATATTGCAGCTCAAGATAGTGCATTGTTTGTTAAGAAGCATGTATCATCTCCTCAGAAAGTCGTGTTAGGACAGTTGTCAATGTCTGAAAAACTCCCAACATTATCAAGGGCAACACAGACTGTGCAAAATGTGGTATTGCAAAAGGATCAAAAAGGACTATATAGTAATAGTGATGAGGATTATAATGATCATGATGATGATGATAATGATGATGATGATAATGATAATGGTTATGATGATGATGATGTTGATGATGAAGATAATAATGATAATGGTAATGCTTTGTTTACAACTAAAAAATCATTTGTTAAATTTGTCTACTGGAACAATCCAAGTAAGCTAATCCGGCGGCTTCAGCAACTGCATGTCTATAAACAGGCTGGTTATACTGAATATGAGGAAGAACTATTGGATATAGAAAATGAGCTTCGTCGTGCTAAAATTATTATGTAATGGATCCACATAACAGCTTAAACTATTTCTTAACAATACATGTTATATTTTCTACCACTCTGCTACCATTTTGCTCTCACTTTTGCTATCACTTCAAACTGTACATATTAAATATAAAAGCCAACGCTAAATGATTTTATTATCAGAACAGTTATAACCTTTGTAGTGAGCAAATCATACTAACAGGTTAGTTGCTACTATGGAACTTACTAGAACTAACAAAGGTAAACAACGTGTACTCTATAAAGGCTACTCTTATAACTATAATCGTCAAAATGTAAAAGGAATAATATTTTGGCGATGCTCAAAAGAGAGGTCAAAAAGATGTCGAGGCAATCTAAAAAGTAGAAATGGTAAGGTTTTAAGTGTGAGTGATCATCAATGTGGTGTACCAGATGAAACACTGTTGGTGTCAACAAATAATCATGACAATGCTAAAAAGCTAGTACAAGAAAAAAATGTTGCTACTCAAAATAGTGCAGTGTTTATTGAGCAACATTTAACCCCTGCTGTAAAAGTTATGTTTAATCCATCTTCCACATCTCAAGAGTCGTCAACATCACAGACTATGCAAAAGGTTGTGTTGTTGTTGTTTTAAGGGGCTGAACTACAAGGTTATCTACCCTTCATATGCAAGAGAATCAAAAAGGACTAAATAGTAATAGAGAAAAAAGAAATGTATTTTGAATGTAACTATTGTACAAGTACTTATATTAAATAAATAAAAATATTGTATGGGTATTGTCTGTTTTTTCTTAATTGCTATACCCACGTCCTACTATATTAATGCCATTGTTAACCATCAACAGTCTCCACCTATGTTCAGAAAGAAAGTGATCTTAAACAATACACTCTATCTATGGTTTGTGTACCGAGTATCATAATAATACAGTGTCGTCAAGCCATGTTCAGGCAATAGTAATGTTAGGTAAGGGGTTCGAACCCTTGCTTCCTTGTACAGGATTAGTTTTTACTCAACAGCAACCCATAATACTGTACTTTGAAACATGTCACATCTCATTACAAAATGTCAACTGTATCGTTTTCTAAGACCCCAGCTGCTGGCTAGTAGCTAGCAGACTGTGCAACAGAAACAGTGTCACCATGTTCATCCTTAAAAAAAAATTCAACATTTATTATTCTCTTTCTTATTATTGTTTATTAAGAGTAGTGTGAAGTTGTCTTTGTGACGTAACGGTTATAATAGTTAGCTGGCACTCTAAAGCTCTTGAGTTCAAATTGAGCTTTAACATAAAATTTTAAAAGTATATTAGGACTAAAACAGGTCTACTCAGTCTCGGGTGATCCAAATAAGTAGATGTGGTTTGATTCACACTTTAACGATAGAACACGACGGTTTTTTATTTTTTTTAAATAATGATAGCCATTTGTTCATATTTTTTCATTTTCACATTTCACACATTGCCATTTGTCAATTTTCCATGTACACGATTTGAAAATGTCAGTTTAAAGTTTTTGGATTTCATGATATGGAAACAAGAATTTTCCATTTTGTTGTTTACACATTTGGCAATTTCCCATTTACATTTTTTAAATGTCAGTTTTAAGTTTTTAAATTGTGTTGATATGGAAACATGGATTTCCTATTTTTTCCATATCACAGAAGACACGTTTATGATTTAGTCCATGCTGAATGTTTAGTTTTGTAAAACACACATTTGCTGATTTAAATTTTCTTGAAATCACTTTAATGGAAGTGCTTGGCCATGGCAATAGTGCATTCTCTTTCTGTTTGTTTCCAAAAACATATAGGCCTACTACTACTACTACTACTACTACTGTAGGTAAGACTGTTTTACAAAATAACACCTATCTACTGCTGCATTAAAAAAACACAAGTGTTAAAAAAATATAGTATACTATTTACCATTTGCTATATACATTAATTACCCCACCATCCTACCTTGCCGTGTTTGCTTTGGTTGAAAAATCAATGCTACCCACACACACACACACACACACACACACACATACACAAGCTTTCTCTCTCTCTCTCTATCATTCTATTTGTAGTCATACATTCACACAACCATACCTGTCTTTGAAAACAAATACAACCACGCTATTTATCCTTGACATGCACACTTATCCCAAATAACTTTTAGTTATACATTTAACATTTACTATTACAAAAAAAATGTTTCCACTATTTACAATTACAAAAATGAATATTTACAAAATACTAAATCTACTGGTTACAAAAAAGCCATGTCTCTAAACAATAAAATATAAAAGTCACACCTCCACCTCGTGGTTATAACCCTATGGTAGGCTAATGCATAGGTCATTCATCTGCACTCATTTGCTATCCATCAAGGTAAAATTGCATTTTCTCTGTTCCACAAGATAAAAATTATGGTTGCCGGATTGTATCCTGCACTGTTTATGCGACATAGCATTGCCAGTTCATAAAACCGTTAGGTAGTTCTCTACACATAGTGATTTTACCACTGCTCTACCTACGCCTTTTGCTTGTTTGGCTTTCTTACAGGCTAGTATGCGATAGGCAGCATTAACTGTATATCAAACCCAGTCCACCTTTGTATTTGTAATCTAAGTAATAATTTGAAAAGAGACAAGTGTAATCAGTTTTAAACATTATCTCCGCTTTTTTTGTTTGTTTGTTTATGACATGTATATTAACCCAAAATCAAACCCTAGTCTACCTTATTGAAAGGCTAACAGTTTAACTACTGCGTCACCATACCATTCTTTCTTAGTTTGATTCGTTCTAGGCCTTAGAGCTAGAAATCGAGTTACGATCTCCAGTGCAAGAGGCACATGTGCTCACCACTATAGCATGTAATGGCTAGCTGGTATCATTAGACAACCGAAAATGATTGTATTTCGGTTAGCCAAGCATTTCTGTCATTTGCCTACTGTGTGAGCACTGCCAGCGAGACAGTTTAGTTTAGAACAAGCGAGTGCGTGTGTGTGTGTATAGATTATTAGCCTCAAGTATTTAAAGCTTGTTGTGTGTAGCGACCATCTTGCTCAGTAACCACTGAGTAAGTTTTAACAGTCAACTCATAAAAACAGCATAGGATAGTTGTGTGTGTGTGTGGTTCATGTACTTGGAAATATGCATTAGCACCATGCGCTAGCTTTACCTCACCCTCTAAAGGTAGAGCGTTATCCCTTTCTTTGGACATTGCCAATGACTGCATTCCCCCACAAGTTTTACACTTAAGCCCTTGGTTTGTTCTTGATTAGGTTTGGTTTGCTTTAGGCTTGGTTTGGTTCAGTTGGGTTTGATTCGACTTGGTTCAGTTTAGTTTAATGTAGTCACTTTTTTTTATTTTTAGCTACACTCTTTAACCAATTAATTAATGATAGTCTACTCATAATTCTTGAATCGATAAATTGAATTTTGTGTACACCGTTTGTCAAGCCATGCCTACAACCTATACTCCCTATGTACTACACTCAGATCTGAAAACAAGTTCCAATGTTCAAAGACGTGTCAGTCACCATACATGTAGCCCACAATAATTCTTTCTTTACCTAGCTAGGTTTCGTCACTCACAGTAAACATCTAACATTATGGGTTTGCAATATATTAAGAAAAGCAAAAGTCTATGATCTTGTTGTTTTGGGTCTTTTTTGGGGAAATTCATAAGCCATAAAAAGAATGACATCATGTCTAGTTCTGAGTGGACCTTGTATGTCAAAATCCCATTATCAGTTTATAAAATCTCAAGGCCATGCCCTAGCAGTTTTGGATGATTTCAATCAATGAGACCACCATAAGAAAGATCGGAAAAATAAATATCCTTAAAACAAGTCGTCACATGACCCTCTCCGAACAATGCTTCGCAAAATTTAAATTCATTCATTGAACATTGAACATGATCGGCGACATCATCCTCGCTTCCCCCTCCCACCATAGTTGCCATATCGTTTGACCTTCAAGTGTCCTCAGCATCTCTGTGCTTTTTTCATTGCCCTGTTGTCAAGTCAAGTCAATGCATTCCAATAAGCTCAAATAACATCCACATCCTGTCAGTCTGCCCCAGCAAGTTTGTTTTCTATACTCACTTCAAGCAACATATAACCAAGTTCTGTTTGTTCTATCTAAAGCTAACTTCATCTGATCAAGGAATTATCATTTGTCATGTCACTCATAATCGTTTACATGTTAAAGACCCCCTTCAGGGGGTTTAGGTATTAGGTATTCCATCATAGGAAAAATCGGAAAACGAACCCTCGACCCGTGGTATATCACCACCGTGGCCAGTAATAGCTTCGTTGAAACACGTGTCCAGTGGTATCGTCTCTATCTACAACCACTCTTCATGAACATTTTAGACAGATTAAAAGAAAAAGTTTTAAAAACTAAAATGTTTTCAACAAAAGTGTCGTTAGACCCTTTCGCATTTTTTAAACATAAATACTATATTCGAAAGGGGAGAGGAAAGGGGCGTCACCCCGAGTCCTACGACCCCTCGTATACGTCTCTGGCGTTATTGGTTTGTGAGATATAACAGAAAGTCTAAAATCACGGTTTTACAACAAAAAATTCTGTTTCCCTCATTCTCAAAAACTTTAACCTATTACCAAAATACACAGGGTTTCGAGACAAGCCATTTGACACGTCATAGGACCAAATCCGACCATGCATTCGTGAAATATCAGAAAAAGTCTAAAATCATGGTTTTACCCCAAAAAAGCCTGTTTCCCTCATTCTCAAAACTCTAACCTATTAATAACATGTATAGGGCTTCGAGACAAGCGATTTGACACGTCACACGTCCAAATCCGACCTTGCGTTTGAGACATATCGGCAAACTTCGTAGGAAAGTAGGCGACTATCTGGCTCTCTCCTCACCACCAAAACCTCTTCTTATCAATCATTTTTTTCAAAGATCTCGCCCTCTTACAAAAATCCCCAGTGCGCATGCGTAAAAAACAAAAAACAAAAATGTTCATCCATAGCGGCATCTCGTAAAACGCATGCGCGATATGAGCAACAACGTTTAAGTTCATTTTAGCAGCGCACCTTATACATGTCGTATTTGAAAAGAGACTTTCACTAAAAAATTACAATTTCACCCCCTAGTAGGGGTAGGTTTTATTTAGGGGTTGAAATGAGTAGTCCATTGGAAAGAGGGCGTCAGCCCGAGTCCAACGACACCTCATTTGTCAACATCGGACCATGCGTTTGAGAGATATCAGCAATGTTCCCAGGAAAGTAGGCTGTGCGTTAGAAACCGCCTTACTCCCCTACTGATAACTCTTAAAAATAATACGCCTATCAATACAACACAATTCAAGAAACATAAATTAAAGGACATGTTTCTACCCTTCGATGGAGTCTTCTTCATCTTATATATAAGGCAAAAGTTATTCTAGATTAAACTTAAAATAAAGAAAAAAATTAAATAAATAAATAAATACACAAATACATAAATAAATAAATAAATAAATAAATATATAAACAAATAAGTAAATAAATATATAAATAAATACATAAATAAATAAATAGATAAATACACAAGTAAATATCCTTACAAATCATTAAATTTAAAACATGAATTGGAACATTATACATCTGAATTCTGTCCGTAACTGGATGCACTTTATTTTGAAATGAGTTCAAGAAATTTCAATTTTGATATCTGACTGCACGTAGTTTTTGAAAATATTCACTAGCTTTTGACATATTAAACAGAATTCAGAATTAACTTATAATGTTTCAATTCTTTTTTTAAAATTAATGTTTTGTAAGGGTAACCATTTATTTTGTTTATAGTTTAGTTATTTTTACTCTAAGTTTTAATAAATTAGAATAGATTTTGCCTTAGTTAAATGCTAAAGAAGACTCCATCGAAGGGTCGAAACGTACCTTAGTTCAATATGTGTTTCATTGTATTGTATTGATAAGCGTACTATTTTTAACCCATCTCAGTATTTTACTAGAGAGTATGTGATAAAGTTTGGTAAAGCATTTCTGGATTCTCAAAGCTGGGAATCGAACCCACCTTATCTCAGTCGTCATCAAAATCATAACAAGATACCTCGTGAAGTTGAATTCCTAGTGTTGATGAAACATAGCATACATGTTGTCAAGCGACAAGGACGAAATATGTGTTGGTATATTGTTCAAAAGTTCACTTGGATCGTTTCTGGAGAGGTCGAAATTGTTGGAGTTTAAATACGCACGCGTGATGTTTTAGCATTTAAATAGTCACAGTAGGCAAAGTAGGCACAGACTTTTAAAACCGATAAACGTTCCAAACGAAAATTAGTTGCAGCAGTGGCAGGACATGTTAGCTTTTCTGGAAAGCGTCTCTAACTTGGTTCATACTGTTAGAAGAGGCTCCACCAGATACGCCGCTTACGACAGAAAGGAGATCTGCTCTGTTCAAAGGTTACTAACTTTAAACTACCGTGTGTGGATGAAGGTATTGTTGAATTGTTTCATGTAACGAAGACTCTTACAGAGCGACGCAAGCAGCGGTGTCAGGGCTGTGGACTTGACGTTTTGACAAATTACAACGAAGATTGTGAGGAAATAGTGATATGTCGCAGACTACAAAAGGGTTGAGTTGGTGGGGCTTCACACATTCCATTCATTAAGTTTTGTCATTTCTAGAGATGATCTAAATGAATTTGGGGGCGAAATGCTACAGAAGCTTTTGTCATGACCATGCCTGTTTGAATTCTTAGTTTAATGAAAAATCCGGGACTTCACGTTCGCGAGGTAGAGTTTGGGAATAGAATCCAGAACCTCTGGCCTAGTAGACTCACTGCGCACTATCAGACCAGTAAGGGGATGGCTAAGTTTCCTAATATTTATTTATTTATTTATTTATTTTATGTCTTTAGGGTGAAGTTAAGATAAATTACAGCATAATGCTGACCAATACTTGACATTTTTCTCGCTGTGCAGTGAGACAAAATTAATTACGGGATATATTATAATATAATATATTATATACATTGCATTCCAACCATACCTGCTGGCAGATCAAATTGTACATTGATTTAGGGTACAGCTCTTCGTAATGGAAGATCAAGTCGTCGATAGATCGTGCCACCTCGTGGTGTAGTTGCTAGCGTTTTTCGACTCGAAGGTCCGGGTTCGATTCTCGGCTCGGCCAAGAAATTTTAGTTTTGGTGTGAGGGCTGGGACGGGATACACTCAGCCTCGTTATGCAAAACTGTGAAGAGAAGGGTTCGATTCCCAACTCAACCATCCTGGAAGTGGTTTTCCGTGGTTTCCCACACTTCTACTCCAGGCAAATGCTGGGATGGTTCCTAACTTAAGGCCACGGCTGCCTCCTTCCTACTCCTATCCCCAATTTGCAAACACACTCCCCAATACCGCCATCACAGTAATACAGGTTATCACACAAATTCCATACACACCCAAAATATATGATCGCGATGTTGCAGCCCCTAAAATAAACAACAACTATAAGTATTGTTCAAACAATTCTCATAGGGTCATATGACTTGAAAAACCGATAAACGTTCCAAACGAAAATTAGTTGCAGCAATGGCAGGACATGTTAGCTTTTCTGGAAAGCGTCTCTAACTTGGTTCATACTGTTAGAAGAGGCTCCACCAGATACGCCGCTTACGACAGAAAGGAGATCTGCTCTGTTCAAAGGTTACTAACTTTAAACTACCGTGTGTAGCTGAAGGTATTGTTGAATTATTGTTTCATATAACGAAGACTCTTACAGAGCGACGCAAACAGCAGTGTCAGGGCTGTGGACTTGACGTTTTGACAAATTACAACGAGGATTGTGATGCTTTTCTAAGCAAGATAGTGTGAATGTGCATGAAAATTGGGTCTCGTTTGAAACCCCTGAATCGAAAACGAATGACAGATTTAATCTCACAAGCGGCGGGATTTTCAATCAACTTCGCCATTCTAACTAAGCAGTATAAAGCGTAAACAACAGACAGCGATAACAAAATAATGTCATCTCCTTCTCTTTGACTCAGAACAACTACTGCGCATGTGCCGAAGTGTGATTGGAGGGATGCCGGGGCAACATATAAAAATGGAACTTACATTCTGGACGTGCCTAGCTCAAACAAAATGTCGCATACAGAATCTCCGTTTCTCTCGGGGCACGGACATTGGATGCAATAAAGGAAACAAATAGCAGGCAGGCAGGCGCTTGTGTCACGCTTATATTCCCCAGTCATATTTCTCACCGTCTTTGACAAAATAAGAATTCATTTTATTAGAAAGGAGAGCGAGTATGTGTTCTTCTCCCAATTGAATTGAAAGAACACCATATTGATGGTTTTGCTCACGGATGTGCAATTCAAGCAAGAAATAAGAAAGTGGATTTTATCTCTCCCGTTCGCTACATACAGTAGATATGGTGAGTTCTTGAAGTCTTCCTGTTCGACGAAAACTTCATATCACTGCGCACAAAGAGGCACAACGTTGTTCGCGACCTCAGAATACAATGTCTCGTATCTCCCGTGCATATCAAACGGTCTTATCAAGCTGTTGTTGTTTCATTTGAGGGGCTAGGACATCGTGGTCATTTAGCCCCGTGTACTTGAGTATGTATACGCACACTAATAAATAAATAAATAAATAAATAAATAAATAAATAAATAAATAAATAAATAAATAAATAAATAAATAAATAAATAAATAAATAATTGTATATTAACCTGTGTTATTATGGTGTATGTAATAGTGTGTGTATTTATAATTCAGGTGAGAATTGGGAAGGAGGTGGCCGTGGCCTTAAGTTAGGAACCATTCCGGCAATTCCCTGGAGTAGAATTGGTAAACCACGGAAAACCCCTTCCAGGATGTCTGAGGTGGGAATTGAACCCTCCTTTTTCCCGTTTAGTTTCACGAGGCTGAGTGTACCTAGCACTCAGACCAGAATTACATTTCTTGGCAGAGCCGAGAATTGAACCCCGACCTCAGGAGCGACAGTCAAGAATGCTAGCCACTACACCACGAGGTGAACCGAGGCCTTATCAGAGTGAATTGTATTGTGAGCCTACTTCACGCACGGTATTTAAAGGAATGTGAGGTTGGAATATGCGCCTGTCTGTCCTTCTTGTTAACTCCTAAACGGCTGATCCAATGTTCACCAAACGTTGCACGGACAAAGTATTCATTACCAACATCTATTATTTGCATTTTACGATCACATCAATGTCTCCCAACGTAAATGACAGTTGATACCTACCTAGTATTAAAGAACAACCAAACTTTCTTCAACGTACACACTAAGAATAGCACTAACATTTACAGTAGGATTGGAAGACGAGTATGTCAGTACGGATGCTAAAATAAAAGTGCTTGTTTGTTGTGCACAGCAAGTGTAATTGTAGAATATTATATATTATGACTTTTAGTGTATGTGCAGAAAACTGACATTACATTGGGAATACAAAACCATGGTAGCTCACCTAATGACCTCAATTTGAAAGTACTGAGAGTAAAAAGGGAATTTAAATATCTACAAGACTATGGTAGTCCAATGTGAATGTAACCAGCTCCTGTAGTCATTGACTTTAGAGACCCCTGCTATTTCTCGTTAGGTTTCTGCAATATGTGATAAATATTTAGCTTTTCTTTGTTGTTGTGTAGATATCACGTTAGATGTGAACTTGGTATGTGAGCGAATGGCTTGTCCAAGTCACGTCGCAGGAGTACATTATGAGAAGAGACACGCTGGTGCACAGCTCTGGCGAGCTCCAGTAAAGGAGATTATAGCAGAAGATTATCCGCCTTGCCTTCTGAGCCACACCAAGAATTATAGATGAGTCAATTCTTGACTCCAAACGCGATCTGCTCGCCCGACACTTGTTACAAAGGTTCAAAGATTCACCTCTGGTTAGGATTACTTACTTGGTTTTCTCACTAGATAGTGTCCGCCTTCTGTCCCAAGACTTCTGGTTCGATTCCTAGTGGAGGAAGTATGCTTTTTGAAGGACGACAAAAGCTCCACAACACCCCAAGTCGTATAATGTTGGGTCATGAAATGTCTCTCGTATCATGGTTGGTGATTGCGGGACGAAATTATTTACATCTCAGCCATAGGTGAGTTTTGGTTCCGATACCAGATGGCAGTGCTAAACGGAACGTTGATATTGGAGAGTAGAGCGCCTAAATGGCTCCAAATTACAAGATATGATAACTGAGACCATACGTTTCTTCTTCTTTCGGACTGGGGACCACGCTTGTTCAACTGTTGGGCTTTGAGTTTTGCCCAGAACTGACGCATCTTTTCCCGGTGTTTTTCTTTTCTTTCCTCCGACCAGGGGGTACCTTTCTATAGCAGTTTATCCTGAAAACCACGAACTTTCTTAAGAATATGTCTCACAGTCTGCCTTGTAGGTTAGGGGAAGATGACCTTGGTGTACCACCCCTTAAAACTCCAATCACTAACTGTCTTGTAGGTCTGTTAGTCCCAGTTCTTTTATGTCTATCTCAGCTTCAGTCAGCCTAGTAGTACGGGCCTTCTCGTTTCGCCAGAAGATGAACAGCTGGCTGGTCAGTCTACTTGGAGGCAACCTTGCCACATGACCATAAAAAGCAACCCTTCTTTTCCTCGCACAGTCACAAAGCCTACGTAGAGCTCTGAGTTGTGTTGTCTCTCATATTCCCCATCTTCTAGTGCTGGTCCTAAGACATTTCTGAGTATTCTTCTCTCTCTGACCTCCAATTTATCATCAAGCCTCTTTCAGTCATTGACAGACCCTTCATAACACACAGAGCTTAAAATTGCGTGATAGCCACCTTTTGTTATAGATGTTCAGAGTCAGTCTATGGGCCAATTCCAGCTTAATGAATCTAGTGGAGATACGTTTATTATTATCATTTTCGTTTCTGTCGTCTAGGGATATCGAACTAATTTCAATGCTTGGTCCTTTGCTGTTCATTCTTCTTCCTCCAATATTCCTTTATCATCTCGCTATGCTTCCTCTTCCTTTCCTCGGACCATTTTGAGCCAGTTTTCTTTCCTTTCTTCCCTTGGAATCCTTCCATTTCTGACACTTTTTGCCTAAAAATATCTCTCTGTGGTGTATCTCCTTCTCTGATATTGTTTCTTTCCAAATCCTTTTTGACTTCTGGTATCCAGGTTGTTGTTGACTTCTTATAATTATTATTATAATTATTTTAATCACTTATTCTCCCAACACGGCTTCATTTACGTACTTTGCGAGGGATCATTCCTCTACCGTCACTATGATAGTGTCTGGGGGATGAACACACTTTGTCAGCTGATCCAACTGTGGATGGTGTCAGGCTGATCGCCCAGGTGGCCACTTAATTTGTGTTAAATTAAGGAAGGGCCAGGGAAGAGATTTGGGAAGAAACTCGGCCGTGGACCATTTGAAAGGAACTGTCCCGGCATTTGCCAGGTGGTGAAAATGGGAAACGACGAAAACCATTGTCAGGACGGCCGATGTCAGCGAGGCACGAGCTAGCGCACTAGAGCTCTTGGTGACCGTGGCCGGTACCTTACGGTTATTATTATTATTATTATAATTATTTTCAAGACACATACAAGTACATAGAAGTGTGTTGGAAACTGGCTAGTACGGTCAATTTGTATTGACTCCAGAGACAGATAGATTCGATGGCCACCAGCAGCCATCATTAAAATGATTCCATGTGGAGCTTCAGCTGCTGATTACAAATATTGTTACAGAACAAAAGTTTAAACATTCATTTCTGATTTAATTTTTTGGGGTTATCTGTTTACTTATTTATGTTCCTTTCATGGTGACGTCACAAAGACGCAGTCCCCAAACCATAGAATTAACCATAGAAGATTAAAATCCTCTTGGACCGGCCGGAAATCAATCCCGGGAATCTTCAGAGACTTACGGCCGACCCTGCTAACCTATTAGCTACGGAGCCGGACAGCTCACACCCCCAATCTGCACATGTTGACCACACTGTCAATCACGGCTCTGAGGAGAAACTCTCTCGCTGTCTCACTCAATTGAACTGACATCTCGGCTGAGTACCCTCCTATACTCGTATATCGGTGATAGAGAAGTCTCTCGTTTTTAAGATGAACTCTCTCGATAAGGACTTAAACTTCAACATATACCTGCATCTATCATATCTTTCATTTTATATTTTCCTAATTTTTCGTTTTAGACTCCTGATTTCTCGGGTGTAATACTCAGGATATGGGTTTTGTTTCTAATAATTTAAATAGGGCAAATTTATTAATAGCGCTATTTAAAATTTTCAAAAAGTTTGTCCACAGAGGATCAATGTGATTCCATTCTGATGCCCATCCTATGAATGGCTCATTCAAATACCTCTGAAAGTTGCCCTGCCGTAATGGAATATGATTCTTTTCAGAGTCACATTTTGTAATGTCACTGTATCTATCTTTTAATTGAACCCCAGATTGGTCACTAATGCCGGCACTTTCAGAAAGTTAACGTGCAGCTCTACAGCCCTTAGGAGATGAACATATAAGGTATTCTAAGTTTGACGATTTTCAATCGGTCAACACGATTATGCCCAATTGTAATGGGTGTTTTCTTAATCCTGGAAAAGAAATTACATTAGATTAATAAATACACTAGGATCACCAGTTTCAATCGTCAAGCGATCATCATCAGATCCATTACTCTTAGGCTATAAAATCTGTGTCTGAAAGTATGGGTGTAAGTATTTACAATATGCACACTTATGAATGTCCATCACCTTGGCCATGATCTACTTATTTTTCCCGTATTGATTTTACGATCTACGAAGATGATGTCCACTTTTCAATACACATTTTTTAATAGAAATTAGTTTTGAAATGTGGACATCATCTTTGTAGAATATGTACAATGATTTGGTTGTGCCGGTCAATGCATGTGAGATTTTCGAAGTGAAATGCCATGTCCTGTGGTTCGGATTCCACGTAAAAAGGAGGTCTCGTGGCTCATGATAACAAGATTAACGGTCACGTAAAACTACAATTTTGAATTCAAGCCGCCCGCGTGAGAGATGAACGCGCTAGCACAGAGCCAAACATGTCCATAACATCTCAGTGTTATTAACCGATTAGATACAACATGTTAGCAAATATTGTCTTGAGATAAATGATTTCCTCACTGCAGTACATCTTCATTATAAATCACTTCATACAAAGTTTATATCATTTCTATCAGTAGGCTGAATCGCATGCAACTTACTCAGTCTACAGTTGCCATCTTGTCATGTGACAGAGACGGCTCAGCTCTTTTACTTATTTGGTTGCAGTAGTAGTTGAGATCATTCAACTCCTCAATATTTGTTAGTTATAGTCTGAAAAGCATCAAACTTCGTTTACTAAGGCAACACTGTAAATAGCTTAAAACACCATAATATAAGCCTCCGTGGCTTGGGCAGCAGCACGCCGGCCTCTCACCGCTGGGTCCGTGGTTAAAATCCCGGTCACTCCATGTGAGATTTGTGCTGGGCAAAGCGGAGGCAGACAAATTTTTCTCCGGGAACTCCGGTTTTATCTGTCAAAATTTCATTCCAGCAACACTCTCCACTATCATTTCATTTCATCTGTCATTAATTTAATCATTGCCCCAGGGGAGTGCGACAGGTTTCGTCAGCCGGCACAGTTCATATCATCGTCGCTAGTCGGGGGCTTCATTCATTTCAGTCCCTTACCCGGTCAGTCGACTGGAAGCAGGCTGTGGATTTTCATTTTTCATTGTTTCTAGTAGGGAAGTCAACTACTTGGGAAAATCCCTCCCCCCCCACCCCTCCCTAACAGTCTGCTTTGGGGAGGTTGAAATTTCCGGCAATAATTATTCTCATTTTCATACAAGTTTTATCATAAAGGGTGTCGAGGAGGGAAAAGTTATCTCTCTGTGCTCTTTGCGCCCCTATCACCTGAAGGGGAAATTTATTTCCTTTATCCGAGATTTGCACACACAACATTTCATAATCCGAATCGGTCCATTTTAAGAAACTACCTAGCCTATGTTATTATGGCCATTGGCTGCATTAATAAAATCTTATATACATATATACACCGCGGACAGGCCAACAAGGACCACGCAAATATCACTTCTTTATAGGTCTAGTTTCCTTCTTTCTCTTCCAGAAGTCTTTCATCCTGGTCGACTGCGCAGCTCTTCTTTCAGCAGTCCATTCTCCTCTGTTGAGATTTTTCTTCTCCCCGACAAGAATTTTGAGACCAAATTTTTTTTTTCTGTACACTATTCGATTTAGACAATCTTCTTCAGTAATTTTGAATTTTTGAAGTTCTTCTTTCATTTGTTTTACATAGCCTCCTTGTCCTTTATAGTTCCAGATTTTATCAAAAATTTGTTCGTTTAACCTTGAGCAATCCATGCGGACCATATGTCCGTAGAACTGAAGTCGCCGTTTTCTGATCATCACTTCAAGATTGTCGATTTTACTATAAATTTCTGCATTCGATCTCAGTCTATAACCTTCCTGTGTTTTCCTAGGACCATAAATCCTTCTTAAAATTCTTCTTTCTATCTTAAGCAAATTCTCCATTCCGGTTATATTTGTAGTTTCCATGTCGTACAAGATGACTGGTCTAACAACAGTATTAAAATGTCGTAATTTTGCATTGATAGACAGGTTCTTTTTATGGTATATATTTTTTGTACAAAAATTTAATCTTTCCAATTTCCCTTTTTTGTTCTCGATTGCCAATTTATCCGTCCCATTGCTACTAATTATTTCTCCAAGATATTTAAATCGGTCAGTGACCCTGATGCTCCCATAATTTGTTTTTATCATTTTCTTAGTGTATTTCTGATCACTTGTCATCATCTCTGTTTTTACCAACGAAATCTGTAAGCCCGCTTTTTCCGCCGTTTCTTTTAACTGATCAATTTGGTTAATAGCTTTTTGTTCTGATTCAGCAAACAACGCTACGTCGTCAGCAAATGCTAAACCTTTGACTTTGAGGTTCTTATTCTTTGTACCAATTTTAGCACTTGAATCGTTCTTCTCCCCAAACGTCCTCATGACTTTATCCAAGACCAAATTGAAAAGCAATGGTGATAGACTGTCCCCTTGTCTTAGCCCAGTTTTTACCTCGAAGGGTTCGCTAACTTCATTTAAAAATTTGACTCTGGAAATCGTATTAGTTAATGTAAGTTTTATTAAATTTATGTTTTTTTGATCAACTTGGTATTCCTTCAATGTGTCAAAAACAGTATCCCTATCCACTGAATCATACGCTTTCTGAAAATCAACGAATGAGATAAAGATATTCTTTGGCCTGTTGTAATATTTTAATATCAATTTTAAACTAAGAATTTGTTCTGCACACGATCTATTCCTTCTGAAACCTCCTTGGAACTCGCCAAGCTGTGGTTCGATCTGTGGTTCAAGTCTGTTTAAAAGTAATTTGGCAAATATTTTATATGTGACAGACAACAATGAGATCCCCCTATAACTTCTTCTTCTTCTTCTTCTACCTTATCCGATACGGACGTTGGCTACCACCATGGCTAACACCTTCTTATCCTGTGCAATCCTGAAGAGTTCCGTGGAAGACAGCCCAAACCACGTTCTTAAATTATCCATCCAAGTTATTCGTCTCCTTCCCGGTCCACGCTGACCTTCAATTTTACCCTGAAGTATAACTTGGAGCAGACGGTATTTTGGACTCCTCATCATGTGTCCCAAGTATTCCAATTTCCTCTTCTTAATTGTGTTTAACAGCTCAGGTTGGCTGCTCACACGCTGAAGAACCTCGGCATTACTCACATGTTCCGTCCACGAAATTTTAAGAATCCGTCGGTATATCCACATTTCAAAAGCTCGAATCTTCTTTTCTGTAGCTACGGACAAGGTCCAAGCTTCAACACCATAAAGAAGGGTGGAGACAACATAACACTTCACAATTCTTTTCTTAAGCGTCATACTGAGATCTCGACAGCATAGTAGTTGTTTCATTGTCATAAAGATGGATCTAGCATTCTGTATACGGCATCTTATTTCAACCGAAGGATCCCAATTCTCATTAATATTCTGTCCTAAATAAACCAAACTCTTGACTCGCTCAATCTGATGTCCATCGACTAAAAGGACTTGTGACAATAATGGTTTTCGCGATATTATCATATATTTTGTTTTCTTAATGTTGAGGTCAAGGCCATATTGTTTACTTTTTTGATACACCATAGTAACAATCTCTTTAAGTCCTTCGAAACTATTTGCAATCAATACGGTATCATCTGCGTACCGTATATTATTAATATAATTACCATTGACCTTAATACCTTGTTGAATGCCATCAAGTGCCTTAGAGAAAATCTGTTCTGCATAGATATTATAAAGAAGCGGTGAAAGAATGCATCCTTGTCTCACACCACGCATTATTTCCACTGATCTCGATATATGTCCATCAATTCTGATACTAGCCTTTTGACCCCAGTATAAGTTAATGATGATCCGAATGTCTTTCTCATCTATTCCTGAGTTCTTGAGTGCATTATACAACTTATCATGCTGACAACGGTCAAAGGCTTTTGCATAGTCCAAAAAACATGCATATACATCCTGATTTACCTCACGGCATCTCTGGAAAAGAACTTGAAGCGCAAATAATGCCTCACGAGTTCCTAGACCGTTGCGGAACCCAAACTGCGTGTCACTGATATGCATCTCGCATTTCCTGTATATGCGATTATGGATAACTTTCAGAAATATCTTGAGCACATGACTCATAAGACTGATTGTCCTGAAGTCACTACATGACTTAGCCATCGGTTTCTTCGGAAGAGCAATAAATATAGACAAGAGCCAGTCTTCTGGTAATATGCCCGTGTCGTATATCTTGTTATATAAATTATTGAGCGTCACAATGCTATCATCATCCAAGATCTTCAATAATTCCACTGGAATGTCATCTTGACCAGGAGCCTTACCATTTTTCGCTATCCTAATCGCATATTTCACTTCATCCATGGTGATCATGGGTCCAACAACTGAAGGAATTTCGGGTCGGGAAGGACGATGATCATCATTAAAAAGCTCTTGTATATAGTTCTCCCAAACCTGTAATTTTTCTTCAATTTCAAATACCGTGTTACCTTGACTATCAACTAAGTTGACTGTGTTTCTTTTCCTGTGTCTACCTGAAACTTCTTTGATTTTCTTATGGACCTGAAAAGTATCATATTTACCATTAAGTTCTTCAATTTCTTTGCACCTATCTGACATCCAAGCTTCCTTGGCTTGTCTGATCTTATTCTTTATCAATCTATGAATAAACCAATATTCTTCATTATCTCTTCCTTTGACTTCTCTTCGTTTATCCATTAGATTCAATATTTCATCCGTCATCCATGCCTTCCGTTTGTTATGTTGTCTCTTGTTCCTAAGAAAATGATCTCCAACCCTCTTCAATGAGGTTTTAAAAGTGTCCCAAAGTTCCAAGGGCTGCATGTCATTTGAATTCAACGTCTTAAGATCAGTGGCAAGAGCAGCAGCCACCTGTGACCTTGTATTCATTTCCCGAAGGGCATCAGTATCATATTTCTTTTGTGTTGTTTTTATCGGAATCTTGTTAAGCCGGACACAAATTTTGCTAATGAGAGGATTGTGGTCAGAAGGAACATCTGCTCCTGGATAGGTTTTTGCAAAAATCACGCTGTTTCTAAATCTGTTTTTAATTAGAATGAAATCAATTTGATTTCTTATTATGTTGTCTGGACTATCAGCAGGTGCTTTCCACGTATAAAGTCTCCTGGCTGGAAGCTTAAACCAAGTATTAGCAATGACAAAGTTCTCCTCTCTACAAAACTGCACTAAACGATCCCCTCTGTTGTTTCTTTGTCCGAGACCCCACTGGCCCGCAATGTGTTCTTCAGAACCTTTCCCAACCTTTGCATTAAAATCTCCCATAACAAGGGTTACATCATGTTCTTTGGTGTCTTTGAGGACGGTCTGAATTTGGGCATAGAATTCCTCAACATCTTCATCGTTTTTGTCACTAGTAGGGGCATACACTTGAATGAGATTAATGTGGAAAGGTTTACCACGTAACTTTAACATCATTATTCTACTGGAGAATGGTATACAACTGATAACAGCAGACTGAAAATTTTGTCCACTATAAAACCCACTCCATGCAAATGCCTGGCATCATTATTACCACTGTAATATACCATGCAATCCTCCACTTTACAATCTCCTGTCCCCGGCCATCTCATCTCACTTATACCCATTATGGATACATTCATCCTCTTCATCTCATGAATTGTATTGTGAATCTTTCCTGCTTCAAACATACTCCGTACATTCCACGTTCCTATCTTCAGGGCTGACCGGGAGATTCTTCGCACCCTCTGACCACTTAAGGTCTGCCCGGGACTAAGGGCCAATGTAATTGTGTTTTCAGCCATGAAGATTATCCTGGGGGAAAAATTGAGGTGGTTTCCCGTTGCCTTCCTCAATGCCCAGTAACCACATCACATCCCAACATCCAAGGATGCCATGATATGATGCAGCTGTTTGCTGATGCAAGGTCGACAGATCGGTCTTGTATCAACAATAATGATATAGCTGCTGCCACTATATCATGTCCTCAGTTGATCCGCGGGTGCAAGCACCACTCTCAACAAGAGCCCCTATCAGCCATTGGGACGCGCCGTGTCGGGGTTGAGGACTTCCCCGCCCAGATCCGTCTTCCACAGAGTACAGAAAAGCCCTTACTCAGTTCAGAGCTCCTCCCCCATGGAAGCTGCACCTGGCAGGCCCCTATAACTATTGACATCAATTTTTGAGCCTTTTTTATGTAGTGGATGAATTAAGGCGATTAACTAGTCTTCTGGAATTGCTTCCTCAATCCAAATTTTCTGGAATAGATTTGTCGTCGCTATTAAAAATTCATCATCTACAAGCTTCCACATTTCTGCAATTATTCCATCCTTGCCTGAGACTTTATTATTTTTAAGTGAGTTGATAATACATTTAACTTAATTTACATCTGGGGGCGTAGAGTCAAAATTTTGTGTTGTAAATTTGAAACTCAACTTGTCTGTCGGTTTTGGACAATTTAACAACTTCTCAAAATACGCAGCCAAGATATCACAATTTTCCTTGTTGTTTAATGCTAGCGTACCATCTTCCCTTTTGAAATTTAAACTCGGCGCTGAATATCCAGTTATTTCATTCTTAAATGCTCTATAAAACAATCGTGTGTCATTTTTCTTAAAATTGTCGTCCATTTCCATTATTTGGTCCTTCATATATTTTCTTCGAATCGTTCTTAAAGTCTGGTGGGCCATTTTCCTTAATCTTTGTACTTCCTCTAAATTTTCTGGAGTCTTGTTCCCGTTCCACTTGTGCCAAGCACAATGTCTTTCTTTGATCACTCTTTCACATTGTTCATTCCACCAAGCATGTTTCCTATAAAAGTTCAACGGTGCAATTTCCTGAGCTGGTTCAAGAAGGTTATTAGTAACATCATTCCAATTGGTTGGTATTTTAAGTTTTCATTGAAATTCTATCCTTCTTTCATTTGTAAGAACCTCTGTATTAATTTTCGGAATTTTAATTCTAGTTGTATTTTGTTTGCGTGTAAAAGGTATGAAATTCATCTTGATTTGAGAAAGGTAATGATCTGAAGTTACATTAATGGATTTTCTGACCTTGACATTTTGGATTTCTTTGAAACAATTTCGAGAGATAGCTACATGATCTAGTTGAAACTCACCCAGCAACGCATTTGGGGAGACCCATGTTTTCTTTTTACTTGGTTTTGCTTTAAAATGTGTGGACATAATCTTTAAGTTTAGATGTTCACAGAGTTTAACCAATCTCTCACCATTCCTGTTGGTTCTATTGTGAGCGGGATATTTACCTATTATATCAGAAAATTTTCTCTCAGATCCAAGCTGAGCATTGAAATCTCCAAGTAAAATTTTTACATGATTAGAAGGAATTTTGAGAATTTCGGCTTCTAACTCGTCCCAAAATTCATCAACTTTCTCTGGATTCGTTTTATTATCCTTATTTATAGGAGCATGGGCGTTGATTAGCGTGTATCTCTTATTGAGAGATTTTATAGTTAGAAAATATAGTCTGGCATTCACACTTCTAAAAGCGATAACTGCGTCCAAAAATTTCTTGTTGACCATAAAAGCTGTTCCAAGATGTGGCATGTTCTTCATCACTCTCTTCCCAACTTTTCCTTTGAAAATTCGGAAGTTGTCAGATTCAAAGGTGTCCTCATCCAAGAACCTGGTCTCTTGAAGGGATAATATTGTAATGTGATGTCTATGAAGTTCTGTTGTTAGTTGTTTTAATTTTCCTACCTGAATTAAGGAATTCACATTGTATGTTCCAAAAAAATATTTTCTCATTTTCTTGAATCTTGAACTGTTCTTGTGGTGCTCCGATTCACCATAATGTAACCCTAAACAGCTAGGCACCCTGGAATCCGATTTACGCCTAGCATTGTCTTCAGGGTAATCATGACCATTAGAAGCTAAATCCATGATATTAAAGTAAATGTGGGTTGGACAAAGTCCAACGTTATACAACTAAGATTGTGAGTCCTAGAGGTTGCCTCAAGATGTGTTCTGGCTCTTATTTTACGGCTTTAGCCAACCCTCCTCCTTTCTCCGGGATTGGGACCGGCAACAGAAACTACTGAGCTACTCAATACACCCAGTAGATCCTGCAGGCGGAGTTAAAATCTTATATATTAAAATAGTTTTCAAAAAATTTCACCTTTTACTAAAACTGAAATATCTCTGGAAGTATTTGCGCTACGACGACGTTTGTTGCCTTAAAATGTAATGCCTGTCACGCACCCTCGATTGATACCCACCTTAGTTGATTATATCATCCGTGTATTACAATAATTGCGAATATTACTTCCTCCAAGGTCACACGAAAATAGAATCGAATGACTTGACGGACATATTGTCGCTAGGCGACAACGACCAACACTGTATCATGATATTCAACGCCACCCCAATAATAAATCTAACTTTATATTAACAGAGATCAAATATCCTTGGGAACTTAATGCATTCACTTAAAAATCTTATAAGCGGTTTGAATCTAACTTCTACCTGCTCCACTCAGGCGCTAATGTCGCATGCATCCATACATGATATCGTTAACTTCTACCTGTTCCACTCGGGCGCTAATGTTGCATTTATACATACAATAAGCAGAACAGGATTCTGTGCACATAATTTAATTAAAATTTCTCAAAGAATGGATTACTTTGAGACTGAAATGCTCATGCACAATCAGCAGCCATTTTGCTAATGACACTGTCATGTCAACATCTCTTTGAATGACAACAAAAACTGTATTCGAAAGACAACTAATTTCACGAAGATGCCGCTACAGTCGAATGTTGGAACCGCCATTTTGTATTGTGCATCCGACCTTTCAATTATATAGTCTTTGGTCTCACCAGCTACAAACTGTCTTCTTTTCGTTTCATCATTCGTCCTTATAGGTTGTGTGCTCATTCAAAACAATGACTCATAATATGCTGAATGAGAAGCGACACTCAATTACTAATGTTATAAAGATTAAAGGTGACGGTAACTGTCTGTTCAGGTCATTGGCATATTGTGAGTACAACAATCAGAGTTTATTTACACAGGTTAGAAAGCGAATTGTAAAACATGTTACAGACAATTGGCAACTCCAGCTATCTGATGACATCTAGCGGTAAAAATAAGAAACTTACCAAGTAGGGTACATTTGTCACGTGGTGACTGTTTGTATATGGTTTCTTGTATTGGTAAACAGATCGTGGTAAATTGTTCGTGTCTTTATACATAAGTAATAAGTTTTACTCGTGGATAGAGTGAAAAATGAGTAAAAGCAAAGTGTATTGCTCAGTTTACGGCTGTAAGTCGATGTATAAGAGGGCTGCGGACATACGTTTTCATCACTTTCCAAAAGATGCAAATAGCAATAGCCGAAATGTGATGATACCTAATAATACCTAATACCTAATAATAATACCTTTCCACCCCGGGAAGGATCTAACACTTGTCGAGGTAGACAGACAGAAGACCTGCGACGTAAAGCCAGCGAAGGTTATTCAGTTTAAAAACAGCTGTTACGATGGGCACGCTGGTAAGATTGAAGTTACTTGAATAATTAATTAAATAATTAATTATTGGCTGCTTGGTAGGGAGAAGGGATGAGTTTAACTTGTATTAAAACTCGGGGGGCGACAGGAATTGCTTGATTTGGATGGTTAAAAGGTGGGTTTGGTGTTGAATATTTGAATGGTAGCAGAATCACTCATTCTACAGTGCCCACGGGGAGGCAAATTAGGCCTATATGACTCGTAGTGGAATAGCTCGAATATCGAAGAACTTAGCGATTACGAGGTGTAGGCTTGGCGGAAAGGCTGGCTGATCATCAGTTTGACATCAATTCACGATATAAGTCGGAGCTTGGAACAGTGGCGTCTGGTTTGCGTGGATGCTAGTCTCGGAATGATAAAAGTAGCACAGCTTCGGTGTGTTATTTATTTGTTTATGTACCGTATTTCTCTATTTGAATGTCCTCGGCGTTGACTCAGGATCGACATTTACATTATATTGCGCATAATAATACCGAAATAATGTCCAAAGTGTAGCCCTGTGTACATTTGAATCAGCTGATCTACATCACCCATAAAAACTGATGCTTGATAATATGCAAATGACACCAAAAAATCCAGTGGAACACACAAATTAGATCACGTGTATCGCACAGTTATACATATATACAATTAAAAATAACACTGTCATTACTTTAGAGACCATATTTACTGATTATAACCGAAAAATAAAAAGTGTTCCATATCAAACGCGTGTTATTGAGTATTTTAAACCCTACTTATTCAGACCGATAGCAGCGCCCCAAGTGTTAGTTTGAGTTGCCAATTGGAATAATTGAAAAAAGAAAATCCACAGCCTGCTTCCAGTCTCCGACCGGGTCAGGAATGGAATGAATGAAGGATCTAGCGGCGAGTGACCGTTCCGGCCATCTCCAGAATACAGTAAGGAAATAATTCTATTTGGTGGCGTATTTTCGGCGTTTACAGTATGCGTTTGATTATTAGTAACTATGTTAATATTCATTTTGTAAACTTGAGCAGCGGCCACTAACTCAACATGACCTCCATGAATCCATTCATAGACATATGCATTTTGTAATCATCGCTCGTATTGATAGCAATTTCGTACATATCGCAGTTGCCAACAATAAAGGAAGAATAATTATTCCAATTGTCTGTAACATGTTGAAGAATTCGTTTTCTATCCTTTGTAAATAAACTCTGATTGTTGTACACACAATATGCCAATGCCCTGAACAGACAATTTCCGTCACCTTTAATTCTTATCACATTTTGTCTCTGGCTAACTGGTTCTGAGGTTCGCTTCCGACACGATACTGGGGTTTTACTGCACGCAAACCCACTCTTAGTTTGAAACTGTAAATCAGCCACTGAATCGAGTGACTTGGCATCCACGTTCTCAACTGAGTTAGCACTGATACCGGTATTTAAGACGTCATAATGACCGTTCCACCCATCCCCAGAGTATAGCAGAGTTTTATCATTAGTGATTATGTCAATATCCATTTTGTAAACTTGAGCAGCGGCATCTAACTCAACATGACCTCCATGAATAAGGCATAAGTGGATTGCCACCTCATATCCTTCGACTAAAAGAAGGCTCAATTGTGATTTTGTTGAGAAATATTAATGTTACCCAAGGTCTGTTGAACGGTACTAGACTGTTGGTTTGGAAGATGCATGACAATTGCTCACACATGGAAATTATTACTGGCGTAAATGTTGGAAACAATGTCCTACTCCCTCGCCTTGACATTACGCCATCAGATACATCTATGCCATTTTCCTTCAAAAGGAGGCAGTTTCCAGAACGTTTGGCTTTTTGTATAACTATCAATAAAGCTCAAGGTCAAACACTAGATCAAGTAGGCATTTAGTTAACTCAACCGGTGTTTAGCCACGGGCAACTTTACTGTATTGCGCACTATCGCGAGCAAAATCCTTTCATAACGTCAAAGTTCAAATAGAAACAAAAGGCAAGCGAACAGCAAATATCGAATGGAAGGAAGTACTATTCGAATTTTGAAACGAATGTTGCGGAGGAGCACAGAACTCAGCAAACGGGGCACAGATTAAATAACAATTATACAAGGACGTCCGCATCCCTAATACGATAACTGTCCTGTGGTAATGGTAAAAAAGAAATACTATTGTCCTACATCGGTGATTACTATCCTACATCCTGTTCTTTCATTCCCTCAGTTCTATAACTAAGATATACTCAATCAAATTTACAGCTTAATAAATATTAATTCCTTCTGTGTGAGTTATCTTTTTATTTCTCATCAATCGCCTTTACTTACTATTCTATCTGTAGTGGTGGAGGTGATAGCTGTCTTTACAGAGGTGTGCAAATTATTAGATTCGATGTAAGGTTTCCAAAATTGCATTTTTACTTTTCACGGTTTAATGAACTAAGTATGTTTACAAGGAGATGAAATTACTTCAAATGTTTAACCAAGACTCCTAATTATATTTTAATTTAAGAAACTCAAGTTAAAATCATTTTTTAGAATTTCCACTACCATAGGAGCCTTGCAAATGCAAAATGCCTCACGTTTCGTTTTTAGCCTACTTTTCACATTTTGCAAAAATGAGGAAAAAGTAGTCTTATGAGATCGATCCGGGAAAATGTGTGTCTGTCTGGCTGTGTGTGTGTGTCCCCCTATCAACTCCTAAACGGCTGCAGAAATCAAAACCAATTTAGTATGAGTAAAGATGTGCACCGGAATAGCTCACGTCCATATTTGAAAATGATGTCAGTGCTACCAACTGCTGAAAAAACGCACTAGAAATTTGAGCTCCATGTTGGATATCTTGCAAGGTATGCATGGGAGCTATTCCAAAATTGGCACACATGTAGATAATACTATTTCAGTTTAATTTTCAGGAGGCCAACCATGACAGTGTTGCCAAAATAATTTTAAGCGTTCTGATAGGTCCAATGTTTAAATGCATATAACTTCTACACTATCAATTGGATTTCAACCAAATTTTGTATGTAATATCTGTACATAAACATATATGACCGAGCATATTCTTAAGGGCCACCAGGGCTGCCAACTGTTAATAATTGCTCTCTCTATTTTTTAATCCAAATACCAATGTATCAGAAAGTATGCAAGCCAACAGCTTTAAACTATGCACACGTATATTCTGACATTTTAGATTAATTTGGAGTAACTTATATACGTCAGTTCTACCAACATGATTATAAGCCTGCTGATAGTACCAATTTTTAAATACATGTAACTTCTATACTATCAGTTGGATTTCAACCAAATTTCGTATGTGCTATGTGTACCATAACAGATATGACTATAAGTATTGTTAAGAGCAATCAGGGCTGCCAACTGTTAATAAATGCTGTCTATATTCTTTTTACCCTAATATCAATATATCAGAAAGTATGCAAGCCAACAGCTCTATATTTTGCACACGTATAGCACCTGACATTCTAGATTAATTTGGAGTAATTAATACAAGGCAGTGCTGCCAACATAATTCTATGCCTGCTGATATGTCCAATTTAAAAATACATGTAACTTCTATACTAACAAATGGATTTCATCCAAAATTGGCACAACAAGATATCATAATAATTCTGATTATTTCTGACCAGCACACGCATGGTATTGTTGGCAACATGCTTTTACGCGTGCTGATAGATCCCGAGTCTAACTGCATGTAACGTCTATTGGACTTCAACCAAATTTTGTATTCTGTACCTTAAGAGGTGGAACTAAGAATATATTCAGTCACCAGGGCTGCCAACTGTAGTGCTCTATTAGGCTACATTATACCAGGTATATTTTGAACTAATTAGATATTTCGATATTATCAACTTAATTTCGTCATTATTCTAGATAGGTTCATATACTGTAGAATAATCATTGGCATGAAAAGTAGGCTGTATAGTTCTTCACGGAACTTCTTGTTATTACTTCACTCTACTTTACGTGTGAATTTATAGCGGAGGGATTTGGGGTATTTTAACTGATGAACGCTATTGAACTATTCAAAGATTCATGAACTATTTATTGAAATCACCTGACTTAAATTCTTAAGTCAATGAAAAATTGAAAACGGACCCAGCTCACATATCCCTCGAAATCCAATAATCTGAAAGTTTCCAGACGCAATTCTTTATGGGAAAAGGTGTAATTCCACGGGAGAGGAAACACTACTAAGTAGGACAACAAAATAAGTTGGTCAATAAAATGATTTTGAATAAAAGAAATTATGACTAATTAATATTATTTAATTTAATTCTATTAATTTGCACGCCTTTATAATTATGTTACCCAAGAGTTATGGTACATCTCTAAATTCAAATATAAGAGACCCATCTTTTATTTTATATATATACCATTGTTCATAAGTAGACAGATCACCAAATTGTACCGCTGTAGCCTTAAATTGTGTGGATATCTCTATCTACTTAGTATAAAACGAAGTTCCCAATTCTTGGATGTAACGGGTAATCTCGAGAGCAACTTGATGGATTTTGAAGCGGTTTTCTCCATTCTGTGAAGGATTTCTCGATTAAGATGAAGGATTAAATAGAAAAAAATATTTATGACCAAAAGAAGCCGAGCAGTTACGATTTCAGTGAATCGAGTTGAAGAAAAACCTAACGTCTATGTGTCTTTTAAGCTTACGCTGGGTAAACCGTTAAAAATATCGATATACTCTGAGAATTGTTCAGCACGAAAAGTTCTGCAGGAAAGATCGCGACAGCTCCCACATCGACCACTGTAAGTGTTTTTACGTTTTCATTTCTTCAAGCAATCTCCATTCAGTGGACATTTAAATTACTACCTTCATAGTGAGTTTACGAGCTTGCCAGCGACCTATCAACCTACCTTCAGCCAGCATCAAACTGTCGAGTAGTGTCGAATTAATACTTCAGAGGTGATGATGATAATTGTTGATTTAAGGGGCCTAACATTTAGGTTATCGGCCCCTAATAGTCTGGGTGATAGCGAAAATGACAATGAAGTGGAAACCAGAACGAAAATTAAGTGAGAAGGAACATACTTACAAAAAGGAACTCAGATTGAAACTACAGTAGTCACAAAATGGAGAGCGGTAATACTTACAAAAGGGAATTTAGAACGAAAACACTCACAAAAGGAATAGATTGAAAAAGACACACAAAATTTAAGTTAGGATCAAAATACGTACAAAATGCAAATGAGATTGAAATTACGTACAAAATGCAATTGAGGTTCAAAATACTTACAAAATGCAATTGAAATTGAAAATACACAATGCAATTTAGATTGAAAAATGCGCATTTCAGATTCCAAGAAATCACGAAGTGCAATTGAAATTCAAAATACTTACAAAATTCAATTGAAATTGAAAATGCTTACAAAATGCATGGTAGATTCAAACTACTCAATTAGATGGACAATACTTACAGAATGCAACTTAGATTGAAAAATACTTACAAAATGTAATTTAGATTCAAAATACCCACAAAATGCAATTGAGAATCAAAATCCCTGCAAAATGACCACCATACAAAATGCAATTTAGATTCAAAATACGTGCAAAAAGCGGTTTAGGTTGAAAATACAAAATGCAATTGAAATTCAAAATACTCACAAAAGTCCCATCCCCTATATTGAAAGACTTACTAAAAGGCAATTTAGATTGTCGATCCTTACAAAATGCAATCGAGGTTGAAAACACTAGCAAAATGTAATTTACTGTAGATCGAAAAGACTTACAAAATGCAACGTAGACTGGAAACACCTACAAAATGGAGTGTGGATGCAAAAGAAATCGCTAAATGGAATTTAGATAGACGGGAGCCAATTATCAAAAACAGTGCGGGATCTTAAAGAGAAAAGGAAATACTGTATAATGGAAAGAAAACAAGAGGTCAGACTCCTCGAAGAAGGAGGGTTCAGGGAAGATGAGACAGGGGCCAATTAAGACAGGAAATTGAAAGGCTCCCTAGGCCTCGGATACCCTAATACCGTCGGGGTCAGAAAAGAACAAGAGTTGACCAAGGGATGTCGACAGGAAAGAAGACGGAGAGGAGCCCGGCACAAGTAAGTGGAAGCAATGCCGGACTCAACTGGGGTCCCCTTGGTCGCCAACTCACGTACTTCAGAGAAGAGTATAGCTTATGTGTTTGGAGTTAGCTGTTCACCTCGACTTTTCAGAATTGCGTCTGGAACCTGACGTCCGTGCGCCTTTTAAGCTTACGCTGGGTAAATAGTGGCACACACACACAGAGGACATTTGACCTCATAAGTCTATTTCATCATTTACCCAAAAGCGACGGTACCGTAAATGTCTGTTCAGGTCACTAGCATGAACACATGCAAATGTCATATGGAGAGAAGTGCTGTAGGATTGTTGAAGTGAATGCTGCGGAGCAGCACGGGTCTTCTAGTTAATTATTATTATTATTTGGGTCGCCTCCGTAGCGTAGCTGTCAGCATGGTTATCTGCCGCCCCGGAGGTCCTGGGTTCGATTCCCGGTTCTGCCACGAAATTTGAAAAGTGGTATGAGGACTGGAACGGGGTCAACTCAGCCTCGGGTGGTCCAAATGAGTAGAGGGGGTTCGATTCCCACCTCAGCCATCCTCGAAGTGGTTTTCCGTGGTTTCCCACTTCGTCTTCGGCAAATTCTGGGATGGTACCTTCTGTAAGGCCACGGCCGCCTCCTTCCCTCTTCCTAGCCTATCCATCCCCATCTTCCATCCCTTCCCATCCCTCATAAGGCCCCTGCTCGCTTTGCAGGTAAGGCCGCCTGAGCGAAGTGCTGATCACACCTCCCCAGTTGTATCCAGCCCGACCAGTTGTTCCAGGCTCCAGGACACTGCCCATAGAGGCGGTAGTGGTGAGTTCCCTCACTGAGTCCGTGGGAACCACCAACCTAGAGGGCAAATTGACTAAAAAAATAAATATATATATTATTATTTGATGGGGAATACCTGTGACCCAGTTCACAGTGCCCCCTGCACTCCACTCATTGGCGTGTGGTCTGACCGGCGACATGTCACATTTTCGAACGAGTAAGACATGTAAAAGCACATGCTAGTAGCTGCACTGTATACCCAATGAGTTGTTGTTGTTGTTGATTAATGTAGGTGAATTACAAGCGACATAGTGGTCATGCAGCCCTGTGTTCCTGTGCGTATCTGGAATATCTGATAACCAATGTCGTTGTGATGAATAGTACTGTGTGTATTTGTAATTGAGACTAGGATTAGGAAGGAGCCAAGTACACATGCATGCTAATTCCATATGTATTGAATTTGTACAAAAGCGGTTCTGCCACGGCATTTTAATTCTGGTGTGAGAGCTGGAACGGGGCACACTTAGCCTCGTGAGGCAAAACTGAGAAGAAGAAGAGGGCTCTAACCCAACCACAGCCATCCTGGAAGTGGTTTTCCGTGGTTTCCCACTTCTACTCCAGGCAAATGCCGGGTTGTCTCCTAACCTAAGGTCACAGCCAATCGTATCACCAATTCACTAATTCACACCCTAGTACAGTCATCACAGTAACACAGGTTATCACACAAATTACACACACACACATCCAAGTGTATGGGTCTACATGGCCACGATGTCGCAATGCCCCTAAAACAAGCAAGGAAATAAGCAATACTAAATTCATAAATTTTTGGTCTCTAAAATATTTGTAACAAGATGTTCAGCAAAGAACATAGCCTATAGCCTACTTTCTCCTAAATGTATGGACATACTTATATGTCTTTGTCCTCGCTCCTAAAACAATCACCTGCACCATCATTCATTTTTTGTTTTATTTTACCGTATATTGATATTTCGCCAGTAAGTATGTGTAAATCAATATTATATACTTTATGATGATTGAATAACAAAACTACCAACTTATTGTAATGAATTCACGTCCGTTAATCTCTATATTAACCCTCCAAACTTAAGAATCCTTCGTTTCAGGTATCTTCCCATTTAAAAATCCACGGCGATCACAGGAGGTTGGTGCTGCAACCAAGCAATGAATTAATATACAGGGTGTCTTTTATGTACCTTTGGAGAGTGATAGGTCGTGTAGAGGACGGGTATAGAAGTAATGTGAGATAGGGAACTTGGTGTCGGAGCGGCCTCCTTAAACCCTAAAATAAGGGTTGATTCAGGTCCTCCACCCTGTAAGTTAGGCAACTGACCCAAGCCTCTATTACCTTTCTCAGTCCTTTAACTCTTGGTAAGATTCATTTCATCATGTGACGCTGGCATAATAGATAGCGTTGCGGTGCAAAAGGCCGGTAGTCCCGGGTTCGATTCCGGGCTTGGGCAAAATCTTTTTTAAAATCTTTGGACCCTATTTGGATATCTTTCAGCGTACAATCTTCTTCCTTCCTCACCATTATTGTTAGAGGCACCATAGCGCAGCTGCATATCGGCGTATTCCTCAATACTGTACCTATGCGGAGGATCAGCCATCGTGCGAAATTAAACTGAACGTAGTAGTTTACATCAACTGCCAGACTGTTGTTCTCTAATACTGTACGACTGCACTCTCTTCTCTGACGTAGCACCAGACTGTATCATGTGACTATATACAATACGACAAATAACATTTAAAAGAGTTAAAGGATTGGGAAAGGTAATAGAGGCTTGGGTAGGTTGCCTAACTTACGGGGTGGAGGGCCTGAATCAACCCTTATTT
This sequence comes from Meconema thalassinum, assembly GCA_946902985.2. NCBI lineage: Eukaryota > Metazoa > Arthropoda > Insecta > Orthoptera > Tettigoniidae > Meconema > Meconema thalassinum. The sequence goes on along the minus strand of OX336390.1, from coordinate 263,917,210 downwards.
TAGGGGTTAAGGAGGCCGCTCCGACACCAAGTTCCCTATCTCAAATTACTTCTATACCCGTCCCCTACACGACCTATCATTCTCCAAAGGTACATAAAAGACACCCTGTATATCTCAGAGTGATGAATGGGCAGGCAGTTTAAAGCAACCAGGAGGGATGTGATCCAGCTGGCAGTGCTTAAAGGTAATCGGAGCGCGGTCATGGCTAGAAGTTGAACTATTACAAAATTGCGATACTTCAGGAGGCCAGGGATTCACAAAGCGGAATGTTTGGAACAAATACCCACGTAACCCGCAAGAGGACAGCACCGTACAGAGGCATTGAGAAGGCTGTGGTTGATGACAACGCGTATCTTGTTCTTCTATTCTTCTCTTTCTAATGTCTTCTGTTTATGTGCGATGCTGGGGCTGTGATTATTAATAATCGAGTGTATACATTAGCCTCTCCTTTGAGATAAATAGCATTTTATTTAGTATCTGTGGAATGAGCTCGTCCACATCATTTGTAAAAGAACTCACGTAAAAAAAGGTAACTCTAAAGGTAGTGGATTTTGGACCCCAGCCGCCTGCGTGAGAAATTAACGCGCTAGCACAGAGCCAATCATGTCCATAACATCTCAGTGTTAATAACCGACTTAGATACAACGTGTTAGCAAATAATGTCTTGAAATAAACGATTTTTTCACTGCAGTAGGCTACATCTTCATTATAAATCATTTCATACAAAGTTTATAGTATATCAGTAGACTGTATCGCATGCAACTTATTCAAACTACTGAAATATAGGACAGACACAAGAGGTCAGTTGCCATCTTGTCATGTGACAGAGACGGCTCAACTCTTTTAAGTCACTGCTAAATTATAATATTATAATATAAAATTATAATAAATAAAGGGTGACGTCCTTTAGGATAGCTTAAACCACTCTCGGCTCGATAATCAAAATTGGTGGATCCTAAGCTATTGATTATAATGCTTGCATAATTCACATGACCGCCATCTTTAAGTGGTACGGCTGATGGCCTTGTAGTTTGGGCATAGGACGCATCTCATATTAAGATATGATTTTATCAAATTTCGTAAAGATCCGATGATTAGTTTGGTCGTAATTTAATATTAAGTTTTGACCATTTGAGTGGCATCCATTACGTTTTGGTAAAGATGGTGGTAATACCAAATTTAGCTCAATTCGGTTTCATCGTGTTTCAATTGATAGGCGGGTTGGGGGGCAGACATACACACATACACACATAAATAGACACACACTGTTTTGGACCCGTGTAGATCTCATGAGTCTACTTTCGTTTCTTGCAAAATTCGAAAGTGGGCTAGGAATTGCCAAATGTAGCGATTGTGTCTATAGTTGACAATATTGTGGTATAGAAAATATTACTTGTGCTCTTTGCCCTGGACATATGCACGTCATTGTATAGAGCTGTTCTGGACGTATTCAATGTGACTTTGTCCTTCATTGACGTCTCGCTTCAGAGCGATGTACTGTTTGTACTGTTAACGGGTCATCAGTTATTGGCTGTGCTGCTTTCAGCTAATAAGCAAGGGTGCTCGTTACAAACTGCCTTTAGCGAGCAACAGATATGCAGTGTTCTAACTACTAACATACAACTTACCCTCTCGTAGAGTGATATACAGGGTCGATTGTTAACAGGTCATCAGTTATTGGCTACTTTGCCTTCAGCTAATGAGCTAGAGTGCTCGTTAGAAACTTCCTTTAGCAAGCTTGCTTCGCAAACAAACCAGAAATACAGTATTCTAGCTGTAAATATATAACCCACCATCATGGAGTATTGTACATGGTGTATCTGGAATTATGTGAGAAACTTTCCGAGATGATGAGGAAGGACACAAGCATGCAACTTTGTGTTTGTTGTCTAAAGTAAATAATAAAAACCATTTTATACGTATTATATAACTACGAGAATTCCATAACATTTTTTTTTCATTTAACTGTTATATTTCAAATTCAAAAACAATATTAAAAAGGGATAGACAGTCTGAAAGACTGGACTTTATATCATTTTAAATGCTACAAATGCTGAACAATGCTAGAAAGGCTGGAGGCTTCTCGCTTCGCTCGAAGCCAAATACTCTTGACATTTTAGATGATCAATAAATAATCAGAACGCTAGAAAGTTACAAGTCATGAGGGTGCTGGAGCGCGCGGTGAAAGGAGGGAGCTGGCTGGATGACGTCACGCTCGCCGTGTCGTTGCCGTCTCGTAACTCTAGAGCTCATTCGTGAACTCAGTACACATGCACCAAGCTGTACTATGACGTCACACACCTCAGTGCATTCTCGGTACATTTCGTGACGTCACCGTGACGTAACGACGAAGTCGACTAGATAATTTAAAATGATAAAAAACACAACTTGCCGAATTATATGGGTGGTTGTTCATGCTTTCTTTGTCACTATTGGATGTATAAATTAGCACAGTGTATCACACAACTTGCCGAATTATATGGGTGGTTGTTCATGCTTTCTTTGTCACTATTGGATGTATAAATTAGCACAGTGTATCACACAACTTGCCGAATTATATGGGTGGTTGTTCATGCTTTCTTTGTCACTATTGGATGTATAAATTAGCACAGTGTATCACACAACTTGCCGAATTATATGGGTGGTTGTTCATGCTTTCTTTGTCACTATTGGATGTACAAATTAGCTCAGTGTATCACACAACTTGCCGAATTATATGGGTGGTTGTTCATGCTTTCTTTGTCACTATTGGATGTATAAATTAGCACAGTGTATCACACAACTTGCCGAATTATATGGGTGGTTGTTCATGCTTTCTTTGTCACTATTGGATGTATAAATTAGCACAGTGTATCACACAACTTGCCGAATTATATGGGTGGTTGTTCATGCTTTCTTTGTCACTATTGGATGTATAAATTAGCACAGTGTATCACACAACTTGCCGAATTATATGGGTGGTTGTTCATGCTTTCTTTGTCACTATTGGATGTATAAATTAGCTCAGTGTATCACACAACTTGCCGAATTATATGGGTGGTTGTTCATGCTTTCTTTGTCACTATTGGATGTATAAATTAGCACAGTGTATCACACAACTTGCCGAATTATATGGGTGGTTGTTCATGCTTTCTTTGTCACTATTGGATGTATAAATTAGCACAGTGTATCACACAACTTGCCGAATTATATGGGTGGTTGTTCATGCTTTCTTTGTCACTATTGGATGTATAAATTAGCACAGTGTATCACACAACTTGCCGAATTATATGGGTGGTTGTTCATGCTTTCTTTGTCACTATTGGATGTATAAATTAGCACAGTGTATCACACAACTTGCCGAATTAAATGGGTGGTTGTTCATGCTTTCTTTGTCACTATTGGATGTATAAATTAGCACAGTGTATCACACAACTTGCCGAATTATATGGGTGGTTGTTCATGCTTTCTTTGTCACTATTGGATGTATAAATTAGCACAGTGTATCACACAACTTGCCGAATTATATGGGTGGTTGTTCATGCTTTCTTTGTCACTATTGGATGTATAAATTAGCACAGTGTATCACACAACTTGCCGAATTATATGGGTGGTTGTTCATGCTTTCTTTGTCACTATTGGATGTATAAATTAGCACAGTGTATCACACAACTTGCCGAATTATATGGGTGGTTGTTCATGCTTTCTTTGTCACTATTGGATGTATAAATTAGCTCAGTGTATCACACAACTTGCCGAATTATATGGGTGGTTGTTCATGCTTTCTTTGTCACTATTGGATGTATAAATTAGCACAGTGTATCACACAACTTGCCGAATTATATGGGTGGTTGTTCATGCTTTCTTTGTCACTATTGGATGTATAAATTAGCACAGTGTATCACACAACTTGCCGAATTATATGGGTGGTTGTTCATGCTTTCTTTGTCACTATTGGATGTATAAATTAGCACAGTGTATCACACAACTTGCCGAATTATATGGGTGGTTGTTCATGCTTTCTTTGTCACTATTGGATGTATAAATTAGCACAGTGTATCACACAACTTGCCGAATTATATGGGTGGTTGTTCATGCTTTCTTTGTCACTATTGGATGTATAAATTAGCACAGTGTATCACACAACTTGCCGAATTATATGGGTGGTTGTTCATGCTTTCTTTGTCACTATTGGATGTATAAATTAGCACAGTGTATCACACAACTTGCCGAATTATATGGGTGGTTGTTCATGCTTTCTTTGTCACTATTGGATGTATAAATTAGCACAGTGTATCACACAACTTGCCGAATTATATGGGTGGTTGTTCATGCTTTCTTTGTCACTATTGGATGTATAAATTAGCACAGTGTATCACACAACTTGCCGAATTATATGGGTGGTTGTTCATGCTTTCTTTGTCACTATTGGACGTATAAATTAGCACAGTGTATCACACAACTTGCCGAATTATATGGGTGGTTGTTCATGCTTTCTTTGTCACTATTGGATGTATAAATTAGCACAGTGTATCACACAACTTGCCGAATTATATGGGTGGTTGTTCATGCTTTCTTTGTCACTATTGGATGTATAAATTAGCACAGTGTATCACACAACTTGCCGAATTATATGGGTGGTTGTTCATGCTTTCTTTGTCACTATTGGATGTATAAATTAGCACAGTGTATCACACAACTTGCCGAATTATATGGGTGGTTGTTCATGCTTTCTTTGTCACTATTGGATGTATAAATTAGCACAGTGTATCACACAACTTGCCGAATTATATGGGTGGTTGTTCATGCTTTCTTTGTCACTATTGGATGTATAAATTAGCACAGTGTATCACACAACTTGCCGAATTATATGGGTGGTTGTTCATGCTTTCTTTGTCACTATTGGATGTATAAATTAGCACAGTGTATCACACAACTTGCCGAATTATATGGGTGGTTGTTCATGCTTTCTTTGTCACTATTGGATGTATAAATTAGCACAGTGTATCACACAACTTGCCGAATTATATGGGTGGTTGTTCATGCTTTCTTTGTCACTATTGGATGTATAAATTAGCACAGTGTATCACACAACTTGCCGAATTATATGGGTGGTTGTTCATGCTTTCTTTGTCACTATTGGATGTATAAATTAGCACAGTGTATCACACAACTTGCCGAATTATATGGGTGGTTGTTCATGCTTTCTTTGTCACTATTGGATGTATAAATTAGCACAGTGTATCACACAACTTGCCGAATTATATGGGTGGTTGTTCATGCTTTCTTTGTCACTATTGGATGTATAAATTAGCACAGTGTATCACACAACTTGCCGAATTATATGGGTGGTTGTTCATGCTTTCTTTGTCACTATTGGATGTATAAATTAGCACAGTGTATCACACAACTTGCCGAATTATATGGGTGGTTGTTCATGCTTTCTTTGTCACTATTGGATGTATAAATTAGCACAGTGTATCACACAACTTGCCGAATTATATGGGTGGTTGTTCATGCTTTCTTTGTCACTATTGGATGTATAAATTAGCACAGTGTATCACACAACTTGCCGAATTATATGGGTGGTTGTTCATGCTTTCTTTGTCACTATTGGATGTATAAATTAGCACAGTGTATCACACAACTTGCCGAATTATATGGGTGGTTGTTCATGCTTTCTTTGTCACTATTGGATGTATAAATTAGCACAGTGTATCACACAACTTGCCGAATTATATAGGTGGTTGTTCATGCTTTCTTTGTCACTATTGGATGTATAAATTAGCACAGTGTATCACACAACTTGCCGAATTATATGGGTGGTTGTTCATGCTTTCTTTGTCACTATTGGATGTATAAATTAGCACAGTGTATCACACAACTTGCCGAATTATATGGGTGGTTGTTCATGCTTTCTTTGTCACTATTGGATGTATAAATTAGCACAGTGTATCACACAACTTGCCGAATTATATGGGTGGTTGTTCATGCTTTCTTTGTCACTATTGGATGTATAAATTAGCACAGTGTATCACACAACTTGCCGAATTATATGGGTGGTTGTTCATGCTTTCTTTGTCACTATTGGATGTATAAATTAGCACAGTGTATCACACAACTTGCCGAATTATATGGCTGGTTGTTCATGCTTTCTTTGTCACTATTGGATGTATAAATTAGCACAGTGTATCACACAACTTGCCGAATTATATGGGTGGTTGTTCATGCTTTCTTTGTCACTATTGGATGTATAAATTAGCACAGTGTATCACACAACTTGCCGAATTATATAGGTGGTTGTTCATGCTTTCTTTGTCACTATTGGATGTATAAATTAGCACAGTGTATCACACAACTTGCCGAATTATATGGGTGGTTGTTCATGCTTTCTTTGTCACTATTGGATGTATAAATTAGCACAGTGTATCACACAACTTGCCGAATTATATGGGTGGTTGTTCATGCTTTCTTTGTCACTATTGGATGTATAAATTAGCACAGTGTATCACACAACTTGCCGAATTATATGGGTGGTTGTTCATGCTTTCTTTGTCACTATTGGATGTATAAATTAGCACAGTGTATCACACAACTTGCCGAATTATATGGGTGGTTGTTCATGCTTTCTTTGTCACTATTGGATGTATAAATTAGCACAGTGTATCACACAACTTGCCGAATTATATGGGTGGTTGTTCATGCTTTCTTTGTCACTATTGGATGTATAAATTAGCGCAGTGTATCACACAACTTGCCGAATTATATGGGTGGTTGTTCATGCTTTCTTTGTCACTATTGGATGTATAAATTAGCACAGTGTATCACACAACTTGCCGAATTATATGGGTGGTTGTTCATGCTTTCTTTGTCACTATTGGATGTATAAATTAGCACAGTGTATCACACAACTTGCCGAATTATATGGGTGGTTGTTCATGCTTTCTTTGTCACTATTGGATGTATAAATTAGCACAGTGTATCACACAACTTGCCGAATTATATGGGTGGTTGTTCATGCTTTCTTTGTCACTATTGGATGTATAAATTAGCACAGTGTATCACACAACTTGCCGAATTATATGGGTGGTTGTTCATGCTTTCTTTGTCACTATTAGATGTATAAATTAGCACAGTGTATCACACAACTTGCCGAATTATATGGGTGGTTGTTCATGCTTTCTTTGTCACTATTGGATGTATAAATTAGCACAGTGTATCACACAACTTGCCGAATTATATGGGTGGTTGTTCATGCTTTCTTTGTCACTATTGGATGTATAAATTAGCACAGTGTATCACACAACTTGCCGAATTATATGGGTGGTTGTTCATGCTTTCTTTGTCACTATTGGATGTATAAATTAGCACAGTGTATCACACAACTTGCCGAATTATATGGGTGGTTGTTCATGCTTTCTTTGTCACTATTGGATGTATAAATTAGCACAGTGTATCACACAACTTGCCGAATTATATGGGTGGTTGTTCATGCTTTCTTTGTCACTATTGGATGTATAAATTAGCACAGTGTATCACACAACTTGCCGAATTATATGGGTGGTTGTTCATGCTTTCTTTGTCACTATTGGATGTATAAATTAGCACAGTGTATCACACAACTTGCCGAATTATATGGGTGGTTGTTCATGCTTTCTTTGTCACTATTGGATGTATAAATTAGCACAGTGTATCACACAACTTGCCGAATTATATGGGTGGTTGTTCATGCTTTCTTTGTCACTATTGGATGTATAAATTAGCACAGTGTATCACACAACTTGCCGAATTATATGGGTGGTTGTTCATGCTTTCTTTGTCACTATTGGATGTATAAATTAGCACAGTGTATCACACAACTTGCCGAATTATATGGGTGGTTGTTCATGCTTTCTTTGTCACTATTGGATGTATAAATTAGCACAGTGTATCACACAACTTGCCGAATTATATGGGTGGTTGTTCATGCTTTCTTTGTCACTATTGGATGTATAAATTAGCACAGTGTATCACACAACTTGCCGAATTATATGGGTGGTTGTTCATGCTTTCTTTGTCACTATTGGATGTATAAATTAGCACAGTGTATCACACAACTTGCGGAATTATATGGGTGGTTGTTCATGCTTTCTTTGTCACTATTGGATGTATAAATTAGCACAGTGTATCACACAACTTGCCGAATTATATGGGTGGTTGTTCATGCTTTCTTTGTCACTATTTGATGTATAAATTAGCACAGTGTATCACACAACTTGCCGAATTATATGGGTGGTTGTTCATGCTTTCTTTGTCACTATTGGATGTATAAATTAGCACAGTGTATCACACAACTTGCCGAATTATATGGGTGGTTGTTCATGCTTTCTTTGTCACTATTGGATGTATAAATTAGCACAGTGTATCACACAACTTGCCGAATTATATGGGTGGTTGTTCATGCTTTCTTTGTCACTATTGGATGTATAAATTAGCACAGTGTATCACACAACTTGCCGAATTATATGGGTGGTTGTTCATGCTTTCTTTGTCACTATTGGATGTATAAATTAGCACAGTGTATCACACAACTTGCCGAATTATATGGCTGGTTGTTCATGCTTTCTTTGTCACTATTGGATGTATAAATTAGCACAGTGTATCACACAACTTGCCGAATTATATGGGTGGTTGTTCATGCTTTCTTTGTCACTATTGGATGTATAAATTAGCACAGTGTATCACACAACTTGCCGAATTATATGGGTGGTTGTTCATGCTTTCTTTGTCACTATTGGATGTATAAATTAGCACAGTGTATCACACAACTTGCCGAATTATATGGGTGGTTGTTCATGCTTTCTTTGTCACTATTGGATGTATAAATTAGCTCAGTATATCACACAACTTGCCGAATTATATGGATGGTTGTTCATGCTTTCTTTGTCACTATTGGATGTATAAATTAGCTCAGTGTATCACACAACTTGCCGAATTATATGGGTGGTTGTTCGTACTAAAGTGATTTTGCTTTCTTTGTCACTATTGGATGTATAAATTAGCTCAGTGTATCACACAACTTGCCGAATTATATGGGTGGTTGTTCGTACTAAAGTGATTTTGCTTTCTTTGTCACTATTGGATGTATAAATTAGCACAGTGTATCACACAAAAAAATGCCGCTTGCCTCTTTGTTAAGAAAGTGCTCCTGCTCCTCTTTCTTTTATGTTTGTCTGCAGGTATTTCACACTTAAGCATCCAACGATAACCATCAAGCATACTGTTGCTCCTGTGTTCCTGGTACCACCTTTTGAACTCCTGTAGAACCTTCTGAAATTGTTTGCCTTAACCTTCATTCAAAAGTGAAGTTAGGGCAAATAATCTAGGTGAGAAAACGGGAAATGAATTTTGATATTCATGTTGTAACCCAGTTCCTTGCATGTTTCATATATGTTAGTAACCATGTTGTTACCAAATAACTTCACAGAAAGATATCCATGCTTCTTTTTCCTTTCCATTCATTATGTTTTTAAATACTGTATCATACATCAGTTTTCTTACATCAAGACCATTAAATATACCTTCTTATAATATTGCTTCAGTTAGTAGTAGAAATTTCTCACATATGTACTTGAAACAGTCTCCCTCCTTATTTAAAGTCTTTACTAACTGTTTCATTAAGCCAAACTTAATGTGGAGTGGTAGAAGCAAGGACTCACAAGGCTTTGGCGCACATCATTCATAGAATCGACTTCCAAATTTTTTCGAGGCGACCAGTCTTTCAAAGTCAGGAGATTAACTCGTACGTTGCAATCCCACATACAAAGAAAGCATGGCAATTTGGGGAACCAGACTGTTGACCCAGCAGCATAATAAGACCTTTGAAACCACCACAAGCGTGCCAGTTGTGTTCACTGCAGTTCAGCAAATTGGTGTATCATTCTTTGAGGATATCAGAGACAATTATTGAAGTATTACATTCCCATTTAATAATCAAATCTGAAGCTCTCTATGCTTCAGAGGCACTCAATCTCTATCAAAAAACACTAAAACACCAAATAGAAATTAAATAACGTAAAATAATGAGAAAAATCCTTGGACGAAGAACAACAGATGTTGTACATTAATCAAAGCCTAATACAGAAATATACAAAAAAGAATCCAAAATCACAGACACAATGTGAATCCAATTTATGGGACACATAGAAAGAATGGACCCGAACAGACTGACACACAAAATACATACTTTCTTAAAGAACAAGGCTACTAGACCGAATCGGTATAAATTTACCGAAAAAGATTTAAAGGAATTAGGATCACCAAACTTACATGACCGGAAGGAAATCAGGAAAATCACTCAGACGAGGGGTTTCGAGGAAGAAGAGAAGAAGACTACACGACATCAATGGTCAGAGTAACGGAAACAGACCCACTCGTTGCGAATGAAGGAATACTGGGTCAACAGGAAGGCTAGAAAGTGTTGATTTCGCGTGGGCCTAAGCGATTCATTCGCGAAGGAGAAGAAGAAGAATTACTATAATAACGTGTTAATTTGGTATTTATAATAAAACATCAAATAAGGGTAAATAACATCACCTAACCTAACCTAGGATCGATGAGGAAGGTTTTGATTATGGGTCCAACTCAAATGTGCCCGTAACTACTGGGGGCAGTTCCATGGTACCAACTCGAACCTCCATTCGAGCTGACTCAACCGTCCTTTTTATGGGCATCACTGGCCGTGGGACCAACTCAAACCTTCCACCGAGCTGACTCAACCGTCCTATGGGGCGTGGTGGTGCATCTGTCAAGCTGTAGGCCTCTCCCCACGGTGGACCGGCAGTACATGTGATATTTTCAAAGTGAAATTCCATCTGTGGTTTGGATTCCACGGAAAAAGGAGGTCACGTGACCCTAAAACTACAAGCTTCCCTCCTTCACTTTCAACAGTCCTATTTATGGGCATCACTGACCGTGGGCGGCTTCGATGGCGTAGTTGGTAGCATTCGGAGCTTCTATGCCCAAGATCGCGGGTTCAAACCCAGCCGAAGTCGTCGGATTTTTAAAAGCGTTAAAAATCCCTCAGTATGCCTTCCTTCGGAGGGGAAGTAAAGCCGGCGGTCCCATGTCATGAATTAATGGCATATTAAAGAACCTTCCACTAAATACTCCTGTGTGAAGCTAAATTATATATAGGTTAAACATTCGACAAACGCTCTTTGTTTCCGACGTTCGTCGCCAGGAGCCGACTGCGGTGGCATCTGGTAATCAAGTTCTGAACTAGTAGTCGTTGACGGTGGCGTTTGGCGGCAAAAGTAGGAACTACTTGAAAACATTATGTCTTCAGTCCTCACTTGAATTGAAAACAGATAACACACACTAATACAGTCATCCCAATTAACACCGGTTATCAGACAGATTCTACACACACCCAAAGTACACGGGGCTACATGACCACGTTGTCGCAGCCCCTAAACTGAGGAACCACTGACCGTGGGCCCATCTCAACATCATCCATCACGGATTTACTCTGAGCTACTAGAGGCGAAGAGACCAAGTGGCTATATGAAGGTCGGAGGCGTCAGATGCCCTGTGATACGTCGTGTGGCAAGGCAATAGGCCATGGCCGCCTGCGGTCAGGCTTGATTTCACTGAGCTATAGAACAGGCATAACAGTCACACTGGAATGTTGTGCACTGCATCGTAATGAAATGTAATGTGCTGAAAAATATTTGAAGCATGCTCGTTACGTTATTAATTTCTACACAATCATACAAACATTCATAAATGGAAATATATGCGGCAGCAATGATAAGTGTATATGGTTAAAATATATGCACGTTTTGTTGAAATTTTGTTTATTTAATGAGGGAGTTGCAATTACATGTATCAAAACTATCAGAACAGGGGCAGATTTTAATGAACCAAAAAACAGGGAAATATTCGAGCAAATGTGACGCAAGAGTCTTGAAACTGTGACCCATGAAATATATTCTTGTATAACTGTATGTTTATTATATTTGTACCCCGCGGCGTTAAATCGCTCACCACGACTGCGATGGGGAACTACAGCAAGCCTGGAGACCAGGGGTCTGAACCCCGACGCTGGCAGCCACTATACTGAGTGACATTTCCCCCCCCCCCCCCCAAATATTTTGGAACTCCCTCCTACTCAAATGCCATGATAATACCTTATTCAAGGTTACAGGATCGAATCCTAGCACAGTCAGTTGGCATTTGATGGTGCGTAAATGCGAGAGAGCCGTGTCAGTAGATTTACTGGCACGTTAAAGAACTGATTCTAGGCAAAATTCAGGCGTTTCTAAATCCCGCAGTAGTTAAAAGGGACGTAAAACCATCAATTTTATTCTTAACCTTATGACCTTAAGGGGGGGGGGGGGGAGGGGGGGGAGGGGGGGGGGGCCTGGTGGTGCAGCGGTCAAGCTGTTGGCCTCTCAGAAGGGTGGGCCGGGGTCGATTTCCGGTCAATGAATGGAGATTTTCGAAGTGAAATGCCATGTCCTGTGGTTCGGATTCCACGTAAAAAGGAGGTCCCGTGGTTCATGAACGCGTGATTAACGGTCACGTAAAACTAGAAGCGTCTTTGCTTTCAAGTTCTGGGGTATTTACACTCACTGCTACAGTCAACACGGAAACACACATTGAAAAAAAAAAAAAAAAAAAAAAAAAAAAAAAAAAAAAAAAACACAGCCTGCTTCCAGTCTCCGACCGGGTCAGGAATGGAATGAATGAAGCCCCCATCTAGCGGTGAGGATATGAACTGTGCCGGCTGCCGAGGCCTGACGCACTTCTCTGGGCCAATGATTAAATGAATGACAGATGACATGAAATGATAGTGGAGAGTGTTGCTGGAATGACATTTTTGACAGAGAAAACCGGAGTGCCCGGGGAAAAACCTGTCTGTCTCCGTTTTGTCCAGCACAGATCTCACATGGAGTGACCGGGATTTGAACCACGGACCCAGCGGTGAGAGACCGGCGTACTGCTGCCTAAGCCACGGAGGCTTAGAAACTCAAATTATCAGATATAATTCAATATGTCCAAAGCCCCTAAAATTATTTAACAACAACAACAACAACAACAACAACAGCAGCAACAACAACAACAACAACAACAACAACAACAACAACAACAATATAATCATTTTTTGTAGCATGCCATTTCTATTTTTTATCAAAGAACAAGCTGTACCCGGCATGCGTTGCAATGCCAATCAAAGAAAGTGTTGGCGTTGAAATTCTGTTTCTTGAAGTGCTTTTGGATACACAACATGTTAACTGCCTCTAAGCTATCGTAAAATGGATTTTCTAATTTAGAACCATTCGTGGAAGCGTGCACAACAACTTACAAAAGTTTCATCGCTGTCACTCATTTGTTGAATCTACTCGTACGCTACCTGTTGTGAAATGGATATACTAAGTCAAAACCCTTCCCTGGCGTGTACACAATAACTCGTCAATGATTCATCGCAATCGGATGAATTGTATATGCACGTATACGGGGTTTTGTTTAAACGATTCGTGTGCTGTCACTCATTTGTTGAATCTACTCGTGCGCTCCCTATTGAGAAATGTATTACTATGTCGAATCCCTTCCCTGGCGTGTACACAATAACTCATCAAGGTTTCATCGCAATCGAAGAATGTTATATGAACGCAATAGGGGATTTTGTTGAAACGCTTCGCGCGTCGTCACCCATTTGTTGCATCTACTCTTGCGCTACTTATTGTGAAATGGATTTACTAAGTCCCCTTCCCTGGCGGGTACACAATAACTGATCAATGTTTCATCGCAATCGGATGAATAGTATATGAACGCATACCTGATTTTGTTTAAACGATTCGCGCTCCGTCACACATTTGTTGAATCTACTCGTGCGCTACCTACTGTAAAATGTATTTACTAAGTTAGAAACCGTCACGTAAGTGTCCACAACATCTCACCCAAGTTTCATCGCTATCGGACAAATGGGATATGAAGACATAGGGGACTGTATTGAAACGATCCGCGTGTCGTCGTTCATTTGTCGAATCTACTCGTGTGCTACCTACTGTGAAATGTATTTACTAAGCCAGAAACCTTCCTTGGAGTGTCCACCATATTTCACCCAAGTTTCACCGCTAACGGCAGAATGGTATATGACCTTATACGGGACTTTGTTGAAACGCTTCGCGCGTCGTCCTTCATTTGTTGAATCAACTTGTGCGCTGCATATTGTATAGTGGATTTACTAAGCCAGAAATTTTCCATGACGTGTACACAACATCTCACCCAAGTTTCATAGGTACGGACGAATGGTACATGAATGCATACGGGACCTGGTTGAAACGCTTCGCGTGTCGTCGCTCATTTGTTGATTCTACTCTTGCGCTACATATTGTAATATGGATGTACTCAGCCAGAAACCTTCCCTGGAGTGTACACAACATCTCACCCAAGTTTCATCGCAATCGGATGAATGGTATGTGAACGTATACGGGACGTTGTCGAAACGCTTCGCGCGTAGTCACTCATTTGTTGAATATAAACGTGCGCTTCGTATTGTAAAATGGATTTACTTAGCCAGAAACCTTTCCTGGAGTGTACACAACAATTCACCAAACATTTATCACTATCAGACGAATGGTATATGACTTTATACGGGACTTGGTTGAAACGCTTCGCGTGTCATCGCACATTTGTTGAATCTACTGGTGCGCTACCTATTGTAAAATGTATGTAGCCTACTAAGATAGAAACCTTCCCTGGAGTGTACACAACATCTCACCCAAGTTTGATCGCTATCGGATGAATGGTATATGAAATTATATGGGACTTTGTTGAAACGCTTCGCGCTTCGTCGCTCATTTGTTGATTCTACTCGTGCTCTACCTATTTTTAAAGGGATTTACTAAGCTAGAAACCTTCCCTGGAGTGCATACAAAATCTCAGCATAGTTTCATCGATATCGGACGAATGGTATATGAACGCAAACGTGACTTTGTTGAAATGCTTCGCGCGTCGTAGCTCATTTGTTGAATCTACTCGTGCGCTGCCTATTGTAAAGTGGATGTACTAAGCCAGAAAATTTCCCTGCAGTGTACACAACATTTTACGCAAGTTTCGTAGCTATCGGACGAATGGTATATGAATGCATACGGGACTTTGTTGAAACGCTTTGCGAGTCTTCGCTCATTTGTTGAATCTACTCGTGCGCTATCTACTGTGAAATGTATTCACTAATTTTGAAACCTTCACGTAAGTGTACACAACATCTCACCCAAGTTTCATCGCTATCGGACGAATGGTCTATGAACACATAAGGGACTTTGTTGAAATGCTTCGCGCATCGTCGCTCATTTGTTGAATTTTCGCGTGCGCTACCTATTGTAAAATGGATTTAATAAGTCAGAAACCTTCCTTGGAGTGTACTCAACATCTCACCCAAGTTTCATCGCAATCGGACGAATGGTATATGAACGCATAGGAGACATACCCACAGACATACAGACAAACTATCACGTAACATTGATTTATATATATATATAGACAAGCTGTACCCGGCATGCGTTGCAATGCCAATCAAAGAAAGTGTTGGCGTTGAAATTCTCTTTCTTGAAGTGCTTTAAGATACACAACATGTTAACTGCTTCTAAGCTATCGTAAAATGGATTTTCTAATTTAGAACCATTCGTGGAAGCGTGCACAACAACTTTCAAAAGTTTCATCGCTGTCACTCATTTGTTGAATCTACTCGCACGCTACCTGTTGTGAAATGGATTTACTAAGTCGAAACCCTTCCCTGGCGTGTACACAATAACTCATCAATGATTCATCGCAATCGGATGAATTGTATATGCACGTATACGGGGTTTTGTTTAAACGATTCGTGCGCTGTCACTCATTCGTTGAATCTACTCGTGCGCTACCTATTGAGAAATGTATTACTAAGTCGAAGCCCTTCCCTGGCGTGTACACAATAACTCATCAAGGTTTCATCGCAATCGAAGAATGTTATATGAACGCAATAGGGGATTTTGTTGAAACGCTTCGCGCGTCGTCACCCATTTGTTGCATCTACTCTTGCGCTACTTATTGTGAAATGGATTTACTAAGTCCCCTTCCCTGGGGGGTACACAATAACTGATCAATGTTTCATCGCAATCGGATGAATAGTAATGAACGCATACCTGATTTTGTTTAAACGATTCGCGCTCCGTCACTCATTTGTTGAATCAACTCGTGCGCTACCTACTGTAAAATGTATTTACTAAGTTAGAAACCGTCACGTAAGTGTCCACAACATCTCACCCAAGTTTCATCGCTATCGGACTAATGGGATATGAAGACATAGGGGAGTGTATTGAAACGCTCCGCATGTCGTCGTTCATTTGTCGAATCTACTCGTGTGCTACCTACTGTGAAATGTATTTACTAAGCCAGAAGCCTTCCTTGGAGTGTCCACCATATTTCACCCAAGTTTCACCGCTAACGGCAGAATGGTATATGACCTTATACGGGACTTTGTTGAAACGCTTCGCGCGTCGTCCCTCATTTGTTGAATCAACTTGTGCGCTGCATATTCTATAGTGGATTTACTAAGCCAGAAATTTTCCATGACTTGTACACAACATCTCACCCAAGTTTCATAGCTACGGACGAATGGTACATGAATGCATACGGGACTTGGTTGAAACGCTTCGCGTGTCGTCGCTCATTTGTTGATTCTACTCTTGCGCTACATATTGTAATATGGATGTACTCAGCCAGAAACCTTCCCTGGAGTGTACACAACATCTCACCCAAGTTTCATCGCAATCGGATGAATGGTATGTGAACGTATACGGGACGTTGTCGAAACGCTTCGCGCGTAGTCACTCATTTATTGAATATAAACGTGCGCTTCGTATTGTAAAATGGATTTACTTAGCCAGAAACCTTCCCTGGAGTATACACAACAATTCACCAAACATTTATCACTATCAGACGACTGGTATATGACTTTACACGGGACTTTGTTGAAACGCTTCGCGTGTCATCGCTCATTTGTTGAATCTACTGGTGCGATACCTATTGTAAAATGTATGTACTAAGCCGGAAACCTTCCCTGGAGTGTACACAACATCTCACCCAAGTTTCATCGCTATCGGATGAATGGTATATGAAATTATATGGTACTTTGTTGAAACGCTTCGCGCGCTGTTGCTCATTTGTTGATTCTACTCGTGCTCTACCTATTTTTATAGGGATTTACTAAGCTAGAAACCTTCCCTGGAGTGCACACAAAATCTCAGCCTAGTTTCATCGCTATCGGACGAATGGTACATGAACGCAAACGTGACTTTGTTGAAATGCTTCGCGCGTCGTAGCTCATTTGTTGAATCTACTCGTGCGCTGCCTATTGTAAAGTGGATGTACTAAGCCAGGAAATTTCCCTGCAGTGTACACAACATTTTACGCAAGTTTCATAGCTATCGAACGAATGGTATATGAATGCATACGGGACTTTGTTGAAACGCATTGCGTGTCGTCGCTCATTTGTTGAATCTACTTGTGCACTATCTACTGTGAAATGTATTCACTAATTTTGAAACCTTCACGTAAGTGTACACAACATCTCACCCAAGTTTCATCGCTATCGGACGAATGGTATATGAACACATACGAGACTTTGTTGAAATGCTTCGCGCATCGTCGCTCATTTGTTGAATCTACGCGTGCGCTACCTATTGTAAAATGGATTTACTAAGTCAGAAACCTTCCTTGGAGTGTACTCAACATCTCACCCAAGTTTCATCGCAATCGGACGAATGGTATATGAACGCATAGGAGACATACATACCCACCCACAGACAAACTATCACGTTACATTGATTTTTATATATATAGACAAGCTGTACCCGGCATGCGTTGCAATGCCAATCAAAGAAAGTGTTGGCGTTGAAATTCTGTTTCTTGAAGTGCTTTTGGATACACAACATGTTAACTGCCTCTAAGCTATCATAAAATGGATTTTCTAATTTAGAACCATTCGAGGGAGCGTGCACAACAACTTTCAAAAAGTTTCATCGCTGTCACTCATTTGTTGAATCTAATCGTACGCTACCTATTGTGAAATGGATTTACTAAGTCGAAACCCTTCCCTGGCGTGTACACAATGACTCATCAATGATTCATCGCAATCGGATGAATGGTATATGCACGTATAGGGGTTTTTGTTTAAACGATTCGTGCGCTGTCACTCATTTGTTGAATCTACTCGTGCGCTATCTATTGAGAAATGTATTACTAAGTCGAAGCCCTTCCCTGGCGTGTACACAATAACTCATCAAGGTTTCATCGCAATCGAAGAATGTTATATGAACGCAATAGGGAATTTTGTTGAAACGCTTTGCGCGTCGTCACCCATTTGTTGCATCTACTCTTGCGCTACTTATTGTGAAATGGATTTACTAAGTCCCCTTCCCTGGCGGGTACAAAATAACTCATCAATGTTTCATCGCAATCGGATGAATAGTATATGAACGCATACCTGATTTTGTTTAAACGATTCGCACTCCGTCACTCATTTGTTGAATCTACTCGTGCGCTACCTACTGTAAAATGTATTTACTAAGTTAGAAACCGTCACGTAAGTGTCCACAACATCTCACCCAAGTTTCATCGCTATCGTCGTTCATTTGTCGAATCTACTCGTGTGCTACCTACTGTGAAATGTATTTACTAAGCCAGAAACCTTCCTTGGAGTGTCAACCATATTTCACCCAAGTTTCACCGCTAACGGCAGAATGGTATATGACCTTATACGGGACTTTGTTGAAACGCTTCGCGCGTCGTCCCTCATTTGTTGAATCAACTTGTGCGCTGCATATTGTATAGGGGATTTACTAAGCCAGAAATTTTCCATGACGTGTACACAACATCTCACCCAAGTTTCATAGGTACGGACGAATGGTACATGTATGCATAAGGGACTTGGTTGAAACGCTTCGCGTGTCGTCGCTCATTTGTTGATTCTACTCTTGCGCTACATATTGTAATATGGATGTACTCAGCCAGAAACCTTCCCTGGAGTGTACACAACATCTCACCCAAGTTTCATCGCAATCGGATGAATGGTATGTGAACGTATACGGGACGTTGTCGAAACGCTTCGCGCGTAGTCACTCATTTGTTGAACATAAACGTGCGCTTCGTATTGTAAAATGGATTTACTTAGCCAGAAACCTTTCCTGGAGTGTACACAACAATTCACCAAACATTTATCACTATCAGACGAATGGTATATGACTTTATACGGGACATGGTTGAAACGCTTCGCGTGTCATCGCTCATTTGTTGAATCTACTGGTGCGCTACCTATTGTAAAATGTATGTACTAAGCCACAAACCTTCCCTGGAGTGTACACAGCATCTCACCCAAGTTTCATCGCTATCGGATGAATGGTATATGAAATTAAATGGGACTTTGTTGAAACGCTTCGCGCGCCGTTGCTCATTTGTTGATTCTACTCGTGCTCTACCTATTTTTAAAGGGATTTACTAAGCTAGAAACCTTCCCTGGAGTGCACACAAAATCTCAGCCTAGTTTCATCGCTATCGGACGAATGGTATATGAACGCAAACGTGACTTTGTTGAAATGCTTCGCGCGTCGTAGCTCATTTGTTGAATCTAATCGTGCGCTGCCTATTGTAAAGTGGATGTACTAAGCCAGAAAATTTCCCTGCAGTGTACACAACATTTTACGCAAGTTTCATAGCTATCGGACGAATGGTATATGAATGCATTCGGGACTTTGTTGAAATGCTTCGCGCATCGTCGCTCATTTGTTGAATCTACGCATGCGCTACCTATTGTAAAATGGTTTTACTAAGTCAGAAACCTTCCTTGGAGTGTACTCAACATCTCACCCAAGTTTCATCGCTATCGGACGAATGGTATATGAATGCATACGGGACTTTGTTGAAATGCTTCGCGCATCGTCGCTCATTTGTTGAATCTACGCGTGCGCTACCTATTGTAAAATGGATTTACTAAGTCAGAAACCTTCCTTGGAGTGTACTCAACATCTCACCCAAGTCTCATCGAAATCGGACGAATGGTATATGAACACATACGGGACTTTGTTGAAATGCTTCGCGCATCGTCGCTGATTTGTTGAATCTACGCGTGCGCTACCTATTGTAAAATGGATTTACTAAGTCAGAAACCTTCCTTGGAGTGTACTCAACATCTCACCCAAGTTTCATCGCTATCGGACGAATGGTATATGAACACATACGGGACTTTGTTGAAATGCTTCGCGCATCGTCGCTCATTTGTTGAATCTACGCGTGCGCTACCTATTGTAAAATGGATTTACTAAGTCAGAAACCATCCTTGGAGTGTACTCAACATCTCACCCAAGTTGCATCGCAATCGGACGAATGGTATATGAACACATACGGGACTTTGTTGAAATGCTTCGCGCATCGTCGCTCATTTGTTGAATCTACGCGTGCGCTACCTATTGTAAAATGGATTTACTAAGTCAGAAACCTTCCTTGGAGTGTACTCAACATCTCATCCAAGTTTCATCGCTATCGGACGAATGGTATATGAACACATACGGGACTTGGTTGAAATGCTTCGCGCATCGTCGCTCATTTGTCGAATCTACGCGTGCGCTACCTATTGTAAAATGGATTTACTAAGTCAGAAACCATCCTTGGAGTGTACTCAACATCTCACCCAAGTTTCATCGCAATCGGTTGAGTGGTATATGAATGCATAGGAGACATACACACCCACAGACAAACTATCACGTAAGATTGATTTTTATATATATAGACAAGCTGTACCCGGCATGCGTTGCAATGCCAATCAAAGAAAGTGTTGGCGTTGATGTTTTGTTTCTTGAAGTGCTTTTGGATACACAACATGTTTTTCAATTTCCGTTAACTGCCCTATGCTATCGTAAAATGGATTTTCTAATTTAGAATCAATCGTGGGAGCGTGCACAACAACTTCCAAAAGTTTCATCGCAACCGGATGAATGGTATATGAACGTATACGGGATTTTGTTTGAACGATTCGTGCGCTGTCACTCATTTGTTGATTCTACTCGTACGCTACCTGTTGAGAAATGGATTTACTAAGTCGAAACCCTACCCTGGCGTGTACACAATAACTCATCAAGGTTTCATCACAATCGAAGAAGGTTATATGAACGCATAGGGGATTTTGTTGAAACGCTGCGCGCGTCGTCACCCATTTGTTGCATATACTCGTGCGCTACCAATTGTGAAATGGATTTACTAAGTCGAAACCATTCCCTGGCGTGTACACAATAACTCATCAATGTTTCATCGCAATCGGATGAAAGGTACAGTATATGCACGTATACGGGGTTTTGTTTAAACGATTCGTGCGCTGTCACTCATCTGTTGAATCTACTCGTGCGCTACCTATTGAGAAATGTATTACTAAGTCGAAGCCCTTCCCTGGCGTGTACACAATAACTCATCAAGGTTTCATCGCAATCGAAGAAGGTTATATGAACCCAATAGGGGATTTTGTTGAAACGCTTCGCGCGTCGTCACCTATTTGTGCATCTACTCTTGCGCTACTTATTGTGAAATGGATTTACTATGTCGAAACCCCTTCCCTGGCGTGTACACAATTACTGATCAATGATTCATCGCAATCGGATGATTAGTATATGAACGCATACCGGATTTTGTTTAAACGATTCGTGCCCCGTCACTCATTTTTTGAATCTACTCGTGCGCTATCTACTGTAAAATGTATTTACTAAGTTAGAAACCGTCACGTAAGTGTCCACAACATCTCACCCAAGTTTCATCGCTATCGGACTAATGGGATATGAAGACATAGGGGACTGTATTGAAACGCTCCGCGTGTCGTCGTTCATTTGTCGAATCTACTCGTGTGCTACCTACTGTGAAATGTATTTACTAAGCCAGAAACCTTCCTTGGAGTGTCCACCATATTTCACCCAAGTTTCACCGCTAACGGCAGAATGGTATATGACCTTATACGGAGCTTTGTTGAAACGCTTCGCGCGTCGTCCCTCATTTGTTGAATCTACTTCTGCGCTGCCTATTGTATAGTGGATTTACTAAGCCAGAAACCTTCCATGAAGTGTACACAACATCTCACCCAAGTTTCATAGCTATCGGACGAATGGTATATGAATGCATACGGGACATGGTTGAAACGCTTCGCGTGTCGTCGCTCATTTGTTGATTCTACTCTTGCGCTACTTATTGTAATATGGATGTACACAGCCAGAAACCTTCCCTGGAGTGTACACAACATCTCACCAAAGTTTCATCGCAATCGGATGAATGGTATGTGAACGTATACGGGACGTTTTCGAAACGCTTCGCACCTAGTCACTCATTTGTTGAATCTAAACGTGCGCTTCGTATTGTAAAATGGATTTACTAAGCCAGAAACCTTTCCTGGAGTGTACACAACAATTCACCAAACATTTATCACTGTCAGACGAATAGTATATGACCTTATACGGGACTTTGTTGAAACGCTTCGCGTGTCATCGCTCATTTGTTGAATCTACTGCTGCGCTACCTATTGTAAAATGGATGTACTAAGCCAGAAACCTTCCCTGGAGTGTACACAACATCTCACCCAAGTTTCATCGCTATCGGATGAATGGTATATGACCTTATATGGGACTTTGATGAAACGCTTCGCGCGTCGTCGCTCATTTGTTGATTCTGCTCGTGCTCTTCCTATTTTTAAAGGGATTTACTAAGCCAGAAACCTTCCCTGGAGTGCACACATCTCAGCCTAGTTTCATTGCTATCGGACGAATGGTATATGAACGCATACGTGACTTTGTTGAAATGCTTCGCGCGTCATAGCTCATTTGTTGAATCTACTCGTGCGCTGCCTATTGTAAAGTGGATTTACTAAGCCAGAAAATTTCCCTGAAGTGTACACAACATTTTACGCAAGTTTCATAGCTATCGGACGAATGGTATATGAATGCATACGGGACTTTGTTGAAACACTTTGCGTGTCGTCGCTCATTTGTTGAATCTACTCGTGCGCTATCTACTGTGAAATGTATTCACTAATTTTGAAACCTTCACGTAAGTGTATACAACATCTCACCCAAGTTTCATTGCTATCGGACGAATGGTATATGAACACATACGGGACTTATTTGAAACGCTTCGCGCATCGTCACTCATTTGTTGAATCTACGCGTGCGCTACCTATTGTAAAATGTATTTACTAAGTCAGAAACCTTCCTTGGAGTGCACTCAACATCTCAGCCAAGTTTCATCACAATCGGATGAATGGTATATGAACGCATAGGAGACATACACACCCACAGACAAACTATCACGTAACATTGATTTTTATATATATAGATTATATTACCTATCATCTTCGTATATTTCTGTTCAAGTACTCTGGTAAGTAAGAAATAAATGGCAGTCTGCACCTCAAAATCCTCAAATCACGTATCGTGCCCACAAAGTATGCCATTTATTTTGCAAAGAGTTGGATAACCTGTATAAGGTAACATCACTCTTTCCAGTTTATCAGAATCATGTTGTCAGTCAGTTCACCCTTTCTTCAGTTTAAATCTTTCTCAAGGCGCTTCACTATGTCTAGCGTGTTACTCAATGGAATCCCCATTATTTCGAGGTGCGTGATTTCACTTGATATCCCACAGAATATCGACGCTACGTACGCCATGTTTCTGACCAAACCGACAGAAGTAAAACAAACCTTTCACATTCTTAAACAAACTTCTTTAAGTAATCCTTATTGCTGCAGTGTTGGTAGTGTGTAGCCGAATTTGCAGATTATATTTGGTTAGAAACGCTCTATCAAGTTCCAACGTTTGCTGCTAGTTGTCACTGACAATGGCATCTGGTAGCCAAAGTTAAAGCTACTTGAAACTGAACTTGCTGGGAGCCTACAGGCATTCAATTAAAACACCCTGCTATGGCTATTGGCTGTAATTCATAATTGGATCAAGTTACCCAAAGAGAAAGGACAGGTTGAAGAGGAAGAGGCAGAGTATAAGCAGTTTCAACTTTTGAAATACAAGGGGAGCCTTCAGGAACATTTTTTGTCATTAGCTTGTCTACTTTGTTGATTTTAATTCATTTTCGGGGCTTGGGCATCTTGGTCATCAGCCTCACATATTTGGGTGTGTTGTGATAACCTGTTTTTACGTGATGACTGTAGAAGGGAGTGTGAGAGGATCCGGGGATAACCACCCTCAGGTTAGCCGCTGTTAGCACCGGGATTCAAACCAGCAATGCCTGGTCTTGCTAAAGTTGTTGTCACGGCCGGTGTGCACAACTTAACGAGCAAGGGTACGCCACGGGACTGTCTTCATAAGGTAGTTGCTCGGAACTTCTTCGTCAGGAGAGACATTTCACCAGGCTTGCTTTCTTTCAGTATCACTTTTCAAACGTGATGTTGGTATATGATGCAACAATTTGACTACAAGCCACGGCGTAGCCGTGTTCATTAATTCAGACACCACGGCTGCGAGGTGAGCTGCAGCAAGTCCGGAGATTGGAGGTTCGAAACCTGGCGCCGACAGTGGCTATCCTGAGTGTGGTTTTTCCCCGGTTTATTCCACTCTCTCTCTCTAGGCAAATGAACCATCTCATGGTGTAGTGACTAGCATTTAGGTTGTCACCCTGGAGGCCCGGGCTCAATTCTCTGCTCTGCCAAGATATTTTAATTCTGGTCTGAGTGCTGGAACGGGGTACATTCAGCCTCGTGAGGCAAAACTCAGAAGAGGAGGGTACGATTCCCATCTCAGACATCTAAGATGTGGTTTTCTGTGGTTTCCCACTTCTAGTCCAGGCAAATTCTGGGGTTTTTCTAACTTAATGCTACGGCCGACTCCTTCCCAATCCTCATTTGAATGACAAATACACACATTAATACAGCCATCACAATAACACAGGTTATCAGACAATCCACGCACACCCAAGTGCACGGGGCTACATTACCGTGGTGTCGCAAAGCCCCTTAAATCAATCAACAATAACATCGAGGCAAAACATGTTTGGGATAGTACCTTACCTCAAGTACCGGGCCACCTACCTCATCCCTGTTACATACACACATCACAGAAATGCAGGTTTTCAGACAAAGTTCAACACACATCCAACTACACGGGGGTGATGACCAAGATGTTCCAAGCCCTTAAAATGAATTAACAACAAATTTGACTACCCTAATTGTACATAACGTACTGCAAAATAAGAACAAGATAAATACGAACTCATGAATTTAAGAAAGTGTTCTCTACGGAAATCTTGTATTTGCTTTATGGCAGTTCCTAGAACGCAGAAACAACCTTCCAGTACGCTCTCCTTTCATGTACGGGTAATTTTATATCCTACGCTCTCGTAGCACTATCGGGGAGTTCACGTTTCTGAGGTTTTCGTGTAAACTGTTCTACATTATGTCTCAAGTGCGCACATAACACGCTCACCTGCAATAAACCGTACACCTGACATTGGCCAAGCTGGGAAGGTTTTTCCGATAAGGGCTTCACAGAAGGAAATTGAAGCTTTGGCACACAATAGCAATGGCCTGTTTTCAACACACAATGGCCTCCCCTTGCTAGCAATCGAGTTTACAAAGAAGCAATTTATCATTCGCTTCTCAGCCATTACAGATGCTTTGGAACTACTTTGCTCTTGCCATACAAGCAAAATAAACTTACAGAATATACAACCTGTACCTCATTATTGGATAGTTCATTACATCTTATTGGATTTTTAGCCTACATTCGAATTTTGCAAAAAATGAATGTAGGCTTATGAGATCAACACAGGACCAAAACTTTGTGTGTCTGTGTGTGTGTGTGTGTGTGTGTGTGTGTGTGTGTGTACTCTGCATGTCTGTTCCCCCTATCAATTTAAACATGACGAAACCGAATTGAACAAAATTTGGTACAGAGGTAGCACTAGCAAAGGACACCACAGTGTCATGTTTTATACTGCCGCCATCTTTATCAAAACTTATTGACGGCCACTCAAATGGTTAAAACATAAAATTAAATTACGTCCAAACTAATCAACGGATATTTACAAAATTTGGTATAAACATACCTTTATATAGGATGCGTCGTGTCCAAACTACAAGGTCATCAGCCGTACCATTTCAGGATGGCGGCCGTGTGAATCATGCAAACTTTATAATCCGTAACATGGGACCCATCAGTTCCGATTTTCGAACCGAGAATCGTTTAAACTGTTCTAAA
Source organism: Meconema thalassinum (assembly GCA_946902985.2). Classification (NCBI taxonomy): domain Eukaryota; kingdom Metazoa; phylum Arthropoda; class Insecta; order Orthoptera; family Tettigoniidae; genus Meconema; species Meconema thalassinum. The sequence continues at coordinate 263,890,973 of OX336390.1, read as the reverse complement.
GGTTGTGGCCCGTTCGAGATTTAAAGTTTATCTATATTTCACTAATTTGAGTATGCTTCATGCAATGTAGCCCACAGATAGAAATAATATAAACTTTGCATGAAATCGTATAAAACACGAATATCATGTTGTATTTCAACAAGCTACTACAACCAACATTCAGTTATACTCCTTAAAAAGGACAAAGAGTTATAACCATACCCATGCATTTAGGAGAAGGTAGGCTATATGTTATTTACTGAACATCTTGTTTTCTCTTTTTGGTGAACGTTGGAGATCATACTAGGTTCCTGGCGATTTTTTGAAATTCCAGAGGGGAGACCAGGGCTAATGGTTACACTTTTAATGTTTAGCCCATTTTCTCCATATAAAATATAGGGTGGGTGGGATATTACTAAGCAATCGGGAACATAACTATGATTCTCCAGCCCATGAAGCGTCGTAAGACATCAAAACGAATACAGTTGAGACTCGGTAATTCGAGGTGGACTGGACCGAGACTACCTCGAACTACAGGAAAACTCGGCCTTACGAAATTATTCTTTTATAGACTCTCAGTGAATAAAATAGAAACATTAACCGCCACGTGCACAAAAAATATGGTCCAAGACCGGACTGATTTATTTTAATAACGCGGTGACGATATATTGTGCCCAACTCTAGGAATGGGTATTCCGAGTTTCAGACACCTAGATATCAAGGGAAAGGCTGTAGCCGCTTTTGAAAGTTCAGATATTTGAATATCGCGCTACATTGCTTCGAGAAGCATTTAGAAGAATTTTACCGATAGTTGGATGTCAAGTGACGTAGCGAGTAATAGCAGAGGTGGAGGCTATTTATTGATTAAATAGTTAACTATGGAGTAGAGACTTGAGACTGGGATCAGATTACTGGCAGGGCCAAATGAAAGAGAATGCAATTAGTATCAAGTAAATCGGACCAGGGATTCAAGAGATATGAGGATTTCTAGATATCAGGCGATGACGCGTGACCCTGACCGTTTTGATAAAAAACAAGCTGGAGGAGGCATGGTTAGCTCATTCTAACACAAGCACTTGGCAAGCAAGTTGCGTCTACGCTGAGCCAAGGCACATGGTTGCCGTATCTACGCAGACGTTCTTTTCAAATCGTGATAGTCACGAGAAGTGCTGCGCAAACGAGTTGGAACTTAGTAAGTTTCTGGTGAGGAGAGTCACTGAGGTGATTGTTTTTCTACAGACATTGGTGGAAATATTTATATTTCTAAAAGGACATATGCTAGACTTTGTCTAGAAAATAGTATTTTGTCACAGTCCAGTAGTAACTTAATACTTGGATGTTTAAATCCATTTTCAAGTCAGTTTTCATTTTTGTAACTAGTTAACCACTTCGATCTGTCAGTACACTGAAGACCTAGTCTATAACGGTGGCGTTCATTAGTCTACGCAAGGGAAACTGCAGGTTGCTTAGCGCATGGCAGATGGTGATATTAATAAACCATGCCCAGGGAACGATCTTCAGAACAGCCGTTAATTGCTTAGACTGTCAATGTTTTTCTTGTACTGATGAGATTACAGTGAGTTATGTTACAACTGACATATTTAAGAAGAGATCACTTAGATCTGACCCTATTTCAACAAAACTGTTATGGCTTTGTTAGAAGCCCATATTAAAATGGAACCACAGTTTATTCAAACGTCGAAAGATACTACCACTATGTCTGACTAGACGATTTGTGGGTCTACAATGGCGGCCGATACAAGGATTATACGTGCTTGTCCGATAGGGCATGTCTACGGATAAATCTGGTACAGACCAGGTTTACTACGCTTCAAGACCATCAAGAAATGTAAGCCACATTTGAATTATATTATGCCTAGCTAATTGGAACAAACTATTTTTTCTGCAGATGATCAACACATTTTTTTCGTCGTATTTAAAGCTTGCAATGATTTACGCAAGACTTGTTAGAGTTATTCTGAGCATTTTCAGCACTCAGAACAGTTTAGGATCGATGACCGAGCATTTCGAGCATTTATTTGAATTTTTCATATTTTAAGGAAATCACGGAAAACCCCGATGTAACTGTAAAAGTTAAATTTATTTTTGTTGAGGAATGGATATTTTTTCCATATTCGAAGGTTCGAACATGTGGATTCTCACATAATGAGATGATAATTAAACATATTTGAAATAATACAAATAATAATAATAATAATCCACTAATAATAATAATAATAATTTTCATAATTTTTCTAAATAATTCTTGGATATTATATTTTATAATAATCATATGTATTGAGAAAGAGCCTATGAAGTAGTTTAAACATTTCTAGTCTGGAACATGAGATTTTCCGAAGGAGAGTGGTTAGCGCAAGCCCGCATTCAACCAACATGTCAGTTCTGGTTGAACAGTTGATATTTGCATTGAGCAAAGTATATGTTTCAGATAACACGGAGAGGCATGAAACGGGAAGCAAATGATATTTGTATCAAATAGGATATTTTTGTATTTATATAAAATCATGACGTAAATACACTCGAAAGTGAAATAAAACTTTTCAGAAGTATGGTAAATTCACGGGTTGAACTGAATGGTAAAATAAAATAAACTTGTAAGTTTATTAATCTTCCAGTGTTAATAACAAGCAGAGGCTTGATTTATTGTATAAATTTTGGGAAGATAATTTATGTGTGTGGAGTAGTTGAAATGCCATTCCCAGGTGCGCATGTTAAGTCGCAGGAATGAAGGTTTTTTCGAGCATCAATCAAATAGCAGGTTCGATGGCTCAGGTTTATAGTAGGAGTATTGGAGCCACACATTTCGTCGTATGAATAACCCGAAGGTTATTTCTTTGAAACCATCAGTTCTTATTTCAACCTTGTTTACGAATTCCATTTAGCCTTTGATTTTGCTAGAACCCGGATTTGTCATGATAGTAGTTTGTTCTTCTACAGAGGAAGACCTTTGCCGTTGTTGTTGTAATATTGTGTTCTTACACAAATAATAGAATGGGCCACTGCCAATTAAAAATAATTCTTTAACCACGAATAATTTGAAGGATATTTTCAATCCTAGTGCCATGAACTAAATGAATTCATTATGAAACTACAATTCTAATTTCCGCATTCTGTCGAAGAATTGCAAGTTGTGAAAGTTGCTAGAAATGGCCATGAATATAAATATTTTTATAATATTGTTCCCAAGTGGATAATTAAATAGTTGAATGGTTCAACCATTTATTGATCAAGTTGATGATTCAGAAATCATGTATTTTGTTTGGAACTTGAAGTTCATAATCGAGTCACTTCTCGAATGTTAAATGTCAGAAGAACAATTAATTGTTGTTGTGCTTCGCACAGTTCTTCGATGCTATGCTCAAGGTCAAATACTTTTCAGATGTTATTAATATGTGTTAATAATTTGTGTTGCTACGATGATAATAATATTTTCGACGATATATTTTTGAAACTGGAAAAACAAGTGAAAATTTAAGAAATTCTATAAACATTTATTCTACGAGTGTTAATATCATGTAAATAGTCAAACAGTGATCTACGTTATTTCCAGTATAGACAATTAATTTTGAACTGGAATTAAATATTAATAATGTTGGAACACAGTCCACAGGACTATTAAATCGGACTTGTGTTTCCAAAAAGATTGTCAAATGTGTTTGGAAGATTTCTGTATATTGTGTGTAAATAAGGGTGTGGATCGCCACACGTGGGATGATGCTGCTTTGAGCATCTTTGCAGTCAGATTTTAACTTTAAAATAAACTGAGATAATTTTACCAGATGTGTTTCTCCCAATTAAATCTCCTTCTATCCTTATTGTTGCATTGAGCCAAAAATCAGCAAAGCATTTTTTTAATTTGATGTCGTTTTTGCGATTTGCTTTAACCCATCTGGCGCTCCGGGATATTTTGACTCTCGTGCTGACTGATTATTGGTAAAATGCATATGTGGTCGTGCGGACTCTGGTCTAAACGGGCGCATAAAATAAGATAGAGAGAGAAATGGCTTCGAACGTGGGTCCCGATTTAGACATGGTCAATCGCATGCCGATTTGAAATTGTGATAATTTTTATAGAAATATTTTGGGAGTTGAGAGATGTCTGGTTTGGATGAATAAATTAGTAGGAAACGCAATTAGTGGGAAAATTAAAAATTTAACTTGGTTAATAATTAGAATGGGTTTGATTATTTTTGATAATGGCTTAACCATTAGGGCGTCAAGTAAATTCAGTAGTAAACGTTCGATGACTGGATATACACATTATTAGAATCCAGGTGGAGGATATTTGAGAACTTGCATATTTTTCTTGTGATATTGTGGTAAATGTAATTCGTAAAAGTAGAGAATTTTGTTTTTCCATCACGTCGACATTAGGACAAATCTTATTTTATTATAGTGTTCCAATTAGCTATTCATATTTCTTGTTCTAGTTATAAGCTTGTGTTTGCCACTGTTGTATACCCCTAAGTTTTGAATAATAATTGAAATTATGGAAGAAATGATGAGGATGATGAGGAGTTTGGAGGAGAGTTCAAAAGAAGCTGGACTGCGTGTAGCAGCCATTATGAAAGAAAATACTGAGGCTTTGGAAAAGAAATTTAAAGAAAATTCTGATTCTTTAGAAAGCAGGTTAAAAGATAATTTGAAAGAAAGTTTAGATGATAAACTTAAAGAAAATTCTGATTCTTTGGAAAATAAACTTAAAGAAAATTCTGATTCTTTGGAAAATAAACTTAAAGAAAGTTCTGATTCTTTAAAAAGTAATTTGAAAGAAAATTTAAATAGTAAATTTAATTCAATGGAAAGTAAATTTAAAGAGAATTCTGAAATTTTGAAAATGACACTTGAAAGTAAAATGAATAAATTATGCGAAAAAACACATGAGCTCGAAACTTCATTAGCTACTAACGCAAGTTTAATGGACGAAAAATTTCGCGATGCCGATCTTCGATCCCAAAGCTTAGCTGATAGGATAGAACATGGTCTTAGGAAAGTTGGTGAAGACATGGTCAACCTAGAAGTCCGAGTGAAGAAAGAGAGTAACGAGATGGGAATTCTAGTTGTTCAACGTTTAACGGAACAATTCAAAGAACTTGTCATGGGAGAAATAAGAGAAGGTGTAATTAGTGAATTGCAAACTGAAATCAAAACCACAGTTGTCAATGAAATTAAAGACACACTCAAGCTGGAGAACCAAGAGGGAATCAAGGAGATCAGGGAATCTTTGTCATCCCATATTGAAGTAATTGCCAAAGATATCCAAGCAACTCAGAAGGACATATCAGATATGACAGGGTCATTGAAAAGTCATGAGACTGTTATGAACCAGATATCCATTGACGTCAAGGAAAATTGTAAAGAAACTGAAGCAATCAAGAAGATGGCAGAAGAAAACCAGAAGGATCTTGAGGCTATGAAAAGTCAAATCAAGGATGAGAAACAGTCTGATCATCTGTTGAAAATGCCAAATGTAAGGGGAAAGGAACAGATACAGATAAATCTAGGAGGAGCTAGAGAGACTGATAGACAGGATGAGGTCAGGTCAGTATTTCAATCCAACCCCATAACTGTATTTAAGAATATAGAAGACAAGCCTTCTAAATTTTCAGGGCGAGATTCTGTGACACCCGTGGAATTTTTGAGAGAAGCAGGTGATTACCTGAAAGATTCTAAGATCCCTAAAGAAAGACAGATCCGAGTGATAGGGAAGTTCTTGGAAGGTCCTGCACTTCTTTGGTTTAGAGCATTTAGATCCACTCTAACCACTTTTGAGGAGTTTTCTCGTGGGCTATTGAAGAAGTTTTGGTCCCCGGAAACCCAACAGCAAGTTAGAGCAGAGTTATATTCGAAGAGATTCTCGACGTCACAACCTACTCGATACTCTACGTACTTTTCTGGACAGCTGTCTAAACTTCAACATTTAGATCCGCCAATGCCAGATAACGAACTGATTACTGCATTGATACGTCAATTTCCAGCAGACGTCCAGAGGACTTTGATCGCTGCTGATATCTATAATATGGAACAATTTGATGAAGTATTACAGAAGCTGGATCATACAAACGCTCAATTCTTCCATCAGAAGGGAGGAAAAAATAACAACGCTGTGTATGCTGTTATGGCTGATAGTTATTCTCAGACACCTCGAGAGATTCGAGAGGAGCGAGAAGAGAAATCGCCGAGGGAAGATTCCAATAAGAGAGGATGGAACCAGTACAGTAACAGATGCAGTTACAAGCCATATGCAAGACCGGATGGTGGTAATCGATACAATACTCGATGGAGAAGACCACGAGATACTCAAGGAAGGTACCAGGAAAGAAGATATTATGGTAGAAACAACTATAATAACAGAGGGAATGTAGATACTCGTCAGTCCAATGAAGAGTTTAACAAGGAGACGAGGAAAAATTTGGAAGCAAGACACCAAGATAACTTGCAATTTTTGGAGCAGAGGCCCAATGAACCAGGTCCATCGGGAACACAACAATCCCGGGGGAATGGTAATGAAAAAAAAAACAACTTCGAATTCACAGTAGAAGATAGAATTTTGAATACTTTCACTTCCAGAATTATTAAATGGCAAGCAGAGGATGATGATTTAATTCAACAGAATGACGAACGAAAAGAAATGGGTACAAGAATTAGAATGCCAATCATATCATGCGAAGTATTTGGTATGCCTGTCGATACTTTGATCGATACTGGGGCTATGCTTTGTCTGGTGAGTGAGAAGCTTTATATTCTGTGGAAGTTCAAAGAGAATTTAGAGGAGATTCCAGTATCAGGAATTAAGATCCAAGGAATAATACCCAATAAAATATCTCTGTGTAAAACACAATTATACTTATGTATTACGATTGGAGGACATGATTTCCGACATGTGTTTGTTGTAATGAAGGACATGGCTTTTGACATGATATTGGGAGCAGATTTCATTCAGAAATATCAAGCAGTGATAGATATGAAGACAGAGACGATCAGATTCAAGAATACCGAAGAGATTAACTTCGAGGGAAAAGAAGAGGAAGACATCGAGGGAGATGCTCAATGGTCTCTGATTTTTCATGAAGCTGAAGGAAGAGAAGTCTACACTGAGAAGGAGTCCCCAGAGCTAGGGAAAATTTTGGAAGAGTATCAAGATATTTTTGATATTAAACCTGGGGAAATTGAAGATTTTGAATATTGTGGAAGTAAACAATAATGGAAGCTATGAAGTAGCCAATACACGAACTGGTAACATCGTGGGAACTTATAATGCATCGAATTTGAAGATCTATTATTCAAGAACCAGATGATTTAATGTGTAGATAGGAAAAATATTTTTTTTTTCAATTTTTATTTTTTGCTAGGTGTGGGGTGGATGTGCCCAACTCTAGGAATGGGTATTCCCAATTTCAGACACCTAGATATCAAGGGAAAGGCTGTAGCCGCTTTTGAAAGTTCAGATATTTGCATATCGCGCTACATTGCTTCGAGAAGCATTTAGAAGAATTTTACCGATAGTTGGATGTCAAGTGACGTAGCGAGTAATAGCAGAGGTGGAGGCTATTTATTGATTAAATAGTTAACTATGGAGTAGAGACTTGAGACTGGGATCAGATTACTGGCACGGCCAAATGAAAGAGAATGCAATTAGTATCAAGTAAATCGGACCAGGGATTCAAGAGATATGAGGATTTCTAGATATCAGGCGATGACGCGTGACCCTGACCGTTTTGAATAAAAGCCAGCTGGAGGAGGCATGGTTAGCTCATTCTAACACAAGCACTTGGCAAGCAAGTTGCGTCTACGCTGAGCCAAGGCACATGGTTGCCGTATCTACGCAGAAGTTCTTTTCAAATCGTGATAGTCACGAGAAGTGCTGCGCAAACGAGTTGGAACTTAGTAAGTTTCTGGTGAGGAGAGTCACTGAGGTGATTGTTTTTCTACAGACATTGGTGGAAATATTTATATTTCTAAAAGGACATATGCTAGACTTTGTCAAGAAAATAGTATTTTGTCACAGTCCAGTAGTAACTTAATACTTGGATGTTTAAATCCATTTTCAAGTCAGTTTTCATTTTTGTAACTAGTTAACCACTTCGATCTGTCAGTACACTGAAGACCTAGTCTATAACGGTGGCGTTCATTAGTCTACGCAAGGGAAACTGCAGGTTGCTTAGCGCATGGCAGATGGTGATATTAATAAACCATGCCCAGGGAACGATCTTCAGAACAGCCGTTAATTGCTTAGACTGTCAATGTTTTTCTTGTACTGATGAGATTACAGTGAGTTATGTTACAACTGACATATTTAAGAAGAGATCACTTAGATCTGACCCTATTTCAACAAACTGTTATGGCTTTGTTAGAAGCCCATATTAAAATGGAACCACAGTTTATTCAAACGTCGAAAGATACTACCACTATGTCTGACTAGACGATTTGTGGGTCTACAATGGCGGCCGATACAAGGATTATACGTGCTTGTCCGATAGGGCATGTCTACGGATAAATCTGGTACAGACCAGGTTTACTACGCTTCAAGACCATCAAGAAATGTAAGCCACATTTGAATTATATTATGCCTAGCTAATTGGAACAAACTATTTTTTCTGCAGATGACCAACACATTTTTTTCGTCGTATTTAAAGCTTGCAATGATTTACGCAAGACTTGTTAGAGTTATTCTGAGCATTTTCAGCACTCAGAACAGTTTAGGATCGATGACCGAGCATTTCGAGCATTTATTTGAATTTTTCATATTTTAAGGAAATCACGGAAAACCCCGATGTAACTGTAAAAGTTAAATTTATTTTTGTTGAGGAATGGATATTTTTTCCATATTCGAAGGTTCGAACATGTGGATTCTCACATAATGAGATGATAATTAAACATATTTGAAATAATACAAATAATAATAATAATAATCCACTAATAATAATAATAATAATTTTCATAATTTTTCTAAATAATTCTTGGATATTATATTTTATAATAATCATATGTATTGAGAAAGAGCCTATGAAGTAGTTTAAACATTTCTAGTCTGGAACATGAGATTTTCCGAAGGAGAGTGGTTAGCGCAAGCCCGCATTCAACCAACATGTCAGTTCTGGTTGAACAGTTGATATTTGCATTGAGCAAAGTATATGTTTCAGATAACACGGAGAGGCATGAAACGGGAAGCAAATGATATTTGTATCAAATAGGATATTTTTGTATTTATATAAAATCATGACGTAAATACACTCGAAAGTGAAATATAACTTTTCAGAAGTATGGTAAATTCACGGGTTGAACTGAATGGTAAAATAAAATAAACTTGTAAGTTTATTAATCTTCCAGTGTTAATAACAAGCAGAGGCTTGATTTATTGTATAAATTTTGGGAAGATAATTTATGTGTGTGGAGTAGTTGAAATGCCATTCCCAGGTGCGCATGTTAAGTCGCAGGAATGAAGGTTTTTTCGAGCATCAATCAAATAGCAGGTTCGATGGCTCAGGTTTATAGTAGGAGTATTGGAGCCACACATTTCGTCGTATGAATAACCCGAAGGTTATTTCTTTGAAACCATCAGTTCTTATTTCAACCTTGTTTACGAATTCCATTTAGCCTTTGATTTTGCTAGAACTCGGATTTGTCATGATAGTAGTTGTTCTTCTACAGAGGAAGACCTTTGCCGTTGTTGTTGTAATATTGTGTTCTTACACAAATAATAGAATGGGCCACTGCCAATTAAAAATAATTCTTTAACCACGAATAATTTGAAGGATATTTTCAATCCTAGTGCCATGAACTAAATGAATTCATTATGAAACTACAATTCTAATTTCCGCATTCTGTCGAAGAATTACAAGTTGTGAAAGTTGCTAGAAATGGCCATGAATATAAATATTTTTATAATATTGTTCCCAAGTGGATAATTAAATAGTTGAATGGTTCAACCATTTATTGATCAAGTTGATGATTCAGAAATCATGTATTTTGTTTGGAACTTGAAGTTCATAATCGAGTCACTTCTCGAATGTTAAATGTCAGAAGAACAATTAATTGTTGTTGTGCTTCGCACAGTTCTTCGATGCTATGCTCAAGGTCAAATACTTTTCAGATGTTATTAATATGTGTTAATAATTTGTGTTGCTACGATGATAATAATATTTTCGACGATATATTTTTGAAACTGGAATAACAAGTGAAAATTTAAGAAATTCTATAAACATTTATTCTACGAGTGTTAATATCATGTAAATAGTCAAACAGTGATCTACGTTATTTCCAGTATAGACAATTAATTTTGAACTGGAATTAAATATTAATAATGTTGGAACACAGTCCACAGGACTATTAAATCGGACTTGTGTTTCCAAAAAGATTGTCAAATGTGTTTGGAAGATTTCTGTATATTGTGTGTAAATAAGGGTGTGGATCGCCACACGTGGAATGATGCTGCTTTGAGCATCTTTGCAGTCAGATTTTAACTTTAAAATAAACTGAGATAATTTTACCAGATGTGTTTCTCCCAATTAAATCTCCTTCTATCCTTATTGTTGCATTGAGCCAAAAATCAGCAAAGCATTTTTTTAATTTGATGTCGTTTTTGCGATTTGCTTTAACCCATCTGGCGCTCCGGGATATTTTGACTCTCGTGCTGACTGATTATTGGTAAAATGCATATGTGGTCGTGCGGACTCCGGTCTAAACGGGCACAATATAGTTACCTAATTTTTCTCTCTAACGACCGGCTTCCTTTTGAAACCTTGCTGGACGGCCATGTTTACATTCAATGTTAGAGCTATCTATGCTCCAAGTACAGCGTTCGCAGTGTTACTCTCCTCCATGATGGTCCGTATTAACGTAATTAATCAAAGAAAAGAGTTTGATTGTCTGCCCTTTTAATACAAATTTTATTGCTACTCTTTGTCGGTATGTATTATAAGCATGTTTTCTTCATGGAAATAGGTATGTTTTACATGTAAAGTTTTTCTCTGTTAATGAAAGACAAGCTGAAGAAGAAGGAATGACCTCTGAAACATGTAACTGTAAATACACTTTGTTATAAAATTTGTATTGAAAAGGCGTACAATCAAACTCTTTTCTTTGAGGTACAGCGTTGTCAAATCTCCACCGTATCCACTGAAAGCAAGCAACGAGACTGCACAAAACCGCGTGCAACTGCACAACACTGGAGACCTGACAAGCGAGCCGGACTTTTGGCGTTACGTGGACTGACAAAGGAAGCATGCTATTTGTCAAGAACCATCAGCTATTGGTCAACAGCGAACGGTCATAAATAAGGTCACTGTGTGCTCGTCACGCGGCGTAACGTTTCAGTCACAGGTCATTAACAAGGAATTTGTAAGATATACTGTATATTGTAGGTGAGAAGGATGAAGTGGCAGAAAAGGATAGTATAGAGAAACTGCCGGACGACGTTCATGGCCAGTGTCTAGCGTCGCCCCTGTTCAGCTTTTGCGCACCGAAGCTGACAATTTGTTATTAAAAAAAAATTAAATTCGTTAACTCGGATTTATGGGGAAATTGATCTATCGATACTCAAACTATCGAAACTCTGCTGTAATAGATTATGTGTGGTTTAACGGGAAATAATGGTATACATTTTATTTAAACAGAATATACGCACGCCTTATCAGCTTATTTTCAAATTTTCTAGTTAATGGAAGTAGACATATAAGATATTTAATATTTTCCTATTTACCGACAGGGGTAGCTACGCTCACTAACGCACAGCGCTAGGCCCCGAGGCCAAGCTCTCTGTTGACTCGGTAGATGTGAGTCCGAGACCTACAGTCCTTGAAATGGGTTTCCGTGATTTCTCCATTTTCAACTCCAGGCAAATGCTGGGACGATACCTTCTGACAGGCCACGGTCGCCTCCTTCCACATTCTTGCCCAGTTTCATTCATCTTCATTAATTTCATCTCTCATGAGATTGGAGTCAGGAAGGACATCCGTCCGTAAAACCCACCCGCCACATGGACTTTCATCGCATCTCATCCCCGATCCCTTTCAAAAACGGGAATATTAAGGGGGTTGATATACGATATTTTCCTCACTTCTACTCCAGGCAAATGCCGGGATGGTTCCTTACTTAAGTCCACAGCTACCTCCTCCAATTCTCAACTGAATTACAAAATACACACACTAATACAGCCATCACTATAACACAGGTTATCAACCAAATTCCTCACACACCCAAGTACACGGAGATAAAATGACCACGATGTCCAAGACCTTCAAATGAAACAACAACAACATTACTGTCTAACGGAATGCTTTATAAAGCAACCAGTCGGAAAGTTCACTTCGGCTGCCCAGTAAACTGAGAGTGATCAAGGGAACCACACGAGTGTGGCGGAGCTCTTTCCGGTCACGGAGAGAGTCCGTGATTTATGTAGGCTAAGGATAGGCCATACAAGATCCACACACTCGTACCTAATGAGAAGGGAAGACCCCCCCACTTTGTACCTATGGACCCGTTTTCACCGTGCCCCACATTTTAACCGAGTGTGTGGATCTTGCTGACTAACGAAGATGACACTCAAACTTATTAGCCGATGACGCGGTGGCTGCTGATCGCGTTATCCGCTTTATAAGGGAGAGTGGGTTAGGGCCTACAATTTAAATTTTCTAGTGTACAATGACTCAACGACTTGTTTGTTTTTGAATGATATTTTTTTTGTTTTTCCGTAAGTTTTGTTTATATTTATAATTATTATTTCTATTTAATTTTTTGTTTTATTAATTTTAGGTCTTTTCAAATTTAGATGTCCACCTCAAATTTTTAATTCGATTCCAAATTTGTATTCTTTTATCTGTGTTAAGAGGGGGCAGATGACCTCGTAGTTCCGCCCCTTAAAACAACAATAACTAACTAACTAACTAAAGTTCACTTCAGTAGGCCCATCAGTGTTTTGAAACAGGGGTTATACGAATTAAAATTATCCTTATTCAAAAATAGTCTTGACTGGTTTTGGAACTTCATAGAGAAATATTGTTCTTTCTTTGAAGATTTTTATTTTGCACAAAATGCTACAAACACGAAAGTATTTTTCGGATTATATTGCCTGAAGAAATGAATGAACCTTAATATTCAGCTCTAGCCGTGCATTGGGAAACAAAGGGGCTGCAAATAATGCGAAACAGAAACATCTACTGTACTTTCAATCGAATAAATACAGATCGAGAATTTTTATTGTTCCCCAGTGCTCGTCCGTATTGTTCAGAATGCGAACTCTACTTAGAATGCCTGCTTTTGTTCGGCTAAAACCACGCATGTAGTAGCATTACTCTGCTTTCCATTCGCTTGTTATAGGGTCTCCGAGGAATTCCCTAGCCCTGCACGGCACAAACACGGTAATAGCGAGCAGGGACAATGAGAATTCTTAACACTCTTTTGCTTGCAAACCCTTTGAAATTCAGGAGCTTTTAAACACATTATGAAGAGTTGTATTTACGGTGAACAATACCACTTTGACACCTAGCACTCCAACAGTCGAGGTCCACAGTTAAAATAATTGAAAAAGGTTGTAAATGAACACATAGGCATAAGTACTTTGGGATATCAAAGATACAGATCTGTTCAAATTATTACTCAAGAACTTATTTTCACTAAAACTTTTCTCTACCAGCAGAGCTTCAACAGCTGAAACATTACCTAGGGAAATGTATTTGCCTTTCCCCAATATAAAAAGCACCCGATTTTACTGTATACAGCACTAAATGATGGAAGAAAAGTACCGATTTAAATATGCTCTATAATAACACTTTGAAATTAACGGTAAGAGATAGCTGGACTACCCCAGAAACTCCTTATTAACTCAAATGCGATGGAGCCGTGCCAGTAGATTTACTGACATGTTAATGATCTCCTTCTGGGCAAAATCCCGGCACCCTGGTGTCTCGAAAAGGGACGTAGAAAAAATCTCTATTAACAATCCACCAATAATGACCATAATGTCACATTTTCATTGTTGCCTGAAGCAAGACTCCAACAATTACTTTCAGTCACTCGCCCTCCAAAACAGAAGAAACAAAGGTAAAACAGAGTTGCCAACATCTAGGATAAAGCCATAAATGGAGTGGGAAATTATAACACAGGTCTGCGATGGAAAAATTGTTTCATATTCTTGTAGTGATTCTTATGGTATTTGTTGTGCTGAATACAGAAAAAATAGCGAACAAATACCATCGCCCTTTGTTTACCCACTGGGCCGATAGCCTAGATGTTAGGCCCCTTAAAACAACAATTATCATCATATTATTATGTTTACCCACAAATCACAGATTGAATTATTTACTTTTAATTTTTTAAAACATACTGTATGTACAAATTATAACGAAGATATCGAGGACGCTGGGACGTTAACACGATGGCTGACTACCGTTGGACGTTAAAAAGAGAAAATCCTCATCTCCACAGCAGGAAAAGTACAAAAAGAAGTTTTGAAGGAAAAATAAAACGTTGCTACAAAGACTCGTTGTAATAAATCCTTATCAACTTTTCTTACTCTATGTTTAAGATTAACCTATGTTCAATGTGGTTTAATAACATTGTACATACTGTATATAATAGAGTACTGATATAAAAATGGCCTTTTTAGGAGTTTTGTAGACAAACCTTACGTGATAGAAAAAAACCAATATCATTTATGAACTCAGCACAAAAGCTACATAAAAATCAGTTATCAAAACTAAAACATTTGTCAAAAATATTTTTTGGAGACTTTTGTAATTATCAACAATCTGACCCAAAAATTACCTTTCATGGACAGCCATCTTGAAATTAATCTAACAATAGCGGGAATTTGTATGTTGAGTCTATTAATTTGTACAGATCTGTGTATTCATTAAATTCAGAGAATGTGAACTCTTCTAAGAATTGGAATTAGTTCTAGTTCAAATTTTTTCGTCTGAGAAGTAGCTAGTTCCAATTAAAGTTCCAACCAAAGGAATGTGAAGTTGTGAAGCCAAGTTATGTTGCTATGCAAACTGTCAGTTGTTACTCTTCAGTTGGTCAACATGAATTCGCCCTAAGACTGAGTGGGGTACAATGTATATAATATATGAACAATGAGTAAATAACACTCATGAAAATAAAATCATGCGATCCTGATCACTGAGTTGAGATTCCGAATTCGATGTGGGGGACACTTCCGATTTTCAACGCTTCTGTGTTCAGTTAAAGAATACCAAAACGGAAAACTTTCGTTCGACTCGGAATAGGCCAGATTTTGAGGACACAGAACTCGAATCAAGAAGCTTATAGAAAACGGCCGCGCCTTGGAAAAGGGATATCTTTCAAGCCCTTGAAGAGGAACATGTTCTAGTTTTGTTTCATTGCAAAGAACACGTTCCCGGTCTGTTCTATTAAAGAAAGAAAACATTTTGAGTCCGTTTCCTTGTCTCGGGTTGTTTACTTAAAAAGAAACCCACATTATGGGTCCATTTCCGTGATAAAGGAACACGTTTCGGGTCTGCTTCTCTGAGAAAGGAGCACATTTTGGGTCCGTTCCCTTGAAAGCAATGTTTTTTCTCCTAAACTCCGGTTTATTCACCTGTCCTTGATGCCCGGCGCTTGTTGTTTGAGAGATTTATTATGCAGTAATATATCAGTGAATACCTGGTTTAACTGCTGAAAGTAGAAGCCACATGCATCAATTTAACTGTTTGTGGTAAATACCACTGTGTTTATTGATCACCCGTAGCTGTTCATTATGAACTTGCCACGGATATCATTAACAAATCATGATAGCCTACGGTGTTTTTTTACGATCGCCACTAATTTGTGTGATAATAGGAATATTTGGTGTGCTGTGTAATTAGTTTTTAGCTATAGTTTTGAGTGTTCCCGTTAATTTGAAGTTAATTATCATTGCCATGTGTCATCCAATTTAGGTTGACCTCATATAGGAGAGAAACAAATTGACGTTTTGATAACTACTACTGTGACACCCTTATAGCGGTATAATGTCACGGGCATTTTTAGCCTACTTTCGATTTTTGCAAAAAATGAAAGTAGACTTATGAGATCAACACAGGGCGAAAAAAAAGTGTGTCTGTCTGTGTGTGTGTATGTGTGTGTGTGAGTCTGTGTGTGTGTATGTGTGTGTGTGAGTCTGTGTGTGTGTGTGTGAGTGTGTGTACTCTGAATGTCTGTCCCCCCCTATCAATTCGAACACGGTGAATGCGAATTGAACGAAATTTGGTACAAAGGTAGCACTAGCAAAGGACACCTCAGTGTCATGTTTTATATCGCCGCCATCTTTACTAAAACTGAATGGCGGCCACTCAAACGTTCAAAACGTAAAATCAAATAACGACTAACCAAATCATCCAATCTCTACCAAATTTGGTAACAACATACCTTCGTATAGGATGCGTCTTGTGACCAAACTACAAGGTCGTCCGCCATACCATTTCAGGATGGCGGCCGTGCGAATTATGCAAACTTTATAATCCATATCATGGGACCCACCAGTTCCGATTATCGAGCCGAGAATCGTTTTAACTGTTCTAAAGGAAGAGGCACGTACGAAATTAAAAGTTTATTTTGTAATACTATAGTGCAGACGTGATTTTAAAAAGCTCAGCTGATTCATTAATAAGACAAGATGGCAGCGGATATCTTGTGCCTGACTTATATTTCACTAATTTGAGTATTGAATGCAATATAGCGTACTGATAAAAAATAAATAAACTTTGTATGAAATGCTTTATATATAAATAATATACTCCAGTGATGAAATCGTTTAGTATAAATCATTATTTGCTAACAAGTTCTATGTAAGTCATTTTAAATAGAACAATATTCGTTGACACAATTAGCTCAGTGGTAGAGCGATAGCCTGTCGCTCAGATTCCTATGGTTCAAACCCGATCAGAGCTAGTTTTTTTGCTTGAAATGTTATATGTTTATTGTTTTGTAATGACTCAGATGTTTTAAAATTAAGCGTTATATTGTGCAAATTATGGTGTAAAATATATATTTAATTAAAACATAATTCGCCAGCAGATTTACTCGAGACATCTAGCTGCCAAAAAGGTAACTTCCAGATTTTATTGAAAAGTTTCTTCTTCTGGCCGCTAGAATGCACTCGCTCTGTTAGGATTATATTGTTCGATATTTCACCACTAGATGTCCCGACTAGTCTACGTGGGGATCCATTGATTACTATACCATTATCATTCTATGCGCATCGAATTTGAAGAATGACAAGTTGATACTACGATACATTTTAACTTTTTATTTTAAAGGGTTTGTAACAGCCTATTTTGCGTTACTTGAAAATGTTATTAAGCGTTATATTGTCCACATTATGGTGTAAAATATATATTTAATTAAAACATAATTCGCCAGCAGATTTACTCGAGACATCTAGCTGCCAAAAAGGTAACTTCCAGATTTTATTGAAAAGTTTCTTATTCTGGCCGCTAGAATGCACTCGCTCTGTTAGGATTATATTATCGAAAATATCCACATAGTTTGTATACACACGTCTCTGTAGGGTCATGGAAAGATTTGTTAATTCAATTAGGGTTGTGAAAGCCATGCACAACCAGACGTGTAAAGACATGCCTCAACTCAAAGTTGGATGTTGCCCACGGCAGGTCGTAATAATAATAATAATAATGTTATTGGTTTTACATCCCTTTTAACTACTGCTGCTTTTAGAGACACCGGGGTGCCGGAATTTTGGCCCGAAGGGGATCTTTAACGTGCCAGTAAATGTACTGACACGGCTCCCTCGCATTTGTGCACCCTCAAATGCCAGCTGACTGCGCCAGGATACGAACCTGCAACCTAGGGCCCAGCAAGCGAGAACGTTACCGCTGAGCCACGCCGCCAGTCCGGTCGATTATGTCTCCAGATCCATAACATTCTTGATATACTTCTTATCTTTCTTTCTTTCTTTCTTTCTTTCTTCAATGATGGTAGCAGTTTTTATCTAGGTCGTGGCGTTTGGTAGAGGTAAATCGTTTCTAAGGTCTTCAACAAAGAATAGTTCTATTATACTCTTTGATAATAACAACGAGTTATAACTATACTCATACATTTAGGAGAAAGTAGGCTATATGTTCTTTACTGAACATCTTGTTTATTATTTCCACCATTTTAACTAATTGAATTATTCCGACACACGTCTACTTCATTTCAGTTCTTACTGAAGAGAAATATTTCAAATTTCAAAGGCTTAGATATACCTAGCAGCATAGCCGAGCATGTTCAGTCACGCTACAAGACAGAAGTGGTGAGCTGAAGCAGATAGGAGATTGGAGATTTAATTCCAGACACCAGCCTGATTATGGTTTTATCCCGAGATTTTACACACTCCCTCCTGCAAATGTCAACTGTATTACATGTCCCAGGGCACAGATCTCAATCCTAGACCTAAATAATTACAATTAAACATACTGCTACAGTCATTTCAATAACACAGGGTATCAGACAGGGATGATGAGCAAATATGTCCCAAACTTTTTAACCTTCAGAGTGTTATCGACGAAACGGTTTGCCACTGCGCGCGCCCTTTTAGTTCCACATTCCAGCTGTTTGATGCGTGTTATTTGACAGTAGACTTACCTACTCTTTGGTGATAGTCCATAGAAGCATTTACTTTGAATTTTTAATCTCAATGGTAATGCGAATTGCGCTATTCACTTGTTCAAATAGATTGAACAGTTTGACTTCTGTTTGACTTCTGTGCGTTGTAATAACTAAGGCCCTCAAGGAGGCAGGGTGTATGTAGCCCCACCACTTCTGGTGCACCCTGGATAATGCTACACCCTCAAGGGCACACGGCCGGTGAGTTTGGGGGTTGGCGATCCCGAGGGATTCCTGAGCAGGGTCAGTTTTGTCCCCCTTTTTCCTCTGACCTTGGGGCGGGCCCTCTCCTCTTTCCCCTTTCCTATCCGCCTTTCATGGCTCTCCTTCCTTCCAAGTCCCTCAATCCTCATTCTTCGAGGTTTCAGGGCACTTCTTTCCTTCCTGTCCTTTATTTGCCTTATCCTTTATTTGTTTACCATTTCTTCTTCTAGTAAATTATATAAGTTTGTAGTTTGTATTAGTTATAGTTTTCATTCTCATCTCATATTTTACTATCATCCAAACCATTAGGTGCCGATAACCTAGCTGTTAGGCCCCTTGAAATAACAATTATCATCATCATGTAATGGCTGACAAGAGACCAAGTTGTAGTTCAAATAGTGACGATTCTAAACGAACCCAGGAGGGGGCATGGAGGGTATATCGTTCCTAAAAGTCTGCTTTGTCACCCCTAGTGAAAGGCTGTTTAGCCCGTCACTACATCAGACAGTCTTTACCTACATCCAGTTCAACTATCCCTCCGGAAATTATTTTTCAGTGTGCCCCTGAAGAAAATGTATTTGAGTAGCCTACATGTGTTTAAAATGTAACCATTAGGAGAAGGAGGAATATGTTAAGTTGATGTAGAATGGGGCTAAGATGTGTGGAAATAACCCAGGACAGGGGTGTTTATTCATCTGGAAATAAATAGCAGTTAAAAAGTTAATTGTAGGATGAAAAAAAAGAACAGAAGCAGCAGAAGCAACAATAACATCAGGGTTTACATAGACTTTAAACTAATACATTTATATTGAAATAGTCCTTATATTATGCCCAGAAATCAAAAATGACCAAAAATATTACATAAAAAATCATGGAGTCGTTTAGGGAGTTAGAATATCGTGGTCATCAAGAAAATGAATCTTGCATCTTAGGCTTATGTTAGAAAGGATACTGGAAGAAGACTGGGAATTAATTTGAAAACGTTAATGCGGAAGGTTTGGGCTGGAAAGGCGAGGTTGGGAATAACAACGCTGTAACTCAGCAAGATGAAGCAGTTCGGTTCCTTGTTAGTGATGTGAGATTTTTGAAGTTTTGAAAACACCTACAGCAGATCATATTCCACGTAGAAAAGAGGTCCCGAGGCCAAAGATCGTGAGGTTAAAATACAGTAGACGTAAAACTACAAGCTTGCTGTTTTTTGCTCTTGGGAAGACAAGAGACTGCACTGTAACTCTACAAGTCCCAAGCTACAGTACCATAAGGGTATAGCAGGAGGGCAGATGTAATTAGGAAAGGGTTAGAGGAGTTAATGAGAAATGAAATGAATGCAGATGAAGGAAATTGGACAAGGAGCTGAAATGAAGTGTCCGTGACTTGTTAGAGTGCATCCTAGCACCCTAGCATTGGCCTAGCATAGGAAATGGGAAACCACAGGAAAACCTTTCAACAACGGCTGCCGGTGTGGTTGAAAACCACTCGTCTTTAATATAATCTGCCCCCATTGTCTTTCACCTTTATACGCGTAGCTACTGCAGTCAGTATTGCTGATTTAGTACAGTGAATAAATCATGGGTAAAGTTTTGTAAGTACGATGAGCATTCAACAAATCGCTAAGAATTGCCAGCTCAGGGCAAAAAAGGAAAAAAAAAAAAAGAACAGAATGCATAACTTCTGAAGAATGCGCAGAGGAAAGGGAAACATTCTAAGGTGCCTGCATTGCATACGATCCGAGAGACAACACTTCTAGCACATTTTGTAAGAGTAACAATACTGTATACTTGATTATTATTCCGTCCAGAATCGGCCACGCACGCTAGAAGGTGCTGGACCGCCAGTTAGCGGTCTCTTGAATGCTGGGGCATTGGTAAAATTGACCCTGTGTAAGTACCATAATTTATAAATTTAACTTATTTATTTCCCATATAAGTGTATATTTTACCTAGTTTGTATTGTTGTGTTAAGGGGCGGCACAGCAAAATCATCTGTCCCTATATTTTATCTAGCTCAATAATATTGTCCGTCTGATATAACTGGGCTCTGATCAATGTTTTGACAGACTGAAGAGTAACCTAAGCATAGGGTTAAGAATAATTGAAAGATAATAATTGTACAGTATTATCGTGTAGGAAGCCATTTTAGCCTATTTTCATTTATGAAAAAAATAGGGTTATGAGGTCACCTTTTGTCCGTGCTTGTGTGTGTGCGTATGACTGTGTGTGTGTGTCCCCACTAATAAAATCTAAACGGCTGGAGCGATTTAAATGAAACTCGATAAGGACATAGTACTATCTTGCCTGAACCCGCCTGAGCCCTTCAAATATAAATACGGCTCACCAATCCAACATGGCGGCTGTGCGAAATATTTCACTCACATTCTATATCTCCGTAACTACTACTGATATAAGCTACAAATTTTGTTTGGTGATATAAGGCACTACTAAAAATTCATCGATGCAGTTTTCAGAAACCTGTTAAGTACAAAACCAACATGGCGGCCAAGTAAAGTTAAAACATTTAAATGGACGTTTCTCGCGATTTAACCATCCGAGCGCAGTAGAAATTGGTGCAGCAAATGTTTATACACATTGTAATGCACTGACATCTAATTTAGTTTTATTGTTTACATAAGCTCAAGATGGTAGCTGTGCGAAATTTTAAATTTAAGTTTTTATTTCTTGTGTCCT
The DNA here is from genome assembly GCA_946902985.2 of Meconema thalassinum. Classification (NCBI taxonomy): domain Eukaryota; kingdom Metazoa; phylum Arthropoda; class Insecta; order Orthoptera; family Tettigoniidae; genus Meconema; species Meconema thalassinum. Next base: position 263,869,479 of record OX336390.1, on the reverse strand, counting down.
AATCATGCGATCAAAGTCAACGTTTGTGTAATGAACCTACGTTATAATCCTCATCTAATAGTACATAACTCTATGTCCTCCATATACAAAAATCCAATATGGCACCCATCCGAAATATTTAGATGGTTTTCAATATCTTCGAATCTATTACAGCAATCAAACTGAAAGTTTGTATGATGATAGAGGCAATTAATATAAGTAGGATATCTGAGAACAGGCTATTTAGTTCTTCATGGAACTACTTATTCAGTGTTGCCTTAGTAAGAGAAATTTTATGTTTTTCAGTTGGTCAACACGATTTTACCCAAGTGTAATGGGTGGTTCCCTAATTCTGAATTCTGAGATTAATAAGTACACTTGGATACAACATTGCATTTCGATAATACTCGTACGGTGTCAGCAACCTATTAATTTGGGGACTTTTAGGCCATCCCCTCTCAAATTTCAACGGTTTGCTTGCACTGCCACCTATCAGTGAAATCTAAACTCTGTTGAATGACCTGTGAATGGAATTTAATTAATTTTGTCGAATAACTACACCATAATGTGACACGAGAGGTCTTTTGCGATATCGTACTTCTCAGAGTGCCGTAGACTTTTCCCTATCCTTTTAAAAATCGAATGTCAGTCTGGAATTGATCCCACGACCTGCGGCTCATGAAGGGGACACCTACCACTGATCCACGTTTAAGATATAAAATAGTTACAATCCCTATGAATCTACCAGATTTCCGTGACGTGTCGTCCATCATAGTTGAGGTCCCTGGATGTGATGTTCACCACGGGATGTGGGTTAATCAGGGGTCAGCAGTTGCTGTGTTCGAGCCCCCGCAGGCTCATGCGGGGGACTGCCCTCCGCACAATCGGGGTGAGTTATAGTCTTAGCAAAGCCTGGCAGTGAACGCTCTGTAACACGACAGAAAGCAAAATAATACATCGTATCTAATAATGCTGCCAAGCAGTAACATACAATGGATTTAACTAACTGGATATTTAGTTGAATTGTGGAAATTTGAAATCATTCTTTTTTCAGTGTTGTCAATACAAATTGTCGTTTACTGCTTTTCAGTCGGTCAACACGATTGTGCCCAATGAATTGGGCGGGGTACAAGTTATAAATATGTAAACACACTCCTGGAATTAATTGAAAATCCACAGCCTGCTTCCAGTCGACCAACCGGGTCAGGGATGGAATGAATGAAGCCCCCCATCTAGCGGCGAGGATATGAACTGTGCCGGCTGCCGAAGCCTGTCGCACTCCTCGGAGGCAATGCTTAAATGAATGACAGATGAAATGAAATGCTAGTGGAGAGTGTTGCTGGAAATAAATTTTGACAGGGAAAACCGGAGTACCCGGAGGAAACCTGTCTGCCTACGCTTTGTCCAGCACAAATCTCACATGGAGTGACCGGGATGTGAACCACGGACCCAGTGGTGAGAGGCCGGCGTGCTGCCGCCTAAGCCACGGAGATTCACTCCTGTAAAAAAATTACATGTATTGATTAGTTAACACATTGTTATTGCCTATTTAATTGAGATAACTAATTAATACATGTAATTTTTTCCAGGAGTGTGTTTATATATTGATAACTTGCACCCCGCCCAATTCATTGGGCACAATCGTGTTGACCAACTGAAAAGAAGTAAAAGACAATTCAGTTGAAAGGATAACTCAGATATAGAGAGGTCCTGATATTTGACTCCAGGCCACAGCACACTTCTTTGCTATCAAAATCCTTGAACATTCTCATAAACGATGTGAAATTGACGTGTGTTTCGTCATTTGTGGCCATTAGAGGTTAAAATGGTGGACATCCATTGTATTTGCACTGACTACTCCAAACATTTCAAAGTGGTTAGCTTACTGTTATGTTCACATTTCTGAAACGCGCAGACCAATAGCTCTTGGCAATTGCTCCCTTCCCTCCTCCCCCCCCCCCCCCCTCTCGCTACCTTCTTACATACATTCACACTTTCCTCCCCAGACAACACTCCACACACGACGGTACTTGTAGCTCACCCCATGGGTGTCCGCATAGAAGCAGCTACAAACTCTGGCGAGTCGAACATGTCCTTGGATACTCCCGACTCTAAAAGCCATACGCTAAAAATATCCTTCTTACAAAGGTAGCCTCGAGTTCGATACTCGACTCCGTTAGATATTTAGTTGTTGTTAATTCATTTTAGGGGCTTGGGGCATCTTGGTCATCAGTGCCGTTTAGTTGGGTGTGTGTTGAACTTGCCTGATAGCCTGTATTACTGTGATGACTGTAGTAGTGTGGGTAAACAGTATCAGGCATAGGCGCCTCGGGACTTGAATTGAGGTACTATCCAGCATTTTCCTAGAGGGAGTGTGGAAAAACCAAACTCATGATAGCCACTGTCAGTGCCGGGATTCAAACCTGGACTGGATGTAGCTGCCGTCGCGGCCGTGGTGCACGATTTAACGAGCACGGGACATTAGATATTTAAAAGCAAGGAAGGGAGCTTGTAGTTAATCTCATGATCCTGAACCACAGAACTTCCATTATTACATTGAATTCGAACAACAGGACGTGATATTTCACTAAGAAAATCTCACATGCATTGACAGGGAATCGGACCCAGTCTGCCTTGGTGAGAGGCAAGCAGCTTGACCACTACACCACCACGTCAAAGATATATGAGATCTTACATGAGTACAGGCACTTATTTATCAATGTCCTGTGAAGATAACTGATTATCTGTTTTATATGGTAAATAGTATCACGAGGCCTAAACATCTAGGAAATAAGGCTGAGGGTGTCGTCGCACTAGCGACACGCCCCTCATAATCTGAAGGCCATGAGTTGGGTGGGAGTCGTCCTTGGATATATGTGGTCCTCTGAGGCCCAATTGCAGAGTAATAATAATTATAATTCTTAATAAAAAATGCCAGTGAACGCATGAAGGAATATTGGAGACAGAGGAAACTCCAGGCAAAGGATAAGAAAAAGAAATAAAGTTGTTGCGTGATCCTAAGTGGTCAATTCGCTTGAAAAAAAAATCATAATATAAGAAAAAGACTTTTACGTTTCTATGGACATATGGTTAGAATAAATAAACACATTTTTGATAAAATATATAATCTGAAGAGCCAAGGGGGTTACAACAAGCAGATGAAGGAAGAACTCCTGAGGCTAGGAATTACAGATGACGACTGTCGAGACAGAACACAATTCAGGGAAATAATTTCGAAGGTTCTTGTGGGAGAGACGAGAGATCGCAGGGGAGGAAGATGGACAGCAGAGACAAAGGCGCAACTCTCTGAAAGAATGAAGGAAGTGTGGAGGAAGAGAAAGGAAGAACGAACTATGAGAAGGAAATGAAATGCTATTTGCGTGGTGTTTACTTTTGGCCGGTTTGCATAAAGTAATGTAATGTAATGTAATAATCATAATAATACTATCTGAGGTATGCTACATAGCTTTGCTGTCCAAACCACAGTACAAAGTTTACTTGGCTATGTGATATTTTGGTGACTACGCTATATAGCCTATATGTAAGAGATTTGGAATGTGAAATATCAGTAACCACATGGGGACTATACCACAGGCCTATTTGATTTAAAAACACGCTTCAAGTTCAGCTCGATACTGTGCGGTGGTAATGAATGCTCTCAGGCTGGAAGTGTTTAAAGGACTGTGCGGAGCAGGAAATGAAACAGAGGAAATTGATTACACATAATTTCTCTAACATAACATTCCAAGCGGCTTGATGGCTCAGGGAAAATGAGACTAAAACAGCCATTTCTAATTTCGTCAATAAGTAAGATCAATCTGGGCTATATGACGCACCATTTTATTTCATTACTTAAAAAAGTAAACCAACACCAAAAAGAAGTATTACCCTATTGGCATGCATGCAACATCATCATCTCTAGAGATAACCTCACTGCGACTTCTCCTCGTATCCCCATTTCTTTAAGATCTTTCTAGACGTTAAAGTACCATGGCATTATCGTTTTCGGTTTCGTCCATCGGGAGTCTATCATCCGTCATATATGATTGTAGAAGCATACTCTGCGTTTTCGCATTGTGTCTGTGAATTATAATTATTATTATTATACACCGGCCACGGTGGCCAAGAGTGATAGCACGCTAGCTCGTGCCTCGCTGGCCTCGTGGGTTTGAATCCCACCTCGGCCGTCCTGAAAATGGATTTCATGGTTTCCCATTTTCACCACCAGGCAAATGCCGGGACGGTTTCTTTCAATAACTTAGGTCAAAGGTCGACTTCCTTCCAAAATCCCTTTCCTGCCTCTTCCTTAAATAGACCCAAGTTAGCGGTCGTCTGGCGATTGGCCTGTCACCATCCCCAGTTGTATCTGCGGACAAAGTGTGTTCAGCTTCCAGACACAGTCCTTGTGACGGTGAGGAATGATCCCAAGCACAGTCCGTGGGTAAAGCCGAGCTGGGAGGATAAGCAATTAACACATTTATTATTATTATCATTATTATTATTATTATTATATATTGGAAGATTCATAGATACATAATAAAATAAACTTTGTTAAAATAGATAATTACGAGTAGGCCTATCAATAGAGGGGAGATTTATTTTAATATTAGCATATTTTATTCCTTGACAGATAAACATAGCCTACTGTATACATGTTGGAAATAAATGTATTTCATGCAATTGAGAATCGATTTGTAAGGTTTTATAATGTATGCAAGTGCATACTTAAGGGCTTAAAGAATATGTGCATACCTATTGATGCACATATTTCAATTTTACGCCGTGACTTTCTTGAAATTTACATCCTTCCCAATGAAACTTTTAATACAAGAGAAAGCACTCCAACCAAGTTTCTCTTTATTGCCAGTTTCCTTTTACAAAAGCACGAGTGATGGTCGTATGTTGAAAACCCTCAAGAGCACCGACCATGTGAACGTCACTTCATTGGGACCGTGTAATCCGCTGTTAGGCATGGACCTCAGTTTGTACCAACAGATGAAAAACGAATTTCTTTCGATGGAGGTGTTTGTTTTTGCTGTTCATCAAAATGACGGTTGCGACCTCGTGTTGCGTGCAGCTCCGTTAATTTTCTATTTATTAAAGCATTTTTAGTCTATTTTCGTTTATGAAAAAAAAAAGGGCTTGTGAGATCACCTTTTGTCCGTGTGTGTGTGTGTGTGTGTGTGTGTGCCCTCCTAATAAAATGTAAGCGGCCGAAGCGATTTCAATGAAACTCGGTAAGCACATACGTACTACTACTTCGTCCGACCTCGACCGTACCTTTCAAATTTTAATATGTTTCACCAATTTTGAACTATTACTGATATAATTTCTTATGGTGTTTGAGAATATTACTATTAGTTCACCTATGTGATCTGAAAATCCTGTTATGTACAAAACCAACATGGTGACCAAGAGAAGTTAAAATATTTAAATGGCATTTTCTCGCGATTTATTCATCAGAGTAAAGTAAAACTTGGTACGGCACACACTTATACATGATTTAAGCTATTGGCATCTAATTTTATCCAATTGCTTTAAAAACTCAAGATGGCAACTGTTCAAAATTTCATAATTATTATTTTATTTTTTGATCCTAATCAAGCGATCGAAGTGAACGTTTGTATAATGAACCTAATGCCATTGGTTCGTCACAGAAGGATGCCACCTAGCGGAAGGAGTCTTAATCACCGAAATTGTAACTATATATATTCTAGCACATAACTTCTCACTGTAATGGTATTGGTGAAGACATAGACTGTGAATCAAATGCTATTTAGTATAGGCCTATCACATGTAAAATAGACAGGACAGTTTTAATGGAGAAGACCAGTGGGATATATGAAAATAAGCTTTCTTCACGAAACTACTTGCGATTTGTTGCAAGACGTGTCTGCGGTTATGTTCCCCATTATTGGTATATTACCGTACTTGTTTGTACTGCGAAGAACATTTGTCTGAAGTGTTGATAACAGTTAATGAGAGATCTGATTAAGCATCATCACCGGCTCTCTTATTCCCTACCAACCTTAATGTTAAATTTTTGTTAAAGAAGTGTACATTCATTGTCTACAGTCTTGTATTTCACTTCGTCCATTCCATTTTATTGACATTTGTTGATGGATACGACGCTGGTGTCTGAGAAAGAAGGAGTTAGAAAAGTGACGTTACACATTTCTTAACAAGAAGTTCCGTGACGAACTAAAGAGCCTACTTTTCTTAAAATTTAAGATTCATGCCAATGATTAATCTATATGGATCTATCTAGAATAATGACGAAATTTAGTTGGTAATATCGCAAGTTCTAATTAGTTACCAAGGCGGTCCGGGTTCGATTCCCGGTCAATGCATGTGAGATTTTCGAAGTGAAATGCCATGTCCTGTGGTTCGGATTCCACGTAAAAAGGAGGTCCCGTGGCTCATAATCACAAGATTCACGGTCACGTAAAACTACAATCTTCCTTCCCTTCCTTCCTAATTAGTTCGAAATACTGTATACCTGGCATACTGTAGCCTAATAGAGAACTACAGTTGGCAGCCCTGGCGACTGAATATATTCTTAGTTCCATCTCTTAAGGTACAGAATACAAAATTTGGTTGAAGTCCAATGGATAGCATGGACGTTACATGCAGTTAAACATTGGATCCAGCAGTGCGCGTAAAATCATGTTGGCAACAATGACATACATGTATTGGTCAGAAATAATCTGAAATAATATGATCTATTGTTGTGTCAATTTTGAATGAAATCCATTAGTTAGTATAGAAGTTACATGCATTTTAAAATTGGACCTATCAGCAGGCTTATAATCATGTTGGCAGCACTGACGTATATTAGTTACTTAAATTAATCTAGAATGCCAGGTACTATACGTGTGCAAAGTTTAGAGCTATTGGCTTGCATACTTTCTGATATATTGATCTTAGGGTAAGAAAAATAGAGACATCAATTATTAACAGCTGGCAGACCTGGTTACTCTTAAGAATCGGCATAGTCATATCTGTTATAGTACACATAGCACACATGAAATTTGGTTGAAATCCAAATGATAGTATAGAAGTTACATGTATTTAAAGTTGGACCTCTCAGCAGGCTTAGAATCTTGTTGGTAGTACTCACGTATATAAGTTACTCCAAATTAATATAGAATGTCAGGTACTATACGTGTGCATAGTTTAAAGCTTCGGCTTGCATCCTTTCTGATATATGGGTATTTGGATAAAAAAGAGAGCATTTATTAACAGTTGGCAGGCTTGATGGCTCTTAAGAATACGCTCAGTCATATCTGGTTATGTACGCATAGCACATACGAAATTTAGTTGAATTCCAATTGATAGTGTAGAAGTTATATGCATTAAAAATTGAAATTATCAGCAGGCTTATAATCATTTAGGCAACACTGCCATGTATGGCCTCCTGGAAATTAAACTGCAATATTATTATCTATACGTATGACAATTTTGAAATAGCTCCCATTCATACCTTCCAAGATATCCTACATGGAGCTCAATTTTCAATTGCGATTTTTCAGCAGTTGGTAGCACTGACATCATTTTCAAATATGGCCGTGAGATATAGTACTCGAGAGCGGAACGTGGCTTTTACCCTACCACTTCGATTAATCATATTCAGGGAGTCAATACAAATTGAAATTAATGACAATTAACATCTAAATTACGAAAATATGAGTATTTATTTCGATAACATTTCTTGCTCATTCAACGACAGCAGCCTAGTTTCCTTGACATCATATTACGCAGCCACTGTTGCCAACATGGGAAATACAAAATACACCATATAGGTGTAATAGGCAATAGGTCTGAATAAATATTATTGATGCATGAGTACTCCCACGGTGCGTGACCAAACTTAGGAGTGCATATAACTTATTTCTAACGCTACATAGTAATTATGGTGAACTTGCCGCGAACAGCGCCTACAGTAGCGTATGCGCGGGGTTGGCTATATGCTTCTTGTCCCACAATTCACACGGATACTGGCGGACATAGCTGGAATTTAGTATAGAAGTCGTGATAAAAGAAAGGGGCGAAGGAGACAGCGGAGGAGTCAACATCCCTCACTAGATCATGTCCAGAATTTTTATTCATCATTACAAAATATATTTTGGCTAATGGGAAATTTTAACAGCACATTTCATCTCGTATACCGTTACTCATTTTATAGTTGTACGTTGATTCATTTTAGGGGATTTGGACATCTCGGTCATCAACCTCGTCAAACTCCTTTTACTGAATATGTGCTTGTAACTATTAATGTCTTTTGTATTGTATGTCTACCCCTTATTATTCCCATTTTCCAACGGGGTCGGGGATGAGATGCGATGGAAGTCTTTGTGGCGGATGATTTTTACGGCCGGATGCCCTTCCTGCCACCAACCTCATGAGAGGAATTAATGAGAGATGAAATGTATGATGTTGAATGAAACTGGGCAAGGATATGGAAGGAAACGGCCGTGGCCTGTCAGAAGGTACCGTCCCAGCATTTGCCTGGAGTTGAAAATGGGAGACCACGGAAAACCATTTCACGGACAGCCGACGGTGGGGCTCGAACCCTCGCGTCTACCGAGTCAGCAGAGAGCTTGGCCCCATGGCCTAACGCAGCGCTTTAGCGAGCGCAGCCACCACTGTCGGTGCAACTATTAATGTCTTTAGCGTACATTAATCCACTCCCTAACTATTACTAATAATTTTGATTCCAGAAAATTGACAGAAGATAGGAACCACTAGCGTACTACTACACCACTCTGAATGCTATAGCCTACTACTCAAGGTTAGGAACTACGAAGATTGACTGAAATTACATTCTAGTTGTAGCTGCAATTCAGTCTCTTTCGGAAGTGTTATCAGCCGCCATATTTTGGTGTCACATCGAGTGCTTTTTGTCGCACCATCAACTTGAGCGTTCGCTTGGAGACAAAAACAACAAATATCTGGAGAGAAATATCACTGCTCATGTTCCGAAAGTGAAATCCAGTTATAACTCCTTGGTAAAGTTCGGAGTTGTGTAACTCAATAGACGGTAGTAACGCTCTCTCATGCGATGTTTGTGTACTGATAACGGGTGTATATTTTCCTTCGAGAGAGAAACCACCACAGTTCATGGGAACAAATAAGATGGCTCCGATTTGGGATTGAAGAGCTAGAAGCCATTTTCAGAGTTGCTACAGTAATCTATTAGAAGAAATGCTCTTCATTAACTTAACATGATTCTGCCCGATTAGATTGGACGCGGAATTAAATGATTAAATAATTAATTTCCTCAATTTGTTCAAAAAATGTGTAAATAAATGAAAAAAAAAAATATGTAGTATAATTGCTTTCAGGTATTGAAGTAGTTAAATGTAATTTCCCGCAAATTCTTGGCAAATTCTCACAGACTGACAGTGTCTCTGACATGTTAAAGTCATTGGGATGGGAATCCCTTCACAACAGAAGGCACAGAAGATGACTCCAGCAGATGTACAAAGCATACACAGGGGAGCCGGTCTGGAATGAATACGAAACAGAACGCATGAGCCAGATTAATGGGTAGGAGAGATCACGCGCACAAAATTAGGCCCAACATTAGAAAAAGAAAGCAAACACAAACGAATTTTGATAAGTATTCATTTATCAGTAGGGGCATTGAAACATAGAATATAAGTCTTAGAACCTTTCCATAACAAATTAATAGTTTTCCAGAAGAAAATGAATATTGTATTCAGAGAACACAAATACATTTTGGAGAACAATTGAGATATCTGTAAATATCTTGTTACCACCAGGTTTTGCCTAACTGTAGCAGTATAAATGAAAATGAAAATCCACAGCCTGCTTCCTGTCGACCGACCGGGTCAGGGATTGGAATGAATGAAGCCCCCATCTAGCGACGAGGATATGAACTGTGCCGGCTACCGAAGCCTGTCACACTCCCCTGGGGGCAATGATTAAATGAATGATAGAGGCAATGAAATGATAGTGGAGAGTGTTGCTGGAATGAAATTGTGACAGGGAAAACCGGAGTACCCGGAGAAAAACCTGTCTGCCTCCGCTTTGTCCAGCACAAATCTCACATGGAGTGATTTGAACCACGGACACAGCTGTGAGAGGCCGGCGTGCTGCCGCCTAAGCAACGGAGGCTCACAGCAGTATACATAAATAAATAAATAAATAAATAAATAAATAAATAAATAAATAAATAAATAAATAAATAAACATTAATTAATTAATTAATTAATTAATTAATTTAGAAATTATATACATAAATAATAATAAACAAATAAACAAATAAATAAATAAACACATAAATAAATAAATAAATTAAAAGACGCCAAGTTCATTAATAAGAGAAACGAGAAAATAGTGCCATATTTTATTTAAGAAAATTGAAATTCTATTAATTCTAGTATTAAAGTTATTTGAAATTGATTTATAATGATAAATACATTATAAATGTAAATAGAACATGAACATTTAAATTAAAATATACTGTATAATAGATAATAGATCCTGAGTTCTTTGCTTGGTTTATATTTTCGTTCTCAATTTTAACGGTATGTCTGCCGCTCAGAGTTTTAAATGTAGCGTGAGAATATTGCAACGGCTTCCAGATCTTATTCATGCACCAGACAGCCCTTTTTCTGTTAAACATTTGTGAACCTTCATACATTTCAATTGCGTCTCTGTTAAGTCTGGCGTGGTAGTTTGTTGTTCTAAAGAGAATTTCGTCGTTGTCAAATCGGATTGAATGTTCTCATTCTCAAGTATGTTCTGCTACAAGGGATTTATCTGTTTATTGTAGTTCGCAGTATCCTTTAATTCTCCTTTTTATACTTTGTTTAATTGTGCCAATATTCACTTGGTCGCATGTTGATCATACCTTCTTTAAATCTGTGAAAATAAACATTCGTTTCCTTTTGTTTGCAGGTTGCACACGCATCAGAAAGGCAACATTACCACGCTGTTGATGATGAACATGCCAATGTGGCTGGGCAGTTACTTCAAAACTCATCGGATACCAAATTTGGATTAACATGGTGTAACACATTAGTGATATCATTTCGGCACACTTTGATTTTGTAATATCAAGTCATATAGGCTATAGTGAGTTTCATTATTTACGTATTATAAATTTAATGCAATGTGCGTTTATAACGACACTATTTGGGCTAAAATGCCTCCGTTAAGAAGTTTCTGTACAACTTGTAGAGGTTCAAACAAGATACATGAAGACAGTGAAGAAGCGAAACATAATATTGGAACAAGATGTTTATCGTTCTATCAGTTTAATAAAGCATCGTAAAAGTGTTGTTTTAGGAGAAAGGTTGAAGATGGCGAAGTGTTTGAGTGATAGGAAGTGATATAACCGTGTAGTTTGCGTTGGGAATTAAAACTTGGCAATTTCATAATTAGTGAATTGATTATAAACCCACAGGTGTTAATATGACTGTGGAGATTGACAGGTTTTTAAGGACGTAATACGGACCAAATGATACACATTAGGCCTATGTTTCATGTACAATGCAAAGTTTCTTCCGGATTAGCAAATATTTTTCTTAAAAGTTCAAGAATTGTTTTGGGTTGCACACTGCAATTCTTCAAACAGAAATCAATATAAGTGGTAGTATGAGGTAGGTACGATGGACCAGAGAAACAATTGGGTTACTCCGCCACCTCTCATCAACAGTAGCTGCTCCAACTCACGTCCTCTGTCGGAAGATTACTTCAACGTGGTCACCCTGTGGGGTCTCACCCAAGCACTGCTTATCCTTCTCCTGTCTGCTGGCATCCTGGGAGCCAACCTACTGGTGATAGTGGTGATCAACAGCCGCAAATACTCCAAGTACATCCATGCACAGGTAAGATTACAACCAGCTATTTAGAGCTTGTCTTGCATATACTGTTATTCTTTCAGGGCTTAGAACGCTCTTATAAATTTTCACATTGTGAATATCACTATACGGTATAGACATTTTTGGAGAACGCACCCCCTATTCACGCTTTTAGGCAACATTTCTAATAACTCACTGGAAGCGACTAGCACAGGAAGTGACCCAATGAATAAGGGAAGGGCAACCAAAAATAAGAGGAAAATGTTAATTTGGGAAGAATGTACAATGAACCAAATTCTCAATGCACCACGGGCTATGAAGGGCAGTATTAGAGAGTAAAGATCACGTTAAATAGCTGGGTGCCCTGAATATGAACTTTAATTTTGTACGTGGCGAATGATAGAGATCGGTTTGTAATAGTTGAGAAGGTCCATGAACCATTAGCATTCACTCACTTAAAGATAAGTGGTTCATAGCCATCTATAATTTGTTAAATATAAGCCAGAGATTTATGTGGAAACAGTTAGAGATTGAAATGGTGGTTCATTATACAAAGTTTGACTAAATCACTTTAATATGATACGACAAATAAAAAATATATGCTTAAAATATCTTGAATTTGTGTAAACAACTGAATAACATTATCGACACAATTAGGAAAGTAAATGAAAATTGTAGGTTTACGTGACTGTGAATATTGTGATTATGAGCCACGGGACCTCCTTTTTACGTGGAATCCAAACCACTTCACTTTGAAAATCTCCATCAGCTCCACCACGCCCCCAACAACATTAGCTCTAAACAAATAATCACTGTTTCCAGTTTCATTAGGTTGGGTTGGTTAGAACGCCATAGAAGCCAATTTAAATATTTAAGCTTCACGTGTACTCTATGGCGTATTAATATTTTGAAAGCCAAACATATGAATATAATTATACATGTGCATCATAAAACAACATTTCAGTTTGATTGCTACAATAATTTCGGAGCTATTGAGTGTCCTGGTTACATATTTCGTGTGGCCACCATGATAGATTGGAAATTTGAATGAAACGTTGAAGTATTCTGTGATGGAGATAACTTAATATCAGATTTCATTAACATCTGTCCAGTTGATCAAAAGTTTGTTTTGGGGCGATGGGCTCATCAATACGCGAACAAAAGTCGATCTCTTACGCTAATAGTCCATTTGAAGAAAATAGGCTAGAATAAATAGAATTTGTATAGCTGTGTCTCCCATCCCAGTGCATCATATAAATTGGGGCCATTCATGCAAAACAAGACAATACTCATAAAATTAAGTGAATATTGGGGGGTATTTACGATGAAAATACTGTTGGACTGCACAAAATACCCCCAGAGCATTATACAGTGTACTGATGAACAGTGGGAAGATTTTCTACAACGTTGAGAATGTATTAACAGTGTGATTATCTGATATTAAACAGACACATATTTATTCGGATACATCCTTGGGCTGTTGAAGTAAGTAACATAAAATCTGATACAATTCTCTTCCTCCTTATGATGGTAACAAAGGGAGAACATTTCTCTCTGATTGTGAGCCCAGTCCTGGATCAGCCGGTAACAGCTATAACAGCTGACATGTTTTATATATTTTCTAAATATACACAGTTTATGATGAACGTTTTATTGAACTGCTAATCTTATTGCAGACATTCGTCTGTTTTCAGCCGCGGTACCTGCTGACGTCACTGGCCAGCAACGACTTCGCCATCGGTTTATTTGTGACGCCGTTCGGGTTCCTGCCGGCCGTGTATCACTGCTGGCCGTACGGCGAGATATTCTGTCAGATACAGGTATTGTTATTTACTTCTGTAGATCTAACATTCAAAATGAGCTGTAATGTTGTTCCCGTTAGATCTGTCCCTCATCACAGCCTTGGCACAGAGGAGACAACGAGTAAGAATCCATGGCCCACGTCTCAAAGAGTGATGAAGAGTGTCCGGTTGTTCAGGCATTAATAGGGTAGACTGCAAATTCATATGTGAAGTTTAGAAAGAAGTTCCACAAATAGTCCAGTCAATAAACGAATTTCACCCTACATTAGATGCGGGATCGTTTTTATTTTTTGATGTTGTTTAGGACCCTTAGGTAGTTATTAATCCAAGTTTCCGTCATCCTCCCCCCATTGCTTCGTCCGCCATCTTGAAAAGACTGTCAGAAATCGGTAGTTTTTTCAGTTTTTGGCCTCTAGCTCCTTGCCAGTTCATTTGTTTGAACATATGTTCAGATAAGAAAATGTAGATTACTAAATTTGCAACAACTTTGATTTGAAAGGTTTGTTTGTAGAACCAAGCGTATTCGAGCTACGAGAACGCGAAAAGGGCGAAAATTGGCGATTCGGCAAATTTTTCACTTTCGCTCCACTTTCCATCGCAAAACCAGGGAGAAGAATTGATCTCAGCAAAATGTTTATTGAATGAAAGTTGTAGATAATTTAATTTCCTTTGAAACTCGTGTATCAAAGAATCAATTAGGAGCAACGGGTAGGAGTGGGAGTAAATTTAAGAAACCTAGAGGAAATGCTTTTTTTGTGATTCAGCCCTGGAGCGCCATGTTGGTAAAAGTTTACAGTTTTCATTATATTACAACTATTTTCTGAACACAGCGGTGCATCTAAATAATATTTAAACCATTTTTTGTATAAATATGAATAGATGGGAGAGAACAAATTCGTTACACATTCATTTAAGAAAGTTAGTGTGTATTTACAAAATATAGATTACAATACAATGCGTTTTATATATTAATTATTTAGATATTAATTATTAGGGACTAACGAACACACTAAAATAAAAACTTTAAAATAGATGGGGGTGGGGTGTTGCTACAGTAACCGGAGACGTTTCGCAAGGGGGGTCGGGAGGGTTGACCCTTCGGCAGGGTCTTCGTCGAATGGTATGGACGGGTCGTCGATGTTTTCCTCTTCCTCGTCAGCGACTATCAAATACGGTTGTCGCAGGACTTTCCGCCGCAGCAGAATTTGCAGAAAGTGGAGCAATGCATACCGGCTTTTCTGCATCCACATGCTGCGGAACATCTGGTGACACACCTGCATGATACCGTCTTCAGCAGGGTAAGAGGAGCAGCATCTCTGGTGGTTGAAGTCGAAATCAAGCCCCTTGCTTCCTCTTGTCCAGCCAAAGATGATCGGGTCTTTCTTCCTGATCATCCAGGACGTCACTTGTTGGTATATCCTCAAGGAGTGGTATCGCACTGCATCGGAGAGTGGGGGAAGCTTTTCCAGGTTCAAGTTTGTCGTGGTGGCAACACATTTTGTGTGTCGGAGGTCAGAAAGTGATTGGTCGATTTCCCCACCATGGAGGACGACCAATATTTGCTCTCCTACTTTGGAGATGTCCTCTAATGTGGCTTCTGGGTCCATGAAGACATCACTATTCCAACAATAATGGATTCCTCCGGAACAGGGAACAAAATTTGTAATTTACGAATCCATAAATGTTTGAAGTTGTGTCACACCCGCTGATGGCGTGGATGAGCAGCAGGTTTTCGGCGAAGTCGTACATAAATGATGAGGGGGAGTACATGACGTCAGGTGAATTGCCTCTTCCTGTTTTTTAAGCTATACGTTGTTCATCGTATTTGCTGTCCCAGTGAGAATGGCTAATAAATCGATGTCTTCCCCCACAAAAATTACAGCGTCGTACGAAGAAGCCATCGATGTTGCAGTGGTCACAATGAGCACGTCAGCATCCTATTAAGCTTGCTTGTTCATGACGTTGGACGCTTCAAGTGTTCTGAGGAGGGCAACAAATCGTTTTTATTGCTCTCATTGGACTGAAATTTGTCTTGAGGAGTTATGTTGACTGTGGCTTCATCAAATATCACACCTGCTGAGGCGTTCAGCTTGCGCCTTCTTGCTCTTTCAGCATTCTTGGTACTCATCAGAAGATTGTCTGGGTACCCGTCGAAGATGACCATCACCATTGTCCCATAATGCTGGTGGATGTACTTGATATACTCGGCATTGAACAACGACATAGGGTACGGTGCAAGCTCATAAGAGGGGTATTCCTCAAGGTCGTCCTGGGTTGTTTTTGCTATGCACATCCTGTGATAGAGTGTGAGTGGGTACACAGCAATCTTCTTCTCCCCAACTTTCAAGATGTTCTTGTCAGCTGCTCAAGATATCACTTTGTCCTTCTTTTTGACGGACACTTCACCGAAGGTTGTTGCCACTATTCTTGAGAGTCCAACCATACCGACTTGCTGAGCCTTGTAGCAGTTCACCTGCTCACTTCCAACTACACCAGAGCTGATGCACTCCTCCCTTCTCACGGGATACAAACGACCGTGGACGTGCAGCAGCAATGATTGCATGGGAAATGGCAATACTGATCCTCTTCCATTTATCTTAACTTCCTTGTGAACCCGCTGAGCTATGGTTCATGTGATATTTTTTTATGACAGAGCATTTATGAGGGGATGTTGTACTTTTGAACACACCCAGGAAGCCACGTGAAGCTGAGAGATCACGCGATACTTTGAAGTAGCGGTGAATCGCACTTTTGACTTTGGTGTAAACTGCTAATTATTATCTGAGGTCTTATTAATTATTTTTATCTTTCCTACGAGACTCAGAATATTCCATTTCGTCATGCTGCATTATTAAAACATTTTGGAGAATGTTTATTTTTACTTTAGGTAAGGTAATACCCTTGCAGATACGCAAAAAGGAACGTAAGTAGTCGCTCAACGTTTTCGTTTTGACGACCTACTTTCTAGAGACACCCAGTACCGGAGCACTGCGTCTTGAGAATCCGCCTTGTGTAGGCGTGGAATTACATTTGTCCTACGAGACGTAGAAGAATATCCGCTGTTTAGCGTTAAAAGTGATTATAAGGTGCCATCGAGTAAGCAAATACTAATATTCACTGTCGATGAAGTCCAGTGAATTAAATAAGAAGCTTGGGAAATAATTATTGGCAAGTATAGTGTATTGCACAACATTGCTGTGACATCACATATTACCCACGCGTATGTGGAGGGCAGATGCCTAGTGGAAATATACAGGTAATAGTGTTACAATTATCCTGAATAAGTGTGATTATAATAGTATGAGATATTTAAATTGCCAAAGTGGAAATTTCATCTTTGAAACGTCGTATAATTCACGGATGCTGCGTGATACAAAAGTAGCGTCACTAGCACGTGCAGCATTATAAAATAGTGTTAGCTCACATGCTAATCCACATCTGCAAGATTAAGGCTGTGTCGTATTTTATAATTGAAGCCTATAATAGTCACGACGGACATTATAATTTTGGAAGTGAGAGGATGAATAATCACGCAACTTATTTCGCTACCCACGTGATTGGACTTTTATTCACCATGGTTGAAGCAGTCACCATGGGCTAATACCATCCCAGTATGGGGGGGGGGGGGGTGACGTTTCTACAGGAACCAGCATGATGGTGGAACTTCCAGAACGATGAACGAGAGGGAAGGAGCCAAAATGCCATTTCCAGGCATATCCACGAAGATGTCGACAGGGACAAATCGAACCCTGGTCTTTGGGGGAGTCCAGATGGGAATCCTGATGAGGAGGATACCGATCCAGAGAGCCAGAGAGGTTTATGTACAACCCTTGTTGTGGAATAGAGAGCTGAGTGAGAGCTCCTCCATTTCGTGAGTTTTTGTCACACCCCTTCTTTGTTCTAGTTTCTGATGGTATAGTAGTTTTAATGTAGTTTGTGAATCAACCACACTCAGTGTCAGCCATTTTTCTAGGTAGGGATGTAACTAGATTAGTTAGATGTCATTTATTTCAGTTTAGAGTGAGACACCCTTGGGGTCAGACATTTTGGTCAGCCCTGGTGCAGCTTGGTGAACGTCGTGGAACGTCAATGCCTACCTTTTTGCTGAACCTGATCGTAGTCATTTTGAGGCTATTTTGTTCAACCCTACTTGGGGTAATTTTCAAGTCTTTGCTGACTGTAGTTATGGCAATCAGATGCCTTGGTTATTAATTGACTGCATTCTTCGCAGCCATCCTTTGTTACACCCCTGACTGTCGTTAGAACGGTCGTATCATTTAGGTAGTCGACAGTAACTACCAGTTTGTAAATGCATTATATTTCATTTTGAATAAGCTCAGAAGCTATTCTTGGTCATGTTTGAACCTAACAACTAGAAGGAATGTTTCGTTGCCTAGCATCGAACGCGGTTCCCAACGTATCATTAAGCAGATCTAGTGTGTGAATCTGTGCCACATTTATCATATTTTTCTTGTGTCGTGTGAGACACGTTTTTATTTGATGTTCTAGCAACTACTGAGTTGCATTTTTAAAGCAAAGAGCTTCAGTTATTGTAAGTTTACTTTCATTTAGACGTCTTTGGTAGAAAGACGGAAGTGTATTACTATACTCAGATTTATAGCGTGCGTTTGATACACGGACTCTGTAGAGATCCGTAACATATGGTAAAGTTTTTTATGAACCGGCCAAGTGCAGGTTTTGTATTGATTAAATCGCCGGCCTTGAATAAACTGGTTATGTAACCCAGTGACCTAGAGCACGCCTGCTTCATTGTGAGACAAAACTACTATAGACGAGGACAGAGTACAATTTGTATTCGCTTTTCCTTTCATTGCTATTTTGCTTATGGAAACCAGTTTCCACTCTTGTATTTGATCACTTGTTTTATGGATCGGTTTTTGTTAGTTTAACGCTCTGTTGCGTGTATTGTCGTATGACAGGTACAGTTATGTAAGGTTTTCTATAGGATGGTGAAGTCTACCCTGTTATAGCAGGATGTTATTGTATGCTTTGTCCGGGGATGATCCCGTTGACCAGATGTTTTTGGAAGGTAACTGTTGTACAGGCCTATCCCAGAGTTATTGAACGCGAGCTTAGCGCCACTGGTAACCCGTGTTATTGTGTGTCCGAGTTGTTATACTCGTTGATTATATTCCGACTGTTGAGTCGAGGCTTTTTGGTGGAGAATGATCTCAGTTGGAGACACTCCGTGCCCAGGCTATTGTCAATGTTATTCGCCATAAACCTACGATAAACCTATAAACCGACATTCTAATAATAAAATGCATAATTGTTGTAAAACAAGCCTAACTAACGATTCTTTCTATCTAACTTTGTTCTTTGCATTCTGGAACTGTTGACATAGCCGTGCAGTTGAAGATAATTTCCTTGTGAGGAAATGACTAGGACAGTTGACATTTTTGTAGCGACCTGAAGCATGTGCGAACCTAGAGTTCGTAGCTTGTGGAGCTCAGGCCATGCGATGTCAGACGTGGTCTCAACTGCGCATTCGTCACCGTAACTATACACATTAGATGACTATGGTTTACAAAGAGTAAACCAAGGTGTAGGCAGGAATTTTTAATAAAACTACTGTGTCTATTTCGTTATTAATTTATGATGTCAAGTGTATTAAACCCTACATGTTACTTTATTGTGTGCTGTTAGCACATAGTTATTAAGCATAATTAAATTGTTTGTTTTTCATGGCTGTACACTTAGCTTTTGGATGTAATTGTTTTCTTTTACGGACGTCATCGCCGTAAATTTTGTTAATTGATAGGACTTAGCTAGTTGAATTAATGTTAAATTTAAATGTCGAAATGGTACCATCCTAAACTTGATTTGTTTTGCTACCCTGTTAAATGTAAATTCAGATATTAGCTTGATCTTGTAACTTGAACTAGGGACTTGCGTCGTGCCATATTCCTAGCGTTGCTGTTGTTGCTTTATCATTGTGAGTTAGATCTTTCGCGAGGGTTTTCAGTAACTTCTCTCAGGTAGGGGACCTGTTCTTTATCTTAGTTTATTTATTAACTTGCGGACTAGCCGATTATAACCCTCCGAACTAGGCTAGGGGCTTGTGAATTTTAATAAATTTTCACGGTGTTTTACATGAGTCTGGATGTTTATTTTCTCAGTCTAGTTTTAAGGTGAAACTTTCCTTAGGCGGTCTATGACCATCGTCACCATGTACCACGATCCCTGTGGACTACGGACTCTCGTGCCGCTTTAGCCTTTTTGGAAGGTCACCTGATCCTCACGGTACTTTTTATTCGATTTATGTGTCGTTAGTTGAGTCATCGTGGTTGTTGACATCAACTAAACGGTCTCACTTGTTTGTTTTAGCACAATTGTTTGGACCCTTGTCAATAACGTTGGTGGAATGTCTGACTAGATACTGTTCAAAAATTTATCAGGGGATGGATAGTCAATGGTATTGTACACACGGGAGCGAATATCCTCTGTAATTATATCTGCAGCTGCTTTCACCACTCTCATTCTTTCTTCATAAGGATTTGATTTTATATTGGCATACCAAGTGTCATTCAATATTTTATAACCAGTATTTTTGAAACATACCGTCGATTTATTGCCTGTTTCAACGAACATGATATCATCCTCGTACTTTTTCAGAAAACGGGATTTTACTGTTCTCCGATCAAGTTCACATCCTTCCTTAAGGGCCCCAATCAATTGATCAAATGAGAATTGGTATTCTTCTTTGTTTTTTCTAGAAAAGCATAAACACATTCCATTGCTTCATCAACTCTGCGGTGTGTTCTGTATCATCTTGCCCCTCCCCCAGCTCTCGGTGGTCCGTACAGCTTTTTCATACAAGCATCGTGGTACTGACCGCCAGTAGCAATAAGATCTAAGTCTGGGGAAACACGATTAATTATTTGTTGAGCCACCTCATCTCCGCGTGCCCGAGCTGCTAGCAACAAGTTGTCCTTTACCTCCATCTTCTTCACCAAGCGAACTGGATTTCGAGAAATCTAGGGGAGCTTTTTCTGTTTTTTCATATAATCCGCACATAGAAAGCAATGGCCCTTGAAAATAAACGCCTCACTTACTGGCCATAGCTTTGAAGATGGTCCAGGTGTAGGGGATTCTGAGCGTAGAGCTACGCCTATCCGTCTTGGATCGGTGTAATTCTTTGAGCAGGCATTGTGAACTTTAATTTCATCTTTTTTTTTTTTTCAAAATCTGGAAGTGGTCGTTTCGCCCCCCTTCGAACTCTTGCGAGTAATAGAGTCTGAACTCCTTTCTTCTTCACAGTAATAACAACTTCGTCCAAACTCTTCCCGCATATGAAGCACTCACTGTCCGTTGTTTGGGATGAAGAAGCCATCCTTCACCACTACAACTCACTCCACAGGAAAACTCTTTCCAAGCACGTTGACTAAACCCGATGTGATCACTGGAAGTACGAACATCAACTGAATAAAACAAAAACAATATGCGTGTGTGTGAGAGTGTGAGTGTATGCGTGTGGTTACATTTATACAAAAATGGATCAAATAATATTTAGATGCACTGCTGTGTTCAAAAAATGGTTGTAATATAATGAAAACGAAGAACTTTCACAATCACGGCGCTCCAGGGCTGAATCACAAAAAACGTATTTCCTATAGTTTTCTTAAATTTACCCCCACTCCTACCCATTACTCGTAATTGTTTTTTGATACAGGAGTTTCAAAGGAAATGAAATTCTCTTCAACTATCATTCAATAAACTTTTTGCTGAAATAAAGTTTCCCCCCTGTTTTTGCGATGGAAAGTGGAGTGAAAGTGAAAAATATGCTGAATCGCCAATTTTTTCCCTTTTTCGCCTTCTCGTAGCTCGAATACGCTTGGTCCTACAAAAAACCTTCCACATCAAAGTTGTTGCAAATTTAGTAATCTACATTTTCTTATTTAGACATATCTTCAAACAAATGAACTGGGAATGAGCTAGAGGCCAAAAACTTAAAAAAGTGCCGATTTCTGACACTTTTTTCAAGATGGCGGACGAAGCAATGGGGGGAGGATGACGGAAACTTGGATTAATAACTACCTAATGGTCCTAAATAACATCAAAAAATAAAAAACGATCCCGCATCTGATGTAGGGTGAACCGCCTTTTTGAGCCTCTATTGACTGGACTAAAAGTAAATTTGGATTTCTGTTTAGCTGGTACACAATGAAATATGGAATACACTAAAATATACTTACAAGTTGAAAAAGAAAGTTCTAGAAGTAAAACAATTACAACAGGCCTGAATTACTGTGACCTGGAGCGAAGATTCATATTTGATGGAACCTAATGGGGTTTGAAGCCATTTTTCAGTGTTGCCTTAGTAAACAAAAGTTTGGTGCTTTTCAGTCGGTCAACACGAATGTAGCCAAAAGAGTTGGGTTATACCCTAATCCTGAAAAAAAATTACATGAGATTAATAAATACATTTTTTTTCAGGATTAGGGTATAATCCAACTCTTTTGGCTACATTCGTGTTGACCGACTGAAAAGCACCAAAATTTTGTTTACTAAGGCAACACTGAAAAATTTCTTCAAACCCCATAATGTTCCCCTAATAATATTGTTTTATACAGCCCAATTAACGCGTGTTGTCAGGAAGGTCAATATTTCTCTGCTTGCATCTCGATTCTCAACCATTATTTTCCCCTAGGTCATATTATTCGAACGGTATGTACTCACATTGACGGACAATAATAGTGTTCAGTATCGTTTGCAGGATGTGCTTACTATGTATTAGTAGTCTACCATACGGGATGTGAGCAGAGAAGTATCAACCTTCCTGATAACACACGTCAGTTGGGTTGCAAAAAAATATTATTAGGGGCAGCTGCTTTACCTGGTATATTAAATGCTGGTTATCTCGGAATTCACCGTTTTACTATTCTTCTTCCGCGCGAATGTGTCACCTAGGACCACGCAACCTTCCTTCTTGTCTAGTAGTTCTTCATTATTAAAGACTGCGAAAGTTTCCGTTCACCCGTCCACGTACATCGCGTATGTTTCTGTTCTTCTTCCTCAAATATCCATCTTTGGACGATATTTTCTGATTTCGTCTCGGTGTTATACATTTGGCAGTCCTAATTCAAAATGGACGTATATGGTGAGTTTGTACTACCTTTGGTCTAGTAGCGTAGTTTTGTGGAACTTTTTTGTGAGGGTTGAATGCTTTTATCCTGCTGCGTCGGTAATACTTAACTTTAGTTGCTACGAGAAGGACCAACTACCGACAGTGGTAGCTACATTCGATAACACGCAGCGCTAGGTCATGGGGCCAAGTTATTTGCGGACTCGGTAGACGTGGATACAAGCCACACCGTCGTTCGTTCTTGAAATGGTTTTCCGTGGTTTCCCATTTTCAACTCCAGGAAAATGTTGGGACGGTACCTTCTGACAGGCCACGGCCGCTTTCTTCTACATCCTTGCGCAGTTTCATTCATCTTCATTCATTTCATCTCTCATCAACTCCTATCATGAGGTTGGTGTCAGGAAGGGCATCCGGCCGTAAAAACCACCCGACACATAGCCTTTCATAGCATGGCATCCCCGATCCCGTTGTAAACGGGTATAAAAAGGGGCAGACATACTACGAGAGGAGCCAACTCAACTCTAAAGCACCTTTGAAGTGGTGATAAGCCTTTATTCTACAGTCAAGACCAAATCATCAGTATACTGGAAACTCTTTGTTTGAGGCCCCAAGTAGGCCATTAATGTAGACGTTGAAAAGTAAAGGAGCTTTTTGCTGATCTTCTGACTTCATTTACTGTTCTGACCTCGAAACTCGACAAACAATGTCGATTTTGGCAATGATTTTAGTGAACCCGAAATCCTTTGTAAGGTGGGTAGACCTTCAGCAGAATCTGATATTGTATAGCGTCATATGGGGAGGACAGATAAACGAATGTCACTCCTGTATTAGAGTATTTCGTTGAAAACGAACTTCTGCTGTATGCTGTGTTAGATTTACGACCTGTGAACGAATGTTATTATTTCCTTCTATTATTTCCCAGGTAATGATGACCTACGAAAGAAGAAAATAAAGTAATCATTCAATATGTGTGGTTGTGTATAGATTTGACCCATGGCATAGCTTGTTAAATCGTGCACCACGGCCGCGTGGGCAGCTGCAGCAAGTCCGGAGATCACTGACAGCGGCTATCCTGAGTGTGATTTTCCCTCGATTTTTCACCCTCCCTCCAGAAGAATGCGGTGATAGTACCTCAGGATCAGAACTCACGTTTAAAAGGATTTGTTACCAAATTATGACGCTATAACGATGTCTACATAGATGGAAGGTTCAGACCACTCCACAATGAGTGATAAAGGCACTTGAAGTATGCAAAACCTGACTGTGCTGAGTGAGCTAGTCGGTGGGGATCAGAATTCTAAAGTTTATAATATACGCCAAACAATACTTGAATTAAAATATATCTATTAAATAACATACCTTAGTACATACTTCGACCTGACATTGAGGTCTTCCTCAGCCTAATTAAGAATGAAAATACTAATGATGTTCTTAAGTCTAATTATGAATATTTGATATGAAGAAAATATATGATAAATTCTAATTAAAAGAATAAAATAATATAATGGTTATCCTTACACTGTAATTAAATGTAAATAAGATATAATAACGGGTTCACATTAAAAATTACTAAAATACAGATAGAAAATTAAATAATTTAGAAAGAACAAGTGCAGAATATCAACAAATACTTTAACTGAGTTGCCTGAAAATGAGGAAAATTAAATCTTCTGTCGAAGAATTGGCCTGAAGTAATCAAGTGCTCCACTACCCACTAATAACGTTTGGGCAACCCACTACACAACAATTCATAATATTTTGGAATATGACCTTCAAGATGGTATCGTATGTAGTACGGTGAGAATATTTAAAAATCAGCCAACTTTTGAATTTCGAATTTAAGTTCAATATTGCCACTTTATTTCTTTAGCAATGCTCATGAGGGACGACCAACAGCTCTGTAAAACTCACGGTTGGTCGTTAAATTAACATGGTCTATCGCTCTGGCCTCCTTTATTTGCCTCGTTCATTTGTACCAGAATAATGAACTGGGGAGGTGGGGAGCTCCTTCACCCCTGAATATTGTTATATCCCTACCAGACTTACGCCATAAGCCGATCATAGGTTCTGCAAGTTTATGTACTTGGATCGTTATAGTGTCCTTACCGATAACTTCCGAAAGGGATTACAGTACAGTCCATACTATACCAGGAAATGGGAGTGAGACGTGATTTCAGGATTCAGGGAATACTCCCCAATGATAAAGTTCGATAGTTTAACGTACAGTTTATTCAGTTTGGGAGTATTAGCTGGGGAGGAACTCGCCTGGACCATTGTTTTACCCCAAAATACCTAGGTGTAACTTTAGATCGCACCCTATCTTACAAGAAACATTGAATGAATGCCAAACAAAAAGTGTCTACACGAAATAACAAGCTTCGTAAGTTGATAGGGGTCGACTGGGGCGCCCATGCTGAAACGCTACGTATATCTGCATTAGCTTTGAGTTATTCAGCTGCTGAGTATGCTAGCCCTGTATGGTATCACTCAGCTCATGTAAAACAGGTTGATGTTGCCCTCAATGAGTCCTGCAGAATAATTACTGGTTGCCTGAAACCTACACCTGTCCACAAACTACATTCTTTGGCAGGAATAGCCCCTCCTGAGGTACGCAGTGAGGTCATAGCATAAACGGAACGAAAAAAGTCCGTAGAGGACCATGCTCACCCTCTATTTGGTCACCGGCCTCAAAGAAGGCGGCTAAAATCAAGGAAAAGTTTTCTGCAAACAACATCGATGCCTAATACAAAACCTGAGGTAGCCAGGATACAGCTATGGCAATCCACCATACCACCAAATTGGATGAAGGCCAAGGAAAGGCTTCCATCAGGCCACAACAACAACTGGGAAACTTGGCGGTCACTCAACAGACTTCGGAGTGGTGTTGGGAGATGCAAAGTTAATCTCCAAAAATGTGAATACCTACAGGAATCAGAACTCTGTGAGTGTGGGGAGAGACAGACCTTGGTACACCTGCGACCTGTGCCCGTGCTCTTGCACAATGCAGGAGTTAATGGAAGGTAATGAAAGGGGCGTGACAGTGGCCCGTTTCTGGGCGAAGAAAATCTAATTCGAAACATTGTTGTAAATATTTATTGTAATTGACGATGTGGCTTTATTTTAGTTGGCGGGAAATCCTTAAAAATGAGGGATTTGCGGTAAAAATGTGAAATGAAATGGAAGTATAATTCAAGCTAAAGCCATGAAATATTCACAGGCAGAGTAAAAATACTGTATTTAAATTCCACTGAATTAAATGCGGTAGTGTGTTATCTGCTCAGTAGAATGAACCGTAATGCAGTAGAATATGACGCACAGAACATTCATCACAGACTCAACAAAGCAAACCTCTAGTTTCCACACACTAAATGAGTGAGAGAAAATGAATTATGCGAATGTACCTAGTGTGTTGTGTATCTATATAGTGCTGAACATTTTTGAATAATGTGTGGAACTTTTCGAAAGTTTCACTGTATTTGACAGTCGTTCAAGCAGATGATATTATTTTATACGAACAACTGATGAAGATTGAATTTAAATTCGAGATAGGAAACAAGAAAAGCAGCAATATATTGTTGGTAGAAACAAATGAGATGAAGGGTTTAGTGCAAGCTGCTCAAACAATCAGGTTGATCATTATTAGTTAATTAGAGAAGTAGCCGCACCAGTTTAGTGAATCCTTTCACTACTTATTGCTTACAACCTTAATATTTTACAGAGCTTTATGTATTTCTTGGCCTGGCGAGAACAGATTTCTTTGATGAGCCATATTTATTTTGCTAAAATGTAACACCAGCACTCGAGAGTCCTAGATAGTCAGGAAGATATTTAGGCTACGCTGTTGGCTGCTTGATGCAACTGTAAGGCTCTCAACTGCCGTGTATAAGGTTGTGGGATCAAATACCACAGCAGTCAATTCGCATTTGTGAGAAATTAACATCTGAAGTTGACTTACCAACACGTTAAAGATCCCCTTCAGTGCAAAATATCATAATCCCGGCGTCCCTAAAGCAGCAGTAGCTAAAAGAGATGCTAAACTCATAAAATTGTTAATATTATTATTGTGACCGACAGTAGTAGCTACGCTCACTAACTTGCAGCGCTAGGCCATGTAGCCGAGCTATCTTGCAGACTCAGACTGCCCATCGGTCATTCTTGAAATGGTTTTACGTAGTTTCTCCATTTTCAACTCCAGGCAAATGCTGGGACGGTACCTTCTGACAGGCCACGGCCGCTTCCTTTTGCATCCTTGCCCAGTTTCATTCATTTTCATTTATTTCATATTTCATGAATTCCTCTCATGATGTTGGAGTCAGGAAGAGCATCCGGCCGTAAAAATTCAACCACATAGACTTTCATCGCATCTAATTCCCGACTCTGTTGAATTTTAGCCGATGACGTGATGGCTTCTGATCGCTTTATCCCCTTTATAAGTGAGAATGGGTTAGGGCCAGCAATCTAAATTTTCCAGCGTACATTGACTCAAAGACATGTTCTTTTTTGAATACTGATTTTTCAGTAATTTTTGTTTATATTATACTTATTAGTTTTATATAATTCTTTTTGTTTGATTAATTTCGGTCTTTTCAAATTTAGGTGCTCCACCTCTACATTTTAAATCCCATTCCAAATTTGTATACCTTAATCTGTGTTAAGAAGGGGAAGATGAACTCATATTTCTGACCTTTAAAACAACAATAACTAACTAACTATCTAACGACCCTGTTGAAAACGGGAATAATAAGGGGTAGACATACATTATTATAATTATGGAGCATTCAGTGGTTCATTCCTGTTATTAGAACGCATAATTGTTAGTGTTCAACACGTTCAAATGCGAGGCTAGAATATCTTGTTAGTCTCGCACGATTGCACGCCACTAGTGTATTGCTGTGTCTCACATCACGACTAGAACACCGCCAGTAGCTTCATTTGTCAACTGGCTAGCCGCCAGCTCCATTGCCCCTGCGGCACTGCAGCCCGGACAACTTATTTATGCCAAGTGGCTCGTAAATTGGTGAATGGATTCTTGGCATTGTCATGACGCAGGAAAACTGTGTTTCTATTATCCTCAATGTTCTGCTTCTCACCACAAACACTGTGCCACTGTCTCTCTGCAATGGGTTTTGCTGATTTGAAGATTGCTTCCATTACAACAGCTCAGACAAGTGTGTAATATATTGGACGACTACACAGCAAAACTTTGCGGAGAACAAACTGATTTTTTGACGCCTATTAGGCTATGCTCACAACTTCTTCTTTCTCCTGGCAAGATAAAAAAAATCTTGTAATAACTTACTACGTGGTCCTTAATGTCGAGGTCATAAACTACGGTATCTACTTTTTACGTAGAGTCCGAGACACTGGTGTGAATTGTAAAGATTTGAAGCCATACTTTCAGTGTTGCCTATACGAACAGTCATTTGTACCTCTTCAGTAGCGGCTTCGGTGGCGTAGTCGGTAGCATGCTGAGCTTCTATGCCCAAGATAGCGGGTTCAAACCCGGCCGAAGCCGTCGGATTTTTTAAGAGCGTTAAAAATCCCTCAGTATGCCTTCCTTTGGAGGGGAAGTAAAGCCGGCGGTCCCATGTCATAGATTTATGGCATGTTAAAGAACTTTCCACTAATTACACCCGTGTGAAGCTAAAATGGGTAGGTTAAGAATGTAAACAACGCTCTTAGGTTTCTGCGTTCGTTGCCAAGAGCCGACTGCGGTAGCGTCTAGTAACTAAGTTCTGAACTTGGACTAGTAGTCGTTGACGGTGGTGCTTGGCGGCAAAAGTAGGAACTATTTGAAAAATTCTAAGTTGCAGTCTGTACTTAAATTAAAAAACAGATAACACTCACTAATACAGTCATCACAATTAACACCGGTTACCAGACAGATTCTACACACACCCAAAGTACACGGGGCTACATGACCGCGTTGTCGCAGCCCCTAAACCTAAGAACCAACCAACGAACCTATCTCTTCAGTAGGTCAACACGCATTTGCCCACTGACTGGGTGTGATACAAAGTGTAATTCAGAATGATCATCATTCTCCTGTAACACCACATTTCAACCGCTTCAATTCTCCTATTTTCTGATGTAACAAAATGGTACGGCACAAAATTCAGGACGCATTCCTCATACGTAGACGAAGACATTTTGTTATATGAACATGGATCCGGAATCGCTTTGTTCCCATGTTATACCTCATTGTCTCCAACGCATAAATCATGGGAAACACACAAGAACAGAACATACCTGCATACCACATGCAACTCCTTGTCACAGGAGATGTTCAATGTGCCCTCCGTGCGCATTGATGCATGCTTCAACCCGTCGTCGTTGTGAATCTTGGATGCGCTGAGGTATCCCTGTAGCCCAGGCATTTTAGTCTAAAATTCGTCAAAACCTAGAAAAAAATCATGTAAAGCTAATTTTCTCAGAATTTGATAATTTGACCCTGGGGAACAACATACTAAAATTCTACAAGCTTCTGATGCCGGCTTACTTGTATTCCAGGCAGGGAAACCTGGAATTTCAGGATATTACTGGAGCGCCCACAAAAACCGAATCGTTTATCCAAAATTGACAAAGTATGGCAGCAAATGAAAGAGGAAAACATGCAGGTTCTATAAAACGCAAGAAAAACAACATTCGGTCACTTCCGGCTGAATAAAAAACAAAACATAAAAAACGTGCAAAATTAATTTTTTTAATTTTTTTTTTTCAATCAACGCGCTTTTAAGTGACCAAAACATGGGGTTAAAGGAAAATAAGGTAAATAGAACGAAAGAGCATGTTTTTAAATTTCCATAAGTGTCTTTTGTTTGTTTGCACATCTGGTACAGGGGTTCGAAACACAAGAGCTTTCAAATGACCCACAAATAAACGTCCAGTGGGTTTAGGTCCGGAGAGCGTGGAGACGAGGCAATTGGAGACAACGAGGTATAATATGGCAACGAAGCGTTTCCCGACCCATGTTCATATAACATAATTTCTTCGTCTACGTGTGAGGAATGCGTCCTGTATTTTGTTTCGTACCTTTTTGTTACACCCTGTATATGAAAATACACTCCTGAAAAAAAACATTTATTAGCCAATTATGACTCTTATAATGAGACAATTCAGCATTACGCGTATCGATCTTCAAGCGGCCATCATCATATCGTGACCACTGTGTTGAGGTTTACATTTTGCACTAATACAGTATATTATAAACACCAAAGATGAGCTACAATAGTACTCTAATATAATTGTGCAAAATTTAAACCTCAACACAGTATATAATAGTTATGTCGTATGGCCTCGTGTGCCGGGTGCAAGCTTTGTTATTTGACACCCAGAGGGCAGCTTGCATGTCGAATTCCGTCATTCCTAGGAACTCCAAGAAAGTCAAGGAGGTTAGGTATCTGAGCTCCTTGATACTATAGTGCTTTCTACTAGAGATTGGAGGATTAATGTTTCCATTATGAACACGGTCTACTGAATTCAAATGGGTTATTTAACATGCCAACAACGTATGTCATGCGTGTCGTGATTTTTGTCGCCTTACACAAATCACTTACCACGGCCAGGAGCAAACCTGCAAGCTTAGGGTTGGTAGTCCGACACGATAACCACTCACCCACCGTGGCAAGCTCTCAACACAGTGATCAGGATCTGATGATGGCCGCTTGAAGGCCGAAACGCGTAATCCTAAATTGCCTCATTATAATTGTGATAATTAGCTAATACATGCATATTTTTCCAGGAGTGTATTTGCATATTATATCCGTTGTACCCCGCCCAGTCTTTGGGTAAACTCGTATTGACCGACTGAAGGCTACAAATGACACTGGTGTGAATTTCACTTGAAAAATCTCACACGTATTAACCAGGAATTGAAAATCAAACAGTTCAACCGCTCATGTCCCTACGTCTCCTGTAAGTAAACGACATTTGTTTAAATTATAGTCTATTTATAAATCATATAACACGAGTATAAATATTTTAAGTTATAAAATAGCAACATGAGTATGGTTGGTTGGTTAATTCTTAAGTTTAGGGGCTGCGACAACGCGGTCATGTAGCCCCGTGTACTTTGGGTGTTTGTAGAATCTGTCTGATAACCGGTGTTAATTGTGATGACTGTATTAGTGTGTGTTATCTGTTTTTAATTCAAGTAAGGACAGCAGACTTTTGAATTTTTCAAATAGTTCCTACTTTTGCCGCCAAGCGCCACCGTCAACGACTACTAGTCCAAGTTCAGAACTTAGTTACTAGACGCTACCGCAGTCGGCTCTTGGCAACGAACGCAGAAACCTAAGAGCGTTGTTTACATTCTTAACCTACCCATTTTAGCTTCACACGGGTGTAATTAGTGGAAAGTTCTTTAACATGCCATAAATCTATGACATGGGACCGCCGGCTTTACTTCCCCTCCAAAGGAAGGCATACTGAGGGATTTTTAACGCTCTTAAAAATCCAATGACTTCGGCCGGATTTGAACCCGCGATCTTGGGCATAGAAGCTCAGCATGCTACCAACTACGCCACCGAAGCCGCCAACGTGAGTATAAACTGGTGTCCAAAATTAAAGCAACAAACTGCTACTTCTCTGTCCTGTGGCTAATTCACGATGTAATCAAACAAACTGTCAACAAATGTCCGTACAAGCGTGTTCTGCACGGAAGATGGCTTTCCTGTCATCGTACAACCATGCCAACGATGACTTCAGTGCATCTGTCAAACGGGGTGGTAGAGTATTTACTGGGAAGTTCCACATCAACACATTCACAGAAGGTGGAGTATGGCACAGATAATACACCTAGAAGACCCTCTGCGGTGGAGGGCCATAGGAAGAATGGAAGCAGGACAGTCGCAAAGTTATAATAATAATAATAATAATAATAATAATAATAATAATAATAATAATAATAATAATAATAATAATAATATCGTATGGCCTCGGGTACCGGGTGCAAGCTTTGTAATTTGACACCCAGAGGGTAGCTTGCATGTCGAATTTCGTTGTTCCTTGAATCACTATGAAAGTCAAGGAGGTTAGATATCTAAGCTCCTTGAACCTATAGCGCTTTCTAGTAGAGAAATGAGGAACTTTGTGTTGGCGGAAACCCCGAGATTAATTTTGCCATTATGAACACGGCCTACTGAATTCAAATGGGTTCTTTGACATGCCAACATCGTATGACATGCGTGTCGTATTTTTGCAGCCTTTCAATAATCACTTACCACGGCCAGGAGCGAACCTGAAATCTTGGGGTTAGTAGACCGACACGCTGTCCACTCACCCACCGTGGCAAGCTAGTCGCAAAGTGATGTGACCCGATGGCTTAATGTGAATCGTTTTGTTGTTTTTCGGATGTGGCGATAGTTTGTAGAGACCAAAAATGTATCCTGGAGACCAGGGCAGGGTATGGCATCATAACGAGAGGACCGTTGATTGGCTGTAAGGGCACGATGGTACCGCCGTAGTACGGCATGACAACTGGCATCTGACCTCGCAGCATCCACTGCAACAGTTGTATCGAGGCAAACAACGTACAGAAGGCTTCGGCAGAGTGGGCATTATTGTCGGGAGACCTGCTGTGTTTGTACCCCTGACACGTCTGCACAGAAGGGAACGTCTAAAGTCGAATCGTTAACAAGCCAACTGGATGGTCAAACACTGGGCCAATGTTATTTCCACAGATCAGTCCCGATTTGGTTCGGAGAGTGATTCTCGACGGATTCGCATCTGGAGAGAACCTGGAACACGATTTTGGGACCCAACCATTATGGGATGATATTGAGGAGGATCCCTAATGGTGTGGGCAGGGATTATGTTGACTACTCGAACACCTCTTCAGGCAATTGTACGGGTAAATTGGCAAGAATTAACTGCTGTCAGGTATCGTGACGAGATATTAGGACCTCATGTTCGGCTGTTACGAGGTGCAGTGGGCCCAGACTTCATACTGATCGATGAAAATGCCTGACCTCATAGAGCACAAGTGATTGATGTTTTCTTGGAAACGGAAGATATTGCACGCATGGTGTGGCCTGCTTGCCCTCCCGATTTGAATCCCACAGAGCATGTCTCGGACGCACTGGGGAGGTGAGTTGCATCACGTCAGCATCCACCAACCACTCTCCAAGACTTGCTAGCTGCTCTGCAGGAAGAATGGGTGATATTGCCTCAACATGAGATTGATGACCTTATTCTTAGCATAACCCACCGTTGTCAGGCCTGTATTGCTGCCAGAGGTGGTCATACCCCATACTGAGCACTTTGTCTATTGTTATGAATGTTTCAGTGGTTTAATTTCTGTATTCTTTACATTGCTGCTACTTTACTATCACCTGTTTATACTGGTGGTAAAATAAACGCAACAATGCAACATTTCCGTTTGTTGCTTTAATTTTGGACACGAGTGTAGTTTAGGTTAATAAGATGGGAAAAATTGTGTGAATGGTAATAAAAGCTTAAATTTAATTTAAAATATGTGAGGGAAGGCATGCAATTAAATGAATTCTTTAATATTGATAGGGACACACACACACACACACACACACAGAGAGAGAGAGACAGACAGACAGAAAGACACACTTTGCCCGGATCGATCTCATAAGTCTACATTTTCCTCATTTTTGCAAAATGTGAAAAGTAGGCTAATAAATAAATAAATAAATAAATAAATAAATAAATAAATAGATAGATAAATAAATAAATAAATAAATACCTCTTGTTCCTTTGCGTTAAATTGTTCTTATTTATTCATATTAGGGGCTTGACCAACATGGTTATCAGGCCTATGAACTTGGATGCCTAATATACAGGAGAATTAGGTTCAAATCCTGACTGCGCTCTCATTTCCAAATCTTAGCCTACTAAACAGTACTAGAATTCTCCATGACAAAGCCGGGAATTGAATCTGTATCATCTACACGGAACGTTATAATACAACGCATGGATGGATGAGTGACTAAATAAGTACAAGAAAAACAAGGAATGAAAGACGACACAAACTGAATCTTCATTGTAACATCAGTAACCCCCACAGAGACTGCATGAGAGCTAACCGGGCCAGTGGATATACAGCTCTGAACCTCCCCGTAGGCGGAATCTTATGTGTCTTGTTTTGCTTGTGAACCGAGACAAACAGCACCAAAGTTTCTACATTTCCGGCACTCCGGGGGATATAGATTGGTCACACAAGTTCTTGTTTATATCACCAAACTCGGAATGGCTCTTTCGCGACTTCTGAAAGAAAATAAATTCGAACATACATCAAGGTTACATCCTGCCTAGCACTGACCTCAGTCGTGCAACTTTAACTTCCTTGAGATCTCAGTTACCTCATTTACAGGGAAAAATGATTACACCGTTTTTCTTTTATTTGTGCTGCGGAATGGTGAGAATAAGGAATTGCCCCACACATGTTGAGTCAGCTTGCTCACATTCAAGTAAAATGGAATTTACAAAGTTTCTTGACTTGCTAAAAGTTACCAAATAACTTTTATCAAATATTCGTGTGTCATTTAACATTCGCCTTGATTCTGCTCTTTTACCTCGCTCACATCTTTGGTTCCCTCCTGATTTCTTCCATTCTTTCTTCTGTGACCACCTCGTGGTGTAGCAGTTAACATTCTTCACTGTCACCCTGTAGTTCCGGATTAGATTCCCGGCTCTGCCAGGAAATTTAATTCTGGTTTTGAGGCCTGGAACGGGGTACACCCAGCCTCTTGAGGCAAGATTGAGAAGAGGTGGTGGCGGGGTTCGACTCCCACCTCATCCATCTTGGGAGTGGTTTTCCAGTTACCCACTTCTGCTCCAGGTGAATTACGGGATGGGTCCTAACTTAAGGCCACGGCTGCCTCCTTCCCGATTTCACCTGTATTACAATAATACAATTACAATTAGATGGCTTCGGTGGCGTAGTCAGTAGCATGCTGAACTGCTATGCCCAAGATCACGAGTTCAAACCCGGATGAAGTCGTCGGATTTTTAAGAGCGTTAAAATCCTTCAGTATGCCTTCATTCGGGCGGGAAGTTAAGCCGGTGGACCCATGTCATAGATTCATGTCATGTGAAAGAACCTACCACTAAAATTGGTAGTGTGTAGCTCAATTTGAAGGTTATTTGGTTAGAAACGCTCTATCATGTTCCAACGTTCGCCGCTAGGTGTCAGTGACATTGAAATGTCCGGTAGCCACAGTTGGAACTACTTGAAATTGAACTTGATGGGGAGCCTACGGGTGCTCAATTAATATACCTCACTATGGCCATTGGCTGCAATTCAAATATAATTAAAAATACGTCACAATACTGGTTCTCAAACAACACTCCACATCCGAAGTATACGGGGTTGAATGACCAAGATATCGTCCCTCAAATGAAACAAAAAACAAGATGTTCAGTAAAGAACATATAGCCTACTTTCTCCTAAATGCATGGGTATTGTTATAACTCTTTGTCCTTTTCAAGGAGTATAATTGAATGTTGGTTGTAGTAGCTTGTTGAAATACAACGTGCTATAGGAATATTAAACATGAATATGAGGTGCCCTTTGCTAGTGCTACCTCAGTAAAAAAAATCATTCAATTCGGTTTCACCGTGTTTGAATTGATCTGGGGAATGGATTTGCACACATACATGGCCGCTATTTGCAAACTATTGTGCTGATGACCTTGTAGTCAGTCATAAGATGCTTTCCCCAAAAAGGCATGTTGTTGCAAAATCCGGTAGAGATCAAATTATTAGGATGGTCGAAATTTGATTTAAGCTTTTAACATTTGGGTGGCTGTCATTACGTTTCCGTCAAGATGGCGGTGATATAAAACATGACACTGAGGTGCCCTTTGCTAGTGCTACCTCTGTACCAAATTTCATTCCATTCGGTTTCACCGTCTTCGAATTAATAGGGGTAATCGATTTTGACACAAAGATGGCCGCCATCCGCAAACTATTAGGATAATGACCTATTAGATTTGTCAATGGATGCTCCCTTCATAAAGGTATGTTGATGCAAAATTTGGTAGAGATCGGATGATTAGGTTAGTCGTAATTTGATTTAAGCTTTGAACATTTGTGTGGCCGCCATTACGTTTCCGTCAAGATGGCGGTGATATAAAACATGACACTGGGGTGCCCTTTGCTAGTACTACCTCTGTACCAAATTTCGTTCCATTCGGTTTCACTGTGCTCGAATTAATAGGGGCAATCGATTTTCACACAAAGATGGCCGCCATCCGCAAACTATTAGGCTGATGACCTATTAGTTTGGTCAAAGGATGCTGCTCCCATAAAGGTATGTTGTTGCAAAATTTGGTAGAGATCGGATGATTAGGTTAGTCGTAATTTGATTTAAGCTTTGAACATTTGTGTGGCCGCCATTACGTTTCCGTCAAGATGGCGGCGATATAAAATATGACACTGAGGTGTCCTTTGCTAGTGCTACCTTTGTACCAAATTTCGTTCAATTTGCGCTCACCGTGTTCGAATTGATAGGGGGGGGGGTGTGACAGGCATTCAGAGTACACTCTCACACACACACACACACACGCACACACACACACACACACACACACACACACAGACACACACACACAGACTCACACACATACACACACACAGACACACTTTTTTTCGCCCTGTAGTGATCTCATAAGCCTACATGCATTTTTTGCAAAAATCGAAAGTAGGCTAACAAGTAATCGGAACCCGTTGTTATTGCTACCACGGTTTCTTCTGTTTTTTGGTTAAGTTTTACTATCTCTATCAATACTTTTTTCATTATTTCTCTTGGTACTTTGTTCTGTTGAGAAAAGCTAAAGGAAGTAGGAGACTTCTGTTACTTAGGAAGTAAAATAACCAGTGATGTACGAAGCAAAGAGGATATAAAAACAAGATGTTCAGTAAAGAACATATAGCCTACTTTCTCCTAAATGCATGGGTATTGTTATAACTCTTTGTCCTTTTCAAGGAGTATAATTGAATGTTGGTTGTAGTAGCTTGTTGAAATACAACGTGCTATAGGGATATTAAACATGAATATGAGGTGCCCTTTGCTAGTGCTACCTCTGTAAAAAAATTCATTCAATTCGGTTTCACCGTGTTTGAATTGATCCGGGGAATGGATTTGCACACATACATGGCCACTATTTGCAAACTATTGGGCTGATGAGTTTGTAGTCAGTCATAAGATGCTTTCCACAAAAAGGCATGTTGTTGCAAAATCCGGTAGAGATCAAATTATTAGGATGGTCGAAATTTGATTTAAACTTTTAACATTTGGGTGGCCGTCATTCCGTTTCCGTCAAGATGGCGGCGATATAAAACATGACACTGAGGTGCCTTTTGCTAGTTCTACCTCTGTACTAAATTTCGTTCAATTCGGTTTCACCGTGTTTGAATTGATAGGGGGAATCGATTTGCACACATACTTGGCCACCATCTGCAAACTATTGGGCTGATGATCTAGCAGTTTGGTCAGAATATGCTTCCCACATAAAGATTTGTTGTTGCAAAATTTGGTAGAGACTAGATTATTAGGTTGGTCGTAATTACATTTTAGCCTTTAACATTTGGGTGGCCGTGATTACGTTTCCGTCAAGATGGCGGTAATATAAAACATGACACTGAGGTGGCCTTTTCTAGTGCTACCTCTGTACTAAATTTCATTCCATTCGGTTTCACCGTGTTCGAATTAATAGGGGTAATCGATTTTGACACAAAGATGGCCGCCATCCGCAAACTATTAGGCTAATGACCTATTAGATTTGTCAAAGGATGCTTCCTCCATAAAGGTATGTTGTTGCAAAATTTGGTAGAGATCGGATGATTAGGTTAGTCGTAATTTGATTTAAGCTTTGAACATTTGTGTGGCTGCCATTACGTTTCCGTCAAAATGGCGGTGATATAAAACAAGACACTGAGGTTCCCTTTGCTAGTGCTACCTCTGTACCAAATTTCATTCCATTCGGTTTCACCGTGTTCGAATTAATAGGGGTAATCGATTTTGACACAAAGATGGCCGCCATCCGCAAACTATTAGGCTAATGACCTATTAGATTTGTCAAAGGATGCTCCCTCCATAAAGGTATGTTGTTGCAAAATTTGGTTGAGATCGGATGATTAGGTTAGTCGTAATTTGATTTAAGCTTTGAACATTTGTGTGGCCGCCATTACGTTTCCGTCAAGATGGCGGCGATATAAAACATTACACTGGGGTGCCCTTTGCTAGTACTACCTCTGTACCAAATTTCGTTCCATTCGGTTTCACCGTGTTCGAATTAATAGGGGTAATCGATTTTGACACAAAGATGGCCGCCATCCGCAAACTATTAGGCTGATGACCTATTAGTGTGGTCAATGGATGCTGCCCCCATAAAGGTATGTTGTTGCAAAATTTGGTAGAGATCGGATGATTAGGTTAGTCGTAATTTGATTTAAGCTTTGAACATTTGTGTGGCCGCCATTACGTTTCCGTCAAGATGGCGGCGATATAAAACATGGCACTGAGGTGTCCTTTGCTAGTGCTACTTTTGTACCAAATTTCGTTCAATTTTCGCTCACCGTGTTCGAATTGATAGGGGGGACAGACATTCAGAGTACACACACTCACACACACACCCACACACACACACACACACACACAGACTCACACACATACACACACACAGACAGACACACTTTTTATTCGCCCTGTAGTGATCTCATAAGTCTACTTTCATTTTTTGCAAAAATCGAAAGTAGGCTAAAACAACAACAACAGAAGCATCTAAACTATTCAAGTGCCATTTGATATTCGCTCTCATTCAGCTCTTTCACCACGTTCTCCTCTTTGATTGCCTTTTTATTCTTCTTCTTCCAATCTGACTTCTGTTTTCCGTATACTGTATGTCCAAGTTCATACTATCCGAAATATCTCTTCCCAACAGGTTTATTAGGTAGATTTCATTAGAAAGCTAACTATTGCAATGGGTCCCATGTTTCGACTTCCGGAAAATTTCGACATATCTTCGCGTTTCACATCCCCCAGACCCCAAAACTACCGTCAGTTCAAAAGTTTATATATATATATATGTATATATATATGTATATCAGTTTCTTGTGGACACGATAACTGCCGTAATTTTGCACCAATTACTTCGAATTTTTTACCGAAGATGTATACCTATAAAATCTCGGTCGAGTTCGTTACTGGGCTAAATCGGTCGAAGGGGGTGAAAATGGGTGGCTTTTTTCGAAAAAGTGAAATTTCGCTATAACTCTCTTAATACGTGCAATATCGAATCCATTCAAAGTTCATAATATGTGTCGGATAAGTGCCAAACATTTATGTCAAATAAGATTTTTGATAGCACCAACCATTGACCAAAGGGGTGGAAAAAAGTGGGTTTTTCGGGAAACATTAATCATATCTCTCTTAATAGGCACAATATCAAAACCGTACAAAATGGACAATATTCCCCTAATAATTACCTAAAACTTTTGTCTGAAAGAATTTTTGATATGACCCACCATTACGCCAAGGGACGAGAAAAATGATTTCGGAATTATAAGAAAATGCCAAGAGCTATCAGTGGTTGCCATGGCAACACTACTAAATTGATGAGGCATGGACCATCAGACGTTGCCATGACAACGCACTTGCACGAGATCAGATTCAGTATTTCCATCTGATTAAGTGGTTGGTTGGTTGGTTCTTAAGTTTAGGGGCTGCGACAACGCGGTCATGTAGCCCCGTGTACTTTGGGTGTGTGTAGAATCTGTCTGATAACCGGTGTTAATTGTGATGACTGTATTAGTGTGTGTTATCTGTTTGTTAATTTATTTAAGTACTGCAACTAACAATTTTTCAGATAGTTCCTACTTTTGCCGCCAAGCGCCACTGTCAACGACTACGAGGCCAAGTTCAGAACTGAGCTACTAGACGCCGCCGCAGTCGGCTCTTGGCAACGAACATAGAAACCTAAGAGCGTTGTATACATTCTTAACCTATCCAATTTAGCTTCACACAGGTGCAATTAGTGGAAGGATCTTTAACATGCCATAAATCTATGACATGGGACCGCCGGCTTTACTTCCCCTCCGAAGGAAGGCATACTGAGGGATATTTAACGCTCTTAAAAAATCTGACGGCTTCGGCCGGGTTTGAACCCGGTATCTTGGGCATAGAAGCTCAGCATGTTACCGACTACGCCACCAAAGCCGCCTGATAAAGTGGGAAGCGGCTTCGGTGACGTAACTGGTAGCATGCTGAATGTCTATGCCCAATGTCGCGGTTTCAAAGCCGGCCGAAGTCGTCGGATTTTCTAAGAGCACTAGAATCCCTCAGTATGCTTTCCTTTGGAGGGGAAGTTCCAACGTTCGTTGCGAGTTGATGGTTGGGGTGGCATCTAGTAGCCAAGTTCACAGCTAGGTGTCGTTGACGGTTGTACCTGGTAGCAACATTAGGAACTACTGCTTGAAATTGACCGTCTGCAGTACTTACATGAATTAAGACTAATACAGCCATTACAATTCACACCGTGTATCAGACAGATTCTACACTCACCCAAAGTACACGGGGTTAGATGACCGCGTTGTCACAGCCCCTAAACTGAGGAACCAACCAGAGGTAGATTTCGTTAGAAAGCTAACTATTGCAATGGGTACCATGTTTCGACTTCCGGAAAATTTCGACATATCTTCGCGTTTCACATCCCCAGGCCCCAAAACCACCGTCAGTTCAAAAGTTATATATAATTTATGTATGTATATGTATATCAGTTTATTGTGGACACGATAACTGCCGTAATTTTGTACCAATCACTTTGAATTTTTTACCGAATACGTATACCTATAAAATCTCGGTCGAGTTCGTTACTGGGCTAAATCGGTCGTTGGGGGGTGAAAATGGGGGGCTTTTTTTTTCGAAAAAGTGAAATATTGCTATAACTCTCTTAATATGTGAAATATCGAATCCGTTCAACATTCATACTATGTGTCGGATAAAGCCCAAAAATGTATGTTTGAAGAGTTTTTTTTATAGCACCAACCATTGACCAAAGGGGTGGGAAAAAGTGGGTTTTTCGGGAAACATTAATCATATCTCTCTTAATAGGCACAATATCAAAACCGTACAAAATGGACAATATTCCCATAATAATTACCTAAAACTTTTGTCTGAAAGAATTTTTGATATAACCCACCATTATGCCAAGGGATGAGAAAAATAATTTCGGAATTATAAGAAAATGCCAAGACCTATCAGTGGTTGCCATGGCAACACTACTAAATTGATGAGGGATGAGCCATCAGACGTTGCCAAGATAACGCACTTGCACGAGATCAGATTCAGATTTCCATCTAAGTGTGAAGCGGCTTCGGTGACGTAACTGGTAGCATGCTGAATGTTTATGCCCAAGGTCGCGAGTTCAAAGCCGGCCGAAGTCGTCGGATTTTCTAAGAGCGCCAAAAATCCCTCAGTATGCTTTCCTTTGGAGGGGAAGTTCCAACGTTCGTTGCGAGTTGCTGGTTGCGGTGGCATCTAGTAGCCAAGTTCACAGCTAGGTGTCGTTGACGGTAGTACCTGGTAGCAACATTAGTAACTACTGCTTGAAATTGACCGTCTGCAGTCCTTACCTGAATTACAGACTAATACAGCCATCCCAAAGTACACGGGGTTACATGACCGCGTTGTCGCAGCCCCTAAACTGAGGAACCAACCAAAATCTCTGCGGTAGATATAATTTTGCGTGAAGAAGTAACAGACCGTTACATAGTTGCACATCAGTGTCGAAACCTAGCATAAGGACAGTGTGACCACAAGTATAAAAATGGACCCCAAATGACAAGAAGGTTACCGTTCCCATAAGACAATAAAATGTTTAAAATAAGCATAAAATGACGAAAAACAAAGTTAATTAAGCTCCAATTATAAAATACCTTCTCGCATTAAATGAGGTCTGATCCTTCTACGAAAATCTGCATATTCTGCCTATTTTCGCCTATCCCCAAGTTTGTCCGGTGAAATCTACCTCCGCCTTCCGGCGTGCCGAGAGGACTTTTTTTTAATAACGCTTTACACACGTGTACCTCATTTACAATATAGTGTAATGAAATTTGTGTTGTAATAATATCAGTGCTTCCTCATAATTTTCGGTGGGCTTATTGTTCCATCCAAACTCTGAAACAGACGTACAGTAAAAACTCGATTAACCGTCATCGTCGGGACCGTGGTCGTGACGGTTGAGCGAATAGACGGATAACAGAAACACTGTATTATTCCTACAAACCATGACTTCAATCAAATATATTATAGACAGATATCACTCTCACAGTAATGTAATATAACCACGGAAAACCACTTCGAGGATAGCTGAGATGGGAATCGAACCCCCTCTACTCATTTTGGCCACCCGAGGCTGAGTAGACCCCGTTCCAGTCCTCACACCACTTTTCAAATTTCGTGGCAGAGCTGGGAATCGAACCCAGGACCTCCGGGGCGGCAGCTAACCATGCTGACCGCTACGCTATGGAGGCGACAAAACTATTTATTACATGATAAAAACATCCGTACAGTAGATACAAATGTGGCAAAATAATGTACAGTACCGGTAATATAAACTTACAGGTGAAATAGTTCATGTAGCTTGAAATTAGTCAGTCATTTTCTTCTGCATCTTTGATGCTCGATCTTTCACCGTGGCAATATTTCGTATTTTTTCGGAGCAGTAGTATCTGCGTTGCATTGGCCTCTTCTTGACTTTCAAACCATTCTATACACTAGTTTGTTTTTCATCATGGTTTGAACACTCGTCTTCATCAGGAACACTCACTTCCCACTAAAATAGAGTAAGTGAGCAAAGCAAATGCGTCACTGCACCTTAAAGCACTTTGTTATTACAGTATTATTATGCTATTACAGCAATGACGGTTAACAGAAACCGACGGTTTAAAGAGTTGCGGTTAAACGAAGTTTTACTGTATTTGTAATCTGAATTATACACTCCTTATAACTTGTTATGTTTCCCTCAACATTGTACAGATAGGTATTGTATTTTATGTTCCTATCATTGTTACACGGTGTTCTGTTATACGGTTTATTATCAGTTGCTGGAACATGACGCTATATTTTATGTGTTCCAGTCATATTTTTTAACGTGGTGTGAAATTTTATTTTTTCCATTTACACGGTGCTATATACAGTATTATTATGAGGACGTGATGAAAGAACTGAACACAGAACCTGTATTAAAATTCATAGGAACCTATAGGCAAAACTGGAGAGACCACGTGAACAGAATGCCTAGGGAACGAGTCCCAAAGCAGATTGTACGATACCAACCAAAGGGGGTTCGATCTATTGGATGTCCAGCTAAAGGATGGAATGAGACCGTAACAGGCCACCTGGCCTAATACTTGACTGGTAGATGATGATGATGATGATAAATATACTGTTAAGTGGTGCTACCAGTCAGTTACACAGTGCTATATGTTATTTGTCACATTCTCAGTTATGCAGTGCTAAATTTTGTCAGTTCCAGTACCTGTTCTTGGGTGCTCTGTTTTATTTGTCCCAGTCACTGTTACACTGCTATATTATCTTCTCCAGTTAATGTTACAATACTATATTTTATCTGTTCCAGTCCTTGTTGCGCGGTGCTCTCAGCCAACAGAGCGCTGTGATCCTCATCTGTATGGCGATAGACCGCTACATGTGTATGCTATATCCAGAACGCTACCATAAGCACTCCAGTAAGAAGGTAAGCCAAGCATTCTCTTGTATTATAAGACAGTTTTGTTCATTTCATAGAGGATTGCTTCCTGAAGAATATGCAAGATTTTTGATGTGTAACATCTTTCCAGTCGGTATCTGGATATTTTTGTAGCACTCGGTAGCTGGACATTTTTGTGGGAGTGAT
Source organism: Meconema thalassinum (assembly GCA_946902985.2). NCBI lineage: Eukaryota > Metazoa > Arthropoda > Insecta > Orthoptera > Tettigoniidae > Meconema > Meconema thalassinum. The sequence continues at coordinate 263,825,879 of OX336390.1, read as the reverse complement.
TTTGGAAAAGAGACGGAAGTGGATGGGACGGTAGTGCATGGGACGGAAACAATGAGCGCGCGCGGTGGCGGAAATCGGTACAACGACGTACTGTAAGCCATATGACTATGTGGAATGTAAATCGCATACGGTTTACCTCAAGGTTTGGAGGCCCCATTAAAGAAATTCCTACAATAAATCATCTTCAAGTTGTCGTCCTTTGGCGTGAAAATATTCATTATATCATATTTGCTGAAAACAATTACGATTTATTAAATCTTCATACTTTTGCTGTATTCTTATTTAATGTAAGCACCCGATACCTCGAGTGCTATATCGCATCAACCAACACTCCAAACAACGTAGGAATTCAGTATATTAACACCGACTACAAACAATAATTGAAACTTCGTTGGTCAAAACGTATCACTGGGAGAAACGCATTTAATATACCTACTGCACACCTAATTTTTAATCGCGCCTATACTTGGCAGTGCGCTATATCGGCAATAAGAGGACATTTCCAATAAGTCCGCTGGCATGGATTCACTAACTGGCTGGTATAAAGTGCAGCTCGCATCAAGTAGGTAGTGGATTGCTCCCGCATACAGTTGCAGGTATATGTCACTACTGCAGATGCATTGGAGAATCCATTCATGTTTGCTGGCACAAGGTAGCACTATGAGTTCATTCTTTAAAAAAAAATGCGAGTAAGTAATATGGAATTATTTGAAAAGCATGTCAGATGTTACACATCATATGCGACTACTGTAAGGCTCGTAATTTTTATTTTTTATTCGATGAAAAAAAAAATCCACTATTAAATGTGACATATCAGACGAAAAAGCTAAAACATACATTTTTGTAGTGTTAGAAGCCATTTTTAGCACATTTCAATCATATAGAACATAGGCTTGCGAGTTCAACTTTTGTCCGTGCGTTTGTGTGTGCGTGAGTGAGCATATGTGTGCGTCCCTAATAAAATCTAAACGACTAGATAAATTTAAATGAATAGCCTACTCAGTAAGAATATACTACTGCCTTGACCAACCTCGACCGCACCTTTCAAATTTTGATACGATTCACCAATTCAACATGGCGGCCGTGCGAACTATTTCACCGGCATTCAATATCTCTGAAGTCCTTGCTGTTAACATCCTGAAATTTAGTAAGATGATAGAGAATACTAACATACGTTCGCTTATATTACTTTCAAAAACCTGTTAAGTACAAAACCAACATACCACCCAAGCAAAGTTATAATATTTAAATGGACTTTAATCATCCCAGCACAGAGAAACTTGACACGGCAAATGTTTATAAAGATTTAATCTACTGGATTCTAATTTAATTCAGTTATTTACGTACATTTAAGATGGCGGCTAAGTAAACACTTAAGATTACGTTTTATTGCTTGTGTTCTAATCATACGATCAAAATGAACGTTCTTATAGTGAACCAAAGCAATAATATTCATCTACGGGTACATAACTCTATGGTGTACATATATAACAATCCAACATGGCGATCATCCGAAATAATTCACTCGTTCTCAATATCTAGGAATCTATTTCAGAAATCAAACTGACACTTTGTATGTTGAAAGAGGCCGTTAATATAAGTTCACCTATGTGACTTTCAATAATCTGATGAGCACAGAAACAACACTGCCTCGACGCAAAATTTAAAAATTTAAATGAATTCTCCTCGTGTTTAAATCATCGGAGCACTGTGGAACATGACACGGTGTATCTTCATAATAAGGCTTAATATATTAACGTCTAATTAAATCAATTCTTATGAGAACTTAAAATGACTGCTGTACAAAATGTTCAGTCACGTTTTTTCTTCTATCCTAAATAAGAGATAGAAATGTAGATTAGCATAATGAATCACCATTATAATATTTGTTTTCTGGCATGTAATACAACATGGCGTACTTGCGCTATATTTCACCGGTTCACACTATCTCCGAAACTGTTAAAACAATTAAACTTACATTTCGTATGGTGATGAAGGACTATTATGTAAGTACACATAGGCTATTTGACTTTTTGAATCCTCAGAAACACACAGAGAAACATTGCGGCTAAGTGACTTTCAAATATTTTAAATAGTGATTTAATCACCCGAGAGTACTGAAACATACCTCAGCATATTTATTCAGAGCTTAGTATAGATATGTCTCATGTTCAGTTGTCTTCAAAACTTCAAGATGGCATCATTTAGAAATTTTACAACCTTACTTTTTATTTCTATATAGTATCCATTTAAGCGATTGTTAAGAAGATTGCTACTATGGGCTATTATAATGATCGGTATCTAATGGCACTAAAGTTTGTTGCTTACTTTTCGTACATCATAAAAACCGTGCATTTGACTTCTCTTAAAGTAAACTCCCGTGACTCATTACAGAAAGATACCATCTCGCGGGAGGAGTCTTAATCACCGATACTGACAAATATGTATTCGAGCACAAAATTTCTCAATGTAATGATTTTGGTGAAGACAGAGGCCGTCTACCAAACGCTATTTAGTACATCACATGAAAATCCATTTAACAGGCAGGATAGGTTTTAATGAAAATGATCAGTAGGATATATGAAAATAAACTACCTAGTTCTTCACGGAACTACTTGCCTTAGTAAAGGAATTTGAAGTAATTTTCAAGCCATTCAGAACAAATATTTGAAAATGCCAGTCTCAGTTGTAGGTGAAACGTCACAAGATATCAGAAATGTTCTGCATGGCCTTATAACTAAAACGCCGTTCTGAAAAATACTCAACCGGTCGTGAAAGTCTACACCAGTATATTAAACCTATTATATATTTGTGATCAAAATTTAATTTATGTACGACCCTGGCGAAATGTAAATATTATATGTCAGAAAACTGTACTATAATGAGGCTCATTATTGTACAAGTTTTCATTATGATACAGTTCCTCCCACCAATCAGAGTTCAAGAAACAGTTGTGTGACCAATTGGGTGAGGATAGCATCGCACCTGTGCTCACTTCCATAGGCCCCTATTATAAATTTCACTGCCTGGCCTAGTGTCATAGTAGGATATTCGAGGAGGCCATGGTCAAATACAAGGTATTCTCTGCGTCCCATGCGCTCTGTTCAGTACATAAAACTGGTGAAATCGCGACAGATATTTATGAATATTTATGTTCGAACATAAAATTGTTATAATTATCGTCAAACATAAACAGTCGTATGCAACTCGCCTATAATGGTAATTAAGACACTCGTATGGAAATTATAAAACTCGCTACGCTCGTTTTATAAACATACTCGTGTCTTAGTTTTTGCAATTATAGGCTCGTTGCATAATGTACTAGTTTTCAGTCGGTCAACACGATTGTACCCGATTGAATTGGGTGTTTCTCAAATCCTGAAAAGACGTTAACATCTCCACGATCAGGCCGGGCTCTGAAAAGTGAGACCCTTCGGGCCGAAACCTAGCATGCTAACCACTTAGTCAAGGGGGCAGACACATCGAATATTTCCCTTCTAAAGCACAGAAGGTCCAGCTGTACGAATTTCGTGCTGCACTGTCTGAAAAGTATGATCTAGAAAATGAGGAAATAACCCACTTCATTACCAATGAAAATAACATATTGTCACAACAGTATATCATTTTTCCTGCGCAACCACATCACCTCACGGTATAGTGGCTAGCATTCTTGAATATCACCCCGGAGGTGTGGGTTCGATTACTGACACTGCCAATAAGTATATTCTAGTCCAAAGGTTGGAACAGAGTTTGCTCAGCCTCGTGAGGCAACCATGATAAGAAATATGTTGAATTCCCATCTCATTCACCTAGAAGTGGTTTCATTTATATTATTTCCCACTTCTACTCCAGGCCAGGATACTTTTAAAATATAAAGCCATGCCATCTCCTTCCCAAATCTAGCCTTACTTAAATATACAGTACATACATTAGTACAGACACCACAGTAATTTAATAATAAACATAAATAACCCCTGGTACTACAGCCCATGAAGGGCCTAGGCCTACCAAGCGACCTCTGCCCAGCCATTTTGCCTGAAGATTATGGGGTGACGCGTGGCCAGCGCATCGGGTCTCCTCGGCCGTTAATCTTGGTTTTCGTAACCGGGCCGCTGCCTCTCTGTCAGACAGCTACTCAATCGTCCTCACGAGGCTGAGTGCACCGCGTTCCAGCCCTCACGTCAGTTTATAAAATCCCCAACGGAGCCGGAAATCGAACCCAGGGCCTCTGGGTGAGAGGCAGGCACGCTACCCCAACACTACGGGGCCGGAACAGGCACCTCAGTAAGAAAGGTTATTACACACATTCTACACATACACGAGTATATGGGGCTGAATTGAACGCGAGCTCCAAGCCCCTATATGAAAAACATCAACAACAACAACAATATTTCCTGCGCAACTTCACCGAATACAGTTTTATAATAATATATTACCCACTATTTACACATAGGCATATACATTATTTGGCATATTTATTAGACATTCTTGCTATTTACACATACAGCACTAATATGCACTCATGAACATACTGTAGTGGAAGGTTCAATAACCCAGTGGGATCCAAGCTGGGTGTGCTAAAATCTTGCTGATCAGCCTAAGTTGGTATACCTAGGCAAAACTCCACAAATGGCATGGAAAAAACCTATAAGTTTTTCAGGAACTTAATAACTTGTTAGTGAAGGCCAACATTACATCTATTAATTTTCATGCACTCGATTGTCCTCACGAGGCTGAATGTTTTACTTTCCTACCCTCATACCAGGATATAAATCCTTGATGGAAGAGTTAAGAATAGAGCCTGGGATTTTTAAGTCACTAGTATAATTTACCCCTAGACGAAGACAGCAACGACAGATTAGCAACATCTGTATGAGAGTAATTTGTCGTGAAAATTGCTGAATAAAACATATTGGACCATTTCCTCAGAGTTCATTAATATTCCTTAATGTATTTCTCTTCTTGTTGGCATGACCTATTTTATACATGTTCCACATTTTCAACAAGAAGGATTGTGCATGTAACGAACGCTACATTAACTTGTAATGCTGATGCTATATTTGTAGGGAAGAGGAAATGTCGTCGTGACAGCTTGAGATATACAAGACTAACTCGAGGCAGTGTTAGCCTAAAAACGTTACACATGCCACTGCTGCGATATCATTTACAGTTGAGGGAAGATTTATAGACTTGTAGAGTTTCTCGATGCACCCTAGGGCTTAAATCGAGATAATATAGGATATTCTTTCTTTCGTGATTCATTTTAATTTGTTTTGTCTTTATGTACCCTTTCTTTCTTTATTTCAATTAATTCATTACTGTTTTTGTTTATTTATTTATTTATTTATTTATTTAAATATTGAGTGCCTGTGTTGCTCAGCGGTAACGTTCTCACCTGCTGATCCCAAGATAGTGGGATCACATCCCAACGCAGTCAGTTGACATTTGGCAAATGCGAGGGAAGTGTGCAATAGATTTACTGGCACGTTAAAGATCCCCTTAGGGGCAAAATACGGCACAATGGCGTCTCTAAAAGCCACAGTAGTTATAAGGAACGTAGAACCTATAACATATATTGGCATATTCTGTCCAAAATTTACAAAAGAGCTCGTTAGAATCTGAATATAAATACCGCGTGAATCAGCTGTCCCTAATAATATTGTATATGCAGCCCAATTAACGCGTGTTGTCAGGAAGGTCGATATTATTTTCTCTGCTTGCATCACGTATGGTACTAATGCACTGCAAGTATATCCCGCAAACGATACTGAACACTATTATTTTCCCCTCGTCACATCGAGCAAAATAAGTGTTCAGTATCGTTTGCGAGATATGCTTACAACGCATTAGTAACATACGGAATGCAAGCAGAAAAATATTGACCTTCATGATAACAACGCTATTTGGGCCGCATCTCTATATACAGTGTGGTCCACCAGCCCCTTATGTTTTTTTTGGAGGAAGGCAACCCAACTAACGCGTATATCACAGTCATCCTAAAAACATTAGTACCTGCTACTTTACGCCCATTGTACAACTTTACCGTTGAGTACATCCTCGCGAATATAGTAGAAATCAACAGTGGCAGTGTTCTTTCAATGACCTTAAATATGATTGAAACGATCAGAGCTCCGAAAACACCTTCTTACGGTTGGACAGGAAGTGTCTACGAATAGATACAATACGTGCCAGCAACACACCATGGTTCTCAGTAGCTATAGTGGGTAAATCAAGAATTGCTAGAGTATCGTCAACGAAGTCGCATTGTAGTAGGTTCGAACCTTGAACTAGTACTTTTTTGTGCTTAATATCGTTTATTGTGGATGTATTATGGACGCATATCTATCTGTTCCAACGAGTGATTTTTTATTTGGTCCTCAAAAGGACCGTACTTATCCGATGATACACAGCCTGATTGGACGACTACATAATGATCTGTAGAACGAAAGCAAGGTATCCTGTATATTCAAGGTAGCAAGTGTTCGAAATTTTGACCATCTTTGTTTAAAGGAAAACTCCGACTCACTCATACGACCCACATAACAAATAGATTTGTTATGTGAGTAGGCTCACGAATCAATACATCAGACCGAAACTATAATTTCTTTCAACGGCGTCTGTGCGAAAAGCGCTTGCTATACACTTACAGTAATAGTTAGTTAGTGAGGGGCGGAACTACTAGGTCATCTGTCCCAAACATACAGTAAATACAGATAATTATAACATTATTGGTTATACGTCCCTTTTAACTGCTCTGGCTTTTAGATACGCCGGGGTGCCGGAATTTTGCTCCGAAGGGGATCTTCAACGTGCCAGTAAATCTACTGACACGGCTCCCTCGCAATTGCGCACCCTCAAATTCCAGCTGACTGCGCCAGGATACGAACCTGCAACCTTGGGCACAGCAAACGAGGACGTTACCGCTGAGCCTCGCAGCAAGGCAGTAATTACAGAACGTGTCATGTTATTATAAATATTGAACTATTAAAATTCTAATTATCACGAATAGAGTCGCTTCCGTTGCATAGAAGTCAGCGTGATTAGCTGCCACCCCGGACGTCCTGGGTTCGATTCCCGGCTCTGCCACGAAATTTTAAAAGTGATATGAGGACTGGGACGGGGTCTACTCAGCCTCGGAGGTCCAAATGAGTAGAGGGGCTTCCATTCCCACCTCAGCCATCCTCAAAGAGGTTTTCCGTGTTTTCCCACTTCGCCTTCGGACAAATGCCGGGTTGTTACCTACCGTACGGCCACGGCCGCCTCCTTCCCTCTTCCTTGCCTATCCCTCCCTTCCCATCCCTCAGGAGGACCCTGTTCGCTTTGCAGGTGAGGCCGCCTGGGCGAGGTGCTGATCCCACCTCCCCAGTTGTATCCCCCAGACGAGATGGTTCAAGCTCCAGGACACTCCCCGTAGAGGCGGTAATAATGGGATCCCTCGCTGTGTCCGTGGGAAAACCTAACCTGGAGGGTAAAGTCGACTAAAAAAATAATATTTATAACGAATAGTATCCATCCATGGTTTTGAAGAGTATTTAGGGAAAATAACCATTTAAATGAGACAAGAAAATAAATTTCCCTATCGTCTTCGTAGATAATGTGAACAAAACTAAGTTGAAATCTTGCTGTACGAGGTAGGGAGGGTATAATAAAATTGTTAAAAAGAATTTAAAAAATCTTCCGTTCGATAGTCTTGAACCCGGGATCTTCGAAAGAGCAATCGGGCACGATAACTTTCCAGGTTTTTGTTGCGCTTCTTATTAACGCGTATGGTAAAATATTCAATTATTACAGTTAGATCTTAAATAATGATTGGAATGCATTCATTCAGTACCTGGCATGTTTTCTAATTTACTTAAAGCAAGTTTCGCGACCGCTTTGCGTTAATAAGGCGAAGGAACTGCAAATAATGCCCTCAAACGACAGCCCTTCGGTTTTATTTCATACAACTGAGCGTACAAAATGCTAGCGTGTGATACACTTCGGTCATACAAGCAGGTGTACTGACGAAGAGAACAGAATCATACAAGATTTTGTACCAGCGATCACAGCAGCTTCCTTGCCAGCGAGTGTCGTGTGATACGGGCCTAAAGATACGCTAAGACTTTTTGTTAAAATTTAATAACAAAACAAGATGTTCGGTATAGAACGTATAGCCTACTTTCTCCTAAATTCATGGGTATTGTTATAACTCTTTGTCCTTTTCAAGGAGTATCATTGAATGTTGGTTGTAGTAGCTTCTTGAAATACAACGTGCTATACGGATATTATACATGAATATGATGTTCCCTTTGCTAGTGCTACCTATGTAAAAAATTTAATTCAATTCGGTTTCACCGTGTTTGAATTGATATGGGTAATCGATTTGCACACATACATGGCCGCTATCTGCAAACTATTGTGCTGATGACCTTGTATTTCAATCAAAAGATGCTTCCCACAAAAAGGTATGTTGTTGAAAAATTTGGTAGAGATCAAATGATTAGGTTGGTTGTAATTTGATTCAAGCTTTTAACATTAGGATGGCCGCCATTACGTTTTCGTCAAGATGGCGGCGATATAAAACATGACACTGGAGTGCCCTTTGCTAGTGCTACCTCTGTACCAAATTTCGTTCAATTCGGTTTCACCGTGTTTAAATTGATAGGGGGAATCAATTTGCACACATAAATGGGCGCCATCTGCTAACTTATGGGCTGATGACCTTGTAGTTCTGTCAAACGACGCTCGCCATACAAGTATATGTTGTTGTAAAATTTGGTAGAGATCGGATGATAAGGTTAGTCGTAATTTGATTTAAGCTTTGAACATTTGGGTGGCGACCATTACGTTTCCGTCAAGATGGTGGCGATATAAAATATGACACTGAGGTGTTCTACGCTAGTGCTACCTCTGTACCAAATTATGTTCAATTCGGTTTCACCATAGTAGGTAATAAAGAGCGGTTCTGGCACAGGGGCTAATGGGCAAGATGGCCGCCGCGCGCAATCACTCTATGTTATTCTTATGGAGGGGTCATTCAGAGCTAGCACAGGGGCTATTGGGCAAAATGGCCGCCACGGCCTGAGACCGTGGATTACGTCACAGGGAGAGGTCGGCCGTGTAGTTGCCAAATGGAATATTTATTATTATTATTATTATTATTAGGTAATTGTTAATTGATCATGTATAATCAAGACCAGCCTTATATTGTCCACTTCTTGGTGTAGTGGCTAGCATTCTTGGAGGTCATTCCTGAGGTTCGAATCCCGGCTCTGCCAAGAAATTTAATTTCTGGTCTCATGAGTGGAACGGGGTACACTCAGCCTTGTGAGGCAAAACTGACAAGAGCTGGCTTTTGATTCATACCTCAACAATTCTGCCTAACCCAACTTCACCTAACCTAACCTAACCTAACTTCAAAGTCAAAGCAAATATGAGAGCAAATGTGAAAGCACACATAATAAACTAAGTTATAACCTAACCTAACTTCACCTAACCTAACCTCACCTAACCTGTCCTAACCTAACCTAACGTAACCTACCTAATTTAAAATTGCAACAAAAAAAAAAATTAGCAAAAAGTATGAGAAAAAAGTGAGAGCAAATGTAAGAGCACAAATAATAAACTTAGTTATAACCTAACCACACCTAACCTAACCTAACCTAACCTAACCTAACATAACCAAACTTCAAAGTGAGAGCAAAAATGTAAGAGCAAATGAGAGAGCACAAATAATAAACTTAGTTATAACCTAACCTAACCCACAGAAACCTCATTTAAAGATTTTAGATTTTATGTTTTAACATTTTAGATTTTTGATTTTTTCATTTTACATTTTTTAGATTTTACATTTTACATTTTTGATTTTTTGTATTTTAGATGTTAGTTTTTTTTAGATTTTACATTTTAAATTTAAGATTTTTTGATTTTAGATTTTACTTTTTACATTTTCCGAAAAGAGTAAACTACTAGGTCACATACCTAACCTCACCAAACCTAACTTTTCCAAACCTAACTTAAGCTAATTCAAAGGCTAATGCACATACACAAAGTATATAAGGGTACAAGCAACTATCCTTATGCTAGTTTTATAGGTTACTGTACAATATGATAACTACCCCAACCGTTTTTTTTTTCATTTTTTTGTTTACACATATGACAATTTTCCAATTTCCCATTTTCATTTTTTTTAATGTTAGTTTTAAGTTTTTCAATTTCATAACATGGAAACATGGATTTTGCATTATGTTGTTTACACATTTATCAATTTCACAATTTCCCATTTACAGTTCTTAAAATGTCAGTTTAAAGTTTTTCAATTTCATGATATAGAAACATGGATTTTCCAATTTGTTGTTTACACATTTGTCAATTTACCAAATTCCCATTTACAGTTCTTAAAATGTCAGTTTAAAGTTTTTCAATTTCATGATATAGAAACATGGATTTTCCAATTTGTTGTTTACACATTTGTCAATTTACCAAATTCCCATTTACAGTTTTTAAAATTTCAGTTTAATGGTTTTTTTTATTTTGTCAATATGGAAACATGGATTTTCCAATTTGTGTGTTTTACATGTTCATTTTGCATTAGGAGTGGAGAGAGGTGGGTAGTAATAGAAAATGTACAAGCAGTTTCCATACGGTACAATATTTTTTTATTTTAAATACATCTACACTATTTACACATAATACATTTTTATATATATTCCTTATTGTTATAAATTGTACACTTGTTTTTATTTTGTTTTCTATTTTATTTATTTTTGATTATGAATGCCATTTCTTATTTTGTTTTTTTTATTTTTGTAGTGCTATTGTTTTATTTCCTAAATTGTTTTGTTTTATGTATTTGCTAGTTGCAGGCAGAAGATTTTGATATTCATAACTTAACTCGTTAAGCATGGTTAATGATTGAGTAATGACCATAGGCATGTGTACCTATACCATCAGCATCAATCACTCTTTTATCATCACCAGGACACAAAGCAATTTTGTTTAGTCTTATAGATGATATGTCATGTTGTTTAGAAGCGATAATGTTCATGGGTATTCTTTTTACATTGTTTTTCATGACACAATCCTTATAATCTTGAAAGCTTATACAATTTTTGACAACACCTCTGTTAATACCTTTAATCTTTTTGATTTCTTTACCATTTATGTCTAATGCGTACATTTTAGCTCTAAGTCCAACAAATGCTTTTATAATTTGTCCACAAGCCTCGTCTTTAAATTTCCCCAACGTTTTCTTGTTTGATGTAGAGTAACATATGTGATTAGTAGGATAATCTGATGTGTCCAGGTGTTGTAGGAAATCCAACTTGTCTTGATATACATCTGGGGTGTTAACCAAATAAATGAACGAGTCGGTATCCATATACATGAGTTTAAGATTGTTCATTCCATAATAGGGTAGCAGGACATCATAGTGGTGGGAATACATTAGAGTTTTTGAAATATCCAGTATACACATTCCAATATATATAGGCTTATTGAATACAATGTTACGTTTAGACATGTGGAAAGCATCTAGGTTAGGGCCATAAATTGTTCTGTCGATAAATGTCGGCTTTGCTATTAGCTTTTCTGCCTGTTTGCTGTCAGTCACAAGACGTATGTCTATTCTTTTACGGATATTTTCCATTGTTTTCCCAAAAATGGCATTGTTGAATAATTTGTACAGATTTTTCTCAAAATCATTTTTGGCTTGTTTTCGAAGGTTGTTATTAAAATCAACGTATGCCTTTAACCAAGGTCTTTGTTTAAACTTTAACACACGATGAATTTTTATCAATTTTATTCCATGATCTAAAGCCTGTTTTAATGCCATGTAGTGAACAACATATCGCCTTCGATTTCCAAGATGAGGAATTAGTTTTTTCAGAGACGAATCCTTAGGTTGTGTACACTCTGGTAGGAAAGGTAAATCGTTGTGTAGATCATGAAGGTCAGATGGGTAATCAACATCAACGTCTAGAATGTATCCCACAGGATCGTCTTTCTTTAGTTTTTCTAGATCAACAGTATCTGGAGAAACCCACTGAAATCCACCATAAGGAAGGGAGTGACACATAGCCCACCCGTATTGGTTGTTGGCATCATCATAGGTAATAAACTGCGATGGTTTCTCAGAATCATAGGTTTCCATGTATTTATTGTTAGCTTCAGCATACCGATGAGACACCTGGCATATGCCTCCACGTATTCCAGACTCGATTAAAAGAATCTGATCGTAATCCTGTAGCAATTCCAGTTCAATGCCTGTGTAAAGGAGCATTGCCTCGAAACTTAAACCAGGCGAAGTAAAAAAGTGTGCAGCATCCACTCGGTGTGTTTCTAGTGTTTTGTTTCTAAAGGTTTCAAAGCTGTCTGCAAGAAGGAGTACATCTGAAGTTAGGTAGAGGTCACTATATTCCCCTAGAGTTTTAATGTTGAACTGATTCCAGACACTTTTGGCATGTTCATAGTCTTCTTGACTAACATCTTCTTGACTTAATTTGTTAAAGAATGCCTCTTTTGGAGGTAAACACGTTTCACTTAACTTTTCCCATGAGTCAATGTAGTCATAACAAAATACCCCTTTACGAGTCATGAGCATTGCATTTTCTTTTCCAAAGTACTTGTCTGTTTCAGGGTATGATGTTAAGTTGGAAACTAAGTTTTCCAAACTACTCGGCATTAACCGAAACGTATCCACAAATCTAAGCTTAACATTTCCTACATATTTGGTAAAGGAAATGTACTTTTCTTTGGAGTTAGCGATAACATCCACTCTCTCAGTAGTACATCCCAATTGCTTTACAATGAAATTTGCGTCGTAGCCACTCATATTATGTAGAAACACAGGAACGGGGTTTCGTGTTTTACACCTCAAATTACAGTTATTGTGAGCACTTCCACGGTATTCCCCTGTAATATGGCAGTGGTCTCGAACTTTCCAGTCCTGTTGGGTAAATGGTTTTTGACACAAATAACAGGTTTCAGAACATTGGAACTCTGCTTCTTGAGCCTGAGTTAAGGCCTTTGGAACATTTAAGCTGTAAAGTCTATCAATTTCATTAGCTATTGAGATCAAACAGTCCATAAACTTTCCTGCAGCGTCAGGTCCACGATAAATAACAGGTTGGCTTGAAAGGTTTGTCTTTATGTGTTCCACAGCAGGTGAGGGTTTAACGTATATACCAAAGCTCATAGGAACATGACTCTGGTATGGCACTGTATAACTTGCTTTAGGATTGGGTAAACATGTTTGATAGGGTAAGAGTATACTTTCAAAATCTGCATAGATAACGTAAGGTATTCTCAGCATTTTTTCAACGTTTAAAAATTTGACAATGGGGTTTTTAATAGGCATTTCAACCCTAGCAATGTCATGCTGGACACACAAAGCTCTATGTTCTTTCAATTTTTCCATTCCTTGTTGACCATATCGATTATCAAAGTGTGTAAAACACCGTTTACACGTATATATTTTATGTTCATAGCGGGTAATCTGATGTCTTACTAGTTTATCAAAATCTTTGATAAAGACGTAGTGGTTCTGGCCGGATGATGAACTTAGCAGAAGGAGGTCGCGATGGTCTTGCATCTCTTGATCCACAACCTTTAGAGGGAACAATTTGTTGTCTTGTTCCAATCCAAATACATTAATGGATATATCGTTGGCTTTTTCAAATTTGGGAATGTCAACTAGCGATGTAGGAAACGATATTACAGAAAAATCATACTTGTTGTCCAGGTCCTTGTATTTACTAATGCGATGAGCATTCTTTTTAACCAGTTTTGCTAAAATGGCATACATAAAACACTTTTCATCAGTCAAATTTTCAGGATTAATGCAGGCTTTTCTTGCTTGTATAGCTGCTGGTAATGGAATATATGTGCTTCCACGCAAGGGATTGTACTTATTTATTTTCAATCGTACTCCTTCCACTGCTAACAAAGCCCAATTACTGCCTTTTAGCTCAGATTCCTCCATTTCCGTAGTTAACTTTGTAAATTGTGTTTCCAAGAAACTACTTAAGTCCGTTTCCAAAAATAGGGCCTGATTTCGTGTTTTAAATGCACGATCTGTAATTTCATTGGTAGATGTATGAATGAATCTACATTCAGCCACAAGATTAACTTTTATCGACTTGTGCATTGCTAGTTCTTTCTGCATAGCTTGTATTATTTGCTGTTTGGACTCTTTAAGGTATGAATTTAAATCCTTGCACGTATCGCAACGAATGAAATAGGAATTAAGTCGACCTTCAAAAGATGTCTCATATTCAATAAGTCCATTTTTATCAGGGACCAATGACAGTAGGTAATGTTTTGTAGGCTCTGCTTTTTGTCTTTTAGCTACCGACACAACATTACAACATTCTTCATGACGACGTCCATTGTAGGCATTGTTGAATGTACTACCACAGGTCTTGCACTCATGAAATTCACCACACGATACTTCATGTCGCTTCCTATGATAGTCTCGAAGAAAAGTCTTTCCACACTCTTTACACATATAGCTAGGAATGGCTTCTTCCATTATGATTGTTGATTTCTGCAAACAGCTGCTTACTGCGTATCACAGGGCTAGAGGTTGGTCAGTGAGACGGTCTTTCACGATGTGAACACCGTGAGAGGTAGTAGTCAACTGGTGATATTCTTGTGAAGGGTCCACTAATATACCCCTAGTCTAGACCAACAGCTCTTTACAGCGTATGACAAGGCTGTATACTGGACAGTGAGACGGTCTTTCACGATGTGAACACTGTAACAAGTAGTAGTCAACTGATTATATACTTGCTAAGGGTTCTCTAATATACAATAGTCAAGACCCACAGCTACTTACTGAGTAGTACAAGGCTGTACAATAGTTGTTTTAACAGTCTTTCACGATGTGGTCACTGTGAATGGTGGTAGTCAACTGATGATATTCTTGATAAGGGTCCTCTAATGTACCCCTGGTTAAGGGTAACAGCTGTTCACTGCTTATGACAAGGCTAAAGACTGGTTGCTTCAACGGTCTTTCACAATGTAAACACTGTGACAGGTAGTAGTCAACTGAAAATATTCTTATGGCCTACTCAAGGTTATCAGGTACTTACTGCATATCAAAAGGCTGTACACTCATGTGTGTTAGGCACTCTTTCTTGCTAAGGACCCCAATATTCCCTACACAAGGCTATACATGTTAGTTCTAAACACTTAGTGGTTAATTGTATATTCAATTTTTGTACAAAGCTTATACAAGCACGTTTTTATGAGGTAAAACTTTGTTAAATAGCTGCATGCGACACGCAAAGTATGTTGCCGCTATCTAGCGGTGACTATGAGAACTACTTGAACGACCAGCATGCTACCTAGCGCTCCATTTCAACACTCGCTCACTGAACGACCAGCATGCTATCTAGCGGTCGATAGCAATACTCCTCAACTACCAGCCTGCTATCTATCGGTCAATATGACAACTCACTCAACTACCAACATGCTACATGGCTTTTTTGGTCAGTTTTTTGTTGGCTTTTTTTGGTCAGTATCTGTTGGCTTATGTTGGCTTTTATTGGCTTTTGTTGGCTTTTGTAGGCTTTTTTGTTGGCTTTTGTTGGCTTTTGTTGGCTTTTGTATTAGCTCTTTCATATTTGCTCTTGCTTGTGGGGGCTTATTATTTGGTCTTGGAAAGTATGTCAGTCCTTTTTTTATGGCTGCAAAATGCTTACAGCCATGTTTGTAAGCAGCAACAACAACAACACACAATATTCCAAAACAATCCAAAGTACTCTAAGGTTTATCAATGACTCTCAACTCTTACACTTACCTCTATCCCATGCCTAGTCAAAAATAGTGTATTTTTCAAATTTTTCAAAAAATATTTGGAAAGTAGGCTATATCATTAAACTAAAATCCTAAAAAGACATATGTTAACTCCAACACCTACCTCTATACCATTCTTAGTCCAAAAATAGTGTATTTTTAAATTTTCCAAAAACATATTTCCAAAATGGGTTATATTTCCAAAATTAAAAAGTTTACAAAAATGTTTGTTTGACAGAAATGAATGGCCTTTACCCCCTCTACCACGGTACCAAGTCCCAGGTCTCTAGGACAACAAAAATACAATTTTGAAAATGGGCTTTATTTCCAAAATTAAGAATTTTACAAACAAGTTTGTCTAACGTAAATCAATGGTCTTTACCCCTTCTATTCCCATACCAAGTCTCAGGTCACTAGGTCAAGAAAATAAAATTTTTAAAAAATGGTCACTATTTTGGAAACTAGGAATTCTACAAAAAAGTTTGTTTAACATAAATGAAAGGTCTCTATCCCCTCTACCGGTAAACCAAGTTACAGGTCTGTAGGACAAAAATGAAAAACATTCAACTGGGAAAGTAGGCGATTTTTCATAAAACCAAACATTCTAAAAAGTGTTCTATGGGCTTAAAATAATGGCCTCTATGTCCTTTATTTTTTATAATAAAACTTTTTTATTTTTTACATTTTTTTTAAAAAAGTTCAATTTTGAAATTTTTATATTTTGGAAACTAGAAAGTTTACAAAATGAGTCCACGCGACGGCCATGACACTGGTTAGAAGCACCACCACTCCACTACTGTTATTTTTTGTCCTAGCGAATTGAAATTTATTTTGGTAGTAGATGGGGTCAGGGGCAGTCATTTACGTCAAACAAACATTTTTGTAAACTTTCTAGTTTCCAAAATATAAAAATTTCAAAATTGAACTTTAAAAAAAAAAAATGTAAAAAATAAAAAAGTTTTATTATAAAAAATAAAGGACATAGAGGCCATTATTTTAAGCCCATAGAACACTTTTTAGAATGTTTGGTTTTATGAAAAATCGCCTACTTTCCCAGTTGAACGTTTTTCATTTTTGTCCTACAGACCTGTAACTTGGTTTACCGGTAGAGGGGATAGAGACCTTTCATTTATGTTAAACAAACTTTTTTGTAGAATTCCTAGTTTCCAAAATAGTGACCATTTTTTAAAAATTTTATTTTCTTGACCTAGTGACCTGAGACTTGGTATGGGAATAGAAGGGGTAAAGACCATTGATTTACGTTAGACAAACTTGTTTGTAAAATTCTTAATTTTGGAAATAAAGCCCATTTTCAAAATTGTATTTTTGTTGTCCTAGAGACCTGGGACTTGGTACCGTGGTAGAGGGGGTAAAGGCCATTCATTTCTGTCAAACAAACATTTTTGTAAACTTTTTAATTTTGGAAATATAACCCATTTTGGAAATATGTTTTTGGAAAATTTAAAAATACACTATTTTTGGACTAAGAATGGTATAGAGGTAGGTGTTGGAGTTAACATATGTCTTTTTAGGATTTTTAGTTTAATGATATAGCCTACTTTCCAAATATTTTTTGAAAAATTTGAAAAATACACTATTTTTGACTAGGCATGGGATAGAGGTAAGTGTAAGAGTTGAGAGTCATTGATAAACCTTAGAGTACTTTGGATTGTTTTGGAATATTGTGTGTTGTTGTTGTTGCTGCTTACAAACATGGCTGTAAGCATTTTGCAGCCATAAAAAAAGGACTGACATACTTTCCAAGACCAAATAATAAGCCCCCACAAGCAAGAGCAAATATGAAAGAGCTAATACAAAAGCCAACAAAAGCCAACAAAAGCCAACAAAAAAGCCTACAAAAGCCAACAAAAGCCAATAAAAGCCAACATAAGCCAACAGAAACTGACCAAAAAAAGCCAACAAAAAAACTGACCAAAAAAGCCATGTAGCATGTTGGTAGTTGAGTGAGTTGTCATATTGACCGATAGATAGCAGGCTGGTAGTTGAGGAGTATTGCTATCGACCGCTAGATAGCATGCTGGTCGTTCAGTGAGCGAGTGTTGAAATGGAGCGCTAGGTAGCATGCTGGTCGTTCAAGTAGTTCTCATAGTCACCGCTAGATAGCGGCAACATACTTTGCGTGTCGCATGCAGCTATTTAACAAAGTTTTACCTCATAAAAACGTGCTTGTATAAGCTTTGTACAAAAATTGAATATACAATTAACCACTAAGTGTTTAGAACTAACATGTATAGCCTTGTGTAGGGAATATTGGGGTCCTTAGCAAGAAAGAGTGCCTAACACACATGAGTGTACAGCCTTTTGATATGCAGTAAGTACCTGATAACCTTGAGTAGGCCATAAGAATATTTTCAGTTGACTACTACCTGTCACAGTGTTTACATTGTGAAAGACCGTTGAAGCAACCAGTCTTTAGCCTTGTCATAAGCAGTGAACAGCTGTTACCCTTAACCAGGGGTACATTAGAGGACCCTTATCAAGAATATCATCAGTTGACTACCACCATTCACAGTGACCACATCGTGAAAGACTGTTAAAACAACTATTGTACAGCCTTGTACTACTCAGTAAGTAGCTGTGGGTCTTGACTATTGTATATTAGAGAACCCTTAGCAAGTATATAATCAGTTGACTACTACTTGTTACAGTGTTCACATCGTGAAAGACCGTCTCACTGTCCAGTATACAGCCTTGTCATACGCTGTAAAGAGCTGTTGGTCTAGACTAGGGGTATATTAGTGGACCCTTCACAAGAATATCACCAGTTGACTACTACCTCTCACGGTGTTCACATCGTGAAAGACCGTCTCACTGACCAACCTCTAGCCCTGTGATACGCAGTAAGCAGCTGTTTGCAGAAATCAACAATCATAATGGAAGAAGCCATTCCTAGCTATATGTGTAAAGAGTGTGGAAAGACTTTTCTTCGAGACTATCATAGGAAGCGACATGAAGTATCGTGTGGTGAATTTCATGAGTGCAAGACCTGTGGTAGTACATTCAACAATGCCTACAATGGACGTCGTCATGAAGAATGTTGTAATGTTGTGTCGGTAGCTAAAAGACAAAAAGCAGAGCCTACAAAACATTACCTACTGTCATTGGTCCCTGATAAAAATGGACTTATTGAATATGAGACATCTTTTGAAGGTCGACTTAAATCCTATTTCATTCGTTGCGATACGTGCAAGGATTTAAATTCATACCTTAAAGAGTCCAAACAGCAAATAATACAAGCTATGCAGAAAGAACTAGCAATGCACAAGTCGATAAAAGTTAATCTTGTGGCTGAATGTAGATTCATTCATACATCTACCAATGAAATTACAGATCGTGCATTTAAAACACGAAATCAGGCCCTATTTTTGGAAACGGACTTAAGTAGTTTCTTGGAAACACAATTTACAAAGTTAACTACGGAAATGGAGGAATCTGAGCTAAAAGGCAGTAATTGGGCTTTGTTAGCAGTGGAAGGAGTACGATTGAAAATAAATAAGTACAATCCCTTGCGTGGAAGCACATATATTCCATTACCAGCAGCTATACAAGCAAGAAAAGCCTGCATTAATCCTGAAAATTTGACTGATGAAAAGTGTTTTATGTATGCCATTTTAGCAAAACTGGTTAAAAAGAATGCTCATCGCATTAGTAAATACAAGGACCTGGACAACAAGTATGATTTTTCTGTAATATCGTTTCCTACATCGCTAGTTGACATTCCCAAATTTGAAAAAGCCAACGATATATCCATTAATGTATTTGGATTGGAACAAGACAACAAATTGTTCCCTCTAAAGGTTGTGGATCAAGAGATGCAAGACCATCGCGACCTCCTTCTGCTAAGTTCATCATCCGGCCAGAACCACTACGTCTTTATCAAAGATTTTGATAAACTAGTAAGACATCAGATTACCCGCTATGAACATAAAATATATACGTGTAAACGGTGTTTTACACACTTTGATAATCGATATGGTCAACAAGGAATGGAAAAATTGAAAGAACATAGAGCTTTGTGTGTCCAGCATGACATTGCTAGGGTTGAAATGCCTATTAAAAACCCCATTGTCAAATTTTTAAACGTTGAAAAAATGCTGAGAATACCTTACGTTATCTATGCAGATTTTGAAAGTATACTCTTACCCTATCAAACATGTTTACCCAATCCTAAAGCAAGTTATACAGTGCCATACCAGAGTCATGTTCCTATGAGCTTTGGTATATACGTTAAACCCTCACCTGCTGTGGAACACATAAAGACAAACCTTTCAAGCCAACCTGTTATTTATCGTGGACCTGACGCTGCAGGAAAGTTTATGGACTGTTTGATCTCAATAGCTAATGAAATTGATAGACTTTACAGCTTAAATGTTCCAAAGGCCTTAACTCAGGCTCAAGAAGCAGAGTTCCAATGTTCTGAAACCTGTTATTTGTGTCAAAAACCATTTACCCAACAGGACTGGAAAGTTCGAGACCACTGCCATATTACAGGGGAATACCGTGGAAGTGCTCACAATAACTGTAATTTGAGGTGTAAAACACGAAACCCCGTTCCTGTGTTTCTACATAATATGAGTGGCTACGACGCAAATTTCATTGTAAAGCAATTGGGATGTACTACTGAGAGAGTGGATGTTATCGCTAACTCCAAAGAAAAGTACATTTCCTTTACCAAATATGTAGGAAATGTTAAGCTTAGATTTGTGGATACGTTTCGGTTAATGCCGAGTAGTTTGGAAAACTTAGTTTCCAACTTAACATCATACCCTGAAACAGACAAGTACTTTGGAAAAGAAAATGCAATGCTCATGACTCGTAAAGGGGTATTTTGTTATGACTACATTGACTCATGGGAAAAGTTAAGTGAAACGTGTTTACCTCCAAAAGAGGCATTCTTTAACAAATTAAGTCAAGAAGATGTTAGTCAAGAAGACTATGAACATGCCAAAAGTGTCTGGAATCAGTTCAACATTAAAACTCTAGGGGAATATAGTGACCTCTACCTAACTTCAGATGTACTCCTTCTTGCAGACAGCTTTGAAACCTTTAGAAACAAAACACTAGAAACACACCGAGTGGATGCTACACACTTTTTTACTTCGCCTGGTTTAAGTTTCGAGGCAATGCTCCTTTACACAGGCATTGAACTGGAATTGCTACAGGATTACGATCAGATTCTTTTAATCGAGTCTGGAATACGTGGAGGCATATGCCAGGTGTCTCATCGGTATGCTGAAGCTAACAATAAATACATGGAAACCTATGATTCTGAGAAACCATCGCAGTTTATTACCTATGATGATGCCAACAACCAATACGGGTGGGCTATGTGTCACTCCCTTCCTTATGGTGGATTTCAGTGGGTTTCTCCAGATACTGTTGATCTAGAAAAACTAAAGAAAGACGATCCTGTGGGATACATTCTAGACGTTGATGTTGATTACCCATCTGACCTTCATGATCTACACAACGATTTACCTTTCCTACCAGAGTGTACACAACCTAAGGATTCGTCTCTGAAAAAACTAATTCCTCATCTTGGAAATCGAAGGCGATATGTTGTTCACTACATGGCATTAAAACAGGCTTTAGATCATGGAATAAAATTGATAAAAATTCATCGTGTGTTAAAGTTTAAACAAAGACCTTGGTTAAAGGCATACGTTGATTTTAATAACAACCTTCGAAAACAAGCCAAAAATGATTTTGAGAAAAATCTGTACAAATTATTCAACAATGCCATTTTTGGGAAAACAATGGAAAATATCCGTAAAAGAATAGACATACGTCTTGTGACTGACAGCAAACAGGCAGAAAAGCTAATAGCAAAGCCGACATTTATCGACAGAACAATTTATGGCCCTAACCTAGATGCTTTCCACATGTCTAAACGTAACATTGTATTCAATAAGCCTATATATATTGGAATGTGTATACTGGATATTTCAAAAACTCTAATGTATTCCCACCACTATGATGTCCTGCTACCCTATTATGGAATGAACAATCTTAAACTCATGTATATGGATACCGACTCGTTCATTTATTTGGTTAACACCCCAGATGTATATCAAGACAAGTTGGATTTCCTACAACACCTGGACACATCAGATTATCCTACTAATCACATATGTTACTCTACATCAAACAAGAAAACGTTGGGGAAATTTAAAGACGAGGCTTGTGGACAAATTATAAAAGCATTTGTTGGACTTAGAGCTAAAATGTACGCATTAGACATAAATGGTAAAGAAATCAAAAAGATTAAAGGTATTAACAGAGGTGTTGTCAAAAATTGTATAAGCTTTCAAGATTATAAGGATTGTGTCATGAAAAACAATGTAAAAAGAATACCCATGAACATTATCGCTTCTAAACAACATGACATATCATCTATAAGACTAAACAAAATTGCTTTGTGTCCTGGTGATGATAAAAGAGTGATTGATGCTGATGGTATAGGTACACATGCCTATGGTCATTACTCAATCATTAACCATGCTTAACGAGTTAAGTTATGAATATCAAAATCTTCTGCCTGCAACTAGCAAATACATAAAACAAAACAATTTAGGAAATAAAACAATAGCACTACAAAAATAAAAAAAACAAAATAAGAAATGGCATTCATAATCAAAAATAAATAAAATAGAAAACAAAATAAAAACAAGTGTACAATTTATAACAATAAGGAATATATATAAAAATGTATTATGTGTAAATAGTGTAGATGTATTTAAAATAAAAAAATATTGTACCGTATGGAAACTGCTTGTACATTTTCTATTACTACCCACCTCTCTCCACTCCTAATGCAAAATGAACATGTAAAACACACAAATTGGAAAATCCATGTTTCCATATTGACAAAATAAAAAAAACCATTAAACTGAAATTTTAAAAACTGTAAATGGGAATTTGGTAAATTGACAAATGTGTAAACAACAAATTGGAAAATCCATGTTTCTATATCATGAAATTGAAAAACTTTAAACTGACATTTTAAGAACTGTAAATGGGAAATTGTGAAATTGATAAATGTGTAAACAACATAATGCAAAATCCATGTTTCCATGTTATGAAATTGAAAAACTTAAAACTAACATTAAAAAAAATGAAAATGGGAAATTGGAAAATTGTCATATGTGTAAACAAAAAAATGAAAAAAAAAAAACGGTTGGGGTAGTTATCATATTGTACAGTAACCTATAAAACTAGCATAAGGATAGTTGCTTGTACCCTTATATACTTTGTGTATGTGCATTAGCCTTTGAATTAGCTTAAGTTAGGTTTGGCAAAGTTAGGTTTGGTGAGGTTAGGTATGTGACCTAGTAGTTTACTCTTTTCGGAAAATGTAAAAAGTAAAATCTAAAATCAAAAAATCTTAAATTTAAAATGTAAAATCTAAAAAAAACTAACATCTAAAATACAAAAAATCAAAAATGTAAAATGTAAAATCTAAAAAATGTAAAATGAAAAAATCAAAAATCTAAAATGTTAAAACATAAAATCTAAAATCTTTAAATGAGGTTTCTGTGGGTTAGGTTAGGTTATAACTAAGTTTATTATTTGTGCTCTCTCATTTGCTCTTACATTTTTGCTCTCACTTTGAAGTTTGGTTATGTTAGGTTAGGTTAGGTTAGGTTAGGTTAGGTGTGGTTAGGTTATAACTAAGTTTATTATTTGTGCTCTTACATTTGCTCTCACTTTTTTCTCATACTTTTTGCTAATTTTTTTTTTGGTTGCAATTTTAAATTAGGTAGGTTACGTTAGGTTAGGTTAGGACAGGTTAGGTGAGGTTAGGTTAGGTGAAGTTAGGTTAGGTTATAACTTAGTTTATTATGTGTGCTTTCACATTTGCTCTCATATTTGCTTTGACTTTGAAGTTAGGTTAGGTTAGGTTAGGTGAAGTTGGGTTAGGCAGAATTGTTGAGGTATGAATCAAAAGCCAGCTCTTGTCAGTTTTGCCTCACAAGGCTGAGTGTACCCCGTTCCACTCATGAGACCAGAAATTAAATTTCTTGGCAGAGCCGGGATTCGAACCTCAGGAATGACCTCCAAGAATGCTAGCCACTACACCAAGAAGTGGACAATATAAGGCTGGTCTTGATTATACATGATCAATTAACAATTACCTAATAATAATAATAATAATAATAAATATTCCATTTGGCAACTACACGGCCGACCTCTCCCTGTGACGTAATCCACGGTCTCAGGCCGTGGCGGCCATTTTGCCCAATAGCCCCTGTGCCAGCTCTGAATGACCCCTCCATAAGAATAACATAGAGTGATTGCGCGCGGCGGCCATCTTGCCCATTAGCCCCTGTGCCAGAACCGCTCCTTATTACCTACTCACCATGTTTGATTTGATAGGGGGAATCGATTTGCACACATACATGGCCGCCATATGCAAACTGTTGGGCTGATGATCTTGTGGTTCGGTCAAAATATGCTTCCCACATAATGGTATGTTGTTGCAAATTTTGGTAGAGATCAGATTATTAGGTTGGTCGTAATTTATTTAAGCTTTTAACATTTGGGGGGCCACCATTACGTTTCCGTCAAGATGGTGGCGATAAATATGACACTGAGGTGTTCTACGCTAGTGCTACCTCTGTACCAAATTTCGTTCAATTCGGTTTCACCATGTTTGATTTGATAGGGGGAATCGATTTGCACACATACATGGCCGCCATATGCAAACTGTTGGGCTGATGATCTTGTGGTTCGGTCAAAATATGCTTCCCACATAATGGTATGTTGTTGCAAAATTTGGTGGAGATCGGATGATTAAGTTATTCGTAATTTGATCTAAGCTTTGAACATTTGGGTGGCCGCCATTGCGTTTCAGTCAAGATGGCGGTGATATAAAACATGACACTGAGGTGCCCTTTGCTAGTTCTACCTCTGTACCAAATTTCGTTCAATTCAGTTTCACCGTGTTTGAATTGATAGGGGAGGGGGCAGACATTCAGAGTACACACACTCACACACAGACAAGAGACACCATTTTTGGCCCTGTGTAGATCTCATAAGTCTACTTTCATTTTTTGCAAAAATCGAAAGTAGGCTAATAATACCAAGGGAATTTCTATGGAATACTTCGATGCAAGCACTGGCGATCAGAATATCCTTCGATATGTTGTTGTTTTGTTTCATTTGAGGGGCCAGAACATCGCGGTCATTTAGCCCCGTTTACTTGGGTGGGTGTGTAGAATTTGTCTGATAATCTGAGTTATTGCGGGCATGTAATGATGTGTGTATTTGCAATTAAGGATTGGGAAGGAGGCGGCCGTGGCTCTATGATAGAATCCGTCCCGGAATTTGGCCGGAGTAGAAGTGGGAAACCACGGAAAACCATTTCCTGGATGGCTGAGGTGGGAATAGAACCCACTTCTTCTCATATTTGCTTCACGAGGCTACGTGTAACCAATTTCAGCCCTCAGACAAGTATTACATTTCTTGGCAGAGCTGGGAATCGAACGCGGACCTCCGGAGCAACATTTCGATATGTTATGTTAATATTCATGCCAGTTTTTTAATTTTCTGCCATTGCAGGTCACGTGGCATAACGTACCAATTCGATCGGATTCTCTTTATAAATCATCAAAATTCAACGTACTCTTCACAAAAAATACGTCGTAAGGCAATAAATGTGGCAATGTAGTTACATCCTGACTAAAATGGAATGTTGGCTTTCGTTCAAAAAAGTATGCCTACTACTGGATTCGAAGCAGCATTCTACCAGCTCACGCCTACCACTTACGGTCAGGCTTTAACCTTCTCAGCCACGAACACATGGTTAACGACGCACGCTAAACGTGCTGTAGTTACTGTAGCCGTCCCACCTCAAACGTTTACGTTCATCTCAAATTCTTCAATCACGGTTTATGGTGTTGATTTAACTTTTTACTATTACAGATCACGTGGCGTAAGCTATTAATTCGATCGTATTAAGTGTATGTGTGTTATTTCAAGGAGCAGTAAGTCACATGTTAGTGGAATGGGCCATAGTATTTGGCGGGGAAAAGTTTAAGGTCGGTTTTTCTTTGCTAGACACATGACCCAATTTCATTGCAGTCACACAGTCAGAGCGCATAGCAATATCGACCATAGGGAGAAATGCGATGTTAGTTGGGTTTCATAAAACTAAATAATAAGGGGCCGGTGGACCACACGGTATATATATATTGTCTGTTTTATCTGAATTTCCACGGAAATTTGCGATATTTGCGCGTTTCAGACTGTTTTATGATGGATGCGCGCAAAAATATTTTTTTGCGTCTGTCTGCCTGTTTGTTTGTCTGTTTGTGGACAATTTTATGTGTCCTTATAACTCGAGAACGGCTGAGTGGATCAACGTAAAATTTGATACAGATATCCTTCAGAGGCACCACATTAATCATTGATGTAATTCTTTTCCTTACCTCTCATAAAAGGGGCCCTACCCCCTTAAAATACATGCTGGAATAGGCGTAGATGGGTGAAACAAAGCTCATTTTCAACCCCTCAGTGTGAGAAACGAAACTCGGGGGGGGGGGGGGCTAAAGGGACCCCCAAAACCACATTTTAAGGCCCTAAAACCAACAGTTTTTGAGATATTCCCAGAAAACTAATTTCACTTAATAAATTAATGAAAGAATGCATGCCGGTAACCATGACAACTGAATCTCAGAGGTCCATCTATTTCTGTAAGACGCAATGCAATTCCATTTATTACATTACTGTGAAGGTTTGCAAACAGCTATACGGTTATAACGGATCCAAATTAAGCTGAAATATTCATCAATACATACAATGCGCTTAAGGGGTCAAGGGGTACTCTAGATTTTTAACGCCATTTACACGTGCGGGTATGGTAAGGAAGGTCTATTATATCCCTATACCTATATTGTTATATTATTATTATTACTATTCTTTTAATTATTATCATTATTATGGCGTACAACGACGAGACGAAGCTCATTTTCAAGCCCTTGGTGTCAGAAACAAAACTCGGGGCCCCTCAAGAGCCATAAAGGGTCCCCGAAAACCATATTTTAAGGCTCTAAACCCAACAGTTTATTAGATATTCCCAGAAAACTCATTTCATTTAATAAACTAAAGAAGGAATGCAAGCCACTAACCATGACAACAGTATCTCAAGAGGTGGTATCCAACTTTCCATCTATTTCTGGAATAAGTAATGCCACTCCATTTAATACATTTCTGTGAAAGGTTGCAAATGGCTATAAGGTTATCACGGAACCAACTAAAACCGTAAAATTCATCAATGCGCTTAAGGGGATCAAGGAGTACCCAAGATTTTTTTCACACGACTTACACGTGCGATATGTCGTACAGAAGGTCTATTATATCTCCAAACAGCAACATTATTTTCAAAAATTCCTGATTTGAAATAGTAGACTGTTTTTTGCTGATTTTAGGAATTTGGGCCATTGGAGGCTAAAAAAACCTGAATTTTCATGCACCACAAGCCTTTATAATTTATAAAAGGGGTCTCCCTGTAGTTAGGCACTTGACACAACGGTTAGGGTCAGTTCGTATGTGACGTGTATTGTGATCCGTCTACGGAGTTTTCAATTTGATTTTCACGCCAGGAAGAACTCGTTAGGTAAATTTAGTTTGAGAGCACATTTTAGCTAATCATTTTTCTTTGCCAACAAACAGGTTCCAAGCCCCTAAACATTGCAACAGTAGATCAATTGATAACTTCTGGTTGTTAATACCGAAGACCGTTCGAAGAATGGGTACTTCTGCTAGTAATACAATATTATTCACCCGGTATACGGAGTAAGGTATGAAAATCGGTATTTCAAAAGTGAAGATGATGCCATTAGGGCAATTAGGCACGATGATAACATGCCGAGTAGGAGAAAGAATATTGGAACAGGTGAAACATTTCAATTACTTAAGGGGCAGATGACCTCGTAGTTCCGGCCCCCTAAGACAACAATAACTAACTAACTAACTAACTAACTCAATTACTTAGACTGTATATTGCCTCAGGATGGTTATGTGGTGAAAGAGATCGAGCAAGGTGAATTTTCAGTGGCTATTTACAGTTTTCTTCAAAAGAAAAAAGGAAGAAATCAGTGTAGCGACAAAACTTCCCCTACATTGCTCAATATTCAGACCGACCTTGTTGTATGGAGTGAGAGGTGGGTAGATTCAGTATATCTCATACATAACTGATATGAGGGTAGGACGAATGATTGCTGGGACAAATGGATGGGAGCAATGGCAGGAAGGTATTCGCAATGAAGAGGTAAAAAGTAAGGATTATTACATTAGACGAGACTGTTCGTATGAACCGACTCAAATGTGATGCGAATTAAAGAGAGATTTCCTAGTTGACTAATGAATTCAGCCATAGAGGACAAGAGAAACACAGATAGACCTAAGAGACGATGGTTATACAGGGTGATTCTTATTAACGTTTAAAACTCTCTGTAGCGACGTAGATGGCATTGAGACAAGTAATTTGATATAGGACACTTAGGGTCGCAAGTGTCCAGAAATACCTTAAAAGTGAACCACAACTGTTAAACATATGACGTCATCAGGTGACGGCTCAGCTCGAGCGATGAGGCCCGTGCACTCTTACGCACACCGAAGCAAACGTTGAATAACATATCACTCTGATGCCGTGTTCTGCTTCCACTTGAAAGGCGAAGAGAGAGAACAAAAAGAGCTGATGGACAGGCCCCGGATTTGAACCTCGAACCCCATGCGCCCAAGTCGCACACACAGACTCGGAGCCAGAGATATATGACATTCAACGTTTGCTTTGAATGCTTTGGTGTGCGTAAGAGTGCACGGGCCAGACCGCTCGAGCGTAGCCGTTACCTGATGACGTCATAAGTTTAACAGTTGTGGTTCAATTTTAAGGTGTTTCCGGACACTTGCGACCCTAAGTGTCTTATATCAAATTACTTGTCTCAATGCCATCTACGTCGCCACAGAGAGTTTTAAACGTTAATAAGAATCACCCTGTATATTGTTACGAAATGAGGTGTATAAGCAGAGATAGCCGCAGCGTTTGCTGCTAATACGGTATCATGGGGGTGCATGGTTCACTCACAGAGGTTGGCAGACACTGAATATTGTGCAACAGTCTAAAAAAATGAATGAATTAATGATTGTTTATTTGGCATTTGTCCGGCCGTCCAAACATGTCAAAACAGTTTTCTTGCTTCAGGGATGACAAACCGTTGACTGCCCAGCATCTTTTATAGCGACACCCCATTTAGTTTGTAAGTTGGCCTAATTCCTATACGTACTTTTAACATGTTCTATGCACATCATATTTCGTAAATATTAATCGGTATAGCTGTAAGGAGTAGTCGCCTCCGTAGCGTAGCGGTCAGCATAGTTAGCTGCCGCCACGGAGGTCCTGGGTTCGATTCCCGGCTCTGCCACGAAATTTGAAAAGTGGTATGAGGACTGGAACGGGGTCTACTCAGCCTCGGGTGTTCCAAATGAGTAGAGGGGGTTCGATTCCCACCTCAGCCATCCTCGAAGTGGTTTTCCGTGGTTTCCCACTTCGTCTTCGGGCAAATGCCGGGATGGTACCTTCTTCAAGGCCACGACCGCCTCCTTCCCTCCTCCTTGCCTATCCATCCTGACCATCCATTACCTTCCCTCATGGGGCCCCTGTTCGCTTTGCAGGTGAGGCCACCTGGGCGAGGTGCCAATCACACCTCACCAGTTGTATCTACTCCGATTAGATGTTCCCAGCTCTAGGACACTGCCCGTAGAGGCGGTAGTGGTGAGTTACCTCGCTGAGTCCGTGGGTTCCACCAACCTGGAGGGTAAACGACTAAGAAGAAGATAGCTGTAAGGAAAGTAATTTTCAACTCTTATATTTAGAGAAAAGTTTAGGTGAAACACTCTGATAAAACATACAGACGAAATATTTATTTATTGGTGCATTCTTTGAAAGTCTGAAGCTCGTAAGTAACGGAAAATGTCTTGGGAATTTGGAAAGAAGAACACACTTTAATTTATACATAGAGATAATGATTGATTGTTTTGTTTAAGAGCACTATACAGACGAATCTTATACAAACACTATACAAAGAACATTGCACACAAACAAATATTATCCCCCAGGGGCTCACATCTCGTGGGACGTCGGTTGGCGACCACGGGGCCCCAGCTGAGTCCGGCATTGCTTCCACTTACTTGTGCCGGGCTCCTCTCTGCCTTCTTTCCTGTCGAACTCACTTGGTCAACTCTTGTTCTCTTCTGACCCCGACGGTATTAGGGTATCCGAGGCCTAAGGAGTCTCTTTCTTTCCCACCTTAATTGGCCCTTGTCTCATCTTTTCTGATTCCCTCCTTCTTCGAGGGGTCAGCCTTCTTGTTCTTTTCATGTTATCTCCTGCCTTCTGTTCAAGGC
The DNA here is from genome assembly GCA_946902985.2 of Meconema thalassinum. Lineage (NCBI taxonomy): Eukaryota > Metazoa > Arthropoda > Insecta > Orthoptera > Tettigoniidae > Meconema > Meconema thalassinum. The sequence goes on along the minus strand of OX336390.1, from coordinate 263,795,675 downwards.
CCTCAAGGAGGCCGGGTGTATGTAGCCCCACCACTTTTGGTGCACCCTGGATAATGCTACACCCTCAAGGGATCACGGCTGGTGAGTTCGGGAGTTGGCGACCCCGAGGGATTCCTGAGCTGGGTCCGTTTTCCCCCTTTTGTCCCTTACCTTTGGGGCGGACCCTCTCCTCTTTCACTTTCCTATCTGCGTTTCATGGCTCTCTTTCCTTCCAAGTCCCTCAATCCGCATTCTTCGAGGGTTGAGGGCATTTCTTTTCCTCCTGTCCTTTATTTGCCTTATTCTCCTTTTGTTTACCATTTATTCTTCTAGTATGTAGGTTAGTAGTTAGTTTTAGTTTTAAGTTTGCATTTCATTTTCATCTTCACGATCACCCAAACCATCAGGGGCCAATAACCTAGATGTTAGGCTCCTTAAAACAATAATTATCATCATCACCATCAAACATTATAAAAATAGACATACGAAGCCTTGTGAGTATTTTGGTATATGAATTAACCGTAATTGAATATACAGTATACTCGAGAAAGGCAGGTAAGGTATTGCAAAGGGATTGTGGTAACTTCATGCCAACTTCTATATGCACACCTGACTTTATGGTTATGCTATTCGAATTCCATTCCCTATTAGTAACAAAGGGACAGGTTAAAAATGAGCATAGGCCTACTCCAGACGGGAGATAGACTGTTGGATGAGCCACTTGCCAAGTTTGTGGCGGTGTTAGCTCCTTGGTTCGCTGGATGTTAATCCCCGCTCACTCGAGTAATTGCTATGGCTGGAGTTCCCCAATAACTCGTGTATAATTACATCTGCTGAACGCTCACCGCTCAAAAGACATGGAAACATATCACAGTCTCAACTTGTACCGCCACGTGTGCTGATTATCCAGCCATTGAACTAAACACAGGAATGAGAAATAGTTACTGGGTGTATAACGTAAAGTTTAGAGAGAGGAAACTGGTTTGAGAATACAAAACATGGGATCTTGAACTAATTCACAAACATGTGTAAAGTTCTCTCTTATGTTCCATTTGTTTCCATACGGGATCGAACCTTATTATTAGGGCTCGGATTTTTAGGTGCTAAACATCGGGAACATATTTATTTTTTATGTATTAAAATACCTGAAATATGTGACAAAACAGTAAAAATATTTAATTATAATTTAGTTTATTAATGCGAATATAAACAATATGCAGTACTCACGAATGCAATTATGCTATGTCTCACTGACTGCTGAAGAATTACAATACATAACGAGATACATCTTCAGGTTGTCCATCACAAAGGACCGACGAGTATCACGAAACACATCTTCTGAAGGCATGAAACTGCGGCTGTTCAGCCTTGATTGCTCTCCCACATGGTTGGTAGAACAGAACACCCTCATCAGAAGTAAAATTATCTTTAAATTCTGCAACAGACGATAACTTGTAGTTGTATTTACTTTAGGCATCGTAGAACTGCCTTGCACTTCACAGTGCCAGAAATGAACTGCATGTTCCAGGTAGCTGGGGGAGGGGCAGCTCTAGCACGTGTTGCAATATGGCTTAAAGTCCCCGGCTTCCACAGTGAGTGGCACGGGACGACAAGTTAAGAATAACAAAGTTGCAAGCTGACATAACGCTCTGCATGAAGATCAGATAGCTCACAGGTTCTTCCCCGTTGAAGTAACACAAAACAAAAATGCAATATATTGAGAGATCTAGCATACTGATTTTTTAAGTAAATATGTTTTTTATGTGCTGATAATTGAAAAGCAGGAATTTATGTATTTATTGAAAAAAAATGCTTAAAATATGTATTTACATAAAAAATATTTATTTACCTAAAAATCCTAGCCCTACTTATTATATTTTGGTAACGTCATATTGGCTGTTAGAATTTAGATCACTTCAGATAGTTGCCATTACGTAATTTGAGGACGTCCTCGCCTTATCGGGATTTGTTGCGTAGATAAGGTTGTTGAAACCTGTGTTATAGTGGTGTCTGTCGTAGTGTGTGTGCATTTGGAGCGTAATCATATGAAGATTGGGAAATGCTGGCTGTGGTCTTAATTAAGGAACTAACTTGGCATTACCTGGAGTAGAAGTGGGAAACCACGAAAAACCACTTCCAGGATGATTGAGGTGTGAATATAACCCATCTCTTCTCAGCTTTGCCTCACCCGTTTGTACCCCGTCCCAGCCCCCAGACCGCTATTACATTTCTTGACAGAGGAAATCAAACTCGGGGCCTCTGCGGTAGCAGCCAAGAGTGCTAGCCTCTACGCAACGAGGAGGACTTGGGCCAAATTAAATTGGGTGGTGGTAAACAATTATCTACTTACACTTGTGAAACTGAAAAAAAAAGACCTTTTATAGATTTCTCGAAAGGTATACTAATGAATAAAATATTTCTCAGGATGGCAAGTAAGAGAAGGTAAGATTTACTCCATACCCAATATAATTGGACACTTTAACATGTTGACCAGTTAAAAATCATTGTTTATAGTACATTATAGATTCAACCCTGAGAAATGGCTTCTAAACTTTCTATAATGGACAGCATTGCAATCCACATGTTAAGGCATGTTTAACTGCAGCCCTATACAATTTACCTTTGACATTGATACATGTGCAAATGTAACTGTAATTATAGGGATCTGGGGAGGGGTAGGTATCTTGACACTTAGAATAGGGTACCATCTCGTTATTTTTATTGAAGGGAGTTTGTGAAATCTCGGGAGGAAATTACCACGCTCAGTACGGCCACTGCCATTGTAGGTATTCAAATTGAGGATATTCAAAGTTGCACTTGTCCGTTACGGTCGTGAGTGTACATTAACTACTTGCTTCTCTACTCTACTAGCCAACTCTTACAGTGATACACAATTTGTGGACCTACTGGGCTTCAGCGGTAGGCCAGTAGTAGAGTGTCCGCTTCATGAGCCTAGGATCGGGTTCGATTCGCCGCCGGAACTCCGGGTTGCACAATGTCGGCTCGTCGAGGATCTCTCCTACCACAGTTGGTGACTCGAAGACCATACGGCAACTATACACATTACAAGGAATCGGAGCATACTTGCAATAGTCCATTATATTTCGAACTCTTTTGGTTATCGCAATGATGACGGTTTTTTTCATTGACTTGTATAAATAATTCCTCTAACCTATGCAGGAGACTCCTTGCTACAACACCCAGCACTCGATTCCTTATCTGTCATTGCTTCCTGATAGACACCTTATATTTGGAGGTCTTTTCATCGTGCTTTGCCATTATGTTGTTGTTATTGGGAACTACTCCAACAAGCAGTATTATTTATATTAATAGCATTATTATTCCTTGTATATGAAATTTACATAAAAATACAAAAACATCACCGTCGGACTCCTAGCGAGCAAAAAACACTGATGATAGCACTGGATCTCAAGATGTTCAGAGCATGTCACAGATTTATAGCATGAAAAAGAACCTACCACTACAATATGGTAGTGTATAGCGAAATTTGTAGGTTATATTTCGTTAGAAACACTCTATCAAGTTCCAACGTTCGTTGCTAGGTGTCAGTGACATCTGGTAGCCAAAATTGGAACTACTTGATATTGAACTTGCTCATTGATCTTCATTCAACTCATATCATCCACACGCGACGGTACTTGTAGCTCACCCCATGGGTGTCCGCATAGAAGCAGCTACACACTCTGGCGAGCCGAACATGTCCCCGGACACTCCCGGCACTAAAAGCCATGCGCTAAATAAATAATGACTGAAGAGATAAAGCTATTTGTACTATACTGTACAAGGAGGGCAGCTTTTTGCATTAACTGCATATAGTGTTTCTTCAAGCCAAGGCTCTCCTTTGCATTATCCCAGCCCTTTGGGACTGAACCATTCACAGAGACAATGACTGAGATAAAGGTGCTTTATACATAAAGGTATAATGTTGAAAAATTTGCTACAGATCAGATGATTAGGTTGGTCGTAATTCGATTCAAGCTTTTAACATTTGGGTGGCCGCCATTACATTTTTGTCAAGATGGCGGCGATATAAAACATGACACTGGAGTGTCCTTTGCCAGTGCTACCACTGTACCACACTTCTTTTATGCGGTATATGTGACTGAGCTCAGCGGCAAGTGGCTAGTATTTGCGCCATTTCTCAGCCACCGTATTCTGTGGGTTTTCATCGAATGGAACAGCAACATCGACAATGGTAACCTTGTGTGATTGCTTATCAAATTTCACTAGGTCTGGCCTGTTGGTACCACTGTCTCTCGAGTAATGTGAGCAGGAGCCCAAGCGATACTATTATGCAAAGCATGGCGCTCCCAAAGTGCTTTTGTATTATGATTGACTTTGAATGTGTTAACACTGGCCATTATACAGTAAATGAAGTTAGATGAAAGTGATCAGTAAGATTAAAAAAGTACATTACTCTACACGAACAGCTGCTTTCTATGTCTCACCACTACTTTTCGAAGAATCATATATTATCAAAACGACACAACATGTCCAAGGTCTGGGCGATATCATGTCGTGGTAGGCAGTTATATTTCAACCACCACATTTTAGTGTCGATAGTTCATGCCAATAGAGGCAGTTTTGTATGGAGTTTGGTTAAGAGTAAGGACAGAATGACAGTTCAATGAGAACTTCTTGTTTTATTAAATTAAAAGCAAAACCTTTTCTTTTATAATACTGTTAGTTGTGGGTTGCATTTAAAATTTATCTTCACCTTGTCTTCAAATCAACATGTTCATGTTGTGTAGAGTCACGGCTAAAGTAACGAATGTGTTCATATGTAGACCAACAGCTGGTCGTTACGGAATACGAGTCTGGTTATTTGGAAATGAGCTGGTGACACTGTTACTGCAATCAGTTAATGGTTTCAGCGTGCTTTGTGGCTAACACATCAGGGCTGTTATGCGGGTCACCTAACTTGCCCCCATTGTTGATTGCATCGCCTTTGAATCCTGCAGCCTAGGACAGTGCTATGATTGACTATACCTGCACAACCATTGATGTTACATCAGAGAGATACTGTGACTCTGGAAAGTTATTAAATGCTGATCTACTCATAATATGTAATCACTTGGGATTAGAAGTTCATGCCCTAAAATTTGTAGGGGAGAGACAGCTAAATACGCCATATTGATGGTCATCATCATCATCATCATCATCATTATCAACTTTCACGAATTAGGCCTAGTGGCCTGTTACTGTCTCTTGCCAGCGTTTCTTTGATCTTCCCAGGTTTCTTCGACCACTTGGAGCATACGGAAGAATCTGTTTAGGGACTCTGCTATGACTCATCCTGTACACATATTCTTTCCATATTTCTCTATGCTATTTTTTGGATTTCAACCAAATTTGGTATCTGATTTGCTCACCTGAGCCGATACTAATATGCATTTTTTAAATGTCAACAGGGCTGCAAACTGTTGGAAAATGCACTCTATACATTCTTATCCTAATCTCAATACATCAGAAAGTATGCAGGCCAACATTTATAAACTTTGCATACATATAATACCTGCAAATGTAGGTTAATTTTCAGTAACCGATACACGAAAGTGCTTCTAACATGATTCTACGCGTGCTGATAGGTTTAATTTTGAATCACATGTAACTTCCATACAAATAAATGAAGTTCTTTCAAAATTGACACATATATAGATCACACTATTTCAATTTAAGTTTGAGCATCCCATTTATGGCAGTTTTGCCAACCTGATTTTACGGATGCTGATTCATTCAAAATTTAAATACATGTAACGTGCATATTATCTATTGGACCTCAACCAAATTTCTCATGTGCATTGTGTACCATAAGATATGGAACTAAGAATATATTTAGAGTCACCAGGTCTGCCAACTGTTGATATATGTTCTCTATAATGTGAAGAAAAGTAGGCTATATAGTTTGTCACGGAACTACTTGTTCCCTATGCTGTTGTATATGGTGTACAACTGGGGTGATTTTTGTTCTTACAGGATCGAATAAGGAGTAACCAGAAGTCCGTCACATGAGTCTCATTTCTGCTGCTGTTAGTCTTTTTTCCATCTGCCTTCCTGATGGTCCAGACCTCACTTCCATATGCAAGAACTGGTCTAGAAAGAGCTTAATATACTCTCAGCTTAGCGTACCGTTGTACCTGAGATGGCTTGAAAGTTTGATTGATTACTCCTGTAATTTTAATAATTTTTGAGATTTTGACAGCCATGTCTTCTTCATCCGGGAATGATAAGTTGTAACCAAGATATTGATGGTAAACATAATAAATTAAGGGAACGTGTTTCAAAAAATACCCTAGACATTAAATTACTACATAGACTGTTATTTGTCGCATCAATTCAGTTACTAAAATTTCATCTGGCGTGGGTTGTCTAAATGGATTAATAACACTTTTCAAAAAAAAATTGAATTTGGTAAACTTTTACTGTAGTTCGTTTTATACTAGTGCTACTACGGTTAAATCGGCGGTACCTTGTCTAAATGTACAATATGATAATTCTAATAATACTTATAGTATGGTTCATTACTACCCCTACCTCAACTGAATTACTGAAACACAGGTGATTTTAAAAACACTTCAGAAACAAACAGGTTTTCACGATTTTACCACTTGATGGTAGCATTTGTCGTTTCATGGTTGTCAGAGATAAATTCTACACACACCCAAGTCCACGGGACTGAATTGACCACGATGTCCGAGTCTCTAAATAAAACAACAAATCCTTTTGGTTGTCATCATCATCATTGGTTTGTAGTCCTAAGACTGGTCAGTTGCCATAAAAACATGTCCAGATCGGGCTGTCATTTGCCGCTTCCTTCATTGAATTATAATTGTGTGCTTGGCTGTCGTTTAGGAAGGAAGGTATTTCTAGGTCTTCCTCGTGAATGTTTTCCTTCAATGAACCCTTCTACCACAGTTCTCATTAAATTGGAGTGGCGCATTGTGTGACCCCACCATGCGAGACGACGTTTACGGATTGTGCGAAGGATTGATCTCCATTGGTTCACGGTGTCGAGAACACTTGTGTTCAATATCCTGTCTCTCCACGTCACATTTATCATCTTACGATAGCACCTCATCTCAAAGGCTTCAAGACGGTTCATTTCATCTTTATTTAGTGTCTACGTTTCACAGGCATACTATGCAACTGTCCATACAAAAGTATGTAGCATTCACATTCATAGGGAAAGCTTAAGCCGACTGGTACACAGTAATCTCCTCTTCTGCATAAAAGCTAGTTTTGCCTGAGCAATGCGGCATTTAACTTCAGTGGTGCACCTTCCGTCCTCCGTAATTTTTTGACCTAGGTAAGTGAAGGATTTGACTTGTTGTATGTCTGAGTTATTAATCTTTAATCGAAGAGGTTTTGGGAATTTTGAGGCTGTCATGCATTTTGTCTTTGAGGTGTTTATTGTCATGCCGTATTTCTGCACCGTTGACGCAACTCTTGACAGCATTGCCGGTAAAGTTGTATAGTTAAAACAACAAGTGTCAGATCGTCTTACTCAATAGGGCGAGTTAGGTGGATCATATTTTATGTTTCTGTCATTCGTTCTTGTGAGATCATGGTGCCAATCCCAGACTTTGAGCCTACTTTCGAAATTTGTAAACAAAAATAAAATAAATGAAAGTAGACCTACACGAGTGAAATTTCCGCATGTATGTATTGTGCCCGTCATTCCACCAGCGATTGGTGGCGAACCACGTCACACTTATTATTCACCGTGCACATTAGTTACGCGAGACTTCAGAGCAGTGTGAGCATGAGATTCGGATCTCTGGGCGTCCTGGGTTAAGATTATCCGAGATATAAATTTACCACTGTCCTCATGTCCCACAGGAAGGAAGTTTTACAATAACAACAGAAAAATTATATTAAAAGTACCCCTTATTTATTGATAAATATCGTGCTCTTACGATCTACAGGGTATTTAAAGCCTAAATTGCGCAATTAAAATGAGAATTAGCAAGAAAAAAGTGCCATAGAAGGGAATAAGAATAAGAATCATTTAAAAAAATGAGCAGCCATCTTGAAAATATGGAATATGATAATGAATAACTAAAAGTTTTTTGAAGCTGCAATAAGTAGTATTGGTAAACCTCGTAAGTATCTTCCAATAACCAAGTTAGAAGATTAGCGAATTCCTACATTCTTAATGGCGGCTGAGTATATTCTTAATCTTGAATATCATTAACTTACGATAAAATAGTACAATTAACTCGAAATTTGCTGAGAGGATAGTACCATATAACAGACCTCATTAGCATTATTTATAAGAATATCACACTGAAAATACTGCGCAGCGGCCATTTTGAATATACTGTATATGCAATAAAAAATAACAATATATTTTAGAGATCCAATATCTAAAATTAGTATTAAAGCAGAGATTTTCGAATTTCACCCCTCCTCCTACTTTCAGACGTACCGTAAACAGTGTATTGACAGGCTGCGTGGCTCAGCGGAATAGTTCTCGCCAGCTGTTCCGAAGGTTGAAAGATCGAATCCGGGCATTTGAGGGTGAGAAAATGCGAGTGGGCCGTGTCAGTAGAAAAATTCCGGCACCCCGGCGTCTCTTAAAGCCCCCAAGGACGTAAAACCAATAACATTATCATTACTATAGAGTATATTATGTTTCTTTTTAGAATATGTTTTCGAATACTTACATCCTCACTCATCATTCATGCTGCGCTGTTTGCTGTACAACTAGGCAACTCCTTAATTATCTTAGCAAACGTACTTACAATACTGTAGAATCCAAGGTTGAAGTTCGTTCTTCTACACCCGACACTAACACTCTTTATAATACTTTTGATGCAAGTGCATTGAAAACATCCTTGTGAACTTTGTAGTCAATATTCGTTATCTTACTTTCTACCACTTTAACACTCGCAAATGCCGTTAGCCCTTTCGATTTTACGCCTTAAATTTTTCCAGTTCATTATTCATTACTAGTCAGTATCGTCCCTACTCGTAGATACATCTATTCACAGTCTCTAATTTGACCCATACATGAACAACTTTTCATTCTTGGCTAGTTTACTTGTCTTTTTGTGCACCATAACTTTAGTCTGCCGTGGATTCATTTTTAAATGCCAGCCGGTATTTCACAATCTCATCAATACCATGTTTCATAATTTGAAGACGTTAGAGTAAGCATCAGGATGTCATTCGCAATAACTAGGCCAGATATATCATGATTGTCCAAACAAGGGCTGGACAGTTGCTAAAAGGCCTCCGATTATAAAATATCATTGATGAATAGCAAATCGAGCACTGGTGATAATTTACAGCCCTTCTTTAATCCCAAATTTGACTTTATCTCTCCAACGATTACATCATCTTTAAATTTAATTGCACAGTTTACTTCCGATTACACATTCTCAATTGCTCTTATCATCTTATGTGACACACCGATCTTCCCCCATTTAGCAATGCCAACTCACTGAAGATAATGCATTTTTAAAATAATTGCTGTGATATAGAACTTACCTCTTTTCATCCTCATGTATTTGTCCAGCAAGGCTGTTACCATCATTATATTGTCAATGGATCTGATCCCTTTTCTAAATTCTGATTGGAATCTCGAGAACATCGAACAACCCTGCGCCCACGCCATTAAATGTTTGGCTAAACCCCCGGTGTATATTTTACTCACATTATCAAGCAAAGTTATGCCTCTATAATTACTGGGGTCTGTTTTATCTCCTCGTATCCTATATATTGGGAAAATGATCCTCTAGCCACGCCTTCGAAAATCTACTTCTTTCATAAACCTTGTTAATATTTTTACCAAGCTTTAAAGTAGAACCGTGAGTGGGCTTTATATGCCCAAGGCAAAAGAACAGACTCACTTGATATTCAAGATAGTGACTAGTGGCTTCGGGGGCGTAGTTGGTAACATGCTGAGATTCTATGCCCTAGATCGCGGGTTCAAACCCGGCCGAAGTCGTCAGATTTTTTAAGAGCGTTAGAAATATCTCAGTATGAATTTCTTCGGAGCGGAAGTAAAGCCGGCGGGCCCATGTCATAGATTTATGGCATGTAAGAGAACCTTCCACTAAATACAATTGTGTGAAGCTAAATTTGCAGGTTAGATTTGATTAGCGCTCTATTAAGTTCCAACGTTCGTCGCCAGGTGACGGTTGCGGTGGCATCTAGTAGCCAAGTTTACAGCTAGGTGTCGTTGACGGTAGAATTTGGTAGCACATGTAGGATCCACTTGAAATTAATCGTCTGCAGTCCTTACATGAATTAAAGATAACACATTAATACAGCCGTCACAATTAACACCGGTCATCAGACAGATTCTACACACACCCCAAGTACACGGGGCTACATGACCACGTTGTCGCAGCGCCTTAACTGAGGAACCAACTAACAAGTTGGTGACTGATAGGGGCCGATAACCTCGATGTTAGGCCCCTTTAAACAACAATTATCATCATCATGGTGACTGATATTACTATTAAAACTTCAAAATCAATCTCAAGATCCAATTGCGCAATTAGCAGGACATTTTGTAAGAGAGGAATATCATAAAGGACATCTCGCTAGCAGTAGTCATAACACTATCACACTGTATATAATACGCGGGCAATAAATTTAATATACAGTATAAGACTAGCAACGATAATCCACAATTTATTACATTTAAAGTGGTGAAACGCAGCAAGCCTGTAGTCTTATCTGTGATGACTTTTCTGCAGAAGGCACGAGATAAACTACTCCATACGTTCTAGATCTAGATGGTGGATGGACGTATTTTTCTAATTATTCTGGATGTAACTGCGGAGTTACAACGAAACTTGGTAAACGAGGAGCCTTATAAAGGGCACAACTCTTAACATTCATAAAAAACATTCAATAATAATAATAATAATATCGTATGGCCTCGGCTGCCGGGTTCAATCTTCGTGATTTGACAACCAGAGGGCAGCTTGCATTTCGAATTTCGTTGTTCCTTGAAGCACTATGAAAGTCAAGGAGGTTAGATATCTAAGCTCCTTGAACACTATTGCGCTTTCTAGTAGAGAAATGAGGAACTTTGTTTTGGCGGAAACTCCCGAGATTAATTTTGCCATTATGAACACGGCCTGCTGAATTCAAATGGGTTCTTCGACATGCCAACATCGTATGACATGCGTGTCGTTATTTTTCGCCTTTCAAAAATCACTTACCACGGCCAGGAGCTAACCTGCGAGCTTGGGGTTAGTAGACCGACACGTTAACCACTCAGCCACTGCTTGATAAGGACAAAGAGTTATAACTATACCCAAACACCGAGGAGCAAGCAGGCTGTAGGATGTTACTGAACATCTTGATTTAAAGCCACACGAGTCAATTATTTATATTAAATTGTTTGTTGTGAGACGACGCATTATAAATAGGGACCCTGATTTATGGTAATATAAAAGGCTCCAAAGTGGTGAAACAAAATGATCAAAGCGGGGAAATAAAATATCCATAGAGGTGAAATTAGAAAAGCGAGGTGTGAGTGTGCTTAATGACTATGTGTACGGTGCACGGTTTAGTTAATGAACATTATAGGAACATTTCGAGGAATAACAAGCAGTTTATTCTAAATGTTTTTATTCCGATCGACTGAAAAGCACCAAACTTTTGTTCCGGAAGGAGTTAAAATTAATTATATCATTTGTGTTTCATACCTAACCTAACATTTACCTCAACAAATATTCTCCATGACTACCATAGTCACTAACTCATGAATCTTGTGTTTTCCCCAAAGTATAAGCAGAACATTGTTTCCATGACTCGGACTTCAACCAATCAAGCTCTAGAAGGGACTTCGTTATCCCGTATCTTATGAAACATTTATATTTAATCTTTCTGATTTTCTATCAAACGACAGATAGTGGAACTATTTTACTTAATTTTAAAGTAAATACTTTTTAAAAATACGTTCATTACTAGCATTTTGTTGGTATTTACCATGTTAGGATAAAAATTACACATTTCGCAAAATAACTTCATTTCGCGATATTTCGCGGCTTCAGTATAAAAAATTGGCATATTTGGGGTAAATATTTTGTTCTGATAACATATATATGTTTGATAAAATATTTCGCGGATATCGTTAAAACCAAACACTGAGACTCTAATCATAAACAAATTCTAGCATGAAATGAAAGTAAAGTCGATCGAACAAAGGCTGAGCGCATGTTTGGTAATTGTACAGTGTTCCTTTCTTGATTAGTTCTTGACTTGGGGACTAAAACCAAAGGAATGGGTAGAGTAACCTTGCAAAGCATACTATACGCCACTATAAAAGGTCTCATGTATTTTGGCGTTGGGACTTGCCAAACCTGTCACCAAGTGCAGGCTCACTCTTTGTTTGAACGATTGTGCAATTACGGACTATACATACACCCGGACTTGAACTGGCAGCAGGGTATTTCATAGTTTCACAATCACACACTCTGGTCCTAAGCTACACCTGAGTTAGGTTTATGCAACCACCATTTGTCCACGTGCATGCGTATGTGTGTGTCCCTAAAACATTCTAAACAGCTGGAGCGATTTCAATGAAACTTGCCAAGTACTTACTACTATCTCATCCAATCCCAACCGTGTCCTTTAAATTTCATTATGCATCACGAATCCAACATGGCGGTAGTGAGAAATATTACATTGGCGTTCAATATCTCCGAAACCATTGCTACAATCAACCTGCAATTTTGTATGGCAATAGAGTGTACTACGTTAAGTACAAATATGTGACTGTCAAGAAATCTGATAAGCACAAAATCAACATGGTGGACACGGAATGGTTAAATATTTAAATGGGCTTTTCTCGCGACTTATTCTTCTGAGCACTCTCAACCATGACACTGTAAATCTTTATGATTGAAATGTTATGAACAATTCAAGATGGTAGCTGTGGAAAATTTTAAAAATCGTGTTTTATTGCTTGGTTCCATTCAAGCGATAATAATGAAACTCCGTATACTGTACCACTGCTATAGGATACTGTATATTATTTACTGGTACATTCCTCTATGGCCTAAATACTTAATTTTAAAGATTACATAGTTACCCAGTGACATCTTGAATGTATGGAGTCACTATTTTCTGGCTTGCCCAAATTTCGTTATTGCAGATCTAAAGTGTTGAGAGTTATTTATTATTGTATTCTATAATTTGAAGATAACCGCTTTGCATTTTACTCAGTGCGCCAATGTTACGACTGATGACAGCGAGATTCCTGATATGGTACTTTCGTCTTAACAGGTTTGTATTAATTGCGTAATTACATCGTGAGTATATGATTGGAATATTTTAATAGTACGCTCAGATTACATCTTGAATGAATGGAGTAGCTGTTATTGTGCATTTCGGCCGATAACCCAGATGTTAGACCTCTTAAAACAGCAACAACAACAACTCTTTTGCTGTCGGCATATGAACCAACATATATAGTTCTTCCTTACAACTAAGTTCTGGTTTTATATTCTATATGGCCTGTTTGCCATCTCTTGATGAATGCAGTACATTTGCATTTGTCTGTTGGCACAGGCTAGAGTAAAATGTGGCTTTTCATCGATGTCTCAGTCTCACTTATGACTGTGATTATATGGAAGCTACTGAGGTATGGGTGGTGCTTAGCAATGACATTCAGGGCACAGTCAGTGCCTGTGGATGTTGTGAAAGGTTCTACTCATAGGGTTAGGACTACTGTTCTGACTCGATGAGGAAAGCAATGCCAAACTACCTCACTCCCCACCTTGCCTAGTACGCCTCAATACAGCGCTGCCTTGGGTATTTACCCACATAACCTAACGGCGGTACTTTTTGAGGATCCAACCAGCCTTCGGGCTGACTACCTAACAGACAGAATTACAATATGGCCAATGTTCATTATATCCGTAATACCAGCGTGGTCTTATTATATGGAACTCCTCTTTTCCCAAGTTTCGTGTTAATTGAGAATTGAATCGGTCGGAGATGAAAAGCATTAAGTAAAAATGGTCACTTTCTAAAGAATTAGTATTTTGAAGTTTTGACCCAAGGCCCTTGGAATGGCATAGGAAAGAATTAAGTCAGCCTTCTATTTAAGCTACACACAAAACATTTTCATCTTACCAGCAGGAGAAAAAGCACGGAAGCTCACTGGCAAGGCAAAATCCACCACAAAGCAATTTGTTTTGTGGGTTTAAGGCAGAAACCACTGCTACTTGTAGTGCGATCAGAGGAGAAATGCATAATGTCAATGACTGGACTGTCATTCAGCGCCGTATTCCGTACTTAATGTTGGCCACACTGCAAGATTCCTGCATGTTACAGTGCTATTGTAAATTACATTTGTACAGGTTTTAGGTGCTTTTTATGTTACAAATCAATAAAATATCTTGTGGAATCTCAAATGCTAGAAAGAAATGTATTTAAGAGCAAAGTGAACAATCTGGAAGGGTTTCAAGATGAAGGAAGACCTAAGAGAAGTGGACGAACTTGGACAGAAGACCAAAGAAAAAATGCCAGTGAACGCATGAAGGAATATTGGAGACAGAGGAAACTCCAGGCAAAGAATAAGAAAAAGAAATAAAGTTGTTGCGTGATCCTAAGTGGTCAATTCGCTTGAAAAAAAAAATCATGTGAAATATTCATTCTGGATGGTTTAATGCCGCACTAAACTGACCACGGAGCTGAAAGGCATTAAATCACGTTTACAAAATTAATTAGAAAAATATATTTATTAAATGAAAATTATTAATATTCCACTAACACAAGTATAACCTGAATAATTGCTTCACAACTTAGATGACTAATATAGTGTGTTTGTTAAGCTCTGTTCTATCGAAGGCGTTTTTTCTGTCTCCTGAAAAGTACTGAATACTGACTTAATGATTGTCAGCTCCGACCGATTCAATTAGCCTATATCATGAGTTGTTCATTTTAATGTTTTAATTACATTCTTGTAGGTATGGAGTAGTCGTCACCGCCTGCGTAACTGTGATGTTGAATATATTGGCCGGAGTTTCTTGGTGCTACGCTTGCCTGTGGAGCAGCTCAACTGTCTCGCTCGGGGTTCACCCCAGCCCAATTTGGGCGACCCGCCGCTAATATGGAGTTGCTGTCTTGGATGTACGAGGCTCTACTTGACAACTAATAATAGTGGCTCTGATAATTTGGGAGTTATTTATCACCATATTCTATAATTTCAAGATGACCACTGCGTACTATATTCAGTCTGAAACTCTTATAACGTGCGGTATGTCAACAAGGAGCCTTATTTAGTTCTTCTCTCTAAGTTGTTTCTTAATTGCTCAATTACAGATCATCCAAAGTAATTGAAATTTAATAGTGCTCTCAGCCAACATCTTGAATACGTGGAAAGGCCGTCCTTTCGATTTTTATTGCTGTAGCTTAGTGATAGATATTTATTGTTCAATTTTATAATTACATGGTGGTGGCAGTGCGTAATCTTAAATCTCATTAAGTCATCACTTTGATAACACAGGTCACTTATTTATAACTAACTGAATGTTAACCACTGCGATAATCGCTTCATTGAGTATGAGTAATGGATTGTTGTGTTTGCATACTTCACACGGCCCCTATCTTGAAATTATTCAGTTGATGAACTCTTAGTTTGGGCCTTTGACGGTTTCCATTTGAAGATTTATCTTTCCAAATTTCGATCCACGAGTAGTTATTTGTTTTAAGTACTGAGCACTCAAATGGCCACTATTTTTCCCCGTTAAAATGACAGAGGTATAAAATATGCCATTGTGGTGCTCTTTACTAATGCTGCCTCTGTAGCAAAATTTGGTTCAGTTTGGTTTCTTAATTTGGTAACTGATAGGGGGGGGGGGATAGACATACATACATACATACATACATACATACATACATACACACGGACCTTTAACCGTGTATATCACGTAAGTGTACTTTTATTATTTTTGCTAAAGTGTATCTGAAGTGTTGCCTTAAAAGGCGCTATTCTCTGCATCTTGTACAGAGTATGCTCCATTACCGATGTTCTTGCACTGTGGACCACGCGCTAGCTGATCCGCTAATCCTGTAAGCCCGAAGCGCTAGTTGATACCACGTCCTCTCTCCAACGTGACACCTCACGCACATTGTAGGATTAAGCCTTTTGTTATGCATTCGAGTTTGATCTTCAATCCTATCAAAATTTGTTTACAAACTCCAGAGTTATTTCAGTTCGATTGAGAGCACAATGGTAGGTCCTATGCAGCAATTAATCCGGAGAGGATTGTCTGATTCTACAGGCAACGTAATTGCTCAGCAATTGCCTTGTAGTAATTATTGAGGTGAACTATCGGATTTCTTTTGAAATACGTTTCTATCCCAAGGTTGCAGGTTCGAAACCTGGCGCAGTCAGCTGGCATTTGAGGGTGCGCAAATGCGAGGGAGCCGTGTCAGTACATTTACTGGCACGTTAAAGATCCCCTTCGGGGAAAAATTCCGGCACCCCGGCGTCTCTAAAAGCCAGGGTAGTTAAAAGGGACGTTAAACCAATAACATTATTAACATTATTACAAATACGTTTCTGGAAAAATTTGGCAGTGATAGTTTCCTACAAGATTTTGAACGATATTTTTGTTGTACTTATTGCTTCATTTAGTGATTTTTGGCAGTTAGTAATTGCTGTTTTAAGGGGCGAAACAGAGAGGCCATCTGCCCCTTTTAACACAGATAAAATAATACAAATTTAGTATACCTGTAGTGAAAATTTAAAGGTAGATGCCTAAATATGAATTACCTAATATTAAAACTAACAAAAATGAATTAAACTAATAATTATAATAATAAACAACAAGTACTTAGGCATGTCAATAAGTATCTGCAATCAATGTATTACAGCCTGACATTCAGCAACCCGCTACACTAAAGTGTTCTGTGTGTAGTCTGCATTAGGGCTCTCCTTTCTCATAGCATTCCAAAATACGGAGGCAAACTCGGACTATCAGACATTATTCACAAGGAAACAAGTATAAGGTGCTGGATAACTTTCAGCACAATACGGGGGCAATGGGTTGCTTGGAGAGAGTATGGAGGAACCCGGGTAAACCCCACACTCAAGATGGCCACTGTCTGTACCGGGATTCAAACCTCTGATCTCCGCACTTGCTGCTGGTCCAAACTGCAATTTTGTAGCATGACTTTTATAAGTCGTCTATGAATTTCCGCTCCTGGTACGCCCTCAGACTACTAAAAACGGATTACGGAACGCTGTGCTTCCTTGGTGCAAACAGAGAGTGGTGCGACCATTTTTACGCCACAACCGTGCAAGCTGTACTGATCTGATAATGCTGAAACTTACCACAGACGTGGTCAACGGTGCCATCTACTGTCAACCAAAGTATTATGTGCACTCGAGTTTGAAGGTTGTTTGTGAAGTAACCAATGGATCTACATAAAATCCAATAACATCATCATTTTTGTCGTTCTATTTTACGATAGTTCATGTAGGTATAGAATTTTTAGCCTACTTTTCACATTTTGCAAAAATGAGGAAAACGTTGACTTATGAGATCGATTCGGGAAAATGTTTGTCTGTCTGTCTATCGGTCCTTCTGTCTGTCTGTCCTTCTGTCTGTCTGGCTGTGTGTGTGTCCCCCCCCCTATCAACTCCTAAACGGCTGCAGCAATCAAAACCAAATTTAGTATGAGTAAAGATGTGCACCGGAATAGCTCACGTCCATATTTTAAAATGATGTCAGTGCTACCAACTGCTGAAAAAACGCACTAGAAATTTGAGCTCCATGTTGGATATCTTCCAAGGTATACATGGGAGCTATTCCAAAATTGGCACACATGTAGATAATACTACTTCAGTTTAATTTCCAGGAGGCCAACCATAAGAGTGTTGCCAAAATAATTTTAAGCCTTCTGATAGGTCCAATGTTTAAATGCATATAACTTCTACACTATCAATTGGATTTCAACCAAATTTTGTATGTAATATCTGTACATAAACAGATATGATTGAGCGTAATCTTAAGAGCCACCACGGCTGCCAACTGTTAATAATTGCTCTCTCTATTTTTTTAAATCCAAATACCAATATATCAGAAAGTATGCAAGCCAACAGCTTTAAACTATGCACACGTATATTCTGACATTTTAGATTAATTTGGAGTAATTTATATACGTCAGTTCTACCAACATGATTATAAGCCTGCTGATAGTACCAATTTTTAAATACATGTAACTTCTATACTATCAGTTGGATTTCAACCAAATTTCGTATGTGCTATGTGTACCATAACAGATATGACTATAAGTATTGTTAAGAGCAATCAGGGCTGCCAACTGTTAATAAATGCTGTCTATATTCTTTTTACCCTAATATCAATATATCAGAAAGTATGCAAGCCAACAACTCTATACTTTGCACACGTATAGCACCTGACATTGTAGATTAATTTGGAGTAATTAATACAAGGCAGTGCTGCCAACATGATTCTATGCCTGCTGATATGTCCAATTTTAAAATACATGTAACTTATATACTAACAAATGGATTTCATCCAAAATTGCCACAACAAGATATCATAATAATTCAGATTATTTCTGACCAGCACACGCATGGTATTGTTGGCAACATGCTTTTTCGCGTGCTGATAGATCCACTGTCTAACTGCATGTAACGACCATTGGACTTCAACCAAATTTTGTATTCTGTACCTTAAGAGGTGGAACTAAGAATATATTCAGTCACCAGGGCTGTCAACTGTAGTGCTCTATTAGGCTACATTTAACCAGGTATATTTTGAACTAATTAGATATTTCGATATTACCAACTTAATTTCGTCATTATTCTAGATAGGTTCATATACTGTAGAATAATCATTGGCATGAAAAGTAGGCTGTATAGTTCTTCACGGAACTTCTTGTTAATTTATATTTTAATATTTGTTATCGCAGTTGGAACACAAAAAGTGCCCGTTTTAAGCGTGTTTCAACCATGCGTCACATTTAAGAATTATTATCACAAATACCCGTCATCAGATCGAATCCAAATTTTAACACAATATACATTGGAATGTTGTATAACTAGTTTAGTAATTTCAAAATTTTGTGAGTCCAAGAAACAAAGTTGTTATCATATTTGTATAGCAACATTTTCTCGGCTCGGGGTGGTTGGAAAATGTAATTCTTGGTCGGTTTGTAATTCTTATTCATCAAAAAGTATGCTGTATGACTGTGAAATACGCAAATTAATTCACTTATTTTATATCGGATTGTATTTGAACGGGAAAATAAGACATGGTTCACCAGCTATCCGCTCTTGGAAAAGCTGTACAGTGTTGCTGAAATGGAGCCCATCACGCATCATGGCGCGCCTCGCTCGGCAGTGATGGGCTCCATATCAGCAACGCTGTACAGCTTTCCCCGAAGCGGCTAGCTGGTGAACCATGTCTTATTTCCCCGTACACATACAAACCGATATAAAATAAGTGAATTAATTTACGTATTTCACAGTCATACAGCATAACTTTTTGATATAAGAATTACAACGCGACCAAGAACTACATTTTCCAACCACCCCGAGCCGAGAAAAAGTTACCTTACAAAAATAATAACTTTGTTTCTTGGACACATAAAAGTTTCAAATTAATAAACTGGTTATACAACATTCCAATATACCTTGTGTTAAAATTTGGATTCGATCTGATGACGGGTATTTGAGATAATAATTTTTAAATGTGACGCATGGTTGAAACACTCTTAAAAACGGGCACTTTTTTTGTTCAAACTGCGATAAAAATTATTAAAATATAAATTAAATATTCCAACCCTACATGAACAAACGTAAAATAGAACGACGAAAATGATGATGTTATTGCATTTAATGTAGGTCTATTGGTTACTTCACAATCTTCAAACTCGAGTGCACATAATACTTTGGTCGACAGTAGTGGCTGGTGAGCAGACAACGCCATACAGACAACCTAACGATACTTAGAGTACAATTGCAGATACTTATTGACTTGCCCTCGTAGTTACATAAAGAAATAAATAGCCTTTTTTCATATATCCCACTGGTCTTTTCGATTAAAACTCTCCTGTCATTGAAAATGTTTCCCTTGTGGTATACTAAATAGCTTATGGTTCACGACCTATGTCTTCACCAATACCATTACAATGAGAAGTTATGTGTTCGAATATATAACTTTCAATAGAGGTGATTAAGATTCCTCCCGCGAGATGGAATTTTTCTGTAACGAATCACGGGAATTAATTATTAGAAAAGTGTTTTACGAGAGGTAAGCTGAAGAATCTAGTGCCATTAGATAATGATTGTTATTAAAGTCCATAATACGAATCATCTCTCCAATCGCCTGAGTAAGATATGAAAATTAAAAAAAATAGGTTTTAAAATTTTGATCTGAAGCCATCTTGAGTTTTTGAAAAGAATTGAATACCATTAGATGACTCTACACTAAGGTCTAAATAAAGATTCGCTATGCTAAGTTTCATTGCACTCGGGTGAATAAATCACCAGAAATGTTATTTTTAATATTTGAAATTCAGTTGGCCGCCATGATGTTTTTGTGTTTCTCAGGATGTGGAAAGTCAGATATATGTACTTACGTAACAGTCCTCTAACACCATACAAAATTTCAGTTTGGTTGCTTGAATAGATTCAGAGTTATTGGGAAGCGGTGAAATGTATAGTATGGACGCCATGTTGGATTGTTTTATATATGCTATATGCCAGCAGATAAATATTAAAATTGTGGCTTATTATACAAAACTACATTTCAGTCGCATTTCTTGCATGAAAAACATATACCTGATTTGAAAATTTCACACAGCCATCATTTCATTTCTCATAGAAATTGAATAAAATAAACGCCAATATATTACGCTGTGCTCGGATAATTAAGTCACGTGAGAAATGTATATAAATATTCAAATTTTGCGTCGCCGCCATGTTGGTTTCAGGCCCATTAGGTTATTGAAAGTTCCACAGGTGAACTTATATTAATAGCCTCTATCAACATAAAAAAATTCAATTTGATTGCTGTAATACACTTGCAGATATTGAGAGCTGTCTAAATACTTCAGATGGAAGCCATGTAGGATTGTTCCACATGTATGCGATAGAGAAATGTGCCATTAGATAGAGATTGAAGCGTAGGTTCGTTATTTAAACGTTTTCTTTCATTGTGTGATTAGGACACAACAAATAAGAGAATAATTTTAAAATATCACACAGCCGCCAACTTGCTTTTATAAGAAAAATAGAATTGAATTAGATGCTAGTAGATTATATCATATGTACACATTTACCGTATCACGTTTCAGTACGCTCTGTTGATTAAATCTCGAGAAAACTCCATTTAATATTTCAACTTCCCTTGGCCGCCATATTAGTTTCTTACTTAACAATATGTTTCTAAGCTTTACATATTTGAACGTACCTTGGTATTCTCTATCATCATACAAAATTTCAGGGTAAAAGGAAAGGAAGCTTGTAGTTTAACGTGACCGTTAATCTCGCGATCATAAGCCACGGGACCTCCGTTTTACGTGGAATCCGAACCACAGGACATGGCATTTCACATCGAAAATCTCACATGCATTGACCGAGAATCGAACCCGGTCCACCTTGGTGAGAGGCATACAGCTTGACCGCTGCGCCACCACGCCCCCATAAAATTTCAGGGTGATATCGGTAATAGTTTCGGAGCTATAGTATGCCGATGAATTATTTTACGTGGCCGCCATGTTAGACAGGTGACACGTATTTAAATTTAAAGGACACGGTCAAAGTCGGACAAAATACTACTATGTTTTTATCGAGTTTTATGGAAATCGCTCCAGCCGTTTAGATTTGATAAGGGAGATACACACACACATACGCACGCACACGGACAAAGGAAGATCTCTTAAGCTTATTTGTTTCATATGATGAAAATAGGCTAAAAATATGTGAAAAACAAAATTAGAAATTCAAATAGCCTGCAAAGATTAATTTCCTTGCGTCACGGAACATTAGATAATTCACTCTCACTTATAAAGCGGCAGAGTTAGCGGACATTGACGCATTTTAACGTAAAATTTAATCATATTAAGTTATTGTTGACTAATTTAGGGACATGTAGCCCCGTGTTCCTCGGTGTGTATAGAATTTGTCTGATAGCCTGTGTCACTGTGATGTCTGTACAAGTGTGTGTTTTTGTAACTGAGGTAGGATTGGGATAGGAGGTGGCAGTGGTCTTAATTTGGGTACCATCTCGGTATTTGCCTGGAGAAGAAGTGGGAAACCCCGGAAAACCACTTCCAAAATGGCTGAAGTAGGAGTCGAACCCGTCTCGTCTCAGTATTGCCTCACGAGGTTGATTGAACCGAGTTACAGCCCTCAGACCAGAATTACATTTCTTGGCAGAGCCGGGAATCGAAACCAGACCTCCACGGTGACAACTAAGAATGCTAGCCACTACGGAACGAGGCAAACGAATAATATTAAGCTACGTATCCCAATAGCCTCTCACCATCTCGAGACGAATGTAGAATGTTTTCATTTGTCTGTTGGCACAGGCTAGAGTAAGATGTCGAATTACACCGGTGCCACAGTTTCCTTCATGTTTGTAATTATACAGAGTAGGTGGTACTGATTAATGGCATTCAGGGCACCTCCGTTGTCTGCTGTGAAATGTTCTATTCCAAAGTGAGTATCTCTGATCTGGCTCTGTGAAGAAAGCAGTGACAAACTACCTCACTCATTATCTGGGTTAGTACGCCTCATTGCGCTGACTTGTTTTTGTTTTGTTTTAATCCACATAAACTACGGTGTTATTTTTCGAGGATCCAATCAATATTAAACAGACATGTGTATCTTACCCTGGTCCCACTCTGGTAGTAACAGTGATGCCCTTGATCCATAGGAAGTAAGGGACAGTTCCGCCCCTTAAAACAACAATAACTAACTCCATAGGAAGTAGAGCATTTGCTTCGGGACTATATAGAAACGTTGGAATATACGAATCTAGATTTCCATCACGACAAGTCCTCCAAATATTTCAAAACGGTATAACCGGACTGGGGTCAATTTAAGGTTGGAAACCACTTACCTAGAATATTCAAATGACAGAACAGAAAGTAGGCCTATTCCTCGCCTCAGGGATTAAAGACCAGTTTCTCTCATTTTTATACAGTGTATGCTCTAATAACGCTTTTCTTCACAACGTGAGACTACAAAATTCGTTGTGGCAGTTTCCGAATATTTTACAATTACACCACGAACACTGATACTTATTGTGTTGGTGTCCTTACACTTTTTTAGAGCAAAGTAATAACTCCCCAATTCAATATGGCGTCAATACCTTGGCATTTTTTTTATAGAAGGTACAGTTTAGTAACTGAATTTAAATGCAGTTTCCCACAAACATCACATTTTGATATATGTCACTCTTGCAGAAAATGAGCGATTTGTCTGCAGTAGAAGTGGTAAACCTCTTTTCGGACAGTTGACGTGAGAATCAAACTCATCTCCTCTCCTCTCAGTCTTGCCTTACAAGGCTGATTAAACCCCATTCTGAACCTCAGATCAGAATTTAATTTCTTGGTAGAGCCAGGAATTGAACCAAGGACCACGTACCCCGATACCATAGACGGTGGCATATGCCAAAGCTAACAGCACATGGATGCAGAACATTCGAAGCTCAAACTGGAACACGGGTTCGATTCTGGAGTTTCGCAACATATTCATCTGTTCCATTTGAAATATAGAAACATGTTTCACAGGATGTTGAGATGGTGAACATGGCATGAGCACTTGAAGTGGGCATGTACTGTACCTGTGTGGAGTGCAGCTTCAAATGTTCAACACATTCATGTTATCCATTATTTACAGCACAGCGGCCCAGTTCTAAAATCACATGGCATTACATGGCCTCACCTGTCACATCTACTGTCGAGATTTTTACCAGCGTTCATCTCTCATTAGCTACCATCACATAAAAAAACAATCACCGCTTTGGCGACACTCGCTCAGTTAATGGACGCACATTTATAAAATGAAACTAGCGATTGTATTTTTTTTTTGGCGTTTATTTCACGTATTGATGCTGACAAAAACAATGGCAAGGGGTTTGTCTGAAACCAAGGTAGACAGTTCTATGGTTATGATATATACTGTAATTATCCCCCAGATTCACTGAGTATATTGCAAGTAAGTCAAGGAAAATAATTGTATTATTATTATACTGGTCACGGTGGACGAGGAAGCTACCACGCTAACTCGTGCGTTGTTGGCATCCGGAGATCGTGAGTTCAAATCCCACCTCAGCCGTCCTGAAAATGGTTTTCGTGGTTTCCCAGGCTCACCAGCAGACAAATGCCGGGAGTGTGCCTTTCACCAGGTCCACGGCCGACTTCCTTTCAAAATCCTTTCTCTGACACTTCCTTAATTAGACCCAAGTAATGGTCACCTGGGCGATCTGTCACCTTCCCCAGTTGTATCTGTTGACAAAGTATGTTCAGCTCCCAGACACTACCCTTGCGGTGGTAGTGAAATGATCCCTCGCAGAGCCCGTGAATCAAATTTAGCGGGACGGAAATTAGTTTTTTTTAAATAATCGTTTCGGTCGTCTATGGACCACGTTATATCAACTGCCTTTTCCCTCTTTCTTTCACATTGACCCAGTATTCACGCATTCTTCTTTGGTGAGCTTCATTTCGTTTTTCGGTCCACTTCTTGCCGGTTTTCAATAGGTTTTGGCTGTAAACTCTGTATCTCCCCAAGTTTCTTCTTCAAAGAGTCACGCTCCAAGATGTCCTCATGTGATATCCCTAGTTCTTGTAGGTCTTTTTCCACCTCTGTAAACCAGATCCCTTTGGGTTTCTTTCCCACAAAGTAGGCACAGATTTGATTGGACAATCTTCCCGAGTTCATTCGTGTTAAATGACCATAAAAGGAGAGTCTTCTCTTGCGAATGGTGTCCGTTATTTTCTCCACATGTAGATAATGTTCATCGTTGTGTCGTCTTCTATACTCTCCTCGTTCCTTGACCGGCCCAAGAGCTTTCTCAGAATCTTCCTCTCTTTGGTTTCGAGTGTTCTGCCAGGCCTTTCTTATTCATCGCCAGGAATTCTGATGCATATAACGCCTCCGGGCGAATAACGGTAACGTAGTGCCTCAGTTTGGCCTTGAAGGACATTGATCGTGTTTTGTAAATGTCTTTGGTTACATGGCAAGCCATTTCCATTTTGTTAATCCGTGCCACGAAAGCTTCCTTTTCACGAATTTTGGGCTCAATCCATTCACACAGGTATTTGAATTTCTCTACATGTGTTATTTGTCCTTCATTCACCATACGTTCTCTGGGTTCTGACTTGATGTTCGTTATAAACTGCGTTTCTTGAAACGATATCTGAAGACCTACCTTTGCTGGTTGCACCTGTAATTGATTGATTTGTTGTGTGGCCGTGTCAAGAGAATTAGAGAAAATTGCAACATCATCTGCGAAAGCTAAACAGTCGATTGTCAGATTTTTATTCTTACAACCTAGTCTGACCCCATTTTCTACACCATCCTTACACAATTCTTTACGCCATTCTCGAATAACTTTCTCAAGAACACACTTGAATAACAGAGGCGAGAGCCCATCTCCCTGTCTCATCCCTGTCCGTATTGCGAAGGATTCAGAAATCTCTCCCCTGAATTTCACTTTGGAAGCTGTATTCAACAGGGATTGGTGAATGATTGCTCTTGTCTTATTATCTAAACCAAATTCTCTTAAAACCTGGATCAGGGTACTTCGATCCAGCGAGTCGTAAGCCTTCTTGAAATCAACAAAGGTCACAACAAATTTCTTACTTCTTAGATTCATGTACGATAGAATTGATTTTAGATTAATGATTTGCTCAACACAGAGCGCCCCTTTCGAAATCCACCTTGGTATTCGCCCTGTTGTTGATCGAGCTGTGCTTCCGCTCTCGTTTGAAGCGCTTTCGCGAGAATCTTGTATGTTTTCGAGTGGAGTGATATGCCACGATAGTAGTTTAAGTCCGCTTTATCACCTTTCTTGTGCAGGGGTGAATCAGGGCCGATGTCCAATCACTGGGCAGATTCTCTTTTTCCCAAATCTCCCGGATGATATCCGTTGGCTTGTCGATTGGTTTTACGCCTGCGTATTTGCAGAGTTCGGCAACTATTGAATCCTCACTGGTGCTTTATTGTTCTTAAGTGAGTGAATGATCTGCTTGATTTCTTCCCTAGTTGGTGGACTTGAATCTGGATTGAGGAGCATATTTTTGAGAAAGGAAAATTTCGATGTTGGAGCCTCACAATTGAGAAGGGACTCAAAGTATTTCGCCAGGATCTGACAGTTGTCTTTGTCATTGTAAGCAACTTTCCCATCAGGATTCCTAAAGTGAAGACTGGGTGGTGTGTATTTACTGAGATTTTGCTTGAAGGTTTTATAGAAATCACGGTTGTTGTTCTTTTTGAAATCTTAGCCTATCTGTGCCAACTGATTTTTGTGGAATGCTCGTTTTATCCCGCGTATGGTTTTATCAGTCTGCTTTCTCACAACCAGGAATCTCTCTCTGTTTTCTTCATTCTTCTGTTTGTTCCATCGCAGCCAAGCAAGCCGCCTTTGGTGAAAGGCGTCGTCACATTCATTAGTCCACCAAGGATGCCTCATCGACTTTGTCAGGGGGATGGTTTCCTGTGCCGTTTCAAGTATTGCTTCTTTGAGTTGTTCCCAATTCTGTGGGTCAAATGCTTCAAGTTTCTGACTGAATTCGCTTTGTGTTATCAATTATTCCACATCAAACCTGTTGATATTTCTTCCCTGAAATCTCTTGGTGGATCTCGGAAGAAGTTTTAATTTTATCTTTGAAAGATAGTGATCAGAGTCAAGATTCGCGCTTCATAAGACTTCAACATTCTGGATTTTTCTATGAGATTTACGAGAAATAGCAACGTGGTCACTTTGTAATTCGGGGATTACAGGTATTGGAACGAAATCCAATAATTCATGTAAATGGACACGGGTTCGAGACCCAAGAACAAATATAGTGAACATTAGCGAAGCTACAGTGTGTCAAATAGGAACGTAGCAATAAAGACATTCTCGTAGGAGAAATAAGGGGACTTGTCGCAGATAAGGACAAAATACGGTCAAGAAGTAAGCGGGCCATAGGTTCGATAGACCGCTACGTAAACGTAGGACAAGTAAAAATTGAAAATCGCTAATAAAAGGACGATAAAAGAAGTCAAAATAGACTATCTAAAAGACAGGGCAGAGACTACATCCAGTGAAGAATTAGGAGCCGTTCGAGTTTGCATCTCGTCCAATGCAGGGTCCGGGGATCTCATTAGGGCGTTGACCACCGATTTGGGGATGTCCATGTTTTCTGTTTTTCAGGAAATCGTTTGAAAGCGGTTGACTTCATTACTAGGTTGAACGCCTTACACAACTCCACTAACCTCTCTCCATTGCGGTATGTTCTTCTGTGGGCTGGTTATTCCCCGATAATATTCTTGAATATCTTTTCCTTACCGAGCTGAGCATTGAAATCCCCAAGAAGGACGATGATGTGTTCCTTGGGAATCTTGAATAGAATATCTTCAAGCTCTTCCCAGAAGATTTCCGTCCCTTGTGGATCAATTCTGTTAGCTTGATTAATTGGGGCATGGACGTTCACCATGGTGTAGAATTTATTTGCGCTTCGAAACGAAAGGATCGAGACCCGACTATTGGGGGACGTGAAGTTGGTGATGGACTCTAAAATCTTCTAACTGACCACAAATCCTGTACCAAGGTGGGGGATGGATTTTACTGCACGTTTTCCGACTTTACCTTTGAAGGAGGGATTCTGTACCCAACTAGGGTTGGTACAGGATATGAACTTCTGATCTTTAAGATGAAAAGAGGTCCAGCTACAAGCTGGCAGTGTGGAAATAGGATGTGATTCAGGCCATGACGCAGAACATTGACAGCTTTATCTGGAGATACGTGGTGCAAGCGATATGTGAATCACGAGAGCAGTCACTCTGGGATGAATCAACCAGAGCATATTAAAGGGGGAATCACCACTGAGTGCTAAGATCGGCATTTTTCTGGCAACATTGCATTGCGAATCAACACCGCAAAGTCGTGAAATAAGCCGTTTTCGGGGAAACAATGCAAAATTACTACAATAGGCCTACGGGGATCAGAATAATCCAGGAAATTATGAATTAAGCAAGGTTAAGAATGAATAATTTAGGCCCAGAAAAAAAGCACTTAGTCAGCAACTACGTCATTAGGCGGAGCCAAGCGAAGGTAGTGGGAAGAAGCGAATAAAACTCAGTCGCCCACACAGCTGAGGAGCCTTGTAGATTTTATTTAAATTAATTAGACGATCGATTTTCAGGAAACGAAATGGTAATGAGTCGTTTGGATTATAGGGAACACAATGATATATTTTTCAAAAACGTGCGACGTCTATTTCAGAATTTAGCTCCAGGAAGAAGGCAAAAGTAGTTAAATTTTGCAAGTTCCAATAAATAGCCCAGGTTTCAACCACAGAGCATGCAGTTTTCCGACAGCCCTAGAGGGGGCGTCAGGCTACATCAAATGCAGTATCTGTCCGCCCGAGAGTGGCGTGACGCTGGAGCATCAAGTACAGTCTACTACAGACCTTGCATGGAGGTGTTACATCGAATGCAGTATCCGTCAGCCAAGTGAGGCTATTGGCTGTGCCAGAAGCAGTTCATCATCAGCAAGCGGGAAGAAGCTACACGCCGTCTCCTAAAATGCAGAAGCGCTGCATTATACTCGTCGCAGTTCAGTTAAGCCCGGGGAGGCTCAGCGAAATTCCGCACAGTATTTAAGTATACAGTACGCAGTATTATCAAACTGCCGAGACGGAAGTCCGTCCTCACAAGAGTAAAGACTCATCGAACTCCTGTATGG
Source organism: Meconema thalassinum (assembly GCA_946902985.2). NCBI lineage: Eukaryota > Metazoa > Arthropoda > Insecta > Orthoptera > Tettigoniidae > Meconema > Meconema thalassinum. Next base: position 263,766,765 of record OX336390.1, on the reverse strand, counting down.
AGAAGTCACAGCAAGTAACGCAGTTCGTTACCAACCACAAAAAGTGGATCGTGTTAAGACGAATTAACAATCATCAGTATCCGCGGTTTCAACAAAAAGTTGTATGTGCGTGGTAATATAAATCCGCTACGGTTGTTTATAAGTGATCACTAAAGCACTTGTGCCGGATCAAATAAATTATACGCTACTCGAAAACCGTGACGAAGTAAAAATTGCGCCGCGACAAATTCTAGAACAGTAATTAGCTAGAATACAGCAGTCCAGATCAGTAGAGACATTACGCTGGAGGTCATCGTTTCGATAATACAGACAGGTCTCCGTGAAAGTTAAGTGAAAGACTAGAGTATTAAGAGACAGGTATTGGAACGAAATCCAATAATTCATGTAAATGGACACGGGTTCGAGACCCAAGAACAAATATAGTGAACATTAGCGAAGCTACAGTGTGTCAAATAGGAACGTAGCAATAAAGACATTCTCGTAGGAGAAATAAGGGAACTTGTCGCAGATAAGGACAAAATACGGTCAAGAAGTAAGCGGGCCATAGGTTCGATAGACCGCTTCGTAAACGTAGGACAAGTAAAAATTGAAAATCGCTAATAAAAGGACGATAAAAGAAGTCAAAATAGACTATCTAAAAGACAGGGCAGAGACTACATCCAGTGAAGAATTAGGAGCCGTTCGAGTTTGCATCTCGTCCAATGCAGGGTCCGGGGATCTCATTAGGGCGTTGACCACCGATAAAACGTGACAAGAGTCACTGAAATGTGGTGAAATTTAGTGCAGTGTAAATAAGTTACAATATATATGAGTTTTAGAGTTAATACAGTATTTTACAAATTAATGATGTGTTTAAATTTAAGTGAAGGTCGATTCGCCCTAAGGGAGGTGTCGCTCACAAAAGAAAGTGCCGTGGAAGAGTGCTAATTATGTCGTTAGGTGGGTGAAATCCTTCCCAAGGATGGATCCGAAGACGGAGCACACTGGTGAGTCAAGATTGTTCCTTAAAATTGCAGTTGTACGATGTACTGGCTCGATGGGATAGGTTGTAACTGGGGAGTTTAACGATCGAACTCATCGGGTAGTTGAATGCACTTATATAACTGAAATGTTGAAATAATAATAATAATAAATAATTGCGAGAATGACCTCGCAAAATAATTATATGAATGGGGTCAGTAATGTAAAGTAATAAAAAAACAAGAAATGAAATAACAAATAATAAATGATTTGGAGGAAGGAATCGAAAATATAATTTAAATGGCTTAAAATTACGCCATAGTAAAAGCAGATAATGAAACAAATATGCATCATAATACAATTGTTGAAATAAATAATGGAAAGGAAAAATATAAAATAGTGATCTTACAATTTAATGGCAAAAGACGGAGCACACTGGTGAGTCATGATAGTTCATTAAAATTGCAGTTGTACGATGTACTGGCTCGATGGGATCGGTCGTAACTGGGGAGTTTAACGATCGAACTCATCGGGTAGTTGAATGCACTTACATAACTGAAATGTTGAAATAATAATAATAAATAATTGCGAGAATGACCTCGCAAAATAATTATATGAATGGGATCAGTAATGTAAAGTAATAAAAAAAACAAGAAATGAAATAACAAATAATAAATTATTTGGAGGAAGGAATCGAAAATATAATTTAAATGGCTTAAAATTTCGCCTTAGTAAAAACAGATAATGAAATAAATATGCATCATAATACAATTGTTAAAATAAATAATGGAAAGGAAATATATAAAATAGTGATCTTACAATTCAATGGCAAATAACAAAAAGTTGAAATAAAAATAATTGAAAGGTCGAAATGTAAATAATAAAAATAAATATTATCGAGTTGTTATGCACTAGAAAGAAAGTGATAATAAAAATTATAATAAGGAACTCAAGTAATAAACGGAACGAAATAAATTAAAATGTCTTGACGTATTGTTGTCAAATGATCAATTTTATAAATCTCTAAAAGTAATTGGTGAATAAAAACACCCAAAGAAAATGTATTATCACAGGCTACCGAGCCAGAATTATGAAGATTAAATGATAGGAATGCTGAGGTCTTACAGCTATAAATGAAATATTAATTTGAGATATTAAATAAACCTCGAATAACCAAGCAAGAAATCGTTGTTGCCAAAAGGGCCGAATAATAAATAAATGAAGCTAAAAGCTAATAAATGTGCGTTAATCAGGATAAAAATTAATCGGGAGATGGAGAGTCTCATCGAAATATTGTGGGTGAAAGATTCCACTTTCTGTACTTTTGTTGTATGTAAACGTCGTGTTGCATTGGGTAGGTGAAATTCCCATAAACTGTATTGCCATATTGAAGCGTTGAAAATAATAGTTACATTGTAAGTCCGATCAGGCTGTGTTAAATAAATATCGTAGGCCAACATCGTCGAATGAAATATACATGTGAGACCATGAGAGCATTGTTATAATTATTGTAGGTCATAATCGTCGAAATAACGCGTTGTAAGTGAATATACATGTGAGACCATGAGGCATTGTTATATATAAAGGTTGTAGGCAATAATCGTCGAATGAAATTTGCAAGTAAGACCGATATCGGCATTGATATAAACAATATTGTTAGAAAACGTCATACAAATTGTGATTAAAGTTGGTGTAGTCAACTATTAGGCATCCTATCCGGAGTAAGTTATAAATATCCTGTAAAAACCAAATATAAATAATACTAATAATAATAATTAAAAGCAGGAACAAATAGCTGTTTTAGAAGTGAAACAAAAGTCTTGGTAAATCATATGGTTAGAGAGATAAAGAAAGTTGTAAGCGTGGTGGCTGGCTAGAAGCCATAAATCAAGCGATGCTTCACCAGAAGGGCAAGGCAGCTGTGAGCGCCCGACCTACCGTAATGTGTGAGTGAGACAGAAAGTTAATGGGTTCTGCGATAAAGTAAAGGTCTGTCATAGACTAACAATAAAAAAGGCCATTATGTAAAAGTTTTTTTAAAAGATGCAAGCTGTAATTAACTTATAAAATCCCATTGCTTGGATGGAGACCATTCTCCAGAATGTAAGTTTGAAGCATTTACATGAATTTTGACGGGTTTTGTCAAACACTATTATTGTAAATAGAAGGATTCCTTCCTCAAAAGAATGAAAGAACGGGTAGTGAAAAATACAGTTTAAAGATGAATTAAGATCCCTCAAAAATAAATAACACAGTGCATGGTACGCTGCAAAGAAAGATCACCTGATGCATGAGGACGGGACTGGTAGAACAAGGGTTCGATTCACAGACATGGCATGTTTCTTGAACAGTATTTTAAATGTGTAAATCTAAGGCTTTGTGGAGAATTACTAGTAAAGTCCAAAGGACTAAATAAGTGATAGATAAATGATAATTATATAACGTTAAAGAAACCCATAAGGGTAAAGATTGAAATGAATACAAATGTCCAAAGCTTTGGAAAGTTATATGACTTGAATGATAGGCGCGCCTGACGTCTTAGTAAAATATACTACAAATAATTATAATTAGATTTTAGCAAGACAAAGTGGTTACAAAATGGTTACCAAGTGGTTACAAAGTTCAAAGAATAACGAAATGACATTATAGTGATCTTGATAAATTTGAACAAAGTGATTTTTAGTTTGAATGGCACTTGAAGAGACTATGCCAAGTGATTAATTTTTAGTTTTGAATGACACTTGAAGAGACTATGCCAAGTGATTTTTAATTTGAATGGCACTTGAAGAGACTATGCCAAGTGATTGATTTTTCTTACATGTTTTTGAGTAAAATTATAATGTTGTGTTTTTCCTCAAATCCTTGTGAACCTTGAGTATTCCATATCAGATGTTTAATCAGCGGTGGAGGGAACGTACCACACCCCGAATCCGCAAGAGCAAAAGCCGAGTGCTGATTAATCATCATCCGTGTAAACGGGCACATAGGGGAAGCATATAATGCGTGCTGGATATGGATACTAGGTCACATGGAAAGTCGGTCAAATTAAAGACAAAGTAAATATTAAAGTAGGAAGGTATGGATGACCGCAACCCGCGAACCCTATATAAATTTAAGGAGATATGCCCCCCTATATATCAATCTTCTTTGGCACCCAACGTGGGGAAATAGGCAGTAAAAACCACCCCTAAGTGGTTTTCCAAAAACTTGTTTTTGGGCCGTTGTTTTGCGGAGGGTGACCAGGAGGTACGACACTGGTAATGCCCCCGTAAATTGAATTATATTGAGACCACGATGGCTGTATTGGCAAATATGAATAAAGTTATGAATGTCATAGTTGTGACGTGGATATTCATGACATAGGCACGGATGACGTAGACTTCATGCAAGTAGGCTGGTGGAGCTGAGATTCTTGGTGACGTCATGATTTTGTTCGAGAAAGATCTGAAATTTACGACGCAGTCGCAGGAAACAAGGTATTGTGCTAAGGAAGAAGTTACGCTATTGGAGGAGAGACTCGAACCAATGAACGATAGTTTGGAAGGAAGACGGAGATTGCTGAAACTACGATATTTGATTGCTTTTGGCATGCAGATTTGTGGAAATCTATTTTCAGTTATGGCATTGATTTGAAATTTTGAAGAAATTAATTTTGAGTTTTTGAAATTTGAAAATCCGTCAAGTATAGCCAAAGTTGAAACTTCTAGCAATGACGGAGGAACGAACTATGGAAGGGATGGATACGCCCCTTAAGAAGTTGATAAAAGGTCGTGCACAGGAGAGAGGAGCTCTCATATTCTCTCATATCTCTCATACCGCTGATACCGCATATATATTTCAGATGTTATATAGTCATTTTCGAGTGAATAAGTGAAGCAAGTTGTCTTTAGCGTGTGGTTAAAGCCCGGCGCATCGAACGAACACGGAGCAGTTCCATTTTACGCTGTTCGAAACTAGGTGAAGTTGTAACGCTCACATTAACGTTTCTACGAGATAAGATATAAAGAGTTAACTTCTGCCTTTATTATAATTCAATTGGGCAGTACAACATTGAGGTGTGTAGAATATTTGAACAATTTCACAGTTATAATTTAAAAGATATTGACACTTTAAAGCTGCAGACAAAAGTGATTTTCTCGCCACCTGAGAAGCACTTTTAAAAATTCTACATTATACACTACGGCTGACACGTGCATCGCAACCGTGATATTGGAGAATACGTTTGGTAATACAACGATACATTCTACTATGGAACATTATAATCTTGCAGTGCTTTCAATGATTATAACAGAAGTTGAGATGGAAGGCTAAGGCTTTAATGCAATTGGGACATATATCGATGGAGTGAAGTAACAGCATGGAACTTCGTTAATCGTTATTCTACAAAGGCGAGCATGTAGTGAACATCCAACTACACTCATGCATCGTGAATCCATCGCTGAATTATATCAAATGACAGTGGAAATATTTTCATACTCCACGATTATGAATATTTCTGCGGAAATAACTGCAATAAACTTCATGGCGAATTACGACTGGAACTTCAGGGAACTTTCAAGAGAGGCCAGGGAGGACCCGGCTCACAAAGAAGAATTTTGCCAGAAGGATGTCTTTCGTATACATGGAGCAGTGCAATTTCCGGAGGAGGAAGCAGTTCGATTCTCCGAGGACGCTGATTCCAGGTTCGAGGTCGGAGCACATCTTCACGCTGGTGAAATGGAACCAACAGCAGTTTTCTTTGAAAACTTTCCTCTAGAACTTCAATCAACAGATAAGGTAGTCGTGAACGTTTCTTGTATTATTTGAGTCATGTAGCGATATCTGAGCAACCATTTTTCCCATATTTTTGTCCTATCTATTGCCCCATTTTCTTGATTAACATTTCTGTACTCAGTACACTTCGATGATTTGTGCCTTTTTCTACGATATGTTGAGACATTATTATGTCATTGGCATACTTAAATAATTTTGGATCAGTTGAGACTGATAATTAGATTCTTTCAATAATTTGCATATTTTTGTAGTCTCGATTTGACTGTAAAGTTAATGATTTGCTATGGCAGATTTGAATTCAGACAGCGTGTCACTTTATTAAAGTAATTCTATTCAGTAAATTACTTTGACCAATTTTCTGTCATCCTCAAGAAAGAAGAATGATTAAATGATTTTAGAGCGTTAAAATCTATTACGTTATCGACGATCTTTGAAATACTAGTCGTCTTATGAACATGATTGCAACATAGACATTTATCATTGCATTATAGACAATTTTATGAAAAATGAACTTTGATTACGATTTATTGAATACACTATAGTAATGAACATTTGATAGGAGTTTTTATCAATTATAGATTGGAACAATAATGTTTGCATTCCACAGTCTAATTGTATTCTATTCGACTATTGTGCAGTTTAGATGAACTTTGATTGAAGATAGTATTTTTATACTGCGTTACTTTGAAGATATTAATCTCAATTTTGATAGACCAGTGAGGAGTGTCTAATCGTATTTGCTATTAAATTTATTTGTGATTGGCAAATTTTTACTTCATATCGATTCATGAATGAAACCCACGAAGGTTAAATAATAACAGACATTAATACAATTGATGAATATAAGAATTTTTGAAGAGGAACAATGGATGTATAATCGTTAGTTCAGTGGACCTGTAAAAGTCGCTGATGAGTAATGCCCTCGAATAATGAAGGAGGTTCCCACAGTAATAAATGAAGTTGTTGAATTTATGAATGGAGGTTTTTGTATGTAATTTGGAAGATTTTGATGCCATATATATGAAGATATATGATGAATTCTGGGCCTATTGTTGTGCAATTTTGTGCGTTTTGAGCGAAGTATTTTTCCGCTGAATGTATTGTCCTGGTTCTTTGAAAGTTATTCATGTGAAGATACTGTTAAAGTTAACAAGAGTGTTAAATAATTTGAGATGAAGATTTTGAATGGAGGTTACCGTCACAAATATTAGTAATAATTATTTAACTTTATTAAACCTAAATTTGACATTTAAATATAACTAACCTTCATTGGTCGATTATATCATCACAATTTGAGTAATTATCAACCGGATAAACGTGTGGTTTAATGTATTTCTTGTATAAATAATATAAACAATATTAATATTGTAAATCATTTTGTAAATATCTTTGATAACAATTTGTAATGAAAGGGATTAATAGAGGCGTGTATAAAATTTCCAATTGTCGTTTGACATTGTTATAAACAATTTATTATTGTTATAAATAATTAATGAACTTTTGTTATTAACATTAAGAGTTTTGTTTTTATACTCTAAACAACGCTAATTAAACATGTGGATTGAACAATTAAACATGATTTAGGATTATTGGAGTATTCCACTGGTGTTTGAATGGAGCATTTAAAACATTTGCGTGATAATATTTTAGTTGAGATGTGGACATTTAACGTGTTTTGAAGGAGATCTAAGCTCTGATATAACTCGCATATGCTAGGGTTGAACGGAGGGGTGAGTCCACTTTGACCATGCAGGTGCATTGCAGCTGGCCCGGACAACTGTATGATAGAGGCCAAGGACGTTTACATAATAGCCTTGTGGCTATAAATAAAATGTGAAGTATATAAACACGCAAAACAATTGCTATATGTGTCTCGTCCCAAATCCCTTTTCCATTCCAAGTGCATTATTATAATTACGTTATTTTGAGCTTGAGAAAGCTGAAACATTGTATGTAGAATATACAAGTCCGACAGGAGGACATGGTTTTGTGGTCGATGGCTTCTGATTGCCACGTGGATTTTGTTGTTTTATTTTTGTTAAATTCATTCTTTTTGTGAAATAAATTATTGTGCAGTTTAAAGTTTCTCGTCTTCGTTATGGTTCATTTTAAATATCATGGTGGAGGTTATTGTGTGGGCACGCTTTAAGTGATCCAGTTGACAACCCAGTCCCCGAGATAAATTTAAACGGTAAGTAAAGGTAAGTATGAACCCCCGTATATTTTGGTGTGTTCCACAATAATTTCTTGTTAACTATTGTGCTCTAATCTCGATAGTATCTGTCAGTGCCATTTTCATTGATGTAGCTGTGCCGGTGCGATTGATTATTGGCAATCCGATTGAGGGGGCGGATATCTGACAGCCTACTATCCTGATAACGGGGACAGTAGGATTGGCGCCGCAATTCGGTGGGGCCTCGATTGACAACACTGGATTACCAGGTTGAACGCCAGTAGAATTGGCACAATCGAAGTTCGGAGTGCTTGAATAACATTGGATTACCAAGTTATTGCAGTAGAATTGACACCGCAATTTTTGTGGAGTGTTCGAATAACATTGGATTACCAAGTTATCGATGTCAAAGGGATTGTGAAGACTCAAATAAAGAGGTTGATTCTTTGTTAGATGTCTTGGCCAATTGTAGAATTTGAGAGTGTGATTATATAGGGAATAAAATCTTGTGTTGTATTAGGAAAATTACACTCAGAAATGATCAGATCTTATACAACTTGAGAGAGGTTAAATAGGCTGGAAACTTAGAAAAATCGCCTATGATCTGGAATCTTATTTTATTTGACCGGCTTATGACATGTGCAGTCATATTAAAGATAAAATTAAACTATTTGGATTGTAAATGTAAATTATTTGTGTTAGGATATTTTAAAATGAACCAAAGAAACTTGAACATGTGCTTGAGTTTATTTCAACAGGAAGTGTCTACGAAGGTTAATTATAAGGTAATTATAAGTTAGATTTAAGACACAAAATTGCTCAAAACTTATATATGGTGAAAAATGTTGCTCAGATGTTGTTATTTTGCTCTGTTTGATGTATGTCCCTAAAGCAGTTTATTATTGAAATATTATTGAAATGGCAGATGAGAGTCTGAGAATGATGTTGGAGGAGATGTCTGCTAACTTGAAAGCTAGCATGAATGAAAGTATGAAGGAGATGATGGAGGAGAATGCTAGTAATATGTCTGCTAATTTGAAAGCTAGCATGAATGAAAGTGTGAGGGAGATGGAAGCTAGGAATACTAGTAGAATGGAGGAGAATATGAAAGTTCTTCAGACCAGTTCTGCAAACCTAGAAAATAATGTGTCGCGTTTACAGATCAATACCCAGGGAATCGAGAATGCTGTAACTGACATGCGCACAGACGTGTCGAAAGTGCATAAAGATGTTTCTGAGGTTAAAATAGATGTTTCTAAGGTACAGAAAGATCTTACTATGTTGAATCTTGATGTTGCTAATGTCCGGGGTGATATTTCATGTGCTAGAGCTGAAGTTATTGTTGTTAGGAATGATGTTGCTACTGTACAAGACAAAGTAGAGGAAGTTCAAAGAGAGGTTAGAAATGCTCGAACTGATGTGTCAAATGTTCAAGTAGACATCAATAATATTCATTCAGATGTTAATGATATGCAAAGCGATATCAATAAAATACAAGTAGAAGTCAATACTGTTTTTGTAGACATTGCTAAAGTTCAAACTGATGTTAACAAAGTTAGGGAAGAAATTGAAACTTCAAAAACACTTTGTACTCGTAACATTAGTGCATTAACAACTCGGTTAGTTGACGAGTCTGTTAGGATAACAGCTTCTTTAGCTGGTTTAAAATACGATGTAGAGGTCATGAGAACCCAAGTATTAGATCACAATCGTTTACTTAAGGAAGACATTGAGGTAGATATCGCGGAAATGTTAACTGCAAATGTAACGGTTTGGAAAGATGAATGGAACAGGTCAAGTGGGGAACATGTAGATCAGATTCAGGAGCGAATTGAAAGAAAACTTGCCAGTACACAATTAGACATAAATAATGAAGTAGTTCAGATCAGGAAAGACTTGAATGTAAGGATGGATTCGCTATCCGAAAAGCAGGTAGAGGATAGAACTCAAATAGGTCAGGACGTGCAAGCATTAAAAACTGCGTTAGAGGAACAGATTCATAAGGTTGTCTCTGATGTTAATGAAACTACGAGCAAACTTCAGAATTTGAAACTAGGAGAAGCTAGCATGATGGAAACCTATAAGGATGAGTTGATTAGGAAAGTCATCACGGAAATCACAGACAAGGATACTGAAGGATTGACTGGTGAAGAGGATAGAAATTACGTAAGAAGATGTAACCTCGCTACAGAAGAGAGAGATATTAGTCCTGAGGAACGTATATCCAGATTCAGGGAAGAAGAAGAGGATAGAAATATTGAACCTGAATGGAAGTATCGTGATAGTGGGAAACATTATATGGATTCATATCCGAGAAATGTGACAGTCATCCGGAATTTTGAAGACAAACCTCAAAAATTTAGCAACACTGATAGTCTCACACCGATTGAATATATTAGGAATCTTAAAGACTATTTCATAGAAGCCCACATTCCTAGAGAGAGAGAGATGAGAATCGTAGAAAGATTTCTAGCTGGAGGACCCCTTGAATGGTTTAGAGCATTTCGGTACACTTTCAGCAATTTTTACGAATTTGCAGAGGCACTGATAAAACGATTCTGTCAATAGAAGCTCAGAATTCATTAAGAGCTGAGGTATACTCGAGGAAGTATTCAGGTACTCTTCCAACACGGTACGCTGATTTCTTCACGAGTCAGTTATCACGCTTGAGATTTTTGCAACCCCCATTGTCAACAGAGCAGTTGATAGATGCGATTTCACGTATGCTGCCTGTGGAAGTAAGAAGACTGATCATATCGTCAAATATCAGAGATTTGACAAGTATGGACGAATTATTGAGAAGGCTTGACTACACGAGTCCAATGCCAAATTTGGTACAAAAAGGTCAGAGGCACGAATTCAAATACGTTAATACAGTCTACATGGATCAAGTGCAGCAAACTGATAAGCCTGAGGAAGAAAAAACTGAAAATGTAGGTCCTCACAGGAATAATTATTTCCGCAACAACAGATCCCAAGGTTACCGTCCATATCAGCAAAGACGAGGCTGGAATAATAATAGAGGGAATTACAACAACGGAAGAGGTAGATACTATAACAATGGTTATAATAGAAACTACAATCGAAATAACCAGTATCAGAATCAGAATCAGAATTCTCAAGGTCAGGTTATGACACCCGACAAGTATCAAGAGAGAGAGAAAGAAAGTCAGCAGTATCTGAAGGAATTACGAGAAAAGGAACCTGAAAACCAAAAGAAAAGACAGGATGTAGTGATCGATCCTGGTCCTTCTACAAGTCAGCAGAACTTAGAAAACAGAAATACAGGACAGAAGAGAAAGTAGAGAGGAGAGAATGCATTAGCCACACACAAACCAGAGAAGAAGAGACTTATGATTAAGGAACATAGAAGAAATATCATACAAGAGTAGAAAATAATTCAATTTCGTGTTCAAGTGAATTGAGATATTTATAACACAGAGTTTAAAAACAATTTGCAACTGTTTTTAAAACGTGGTGAAGGGAGAATGCCCCCGTAAATTGAATTATATTGAGACCACGATGGCTGTATTGGCAAATATGAATAAAGTTATGAATGTCATAGTTGTGACGTGGATATTCATGACATAGGCACGGATGACGTAGACTTCATGCAAGTAGGCTGGTGGAGCTGAGATTCTTGGTGACGTCATGATTTTGTTCGAGAAAGATCTGAAATTTACGACGCAGTCGCAGGAAACAAGGTATTGTGCTAAGGAAGAAGTTACGCTATTGGAGGAGAGACTCGAACCAATGAACGATAGTTTGGAAGGAAGACGGAGATTGCTGAAACTACGATATTTGATTGCTTTTGGCATGCAGATTTGTGGAAATCTATTTTCAGTTATGGCATTGATTTGAAATTTTGAAGAAATTAATTTTGAGTTTTTGAAATTTGAAAATCCGTCAAGTATAGCCAAAGTTAAAACTTCTAGCAATGACGGAGGAACGAACTATGGAAGGGATGGATACGCCCCTTAAGAAGTTGATAAAAGGTCGTGCACAGGAGAGAGGAGCTCTCATATTCTCTCATATCTCTCATACCGCTGATACCGCATATATATTTCAGATGTTATATAGTCATTTTCGAGTGAATAAGTGAAGCAAGTTGTCTTTAGCGTGTGGTTAAAGCCCGGCGCATCGAACGAACACGGAGCAGTTCCATTTTACGCTGTTCGAAACTAGGTGAAGTTGTAACGCTCACATTAACGTTTCTACGAGATAAGATATAAAGAGTTAACTTCTGCCTTTATTATAATTCAATTGGGCAGTACAACATTGAGGTGTGTAGAAGATTTGAACAATTTCACAGTTATAATTTAAAAGATATTGACACTTTAAGGCTGCAGACAAAAGTGATTTTCTCGCCACCTGAGAAGCACTTTTAAAAATTCTACATTATACACTACGGCTGACACGTGCATCGCAACCGTGATATTGGAGAATACGTTTGGTAATACAACGATACATACTTCTATGGAACTTTATAATCTTGCAGTGCTTTCAATGATTATAACAGAAGTTGAGATGGAAGGCTAAGGCTTTAATGCAATTGGGACATATATCGATGGAGTGAAGTAACAGCATGGAACTTCGTTAATCGTTATTCTACAAAGGCGAGCATGTAGTGAACATCCAACTACACTCATGCATCGTGAATCCATCGCTGAATTATATCAAATGACAGTGGAAATATTTTCATACTCCACGATTATGAATATTTCTGCGGAAATAACTGCAATAAACTTCATGGCGAATTACGACTGGAACTTCAGGGAACTTTCAAGAGAGGCCAGGGAGGACCCGGCTCACAAAGAAGAATTTTGCCAGAAGGATGTCTTTCGTATACATGGAGCAGTGCAATTTCCGGAGGAGGAAGCAGTTCGATTCTCCGAGGACGCTGATTCCAGGTTCGAGGTCGGAGCACATCTTCACGCTGGTGAAATGGAACCAACAGCAGTTTTCTTTGAAAACTTTCCTCTAGAACTTCAATCAACAGATAAGGTAGTCGTGAACGTTTCTTGTATTATTTGAGTCATGTAGCGATATCTGAGCAACCATTTTTCCCATATTTTTGTCCTATCTTTTGTCCCATTTTCTTGATTAACATTTCTGTACTCAGTACACTTCGATGATTTGTGCCTTTTTCTACGATATGTTGAGACATTATTATGTCATTGGCATACTTAAATAATTTTGGATCAGTTGAGACTGATAATTAGATTCTTTCAATAATTTGCATATTTTTGTAGTCTCGATTTGACTGTAAAGTTAATGATTTGCTATGGCAGATTTGAATTCAGACAGCGTGTCACTTTATTAATGTAATTCTATTCAGTAAATTACTTTGACCAATTTTCTGTCATCCTCAAGAAAGAAGAATGATTAAATGATTTTAGAGCGTTAAAATCTATTACGTTATCGACGATCTTTGAAATACTAGTCGTCTTATGAACATGATTGCAACATAGACATTTATCATTGCATTATAGACAATTTTATGAAAAATGAACTTTGATTACGATTTATTGAATACACTATAGTAATGAGCATTTGATAAGAGTTTTTATAAATTATAGATTGGAACAATAATGTTTGCATTCCACAGTCTAATTGTATTCTATTCGACTATTGTGCAGTTTAGATGAACTTTGATTGAAGATAGTATTTTTATACTGCGTTACTTTGAAGATATTAATCTCAATTTTGATAGACCAGTGAGGAGTGTCTAATCGTATTTGCTATTAAATTTATTTGTGATTGGCAAATTTTTACTTCATATCGATTCATGAATGAAACCCACGAAGGTCAAATAATAACAGACATTAATACAATTGATGAATATAAGAATTTTTGAAGAGGAACAATGGATGTATAATCGTTAGTTCAGTGGACCTGTAAAAGTCGCTGATGAGTAATGCCCTTGAATAATGAAGGAGGTTCCCACAGTAATAAATGAAGTTGTTGAATTTATGAATGGAGGTTTTTGTATGTAATTTGGAAGATTTTGATGCCATATATATGAAGATATATGATGAATTCTGGGCCTATTGTTGTGCAATTTTGTGCGTTTTGAGCGAAGTATTTTTCCGCTGAATGTATTGTCCTGGTTCTTTGAAAGTTATTCATGTGAAGATACTGTTAAAGTTAACAAGAGTGTTAAATAATTTGAGATGAAGATTTTGAATGGAGGTTACCGTCACACATATTAGTAATAATTATTAAACTTTATTAAACCTAAATTTGACATTTAAATATAACTAACCTTCATTGGTCGATTATATCATCACAGTTTGAGTAATTATCAACCGGATAAACGTGTGGTTTAATGTATTTCTTGTATAAATAATATAAACAATATTAATATTTTAAATAATTTTGTAAATATCTTTGATAACAATTTGTAATGAAAGGGATTAATAGAGGCGTGTATAAAATTTCCAATTGTCGTTTGACATTGTTATAAACAATTTATTATTGTTATAAACAATTAATGAACTTTTGTTATTAACATTAAGAGTTTTGTTTTTATACTCTACACAACGCTAATTAAACATGTGGATTGAACAATTAAACATGATTTAGGATTATTGGAGTATTCCACTGGTGTTTGAATGGAGCATTTAAAACATTTGCGTGATAATATTTTAGTTGAGATGTGGACATTTAACGTGTTTTGAAGGAGATCTAAGCTCTGATATAACTCGCATATGCTAGGGTTGAACGGAGGGGTGAGTCCACTTTGACCATGCAGGTGCATTGCAGCTGGCCCGGACAACTGTATGATAGAGGCCAAGGACGTTTACATAATAGCCTTGTGGCTATAAATAAAATGTGAAGTATATAAACACGCAAAACAATTGCTATATGTGTCTCGTCCCAAATCCCGTTTCCATTCCAAGTGCATTATTATAATTACGTTATTTTGAGCTTGAGAAAGCTGAAACATTGTATGTAGAATATACAAGTCCGACAGGAGGACATGGTTTTGTGGTCGATGGCTTCTGATTGCCACGTGGATTTTGTTGTTTTATTTTTGTTAAATTCATTCTTTTTGTGAAATAAATTATTGTGCAGTTTAAAGTTTCTCGTCTTCGTTATGGTTCATTTTAAATATCATGGTGGAGGTTATTGTGTGGGCACGCTTTAAGTGATCCAGTTGACAACCCAGTCCCCGAGATAAATTTAAACGGTAAGTAAAGGTAAGTATGAACCCCCGTATATTTTGGTGTGTTCCACAATAATTTCTTGTTAACTATTGTGCTCTAATCTCGATAGTATCTGTCAGTGCCATTTTCATTGATGTAGCTGTGCCGGTGCGATTGATTATTGGCAATCCGATTGAGGGGGCGGATATCTGACAGCCTACTATCCTGATAACGGGGACAGTACCAGCAAGGGACTAGTATCAAATCATATTTCTTTGGCGCCCACCTTTAGGGGAGGGTTTTTCCAGAAAAAAACATAGAAAAACTCGAGTTTTCCGATTTTTTTGAAAATTTCGAAAAATTTTCAGATCACAATTTCAAAATGTCTTGCTTAAAGTTGTTGAAGTTTTTGAAGGAGGGACGTGTGGACGGGTTCGTGCGCCCGCACACGCGTTAAACACTTCAGCTCAAAAAGAAAGAAAGAGTACAAGCATGTACCTCGTGTGCATGATTCATCCTGGGGGGGGGGGGGGGGTGTAGTAGCCCATCTTTTCTCAAATAAATTGGAAAAATAATGGCAACAACGGAAGAGATGAAAAATCTCTTTGAAGCAATGCACAATAAACTTCAAGAAAAGATGGAAGTTTTAAATAATAAACTTCATGAAAATAGGGATGAGAGTAAAAAGGACTCAGAAGTTTCAAACAATAAACTTCAAGAAAAGATGGAAGTTTTAAAGAATAAAAGTAGGGATGAAACTAAAAAGGACTTGGAAGTTTTAAATAATAAATTCCAAGAAAGTAGGGATGAAACTAAAAAGGACTTGGAAGGAATAAATAGTAAAATCCAAGAAACTAAAAAGGACTTGGAAATAATAAACAGAAAATATAGAAGTTCTAAAGGTTGAACTTCAAGATGATATCAGTAAGTGTAGGATTGAATGTCAACAGAACTTTGAAACAACGAACAATAGATTAGGTGAATTAAATAATAAAGTTGACGCCGCACTGGCAAATGTAAATGATAGTATTGTAAAAATACAGGGAAGTATTGATACTATTAAAGATGACGTAAACCATATCTCAGGCGAACAGGCAGAGGTTAAATCACGCTTAGATGAGATCGAGGTGAAAATTAACGATATCAAAACCGAAACAAGAGAACAAATAGATAGTAGATTTAAAGAGATAGAGAAATCGTTCGGAGACACGTTAGATCTTAGACTAGAAGTAAATAAGGTCGATTTCCAGGAATTTAAGAACGATGTAATGAAGCAACTAGCGAACATTGAAAAACAACGCAAAAATTCCACACAGGAATTAAAAAGGGAAATAAATGATTTATCGAAACAAATCCAAGAAAGTAATGTACAAAGGAAGTTCAATATGGATAAAATAGGTCAAAGAATAGATATGCAAGCAAAGGAAGATAGAGAGTTCGTAGATCAAAGGATAGATGAACAGGATAAAGCATGGGAAACCACGTTAAGTAAACGTATAGAACCCATACAGTCATTAATAAAAACACAGGGAAAAATTGTTGTGAAACAGGGGGAAAACATTGATAGGCAACAGTCCAAATTGAAGAAATCATAAATGGTATAAATCCTTTGAAAATTAGCATAGGGGAAACCAATAAGAAAGTAGAACAAAACCAGGGGGATCTGGCAAGGATAAAGAAGACCCAGGAGAAACCCAAGGGGAAATAAAATCTATAAGACAGGATCTTAAAGAAATAGAGAAATGCGTAAAACAAGACTTAGAAAACGCGAAAGAGGTAGTAGAAACAAGGTTAAATTTAAAGAGAAAGAACAACACATCCTCGAAACTAAAAAGGAAATAAATGAAGAGTTTGAAATATTCAAGGAGAACTTGAAGGGAAAGCAAGAAGAAATAGGGAGAAGAACTGAGGACAGTGAGGATCGAATGAATAAGATAGAACAAGAATCATTTGGTAGGATAGAGAGACTCGAAGGAAGAGTAAATCAGAGCGAAACAAGAATGATTGATATAGAAGGAATTAGTGGGGGAGATCACAAGTAAAAGCGGGAAAGCACAGAGGACTTGAGAGATAAATGGGGAGAAACGAAACCCCAAAACATATTCAAGAATTACCCAGAAGGGGAAAGTCAAATTTAAACACCGGGGCTACCTGTATTCACGTCTACCCCTATTAATAATAACAATAATAATGAAGTCCAGAACCAGGTGATAACCATTATTAGATCAGACTCTGATAAACCCAGAAAGTTCTCAGGAAACGTGTCTTCTCTAACGCCTAAATACTGGTTAAAGGAGGTTTTTGAGTACCTAAAGGACACACGAGTTGCACCGGAGCGTCAATTAAGGTCAATCGAAAAATTAATGGATGATGATTGTTTAACATGGTTTAGAAGTTTTAGGTATACTTTCGACACCGTGGACGAATTTAAAGACGCATTCTTAAAGAGATATTAGGCAGCGGACGTCCAAAAAAATTTAAGGCTTGATCTCTACACCAAAAAGTATAGCACGAATACGCCCACGCGCTATTCCGAATATTTCACTGCACAGCTGTGCAAATTTAGAGAATTAGACTGCGCACCGTAAGAAACTGACTTATGTCTGGCAATAACAAAGCAGTTACCGTTTGAAATACAAAGATTCCTAATCTCATCGAATGCGAAGACAGCGATTGAAGTAGAAAGCGTCTTGCGCCAATTAGACATGACTACCGCACACATGTCGCCACGACAACACAGAACAGTAGAGCATGCGCACGTGACTGAAACCCAGGCGGGAAATTTGGATAGGTCAAGAAACGATGAAGCAACGGGTACGGAGGAAATTAGAATGGGACAAAATAACCCAGGATATAACCCGAGAGAACAGAACACACTTTATAGAAGAAACTATAACGGGAATTATAGGAGCAACTATAAAGGAAATTATAGCCCAGGTAATAGCAAGAACAGAGGATATTATGGATCAAAACCAGGTAATCAGAGGGGATCGCCGAATGAGAGGCCATACCAGGCAAGAAAACGGAACCCAAACTACAATAGAAATAATCAGCTAAGAGATAATGACATTGATTATCAGGCTGAAATTGAAGGACGCAGAGTTATAACACAGAGGTATTACGACGAAAGAGGAGATGAATACAATCAATCTCCTAAAGTAAAATGGAGTAATGCAATGGAAAAAAGAACCTCGCCAGAAATTCATGATATGAGAGAAGCACAGAGTTTGGAACTCCAAGAATATAATCAGAGATCCCAGCATGAGGATCATGAGGAAAAACCAAGATGTTCAGGAAAGAACATATAGCCTACTTTCTCCTAAATGCATGGGTATTGTTATAACTCTTTGTGCTTTTCAAGGAGTATGATTGAATGTTGGTTGTAGTAGCTTGTTGAAATACAACGTTATATAGGGATATTAAACATGAATATGGGGTGAGTAGGATAAATAAGCCGGTTCTGGCACAGGGGCTAATGGGCAAGATGGCCGCCGCGCGCAATCACTCTATGTTATTCTTATGGAGGGGTCATTCAGAGCTGGCACAGTGGCTAATGGGCAAGATGGCCGCCACTCCCCGAGACCGTGGGTGACGTCACAGGGGGAGGTCGGCCGTGTAGTTGCTAAATGGAATATTTATTATTATTATTATTATTATTATTATTATTATTATTATTATTAGGTAATTATTGATTGATCATGTACAATCTAGACCAACCTTATATTGTACACCTCGTGGTGTAGCGGCTAGTAATCTTGAATGACACTGCGGAGACCCGTGTTCGATTCCTGGCTCTGTCAAGAAATTTAATTCTGGGCTGAGGGCTGGAAGGGGGTACACTCATTCTTGTGAGGCAAAAAACTGAGAGGAGCAGGGTTTGATTCCTACCTCAATCATTCTGGACGTAGTTTTTTGTGGTTTCCCAATTTAACTCCAGGCAAATGGCAAGAGGTACCGTAACTGAAGGCCATGACAGCCTCCTTTCCAATCCTCATTTAAATTACAAGTGCACACACTAATACAGCCATACAATAGCACAGGTTATTAGACAACACACACCCCCAAGTACAGTATACAGGGCTACATGACCATGATATCACAAAACCCCTAAAGAATCAACAACAACAACTGATATTCATGAAACACCTCTTGGTGTAGTGCCTAGCATTCTTGACTGTCACTGCTTAGGCATGGGTTCGATTCCAGTCTCTGCTAATGATTTTAATTTTGGTCTGAGGACTGGAATGGGGTACACTCAGCCTCGTGAGGCAAAACTGGGAAGAGATGGGCTTGATTCCTACCTCAGCCATTCTAAGAGTTTTTTCTGTGGTTTCCTACTCACACACTCTAGGCAAATGCTAGGATATATCTTAAGTTAAGGCCACGACCACCTCCTTTCCAATCCTTATCTGAATTACTAATACAGCCATTACAATAACACAGGTTATCAGACAACACACACCCCAAGTACAGTATACAGGGCTACATGACCATGATATCACAAAACCCCTAAAGAATCAACAACAACAACTGATATTCATGAAACACCTCTTGGTGTAGTGCCTAGCATTCTTGACTGCCACTGCTTAGGCATGGGTTCGATTCCAGTCTCTGCTAATGATTTTAATTTTGGTCTGAGGACTGGAATGGGGTACACTCAGCCTCGTGAGGCAAAACTGGGAAGAGATGGGCTTGATTCCTACCTCAGCCATTCTAAGAGTTTTTTCTGTGGTTTCCCATTCACACACTAGAGGCAAATGCTAGGATATATCTTAAGTTAAGGCCACGACCACCTCCTTTCCAATCCTTATCTGAATTACTAATACAGCCATTGCAACAACACAGTTTATTAGACAACACACACCCCAAGTACAGTATACAGGGCTACATGACCATGATATCACAAAACCCCTAAAGAATCAACAACAACAACTGATATTCATGAAACACCTCTTGGTGTAGTGCCTAGCATTCTTGACTGTCACTGCTTATGCACGGGTTTGATTCCTGGCTCTGCTAAGAAATTTAATTTTGGTCTGAGGACTGGAATGGGGGTACACTCAGCCTCGTGAGGCAAAACTGGGAAGGGATGGGCTTGATCCCTACCTCAGCCATTCTAAGAGTTTTTTCTGTGGTTTCCTACTCACACACTCTAGGCAAATGCTAGGATATATCTTAAGTTAAGGCCACGACCATCTCCTTTCCAATCCTTATCTGAATTACTAATACAGCCATTACAAGAACACAGGTTATCAGACAACACACACCCCAAATACAGTATACTGTGCTACATGACCATGATATCACAAAACCCCTAAAGAATCAACAACAACAAACAACAACAGCAACAACAACAACAACAACTGATATTCATGAAACACCTCTTGGTGTCGTGGCTAGCATTCTTGACTGTCACTGCTTAGGCATGGGTTCGATTCCAGGCTCGGCTAAGAAATTTAATTTTGGTCTGAGGACTGGAATGGGGTACACTCAGTCTCGTGAGGCAAAACTGGGAAGAGATGGGCTTGATTCCTACCTCAGCCATTCTAAGAGTTTTTTCTGTGGTTTCCTACTCACACACTCTAGGCAAATGCTAGGATATATCTTAAGTTAAGGCCACGACCATCTCCTTTCCAATCCTTATCTGAATTACTAATACAGCCATTACAAGAACACAGGTTATCAGACAACACACACCCCAAATACAGTATACTGTGCTACATGACCATGATATCACAAAACCCCTAAAGAATCAACAACAACAAACAACAACAGCAACAACAACAACAACAACTGATATTCATGAAACACCTCTTGGTGTCGTGGCTAGCATTCTTGACTGTCACTGCTTAGGCATGGGTTCGATTCCAGGCTCGGCTAAGAAATTTAATTTTGGTCTGAGGACTGGAATGGGGTGCACTCAGCCTCGTGAGGCAAAACTGGGAAGAGGTGGGCTTGATTCATACCTCAGCCATTCTAAGAGTGTTTTCTGTGGTTTCCCACTCTTACATTCTTAAGCAAATGCCGGGATGGTACCTAACTTAAGGCTACAGCTGCTTGCTACCCAATACCTACCTCTATTACAAATACATACAGTAGTACAGACACAGGTTATCAGACAGCTTTTACATACACTCAAGTTCATAGGGTTACAAACGAAGAGGTATTAAGACTAGTGGGAGAGAAGAAATGTTTCTGGCGACTGTTAATGAAGAGAAGAGATAGTTTGGTAGGACACATACTAAGACACCCAGGATTAGCAGGCTTAGTTATGAAATAAAGGGTTGAAGACAAGAACTGTAGGGGTAGACCAAGGTAAGAATATTTTAAATAGATTTCCTTGAATGTACTGTAGGTTGTTGTGGTAGCTATATAGAAATGGAACGATTAGCTCAAGACAGTGATGGATAAACAATTGTTTCAAACCAGACAAAAAAGAAAAAACTAAAAGCACAACAAAAAATAGCAAAGTCTGTAAAAAATACATCATTAGCTTACCTCTTATTACACACTGGTCAATCCGCTTGGGAATATCACTGTTTTACACACACAGTCATTGTAACTTAGCCAAAATATAATTATTATATGAAAATACTCTTAAGGCGTATAAAATTTACAACTCACACACTCAAGCACACGGGGCTGGTGACTGAAAATGCACTAAAAATACACACTGTTTAATAATATCGTAATGTTCGCTAGCAACTCAGTACCTCCAGTGACCAGCTAGTCTGGGAGAGCTAACAGAGATTGCTGTGACAGTTGAAATGTTATCCTGTATGATAACGCGAAGCACGTACACATCTGAAAGACTCTTTTTTATAGAGATCTAGCTACAGAGTATGGATATTTAGATTACTTTAAATGTTGTAACATTTTCATTTTATTATCGTTTGATGTATTTTTGCAAAAGTGTGGGCTTGATTCCCAACTCTGGGGACTGAATCGGAGCACTGTATAGAAATATAGAGCTTGATGGCGTAGTGGTTAAGCAGTTTAACTTTCACTGCGAAGACCAGGGTTCGATCCCCAACTCTGCCAAGAAATGTAATTCTGGTTTGAGAGCTGGAACGGGGTACACTTAGTCATGTGAGGCAAAACTGAAAAGAAGTGGGTTCGAGTCCTACCTCAGACATCCTGGAAGTGGTTTTCTATGGTTTTCCACTTATACTTCAGGTGAATACCGGGATGATTCCTAATTTAAGTGTGCGCCTGCATCCTTCCCAATCTTCATCTAATTACAGATACACACACTACTGCAGCCATCACAATAACACAGGTTATCAGACAAATTCAACACACACCTAAATACGCAGGACTAAATGATTACGATGTCTAAGCCCTTCAAAGCAACAACGACAACAACGTAACATGAGACTGTACAAGGTAGACTATCATAAGAGTCCACTTCGTTGTGAAGTGGCTAGCATTCTAGGTCGTCACCTTGGAGGCCTAAGTTTGATTTCCGGCTCTGCCAAGAAATTTAACTTTGGTCTATACTAGGCTTTGTAAGGAAAAACCGAAAAGAGGTGGGGGTTCAACTTCCAGCTCACCTATCCTGGAGAGGTTTTCCGTGGTTTCCCACTTGTACTTCAGGTGAATACCGGGATGATGCGTAATTTAAATGTACGCCTGCATCCTTCCCAATCCTCATCTAATTACAAATACACACACTACTTCAGTCATTACAATAACACAGGCTATCACAAAATCCTATACACCAAGACGTCTAAACCCTCAAACGAAATGCATATGTACTTTGAATTGGCAGGTGAAAAGCTAAAGAAAGTAGGAGACTTTTTGCTACTTAGAAAGCAAAATAATAGTAATGGACGAAGCAAAGAGGATATACTATGAATTGCAGCCAATGGCCATAGCTGTGCATTTTTTATTTGACGCCTGAGGTCTCCCAACAAGTTCAATTTCATGTACGTCTAACTTTGGTTATCAAATGCTACTGTCACTAACTCTAAGTGGCGAACGTTGGAACTTATTAGAGCGTTACTAATTAACCAAATATAGCCTATAAAGTTTACCACACACTACCAATTGCAGTGCTAGGTTCTTTTACGTGGAACAAATGTATGACATGGGAGCTCAGGCTTTACCCCCCCCCCCCCCTCCGAAGGAATGCATACTGAAGGAATTAGTGCTTTCAAAAATCCGACGACTTTGGCCGGGTTTGAACCCGTTATATTGAGCCCAGCTATTAACTACACCACAGAAGCCGTTACATTGACATAGGCAATCACGCATATTCCAGAAACATTATGTACATGGGTTTTAAATAGCCACAATATCGGATAAGCCCTAAAGTGTGACCCTGAGGCTAATTGGTTGGCATGGTAGACTTTGACCTTATGGGATTTAGCTTTCACTCCTAGGATTTTAATGTGTTATGGAAATAGGAAACATAATTATGGAAAGAAAGGTTGAGGCTAAGAACTGCAGTGTAGTTCAAGGTTCGAATATGCTAAACAGATTGTCTTGGATGTAGCTTTATTTAGCATGAGCAGGGAGTAACTACCAACCTTGTAAAGAAAACTGAGACGTGATAAACTCATTTCTACCTCAGTCATATTGTTTCATGGTTTTACCACTTTTATTTATGGCAAATGCATGGATGATTCTTAACTTAAGGTTATGACTGCCTCCTTCCCAATCCTCACTTAAGTTTAAAAATCTGTACACCAATAACTATGCGGGAATCATTTATCTATTGGTTCTTTGTTATTGGAGTCGTTGCTCACAATTTGACGCACACGACTAGTTCATGTTATAACTACATAGGGTTACAAACGAAGAGGTATTACGACTAGTGAAAGAGGAGAGATGTTTCTGGCGACTGCTAATCAAGAGAAGAGATAGGTTGGTAGGACACAAACTAAGACACACAGGAATAGCAAGCTTAGTTATGGAAGGGAGGGTCGAGGGCAAGAACTGTAGGGGTAGACCAAGGTTGGAATATGTCAAACAGATTGCCTCAGATGTAGGGTGTGGTGGCTATGTAGAGATGAAACGATTAGCTCAGGACAGGGAAGCATGGAGAGCTGCATTAAACCAGTCAAAAGACTGAAGACTCAAACAACAACGTGTTTTTGATTTAGTCAATGTCAAAAGTTCATGATTGCGAAACACGATTTTATCATTACATATACCTTATCCCAAAGCATATGTATTTACATTCAATTGTATACAACCTCATAAACTACACTAATTTACACTTAACCTAATCAGGAAATAGGTTTTTTTATTTTCATTTTTATATTTCACACAATTGCAATTTTACAATTTTCCATTTTCAGTTTTTAAAAATGTCAGTCTTACGTTTTTGAACTCTGTCAATATGGAAACATGGATTTTTCAATTTGTTATTTACACATTTGTCAATTTTACAATTTTCCATTTACAGTTTTTAAAAAAGTCAGTTTAATTTTTTTTTGAATTTCATAATATGGAAACATGGATTTTCCAATTTGTTATTTGTCAATTACAAAATTTTCCATTTACATTTTTTTTAAATTCAGTTTATAGTTTTTCAATTTTTGTCAATATGGAAACATGGATTTTCCAATTTGTTATTTACACATTTGTCAATTTTACAATTTTCCATTTACAGTTTTTAAAAAAGTCAGTTTAATTTTGTTTTTGAATTTCATAATATGGAAACATGGATTTTCCAATTTGTTATTTGTCAATTACACAATTTTCCATTTACATTTTTTTAAATTCAGTTTATAGTTTTTCAATTTTTGTCAATATGGAAACATGGATTTTCCAATTTTGTGTTTTACATGTTTTTCATTTTTGGTCCTTGTACAAAAGTTCATATTTGCATTAGGAGTGGGAGGTGGGTAGTAATTAAAAATGTATAAGCAGTGACCATACAATATTTCTTTATTAATTCAAATACATTTACAATATGTACACATATTACATTTGTTATTTTTGTTTTTTCTATGTTCTATTTATTTTTAAGTATGAATACCATTTTCCCCCATTGCATGTTATAGTAAAAAAAAAACTTGTAGATCTTTTTTCCATGGTGAACAATAGGCATGAAAACGTCATTATCAACATCATCATTATCAGCATGATCATAAGCAGCATCATTATCATAATCTTTATCACTAACATTATAATCACCATGATCATTCTCAACATCACTAGATCTGTCCAATTACTCTTGTTCCTCTTTCACAGGGTCCTCGTGTAGAGTTGGTGCTGCTTTTGATAGTGATAAGGGGTTTTTGAACGTTGAACTATCTTGAGCAGCAATATTGTTTTCTTGAACTTGCTTTTTAGTATTTTCATGATTGTTTGTAAACAGTAACCGTGGTTTGCTTGGAGCACTACATTGATGATCACTGACACTTAAAACCTTTCCATTTTTACTTTTTAGGTCACCGCGTAAAAAGCAAGTTCAAGAAAACAATATTGCTGCTCAAGATAGTTCAACGTTCAAAAACCCCTTATCACTATCAAAAGCAGCACCAACTCTACACGAGGACCCTGTGAAAGAGGAACAAGAGTAATTGGACAGATCTAGTGATGTTGAGAATGATCATGGTGATTATAATGTTAGTGATAAAGATTATGATAATGATGCTGCTTATGATCATGCTGATAATGATGATGTTGATAATGACGTTTTCATGCCTATTGTTCACCATGGAAAAAAGATCTACAAGTTTTTTTTTTACTATAACATGCAATGGGGGAAAATGGTATTCATACTTAAAAATAAATAGAACATAGAAAAAACAAAAATAACAAATGTAATATGTGTACATATTGTAAATGTATTTGAATTAATAAAGAAATATTGTATGGTCACTGCTTATACATTTTAATTACTACCCACCTCCCACTCCTAATGCAAATATGAACTTTTGTACAAGGACCAAAAATGAAAAACATGTAAAACACAAAATTGGAAAATCCATGTTTCCATATTGACAAAAATTGAAAAACTATAAACTGAATTTAAAAAAATGTAAATGGAAAATTGTGTAATTGACAAATAACAAATTGGAAAATCCATGTTTCCATATTATGAAATTCAAAAACAAAATTAAACTGACTTTTTTAAAAACTGTAAATGGAAAATTGTAAAATTGACAAATGTGTAAATAACAAATTGGAAAATCCATGTTTCCATATTGACAAAAATTGAAAAACTATAAACTGAATTTAAAAAAAAATGTAAATGGAAAATTTTGTAATTGACAAATAACAAATTGGAAAATCCATGTTTCCATATTATGAAATTCCAAAAAAAATTAAACTGACTTTTTTAAAAACTGTAAATGGAAAATTGTAAAATTGACAAATGTGTAAATAACAAATTGAAAAATCCATGTTTCCATATTGACAGAGTTCAAAAACGTAAGACTGACATTTTTAAAAACTGGAAAATGGAAAATTGTAAAATTGCAATTGTGTGAAATATAAAAATGAAAATAAAAAAACCTATTTCCTGATTAGGTTAAGTGTAAATTAGTGTAGTTTATGAGGTTGTATACAATTGAATGTAAATACATATGCTTTGGGATAAGGTATATGTAATGATAAAATCGTGTTTCGCAATCATGAACTTTTGACATTGACTAAATCAAAAACACGTTGTTGTTTGAGTCTTCAGTCTTTTGACTGGTTTAATGCAGCTCTCCATGCTTCCCTGTCCTGAGCTAATCGTTTCATCTCTACATAGCCACCACACCCTACATCTGAGGCAATCTGTTTGACATATTCCAACCTTGGTCTACCCCTACAGTTCTTGCCCTCGACCCTCCCTTCCATAACTAAGCTTGCTATTCCTGTGTGTCTTAGTTTGTGTCCTACCAACCTATCTCTTCTCTTGATTAGCAGTCGCCAGAAACATCTCTCCTCTTTCACTAGTCGTAATACCTCTTCGTTTGTAACCCTATGTAGTTATCATGAACTAGTCGTGTGCGTCAAATTGTGAGCAACGACTCCAATAACAAAGAACCAATAGATAAATGATTCCCGCATAGTTATTGGTGTACAGATTTTTAAACTTAAGTGAGGATTGGGAAGGAGGCAGTCATAACCTTAAGTTAAGAATCATCCATGCATTTGCCATAAATAAAAGTGGTAAAACCATGAAACAATATGACTGAGGTAGAAATGAGTTTATCACGTCTCAGTTTTCTTTACAAGGTTGGTAGTTACTCCCTGCTCATGCTAAATAAAGCTACATCCAAGACAATCTGTTTAGCATATTCGAACCTTGAACTACACTGCAGTTCTTAGCCTCAACCTTTCTTTCCATAATTATGTTTCCTATTTCCATAACACATTAAAATCCTAGGAGTGAAAGCTAAATCCCATAAGGTCAAAGTCTACCATGCTAACCAATTAGCCTCAGGGTCACACTTTAGGGCTTATCCGATATTGTGGCTATTTAAAACCCATGTACATAATGTTTCTGGAATATGCGTGATTGCCTATGTCAATGTAACGGCTTCTGTGGTGTAGTTAATAGCTGGGCTCAATATAACGGGTTCAAACCCGGCCAAAGTCGTCGGATTTTTGAAAGCACTAATTCCTTCAGTATGCATTCCTTCGGAGGGGGG
Source organism: Meconema thalassinum (assembly GCA_946902985.2). Classification (NCBI taxonomy): domain Eukaryota; kingdom Metazoa; phylum Arthropoda; class Insecta; order Orthoptera; family Tettigoniidae; genus Meconema; species Meconema thalassinum. The sequence goes on along the minus strand of OX336390.1, from coordinate 263,739,112 downwards.
GGGGGGGTAAAGCCTGAGCTCCCATGTCATACATTTGTTCCACGTAAAAGAACCTAGCACTGCAATTGGTAGTGTGTGGTAAACTTTATAGGCTATATTTGGTTAATTAGTAACGCTCTAATAAGTTCCAACGTTCGCCACTTAGAGTTAGTGACAGTAGCATTTGATAACCAAAGTTAGACGTACATGAAATTGAACTTGTTGGGAGACCTCAGGCGTCAAATAAAAAATGCACAGCTATGGCCATTGGCTGCAATTCATAGTATATCCTCTTTGCTTCGTCCATTACTATTATTTTGCTTTCTAAGTAGCAAAAAGTCTCCTACTTTCTTTAGCTTTTCACCTGCCAATTCAAAGTACATATGCATTTCGTTTGAGGGTTTAGACGTCTTGGTGTATAGGATTTTGTGATAGCCTGTGTTATTGTAATGACTGAAGTAGTGTGTGTATTTGTAATTAGATGAGGATTGGGAAGGATGCAGGCGTACATTTAAATTACGCATCATCCCGGTATTCACCTGAAGTACAAGTGGGAAACCACGGAAAACCTCTCCAGGATAGGTGAGCTGGAAGTTGAACCCCCACCTCTTTTCGGTTTTTCCTTACAAAGCCTAGTATAGACCAAAGTTAAATTTCTTGGCAGAGCCGGAAATCAAACTTAGGCCTCCAAGGTGACGACCTAGAATGCTAGCCACTTCACAACGAAGTGGACTCTTATGATAGTCTACCTTGTACAGTCTCATGTTACGTTGTTGTCGTTGTTGCTTTGAAGGGCTTAGACATCGTAATCATTTAGTCCTGCGTATTTAGGTGTGTGTTGAATTTGTCTGATAACCTGTGTTATTGTGATGGCTGCAGTAGTGTGTGTATCTGTAATTAGATGAAGATTGGGAAGGATGCAGGCGCACACTTAAATTAGGAATCATCCCGGTATTCACCTGAAGTATAAGTGGAAAACCATAGAAAACCACTTCCAGGATGTCTGAGGTAGGACTCGAACCCACTTCTTTTCAGTTTTGCCTCACATGACTAAGTGTACCCCGTTCCAGCTCTCAAACCAGAATTACATTTCTTGGCAGAGTTGGGGATCGAACCCTGGTCTTCGCAGTGAAAGTTAAACTGCTTAACCACTACGCCATCAAGCTCTATATTTCTATACAGTGCTCCGATTCAGTCCCCAGAGTTGGGAATCAAGCCCACACTTTTGCAAAAATACATCAAACGATAATAAAATGAAAATGTTACAACATTTAAAGTAATCTAAATATCCATACTCTGTAGCTAGATCTCTATAAAAAAGAGTCTTTCAGATGTGTACGTGCTTCGCGTTATCATACAGGATAACATTTCAACTGTCACAGCAATCTCTGTTAGCTCTCCCAGACTAGCTGGTCACTGGAGGTACTGAGTTGCTAGCGAACATTACGATATTATTAAACAGTGTGTATTTTTAGTGCATTTTCAGTCACCAGCCCCGTGTGCTTGAGTGTGTGAGTTGTAAATTTTATACGCCTTAAGAGTATTTTCATATAATAATTATATTTTGGCTAAGTTACAATGACTGTGTGTGTAAAACAGTGATATTCCCAAGCGGATTGACCAGTGTGTAATAAGAGGTAAGCTAATGATGTATTTTTTACAGACTTTGCTATTTTTTGTTGTGCTTTTAGTTTTTTCTTTTTTGTCTGGTTTGAAACAATTGTTTATCCATCACTGTCTTGAGCTAATCGTTCCATTTCTATATAGCTACCACAACAACCTACAGTACATTCAAGGAAATCTATTTAAAATATTCTTACCTTGGTCTACCCCTACAGTTCTTGTCTTCAACCCTTTATTTCATAACTAAGCCTGCTAATCCTGGGTGTCTTAGTATGTGTCCTACCAAACTATCTCTTCTCTTCATTAACAGTCGCCAGAAACATTTCTTCTCTCCCACTAGTCTTAATACCTCTTCGTTTGTAACCCTATGAACTTGAGTGTATGTAAAAGCTGTCTGATAACCTGTGTCTGTACTACTGTATGTATTTGTAATAGAGGTAGGTATTGGGTAGCAAGCAGCTGTAGCCTTAAGTTAGGTACCATCCCGGCATTTGCTTAAGAATGTAAGAGTGGGAAACCACAGAAAACACTCTTAGAATGGCTGAGGTATGAATCAAGCCCACCTCTTCCCAGTTTTGCCTCACGAGGCTGAGTGCACCCCATTCCAGTCCTCAGACCAAAATTAAATTTCTTAGCCGAGCCTGGAATCGAACCCATGCCTAAGCAGTGACAGTCAAGAATGCTAGCCACGACACCAAGAGGTGTTTCATGAATATCAGTTGTTGTTGTTGTTGTTGCTGTTGTTGTTTGTTGTTGTTGATTCTTTAGGGGTTTTGTGATATCATGGTCATGTAGCACAGTATACTGTATTTGGGGTGTGTGTTGTCTGATAACCTGTGTTCTTGTAATGGCTGTATTAGTAATTCAGATAAGGATTGGAAAGGAGATGGTCGTGGCCTTAACTTAAGATATATCCTAGCATTTGCCTAGAGTGTGTGAGTAGGAAACCACAGAAAAAACTCTTAGAATGGCTGAGGTAGGAATCAAGCCCATCTCTTCCCAGTTTTGCCTCACGAGACTGAGTGTACCCCATTCCAGTCCTCAGACCAAAATTAAATTTCTTAGCCGAGCCTGGAATCGAACCCATGCCTAAGCAGTGACAGTCAAGAATGCTAGCCACGACACCAAGAGGTGTTTCATGAATATCAGTTGTTGTTGTTGTTGTTGCTGTTGTTGTTTGTTGTTGTTGATTCTTTAGGGGTTTTGTGATATCATGGTCATGTAGCACAGTATACTGTATTTGGGGTGTGTGTTGTCTGATAACCTGTGTTCTTGTAATGGCTGTATTAGTAATTCAGATAAGGATTGGAAAGGAGATGGTCGTGGCCTTAACTTAAGATATATCCTAGCATTTGCCTAGAGTGTGTGAGTAGGAAACCACAGAAAAAACTCTTAGAATGGCTGAGGTAGGGATCAAGCCCATCCCTTCCCAGTTTTGCCTCACGAGGCTGAGTGTACCCCCATTCCAGTCCTCAGACCAAAATTAAATTTCTTAGCAGAGCCAGGAATCAAACCCGTGCATAAGCAGTGACAGTCAAGAATGCTAGGCACTACACCAAGAGGTGTTTCATGAATATCAGTTGTTGTTGTTGATTCTTTAGGGGTTTTGTGATATCATGGTCATGTAGCCCTGTATACTGTACTTGGGGTGTGTGTTGTCTAATAAACTGTGTTGTTGCAATGGCTGTATTAGTAATTCAGATAAGGATTGGAAAGGAGGTGGTCGTGGCCTTAACTTAAGATATATCCTAGCATTTGCCTCTAGTGTGTGAATGGGAAACCACAGAAAAAACTCTTAGAATGGCTGAGGTAGGAATCAAGCCCATCTCTTCCCAGTTTTGCCTCACGAGGCTGAGTGTACCCCATTCCAGTCCTCAGACCAAAATTAAAATCATTAGCAGAGACTGGAATCGAACCCATGCCTAAGCAGTGGCAGTCAAGAATGCTAGGCACTACACCAAGAGGTGTTTCATGAATATCAGTTGTTGTTGTTGATTCTTTAGGGGTTTTGTGATATCATGGTCATGTAGCCCTGTATACTGTACTTGGGGTGTGTGTTGTCTGATAACCTGTGTTATTGTAATGGCTGTATTAGTAATTCAGATAAGGATTGGAAAGGAGGTGGTCGTGGCCTTAACTTAAGATATATCCTAGCATTTGCCTAGAGTGTGTGAGTAGGAAACCACAGAAAAAACTCTTAGAATGGCTGAGGTAGGAATCAAGCCCATCTCTTCCCAGTTTTGCCTCACGAGGCTGAGTGTACCCCATTCCAGTCCTCAGACCAAAATTAAAATCATTAGCAGAGACTGGAATCGAACCCATGCCTAAGCAGTGACAGTCAAGAATGCTAGGCACTACACCAAGAGGTGTTTCATGAATATCAGTTGTTGTTGTTGATTCTTTAGGGGTTTTGTGATATCATGGTCATGTAGCCCTGTATACTGTACTTGGGGGTGTGTGTTGTCTAATAACCTGTGCTATTGTATGGCTGTATTAGTGTGTGCACTTGTAATTTAAATGAGGATTGGAAAGGAGGCTGTCATGGCCTTCAGTTACGGTACCTCTTGCCATTTGCCTGGAGTTAAATTGGGAAACCACAAAAAACTACGTCCAGAATGATTGAGGTAGGAATCAAACCCTGCTCCTCTCAGTTTTTTGCCTCACAAGAATGAGTGTACCCCCTTCCAGCCCTCAGCCCAGAATTAAATTTCTTGACAGAGCCAGGAATCGAACACGGGTCTCCGCAGTGTCATTCAAGATTACTAGCCGCTACACCACGAGGTGTACAATATAAGGTTGGTCTAGATTGTACATGATCAATCAATAATTACCTAATAATAATAATAATAATAATAATAATAATAATAATAATAATAAATATTCCATTTAGCAACTACACGGCCGACCTCCCCCTGTGACGTCACCCACGGTCTCGGGGAGTGGCGGCCATCTTGCCCATTAGCCACTGTGCCAGCTCTGAATGACCCCTCCATAAGAATAACATAGAGTGATTGCGCGCGGCGGCCATCTTGCCCATTAGCCCCTGTGCCAGAACCGGCTTATTTATCCTACTGGGGTGCCCTTTGCTAGTGCTACCTCTGTACCAAATTTCGTTCAATTCGGTTTCACCGTGTTTGAATTGATAGGGGGAATCGATTTGCACACATACTTGGCCACCATCTGCAAATTATTGGGCAGATGTTCTTGCAGTTTGGTCAGAATATATTTCCCACATAAAGATATGGTGTTGCAAAATTTGGTAGAGACTAGATTATTAGGTTGGTCGTAATTACATTTTAGCTTTTAACATTTGGGTGGCCGCGATTACGTTTCCGTCAAGATAGCGGTGATATAAAACATGACACTGAGGTGCCCTTTGCTAGTGCTACCTCTGTACCAAATTTCGTACCATTCGGTTTCACCGTGTTCGAATTGATAAGGGGAATCGATTTTCACACAAAGATGGCCGCCATCCGCAAAATATTAGGCTAATGACCTATTAGTTTGGTCAAAGGATGCTCCCTCCATAAAGGTATGTTGTTGCTAAATTTGCTAGAGATCGGATGATTAGGCTAATCGTAATTTGATTTAAGCTTTGAACATTTGTGTGGCCGCCATTACGTTTCCGTTAAGATGGCGGCGATATAAAACATGATACTGAGGTGCCCTTTGCTAGTGCTACCTCTGTACCAAATTTCGTTCATTCGGTTCCACCGTGTTCGAATCAATAGGGGGAATCAATTTTGACATAAAGATGGCCGCCATCCGAATACTATTAGGCTAATGACCTATTAGATCGGATAAAAGAATGCTCCCTCCATAAAGGTATGTTGTTGCAAAGTTTGGTAGAGATCGGATGGTTATGTTAGTCGTAATTTGATTTAAGCTTTAAACATTTGTGTGGCCGCCATTACGTTTCTGTCAATATGGCGGCGATATAAATCATGACACTGAGATGCCATTTGCTAGTGCCATCTCTGTACCAAATTTCGTTCCATTCGGTTTCACCGTGTTTGAATTAATAGGGGGAATCGATTTTGACACAAAGATGGCCGCCATCCGCAAACTATTAGGCAAATGACCTATTAGATTGGTCAAAGGATGCTCCCTCCATAAAGGTATGTAGTTGCAAAATTTGGTAGAGATCGGATGATTAGGTTAATCGTAATTTGATTTAAGCTTTGAACGATCGTGTGGCCGCCATTACGTTTCCGTCAAGATGGCGGCGATATAAAACATGACACTGTGGTGCCCTTTGCTAGTCCTACCTCTGTACCAATTTTCGTTCCATTCGGTTCCACCGTGTTCGAATTAATAGGGGGAATCAATTTTGACATAAAGATGGCCGCCATCCGCAAACTATTAGGCTAATAACCTATTAGATTGGTCAAAGGATGCTCCCTCCTTAAAGGTATGTTGTTGCAAAGTTTGGTAGAGATCGGATGGTTATGTTAGTCGTAATTTAACTTAAGCTTTGAACATTTGTGTGGCCGCCATTACGTTTCTGTCAATATGGCGGCGATATAAAACACGACACTGAGATGCCCTTTGCTAGTGCTACCTCTGTACCAAATTTCGTTCCATTCGGTTGCACCGTGTTCGAATTAATAGGGGGAATCGATTTTCACACAAAGATGGCCGCCATCCGCAAACTATTACGCTGATGACCTATTAGTTTGATCAAAGGATGCTCCCCCCATAAAGGTATGTTGTTGCAAAATTCGGTATAGATCGGATGATTAGGTTAGTCGTAATTTGATTTAAGCTTTGAACATTTGTGTGGCCGCCATTACGTTTCCGTCAAGATGGCGGCGATATAAGACATGACACTGAGGTGTCCTTTGCTAGTGCTACCTTTGTACCCAATTTCGTTCAATTCGCATTCACCGTGTTCGAATTGATAGGGGGGACAGACATTCAGAGTACACACACACTCACACACACACACACACACACACACACACATACTCACACACACACATACACACACACAGACAGACACACTTTTTTCGCCCTGTGTTGATCTCATAAGTCTACTTTCATTTTTTGCAAAAATCGAAAGTAGGCTAAAAAACCGCCAAAATTTGAAGTGTTAGAAAGAGATGGAAATGGAGGATGGAATACTATCCAAGTGGTAAATTGGATTGAAAGGCCCGAAGAACTAATAGAGGCAATAAAAGAAGGTCCAGTCACTATTAAAAGAGAGTTACCAATAATATTAATAAGAATCTAGTTCGAAGGTTGCTAGATACAGGATCAACGGTCTGACTAGTAACTCAAGCACTAGTGAATGAGTTAGAAAGAAAGGGAAAAGTACTAAAGATACCTATATCAGTGATTAAAATAAAAGGAATAATTCCAGAAAAGAGTTTAGTTTGCAAATATCAAGTGTTCTTAGAATTACAAATAGGAAACTTATTGTTGTCTCAAAGCTTTTTGTTAGTTAACAAGCTACCGTACAACATAATTTTGGGCATTGATTTAATAAGAGAACATAAAGTAGTGATCTATTTGTCCCAGAATTGCATTAAATTCAAAAATTAAGAACAGAACTCTGAAATTGATATCTCATCACAGAAGGCAGAACCTAGAGAGGGCGAACAAATTTGGAACATAGAAGAGGAGAATTACAGGACTGTAACGGAGGAGGAAATACATGGCAGACGAGATTGATGTGCGAGTCGAATGTGCTCTAAAAACCTTACAGAATATCGCGGAAGTAGGAGGTTATTTAAAAAAGAGGTAAAAGAAGACATACTACAAGTGGTAAGTGTCATTAAGACAAGTTTCTTAGAAATGAAAACCGCTCTTTACAATAAGAATATTGGAAATGAGATAGTGCATATCAATGAAATTTCTCGTAATGAGGTTAGAGAAATCCAACCAGCAGACAAGCATGGAGAAGACTTTTCCCTTGCGGTACAACTAGTGCACTCTGATGACCCCATGCAGTAACACACTAGTGACAGACAACGTTTGCTGCCATCTGGCGGTCAAATCCATATTGCGCAAGAACCGCCGCATGTCAATGAGAATCCTCGTAACGAGGTTACGGATATCCAAACTGCCGTAATGCAAGGAGAAGACAACCCCCATGCGGTACAAGTAGAACCATTTGCTGACATCATGAAGCAACAAACTAGAGACAGACAACGCTCACCGACATCTGTCGGTCTTGGGTAGATTATTAGCTTGGGAATAACCTAACCCCCAAGGGAAGATGATAAAGAAAAGGAAGTGGGTTTCGGACTGGAGAAAAAAGGATGGAGAAATAGGACGATAGTCCTACAGAAGTTACAATTTTAACTTTAAATATACTCAAAGGCAGCTGCCACTGCAAATCCGCTCTCCGATACCTAAAGTGGGTAGGGACCTGGGCAAAGCTAACGGGAAACGCAGCTGGAACTTGGGTTGTTTGCAAGGGAGTTACTTTAGCGTATTTCCTCTCAAGCATACGTATGCCTACTATGGAGAAGGGTGGTGGTCTGGCAAGACAAAGAGTAACGGATTTATTGTGTATCTGTTCAAAGGAGTTTCTAAACAGGTAATTTGACGAATGCCAATAATTTGAATCAGCTTCGAGATTTTTAGTTTTTGAAATTGTTGAATTTCTAAAGAGCGACCAAATGCTTCCAAGAAGGATAGGGATAAAGCAATTATACCTTTGGGAATAATTTTGGTAAGTATACCAATAGTTGCATTTAGAAATGGCTAAGCTTTTACCCAGCAAGGCGCCGACTAAAAGTTTAGACAATGAGAAACACTTATATTTTAAAAACCAACCATAAGTGTTAAAGAGAATCTCCACAAGCAGGAAGCTGGAGTAGCGAGCTATGCTTGCCTTACTGGCCAGTTAGAATTAGCTATTAAAGCTAAGAGAGACTTCACTAAGTTACCAACTAAGAGTTCTTGCTCAAATGCAACAAGTGGTGAAAACCCTATCAATAGATTTATTTTTATTGAATAGGAAGTGTCAAGGAAGACAGGATCTTGCCTAACCGTTATGTTAGAAAAATGATAAGGCGAAAAACAACTATTTAATTTATTTAACAATGTAAAAGGAAGTAGTTTTGTAACAAATATATAATTTTGATTTCTATAAACAATTGGGGTCGCAGGCCTCCGAAAACATTTAAAGCTTGCGCCAGGCAATTAATAATTCTTTTGGTTTCAAACCTTTTGTATGCTTTAAAATCTTCGTAAGATTTTGAAATGACGAAGATAAATAAATGAAAAATTTAAAGATAACTGACGTAATTAAAGTAAAACAATACATCAAGTACAATTTGTGTACTTTAAGAATTTCTAGGTAAATATCTTAGAAAGAGTAACAACTTCGAAAGTAACAACAACAAAAAGGAGGAAGAATAAAATAGAAGTTTCTATAACTTCTTATATTGATACAGAAATACTTGGTTGGATTATACAAATAGGGCAGGTCACTTATTGTGAAACCTGAAGAGAAAATCGAAAGGAAGTTTCTAGAACTTCTATGTTTAAGTAGGGATCACGAGACAAATGGGGCAAGTTTCCCTTTCGTGAAACCTAGAGATAACTCACCTATGAGTTGAAAGAATTGTATTCCCTAATTAGAAGGGAGAAACAATATAATTTATGCGTGTACTAGACACGAAGATTACAGAAATTAATTCGTTGTACGTGGAACAAGAAAGGGAGGGCACTTATTGAGAGTGACACCTCATTGAAAAAAGACCTAAAGTAACAATTTTATTATTTTGGTTTGTTAGTAAAGGGTTTGGGAAAGATCAAATGGGATTGAGGAAAAGTGTTCATGGCCGTATTTACGGTACTCGGACGAGCGCGACGTGGATGAAAGGTTGAACAGACACTGTTTTCACTATAGTCAGTTGATATAGTTGAAAAGTTCACTGTAGTAGCACAAAAAGTTGATGGCAAAGAAAGTTATTGCAATGGTGGAAAATAACTAGTTACACTAGATTTGCGAGAGTCTATTGCTAGAGAAACTTGTAGGTTATAGTTGAATGTTCCAGAAAAAATCCCAACGGAGGAAGAAAAATTAGATATTGGTTGGCAGTTCATAAGGAAGATTCCTTAGTTTGAAAAAGTATTCCCATATGTGAGCAGAAAGTACATGACGGTATAACTGGGAGTTAGAGTGCAAGTTCTGGAAGGTTCCAGAGCAATGATGAGTTGTTTAAATTGGGTAGAGAATCCCTCGGCGGAAAGCTAGATTATATAGACAGTGTGTATTTTAGAAATATCCCTCGATGTGAGAAAGCATCTCAGAAAATCTTTCATATTGAAAGTTAGACTTGATAGTTTAAGTTTGATCAAGAAGATCTCTTGAAAGCAGTTATTTTCACATAGCAACTTTCACTGTCTATAAAATCCAAATAAAAGCATTGAGTCTTTAAAAAGCGATGAGAATGAGGTTAAAACATGAAGTCGGTACTTATCTTTGCTTCATGACGAAGGCGATGTTCCTGTTGACGGTTGATACTAAAATTCTAACATGGCGTAGAATTTTAAAAGTTTGCCTCTAGAGTTGAGGAGGCGAGCTTTAGTTAAGCTCTAACTGACTGGGTCGACTTCTGACGTACAAAAGAGACACGCTCAACGAAGCTCGGAGGGAACAGGGAAGGAGAAAAAAGTGGAGGTAGGAGACAAAAGGAATACATATAAGAACAGCCAACATTGAAATGTTAATTTCTCTTGATGAAATGGTCTTCAAAGAGTTGATAGCAGGCAACACTAGCGCAGCCTGGAGGGTGAAAAAGTAGATGAAGTTCTCTTGATCACGGAGATGATAGCTGGCGATGGCAACGAGATCTGGTGCCTAGATTGATAATGAAGTCCTCTTGTACGGGGAAAAATTGAGGAACTTCAGAGATTCGCTGCAAGATGACGCTAGGTGGGTCATGGAAGATATATATCTAGAACAGACTTACAGGTAATATGTGAGACATAACCAACGAGGAGAAAACAGAAGATCACTGTTGGTGTTTGAGAAAAAGGAAGGGATGAACTAAAGCAAAGAGAAGCAAAAGCTTACTTTATCTTACCGTGTATTCCAAAGAATACACCAGGTCTTAAGCCTAACTTACAAGAGCCAAATATCTCACTGCAGATGACGTTACCTACGCAACACCAGAGCACAACCGCAGAAATAGATGACATAGCAGGCATCAAAAGAAAAATGTATTACATTACGAATTTTATTTCACATAAGCTAGAAGGAATAATAGAGGAGAAAATTAACGAAAGCTTAAGTCGAGTTACGACAACCATCACAAATGCCGCAACACGAAATCCCAAAGAAGCGACAGACAACACACAAAATAGTCAGAATACTCTCTATGATGTTCAGTGTGAACCACAAGGGACAATAACGTACGAACGGAGTGGCAGAAAGAATGCTAATCACGAAAACTCCAACAACACACAACCTGATAATACAAACAAAGTGGAAACTGAGGAAGCAACAGAAGACAAAAATCCCCTACAAGAACAAGGAAACCTACAACAAAGCCGAACAAGACCACAGATACAACACGATCTAGATCACCCCAACGAGGCTACAGAACCAGCACAGGCATGGGGCACAGTAATAGGGAGGGGACGACTTAGGAAACGAAACCAATATGGACAGAATTTCTCAGAAAAACAGAAAATCAGAGAAGAAAATTCCAACACAGAAGAACTAGAACTGCAAACAAACAACACAGCCTTAAACGACATCTCAACGGAAGCTGGATGGAGAGGACGTCAAAGACTACAAATCATCGGAAACATGACTCAATCCACTGAACTGAAAGCGGGCTCACGCATGTCTTGGCTCTACATAGGTAGGCTCTACGAATCCACCACAGCGCAGAAATTAAAGGATTTCATACAGAAGAAAGGAGTTAAGGGAGATATTGAATGCGAAGAGTTAGAGATCAGGGGACGACTAAAGGCATTTAAACTAGGAATTCCCTACGAATCACTAGAGAGCGTCTACAAAGCAGAAGCCTGGCTGGTGGGAGTACTAGTAAAGAAATATATTTTTCGGAGAGACAGACCTGAAGGTGCAAGAATCTGACAGGACGAAACCACAAAACGCGGAAGAACTGAAAAGGCAGAATATAAACACACCAACTACCAAGTATGGACACCAAACAGAAACCAACACACCACTGAATCTGTTACTGTGGAACGTAGAAGGACTAAAGGGTACCTTCAGCTCAGCACCTGAAGAAATATGGATAGGCAAAGACGTGATAATAACTACAGAAACCTTCCTGACAGGATCTTTTGAACTACAAGGATATAAATCAATACACGTCTATGTCTAATCAAAAGACAGAGGTAGGCCAGAGGGAGGTGTCTCCAGCATGATAAAACCCACCATAGGAAGGATCAAAGAGACAATAAAGGACGACAACAAAGTCATTGTGAAAACAAACAAACTAACCATAATAGGCAAGTATATCACCTATGGAACATCCTCTGATGACACAGTGGAACAGATAACACCTGCAATAGCACAAACGAAGACAGAAAAAAATGTAATAGTTGCAGGCGACTTTAACTGCAGAACAGATAAACCAAGCAAAAAAACAACAACATTCCTTGACATACTACAAGGAGAAGGATACAACCTGATCAACAATCCGAGTGAAATAACTTACATCGCGCACAACGGAGCTAGCACGATCGACCTGGTCTTTTACCGAGGAAATGATATCTGCGTCACAATGCAAGAAGGAATCTGGAAGTCGTCTTCAACCCCACTGACCAAACACGTCCCAATCCTCACAAGCCTCATACTAAGCACAGGACACAGACCAACAATGCCGAATATGCAAAAGCCCCTCAGAAAACTGGACACAGATGTGCTAGCGAGCAACACATGAGCGCTGAAACTGACAGGACAATACCTACAAGGTAATAACATCAACCTCGCTATGTCCACAATACAAGAAGCCCTAGCCGCAGCAACAATACCAAACAAACAACGAAAGGGGAAACCATGGTTTGACACAGAATGTTACCAGCAAAGAAAAACCACGCTAGAGGCTCTACACCAAGCGAAAACCTCTCTCTCAAAAGACCTATTAGAAGAATACTCCAAAAGGAGAAAATCCTACAAACTACTACTAAAAGACAAACAAGCAAATTTCATCGAAATGCAAGCCCTACAAGAAGCAGAAGAAGCACAAAAAGACCCATTTATCGTTCTAAAAATAAGATACAACAGAACATCTGGAGAAGTTCAAAAGGAAACATGGGAGGAAAATTTTTCAAGGATCCTGAATAAAACCGAAGGAAACACATCTCATGAAACAGGCCCTCCAAGAGACAGTAAAGAGATCACATTATTCACAATAAACGAAGTAAAAACAGCAATAAAAGAATCTAAAGATAGGAAGGCAGCAGGCCCCGACGGAATATGCAACGAAATACTGAAAACTTCGACAGAAATTTTTGCAGAGATATGGACAGACCTATTCAACAAGTGCCTGGCCTCAGGTGAGATACGTGACGAGTGGCAAAAATCTACTATCAAAGTACTCTACAAAGGAAAAGGAGAAACAACTGATCCAAACGCATATAGAGGTATAGCTTTAGAGAACAACATCTTCAAAATCTATACAAAACTACTAACCAACATGCTGTCCGCAACAATAGACCCGAAAATACCCGAACAACAATTCGGCTTCAGAAAAGGAAGATCCACCATACAGGCCATAGGAAATCTAATGAACGACATCTACCAAGCCCTAAGAATACCCAAAGGCAAATTCCACACTGTATTTATTGACTACACCAAAGCCTTCGATCTACTGGAAAGAACAAGACTTCTAAACAAACTCGAAGACCTTGGCGGAAAGAAGGAGATCTCAATAGCAATAAGAAACATACTGACCCACAACAAAGTCGTAATACAAGACGTAGAGGCAACTTCGAAGGAAATCACGCAAACAAACGGCGTACTACAGGGGGACCCAATGAGCCCTATACTGTTCAACATCGCCACAGCAGATATCACTAAAATAATTGAAAACACCAAAACAGTGTCATTATATATGTACGCAGATGATATGGCCCTGGGTTCATCTGACATATCGGAACTACAAGACACCTTAGATGCTCTCCACACTTGGGCGCAAGAAAACGAAATGTTAATTAACCACGGTAAGACGGTCCACATGGTATTTCGGAAAGGAGGAAAACTAGCAACAAATGATGAGGTAAAACTCGGAGATAACGACATCAAAAAGTTAATACCTTTAAATACCTAGGGATGACACTCCAGACCACATGCAACTCATTCAGGGTCCATATACAAGGAAGAGCTGCTGCCGCCATCAGAGGAATGTTTGAAATGAAAAACATCACCAAACTCTCTCTACAAACAGCCATTGCGCTATTTCATGCCAAAATATCTCCAGTTATAACATACGGCATTGAACTAATATGGGAAAGACTAACCCTAACGGACCTTACCAACCTTGAGAAAATCAAATCGAGATATTTGAAGAGTAGCGAGAACGACCAAGTCCAGACTGGTATATGAACTGGCAAGGGAACCGTTCTACATAGAGGACCTGAAACTCAAGCTGCTCCTACCTCACACCAAGCAAGTATCTCAATTAATAGAGCTAAGGAAACAAAAAACAAAAGAAATACCCGAAGACTTTTACGCTACAGACGCCATGATTGACAGGAGATGGGCAAAAGCGAACCAAGAACTGCGATCGGTGCTAACCAGACATTCAGTGCACGGCTATCACCACAAGATATGTAGAAATGACAAATTTCACGAACCAAACAATGCATGTGTATGCGTAGTATGCAACGAACATTGTGAAAAATACCACCTAACTAAATGTCGTAAGAGGACAAAGTCAATCATTGACTATAGCAAAGACTAGAGCTAAATATATCAAACATTGTACATAGGATATAAGTCTTTATATATGCACATTTGTGCGCATTGTATGTAATAATAAATAAATACTATTTTTAGAAAGGGAATTAAGTAAACTGGCTGCAGATATTGAAAAGGAAGAAGAAGTCAAATTCGAAGAATGCCTTAAAGGAAAACTAGAAGAAGCTAAGATGTCAGCAGAAGACAAAGAGATTTTGAAGAAAATAATTCAGCGTTAATTAGAGCGTTAGACAGGAACCTCTCTGAAGATGTAAAGGAATGTACAATTAGATATGTCGATGACATTTTATTAACATCAGAATCTATGGAAGAACATTTGAAAAATTTGAATAGATTATTAAAGTATCAGGAACAAGCAAATTTTAAAGTAAACTTCAAGAAATCAAATTTTTGTCAGAGGTAAGTGACGTTTTTTGGTCACGTGATTGACCAACACGGAGTCATGCCGAACCCATGTAAATTAGAATCAATCAAAAATTTTCCAAGGCCAACCAAAGTCAAGAATGTAAGACAGTTCTTGGGATTGATAGGGTTCTTTAACAGCCATTGTCCTGCGTACACAAGTACAGTTTCACCTTTGCAAGACTTGCTTAAGAAAGGGGGAAAGTGGAAATGGTCTGAGGAATGTGAAGAAGTCTTTATGAAGGCAAAATATATATTACTGCATTCCGTGAAATTGGGATACCTGGATTTTAACGAAAAATTTATCATTCAGACAGATGCTTCTCAGGCGTAGGAGCCATGTTGTATCAAGAAAGTAAAGAACAAACACATCAAAGAAATTATTTAGCATTCGCCTCAAGAAGATTGAAGCCCTATGCGAAGAATTACACTATTAGTGAGATTGAACTTCTCGCAATATTGTACGCGCTACAATATTGGCGTAAGATAGTGTATGGATTTACGATTATATTACGGACAGACCATAAGGCGCTGACATTTCTGATGAAAACGGATTTATCAAGTCAGCGGTTAATGCGATGGGCGCTCTATATACAACAATATGATGTCGAAATTGAATACTGTCCTGGAAAGGAGAATATTATTCCGGATTTTTTAAGTACGAATCCAGGCAACAGTGAGGAGACATGTACAATTCAAATAGATAACAAAAATCAAGAAACAATCGAGGAATTAAAAAGAATTGAGGAAAAACAGAAACAAGACCCATGGATGAGGATGTTGATAAGCTACTTCAAGGGAAGTCTTGGCAAAGCATAACCCGCGTTCATTGAGGCAGGAAGAATTTCTACTGATTACAGTTATTTTAATGGGATCCTACACAAATTTGCAGATGCAGACCACACTCGTTTAAGAATTATTGTGCCTGCAGACATGCAGAGAAAATTAGTTTGGCTATTGCATAGATCATTCGGACACATGGGAGTTGACAAGACAATCAACATGTTACAGGAAGCGTTTACATGGCCACGGTTGAGAGATACAGTGAGATACACTATAAAAACTTGCGATACATGCCAGAGAATAAAGCCAAATTCCTTCCTAATGAGGCAAAAACCAATTCCACTTTTGCCGGAAAGACCATGTCAGATTTTGTCAGTGGACAACTTCGGTCCACTACCAAAGGCCAGAAGAGGCAACAGACATATCATGGTATCCATGGACGTTTTCACAAAGATGGTCGTGTTATGTCCGATACAGAAAACATCGACAAAGCAGATTGTCAAGAGGTTAAAGGAACGAGTAATCCCTGTGCTAGGCAAGCCTGAAAACCTACTTTCAGACCATGGACGTTGTTTTACGAGTATAGAGTTTCGCCGAGAATTAGAAAATTTGGAAATTCAGCAGATCTTATCAAGCATAAGACATCCAGAGGCAAACCCCGTCGAAAGAGTGATGAGGGAGGTGCAAAAGTATTGTAAAATTTACTGTTCAGAGGAGAACTGGAAATGGATTGATATTTTGCCAACCATTGAATTTTGCATCAATAATACAGTTCACGAAGCAACAGGGGAGGTACCCGTTGGGTTGCATTTGGATAAGAAGCCAGAAAGGCTCTGGGACCAGATTTTACCAACCTTTACTGATGCTCAAGTAGGAAGGGAACTAAGAATCAGGAGGACATACGAACATTTAAAGGCACAAGCTGATAAAAGGCAGAAAATAAATCGAAATAAAAGGTATCATAGGCCGTTGGTTGAAGGAAAATTAGTACTGGTGAAGTGACCGGCGATATCAGATCCTGAGAATCGTGTATACAAAAAGTTGAGGAAAAATTATCATGGCCCATACCGAATAATTAAGGACCTTAAAACAACGCATATAAGGTACTGACCCCGTAAATTGAATTATTTAGGGACAAAATGAGAGTATTTTCCGTCCCCATGATAAAATTTAACTAGCAATTATAATTTCTGGAAGTGTGACACAAGAGTGTCGTGTTACAAGCTCGGGACTGTGGGAGAGCCCGATCACGTGATAGATTGCACAATGGACGCTTCTAGAAGGCTATTCTTAGCATAGCAACAGCGAGTTTGGAAATTAATATTATAAATATTGTTATAAATTATGCTATTGGATCCCAGTCCAGAGCCAATGAGGAGAGGTCTTATGGAAGACGGGATCAACTTTAATTACACAACATGAGGAAATTATGCATTTAGGCCCTTAGAAGAAGATTTTCTTATTTGGTAATGAAGAGAATATTAAGCGAAATTGTGTCTGATACTTAAAAAACCACAGATCGGTTAATCTACGCAGTAATAAGCATTAGTAATCTACGCGCTAAAATTATGGTGGGAGATTGATATGGCCGCCAAAAAATCGATTTGGAGAGGGAGATCCAAGGATCGAGGTTCTTATTCCAGCAGACTTTGAAGAGTGAGGAAGTGATTTTACTGGGTTAACGGTGATCCCAAAGCTTAGTCCGAGTGCGACGACTGTTGACTTGTGGAGACGCGAGTATAGCTAGGTGGAGCGTTAGAGATCACCGCTCTTCCATTCCACGTGAAGTTGCGAGGAACATAGTATTGATTATATCTCATATATAATGGAGATTTGAAGTTAAATAAGCGAACACATATTAAGAACAGGTCGCCTACTATATATTGTGGAAGGTCGAGCGCTTAAATATTCACCGTTTCGACAAAATCAGCCTGTCAAGGTAGATTTCCAAATGTGTTGGAAACAAAGCTGATTATCATTTTAAATTGCAAAGTGAAGTTGGCAAACGCAGTTCAAGTGAACAGTGGCGGAGAACTTTTAGTATTGGCGCAACACATAAACATTAACAGAATGACTATTATTATTCATCAAACATTATCATTCAACTTAATTAATATTGTTGATATGATGAACTAAACAGTCATGCGCCAGAGACATATTCAATAACAGGAGTTAAGATACAACGATGGAGCTTCGTTAGACAACGTATTCTTGAATACAGACGTAGTGTACGGTCCATCTTGTGCATTTTCGTCAGTCTACGAACACTAATATAACATCAATTAGCAATGGAAACATTTCATTCACTATTTATACGAATATTTCCATAATTATATTCCAATGATGAAGCTGATGCCTATTTACGACGGAGAATGGAGACTTTACAGAAGAGATTTGTCTAGATGCTAGGGAAAGGTAGCCCAGCAACCCAGAAGAATTTGCCAGAAGGATGTCGTTCGAGCCCAAGCGAATGCTGGTGAATTCCAGAGAGAGACGTTTCTTATCTCTGAGGTCGCAGATCCGAGGTTCGAATGCAGACCTATCTCAGTGTCTTGTACTGAGGAAACATCGAAAGTATTGTGGCAATACTTACATTGATCTTCAAGTTTTCGTCTGAATAAGGTATTAGTGTATCTCAATTGTTATATAGAGCTTGATTAGTGACATTCTGAGCCAGCGGTATTATTCCATATTTTCAACGATCTTATTACATATTTTCTATATTTTCACATTTCATGTATTTCAGTGCTCTTATGTAGTTTACACTTCAGATGTGTGTTGAGATTTTTATGCTGCAAGATTATTTAGAAGATGATTGCATTTCATCTATTTTTCAATTTTATTCTACGGATCAGTTGTGGAACTGACATTAAAATTTTGTTTGAGGAACCATATTGCCTCATAAGAGACTAGTCGTTTCGACTCTCGAATTTTAATAATTCCATTTAAACCAAGTATTCTGACATTGTGTCATAGTTTCAAATTAAATTCTTATTAAATTTAATTTGAGCACTTTAATTTAACAACATATAACTTCAAGACAAGAAGAAACATCGAATGGTATTGTTATATCATTATTGTACATAAACTATCGACGATCTAAGAAATACTAGTCGTTTGATAAGACCGAAGTCTTAATTCCTATGAACATTCTTTGTGTAGAGTGGAAAAACATTAAGCCATTGACAAACCTTTCTTATTACCTGTAAAGCTTAGAGCTTTGTTCATTTAATATGTTAGAGGAAATTCCTTTTGATAGAAGATTATTCATATCTTTGGCTAGGAATTCAAAGCTAGTTTATCCCGGTCAGGATTGAATTCTATTTGACACTATAAATAACATGTGTGTTATTTTATTCTATTTGTGTAACATCAAGTCATTTTGTCGACATGATATTACAACGATAAGCAATTTATAGATTGACAAGTGAGATGAGACAGGAGTATTATTTTTATTACATGTATTTGCGACAGACGAGTTAATTATCTTGTTGTGGAGTAAACTTTAGGAGGTTAATCACGACTGTCTAATATCGTTCATTACAATTGGAAGTTTCGTTTGAAGAACTTACGTATGTATAATTGTAGTCCAGTAGTCATTTTCAATGATACTGAGGGTCATGCCATTATTTGAGAGAAGTTCCTACATAAGATATGTTAATAACAATTAATCCCTTTTGATTATTGTTTAACATAGTAGATGATAATTGTTTATGACATATATACTGTTATATGAGGTATTGTAGAGCTATGGAGTGCTCAGGCGAGGGAATTCCGCATTTTAAGGACGTCAAAGTATTGTTGTTCTTCGATAAAAGGCATGTATCATGATAAGAGCCATTGTATACAGGTAGTTCAGTTTTTGTGAATTAACGATTTAACTGTGTTAACAGGAGGGTTTCAGCGGAAATACAACTTGAGAAAGATTGTCTACTCACGTCGATAATACAATTATTAAATTTTTATTAAACCCGAATTTATGTAATTAAGTATAGTTCACCTTAATCAGTACCGGGTGAGTTAGCCGAGGTCGTTGCGGCATGACTGTTGGCAGTCGCTCACATCCGGGAGGCGAGGAGGTTCGAATCCCCCCGCCGGCAACCTTGAAGATGGTTTTCTGTGGTTTCCCATCTTCCTTCCAGGCAAATGCCGGGGTTGGTCCCTAACTATAGGCCACAGCCGCTACCTTCCAACTCCTCGACCCTCCCTTCCAACTTTCCTCCCCAACGGTACTTGTAGCTCTCCCATTGGGTGTCCGTCTCGAAGCAGCTACAAAACTGGCGAGCCGAACATGTCATCGGACACTCCCGGCACTAAAAGCCATACGCTAAAAAAAAAAAACCTTAATCAGTCGACTGTATTATCCCGACAGTGTACTGAAACCTATATAAGACGAGGTGTATGCAGTATATTAAAACTACAGAACGTTAAAGAGTGGTTATGTGAAAAACCAGTGTATATATTTAGTTAAGAATTATATTGTAACCGAGAAGTTAGAATTTCGAAAGTGTCGCGTTTGCAACACTAGATAATGGATATTATTATAAACATATTACATGTAAATAATTTTTGTGGATATGATTTAATTAGTTAAATAATTTAGTAGGATTTATTAATCAATTGTTTTGGAACAGTGTGTGTTTATGAGCGGATTTTTTTTGGCGTGAATGATTATTCATTGTTAAGACTAGATGTGGAACCGTATTGGTCTAGAACAATAACGGAGTGCGAATGAAAGAGTGGATACAAATTTTAGGATGATTGTTTAAGAAACAAAGTAGTTATATGAACTTTTGTAAGAACTGAATGTTATTTTTTTACGTGTTTTATAAATGTACACAAGCAGCCTCTGTGGGCTAGCAAGCATGAGTCACCGTTAGTAGAGGAGAGCGATGCCATAATATTTAAGTAGGTGTATACCAACTGCCTTCTATTTATTGTATAAACCAGTTTTGAGTACGGCATGGTGGCGGTGTTTCATTCATGAAACCAAGTTTCTGCACGTGCGTTCTACAACGCAGGTTAGTGAATGAAAACATGTGTCTGGAATGCCATTAAGAGGCTTCATTAAACGTTTCTATTTTTACGCTGTGTAGGCCTAGAACAAGCCAAGATTTTATACTCATAATGTTAATACAGCATTGTAGTAAGATGTAGAATTGAAAAGGAGGTGTGAATGAGTGCGTGTTTTTAATTTTAATGTTAATTGTTAAATTCATTTGTTGTTAATTTGTTTATAGTAGATTAGTTTCCCTTATTGTTAATACATTTGTTCAGATTGTTTTCCATAGTTGTTGGAGTGTGATTCATTTTAAGTATAAGGAGCAGAGTATTGTGGATGTAGTGTAGGCGAAGCTGAGTCCCAGTCCCCGAGGTAAGTAAAGGTGAGTGCCCCGAGTAGTTGGTTGTTGATCCACAATATTTTGGTAACTGCTGTCTGTAAATCCCTAAAGACCATGTTGGAAGCTATTTCTAATGTAGTATTTGCCGGAGCAGTTAGAAATAGGCAATCCAGCGGGGGCAAAGGATATTCCAACAGGTTCCTTTCCGGATTATCGGGTACAGTACAACACACTGAAACTGATCATAAAATGATCATGAATGCGGCAAATTTAAAAGTTTACCATCCTCCAGAAGAATACGAGAAGGAAATCCAAGCATTGCTAACCCAAGTAGAATATAACAGTGAGAATGAAGGAGAAAGGGGATGGAAGAAATTAAAGTGCACATGTGATCTGAAGGAAACATATGAAGAAACGAAAGAGTTGATCAGACACATCGAGGAAGAAAATGGGGAGTTGAGAGAAAGGGGTGAGAGGCTCAGAAACCTCATGGAAATGACAAAATTAAACTGAAACGGGTAAGGACGGGCCTAACCCAATGACTAATTGATAATATATCTGCAGGAATAAAACTGGAAAGGAAAAAGATCCAGAAAGGAAAGTACGGTTGAAACGAGCAAGGATAGATCATACCCAGGTGATAACGGAACTGAAAATCTGATGAGGATAAATAATAATAATACTGAATTAATGAAACGGGCAGGGAGAGTCCTTCCCCATTCAAGGAATTAAAAGGAATAATTAAAGGAAATTCATATAAGTGGTTTTTTTTAAATTTTGATAAATAAATTTCCTCAGCTCTTCAAAAATGTATTTACCTTTGAAGGAGGGATTCTGTACCCAACTAGGGTTGGTGCAGGATATGAAATTCTGATCTTTAAGATGAAAAGAGGTCCAGCTAAAAACTGGCAGTGTGGAAATAGGATGTGATTCAGGCCATGACGCAGAACATTGACAGCTTTATCTGGAGGTACGTGGTGCTAGAGATATGTGAATCACGAGAGCAGTCACACTGGGATGAATCATCCAGAGCAGATTAGAGAGGGAATCACCACTGAGTGCTAAGATCGGCATTTTTCTGGCAACATTGCATTGCGAATCAACACCGCAAAGTTGTGAAATAAGCCTTTTTCGGAGAAACAATGCGAAATTACAACAATAGACCTACGGGGATCAGAATAATCCTGGAAATTATGAATTAAGCAAGGTTAAGAATGAATAATTTAGGCCCATGAAAAAAGCACTTAGTCAGCAACTACGACATTAGGCGGAGCAGAGCGAAGGTAGTGGGAAGAAGCGAAAAAAACTCAGTCACCCACACAGCTGAGGAGCCTTGTAGATTTTATTTAAATTAATTAGACGACCGATCTTCAAGAAACGAAATGGTAATGAGACCTTTGGATTATAGGGAACATAATGATATATTTTTCAAAAACGTGCGACGTCTATTTCAGAAGTTAGCTACAGGAAGAAGGCAAAAGTAGTTAAATTTTGCAAGTTCCAATAAATAGCCCAGGTTTCAACCACAGAGCATGCAGTTTTCCGACAGCCATAGAGGGGGCGTCAGGCTACATCAAATGCAGTATCTGTCCGCCCGAGAGGGGCGTGACGCTGGAGCATCAAGTACAGTCTACTACAGACTTCTATGGAGGTGTTACATCGAATGCAGTATCCGTCAGCCAAGTGAGGCTATAGGCTGTGTCAGAAGCAGTTCACCATCAACAAGCGGGGAGCAGCTACACGCTGTCTCCTAAAATGCAGAAGCACTACATTATACTCGTCGCAGTTCAGTTAAGCCCGGGGAGGCTCAGCGAAATTCCGCACAGTATTTAAGTATACAGTACGCAGTATTATCAAACTGCCGAGACGGAAGTCCGTCCTCACACGAGTAAAGACTCATCCTACTCCTGCATGGAGAAGTCACAGCAAGTAACGCAGTTCGTTACCAACCGCAAAAAGTGGATCGTGATAAGACGAATTAACAATCATCAGTATCCGCGGTTTCAACAAAAAGTTGTGTGTGCGTGGTAATATAAATCCGCTACGTTTTTTTAAATAATTGATCACTAAATCACTTGTGCTGGATCAAATAAATTATACGTTACTCGAAAACCGCGACGAAGTAAAAATTGCGTCGCGACAAATTCTAGAATATTAATTAGCTAGAATACAGCAGTCCAGATCAGTAGAGACATTACACTGGAGGTCATCGTTTCGATAATACAGACAGGTCTCCGTGAAAGTTAAGTGAAAGACCACAGTATTAAGAGACAGGTATTGGAAGGAAATCCAATAATTCAAGTAAAAGGACACGGGTTCGGGACCCAAGAACAAATATAGTGAACTTTAGCGAAGCTACAGTGTGTCAAATAGGAACGTAGCAATAAAGACATTCTCGTAGGAGAAATAAGGGGACTTGTCGCAGATAAGGACAAAATACGGTCAAGAAGTAAGCGGGCCATAGGTTCGATAGACCGCTACGTAAAGGTAGGACAAGTAAAAATTTAAAATCGCTAATAAAAGGACGATAAAAGAAGTCAAAATAGACTATCTAAAAGACAGGGCAGAGACTAGATCCAGTGAAGAATTAGGAGCCGTTCGAGTTTGCATCACGTCCAATGCAGGGTCCGGGGATCTCATTAGGGTGTTGACCACCGATAAAATGTGCCAAGAGTCACTGAAATGTGGTGAAATTTAGTGCAGTGTAAATAAGTTACAAGATATATGTGTTTTAGTGTTAATACAGTATTTTACAAATTAATGATTTGTTTAAATTTAAGTGAAGGTCGATTGGACCTAAGTGAGGTGTCGCTCACAAAATAAAGTGCCATGGAAGAGTGCAAATTATGTCGTTAGGTGGGTGAAATCCTTCCCAAGGATGGATCCAAAGACGGACCACACTGGTGAGTCATGATTTTTCATTAAAATTGCAGATGTACGATGTACTGGCTCGATGGGATCGGTCGTAACTGGGGAGTTTAACGATCGAACTCATCGGGTAGTTGAATGCACTTATATAAGATTCGGAGGAAGGAATCGAAAATATAATTTAAATGGCTTAAAATTTCGCCATAGTAAAAGCAGATAATGAAATAAATATGCATCATAATAAAATTGTTAAAATAAATAATGAAAAGGAAAAATATATAATAGTGATCTTACAATTAAATGGCAAATAACAAAAAGTTGAAATAAAAATAATTGAAAGGTCGAAATGAAAATAATTAAAATAAATATTATCGAGTTGTTATGCACTAAAAAGAAAGTGATAATAAAATTGTAATAAGGAACTCAATTAATAAACGGAACGAAATAAATTAAAATATCTTGACGTATTGTTGTCAAATGATCAATTTTATAAAACTCTAAAAGTAATTGGTGAATAAAACACCCAAAGAAAATGTATTATCACAGGCTAGCGAGCCAGAATTATGAAGATTAAATGATAGGAAGGCTGAGGTCTTACCGCTATAAATGAGATATTAATTTGAGATATTAAATAAACCTCGAATAACCAAGCAAGAAATCGTTGTTGCCAAAAGGGCCGACTAATCAATAAATGAAGCTAAAAGCTAATAAATGTGCGTTAATCAGGATAAAAATTAATCGGGAGATGGAGAGTCTCATCGAAATATTGTGGGTGAAAGATTCCCCTTTCTGTATTTTTGTTTTATGTAAACGTCGTGTTGCATTGGGTAGGTGAAATTCCCATAAACTGTATTGCCATATTGAAGCGTTGAAAATAATAGTTACATTGTAAGTCCGATCAGGCTGTGTTAAATAAATATCGTAGGCCAAAATCTTCGAATGAAATATACATGTGAGACCATGAGAGCATTGTGATAATTATTGTAGGCCATAATCGTCGAAATAACGCGTTGTAAGTTAATATACATGTGAGACCACGAGGCATTGTTATATATAAAGGTTGTAGGCAATAACCGTCGATTGAAATTTGCAAGTAAGACCGATAACGGCATTGATATAAATAATATTGTTAAAAGACCTCATACAAATTGTGATTAAAGTTGGTGTAGTCAACTATTAGGCATCCTCTCCGGAATAAGTTATAAATATCCTGTAAAAAACGAAATATAAATAATGATAATAATAATAATAATTAAAAGCAGGAACAAATAGCTGTTTTAGAAGTGAAACAAAAGTCTTGGTAAATCATATGGTTAGAGATATAAAGAAAGTTGTAAGCGTGGTGGCTGGCTAGAAGCCATAAATCAAGCGAAGCATCACCAGAAGGGCAAGGCAGTTGTGAGCGCCTGATCTACCGTAATGTGTGAGTGAGACAGAAAGTTAATGGGTTCTGCGATAAAGTAAAGGTCTGTCATAGACTAACAATAAAAAGGCCATTATGTAAAAGTTTTTATTAAAAGATGCATGCTGTAATTAACTTATAAAATCACAATGCTGGGATGGAGACTATTCTCCAGAATATAAGTTTGAAGCATTTACATGAATTTTGACGGGTTTTGTCAAACACTATTTTTGTAAATAAAAGGATTCCTTCCTCAAAGGAATGAAAGAACGGGTTGTGAAAAATACAGTTTAAAGATGAATTAAGATCCCACAAAAATAAATAACACAGTGCATGGTACGCTGCAAAGAAAGATCACCTGATGCATGAGGATGGGACTGGTAGAACAAGGGTTCGATTCACAGACATGGCATGTTTCTTGTACAGTATTTTAAATGTGTAAATCTAAGGCTTTGTGGAGAATTACTAGTAAAGTCCAAAGGACTAAATAAGTGATAGAAAAATGATAATTATGTAACGTTAAAGAGACCCATAAGGGTAAAGATTGAAATGAATACAAATGTCCAAAGCCTTGGAAAGTTATATGACTTGAATGATAGGCGCGCTTGACGCCTTAGTAAAATATACTCAAATAATTATAATTAGATTTAAGCAAGACAAAGTGGTTACAAAATGGTTACCAAGTGGTTACAAAGTTCAAAGAATAATGAAATGACATTATAGTGATCTTGATAAATTTGAACAAAGTGATTTTTAGTTTGAATGGCACTTGAAGAGACTATGCCAAGTGATTAATTTTTAGTTTTGAATGACACTTGAAGAGACTATGCCAAGTGATTTTTAATTTGAATGGCACTTGAAGAGACTATGCCAAGTGATTGATTTTTCTTACATGTTTTTGAGTGAATATATTTTTCTTTTATGAATGAAATTCTGTAAAATTATAATGTTGTGTTTTTCCTCAAATCCTTGTGAACCTTGAGTATTCCATATCAGATGTTTAATCAGCGGTGGAGGGAACGTACCATACCCCGAAACCGCAACAGCAAAAGCCGAGTGCTGATTAATCATCATCCGTGTAAACGGGCACAATACCTTTGGGAGTCAACAGCTTCTGCATCAACAAACCTTGTTTACTGAATTGCTGCGATCAGGATTTGATGATGTTGTAGGTTGTCAATCAGTTGTTTCAATTTACCGACCTTCATAAGGGAGTTCACGTTGAATGTTGCGAAGAGGTTGCGGTTTGTGTCTGATCTTGTTTGTATGAGTCTCCGATACCTCCAAGCATGTCGTTGCTGGCTCCCCAGAGTCCGAAGGCCTGCATGCGTTGTTCAAGATGACGGTGGATTGGTTACCACCTGGGGTGATTGCTTCAGCAGACGTTTCCTCCATGATTTTCACAGTTGAAAAAACTGTAGATAGGGGGCCAGTGATATTGCACACTGACCAAAATACAGCCAAGGTTGTGAGCCTTGAAGCCCCCAGCACTGTTTGGCTCACCGAACCAGCTTCCCGCTGGGATAGATAAAATATTGTTATTATTATTGATATTATTTTTATAAAATATATGAAAACACATAAGACGGACACGGCCGAGACCTTACGATGGAAGGCTGAAACCGAGAATGAAATTATGAGTGAATGCTAAATATCTGGCGTGTATGTACTCTACTGCACGCCCATGAATGTTGTTTTGCCAGTTTTTACACTCAGTAGTGTACATGTCTTTGTTTTTGCTTCTATTACCTGCAAGTAAATGAATAATTGGGGACGATAACCTTGATGTTAGGCCCCTTAAAACAACAATCTTATTATATAAAACGCTAAGGTGTATGTTTCACAAATCCCAAGCTCCTAAACCAGAGAGAGTTAGAAGGTGTGGTTTGTACCAAAATCTTCCAAATCGTCTCAATAGCACAGGGAAAAATCTTGCATTTCTTGATAAGTCAACGGAAATTTATTTGTTTGTTTATAAAGTGCCTTTAAACAAATAAACAAGACGAACTGTGTCGCGTACATCCCGCATAGCACTAGTGCCGGGGTGGTAGTCTGTACACATGGGGACGCACACAACTCATTATGCGAGAGTTTTCGCACGGGCCCGCTTGTTATCATTATTATACTCTACAATTCCCCATGAGTCCACTTGCTCGTTGGAAAATCAGTGAAATGGATTGCATAGTCAATACGGTCATTCACAGAATATAGTCCACTCCCGTGTCAACTTAAAGTGTTTCACTTGTAGTGTATGCTACTGTAGCTCAAATATTAAACTTTCACTGAAATAGTGTGTTTTTAGTTTACATCAATACGCTCATAACTTACGTGTGCCCCTGTCACGGTCTTTCAATGTCACAGCGCTAAACTGGTTGCGTTTCGTAAACACTTCCCAATTCATATAACACATATCATGTTCTCGTTCGACTCAGAATAATTTTAAATCCCCATCGAGTAGAATAACGCCACTGCTTTCGTATGTAAAGGTAGATTATAACAAATCTGAACCTTTAAGGATGGCTCCACCAATTGCATTGCGGCAATACGGGTCTATCGCGTACTCCGATCTCGCACCAAACTGTGGTTGTGGTAACAGGCAGTATTAGGGGCCTGGCTTCCCTCTTATGTACTGGTTTCAAGCCTCACGTCATACCTCAGACGTAATTGTATTCAGCATTCCTCGTTGAGTCTTATCATAAAATTCCATAACTCTACTCCCATATTATAAATATCCTTCAAATTTGTGCCATGATTTCTCCATTCCAAACATTATTTATTCTTACTTTTAAGTCTCTTCACTTATATCAGCTTTTGTCGTGACTTAAATAAATCCAAGCGCCCTTGCTGGTTGGTCCAAGCTATGTGCCTTCTGCCTTCCATACTCTCACCTTTTGACGTCGGTCCCTCGTTACTGCCGCTTAGCGCTAACTTTAAATTCATTCAATGCAGCAATGTTGCCAGATCTCATACGGGCAGAGTATTTCAATAATTTAACATTGGTATTGACAGGGATGGCGTCCATATTATTTATAATATTTATTAACATTATTTTTAATTATTCGACTTTGGTTCAGAGGTCGACAGCCGAAGGGCCGAAGGATACACATCCTTTAAAATTAAAATAATAATCATTTGTTATGTGTTTAAGCCTCCGTGGCTTAGGCGGCAGCACGCCACCCACTCACCGCTGGGTCCGTGGTTCAAATCCCGGTCACTCCATGTGAGATCTGTTCTGGACAAAACGGAGGCAGACAGGTTATTCTCCGGGTACTCCGGTTTTCCCTGTCAAAATTTCATTCCAGCAACACTCTCCACTATCATTTCATTTCATCTGTCATTCATTTAATCATTGCCCCTGAGGAGTGCGTCAGGCCTCGGCAGCCGGCACAGTTCATATCCTCGCCGCTAGATGGGGGCTTCATTCATTCCATTCCTGACCCGGTCGGAGACTGGAAGCAGGCTGTGGATTTTCATGTGTTTCATATTATTCACACATAAAGTAGATTAAAAGTAAGATACATTTTGAAAATAAACAAATTATTCTGTATAAGTTCATTTTGAAAGTAATGAAGTCTTAGTACTATAAAAACCAAACCCCGTGCCACTACAGCCCGTGAACGGCATAGGCCTACCAAGCGACCATTTAGTCTCAGTACCGGTACCATAGTTCAACATACTGTAAAATACTACATTTTTCCTTACACTCTTTTTTTTTGAAAAATCCTCCACCAAAATCTGCCCTAAAAGTGCCCAATATAACTGCCAATCTATTAAAAGACTGTTCATTTTTTTTAATATAATTGTAGGTTTGTGTGGTGGTGATCAGCCTAACGTGGGTGACGTCTGTTACTCTGTTTGCTGTGATGGTGCTGCCACGTGGTGGCTACTACTTCAACTCCACGGGTCTGCTGGCCTGTGATCCCTTCTTCTCGAGAGCGAGTCTACGTATCCTGGCCTCTTGTATGTTCTACTTCCCCACCACCATGATCCTCATGTACTGCTACGGATCTGCCTTCCATGTGAACAAATTGAGGCTCAAGAGAGTCGTGTGCTCCGCTTTGGCACCGCAAGAGGAAGTTGGCGCTGCGGGCGTCGAGTCGGTATGACCTGCAAATACAATCATTGCATGTTTGTTATTATGAATGGGAAGGGAGTTTGCATGCACTTAGATTGTGACTTCAAATAAATAAATAAATAAATAAATAAATAAATAAATAAATAAATAAATGAATAAATGAATAAATAAATGAATGAATAAATAAATAAATAAATAAATGAGTAAATAAATGAATAAATGAATGAATGGGTAAATGCATCTATCAATGAACTGAATAAATGAAAGAATGAATAAATGAATGAATGTATGAATGAATAAATGAGTAAATAAATAAATACATGAATGGATGAATAAATGAATGAATAATTAAATGAATGGTAGAATGAATGAATGCATAATTGCATGAATAAATAAATTAATAAATAAATAAATGAATAAAGAAATTAATAATTGAGTGATGCAATGAATGATTGAATAAATAAATAACTAAATGAATGAATAACTGAATAAATAAATGAATAAATAAATAAATGAATGAATAAATGAATGAATAATTAAATGAATGAATAAATTAATACATGAATGAATAAATAAAGGAATGAATAAATAGATACATGAATTAATGAATAAATAAATGAATGAATAAATAGATACATGAATGAATAAATAAATGAATGAATAAATAGATACATGAATGAATGAATAAATAAAAGAATGAATAAATAGATACATGAATGAATAAATAAATGAGTGAATAAATAGATACATGAATGAATGAATAAATGAATGAATGAATAAATAGATACATGACTGAATGAATAAATGAATGAATGAATAAATAGATACATGAATGAATAAATAAATGAATGAATAAATAGATACATGAATGAATAAATAAATGAATGAATAAATAGATTCATGAATGAATGAATAAATTATTGAATAAATAAATAAATGAATGAATAAATAAATACATGAATGAATAAATAAATGAATGCATAAATCAATGCATGAATGAAAAAATAAATGAATGAATAAATAGATACATGAATGAATGAATAAATGAATGGATAAATAAATACATGAATGAATAAATCAATGAATGAATGAATGAATAAATAAATAAATGAAGAAATAGATACATGAATGAATAAATAAATGAATGAATGAATGAATGAATAAATTATTGAATAAATAAATAAATGATTGAATAAATAGATAAATGAATAAATGAATAAATAAATGAATGATTAAATAGATACAAGAAAGAATGAATAAATAAATGAATGAATGAATAAATTATTGAATAAATAAATAAATGAATGAATAAATAAATGAATGAATAAATAGATACATGAATGAATGAATAAATGAATGAATAAATAAATACATGAATGAATAAATAAATGAATGAATAAATAGATACATGAATGGATGAATAAATAAATGAATGAATAAATAGATACATGAATGAATGAATACATGAATGAATGAATAAATAAATGAAAGAATAAATAAATGAATGAATAAATGAATGAATGAATAAATAAATGAATGAATAAATGAATGAATAAATAAATGAATGTATAAATGCTTGAACAAATGAATGTAGGAATAAATGACGCTTGTTTGTGGCAATTTCTTTTCATAATGTCACGATAATGGTGTAAGGGTTGGTATAGTAGCATCCCACTTGGCTGGCCTCGGTTTGGTTTTCGATTCTGATAGAAGGGTTTAAACTCAAGTATTAGGATTCGAATGACATGAACTCCGCCTTCTAGGGACAACTGATGAGAGAGGTGGGTTCAAATTCTACTCTCAGCCATCCTAGTCATGATTTTTCAGATTTTCAGTCTTCAATTTCTGGAGGTTGACGGACGCGATGGTACTGATATATTGGCCAATCTTTATCTTGTAGCTTAGGAAGCTCTGTGTACTGCAATACCCGGTGACGGCCAGAAAGTGCTTCAGTCTCCATCCAAGTCCATAGACAAGAGATTGCTCATTCATGGAGTTATGAATCCGAATCTTTGATCCAGATTTTAATGATGTGAAGAGTTTTTCAGATAAAAAGTGTGCTTGCATATGAAAAGAGACCAATTTCTGGTTACTATTTTAAGAGGTATGCTGCTTTTTAATCATGCACATTTGCTTTTCTTTATTCCAAACTAAACATAGACTGAATACCAACGTATAAGGCAAGCGGCAACATTCGAAATTAAGGTTTTAAAATTAATTTTCTAGTTTATATTCTAGGTTGCAAATTCATATTTGTAGATGATAAGCAACATCAAATATCGAATGAAACTGTTAACTATTTAAATGCAGGTACATGAAGTCCATCAATGGTTGAACCGTTTTTCTTTCCCACCTGTAATCTTCCCTTTTTTCTCTTTTCTTCGGCGTGTCAATTATCGGAATTGTTCTATTTTCTTCTTGGTTATTACTGGCCAGAATAGCCGAGCAGATCAGTGGACATTTCTATAATTGCTGATCAAGGTTCGTTAAAGTGATTTTTTGCTATGCTGAATCGTGATTAGTGACATCTCTTACCTTTTTATCTTCTTTTTACGTCTCCTGTGACAACCTCTTGTTACTCTCTAGGGAGTCTTCTGTATTTTTTTTATCTCCCTGGTAGGACCTTTTGGTGTGCACCCGCTCTCATTTTCGAGATGCCTTGCTTTTTTATTCCGTTTTTACCCGTTCTTTTGTGTTTTTATAAAGGTGCGCGTGGAGGTGCGAATCTAGTTTATTTAATGTAATTCCGTGATGCCGGATCCATGCTGATACCATCAAGGTAGGTTACGTATTTTTGTCTTTGCTCATCGTATGGAATACTAGGGCGTATCGCCTATTCTAGTAAGTCCATTGAGTATCGGTTTCGTTCCCGTTATCTTTGTCCCCACTTCGTCGTATCTTTTGTGTAGGTAATTGGTCCGGTTTACTGAGTAGCGTGTGTTCAACAGTAAGACCTATGCCATACCTCTTATCTTTTGTTTGCCTCTTATCTTAGGATTGCGTTTTCATAAGCAAGTCCTTGAGTATGGCTTAATCCCTTTCTGACGTAACTTATTTTGATGGATATCTTTTAATTTGAGTTGCGATACCTGTCTCGTAATTATTTTTAATATCGGTTACTTGCCCCTTTTTGTGTTTATTCTTTTACGTCATATCTACGCGCGCTTTTATTAA
This sequence comes from Meconema thalassinum, assembly GCA_946902985.2. Taxonomy (NCBI): domain Eukaryota; kingdom Metazoa; phylum Arthropoda; class Insecta; order Orthoptera; family Tettigoniidae; genus Meconema; species Meconema thalassinum. The sequence goes on along the minus strand of OX336390.1, from coordinate 263,706,548 downwards.
TACTCCGTCCCCCTCGCACTCCCTCATCTCCTTCATGGCTATTTGAGCTATCGTTCGCTTCTTTGGTGGTAGACTCACCTTTCCCGACTCTTTGTCTAGCCCTTTTAATCTTTATTTTTCCCAATGTAATTTTACTCTTTACGAGTATACTTTCCCAAATGTGTTCCCCCCTTTACCGTTATCTCCTATCGATCATAACATTTACGTTTCGGTCCTTTCGCCCGTTATTTTGCCTAACATCACATGTTTGACGTCCACTTAACCTCATTCATAGCATGTAATGCTTCCTCGTCATTCCTTGATGTTATCTCTTTGGTCAATACATTACCTCTCATTTGCCTATGTGTTGAGTATGTGTACCTTATTTAGTCTTTATTTTCTTTAGGCTAAGCTAAGCTAGGCCCATAATGAATAGCGCATTCGAATAGAACTTGCATTCACATGGCAGTGAATGCACGTTCAATCCATCGCCTCTGATACCTTCATAACCTTAGTCCGGTTTAATGGGCCCAGCGCTAGGCTAATTGGTACACACTTCCACTGCGAACTACATATTGCGCAAGGCCAGACGGCACATGGTGTAAGTTAATACCCGTCATGAACATAACTACATCCGGCTATCTGGGGGCAGATGAATTCAATGTTGTTTCCCATAAAACTACAACCATCATCCTCTGCATCTTGATGATCATCAACCCGGCTTCCTAGTGTCTCTTAGTAGTTAAAATGGACGTTAATAACGTTACAGTACATTTATGCTTGACCTTCTCCCTATTCTTTATGTACACGTGTATACTGTGTGGATTTGGCGATGTCTTTTCTCCACAAGAAGTCAAAGATGCCATTAGGCATCACAGAAATAATAAGACAGCTGGTTCAGACGAATCCTTGGTCCTATCCTAGCTGAGCGCACACACAAACACAAACAAAAATGCAAACGCAAACGCTAACGCTAGCACACAGAAAAGTAAATCTCATAAGCCCCTATAATCATATGATGAATATAGCCAAAACGAACGTTTGTTCTATTGGCCATTAAAAGTACAGTTCATGAATTCTCTGTTGCAGTGTGCGGTCTGCTCTGGAATGGCTCTTCACGATGATGCGATTGAGTCCACAGTCGACAAGGTAAGAACACTCTTTGGTTTTGATGATGGGACTGGTAATATAGTATTCAGCAATGCATCGAGCCAGTAGTGATTGCATGCAACATGCCCTCCAAATTGGCTTTACTTAAAGACATGGTCAGCTCTATGTTCGTATCAACGAGATCCTTCCTCGAAAGTTGGCCAAAGAAATCTTGCACATTTTGTGTTGCCATATGCAACGATGTGGTAATACGCGACGAGTTGTGAAAAAGCTACCAAAACTGATCGCTTTCTAAATATTGCAATCAAACCCGAGGTTCATGAATCGAGTGAACCAACTCGTTTCACCCACTGACCAAAACAGATTCAAACCACCTTGGAAAATCTTATGGCGGTGACTTGTGAATATTATTTCACCCTCCCTACCCCGATCTCCAATGAACGTCTGGCCCTCGAATCTAGGATAACATTTCTTTGTGAGTGTATCTTTGACTAATTCATTAGGGAAATATTTATTGCTAGAGAATGTTAGGTGGTTAATGACTAATCGTTGTCATGTGCGCAATGGTGTTATTGATCACAACTTGAGGAACGTCTTGTGAATAACATTATTCATACGAACTTGCTTTGGTTTCTATAGCAGGTGCAACAGCTTTCTTTAAATTCTGGTACATCTCTGGTACCGAAAGGGGACGTTATTGGACATACAGTACATTCGGTGATGACAATGTTGGCCTTATAATTAGTGATCTCATGAAAATTGGAGTGGTTTGTTCCTATTGGATTACAGCACAGTATGCGCCATGGTTCTCCACCACTATAGGGGCCGGGCGGGAGGATGGGACCGCGCAGCCGTGCTCGTTAAGTTGTGCACCACGACCACGCGGGCAGCTTTAGCAAGTCCAGAGATCGTAGGTTCGAATCCCAGCGCTGACACTGACTATTATGAGTGTGCTTTTTCCCCGAGGTTTACCACACTCTCTCCAGGCGAATACCAGAGTAGTACCTTATTACAGGTCTCGGGACGCCTAACCCATCCCTGTCCCTAGTACAGCTACACACTAACAGAGTCGTAACATAAAAACAGGTTATCAGACAAGTTCAACACCCACCTATGTATGCGGGGATGATGGCCAAGATGTCCCAAGCCCCTAAAATGAATTAACAACAAACAAAGTAGGCTGGGGAACATTGGGAATCACACTCTGGGGGTGTCTAACTAACAGCAACAGCAATACACTTCTTGCTACAATAAGCTAGCAGAGCTAAACCACAGCTCTTGCACAAACGCTTACAACATTCACAAACAAGTCTCTTCAGTCTGTACTGATTGTCAAAGTAAATTCCTTCGTTAGTAGCTACAATGCACAAGAAGTCGTGCTGTACAATTTTTGGATCTCATGTTTACACGTGTTGGGAGTAGACGCACAAAAGCGTAACAGTTGTGAAATCAATGTCAGCGCTCAAATAAGTTATCATATTGTTTAGCCTTTTGAGTGGCTTAAACGGGGGTAATAGGGGGTACGTGAGTGTACGGGGAGTTGCGGATAACTAGGGGGGGGGGGTGTAAAGGGGTATTTAAGATCGTGGGGCTCTCCGCGAGGATGAGATGTCGGAGGTATTGGGGGGAAACGGGCAAAGCTGTAGGGGGAAACGATTATAATCTGAGGGATGCGCTTCAGGGATGTAGGTGCTATCGGCCGGGCTGAAAGAGCTAAAGGCGTTGCTGATCATGCGGTATTACGAGCAGTGTGCGCGTGCTTGCTAGAGGACAAGGTCACCTGAGTGTAAATAAACTGGTAGCGCTGGCTCATTAATCTTATGGTGGGACGGTGTCTGAGTGAGGTGTGTGTAGGGAATAAAGCAGTATAGTAGGGTGAGGGCAACAATTATAACAATCGGGCGTTGATAATAAAAATGTACTAGTTTACTTGTGGCTTTTGTGTAGACGTAGATGCGCTTCCCTTGGATGTAGGGATAGCTCAAACAAATGTAATTACAATGTGAATAGGTGTGACAAGTGGGAAGGATAATAATCAAGAGTAGGACCCTGAGAGTTACACACTCACCTGAGGTACGAAGACAGTGATACTCGTTCGGGTAGCGATACAGGATGCGACAGACCCCCTCTCCTGTTTTGGAAGGTCTATTTATGTATTTTAGGTTTGCTGACTGTTGCAAGATTGCACATAGCTGTATTAGTAGCCAGTTCCTGTATTCTTGTTTGTGAGTGTTGTAAGCGTTTGTGCAAGAGCTGTGGTTTAGCTCTGCTAGCTTAGTGTAGCAAGAAGTGTATTGCTGTTGTTGTTGGTTACAGCCTAGGGGTATCTTGAAGGGTGAAATAGTGTAGGGTGCTGGACAGATAGTTGTGAGTGGCGTAGATAGCAGTGGTGTGCTTGTGGATAATTATAGATGTATAGTTAGTCGTAGATTAGTCGTATGTTTGTAGGTATATGTGCGTATACCTCTTAAGGGTGCTATGCGCCCTTAGGGCCCTAACAATATACAAAATAGATTTCAAGTGCATGCTTCAATTTTATTGTATTTATTATATTGTGTTGTTCTAGCTGTATACACATAAAAATACTCATACGTACTTCACAAACCCTTTTAAAACAAATTATCCTCATTATAATGAGATTCAAAGTGCTAATCCTAATAGAAATACCAACTAAACGCACTATAGTACGTGCAATTAGATAATTTTTGTATATACATTCAAACCTCAACCTCAGTGATCAGGATTCAGGATCTGAAGATGACAACTTGTCGGTCGAAACGCCTAATCCTAGAGTTGTCCCAGTATATATGTGGATATAAAAAGTAGGTTAGCTTAGGCAAGGAAAGCATTTCTACAAAAAATGAATCTGTTGAACATCGATTATCGATTTAGGTATCTGGAAGACATTTTTGAAAGCTTTTGTCTGGAGTGTGGCACTCTATGGAATTGAAACTTGGACTATTGGTGCAGCAGAAAAGAGGAGAATTGAAGCGTTTGAAATGTGGTGTTAAAAGAGAATGATGATCAGATGGGTAGATAGGGTTACAAATGAAGAGGTATTACGACGAGTGGGAGAGGAGAGATGTTTCTGGTGACTGCTAATGAGAATAGATAGGTTGGTAGGACACATACTAAGACACCCAGGAATAGCAAGCTTATTTATGGAAGGAAGGGTCGAGGACAAGAACTGTAGGGATAGACCAAGGTTAGAATATCTTAAACAGATTGCCTCGGATGTAGGGTGTGGTAGCTATGTAGAGATGAAACGATTAGCTCAGAACAGAGAGGCATGGAGAGCTGCAACAAACCAGTCAAAGAACTGAAGATTCAAACAACCACAACTAATACATGTAATTCTTTTCCAAGAATGTTATTTTCTTATTTTGTCTTTATCATACTAATATATAAAAAGTCCTCTCGGCACGCCGGAAGGCGGAGGTAGATTTCACCGGGCAAACTTGGGGATAGGCGAAAATAGGCAGAACATGCAGGTTTTCGTAGAAAGATCAGACCTCTTTTATTGCGAGAAAGTTTTTTATAATTGGAGCTTAATTAACTTAGTTTTTCATCATTTTATGCATATTATAATAGTACACAAGCTGACCCGGCAGATGTTGTCCTGCCAATCAAACAAAGTGTTATAACTTTGTTTCTTGAAGTGCTTTCGGGTAGCCTACACAATATTTATTTCAATTTCTGTTAACTGCCTCTAAACTATCGTAAAATGGATTAACTAATTTAGAAACATTTGTGGGAGCGTGCACAATAACTCACCAAAGTTTCATCGCAATCAAATGAATGGCATATGAACGCATACGGAAGTTTGTTGAAACAATTCGTGCGCTGTCATTCACTTGTTGAATCTACTCGTGCGTTACCTACGGAGAAATGGAATAACTAAGTTAGAAACCTTCACGAAAGTGTACACAACAACTCATCAAAGTTTCATCGCAATGGATGAATGGTATATGAACGCATACGGGATTTTGTTGAAACGCTTCACGCTTCATCACTCATCTGTTGCATCTACTCGTGCGTTACCTATTGTAAAATGGATTTACTAAGTCGAAAACCTTCCCTGGCGTGTACACAACAACTCATCAACGATTCTTCGCAATGGGATGAAAGGCATATGAACGCATACGGAACTTTGTTTAAACGATTCGCGATCCGTCACTCATTTGTTGAATCTACTCGTACGCCACCTATTATAAAATGGATTTACTAAGCCCGAAACCTTCCCTGGAGTGTACTCAACGATTCACCGAAGTTTCATCGCAATCGGATGAATGGTATAGCAACGCATACGGGCTTTCTTGAAACGATTCGCGTGCCGTCGCTCATTTGTTGAATCTACTGGTGCGCTACCTATTGTAAAATGCATGTACGAAGTCATAAACCATTCCTGGAGTGTACACAATAATTCACCAACGTTTTATCGCAATCAAATGAATGGTATATGAACGCATACGGGAATTTGTTGAAACGATTCACGTGCCATCACACATTTGTTGAATTTACTCGTGCGCTACCGATTGTAAAATTGATTTACTAAGCCAGAAATCTTTCCTGGAGTGTACACAACAATTCGCAAAGTTTCATCGCATTCGGGTGAATGGTATATGAACACATACGGGACTTTTTTGAAACAATTCGCGTGCCGTCGCTCATTTGCTGAATCATCTCGTGCGCTACCTATTGTAAAATGGATTTACTAAGCCTGAAACCTTTCCTGGACTGTACACAACATCTCACCCAAGTTTGATCGCTATTGGACAAATGGTATACGAACGCATACGGGACTTTGATTGAACACTTCGCGCATCGCCGCTCATTTCTTGAATGTACTCGTGCGTTACCTATTGTAAATTGGATCTACTAATCCAGAAGCCTTCCCTGGAGTGTACACAATATCTCACCCAAGTTTCATCGCTATCGGACGAATGGTATTTGAACGCATACGGGACCTTGTTGAAACGCTTCGCGCGTCGTTTCTCATTTGTTCAATCTACTCGTGCTCTACCAACTGTGGAATGGATTTACTAAGTTAGAAAGTTTCACGTAAGTATACACAACGGCTAATGAAAGTTTCATCGCAATTGATGAATAGTAGGCTATATCAACGCATACGGGATTTTGTTGAAGAGCTTCGCGCGTCGTCACTCATTTGTTACATCTACTGTGCGCTATCAATATTGTAAAATGGATTTTCCAAGTTGAAGACCTTCCCCGGCGTGTACACAACAACTCATCAAAGTTAAATCCGAATCGGATGAATGGCATATGAACGCATAAGGGATTTTCTTTAAACGATTCGCGTGCCGTCACTCATTTGTTGAATCTACTCATGTGCTACCTATTGTAAAATGAATTTACTAAGCCAGGAACCTTTCCTGGAGTGTACACAACAATTCACCAAAGTTTCATCGCAATCGGATGAATGGTATATGGACGCATACTGTACTTTGTTGAAACGATTCACGTGACGTCACTCATTTGTTGAATCTACTTGTGCGCTACGTATTGTAAAATTGATTTATTAAGCCAGAAACCTTCCTTAGGGTGTACGCAAGATCTCACCCAAGTTTCATCGTATTCGGACGAATGGTATTTGAACGCATATGGGACCTTGTTGAAACGCTTCGGGTGTCGTCGCTCATTTGTTGAATCTTCCTTTTCGCAACCTCCTGTGAAATTGATTTACTAAGCTAGAAACCTTCACGTAAGTGTACACAATAAATCATCAAAGTTTCATCGCAATTGATGAATGGTATATAATCTTATACGGGATTTTGTTGAAACGCTTGGATCGTCGTCACTCATTTGTTGAATCTACTCGTGCGCTACCTATTGTAAAATGGATTTACTGAGCCAGAAGTCTTCCCTGGAGTGTACACACCATCTCACCCAAGTTTCAATGCTATCGGACAAATTGTATTTGAACGCATACGGGACCTTGTTGAAACGCTTCGTCGCTCATTTGTTAAATCTACTCGTGCGCAACCTTTTGTGATATGGATTTACTAAGTTAGAATCCTTCACGTAAGTGTACACAACTCATCAAAGTTTCATCGCAATCGATGAATCTCTTATGTAAAAACAAGTGTCCTGACTGACTGACTGACTGACTGACTGACTGACTCATCATCGCCCAGCCAAAACTATTAAAGTTAGAAACATGAAATTTTGGGGATATGTTCGTGGTAAGTAGAAAACGCGCACTAAGGAAGGATTTTTGGATATTCAGATTTTAAAGGGGTGTTAAGGGGGTTGATCAATATTTCATTGAATAACAATATCTCCCGATTGGTTTAATTTGGAGATGTGATACTCGGCACATAAGCTTATCATTAAAAATAAGAAGTCACGTGTCTGAGGGTTTTTCGATGTGGTATATATTATGAGGAGAAAGGGGTGAAAACTGGGGGTTGAAGGATTCTTAACAGGGCGTGTATCTCTTAAACGACATTAGCGAGGAGTTTGAAACTCAGCGGAAATAAATCAGCATAAAAAATTAGTAAATAGGTGTTTGAGCGTTTTTTCATGAATCTAATTTAAGGGGCCTATGGGGAGGGGTGAAATTCTGGGGGGGAGGAAACAGGAAAGAAAGTGTCATAACTGATTGACTGACAGACTCCGTCATCAAACTCACGGCGAAAAACTGCTTAAAAATTAGTAAATAGGTGTTGGACAGTTATTTTTATAAACCGAATTTAAGGGGTTCATGAGGAGGGATGAAATTCTGAAAGAAGAAAATTGAAAGAAAAAGTCCTGACTCACTCACAATCGCCCAGCCAAATTTATTGAAGTTAGAAACATGGTATTTTGGGGATATGATCATTGTATGTCAAAACCGTCCACTAAGGGAGGATTTTTGGATATTCAGGTTCTAAAGGTGTCTTAAGGGGGTTAAACCTGCATTTCATTGTATAACAATAACTCCCGACTGGTCTCATTGGGGAATGTGATACACGGCATATAAACTCATCATTAATAATAAGAAGACACGTGTCTGAGGGTTTGTCGATGAGGTGTATATTATGAGGTGAAAGGGGTGAAAAGTGGGGGTTGAAGGATTCCTAACGGAGCGTGTATCTCTTATACGACATAGGCAAGGAGTTTGACACTCAGCGGGGAAAATCAGCTTGAAAGATAAGTAAATAGGTGTTCCACCGTTCCTTTTTCATAAATCCAATTTAAGGGGCCCATAGGGAGGGGTGAAATTCTGGAGGGGGGGGGGGGAACAGGAAAGGAAGTGTCCTAACTGATTGACTGACTCACTCACTCTTCAAACTCAGGGAGAAAAAACTGCTTAAAAATAAGTAAATAAGTGTTCGACAGTTTTTTTTTCATAAATCAAATTTAATGGGTTCATGGGGAGGGGTGAAATTCTGAAAAAAACAAAACAAAAATGAAATAAAATGTCCTGACTCACTCACCATCGCCCTGGCAAAATTATTGAATTTAGAAACATGACATTTTGGGGATATATTCTTTGTATTTCAAACCCGTATAGTAAGGGAGGATTTTCGGATATTCAGATTCTAAAGGGGTCTTAGGGGGGTTAACCCCGCATTTTATTGAATAAAAATATCTCACGAGTGGTTTCATTTGTGGATGTGATACTCGGCATATAAACTAATCATTAAAAATAAGCAGATATGTGTCTAAGGGTTTTTCGTTGTGATGTATATTATAAGGTGAAAGGGGTGAAAAGTGGGGGTTGAAGGATTCCGAACGGAGCGTGTATCTCTTAAACGATATAGGCGAGAAGTTTGAAACTCAGCGGAAAAAATCAGCTAAAAAAATAAGTAAATCGGTGTTCGACCGTTTTTTATACATTCAAATTAAGGGGCCAATAGGGTGGGGTGAAATTCTGAAAAAAAAAAAAAACGGAGAGAAAGTCTCCTAACTGACTGACTAACTCCCTCACTCATCAAACTCAGTCGAAAAAGACAGCTTAAAAATAAGTTAATAGGTGTTCGAGTGTTTCTTCATAATCCAATTTAAGGGGCCCATGGGGAGGGGTAAAATTCTGGTGAAAATAATTGAAAGAAAATGACCTGACTCACTCACCCACTCATCATCGCCCAGCGAAAACTATAGAAGTTGGATACATTACATTTTGGGAATATGTTCGCTGTAGGTCGAAAACGTCAACTAAGGAAGGATTTTTGTTTATTCGGTTTCTGAAGAGGTGTTAAGGGGGTAAACGTGCATTTCATTGAATAACATGAGTTCTTTCTTTTGGGATGTGATATTCGGCATAAAAACTAATCATTAAAAATAAGCAGACATATGTCTAAGGGTTTATCGATGTGGTGTATATTATGAGGTGAATGGGGTGAAAATTGGGGGTTGAAGGATTCTTAACGGAGCGTGTATCTCTTAAACGACATTAGCGAGAAGTTTGAAATTCAGCGGAAAAAATCAGCTTAAAAAATAAGTAATTAGGCGCTCGACCGTTTTATTCATAAATCCCATTTAAGGGGTTCATGGGGAGGGGTGAAATTCTCAAAAATAAATGAAAGAAAATGTCCTGACTGACTCACTGACTCATCATAGCCCAGCCAAGATTATTGAAGTTAGAAACATGAAATTTTGGGGATATGTTCGTTGTATGTCGAAAACGTCCACTAAGGAAAGAATTTTGGATATTCAGGTTCTAAAGGGGTGTTAAGGGGGTAAAGGTGCATTTCATTGAATAACAATATCTCACGAGTGGTTTCATTTGGGGATGTGATACTTGGCATATAAACCAATCATTAAAAATAAGCTGACACATGTCTAATGGTTTTTCAATGTGGTGTATATTATGAGTGAAAGGGGTGAAAAGTGGGGGTTGAAGGATTCCTAACGGAGCGTGCATCTCTTAAACGACATAGGCGAGGGGTTTGAAACTCAGAGGAAAACAATCAGCTTAATAATAAATAAATAATAATTAAATAAATAGGTGTTCGACCGTTTTTTTTTTCAAAAATCCAATTTAAGGGGCTCATGGGGAGGGGTGAAATTCTGGAAGAAAAACGTCCACTAAGGAAGGAATTTTGGATATTCACTCTCATCGGTCAACCAAAACTATTAAAGTTAGAAGAATTATATTTTGGGGATATGTTTGTTGTGCGTCGAAAACGTCTACTAAGGAGGGATTATTGGATATTCAGGTTCTAAAGGGGTGTTAACGGGATAAACCTGCATTTCATTGAAGAACAATATGACACGAGTATGACGCGAGCGAAGCCGCGGGTACCTGCTAGTGGTATATAAACGTATACGGGTTTTCGTTGAAACGCTTCGAGCGTCGTCGCTCATTTGTTGAATCTACTCGTGCGCTATCTGTTGTAAAATGGATTTACTAAGCCAGAAACCTTCCCTGGAGTGCACTGAACATCTCATCCAAATTTCATCGCAATCGGATCAAAGGTATATGAACGCATACGGGACTTTGTTGAAACGCTCTAACGTGCACAGGCAAAGAGAAGAATTCGAAATCACCTCCACCTATGGTACAAAACATAACTTTCCGCCCCGGGCGGAGTGTAAGTTATGGCGGTAGTTGTACAGGCGGCGACCAGGTGGCTCTAGCGTGCAGAGACAAACCGTCCAAAGACACCAGCTTTCACCAAGGCCAAGGCTAGTGGTTTCCATGACGACTGTTTTTGACTGTATATTGTGGTTCTAAAATTGTGTGTAAATTGTGGTTCTAAAATTGTGTTCATTCCACCTACCGGGTCAGATTGTGAATCTAAACCATACATGGACCCACCCTAATATACATACGAAATTCCATCAAAATCGGTTCAGTCGTTTAGGAGGAGCTCAGTCACATACACACGTGTCGAAGAATTATATATATAAAGATTATGCAACGAGCCTATAATGGCTATAATTAAGACACGAGTATTTTTATAAAACGAGCGTATGCGAGTTTTATAATTCCCATACGAGTGTCTTAATTACCATTATTGGCGAGTTGCATACGACTGTTTATGTTCGACGATAATTATAACTTTATTATATGTTTTAACATAAATATTCATAAATATCTGTTCAGTCACAAAAATGTTGTGATTGGGTGCTGCGCTGGGTAGTACATCTCTGTTTTCCAAGCTCTCTGGTCGACCGACGCATGCGCTCTGTGGGCTTCAATGCCATCTGTTCAGATTGTGCACCAGTATTCAGTAAAGCTGACACCGACGTCGATTGAAAACAACCCGCTGTGTAGAAATTGGATTTGAGGACATTAAGGTACAGTGATATTTCTTGTCTCATATTCACCAGTTTATTTACGCGAACATATGGACGGTGCACTTTCGGTAATGTATATAGACATGTTGGATTTTGAGGGCATGCGCGAACGTATCCTTATCTAATTGGTCAAACAGCTGTTTCTTGAGCTGTGATTGGTGGGAGAAACTGTTTCATAATGAAAAAAAATAAAAAAAAAATGTTATAATGACCATCATTATGATACAGTTTCCAGACATATAATAGTGAGGGTCGAACATAATAGTACATTATGCAACGAGCCTATAATGGCTATAATTAAGACACGAGTATTTTTATAAAACGAGCGTATGCGAGTTTTATAATTTCCATACGAGTGTCTTAATTACCATTATAGGCGAGTTGCATACGACTGTTTATGTTCGACGATAATTACAACTTTATTATATGTTTTAACATAAATATTCATAAATATCTGTTGAGATTGTCATTAGAATTTTGTGATCGGGTGCTGCGCAGGGTAGGATATCTCTGATGTCCAAGCTCACTGACCGACCGACGCATGCGCTCTGTGAGCTTCAATGCCATATGTGCAGATTGAGCATCAGTATTCAGTAAAAATGTCACCGAAATCGTTTGAAAACAACCCGCTGTGTAGAAATTGGATTTAAGGATATTAAGGTACAGTGTCTCATATTCACCAGTTTTTTTTACGAGAACATTATGGACGGTGCACTTTCGGTAATTTATATAGACATGTTGGATTTTGAGCGCATGCGCGAAGGTATCCTTATCTAATTGGTCAAACAACTGTTTCTTGAGCTCTGATTGGTGGGAGAAACTGTTTCATAATGAAAAATAGTGTTATAATGACCATCATTATGATACAGTTTTCAGACATATAATTGTCAGGGTCGAACATAAACATTTTATTGTCTTATGGGGACGGTAACCTTCTTGTCATTTGGGGTCCATTTCTAGCCTATTTTCAACTTTGAAAAAAAAAAAAAAAAGGCTTATGAGATCACCTTTTGTCCGTGTGTGTGTGCGTGTGTGTGTGATTCGTGTGTGTGTCCCCCCCTAATAAAATCTAAACGGCTGGAGCGATTTCAATGAAACTCGGTAAGGTCACAGCACTATTCCGGGCGACCCCGACCGTGCCCTTCAAATTTTGTTACGGCTCACCAATCCAACATGGCGGCTGTGCGAAATATTTCACCAGCATTCAATAGCTCCGAAACTATTAGCGACATTACCCTGACATTTTGTGTGGTGATAAAGGGAACTACTATTAGTTCACTTATGTGACCTTTGAAAACCTGGTAACTACAAAACCAACATGGCGGCCAAGCGAAGTAGCGACTTTTAAATAGACGTTTCTCGCGATTTAACCAACCAAACGCAATGAAACATGGTAAAGTATATGTTTATATAAATTGTAATGCACCGACATCTAACTTCGTTCAATTGTTTACATAACCACAAGATGGCGGATGTGCGAAATATTTCACCGGCATTCTATATCTCTGAAACTATTACCGGTATCTCCCTGAAATTTTGTACGGAGATAAAGGGCACTACTGGAAGTCCATCTATAAGACTTTCAAAAACCGGTTAACTACAAAACAAACATGGTGGCCAAGTGAATTTGAAAATTTTAAATAGTCCTTTCTCACGATTTAATGTTCCAAACGCAATGAAATCTGGAACAGGAAATATTTATACACATTGTAATGCACTGGTATCTAATTTAGTTCAATTGTTTACATAACCTCAAGATGGCGGCTGTGCGAATTTTAAAATTAAGTGTTTATTTATTGTGATGTAGTCATGCGATCGAAGTGAAACTTTGAATAATGAACCTACGCAATAATTTTCCTTTAATAGTACATGACTCTATGGCCTATACTTTTAACAATCCAACATGGCGACCATCCGAAATATTTAGACGGCTCAGAATATCTACGAGTCTATTATAGCAATCATACTGAATGTTTTAATGTTCATAGGGGCTATGAACTTAAGTTCACCTATAAGACTTTAAATAACCTGGTGATCACAAATCCAACATGGTGGCGACGCGAAGTATAAATATTCACATGGACGTTTCTCGCAATTTAACCATCCGAGTGCAGTGAAACTAGGTACAGTAAATCCTTATACGAATGGTAATCCACTGCCATCTAATTTATTTCAATTGTTTCCATAACCTCAAGATGGCAGCTGTGCGAAATTTTAAAATCTCCTTGTTACTTCTTGTGCCCTAATTATGCGATTGAAGTTTGAATACTACACTTACACAATAGTCTGAATGTAACAGTACATAACTCTAGGACCTACATATGTAAAATCCAACATGGCGACCATCCGAAATATTTAGTCGGTTGTCAATATCTACGAATCAATTACAGCAATCAAACTGAAATTGTGTATGTTGATAGTGGCAATTAACATAAGTAGGATATATGAAAATAGGCTGTATAGTTCTTCACGGAACTACTTGTTAAACTTGTGGTCACACTGTCCTGATGCAAGGTTTCGACACTGATGTGTAACTATCTAACTGTCTGTTACTTCTTCACGCAAAACTTTATCTCCCGCAAGATTTTGGTTGGTTCCTCAGTTTCGGGGCTGCGACAACGCGGTCATGTAACCCCGTGTACTTTGGGTGAGTGTAGAATCAGTCTGATAAACGGTGTGAATTGTGATGGCTGTATTAGTCTGTAATTCAGGTAAGGACTGCAGACGGTCAATTTCAAGCAGTAGTTCCTAATGTTGCTACCAAATACTACCGTCAACGACACCTAGCTGTGGACTTGGCTACTAGATGCCACCGCAACCAGCAACTCGCAACGAACGTTGGAACTTCCCCTCCAAAGGAAAGCATACTGTGGGATTTTTAGCGCTCTTAGTAAATCCGACGACTTCGGCCGGCTTTGAACCCGCGACCTTGGGCATGCTACCAGATAAGTCACCGAAGCCGCTACACACTTAGTCAAATGGAAAATTGAATTTGATCTCGTGCGAGTGCGTTGTCATGGCAACGTCTGATGGCTCATCCCTCATCAATTTAGTAGTGTTGTCATGGCAACCTCTGATGGCTCTTGGCATTTTCTTATAATTCCGAAATCATTTTTCTCATCCCTTGGCGTAATGGTGGGTCATATCAAAAATTCCTTCAGACAAAAGTTTTAGGTAATTATTAGGGGAATATTTTCCATTTTGTACGGTTTTGTTATTGTGCTTATTAAGAGAGATATGATTAATGTTTCCCTAAAATCCCACTTTTTCTCACCCCTTTGGTCAATGGTTGGTGCTATCAAAAAACGTTTCAAACATAAATTTTTGGGCTTCATCCGATACATAGTATGAACTTTGAATGGATTCGATATTTCAAATATTAAGAGAGTTATGGAGATATTTCACTTTTTCGAAAAAAAGCCCCCCATTTTCACCCCCATCGACCGATTGTGCCCATTAACGAACTCGACCGAGATTTTATAGGAATACATATTATGCAAAACTTTCAAAGTGATTGGCGCAAAATTGTGGTAGTTATCGTGTCCACAAGAAAGTGATATATATATATATCTTTATATATATAATTCTTCGACACGTGTGTATGTGACTGAACTCCTCCTAAACGACTGAACCGAATTTGATGGAATTAGGTATGTATATTAGGGTGGGTCCATGTATGGTTTAGATTCACAATCTGACCCGGTAGGTGGAATGAACACAATTTTAGAACCACAATTTACACACAATTTTAGAACCACAATATACAGTCAAAAACAGTCGTCATGGAAACCACTAGCCTTGGCCTTCGTGAAAGCTGATGTCATTGGACGGTTTGTCTCTGCACGTTAGAGCCACCTGGTCGCAACCTGTGCAACTACCGCCATTACATACACTCCGCCCGTGGCGAAAAGTTGTGTTTTATACTAAAGGTGGCAGTGATGTCGAATTCTACTGTTTGTCTCTTTGTCTCTGCACGTTAGAGCGTTTCAAAGTCCTGTATGCGTTCATATACCATTCATCCGATTGCCATGAAACTTGGGTGATATGTTGAGTGAGCTCCAGGGAAGGTGTTTGGCTTAGTAAATCCATTTTACAATATATAGCGCACGAATAGATTCAACAAATAAGCGACGACGCGTGAAGCTTTTCAAAAGGTCCCGTATGCGTTCAAATACCATTCGTCCGATAGCGATTAAACTTGGGTGAGATGTTTTGTACACTTACGTGAGGGTTTCTAACTTAGTAAATCCATTTTTCAATAGGTAGCTCACGAGTAGATTCAACAAATGAGCAACGACGCGCGAACTTTCAATCAAAGTCCCGTATGCGTTCATATACCATTCATCCGATTGCAATGAAACCTGGGTGAGATGTTGTGTACACTTACGTGAGGGTTTTTAAACTTAGTAAATCCATTTCACAGGAGGTTTCGCACGAGTAGATTCAACAAATGAGCGACGACGCGCGAAGCGTTTCAATAAGGTCCCGTATGCGCTCAAATACCATTCGTCCGATTACGATGAAACTTGGGTGAGATGTTGTGTACACCCTACGGAAGGTTTCTGGCTTAATAAATCCATTTTACAATAGGTAGCGCACGAGTAGATTCAACAAATGTGTTATGGAAGGCGAATCATTTCAACAAAGTACCGTATGCGTCCATATACCATTTATCCGATTGCGATGAAACTTTGGTGAATTGTTGTGTACACTCCAGGAACTGTTTCTGTCTTAGTAAATCCAGTTTTTAATAAGTAGCGCACGAGTAGATTCAACAAATGAGCGACGGCGCACGAATCGTTTCCACAATGTTCCGTATGCGGTCATATATCATTCATCCGATTGCGATGAAACTTTGATGAGTTGTTGTGTACACGCCAGGGAAGGTGTTCAACTTGGTAAATCCATTTTACAATATTGGTAGCGCACGAGTAGATGTAACAAATGAGTGACGGCGCGCGAAGCGTTCCGACAAAATCCTGTATGCGTTCATATACTATTCATCGATCGCGATGAAACTTTGATGAGTTGTTGTGTATACTTACGTGAAGCTTTCTAACTTAGTAAATCCATTTCACAGTTGGTAGAGCACGAGTAGATTCAACAAATGAGTGACAGCGCACGAATCATTTAAACCAAATCCCGTATGCGTTAAATGCCATTTATCCGTTTGCGATGAAACTTTGGAGAGTTGTTGTGCATGCTCCAACGAATGTTTCTAAATTAGTTAATCCAATTCACGATAGTTTAGAGGCAGTTAACAGAAATTGAAAAAAATATTGTGTATCCAAAAGCACTTCAAGAAACAAAGTTACAACACTTTCTTTGATTGGCAGGACAACGTCTGCCGGGTCAGCTTGTATATCTTTATATATATAATTCTTCGACACGTGTGTATGTGACTGAACTCCTCCTAAATGGCTGGGCCGATTTCGATGAAATTTTGTATGTATATTAGGGTGGGTCCATGTATGGTTTAGATTCACAATTTGACGAGGTAGGTGGAATTTTAGAATTTTAGAACCACAATTTACACACAATTTTAGAACCACAATATACAGTCGTAAACAGTCGTCATGGAAACCGCTAGCTTTAGTGAAAAGTGATGCATTTGGATTGTTTGTCTCTGCACGTAGAGCCACCTGGTCGCAACCTGTGCAACTACGCCATAACATACACTCCGCCGCCCGTGGCAGAACGTTGTGTTTTATACCAAAGGTGGCAGTGATGTCGAATTCTACTGTTTGTCTCTGCAAGTTAGAGCGTTCCAAAGTCCCGTATGCGTTCATATACCATTCATCCGATTGCGATGAAACTTGGGTGAGATGTTGAGTGCCCTCCAGAGAAGGTGTTTGGCTTAGTAAATCCATTTTACAATAGATAGCGCACAATTCAACAAATGAGTGACGACGCGCGAAGCGTTTCAAAAAGCTCCCGTATGCGTTCAAATACCATTCGTCCCATAGCGATGAAACTTGGGTGAGATGTTGTGTACACTCCAGGGGAGGCTTCTGGATTCGTAAATCCATTTTACAATAGGTAGCGCACGAGTAGATTCAACAAATGAGCGACGACGCGCGAACGTTTAAACAAAGACCCGTATGCGTTCATATACCATTCATCCGATTGCAATGAAACTTGGGTGAGATGTTGTGTACACTTACGTGAGGGTTTTTAAATTAGTAAATCCATTTCACAGGAGGTTGCGCACGAGCAGATTCAAACAAATGAGCGACGACGCGTGAAGCGTTTCAATAAGGTCCCGTATGCGTTCAAATACCATTCGTCCGATTACGATGAAACTTGGGTGAGATGTTGTGTACACCCTACGGAAGGTGTCTGGCTTAATAAATCCATTTTGCAATAGGTTGCGTACGAGTAGATTCTGCAAATGAGAGATGGCACGCGAATCGTTTCAACAAAGTACCGTATGCGTCCATATACCATTTATCCGATTGCGATGAAACTTTGGTGAATTGTTGTGTACACTTCAGTAAAGGTTTCTGGCTTAGTACATTCATTTTACAATAGGTAGCGCATGAGTAGATTCAACAAATGAGTGACGGCACGCGAATCGTTTAAAGAAAATCCCGTATGCGTTCATACGTCATTCATCCGATTCCGATGAAACTTTGGTGAGTTGTTGTGTACACGCCAGGGAAGGTGTTTAACTTGGCAAATCCATTTTACAATATTGGTAGCACACGAGTAGATGTAACAAATGAGTGACGACGCGCGAAGCGTTCCAACAAAATCCCGTATGCGTTCATATACTATTCATCGATTGCGATGAAACTGATGAGTTGTTTTGTACACTTATGTAAAGCTTTCTAACTTAGTAAATCCATTTCATAGTTGATAGAGCACGAGTAGATTCAACAAATGAGTGACAGCGCACGAATCATTTAAACAAAATCCCGTATGCGTTACATGCCATTTATCCGATTGCGATGAAACTTTGGAGAGTTGTTGTGCACGCTCCAACGAATGTTTCTAGATTAGTTAATTCATTTCACGATAGTTTAGAGGCAGTTAACAGAAATTGAAAAATATATTGTATATCCAAAAGCACTTCAAGAAACAAAGTTACAACACTTTCTTTGATTGGCAGGACAACGTCTGCCGGGTCAGCTAGTATATATCTTTATATATATAATTCTTCGACACGTGTGTATGTGACTGAACTCCTCCTAAACGACTGAACCGATTTTGATGGAATTTGGTATGTATATTAGGGTGGGTCCATGTATGGTTTAGATTCACAATCTGACCCGGTAGGTGGAATGAACACAATTTTAGAACCACAATTTACACACAATTTTTAACCACAATATACAGTCAAAAACAGTCGTCATGGAAACCACTAGCCTTGGCCTTCGTGAAAGCTGATGTCTTTGGACGGTTTGTCTCTGCACGCTAGAGCCACCTGGTCGCAACCTGTTCAACTACCGCCATTACATACACTCCGCCCGTGGCGAAAAGTTGTGTTTTATACCAAAGGTGGCAGTGATGTCGAATTCTACTGTTTGTCTCTGCACGTTAGAGCGTTTCAAAGTCCCGTATGCGTTCATATACCATTCATCCGATTGCCATGAAACTGGGTGATATATTGAGTGAGCTCCAGGGAAGGTGTTTGGCTTAGTAAATCCATTTTACAATAGATAACGCACGAATAGATTCAACAAATGAGTGACGACGCGCGAAGCGTTTCAAAAAGGTCCCGTATGCGTTCAAATACCATTCGTCCGATAGCGATGAAACTTGGGTGGGATGTTGTGTACACTCCAGGGAAGGCTTCTGGCTTAGTAAATCAATTTCACATTAGGTATCGCACGACTAGATTCAACAAATGAGTGACGACGCGCGAAGCGTTTCAAGAAAATCCCGTATAAGTTTATATTCCATTCATAGATTGAGATGAAACTTTGATGAGTTGTTGTGTACACTTAAGTGAAGGCTTCTAACTTAGTAATCCATTTCACATGAGGTTGCGCACGAGTTGATTCAACAAATGAGCGGCGACGTGCGAAGCGTTTCAACAAAGTCCCGTATGCGTTCAAATACCATTCGTCCGATAGCGATGAAATTTGGGTGAGATGTTGTGTACACTTACGTGAGAGTTTCTAACTTAGTAAATCCATTTTACAATAGGTAGCTCACGAGTAGATTCAACAAATGAGCAACGACGTGCGAACTTTTAATGAAAGTCCCGTATGCGTTCATATACCATTCATCCGATTGCAATGAAACATGGGTGAGATGTTGTGTACACCCTACGGAAGGTTTCTTGCTTAATAAATCCATTTTACAATAGGTAGCGCACGAGTAGATTCAACAAATGTGTGACGGCACGCGAATCATTTCAATAAAGTACCGTATGCGTCCATATACCATTTATCCGATTGCGATGTAACATTGGTGAATTGTTGTGTACACTCCAGGAAATGTTTCTGTCTTAGTACATCCAGTTTTTAATAAGTAGCGCACGAGTAGATTCAACAAATGTGCGACGGCACGCGAATCGTTTCCACAATGTCCCGTATGCGGTCATATCATTCATCCGATTGCGATCAAACCTTGGTGAATCATTGAGTACACGCCAGAGAAGGTTTCAGGCTTAGTAAATCTATTTTACAATAGGTAGCGCATGAGTAGATTCAACAAATGAGTGACGACACGCGAATCGTTTAAAGAAAATCACTTATACGTTCATAAATCATTCATCCGATTCCGATGAAACTTTGATGAGTTGTTGTGTACACGCCAGGGAAGGTGCTCAACTTGGTAAATCCATTTTACAATATTGGTAGCGCACGAGTAGATGTAACAAATGAGTGACGACGCGCGAAGCGTTCCAACAAAATCTGTATGCGTTCATATACTATTCATCGATTGCGATGAAACTTTGATGCGTTGTTGTGTACACTTACGTGAAGCTTTCTAACTTAGTAAATCCATTTCACAGTTGGTAGAGCACGAGTAGATTCAACAAATGAGTGACAGCCCACGAATCATTTAAACCAAATCCCGTATGCGTTAAATGCTATCTATCCGTTTGCGATGAAACTTTGGAGAGTTGTTGTGCACGCTCCAACGAATGTTTCTAAATTTGTTAATTCAATTCACGATAGTTTAGAGGCAGTTAACAGAAATTGAAAAATATATTGTGTATCCACAAGCACTTCAAGAAACAAAGTTACAACACTTTCTTTGATTGGCAGGACAACGTCTGCCGGGTCAGCTTGTATATATATATATCTTTATATATACGGTATAATTCTTCGACACGTGTGTATGTGACTGAACTCCTCCTAAACGACTGGACCGATTTTGATGAAATTTGGTATGTACATTAGGGTGGTCCATGTATGGTTTAGATTCACAATCTGACCCGGTAGGTGGAATGAACACAATTTTAGAACCACAATTTACACACAATTTTAAAACCACAATATACAGTCAAAAACAGTCGTCATGGAAACCACTAGCCTTGGCCTTGGTGAAAGCTGATGTCTTTGGATGGTTTGTCTCTGCACGTTAGAGCCACCTGGTCGCAACCTGTGCAACTACCGCCATAACATACACTCCGCCCGTGGCGAAAAGTTGTGTTTTATACTAAAGGTGGCAGTGATGTCGAATTCTACTGTTTGTCTCTGCACGTTAGAGCGTTTCAAAGTCCCGTATGCGTTCATATACCATTCATCCGATTGCCATGAAACTTGGGTGAGATATTGTGTACACTTACGTGAGGGTTTCTAACTTAGTCAATGCATGTGAGATTTTCGATGTGAAATGCCATGTCCTGTGGTTCGGATTCCACGTAAAAAGGAGGTCCCGTGGCTCATGATCTCTTGATTAACGGTCACGTTAAACTACAAGCTTCCTAACTTAGTAAATCCATTTCACAGGAGGTTGCGCACGAGTACATTCGACAAATGAGCGACGACGCGCGTAGCGTTTCAATAAGGTCCCGTATGCGTTCATATACCATTCGTCCGATTACAATGAAACTTGGGTGAGATGTTGAGTACACCCTACGGAAGGTTTCTGGCTTAATAAATCCATTTTACAATAGGTAGCGCACGAGTAGATTCACAAATGTGTGATGGCACGCGAATCATTTCAAAAAGTACCGTATGCGTCCATATACCATTTATCCGATTGCGACGAAACTTTGGTGAATTGTTGTGTACACTTCAGTAAAGGTTTCTGGCTTAGTAAATTCATTTTACAATAGGTAGCACACGAATAGATTCAACAAATGTGCGACGGCGCGAGAATCGTTTCAACAAAGTCCTGTAGGAGTTCGTATACCATTTATCCGATTGCGATGAAACTTTGGGGAATTGTTGTGTACACTCCAGGAAAGGTTTCTGGCTTAGTAAATCCAGTTTTTAATAAGTAGCGCATGAGTAGATTCAACAAATGAGTGATGGCATGCGAATCGTTTAAAGAAAATTGATGAGTTGTTGTGTACACGCCAGGGAAGGCGTTCAACTTGGTAAATCCATTTTACAATATTGGTAGTGCTCGAGTAGATGAAACAAATGAGTGATGACGCGCGAAGCGTTCCAACAAAATCCCGTATGCGTTCATATACTATTCATCGATTGCGATGAAACTTTGATGAGTTGTTGTGTACACTTAAGTGAAGCTTTCTAACTTAGAAAATCCATTTCACAGTTGGTAGAGCACGAGTAGATTCAACAAATGAGTGACTGCGCACGAATCATTTAAACAAAATCCCGTATGCGTTATATGCCATTTATCCAATTGCGATGAAACTTTGGAAAGTTGTTGTGCACGCTCTCACGAATGTTTCTAGATTAGTTAATTCATTTCACGATAGTTTAGGAGCAGTTAACAGAAATTGAAAAAATATTGTGTATCCAAAAGCACTTCATGAAACCAAGTTATAACACTTTCTTTGATTGACAGGACAACGTCTGCCGGGTCAGCTAGTATATATATATACATAAATTATATATAAACTTTTGAACTGACGGTGGTTTCGAAACATGGTACCCATTGCAATAGTTAGCTTTCTAATGAAATCTACCTAAAATGAGATGGTGTGTGTCTGTCTTTCTGTCTGTCTGGCTGTGTGTTAGTCAATAACGCAAGAACCACTGGTCCGATTTAAATGAAAATTTGCATGGATGTAGCTGATTTACCAGGTTTACATATAGGATACTTTTGATTTCGAAATTTTGCACTATTAAAAATGGCGACCATTTTAGTGACGTTAATACACCCTTTGGTTTCAAAATTTCATATTTCCATATCAAGTAAAAAGAGAACGGTAGGAAATAGCAAACTTTTGATAGCACATGCGAGCTTTGAAATTTAATTTCCTATCCAAAAGGTCCTAATCACTTTTCGTGTATCTCCAACGGTTAGTGAGTAAAACCGACATTTGTGACGTCACTACACCCTTTGGTTTCAAAATTTCATATTTCCATTTCAAATAAAAAGAGAACGCTAAGAAATAGCAAACTATCGATGGCATACATGAGCTTTAACATTTAATTTTCTATCCGAAAGGTCCTTATCACTTTTCGTATATCTTCAACGGTTAGCGAGTGAAACCTAAATTTGTGCAATAAAACACGGTCAACACCGAGCGGTGCAGTATATCTCTCTATATATAAAAATGAAAGTTTGTCTGTTTTTCTCTGAATTTCTACGGAAAATTGAGTTGTTTACGCGTTTCAGATTGTTTTTGATGGATGCCCGCGAAAATATTTTTTGTCTGTCTGTCTGTTTGTTTGTTTGTTTTGTTTGTTTGTTTGTTTGTTTGTCTCTAGACAAATTTGTTCCCTTATAACTCGAGAACGGCTGGGTGTATCAACGTAAAATTTGGTAAATATATCCATCAGAGGTACCACACTAATCATTGATGTAACTCTTCTCCATACCCCTCATAAAAGGGGGCCTACCCCCTTAAAATACATGCTGAAATAGACGTAAAAGGACGAGACAAAGCTCATTTTCAGCCCCTCAATGTGAGAGACAAAACTCGGGTACCCGAAAACCACATTTTAAAGCCCTAAGACCAACCATTTTTGAGATATTCCCAGAAAATTAATTTCATTTAATAAACTAATGAACGAATGCAAGCCAGTAACCATGGCAACAGATTCTCAGAGGTCATCTATTGCTGTAAGACGCAATGCAATTCCATTAATTACATTAGTGTGAAAGTTTGCAAACGGCTAGAAGGTTATCACGGAACCAAATAAAGCCGTAAAATTCATCAATACGTATAACGCGCTTAAGGGGATGAAGGGGTACTCTAGAATTTTTTCACGCGATTTACACCTGCGGGTGTAGTCCTACGGCAGGTCTATTATATTCCTATCCCCATATTATTCATTCTGTCATTTCGTATAGGCCATCTATGGACCGCGTCATTCCAACTGTCTCCCACTGGCTTTGATGTTTGCCCAGTATGCCCGCATTCGTTCTCGGTGGACTTCCTTCCGTTCCTGGGTCCAAATCTTTCCCGTTTTCAGCTTCGTTTTTTCTTGGAGACCTTTGCAAGCTTGGAGTTTCCTTTCGAGTGGGGCGCGCTCCTGAATGTCTATTGGTGTAATCCCCACTTCTTTCAGATCTTCATCCAGTTCTATGAACCAGGCCCATTTTGTTTTCCTCTCCTGAAAGTAAGTTATCTTGCGGTTAGTCAGTCTCGCTGGGCTCATTCGTTTCACTTGCCCAAAAAATGTATCCTTCTCTTCCGGATGACGTTACTTATCTTCTCCACATGAGTATATAGTTCATGGTTATGCCGTCTTCTGTATTCCCCATTGTGTTTGATGGAACCCAAAATCTTTCTCAATTTTTTTTCTTTGGCCTCCAGTTTCTCGACCAAGCCTCTTTTGTTCATCGTGAGGCATTCAGAAGCATGCAAGACCTCCGGACGGATGACACTGCAGTAATGTTTTAGTTTTGCGTTGAAGGATATTGACCTTTTCTTATATATGTCCTTAATTAAATGGTAGGCCATTTCCATTTTGCTCATGCGTGATTGAATGCTTCTTTCTCTGATAATATCCCTTCCCTGGCCCGTCCTGAAAAGAAAAGTACATGGCCATTGGCTGCATTAATAACAATAAAAAAATAGGTGTTATAATTTCTCTCTATATTATATTATTATTAGTATTATATTATGGCGTACAACGACGAGACAAGTCCCCTCGGTGCCAGGAACAAAACTCGGGGGCCCTAAAGGGTCCTCGAAAACTATATAATTTAACAAACTAATGAAGGAATGCAAATCGGTAACCATGAGAACATTATATCAAGGGGTGGCTTACAACTTTCCTTCTATTTCTGTAAGAAGCAATGCCACTCCATTTATTACATTTCTGTGAAAGTTTGCAAATGGCTATAAGGTTATCGCGGAACTAACGTAGACTGTACAATTCATCAATGCAATTAAGGGGGTCAAGGGGTAACCTAGAATTTTTCATGCAATTTTCACGTTCGACATGTAGTACGGAAGGTCTATTATATCTCCAAACAGCTACATTATTTTCAAAAATTCTTGAATTGAACCAGCATGATTTTGCTGCTTTTAGGATTTTGGGCAATTTGAGGCTAAAGAACCTGAATTTTCATGCACCACAAGCCTTTATAATTTATGAAAGGGGTCTTCCTGTGTATGGGAACCTAGCACAACGTAGAAGGTCAGTTTTTATGTGACGTGTATTGCGTTTCGTCTACAAGGCTTTCAATTCTATTTCACGTCAGGAAGTACAGGTTAGGTGAATTTAGTCTGAGAGCACATTCTAACTTTTTTTTTTTGACGACAAACGGGTTCATCGTAAGGATGATTTTGTTTGATTCTGTGTGGTAGATATACCCATATTTGCCATATTTGGATATCTGGGTAATATGTTGTAGACAATAGAATTGTCTGTCTGTCTTTCTTTGTATCTTTATGTAGCCTACGCCTATAACTCGTGTTCGGATGCTTGGTGCATCGTAAAATTAGGTATGGTAACCATGAGAGTCAATACACCAATCATTTATAAAACTCTTCACCGTACTTTTCATACCGTAGAAGGGTGGATATAGAGAAAAACTTCTCAATACATGCTAAAATGGGCGAAATATAAAAATTATCCTAGAAGGACGACCAAAGCATATGTTGCGCTTCTCAATGTGAGACACAAAATTCGGGAATCTACAAAGGGTCTCCGAAAACTACATTTTAAGGCCCTTAAATTAACCGTGTGTGTGATATTCCCAGAAAAATAACTTCGTTCTGATAAACTTGAAGGAATGACAAACCGCTAACCATTGCAAGAGTAGCTCAATTGATAATGTCTGGTGTTAACAACGAACACCGTTCGAAGAACGGGTACTTCTGCTAGTTATATTATATATTGTACCCGCCTAGTCATTGCGCAAATTTGTGTTGACCGACTGAAGAGTTACAGCTGACAAAATGTGCATTAGATTTTCAACACTTGATGACAACCGGGATGGCTCTGTGAGGAGGATGTGTCCAACCTAACCCCATCCAGTGGCGATGGCCCTGTTCATAACACAAAGAAACATTTGGTAAAAGGTGGTGAATAGTGTTCTTCCTCACACTGCGCGATGAAGAAGATGGCTTTAAGACGTCGCGTCGCGTCGTAACGGCACGTGTCCCCACAGGCGGCAGTAATGTGAGGTCATTCATCACCTCGTGATGTAGGATAAGCTTCAGGGTGTATGAACACGTAGCGAGATGATGGATGTCAAGCAGCGTGGAGTCAGCCCCATTATGCTGAGTAAAGCTTGGTGCAGCGGAAAACGACGCGACGTTAAAATGTATCAATTAACTCATTACAAAATACTTAATTTTTATGTCATGATTACCACCTCTAAGGATATTACTTTTAAATGTAAATGGCAATACGTAGACGATAATAATATGAACATCTTTCAGTGAGCTTGTGATTTAGAATTCTGTTTTAAGGGGAGTTGCGTTCAATTCTAAGTTTGAATTTGGATATAAAAGTTTAAGTTCTATAACGGGATGTATTTGCCTCACGAGGACGACACTGACAAAACGTAAATTCGAATCTTAGCCAAGCCATTCTGGAAGTCAATTGTCGTTGGTTTCCTATTCAACATAACTACTTAAATTCAGGAGGTTTTGATCAGTGTCACCAACCTTAGCTACAAGTCCCCAGAGTTAAGGATTTTCGCATATAAAAATAAAAAAGAACGAAAAATGATGATGATGATAATATTGTTGTTTTGAGGGTCCTCTCATCTGGATTATCGGCCCCCAAGAACGAAAAAAGGAGCAAGAGATAGCATGGAGATTTTGTTAATTCATTTTAGGGAATTGGCATACCTTGGTCATCAGTCCCATGTGCTTTGGTGTGCGTTGAATTTGCCTGATAAAATATGTTATTGCGGTGACCACAGTAGTGTGTTTATCGTTAATTATAGAGTCTAGGATTAGGGAAGGTGAACTGGGACTTGAAATTAGGTACTATTCCGACATTTACCTGGAGGGTTTGTGGAAAAACCCGGGGTAAAACCACACTCAGGATAGCTGCTGTAAGTGCGTTGAATATATCAACAATATTCGAATTTTCTGCAGCTGCCCATATGGTCGTGGTGCACGATTTAATGAGCACGGCAATGCCACAAGGCAAACCTTCAATTTACAGGCAGATTTAAGAAGGGACTAAACTTCGTGAGTACAAAGACCTATGGGCTTGACTCTACAGTATATATTAGTATTATGTAATCCACCTTGCCAATGTATTAATAATTACCAGTAGGCAATACGGATAAACCTTTAACAAACCAACATGGTCATCATACACGCACTATGTCTACAGTATTTTGTGTACTTAAGCTGGGAAACCATTTTATTGGAGGCTGAATTATATATGACACGCTTATGTTGTACAGTGTGTGTTAATGTCTCGGTATCCTCCAGAGTGGAGTGAGTAAACTATGACTCAATTGGAAACCCACCACATTATGTGTAAGTGTTTAAAATTTAACTTTCCCTCAAATGAAACCACGATATTTCTTGTCCCTAGATACTGTACAAGGATACGCATTAGTATTCAACACAGTCACCAAGTACTTGTTCCAACTGTAGCCTATATCAAACTATCGATGCGAGCATGAAAATAATCTGCGTCCACGTCAAAGCCACGCTGTAAAGAAGCTGTTGTTGTTATTAATAATTCATGCTAGGATCTTGGGACAGTTTTGCGATCATCTCTTTGAACTTGGGTGTGTTTTGAATTTGTCTGATTACCTGTGTTTTTGTGGTGACCATAGTAGTGTGTTCAACTGCAAATTTTAGAGTCTAGAATAAATTGGGGAAGGTGACTGGGACTTGAAATAAGGTACCATCCCGACATTTATCTGAAGGGAGTATGGGAAAATCCAGGAAATATTTACACTCAGGGTAGCCGCTGTCAGCGCCGGGATTTGAACCTCTGATCTCCAGACTTGATGTAGATCCGATTAAGGTCGCAGTGAGTGATTTTGATAACCCAAAAATGTTTAATGATTGTATCCTAATAAGACGTATGTGAAGATAGGAGGGCCTTAAGTTTTCAATCCTCAAATAAGTACAAAACCAAAATTTTCTTTATAAAGTTCAACACCCACATTCCCTGCAAAGGAGGCGTGGTGGCGCAGCGGTCAAGCTGTTGGCCTCTCACCAAGGTGGACTGGGTTCGATTCCCGGTCAATGCATGTGAGATTTTCGAAGTGAAATACCATGTCCTGTGGTTCGGATTCCACGTAAAAAGGAGGTCGCGTGGCTCATGATCGCATGATTAACGGTCACGTAAAACTAAAAGCTTCCTTCCTTAATTCCTGCAAAGTCTCTAGTTGGCATCGAACCTCAAACTCTGTGATATAATGAACGACTGGTGATAAGGCGGAGCATAGAGGCTTCTAAAATCACTCCTAGATAGCGTGCGTCGCACTGAGGGCATCTGCTGACTTGGAATTACGAACCTAATGCATGTCAAGTAATTAATTTACTATTTTATACGATTATCAGAACTAGCTGAACACGAGCTAAGTTACTAGATCAGTGCTGAGCCACACCAACCTGGCAATCAATAAGAGTCAGTCATTACACTGTAGTTTTGCTAGCTTCATTCTAAATGCTGGTTTATGCATAGAAATGTATGAACAGTCATCATCATCATCATCATCATCATTATCATCATCGTCTTCATCATCATCATATCATCATCATCATCATCATCGTCATCATGTTAGAACGACAGGCAGTGGCGCTATAGGGGTATGGCCTACTCGTGGTATAGTCACTAGCATTCTAGGTTGCCATCAGTAAATTAAGGTTTGGATTCCCGAGTCTACAAAGAAATTTAAATCTTGTTCCGAGGCCTGGATAGGGTAGGATCGGGAGGCAAAACTGAGACAAAATTGACTTTTCTCCGCCTCAGCCAACCTAGAAGTGGTTTTCCGTGATTTCTCCAGGTAAATCCCAGGATAGTTCCTAATTTAAGACCACGGCCGCCTCCTTCCCAATCCCAATTAGTAATACACTCACTACTAGAGACAACATAGGTTATCAGAGAAATTCCACACACATCCAAGTACACTAAACAACAACAACAACAAACATTATCGTTCATATGAACAATACTTTTAAGTGGTCTACTTGTAATTCAGGTTTTGTAATGCTATCTTTCAGATCCAAGGTTATTAGCGATCGCAAACTGCTAACAAGTGTCAACGTCACAAATTACTTCTAGTATATTCTTACAGATAGACGTTTCTACCACCAAAATAAAGAATATACATTGTAATAATTGCCACCAGAAATGCTAAACCCCCTTGGCATCCCCAAGAGGATGATGCTCACTGAAATACTGCACGTCGCACACGTGTCTTGAGTATTTGAAATTCAGACGTTTGCTTCAAGTGTCGCTTTAAATCCTTCCCCGTGTCGCGGAACGAAGTGTCACCCAAACTTCACTCTTTTCCTCCGTTAAGTTAAGACTTTCTCTGAGCCCCCAAGTGAAGAGTTGAAGACATTCATCTGGGGTGACACAGATCTGCGCCTCTAATTATACAAGGCTGCCAGCACCATCTTTTACACTGCTCTCAGCTCGACTTCGAGTCGTGCTGTCCACAATACCTTTATTAATATCTAACAATCGACAGTATGTTAGGGGTTACATACAGTGATAGATTATTCATTCCATTAAAAAATTACCCCCCTACGATTAAGCCATAGCTTGTTAGGTGCCTTTACTGCGGACGCTTTGTGAGATTTGTCCCTCAGAGCACTCTGGACTCCTCGGAAAGTATCATTGAAAGTTTATGTTGGCGATGAATGGTAGAAAATGATTAATAGCTATGGAAATGACAGAAAAGTGAGTACGGATATAATCCAGGGGTATTTTGTACGTACATGCCTGCAAAAATAAATATACTGAAATTGTTCTCATAATCAGATTGACTACTTGTACTAGTGTGAATAATATGAAAATGAAAATCCACAGCCTGTTTCCAGTCATCGACCGGGTCAGGAATGGAATGAATGAAGCCCCCCATCTAGCGGCGAGGATATGAACTGTGCCGGCTGCCGAGGCCTGACGCACTCCTCTGGGGCAATGATTAAATGAATGCTAGATGAAATGAAATGATAGTGGAGAGTGTTGCTGGAATGAATTGTTGACAGGGAAAACCGGAGTACCCGGAGAAAAACCTGTCTGCCTCCGTTTTGTCCAGCACAGATCTCACATGGAGTGACCGGGATTTGAACCACGGACCCAGCGGTGAGAGGCCGGCGTGCTGCTGCCTAAGCCACGGAGGCTTCACTAGTGTGAATAATATACGTAAAATAAAATATTTCATGGCACAATTAGCAACTGATGGTAGTAGTAGCCTATAACCATGAAAAAAAAAACTTTTCTAAAATCGTAACAAGGTCTAGAGCACTGTTGTAGAAGTTTGATGGAAGGTGATGTGGTGGCTCTAGCTTGAAACATCCACAACGAGAAGCGGTCTGTGAGACCACACCTCACCAGAGGAGAGTTAAAAAGATCAACAAACCTCTAATTGTTATCTATTTGTTTCAACAGCCAATCCCTCACACACTCTTCACTGATTCTCTCACTTCTGTAATAGCCAGTTGTTGTTGATTCATTTGGGGTCTTGGGACATCGTGTGTGTGTGTGTACTTGTGAATATATATACCTAATATACATATGTTTTTCTTGCGTTATTGTGCTGACTGTAGTAAAGTGTGGCTTCATAATTGAGACTAGGATTTGTAAGGAGGTGGCCGTGGCTTTAATTTAGGAACCATCGTAGCATTTGCGTACAGTAGAAGAGAGAAACCACTAAAAACCTGTTCTATAGTGGCTGAGGGAGGAATTGAACCTACATATTCTCAGTTCTGCCTCACGGGGCTGAGTTTACCCCGTTACAACCCTCAGACCAGAATTACATTTCTTGGCAGATCTGGGAATTCTTACATGACCACGATATCGCAATGACTGTCAATTAATCAACAACAAGCAAATAGAACAACATCAATAATATTGATAATAATAATGTTATTGGTTTTACGTCCCTTTTAACTACTGTGGCTATTAGAGACGCCGGGGTGCCGGAATTTTTCCCCGAAGGGGATATTTAACGTGCCAGTAAATCTACTGACACGGCTCCCTCGCATTTGCGCACCCTCAAATGCCAGCTGACTGCGCCAGGATACGAACCTGCAACCTTGGACTCAGCAAGCGAGAACGTTACCGCTGAGCCACGCAGCCAGCCAATAATAATAATGAATGTTTATCTGTTACTTAAGTTATTTTCCGCAGACAAACTACCTAGAGTTGGTAGGCAAGCGACCACAAGGACGGCCAAAGAAGCGGTGGCTTGACCAAATCAAGGAGGACGTACGAGCAGCCAATGTTTAGAAGAAGGACGCTGCAGACCGTGCAAGATAGAGGAAACTGTGCAGAAGAGCCGATCCTGCTCTGCGGGTCAAAGGCTAGAACAACAACAAGAAGAACCAAGTGTTTTGAATAATGGCTAGCAATTGACAATAATAATGTTATTGGTTTTACGTCCCTGTTAACTACTGCGGATTTTAGAGACACAGGGGTGCCGGAATTTTGCCCCAAAGGGGATCTTTAACGTGCCAGTAAATCTACTGATATGGCTCCCTATTTTTATCGCACCCTTAAATGCCAACTGGCTGAGCCAGGATTCGATCCTACAACCTTGGGTACAGCTGGAGAGAACGTTACCGCTGAGCCACGCAGCCAGCCACTAGGAATTGAATTGATGGTATCGCATTTCCTTTTGAGACACACTTTAGTGTACGATGTTAGAGTAGATCATTGTGGTGTTCCGTACGGAAGCGATTTCACTTCTCTCTCGGTTTGAAGTTAAGACTCTTACGAGATGACAGAAGTTCTGTGACAACTCTCTAATTATACAAGCGGGCGTGCTACAGCTGCTGATATTCCTTTATCTGTGGCTCAATCCTACACCACAGCACGGCTTTTCGAATCGTATTCGTCTTGCCTGCCAGACGCGTGAACAGCGGTGTTACTCAGTGCGCAGAAGTAGTCGAAATTAGGCATACATAGAGGGTGCTCAAGCTTGCGACTTGAAGAGAAAGTTCCATTTCTGGATCCTTGACGATACACCCAACAGACATACAGGGTGAGCGGGGTAGGCTACTACTAAACAGAAGAGAACATTCGATTCCCCAGGTCAGAAAGTGTCAAAAGACGTGATAAACGTATATTACATTAGAACGGTAGAAGATAACGTTTACAAAAGGGGTTTCTTACGTAAACACATAAGAAGTACTAATAACCAAAATACATACCGACAGCAGTGGCTTCGCTCACTAAAACTCAGCGTTAGGTCATGGGGCCAAACTCTCTGCTGACTCGGTAGACGCGTAGGTTCGAGCCCCATCGTCGGCCGTCCTTGAAATGGTTTTCCGTGGTTTCCCCATTTTCATCACCAGGCAAATGCTGGGACGGTACCTTCTGACAGGCCACGGCCGCTTCCTTCCACTTCCTTGTCCAGTTTCATTCATCTTCATCCATTCCATCTCTCATCCCGACACGCAGTTCGCCCACGGGCGTCGACTAGAAAGACCTGCACTCGGCCTCTCAGAGGCCACACGCCAAAAAAAAAAAAAAAAAAAAGCTACAAATACAACAACAAAACGCTACACTTATAGACGTATAGCGAGGTTTGAAGCCATTTTACACTGTTGAATTATTGATAATTGATATTGCTACTTTTCATTCGGTCAATATAATTCCAATAGCTGCTTCGGTGGCGTAGTTGGTAGTATACTGAACTGCTGTGCCCAAGATAGCGGGTTCAAACCCGGCCGAAGTCGTCGGATTTGTTAAGAGCGTTAAAATCCCTCTGTATGCCTTCCTTCGGAGGGGAAGTAAAGTCGGCGGTCACATGTCATAGATTTACGGCATGCAAAAGATCCTTCCACAGACTAACCTTGTGTGAAGCTAAATTTCTAGGTTAGATTTCGTTGGAACGCTCTATCAAAGTTCCAACGTTCACCATTAGGCATCATGACATCTGGTAGCGAAAGTTGGAACTACTTGAAATCGAACGGAACTTATAGCTCACCCTATGGGTGTCCTCTTGAAGCAGCTACAGCCTCTGGCGAGCCGAACATGTCCTCGGACACTCCCGGCACTAAAAGCCATACGATAAATAAATAAATAAATAAATAAATTCCAATTATTGGGACATGCAAAAACAAAATCTTAAAATATTATATGTGATAAAAATTTATATACATTATATAGCTTTGGGGATATTAAGTAGAGTGGAAATTTTAAGTACCGACGTAGTTCCCACAACTCGAGCGATTCAAGAGGCCATATACAATAGTAAACAACTAAAGAACCTTAATATAAGTGATGGTTATCCCTTAATGGCTGCCCTCTATAGTTTCATTAGCAACTTCCTCTTGGTCTCGAGAGGTCATGGAGTAACTACTTGTTTTGACATGGCTTCCTATCTTATTCCTATTATCTATGGAGGCTACATGCCATTGTTTATTCATTCCTTCTTCCATTACAAACCTTGACACAGGGACAAGCAGTCGTCTCTAAACGTCGGTACTTAGACTACAATTTTCACTCGACCCAACAGCCCCAAAGCTATATAATAGATATAATTGGTCGAGAAAGTTAACGTAACAGTATAAAAGTATTTAACAAATATTTGTTATGGACTCCCCCTTTTGTAGTCCATCCCAATGTTTTCTTCTGCGGATTTTTTATTTCATTCTTCAAAAGTGCCCATTCGTCTGCAATTGAAGTTTGTTCAGAGTTCTTCATTAGTCATTCCCGTATATTCTTCGTTCACGTTCTTATCTTCGGTGGCGTAGTTGATAGCATGCTGAGTTTCTATGCCCAAGATCACGGGTTCAAACCCGGCCAAAGTCGTCGGATTTTTAAGAGCGTTAAAAATCCCTCTGTATGCCTTCATTCGAAGGGAAAGTAACTCCGGCGGTCCCATGCATAGATTTATGGCATGATAAAGAACCTTTCACTAATTACATTTGTGTGAAGCTAAATTATAGGTTATATTTGACTAACGCTCTTAGGTTCCACGTTCGTCGCCAGGAGCCGAATGTGGTGGCATTTAGTAACAAAGTTCTGAACTAGTTGGTCCTTGACGGTGGCGTTTGGTAGCAAACGTTGGAACTATTTGAAAATTGAATGTCTGCATTCCTTACTAGAATTAAAAACACATAGCACACACTAATACAGCCATCACAATTAACACCGGTTATCAGACAGATTGTACACACACGCAAAGTACACGGAGCTACATGACCGCGTTGTCGCTGCCCCTAAATTAAGGAACCAACCAACCATCTTTCAGTTTGCCTATTGCCCACCCTTTTTTCTCCAATACGACAAAACAAAAATCCGACATCTAGTTTCCATGGCAACAAATGCAAGCGCACTCATCTTACTCATTGACGCGTGTTGGGCGACAACATTTCAGACATCTAGATAACATAGCAACAATTGTAAGTGCACTTAGATCCCATTCGTTGAAGAGAGCGTGATCACCATATGTGGTTATAATAGATGGAAAGAAACAAATCCATGGTTCCATGTTTCAGTTCTGCAAAACCATGGGACTAACTTTCTTCTGTTTTTTATTCCTGCCCGTATCTCACTCAGCCTACGATTACACCTCAGCTTTTTTCACCGAGCGAAGGACGCAGTAAGGCGTAGAAGAAGGGTGAAGCCCTGGATGAGGCAGCTCTAACTTTTAAAGAAGTGTTTGAACGAGAGAAAATTGCCGGCGCAGGGAATGCTTTCTTTTCTTTCTCTAGGGTGTGGCGCGCACAAACAAACTGAGACTCTGTAGAGACAATTTCATGTTTTAAGAACACATGCAGTAGAATAGAGGGAAGATTGCCGTCCCCTCACTGTTCAACAGCCCATGAACCACAACTGCAAGATGGTGCTAGGAGTCTGGAGATCAAAGGTTCGATTCCCACCATATTGAGTGTGGTTGCTCCCAGGTTTAGCCACACTCCCAACGGGGCTGTGCTGCGATGGCATCTCACTTCGAGCACCTACTGAAATCATAGACCTTAGGAGCACACACACTATTACAGCAACTTGGCTACATAAACATGGTTGCCAGACAAATTCTACAAGAAGCTAGGTACATGGAGCTGATAGCCACGTTATCTGCCATGGTGGGTGAGTGGTTATCCTGTCGGACTACCAACCCCCCAAGCTTGCAGGTTCGCTCCTGGCCGTGGTAAGTGATTTTTGAAAGGCGACAAAAATCACGGTATGAATGTCATACGTTGTTGGCATGTTAAATAACCCATTTGAATTCAGTAGGCCGTGTTCATAATGGCAAAATTAATCTCGGGAGTTTCCACCAACACAAAGTTCCTCGTTTCTCTACTAGAAAGCGCTATAGTGTCAAGCAGCTTATATATTAAACCTCCTTGACTTTCAAAGCGCTCCAAGGAACAACAAAATTTGACATGTAAGTTGCCTTCTGAGCGTCAAATAACAAATATTGCGCCCGGCACCCGAGGCCGTACGATATTACTATTTATTATTATAGCTACGTTTTTATGAATCCTTAAAATTAATTAACAACACTATTCAACAGTAATAATAATAATAATAATAATAATAATAATAATATCGTGAAGCCTCCGTGGCTTAGGCGGCAGCACGCCGGCCTCTCACCGCTGGGTCCGTGGTTCAAATCCCGGTCACTCCATGTGAGATCTGTGCTGGACAAAACGGAGGCAGACAGGTTTTTCTCCGGGTCCTCCGGTTTTCCCTGTCAACATTTCATTCCAGCAACACTCTCCACTATCATTTCATTTCATCCGTCATTCATTTAATCATTGCCCCACAGGAGTGCGTCAGGCCTCGGCAGCCGGCACAGTCCATATCCTCGCCGCTAGATGGGGGCTTCATTCATTCCATTCCTGACCCGGTCGGAGACTGGAAGCAGGCTGTGGATTTTCATTTTCAATAATAATATCGTATGGTCTCAGGTGCCGGGTGCAAGCTTTGCTAATTGACACCCAGAGGGCAGCTTGCATGCCGAATTTCGTCGTTCCTTTGAACGCTATGAAAGTCAAGGAGGATAGATATCTAAACTCCTTGACACTACAGCGCTTTCTAGTGGAGAATGGAGGAACTTTGTGTTCGCGGGAAATCCCGAGATTAATTTTGCCATTGAACACGGCCTACTGAATTCAAATGGGTCCTTTAACATGCCAACAACGTATGACATCCATGTCAAGCACGATTCAACAGTTATTTACAGCCTTCGTTGTTGTTGGTGTTGTAGTTAATTCATATGGGGGACTTGGACATCGTAGTCAAACGCCGTGTATTTGAGTTTATATAGAATTTGTATGATAGTCTAACCTGTAGTATTGGGGTGTCTGCAGTAGTGTGTGCAATTCAGGTGAGGATTGGGTAAGAGGAGGCCGTGACCTTAAATTAGGAACCATCCCGGCATTTGCCTGCATTAGAAGTGCAAAACCACGGATTATCACTTCCAGGATGTCTGAGATAAGAATCGAACTCACCTCCTCTTCGTTTTGCCTCAAGAAGCTGAGTGTATCCTGATCCAGCCCTCAGAATGTGGCTGCCAACTGCGTATTATTGTATTCTGTTTTGAGTTTTAGACTCAATATCTCATATATATTTTAGAAATCTACCTTACGAAACTGCCCAAGTCACACTCCTTTAATTTGGTTTATTACCGTAGGTGATAAACCTAGTGGTAGAAGACGCCGCTTCCAGGTGGATAATGGGGTGAAAAACGTAGAAACCTCAATTGTTATTTAGCCTTCTAACATTGATAAACTGTCAGCCAAGCCCCACTTGTCGGCTCACTTTTGCTGCATCAGCTGTTCATGGGATATCACTATGAGCGGATCAGTTCTTAAACCCAACATCCAAGCATATATTACGTGCACATGTCGCATTAACCGCTCAGCATGTGACTGGTCAAAATGTATACCGAATTCGTACTTGACACAGTGTTACGCCAAAGCAATATATATTTGGAATACATTTTCAATGTCGGTACTACCAATCAACATGATTCTATGCACACTTTGAGGTTGAATGTTATTTCCATACCAGTTAATGGCATTTAACCAAGTTTTATTATGGGCAATTAATGCCTCAAGAGATGCACATTTTCAGAGTCATCAATGCTGCCAACCGTCGATAAATGCTTTCGAAACATTTGAAGTCTAGACTAATTAACTCATAATGCATTGAGCGAAATTCAAACTCTTCACACTGCCATGATTATTCATATTTAGAGTAAATATTTTATGTAATTGTTATTAGTAACTTATAAGTCTAAGTATGCTTATGGGTTCAATTTTTACTTCCATTCAAACAAATGAATTCATATAAAATGTTGTATGTATAATGTATGTTTCAAGATATATAACTATGTATATTTTCAGAGTCACCAGGGCTGCCAACTATCTATTAATGTTCTCAAGACTTTTGTACCTTAGACTAAATATCTCCGAATGTATTCGTGGTATCAATTTCGAAATGATAAAAGTATACAGTACTTTCAAAGTCCTCAGGCTGCCTACTGTCTAGTAACGTCCCTCCCCCCCCCCCAATCATTTGAGCCCTTGATTCAATATCTTTATGCATGTAAACATTATTGAAGGGTCCACGGGAAGAAGGGGGAATGTCAAATAATGTAAAATGTTCAGGAAACGAGTTTTAAACGGATTGTAGCGCGCAACGGTGATCCTGAAAATTCATAATTTGCACAGAAATAGAACTACCATAAAGAAAATTAGTGATATTATAGAAACCTATTGGTGTATCGTATGCCCAATGGAAAATAACAGCGACTTTAAATGTTCATGATCGCGACCAGGCATTTTATTAAAACGTTGTAGTGAATCATTCACAACATATTCCACAATTAAAACGAAACTTACTAAGAATGAAGTATCATATAAGACCCTTGCTGAAATAAGTCATAAAAATAAAACACTGAATACTAAGCGAGGCGGCCATATTGGAAATATAGAACGATAATGAATAACTCAAAGTATTTTTAAGATACAACAATGAAAATTTAAGTACTCCTATGACCAAGTCAAAATAACAGCGATTCCATACGTTCATAAAACTTGAATATCATTAACTCAAGGCGTAATAGCTCAATTAACAAAATTTAGAGAGGAGTTCCATACTATATAATAGCAAATTTAGAGAGGAGTACGATACTAAATATATCGCTACCATTATTTTAGTAAAATGACCCCGACTTAAGTGCACAGCAACCATCTTGCAATTATAAAATGCACAAACAAATAATTTTGTATATTTAAAGATACAATATGTTCGATTAGCATTAATGTCGAACCGTATAATGGCTTGGAGTGCCAAAGGACAACACCAACTCTGTATCTATTGCACAATTCACAGGAAACTTGATAAGGTGCAAGGCTTGCATTAATAGTAAGACTATCACACTGCATAACACGGAGTCGCTATTTGAATATACTGTAAGATATAACTATCATCAATCCACTATTTATTACAGTTAAAAGGACGAAATGCAGCAAACATGTAGTCTCACATAAGAGACTTTCTCTTCAGAAAGCGCAAAATAAACGATTCCATACAATCAAGATGGTGGATGGGCGTACTTTTCTGATGTTCCAATCAATTCCTCTGGATAACAAAACGGAATACGGCCTACAACGAAACTTATTAAACGGAAGTCTTATAAAGGATACAGCACTTAAAGTGCATTACAAGAACATTCTATTACACTTCTTAATAAGGACGAAGAGTTACATTCATAACCATGCAATTAGGAGAATGTACGCTATATGTTCTTTACTGAACATCTTGTTTGTAAGTTACTTTTCCAAAATAATTTCTCATAGGTTCTCACTTCGTCAGAGTATAAGGCACAAAATTTACATTGTAATGTGATAAAGACAATTCACCAGGTTGCAAGATATATGCGAAGAGAACCAGTTTTAAGATGTTCTAAAGTGTACAGTAGTACCGTAGAAGAAGTATATTCAGAAAGAATATTTCTCGTGCCAGTGATAGCATAACTCTCAGAAGCTGAGTCTAGTGCGTTAAGTCACGCGCCAATACTGCAATGAGGAGCTGAAATAAGCCTAGAGATCGAATGTTTGAATCCCGGCGTTGAAAACGACCACACCAGCTGTTTACTTCGCTCTGATTGGTGACTGCTCAGAGACTCATCACAACTCTCCTTCGTACAAGACAGCAAGTCCACTCACATACAGCTTAGCAGCCCTGAGCCGGCCAGACGGCAATTGAGCTGGAGACGTGTTCCTCAGGGCACAGGAATATCGAGATCCAAAGTTAATATTTTCTCACTGGAAGATAGATGTCAGCTGCTACAGAACCTGTATGACTCAAGTATATTATTATTTCACTCGTCTACGAAGCAGGTTATTCTGGCGAGAACGTGTAGATTCATTTCCTCCAAAGTAATGACAGAATGTAACGATAAAAAGTACATTGAGAAGCCGGTTCAATTTCCGCCACATGTGGAAACTTCATTTAAAACTCCAATGTAACGAATGTATTTCCGCGCTTGCCGTGGAGATACATAAATAAGAAAGAGGTTGTTATTTCTACCCTGCATTTTAATTCGGATTACTGCTCAATACTGCTCAGTCTAACAAGGTAGAAACAAGTGTCCCATATAATCGATGTATATAAAACCTATTTTGGAATTAATGGTGTTTGTTGATGTCGTTATTCATCCCTTGGACTCGCATATGTGTAATATTTATGATAACCTGTGGAATTATGATCACTGAAGTAGTGCTTCTAGGACGTATCTTCCACTATCTACTTGGCCACTAACAGGTCGTTGGCGGAAAATATTGTCCACAAAGATTCGTCCAAAAGCAGAAATTTAACCACTATTTCGTCCCGTACTAATTTTTCCACTCCACACAAAACCAATAGTTCATTCCTTTCAATAGCAGCACGAGTGTCGACAACTGGTGCTGAGAACCGCTAGCAATAGGTAGTAGGATTACCCTCAGTAAACTCGAAAATCTCCCTGATTTTTATCAAGATTTGTACGTACTAGGTACAAACCATCAATATACAAATTACTGGGTATACTCGTACTCGAGGTTGCACTATCGTTACAGTTACCTCAGTAAAACCCGCAAAAGACTGACTCAAATTTGAATAAACATTGTACGAAAGAGATACTCTCCACTAACACGCGATTTATGTAGTTTAATAGGATCTATTATTATCAATAGTAAACAATAGGAAGTGCCAACTTAACGGATGACTTTTATTAGTCCGTACTGGATTTGTTCAATGTGGACGAAACATTGACAAGAAAAATAATAATAATAATGTTATTGGTTTTACGTCTCTTTTAACTACACTGGATTTTAGAGACGCCTGGGTGCCGGAATTTTGCCCCGAAGGGGATCATTAACGTGCCAGTAAATGTACTGACACGGCTCCCTCGCATTTGAGCACCCTAAAATGCCAGATGACTGCGCCAGGTTTTGAACCTGCAACCTTGGGCTCAGCAAGCGAGAACGTTACCCCTGAGCCACGCAGCCAGACATGACTGGAAAAAAGGGAAGCACCAGGAACACATACAATTTATTGATTATGGCTTAGCTGGTTTCTGTACTGCCACCTGTAGGTAATAGTTAGAACCAATTTTACGGCTACTCCTAATTAACTCCTTACATATGTTGAAAATAGGCTCTTTAGTTCTTAACGGAACATCTTGTTCCTGATGCGGCTAAGTAGGCCCAGTCACAGCCCCCAGACAATGCTTATATTTCTTACGTGTGAGGGTGATAAGCTAGATATTAGTCCCCTTATTACAAGTATTTTCATTATTATGAATTATATTTCTTGCCAGAGCCACGAATCGAAACCGGAAACTCCGGGAAAGAAGTCTTAATCCGTACCAGTAAACCAGTGAAAGTGGTGGCAATGAAATAAAAACAAGTTAGCCGCCAAAATATGACGTTAAACATTTTTTGCTTCTAGGAAAATCTCCATAACTATTAATGTATTAACTAACGCACTGGGAGACGATACGTTCAAGTTATGCATAGTACAAGATGTAACACATTAGGGTAGTTCAGTAAGTTGGGGTGCCTGCAAATATCTAGCTTAGAAAAGCAGATCTGCAGTGGGACAATGGAGTTTAATGGCGACTTAATCTGCAGCTTTTGACTGAAGAGTATAGCAGTTTGCTATTCACCTAAAGCAGAGAAGTAACCAACACTTCAAACGTTTAGACTGCATGTCTCTTTTTCCAAAGCTCCTATTACTGTAGGAAGTCAAACTTACTGAGTTGTACGTATTTTTATACCCTGTATACAATAATAATAATAATAATAATAATGTTATTTTTACGTTCCATTTAACTACTGTGGCTTTAAGAGACGTTAGTGTGACGGAATTTTGCCCCTAAGGGGATCTTTTACGTGGCAGTAAATCTACTGACATGGAATTTGCGCCCCTTCAAATGCCAGCTGACTGCACCAGGATTCTATCCTGCAACCTTGGGCACAGCAAGTGGGAACGTTAACACTGCGCCAGGTCCCTTTACATACACTGAATCCTAGCCGTATACACTAAAGGTGGGTTTCTTGTACAAGTCTATAAGTCACAACAGTATCTAAATGCACACATGCTCATCCTTGTGCGTCTTGATCAATAGCCTATCTCCGTGTAAATGAATTCCACGATATTTTAGAGATCTTATCAGAGCATGTAACGCTAATTGGAAAACGTGCCTCGGGACCTGGAGATAAATACCATCCTGACATTTGCCAGGAGCTAGTGTGGAAAAATCTGGGGAAAATCGCATTCAGGATGGCGAATGTAGTGCTGGGATCAGAACCTACTGTACGATCTCCGAATGCCAGCCGTGGAGACCTCTCGAGTACGCTGTTGGGTGAGATTGGTAATGTTCAGGAGTCCATTTCACCATTAGCATCAGGTTGTTCACAAGGTTATCAGCGAGCACACAGATACGGCTGTCATCGGGGATATTGTGCTCTCAAAGAGCGGGTGAAGGTGAACGAGGGAAGATAGCGTGCTATCCATCAGCAGCTGAAAGCATTCACAATTTGATTACCGCCGTGGTTCACTCAAATAATATGACGGGAGAGAGTCGTAACAGAAGATACGGTATTCGCTGCTAGATACGTTTTCAAGGTATATGCAGTGCTGTGTTGCTATTATCATGGTCATGCAGCCTATGCACGAAATTTAAATGCTTTTCAGTCGGTCAACAAGATTGTACCCTTTGTAATCGGTATTATTCCCTAAACCTGAAGATAACTACATGAGATTAATAAATTATAATCTACTAGCTGTACCCGGCATGCTTTGCAATGAAAATCAAAGAAAGTGTTGGGGTTTTGACTTTGTTAGTTGCAGTGCTTTTGGATTCCCAATATTTTCTTCTTTTTCCGTTAACCACCTCTAAACTATTATAAAAAATAATTTACTATCTCAGAAACATTCACGGGAGCGTGATCAACAACTCACGAAAGTTACATCGCAATGAAATGAATGGTATATGAACGCATACGGGACTGCTGAAACGATTAGAGCGCCGTAACCCATTTGTTGAATATACTCGTACGCTACCTATTGTAAAATGGATTTACTAACTCGAAAACCTTTCCTGGCGTGTACACGACATCTCATTAAAGTTTCATCGCAATCGGATGAATGGCATCTGAACGCATACGGGATTTTGATTAAACGATTCACGCTGTCACTCATTAGTTGAATCTTCTTGTGCGCCACCCATTGAAAGACGGACTTACTAATTCTTGAACCTTCGCAGGACTGTACTCAGCTATCCAAAGTTTTATCACACTCGGATGAATGGTATATGATCGCATAAGGGACTTTATTGAAACGATTCACGCGCTGTTGCGTATTAGTTAAATCTACTCGTTTGCTACCAATTGTAAAATTGATTTACTAAATCAGAAACCTTCCCTGGAGTGTGCACAACAACTCACCAAAGTTTCATCTCTATCGGACGATTGTGTGTGAACGCATACGGGTCTTTGTCGAAACAATTCGCGAGTCGTCGCTCATTTG
This sequence comes from Meconema thalassinum, assembly GCA_946902985.2. Classification (NCBI taxonomy): domain Eukaryota; kingdom Metazoa; phylum Arthropoda; class Insecta; order Orthoptera; family Tettigoniidae; genus Meconema; species Meconema thalassinum. The sequence goes on along the minus strand of OX336390.1, from coordinate 263,663,526 downwards.
TTGAATCCATTCGTGCGCTACCTATTGTAACATGAATTTACTAAGCTAGAAATCTTGCCTGAAGTGTACACATCTCACCCACGTTTCATCGCTATCGGACAAATGGTATTTGAATGCATACGGGACTTTGTTGAAATTCTTCGCACGTCGTCGCTCATTTGTTGAATCTACTCGTGCGCTACCAATTGTTAAGTGGATTTACTAAGCCAGAAACCTTCCCTGAGTGTATACAACATCTCACCCAAGTTGCATCGCATTGGGGTGAATGGTATATGTGGGACTTTGTTGAGAGAAACGCATGCCATTTTGTTGAAGTTACTCGCGCGCCATCTATTGTTTATTGGATCTACTATGCCTATAACTTTTCCTGGCGTATGCACAACAACTCGCCGAAATTTGATTGCAATCGGATGAATTGTATATGAACGCATCACCAACCCTCATTTGTTTAAACTACTGATGCGCTATCTATTGTTGATTGGATTAACTATGCCTATAACCCAGTGGCGGCCGGTAATAAGGTTGCAGTGTTGCACAACGACCAGATTAATTCATGAAAAACAATTAATACCGCGATAATATTTTTAGTATTAAAAGCTATATGTTTCCTGTTATATGTATAGAAATTCATAATTCTGTTCTTTAATAATTCAGGAAATCTCATGGTAAGTTACAGTATTGTGAACTGACTGAGAAAACGAAGCGCGCCAGCCGTCTAGGAGCGCTCGTCCGTTTGGTCGCTGCCAGGCCCAAGCACCGGCCAGATCTCAATAGTGAAGGGTATGGCAGAGATGCTAGACCGGGTAAGCCCTATCCCAACAGTTAACTCGGCTGGTCGTTGCCAGCTCATTGCAACCAGGAAGCCGAGGCGCGGCCGGAGACATCCGAGACGCTCCGTCAACTGCCGATACTATGTTTTGCAATGTTGGGCGTACTTGTGACACTCACCCTCGTATATAACTTACATTGTTTTGTTCTCATGAAGGTTTTCATGTAGACTAACTTATATTCCATTTAATCCGATGAAAATATGATGTCTCTGAACTGCGGCATTCGTTATGAATGAGGTACCGGTACATCCGTTTTACCGCGCAATTGAATACAGTTTTCTCCGATATCAAGCTGTCCTATCACCTCATGGGCTCCGCAGGAGGGGGGGGGGGAGGGCACAAGGAGGCGCCGTGCCCCCCACCCCCTGAAATTGTTCATTGTCACACCAGTTTATTTCATAAATTGAAGTTACTGATGGTTAACTGATTTACATGTAGGGATAATTCCACAGTTTTATTTAACTTAGAAATTTTGGATTATTTGAGAATATCTTCAGTTACGGTATTTAGAAAATCGGCGAACTGGATTAACATTACCATTTTAATGAACTGCTTGATTTTTATTTCTGTCGGTAGGCCTACATGGTAATAACCTAACTTCGTTTGCCTATTTAAAATAAATGATTTATGACGATGATTCACAAAGAACTCCTATGGACAAAAACTCTGAACTAAAAACATATTCCTCCCATTCATGCCATAAAGATCATGTGCCCAACGGTTTAAGCGCAGCCAAATAATGAATATCACGAAGCAAGTAAGAAATGAAACGCAAATTGCGCGGGGGTGTACGTCTCAAATACACCTAGTGACGAGGTAATGAAATGAAAATCATATTACTCCCCCACCCTTGAAAAAATCCTGCGGGTGCCCATGTACCAACTTAACCCCCCCCCCCCTTAATGAAAATAGCGCAACACCCAGAACAATTATCCATCAGCCGCCACTGCTATAACCATCCCGGAAGTGTGCCAAACAACCCACCTAAATTTGGTCGCAATCGGATAAATTGTAGGCTATATGAACGCATCGCCAACACTCATTTTTTTAAAATACTCGTGCGCTGTCCATTGTAAATTGGATTGACTATGCCTGTAATGATTTCGGAAGTGTTCCCAACAACTCACCCAAGTTTCATAGCAATCGGATGAAAGGTATATGAACGCATACGGGACTTGGTTGAAACGATTCGCGTGCCGTCGCTCTTTTGTTGAATCTACTTGTGCTATACTTATTGTAAAGGTGATGTATTAAGCCAGAAACCTTCCCTGATGAGTACACAAAATCTTACCCAAGTTTCATCGCTATCGGACGAATGGTATATGAACGCATACGGGACTTTCTTGAAACGCTTCGCGCGACTTCGCTCATTTGTTGAATCTACTTGTGCGCTACCTATTAAAAATGGATTTACTAAGCATAAAACTTTCCCTGGAGTGTACAACTCACCCAAGTTTAGTCGCTATCGGACGAATGGTATATGAACGCCTATGGGACTATGTTGAAACACTTCGCGCGTCGTCGCTCATTTGTTCAATCTACTTGTGCGATACCTATTGGTAAGTGGATTTACTAACCCAGAAACATTCCCTGAAGTATACACACAATATCACCCAAGTTTAGTCGCTATCAGACGAATGGTATATGAACGCATAAGGGACTTTGTTGAAACGCTTCGCGCGTCGTCGTTCATTTGTTGAATCTACTCGTGCGCTAATTATTATAACATGGATTTACTAAGTCAGAAACCTGGCCTGTAGTGTACACAACCTCTCACCCAAGTTTCATCGCAATCGGACGAATGGTATGTGAACGCATACTGATCTTTGTTGAAACGCTTCGCCCGTCGTCGCTCATTTGTTGAATCTACTTGTGCGATACCTATTGTTAAGTGGATTTACAAAGCCAGAAACCTTCCCTGTAGTGTACACAACATCTCACCCAAGTTTCATCGCTATCAGACGAATGGTATATGAACGCATACGGGACTTTGTTGAAACGCTTCGCTTGTCGTCGCTCATTTGTTGAATCTACTCGTGCGCTACCTATTATAACATGGATTCACTAAGCCAGAAACCTTGCCTGTAGTGTACACAACCTCTCACCCTAGTTTCATCGCTATCGGACTAATGGTATGTGAACGCATACAGGACTTTGTTGAAATGCTTCCCCCGTCGTCGCTCATTTGTTGAATCTACTCGTGCGCTACCTATTGTTAAGTGGATTTACTAAGCCACAAACCTTAACTGAAGTGTACAGAACATCTCACCCAAGTTTCATCGCAAAGGGATGAATGGTATATGAACGCATGTGGGAAGTTCTTGAGACAAACGCACGCAATTTTGTTGAAGCTACTCGCGCGCCATTTATTGTAAATTGGATTTTTTACGCCTATAACTTTTCCGGGACTGTGCACAACAACTCACCAAAATTTGATCGCACTCAGACGAATTGTATATGAACGCATCGCCATTACGCAATTGTTTTAAATACTCGCGCGCTATCTAGTGTCAAATGGATTAACTATGCCTATGATCATCCGGGAAGTGTTTACAACTACTCACCAAAATTTGATCGCAAACGGATGAATGGTTTAAGAACGCATAAAATACGAACACACAGACATTCCTTTTTAGCCCATTTTCAATTTTGAAAAAATAGGCTTATGAGATCACCTTTTGTCCGTGTGTGTGTGCGCGTGTCTGTGTGTGTGTGTGTGTGTGTGAGGAGTGTGTGTGTGTGTGTGTATGTGTGTGTCTAATAAAATCTAAACGACTGGAGCGATTTCAATGAAACTCGGTAAGTTCATAGCATTATTACGGGCGACCCCGACCATGCCCTTCAAATTTTGTTACGTCTCACCAATTCAACATGGCGGCTGTGCGAAATATTTCACCAGCATTCAATATCTCGGACACTATTAGGGATATCACCGTGGAATTTTGTATGGTGACAGAGGGAACTACTAGAAGTTCACTTATGTGACGTTTGAAAACCTGGTAACTACAAAACCAACATGGCGGCCAAGCGAATTTGCGACTTTTAAATAGACGTTTCTCGCGAGTTAACCAACCAAACGCAATGAAACTTGGTACAGTATATATTTATACACATTTTAATGTACCGACATCTAACTTCGTTCAATTGTTTACATAACCACAATATGGCGGCTGTGCGAAGTATTTCACCGGCATTCTATATCTCTGAAACGATTACCGGTATCACCCTGAAATTTTGCATGGAGATAAAGGGCACTACTGGAAATTCAGCTATGAGACTTTCAAAAACCGGTTAACTACAAAACGAACATGTCGGCCAAGCGAAGTTGAAAGTTTTAAATAGACTTTTCTCGCAATTTAATGAAACTTGGTAGAGCAAATGTTTATATACATTGTAATGTTCTGGTATGTAATTTAGTTCAATTATTCACATAACCACAAGATGGCATTTGTGCGAAATTTTAAAATCTCGTTTTTACTTCTGATGTACTAATCATGCGATTGAAGTTTGAATACTACACGCACACAATAGTCCTCATGTAACAGTACATAACTCTTAAGCCCTACATATATAAAAGTCCAACATGGCGACCACCCGAAATATTTAGACGGTTCTCAATATCTACGAATCTATTACAGCAATCAAACTGAAATTTAGTATGTTAATAGGGGCAATTAACATTAGTAGGATAAATGAAAATAGGCGGTATATTTCTTCACGGAACTACTTGCTATATAATGTTTTCAGGTTGAGGGTATAACACCCATTACAATGGGTACAATCGTGTTGACCGACTGAAAACCATTTACGATTCGTTTACTATGGCAACACTGAAGAGTGGCTTCCAACACGATAATAGCCTGGATACTTGGGTACATGGAATCTGCCTGATAACCTGTATCACTGTGATGGTTATAGAAGTGTTGTTTTTGTTGATTCTCTTAGGGGCTTTGTGACATCGTAGTCATGTAGCCCCATGTACTTGGGTGTGTTTAGATTTTTTATTTAGTCAATTTACCCTCTAGGTTGGTGGTTCCCACGGACTCAGCGAGGGAACTCACCACTACCGCCTCTATGGGCAGTGTCCTGGAGCTTGGAACATCTGGTCGTGATGGATACAACTGGGGAGGTGTGATCAGCACTTCGCCCAGGCGGCCTCACCTGCAAAGTGAACAGAGGCCTCATGAGGGATGGGAAGGGATGGAAGATTGGGATGGATAGGCTAGGAAGAGGGAAGGAAGCGGCCATGGCCTTACAGTAGGTACCATCCCGGCATTTGCCCGAAGACGAAGTGGGGAAACCACGGAAAACCACTTCGAGGATGGCTGAGGTGGGAATCGAACCCCCTCTACTCATTTGGACCACCCGAGGCTGAGTAGACCCCGTTCCAGTCCTCATACCACTTTCCAAATTTCGTGGCCGAGCCGGGAATCGAACCCAGGACCTCCGGGGCGGCAGCTAAGCATGCTGACCGCTACGCTACGGAGGCGACGTGTTTAGAATATGTCTGATAATCTGTGTCACTGTGGATGTCTGTAATAGTGAACTGGCAATTGAGGTAGGATTTCGGTAGGAAGCGGACGTGACCTTAAGTTAGGTACAATCCCAACATTTGCCTGGAGAGGAAGTGTGAAACCACGGAAAACAACTTCCAGGATGGCTTAGTAATCGAACCAGTCTCTCCCCAGTTTTGCCTCACGAGGATGAGTGTACCTCGTTCCAGCCCTAAGACCAGAATTAAATCTCTTGGCAGAGCCGGGAATCGAACCCGGGCTTCCGTGGTGACCGCCAATAATGCTAGTCACTACGCAACGAGGTGGACGTATGATAGTGTGTGTATTTGTAATTTGGGGATGGGATTTGGGTAGGGGGCATCAAATGAACCTGCATCCCAATGGCGAACTCATTTTGAAGTTTTATTCTACTGATATGATATGAACTATTCATTGCCATCTTCATTTTACCATCTGAATTATGCCACTATCCCTGTAAATAGCTACGGAATAGCTGACTTTACACAGATATAGACTATAAATCTACTGTAGTTCGCATTACCTTAAATAAGTTACCAAGGATGAATAATTTCAGTCGGGTTGGTTGGTTCCTCAGTTTAGGGGCTGCTCAACGCGGTCATGTAGCCCCGTGTACTTTGGGTGTGTGTAGAATCTGTCTGATAACCGGTGTTAATTGTGATGACTGTATTAGTGTGTGTATCTGTTTTTTAATTTAAGTACTGCAACTTAGAATTTTTCAAATTGTTCCTACTTTTGCCGCCAAGCGCCACCGTCAACGACTACTAGGCCAAGTTCAGAAATTAGCTACTAGACGCCACCGCAGTCGGCTCATGGCAACGAACGTAGAAACCTAAGAACGTTGTTTACATTCTTAACTTATCCAATTTAGCTTCACACAGGTGCAATTAGTGGAAGGTTCTTTAACAAGCCATAAATCTATGACATGGGACCGCCAGCTTTACTTCCCCTCCGAAGGAAGGCATACTGAGGGATTTTTAACGCTCTTAAAAAATCCGACGGCTTTGGCCGGGTTTGAACCCGCTATCTTGGGCATAGAAGCTCAGCATGCTACCGACTACGCCACCGAAGCCGCCATTATTTCAGTTGCTACGAAGTGGGGAAGTAGATAGGCTGCTAGCCTTTGCCCTGAATGGCTCCGGGTTCTATTCCAGTCTAGGTGTATGTGACGTGTTCTTTAATATCATCGTCATTACGATACGCAGATCACCTACGTGCGTGAAATAAATCAAGATCTTCACCAGGCCTCCCCGAAGGTCAGATGCCACTATTGTTGCAAACATAGTAATTTGTAGGAATACATTGACTTGCTTGTGTTAAACCTCAGTAGATTACTGTAACAGCTAGTCTCCAGATGAGCTGAGGTTACAGCCCCTTTGAGAATACTGTTTGTAGCCACGTTCACAGACCAACACGCGCTACAGTTTAACACATTATTTGAACCACAAGTGCGCAAAGAGGGAAGCTTGAAGACCATTAGCCCAACGGTTAATTAACTCCCAAGGATTGTGTTAAATAGAAATTAGGGCATTACAACAGCGCAATGGAGTAAATTGTATTGCACCTCATTGATTGTCTTACAGAAAATATCAAATTATACACACGGCAAGGAAGCCATAATATAATCTCTACTTAGTATAAAACAAAGTCTCCGATTCCTGTTTGTTACGGGTAAACTCGAGAACCACTGGATGGATTTTGATGCGGTTTCCACCATTCTGTAAAGGATATCTCGAGGATTATTTCTGTAGAAAATAATTTATTTATGATCAAAGGAAGCCGAGCAGTAACGATTTCAGTGGAAAAGTCGAAAAAAACTGGCGTCCGAGCGCTTTGTAAGCTTACGCTGGGCAAACGGTTAAAATATTTAAATACTATGAGTGTAAGAATTGTTCAGCATGAAAAGTTCTACAAAAAAAGTCCGCGAGAGCATATGTCTATCTTCAATACATCGCCCACTATAAGCGTTTTTACGTTTTTTTCTTCCGACCATGTCCATTCACCTACTGAGGCGACAGAGTACGAGCTAGCTAAGGGCGAGTCTATCATCTCTGTTACAGCCTTGCTAGCGGGCGAACCTATTGCCCCAGATAGAAGCTAGCAGCAAACCGTCCAGTCGTGTTGAGGTAATACTCCTGAGAAGGGTGGTTGTGTTTGGAGTTTCCCTGGAAGTGTAAATCGGGGTTTCTTCATTTCGCCTGTGAAACACAGTCAAGTTAAGATTGGACGGAAGGGGGATTTGAGTTTCATTCACCTCGCAATTCCCTGGAAGTGCCACTCTCATTTCGCCTGTGAACTTTTCGTTCCGAAAAATTCACAGTCAATTTAGATTGGACGGAAGGAGGATTATATTATATTATAATTTAATATAATATAATATAATCAGTACGGATATCTACAAACATTTGTGCTATCAATGGAAAATGTATTTGTAATCTAGGATGGGGGATTTGTGTTTCTTGCGCCTCGCAAGAATTCGTTATAATTAATAGTCCAATCAGTGATTTAAGTCATCATGCCAAGACGTAAAACGGATATAGGTCCAAGTTCATTGACATCGAAAAAAATGCGCTTATCACGTAGCAATGAAACAGAGCAACAAATAATTTCTCGATTGTCACAAGAGAGAAAAAGAATGGCTTCACAAAGACAAAGGGAGTCATTCGCACAAGTTCCTTTGACACAGGGAAGAAATGTTCATGGTGTGTGGTCCGATAAAGAGAATTCTGCTATGAATTATGATTCCTCCATAAATTATATAAATGATGCTTCAGTATCTTTTGGTATAATGCCTGTTGTCTGCCAATACTGTTCAGCTCAAAAATGGAAAGAGGAATCAAAATGTATGTTGTTTGCAGGGAAAATTAAAACTAAATGGATTTCTTCTCCCTCCCGAACCTTTGCATTCCCTTCTGACAGGAAACCACCCTAAGAGTAAAGAATTCATGAAGCACATACGTCATTATAATAATGCATTTCAAATGACCTCCTTCATGAGTACACAAGTAATCGAACGTGGCTTCATGCCGACATTTAAGGTACAAGGACAAGTGTACCATTTGGCCGGCAGTCTGTATCCTCTTGAACCTAATGATCATACGTTCCTACAGATTTATTTCATAGCGGACCCATAAATACAAGCTTCTACTAGATGCAGCATCATTACACAACCTCTTAATAATGGCTTAGTGAGGTCTTTGCAAGAAATATTATACTGTTATGATAAATACGTGCAATCTTTCAAAGCAGCGATTGCTAGTGTCCCACCTAACGTAATGGATTTCGATATTGTTATCCACGCCGATAAAATTCCTGTCGGTGAACATCGCGGCCAGTTTAATGCACCTACTACGAGTGAAGTAGCTGTTGTAATAGCTGGGCAACAGTTTGACAGAAGGGAGATAGTATTACGTAGTCGAGATAACAACCTTCAGCAAATTCCTGAAATTCACAGATCGTATGATAGCTTGCAATATCCTGTAATATTATGTAGAGGCGAAGACGGCTATTCCATTAATATTTCGCAACATGACCCGATCAATGGGCAACCGATACGTAAATAGGTGTCATGCATGAATTATTACCGTTATAGAATAATGACGAGACTTACTGATTTCAATACAATACTTAGATTTGGAATGCTACTAAACCAGTATTTGGTAGATATGTATGCTAAAATTGAATCGAAACGTTTAGCCTACATATGAAATAATCAGACAAAACTACATCCATTTGCAAGATGCTTTGCGGGAAAATGAACATGTTGGAAATATCGGTCAGTTGGTCATATTGCCGTCTTCATTTACAGGAGGGCCAAGGTATCTTCATGAAAGAACACAAGATGCGATGAGTTATGTCAGAAAATATGGTAAACCTGATTTGTTCATTACACTTACCTGTAATTCTAACTGGAGTGAAATTAAAGAAAATCTCCCCGAAAATACATCACCACAAAACAGATACGATATAATGAACAGGATATTTCATTTGAAAATTTAAAAATTAATGTTCCTAATTAATAAAGAGAACATTTTTGGCCAAACTCGCTGCTACATGTACACTGGCGAATGGCAGAAACGTGGCTTGCCTCACATCCATCTTTTACTATGGTTGCATAATAAGATTAGACCAGAACAGATAGACAGTGTAATTTCTGATGAGTTACCCAATAAACAATCCGATCCGACATTACATGATATCGTGTCAAAGCAGATGGTTCATGGTCCATGTGGTGCTTTAAATGCAAATTCGCCTTGCATGCGTGAAGGAGTTTGCACCAAAAGGTATCCAAAACATTTCCAAAACTGCACATCTACTGGTAATGATGATTATCCCAAGTACCGTAGGTTGTCACCTGATGACGGCGGAGAAACTGCAACTCTCAGGAACAATGAAATAGATAACCGATGGGTGGTTCCCTATAATCCGGTTCTCCTTAAAATTTTTGATGCGCACATCAACGTCGAATTATGTAATTCCGTCAAATCCATTAAATATGTATGTAAGTACATAAATAAAGGCAGCGATCAGGCTACTTTCAGCATTCAATCTACAAATGAGGTTCAACAATATCAATCTGGAAGATATATTTGCACCTCCGGGGCAGTGTGGCGAATTTTATCGTTCAGTGTACGTGAAAGAGCACCTACAATCACTCACCTTGCAGTCCATTTAGAAAATGGTCAACGCGTATATTTCACTGAAAATACTGCCTCTGATATTGCCAATATTCCTCGTGATACTACGCTAACAGCATTCTTTAAGTTGTGAGCAGGTGACGATTTTGCGAAGACTCTTACTTATGACGAGGTTCCAAGTTATTACACTTGGAATCAAACTAACAGAAAATTTCAACGGAGGAAACAGGGTGAGCCGGTTGATGGTTACGATGACATTAAAAGAACTGATGCACTTGGACGAGTGTATGTAGTCCATCCCAACAACAGTGAATGTTTTCATCTAAGGATGTTACTTCATATTGTCAAAGATCCTGCTTCTTTTCATTTTTTAAGGGCTGTAAAAGGAATAAGTTACGACTCATTTCAGGAAGCATGCAGAGTCAAGGGATTGTTGGAAGATGGTTCTCACTGAGAAAACACATGATCAGAAGCTGCTCTGTGTAGTTCGGCAAGTTCATTTAGATATTTGTTTTCCATCATTATCGTCTTTTGCCAAGTTCCGGGTCTATTAGGTCTTTGGAATAATCACCGGGAGAGCATGCCAGAAGACATATTGGTCGGAAAGCGAAAAGAGGCACCATTACAAGAATTAAACTATGACATACGTGTGTTCGATGAAGGGCTGACTGAAGTCAACAAAATAGTGCAATCCATTGCTAACAAATCTATCATAGATTTTGGACTTCCACTCCCAAATAACTATAACTTACAGCCAAACAATAATAAGTACTTCAGCGATCGTCCTCGGCTCTTTCAAACCGTTACTCAAGAAGAACACTGTCTGAACCACGATCAGAAACAAGCTTATGACACCATCATATCTAGCATCACTGAGAAGGAAGGTAAGATATTTTTTCTCGATGCCCCTGGAGGCACAGGCAAAACGTTCTTGATTAATTTGTTGCTCGCCAAAGTGAAGTCTGGTGGTAATATTGCTCTTTCCGTCGCATCATCTGGAATTGCAGCCACTCTTTTGGAAGGTGGATGAGCAGCACATGCAACATTTAAACTTCCCTTGAAAGTCAGCAGTAATGATGGAAGCGTATGTAATATTTCAAAACAAAGTAACACTGCCAGTTTAATCCAAAATTGCTCTTTAGTAGTATGGGATGAGGCTACAATGTCGCACAAAACTTCCATTGAAGCTGTAGACAGGACTTCGCGTGATCTAAGGGATCGGAACACACCTATGGGTGGCTGCACAGTTTTGTTCGCCGGAGATTCTCGTCAAATCTTACCAGTTGTTACCAGAGGAACGAGAGCCGACGACGTGAAAGCTTCATTAAAAAGATCTTACATCTGGCCAGATATAACAAAATTGGCACTCAAAACTAACATGAGAGTACTCTTATCTTCAGAAGATAATAGTCTGTTTGCTAATTCGTTACTTAGAGTCGGACATGGAGATTTACCGGTCATTGACGGGAAAATTACCCTTAGTCACGATTTCTGTGTTTTAGTAAGCAGCATTCAAGAATTGATTGATAGCGTTTATCCTCAAATCCATGACCTATCTAACACGTCTCATTTATGGTTTAAAGAAAGAGCAATATTATCGCCAAAAAACGAACAAGTTGTGAAAATTAATGACTTGGTGTTCTCGAAATTCACTGCCCAGGCTCAAGTATATTACTCAGTAGACGCAGTAGTCGATAGTGAGGAAGCTGTTCATTACCCTTCAGAATTCCTAAATTCTTTACTTCCCTCTGGCTTGCCACCACACAAGCTTATTTTAAAAGTGGGAGTGCCTATTATATTGTTACGTAATTTACACCCACCAAAATTATGCAATGGGACGCGATTGGTTGTGAAAACTTTGAAAAACTGTTTCATTGAAGTAACTATCTTAACTGGCTGTGGTACGGGAGAAACGGTATTAGTACCCAGAATTCCTATGATTCCTTCAGATTTGCCTTATCATTTCAAACGAGTACAATTCCCAGTAAGAGTCTGCTTTGGCATGACTATAAACAAAGCACAGGGTCAGACACTTAGCGTGACTGGAGTTGATCTCAGTGGAGAATGATTTTCTCATGGACAGCTTTACGTGGCTCTATCGCGTGTTACATCAAACCGAAATCTTTTCGTGTCCACTGCTGGAGGGAAAACGACTAATGTCGTATACAAGGAAATCTTATAAGACCTCGGTTAAAAGTAGCTTATCACCTTGCATTCATCACTGTTCCCGGGCGAAGCCGGGGAGGGTTGCTAGTATAATATAATGTAATATAATAGCCGGACCCGTGGTGTTGGGATAGCGCGCCTGCCTCTCACCCGGAGGCCCCGGGTTCGATTCCCGGCTCCGTCAGGGATTTTCGAAACTGACGTGAGGGCTGGAATGTGGTACACTCAGCCTCGTGAGGACAATTGAGTAGCTGTCTGTCAGTGAGGCAGCACCCCGGTCACGAAAACCTAGAATAGCGGCCAAGGGGACGCGATGCGCTGACCACGCGTCACCCCAATATTTGCAGGCCAAATGGCTGGGCATCGGTCGCTTGGTACGCCTGGGCCCTTCACGGGCTGTAGTGCCAGGGGTTATTATTATTATTATTATTATTATTATTATTATTATATAATACTAGAAGACCCCTGCTGCTCCGCAGCATTCACTTCAACAATCCTACAGCACTTCTGTCCATATGACATTTGCATGTCTTCATGCTAGTGACCTGAACAGACATTTACGGTACCGTCGCTTATGGGTAAATGATGAAGTAGACTTATGAGATCAAATGTGTGGGTGTCTGCCTGTCCTCTGTGTGTGTGTCCCACTATTTACCCTGCGTAAGTTTAAAAGGCGCACGGAGGTCAGGCCGAGGTGAACAGCTAACTCCAAACACATAAGCTATACTCTTCTCTGAAGAATTAACTCGACACGACTCGGCAGTTTGATGCTGGCTGAAGCTAGGGTGATAGGTCGCTCGCAAGCTCGTAAACTCACTCTGAAGCTAGTAATTTAAATTTCCACTGAATGGAGATTGCTGGAAGAAAGGAAAACGTAAAAACACTTACAGTGGTCGATGTGGGAGCTGTCGCGGACTTTCTTGCAGAACTTTTGCTGCTGAACAATTCTCAGAGAATATCGATTTTTTTTAAAGACACATGGACGTTAGGTTTTTCTTCATCTCAATTCACTGAAATCGTAAATGCTCGGCTTCTTTTGGTCATAAATAAATGTTTTTCTACCTAATCCTTCATCGAGAAATCCTTTACAGAATGGTGAAAACTGCATCACAATCCATCAAGTTGCTCTCGAGGTTACACGTTACATCCAAGAATTGGGAACTTAGTTTTATAGAGATATCCACACAATTTAAGGCTACAGCAGTACAAATTGGTGTTTTGTCTACTTATGAACAATGGTATAAATTTAAAATAGAAGATGGGTCTCTTATATTTGAATTTAGAGATGTAACTCTTGGTTAACATATAGAGGTGTGCAAATTAATAGAATTAAATAAATAATTTTAATTAGTCGTAATTACTTTTATTCAAAATAATTTTATTGACCAACTTCTTTTGTTGTCCTACTTAGTAGTGTTTCCTCACCCGTGGAATTACACCTTTTCCCATAAGAAATTGCGTCTGGAAACTTTCAGGTTATTGGATTCCGAGGGATATCTGAGCTGGGTCCATTTTCAATTTTTCTTGACTTTAGAATTCAAGTCAGGTGATTTCAATGCATAGTTCATGAATCTTTGAATAGTTCAATGGCGTTCATCAGTTAAAAGACCCCAAATCCCTCCGCTCTAAATTCACGCGTAAAGTAGAGTGAAGTAATAAAAACGAAACGTGTGGCATTTTGCATTTGCAAGGATCCTCTCTAAGTGGAGATTCTAAAAAATCATTTTAATTTGAGTTTCTCAAATGAAAATATAATTAGGAGTCTTGGTTAAACATTTGAAGTAATTTCATCGCCTTGTAAACATTCTTAGTGCATTAAACCGTGAAAAGTAAAAATGCAATTTTGGAAAACTGACATCGAATCTAATAATTTGCACATCTCTGTAAAGACAGCTATCGACTCCACCCCTACAGATAGAATAGTAAATAAAGGTGATTGATGAAAAATGAAAAGATAACTCACACAGAAGGAATTAATATTTATTAAGCTGTAAATTTGATTGAGTATATCTTTGTTATAGAACTGAGGGAATGAAATAACAGGATGTGGGGTAGTAATCACCGATGTAGGACAATAGTATTTTTTTTACCATTACCTCAGGACAGTTATCGTATTAGGGATGCGGACGTCCTTGTATAATTGTTAATTAATCTGTGCCCCGTTTGCTGAGGTCTGTGCTCCTCCGCAACATTCGTTTCAAAATTCTAATAGTACTTCCTTCCAGTCGACATTTGCTGTTCGTTTGCCTTTTGGTTCTATTTGAACTTTGACGTCATGAAAGGATTTTGCTCGCGATAATGCGGCATACAGTAAAGTTGTCCGTGACTAAACACCGGTTGAGGTAAATAAATGCCTACTTGATCTAGTGTTTGACCTTGAGCTTTATTGATAGTTATACAAAAAGCCAAACGTACTGGAAACTGCCTCCTTTTGAAGGAAAATGGCATAGAAGTATCTGATGGCGTAAGGTCAAGGCGAGGGAGTAGGACAATGTTTCCAACATTTACGCCAGTAATAATTTCCAAGTATAAGCAATTGTCATGCATCTTCCAAACCAACAGTCTAGTACCGTTCAACAGACCTTGGGTAACATTAATATTTCTCAACAAAATCACAATTGAGCCTTCTTTTAGTCGAAGGATATGAGGTGGCAATCCACTTATGCCTATGCTGTCTAAAAATTCTATTGGGAATTGTAGAAGTTCACTCTCATCTTCGGTAATCAAATTATTCACACTGATGTAAGTTCTCGATGATCCTGGGATTAGGTCTAAAACTTTGTCATGATTTCTTTACAATGTTCATATTTAGGTGCTAAAATCGCTATTTTTGAAAATCGTGAAATATTTTTCAGCGTGGGACTAATTCTGAATTTTCTCCATCTACATGAGGGTATTCACCGTTAACAATTTGTACGAAGAAGTTTGCTAAGTCACGTTGATCTGTATCCGCTCGCATATTTTTGTTGAGTTTAAAAATTTTGAATAATGGCCACAGAGGAGAGTACCTTACTGACATTTGGACTGATGCTGCTTTAGATGCGTGAGGCACAACAGGCATTACCTGCCTAAAATCTCCACCTAATATGATAATTTTTCTTCCGAAAGGCACGTCGTTATTCATGATGTCCTTGAGCAACCGATTTACACACATCAACGCGTGCTTATTAGCCATAGAGGCTTCATCCCAGATGATTAGTTTTGCTGAACGAATATAAAAAAGTCCTCTCGGAACGCCGGAAGGCGGAGGTAGATTTCACCGGACAAACTTGGGGATAGGCGAAAATAGGCAGAATATGCAGGTTTTCGTAGAAGGATCAGACCTCATTTATTGCGTGAAAGTATTTTATAATTGGAGATTAATTAACTTTGTTTTTCGTCATTTTATGCATATTTTAAACATTCTATTGTCTTATGATGACGGTAATCTTCTTGTCATTTGGAGTCCATTTTTATACTAGTGGTCACACTGTTCTTATGCAAGGTTTCGACACTGATATGTAACTATGTAACGGTCTGTTACTTCTTCACGCAAAATTATATCTCCCGCAGAGATGTTGGTTGGTTCCTCAGTTTAGGGGCTGCGACAACGCGGTCATGTAACCCCGTGTACTTTGGGGTGAGTGTAGAATCTGTCTGATAAACGGTGTGAATTGTGATGGCTGTATTAGTCTGTAATTCAGGTAAGGAATGCAGACGCTCAATTTCAAGCAGTAGTTCCTAATGTTGCTACCAGATACTACCGTCAACGACACCTAGCTGTGAACTTGGCTACTAGATGCCACCGCAATCAGCAACTCGCAACGAACGTTGGAACCTCCCCTCCAAAGAAAAGCATACTGAGGGATTTTTAGCGCTCTTAGAAAATCCGACGACTTTGGCCGGCTTCGAACCCGCGACCTTGGGCATGCTACCAGTTACGTCACCGAAGCCGCTTCACACTTAGTCAGATGGAAATCTGAATCTGATCTCGCGCAAGTGCGTTGTCATGGCAACGTCTGATGGCTCATCCCTCATCAATTTAGTAGTGTTGCCATGGCAACCACTGATAGCTCTTGGCATTTTCTTATAATTCCGAAATCATATCAAAAATTCTTTCAGACAAAATTTTTAGGTAATTATTAGGGGAATATTGTCCATTTTGTACGGTTTTGATATTGTGCCTATTAAGAGAGATATGATTAATGTTTCCCGGAAAACCCACTTTTTCCCACCCCTTTGGTCAATGGTTGGTGCTATAAAAAAACTCTTCAAACATAAATTTTTGAGCTTTATCCGGCACATAGTATGAACTTTGAACGGATTCGATATTTCACATATTAAGAGAGTTATAGCAATATTTAATTTTTTCGAAAAAAGTCCCCCATTTTCATCCCCTTCGACCGATTTAGCCCAGCAACGAACTCGACCGAGATTTTATGGGTATACATATTCGGTAAGAAATTCAAAGTGATTGGTGCAAAATTACGGCAGTTATCGTGTCCACAAGAAACTGATATATATATATAAACTTTTGAACTGACGGTGGTTTTGGGGTCTGGGGGATGTGAAACGCGAAGATATGTCGAAATTTCCCGGAAATCAAAACATGGTACCCATTGCAATAGTTAGCTTTCTAATGAAATCTACCTAAAAAACTACCATCAACGACACCTATCTGTGAACTTGGCTACTAGATGCCACCGGAACCATCAACTCGCAACGAACGTTGGAACTTCTCCTCCGAAGGAAAGCAAACTCAGGGTTTTTTAGCGCTCTTAGTAAATCCGACGACTTCAGCCGGGTTTGAACCCGCGACCTCGGCCATAGAAGTTCAGCATGCTACCAGTTCCGATACCGAAGTCGCTTCCCACAGACATATGAAAACTGAATGTGATCTCGTGCAGTGGCGTTGTCATGGCAACTGCTGATGGCACATCCCTTATCAATAAAAGTAAAGTTGTCATGGCAACCTCTCTTGGCACTTGGCATTTTCTTATAATTTAAATCATTTTGCTCACCCCGTGGCGTAATGGTGGGTCATATCAAAAATTCTTTCAGACAAAAGTTTTAGGTAGCCTAATTATTGGAGGAATATTGTCCATTTTGTACGGTTTTGATATTGTGCCTATTAACAGAGATATGATTAATGTTTCCCGAAAAACCCACTTTTCCCATCCCTTTGGTCAATGGTTGGTGCTATCAAAAAACTTTTCAATCATAAATTTTAGGGCCTTGTCCGACACATAGTATGAACTTTGAATGGATTCAATATTTAGATTTTATGGGTATACATATTCGGTAAAAAATTCAAAGTGATTGGTGCAAAATTACGGCAGTTATCGTGTCCACAAGAAACTGATATACATATATATATATATAAATTATATATAAATTATATATAAACTTTTGAACTGACGGTGGTTTTGGGGTCTGGGGGATATGAAACGCGAAGATATGTCGAAATTTTCCGGAAATCGAAACATGGTACCCATTGCAATAGTTAGCTTTCTAATGAAATCTACCTAAAATACTACCATCAACGACACCTATCTGTGAACTTGGCTACTAGATGCCACCGGAACCATCAACTCGCAACGAACGTTGGAACTTCTCCTCCGAAGGAAAGCAAACTCAGGGTTTTTTAGCGCTCTTAGTAAATCCGACGACTTCAGCCGGGTTTGAACCCGCGACCTCGGCCATAGAAGTTCAGCATGCTACCAGTTCCGATACCGAAGTCGCTTCCCACAGACATATGAAAACTGAATGTGATCTCGTGCAGTGGCGTTGTCATAGCAACTGCTAATGGCTCATCCCTTATCAATTAAAAGTGAAGTTGTCATGGCAACCTCTCTTGGCACTTGGCATTTTCTTATAATTTAAATCATTTTTCTCATCCCTTGGCATAATGGTGGGTCATATCAAAAATTCTTTCAGACAAAAGTTTTAGGTAATTATTGGAGGAATATTGTCCATTTTGTACGGTTTTGATATTGTGCCTATTAACAGAGATATGATTAATGTTTCCCGAAAAAAACACTTTTTCCCACCCCTTTGGTCAATGGTTGGTGCTATCAAAAAACTTTTCAATCATAAATTTTAGGCCCTTGTCCGACACATAGTATGAACTTTGAATGGATTCAATATTTCAGATATTAAGAGAGTTATAGCGATATTTCACCTTTTCGAAAAAAGCGTCCCATTTTCACCCCCTTTGACCGATTTTTCCCATTAACGAACTCGACCGAGATTTTAAGGGTATACATATTATGTAAAAAATTCAAAGTGATTGGTGCAAAATTACGACAGTTATCGTGTCCACAAGAAACTGATATACATATATATATACATACATAAATTATGTATAAACTTTTGAACTGACGGTGGTTTTGGGGTCTGGGGGATGTGAAACGCGAAGATATGTCGACATTTTCCGGAAGTCGAAACATGGGACCCATTGCAATAGTTAGCTTTCTAATGAAATCTACCTAAAACCTTCCTTGCTGTTAACTTTTATTCCTGATACAGAACTTTCATGTAAATGTAGAGGTAACTTGAACTGGCTGTGTATAGTGCGCTCCTGAGGTAGTAACATTGCTGCAATACCAGTCCATGCAACAGAAACTACATTTAACCCCAAATTTGTGCAACTGTCAATCAAGCATTGGTAAAGAAATGTATTCCCGGTGCCCCCTGGACCGTCAATGAAATATGCATTACTCATCCTTTCATTGCTGTTTTGTACTAACCCCAAAATTTCTGTAATTATAGGCGTTTGGTTTCCAATTGCTTGGTTTATCATCCGACTTAATTGATCCTCATTAAGTTTTGGATAATTCATTGGTAAATTTGTCTGAGGGAAATTATAAATAATAGCTGGCAATTTGAGAGAAGTAATGGGAAGACCATGGAGCTTTAATATATTAGAAATATGTATAAGAGTGAACTGATATGCAATGTTAGGTTCGTGAAACTGCCGATAATCTTCTGATAATGAATTCTTGAAAATGTCCCATAACTATCTTACATTTGAAGGGGTTTGAAAGATACATATGCTTTGTATGTTCGTAGATCCTGGAAGCTGGTAGCACCTATGACGTGAAGCATTAACAGGCGTAAATAATAACTTTCTGTTTCTGTAGGCGAAACATTGTACATTCTGCCTATTGTTTTTGAAACATTTTTTCTTTTTTTCCACTGGCAGTTGCTCTTATTCCAGACGTAATATACTGGTATTTCAGGATATATATACGGACTTCTGGCTTGCGAATCTTGATTTAACTTGAACCACGCTTGTAATTCCGTGTTGCGAAACAGTGCTTGAAGTAAAATATCAGGAGCGTTATTATTTTTAAAATAGATAGTTTGCAAGTTTGGCAAGTGAACTGGTAATCGCACGATAGAATGTGACTGTTCATGCATGTGAAATGAAAATATCCTGAATGCGGCTTCTGTTGGACCAACATATCTAGCATTTAGGAAAGAAGTCATTTCATCGTAGTTCACCGTTTCGCCTTCAGGACATATTTTAACAATGCAGCAGTCATGGCCTTTATACACATACTTGTGGATTTTAATATATAAGATATTTGTGGATGTATTTAACACTCCGAATACTTGCGCACATTTCAACATTAATATGAGCTTGCACGTAAAGTAAAAGAAATGGATTGTAGGGAACAATGAATCGACTATCGACTTCAATGTCAATGCCTCGAATTGTTTTTATAATATTCCGTCCATTATTTCTTCTCCTGTACGAAGGATAACCATTGGCATTATCTTTGGTCTCTTCCTGAAACTGTTTAGGGAAATATTTCTTACATACGCCATCTTTCATACAGACTGAAGCAGGATTCAAAGATCCGCAAGGACCATGTACCATATGACGCCTTACCAACTCGTATAGCGCTTCATCCTTGAGATCTGGTATTTCGGCTGACACCACACTGTCAATGTCAGAAATTTCTCGAAACTTACAATCTTCCGTTAATGTTAAGAGTAAATGGATGTGCGGGAGACCTCGTTTTTGAAATTCCACTGTATATAGATATGCTTTTACCGAAAATTTCCTTAACATTAATCAATCGTAGCAATTCCTTTACTTTGCAATGGAAAACTCTCACTTCAATATCAGAGATCCCAGAGATGAATGCTGTTAAGTATTTCTGGCCAGCCCGCATTATAGGTGAACGTAATGAATAAATCTGGCTTTCCAAACTTCCTGACTATCGCCATCGTATCCTGATAATTTTGCAATATTTTCCTTGGGCTACCTGTAAAAGAAGATGGCAAAACTACAATACGACCGACTCTGAGATTTTAATTTCCTGCTCGTACATGCAAGGCGTCTGCTAAACCGGCATATGTATCAACTCGTAACTTCGTTTGTTGATGACGTATGTATATTAACCGGTCACCTTCCATACGACAGTAGTAATCCACGAATAAATATCCATTTTGCAAACTTGAGCAGCGACAACTAACTCAACATGACTTCCATGAACACCATTCATAGACATATACATTTTGTAATCAACGCTCGTATTGATAGCAGTTTCGTACATATCGCTGTTGCCAACAATAAAGGAAGAATTCCACGTGTCTGTAACATGTTTTACAATTCGCTTTCTAACCTGTGTAAATAAACTCTGATTGTTGTACTCACAATATGCCAATGACCTGAACAGACAATTACCGTCACCTTTAATCTTTATAACATTTGTAATTGAGTGTCGCCTCTTATTCATCATAATATGATTCATTGTATTGATTGAGCACACAACCTATAAGGACGAATGATGAAACGAAAAGAAGACAGTTTGTAGCTGGTGAGACCAAAGACTATATAACAGAAAGATCGGATACACAATAAAAAATGGCGGTTCCATCATTCGACTGTAGCGGCATCTTCGTGAAATTAGTTGTCTTTCGTATACAGTATTTGTTGTCATTCTAACAGATGTTGACATGACAGTGTCATAAGCAAAATGACTGCTGATTGTGCATGAGCATTTCAGTCTCAAAATAATCCATTTTTTGAGAAGTTTTAATAAAATTATGTGCACAGAATCCCCTTCTACTTATTGTATGGATATATGCGACATTAGCGCCCGAGTGGAACAGGTAGAAGTTAACGATATTATGTATGGATACATGCAACATTAGCGCCCGAGTGGAGCAGGTAGAAGTTAGCGATATCTTGACGTAATTAGGGAACTCTCTGTTAATATCAAGTTAGGTTTATTATTGAGGCGGCGTTGAATATCATGATACAGTTTTAGTCGTTGTCGCCTAGCGACAATATGTCCGTCAAGTCATTCGATATTCTATTTTCGTGAGACCTTGAAGGAAGTAATATTCGCAATTATTTTAATACTCGAATGATATAATCAAGTAAGGTGGGTATCAATCGTAGGTGCTTGACGGGCATTACATTTTAAGACAACAAACGTCGTCGTATCGCAAATACTTCCTGAGATATTTCAGTTTTGGTAAAGGGTGAACTTTTTTGAAAACTATTTTCATATAAACGATAATATCATAGAGCAATGTGAGGGCTGAAACGTATACACTCAACCTCGTGAAGCAAAAATGAGAGGAGGAAGGTTAAATTCCCACTTCAGCCATCCTTGAAGTGGTTTTCCGTGGTTGCTTCCACCTCTACTCCAGGTAAATGCTGGGATGGTTCCTCAATTAAGACTACTGCCGCCTCCTTCCCAATGCCTTCCCCAATTTCCAAATATACACACTAGTACAGCCATCACAATAACACAGGTTATCACACAAATTCCACACACACACACACACAAATACACGGGGCTATATAACCACGATGTCGCATCCCCTAAAAGGCAACAACAACAAACAACAACCTAATAGTGACAGCAAGACACAAAGGTTTAGAAAGAGAACCCGACATGTCAGTGATTGTCCCTCTTAAACCTGTCACTTGCGGTTTCGTTGGCGTAGTTGGAATCATGCTGAGCTTCTATGCCCAAAGGTCGCGGGTTCAATCCCGGCCGAAGTTGTCGGAATTTTAAGAGCGTTATAAATCCCTCATTGTCAGTATGCCTTCCTTCGGAGCGGAGGGGAAGTAAAGTCGGCGGTCCCATGTCATAGATTTATGGCATGATAAAGAACCTTCCACTAATTACACTTGTGTGAAGCTAAATTATAGGTTATATTTGACTAACGCTCTTAGGTTCCAACGTTTGTCGTCAGGGGCCGACTAAAGTGGCATCTAGTAACATAATTCAGAACTAGTTGGTCGTTGACGGTGGCGTTGGTAGCAAAAGTTGGAACTACTTGAAATCAAATGTCTGCAGTCCTTACTTGAATTAAAAACAGATAACACACACTAATACAGTCATCACAATTAACACTGGTAATCAGACAGATTCTACACACACCCAAAGTACACGGGGCTACATGACCGCGTTGTCGCAGCCCCTAAACTGAGGAACCAACCAACCAAACCTGTCACTGTGAACGCTGGTGTTAGGTAAAAGGCTCCCTACTCATGGAACAAAGTATAACAATATTGTTCGGAAGGTTTGAGTAGGGTAGGTGGAAGAGGAGAGGAATGGTATAGTCACAGTGGGTAGAAGTATTTACGTGGAGGGGAATGCAGACTGCTTGCTCTCGAGTCTCAAGCTCCCTTGCAGCTTGTTCATGTGCCTGGTCTAGAGAATTAACTCAGAGATTGTGACTGAGTCATGGTTGTTCGACAAAATATCTCATCAGGCCTGTCGTGGCCCTCCGAAGAAATGGTGGCTGGAAAGAACCAGGGGGAACAATAATAGTCAAGTCTGAAGAAGCCCCCGAAAGGAAGAAGTTGAGATTATCGACCAAACAGGTGGGAACTGCACCATCGCGTGATACACGCTAAGAAGGAGAAGTCTTGAAATGCTGTTGAGACGGTAGCAGTTGTCTCCCCAGTAGAAGTACCTTTGCCAGTTAGAGAGAAAATGTATTTGACGGTAGCTTAGTTCAAAAGATCATTGGGCTGGAAATTCGAAGGTCCAAGGTTCGTTTCCTGTCGCGCCAGACATTTTAAACTCTCTGGTTAACATCTTGATGCCTTGTACTGTACTTCCCATGTACACAACATGACCTAATAGGTGAAAATCCGGATTTGGTAGTTGTAGTAATTGTCAGGATCAAGCATTCTACTGTTAATAATTAGGTTGTTTAATATTTTATTCGTACTAGCTGGTTACCAGCCCTTCGAAAGGGTAACATGTATTTTGCACCGTTCATAATGTTGTCCGAGTGAATATGCAACCCGCCATTGAAACTTGTTGGGCGTGTTAGATGTGGCAGCGCCTGGTGTTCAAATGAAATCATCTTGAACGATAAAACATTTCGAAACGGTAATAGTCCTATGTTCCTTTCAGGAATAAAAAACTATGATGATGCAAAATTTCAGCTTAATCGGTCGAGTATTTTTAGCCTATTTTCATTTATGAAGAAAAAAAGAAAAAGGTTTATGAGATCACCTGTTGTCCGTGAGAGTGTGTGTGTGTGTGTATGTGTGTGTGTGTGCCCCCTAATAAAATATAAACGGCTGGAACGATTTCAATGAATCTCGGTAAGGTCATAGTACTATTTTGTCTGACCCCCAACCATGACCTTCACATTTTATTACGTCTCACCAATTCAGCGTGGCGGCTGTGCGTAATATTTCACTGGCATTCAATATCTCCGAAACTATTAATGGTATCACCCTGACTTTTGTACGTTGATAAAGGGTACAGTGTGTCCGCAGAGTCTCTCCGCATCACGTGTCTCGCCTTGCAGGACGTGTTGGGTTGGCAGTACATTCATGTTATGTTGTTACAAGGAAAACCATTAGGTAATAAAGTAATGCAATTATAAAAGGTGTAATTCAGGGGCGTATATAAAGGGGGTGCTGAGGGGGCTCCAGCCCCCCCCCCCAGAAAAAGAGCCAGTAATAATTAAGAAAGTGCTGCTTTGGTAAGAGCATAAAATAATTGTAAATTTGGTTGTACCCTAATCTTAACTTATCGGCTAAGTTATAAACAATATTA
The DNA here is from genome assembly GCA_946902985.2 of Meconema thalassinum. Lineage (NCBI taxonomy): Eukaryota > Metazoa > Arthropoda > Insecta > Orthoptera > Tettigoniidae > Meconema > Meconema thalassinum. Next base: position 263,639,329 of record OX336390.1, on the reverse strand, counting down.
AAATTAAAAAAAGTCCTCTCGGCACGCCAGAAGGCGGAGGTAGATTTCACCGGACAAACTTGGGGATAGGCGAAAATAGGCAGAATATGCAGGTTTTCGTAGAAGGATCAGACCTCATTTATTGCGAGAAGGTATTTTATAATTGGAGCTTAATTAACTTTGTATTTCGTCATTTTATGCTTATTTTAAACATTTTATTGTCTTATGGGAAAGGTAACCTTCTTGTCATTTGGGGTCCATATTTATACTTGTGGTCACACTGTCCTTATGCAAGGTTTCGACACTGATGCGTAACTATGTAACGGTCTGTTACTTCTTCACGCAAAATTATATCTCCCGCAGAGATTTTGGTTGGTTCCTCAGTTTAGGGGCTGCGACAACGCGGTCATGTAACCCCGTGTACTTTGGGGTGAGTGTAGAATCTGTCTGATAAACGGTGTGAATTGTGATGGCTGTATTAGTCTGTAATTCAGATAAGGACTGCAGACGGTCAATTTCAAGCAGTAGTTCCTAATGTTGCTACCAGGTACTACCGTCAACGAGACCTAGCTGTGAACTTGGCTACTAGATGCCACCCCAACCAGCAACTCGCAACGAACGTTGGAACGTCCCCTCCAAAGAAAAGCATACTGAGGGTTTTTAGCGCTCTTAGAAAATCCGACGACTTCGGCCGGCTTTGAACCCGCGACCTTGGGCATAGAAGTTCAGCATGCTACCAGTTACGTCACCGAAGCCGCTTCACACTTAGTCAGATGGAAATACTGAATCTGATCTCGTGCAAGTGCGTTGTCATGGCAACGTCTGATGGCTTATCCCTCATCAATTTAGTAGTGTTGCCATGGCAACTTGTGATAGCACTTGGCATTTTCTTATAATTCCGAAATCATTTTTCTCATCCCTTGGCGTAATGGTGGGTCATATAAAAATTCTTTCAGACAAAAGTTTTAGGTAATTATTAGGGGAATATTGTCCATTTTGTACGGTTTTGTTATTGTGCCTATTAAGAGAGATATGATTAATGTTTCCCGAAAAACCCACTTTTTCCCACCCTTTTGGTCAATGGTTGGTGCTATAAAAAAACTCTTTAAACATAAATTTTTGGGCTTTATCCGACACATAGTATGAACGTTGAACTGATTCGATATTTCACATATTAAGAGAGTTATAGCAATATTTCACATTTTCGAAAAAAGCACCCCATTTTCACCCCCTTGGACCGATTTAGCCCAGTACCGAACCTGACCGAGATTTTATAGGTATACATATTCGGTAAAAAATTCAAAGTGATTGGTGCAAAATTACGGCTGTTATCGTGTCCACAAGAAACTGATATACATATATACATATATACACACATATATATATATATATATATATATATATATTGTGCCCATTCAACAATGACATATGCAAATCACAGTTCTCCCACTCTGTGACTTACACACTTTGGATTAAGCAGAGGATGCACTTCCAAAAATAAACAAAAATCAAATCCTACCATTAAAACATTTAATTATCCAAAAATATGGCGCTACAAAAATTAATCAAATAAAAATACTGACACTCCACTTCACACTTGTCCAAAGTTGAACAAGGAATTCATATTAAACAATTATAAATTCATAATGACTGGTTCTCCAAAAACCAACAAAACTTCCACTAAGTTTCACTTCCATATGGTGTCAATTCAAATTCTTTAAAATAACGAGCTCCAAATGGCTCGATAAGGTTTACATACACTGTGTTATCAATTTAATACACATCAATTACTATTTACTTGAGTATATCTTTTTAATCATAATGATCAAAGTATGGCTAATTATCAATTAATTTTGGTCTTTCACAATGCTCGTATGTTACCATCCCTCTCTCTCAAGCTAACAACTCAATACCGTGATTGGGAAAAACTTGCGTACTCCCGAGCTATAGAAGACTACTGAACAAGTCAAACTTAAGATTACTCCCGGAATCTAATGTCTTCAATAGAACTCGTGAATCACTGAATTATTGAACAATAAAGTTAGGGATGTATCATTTTTGTCTTAAAAGACCATTATATTATAAGAAAGCAACGATCTGAACTCTGCAAGCGATAATAATGGATATAAAGGAACCTCGGTTCAAAGACCGGGTCGTTCAAACAATCTTTAAACACTTCTGTGTATTATGACTCAGACAGTCCGTCCTAACCTACCGCACTACCAGAGGGTAAGGGTCTAATCTAAACTACTTGGCGTGATTTATTGCAGGGAGAGAAGAGAGTCCACAGTCTCGCTTTGTCAAGGGACTGGCTACATCAGCTTTCCACACAGCTGTTTCAATGCAATTCTCTGAATGACAAGGCTTCTGATACAAATTCATAAAACAACATATTTAGGTTCTACAGACCTATTCTCTTAGCTTCGGTATATAATAATTATGAAGTGTCCTCATTAGCGGGTAAGAAAAATTCAATAATATAACCAATATTTGAGGGGCTTCAACACGGACGACTCTGAGTTCGATCCTTTCAAATGCCTCGGGAGCAGTATCCCAATTTGGAGGACTTATAGCATTAGCAACTTAGGGTAGGCCTCGCCTTTTACCAGCGCTCATAATACAACATAAATAGCACCCTTTTAACATACAACACACAATGCCTCGTGATCACTATCACAACTTTGAGGACTTATACAGTTCATTCACCACGACTAACTGTCCCTCATTATTACTTTTACCGAGCATTTCAACGCATTCCTAGCGCTACAAATTACTTCAATGCGCTACATGGCACTCATACATTAATTAGCCAAGTTGCCTTCAAAGAACTAAATAAATTCAAAATCAACGTTTGATCTACATCTCCAATATAGTACTCTTCTTCCCTTAACAATAATCATTTTTACCATAAAGAACATGTATTCATAACATGTATTAATTCAACTAAAGAGCTCGGGAGCTACTACTTTCAATATAAAATTCATCACAATTTTCATTCATTTATATAATAATAATTATTATTATTATTACGCTTGCTTTCTCATATTTATATCATTTATCCATTACACTGTTATTTTACTGATTATTTTCCACAAGGGATTTATTTATATTTCACATATTTATTATATTTCTCTCAAATTAATTGTTCAGATCGCGCAATCTTTCTTTCACCTGTTATTAAACATCCCTACTCTCTCTCTCATGAGGATTATACGCAAATCTTCCCAAACACATAATAATGAAATAGTTACTCACATGACGGTACGGTCATCGACCGAATTCTCCAGCGAAGGAACATTTTCGCCCACCAACTTTTTCTTAAGCCATTTTCATGGTTATATTTATACTCAATGACACTTCTTCAACAGCACAAAAAATATTTACCTTAATCACTTGGAACATAACGAATACCATTTTGTATTCGTTTTCACTTAACACAATACACTTCACTAAAATATTACACTCCCAAAAAATTTCATATATATTTACATTACATAAAATGTTTACCACTTTGGCGTGAATTATTCGCCTTACACACGTGACTTCTTTTCCTTTCCCGTCTCCAAGGGTTGCACTATAGCACGTCGGCTTCCTAATCTGACAAGATGATGGAAAGTCTCGATCGAACTAAACCTCACTGGAACGGCTGATCTTCTAATCCTGGGTTTGACTATCGGCTACTATAACTTTACTGCACGATGTCGTATCTTGCTAGACGCTAACTTGTTCGTCTAAATAAAAGTCTGTCCTTGATGTATTGCTTTTTCGATCGCTCTAACTGTTTATCGGTGACCTAGTAATTTCCTTGTACTTTCGGTTACCTTGATTCGTAGCTTATTGGAGAACTCCCCAATGTTTAACTGTTCATTTGTCTACCTAGACGAAGCCTGGAACTACAATTCCTGATTTTTATCGTCCTACGCTCTAGTCCCTAAATTTCCGGAACACTAGGCGTTACTATTTCGTTCTACCCTGCTTGGGTTCCTTAACGTAGATAGACTGTCTATTTCACTTTCCTTGGGTACTTCGAAACCTTATGATGCGTCGGTTCTTTAACTGAACTATTATCTTCGAGTACCTATCGCCTGTTATTTCTCAAGTCCACAGCCTAAACTTTGACTATACTTGTGAACTTTATAAAGTCTGAAGCTTGCCGATATTATTCCTATACTAGGATTCTAATGTGTCTCCACACGGCGATACTAATGACGATACTGCACGGCCACTCCCATACGGGGTGCTCATTGGGGATACAGCGTAACACGACCTCTCAAGGTCTGGTAAAGACTGCATGTACTTGATACAGCCGGACGCCCCCTTTCGGGCTCTCGGAATAACTGCATGCTCTTCCTGGCACCTCCAGGGTTTATATCGTAATCGGCGGCAAAAAGATGAAATCCGCGTCTTCTCCAGCACTAACTTCCGAAGTAATAGTCGTATAATTTTGAAAAATATATCTCTAGAAAGCTCTTGTTCTAAACGTAAACTGGTTTCTTTGATCATGAAAATCGATCGCACAATTCCAAGATATTAAATAATTTGTCTCCTCAGATATGTGGGCGTTGAGGTTTATTTTTCCATCCCTACCAACACTGGTCTTGGGGAATTACTAACGATGTCATGCTACGTCTGCAGTTCTTTCCTGTGCAAATATTATAAACTTTTCCCCACACAAAAATCTCTATTCCAAAATGATCAACAATAATGTGTTTCTTTCGTTAATTAGATGCTTGCAAATGGCTTAATTCTAATTATTTCTCTTCTTGCACCATTGCGAGGTTGTCATTTTCTAGCTGAGTAAGGTCTATTTCCAAAACGTCTTCTCTCTTACTCGTCGTGGAAAGTTTTTCTCGTTCTATTTATAATCATGAGCCAGCTCCTATCGATGCGTCAAGCATGATCTCACGTCCGCATGATCGTGGTCACCCATTCTTGCGCCACATTATAACAACCCACTTCTTAAAATCTTTTCAAGTCATTCTAAGGACTGTATTATTTCCTCTCTTCTTTTGCAAATACATTATGGATTCGACGCTTGAACCAATATCACATGGGTTCAAATCTCCCCAACTTAGATAAATAAATTTTCGAAATTTTGAGGAAATTTATTTAAATATTTTTCATAAAAATCTTATTTTCTCAGTGTCGAAGCCATCATAACACTTCGCAGTACCTTCTGGTCTTCTTTTACAAGCACTTCCTTTCTCTGGCTTGTTTTGGTCTCGAACAGGGTTTCCCTCCATTCATTTCCTTTAAGCTGACGTCCACACTTAAGGTCATAAATTACTTGTCTCGTTCTTGTATTTCTCTGTCTCCTCACAGTCTGGCGTGCACTCCAAAACTTGTGTCAGACAGTTTCCTTTTTCTTTTCATATTTCATGGGACTGGCGTTCTGCCTGTCTGTCTCTCTCTCTCTTCTCTGGTTATTCACTGTCAACCTATATATTTACAAACTGTTTAGACTCAACGGGTGCGGTCTGGCCCTACCCCGTTATTCCTTCCTTATTTCTATTTTCTGGACTCAAAGTCTACCGAATTTCATTTTTCCTTACGGGTGAGGTCTATCCCTATTCGTCTCTTCTCTGTTTTCTTCCATTTTCCCTCATCTCATATCGAGATGGCATATCTCCAAAATTTCTTTTTTTCTTTAATGGGTGCGTCTAGGCTTAACCCGTTAGAATTCCTGTTCTGGGGTAACTTTTTTCTACCCTTTGTGCCTCCACCTTACATCTCCCACTGTTACTATTCCTCCTTGCTCTTCTTCTTCATTCTCTTCCTCTTCGAAGTCATCCTCATTATTTTCCTCGACCATGTTTCCAATTTCCATAACTTCTTCTCCTCCTGCCCTCAAATCTTCTATCATTTCGTATTCCCATTTTATAAGTAGCTCTTGAGCTCGTATATTCACGTCCCCTCCTTGTTCGTGAATGCCTTCAACTGTCTCTACGACTTTAGTTTCTATCAACTGTCGAACTGTTGTGGGTAAATGTCTTAATATATTTAGGCAATACAATAAAACATTTTCATTCCCCATACACCGTTCAATGGCTATCTGGTAATAAATATTGGTGTTCGTTAATTCCATACTTTCGTATCCCACCATCTCTTGTTCTTCGTCTTCTTCTTCTTCTTCTTCTTCTTCTTCTTCTACGCTTTCATTGCCTTCTATTTCCATATACTCTCTTTCTTCTTCTTCACCTTCAAATTTTTCTTCTTCACTTTGGTCTTCCATTACCATTTCCTTCCAAAGTTTTACCAATGCTCTGGATACGTCTCCTACCAGACCTTATCGTCTTCTCATTTCATTGACAACCCTGCCAATTCCTGTTCTTTCCGGATGCTGAACAGTTATTGGTAAATTATATAACTGTTTTAAACAATGCATCGTTTTTTCTTCATCTCCTTCACATCTTTCTATGGCTCTTATGTAATGCTCTATTTTCTTTATGATCTTAGCATCCTTCTGGCTCTCTTCGTCCCTTACTCCTTCTTCCTCTTCTCTTATTTCCTCGTGTTCAATATTCTCTCGTCTTCTTATTCCTATACGATACGTTTTATTTCTTCTTTTCCACACCCTATATCTCTTTTGTTTTATAATACAAATCCTTCTTCCTTTCATCCTTGTCCATAAACATGCTCTCCTTCTATTTCCCTTTTTCCATTTTTTCTTTCTAAGCTTCCAGCTGTAAAACGCTTGTGAATTATCTTTCTCCAGGGGAATTAGCATTATTTCTAGTCCTTTACTAATTTCAATAGGGTTTTTCTCATCCTGTAAACCTACTACAATTAGTGGTTTTTCTCCTCTTTCATCATTTCTTTCAAAGACATTTCCTCTCTTGTCTTCATTATTTCCAATGGTCTCATCCTTTCCTATGAGGTTTTCTTTACTCAGATTTGAGTCCATTTCAATGTTTCTTTGTTCGGCCCTTTTTCGTTGGCAATTCTGATATTTCATCATGAGTTCCAGAATTTGTGCCTTCAATTGTTCTTCTTCTAATTCCATTTTGTCTTCCTCCGACTTATGACTTTCTTCTGGAAATTCGCTTTCCTTTTCAATTTCTATTGGATTCTGAATTTCTACTTCATTCGTGCCTCGACGACACTCTCTATTTGGGTTTCAGTCGTCCTATCCATTTCCTTAGGAACTATTATTTTAGTCTCCCCAACTTCCACTTCTTCTATTATCCCCACTTGATCTGAGTTTTTCTCTTTCTCTTCATGCTCAGTTTTGGCATAAGAATGGTCTTCTTTAATTTGCAACTCGTTTTCATTTCGGCATTCTTTCTGACATGGAATTATCGTTTCCTCTTGAACCTCCGTTATTTTTTCTTGACGTAGCTCAATAGTTTTCTCCGTTTCCATAGGAGTCACAACCATTTCTACTTCTTTTTCTTCTTGGGATTGTCTGAGGCAATTTTCGGGCTCTTCCGGCACCGTTATTTCCTTTTCCTTAATTTCTTCTGTGTCACTTATGACTGGGATAGCCATTTCTTTTGTTTGAGGTCCTCCGCTAATATATATTCATCATATATTTTCTGGGCGGCCTCTAATGTTTCTTTATATTCCTGAATTTTAACCTTGCTTACTTCGGCTAACTCCAGAATAGTTATTATTCCCTTGTTGTCATACATGCTCAGTATGAACTGATGCATCTTAGTCTTTTCTTCTCCTATACAAGCCCTCTGTTCCTTCGGATATTTCCTCCTTTCATCATCAAAGCAACTGATCTTCCGTAAAACTGTAGGCCATTTATTATTCACTTCCGACCATTGTTCCCTTAGTTCACTAATTTCCTCAGTGAATGTCTCTATCTGTTCCCACGAAGCTAATTCTATTTTTCCTTCTTTAACCATGCGTCTCACAAATTTCTTTTTCGTTTCTCTTAATGACTTTTTAACCTTAGGGATTTCAGTATATAATTCTTCTAATTCTTGTTTGGGTATCGTAGGCCAATTTTTACTTGTCCTCTCACGAAGTTCGGAAGGCTTATTAATTTCCTTAAAAATTTCCCTTATTTGTTCTTCAATTCCCTCTGTCTTGTTTAGATCTTTATACCACATTTTCCTAAGTTCAACACTCATCTTAGTGTACTCTTTTCGCATTTCTCTAATTATACCCAAGAATTCTTTTATTTCGTCCCAGGTCGCTATTTCTACTTTTTCCTGATCCTGAATGCTAAGACTATCATTCTTTTGCCCTTCGCTTTTCGAGCCTACTTGGACTTGCCTTACTAAATGAGACTTTGAATCATCATTATTATCCTTATTATTGCTTTTACTATGCACGCATTCCCTTGGAACTGGTTTACATATTTCATTCTCTACTTGGAGCTCTATAGGCTCAAACTTTACCCTGTTTTCTAAAGACATGTTACCTTCTCTTCGTGCAACTATGCCTCTAGATGCACGCATGCTTTCTAAGGAAATCTCTACTTTTTCCTTGGTTGGGTACCCTTTTTCATTTTGTTGGAGGTTCACTTTAATGTCTATAGATTCATATCTATCTTTACTATCTACCTCCACGGCCTTCAAGAACCTCTGCCTTTCCTCACTCAATGACATCTTACTATCTTAGAAAATACAGTGGGCTACTCTGTCCCATCGTCGGTCCATGCGTGAGAGATGGTACTCTGAACTCTTGTGCCCCAATTTCCAAAATTCAACCTTAGTACGGGTGTTTACTAAAACGTACCCGTCTGGTATACTCATTCTAATATCAACACCTTTATGGAAGTGATTTTAAAATTCAAAAATTTTGAAAAACCATATTTTTCAAAAAATGAAAATTTTAATTTTTCAAGAAAAACTTGGGTTTTTCCTAGGAAAACTCATCCCTACGTACTGGGCGCCATGTTATATGTATATTAAATGGTGTTATTTAACTATACAAGCCCCACGTTGGAACTAATGATGGTTTATTTAGGGGGTGTTATTATTAAGGGCTGCTCGGTGTGAGTTTCCAGGGTCCCAATGCGGTCAGATAATTTTATATTTTGTAGCTAATTCTATCACTACTTTACCTTTATGTGATATGACCGTCTTAAGTGTTCCTAAAATCATTAATCCAAGCACATTATTTCTATGCCCCCATGTGCCCATTCAACAATGAAATATGCAAATCACAGTTTGCCTGCAATGCTCAATCGGGAGTATCGGGGTTCATGGTTTGTTCTCCCTCTCTGTGACTCACACACTTTGGATTAAGCAGGGGATACACTTCCAAAAATAAACAAAAATCAAATCCTACCATTAAAACATTTAATTATCCAAAAATATGGCGCTACAAAAATTAAACAAATAAAAATACTGACACTCCACTTCACACTTGTCCAAAGTTGAACAAGGAATTCATATTAAACAATTATAAAATCATAATGACTGGTTCTCCAAAAACCAACAAAACTTCCACTAAGTTTCACTTCCATATGGTGTCAATTCAAATTCTTTAAAATAACGAGCTCCAAATGGCTCGGTAAGGTTTACATACACTGTGTTATCAATTTAATACACATCAATTACTATTTAGTTGAGTAATCTTTTTAATCATAATGATCAAAGTATGGCTAATTATCAATTAATTTTGGGCTTTCACAATGCTCATATGTTACCATCCCTCTCTCTCAAGCTAACAACTCAATACCGTGATTGGGAAAAACTTGCGTACTCCCGGGCTATAGAAGACTACTGAACAAGTCAAACTTAAGATTACTCCCGGAATCTAATGTCTTCAATAGAACTCGTGAATCACTGAATTATTGAACAATAAAGTTAGGATTTATCATTTTTGTCTTAAAAGACCATTATATTATAAGAAAGCAACGATCTGAACTCTGCAAGCGATAATAATGGATATAAAGGAACCTCGGTTCAAAGACCGGGTCGTTCAAACAATCTTTAAACACTTCTGTGTATTATGACTCAGACAGTCCTTCGTAACCTACCGCACTACCAGAGGGTAAGGGTCTAATCTAAACTACTTGGCGTGATTTATTGCAGGGAGAGAAGAGTGTCCACAGTCTCGCTTTGACAAGGGACTGGCTACATCAGCTTTCCACACAGCTGTTTCAATGCAATTCTCTGAATGACAAGGCTTCTGATACAAATTCATAAAACAACATATTTAGGTTCTACAGACCTATTCTCTTAGCTTCGGTATATAATAATTATGAAGTGTCCTCATTAGCGGGTTAGAAAAATTCAATAATATAACCAATATTTGAGGGGCTTCAACACGGACGACTCTGAGTTCGATCCTTTCAAATGCCTCGGGAGCAGTATCCCAATTTGGAGGACTTATAACATTAGCGACTTAGGGTAGGCCTCGCCTTTTACCAGCGCTCATAATACAACATAAATAGCACCCTTTTAACATACAACACACAATGCCTCGTGATCACTATCACAACTTTGAGGACTTATACAGTTCATTCACCACGACTAACTGTCCCTCATAATTACTTTTACCGAGCATTTCAACGCATTCCTAGCGTTACAAATTACTTCAATGCGCTACATGGCGCTCATACATTAATTAGCCAAGTTGCCTTCAAAGAACTAAATAAATTCAAAATCAACGTTTGATCTACATCTCAAATATATTACTCTTCTTCCCTTAACAATAATCATTTTTACCATAAAGAACATGTATTCATAATATGTATTAATTCAACTAAAGGAGCTCGGAAGCTACTACTTTCAATTTAAAATTCATCACAATCTTCATTCTTTCATATAATAATAATAATAATTATTATTACGCTTGATTTCTCATATTTATATCATTTATCCATTACACTGTTATTTTACTGAATATTTTCCACAAGGGATTCATTTATATTTCATATATTTATTATATTTCTCTCAAATTAATCTATTAGATCGCGCAATCTTTCTTTCACCTGTTATTAAACATCCCTACTCTCTCTCTCTCTCATGAGGATTATACGCAAATCTTCCCAAACACATAATAATGAAATAGTTACTCACATGACGGTACGGTCATCGACCGAATTCTCCAGCGATGGAATATTTTCGCCCACCAACTTTTTCTTAAGCCATTTTCATGGTTATATTTACACTCAATGACACTTCTTCAACAGCACATAAAATATTTACCTTAATCACTTGGAACATAACGAATACCATTTTGAATTCGTTTTCACTTAACACAATACACTTCACTAAAATATTACACTCCAAAAAAATTTCATATATATTTACATTACATAAAATGTTTACCACTTTGGCGTGAATTATTCGCCTTACACACGTGATTTCTTTTCCTTTCCCGTTTCCAAGGGTTCCACTATAGCACGTCGGCTTCCTAATCTGACAAGATGATGGAAAGTCTCGATCGAACTAAACCTCACTGGAACGGCTGATCTTCTAATCCTGGGTTTGACTATCGGCTTCTATAACTTTACAGCACTGTCGTATCTTGCTAGACGCTAACTTGTTCGTCTAAATAAAAGTCTGTCCTTGATGTATTGCTTTTTAGATCGCTCGAACTGTTTATCGGTGACCTAGTAATTTCCTTGTACTTTCTGTTACCTTGATTCGTAGCTTATTGGAGTACTCCCCAATGTTTAACTGTTCATTTGTCTACCTAGACGAAGCCTGGAACTACAATTCCTGATTTTTTATCGTCCTACGCTCTAGTCCCTAAATTTCCGGAACACTAGGCGTTACTATTTCGTTCTACCCTGCTTGGGTTCCTTAACGTAGATAGACTGTCTATTTCACTTTCCTTGGGTACTTCGAAATCTTATGATGCGTCGGTTCTTTAACTGAACTATTATCTTCGAGTACCTATCGCCTGTTATTTCTCAAGTCCACAGCCTAAACTTTGACTATACTTGTGAACTTTATAAAGTCTGAAGCTTGCCGATATTATTCCTATACTAGGATTCTAATGTGTCTCCACACGGCGATACTAATGACGATACTGCACGGCCACTCCCATACGGGGTGCTCGTTGGTGATACAGCGTAACACGACCTCTCAAGGTCTGGTAAAGACTGCATGTACTTGTTACAGTCGGACGCCCCCTCTCGGGCTCTCGGAATAACTGCATGCTCTTCCTGGCACCTCCAGGGTTTATATCGTTATCGGCGGCAAAATGATGAAATCCGCGTCTTCTCCAGCACTAACTTCCGAAGTAATAGTCGTATAATTTTGAAAAATATATCTCTAGAAAGCTCTTGTTCTAAACGTAAACTGGTTTCTTTGATCATGAAAATCGATCGCACAATTCCAAGATATTAAATAATTTGTCTCCTCAGATATGTGGGCGTTGAGGTTTATTTTTCCATCCCTACCAACTCTGGTCTCGGGGAATTACTAACGACGTCATGCTACGTCTGCAGTTCTTTCCTGTGCAAATATTATAAACTTTCTCCCCACACAAAAATCTCTATTCCAAAATGATCAACAATAATGTGTTTCTTTCGTTAATTAAATGCTTGCAAATGTCTTAATTCTAATTATTTCTCTTCTTGCACCATTGCGAGGTTGTCATTTATTTAGCTGAATAAGGTCTATTTCCGAAACGTCTTCTCTCTTACTCGTCGTGGAAAGTTTTTCTCGTTCTATTTATAATCATGAGCCAGCTCCTATCGATGCGTCAAGCATGATCTCACGTCCGCATGACTCGTGGTCACCCATTCTTGCGCCACATTATAACAACCCACTTCTTAAAATCTTTTCAAGTCATTCTAAGGACTGTATTATTTCCTCTCTTCTTTTGCAAATAAATTATGGATTCGACGCTTGAACCAATAGCACATGGGTTCAATATATGCATACATAAATTATATATAAACTTTTGAACTGACGGTGGTTAAGGGGTCTGGGGGATGTGAAACGCGAATATATGTAGAAATTTTCCGGAAGTCGAAATATGGGACCCATTGCAATAGTTAGCTTTCTAATGAAATCTACCTAATTATACCAACTAGTGGTGTAGTGGGTGGCATTGTTCGCTGCCGCCCCGGAGATCCGAATTCGATTACCGGCTCTGCCAATAAATTTTTATTCTAGTCTAAGGGCTGGAACGGGGTGCACTCAGCCTTGTGAGGTAAAGCTGTGAATTCCACAGTATGTTTTTGAGAAATACTTGTAAAAAAACTGTTTACCTTTCTGCTTAGTAAATTGACAAATATTTAGATATATGCCATTCATCCTCCATAGATCATAATAGAAAGTTCATTAAGTATAAAATCTTATTTGTGTGTTGTGTTGTATCTTACAACGTTTTTTGTATTGCCAGTAATAACTGTAGGTTCTATAAACTTTGAATCTTATCTAAAATAATTACACTAAGTTATATACTCCAAGGTATTGGTTTATATTTCTGGGTATTTTGCGGTGAAAATCCCCTGAGAATCCTCAAAATTCCCCCCCCCCCCCCCGAAATTTTGCTCTATATACGCCCTTGGTGTAATTGATATACGTAAAGTCCGTTACACTGGTGATAGAAGAGACAATTCTAAGCTTCCTAGGTAAAGAATATGTCACCTATCTTTAAATTGAAAATTAAATATTAAAAAGTCAATGTTTGTAGGTTTTTCAGAAATTGTTCAAGGCAATCCAAGAGTGGGAGGTTTGCGGAAGTGCGTGGTAGTGTAAGGTGTGGCGAAGGAGGAGCGAGAAGTTGTTGCGTATTCGGAGCATTGACCTACCTGTGAGGAGGAGAGGGTATCAGCTGACATGAGGATAATGGTACGGTACTAGTCACGTAAGATCCGTACGTATGAAAATTTGTATTGCTGTTGTTGTTGAATCGCACTCAATGGCTTGGAATGATAGGACCGGTATTATTGTATAGCCTACGTTGTAAGTGTGAAAGTCATTGATTGATGTTGATGTAAAGGATACAATAATTTCGATAATCAGCCCAGGTGTGTAGTTGGCTTCCAGCACGTTAAAGAAATACAGTGGGACAATATTCCGACATCCTGTCATCTGTTCAGAACTAGCATTTAAGACGGACGTTAAATACTTGATATTGTTTCGTTTGAAAGGCTTGGCGATAGTGATCATAACACCCATGTAGTTGGGTCTGATAACCTGTGTTTTTGAGGATTCTGTAGTAATGTGGGTATTTGTAATTCAGGTGAGGATTGGGAAGAAGGCGGCCGTGGCCTTAGGTTAGAAACCATCCCGGCATTTGCCTGGGGAAGAAGTGGGAAACCATAGAAAACTACTTCCAAGATGTATTACTAGTACGGTACCACACGTACATAATAATAATAATATTGACAATATTAATAACAATAGCAATAATAATTTAATGATAGCGAGGCTGTGTGACTCAGGTAGTAGAGTGGTATCCTTCTCGAGGCTTTTATCTAGGCTCAGTCATGTATTGAATGAATGCTAGCATATGCGAAGTACGACAGCCTTATGCCAATGGATTTAATGGCACGTACAAGACATTCTAAAAAGGAAGCTTGTAGATTTACGTGACCGTTAATCATGCGATCATGAGCCATGGGACCTCCTTTTTCGTGGAATCCGAACCACAAAAAAAAATAATCAAAAATTCAAAATTCAAAAATTCAAAAATCCCACATGCATTGACCGGGAATCGAAACCGTTCCACCTTTGCAAGAGCCCAACAGATTGACCGCTGCTCCCCCTCTCTCTCTCCCCCTACAAGAAATTCTGTGAACACAAAATTCCGGCAACTCGACTTACCCGAAAAACATATAAATAGTGTGTCTGAAAAAAAAAACTATTATTATTATTATTATTATTATTATTATTATTATTATTATTATTATTACAGTTGTTGCACTGTCTTTCGTACCAAGTTAGACTAACGGTTCCTTTCATTAATTTACCAAATCATTAGGATTTCAATTTTCTAATGTTTGTAGTCTACTATACCTTAGACCAATAAGTTATGTCACAGGTAATAATGCTGGCTGAATCTTAAACTAGTCAATGAAGTTGGGATGTTTAGGACCTAAAGAAACGAGAAATATTCCCTAAAAATACTGAAATATGATCCCAGAAAGGTACAATATGACCTAACATGTTTACATGCATTCTAAAACCAAGTGTTAATAATGAAGTGAAATATTATTTTCTATTATTAATTCTACATTGAAATCTAAAGAAATTATTAAAAGCTACGCTGATTTCATGAATAGGCCTACGATAAAAATGTTTTCCTCAAATGTTTATCGCAGAATGTTTCAAGAGACTCGCGGAAAGCAGCATATTCTTCACCTTTTCTTGCGTTAAAAACTGCGACACAAATCACATTTCCTGTAAATAGAAAGAAAATTCCCTAAGATAAAAATACTACCAAGTTTAGTTATAGTTAAATATTTTGTGATAGTTCAACAATTGGCAAGTTTTTAAATGTTTAGTGCCACTAACTCACACCGTGCATCGGCCTTGAACTTTACTAATCATACTGGCCACTCACCATGGATGTGTGAATGAGCTGTTGATAGGCTAAGTTTGTGGCATTGGTAAACACAGCGAGGAGGTCACTCTACTTCAAACTCTGGTCAACATGCCACAGTGTTGGAAGGGTTGCAGGCGGGGAGAAATCAGCTGTGCTGCTGAGGGGAACGCAGCCTATTCCCTTTTCCAAGGTATTGACGATTTTTGTGATTTAATTCCACCTACGACTAAATTTCATGAAGATATTTACTTAGAATCTTCTATCGCCAGTGTAACGGACTTCACGTATATCAATTAGGCTACACCCTGTATATACAGTACTCACCACTATCACACTGTGCTCCGTAAAGTTTCCTCCAGCACGGAAAGCCTCTTCCACTATAAACACACGCTCTTCAGTAGTAAGCATTCCCACTAAACTCAGCTTACACAAGAACTTGGCAAGGACACTACTTACAGCGTCAACACTGTCACGCACAGGCACTCACTGTCAGCAATAATGAACCCTATCACTCCAGTAAAGGTCAACACTGAACAAGTGCATGCGTATGCCAAATGCTGCGGTGAGATTTTGCGTATACAGTAACATTATGAGCTGCCAACCTAACACATCTCGCTATTTATTTGTGTGCGCAAAAATATAGGTAGTTTCTTAAAGTGGGCTGATATGGATCATGAAATGTTATGTGTACAAATTTCGGATAAAGGAAATAAATTCCCTCTTCAGGTGATAGGGGCGTATAGAGCACCGAAAGATAACTTTTCTCTCCTCGAAACACTGTATGATAAAACTTGTTCGGGTAATGCTATGAAAAAGAGCATAATAATTGCTGGAGATTTAAACCTCCCCAAAGTAGACTGGTCTGGTGAGTCAACTAGCTGTAGTCAAGCTCAGAGCGCTGCAAATAAATTCTTAAGGGAGGGGGGATTTTCCCAAGTCGTTGACTTCCCAACTAGAGACAATAATACCTTAGATGTTTATCTCGTAAGGCCTGTAGAGGTGTATATTAACTGTCTGAAAGTACCAGGAATTAGTGACCATTCTGGGGTTGAATTAAATATTAGATATGGTGACATCACAAAATTAGACTCTGATGTAGCAAAAAAGATCATATTCCAGTATCGCAGGGCGGATCAGGGCAAGTTTCAGGGATATTTGAATGAGCTATTCGTAGGATGGGCATCGGAAGGAAATCACATTAATATCCTGTGGACTAACTTTCTGAAAATTTTAAATAGCGCTGTTGATAAATTTGTCCCATTTAAATTGCTGAAACAAAACCCAGATCCTGAGTATTACACACGAGAAATTAGGAGTCTAAAACGGAAAATTAGGAAATTATACAATAAAAGACATGATAGTGACAAGTATATGTTGAAATTTAAGTCCTTATCAAGAGAGCTCGTCTTAAAAAAGAGGGCTGCTCATGACAGTTATATGCAAGGTTTACTTGGTTCGGGAGGTGATGGGTGGAAAAAAAAATACAGTTATGTTAGTAGAAGAAAGGGAAGTCCAAATAATTTGTCGATGATAATGTCCGGTGACGGTAAATTAATTACTGAGAAACAGGCCATTGCTAATGAATTAAATGTCTTTTACGGTAGTGTGTTCAATAAATCCAATAGTTGTGTGTTGGACCTTAAGGACGAATCAGGGGCTCCCCTGTTCCAAATAAACCAGTCAGCAATTGTAAAGCTAATACAAAAACTACGTTTCAATGTATCAAAGGGTCCTGATAATATTGTTAGTGAAGTACTTAAACTAAGAGGTAGGGCCGTGGCACGATACTTGGAGGTGATGTTTAATGTGTCCATAAACAATGCTCAAATCCCAGATGACTGGAAAAGAGCTACGGTAGTCCCAATATTTGAGGGAGGGAGCAGACTTGAATTGGGCAACTACAGGCCGGTTAGCCTTACGTCCATCGTTTGTAAACAGATAGAGCATCTCATTTGCGACTACTTGAGGGAACAGTGGGAAACATTGTCATGGTTTAATGATAGGCAACATGGATTTCGGAAAGGTTACTCATGCGAGAGTCAGATGCTATCACTTTTTCAAGACATTAGCGAATCGTTAGACCATGGAGTTTCAGTCGACGCCGTGGTTATAGATTTTGCGAAGGCATTTGATGTCGTACCGCATGACATGCTACTCCATAAATTAGCTTCGACGAAGATTGATAGAAGAGTAATTTTATGGATCCAAGAATTTTTGACGGGTCGTTCACAGAAAGTGAAAGTCGAAGGCATATTCTCGGATGAAATTACCGTAACGTCGGGTATCCCTCAGGGCAGCGTAATCGGAACTTTGTTATTTTTGGCGTTTATAAATGACTTACCAAATGGGATTCGCAGTGACTGTCGATTGTTTGCGGATGATTGTGTAATATATCGAAAGATACATGACTCATAAGACAATGCAGTGCTTCAAGAGGTCCTGAACCTGGTCTATAAGTGGGCGATTGAAAATAAAATGAAAATAAACACAAGAAAATGTAGTCTCTTAAAAATAGGGAAAGTGCGGAGGCAGGATTTTCAATATAACATTGGCTCGGAAATACTTGTAGAAGAAGATTCTTGCAAATATTTGGGCGTTCACGTAAGGAATGATATGAAATGGAGTAGTCATGTAGGATGTGTAGTTTCAAAAGCTTACAAATCCCTGCACTTTGTAATGAGGGTATTAAAAGGAAGTAGTACCTCTGCCAAATAATGAGGCTATTTGTCACTTGTAAGACCTATTCTGGAATATGCCTCGGCGGTTTGGGATCCATATCAAGTAGGGCTCATCAATGAGTTGGAAATGGTACAAAGAAAGGCCGCTAGATTTGTGCTCAGTGACTTTATTCCCAGGAGCAGTGTGAGCCGTATGTTAAAGAAACTTGGGTGGGAATCACTGGAGGCTAGGAGGATGAAATCTAGACTCTGCGCTATGTACAACACGTATACAAATCAACCAGCATGGGGTGAGCTTAGCAAACGATTGGGAAAGCCCACTTACATGGGTAGGAGCGATCATCCTTTCAAAGTTAAGGGCCGACCACAGCGAACAAATTATGGTAAATATTCTTTTGTAAACCGTGCCATTGATAACTGGAACTCTCTACCTGCCGCAGTCTTAGAGCCTTTTCCCAAACATATAGGTGTGTTTAAGAAAAGACTGACTATTTGTGTAAATACTCCAGTTTAATTGTTGTATAATTGTTATTGAATTGTTATGTATAATTATTTATTTGTTATGTATATCCAATTTGCCACCGGGGAACACTCCCCCCATTGCAAATAAATAAATGAATGAATGAATGAATGAAAAAGGCGTAACAAGCGTAGCTCACCGCTGCGGAGAGACTTTGAGGACGCTCTGTACTAGAATTTCACCAATGTGACTTTCAAAAACATGTTAAGTACATATGCAAAACGAACATGGTGGCCAAGCAAAATTGAAACATTTAAATATACTTTTCTCGCAATTTAACCATCCGAACGCAGTGAAACATGTTACAGCAAATATTTATACTTATTGTAATGCATTGACATCACCCATTAACCTTTTATTTCTTGTGTCCTAATCATGCGATCAAACTCAACGTTTGAATAATGAACCTTCGCCATAATCTTCATCTAATAGTACATAACTCCATGGCTCACATATATAAAAATCCAACATGGCAACCATCCTATATATTTAGACGGTTCTCAATATCTACTAATCTATGACGGCGACGCGAAATGTAAATATTTAAATGGACGTTTCTCGCGATTTAACCATCCGAGTGCAGTGAAACTTGGTACGGTAAATGCTTATACAAATCTTAATCCTCTGCCATCTAATTTATTCCAATTGTTTTCATAGCCACGAGATGGCGACTGTGCGTAATTTTAAAAATCAAGTTTTTATTTATTGTGTTCTTATCATGCGACTGAAGCTTGAATAATACATCTACGCAATAATTTTCATGTAATAATACATAACTCAATGGCCTGCATATATAAAATCCAACAAGGCGACCATTCGAAATATTTAGACGGCTCTCAATATCTTCGAATCCATTACAGCAATCAAACTGAAATTTTGTATATTGAAGAAGCGATTAACATAAGTAGGGTATGTGCAAATAGGCTATTTAGCTCTTTACGGAACAACTTGATTTTTACGTAAGAAAAACAGACAGAAAATACTAGATTTTAATGTATTAGTGTAGATTATTCCCAAGATATTATTTGGCCATTGGCTGCAATAAAAGTT
Organism: Meconema thalassinum; assembly: GCA_946902985.2. Classification (NCBI taxonomy): domain Eukaryota; kingdom Metazoa; phylum Arthropoda; class Insecta; order Orthoptera; family Tettigoniidae; genus Meconema; species Meconema thalassinum. The sequence goes on along the minus strand of OX336390.1, from coordinate 263,619,685 downwards.
ATTATAATCCATCAATTTCTATTGAGTACTTTACAGTTTGCAATGTTGCAAGTTAGTTGGCTGCTCTGTTTGGACTGCGTTATCCTAATCACTTGTTTGTGTGTTTACAGTACCACTTAGGATTCATGGAATAGGTTAACATTCCACTTTGTAACGCTAACAACTTGCATGGCCAGAGTAAATATGAGGCTAACTGGGGTGGAAGTAACCATCATTTTTCACACTGGAGGGGCACATCGTTCTTCTGCACGGTTCCCAGCTTAAATAGAGCTTCAAGCAAGCAGTAAATATTACAAATAAAGTGCTCTGCTGTTCGGAACTGTGGCTGCCAGCGTAGTGTACCCTCTGTCCTCAACGTCGTGAAGTTACCTGAAATTGCGTTTCGTTGGTGGGTATAATGTTCGCCGTGCAATGTTTGGTCAAAATAGGCTCAGTCATTTTTGAATTCTTCAAGGGAGACAAAATAATCAGTGATAGACGAAGCAATGTGGATATAAAATGTAGGTTGGCTCAGGCAAGGAAAGCTGAATATAGATTTAGGTATTAAGAAGCATTTTTGAAAGCCTTTGTCAGGAGCGTGGCACTCTATGGAAGTGAAACTTGGACTGTTGGTGCAGCAGAAAATAGGAGAATTGAAGCGTTTGAAATGTGGTGTTACAGGAGAATGATGAAGATCACATGGGATATAGAGTGGGCCCAACAAATGAAGAGGTATTAAGACGAGTTGGAGAGGAGATATGTTTCCAGCGACTGCTAATGATAGGTTGGTAGGACACAGCATTCTTCTGCACTGTTCCCAGCGTAAATAGAGCGTCAAGCAAGCAGTCAATATTAAAAATAAATTACTCTGCTGTTCGGAACTGTGGCTGGCTGCGTAGTGCATCTGCTGTCCTCAACGTCGTAAAGTTACCTGAACTACCCAGGAATGGCAAAGGTAGCTGCGGAAGAAAGAGTCGAGGACAAGAGCTGTAGGGGTAGACCAAGGTTAGAATATGTTAAACAGATTGCCTCGGATGTGAGGTGTGATAGCTATGTAGAGATGAAACGATTAGCTCAGGACAGGAAGGTATTGAGGGCTGCATCAAACCAGTCAAAAGACTGAAGACTCAAACAACAACAACAACAACAACAACAACAACAACAACAACAACAACAACAACAACAAAAAGCGGGTAACTGTGAGCCTGGTACCACCAATTACTTACACGCCCCTCCCCTCTTACGTGCGCATTAAATCACGACTGCGATGGGGAGCTGCAGCAAGTCCGGAGATCGGAGGTTCGAATCGGCACTAATAGCGGCCATTATGAGAGTGATTTTTACTGTTTTCTTCCCAAACTTCCTCCGGGAAAATGCTGGAATAGGACCTTATTTCAAGTTCTATCACCGACCTTAATAATTACAATTACACACGCTACAATCACCACAGGTTATCAGAAAAAATCCCTACGCTCCATGGCTGATGACACAGATGTCTCAAGCTCAAAAACGATTTAACAACAACAACAAAGCAGTTAATTATTTTATTTTCAAAAATTCCAAATTTCGTGATTTTGGATAAGCGTTTCGTACTCTTGCTTATTGAAGTGTTAGAGCTTGTTTTATTAAAGAGCCATTTTCAGTGTAGCTTTCCAGTCGCTCAACACAAATTGTACCCAATTTCATTAGGCGGGAAAACAAGTATTTACATGTTCTAATCTGAAAGAAATAAGATATTTATACAAAATAACACGCTTTTATGTACAAGAATGGGGTAGCTGAAAGTATATAAAAGGGTATTCTTCTTTATTTGTTTCACCCAACTTTGGGGTACATGAAGTCAATCACTTTTTATTGTTTTGAGCTTTCCTTTTGGCCCAGTATTGCCTCATCCTTCGAGATCTTTCTTCCCTTTTTTCGGCAGAGATGTGGACCGTACGCTTTTGTTTGAGTTTCACTTGGAACCGTTGTTTCTTATCCTTGGTGACGGGTATGGCTGTTTTGTCCATGAGCATGGTGTCTGAAATTTGGAGCTCCACAAGTTTTTTCTCGGTTTCCTTAAACCAAAGAGTTTCTTTTTTAAAATTACGGATGTGGTCGAAGATCTTTTTGGATAATCTATTTGAATTCATCTGGAGGATGTGCCCATAAAAGTCAATTCTCCGTTTTCTTATTGTGTCCGAGAGTTTTTCAGTTTTTTTGTTAAAGAGTTTCGTATTATTTTGTAATAATATATTATTTCTTTCAGGTTAGGACATGTAAATACTTGCTTTCCCGCCTAATGTAATTGGGCACAATTTGTGTTGGCCGATTGGAAAACTTTCTTTAATACTCTTTATTTAATGATTTAGAGAGCTATACATCTTCAACTATACCAGGTGAATGAACTGCCCCTAATAATATTGTTTTATGCAGCCCAACTATCACATATTATCAGGAAGGTCGATATTTCTCTGCTTGCATCCCGTATGGTATTAATGCACTGCAAGCGTGTCCCGAAAACGATGCTGAACAAAATTATGTTGATGATGATGATGTTGATGATAATTGTTGTTTTCAGGGGCTGAAAATCTGGGTTATCGGCCCCTAATGGTCTGGGTGATAGCGAACATGACAATGAAGTGGAAACCAGAACGAAAATTAAATGAGAAGGAAAATACTTACAAAAAGGAACTCAGATTGAAACGACTCACAAAATGGAGAGTGGTAATACTTACAAAAGGGAATTCAAAACGAAAATACTCACAAAAGGAATAGATCGTAAAATACGCACAAAATGTACGTTAGGTTCAAAATACGTGTAGAGTCGAAATACTTTACTTACAAAATGCAAGTGAAATTCAAAATACTAACAAAATGAGATTGAAGAGACGTACAAAATGACCTTGAGGTTCAAAATACTTACAAAATATAGCCTAATTGAAATTGAAAATACCCAATGCAATTTATATTAAAAAAACGCTCATTTCAGATTCCAAATACTCACAAAGTGCAATTGTAATTCAAAATACTTACAAAATACAATTGAAATTGAAAATGATTACAAAATGCACGGTAGATTCAAACTACTCAATTAGATGGACAATATTTACAATATGCAATTTAGATTGAAAATACTTGTAATTTAGATTCAAAATACTCACAAAATGCAATTGAGAATCAAAATACTTGCAAAATGCCCACCATACAAAATGCAATTTAGATCGAAAATACTTGCAAAAAGCAGTTTAGGTTGAAAATACAAAGTGCAATTGAAATTCAAAATACTCACAAAAGCCCCATCCCTTATATTGAAAGACTTACTAAAAAGTAATTTAGTTTGTCAATCCTTACAAAATGCAATTGAGGTTGAAAACACTCGCAAAATGCAATGTAGATCGAAAAGACTTACAAAATGCAACGTAGATTGAAAACACCTACAAAAGTTAGTGTAGATGCCAAAAAATCGCTAAATGGAATTTACATACACGGGGAGCCAATTAACAAAAAAAAATGCGGGAATCTTAAAGAAAAGGAAATATAATGAAAAGAAAACAAGAGGTCTGACCCCTCGAAGAAGGAGGGATCAGGAAAGATGAGACAAGGACCAATTAAGGCGGGAAAGTGAAAGACTCCCTAGGCCTTGGATACCCTAATACCGTTAAGATCGGAAAAGAACAAGAGTTGACCAAGAGAGGTCGACAGGAAAGAAGACGGAGAGGAGCCCGGCACAAGTAAGTGGAAGCAATGCCGGACTCAGCTGGGGTCCGGTGATCGCCAACCCACGTCCCACTAGATGTGAGCCCCTGGGGGATGAACAATATTAATCTTCCCTAACAGACTAATACCAGGGAAAAATAATAGTGTTCAGTATCGTTTGCGGGATATGCTTGTAGTGCAAGCAGAGAAATATCGACCTTCCTGATAACAACGCTAGTTAGGCTGCATAAAACAAATATTACAGTATTAGGGGCAGCTGATTCTCCTGGTATAGAACAATATCTATTTATTTTCATAAATGTTCTATAACTTTATACAGGCTGACGTGTTCTGTCAATTTCTGTATAAAACACACTGACGGATGTGTGTTCACGCCGCCGATGACTCTGCACACTTTTCGGCTCGAGAAAAGACATCGAAGAATTACTCGCATTCATTAAGTATGTAGTCGATAAAGTAAAATGCTGGAACTGAGTAAATAGCTTCTTCGTAAATGAACATAATACTAAAAACAATAATACGTATTTATCCTGAAAAATAAAAATAATGGAATGATATCCCTACTTACTGGGTATAACGGCAGATCCAGGCTTGACATGGGAGCCGCTATTTTCTAGACTATCTACTGTACGGTGTTATATCAGCTCCCCCGTGATGCATATTGAGGACAATTGAGGAGTGAGACCACGATTTACGGCTGATGGAAACCGACGCACTGACCACAAGTCACTCCGCAATCTGTAGTACAAATGGCTAGTATTAATGTCACTTGGTAATTAACCACTTGGTAGGCCAGTGCTCTTCATGGGCTGCAATGTCACAGGGTTTGGTTTATTTGAGCATATAATGAAAGGCATCATGTGACATTCTATCTATGGCTCTAAGAAATTTAGAAATTGTATTTATTGAAGGAAAGAGGAGTTGAGGAAGACCAAGGACTCAATTTATAGACAGCATTAAAGACAAGCACACTTATTGCCATTTGAAACTCCAGGCCAGAGAAAGATGAGTTTTGGAAGACATGCATGTTACCCACCAACCTCGCGGTTGAGAAGAAGAAGAAGAAGATTTATTTGAAAGACCACCACGTGGTGCAGTTGCTCGTATTGTTGGCTGTCAACCCCGAGGTACTGGGTTCAATCTCCGGCTCTGCCAAGAATTTAAAAAGTCTTGGTATGGTCTCGTACGGGGTCTCTCAGCCTCGTGATGCAAAATGGGAACCTGCAGGAGGAGGAGTGGAAAGGAACTGGCCACCTTACCACACGTAAACTCCGGCTCCGGGTGCATGGTTAGTGATCCCTTGACGAATTCAAGGGCTCTAATTCAGGTCGCCTACGTCCCTGGAGGGGATATGGCTCTCTACTATTTAATTTATTGGGAAATGAGATTCACTAGCTGGAGGGGGATAGATGTGAAACTTCTAGCGAATGGGCATATATATTGTCAGTGTACAAATACTGGAAACTAACAGTCAGTAGAATTAATCACTGTAATGCACTAAAGTATTTATAATTTGTTATGGCCACATAGTATTATTTATATATTCTAATTTCAATGTTTATAATGGACCACACGCATTTCAATACATTTCAATCATTGCGCATTGATGCAACATCGAGAAATCAGACATGCCGTACGATACAACATTTGTGAATGTAAATGTGGTTGCTCGATATCCCAATAACAAGGTCAATCAGTGTACATAAATTACGCATAATATACAATTTTCGAGGGGAAATGCAGACTAGTTTGATTGCACGTACAGCAGTGTTTCTAAACGATATTTATTTCCACTCAATGCGTGTAATTTTACCTGTTCGTGCACAATTCTGAACTTCTTACATCATTTCTTTAATCGCTTATCCTCCCAGCTTGGTTTCACCTACAGATTCCTCACCGTCGCAAGGACGGTGTCTGGGAGCAGAACACACTTTGTCAGCAGATACAACTGGGGATGGCGACAGGCCGATAGCCTAGGTGACCGCTAACCTAGGATTAGGAAAGAAGTCAGCCGTGGACCTGTTGAAAGGAACCATCCAGGCATTTGCCTGGGGGGTGAACATGGGAAACCACGCAAACTATTTTCAGGACGACCGGGTGGGATTCAAACCTACGCTCTCCCGATGCCAGCGAGGCACGAGCTATCGCGTTAGCGTTTTCGGCTGTCTTATTTGGTATATTTAGTTTCTATTTTATGAAAGTACTGAATTTTATGCTATCCCTGAATTCCCGGGTTTGATTCCCGGCTCTATCAAGAAAATTATTTGCGCCTTGAGGGCTAGAACGGAATTCATTCAATATCCGTAGGACAGCTGAGAGGAGGTGGGTTTGATTCCAACCTCAGTCATTATAGAAGTGGTTTTCCACTTCTATTCTTGGTAAATACCGGTATGGCAGACTACCTAACTTATGGCCACGGCCGCTTTCTTCTCATTCGTAGCAAAAAAAAAATGGGCCGCTTTCTTCTCATTCGTAGCAAAAAATAAAAGAGATACACTCACTGTTCACCACATTAAAATATGGATTTCCGACATTTTACACACACACACGCACACACAAACACACACCGAAGAACTTGGGACTGATAACTACAATGTTGTTAATCCCTCAATTAAAAAGAACAGCTCTGTGTGGGTTAAACCATTCACCACGACCGCAATGGGGAGCTGCAGCAAGTCCATAGATTGGAGGTTTGAATCGCGACGCTGACAGCGGCAATTTTGAGTGTGGATTTCCGTGAGGTTTTCCACACTCTCTCCATGTAAATGCTGGTATAGTACCTTAATTCAAGCCCCGGGGTACCTATCCCATCCCCAAGCCTAATAATTACAGTTACACACTCTACTATAGTCACCACAGAAACAGAGGTTATCATACAAATTTAACACACACCCAAGTACACGGGGATGATGAACAAATTGTCTTAAATCCCTTACTACGAATCAACAGCAACAACAACATAATATAATAATGCCCTCCCCTCCTGCCAGAACCTCTGACAACGTAATATTCACTTCTGCTATACAGTATTTGAAGGTAACTGCACGAGCAAGGTAAGTAAACTCGTGTAGGTTACTGGTCTTGGCGACTTGCATGTTACAGTACCTCAAACCAGGGCTGGCATGCGAAACGAAATGCATTATCAATTTAATTTAGCGTCGCGAAATGAAATTGTTCAATGGAATAACATTTCGCTCCTGGCGCGAAATGATATTTGTTACAGACTTTTAATTTCGCTCCTGGCGCGAAATTATATTCATTACGGACTTTTAATTTAGCTCCCGGCGCGAAATGATATTTGTTACAGACTTTTAATTTCGCTCCTGGCGCGAAATTATATTCATTACGGACTTTTAATTTAGCTCCCGGCGCGAAATGAAATTCGTTACAGACTTTTAATTTCGCTCCTGGCACGGAATTAAATTCATTACGGACTTTTAATTTAGCTCCCGGTGCTAAATGAAATTTGTTACAGACTTTTAATTTCGCTCCTGGCGCGGAATTAAATTCATTACGGACTTTTAATTTAGCTCCCGGCGCGAAATGAAATTCGTTACAGACTTTTAATTTCGCTCCTGGCGCGAAATTAAATTCATTACAGACTTTTAATTTCGCTCCTGGCGCGAAATAAAATTTGTTAACGACCATCAATTTCGTTCCCGGCATTTAGTCCCCCCCCCCCCCCCCTCCGGCCTGAAATTAAAATGCATGGAACATTTCATTTTGTTTCTGAAATGAAATCTGTTTCTTTTCTTCCCCGAAAGCCTTATTTGTTCCCGTGTCCTACACCTAGCCACCATCTACATTCGTCCCTACAACCCCATCCCCAAAGACTGCATTACCCACGTGTCTGAAGTCTTCCCCCATTTAATTCTAATGGCCGACCTCAACCTTCATTCCCGTTAGGCCCTAGAACTTCATAGCCTAGACATCTACCTACGTCACATCGACGCCACCCTCGTCCATCTCCCAGAATCTACCCGTCCTTCCTCCAATACCACCCCGACGCAGTCATTGCTCATAACTCCCTCCTCCATCTGTTTGACGTGTCTGTCTTGCCACTCAAAGGAGGTGATCATGCCCCCGTTTTACTCAACTTCCCTCTTCCCCCACTACCACCTCCCAGGATGGTCCAGAATTTCTGCACAGCAAACTGGCAGGAATACCGCGCCTGCGTCAACAATCACCTCCGTGCGGACCATCTCCCACTGGATAACCAGACGACGGTCGACGCATATACTGCACACATAGATACTATACTACGACAAGCCTCCCAGGTAGCCATCTCCCTCATTCCAACGACCCCGTGCACTACATTTGAGTCGTCCAGTTGCAAAAATCGTTTAATCCACTTGTGAATAAGGATCATGTCGTAAAATTATTTATTTAATTATTTTATTTATTTTACCTAATTTTATTTTGTTTTATTTTATTTTATTTTGCTTTATTTTGTTTTGTTTATTTAATTTTACTTTATTTCGTTTTATTTTGTATTAAATTGTCTTGTTTTTTATTTTTTTTTGTTTTTATTTTGTTTTGTTGATTTTGTTTTATTTTGATTTCCCAGAAAACAAATGCAAAACCTAAAACACAAAACACGAAGTAAAATGCTAAATTCAAACACAAAAGCAAAATCAGAATAAAAAAGAAACACAAACCAAAAAGCAAAATTCAAAAACAGCAAAAGCAGAAAACAAACACAAATCCAAAACAAAAAAGACGAAGCAGAAAGCAAAAGCAGAACAAAAAAAGAAGCAAAATCAGAAAACAAGAAACATAAAGCAAAAAGCAAAATTCATAAAAGCAAAAGCAGAAAACGAACACAAAACAAAGACAAAAAAGACGAAGCAAGAAGCAAAATTCAAAAACAAAAGCAAAAGCAGAAAACAAAAAACAAATAACATAAAGCAAAATTCAAAAAAGCAAAAGCAGAGCACAAACACAAAACCAAGAAAGAAAAGCAATAAGACAAATTCAAAAGCAAAAGCACAAAGCAAACACAAAAACACCAACCAAAAGTAGAAAACAACAAACACAAAAGATACGTGAGGCAAAGTCCAGAGAAACGTTTCTCATGAAAATGATCCTTATTCACAAGTTGATTAAACGAGTTTTGTAACTTGACGACTCATTTGCATTTGACTGTTGGCACGGGCTAGAGTAAAATGTGACTTTTCACCGCTGTCTCAGTCTTACACATGGCTGTGATTATATGGAAGCTACTGAGGTATGGGTGGTGCTTAGTAATGAAATTCGGGGCAGTCAGTGCCTGTGGATGCTGTGAAGGGTTCTACTCATAGGGTTAGTACTGCTGTTCTGACTCAGTGAGGAAAGCAATGGCAAACTGCCTCACCCCCCATCTTGTCAAGTACGCCTCACAATAGCGCTGCCTTGAGTTTTTGTGGGTATCTACCCACATAACCTACCGGCGGTACTTTTTGAGGATCCAACCAGCCTTCGGGCTGACTACCTAACAGACAGACGTCAGGACTTTGAACATCGTACAGAACATTATTTAACTCTCGAAACGAATATACTGTATTTTAATTTCAACAACGAAATTAAATGTTTCATGCATTTTAAATACACGTCGGAGAGCGAAACTTAATGCCGTTTGGGAATTTTATTTCGCCTCGGGAGCGAAATTAAAAGTCTTTAACGAATTTTATTTCGCGCCGGGAGCGAAATTATAAGTCTGGAACGAAATTAATATCGCGCCTGGAGCGAAATTAAAAGTGTGGAACGAAATTAATTTCGCACCGGGAGCGAAATTATAAGTCTGGAACGAAATTAATATCGCGCCTGGAGCGAAATTAAAAGTGTGGAACGAAATTAATTTCGCGCCGGGAGCGAAATTAAAAGTGTGGAACGAAATTAATTTCGCGCTGGGAGCGAAATTATAAGTCTGGAACAAAATTAATTTCGCGCCGGGAGCGAAATTAAAAGTCTGGATCGAAATTAATTTCGCTTCGAATTAAGTTTCGCTTTGATTTAATTACGCGCCGACAATCATTATCATTTCGCTCCCGAATATCGCGCTTACGGCGAAATTAAATTATTTTCGTCCCCACAGCCATGAATTTAATTTCGCATGCCAGCCCTGCCTCAAACTATAAATAAATCAGGAGGAATCAGTCAGGAATCAAACTCGGGCCTTAAGGATGAGAGTCAACAACGCAACCACTACATCACCAGGCATACACAAGCACGGTGAGGGCCTTCCCTATTGGCAACTCCAGCTATCTGATATGACATCTAGCGGTAAAAATGAGAAACTTACCAAGTAGGGTACATTTGTCACGTGGTGACTATTTGTATATGGGTTCTTGTATTGGTAAGTAGATCGTGGTAAATTCTTCGTTTTTATACATAAGTTATAAGTTTTACTCGTTGATAAGAGTGCAAAATGAGTAAAAGCAAAGTATATTGCTCAGTTTACGGCTGTAAGTCGATGTATAAGAGGGCTGCGGATATAGGCCTACGTTTTCATCACTTTCCAGAAGATGCAAATAGCAATAGCCGAAAGGTCACGATACTAAATAAATACGGGCAACAAGAGCGGGTTGGACCACTCACCATTACACTCACTGACGACAGGACGGGTTGTTCACTTACACCGAGCCAAGCCGCACCTAGACAACCAAGCACAGTCTCGCCGAGCCAAGCCGTACCAAGACAGCCAAGTCTACACCAGCCGAGGACAGCCAAGCTTCATCAGTCAGGTATCCTTCCCCGCTCTTTAGTTCATTTCCAATAACCCTACCAACCGCAATCACCTCGCCCTGCGATATCCGAGCCATTCCACTACGAGTCATATAGGCCTAATTTGACTTCGCAGGGTTAATACCTACCATCCAAATCAAGCAATTCCTGTCCACCCCGAGGTTTAATACAAGTTAAACTCATCCCTTCATCCTACCTAGCAGCAAATAATTTCTAGAGACTATGGTACAGAGAGCAAACTCAAATGTAACTTTTAAACTAACAGCGCCATGACTCGAACTGCACAAAAACAAATACCAGCAGACAACCGATGCTTGATAATATGCAATTGACACATAAAATCCAGTGGAACACACAAATTAGATCACGTGTATCGCACATTTATACATATATACAATTGAAAATAACACTGTCATTATTTTAAGGACCACATTTACTGATTATAACCGAAAAATAAAAAGTGTTCCATATCAAACGCGTGTTAATGAGTATTTTTACCCTACTTATCCAGACCAACCGCAGCGCCCCAAGTGTTAGTTTGAGTTGCCAATAGAACCCATGTGACGGGCGGAGAGTGATTAGTCAGCACTAGGTGACTAGCATTTGTTGATAACACAAGAGCAGGATGGGAAGTCCTGAATGCTGGCATTGCATTTGTTATAATTAAGACTTGCCGTGAAGTACTGTAGACTATCTCGTATCCCGTGATAAGGGTTAGGTATGGAACAAAACATCGAATTTTCCCTATGGAAACTTATCTTCTGAAGTCTTTCAATAAATGTAATTTATACAGAAACAATCCGCGTACTCTTAAGGTTCTCGAGAACGAAATAACTGCACAAATACGAAATATCAGTAAGGATGAATTAGAGTGTACCAAAATTTCCTACGTTGATACAACGTGTGCTTAGAAAATTAAGTACAGCATTTCCAGCAACTACTCTGAAATATTCATGTTTATAATGATGATTATTAAATAAGTTAAACGTGTTGGTTGATTGGTTGATTCCTTAGTTTAGGGGTGGTCATGTAGCCCCGTGTACTTTAGGTGTGTGTAGAATCTATCTGATAACCGGTGTTAATTGTGATGGCAGTATTAGTGTGTGTTATCTGTTTTTTTTTTATTCAAGTAAGGGCTGCAGACGATAATTTCAAGTAGTTCCTACATTCGCAACCAAATGCTACCGTCCACGACACCTAGTAGTGAACTTGGCCACTACTAGATGCCATCGCAACGAGCGCCTGGTGTAAACGTTGGAACTTAAGAGCATTAATCAAACCAACCCTACAAATTTTGCTTCACATAAATTTAGTTAGTGGAAGGTTCATTTATATGCCATAAATCTATGATATGGGCCCGCTGGCTTTACTTACCTTCCGAAGGAAGGCATATTGAGGGATTTTTAACGCTCTTAAAAAAATTCGACGATTTCGGCCGGGTTTGAACCCTCGTCCTTGGGCATAGAAAAGTTAAAAGTGTAAATGTGTTAAACTAGTTGGGCACTATACCAGTGCCTTGCTGGACACGCTGCAATACACAGTGGCCCGGCCGTCACGCGGCAACAGCGAGGCCCCGTTCTAAAGGGAAGTCTTTCACTGTAGTTAGCGGGAAGAAGTACTGTACTTGCCGTGTCTGGTCTTCGGTCTTCACACAGCGTTACTATTACGTAAATAATCAAGGCTTGTAATGCAATATACATTTTAATTGTCTCATTCAGTCTATCGGAAATCAATCTCTGGTTACTGTTTTGGTTGTAAGGTAGGAAATGTTAAGATTGATATTTGATCAGCAGGTTAATAAGCTACGATCGTGTTCAGATGTCAAATGGTTGACAGTCTCACTACTTGATATTGTCAATTGTAGCTGTTCAGTCAGTCAACACAATTAACCTCAATGAATATCTTGTGCCCTGCCCATTCATTGGGCACAACCCTGTATAGGCAACACTGAAATAATGGCTTCAAATATCTGCAATTCATATTGTAACTTTCAGTCGGTCAACACAAGATATTTCCACTGAAGGTTTGGTTGTGTTTTGTAGAGCCATTTGCCTTGGAAATTTGGATCTGATGATGTTCGATTGACGAGCGAAACATGTCATCCCTTAGTTTTCCCCTTTTTCAATAGTCCATATCAATATAATTATATGTATATCTTAATCACATGTTATTTATTTCAGTTTTTTTTTCACCCTATTTTCATTTATGAAAATATAGGCCTTTTGTCCGTGTGTGTATGTGTCTCCCTAATAAAATCGAAACAACTGAAGCGATTTCAATGAAACTCGGTAAGGTCATAGTACTATTTTGTACGACCCCGACAGTGCTCTGCATATGTTATTACGTTTCACCAATTCAACATGGCGGCTGTGAGAAATATTTCACCGAAATTCTATATCTCCAAACCTATCATTCATATCACCCTAAAATTTTGTACGATGGTAAAGGGCACTACTGGAAGTTCACCTGTGTAGCTTTTAGAAACTACAAAACGAACATGGTGGCCATGCGAAGTTGGAACATTCAAATAGACTTTTCTCATGATTTAACCATCCGAACGCTGTGAAACATGATACAGAAAATGTTCATACACATTATAATTCATTGACATCTAATTTACATTCATTATTTACATAACGTGAAGCCTCCGTGGCTTAGGCGGCAGCACGCCGGCATCTCACCGCTGAGTCCGTGGTTCAAATCCCGGTCACTCCATGTGAGATCTGTGCTGGACAAAACGGAGGCAGACAGGTTTTTCTCCGGGTACTCCGGTTTTCCCTGTCAAAATTTCATTCTAGCAACACTCTCCACTATCATTTCATTTCATGTCATTCATTTAATCATTGCTCCCAAGGAGTGCGACAGGCTTCGGCAGCCGGCACAATTCAAGTCCTCGCCGCTAGATGGGGGCTTCATTCATTCCATTCCTGACCCGGTTGGAGACTGGAAGCAGGCTGTGGATTTTTTTCATTTACATAATGTCAAGATGGCAGCTATGCGAAATTTTAAAATTATGTTTTTATTTCTTGTTTTCTAATCATGCGATCGAAGTCAATGTTTGACTAATAAACCTCGCAATAATCCTCATATAATAGTACATAACTCTATGGCCCACATATACACTCACCGGCAAAGAAAGCGAAACACTACGAATTTCAGACTAAACTCAATGTTGGACGTTTTAAACCTTGTATTAATCAAATACTATGGCATTACAACAATATGGCAATGTATCGTAAGTTAATTACCCAAAATAGCACAATAATTGATAAACATTGACCATGATACTCGCAACAGTGCACAAACACGAATTTGGAAATGTCGAAACCTGGAATCCATTGTAGGCTACTGTCCTCTGAACTGCTGCACTGTATAATCAGTTGATTACGAATGTTGTTGGCAAATTGTAATGTTCACAAAAATACGCGGCACGAGAATTCGCAGCAATAAACCTTAAGACAGCCGTTTGTGCTTATTTATGTCCAAAGGCGGGAAACGGTAACATTGGTGTTGTGAATGGCACAATCAACAATGTTTATCAATTGTTGCGCTGAAACTTCTCAAATGAGCTAATTAAATCACAGCACATTGCCGTATCGCTGCAAAGTCACAGCATTCAATTTATACCAGGTTTAAAGCGGTCAATCATTGAGCTTTCCCTGATATTCATAGTGTTTCGCTTTTTATGCCGGTGAGTGTAATAAAATGCAACATGGCGAACATCCGAAATATGTAGACGGTTCTCAATATCTATTAATCTATGACAGAAATCAAACTGAAATTGTGTATGTTGATAGAGGATATAAACGTAAGTTTACCTACGGGGCGTTCAATAACCTGGTGAGCACAAATCGAACATGGCGGTGACGCGAAATGTAAATATCGAAATGGACATTTCTCGCAATTTAACCATCCGAGTGCACTGAAACTTGGTATGGTATATGCTTAAACAAATTTGAATCCACTGGCATATAATTTATTTCAATTGTATTCATAACCACAATATAGCGGCTGTGCGAAATTTTAAAATCCCGATTCTAATTCTTGTGTCCTAATCATGCGATTGAAGTTTGAATAATACACCAACACAATAATCTTTATGTAATAGTAGCCTACATACCTCTAAGGCCTACATATATAAAAATCCAACATGACGACCATCCGAAATATTTAGATGGTTCTCAATATCTACGAATCTATTACAGCAATCAAACTGACATTTTGTGTGTTGATAGAGGCAATTAACATAAGTAGGATATATGAAACTAGGCTGTGTAGTTCTTCACGGAACTACTTGTTTCACATATTCCACTAATTGGAGTAATTTGGGTGTCGACCGACTGAAAGTTACAATATCATTTGTTGATAAGGCATCACTGTAAAATGGCTCCAAAGCTCTCTTTAGACTTTCTACACGAAAACTACACATCTTATCTTATCTTATAAAGGAATGTCTGTGTGTTCGTCTCTTATGCGTTCATAAACCATTCATCCGATTGCGATCAAATTTTGGTGAGTTGTTGTAAACACTTCCGGGAGGTTTATAGGCATAGTTAATCCATTTCAAAATAGATAGCGCGCGAGTAGTTTAAACAAATGCGTAATGGCGATGCGTTCATATACAATTCATCCGATTGCGATCAAATTTTGGTGAGTTGTTGTGCACCGTCCCGGAAAAGTTATAGGCGTAGTAAATCCAATTTACAATAGATGGCGCGCGAGTAGCTTCAACAAAATGGCGTGCGTTTGTTTCAAGAAAGTCCCACATGCGTTCATATGCCATTCATCCCATTGCGATGAAACTTGGGTGAGATGTTCTGCACACTTCAGTTAAGGTTTCAGGCTTAGCAAATCCACTTAACAATAGGTAGCGCACGAGTAGATTCAACAAATGAGCGACGACGGGCGAAGCGTTTCAACAAAGTCCTGTATTCGTTCACATAACATTCGTCCGATATCGATGAAACTTGGGAGAGAGGTTGTGTACACTACAGGCAAGGTTTATGGCTTAGTAAATCCATGTTATAATAGGTAGCGCACGAGTAGATTCAACTAATGAGCGACGACACGCGAAGCGTTTCAACAAAGTCCCGTATGCGTCCATATACTATTCGTCCGATAGCGATGAAACTTGGGTGAGAAGTTGTGTACACTTCAGGGAAGGTTTCTGGCTTAGTACATCCACTTTACAACAGGTATCGCACAAGTAGATTCAACAAATGATCGACGGCACTTGAATCGCATAAACAAAGTCCCGTAGCGTTCAAATACCATTCATCCGATTGCTATGAATCTTTGGTTGAATTGTTGTGCACACTCCAGGAAACGTTTCTGACTTAGTAAGTCTTTTTTACATAGGTAGCGCACGTGTTGATTCAACAAATGAGTAACGGCGCGCGTTTCGTTTAAAATAAATCGTATGCGTTCATATACCATTTATGCGATTGCAATGAAATTTAGAGAAATGTTGTTTCCACTCCCACAAATATTTCTGATTTAGTAAATCCATTTTACAATTGGTAGCGCACGAGTTTATTCAACTAATGAGCAACAGCGCGTGAATCGTTTCAACCAAGTCCCGTATGCGTTCATATACCATTCATCCGATTGTGATAAAACGTTGGTGAGTTGAGTACAGTCATGCGAAGGTGTATGAATTAGTAAATCCATTTTTCAATGGGTGGCGCACAAGTAGATTCAACAAATGAGTGAAGACGCGTGTATCGTTTAAACAAAATCCCGTATGCGTTCACATGTTATTCATCCGATTGCGATGAAACGTTCATGAGTTGTTGTGTACACGCCAGGGAAGGTTTTCGACTTAGTAAATCCATTTTACAATAGGTAGCGTACGAGTATATTCAACAAATGGGTGACGGCGCTTGAATCGTTTCAACAAAGTCCCGTATGCGTTCATATACCATTCATTTCATTGCGATGAAACTTTGGTGAGTTGTTGAGCACGCTCCCATGATTTTTTTTGAGATAGTAAATCAATTTTACAATAGTTTAGAGGTGGTTAACGGAAAATAAATAAATATTGGGAATCCAAAAGCACTTCAACAAACAAAGTTACAACGCCAACACTTTCTTTGATTGGCATTGCAACGCATGCCGGGTACAGCTAGTTTTTTATATTTACACTTTCTTTAGTGACACATTCGGGAATTTATTTTAATATTTGAACGACTTTCCTTGTTGCACACTTGAAGAACAAAATTAAACAACATATGCCTCTACATGAGTGAGTGATCAGCTGGAATCAGAGCTGACTCAGCTAACTAGTATTATAGGGTGTTGATATTACCCCTTCCATTACTGTGCGGCGCTGAAGAAATAATTCCGTTTGCTATGTCACTCGCACAAGGTTATCACACATGGCTAGTGCTGCCAACTTAGTGCAAGACGATTTGAAAATCCATAGACTGCTTCCAGTCGACCGACCGGGTCAGGGAATTGAATGAATGATGCCCCCATCTAGCTGCGAGGATATGAACTGTGCCGGCTGCCGAAGCCTGTCGCACTCCCCTGCCGCAATGATTAAATGAATGACAGGTGAAATGAAATGATAGTGGAGAGTGTTGCAGGAATGAAATTTGTGACAGGGAAAACCAGAGTACCCGGAGAAAAAGCTGTCTACCTCCGCTTTGTCCAGAACAAATCTCACATGGAGTGACCGGGATTTGAACCACAGACCCGGCGGTGAGAGGCCGGCGTGCGGCCGCCTAAGCCACAGAGGCTACTGCAAGGCGAATTAAAGAAAAATTTGACGATCCCATTTTAGAAAATGGCTTCCGATATTTTGTAGAGATGACTGATTTAATGACATTTTAACTTTCCTTGTCTTACTTACCTTATGCATTGCAGACTTTGTGTTCTACAGTCTGTTCACAATACAGAAATACAGGTTATCAAATACAATAGGCATACACACCCAAGTGAACGGGGCTGAAATTACTATGATGTCCATCCACTAAATGAAACAAGAGCAACAACACCAACAGCTCCACTCACTGCTCAATCAGGTATGTGCATGTTGTAAACTCTGAAGCAGGAAGTAGAGTAGAACTTTCAAAGAACACATATATCCACTCAGTTCCATCACGAAGGGCATTACCAATTTAATAGCCTGTGCGCGGTGAACCGCAGCGGGGAAGTCCCTTGGCAGAGACCGCCACGTTACAATCGTGTCGCAGTATCGACAGCTTGTGGTCGACCTCAACCATTGATCTCCTGATACATACTGGTGAGATGATCGGTCATTGGATTAAGCCTGTGGCTAACTTAATTCATAGTTATTGGTTAATTTTAAAATTATCGTTACGTTCTACAATCTTTAACACACTTCCATTATTTATTTTCCGCTTTAGTTCTCATAATGAAGGGGATTCCGATTTATTTTCTAATAATGAATGTTAATGAATTCATAGGGACTTTGGACGTCAGACATGAGGTTGTTATATTGTGCGCCATTGGTCCGCATGTAATTAAATTGTGACGTAAGAGCACACATTGTCTTGCCGAGCATTGATATCTTAAGTCTACAATTTTAATCACACTTTATAAATTATAATTTACTACTTAGAGCTTTGAAAGAATGATGGATTTTCCGTCTTCAATACTGTTTATTACTATTACTTACAGGGACTAGTTTCGGGGGTAAATACTCCCCCTTCCTCAGCCTGTCCAACAAAAACTACACAATGGAAAAACTTTCCATGTGCAAGTTCATACAAAATACATGAAGAACACCAATTAGGCGGAAAATCCATCATTCTTTCAAAGTTATAGTTACGTCAATACGGACCTGAATAATCGACATTACTTAGAGCTTATCCCTCAAATTATTTTCTAGATTATATATTTCTTTACTAATTGAAATAATTACTTAATCTAAACTGAATTAATTCATTTCTTAGTCAGCAATTCTACAGCAGCGGACGAGGTACTGAAGTTCAGTGATGGCTTGTCCGTTGTGCGTGATAGTTGGAGTATACTTATTTATGTGAGCAATTCGTTATGTGCATATAAATCCGTAAACCTCAACACGGGATCCAAATGACACATTTGATCTTGAAAAACGTTCTTCGCCTAAGGATTAGTGAAGCAATGATTCCAAATATTACACAACTAGTGCCGGAGAAAACGAACAATAAAGATGGAATACAGGAGGGACTTGGACGGTGTATTTTAATGTATCCTATTGATTAAATACAATAAGTAGGTGTTTCAGTTTTCTTCTAAAACGTTGGCACTATAGTTTGTATTTTATTATTTTACATATGTGAAAAGAATTTATGTACACTTTTTATTTTTAGCCTGTTTTCGTTTATGAAAGAAATAGGCTTATGAGGTCACCTTTTGTCCGTGTGTGTGTATGTGTGTGTGTGTATATGTGTGTGTGTCCCCCTAATTAAATCGGCAAAATCGATTTCAATGAAACTCGGTATGGACATAGTACTGTTTTGTATGACCCCGACCGTGCCCTGCAAATTTTATTACGTCTCACCAATCCAACATGGCGGGTGTGCGAAATATTTCACCGGCATTCGATATCTCCGAAACTATTACTGACATCATCTTGAAATTTTTCACGGTGACAAAGGACACTATAAAAATTCGCCTATGTGACTTTCAGAAACCTGTTAAGTACAAAACGAACATTGCGGCCAAGCGAAGTTGAAGCATTTAAATAAACTTTTCTCGCGATTTAACCATCCGAGCGTAGTGAAACATGGTACAGTGGATGTTTATACACATTGTAATGCACTGACATCTAATTTTGTTCAATTGTTTACATAATATCAAGATGGTGGCTGTGCAAAATTTTAAAATTTAGTTTTATTTCTTTTGTCCTAATCATGTGATTGAAGTTCACCTATCTTTCAATAACCTGGTGAGCACAGATCCAACAGGGTGACGATGCGAAATTGAAATATTTAAATGGACGTTTTTTGTGTGCAATTTAACCATCCGAGCACAGTGAAACTTGGTACGGTAAATGCTTATACACATTTTCATCCACTGACATCTAATTTAATTCAATTGTTTTTATAACCTCAAGATGGCGGCTGTGCGAAATTTTAAAATCTCGTTTTTTATTTCTTATGTCCTAATCAAGCGATTGAATAAACCCACGCAATAATCTTCATCTAATAGTACATAACTCTATGGCCTACATATATAAAAATCCAACATGGCGACCATCCGAAATATTTAGATGGTTCTCAATATTTACGAATATAATACAGCAATCAAATTGAAATATTGCATGTTGATAGAGGGAATTAATATAAGTAAGGGATATGAAAATAGGCTGTCTAGTTCTTCACGGAACTAGTTGTTTGTTTTTGAAAGGAACTACTCTATGAACAAGGTACAATAAAATATAAATGTTAGCCATCTGTAAACCGGTCCGATGGTACATATCTTCCCTATAGATATGCCATCACACAAGCTCCATGTTCTCCAAGCCGAGTGAACAATACTGCTCCTATGAATGACGTCACAGAGCACGAATCCTGTTGACATCTGAAGGACTCAGTAGACAAGAATTACTTTCATCCATTACGTATACTCTTGTATGTATCTACTTTAATCTTCAAGCCGGAAGAGTTAAAATAATGGAATTGATTTACTTCTCCATGTTAAGTGAATTCAATTTTGGAACATCTTGTACAAGCTATGCCAAAATTGCTCTAACTATTTTGATATTTTGAAGATCTCTCAGCAACACTACGATAGCTGTAGAATTTGGGTTATAACATATTATAGTGTTTTTGCAGCCAAGGCAAGCAATTGATGGGAGCCCCCTAAACTACTGTAGTTCGTAACTCCGAGAAGTGTTGGGGCGGTCCTCGAAATACGGGGTGATTATCTTGGTGCGCTCCGGTAATCGCGACAAACTATGGCGTCTTTTGGCTGGTCCGGTGTGGAGCGAGTGGACCTCGCAATACCCCGCTCCGCTGACTCATATCGTTAGTTCACAGGTGTTTTGTCATTCATATGGACGTGTATCTGCAAAGCTTAGACGTTAGTGTTGCACGTTTAGTGAGTATTGGGATTACTGTGATTGTTGGTCATGCCTAGACACCAATTCACATTGCACGAACGTGTATATCCATAATTCGTATATGAAAAGCAGAAAGTCTTGTTTTGAAACAAGATGACAATTTCGAATCAAGTTTCCAGGAAGACCTGTGCCTAATGCCAGTACAATTAGGAGGCTCGCTAAACGATTCAAGAAAACAGGCTCCGTAAATAATAAAAATGTTTACAGACAACGTTGTGTCATTCTTTCATCAGAGGATGTCAGGTGTGTGTTACAAGAGAGGGAGGACATTTTCAGCATCGACTATGAGTATTGTATGTACATATTATTGAACATGTTTGGAAAAAGTGTAATCGTGCGCGCCACCCCCGACTGAATAGT
This sequence comes from Meconema thalassinum, assembly GCA_946902985.2. Taxonomy (NCBI): domain Eukaryota; kingdom Metazoa; phylum Arthropoda; class Insecta; order Orthoptera; family Tettigoniidae; genus Meconema; species Meconema thalassinum. The sequence goes on along the minus strand of OX336390.1, from coordinate 263,598,852 downwards.
GTACGCAAAGCCGCGATTAGCGCCAGCCAACGCCGACTTAGCTTGCCGTGTTTACCGGGGCGCACAAAGATAATGACCCTGGATATTGTTCCCCCCCCCCCCCCGCTCTATTACATTTCGAGTAACTATGTGTTCAAATGTTTTCTACCTTTATTACAGGTGGTGGCTCAGGAAAGAAGGCTGAGTGCGAATGCGTCCCGCACGATGGCAGCCATGTCACTGGGTTTCATCGTCATGGTTACGCCGTGGACCATTCAGGAGGTGGTGGCAGCCTGTACGGGATCTAAGGTAATTTGAACAGCATATACTGTGTATACCAGATGCGCCAGTCGTTCATTTTGGTTCATTTTATCTAAATAATTACTGTCATGGCAAAAAAGTACATAGGAGAGGATAGTAAATGCAATATATTGTAAAGAACTACTTCTAATAATAACCCCTGGCACCACAGCCTACCAACTACTTCTACACTTACATAATTTGGTACAGTATTTAGGCCAAATGAATTTCCTAGACGTAGGCCTACACGCATTTGCTCAGTAACGTACTCACTCTCAACTCTCATTCCCCCTGTTTGTTGTTGTTGTTGTTGTTGTTGTGTTACTTGAGGGGCTTGGGCATCGTGGTCATGTATCTCCGTGTATTTGTGTCAGTGTGGAATTTTTTGTCTGATAGCCTGTGTTATTTTGAAGTCTGTATGAGTGTGTGCATTTGTAATTTGTAATTTGGCCTTAAGTTAGGAACCATTTCAGCCTACGCCTGGAGTAGAAGTGAAAACTATGGAAAACCACTTCTGGATGGCTGAGGTGGGAGTAAAACCCACCTCTTCAGAGTTATGTCTCACGAGGCTGAGTAGACTACGTTTCAGCCCCCAGACCAGAATTAAATTTCTTGGCAGAGCCAGGAATCGAACTTGGACGTCCTGGCTGACAGGCAAGAACGCTAGTTGCTGCACTCACCAGTTTTTGACAGTCCTCCTCGTGATGTAACGGCTAGCATTCTTCTCTGTCATTTCCGAGGTCTGTGATTGATTCCCGGCTCTGCTCAGAGATTCAATTCTAGTCTGAGGGCTGGAACGGGGTACCCTCAGCCTTGTGAGGAAGAACTGGGAAGAGATGGGTTTGATCTTCTATTCTCAGCCATCGTATAAGTGGCTTTCCGTGGTTTCCCACTCCTACTCCAGGCAAATGTCGGGATAATTCCTACTCAAGGCCATGGCCGCCTCCTTCCCTATCCATGACTCAATGGCATATATACATGGTAGCCTACTACAGGCACCACAATACAATTAGTCACGGACAAAACCTGCATATAGCCTAACACATACGGCCATGATATTGCTCGCGCTGCCTTGTTTGTTGGCCAATGAATCAACAACAACAACAACAACAACGACAACTAAAACTACAACCACTACAACAACAATCTTTATTGACACATCCAATTGGTCACTCCTGGAATATGCTATGATTGTATGTATATTTGGTAAGACCCGGAGCCCTAGAACACAAAACCACGCATGGGAATGTTAAATGTTCAACCTTCACTTGATTGACGTAGTAAACTTTTCTAGTCTATTCTGTTTGAAAATTACAGAGAGAAGAAAATAGTCATATCTATCATTACTGAATAAATTAAGTGCAATGTTGATGACAATGACGTCAAAATACAGGCTTTATTTGTGGTTTTTTTTTCGTAGGTTCCCCCATTCATCGACTTCTTGGTCACGTGGTTTGCTCTCAGCAATAGCTTCTGGAACCCATTTCTCTATTGGCTTCTCAATAACCACTTCCGGAGAATCAGCAAGGAGCTCTTACTCTCGAAGGTAAGATACTCATGTTATTTATGAAACTGCATCCTGAAGCCTGGGGATCAGGTGTTGCCTAGTGTCACTACCCTTCGTTAGTTAGTTATTGAGGTTTTAAGGGGAGTAACTACGAGGTCATCTGCCCCTTGTCACTACCCATCTTCAACTGTGTCAGTCCCGTTCATCAGGTAACTTCCTTGTCCTACAAGGGATCTATCGGTTGATGTTGTTCGTGCTTCAAATAGAAGCATCAGCCCCTGTGCGTGTATCTGTGAGGTATTTGTCTTCTTGTCCGATAATTAATCCTTGTCATTGTGGTGACTTTAGGTGAACTAATTAGGATCTACAATTGGAATAGGCACCCCAGTACATGACATGTGCTACCTGAGGGAAAGGTGGAAAAATCTGGGTAAAATCACACTCTGGATGGTCATTGATTGAGACGGGTTTCGAACCTCGGTTCTCCAAGCTCACATTCCCGATTGGAATGTCGGAAATGCACTAGGCTGCGCTGTCATGTATGATGGTTACGGAAACACCTGGAAATTTCTACAAACGCCAATTTGAACTTCTTAAAGTAATTTAATATTTACTATAAGGAAAAAGGTGGCCACTTAAATCTTCATTCAAGTCGGCTACCGGATGAACCAATTATTAGATCCCTATTAAATTCGAGTCTCATCTACCATCGTAATAAAGAAGTCGAACGCCGAAGTTTCAAACTTTTTGGCTTGTTAATTTCAAAATGGTGGCAGTGAGTAATTCTCAACTATTAAGCTATAATCAATAACTTATGTTTTAATACCATAGAAAGGTTTTCAGCTCTTCATCTTTCTGTAATAGAACTAGGTCACGCTGAAAAATGGCATCTAATACTTCAATACGTTTCAAAATACTAATACCCACGAAAATTGATATCCAGGAAGATTCATATTATGGGCATAATTTACCCGAGTTAGAGCATCATAATACTGAATATTATGTGCAACCACCAACTTGAATACATAACATTTCAAAATCAATTATTCGGCGTCTATTACTTTCAAAATATCATTTTTTAAATAGTAGCATGTGCAAAAGGTTTACTGCACTGATTTACAAAGAGTAAAGGCCTTACATATTGTGCCAGTTGGAGGAGGTCATCTGATCACCACCAACCGAGTATGGCCTCCCAGATGGCCTCTTCCTCCGACCACATACCGAAGAAGAGGATTGGAGTGCATTCCAATAGGGCTCGCCGGCTATGAGACTCCTCGTCTCAAAGGATCAGGTTCCCATCATGATTATTATGTCATAAGACACCCCTGGAAATACACCCCCAAAAGAAACAAACTACTAAAGAAGGGAGTTCAGACTAAAGTAAAATGTGTGGGAATATTTACTGAATAAAAACAAACCCCTAACCTAGGATCAGAGGGTATCAACTCAGCTAATCCGCTATCTAATAAAAAAAACAAGGAAAAACAACCCCTAGGCTAATAGGGATTAACCCTCGTGATCAGTTCTAATGACATCCAAAAATAAAGCAAAGCTTGGGAAAGTGGTATAAAAGCCCTAATTTAAATACAAGGAAAAAGGTAACGATGTTCTGAGAAGAATCATCGTGCCATAAAAATAGTCAAACATGACAGCAAAAACCTAATTCATACTGTGACCACTCCCCATATTTACATTCAAGTTTATCTGTCTAAGCTAAATTCTCAATTACACAAACATCGGCGCTAAGCGTCCGTGTTAACAACAAATACTAATATAACAGTCATTTCAATACATTGTAAGTATTACAATTATTACTGTACAACAAATACTACAGATGAAACAATAGTGGGGTTCACATAGGGAATTATACACTAAATAAATGAATAAACACATATACAAATATTCTTATTACCTTAACTACTGCGAAATGGAGACTCTTTGTTCCACTCGTCATCTAAAAGTGTGCTGAATTACTCAAAGCATGCTAGAATCACAGCATGTCATCAATAAGGGTACTCGACCCTCGAGTTACCCCGAATTAGCCACTGGCTCCTGTCAAGTCTAAACGTGTTGTTCCTCTCTAAACCATCCCTTCAGGAATATCTCTCATCAAGCTCATTGCATTGGTCCAGCGAAAGGTCAATAAGGACCAATGTTAAACAGCTGTTATTATTTAATCGTTGTTTTAACCCACGTCGGTTTAATAAAGTGAGTTTTTATGATTTAAGGGTATTTATTATTACTATCGTCGTTTACGGGTATCTTATTTATGAAGAATGACCAACTATGGAAGGCATAAGGACCAAAGAATAAAACACAACAGAGTACACGAAGCCTCTGCCTGCTACAATAACACAATCTTATAGAAATTAGTCGTAAGTCTGTACCAGATGCTTACGAGACGTGTGACTCGACAATTCACTACTGGCATGAGCTCTAAGCGACTCCAATATCATAAAAATATAATTCAGGTCCACAATAACACAACTACCAGACGGGCGTTGAAAGCTCCATCAAACCATTCAAGAAGTATCCCATCGTGTCCCTCAGCCGGATCACGAGAGAGGTAACCTCAGCAGTCAAACACAAATTGAATCTCCTGGCATTCTCGAAAACGGTAACCACCCCATCATATTCGTGTCAAAACACGGCAAAAATCATCTATAACCCCAAGTGAGAATAAGTAGCCTAAATGAACAAATGTCTGTTTCATTCCTAAGAATTACTCTGATAGTATTCATCATAATATAAGAAACATCCTTCATTCGCTTACAACATCATGCGAATATAACAAAAATAATGGAAGACGTGACTCTCTGGTCACCCTGTACTTAACAATTTGCTGTGACATAAGTTACATTCCAATCGAGCACCAAGAATGTCTCGATAAAAGGTTCCGCTTCAAGCAATGCAAAAGAGAGCTGTGTCATATCTGTCTACTGTCTCTCTCGGAGACTTCAGGTGGCTGCTGGGAAATCTTACTGTACTGTAACCTTGAGCGTCGACATCTGTCATACTGTCGAGCTCAAGTGTCTGCTCATAGCAGCACCTCACATTCATTGCGTAGCAATGTCCATCAAAACATTTAGAAAAACGTGTAGATTTCACTCAATAAATTTCATAGTTTTCATCTATTACACATGAGAATATAATAACACTGTTCATTATTTATCTTAGCCGTTCTAGTTCGCCTTTAAAAATCATTGGTAAACATGTGTTAGCCATTCAATGGGCAAAGAGTAGTAAAAGAAAGACTTGCCTACTCTGAAGTGTCTTTGGAAGATATTCCACTGCATGTCGAAAAATTATTATTACAAACATTGTGCGCTATGCAACCACGCCTATAAATGTTGTAAAACTCCATTCACCCGAGGTGTTAATTGCAAAAGATACGTTTAAAGTGTAATGAGGGGTTTAGAGTGTGTTAACCTACGACACTCGCATACACTGTTCTGATTCTGCTTGAATCTGGTTCTAAGACCATACACAAATTATGTACAATAATGATGTAGATGATTTATCTTCCCTGCATCTAAATTACACGACCTGCTACTGTGGCGTATAAATATTTCACATTAAAGGAGCTTCAAAGCATGACTGTGCCTTCAGCAAACAGCTGATTAAAGACAATTACTGTTCCAAGTTATAAATTCATGTCCATTATGTAGACTACATAAAGTTACAAATATTGCACCCGGGTTGAACCCGTGAGGTGACTAACTCTAGACATGAGCTAACACAAAGCGTATGAAAGCCCATAAGAATGAAACCCGCCGTCAGTGGCGGCTACAAGAAGACAAGAAATCATACCTAAATGACTGTTATGCTTACAGTTGTCTAAAACTAATCCAGCCCTGATCCATAACCAAATACTAGTGGAAATTAAACGTAACTCACGGCGACAGATGTCCACCTCTACCCTTATAAGGTATAATTTGAGGGGTCATTCCTTCAATCCAGAAGTAAGATTGTAACTCCTTGGCCATGGTCATCGTAATCCTTGTATCGGCTTCCATCCTGAGGTTTCGTTAGGTGATCAATGGCTCCTCCATACTGGTGTTTAAACCCTCATGGTCATCATCATGGAACTGGGGTTACACATCACGTAGACTAGTTTCGACATCTCGAAGTTCTGGTAGGAATTGGTGAAATAAGGTGAAAATTCACTGATTCTATTAGTTTCACTTCTTAAAACTGGCTTTACACTTTGCAAGCTGTAAGCAAAATTTATCAAGTGCTTGCTTTCACTGAAGCTATTCTCGTAACACAGATTTGATATTTATGGGATAGCACAATCACTGGAATATCAGTGTAATCCGTAGAATCAAAAGATCAGCCTTTGCACGGCGTGATTCTCACTTATTGCAGAAATAATGTAGTAAGCAATAGCGATCATTATTCTAAATATTTTTAACACTTCGAAGATATGCTCTGTTCACCATGTGGTGTGACGATCCACTCGAAAATTAGAATTCACTGTTTCCTTGAAAATATCTCACTCACGTGACTTAAACTTTGGAAATACGCTTTCACAAGAACTTTAGTGCCGAAATAATACTTGATGGCTTTATAATCTGTAGATTACGGACTCACTGGTCCTATTACAAGACGGTTGCACCGTCGGTCTCCATGACCGGTCAAAATTGTACGTCTTCACGTATCGAACGCTTCTGCCTGGCACGGCGTGTTCCGGCTTCGACTACGGTCGAAGTCATTTAGCAACTATTCCCATGTGCTTCGCGTTTCTGTGATGATATACCTTTTTCATTACCAAAATGCAGTGAACATTAGACCAATCTAAAGTGGCTTGTTTTGCAGAGTTACTTATAATGCTTCTTTCAAATATGCACATCGAATATAAAAATCTGCGTTCTTGTATAAAATAATCCAGTCCTCCAAACAAAGTCAAAAGATCTCCTGAAGCTGAGACAAGCTTCTGGGGTACGATTAGTAACTCTCAATTGTAGTATTACTTGCTTCACTGAAAATCATCACCAGCATGAGCTTAGGCGGGCTCATTATTCAAGATGGTGGTCATGCGAAAATTTTGAACCGATATTTTAGGATGTAATTACAATAATAATACCAAAGATGGTGATAAAAAAGTTTTGTATGCAGGGCCTATGTTGCATTAATCACGAGTCTATTACAATGAATATTATGTGCATAGTGAATTTGTTTATTTATTTATTTATTTATTTATGTTGTGAACATTACAGGAAGCCCCAATTACATTGCTCACTACTAAAATCATATAATATACAACAATATATAAATAGAAAAACAAAAGATACATAAAGAGAAGATATAGATAGAGAAACACGTTATAAATAATAATAATAAGAAGAAAAGGAAGGTTAGGTATGAGAAGGAAATGGGCTGAATACATTACAATATATTACAAGACATCTTGCAGTTTATCACAGGAGGCTGCAAACTGGTTTTCTGACATACTGAAAATATCTAAGTCAAGATGATGAACTTTATTATAGTGGGATAAAATTCTGTTAATCGGCGAGTTTTTATGGTTGTCTGTGTGAACTCTCGGAATAAAGAAAATGTTTCGGAATCTACTAGGTTTCACAGCTGGTACATATAACGTAATTCTCTCTCGAATTTTAGCGTCGTCAATTTTATTGTTTACTATTTTATAGAGAAAAAGCAGGCCCTGACAATTTCGCCTGTGAGATAGTTTTCTGACATTGAAGGACTGTAATATAAATGTGTACGATTCGTAAGAGGGATAATACCCAAATCTTTTGTAATATACATATTTTAAGAATTTCTTTTGGATGTTCTCTATAAGCTTATTATGTTTCAATGTGTATGGATTCCATATAACTGAAGCATATTCTAGTTGTGATCTGATGAAGGCATTAATGAGCAATATTAAAATCCCATAGGAGAAATTAAATGAATTTCTTATTACAAATCCCATACATTTATGTGCTCTAGAGACAATTTTCTCTATATGTCTTTGAAAATTCAGATCATTGGTAAATACAATTCCCAGATCCTGAACTTCATGAATTTTTAGTAACTTTCCCCGTCAATGTCATAGTGAAACTTAATGTAATTTTTTCGCCTAGTGAAATTAATTTGCTTGCATTTACTGATGTTAAATGGCAATTTATTTTCTTTCGTCCATAGGTTTAGTTCATTTAAATCATTTTGAAGTTTTATACAATCGTAAGGGTCACGTATTGATTTATATAATTTTATATCGTCTGCGAATAATAAAATTTCTGAGTGTTGAACTTTATCAGAGATGTCGTTTAAAAATAATAAGAATAGTAATGGTCCTAAGTTAGATCCGTGAGGAACTCCTGAGTTGGTGGGAAATGTTTTGGATAGTTGCGTTTTATATTTCACAACTTGTGTTCTGTTCTTCAGGTATGAAATCAGCAGACGAAACAGTGGTTCAGAAAAATTATACGTTGATAGTTTAGTGATGAGTACGTCTTGATCCACTTTGTCAAATGCCTTTTGAAAGTCAGTATATATTACATCTACTTGGCCTTTGTGATCTAGCTCCGTGGATACAAATTGCGTAAAATTAATAAGGTTAGTCACGGTTGACCTGTTTGGTATAAATCCATGCTGATTTGGGGAAATGATCACTTTAACATGTTGAAAAATATGACTATACAAAATACTCTCAAATATCTTAGCCGGAGATGACGATACAGCTACAGGTCTGTAATTCTTAATCTGAACTGAGTTTCCGGATTTTAGAATTGGTGTTACTTTTGTATGTTTCCATTTATCTGGAAATGTGCTGGTCTTCAGTATGAGATTGTATATTATAGTCAGTGGTTTAGTAATATATTCCTTACAGCCTTTAAAGAGGTATGGTGGTAACCCATCAGGCCCCGCTGACTTTTTTGGTTTTAGTTTCTTAATGGCGAATTCAACCATATCCTCGGTGACTTCAGATATAACCAAATAATTTTGAAAATAATGTTGCTTTACGTTATTGCTGTTTGTGTTCAAATTATAGTTGGGAATAGTTTGCGAATATACTGATTTGAAATAGTCAGCGAAACAATTGGCAATTTCCAGTGATTTACAATATTCTTTACCTTCATATTCCATCGCCAATCCTGATCCTTTACGCTCCTTTCTATTTTTTATAAAGTTCCAGAAGCTGTTGCTATCTTTTTCCATGTTCCGCTCAGTAAGAGCTACATAGTCATCATATGCTTTTTTTATGTCTATTTTAGTTTTAGATCTAAGTTGAGTATAATTATTTAAGTAATATTCGGATAAATTTTTCTTTTTTCTATATTTTTCCTTTAGCTTTAAATTTGATATTATGGACTGAGTGAACCAAACAGGATATGTGCGCTTGTAATGTTTAGTCTTTGGAACGCACTGGTCAATTATAGAGTATATTTTGTCATAAAAGATATCAACAGCTTCGTTTACATTTCTACAATTATTCATGTTATCCCAATTGCATTTTTTCACTAATTCATACAATTTTAAGAAGTCTGCCCTGAGGAAGTTATATTCATAGGTTGAACTTTCATGTGATCTGGTTACTTTCCCCTGTTTGTATATAATTTGCAATGCTGGATGATTTTCATCTAATCGGACTAAGGGGTCGGTTTCTTCCTGGATATGCAACTGGTCAATGTTACTGATTATTAAATCAAGAGTTCTCCCATTAACATTCTTAATATCGTTAAACAGCCTGGCATTCAGCAGGTGCAAACAATTCTGTAACTCTTTGGATTTGTTTGAACCCTTCAATAGATTGTAAGATTTATCAGTTACTTCCGGTAAATTAAAGTCACCAATGATACAAATATCGTAATCTTTGAATAACTGCATATTTTCTTCTATTTTCTCATAAAATGATTTGTATGCTTCTATATTGGAATTCGGCGGAAAGTATGGAACACATATATAACATTCCCTATTGTTGAATGAAACTTTAATCCATAATGATTCGGTATCCGATTCTAACATTGGCATTCTCTTCGAATGTATTGTACTTTTAACACTTATTAAAATTCCACCACCATCTTTCTTGGAACTTAAAGAAAAATCTCGGTCTTTCCTATACACAATATATCTGTCATCAAAGAGCTCAGAATTGCTTACACCCTCAAGAAGCCATGTTTCTGAAAGACAAATAATATCATAGTTATTTGACAGTGTATTTAAAAATAAAGTATTGGATTTGGTCCGTAGTCCTCTTACGTTCTGGTAGTAAATGATGGTTTCTTTTTTCTAATGAGTCATCTTCAATGTTCAGGTTAAAGTTTGTCAAGGTCCTCTTCAGTGTTGATGGAGATTACCTGAGAGTGGTCGTGTTTCCTCATGAGTATTCTGCCATTCTTTGTCCATAAGTGCTTTAGGTCCTTCGCTCGTTTCACTTCCCTTGCCTTTGCTAGAAGTTTTTTCCGCTCCCCGCAAAGGCTTTCATTTATATACACCGGGTTGTTGTAGGTGTATCCAAGGTCAAGGGTAATCAGATTACGTTTAATTCTCCGTTGTCTGAGGATTTCTTCTTTGTAGTGACGTCTTGTAAATTTCACGATTATAGGCGCAATCTGGGAATTGTTACGAGGGGGAAGTCTGTGGCAAGCATCAATATGTTCCTCTTTCAGTTCCACGTGGAGTGTTCGCGCGACTTCTTGAACCAACCTGCTTGTGTCCTCTGCAGGGTTTGACGGTATACCATGTATTTCTATCATATTGATCCTTGAGTATTGCTCAGAATCAGTAAGTCTTGATTTTAGTTCCAAGTTTTCTTTCTTTAACTTTAGGTTCTCCTGATGCATCTCTTCAATCGCTTGCCTGCAATCTTTAATAGTTTCTGCTTGTTTCCGCAGGGTTTCCTTATTTTCGTCCAATTTCTCGTGCACCAGATCTAACGACCTCCCCAAATCAGTTTCCCTCTGTTTACACAATTCCTTTAACTCGGAAATTTCTTTGTTTAAATTAGTCAATAAGTTAAAAACTTCGTCGTTGTTAGTTAGGGCTAACTGATTCATTCCCTCTTCATGTAGGCTAAGCTTCTTCTTGGGACACTTATTACATTTCCATTGTTTGTGCGAAGAAATTATGGACTTGAGATCATCTTCTTTTAAATTTACACAATAATTATGATACCAGTTTTTACATACAGCACATTGAATTTTTGCATTGATGTCTTGCCTGGACACCGCCTTGTTGCACTCGAAACAGACACCCATTATTGCACTGGCTCCTAATAATGCTACTAGTATTGTAAAGGCACTGCTTTAGATGTGAAAGGTGTATTATTAATTCTTTGGCAGTACGTAACTCGTCACTTCACTGTTTAATATTTTTGCGGGAGCTCACTAGCGCTGATGCGGACAAGGATGTAGGGTAGCGTTCAAGTCGGAAATTTGTTTGGCAGTGGTTGGCAGAAACAGTTGACTGTCGGGGTGCACTTGAGTCACAGATTATTGTTTCGTTGGGTGGTAGCACTGTTGTTCAAACGAACAGTTGAAAGTCGCTTTTGTTGGTTATGCATCCACACGCTTAGAAAATATCCTAGATGTTGCTAGTCCATTGATGTTGTATTAAGATTTATACATCCAAATGATCTTTATTACTCACCGATTCAGTGTGAACATATCCTTGTCCCGAGCAGTGCACTTTACTAAACTATTTGACTTATAAACACGGAGCACAGAAACTTGCGTTATGTTAGTCACTCATACCAACCTGCCATCTTATATATAAAATGAAAGCCTGTATGTATGTATGTATGTATGTATGTGGGTGGGTCTGTTCCGTTTACAAATCTACACCGTTCCACCAATCTCAACCAAATTTTGCATACACATAGTTTACGACCCAGAACGAACCGCTGGCTACATGAATTTTCGATAGTCTTTCTCATTCTTCTGATTTCGGCCCTTTTTCACTCAAGCACAGGCTAATCAAAACATAAAATATACTCATGAAGGAATGGCAAGGCAGATAGTTTCCATGGCAACATAGCTCAAGTCGAGACACGGCCGACTGGATGCCATTTGCGCTCTGCACTACCGGTATAGAAAATGAGGATCTTTTCTTGAAATCCCGTTAGTTACTCAACTACTCACACAGCACTGTCAACCTAGTTTAGCATAACAAAGACTTGACACCATCTTCTACTATATATTTGTCAAATACCACTCACTCACTCACTCACTCATTCATTCATCACGAAATCTCAGAAACCACCGAACGGATTGGAATGAAATTTGGTATGCAGCTTCCTCAAGGGACGCAAATGCCCATTAAGAGAGGATTTTTGCATATTCAGGTTCTAAAGGCGTGTTAAGGGGGTAGACCTGCATTTCATTGAGTAGCAATATCTCCCGATTGGTTTCATTGGGGGATGTGATACTCGGCATATAAACTCATCATTAAAAGTAAGAATACACGTTTCTGAGGGTTTTTCGATGTGGTGTATATTATGAGGTGAAAGGCGTGAAGAGTGGGGATTGAAAGATTCCTAACGGAGCGTGTATCTCTTAAACGACATAGGCGAGGAGTTTGAAACTCAGCGGAAAAATCAGCATAAAAAATAAGAAAATGTGTTTGACCGTTTTTAGCCTACTTTCGATTTTTGCAAAAAATGAAAGTAGACTTATGAGATCACTACAGGGCGAAAAAAGTGTGTCTGTCTGTGTGTGTGTATGTGTGTGAGTCTGTGTGTGTGTGTGTGTGTGTGTGTGTGAGTGTGTGTACTCTGAATGTCTGTCCCCCCCTATCAATTCGAACACGGTGAAACCGAATTGAACGAAATTTGGTACAGATGTAGCACTAGCAAAGGGCACCTCAGTGTCATACTTTATATCGCCGCCATCTTTACCAAAACAGAATGGCGGCCACTCAAACGTTCAAAACGTAAAATCAAATTACGGCTAAATTAATCATCCGATCTCTACCAAATTTGGTTACAACATACCTTTATATAGGACGCGTCTTTTGTCCAACATTCAAGGTCATCGGCCGTACCATTTCAGGATGGTGGCCATGTGAATTATTCAACCATTTTAATCAATGGCTTAAGACCCACCAATTCCGATTATCGAGCCTAGGGTGGTTTATGCTATCCTGAAGGTCGTGATCCGTTATTTATTATAATTTAATATTATAATATTATACTGTATGAGTGGCTTAAAAGAGCTGAGCTGTCTGTGTCACACGACAAGATGGCAGCTGTCCTCATGTGCCTGTCTTATATTTCAATAGTCTTAGTATGTTGTATGTGATATATACTACTGATACAATAACATAAACTTAGTATGAAATTATCTTTAATGAAGATGTACTGCTGTGAAGAAATCGTTTATTTAAAGTCATTATTTGCCAACAGGTTGTATCTAATGTCAGTTAAGAACACCATGTTGTTAAGGATAGGATTAGCTCTGGGCTAGCGTGTTAGTCTATCACGCAGTCGACTGGGGATCGAGTACTGCTGCAGTAAACTTTTTTTTTCTTAAATTCTTTTACAAATGATGTGCACGAGCTCTTTCCACAGATACTGAATAAGATGTCATTTAGCTCAAAGGAGAGGCTAATGTATACACTCGTTTATTAGTAAAATCACAGCCCCAGCATCGCAAATAAACAGAAGACATTAGGAAAAGGAGAATAGAAGAACTAGATACACGTTGTCATTAACCACAGCCTTATTAATGCCTCTGTACGGTGCTGTCCTCTTGTGGGTTATGTGGGTAATATTGTTCCAAACTTACCGCTGTGTAAATACCTGGCCTCCTGAAGTATGGCAATTTTGTAATACTGGTTGTTCAACTATTAGCCACGATCGCGCTCCGATTACCTTTAAACACTGTCAGCTGGATCGCCTCCCTCTTGGCTACTTTAAACTGTCTACTCTTTCAACACTCTTAGGCCACTGCCATCGTAGTACATTACGATGGCAGTGCATAGGCGTACAACATAAAGATTAATTCACTGATAGGTCGCAGCACCAACCTACTGTGTTCGGCGTGGATTTTTAAAGGGGAAGATACCCAAAACGGAAGATTCTTAACTTAGCAGGCTGGCTTAATATAGAGATTAACGGACGTGAATGCATTACAATAAGTTAGTAGTTTTGCTATTCAATCATCATAAAGTATACAATATTGATTTTGACACTTACTGGCTAATTATCAATATAAAAGAAAACAAACAATACATTGTGGTAGAGGTGATTGTGTTAGGGATGAGGACAAAGAGTCATAAATATACCCATACATTTAGGAGAAAGTAGGCTATATGTTCTTTGCTGAACATCTTGTTTCATAGATCCAATTTAATTGGCCCAAGGGGAGGGGTAAAATTCTGGTGGGGGAAACAGGAAAGAAAGTGTCCTAACTGATTGACTGACTGACTGACTGACTCACTCATCAAACTCAGGGGGAAAACTGCTTTAAAGTAAGAAAATAGCTGTTCGACAGTTTTTTTTTCATAAATGAAATTTAAGAGGATCATGGGGAGGGGTGAAATTCTGAAAAAAGAAAATTGAAAGAAAATGTCCTGACTCATTCACTCACTCATCATCGCCCAGCCAAAAACATTGAAGTTGGAAACATGGCTTTTTGGGGATATGATCGTTGTATGTCAAAACCGTACACTAAGGGAGGATTTTTGGATATTCAGGTTCTAAAGGGGTCTTAAGGGGGTTAAACCTGCATTTCATTGAATAACAATATCTCACGAGTGGTATCATTTGTGGATGTGATACTCGGCATATAAACTAATCATTAAAAATAAGCAGACATGTGTCTAAGGGTTTTTCGATGTGGTGTATTATTATGAGGTGAAAGGGGTGAAAAGTGGGGGTTGAAGGATTCCTAACGGAGCGTGTTGGCCTATCTCTTAAACGACATAGGCGAGAAATTTAAAACTCAGCGGGAAAAAAATCAGCTAAAAAAATAAGTAAATCGGTGTTCGACCGTTTTTTCATAAATTAATTTAAGGGGCCCATGGGGTGGGGTGAAATTCTGGAGGAAGAAAGGAGAGAAAATGTCCTAACTGACTGACTAACTCACTTACTCATCAAACTCAGGGGAAAAAAGACAGCTTAAAAAATAAGTTAATAATGTGTTCATCTTTTATTCATCAATACAATTTAAGGGGCCCATAGGGAGGGGTGAAATTCTGGTAAAAATAATTGAAAGAAAATGTCCTGTCTGACTCACTCACTCATCACGCCCAGCGAAAACTATTAAAGTTGGAAACATGAAATTTTGGGAATATATTCGCTGTATGTCGAGAACGTCAAGTAAGGAATGATTTTTGTTTATTCGGGTTTTAAAGAGATGTTAAGGGGGTAAACGTGCATTTCATTGAATAACGATATCTCATGAGTTGTTTCTTTGGGGATGTAATATTCGGTATATAAACTAATCATTAAAAATAATCAGACATATGTCTAAGTGTTTATCGATGAGGTGTATATTATGAGGTGAAAGGGGTGAAAATTGGGGGTTGAGGGATTCTTAACGGAGCGTGTATCTCTTAAACGACATAGGTGAGAAGTTTGAAATTCGGCGGGAAAAACAGCTTTAAATACTGGTAAATAGGTGTTCCACCGTTGTTTCATAAATCCAATTTAAGGGGCCCTTGGAGAGGGGTGAAATTCTGGGGGAAAAACAGGAAAGAAAGTGTCCAAACTGATTGACTCACTTACTCACTCATCAAACTCAGGGGGAAATCAGCTTTAAATAAGTAAGTAGGTGTTCAACCGTTTGTTTCATAAATCCCATTTAAGGGGTTCATGGGGAGGGGTGAAATTATCAAAAATAAATGAAAGAAAATGTCCTGACTGACTGACTCACTCATCATCGCCCAGCCAAACTTATTGAAGTTAGAAACATGAAATTTTGGGGATATGTTCGTTGTATGTCAGAAACGTCCACTAAGGAAAGAGTTTTGAATATTCAGGTTCTAAATAGGTGTTAAGGGGGTAAACGTGCATTTCATTGAATAACAATATCTCACGGGTGGTTTCATTTGGGGATGTAATACTTGGCATATATACTAATCATTAAAAATAAGCTGACACATCTCTAATGTTTTTTCGATGTAGTGTATGAGGTGAAAGGGATGAAAAGTGGGGGTTGAAAGATTCTTAACGGAGCGTGTATCTCTTAAACGACATAGGCGAGGAGTTTTAAACTCGGAGGAAGTCAATCAGATTAAAAATAAATAAATAAAATAAATAGGTGTTCGACCGTTTTTTTTTCATAAATCCAATTTAAGGGGCCTATGGGGAGGGGTGAAATTCAGGAAGAAAAACGTCCACTAAGGAAGGATTTTTGGATGTTCACTCTCATCGACCAACCCAAACTATTAAAGTTAGAAGAATGATATTTTGGGGATATGTTTGTTGTGTGTTGAAAACGTCTACTAAGGAGGGATTTTTGGATATTAAGGTTCTAAAGTGGTGGTAACAGGGTTAAACCTGCATTTCATTGAATAACAATATGACACGACTAAGACGCGAGCGAAGCGAGGCAAAAAATGAGATGGTGTGTGCCTGTGTATAACTCAATCATGCAAGTACCACTGGTCCGATTTACTTGAATTTTACATGGAAGTAGCTGATTTACCTGGTTAACATATAGGTTTCTTTTTATTTCAATACTTTGCCCTATTTAAAGATGGCGACCATTTTAGTGACGTCTCTACACCCTTTGGTTTAAAACTTTCATATTTCCATTTCAAATGAAAAGAGAACGCTAAGAAATAGCAAACTTTTGATGGCATATACGAGGTTTAAAATTATATTTTCTATCCGAAAGGTATCTCCAACGGTTAGCGAGTAAATCCTAAATTTGTGCTATAAAACACGGTCAACGCCGAGCGGTGTAGTTGGACAAAATGTTGCATCCTTAATCTCCCTCTGCGCAGCACCTCGCCTATCCCCTGTTTTAACACTGTGACCTTCACATTTTAATTTAATTATGACGCGTAGCGATGCACGGGTACTTCAGCTAGTCATTTAATAATCTTCGTTTTTTGAAATTTGGCATAATGTTAGTACTGTGTATGAGATTGGCTCTAATGACTGTTCTTATGACATACACTCAAAACGTACACTATTTAAACGTAAAATTCGATAAATTTCGGTGTAGTTGAACAATTACCACGAAACTTGCTGAAAGAGGAATAATTTGCCTGATAACCTGTGTTATTGCGTTGTCTGTAGTACTGCGTACTTGTAATTGACGTTAGGAATGGGAATGAGACAGGCGTGGCATCCCGGCATTTTCCTGGAGGGGAAGTGGGGAAACCACGGAAATCAACTCCCAGGATGGCTGAGGTGGGAATTGAACCCACCTGTTCTCAGTTTTGCCTCAGGATGCTGAGTGTACCCTGTTCAAGCCCTCAGACCAGAAATAAATTTCTTATCAGAGCCGGGAATTTAACCCAGGACCTTTGGGACCAAAGTCTCAATACTTACTCCAAAACCACAGAAGTGGCAATGTGCTACGTGTATATTTGAATTTGTTTGCTTCTGCTCTGCACGTTGTACTCTGTATTCTTTTGACAATGGTGCTTCTGCTCCAACTATGCTTGAACAGAAGTGGGCAACCCGTCCAGCTTGGAGCAGCAGAGCCTGCCAGGGAGTTCGACGCAGGCTGAGCGAGTAAAATGCACACTTCATTTGTACATTATTTCAGTACTATAGAAAAGAGGAAAGCAAAATTCGTTGGCCACCCCCTATGTCATAATGAGTTCCTGACCACCATACTGGAAGGAAAAGTTCTGGGAAAGAAAGGAAGAGTAAGACCGCGGAAGGTTCATCTGGATTCTGTGATGCATGGACTTCAATTTGAACAGTATGCTGACTTAAAACGTTCATCAAGTGAGAGACAAATGTTGTTGCAGCGACATGACCTAGCCTTTAGATGATGTACATTATTTACCTGAAGAAAGACGCATGTGTTTTATATTTGTGCAGTATTTTTAAAAGAAAATGAAAGAAGCCCGATAGCATTGCTAGGCGAGCACTGTTGTGGTTTATGTCAAGTAGTCTGAGAGGTAGGCTACTTCCAAAAGAGTTGATGACCATGAATTTAGCTTGTGGAAAATATTAATTCATTCCTGAGATCTCAGAGACCAAGCAAAAACAAGATTTTACATCATAGAAACTTAGTTCTAACGTATTATTCTAAAATAAATGGCTTATCCTCCCAACTCCGCTTCACCCACGGACTCGGCGAGGGATCATTCCTCTACCATCACAAGGACAACGTCTGCGAGCTGAACACACATTGTCAGCAGATACAACTGGGGATAGTGACAGGCAGATCACCCAGGTGACCGCTAATTTGGATCTAATTAAGGAAGGGTCAGGAAAGGGATTTTGGAAGGAAGTCGTCCGTGGACCAGTTGAAAGGAACCGTCTTGTCATTTGCATGGTGGTGATAAATGGGAAACCATGGAAACAATATTCAGGATGGCCGGGGTGGGATTCAAATATGTTTTAAATATTAAGTCGTAATATTCTCCTGTGTAAAAATATTTCACTCATTTCTGTTTGATTTAGGGTAAAAAAAAAAGAAACATCAGGATACAATTTCCATAATACATTGTCAAGTAGACTTATATTAATTGCAATATCTAGTATTGCCAATTTTAATGTTGTAAATATTTGAGATTTCAGTTTTATGTAAAGTTAAGGTAGTTAGTTGTCATTGATTAATTTAGACTAGAGGCTTGAGGGGCGTGGTGGCGCAGTGGTCAAGCTGTTGGCCTCTCACCACGGCAGACCGTGTTCATTTCCCGGTCAGTGCATGTGAGATTTGCAAAGTGAAATGCCATCTCCTGTGGTTCGGATTCCTCGTATAAAGGAGGTCCCGTGGCTTATGACCTCGCGATTAACGGTCGAGTAAAACTACAATCTTCCTTCAGACTAGAGGCTTGAAACATCGTGGTCATTTATCCCCAATTATTAGTGTTTGTGTGTGTGTGATTTGTAAAATGACTCCATCACTCATGATTTGACTTCACTCTTTATAATGAACTGCATATTAGGATCTATCAACATTAAACTGGCAATAAAATATACTCAACAATATCGGCATTAATCTTTGGCGTGTGAGCTGACTATTGAATGAATTTCACTGGCCACAAAACCATTTGGAATTGCATTCCATTTGTGGTTATAGGATAGTTATTGCTTTGTGTGTGGTAATTGCACTGTTTGTCAGTAATGATCCACTGTGAGGGAGGATTACAGCAGTGCCCATGTTGCCATATTAATTTATAAAATATTAGTAGCATACTACAACCTTCCAACATATCAGTGTGTACAATCACACGCACTGTGACAGGAATACAGGAGACACAGTTTAGTTGATCGATCTTGAGCTTGCTTTGCTGAACAAGATCCACGTCTGTACTGGGTATATATATCGTTCGGATATCTGTGGTTCTAATCCCATGGCAATCCTAAGTGTGACTTTCCCCCGGAATTTTATCACGCTCAATCCAGGCAAACGAAAGGATCGTACCTTATTTTAAGTCCTGGGGCACCTACTCAAACTCTAGACCCTAATACTCTGGGTTACATACTCTTCAGTCATCACAAAACACTGGTAATCAGACAATCGCACTCACACTGAAGTATATGGGACGGATGACTATGAAGTCCAAATCCTCTATACTAACAAACAACAACAACAACAACAACAACCTATTTGTTGTAATACCAATTAGCAGGCTATATCAAACATCTTTATTGTCCACTTAGTGGCTAGCATTCTTAGCTGAGCCTCAGAGGTTCGATTACCAGCTCTGCCAAGAAATGGCTGGAACGGGGTTCACTCAGCCTTGTGAGACAAAACTGAGAAGAGGTGGGTTCGATTTCCAATTTCAGCCATCTTGGAAATGATTTTCCGTGGTTTCCTCTTCTACTTCAGGAGAATACCGGGATGGTTCCTAGCTTAAGGCCACGGCCACTTCCTTCCAAATCCTCAGCTGAATTACTAATAAAACACTAATACAGCCATCACAATAACACAAGTTAGCAGACAAAATTGTACACTCACCCAAGTACACGAGGCTAAATGACCACAATGTCCAAGCCCCACAAAAAAAAAGAGCAACAACAATAAATAAACAATAGTGTTCTGGTTCGACCCTGGTAGCAGCTAAGTGGTGCGCGTGAGTCCCGCATGTAAATGTTATCGGCTGCGCCTTCTCTACAACACCTAGAAGTGTGTGATGGGAATTCCCAAACGCATATGTACACAGTATTGTGTATCACTTTTAGAGATAGTCCACCTCCTGGTGTAGTGGCTAGCATTCTTTGTTGTTGCCCTGGAGGTCCGGGTTTCATTCCCGGCTCTGCCAAGAAAATGAATTCTGTTCTGAGGGCTGGAACAGGATGTACTCAGCCTCGTGAGGCAAAACTGCGAAGAGATGGGTTCGATTCCGTCCTCAGCCATCCTGGAAGTGGTTTTCCGTGGTTTCCCAACTTGTTTGAGGCTACAGCCGCTTCCTACACAAATCCTACCTCACTTATAAATGCTCACACTAGTACAGACAATATAGTGACACTGGTTATCAAACAAATTCTACACACACCCAAGTACACGGGGATGCATGACTACAATGTTGCAAAGCCGCTAAAGAATCAACAATAAACGACGAATTTATCATTCAGGATCTGGAGGTTTGCTTGACGAACGTAATTTGTGTATTTGTGTAACTTTTGCATTTATGTTATGTGTTCCAAATTGTATTTTGTTGTTGATTCATTTAGAACTTCGTAATAATGTGTTAATCAATCTCGTGTACTTGGGTTGCGTACCATATATAAGATTTGTATGATATCCTGAGTGAATGTGGAGTCTGTAGTAGTGTGTGCTTTTATAATTGGAAAAGAAACGGCCATGGCCTTAAGGTAATACACATCCTAGCATTTGCCTGTAATAGAACTGGGAAACGACGGAAAATCTCATCTAGGATAGGCAAGGTAGGAATCGAACCAACCTCTCCTCATTTTTGCTTCACGAGACTGAGTGTACCCCGTTCCAACAATGAAACCAGAACTGAAATTCTTGTCAGAGCTGGGAAGCGAAACTCAAACACAAAGGTGATAGCCAATAATGCTTGATGGTCCCAATGATATTTTGAGCAGATTAGAATAATATTAACCACTGTACGTAATTAGACTGCGGCTAATTTGTTGAACGACTGATGAGTCAAACTTTATCTATCAATGATTCAAAGTTTGGTTGGTTCCTTAGTTTAGGGGCTGCGACAACGCGGTCATGTAGCCCCGTGTAACTTACTTTGGGTGTGTGTGTAGAATCTGTCTGATAACCGGTGTTATTTATAATGGCTGCATTAGTGTGTTTAATCTGTTTTAATTCAAGTAAGGACTGCAGACAATAATTTCAAGTAGTTCCTGCTTTTGCTACCAAATGCTACCGTCCACGACACCTAGCTTGCGGACTTGGCTACTAGATGGCATCGCAGTCAGCTCCTGGACGTGAATATTGGAACTAATACAGCGTTATCAATTCTAACCTACCTACAAATTTTGGCTTCACACAAGTGTACTAGTGGAAGGTTCTTTTTCATGCCATAAATCTATGACATTTGGCCGCCGGCTTTACTTCCCCTCCCAAGGAAGGCATACTGAGGGATTTTTAACGCTCTTAAACATCCGACGACTTTAGCCGGGTTTGAACCCGCGACCTTAGGCATAGAAGCTCAGCATGTTACGAACTACGCCACCGAAGCTGCCGCTTCTAAGTTTACTAAATGTGTCTCCTTCGTACGTGATGGGGAACGGATCTCGAAGAAGAAAGTGCACTTCACGTCCTCGCGTGTGTGGCCCTCCCTAATCTTGTTACAGTCACTTTTATTAGCCTCAGAAGAGAAGTCATTACGTCTGGTGAGAGCTTTCACCGCACGGAGATAGGAGTCCTTGTTCCTGCAAGAAAAGCAAAGACGAAACTCGCCTAGCAATACTCTGCTACGAAAGAATAATGTCTCATAGAACACCTCCTGAAGAACTCAGTGGAGGAATAAAGGTGTGACTGCCTTCCCTGAAACAATCGACGGCATAAATATTTGAATTTATAACTATACAAGAAAGGACGAATTTGTTCAATGCTGACGTGATGTTTTATTTGATTAGTAGTTGTTTCATTTGACGGACTTGGACATAGTGGTCATTCAGCCCCGTGTACTTGACTGCTTGTAGAATTTTTCTGATAACCTGTGCTATTGTGATGCCTATAGAAGTGTGTGGATTTGTAATCAAGGCAAGGATTGAGAAGGAGGTGGGCGTGGCTATCAACCATCCCTGTATTTGCTTGGAATAGAATTTGTTGTCTGATAACCTGTGATATTGTGATGGCTGTATGAGTGTGTGTATTTGTAATTCAGGTGAGGATTAGGAGGTCCTGGCCTTAAGTTAGGAACCATCTCAGCATACGCCTGGAGTAGAAGTGGAAAACCATGCAAAACCACTTCCTGGATGGTTGAGGTGGGAATCTAACCCACCTCTTCTTAGTTTGACCTCACAAGGTTGAGTGTTCCCCGTTTCAGCCTTTAGACCAGTATTAAATTTCTTGGCAGTGCCTGGAACCGGACCCGGACCTCTGGGGGCGACAGGCAAGAAGGCTAGATACTACACCACGAGGTGGTCAGTATATCTCACAACTGAACATTTATTTATATTGAGGTCAAAGCGATGTGCTATTTCTAACCAAATACTAGAACACCTCGAACAAATGGGTTAACGTGGACATTAATATGACAGCCGGCTCGGTATGCAATTAAGGTAACCCAACTGTTCACAGAAACAGGCTCATACCAGACTCGACTAGTATATATATATTTCGTATGGCATATAGGATACATGTGTTACAAATGAGGTGAAAAACTTAATTGCTAGTATATACAAAATGTACATAAGTTCTGGCAGGGAAGATGAAACAAGCGTTACAAATGGATGTCAACGCGTTTAACCAATTTACTGCTTCGTCTGTAGCCTCATGTATTTCTTGTAGCGTCCCACTGAACCTCCTTATTGGGCATTCCATGGCAATGTGATAAACCGTCTGTGGCACTTCACTGCAATCGCAGGCTGGACTGTCGATCATCTTCCACTTATGCCTCCAATACTGGCATCTACCATGTCGGGTTCTTAGTCGATTTAGTGACGTCCAAGTTCTTCGGTATAAGTTGAAACCAAGTGGGCGTTGAGTTGGATCCAGAATTAGATGATATTTGCCTGGATTCGAGGAAACCCAATTGTTGCGCCATGTTGATAGACATTAAATTGCTCTTGAACCAATTCCTCACCTAGTAACCAGGGAGGATTCCAAAATGTCAATCAGAGATGTGGTTGAAAAATGGATCTTTACAGTAATTTTCCCATTCTTTCGTCAATGCCATTTGTACTTGACTAGTGATTATGATTATTATTAATTGCCAGATTTTAGAGCGTGCCACTGTCTACTTCTACCGCTGCGTTGTCTGATCCTCTTCCTTGTGTGTTGTGTGTGGTAATCTATAGCTGATGCAAATATTTTGTTTCTTGTTCTAGCTGTGTTGTCGCCGTAAGAACAGTCAGAAGGAGAAGACGCAGTGCTGCAGCTCTAGCAGCAGTGGTGGGACCTCGCATCAGATGACATCGGGGAGAAGCGACTTTGAGGGTCTGAGTGAGAAGTACTGGGGCGAGATTCTAGAGAGAACTGTCTCGTCTAACAGTCTGCAGGCACTACAAAGGGTGTATGGGCATCCTCATACACACACCATCCCTAACGGCACGGTGGTCAGGGAGCTGAGGCTGTTCGAGTGTGCCAATGAAGACGTCTGAAATACTCTAGTGTGTACGAGTCAGAAATAATATCACTACTGGTATCATGGTCAACCGACATAGACTCGCTGGGGCTCCTCTTCAACAAGGCCTGCCCGCTAAAGGTTTAGGGAAAAGCACGGTTGAAAATAGATTGGGAAAAAGACAAGCTTGACTTTATGGTTGCTCTATTGTGCCCTTAGTTAAGCCCGAGCGCCCAACTGTGGGCTTATGAGATATTTTACTTCCGTGCCATTAAGTTTCCTTAGTGGCAGTGTGTCCACCTCATGTTCCAAGATCGCGGGTTCGAATTCCTGTCATAACAATATGAGCTATGAAGGGTGGAGAAAATCCACGGGACTCCAAGTCGTACGATGTTGGCTCGTAAAAGATCTCTCGTACAGCATTTGGTGATGACAAGACAAAACAAATTCCATTTTAGTCCCTCAGTACAGTTATGGTTTTCACCGACAGATAGCCGTGTTAAATTGAACATCGAAATTTGAGAGTAGATCGCCTCATTGGATACAACTCAACATACCTATGCCATGGTAGCTGAGAACGTAGTACATTTATTATTGTTATTATTACCATAGCAACGCTTCTGCTATGCCCCCGAATTTTGCCCGAAGTAGGGATACACTGCAATATAAGAACACAAACTATCCATTGAAAATGTATCCCGTTGCCTGATCGGTTTATCGGTGTATTTACAACCGTGGTACAAAAGAGAACGTGAGATCCAGGTGGCAGCGGTTAGGTTGTATTCTGACAGACTCTTCACGACGTCATAAGTGTGAATTCACATGAATGATCCTATGAATTGCACAAAAGTCCTTTAGGCTATACATGCAAGACAGAAATAGTGTAGACACTAACAATCCTGATTTTGCGCTGGGGGCAAGAAGAAAACTCAGATTTTGCGTGTATCGAACTAGAATAACAAGGATCCCTATAAAGCAACACCTAATTGTCCCTATGAATATATTCACTCATGCGGGATATTTGTGCTGATCGTCCAGGCCGTGTTTTAGAGCAACGAGGTTCTCTCAGTTGGCCATGGCTACAATCATCGTGATCATGAACAAAGTGCTCACGGGAACTATAGAGTGTGCTGTAACGTGCATTAACTTGTGTGGATATGCTATACGAGTCTAAGTCGTTGTGGCTTGGTAAGGGAGTGGCGGGATTGAGGAACCCATACTAAGGTCCTTAGAATTGAGTGACAGGTCCACCACTTCTAATAAGACACTCACAAGGATCTACTACGGTTCTACGTCCGTTGGTTACCATGATTGTTGAACGGGTTCAATCCAACCGGAATATTACGAATAATGTACGAGGATTTTCCGATAGAACCACACGTAAACAATTTTCTAAACAGGAAAATAGAATAATATTTTGAATTTTAGCTGATGCGTTGCTGATTGGACGGGCAACTGCGATACAAACGTGTGTGAGTGCATTGTTTGCTAATCTATGGTGCAATGATAGATTGGAAGTGATTCACTAACCTCCGCTTTGTGCACCACACATTCACATCCGACACTGTGACTTTACCCAGGAGCGTAGCGAGGAAAGTGTCTGATACATAAACAGGTTTTTATGTTATTTCGCATTTCACACAACCAGTTATAGAGTTATCTGAAATAATCATTTTCTGTGAATCCCCATACTTGTGTAAGATTGTGTTGGATGACGGACAAAGACTTCGATTCTTGCTGGAATAATGTGATGTGCCAACGATTTGCAGACGCTCACCTCTGGTAATTAATTAAATATGCAGTACAACCACCCAAAACCATTTGTCATCGGAAATTAGTGAGTGAGCCGAGAATTCATTACCGGTATGACAACAAAACGAAGTGCTTGATTACCAAGTGATTTGAAAGGAATTCAGACGAAAAGAGTAGGCGGGGAGACGACGATATTGAAGATGACTCCTCCTCGCTGTCTCGAACTGTTCTAGTTTATAAGATGTCATCTTATGTAACTTTTGAAATATTCAACCTACTCATCGAGCCATTAAGTGCATTCCCCCTCTATGCTAAACTTACAAATCCTAGCCTGGTTCAGGGTATAGCACAATACCTTACTCAATAATGACTGTACGTATTGAAGTATGACTGCCGTTGGCTGTCGAGTTGTATTCTGAGCGTGATTTGTTCATGTTACATTTTGAAGGCAAAGGACACCTGAGTTAACATTCCAGTGGTATACATGAACACTTGATTCAGAAGTGAAAGTCAGTGTGTAAGGTACTATACCCATCAACATACTCACCAGTAATCTACTGATTTTACAACAACCCGTATCTGGCTCCATGGCTAAATGGTTAGCGCGCTAGGCTTTGGTCCGAAGTGCCCCGGGTTCGATTCCCAGCCAAGAAATCAGGGATATTAATCTCCTGGAGGACTGGGTGTATGTGACGTCGTCATCACTTCATCCTCATTACGACGCGCAGGTCGCCCACGGGCGTCAACTAGAAAGGCCTGCACTTGGCCTCTCCGGAGGCCATACAGAACAAAAGACCGTCAAACGATTGGGCAAACATTCTAAAATGCCAATAGCTTCTTACTATTCGCTCTCAAATCGACGAACAAAGGATACACAAGGGCTACGGGTACCACTTGTTCAGTTTAGCATTCTTCAAGTTTTCGTCAAAGAAGGAGAAGCAAATCTGTTCTTCTTCCGAAGTTAAGTATAGAATCAAGGAGTCCGGAAACCATGATATCG
Source organism: Meconema thalassinum (assembly GCA_946902985.2). Taxonomy (NCBI): domain Eukaryota; kingdom Metazoa; phylum Arthropoda; class Insecta; order Orthoptera; family Tettigoniidae; genus Meconema; species Meconema thalassinum. The sequence continues at coordinate 263,572,516 of OX336390.1, read as the reverse complement.
AGTACCTACAGTGATATATTCATAAATGGCTGTTTGATTCTGCCCTTATTTTCGCTCATGACAGAGCAACGCAGCAATTCATTCCAGTCCTTTGGTGACACTATTCTGAATACGTCCTTTGTCATTCATGATACTTAACTTAAACGACGCAAAGACGAAGCGCCTGCATCATTCAACCAAACTACCTAAAGATACCAAATGGTCAAGCTCCCCAATCGCTAAAAGGACTTTCAACCAAGCTCAGATCATTTAAATCAAGCGTCATCCAGAAGGATAAGTCCCGAGATAGGTGTGAACTCTCGGAAAACGTACGGGGCCCTTCAATCCACTGTGTATAGGGATTTACTGACCAACCAAGAAAACTGCGGTTTTCACATTTTTCGTTTTTAAGCGTTCTTGCATGATAGCAGCACTCTGTAGGCCAGGGGGGCAGCTCTAACCCAGCGTGCTCTATTAGTAATTATGAGAATCAATTGAGAGTTTACTCGATTGTAAATTCTCGAATTTGACCTCATAGGACGTCCAACATTTCCTGTTCTATTAAGAACAATAACGAAATCATAGTGTTTCGAAATGTATATGCTTGAGGAGAAAATAATTACAAAGGAAGCAAAGGAGTATACTAATTTGATTAACGAATCCATATGTTCCCACCAATAGTATGGTCACTATTTTAGTGACTTCATGGAGTGATCATTGAAACGGAACGCAGTCTAGCTGGGAGATGATAAGATAAGACTCGTGTTATAAGGACTGATGAAGAATACTACATTTCATGTCGTTTTTTGCATGTTTCTAAAATGTGTTTAACGAAAAATAAAATTACTTCAAAAATCTATTTGTATTTCGTTATTGATATCCCACTATAAATTGTTTAGACCTATAGGGTAAGTATGCACGAATACGTTGTGTGTATTCCTGTAACAATCATAAACAGCTGCACCGAATTTGAACATTTTTTTCAGGTCTTACTGATCATACTGATCATTCTGTGTAGGAGGAGACATGTTGCAAACTGTAATGAACAGGTGCCAAATCTAATCACGATTTACTTGTTTCTCCATACCATAATATTTGAAGTTTCAGTGATTTGAGAAAAATGAGAGAAAAGAGTACATTTCAAAGGCTTAGCAAATAATCATGGAGTACTAAACAAGAACCTCCGAATAACCCTATTAAATTATTATTATTATTATTATTATTATTATTATTATTATTATTATTATTATATATAATATTTGCAAATGGGGGTAATTCCCCGGTGGCAAATTTTACAAATACAGAAAATTACTAACAATTACATCAAACACAATATACTCAATTCGCAACTTAGGAACTATAGTAATTATGTCGTAGTATGTTCACAAAATGTCAGTCTTCTCTTAAACACATCGATATGTTAGGGGAAAGGCTCTAAGACTGAGGCGGGTAATGAGTTCCAATTATCAATACCACGGTTAATGAAAGAATATTTCCCATAATTTGTATGCTGTGGTCAGACCTTGACTTTATGTGAATCATCTGCCCTGCTTAGGTAGGTGGGATTTCCCAGACGTTTGCTTAGTTCTCCCCATGCTGGCCGATTAGTCTAAGTGTTAAACATAGCGTATAGTCTGGATTTCGTCCTTCTATCTTCCTGAGATTCCAACCCTAGTTTTTCTATCATTCGAGTTACACTACTTCTAGGATTAAAATCGTTGAGCACAAACCTAGCGGCCTTCCTTAGTACCATCTCCAGCTCATTGACGAGCCTACCTGATATGGGTCCCAAATCGCTGAGCTTTATTCCAAGATTAGCACCAGGGTCAAATATCCTAATAGTTTTGCAGTAGAGCTACTACCTTTTAATACCCACATTACAAAATGAAGTGATTTGAGCGCTTTGGAGACGACACAACCCACATGAGTACTCCTTTTCATACCATTCCTTACATGGATGCCCAAGAATTTGCTCGAGTCTTCTTCTACAAGTATTTCTGAGCCAATATTATATTGAAAATCATGCCTTCGACCTCTCCCTATTCTCATGAGACTACATTTACTCGTATTTAACTTCAGTATGTTGTCAACCGCCCATTTATGAACCAGGTTGAGGTCAGTTTCTTTTAAACTGAGTGTTGTCTTGCGATGTATTACACAATCATCCCGCAAACAATCGGCAGTCACTTCGAATCTCATTCGGTAGGTCGTTAAGAAGTGCCAGAATATATTTTTTTAGCGTATGGCATTTAGTGCCGGGAGTGTCCGAGGACATGTTCGGCTCGCCAGTTTTGTAGCTGCTTCGATACGGACACCCAATGGGTGAGCTACAAGTACCGTTGGGAAGGAAAGTTGGAATGTTAGGACGAGGAGTTGGAAGCTAGCGGCTGTGGCCTATAGTTAGGGACCAACCCCGGCATTTGCCTGGAAGGAAGATGGGAAACCACAGAAGACCATCTTCAAGGTTGCTGGCGGAGGGATTTGAACCTCCTCGCCTCCCGGATGTGAGTGACTGCCAGCAGTCATGCCGTAACGACCACGGCTAACTCGCCCGATAGTGCCAGAAATAACAGGGGCCAAATCACACTGCCCTGAGGGACACCTGACGTTATCAAAGTGTCCTCCGATACATTACCCATTTTAACCTTTTGCGGATGACCAGTCAAGAACTATTGAATCTATAAAATTACTCTTTTATCAATCTTCGTTGTCGCTAATTTACTGAGTAGTATTCCTTCGCAAAATCTATAATTACAGCGTCAACTTGCAGCCCCCTGTCTAGCGAGTTATTAATATCCTGAAAAAGTGAATACATTTGACTCTCACATGAGTACCCTTGTCTAAATCCGTGTTGCCTCCCTTTAAGCCATGATAACTTTCCCCACTGTTCCCTTAAGTAATCAGAAATAAGGTGCTCCATCAGTTTACATATGATGAATGTGAGGCTAACATGCCTATAGTTTCCCATTACCAATCGGTTCCATCCCTTGAATATTCGAACTATTGTAGCCCTTTTCCAGTCTTAAGGTATTTGTGTGTTATTTCAGTAATTGATACATTGAATAGCACCCCCAAATATCGCCCAATGGCTGTACCTCCCAGTTTTAGTACTTCTCCACAAATATTGTCTGTGCCTTTCGATATATTTCTACGTAGGTTTTTAATTCTTGCTAGAATCAACGATTGGTGTATTCGGATAGGTGGGCTATTAGAATCATGGTTAAGGTCCAACACACAGCTATTACATTCGTTAAACACACTACTATACCATATATTTAATTCATTAGCAATTGCCTGTTTCTCAGTAATTAATTCACCATCTCAGGACATTATCATAGACAAATCATTGGAATTTTCTTCCGCTTTCCAATGTAACTATAATATTTTTTCCACCCACCACCCCCTCCCACAATTAAGTTTTGCATGTAATTATCGTGAGCAGACTTCTTTTTGAGGACTAGCTCTTTCGATAATAATTAAAACTTAAGCATATGCTCGTAACTATCGTGTCGTTTGTTATAAGCATTCCTTAATTTCATTTTGAGTCCCTGATTTCCCTTCTGTAATATTATGGATCCGGGTTTTGCTTCAGTAATTTAAACGGCACGAATTTCTGAATAGCACGATCTAAGATACAATATTTATAAAAATTTATCACAAAATATTTATATGACAAACTGTAATGAAAAGTTGCTAAATCTAACGTTCTTTACATGTATTTTTATGACAAAATATGAGTTTGGTATAGTAAAAATACAGATTTTTAGACATTTTAGTCCTCTTGTTGTTTCATTTGATAGACTTGACCATTGCGATCATTTAGCCAAGTGCCTTTGGGTGTGTGTTTTTTTTTTATTTGTCTGATAACCTGTTATCGTGATGGCTGCATTATTGTGTTGCAATGTAATGTGGTGAATATGCTAAACTTGAAGAGGGAAAATTGAGGTCTTTACGTTCGGTATCTTACATACCTTACCTGGTAACACTACAGCTCACAAAGAACCATGGCCTGCTACACCACAAGTCTCCAGCCTTCACGGTTTTCTGATCGTTTCCTCCAGTTTCTGACTCCAAGGGCACGGAAGTCTTCCTCGACGTCATCCAGCCAGCGTTTCCTTGGGTGTCCAACTAACCTTTGTACTTTTGGTCTACTTTGGGAGACCTGGCGCGTGGCCCGACTTTCCGGCATACGCTGAATATGACCAAACCAACGGATCCTTGCTCTTTTAATTTCTGTCGTGATAGGAGGGTCTTCAAAAAGAATATAAATATCTTTATTTGTGCGGACTTCCCATTCCCCATTAACTTGGGTAGGTCCATAGATTTTCCTCAGTATATTCCTTTTCCATTTGTTGAGTAGATCTTCACTTCGCTGTGTCATCACCCATGTCTCACACTCATAGGTCACTACCGGTCGTATGATCACTTTATAAATGGTTTTCTTACATCTGCGTGATAATGTTCTGGATTTCAACAGATGGGTAGTAGCAAAATAACATCTATTACCAGCATTAATTCTCTCTAAAAAAATTTCAGAGTTGCTGTTCTGATCAGTTATGAGGAAACCAAGATATTTACAATTACGAGTAAGCTCAAATTTATTTCCTTCCACTATTAGGCCTCTAAGAATTGAACTTTCTCTTTCCATCACTACATACTTGGTCTTGAATTCATTCACATGCAGTCCTTCGTCTTGTGATACTTCTGATAGTTCCACATAAGCCTTCTCGACATCCTCCAGAGTTCTTCCAAGTACTGCCACATCATCTACATACGCTAGATACTGAATGGGTTGATTAAATAAAGTACCAACGGCTCTCAAACTCTGTTGCAAATATCTTCTCATCGTGCCTCTGTCATCGATACTGATGTGTCGTATCAGCCTCTTCAACACATGGTTGAATAACACACAAGTCTTCAGCCTTGGTTCACTATAAATTCCCTTAAAAGTTCCTGCTGGACTTTAACTCTGCTCTTCGAGTTACTCAAAGTCATTTTCACAAGTCTGATGATCTTTCTTGGTACCCCCATGTGTTGTAGTGTTTCAAAAAGAAGACTTCTTTTCACACTATCATATGCTCTCTGATAATCAATATACAGCTGATGTACAGTCATATTACACTCATAAGCCTTTTCGAGTATATTCCGTATGGTGAAAATTTGGTCTGTTGTCGGCGGGTTACTCCGAAATCCATACTGATAATCTTCAATTATCGATTCTGCAAAAACTTCCAGCCGTGTCGTTATAATACGTGTGAGGAGCTTATAGCCAATATTTAAAAGCGAGATACCTCTGTAATTGTCACACATCGATTTGGACCCTTTCTTGTGCAGTGGACAGATCAATGCTACATCCCAATCCACAGGCATTGTCTCTTCTTGCCATATCTTTAATATCAAAAGATGTAATCTGCTGTGGAGAGAGCTGCCACCTTTCTTCAACAGCTCGCCAGTAATCTGATCTTCACCTGGTGCTTTGTGGTTCTTCATTTTCTTTACAGCGTCCTTGACCTCCATTAGCGTTGGATCTCTCACCTCCAAATGAGGTCCTCCCAGCTATTCTAGCCCATCGCCTCCACTTATGTTTGATCCATTTACATTATTAAGCACCTATATGAAATGCTCCACCCACCTATAAAGAATTCTATTTATATCCGTCATCAGATTGTCCTCTTTGCCCGCAAACATGTTAACACGGGCTTGAAACCCCAAGTTTTCATTTTTAATTCCAGCAAACATTCCCCTAACATCTCCTTCCACAGCACATTCCTCAATTCTTTTAACCTTACTACTTTCCCATTCTCTTTTCTTATTCCTGCATACTCTTTATCCTCCCTTCTTGCATCTTCATACCGTTGAGTTTTACTTCTAATTGGTGTCTGTAGGGTTTGCCTTCTTGCTTAATTTGTAAGCTCCAAAGCTGCTCGACATTCGTCATCAAACCAACCACCTTGCTTCCTTTCAGTCCTTCTATACCCTACAACCTCTTCAGGTGCCAACAGGACCAATCCGTCTCGATGGAATTAGTTGGACTCTGAAGATTCACAGCATTATCATCCATTTATTTTATCATTTCAAATGGTCTTGTCGACTTCGTCGTTATGCTTGAGTGTAACGTTATGCGTTACGGAGACGGAAGAGCCGTCATGCAGCCGCGCGGGAAGTGACGTCATGCAGCCGCGCGGGAAGCGAGTGCGTGACGTCATGCAGTCACGCGGGAAGCAGATGCTAATGGTCAATGGAGTCTGTTGAAAGAGTCCTGGGGCGTCGAGCGACTTGGGACTTTGAGCGAAGCGAAAAGAATACAGGGTGACTCCTAAAGAGGTGTACAAGATGCCAGATAAGAATACAGGGTGACTCCTAAAGAGATATACAAGACGCCAGATAAGAATACAAGGTGACTCTTAAAGAGGTGCACAAGATGCCAGAGAAGAATACAGGGTGACTCCTAAAGAGGTGCTCAAGATGTTAGACAAGAATACAGGGTGACTCCTAAAGAGGTGTACAAGACGTCACACACAAATACAGGGTGACTTCTAAAGAGATATACAAGATGCCAGATAAGAATACAGGGTACCTCCTAAAGAGGTGTGCAGGATGTCAGAGCAAAATACAGTACAAGATGCCAGATAAGAATACAGGGTGACTCATAAAGAGATATACAAGATGCCAGATAAGAATACAAGGTGACTCTTAAAGAGGTGTACAAGATGGCAGAGAAGAATACAAGGTGACCCCTAAAGAGGTGCACAAGATGTCAGACAAGAATACAGGGTGCCTCCTAAAGAGGTGTGCAGGATGACAGAGCAAAATACAGTACACGATGCCAGATAAGAATACAGGGTGACTCATAAAGAGATATACAAGATGCCAGATAAAAATACAAGGTGAGTCTTAAAAAGGTGTACAAGATGGCAGAGAAGAATACAGGGTGACCCCTAAAGAGGTGCACAAGATGTCAGAGAAGATTACAGGGTGACTCCTAAAGAGGTGTACAAGATGCCACACAAGAATACAGGATGTGCAGGATGTCAGAGCAAAATACAGTACAAGATGCCAGATAAGAATAAAGGGCGACTCGTAAAGAGATATACAAGATGCCAGATAAGAATACAAGGTGACTCTTAAAGAGGTGTACAAGATGGCAGAGAAGAATATAGGGTGACTCCTAAAGAGGTGCACAAGATGTCAGACAAGAATACAGGGTGACTCCTGATGAGGTGTACAAGATGTCACACAAGAATACAGGGTGACTTCTAAAGAGATATACAAGATGCCAGATAAGAATACAGAGTGCCTCCTAAAGAGGTGTGCAGGATGTCAGAGCAAAATACAGGGTGACACTTAACGAGGTGTACAGTATGTTAGATCAATTCAAATACAGGGTGACCCTTAAAGAGGTTTGCAAGATATCAGATTCAAATAATGGGTGACTTAAAGAGTTGTAAAAGATGTCAGACTCAAATACAAGGTGACCCTTAATGAGGTGCCCGCGCGGGAAGCCTAAGTTAATGGGTAATGGAGTCTGTTGAAAGAGTCCTGGGGTTTCGAGTGAAGCGAGAAGCCCTCCTGAGCCTTTCTAACATGTGTAGCATTTGTAGCATGCGTCATTTGAAATGATATAACGTCTAGTCATTCAGAGTGACTGTAATTTTTTTAAATTGAAGTTTTCCATGTCAAACCGTTCCTGTTTAGTGCCCTTTGCATTGAAGTCCTTACAAATTAATTGCTGGTAACTTATCTTCACCAGTAAGTGATCCGAGTCAACATCTGCCCCTCTGAGGGTCCGTACGTCTTGAATGTGGGATGCATGTCTGGAGTCTATGAGCAGGTGGTTTTTAGTCACTCCATCAGGTGAATACCATGTTGCCTTATGTATGTTCATATGCTGAAAGGTTGCACTACTCGCCACCATTCCTTTACTAGAAGCAAGGTTGACCACCCTCAAACCATTATCATTTGATACATCATGCAAGCTCTCTTTGCCAGTTGTAGGTTGTAAGGCAGCTTCCTTCCCTATCTTTTGCATTGAAATCCCCAAGGATCAACTTTACATCATGTCTTGGAGCTTCCTCAAGAAAGTTGTCTAGTTCAGTATAAAGGGCTATGTTTCTTCTACTGTAGAATCTTCTGTGGGAGCATGTGCACACAGTATTGTAGTATTAAAAGTGACAGTCAGTCTGAAAGACTAGGCTTTGTATCATTTTAAATGCTACAAATGCTGAAAAATGTTAGAAAGGCTGGATGATTCTCGCTTCGCTCGAAGCCAAAGACTCTTGACATGTTAGAAAATTATATGCATAATACTTATCTTGCTTATTTTATTTCAAATTACTCGCGAACGGCAAGTGCAAACCAAGGGCAAAGCAAGGTCGAGCACGCTGGTTGCAGTCACGCTCACCAGAGCGCGCGGGGACGTGCGCCTTCCATCCAGTCTTAAAACACTTATAGTGGGCGATGTATTGAAGATAGAGATATGCTCTCACGGACTATTTTTTAGTACTTTTCATGCTGACCAATTCTTACGCTCATAGTATATTGATATTTTTAACGATTTGCCCAGAGTAAGGTTAAGAAGCGCACGGACGCCAAGTTTGTTTTCGACTTTTTCACTGAAATCGTTACTGCTTGGCTTCCTTTGATCATACATAAATTATTTTCTACAGCATCTTTCCTCGTGATATCATTTACAGAATGGTGAAACCCGCATCAATATCCATCCAGTGATTCTCGAGATTACCCGTGACATCCAAGAATCGGGGATTTTTGTCTTCTACTAATGAAGTAGAGATTGTCGGGGAACACATGCACCAATCAGTACTATGACGTCACACACCTCAGTGCATCTGGGTACATTTCGTCCCGTCACTGTAACGTAACGCCAGACCCCCGTAACGACGAAGTCGATAAGATCATTTAAAATGATAAAAACGTTCCTCTAATCCGGATTGAGCTCATTCTTTCTTTTCATGGAGCAAATTTCGCAACAGCTTCCAAAAATTCCTATGTATAGCAAAACCTGTTCCTAAAAAAAAATCTTTTTTCATCCACTATAAAACAGGGAATAATTTCCATGGCTACTACTACCACCACCTAATCTCCTGCAAAGCCTGAAGCTGTATTTTATATTTTGGTCTATTAGGTTAGCTCTATACAGACTTCTTACTTTCCATGCACCCATCACACAATCTAGTCCATGTCGTCGCTTAGGTCGTCGTCTTTTAATATCCTTCCGACTATTAACTTGTGATATTGTTTTCGTAACAATTATATTTTTCCGTGACAGGGTCGTTAACCCTGCGCACAACCATCTAGGGGGCTGTCCCTCACAGCTCTCCAGATCGCTGCCCATTACTATCAGGGTGGGTCCCCTAGCCTTTGTGGTTCCATTCCACTAACTGCAAGGCAGCAGTTGTTATAGAATGGTAACTCCTTTGCCTCCCCTGCTGTTGGAATAATATCTAATATCCTCTTCCACCTTCCGAGCCATCGGTTAACAATCTTCACCAGAGCCCCGTTAGCCGTCCTTATTTCAGGGTTCCTGTAGGGCCTTCACATCTACCGTAGTGGTTCTGGGGCACATGAAGTTACCACTGTACTTCACCCCTACAGCAAATCCCTTACTTCAGTCCGTTGCCCATCTCCCACGATGTGGTCATGGGGTTGATCTTATGGGAGACCACGTTCGATATCTACTAATGCCAAGCTTTCTGGCTTATTCCCGTTGTATTTGAACGAATAATTCCTCAGATATTCACATTACACCGAAACTTCTCCATAACAACATAAATTCACCAATTTATAAATATTGATGATCATAGATGAACTTTTAAATAAATTTAAAATAAAATTTGTAAGGATATCAATTGATTTTAAGAATATCATGTTATAATTAATTTTTCAGCGTCTTCGGTGGCGTAGTCGGTAGCATGCTAAACTGCATGTCCAGATCCACGGCCGACTGAATACGAGCTGCGCTCTCCAGATCACGGGTGTTTGTGGAAACAGCCGCTAGGATGCGGCACCTCACGGGGCTGGTTTAGTTATCCAGCGAGAGACTAGCTATACCACTGCCACCGTAATGTCCAATGACATTATGATGGCAGTGGCCATACGTATATAAAACCACGGTCCCCTTTAAAAAGCCGCGGCAATCTCAGTGCCTTGGTGCTGCACCTAGCGGTGAATTAATGCAAATATCTTGTACGCCTGTGAGTGTCGAATGGGCAGGCAGTTTAAAGCAACCAGGAGTGTTGCGATCCAGCCGGCAGTGATAAGACATAACGATGCGATTTATTTAAACATAACATGGTGCGATTTACAAGCAAGCGGAATTAAATCTAGTGCCATCTCGGCCTCAATCGGCGTATAATTTAAAGATGTATTTGTATATATAATAGATAACGTATATAATAAAGTGTGTGTGCAAAATATTATTTTGTGAACTATTGTTCCCGAATTAACATACATAACCAGCTTGCTTTGCTGTCTGCCGCAAGTCTACAGGAGTCGCTCCGTGAACGAACGGAACATATGGTCCGACCGGGCCGGATAATAAGTTTCGTATAATTACGTGGTCCTCCGGTGTTAAAACTGTGAAATGATGATGTACTACGGCTACTAGGTCATCTCGTCGGCATCTCAATCCACAAGGCTAGACTACATCGCGGCGACTGAGCTGGACGAGAGGCTACTCTTCCCATCGTGTTTGTGTCAGCTGGTCAGTCAATCCTTTCATTTTCCTTGTTTCCTCTATGTACCATGGAGTCTAGTGAGCGAGATAGGCTTGTTAAACAAAGAGCCATAGTAAAGGGGTCACTAACACGAATAGGCAAATTTGTTGATACCTTCGTGCACGGCGCTGACGCCAACAAATTACGTACTCGGTTGAAGTAGCTACCGTCCCTGTGGGAGGAATATTCAGTGGTTCAAAGGAAGCTAGAACTGAATGACGACGAAGGGTACAGCGAAGCCCATGCGAAGGATAGGGAGCTATTTGAGGATAGTTATTACGATATTGAGGCTAAAGGCACCACACTAATTGAAAAAAGTGCTAACACACATCAAAACACCGAAAATGCACGCCAACAACCCCACAGTTCACCCGCCGAAGTAAGATTGCCTGCAATTAACCTCCCAGAATTCCACGGGCAGTATGAGGCCTGGATTCATTTCCATGATACTTTTCAGGGACTAATTGTAGACAATGATAGGCCGTCCAACATACAGCGATTTCATTACCTGCTTTCAGCACTTAAGGGTGAGCCCCATCAATTGATTCACAATCTACCTATCTCCAACGACAATTTTATGGTCGCATGGAACTCTATATGCAAGAGGTACAACAATAAAAAGTTAATTGCCACACAACATGTAAAGGCCCTCTTGTCATTGCCCACCTGTCATAAGGCTACAGCGTCTGATATCTGACAATTAAACAATCACATAATGAGCAACTTAAATGCTATTGAATGCTTGAAGTTGGAAGCACCACTGCATGAAATCCTGCTACAACAATTAGTGCTCGATAAATTAAACCCAGTTACACGTAAGGAATTCGAAATGCAGGCCCCCAGTGATGACTTCCCCAAGCTAAGCGAGGTATATGCATTTCTAGATGATAAAGCGCAAGTTTTAGAGCTTATGATTGCAACTAGGGACCAAAAGGGGTCCGTATCAAGTACCCCAAAGAGTAGCCACCCAAGGTGCCCTAATAAGCCACCTCAATTGAACTCCTACGTGGCAACAAGTAACAAATGTGAGTTTTGCGGTTCAAATCACCCGTTGCACAAGTGTGATGCCTTCACGAAATCCACGACTGGGCAACGTTATGAATTTGTAAGGGACAATGGTTTGTGTTTCAACTGCTTCAGACATCATGCAGTCCGTTCTTGCAAATCCGGGAATTGTAGACATTGTAATCGTAAACACCACACATTACTCCACTTCAGTGAAGAATCACAAACCACGAACAGTGTTCCTGCATCCAGTAATAGTAATAATGTTGTCAATCGAAGCTACAATAAATCAAGTTATTGTGCTCTGAAATTCAAGGAACAGTCTCAAGTCTTGTTATCCACTGCAGTAATTAAAGTGTTAGACAATGCTGGCAAGTCCCACCAATGCCCCGCCTTGCTCGAAAACGGATCCCAGTCTCCTTTCATCACCGAAGGCCTTGCTAAAACACTGAGGTTAAGGCGTTACAAAAACACAATCCCAATTAATGGAATTAACAATATAGCAGTGACCACGTCACAAAGTGTTAGAGTGTGTATTCGGTCCAATACCTCAAGGTTCCAAGCAACAATCACATGCTCCATACTTCCACAAATAACTGGCAACATCCCGGCTAGCAATATTGATTGCAGATCTTGGAACCTGCCTACAGATATACAATTGGCGGATCCAAGCTTCAACAAACCTGGGCCGATAGACATGCTCATTGGTGCGGAATTATTCATGCGTTTGCTACTTGACGGGTGGCGGAAGAACAATGATGATCTTCCTATCCTGAAGAATAGTAAGTTATGGTGGATTTTATCGGGACCTGTAAGAACCATGCATCTTGGTGATGCTGGCTCAACATCACAATCAGCAGATGTCAGAAGGGATTGTGATCTTGACAAACAATTGGAAAGGTTCTGGAGTATTGAGGAGGTGCCTCATGCCAAAATGCTGTTGACAAATGAGGAACAATATTGTGCGAACCATTTTGCAACCCACACTTGGCGGGACAACAGTGGTCGATTCATTGTAAGGCTACCAGTTAAGTTAGACAGCCCACAACTTGGCCCGTATTATAAAACGGCTCTGAAGAGATTCAAGCATCTTGAGCACAGGTTGTCCACCAGTCCTGAACTAAGAGCAGACTACATAAGTTTCATGAGCGAATACGAGAGGTTGGGCCACATGCAACTCGCCCCCGACTATCCTAAGGACAACAACTCATTCTACTATATGCCACATCACGCGGTCTTCAAGGAACAAAGTACCACCACCAAGACTCGGGTGGTATTCTATGCGTCGTGCAAGACTCACGATGGCATCTCCCTCAACGACACCCTTGCTGTGGGACCCACGGTTCAGAAAGACCTGCTAGCACTGATTACGAGATTCCGCACACACCAAGTGGCCATGACTGCAGACATAGCCAAGATGTATCGTCAAGTTAGGATGGACAACAAGGACATCAACCTCCAACGCATACTGTGGCGAGAAGACCCCCAAGATCCCCTGCGGATTTATCAACTGACGACTGTCACTTACGGTACAGCATCAGCATAATTCTTGGCTACGAGATGCTTGATGCAATTAGCTGAAGATGAAGCGCATGAATTTCCTCGTGCCTCAGAAGTGTTGAAGCGGGACTTCTATGTGGATGACGCCCTCATTGGAGCAAGAACTGTAAAGGAGGCCATCCACCTGCGAGAAGAACTGCAAGAGTTGCTAAGACGAGGAGGCTTTTCGCTTCGAGAATGGAGCTCGAGCCACTCAGTAGTGCTCGATACAATCCCTGTAGAACTTCGAGAATCACAACATCCCCTACGATTTCACGACAAGGATAGCATAAAGACGTTGGGCTTGTTGTGGAATCCCAGCTTTGACGAGTTCCTTTTTGAAGTACACATCAAGGAATGCATGGGGACGGCTACTAAGAGGAAGGTTCTCTCCATCATTTCTTCGATTTTCGACCCGCTTGGCCTTCTAGGGCCTGTTATCGTTCTGTCAAAAATGTTCATGCAGCAGTTGTGGCAGATCAAACTAGGGTGGGATGACCCTCTGCCTCCGTCGCTGCAACAGAGTTGGCATATCATCTACGCGGACCTGCCGAAACTGAATGACATTCGGGTAGGTAGGCTGATCCTCGGTAGGGGCAAGGTCACTGAAATCCAAATCCATGGCTTCTCAGATGCCACCGAGAAGGCATACGCTGCTTGTGTTTACGTTCGTAGCGTCACTGAAGAAGGCGAAATCACGGTGCAGTTGGTATGTTCCAAGTCCAGAGTTGCACCCCTCAAGCAACAATCCATCCCTCGTCTAGAACTTTGTGGAGCGCTACTTCTTGCTCGTCTGTTGGCCAAAACTTCTCAATGTCTGAACTTGAGAATTGACAACTCCTTTCTATGGACCGACTCAACCATCGTCATTGCTTGGCTTTCAGCGGAACCTACTGTAATGTTTTCCTAATTAGCTTTCTCTGTATCCTACCCTGAAGAGTCCCCCCAGCAAGCAGAATATAAAACAGAGAAATCCCGTTGGGCGCCAACTCAAATACAAATGTATAAGAGTAATAAACTAAAGTTCAAAACCAGATTAACACGAGTTCTCAATAAAATCAGGGTGTAGGGTTAAATATATACCAACCCGGATACAATCAGTTTGGGATGTAGTTTTGATATTCACTGCAATAAACAAGCATTTACCGACAATATTACTTACGGTTCTGTTGTCATATTATGATACACAATATATCTATAGTTCTGCAGTGTGATATGATTTTTTATGTTTTCTTTATTATAGGATCTCTTCTTTGTGAGAAGATTGATGGGATTATCTTCAAGAAGCAGTCTAGACACCTTTATATAATATATATTTCCTTCCAGTATTTTTATAAGACCACATTACTTCGTATATTATCCAATCCTGCTTTTTATATTTTCTTGTTACCTACTATCAACAACAATCTCTTGCTTACTTTTTCATATCTTCCTCTCTGCCTTCTAAAGATATCACACCACCCTAGCGTTGGGTCCTCTTCTCCTTAACTCCACAGATATGCACTCTCAAACACCTAGTTCAATATCTCAACACCTGAGCGCTCTTATCATAAAAATGTCACATTCGCCCCCAGAAATCTATACAACAATGTTATTTTGGAGGGATTTCTAACACACATTTTACCCAAATATCCATCAGTACATAAGATACTAAATCGAAGACCATATACATCTTCATACAATGTTTCACCAAACACTCCACTGTAAAATACTTGGCAGCATACAATCTCCAGGAAGAAATAGCAGTTACTTTGCTAACCAAATGATATACAAGGTTAGTTCGTGCAAAGCCAGAAAATTGTCAGAACCATAATCATAATCTCCGTCACAAAAGAACATATTTTCCATGGCAAGCAGCAACTCCAGATTCCTCCACATCTACTTTCAAAGACCAAAATGTTCGATGTCCCAACCAACTTCCTTGAGGGCAGGCCACACATCCAGATTACCATTAACATGAACAATCTCTTCTTCTTTTGATCCTTTCCAAGAACTCCTCTTAATTCAAGTGGATGGCCAAGTTCCTCACCATAATATAGGGTCTTAAGGTCCTTTTCTTGAAAATCTACACTTCTGTAGAAGCCAACCTATATAGTACATTCCACAAAACTGGTGTATATAAATTCCATCATGTATTTTGAAATTGAAATGCAGATGCCACATCCGTTGCTCAGATACAGATTCACACTTGTCTATGATAACCAATCTTCATTTCTCCATTTAGATTTCATTAATCCAAAAACTTAGAAATCATATCTCGATAACAAATTTACAGTACAAAATCAAACTATTATTAGATGCAAAAACAAAGTTAAAATTACAGTTAAGAGATGAATCAAAATCAATGTATTGACACAAAATAAGAAAGAAAATTAAATAACATTCTCACTAAAAGATATGTACATTACAGCATACCAAAAAATGTACATTGTGCAAATATATCCTAAGATAGATCACAACATAGACATAATATGCCTCAAAAACATGAATCATAATAATAACGAAGTCACGTAACACGCCCCCTACACATTTAATTCCAAATATACATCCATCACATACACACTTCTTACACACATAAGAATATACATGAATATAATTAACTAAATCGTAAACTCTGCATTCATAATACCTATCTCTAAATGCCAGGCAAAGATGTACATATTCTTCCTGTCTCCTTCCCTTCTTCCTTTTATTCGGTTTCTCCTTCGTCTCCATTCTTATTTCTTTCTCTGCCTTCCATCTCGTCTTTCTCTTCATTCGCCATGTCATACCATACCTTATACTCCTTATCTTCCATCTCCACCGTTCTTGTCTCCTTCCCTTCTTCCTTTTCTTCTGTTTATCCTTCGTCTCCATTCTTCTTTCTTTATCTGCCTTCCATCTCGTCTTTCTCGTCATCCGCCATGTCATTCCATACCTTGTACTCCTTATCTTCCATCTCCACCGTTCCTGTCTCCTTCCCTTCCTCCTTTTCTTCTGTTTCTCCTTCGTCTCCATTCTTCTTTCTTTCTCTGCCTTCCATCTCGTCTTTCTCTTCATCCGCCATGTCATTCCATACCTTGTACTCCTTATCTTCCATCTCCACCGTTCCTGTCTCCTTCCCTTCCTCCTTTTCTTCTGTTTCTCCTTCGTCTCCATTCTTCTTTCTTTCTCTGCCTTCCATCTCGTCTTTCTCTTCATCCGCCATGTCATTCCATACCTTGTACTCCTCATGTTCCATCTCCATCGTACCTCTCTTCTTCCCTTCCTCATTTTCTTATTATTATTCTTCTGATCCTTCACCTCATTTTTTTCCATTTTGTTGTCATCATGATTCATTCCTGCACTTTCATCCTCATCTTTAACCTCTTTTGCTTCTCCTTTCTCTTCTTCAGTCTCTTCCATCTCACCTACTTTCTTACTTTCTTCCATTTCACCTTCTCTGTTATACGTTTCTCCTTTCTCTTCTACCTTTCCCTCTATCTCATCTTCTTCCCTATCCTCAGTTTCGTTCTCTTCCTCCATTTGACGTCTTCCTTCACCTTCTTCCCTCTCTTGTCCATTTTCTTGTTTTATTTGAGAACTTAATCTCACTTCCATATCTAATATCCTCTCACCAGTCGCCCCTTCAACCCTCTCAATTTTCTCTAGAATATGTTCCTGTACCCTTTCCAATTTATTATCTGCTTCTCTAATCATATCATTTAATTTCTCTGGTATCTTCGTTTCTATTTTCATAATTTTCTGATCTACTTCTTTTATAATTGCTTCCGCCTTTTCCTCCACCAACTCCTTACCTCACCTCTAATTTCCTGTCTCACCCCCTCAATACTATGCTGTAACAATCCATACTTCCTATCTAACTCCTCACTAACATGCACTACTTTATCTAATTTCTTACTCAACTCCTGATTATTCTTATCACATTTTTCATTAATTTGCCTTAACATCTCCTGATTATTCTTATCAAATTTTTCATTAATTTGCCTTAACATCTCCTGATTATTCTTATCAAACTTTTCATTCATTTCCCTTAACATATTTAGGATATCCTGCACCGGCATTAACACATCCTGTACTGGACTTTCAACACCCTGTACTAGTACATCAGTCATCTCTCCTTCCATCACACTACTGCCAGTCTCATTTCCATCACTCTCCAACATACACACAACCACATTTTCTCCATTCATCTCTATCCTGCTACAACTCACTCCATTCTTATTCGTTCATTACAAGCATTACAGTGATCATATGAGTGAAGAACATCGTGGTCCATTGATGGCCGAAACGTCTCAAAAAAATCCCTCAGATAACACTTGCACAAGTCACTCCCACACTGATGCATCCTGGTTCTCGAGTCCCACGTTAAGGTGCCAATTGTAATGTTCTCCTAGCTCCTAGTTAGCTTTCTCTGTATCCTACCCTGAAGAGTCCCCCCAGCAAGCAGAATATAAAATAGAGAAATCCCGTTCGGCGCCAACTCAAATAAAATGTATAAGAGTAATAAACTAAAGTTCAAAACCAGATTAACACGAGTTCTCAATAAAATCAGGGTGTAGGGTAAAATATATACCAACCCGGATACAATCAGTTTGGGATGTAGTTTTGATATTCACTGCAATAAACAAGCATTTACCGACAATATTACTTACGGTTCTGTTGTCATATTATGATACACAATATATCTATAGTACTGCAGTGTGATATGATTTTTTTCAGTTTTCATTATTATAGGATCTCTTCTTTGTGAGAAGATTGATGGAATTATCATCAAGAAGCAGTCTAGACACCTTTATATAATATATATTTCCTTCCAGTATTCTTATAAGACCACATTACTTCGTATATTATCCAATCCTGCTTTTTATATTTTCTTGTTACCTACTATCAACAACAATCTCTTGCTTACCTTTTCATATCTTCCTCTCTGCCTTCTAAGGATAACACACCACCCTAGCGTTGGGTCCTCTTCTTCTTGACGCCACAGATATGCACTCACAAACACCTAGTTCAATATGTCAACACCTGAGCGCTCTTATCATAAAAATGTCACACTACCAGATGGAAAACATTCGTCGCGAATCGGGTTGCTCAGATCCAATAGTTGACGGACAACGCTAAATGGAGCCACGTTGCATCTGAAGACAACCCAGCTGACATACTTTCCAGGGGAGAATCAGCACTCGTCCTGCAAGACAACATACAATGGTGGCAGGGACCTTCCTGGCTAAGACGAGATGAGGAAAACTGGCCCAACCGAATTTTCCCATGTGTTAATGATGAACTTCCTGTTGAACGGATGACATCACATTGCCTTACTAGTACACTTTCTTCTGATATCATCACCAGGTTCTCATCTCTGCATCGATTAGTGTGGGCAATGGCATACTGTAACAGATTCCTATCTAACTGCAGGAAAGGTAATGTAAGGAGAACAGAATCGCTGTCGAGTGAGGAGCTCACGTGGGCATTGGAAAGGTGCATAAAACTGGCACAAGGTTCTATCTACGCTACTGAGATTGAAGCCTTGAAGTCGAAATCCACGGTGTCATCCAAATGTTCAATAAGGGCCCTTAATCCCTTTCTCGATGGACAGGAGATTATTAGAGTGGGTGGCCGGTTACACAATTCTTTAAAGCCGTTTGCTGAACAACATCAGATAATACTGCCTCCCAAGCATCACTTCACCCGTTTGGTTGTAATTGCGGAACACAGAAGGCTGCTGCATGCTGGGGCTCAGCACCTAGCTGCGCCATTGCGGTGTAAATATTGGATCGTGAATATACGGCAAGTGATACGTCGCCTCATACATCAGTGTTTGATATGTTTTAAACTGAAGGCTTCAACAGCAACACAATTAATGGGGCAACTACCATCTCAACGAGTGACGCCGTCCCGACCATTCACCAACACAGGGGTTGACTACGCAGGGCCTATTTACATCAAACAGGGTAACACGAGAAGCAAGACTAAGGTGAAGTGCTACGTAGCCTTATTTGTTTGTTTCGCCACCAAGGCAATACAGTTAAGTTCGTACGTGACCTGACATCCCAAGCATTCAATGCTGCCTTGCGAAGATTCACGGCAAGAAGAGGTAAATGTCTAAACATGTATAGCGACAACGCCACCAACTTTGTAGGAGCCAGGAACGAACTTGAGGAATTGAGGAAAATGTTCAACTCCAAGAGGACGGCTATCGAAATTGAAGACTTTTCCGCGCAAGAAGGATTCAGATGGCATTTCATTCCCCCAGATGCACCTCACTTTGGCGGACTTTGGGAAGCAGGCGTTAAGTCCATGAAGCACCATCTGAGGAGAATAGCTGGCAAGGCATGTCTTACGTATGACGAAATGTACACCTTGCTTTGTCAAATTGAAGCCTGCCTAAACTCGCGACCGCTCACTAGACTTTCAGATGACCCTGACGATCTCTCATACCTCAGTCCTGGCCATTTCTTGATAGGGGCTCCTTTGATGTCTATCCCTGAACCTGACTTGACCAAGGTTGTGCACAGTCATGTCACCAGGTGGCGATTCATCCAGTCCCTGCAGCAAAACTTTTGGAAGCAGTGGTCTGCTGACTACTTAAATGGCATGCAACAGCGTCAGAAATGGCAATCCACCCTTCCAAACCTGGAACCAGGGGCAGTTGTGCTTGTCAAGGATGACAATATTCCCCCCCTCTCGTGGCGACTGGCCGTCATCAAGGAAGCCCTGCCTGGAAGATATGGACGAGTTCGGACGGTGATAGTTCGCACCAGCAAAGGGACTTTCAAGAGACCCATACATAAATTGTGCCCTTTGCCCAATCAAGACTAATAACATTCAAGTGTTTTATTATTTCATTGTTCTGTTTTTTATTGTTCTTTTATTTGTGCTTCATTTTGTGACATTTTTCGAGAAAGCTCTGCACTTTGATAGCTAGTTTGAACAATTGAACTCTGACAACGTCGCCAAATTTGTGTTTTTGTTTAGTGTTTTGTCATTAATTTTGTTTAAATGTAATACATTTAGGTGTAGCGGTATGTTTGTGGAAACAGCCGCTAAGATGCGGCACCTCATGGGGCTGGTTTAGTTATCCAGCATACCGGGTGAGTTAGCCGTGGTGGTTACGGCATGACAGATGGCAGTCGCTCACATCCGGGAGGCGAGGAGGTTCGAATCCCCCCGCCGGCAACCTTGAAGATGGTCTTCTGTGGTTTCCCATCTTCCTTCCAGGCAAATGCCGGGGTTGGTCCCTAACTATAGGCCACAGCCGCTACCTTCCAACTCCTCGTCCTTACATTCCAACTTCCCTCCTTCCCTCCCCAACGGTACTTGTAGCTCACCCATTGGGTGTCCGTCTCGAAGCAGCTACAAAAACTGGCGAGCCGAACATGTCCTCGGACACTCCCGGCACTAAAAGCCATACGCTAAAAAAAAAAAGTTATCCAGCGAGAGACTAGCTATACCACTGCCACCGTAATGTCCAATAACATTATGATGGCAGTGGCTATACGTATAAAAACATAACATGGACGACAACAAACAAGCATGGCATGGCGCGGTTTACAAGCAAGCGGAATTAAATCTAGTGCCATCTCGGCCACAATCGGCGTATAATTTAAAGATGTATTTGTATATATAATAGATAACGTATATAATAAAGTGTGTGTGCAAAATATTATTTTGTGAACTATTGCTCCCGAATTAACATCCATAACCAGCTTGCATTCCTGTCTGCCGCAAGGCTACAGGAGTCGCTCCGTGAACGAACGGAACAACGGGTTCAAATCCGGCTGAAGTCGTCGGATTTTTAAGAGCGTTATCATCCTTCAGTATGCCTTCCTTCAGAAGGGAAGTAAAACCTGAGGACCCATGTCATAGATTTATGGCATGTAAAAGAACCTACCACTATAATAGTTAGTGTGTAGGAACCTTTGTAGATTATATTTGTCTGATTAGAAGCACTTGTGCCAGTCACCGATGCGTTGTTACGATGGTTGCGCTGTTTTTGTGCGTATCTTATCTTATCCTCAGTTTCGGGATGGACCTAAATCTGGTGAATAGGGCGTGTTCACTTTTCACCCCCGACGCTATTAAGGTTCCTGATAAGAGCTTAAGTGTGGACTGTAGTGCTATCAAGGAGAAGTATCTTTTAAGTTATTAGGTCGTGTGACATTACAAGCAATATAGATGAAGATAGAGTATTTTAATTGCCTATATTCAGTCTATATGGCTTTTAATGTGTATACAGGGTCTTTCACTCAAAGTGGGCCCGGCTGAGCGGCGCGTGGAGTGTCGGACGAGCACATGGTAACTCGCTGAGTTTGGGGTCAAGAGAGCACCCGTACGAATCGCATGTAAATAACAAGGACACATAATAACACATAATCAAAGCAAAATCATTACTCAAATTGTCACAGAATGTTGAAAATGCCCTCCATCTGTATCTACACATTTCTGATATCGTCTAAGGAAATATTCATTCACACGCATTAGTTCATCTACCGAGATAGCCTCAATTTCTCTCATGACATTTTCCTTAAGTTCATCTAGAGTGTGAGGGTTTATTGCTTAAACCTTATTTTATAATTTTCCCCATCAATAAAAATTGAAACAATAGGATTTAACACCTAGCAATAACACATAAAATTTTGAAACATAATAACAATTAAACAATAACCACATACACACGTTATAAACTTATAACACTTGTAACTTAAAATAGGCTCTAAACGAAGTAACGAAGTCAACTTTACTGGGCAAATCCTGCGTCGCAGCGTCTCAGCTCCGCGTTGCCGTGTGCTCGTCTGCCCTTCGGATCGACCGTCTACCTGCAGCGCTGTGCGGGCCGTGCGGCCGGCAGCCACACTCTGATTGAAAGACCCTGTACAATGCACGACCTTATACATGTAAAGGGTCCTGGGTAAAACAACTGAGGAATATATCACCAAAACTTTACATTAACAATTAGTACTTATCCATAGTTGTCAGCGCCAATAGGGAAGTTGTTAACACGAGGATAAATATATTAATAATAATGTTAGGCCTTTTTGCTTTACGTCCCTTTTAACATCTGTGGCTTTTAGAGACGCCGGGTTGCCAGAATTTTGTCCCGAAGGTGATCTTTAACGCGCCAGTAAATCTACTGATACAGCTTCCTCTCATTTCACACCCTCAAATGCCAAATGACAGCACCAGGATTCGATCCTGCAACCTTGGGCACAGCAAGCGAGAACGTTACCGCTGCCAGCCTACGAGGATAAAGAAAATATGACTGTTCACTTTACATTTTACGATCTAGCTGACGAGAAACTGCCTGCAAAGTACAGTAGGTGCAAGGCATTGTTATTACGCGATCTCTTCCAATTAATAGATCCTTCTACAGAAGGAAGTTGTTGTTTTCATTTCGGGGCTTGAGTACCGCGGTCACTTCAACCCCATGTACATGGGTGTGTGTGTATTTATTTAATTTATTTTATTTACATAAAGAAATTGACATAACACCTCCGTTATTGTGGAGTCTCTATTAGGTATTTATTTGTAATTGTGAGAGGATTAGGATGGAGGCGGCCGTGGCCTCAATTTAGAAACCATCCTAACATTTTCCTGGAGTAGAAATGGCAATCCACGGAAGGCCACTTCTAGAGTGGCAGCGGTGAGAATCGTACCAACCTCATCTCCGTTTTGCCTCACGAGGCTAAGTGTTCCAGTCCTTAGACCAGCATTTTTTTCCAGAGCTGGGGATCGAACCCGGACCTCCGGGACGACAGGTAAGAATACTAGCCGTCACACCAGAAGGTGTTTTTTTATTACAGAAACAGAATTGATTTCCTCGTATGTTTCCCAGTTCATTTTCCAAACTCCAGCTCCGTAGACATGCGCGTGAAGTCAAGCACCATAACTGCTCTGGAGAGTCCGAATCTTGGCGCTGAAAGTTCTGAGTGTGTTTTTTCCTTCCGGGGGTTTCTACATTTCTTCCAGGCTAATGACAGTGATGATGATTGAGTCTTCAGTCTTTTGACTGGTTTGATGCAGCCCTCCATGCCTCCCTGTCCTGAGCTAATCGCTTCATCACTACATAGCTACCACACCCTACATCCGAGGCAATCTGTTTTTACATATTCTAACCTTGGTCTACCCCTACAGTTCTTGCCCTCGACCCTTCCTTCCATAACTAAGCTTGCTATTCCTGGGTGTCTTAGTATGTGTCCTACTAACCTATCTCTTCTCTTCATTAGCAGTCGCCAGAAACATCTCTCCTCTCCCACTCGTCTTAATACCTCTTCGTTTGAAACCCTATCTACCCATCTGATCATCATTCTCCTGTAACACCACATTTCAAAAGCTTCAATTCTCCTCTTTTCTGCTGCACCAATAGTCCATGTTTCACTTCCATATAGCGCCACGCTCCAGACAAAGGCTTTCAAAAATGACTTCCTAGTACCTAAATTTATATTCGATGTCAACAGATTCCTTTTTTGTAGAAATGACAGTATGGTATCGTAATGATTACACTACCGTAGTCACTGCAGAAATACAGGTTATTAGATAATATTCAGGTACACGGGGCTGATAACCAAGGTGAATAAATTAACAACATTAACGAGGAGCGAACAGCAAAGTGGATAACCAGGGAGAGCTAAGCGTTCAGTGGAGCGAAAGTGAAGGGTTTGGAGATGGGTGGAGACACTAAGTGATAACATATGGACTGCCAGAGGTGATTAACCCTACCAGTTGATACATCACCTCACTGATTGGCTCTTGTTTGTGGCTGAGGGCACTGCATCACAGAGCGGTGTTACACTCCATTCATTACAGCCTATACCTATTACATTTATCAGTGATCCATCACGACAGGTTACTGATACTGAATATGAGAAGTAGTGTTTAAAATATTCCGCTAAATAATAATTGATATTGCAACTTCTCAGTAGGTCAACACAATATAACCCTGATACACGCACGAAAGTTTACTCATCACTTCACCCACTTAAGATTTACCAGTCCGTTCTACCCCGTAACTTGAAAATAAGACTCATCCAAACCTTGGTACTCCCTATATTTAACTACTGCGATGCGGTATTAGTAGATGCTACTCGAGAACAATGCAAGAAACTTCATAGAGCTTTTTCCTGCATTATGTTCATTTTCTCCTCAAAATTTTCCTCACACGTGTCTCCTATTTATGCTCTACTTTCCTGATATAACAGCTTAGGCTTTCACGGCCGGCGTTCATAATTAAGTAACATGTTTTCGACTTGTAGGCCGTGGTCCAGACAGGATATCTCCCGAAGTTTCACCGGAAACTGCGTCCGGCATTTTCAAGGGTTCCGCTCCTTTCCTTGGTCAGCATTGGACCATGGAAAGGAGCGGTACCCTTGAACCCTTGAACGTGCATGTAACGATTTCCTCTTGAATTCATAGACCAACTAGAACAATTTGTGTATGAATGTGTGAGTGAATGACAATAGTAAAACTCCATGTATGTAATTTGTATAGCTTATTTAATATCACGCAGTTGCCAATTTAATTCTAGTATTTCAGTTTCCCTAGTATTAAAGTTTGGTAGGTTAAAAATAACATACCCATCTATGAGTATTGATGTAAGTTGCGTTGTGTGTGGTTAATTGTAAAAGAAGGCCTAGAGCCCTAACTTCGCCACAATAAAGGCACCAATAAATAAGTAAATAAATAATTACTAAGATATAAGGAAGAATAACCTGATAAAAGTACATGTTGTAAAAAATTGGTATGAACCACAAAAGAGGGAAAGAGTATAATACCATGTGAATAAGCTGCCCCAATAATATTATTTTATATAGCCCAACCAACGTGTGTTATCAGGAAGGTCGATATGTTTCTGCTTGTATCCCGTAAGGGATGTAGACGACCGAAAGCCGTGCTAGCACATTTCAACAGATGTTGAATGACAGCATCAATATTTGCACTTGTAGACAGGTGGCTTCCACGCTTTTAACGAAGCTTATAAGAGCATTGGCCTCGATCTCAACATTATGTCCGTATCAACCTGTTTGTACTGCTCAAGCAATGGTGAGCTCTTTCATGTTTTAATACACTAGCACTCAGTGTCACACTGTACAACTTAACGTAGATTATTTAATTAAAATGATTCCACAATGTAGTAGTCCTGAATAGCTTTGCTATGGGCGGTGAATAGGAAAATATTTACTGAGGGATACACATAACTTACGACATTCTTTTGGCACTATTGCTACTTTAAGGGCGTCGAATAATCGCACTCTCGACATTGCCATGACGGAAAACTTGCTGAGGTAAATAGAGATCTACTCGTTCCAGGGTTTACCCTTGAGCTTTATTGATTGTGATACAGAATTCAAGCGAATTGGTAATTAGCGCGTCTTGAAAGAAAATGGAAGTGTTTTATCGGATGGTGTGAAATCAAGTCGCGGGTTAGAGCTCTTTGCCTAATTTTATATCCACTCATTATTTCCAAATCCAAGAAATTTTCAGACATCTTTCTTGTAATTAATCTGGTTCCAATTAGGAGCCCTTGAGAAACGTTCAGATTTCTAAGGAGCATAACTGTAGCTCTAACTTTTAGAATAAAAACATGTGGAGGCAAACCACTTAATTCTAATTAATTCAAGAACTCCGTAGGAAATTCATATTCAGTATTCAATCTATTACACTAGCGTTCTTTTTGATCTACCGAGTATAAGTTTAATGACTCAAGTTAATTTCATTACAGTGTTCATTTTTCGTGTAAGAATGTAAACTATAGGGAAATTGATTATATCTTTCGCAGAAGTTAATGTTTCCCCTTAAAGCTCAGTCACGATACCATCATGTGCTAAAATGCTAACTGGTTATTCAATAATATTTGATTCCTCACCATCCACAGAGGGGTAGTCGCCGTTACCAATTTGTATTAAAAAATTAGAAAAGTCAATTTCTTCTGGTTTCGACCGATATATTTATGTAAGTGGCGTATTTTGAAGAAGAGCCAGAGAGGAGAATATTTAATAAATTGTTAAGAATTGTTTAGCAGGAAGCGTGTGGCACAACAGACATAAAATTGCCTGAAGTCTCCACCGCGAACAATAATTTTCCCACCAAAAGGAATATCGTTACCCATAATATCTCTTAAGAAGGCGATTCTCATATATTAATAAATGGATATTTGCCATTCCCTTAATATGAGCCGTTCTAGTCGACTATCGTCAGCTTCTTTGGAATTTTATGTTAATCCACACACTGAACTTTCATTTAAATTTAGAGTAATATTGAATGTACTGTGTACTGTTCGGCCGTTGGGCAGAAAAACAGCGGCTATTCCGGTTAGAGCTAATGATACAGCATAAATTGAAAAACAGCAAAACCATTGTATAAAGCATCGGTAAACGCAGTTTTCTCCTGTGCTCGCAGAACCGTCAGTAAAATTGCGCTCGTGGCAGTTGTGTTGTTTTCTTTGGAGAACGCCAGGGATTTCATTAATAATTAAAGTTGTTCCTGAATTGCTAAGGGCATCAGGTTGGCCAAATCATGGGAACACTGGTACATTAGTAGTTTACTCGTGAATGTTAGTCATAACAGGCAAGTTAAGTATTGCGAGAGAAAAGCAATGCAATTGTAGGGGTTGCATAATATTTCCGAGATACACCTGATAAGCTGTATTTTCGTCTGCAAACTTTAAATAATCCTCACAGAGAGAGTTTTTGTACATCTCTCATAAGTGACAGGCATTGCAAGGCTGATAAAATATGCTTACATAGGCCAATAACTGTCTCAATTGAAAGGGAATGTGAAAATCCGATGCTTCCATGAAACATAGTTGCCATTCTGAATCATCGATAAACAATCTAAGCTTAATTTCCACATCCTGATATGTTGGGTAGGTAATACCTAGGTATATTCGAAGATCCTCAAAGCTTATGGCACCCACTACATGAAGTAAACGTACGCGCAGATAGTATCCACCTGATTCAGACGGAGAAACATTGCACCGTACATCTGACCCGCTTGAGGATAAATATAATATGCACTCCTCGTTGTTGGACTCTGGTTAAGCTGAATCATTGCAGTGAGTTGTGTATTTTGTAACTGCGCCCGTATTAGTGCTTATGAAGCATTATATGAATGAAATGAAAAACATCTTGTCGGTCTGGTAAATGGACCGATAACCGGGCAACAATATGAGAATGCTCGTGCATGGTGTCACCAGTAAATCCTGTATGCAGTCTCTCTTGAACGAACATATTTAGCATTCAAATACGTAGAAACTACGTTATAATGTAACATTCTATCATATGCCATGATTTACAAGTTAGCGCAAATATAACATATTTATGTATTAAAGGAAGCTTTCCAGTCTGTCAACACAAATTGGGGCTACATTAGGCGGGCAACAAGTGCGAGGGCAGATAAGACTGTAACGCACAATCATTTTTTCTCCCCTGGTATTGCAGCTGGAATGTTGAAATTTCATGACGATATATTTTGAGGTTCACGCTACAGAGGGTATTTTGTTTTCATGTGCAGCTCTAGTGAGAGAAGCCTGTTTCATCTGTTTGGTCCCATGAAGAAATTTCTGGCCGGCAAACACTTTGCGACAGATGCGGAAGTGAAATCAGCAGCCCGCAAATGGCTGAGTACTTAATTGGATGACATGTTTCGAACGTCAAGCGTTCATCTTCAGATCCTGCCATTGTATCCTGATTATTTCTCAACGTATTTCGGTGACTAAAAATGAAAGTAGAAGGCATAATAACAATACCGTCAGCTATTAATCATTAATTTGACGGTTCCTTTCAACAGGTTCACGGCCAACTTCCTTCCATGATCCTTTTCCTTAGCTCCCAGAAACCATCCTTGTGACGGTACAGAAATGATCCCTCGCAGAGTCTGTGAGTTACCGGGCTGGGAGCATAAGCAATAAAGAATAATGTACGGCAACATATTCTTTTAAAACCTTTAGTAGGCCAAGATATTTCATCAGAGTGATTTGCGAAGTCAATCGGTTCAGCCGTTCTCTCAATTTCGCGGTAACAAAAATCACATTAGTGTGTATAGATATGTCACACTGCATACCATTATGTAGATCATTTAATTACAATTATTCCATCATGCATTATTGGTTGCGGAAGCTTTTGGCAAGCAGTGCATTCAAAGGCTCTCATGGACTGAGCCGGGTACTCCAAACTACTATTCTTGTACAGTGGCAAATTTAACTGTGAAACATGCATTTGTATATGAACGAGCACTTTGGTGATATGGTTTAGATATTTTAATGAACGCTGCACAACTTTTACTTTATATTCATACGTTTAGCCTCCAGTTAGACAGGCGACTGATAACAAGGAATGCATTTAAAAAGGACTTTGATATAGTTTATGTCTGTAACATGATGCGTTATTTAAAACTATTTCATTTGAGCTCAGCGCATTTGTATCCTGTTCAGTGTAGAAGCCTTAGTTTGTGTATCCCTAAGCTACTGTAGGTAGCTAGGGAATAGAGACCCTCAGTCTCTTTTCGTTAGATAGAAACTTGTCCAATCAGTTAAGCTTTCATGAATATTATATACCGGTACTTTCAATTAGGACGGGAAATTACCTGCACGAAGGGACCCGTTTATTATTAAGGACAAGGATATTGCTCCGAGAAATTCCCGGGATAATAATTTAACCACATGACATTACCGTGCTAATTGAGTCCTACATTTTAAGGTCCAGCTCGAGCGTATCACCCCTGAGGCGCGGTTTCGATTCCTGGCTTTGCCGAGAAATTTAATTCTGGCTTGAAAGCTGGAACGGGCTACACTCAGCCTTGTGTGGCAATACTGAGAAGAGGTGGGTTAGATTCCATCTCAGCCGTCCTGAATCTGGTTTTCCGTTGATTCACACTTCTACTCCAGACAAATGCCGGGATTGTTCCTAATGTTAGGCTATGCCCCCCCCCCCCCCCACTTCAATCCTCACTTGAATTGCACATTCACATATTAGCCTACTACTACAGTTATCACAATAACACGGGTTATCAGACAAATTCTACACACGCACTCACACACAAGTACACGGATTTTAATGGCCACGATGTCCACACCACTCAAATGAAACAACAACATAAATGAAAGCATTATGGAAGTGGAACCATGTGGAACAATGGTTCACCTCTTGGCGTAGTGCCTTGCAAAGTCCCTATGCAAATGAAAAACATATACAACAACAATGTGGACCAACGATTCATTAGTATTAGTGCAGCGGTAAGATTCTCGCCTGTTTGCCCGAGATTGTGTGTTTAAACCCCTGAGCACTCAGTTGGCGTTTGAATGTCCTTAAATGTGAGAGATCCGTGTCAGTAGATTTGCTGACCTATATTGTTATTAATATTAATATTTACAAATATACCATAATTATTTGTCCATTATACAGGGTGTAACAAAAAAAGGTACTGCACAAAATGCAGGACACATTCCTCACACGTAGACGAAGACATTTTGTTATATGAACATGGGTCCGGAAACGCTTTGTTTCCATGTTATACCTCATTGTCTCCAACTCATAAATCATGGGAAACGCACAAGAAGAGAACGTGAGAACCAAGGGGAATATGCACTCTTGGTTAAATCTGGTTACGTTGTCGTTATTGTAGGTGCACTGCCAGTGTTTTGTTTTACATGGCCCTGTTGCCATGCGACTTAGCAGATGATCCTTTAGCTGTGCGACAAAACATGTATTTCATGCACGATGGAGCACCTCCTCATTTTAGTGTTACTGTCCATCGGCTTCTAAATAACAGATTTAGTGACAGATGGATAGGTAGAGGTGACCCAATTGACTGGCCTCCATGCTCACCGGACCTAAACCCACTGGACTTTTATTTGTGGGGACATTTGAAATCTCTTGTGTATCGAACCCCTGTACTGTACCAGATGTTTAGAGTCTGCGTGCCCGTATTATGGAAGGCTGAGAAACCATATGCAATACTCCAGGGATACATCAGCGCATCCGAGATGCACTACGACGGTGGGTTGATGCATGCATCAATGCGCATGGAGGGCATAAAGAACATCTCCTGTGAGAAAGAGTTGCATGTGGTATGCTGGTACATTCTGTTCTTGTGTGTTTCCCATGATTAATGAGTTGGAAACTATGAGGTATAACATGGGAACAAAGCGTTTCTGGACCCATGTTCATATAACAACATTTCTTCGTCTACGTGTGAGGAATGTGTCCTGCATTATGTGCCGTACCTTTTGTTACACCCTGTATGTCAGTCGTATTCTTGGATGGAGACAGTTCATCAACCAATCACGATACTTCAGTTGAATTTCATGGACGCGGCATGTGCTTATGATGACGACTTTCGGTATTGCAGCGACTAGATGTACGGGTTTTAGTCCATACAGTTGGCACTCGAGAGTCGTAAGACCGATGCTAGTTGCTGATATGGTGAGTTTGGTATCCACTGTTTCAGCTTCGACATGGTTCTCATTAACATAGATATGTTTTTGACCGGGGAGTCAATCCAAAATTTACATGAAACAAAATGTGTGACGGTCTACCACGCACCTTGCCCCTAAGTGGGCACGCTCACATACTTCCCGCATCTCATTTCTGCCTCTGTCAGGTGAGGACCAGGGGCGAATATAATAGTGCATTATGCAACGAGTCTATAATGGCAATAATTAAGAAACGAGTATGTTTATAAAACGAGCGTAGCGAGTTTTATAATTTTCATACGAGTACGAGTTGCATACGACTCTTTATGTTCGACGATAATTATAACTTTATTTTATGTTCTAACATACAGTACTTATTCATAAATATCTGTGGAGATTCAGTCTCTTGAATTGAGTGATCGGAGTGCAAGCGCTGGGTTTTTTGTCTGTACTTTACAAGTTCTCTGACCCACGCATGCGCTCCGTCTGCTTGGCAATACCATATGTTTACAGCCTGCTGATTAGCACCAGCATTCACCCAAACTCTCACTGAAGTCTTACGAAACACAATGCCCTGTGTAGAAATTGGAGTTGGGGATATTAAGGTACAGTGCTATTTCTTTTCTCAAATTTCCCCGGTTTATTTACGCGAACATATGGGACGGTGCACTTTCCATGTCGGTAATTTGTATAGAAGGATGCTGTGTTGCAGTGTTCTGGACGTAGATTCATAAATTTCTTGCATATTGCATAGTATTTTCTTGTTACCTTAAAGGTTCGTGCTGATGTTGTCTTTGTGTTTGGGATTGTAACTACAATGGTTGATCCAATATACATTGTCAACTTTCAAATCATGTAATTAATGTCCGACATGTTGGATTTTGACCGCATGTGTGGAGCTATCCTTGCCTAATTGGTCAATGAATGAAAATATTGAGCTCTGATTGGTTGGAGAAACTGTATTATAATGAAAACTAGTACTTTAATGACTATCATTATGATTCAGTTTTCTGACATAATATTTACATTTCGACATCGTCGAATATAATATAACTCTTCGATAGTTTATTGCGCAGGTATAGAGTAAAGGTACGATTTGGAACCTTGCCGCTGCAAAGGCGGTGTTATGCCATGGCGGCGGAAGCTCACTACCGCTCCACGTGTATTTATACGGGATACATTTCGAACTCCGCTGCCGCTGCCTAAGTAGCGTTGCTTGTGCAGCGCCGCATGTGCAGCGTGGCCGCCCAGCCGCGCCAGGAGCGGTCTAGCGGCTCTGCGGTGCCGCACCTTTGGCAACGAATTTATACAAAGCCTGGAAATGGAGCATAAGACTGCTATCCAAAATGCCATTTCATAAAAGTCCGCTAGATGTCTTGACTTGTCGCTAATTTGCCCGTACCAATGATTCAAAAATAATTGTGTCTTTAGCCGTTTTATGGCCGAAAAAGTACATTATTCAAATAATACAGCATATAAAGAACATTTAAATGACATTTCACTTAATTTTAGACCAATTTTATGTGAGGGATATTTATGTCCTTAAATTAAGTATGGATTAGAGTGACCCGGTTAGGCCTAGATAAAAATAAAATGTTTGGGAGCTAATATTTTCATACTTGACCGCCATACCACTAGGTGTGCTGCAGTAGATTGTTGTTTCCATGCTTTAAATGTGTCTATTAAGTCACTTCTATTATATTTGATGTCCTGTGGCGTACACTTCCCAGACACGTGCCTTTGTAAACAGCCTACTGATCCTCTGCCGTGCTGCAGATAGCGAGGAACGAAAACACCACAACTGCCAAGGCAGTTCCAAATCGTACCTTGACTTGCTCAGAACAAACTTGTCAACCGCTGAACGTGCGAGACGTTCCTTGTTTTGTATTTGTACTTCTCCCCGCAACTGTAGTGCGATAGAAGCTAACATTGTGTGTAAACAACGATATAAGAAAATGGTATACAGACCTATTCTCATGCAAATTACAAGTGGAGTAAACACGTACCTGTCTGTAATATAACATTCTTAGAAAGGTTAACATCATCTAAAAGATTATTGTTCGAAATAAATGTTTTCTGTTTGTTATCTAGGAACTTAAATTTTAATCTCTTGTTAATTTCTGTGCACCAGACCACTTCGTGGCGCAGTGGCTAACATTGTTTGTTGTCACCCCAGGGGTCCCATGTTCAATAATTCTCAGTTCTGCCAAGAAGTTTAAAAATCTTGGTATTGTCTGGTACGAGGTCTCCCAGGTCTCACTGTGAACATCGTCTGCTGAACGTATGAGACGTTTCTTGTTCAGGATTTGTACTTGTCCCCACATCCTGTCGGGTACTGTGGCAGGAGGAGGAGTGGAAAGGAACTAGCGATCCTACCACACGTAAACTCCGGATCAGGATGTCTGGTCAGTGATCCATTGATACAGCCAGGGGCGTAAATTGGGTCACCTACATCCCTTGTGGATATGGCACATTTTGATCTTGACCAGTGCAGAGGAAAGTCGAAGATTATTGTTCGAAATAAATGTTTTCTGTTTCTTCTTCTTTCTTCGTCATGCCCGACTAAGGAGCGCGATTGAACTTATTTAGCTGATGGCATTGCTTTTCTCTTCTCCCAAAATCTCTTCATCTTCTCGCTGTGGCTTCTCTTGCAATCTTCTGACCAGGTTTTGTTGGTGATAGTGCTTGGATGGTCTGCAAAGCGGTGATTACCGACCAATTCTCTGATCTTAGCTCTGTCTAGTACAATGTCATTTGTGATGCCTATTTCCTGGAGATCTTTTCCAACTTTAAGCCGCCAGGTGTTTTTAACTTTCATTGACAGGACAAAGTTAAGAATCCTTTCGGTCAGTCTCTGATTGCCCATTCCTATTGATATGCCCGTAAAATGTAAATCGTCTTTTCCTAAATGTGTCTGAGATTTTCTCCGAGTGCTGGTATAAGTCTTGGGATTTTATTTTCATCCAGATTCCCCCTGTACAAACTGGTCCAAACATTTTTCCTAGGATTTTCCTTTCTTGCTTTTCCACATCTTTAATTAATGATCTGCCCCCAATAATCAGCCTTCCAGAAGCTTCAGGCTTGATTACAGCGTTGTAATGCCGTAATTTTGCATTTCTGGATATTTATTTTTTATTTTACCTGTTCCAAGTGACTCTGTAAGATTTTTGCAGTTTAGATATCCTTTCTTTGTTTGCTTCACGATTCAGACACTTGAGATCTTTTGCCGAATTTGGTTGTTACTGGTAGTCCATCTAGGTGCCGAAGACATCCCTCCATGTAGTGTGTTTTCTGGTATGAGATCTGGAGTCTTGTTCTGGATGCAATTTATGGAGTTTTTCCGTGGAGACAATCGCTTCCTGTCTTTTATTGTACAAGATTGCGAGATCATCAGCGAAGGCCAAACACCGTAAATGAATGTTGTTATTACGTAGTCTGCCAAGGGTTATTCCTTTAACTTCTTTCTCCCAGGTCCTAATTACTTTTTCTAGATCAAGATTAAACAATTGAGGGCACAACCCATGTCCTTGTCGGACTCCTATTTTAACATCAAACGGTTCAGATAATTCCCCCAAGAATTTAACCTTTGAAGTGGTGCCTGTTAGTGTTAATTCTTTAGTTTTCCTGTCTACTTTGAATTCTTCCAGAACACGAACGAGAGTCGATCTGTCTATCGAGTCATAAGCCTTTTTGAAGTCTACAAAAATAATCGCCGTTTGCCTGCCTTTACGAATTGGTAGGATGGTATTAAGGTTATGAATCTGTTCTGTGCAAGCCTAGCTTTCATAAACCCTGCCTGATAATCTCTGTTTATTATTATTAGTATTATTATTATCATTATTAGTATCGTGCTAAAATCAAATTTTCAGTGTTGTCTTAAAAACAAAATGTAATGTTTTTCAGTGAAATGTTTCAGGTGAAAGGCTGCTTGAGCTATTAGCTCTCGCAGTAAAGAAGCGCAGGTGCATTTCATAAGAAGGGATGTAGTGCACAGTTCGCTACTCCTGTGGGGGTCCAGGCACGGACACCAAGAGCCCACTGATGAGCCAGCTTGGTGTTCCTAGGCGAAACCCCACTCAAGACACGGCATAAACCTAGACAAATTGCTGAGGTTTAATTATTATTATTATTTATTTATCGTATGGCTTTTAGTGCCGGAAGTGTCCGAGGACTTGTTCGGCTCGCGTGAGTCTGTAGCTGCTTCCAGTGGACACCCTTAGGGTGAGCTACAAGTTCCGTTCAATTTCAAGTAGTTCCAACGTTCGCTACCAGATAGCAATGATACCTAGTGGTGAATGTTGGAACTTTGATAGAGCGTTCCGACGAAATCTAACTTAACAATTTAGCTTCACACAAGTTTAGTCTGTGGAACGATCTTTTACATGCCATAGGTCCATGACATGGGACCGCCGGCTTTATCTCCCCTTCGAAGGAAGGCTTACTGAAGGATTTTTAACGCTCTTAAAAAATCCGACGACTTCGTCCGGGTTTGAACCCGCTATCTTGGGCACAGCAGTTCAGCATGCTACCAACTACGCCACCGAAGCGGTTTAATTCACTGGCCGTGAAAGCCGATATACCACAATTATTATTATTGTTATTATTATTCGTTTAATTGTCTTCATTTAACTACCCGTAATATACATTCTTTTAGAGGAGACAATACCAATATCGATATAGCATTAGTAATTTGATTAATTTCTTGCAAAGAACAGCATAATGCACGGTTACCAATATCAAATGATGACACAAATGATAATGATATTAACATATCAATGCGACATAGTAAATGGCAGATGGTTTCCTCTTCCATATGCGGTTCACCAACATTGAATGACAGCTGACAAATGTAATTAACCGTAACATGTACGGTACCCACGAACACATTACCATGTGTGATATATGAGATGGCTATAAATTCCTCGTAGTCCCGAACATGTAGTGACTTTCTTATTGCACACACTGAACTCTACAGCTAGTGTGATCAAATCTGCCTTGAGCGCCAGAGTCCTAGTGGGAATTCAACCCGCAACCATCCATCACAGCTACAAGTGTTCATGTGTAGCACAGATGTGAATTCTTGTGGTAAAGTTGTTGTTGTTGATTCATTTAGGGGATTTGCGATGTCATGGTCATGTAGCCGCGTGGACTTGTGTATGTGTGGAGTTTGTCGGAAAACTTGTATCATTGAGGTGTCTTTACTAGTGAATGAAATGCGGGTAGGGTTTTCGGTGGGAGATGGCTAGGGACTTCATTTTAGGTACCATACTGTGGCTTTCGGACAAGGTCACCCGGGGATCACCTGCCACAGATGACCCTTCTGGGATTCCTGTCCTCCGAACCCACAAGTGAAAGGATCGGGTGTGTCCTCAGACTGGCTCCGGCACAAGACTGATAGCTCAGGGCGATCAGGTGAGTGAGGGAAAAAGTTACAGACGAGCCCAAGGAAACACACCCACAAAACACAAAGCTAGAAGTAAATAGTCCAGATTCATGTAAATCTCGTTACAAATTTATTGTTAAAATCACAAACCCCTATCCTACTTCACAGGGTTGAAAAATCTCGGCTAGCCCGCAAATATAAAAAGCAAGTAAAAAGAAATAAATAAATCCCCTAAATCGAATTTAAGTTAAAACCTCTGGAAGTCCTTCTTACAAAAATGCGATAGCAAGCAAGCTGAGAATGTGACGCGAAAAATGCGCCCTAAGCAAATACAGAAAATACGAATAGTGACAGGCGGTGAATTTACAACAAGGCAAGACATTTAATTTGTTCACAAGGCTAGGGTCATTTACATTTAAAACAACAATACGTATAATCGACGTTACGATGGTGTCACTTCTAACATTTATCTTTACGTTAAATTCATTAGCTAATCCTATCTGACGTTAGTACAGGATGAGAAGCATCCCGTAGCAAAGAAAAGAACAAAGCTATAACAACCAAGCACAAAAAAAACCAATAAGCTAGTAGCTAGTACACACATAGGTAAGGTAAGGATGGATAAAGTACACTTAATATTATTAATAAACATGAAATGCCCTCATACCTACACTGATCAGGTACGCTCCTTGCGTCCGATGGTCATCTGAGTGCATGTAAATTAGGGTAGTAATAGCACGGTAAAAACCTCGGCTTACGTTACATAGTTGCGGAATGTCCACGCCTTACAGGGTTTCCGTGGCATCGGCAACGTCGAAGTCATAATAAGTGTCAGCTCGGTCTAAGCATTGTAGAAAAACAGACAATCAGCTGCTCCACGGTGTCAGTCATTCAAAGAAAATGTAAATCAAATTTAAAGTCATTCAACTTTATTTAGTGCTTTTCATTATTATCCCTAAAGTGTAAGTTTATGTCCCTAATGACCATGATGACACTCGACGAAAACAGCAAAAACACTGTCATGTGGATGTCAGCTCAATAAGCACTATTTATCTTAAAAATAGGCAACACAATAACACACGCGATTAAACGGCGGATTCCTGAGGTTCACGGCTCGCTAACCTTCGGTCAATGAGTTGAAAACTCCATTGCCAGAAAAATACATTGTATTTACCAGGTGCGGGAGATAATAGTCTGCCCGTCACCCCAAAGGGTCTCTCAAGACACAAGAATTACATCATCTCTAGCCTTATACATCTTTGGTCTGGTCTTTACAGGTTGACATTAACTTATTTTTATAACATCTGATCATTACCAAAAATGCACGCCAATATGCGTTTCATAAGATTTAACTAAACATAACGTGAATGTCTTGAAAAAAAAAAAAAGACAATAATGCATAATAATGACCTCTCCTTCATGCCAGGAGTTAACATGGGCTGTCAACATTCCTATAAGTCCATCTCAGTCGGCCGTCGTCTCAAAACAATATTGCCCGCCGGGAAAAAGAAATGACTGTCGCGCTCAGCTATTTAGCGCGGTACACTGCTGGTGGCCTGATAAGGTACGCTTCAAAACCTTTCTTTACATTCACTCAAAGAATCACATTTCAACATAATGAGCTTTATAAACTGCAGTCCTATCATGCGAGCACCGGGTGAGTTAGCCGTGGTGGTTACGGCATGACTGATGGCAGTCGCTCACATCCGGGAGGCGAGGAGGTTCGAATCCCCCCCGCCGGCAACCTTGAAGATGGTCTTCTGTGGTTTCCCATCTTCCTTCCAGGCAAATGCCGGGGTTGGTCCCTAACTATAGGCCACAGCCGCTACCTTCCAACTCCTCGTCCTTACATTCCAACTTCCCTCCTTCCCTCCCCAACGGTACTTGTAGCTCACCCATTGGGTGTCCGTCTCGAAGCAGCTACAAAACTGGCGAGCCGAACATGTCCTCGGACACTCCCGGCACTAAAAGCCATACGCTAAAAAAAAAAAAAAATCATGCGAGCTCGTTTTCAATAGTACACTTATAATACGTTTGTGTTGTTACTGTCGACAAGATTTCAAATACACACATAAGACTGTCCACTCCTATAGCAAAGAATATAAATAATAGTCTCTCCATTTCGCTCTAGCATGCTGTGCTCACCTGAGCTTTTCTTACAGCTGATTGTGTTACCTCACACATATTTCAAGACGCATGTACCGCTACTCCAGGTACATTCACAAGGTTTGAATTAACATAATGCTTCCTAAGCATTGAGACGAAATAATAGACAACAGCATTTACAGTCCTCGTGCTGTTAAAAATGATACGATCTGCTGTGATCACATACGTGACTTTCGAAGTCATACACCTGCCCTCAAGCATCCCAAAGCTCTTGGAAATAGTACGTAGTTGCATTAGAGCTAAACTAATAAACTAATAACGTTAAATACGACGGTGTAGGACCTCACGTCCGTCTAAATGATACGACCAGTGCCCTGATTTCAAACAACAATTACGATGGCAGTCCAGCTGCATCGTAGACGAGAAAATATTACAAAAGGAGTGTGACAATGCTAGTGGCATCTCTCCACGTTTTTTTCTTCCGAGCGTCTACAGTACACAGCGCTCACACATGTCTGGGGAAAATTGTTAGTCAATAAAGCTTGACCAGAGACAGTAGCAAAATCTGGAATACGGTACTTATGAAATACATCCTACCTAGGCTGGTTGTTTTAGGGCGGCACTATTCTACTCAACAAGAGGTGATAACCTGGACATGGTTGAAAAGATGTAAAATCTTACATTATCTGCGTATCGGACTCAACCGTGCCTTCGAGCTATGGCCAAGAGCATAAGGCTGTGCTCGATCCTCGGCTCTGCAATTCGTCATCGTTTACGTCCTTTATGCGGGTTTTAACCTTGGCGACCCCCTCTCCATGGGTGGGTTTTACTGCATCCCGCCCATCATCACACAAAGGGCAGTATATGGATCCTCATGGTTGAATAGAACTTCCATTACGATTCGATGAAGGTTTCACTGACTTTCATTATACTGTTAGCAACACTGGCTCTAATTATACTGTTTGTAACACTAGCTTGACACAATTGCAGACTGTTCTCAAAATGACTATGTGTCTGTCACAGCTTCTATGGACACGTGCATAGTGTCAGCTCACAGCTTCTACCACTTTTAAATATATCGCAAACACAGCGAACCACAGTTCGTTTTCTTTACGGTTATACAGAATTACTCTATTATAGACATGTGCTGATTAGCATGAATAAATGTTCACAGTTCGATGAATAATAATGTCCACCACACTCACCTCGTGGTTGACTATTTTCTCACTTTCAAGCATCACAAAGGTACTCGTACAATCTCAGCTATTACGTATTTATACGTATTCAACAGTAATTTACCATAATCTCGCAATTATGCGGCACACTCTCAATATTTCGTTCTCATTCACTGACGAAAATTTATAATCAATTGGTTATGCACTCACAAAACGTGCCTCCATTTTCGGAGCACCACAATAGACTTGTCGTTTTCTCAACGATTCAATAGAGAGAGAGAGTTGCCGGACGTACTACGCTGGTCGTGTAGTGTCTGGAGTCCTTGATTGGCATATCCGCGATGTTATTACCCATACATCACTTTAAAAAGAACTCTGCTTTATGCAAATATGAACATTTGAATACCATCCGTGTAACAATTTCCTTTAATACAATTTCGTAGTTTAGGGACAGAATAATGCATTCCAAATAACTTAAGCGGAACTTCCGGTTACCACCGAGGTCATGCAAAGTAAGCATGTCAGATTCTATCCCTCGATGGCTCGGTGTAAGTTGCAGTATAAATTTCGCAGAGCTTATAACATCGCCAGACATGAGGCTTACGGGATCAATACCTTATTTAACTGGAGTAAAAATGAGAAACTATGGAAACTCGAACTTCACGAGGCTGATTGTACACCATTTCATATCTTAAATTAAATTTCTTGGTAGAAACGGGAATTGAACCCAGACCTGAAATATCACAGCCAAGAATGCTAGCTTCTATACTTTAACGACTTTTAACATCGTTACATGAAGAAAATGAAACATCCAAGATTTGCTTACACAACTGCAATTATTTCGCAACAGTCTCAAGCTGGTATATTCCGCAGGAACTCCTGCTACCAGCTAATTGGTTTCCAAAACTCTTTAACCTACATTTGTTGCCTGAGAAGGAGCTGACGTTAATACCCTGGAAGAAGATTGACATTTCTACGCTGTTGTGAAGTGCACAACTGCGCACTTGCCTGAAATAATAGGTTCCTAGAAACCCCTTTAAGCCCCATTAGTGGATTGAGTTTCTACCCTTGGAA
Organism: Meconema thalassinum; assembly: GCA_946902985.2. NCBI lineage: Eukaryota > Metazoa > Arthropoda > Insecta > Orthoptera > Tettigoniidae > Meconema > Meconema thalassinum. Next base: position 263,532,136 of record OX336390.1, on the reverse strand, counting down.
CATTTCGTCGTAGCATTTCTGAGTAAACTCATAACGATTTGGGTCATGGGACCTCTTGTGGTACCAACATTTCTCATGGACTCTGTCGTTGTTATGGTGGTCTGCGCCCCCAAGTTAGGTTGGCACGACCGAACTGTACAAGTTGAGAGGGGGTAGTCACGTTCTCCCTAGGAAGCAAGCCCTCAGTGAACAGAGCAGTCAGTATCCAGCCTTCTTGAATCTCACACGCAGACCTTGAAGTGTGGAAAACCCCTGCCAGGGGGAAATTTTCATTTCCCCTGGGGAGAGGCATAAAACAGTATAGTATTGCACAAACCTTATCTAACAGGGTATCTGACAAACTTGGATTTGCTAAGACGGTTAATTTAAAAAAAAATTCAATTTGACTCTCGTGGTGCATTTCCTAGCCACGTGTCGTGTGGCAATTCAGATCTAGATTTAAGACATTTTTTTAAGGTTAAAGTATTTTGGAAGGGAATGTGGTCCTCCTCATTTTGCGTTGCATCATTTCAGGGTGGGGATTTCTTCATTGTTTAGTTTCCGTTTGCTGTAAAGGGTGGGTGCTGGCTTTAACTTGGTCAGAACGGCTCCTCGCCAACTCAGTTGACAGGTGTCCTTCAGACGGTCTGGCCATAATAAGTGACTTGTTTGGTTGTGTTAAACAACTTTGTTTTCTGGAGTAGCTTTTGGCTTACTTCATGTCGTTATTCCTTTCATACTATTTTGGGGAATTACTTTAGTATTTTTAGTTGTGAATTATAATGCGGGAATACAAATCGCCACTTGGACAAGGGATGTGATGGTTGAAACGTGTTTTAAATTCACAGGGTTTTAATTTCGCGTCGCCCTGATCATAAGCTACTGGGATCATATGTTTATTATGTGGTATTTTTATTATATTTAAGGTCTTGCCTAGTTTAGTTGTTTGTAATACTTATGTTAATACAGTCTGGCTGCGTGGCTCAGGGGTAACGTTCTCGCTTACTGAGCCCAAGGTTGCTGGTTCGAAACCTGGCGCAGTCAGCTGGCATTTGAGGGTGCGCAAATGTGAGGGAGCCGTGTCAGTACATTTATTGGCACGTTAAAGATCCCCTTCGGGGCAAAATTCCGGCACCCCGGCGTCTCTAAAAGCCAGTGTAGTTAAAAGGGACGTAACACCAATAACATTATTATTATTATTATTATGTTAATACATGTTATGAGTCATCTTGAAATTTCGTATTAATTGTGCATGAAGGTCAGCGGAAATGGTCACCCTGTTCCTTCCTCGGCATTTTGGTTAGGAAATGTTCGCATTCGGTCTCAGGGTATGTCCAGCCCTTCCAATTAACAGGCTTGTCCTGGCGTTGCCTGTTTCCTGCCATGATCTAAATTATTGAGGGCGTTTCTAAGACTACGAAAATAAGAACGCTCCCCCCATTTCTCCTTCGTGGCGAATGCCACTGGACGTTTGGGGCTCCCTCTCGGTAGCCTTAGTGTCGCCGAATTAATTACTTATCTTTTAATTATTCTAATTTTGGCCATATCAAGGTAGGAAGAGGTGAAGTGCGACAGTGGTAGCAGACCATTGGTTGATTCTCTCTCCAGTGCCGGTGATAACCATCTTTCCGCTGACTGATTGCAATTTATTAATCCAACATGAAAATTTTGAAAGTAATTGTACCATCCCCTATTTATTTTTTAGCCTACTTTTCACATTTTGCAAAAATGAGGAAAAAGTAGACTTATGAGATCGATCCGGGAAAATGTGTGTGTGTCTGTCTGTCTGTCTGTCCTTCTGTCTTTCTGTCTGTCTGGCTGTGTGTGTGTCCCCCATATCAACTCCCAAACGGCTGCAGCAATCACAACCAAATTTAGTATGAGTAAAGATGTGCACCGGAATATCTCACGTCCATATTTGAAAATGATGTCAGTACTACCAACTGCTGAAAAAACGCACTAGAAATTTGAGCTCCATGTTGGATATCTTGCAAGGTATGCATGGGAGCTATTACAAAATTGGTATACATGTAGACAAGACTATTTCAGTTTAATTTCCAGGAGGCCAACCATGACAGTGTTGCCAAAATAATTTTAAGCCTTCTGATAAGTCCAATGTTTAAATGCATATAACTTCTACACTATCAATTGGATTTCAACCAAATTTTGTATGTAATATCTGCACATAAACAGATATGACTGCGCGTATTCTTAAGAGCCACCAGGGCTGCCAACTGCTAACACTTGCTCTCTCTATTTTTTAAATCCAAATACCAATATATCAGAAAGTATGCAAGCCAACAGCTTTAAACTATGCACACGTATATTCTGACATTTTAGATTAATTTGGAGTAACTTATATACGTCAGTTCTACCAACATGATTATAAGCCTGCTGATAGTACCAATTTTTAAAAACATGTAACTTCTATACTATCAGTTGGATTTCAACCACATTTCGTATGTGCTATGTGTACAATAACAGATATGACTATAAGTATTGTTAAGAGCAATCTGGGCTGCCAACTGTTAATAAATGCTGTCTATATTTTTTTTACCCTAATATCAATATATCAGAAAGTATGCAAGCCAACAGTTCTATACTTTGCACACGTATTGCACCTGACATTCTAGATTAATTTGGAGTAATTAATACAAGGCAGTGCTGCCAACATGATTATATGCCTCCGGATATGTCCAATTTTAAAATACATGTAACTTCTATACTAAAAAATGGATTTCATCCAAAATTGGCACAACAAGATATCATAATATTTCAGATTATTTCTGACCAGCACACGCATGACACTGTTGGCAACAAGCTTTTACGCGTGCTGATAGATCCAGTGTCTAACTACATGTAACGTCCTTTGGACTTCAACCAAATTTTGTATTCTGTACCTTAAGAGATGGAACTAAGAATATATTCAGTCACCAGGGCTGCCAACTGTAGTGCTCTATTAGGCTACATTATACAGGTATATTTTGAACTAATTAGATATTTCGATATTTCCAACTTAATTTCGTCATTATTCTAGATAGGTTCATATTCTGTAGAGTAATCTTTGGCATGAAAAGTAGGCTGTATAGTTCTTCACGGAACTTCTTGTTTCTCTCCACACAGCTAGGATATTAATAGTATTCTTTGTAATGATTGATTTTGATTCTGTTACATGAAATATCTGAGAGATGGCTAGACGCAACGTGAAGGTGAAATATCTCACTGATGAGGAAATTTACGTACGAACTATTCATACGTACCTGCCGAAACAGAACAGGCAAGGACGAGTTTAGAGTATGCAGTGGAATTTCCAGCAACGCCACCTAAAATGACATTGGCAGAATTCAAACTGGTTGAGTCAAAGATTTGTGGTCTAGTTCAGGAAATAACTAATGTTGTAAAATTTTGCTTCTCTGAGGTTGAATGCAGTCCTGCCAATTTTACTAAGTTAAGAGCTCGAATTGAATATCTTTATCTTCGCTGCATTGATCTAATGGAATCTGATGAAACACTACCTATGTCCGAATTGAAGGGTTTATTAGATGCTGAGATCAAGTTAGTTGAGTGCGCACAGTGTTTGGATAGTGTCAATGCCTGTGATAAAGATGGTGATTTGCTTAATACTACCCAAATTAGCGATCGCAATCGTGTAAATAGTTCTGCCTGTGTGTCTGAAAATTGGTGTCCCAAGGTTGGTAACCCAGTTGAGCTAGCTGTGAACGAGCCAGGCCTCCCACCCCCTTGCCGCGAAGGTCGGGGCTATTTCCGTCTCGCGAACACAATGCCGTTATTTCTGAGATAATGACAAGTAACTCCGGGTCCAATGTCGTTGCATTAGAAATTGGTACCTCGCACCCTGAATCAAATATTCCGAATCTTAATGCTGCAATGGTTTCTGCGCCAAATAATAACCATGTAACCTTTGATTTTCCTATTTTTCCCTCGGTAAGTGCTGGAGTGGCATTGGCCGCTGGGGAGCCGAGTTCATATCTAAGTAGAAACAATTCTGGTGGCATTGTCTCAGGGCGTTCCGGGCGGGAAAATTGTACTTGCAACTGCGTAACATGTAATTCTGTGTCTGGTACCGTAGTCTCGCCTCGTGTGGGAGGGTCAATGCTTGAACCCCGATCTGTCGTGAATGTTCCCTTGTCTAACCATAATTCTAATATGACAATCACTAGTAAAGTAATTTCTAAAGGTATTGAGTCCTTTCCGTCAGTTAATGCTGTGGGTAATGCAGGTCATCAGCCACCTACAGTGAAACCAAATTCTTTCTTCGAAGGTGCCGGAAATTTTAGTGCCGAGTCTCAGGGGTGTTTAAGAGGTAATTCGAGCTCGGGGCGTAACACCAATCCTACAGTTAGTCCCAGAAATCGTAGTTCTGTTCACGAGGATTTGTGTGTAGAGATGTCAGGCCGTGGTGCTTCAAGCGAGGGTGATTCAAATTACTCTATATTTTCTAAGGCCAGTTTTGGTACAGTGAACCACCCTATTGTGAATTTTGTGTCTAGGCTGTCTGGGCGAAGAATGGACACGGCGGAAGAAATTGTGATTTTCTTAAGGATTTTGGTCGATATTCACGAGTGTGCAGAACAGTTTAATGTGAGTGACCAAGTAGTATTTCAGCTGATATCTCCTCATATGTCAGACACATTGAGAACCTACGTGACTAGTGCCATGAGCGAGGGGTGGAGCGTTCAATATTTTATGACCGAGGTGTTAAGAATTTTTGTACCAATCAGATCCTTGGACACTATGACGGGGCGGTATTTGTATCGTGCTCAAGGTATGAACGAGCCAATAAATTCTTATATAGTTGATATTTCCAAGTTTGTGAAGGTGTTCGGGGTAATCATGCCCGAAACGGAAGTGGTAAAACTCATTTTGTCTGGAGAAACTCCGGAATTCAGAAATTGTGTTTGTATCGGAACCACCGCTACTACTATTAAGGGGCTCTGTGAAGACGGTATTCAAGCCGAGTCAGTACGTTCAGTTGACATTGTCAGGTATGCTAATAGCCAGCCTTTTCACCGTGGAAATTCTGTTCCTTTCATTCGACCTCCCTTGGTTCGAACACCGCCTGGGCAGGTTCGTTCTCCCCAACATTTTAATAACCGTCCTGTGACGTGTTATAAGTGCAAGGAAACGGGTCATATTCAGCGGAATTGTCCAGTGAAAAGGGATTGACAATCCAGGAGGCAGGCCTCGTGGTATTTGTTCCGCCAAAAATCAGTTGTGTGCCTTAGGCAATGAAATAACGAAGGACCGTGCCAAAGTTATCGGAGCAAGTGGCGTGTGTTCGAAGGCTTCTGATGGGGTCTTCCCCTCTCCTATGGTTGAAGTTTCGATAAATGATGCATGTATCATTGCCTTGTTAGACTCAGGAAGTGCTGCTTCATTGGTTAGCGAGAATTGGTATTTGTCTATGAAACTCATTTGTAAATTCAGTAACCTGTCAAATGTAGATGTTAAGTTGGTTTCTGCCAACGGTGTTCAATTGGACGTTCTTGGTTCAGTGAAGTTTAAGGTTCGGATTCATAAATTTTGTTGGACATTTTCCTTTTGGGTCATTAAGAATTTGTCATGTCCTATTATTCTGGGTGCTAATTTTTTTGCTCCTACTGGCTTACTGCTAGATATGCAACACGAATCATTCTGGTTCAGGTTTTGTTCTGAGGGAAAATTTAAATTTCTTTCTACTGCTGTCCCTAGCGCGAATGCTCATGTTGTCAACCGTGATGCTGAACCCGTCTTGTCTACCGGGGTTGAGTCCTTGGACTTGAGTAATTTATCTGACGCTCAAGCTAAAGAGATTCGAGATTTGTGTGGGTATTATCCCGAGGTGTTCACTGACGAATTAGGAATGACAAAGATCCTGGAGTATAAAATTGAAGTGATGGATACTATACCCGTCAGACATCCTCCCTACCGTTTGAGTCCACCTAAAATGTTGGAATTAAAGAAATTAATCGATCAGATGTTACTAGATGGAGTGATTCGACCCTCCACATCAGCATATTCCTCACCTATGTTCTTAGTACCTAAGCCTAATGGTGGTTTTCGGTCAGTCGTAGATTATCGCAGGTTAAACAAAAAGATTGTTTTAGAATCCATCCCTCTTCCTGATTTACATAGCTGTTTTTCCTGGTTCAAAAACACCTCCTATTATAGCCTCATTGACCTGACGCAGGCATATTTCCAAATTCCGTTAGCTGAAGAATCTAAGCATCTGACTGCATTCGCCACCGATTGGAATCTCTTCGAGTATTGTCGTTTGCCTTTTGGTCTCTCTACAGGGGGCGCTGTGCTTAGTAGGCTTCTTGATCACGTGTTTTCTGGCATCAAATTTGATTACTTGTATCACTACCTGGACGATGTTGTTGTTTATAGCGAGACGATCGAAGACCACGTGCGCCATCTTCGTGATGTATTTGAGAGGTTAAAATCTGCTGGTCTAACCGTAAAGTTGTCTAAAGTGTCCCTTGCTAAACCTAAAATTGCTTTTCTTGGTCATGTTGTTTCTGCTGAAGGTGTTTCGGTCGATGACTCCCGAACCCAAGGAATTAGGGATTTTGCACCCCCTAAAAATGTGAAAGGAGTAGCCCGATTCGTGGGAATGATTGGCTTTTTCCGTAAATTTATACCTAATTTCGCACAACGCGCGTTGCCACTTAATCATCTGCGAAGGTCTGATGTGAAATTTGAATGGGGTCCGTCGCAGCAAGCAGCTTTTGATGATTTGAAAGAGGCACTGTGTAGTGCTCCTGTCCTCGCTGTCCCTGATTTCAGTAAGAAGTTTATAATCCAGACCGATGCATCTCTCGGTGCTGTAGCTGCTGTGTTATTACAAGAAGGTGAGGTAGGTAGACGACCTATTGGTTTTGCTTCTCGAACTCTGTCCCCTGCTGAAGTAAATTATTCCATATACGAGCTTCAAGGGCTCGCAGTGATGTTTGGGCTGGAGAAATTCCGAATTTATGTCGAACATGTTCCTTTCGAGCTTGAAACCGATAACCAGGCCCTGAGCTAGGTCCTGGCTAGACCTCGAACCACTTGACGAATCGCCAGGTGGGCAACCCACATTTCATCATTTCAGTTCACCGTTCGTCATATAAAGGGTTGTGAGAATGTCGTAGCCGACTCCCTTAGCCGCATGTACGAAGAAGTTCCTAATAAATGTAAGAATCTCATTCCCGTGGAGAATCATGAAAATGTTTGTGCTGTACCACTTAAACGTCTCTATGGAGAAATTCCTGACAGGTGTGAAACTCCCTCTTTAGAGGAACCTTTTGTTGTTGGGGCTAATTCAGCTCAACACATGTTAGTAAATTCACCGTTATTGTTTGGAGACATTGCTGACCATCAGGAGGAAGATCCCGTCTTGTGTGACTTAATTGCTCGATTAGTTTCTGGAGAAGAGATAAAGCCTTATATTTTAAAGTCTGGTGTATTGTGTTGTGTAACTAGGCGTGATAGAAAGCCTAAAGTTGTTTTGCCTACACAGCTGATAAATGGCATGCTAATGTATTTTCACGAGTCATCCGCTGGAGGCCACCTAGGAATATTCAAAACTCGACAGAAAATAACGCAGTCTCTTGTTTGGAAGGGTCTCGATAAGGATGTGAGAAAGTACGTGCTGGGGTGTCATGACTGTAAGGTGAGTAAGCCTACCGTCAGTGGTAAGGTTGGTAAGTTAGCTTCCGAATCTGCGTCTAGGCCCATGGAACGCTTGTATGTGGACTTCGTTGGGCCCCTCCCGAGGTCTGAACTAGGTAATCGTTTTGCTTTTGTTTGTGTTGATGGTTTCTCTCGCTTTTCGTGGATTTTTACCACTAGAAATTGTGATTCTGCCATAAGGTGTTTAAAGTCTGTTTTCTCTTCCTTTGGCCCTAGTCAATATCTGGTGTCAGATAATGCCAAGGCTTTTGTTTCTCATCAGTTCAGAAAATTTTGTTTTGATTATTCTATTTCCCGTGTCACCACGACACCTTATTACCCCCAACCCTAGTTTGGCAGAGAGAGTTAACCGAAATTTGAGAGCTGCGCTTATCGCATATCATCGTGATAATCATGCCAAGTGAGATTCGTCATTACATTGGTTACCCTATGCCTTCAACACTGCTGAGCATGAATCCCATGGGAAAACGCCATTCTCACTTATGTGTGCGTTCGTCCCGAATTCCCCTCTAACGAATCTGTGGTCACTTCATGATCTGCTTCCTGACCAACCCTCTCCTGATCGTGTCAGGGAAATCTGGAAGGAGGCCAAAGCTCAATTATCATTGAGGACCTCGTTCTTGTTCTGTGCACGGTGCATTTTCCTTTGGGGACAGTAATCGCCCCGTGTTTTTGAGAATTTATCACCTTGTCGCATCTGTGACCATGTAGTTCTGTATTTTGGAAATGCTGTGGCATGTTAGGGACCGTGAGGTTGAAGCAATTGTAATTTTGAGGATATTAATTGCCTCGTGCTTATTGAAATGTGTCAGATGACACCTGTCGGTGTTTGTAGTAATTATGCGAAACCCTGTATCGGACTATGGTAGTCTTTTGGTGTCCGTGAGTTGTGTAGGGCGTGAAATTATTGGTAATTTGTGTTTTTTTAATGGTGGGCCACGTTTATTTTGGGGTGTTTTGAAAATTGATTGGTACCAACTTATATTTGTGTCTGGTTCTGCTGAGCTATGTGCTTTGGGAGTAGAATTGGAGTGTTGCCTGTGTACAGGACTGGTAGTTGTTGTTGGTTTAATATTAGTTATATTCCGTGCCTAGAAGAGGCGGTCGGTCGACCTGTTCTTCAATTTTGGGAAGATGTTTTTTTAGATTTGGATTTATCCATGCGTAACGTTATGTGAGGTCGTTCTGAACATGGGTGTGATCACCTTGGTGTTCTGAGTTCGATGGGTCATCCTCCGGAAGTTCATCAAGAGCTGTGGACTGGTAGGGTGCGTTGGGAAGTTGCGATGACGTCATTTTGTGAGATTTGGTTAAATGCTGGTACGCAAATCGGTTGACCATGTGTGTGTCAGGCTGTTTAACGTTGTCCCCATTAGTTTCTCGTCTCGTGGAAAGTAGTTGCTGTTTTCTGCCGTTTGTCGGATGGCCACCGTGGATGGTTAGGGGCAGCGACTGGTGAAATGAGGCAGAGACTTTAAATTTATTCATGTCTTTCATGTATCACAAAGCTATGACGATCCTTGGTTTTGATTTTGGTATGTTGTGTATATTTAAATGTTTTCTCTGTACTCAAAATGTTCTGTATTCGTGCGGTGCTGCGTTAGCCCATCCGAGTAAATGTAAATTCCTTTTTATTATATTTCGCTGTTTTGGCAGGGTACCAGTGGGGGGGACTTGATTTCCCTTCTCAAGGAGGGGTTTTCTCTTTTATTTTAAGGTTCTTTTGTGGGATTTTTTTAGAATTCTCTAAAATTTGGCTTGTGTATTCCTGGTAACCTCTATGGGTATTCATAATTTTAGTTTAGTTATCCTATTTTGTAATGGCGGTTGATTTTTTTAAATTTTCTTAACTCAAAATCAGTTTTCTCGTGTGGTCAGATGCCCCATCGTGTGATACTCCCACCCTCTTCAGTGAACATTTTAGTGATGCCCTGGAGACCCACTCACTTGTGAGGAACTTTTGATTAAGGCCTCAAGCACCCCGGATACAACTTAAACAACTGCTTACTGAGTTTCAGTGACGTACAAATGTGGTGTGACATTCCTCATCTGTCCTCAGATGACATAACCTTGCTTAAGGCTAGCGTGCTAGTCTGGAGCCACCCGTTCCCACTAAGGGAAGCAAATTGAATTATTCTGCTGTAGTAATGGTGTGTTTCAGTTGGGAAATTTTCATGTGGGACGTGTACTCCCAACCTGATCCCAGGTTGACAGTACCATACTAAGTTCGATGGCATCCTCCTTCCTGAGGGGTTGTACTTCGAGATCTGCTGGCGGAGTTCGGAGGTGACCTTTCAACTGCCAGATGCCCAGCGACTCACCACCATTCCTGCTGTTCTCTCCCCATCGACTTCTTTGGGAGGGCGAGGATATAACGACTTTTAACATCGTTACATGAAGAAAATGAATCATCCAAGATTTGCTTACACAACTGCAATTATTTCGCAACAGTCTCAAGCTGGTATATTCCGCAAGCACTCCTGTTACCAGCTAATTGGATTCCAAAACTCTTTAACCTACATTTGTTGCCTGAGAAGGAGCTGACGTTAATACCCTGGAAGAAGATTGACATTTCTACGCTGTTGTGAAGTGCACAACTGCGCACTTGCCTGAAATAATAGGTTCCTAGAAACCCCTTTAAGCCCCATTAGTGGATTGAGTTTCTACCCTTGGAACATTTCGTCGTAGCATTTATGAGTAAACTCTTAACGATTTGGGTCATGGGACCACTTGTGGTACCAACATTTCTCATGGACTCTGTCGTTGTTATGGTGGTCTGCGCCCCCAAGTTAGGTTGGCACGACCGAACTGTACAAGTTGAGAGGGGGTAGTCACGTTCTCCCTAGGAAGCAAGCCCTCAGTGAACAGAGCAGTCAGTATCCAGCCTTCTTGAATCTCACACGCAGACCTTGAAGTGTGGAAAACCCCTGCCCGGGGGAAATTTTCGTTTTCCCTGGGGAGAGGCATAAAACAGTATAGTATTGCACAAACCTTATCTAACAGGGTATCTGACAAACTTGGATTTGCTAAGACTGTTAATTTTAAAAACTTTCAATTTGACTCTCGTGGTGCATTTCCTAGCCACGTGTCGTGTGGCAATTCAGATCTTGATTTAATACATTTTTTTAGGTTAAAGTATTTTGGAAGGGAATGTGGTCCTCCTCATTTTGCGTTGCATCATTTCAGGGTGGGGATTTCTTCATTGTTTAGTTTCCGTTTGCTCTTAAGGGTGGGTGCTGGCTTTAGCTTGGTCAGAACGGCTCCTCGCCAACTCAGTTGACAGGTGTCCTTCAGACGGTCTGGTCATAATAAGCGACTTGTTTGGCTGTGTTAAACAACTTTGTTTTCTGGAGTAGCTTTTGGCTTACTTCATGTCGTTATTCCTTTCATACTATTTTTGGGAATTACTTTAGTACTTTTAGTTGTGAATTATAATGCGGGAATACAAATCGCCACTTGGACAAGGGATGTGTTGGTTGAAACGTGTTTTAAATTCACGGGGTTTTAATTTCGCGTCGCCCTGATCATAAGCTACTGGGATCATATGATTATTATGTGGTATTTTTTATTATATTTAAGGTGTTGCCTAGTTTAGTTGTTTGTAATACTTATGTTAATACATGTTATGAGTCATCTTGAAATTTCGTATTAATTGTGCATGAAGGTCAGCGGTAATGGTCACCCTGTTCCTTCCTCGGCATTTTGGTTGGGAAATGTTCGCATTCGGTCTCAGGGTAAGCCCAGCCCTTCCAATTAACAGGCTTGTCCTGGCGTCGCCTGTTTCCTGCCATGATCTAAATTATTGAGGACGTTTCTAAGACTACGAAAATTAGAACGCTCCCCCCATTCCTCCTTCGTGGCGAATGCCACTGGACGTTTGGGGCTCCCTCTCGGTAGTCTTAGTCTCGCCGAATTAATTACTTATCTTTTAATTATTCTAATTTTGGCCATATCAAGGTAGGAAGAGGTGAAGTGCGACATATACCACAAGGTGGTGTAAACATTCTGAAAATCACTTCAATAGGAAGTAAATTCTGGAAGGTTCTGTTTGAAGTCCATCCAGAGCTTTTACCATCTACATTACAGGAGCAAAATGGCGGATGAAGTACATTCCGTAGTGGAAACTTCGCTAGAAAACCTACTGAAGATAACGGAATCAGGAAGAAAGCTGAAAAAAGACTTACGTGATGACATTATACAGTCAGTAAGTATGTTAAGAAAAGCATTCAGAGAGTTAGAAGATAATGTAAGATCAAAGGACATTGAAATTCTTGAACTGAAGTCTAACGCACAGAGGTTAGAAAATCTGGAAAGAAGCAAGGAAACTCGAGCCTTTCCCGGTTGTGGAGACTGACAGGTAGTGCCATCTTCTGGCGGAAAACAGGAAGCTCCTCTGAATAATGTTCGAGAAGAAGAGACATCTGGTGACCAACATCACCTACATCATGATGATAAGGCAGAGTCTCATGGCCTCATGGAAGGAAACAAAGTTGTAGGCATAGAAGAGCTAAATCAGAGAGTAGACTTGGTTATGGACTTCATAACCAATAAAATCAGTAATGTCATACAAACTCACGTTATGAAGGCGCTTCACCAAGGAGAAAACATGGACGTGACGTCAAAGAACTCCTTCAACAGTCGACAAACTAACACGAGTGAAGGGGACCAACAAAACGTCACAATGGATAACACCCCCTGGTCTCAAGTTGCTGGAAGAAGTAGAAGTACAGTGCAAACATCACGTCCGCCGGTAGTAATTGTAACAAAACTGGGCGTTGACCTGCAGGCCGTTGACCAAAGGGCTTGGCTGTACATAGGAAAATTGAAGAACACCGCCACAATAGATTTAATCAAGACTTACCTCATCCAAGGCGGAGTTGAAGGACAAATAACTTGCGAAGAACTTAATACTCAAGGCGATAACAAGACCTTTAAAATTGGAATACCTTTTCAATACTTAGAGGCAACTTTAGACTCAGGTTTTTGGCCAAAAAGGGTTTTAGTTCGGCGATTTCGTTTCTCCCGTAGGAAATTTGATCCCCCCTCCCTTGAATAAAAATAGATCTACCAAGTTCATCCTACGGAACGCAGAAGGATTAAGGAATGCTCTTGAGTTTATTCCAACAGAAATGACACAGATACCGGACGCCCTGATAACGACTGAGACCTTCCTATTAGAACCTATAGATATCCTTGGATATTATAGTATACACATGCTCGCAAACCCAACGAAAGGCAGACCGGAAGGTGGAGTCTCTTGTTTTCTGAAACCTACAATTGGCTCCATAAAAGCAACATACAGTATAAGGAAGAAAACTTACTCGTTATAAGGACTACCGACATCACTATTATTGCATTGCATATCAACCCCTACGCCTCCACAAACGACGTCATTGATACGCTCGCTAAAGCCACTTCAAAAACAACTGGAGAAGACAAAAATAGTATCCTAACCAGTGACCTCAACTGCCGAATTGATAAACCAAGCCCGAAAACCGAGCTAGTACTCGAAATGCTGACTGAGGAAGGATTTTCACTAGTGAACAAAAAGGAAGAAATGGCCTACTTCTGCAACAACGGAGCGAGCGCAATTGATCTTGTATTTTACCAAGGCAATGGATTATACATCAAGAAACAGGAAGGACTCTGGAGATCTGGAGCAGCTCCCATAAGAAAACACATTCCAATAGTAACTGACATCATTATAATAGATCAGACATCGACACAACGCAACAGAAGGCATATATCCAGATTAATTGACCAAAATCAGATCATCCCTGAAGATATTATCAGAGCAGAACGCCTCGCAAATGAAGGTCACATAAATGAAGCATTGAAAATAGTCACAGATTTAATACAATCAGCTAGTCTTCCTATGAAGAAAAGAAGGGCTCAAATCTGGTTTGATAAGAAATGTTATGCCAAGCAAAAAGAAACACTACAAGCACTCTACAAGGCAAGGACTCAAGTCACGGACGAAAATCTCCAGATATATGCACAACATAGGAAATTCTATAAACAACTCCTACAAACAAAAAAAATCAGAACACATTGAAAGAGAAGCAAAAAATTTAGCAAGGGAGGCCAAATCCGACCCCTTTCTTGCTCTACGAAGACCAGTAACACTCCGACCAAATGAAATTACCATGAGAGAATGGGAAGAACATTTTAAGTCCCTTCTAAATCAAGAATCCAAGAGATGTAATTTCTTATCAGATAGATCTTCTTCAGATGAGGATACGTTAATTATATCCTTGGAAGAAATCAAAGCAATAATAGATTGCGGTAAAAACAAGAAAGCTCCTGGACCAGACCTCATTTGCACAGAACTACTAAAGCAGTCACCATTTTGGACCAATCTCTTTAATGCATGCATAAGATTCGGGACCATTCCAAATAGCTGGAGAATTTCCACCATCAACATTCTCTACAAGGGAAAAGGGGACACCAGTGATCCCAATTCATACAGAGGTATTGCACTTGAGAACAACATCTTCAAGGTATTTATGAAGCTTCTCACAACGAAACTAAAACCAATAGCAGAAATTCCAGATTGCCAATTTGGTTTTATGCAAGGAAGAAGCACACCACAGGCAGTAACTTATCTTTTAAGTGAAGTGCAAGAATCTTTAAGAAAACCAAAAGGAACATATTATACAGTATTTGTGGATCATGCAAAAGCTTTCGACTCATTACATCGGGAACTACTTATCCAGAAGATCAAAGGCTTGACCAATGAATTAAGACCAATAACGACCTTACTGGAACATATACTGGCATACAACCTCTTAGAAATAGACGACGGTGTCACCACATCTCATTATATCAGACAGACGAACGGAGTTTTGCAGGGCGATCCTTTAAGCCCGCTTGTATTTAATATTACTACGGCAGACATTACCAGCATAATAAAGGACTCTCCCAATACCATACTCTTATTCTATGCGGATGACATGGTATTAGGGTCTTCAAACAAATTAGAATTACAGAGTGTATTGTTTGAACCAGAAAAATGGGTCAATGAAAATCACCTTGTTATTAACCTTCAAAAAACGGTTCAAATGACATTTCGAAAAGGAGGTAAACCTGCGCTCAAGGACACGCTCACATTGTACAACGAACCATTAAACGTAGTGAACAAGTTCTAATACCTGGGCATAACCCTGCAGACTACAGCCAGATTCTTCAGTCATCATACACAAGAGAGGTCAGCAACAGCTATCAGAGCCATTTACAAGATTAAGAATCTACCAGCGTTATCGCTAGTTACAGCTCTGATCCTTTTCCATACGACCATCTCACCAGTTGTTACGTATGGTCTTGAAATAATATGGGATTTTCTCACATTTAGCGATCTAGAAAGAATAGAGAATGTTAAGTCGAGATTTTTAAAGTATATTCTAAGAGTTGGAAAGATGGCTCCCACAAGATTAGTCTATGAGTTGGCAAAGGTGAACCGTTTTTATCAGGTTCATAATTTTTTTTCTCATGCTATTATTATTATTATTATTATCATTTCCTTCATGTCGCAATATTGTGACATACGTTTCTCTGTCACTGTTACTGCGTTCAAACTTAGTAATTCTGCGTAGACGTTTCACCAGACGGTGAAACTTTTCACCCCTATTAACACAATTTTATTCCATTGGCCGAGGCATAACTTGTTGATAAGCTTTGCTTCTCCCATTGGCCCCCTTCATGTTCTGGAGAGGGGGTGTTCTGCGTCTTATTTTTACAAGGCGCGTGCCTGTGCCCTAAGCAGGAAGGTTCCTTCTTCCATTTTCTGTGGCCATGTAGACCACATGCTTTCAGACGAGCTCTCGCTCGCGACCAACGCAACTAAGTAAGTACGATTCAATCATCAGATTTATTTTACTAGAATGCAAACACATTTGCCATTGAAAACAAATGTTTTTAAATATCCGTATTGATGCTAGAATTAAACGTTTAAATTATAGGCCAAATCAATACATAAACAAATATATATTTTATATATTAGTACATGTTTCGACCCACAATGGGGTCATCCTCAGCCTAAAAATAAAATCAATTAAGAATTGAAACAACTAACATGGCATGTGTGCCTTAAATCTGAATTAAAATGAAAAATTAATGATTATAATTGTAATAAATAAAATATAGTAATAACAAAATGTTCAGTAAAGAACATATAGCCTACTTTCTCCTAAATGCATGGGTATTGTTATAACTCTTTGTCCTTTTTAACGAGTATGATTGAATGTTGGTTGTAGTAGCTTGTTGAAATACAACGTGCTATAGGGATATTAAACATGAATATGAGGTGCCCTTTGCTAGTGCTACCTCTGTACCGAATTTCGTTCAATTCGGTTTCACCGTGTTTGAATTGATAGGGGAAATCGATTTGCACACATACTTGGCCACCATCTGCAAACTATTGGGCTGATGTTCTTGCAGTTTAGTCTGAATATGTTTCCCACATAAAGATATGGTGTTGCAAAATTTGGTAGAAACTAGATTATTAGGTTGGTCGTAATTACATTTTAGCTTTTAACATTTGGGTGGCCGCGATTACGTTTCCGTCAAGATAGCGGTGATATAAAACATGACACTGAGGTGCCCCTTGCTAGTGCTACCTCTGTACCAAATTTCGTTCATTCGGTTCCACCGTGTTCGAATTAATAGGGGGAATCAATTTTGACATAAAGATGGCCGCCATCCGCAAACTATTAGCCTAATGGCCTATTAGATTGGTCAAAGGATGCTCCCTCCATAAAGGTATGTAGTTGCAAAATTTGGTAGAGATCGGATGGTTATGTTAGTCGTAATTTAACTTAAGCTTTGAACATTTGTGTGGCCGCCATTACGATTCTGTCAAGATGGCGGCGATATAAAACATGACACTGAGGTGCCCTTTTGCTATTGCTACCTCTGTACCAAATTTCGTTCATTCGGTTCCACCGTGTTCGAATTAATAGGGGGAATCAATTTTGATATAAAGATGGCCGCCATCCGCAAACTATTAGGCTAATAACCTATTAGATTGGTCAAAGGATGCTCCCTCCATAAGGGAATGTTGTTGCAAAGTTTGGTAGAGATCGGATGGTTATGTTAGTCGTAATTTAACTTAAGCTTTGAACATTTGTGTGGCCGCCATTACGTTTCTGTCAATATGGCGGCGATATAAAACATGACACTGAGATGCCCTTTGCTAGTGCTACCTCTGTACCAAATTTCGTTCCATTCGGTTTCACCGTGTTTGAATTAATAGGGGGAATTGATTTTCACACAAAGATGGCCGCCATCCGCAAACTATTAGGCTAATGACCTAGTCATTTAGTCAAAGGATGCTTCCTCTATAAAGGTATGTTGTTGCAAAATTTGGTAGAGAACGGATGATTAGGTTAATCGTAATTTGATTTAAGCTTTGAACATTTGTGTGGCCGCCATTACGTTTCCGACAAGATGGCGGCGATATAAAACATGACACAGAGGTGCCTTTTGTTAGTACTACCTCTGTACCAAATTTCATTCCATTCGGTTGCACCGTGTTCGAATTAATAGGGGGAATCGATTTTCACACAAAGATGGCCGCCATCCGCAAACTATTACGCTGATGACCTATTAGTTTGGTCAAACGATGCTCCCGCCATAAAGATATGTTGTTGCAAAGTTTGGTAGAGATCGGATGATTAGGTTAGTCGTAATTTGATTTAAGCTTTGAACATTTGTGTGGCCGCCATTACGTTTTCGTCAAGATGGCGGAGATATAAAACATGACACTGAGGTGTCCTTTGCTAGTGCTACCTTTGTACCAAATTTCGTTCAATTCGCATTCATTGTGTTCGAATTGATAGGGGGGACAGACATTCTGAGTACACACACTCACACACACACACACACACACACACACACACACAGACACACACACACACACACAGACTCACACACATGCATACACACACACAGACTCACACACACACATACACACACACAGACAGACACACTTTTTTCGCCCTGTGTTGATCTCATAAGTCTACTTTCATTTTTTGCAAAAATCGAAAGTAGGCTAAAAATGGATATCCTTACAAATGTAGTATTAATTAAATAAATATAAGATTGGTCTTTTAACAATAATTTTAAAAAATAGTTAGAAAATAAGAACTATTAACGGTGAGTGTAAAAATGTTAAGCTTTAAAAAATGTATCAAAATATACACAAAATAATTTAGAAAATCAATAAAATAATTCAGTTCAGAGCTTGAGTTAAATAAGTTGAATCCTCTTCAATACGGAGATTATTAAAGAATTTTGAAAAGGTGCCAACCAGTATTACGATGACATGAAATAACCTAACAGATAGGAAAATAAAACATGTCAGAAAAAATGTATATAAATAAACGAAACATAATTATCCAGTATATGAAACTGATAAAAATCTACTTTAAATAATTTATTATCACCTACCTCGTTGTATGGGATGGAGAAATTCGGAAATTCGTACAAGAATTTGAGTTGAAATGCCCAATATGGATATGTGGCAATTCTAATAATTGTCCAAAAACGTTTAGAAGAGAAACCGGGATTCTTGAAATGGAATTGCGGTATCAGAAGTTCCACTTTAAATTTGCCAAAACAGTGTTAGGTTATGTATATGCTGATTTAATGCAACCGTCTTTGGAGTAAGAAAGAAATAAATAAATATAGTAAATAAATCAAGACTGATTACTATATTTATTTATTTATTTATGTCTCCAAGGTTGATCAAGACCTGTTACTCTGACTCTAGATGCCAGGTGCGGTTAGCAAATCAAGAATAAGAATCCTTTAGCGTTCAAAGTGGACTAAGACAAGGAGATCCTCTAGCCCCAGTCCTTTTCAATATAGCATTGGAAAAGATTAAACGTGGAACTGGTTGGAATAGGGAAATGGAGATGGTCGGATCCGACATAATTCTTGCATTTGCTGATGATGTGGTGATCATGGGGAACACTTTGGATCAGGTAACGACTGATACATCAAGATTCCTACTGGAAGCAAAGAAAATGGGGTTGGTGGTTAATGAATCAAAAACAAAATACATGATTATATCACGTCGACAGAATATTCCGATCGCTATCGACGTTGGAATGCACAAATTTGAGGCAGTTGAATCATTCAAATATTTAGGATCAATATTGTCAAACAAAAGTGAAATAGAAAAGGAAATAAGACAAAGAATCACCAACGCTACTCATGTTTCCTATAGCACGTCACGTCTAATATCTCAGGAAAACAAGATCCACCTATACATGACCCTAGTACGACCTGTTTTAATGTATGGTTGTGAAACGTGGGCGACTCCAAGAACTTTTGAAGAACGTATATGTGCATTTGAAAGAAAAATGCTGCGGAAAATCTATGGCCCAAAATACTGCCCAGAAACTGACAGTTGGGAAAGACGGAGTAAAGAGGAGTTATATCGACGTTATAAAAAGGCAGACATCAGTAGAGAGATAGAGAGAAGACGATTACAATGGTTAGGACACATTATCAGAGCAGAAGGTACTCTCCCGAACCGTGTGTTCAATTTTCAGCCAACGGGAAAACGTCCAAGAGGTCGACCAAGAACGAGATGGAAAGATCGAGTTATGTTGGCACTGAACCAGGTAGATCCAGATGCAAGTATGGAAGATGCCAGGGATAGAAATCGTTGGTCTAATATATGCCACCATTATTTGAGAAGCTGAAATCATTCTTCCTGTTATGAAGTACAATATTATAGCCTATATTATGTTATGCTTGCTATTTATATTGTAATCAAGAATTGTATACCCTTGTTTTTCTGCTATGGGTCTTAATGGCCTGTCACATGCAATAAATGATGATGATGATGATGATTGATTTGGCGTATAATTTAAACGTTTAATTTATTTTACTATGAAGTCATTTTAGATTTCTGTTTCGCCTTTTGCATTTTTTTGTATCTCCTTTGATTTTCTTTCCTATGATGATGTCAGGTCATTCCTGTGAACTCAAGTCCTTTCACTATCGTTCACGTTAATTTAGCGAAGTCTCTGTGTTTATTTGTCTTTCCTCCCTTTCATGTAATCGGTTTTATTTTTACATAAATATCTCAGTTATGAAATATCTGCTATTTTCCTGCGAGGCTTACCAACGCTCTGTATTACGTCACAAATTGATGTGCACTCTCTCGAGGCATCTGACATTTGATTGTCGTATCAGAGTTTGTTTTTTGGGTTAAGGCATCACTGGAGTAACGGAGCAATGTCTCATTCGCCTTCGGGTTGATCCTTCCCTCTGTTTTAGGAAAAGTATGTGAGCGATGGTCTTTGTGTTAGTCACAATCCATTCACCACACCTTATTTCCTTTTTTTCTTCGTATGTCGTTGTATTTCGACATTTCTACTTCTACGTAAGCCAATTATTTTCCTACAAAGCATATTTCTTAATTGATTGATTTTTCCTTTCTTTTCCTGTCCCGGTAATGTCAAGTAATTTAATGTAATTTTCATTTCCTTCATTTTTATGTGTTAATTTTGTGTTGCTTCCTCTGACTTCGTTATATTACGTAACTCAGTGTCATCCCCCCCCCCCCCCGTTTCCTACATACGCACTCCTCCACTCCCCACCCTTTCACCCCCTACCCCATGATTTCACAACATCATGAGCGTCTTAGTTCTGTTTTTGGCGCTGGCATTCTAGTCCAGGTCATCCTCGTAAGTAGAGGTGTTCTCTTATTCGACTCCATGAGTATCGTCCATACTCTTTTTTTATTATTATTATTATTTTAATTTTGGTTATCGAGACGCGCTTACGGTTTAGTTGCACATTAATTGTAAGTACCTTTTAATTTATCTTGATTCATCTTTGTTTGTACTTAAGTTCATTTATACACTTTTCTCTTGATATTGTTTCTTGTGTACCCCTTTTTTGGGTACTATCCTTAGTCATTAATTTTATTTTGTTTGTTAATAATTGATTTTAATGCCTCTTCAAGTTTACCTTTTATTTTGTGTTTAGATTAATCCGTACTCTTATGCGCACTTGTTTTAGTTTACTTTAAATTCATTAGTAAGTAGTTCATTTTAGCTTCGTTCTCTTTCATTTGTAATCTTAAGTTCGCTTATCTCTCGTTCGATTTCGTCGGTCTTGGCTTCGTACTGTAACGCAGTCACGACCTACACGCTTCTGGGTTCTTCGATCAATTAGATAAATTTAATTCCGGTTTTGATTTGCTTTAAACAATTCATTCGTTTCCTCTTTTGGAAATCATCTTTCTTTCGATCCGGAATCTTGGGCCCAGCACGCATCGAAAGAGACATCCTTTCTCCGCTCCTTAGCGATCCTGTTTAGTTTTTGTTGTTTTTGCTTCCACTGTATTCTTCATGCCTCTGCTATTTTGTTTAACGTATCAGACCTAGCGGTGCAAAGGAAACCTTCTTCATCGACGACCTCAGACTGAAAGTACCTTTGCCGGCTACAAGATCCTCTACTGACTTTTTGGAGGCTAGAAGAGCAAAGAGACAAGAGATAGATCCAGACTTTTATATTACTGATGCCATGATGGACAGAACGTGGTCTAACGAGAATCAAGATCAAAGACGTATAATAACGAGACTCGCCATTCAAACAGATCCTTCCATAGTCCGAATGACAATTGTGTTTGCATTTTATGCAACGAAAGGTGTACCAGGTACCATATTACGACGTGCCGCAAAAGATTAAGTGATTATAGTAAAAATTAATGCCCATTCGGTTTCAATAAAGGAAATCTTTATTACAGGAGCAAACCTGGTATTGGCCATCCTGAATTTGGTTCCTCCCGGAATTTCCCTAACTTCCTGCAGGAAGTGTACCCTATTTTAAATCACAGAACACCCAATCCCATATTAGACCTTAATAATTTCGGTCACACACACTACTAGAGTCACCACAAAACACGGGTTATCAAAATAATTTAACACAATGTGGGCGATGACCATTGTTTCCTGAATGCCTAAATGAATGGATTAAAAACAACTCACTTGGTGTAAGTTTACTCACATATTTTAAAATTACGTCTTGTACTTAAGTAATGTGGCTTACGTATTTGATCTCCTTCCAATTAATGTGATTTTAGCGACACAGTTACGCTGTTGCACGATGGCGGTATATGGTGCGAATTAAAAAGAACGGAGATGATTTGCGGTTGCATTGTAGTATGCCTAAGCATTATAGTCAAACCTTCAGTGCTATGTGCAATCCTATTTAATTCGAAAGCTACCTATTGTGATGGGTGCCATGTTGCGGCTTCCGGTATGGTTGGTCTATCACGTAAACAATTCCATTGGGCGCCACTCACATACACTATGAGAATATATTGGAGAGAGCACGGCATCTCTCCTCCCGGGTAGCAGGACAATGTGGCTTGCTTATGGCAAAAACACCCTCCCCCCTTCTCGTATGAATAATAAATGTAAAGAATAAATATTGAAATCACAAATTAACAACTACGGAGTATAATAATAGGAAGGAAAGTTACTGTATTTAATGAATCAATATAATATCTTACTATACGGAAAGTGCCGTGCATTACATATTCTATTGGATACCTAGGCTTACTTGTGGTTGGGGTATAACGTATATTCAGGTGTACTTTATATTCCGCAAACTTGCGACATATCTGCTTCCGGTATGGTTGGTCTATCATGTAAACAAATTCCATTGGGCGCCACTCACATACACTATGAGAATATATTGTTACGTGCCACCCCCCTAGTGACACTTTTTGTTAACTGGATTACGGTGGGGGTACAAAGCACAACACCAATTACTGCTTAAAGAAATAATTAACTTTATTGTGGCCAGAAAATTACACTAATCAGCAAATACAAGCAATTAGGAGCCTTACTCCAGTTTCCTCAAGTCTCTTCCTTGAGCGCTCTTGGCCCTTCCACTTGTCAACAGATCACAGAAGTTAATCCGTCCTAATGAGTACGGTGGCCTTGACAGAAACTACCTGCTCCTCTCCTTTATGTTCACCGACCACAATTACTTACGATCACTTGCTGCAGGCTATTTCGCTGTCCACAAGCTGGAGAAACAATGTCACTGGATTTCGTAACTCGCACAGCACTTCGTCACCACACTTCTGTCGCACAAGATAATCGCTCGCACTAGCTCGTAAAACACAACAACGACAACTGCTAGACAGGTCGCACTTATATAGCAGGCCGGTGACTCAATAAATGCTTCTAGATCCATCCAGGGTTCACGGCTTCTCGAGGTTTCCATCGCTGGTCCAGTCACGAATATTCTGGACTACCCCTTTGTCCTAGTAGCCCTGTTGCATAAGGCACACGCAATACAGGAGGCAGGTCACAGCCCAGCCCTGGGGCAGTTGTGACTCATGCGGCGAGTGATGACACAAACTCACAGCCGTAACACCACCCCCATCCTAAAAAGGCTGATCGTCCCGATCAATCATTGGTCCGTCTGTGTCCCTCCGTAGGCTGCCAGGCGATCTCGATGCACGATCTTCATCTTCGCCCTCGGGTTCCGCTGGATCCTGTAGACGACATCGTTGATCCGTTTCACGACTCGGTACGGGCCCTCCCAGGACTTCTGAAGTTTGGGTGACAGGCCTTTCTTCCGTAATGGGTTGAAGAGCCAGACCAGGTCGTCCTCGTGGAATCCGCCGGCATCCGTCTGCTGGTCGTATCGGGTCATTATTCGGTCGGTCCCGATCCGCAGTTTCCACCTCGCGAACGCGTGCACGTCCTCCAGTTGGTCGACCAGTTCTTGACATTACTGGCTTACCGGGATCGGATCATTCCCAGGTCGGCCGAAGGCAAGATCGACAGGTAGACGGAGCTCCCTCCCAAACATGGCCCGGGCTAGTGTGCACCCGGTGGCTTCATGCACGGCGGCGCGGTAGGCCAGGAGAAATAGTGGAAGATGTTTGTCCCAATCCCTCTGGTGCTCGCTGACGACTATTCGGAGATGGTTCTCGATGGTGCGATTGAATCGCTCTACCATCCCGTCGGACTGAGGGTGTAGCGGCGTTGTCCTTGTCTTCCGGATTCCCAGCAGCTGGCATAGGTTCTGGAACACCTGCGACTCGAAGTTCCTCCCTTGGTCGGAGTGCAGCTCCAGGGGTACTCCGTACCGGCTGACGAATTCCTTCACCAGGGTCTCTGCAATCGTCGCGGCTTCTGGGTTAGGGAGCGCATACGCCTCCGGCCATTTGGTAAAGTAGTCGCTGACGACTAATATGTAGCGGTTCCCTGCCTCACTTAACGGGAATGGCCCAGCAACATCGATGGCCACTCTCTCCATGGGGCCGCCCACGTTGTAGGTCTTCAGTGGACCCCGCCGTCTTCGTCCTGGGCCCTTGCTGGCTGCGCAATCGTAGCACCTCGCGCAGTGGTCCTCCACGTCGGTTCGGCATCCGATCCAGTAGAACCGCTCTCTCAGCTTCTCCAGGGTCTTCTTTATCCCTAGGTGTCCACCAGATGATCCTCCATGGACTTCCTTCAGGACTTCCTCCGTCATAGCCTTTGGAACGACGACTTGTTCCCGAGATGTCTTCCCGTCGTTGCTCTCCCAGGTACGGCAGATGAGGCCATCCCTTACAATCAGCGAGTCCCACTGCGCCCAGTAGGACTTAAACTTTGGGCTGCAGTCACTCACAATGTTCCACCCGGGTCTGGGGACCCAGGCCCTCTTCCATTCGGCTATCAGTCCCAGGTCATCATCTTCTGCTTGTGCCCGCGTGAAAGATTCGCGGCTCCAGCTCCCTTGAAGTTCCACGGTAGTCCTTCGGCACTGTATCCCGGTGTTCTCCTCCCTCCTAGTACAGAAGGTGCAGTCTTCGGGGCACGGTCTTCGTGACAGGGCGTCGGCGTTAGAATGCAGTTGGCCTTTCCTGTGCTGAATCTCAAAGTTGTACTGTTGAAGCCTCTCTAACCACCGCGCGAGTTGACCCTCGGGCTGCTTGAAGTTCAGGAGCCACCGCAGGGATGCATGGTCGGTCCTGATGAGAAATTCTCGCCCGTACAGGTACTTGTGGAAGTGTTCAATGGTCTTCACGATGGCGAGCAGCTCCTTCCTGGTGACGCAGTAGTTCCTTTCTGGCTTTGACAAGACCTTGCTGAAGTAGGCCACTACTCTTTCCTCGCCGTCCACTACTTGCGACAGGATTCCCCCTATGCCAAAGTCGCTGGCATCGGTATCGACGATGAACCTGGTTCCAAGTCTGGGGTAGGCCAGAATAGGCGCGGTGCACAGAGCCTATTTGAGTTGTTCGAAGGCACTGTGGCATTCTGCTGTCCACGTGAAGAGTTGGTCCTTCTCAGTCAGTCGATGTAAAGGTTTGGCGATGTCGGCGAATCCTCTCACGAAGCGACGGTAATAAGTGCAGAGTCCCAGGAAGCTTCGTAGTTGGGACTTGTCCTTCGGAACTGGCCACTCCCTCACAGCTGCGGTCTTCTCTGGGTCGGTGCGCACCCCTTCTTCGGAGACGATATGCCCAAGGTACTGGACCTGCTTCTGGAAGAGCTGACACTTCTTGGGGCTCAACTTCAGCTGGGCAGCCCGTAGCTTCATCAAGATCTCCTTCAGGTTGCAGTAGTGCTCCTCGAAGCTTTTTCCCAGAACGATGACGTCGTCTAGGTAGACCAGGCAGGTCTTCCAGTGTAGTCCCCTCAGAATGGACTCCATTAGCCTTTCGAAGGTCGCAGGGGTGTTGCACAGACCGAATGGCATGACGGTGAACTGCCAGAGCCCGCTGCCCACATAGAACGCCGTTTTCTCGCGGTCCTTAGGGTGGACCTCCACCTGCCAGTAGCCACTCTTCAAATCCAAGGTGGAGAACCATCTTGATCCTGATATGGTGTCCAGCGTGTCGTCGATCCGGGGTAGAGGGTAGCTGTCCTTCTTCGTGACGTCGTTCACCCGCCTGTAGTCCACGCAGAAACTGGTGGAACCGTCCTTCTTCTTCACAAGCACGACCGGAGAACTCCAAGGAATATGTGATGGCTCGATCACCCCTTGATCCTTCATCTCTTCTACCATCCGGTCGACTTCGGCTTGCTTGGCGAGCGGGACACGTCGGAATGGGGCCCTAATCGGAGCGCTGTCCCCAACGTCGATTCTGTGCTGGACCAAGCTTGTCCTGCCGAAGTCTTTGCTCCCCGCGGAGAAGACATCCTGGAATTCGCGTAGCAGGTCCTGAAGTTGGCGTGATTGCTCCTCGTCTAAATGGTCCTGGGATCCTTGGTTCAGCTTCTGTAGTTCTTCTGGCAGGGCGCGTCTAATTCGGTTGTGCGTCTGCAGGTCTCCGTCCATCGTGTCTGTGATGCGGGCAATCCAGGTAACGGGCTCGCAGACTCCTAGGTTGGTGTCCCGGTGAACCGTAATGTCGTAGTCGTTCAGGTTGGACAGGCGGACGTACGGCCGAGACGTCGTGTTGATGAGAGTCTTGGCAACTAGCAATCCTTTTGTCTGGATGTCCTCATATTTTGGCTCGATGACAGCCGCCACTCCCTCAGCAGTTCCGTCGACAATTACGGCAGCGCTGACCTCCGTCCTGGCGGGAACGATGACGTCTTCTCTCAGCCTTACTCGTCGTGCGGTGATGGACTCGTGCGCAGGTTGCAAAGCAAGTTCCTCACCTCCGAAGTGCAGAGTGTTGGTTCTCAGATCCAAGATGATGTTGTTCTGGTCCAGGAAGTCCAGTCCGATGATCACTTCATTTGATACGTCAGCCACAAGCACTGGATGCTTTATCGCCCGTCGCCCAATGACGAACTCCAGTGATACTTCGCCATGTACCGGTGCGGTCTCTCCGGTCGCGGTTATTAGCTGGAGGTTCCTTTGTGTGGGTTGAACTCTCCACTTCGGGATCACGGTGGGACTGACGATGGTCCTCGATGCACCCGTGTCGATTAGCATGGGCCAGCTCTCTCCGTTGACGACTCCGTCGACCATCAAGCTGCTATTATCCCTCCGTAACTGCGTCACACGGACTTGGGCTGCCGGGGCTTGACGACTGTCACAAGCCAACCTTTGCCCCCCCAGGCTGGCTGATACTTGCTTTCCTAGGCCGCGCGGTTTCCCTACGACTGACTGTCCCGACGGAAACCCTTGGCGGCGGCGATCACCGCAGTCCTTGCTCAGGTGGCCTCTCTTACGGCAGGTCCAGCAGGTCGGTAGTCCTCTTCCGGGCCGCCTCTCCGGATGTCCTTCGGCTACGTTTTTGTTGCTGGTACTGCGATTCTTGAAGAAACGGCTTAGCGCCTCCATCAATTCGTCGGCCAGGGGCTTGGTCTCGTTGGTTTTTACCGGTTCGTCGACGTCCACTTGACGCACCCGCGCGCGCATTCTAGATACCTGTTTTGCCGTCTCGAACTCAAGTGCGTGGCTCAGCGCATCTGTCAGGGTCTTATTGCGCGCGAGTCGCAGCGCTTGTTGAGTGTCCGAGTCCCGTAGCCCGTCGGTGAAAGTCTGCGTCGCTATCTGCTCCAGAAAGTCGGCCGGCGCTGTTGGGTAGGCGAACCTTACGAGACGTGCGATGTCCATCTCGAACTCCTGCAGTGTTTCCGCGTTCTTTTGTACCCGGGTCCGGAGCTGCATCTGGTAGGCCTGCTGAAGGTGGCTATCTCCATATCGGGACTCCATATGGGCGATCAGTGCAGCGTAGTCCTGAGATCCAGTTGGGATGGCCTGAAGGACGTTAAGGGCGTCGCCTCTCAGCGCTACAATGAGAGCTGTAGCCTTTTCTGTGTTGTTCCAGTTATTTATGGAACAGGCCGCCTCGAACTGACGTAAGTAGGTGCTCCACGGGACCTTTCCGTCGAAGGTTGGGGGCGTCACTCTGCTATGTCCCGTTCCTGATATTCCCGGTGTAACGGTGGGCGGGCGTTGTCGCAGCTCGGCAACTTCCTCTCGTAGAGCGTTGAATTTCTCTTCCACCCCCGTCAGTGGGCGTTGGCGCAGCTCGGCAACTACCTTTTGTAAGGCGTTGAAATTCTCCTCCACCCCCATCAGCGGGCGTTGGCGCAGCTCGGCAACTTCCACTTGTAAGGCGTTGAATTTCTCCTCCACCCCCATCAGCGGTCGTTGGCACAGCTCGGCAACTTCCACTTGCAAGGCGTTGAACTTCTCCTCCACCCCCATCAGCGGGCGTTGGCGCAGCTCGGCAACTTCCACTTGTAAGGCGTCGAACTTCTTTTCCACTGCTGCGACTTCCTCACGTAGGCCCTGTTCTAATTTCCTTTGGCTCTCCTCTAATTTCGTCAGCAGACACTCTTCCAGATTTTTCTGGCCATCCAGAAATTTGGCGGTTAGGTCCTCTGCTAACTTATTCTGGCCGTCCTTCGGGTCCTCTGCTAGCTTATTCTGACCTTCTTCTAATTTGGAAGTTAGGTCCTCGGCTAAACTTTTCTGGCTGTCTTCCATCTTCTTCTGGCTGTCTTCCATCTTCTTCTGGCCGTCTTCTAATTTGGTAGTTAGCTCCTTGGTTAAATTCTTCTGGTCGTCTTCTATGCCATTTAACTTCTCTAGCAATGCTGCCAATTGCGCCTCCATTTTAGTTGTTTGCCTTGTAAAGGGCATGCACTCACAGGAAAATTAGAGAAAATGACCTGCTCGGGTTTTGAAACCAGGACCGTCAGGTGTTGTGCTTGAGTTCGTAATCCCGCTTCTGACACCAGTTGTTACGTGCCACCCCCCTAGTGACACTTTTTGTTAACTGGATTACGGTGGGGGTACAAAGCACAACACCAATTACTGCTTAAAGAAATAATTAACTTTATTGTGGCCAGAAAATTACACTAATCAGCAAATACAAGCAATTAGGAGCCTTACTCCAGTTTCCTCAAGTCTCTTCCTTGAGCGCTCTTGGCCCTTCCACTTGTCAACAGATCACAGAAGTTAATCTGTCCTAATGAGTACGGTGGCCTTGACAGAAACTACCTGCTCCTCTCCTTTATGTTCACCGACCACAATTACTTACGATCACTTGCTGCAGGCTATTCCGCTGTCTACAAGCTGGAGAAACAATGTCACTGGATTTCGTAACTCGCACAGCACTTCGTCGCCACACTTCTGTGGTACAAGATAATCGCTCGCACTAGCTCGTAAAACACAACAACGACAACTGCTAGACAGGTCGCACTTATATAGCAGGCCGGTGACTCAATAAATGCTTCTAGATCCATCCAGGGTTCACGGCTTCTCGAGGTTTCCATCGCTGGTCCAGTCACGAATATTCTGGACTACCCCTTTGTCCTAGAAGCCCTGTTGCATAAGGCACACGCAATACAGGAGGCAGGCCACAGCCCAGCCCTGGGGCAGTTGTGACTCATGCGGCGAGTGATGACACAAACTCACAGCCGAAACAATATTGGAGAGAGCACGGCATCTCTCCTCCCGGGTAGCATGGCATCATTTCATGGACACTTCTCCGTTATTTAGAGATAGGAATCTTCTCTATTAGAAAATTACAGTCACCAGGATATGTATAATCTCGTCGAATTTTTAACAACAGCATCCATTCAATACCAAACAATTATCTAATAAAAGAACGTTTACCAAAGCGTGTATATAGCCAGTCACCGCCACCTAGATCACTGTCGGTTTCTAATCAATGCGTTAGTTCGGCGTTATACCATGTCGCTCCTTAATGGCCTATACATCGTAGTAGTTTTTCTTTCATATAGAACACAGGGCCATCAGACAACAGCCTGGTTACTTATTTCTATTCATTAACTGGGCACTTTCCGATTAAATTTACATAAGATAAATAAACTATACATGGCAATAAATAATGATGAGGAGTGTCTGTGCAGATCCAAGATCTGTCATACCGGAAAATTTCGACATGTCTTCACATTTCACACCCCCCAAACTTCAAAACAACGGCCAGTTCAAATCTTTATGTATAATTATAATTTTCTTGTGAACACGATAACTGCTGTCGTTCTACACCAATCACTTTAAAATCTCCGTCGTATTCGTTAATGGCTAGCATCGGGCCAAGAAGCGGCTTCGGTGGCGTAGTTGGTAGCATGCTGAATTGCTGTGCCCAAGATCGCGGGTTTAAACCCGGCCGAAGTCGTCGGATTTTTTAAGAGCGTTAAAATCATTCAGTATACCTTCCTTCGGAGGGGAAGTAAAGCCGGCGGTCCCATGTCATAGATTTATGGCATGTGAAAGAACCTTCCTCTGACTAAACGTGTGTGAAGCTAAATTTATAGGTTAGATTTGATTAACGCTCTATTAGTTCCAACGTTCGCCTTCAGATGCCGGTCATGGTGGCATCTAATAGCCAAGTTCGTGGCTAAATGTCGTTGACGGTAGCATTTGGTAGCAAAAGTAGGAACTACTTGAAATTGTTCGTCTGCAGTCCTTACCTGAATTACAGATAACACACACAAATACAGCCATCACAATTAACTCCGGTTATAAGACAAATTCTACATTCACCCAAAGTACACGGGGCTACATGACCACGTTGTCACAGCCCTTAAACTGAGGAACCAAACAACCTACCACTCCTGAAAACTTTGCATTACGTGATCATGATCGTATTCCCCTGTGATCTTCAAATGCTTTGTAGGGAATAATATTACGTTGTTTTCTGCCTCACAAAGTAAGGTCAAGCACATTAGGCGCACCTGTGAATCGAAACCGAAGTCACTTGGACGGGGCACTAGAATACTTGTCAGTCCACTAGTATAGCTATTATGTTACAAGTACACTCTACTGGAATCGCAATACAGCACTGCATATTGGAGAGGAGATCAGTCTCGGTACATTTCCGAGCATCACGCCTGAGCAACAATCCTGTTCGCATCACTACCACACCAGCAGGTAACAGCCTGAACTACTGTGCGGCATTCACTCGCATCAACTATTTCCTGATCATGCTCTTATACCTTTCAAGTGTCAAGGCCTCCTAGAAATACAGCACTTTTTAGGGTTTTGCGGACAGCCATGAAATATGTGGATTGGATAGTTTAGTATGACATAACATAATACGCTTTCAAAATATTTTAAATGATGAAAATCTCTTCTCATAAAATAATAAAAATACGTTCGATTTAGGCCAACTAAAGTTCTTGTCGATTTTTCAGAGGCGTTGCGACATCGTAGTCATGTATCCCCGTGTACTTGGATATGTGTAATTTGTCTGATAACGTGTATTATTGTGGTATCTGCAGTGGTGTGTGTGTTTGTAATTCAGATAAGGCTTGGGAAAGAAGCGTTCGTGGCAGGTATGAATCAAGTCCGCCTCTTCTCAGTTTTGTCTCACGGGGCAGTGTGTAGCCCGTTTCAATCCTCAGACCAGAATTAAATTTCTTGGCTGAGCCATGAATTGAACCCGGACCAATACACCACCTAGTTGTAGTTGCTAGCATTCTTGGCTGTCACCTCTGAGGTCTGGCTTCGATTCACCAATCTGCGAAATAATCCTTCTGGTGTGAGGGATCGAACTGGATACACTCAGCCTCGTGATGTACATCTAAAAAGGGTGGTTTTGATTCCCTCTTTAGCCATCCTAGAAGTTTTTGTTTTGTTTTTTTGTTTCCCACTTCTACTCCAGGCAAATGCCGGGAAACTTTCTAATCACGAACGTTGCCATCCCAATCATGGTCTCAATTAAAAATACACAGACTTTTACAGCAAATCCTATACACACCCAAGTTTTACAGGACTGTACGAAACGTGATGTTAAACGACGCTTTGTCCGAACAGGAGTGTATCCTCCTCTACCTCAGGCAATGTGTAGGGTGAGGAAGTGCATGGACGTGAGCTAAGAGAGGTTATAGACATTTTAGAAGCCATTTCTTCTTAAAATGAGAGTGCTAAGGTGGATGAGTGGAGTTTTGGTTGGTTGGTTCCTTAATTTAGGGTCATGTAGCCCCGTCTACTTTGGGTGTGTGTAGAATCTTCCTGATAACCTGTGATAATTGTGATGACGGTATTATTGTGTGATAACTGTTATAATTCAGAAAATAATTTCAAGTAGTTCCTACTTTTACTACCAAATGCTACCGTCCACGACACGTAGCTTTTGGACTTCGGCTACTAGATGGCATCGCAGTCAGCACTTGGCGGCGAACGTTGGAACTAATAGAGCGTTATCAATTCTAACCTACTAATTTTGGCTTCACACAAGTGTAGTTAGTGGAAGGTTCTTTTTCATGCCATAAATCTATGACATGGACCGCCGGCTTTACTTCCCCTCCGAAGGAAGGCATACTGAAGGATTTTAACGCTCTTAAGAAAACCGACGACTTGGGCCGGGTTTGAACCCATGACCTTGGGCATAGAAGCTCAGCATGCTACCAACTACGTCACCGAAGACGCCTGAGTGGAGGGATAAGAATGGGTAGAATAAGAAATGAATACACCAGAGGAGCAGTTAAAATGGGACGCATAGGAAAGAAGGTTCAAGAGAGTGTGAGCATGTGCTGAGAAGAGAGGAGGATTTAGTGGGGAAAAGAGTTGGAAATCTGGAAATTGATTGTTTTTGTAATTGAGGTAGGATTTGTGCAGAAATCGGCCATAGCCTTAAATTTGCCTGGATTAGAAGTGGGGGAAACCACGGAAAACCACTTCCAAGATGGCTGTAGTAGGAACCGAACCCACCCCTTCTCATTTTTGACTCACGAAGCTGACTGTACCAGCCCCCAGATCGAAATTAAATTTCTTGGCAGAGCCGGGATTCCAACCCGCTAACCAATACATAACGAGGGGGACATAGAAGTCAAGTAATCAGTGTAAAATTACTGATCTGGAAATCTTGCATTTAGCCTAATAATTATACACTCTCCTAGAACCTAGCACAAGTTAATGGAGAAATCTCCAGAAACTGGAGCCTCTGGAAGGAATAATTTATATTTATTGCGATCTTCTCATCTCATATCCAATATTTGAAACATTCTCTGAATGAGGCAGTAGCAGTATTCTCCTGTAATGGATGCGGATGTGGTCTGACAGTGACGGCGATATATGGCTTTATGTGGTCTGACCGGGGCAATAGATCACGATGAGAACACTGCACGAGCCGTGTTTTCAATTGGTGCCTGAACAGGTATTCTACTATAGTAAGTGGATACGCTGTTTGTGATGGTGCTCATTGGTGCCCTTAGTCAACTGCTAATAATATAATATCATATGTCCTCGGGTGCAAGGTGCAAGCTTTGTTATTTGACGCCCAGAGGGCAGCTTGTACGTGGAAGTTTGTTGTTTCTTGTAGCGCTATGAAAGTCAAGGAGGTTACACATCTAAGCTCCTTGACACTATAGCGCTTTCTAGTAGAGACAGGAGGAACTTTCGTGTTCGCGGAAAATCCCGAGGTTAATTTTGCCATTATGGCCTACTGAATTCAAATGGGTTCTTTAACATGCCAAAAACGTTTGACTTGCATGTGGTGATTTTTGTCGCCTTAAAAAATCACTTACCATGGCCAGGAGTGAACCTCCAAGCTTGGGGTTGGTAGACCGACACGATAACCACTCACCCACCATGGCAAGCTAGTCAACTTCTACGAAGGTGAACCAAATATACATTATTTTACTATATCAACCAAACTAGAAATAAAACCACCTCATTTTCATTAAATATTGCGACCACTTCATCATTTACTGACTAGCATTCTTGGCTGTCGACCTGGAGGTCCGGGAACAATTCTTGGTCTGACAAGAAATTTGATGCTGATTTGACGCCTGGAACGGAGTCCACTCAGTCTCGTGAGACAAAACTGGGGAGAGATGGGTTCGATTCCCTCGTCTGGCATTCTGGAAGTGGTTTTCCATGGTTTCCCACTTCTACTCCAGGCAAATGCCAGGTTGTATCCTAACGTAAGGCCATGGCCACTTCCTTCCCAATCTCCACCTGAATCACAAATACGCACACTAATACAGCCTTCACAATAACACAGGTTTTCACAAAAAATCCATATATATATAGTCTATAATATATATACTACTAACACCAAAGTAGACGGAACTGAATGGCGACGATGTCCAAGTCCCTAACTTCAAACAACAACAACATACAACAATATTTAATTTTACATGGTTTTCTTAGACCTCGAGAAAGCCTACGACACCACATGGCTCTACGGGATCCTTTCCACGCTTCACAAGTGAGGACTCCGAGGAAATCTCCCGATTTGCATCGCGAATTTTATGTTCGTCTGACTCTTTCGTGTAATAGTCGGTAGGACATTATCGCAAATATACACCCAGGAAAATGGAGTTCCTCAGGGTTCTGTGCTGTGCCATAAACGGCATTGTTGCCGCCGCCGGGCTCACGGTAGATCCATCGCTATATGAGGACGATTTAGCTCTGCATTACAGCTCTGGAACTATGGCAATCGTAGAACGGCAATTGCAGCTAGCTATTAACCGGGTTGACAAGTGGGCTCACTACCGTTTTTCAGCAGCGAAAACCTCCGTCGTCCATTTTTGTCGGCTCCGGAGGCTACATTTACACCCTGAACTACATCTCAGGGATGCTGCGTTGCCGTTGGTTGACGCTTATCGCTTCCTGGGTCTCCATTTTGAAAGAAAATTAACTCCCACTCAGGTGGCTTCAGCGGCGCAGTTGGTAGAATGCTGAGCTTCTATTCCCAAGATCGCGGGTTCAAACCCGGCTGAAGTCGTCGGATTTTTAAGAGCGTTAAAAAATCTTCAGTATGCCTTCCTGCGGAGGGGAATTAAAGCCAGAGGGAGCATGTCATAGATTTATGCCATGTAAAAGAACCTTCCACTAACTACAATTTTGTAAAGCTAAATTTGTAGGTTGGATTTGATTAACGCTATATTAAGTTCCAACGTTCACCGCCAAGTGCAGGTTGCATGTAGTAGCGAAGTTCACAGCTAGGTACTAGGTGTCGTTGACGGTAGCGTTAGGTAGAAATAGTAGGAACTACCTAAGATTGATCGTCTGCAGTCCTTACCTGAATTACACACTAATACAGCCGTCGAAATTAACACCGGTTATCAGACAGATTCTACACACACCCCAAGTACACGGGGCTACATGGCCATTTCCACTCGGTAAAACGTGCCCGTTACTTATAATTCGAATAGACGATTAAAACAACATTGAGATTCCATGTTTTGGTTCCGTGACACCATAACTTTGTGTAATATTATATCCCGACTTTGATACAAATGTTTACCATTTTCGAGGACAGAAAAGGGACGAGTGGGTAGCTTTAATCACCTTCTATGGCCTCGGCGTACATACATACAGTGACTCCCAATCCAGAGGTTCTGGGTGTGCCAAGAAGTGTAATTCTGGTCTGAGGTTTGGAACGCGGTATGATCAGTCACGTGAGCAAAAACTGGGTTATCCATGGTTTCCCAATTCTACTCCAGGAAATTGCCGGCATTGTTCCTACATTAGGGAGCCTCCGTGGCTCAGGCGGCAGCACGCCGGCCTCTCACCGCTGGGCCCGTGGTTCAAATCCCGGTCACTCCATGTGGGATCTGTGCTGGACAGAACGGAGGCAGACAGGTTTTTCTCCGGGTACTCCGGTTTTCCCTGTCACAAATTCATTCCAGCAACACTCTCCACTATCATTTCATCTCATCTGTCATTCATTTAATCATTGTCCCAGAGGAGTGCGTCAGGCTTCGGCAGCCGGCACAGTTCATATCCTCGCCGCTAGATTGGGTGCTTCATTCATTCCATTCCTGACCCGGTCGGAGACTGGAAGCAGGCTGTGGATTTTCATTTTGTTCCTACATTAAGGTCACGGCTACCTCCTTCCCAATCCTAACCTCTATTACAAATACACACAGTACTACAGCAATCAGATTCCATATTCACACACCAAAGCACGCGGGACTACATTATATTGCAAAGCCCACAAATGAGTTAACAACAACAGCAACTTATTCCTACCACTGAAGCAATTTCGGCTGATCTGCTCCAACGAGGTCATGTAGGCCTAATGCAAAATTGTTGTCTGCAGTGATACATGATCGAGTGTAGTACACAAGAAGTGTCAAATTAGTTCAAATGTCAGATGTCCACAGCACTGTTAGGATGGAATGACACAGTGTTGCCAAGCATCACCACCCGTTGTCACGTCTTGTTTTCTCACAATACACTGTCCACTTACTGTCTCCAACATAGGGTATTGCCAATATACGTTTGATGCAAGAAAATAACCACATAAATTGTATTTGAAATCCAAATGGTATTAAATCAAGCCACCAAAAGTCAGTAAATAAATGTATATATATTATTAATAGTTGTTTAATGTACTAGGACTAGTTTCGACTACAGTGCAGTCATCATCAGCAATCTTAACAAGTTGTCGGAAGAAACTATTAAAACATAAAGGTGCGAGCAATTGAAACTATGTTGTATATTTAGATGCTCTTAAAATATTCCAATACTATCGAAATCAGATCTGTTACAAAGTTATTTAACCAAAAAATATTGCTACTAGCAGGAAATTAAATAATTTGAAAATAAATAAAATATCAAATAAAATACGAGGGGTGATCAGAAACTAAGGATACAGAGCCTGCAGTGAAAAGTGTACATTATATTTTATACAACCAAATACAGCCAACTGATAGTTCATATTAAGTTATTTTGGGCACAGTCTCCATATTGGTTTAGGCACTTGTCGCTTCGTGAGATGAATTTGAATATTCCCTTGTTGTCACAATCCTGTCCTTACGTGTTCAGCCACGTTGTCGCGAAGTGCTCAGTTCCTCATCTGAAGCGAATCGTCGACCTTCTAGGTGCTTCTTCAAGTGAGAAAACAGGTGAAAATTGTTTGAAGCGAGGTCCAGGTGGTCAATGACGTCCTAGCGAAACCGCTTCAACAGTGTGGTGGTCTTCTGGGCTGTATGAAGTCACATGATGTCATGAACGGAGATGACGACGCCCTCGGTGAGAAGTCCTGGCCACGGCTACATGGTTTGCCCACAGAAATCGAATAACTGATGGGATCTCTTCGCGAGACCAGTTTTCCAAACGAGTCGCCATTAATTGTTTACCTACCACTAGCGCTGTAGGTGGTGGATGGCTGAAACTCTGCACAGTTACAAACCGTTTACATTCGAATTACCCCACACTACTAATTTCTCTATAACAGACCAAACTCCAGGATTACCAAGCTTGTAACCTTAGTTTCGGATCACTCCTCATATATATGTGTTTATAGCAAATTATCTTCGATTAATAGTACATTATGCAACGAGCCTATAATGGCAATAATTAGACACGAGTATGTTAACAAAACGAGCGAAGCGAGTTTTATAATTTTCATACGAGAGTCTTAATTATTGACATTATAGGCGAGTTGCATACGACTGTTTATGTTCGACGATAATTATAACTTTATTATATGTTTTAACATAAATATTCATAAATATCTGTGGGATTCAGTAACTTCAGTTAGTGAACAGAGCACGCTGGGTGGTTTGCTGACTGAAAAGAGCGCATGCGTTGGTCAAAGAATTTCGAAAGCAGAGACCATTTACTTTGTTTGGCAATGCTATTGTTTACAGCCTGCATGATATCTAGTGCCGATCAGAACTAGCATTCACTAATATTGTCACCGAAGTCGTTTGAAAGCAATGCGCTGTGTAGAAATTGGTGTTGGGGATATTAAGGTACAGTGCTATTTCGTGTCTCATATTCGTCAGTTTATTTACGCGAACTTGACGATGCACTTTCCAAGTCGGTAATTTATGTAGAAGGATGCTGTGTTGCTAACGTCATAAATTTCTTGCATATGTCATAGTATTTTCTTGTTACCGTAAAGGTTCGTGCTGATTTTGTCTTTGTGTTTGGGATTGTAACTACAATGGTTGATCCGATATCCAATTTTAACTTTCAAATAATATAATTCATGTCCGACTGGATTTTGAGCGCATGCGCGAAGCTATCCTTACCTAATTGGTCAATGAATGAGCTCTGATTGGCTGGAGAAACTGTTTCATAATGAAGAATAGTACTATAATGACCCCCACTATGATACCGTTTTCTGACATTTAGATTTCGACATCGTCGAACATAAACTTATAAAGGTGCTGTGTTCCTCGGAATATTCCCACCTCCTACCATTCATCTTGCTGTGTACCGACACGATCGTAGATTGAAATAAAAACACTCTCGTACATTATTCTGTAAGTTAATGGACCTCCTACTGAAACTCTACAGAAGGGCTCACTCAAAGTGAAAAACCGATCAGTGTTGCACGATATAGCTATTCCCGCTCTGAGAACGTATTGAGGAATTAAGGTTAATCGACTTGGCATCAGCAAGAAGGAAGATTGTTCGGTAAACAATTCACGATGTTGTCTTGTATTCATACATGTAGATTGCCTTGTCTTCAACTTCAACAGGGCTCCGTTCAATACCATTAAATATTTATTGTTTCGAAGGATACATAGCACAGACCCAGCTTCAAAACAAGCAGAACTCTTGTTCTTATTGAATAACAGATCTCTTGCCCGAGGAGTGGCGCTCACCGTCTTGGTTCCCGTGTATCAAGTGGATGTATTGCCTCGAGTGTCCTCTCCTTACAACCTTAAGCGCTAGGTTGCCTTGGAACAGTTCCATGCTGGCCACCTTCTGTGATCTATTGTTATTCCCATCCCGAAGATTTGAGTTAGTTTCTTAGTTCTGAAGAGAAATTCAATTCAACCTCGAGAGGAAAACTGAAGATATGGGTTCGATTACCACCTTGAGCCATCCTGGAAGTGGTTTTCGTTGTTTCCCGTTTCTACCTCAGGCAAATACTGCGATGGGAAGGCCACTACCTTTTCAAACCTAGCCGCAATTAGAAAGACAATCACTAATACATTACCATGGGTTAATACAAACATCTCATTATCACGGGTTAGCAAACCGATTCGATACCCATTCAAGTACGTGGGACTGATGACAAATATTTCGCAATCCCTTTTTGAGGTAAAATAACTCGATATCACATCCGATGGTTCGGATTTGGGCTGCACAAATTCGAATGTTCGAAGAATTCAAATGTTCGAACCATGCTGTTGACCGAATACTTTGGTTCTTCGAATCATTCGAACATTCGAAGTGCTAGAGTATTTCGAATAGTCGATTATTATAGTAAATCGAACAGTTCAAATATATGAATTATTCGAAATTTCAGCAGTTTGTGTAAATAAATATGTCCAGTAGACGAGTTATTCAAAGCAGGGGCGAATCTAAGAGAGCGGATGTGGGTTAGCCCCTTCCCCATTCCACCTGATATATCCTTATAAATACTGTAAATATCAACCAAAGCAATTCAGCCTCATGAGGACAATTGAGTAACTGATTGATATGAGAAGAAGCACCCCATGGCTTAAAACAGGCAATGCGGCTGATGGCATTGTTGCATTGGTCACGTGCATCCTGAGCTCTTTCCGATCACGGAGAGATTCCGTCATTTTGTGTAGGCTAAGAATGAGACATGCAAGATCCAACCACTCGCACCCAATGAGAAGGGAAGACCCCTTCCCACACTTTTATTTACCTGTGGAACCGTATTCACAGTGGCCCACATTTTAACCGAGTGTGTGGATCTTGCTGATCTTCGAAAAAACCTTAGTCTAGAGAATACACTCGATCTTACATTAGCCGATGATGTGGTGACTGCTGATCTCGCTTTATAAGTGAGAGTAGGTTAGGGCCAGTGATCTAAATAATCAAGGGTGTATTTATTCAAAGACCATGTATTTTTTGAATTTGTTATTTTTATTATTTTTATTTTTTATTTTTGGCATCCCACATAATTTTGTTATATATAGGGTACTATATATATAATTCGTCGAGGCATCTAGGACCACGTTAAGTCTTGTTACACTTGGCAATGTGCTTCGGCTTCCTCTGAGCCCAGAATTCCTCCATTCTCTGTGAGTGGGCCATCTTGCGCTCCGCTGTCCAGGTGGTACCTTGTCTTCTTTTCGGTTTCAGTGTCTCGTCTCGGGTTAGCCCATTGGTCAGTATGCTTTTGCTGACGATAACTCTATTGAAGACGTCGTCGGGTTTTAGATGCAGCATTTTGAGGTCTTCTCTGGTATTCATAAACCAGGGAATTGTGGTTTTGGGTTTGGAGTCAAAAAATGAAAAATCTGTTTAGTCAGCCTGTGTCCGCCTATTCGTTTAAGATGACAGTAATACCGTGCCCGCCTCTTACGGATCGTTTCTGTAATTTTCTCTATTTCGCTGTAAACTTCTTTGTTGGATTTTGTATAATGGATGCCATTGTTGTAATTTGATCCATTTATACCTCTAGCGATTTTACGCTCTTTTTACTCCAGTTCTTCGAGAAGTCTTTTATTAGCATTTAGAGATAGGGTTTCGGCTGCATACATAACTACTGGCTTCAGAACAGTTTCATAGTGACGTAGCTTAGTATTTTTTTGTTTTATTAGGCTATATTACAAGTTTTATTTATTTTTCTGTTTTACTAATATAAAACTGTTTTTCTTTTATTTAGGCGTCTACTTGTAAATTTTAAATACATCTAAATTCGTATCAATTTATCTGTGTTAGGAGGGGTGGATGACCTCGCTGTTCCACGCCTTAAAACAACAATAACTAACTAACTAACACGTGCATTCCACCAATCCACAGGTTTTGTGTTATCTTTGATTACGCGCGCGCCCGGTTATCTGATAATCGTGGTTTTACGTCCTTTATGGTCCCACTCGATTTGATAGGTCTGTTACTGTATCATTTATTATAGGAATTCTTATTCAGAACGAGATTTTTTTAAAATTTGCCGTTTGGCCTCCTGTGAGGCCGAGTGCAGGTCTTTCTAGTCAACGCCCATGGGCGACCTGCGCGTCGGGGTGAGAGATGGAATGAATATTGATGGAGATGGATGGAACTGGGCAAGGATGTGGAAGGAAGCGGCCGTGCCCTGTCAGAAGGTACCGTCCCAGCATTTGCCTGGTGTTGGAATTGGGAAACCACGGAAAACCATTTCAAGGACGGCTAGAACCCACGCGTCTACCGAGTCAGCAGAGAGCTCGGCCCCATGACCTAACGCTGCGCTTTAGCCAGCGTAGCCACTGCTGTCGGTATTCAGAACGAGTAAAGAATATGCTGTACCCTATTAAAGGGGAGTGTTATGTCACAGTGGCATAGCCGTATTCATTTCACCAACACCACCAGGGTTCCAATGCCGGTGACAGTGGGCAAAATTATTATGTGAAAAAGAAAAACCCGAGGGTTGAAAAAAGGCATCCGGTTCCAAATCCCCAGCCGAAACCCAACTGAGCAAGGTGACTAATTTATTGGGATGAGCCGAATAAAGTTTTGTTCTACGCGATTATTATACTTTTTCTAGAGAATTTCATCTACATTTACGTTTACGAGTCTCGGACGTTTAGTTGGGACACCACGTATCTGTGCAACCACTTAATGTCTCCTAGTTATTACGCTATAATAGTGTTGCCAATAATAGATTAATAGACCACCATCACATTATTAACTCGGATACCAGAGTAATTGGAGTGGGAATGTCTGAACGCCGCAGTGCGGGTGCTTTTCTATTTAACAGTGCATATTTTATTCATATCTTTCGACACTCACTAATGGCTTCCGGTGCAATAATTCATTCCTCTAGATTCGTCGTGGCTGAGTTGGGGTTAGGGTCAAAGTTCCCAAAGTAAGGGTAGCTCACCCCCGGCACTATCGCACTTCGTCCCCTAAAAACACTGATAGTCAGTCCAAAAGACTAGACTTTCTATCATTTTAAATGCTACAAATGCTACAAATGCTGCGTGAACTCAAAGTCCGCTAGAAAAAAAAAGGAAAGTGCAAACCTAGGTCAAAGGAGGTAGCTGGCTGGATGGCGTCACGCTCACCGGAGCGCGCGGGGAAACGAGGAACCTCAAGCAGTACTATGACGTCACACACCTCAGTGCATTTCGTCTCGTCACCGTAACGTAACGCCAGACCCCAGGGAAGTCGACATAATGATTTAAAATGATAAAAACTCTCTCCATTCATTCATGACTCATCTATTTTAATTAGATAATTATATTTCCATGAAAATGGCGACAATTCTTCAGAATGGGTTATCTCAGAGGTCCTCAAAGAAGACAAGTAGTTTCCATAATCGAAATATTAATTATCCCAGAACGAAACTAGAATTACCCATAATTCATATGAATATGAATATTAAAATGGGCCAACTGTTAAAAGCACTTAATCAATTGAGGTAGTGATGATGCAGAATTTTGAGAGAGTCTTTAATGATTCTTACGAGCATAGTTTTAAAGGAATTCAAGGTGATCCAAATATCCGTTAGGTGGTTCCATGTGAATTTTTGGGATAAGCCCTTGGTTCCGAACGACAAACCCACTGCAGTTCATTTGTCTTGGCGTATCTGTTAGTATTACGCAGGAGTCCACCTCATAGCGAAGTGGCTAGCATTCTTTCCTGTTACCGCATGAGGTCTAGGTTCGATTACTGGCTCTATTAGGAAATTTAACTCTGGCCTGAGGGCAGAAACGGGCTTCATTCAGCCTCGTGAGGTGAGAAGACGTGGGCTCGATTCCCTTCTCAACCATCCCGTATGTTGTCCTGCTCCAGACGGGACGGGACGGCTCCTAAATCAAGGCCATGGTCGCATCCTACCCAAATACATATACCATTATGGTCACCACAACGATACAGTCTATCAGACACAAGGATACATGACCACGATATCGTAAAGCCTCGAGATGTGGCAGACACGGTTCGTACTGTCCAAACGTGCTTTATTCTTGCAATGTTCCAATCCTAGCTGCACTGACAGCAGTTCATTTGAATAATTCCCACTGAATATAATATCGTGTCTTGTGAAATAAAAAGGGTGCCTACTGTTCCACACTTCCTCACGTTTGGCAACGTGGTGCTCGTTTATCAGCCGGGCTAGCGTCAGCAGTCTCTAATTGTACACTCACTTTATCTAAATCCCTACCGTGCGCTCCAACAAGCTTTTCTCAAAAACAATATTTTCTAAATTTATGTTTTGTAATAGGC
This sequence comes from Meconema thalassinum, assembly GCA_946902985.2. NCBI lineage: Eukaryota > Metazoa > Arthropoda > Insecta > Orthoptera > Tettigoniidae > Meconema > Meconema thalassinum. The sequence continues at coordinate 263,489,482 of OX336390.1, read as the reverse complement.
CTACATTGAAACTTTTGTGAATGGTTTTGTTGGAAGAGATTTGTTCGCAGTGTATCTTGGAGTTATTTATATACCGAGCTTATCACTTGATAACAATTTAACTTGAAGGTCAATAGTGGTCGAACATCAATTACCCTCGATTTTCCTTAATTCCACTCGGTCCTCCAAGGGACCGAAAATGAGTTACTCAACTGCGCTCAGGTTTTGGCAACGGGTCGGCAAATGTCATAACCCTCCTGCTCGCATACCAAGGGCCGGGTCAACACCTGCCGCGCATGAGCGAATTCTTGAATGCAGCTGATTTTTCCGTTCTAGGCTGGAAAACAGTATTTTCAGCATCCGCATCTGATATCGAAAGTACTTTTTAGGTACAAATCATACACCATTTACAGTATTATCGAAATTTAATTTTATAATATTGTCATTTAGACTTTCACGGCCCGTGTTACTATTCATAATGTTGAATTTTGGGCTTATGCCGTGTTTTATTATACTAAAATTCGACGCGTTTCGAAAGAAACCATGTCTTTCATCGTCAGGAATAATCTGGAATACGACAATGTTGCTAAGAGAAAGCAACGAAGAACATATAGAAGGTGCCCAAAGATGGACGCCATTATAGCCCCATGTTAGGGACAACGGAAAGCAGCAGTGAATTACTTTCTCAGGGTTCTGATAATAGGTAGCCAGGATTCACTGAGATTGTAGCCGGTGTCGCGGTTGAAATTATCTGGGTGTTTACGTATTTCAACCGCCTCCCTGATGATTCTGGGACGATATTGCTTTATACGGGCAAGAACATCCACTCCTTGGAACATGACATCATGGCCAGGTGTTAAAGCATGATCGGCAACAGCTGATTTATCAGGTTGAATGAGCCTGGTACATCTATTATGTTCCTTAATGCGAGTGCATATTGTTCTCGAAGTCTGCCCGATGTAAACCTTGCCACAAGTACAGGGAACTCTGTAGATACCCGGTTGTTGCAATTTAGGCAAACTGTCCTTAGTTGGTCGCAGGAGTTGCCTAATCTTAACAGAAGTTCCAAATACAGTCCGTATGTTGTACCGACGTAGGATTTTAGCAATACGATCCGTTGTGTTATGTATGTACGGAAGGTAAGCAGTTCCTCTTACATCTCTTTTCTCAACTGACGTCCTATTATTATTTGTTGGTTTCAGAATCGTAGAAATCAAAGCCTTGCTATAACCGTTGCTCTCAAAGGTGGTTCGCAGGGTGTTAATTTCTTCTTGTAAAGAAGACACTTCACAAATCCTCCTAGCCCTGGTAGTTAGAGTTGTAAGGATACCATGTTTCTGGGCAGGGTGATGGTGAGAACTTGCGTGGAGATATCTATTGGTGTGTGTTGGCTTACGAAAAACGCTGTGTCCTAAAGATCCATCCTCTTTCTTGGTGACGAGAACATCTAAAAAAGGTATTTTGCCGTCAGATTCCTTTTCCATGGTGAAACAAATAGAAGGGTGCTGGAGATTAAGGTGATCCAGGAAATGGCTAAGATTTTCCTCACCTTCCGTCCAAACAACGAACGTGTCATCCACATAACGCCACCAGATCTTCGGTTTGACAGGAGCCGACGACAAAGCTTAGTTTTATAATGTCGGACGAGGTTAAAAAACATACAAACATTTAATTATGCACATGTCCAAAACAATGCATAAAATTTGTAGAAAAAAAATAGAAAACTTGGCAGACTTATTTAAAAGAATATTATGATTAATTGTAAATCACTTGTATTTTCTTCCATATAAGTTATAATGTGCCAAACACTTTATACCTGATTTAACGAATGAGCGGACTTGACATCAGAGCGGTTGACCAACGGCACATCAATGTCTTGCGAACACCACCACGCCATCGGTCAAGCGCTCTGAAGTCAAATTTTTCTACAAATTTTATGCATTGTTTTTAACATGTGCATAATTAAATGTTGGTATGTTTTTTGACCTAGTCAGACATTATAAAATTAAATTTAGATAATAATAGGTGTATAATTTGTACCTAAAAATACTTTCGATATCAGCTGCGGATGCTGAAAATACTGTTTTCCAGCCTAGAACGAAAAAATCAGCTGCATTCAAGAATTCGCTCATGTGCTGCAGAAGGTGTTTGACCCGGCCCTTGGTATGCGAGCAGGAGGGTTATGGCATTTGTTTACGTCATTGGGTATAACCCCTTTGCCGACCCCTTGCCAAAGCCTGAGCGGAGTTGAGGAACTCATTTTTGGGTCCCTTGGAGGACCGAGTGGAATTAAGGAAAATCGAGGGGAATTGATGTTCGACCGAGTGGAATTGATGCCCGCCCTCAATAGTCACTAACATTATCAAAACAAGAAATCACATACTAACAAAACCTGACAAGTTACGAAAGTTTACAATGAACTTCTGCAACTAAAATAGTGTATATCTCTTAATCCACATAGCTTATTTGTTGACATAGTTTATAGCTTGAGTGAAAAAGCTCCGATGATGATCGCTTGAAGATCGAAACCAGTCATCCAAGTGTATTAATTAATCTCTTGTAATAGTTTTCTGTTTAAGGAAATACAGTAACACCCATTACAATTTGGGTACAATCATGTTGACCGATGTTGAAATATGTTGAAAAGCACTTAAATGTCATAGACTGACGTATTCAATCGATTAATTTCTGAACAATATTGCCGAAAATGATGCACGTCACTGATAAAATACGGGGATACACTTGACGTGTTTACAAAGTTGTCAAACTTGCAAGGTAACAAATGCGTACAAAGAATCATATATGACTGCGCTCAGGTGGAAGAATCTTAAGATAAAATTGAGTTCTTTATTTTAATTGGATCACATTACTTTTTCACCTAGGCACCTAATGTTTTGATATAGTACTATTGTAGAAAATTATATTTTCCATGCTCTGACAATAGAAGGAGATATTGACATTGCCGCACACATTGTGACTCCTGCATCTGTTGATCAGTTTCACTGGTGGACGGACGAACACTCCTATCTTCATCTTTCACACTTGCTCGACCATCTGGAAATTGATGATAACGTATAGGCTATCTTCTATTGACCACTCAGCCATTGTGCAAGGAATGTTCAACTAAAGTCAAACTTAGGCATGCTCCATAACCAGCGCATCACAAGAATCCTTTGTGTGAGGAAGACTAACTCTGGTAGTATTCCCCGTCTGATGAGCCTTAGGGGATTGTAAGTCAAAATTATAAGTTTTTGGTTTGAAGAAGAATAAAATAATTCGGGCTCTTAGCTTCAGACGCAAGTCATATTACATTAACGAACTCCAGTTTATGTATGTAAAACATTTATCTTGAGAGAAATGATGAACCTGGCGTTATGCAGCCTCTGTGTTATGAATGACCATACCTCATATCTTGTGCTCTTTCCCTGCGCTAATAATAATAATAATAATAATAATAATAATAATAATAATATCGTATGGCCTCGGGTGCCGGGTGCAAGCTTTGTTATTTGACACCCAGAAGGTAGCTTGCATGTTGAATTTCGTTGTTCCTTGAAGCTCTATGAAAGTCAAGGAGATTAGATATCTAAGCTTCTTGAACACTATAGCACTTTCTAGTAGAGAAATGAGGAACTTTGAGTTGGCTGAAACTCCCGAGATTAATTTTGCCATTGTGACCACGGCCTACTAAATTCAAATGTTTCCCTGCGCTGTCATTGTTGGTGTACTTAAATAGAGGCTGTTGTTGTGATATGGGCTTGGACATCATGGTCGTTATCACCATGTACTTAGGTCTGTATTGTTTATCAGATGACATGTGTTTTTGTAGTGATTGTAATATTATTAAGGATTAGCAGTCCCTGAAACTAAACAAGTTACCATCTAGGCGTTTGCCTGGAGGAATTGCGGAAGAAATGGAGAGAAGCCGCACTCTGGAAGACCAGTGGAAGTGCCGGGATTCGAATCACCGATCTCCTGACTTGGTGCTGCTCCTCTTCATAACAATGGTGCACGTCTGAACGCATTATAGAATGGATCATATGTTATTATGATTTAAAACGGCAGTTTTAGTATAATTTGACACAGGTTTTTATTAATTGGCAAACGTTGTCCAGTTTTTGAATACAAATTATACCAATTAGGCCTATTTAAAAATTCATATCTCAAGCACGAAACAGATAATTCCGTGTAGATATGTAGAAATGTTGCATATTATTATTATTATTATTATTATTGATGTTTTTATTGTGGCGAAGTTAGGGCTCTTGGCCGCCACTTACACTTAACCATACACAGTGCAACTTCCACGAATACACATGTATGTTATTCTTAACCTACCAAACTTAAATACGATGATAATTGTTGTTTTAAGGGGCCTAACATCTTGGAAACTTAAATACTAGAATTTAAGTGGCAACTGTGTGATATTAACTAAGCTATAAAAATTACATACAGTAATAACAATACGGAAATACACAGCCTGCTTTCAGTCAACCGACCGGGTCAGGGATGGAATGAATGAAGCCCCCATCTAGCGGTGAGGATATGAACTGTGCCGGCTGCCGTGACTTACTGACTTAATTCCTATGTCCCCTCTCGGAGCAAAGGGCTGCAACATAATTCCTCCACTGATTTCATTTCCCAACTAGCCTCTGCAGGTCTGTCCAGGATTTGCCAGTCGCCTTCCTCTCCTCCTCAACACTTCTTCTCCAGGTATTTCTTGGCCTACTCCTTCCTCGGGTGCCCTGGGGGTTCCAACTAAGTGCTTCTTTTTAATCCTAGAATGTCTAACTTGTAGTTTCTCATTTCCGTGCAGACCTGCTTTAGCCTGCCCGTTTGGCGTAAAGATCTTATATTCCAGCATCCAATTTTCGTAATCATTTTCATGCCAAAAATCGTCAACTATTTATCAGTCCGGTTATTTTCTGTTGCAGTTTCTGTAATCGAATAAGTTCAGATGTGTGAGTGATTGGCCCACAGCACCCTATCATAGTGGAAGGGCTGCCTCCTCACTGTGCCCATGCTCACAGATGTGGAGTTAGATGTTCAACTCTTCTCTAGTTTGGTTTTCCAGAGTGGGACGAGATATCCACTACAACCATCCTCCTTTTTCAGTCGGGCTTGGGACAGTCCTTGGCGGAGTTGCCGGCTGCCACAGCCTGTCGGAATGAAATGACAGTGGAGAGTGTTGCTGGAATGAAATTGTGACAGGGAAAATCGGAGTACATGGAGAAAATCCTGCCTGCCTCCACTTTGTCCAGCACAAATCTCACATCGAGTGACCGGGATTTGAACCACGGACCCTGCGGTGAGAGGCCGGCGTGCTGCCGCCTAAGCCACGGAGGCTCTACAGTAATAACAATACATGAAGTTTTATTAAAGTTTTACTATGGTCATTCACTCACACATTCATTCACAAATTATTCTACTTGGCCTACGAATTCAAGAGGAAATATTTACATGCAGATTTGAAAGTCACGTGGACAATAATCCGAATTCTAGTTCCCAACAGGAGGAAGGAGTTACTGAAGACAGATAAATGATTGCAATTATAGATCCAGATCGCGTATGACGATCATGAAAGGAAGATAGAAAATGAAAATTACAAGAGAGATAAAAACAAGTAGTTCCGTGAAGAACTATACAGCCTATTTTCATATATCCTACTTATGTTAATTGCCTCTATCAAAATAAAAATTTAAGTTTGATTGCTTTAATAGATTCGTAGATATTGAGAACCGACTAAATATTGCGGATGGTCGCCATGTTGAATTTGTATATATGTAGGTCTTAGAGTTATGTACTGGTACATGAATATTATTGTGTACGTGTAGTATTCAAACTTCAATCTCATGATTAGGACACAAGAAGTAAAAAGGAGATTTTAAAATTTTACAAAGCTGCCATCTTATGGTTAGGGAACCAATTGAAAAAAAATGATGCCAGTGGATTAACATTTGTATTAGGATTTACTGTACCAAGTGTAACTGCACTCGGATGGTTAAATTGCGAGAAACGACCATGTGAATATTTAAAATTCGCGTCGCCGCCATGTTGGATTTGTGATCACCATGTTATTGAAAGTCCTATAAGTGAACTTATGTTCATAGCCCCTAAGAACATTAAAAAAATCATTTTGATTGCTGTAATAGATTCGTAGATATTGAGATCCATCTAAATATTTCGGATGGTCGCCATGTTGGATTGTTATATGTATAGGCCATAGAGTCATGTACCATTAAAGGAAAATTATTGCGTAGGTTCTTTATTCAAACTTTAACTTCAATCGCATGATTACGACACAAGAAATAAAACTTAATTTTTAAAATTCGCACAGCCGCCATCATGAGGTTATGTAAATAATTAAACTAAATTAGATACCAGTGCATTACAATGTGTATAAACATTTCCTGTACGAGATTTCATTGCGTTTGGAACATTAAATCGCGAGAAAGGTCTATTTAAAATTTTCAACTTCGCTTGGCCGCCATATTCGTTTTGTAGTTATAGATGAACTTATAGATGAACTTTCTGTAGTAGCCTTTATCTCCGTACAAAATTTCAGGGTGATACCGCTAACAGTTTCAGAGATATAGAATGCCGGTGAAATATTTCGCACAGCCGCCATCTTGAGGTTATGTAAACAATTGAACGCAGTTAGATGTCGGAGCATTACAATGTGTATAAACATATACTGTACCAAGTTTTATTGCGTTTGGTTGGTTAAATCGCGAGAAACGTCTATTTAAATGTCGCAAATTCGCTTGGCCGCCATGTTGGTTTTGTAGTTACCAGTTTTTCAAAAAACACATAGATGAAATTCTAGTAGTTCCCTTTATCTCTGTAAAGTATTCCAGGGTGATATCGGTAATAGTTTCGGAGATATTGAATGGTGGTGAAATATTTCGCACAGCCGCCATGTTGGACTGGTGAGACGTAACAAAATTTGAAGGGCACGGTCGGGGTCTCCTGGAATAGTGCTATGAACTTACCGACTATCATTGAAATCGCTCGAGCCGTTTATAAGTTATTAGGGGGGACACACACCATCACACACACCATCACACAGACAGACACACGGACCAAAGGCGATCTTATAAGCCTATTTTTTCATAAATGAAAATAGGCTAACAAGTGTGCTTTCTTTGAGAAGTCGATAGATGAGATATATGTGGGGATTTCTTTGTTGTTCTACTTTTAACCAGGCACGAAGAGCATAAAAAGGAGACACGTGTGAGGAAAAGTTTAAGGAGAAAATAAACCCAATGCAGGAATTTAAAGCTCATTGTTCAATAAAGAAGCCATTTTTCACAGGAGTGAGACAAGGTTGCGGTCTTTCCCCTCTCCTGTTCATAATATACAGTGTGGTCCACCCGCCCCTTATTATTTAGTTTTATGAAACCCAACTAACATCGCATTTCTCCCGATGGTCAATATTGCTCTGCGCTCTGACTGTGTGACGGCAGTAATTGGGTCATGGGTCTAGCAATGAAAAACCGACCTTAAACTTTTCCCCGCCAAATACTATGGCCCATTCAACTAACATATGACTTACTGCTCCTTGAAATAGCACACCTACATGTAATACGATCGAATTAATAGCTTACGCCACGTGATCTGTAATAGTAGAATGTTAAATTAACACCATAAACCTTGATTGAAGACTTTCAGATGGACTTAAACGTTTTAGGTGGGACGGCTACAGTAACTACAGCACGTTTAGCGTACGGTATCTACCATGTGTTGGTGGCTGAGAGGCTCACGCAAGTTGGTCACTAGTCGTGGCCGAGTGAGGTGCGTGTGTGCGCGCTGTGTGACCGCATTGGAAGAGTGTACGTTTCCTAATACCGGTGCTTCCGATAGTTCCACGGGTGTACTGACCTTCCGTGTGTCATTCGGACAATACTTTTTCAAGTAGTGTTCCAGATAGGACAACAAAACCAGAAACCCAGAAAACCCCGCTGAAAATCATGTCCGGATACCAGAGGAAAAACACCGTACGCTATCAATGGGACAGGCAGAGTTCTCGCCCCCACACCAGGAGAAATTCACCGCTGGATTAGCGATACCCTCCGGTTGACTGTCGACCAAGTAGAAGCCATCCAGTTAAATGCGCAAGAAAGAACCATGTACATCAAGGTAATCAGCATATCTACTTATCAGAAATTGCTAAATACTTTTGCAGCTCCTATTAAATTTCAGTATGACTCAGGCGAAATGACTAATGTTAAGCTCTCCACAGCGGATTCAAATTTTACCACAGTGCGTATATTTAATGTCCCACTCGAAGTACCCCCTGAAATTTTCAAATCCGTCCTGTCGAAATATGGCACTGTGCGTGACGTCAGGAAAGAACAATGGTCTTCTGCTTATCAGTTCCCGGTGTATAATGGAATACGTGCAGTCACTATGGAAATCAAACGAGATATCTCCTCCACTGAGACTTTTGGTGGCCATTCTAGCTATATATCGTATAATGGACAGAAACAGACCTATTTAATTTGCAATGCTAACACACATCTACGTATCAACTGCCCAAAGAAAATGATTCCCCTCGGTATAACTCCTACACAACAACGACGTGTCCAATACTCGGAAGTTGTGACACAGCAAACGTCACATGAAAACATGCTTATTGATCAGTCAGCTGGGACAACAGCAGAAGTGGCCTCGGACACACATGACGCAGTACTGGTACCTTGCACTGACCAGATCAGCGAGCCACAGAGTGCCCCTGTGCTATCGGCAACCTGTATAGCAGCCTTAGAACCAACTCTGCCGTCACTACAGGCTGCCACAGAAATTTTGTCTTCACTGCCCCCACCTTCTCTGGTACCTACCGACTCACTTAAGCAGGTTGATCGGGGATCTGAGAACGTATCTAAGAAGATTAAAACAAATGCCTCGATTGCCGTACTGTGCCCGTTTAGACCGGAGTCCGCACGACCACATATGCATTTTACCAATAATCAGTCAGCACGAGAATCAAAATATCCCGGAGCGCCAGATGGGTTAAAGCAAATCGCAAAAACGACATCAAATTTATAAAAATGCTTTGCTGATTTTTGGCTCAATGCAACAATAAGGATAGAAGGAGATTTAATTGGGTGAAACACATCTGGTAAAATTATCTCAGTTTATTTAAAGTTAAAATCTGACTGCAAGAATAATGCTCAAAGCATCAACATCCACGTGTGGCGATCCACACTCTTATTTACACACAATATACAGAATCTTCCAAACACATCTGACAATCTTTTTGAAAACACAAGTCCGATTGTTAGTCCTGTGGACTGTGTTCCAAAATTATTAACATTTTAACTCCAGTGCAAAATGAATTGTCCATACTGGAAATAACGTAGATCACTATTTGACTATTTACATGATATTAACACTCGTAGAATAAATGTTTATAGAATTTCTTAGACTTTCATTTGTTTTCCAGTTTTCAAAAATATATCGTTGAAACTATTATTATCATCGTAGCAACACAAATTATTAACACATATTAACAACATCTGAAAAGTATTTGACCATTGAGCATAGCATCGAAGAACTGTGCGAAGCACAACAACAATTAATTGTTCTTCTGACATTAAACATTCGAGAAGTGACTCGATTATGAACTTCAAGTTCCAAACAAAATATATGATTTCTGAATCATTAACTTGATCAATAAATGGTTGAACCATTCAACTATTAGATTTTCCACTTGGAATTATTATGAAAAAAATATTTATATTTATGGCCATTTCTAGCAACTTTCACAACTTGCAATTCTTCGACAGAATGCGGAAATTAGAATTGTAGTCTTATAATGAATTCATTTAGTTCATGGCACTAGGATTTGAAAATATCCTTCAAATTATTCGTGGTTAAAGAATTATTTTAAATTGGCAGTGGCCCATTCTACTATTTGTGTAAGAACACAATATTATAACAACAACAACAACGGCAAAGGTTTTCCTCTGAAGAAGAATAAACTACTATCATGACAAATCCGGGTTCTAGCAAAATCAAATTCTAAATGGAATTCGTAAACAAGGTTGAAATAAGAACTGATGGTTTCAAAGAAATAACCTTCGGGTTATTCATACGACGAAATGTGTGGCTCCAATACTCCTACTTATAAACCTGAGCCATCGAACCTGCTATTTGATTGATGCTCGAAAAAACCTTCATTCCTGCGACTTAACATGCGCACCTGGGAATGGCATTACAACTATTCCACACACATAAATTATCTTCCCAAAATTTATACAATAAATCAAGCCTCTGCTTGTTATCAACACTGGAAGATTAATAAACTTACAAGTTTATTTTATTTTACTATTCAGTTCAACCCGTGAATTTACCATACTTATGAAAAGCTTCATTTCACTTTCGAGTGTATTTACGTCATGATTTTATATAAATACAAAAATATCCTATTTGATACAAATATCAATTGCTTCCCGTTTCATGCCTCTCCGTGTTATATGAAACATATACTTTGCTCATTGCAAATATCAACTGTTCAACCAGAACTGAAATGTTGGTTGAATGCGGGCTTGCGCTAACCACTCTCCTTCGTAAAATCTCCTGTTCCATACTAGAAATGTTTCAACTACTTCATAGGCTCTTTCTCAATACATATGATTATTATAAAATATAATATCCAAGAATTATTTAGAAAAATTACGAAAATTATTATTATTATTATTAGTGGATTATTATTATTATTATTATTATTTCAAATATGTTTAATTATCATCTCATTATGTGAGAATCCACATGTTCGAACCTTCGAATATGGAAAAAATATCCATTCCTCAACAAAAATAAATTTAACTTTTACAGTTACATCGGCTGATTACCGTGATTTCCCAAAAATATGAAAAATTCAAATAAATGCTCAAAATGCTCGGTCATCGATCCTAAACTGTTTTGAGTGCTGAAAATGCTCAGAATAAATCTAACAAGTCTTGCGTAAATCATTACAAGCTTTAAATACGACGAAAAAAATGTGTTGGTCATCTGCAGAAAAAATAGTTTGTTCCAATTAGCTAAGCATAATATAATTCAAATGTGGCTTACATTTCTTGATGTTCTTGAAGTGTAGTAAACCTGGTCTATACCAGATTTATCCGTAGACATGCCCTAGCGGACAAGCACGTATAATCCTTGTATCGGCCGCCATTGTAGACCCACAAATCGTCTAGTCAGACATAGTGGTAGTATTCTTCGACGTTTTAAATGACTGTGGTTCCATTTTAATATGGGCTTCTAACAAAGCCATAACAGTTTGTTTGAAAAGGGTCAGATCTAAGCGATCTCTTCTTAAATGTGCCAGTTGTAACCTAACTCACTGTAATCTCATCAGTACAAGAAAAACGTTGACAGTCTAAGCAGTTAACGGCTGTTCTGAAGATCGTTCCCTGGGCATGGTTTATTAAAATCACCATCTGCCATGCGCTAAGCAACCTGCAGTTTCCCTTGCGTAGACTAATGAACGCCACCGTTATAGACTATTCTTCAATGTACTGACCGATCGAAGTGGTTAAATAGTTACAAAATATGAAACTGACTTTAAATGGATCTAAACATCCAAGTATTAATTTACTATTGGACTGTGACAAATACTAATTTTCTAGACCAAGTCTAGCATATGTCCTTTAGGAAATATAAATATTTCCACCAATGTCTGTAGAAAAACAATCACCTCAGTGATTCTCCTCACCAGAAACTTACTAAGTTCCAACTCGTTTGCGCAGCACTTCTCGTGACTATCACGATTTGAAAAGTACTTCTTCGTAGACGCGGCAACCATGTGCCTTGGCTCAGCGTAGACGCAACTTGTTCGCCAAGTGCTTGTGATGAAGTGAGCTAACTAAGCCTGCTCCAGCTTGCTTTTATACAAAAACGGTCAGGGTCACGCGTCATCGCCTGATATCTAAAAATCCTCATATCTCTTGAATCCCTGGTCCGATTTACTTGATATTAATTGCATTCTCTTTCATTTGGCCGTGCCAGTAATCTGATCCCAGTCTCAAGTCTCTGCTCCATAGTTAACTATTTAATCAATAAATAGTCTCCACCTCTGCGGTTACTCGCTACGTCATTTACCATCCAACTATCGGTAATTTCCTTCGAAAGGCTTCGAGAAGCAATGTAGCGCGATATTCAAATATCCGAACTTTCAAACGCTGCTACAGCCTTTCCCTTGATATCTAGGTGTCTGAAACTTGGAATACCCATTCCTAGATTTGGGCACATCCACCCCACACCTAGCAAAAAATAAAAATTGAAAAATTTTTATTTTTCCTATCTACACATTAAATTATCTGGTTCTTGAATAATAGATCTTCAAATTCGAAGCATTATAAGTTCCCACGATGTTACCAGTTCGTGTATTAGCTACTTCATAGCTTCCATTATTGTTTACTTCCACAATATTCAAACTCTTTAATTTTACCATTCCCCCGGGATTGTTGTGTTCCCGATGGACCTGGATCATTGGGCCTCTGCTCCACAAATTGTAAGGTATCTTGGTGTCTTGCTTCCAAATTTTTCCTCGTGTCCTTGTTAAACTCTTCATTGGACTGACGAGTCTCTACATTCCCTCTGTTATTATAGTTATTACCATAGGATCTCCTTTCCTGGTACCTTCCTTGAGTATCACGTGGTCTTCTCCATCGAGTGTTGTATCGATTACCACCATCTGGTCTTGCATATGGTTTGTAACTGTATCTGTTACGGTATTGGTTCCATCCTCTCGTATTGGAATCTTCCCTCGGCGATTTCTCTTCTCGCTCCTCTCGAATCTCTCGAGGTGTCTGAGAATAACTGTCAGCCATAACAGCATACACAGCGTTATTACTCTTTACTCCCTTCTGATGGAAGAATTGAGCGTTTGTATGATCCAGCTTCTGCAATACTTCATCAAACTGTTCCATATTGTAGATATCAGCAGCGATCAAAGTCCTCTGGACGTCTGCTGGAAATTGACGTATCAATGCAGTAATCAACTCGTTATCTGGCATTGGCGGATCTAAATGTTGGAGTTTAGACAGCTGTCCAGAAAAGTATGTAGAGTATCGAGTAGGTTGTGACGTCGAGAATCTCTTCGAATACAACTCTGCTCTAACTTGCTGTTGGGTTTCAGGGGACCAAAACTTCTTCAATAACCCACGAGAAAACTCTTCAAAAGTATTTAGAGTGGATCTAAATGCTCTAAACCACAAAAGTGCGGGACCTTCCAAGAACTTCCCTATTACCCTGATCTGTCTTTCTTTAGGGATCTTAGAATCTTTCAGGTAATCACCTGCTTCTCTCAGAAATTCCACGGGTGTTACAGAATCTCGCCCTGAAAATTTAGAAGGCTTGTCTTCTATATTCTTAAACACAGTTATGGGGTTGGATTGAAATACTGTCCTGACCTCATCCTGTCTATCAGTCTCTCTAGCTCCTCCTAGATTTATCTGTATCTGTTCCTTTCCCCTTACATTCGGCATTTTCAAAAGATGATCAGACTGTTTCTCATCCTTTATTTGAGTTTTCATAGCCTCAAGTTCCTTCTGGTTTTCTTCTGCCATCTTCTTGATTGCTTCAGTCTCCTTACAATTGTCTTTAACATCAATGGATATCTGGTTCATAACAGCCTCATGACTTTTCAATGACCCTGTCATATCTGATATGTCCTTCTGAGTTGATTGAATATCTTTGGCAATTACTTCAATGTGGGATGACAAAGATTCCCTAATCTCCTTGATTCCCTCTTGATTTTCCAGCTTGAGTGTGTCTTTAATTTCATTGACAACTGTGGTTTTAATCTCAGTTTGCAATTCACTAATCACACCTTCTCTTATTTCTCCCATGACAAGTTCCTTGAATTGTTCCGTTAAACGCTGAACAACTAGAATTCCCATCTCGTTACTCTCCTTCTTCACTCTGACTTCCAGGTTGACCATGTCTTCACCAACTTTCCTAAGACCATGTTCTATCCTATCAGCTAAGCTTTGGGATCGAAGATCGGCATCGCGAAATTTATCGTCCATTAAACTAGCGTTAGTAGCTAACGAAGTTTCGAGCTCATGTGTTTTATCGCATAATTTATTCATTTTACTTTCAAGTGTCATTTTCAAAATTTCAGAATTCTCTTTAAATTTACTTTCCATTGAATTAAATTTACTGTTTAAATTTTCTTTCAAATTACCCTTTAAAGAATCAGAACTTTCTTTAAGTTTATCATTCAAATTTTCTCTAAGTTTATTTTCTAAAGAATCAGAATTTTTTTTAAGTTTTTCATCTAAACTGTCTTTCAAATTATCAGAATTTTCTTTAAGTTTATTTTCTAAAGAATCAGAATTTTCTTTAAGTTTTTCATTTAAACTTTCTTTCAAGTTATCTTTTAATTTATTTTCTAAAGAATCAGAATTTTCTTTAAGTTTCCTTTCTAAAGCCTCAGTATTTTCTTTCATAATGGCTGCTACTCGCAGTCCAGCCTCTTTCGAACTCTCCTCCAAACTCCTCATCATTCTCATCATTTCTTCCATAATTTCAATTATTCAAAACTTAGGGGTATACAACAGTGGCAAACACAAGCTTATAACTAGAACAAGAAATATGAATAGCTAATTGGAACACTATAATAAAATGAGATTTGTCCTAATATCGACGTGATGGAAAAACAAAATTCTTTACTTTTACGAATTACATTTACCACAATATCACAAGAAAAATATAAAAGTTCTCAAATATCCTCCACCTGGATTCTAATAATGTGTATCTCCAGTCATCGAACGTTTACTACTGAATTTACTTGACGCCCTAATGGTTAAGCCATTATCAAAAATAATCAAACCCATTCTAATTATTAACCAAGTTAAATTTTTAATTTTCCCACTAATTGGGTTTCCTACTAATTTATTCATCCAAACCAGACATCTCTCAACTCCCAAAATATTTCTATAAAAATTATCACAATTTCAAATCGGCATGCGATTGACCATGTCTAAATCGGGACCCACGTTCGAAGCCATTTCTCTCTCTATCTTATTTTATGTGCCCGTTTAGACCGGAGTCCGCACGACCACATATGCATTTTACCAATAATCAGTCAGCACGAGAATCAAAATATCCCGGAGCGCCAGATGGGTTAAAGCAAATCGCAAAAACGACATCAAATTTATAAAAATGCTTTGCTGATTTTTGGCTCAATGCAACAATAAGGATAGAAGGAGATTTAATTGGGTGAAACACATCTGGTAAAATTATCTCAGTTTATTTAAAGTTAAAATCTGACTGCAAGAATAATGCTCAAAGCATCAACATCCACGTGTGGCGATCCACACTCTTATTTACACACAATATACAGAATCTTCCAAACACATCTGACAATCTTTTTGAAAACACAAGTCCGATTGTTAGTCCTGTGGACTGTGTTCCAAAATTATTAACATTTTAACTCCAGTGCAAAATGAATTGTCCATACTGGAAATAACGTAGATCACTATTTGACTATTTACATGATATTAACACTCGTAGAATAAATGTTTATAGAATTTCTTAGACTTTCATTTGTTTTCCAGTTTTCAAAAATATATCGTTGAAACTATTATTATCATCGTAGCAACACAAATTATTAACACATATTAACAACATCTGAAAAGTATTTGACCATTGAGCATAGCATCGAAGAACTGTGCGAAGCACAACAACAATTAATTGTTCTTCTGACATTAAACATTCGAGAAGTGACTCGATTATGAACTTCAAGTTCCAAACAAAATATATGATTTCTGAATCATTAACTTGATCAATAAATGGTTGAACCATTCAACTATTAGATTTTCCACTTGGAATTATTATGAAAAAAATATTTATATTTATGGCCATTTCTAGCAACTTTCACAACTTGCAATTCTTCGACAGAATGCGGAAATTAGAATTGTAGTCTTATAATGAATTCATTTAGTTCATGGCACTAGGATTTGAAAATATCCTTCAAATTATTCGTGGTTAAAGAATTATTTTAAATTGGCAGTGGCCCATTCTATTATTTGTGTAAGAACACAATATTATAACAACAACAACAACGGCAAAGGTCTTCCTCTGAAGAAGAATAAACTACTATCATGACAAATCCGGGTTCTAGCAAAATCAAATTCTAAATGGAATTCGTAAACAAGGTTGAAATAAGAACTGATGGTTTCAAAGAAATAACCTTCGGGTTATTCATACGACGAAATGTGTGGCTCCAATACTCCTACTTATAAACCTGAGCCATCGAACCTGCTATTTGATTGATGCTCGAAAAAACCTTCATTCCTGCGACTTAACATGCGCACCTGGGAATGGCATTACAACTATTCCACACACATAAATTATCTTCCCAAAATTTATACAATAAATCAAGCCTCTGCTTGTTATCAACACTGGAAGATTAATAAACTTACAAGTTTATTTTATTTTACCATTCAGTTCAACCCGTGAATTTACCATACTTATGAAAAGCTTCATTTCACTTTCGAGTGTATTTACGTCATGATTTTATATAAATACAAAAATATCCTATTTGATACAAATATCAATTGCTTCCCGTTTCATGCCTCTCCGTGTTATATGAAACATATACTTTGCTCATTGCAAATATCAACTGTTCAACCAGAACTGAAATGTTGGTTGAATGCGGGCTTGCGCTAACCACTCTCCTTCGTAAAATCTCCTGTTCCATACTAGAAATGTTTCAACTACTTCATAGGCTCTTTCTCAATACATATGATTATTATAAAATATAATATCCAAGAATTATTTAGAAAAATTACGAAAATTATTATTATTATTATTAGTGGATTATTATTATTACTATTATTTCAAATATGTATTATTATCATCTCATTATGTGAGAATCCACATGTTCGAACCTTCGAATATGGAAAAAATATCCATTCCTCAACAAAAATAAATTTAACTTTTACAGTTACATCGGCTGATTACCGTGATTTCCCAAAAATATGAAAAATTCAAATACATGCTCAAAATGCTCGGTCATCGATCCTAAACTGTTTTGAGTGCTGAAAATGCTCAGAATAAATCTAACAAGTCTTGCGTAAATCATTACAAGCTTTAAATACGACGAAAAAAATGTGTTGGTCATCTGCAGAAAAAATAGTTTGTTCCAATTAGCTAAGCATAATATAATTCAAATGTGGCTTACATTTCTTGATGTTCTTGAAGTGTAGTAAACCTGGTCTATACCAGATTTATCCGTAGACATGCCCTAGCGGACAAGCACGTATAATCCTTGTATCGGCCGCCATTGTAGACCCACAAATCGTCTAGTCAGACATAGTGGTAGTATTCTTCGACGTTTTAAATGACTGTGGTTCCATTTTAATATGGGCTTCTAACAAAGCCATAACAGTTTGTTTGAAAAGGGTCAGATCTAAGCGATCTCTTCTTAAATGTGCCAGTTGTAACCTAACTCACTGTAATCTCATCAGTACAAGAAAAACGTTGACAGTCTAAGCAGTTAACGGCTGTTCTGAAGATCGTTCCCTGGGCATGGTTTATTAAAATCACCATCTGCCATGCGCTAAGCAACCTGCAGTTTCCCTTGCGTAGACTAATGAACGCCACCGTTATAGACTATTCTTCAATGTACTGACCGATCGAAGTGGTTAAATAGTTACAAAATATGAAACTGACTTTAAATGGATCTAAACATCCAAGTATTAATTTACTATTGGACTGTGACAAATACTAATTTTCTAGACCAAGTCTAGCATATGTCCTTTAGGAAATATAAATATTTCCACCAATGTCTGTAGAAAAACAATCACCTCAGTGATTCTCCTCACCAGAAACTTACTAAGTTCCAACTCGTTTGCGCAGCACTTCTCGTGACTATCACGATTTGAAAAGTACTTCTTCGTAGACGCGGCAACCATGTGCCTTGGCTCAGCGTAGACGCAACTTGTTCGCCAAGTGCTTGTGATGAAGTGAGCTAACTAAGCCTGCTCCAGCTTGCTTTTATACAAAAACGGTCAGGGTCACGCGTCATCGCCTGATATCTAAAAATCCTCATATCTCTTGAATCCCTGGTCCGATTTACTTGATATTAATTGCATTCTCTTTCATTTGGCCGTGCCAGTAATCTGATCCCAGTCTCAAGTCTCTGCTCCATAGTTAACTATTTAATCAATAAATAGTCTCCACCTCTGCGGTTACTCGCTACGTCATTTACCATCCAACTATCGGTAATTTCCTTCGAAAGGCTTCGAGAAGCAATGTAGCGCGATATTCAAATATCCGAACTTTCAAACGCTGCTACAGCCTTTCCCTTGATATCTAGGTGTCTGAAACTTGGAATACCCATTCCTAGATTTGGGCACAGTACCAACCCCGAAGAATCAAACTTGTTCTACAAACGTTCCCGCAGCTGTGAAAAAGAAACAAAATCTTCATTCTACGTCATCTAGGGACCCACGAACGCTCTCAAACGCTGACAGCCGGCCTATGAATGGCAGTCAGAAGGAACTATCTCAACCTAATTTGACATAGTGCACCAGTATATTTCTCACCTGTGTCTTTTTTTTCTCGAGTCCACCTTTCAGTACCGGTATGTCTAGCACAGCTTTTATACTTCTCTTAATGGCGCAATTTCTCACTGTGGCCACTGTTGGTGTATTCTTGGAATACACGGTACGAGAGAATATAATTTTTAATGCTCTTTGCATGTTCATTTCTTCCTTTTTTTAATCAAACACCAACAGTGATCTTCTATTTTCTCTTTGTTGGTCATGTCTCTTATGTTCTTTGTGAGTCTGTTCTAGATATATATGTTCCATGACCCACCTAGCGTCATCTAGCAGCGAATCTCAGAAGCTCCTCAATTCTTCCTGGTGCAAGAGGACTTCCTTATCCATCTGGCCACCAGTTCTCGTTGCCATCGCCAGCTATTATCTCCGTGATCAAGAGAACTTCGTCTACTCTTTCAACCACCAGGCTGTGCTAGTATCGCCTGCTATCAACTCTTTGAAGACCATTTACTCAAGAGAATTTAAGTTTACAATATTGGTCATGCTTATATGTTTTCCTTTTGTCTCCTACCCCCACTCTTTTCCTTTCCTTGGACCCTCCGCGCTTCGCTGAGTGGGTCTCACTTGTAAGTCGGCAGTTGACTTGGTCAGTCAAGGCTCAACCAGAGCCAGTCTCCTCAAACCAAGAGGCACTCTCTACATTCTACGCCATGTTGGCACATTAAGTATTCGTCAAAGGGAACTTCACCTTCGACATGCAACCAAGATAAGTACAGACTTAAGGTTTTAACCTCATCTTCATCAGTTTTATTATCTACATGCTTTTATTGATCATTTTATAGACAGCGTGAGATTACTTATTTGGGGCGGTAATCATTCTTCGCTGGATTTGCCATGTTGGGCTTTTGTCTGTCTAAGCCAACCTTAATAGAAAATAGCTTTTCTTAAGCTATTTAAATGAGAGATCTTCTCACAACGTGGGATATTATCTAATACCCGCTGTCCATAAAATATTAAGCTCGTTCCACCGCTGGATTAACTTTGGCCCCATTCTTCTATTAGGATTGTTCTGGAACCTTCCAGATCCTGTACTTTATCTACAAGTCTTGCCGTCATGTATTTTTCACTCACTTGTGAGAATACTATTGAAAATTGAAGAATCTTCCTTCGAAATTAAAGCTCAATAGCTAATTTTCTTCCACCTTTGGAATGTTCTATGGCGCATTTAATTGTAATACACAACTTTCTCAAGCAATAGACTTTCGCCTATCTAGTGCTACCAGTTCTTTTTCATCATTGCAATAACTTTCTTTGCCATAAACGTTCGTGTTACTACAGTGAACTTTTCATCCATTTAACAGACTATAGTAATAACTAGTGCTTATTTGACTTTTCTACCGCGTCGCGATCGTCCGTTTACCTTAAATAAGGCCATGAACATTGATCCTAAATCCCAATTGATCTTTCCTAAACCTTCTACTAACAAACCATATTAATAAAATTGTAACTCTAGATCATTTTCAATGAGGTGTCACTCTAAAGACGTGCCCTCCCACCTTTGCTTATATCTTATTAATTAAGTTCTGCATAACCACGTGTTTCATACACGGTTCAAGCTTACATTGTTTCTCCCTTATAATCAGGGAATACAATTCTTTCAACTCAGGAGTGAGTTATTTCTAGGTTTCACGAAAGGGAAACTTGCCCCATTTGTCTCGCGATTCCTAATTAAACATAGGAAGTCTAGAACCTTCCTTTTGACTTTCTCTTCAGGTTTCACAGTAAGTGACCTGCCCTCTTTTGTATAATTGTAATAAAAGTAATTCTGCACAAAATAATATAAGAAGTTATAGGAACTTCTATCTTATTCTTCATGTTTTTCTTATTGTTATTTTCGAAGTGGTTACATTCTCTAGAATGTTTCCTCAGAAATTTCTTATAGTACACACCTTGTACTCTATTTATTGTTAAACTTTAATCACCTTAATTGTCTTTAAATTTTGAATTTTTATCTTCGCTCTTTTAAATCCTTGCTAGGATTTTATAAAGGTTTGAAACCTAATAAATTGTTAATTGCCTGGAGCAAACTTTAAATGTTAGGAGGTCTGCGACCCCAAATTGTTACTAAAAATTGAAACTATATACTTGTCAAATTTATTAGACTTTTTTGCATTGTTAAATAAATTCAAACTTTCCTTTTCGACTCATCATTTCTCTAATACAACGGTTAGGCAAGATCCTGTCTTCCTTGGCTCTTCCTACTCAATGCCATTAAATCTATTGATAGGGCTTTCACCACTCGTTGCATTTGAGCAAGAACTCTTAGTGGTAATCTCGTTAAAGTTTCTCTTAGCTTTAATAGCTAATTCTAACCGGCCAGTAAGGCAAGTGCAGCTCGCTACGCCAGCTATCTGCTTGTGGAAATCCTCTCCGAAAACTTATGGTTGGTTTTCCAAAAGATAAGTATTTCTCTTTGTCTAAACTTGTAGCCGGCTCCTTGCTGAGTAAAAGCTTAGCCATTTCCAAATGCAACTATTGGTTCACTTACCAAAATTACTCCCCAAGGTATATTTTTTTTATCACAATCCTTCTTGGAAGCACTTGGTCGCTTTTTAGAAACTCCACAACTTCGAAAACTGGAAATATCAAAATCGATGCAAATTATTGGCATTCTTCGAATTACTTGGTCAAGAAAGAATTCCTTTGAAGAGATCTACAATAAGTCTGTTACTCTTGCCAGACCATCACCCTTCCCCATAGTGCGCATATGCATGCTTGAGAGGGAATACGCGAAAGCCATTCTCTTGCAAACCGCCCAAGTCCTAGCTGCGGTTCCCGTTAGCTTCGACCAGGTCCTTACCCACTTTAGGTATCAGAGAACGGATTTGCAGTGGCAACCGCCTCTAAGTGTATTTAAAGTTAAATTTACAACTTTTGTGGGACTCTCCTCCCATCTTTTTATCCTTTTTCTCCAGTCCGAAACCCACCTCCTTTTCTTTATCATATTCCCTTGGTGGTTAGGTTATTCCTCAGTCAATAATCTACCCAACTGTGAATATCAATGTAATAGAATGCCCTCTGAAATTTCAACTGTTGGAGAGATTCCTTCGAGATGCAGACATTGACATTGCCTTCATTCAAGAAGTTGCTATACCCTGTTTGCTCATATCTGCCTTCTACAAACAATACATCAATACCGGTACTACGAATAGAGGGACCGGATTCCTCATAAGACATGATATACCACTCAAAGGTGTGCTATGTCATCCATCAGGACGCATAATATCTGGACACATAAACAATACCACCTTGATAAATGTATATGCCCCATCCGGGTCCAATAAACGTGTGGAACGGAAAATGTTCTTTCAACAGAGTATACTGCCTCATCTGCACGACGTTAAGGAAAAACTTATTCTTGCAGGGGATTTCAATTGTATTCAACGCCCAGAGGATTCCTCTAGTCCATACCAAGGTGTCAACCCGGCTCTCAGGACCCTTCTTACCTCCCTACACCTCATTGATGCTGTGGATAGTTTAAGGGTGCCCCTGCCCCATTACACCTGTATAAGTCACAACTCCTCATCACGAATTGACCGCATCTACATTTCCCAGGATCTTATCCAGCCTAGACGATATGAAGTGATACCTGCCAGTTTCACTAACCATCATGCAGTCGTATGTACAATCTCTTACCCCCATCCCATATTTCACATAGGAAGAGGTTATTGGAAACTGAATTGCTCGCTGTTACTGGAGGAGGAATGCCAAAATATTTTCAGACAACACTGGACTCGATGGGTCCAACAAAAATGCATCTTTCGCGACTGTGCAGACTGGTGGGATATTTTAGTTAAACCAGGGATCCGCCGCGTCTTTAAGAACATATCCTACCAACGAGGTCGGGAAAGACCGGATACAGTTGAATTTTATTATCGAGTTCTTCGCCAGCTCCAACAAAGATCTGATGCTGGGGAGCGTATGTATGACCAGATTCGGGAAGTTAAAACCAAGCTCCTGTCTCTACAGCAACGAACGCTCGCTCATATAAACGTGGCTTTAAAATATCGTACAGTGCTCCCGGACGAAAGTGCAAGTGTATACCATATCGCCAAAGGACAACGTGAGCGGCAACGTAAATATATCCACCGCCTCCGCACCAGTACTGGAAGTGTCGTCACCTCCCCTGACGCTATACGTAGTGAAATATCATTATTTTATCAACGGTTCTACGCTAAGGCTCCAATTGATCCACAGCAGGTGACCCTATTGCTTTCATCTTGCAGTACCCAACTATCTCCGGACAACAAAACTCTGCTCAGCGCGGATATTACGGATGAAGAGATACACTCTGTGGTTAAGCACCTCCCAAATAACCGCTCACCTGGCATTGATGGACTGCCATATGAACTGTATAAACACTTCTGGCCTCTCATTGGCAAAGAATTTTGTCACGTCTTGCGTACCATTCTCCAACGTCGTGCTCTTTGTCAATCACATCACGAGGGTACCATAGTCCTCATACCAAAAACATCCTCTCCCATGGCAGTTGGTGACTTCCGACCAGTTACTCTGCTCTGCAGTGATTATAAAGTCCTTACCAAAGTACTTGCATGCCGATTGAAGACTGTTCTACATGATATCATTGGTGATGAACAATGTTGCAGTATTCCTGGAAGAACTCTGTTAACAAACTTAGCGATACTACGGGACCTACACCTAAAAGCCGAAATGCTCCCCACTGAGCCAATGAGTTTTCTCACCTTAGATCTTGATAAAGCTTTCGACCGCATCAGTCATGAATACTTGTACATGGTCTTGCAACACTTTGAATTTCCTGCAATCCTTATTGACTACATTAGTATGATAAATTGTAATGCTACGTCTCGAGTGCTCGTCAACGGTTTTCTTTCCCCTCTGATTCCAATACAACGATCAGTTAGGCAAGGATGTCCCCTTTCCATGCTACTTTTTGTCATTGGCCTTGAACCGTTCATTCGGACTACCCGGGTGAAGCTACAGGGTTACAAACTGTCCACACATGTTTTTGGCATGTGCGCCTATGCTGATGACGTATCAATATTGATCCGCAATAATGAAGACATCTCCCACATCGATAGCGTCCTTCAGATCTACCATATCGCCTCTGGAGCACAATCAAACCCCCCAAAAAACTGCTTTGCTTCCGCTCAATACTAACTCCGTGATTACCCAACAGCCCTGGTTCCGGATAGTAAATGAGGTGAAAATTCTTGGCATTACCTGGAAGCAATCGCTTCTGGACACAGTGCAAGCAAACTGGACTAAGGTCATTGCCAAAGTTAGGGGAGTGCTGATCCAATTTGGTCAAAGAAACCTCAATATAGTGCAACGGGTCATGGTCCTCAACGTGTTTGCGCTCTCTAAAATATGGTATGTCGCACAACGTTTCCCACTTCCCAAAATGTTTGAGAGCCAATTGGCAAAATATACAGGTTGGTTTATATGGCAAGGATTTTTGTTCCGAGTACAACGGGAACAGTTGTATCTCCTATCCCGGCAAGGCGGGCTAGGGCTAACAGCTCATGGCATGAAACGCCGTGCACTCCTCTGCAAGAACGATATCACCATCCTTTCCCAACATGACACTTTTACGAAAGCGCTATACAAAGATATTCGAAACACAGCCCGTGGTTGTGATAGAGCTTTGCCGAAGATATTTAGGGACCATCAACAGCACCTTCTGGAAACTGTTCGCCAAATGCCTTCAGGGACTGTTCCAACGACGAAAAGTATTTATAACTTGTTGCGGCAAGTGGTACACTCCAAACCGCGAATCGAGGCCACCACCCTCTACGTCCATTGGCCCACTGTTTGGAAAAATTTTGGGGCTATGGCCATTTCTTCTGCTGTACACTCCTAGGTTTTTATCTTCCTCAACGATCTCATACCATCCGCTCTACGGCGATATACCATCCGTCTTGAAGCTTACCCATGGTGTACTATATGTGGTCAAACTGATACGGCGATACACCGCTTCACATCATGCACGCGAGTTGCCTCCACGTGGCTGTGGTGTAAGGGAAAAGTATGTCAACTATTAAATGTGCCCACGGATGACCTTGATGACAGGAAGTTGATTCGCTTGTCGGTGACCGCCTTCCCCCAAATTAAACAGACTGCCATTGTGTGGATAATGGGCCAATATGTACACTTCGTGATGGACAATGATCAACATTTCTCGTTCCTGGATCTCAGGTATCACCTGCAGAAAGAGCGTTGGAAGCTTAGTGAAAGTGGACAATTGTACGATAAATATGGACACTATCTGGATTTTCTTGTGATGTAATAGTATGGTATTTATCATATCTGAAAATTCTGTAATTCTGTAAAGAGCTAATAAAAAAAAAAGAGGCTTAAAGCCTGACCGTACGTGGAGGGCGCGAGCGGGTAGAATGTTGCTTCGAATCCTGTAGTAGGCATAAGCCCACATTCCATTTTAGTCGGGATGTTACTACATTACCACATTTATTGCCTTACGGCATATTTTTGTGAAGAGTACGTTGAATTATGATGATTTATAATGAGAATACGATCGAATTGGTACGTTATGCCACGTGACCTGTAATGGCAGAAAATTAAAAAACTTGCATGAATATTAACGTAACATATCGAAGTGTTGCTCCGGAGGTCCGGGTTCGATTCCCAGCTCTGCCAAGAAATGTAATACTTGTCTGAGGGCTGAAATTGGGTACACGTAGCCTCGTGAAGCAAATATGAGAAGTGGGTTCGATTCCCACCTCAGTCTCCCTGGAAATGGTTTTCCGTGGTTTCCCCACTTCTACTCCGGCCAAATTCCGGGACGGATTCTATCTTAAGGCCACGGCCGCCCCTTACCAATCCTTAATTGCAAATACACACATCATTACAAGCCCGCAATGACTCAGGCTATCAGACAAATTCTACACACACACACAAGTAAACGGGGCTAAATGACCGCGATGTTCTAGCACCCCAAATTAAACAAAACAACAACATATCGAAGGATATTCTGATCGCCAGTGCTTGCATCGAAGTATACGTATTCCTTAGAAATTCCCATGGTATTGTGTGTCTGTCTGTGTGTGACTGTGTGTCTGTCTCTGTGTGTGTGTGTACTCTGAATGTCTGCCCACTTATCAATTCGAACACGGTGAAACTGAATTGAACGAAATTTGGTACAGAGCTAGAACTAGCA
The DNA here is from genome assembly GCA_946902985.2 of Meconema thalassinum. Taxonomy (NCBI): domain Eukaryota; kingdom Metazoa; phylum Arthropoda; class Insecta; order Orthoptera; family Tettigoniidae; genus Meconema; species Meconema thalassinum. The sequence goes on along the minus strand of OX336390.1, from coordinate 263,463,766 downwards.
AACGGCACCTCAGTGTCATGTTTTATATCGCCGCCATCTTGACGGAAACGTAATGGCGGCCACCCAAATGTTCAAAGCTTAAATCAAATTATGAATAACCTAATCATCTGATCTCCACCAAATTTTGCAACAACATATATTTATATGGCGAGCGTCTTTTGACTAAACTATAAGGTAATCAGCCCAATAGTTTGCAGATAGCGGCCATGTATGTGTGCAAATCGTTTCCCCCTATCAATTCAAACACGGTGAACCCGAATTGAACTATATTTGGTACAGAGGTAGCACTAGCAAAGGACACCTCAGTGTCATGTTTATATCGCCGCCATCTTGACGAAAACGTAATGGCGGCCTCCCAAATGTCAAAAGCTTAAATAAATTACGACCAACCTATTAATCTGATCTCTACCAAATTTTGTAACAACATACCTTTATGTTGGAAGCATATTTTGACCAAACTACAAGATCATCAGCCCAACAGTTTGCATATGGTGGCCATGTATGTGTGCAAATCGATTCCCCCTATCAATTCAAACAGGGTCAAATCGAATTGAACGAAATTTGGTACAGAGGTAGCACTAGCGTAGAACACCTCAGTGTCATGTTTTATATCGCCACCATCTTGACCGAAACGTAATGGTGGCCATCCAAATGTTGAAAGCTTGAATCAAATTACGACTAACTTAATCATCCCATCTCTACCAAATTTTGCAACAACATATACTTAATTTTGCAACAACATATACTTGTATGGCGAGCGACGTTTGACTGAACTACAAGGTCATCAGCCCATTAGTTTGCAGATGGCGGCCATGTATGTGTGCAAATTGATTTCCCCTATCAATTCAAACGCGGTGAAACCGAATTGAACGAAATTTGGTGCAGAGGTAGCACTAGCAAAGGGCACTCCAGTGTCATGTTTTATATTGCCGCCATCTTGACGAAAATGTAATGGCGGCCATCCTAATGTTAAAAGCTTGAATCAAATTACGACCAACTTAATAATCTGATCTCTACCGAATTTTGCAAAAACATACCTTTATGTATAGAGAATCTTTTGACCACACTACAAGGTCATCGGGCTAATAATTTATGGATAGCGGCCATGTATGTGTGCAAATCGATTCCCCCTATCTTTTCAAACACGGTGAAACCGAATGGAACGAAGTTTGGTACATAGGTAGCACTAGCAAAAGCCACCTCAGTGTCATGTTTTATATCGCCGCCATCTTGACGGAAACGGAATAACGGCCACCCAAATGTTTTATTCTTAAATCAAATTACGACCAACCTAATCATTTGATCTCTGCCAAATTTTTCAACAACATACCTTTTTGTGGCAAGCATCTTTTGACTGAACTACAAGGTCATCAGCCCAATAGTTTGCTGATAGCGGCCATGTATGTGTGCAAATCGATTCCCCATATCAATTTCAACAAGCTACTACAACCAACATTCAATTATACTCCTTGAAAAGGACAAAGAGTTATAACAATACCCATGCATTTAGGAGAAAGTATGCTATACGTTCTTTACCGAACATCTTGTTTTGTTATTAAATTTTAACAAAAAGTCTTAGCATATCTTTGGGCCCGTATCACACGACACTCTCTGGTAAGGAAGCTGCTGTGATCGCTGGTACAAAATCCTGTATGATTCTGTTCTCTTCGTCAGTACACCTGCTTGTATGACCGAAGTGTATCACACGTTAACATTTTGTATGCTAAGTTGAATGAAATATAACCGAAGGGCTGTCGTTTGAGGGCATTATTTGCAGTTCTTTCGCCTTATTAACCCAAAGCGGTCGCGAAACTTGCTTTATGTAAATTAGAAAACATGCCAGGTACTGAATGAATGCATTCCAATCAATATTTAAGATCTAAATGTAATAATTGAGGATTTTACCATACGCGTTAATAAGAAGCACAACAAAAACCTCCGGAGTGTGTTGGAAATGTGTGCAAGTGTTATTGCGCCCGCTCGCTCTTTCGAAGATCCCGGGTTCAAGACTATCCAACGGCAGATTTTTAAATACTTTTAACTATTTTATTATACCCTCCCTACCTCGTACAGCAAGATTTCAACTTGGTTTTGTTCACATTATCTACGAAGTCGATAGGGAAAGTTATTTTCTTGTCTCATTTAAATGGTTATTTTCCCTAAATTCTGTTCAAAACCAGGGATTGATACTATTCGTTATAATTATTATTATGTCGCCTCCGTAGCGTAGCGGTCAGCATGGTTAGCTGCCGCCCCGGAAGTCCTGGGTTCGATTCCTGGCTCTGCCACGAAATTTGAAAAGTGGTACGAGGACTGGAACGGGGTCTACTCAGCCTCGGGTGGCCCAAATGAGTAGAGGGGGTTCGATTCCCCCTCAGCCATCCTCGAAGTGGTTTTCCGTGGTTTCCCACTTCGTCTTCGGGCAAATGCCGGGATGGTACCTTCTTCAAGGCCACGGCCGCCTCCTTCCCTCTTCCTTGTCTATCCATCCTAACCATCCCTTACCTTCCCTTCGCTTTGCAGGTGAGGCCGCCTGGGCGAGGTGCCAATCCCACCTTTACCAGTTGTATCCCTTCCGATTCGATGTTCCCAGCTCTAGGACACTTCCCGTAGAGGCGGTAGTGGTGAGCTCCCTCGCTGAGTCCGTGGGTTCCACCAACCTGGAGGGTAAACGACTAAAAAAAATATATATATTTTATTTTTTTAGGTTAGGTTTTACCACAGACTCAGTGAGGGATCCCATCATTACCGCCTCTACTGGCAGTGTCCTGGAGCTTGAAACATCTCGTCTGGGGGATACAACTGGGAGATGGGATCAGCACCTCGCCCAGGAGGCGGCCTCACCTGCAAAGCGAACAGGGTCCTCTTGAGGGATGGGAAGGGAGGGGAAGATCGGGAGGGATAGGCAAGGAAGAGGGAAGGAGGTAGCCGTGGCCGTACGGTAGGTAACATCCCGGCATTTGCCCGAAGGCGAAGTGGGAAACCACGGAAAACCACTTTGAGGATGGCTGAGGTGGGAATCGAACCCCCTCTACTCATTTGGACCACCCGAGGCTGAGTAGACCCCGTCCTAGTCCTCATACCACTTTTCAAATTTCGTGGCAGAGCCGGGAATCGAACCCAGGACGTCCGGGGTGGCAGCTAATCACGCTGACTACTACGCAACGGAGGCGACTCTATTCGTGATAATTAAAATTTTAATAGTTCAATATTTATAATAATATGACACGTTCTGTAATTACTGCCTTGCTGCGAGGCTCTGCGGTAGCGTTCTCGCTTGCTGTGCCCATGGTTGCAGGTTCGTATCCTGGCGCAGTCAGCTGGCATTTAAGGGTGCGCAAATGCGAGGGAGCCGTGTCAGTAGATTTACTGGCACGTTGAAGCTCCCCTTCGGAGCAAAATTTTGGCACCCCGGCGTATCTAAAAGCCAGAGCAGTTAAAAGGGACGAAAAACCAATAATGTTATAATTATCTGTAATTACTGTATGTTTGGGGCAGATGACCTCGTAGTTCCGCCCCTTAAAGTCTCACTAACTATTAATGTGAGTGTATAGCAAGCGCTTTTCTCACAGACACCGTTGAAAGAAATTATAGTTTCGGTCTGATGTATTTATTCGTGAGCCTACCCACATAACGAATCTATTTGTTATGTGGGTCGTCTGAGTGAGTCGGAGTTTTCCTTTAAACAAAGGTGGTCAATATTTCGAACACTTGCTACCTTGAATATACAGGATACCTTGCTTTCGTTCTACAGATAATTATGTCGTCGTCCAATCCCGCTGCATTCCATCGGATAAGTACGCCAAATAAAAAATCACTCGTTGGAACAAATAGATATGCGTCCATAATCTATCCACAATAAACGATATTAAGCAAAAAAAAATGTACTAGTTCAAGGTTCGAACCTACTACAATGCGACTTCGTTGACGCTTCTCTAGCAATTCTTGATTTAGCCACCATAGCTACCGAGAACCATGGTATATTGAATTTATTCGTAGACACTTCCTGTCCAGACGTAAGAAGGTGTTATTCGGAGCTCTGATCGTTTCAATCAAGCATTATATTTGAGGTCATTGAAGAACACTGCCACTATTGATTTCTACTATATTCGCGAGGATGTACTCAACGGTAAAGTTGCACAAAGGACGTAAAGGAGCAGGTACTAATGTTTTTAGGATGACTGTGATATACGCGTTAGTTGGGTTGCCTTCCTCCAAAAAAATATAAGGGGCTGGTAGACCACACTGTATATGAATGCTCTTATACGAGAATTTAGAGAAACAAGACATGGCTCCATCCACATTAATAGAAATCTACAGCTGGACGCAATATTAATTGCAGACGACTTAGTGCTGGTTGCCACCTCAGAAGATGATTTACAGCGTTCTATATATAACCTGAAACTAGTCTCAGAAATCTACTCAATGGAATTATCTCTAGAGAAAACTAAGATAATGACATTCTGTGGCACGGAAGCAGTAAGAAGTAAGATCTGCTTGGATAATAACATTTTGGAAATAGTAAACGATTTTAAATACCTTGGTTACAAACTGTCTTTCCTTGAAGAAATGGACATACCCGAGAAAATCTTTCAATTCAACAGATTTTTAGGAATGATTAATAAAGTTTTTAGACCATCATTAGTTCAAAAACACACCCGAACAAGAATTTACAAAACCTTAGCAAGACCAGTACTTTGCTATGTTAGCGAAGCGTGGATCCTGAGGAAATGCGATGATAGACGAATAACTACCGCCGAAATGAAATATATGCGACGAACAGCAGGAGTCTCTAAGTGGGATCACAAACGAAACACAGAAGTGCTGAATGGTCTTAACAGCTGACCTATATTGGAATACATCCATGAATACCAAAGAAATTGGCTAGGACACCTCAACAGGGTGGACAGAAGCAGGATCCCTAAAGCAGTCGTCAACTACTGCCCCGGTGGGAACAGATCTCTAGGTCGCCCCAGGAAAAGATGGCGTGAAAATTCAAATCTTTTGTGTAGACCGTAACAGTTCCTCTAGGACTAACACATGAAAGGATGATGATGATGATGCCTTATTAAACATTAATATTGTAGCTTTCAGTTGGTCAAAAGGAAACCATTCCAATTACTGGAATATGTGAAGAATAACGTGAAATAAATTACATGTGATTGAGATTTATAAATATGGTTGCGAACTGTTGAGGAAGAGGAAAACTATGGGATGACATGTTCCGCTCGTTAATCGAGCACCATCAGATCATAATATGCAAGACAAATAGCTCTGCAAAATACTACCAAACCTACAGTGACACCTACAGAAGGTCTCTGAATTCCAAACACAAAATACAAGAAAATCCGTCAGAAAACGTGGTAAGTGTGGTAATACATTATTACTGATAAATATTGAACCATTTATCACCCGAGAAAATAACTATTTTAACGTTGCAAAACTTAGAATGACTATCCCATCAACGGGAACCAACTTCCTCCCCCAAACTATTCTATGAAGGTGTATATACGATTGCTGTGATACACTTAAAACTACAGTAGAGTTGTAAACAAATATGCGGAAATGAACTGCAAGTACTCTGTTTTGATGATTAAAAGGTCGTTCGTTCGTTCCTTGGTTTAGGCTCTGCAACAACGGGGTCATGTAGCCGGTAGCCCCGTGTACTTTGGGTGTGTGTAGAATCTGTCTGATAACCGGTGTTAATTGTGATGGCTGTATTAGTGTGTGTTATCTGTTTTTCATCCAAGTAAGTAGTGCAGACGATATTTTCAAGTAGTTCCTACTTTCAGTACCAAATGCTACCGTCCACGACACCTAACTCTGAACTTGGCTACTGCTAGATGCCGTCACAACCAGCGCTTGGTAACGAACGTTGGAACTTAAGAGAATGAATCAAACCTTCTTCTTCATTAGGAATATTCTACAATGCAGTAGTTTTACTCCAACCCCCAGAAAATCTACTTCTTCACAAATTTCGGTCTTCAGCATCTTCCTCGGTTAAGCCTCTGGTAGTCATGCTTCTCTTTACCCAGTTTCCGTTTGCCTCAACTTGCCAATGTAACATTACATTTGGAATTCTACTATTCTGCATCCTTTTCACATGTCCAAACCATTCTAATCTTCTTTCTTCAACAACTTCTTGTATATTTTATTTTACCTGCATAATTTCTCTGATTCTCGTATTTCTAATTTTATCCAATCTTGATTTTCTTGCCACCCTCCTCCAATAATCCATCTCTGTTACTAATAATTTGTTTGCTTGCTGTCTGTTTAACATCCTACAAATTTTGCTCGACACAAGTTTAGTTAGTGGAAGGTTCTTTTGCATACCATAAATCTATGACATGAGTCCGCTGGCTTTACTTCCCCTCCGAAGGAAGGCATACTGGTTAAAAGCTATAACCACAATATAAAACATTGTTCGCCTACTACTAATGTGCTCCAAGATCTAATGTGGATACTTATCTGAAGTTGTGGAATGTGTACAGGCTGCTCAGACAACTCGTTATGGTGTAGGCTTTAGTATAATGTTTAAATAATAATCCCTATTCTTTGAATTTGAGTAGCTTTTAGAAAAGAATGTAGGCTATCTCTTGAAAAGTTTTCAGATTATAACCATCTATCTCTTCTCTTCATTAGCAATCCACAGAAATATCTCTCCTCACCAACTCGTCCTAATACCTCTTCGTTTGTTAGTCTATCTACCCATATGATCTTTATTATTTTCCTGTAACACCACAATGCTTCTATTTGCCTCTTTTATGCTGTACTTGCAGTCCAGGTTTCACTTCCATAGAGCGACATGCTCCAGACAAAGGCTTTCATAAATTACTTTCTAATATTTCAATCTATTTTTGATGTCAACATATTTGTTTCTTGTAACTTAGAAATGCTTTCCTTGCCTGAGACAAGCTAATTTCTATATCCTCTTTGCTCCGTCAATCACTGGTTATTTTGGTTACTCAGTAGCAGAAGTCTCCTACTTCCTTCACTAATAAAGGGGAAGTTAGGATTAACCGTTTCGACTGTCACGCGGTAATCTTCAGACCCAACCCTAGTGATTTAAATGCCCTCTTTTAACAGTGATTAATATTAATACAGTGCATGTAATACATTCAGGTCTAGTGTGTTATATATTTATCTTATCGGAGAAAAGCATGTTGACCGACTGAAAAGTATAAATTGATAGTTTGTTCAGACAGCACTAAAAATGGCTTTGAAACTTCACGTATCAGTGCCATCGTTTCGGACTTTAGAGGAAAATATAGCAGCATTTTCTCTTTGAAACAGTTATGACTTAGCCCAGACTTTCTCAGCCTCACCACGGTGCTCATTAAATAAAATTTGGTGCTCTCGTCACACGAGTCAAAAAGTGCAAGAGCGCAATCTCCCCTGAGATCCAATCTTCAATTACAATTTTGTTGCAGGAACCGGGATAATAGTGTCTTTATTACAAATTCTGACAGTCAGAAATGTTTTTGTGAAATAGTATTTTTAATCTACAGTAAGAAATAATTGGACATCCCTATTTTATGAGTAACACGAAAGATACTGTTTCGACTCAACTGATCACACGTAAATGCATCTTATCTGCACGTGTCATGTAAGCAGATGCAGCATGCCTGGTGAGCGGTAAATTGCTAGCTATTTCAGCACTTATAAGGGAGGGTTTGATTGATTGATTAATTGATTGATTTATTTCCACGGCTACACTTAGAGATTAAAAGCTCCTTTACAATAGTGCCCTTCATACAGTTAGATTAGGGTTTATAAAAATAAGAAAATTCACTAACATTCACAATATAAATAATAATAGTCTAACAATGATAGTAAGAAAATAACAATAATAATACAATAATGATAATAATAATAATAATAATGGAACATTATATACAAAAGTGTGCATACAGACACGGTATCAGCCTGAAAAACAAACACCATATATAAGAATGTACAGGGTGTTTCAGGAGGAATAGTAAATATTTTAGGAGGTGGTAGTATAGATGAATTGCAATAAAAAGTTCCATATAACCTGCGTCCCATTTGTATTGCATACCGAGATACAGATGTTGGTATGTAACGAGGACAGTTGTCCTTTCGTGTGTTGGCACACCAGTTGCTATGGGCACGTTTATTGGCCACCAAGGTCCCCAGACCTTACCCCTTTGGATTTTAGCCTGTGGGGATGGTTGAAAGACGACGTCTACAATGAGAGAATTAACACAAGAGCCGAGTTGGTCGTTCGGATTATGCATAGTGCAAACCTCGTCAAAGGACGCCAAGGCGCCCCCTGAAGTGCTACACGGGGTGTCATCAATAGAAGAGCAAAATGCATTGAAGTTGGTGGTGGAAATTTTGAAAATCAACTTTGAGCGTCCTCATTTGCCTTGACTTTACAATCATTTGGGTTAAACAATACCAGCTGTATCTCTGTACGCAATAAAAATGGCACACATGTTATACGGATTTTTAGCCTACTTTCGATTTTTGCAAAAAATGAAAGTAGACTTATGAGATCAACACAGGGCCAAAAACGGCGTGTGTGTGTGTGTGTGAGTGTGTGTGTGGACTCTGAAAGTCTGTCCCTCCTATCAATTCGAACACGGTGAATCCGAATTGAACGAAATTTGGTACAGAGGTAGCACTAGCAAAGGGCACCTCAGTGTCATGTTTTAAATCGCCGCTATCTTGACGTAAACGTAATGGCGGCCACCAAAATGTTCAAAGCTTAAATCAAATTACGACCAACCTATTCATCAGATTTCTACCAAATTTTGTAACGTTATACCTTTATGTACGAAGAATCCTTTGACCGAACAACGAGGTCATCTGCCCAATAATTTGCGGATGGCGGCCATGTTATTGTGCAAATTGATTCCCCCTATATTTTCAAACACGGTGAAAAGGAATTGAAACGAAATTTGGTAGAGAGGTAGCACCAGCAAAGGGCACCACAGTGTCATGTTTTAAATCGCCGCCATCTTGACGTAAACGTAGTGGCAGCCACCCAAATGTTCAAAGCTTAATTCAAATTACGACCAACCTATTCATCTGATCTCTACCAAATTTTGTTACCTTATACCTTTATGTACGAAGAATCTTTTGACCAAACTACGAGGTAATTTTCCCTATAATTTGCGGATGGCGGCCATGTATGTCTGCAAATCGATTCCCCCTGTCTTTTCAAACACGGTGAGTCCGAATTGAACGAAATTTAGTACAGAGGTAGCACTAGCAAAGGGCATCGCAGTGTCATGTTCTATATCGCCGCCATCTTGACGTAAACGTAATGGCGGCCACCCAAATGTTCAAAGTTTAAATAAAATTACGACTAACCTATTCATCTGATTTCTACCAAATTTTTCAGAATTTTACCATTATGTATGGAAAATCATTTAACCAAACGACGAGGTCATCTGCCCAATAATTCGCGGATGGCGGCCATATTTGTGTGCAAATCGATTCCCCTTATCTTTTCAAATACGGTGAAACGGAATTGAACGAAATTTGGTACAGAGGTAGCACTAGGAAAGGGCACCTCAGTGTCATGTTTTAAATCGCCGCCATCTTGACGTAAACGTAATGGCGGCCACCCAAATGGGCAAAGCTTAATTCAAATTACGACCAACCTGTTCATCTGATCGCTACCAAATTTTGTAACTTTATACCTTTATATATGAAGAATCTTTTGACCAAACTACGAGGTAATTTGCCCAATAATTTGCGGATGGCGGCCATGTTTGTCTGCAAATCGATTCCCCCTATCTTTTCTTACATGGTGAAACCGAATTGAACGAAATTTGGTGCAGAGGTAGCACTAGCAAAGGTCACCTCAGTGTCATGTTTTAAATCGCCGCCATCTTGACGTAAACGTAATGGCGGCCACCCAAATGTTCAAAGCTTGAATCAATTTACGACCAACCTATTCATCTGATCTCTACCAAATTTTGTAACATTATACCTTTATGTACGAAAAATCTTTTGACCAAACTACGAGGTCAACTGCACAATAATTTGCGGATGGTGGCCATGGTTGTGTGCAAATCGATTCCCCTATCTTTTCTTACATGGTGAAACCGAATTGAATGAAATATTGTACAGATGTAGCACTAGCAATGGGCACCTCATATTCATGTTCAATATCCGTATAGCACGTTGTATTTCAGCAAGCTACTACAACCAACATTCAATTATACTCCTTGAAAAGGACAAAGAGTTATAACAATACCCATGCATTTAGGAGAAAGTAGGCTGTATGTTCTTTACTGAAAATCTTTTTTTTTATTGCAATTCATCTATACTACCACCTCGTAAAATATTTACTATTCCTCCTGAAACATCCTGTATATTAACGTAAGCAGGTTGTCAGCTATTGTCCTGATGTTATAATTGAACTAAAAATAGTATTTTAACATAATTCAGTAATCAGATATGAGATGTATACTGCTCCAAGGAGCATGGAGAGAGATATGAAAATGAAAGAGAGGATGTTGTTGTTGTTATATTCGATGTAATGGTGCTCGGGTACTTCGCATGGCTTGAGGGTGGTGCTCATAGTCTCAAAAAGGTTGAAAACGCGTGACTTTACCAATATTATGCATGAATGATTTCAAATCTGACTACTGGAAATACAAGCCAATATGAGCTAGAGAGATATCTAACACGTTCCGAATCGGAGAGTATAGAAACTGAGTGGACCAATGCACAGAAGACTTGTTCTATCACGAACACGAAGAGACTGGCGCTTTTCCGATGGTATACAGCTGTCATATTTCACCAGGAGACCTGTACAGAGTAATCGATACAGATTCATTGTATTGTTACCTGAAAACGAACAATAGTTATTGACTGATCGGCTATGAATAGTCATGAGGAAACGCATCCATAATTCATTGGCTGTAACAAATCACGGGTGGGACAGATAAAGTAGAATACAGGTGAGACAATGGCTCCATTGTGATAATGTGTCACTTGAGTCATCTGGCATACACATTGCGGCGAGGGTCCATACTCGTAGGATGAATACAGTAAAGAACATCTCTTGAAAATGAAATCATACACAGGTTAAGATATTATGCAATATAATTGTCGACATCATGTTAAACTAATGGCTAGTAATTTCTCTACGAATAAGAAGAATAAATGTTGTTGTTGATTGAATTAGGGTCTTCGTAACATTGTGGTCATGTAGCCCCATGTACCTGAGTGTGATGTGGAATTTGCATGATAACCAGTGGTATTGTGATGGCTGTATTAGTGTGTGTATTGGTAATTCAGATGAGGATTGGCCGTTATATTAAGTTAGGAACCATCCAGGCAATTACCTGGAGTAGAAGTGGGAAACTACGAAAAATCATGGCTGAGATTGGAATAGATCGCTCCTCTTCTCAGTTTTGCCTCATGAGGCAGAGTATGCCCCGTTTGAACCCTCGGGCCAGAATTAAATGTCTTGATAGAGCCAGGAATCGAACCCGGACCTCCTGGGTGACAGCCAAGAATGCTTGCCACTACACCACGAGGTGGTCAAGGTGAATAAAGAAACAGTATTAGTTTCATATTATTATAAATAGACTTTTCTTAGAATTATATTCCATTGAATATTTTTACACTTTAACTTTACACAAATACAGTCTTTATAATTTCTATTGCATGAGAATTTGCAGCTGTTTCTACAACAATTGATATTGTAACTTGCAGTCGGTCAACATTAAATAAATACAATTACTGGAATATGTCAAGAAATAACCAGAAAGGACTGACATATGTTGAAGATTGTTATGGACTATTGGAAAAAGAGAAAACTGGGTTTACCCCGTTCCAGCCCTCACACCAGAATTACATTTCTTGGTAGAGACCTTTCCCAATAGTCCATAGCAATATATACCAGGTGAATCAGCTGCCTCTAGTAATATTGTATTAGGCAGCCCAACTAAAGATGTTATCCTGAAGGTCGATATCTCTCTGTTTGCATTCTGTATGGTTTTAGTGCACTGCAAGCATATCCCGCAAACGATACTGAACACTAATATTTCCCCCTCAATGTGACTACAGACTAATACGAGGGAAAAATAATAGTGTTCAGTATCGTTTGCAGAATATGGTTGGAAAGCATTAGTACCATACGGGATGCATGTCGAGAAAATATTGACCTTCCTGACAACAACGCTAGTTGGGCTGCATAAAACAATATTATTAGGGGCAGATGATTCACCTGGTATAATATTATGTTAAATAAGTTTATGTTCGAAAACTGTCAGAAAACTGAATCATAATGATGGTCATTAATAACACTATTTTTCATTATGAAACAGTTTCTCCTACCAATCACGCTCAAGAAACAGTTGTTTGACCAATTAGATCAGGATAGCATCGCACATGCACTCAGTTCCAAGGCCTTCTAATTTAAATTTCACTGCGTTGCCTAGTGTCATAGTGGGGTAATCGATGAGGCCATGGACAAGTACAAGGCATTCTCTGTGTCTCATGCGCTCTGTTCAGTACGTATAACTGACGAAATCTCGACAGATATTTATGAATATTTATGTTCGAACATAAAATAGTTATAATAATAATTATCGTCAAACATAAACAGTCGAATTCAACTCGCCTATAATGGTAATTAAGACTCTCGTATGGACATTATAAAACACGCATACGCCCGTTTAATAAACATACTCGTGTCTTAATTACTGCCATTATAGGCTCGTAGCTATTTATGCACGGTTTTCCATCCAGCATTTTAAAATTGTAGACATATTCGGATCTAATTGCGTTGTTGTTATTGTTGTTTCATTTGAGGGGCTTGGACATCGTGGTCATTTAGCTCCTTGTATTCGGGCATGTCTACATACAGTATATACAATTTTATAAATTATAAATAATTAAACAAATAAAAATACATAAATAAATAAATAATTAAATAAATAAATAAGTAAATAAGTAAATAGATATATAATTGTCTAATAACTTGTATTATTTTGTTTTCTGTAGTAGTGTGTGCATAGGTAATTCAGGCGAGGATTGGGAAGGAGGTGGCTGTGACCTGAAATTAGGAACCATCCCGGCATTTGCCTGAGTAGAAGTGGGAAACCTCGGAAAACGACTTCCAGGTTGGTTGAGTTGGGAATCGAACCAATTTCTTCTCAGTTTTGACTCATGAGGCTAAGTGTACCCCATTCCAGCCCTCAGATCAGAATATAATATTTTGGCAGAGCCGGCTCGGGTTTCAGGGATGACAGTGCGCTACGAGGCCGTCAGGTTGTGATTGCATGTTTTAGCCTATAAATCCATAATATCCTCATTAGGATATTGGAGATGACATTCTACTTGTATATATAGAACTACTTGTTGCTAATGTTCAAAAATGTATATAACATGGAACCAAAAGTCTTGAATTACGAAAAGCTGTAGTTTTCCGAGAAAGACCTATTTCAGATTTGAGATCAAATCACTCGATTTAAGTAGGGGCAAGTATTGTTATGGATGCAACAAAATATCCCTAACTTTGTTCAAATTGAATTTTGAATTATTTGTTACACACAAACCAGCGAGGATAAGAGACGCAGAGCTAGTTATAGGAAGCGATGGTTAGATTCAGTGTTAACGATTTCAAGGTGCGAGGTGTAGAAGAAGAGGAGGCCGTTGTACTAACTTGGAACTTGGGGGCAACTCGTTGACACACAGAAGCTTGCAGACTGAACGGGATGATGACTTACAAAACAGTCTCCAATGAATGGATGAACGAGTGAATATTTGCTACTTTAAATGAATAAATAAATAAATAGATAAATAAATAAATAAATAAATAAATAAATAGAGAGAGAAATGTTTAGGAAAAAAGTGTTGGGAATGGAAGGGTTCCAAGGAAGGAAGGAAGGAAGGAAAAGAAAAGAGGCTCAAAATGGTCCTAAGAGAGAAAGAAGATGCATAGTGTGAAGATGAAGGAGTCCTGGAGGAAGAAGAAGGAGACCTGGAGGAAGAAGAAAGAACACCAACGGACTAAACATTGAAATTGGCTCGTGGTCCTTAGAAGACCGTAACGGAGAAAGAAGAAAGAAGAAATAAATAAATAAATAAATAAATAAATAAATAAATAAATAAATAAATAAATAAATAAATAAATAAATAAATAAATAAATAAATAAATAAATAAATAAATAAATAAATAAATAACCTGAAAGCCAGGATCAAAATGAAACCTTTGCTCTCACAAAATATAGTGAGAAGTAGTATAATCTATTAGGGGAGGGGTCTACCCTTTATCGTCCATATAATATATTAGTCAGTGGGGGTGGGTGGGAGGAAGGAGCTTAATTGTATTCGCCTGGAAGTCCGCTGCCAGCTACACTTAAGTAAATGAACCACCCTGTTCCATTCCACTAACTGCTATTTTGTGTAATATATGGAATGCACGTACCCCTCCCACTGAGATGAAGTATCCATGTACTGATGAGTTGTGAGGAACTTGTCTGGAGTCATGTCTCTCAGCTAGTGGTCATATCGGAAGTACAGCAATGTACTGCACTGACTTGTGTCATTCATACAACCAAACTAGCTGCACGTGACCATGACGGCCGGCTCTTTCATATTACCACAAAATTCATTCTCGGAGTGTGATTTTTTTGTCGGCCAGTGTAGCCTACAGGATATCAATGTTTTAAGAATATAATCAAACAATAAACAATAAACCAAAATACGAGCCTTACAGTAGTCGCATATGATGTGTAACATCTGACATAGAAGAAACCTCACGTGAAATTGTTGATACACAAATATTAATCTATTGTAAAAGGGAGTAATTTACCGATATTGTAGTTTATAATACGGAACTCATTTTATTAGATGATTTGTAGCTTCCACCAGCACTAGCCTAAATAAAGAATACGATATGGATCACCTAGATTAATAGACGCGACACCGCTCATAACCGTAAATTCCTTATAAACAGGTCCTCTTCATTCACAGACCAACACGTAATTTCATATGGATTCTGTTAAAATGAGTCATACTGATATGATAAATATCGTTTAAAATGATAATCTGGTAGCAAAAATATCTACCCCGCCCAGGATTCGAACACAAGATCTCTAGATTCAGAGTCAAACGCAATAACCCCACGGCTATTTCGACTACGCAAATATTTTGCACAAGATGGTGACTTATTTCCACGTTCCAATAATACTGCATTACGGAATTAAGTTTCATTTATATTTTGCTTGTTTCAATAATGTTCCTGAGTAACATTGAGTTTAAAATGCCTTATGCCAATGCAATGCCGACTACTTACAATGTTTGATATTAAGGCATTTTACCATTTAAATACTGATACGAAGACTTCGAACATGTACCATGTCATTTGTTTAAATCACTTGACACCAGAGTTCGCATGAGCGTTTTCCGTTCAGTATGTCATATACATTCCACATGGCCGAGAATGCGTCATGGTATCAATTTTCGACACCGCGCGCTGATTGTTTCTCTTACCAGTGCCTGCTGGATCGATCGATCGAGTTGGCAGTGCGTCTTTTACTTCCGTTCGATCCACCACTGCCAGCTAGGGCACACTTCCATTCGATCGATCGAGCGGGCAGTGCATACTTACGTTATCCACCACTGCCAGCTAGTACACTTCCGTTTGATCGATCGAGCGGGCAGTGCATACTTCCGTTTGATCCACCACTGCCAGCTTGATCGTTCCGAGCCACTTCCGTCCCCAATTTTCAAAATCACTCCCACAAAACTATCCAGCAACCGAGCGGAAAGATGTTACAAATCAATAAACAATAAACAATAAAGTACCGTCCCGTCATTTGCCTAGAATTGAAAATAGGACACCACGGAAAAACAATTCAAGGATGTCCGACGGTGGTGTTCAAACCCACTCCCCTCCCGCCGTATGTGATAGCCTGACTCCATGGTCCTGTGCCTTAACACGCGTAGCTATCTTGGTTTAAAATATGAAATTTCTCACTAGATATGATCTTGGTTGCTCAAGTGGTGAGGTGTGGCTTCATAAATCAGCTGAAGCGAACGTTAGACAGGTGTGTGCATGTTTTAAAGGGCGCTTTGACCTGTGTAATGGATTTCCACGGTCAACATTCATTATTCAACCCGCTCCAAACTGTCCTCGCCCGTCACTGCGTTCCTCCATTGTTTAGACTGCTGTGCGATTGGCTGGAAAGAGCCCAACATTGATCACCAACGCTCGGCTTTTTCCCTGCCTGTTTGCTTATTTCATTAACTAATCTACCCTATACAATAATAACGCACAGTAGCAGCTTGTCTGTTGTTCGAAGCATAGGCCTAACAACAGATCCAATCGTGTCATTACTGCACCAGATATGTGACTGCCAGTGAGGGAATAAATTATACTTCATTGCAATTTTTGTGGGAGTGATTTTGAAAATTGGGGACGGAAGTGGCTCGGAACGATCGAGCTGGCAGTGGTGGATCAAACGGAAGTATGCACTGCCCGCTCGATCGATCAAACGGAAGTGTACTAGCTGGCAGTGGTGGACAACGGAAGTATGCACTGCCCGCTGGATACAGCACCAAACTTCTAGAGATGGATGTTAAATTGGCGTAACTGATTGCCTTTCACCTGGACGCCTGAGGTTCGAATCCCGGTGACTGCAAACTGAAGTTTTCACCTGAGAAATCACGTGGAGGCTTAGAGGACCCCAAATCATTGGGATACGCTGAGGAAAGTTTTAACCCTCCGGGGTTATTACGCGGATTAACGTGCAAGGTCATGGGACCAGACTATCCCTGGACTCGAATGCGTTTATCAGCAGCATTTTGCTAACAAAGTTAGATGCAATGTATGGACTAACAATAAGAATTCACATGGGTGATAGACGAACAAGGGTCCACTGAATCCGACAGCTTGGTCACGGCTCACCCATTTACGCCAATCGTGGAAATGTTTAGTCAAAGGAAGACATCATTTAAAGGCATCCTTCCATATGAACCGGTCAACGATGTCTGTCTCATGTTGTTCAGTTTAGACTGAATAATCCTTAATATGCCTTCACGTGACCACGGGGTTATGATTAGAAAGTATCATTAGTTGAATATCTTGAGGTAGGCTATATCACTATTACACCCCGTTTCATCAACATTTATTTCATTTTAATGAAAGGTCTGGACAGTTCTATTGCGTGTTAAACTGTGCACTACTCCCTGTGGCACAGTGGGTCACATTAAAGCATGATTGATCTTCGATCTTACCTACCTACTTACAGGGAGCTGGATACAGCACCAAACTTCTAGAGATGGGTGTTACATTGGCAGTGGAAGAGGGTAGTGCAGATTCGTGCTGAGCCCAGAGTGTTCACAGAGCTCACGAGCTGAAGCAGACGTCACACGGCCATAGACGAACGTACTCTGTCGAAGATAGTAAGTTCATCGAAGTCCCCTCAGTCATTATTACGCCACTCATAAGTCGAGAACGATATTAAGGAAGTTTAGGCTAATTACAATTGAGAACGCAGAGAGGTAAGGTGGAAAATGTCGAGATGATATGTAATGAGATCAGAAGTACGAGAGGAACGATTACATATTAGAATTGGGATCACAATAGTGGGTGTAGCACATCAAGATAGGCCCACCGAATGAAAATGATAAAGTATTAGATATTTTGAAGCAGAAATATGACGTGGAGTTGACGTAGTGTCAAGGAAATACTGGAGTATAGGAAAGTAGGCAGTAGGGCCCACAAGAGTACTCCAAAGATAGACAAAGATAGAGTAAAGGAAACGTTAAGAATATATGTCTAAGTGAGAGCAAGGTACATATCGTAAGTTGGGCCGAAATACCATACAAAACACATGCAATTAGAACATATTAAAATAAGGTGAACTTACGAAAACAAAGCAAAAAGATAGGACGAGTGTGAGTGTTACAAAGGGGAGGTGCAGTAAAAGAGCAAGATAAACACTTGCGTAAGAGACACGCAATCTCACTCGAAGATAACCAAGTTAGAGTTTGAGTACAGTAGAATGGTGGTATACAACATGGCATTGAAATATATTAGCTCGAGTCTGTCCGATATCCTGGTACCTAAACTACCGCAGTAACACGAAAGACCTAACAGATTATTTTTACGGACACAGACAAGGCCAAGAAAAAATCATGTCAGATATAGTAGCGTACAGAAAAGGATGACATGTAAGGACGCCTAGATATACGAGTACATTACAGTCAACCACGGGACCTGTAAACGGACATATGTGCCCAATGACAAACAGCAGAATATCGCACCCAAACAAACACTGAACTCAAGGCAAAAGGGAGGGAATATAAAAATGTATACACACAAATACAAAAAGATAGCTACTAAATATTCCTGCAAAGTCACACGCAACATATCACAAATCCATAAAACAAAACATGGCTGTGATTCGCCTGGACGCTGCAGTGATTACGTAAGATGAAAGCATACTGAAAGAAACGAGGGGAGATAAATCAAAAAGAGTTGAAATGTAGAATACGATATGCACTTCATTATACGAAGCCATATAAACATATTAAAGAAGTGAGAAGCAGAATACTTCTCATTCGAAGTGAGACCTCACATAAAATGTAACAGGAAGTCATTAGAGTCGAGAAAAGAATAGGATGAGGTGTGTAGATTATGCCACCACATGGCGTTGTTAAGAAAGTAAATATCAATTAAGAATGTTCACGAGTATGCGGGTAATATGGCGAATAACTTCGGTAAACAAATTATTTGAGAGTAATACGAGTTAACAAAAAGGAAGAAGCGATTGTTAAAATACAATCAGGTCGTGAAATAAAATATATAAATATAGAATATTTAGTAAACATTATCTCTAACGAGCCAGACGGCTCAACTGTCTCTAAAGGAATTCATCAAAAAACTCAGCCATTCTCATTTTGTCTGATGAAAGAAGAAACTCTCACACTCTGTAACCGTGCATTATGTTTCAAGGATCCTCCAACGTTGCGCCCCGTGGGTATAAAAATCTGCTTTGCTCGATAGATACGAGCTCTCACTTTATCCAATTAGAACTTCCAGGAAAACATTAGCTGAACTGTCTAGTTGTGACTACTCTAATAAGTTACTACTAAATTACATTTACTTGTTTCAAAACATCCTTTTATTGCCTTTCACGTGCATAGACACGCAGCTGTGACGAAAGCAATCCATGTTACCGCATGATTCACAAACCAATATACTTTCCTTCACCCAAATCTCCAAATTCCTAAATAAAACTACTTTTCGTTATGTCTCCTTGAGTAGTACTGTAAGTCCCACTGCTCTCCCATTTGGCCTGCAGATTATGGGGTGACGCGTGGTCAGCGCGCTGGGTCCCCTCGGCCGTTAGTCTTGGTCTCCGTGACTTAGGTGCTGCCTCACTGTCTGAAAGCTACTCAATTGTCCTCACGAGGTTGAGTGCACTCCGTTCCTGCTCTTATTTCAGTTTCTAAAATCCCTGATGGAGAAGGGAATCACACCCGTTGCACGCTGAAATTCGAACCTACGATATCCGGACTTTCTGCAGCTGCTCTCGTGGCCGTGGTGCATGATTTACTGTAACAAGCAAGCCTATGCTGTGGGACCCAATAATTGGTTCTTGTTTCATTTGTGGGGTTTGGATTTCGTGGTCATTTAGCCCCTTGTGCTTGGATGTGGATTTTTGTCTTATAACCTGTGTCATTGTCGTGTGTGTATTAATGTAAGTATTTGTAATTCAGGTTGAGGATTGGGAAGAAGGCGACAGTGGTCTTAAGTTAGCAACCATTACGGCATTCACCTAGAGTAGAAGTGGGATACCACTTCCAGGATGGTTAAGACAGGAATCGAACCCACCACTTCAAAGCTCTGCATTACGAGGATGAGTGTACTTCGTTCCAGCCCTCAAACCGGAGTTACATTTCTTGGCAGACACGGGAATCAAACCCAGGCCTCCAGCGCGATAGTCAATAACGCTGGCCGCTACATCAATAATTGGGATTGAATCTTGTTGACCGATTGAAAAGTTGCAATATCAATTATTAATAAAGCAACATTGTAAACATGGCATCAAAGATATCTATTAGTCATTGTACATGTACATACTAATTCTATGTTACGTCATTCTCATATGAATGCCTTCTTACGGACTAATAAAGGATGGACCCTATACTTCCTTGCATCACTAACTTATTAAGGTACTCTGGACTGCTATAGGCTGTTGCTAGGGGTGGTGGTTTTTAGCACTTTGAAATCAGAAATTTAGCATTCTTTTGAGCATTTAGTAATTTGTAGCTTTTATGCATTTGCAATTTAGCATTTTTTAGCATTTTGAAAAAACAAAAACAAACAAACAACATACAATTTGTGTTAAATCTGACAAATGAGTAGTCTTTTGAAATTGCATTAATGTGAAATTAAAATCATATGTGTAGTTTAATAGTGAGATAAGAATGCATGAAGTATTTTTTTTTTTCGTGTGGCCTCCTGAGAGGCCGAGGGCAAGGTCTTTCTAGTCGACGCCCGTGGGCGACCTGCGCGTCGGGATGAGAGATGGAATGGATGAAGATGAATGAAACTGGGCACGGATGTGGGAGGACGCGGCCGTGGCCTATCAGAAGGTACCGTCCCAGCATTTGCCTGGTGTTGAAAATGGGAAACCACGGAAAACCATTTCAAGGACGGCCGACGGCGGGGCTCGAACCCACGCATCTGCCGAGTCAGCAGAGAGCTTGGCCCCATGTCCTAACGCTGCACTTTAGCCAGCGTAGCCACTGCTGTCGGTCATTGTGTGTTCATTTAAGGTTAATTATGTTGAAGTATTACAGATGAAAATTGTTACAGGCTAAAGTATTACACAGAAAGAATAGGAATGTATACTGATACAAACGAAAATATACACAGTAAATACTCAAAATAAATTCAAGTCTTGTTTCAATATCCACCACAGTGGGCAAGAGCATGCAACTTAATGAAATCTTAGAGATGCTTTATAGACATTTTCGGTCCCATCATCTTAGCACTTGTTGACTTGACCTATGCAAAGGGAATGAAAGTGACGGGTGGGCAACGTGGTGCAGGGGATTACTTTTCGCATTCCAGACTGCTGGTCAAGCCGTCTTAATCATTTCAAGGGGGTACAAACTCCTCACTTGAAGTTTCCATAAGAAAAGATAGAATAAAACACGTTATATTTCAAAAGATTGTGTAATTCCCATTTTAGTATAATATTCGCATTTTGAGTCAATTTAGCATTTTGTCTCTTTCTCAAAACACATCAAAAAGTGGTTTACAGGTCGTGCAATGTGAAAATACCGAGTACAAGCCATAATGAGCATTTCGCGCTCTATTGCATTTGTGAAACATCACCACCCCTAGCTATTGCCTATTCTAATTTCCAACATTATATTTTCCTTTATATCAAAAACTATCAACAAGAACTAATCGAATGTTTTCAGGGATGTTCTTCAAGACTCTTTTCTTATTTTGACACAGGTTTTGTGAAAATAAATACTGTTGTTTTGAATTTTCAGCAATCCTTTTAAAATTACACAATTTTATTAACACTTTCATGAAAATTTCCGGCTGGCAAAATTAAATTAAGGTAATGTTTTCCGTTTTTTAGAAAATGTCATTACCATAGGATTCCTCTACTTACATTTGAAGCTCTAGCATTCATTTTGCGGTTGTTCCATGTCCATTTGCCCTTGATTCTAACGCTGTCTTTAACTTATTTATTTTTGTATCTATCGTCTAATAAAAATAAAAATGTTCTTTGTTGGGTTTACTAATAGGACGTACGATTGTGGGAAAGTATAAGGAAAGTAGCATCATGAATAAGTTATGAAGCTAAAAGTCAGTAGATTCTTCTTCTTCCTCTTTCGTTTCACACTCATTGGGATAAGTTGAATCAATCATTTCACTGTGTGGTGTTCTTTGATTAGTGTCCAGTATCTTTTCATTCTATCTAATCGTCTTCTCCTCTCTTCTTACCAGATTTTAGTGTAGATTTGTCTTGGGACCTTATATTTTCGTCTTTAGGCCTAATAATTATTTTAGCTTTTCGATTGGGTAGTGAATTTTCTGTTTTTTTTTTTTAATTTTACTAGATCTTTTTCAGTTTCATCAAACCATGTGAGTTTTGATTTCGGTTACGGAAGAAATCAAAGATTTGTTTGGTTGAACTATTAGAGTTCATTATGAGAAGGTGATCGTAAAATATTATCGTTCTTTTTCGCATAGTATCTAGGAGTTCTTCAATTTTCTTGTAGACAGTCTCATTATTGATCTATATTATCTGAAATTTTGGTCCTATGATTTTCTTAGAATTTCCTTTTCCTTTAATTCGAGTTTCTCCATCTGGCCTCTGAAATTCATGTTTAGGGTTTCTGCTGCGTACAGAGCTTCTGGTTTAACCACTATCTTATAATGTTTAATTTTGTACCCCCATGAAAGGGATTTTGTAGCCTCCGTGGCTTAGGCGGCAGCACGCCGGCCTCTCACCGCTGGGTCCGTGGTTCAAATCCCGGTCACTCCATGTGAGATCTGTGCTGGACAAAACGGAGGCAGACAGGTTTTTCTCCGGGTACTCCGGTTTTCCCTGTCAAAATTTCATTCCAGCAACACTCTCCACTATCATTAATTTCATCTGTCATTCATTTAATCATTGCCCCAGAGGAGTGCGTCAGGCCTCGGCAGCCGGCACAGTTCATATCCTCGCCGCTAGATGGGGGCTTCATTCATTCCATTCCTGACCCGGTCAGAGACTGGAAGCAGGCTGTGGATTTTCATTTTCATGAAAGGGATTTTATGTTGTATGTAGATTTTGTTTGTTGTAAGGCCATTTCAATTTTATTTTTCCTGGATTCCATTCCCCAGCTTTCCAATTAATCCATTCTACGAGATATTTGAATTATTTTACTATTTAAATCTTTTGTTTGTGTAGATTATTATGATCCAAAACCAAACATTTGAAAATGTTGAAGATTTTGGATATTCCGGAGCCTCGTAATGTACAAACCATTTTTAAATTGATTTATTTAGCTTTAAAATATCAGACGGCAGCTCGAGAATTTCGAATTATTCAACCCAGTCATTAGAGGAAAGCAAGCTGCATACATGATTTCCAACTGAATGAATAGCGCCATTCCAGTTAGTACTTTAACTGGATTATACGTGCATGAAATGTGCAGGCACTTGTCCTTCATAATAGAGTTCTCCCCAGGTTACGTGTTAACTGCCAGAACGAGGAATGAAGGGAAACTCGAGCAAAGAATAGGCGTCACACGACACACAGCAAATGGAAGGAAAACACCGGTGCAAAGAGCATACGTTACGACCCAATTGGTAAGCAAATGACATTGCCTGTGGAAGCAACACGCTCTGGCGTCAGGCCAGAGAACAAATTAAGGCAACCAAAACGGCGGCAAACGCCATTTGCATGACATTCACTGAACATTATGGGGCTAGAATTCTTAGTCAATAAAATATGTTGATCTCCAAAAATCATTCCTTCACATTGGAATATTCTCTCCCACGTAATCCTATCACAACTGGCATTGTCAGTGAAGTGCTAGCGCACTATTTATTTAAGTCGAAACTAACAACATAATGGTCAATAATTTCAGGCACTTGGGTGTTTGTAAAACCTAACTAAAAATGCCTGCTTGCATGCTCTTATTTTCCAAGATGGATCTTACTTTCCTCGGATTGCTTGCAGTTCTCCGGCTGCTTGAACCAATAGTAAAACCTTGGTCTCATCTCTCTCCCGCATTTATTTTCGCATATCTACCCATTTGATTTCTGTTTCAACGAGGTCGGCGATACGATGAAATAAAGGTCTATGTGTCGGGTGGCATGTAAGGCCAGAGGCCCCTCTTCACGCCTTAGCGACTGTTTCTACTGTAGTCGGTGCAGTCTTGTTCTCCCTCAATGGACTTTCTTTCACCGGGCTATCCGCTGCGGGCTCTCATTATGTAAGATGTAGCTGAACCATCTCGAACGTCGAACGGGGACTGTCATTTTGGAGATTGAAGATTTGAATCCCGGCGCTGATAACACTCATCCAGTGTATGTATTTGCCTGGGTTTTTCTACATTGTCTATATGGTGAATGGCACCATATTCCAAGACCAGGGTCAACTACCTTAAATCGTAACACTGTTACAGTCTCCTGACCGGCGCGGCGGTAACGTTCTCGCCTGCTGTTTCCAAGGATTCAGGATCGAATCCTGCCGCAGTCAGTTGGCATTTTAGGGTGCGCAAATGCGAGGGAGCGGTGCCATTAGATTTATTGACGCGCTAAAGATCCCATTTGTGGCGAAATTCCGGCACCCCGGCGTCTCTAAAAGCCGCAGTAGCTAAAAGGTACGTGAAAACAATAATATTATTATTATTGTTATTATTATAGCCACCTCAGAAACACTGGTTATCAGACAAATTCAACACACACCCAAGTATACGGAGTTGATGACCAGAATGTCCCAAGCCCCTAAACTGAAATGAATATAACATATAGCAATGGCATCACATTTATTTTAATTTAGTTTTGTTACTTGATTGAAAATACAGGTGTAAGGAAATCTAGGACGTAATTTAAATGTTTGTTACTTGCTTTGCCCGTTTTTAATTGCTTCTATAATTGAGATGAATAGTAATTAAACTGTAGTCACCTGAATGACGAGGTGTTAACTATTTATTCATAAAATTAGTACAGGCTTTGTATGTACAGCTCGAGAAAGTCAGCCACAAAAATATCACAGTCGCTTCGTGTTGTATAAATTAGAAGAATTCACAGTCACCACTCTCCACACAAATCAATCTCTCTATAAAATCAATGCAAAGCGCTTTACAATTGTTTATCTCTCTCAGTCAGTTTTTTTGTTTGCTTGTTTGTTGCATCAGGTCTTCAATCATTGAGGTTAAACCTTGGCATTTTGTTTGTGAGCTATCCTTCATTAGATCAAGCAGGGGTGTGACAATTTATTTTCAGCTCTTTGACCATACAGGATCCATGTTTCGTATTCTGTAAGTTATCTTCAATTAGATTGAACGGGGGTATAAAAATTCTGTCGACAGCAGAGGTGATAACCAGAGGGTTCTATCTACCCTTTTTGAGGATTTTGATTTTTTCGTTGTTAATGGTACAGGGAGATATGTACTATCATTATCCATGACAGCAACATCCATATCGTTTCCCGTTTCCAGTCATTAAGCAGGTAAATTTGGTTCTATCTGCAAAAGTTTGCAAGGCTCAGAACCAGATAGTTCTATCTGCTGAATGTTGGTAGACAGTACACACTGGATCAGCTGTTTGGAGTTTGGCTGCTTGACTATAACTCGTAAGGAGTCCAGGAAGAGAAAGCGTAACCCTCGACAGTGGAAAAATAATATTCAAAAGAGTGGTGGCAAGTACATTAGCACTGCGGATAAAAAGGTAGCTGCGAAGGAATTAAAACATGAAGACTGTAAGTGCAAATTTAAGTGTTACCATAAGATTTCTAAAGATAACCGGAATTGCATAATGATTTCATTTTATTCACTGTAAGAAATGAGAAAATACATTTTATTTTACAGAGCTCCGAGTGTAAATATTCTCGGAGGATCATGAAAGTTGACTCTAGGAAACGTAAGTCTTTCTCTTACTTTTCACAAGTGAATGGCACGCAGGTATGAGAATGCAAGAGAACTTGTTGGTCAGTCAAAATGTGATATACAAAGTGCATTTTAACAAAGATCAAACATCAAGAACTCCAAAATCCAATGAGAGAGGAAAGAAAAGAGAGGATTTCCAAACACTGTGAAGATTTTGTTAGAAAGCACATTGAATCATTTCCAACGCAAGTGTAGCATTACTGCAGGGCTGTGACACAAAATGAATACTTAAGTCCTGATTTAAATGTAACTAGAATGTACGAGTTGCATAATGAAGTTTGCATACAGAATAGCTATAAAGCGGCAACACTGTCAATGTACAGGATAATCTGGACTTCTTAGCACCAAAATCCGATCGGTGTGACTTATGTGAGGAGTTTATCATGGCGAAAAAGGAAAATAAAGTCACAGAGAGTTTATCAACGAAATTTGATAACCATTTAGAAGAGAAATCATTCATGCGACAGGAAATAGAACATGACAGACGAAATGATGCTATGATATGCTTTGTTCTCCAAAATGTGATAGCTTTAACTCGTGCAAATATTAGTTGCTTCTTTTATAAAAGAAAACTGATCGTATAGGCCCTAAAATATTACTGCTCATGTATCGGGAATAAACATGGCTATTGCGCTATTTGGCATGTGTGCGGCAGATCTGGAAATGGCATTGCAAGTGCTGTAATTTATGTATTACAAAATATTTCACCCGGAAGTTAGGGAATATATTCTTTGGAGTGATAGCTGAGTTCCTCAGAATAGAAACTCACTGATTCGTTTTGCTTAGGCTAGCTTTCTTTAAGAAACTAACATCATAAGGGAAATTAACATGAATATTTCAACACTGGGACATTCTTGCATTCAGGTGGTTGACAACATCCAATCAAACATAGCGAAGTCTTTGCGGTTATCATAGTTGTGGTCTCCAGTTTCACTAGTAAGAATTCTTCTCTCTTGCAACAGGAGGTCACCATACCATGTACTTTAGATGAAAGCATCCGATTTCCATGACTACCAGACTCAAACGAAACTGTTTCAGTAGAGTAAAATACCGTATCAGCAGGTATCGCAGCTAAAATTTTGTGCAGACGACCTGTTCAGTGTTGGTTAGTTATTGTTGTTTTAAGGGGGCGGAACTACGAGGTCATCTGCCCCTAAGGACCCTTTTCAGTGTGTACTTTAAGACAAGTCAAGGTATTCAGAAGTGGATTAAAGTCAAGATGCCGAAGAGTTGAAACAACAGGATTAATAACAATCAGCAACAAAACACATAGTACCAACCCGACTACCAGAAGCAAGAGTTTCTATATCAGGGAAGAAATTTTCCAAGGAGAAGGCTACAGATATCCATTCCACGATGAAATGGATGTCCACTGTCGATGTAGAGTTCTACAAAGCAAATTTGATATGAAGAACCTTATGACTCTATCAACTTATGCAAATTTTAGAGCCAGAAAGTTCTATCTGCATGCAGACTTTGGAATAAGTCTTTAAAATACCTATGTTCTCTATGTAATTGTTAAATTTGGTGTTAATTCATTAAAGTAGAACCTTGTATTATCATTTTGAAATACTTCGCAAAGAGCTGGCTTCAATACTACATACTTTATGCAATTCCAAACTTCAAACACCTCTCCTGAACAATTAACTTAAAGTCAGATAGAACCCTCTGGTTCTCACCTCACGAGCTCCTTTACCATTCAGGTTTAGGCTTAGGTTTCCTTTTCTTATATGAAGCAAAATCATCCACTATAATGTATAATGATTTAAGTATTCATATTGACTCAGTTAATTAAATTTACTGATGACACCTGTAAATACTATTATGATAATAATACTTAATGTAACATGTTTTGAACCCTCAATGGGGTGGATTGCTTTGCTCTAACTTAACATACATAGAGTAGCCTATAAAACCAAAACACACATTATATCAAGTAAAGGATAAACTCTAAGAATAACAATTTTAATTACAATTCTATTAAAATAGAAGTCCTTAGAATATAATTTCAGCAAGATGTTATTTAGGTATTAAACGAAGCAATTTGTATATAAAAATTACTGTCTTGATCTAGTATTTGCTTGATCCTGTTGCTGGTGTTACTTCATTTAACTTAATTTAGTGTCAGTGACAAAAGACTCGAGTGTGGCCAAATTTTTAGGCAGCATGTACAATAAAGTGCACCATCGGTTGTGGCAGACGGTACCATGTGATCCCCTATCACGCACTCTTGTCTGGGTTCGAATCTCAGTGCTGGCAGTGGTTATCTTGGGTATGGTTTTCCTCCAGGTTTTATTAAACTCCTAGAACGGGATAGTGCCTAATTTTAAGTGCCGGAGCACCTATTCCAATTCATGAGGTCATTAGTTACAGCCACACACACAATGTCACTCAACACAAAACTGGCAAACTGGGTACGACGCCATCCCTTGATTCAAAGGGCCACTGGTTCGATTCTCGTCTAAGCTGTGGGGTGTTTTCTTCGAGTGTTTAATTTCCATGGTTCAGGGGCTGGATATTTTTGATGGTCATCACGACGCGCGAGTCACATATCCCCATCAGGCCTCTACGGAGGCCAATGCTAGTAATCACTACAGAAAAACAGGTTATCAGATGAATGCCATAAAACCCCAAGTACATGGTCTGATGAGCGGGGTGTCCTAATCCCACTAATGATTTAACAATAAACAACAAAGAAAGTGGATAGTCTGCGGAAACTAGCGTATTTGCAGGCAGACCCTTTGCTTGCTAACCACGTATCTCCGGAACGTTGCTAGAAATTCCTATTGATTTCTGTTTGGACTTGTTAGCTTAAATTGGTCATGTGTCGAACATGTACTGCTGAACATCGAGAGTGCTTTGTAGTGGAGAATCAAATGGTAATGGAGCAGTTCACTTCAAATAGAACGCGAGCTTACTGCCAGAAAAGTGAATTTGCTGCTGCAGTTGTACAGTCACGGATATTCTTACCTTGTAGAAACATACTCTTTCCGTGTATCCTATGACCTGTCATTGAGCTCATGCGATGGTAGTAGTGTTTTGTCACTATCACAGTGGAACGTGGCTAATTCGAACTTCTATAATTCGAAATCTTCTTTAATTCGAATTTTTCTCTTGGTCCCTAGCATTTTATATACAATCAATGCTAAAAAATCGAGGTTAATTCGAATTATATTTTGGATAATTCGAAGTTTTTACGTGTAAAAAGCCGATTGGAAGCCAAACAGTGACGACGCATCTGGCGATGAACTCGTGGAGGAAGTTCCGAAAATTCTGTTCCGAGTTATGCCCAAACAACAAACCACATCACAGAACTTTGATGTATTTTTAAGTAGTAATGAAGTAAGTGATTCTGTTTTCCGTTCCTTAAATTTGTTAGATTCTTTTGTGATGGCCGTGAGATTTAATTGTAGGAAACAGGTAAAAATCTCAAATATTTTTGAAAAACAGAGATTTCTCTAAGACCTAACTAGATTGCTAACCACGTATCTCCACGTATCACGTAAGTGAATAGTACATTTTGGTTTTATTTTATCATTTGAAACTTTTGAGGTAATATTATGTTTAATAAAGGTTCTTGGATGAAAACTTAAAATTTGAATCTTTTCTCTACCCTTTTCAAAGAACTGTCTTAATTCGAATTTTTGGATAATTCGAATTTTATTACTGGTCCCTTGAGGTTCGAATTATCCAAGTTCCACTGTACCATCACATGTGCTCAGTTATACCGAGTGAATCAGTTGCCCCTGAATATATTGTTTTGCGCAGCCCAACTAACGTGTGTTGTCAGGAAGGTCGATATTTCTCTGCTTGCATCCCGTATGATACTATTGCATTGCAAGCATATCCCGCAAACGGTACTGAATACTATTATTTTGCTCTCGGTATGACTACTGACTAATGAGATACTGAACACTGTTATTTTTTCCTCGGTGTGACTACAGACTAATACGAGATGATATGAACTTAATCATTTTTTAAATTTCATTATTGACATTCAATCTAAAATAATACCCTCAGGTATTTAATAAATCTAATAAACTTAAGTCAATAATTTTTTGAAATTAATATTTATAAATTAAATACCAATTTCGGCCACAGTTTTTCAAAGAAGAAGAAAAAACTAATGGTAAACTACGAGCAAAGCTTTTGAAACAACATTTGAACTTGGTCTTTCCTATATTTTTAGCCTACTTTTCACATTTTGCAAAAATGAGGAAAAAGTTGACTTATGAGATCGGGAAAATGTGCGTCTGTCTGTCTGTCTGTCTGTCCTTCTGTCTGTCTGTCTGGCTGGCTGTGTGTCCCCCCACCCCCCACCCCTATCAACTCCTAAACGGCTGCAGCAATCGAAACAAAATTTGGTAGGTGTAAAGATCTATACCTGAATATCTTACGGCCATATTTGAAAATGATATCAGTGCCACCAACTGCTGAAAAATCACAATTGAAATTTGAGCTCCATGTTGGATATCTTGGAAGGTATGAATGGGAGCTATTTCAAAATTGGCACACGTATAGATAATAATTATGCAGTTTAATTTCCAGGAGGCCATACATGGCAGTGTTGCCAAAATGATTATAAGCCTGCTGATAGGTCCAAATTTTAAATGCATATAACTTCTACACTATCAATTGGATTTCAACCACATTTCGTATGTGCTATGCGTACATAAACAGATATGGCTGAGTGTATTCTTAAGAGCCATCAGGGCTGCCAACTGTTAATAAAAGCTCTCAATTTTTTAAATCCAAATACCCATATATCAGAATGTATGCAAGCCGACAGCTTTAAACTATGCACACGTATAGTACCTGACATTCTATATTAATTTGGAGTAACTTATATACATCAGTGCTACCAACATGATTCTAAGCCTGCTGAGAGGTCCGACTTTAAATACATGTAACTTCTATAATATCAATTGGATTTCAATGAAATTTCTTATGTGCAATGTGTACTGTACCATAACAGATATTACTATGCGCATTCTTAGAAGCAACCAGGGCTGCCAACTGTTAATAAATGCTGTCTCTATTCGTTTCTCTTAATATCAATATATCAGAAAGTTTGCAAGCCAAGAGATCTAAACTTTGCACACGTATAGTACCTGACATTCTAGATTAATTTGGAGTAACTTATAAACGTCAGTGCTGCCAACATGATTCTAAGCCTGGTGATATGTCCAATTTTAAAATGCAAGTAACTTCTATACTAACTAATGGATTTCATTCAAAATTGACACAACAATAGATCATATTATTTCAGATTATTTCTGACCAATACATGTATGTCATTGTTGCCAACATGATTTTACGCGCGCTGTTAGATCCAATGTTTAACTGCATGTAACGTCCATGCTATCCATTGGATTTCAACCAAATTTTGTATTCTGTACCTTACGAGATGGAACTAAGAAAATATTTAGTCACCAGGGCTGCCAACTGTAGTTCTCTATTAGGCTACATTATGCCAGGTATACAGTATATCGAACTAATTCGAAATTTCGATATTACCAACTTAATTTCGTCATTATTCTAGATAGATCCATATAGATTAATCATTGCCATGGACCTTTGATTTTAAGAAAAGTAGTCTCTTTATTTCGTCACGGAACTTCTTGTTAAAATTAAAAATAGGCTATATTTATAACAGATCTGTCAGTAATGTGGGCTTCAGTTTGATAATATGTGAAAGATGACATAAATCTAAAAGGAAATTGTATTTCTATTAGTCTATTTATGGGAATAAAAACACAAAACGTTTTTTGGATTTATGTCATTTTTCACAAAATTATTTTATATTATCAAATTAAACCCCACATTTGTGACAGATCTGTTTTTTTTAATATATTTTTATAAAAAATAATAATTTGAAAGACCAAGTTTAAATGTTGTTTCGAAAGCTTTGCTCGTAGTTTCTCCATTAGTTTTGTTTTTCTTTTCTTCTTTGATAAACTGAAGAAGGCCATAAAGTGGCCGAAACTGGTATTTAATTAATAAATATTAATTTTAAAATAAAATAATAACTAAGGTGTATTACATTTATTAAATACAGTACCTGTGGGTATTTATTGTTATACTAATACGAGGGAAAGATAATAGTGTTCAGTATCGTTTGCGGGATATGCTTGCAGTGTATTAGTACCATACGGGATGCAAGCAGACAAATATCCACCTTCCTGATAACACGCATCTGTTGGACTGCATAAAACAATATTAATAGGGGAAGCTGATTCACCCGGTAAAGATGGGAAGTATATCCTCGGACAAAGCATGAATATCCATGACTGTGAACTTAATAAATAACTGTGACAGGTAGGTGCCTAGCAGAATTTAGTTGGGAATAATGATAATGGTGATGATTATTGTTGTTTTAAGGGGCTTAACAACGAGGTTATCTGCCTCTAATGGTTTGGGTGATAGTGAAAATGCTAGTGAAATGGAAACTATTGCTACAACTACAACTTGAATTGGATAACTTCTGTTCCAAATCTTGGATAGCCAGAGATTGGGGTGAGAGTATTATATATTGCAACCATCACCTGCTACATGTGGTTATTAGTTACAGCGATTCTCTAAAAGCCTAGTAGAAAATACTGCTCAGTAAGATTACTACAGTAGAAGACCGGGCTATTATGATCAATTTTCGATTTTTTGGTACTTTTCTTTATCAGCTATTGGCTTTCTTCGCTCTTCATATGAAATTTCTGTTGAAGGTAGTTTGTTAACTCTCTTCCACGCTTGTTAGTATTTTATTATTGTGCTTAGAGTGAATTGGCTGGTTTCAACGAGTAATTATAAAGGTGGCTATGCGTGTCGGTGAGGGTTTGCTTTTTGCTTTTTAAGGTTCCTGTTTTACCTCTGTATTGTGGTTGTTCTTGGTAAACACAAACCATCATTATTGATTCATTCTGTTATGTTGGGGAAATTGAGAAATGATTCAGCTTGGAAAATAGCAACTTGCAAATACTGATCCTTTACAGAGTGCAATAACCCTCTTGATGAGCATACTCATGCAGTGACAGTGAAATACATAAAGTAGTATAAAATTTGAATGATTTATGATAGCCTATCAGAACGTGAAGAAATATGGCCCATGTAGAAAGACATCGTATAGGCGATGATGATAATCTGGCCAGTTATTGCAATCACAACATGAATTTAAAAAGAAAGTTACAGAACTTACAAATAGTTTACGTCAAAAGTTATACACAATTATCAAAACACTAATAATGGCTATTAATTGTGTACTATGTTAATGTTATTATAATTGATACAGATATCTAAGCCTAGATTTTTACCAACAACTACGACTCCTATTACTAACTACAGACTTATCACTAACTCACATTTAGCAGAAGAAATGAAAAAATAAGAAATAAGAGAAATATAGAACATGAGGAAACAAAATGCCTCAAGCAACTTGCAAGAAAGGAAGGAGAGCGATGAAAGTCAGATAGGAAAGAGAGAGAGGAGAGAGTCTGACCCAAATTCAGTGGAAAAAGGGGAAAATGAACCTAGCCCTGTAATCCCTCGGGGTCACCAACCGTGACCCCTTGAGGGTGTAGCACTATCCAGGATGCAACTTAGGAGAAAGTGGCGGATTTTCGCTCACATAAGGTATCTATTCAATTCGTAGTAATATTTAATAACATAAATGTAAGTTAGTCCTTTTGAAAAAATAAATATCACTGCTATTGGGCTTTGTGAACATAATACATTTTTTTTAACGTTTAACTGTCACAAGCAGTAACCAAAACAATCCATGAACAACTCTTTACATCGATATCACATTTAATTACCTCGATTTCCTTCATCGCATTAGAACCAGACCTCATTGTTTTGAACAAGTCCTACTAATGTACCCAATCGTCATCATATGGAACATGTGTTCGTATCCCAGATAGCTCACGGTCTTTCGAGGTATGGGGAGTTCAACCCACCATACGATCACATGTTCAGGATTTGAGTCTGTCAGGTGACTACTCTACATGAAAGAAACAACATATTCCTAAGGATAACATTTAATGATAGAAAATCATGGCAATATGACATAAAACACAAAAAAGATACTTTACATTTACTTCCCACAACAAAAATCAAAATTATCTGTGAGTCTCTTCTCCTCAAAATTAGTGCTTCACCGCACTCAAGTCTATCCAAACCATCCTATTATTGATACTCTCTGACATTTGCGAGTGTCCATAGTGTTCTTCACGTGGCACAATTTAACACAAATTGGAATATCACAACACAATAAACACAAATTATATTAAAATGACATTAACTCTGCAATTATTAAACACTTATCCGTTTTTACACGGGACATTTACTTTACGTAACATTAATTCATTAGCTTATGCCTTGTTTAATCAGTGTTGTGTAGTGCGAATTGTATTCCTTTTTCCCATCAATTTCAAACGCTGAAGTGGTACACTTTCCCTTCCAAAATACACATGGACATATATTTTTTATAGCTTCACCATACAACGATTTTCTGGGTCTGGTCAAAACATTATCGTTACAAACGTGCCATGTCATTCAAATTACGCTACCCGTATGAATAAATTAGTGTGAACTGGGCAAATACACCTTACAAAAATTCCTTTATTTATTTGGTGCAGTTAATTCCTCCTCAGAGAATAACTGGGCCAAATGTTATCCGATTACTCCATTCCAACATTGCACGTGTATGGAAATAATGCATTTAATTCAATTGATATCATCACCTCAAGCATATCTTAATTACTTTTCGAAATATCGAGATTCTTCAGTGTCCCACTACAATTTTAAAATAAAAGGATCAGGTCTATTGACTTCCTTTCCGTGCGAACAATGAATTAGTCCCGGCTGCCTCGGCAAGATGGCCGCCGGTTTAGAGGACTACCTGCTCCCCGTCTGGCTTCCCGTCTGGGTCAAGTTCCTTCACTGGTGTAGCCATGCTAGAGGTACCCTGACTTGGTCGTGTCCTTAATAATTGAGTCAATCTAATTATTTAATACCTACATTTAGAGTATAATGGGCTCATCTCGGCTCCTAATTAATATTCATGGCAAGGGATGGATCACGAAATAGCTTTGCCGTTCTGTGGGCGACATCAGCGGCTTCTGCGCGCATCTCAAGTGAGTATCATAGTTCTCTCACTGGTGCAGCATGCATATAACAAGAGGAAATCGACGTTTCCTATACGAAGAACCATTAGTCTTACCTCTAAGGGCAGATCAATTAATATATGGGGTCATCTAGGGTCTCTAACAGTTATCCCTGGTGGCAAGAACTCGGCGAACAGTGGATACAGACAGACTCTGTCCCAACTCTGTTGCGAATAACATGTATGCTCTAAGGCGATACTATCTCGTAGATTTCGAAGATTAGCCGACTAGATTCGCCTATCGCGCAAGCTATTTTCGGATGATCCCCGCAACTTATTGACGTAAACCTCTTGATTCTACGTTACATGCTCACTGAACGCGGCTCAACCAATATTTCTTATAGATGACTCATTTCTTAAAACATTCCTGTTCTCTATGCAATTACTCATAAGCCAAAGTTCTACGTAGCTCCAAACAAGTATAAATTTACTGGCTTACATTTAACTATCTCAATGGCTCTCAAATACAACCCTGTAGAATATACCATAATAAACATCCATTCAACAATTCAATGACACTGAAAAGCTCTCATTATCTCGATATTCACGTTTCTTTCTTACTGTTTACAATAACACAGTATCCTTACGCTAGACATGACACACTTTGCACGTACTGTAGGCCTGACATGCCCATTTATTTACTCATTATTGTTACCGACCCCAGATTATTATTATTATTATTATTATTTAACGTTACCGTTACTTTCATCAATGTCTTACGCCTAAATGGCAGTAAACAAACCATCCTCCAAGCCACATTTTACCAAAATACGAGGGATGTGAACTCGTACATAAATATCTGTTAATTCTTAATCTTAGAGTGATGCTTCGTTGTATGGTGAGCTATTTAAATCATAACAACATATTGAATTTGTACTCACTTTCATTTTGCTGGGTTGGTCCAGCACGCCAGCCACGCACCTGCCATGATGCTTGTCTTAAGCCGTCATGATATTATTCACACGACACATTGTATAAACTTTACACATGGTAATCATATTTTTCATAACTGGCTTTTTCACTTTGACACAATACACATTATTTTACCATATAAACACTTTTAAAAATCACTGTAATATAACTTTATACACAATTCTCGCACTATTTTCACACATGGATCCTTGATTGGACTCCCACTATCGCCTGACCTCAGAGATGCGATGCAGCTAACTTCTGACAACCGCTGGTCTCCTTGAAAGTCTATCTTGCGTGTGTGTGTTCGACTCCTGTCACCTACAGTTTATATCTCCTCTACTGCAAATCTGTTCAATCCTATGTCACGACTACTTGTGACGTCTTCCAGGCTCCCGTAACTGTAGTGTTCATTACCGTAATATGTTATTTTTCCCATGATAACACTTCCT
This sequence comes from Meconema thalassinum, assembly GCA_946902985.2. Classification (NCBI taxonomy): domain Eukaryota; kingdom Metazoa; phylum Arthropoda; class Insecta; order Orthoptera; family Tettigoniidae; genus Meconema; species Meconema thalassinum. The sequence goes on along the minus strand of OX336390.1, from coordinate 263,427,616 downwards.
GGTTATGTTCATTGTCTATAAACATCCTAACTATCTCTATGCTGTACTGAATCTATACTCGCGTATGCTGTTGCTTAAACGTCTGCTGTAGACTAAATCTTATACGATGCATAATTACTGTTATGAAACTGCCTGATGCGCTTTTCATTGTTCACCCCTAATACATTTGAGCGTTAATACTTTATAAATTCCGCGCACTTCCTTGCGTGATCCGGCAGCGTGCCAGCTCACGGGTTGAGTCAAGACGAACTGACTTCCCTGCTAAGCTTCTCCTATATAAAGCTCCCTTGTGAAACATAGTTGACTGGATTTCCAGGACCGACTCTCTTCTTAATATAATACATTTCCAGACAAAGTGAAGTATGATCCTTGTTTGTCTATGCTTGGAAGTCCCAAAATCACTCGCGTGCAAGCAATCGCTTCGGCCAATTAATTATAATTAATTGCTTCCTTCCACGGCGTCATGACGCTACTCCGGTAATTCCCCTCGGCTCATCTACAAATCCTTACTCCGTAGCGGATGAGGTCTGTGCATAGGTTCCTTTATAGATGCAGGCTTTAATTTAGGCGTGAGAACACTCCTAAATTATCTTTCCTAGAATACATGCATCTGGGTGTAAGTTTCATTTCAATTCATTGCTCCATTTGGCTGTAATTAATTAATTTCTGTGGGCGACTACCCCCACTCCCCTTCTATGCCTTGTAAGACTGTGGTTCTCAAAGCCATTAATCTTTGGCCGCTCCTCCAGTGCAGACAAAAATTAGTTCCTTGGTGTCACCTAGTATCGCCCCCTCGCTAACCACGATTTGTCAACTGTCAAGTTGGCCCGATTTCTTGAGCTCTCAGCATCTTAAACGTACATAGGCTTGTATTTCCTGCAATAATCCACCTTAAAAGCTATAATATTCCCGTTCTGGCCGTGAAATCCTGCTATTATACTTATATGCAGATATAACTCATTGTTCCTCGGGTTCACTGTGGCTGTTCCCCCTCAGAGATCAATGATTCGATTCTGTGCAGAATCATGGGCCTGGTCTTCTTTGATAACGACCCAATTTCGATGCCAGTCAGCCGTGTCTAATTGGGCACACTAGGTTCCTGTCTACATCATCCAACTCATCATCATCTTTGCAAAATACTTTCAATGGAATATCAGATTCATCTAATGAGTCGTCAGTCTCAAGTAGCTCTTTTGTTTTCTTCCATTTCATTTTAGTTTCCGAGCTGGAATGTTCACCGTCAAAACTAACTTTCCATAGTAGAGGTTTTGGGGGGCTCTAATGCCACCGCCACCGCTCCACCGCCAAGATGGCGGCCGTAGATTAACTTAACCTAGCCTAACCTAACAAGATGGCGGCTGTAGGTTAACACTTAGCCTAACCTGACAGAATTTCATTCATGGCAAGCGTTATTTTTATGATTAATACTGCGTAAATGTCCATGAAGGATTGAAGAAGGTAAATCAATATTACATACATCACAATGCGTTATGGAAGGTTAACCATTCTTCATTCTTTTTGTTGTACAATGATTTTCACAATCTTGTGAACGTTTACGCTTTTGAGCATCACATTTGTTTAAAGGTTCCGTGTTAGTTGACGGTTTTGCAGTTTTAATTCCTGTTGTTCTCCATTCACTTCAACCATGTGAGATTGATATCGCTTTACAGCAGAAAAAACCAAGATCACAAACTGAACACGAGAAAGGGGATGAACTGACATGCTTTAAATTTACATGTCGAGTAAGACTATCCTGTCTGCTAAATGTCGTAGCACAATGACTGCACACATACATTTTAAGATTATATTTTGTACTTGCATGCCGTTGAAAACTGTCAGGTCTTGAAAACTGTTTTTTACAATCACTACACTTGAACATGATGATTATCAATCACTTTCCAAATTACCTATAAAGAAAGAACTCATAAATGTTAATAAAATCTAAAACAAAGTAAAATATAAATAGTTTAATTAAATTACATCCAATGGTCATAGCAAGGTATTTTAATTGAACGTCTGTGGACTATCAGTTAGTCTAATTTCAAGTAGTTCTAACTTTGGTTAACAGATATCATTGTCACTGTCACCTAGCGGTGAACATTGGAACTTGATAGAGCGTTAATCAAATCTAACCTACAAATTTAGCTTCCCACAATTGTCGAGTAGTTCCAACTCTGGTTATTAAATACCATTGTCACTGACACCTAGCGGTGAACATTGGAACTTGATAGAGCGTTAATCAAATCTAACCTACAAATTTAAAATATGAATGTCTGTTTCGCGGGCTTATAGGCCGTGTTCTAAGGACATTTTGTTGTCCTGACGTTTCGCTGAAAATTGCGTTCAGCATTTTCACTGGTTACATTAAGCGAGGTAAAACGAGTAAACAGAAGATATATAAATAGTCAACAACCCACACATAGAGGCTACCATAGCAACGGCGTACCACATAAAAGTAATGCATCAAGGACAGGGCTGCTCTTCTGTTGCATCTTCTCGTCTACGATGGTCAATGAGGGCAGGCTTGAGGGTATGAAGGACTGGAAGCCAAGCTCTGTTCACACGTTCTGCTTCCTGCTTAAGATGCTTCAGGATTTCAATGGCCTCCCTTTGTAGCCTGACATGATAAGGCACCTTGGTGGACAGAACTTAGGTGGCTCCATATCTTATATCGTGACCTGCGAGTAGGGAGTGTGCTGCAACAGTGGATTTATCTGTTTGTCCCAGCCGGATGTGTCGTTCGTGTTCCTTGAGGCGAGTGGCAATACTTTTTTCGTTGTTCCAATATATACTTGGCCACAATCACACGGGATTTTATAAACCCCTGCCGCGGTATGAGGATGTCGCTTATCTTTAGCAGACCTAAACATGTCCTTAATTTTTCTCGTAGTCCTGTATATGGTCTTTATATCATGGGACAGAATAGGGAGGCTACTCGAGGAAGAAAGAAACGAAGGAAGAAAGGAAGGAAGGAAAGAAGAAAGGAAGGAAGAAGGGAACGAAGAAAGGAAGGAAAAAAGGAAGGAAGAAAGAAAGGAAGGGAGAAAGGAATGAAGGAAGGAAAGAAGGAAGGACAGACGGAAGAAAGGAAGGAAGAAGGCAACGAAGAAAGGAAGAAAGGAAGGAAGAAAGGAAGGAAGAAAGGAATGAAGGGAGAAAGGAAGGAAGAAAGAAAGAAGGGAGAAAGAAATGAAGGAAAGAAGGAAGGATGGACTGACGGAAGAAAGGAAAGAAGAAGGCAAAGAAGAAAGGAAGGAAGAAAGGAATGAAGGGAGAAACGAAGGAAGGAAAGAATGAAGGACGGAAGAAAGGAAGGAAGGAAGGGAGAAAGGAAGGAAAGAATGAAGGAAGGAAGGACGGAAGGAAGGAAGGAAGAATGGAAGGAAGGGAGGAAGGAAGAAAAGAATGAAGGACGGAAGAAAGGAAGGAAGGAAGGAAGGGAGAAAGGAAGGAAAGAAGGAAGGAAGAAACGAAGGAAGGAAGGAAGGAAGAACGGAAGGAAGGACGGAAGGAAGGAAGAATGGAAGGAAGGACGGAAGGAAGGAAGGAGGGGAGAGAACCGAAGGAAGAAAGGAAGGAAGTAAGAAAGGAAGGGAGGAAGGAAGAAAGGAAGGAAGAACGGAAGGAAGGGAGGAAGGAAGGAAGAAAGAAAGGAAGGGAGAAAGGAATGAAGGAAGGACGGAAAGGAATGAAGGAAGGAAAGAAGGAAGGACGGACGGAAGAAAGGAAGGAAGAAGGCAAAGAAGAAAGGAAGAAAGGAAGGAAGAAAGGAAGGAAGAAAGGAATGAAGGGAGAAACGAAGGAAGGAAAGAATGAAGGACGGAAGAAAGGAAGGAAGGAAGGGAGAAAGGAAGGAAGGAAGGACGGAAGGAAGGAAGGAAGAATGGAAGGAAGGGAGGAAGGAAGGAAAGAATGAAGGACGGAAGAAAGGAAGGAAGGAAGGGAGAAAGGAAGGAAGGAAGGAACGAAGGAAGGAACGAAGGAAGGAAGAACGGAAGGAAGGACGGAGGGAAGGAAGGAAGAATGGAAGGAAGGACGGAAGGAAGGAAGAATGGAAGGAAGGAGGGGAGAGAACCGAAGGAAGAAAGGAAGAAAGTAAGAAAGGAAGGGAGGAAGGAAGAAAGGAAGGAAGAACGGAAGGAAGGGAGGAAGGAAGGAAGGAAGAAAGAAAGGAAGGGAGAAAGGAATGAAGGAAGGAAAGAAGGAAGGAAGGACGGACGGAAGAAAGGAAGGAAGAAGGCAAAGAAGAAAGGAAGAAAGGAAGGAAGAAAGGAATGAAGGGAGAAACGAAGGAAGGAAAGAATCAAGGACGGAAGAAAGGAAGGAAGGAAGGAAGGGAGAAAGGAAGGAAAGAATGAAGGAAGGAAGGACGGAAGGAAGAATGGAAGGAAGGGAGGAAGGAAGGAAAGAATGAAGGACGGAAGAAAGGAAGGAAGGGAGAAAGGAAGGAAAGAAGGAAGGAAGGAACGAAGGAAGGAACGATGGAAGAACGGAAGGAAGGACGGAAGGAAGGACGGAAGGAAGAATGGAAGGAAGGAGGGGAGAGAACCGAAGGAAGAAAGGAAGGAAGGGAGGAAGGAAGAAAGGAAGGAAGGAAAGAAAGGAGGAAGGAACGAAGGAAGGAAGGAGGGGAGAAATGAAGGAAGGAAGTAAGAAAGAAAGGAATGGAGGAAGGAAGAAAGGAAGGACGGAAGAAAAGAGGGAAAGAAGGAAGAAAACTTGTAGTTTTACATGACCCTTAAACTCGTGATCATCAGCCACGGGACCTCCATTTGTACGTGGAACCCGAACAATAAGACATGATATGTAATTTTCGAAAATCTCACACTCATTGACTGAGATTCAAACTTGCCGTGCCTTGGTGAGAGGCAAGCAGCTTGACTACTGCACATCCACATCTCCACTGCTAATATTAAATAGGCTGAAGCATGGTGTTACACCATGGGCTGAAGATGGATTGTTTCATCGACGATAATATACACCAAACCAAGCCCCGTGGCGCTACAGCTCATGAAGGGCCTAGGCCTATCAAGCGGCCGCTACTCAGCCATTTGGCTTGCAGATTATGGGGTGACGCGTGATGAGCGCGTCGGGTCCCCTCGGCCGTTAATCTTAGTCTCCGTAACCGGGTCGCTCCCCCCTGTCAGACAGTTACTCAATTGTCTTCACGAGGCTGAGTGCACTCCGTTACAGCCCTCACGTCTGATTCTGAAATCCCTAACGGTGCCGGGAATCGAACCCGGGAGTCTCCGGGTGTGAGGCAGGCACGCTAACCTAACACAACGGGACCAGCACCTATGATATTCAGGTACCGGGTGAGTTAGCCGTGGTCGTTACGGCATGGCTGCTGGCAGTCGCTCACATCCGGGAGGCGAGGAGGTTTGAATCCCCCCGCCGGCAACCTTGAAGATGGTCTTCTGTGGTTTCCCATCTTCCTTCCAGGCAAATGCCGGGGTTGGTCCCTAAGTATAGGCCTTCCAACTCCTCGTCCTTACATTAACACTTTCCTCCCCAGAGAACACATCACACGCGACGGCGTGTCCGCAGCTACAAACTGTGGCGAGCCGAACATGTCCTCGGATACTCCCGGCACTGAAAGCCATACGCTAGAGAGAGAATATTCAGGTCTACATAAACAAGAATTGGAGTGAGGTTTTCCTACCATGGAGCCTGAGATTCTGTTGATGAAAACACGAACCGCAGTGATAATACCCCAGCAGTCCACTGTGTGGTGCATACCACTCTCAGGCTGGAACTGAAATGAAGCACACTTGTGCATGTTAATTTTTTATTCAGACATTTTCATTGTTTTTATCTCGTGTCATTACGAGCCACCAGAGCCGTGGAAACAAAGTTAACACTTCCAAACATACCACACAATTACCACGGACCTAAACTTCCGTACTTGAAGTGTTGATGTGTTTCATGGTTGCAAATTACATCAGCAGTGTTGTTGTACCGCTTGCAAACTAAATTCTTCCTAATATTTGTTTCATTACATGTACTAGCAGAAGTGTCTCGCTACCATAGTAACCTACATAATTGACAAAAACGAATTACTAGAGTTGGACACCAAAATACTGCAAACATTATTAACCAATGTATGCAAATACAAAATGAAAATAGGGCGGGTTAAGGCTTCCGTTGGACTGTACGATTTTAAGTAGAACTACGTTTATGAGGTGTTAAACCATTTTTCAGTGTTACCTAAGTACTCGAAATGTAATGTTTTTCAGTCGGTATACCCGATTGTACCCAATTGTAATGGGTGGTTCCTTAATCCTGAAAACAAAAATTACATGAAATTAAGCCTAGGAAGATAAGAAATAGTCGCAAACAATAAATTCCTTCCAGTTCAGTGCAGGCAGTAACGAAACTAGCTACTCGCAACCGACCGCGCAGCACTCAAGCAGCTAAGTATACAATTCACTCTAACGATCACATAATCACACTAAGCGAGGACATTTGAAGTACAACAGCCACTTTCAGTATCTTAACAAAATATGACATATAACTCACAAATATTGACTAGTTGCGTTAGTTCAACTAATAGCTTGCCACGGTGCGTGAGTGGATAGCGTGTCGGTCTACTAACCCCAAGATTGCAGGTTCGCTCCTGGCCGTGGAAAGTGATTTTTGAAAGGCGGCAAGAATACGACACGCATGTCATACGATGTTGGCATGCCAAAGAACCCATTTGAATTCAGTAGGCCGTGTTCATAATGGCAAAATTAATCTCGGGAGTTTCCGCCAACACAAAGTTCCTTCTCATTCCTCAACCAGAAAGCGCTATAGTGTTCAAGGAGCTTAGATATCTAACCTCCTTTACTTTCATAGTGCTTCAAGGAACAGAGACATTCGACATGCAAGCTACCCTCTGGGTGTCAAATTACAAAGCTTGCACCCGACACCCGAGGCCATTCGATATTATTATTAGTTCAAGTAATACCGTACTGCAACTAATGTCATCGCACCAGGAGATGGCAGTTCAACTCGCTGTAAGGGGGTCTTGTGGTATGCATGCGCCACCCTCCTATTCCAAACCTAAATATATCAGATGGCAGTCAGTTGCTGCTAAATGGTTAGCGCGCTAGGATTTGGCCCAAAGTGCCCCGGGTTCGATTCCTGGCCGGGCCATCAGGGATTTTAATCTCCTGGGGTTAATTCCCGTGTCTCGCGGACTGGATGTTTTGTGCCGTCTTCATCATCACTTCATCCTCATTACGACGCGCAGGTCACCCACGGGCATCAACTGGAAATACCAGCACATGGCCTCTACGGAGCCACACGATCATTCATTCATTCATTCATTCAGTTGCTGCTACTTCCTGCATGATAATTTCTTATTGGTCTTCACGTGAGTGTGTATTGTTACCTTCCGTCCTACTGTCGATATTCATACACACCTTTGTGTTTACTTTTAACAGTGTGGCAGTATCAGGTACAGTAATGGAAACAGTGACCAACTAAATGTTTTTGGAATGCGCGATACGCTGTGAGAGGGAAGACAACTGCAGTTCAAACCCGACTGCCATCTCCTGGCGAGATATCAGTAAAAGGGTACATATTGTAAATACTATCATCCATACTTTCATACATAGACCTTATCCAAGACACTCTAGCAGATAGTTTCTTTTGCAGTCTTTCTTAAGATAATGGACCAAATAACACATTGAGCTCAAAGAACACATTGTTAGTGAAATATTAAAATTGCTGGTCACAATTACAGAGTACGCTAATGGTAAGGACCAGTCTATCTTCGTACTGGGAACCCGAGTCGGTTTGAACACCATAGCTGGATATCCTTGAAATGGTATTCCAAAGTTATTAGTTATTAGTTCCATGAGAAACCGGAATGGTGCTGTTTCATTCCAATTTCCTGCCCAGTTTCATTTGTGGCCATTTATTTCCCCTCTCTGTGATGAGCTTGGGGCCGAGAAAGGCATAGGGACGTAAAAGTAATTCCCCACATCCAAATATTATCTCTACTCATCCCCGTTCCTGTGGAAATGGACCAAACATACAGGTCAAAATACATAATACCAACTGCTGCTGATGAAATTAATGAAAAGTGAAGGTTCACATAAATGAGCAACCTGGGTCTGAAGAGGTTAAAGCCTGAGTGTTATCCAAGTCTATTTATTAATCTCATGTAAAATGTTTTTCAGGACCAAAATTATTGTACACATTAGCTGTTTACCCGTCCTTCGTACTGAAAGTTCGGGGGCAAGGCTAATAGCTCGTCGCCCCCTGCTCTGTCCACTTGGATGGCGAAACTCCACCCCTTTGTTATTGCGGCGTACAGAAGGTTCGCTCGATTGAACGCGTACTTCTTTTGTCCCTCGTCCATGTGTGGCCAGAGGGACAACAGGTACAGCGTCGTCTGGAAAACGTGGTGGTCTCGACCAGTAGGAATAAGCACCAATTGCTGTTTCAACGCTTCTGCCAAGTTCCAGACTCGATGCTCCTGTAGCAGAGGAAGTCCCCGGGTATATTCCAAGGGAACTAACGTCCGCCAATGATGCCGTTGCCTGGGTAGAAGGTCGTCTTCTTCTTCTTCTTCGTAATCTTGTTCGTCCGACGCGTCGATCTGCCCGCCTGGCTCTAAAAGAGAGATGCGCTGGTCCATACGCCTCATCATCTCTAGGAGTTCGTCCATTTCCTTATCAGAAGCCATCTGTGCAGTAGCTATGGTGGATGCTGGAGACGATTCCTGGGTCGTTGTTGATCCGGAGGCCGTAGAGACTGGACCCGGAGACGGAGTGCGCTCAGTTGTCTGGATGTGAGTATTTCTGTGCTTCTGCGGGCTAGCTTTGGCTTTGCCTTTCGGGTCTTTAACTTCAGCAAAATGTTCAACTATACTGGAAGGCTGATTCTTGCTCGGAGTTTGTTTGTTCTTGTGTTTCTGTGGAGTCCCTTTCTGCGGGGTGCTCTTCTGTTGAGTGCCGGTTCTGTTTTGCACCTTAGGTGGCATACTCCGGCGAAACAGTTGGCGTGTCACGGCGAGTGACTGCAGGAGAAGTAAGCTGCTGATCCCTTCCTCCGCCGATCGACTACTCCCGAGCCGCCCGACCTCGCTTGAGTGTGTATCTTACACTCCGAACAGTCTTATTGTACTAACGTGAGTGGCGTAGTCGGTAGCATGCTGAACTGCTATGCCCAAGATCACGGATTCAAACCCGTCTGAAGTCGTTGGAGTTTTAAGAGGGTTAACATCCTTCAGTATGCCTCCATTCGGAGGGGAAGTAAAGCCGGTGGGTCCTTGTTATAGATTTATGGCATGTAAACGAACTTACCACTGTAATTGGTATTGTGTAGCCAATTTTTAGGTTATATTTGGCTAGTTAGAAACGCTCTATCAAGTTCCAACGTTCACCGCTAGGTGTTAGAAACAGTAGCATCTGGTAGCCAAAGTTGGAAATAGTTGAAATTAAACTTTTTGGTAGCCCTCGGGCAATTCATATATAATAATAATATATAACATATTATGTTTATGTACCTTTGGAGAATGATAGGTCGTGTAGAGGACGGGTATAGAAGTAATTTGAGATAGGGAACTTGGGGTCGGAGCGGCCTCCTTAACCCCTAAAATAAGGGTTGATTCAAGCCCTCCATCCCGTAAGTTAGGCAACCGACCCAAGCCTCTATTATCTTTCTCAATCCTTTAACTTGTGGCAAGATTCATTTCACTATGTGGCGCTGGCGTAATGGATAGTGTTGCGGTGCGAATGGCCGGTAGTCCCGGGTTCAATTCCAGGCTTGGGATTTTTTTTTAAATGTTATTTGTCGTATTGTAGTCACATGGTTTAATTTACCGAAGGTATCATCAAGCTTACAAACCTTACACCTAAAATAACATTTGAAAAATGTGCCCAAGCACTGAATCGAACCCGGGACTACCGGCCTTTCTCACCGCAGCGCTATACATTACGCAAACGCCACATGGTGAAATGAATCTTGCCAAGAGTTAAAGGATTGAGAAAAGTAATAGAGGCTTGGGTCGGTTGCCTAACTTACAGGGTTGAGGGCCTGAATCAACCCTTATTTTAGGGGTTAAGGAGGCCGCTCCGACCCCAAGTTCCCTATCTCAAATTACTTCTATGCCCGTCCCCTACTCGACCTATCATTCTCCAAAGGTACATAAAAGACAACCTGTATAGTCGAATAATAAACTCTGAATCGGAAGTGAAAACTTAGGAGTGAGGAGCGTGGACAAGGGTGAATATATGCAACCAGCAATGGAAAACTGTAAACTGGGTTGGAAGAAGCAGCGTCCAATGTTTTTCACCGGTATATGAACTTATGTTTATGCAGAATTTCAGCTAAATCGGTTGAGCGGTTTTTGCGTGAAAGTGTAACAGACAGACACTACTAGACTTGTTAGTACGGTATATCTAACGCTAACTTTAATTAGCATAATTTATTTTACTGTTTACGTGTACAAATGTATTTACATCAGGAGAGGAAATACAGGGTTAACTTAAGTAACTGGCATGACCTTGACACAGCTGTACACTAGATCCATACACGATCGTCTCGTCATGGAACACAGAGTCGGTCCGCATTCAAGATCCAAGTTCAATTACTTAAACGGTTCGCCTAGTTCCGTAGTGGCTAAACACTCTTGGCTGTCACCGCGCAGGCCTGGGTGTGATTCCCGGCTCAGTCAATAAATTTAATTCTGGTCTGAGGGCTGGAACGAGGTACACTTATACTCAGGAGGAAAAAAATGAGAAGAGGCGGGTTCGATTCCCACCTCAGATATCCTGGAAGTGGTTTTCCCACTTCTACTCGAGGCGAATACCGGTTGGCTCTTAAATTCAGGCCACGGCCACCTCCTTCCCAATCCTCATCTCAACAACAACAACAACAACTACTAACACGAATACAGACATCACAACAAGACAGGCTATCAGAAACATTCCACAAACACCCAAGTACACGGGGCTACAGTACCTCGTGTCAGAAAGCCCCTAAATGAATCAACAACAAAAAATACTTTAATTTTTGAGTACGTCACCTTTCAGTTCAAACTAGGGCGTCGTTGGATATCGAGTGAGGTATCATTAGAAAGATCTCATCGAATAGTAAGGAGTGAATCGTAGAATATCATTTTTCAGCCTATTTGGTTTAATAGGCCGTGTATTACGTAGGCTATCTTGATATTTTCTGACGTTTTACCAACAAATGCGGTTGGCATTTTCAAAATGAAATAAAGACAATTACCAGCTGTATCTAATGTAAGCCTATATACAATATTGAGATACAATAAAAATAATCATAGGACCCAAGTTGTAGATCTCATCAAGCCCGAAGTTGCAGGTGCAATCCATTTTTTATAGATCTTACCGTTTAGCTGCAACACGCCTCAAAAAAGAAGAGATCCGCAGCCTACACATTTATAAGTAGCTTTTCTCGTTTTGAATTTATTCGGGGGTTGATAATTAATTTTTCGTCAGTTTCAGGTTAAAAAGCTAAGCGGTATAATTGACAAATTTGCAGTTTCTATCTCATCAGGAAGTGAGTGAGTCAGCCGTGTGCCGTTATAAAATATGGACAGAGATGTAAGTATGCATCAATCAATCTGTTTTGTCATTACTGTATAGCCAAAGATGATGACATGCTCTCCTTTTCATGACCTTGCTCCGAGCTCCAAGTTTTCTGATGTAGCGGAAGAAGGAATGCGGAAATTAAATTTCCTTCTTGCTTTTAGACGATATTCTCCCTGGCAAGAACTTTCTAAATAACCCGTCTTGGAGAGGATATTAATAATGAAGAGACCACAACACCAGAGGATCATTTAAGAACCTTGTTAGGGTACGGTGCGAGCTAACTTCTCAAGTCGAGCTGAACAAGTGTGAGAGTTAGGGGCGCATATGAATGTCGATTAATCTTCTTTTTCGTACCTTATTATGAGATTGCTCGCTCCTTTACAGTAGGGATGTTTGCTTTAGGTGAATTGCGAAAAAACATAATAACACCGGTTTTCTGTTATTTTACGTACGGTAATAACATCAAACGTGTTTCATGAAATACTTCATTACTTTCTCTTTGCGTCTCTATATCTTGATGTTTCATTTCTTGCCGCATTTTATCAAGTGGGATAAAGTGGCAAATCCTTCATAACCAAGTTGACATTTCAACATACAGCACGTATGAATTAACCCGATTTTTAGCCTACTTTTCACATTTTGAAAAAATGAGGAAAAAGTAGACCTATGAGATCGGGCAAATGTGTGTCTGTCTGTCTGTCTGTCTGTCTGTGAGTCTTCCCCCCCCCCCCTATCAACTCCTAAACGGCTGCAGCAATCGAAACAAAATTTGGTAGAAGTAAGGATCTATACCTGAATAACTCACGGCCATATTTAAAAATGATGTCAGTGCTACCAACTGCTGAAAAATCGTAATTGAAATTTGAGCTCCATGTTGGATATCTTCGAAGGTATGAATGGGAGCTATTTCAAAATTGGCACACGTATAGATAATAATATTGCAGTTTAATTACCAGGAGGCCATGCATAGCAGAGTGGTCAAAATGATTCTAAGCCTGCTGATAGGTCCAAATTTTAAATGCATATAACTTCTACACTATCAACTGGATTTCAACCAAATTTCGTATGTGCTATGTGTACATAAACAGATATGACTGAGTGTATTCCTAAGAGCCACCAGGGCTGCAAACTGTTAATAAATGCTCACAATTCTTTTTATCCAAATACCCATATATCAGAAAGTATGCAAGCCGACAGCTTTAAAATATGCACACGTATAGTACCTGACATTCTATATTAATTTGGAGTAACTTATATACGTCAGTGCTACCAACATGATTTTTAGCCTGCTGAGAGGTCCAAATTTAAATACATGTAACTTCTATACTATCATTTGGATTTCAACCAAATTTCGTGTGTGCTACGTGTACCATAACAGATATGACTATGCCGATTCTTAAGAGTAACCAGGGCTGCCAACTGTTAATAAATACTGACTCTATTTTTGTTACCCTAATACCAATATATCAGAAAGTATGCAAGCCAATAGCTCTAAACTTTGCACACGTCTAGTACCTGGCATTCGAGATTAAATTGGAGTAACTCATATAGGCCTACGCCAGTGCTGCCAACATGATTCTGAGCCTGCTGATAGGTCCAATCTTAAAATGCATGTAACTTCTACACTAACTAATGGATTTCATTCAAAATTGACACAGCAATAGATCATATTATTTCAGATTATTTCTGACCAATACTAGTATGTCATTGTTGCCAACATGATTTTACGCGCGCTGTTAGATCCAATGTTTAACTGCATGTAACGTCCATGCTATCCATTGGACTTCAACCAAATTTTGTATTCTGTACCTTAAGAGATGGAACTAAGAATATATTCAGTCACCGGGGCTGCCAACTGTAGTTCTCTATTAGGCTACATTATGCCAGGTATACAGTATTTCGAACTAATTAGAAATTTCGATATTACCAACTTAATTTCGTCATTACACTAGATAGATCCATATAGATTAATCATTGGCATGAATCTTATATTTTAAGAAAAGTAGGCTCTTAAGATCGTCACGGAACTTCTTGTTCAAAATGTGAATAGGTTTCATGTCAGCATACTTAATATAATATATAGTCGAATAATAAACTCTGAATCGAAAGTGAAATCTAGTTTATTGAGAAGGATCCACAGTGGGCGCGGAGACTTGAGACTAATCTGGTGATACGTTGTGTTTTTTATTTCTTATGAAGTAGGACTTCTTCATTGGATCAGGGAAGGACACGTCTAAACATAAAATGAATATACTTAGGTATGCACACTTTATCGATTAAGACTACGGTTTCAGCAAGTGTGACAGCCTTCTTACGCCAGCAGTTATGCCACAATGCATTATCCGACCTACCGCCTTCTGTTGTTTTGGTGAATGTATTGAGACTCAGAATCTAGAAATTCCCAGCTCTGTCAAGGAAATTATTTCTCATCTCAGAGTTGGAACGGGTAAACTCGCCGTCGAGAGGAAAACGAAGATAAGAGATGGGTTCGATTTCCACCTCATATATCCTAGAAGTGGTTTTCCATGCTTTCGTCACTTCTATTCCAGGCAAATGCCGCGACGGTCCCTAACTCAAGGCCATGGTTGCAACCTTCCAAATCCTAGCGTCAATTACAATCACACATTCTACTGCAGTAATTTCAAATACTCAGACTATCAGACAGATTCCATACACACGCAAGTACTCAGGTCTACATGACCAAAATGTCGCAAAGCCCCTAACGGAATCAACAAGAACTAGAACATTATTCTATCAAAAATAACATTCATATTAACCTACAACTTTAATAAGGATCATTGCCGTATAAACTGCTATACTTTTTACATTATAGTGTATGATTGGATATGCTTACCAAGACATAATGAAGTTTTTATTTTGACGATGTCGAAATGTAAATATTATACGTCAGAAAACTGTATCATAATGATGGTCATTATATAGTACTGTTTTTCAATATGAGACAGTTTCTCCAGCCAATCAGAGCTCATTCATTGACCAATTAGGTAAGGATAGCTTCGCGCATGCGCTCAAAATCCAACATGTCGGACATGAATTACATGATTTGAAAGTTCAAATTGGATATCGGATCAACCATTGTAGTTACAATCCCAAATACAAAGACAATATCAGCACGAACCTTTACGGTAACAAGAAAATACTATGAAATATGCAATAAATTTATGAATCTACGTCCAAAAGTTAGTAACACAGCATCCTTCTATATAAATTACCGACATGGGAAGTGCACCGTCCATAGGTTCGCGTAAATAAACTGTCGAATATGAGGCAAGAAATAGCACTGTACCTTAATATCCCAAACACCAATTTCTACACAGCGCATTGCTTTCAAACGACTCCGGTGACAATATTAATGAATGCTAGAGCTGGACGGCACCAGTCGTCATGCAGACTGTAAACAATAGCATTGCCAAGCAAAGTAAATGGTCTCTGCTTTCGAAGAGCCTTGACCCACGCAAGCACTCTGTTCAGTCAGCAAAGCCAGCGCGCTCTGTTCACTAACTGAAGTAACTCGTTGCATAATGTACTAATATGGTGGTAAAGAATCAACATAAATACCTACAGAAGCACGCTTACCTATCATCATATATATTATTTCAGTAGTATAGATCCCTCCTGTGGCACTCACAAGCGACCGATCGTGAAAATGAGCATTCAAATGAAAGAGAATAGGCATTAGCAGTGACGAATTGCACACTAATTCCAGAAATATTAATAACTAGCTGAAGTACCCGTGCTTCGCTACGCATCATAATTAAATTAAAATGTGAAGGTGACAGTGTTAAAACAGGGTATAGGCGAGGTGCTGCGCAGAGGGAGATTAAGGATGGAACATTTTGTCCAACTACACCGCTCGGCGTTGACCGTGTTTTATAGCACACATTTAGGTTTTACTCGCTAACCGTTGGAGTTACCTTTCGGATAGAAAATGTAATTTTAAACCTCGTATATCCCATCAAAAGTTTGCTAATTCTTAACGTTCTCTTTTTATTTGAAATGGAAATATGAAAGTTTTAAACCAAAGGGTGTAGAGACGTCACTAAAATGGTCACCATCTTTAAATAGGGCAAAGTATTGAAATTATTATTATTATTATTCTCGTATCAGAAACGTACATTGTAAATATATAACACAGTTATTATATTATCTTTGCCCAAAACTTGGCCACTTCCAGTGCTCTCTGTGTTCCCCAACGAAGATCTTCTGTGCAGGATGCTGGGCACAGTCGACACTCAGTCATATGCTGAACAGTGTGGTCTTCTCCACAATCACATTGAATATCATCCTGGTCAATGTAACCCCATCTTGCCATATTAACCTTTGATCTGCCTACTCTAGAGCGCAGTCTATTAAGTGACTTCCAAGTCGTCCATTTCTCGTCGTAGCCAGGAGGCAGAGTTTCAGACACATTTTCCCAACCAGGGGGAAGGTTGGTCGTAGCCCTCCACATTTGCAACCTAGCTTTTTCAGCAGTGGTTCTAAGTTCCTTTGATATTCTAAGGAAACTCTTCCTCGACTTCAGTCGTTGCGGTTGCGGTTCGTGTCCATATAGAGGATGAGTTCTTTCATGCTCCACTGTCTTTCGTTCCTTGTTCGCAGCTATTTCTCTTCGAACAGGGGGTGGTGCTATTCCTGCGAGGAGATAAAGCCATTCGACTGGAGTTGATTTCAAGCAACCTGTTATAATCCTGCAGGTATCGTTGAGAGCTACATCCACCTGTTTGGCATGTGTTGAATTATACCAAACAGGAGAAGCATACTCTGCTGCAGAATAGCATAGTGCCATTGCTGAAGTTCGGATCGTTTCAGGTTGACTACCCCACTGAGATCCAGCCAGTTTGCGTAGGAGATTGTTCCTGGAAGAAACTTTCGACTTGGAGTTCATGCAGTGCTTCTTGAAAGTAAGAGATCTGTCAAGTGTCACTCCTAGATATTTTGGAGCCTCACAGTGTTCCAGTTCGACCCCTGACCATACGAAATCAAAAGAAACCTGTATGTTAACCAGCTAAATCAGCTACTTCCATGTAAAAATTCATGTAAATCGGACCAGTGGTACTTGCGTGATTGAGTAATACACAGACACACACCATCTCATTTCTTGCCTCGCTTTGCTCGCGTCATAGTCGTGTCATATTGTTATTCAATGAAATGCAGGTTTAACCCCGTTACCACCACTTTAGAACCTGAATATCCAAAAATCCCTCCGTAGTAGACTTTTTCGACACACAACAAACATATCACCAAAATATCATTCTTCTAACTTTAATAGTTTGGGTTAGTCGATGAGAGTGAACATCCAAAAATCTTTCCTTAGAGGACGTTTTTCTTCCAGAATTTCACCCCTCCCCATAGGCCCCTTAAATTGGATTTATGAAAAAACGGTCGAACACCTATTTATTTTATTAATTAATTAATTAATTTATTTATTTATTTTTAATCTGATTATTTTCCTCCGAGTTTCAAACTCCTCGTCTATGTCGTTTAAGAGATACACGCTCCGTTAAGAATCTTTCAACCCCCCAATTTTCATCCCTTTCACCTCATAATATACACTACATCGAAAAACTATTAGACATGTGTCAGCTTAATTTTAACGATTAGTATATATGCCAAGTATCACATCCCCAAATGAAACCACTCGTGAGATATTGTTATTCAATGAAATGCACGTTTACCCCCTTAACACCTATTTAGAACCTGAATATTCAAAACTCTTTCCTTAGTGGACGTTTTCGACATACAACGAACATATCCCCAAAATTTCATGTTTCTAACTTCAATAAGTTTGGCTGGGCGATGATGAGTGAGTCAGTCAGGACATTTTCTTTCATTTATTTTTGATAATTTCACCCCTCCCAATGAACCCCTTAAATTGGATTTATGAAACAAACGTTCGAACATCTAATTACTTATTTAAAACTGTTTTCCCCCTGAGTTTGTTGAGTGAGTAAGTGAGTCAATCAGTTAGGACACTTTCTTTCCTGTTTTTCCCCCCAGAATTTCACCCCTCTCCAAGGGCCCCTTAAATTGGATTTATGAAAAAACGGTCGAACACCTACTTACTTGTATTTTAAGCTGCTTTACCCGCCGAATTTCAAACTTCTCGCCTATGTCGTTTAAGAGATACACGCTCCGTTAAGAATCCCTCAACCCCCAATTTTCACCCCTTTCACCTCATAATATACACCACATCGATAAACCCTTAGACATATGTCTGATTATTTTTAATGATTAGTTTATATACCGAATATTACATCCCCAAAGAAACAAATCATGAGATATCGTTATTCAATGAAATGCACGTTTACCCCCTTAACATCTCTTTAAAACCCGAATAAACAAAATCATTCCTTAGTTGACGTTTTCGACATACAGCGAACATATTCCCAAAATTTCATGTTTCCAACTTTAATAGTTTTCGCTGGGCGTGATGAGTGAGTGAGTCAGACAGGACATTTTCTTTCAATTATTTTTACCACAATTTCACCCCTCCCCATGGGCCCCTTAAATTGGATTGATGATAAAACGCTTGAACACCTATTAACTTATTTTTTAAGCTGTCTTTTTCTCCTGAGTTTGAAGAGTGAGTGAGTTAGTCAGTCAGTTAGGACATTTTCACTCCTTTCTTCCCCCAGAATTTCACCCCATCCCATGGGCCCCTTAAATTAATTTATGAAAAAACGGTCGAACACCGATTTACTTATTTTTTTAGCTGATTTTTTTCCCGCTGAGTTTTAAATTTCTCGCGTATGTCGTTTAATAGATAGGCCAACACGCTCCGTTAGGAATCCTTCAACCCCCACTTTTAACCCCTTTCACTTCATAATAATACACCACATCGAAAAACCCTTAGACACATGTCTGCTTATTTTTAATGATTAGTTTATATGCCGAGTATCACATCCACAAATGAAATCACTCGTGAGATATTGTTATTCAATGAAATGCAGGTATAACCCCCTTAAGACCCCTTTAGAAACTGAATATCCAAAAATCCTCCCTTAGTGTACGATTTTGACATACAACGAACATATCCCCAAAATGCCATGTTTCCAACTTCAATGTTTTTGGCTGGGCGATGATGAGTGAGTGAATGAGTCTGGACATTTTCTTTCATTTTTTTTCTTCAGAATTTCACCCCTCCCGATGAACCCCTTCAATTTGATCGATCAAAAAAACCTGTCGAACAGCTATTTACTTATTTTAAAGCATTTTTTCCCCCTGAGTTTGATGAGTGAGTCAGTCAGTCAATCAGTTAGGACATTTTCTTTCCTATTTCCCCCCCCCCAGAATTTCACCCCTCCCCATGGGCCCCTTAAATTGGATTTATGAAGAAACGGTCAAACACATATTTACTTCTTTTTTATGTTGATTTTTTTTCGCTGAGTTTCAAACTCCTCGTCTATGTCATTTAAGAGATACACGCTCCGTTAGGAATCTTTCAATCCCCACTCTTCACCCCTTTCACCTCATAATGTACACCACATCGAAAAACCCTCAGAACCGTGTCTTCTTATCTTTAATGATGAGTTAATATGCCTAGTATCACTTCCCCCAATGAAACCAATCGGGAGATATTGCTATTCAATGAAATGCAGGTCTACCCCCTTAACACCCCTTTAGAACCTGAATATGCAAAAATCCTCTCTTAATGGGCATTTGCGTCCCTTGAGGAAGCTGCATACCAAATTTCATTCCAATCCGTTCGGTGGTTTCTGAGATTTCGTGATGAATGAATGTGTGAGTGGTATTTGACAAATATATAGTAGAAGATGGTGTCAAGTCTTTGTTATGCTAAACTCGGTTGACAGTGCTGTGTGAGTAGTTGAGTAACTAACGGGATTTCAAGTAAAGATCCTCATTTTCTATACCGGTAGTGCAGAGCGCAAATGGCATCCAGTCGGCCGTGTCTCGACTTGAGCTATGTTGCCATGGAAACTTTCTGCCTTGCCATTCCTTCATGAGTATATTTTATGATTTGATTAGCCTGTGCTTGAGTGCAAGAGGGCCGAAATCAGAAGAATGAGAAAGACTATCGAAAATTCATGTAGCCAGCGGTTCCTTCTGGGTCCTAAACTATGTGTATGCAAAATTTGGTTGAGATTGGTGGAACGGTGTAGATTTGTATACGGAACAGATCCACATACATACATACATACAGACTTTCACTTTTATATATAAGATTTCTTTAAAAAATGACTTTTAAAAAATGTACGAAGTGTGCGATTTGCAGATACTGTTGATGTATGAAAATACGCTCCATAATTTCTGTCCACTTCACATTTTGGTCGCTGTGACATCCGTTTCATGTCATTTTAACATTATGAGGCCTTTCCTTCATCATTTTGCATGGATTTCAGAAACAGTAAATCAGAGAAATGAGTACTCAAATCGTATAATTTCATAAATATCGAATAACGGGTAATTGTTACAGCACACAAATGACATCATCAGTGACAAATTGCATTCTAATTTCTTAAATATCAATTTTTGTAAGGAGTGTTCGATTTGCAAAACTTATTGGGGAAAGTATGGTTTAGCCTATGAACATGCGAGATTTCTTGCACGGGTCCGCTAGTAATGCATTTATTCAGCTTTGTGGAACAGCCTAGAAGCACACTGAAGTGTTGGCAACTGCTTATCCACGTACTTTGACAGTGGCCATAAAAGCCAAGTGGTGCTAATATTCATAGAAAGCATGCACATAAACCATAAAGGAAATGGTAAATAAATATATCCGTATTGATTGATAGAATTGATAAATTAAAAATCCGCCTGATCAATACTAAGAGAAGTTGTTTAATGAAATATTAAACGACATACATGTTTAGGAATATCAATGATTTCATCCTCAGCGTGAAAAATATTACACCTTAGAAAATGGTTAAACATTGTCAAAGAAAATGGATATCCTTACAGATAGTGTTAATTTAAATTAATGAAACACTTGTTAATACAATATATGAATTGATGTGAAATTATACAAACTATTTTAAAATACTATGTTGAATTCTATTAGTATTACGAAAAATATATTAACAGGAGATTTATTTTTTCAAATGTAGATATGTGAGAAGGCAAGTAAACCGTCGTTAAAATTGGAAGAAATTTCCATAAAACACGTAAATAATTATTATCAAACATCAGTCGAAAATTCAAGATGATTCTGAACTCCGTAGATGTTTCTGACCCATTGGCAACACAATGTACGTAATAATTCTGTAATAGCAACTAATATTCAAGCATACTTGACATGTAAGCAGTAATCATCAATACTGAAGACAATAAGGTTTCGTCATCTTACTTTCTTCGCTACCCTACCCCGCCTTCCCCTGAGTATCCACGAACAGAGAATGGTCACTCAGCTCTCCGCAGAGAGTTGGGAACAACGTGTCTTGTTATTTGCTTGGGGATTGAGTTCCATAGAGTGAGTATAGAATCTCGATTTCGTGACTGGAATAGCACAAGAATTGCGGTTGCTTGAGGGGAAATTGCTTTTACACATGATTTCTTGCACAAATACGACCTACAGTAGTCTAGAAAGTTCTTAGTAACTGCAACGAACGGAAATCAATAGCAAAGTGATCGCATAACAGACACGTCTGGCTGAGTTTCTTCCAATATTTGAGTCTTTGTAATGGTGAACTTCCTTGAAGCTTTTGCCCGTGGCTCAATTTACTCCGGAAACTTACTGTAACGAACAGATGTGAGAGGAATCCCAGCGTTATACTTAAAGCTCTCTGAAATTAAGACTTGTCTTATAACAAGACTTAAGAAGTTAGTGCTAATACAGTACAAGATTTTATTTCATGGGAATAGCCTTTTTAGGCTAAACACAATATACAGTACCATAAAGAAATAATCATTTTCTTTTAGAAATTAAATGCAACGCTAGATAGCATTTGGCTTTGCATTTGAGTTATAATCAATAGAATTTTGTGCCAAGACACTTTAAATCATATTTTGAACTGGCAGTACGCTGAGAATCTTATACGCACCTAAAGTCGATGTTGATAAAGAAAACATGAGGGAAGCCGCAGTTTGCCACAGAGCTCATAAAATAGGCTATACAATGACACCCAACGGTGTAATAAACATATTGTTTTGCCACCTCCTTGCGTAGTGTCTAGCATTCTTAGCAGTTCGATTCCTGACTCTGTCAAGAAATTTCATTCTGGTCTCAGGATCGTGAGGCAACACTGAGAAGAGGTGGGTTTGATTCCCACCTCAGCCATCCTGGAAGTAGTTTTCCGTGGTTTCCACTTCTACTCCAAGCAGATGCCGGGATGGTGCCTAACGTAAAGCCGTGGCCACTTCCTACCCAATTCCTGCCTCAATTGCAAATACATACACAAGTACAGACACCACAGTGACATAGGTTATCAGACAACATTTATACACACCCACGATGTCACAAAGACCCTAAAAGAATCAACAACACTACATATATTTTACAGTACAGTATATTTGATAAAATATAATTTCTTTGTTGCGTGCTATGATGATATTAATATTTTGTGTGTAACATTCCGCCAGATAGTCTTGTGCAAACATGATCATTGCATTTCTCTTTCATCGTGGCAGTTACTCACCTAATCATTTCATGAACAAACATGAACGTTGTGTGATCTATGAATAACGTGAATTTATACTTACGGCACGGATGTTGTTTCATTTTGGGCATTAGACCACTTGGTCATCAGCCCAGTGCACTTGGGTGTGAGTAAAACTCGTCCTATAACCTCTGTTATTGATATTGAACTAAATGCGGTATGGTGTTGTTCAGAAAAGTGAAACGGAATGTATATTGGCACGCACAGGTCGGCAGAACAGACTTAACAAAGTAAACCTCCGATTTACGACAAATGAAGTTTAAGCCACTCAACAGTAATTCAGTGAGAGAAAATGTGCCTGAAGTAGAAGTGCCAAACTACGGAAAGCCATTTCTAAAACTTCTAGGAATCGAACCCAGCTCTTCTCAGTTTTGTCTCGCTTGGTTGAGGGTACTTCCTTCCAATCCTCAGACTCGAATTAAATTTCTTGATAGAGTCTGAATTCGAACCCAGTTTGGACTTAGGTATCCCGTGGCGTTGCCGTGCTCTTTAAGTCTGCAACAAGTCCGGAAATTGCAGGTTCGAATCCCGGTGCTAACAGTGGATATCCAGAGTGTGGTATTTCCCCGCGGTTTTCCACAATCCCTACTGGAAAATGCTGCATTAGTACCTTACTTCAAGTCCCACGATGCCGACTCCATTCCTGTCCCTAATACAGTTACACACACTTCTAGAGTCACCATAGGAATACAGGTTATCAATAGCACACAACCAACTACTCGGGGCTGATGACCAAGATGTCCCAAGCCTCTTAAATGAATTAACAACAACAATGGACTTCAGGAGTGACAGCCAAAAATGCTATCCAGTACACTGCGAGGTGCTCCGATATATTTAGAAAAGAGGGATACATGCCCACATTTGACATTACAAATCCTATTCCTCTCATAGGTATGCTAGGTCTCTATTTCTAGCCACAATGAAGTGAATTGAAAAAGTGACTTTATTTTAGTTGACGGGAAATCCTTACGAATGGGGGATTTAGGGTGAAAAATGTGCAATGAAGTGACACTACCATCCCAGCAAAAGCCATACAATATTCACATGCAGAGCAAGAATATTTAATACTGTATTTAAATTCCACTGAATTAAATGCGGAAGTGTGTTATCTGCTCGCTAGATTGAACCGTAATACAGTACAATGTGAGTCGCAAAACATTTGTCACAGATTCAACAAAGCAAACCTGTGATTTGCGAGAGCTACAATATAAGTCACTCTAACTGCGTGAGGGAAACAAATTATACGTATATACCAAGTGAGTTGTGTGCCTATATTGTGGTAAATATTTCTGGATATTACATAGAAATTTTCCCAAATTTTGCTGTAATAGACGGTAAACTTTACTGACGTTCAAGCAGACGAAAATTGAATTTAAATTCGAGATAGGAAACGAGAACATTTGAAACAGCTGCTTCGATTTAAGGAATCATACAAATGTAGTGTCTCCTTAAGATACTTGCAAGGTGACATCGTGAACTTAAATCTTCCGATTTTGCTGACATTTTTCATGCATATTGGTCAGAACTAAAAAAAAACAACAACAAAAAACAAAACAACAATTAGTTCTGTGAAGAAATTAACAGCCTATTTTCATATGTCCTACTTATGTTAATTGCCTCGTTCAACATACAAAATTTCAGTTTTTATTTCTGTAATAGATTCGTAGATATTGAGAAACATCTAAATATTTCGGATGGTCGCCAAGTAGGATTTTTATATATGTAAGCCATAGAGTTATGTACTATTAGATGAAGATTATTGCGTAGGTTCATTATTCAAACTTCAATCGCATAATTAGGGCACAAGAAATATAAAATAAATATTAAAATTTCGCACTGCCGCCATTTTGAGGTTATGAAAACAATTGAAATAGATTAGATGTAAGTGGATTAAAATATATATAAGTATTTACCTTACCAAGTTTCACAGCGCTCAGATGGTAAAATCGCGAGAAACGTACATTTGAATATTTAAATTTCGCGGTCCCGCCATGATATATTTGTGCTGACCAGGTTATTGAAATTTCCATAGCTGAACGTATGTTCATAGTCTTTATAAACATACAAAATTTCAGTTCTGTTGCTGTCATAGATTAGTAGATATTGAGAACCGTGTAAATATTTCGGCTGGTCACCATGCTGGATTTTAATATATGTAGACCATAGAGTTAAGTACTATTAGATGACGATTATTGCGTAGGTTCATTATTCAAACGTTGACTTTGATCACATGATTAGCACACAAGAAATAAAAACTTAATTTTAAAATTCGCACAGCAGCCATCTTGCGGTTATATAAACAATTGACCTTAATTAGATTTCAGTGCATTACAATATGCATAAACATTTGCTATACCAAGTTTCACTGTGCTCGAAAACCACTTCAGGGATGGCTGAGGTGGGAATCCAAACCTTTTCTTCACAGATTGGCCTCACGAGGCTAACTGTATCCTGTTCTAGCCCTCACACCAGAAATAAAATTTCTTGGTGAAGTCGAAAATTAAATCTGTACATCCAGGGCGACAGACAAAAACGCTAGCCGCCACACTAGGAGGTGTTCTAATTATAAAACAAATAGCATTATAACCAAAGGACATCAATTGCGAGTATATAAAATGTTCGCGTTTCATAACTTAACTTCCGTAGAATTTTGAAAAAACCTCACGATTTCTCTCCTTTATTTCTGCGTTGTATGATGGTATAGTTAAATTTTAGAACCATATTTGATGGTATTTTATGAAGGATATAAAATAAAACGGATCGTTTTTGTGCGATTTTCGAGGAAAAGCCAATTTTAAACATTTGCAGCTCTATATCAACATTATCGTAAAAGGACGTTACAATACTAATTTTGAGCCCCACGATGGGAGAAACAAAACTCGTTAACTTCGAAAACAGCATTTTAGGACCCTGGAACCAACTGTTACCTAGATGTTTCCAAAATACAAATCCTGTTGTTCGCGAAGCGTAAAAGTTGGTGGTCTTTGGATATGTATATTGCTGCCAAACGGTAAGACTAATCTAAGAGTGGATTTCACCAACAGAATCGTATTTGGCAAGATTTGCAGGTTTGCTGCTATGCCTTTTAGTCGTATTTCAGTCGGTTATACCTTAGATAGAGACAGAGTTTTAGATTTGTGCTTTCTTTTTTTTTTCACATGTTAAACAGTTATTTATGTTCGACGGTGTCGAAATGTAAACAATATGTGTCAGAATTCTGTATCATAATGAGGCTCATTATAACACGATTTTTCATTATAAAACCGTTTCTCCCACCAATCAGAGCTCAAGAAACAGGTGTGTGACCAATTAGGTAAGGATATCTTTGCGCATGCGCTCAAAATCCAACATGTCTATTTAAATTACCGACATGGAAAGTGGTCCATATGTTCGCGTAAATAAACTGGCGAATATGAGACAAGAAATAGCACTGTACCTTAATATCTCCAAATCCAATTTCTACACAGCACCTTGCTTTCAAACGACTTCGGTGACAATATTAGTGAATGCTAGAGCTGGACGGCAGGCTGTAAACAATAGGTGTTGGCAAGCAAAGTGAATGAATGGTCTCTGCTTTCGGAGAGCCTTGACCCTTGCATGCGCTCTGTTCATTCAGCAAAGCCAGCGCACCCTGTTCACTAACTGAATTAACTGAATCACACAAATATTTATGAATATTTATGTTAAAACATATAATAAAGTTATAATTATCGTCGAACATAAACAGTCGTATGCAACTGGCCTATAATGGTAATTAAGACACTCGTATGGAAATTATAAAACTCGCTTATGCTCGTTTTATAAACATACTCGTGTCTAAATTATTGCCATTATAGGCTCGTTGCATAATGTACTATTTCCACACTTAATAGATAGCGACAACCTCCAAACTTTGCAGCCGATCCAAGTTGAAAAGCTATATAATTTGCCCATGCAGCTGTTTGTCGTATCTCCGTTGTTTACGTCATAGATTGCGCTAATGACTTAGATTTTTTTTGGTAATAGTTTTGACCCATTCATTTTCATACCTGTAAAGCAGCAAGAATCGTGAAATGGGGCAGGCATTTTGATGCATTCAACTGCTACATGCATGCCAAATTCATGGTTCTGGCCGCTCCATAAGTGTGCCAAAAGGGCAAATAACGTGAAAAGAACGTGCAAAACTCTTATCATATATCTATCTACATAGCCGCATGTGGAACTCATTTCAAGCTCTAGATAAGCAAGAAAATTGAAATTCGGCAAACTTTCAGCCTGTAATTGAAGGAAAAAAAACGGAAAATTTTAATTTTTGACAAAATTAAAAAAATATAATATCATTGTTATGGTTTATTCAACAGGTATTTTTACCCTATTTTTAGCCTATTTTCAATTTTGAAAAAAAATAGGCTTATGAGATCACCTTTTGTCCGTGTGTGTGTGCGTGTGTGTGTGTGTGTGTGTGTGTCCCCTAATACATTCTAAACGGCTGGAGCGATTTCAACGAAACTCGGTAAGTTCATAGCACTATTTTGGACGACCCGACCGTGCCCTTCAAATTTTGTTACGTCTCACCAATCCAACATGGCTCCTGTGCGAAATATTTCACCAGCATTCAATATCTCCGAAACTATTCCCGATATCACCCTGGAATTTTTTACGGTGATAAAGAGAACTATTAGAAGTTCACCTATGTGACTTTAAAAAAACTGGTAACTACAAAACCAACATGGCGGCAACGCAAAATTGCGACATTTAAATAGTCGATTCTCGCGATTTAACCAACCAAACGCAATAAAACTTGATACAGTATATGGTTATACACATTGTAACGCACCGACATCTAACTTCGTTCAATTGTTTACATAACCACAAGATGGCGGCTGTGCGAAATATTTCACCGGAATTCTATATCTCAGAAACTATTAGCGGTATCACCCTGAAATTTTGTACGGAGATAAAGGGCACTACTGAAAGTTCATCTATGAGACTTTCAAAAACCGGTTAACTACAAAACGAACATGGCGGCCAAGTGAAGTTGAAAGTTTTAAATAGACTCTTCTCGCGATTTAATGATCCAAAATCAATGAAACTTCGTACAGCAAATGTTTATACACATTGCAATGCACTGGTATCTAATTTAGTTCAATTGTTTACGTAACCTCAAGATGGCGGCTGTGCAAATTTCGAAAATTAAGTTTTATTTCTTGTGTTCTAATCTTGCGATCGAAATCAACATTTGCATAATGAACGTGCACAATAATCATCTAATAGTACATAACTCTATGGCCTATACATGTAATAATACAACATGGCGACCATCCGAAATATTTAGACGGTTCTCAATATCTATTAATCTTCTACAGCAATCAAACTGAAATTTTGTAAGTGTATAGAGGCTATAAGCATAAGTTCACCTATGGGACGTTCAATAACCTGGTGAGCACAAATCCAACATGGCGACGACGCAAAATTTACATATTCAAATGGATGTTTCTTGCGTTTTAACCATCGAGCGCAGTGAAAGTTGATACGGTATATGCTTATACAAATTTTAATCGACTGGCATCTAATTCGTTGGTTGGTTGGTTCCTTAGTTTAGGGGCTGCGACAACGCGTTCATGTAGCCCCGTGTACTTTGGGTGTGTGTAGAATTTGTCTGATAACCAGTGTTAATTGTGATGACTGTATTAGTGTGTGTATCTGTTTTTTTTAAATTCAAGTAGGGACTGCAAATTTGAATTTTCAAATAGTTCCTACTTTTGCCGCCAAACACCACCGTCAACGACTACTAGGCCTAGTTCAGAACTAGCTACTAGACGCCACCGCAGTCGGCTCTTGGCAACGAACGTAGCAACCTAAGAGCGTTGTTTACATTCTTAACCTATCCAATTTAGTTTTTCACAGGTGTAATTAGTGGAAGGATCATTAACATGCCATAAATCTATGACATGGGACCGCCGGCTTTACTTCCCTCCGAAGGAAGGCATACTGAGGGATTTTTAACGCTCTTAAAAAATCCGACGGCTTCGGCCGGGTTTTGCATCTAATTCAATTTAATTAATGTCATAACGACAAGATGGCGGTTGGGCGAAATTTTAAAATAACTTTTTTTTCTTGTGTCCTAATCATGCGATTGAAGTTTGAATAAAACACCTACACAATAATCTTCATGTAATAGTACATAGTTCTACATCTAAGGCATATAATATAAAAATCCAACAAGGTGACCATCCAAAATATTTAGACAGTTCTCAATATCAACGAATCTATCACAGCAATCCAACTGAGAATTTGTATGCTGATAGAGGCAATTAATATTAGTAGGATATATGAAAATAGGCTATTTGTATCTTCACGGAACTACTTGTTTTCATTTATTAACAAGTAGTTCCGTGAACTAAACAGCCTATTTTCATATATCCTCCTTATGTTAATTGCTTCTATCAACATACAAAATTTCACCTATTGGCTTTTCAATAACCTCATGAACACAAATCCAACATGGCGGCGTGCGAAATTAAAATTTTATTAGGTGTTTCTCTGAAAATCCTTGCAATAAGCAGGAGAACATTAGTGGAAAATAGCAATGGTATATGTGAAAATAGCCTATTTAATTCTACAAGGAACTACATGTTTGTGTTGTCCTTGCTCTTGTTTATCTTAATGCGGCCTTTCCCTCCTCGATAAAAAGTATTGTAATTGTTATTTAGTTTGGAAGATCATAGCTGTTTGATGAATAACTTGGTGCACGCTCCTCTTCTTCAATATCACAGTACGCTGTCAACTCACTACCATCGAGCTTTCTCAACTACATTTATTTTGGTAATAATAGTTAATTTATGAACAGGTACATTTATACAACCTTCAAACATGGCGGGCCAATCCAAATGAAAATCTCGACAATTTTGGTCCTGAAACTTTTCCTCGTACCTCCGTCGTTTACACGATACATTGCACTTAGTAAAAGTAGATGTGGAGTTATTCTTTTATATATTTTAATACAATCAAACAATGATAGTTTTGGGTTGGTTAGTACCAAATACCGTTCGAAGAACAGGTAATCTGCTAGTAACTTATATAGTCTATACTGGAGTATTTTGATTGATTTGATTAACCAGAATCTGACGATGTTCACTTTGGTGCATTTTTGGAAATACACGGAAAGAAAGAATTAGCTTTTGCTGTTCTTCATCACTTTATATCAGTCCATTTATTTACATTTCTTTCCCGCACACATCAACATCGAACTGTTACCTCCTGTTTGCCCCGTGCATTTGTTAATTTTTTCTGTCAGTTTTTTACAGAAACGCATATTCCGTCGAACCAGCCTGACAGCGTCCCATCACTGCCTTCCGAACTTCCATTGCTTCGAGCCATGAAGACTTCTACATTAATCCGCAGGGCGTCGTGTTCTTCACCAACCAACTACTCCATGAAGACACCGCTCCAAGAAGAATTTTGTTTTTGTAAAGTTTTTTCATGTTTATGTATAACCTCTTTGTTTCCTCCCCTTACTCGCCCGCTTCCCCCTCTTCTCGCCTCCTCCTACTGCTCTCTTCTCCGCGCGCGCAGCCCGCTCGCTCGGTCACTTCACTTCTACACTTCGTCTCGACTTGTCTCCGTGCTGTGAGCAACCGCTTACGCTCTCAAGTGCACTCAACTTCTTGTTGGACACGCCGTCTAGGCTAGTGTGCTTTGTCTGCGTCTAGCAGCCTTCACTTGTACGTCGGAAGTCAACCCAGTCAGTTAGAGCTTAACTAAAGCTCGCCTCCTCAACTCTAGATGCAAAATTTTAAATTCGACGCCAACAGCAATATCGCCTTCTTCATGAAGCAAAGATAAGTACCGACTTCATGTTTTAACCTCATTCTCATCGCTTTTAAAAGGCTCAATGCTTTTATTTGGATTTTATAGACAGTGAAAGTTGCTTTGTGAAAATAACTGCTTTCTAGAGATCTTCTTGATCAAACTTTAACTATCAAGTCTAACTTTCAATATGAAAGATTTTCTGAGATGCTATCTCACATCGAGGGATATTTCCAAAATACCCACTGTCTATATAATCTAGCTTTCCGCCGAGGGATTCTCTACCCAATTTAAACAAGTTATCATTGCTCTGGAACCTTCCAGAACCTGCACTCTATCTACCAGTTATACTGTCATGTACTTTCCACTCACATATGGGAATACTTTTTCAAACTAAGGAATCTTCCTTATAGACTGCTAATAAATATCTAATTTTTCTTCCTCCGTTGGGATTTTTCTGGTGCATTCAACTATAACCTACAAGTTTCTCAAGCAATAGACTCTCGCTAATCTAGTGTAACTAGTTATTTTCCACCATTGCAATAACTTTCCTTGCTATCAACGTTTTGCGTTACTACAGTGAACTCTTCAACTATATCAACAGACTATAGTGAAAACAGTGCCTGTTCAACTTTTCATCCGCGTCGCGCTCGTCCGAGTACAATAAATACGGCCATGAACACTTTTCCACAATCCCATTTGATCTTTCCCAAACCCTTTACTAACAAACCAAAATATTAAAATTGTTACTTTCGGTCTTTTTTCAATGAGGTGTCACTCTCAATAAGTTCCCTCCCTTACTTGTTCCACGTACAACGAATTAATGTCTGTAAAACTTCGTGTCTAGTACACGCCTCAAATTATATTGTTTCTCCCTTCTAATGAGGGAATCGAATTCTTTTTACTCCAAAGTGAGTTATTTCTAGGTTTCACGAAAGGGAAACTTGCCCCATTTTTCTCGTGATCCCTACTTAAACATAGGAGTTCTAGAAACTTCCTTTCGATTGTTCTTTTCAGGTTTCACAATAAGTGACCTGCCCTATTTGTATAATCTTCTATGTATAATCATTAAGCGTATTTCTGTATAAATACAAGAAGTTATAGAAACTTCTATTTCACTTCTTCCTGTTTTTTTGTTGTCGCTTTCGAAGTTGTTCATATTTCTAAGATACTTATCTAGAAATCCTCAAAGTACACATCTTGTACTTGATTTATTGTTTAACTTTAATTACGTCAGTTATCTTTAAATTTTTCATTTATTCATCTTAGCCATTTCAAAATCTTACGAAGATTTTAAAGCATATAAAAGGTTTAAAACCAAAAGAGTTATAAATTGCCTGGCGCAAGCTTTAGATGTTGATGATGATGATAATTGTTGTTTTAAGGGGCCTAACATCTAGGTTATCGGCCCCTGAGGCTTTAGATGTTTTCGGAGGTCTGCGACCCCAATTGTTTATAAAAAATCAAAATTATATATTTGTTACAAAAACTACTTCCTTTTACATTGTTCAATAAATTAAAGATTTTTTTTCGCTTTGTCATTTCTCGAACATAAAGGTTAGGCAAGATCCTGTCTTCCCTAACTCTTCCCAGGTTCATGCCCTCTTTAATAAAAATAAATCCATTGATAAGGTTTTCACTACTTGTTGCATTTGAGCAAGAACTCTTAGTTATAACTTATTTCAAACTCTCTTCCTATTTCTCCATCCTTTATCTCCAGTCCGAAACCCACTTCTTTTTCTTCATCATCTTCCCTTGGGGGTTAGGTTATTCCCAAGCTAATAATCTACCCACACTTGACAAACGGAAAAATTCACCTTTATAAACGCACGCTGCCCCCTCGCCCTCCTGTAATCTGTGCAAATAATAATCACAAACAAATGTTCAGGTAGGGTATTGTATTTCCCACCTAATATAACTGGATATAAATACGTGTTGAAGTCAGGGTGAGTTAGCCGTGATCGTTACGGCATGGCTGCTGGCAGTCGCTCACATCCGGGAGGCGAGGAGGTTCGAATCGCCCCGCCGGCAACCTTGAAGATGGTCTTCTGTGGTTTCCTATCTTTCTTCCAGGCAAATGCCGGGGTTGGTCCCTAACTATAGGCCACAGCCGCTACCTTCCAACTGCTCGTCCTTACATTCAAACTTTCCTCCCCAGACAACACTCCACACGCGACGGTACTTGTAGCTCACCCATTGGGTGTCCGCCTAGAAGCTGCTACAAACTGGCGAGCCGAACATGTCCTCGGACACTCCCGGCATAAAAGCCATACGCTAAAAAAAAAGTGATGAAGTTATCAATTATTTGCTAATATTTTATCAATGTGTATTTTTGCTATCAGCACGTTTTTAAATTAGATGTTTTGGTCACTTGCGGTTCATTTATTCTTTGTTCTGTAAACATTTCAGAAAATATTTCCTCGCGTCTTGAATGTGCACAACGTTTGGACACTAGTGTATTTTTGCTAACTTCCTTAGTGATTAAAGTAGACTAAAAGTAGAGCCCAAGCTATTTGTGTACTGTATATACTGTACAATGATAGCAACTGATCAAGGATGAGAACTGCTACGAGCTCCTCTTTAAGTGGTAACCAGGCTGTGGCAAACAAATGAGACTCGGGAGGTTTGGAACCCCCTCAGGATATGTTTGCTCGCCGATCAAACGCACAAGACACAGCAGTTGTCACTTTTGATCTGGTCTATAATCTTGAGCATTGCATGTCAACGGTTGGTATCTGGTCTGGAGGAAAATAAACTCAGGTGCCGGATGTTATATTTCAACTACTTCACAATGTAGTTTTATCCTTCGTCTTTAATTTGGGACATCTCTGGTTGATTTCGGTACAACCGTTAGCATCAAATGCTAATTCCAGTGATAACATATACTTTTCCAGGACTCCAGGAGTTCCAGATCCTGGAATTGAAGGAAGTCGGCTTAGGGAATTTGGTGATTTTTATATGTTAATAAGCACATCAAATAGGACCTCTATGCAAAAAATTAGCTTTACATTAATTATTCCCACCTCAGACCCTAACATTCCTGGACTTATTGGACAGTGTTCTCGCAGACGACGGATTTTGTATACTTAAATAGGAGCTAAATACGTTATGTCATCAGCCCCATGCAAAGGCTGTGGGTGGGTGGGGATAGTTTCGAGGGGCTGTTTCTGAGTGACAGGTATTTCACACTTTTAAAAGTAATAATAATAATAATGTTATTGGTTTTACGTCCCTTTTAACTACACTGGCTTTTAGAGACGCCGGGGTGCCGGAATTTTGCCCCGAAGGGGATCTTTAACGTGCCAGTAAATCTACTGACACGGCTCCCTCGCATTTGCGCACACTCAAATGCCAGCTGACTGCGCCAGGATCAATCCTGCAACATCGGGAACCGCAGGCGAGAACGTTACCGCTGAGCCACGCAGCCAGGTGAAAATTGTTTGATCAGCTACATTTCATGCACTCGCAGAGTCATGGAGGCGTGGATATGCTGTTGAAAAACCACAGTTAGGACCGGGCTACGAAACTCTGGTCTGTTTAAATCAGTGGCTCCCAACCGGTGTTAAGATGCCGCGAGATTATCTAAGGGGAGCCGCGAGGTATTGAGATAAACCAAAGAAAAAAACCAACAAATTAAGTATTGTAAGTTTAGACCACCTCGCTGTGTAGCAGGTAGCGTTTTTGCTGTCACTCTGGAGATATTGTTCGATTCCCGGCAATGTCAAGGAATGATAGTTCTGGTATGGGGGCTGGAACGGGGTGCTCTCTGCCTCGTGAGGCAAAACTGAGGGGTGTTCGGTTCCCACCTTAGCCATTTTCATTCATCCATTCATTCATTCATTTATTTGCAATTAGGATGTGTGTCCCCTGGTGGCAAATTGGGTACACATAACACTTCAATAACAATTAACATTTAAACTGGAGTATTTACACAAATAGTCAGTCTTTTCTTAAACACACCAATATGTTTGGGAAAAGGCTCTAAGACTGCGGCAAGTAGAGAGTTCCAGTTATCAATGGCCCGGTTAACGAAAGAATATTTACCATAATTTGTACGCTGTGGTCGGCCCTTAACTTTGAAGGGATGATCACTCCTGTTCATGTACGTGGGCTTTCCCATACGTTTGCCAAGCTCACCCCATGCTGGTTGATTTGTATACGTGTTGTACATAGCGCAGAGTCTGGATTTCATCCTCCTAGCCTCCAGTGATTCCCACCCAAATTTCTTTAACATACGGCTCACACTGCTCCTGGGATTAAAGTCACTGAGCACAAATCTAGCGGCCTTTCTTTGTACCATTTCCAACTCATTGATGAGCTCTACTTGATATGGATCCCAAACCGCCGAGGCGTATTCCAGAATAGGCCTTACAAGTGACAAATATCCTAATTCTTTAGCAGAGGTACTACTTCCTTTTAAAACCCTCATTAAAAGTGCAGGGATTTGTAAGCTTTAGAAACAACACATCCTACATGACTACTCTATTTCATATCATTCCGTACGTGAACGCCCAAATATTTGCAAGAATCTTCTTCTACAAGTATTTCCGAGCCAATATTATATTGAAAATCTTTCCTTCGCCCTTTCCCTATTTTTATGAGAGTAAATTTTCTTGTGTTTATTTTCATTTTATTTTCAATCGCCCACTTATAGACCAGGTTCAGGTCGTCTTGAAGTACTGCGTTGTCTTGCGAGTCATGTATATTTCGATATATTACACAATCATCCGCAAACAATCGACAATCACTACGAATTCCATTTTGGAAGGGGTTTTCCGTGGTTTCCCAACTTCTACTCCAGGCAAACGCTGGAATGGTTTCTAACTTAAGGCAACGGCCGCATCTTTTCCAATCCAATCCCCAATTTACAAATACACACGCTAGTACAGCCATCACAGAACACAGGTTATCACACACCCAAATACACGGGGCTATATGATCACGATGTCACAGCCCCTAATATAAGCAACACCATTGAAATAAGTGAAATGAATTACTCTCATGCAAGACAGATGGTGACACTGATCAATTAATTTCGAAGATCAATTATACTTGTATCTGGCAGATGGCATTACAGCCATGCAGTGATTCCACACTAAAGGTAAGTTCACCAAGGGCTTCGGTGACTTCTTTTTGGCTTCGACTGCGAGAGGAGTATTGAAGCCTAACAAAGAGAGCAATAATTAACGTACGTTTAACCTTTTCAACAGTATATCTATGCGAGCAGGGGTGTATATAGAATTTTATTTCGGGGGGTGCCCAACTGGGGGTGAGGCCCAAAGAATAGGGGGTCCGGGGTTCTCCCCGGGAAACGTTTGTATAATTCGGGGCAAAATGATGATATTTAAGGCTATCTGACATCACGTTTTCAACCAATTTGTTGTGATGTTTTATGTTTGGTTAATGTCAAACACAACTAAGACCATTTTATGTTACTGTTTATTAATACAATCATCTTGCTCACTTGATAGTGTTTACATCGAAAGAATTATCATTACTGTTTTGATTTACAACTTACACTATAATATAAAGTCAAGGTTTCTTGAAGCATTGCCAAATCGGTTCATAACTTCATCGTCAGTGAGATGTATGTCTCTGTGAATAGATGACAATACTAGACCGTTGAGTCTGTTTTCAGAAGTAGAATTTCTTAAGAATGTTTTCAACCAACTCAAACTTCGTTCGGCAGTACCAGTAGCTACAGAGAGAGGCAAATTTGCCAAAAGTTTGATAAGGGTATAAAAGTTAGGGAAAAACCTTTTGTTACACGCTTCAAGGGCACTCATTGTTGCCCTTGGTTCGTTCATAAGAGCGAAGGCACTGGAGAGTAATAAGAGGTTATGTTGTTATACATAAGATCAGAACAAACTGATTGTCACACTGTTTACATCGCCCTACCTTCACCTTGCTTTGCAACGTTGCCATACATCACTTAGTAACAATAGTCCATGATTATATTGTTTTTAATGTTTTAATTCATAAACAAATTCATAAACAAATAATTTATGTGACGCCCCTGTATGCGAGTAAGCCTACTCTTCTATGGTGACAATGAAATCCAAAGCGTGTTTCATTGTCAACTGTAAGACCCAATAACACGTAGCCTATCTGTTCTCTACGCATCAATCACAAGTTTCACATTAATGATTAATCGAACGAAACTCTATTGATGTTCTTTTTACTCAATGATTGTAGTAATGGTTGTTTGGTTCCTCAGTTTAGGGGCTGCGACAACGCGGTCATATAGCCCCGTGTACTTTGGGTGTGTGCAGAATCTGTTTGATAACCGGTTTTAATTGTGATGACTGTATTAGTTTGTGTTATCTGTAATTCAAGTAAGGTCAGCAGACGATCAAATTCAAGATGTTCCTATTTTTGCAACCAAATGCTACCGTCAACGACACCTAGCTGTGAACTTGGCTACTAGATGCTACCGAAAACGGCACCTGGAGGTGAACGTTGGAACTACAGAGCGTTATAATCTACAATTGTAGTTATTGGAAAGTTCTTTTACATGCCATAATTCTATGACATGGCCCGTCGGCATTACTTCCCTTCCGAAGGAAGACATACCGAGGGATTTTTAACACTCTTAAAAATCCGATGACTTCGGCCAGGTTTGAACCCGCGATCTTCGGCATAGAAGCTCAGCATGCTATCAACTACGCCACCGAAGCCGCTGATTGAAGTAAATTTACTGTATTGTGTTATGATGTACGCTGCTTATAGTCTTGGAACTACAGAGCGTTATAATCTACAATTGTAGTTATTGGAAAGTTCTTTTACATGCCATAATTCTATGACACGGCCCGTCGGCATTACTTCCCTTCCGAAGGAAGACATACCGAGGGATTTTTAACACTCTTAAAAATCCGATGACTTCGGCCGGGTTTGAACCCGCGATCTTCGGCATAGAAGCTCAGCATGCTATCAACTACGCCACCGAAGCCGCTGATTGAAGTAAATTTACTGTATTGTGTTATGATGTACGCTGCTTATAGTCTTTCAATAACTTTACATATTAAACTTTTTGTTTTAAATTCAAAGTGTATAATGTAATTCCCAAAGGTGAAACGAACTTCAGAAGGCTGGGAAACAGTAGTATACAGTATAAATAATTCATGTTTTTTTTTTTGGCTAATGGCGTGTGGATATCAGCTAAGTGACACTTGGCTACCAGTTATTAAGGATCTAGGAAGATAGTTCCTCTCAGTCTCTCTGTTCTTCACCTATTTCAAATTGCACTTTTTCCCTCTATGGCTACAGAGTCTGGATTTGATCTCCTTTGTTCGTCACTGGAGAAGTTTCCATCTGTTTTCTCTGGTTGCCTGTATGACGTTAGGTATCGTTCAGATGCACTTCCCTTTTGTTTATGTCTCCTTATATCCATCAAACCGTCTCCCCCCCCCCCCCTTTTCTTTTGGACAACCTCATTCTTCGAGGAGTCTCTGTATTTTCACCCCGCCCCCTTTACCTTCTCCTTACCTACTACTCTGTCCGCCGTTCTACCATGGTCCATACAGTAATTTCTGACAGTTGCTTTCTGGTGACGAACAGAGGAATTTATCTATATTTTTGTATTTTTTTGAAATCTCATTGATATACTTTCTTTGGCAACATTGTTTGATTCCATCGAAAAAGGAGGCAAGGATTCTCCGAAACGTATGGTTCTAATTTAAATACACACGGCATTAGCCCAAAAAACATGAATTATTTATATAGTAATCCAGGCCGTGAAAGCCTTAATATACATAGTAGTATACAGTGTTTGCTATCGGAGATACGGGTGTGGGTGTTCGCGCTGATATCCTGTCGTATGTTTTCAGGAAGTGGGCTCTTAAATTGCTTCCCTTCTCGACGAATGTAGCTGTCATGGAGTGGCTGGCTCTATTGTGTTCCATTGTGTGACGAGTTCGCCACATCTTCCCACACGACTACTATCGACCAGCAGAAGACAGCTACTCTAATCTACTATGCGAGATAGCCGGAAGAATCCCACCTCAGCCTCGAGCATAGTACGTAAATACCTCCGAAGGCGATGCTAGCTCCCCAATTTAATCTCAATTCTGTTCGCCCCTGCTACATACTCAATTCATATCTGGAATTTCGCCTCGTTGCATCATGCTATCATTGTTGGCTGTCACCGTGCAGGCTCGGGTTCAATTCCTTGCTCTGCCCAGAAAAATAAACATGGTTTGAGGGCAGGAATGGGGTACACTCAGCCTCGTGAGGCAAACCCGAGAAGAGGTGGGTTCGATTCCATCTCAGCCATCCTGGAAGTTGTTTTCCTTGGTTTCCAACTTCTACTAACATAAGGCCACGGCCGTGTTCTTTCCAAATTCTACCTCAATTACAAATACACACACTAGTGCAGACATCACAATTACACAGGTTATCAGTCAAATTTTACACACACCCGAGTATACGGGGCTAAATGACATCGATGTTACAAAGCCCCTAAAGAATCATCAACAACATCAACAAACAAACGAAGAATAGAAAATAAAATGTGACAGTAAAATTTATTTAAATAAATTCAATTCTATAAGCAATTTGTCAATTTTAATTTGTATTTGTACAGAGTCGCCTCCGTGGTGTAGTGGTCAGCGTGCTTAGCTGCCACCCCGGAGGTCTGCGGTTCGATTCCCGGCTCTGCCACGAAATTTGAAAAGTGGTCTGAGGACTGGAACGGGGTCTACTCAGCCTAGGGTGGTCCAAATGAGTAGAGGGTGTTCAATTCCCACCTCAGCCATCCTCGAAGTGGTTTTCCGTAGTTTCCCACTTCGTCTCCGGGTAAATGCCGGGATTGTACCTCACGTAAGGCAACGGTCGCCTCCGTCCCTCTTTCTTGTCTATTCCTCCCACTCTTCCCATCCTTTCCCATCCTTCGTTGAGGCCCCTGTTCACTTTGCAGGTGAGGCCACCTGGGCGAGGTGCTAGTCCAGTCTCCCCAGTTGTAGCCCCCAACCCCATGTCTCGAGCTCCATGACACTGCCCATAGGGGTGGTAAAGGTGGGATCCTTCGATGAGTCCGTGGGAAAATCCTACTTGGAGGGTAAATAAACAACAAAAAATTGTACAGAGAGTTATTGTATTATAATTAGTTTTTTTTAGTAAATCTGGAGACATTTTTTTTTTTTGGGGGGGGGTTCGATTTTGTTCTTGAGACTCTGCAGTACCTTAAAAACCGGCCCTGCTAGGACCTCATGCGCTTCTGGAAATACTGGTGTTCGTTAGTGGATGTTCATTTCGCCCCAGGTAGAGGGAAGTGCCCCAGCTAACCTCACGTACTGAATGTAGGAGAGCGGTAATAAGTGAGCCCTGTTTCTCCACTGGAATATTAAACAGTCCTGGCTGCTACAAGAATGTCACATCAATAGTAAACGTTGGTTATTATTGACAGGACCTGCTTCTTACCTGTTTCTTTTGTTAGGTACTCAGCTTGGAGGGTGGCCGGATCCTCAATAAGTACCGCCAACGGTTATGTGGGTAGAAAATCACGAAAACCAAGACAGAACTGTAATGCGCCGTACTAAGGAAAGTCAAGAGTGAAGTAGTTTGCTATTACTATCCTGACTTAGGATCCTGGTATTATTACTCACAACTCAAAGTAGCATAGGGTGTTCTATCCACAGGATAGTTATACTCAGTGCTTGATTTGTAAAAAAGGAGGTTCCGGTACTGTGGGCTACCGGTTTGTGGTGGGAGAGGGGAGGGCTTTATGGAATATTGAAATGTAGATTTCTAAAAACTATATTTTTACGCTTTTCTGACCACTTTTAAAACTTAATCAGTTTTTTTTCTATACCTAAACATCTAACATTCCGGCAAACCTCACATCCCAGCTTTTTGTTGTGTACAATAAACCAACTGTATTTTTTAACAAAACTCGTTCTTTTTTCCTAAAGTCCAACAGTCTGGCCACTGTTCATCACCTCCTTTGATGTCGTCATTAGAAGAAGATGAAGTAACGCTGGAGGATGTAGGCTGTGTTGAGTCCGGTTGATCTAATTCTATTAGAAGTGTCGTGAATTTTTCAGTTTCTTCGACTAGCTTTGGTTTCTTTGGTTTACTAAAATAATTAGTTATTTTATGCATTGTAAAGGCACGTACACGTACAACAACACACATAGCGAAATTTACAGACATTGATTCCAAAACACTACACAATTAAACAGAACAAAACCGTAAAACAGTGACAGGCAGTCGAATGTTCTGACTAAACTGATATGACGGCTAAGTAAAAACTGAACTGTTGCTCGGCAAGGGAGGGGAAGGATGATTCAGCTAGCACCTTGTGTAAGGCTAGAAGTACAGTCCAGTCAAAGACCAAGTAGACCTTGACTTCCAACTAACGTTCCACAGTTCTAAAAATTATGTTAGTGTATATATTCGACTTTTCCCCCCGACCAGAGGTTTCGGTACGGCGTACCGGTGCGTACCGTCACAAATCTAGCACTGGTTATACTTATTCTAACACGGTCACAAAGTTCATGGTGCTGGAAATATCCAGCAGCGTAGCTGACTGCAGTAGAGATTTACAGTTTGGGGATCCCAGGTTTAAATTCCGACACTGAAAGTGGCCAACCTGTGTGTTATTTTCACTCGGGTTTTACCATAAACTCTGTTAGCAAATGTTTGAATTGTACGTTATTTCACGTTTTGGGATACCGTACCTATCCCATTCCTAAATGTAATAATAATAAGATCGACCAAAGAGAACGGGGATGCGATGGACGGAGGAACGTCGAGTTCGTCATAGCGAAACGATGAAGGAGTTTTGGAAGACCAAGGAAAGCAAAGCAGATCATAAATTTCTTCATGTGATCCTATGGGTCTAAAGAGCTTAAATAAATAAATAATAATAATCACGGTAATAATAATAATAATAATAATAACAATATTTTCTA
The DNA here is from genome assembly GCA_946902985.2 of Meconema thalassinum. Classification (NCBI taxonomy): domain Eukaryota; kingdom Metazoa; phylum Arthropoda; class Insecta; order Orthoptera; family Tettigoniidae; genus Meconema; species Meconema thalassinum. Next base: position 263,386,732 of record OX336390.1, on the reverse strand, counting down.
CGGAGGAGGAGAAATGCATTTACGTACATAGTGCCAGACTCCTGAGTGGCAGACTACCGACTAAAACTCCCCCGTTACATCTGGAACCTAGTCTTTAACCGTTCAACGCATTACTTCCGGCTAGGACCATAATATGGTGTAGTATATTAACCTTCCTCAAGTATTTTTCATTCGTGTCTGTCCAGATCTTTTTTCTTCGTTCGAAGAATTTCTTCTGTGTAATGAGCCACATTGTTCCAGTGCGACTCATCTTGAAGCTTAATTTCACGATGTTGTCGGGGGAGATTTGTTGTCCAATCTCCTTTTCACCTAATTCTCTCTTATCAATCCACCTCTTGCAGGATAAAAAGGTTGTGTTTGGAATCTGTAGCTTCAGAGCAGTAGATGCATTATTGATAATATACCTTCCCCATGTTCTTGAGGTAAGACCGAAAGTACCCATATCCAGTCATAAGTTGGGTCAGATAATAATTTATCTCTCCATGCTCTTCTCTGTACAGCGTTTCACCTGAGGGATCAGCCTTCTAGTCTTCTGTTACTTCCCAGCTGTTCTGCCATCTTAGAAACGTCTGCAATCTTGCATCCCGGTGCGCAGTTTCCATGCCACTTCAAACTTTCTCTGGAAATTAGGGTTCCACTACTTAGCGAGGAGGTGAATTGGAATAACTCCAGCAACAACTAGAGCTGCATCCGCGGGAACAGTACGATATGCAGTCGACACCCGTAGTGCACTCCGTTTCTGATCTTGGGCAAGTTTCTTCCGATTATATTCTTATCAAGGGAATGCGTCCACACTTCGGCTCCATATAAGAGGACCGGTTGTACCGCTGACATCAGAAGCCACCTTTTGCTGGATTTAGGACCACCAACATTAGTCATAAGCCGACCAAGTGATGCCACCCCTTTTGCCATTTGTTGGCTGCCTTTATTATTTGTGCACCGAAGTACATATTAGTGTCAATCATGATGCTGAGATACATAGGTGACGACTTGGTTTGCACTCTAGTGGCGCCTACCATAATCGGAAAGATGGTATTAATCCTCTTCTTGGTGAGAACCACAATCTCTGTTTTACTGATGTGAGAGCAAGAGACATACCATGTTCATCCATCCATTCGTGGATACAACGCATCACAATATTTAGTTTTAACGGTGCATGTTGTGTGATTCTGCCTGAAATGAGCGCAGGAACATCTGCATATCCCACTAGAAATGATTCAAGCCTCAACAAGCAGTCGTATGTAACATTCCAGAGATCAGGTGCTAGAATCGAACTCTGGTCAGCCCCAGCCATGACTTGTACCCTACGGATCCCTTCTGTAGTATCGTAGAGTAGAGGACGATCCTTCAAGTAAGAGTCTAAGATTAGAAGGAGGTACCCTGGAACATGAAATAATAACAATAATAATAATAATAATAATATAATAATAATAAGGAACAAGAAATTAACAACAACTTGGATTCAAGAAGTTAAAAAGGATTTAGAAAGAAACAATATACGAGAAGAAGATGCAATAGAGAGAGAAATGTTTAGGAAAAAGTGTTGGGAATGGAAGGGTTCCAAGGAAGGAAGGAAAGAAAAGAAAAGAGGCTCAAAATGGTCCGAAGAGAGAAAGAAGATGCATAGTGTGAAGATGAAGGAGTCCTGGAGGAAGAAGAAGGAGACCTGGGGGAAGAAGAAAGAACACCAAAGGACTAAACATTGAAATTGGCTCGTGGTCCTTAGAAGACCCTAACGGAGAAAGAAAAATAATAATATTATTATTATTATTATTATTATTAATAATAATAATAATAATAATAATAATAATAATAAACCAAACACCACAGCCCAAGACGGGCCTTGGTATTCCAAGCGACTGCTGCCCAGTCATTTGGCCGACAGATTCCGGAGTGACGCGTGGTCAGGGCGACGGGTCCCCTCTGTAGCTTGATTTTCCTCAACGGGAATAATAATAATAATAATAATAATATACACAGTACTTCAGCCACTATATAAGACACGATAGGCCTACCATATAAACACTAGTAGGCCTACTCAGGACTGATAACCAAAGATGAATCTAGCTCCTAATTGAAGCAACAACAAATAAAAATATCACTAGTGACAAATAAAACAGAAGATTTGAACTCTGTTGTGCATATATGTTTTTAAACCCTCAATCCTGTTATTTTATTGTTCGAATCTCAAATTCATATCTTATAGATAAAAGTGAAAGTGTAAAGCCTGGGGGGGGGGGGGGGGCAGTACCCCCTGAGAGCCACCCCTCCATCTTCTACCAAAACCACCCCAACTGGAAACATTATAATTCCAGAACATATCTCTACACAGCAAGCGGCGACCACCTAAGCCTAGGAGGTTGCAAAACACACATAAACATTTACACTAACAACTATCTGGGGCAGCTACACTGATGCAATGCTGACCAAGCAGCGCCGAGACGTATAAGAGTGGAACCTGGACAGGAGGGGTTATCTGTTCTGTTCTGTTCTGTTCTTCGCCAGCGGCCCTGCCCGACGTCCGTTCCAGCTCTTCACCAGGTGAGAACTAGTTTGTACTCAGACTCCTTTATTTCTGTAAACACTTACCCCAAACATTTGTACACTTCACAAATTGTATTTCATATTTCTCTAAACTTCCCAAGAGGGACATCAGATTACATCTACTGGCCAATAAATTCATGGTCAGTAAACTACACGCTTGTTACTAATTACACTCCACTTCACATCCTCATACCCGACCTGACCTTAGTCATAATTGCCCGTGAACGTAGAAGCCAATAAGTGCATCGTCAGATTCCATTGTACTCGAGCACACGACTCGACTGCAGAGCACTGAATCACTGACGCTGCACATTCATTTAAGAGCTCATCCTTCTCAGCTGGCAAGCTAGTTTAGCAGCCGGCACTAGACATTCATCCCCTGGCAGATAATTGCATTCTGCAGGAACGCCCCCAATTGCTTAAGCATTTACACCAACACACTACACTAGTAGTCTCTCCCGATCACGGGAAACTACTCTCATTTTGGAAGCACCTTCAAAATTAGCACAAGTTACACTACCGTTTTTCCCACCCCCAACCAAGGGATAAAACAAAAGTCTGTATGTGGGTATGTGGGAGGGTGGGTTTGTTCCGTATACAAATCCACACCGTTCCACCAATCGCAACCAAATTTTGCTTACACATAGTTTAGGACCCAGAAGGAAAGGCTGGCTACATGCATTTTCGATAGTCTTTCTCATTCTCCTGATTTCGGTCCCTTTGTACTCGAGCAAAGGCTAATATAAAGTCATAAAATATACTCATGAAGGAATGGCAAGGCAGATCATTTCCATGGCAACATAGCTCAAGTCGAGACACGGCCGACTGGATGCGAGTTGCGCTCTGCACTACCGGTATAGAAAATGAGGATCTTTACATGAAATCCCGTTAGTTACTCAACTGCTCACACAGCACTGTCAACCGAGTATAACATATCACACATAACATAATTATTTGTCAATATAATTTCCGCAATATCAAAATGCAAATTATATCACAAAATAATATAATATTAATAACCCCTGGCACTCAGCCCATGAAGGGCCTAGGCCTACCAAGCGACCGCTGCCCAGCCATTTAGCCTGCAGATATTGGGGTGACGCGTGATCAGCGCATCGGGTCCCCTCGGCCGTTAATCTTGGTTTTCGTGATCGGGGCGCTGCCTCACTGTCTGACAGCTACTCAATTGTCCTCACGAGGCTGAGTGCACCCCGTTCCAGCCCTCACGTCAGTTTCTAAAATCTCTGACAGAGCCGGGAATCGAACCCGGGGCTACTGGGTGAGAGGCAGGTACGCTACCCCAACACCACGGGGCCGGCCACAAAATACAATAGCGTGATGTTAAATGACAGAAACTAAACATACCTTTGTACCTTATTAAAATAGAATTCCATTAGATTCACTCGATTTTTAGCCTATTTTCAATTTTGAAAAAATAGGCTTATGAGATCACCTTTTGTCCGTGTGTGTGTGCGTGTGTGTGTGTGTGTGATTCGTGTGTGTGTCCCCCCCTAATAAAATCTAAACGGCAGTAGCGATTTCAATGAAACTCGGAAAGTTCATAGCACTATTCCCGGCGACCTCGACCGTGCCCTTCAAATTTTGTTACGACTCACCAATTCAACATGGCGGCTGTGCGAAATATTTCACCAGCATTCAATATCTCCGAAACTATTACCGATATTACCCTGAGATTTTCTATGGTGATAGAGGGAACTACTATAAGTTCACTTATGTGACTTTTGAAAACCTGGTAACTACAAAACCAACATGGAGGCCAAGCGAATTTGCGACTTTCAAATAGACGTTTCTCGTGATTTGACCAACCAAACGCAATGAAACTTGGTACAGTATATGTTTATATACATTGTAATGCACCGACATCTAACTTCGCTCAATTGTTTACATAATCACAAGATGGCGGATGTGCGAAATATTTCACCGGCATTCTATATCTCTGAAACTATTAGCGGTATCTCCCTAAAATTTTGTACGGAGATAAAGGGCACTACTGGAAGTCCATCTATAAGACTTTCAAAAACCGGTTAACTACAAAACGAACATGGCGGCCAAGCGAATTTGAAAATTTTAAATAGACCTTTCTCGCGTTTTAATGTTCCAAGCGCACTGAAACCTGGTAGAGGAAATATTTATACACATTGCAATCCACTGGTATCTAATTTAGTTCAATTGTTTACATAACCTCAAGATGGCGGCAGTGCGAATTTTAAAATTAAGTTTTTATTTCTTGTGATGTAGTCATGCGATCGAAGTGAAAGTTTGAAAAATGTACCTACGCAATAATTTTCCTTTAATGGTACATGACTCTATGGCCTATACATTTAACAATCCAACATGGCGACCATCCGAAATATTTAGACGATACTGAATATCTACGAATCTATTTTAGCAATCAAACTGCATTTTTTAATGTTCATAGGGGCTATGAACTTAAGTTCACCTATAAGACTTTAAATAACCTGGTGATCACAAATCCAACATGGCGGTGACGCGAATTATAAATATTCACATGGACATTTCTCGCAATTTAACCATCCGAGTGCAGTGAAACTTGGTACAGTAAATCCTTATACGAATGTTAATCCACTGGCATCTAATTTATTTCAATTGTTTCCATAACCTCAAGATGGCAGCTGTGAAAAATTTTAAAATCTCCTTGTTTTTTCTTGAGTCCTAATTATGCGATTGAAGTTTGAATACTACACGTTCACAATAATCTGCATGTAACAGTACATAACTCTAGGACCTACATATATAAAATCCCACATTGCGACCATCCGAAATATTTAGTCGGTTCTTTATATCTACGAATCTATTACAGCAATCAAACAGAAATTGTGTATGTTGATAGTGGCAATTAACATAAGTAGGATATATGAAAATAGGCTGTATAGTTCTTCACGGAACTACTTGTTATAAACCTTTATGAACTTTTCTGCTGAGTGGTTAGTACATGAGTTATTTGGAAGCAACCGGTATTTCGGCTTCCGCAATAATATTCGTAATCGGTGATACCAATTTCTCTTCAATGACGCTGGCAAGACCGCTGCTGCGGTGAGGTTCATGTTTGGAGAGGATTACAGTTCTGGATATGCAATCCAAACATTTCATACAATAAATTCTTTCCACTGTGAATACAACTTAAACCAGACTTTCAGTTTTCATTGTCGAAAAAGATATTGCTGAAATTGTAATTTGATGATGATAGTTGATGTTAAAAGGTCTAACATGGAGGCTATATGCCTCTTAATTCTTTGGGATGATGGGCCGATAACCTAGATGTTAGGCCCCTTAAAACAACAATTGTCATCATCATCATCTTTGGGATGAAAATGAAGAATGATAAAATGAACACTAGAACTAAAAATAACTACAACTTACAACCAAATTACGGATTAGGAGAACAAAAGTACAAAAAGGAAGGAATAAAGGAAATAAAATGCGGACAAATGAAATGCTTTCAACCCTCAAAAAATGAGAATTGACGGATTTGGCAAGGTGTGCCATGAAAGGCAGATAAGAAAGGAAATAGGAGAGAGACCGCCCCAGAAACACTGGAAAAAGGGAAAAAACAGATCCAGCTCAGGTATTCTCACAAACTCAACAGCCGTGAGCCCTTGAGGGGGGCTCCTTTATGACCTCGAGCAGAAGGGAGGGGATATGATGAAAAGAAAAAAGAGATCTGACCCTTGGAAGAATGAGGGTATCAGGAAAGATAAAACAAGGTCTAATTAAGGCGGTAATTAGATAGACTCCTTAGACCTCGGATATCCTAATACAGTCAGGGTCGGAGGAGAACAAGAGTTGACCAAGGGAAGCCGAGAGGACCCCGGCACAATTAAGTGGAAGCAATCGCGAACTCAGCTGGGGTCCTCTGATCGATAACCAGCGTCCCACAAGTTGTAAGCCCCTGAAGGAGGAGGAGTGTCGTAATGTCGTAAGTGAACGAGAGGTGACAAGGGCGGTCGACAGGAAAGATGACAGAATGGAGCCCGGCACAAGTAAGTGAAAGCGATACCGCACTCAGCTGGGATCCCGTGATTACCAAACCCGCATCCCATTAGTCGTGAGCCCCTGGGGGATGTACTGAAGAATGATTCAACAGAATCGCAAGAAAAGATTATGATCCCCATTTTTCAAAAGATAACTTATGGATATGCACTGGACGGTTGATTCCGTAGTTAAATGGATATTATCGTAGGTATCAGAGGCAAGGAAATCCCTATCATGTGCGTTACTAGCATTGGTCGAAGTACTATCCCGGCATTTGCCTGGACAGAGTGTAGAAAAACCACACTCAGGATAGTTTCGAACCTACGATGTCTGGACTTGCTACAGCTGCCCTCGCAACCGTGGTGCACGATTAAACGATCACAACTACGGTGCGGGACTCGCAATATGACGACTACACACAACAGACGAAGGAGTGTTTGTGTCCGGAACAAAGTTATCTCCGGAAATCACGTAAGACAATCATCACACCTAACTCTGTCTCACGTAAACTCGGGAAATGAAAGCACACCTCCTGTGAGGGACCAAGATTAGTGTTGAATGCGACATCTACCATCGGTACTTGCAACTGGCATATATAATGCAATTGTAGATATGTTTTGTTCTCTTTGATAATAGCTTTAAGCTGCCTGTTCATTTAACACAAGACAAGATAGGTTGCAGCACCATTTTCACTGCCAGCTGGATTGCATCCCTCCTGGCTGCTTTAAACTGCATGCCCATTCAACACTATGACGCGTACAGGATCTTTTCACAGTAGCGCTCCATTCGTATTTACGTCTTTCTCCAGAACTAGCACTGACGTTATTTCATTTCTTACTGCCGTCTATTTGAGTGTTTGGACTTTGCTACACCCATAAAATATTAAACAATAGACAAATTATTTTCTAAATGAAACATTGTTTTAACGTGAAGTAAGTTATCGTATTGATTAAATTTATATTCATTCAATGTCATTTAAATTAGAATTGCATAATGATTTTAATATATATTTTTAATCTTAGTCACATTTATAATTATATTTGTTTCTTCCATTGCTTTGTTTTTAGACACCATATACTTTGAGCTGACCTCATTTCTTTCCACCACGTCGTGTTACTCGAAACCGCTTTGATTAGAAAAGGCTTATGGATCTTTAAGCATACAGGATCTTCATTAATTATACACGGATTGGTGAAGTATTGATATTCCATGTCTGCCATTTCAAGCTTTTGACCTATCTTACGAAATACTTTAGGGGGTAAAGAAGAAGCCCAATGTGTTCTCAATCAATGCATCTCATTTGACATTATACGGGGATTGTACGTTGTTGCATTTACTTTAACAAGGTGAGATAGATTAGTTGGCTCCTCTGTTTAGGGGCTGCAACATCGCGGTCATGCAGCCCCGTGTACTTTGGATGTGTGTAGAATCTGCCTGATAATCGGTGTTAATTGTGATGGCTGTATTGTTGTGTGTTAAATGTAATTCAGGTAAGGACTACAGACAGTCAGTTTTAAGTAGTTTCTACTTTTTGTACCAAATGCTACCGTCAACGACACCTAGCTGCAAACTTGGCTAATAGATACCCCCGCAACCAGACGGTGACTATTGGAACTTAGTAGCGTTAATCAAATTTTACTGTCACACGAGTGTAGTTAGTGGAAGGTTTTTTACATCACATAAATCCAAATACCATTAATAATGAGTAAGCAGAAAACCCTAGACGAGACTACTGAGGCCCTAAACGAAATAATTCTGCAGGCTGCCACAAAAACGCCAAGGAACAATCAGATAGCGAAACAATGGTTTGATTCTGAGTGCTATGCTATGAGGAATAGAACTCTACAGTGCCTTAATGCAGCTAGAGAACACGGAAATGGTGCACTAGCAGAGTGCGCTTCAGAACGTCGAAAATACAAGCAGCTACTAAAAGAAAAGAAACTATCGTATGATCTCCACGTCGAACAGAAACTAATCGCAGAAGCAGAAAGGAGTCCACATAAGATCTTAAAGTCTTCGAAGAAGCAAAAATCGAGTTATCCAATAAACATTGATCAATGGGAACTACACTTCAGCAGCCTTCTAGGAGAAAAAGATAAAATATCAAATGAATTCACATCGACACCAGATCACTCGCAATACATTGACTTGATCACATGTGATGAAGTCATCCATCTTATAAGAAACGGCAAAAATAACAAAGCGGCTGGCCCAGACGGAATTTACATGGAGCATCTAAAAGACACCTTACAAGACATAGCAGAACCTCTAACTGCTCTATTCAACAAATGTCTTATGATGAATTCCATACCGCATCAATGGAGAAGGTCAACTATAATAGTACTTTACAAAGGCAAAGGAAGGAAAGAAGACCCGAACTCCTATATAGGAATTGCTCTAGAGAGTGTAATGTTTAAACTGTTCTCCAAAGTCGTATTAGGACGCATCGCGCAAAACCTTTATGCAAATATACCTACATTTCAATATGGATTCACTCCAGGCAGATCAACACTGCACGCGGTGCAAGAAATTATTCAGGAAATAACCCTATCACTCGCTTATCGCAACTCCCCGATATATGTAATCTTCATAGACTACTCCAAAGCTTTTGATAGCATCAGCAGATCAACATTGGTAAACAAATTGGAGAGCATATTAGGCAAATCAAGTCAGGAGATCCAAACCATCAAGTCTATCCTTGATGCAAACCATATAGCGGTGTATGATGGCATAACTACATCGAATGACATCATACAAACACGAGGGGTCTTAAAAGGAGACCCGATGAGTTCGGTCTTATTCAACGTCATGACAGCGGATATCGGCAACGATATAAACGTCAATGTAAAACTACTGATGCACGCGAATGACATGGCCATTCTCTCCAAAAGCCCTAAACATAAATCTATATCGTATGACATGGGCCCACCGGCTTTACTTCCCCTCCGAAGTAAGGCATACTGAGGGATTTTTAACGCTCTTCAAAACTCCGATGACTTCGGCTGGGTTTGAACCCGCGACCTTGGGCATAGAAGCTCAGCATGCTACCAAATACGCCACCAAAGCTGCCCAATATGAGATAATAGGCATGTAAATACTGCAATACTATTCCCTAATATGCAGCTATTGTAGCCTACTCACTGACTTATGTACATCGATAAGCCATGTCTCATTAATCACACCATTTGTGCGGGGTTAAAAATCGTAAGCATATTTGATTCCAGAATGATGACTTTATATTTCAAATATTGAATAATTAAAATATTGTTTCCTTTCGAAAAGGTGGATGCAACAATTTAAAAATGAAAGAGAACTGTGTGAACAAGACGTCTAAATTACACCCATCACAAAAAATAACAAGAAGTTCCATGCCGAACTAAAGAGCCTACTTTTCATAAAATTTAAGATTCATGCCAATGAATAATCTATATGAATCTATCTAGAATAATGACGAAATTAAGTTGGTAATATCGAAATTTCTAATTAGTTCGAAATACTGTATACCTGGCATAATGCAGCTTAATAGAGAACTACAGTTGGCAGCACTTGTGACTGAATATATTCTTAGTTCCATCTCTTAAGGTACAGAATACAAAATTTGTTTGAAGTCCAATGTATAGCATGGACGTTACATGCAATTAAACATTGGATCTAACAGAGCGCGTAAAATCATGTTGGCAACAATAATATACATGTATTGGTCAGAAATAATCTAAAATAATATGATCTATTGTTGTGTCAATTTTGAATGAAATCCATTAGTTAGTATAGAAGTTACATGCATTTTAAAATTGGACCTATCAGCAGGCTTAGAATCATGTTGGCAGCACTGGCGTAGGCCTATATTAGTTACTTCAAATTAATCTAGAATGCGAGGTACTATACGTGTGCAAAGTTTAGAGCTATTGGCTTGCATACTTTCTGATATATTGATATTAGGGTAACAAAAATAGAGACAGCATTTATTAAAAGTTGGCAGCCCTGGTTGCTCTTAAGAATCGGCATAGTCATATCTGTTATGGTACACATAGCACACACGAAATTTGGTAGAAATCAAAACGATAGTATAGAAGGTACATGTATTTAAAGTTGGACCTCTCAGCAGGCTAAGAATCATGTTGATAGCACTGACGTATATAAGTTACTCCAAATTAATATAGAATGACAGGTACTATACGTGTGCATAGTTTAAAGCTGTCGGCTTGCATACTTTTTGATATATGGGTATTTGGATAAAAGAAATTGAGAGCATTTATTAAAAGTTGGCAGCCCTGTTGGCTCTTAAGAATACGCTCAGTCATATCTGTTTATGTACACATAGCACATACGAAATTTGGTTGAATTCCAATTGATAGTGTAGAAGTTATATGCATTTGAAAATAGGACTTATCAACAGGCTTACACTCATTTTGGCATCACTGCCATGTATGGCCTCCTGGAAATTAAACAGCAATTTTGAAATAGCTCCCAAGATATCCATCATGGAGCTCAAATTTCAATTGCGATTTTTCGGCAGTTGGTAGCACTGACATCATTTTCAAATATGGCCGTGAGATATTCTGGTATAGATCTTTACTCCAACCAAATTTTGTTTCGATTGCTGCAGCCTTTTAGGAGTTGATAGGGGGGGGGGGGGGACTCACACACAGCCAGCCAGCCAGACAGACAGACAGGACAGACAGACAGAAGGACAGACAGACACACATTTGACCGATCTCATAAGTCTACTTTTTCCTCATTTTTGCAAAATGTGAAAAGTAGGCTAAACACAAAGACGATCAGGAAAGTACTGTAATTGTGAGACTAGGTCCTTGAGAAATGTGCATACACAGCCCTTTTTGTTACTGATGCATTATCTACTACGTTATTGTACTCCACAGTGCCTTTCGCCTAGATTTACAGTGAGTTAATATTGCACTTCATTAACTTCAGAGCCCAGGATAACTATGTTTTAAACTCACTTCGGGGCAAAGTGAATATACCTTGCATAATATATTGGCATGTATCTTTCTATAACATGTAAATACAACTCTCGGGCAAAGCCAGGTAAAATAGCTAGTTAACTAAAAACAACGCTGTCATAGGAGCGATTCATAATAAAAAGTAACAGGTAGACAAGTTAATAACACGACAAAGAAATGCATCCAGATTCCACGATTTATTCAAAAGTTTCAAATGCAACTGATCGAAAGCCCCTCTATTAATTACGTGCACATGGACAGGTGATAATATCTCAAATACTGGCCACATGATGGACTTTTAATCATTTCAGCCCAGTGAGCAATTTACTATTGTGCGATGAGGTCCGTTCCAACGAAAGGAATTGATTTATGGCAAGTAGACCAGCAGAGGGAAGTCCAGCTCGGATTTTCGCCGAGTAATCACTTTCCAGGTCTTAAATTGAATCATCGCATGAGGTTGTACGATGTTACACAGTTGTCTGCACGCGATATTACTGTACTATATACCTGGGCTGTTCATCATAGGATGCGTGCCTCGAACAGAGTAAGGTTTCATTCTGCTTGAGTTACCAAATTATGACACAGATATGTCAAGTTAAACACGGCTTAATTCGCTTTTATTTTTCATGCCTGGAGACTGTTAATAAGTTGATCAATCAACAAGTAGTTCCGTGAAGAACTATACAGCCTATTTTCATATATCCTACTTATGTTAATTGCCACTATCAACATACACAATTTCTGTTTGATTGCTGTAATAGATTCGTAGATATTAAGAACCGACTAAATATTTCGGATGGTCGCCATGTTGGATTTTATATATTTAGGTCCTAGAGTTATGTACTGTTACATGCAGATTATTGTGAACGTGTAATATTCAAACTTCAATCGCATAATTAGGACACAAGAAAAAACAAGGAGATTTTGAAATTTTTCTCAGCTGCCATCTTGAGGTTATGGAAACAATTGAAATAAATTAGATGCCAGTGGATTAACATTCGTATAAGGATTTACTGTACCAAATTTCACTGCACTCGGATGGTTAAATTGCGAGAAACGTCCATGTAAATATTTATAATTCGCGTCACCGCCATGTTGGATTTGTGATCACCAGGTTATTTAAAGTCCTATAGGTGAACTTAAGTTCATAGCCCCTATGAACATTAAAAAATGCAGTTTGATTGCTAAAATAGATTCGTAGATGTTCAGTATCGTCTAAATATTTCGGATGGTCGCCATGTTGGATTGTTAAATGTATAGGCCATAGAGTCATGTACCATTAAAGGAAAATTATTGCCTAGGTTCATTATTCAAACTTTCACTTCGATCGCATGACTACATCACAAGAAATAAAAACTTAATTTTAAAATTCGCACAGCCGCCATCTTGAGGTTATGTAAACAGTTGAACTAAATTAGATACCAGTGGATTACAATGTGTATAAATATTTCCTGTACCAGGTTTCAGCGGGCTTGGAACATTAAATCGCGAAAAGGTCTATTTAAAATTTTCAAATTCGCTTGACCGCCATGTTCGTTTTGTAGTTAACCGGTTTTTGAAAGTCTTATAGATGGACTTCCAGTAGTGCCCTTTATCTCCGTACAAAATTTTAGGGAGATACCGCTAATAGTTTCAGAGATATAGAATGCCGGTGAAATATTTCGCACATCCGCCATCTTGTGATTATGTAAACAATTGAACGAAGTTAGATGTCGGTGCATTACAATGTATATAAACATATACTGTACCAAGTTTCATTGCGTTTGGTTGGTCAAATCACGAGAAACGTCTATTTAAATGTCGCAAATTCGCTTGGCCTCCATGTTGGTTTTGTAGTTACCAGGTTTTCAAAAGTCACATAAGTGAACTTATAGTAGTTCCCTCTATCACCATATAAAATGTCAGGGTAATATCGGTAATAGTTTCGGAGATATTGAATGCTGGTGAAATATTTCGCACAGCCGCCATGTTGGATTGGTGAGTCGTAACAAAATTTGAAGGGCACGGTCGAGGTCGCCGGGAATAGTGCTATGAACTTCCGAGTTTCATTGAAATCGCTCCTGCCGTTTAGATTTTATTAGGGGGGGACACACACACGAATCACACACACACACACACACACACACACACGGACAAAAGGTGATCTCATAAGCCTATTTTTTCAAAATTGAAAATAGGCTAAAAATGGTTATGTGCAAGATTGAAATGAGAAAATGTAATAAATAAAATTGACATGGCCACCAGAATTCGAACCTACGATACATGGACTGGCTGCAGCTGCACTTGCGGCCATGGTGCATTATTTGACGAGCACGGCTATACCTCAGGACGAAAAAGAAAACTTCTGAATCAGATAAATGACTACCAACACGAGATAGTTGATAAGCTTAATAAGAAAAGTGAGAACTAGTTGAAGTGATTCGTGATTATGAATTTGTTACGCTTGTAAATAAAAGGAGGGATATTGACTTTCATTATTATTTATCTTCAGAAAATCTGCTAGTTTTATGCCATATCTATTTTTGGCTTATTTTCATTTATGAAAAAAAAAATAACTGCTGTTATGAAACTTTGGTGCAGTTGTTACTTCAGATAGTGTCGTTTTGTCATCAGTTCCGTATACCTGTGCGTGTATGGTGCTTACATAATAGCCTGTGTTATTGTGATGACTGTAGTAGTGCAGGTCTAGGTGCCATCCAACCCTTTAATAGCAGACAGAATGCAATATCCTGGGAAATACCAGACACAGGATGGCTTCTGCCAATGCTAGGATTTGAATTTTGGTCTGCTGAATATGCAGCACCCCACTGCACTAGAGTCACGGAGCATGGCTACGCGCGAGTATTACTGCTTGGGGGATGGGGCAAGGAATAAACACGGCAATGTAGAACTTTTCACCGATACAACTTAACCTAACTTGTTTGGAAAACTATGAATCCCGGTGGCTTCGGTGGCGATGGTGGTAGGATGCTGAGCTTCTATGTCCAAGACTGCGGGTTTAAACCCGGCCAAAGTCGTCGGATTTTTTGGACCGTTATAAATCTCTCAGTATGCCTTCCTACGGAGGGGAAGTAAAGCCGGCGCGGTGGGCCCATGTCATAGATTTATGGCATCTGAAAGAACCTACCACTAACAACAATTGTGTGAAATAAATTTGTAGGTTAGATTTGATTAACGCTCTATTAAATTTCCAACGTTTGTTGCCAGGTGCTGGTTGCCATGGCATCTAGTAACCAAGTTCACAGCTAGGTAAAATTTGGCAGAAAAAAATGGAAGTACTTGATCATCTGCAGTCCTTACCTGAATTGCAGATAACACACACTAATACAGCCTTCACAATTAACACCGGTTATCAGAAAAATTCTACACACACCCAAAGTACACGGGGCTACATGGCCAAGTTGTCGCAGCCCCTAAACTGAGGAACTAACCAAACAAACAATGAATCCGTTGACAAGTTGAAACGTTTTGCTAGCCCCTAACTGTTGGGTGATAAATGTAACTGTTTACCTTTGCCTAAGCTATGTTGTTTTAATGGGCGCCAAGACCTCAATGCAATGTTGAAATCTAAATTTGTATTTAACAACGTCTAGCTCTGGCAGAACATCTTCAAGACTCTATTCACTCAGATCGTGGTATGATTTGATCATTAACCCAACAAACAATTGTATCAGGAGAAGGAATTGGTCTATATCTAATGCTACCTACTGAAAGCAAAGATTGCATTGTAAAAGAAATGAATTTATTATATAAAACAAGTATAGCAAAATTAATAATAATAATAAGTACAAAATTTAAATTGGAGCGTTGTGATTTGAATATTACCGATAGAAAATTACGTGAAAACGGAGTCTGATAAATTGATTTTACTCTTATTTCCAAGCTATGAAGTTCCTGAAATATGAAATGTAAAACAAAGAAAAATGAGAGATTGCGTATTTCTGCGTCATTTGCGCTTACCATTGGAAATTGCCAAGGCATTTCCCTCGTACTTGCTGATGCCGTGAGCTTCCCACAGTCTCCTGGACGTCGTCATCTCCGTCGGAATTTGATGATATTCTGGTAGATTAGAGAATTCTATGGTCCGTACCTCGGACCCAAACACTCGTACAACCGCACTGGTTAAGTTTTGCAAAAGTTAGTCTTCAACTCCACTGAACATCGGAGCGACACGCACTTCCAACCGTACTCCGCAAGTTTTACACAGTTAGTCCTCGTTTCACGGCGCGTCGAACGATATATGCACCTGTTGGCTCCCCCACCACGGTACCGTCTTCCAGCTTACGTTGTCTCCACTGATTGGCTGAGCACGCCGCCAGTTCCCCTCCTCTGCCTCATTACACTCGGCGCGCGAGAGGGAGAAGTCGATTTCCGTTCCAACAATTCGTCTTTTCTAGACCTTGCGACCCAGCCTTGCGTAATACTTCTCGACAGGAATCAGCTTGTATTCGAATTCCCAGTGAGTCATGTCTCTCAAATACCCTAACTGACAAAACTCCGTAAAATTCCGTAATCACATAATTTTCTATAATATTGTCGTTCGTAATAATTTGCTTGATAGCGTTTTCTAAGACATAGAAAACCTATCTGAATGCTAATAATTTTTATAAAATGCTCCGAAAATACCTTAATAATAATTATAATAAATTAATAATAATAATAAATTACCATGACAAATTCTCTTGGCTGAACAATTTGCCGCGTAAATAAATATAGAATGGCTTCCTACTGACTTATGCCAGTTGCATAAAACCCCTCGAAAAACACGTTACATATTCGCCTCGGATCATCGGATGATTTACCGTGACGACGGTCCATTATCCGATTATCCCAGACACGTTAATAAACCCCATCCAAAATACATATTACATAAACGAAATCACCCTAAATTACAGATATATACACTCATATTTTTTCTTCACGCACTTTGCGTCAAAGTTTGTTGTCACTATGGATTGCACTTTGCAACCAGTCCAATGTGTTACATATGGAATAGTGTTCCACGGATATTTCCGCCTCTCAAATTTCTCTATGTTGGAGAAATAGACATAATTAATGTGTGAACACTATGTATTTATGATGTCATATCACACGCATTGAAGGTGTTCTGATATATTTATATCACCATAGAACTCCCTAATTTCACTGGAGGTCCCCTCCTTATGGTGAAATTTAATCTCACTTATCACTGAGCACACGATCACACTACTGTGGCAGCGCCTCGTGACCATAATACTTAATCTCTCTTTAAAGTAGATTAAATTAATATTGACTTCTGAAAAAAAAAAACCAGTAAATGCGCATTACATATAACACCAAATATTTCTGTGCCGTAATCGCCCTGTCTTGTTAAGTTCCCGTTAACCATATTCTACTTAATACTAGTTCTCAACACAGACCATTTCTCCTCACACAAATAATATCATTGTACAAATTATCTTAAATTACACACTTACAAATCTTACATGGCGAGGCCGTAAACAGAAATCACGTGTGCTGATATGTATGAGTTTCATGGACTGTCTCGCATTCTGATGGCCCATCTTTTATCTCGTGGACGCCTTAAGCTAACAAGCCCTATTCAAGCGCTCCCCCATCTCTTGGAGATAAATGGGAACCCATCAGCGCTGCCAAAAATGGCCTTGGTGCATCGAGACAATTTAGTGCTCAACAGCATCCGACAATCCCGTCATATTTCCCTGTACCTTAAAAACTCTCATTTACTTACATACTACCCCCCTGTGTGACTTCTGATACGCCTGCCTTAAGACCAGATCTTCCACGCACCAGACACCACACTTACTCATTTGATAGGCCGGCTCGCCAGCTAAACAAACTCACTTTATGACACATATTTTCGTAGACTATGTATATTATACGTTCCGTATAATCTGTTTCCCTCACTATTCTCCAGCACATATGCTGTTTTCCCAATACGTTTGGAAACTATAAATGTTTCTGCGTCACCTGCTTCCAACCTTGCAAGTGGCTCCCTTAAATGAACGTCATCACGTTGCTCTGCCTAGCATATTTCTCAGTATCTGTAACGATGCCCTGTTGCTACTGTCCACACATGCTAACCCTACTTTCCTCTGGTGTAACACCTCTACTTGACACTCTTATGACCTAAAAATGTCACTTCTGACTGACAGAATGATGACTTAGACAGCTTCAAAGTGAACCCTGCCTGATCTAACTTCTGAAAAACTATATCTAAATGGCGTAGATGCTCCTCAAAACTGCGTGAACTAATTACCATATCATCTATGTAAATGGTTACAAACTCTCCTGTGTCATCCCCTAATGCGATGTTTAAAGCCCTAATTAAAGCTGCTGAACTACTCTTTAACCCATAAGGTGTTCTACAAAATTGATAAAGGTTATATTTATGACTAAAAGCTGTAAATGGTCTATCTTCGTACATAAGTGGCACTTGCCAAAAACTGGAACTCAAATCTACACAAGTGAAATACTTCTTCCCCTCAAATGTTTGCATTAATTCTTCTATTGACATAGATTTCAGCTGATCTGAACTAATTCTATTGTTAACCAAACGAGCGTCTAAACAAATACGAACAGTGCCGTCGGTCTTGGGTACCGTTATCAAAGAATTAACATACGGACTGTTAGAGTGCTCAATAATCCCATCTTCAAGCATCTGATTAATTTGTGCCTCAACTGCACTCTGATAAGCGAAAGGTACAGGATATCTATGTCCTGTGAATACTGACCTATCAATAACGTTCAATGAATGGGTATAGCAATTGGCCATACCAATGCGATCCTCAAACACTCTCCTATTACACCATAACACATCATAGAGCCGAACACACTGTTCATCCTCTATATTTCCCTGAAATGCAGCCTCACGTAACGAGTCCTCTAGACTTCCGTTCGTAATCACACTGCCCACAAAACATGGAGAACCCCGCTCTACGGCTGGCGATATCACATTTAAAGTACAAATCACACCTACAATACTACTTCTCTGAATATGGTCATTGAACGCTACTTCTACTTCAGAATCTCCCCATTTAAATTTCAAACTCCCTACATCATAACATAAGTTACCAGACACTCTACTTAGCCACTCTGAACCCAAGATAACACTGAATACTAAATTTGGAATTACAAGACAAATCTGCTTCTCTACATGATTATTAATTTTAATGTCTACTAAAACTTGCTTAGAAATTACTTTAGACCTCTTCCCAACAGCTGTGATAACAAAAGTGCTTTTAATTGGCATCTCCTCAAAATTTACTCCAGTTCCTTTCATTTTATCATAAAATGCACTACTTATGCAACTCTTCATACAACCACTATCAATTAAAACATCTGTGTACGCCTCGGACACGTTAAATTTAACTATGGGGCTCTTACTAACCACTTCCTGAATAATACTTTCATCATTTAGTTCATGTAATAATTCATTTCTCACATTTAGGTCATAGGGTTCCTGTATAATTGTATGGACAGGGCATGCTACAGACTGAGATTCTGACCTTACTTCGCAGCCTGGTTCGCGTTTAAAGAACCGCTACAGCTGGCCGTAGTACTACTAACTACTAAACTGGTCTGGTTGTTCTGGGCTGTGTTGTCATTGTTTGGCTGTATATTACTACCACTAGGCTGTCCTCTTCCTTGACCCCTATTCTGGTTGTAATTATTGTCATTATAATTTCTCCCTTGATTTCCCCTGAAATCATTGTTTCTCCCTTGATTTCCCCTGTAATCATTGTTCCTCCCTTGATTTCCCCTGAAATCATTGTTCCTCCCTTGATACTGATTACCATAGCCATTTCCTCTGTTCTGATATAGCTGATTATTATTATTTCTATTTTGAGCGTTGGCCCCTTCGCCACCGTTCCCTTGAACTTCTTGATGCCTGGCTTCATTAGGTCTATTATTATTATTACCCTGGTTCCGATTGAAATTGTCCTCATAACCCCCTCTCCCTAGTGCATCAAATGTGCTTAACAAGTTTTCTACTTGTGATATAGTCTTTACATTCTGGATACAAGCAGCCTCCTTGATCCTATAGGGAAAGTGCCTAAGTAGCAACCTTACCACATCACTTTCCTCCTTAAAGCCATCCAGATATTTACACACTAATACCTGCCCTAAAAAGTATTCGGTCATGGTGGAGCTTCCTTTAGGGTTATATTTACCACACACTACTCCCTCACGATGCTGCGACTGAATAACCTCATTCCAGAACTTTTCACAGAATTTCATTTTAAAATCATTAATATCAGTAAACTTGTCTCTGTAGACAGCAAACCAATTCCTCGTTTCCCCCACAAACACTTGTTCTAAAATTTCAACTACCTGGCACCACTCAATACTACCATTTTCCAACCTCTCCCCGAATTTATTTTCTATAGTGTTCATGAACTCCATTGGGCACCCCTGTCGATTGCTGAACTTACCCAGTTCTACCTCCCTGTGTGTGCTATTCACCAAAACTGGCCTATTCTGACTATTTTCTTGCCTGATCCTAGCTTTTAATTTTAATTCTAATTCTGCGATTTTCTCCTCAGCCTTCCTCTCAATACTGTTTACTGTTAATTTAATGTTTCCTTCTGATTCTTCTACTTTATCATATAGCTTTGCTTGTTTCTCCTCAATCTTGCTAATGCTCTCTGTATTACTCTCTCTTAAATCATTTACTTCTGCAACTATTTGTGAGTGGACTTTCTCAATTCTACCCCCCAGCTGTTCCTTAACCTCTTTAGTAGCTACCTGAATTTTGTCAATTTCTCCCCCCAATTGCTTTTTGACCTGCTGTGTTTCCAGTTGCACTAGTTCTTTTAAATTTTCAGCCTGTGTACTGATTCTAATTTCCAACTCCTCCTGTACTTTTCCTAATTTTCTGTCTACATCTGCAATAATCTCTTTAGCCTTTTCTTCCATCACCCCCCAGATCTCGCCTCTAATCAGTTCGAATTTGTCACTCATTTCCCTACTGTTTTGTTCTAATTTAGCATTTAAAGTTTCAGTACTCTCTCTATTTTCCTTACTGTTTTGTTCTAATCTGGCGTTTAAAGTTTCATTACTCTCTCTATATTCCCTACTGTTTTGTTCTAATTTAGCATTTAAGGCATCAGTACTTTCTTTATTTTCCCTACTGTTTTGTTCTAATTTAGCATTGTTTTGTTCCAGTTTTGCATTGTTTTGTTCTAATTTAGCATTTAAGGCATCACTACTAACTTTGTTCTGATACATAAACTCGAGAAGTAAAGTTTTTAATTCTGGTTGGCCGCCTACACTCCCTGTTTCAGTATCGGGATTTACCTCCGCTACCCCGGTACTACCATCACTCGACATACTGCTCGTATCATCACTCTCCCGTTGATGACCACTACGTAACCTCATCTGTCTTTCTTTCTCATCCCCCATAATGATATACACTGATAAAGACAAATAACCCCCAAAATACAGGCACAGAAATATATACCCTTCTCCTTCCACAAATGTTATTAGGTTTTCATCCCCAAGTTGTCGGCGACAAATGTAGCAGTTTCGCTTAGGCTGGGATGACAAGTGAAACGGTATTTACTTTGCTCCACGTTGAGCGTACAAATGTAACAGTTTTGCTAGCCCCTAACTGTTGGGTGATAAATGTAACTGTTTACCTTTGCCTAAGCTATGTTGTTTTAATGGGCGCCAAGACCTCAATGCAATGTTGAAATCTAAATTTGTATTTAACAACGTCTAGCTCTGGCAGAACATCTTCAAGACTCTATTCACTCAGATCGTGGTATGATTTGATCATTAACCCAACAAACAATTGTATCAGGAGAAGGAATTGGTCTATATCTAATGCTACCTACTGAAAGCAAAGATTGCATTGTAAAAGAAATGAATTTATTATATAAAACAAGTATAGCAAAATTAATAATAATAATAAGTACAAAATTTAAATTGGAGCGTTGTGATTTGAATATTACCGATAGAAAATTACGTGAAAACGGAGTCTGATAAATTGATTTTACTCTTATTTCCAAGCTATGAAGTTCCTGAAATATGAAATGTAAAACAAAGAAAAATGAGAGATTGCGTATTTCTGCGTCATTTGCGCTTACCATTGGAAATTGCCAAGGCATTTCCCTCGTACTTGCTGATGCCGTGAGCTTCCCACAGTCTCCTGGACGTCGTCATCTCCGTCGGAATTTGATGATATTCTGGTAGATTAGAGAATTCTATGGTCCGTACCTCGGACCCAAACACTCGTACAACCGCACTGGTTAAGTTTTGCAAAAGTTAGTCTTCAACTCCACTGAACATCGGAGCGACACGCACTTCCAACCGTACTCCGCAAGTTTTACACAGTTAGTCCTCGTTTCACGGCGCGTCGAACGATATATGCACCTGTTGGCTCCCCCACCACGGTACCGTCTTCCAGCTTACGTTGTCTCCACTGATTGGCTGAGCACGCCGCCAGTTCCCCTCCTCTGCCTCATTACACTCGGCGCGCGAGAGGGAGAAGTCGATTTCCGTTCCAACAATTCGTCTTTTCTAGACCTTGCGACCCAGCCTTGCGTAATACTTCTCGACAGGAATCAGCTTGTATTCGAATTCCCAGTGAGTCATGTCTCTCAAATACCCTAACTGACAAAACTCCGTAAAATTCCGTAATCACATAATTTTCTATAATATTGTCGTTCGTAATAATTTGCTTGATAGCGTTTTCTAAGACATAGAAAACCTATCTGAATGCTAATAATTTTTATAAAATGCTCCGAAAATACCTTAATAATAATTATAATAAATTAATAATAATAATAAATTACCATGACAAATTCTCTTGGCTGAACAATTTGCCGCGTAAATAAATATAGAATGGCTTCCTACTGACTTATGCCAGTTGCATAAAACCCCTCGAAAAACACGTTACAAAGTGGACAATAACCAAACTGGATCATTGCACAGCCACACAAACGCACACAGGGCAGCCAACTTTGTTGTGCAGGCAGCTAAACTGGACTTTAACAGTCTAATTTACGTAATGGCCAGGTCATTAGTTATCTGGTTTAATGAGAGCGTGTGCTTTGTTTGGCCTTGGATATGCTGTACGGTTGATTAATTTCACCATAGTATTTCTCCTAACACAGTACCGCTGATCTCGATATCTAGTAATTTGCATATTCCATAAGTATGGAAGAAAGGTGTTAATATTTATGTTTTTTTTAATGATTATATTATTTATTTAGTCCTCTGTCTTATGAAAAACTGTACGTACGTATTATGGAAAACTAGGATTTTGTAACTTTGTTATTTTAGATTCGGCAATTTTATTTTTCTAGGTTGGTTGGTTGGTTCCTCAGTTCAGGGTCTGCGACAACACGGTCATATAGCCCCGTGTACTTTGGGTATGTGTAGAATCTGTCTAATAACCGGTGATAATTGTGATGACTGTATTAGTGTGTGAATCTGTTTTTTAATTCAAGTAAGGACTGCAGACGTTTTAATTTTTCAAATAGTTCATACTTTTGCCGTCAAACGCCACCGTCAACGACTACTAGTTTAGAACTTAGCTATCAGACGCCACAACAGTCGGCTCGTGGCAACGAAGGTAGGAACCTAAGAGCGTTGTTTACATTCTTAACCTATACAATTTAGCTTCACACAGGTGTAATTAGTGGAAGGTTCTTTAACATGCCATAAATCTTTGATATGGGACCGACGGCTTTACTTCCCCTCTGAAGGAAGGCATACTGAGGGATTTTTAACGCTCTTAAAAAATCCGACGGCTTTGAACCCGCTATAATAATAATATCGTATGGCCTCGGATGCAAGCTTTGTTAATTGACACCCAGAGGGCAGCTTGCGTGTCGAATTCAATGCTCCTTGGAATGTCAAGGCCATAGATATCTAAGCTATACCGCTTTCTAATAGAGAAATGAGGAACTTTGTGTTGGCGGAAAATCCAGAGATTAATTTTGCCACTGTGAACCCGGCCTACTGAATTCAAATGGGTTCTTTGACATGCCAACAACATATGACATGAGTATTGTACAGTACCCCAGGGGTATGCACCACTTGGAGACCATCCCCCCATCATCTATCTAAATCTCCTAACTGGCAACCCTTGTAAAGTCAGACCAACATCCATCAACGCCGCAAGGACAGCTTGCCATTCTAGAAAGCAGCTCAATCCTTGCACAATTATTACACACAGCGACACATTATTAACTAGGGCAGCTATGCCGTCACAATGCTGACAGCATAGCGCCGAAGAATATATAAAGGGGTCCTAAGGAGGTCAGAGGATCTCTCAATTGTCAGTGTTTCAACGGGACGGCCGGAGGCTACGCTGGTATCATCAGGTGAGTGAGTCAGCAAGTGTTCAGATCTCCTACATTTGTAACCTTACCCACAGCTTGTACTTTTACATTGTAACATCACTACATCCCTTAAAAGGGACTCACATATACATTATTACTGACCAATAAACACTTGGTCAGTTACTTACACCTGCATTACTGTTTACACGCTTCTTTACGCCCTAATTCCCTTCCTGAACTATCCGTCACTATTAAACGTGACTTGTGGTAGCCAGATACTTGCTAGTGTAAGCATCATTGTATTCACGCACCGGCTTGCTTGCTAGAGGCGGCCCGCGCCATATAGCTGACACGTACAAGTCGATTATCTAACCAGACAGCTGGGCGACCAGCACAGTGACCCTTGCATTGAGTTCCATCCCCTAAAACACTCCTACATCATTTATAGGAGCACCCTAACACTAGACAACACGCTACACTGGTCAGCTTGCCCGACCACGGGAAGCTACCCCCTTTTAGACACCTTCTTCTAAATCAACACAATAACTCTTCCGTTTTAGATCCTACCACCCCCAAATAAGGGATCTAAAACAGTATCGTGATTTTTGTCGCCTTTCAAAAATCACTTACCATGGCCAGGAGCAAGCTTGGGTAGTCCGACACTTTTTATGAAGCGCACCTGTGCCGATGAGCCAGCTTGGTGTCCTAGGCGAAACCCCACACAAGACACGGCACAAACCTAGAAAAAATGCTGAGTTTTAATTCACTGGCCGTGAAAGTCAATATACCATCTTTTTATGATGCTTTTTTATCAAGAAAGTACTTACCTGATTTAAGGTCAATGTAATTAAGGTAGTAAATAAATAAATAAATAAATAAAGAAAGAAAGAAAGAAAGAAAGAAAATGAACAGTGGTTCGATTCGATTTTACATATTCAATGATGATAGACATGAGTTTCACATCTTGTGATACTTGTAAACATGGATTTAGTAGCCTAAGTGTATAGGATATGATGATGATCGCTTGACGATCGAAACTGATCATCCAAGTGTATTTATGTAATTCGTGTACATTTTTTCAGGATTAGGGAACCACCGATTACACTGGGTACAATCGTGTTGACCGACTGAGAGAATAACAGTTTGATTTCTAAGGCAACACTGAAAAATGGTTTCCAACACGATAAAATAAATAATTAAATAAATAAATCTTTTAAAATTAAGTGTAAATGCCGAACAGTAAACATTCCCAGTTAATGCATGTGAAATTTGTAAAGTGAAATATCGCATCCATGGCTTGGATTCCATGTAAAAATGGAGGTCCAATGGCTCTTGATTGAGAGATCACCGGTCACGTAAAACTACAAGCTTTTGTAAATTTGTATACAGCTATTAGAATGAGCATTCGATATAATTTCTTTTATATTTGCAATGTACATATATTTTTTACAGCAAAGTAACATTCGTGGTAGAATCACGTACTTCAGCAGTATTAAGAAAGTTAGATAGAAAGAAAGAAAGGAAGGAATAAAGAAATAAAGAGAGGAAGAAATAAGTCAGGAAGGAAAAATGAAGGAATAACAAAAGAATGAAGGAAAGAAAGGATGGAGTATAGAAAGAAAGAGAGCAAGAAAGCAAGAAAGAAGGGAAGGAATAAAACAAGAAAGAAGGGAAGATAGGAAAGAATGAAAAAGGAAGGAATAAAGAATGAATGAAAGAAAGAAACAGAGGAAGGAATAATAAAGAAAAGAAGGAATAAAGGAAGAAGGAAAGAAATAAAAATAGAAAAAAACGAAGGACTAATGAAAGAAAGAAAAAAGATAGATATAAATTAAGAAAGAAAGAAGCAAAAGAAGAAAGAAAGGAATAATGAAAGAAAAAAGAAAGATTTACATAGAGAAAGAAAGAAAGAAAGAAAGAAAGAAAGAAGGGAAGGAATAAAATAAGAAAGAAAGGAAGATAGGAAAAAGAGAAAAAAGGAAGGAATAAAGAATGAAAGAAAAAGGAAAGAAAGAAAGAAAGAAGGAAAGAATGAAGGGAAGGAATAAAGCAAGAAAGAAAAAAGGAATATAGAAAGAAAAAGATAAAAAAGGAAGGAAGAAAGAAAGATGAAAAGAAAGGAAGACAAAAAGGATAATAAAGAAAGGAAGTAAGAAAGAGCGAAAGAAAGAAAGAAAGAAAGAAAGAAAGAAAGAAAGAGAGAAAACGAAAGAAGGAAGGGAAGGAATAAAGAAAGAAAGGAAGAAAGAAAGAAAGAATGTAAGAAAGATTGAAAGAAAGGAAAAAAGAAAGAAGGGCAGGAAGATAGAAAGAAAAACGTAAGAAAGGAAGGAAGGAATAAAGATAGAATTAAAGAAAGTAAGAAAGAAAGAAATAATGTAAGAAAGAGTGCAAGGAAGGAAGGAAGGAAGGAAGGAAGGAGGAATCAAAGAAAGAATGAATGAAGGAAAGGAAGAAACTCACCAGATTTTGTTAAATCTTATTGAACCCAGTGTGTCTCTGTCTCCTCTTGTTGTGTAGCGCGGTGACAGACGCTCCTTAGGACGCTGTCCCTAATGCACGCCGACCGAGATAGGCTCTGCGAAAGGCAGGCTGTAGATTATAACAGACAGACAACACTCGTGTGGGAACTCTTCATGTGTCGGACGCAGCTTACTGTTGCCAAGAGACGGCTTCCCTTAGCTTTGGCTACAGCTCTCCAGTGCCAAGTCAGACTTATAGCTGCAAACATGTTCAAAGGGAGAAGAATGGTGCTTTTTTAATCAAACATGCTTTTAGGCGGCAAAAAAAGTGATTTTTAGCCTATTTTCATTATAATATGAAAAATAGGCTCATTAGATCGATCACCTTTTGTCCGTCTATATGTGTGTGTGTGAAATCAAAACGTCTGGAGCGATTCAATAAAACTCGGTAAGCACATACTACTACCCCGTCAAACCTCGACCGTGCATTTAACATTTTAATATGTTTCACCAAGCCAACATATTTCACCAGCATTCTATATCTCCGAAACCATTACTGATATCACCCTGAAATTTTGTACGACGATAGTGAATACTAAGATATGTTCACGTACCCTTTAAAAAACTTTTAGTCAAAATCAACATGGCGGTAAAGCGAAGTTAAAATATTAAAGTAGATTTTTTTTTCAAATAAAACTGAAAGGCATAGAATTAGACTGCTTAGCATTTGCTGATGACATGGCACTAATTGCCCAAGATATCTCTGACGCCCAAAAGCGAATTGAACTGCTACAAGAACAAGTGGCAAAAATTGGAATACAAATCTCGTTTGCAAAATACAAAATTTATGACTGACATCAAAACCGCATCAAATGAACTTCAAATTGGCAACAACAAAATCTTTTGAGTGAACGAATTTAAATATTTAGGTGAATGGATTAGAGTAAACTGTAACCAAAGGAAATCAATTGAATCGAGGTTTCAAAAAATGGAAACTGCTTTTCAATCAACAAAATATATTTATATTAAGAAGAGTCTCTCCTGGAACTGAAAAATTCGCCACTATACAACTGTAATCAAACCATCAGCTCTCTATGCTTCAGAGACACTCAATCTCCAACACAAAACACTAAAACACCAAATAGAAGTGAAAGAACGTAAAGTAATGAGAAAAATCCTTGGACCAAGAACAAAAGATGTTGTACATTATCTAAAGCCTAATACGGAAATATGCAAAAAAAAACAAAACCAAAATCACAGACACAATGCGAATGCGAAGATCCAATTTATGGGACACATAGAAAGAATGGACCCGAACAGACTGACACACTAAATACATACTTTCTTACTAGACTGAATTGGTATAAATTTACTGAAAAAGACTTAAAGGAATTAGGATTACCAAACTTACATGACCGGAAGAAAATCAGGAAAATCACTCAGACGCGGTGTTTCTAGGAAGAAGAGAAGAAGACTACACGACATCAATGGTCAGAGCAACGGAAACAGACCCACTCGTTGCGAATGAAGGAATACTGGGCCAACAGGAGGCTAGAAAGTGTTGATTTCGCGTGGTCCTAAGCGATTCATTCGCGAAGAAGAAGAAGAAGAAGAAGAAGAAGACGAAGGAGAAGAAGCAGCAGAAGAAGAAGAAAATAAGTAGAAATTACCCGTTAATTATAATGAACCATCATTATAATATTTATCTTGCTGCACAATTGGTCAACTATCTGAATAATTACCACAATAGTATTTATTTATGTTAGTATTATAGTTCTTATGTAACTGTACAACTTACTGCAAGAGCATGAGTGTTATTTACGTCTTGCATGGGGGAAAAATGGTAGATGTTATTCTGAATGGAAGCGATTCAAGCAAGAAACGGATTACTGATCGATTGGAATGTGTCAGTGAGGTTACAGAGACTAGTGCTAATAATTTACGACATTGCGCTCTAGAAGTCTCTCAATAGTAGCTTCATAAGATTGGCGCCAGGGTGTGTGCAGTCAGGAGCAAACCATCCCATTGGAGCTCACTGAAGCAAGGAAATGTAGCGTATTTTTGAGTGGGGAATCAGACAGCCTGAGAGAAGTGATTGCACCGCCAGATAAGTGAGTCATAAGTACAGAATCACATGATTGTATATTTTATCACGCCATCCTTTGAATCCTTGTGAGATAGATGATTTTATTATTATTATTATTATTATTATTATTATTATTATTATTATTACTATTATTATTATTATTATTATTATTATTATTATTATTATTATTATTATTATTATTATTATTATTATTATTATTATTATTCAGGTGCAGGTTTGGACAGAGAGGAAACATGGTGAAGTTGGTAACTAACTCACTCAGTTCTTGACTGTCCATGGGTACTTCCGTTCCTATCTTAAGAAGATGGTGAAGGTGGATTCATCAGATTGCATCTACTGTATCAACGAATTAGATAATGCTAATCACACCTTCTTCTCTTGTGGACGGTGGGTCCAAAATAGGCAGTCTCTTCAAGATCACATTGATGTAGAGATATCCCCGGACAATATAGTTGCAGTGATGCTACAAAATGATGAAAATTGGAAACTGGTAGCAAGTTTTGTTGAAGATATACTACGAACAAAGAAGACGGATCTGGATCACCACTGAAGATGATTCATTACGAAAGAGTGCTCTACGGGCAAATATAAAATGAATCTAGCCTGAAGTAATGTGATAAACGATTCCAGGCTAGTGTTCAGAAGTAACGGGGGAGGTTTTAGTCGGTAGTCTGCTACTAAGGAGCAGGAGCCCGACACTCTGTGCGCAGATGCATTTCTTCCCCTAAAAAAAATAAAAAAAATAAAATAAAAAACATTATTCTTCATTAGGAATATTCTACAACACAGTAGTTTCTCTTCAACCCAAAAATACTCTACTCCTCCACACATTTCGGTCTTCATCATCTTCCTAGGTTAAGCCTCTGGTAGCCAAGCTTCCCTTTACACCATCCATCCATTGATCTCTTGGTTTGCCTTCAGCTTGCCAATGTAACATTACATTTTGAATTCTACTATTCTGCATCCCTTTCACATGTCCAAACCATTGTAATCTTCTTTCTTCAACCACTTCTGGTACATTTTATTTTACCTGCATAATTTCTCTGATTCTCGCATTTCTAATTTTATCCAATCTTGATTTGCTTGCCACCCTCCTCCTATAATCCATCTCTGTTACTAATAATTTGTTTGCTTGATGTCTGTTTAACGTCCACGTTTCTGCTCCATATAACAAAATACTTTGTACCTATGAACTGTAAATAAGATTCTTAGTGTTGTTTAAAACATTTCTGCTCCATAAAACGGAATTTAATGCTCCAATTGTTCTCGTCGCCTCACTTACACTTTTCTCAGTTTCAGATGAACTTGTTCCCCCAGCTTCTATTATTGAACCCAAAAATTTAAATTTAGTGATTGTTTGAATTTCTGCATTTCCGATCTGTAATTTCTCACCATCATTATTCTCTAATGTAAGATATTCCGTTTTGTTGTAATTGGCATCTTCTCCCTATAGACCGTAAGAACCAATATAGCATTTATTTTAGCCTACTTTTCACATTTTGCAAAAATGAGGAAAAAGTAGACTTATGAGTTCGGGCAAATGTGTGTCTGTCTGTCTGTCTGGCTGTGTGTGTATGTCCCCCCTATCAACTCCTAAACGGCTGCAGCAATCGAAACAAAATTTGGTAGGAGTAAAGATCTATGTGCTACCTGAATATCTCACGGCCATATTTGAAAATGATGTCAGTGCTACCAACTGCTGAAAAATTGAAATTGAAATTTGAGCTCCATGTTGGATATCTTGGAAGTTATGAATGGGAGCTATTTCAAAATTGGCACATATATAGATAATAACATTTCAGTTTAATTTCCTGGACGCCGTACATGGCAGTGTTGCCAAAATGATTATAAGCCTGCTGATAGGTCCAAATTTTAAATGCATATAACTTCTACACCATCAATTGGATTTCAACCAAATTTCGTATGTGATATGTGTACATAAACAGATATGACTGAGCGTATTCTTAAGAGCCACCAGGGCTGCCAACTGTTAATAAATGCTCTCAATTTTTTAAATCCAAATACCCATATATCAGAAAGTAT
Source organism: Meconema thalassinum (assembly GCA_946902985.2). Taxonomy (NCBI): domain Eukaryota; kingdom Metazoa; phylum Arthropoda; class Insecta; order Orthoptera; family Tettigoniidae; genus Meconema; species Meconema thalassinum. Next base: position 263,356,311 of record OX336390.1, on the reverse strand, counting down.
GCAAGCCGACAGCTTTAAACTATGCACACGTATAGTACCTGACATTCTATATTAATTTGGAGTAACGTATATACGTCAGTGCTACCAACATGATTCAAAGCCTGCTGAGAGGTCCAACTTAAAATACATGTAACTTCCATACTATCATCCGGATTTCAACCAAATTTCGTGTGTGCTATGTGTACCATATGACTATGCCGATTCTTAAGAGTAACCAGGGCTGCCAACTTTCAATAAGTACTGTCTCTATTTTTGTTACCCTAACACCAATATATCAGAAAGTATGCAAGCCAATAGCTCTAAACTTTGCACACGTATAGTACCTGGCATTATAGATTAATTTGGAGTAACTAATATAGGCCTACGCCAGTGCTGCCAACATGATTCTAAGCCTGCTGATAGGTCCAATTTTAAAATGCATGTAACTTCTATACTATCTAATGGATTTCATTCAAAATTGGCACAACAATAGATCATATTATTTTAGATTATTTCTGACCAATACATGTATGTCATTGTCGCCAACATGATTTTACGCGAGCTGTTAGATCCAATGTTTAACTGCATGTAACGTCTATGCTATCCATTGGACTTTAACCAAATTTTGTATTCTGTACTTTAAGAGATGGAACTAAGAAGATATTCAGTCACCAGGGCTTCCAACTGTAGTTCTCTATTAGGCTACATTATGCCAGGTATACAGTATTTCGAACTAATTAGAAATTTCGATATTACCAACTTCATTTCGTCATTATTCTAGATAGATCCCTATAGATTAATCATTGGCATGAATCTTAAATTTTTTAGAAACGTAGGCTCTTTAGTTCGTCACGGAACTTCTTGTTTTTATTATTAACATTATTACTTTTTGCATTTGAACTGAGCCTTTAAGGACAGTATATTAACAATCTAATGTGTGTCTAGATCTTGTTCTTCTACCAGCTGTGACATCCTCCCAGTATTTCTTGAGTCCATAGATCAGTGCCTCTTTTGTACATCCGGTAGAGACCCCCTCCGTCTCCTGGACTCGGATTCCACTTTAAAATTTTGATAGTTTTTATAAATTCGTCGAATTTCAAATCTGTAGTGGATCTTCCATTCAGGAATTCCAATTAGCATGAGGTCTTCCTCACATTCTTGGAACCATCTCCATTTCCTTTCCACTGTCCATGCAGAGGTGACTCTCATCCTGGGGTGTGCATCAGAGTGATGTTTGTTGACCAATATTCGGAAGCTACAGAAATTAACCCTCAAACTTGGGAGGCACTGGCTGAAGGTCGTGTACATTGGAGGCAAACTATATCTGCTTCGGTAAATCATTTTGAACAGGAACGTCGCAGATTGGCAGAAATGAAGCGACTGCAACGCAAGCTTCGTCAAACCCGTCCACGCTCTCCTCCAACTATAAGATGCTTAGTATGTGGCCGCATGTTCCATGCAAGAATCGGCCTGTTTAGTCACCAGAAATTCATTCATAAAATGTTCTGATTTTGGAAGTGTATTGTCAGAAAATTGTATACTCGGAAATAGCTGCAGCCGACGACGACGATTCTGATGCTACGACTGCCCCATGAATTGTCTGTTAACGTTGATTTCTTGAAGGTCATTTTCCAATTATTCAGTTATTCTTGACTTTCAGTTGTTGTTGATATTGATTTAGGGTCTTTGCAACATCGTGGTCATTTAGCCCCATGATCTTGGGTATGTGAAGTATTTGTCTAATAACCTGTGTTATTGTGATGGGTGTATTAGTATGTGTATTTGTAATTCAGGTGAGGAATGCGTAGGAGGTGGCTGAGGCCTCCAGTTAGGAACCATAGTGGTATTTGCCTGGAGTAGAAGTGGGAAACCAAGGTAAACAACTTTCAATATGGCTGAGAGCGTTAACGCGCTACCTCGTGCCTCGCTGAAATCGTGAGAGCGTGGGTTCAAAACTTACCTCGGCCGTCCTGAAAATGGTATTCGTGATTTCTCATTTTCGCCAGCAGGCAAATGGTGGGACGGTTCCTTTCAACAGGTCCACGGCCGACATCCTTCCAAACTTCCTTCCCTGATCCTTCCTGAAAAGAAAAAAATATGGCCGTTGACTGCAATAATACAGTTATATATCTGCGATGGGAATCGAAAGTTACCAGAAACACTTACACTAATCGGCCAGCATGGGGAGATCTAAGTGGGAAATCCAAATACCATTGCTGTCCAAAGGTCGAACAGTTCACATTACATTCAAATTCCTCTAAATTTAAATGAGAGTTCAGTGTTTGGATTAAGATTAAATTCCAAAGCTGCTGACGATATTCTATTTTCACTCCTCATAATATGGGATAAAGTCTTCTAAAGATACTTTGTGCAACGACATTCATTTTGGTGGGAAAATTATTGTTCTTGGATGAGACTTAAGACAGATTTTGCCTGTTGTGCCGCATGCTTCTCACCGAGTAATTATTCACAATTGTATTAAATACTCTTCTCACATATCCTTCTTCAAAATACACCACCCACATACAAGCAAAACCAGAAGAAATGGGATTTTCTAATTTTCTACTGCAAATTAGTAACGGTGACTACCCTTTCAAGGATGACGAGGAATCAAATGTTATTGAATTACCAGCCAGAATTTTAGCGCATGATGACATCGTGTCTGAGATTTATGACGAAACATTCACTTCTGCGAAAGATATAACCAATTCCTCGAATGTTTTCATTCTTACACCAAATATGAATGTGATTAAATTAATTTGAAAGCCATTGGATAAGAATAACATCTGAAGAGTTCATTAGTCATCCATTCGGTTATTGAGAGTTAAATGTTTTCACGTTGTCAAATTCAATCTGTGCTGGCTTGTTTTAGTCAAGCGATACGCAACAGATGTTTTGTAGCGATATAACAATTGAAAGCATCAAGCTAGTGCTACATCGTAACCTGTAAACTCATGATAGCCTATTATCGGGTAATGGTGCAGTGAATGAGTTGTGACCATATAAATAATGAAAGCTTTGGCTTGTGTGTTTATCTGCTATGGACTGATCCCATTGATCCTTTGTGTAAGTTCCATAAAGCGTCTGGCATAAACCCATCCTTTGGTTCACAATTATTAAATAATGCTAGGGATAAAATTTACAGCATGCAATTCGGCAGTGAATTATTTTATGTTCACACATTTGCGCACGGTATTTGAACAAAACTAAATGGATGGTACACAAGAAAAGTGGCACAAGTCATGCAAAACATGAAAGTAGACATATGAGATCAACACAGGGCGAAAAAAGTGTGTCTGTCTGTGTGTGTGTATGTGTGTGTGTGTGTGAGTCTGTGTGTGTGAGTGTGTGTACTCTGAATGTCTGTCCCCCCCCCCCCATCAATTCGAACACGGTGAACGAGAATTGAGCGAAATTTGGTACAAAGGTAGCACTAGCAAAGGACACCTCAGTGTCAAGTTTTATATCGCCGCCATCTTGACGGAAACGTAATGGTGGCCACACAAATGTTCAAAGCTTAAATCAAATTACGACTAACCTAATCATACGATCTCTACCAAATTTTGCAACAACATACCTTTGTGGAGGAAGCATCCTTTGATCAAATTAATGGGTCATTAGCCTAATAGTTTGCGGATGGCGGCTATCTTTGTGTGAAAATCGATTCCCCCTATTAATTCAAACACGGTGAAACCGAATGGAACGAAATTTGGTACAGAGGTAGCACTTGCAAAGGGCACCTCAGTGTCATGTTTTATATCGCCGCCATCTTGACAGAAACGTAATGGCGGCCACACAAATGTTCAAAGCTTAAATCAAATTACGACTAACATAATCATCTGATCTCTACCAAATTTTGCAACAACATACCTTTATGGAGGGAGCATCCTTTGACCAAACTAATAGGTCATTAGCTTAATATTTTGCGGATGGTGGCCATCTTTGTGTGAAAATCGATTCCCCCTATCAATTCGAACACGGTGAAACCGAATGGAACAAAATTTGGTACAGAGGTAGCACTAGCAAAGGGCACCTCAGTGTCATGTTTTATATCACCGCCATCTTGACGGAAACGTAATCGTGGTCACCCAAATGTTAAAAGCTAAAATGTAATTACGACCAACCTAATAATCTAGTCCCTACCAAATTTTGCAACAACATATCTGTATGTGGGAAGCATATTCTGACCAAAATGCAAGATCATCAGCCCAATAGTTTGCAGATGGTGGCCAAGAATGTGTGCAATTCGATTCCCCCTATCAATTCAAACACGGTGAAACCGAATTGAATGACATTTTTTACAGAGGTAGCACTAGCAAAGGGAACCTCATATTTATGTTTAATATCCCTATAGCATGTTCTATTTCAACAAGCTACTACAACCAACATTCAATTATACTCCTTGAAAAGGACGAAGAGTTATAACAATACCGATGCATTTAGGAGAAAGTAGGCTTTATGTTCTTTACTGAACATCTTGTTTTATATTGAAGAGGCAACTGATACCCTTTCTTTGAAAGTGTCGATTTTTTTGGAATTTAAATTTTACAACTTGATTAGTAACTTACTGCCACTTATAGAAGATTATTTATTAAGAAATTTACGCTTGAAACTTCACATATTTTAATTAATAACAGGATTTCCTGTCGCACAGCATTATTCATATTGTCAGAAAATGTATACTTAAATGATTTTATAACAGATCTAATTTCCTAGTTCCGGTTTATTTTATATACATTTAAGGACTTTCCAATAACAATCAATATTGAATTAATAGTTTTATTGATAACTAGCAACCCTACCCGGCTTCGCCCGGGAGAATGCTTTACGTGATAAGCGCTTTTTTTTTCTCCAGTGTCAATGAACAACGACCAATATCCGTTTTACGTCTCGGCTTGATGGGTTAAAACCACTGAATGGACTATGAGTTATATTATCATGGAGATGCATGTGCAACAAATTCTTGTCAGACGTAATAGAATGGCGACGTGCATGAAACACAAATCCCCCTTCCGTCCAATCATAACTTGACTGTGAATTTTGCGGAACGAAAAGTTCACAGGCGAAATGAAGAAAACCCGAGTTGCACTTCCAGGGAAACTCCAAACACAACCACCCTTCTCAGAAGTCTTAACTCAACACGACTCAACGGTTTGCTGCTGGCTGTATCTGGGGCAATATGTTCGCCCTCTAGCTAGGCGTAGGCTGTAACAGGGATGATAGATTCGCCTTAGCTAGCTCGTAAACTGTTGCCTCAGTATTTGAATGGACATGTTAGGAAGAAATTAAAACGTAAAAACACTTATAGTGGACGATGTATTGAAGATAGACATATGCTCTCGCGGACTTTCTTGTAGAACTTTTTATGCTGATCAATTCTTACACTCATAGTATTGAGATATTTTTAACGGTTTGCCCAGCGTAGCTTACAAAGCGCTCGGACGCCAGTTTTTTTTCCGACTTTTCCACTGAAATCGTTACTGCTCGGCTTCCTTGGATCACAAATAAATTATTTTCTACAGAAATAATCCTCGAGATATCCTTTACAGAATGGTGGAAACCGCATCAAAATCCAGCAAACTGCGCGATATCTCAATTCTTATTTAGAACACCTCCGGTATTTTACTGCGAGAGCTAAACGTCCAAACAGTCTTTCACCCTCTATAAAGGCTACCAAAATGATTGTATATTGAATTTCAGGGCCAAGGAATTAAAACTCAGCATCTTTTCTAGGATTACGCCGTGTTTTGTGCGGGGTTTCTTTGGCCGTGAAAATACCAACTTTATTGAAATAAGATTATCCAATTCACCAGTAAGATTAATTATGAAAACTAAATAAACTAATGTGATAGTCGGTAGACTTCGACACATTAGTTTGTGAATTTGGGTTGCTGATCATGGTTAGAAACGACAAAAAGCAGATAAATATTGGCTAACAGAAATAAACAGTTAACAAAAATCAAATCTATAAACAGTACGAAAGCATACCGTGCAAAGTAGAAAGCACTATAACATTGTGAAACAGCGTAAAGATCCAAATACTCACTACAATAACCGGCCCCAAGAGTATAAAATTAGACCCAAAATCACGCCTCGATTTCGACTCCACAAAACACCTCTATTAATAAAACAATTCATGTAGGGACTAACATAGACTAACATATCTCGGCGTTGACCGTGTTTTATAGCACAAATTTAGGTTTTACTCGCTAACCGTTGGAGATACACGAAAAGTGATATGGACCTTTCGAATAGAAAATTAAATTTTTAACCTCGTATATGCCATCAAGAGTTTGCTATTTCTTAGCGTTCTCTTTTTATTTGAAATGGAAATATGAAATTTTGAAACCAAAGGGTGTAGTGACGTCACTAAAATGGTCACCATTTTGAATGGTGCAAAATATCGAAATCAACAGTAGCCTGTATTTTAACCAGGTAGATCAGCTACATCCATGCAAAATTTCATTAAAATCGGACCAGTGGTTCTTGCGTGATTAACACACAGACACACAGGCACACAGACACACCATCTCATTTTTAGCCTACTTTTCACATTTTACAAAAATGAGGAAAAAGTAGACTTATGAGATCGATCCGGGAAAATGTGTGTCTGTCTGTCTGTCTGTCCTTCTGTCTGTCTGGCTGTGTGTGTGTCCCCCACTATCAACTCCTAAACGGCTGCAGCTATCAAAACCTAATTTGTTAAGAGTAAAGATCTATATCTGAATATCTCACGACCATATTTGAAATTGACGTCAGTGCTACCAACTGCTGAAAAATCGCATTTGAAATTTGAGCTCCATGTCGGATATCTCAGAAGTTATGCATGCGAACTATTCCAAAATTGGAACACGTATAGATAATAACATTCCAGATTAATTTTCTGAAGGTGATACATGCCAGTGTTGCCAATATGATTCTAAGCCTGCCGGTAGGTCCAATTTCTAAATGCATGTAACTTCTATATTATCGATTCGATTTCAACCAAATTTCGTATGTACTATATGTACTACAACACATATGACCGTGCGTATTCTAAAGAGCCACCAGGGTTGCCAACTGTTAATAAATGCTCTCACTATGTTTTATCCCTAATGTCAATATATCAGAAAGTATGCAAGCCAACAGCTCTAAACTTTGCACACGTATAGTACCTGATATTCTACCCAAGTTCGGTGTAACTTATATACATCAGTGCTGCCAACACGATTCTAAGCCTGCTGACAGGTCAAGTTTTTAAATGCATATAACTTCTATACTAACAAATGGATTTCAACCAAATGTCGTATGTGCTTTGTGTACCATAACAGTTATGACTTTGCGTATTCGTAGGAACCAGCAGGGCTGCCAACTGTTAATAAATGTTCTCTCTCTATCCTAATATCAATAATCAGAAATGTATGCAAGCCTTCAGCTCTAAACATTGCACACTTATTGACGTCCGAAACGGGGGAGGAGCTTACGGTCAGCTGTTTGCAATATGGCGGCGATATAGTGACGTAAGTAATAGGGTGTGCGTTTGTTATGGCTTCTAATTTATGATGGCAAAATACTACATATTTCCTTTCATTGATAGAAATATTTTTATAATCAATTTAAATGCAGTGCCTAATTACTACCAGTTAAAAATATTACCCACATGTAGATAGTTAATTTACTGTCTGCTGTTACATATATGAAGCCTGTACTTGGGAGCCTAGCGGTATCGATGTTTTTATTAATTTCACAATATATATATATATATATATATATATATCTCACATAACACAAAGGACGACTCCGTGATAATAAATTGAATCAAGCAACCCTGAATTTGCATGAATGTTTTGTGTTCAAAGAAGCGTTACTTGGGATGCTCAAATCATACTTCAATATTGCAAATATTGACCTACATACTTGCTGTTCAAAAGCAAGAATGTTAATTTATTAATCTCTTGCCACAGGCAAGTTAAAATGGAGACATCCTCTTTATCAATATATTTAATTAAATATTTAAAATACAGATATTTAACAAAGCTGGAGTCTCCATTTGAACTTGTCATAAGCAAACGGAACAGATCAAAAACTACACTTTAAGCCAAACCAAATTCACTCCTCAGCTCGACATAAACCATAATACCAATTAAAACCTATACAAAACATACTCTCCTTACTGTTGTACAACTTTCAAACCAACTATTCGCACTCAAAACTGTAAAACCCTGAAATGGGAACTAATTAAAGTTAGAATGGCCTAGGCCGATCCGGTCTCCTGCTACATTACCGCATATGTATACTTAACATCACTATAACTTCAAAATTACAGCTAAGTGACCTATCTGCCTGAGTAGTATAGGTGTTGCCGGCCTGCCGGGGATAATGGGTCACCAAACCGGTACTTAAAAAAAAATACATTTTCATAGCCAAAAAGACAATTTAAGCCAAATCATACTTCAATGACCTACATACTTGCTGTTCAAAGGCAATTAGGGGCAGATGACCTCGTAGTTCCGCCCCTTAAAACAACAATAACTAACTAACTAACTAACTAACTAACTAAAGGCAAGAATATAAATTCTCTGGCAAATTAAGGCTAGGAACAGCATTTTTCTTAAGTTTTCTAACCTTTCGGCTATTGTCAATCGGAAGAACCCCTAAAATAAGTTTACGAAGAGCGGATTACATTCTTTGTACGGCACAGAAGTAATAGGCTATAAGTTTATTAGTATTTTTGATGTAGCTAAATCCATGTGAATACAAATTAGAGACAATAACTATCAATAATCAACAGTACCGGTGGAAAGAAGTCGTCTTCACAAAAATGCAGACTGCACACTGTCATGTAACATGTAACACGTTTTCCAATTGACAGCGCCGAAGCCCATCTTTCTCTCTGAACTTTTTGTACAGAAAAGTAGTGAAGATATTTCTTAGCCGTTTTATACGATTTGCAACCTATACAGAGCAGTACCTCCTCGAATTTGACAAATTTCTTTCTGTTTCCATCACGAAGTCAATGCTTCACCATCTAAATATTTCTCACCAGTCACAATGTTACAGCTTCAACATTCTGCCGCGTGGCTGCGCCATCCAGCTTTTCTGACGTCAATAGTGCCTGACTTTCTAGATTAATTTGGAGTATCTAATATACATCAGTGCTGCCAACATGATTCTAAGCTTTCTGATAGTTTCAATTTTAATTACATGTAACTTCTATACTAACGATTATTACCAATTGGCAATATAATAGATCGTAATATTTCAGATTAATTCTGAGCATCACATACATGACATTGTTCCTAACATGATTTTACGCGCACTGATAAATCCAATATCAAACAGCATGTAACGTCCATACTATCCATTAGACTTCAACCACATTTTGTATGTGTATTCTATACCTTAAGAGATGGAACTAAGAATATATTCAGACCACCAGGGCTGCCAACTGTAGTAAGTTACTGTATTAGGCTACATTATTTTAGGTGTATTTCAAACTGCAGTACTTATAAATGTTGGTATTAGGAACTTGATATCGTCATTATTGCAGATAGGTCCATATAGATTGGCACGAATCTTAAATTTTAAGAAAAGTAGGCTTGTTAGTTCGTCACGGAACTTCTTGTTATATATTGGTATGGATGAGTATGTATACAATAATTTAGTTTCATAATGATAAGCTTCCTTAAAATCCACATATATCTGATTCACGCTGAAAGACGAAGATACCACTTACTAGACTAATTATCGTTTTGGTTCAGTGTAGACAGTGGACGTGGTAGCAGTTGCAAGAGGACAGATTCCACATCGCTCAAACAATAATCTAAGTTCCTATTCAATTCCCATCTGACCATTCACCAAATTACACGTGTGTTGGGCAAACTCGATCTGACAGCCTTGCGATATCTAAGCGAATCCCTATCACCTGTCTCCCGAACACTATTTCTGTTAATCTCGGATAGATGCGTGCAAAAAGTAACGAGCCGGAGGCCGTAATGCGCAAAGCGGTGACGACATCGGCTAATCGTGGCGTGTGTAACGAGGTGTGGTTCCGACGAGAACGTGGAAGGTCACAGCCCGTGGCAAGAGGGCACGCGTACACGTCACGTGACGATACAAAGCGAGCAGCAGCATGCATCAATCGTCCAACGCTGCCAGACGCATTGCAAACAGTGACATGGAGGCGTCAAACGAAGAGCAAAGAGGTGTTGTTCGGTTTCTGACAGCGGAAGGAGTAGGGGAACGGACATTCATCGCCGAATGTCACAAGTGTACGGCGAACACTGCATGTCCCTTGCAAGGGTCAAGGCGTTGCACAAGCGCTTCAGGGAAGGACGGGTGTCGTTAGCCGATGATGGCCGGTCTGGGGAACCCCCCTGCATTACCGATGACAACGTCCAACTGATTGATGCACTCATTACCCCGGACCGCCGAGTGAGAGTGAACGCCATAGCCGCCGTGGTCGGATTGAGCGTCGGAAGTGTGCACATCATCATGAAAGAACGACTGCACTTGCGGAGAGTGTGTGCCCAATGGGTTCCCCATGGTCTTCAACCACACCAGGAAGCATGTCGAATGGCCTACTGTCTTGATCTTGGTCTTGGTTGGACGATTGATGCATGCTGCTGATCGCTTTGTATCGTCACGTGACGTGCACGCGTGCCCTCTAGCGACAGGCTGTGACCTTCCACGCTCTGCTCGGTACCACACCTCGTTACACACGCCACGATTAGCCGATGTCGTCGCCGGTTTGCGCATTACAGCCTCCGGCTCGTTACTTTTTGAACGAACCTTATATATACATCTTGTTTGGAGTAAGCTGGATATATTAAAAGTAAAGCGGGTTGGATATCCAATAACGTGTAAATTTTTGAATTAGGACTGGAGTCCGCACATTACCATATGCCGCGGAGACATCCAGGAAGAGGGCGGTTGAAATATTGAGGGTTTGCATAGGATGTCAGTGATCAACATGGCGCGGTTGTAGTACGCGCTTCTGCCTTTGAGGAATCTTCTGTGTGAGCCAAGGTGCCGGGATCTAGCCGTGTCGTTTATAGTCCATAGAAGCGACTGGAGAGCTAGCTCAAGAAGAATGGTGAGCATCGGATAGGAGAGGCTGGTGCTGAGTTGTTCGATTTCTTGAGCGTGATCTGGAGTTCAAACATGGTTAAAGAGGAACACATAAATTGAGAAATATTCTCAGAAGTTACCGGGTACGACTGCTGGTCCACGGTAAGCGGAGCGATGCAGTCAGCAAAATCTTCCAACCAGAAACCTTCCATGGAAGAGTGGCGAGAAGTATAATGTTTTCTATGAAAAACCTGATTGTTTTTCCATACGTCAGTCATATTCGCAACTTTGTTAAGTGAAGAACAAAACTCCATCCAACTTTGCTTCTTGTGGCACTTTAAAAGTCGACGCCCGAGGGTGGAAGTGCTTTTACAATGTTTGTTCTCGGCATTGTTAATAGGGCCGTGAGTGGGAGTGCAATCATTCGGGAACACTGTTGGTTCCATCAAACTATAGGCCAAACCAGAATGCCCGTCTAGGGATTTTTCAACGGTATTGATTCATTAGCAGACTATTCGACTGCGTGCATAAGAAAAATGTAGCCGTGTGGAGCGGTGACATGAGGAGGAAAGTGACAAAACTCATCATGGATGTGGGAGGCTTGCAGCGGCTTTGGAACAATTCCATTTGCCGGATGGAAGAAGCGGTTGCAGGGTAGGAAGGGTGATGCCAATAGGGTAGTGATCCAGAGTCTATCCTATCGGGAAGAGGGCCCCAGGAAGTAGAAATGACAAGCTTAGGAGAGACCATCGTGGTGTCCACAGAGGACGGAGGCCCATGAGGAGAAGGGATCCGTTGTAGCGACCCATCGTTGAGAAGAATTGGATTGTTCTGATCCATAATGTGCAATGGGGATCGGTGGTATGACTCCCCAAGCTGTGGCATGGGCATTCAGATCCTCACAAGTCATATATGGTCAAGGTACTGCGAGAATATAGACGCAGATGATAGTAAATGGGGTGTACCATCATGAAAGCCGGGTGAGTTAGCCGTGGTCGTTACGGCGTGGCTGCAGGCAGTCGCTCACATTCGGGAGGCGAGGAGGTTCAAATCCCCCCGCCGGCAACCTTGAAAATTGTCTTCTGTGGTTTCTCATCTTGCTTCCAGGCAAATGCCGGGGTTGGTCTCTAACTATAGGCCACAGCCTATTCGATTCCAGGTCAATGCATGTCAGATTTTCAAAGTGAAATGCCATGTCCCGTGGTTCGGATTCCACGTAAAAAGGAGTTCCCGTGGTTCATGAGCTTGAGATTAACGGTCACGTAAAGCTACAATCTTCCTTTCTTTGTTCTAAACATTTCGATGAATTTGTATTACATTGCTCGTATTTGATTTAATGTGTTAAGATCCACTCAGCCGAAGATGCCACAATGTGGTCCATTTGTTTGGGAATGCACACTGACTTGAATAGCGACGAAACGTACAAGTGACCTGTGTGCCCTCCACAAATGGCCAACTAGCATCTTGTCGCCGTCTGTGTTATGCACACCACAAACAATGGTTGTAACACGGCAACGAACGCACATACACCATGTGTTTAGAGGACCTATTTGTTTGTTGTCCTATATCGAATCCCCGGAGCTTTACCACATATTTAGTTACTCCCTGTATAGTACAGTTTTATCATTTTAAATGATTTTGTCGACTTCGTCGTTACGCTGGGGTCTGGCGTTACGTTACGGTGACGGCACGAAATTTACCCAGATGCACTGAGGTGTGTGACGTCATAGTACCGCTTGGTGCATGTGTTCCCCGACAATCTCGACTTCGTTAGTATGAGACAAAAATCCCTGATTCTTGGATGTCACGGGTAATCTCGAGAACCACTGGAAGGATTTTGATGCGGTTTTCACCAATCTGTAAAGGATATCTCGAGGAATGTTCCTGTAGAAAATAATTTATATATGATCAAAGGAAGCTACGCAGTAACGATTTCAGTGAAAAAGCCGAAAACAAACTTTGCGTCCGTGCGCTTCTTAAGCTTACGCTGGGCAAACCGTTAAAAATATCAATATACTATGAGCGTAAGAATTGGTCAGCATGAAAAGTTCTACAAAAAAGTCCGGGAGAGCATATCTCTATTTTCAATACATCGCCCACTATAAGTGTTTTTAGACTGGATGGAAGGGGTACGTTCCCGCGCTCTCTGGTGAGCGTGTGGCATCCCGCACGCTTGACCTTGCTTTGCCCTTGGTTTGCACTTGCCGTTAGCGAGTAATTTGAAACAAGATAAGCAAGATAAGTATTATTCAGATAATTTTCTAACATGTCGAGAGTCTTTGGCTTCGAGCGAAGCGAGAAGCCTCCAGCCTTTCTAGCATTTTTCAGCATTTGTAGCATTTTAAAATGATACAAAGTCTAGTCTCTCAGACTGACTGTCACATTTTGTCAAAAGGAACGGTAGTATAGAGAAGTTTCCCCAATGCCATAGGGTGGAGCTGGTCCCTTGCTTTGACACAAACACTACGAAGAGGCCGAGGTCAGTTGATCTTTCTTAATGGATGGTGTTTAAACAAAAAATGTGAAAAATATTCCGGTTAACTTAAAAATATATAATGGCTCAACGGACATTAACTTACATTTTTTCTTTTGGGAAAATTATATATTGGATGGTGGTCAAAATGGAACACGCGGTCGGACGGGAGGCGTCTGAGTTGCCGTGTTGCCCGGTAATACCGTTGTAGATGGAAGTATACTTAGACGCCCCTGAGAGGCAAATGAGATGGTACTGACAGTGGATGCACTGACACTTGAAGGCAGGGTATATCTTCGTCCTGTTGAGGCAAGCAGGGATATCTTGAATGTTCGTATTCTATATCGCTATCACAGTCTAATCGGGTCTTAGAGAAAGCGACGTTATTAGACAAATGGGAGGTAAGATATGTAGAGGTACCTGGTCCAGTAGAGTTGAAGGAAAAGGGGAAGCGTTTAGTTTTACGTGACCGTTAATCATGTGATCATGAGCCACGGGACCTCCTATTTACGTGGAATCCGAACCACAGAACATGGCATTTCATTTCGAAAATCCCACATACATTGACCGGGAATCGAACCCGGTCCACCTTGTTGAAAGGCCAACAGTTTAACCACTGCGCCACCACGCCCCTTCCAGTAGAGTTGGTGAAATCACAAAGCTGATGGTTTCCAGAAGAAGACATGTTTTCATTAGCGGTATGAATGACCTCTCCCTACACCTAGGGGGTCACCCATGATGTGAGGAGACTGTCTTATGCACTGTTTGTTTACAGAACACACAAATTTCTTTTTTTTAATAGAAAGATCAACACAAAGATATAAAAATAGTTACTTTGCAGTTCGATAGGTAGCAAACAGTAGAACAAGCAAATTTACAGCCAAATTGCGTGACTGCTAAGCAGCGACTGGGATATTATTACTTTCTACATCACAATTACATAAGCAATACATAATAGAGAAGATATAGTTTATATTCGGAACAATTTGAAATTCCTAAAAGACATCCATCATTAATACCAAGTCGTTACGCAATCAAGCTACACTTTCCTGCTCAGTCATAAAGCTATGTATTGAACACACAATAAAAACAAGTAGTTCCGTGAAGAACTATACAGCCTATTTTCACATATCCTATTTATGTTAATTGATTCTATCAACATACACAATTTCAGTTTAATTGCTGTAATATATTCGTAGATATTGAGAACTGTCTAAATATTTCGGATGATCGCCATGCTGGATTTTTATATATGTAGGACTTAGAGTCAAGTACTATTACATGAAGATTATTGTGTAAGTGTTGTATTCAAACTTCAATCGCATGATTAGGACACAACATATGAAGATCAGATTTTAATATTTCGTACAGCTGCCATCATGTAGTTATGAAAGCAATTGAAATAAATTAGATGCCAGTGGCTTAACATTTGTATACGCATTTACCGTACCAAGTTATACTGCGCTCGGATTTTTAACTCGTGAGAAACGTCCATTTCAATATTTATATTTCGTGTCGCCGCCATGTTCGATTTGTGCTCTTCAGGAATTGAAAGTCCCATAGGTGAACGTATGTTAATAGCCTCTATCAACATACAAAATTTCAGTTTGATTATTATCGTAGATTAGTAGATATTGAGAAAAGTCGAAATATTTAGGTTGGTTGCCATGTTGGATTTTTATATATGTAGGCCATAGAGTTATGTACTGTTAGATGACGATTTCTGCGTAGATTCATTATTCAGACATTCACTTCAATCGCATGATTGATACACAAGAAATAAAAACTTAATTTTAAAATCACGCACAGCCGCCATCTTGAGGTTATGTGAACAGTTGAACCAAATTAGATGTCAGTGCATTACAATGTGTATTAACATTTACTGTACAATATTTCACTGCGCTCAGGTGGTTAAATCACGAGAACAGTCTATTGAAATGTTTCACATTCGTTTGGCCGCCATGTTCGTTTTGTATTTTACAGGTTTTTAGAATCCTCATAGATGACCTTTTCGTAGTGCCATTTATCACTGTACAACATTTCAGGGTGATATCTGTAAAAGTTTCGGAGATATATAATGCCGGGGAAATATTTTGCACAGCCACCATCTTGAGATTATGTCAACAATTGCACTAAATTAGAAGCCATTGCATTACCATGTGCATACACATTTGCTGTACCAAGTTTCACTGCGTTTGGATAGTAAAATCGCGAGAGAAAAGTATTTTTAAATGTTTCAACTTCGCTTGACCGCCATGTTCGTTTTGTAGTCAACAGGTTTTTGAAAGTCTCATAGGTGAACTTCTAGTAGTGCCCTTTATTACCATAACAAATTTCAGGGTGATACCAGTAATAGTATTGGAGATATAGAATGTCGGTGAAATATTTCGCACAGCCGCCTTGTTGGATTGGTGAGACGTAATAAAATTTGAAGGACACGGTCGGGGTCGGCTGAAATAGTACTATGACCTTACCGAGTTTCATTGAAATCGCTCGAGCTTTTTGGAAGTTATTAGACACACACACACACGCACCACACACACACACACAGACAGACACACGGACAAAAGGTGATCTCATAAGCCTATTTTTTTTTTCATAAAAAGAAAATAGGCTAATAACTTTTATCGACTGCTTGTGAACAGAATGCAGGCTATCTCCCTATTCCTTAGCAGGGCACTATTATTGAATGTGCAGAGAACAATTTTCAATTTGAGTCCTACCTTAATAAGTGTAGTTCCATGATGAACTAAATAGCCTCTTTTCATATACTGTATCCTACTGGTGTTATCCATTACAGACTCTCCCGCCCATTAAAAGGATTTTCCATGCGATGTATACTAAATAGTTTTTGGTACACGATCTATGGCTCTACCAACAAATTAAGAAATTAAGTACTAGAGTGTATAACTTTCAGTATGAGACATTAAGACTCCTCACGTGGAATGGCATCTTTCTGTAACGAGTCACGGGAGTTTATTATAAGAGAAGCTTGCCAAGGTGGGTGAGTGGTTAACGTGTTGGTCTACTAACCCCAAGCTTGCCGGTTCGCTCCTGGCCGTGGCAAGTGATTTTGGAAAGGTGGCAAAACTTACGACACGCATGCCATACGATGTTGGCATGACAAAGAACCCATTTGAATTCAGTAGACCGTGTTCTTAATGGCAAAATTAATCTCGGGAGTTTCCGCCAACACAAAGTTCCTCATTTCTCTTCTAGAAAGCGCTTAGATATCTAACCTCCTTGACTTTCATAGTGCTTCAAGGAACAACGACATTCGACATGCAAGCTACCCTCTGGGTGCCAAATAACAAAGCTTGCACCCGGCATCCGAGGCCATACGATATTATTATTATTATTATCATTATTTTTATTATTATTATTATTATCATTATTATTATTATTATTATTATTATTATTATTATTATTATTATTATTATTATTATTATTATTATAAGATAAATCAAATGCACAGCTTCTATGAATTGCGAAAAGTAAGTTACAGAATGTAGTGCCTTTAGATAATAGCCTATCATACGGATCATATGTACTTACTAAATCCTGTGTCACCATAAATATTTTCAGTTTAATTGCTTAAATAGTTTCTGGAATAATGTGAACTGGCGAAATATATCGCATGGACGCCATGATGGATTGTTTCATATATATAGACTATAGAATTTCATACCAGCAGATAGATATTATAATGGTCGTTCATTATACCAACCTACTTTTATTTCGCTTCTTTAGGACACGAGAAATAAAAGAGATCATTTAAATAATTTAGCAGAGCCGCCATTTTTAAGTTCTCATAAAATTGAATTTCGAGACGTCAATACAATAGGCTTTGTATGAATATATGTGGGAATCGGAATATGTTGAACCGTTTTTGGGTTTCCTGCCAGTCTTGGCGCCGCGTAACGGAGTCGAGGGGAAGTCGCGAGGAAGAAAGACGATCAGTGTTACAGTTTTGTGTCGAGAGAAGTCACGCTAAGTTCTGAGCAATCTTATCTGTTGTTATCTTATGTTTAAATACAGTTTTTATACTTAAAATTACTACAAGACGTGTTAGGTTTATTCGCTTGCCAAAATCCCTTCCCACATTTGGGGGCTCGTCCCGGGATACGAAGGATTTTGAGTGCGGAACGGCAATTTTGGCTACAACGATAAAACCAAGGCGTGAATTGACGACATTTTTCTGGCAAGATTTACGACGACGACGTGGGTCCGTGGAATATAGAAGACGAGCAGCTGTTCAACTCCCAAAGACGTGGTGTTTTGAGCAGCCTACAAAAGACGAGTTCCAGGATCCTGAACCCTAAGACGACGACGAAAAGGAAAGTGATTAGTGCGGGTGCCGAAAGACAAAGAAAAATGGCGGACAAAGTGGCGTGGTTACAAGACATTGAAAAAGTGAATAATAATATTAAGACGGCGCCTATGGCCGTGATTAAGACGTTACAAAACCTCATTTTCGAAAAACTGCCTCGTGATCGAAAAAACAGGCAGCGCTTAAGAGGATTCCCAGGATTCAAGTTTGAATGTGACTCACCAGAACACCTGGATAAATTGAAGTTCATTGAGAGCGAATCTCTAGAAGATTGAGAGCGAATTCGCCGAGGCTGACTTAATTGCTATTTGCACAGTGTTAAACATTGAATATACGGGAGAGAAAGCCGTGCTTGTGCAACGCATCTGTGACAACTTAATGAACCTTTCGTTGCTGGGGGTGCCCAAAGACGAAGATAATGAAGAAGAAGAAGAAGAAGAAGAAGAAGAGGCTGGTAAAACGAAAGATGTGATGAGCAAGATGAAAGAGGCAAACGAATTACTGGAGGAAGAATTACGTGAGTTAAAGGAGAAAATGGCTGGGATGAAATCCATGAAACATTCAACCTCTAGCACGTCAGGATCATCATCGGATTCATCTAGCTCGTCCGAAGACCAGAAACTCTCCAAAGCAATAGGAGGTAGGCCTAACCATAAAAACATAACAAAGAACAAACACAAATCGAAGACTGGAGTAGAAAGCTCAAGTGAAGGGGAAGTCGACCAGGACGTGGTGGACTCGTGGCACACTGCAAACCGGGGAGTCGCACACAAGTTTGCGTTAACTTTTCGCGATGTAGAGGGCTGTGTCAGAACCTATGACGGCAGCGAGATCCATCCGGTGCGACGTTGGATTGAGGACTTTGAGGAAACAGCAACGTTGATGGGCTGGGACGAGATGCAAAAATATGTTTTTGCAAAAAAAAGTCGCTTACAGGCCTGGCTAAGTTGTTTGTGCAGAGTGAACGTGGCATCACATCCTGGCACAAGTTGAAGAACGCCCTGAAGAAAGAATTCCGGGATGATACCAGTGCAGAAGAGATTCATCGACTGCTAACCAATCGACGAAAAACAAAAGTTGAAATTCTTCAGGAATATTTCCTGGTGATGCGAGAAATAGCCAGCAGGTCGGCAATCGATGATAAATCGTTGATACAATACGTCATCGATGGCACCGAGGACGATACTGGATCCCAGATGATTCTGTATGGGTCAAGGGACATCAAGGAATTCAAGGACAAGTTGAAGATCTATGAGAGAGTTTACGCACGAAACTCCCAGAAGTTGACAAAAATGAGAAGACTTCAAACAATCATACACCGAGAGAAGACAACAGGCAGAAGCAGATCTCGTCTGTAAAGAGATGCTACAATTGTGGTCAGAAGATCAGTTTTGAGTCCAGAGAATGACCACACAAGTGTCAGGGTCCAAAGTGCTTCTATTGCAGCAGCTTCGGACACATAGCTTCCAAGTGCCCAAATCAAGAGCAGACTGCAGAGAAGAAGACAGTGAATGTCGCTTTGGGAACCTAGTCAAATATGAAGTTGAAGGAATTGTTGCTCCAGGGCCAGAGGATCGACGCATTGGTGGACACGGGCTGCCCAATCAATTTGATCCGTGAAGACATTTATGCAGCGATGGGTGATCCCGAGCTGAAGACGACCGCCATAGTACTTAAGGGTTTCGGTGATAGTGAGGTGCTACCCCTAGGATATTTTACAACTGACGTCCAGGTTGACGACGACACTTACTTGACTGATTTCTATGTGGTGTCTGGAGATGTACTCAAGTTGCCAGCTATCGTTGGTAACGACTTGCTCGACCAAGCCGTAACTACCATCAGCAAAACCGGTGTCAAGATGTCCAAGGAGATATCAGAAGCGTACTTGTACCGAATCGACGTGATAGCAGCCGAGGAGTTGGACATAGGAGAGGCATCGGAAGAGGCTGTTTTGAGAATCAGAGAGATGGTCAATGAACACTCGCCGCGCAAGGAGAAGTGTACCAGCGTTGAGATGAGCGTCACGATGAAACAAGAAGAACCGATTCACAGTCACCCAAGACGCTTATCACCAGCTGAGAAAGAGATTGTAGAGAAGCAAGTGCAGCAGTGGCTCCAAGATGGCATCATCCGACCCAGTATGGCTGAGTACGCTAGTCCAGTGGTAGTTGTGTGGAAGAAAGATGGGTCTCCGAGGGTGTGCGTCGATTACCGTCCAGTAAATCAAAAAGCTGTCAAAGATCGATACCCACTACCACTCATTGATGACGTCCGGAACAAGCTGAGTGATGCCCTACGAAATGTATTTTTTCACGTTTCAGTCAAGGAAGAGGGCAGAAGGTATTTGACCTTTGTGACACATTCAGACCAATATGAGTTCCTGAAAGTTCCATTTGGTTTCTGCAACTCGTCTCCTATGTTCCAACGCTTTATAAACTGCGTATTCAGAGAACAGATCAAGCCGGCACAGTCCTGGTGTACATGAACGACGTAGTAATCCCAGCAAAAGATGAAAATGATGCCATAGAGAAGCTTGGGCAAGTGATAGAGGTGGCTGAAACTCATGATCTCGATATTAAGTTCTCGAAGTTCCAGTTCCTGAAAAAGAAAATTGAGTTCCTAGGACACGTTGTAGAAGATGGAACTGTCTCACCATCTCCTAGGAAAGCAGCCGCAGTTCAACATTATCCAGAACCCAAGTCGCTAGCCGAAGTCCACAGTTTTTTGGGCCTTTCCGGATATTTCCGGAAGTACATCCCAAACCACGCCAAGATTGCAAAGCCGCTCAGTGATCTGTTGAAGTCAACCGGTGGATTCAACTTTGAGCAAGAACTGATGATTGCATTCACAAGTCTGAAAAAAGCCTTATCCGTAGATCCAGTCCTCATCATAGATAACCCGGCTTACAAGACGGAAGTCCATACTGATGCAAGCAAGTATGGTTATGGAGCAGTGCTACTGCAACGTTTCCCAGACGATGGTCAACTGCATCCTGTTCAATATCTGAGCAAGAAGATTACGCCACAGGAGGAAAGGTACAGCAGCTACGAGCTCGAGGTGTTAACTGTGGTGACGACCTTGAAAAAGCTCTGAGTGTACCTGCTTGGAATCAATTAAAGATCATAACCGACTGCTCTGCCTTCCAGAAGATGATGGACAAGAAGGACCTCACTCCGAGAGTTGCAAGGTGGGCCATGATGTTAGATGAGTTTGATTACTCGATCAAGCAAAGACCGGGTGAGAGAATCCCTCACGCCGATGCCTTGAGTCTCCATGCCATGGTCCTCTACGATCTCGTCGATGGACTCGTTGCCAGGCTGAAACGAGCTCAGCAAGCTGATGAAGGTCTGTGTGCGATCATGGAGCACCTGAAGACGAAGCCATACAAGGATTACACCCTGCAGGATGGTATCCTCTTCAAGTTCTGTGATGGACAAAATCTACTTGGGCTGGAGACGACTCATCATCCGAGGCGGATGATCTGCAGGATGGCCGATTGTGGGAATCGGAATATGTTGAACCGTTTTTGGGTTTCCCACCAGTCTTGGCGCCGCGTAACGGAGTCGAGGGGAAGTCGCGAGAAAGAAAGACGATCAGTGTTACAGTTTTGTGTCGAGAGAAGTCACGCTAAGTTCTGTGCAATCTTATCTGTTGTGATCTTATGTTTAAATACAGTTTTTATACTTAAAATTACTACAAGACGTGTTCGGTTTATTCGCTTGCCAAAATCCCTTCCCACATATATACCGTGCCGAGTTACACAGCGAGAAGAATCGATATAAATGTTTAAATTTTACGTCACTACCTTGTTGGCTTTGTGATCATCACGTTATTCAAAATAACTAAGAAGGTGAATCAAAAAGCTAGTTGCACTAACGCGCTGCAGCAGCGCGCTGTGTGTCGCAAACGTGGGCACAGCGGAGAAAGGGACAGACACTGCCCACACATCTGTTAGGTAGGTCGTTGTGGTGTCTCTCTTGTATAGTGTGAATAGCGGCCAATTGCAATGGCGTGTCGACTGGACGTTCACTCCAAATATGAGGTGCGTGCTACAATCTGATTCCTATGGGCCAGAAGGAAGAATTGCACGGGCATTCCTCGTGAAATTAGTGCTGTGTATGGGGAGCGGGCCATTTCCCGGCAAGGGATCGTAAAGCGGTGTCGGCAATTCGAAGCCGGACGCACGGATATCATGGACGAATATCGCGAGGGCAGGCACCGGTTGCGTAAAGCGATTAAAGAGAAAAGCAGGTGAAAATTGAGCGCCGGTTTGATTTTGTTGCACAATAACGCAACGCCTCACAAGGCCCGCCAAACGAGCGAACTCCTGCAGCGTTTCAAGTGGGAGGTCTGGCAACATCCACCCTACTGTCCCGACCTAGCGCCATGTGACTTTCAACTGTTCGGTAAGCTCAAAACGGAGCTCGGTGGTCGACGTTTCCAGACCGATGCGGAGGTGAAGGCCGCTGTCTCCGTGTGGTTGCAGAACGCTGGAGGAACTTTCTATGCATCCGGCATCGACAAGTTGGTTGTGCGTTCGCAGAAATGTTTGGAGTCTCTTGGAAACTATGTGGAAAAGTGACGTTACATTGTATGCTGTTATAGGCGTGTTGCTGTTGTATAGGTGGTGTAATAAATGGCCATAACTGGGAAGTGCAACTTACATTTTGATCTGCCCTCGTAGTTGAACTAATTTTAATGGACCCTATGAACATACACAATTTTAGTTAATTGCCCTAACAGATTCGTAGATAATTTGAATTATCGACATGTGGCATAGATCTATAATATGTAGGCCATAAGTTATAAATAATTAATTAAATAAATAAAGAAAGAAAGAAAGGAAGGAAGAAAGGAAGATTCTGAGAAAAAATACTTGGACCACAGAAGACTACTGATGGGACATGGAAGAAGAGGAAAAGTGAAGAACTTTATAAGTGTACTGAAAAGATCACAGACGTAATTAAGAAGTGGAGGCTTAAGTTCTACGGACATTTACTACGAATGGATGAAGGCAGGCTGACCAAAAGGATCTTCAGGTACATCATGAGGTTAAAGGTCACGTCTAAATGGGTAGATGAGGAGAAGATGGATGCAACGGAAGTTGGAATTACTCCGCTGATGGCCCATGATAGAAGAGAGTTCCGCAGTCGAGTTGACAGAGTAAAATAATTTCAGGAGAAACCACCAAGCAGGAGGCCCAAACGGATCATTTCCGAAGAGGAGAGAAAACAAAGAAGTGACAGGATGAAGAAGTTGTGGGAAGAGAAGAGAAAGAAAGCCAACAAGACTTGAGTTCCTTGCGGTCCATAGTTGGCCAAATTCGATAATAAAAAAATAAAAAAAATAAACAAATAAATAAATGCTTCCTCTCCATATTTCAATTTTATCTTTCTGGAATGCAGCTAATATACCGTATATAGTAAAATATGAACGATACTTGTTTTCCGAACATGCTAGGAATGTTGCACGAGCGTTAGAATAGCTAACCTATCACAGTCTTGTAGCGGCTCTGGTCGATATTCACATTCTTTATGTGACCTTTGACTGGAGAAGTGATGGGCTTTTAATCTGAGTGCGGGGGAGGGGGCGGCTATTGAACATCGGGGTAAAGTGATAGCACATTCCACGCTCTCGTGCGAGGACATGTTGACCGTGAGCCTGGGATACCACACCCCTTAAGTGAGGAAGTTTCTAGAATAGACTAGGACCCTTACAGCTCGGCCCATCGGTCTCTCAATGAACTTGATAGGAATGAACAAAATTTTAATTACCTCTCATATCGATGTAATTTTATTCCGTGTTTCTAAATCGATTGACTGCATTCGCATGTTGCCTCCTTAATATTAGAATGGGAAATCTTGCAATTCAAGACAGCGACACATCAATGGAGAATAAGTTTAAATGTTGTTTTTGAATTTAAAGAATTGTTTAAAAACAGTCGGAACATTCACGCAGTGTGCTAAGAATCCTTCTTATTTTGTAGTTCATGAACTTTAATTGCCTAAGTAAACATTATGCTCCCATTTTGACATGTGAACACTAAATAAAACTATTCTAGATAATTCGCGAGAGGCTTGTACTGCTCTGTCAATAGTATTTACATTTTATTATTGACAAAATCAGGCAAACAGCTAGGATAATATAATTTAATTTTATAATTTCAACACTGCAACAACCCAAAAGCAAATCAGGACTAGTATTAAGGATCGTACAATCCACTAATTATTGCAGTGACAATGACGAAACGTAGCAAATATGAAGGCTCACATAAAAGTCCTTCCCTGAAGCAAGTGCAAAATAGACGAGTTATATTCAAGATGGTGGATGGGCGTAATTTTTTAATGTTCAATCTATTCCTCTAGATGAAAGTGCGGAATTGCAACGTAAGTTGATACACGGGGAGTCTTAAGTAGATTACAACACTTAACGGTCATCACAAGAACATTCAACTATACTCCTTGATAAGGACACAGAGTTAAAACTATATCATACATTTAGGTGAAAGTAGCCTACGTGTTCTTTTCTGAGCATCCTGATTTTTTGTAAGCATGTCAGTAGTGCGTGGAGCATATTTATCCGCAATAAGCGGCAACACTGGAACTGCTACTTCATTTTGTTCTTCATAGATGATAACATGGACCTCAACCTAGCCATCAAGAGGGACGACTATCAAAAACCTAATGATTGAGTCTGTTCCGATGATTGTATACGGTGCATTTTTACGTGTACCAAGCTAATGAATTGTTCCCGTTTATTAGAAACTGAGCCTCTAGTATTAATATAATGGGAAGGGTAACCCTGCCACGCGTATATTGACCATCGGGTTCAATTGATGTATAGTCAGTCTGACACCGGACGCAACTGATGTATACTCAGTCTGACACCAGACGCAACTTATGTATAGTAAGTCTGACACCAGACGCAACTGATGTATATTCAGTCTGACACCAGACGCAACTGATGTATAGTCAGTCTGACACCGGACGCAACTGATGCATACTCAGTCTGACACCTGACGCAACTGCTGTATGCTCAGTCTGACACGCAACTGCTGTATACTCAGTCTGACACTGGACGCAACTGCTGTATACTCAGTATGACACCAGACGCATCTTATGTATACTCAGTCTGACACCGGACGCAACTGATGTATACTCAGTCTGACACCGGACGCAACTGATGTATACTAAGTCTGCCACCGGGCGCAACTGACGTATACTCAGTCTGGCACCAGACGCAACTGATGTATACTCAGTCTGATACCGGACGCAACTGATGTATACCGAGTATGACATTAGGTGCAACTGAAGTATACTCAGTCTGACACCGGACGCAACTGATGCATACTCAGTCTGACACCTGACGCAACTGCTGTATGCTCAGTCTGACACGCAACTGCTGTATACTCAGTCTGACACTGGACGCAACTGCTGTATACTCAGTATGACACCAGACGCATCTTATGTATACTAAGTCTGCCACCGGGCGCAACTGACGTATACTCAGTCTGGCACCAGACGCAACTGATGTATACTCAGTCTGATACCGGACGCAACTGATGTATACTCAGTCTGATACCGGACGCAACTGATGTATACTCAGTCTGACACCGGACGCAACTGATGTATACTCAGTCTGGCACCAGACGCAACTGATGTATACTCAGTCTGATACTGGACGCAACTGATGTATACCGAGTATGACATTAGGTGCAACTGAAGTATACTCAGTCTGACACCAGACGCAACTGATGTGTGCTCAGTCTGACACTGGACGCAACTGAAGTATACTCAGTCTGACACCAGACGCAACTGATGTATACTTAGTCTGACACCGGACGCAACAGATCTATGCTGAGTCTGACATTAGGTGCAACTGATGTATACTCAGTCTGACACCGGACGCAACTGATGTATACTCAGTATGACACCAGACGCAACTGATTTATAGGCCTACTCAGTCTGACACCGGACACAACTGATGTTTACTCAGTCTGGCACCATACGCAATTGATGTATACTCACTCTGGCACCAGACGCAACTGATGTATACTTAGTCTGACACCGTCGCAACTGATGTATACTTAGTCTGACACCAGACGCAACTGATGTATAGGCCTACTCAGTCTGACACCAGACACAACTGATGTATACTCAGTCTGGCACCAGACGCAATTGATGTATACTCACTCTGGCACCAGACGCAACTGATGTATACTTAGTCTGACACCGGACGCAACTGATGTATACTTAGTCTGACACCAGACGCAACTGATGTATAGGCCTACTCAGTCTGACACCGGACACAACTGATGTATTCTCAGTCTGGCACCAGACGTAATTGATGTACACTCACTCTGGCACCAGACGCAACTGATGTATACTTAGTCTGACACTGGATGCAACTGATGTATACTTAGTCTGACACCAGACGCAACTGATGTATTGTGCCCAACTCTAGGAATGGGTATTCCAAGTTTCAGACACCTAGAGATCAAGGGAAAGGCTGTAGCCGCTTTTGAAAGTTGAGATATTTGAATATCGCGCTACATTGCTTCTCGAAGCATTTGGAAGGAATTTACCGATAGTTGGATGTCAAGTGACGTAGCGAGTAATAGCAGAGATGGAGGCTATTTATTGATTAAATAGTTAACTATGGAGTAGAGACTTGAGACTGGGATCAGATTACTGGCTCGGCCAAATGAAAGAGAACGCAATTAGTATCAAGTAAATCGGACCAGGGATTCAAGAGATATGAGGATTTCCAGATATCAGGTGATGACGCGTGACCCTGACAGTTTTGAATAAAAGCCAGCTGGCCGAAGCAACTTCAGCTCATTCTAACACAAGCACTTGGCGAGCAAGTTGCTGCGACGCTGAGCCAAGGCACATGGTTGCCAGATCTACGCAGAAGTTCTTTTCAAGTCGTGATAGTCACGAAAAGTGCTGCGCTACGAGTTGGAACTTAGTAAGTTTATGGCGAGGAGAATCACTGAGGTGATTGATTTTTCTACAGACATTGGTGGAAATATTTATATTTCTACAAGGACATATGCTAGACTTTGTCTAGAAATTAGTACTTTGTCACAGTCCAGTAATAACTTAATACTTGGATGTTTAAATCCATTTCAAGTCAGTTTTCATTTTTTGTAACTAGTTAACCACTTCGATCTGTCAGTACACTGAAGACTAGTCTATAACGGTGGCGTTCATTAGTCTACGCAAGGGAAACTACAGGTTGCCTAGCGCATGGTAGATGGTGATATAACAAACCATGCCCAGGGAACGATCTTCAGAACAGCCGTTAATTGCTTAGACTGTCAGTGTTTTTCTTGTACTGATAAGATTACAGTGAGTTATGTTACAACTGACATATTTAAGAAGAGATCACTTAGATCTGACCCTATTTAAACAAACTGTTATGGCTTTGATAGAAGCCCATATTAAAATGGAACCACAGTTTATTCAAACGTCAAAAGATACTACCACTATGTCTGACTAGACGAATTGTGGGTATATGATGGCGGCGGATACAAGGATTATACGTGCTTGTCCGATAGGGCATGTCTATGGATAAATCTGGTACAGACCAGGTTTACTACACTTCAAGATTATCAAGAAATGTAAGCCACATTTGAATTATATTATGCCTAGCTAATTGGAACAAACTATTTTTCTGCAGATGACCAACACATTTTTTTTCTTCGTATTTAAAGCTTGCAATGATTTACGCAAGACTTGTTAGAGTTATTCTGAGTATTTTCAGCACTCAGAACAGTTTAGGATCGATGACCGAGCATTTCGAGCATTTATTTGAATATTTCATATTTTTGGGAAATCACGGTAATCAGCCGATGTAACTGTAAAAGTTAATATTTATTTTTGTTGAGGAATGGATATTTTTTCCATATTCGAAGGTTCGAACATGTGGATTCTCACATAATGAGATGATAATTAAATATATAATAAATAATAATAATAATAATAATCCACTAATAATAATAATAATAATTTTCATAAGTTTTCTAAATAATTCTTGGATATTGTACAATACCCAAGGGGTATGCACCCCTTAGAGATCATCCCCCCCATCATCTGTCTAAATCTCATAAAAGGCAACCCTTTAAAAGCCTACCCAATATCCATCAATACTATAAGGGCAGCTGGCTACTCCATAAAGCAGCTCAACCCTTGCGTAATTATGACACACAGCGACATACTACAAACTGGTTCAACTATGCCACAACGCGCTGACAGAACAGAGGCTAAAGGTATAAAAGGTGCCTTAAGTGGGTCACGAGAATCTCTCCATCACCAGTGCTTCGACGAGACAGCCGGAGGCTAACGACAGTGTCAACCGAGGTGAGTCAGTCAGTCAGTGTTCAGAATCCTATTTTTGTAACCTAACACCCACAGTTTGTACTCACATTATAACATCACAAGATCCCTTAAAAGGGACTAACAGTTACTCATTGCTGACCAATAAACACTTGGTCAGTCTCTTACACTTGCATTACTGATCTACACTCTTCTTCACGTCCCCACGTCCTTCCTTACTCCCGTCACGGTCAGACGTGACACACCGTAGTAATAACGCCAACTCAGACGTCCTTGTATTCCTCACAGCGGCTCGCGTGCTCAAAGGAAGCGCGTGCCGAACCGCTGACACTAGCAAGGTGATTATATAATAAGTAGCCGGCTGGGCGACTAGTACACCGACCCGCGTGCTAAGGCTACATCCCTTAAACCACATTTACAGTCTTTATAGGAACGCCCCCTAGTTCCTAGCACACCACAACACACTACACTGGTCAGCTTGCCCTGTCAAGGGGAGCTACCCTTATTTAGGCACAAACTCATAAATTAGTACAGCAACTCTCCCTTTTAGATCCACCCCCAAATAAGGGATCTAAAACACTGGTGGAGGCGGGGTCCTACGCATAGAGAAAAGGGACTCAACCAACGAGCCCTCGTAGGTAAAACGACCCCTTCCGTACCGCAAAAAGCCAAGCAAATTAGTGAGAAAATTTTTCCCCCAGACAGAAAGCACCATATTTTTTTTTGGTGCTCTAAACTAGCTACACAAGGGAAAGGCTTGATAAACCAACCCCCTAGCCCCATACAGAACCAGAGAGATATAGGAATACACTGGCAAACACGCACAGATTTTTTTTTTTCTCTCTATTGTTACTTTAGGCCCATACACTTCAGGCAGAATGGCACCTCATGAAGAGATTGCAAGCCATGAAGGTAATAGGGGTATGCCAATATTAGTAGCATTATTGGTTAGATGCCAAAGGCACATACAGATCAGGCAAACACAAATACGGACACTCAAAACAGAAAATCGGGACAATACAGGGCAAACAGCCATACACTCCGTCAGAGGGTAGGACAGCGCGATTAAGATGCGCACATAAGCACTTGCAAACAGGCCATATGCCTCAATAGGCAGTACACCCAAATTTGGGACGAATACCGTGAACTCCAAACCAACAAGGCCATTTTTGAGTTCATGGTAGGGCCACCAGCCCAGCCGAGAGAGGACATAAGCGTAGATACGCTAACTCGACAATTTGCGAGGATGTCCCTCTCGCCACGTACTGCCACAGAATGGAAGGAGTTCGCCGTGGCCACAGTCAAGAAGACGGCCAGGTTAGGCTCCAACTTACTACAAAATAAACCTAACACAAACACACGTCCTTCAGCTCCGGATCGGAAGGCAATTTTGCCAAGCCGAGGGGAAGAGCCTAGAACAATCCCCTCGGACCGGATGAACGAGAGGGAGTTGAAGCCAGGACCTTCAATCACACATAATACGACAGAGGGACAACAGGAGGTAACCTCGTCATGGGCTGACGACGTAGAGCCTGACCTACCACATATAAAGCCTACATACACTCACACAGATAGGCTAACACAGTGGCAGGAGTCTGCCGTGGCCACGGGCCAGAAAGCAGACAGGCTACACGACACCACATTGGCAGGACAAAAACAGGCACTTAAGCGGCCCTCACCGCCAGTTCAAAGGGCAAGTTTGCCAGAACGGAGGCGAACACCGGCATTAGTCCCTCAGGATGCACG
The DNA here is from genome assembly GCA_946902985.2 of Meconema thalassinum. Classification (NCBI taxonomy): domain Eukaryota; kingdom Metazoa; phylum Arthropoda; class Insecta; order Orthoptera; family Tettigoniidae; genus Meconema; species Meconema thalassinum. The sequence continues at coordinate 263,326,394 of OX336390.1, read as the reverse complement.
GTACACGCACATACAGATTAAACAGGCATTACCATACAATACACGGGGATTAGGAAAGGTATTATTACCCACCCCACAAAACCTCGCAGTCAAACATACATACACTCCCGCAAAATCTGCTAAGATAGCGCCAAGCGCAATAACGCCCTTAAATACAGGTACACTTAGACCTAGAAACACGCGCTACGGTGGAAGTAGGGCAAAGCTTACTTTGCTAGAAATTCCGCCGGAAGGTAGCAAAGGAACACCCCAGTGGATTTCAAAGGCCTATAATATCGTAACAGGGCACAACCCTTCACCTTTCTGAGCACTGAAGCTCGAAAGACGATAACGACTTCCACCAAGGCCAAAGAAATAAAATAACATCACTTCCCCCATCATAAATGGCCACACAAGTTCTTTCACGCGGGAGATATCAGAAAATAGACCGACAATTACATAGTAAACATAAACTGCGCATTTTTTTTTCTTTCTCGTATTTTATGTATATACAGGGCAACATGGCCAAATTAGAAGTGAGTAATTTTAAATCCTTCTGTGTTTTTTTTTGGGGAACCATGGCATCTTTCTATTAGGCCATCACTAAGCCAAGTGAAATCCCATCAGGCTTAAGGCCGGAAAGAGATATTTTGAACACAACTTAGGCATAAAATCACAGCATAGAACTTAAGGGAGTCTTTCTAAGTAGAAATGACTAGACGTTCTACGTTATGGTTCCACAGTTTGACAGATTCTCTTGTTGCGGGCGAAAACCGTAAGCATGGCAAGAATTAAGAATCTCAAACTAGTTCAAAAAGAAAAAATTTTGGGAGGTGTGCTTTAACCAACTAAAAAGCCCAATTGCACACCGGGATGAGACACTGTCATTTTGGTGAGTTACAATTACTTTGATAGGCAGGTTTGACTCCCACAGTGCACTGGCTTTGCTCGTGACGTGGATACAAGGGTATCAGTTACGTCTGGCAATGGCCTTCCTAAGGTGTACTAGACAGTGTCGGTAGATTCCCCTGAGACGTAACCAGATTACGGTAGTACTCACGTTACCAAAATGGTAAATACTACACTCAGGTCCCAATCACCATTTTTTTTCAAAAACATAGTGCTCACGACATAATTTTTAGAGACTAACGCCACCTACTATTATTTTCTTTCAATGTGCTCTCTTAATGCAGAGCGGGGCATAAATAATTTTTTTTGTTTCACACATTTAGCCCAAGAAAGAAAAATGGCCAAATAAACTATATATATATTTTATACATAGGTATACATAACACAACACTCGGGGACACAAGTGTAGGCAATGGAAGGTTCTTTTGCAGACGGCCAATGCATATGAGATTTCCGAAGTGAAATGCCATGGCCTGTGGTTTGGATTCCAAGTAGAACGGAAATCCCGTGGCACACGATCTCTAGAAATGGTCACGTTAAACCACAAAATTCCCCTCTTGCCTTTTTATAATGCGAAGAGCACTAACAGAAAAGCAGGCTGATTAAGAACACATGTTCGGATACACAGCGTTATCGAAACAAGTAAACAAGCGACCGCGCAAGACATTGCAACCCGACACCCTCATACTCAGCATTAAAGCAGACGTCAGTGATAAACTGCGAGCCTTACAGACGACAGTTCCCAAAGCACACTGCACGGAATCATTCATAGCCAACCTAAGAACCCTATATCTTCAAAATTTACACTGCGAGGAGAGGGCAAAAATAAGCAAACTCCTCGCAGGAAGGTATACTAGGGGTTGCGCATAGAAAAACACACAGCCCATTTGCCATAGTGTAGGCGGCACAGAAATGGCCACCAAATCTTTACAGACAACCGGCTTCGAACCCATGTCCACACACAAAAACCTCGTACCGAAAACTAACTAAACAACGGTATTTTCGGTACGAGAAACACAAACAAAATACAGGCAGAATGCCCGCAGAACATGAACAACGCAGACATATAACACAGAGAATTACATAGAACACGGGTTCGAACCCCAGAGAAAATTGCACGCCAGGGAAAAACAAGCAGACGGCCTTCCAATCACACCAAAATTGGCCCATATAACGGCTTAGACAGATAATACTACATTCCTGCGGCCAAATGACAGGCATAAAATTCCAGAAATACACTTGACAGGGAAAATGGACTTTCCAGACAGAGACATATAAATTTCGTAAGACAACGGTCTTACGGAATAATGGCCACACAACGGCAATAGTAGCAGGGCGGATTACCACATCGGGCCGCCAGGAATTTAACACAATGACCACACTGGCATACGTGCAGAAAAACACGCAACAGTGGTTAACCTACATAAAATCCCGGCCTGAAGTTACACACACGAACTGATGACTTGCAGACTTAGCCACTTTGCAACACTGTCGATGACAAAACGCAATTGTGTAGTGGCAGTGACCATGAATAAACAAATGCAGAACAATCATAACACTATACATTTTTCAACACTGCGAAAGCATTTATCAACAAGCAGACGTCACAGACCAAAACTTGTCGCAGGCCCAGAGTAGCACGTTCGTAAAGACGTTGGCAGGCCACGGGCGCTTCCTACCCATACACAATATACACAGTAGGACTTAGCTCTACAGCAGACCAGGCGTCCGCGTGGTGTAGCGGAGCGTAGTCACACACACACACACAAACGCGCTCACCAATCAGGGGCGAACATAGGGACTTTGAGGAAACGGGACCTCCCCTTAACAACTTCTTTTTGCGACCCTAGTCCCGAAACAAATCATTCCAGGCGACTAGGACTTAGCCCTATAACGGACCAGAGTAGGTCGTGAAGCTTCGCTATCCCAAAGCGCGGATAGAAAACCAACATGGACCAAGGGAGGATGACAAGAGAACATGCTAACAGCGTCCCACTCTACTCCCTTCCCATAACCTTTTCACGTCCAGACATAAACAACGCAAACACATCTACACGACCATAAACAGCTACACTACACTACAAAGTATACATAAGGGTTGGTAAACTTCATGTGTTTACAGAAAGGGCATGCTACGCCCTGAGCCCCACCGCTATCACCTGAATGAGAGGGGTGCATCGGCCAACACCAACTAAGCGTAATGCACATCTCCATATGAGAGATGAGGCCATAAGTAATAAATACTAACCATTTTTTTTTAAATTTAAATCATCCCGCATGAGAGGGAAATATATTAGTATTATGCCTCAACCTACACCTATCCATACATGAGTGCAAGCGCCTCATATCCAGACGCATGCATGTATATCCCATCCATTCACCAGGGGATATTGATATCAGACCGGCATGGATTTTTATTTTATTTTTTGCAACCCCGGGAATTACCTGCCCCGTTCCACTCACTGTAGGAGCATCCCAGCACAAAAACCGGTTCCAGGCCGCCACTAACGCGGAATTCGGAAGTGCGCAACCTCCTCCTACCCTGCTTTAACCCACTCTACAGATAACTACCCCCAGATCACAATAACAGGGTACCTGACGCCACAGACCCTACTAACACCTCCATCAAGGTTAAAAAAGAGCATTATCGCTGGAGAAGCTGATATAGCACAGGTAGCCTAAAGTAGTCTACGTATGTAGAGGTTTTACCAGCCCACCACACTGGAAGTATTTTACATTTGACACTTTTTACACAGGTTACACCTATATTTAAAAAAAAAAAAAAAAGGGAATCTGAAACACCCTGGCTGATGATACCGGCGTTAGCCAAAGGTCAAAAGCACAACACTAGGAGCAGAGCTGGGGAAGGCGATGTGGACCCTTACCCCAGTCGGCTCATCAAATTACTGACGACTAGACCAAATAGACGAACCACGTAAGGTCAAAGCATTCGCGGCCTGGTCGGGCAAGCTCTGGAATCCTAGGTGCGCATAAACCGCCCCTGGGAGGAAGGGATGCTAAACCCACTTTGAGCCACGGTCGTCGAAGCCAAGACCTGCAGGGAGACTTTCTGAGAATGGCGGGAGAAATAGCTCACTCCGCGTCGGCCTCGGGAGCTATCCCTAGAGACGACCATATTATGACTAGACTGTTAGTTAAATTTACGTAAGTAGGACTTCCATGGCGGGGAGTCAGACTCCTATTCGTCAGGAGTGAAGCAGGATCCAAGGGTTCAGCAGGACCAATCCTAGATCCGACAAGTCCTTACCCCGCGAGGTGAAGGTGAAGACCACGACGGTAATCAATAATGCAGAATGAAATATGAATATATATATATGGAATGTACGCGCTCATTCGGTCCTGCGCCCACGTAAATGGACGACAACGGGTCGCCAGAGTTCTTAAATGAGTAGCATAGCGGGCACTCAAAAGGGTTCAGTGGGCCAACCCAGCAATGCCGATTAAGGCGAAGAGGACTCCCCGGACGCTCACTTCCCGGAGGACATATGAATACAAATATTGCGGCCGAAACAGGCGAAGAGGACTCCCCGGACGCTTTCTTCCCGGAGGATATTATGCCATGGGACCACACTGTCCAATGCCCACATAAATGACGACGCATCGGGCAGTCAGAGTGCATTAAGAGATGGGGCATTGCGCGCCCCTCACAGGAGCCAAGTGGGCGGCTCACCTACGACTAATCGGAACGGCAAAACGAGCACGACAAGGAAGTTACAGCGGGCGGAACGGTTAGCTTAGTGGCACCGTAAGCCGCCCGCGGATAGATTAATCCTAGTAATAGACGTCGACACTAGACTTAAGGGGACGGAATCTAGCGACCCTAGAGACAACCGGTGTTTCTGGGGCTCGTGCGGGTGGTGATCTGGGGATTTAATTGCCCCAGGCGATCGTCCTAGGCCAAATTTAGTTATAGACGGTTGCATTTGACACGCAACCTAGGATTAAGCAAATTTAATGAACACTGTTGCAATTCAGCACAGCATCTTTCGGCCATAGATTAAGGCAACCCTCTCGGCTTAGATGTAGTTTTTTTTTATATATATACCATAAGTAGAATAAGTGGTATAAGAGAACGCCGTTCGGCGCCTGATGACCCACAAATCCGTCATCAGGGTAAGTCCGATAATTCATGATAAGTTATTATAATGTAGCATAGTCTTACATTTAAGACAATTTTTTTTAATACATATATTGAGGTAAAATTTCGGCGCCTGGCGGCCCAAATTCGTTGCCAGGGTAAGCCCAATACTACAACACATTAGGAAATGACGTCACGGCACCATATAGGGTAAGCCCGGCCATATATCGAGTAATAATAACCATGCCATTCTTTTCACAGGTAAAAAGGGGCTTCAGACTGTGGCAACGCTGCCACAGGAAGCGGCATATGGAATAGGGAATTTCAATGTTTTGTTAACCTCTCCATTTTTTTTTGCAGGCATTGTCACCTAGAATATGACACGTGTAATTATGATTTTGCTGCCAGATAGCAGCAACATGCTATTTAATGCCCCCTTATTGTAGTATTATACCTGTGCATACTAACCTCCATTTAACATTCATTCTCACTTACACACTCACTACATTTTTTTTTACAGCTACACGTCAATAATCTGCACAGCGGGAATGATGCCTGTGGGGCATCAAGCTTGCTGGCAGATCTACATAAAACAAAAACACTTGAAGCGTCAAAATGCGACGCAGCTTACGGCGATGAGGGCGCAACCGGCATGTGGCGGCGACCCTCATGGCCAAGTGTGCAAGCATTCACCCACAGAGGATGCTTCACAGACTAGGTATTAAGAATACACTGCAAGCGGTACGACCACTCAACCGTGCCAAGAGGTGGCCGTATAGGATCAGCCGTGATACGGCAAGCGTACGTACAAACAGGTAGCGTGCACGCGAGGATCCAAATAAAAACTAGAATTATAAGGGTTTAGCGCGCTTAAGTAGACATAAGGTCATTGTAGTTCATAATTTTAAAGAGTAAACTACATACATATTCATGCGCCCACGGGCAATTATTCCAATGGAAATTCCTAAATGTCAGCATCGCAACATAATATTTTTGTCTGTTTATCAAGTTCACGTGTACACGATGTCTATATTTTTGTTTTGTTTTGTTTCGTTTGCTAAGGTAACACGTAACCAATGTCTGTGAATTGTTTTCTTTCATTTTTCTCTCTTCTAACTTCCCCATTTGTCAGGGTGTTCCGTTTTATCCCACACCAATAAATACATTTTAAATATTTCCTTTAAATTATACCCTGGAACACCCATTTTTTTCTATTCTCTCCTATCTTCTTTATTGCAGGGAGCACTTTTTCCCCAAGATAGGGCGGACGAGGCAATCATCCGTTCGGCCCTGGGTTTTTCCTCCCTGCACAACTATGTAACCATGTATAACCATGTTTTTTTTCTTTTTTATGCCGACAACGGCAATGGCGATTGTGCCTCAATAGCAATTATTTTCTTTATTCAACAATGTTAATGCACATTTCACCATGCAATGTAAAATTTATATACATATATATCTATGTACACCCCATAACCCTCCCCTCTGAACACGGGCTGACCGCACACCTACACTTCTGCACGACGACACCCGTTCCATACGACGACGCTTACGACGCCACCACCAGAAGAGACGAGGGGGATTCAAAAACTACTACGACAACATCCCAACCCCAAGTGCCCTTCCCGGTCGCGAGGACGCGACCAAATGGAGGAAGAGGCTTGTACAATACCCAAGGGGTATGCACCCCTTAGAGATCATCCCCCCCATCATCTGTCTAAATCTCATAAAAGGCAACCCTTTAAAAGCCTACCCAATATCCATCAATACTATAAGGGCAGCTGGCTACTCCATAAAGCAGCTCAACCCTTGCGTAATTATGACACACAGCGACATACTACAAACTGGTTCAACTATGCCACAACGCGCTGACAGAACAGAGGCTAAAGGTATAAAAGGTGCCTTAAGTGGGTCACGAGAATCTCTCCATCACCAGTGCTTCGACGAGACAGCCGGAGGCTAACGACAGTGTCAACCGAGGTGAGTCAGTCAGTCAGTGTTCAGAATCCTATTTTTGTAACCTAACACCCACAGTTTGTACTCACATTATAACATCACAAGATCCCTTAAAAGGGACTAACAGTTACTCATTGCTGACCAATAAACACTTGGTCAGTCTCTTACACTTGCATTACTGATCTACACTCTTCTTCACGTCCCCACGTCCTTCCTTACTCCCGTCACGGTCAGACGTGACACACCGTAGTAATAACGCCAACTCAGACGTCCTTGTATTCCTCACAGCGGCTCGCGTGCTCAAAGGAAGCGCGTGCCGAACCGCTGACACTAGCAAGGTGATTATATAATAAGTAGCCGGCTGGGCGACTAGTACACCGACCCGCGTGCTAAGGCTACATCCCTTAAACCACATTTACAGTCTTTATAGGAACGCCCCCTAGTTCCTAGCACACCACAACACACTACACTGGTCAGCTTGCCCTGTCAAGGGGAGCTACCCTTATTTAGGCACAAACTCATAAATTAGTACAGCAACTCTCCCTTTTAGATCCACCCCCAAATAAGGGATCTAAAACAATATTATATTTTCTAATAATCATATGTATTGAGAAAGAGCCTATGAAGTAGTTTAAACATTTCTAGTTTGGAACAGGAGATTTTCCGAAGGAGAGTGGTTAGCGCAAGCCCGCATTCAACCAACATGTCAGTTCTGGTTGAACAGTTGATATTTGCATTGCGCAAAGTATATTTTTCAGATAACACGGAGAGGCATGAAACGGGAAGCAAATGGTATTTGTATCAAATAGGATATTTTTGTATTTATATAAAATCATGACGTAAATACTCGAAAGTGAAATAAAGATTTTCATATGTATGGTAAATTCACGGGTTGAACTGAATGGTAAAATAAAATAAACTTGTAAGTTTATTAATCTTCCAGTGTTGATAACAAGCAGAGGCTTGATTTATTGTATAAATTTTGGGAAGAAAATTTATATGTGTGGAGTAGTTGAAATGCCATTCCCAGGTGCGCATGTTTAAGTCGCAGGAATGAAGAGGTTTTTTCGAGCATCAATCAAATAGCAGGTTCGATGGCTCAGGTTTATAGTAGGAGTGTTGGAACTACACATTTCGTCGGATGAATGACCCGAAGGTTATTTCTTAGAAACCATCAGTTCTTATTTCAACCTTGTTTACGGATTCCATTTAGACTTTGATTTTGCTAGAACCCGGATTTGTCATGATAGTAGTTTATTCTTCTTCAGAGGAAGACCTTTGCCGTTGTTGTTGTAATATTGTGTTCTTACACAAATAATAGAATGGGCCACTGCCAATTAAAAATAATTCTTTAACCACGAATAATTTGAAGGATATTTTCAATCCTAGTGCCATGAACTAAATGAATTCATTATAAAACTACAATTCTTATTTCCGCATTCTGTCGAAGAATTGCAAGTTGTGAAAGTTGCTAAAAATGGCCATGAATATAAATATTTTTATAATAATGTTCCCAAGTGGAAAATTGAATAGTTGAATGGCTCAACCATTTATTGATCAAGTTGATGTTTCAGAAATCATATATTTTGTTAGGAACTTGAATTTCATAATCGAGTCACTTCTCGAATGTTTAATGTCAGAAAAACAATTAATTGTTCTTGTGCTTCGCACAGTTCTTCGATGCTATGCTCAATGGTCAAATACTTTTCAGATGTTATTAATATGTATAAATAATTTGTGTTGCTTCTATGATAATAATATTTTCGACGATATGTATTTTTGAAATTGGAAAAATAAGTGAAAGTTTAGAATTCTATGAACATTTATTCTACGAGTGTTAATATCATGGAAATAGTCAAACAGTGATCTACGATATTTCCAGTATAGACAATTAACTTTGAACTGGAATTAAATATTAATAATTTTGGAACACAGTCCACAGGACTATTAATCGGACTTGTGTTTCCAAAAAGATTGTCAAATGTGTTTGGAAAATTTCTGTATATTGTGTGTAAATAAGAGTGTGGATCGCCACACGTGGATGATGCTGCTTTGAGCATCCTTGCAGTCAGATTTTAACTTCAAAATAAACTGAGATAATTTTACAGGATGTGTTACTCCCAATTGAATCTCCTTCTATCCTTATTGTTGCATTGAGCCAAAAATCAGCAAAGCATTTTTTTAATTTGATGTCGTTTTTGCGATTTGCTTTAACCCATCTGGCGCTCCGGGATATTTTGACTCTCGTGCTGACTGATTATTGGTAAAATGCATATGTGGTCGTGCGGACTCCGGTCTAAACGGGCACATAAAATAAGATAGAGAGAGAAATGGCTTCGAACGTGGGTCTCGATTTAGACATGGTCAATCGCATGCCGATTTGAAATTGTGATAATTTTTATAGAAATATTTTGGGAGTTGAGAGATGTCTGGTTTGGATGAATAAATTAGTAGGAAACCCAATTAGTGGGGAAAATTAAAAATTTAACTGGATTAATAATTAGAATGGGTTTGATTATTTTTGATAATGGCCTAACCATTAGGGCGTCAAGTAAATTCAGTAGTAAACGTTCGATGACTGGACATACACATTATTAGAATCCAGGTGGAGGATATTTGAGAACTTGCATATTTTTCTTGTGATATTGTGGTAAATGTAATTCGTAAAAGTAGAGAATTTTGTTTTTCCATCACGTCGACATTAGGACAAATCTCATTTTATTAGAGTGTTCCAATTAGCTATTCATATTTCGTGTTCTAGTTATAAGCTTGTGTTTGCCACTGTTGTATACCCCTAAGTTTTGAATAATAATTGAAAATTATGGAAGAAATGATGAGGATGATGAGGAGTTTGGAGGTGAGTTCAAAAGAGGCTGGACGGCGTGTAGCCGCTATTATGAAAGAAAATACAGAGGCTTTAGAAAAGAAACTTAAAGAAAATTCTGATTCTTTAGAAAGTAAACTTAAAGAAAATTCTGATTCTTTGGAAAATAAACTTAAAGAAAATTCTGATTCTTTGGAAAATAAACTTAAAGAAAATTCTGATTCTTTAGAAAGCATGTTAAAAGGTAACTTAAAAGAAAGTTTAGAGGATAAACTCAAAGAAAATTCCGATTTTTTAGAGAGCAGGTTAAAAGATAACTTAAAGGAATATTTAAATAGTAAATTTCATTCAATGGAAAGTAAATTTAAAGAGAATTCTGAAATTTTGAAAATGACACTTGAGAGTAAAATGAATAAATTATGCGAAAAAACACATGAGCTCGAAACTTCATTAGCTACTAACGCAAGTTTAATGGACGATAAATTTCGCGATGCCGATCTTCGATCCCAAAGCTTAGCTGATAGGATAGAACATGGTCTTAGGAAAGTTGGTGAAGACGTGGTCAACCTGGAAGTCAGAGTGAAGAAGGAGAGTAACGAGATGGGAATTCTAGTTGTTCAACGTTTAACGGAACAATTCAAAGAACTTGTCATGGGAGAAATAAGAGAAGGTGTGATTAATGAGTTACAAACTGAAATTAAAACCACAGTTGTCAATGAAATTAAAGACACACTCAAGCTGGAGAACCAAGAAGGAATCAAGGAGATTAGGGAATCTTTGTCATCCCATATTGAAGTAATTGCCAAAGATATCCAAGCAACTCAGAAGGACATATCAGATATGACAGGTTCATTAAAAAGTCATGAAGCTGTTATGAACCAGATATCCACTGATGTCAAGGAAAATTGTAAAGAAACTGAAGCAATTAAGAAGATGGCAGAAGAAAACCAGAAGGAACTTGAGGCTATGAAAACTCAAATCAAGGATGAGAAACAGTCTGATCATCTGTTGAAAATGCCAAATGTAAGGGAAAAGGAACATATACAGATAAATCTAGGAGCAGCTAGAGAGACTGATAGACAGGATGAGGTCAGGACAGTATTTCAATCCAACCCCATAACTGTATTTAAGAATATAGAAGATAAGCCTTCTAAATTTTCAGGGCGAGATTCTGTGACACCCGTGGAATTTTTGAGAGAAGCAGGGGATTACCTGAAAGATTCTAAGATCCCTAAAGAAAGACAGATCCGAGTGATAGGGAAGTTTTTGGAAGGTCCTGCACTTCTTTGGTTTAGAGCTTTTAGATCCACTCTAACCACTTTTGAGGAGTTTTCTCGTGGGCTATTGAAAAAGTTTTGGTCCCCGGAAACCCAACAGCAAGTTAGAGCAGAGTTATATTCGAAGAGATTCTCGACGTCACAACCTACTCGATACTCTACGTACTTTTCTGGACAGCTGTCTAAACTTCAACATTTAGATCCGCCGATGCCAGATAACGAGTTGATTACTGCATTGATACGTCAGTTTCCAGCAGACGTCCAGAGGACTTTGATCGCTGCTGATATCTACAATATGGAACAATTTGATGAAGTATTACAGAAGCTGGATCATACAAACGCTCAATTCTTCCATCAGAAGGGAGTAAAGAATAACAACGCTGTGTATGCTGTTATGGCTGATAGTTATTCTCAGACACCTCGAGAGATTCGAGAGGAGCGAGAAGAGTAAACGCCGAGGGAAGATCCAAATAAGAGAGGATGGAACCAGTACAGTAACAGATACAGTTACAAGCCATATGCGAGACCGGATGGTGGTAATCGATACAATACTCGATGGAGAAGACCACAGGATAATCAAGGAAGGTACCAAGAAAGAAGATATTGTGGTAGAAACAACTACAATAACAGAGGGAATGTAGATACTCGTCAGTCCAATGAAGAGTTCAACAAGGAGACGAGGAAAAATTTGGAAGCAAGACACCAGGATAACTTGCAGTTTTTGGAGCAGAGGCCCAACGAACCAGGTCCATCGGGAACACAACAATCCCGGGGGAATGGTAATGAAAAAAAAAACTTCGAATTTACAGTAGAAGATAGAATTTTGAACACTTTCACTTCCAGAATTATTAAATGGCAAGCAGAGGATGATGACTTAATTCAACAGAATGACGAACGAAAAGAAATGGGTACAAGAATTAGAATGCCGATCATATCATGCGAAGTATTCGGTATGCCTGTCGATACTTTGATCGATACTGGGGCTATGCTTTGTCTTGTGAGTGAGAAGCTTTATATTCTGCGGAAGCTCAAAGAGAATTTAGAGGAGATTCCAGTATCAGGAATTAAGATCCAAGGAATAATACCCAATAAAATATCTCTGTGCAAAACACAATTATACTTATGTATTACGATTGGAGGACATGATTTCCGACATGTGTTTGTGGTAATGAAGGACATGGCTTTTGACATGAATTTGGGAGCAGATTTCATTCAGAAGTATCAAGCAGTGATAGACATGAAGACAGAGACGATTAGATTCAAGAATACCGAAGAGATTAACTTCGAGGGAAAAGAAGAGGAAGACATCGAGGGAGATGCTCAATGGTCTCTGATTTTTCATGAAGCCGAAGGAAGAGAAGTCTACACTGAGAAGGAGTCCCCAGAGCTAGGGAAAATTTTCGAAGAGTATCACGATATTTTTGATATTAAACCTGGTGAAATTAAAGATTTTGAATATTGTGGATGTAAACAATAATGGAAGCTATGAAGTCGCCAATACACGAACTGGTAACATCGTGGGAACTTATAATGCATCGAATTTGAAGATTTATTATTCAAGAACCAGATGATTAAATGTGTAAATAGGAAAAATAAAAATTTTTCAATTTTTATTTTTTGCTAGGTGTGGGGTGGATGTGCCCAACTCTAGGAATGGGTATTCCAAGTTTCAGACACCTAGAGATCAAGGGAAAGGCTGTAGCCGCTTTTGAAAGTTGAGATATTTGAATATCGCGCTACATTGCTTCTCGAAGCATTTGGAAGGAATTTACCGATAGTTGGATGTCAAGTGACGTAGCGAGTAATAGCAGAGGTGGAGGCTATTTATTGATTAAATAGTTAACTATGGAGTAGAGACTTGAGACTGGGATCAGATTACTGGCACGGCCAAATGAAAGAGAACGCAATTAGTATCAAGTAAATCGGACCAGGGATTCAAGAGATATGAGGATTTCCAGATATCAGGTGATGACGCGTGACCCTGACAGTTTTGAATAAAAGCCAGCTGGCCGAAGCAACTTCAGCTCATTCTAACACAAGCACTTGGCGAGCAAGTTGCTGCGACGCTGAGCCAAGGCACATGGTTGCCAGATCTACGCAGAAGTTCTTTTCAAGTCGTGATAGTCACGAAAAGTGCTGCGCTACGAGTTGGAACTTAGTAAGTTTATGGCGAGGAGAATCACTGAGGTGATTGATTTTTCTACAGACATTGGTGGAAATATTTATATTTCTACAAGGACATATGCTAGACTTTGTCTAGAAATTAGTACTTTGTCACAGTCCAGTAATAACTTAATACTTGGATGTTTAAATCCATTTCAAGTCAGTTTTCATTATTTGTAACTAGTTAACCACTTCGATCTGTCAGTACACTGAAGACTAGTCTATAACGGTGGCGTTCATTAGTCTACGCAAGGGAAACTGCAAGTTGCTTAGCGCATGGCAGATGGTGATATAACAAACCATGCCCAGGGAACGATCTTCAGAACAGCCGTTAATTGCTTAGACTGTCAGTGTTTTTCTTGTACTGATAAGATTACAGTGAGTTATGTTACAACTGACATATTTAAGAAGAGATCACTTAGATCTGACTCTATTTAAACAAACTGTTATGGCTTTGATAGAAGCCCATATTAAAATGGAACCACAGTTTATTCAAACGTCAAAAGATACTACCACTATGTCTGACTAGACGAATTGTGGGTATATGATGGCGGCGGATACAAGGATTATACGTGCTTGTCCGATAGGGCATGTCTATGGATAAATCTGGTACAGACCAGGTTTACTACACTTCAAGACCATCAAGAAATGTAAGCCATATTTGAATTATATTATGCCTAGCTAATTGGAACAAACTATTTTTCTGCAGATGACCAACACATTGTTTTTCTTCGTATTTAAAGCTTGCAATGATTTACGCAAGACTTGTTAGAGTTATTCTGAGTATTTTCAGCACTCAGAACAGTTTAGGATCGATGACCGAGCATTTCGAGCATTTATTTGAATATTTCATATTTTTGGGAAATCACGGTAATCAGCCGATGTAACTGTAAAAGTTAATATTTATTTTTGTTGAGGAATGGATATTTTTTCCATATTCGAAGGTTCGAACATGTGGATTCTCACATAATGAGATGATAATTAAATATATAATAAATAATAATAATAATAATAATCCACTAATAATAATAATAATAATTTTCATAAGTTTTCTAAATAATTCTTGGATATTATATTTTCTAATAATCATATGTATTGAGAAAGAGCCTATGAAGTAGTTTAAACATTTCTAGTTTGGAACAGGAGATTTTCCGAAGGAGAGTGGTTAGCGCAAGCCCGCATTCAACCAACATGTCAGTTCTGGTTGAACAGTTGATATTTGCATTGAGCAAAGTATATTTTTCAGATAACACGGAGAGGCATGAAACGGGAAGCAAATGATATTTGTATCAAATAGGATATTTTTGTATTTATATAAAATCATGACGTAAATACTCGAAAGTGAAATAAAGATTTTCATATGTATGGTAAATTCACGGGTTGAACTGAATGGTAAAATAAAATAAACTTGTAAGTTTATTAATCTTCCAGTGTTGATAACAAGCAGAGGCTTGATTTATTGTATAAATTTTGGGAAGAAAATTTATATGTGTGGAGTAGTTGAAATGCCATTCCCAGGTGCGCATGTTTAAGTCGCAGGAATGAAGAGGTTTTTTCGAGCATCAATCAAATAGCAGGTTCGATGGCTCAGGTTTATAGTAGGAGTGTTGGAACTACACATTTCGTCGGATGAATGACCCGAAGGTTATTTCTTAGAAACCATCAGTTCTTATTTCAACCTTGTTTACGGATTCCATTTAGACTTTGATTTTGCTAGAACCCGGATTTGTCATGATAGTAGTTTATTCTTCTTCAGAGGAAGACCTTTGCCGTTGTTGTTGTAATATTGTGTTCTTACACAAATAATAGAATGGGCCACTGCCAATTAAAAATAATTCTTTTTAGCCACGAATAATTTGAAGGATATTTTCAATCCTAGTGCCATGAACTAAATGAATTCATTATAAAACTACAATTCTTATTTCCGCATTCTGTAGAAGAATTGCAAGTTGTGAAAGTTGCTAAAAATGGCCATGAATATAAATATTTTTATAATAATGTTCCCAAGTGGAAAATTGAATAGTTGAATGGTTCAACCATTTATTGATCAAGTTGATGATTCAGAAATCATATATTTTGTTAGGAACTTGAATTTCATAATCGAGTCACTTCTCGAATGTTTAATGTCAGAACAACAATTAATTGTTGTTGTGCTTCGCACAGTTCTTCGATGCTATGCTCAATGGTCAAATACTTTTCAGATGTTATTAATATGTATAAATAATTTGTATTGCTTCTATGATAATAATATTTTCGACGATATGTATTTTTGAAACTGGAAAAATAAGTGAAAGTTTAGAATTCTATGAACATTTATTCTACGAGTGTTAATATCATGTAAATAGTCAAACAGTGATCTACGATATTTCCAGTATAGACAATTAACTTTGAACTGGAATTAAATATTAATAATTTTGGAACACAGTCCACAGGACTATTAATCGGACTTGTGTTTCCAAAAAGATTGTCAAATGTGTTTGGAAAATTTCTGTATATTGTGTGTAAATAAGAGTGTGGATCGCCACACGTGGATGATGCTGCTTTGAGCATCCTTGCAGTCAGATTTTAACTTCAAAATAAACTGAGATAATTTTACAGGATGTGTTACTCCCAATTGAATCTCCTTCTATCCTTATTGTTGCATTGAGCCAAAAATCAGCAAAGCATTTTTTTAATTTGATGTCGTTTTTGCGATTTGCTTTAACCCATCTGGCGCTCCGGGATATTTTGACTCTCGTGCTGACTGATTATTGGTAAAATGCATATGTGGTCGTGCGGACTCCGGTCTAAACGGGCACAGTATAGGCCTACTCAGTCTGACACCGGACACAACTGATGTATACTCAGTCTGGCACCAGACGCAATTGATGTATACTCAGTCAGACACCGGACGAAACTGATGTATACTCTGTCTGGCACCGGATGCAACTGATGTATACTCACTCTGGCACCAGACGCAATTGATGTATACTTAGTCTGACACCAGACGCAACTGATGTATACTTAGTCTGACACCGGACGCAACTGATGTATACCGAGCCTGACATCGAGTGCAAATGATGTATACCGAGTCTGACACCAGGTGCAACTGACAGAGTCTGACTCTGGGTGTAGCTGATGTATACCGAGTTTGACTCCGGGTGCAACTGAAGTATACAGAGTCTTACTCTCGGTGCAACTGAAGTATGCCATGTCTGACTCCGGGTGTAACTGGTGTATACCGAGGTTGCCATCGGACGCAAATGATGTTTACCGAGTCTAACACTAGGTGAACTAATGTTTACCGAGGCTGACACCGGGTGCAGCTGACGAACTCCCTTGCCACACGAGGAAAGTACCAACAGGCAAGCATCAGCTGTTCCCGCTTCCTTCGTTCACATGTTCAATCAATATTTGCTCTTCACGCTTCACGAGTTTCTTTAGAGGCATTCGGAAACTCTTCCATCTCATTGGTTCTAGCCCATATAGCAGCTCGTAACAATGATATAAATCGACATTGAATATTATATATTCCCTTTCTTCGTTGTATATTCTTCTCCACATGTGCAGAAAATCAAACAGAGAGAAATTTGAATATTATAGGGATTCATCTTCCTCAATCTGCAAGTTCAATCCAAAGGTTTGTTGCTATCTATTTTGATGTTGCATTCACTACAACCATGACCGCATATTATTATTATTATTATTATTATTATTATTATTATTATTATTATCAATATTAATAATAATAATAATAATAATAACAATATCAAGAATCTCCAATCAAAACACATAGAAAAATATCAGCAAATATAGCGAGTTGGTCGGCCCAGTCAAAAAACAATGGCATGTCGAACGGATAAAGACCATACCTATCATTGTCTCAAGTACGGGCGTGATCCCAAGTACCTTGCTCCAAGGCCTGAAAGAGTTGGATCTGGATACGCAACCGTACAAACTAATGCAGAGGGCAGTAGTTCTCTCAACAACCCGAATCGTCCGGAAGTTCATGGGTAGCGACATTCCGGCTTAGAAGTTGCTGTTTCAGTAACTATACTTTAGTTCCCTGAAGCCCGTATGGTTATGTTGTAATGTACCAGCAATGTACTGTATAAAACAATAATAATAATAATAATAATAATAATAATAATAATAATAATAATAATAATAATAATAATAATAATAATAATGTATTTCTATCTCCCTTATTATTTGTGTTTGTAAGAAATGAAACGAGTATCTATGTGGTAGTGTCAAATGCGGCTTTTCAACTTCTATGTCGTGGTGTGTACATGACGTGTATGTCCATGACTTCAGTAATTTGATTTTTTCTTTCCGTATTGAGTATTATATCAACTACAGCAGTATACATATCCACTTTTTAATACAAGTTATATGTTGGTCTCACAGGTACATGTTACGGCACGTGTGCCTGGCCTGGCCTGGCCTGACCCATGCATTCTAATGTAGCCTGTCAGCCCGAAGGCCTTGACAGCTCTATCCAATGGTTTCGACCAACTGCAACTGTGTTAGGGTGATTGGGTGATTACAATGATATCTTTATTGGCCAGAATATGACCTAGTTCAGGAAGTACAGAAGATAGAAGAGAGTAAAGATAAGTAGTTCTGAGAGAGTCAGAAGTTAAGTGTGAAATTGAAATTAATAGTTCTTAAGAGAAGAAAAGGTGTGCTATAGTAGCAGGTTTGATATGAAGAGGAAAATCATTCTATAAGAATGTGGGGGCGCTTATGACGGCTCCCCCTGGCTTGGTAATCACCCAATCTGTTAATGAGAGGGTTTGTACATAGTGTAGCTGTTTCATAGAGTCTAACTGCCTGTCGATGAATTCTTTCATTGATGGTCGATAGACCGTATTCTTTATGTAATTGAGCGTTGCGCACCTACCATGGGGCGCCCGATATTGTGCGCAGCGCTTTGTTCTGGACGACCTGAAGTTTATTGATGGTGGAGGGGGCAGCAAAGCCCCACGCAGGACTGGCATATTCCATAACAGGCCGCACAATGGTGCTATGTGTCAGTAGTCTGCTCCTGTCATCTAGTGCACTCTGAGACTTCATGAGAGGCCAGAGTTGCGCTTGGATCGCTTTCGCTTGGTTTGCACGCTGAGTGACCTCCTGTAGAAAAGTAAGGCCTCGATCAAGCGTGATTCCCAGATACTTTGTAGCTGGCTGCCATCTGATTACATCGCCTAAGAAATTAAGGTCCTGGACTTCTGTATGTTTGCGCTTTTTGGTAAACAGAGTGGCAGCACCTTTACCGACATTCATTTTGACTCTCCAATCCCTAAGCCAGGGGTGTAGGGTGTCTAAGGCGACTTGGAGGTTAGTTGCAACTCTATGTCCTCTCCAGGAGGTGGAAGAGATGGCAGTATCATCTGCGTATAAGTGGAGACTGGTAGCGTCTGTTTTGGGGATATCAGAGAGGTAAACATTGAAGAGGGCGGGGGCTATGACACTACCTTGCGGTACACCGGCTTTGATCTTCCTCAGTGAGGATTGGGCGTCAACCACTTGGACATAGAATTGCCTTTTCCTAAGATAGGAGTTGTTGACCTTAAGTAAGTGTTCTGGGAACCCTTTGTGCTTCATTTTGTACAGTAAACCACTGTGCCAAACTTTATCAAAAGCACGACTGATGTCTAGGAAGCAGACTCCTGTCATACGTCTTTCGTTAAAAGCGCGCGTGATGATCTCGACGATTCTAAGAAGTTGCTGTACTGTGGAATGGCCTTTGCGGAATCCGAACTGCTCATCATTGATTATCTCTGAGATGTGAGTGTTAAGTCTGGAAAGTAGGGTCATCTCGAAGAGTTTTGAGATGACTGAGAGTAAGCTGATTGGTCTGTAGTTCTGTGGGAAAGTGGCGTCTGTATTTGGTTTATGAATCATTATGACTTTGGCTACTTTCCAGCTGACGGAAAGTACCCGAATCGGTAGATGGCATTGAATATTTTTGTAAGACAAGTTAATGCATTCTTGCTTAGGTTCTTAAGGTAGGAAGCTGCGATTTCATCAGGGCCAGAGGCCTTACGGGTCTTCAGCTTCTTTATAAGGTTGAGCAGCTTTGACGGCGAGACAAATCTAAAGCCCTGGGGGAGCTCTCCCGAAAACCCACCACGAAGTCGGACTATTAGTTATACCATTGCGTAATTACGGTCAAATGGGACCCAAGTAAAAACCAAGATGTTTAGTTCAAATAACATTTTGAATTCTCACACATTAGGCTGCTAAAAACGTTATAAAATAAAAATGTATCGCATTATCAACTTATCGTATTTCATATTCGATGTGTATAGAATGCCAACAGAAGGCTAACCAAAGGAGTCCCACATAGACCAGTCATGACATCTGGCGGAGATGTTTCGAATAAGATAATCCTAATAGGGCGAGTGCATTCTAGCGGACATAATAAGAAACGTTTTAATTACAGCTGATCCAACGCCCAGGCCTGTGCGTAGTTCATATCCAGTTGGCGGTGTTTGTCACCCTCATAGTTCATCTGGTTTCTGTTAGATGTCTCTCGTGCATATCCGGTGGTGAATGTTGATTTAATAAAATATATATATTTCCATTGTAATATGCACAATATAATGCATCATTTTATAACGTCTGAGAAATTACAAAACTATAAATATAAAAGAATAAAAGAGCAACTCTGATAGGTTTTGAACGCCGGCCAAACGGGTGAGAGACTAACGCTAAATAGCACACAGCCAAACATGTCCACCAACATTTATCACTATCAATTGTCTTTCATACAACGTCTTAGCAAATAATGATTTGGACTAAAGTATTTCTTCAGTGGTGAATATTCTTGTTATAAGGCATTTCATACAAAGTTTATATTAATTCTATCAGTAAGCTATATTGCATGCAACATACTCCAATTAATGAAATATAGGTCAGAACGAGAGATCAGCTGCCATCTTGTCTTGCGACCGAGACGGCTCAGCTTTATAAAGTCACTTCTGAAGTATAGTATTATAATATAAACTTTAATTTCGAACGGGCTACGTCATTTAGAACAGTTTAAACCATTCTCAGTTCGATAATCGGAACTGGTGGTTCCCAAGTCATGGATTATAAAGCTTGCATAATTCACACGGCCACCATCCTAAAATGGTACGACTGATGACTTTGTAGTTTGGGCGAAAGACGCGTCTCATACGAAGGTATGTTTCTACCAAATTTAGTAGAGATCCGATGAATAGTTTGGAAGTGTTGACGATTTGAGTGGCCACCATTAAGTTTTGGTTAAGATGGTGGCAATATAAAACATGACAATGAGGTGCCCTTTGCTAGTGCTACCCCTGTACCAAATTTCGTTCAATTCGGTTTCATCCTATTTCAATTGATAGGGGGGGGGGGCGGGGGGACGTACACGGACATACACACACACAAACTCACACACAGACAGACACACAATTTTTTGGCCCTGTGTAGATCTCATAAGTCTACTTTAAGTTTTTGCAAAAATTGAAAGTAGGATAATAAAGGCTGAAGAAGGCACACGTGCCGAAACATGTACATGTGAAATCAAAAATATAACTTGTATTGAAAAGTGGATATGTATAGTCTATTAGTTGATGTGTACACGAAGCACAAGCCATCAAGATGTTATACTGAGAGTTCGTGATAAATCCAATTCGAGGAAGCCCCACAGTGATCCTTACTGATTGTGAGACTATGTTCTTGAGGCACTGCAAATACTCACCCTATTAGGTGTACGTTTGCCAGGAGGAGATGAGGTGACTGTTTACGGTAGCAAAGTTGGAATGATCATCGGGACAGAAGTCCGAAGGGCCCAGGTTAGTGCCATAGTCTCATTTTAATTCTATGTTTAACGTCTTGATGGCATGCACAGATTTTTTCTTTTCTAGCATATGGCTTTTAGTGCCAGAAGTGTCCGAGGACATATTCGGTTCGCCAGAGTTTGTAACTGCTTCTATGTGGACACCCATTGGGTGAGCTACTAGTAACGTCGAGTGTGGCGTGTTGTCTGGGGAGGAAAGTGTGAATGTAAGGACGAGGAATTAGAAGGTAGTAGATATGGCCTACAGTTAGGGACCAACGCCAGCATTTGCCTGGAAGGAAGATGGGAAACCACAGAAGACCATCTTCAAGGTTGCCGGCGGGGGGATTCGAACCTCCTCGCCTCCCGGATGTGAGCGACTGCCTGCAGCCACGCCGTAACGACCACGGTTAACTCACCCGGTGGCATGCACAGTACCTCATGTACACAGCACAGCCTTATAGCTGAATAGTCGCATTTGAAATGCAAACGATTGTGAAAAATACAAATATGTGGCAATGAGTTTTTACGAATGGGTGCCCTGTTAGAAGGTATAGACATTTATATAATTTGAAACTGAGGGAACAATTTTAGGGACTACCAATGGTGGAGGTTGAACCCACTTTTCTCTCAAGTCTGGCTACATCATATCGCCTTGCCTTCTACAACAGTGCATATTAGTATTAACATTAGGGGCAGATGACCTCGTAATTACGCCCCTTAAAACAACAATAACTAACTAACGAACTAGTATTATCATTCTGTATTTATTAATGTGTTCACCATGTCATTGGGTACAATTCACCATTTCAACGACATTTGTTGCAAGATGGAGTGGAGTTCTCTATATTGGTTGATTGAGGAACGAACGAACTATGGAGCAGGTCTCTAAAATTACTGCCTTCTGCATACTGGAATAAAGATTATGGTGGAGCCCCAGTTTATTGAGGTTGTCCCTCAGCGACTTCGGTATGATCCCTGTGGAAGAGATTATGATAGGTAATAAAGTCAACCCCTGGCACTATCCAGCCCATGACGGGCTAAGGCCGACCAAGCGACCGCTGCCCAGCCATTTGGCCTGCAGATATTGGGGTGACGCGTGATCAGCGCGTCGGGTCCCCTCGGCCGTTAATCTTGGTATTCGTGATCGGGGCGCTGTCTCACTGTCAGACAGCTACTCAATTGTCCTCACGAGGCTGAGTGCACCCCGTTCCAATCCTCACGTCAGTTTTAAAATCCCTGACGGAGCCGGGGATCGAACCCGGGGCCTCCGGGTGAGAGGCAGGCGCGTTATGATAGGTAATAGAGTAACATATTCCTGTCGCTGCTACAGTCACATTGGTTATAGGTTATCAGTCAAATCCAATACCCCCCAGGGGCTCACATCTAGTGGGACGTGAGTTGGCGACCACGGGACCCCAGCTGAGTCCGGCATTGCTTCCACTTACTTGTGCCGGGCTCTTCTCCGTCTTCTTTCCTGTCGACCTCACTTGGTCAACTCTTGTTCTCTTCCAACCTTGACGGTATTAGGATATCCGAGGCCTAGGGAGTCTCTTCCTTGTCCGCCTTAATTGGCCCTTGTCTCATCTTTTCTTATAACCTCCTTCTTCAGTCTTCTTTTTCTTTTCACGTTATCTCCTGCCTTCTGTTCAAGCCCTCAAGAAGGCAGATTGTATGTAGCCCCACCACTTCTGGTGCACCCTGGATATTGCTACACCCCCAGGGGCTCACGGCTGGTGAGTTTGGGAGTTGGCGAACCCGGGGGATTCCTGAGCTGGGTCCGGTTTTCCCCTTTTTATCCATTACCTCTGGGGCGGATCCTCTCCTCTTTCACTTTCCTATCTGCCTTTCATGGCTCTCCTTCCTTCTAAGTCCCTCAATCCGCTTTCTTCGAGGGTCGCGAGCATTTCTTTTCCTCCTGTCCTTTATTTGCCTAATTATCCTATTGTTTTCCGTTCCTTCTTCTAGTATATAAGTTAGTAGATTTAGTTATAGTTTCCATTTCATTATCATTTTCGCGATCATCCAAACCAATAGGGGCCGATAACCTAGATGTTCGGCCCCTTAAAACAACAATTATCATCATCATCATCATCATCGTCATCAAATTCTACTGTATACACACCCACGAATTGACAACCGCAATACAAACTTTCTGTGTCAATGCTACGTGGAATATTTCCCACAACTAAGAGTTAAGTGGTATGCATCACTGTTGCACTCATGGGGTTACTCTATTCCTTTAACTTCACCATCACACACTGAACTTGGTTCCCACTTTAGTATTTCTGTGACCCCGATACGTGAGGTGTATTCCCGAGTACATACGTGCGCAGACTTAAAAAATACATATATATAACGACATTTGAACATGCATCTCCTGCCTATTCCACTTTGCATTAGAGACTTGTTTCCTCGATTATATTATTTTTACTACCTCTCTGGCACCGTAGCAAAATTTTAAATTGTCCAACAGAAAGTTAGTTCACTATTCGATGTCCAGTAAAATGAGAATATATCGGCATGACAATACTACACCTGTTGTGTAGGATCACACTTGTAACTTACGTTGTGCATAAGTATTATAACCGGCCACCGTGGCCGAGAGCACTAACGTGCTAGCTCGTGCCTCACTGGCATCGGGAGAGCGTGGGTTTGAATCCCACCTCGGTAGTGCAGAAAATGGTTTACTTGGATTCCCATTTTAACCACCAGGCAAATGCCGGGACGGTTCCTTTCAACAGGTCCACGGCCGTCTTCCTACCAAATTCCCTTTCTGACCCTTGCTTAATTAGACCTAAGTTAGCGGTCACCTGTGCGATTGGCCTGTCACTATCCCCAGTTGTATCTGCTGGCAAAGGGTGTTCAGCTCCTTGCGACGCTAGAGGAATTATCCCACGCAGAGTCAGTGGGTGAAGCCGAACTAGGAGGATAAGCGATTATAAATACATAGGTGTTATATACATATCCACTCCACTTAAATTAAGCGTAAGTGAACATGATCTGATGATGTTCATATAACGAACGGTACTAGTCATCCCCCCCCAATTTTGTGACAAGTGTTTTATTATGTGTATATATAAGTCATTTATTTTATTTCAGGCACTAGGAAAATGTGATTCCCCGTCGAATCTAATTTGGACACACTCGTGTTGATCGACTGAAAGGCTATAATCATAGAGTGTGACCGCAAATTCCCTCCGCAGCGCCGAGCTATGCGGGTCTTGCCTTGTGGGACGTGTTAGGTTGGCAGTACATTCATGTCGCTGTATACGTTCTTGTCAAGTTCTTGTGTAAGCTGAGTGTAGTGGGAATGCTTACTATTGAAGAGCGTGTGTTTTTAGTGGACGAGGCTTTCCGTAGTAGTGGAAACTTTACGGAGCATGTGAGGCGGCAATTTAGTTTACGTTTTCCTGCTTCGAAGTGTTCACATAGTGGCACTGTACGCAACTTACAGCCTCAACACTGTCATGCACAGGCACTCACTGACAGCAATAATGAACCGGGATTACACACCCTACCACAAGAGTTGAAGATTAACAGGGAACAAGCGCTGCGGTGAGACTGCGTAAACTGCGACATGAATGTACTGCCAACACAACACGTCCCGAAAGGCGAGACCCGCGTTACTCGCCTCTGCGGAGAGAATTTGCGGCCACACTGTAGATTACTTAGGCAGGACTGGAAAATAGCTTCTAATATTTCAACAATGTAGGATCACCTCGCGATGTAGTGTCTAGCAATCATAGCTGTTACCGTGGACCAGGTTCGAATCCCAGCTCTTCCTAGAAATTTAATTCTGTTCTGAGGGCTGGAACGGGGTACAGTTTACTGAACAACAAAGCAGATATAGGTTCAGTTCCTACCTTGGTTGGTTGGTTCCCCAGTTTAGGGGCTGCGACAACGCGGTCATGTAGCCCCGTGTACTTTGGATGTGTGTAGAATCTGTCTGATAACCGGTGTTAATTGTGATGACTGTATTAGTGTGTGTTATCTGAATCTTAATTCATGTAAGGACTGCAGACTTTTATTTTTCAAGTAGGTCCTACTTTTTCCGCCTAACACTACCGGCAACGACTACTAGTCCAGAACTTGGCTGCTAGACGCCACCGCAGTCTGCTACTGGTGACGAACGTAGGAAGCTGAGCGTTGTTTACATTTTTAACCTAATTTAGCTTCACACAGGTGCAATTAGTGGAAGCTTCTTTAACATGCCATAAATCTACGACATGGGACCGCCGGCTTTTCTTCCCCTCCGAAGGAAGGCATACTCTAGGATTGTTCCTACCTCAGTCATCCTGGAAGTGGTTTTCCGTGGTATCCCACTTCTACTCCAGGCAAATGACGGTATGGTTACTAACTTAAGGCCACGTCCGCTTCCTTCCCAATCCTCAACTGCATTAAAAATACACACACTATTACAGACACCACAATAACACAGGCTATCAAAAACTTCTACACACACCCAAGTACACGGGGATATATGACCATGATATCACAAAGCACCTAAATGAATTATTAACAAGATAAGTAAATTTCCAATTACTTTTGTTCTATACATGTTCTAAATTATACAAATCGTTTAGAAGAAAGAAGCGAAAATCCTCTTGCTCCTTAAGGGCAGATGACCTCACTGTTTCGTCCCTTAAGGTAACAATCATCATAATTATCATTATTATTATTATTATTGTTCTCTCGCCTCTTGGTATTGTACAACAAAAAGTTCCGAGACGAACTAAAGAGCCTACTTTTCTTAAAATTTAAAATTCATGCCAATGATTAATCCATATGGACCTAGGCTATCTATAATAATGACGAAATAAAGTTGGTAATATAGAAATTTCTAATTAGTTCGAAATATACCTGGCATTATGTAGCCTGATAGAGCACTACAGTTGGCAGTCCTGGTGACTGAATATATTCTTAGTTCCATCTCTTAAGGTACAGAATACAAAATTTGGTTGAAGTCCAATGGATAGCATGGACTTTACATGCAGTTAAACATTGGACTTAATGCAGCGTGCGTAAAATGATGTTGGCAACAATGTCATGCATGTGTTGGTCAGAAATATTTTGAAATATTATCATCTATTGTTGTGCCAATTTTGGATGAAATCCATTCGTTAGTATAGTAGTTACTGGTATTTTAAAATTGGACCTATCAGCAGGCTTAGAATGGTGTTGGTAGCACTGACATACATTAGTTGCTCCAAATTAATCTAGAATGGCAGGTACTATACGTGTGCAAGGTTTAGAGCTGTTGGCTTGCATACTTTCTGATAGTCTATATTGATATTAGGGTAAAAAATATAAACAGCATTTATTAACAGTTGGCAGCCCTGATTGCTCTTAACAATACGCATAGTCATATATGTTATGGTACACATAGCACATACGAAATTTGGTTGAAATCCAATTGATGGTATAGAAGTAACATGTATTTAAAAATTAGTCCTATCAGCAGGCTTAGAATCATGTTGGTAGCACTGACATACATTAGTTGCTCCAAATTAATCTAGAATGGCAGGCACTATACGTGTGCGAAGGTTAAGGCTGTTGGCCCGTATACTTTCTGATATATTGGTATTTGGATAAAAAATAGAGAGAGCATATATTGACAGTTGGCAGCCGTGGTGGTCCTTAAGAATATGCTCAATCATATCAGTTTATGTACACATAGTACATACGAAATTTGCTTGAAATCCAATTGATAGTGTAGGAGTTATATGCATTTAAACATTGGACCTATCAGTAGGCTTAGAATGATTTTGGCAACACTGTCATGTATGGCCTCCTTAAAATTAAACTGAAGTATTATTATCTATATATGTGCCAATTTTTGATTAGTTCCCATGTATATATTCCAAGATATCCAACATGGAGCTGAAATCTCAATTATGATTTTTCAGGAGTTGGTAGCACTGACATCATTTTCAAGTATGACGTTGAGATGTCCCGATATAGCTCTTTACTCATACCTAATTTGGATTCGATTGATGCTTCCGTTTAGGAGTTGATAGGGGGACACACACACATACACACACACACACACACAGACGGACAGACAGACAGACAGAAGGACAGACAGACAGATAGACAGACATTTTCCCGGATTGATCTCATAAGACTACTTTTTCCTCATTTTTGTAAAATGTGAAAAGTAGGCTAAAAATGTTCAGCCTAGTTTAGTTTGAGAAATGTCTTCTAATTAAGTACCATACAATTCACTCCATTAGATTTTTCCACCAACCATACCATTAGAGTTTTCCACAGCCAGACAGCCAGAAAACAGGCAGGCGAACGGACAATGCGTTGCTATACCAAACATGTTGTCTGTTTCTTTGTAGACGTAGTGTCTGTAAGACTACAGAATGTGCTGTAAATGTCACCATCGAGGTCAGGGCAATTTAACAACCAGGAGAGCACGCTGCACTGCTACATGAAGCACTTCCATGCTTTACACCCCTCTTGATACTTCACTCTTCATATTCCAACGGAGGCAGTGCACGATCAATGTCTTGTGGAAAATAATCGGAACATCATTCCTACCAAATTTGATTCACGTACAATTGCCTAGGGGGTGGGTTTAATAGGGGAACTACTGTTTCTAGAATACCGATCAGTGCAGAGAGAATTGCTGGATGTTTGATGTGAAAGGTACACTGTGATTGAGTGGTTCCATCTAACAAGCGAGATCTCGCTCCAGTGTATATGTGTCCCTAGAGGCTGAGTGAGCCCTACACCGAAACATTTCACAGCCGGGGACACCGATGCGTGGGTAACCGACATCAATTATCTTCATGACGTCAAGTAACCGGGTGAGTTAGCCGAGGCCGTTACGGCATGACTGTTGGCAGTCGCTCACATCCGGGAGGCGAGGAGGTTCGAATCCCCCCGCCGGCAACCTTGAAGATGGTCTTCTGTGGTTTCCCATCTTCCTTCCAGGCAAATGCCGGGGTTGGTCCCTAACTATAGGCCACAGCCGCCACCTTCCAACTCCTCGACCTTCCCTTCCAACTTTCCTCCCCAACGGTACTTGTAGCTCACCCATTGGGTGTCCGTCTCGAAGCAGCTACAAAACTGGCGAGCCGAACATGTCCTCGGACACTCCCGGCACTAAAAAAAAGCCATACTCAAAAAAAAAAAAAAAAAAAAAAAAAAGACGTCAAGTCTCCACGGGGGTGAAAAATTCGAGCCCCTCGCTAAGAAGGTTTCCGATACATAGCTTGAAGCGTGGAACTCTTTAAAATAATGTAAAAATGTGTCTATAATATTGAACGTGGTGTAAAAAACGAGTTAAGATCAATTACAGCAGCCGAGTGAGCTGAGCCATAGCTAACTAAAGAACTGGAAGTTTGAGCGTTCGGAGATTCAAATTGCGAGTTGCCATACTGTGGACGATTTCAACCTGAATTTTTCCACATTAACTTGGAGAAAATATTAAGGCTTATAGTTTATTTTCTCACCAGCATACTTCGTAACCGAGTAGTAATGGTATGCTCCACGTCTGGATGGTCAAAGTAGCTGGCGTTTGGTGATCAGAGGGTCGAATCTTGGCATTGACTATGGTGATCAAAAACGTGCTTCTCCTCCGAAGCCAATGATGGGGTAGTACCTTTTTTAATCCCAGGGCATCAACTTAATCCTAGACCCCAATAATGCTGTTAGACGCACTGCTAGAATCATCAAAATAACACAGGTTCCATCCAAATTCAAGGGGCTTTGACCACGATGTCGCATGCCCTTAAATTTATCTAGATTGGATTAGTTTGCAATTATCGTGTTGAAACCCAGTTTTCAGTGTTGCCTTAATAATCAAACTTTAATGTCTTTCTGTCGGTCAACACAATTGTACCCCATTTCAATGGAGGGATCCATAATCCTGAAAAAGAAATTACAGGAGATTAATCACTCTAACAGCTAAGTGCGCAATCCACAATAACTTTGCAATTTATAAACAAACAAATAATCACACCAAGGAAGCAAACTCGAAGGTTAATTACTACTATCAGTATTCAGTATGCTATCAGTATGCTAGTCGACCGTCACTGCTCTAAGAGGGAAGTTGATACTACTCGCAGCTACAACACGGAATACATCCAGCCTGCACTATACAGTACAACCATAGTCGACTTTTACAACCATATAGTCTCTCCAAACAGACAAATTCCGCATTTCTATCACCATTTTAGCATTCCACCTAACAGCATATATGCTGTAACTAGCATACACTGACAAGTTGTATTACCAATACTGCAACTAAATAATTGTATATATTGTAAATATTTTTACCTGTATTTTAAAACATAGATTTTACAGCCTAAGTGTAATGGATCTGATGATGATCGCTTGACGATCGAAACTGGTCATCCTAGTGTATTTATAATCTCATATAATTTGTTCAGGATTAGGGCATAACCCAGCTCTTTTGGAGCATTCGTGTTGACCGACTGAAAAGCACCAAACTTTTGTTTACTAAGGCAACACTGAACAAGTAGTTCCGTGAAGAACTATACAGCCTATTTCCATATATCCTACTTATGTTAACTGCCACTATCAACATACAAAATTTCAGTTTGATTGCTGTAATAGATTCGTAGATATTGAGAATCGACTAAATATTTCGGATGGTCGCCATGTTGGATTTTATATATGTAGGTCCTAGAGTTATGTACTGTTACATGAGGATTATTGTGTACGTGTAGCATTGAAACTTCCATCGCATGATTAGGACACAAGAAATAAAAGCGGGATTTTAAAATTTCTCTCAGCCGCCATTTTGTGGTTATGGAAACAATTGAAATGAATTAGATGCCAGTGGATTAACATTCGTATAAGGATTTACTGTACCAAGTTTCACTGCACTCGGATGGTTATATTGAGAGAAACGTCCATGTCAATATTTATACTTCGCGTCGCCGCCATATTGGATTTGTGATCACCAGGTTATTTAAAGTCCTATAGGTGAACTTAAGTTCATAGCCACTATGAACATAAAAAAATCAGTTTGATTGCTATAATAGATTCGTAGATATTCAGAGCCGTCTAAATATTTCGGATGGTCGCCATGTTGAATTGTTAAATGTATAGGCCATAGAGTCATGTACCATTAAAGGAAAATTATTGCGTAGGTTCATTATTCAAACTTTCACTTCGATCGCATCGTTACGACACAAGAAATAAAAACTTAATTTTAAAATTCGCACAGCCGCCATCTTGAGGTTATGTAAACAATTGAACTAAAACAGATACCAGTGCATTACAAAGTGTATAAACATTTCCTGTACCAGATTTCATTGCGTTTGGAACATTAAATCGCGAGAAAGGTCTATTTAAAATATTCAAATTCGCTTGGCCGCCATGTTCGTTTTGTAGTTAACCGGTTTCTGAAAGTCCTATAGATGAACTTCCAGTAGTACACTTTATCTCCGTACAAATTCCAGGATGATACCTCTAAAAGTTTCAGAGATATAGAATGCCGGTGAAATGTTTCGCACATCCGCCATCTTGTGGTTATGTGAACAATTGAACGAACTTAGATATCGGTGCATTGCAATGTGTATAAACATATACTGTACCAAGTTTTATTGCGTTTGGTTGGTTAAATCGCGAGAAACGTCTATTTAAAAGTCGCAAATTCGCGTGGCCGCCATGTTGGTTTTGTAGTTACCAGTTTTTCAAAGGTCACTTAGGTGAACTTCTAGTAGTTCCCTTTATCACCGTAATAAATCCCAGGCTGATATCGGTAATAGTTTCGGAGATATTGAATGCTGGTGAAATATGTTGGTTTGGTGAAACATATTAAAATGTTAAATGCACGGTCGAGGTTTGATGGGGTAGTAGTATGTGCTTACCGAGTTTTATTGAATGTTGGATTGGTGAGACGTAACAAAATTTGAAGGGCACGGTCGGGGTCGCCCGGAATAGTGCTATGAACTTTCCGAGTTTCATTGAAATCGCTCCAGCCGTTTTAAAGTTATAAGGGACACACACACACACCTCTCTCTCTCTCTCTCTCACACACACACACACACACACGGACAAAAGGTGATCTCATAAGCCTATTTTTTCAAAATTGAAAATAGGCTAAAAATGGCTTCAAACCCCACAATGTACTGTCAGTATCTCAACAAGAAGTCACATATCTTGACTAGTTGTGCAAGTTTAAATGCTACTGCAACTGAATAAGTGTATATATTGTAAATATCATAGCCCATACCTGTAGGCATAGATTTAGTAGCCTAAATGTAAAGGATCTGATGATGATCGCTTGTAGATCGTAACTGTTCATCCAAAGCTAAATTTTTTTCAGGATTAGGGAACCATCCATTTCAATTTGGTACAATCATGTTGACCGACAGAAAAACATTAAATTTCAATTAGTTTGGAATGTCGGGACTCGACTACCAATCCCAGACTCTATAGACTATCCCGTTATTCACACTTCCCCCACGATAGGCTAAGGCCGTCCAAGACGACAAAGCAATCTGGAAGCACCATTTCCCATCACCTGTGAAATAAAATAAATTATAACTAAATAACTCCCTTCATTATCTTACGAACTAATCTGGAATAACGCTCACACTCATAATCAAACTCAGAAGATACCTAGAATTTGGAGAATTTCCTTTCAACTAGTAGACCGAGTATTACCAAATAGCGGGAATAGTAAAAGTAATGTGTGTTATGCATTTTGATATGACATGATGTGGCCATTGAAAAGTATGAAATAGTCTAAGGTGTTATTGCAGTTTTGAAAATTTAATAACAAAAATTCTAATAAATTTTCCCAAACGTACGCCATTTTTATATCGAGCATTAGTTGAGTGTACTTTAGTTAGTATTTCCGACGCTCAACATTAAATTTTACGATGCATTCAATAGTTCTAAACTGTGACCAAATTTATGATTAGTGGGCAGTTTTTTTTAACCTATGCGTCGGGAAACACTCACCGACCCACGACGCGGCTCCATTCTGAAATACTAGATAATAAACTAGATACCGGCCGTGAAAGCTCACGATCTAAATGTTTAGTGTGCGCCTACACAATTTTACCAATTAGTGACGTGTTGGTTAGTTCTGAATTGCTGGCCCCATGGAGTTGGGGTAGTACGTCTGCCTTCTTTCCTGGTTCCGTCAGGAATTTTAGAAACTGACGTGTGGGCTGGAACGGGCTGAAATCAGCCTCGTGAGGACAATTGTGTAGCTGTCTGACAGTTACACAATTGTAACTTGGAGACCAAGATTAACGACCGACGAGACCCGACACGCTATCCACACGCCACCCCATAATCTGCAGGTCAAATGGCTGGGCAGCGGTCTAGTTCTGGTGACTTTTCTTTTAATTTACAAGAGAATCTTAGTTTTATATGGTTAAGCTTGGGAGGACGATATTTCTCCCTTTAGTGACAGTGAAAATAATCAAATATTTACGACAGAGTTATTAATATTGTATATTTTGCTAAAAGTTTGCTTAACTAAAGAATGGGAATATGTTTCATCCACAATCCCTTAGTTTTGTGGTCAGTGGTTGGTGTACACTGATCTTAACACCGTTGAAATGATCACTACCTATTCTTATAGAGAGATAACTAGGGCCATGGAATCGTCGGATAGTTTTGTATAAGTAATCGGAATAAATGTGATGATTTTCCGTGAGGCTGTTATGTGGTTTTATTCCTACCTGTGGTTAGGAGTATTATTAGCCTACTTTCGATTTTTGCAAAAAATGAAAGTAGACTTATGAGATCACTACAGGGCCAAAAATTGTGTGTCTGTCTGTGTGTGTGTATGTATGTGGGTGAGTCTGTGTGTGTGTGTGTGAATGTGTGTACTCTGAATGTCTGTCCCCCCCCTATCAATTCGAACACGGTGCAACCGAATTGAACGAAATTTGGTACAGAGGTAGCACTGGCAAAGGACACCTCAGTGTCATGTTTTATATTGCCGCCATCTTTACCAAAACTTAATGGCGGCCACTCAAATGGTCAAAACGTAATAATGCATTACAACCAAACTAATAATCGGATCTTTACCAAATTTGGTAACAACGTTCCTTCATATGAGGCGCGTCTTGTGCCCAAACTACGAGGTCATCAACCGTACCATTTCAGAATGGCGGCCGTGTGAATTATGCAAACTTTATAATCCATAACATGGGACCCACAAGTTCCGACTATCGAACCAAGAATCGTTTAATCTGTTTGAAACGACGTGGCCCGTTTGAAATTAAAAGTTTATATTTTAATATTATAGTCTAGAAGTGATTTTAAAAAGCTGAGTCGTCTCGGTTATTTGACAAGATGGCAGCTGATCTCTCGTTCTGACCTTTATTTTATTAATTTCAGTATGTTGCATGCAATATAGGCTAGTGGTAACAAATATATGAACTTTCTATGAAATGAACTCGGTTTAAAATATACTACAGTAAAGAAAACGTTTAGTCCAAGTCATGATTTGCTATAACGTGGTATATGTATTGGTTCCTAACGATCTATTAGAGTGTGCACGATTGGCTGAGTGGGACAGTTGGTCACTAGTCGTGGCCGAGTGAGGTACATGTGTGCGCGCTGTGTGACCGCATTGGAAGAGTATACGGTTCCTAATACCGGTGCTTCCTTAGTTCCACGTGTGTACTGACCTTCCGTGTGTCATTCGGACAATACTTTTTCAAGTAGTGTTCCAGATAGGACACCAAACCAGAAACCCAGAAAACCCCGCTGAAAATCATGTCCGGATACCAGAGGAAAAACACCGTACGCTGCCAATGGGACAGGCAGAGTTCTCGCCCCTCACCAGGAGAAATTCACCGCTGGATTGGCGATACCCTCCGGTTGACTGTCGACCAAGTAGAAGCCATCCAGTTAAATGCGCACGAAAAAACCATGTACATCAAGGTAATCAGCATATCTATTTATCAGAAATTGTTAAATACTTTTGCAGATCCTATTAAATTTCAGTATGACTCAGGCGAAATGACAAATGTTAAGCTCTCCACAGCGGATTCCAATTTTACCATAGTGCGTATATTTAATGTCCCACTCGTAGTTCCCCCTGAAATTTTCAAATCCGTCCTGTCGAAATATGGCACTGTGAGTGACGTCAGGAAAGAACAATGGTCTTCTGCTTATCAGTTCCCGGTGTATAATGGAATACGTGCCGTCACTATGGAAATCAAACAAGATATCCCCTCCACTGAGACTTTTGGTGGCCATTCTGGTTATATAACGTATAATGGACAGAAACAGACCTGTTTAATTTGCAATGCTAACACACATCTACGTATTAACTGCCCAAAGAAAATGATTCCCCTCGGTATAACTCCTACACAACAACGACGTGTCCAATACTCGGAAGTTGTGACGCAGCAAACGTCATATGAAAACATGCTTATTGATCAGTCAGCTGGGACAACACCAGAAGTGGCCTCGGATACATCTGACGCAGAACTGGTACCTTGCCCTGACCTGAGCAGCGAGCCATAGAGTGCCCCTGTGCTATCGGCAACCTGTATCGCAGCCTTAGAACCAACTATGCCGTCACTACAGGCTGTCACAGAAATTTTGTCTTCACTGCCCCCACCTTCTCTGGTACCTACCGACTCACTTAAGCAGGTTGATCGGGGATCTGAGAACGTATCTAAGAAGATTAAAACAAATGCCTCGATTGCCGTACCAGCCCAGAAGAATCAAACTGGTTCTACAAACGTTCCCGCAGCTGTGGTAAAGAAACAAAATCTTCATTCTACGTCATCTAGGGACCCACGAACGCTCTCAACCGCTGACAGCCGGCCTATGAATGGCAGTCATAAGGAACTATCTCAACCTAATTTGACATAGTGCACCAGTATATTTCTCACCTGTGTCTTTTTTTTTCTTTTTTCTATTTTCTCGAGTCCACCTTCCAGTATGTCTAGCACAACTTTTATACTTCTCTTAATGGCGCAATTTCTCACTGTGGCCACTGTGAATATCAATGTAATAGAATGCCCTCTGAAATTTCAACTGTTGGAGAGATTCCTTCGAGATGCAGACATTGACATTGCTTTCATTCAAGAAGTTGCTCTACCCTGTTTGCCCATATCTGCCTTCTACAAACAATACATCAATACCGGTAATTCGAATAGAGGGACCGGATTCCTCATAAGACATGATATCCCACTCGAAGGTGTGCTATGTCATCCATCAGGACGCATAATATCTGGACACATAAACAATACCACCCTGATAAATGTATATGCCCCATCCGGGTCCAATAAACGTGTGGAACGGAAAATGTTCTTTCAACAGAGTAAACTGCCTCATCTGCACGACGTTAAGGAAAAACTTATTCTTGCAGGGGATTTCAATTGTATTCAAAGCCCAGAAGATTCCACTAGCTCATACCAAGGTGTCAAACCGGCTCTCAGGACCCTTCTTACCTCCCTACACCTCATTGATGCTGTGGATAGTTTAAGGGTGGCCCTGCCCCATTACACCTGTATAAGTCACAACTCCTCATCACGACTTGACCGCATCTACTTTTCACAGGAACTTATCCAGCCTAGACGATATGAAGTGATACCTGCCAGTTTCACTAACCATCATGCTGTCGTATGTACAATCTCTTACCCCCATCCCATATTCCACATAGGAAGAGGTTATCGGAAGCTGAATTGCTCGCTGTTACTGGAGGAGGAATGCCAAGATATTTTCAGACAACACTGGACTCGATGGGTCCAACAAAAATGCAAATTTCGCGACTGCGCAGACTGGTGGGATATTTTAGTTAAACCAGGGATCCGCCGCGTCTTTAAGAACATATCTTACCAATGAGGTCGGGAAAGACGGGATACAGTTGAATTTTACTATCGAGTTCTTCGCCAGCTCCAGCAAAGATCTGATGCTGGGGAGCGTATATATGACCAGATCCGGGAAGTTAAAACCAAGCTCCTGTCTCTACAGCAACGAACGCTCGCTCATATAAACGTGGCTTTAAAAGATCGTACAGTGCTCCCGGACGAAAGTGCAAGTGTATACCATATCGCCAAAGGACAACGTGAGCGGCAACGTAAATATATCCACCGCCTCCGCACCAGTACTGGAAGTGTCGTCACCTCCCCTGACGCTATACGTCGTGAAATATCATTATTTTATCAACGGTTCTACGCTAAGGCTCCCATTGATCCACAGCAGGTGACCCTATTGCTGTCATCTTGCAGTACCCAACTATCTCCGGACAACAAAACTCTGCTCAGCGCGGATATTACGGATGAAGAGATTCACTCTGTGGTTAAGCAACTCCCAAACAACCGCTCACCTGGCATTGATGGACTGCCATATGAAATGTATAAACACTTCTGGCCTCTCATTGGCAACGAATTTTGTCATGTCCTGCGTACCATTCTCCAACGTCATGCTCTTTGTCAATCACATCACGAGGGTACCATACTCCTCATACCAAAAACATCCTCTCCCATGACAGTTGGTGACTTCCGACCAGTTACTCTGCTCTGCAGTGACTATAAAGTCCTTACCAAAGTACTTGCATGCCGATTAAAGACTGTTCTACCTGATATCATTGGTGATGAACAATGTTGCAGTATTCCTGGAAGAACTCTGTTAACAAACTTAGCGATACTACGGGACCTACACCTAAAAGCCGAAATGCTCCCCACTGAGCCAATGAGTTTTCTCACCTTAGATCTTGATAAAGCTTTCGACCGCAACAGTCATGAATACTTGTACATGATCTTGCAACACTTCGAATTTCCTGAAATCCTTATTGACTACATTCGTATGATAAATTGTAATGCTACGTCTCGAGTGCTCGTCAACGGTTTTCTTTCCCCTCTGATTCCAATACAACGATCAGTTAGGCAAGGATGTCCCCTTTCTATGCTACTTTTTGTCATTGGCCTTGAACCGTTCATTCGGACTACCCAGGTAAAGCTACAGGGTTACAAACTGTCCACACATGTTTTTGGCATGTGCGCCTATGCTGATGACGTATCCATATTGATCCGCAATAATGAAGACATCTCCCACATCGATAGCGTCCTTCAGCTCTACCATATCGCATCTGGAGCACAATCGAACCCCCAGAAAACTGCTTTGCTTCCGCTCAATACTAACTCAGTGATTACCCAACAGCCCTGGTTCCGGATAGTAAATGAGGTGAAAATTCTTGGCATTACCTGGAAGCAATCGCTTCTGGACACAGTGCAAGCAAACTGGACTAAGGTCATTGCCAAAGTTAGGGGAGTGCTGATCCAATTTGGTCAAAGAAACCTCAATATAGTGCAACGGGTCATGGTCCTCAACGTGTTTGCGCTCTCTAAAATATGGTATGTCGCACAACTTTTCCCACTTCCAAAAATGTTTGAGAGCCAATTGGCAAAATATACAGGTTGGTTTATATGGCAAGGATTTTTGTTCCGAGTACAACGGGAACAGTTGTATCTCCCATCCCGGTAAGGCGGGCTAGGGCTAACAGCTCATGGCATGAAATGCCGTGCACTCCTCTGCAAGAACGATATCACCATTCTTTCCCAACATGATACTTTTACGAAAGCGCTATACAAAGATATTCGAAACACAGCCCGTGTTTGTGATAGAGCTTTGCCGAAGATATTTAGGGACCATCAACAGCACCTTCTGGAAACTGTTCGCCAAATGCCTTCAGGGACTGTTCCAACGACGAAAAGTATCTATAACATGTTGCGGCAAGTAGTACACTCCAAACCGCGAATAGAGGCCACCACCCTCTACGTCCATTGGCCCACTGTTTGGAAAAATTTTGGGGCTATGACCATTTCTTCTGCTGTACACTCCCAGGTTTTTATCTTCCTCAACGATCTCATCCCAACCGCTCTACGGCGATATACCATCCGTCTTGAAGCTTACCCATGGTGTACTATATGTGGTCAAACTGATACGGCGATACACCGCTTCACATCATGCACGCGAGTTGCCTCCACGTGGCTGTGGTGTAAGGGAAAAGTATGTCAACTATTAAATGTGCCCACGGATGACCTTGATGACAGGAAGTTGATTCGCTTGTCGGTGACCGCCTTCCCCCAAATTAAACAGACTGCCATTGTGTGGATAATGGGCCAATATGTACACTTCGTGATGGACAATGATCAACATTTCTCGTTCCTGGAGCT
The DNA here is from genome assembly GCA_946902985.2 of Meconema thalassinum. Lineage (NCBI taxonomy): Eukaryota > Metazoa > Arthropoda > Insecta > Orthoptera > Tettigoniidae > Meconema > Meconema thalassinum. The sequence continues at coordinate 263,288,248 of OX336390.1, read as the reverse complement.
CAGGTATCACCTGCAAAAAGAGTGTTGGAAGCTTAGTGAAAGTGGACAATTGTACGATAAATATCCACACAATCTGGATTTCTTGTGATGTATTAGTATGGTATTTATCATATCTGAAAATTCTGTAATTCTGTAAAGAGCTAATAAAAAAAAAGTGGTCAGTGCGTTAGTCTTTCATCAGGTTGGCCGGGGTTCAAATCCTATCAGAGTCAGACTTTTTTTTCTTGATTTTTTTATATTTATTATTTCTTGAGTACTGAGACGTTATAAAATAAAGCATTATATGGTGCATTCTGAAATGGAAAATATATATTTAATTAAAACAACATTCACCACCGGAGTGACATCTAAGAGTAATTACTTGAACTATGTTATTGGTAACCACATCCTTCTAGATAGGAGGTATGCTCTCTACCGGCCAGTTAGTGAACCCATGTCTACAGTATAATTGCGAAGGTTATTATTTTTGCCGATAGAGGGTACACATCCCCAAGATAAGGCGCGATTATCATGGCCAACGAGAATGACTGGCTCTGGTGAGTTTTCGTGACGTCAGCAATGTAGTTCTGTTGCACCACTGCCTGGTCTTCGTTTTACTGCCGGTGTGGTACCTAGTCATCTTGTCTACATCATTGAACCTGTATAAACGTTGGTATTCATTTATCACTTGTCTTCATAGAAGGTATTGATACAAGTCGTTAGTCGGTGGGTAGTGTATTCCGCAGATCTCTTCTATAAACGAATTAATTTATGTTCCGCCCCTTGAAACAACAATAAGTTAATGATATCTATACTGTGCTGCAAGATTCTTTGATCTAATTATACTAATGTGCACATAATTTAACTCACAACGAAGGTCACAGAATCTACAACTCGACTTAATGTAGCCTGTTCGTTGCAGCTATTAAAGACACAACGAACCCTTGAATCCTAGTTCGCGTGGATTTTTGTAAGGAGTAACTTCAATAGGCGTAGTTTTGCAAACCTATACAGTATAATTTATCGTGTTTGAAAACACACGGAACATCTAAACTGCGTCCATTTTATGAAGATTGATATAAAATATTGCATTTCTGCTGCTTATGAATTGCTCTCGACTTAAACGTACAAGCATCATCAAGCAGTACCGGTACATTGCCTACGTCACAGAAGGGTTTGGTTTACGCGCCATGGCCTGTCTTTCTCGTTAGCCGTGTGCGATTACAAATTAGCTGTGTAATAGTTATATTAAATATGTTTCTCCCAGTGATACGTTTAGAGCAACGAAGTTTAAATTATTGTAAGTAGTCGGTGTTAATAAACTGAATACCTACGTTGTTTGGAGTGTTTACTGATGAAATTGCAAAATGCTGGGGTAAATTATTTGAACGCCACTCCTCAAATCCAGTGTGCCAATTTGCACTTCGAATTGGAAGAAATTAGGAGATGATAAAGACAAAGAGTTATAACTATACCCATACATTTAGGAGAAAGTAGGCTATATGTTCTTTCCTGAACATCTTGTTTTTAAGATGCTAAGATTATGACCGAGTTCTGTAAGTAGGGCTTCCTACAGTAATAAGAAGTGCAGTCTAAACCTCAATGGATCGGCAAACTCACTGCTTTAGATGTTTTGAAAGACGATATAGGGTACTCGAACTTTACAGACGAAAGCTTCGAATTCAATCAATCGAAGCTTCTGCTCAAAAAAGGAGTTAACTCACCTGACAATATTAGGTTCAGTACTTCACTTGTAAGAGTGCACTCTGCCACGTGAGGACAATTGAGTAGCTGTCTGACAGTAAGACGTCGCCCCAGTCACGATTAACGGCCGAAGGTACGTGACGCGCTTTTTACGCGTCGTCCCGCAATCTGCTGGCCTAATATCTGGAGAGCGGTCGTTTGGTAGGCTAAGGGCCTTCGGAGGCTGTAGCGCCAAGGTATTTTTTTAACTTTTCTTGTATAGGGGTATAACAGATTACATTAAGCTAAGTAAGTTGGGATGCCTACACCAATAGGAGCTGTGTAGCAGTGTTACGGCAACTTCACTGCTTCAGATGTGCAGCAGGACGATCGAATGGCAGAAGCTTCTATGGATTGAATCCGAAGCTTTCGCCTGTAAAGTACGAGTATATCGTCTTTCTAAGCACCTAAAGCTGTAAGTTTGCCTATGCATTGAGTTTTTGATTGAACTTCTGCTTTTCCGTAGCTCTTATTACTGTAGGAAGCCCTACTTACTGAACTCGGTCATATTCTTAACATCTTAAAAATACAAAACTATCCGGCGATTCCATGGCCCTAGTGATCTCTCTATAAGAATAGGTAGTGATCATTTCAACGGTGTTAAGATCAGTGTACACCAACCACTGACCACAAAACAAAGGGATTGTGGATGAAACATATTCCCATTCTTTAGTTAAGCAAACGTTTAGCAAAATATACAATATTAATAACTCTGTCGTAAATATTTGATTATTTTCAGTTCCATGAAAGAGCTTCCATTCTTTTTGTGTGTCTCATACACAAACAACTCATATCTTGAAAAATCCTTTGATACGGAGTACTCTAGACAAACTGTACTCCTAAGGAAGGGGAAAACGTAGGCTATCTGTTAAGCAAGACTTGAGACCACCATCCGGGTTCAAACCCAAATCTCCTGCATTCCAAGCAGGCGCATTATACGTTCTACTCCATCAAGGGAAATACGTCCGAATATAGCTCACATCTAAGTCTAAATCTTTGTTAATAATAGGGGCATTGGAATTCAAACCGATATACTCGTCAAGACAATTGAAGGTGAAAGAGAAAGAAAAAGCAACCATGGTGGTCAAGGGCTTTAACGCGCTAACTTGTACCTTGATGGCTCGGGAGAGCATGGGTTCGAAACCTATCACTGCTGTATAAAATGATTTATTAAGTTACCCATTTTCACCACCAGGCAAATGCTGCAACGGTTGTTTTCAATAACCCAACGGCCAATTTCCTTCCAAAATTCCTTCCCGACTCGTGCTGGAAATAAAGTAAATGGCCATTGACTGCATTAATCCCTATAGATATATAAAAGAAAGTTGTCTGTTTCTTCTGAATTTCCACGGACATTTGCGTTATTTGCGCCTTTCAGACTGTTTTATGATGAATGCGCGCAAAAATATTTTTTTTTGTCTGTCGGCATGTCTCTGTGTCTGTCTGTGGACAACTTTGTTCCCTTATAACTCGAGTACGGCTGGGTGGATTAACGTAAAATTTGGTACAGCTATCCATCAGAGGGACGAGACCAATCATTGATGTAATTCTTTGCCGTACCTCTGGGGCCTACCCTCTTAAAATACATGCAGAAATAGGCATAGAAGGGCGAGACAAAGCTCATTTTCAGCCCCTCAATGTGAGAAACAAAAGTCGGGGTCCTTAAAGGGTCCCCAAAATCCACATTTTAAGGCCCTAAAACCAATAGTGTTTGAGATATATCCAGAAGACTAATTTCATTTAATAAACTAATTGAAGGAGGGGAAGATGACCTCGTAGTTCCGCCCCTTAAATTGACAATAACTAACTAACTAAAATAATTGAAGAATGCAAGCCATTAACCATGGCAACAGAATCTCAGATGTCCATCTATTTCTGAAAGACGCAATACAATTCCATTTATTACCCTACTGTGAAAGTTTGCAAACGGCTATAAGGTTAACATGGAACCAAATTAAGCTGTAAAATTCATCAATACGATAATTCGCTTAAGGGGTTCAAGGGGTACTCAAGAATTTTTCATGCGATTTACACGTGCAAGCTGGACAGTTGTTAAAATTTTAACTCCACATTGAGGCCGTGTGTGTCAAGTCACACAGTGGTCGTGGATGCGGGAGCTGGAGATTCGGAGATTGAGGGTTCGAATCACGACGCTGACAGCGTCCATCTTGAGTGTGATTTCTATCGGTATTTTTCCATATTCTTTTCGGGTGAATTTAGGAATGGCACCTTATTCGAAGTCCCGTGACATGCATCCCAAACTTATATGCTAATCAATTAATATACAATGTTACAATCACCACAAAATCATAGGTTGTCTGACAAATTCATGTCCCACCCAAGCATACGAGGCTCATGACAAAGATATTCCAAGCTTATAAACAATGAAAACAGCGGCTTAGGTGGCGTAGTTGGTAGCATGCTGAGCTTCTATGCCCAAGATCGCAGGTTCAAACCCGGCTGAAGTCGTCGGATTTTCTAAAAGCGTTAGAAATCTCTCAGTATGCAGAGGGTCGGATGGGAAGTAAAGCCGGCAGGGCCATGTCATAGATTTATGGCATACAGAATCTTCCACTAGCTATAATCGTGTGAAGCTAAATTTGTAGGTTAGAATCGATTAACTCTCTATTAAGTTCCAACGTTTGCTGCCAGGTGCCAGTTGCGGTAACATCTAGTAGCCAAGTTCACAGATAGGTGTCGTTGACGGTAGCATTTGGTAGCAAAAGTAGGAACTACTTGAAATTGATGGTCCACCATCCTTACCTGAATCACAGATAACACACACTAATACACTAATAACACCGGTTATCAGACAGATTCTACACGCACCCAAAGTACACGCGGCTGCATGACCCTGTTGTCGCAGCCCCTAAACTGAGCAGCCAACCAACCATCCAACCAACTATAACAACGTTAAAAGTTCGGTCAGCACATTTCTAAACGTGCATAGCCTACTCTTCGAAGAAGGAAATCTTGTTAGATTTAAAACGTAGACTGTGTATGCTAGATGAACCTTATTGTTTGATTTGTAATGCAACAGTTTATATTTTTAGCCTATTTTCATTTATGAAAGAAAAGCTTATGAGATCACCTTTTGTCCACGCGTGTGTGTGTAATATGTGTTTTTTTCTGTGTGAGTCCGTGTGTGCCCCCCCCCCTAATAACTCCTAAACGGCTGAAGCGATTTCAATCAACCTCGGCAAGTAATTAGTACTGTGCGAAATATTTCACCGGCATTCTATATTTTCGAAACTATTACTGACATCACCCTGAAATTTTCTACGGTATACCCATGGTGTAACTACTATGGTGAGGCGGATCGCTCCCTCTCTCTTGTGCGGATGACGTCACAACGGGGGAATTCCGTTCGATGACACAGCACGAAGTACATGTACTTGACACGGCTCTGGTCTTAAGTTGAAGGCATAATTAATAAATAAAATGTATTATAACACTCAACATACTTTGTATTGTAAACACTGATAATAATGTTGGTAATTATGAATGCGCCGTACCTCTAAATAATATTAATAGTCCAATAACGAGATCAACTATATTCTTACATTGATGAATTTACCACATTTTGTGATTCAATTTTCTCTGTGAATTGCCGAAACTTATTTTTCTGTTTAAGCCAAGCAACCTAATATATGTTCGGGTTCGACCTAAACAGTGAATAACCTCATATGCAATATTAATATGAGACAATTTTTACAAGGTCCTGCTGGTTACTTATTGAATATAAACATATCATTTGATAGCGAAATGTCATGAAATTTATGAAACTCAGCGTCCATTGTTGTTTCAACTTCCATACGTTCATTAGAGGGATACAAACGATTTCCCCTTGAAATAAACTGGAGCCAATCTGGCCCTTCATTACTGGGTTAATGTTCTTGAGATACAAAGTACACGGAACTACATGACCGCGTTGTCGCAGCGCCTAAACTGAGGAACCAATCAATGTTCTTGAGATAATGTTCGCAAATTTTTGTACTTATCCCTGAATATATGTGCTACATATCCTGTACTGTATTTAAACCTTCATGGTTCATTTCATCTTTAAAATCTGAGACATCAAATTCATCCAACAATTCATTCTGATGATCGGTCATTTTAAACAAACTCATATTCATTTCCACAGTTTCGTAATTTGATTCAATAAATAAAATGGAAACTAGTTTTTCTTAGTCAGGAGCATCCACGATATCAGGAATATGTTTGGCAACATTCACTAACGCAGTCCGCGAGAAACAGGTAGGCCTATCGGTTTCTGTTTCCATTGGTTTAATCAGACACTTTTCGTCAATATCCTCCTCTGTATTTATATTTAAAGTAAACACTGAAGCAGAGGGCTTGTCCAAAATGTACCATCTCATTATACAGTTTATTTAATATCCAGAGGATATGGGTGATAATTGGAGCCTCCCATTCCTCTAATATATGTGAGAAGATTCTCCAAAATATCTTGATTTAGACGATAAGTTATTATGTACTCGACTTGGTACATCGGCTTCAAGCATCTAAAAAGGTTAACTAGATACGTGTTGCTGAGTAGAATTCCTTTTCGAAATGGGAGTAAGGCTTTATGTCGGTCAACTTTCATGGACGTTATAAACTCATTGACATTATTTAGCACACTGATTTGCTTGTCTAAATCAGTACCAAATGCATTTCCTTCAGAATGATGATGATGATGAAGATGATAATTGTTGCTTGAAGGGGCCTAACATCTAGGTTATCGGCCCCTAATGGTTTGGGTGATAGTGAAAGATGAGAGGAGAATGAAAACTATAACTAATACTAACTACAGACTTACATACTAAAAGAAGAAATGGTAAACAAACAAAGGATAAGGCATATAAAAGTCAGGAAGAAAAGAAATGCCCTCAACCCACGAATAATGAGGATTGAGGGACTTGGAAGGAAGGAGAGCCATGAAAGGCGGATAGGAAAGAGGAGAGGGCCCATCCCAAAGTCAGTGGTAAAAGGGGACAAAACGGTCCCAGCTCAGGAATCCCTCGGGATCGTCAACTCCCGAACTCACCAGCCGTAAGCTCCTGAGGGTGTAGCAATATCCAGGATGCACCTGAAGTGGTGGAGCTACACACACCCTGCCTCCTTGAGGACCTTGAGCAGAAGGCAGGAGAGAACATGAAAAGAAAATGAAGGCTGACCCCTCGCAGAAGGAGGGTATCAGGAAAGATAAGACAAGGACCAATTAAGGCGGAAAAGGAAGAGACTCCCTAGGCCTCGGAAATCCTTCGGGGTCGGAAGAGGACAAGTGTTGACCAAGAGAGGTCGACAGGAAAGAAGACGGAGAGGAGCCCGGCACAAGTAAGTGGAAGCAATGCCGGACTCAGCTGGGGTCCCGTGGTCACCAACCCACGTCCCACAAGTTGTGATCCCCTGGGGGCTTTCAGAATGACTCCCAAATTTGTTTTTAACAGTGAGTAAGCCAAACCAGTCATTCATTAATTTTATACATCTAGCAGCTTCTTCTCAGTCAATGTTTTTCATCAAACCTTTCCCTCCACACCATTCAAGAGCCTTTGATACCTGGTTTGAAAGTACTTGAGCTGCAGGCCGAAATTTTTGTCTCTCTGATCCCTTTTTAAGTCTAAATTATATCTGCTAATTTTGTGCGCAATAGTGAGTTCAGAAGAAGACATAGAAATTAGTAGTTCCAAAACATTCCTTGCTCACCTTTTTCCCATTGAGCAGTACACATCCCTGATCTAATTACGGACAAATCTAACAAATGATTTCTCAAAAGTTTCAATAAATGAGGGAGGTTTGCAAACACAAACACCTTTAAGGAACCGTTGCTTGGATGATTGAAGACACATTCCTTATTATGCCGTTGACAGAGATTGAAATACAATACTTTCACTAGCAACGTATACACCTGTCAACATTAACATCATTATTTCAATCGACTGCGAATTCACGCGCCTGACTCCCGCCTTTAGCCACAAGTCACGGCTGCTCCCGTTGTGACGTCATCCGCACGAGAGAGAGGGAGCGATCCGCCTCACCATTGTAGTTACACCATGGGTATACCTATGAGACATTCATATATTGTTCCGCAGACAGTAAACCTTCTTCTTAGCTTCCCTCGTGATGATTTAACTCTACATGAGTTGAGACATTCATTCACTATTCAATCCATCCTCGTTCTCTGAAGAGGATGTTTTGTAGGAGCATCACGATAAGATTCGTAATGTAGAACAAATAAATGTTTCTCTTGACACTTGAACACATTTGTTATGAATACAGAAGGCACCTGTGTTCCCTGCTAGCTTTTAAAGCCTACTAATAATTAGGGGAGATGAGTCTGGAATCTCAACTAATTGTGGCTTCTTTTAACGAGTACTCACTGTTTTAATTATCTTGCCTTCCACGTATTGACTGTGTAGCCTTCGAGACCAGTACGTGAGGGTGGAGATTAACATACCATATCACGACTACTTCGGTAACAGTTAGAGGATTCCAGCTATCAGGTCCATTATTGTATCCGATCCATTCTCTACCTTCCATCTTGGATTGGTGCGTTCCCTAGATGAATGCACTATCTTTGTATTTGTCTGTAGCCACATTCTACAGAAAAATGTGACTTTTCGCCGACGTCCCAGTCTCATTCGTGGCTGTGATTATATGGAGGCTACTGAGGTATGAGTAATATGCCTGTGATGTGTGAAATTGTCTGACAGGATATGCCATTATGTTCGAGGTACTGTGTACAGCGTGTTTCACTTGAATACACAAGAGGCATGTGGGTTGCATACCACCTGCAATAGAGCCTAGCATAGAAGTTGGACACTCAAAATGTCAGTGTTTCTGCACTGGCTCAGCGAGGAAAGCAATAGGAACTACCTCACTCCTCACCTTGCCTAGTACACCAAATTGTAGCACTGAGTTGGGATTTAGGGGTTTCTACCCTCATAACCTACAAGAGTGCATTTTGAGGATCCAACCAGCCTTTGGGATGACTACCTAAGAGGCCTTGTACTCTGTGTACAATACACGGCCGAACTATCCAGAAACTCCATTTGTCATCAACCAGTCGTTATTTCTTTAGAAATCCGGTCCCCAGCGAGAAACAGTATGAAATGCTATCACAGGATAGGGCACTTCAGCTCCTTACAACTGCATTTCTTCTTTTAATCTACTACTGTCATCACATAAATACAGGTTATGAAACATGTTCAGCACTCACTCAATTACAAGGGGCTGTTGATCAATATGTCCCAATCATGTAATATGAATTAACTACAACTAAGAAAGTAATGACATTCACCATGCTAGTAGAATGAATGAATGAATGATATTTACCGTATTGATTATCAGAGAATTCTTAATAATACTACGCCAATCAATACAAATTATGAAACTTCTATTTAATTGAAGAGTTCATTCCAAAAAACAGGCAAATTCAAAAATTGAGTTTTTGAGATAAATGCAGTTTCTTCATCTTCAGGGCCAGCTAGATATTATTGCCTGTCTCCAAAATGCAAACAGATTGGATTATATACGAGTGTAAAATATTGGGGATTCTACAAAAATAAGACAAGAACAATGCGTTTCCAATGGATTTTCAAGATTAACTTAGTTACCTGGAATGTCTGGCATTCAATAATGATTTGTACTTTATCAGGAATTGAGGTTTAACATATTTTAGCCTATTTTCATTTTATGAAAAAAAAAATTGTCTTATGAGATCACCCTTTGTCCGTGTGTCTGTCTGTGTGTGTGTGTGTGTGTGATGGTGTGTATGTGTGTCCGTAATAAATTCTAAACACCTGGAGCGATTTCAATGAAACTCGGTAAGATCATAGCACCATTCTGGCCGACCCCGACCGTGCCCTTTAAATTTTATTGTGTCTCACCAATCCAACATGGCTGCTGTGCGAAATATTTCACCAGCATTCAGTATCTCCGAAACTATTACCGATATCACCCTGAAGTTTTGTATGGTGATAAAGGAAACTACTAGGAGTTTACCAATGAGACTTTCAAAAACCAGGTAACTACAAAACCAACATGGCGGCCAAGCGAATTTGAGACTTTTAAATAGACTTTCCTCGCGATTTAACCATCCAAACGTAATGAAACATGGTACAGCAAATGTTTATACACATTGCAATGCACTGGCAGGTAGCCTAATATAATTCAATTGTTTACATAACCTAAAGATGGCAGCTGTGCGAAATATTTCACCGGCATTCTATATCACCGAAACTGTTACTGGTATCACCCTGAAATTTTATACCGCGATAAAGGGTACGAGTTCATCTATGTAACTTTCGAAAATCAGTAAAGTACAGAACGAACATGGCGACCAAGCGAATTTGATACATTTTAATAAACTTTACTCACAATTTAACCATCTGAGTGCAGTGAAATATTGTACAGTAAATGTTTATTCACATTGTAATGCTCGGCAATCTAACTTAGTACAATTGTTTACATAACCACTAGAAGCCGGCTGTGCGAAATATTAAAATTAAGTTTTCAATTCTTGTGTATTAATCATGCGATCGAATGAATGTTTGAATAATGAACCTACGCATTAATCGTCATCTAATAGTACATAACTCTATGGCCTACATATAACAAAATCCAACATGGCGACCATCCGAAATATTTAGGCGGTTCTCAATATCTATTAATCTATGACAGCAATCATACTGGAATTTTGTATGTTGATAGAAGCTATGAACATAAGTTCACCTATGGGACTTTCACTAACCTGGTGAGCACAAATCCAACATGGCGGCTTTGCGAAATATAAATACGTAAAACGTGGTACGGTAAATGCTTATACAAATTTTAATCCACTGGCATCTAATTAATTTCAAATATTTTCATAACCACAAGATGGCAGCTGTGCAAAATTTTAAAATCTTCATATTATTTCTTGTGTCGTAATCATGCGATTGAAGTTTGAATCCTACACCTAAACAATAATATTCATATAATGGTACATAACGAAGCCTCCGTGGCTTAGGCGGTAGCACGCCGGCCTCTCACCGCTGGGTCCGTGGTTCAAATCCCGGTCACTCCATGTGAGATCTGTGCTGGACAAAATGGAGGCAGACAGGTTTTTCTCCGGGTACTCCGGTTTTCCCTGTCAAAATTTCTTTCCAGCAACACTCTCCACTATCATTTCATTACAACTGTCATTCATTTAATCATTGCCCCAGAGAAGTGCGTTTGGCCTCGGCAGCCGGCACAGTTCATATCCTCGCCGCTAGATGGGGGCTTCATTCACTCCATTCCTGACCCGGTTGGAGACTGGAAGCAGGCTGTGGATTTTCATAATGGTACATAACTCTAAGACCTGCATATATAAAAAATACAAAATGGCGACCATCTGAAATATTCAGACGGTTCTCAATATCTACCAATCTATTACAACAATTTTGTATGTTGATAGAGGCAATTAACATAAGTTGGTAACATCAAAATAGGCTGTATAGTTCTTCACGGAACTACTTGTTTGTGAACAAATTTTGACTTTCTTAAAATTTCTGTTCACTTGTTTTGTCATTTATCTCATCAGAAAGGAGCTTTTTAATAAACCTACATCTGTCTTTGTTTAATTAAAATATGTGTGCGGCAGCAGCTCTGCTCATTAACGATCAGTCGTTATTATATTGCTGGCTCCAGACTGTATAGCTACTATAATTTACTAAATTCGACAGTGAAATATTTTAGTCCCCCCCTAGTTATGGTAGTCTATGTCACAGCTGCACAGGAAATGTAACTAGAAATTTAATATTCCCCAGGACCTAAAACTTTTAACAACCCCGCGTCTGCCCGCCGTAATCTTAAAATCCTTCAGACAATTCATCTTTAGCCAACGAATAAGATCTACCACATGAAACTTAGTGTCCCCCTTTCCAGCACTCAGACCAGAATTAAATTTCTTGGCAGATCCGGAAATCAAACCCGACACGCAGGGAGTGATAGCCAAGAATGCTAGCCACTATACCATGAGGTGGTCTTCATATATTCCTACACAACCTCATCGGAAAATTTGTCATTGTAAACAGTACGCTATTTTGAAAACAGTAGATGATTGAATTTCAATCGCAAAATATAGAAATAAGTCCGCAAAATGGTCTATGACATCGCATCCTACAGTACCCTCTTTTATAAATGAGTATTATTATTATTATTACAAATATACGTTATCGTTAGGGCCGCAAATGACCACGAAAACTCAACTTGAGGGTTCATCATGCTTTCATCCTTTCAGACTGAGCTTTCTCCCATTCATGCAAGTGAATATACTTCGGTAGTGTTCAATTTCAATGGAAAATGACTTCAATATTACGATCATCGTTAACAACATCATCATCGCGATAATCATCATCATCATCATCATCGTCATAAACAACATCATCATCGCGATCATCAACCATCATCGTGATGATCATAGCGATCATCATCATCATCATCATCATCATCATCATCATCATCATCGTAGTCATCAAGAACATCAACATCGTGATCATCATCGTGATCATCATCAACAGCATCATCGTGATCATCAACAACATGATCGTGATCGTCATCAACATCATCATCGTAATCATCAACAACATCTCCATCGTAACCATCATTTATTTATTTATTTATTTATTTATTTTTATCCTATGTCTTCAGTTGTGGTGAAGTTAGGGCTCATGCCCCTCTCTTACACTTAACCATGAAATATGGTACCAGTACATATGAGAATTTTGGAAATATTATGATGATAAATGAAAATTCACAGCCTGCTTCCAGTCGACCGACCGGGGCAGGGAATGGAATGAATGAAGACCCTATTTAGCGGCGAGGATATGAACTGTGCTGGCTGCCGAAGCCTGTCGCACTCCCCTGGGGCAATGATTAAATGAATGACATATGAAATGAAACGATAGTGGAGAGTGCTGCTGGAATGAAATTGGGTCAGGGAAAAGCGGAGTACATGGAGAAAAAACCTGTCTGCCTCCGCTTTGTCCAGCACAAATCTCACATGGAGCGACCAGGATTTGAACCACGGACCCAGCGGTGAGAGGCCGGCGTGCTGTCGCCTAAGCCACGGAGGCTCATATGATGATAATTAAGGATTACATTAAAATGCCAATACAAATATTAAAGAAAAAGGCACATGAATAGTGAAAATAACAATAATCATTGGAACAATAAAATTATAATAATAACAATGTCACAGACCTTCAACATCATCGTCGTGATCATCATCAACATCATCATTGTGATCATCATCATCATCATCATCATCATCAACCACTGAGTTTAACTATTTCATCATTAGCCTCTTTTAAGATTTGTTTAATTGAGTTTGGGAGTTATATAACAGAGTGTGAACTTTCATTCTTTGAAGGAACCTTATTGACTTCCACAGTCCAAACAGGGTCTCACTAATGTTTCTAAAATAGGATATCAAACACTTTAAAATTAATTCGGGTGGTATTCTGAAGAGGTTTGTGTAAATGTTTAACAGTAGGTTTTGGATTACCGTACTCTAGAGTTCCTTTCGGTTAGATTTGTATATTGTTCCGCAGACAGTAAACCTTCTTCTTAGCTTCTCTCGTGATGATTTAAATCTACATGAGTTGAAACATTCATTCACTATTCAATCCATCCTCGTTCGCTGAAGATAATGTTTTGTAGGAGCCTCACGATAAGATTCGCAATGTAGAACAAATGAATGTTTCTCTTGACGCTTGAACACATTTGTTATGAATACAGAATTCACCTGCGTTCCCTGCTAGCTTTTAAAGCCTACTAATAATTAGGGGAGATGAGTCTGGAATCTCAACTAATTGTGGCTTCTTGTAACGAGTACTCTCTGTTTTAATTATCTTGCCTTCCACGTATTGACTGTGTAGCCTGCGAGACGAGTACGTGAGGGTGGAGATTAACATACCATATCACGACTACTTCGGTAACAGTTAGAGGACTCCAGCTATCAGGTCCTGTATTGTATCCGACCCATTCTCTACCTTCCATCTTGGATTGGTGCATTCTCTAGATGAATGCACTATATTTGTATTTGTCTGTAGGCACATTTTTAGCCTATTTTCAATTTTGAAAAAAAAAAAAAAAAAGGCTTATGAGATCACCTTTTGTCCGTGTGTGTGTGCGCGTGTGTATGTGTGAGGTGTGTGTGTGTGTCCCCTAATAACTTCTAAACGGCAGGAGCGATTACAATGAAACTTGGTAAGTTCATAGCAATATTCCGGACGACCCCGACCGCGCCCTTCACATTTTGTTACGTCTCACCAATCCAACATGGCGGCTGTGCGAAATATTTCACCAGCAATCAATATCTCCGAAACTATTCCCAATATCTCCCTAGAATTTTTTACGGTGATAAAGGAAACTACTAGAAGTTCACCTATGTGACTTTTGAAAAACTGGTAACTACAAAATCAACATGGCGGCCACGCGAATTTGCGACTTTTAAATAGACGTTTCTCGCGATTTAACCAACCAAACGCAATAAAACTTGGTAGAGTATATGTTTATACACTTTGTAATGCACTGACATCTAACTTTGTCCAATTGTTTACATAACCACAAGATGGCGGATGTGCGAAATATTTCACCTTCATTCTATATCTTTGAAACTATTAGCGGTATCACCCTGAAATTTTGTACGGAGATAAAGGGCACTACTGGAAGTTCATCTATGAGACTTTCAAAAACCGGTTAACTACAAAACGAACATGGCGGCCAAGCGAATTTGAAAATTTTAAATAGACCTTTCTCGCGATTTAATGTTCCTAACGCAATGAAATCTGGTACAGGAAATGTTTATACACATTGCAATGCACTGGTATCTAATTTAGTTCAATTGTTTACATAACCTCAAGATAGCAGCTGTGCGAATTTTAAAATAAAGTTTTTATTTCTTGTGTCGTAAACATGCAATCGAAGTGAAAGCTTGAATAATGAACCTAAGAAATAATTTTCCTTTAATGGTACATGACTCTATGGCCTATACATTTAACAATCCAACATGGCGACCATCCGAAATATTTAGACGGCTCTGAATATCTACGTATCTATTATTGCAATCAAACTGATTTTTTTTGTTCATAGGGTCTATGGACTTAAGTTCACCTATAGGACTTTAAATAACCTGGTGATCACAAATCCAACATGGCGGCGACGCGAAGTATAAATATTCACATGGACGTTTCTCGCAATTTAACCATCTGAGTGCAGGGAAACTAGGTACAGTAAATCCTTATACGAATGTTAATCCACTGGCATCTAATTTATTTCAATTATTTTCATAACCACAAGATCGCAGCTGTGCGAAATTTTAAAATCTCCTTGTTACTTCTTGTGTCCTAATCATGCTATTGAAGTTTGAATGCTACACGTACACAATAATCTTCAGGTAACATTACATAACTCTAGGACCTACATAGATAAAATCCAACATGGTGACCATCCGAATTATTTAGTCGGTTCTCAATATCTGCGAATCTATTACAGCAAGCAAACTAAACATTTTGTATGTTGATAGTGACAATTAACATAAGTAGGATATATGAAAATAGGCTGTATAGTTCTTCACGAAACTACTTGTTTTAAATCGAGTTTACCCTCCAGGTTGGTGGAACCCACGGACTCAGCGAGGGAACTCACCACTACCGCCTATACGGGCAGTATCCTTGAGCTGAGAGCATCTGGTCGGAGTGGATACAACTGAGGAGGTGTGATCAGCACCTCGCCCAGGCGGCATCACCTGCAAAATGAACAGGGGCCTTATGAGGGATGGGATGGGAGGGGAGATTGGGATGGATAGGCAAGGAAGCGGGACGAAGGCGGCCGTGGCCTTACAGTAGGTGCCATCCTGGCATTTGTCCGAAGACGAAGTGGGAAACCACGGAAAACCACTTCGAGGATGGCTGAGGTGGGAATCGAACCCCCTCTACACATTTGGGCCACCCGAGGCTGAGTAGACCCCGTTCCAGTCCTCATACCACTTTTCAAATTTCGTGGCGGAGTCGGGAATCGAACCCAGGACCTCCGGGGCGGCAGTTTACCATGCTGACCGCTATGGTACGGACTGTAGGAACATTCCAGAGTAAAATGTGACTTTTCGCCGACGTCCCAGGCTGTGATTATATGGAGGCTACTGAGGTATGAATAATATGCCTGTGGTGTGTGAAATTGTCTGACAGGATATGCCATTATGTTGGCTGTACTAGTGTGTACAGCGTGTTGCACTTGAATACACAACAAGCATGTGGGTGGCCTACCACCCGCAATAGAGCCGCGATGAGTTCTTGCTCGCTAATTCGTATATCTCTGGGATAAAAATGCATCGGTCAAATCAAAATGTAACAAGGATGAGTTGGACAGCCATTTTTTTTAATCTTCCATGTGTTTTTTTAAATCTAACGGCAAAGTGGCGCTAGAAATTACACGGATTGTATTCAATTAAGAGTCACTACCAGAAAAAACGTGGCATACCAATACTTAACTGCTTGGTATAACTATTATAAAAATCAACAGTTTTCGTAAATGATGATGATGATAATTGTTGTTTTAAGGGGCCTAACATCGAGGTTATCAGCCCCTGAGTTTTCGTAAAAGTAAGGAAGAAAAACTGTTGAGCAATTTTTAGTAAGAACATTGTTATTTGCCTGACAATAGGCCAATATCAATAAAATTTATCATTCAATGATAAAAATGGTCCGGTTAGCTCAAACAATGCCAGCGTTTCGCCCCAGTGTGCCGTTGATAATTCTTCCGCTCAAATGGAAAGTACATCACATTCCTTTCGGGAATATTCAAAGCCTTATTAGGATTGCCAAGGTAAGGCTTTTGTTTTTATGAAAGGGAGTTTGACTCCCGTAGCTCATTGGCATGCTCGTGACGTCAATACTGCTTGTATTTTGTGTCTTGCATGGCCTTCTCAGTATGTGCTAGTCACGCGTATTGGTAGGTGTGTCTGTACCAACTGACGATCCCAACGGCACACTGGGGCGAAACGCTGGCATTGTTTGAGCTAACCGGACCATTTTTATCATTTATTAATAACTAATCCGCACAAATGGAAACTACATCATATTCCCTTTGGGAATATTCAAAACCTTAAATGGCCAATAAGAAAAAAAAGATGGTGTCCGGCTCAAGATTTGAACCCCGGACCATAGGATCCGCAGTGTCCCGTGCTAGCGTTTTTTTTTCAACCATTTTTTTATTAGCTCTTTACAGAATTACAGAATTTTCAGATATGATAAATACCATACTATTACATCACAAGAAAAACCAGATAGTGTCCATATTTATCGTACAATTGTCCACTTTCACTAAGCTTCCAACGCTCTTTCTGCAGGTGATACCTGAGATCCAGGAACGAGAAATGTTGATCATTGTCCATCACGAAGTGTATATATTGGCCCATTATCCACACAATGGCAGTCTGTTTAATTTGGGGGAAGGCGGTCACCGACAAGCGAATCAACTTCCTGTCATCAAGGTCATCCGTGGGCACATTTAATAGTTGACATACTTTTCCCTTACACCACAGCCACGTGGAGGCAACTCGCGTGCATGATGTGAAGCGGTGTATCGCCGTATCAGTTTGACCATATATAGTACACCATGGGTAAGCTTCAAGACGGATTGTATATCGCCGTAGAGCGGTTGGGATGAGATCGTTGAGGAAGATAAAAACCCGGGAGTGTACAGCAGAAGAAATGGTCATAGCCCCAAAATTTTTCCAAACAGTGGGCCAATGGACGTAGAGGTTGGTGGCCTCGATTCGCGGTTTGGAGTGTACCACTTGCCGCAACATGTTATAAATACTTTTCGTCGTTGGAACAGTCCCTGAAGGCATTTGGCGAACAGTTTCCAGAAGGTGCTGTTGATGGTCCCTAAATATCTTCGGCTAAGCTCTCTCACAACCACGGGCTGTGTTTCGAATATCTTTGTATAGCGCTTTCGTAAAAGTGTCATGTTGGGAAAGCATGGTGGTATCGTTCTTGCAGAGGAGTGCACGGCATTTCATGCCATGAGCGGTTAGCCCTAGCCCTCCTTGCCGGGATGGGAGATACAACTGTTCCCGTTGTACTCGGAACAAAAATCCTTGCCATAGAAACCCACCTGTATATTTTGCCAATTGGCTCTCAAACATTTTGGGAAGTGGGAAAAGTTGTGCGACATACCATATTTTAGAGAGCGCAAACACGTTGAGGACTATGACCCGTTGCACTATATTGAGGTTTCTTTGACCAAATTGGATCAGCACTCCCCTAACTTTGGCAATGACCTTAGTCCAGTATGCTTGCACCGTGTCCAGAAACGATTGCTTCCAGATAATGCCAAGAATTTTCACCTCATTTACTATCCGGAACAAGGGCTGTTGGGTAATCACTGAGTTATTATTGAGCGGAAGCAAAGCAGTTTTCTGGGGTTTCGATTGTGCTCCAGAGGCGATATGGTAGAGCTGAAGGACGCTATCGATGTGGGAGATGTCTTCATTATTGCGGATCAATATGGATACGTCATCAGCATAGGCGCACATGCCAAAAACATGTGTGGACAGTTTGTAACCCTGTAGCTTCACCTGGGTAGTCCGAATGAACGGTTCAAGGCCAATGACAAAAAGTAGCATGGAGAGGGGACATCCTTGCCTAACTGATCGTTGTATTGGAATCAGAGGGGAAAGAAAACCGTTGACGAGCACTCGAGACGTAGCATTACAATTTATCATACGAATGTAGTCAATAAGGATTGCAGGAAATTCAAAGTGCTGCAAGACCATGTACAAGTATTCATGACTGATGCGATCGAAAGCTTTATCAAGATCCAAGGTGAGAAAACTCATTGGCTCAGTGGGGAGCATTTCGGCTTTTAGGTGTAGGTCCCGTAGAATCGCTAAGTTTGTTAACAGAGTTCTTCCAGGAATACTGCAACATTGTTCATCACCAATGATATCATGTAGAACAGTCTTCAATCGGCATGCAAGTACTTTGGTAAGGACTTTATAATCACTGCAGAGCAGAGTAACTGGTCGGAAGTCACCAACTGCCATGGGAGAGGATGTTTTTGGTATGAGGACTAAGGTACCCTCGTGATGTGATTGACAAAGAGCATGACGTTGGAGAATGGTACGCAGGACATGACAAAAATCTTTGCCAATGAGAGGCCAGAAGTATTTATACATTTCATATGGCAGTCCATCAATGCCAGGTGAGCGGTTGTTTGGGAGGTGCTTAACCACAGAGTGAATCTCTTCATCCGTAATATCCGCGCTGAGCCGAGTTTTGTTGTCCGGAGATAGATGGGTACTGCAAGATGAAAGCAATAGGGTCACCTGCTGTGGATCAATTGGAGCCTGAGCGTAGAACCGTTGATAAAATACTGATATTTCACTACATATAGCGTCAGGGGAGGTGACGACACTTCCAGTACTGGTGCGGAGGCGGTGGATATATTTACGTTGCCGCTCACGTTGTCCTTTGGCGATATGGTATACACTTGCACTTTCGTCTGGGAGCACTGTACGATCTTTTAAAGCCACGTTTATATGAGCGAGCGTTCGTTGCTGTAGAGACAGGAGCTTGGTTTTAACTTCCCGAATCTGGTCATATATACGCTCCCCAGCATCAGATCTTTGCTGGAGCTGGCGAAGAACTCGACAGTAAAATTCAACTGTATCCCGTCTTTCCCGACCTCGTTGGTAGGATATGTTCTTAAAGACGTGGCGGATCCCTGGTTTAACCAAAATATCCCACCAGTCTGCGCAGTCGCGAAATTTGCATTTTTGTTGGACCCATCGAGTCCAGTGTTGTCTGAAAATATCTTGGCATTCCTCCTCCAGTAACAGCGAGCAATTCAGTTTCCAATAACCTCTTCCTATGTGAAATATGGGATGGGGGTAAGAGATTGTACATACGACAGCATGATGGTTAGTGAAACTGGCAGGTATCACTTCATATCGTCTAGGCTGGATAAGTTCCTGTGAAAAGTAGATGCGGTCAATTCGTGATGAGGAGTTGTGACTTATACAGGTGTAATGGGGCAGGGGCACCCTTAAACTATCCACAGCATCAATGAGGTGTAGGGAGGTAAGAAGGGTCCTGAGAGCCGGGTTGACACCTCTGTATGGACTAGTGGAATCCTCTGGGCGTTGAATACAATTGAAATCCCCTGCAAGAATAAGTTTTTCCTTAACGTCGTGCAGATGAGGCAGTATACTCTGTTGAAAGAACATTTTCCGTTCCACACGTTTATTGGACCCGGATGGGGCATATACATTTACCAGGGTGGTATTGTTTATGTGTCCAGATATTATGCGTCCTGATGGATGACATAGCACACCTTCGAGTGGGATATCATGTCTTTTGAGGAATCCGGTCCCTCTATTCGTATTACCGGTATTGATGTATTGTTTGTAGAAGGCAGATATGGGTAAACACGGTATAGCAACTTCTTGAATGAAGGCAATGTCAATGTCTGCATCTCGAAGGAATCTCTCTAACAGTTGAAATTTCAGAGGGCATTCTATTACATTGATATTCACAGTGGCCACAGTGAGAAATTGCGCCATTAAGAGAAGTATAAAAGCTGTGCTAGACATACTGGAAGGTGGACTCAAAAGAAGACACAGGTGAGAATTATCCTGGTGCACTATGTCAAATTAGGTTGAGATAGTTCCTTATGACTGCCATTCATAGGCCGGCTGTCAGCGTTTGAGAGCGTTCGTGGGTCCCTAGATGACGTAGAATGAAGATTTTGTTTCTTTTTCACAGCTGCGGGAACGTTTGTAGAGCCAGTTTGATTCTTCTGGGCTGGTACGGCAATCGAGGCATTTGTTTTAATCTTCTTAGATACGTTCTCGGATCCCCGATCAACCTGCTTAAGTGAGTCGGTAGGTACCAGAGAAGGTGGGGGCAGTGAAGACAAAATTTCTGTGGCAGCCTGTAGTGACGGCATAATTGGTTCTAAGGCTGCGATACAGGTTGCCGATAGCACAGGGGCACTCGGTGGCTCGCTGAGCTGGTCAGTGTAAGGTACCAGTTCTGCGTCATGTGTATCCGAGGCCACTTCTGGTGTTGTCCCAGCTGACTGATCAATAAGCATGTTTTCATGTGACGTTTGCTGTGTCACAACTTCCGATTATTGGACACGTCGTTGTTGTGTAGGAGTTATACCGAGGGGAATCATTTTCTGTGGGCAGTTGATACGTAGATGTGTGTTAGCATTGCAAATTAAACAGGTCTGTTTCTGTCCATTATAAGATATGTAGCCAGAATGGCCACCAAAAGTCTCAGTGGAGGGGATATCTTGTTTGATTTCCATAGTGACTGCGCGTATTCCATTATACACCGGGAACTGATAAGCAGAAGACCATTGTTCTTTCCTGACTTCACTCACAGTGCCATATTTCGACAGGACGGATTTGAAAATTTCAGGGGAACTTCAAGTGGGACATTAAATATACGCACTATGGTAAAATTGGAATCCGCTTTGGAGAGCTTAACATTAGTAATTTCGCCTGAGTCATACTGAAATTTAATAGGATCTGCAAAAGTATTTAACAATTTCTGATAAGTAGATATGCTGATTACCTTGTTGTACATGGTTGGTGAATTTCTCCTGGTGTGGCGCGAGAACTCTGCCTGTCCCATTGGCACCGTACGGTGTTTTTCCTCTGGTATCCGGACATGATTTTCAGCGGGGTTTTCTGGGTTTCTAGTTTTGTTGACCTATCTGGAACACTACTTGAAAAAGTATTATCCGAATGGCACACGGAAGGTTAGTTCACCCGTGGAACTATCGGAAGCACCGGTATTAGGAAAAGTACACTCTTCCAATGCGGTCACACAGCGCGCACACACGCACCTCACTCAGCCACGACTAGTGACCAACTAGCGTTGAGCCACCGTGACAGTCCTTAAGACAACATGACAGAAAGGTCCAAGGCACAGGGACCAGAGATAGACGAATTAGCGAGCAAGAACTTCTCGCCGCAGTATTGCAGGTGGTAAGCAACCCACATGCTTGTTGTGTATTAAAGTTAAACACGCTGTACATGAGGCCATGATTTAGGTAGGAGGCAGCCATGCCCTTCATTTAGGTACCATCCCCTAATTTGCCTAGCATAGAAGTGGGACACTCGAAATGTCAGTGTTTCTGCACTGACTCAGTGAGGAAAGCAATAGGAACTACCTCATTCCTCACCTTGCATAGTACATCACATTATAGCACTGAGTTGGGTTTTAGGGGGTTCTATCCTCACAACCTACACGAGTGCACTTTGAGGATCCAACCAGCCTTTGGGCTGACTACCTAAGATACCTTTTACTCTCTGTACAATACACGGCTGAACTGTTGAGAAACACCATTTGTCATCAACCAGACGCTATTTTAAAAAAAATCCGGTCCCCAGTGAGAAACAGTATGAAATGTTATCACACTTGAGCTTGTAACAAATTCATTTCTTCTTTTATGTTCGACCCTGATTATTATGTGTTTGAAAACTGTATCATAATGATGGTCATTATAACACTATTTTTCATTATGAAACAGTTTCTCCCACCAATCACAGCTCAAGAAACAGTTGTTTGACCAATTAGATAAGGATACCTTCGCGCATGCGCTCAAAATCCAACATGTCTATATAAATTACCGAAAGTGCACCGTCCATATGTTCGCGTAAATAAACTGCTGAATATGAGACAAGAAATAGCACTGTACCTTAATAAGGGGCGTGGTGGCTCAGCGGTCTAGCTGTATGCCTCTCACCAAAGCTGTCCGGGTTCGATTCCCGGTCAATGCATGTGAGATTTTCGAAGTGAAATGCCATGTCCTGTGGTTCGGATTCCACGTAAAAAGGAGGTCCCGTGGCTCATAATCACAAGATTCACGGTCACGTAAAACTACAATCTTCCTTCCTTCCTTGTACCTTAATATACCCAAATCCAATTTCTGCACAGCGCGTTGATTTCAAACGACTACGGTGACAGTTTTACTGAATAATGGTTCACGATCTGCACATATGGCATTGAAGCACACAGAGTGCATGCGTCGGTCGGCCAAAGAGCTTGGAACATGGAGATATGCTACCTAGCGCACCACCCGATCACAAAATTCTAGTTACTGAACAGATATTTATGATTATTTATGTTAAAACTTGTAATAAAGTTATAATTATCGTCGAACATAAACAGTCGCATGCAACTCGCCTATAATGGTAATTAAGACACTCGTATGGCAATTATAAAACTCGCTAAAGCTCGTTTTATAAACATACTCATGTCTTAATTATAGCCATTATAGGCTCGTTGCATAATGTACTATTAATCTACTACTGTCATCACATAAATACAGGTTATCAAACATGCTCAGCTCTCACTCAATTACACGGGGCTGTTGATCAAGATGTCCCAATCCCGTAAAATGAATTAACTACAACTAAAAAGGCAATAACATTCACAACGCTAGTAGAATGAATGATATTTATCGTATTAATTACGGTAACAGAGAATTCTTAATAATACTACGCCAATCAATACAAATAATGAAATGTCTATTCAATATTGAAGAGTTCATTCCAAATACCAGACAAGTCTAAAAATTGACTTTTTGAGATAAACACATTTTCAACCTCACTGCCAGCGAGATATTATTGCTCTCTCAACAAAGCAAACAGGTCGGGTTATATACGAGTGTGAAGTATTGGGGATTCTACAAAAATAAGACCAGTGCAATGCTTTTCCAATGCTTTTTCAAGATAATTTAGTTACCTGAAAAGCCTGGCATTCAATAATGATTTGTACTTATCTTGTACTTTGTCAAGATATTATTACGGGTGCGGGGTTACTTCATTCCCTCACGCGTGACTTACAGCCGCCCGAGGCTAACCCCGGGCTCTGTGCCGGCCGGCCGCTTGCGCAGCGAGAACATAAGGCATGGACCAGAATGTTCGTAGCCTAACTAGGGTTTGAAATCTGGAGAAGGTCTGAGAGTAGCTGTGAATCCTGGTCCACTCTAGAAACATCTGTGAGTCGTCAGCCCCGATATATAAAGAGTGACCCTGGCCAGTGTCAGTGAGTGTGTTTATACCTGTGCGAAAGAGGTAATGCGGTGACGTGTGAATTGCGAAGCAGTGTGTAGTATTCAAGAACAGTTAGTGTCAGACTCTGGCGTGTGAACTTGAGGAAGATTTGTTGTTATTTCTGGCGAGGACACCGGTCTCATTAGTGAGGGATTAACTGCATGAGCAAGTGAAAGGGTGAGTTTTCTCCATAAGGGAGCAAACTTGAGTAAGACAGCTAATGGTTTTTATGTGCCTATTGTGTGGTGAATATTTCTGACCTGCAATAAAGCTAATATTTCTTTAAAGGACCATTTATGTTGTGCTTTACCTACTTTGATCCAATTAACGAACTTGCTACTAGGGGTAGCGCGTATCAACTGGTGTCAGAAGCCGGATTACGAACCCATGCACAAGCACAACACCTGAAGGTCCTGGTTCAAAACTCGAGCAGGTCATTTTACCACAGTTCTCTAATTCTCCTGTGAGTGCATGCCCATCACAAGACAAACAACTAAAATGGATGCGCAAATACAACTACTACTAGAAAAGTTAAGTGGCATGGAAACCAAGATGGAGGCCGGCCAGAAGAATTTAGCCGAAGACTTAACTGCCAAATTAGAAGACAGACAGAAGAATTTAGCCGAAGACTCAACTGCCAAATTATAAGACGGCCAGAAGAATTTAGCCAAGGTCCTAACTTCCAAATTAGAGCACAACCAGACTAAGTTAGCAGAGGACCTGAAGAAGATGGAAGACGGTCAGAGGAATTTAGCCGAGGACCTAACTTCCAAATTAGAGGACAGCCAGAAGAATTTAGCCAAGGACCTAACTTCCAAATTAGAGGACGGCCAGAAGAAGATGGAAGACGGTCAGAATAAGTTAGGAGAGGACCTGAAGAAATTGGAACAGGGTCTGCGGGAGGAAGTCAACACCGTCTGCCAGGGCCTACATGAGGAAGTCTCGGCAGTGGATAAGAAGTTCGACGCCTTACAGGAGGAAATCGCCGTGCTGCGCCGAAGCCCGCCGCTGGGGGTGGAGGAGAGATTCAACGCTCTACAAGAAGAAGTTGCCGAGCTGCGCCGACGCCCGCCGACGGGGATGGAAGAGAGATTCAACGCTCTACAAAAGGAATTTGATGAGCTGCGCCAGCGCCCGCTGGTGGGGATGGAAGAGAAATTCAACGCTCTACAAGAGGAAGTTGCAGAGCTGCGCCGACGCCCGCCCACTGCTACACCGGGAACATGAGGAACGGGACAGAGCAGAGTGACGCCCTCAACCTTCGACGGAAAGGTCCCGTGAAGCACTTACTTACGTCAGTTCGAGGCGGCCTGTTCCATAAACAACTGGAACAACACGGAAAAGGCCACAGCTCTCATTGTAGCGCTGAGAAGTGACGCCCTAAATGTCCTTCAGGCCATCCCGACCGAATCTCAGGACTACGCTTCAATAATCGCTCATATGGAGTCCCGATATGGAGATAGCCATCTTCAGCAGGCTTACCAGATGCAGCTCCGGACCCGGGTACAAAGGAAAGCGGAAACCCTGCAGGAGTTCGAGACGGACATCACACGCCTCGTAAGGCTCTCCTATCCAACAGCGCTGGCCAACTTCCTGGAACAGATTGCGAGAAAGACCTTCACTGACGGGCTACGGCACTCGGACACTCAACAGGCACTGGGACTCGCGCACAATAAGACCCTTGCAGATGCGCTGAGCCACGCACTTGAGTTCGAGACGGCAAAGCAGGCGTCTAGAATGCACGCTCGGGTGCGTCAAGTGGACGTCGACGAACCAGCCAAAACCAACGAGACTAAGACCCTGGCCGATGAATTGATGGAGGCGCTAGGCCGGTTCTTCAA
This sequence comes from Meconema thalassinum, assembly GCA_946902985.2. Lineage (NCBI taxonomy): Eukaryota > Metazoa > Arthropoda > Insecta > Orthoptera > Tettigoniidae > Meconema > Meconema thalassinum. Next base: position 263,262,583 of record OX336390.1, on the reverse strand, counting down.
TAGTCGCGACACCACCAACAGCGACGCAGCTGAAAGACACCCGGAGAGGCGGCCCGGAAGAGAACTACCGACCTGCTGGACCTGCGGTAAGAAAGGACACCTGAGCAAGGACTGCGGTGATCGCCGCCGCCGAGGGTATCCGTCGGGAAATCAGTCGTTTGAAAACCACGCCACCCAAGGAAACGAGTATAGCCAGCCTTGGGGGACAAAGGTTGGCTTGTGACAGTTGTCAAGCCCCGGCAGTCCAGGTCCGTGTGACGAAGGTACGGAGGGACACTAGCAGCCTGATGGTCGACGGAGTCGTCAATGGAGTGAGCTGGCCTATGCTGATCGACACGGGAGCAACAAGGACCATCGTCAATCCCACCGTGATTCCGAAGTGGAGAGTGCAACCCACACAAAGGAACCTCCAACTAATAACCGCGACTGGAGGGACCACACCAGTACATGTCGAAGCATCACTGGAGTTCGTCATTGGTCGACGGATGGTGACGGATCCAGTGCCCTGGCCGATGAAGCGAACGAAGTGATCAACGGACTGGACTTTCTGGACCAGAAAAAAACATCATCTTGGACCTGAGTACCAACACTCTTCACTACGGAGGTGAGGAACTTGCTTTGCAACCAGCACACGAGGCCATCACCGCACGACGAGTAAGGCTGGGAGAGGACGTCATCGTTCCCGCCAGGACAGAGGTCAGCGCTGCCTTAATTGTCGACGGAACTGCTGAGGGAGTGGCGGCTGCCATCGAGCCAAAATATGACGACATCCAGACAAAGGGATTGCTAATTTCCAAGACCCTCATCAATACGACGTCTCGTCCGTTCGGCCGCCTGTCCAACCTAAAAGACTACGACATTACGGTTCACCGGGACACCACCACAGGAGTCTGCGAGCACGTTACCTGGATCGCCCACATCACGGACACAACGGACGGACCCCTGCAGATATACATCCGAAGGAGGCACACCCTACCGGAAGAACTACGGAAGCTGTACCAAGGATCCCAGGACCATCTGGACGAGGAGCAATCACGCTAACTCCAGGACCTGCAACGCGAGTTCCAGGACGTCTTCTCCGAGGGAAGCAACGACTTCGGCAGGACAAGCTTGGTCCAGCACAGAATCGATGTTGGGGAGAGCGCACCGATTAGGGCCCCATTCCGACGTGTCCCGCTCGCCAAGCAAGCCAAAGTCGACCGGATGGTAGAAGAGATGGAGGAGCAGGGAGTGATCGAGCCATTACATAGTCCTTGAAGCTCTCCGGTCGTGCTAGTGAAGAAGAAGGACGGCTCCACCAGGTTCTGCGTGGACTACAGGCGGGTGAATGACGTCACGAAGAAGGACAGCTACCCTCTACCCCGGATCGATGACACCCTGGACACCATAACAGAGTCAAGATGGTTCTCCACCTTAGATTTGAAGAGTGCCTATTGGCAGGCGGAGGTCCATCCCAAGGACCGCGAGAAAACGGCGTTCTCTGTGGGCAGTGGACTCTGGCAGTTCACCGTCATTCCGTTCGGTTTGTGCAACGCCCCTGCGACCTTCGAAAGGCTAATGGAGTCCATTCTGAAGGGACTACACTGGAAGACTTGCCTGGTCTACCTAGACGACGTTATCATTCTGGAGAGGAGCTTCGAGGAGCACTACAGCAACCTGAAGGAGATCTTGAAGAAGCTACGGGCTGCCCAGCTGAAGTTGAGCCCCAAGAAGTGTCAGCTCTTCCAGAAGCAGGTCCAATATCTTAGGCATATCGTCTCCAAGGAAGGGGTGCGCATCGACCCAGGGAAGACCGCAGCTGTGAGGGAGTGACCAGTTCCGAAGGACAAGTCCCAACTACGAAGCTTCCTGGGACACTGCACATATTACCTTCGCTTTGTGAGAGGATTCGCCGACATCGCCAAATCACTGCATCGGCTGACCGAGAAGGACCAACTCTTGACGTGGACAGCGGAATGCCACAAAGCCTTTGAACAACTCAAGCAAGCTCTGTGCACCACACCTGTTCTGGCCTACCCCAGACCTGGAACAAGGTTCATCGTCGATACCGATGCCAGCGACTTTGGTATAGGGGGAGTCCTGTCGCAAGTAGTGGACGGCGAGGAGAGAGTAGTGGCATATTTCATCAAGGCCTTGTCAAAGCCAGAAAGGAACTACTGCGTCACCAGGAAGGAACTGCTCGCCATCGTGAAGACCTTTGAACACTTCCATAAGTACCTGTACGGGCAAAGTTTCTCATCAGGACAGACCAAGCATCCCTGCGGTGGCTCCTGAACTTCAAGCAGCCCGAGGGTCAACTCGCGCGGTGGTTAGAGAGGCTTCAACATTATGACTTTGAGATCCAACACAGGAACGGTCAACTGCATTCTAACGCCGGCGCCCTATCGCGAAGACTCCGCCCCGAAGACTGCACCTTCTTTGCTAGAAGGGAGAAACCGAGGTACAGTGTCGAAGGACTACCGTGGAACTACAAGGGAGTTGGAGCCGCGAATCTTTCACGCGGGCACAAGCGGAATATAATGACCTGGGACTGATAGCCGAATGGAATAGGGCCTGTGTTCCCAGACCCGGATGGAACATTGTGAGCGACTGCAGCCCAAAGTTTAAGTCCTATTGGGTGCAGTGGGACTCGCTGGTTGTAAGGGATGGCCTCATCTGCCGTACCTGGGAGAGGACCGATGGGAAGACATATCAGGAACAAGTCGTCGTTCCAAAGGCTATGACGGAGGAAGTCCTGAAAGAAGTCCACGGAGGATCATCTGGTGGACACCTAGAGATAAAGAAGCTGCGAGAGTGGTTCTACTGGATTGGATGCCGAGCAGACGTGGAGAACCACTGCGCGTGGTGCCATGATTGCGCAGCCAGCAAGGGCCCAGGACGAAGTCGAAGGGGCCCACTGAAGACCTACAACATGGGCGGCCCCATGGAGAGAGTGGCCATCGATGTTGCTGGGCTATTCCCGTTGAGCGTGGCAGGGAACCGCTACATATTGGTTGTCAGTGACTACTTCATCAAATGGCCAGAGGCGTATGCACTTCCTAACCAAGAAGCCGCGACAATCGCAGAGACCCTGGTGAAGGAATTCATCAGCCGGTACGGAGTACCCTTGGAGCTGCACTCCGACCAAGGGAGGAATTTCAAGTCGCAGGTGTTCCAGAACCTATGCCGGCTCCTGGGAATCCGGAAGACAAGGACGACGCCGCTACACCCTCAGTCCGACGGGATGGTAGAGCGATTCAATCGCACCATCGAGAACCATCTCCGAATAGTCGTCAGCGAGCATTCGAGTCATTGGGACAAGCATCTTCCACTATTTCTCCTGGCCTACCGCGCCGCTGTGCATGAAGCCACCGGATGCACACAAGTCCGGGCCATGTTTGGGAGGGAACTCCGTCTACCTGTCGACCTTGCCTTCGGCCGACCTGCGGACGATCCGGTCCCGGTAAGCCAGTATTGTCAGGAACTGGTCGACCGACTGGAGGACGTGCACGCGTTCGCAAGGAGGAGACTGCGGATCGAGACCGATCGAACGAAGACCCGATACGACCAGCAGACAGATGCCGGCGGATTCCACGAGGACGACCTGGTCTGGCTCTTCAACCCATTACGGTGAAAGGCTTGTCACCCAAACTGCGGATATCCTGGGAGGGCCCGTACCGAGTCGTGAAACGGATCAACGATGTCCTCTACCGGATCCAGCGGAGCCCGAGGGTGAAGATGAAGATCGTGCATCGAGATCGCCTGGCAGCCTACAGAGGGGCACAGACGGGCCAATGACTGATCGGGGCGATCAGCTTCTTAGGAAGGGGGTGGTGTTACGGGTGCGGGGTTGCTTCATTCCCTCACGCGTGACTCATAGCCGCCCGAGGCTACCCCCGGGCTCAGTGCCGGCCGGCCGCTTGCGCAGCGAGAACATAAGGCATGGACCAGAATGTTCGTAGCCTAACTAGGGTTTGAAATCTGGAGAAGGTCTGAGAGTAGCTGTGAACCCTGGTCCACTCTAGAAACATCTGTGAGTCGTCAGCCCCGATATATAAAGAGCGACCGTGGCCAGTGTCAGTGAGTGTGTTTATACCTGTGCGAATGAGGTAATGCGGTGACGTGTGAATTGCGAAGCAGTATGTAGTATTCAAGAACAGTGAGTGTCAGCCTGTGGCGTGTGAACTTGAGGAAGAGTTGTTGTTATTTCTAGCAAGGACACCGGTCTCATTAGTGAGGGATTAACTGCATGAGCAAGTGAAAGCGTGAGTGATCTCTATAAGGGAGCAAACTTGACTAAGACAGCTAATGGTTTTTATGTGCCTACTGTGTGGTGAATATTTCTGATCTGCTATAAATCTAATATTTCTTTAAAGGACCATTTGTGTTGTGCTTTACCTACTTTGATCCAATTAACGAGCTTGTTATTAGGGGTAGCGCGTATCAATATACGTAATACGTAATCGTATTTGAGGTATAAAATATTTTTCATTTTTGTATTCAACTAATACCAGGCAAATCCAAAGTTTTTTTTTAAAGGTTTTATCAACTATCCCCATCTTATGTGCAATGTAAAGCTGTAAGTGAGAAAATTGTAGGCCTAAAATAGCGCATTATGCAACGAGCCTATAATGGCAATAATGAAGACACGAGTATTTTTTTAACGAGCGAATAATTTCCATACGATTGTCTTAATTACCGTTATAGGCGAGTTGCATACGACTGTTTATGTTTGACAATAATTATTATAACTATTTTATGTTGGAACATAAATTTTCATAAATATCCTTCGAAATTTCGCCAGTTTTATGTACTGAACTGAGCGCATGGGACGCAGACAATGCCTTGTATTTGACCATGGCCTGCTCGATTACTTCACTATGACACTAGTCACGCAGTGAAATTAAATTAGGAGGCCGTGGAACTCAGCGCAGGTGCGATGCTATCCTTACCTAATTGGTCACACAACTGTTTCTTGAGTTCTGATTGGTGGGAGAAACTGTTTCATAATGAAAAATAGTGTTATAATGACCCTCATTATGATACAGTTTTCTGACACATATTATTTACATTTCGACAACGTCGAAAATAAACAATTGTTATTTCATTCAGTTTAGTTTTCGTCAAACATTGTTATTTGGTATGTAAGAAAATTACTGCTGTAGCTATACCCTATAATTAAAAGTATAATTATAATTCATCACGAGTTTCAGTGCAATCATTTAATAGTCGAAGGGAGATTTGGAATAATATCATGCATTCATGATGTGGAATTGAACAAATAAATACAGACCCCCAGCAGTAATTTGGAGAGATGATTGCGACAGAGACGACAGCTCTCACAGAATGCCAAATAAGCCACGCTACTCGGGTTCTGCATGTGAATTAATTGCTCCTTGGGTTGCATGGGAGGTGAATAACTAATTCAAATGTTATTAGGGAAGACCAACATTTCCTCATGTGAATTCAAGTTTCCATATCTCATATCTGAATCTGAACAATGTATTGGATGCAAGCCCATACCAATGCAAAAAGGGAGCTGGGAGTCAACACTTCCAAGGTTCGAATCCTGGCACTGGTAACGGCCTTACTAAGTATTAAGTGTGGAATTTTCCCGCTCTTTTCCACACTCTCTCGAGAGATAAAACTTTATTTCAAGTACCGGGGTATCTACATTAATATTAGATCCTCATAAATACAGTTACAGTCGTATTCCTCACTTATGTCCACAATGATCGGTCAGTCGTAAATATTCGGACTGGTAAAAAGGTTTTGTTTACCCCCCAGGGGTTCACTACAAATGGGACGTGGGTTGGTGACCACGGGACCCTAGCTGAGTCTGGCATTTCTCCCACATACTCGTGCCGGGCTCCTTTCAGTCATCTTTCCTGTCGACCTCCCTTGGTCAACTCTAGTCTCTTCCAACCTCGACGGTATTAGGATATCCAAGGCCGAGAGAGTCTTTCTCTTTCCCGCCTTAATTGGCTCTTGTTTAATCTTTCCTGATACCCTCAATCTTCGAGGGGTGAGACCTCTTTTTTTTCTTGGTATCTCCTGTCGTATACTCAAGGCCAAAGAGGATACAGGGTGTGTGTAACCCCACCACTTATGGTGCACCCTGGATAGTGCTACACCATAAAGGGCTCACGGCTTGTGAGTTTGGGAGTTGGTGACCCCGAGGGATTCGTGAGCTGGGTCCGGTTCTTTACCTTCTTCAGTGCCCCTGACCCGGATTCACTTCTCCCTCCCTTTCTTATCAGCCATCCACGGCTCTCCTTCCACCCAAGCCTTTCAATTCTCATTCTTCGAGGGTTGAGGGCACTGTTATACTCGTGTCTTTTACCTTCCTTACTTATTATATGCGAATTGCAGCCAATGGCGATAGCAGGACATTTTAATTGAACGCCCGTAGGCTCCCCATCAAGTTCAATTTCTAGTAGTTCCAACTTTGGCTACAAGATGCTACTGTCATAACACTTAATGGCGAACGTTGGAACTTGATAGAGCGTTTCTAACCAAATAACCTGCAAATTTAGCTACACACTGCTAATTGTAGTGGTAGGTTCTTTTACATGCCATAAATCTATGACATGGGCCCGCTGGCTTTACTTCCCCTCCGAAGAAAGGCATATTGAAGGATTTTAACGCTCTTAAAAATCCGACGACTTCGGCCAGGTTTGAACCCGCGAGCTTTGGCATAGCAGTTCAGGAAGCTACCGACTATGCCATTTCTTCTTCTAGTATGTAAGTCCATAGTTAGTTTTTGTTTTAGTTTACATTTCATTTTCTTATCATCCCAACCATTAGGGGCCGATAATCAAGATGTTAGTCCCCTTAAAACAACAATTATTATCATCATATATATGTTTATTATTTTAAGTAAAGAAATGCAGTGGTATTGGTTTTAACCCAGTGGACTACCGCGTAACATTATTCATTCATGAACAGCAGTCATAGGCCGGTGTTTGCAGCGACCATACTGGAGTCAGACCGAAAAAGAAAATCTCCTCTCACTCCATGTAGTTAAATTCTTCTTTCAAATTACAATTTACTTCTAAATACCTGAATAATTGCAATTCGTGTTAATGCAAGACTCTTTTCTGTGAAAATAACGGAATGTTAGGCAATGAAAATTCCTGTTTGCTGACAATGTTATTCCATTAGCTCAAAGCATCTGGCGTGAAATGCCTGCCAGCTCTGTTTTAATTGGAAATATGAAGCCAGATTGAGCAAAGAGTGGGGTTATAATTAATTGACGCTGTAAATCGCAGTTATTACGTGGTTATCAGACAGTTTGTATTCTCTTGTAGTAATTGTAATAAAATGGAACGAATGTTCACTCCCTTGGAGATAACTAACGCTATGCACGGTGGAGGTAGAATTACATTTTATAAGGGCACTGGGTAATCCTGAGTAGACGAATTACATACTTCTATAGTCATAATCACATTATTTTTCTCTCTTATCTTCCTTTTCTTTATAAAAACTAATGGTGAGATTTTATGCCATATACAGGGTGCGGCAGCATAACTTCCTTTCTTTTAAACGTAATAAAACCCATTGTATGAATCAGAAAACTTTTATTTTTCTTTATACTGTAGGCGCGTACTTAAAGTTTTGTTTTACTTAGTTTTGAAGATCAAATCAGGTAGGTGTCGTCCCCTATTCTCCATAAAATGAGAAAACCGATGTCTGGCATTTGTCATGACTATTGCCAGCATATCAGGCGTTACATTGGCAATTTCTTCCTGGATGTTGGTCATCAAATCTTGTAGCGACTTTGGACAGTTTACATAAACACGGGATTTTAAAAAACCTATAGAATAAATCACAAAGGGACATATCAGGAGAGTGGGCCGGCCACTCCAAATCGACCCTAAGGGAGATGAGGCCGAGGGATATCAGTTCTTCGTCCTGTCACACTTCCTGTTCGTCTGAACGTAGTGACCCACGTAACAATTGATTTCCGGTCCAAGACAGGGGCCAACGGGGCTAAATTAAAGTGCCTCCGAAAGGCGCACTGGGTTGCGATCACAGAACATCTGCTCGAAAAGTAGGCCTCCTCCCTGTTACAACGCATGATGGCGACTGAACTGGGTCGGGACAAAACTTTATAGTACCACCTCACGAACGAGACCACTAGCGCTCCGCTACGATATTAGCCGACTGAATAGCGCGCATTAATGAAAAGGAAGTTATGCTGCCGGACCCTGTACAAAGTAGTCTCTTCCTAGCTGACTTGAGACAGTTTCTCTGGGCACAATACACAGGTCACGTATGGGCGTGAGCTTCGAGGAACTTCACCGGCCTTTCCGAATTCATCGTGGTCATCAGTCACGTGCACTTCAGTGTGTTATCTGTACGGCCATAACAATAATAATAATTTTCTTCTCCTCCTCAACCGCTAGGTTGGTGGGTAACATGCTTGTCTTCCAAAACGTCTTCTTCCTCTGGCCTGGAGTTTCAAGTGGCAATAAGTGTGCTTGCCTTTAATGCTGTCTATAAATTGAGTCCTTGGTCTTCCTCGACTCCTCTTTCCTTCTAGCTTCCCTTCGAAGAGTGTGGTGCACCAGTCAGAATAACGAATCAAATGGCCAAAATAACTATTCCTTCTTCTATTTAAGGATTCAACCAAGGTACGTGTCTCCTTTGCTCTTTTGAGAACATTCTCATTCGTGACTTTATCAGTCCAAGGTATCTTTAGTATTCGTCGCCAGCACCACATCTCGAATGCCCTAAGTTTTAAAACATTAATAATAATAATAATAACAATAATAATAATTATGATAAAAATTATTATATATGAATTGCAGCCAATGATCATAGTTGGGTATTTTTGATAACGCCCGAAGGCTCCCAACAAGTTCAATTTCAAGTAGTTCCAACTTTGGCTACCAGATGCTACTGTTTCTAACACCTAGCGGCGAGCGTTGGAACTTGATAGAGCGTTTCTAACTAGCCACATATAACCTACACATTTTGTTACACACTACCAATTGCAGTGGTAGGATTTTTCCGTGCCATAAATCTATGACATAGGTCCGACTTTACTTCCCCTCCGAAGGAAGGCAAACTGAAGGATTTAAACGCTCTTAAAAATCCGACGACTTCGGCCGGGCTTGAACCTGCGATCATGGGCATAGCTGTTCAACATGCTACCGAATACGACACCGAAGCCATACATGTGATAATAATAGATTTGCCATAGCCGGTCCCAAGCCTCCCAAGAGGAAGTGGATTAACATCTCCTTAAACAAGAAGTTCCGTGAAGAACTATACAGCCTACTTTTCATGCCAATGATTATTCTACAGAATATGAACCTATCTAGAATAATGACGAAATTAAGTTGCTAATATCGAAATTTCCAATTAGTTCGAAATACTGTATACCTGGCATAATGTATCCTAATAGAGCACTCCAGTTGGCAGCCCTGATGACTGAATATATTCTTAGTTCCGTCTCTTAAGGTACAAAATACAAAATTTGGTTGAAGTCCAATGAATAGCATGGACGTTACATGCAGTTAAACATTGGATCTAACAGCGCGCGTAAAATCATGTTGGCAACAATGTCATGCATGTATTGGTCAGATATAATCGGAAATAATATGATCTATTGTTGTGCCAATTTTGAATGAAATCCATTAGTTAGTATAGAAGTTACATGCATTTTAAAATTGGATCTATCAGCAGGCTTAGAATCATGTTGGCAGCACTGACGTATATTAGTTACTCTAAATTCGTCTAGAATGCCAGGTACTATACGTGTGCAAAGTTTAGAGCTATTGGCTTGCATACTTTCTGATATATTGATATTAGGGTAACAAAAATAGGGACAGCACATATTAACAGTTGGCAGCACTGGTTGCTCCTTAGAATACGCATAGTCATATCTGTTATGGTACACATAGCACATACGAAATTTGGTTGAAATCCAAATGATAGTATGGAAGTTACATGTATTTAAAGTTGGACCTGTCAGCAGGCTTAGAATCATGTTGGTAGCACTGATGTATATAAGTTACTCCAAATTAATATAGAATGTCAGGGACTATACGTGTGCATAGTTTAAAGCTGTCGGCTTGCATACTTTCTGATATATTGGTATTTGGATAAAATAAATTAGGAGCATTTATTAACAGTTGGCAGCCCTGGTAGCTCTGAAGAATACGCTCAGTCATATCTGGTTATGTACACATACAACATACGAAATTTGGTTGAATTCCAATTGATAGTATAGAAGTTATATGCATTTAAAAATTGGACATATCAGGAGGCTTATAATCATTTTGGCAACACTGCCATGTTTAGCCTCCTGGAAATTAAACTGAAATATTATGATCTGTACGTGTGCCAATTTTGAAATAGCTCCCATTCATACTTTCCAAGATATCCAACATGGAGCTCAAATTTCAATTGCGATTTTTTAGCAGTTGGTAGCACTGACATCATTTTCAAATATGGCCGTGAGATATTCAGGTATAGATCTTTACTCCTACCAAATTTTGTTTCGATTGATGCAGCCATTTAGGAGTTGATAGGGGGGGACACACACACAGCCAGACAGACAGACAGAAGGACAGACAGACAGACAGACAGACAGACAGACACACATTTGCCCGATCTCATAAGTCTACTTTTTCCTCATTTTTGCAAAATGTGAAAAGTAGGCTAAAAACAGGTTTATCTAGCTCCAGATAATAATAATAATTATTTATCTAGCTTGCTGAGGCCACTGTATAGGACACAGACGAAGAGGACCAACGTATTCGATGACGAACGAAGATTATAATTTCAATGGCAAAGAAGGTGGGAGAATCTTTATTCCTGACGGTGGAGCTAAAATCTAAATGTATCTGATGGAGTAGAGCAACTCTCAACATAGTGGCATTCCGAGTCGACCGAGTCTAGTTGACTCTCCCTGCAAATCGCTATAAGTCACATGTTGGAAAAAATTCTTACAGAAACTAGTGGAAACTAGGAAATTCACCACTGTCATGAGTAGTGCACATGGGTCATCGGGCTGTGAAGAGTCCACAACAGCAAGTAAAGAGGAGTCAGGGCCTCTATGTGTAGAAAACCCCTTGACATCACCCACATTCAATCTTAATTCACCGTCTGGCTGCGTGGCTCAGGGGTAACGTTCTCGCTTGCTGAGCCCAAGGTTGCAGGTTCGAAACCTGGCGCAGTCAGCTGGCATTAGAGGGTGCGCAAATGCGAGGGAGCCGTGTCAGTAGATTTACTGGCACGTAAAAGATCCCCTTCAGGGCAAAATTCCGGCACCCCGGCGTTTCTAAAAGCCAGTGTAGTTAAAAGGGACGTAAAACCAATAACATTATTATTATTATTATTATTATTATTATTATTATTATTATTATTATTATTATTATTATTATTATTATTATTATTATTATTATTATTATTATTATTATTATTCTTAATTCACCAGAATTCAAATCCGAACACATATTTTTTCGGCACGCTAAATATAAATTCACTTTCCTAAACATGGATACTCTAACAGCTCACAGATATTATAAACAATCAAAAAATTCTGATTTTGGCTCTTCATTGAAACTACGTAGATAGAGATCGGACCATTTACGAAGACGGCTGTTGAGGGGAAATGTGCGAGTGAGAAAGCTGAACCGTGGAATGAGAACGCTGACTTCCCCTTCTCGCTCGGTGTTGTGGCGACGTGCAGTCGACCCGAAATTTTTGTCATAGCGGACATGTAACTCCGCAGATTTTCAGTTAGTGGAATTTCCTTCCAGCTGTAAATTACAGACATACCTAGCCAAAATGTATTTATTTAGAAGCGTTACAGACAGGCCTAACGTGCACCACAAACCACAGTTACACCATGGGAAATTAGAAAGGCAGCGCGCACGTCTAAACAGCTGAGTATAAACTTATGCACTGAAGTGTCCTTGCAACACGAGCTCTGGACGGCGGGACTACGCTGCGCTGAATCGTCGTAAGTGCGCATGCGCGGCCAAACTCCTTCCTAGCTGGTCGGATCTCTACACGGATGATGTCGTGATGGAGTCGGGCACTATAGAATCCTGAAGGGCAAGGCCACTTCGACTGTATCATGTGGTTTGAATACTTTATCGCCCCAAGATAGATGTTAAAGTTTGTCAGGTTAGATAATTTCTACTAGGATATGAGTCGCTTATCTGGTGTGTTAGTTATTTAATTTTTACTCTTCATGTTTTTACCCTACGTAATATGCCTACCAGTCAAGCTGATGATGAAGATGTTGAAAAGGTCTACGAAGAAATAGATGAAATTCTGAGGTATATCAAGGGTGATGAAAATGTTATAGTAATGGGAGATTGAAATGATGTGGTAGGAAAAGGAAGAGAAGGGAAGATAATATGAGATTTCGGATTAGGTGAAAGGAATGATCGACGAAGCAGGTTGATGGAATTCTGTACCGAGCATGAGTTGGTCATAGCTAATACCTTATTCAATAACCACAATAGAAGAATATGCACATGGATGAGACCAGGAGATACAGGACGTTATCTAATCGATTTCATTATGGTCAAGCAGAGGTTTCGAAACCAGATTTTGGATTGTAAAACATATCCCGGTGCTGACATAAACTCTGACCACAATCTGGTTGTTATGAAATGCAGATTAAAGTTGAAGATACTGAAGGAAAGTCAAAAGCCAAAAGGGTGGGCAATAGACAGACTGAACGAGAAGGATGTAAACGAAAGATTCAAGAAGAGTATAAAGGAAGGACTAATGAAAAACCCTAAACAAACTTCAATTGCAGACGAATGGGAACTTTTGAAGAATGAAATAACAAAATCCTCAGAAGAAAACATTTGTAGGAAAGAAAGAATAGGTAGAAAACCGTGGATCACCCAGGATATACTAGAATTGATGGATGAAAGGCGGAAACACAAAAATGTAAGAGATGAAAAGGGGAAAGCAGAATACAGACGTCTGAGAAATGAGGTTAACAAGAAGTGCAAGGAAGCGAAAGAAGAATGGTTGAAAGAGAAATGTGTAGGTATAGAAAATTGTTTGAAATCAGGAAAAGTAGATACAGCTTATCGAAGGATTATGAATACTTTTGGGGAAAAGAAGACTAAGTGCTGTAATATTAAGGACACAAATGGAAAGCCTCTAACAGATAGGGCAGAAAAGGTTGAGAGATGGAAAGCTTATATAGAGTGTTTGTATAAGGGAAAGGAGATTGAGAATCATGTAATGGAAAGGGAGGAGGAAATTGATGAGGATGCAAAAGGAGATTTAATATTGAGATCAGAATTTGACAGAGCATTGGAAGACTTAAGCAGGAACAAAGCACCAGGCATGGATGAAATACCGATTGACTTTCTACGCTGCATAGGAGATGAAGGTCTGATCAGGTTATTTCACTTTGTGTGTAGGATTTATGAGACAGGTGAGATACCCTCTGATTTCAAGAAGAATGTTATCATCCATATACCGAAGAAAGTGGGAGATGACAGATGTGAAGATTACCGTACAAACAGCTTGATTACTCATGCTTCAAAGATCCTGTCAAGAATAATTTATAAGAGGATGGAAAGCCAGATAGAAACGGAGTTGGGTGAAGGCCAGTTTGGTTTCAGGAGAAATATAGGAACGAGGGAAGCTGTACTAAGTCTTAGGCTGATTTTGGAAGATAGAATAAGGAAAGACAAGAGAACGTTCATGGCATTTGTAGACTTAGAAAAGGCTTTTGATAACATTGATTGGACTAAATTGTTTGACATTTGGAAAACGATTGGAATAAAGTACAGGGATGGGAGGGTGATCTACAATCTATACAGAAACCAGACAGCAGTCATTCGAGCTGAAGGACATGAGAGAGAAGCTAGTATTCAGAAAGGTGTAAGGCAAGGCTGCAACTTATTACCCATACTTTTCAATCTTTACATTGAACAAGCAATGAAGGAAATTGGAGAAAAAATTAAAGTGGGAGTGAAGATTCAAGGAGAAATAATTTCAAATCTGAGATTTGTCGATGACATCGTCATCTTGGCCGACACGCCTGAGGATTTGAAAGAGTATTTGAATGGTATGGACTCCGTCTTGAGGAAAGAACTCATGATGAAAATTAATAAGTGTAAAATAAAAATATTGGAATGGAGCCGAAAGAAATTAGAAACCTCAATGGATATGAAATTGGCAGGTGAAAAGCTGAAGGAAGTAGGAAACTTCTGTTACTTAGGAAGCAAAATAACCAGTGATGCACGAAGCAAGGAGGATATAAAATGTAGGTGGCTCAGACAAGGAAAGCATTTCTACAGAAAAGGAATCTGTTGACATCGAATATAGATTTAAGTATTAGGAAGACATTTTTGAAAGCCTTTGTCTGGAGCGTGGCACTCTATGGAAGTGAAACTTGGACTATTGGTGCAGCAGAAAAGACGAAAATTGAGGCGTTTGAAATGTGGTGTTACAGGAGAATGATAAAGATCAGATGGGTAGATAGGGTGACAAACGAAGAGGTGATAAGACTAGTGGGAGAGGAGAGAAGTTTCTGGCGGCTGCTAATGAAGAGAAGAGATGGATTGGTAGGACACATACTAAGACACCCAGGAATAGCAAGCTTAGGTATGGAAGGAAGGGTCGAGGACAAGAACTGTAGGGGGTAGACCAAGGTTCGAATATGTTAAACAGATTGCCTCTGATGTAGGGAGTGGTAACTATGTAGAGATGAAACGATTAGCTCAGGACAGGGATGCATGGAGGGCTGCATCAAACCAGTCAAAAGACTGAAGACTCAAACAAGGACAATGTGGTTTATTAATTTGGAAGGATTTGGTGTTTGAGTGTTGGCCATCAGCCACATGTAATCATCCAGCTGCCAACGATCAAGTTAGGGTTAATTTTGTTGCGATATCATCTACAGAGTTATTGTTTGTGTTCTTCGAACATGAAGGTAGATTAGAAAGCAATGAAACTTAGCACAGCGAATCTTTATTCTGAGCTTAGTATAGAGACATCGCATGTTCAATTGTTTTCAAAAATTCAAGATGGCATCAGATGGAAAGTTTAAAACCTGATATACTATATTTTTATTTCTAGTATCTTATTCAAGCAATTAAAAAGAAGATTCTTAGGATGGGTTATTATAATAATCATTATCTAATGGCACTAAATTCTGTAGCTTGCATTTCGTAAATGATGGAAGCCATTTATTTGAATTTTTTAAAATGAACTCCTGTGACAAGCTACAGAGAGATTCCATTTCGCGGGGGGAATTTTAATCACTGATAAGGAAAGTTATATATTCTAGTACATAAATAGTGGGAACTTAGGTGACGTACCAAAATATATTTAGTACATCACGTTGAAAATCCTTATAATAGTCGGGAGAGTTTCTAATGGAAACGTCCAGTAGGATATATGAAAATAGGCTATTTGGTTCATTACGAATCTACTTGTTAGGTCATGTTTAGCTCTTTTTAAGGTTATATTAGCCTATATATTTTTCACTTTTGCTAAAGGTCATATCATAACTCTACAGTACTCTGTTCTGTTCTTAAAGCTCTCACTTTATCTGCCATCAGCATGTGTGACCTGGTGATACATCTCTTTGTTATTGAGGTCAAAAACAAGCATTGTGAAGAATAAAATGAAGAGAATCAGCACAGAAGACATCACAAAATTACAGAGTGCGTTCATACTTGACTCATGTTGTTAATTTATTTTCTCCACGTAAAAAGATCTGTTCAGAGAAACAAGTTCTCTTTCAAAGAACATAATTGGTTACTGACAAAAAATGATGAATAATGAAAATGGGAATCTCTTTGATGTAATATCTTTGAATGTAATTTTAACTCTTTGTTCTTCGCGTCTGCTAGAAACATTGCATACTTCTAAATGTATAATTGGCTGCAGAGCGCAGATGCATTGTGAAATTTTGGAAGGAAAGAATAACCTGGATAACTCTTGATGCATCATACGCGTTCTCTTTCACCACAGTGGTCCTATGCGTAACCTCATGCGTTAAGTTACACACTATAACTGCAAAGCTGAGATTGAAGTCCAGAGATCGAAGTTTGGAATTCCGATGATGGCAGTAGTCATATTGAACGCGGTTATTTCGCAGTTTTTCTATTTGATACCTTATTTCGAATATCAGGACACGTACCCCAATCCCACACAAATAATTACAAGATGCTGTTATCAGACAAACTGATCACACACCCACTTATGTGGCTGGATAATAAATATGACTCAAGCCCTTAAAATCAATTAAAACCAACAACAACCTTCTTCTTCTTAAGTATTCAATTCATGGAATGGTCTGCGGCAGTTCTACAGTCGTCTCTATTTATAGCTTTCCTCTTCATCCCTTCATAGTTTCTGCATCCTACATCAGACATGAATTGCTGTACATATTGTAGGCGTGGTCTTCCTCGACATCTTTTGCCTTCAGCCATTCCCTCCAATACCGTTTTCAGCAGGCTATCGTGTCTCAAAATACGTCCTATGAGTCTAGTCCTCCTCCTCTTTAGGCTTTTCCATAAGGTATAATTTTTCTCCACCTTTTTAAATACTTCAGCATTCATTACTTTTTCTGTCCAGCTAATTGTTAGCATTCTTCTATAACACCATTGTTCAAAAGAATTTAACCTCCTTTTTTCTTCTTTTCCAATTGTCCACGTTTCGCAACCATAAAGGGCAATGCTCCAAACATACGGTTTTAATAATCTTTTTCTGGTTTTAAGAATAATGGAATCTGTAGTGAATAAACGTTTCTTTTTGTGAAATGCTAATTTGCCTTGTAAAATTCTACATTTGATTTCAAGCACATCATAATAAACATCGACACTAGCAACGTAAGCATAAAAATTATCAGAAAAATTATTAATAACAACACAAGGGCATCACGATCAAATTCTTCATCATTACAATCAACATCAACATAGTCAACTTCATCAACAACAACAACAACAACAACATCACCATCATCATCATCAACATCTTCAACATCATCAACATCAACACCATCAACAGCATTATCAACAGCATCATTCACATCATCATTATCAACAGCATCAACAACATCATCGCCATCATCATCATCATCAATATAATCACCAACATCAACACTATCACCATCAACAGCATCATCAACAACATCATTTACATCATCATTATCAAAAGCATCAACAACATCATCGACAACATCATCATCATCATCAAGAGTATCATCAACAACATCAAACAATATCATCATCATTATCAACAACATCATAATTGTCATCATCATTATCAACATCAACTGTTCCTCAACATTGTTAAACTTTCTTAGAGATTTGCAGTGATGTGTTCACTACAAACAGAGACGGAAACATGAATGTTGTGATGTTTATAAATTTTCACATCTCAGGCATTTCTGCTTAATGCTTCTTAATCCGTGCCACTTAAGAAGCAATGAGGAAGGCGTGTTTCTTGAGGCTCACATAGGTGTTTCAAATGTATCGCTCAATTACAGTTAAATGGTTCGATTTAATGCCAATGAATTAAATTCTTTGCAGCCCGTAAAAATTTATGGCACTCAGAATCATTCAATGTTGATTCACAAAAGACCTCCCGTATAACATTTGGTGACTTCTCAGCAAATAATTGGATATCAGCTGGTGGTCAACCATCAAAGCTCCGATTTGATTGTAAGATAACATTTGCAAATGTTACTTTGAGACTGGGGTATAGAACACCTAGATGGCAACGCTTCAAATTATCTACAGCAGGTAGGGAAAACAGTTTTAATAATAATAATAATAATAATAATAATAATAATAATAATAATAATAACAATCCAGAATGTAAAAGTCTTAAGAAGCGCGAATCTTGACTCTGATCACTATCTTTCAAAGATAAAATTAAAACTTCTTCCAAGATCCACCAAGAGATTTCAGGGAAGAAAGATCAACAGGTTTGATGTGGAAAAACTGAAAACACAAAGCGAATTCAGTCAGAAACTTGAAACACTTGAGCCACAGAATTGGGAACAACTCAAAGAAGCAATTCTTGAAATGGCACAGGAAACCATCCCACTGACAAAGTTGAGGCGGCATCCTTGGTGGACTAATGAATGTGACGATGCCATTCACCAAAGGCGGCTTGCCTGGTTGCGATGAAACAAACAGAAGAATGAAGAAAACAGAGAGAGATTCCTGGTCGTGAGAAAGCAGGCTGATAAGACCATACGCGGGATAAAACGAGCATTCCAAAAAAATCAGTTGGCACAGATAGACCAAGATTTCAAAAAGAACAACACCCGTGATTTCTATAAAACCTTCAAGCAAAATCTCAGTAAATACACACCACCCAGTATTCACATTAGGAATCCCGATGGGAAAGTTGCTTACAATGACAAAGACAACTGCCAGATCCTGGCGAAATACTTTGAGTCCCTTCTCAATTGTGAGGCTCCAACATCGAAATTTTCCTTTCACAGTAATGTGCTCGTCAATCCAGACTCAAGTCCACCAACTAGGGAAGAAATCAAGCAGATCATTCACTCACTTAAGAACAATAAAGCACCAGGTGAGGATTCAATAGTTGCCGAACTCTGGAAATACGTAGGTGAAAATCCAGTCGACAAGCTAACGGATATCATCCGGGAGATTTGGGAAACAGAGAAACTGCCCAGTGATTGGACATCAGCCCTAATTCATCCCCTGCACAAGAAAGGTGATAAAGCGGACGTAAACAACTATCGTGGCATATCACTCCTCTCGATAACATACAAGATTCTCGCGAAAGCGCTTCAAACGAGAGCGGAAGCACAGCTCGATCAACACCTGGGCGAATACCAAGGTGGATTTCGAAAGGGGCGCTCTTGTGTTGAGCAAATCATGAATCAAAAATCAATTCTATCGTACATGAATCTGAGAAGTAAGAAATTTGTTGCGACTTTTGTTGATTTCAAGAAGGCTTACGACTCGCTGGATCGAAGTACCCTGATCCAGGTTTTAAGAGAATTTGGTTTAGATAATAAGACAAGAGCAATCATTCACCAATCCCTATTGGATACGACTTCCAAAGTGAAATTCAGGGGAGAGATTTCTGAATCCTTCGCAATACGGACAGGGGTGAGACAGGGAGATGGGCTCTCGCCTCTTTTATTCAACTGTGTTCTTGAGAAAGTTATTCGAGAATGGCGTAAAGAATTGTGTAAGGATGGTATAGAGATTGGGGTCAGACTAGGTTGTAAGAACAAAAACCTGACAATCGACTGTTTAGCTTTCGCAGATGATGTTGCAATTTTCTCTAATTCTCTTGACACAGCCACACAACAAATCAATCAATTACAGGTGCAAGCAGCAAAGGCAGGTCTTCAGATTTCGTTTGAGAAAACGCAGTTTATAACGAACATCAAGTCGGAACCCAGAGAACTTACGGTGAATGGAGGACAAATAAAACAGGTAGAGAAATTCAAATACCTGGGTGAATGGATTGAGCCCAACATTCGTGAAAAGGAATCCTTCGTGGCACGGATTAACAAAATGGAAATGGCTTACCATTTAACCAAAGACATTTACAAATCACGATCAATGTCCTTCAAGGCCAAACTGAGGCACTTCGTTACCGTTATTCGCCCGGAGGCGTTATATGCATCAGAATGCCTGGCGATGAATAAGAAAGGCCTGGCAGAACAACTCGAAGCCAAAGAGAGGAAGATTCTGAGAAAGATCTTGGGCCCGGTCAAGGAACGAGGAGAGTATAGAAGACGACACAACGATGAACTCTATCTACATGTGGAGAAAATAACGGACACCATTCGCAAAAGAAGACTCTCCTTTTATGGCCATTTAACACGAATGAACTCCGGAAGATTGTCCAATCGAATCTGTGCCTACTTTGTGGGAAAGAAAACCAAAGGGATCTGGTTTACAGAGGTGGAAAAAGACCTACAAGAACTGGGGATATCACATGAGGACATCTTGGAACGTGACTCTTTGAAGAAGAAACTTGGGGAGATACAGAGTTTTCAGCCAAAACCTATATTGAAAACTGGCAAGAAGTGGACCGAAGAACGAAGGGAAGCTCACTGAAGAAGAATGCGCGAATACTGGGCCAATGTGAAAGAACGAGGGAAAAGGCAGTTGAAATAACGTGGTCCATAGACGACCGAAACGATTAAAAAAAATAACAATAATGATAAATCGGTTGATCTCACAGACAGTAATTTTAAATCAGGGTTTTGCTTACACATTAGTTAGTTAGCTAGTTAGTTAGTTAGTTATTGTTGACGGAACTGCGAGGTCATCTGCCCCTTGATTACACTTTCCTCGCTGCGACAGACAGCCCTGTAGATTGGAAAATCTTGGACAACATAATCACAACATTACTTTTTAGCTAAATCAGATGGATCGTACGTTTTGAAGTTATTATGAATTTTTTATTAATACTATGATTATTTTAAAAATTATTATTATTATTATTATTATTATTATTATGAAATCAATTATTATCATCTTCACTATTTATTTATATAATTATTTATAATTTCTAATATATGTTTGTTTGCTCTTTCCAATTATTTTTTTTCCGCAGTGCAATGTGTTCTTGCAGGCATATGGTTTCACCGTTCCTCCCCTAAAACTAAAATCACTACCAGGTTCTGTTTCAACGCTTTTAATTAGGTGCACCGTGTAATACGCCAGCTCTTCCAGCTTGGAGCTTCTCTAATATGCGATATAATGGGGCACAATATATGACAAAACATATTTGGTGAAGTTACACACACATTTTGTTTGTTCCTTTATGCAGCTGCCCTAAGTGCACATCGCTGTTTGGGAAGTTCCCCGCATAATGGAGAGGTCGCCTGTAAGAGCACTTCATTGATTTGAAGACGCTGGGAAGGGGAAACTAATTACTAGGTTAATGCTCTCATGACTAAATCTGTCAGTACAACAACACAGAAAGGTTTGGGCTCACACACCAGCAAGTGTTAGTTGGGCAGGAATAGTAAGGTTATGTTAACACAAGGGGCATTCTCAATATAAATATCGTCATTTCATTTCACAGGAAAGTTTGATTAAAAAGTCAGAAAACATCTTGTCATTGTAAAGACGAATATTTGGCTACTTTTACACGTAGTCGCCTTGGACACTATTACATGCGTCTTACCGTAAAATCAATTTCAAATTATGCTCTTGGTAGAATTTGGTGCTGAGCAATTTCAAGACGTAACTCAGAGGTTTTTAATCGTACGGGTGCAGGTGTAGCGCGCTTACCTGTTCCCTAGAAGGCGCCGAGTTCACTTCTTGGTTCGGTCAGGGAGTTTTGAAACTGATATGATTGCTGTAACGGAATGCACTCAGCCTCTGTTCTCTCTATTGTCATCGCGGTAATATTCCTCTCCGGAGTTATCGAAGGACTATGAGCGATATCACCTTTAAACATGTACCTTTAATCAAGGTTACGAAGTTAAATAGACTATCCCTGAAAGTTGCACGCTCCAAGAGGGAAAGGGCGTATTATATTAAAAAACTTCTGCCTTGAGTTACAAGGATCTGATCATAAAGTGAGAACGTTCTCAATCGATGCCGGCATTAGGAAGAAATTTAATCAGTGATCATATGGTGGACGTGATTTTCAAAGCTACCATCCTCAGTGCTCTCGGCAAATTTGATATTCAAGGAGGAGCGGATAGTTTGTAATAAGAATGAAACACCAGCTGTTCCAGCCTACTACAAGTGTTAATTGTTTTAAGAGGTGAGAATCAATTCTTTCAGGTGGAATTGAAATCCGTAGGGCTATTGAGTTTCAGAGAGAGGGAGATGAAGTTTAAACATCATATTGAGTCCCGGCACTGTCTGCGGCCATCCAGAATAACATTGCTTAACTTGCAATACAATGTACTAGCAATGATATGTGATATGCTGTCAGAGAAGCAAATTGCACAAGTCACGTTTTCCTGTGTAATTCAGTAAAGGATAATGGACCTTAAATACAATGCAATATGAGGGGTGTTCAAATGAAAAGGTACGAAACGATACTGTGGGTACAATCTATTCGTTATTCAAAAGTGATCCCCACAGGCCTGTGTACAGGTGTCCCATTGCTTCACTAGCTACAGGATTTCCTGTTCCCAGAAGTCTTGTGCTTGTGACAGTAGCCAATCCTGTACGGTGTCCTTTAGTTCGTCGTCCGATTGGAAACGTTTTCCCTTGCGTTGAACCATTAACAGTGATGTGTATTGTATTGTATGACACTCAGTAGCCTACGCAAGTCCATCAAGAATAAACGGCCTGGACTGCTCACGAAGGGACTGATTATGCTCCATGATAACGCTCGCCCACATGTCTCTAACGTCACACAAGGTGTATTGGCCTCGTTCAAGTGGGAGTAACTTGAGCATCCGCTCTACAGCCTGGACGCGACTTCCATCTGTTTGGTCCGTTAAAAAACATATCAAGGGAAAACGTTTCCAATCAGACGACAAACTAAAGGACACCGTAGAGGATTGGCTCATGTCACAACCACAAGACTTCTGGGAACAGGGAATCCTGCGGCTAGTGAAGCAATGGGACACCTGTGTACAGGCCTGTGGTAATTACTTTTGAATAACGAATAGATTGTACCCACAGTATCGTTTCGTACCTTTTCATTTGAAAACCCTTCATATACTAATGTATAAGGCATGATCAAAAGAATACAGTTTGATGGCCATACAGTCCAGAATTGGAGAGATCAGGACTATAGGGCGGCTACTCGAGTATCTCCCACTTGAGTTGGCGTACCTTCTACGTTACGACCTTTCTGGTATGGGGACGTGCGTTATCATGAAGTAGCAGCACCCCTTGTCACAGTTTTCCCGGGCGTTTCGCCTTAATTGCATACCGTTATTTCTCCAGTGTTGCACCGTAATAAAAAAAGCGTGTGATATTCTTCATTACCAAGGCTCCTCAATCAGTAGACATTCTAAAAAAAAACAATCAAACAATACTGTCAATTTCCTAAGAGAAAATGTAATTAAGACTAGTGGTGAATTATTTGAAAAAATGCCACTCAATCATTTTTAGCCCATTTTCATTTATGAAGAAATAGGCTCATGAGATCACCTTTTGTCCGTGTGTGTGTGTATATATGTGTGAGTATGTGTGTGCGTCCAAGTGTGTGCAAAACGGCTGGAGCGACTTCAATGAAACTCGGAAAGGTTATAGTACTATTTTGGCCGACTCCGCCCGTGCCCTTCACATTTTATTGCTTCTCACTAATCCAACATGGCGGCTGTGCGAAATGTTTCACCGGCATTCTATATCTCCGCAACTATTACTGATATCACTCTGAGATTTTTTATTTACGGTGATAAAGGGCACTACTAGACGTTCACCTATGTGACTTCCAAAAACCTATTAACTACAAAACGAACATGGCGGCCAAGCGAAATTGAAACATTTTAATTGACTTTTCTCGCGATTTAACCATCCGAACGCAGTGAAACGTGGTACAGCAAAATGACTATACAATTTGCAATTTAGTTTAGTTCAATTGTTTACATGACCTGAAGATGGCGGCTGTGTGAAACTTTAAAATTAAGTTTTTATTTCTTGTGTTCTTATCATACGATCGAAATCAACGTTTGAATAAAGAGCGTCCCTAATAATCCTCATCAAATAGTACATAACTCTATGGCTGACATATATTAAAATTCAACATGGCGACCATCCAAAATATTTAGACGGTTCTCAATATCTATTAATCTATGACAGCAATCAAACTGAAATTTTGTAGCCTATGTGTATAGAGGCTTTAAACTCAAGTTCACCTATGGGACGTTCAATAACCTGGTGAGCACAAATTCAACATGGTGGCGACGCGAAATTTAAATATTCATGGACGTTTAACCAACTGAGCGCAGTGAAACTTGGTACGGTATATGCTTATATAAATTTTAATCCACTGGCATCTAATTCATTTAAATTATTCTCATAACCACATGATGGCAGCTGAGCGAAATTTTAAAATCTTGGTTTATTATTTCTTGTGTCCTAATCATGCGATTGAAGTTCGAATAAAGCACTTACACAATAATCTTCATGTAATAGTACATCCTTCTAAGGCCTATATATAATATATATATATACAAATCCAACATGGTGACCATCCGAAATATTTAGACGGTTCTCAATATCTACGAATCTATTACAGCAATCAAACTGGAAACGTGTATGTTGATAGAGGCAATTAATATAAGTAGGATATCCAAAAATAGGCTATATAGTTCTTCACGCAATATGTTAAGAAAGCAGTATCATCAGAGCCTTATTTCAGTCCCGGTGTGCGTACCCTACTTCTGACAATAATAATTACAACTTCACACACTTATTACTGCATTAAGTTAAAAAAAGAAAAAGAAAAGAAATATTGAAAAACTACCATCGGGTCTAATAATTTGCACACCTATGTAGAGCGAGTATTGAATTATATCCTTGATAACGACAAGGACCAGTTAAAAAACAAAGACTAAACGACGGAAATCTGCTGAAAACCCGTCTGAGAGACCGCATTTAACAATTCTAAGCAGACCATTATATTTTTATTGAAGCTGCTGCCAGTTCTCAGCCGTAAAATGGGAAGAGAAATGTTGCACAGTTTGCAACGGAAGTGTTAGATTTTATCTTATTAGAAACTGCGAATGTGACGTCATGCGGATTGGATACACAATGACAAATATTGACATGCAACTCGGACGTATTTTCCTCTCCTCCCTGCATGCTGTTTGCAAACTGGGATACTGATACGTAAATAACTAGTAGCAACCAAAATATCCTATTCCTAAATAACCCACATGATACATACAATTGAGTTTAGGACATAGCTCTCCTTAAAGTGGTCATATATGTAAGACTCGAAAATGTGACCACAGTTGGTATACGAATCAGAATCGCCTGTTATCCGGGCAGGTACGCTCAGCCACTTGCACCAATAGACCAACGTGAAAATTCAACGAGCTTCTACCGCACACGCCTGTTTTGTCTCAGTCAGTGTACGCAATCCCTCCCGCTGCCAATTTTACTCCACTACTGGTTTAGAAATTTCGTAGCACTTTCACGATCACGTATTACTTAGAAATACAGTATTTCCTAGACATGCCACTTCCACTGTCTGTCATGTATTCATTAAATATGAAACCTGATGCAGCTTATATAAATATGGATTTCTTATGTTGTATTGCTTTACATTGGGCATGCAATAGTCTATATTCCATCTCACTGCTTGTTTGATTAAAATATTCGCTTCGACTACAGAACATGTCATCAGATAGACCACAATTCCAAATACCGACCTACCAAATATACTAAATAATACGGCATATGAATTAGAATCCTACTACGCACATCAAACTGTCCTCTCGGCTTGAAACTGTGCTAACTTTAATATCCTATGAAGGGTACTGGTTGCTACGTAATCTCAGCCTCTGCGTAATTGCAAATAAGCTGCATGCTGATTCTACAGAAATGGGGATGCTAAATGTCAGACAAAGTCAGGGAAGACGGGACTGACTTTAATGGTGTGACGTGCATCCGGAGTATTGTACAGTCTGTATACCAGAAAATGTCTCCTTGGAGTCGAACAGAGGCCGTGACGTGCCTAGTAATAATAATAATAATAATAATAATAATAATAATAATAATAATATTGAAAATTGTACGTCCCTTTTAACTGCTGCGTCTTATAGAGACACCGGAGTGCCGGAATTATACTCGGAAGGGGATCATTGACATGCCAATAAATCTACTGATATGGCTCCCTCATATTTGCGCACCATCAAATGCCAACTGACTGCGTCTGAACTCGATCCTGCAACCTTGGGCATTGCATTTAAGACTTGAGTCATAATTTCTAATGCTGAACGCACCTTTCTTTCTCTTCCGTCAATGGACGCTGTTCTGGTGGCTTCCTTCCCATTCTTTCTACAGATTCCATGGTTACGTGTTTGATTTAGAGGTTTGGACAACGTGATCACTTCAGCTTCGTGTGCTTGGGTGTGTGTAGAATTTGTCTTGTTACCTGTGATATTATGGTGTATGCAATAGTGTGCGTATTTGTAATTTAGGCTGGGTTTTGGAGGCAGGCGTGTTGCTGAGTAAGGAACCATCCCGACAATTGCTTGGAGTAGAAATGGGAAACCAATTCTAGTTTTAACTCATTAGAGTGTGTGTGTGTTACAATCCTCAGACCATAATTAAGTTTCTTAGCAGAGCCGGGGTTCGAACTTGGACATCCGGTATGATAGCAAAGAATTCTAACTGCCACACCATGAGGTGACAGATACCATGTAATTCCCGACGAGTTCGGACTAGCACATTTTTAGCCTACTTTCGATTTTTGCATAAAATGAAAGTAGACTTATGAGATCAACACAGGGCGAAAAAAAGTGTGTCTGTCTGTGTGTGTGTATGTGTTTATGAGTCCCTGTGTGTGTGTGTGTGTGTGTGTGTGTGTGAGTGTGTGTACTCTGAATGACTGTTCCCACCCCCCTATCAATTCGAACACGGTGATCGCGAATTGAACGAAATTTGGTACAAAGGTAGCAATAGCAAAGGACACCTCAGTGTCATGTTTTATATCGCTGCCATCTTAACGGAAACGTAATGGCGGACACACAAATGTTCAAAGCTTAAATCAAATTACGACTAACCTAATCATCTGATCTCTACCAAATTTTGCAACAACATACCCTTATGGAGGGAGCATCCTTTGACCAATCTAATAGGTCATCAGCATAATAGTTTGCGGATGGCGGCCATCTTTGGGTCAGAATCGATTCTCCCTATTTATTCAAACACGGTGGCACCGAATGGAACGGAATTTGGTACAGAGGTAGTACTAGCAAAGTGCACCTCAGTGTCATGTTTTATATCGCCGCCATCTTGACGGAAACGTAATGGCGGCCACACAAATGTTCAAAGCTTAAATCAAATTACGACTAACATAATCATCCGATCTCTACCAAATTTAGCATCAACATACCTTTATTGAGGAAGCATCATTTGGTCAAATTAATAGGTCATCAGCCTAATAGTTTGCGGATGGCAGCCATCTTTGTGTCAAAATCGATTCCTCCTATTAATTCAAACACGGTGAAACCGAATGGAACGAAATTTGGTACAGAGGTAGCACTAGCAAAGGACACCTCAGTGTCATGTTCTGTATCGCCGCCATCTCGACAGAAACGTAATGGCGGCCACACAAAAATGTTCAAAGCTTAAATCAAATTACGACTAACATAATCATCCGATCTCTACCAAATTTTTCAACAACATACCTTTATGGAGGGAGCATCCTTTGACCAATCTAATAGGTCATTGGCCTAATAGTTTGCGGATGGCGGCCATCTTAAGATCAAAATCGATTCCCCCTATTAATTCGAACACGGTGAAACCGAATGGAACGGAATTTGATACAGTGGTAGTACTAGCAAAGGACACCTCAATGTCATGTTTTATATCGCCGCATCTTGACGGAAACGTAATGGCGGCCACACAAATATTCAAAGCTTAAATCAAATTAAGACTAATAAAATCATCCGATTTCTACCAAATTTTGCATCAACATACCTTTATGGAGGAAGCATCTTTTGGCCAAATTAATAGGTCATTAACCTAATAGTTTGCGGATGGCGGCCATCTTTGTGTCAAAATCGATTCCCCCTATTAATTCAAACACGGTGAAACCAAATGGAACGAAATTTGGTACAGAGGTAGCACTAGCAAAGGGCACCTCAGTGTCATGTTTTATATCGCCACCAACTTGACGGAAACGTAATGGCGGCCACACAAATGTTCAAAGCTTAAATCAAATTACGATTAATCTAATCATCCGATCTCTACCAAATTTTGCATCAACATACCTTTATGGAGGGAGCATCCTTTGACCAAACTAATAGATCATTAGCCTAATATTTTGTGGATGGCGGCCATCTTTGTGTGAAAATCGATTCCCCCTATTAATTCGAACACGGTGAAACCGAATGGAACGAAATTTGGTACAAAGGTAGCACTAGCAAAGGGCACCTCAGTGTCATGTTTTATATCGCCACCATCTTGACGGAAACGTAATGGCGGCCACACAAATGTTCAAAGCTTAAATAAAATTACGATTAACCTAATCATCCGATCCCTACCAAATTTTGCATCAACATACCTTTATGGAGGGAGCATCCTTTGACCAAACTAATAGATCATTAGCCTAATATTTTGTGGATGGCGGCCATCTTTGTGTGAAAATCGATTCCCCCTATTAATTCGAACACGGTGAAACCGAATGGAACGAAATTTGGTACAAAGGTAGCACTAGCAAAGGGCACCTCAGTGTCATGTTTTATATCACCGCCATCTTTACAAAAACGTAATCGCGGCCACCCAAATGTTAAAAGCTAAAACGTAATTACGACCAACATAATAATCTAGTCTCTACCAAATTTTGCAACAACATATCTTTGTGTGGGAAGCATATTCTGACCAAACTGCAAGATCATCAGCCCAATAGTTTGCAGATGGTGGCCAGGTATGTGTGCAAATCGATTCCCCCTATCAATTCAAACACGGTGAAACCGAATTGAACGAAATTTGGTACAGAGGTAGCTTTAGCAAAGGGCACCCCAGCGTCATGTTTTATATAGCCGCCATCTTGACGGAAACGGGATGACGGCCACCCAAATGTTAAAAGCGTAAATCAAATTACGACCATCCTAATAATTTGATCTCTACCAGATTTTGCAACAACATGCCTTTTAAGGAAAGCATCTTATGACTGACTACAAGGTCATCAGCCCAATAGTTTGCAAATAGCGGCCATGTAGCCTATGTGTGCAAATCCATTCCCCATATCAATTCAAACACGGTGAAACCGAATTGAATGATATTTTTTAAAGAGGTAGCACTAGCAAAGGGCACCTCTTATTCGTGTTTAATATCCCTATAGCACGTTGTATTTCAACAAGCTACTTCAACCAACATTCAATTATACTCCTTGAAAAGGACAAAGAGTTGTAAATATACCCATGCATTTAGGAGAAAGTAGGCTATATGTTGTTTACTGAACATCTTGTTTCAACATGAGACTATCCTGTCATAATAATTTAATTCCGTACCTGCTTTATTAATGTAAGTCTAATGTATTTAATTTGTTCTATAGCTCAGATTATTGGCAAACAATTCGCGTATTTCTTGCAATACATCTTGTTTACGTATGCGAGTGTTGTGACAGCAACCTCTAGACATGCGTATTTCTTGTTCGTGGATATGATTGTGGTACAGTGTATTTTAAATAATAATGGGAGAAGCGTGTATGTGTGACATCGCGTGTGGAGAAATAAAAGTGAAATACAGTATATGAAACTTCCCTTTCACAATATAATATCCAATGAGTCAATAATCTATAACATGCTTGACACATTCGTCTCAATGATCTCTATCATTCCTAAAAGATCACGACTAGGGACTGATTTGAGTAGGCATTTAGGATATGCTGATGATCCAAAAATTAATTGAAGTCACTTGTTCACCTTGTGCATATTATACGTCACAATAAGGTCGTACAAAGAGAAGTACAGAATGTCACCGTACTTGTTGTTCATAAGGGCATTTATAGTTTGGTTTTTGGCATTCCTGAGGAGATAGGGAGGATAGTATTTTCGTTTTGATGTGCTTTTGAGAATAAAGGTGAGTGCATTCAGAAATTCTGCGAGTTTTGTGGTTAGTTATCTATTCCTGTTCACGCATGGGACTCGAGAACAGTTTTATATCTTTACCACCCAGTAGGATTTGAGTTTTGTGCTCAAGCTGTTCTCGAGGTATATACATATGTGGTCGATAGTTGACCTTCTGCTAATGGCCACAATACATATATACATACATACAGTACAAACAAACATACATACATACATACATGCATACATACATGCATACATACATACATACATAGACGTATACTAACTCTATGTAAATACAGCGTCGTTGTGTTTAATTTGCAAGACTACGAGAAATGACCAAGCACTAATGTGATAATTATTATATATGAATTGCAGCCAATGATCATAGCTGGGTATTTTTGATAACGCCCGGGGGCTCCCGACAAGTTCAATTTCAAGTAGTTCCAACTTTAGCTACCAGATGCCACTGTCACTAAACACTAGCGGCAAACGTTGGAACTTGATAGAGCGTTTCTAACTAACCAAATATAACCTAAACATTTTGCTACACACTACCAATTGCAGTGGAAGGTTCTTTTCCATGCCATAAATCTATAACATGGGCCCGCCGGCTTTACTTCCTCTCCGAATGGAGGCATACTGAAGGATTTTAACGCTCTTAAAAATCCGACGACTTCGGCCAGGTTTTAACCTGTGATCTTGGGGATAGAAGTTCAGCATGCTACCGACTACGCCACCGAAGTCGCTTACTAATGTGATAATATGAGATAAGACAGATTATTCGAAGTCCTGGTAGCACTACTGCAGTGTAAATATTGTTACGGCTGTGAGTTTGTGTCATCGCTCGCCGCTTGAGTCACAACTGCCCCAGGGGCTGGGCTGCGGCTTGCCTCCTGTATTGCGCGCGCCTTATGCAACAGGGCTACTACAGACAAAGGGATAGTCCAGAAGATTCGTGACTGGACCAGCGGTGGAAACCTCGAGAAGCCGTGGACTCTGGATGGATCTAGAACCATTTATTGAGTCACCGGCCTGCTATATAAGAGTGACCCGTGAAGCAGTGGTTGTTGTGTTTTACGAGCTAGTGTGAGCGATTATCGTGAGCGACAGAAGTGTGGTGACTTGCGAAACCCCTAGTGTAGCGGCGAAGTGAGGAACATACAGGGGACTGCCGTGTTCTGAGTAAGTGTGCTTTCACTGAGTGTCAGATATTGTGGTGTCGAAATCCTGTGACATTGTTCTCCCAGCTTGTGAACAGCGTACTTCAAGTGCTCGTAAGTAACTGTATTTGTTTTACCTGAGGAAGAGGGGCAGGTAGCTTCTGCCAAGGCCACCGGACTCTTTAGGACGGATTAACTTCTGTGGTCTGTGACAAGTAAAAGAGGAAGTATTCTCGACTTGAGGAAACTGGAGTAAGCAAATAATTGCTATTTGCTGTTGAGTAGTGTATATTTCTGGCCACAATAAAGTTAATTATTTCTTAAAGCAGTAATTGGTGTTGTGCTTCCTACCCACCGTAATCCAGTTAACAAAAGTGCCACTAGGGGTGGCACGTAACAACTGGTGTCAGAAGCCGGATTACGAACTCAAGCACAACACCTGACGGTCCTGGTTTCAAAACCCGAGCAAGTCATTTTCTCTAATTTTCCTGTGAGTGCATGCCCTTTACAAGACAAACAACTAAAATGGAGGAGAAATTGGCAGCACTGCTAGAAAAGTTAAATGGCATGGAAACCAAGATGGAAGACGGCCAGAAGAAGATAGAGGATGGCCAGAAGAAGATGGAGGATGGCCAGAAGAAGTTAGCAGAGGACCTGAAGGACAGCCAAAATAAGTTAGCAGAGGACCTAACCGCCAAATTTCTGGATGGCCAGAAAAATCTGGAAGAGTGTCTGCTGACGAAATTAGAGGAGAGCCAAAGGAAATTAGAACAGGGCCTACGTGAGGAAGTCGCAGCAGTGGAAAAGAAGTTCGACGCCTTACAAGTGGAAGTCGCCGAGCTGCGCCAACGCCCGCTGATGGGGGTGGAGGAGAAATTCAACGCCTTACAAGTGGAAGTTGCCGAGCTGTGCCAACGTCCGCTGATGGGGGTGGAGGAGAAATTCAACGCCTTACAAAAGGAAGTTGCCGAGCTGCGCCAACGCCCACTGACGGGGGTGAAAGAGGAATTCAACGCTCTACGAGAGGAAGTTGCCGAGCTGCGCCAACGCCCGCCCACCGTTACACCGGGAATATCAGGAACGGGACATAGCAGAGTGACGCCCCCAACCTTCGACGGAAAGGTCCCGTGGAGCACCTACTTACGTCAGTTCGAGGCAGCCTGTTCCATAAATAACTGGAACAACACAGAAAAGGCTACAGCTCTCATTGTAGCGCTGAGAGGCGACGCCCTTAACGTCCTTCAGGCCATCCCGACTGGACCCCAGGACTACGCTGCACTGATCGCCCATATGGAGTCCCGATATGGAGATAGCCATCTTCAGCAGGCATACCAGATGCAGCTCCGGACCCGGGTACAGAAGAACGCGGAAACCCTGCAGGAGTTCGAGATGGACATCGCACGCCTCGTAAGGCTTGCCTACCCAACAGCGCCTGCCGACTTTCTGGAGCAGATAGCGACGCAGACCTTCACCGACGGGCTACGGGACTCGGACACTCAACAGGCGCTGCGACTCGCGCGCAATAAGACCCTGGCAGATGCGCTGAGCCACGCACTTGAATTCGAGACGGCAAAACAGGCATCCAGAATGCACGCGCGGGTGCGTCAAGTGGACGTCGACGAACCAGCAAAAACCAACGAGACCAAGCCCCTGGCCGACGAATTGATGGAGGCGCTAAGCCGTTTCTTCGATAGTCGCGGCACCACCAGCAACGACACAGCCGGAAGACAACCGGAGAGGCGGCCCGGAAGAGGACTACCAACCTGCTGGGCCTGCGGTAAGAAAGGCCACCTGAGCAAGGACTGCAGTGATCGCCGCCGCCGAGGGTATCCGACGGGAAATCAGTCGTCTGAAAACCGCGCGGCCCAGGGAAACGAGTATTAGCCAGCCTTGGGGGGCAAAGGTTGGCTTGTGACAGTCGTCAAGCCCCGGCAGTCCAAGTGCGTGTGACGAAGTTACGGAGGGACAATAGCAGCCTGATGGTCGACGGAGTCATCAACGGAGTGAGCTGGCCCATGCTGATCGACACGGGAGCATCGAGGACCATCGTCAATCCCACTGTGATCCCGAAGTGGAGAGTGCAACCCACACAAAGGAACCTCCAGCTAATAACCGCGACCGGAGAGACCGCACCGGTACATGGCGAAGCATCACTGGAGTTCGTCAATGGTCGACGGGTGATAAAGCATCCAGTGCTTGTGGCAGACGTATCAAACGAAGTGATCATCGGACTGGACTTCCTGGACCAGAACAACATCATCTTGGACCTGAGTACCAACACTCTGCACTTCGGAGGTGAGGAACTTGCTTTGCAACCTGCGCACGAGTCCATCACCGCACGACGAGTAAGGCTGAGAGAAGACGTCATCGTTCCCGCCAGGACGGAAGTCAGCGCTGCCGTAATTGTCGACGGAACTGCTGAGGGAGTGGCGGCTGTCATCGAGCCAAAATATGAGGACATCCAGACAAAAGGGTTGCTAGTTGCCAAGACCCTCATCAACACGACGTCTCGGCCGTACGTCCGCCTGTCCAACCTGAATGACTACGACATTACGGTTCACCGGGACACCAACCTAGGAGTCTGCGAGCCCGTTACCTGGATTGCCCGCATCACCGACACGACGGACGGACACCTGCAGACGGACAACCGAAGAAGACGCACACTGCCAGAAGAACTACAGAAGCTGTACCAAGGATCCCGGGACCATTTAGACGAGGAACAATCACGCCAACTTCAGGACCTGCTACGCGAATTCCAGGATGTCTTCTCCGTGGGGAGCAAAGACTTCGGCAGGACAAGCTTGGTCCAGCACAGAATCGACGTTGGGGACAGCGCACCGATTAGGGCCCCATTCCGACGTGTCCCGCTCGCCAAGCAAGCCGAAGTCGACCGGATGGTAGAAGAGATGAAGGAGCAAGGGGTGATCGAGCCATCACATAGTCCTTGGAGTTCTCCGGTCGTGCTTGTGAAGAAGAAGGACGGTTCCACCAGGTTCTGCGTGGACTACAGGCGGGTGAACGACGTCACGAAGAAGGACAGCTACCCTCTACCCCGGATCGACGACACGCTGGACACCATATCAGTGTCAAGATGGTTCTCCACCTTGGATTTGAAGAGTGGCTACTGGCAGGTGGAGGTCCACCCTAAGGACCGCGAGAAAACGGCGTTCTCTGTGGGCAGCGGGCTCTGGCAGTTCACCGTCATGCCATTCGGTCTGTGCAACGCCCCTGCGACCTTCGAAAGGCTAATGGAGTCCATTCTGAGGGGACTACACTGGAAGACCTGCCTGGTCTACCTAGACGACGTCATCGTTCTGGGGAGAAGCTTCGAGGAGCACTACAGCAACCTGAAGGAGATCTTGTTGAAGCTACGGGCTGCCCAGCTGAAGTTGAGCCCCAAGAAGTGTCAGCTCTTCCAGAAGCGGGTCCAGTACCTTGGGCATATCGTCTCCGAGGAAGGGGTGCGCACCGACCCAGAGAAGACCGCAGCTGTGAGGGAGTGGCCAGTTCCGAAGGACAAGTCCCAACTACGAAGCTTCCTGGGACTCTGCACTTATTACCGTCGCTTCGTGAGAGGATTCGCCGACATCGCCAAACCTTTACATCGACTGACTGAGAAGGACCAACTCTTCACGTGGACAGCAGAATGCCACAGTGCCTTCGAACAACTCAAGCAGGCTCTGTGCACCGCACCTATTCTGGCCTACCCCAGACCTGGAACAAGGTTCATCGTCGATACCGATGCCAGCGACTTTGGCATAGGGGGAATCCTGTCGCAAGTAGTGGACGGCGAGGAGAGAGTAGTGGCCTACTTCAGCAAGGCCCTGTCAAAGCCAGAAAGGAACTACTGCGTCACCAGGAAGGAGCTGCTCGCCATCGTGAAGACCATTGAACACTTCCACAAGTACCTGTACGGGCAAGAATTTCTCATCAGGACCGACCATGCATCCCTGCGGTGGCTCCTGAACTTCAAGCAGCCCGAGGGTCAACTCGCGCGGTGGTTAGAGAGGCTTCAACAGTACAACTTTGAAATTCAGCACAGGAAAGGCCAACTGCATTCTAACGCCGACGCCCTGTCACGAAGACCGTGCCCCGAAGACTGCACCTTCTGTGCCCGAAGGGAGGAGAACACCGGGATACTGTGCCGACGGACTACTGTGGAACTTCAAGGGAACTGGAGCCGCGAATCTTTCACGCGGGCACAAGCAGAGGATGATGACCTGGGACTGATAGCCGAATGGAAGAGGGCCTGTGTCCCCAGACCCTGGTGGAACATTGTGAGTGACTGCAGCCCAAAGTTTAAGTCCTACTGGGCACAGTGGGACTCGCTGATTGTAAGGGATGGCCTCATCTGCCGTACCTGGGAGAGCACCGACGGGAAGACATCTCGGGAACAAGTCGTCGTTCCAAAGGCTATGACGGAGGAAGTCCTGAAGGAAGTTCATGGAGGATCATCTGGTGGACACCTAGGGATAAAGAAGACCCTGGAAAAGCTGAGAGAGCGGTTCTACTGGATCGGATGCCGAACAGACGTGGAGAACCACTGTGCGAGGTGCCACGATTGCGCAGCCAGCAAGGGCCCAGGACGAAGACGACGGGGTCCACTGAAGACCTACAACGTGGGCGGCCCCATGGAGAGAGTGGCCATCGATGTTGCTGGGCCATTCCCGTTAAGCGAGGCAGGGAACCGCTACATATTAGTCGTCAGCGACTACTTTACCAAATGGCCGGAGGCGTATGCGCTCCCTAACCAAGAAGCCGCGACGATTGCAGAGACCCTGGTGGAAGAATTCGTCAGCCGGTACGGAGTACCCCTGGAGCTGCACTCCGACCAAGGGAGGAACTTCGAGTCGCAGGTGTTCCAGAACCTATGCCAGCTGCTGGGAATCCGGAAGACAAGGACGACGCCGCTACACCCTCAGTCCGACGGGATGGTAGAGCGATTCAATCGCACCATCGAGAACCATCTTCGAATAGTCGTCAGCGAGCACCAGAGGGATTGGGACAAACATCTTCCACTATTTCTCCTGGCCTACCGCGCCGCCGTGCATGAAGCCACCGGGTGCACACCAGCCCGGGCCATGTTTGGGAGGGAGCTCCGTCTACCTGTCGATCTTGCCTTTGGCCGACCTGGGAATGATCCGATCCCGGTAAGCCAGTATTGTCAAGAACTGGTCGACCAACTGGAGGACGTGCACGCGTTCGCGAGGAGGAAACTGCGGATCGAGACCGACAGAATGAAGACCCGATACGACCAGCAGACGGATGCCGGCGGATTCCACGAGGACGACCTGGTCTGGCTCTTCAACCCATTACGGAAGAAAGGCCTGTCACCCAAACTGCAGAAGTCCTGGGAGGGCCCGTACCGAGTCGTGAAACGGATCAACGATGTCGTCTACAGGATCCAGCGGAGCCCGAGGGCGAAGATGAAGATCGTGCATCGAGATCGCCTGGCAGCCTACGGAGGGACACAGACGGGCCAATGATTGATCGGGACGATCAGCCTTTTTAGGAAGGGGGTGGTGTTACGGCTGTGAGTTTGTGTCATCGCTCGCCGCTTGAGTCACAACTGCCCCAGGGGCTGGGCTGCGGCTTGCCTCCTGTATTGCGCGCGCCTTATTCAACAGGGCTACTACAGACAAAGGGATAGTCCAGAAGATTCGTGACTGGACCAGCGGTGGAAACCTCGAGAAGCCGTGGACTCTGGATGGATCTAGAACCATTTATTGAGTCACCGGCCTGCTATATAAGAGTGACCCGTGAAGCAGTGGTTGTTGTGTTTTACGAGCTAGTGTGAGCGATTATCGTGAGCGACAGAAGTGTGGTGACTTGCGAAACCCCTAGTGTAGCGGCGAAGTGAGGAACATACAGGGGACTGCCGTGTTCTGAGTAAGTGTGCTTTCACTGAGTGTCAGATATTGTGGTGTCGAAATCCTGTGACATTGTTCTCCCAGCTTGTGAACAGCGTACTTCAAGTGCTCGTAAGTAACTGTATTTGTTTTACCTGAGGAAGAGGGGCAGGTAGCTTCTGCCAAGGCCACCGGACTCATTAGGACGGATTAACTTCTGTGGTCTGTGACAAGTAAAAGGGGAAGTATTCTCGACTTGAGGAAACTGGAGTAAGCAAATAATTGCTATTTGCTGTTGAGTAGTGTATATTTCTGGCCACAATAAAGTTAATTATTTCTTAAAGCAGTAATTGGTGTTGTGCTTCCTACCCACCGTAATCCAGTTAACAAAAGTGCCACTAGGGGTGGCACGTAACAATATTCTAAAGGTATTTATTAAAGCCATTGTTTACTTTAATACAACGTCCTTAGATTTTGTCATGATACGAATTCAAACTATACTGCATGTGCATCTAAAGCTTGTGTATGTGTTGAATGTGTTCATATTGAGTAATTCAGATCATAAGGAATCGTAGGAAAGGAAACATTCACATCCACAATTCACCTATTCGTCCAGTAAGGACTTACAAAGTGCTTCTCGCTCAGCAAATTGATGTTAGTACAGATTCTAGTGAGCCCTTATCACTGAGGACACGAGAACCTGCGATTAAAGAACAGAAACGAGCGTCTAGACATTTATTTTCTATCCCCTACGTGGTTTTCCTTTCCAACACCATGGAATACTGGATGTTATGATCGGTGCCAGGAGAAAAAACAAGTAGTTCCGTGAAGAACTATACAGCCTATTTTCATATATCCTGCTCATGTTAATTGCCTCTATCAACATACAAAATTTCAGTTTAATTGCTGTAACAGATTCGTAGATATTGAGAACCGTCTAAATATTTCATATGGTCGCCAGGATGGATTTTTATTTTTTTACTATTACATTAAGATTATTGTGTACGTGTGGTATTCAAACTTCAATCGCATGATTAGAACACAAGAAGTAAAAACGAGATTTTAAAAGTACGCACACCAGCCATCTTGTGATTATGCAAACAATTGAAATAAATTACATGCCAGTGGATCAACATTTGTATAAGCATTTAACGTGCAACGTTTCACGGCACTCGGATAGTTAATTCGCGAGAAACGTCCATTTAAATATGTATACTTCGCGTCGCCGCCATGTTGGATTTTTGCTCACCAGGTTACTGAAAGTCCTATAGGTGAACATATGTTCATAGTCTCTATGAACATTAAAAAAATCAGTTTGGTTGCTGTAAAAGATTCATAGATATTGAGAACCGTCTAAATATTTCGGAAGCTCACCGTTTAGGATTGTTATATGTATAGGCCATAGAGTTATGTACCATTCAAGGACAATTATTGCCTAGGTTCATTATTCAAACTTTCACTTCGATCGCATGATTACGACACAAGAATAAAAACTTAATTTTAAAATTTCGCACAGCCGCCATCTTGAGGTTATGTAAACAATTGAATTAAATTAGATGGCAGTGCATTACAATCTGCAAAATCATTTACTGTACCACATTTCACTGCGCTCAGAGAGTTGAATCACGAGAAAAGTCTATTAAAATATTTCAAATTCGCTTGGTCGTCATGATCGTTTTGTACTTTACAGGTTTATGAAATATACATAGGTAAACTTGTATCAGTACCCTTTATCACCGTACAAAATTGCATGATGATATCTGTAATAGTTTCGGAGATATAGAATGTCAGTGAAATATTTCGCACAGCCGCCATTTTGAGGTTATGTAAACAATTGAACTAAATTAGACTCCAGTGCATTACAAATTGTATAAACATTTGCTGTACCAAGTTTAATTACGTTTGGATAGTTAAATCGCGAGAAATGTCTATTTAAAAGTCTCAATTTCGCGTGACCGCCATGTTGGTTTTGTAGTCACCAGGTTTTTGAAAGCCTCATATGTGAACTTCTAGTAGTGCCCTTTATCACCGTACACAATTTCAGGGCGATATCGGTAATAGTTTCGGAGATATTGAATGCTAGTGAAATATTTCGCACAGCCGCCATGTTGGATTGGTGAGACGTAACAAAATTTGAAGGGCACGGTCGAGGTCGCCGGGAATAGTGCTATGAACTTACCGAGTTTCATTGAAATCGCTTCAGCCGTTTATATTTTATTATGGACACACACACACACACCTCTCACACACACACACACACACACACGCACACACACACGGACAAAAGGTGATCTCATAAGCCTATTTTTTCAAAATTGAAAATAGGCTAAAAAACGAAAAGATGTTGCAAGGCATAAGAGTCTTCGGTATCAGCACTGACCAGCTTATAGACTGAGATTTCAAAGCTCACCATCTTTACTCAATGGAATAATACCAATTGACCATCTGCATATTTTGCGAAATAGCTTTTATTGCTATTATTTTTAACATTTTTGTTTGGTTTTCAGTATTATTCCTTTGTTGTAAATTTTGTATAAATAATAATCTGACGTTTCCCCCATAAAGTGGGCTGGTGAATGGTTTGCAGCGGCGCTTGTCTGAGGCATACCAAGGTATATAGGCTTTTGTAATATCCTCGTATTCTTAAGAAGCGTGAGCTGATTTTGGTTGACGGTTCTCTTGTATAGTTTCCACAGAGCAATATTATTGATTTAGAGATTATTAGTAATTTTGAAAATTGTTTATAGAATAAAAAAAATACATATTACTCTCAGAGTTTAAAACATCAAGTCAACAGTCAAGTTTAATACAGCAAATTATCCCGAGTCTGTTACGGTCTCGCTCGGATGTATCGATTGGGCGTCGGTACACCTTGTCTAGGTCTCTTGTGGGATAGAGAGTAGTTACTGTTTCCCTTCTACGAAGCACATTGCAGTGCTTCTTGGCTAAAGCTTTCAGCTTCAATGGGACTTCTTAACTCCCGGAGGCACCAATTGCATGGCATATTTTGGTTACCACGGTCGGGGTATTTTTTCTGGATTTTTTTTCTGAATTAAATTCCATATTCGATATATTTAAAGTGCTTCTTTTGAAGATCATTATTATCTATATTACGTATTGTTTGTCTTCGGGCAGCCTACAGGTAGAAGCTCAGCAACTTGAAGCGCGACCCTGTGTGAGCACTCATTCCGTCAGCCAGTTTGACAGAGAGCACAGCGAGCTTGTAGTTCGCATTTTTGCCGGGGTTTTAGTTGGAGTTGCTGAGCTCTAGGAGTCTAGAGGAAAATATTAAAGTAAAATAGAAAAATAATAAAGTGGCAATAAAAACTGCTCCCTTTTTAAACTGCAGTTAAAGGGCAGGGGACCTCACTGTCCCACGCTTTATAACCACAATTCCTAACTAACTAACTAACTAACTAGCTAGATAACTAGCTAACTAACCAATCCAACTAAGTGACTAGCTGACCAACTAACTAACCAACCAACTAAGTAACTAGATGACCAACTAAATAACTAAGTAACTAACTAACTAATCAACTAACTAACTAGCTAGATAACTAGCTAACTAACTAACCAACCAACTAAGTGACTAGCTGACCAACTAAGTAACCAACCAACTAAGTAACTAGCTGACCAACTAAATAACTAAGTAACTAACTAATCAACTAACTAACTAGCTAGATAACTAGCTAACTAACTAACCAATCCAACTAAGTGACTAGCTGACCAACTAACTAACTAACTAACTAACCAGCTGACAAACTTACTAACTACTATCTGACTAACTAACTAACTAACTAACTAACTAACTAACTGACCAACTACCTAACTGACACGGTGATTACTTGAGATTGGAGCAGAGAATATTGCAATTCAACTAAGAGTTGTTGTTGATTAATTTAGGAGCATGGATATCGTGGTCATTCATTCCCGTGTACCTTCTGTGTGTGGGTAGAATGTATCTACTAACTCGTATTATTGTGGTGTCTGTAGAAGTGTGTGGATTTAAATTGAGGTTAGGATTTGAAAGAAGGTGGCCATGGGGTAAAATTTGCCTAGGGTAGAAGAAGGAAACCACGAAAAACCGTTTCGAAGATGGCTGAGGTGGGATCTCAGTTTTCCTTATGAGGAAGAGTGTTCTTTGTACCAACCCTCCAAATAGAAATTGTTTTCTTGACAGAACCTGAATCAAACTTTTGGGACCTAAGTCTCAATACCTACCTGGAGACACTGAAGGCGGTAATTCACTCAAAAAACGGAGTTGTTCAATAGGATGATTAAACGTTCAACCCTCTTCCTTATCTATCAATCGGAGTAGCCGTGGTTGTTAAGTCGTGCACCACGACTCCGTGGGCAGCTGCAGAAAGCCTGGAGATCGTAGGTTTGAATCTCAGCGCTCACAGCGGATATTTTGAGTGTGGTTTTTCCCAGGGTTTTCCACAATCCCTCCAGGAAAATGCTGCGATAGTACCTTATTTCAAATCCCGGTGTGCTGCCCCTTCCTAGTCCCTTCCTAGCTACACACACTACTAACGTCACCATATAAGCGCAGGTTATTCGAAAAATATACACACACCGAACTACACTGGGCTGAAAACCAATACGTCGAATGAACAACAACAATTCGCATGTGATTAGGCCATGGATAATATCCGAGTGACCTTATCAGGATTGAGGCTCTCACCCTACCACATTGTGAAGCCTATCAAGATGAAGTCGTTGACCAGAACCAGATTCTGTTAGCCTTCAGTAAATACCACTGAATACCCCTCTGAACAGAAATCTACTAGACTTACGTAAATCCTTTCCCACCAACATACTGTACCCATGTGAGTAATCTCGGTGGATAATATGCATCTGCCTCCAACTAGCATCAGCTCTCAGGCGTGTACGGTAACCCCAATTTAGCAGTGCATATTTTGGATTTGAGGCTAAAAGGTATCAACTCTACAATGATAAGGCACAACTCTATTCTAAAACTTTAATTCAATAAAATAAATCATGGCTTCA
The DNA here is from genome assembly GCA_946902985.2 of Meconema thalassinum. Lineage (NCBI taxonomy): Eukaryota > Metazoa > Arthropoda > Insecta > Orthoptera > Tettigoniidae > Meconema > Meconema thalassinum. Next base: position 263,220,911 of record OX336390.1, on the reverse strand, counting down.
AACACAAAACAATACCCAAAAAAACATAAAATAAAGCAAACAAAATTTTTACTTCCACAATCCACAAGTAAACAAATATAAAATCACAACAAAGTCATACCTAGCCATAAGGCTTTACCCTTCTGTGAACTTCACAAGGATATACTAGTGCGCTGATGCACCTACGACTTCAAAACAAACTGTACATTAACATAACAGTCATACAATGTGACTTCTTTAATATTACAACAAGGATTATTCCTTAAACCTCTTTATGTTAAACAATTATGTGTGCCGTGCGTGTTTTAATATCTTTCTTCTCACCAATGAAATGCTTTGCATGCATTTACCTATTTGGACGTTGCACCAAAATCAACGTGCAACTCCATAATTATGTAAGCTACCCCCTACACATCCTCCAATTATATGGTTTCACCGCATGCTGTCTGTGATTCCTAGATAAAACGTTACGTTATAGCTTATGTCGGATTGTACGATAGACTACCTCGCGCTCATGGCGATTGGCATCTAGTCACCAACTACATGACTTGGCTCCAGTGACAGTACAAATAGATCATGTAACTATTCGTCAGATAGCTAAAATAATGAACCATCAGGATGAACTATAATTATCCATGTGTTCATAAACCACATGGCTCTGATACTCAACATAACAATCTTGCATTATATGTCATTTTAACAAGGTCTAGACTCTTCCCTTTATAACTTGCCTGAGCGGCCCGGGTGGTTAGCTCCGACCCTCGGCTAAGGAAGTCGCTACACAATAGAAAGTGGAATGGGTCGTTTCACCAATTATCTCGACCTTTCTAAAAGTTTGAAAGCCTCCCTCTCTAAGCAGTGAAGATTTACAAGACAAATACTGTGTCCTGACCGACACACATGTTCCCAAAGGATCTTAATTGACTATTATGCCAACAGGTATTGAATGAGCTTTTGTAATTATTCCTACGTCGAGGATAATGATTAATTAATGGCCTCACATGGGTCCATTCAACATGAAGGCTCGGGGTTCGCAATGCATGAGCCTGGCGGTTTGACCGATGTCTCAAGTATAATATAGGCGCAGAAAACCACTGTCGCCATGAGTTTCGCTGCCAACGAGCGTAAATAACTCATCAATAAGTTCTCGGGAAATCATAGAGCTGCGAGGTGTCCTTGTTTCCTCGACTCTATCAAGATTCCAGTCTGGAACACATTTCAATCCTTTCTTCAGAGTTAGGGTCCATCACTAAAACTCTGGAATTAATAATATCTCCAACAATGTCCACGACATAGGAGAATTCATACGTAGAATAGACTATCTGGCCCCTAATGCTCCATGCTACGACACTCCGACCTATAATATTAAGAGAAATCTAACATTTACTCTATAAGCTTCTCAATTAAGCTGCAAATTCAATTCATTAAAAGCTCTTTCATTACTGGTATCATTACTGAATATCTGCAATATTCTGATATAAAACTTCTTTCCATAATTACTGTAATGTAATCTCACTGTAACATCTTCCTGCTTAGATTGATAAGTCTTGCAACTAGCGTTAATAATTCTCGCTTACAACATTTATTTGTTTCCTGATGTGTTCATTCATACTCTTAATAACCATTATTATTATATCATCATTTCTCACTGACATAAATGACCAAAATCATTATTTATTATTATTCTCACATAAATTACCAAAATTTCCGACATAGCTATACGTTTTAAACTCGAACAATCGCGTTCGTTGCATTTATATAACTGATTGCCATTCTTAATTCATAGTGGGAATAATTACTCCACTTAATGATGCAAATTAACATCTCAACTCTATCAAAATCAATTCAATACTGATTAAACATGGAGGATCAGCCTCCTAACTGACTTTTACTGGCATCTATAAGGAATTCACAATATCTTTACGGAATCACAGACATGCAGCGGTCCATACTTCTACATAATCATAACCATAATTTGTGGGGTACTTACATCTCTATAGGCATCTAAGGTGGCTCCGACCAATCATATTCTTCCATGTCGCCCGCCATAATGGGTTTAACGCGACATATTTCTCTTGTTTACACACATTTGATTACACATAATTTCTATCACCAACACGACACGTTGCATACCTTTCAGGAAGTTATCACTCCCCAAACATGTGAAACACTTCATCAAACACTACTTTAAATGATATTTTTACATATGCATTACACTGAACACTCGTCACTTTATACACACTTCAATGCTGAAATTCCCTAGCAGAGATCGAAATTGCAGGTGTCGACGGCATCTTACGTTACCAACTCCTGATTGAAAGTCTGGTTATCTGCTCTCGGAACTCTCCAACAGTTTTTATGACGATCATTACTCCTACAGTAAGCGTCCTGCGTTACATCAATACGCTGGCTCCCAAACATGAGCGTTAACATCTGGTACTCTCATGGCAATACCAAACACTTAGTAGAGTTTCTTTCGCGCATTCTATCGTAGTTACACATACACGATTAGTTAATACTATACACATTGCGCTTAATAAAGTTCAACACTTTCACAAATAATTATATACAATAGTTCTACCGTTAGTCTATACGGTGCTTCGTAACTGAACACGTCATAGTTCGTGCTGCTGAGTATGACTATAACACGACTATTATTCATACAAGCATATTTACTGTTTCTATTACACATACCAGTCTTTGTTCGGCGTCTTGATGAATAGATCCGTCATGCGTTTTGCCTTGACGAACTTGCTTCAACCTGGCTGTAGCTGACTGAAGTTTCACTCGAAGACTGCACGTAACTTATTTGAAGACTTCTATATGCGGCTTACACGCTGTCTCGTACTGCTGCATATTTGCTGCATACTGATTGCAACTTATTGCCATTGTGCTACAATTGATAATTGAGTAAGACTGTAACTGGCTGTAACTGCGCTTGGCGGCATGTAGACTGAGCTCGACTGCGTTACCACTTCGACTGACTTAGACTGAGCATAGCTGAGAGCTCCTCCTGGGGTCTACTCCCTTATATCGGATTTCCACAGAAAGTAGAGCAACATCTTCCCGCGTAATCTTGGCTCCTCTCACAGCATGATTCAGGTCTTCAAACCATGATCATTGTGTTCCTCTCTTTTCACAGGTCCCAAAACTATCTGTGTGCAAAGGAATCGCTCGTTCAATTAATTAATATTAATTCCTTTCTCCATGGCGTGGGACGCTACCTAACGGGAAACCCCCGGCAACATCTTCACATCCATCCGCGAACAATGGTCGTTTTACAGTCCTTACGCACATCACTAAATATGCACCAATTTCGCAGGTAAAAGACTCTAAAATTATCTTCTTGCCAAAATATTCACCTGTGTGCAACTCTCATCTCGCTTCGTTACTCCAATCACGAGTAATCAATGATTTTTCTGGGCATTTCTCCGCCCCTACTCCAAATCCATTCTCCGTCGGGGAATAACTATGTCATTATTCAGGCCTCACCCCTGCTCCAGACGACATAATGGGGTGACAGAGATGGACGTGGCTCCACTGGGACCAACCCACAATTCTGGGCCAATTAGTAAATGTCAGCTCTGCCCTCCTCTGTGCTTCAAGCCTCCAATAGCTTACACCAAATCGTCTTATAATGATATAATCTGCTCATCATTTCCTACATTATTTTAATAAATAATGCCATTTCATCAAAAATCACACCAGTGATTAAATATACATTTCTTTCGAGGGGTTTTTACCAAGAAACTCCCTCTACAGATCTCTGGTTCGCTTCCTGGTGGAACCTTTATACTGAAATCACAGTCTCTGAGAACCATGTTCGATTCCAGTCAGCATAACCCCATCGGGTTCATGTTCCCCTTGCAAAACTTATAAAAGTCCAATGCAAGTGGCTTATATAAGTAACCAGCTGACTGTCGACCACCGTCTGTGTTTACATCTGGGGTCCTTCACCTTGTCTGGCTGCGAGTGGGTTAGTAGTGTTCCCCCTTCTACACTCGGCCTTGTTTCTGAGCTGTCTATTCTCCCTGCGAAGGGTCGCGTTTACAGCCTCAACCTCTCTGGCCACTCTGACCATTTCTTCATAGAATTCTTGCAAACACTGGCATTCTTTCTGCTCTCCGCTTACACTGGGTAAACTGTCTGCTTCTCGTCCCGTCTCGCCGTTCCAACATTCAGGTCTGCCTGCTTGGCTGCCTTCGCTCTCCACGTTGAGTTGGGTGTGCGTTACTAATTCTTCTTCTGGTTCGTCGAATTCTTCTGGCGAGTAATAAACTTTTAAGTTGGCTATGTTCATAACGACCTCGTTTCCATTCTCTAAATGCCTTAACCTGTATGCATTGTTCTGGAGGTCTCTTATCACCTCGAACGGGCCGTGGTAAGCAAAAATAAACTTTTTATACTTCCGTGCCTCTGGATCTGAACTGGCGGGTTTCTTAATTAAAACTTTCTGTCCCACGAGAAGCGGTTTATGATACCTCTTCGCACGATTCCTTCTCTGACGTCTCTCCGCCTGTGCTTTGAGATATTCAAAGGTTCGTTGGATCCTCAATTCTCTACCGGGCTGTGCGTCTACAGGTAATGGAATAACACCATTCCACGGTCTCTCTGGTCTCTGATCCAGATGTAGAGTAACGGGAACCTGACCTGTCGCCTCATGTACAGTATTATTTATACAGTATTCAATGACTTCTAGAAATTCAATCCAACGCCAATTCGCTTCAGAACAGTAGATCTTCATGTATTTCTGGATCTCTCTCATTACTCTTTCAACGGGACTTGCCTCAGGATGGCGGATGGTAGATAAAATCTGCCTAATTCCTAGAGTTTCCAGTTCTCGACGAAATTCTGCACTAGTAAAGCAACTTCCGTGGTCCGAGAGAATGTTATCCGGCTTCCCAAGAATCGGAATAACTCTCTCTTTCAGGCGCTTCAAGACCTGTTTTGAACTTGTCTTTTGAATGGGGCACAACACCACCATTTTCGAAAATACATCCATGGCTACAAAAATGTGTCTATTGCCTCTACGTGCTCTAGACAATGGTCCAAAGTTGTCGATACTCAATAGCTGCCTTGGCTTCTCTGGTAATAACGGGATAGGTCGTTGCCTCATTAAAAAGGGATTCGGCTTTACCCTTTGGCAAAGATCACATGTTCTAATAGCATTTCTCACCGTTTCTCTCAATTTTGGCCAAGTAAATGCTTCCTTCAACAGAGCACAAATTTTATCTATTCCAGGATGTCCAAATGCTCTGTGGGCTAGCCATACTAATCTCCTCTGCAAAGATGCAGGAATTACAATCCTTTGACGTGTGTGATCCACATCGTCCCACTTGTGTAATATCTGATTATACCATACATAATCTGTTGCCAATGCCTCCGCCTCTCTGTATATCGCAGTTCCCCTTGCTAAGCGTCCCTCGAAGTAATCGATTATCATCTTCAACCATGGGTCTTCGCGTTGTAGGTTGGTAATGTTCCTTAAGTCATCCAACGTCTTCTGATCTCGATTCTCAATCTGGACCGCTAGTACTTCTTCTTCTCTAGGGTAACGACTTAATATGTCCGGTATTACATTCTCTTTCCCTGGACAGTATTCTATTTCCACATTAAATTGCTGGATATACAGGGACCATCTTGTCAATCTCTGACTAGACAAATCCGTCTTTAACAAAAATGTTAAAGCTTTATGGTCTGTTCTCAGAACTATTCGGAAGCCGTACACGAGTTTATGCCACAATTGCAACGCGTACAAAATTGCGAGCAATTCTATCTCTGTGATCGTGTAGTTTTTCTCATGGGCTCTCAGTCTTCTGCTTATAAAGGCGATAACAACTTTCTTCTCAGGCTGGTCAACATTTTCCTGGAATAGCATCGCTCCAATCCCAATAAGTGATGCATCCGTCTGTATGATGAACTTCTGGGTATAATCTGGGTATCCCAGTTTCACATATTCCAAAAGCATTTGTTTTGACCTCACGAATGCTTCCTGACATTGCTCCGTCCAATTCCATCTGCCGCCTTTCTTCAATAGGTCCTGCAGTGGTGCTACTGTCGCAGTATAGTTTGGGCAGTGGTTCGAAAAGAATCCAATTACTCCCAAATACTGTCGGACGTGCTTTACTTTCGTGGGTCGAGGGAAATTTCGAATTACCTCCAATTTATCTGGATTAGGCTTCACTCCATTTGCATCAATAACATGCCCTAGGAATTTAACTTCCCTCTGACAGAAGTGCGATTTCTTGATATTGACCTTAAAGTTAGCCTCTCGAAGGTCATCTAGCAACTTCTTCAGGTCTCTCATGTGCTCCTCCAGAGATTCTGATGTGAGTAGAATGTCATCTACATATCTGATGGTACTCTCTTTAACCTCATCTGATAGATTGCGATCTAACGCTCTTATCAGGGCTGAACCAGCTGTTTTCAACCCAAAAGGTAGCCTTAAAAATGTGAATGTATGTTGATCAAACATAAATCCTGTCAACAGACTAGTTTTCTTCTCTAATTCAAGGTGGTGGAAACTGGATGTGATATCCAAATTTGAGAATATAGTTTTCCCTCTAAACTTCCTGAGGATCTCTTTAATGGGTGGCACTTGGTCAAATTCCGGAATAACTCTCAAATTTAAGCGTCTCAGGTCCAAGCAGACTCTGACAGATCCGTCTGACTTTGGTACAATTACCAATGGACTTACATAAGGCGTAGGTGTTTTCTCAATAACGCCGGCCTCCAACATCTCCTGAATTGCCTCTTTCACTTTAGCATAATGCTTTTCAGCTATAGGGTAGGGTTTCTGCCTAAATGGTGTCCAATCACTGACTTGAAAAGCATAAGTGAAGTTCTTTATCCGACCAGGTCTCGAATCAAAGACTTCCTTCTGTTCCAGTAATAACTGCTTTAAATTTTCCTTCTCTTTTAGCCCAATTTTCGCTTCTTCTAGCTTTTCCGAAATGTATTCTTCCAATTTGGGTTCCAGATCTTTTTCCAAGTCTGTGGCTAGTGTTTTGAGCTCCGCTTCTAACTGCTCAATAGCTAACACTTCTTCATCAGCCACATCTCTGTATGTATGTCATACTTGTTCACTGGATCCTGGTTCAATTTCATTGAGTGCGACCTCTAAGCCTTCAGCTTCTTCATTCACATGGAACATAACCCTGTCCTGTGCTAGGTCAATTATCACTCTGTATTCCCTTATAAACTCTGCCCCAATAAGTAGGTTATAAGGTAGTTTGTTTACTAACAGAAAACTCTGTGAGAACATAGAGCCTCCTATCTGTAAATCTAGGAATACCTGGTATTTACATATCATTATTCTGTCTGGAATTACCCCTTTAATTTTGACACTGGAGATCGGTATCTTCAAAATATTCTCTCTCCGGGCTATTTCATTATATAGAGCTTGTGTCATCAGGCTTACTGTTGATCCCGTATCTAACAGACTTCTGACTTTTAATCCTGCCACTCTCACAATTATAATAGGCAATTCTCTCTTGACCATGACCTGTGGTCCTCCTGTATCCTCAATCAATTCTTCTGGTTTGGCTATCCAATTGATGATGTTAATAGACTTCCATCCATCAGTCTCGAGCTCTTCTAATTTTGGCGTTTTTTTTTTTCTTCAGCGCCCGCCCCTTTGGAGTTCCTTCTCTCCTGTTCGCTGCGCTGTAGTTCCAAACTCTTAGCTCCATCTCCATATCTGTCTGGCGATGTCCTGTTCTGCATGACTTCTTGCCAGCGGACTTGTGGTTTCTGGGGCTCATCTCCCCTTTCTTCGAGGTATCGCAAAGAAGCATGATATCGCTCTTCTGCCTCGTCATCGAAGTTATTTCTTCTCTCATGGGGTCTCCAGTTTCTATTATTGCCTTCCTGGCCATTATTACCTCCATTGTTATGGTACGGTTTGCCCCTGTTATTGTGTTTATTCCACGAACTTCGACCTCTTCCTGCTTTATTAGCATTTCCTTTGTACCTTGACTGCCATTTTCTGGGTTCCTGTTCCCATTGCCGTCCATAGGAATCTAAAGTTTCTGTGCTCGTAGCCTTGTTGTTCCTTGGAGCTTGCTGTTGGTCAGTCTGTGTGTTGGTCACGTGGACTTGTTCCACGGTTCGACTCTGACGCATAGTATTTGCTGTGGTGAGGTCCAGTTGCCTTAGAACTGTCTCCATTTCCATAGCAGTTTTCGCATTAGCCGAGATTAGTAGCCTTTGGATCTCGTATGGAAGCTGTTTGGCGATAGCAATGCATAGCTCCAGTTCACTAGGTTTTTGATCCAGCTCTTTAAAACGACACATCTGCGATATGAAGAATTCTGCGTACTTCGTCGGGTTGTTCGTGCTGTACTTTTTGGCATACAAATCCAGCCGTAAATTCTGCTGAGTCGCGGCGTCCCAATATCTCTTCAAGAATGCCTCGCGGAATTCCTCAACAGTATCAAAAGTGTAACGGAAGCTGCGAAACCATAATGCGCACTCCCCCTCTGTTAACTTCTCTATAGCACGTAGCCTACGCTCCTGCGGTATTCGTGCATCATTGAGATATTCAGTCACTTCCTTTAACCAATATTTTGGTGTCATACTACAGTGACTACCTGCAAATTTCCTAGGTTTTTCCTCGCTTGCCCTAATGACGTTTATCACCTGGGTGTGCATCGCGTTTTCATGTGGCGTTGATGCCGCAATTGGTACACCTGGCGTCATGTAAGGACTTTCTCCTGCGCCTGCAGCGTTCCTGCTTATAGGTTGGGTTTCTAGGTCTGCCCACCTTGTTTTTCTCATATCCTCTATGCTGCCTTCACTTGACTTAGGATATTTCAGAAGTGTCTCCTCCTGTGCTATTATCCTAGTCTCCATTTGGTTATGGCGCATTTCTGCTCTTTCTAGGCGAGTAATGACTTCTTTTTCTATTCTCGTAAGCCTATCTCGGTTTTCCTCGGCTACTTGAAAAATTTTCACCTTGTCTTCTTTCAGACTTAGTTTGATATGGGATATTTCATCCTCTACGTCCTCTTTAATTTGAGCAAGGGTCTTGTCGCTTGCCTCTGTTTTCTGGCCTTCTCTTATTTCGAGTTCTTCTCTCAGACCTTTAATTTCATCTTGAATGTGTCCATTGACTTTAGACAATTCGTTCCGGACCTTGGCGATCTCGCCTCTATTTTCCTCTTGTCTTTTATTGACCATGACAATATCACTCTGAACTTGGTCCAGTTCTTTATGAACTTTACCCATCTGACTTTTCACGTTGCCTACCAGCTCCTTACTTTCATGAGCGATAGCCTTAATTTCGCCTATTTCCTGGCATTGACCTAATATATTCTGGTCCTGTTTCTTGAGGTCACCGTTAATTGCTCTAGCGTAGCTTTTCAATTTCTGGTCCCATTTGGAGTCGTTCTCCTCTAATCTCTGGTCTACTGTTTTCGTAAACTCTGCGAACTGTTTCGCTTGGCGTTCGAGATTCGCCTCATTTTGGATCTGAATATCCTTAATATCGTTAGACAACGCCTCTAATTTACTGTTGGTTTGCTCCTGAGCATGCCTACACGCTTGCAAATTACCCTCAAGTTTGGCTTCTATAGCCTCGAAACGTTTATCAGTATTTACCTGCATTTCCGATACAATGCTTACAACAGTATCTGTTACTTCGGTCTTAATGACTTCTTGCATTTGACCTAACTTATTGTTTAATTCATCTTTATATTCAACTTTATTTGCCTCTAAACGGTTGTTTATTTCAGTTTTATTTGCATCTAAACGGTTGTTTATTTCAACCTGAGTTGCATTAATTGCCTCCTGATTGGCATCTAACCTGTCATTTAACTCTCTCTGGTTCTCATCTAACCGAGTGTTTATACTATCCTGGAACGCCTTGGTTTCCAGTTTACTCTGCTCGTGAGTAGCATCAAAATGCTGTTTCAGTCCTGCAATAACTTGCAAGATCTCCTGCGTACCTGACATTTTCCAATAACACACTTAAGTATGCAGGCAGGCTTCCTGGAAAAATATGTGGATACGTTTCGAAGAGAAACATCAAACACTGCACACATATTGTGAAGTCGTACAAAACCTGATAATATTATGGTAGATTGTGGATTGGGTATGTAACGCTAGTACCCTTAGGCCATTCTCTTCTCAATAGAGAGATTCTGCGTTACCTCAAAAGCCTACTGAATTCAAAAATCACTCAAACACAGTTTGAGGCAAAACAATTACTATGGTTTTCCCCATGAAATACCATAAAAAATCTATGGGTTTTCCCTAAATCCCATAAGCTCCACGTATTCTGGGCGCCATGATAAATTATATCAGAGGGTGGTATTAGTAGGACATCGGCCATATTTTAATTTACTATAAGAACTGTTCAGGGAGTGGTTTTTTTTTACTGCCGAAAGCCCCACTTAGGCCACGCCATGATAAATTATAGGGATTTATCACTATCTATCAAAATTTATATATACGTATCGGAACTTAGCTATGGATTAGGAGCGGTCACACCCTACTTCGTTAATTCTTACTTTAATAGAGTTGTGTGCATTAAATCTGACCGACTTTAGTCGTACCTTTAGCTCAAATCACAGTATAGGACATCAATTCCCATGTACCCATGTGAGTAATCTCGGTGGATAATATGCATCTGCCTCCAACTAGCATCAGCTCTCAGGCGTGTACGGTAACCCCAATTTAGCAGTGCATATTTTGGATTTGAGGCTAAAAGGTATCAACTCTACAATGATAAGGCACAACTCTATTCTAAAACTTTAATTCAATAAAATAAATCATGGCTTCAAACACAAAACAATACCCAAAAAAACATAAAATAAGGCAAACAAAATTTTTACTTCCACAATCCACAAGTAAACAAATATAAAATCACAACAAAGTCATACCTAGCCATAAGGCTTTACCCTTCTGTGAACTTCGCAAGGATATACTAGTGCGCTGATGCACCTACGACTTCAAAACAAACTGTACATTAACATAACAGTCATACAATGTGACTTCTTTAATATTACAACAAGGATTATTCCTTAAACCTCTTTATGTTAAACAATTATGTGTGCCGTGCGTGTTTTAATATCTTTCTTCTCACCAATGAAATGCTTTGCATGCATTTACCTATTTGGACGTTGCACCAAAATCAACGTGCAACTCCATAATTATGTAAGCTACCCCCTACACATCCTCCAATTATATGGTTTCACCGCATGCTGTCTGTGATTCCTAGATAAAACGTTACGTTATAGCTTATGTCGGATTGTACGATAGACTACCTCGCGCTCATGGCGATTGGCATCTAGTCACCAACTACATGACTTGGCTCCAGTGACAGTACAAATAGATCATGTAACTATTCGTCAGATAGCTAAAATAATGAACCATCAGGATGAACTATAATTATCCATGTGTTCATAAACCACATGGCTCTGATACTCAACATAACAATCTTGCATTATATGTCATTTTAACAAGGTCTAGACTCTTCCCTTTATAACTTGCCTGAGCGGCCCGGGTGGTTAGCTCCGACCCTCGGCTAAGGAAGTCGCTACACAATAGAAAGTGGAATGGGTCGTTTCACCAATTATCTCGACCTTTCTAAAAGTTTGAAAGCCTCCCTCTCTAAGCAGTGAAGATTTACAAGACAAATACTGTGTCCTGACCGACACACATGTTCCCAAAGGATCTTAATTGACTATTATGCCAACAGGTATTGAATGAGCTTTTGTAATTATTCCTACGTCGAGGATAATGATTAATTAATGGCCTCACATGGGTCCATTCAACATGAAGGTTCGGGGTTCGCAATGCATGAGCCTGGCGGTTTGACCGATGTCTCAAGTATAATATAGGCGCAGAAAACCACTGTCGCCATGAGTTTCGCTGCCAACGAGCGTAAATAACTCATCAATAAGTTCTCGGGAAATCATAGAGCTGCGAGGTGTCCTTGTTTCCTCGACTCTATCAAGATTCCAGTCCGGAACACATTTCAATCCTTTCTTCAGAGTTAGGGTCCATCACTAAAACTCTGGAATTAATAATATCTCCAACAATGTCCACGACATAGGAGAATTCATACGTAGAATAGACTATCTGGCCCCTAATGCTCCATGCTACGACACTCCGACCTATAATATTAAGAGAAATCTAACATTTACTCTATAAGCTTCTCAATTAAGCTGCAAATTCAATTCATTAAAAGCTCTTTCATTACTGGTATCATTACTGAATATCTGCAATATTCTGATATAAAACTTCTTTCCATAATTACTGTAATGTAATCTCACTGTAACATCTTCCTGCTTAGATTGATAAGTCTTGCAACTAGCGTTAATAATTCTCGCTTACAACATTTATTTGTTTCCTGATGTGTTCATTCATACTCTTAATAACCATTATTATTATATCATCATTTCTCACTGACATAAATGACCAAAATCATTATTTATTATTATTCTCACATAAATTACCAAAATTTCCGACATAGCTATACGTTTTAAACTCGAACAATCGCGTTCGTTGCATTTATATAACTGATTGCCATTCTTAATTCATAGTGGGAATAATTACTCCACTTAATGATGCAAATTAACATCTCAACTCTATCAAAATCAATTCAATACTGATTAAACATGGAGGATCAGCCTCCTAACTGACTTTTACTGGCATCTATAAGGAATTCACAATATCTTTACGGAATCACAGACATGCAGCGGTCCATACTTCTACATAATCATAACCATAATTTGTGGGGTACTTACATCTCTATAGGCATCTAAGGTGGCTCCGACCAATCATATTCTTCCATGTCGCCCGCCATAATGGGTTTAACGCGACATATTTCTCTTGTTTACACACATTTGATTACACATAATTTCTATCACCAACACGACACGTTGCATACCTTTCAGGAAGTTATCACTCCCCAAACATGTGAAACACTTCATCAAACACTACTTTAAATGATATTTTTACATATGCATTACACTGAACACTCGTCACTTTATACACACTTCAATGCTGAAATTCCCTAGCAGAGATCGAAATTGCAGGTGTCGACGGCATCTTACGTTACCAACTCCTGATTGAAAGTCTGGTTATCTGCTCTCGGAACTCTCCAACAGTTTTTATGACGATCATTACTCCTACAGTAAGCGTCCTGCGTTACATCAATACGCTGGCTCCCAAACATGAGCGTTAACATCTGGTACTCTCATGGCAATACCAAACACTTAGTAGAGTTTCTTTCGCGCATTCTATCGTAGTTACACATACACGATTAGTTAATACTATACACATTGCGCTTAATAAAGTTCAACACTTTCACAAATAATTATATACAATAGTTCTACCGTTAGTCTATACGGTGCTTCGTAACTGAACACGTCATAGTTCGTGCTGCTGAGTATGACTATAACACGACTATTATTCATACAAGCATATTTACTGTTTCTATTACACATACCAGTCTTTGTTCGGCGTCTTGATGAATAGATCCGTCATGCGTTTTGCCTTGACGAACTTGCTTCAACCTGGCTGTAGCTGACTGAAGTTTCACTCGAAGACTGCACGTAACTTATTTGAAGACTTCTATATGCGGCTTACACGCTGTCTCGTACTGCTGCATATTTGCTGCATACTGATTGCAACTTATTGCCATTGTGCTACAATTGATAATTGAGTAAGACTGTAACTGGCTGTAACTGCGCTTGGCGGCATGTAGACTGAGCTTGACTGCGTTACCACTTCGACTGACTTAGACTGAGCATAGCTGAGAGCTCCTCCTGGGGTCTACTCCCTTATATCGGATTTCCACAGAAAGTAGAGCAACATCTTCCCGCGTAATCTTGGCTCCTCTCACAGCATGATTCAGGTCTTCAAACCATGATCATTGTGTTCCTCTCTTTTCACAGGTCCCAAAACTATCTGTGTGCAAAGGAATCGCTCGTTCAATTAATTAATATTAATTCCTTTCTCCATGGCGTGGGACGCTACCTAACGGGAAACCCCCGGCAACATCTTCACATCCATCCGCGAACAATGGTCGTTTTACAGTCCTTACGCACATCACTAAATATGCACCAATTTCGCAGGTAAAAGACTCTAAAATTATCTTCTTGCCAAAATATTCACCTGTGTGCAACTCTCATCTCGCTTCGTTACTCCAATCACGAGTAATCAATGATTTTTCTGGGCATTTCTCCGCCCCTACTCCAAATCCATTCTCCGTCGGGGAATAACTATGTCATTATTCAGGCCTCACCCCTGCTCCAGACGACATAATGGGGTGACAGAGATGGACGTGGCTCCACTGGGACCAACCCACAATTCTGGGCCAATTAGTAAATGTCAGCTCTGCCCTCCTCTGTGCTTCAAGCCTCCAATAGCTTACACCAAATCGTCTTATAATGATATAATCTGCTCATCATTTCCTACATTATTTTAATAAATAATGCCATTTCATCAAAAATCACACCAGTGATTAAATATACATTTCTTTCGAGGGGTTTTTACCAAGAAACTCCCTCTACAGATCTCTGGTTCGCTTCCTGGTGGAACCTTTATACTGAAATCACAGTCTCTGAGAACCATGTTCGATTCCAGTCAGCATAACCCCATCGGGTTCAATACATAGCCTAGTTCAGAATGAAACCAGACGCTTATACCTTGCCCTCGCACAGTTCTTGAAGACGATGACATCTACATTTTAGTGTGTACCAGTATGCGGTGCGTGTGATTCTTTATTCGTGAGTGTTCTCAGCCATAAGCAAGTTTCTAAACAATGACAAATAATGAAACTCCGTCAAACTTTCAGACGTTATTTCCCTTGATGTATTCTTCTAGCAGCTCTCCCAGAATTTACATAAGTTTGTTTGTTCTCCTAGGACTCTGTCTGATTAAAGTACATGAATTCTGCACAAGATTTGTAATTTCCTGCCTGCATGGCTAATGAGGCCTAATTCCATGAATGTTAATTAAGAAAACAACAACCTTTCTTACCTGCATAGTTCAACCACACGTTGGGCTGATAACCTCCATGTTACGCCCCTTAAGACAACAATCACCATCATCGTCATCATCATCTACTACACGTAGGCCGAACTTCATGACAGTGAGTAATGGAGTTTGAACTGTAGCCGGGGAATGCCGATATTTCCTGCTACAATCAGTCCACATCACATGGCTACGAGCCGGTTAATTCCAATATTGCGCTCATACAGTACTCTCTGTCCGGTATTCCATTACCCAAGATAAACACTCGTGTGGACACAAGATGAAATATGAGTAGAACTGGTAAACATACAAATGTACTGACTGTAAACTGATGATTTGTGATCATCAAATTAACTCCACATCAGAACCCCTTTAGTAATGAACCTAATGGAATAATGGATAATTATGGATATACATCAGACATATTGTCACATCGTTGGGCAGAGATGCGTAATATAATTAGCATTGACCTATAATACTCAAGATTTCTGGTTCTATCCTTGACCAGTTCAATGGCATTTAAGGGCGTTTTTGTTTGACAATCTCGTGTCGTCAGATTTGCCAGCACGTTAAAGAGCCCGTCCAGGGAACAATCTCGGCACACTGAAGTTACTACAACTACATCAGTTTAAATTACCATCAACATCATCATAGGAAATGTCGTGGTAGCTTTTGAGTTTATCTTGGGACACTTACCACTCCGAACGACATTTACGTTCGTGCTTATGAAATTGGACCAATTCTCGGCTTCTAGCTTACCCCCAGTTTAAACTCAATACTGACAAATCTAAAAGTCTACGACTATAATAGTTGGTTGTTGTTGTTGTTGTTAATAATTATTTTTATGGACCTGGGCCATCTTGGTCATCAGGCCCATGTAGTTGGGTGTGAGTTGAACTTTTCTAATAATCTGTATGTCTGTGATGAATGTAGTAGTGGGTGTAACTTTAAAGACGGGGATAAGGTAAGTGCCCCAAACCTGATCACTGTACAGGGTGAATAGGAGCATCAAGTTAAAGGTTCGATCATGTACAATAATCCGCTCGCAAGATTCATCGATATCGGATACTCAAGATTTCGGGTTCTATCCTTGACCAGTTCAATGGCATTTAAGGGCGTTTATGTATGCCTTGTTAGACAGAGGAGAGGTATACACAGCCCATAAATGGTATCGACAACTGGGCCTCTTCCATATAGACGGACGCATTCATTAGGAGCAATTCACGAATAATATTCAACACTGTTAACATTTATATTAGTGCAATCCATACGTACCATACATTTATATGTAATGAGTTCTATGGAGATGTAATAAATCATCACTACTGAATATATATTTACCAAACTGCATGCAAATGATCTAAAACTGTATCAAAATGTATCAAATCTCATGCCCCAGGGAAGATGAGAGCCATATGTACAGTACGTACTTCGTACCACAAAAGGAAGCCTGTAGTTTACCGTGACTGATATTCTTTCGGTCATAAGCCATGGGACTTCCTTTTTACTTGGAATCCAAACCATCGTAAGTGACATTTCATTAAAAAATTCCACATGCATGAACAGGGGTTCTAACCCGGTCTTCTTTGGTAAAGTCAAGCATCTTGACCACTACGCCATCATGCCCTTTGCTTCTTAGCACACAGCCATTGTGCTGTAACTCGACAAGCCCCTGCGGAAAGAATGGGTGGTAATATACTGTAAATGCAGTAAGTGTGTGTTCTTGGGAAGACTTGGCATTAACTCCCTGACGACTTTTCTAACTTTTATTATTACCATTTCTACGGGTTTGGGGATATTTCAGTATGGCGGATGGTTTCTACGGTTAAATGTTTTTCTGATCATAGGACTTATTGAGAAACAAAAGCCTCCGTGGCTTAGGCGGCAGCACGCCGGCCTCTCACCGCTGGGTCCGTCGTCCAAATCCCGGTCACTCCATGTGAGATCTGTGCTGGACAAAACGGAGGCAGACAGGTTTTTGTCCGGGTACTCCGATTTTCCCTGTCACAATTTCATTCCAGCAACACTCTCCACTATCATTACATTTCATCTGTCATTCATTTAATCATTGCCTCAGAGGAGTGCGACAGGCTTCGGCAGCCGGCACAATTCATATCCTCGCCGTTAGATGGGGGCTTCATTCATTCCATCCCTGTGCCAGTCGGTCGACTGGAATTTTCATTTTCAGGAGCTATTGAGAGGTGAAATGAATGAAGATGAAATTGGTCGAGGAATTGTTAATGAGCGGTCATTGCTTATTCGAATGTACCATCCCCGCAATTGCATGAATTAGAAAATAAGGAGCCTCGGTAAATCATTTCAAGTACTTCCGATGGTGAGATACTAACGCACTTGTCCTCTGATTACGGAGATAGCCTGGACTCCTGCCCTAGTGCCTTAACTCGTGTAGCTACCCCGGTTGGCTGTGGCGACTTATATTAATATTATTATTATTAGACTATTATTATTATTATCATTCTGGTATTATCGTCATCATAATTATCACATAACTGCAAGCAGGGACGACTAGACCATTGCAGGGAGAATTATAAATGGGAAACAGCGGATTTCCTTCCAACTGTACCACTAAATCCGTGCGATGTGTTTCTGCTAGGTTGAACAAATGGGGCAGTAACAGCACTTCCTGGCGGGAGAGAGTTCTATTAGGGGGCACTGCTGGAGCTAACAGTCGATCATTAGCAGGGATCAAGTAGCTAACTAGTAGGTTTGTGTATCGCGTCGGGCCAGCTGCAATTAGATTCCATGCTAACTGCCCCTGTGGTGAATACGGCACCACAACACAGGTGATATGTATTGTTTAAAGTCCACAGGGAGAGAAGGAGAATGTTGATCCATTGATTGAAATAACTGCTGTGAATTTAATGAATGAATAGTTCAAGTAGGATATACGAAGGCTGTACATAAAGTAGTGGCATATACTGGATTTTACACCTGAGATGTCCCTCTCATATATTTTAAACACCCGTTAAAGATATCTATATTACTGTATGTTTTCGCTTTAATAAAAGGTGCTAAGGAGCTCATAAAACAACTTGTACGTCCTTTCTGCCATTTTGATAATCACTGAGATATCGGTAACAACGTTTTCCTTTTAAATGGAATGGTTTGGATTTCCCTGATGAGAATGACAGAATTTTAGGAAGAAAATTAGTGGTGTAAATAGTTTTCAAATGAAGCCTTCAAGTTTGCTTGTTTAGTGCGATATCTGTGATTGCTAGTGAATGGTCAGGTTGGAATTGAATATGAACTTAGCTGATTGTTTGAGCGATGTAGGATCCGTTCCTCGTGCAACTGCACTGGCTACACTGAATTGGACGGAATCCTATTTAATTATTATCAGGTTTAGGAAAACACCCATTACAATTGGGTGCCATCACCGACTGAAAAGCATTAATTTCGATTACTAAGCCAACACTGAAGAACGGCCATCAACACGATAATAATTGTATTTTACTTTCTTGCCTTCAGCTATGGTGTTATCATTGAGCTTCTGCGTTTAAGTTAAGTATTTTTTTAAGCTCTAAGGATTACCTCGTTTTTCACGAGTTTGCAGTAGATTCGGCTGGAATTAACCGTGTTTTATTTATGTATTTGGAGTTAGCAATTTTTGTATTAATTTAATTTTTTTTATTTAAAACCCACCGGGTGAGTTAGCCGTGGTCATTACGGCATGACTGCTGGCAGTCGCTCACAACCGGGAGGGGAGGAGGTTCGAATCACCCCACCGGCAACCTTGAAGATGGTCTTCTGTGGTTTCCCATCTTCCTTCCAGGCAAATGCCGGGATTGGTCCCTAACTATAGGCCACAGCCGCTACCTTCCAACTCCTTGTCCTTACATTCAAACTTTCCTCCCCAGACAACACTCCACACGCGACGGTACGTGTAGCTTACCCATTGGGTGTCCGCTTCGAAGGGCAGATACAAACCTGGCGAGACGAACAAGTCCTCGGACACTCCCGGCACTAAAAGCCATACGCTAAAAAAGAAAAAAAATCGGTCTTGACCTACAATTCATTTCTGGGGGTTAGTGCTAGGGCTTGAGGGGGTTATTATCATGATGAATCCCTTCTTTACGACTGTATCATCTAGCGCCTGTAAGGATGAATAACATCGACCGGGTACACTACATGTGTACCTCTGAAAACCGGTAGCAGGATTCAGCACGTACGTAAGTATCCACGTGGGGAGATGTATAAGGAGGGTAAATGGTAAGTATTTGAAGGATACGACGTCATAACTACCCATTCATAACATCTTGGAAGCAATCTTCCTAGTGGACCACCACATCATCATCTACACAACACCTTCCCCCTGTCCGCCGCAATAATAATACTAGTTTTAGCAGAAACGTTGGACATGATTGAGAAAGGTGGGTTGGAAAATGTTAGAAGAAACGAGAGACAAATGCTTAGGAAAATCCTGGGCCCAAATGTAAAAGATGGAGAGAAAAGACTAAGACAAAACAAAGAATTGTACCAGAAAACTGGAGATAACAGTTATATGGGCACTTCCTGAGAATTGCTGGCAACAGACTGACAAAAGAATTTTAGAATATTTCAGGAAGAGAAAGACAGAGCTCAAATGGTTTCGAGAAGTGAGAACGGACCTAGCCAAGATAGGGGTACAAGAATACGATATAGCAGATAGGGAGACATTATGTACGGCAGAGGAACGAGGTCAAGTAAGTGGAAGTAATGCGGGACTCAGATGGGCTCCTTGGCCGTCATACCACGTCCCACTAGTTGTTAGCCCCTGGGGATCAGTTGGGTGACCACCCTATCCCAATGGGGACGAGAGATACAACTAAATTATACCCATACATTTAGGAAAAAAGTAGGCTTATATAGACTAATTTACTGATCATTTTTGTTTTTCTATTGAAATGGAGCCAATTCTGAGGACAGTCTACATGAGCATCTTCCTCCTAAGTCAACATTCGTGGCGAGTTTGTTGTAACAAGAGCACCTCTTGAAATGTCAGTCTGGTTTATGGTCTGAGACCACAGCGTGTCCTTCATAACACCTTAATTCTGCACGAAGACTACACCGTGCCTTTATCTGGGTGGCAGTTCAAGCTACAGAATGGAGAACAAATGTCTCCTCAGCGACACATTATGGTGGTTCGCGTGTTCCCTAGAGACGCATATACTGTGCAGACAGCCTTTCACTGTGCTTCTCAAGCGTTCGATAAAGTTTCGCACGTCCGCTGAGTGCCTGTCATTCACCCTGTCTCAAAGGAGATTGTAAAGAATTTCCTAACTTTACTTTCATCAATGGCGAAGCTATCACGGTCTTGTAATCTATAATCCATAACTAAATGTATTGCATTTCTAGTCTCGATTTTTGCATTTACTGAAATAATACGTTGGAACAAGGGTGTAGCTGAATAAGATATGCCCCTGCCTTACGTCCATGGTATTGTTCACCTATCAAAAGTATGTATGTAGAGTATAATTCACGTCCACCTCGTGCATTCTGAGCATAATAATTTAACTACCAGTTTATGTTAATGGATTTTTATGCCTGATTGGCTTTGTTGTTGAAGTTGTTGTTAATTTGTTGTGACTTTGCAACATCGTGGTCATGTAGTCCCGTATACTTTCGTGTGTGTAGAAGTTGTCTAATAACCTGTGCCACTGTGATGTGTGTACTAGTGTGTGCAATTGTAATCGACGTAGGAATTGGGTAGGAAGTGGCAATGGCCTTAATTTTGGTACCATCCTGGCGTTTGCCTGGAGTAGAGTGAGAAACCACGGAAAACCACTTCCACCTCTTCTCAGTTTTGCCTCACGAGGCTGAGTGTTCTTCGTTACAGACCACAGACTAGAATTGAAATTTTCGGCAAAGCCGGTCATCGAACCCGATCTTCCGCGGTGACAGCCAAGAATGCTATCCGCTACACCATATTATTCATCTGACGAAGTTAATAATATCATCATATCTGAATGCAAACTCTCAATGCATATCGTTCCTCACTAGGAACTAGTAAGAGTGGCTCGATGCGAATTCTGGGAGTAATGTGCGGCGTGCACGGAATGTAACTCGGAGGCTCTGCGCCCTTGGATTACTCAATTACTCGTGCGAGCCCTCCAGCATCGCTTTCCAGATACACAGTGTGACTATATTACAAAATTCAAGTCATAACTGAGTGACCTCAATGAATAGATTTGCCATGGATTCAAATCCGTGTATCTGCTACAAGTCATTAAATAATTGTACGTAGGTTTAAACAATTTGGGGTCCTTGCAACATCGTGGTCATTTAGCCCCATGCACTTGGGTATGTGTGTATACAATTTGTATGATAACCTGTGTTATTGTGATGGATGCATAACTGTGTGTAATTGATGCTAGAATTGGGTAGGAGGTGGCTGTGGCCTTTAACTTTACTACCATACGGCATTTACGATACCTACATATCACCTTTTTGTTCCACCCCTTAAAATAACCACCACCATCACTAAAAAAATACAGCTGATTTGCATCAAAATGCTTCATTAGAGATTTATTTGTTTATTTAAATGAATCAGAGGCAGATAAATAATATAGTACATACTGTACCCGATACCTAGTTGAGGCTATCGGCTACGCCAGCAGACATTAAGCCGTAGTTGAGATTTTGGGAAGAGTTAAGAAAAAATAGCGCTCAGATCGAGTCAAGAGGAATGTCAGGATGACGTAGGAGGTCTAGGATCAAGAAGGCACTGACAGCTGTAAGAAGATGGAATTCTGGATGGAAATTATGAAGCTTTATTAAGAACATTGTATGGAACATGGTATTTAAACATCTTAGAAGAGGAGATATAACATGTATTATATGTGGTAATAATTTTAAGGAAATTAGATAACCCTTAAGTTATTTTATAACTTAATAGCCGAGATGATGAGGGTTCGAGATTATAGTTGTGACGCAAGAGCAAAGTGGTGGGGAGAACGCCACGTGACTGCGCCAAGCAGGTAAGGGTCAAGACAGTGCAGAGACAGTCAGTCGAGCTCTGTGAGCCAAGCAAGGGAGTCGAGCTGAGTAGCACACGCCAAGCGCATGGTACAGATCGCGTAGCGAAGAGAACCTGTCACGCAAAGTGAAAGCGACAGTTTCAACTTCACCAAGCCGCGAACGACAAGTAGGTCAGTGAGCCGGGCGGACATACGGAGCAAGCAAGCATAGACGGCCGGGATGTTAGGACAGCATTGCGAGTAGTTGGAGAACTTTATTCCAAGCTGCATTTCAACGCAGAACAGAATAGTAGAGCGGCATGGCGAGGCCAGCTTTAGGCGGAGATGATTATAGCATTGCAGTAAAACCGAGCGGGTTATTTCCCATTATTTACGCAAACATTATGACAGAAGCTGAACTTCATTACTACATTGAGTTGGAACGTTTATTCAGCATTTGAATTATAAAAGCAGATAGTTACGAGATACTGCAACTTTGAACTTCGAATGAACATAGTTTTTCTTAATGACATTACGACCATGCATTTCATAACGCATTCCAAGTAACATTAACAATTTTAAGCAAACGGAATGTTGTAAGCATAAGCACTTCTGAACATTAGCTCGTGCATTAATGCAATTATTTCTTATGCAGTTTTGTAAATTACCGAGTATGAACACAACTACAGGGTGTTTCATAAACTTAGACACTCTCATATAAAATTTTATTTTATGAAAGTGAGACTTAGCAGTTATTGGAGATTGAACGTTCAATACTCAAACTGAACATTGTATGGAACAGTGGCGTAACGTAGAAGAGGAATAGGGGGTCCGCTGTTTCGATGAACTTTTTCGTGAAGATTTGGACAATATCCGCTATGGATAATCAGAAGTTCATCATGTCGGAGTAAACGCAGACAGAGACGCGATGGCACCGCAGAGCGATGGATTCGATTCCTGACGAGAAGGAGGTCCACCAGCTGATTCACTTGGGATTTCGAAGGCAATCGTCATTGCATGGATGGAATGATATTCACGCCGATCTTTCGAGATATTCATTACATAAGGAAAATCGACGATCTTTGAAATTTAATACCAGCTGATTATGAGAAGGTACTGTAAGAGTTATAACTTCCTGATACGATTATTTTCATGAATACTGGGCACACATGTATATTTTTCTAATAGGAGTGATACGATTGTTTAGACATGGTTTGACTTTATATGCTTCGAATTTTTGCTAGAATATGGCGTGACCATATTATATGGCAGGCATCATTATACGAAATTCTCACCATTGGTTGGCTTTATTAAGCAGATGTTTGGTCTTTTAGACATTTTTCCAGCAAGGATAGTTTTCATGAATAGTTTTTTTTTTGTGACGAGTATTTCGAACTCGTGATCTGCAATTGATTATCTAAAATTACTTCGTCAGTTCATTGCATACTAGCGAGTGTGTATTATTCATCAGTAGGGATTTTTTCCATTGGATTGTTTGGAGATATTAAGATGTTATTCACTTTAGTGAATGAATATCGCTTTTATATAACAACTAGAGACTTGCTGGTTCCTATCTGGTACATTCACTCATTCAGTCTTCGAGATGGGGTCTTTCGTATTTATACGATTGTATGGTGGCTACTCATCTTACCCATCGTTCAGGGCAATATCATGATTAGTCGACGGGGCGAGGTCTTTCGTATCTATACGATTGTACGGTGGTTACTCATCTTACTTGCCATTGAGGGACTCATTTTTATCATCCGAGTGTACATGAGATTGTAAGTGAATCAAACAAGGAACTACTAGTCACATATCAGTCGAAATTTTGTTAAATAAAGTAACGATAAATGTCAGCAGGGTTACATTTGTAATTCTTGTTTGCCAATCCAATATTTTGTTGCTATACTCTTTTGAGAGTAATTTCAGTTTAACAGCTGGTACAGCTGATGCTTTTGATGATTTTTATAATTGTGTTTGATACCTTTGAGAAGGATTTAAAGTAATTGAATCTTGCAAGATGAATCATTAATGGTCAGATTTATTTTAAGGCAGATCAGTATTGCAGATTTTGATATGAGAAATTATAGCACATTGGTGTTTTTCTGTGATGTGAATTATGAGAATTGTAAGAGAATTTATGCTATTTGAAAGCAGATCTTGAATTACTAAGGTAATATTTTTTCCAATTGTTTAAGAAGTTGTCTAGATGTGATCAGATTAATTACAGTTATTGGAGATTGTGTGCGTTGATAATTTGAAGCCAGTTATATATTTTTTGTAGATCATGCAACATGGTTAAGTGCAGTTTGTGATAGGCATTTTGTGGAAGTTGCCAAGTGATAGTTGCAATATTGCTAATGTATTTTGAGGCAGACATGAGGTTGTCGAACCCAGTCTAGCGTATTTGTTGAGATTCATGCTGTATGTGCTGAATATTTATGGAGTTTTGTGGAATAATTGTTGTATTCAAATGTGATATTTGAAGAATTGAGGATATATAATGTCGTTGTGGATAGTTAGATCCAACGTGATGTCGTGAAGGCAATAATATTGTTTGGCATGAAAATTAAATACGAGATATAACTTGGAAGTGATAAAACTGTAAGACAACGTTCTATAAACCATATTAAACAATTTGTTAGGAAATTAAACAAATAAATAAAGTTGATAATACAAGATTTTCTGAGAATAATAATTAACGAAATAATAATCTGAAAGTTAAGCATATTAATGATCTGACCTAATGAAATAAAAATCAGAATGACTAGATGAAATAATGAAAATCTAAATAACCAGAAGAATGAAATTTAAATAAATTGATAAATTAAATTTTGGAATAAATCAATGAATTAAATAGATGGATGAATTAAAGATTGGAGAAATAAACTGATTTAAATAAATTAATAGATGATTGGATAGATGATGAATAATTGAATTAGAAGGTGATAATTAACTAAAGAAGCTGATGATTAATGAATTTATATGGAATTAAATAAATTTAATTGAGATATAATTTGAGAAATTGCAACTTGAGTTGAGGATTTAAATGATTTAATGGTGATGAATTAATGATTCTGACAGGAATATGTTGAATTTTGAGATAAGAATTAATGTGAGGAATATTTAACTTTGATGATGATGAAAATGATGACCAATGAGCCGTGAATTTTCTGTAATTCACAAACAAGTACATTGTAATGACAATGTAAATAGTGTAAATTAATTATTCAATGTTTAGGAGCATTTTACTAACATGTTCAACATTTAATTTATGCCATGCAAGCCATAAATTACGTGATGTTTAAAATATGTGATTATAATATGTGTATGTTTAGACAGATCAATATCTTTTTCAAATCCACATTTATGATGTTAAATTAAAGAGAAATTAGGTCTCAGGTATCACAAATGTCAGTGACGAAAGACATAGTGCTACAGTGATCCTGAGAACCCAAGAGAACTTTAGAGATTTTTCTTGTTCTATGTGGATGAAATATTTTTGATTAGAAAAGAGATGGTTCGATTTTTGGACAATGACAATTTAACGTTGGCATTCGACCATACTCTCAGGTAGGAGGTTTATTTAAAATGTCTGTCTGACTATCAAAGTGAAATAAATTTGTTTTTATCTTAGTTGTGATCTGATG
This sequence comes from Meconema thalassinum, assembly GCA_946902985.2. Lineage (NCBI taxonomy): Eukaryota > Metazoa > Arthropoda > Insecta > Orthoptera > Tettigoniidae > Meconema > Meconema thalassinum. The sequence goes on along the minus strand of OX336390.1, from coordinate 263,195,341 downwards.
ATGATGTGATTTTCCTTTTCTTTCCTTGTCTTGAGTAAGGCTTAACCGGAAAGGAAGTGGTTTGCTAGGAGTTCAGTTGATGGCGCCCATTTATATTTGCATTTTTTTTATTAAACTTAAGCCCGTAACGACCCTAGTGATACTTTGTCTCGTGTTACCCACTGCTTTTTCGATAACTCAGCTGAATTTCCGACACATTCCTTATTTGACTAGAGGTTCATTTAACTCCGCTCTGTCCTGGAACTCCAGGAATGCGATGTAATAGCAGATGGGTCATCGCATCCCCAGGACGAACGGGTACAGAGAGAGAGGGAGAATTGGCTTTACCCACCTGTGGGGCTTCGATTTTGTTTATTCTATGGAATCACATCAGATTTAGATTACTGAGAGATAGATCTCAAGTTCATTAATTGTGTTACAAAATTTATTAAAATTAGTCAGACAATATACTTGTGTGCCCATTCCAGTGTTCATGTTAATCGTATTAGTATTATATCATGTTAGTTATAAGACATTTTTTCCTATACCCAAGTGAATGCAGGAATTGAGACATTGTGATGTGTTGTTGTCTAACGTCTCTGAATAAAACGTCTATTGAAAATATAATTATGTTGCCGGAAGATTTAGCTAAGATGTTAGGAGAGTTGCAGAGTGGTATGTCTGGTATTGCAGAAACTATTTCTAAAATGGAAACGGAAGTTAAAGAACAGATAAATAGTTCAGAAGCTAGGTTAGAAGCTAGATGTAAAGAAAATGTGCAAGCATTACAAACTAGTAATGAAGATAATTTAAAGTCATTAGAGACCAGATTACAATCAACTAGTGAAGAAAATTTAAAGTCATTAGAGACTAGGCTACAGTCAAATTGTGAAGATAATTTAAAGTCATTAGAGACTAGGTTACAGTCAAATAGTGAAGACAGTTTTAAATCATTAGAAGGAAGGCTACAGTCAAATAGTAAAGATGAGTTGATGTTATTGGAGACCAGACTACAGTCAACTAGTGAGGATAATTTTAAATCATTGGAAGAGAAATTACAAACTCGTAATGAAGAAACTAAGACTGAATTAGAAAACAAGTTAACTAGGTTAGAGAATAGATTAACTTTAAAGAATAATGAGATGCTTAAGACTTTACAATTAGATATAATTGCAGTAAATATGAAAGGAGAGGAAAATGTTCAAATATTAAGAAAGAATATTATTGAATTAGAAAGTAGAGGGGAAGAAAACATTTTTACTTTAAGAACAGACGTTATGTCTATACAGAAAGACATTAAATCGGATGTATCGAAGTTGAGATTCGACATCGATGGTTTAGTGGCAGATGTAGGCAAAATTCAAGAGTGGTCTACCGAAGTATCTTTCGAAACTAAAATCAAAGGTCTAGAGATGAATCTAGGTAATGAGATTAAAGATTTAAAGTCAGTAATTGGGACCATTAAAGAGGAAGTCTTAGGAGAGGTTAATTCTAATTTAAAATCGTTAGAGAATCAATTGCAGAAAGATATTAGGAAGATGGATGATGATATAGAGCAAAAGGTTAATGAAAACTTAGCTTTATTCAAAAAATAGAGTCGGTGCAATCGTGGAAGAACGGTATAGTGAGGTCGATGCCGAAGCAAAAGAAAAACGTGCAGGATTAGATGAAAAATTAATCGCAGGTATGGCGAACCTAGAAGCGAGATTTACGGAGAACAAGGAAGCGATGAAGATAGATTCAACTCTATTTAGGACAGATGTTGATCTGTTAAAGGAACAAGTCGCGTCAGTAAAGAATACATGCGAAGACAAGATTGACAAGTTGAAAAACGATTTAGAGGAGAGTAAAAAAACGCAGAATGTTACGTCGTTAGATGAGTTGAAGACTCAGGTGAAGACCGTAGAGAAATTGGCAGAAGATAGGATGACTAAACTAGAATCTATGATTAATAGTTTCACCAGTCAGAATATAACATCAGGGGAAACATTGATAAATCAGACAGCGATAGACCGCAGTATGAGTAATCAAGAAGTTAGCATGGGAGAAGACCGTCAAACGCAACCGAATGTGACATTCGAAAGGGCAAGTTCAACCCCTCAGGATAATCCAAGTTCGAATAGGAGTACGTTGGGTACAAGCGAACGATACTCAGGTCCAGTTACGATTATCAGAAATCTGGATGACAAGCCGAGGAAGTTTTCGGGAAATACAGGAGTCACACCAGTCGAATTTCTGCGAGATATTCGAGACCACATGGCGGAACATAGAGTAGCCAAGGAAAGAGAGCTAAGGATAGTCGAACGCGCCATATACGGGTCTGCGCTAACTTGGTTTAGAGCATTCAGAAGCAATTTTGCGAATATGGAGCAATTTGCAATCGCATTCTTGAGGAGATTTTGGAGTGCCGAGGATCAACTGAACGTAAGAGCGGAAATGTACTCGAAGCGTTATTCTACGTCACATCCGACGCATTATGCCAATTATTTTACGTCACAGCTGGCTAAATTACAGTTTCTGATTCCTCCATTGCCTGAAGAAGAGCTTTTGCAAGCTATAGCGAGACAGTTACCGATTGAGGTACAGCGATCACTAATTGCGTCGGGAGCAAACACACTTGAACACTATGACGACATTTTACGGCGATTTGACTATACAAGCGCTCAAGTTACGTCTAGAAATGCAAGAAACGACAATAGAAACACGCAAGAGGTGAATGCGGTAGTCGTTGACAACGCAGCTCAAACGGACAGAAGAGATTCCTGGGAAAACAGAAGAAACGAAGGAAATCGAGGAAACATCCGTAACGATCGAGGAAATGATCGATATAGAGGACCATATGAGAGGCCATACGATCAGGAAGCAAGAGACAGCCGATACAGAAATTATAACCAGAATTCCAGAATTCCAGATATCAAGACAGGAATCGATACAACAATAGATATCGTGGTAGAAATAACTGGAGCCAAGGTCAACAGTATAATGGGAACGACAGGCAGGATGGCCGAAGAAATGATCCTCACGAAAGACGAGATAATCGTGAATATGAGAGATCAAGGCAAGAAAATAGACAGCCTAGTGCACCACTCGAAGAGACAGTCAGAGATGTCAATCGAGCAAGCACGAGTGGCGAAGGAAAAAAAAACGTCAAATTAACTCTAGAGAAAAATGCTAATCATTGGGAATCGATCATCATTGTGGAAACGTATCAGGTCAAGGACGAGGATTTAATCGAGGAGGAAGACATAGTACATCGAGGAAATAGACATGAATTGCCAGTTATCAGTGTGGAAGTCATGGGAAAGGAAATAAAGACACTTGTAGACACGGGGGCTATGGTGAGCTTGATATCCATAGGTTGCCTGGATGAGTTGAAATTATCAGAAGAAATTACAATGTTGCCAACTGTTGTTAGCAAGATTCAAGGGGTGATCCCAGACAGAAGTATGAAATGTAAAAGTCAGGTACTTTTAGATGTTGGGATTGGAACCAGAAGTTTTGAACAGATGTTCCTAGTAGTGGGTCAACTACATTTTGACATGATCCTAGGAGTGGATTTCTTAAGTGAGAGTGGCCTGATCATAGATATGCAGAGTAGGCGCATGTACTTTCAAGAAGGGGTCATGGAAAATCAGGAATCGGAGATGACATTCTTTAGAGAGGATATATTGGATGAGATTGTATGCAGCGTTGAAAGGTCTATAGAAGATAAAATTGGCATGACAAGTAAAATAAATCCAGAAATTAAGGAGCAGTTTGATCAAGTAATTTCAGAATATGAGGACATATTCAATGACAAACCAGGTCTCATAGAAAATTTTACCTACAGCATCAAGTTGATGGATGACAAACCATACCATAAAAATTTATATCCCATTCCGGATAAATGGAAGGAGGAAGTTAGCATAATGATAAGCGATATGGAGAAAGATGGAATAATTAAGAAAATGCCAACTGCTTATTTGAATCCTTTAGCTGTTGTCAAGAAACCTAATGGTAAGCTGAGGATATGTCTAGATGCTAGAGCCCTTAATGAAAGAGTTCTTTCTGAACACGACAGACCACCTGTTATTCGTGAATTGTTACGCAGATTCAGAGGAAAGAGTTTCTTTTCGACAATCGATCTGACTAGTTCTTATTATCATGTTGAGCTAGCAGAAGACTGCAAACAATACACAGGGTTCTTGTTTGACCATAAAACATATGTATTCAATAGGTTACCTTTTGGAGTGAAAAATAGTGGTCCGGTGATGATCCGAGCACTAGATGAAAATTTGTCAGATGCAGTTAAGGAGCATGTGTTGAGCTATATTGATGACCTAATTATAGCGTCTGAGACAGCGGAAGAACATATCAGGCACCTTCGAATGCTTTTTGAAGATCTTAGGAGGACGAACTTCAAGGTGAATTTCAACAAATGTCAGTTCTTTCGTGAAGAAATTGAATTTCTTGGACATAGAATCGATGGAGATGGTTATAGGCCCAATCCAAAGAAGATCATGGCTATTTCAGAGTTTCCAACCCCACGAAAGATTAAAGAGGTACGGCAGTTTTTAGGCATGTGTCAGTTCTTTTCAACACATTGTCCTGAATATACTGAAACGATGGCACCTCTGCAGGATTTACTAAGAAAGGGAAATCGATGGAAATGGGACGACAGATGCAATCAAGCGTTTTTAGCGGCCAAGAAAATGTTGATCCAAAATATCAAGCTTGAGTACCCAGATTTTACAAGAAGATTTTTTTGTGGAGACAGACGCATCCAAAATAGGTATTAGTGGGATCCTATATCAGTTGGATGATGACAGGAAACATAGGTATTTAGCTTTCACCAGTCGCAAGCTCAGGAATTGTGAGAAGAATTACTATGCAACTGAGTTAGAGGCATTAGCAGTGGTTCATGCTCTTAAGACGTGGAAGAAGGTGTTGTTTGGACATGACATAACAGTGATCACAGATCATAAAGCCCTCCAATTTATTATGAAGACAGACTTAGCAAGTGACCGCATCACCAGATGGGCTCTGTTCTTACAGCAATTTAACCCAACTGTTGTACATAGACCTGGGAAATTAAATCTGTTAGCAGATGTGTTGAGCAGAAACCCTTGTGAGGAAGTAATTGTCAACCATATAAATTTGATTCAAGAGGATAATGGTACTCTAGAAAAGTTGAAGATGTTAGCGCAAACTCAGAAGAGATATGCACCTTTGCGAAGAATTTACCGTTTTTTGACACGCAGGATGGACAACGCTGATCCAGATTTTCAAAGAACTGAGATAGAAGCTAGAAAATATCATATTATGGGAGGTGTTATATGCCAATATATCGACCAAGATCATACTAAACTTAGAGTAGTGATCCCACCCAAGCTTGTCAAACCAGTTATTTGGATGGTACACCGAACTGCAGCTCATGTAGGTGTAGACAAGACTTTGGCTCTCGCTCAAGAAACCTTCGTTTGGAGACAAATGGGACAAACGATTCGCGACGTCATAAAGACCTGTGACAGTTGTCAGCGAAGTAAATACTCATCTAAGTTAATGAAAGAAGTTCCTAGATCAATATTACCCAGCAAGCCAAGAGAACTTTTCGCTACGGACATTTTCGGTCCGATTCCTCGTTCGACGAAAGGAAATCAGTTCGTTTTGGTAACAGTGGACGTATTTTCTAAATACGTATCTCTATGCCCTATCCAGAAAGCTACATCCAAGTACGTGATAAACAGACTAGAGAAAACAGTTATTCCGAGCATGGGGAAACCTGAAGTTTTGTTGAGTGACCATGGATCACAATTTACTAGTATGGAATTTTCTACTGCTATGGAACGTTTAGGAATAAGGCATGTGTTTAATTCTGTACGGTATCCAGAGGGAAATCCAGCCGAAAGAATTATGCCGGAAATCAGTAAGATGTGTCGCTTATATGTGTCAAGGCAACACCATAGATGGATGGAAGTGATACCCATCATTAGTCAATGCTTGAGTTCCACAGTACATGAAAGCACAGGACAGATTCCGTCCATGCTTCATCATGGATTGAAACCGGATAGACCATGGGACCGAGTCGTGAGGGCACCAGCAGATCCTCAACCCACACAAGAAAGAAGATTCGAGATGGCAGGAGAGAGACTCAGAAGACAGGCGGAGAAGAGAGCCAGGAGACAGGCAGGAAGGAGTTTCCACGAGCCATTTCAAGAAAATGATGAGGTGCTGATTAGGAAGCCAGTCACTTCGAACCTTCAACTGAAGATCTACCATAAATTTGCGCCATTGTATGCTGGTCCATTCCGTATTGAACAAACGTACCAGAATAATAGCTACAAGATTGTCAGAATGGATACTGATGAAGTTGTAGGAACTTTTAATGCAGCTAGCATTAGGAAGTACCATCATGCTGATTAAGAGGATTGTAGAGCTATCGTGTACATGTGTTATATATAGAATGCCTGAGAGTGTATTTTTTTTTCAATCCTGATAAAAAAAAAGGAGATGTACGGGAGAGATGTACCCGATACCTAGTTGTGGCTATCGGCTACGCCAGCAGACATTAAGCCGTAGTTGAGATTTTGGGAAGAGTTAAGAAAAGATAGCGCTCTGATCGAGTCAAGAGGAATGTCAGGATGACGTAGGAGGTCTAGGATCAAGAAGGCACTGACAGCTGTAAGAAGATGGAATTCTGGATGGAAATTATGAAGCTTTATTAAGAACATTGTATGGAACATGGTATTTAAACATCTTAGAAGAGGAGATATAACATGTATTATATGTGGTAATAATTTTAAGGAAGTCAGATAACCCTTAAGTTATTTTATAACTTAATAGCCGAGATGATGAGGGTTCGAGATTATAGTTGTGACGCAAGAGCAAAGTGGTGGGGAGAACGCCACGTGACTGCGCCAAGCAGGTAAGGGTCAAGACAGTGCAGAGACAGTCAGTCGAGCTCTGTGAGCCAAGCAAGGGAGTCGAGCTGAGTAGCACACGCCAAGCGCATGGTACAGATCGCCTAGCGAACAGAAACTGTCACGCAAAGTGAAAGCGACAGTTTCAACTTCACCGAGCCACGAACGACAAGTAGGTCAGTGAGCCGGGCGGACATACGGAGCAAGCAAGCATAGACGGCCGGGATGTTAGGACAGCATTGCGAGTAGTTGGAGAACTTTATTCCAAGCTGCATTTCAACGCAGAACAGAATAGTAGAGCGACATGGCGAGGCCAGCTTTAGGCGGAGATGATTATAGCATTGCAGTAAAACCGAGCGGGTTATTTCCCATTATTTACGCAAACATTATGACAGAAGCTGAACTTCATTACTACATTGAGTTGGAACGTTTATTCAGCATTTGAATTATAAAAGCAGATAGTTACGAGATACTGCAACTTTGAACTTCGAATGAACATAGTTTTTCTTAATGACATTACGACCATGCATTTCATAACGCATTCCAAGTAACATTAACAATTTTAAGCAAACGGAATGTTGTAAGCATATGCACTTCTGAACATTAGCTCGTGCATTAATGCAATTATTTCTTATGCAGTTTTGTAAATTACCGAGTATGCACACAACTACAGGGTGTTTCATAAACTTAGACACTCTCATATAAAATTTTATTTTATGAAAGTGAGACTTAGCAGTTATTGGAGATTGAACTTTCAATACTCAAACTGAACATTGTATTGAACAGTGGCGTAACGTAGAAGAGGAATAGGGGGTCCGCTGTTTCTATGAACTTTTTCGTGAAGATTTGGACAATATCCGCTAAGGATAATCAGAAGTTCATCATGTCGGAATAAACGCAGACATAGACGCGATGGCACCGCAGAGCGATGGATTCGATTCCTGACGAGAAGGAGGTCCACCAGCTGATTCACTTGGGATTTCGAAGGCAATCGTCATTGCATGGATGGAATGATATTCACGCCGATCTTTCGAGAAATTCATTACATAAGGAAAATCGGCGATCTTTGAAATTTAATACCAGCTGATTATGAGAAGGTACTGTAAGAGTTATAACTTCCTGATACGATTATTTTCATGAATACTGGGCACACATGTATATTTTTCTAATAGGAGTGATACGATTGTTTAGACATGGTTTGACTTTATATGCTTCGAATTTTTGCTAGAATATGGCGTGACCATATGATATGGCAGGCATCATTATACGAAATTCTCACCATTGGTTGGCTTTATTAAGCAGATGTTTGGTCTTTTAGACATTTTTCCAGCAAGGATAGTTTTCAAGAATAGTTTTTTTTTGTGACGAGTATTTCGAACTCGTGATCTGCAATTGATTATCTAAAATTACTTCGTCAGTTCATTGCATACTAGCGAGTGTGTATTATTCATCAGTAGGGATTTTTTCCATTGGATTGTTTGGAGATATTAAGATGTTATTCACTTTAGTGAATGAATATCGCTTTTATATGACAACTAGAGACTTGTTGGTTCCTATCTACATTCACTCATTCAGTCTTCGAGATGGGGTCTTTCGTATTTATACGATTGTATGGTGGCTACTCATCTTACCCATCGTTCAGGGCAATATCATGATTAGTCGACGGGGCGAGGTCTTTCGTATTTATACGATTGTACGGTGGTTACTCATCTTACTTGCCATTGAGGGACTCATTTTTATCATCCGAGTGTACATGAGATTGTAAGTGAATCAAACAAGGAACTACTAGTCACATATCAGTCGAAATTTTGTTAAATAAAGTAACGATAAATGTCAGCAGGGTTACATTTGTAATTCTTGTTTGCCAATCCAATATTTTGTTGCTATACTCTTTTGAGAGTAATTTCAGTTTAACAGCTGGTACAGCTGATGCTTTTGATGATTTTTATAATTGTGTTTGATACCTTTGAGAAGGATTTAAAGTAATTGAATCTTGCAAGATGAATCATTAATGGTCAGATTTATTTTAAGGCAGATCAGTATTGCAGATTTTGATATGAGAAATTATAGCACATTGGTGTTTTTCTGTGATGTGAATTATGAGAATTGTAAGAGAATTTATGCTATTTGAAAGCAGATCTTGAATTACTAAGGTAATATTTTTTCCAATTGTTTAAGAAGTTGTCTAGATGTGATCAGATTAATTACAGTTATTGGAGATTGTGTGCGTTGATAATTTGAAGCCAGTTATATATTTTTTGTAGATCATGCAACATGGTTAAGTGCAGTTTGTGATAGGCATTTTGTGGAAGTTGCCAAGTGATAGTTGCAATATTGCTAATGTATTTTGAGGCAGACATGAGGTTGTCGAACCCAGTCTAGCGTATTTGTTGAGATTCATGCTGTATGTGCTGAATATTTATGGAGTTTTGTGGAATAATTGTTGTATTCAAATGTGATATTTGAAGAATTGAGGATATATAATGTCGTTGAGGATAGTTAGATCCAACGTGATGTCGTGAAGGCAATAATATTTTTTGGCATGAAAATTAAATACGAGATATAACTTGGAAGTGATAAAACTGTAAGACAACGTTCTATAAACCATATTAAACAATTTGTTAGGAAATTAAACAAATAAATAAAGTTGATAATACAAGATTTTCTGAGAATAATAATTAACGAAATAATAATCTGAAAGTTAAGCATATTAATGATCTGACCTAATGAAATAAAAATCAGAATGACTAGATGAAATAATGAAAATCTAAATAACCAGAAGAATGAAATTTAAATAAATTGATAAATTAAATTTTGAAATAAATCAATGAATTAAATAGATGGATGAATTAAAGATTGGAGAAATAAACTGATTTAAATAAATTAATAGATGATTGGATAGATGATGAATAATTGAATTAGAAGGTGATAATTAACTAAAGAAGCTGATGATTAATGAATTTATATGGAATTAAATAAATTTAATTGAGATATAATTTGAGAAATTGCAACTTGAGTTGAGGATTTAAATGATTTAATGGTGATGAATTAATGATTCTGACAGGAATATGTTGAATTTTGAGATAAGAATTAATGTGAGGAATATTTAACTTTGATGATGATGAAAATGATGACCAATGAGCCGTGAATTTTCTGTAATTCACAAACAAGTACATTGTAATGACAATGTAAATAGTGTAAATTAATTATTCAATGTTTAGGAGCATTTTACTAACATGTTCAATATTTAATTTATGCCATGCAAGCCATAAATTACGTGATGTTTAAAATATGTGATTATAATATGTGTATGTTTAGACAGATTAATAACTTTTTCAAATCCACATTTATGATGTTAAATTAAAGAGAAATTAGGTCTCAGGTATCACAAATGTCAGTGACGAAAGCCATAGTGCTACAGTGATCCTGAGAACCCAAGAAAACTTTAGAGATTTTTCTTGTTCTATGTGGATGAAATATTTTTGATTAGAAAAGAGATGGTTCGATTTTTGGACAATGACAATTTAACGTTGGCATTCGACCATACTCTCAGGTAGGAGGTTTATTTAAAATGTCTGTCTGACTATCAAAGTGAAATAAATTTGTTTTTATCTTAGTTGTGATCTGATGATGATGTGATTTTCCTTTTCTTTCCTTGTCTTGAGTAAGGCTTAACCGGAAAGGAAGTGGTTTGCTAGGAGTTCAGTTGATGGCGCCCATTTATATTTGCATTTTTTTATTAAACTTAAGCCCGTAACGACCCTAGGGATACTTTGTCTCGTGTTACCCACTGCTTTTTCGATAAATCAGCTGAATTTGCGACACATTCCTTATTTGACTAGAGGTTCATTTAACTCCGCTCTGTCCTGGAACTCCAGGAATGCGATGTAATAGCAGATGGGTCATCGCATCCCCAGGACAAACGGGTACAATACTGTACCCTTAGGTAGGCTACATTGGGCTGAGGGTCCATAACTGCAGATGATAAACAAAATTTGAATTATTCCCCATAATAAATAATAATACATTTTATGAACTGGAAGCATCAAGGCCTCATAATTAGGAGGAACTCACGCCCAAGATTCCTGATATTAATATCTTCGCTGAGGTTGGTCCGCGAAGTGAGATATTACTTGGAAATCTTTCCGAAAGTTGCCAAGCGGATTGGAATTTCATTGGTTGTTTCGAACGGACCATGATGTCTGACCTCACGCCAGGGAGGTTGGCGGCAAAACGCATATATGATGCTTTTGATTTAGGAAGTCAACCTACGATGGGATTCAGGAAAGAGATGCACCATTGTGATCCCTGTATTTTTTCCTACTCGCGGACCCCTGTCACAGTTCTTGAGACCATTTGTTTCCCAAAATGGGAATTGCGCTGATAGCATCTCATTGTGTTCCGGAGGGCTAAGTAGCTGTCCACCCCTTCCAACCGGCGAGGGTCAGTTCCAAACAAGCCTTTGAGAGACACACTCCACGAGACTTTGTGTCCGGGCCGACGCGCCATTTAAGACAAAATAATGACAGCAGTGTCAAGTACTCTTTATTATAAAACCAATGAGCATACGGGCTAGGCGTAAAAGCCCTGATATTTAGATGGCACAACCCGTTATCGCATTTTGCGAAGCTTGATTCGTGTTTGAATACTATTCAAGTTGTGGACGCCATTGTTAGTGGAGTAGGGAAGAAGAAGTGAAGTTCATAATATGTGCAGTGTATCATATGTAGGAAGTGCTCTAGAAATGGATATATTATTTGATATGGCGGGCTGAGAGTCCAGGATGGGGTGAGTTAAGATGGGGTCAACCATGCATGGATACTAGTTAAATACTCAACCTCATACTGAGGGGAAGAACGTAAGGGTAAAGACACAATAGGTAAACTTAATTTAAATTCAATATCGAAATTGATTCATTTCCCTTTGTTTGAGGCCAATTTTCTGGTCAAGTCATAGATGTTTTTTTTTTGTGGCGGAGCAAGCACCGTTTTTGTGGCAGGGGGCGCCATCCATGTAATGAGATGCATGCTGGGCCAAGGTAGATTTTTGAAGGTTGGACGACGGCGAGAGTAAACCCATGGAATGTATTTGGATTGTGTATTTGTTTGAGTGGCCGATTAGGTAATTTTCAGTATTCGGACGTTGTAATTTGAGTGAGAGATATGTAATATTTTTGTCAGTTAACGTAGTTTTGAAAAGCGTGTCGTTTAAAATACAAGCTCAGTGAGAGTAATTTTTGAAGGGCAGCTTGTGATTTGGATGTTTTCGAGCCTGCTTATTTGGTTCTTTGTCCGATAGCGGAATAATCGTGGGATCTCGAGAAGAAAGGAGGATGCTATGAAGTGTACACGTTATTGTTTGTTAAGTAGGTGAGTTTGATAGGCTGGTGAAAGCCGATATGTGGTCGCTGCAGTGTGTTTTTTTTTATCGGGTGTGAATTCTAGGCCACAGCGCCGCCTTGAGTTATCGTTCCAGAGCTTTTCCGGCACGGAGACTGAGGGTGTTAGGTTCTAGTCCCGGCCGAGGTTTGTGTGTGTATTTTTATTGCAGCGGTTCAGTGTATACGAATATTTTCATACGCACGCACGTCGCAAATTGAGAGATTCCACTGCCTTACGATCGCTGACCATTTCATTATAATATTTTGGGTTAGGATTGTTTATTCAGAAGAGGTTTATTTATGCCACTTTTTGTAATGTTTTTGTTTGGTATGGCGAGCCGCGCCAGTGAGGCAAGTTTTCAGTAAACAGGGTGCAGCCATAAGGTGTGATTCATGACCTCCCTCCCTCGCCGCTACCCCTCAGCCGAGCCAGGTCGGAAGCAAGCCCAGGCCGCGGTTGTCCCAAGATTGTTTCAATAAGTAGTCTGTCTACTGGTTTCATTTAACTTTCGTTTTGTTTAATTGTTTTGATTACGCTGCGTTTAATTTGTGTTATTGCCCCCATATATTTTTGTAGAGCATGAGCTTCGGCAGATAAAAATGGTCGGAAGGCCGTGTCTTAGACCATGGGCCCTACCTGCATGGCCGAGCGTGCTGTTTTTTTTTCTCTGTTTGAAGTGTCTGATCCCAAACATTGCGTTCATCTAACCGGCTATACCGAATTGAGAAACGTTCTGAGGGAGTGTTTATCTAGGCAATATATCCTTAATCTGATCTGATGGCGAAAATGACCGAGGTGATACCAGATAACCAGCTGATATGGGTTGCTCACCATATGCAAATGAATTGTATTTTCTCAATTATTTTTATGCAGACCATTTTCTTTGCTGCTGTTTGTTTTTCCCGATAGGGGGATTTTCTTGGGTTATTTACCTGGCTGGGTTTCCTTTTCTTTTGTGTGTTTTGGGAGTATCCATCGTCCAGAAATGAGGGTTAGTTTTTCGAGCGCCGTCATTATTATTTTTATTATCACTATATTTTTATTATTATACAGGTCATGTGTAATTTTTATTTCATGGATTTTATTTTCTTGTCATCCAGACGATTTCTTTTCCTGTGTTTGCGTTTTGTGAGACCTGAGGGTCACGGCAACAGCTGTCAGTGGATTTTACAGACATTATGAACTCATTTTTTTTTGGAACAGCTGCCTGCCGACATGATTAGTCTTCGCCTTCTTGATTATTTCATTTGATTATTTGTTTTTACTGAGGTTTCGTTTGGTAATTCTCGTAATTCTTCTTCTTATTATTATTAAGTTAGCCATTCTTTTTTAAAATTATTAATCTATTCGAATTTTATTTATTATTACCACCCTTATTTGTTAGACTATTATTAATTGAATTTCTTTTTCTTTGGGTTTTCTTGGTTGTTGTATTTTATTTCATGTTTAGCTGTGTGTGTAATTTGAATTTGGTTATATTTTGGTTCAGTAAATTCCTTTCTTTCCAAAACTGTGTGTGCTCAATATTAGAATAGTAATTCCTACATTTCCACCTTGGCCTGTAAGTAGATTAAGATTTATTAAGAAGCGTACATGACCCAGATGACAGACTCTCGGAGCCTAGGAATTAGTTGTGAAAGGGAACAATACAAAAGCAAAGGAGAAACATGGAATTATACATATATATTTGTAATGAAACTGTCTTTGCCCAGAAACGAGCAACTGCTATAGCATTTTCTTGTGCCTTAAACAACTCCTCCTCACTGCAAGAATCAGGGCGGCATAAGCACTGACGCAGATGCTTTGTTGTCTCTACCTCTCCACATTCACAAAGTGTTGATTCTTGTAGGTATCTCCATTTCATTACGTTACCCTTAGTTTTGCCAACACCTGCTCGTAATCTGTTCAGTGATTTCCAAGTGGTCCAGACCAAGTTGTGTCCGACTGGTAAGCATTCTGCTGGTGTTACCCCTGTAGAAAGATTATTGATTTTGGCTGCCCACAGTACTTCTCTGGTTTTGTTGTAGGATGTGGTAAGTGGAAATGTTGACTGTAAAAGCTCTTCCTAGATTTAAATCTATACCTTGGAGGAGTATATCCGTGCAGGGAGTGTAGCTTACTTTCTTCCACTTTCTTTCTTTCGGCATTTGCGGCTACTTCCCGACGTATTTCAGGAAGGAGCAATGCCTGCCATGCAGTACAGCTTGTCGACGGGAGTCGGTTTCAGGCATCCTGTAATAAGCCTTGCGGTTTCATTAAGAGCTACGTCAACTTCTTTTCATTAGAGATGAAAGACGCCCATCTATATATATAAAGCTCAATGTTTGTCAGTCTGTCTGTCTGTCTGTTTGTCTGTTATGTATACAAATCCACACCGTTTCACCGATCTGAACCAAAATTTGTATACTTACCCTTCGGAACCCTGCGGGTAACCCTGTCCACTTGAAATTTCCGACAGACCACCCCATTCCCTGCATTTAGGCCCTTTGGCCCAAATCTACACCGTTTCACCATTACGAACCCAAATTTGTATACTTACCCTTTGCATCCCTGCGGGTAACCCTGTCCACTTGAAATTTCAGACAGACCACCCCATTCTCTGCATTTAGGCCCTTTGGCCCATATCTACACAGTTTCACCGATCAGAACCAAAATTTGTATACTTGCCCTTTGGTACCCTGCGAGTAACACTGCCTGCTTGAAATTGCGGACAGACCACTCCATTCCCTGCATTTAGGCCATTTGGCCCAAATCTACACCGTTTCACAGATCTCAACCAAAATTTGTTATTTACCGTCTGGAAACCGGCGAGTAACACTGCCTGCTTGAAATTTCGGACAGACCACTCCATTCCCTGCATTTAGGCCCTTTGGCTCAAATCTACACCGTTTCACCGATCTGAACCAAAATGTGTATACTTACCCTTTGTAACCCTGTGAATATCACTGTCCATCTAAAATTTCGGACAGACCACCCCATTTCCTGCATTTAGGCCCTTTGCCAAAAATCTATATCGTTTCACCGATCCGGACCAAAATTTGTATACTTACCCTTTCGAACCCAACGGGTAACCCTGTCCACTTGAAATTGCGGACAGATCACCCCATTCCCTGCATTTAGGCACTTTGGCACAAATCTACACCGTTTCACCGATCAGAACCAAAATGTGTATACTTACCCTTTGGTACCCTGCGAGTAACACTGTCTGCTTGAAATTACGGACAGACCACTCCATTCCCGGAAAGAGGACAGGATCCGTCCCAAAGGCAATAGAAAGAAGGGGTAAAACCGGACCCGCTCAGGAAACCCTCAGGGTTGCCAGCTCCCGAACTCACCAGCCATGAGCCCTTGAGCATGTAGCACTATCCAGGGTGCACCAGAAGTTATGGGGCTACACACACCCTGCCTCCTTGAGGGTCTTGAGCAGAAGACATGAGATATTAAGAAAAGAAAAAGAAGGCTGACACCTCGAAGAATGAGGCTATCAGGAATGATTAGACAAGGGCCAATTAAGGCGGTAAAGTGAAAGAGTCGCTAGGCCTCGGATACCCTGATACCATCGGGGTCGGAAGAGAACAAGAGTTTGACCAAGGGAGGCTGACAGGAAAGAGAACTGAAAGGAGCCCGGCACCTGTAAGTAGAAGCAATGCCGGACTGAGCTGGGGTCCCGTGGTCGCAAACCCACGTCCCATAAGTTGTGAGACCCTGGTGGGTGGAAGGGGGAGGAGGGGGCAGGTGTGAGAATAGCTTGCTGATTCATCGCGAGGTGACATGAGAGAAATGTCCAGACCCCGCCGTGTTACCTGGTATTGCTGACTATGCTGATGTTCATACAGGGTCTTTGCTCAAACCACTGTAGTGTTACGAAAGAATGAGTGATTCACCGGTCAATGTGAATAGGACCGGGACCCCCCCCCCCCCCCGAACGTCTGTCATCACATATCGTCATCATCTGCGATATTCTCAGGTTCTTGCAGCTTGGACGGACCCGAGCAGTACTCGATAAGCTCTACTACTCGCATCGAGTATAGACCTAAGCCAGAAAATAACGTTCAGACTTTGGAAGACATCGAAGGTAGAAATCTGAATTACCTATATCAGATTTAAAATTACACCATGTTCGTTTAGTAGTCATTTTTCATTACCTTATTATTATCATCATAAGGGCAAATGACCTAGATATTACGCCCATTATACCTCTAATCACCACACACAATAAGTCTTTATCGCCTGTGAATTTTGAAATATTTCTTTCTATCACGGTAGTTTGTAAGTTTGTCGTGTCAATTCAACAGTAGTTTTCATTACCATCCTCATCAAGAGGGCAAATGACCTAGATGTTACGCCCATTATACTACTAAGTAACACCAAAGTCTTCATCGCCTGTGATTTTTAAAATGTGTATTTCCATTAGTTTGTAAGTTTGATATACCCGTTCAGTAGTAGTCGTCTTCATTATCATCCTCATCAAAGGGGCAAATGACCTAGATGTTACGTCCATTATACTACTAAGCAACACCAGAGTCTACCTAGCCTGTGATTTTAAAAATATGTATTTCCATTAGTTTGTAAGTTTGATATACCCGTTCAGTAGTAGTAGTCTTCATTATCATCCTCATCAAAGGGGCAAATGACCTAGATGTTACGTCCATTATACTACTAACAGTAAGTAACACCACAGTCTTCATCGCCTGTGATTTTTAAAATGTGTATTTCCATTAGTTTGTAAGTTTGATATACCCGATCAGTAGTAGTCGTCTTCATTATCATCCTCATCAAAGGGGCAAATGACCTAGATGTTACGTCCATTATACTACTAAGCAACACCAGAGTCTACTTAGCCTGTGATTTTAAAAATTTGTATTTCCATTAGTTTGTAAGATTGATATACCCGTTCAGTAGTAGTAGTCTTCATTATCATCCTCATCAAAGGGGCAAATGACCTAGATGCTACGTCCATTATACTACTAAACAACACCAGAGTCTACTTAGCCTGTGATTTTAAACATTTGTATTTCCATTAGTTTGTAAGTTTGATATACCCGTTCAGTAGTAGTAGTCTTCATTGTCATCCTCATCAAAAGGGCAAATGACCT
The DNA here is from genome assembly GCA_946902985.2 of Meconema thalassinum. Classification (NCBI taxonomy): domain Eukaryota; kingdom Metazoa; phylum Arthropoda; class Insecta; order Orthoptera; family Tettigoniidae; genus Meconema; species Meconema thalassinum. The sequence continues at coordinate 263,177,986 of OX336390.1, read as the reverse complement.
CTCATTCCCTTAAAGTATCAATTTTTCCCATTCGTTGATTAGTTACATATGCCAGTAGTCGCTTCTATGTTCAGGACTTTAAATAACCTGGTGATCACAAATCCAACATGGCGGCGACGCGAATTATAAATATTCATATTGACGTTTCTCGTAATTTAACCATCCGAGTGCAGTGAAACTTGGTACAATAAATGCTTATACGTATGTTAATCCACTGGCATCTAATTTATTTCAATTGTTTCCATAACCACAAGATGGCAGCTGTGCGAAATTTTAAAATCTCCTTGTTACTTCTTGTGTCCTAATCATGCGATTGAAGTTTGAATGCTACACGTAAACAATAATCTTCATGTAACAGTACATAACTCTAGGACCTACATATATAGATTCCAACATGGCGACCATCCGAAATATTAATCGGTTCTCAATATCTACGAATCTATTACAGCAATCAAACTGAAATTTTGTATGTTGATAGTGGCAGTTAACGTAAGTAGGATATATGAAAATAGGCTGTATAGTTCTTCACGGAACTACTTGTTATATATATAGAGATAGGTATCATTATGACCACTCATTACACAAACTTTCAATTTGATCACTTGAATATGATGCTAGAAATTACAATATTTTTTTAATAATTCGCACAGACCAACTATTCACAAAAAATGAATTACAATAGATGCTGTATATTAAACTTTAAACAAAAATAAAATATCGTGCCAAATTTAACCGCGCTCAGGTGATTAAGTCTTTAGAACGACCCATTTAAATATGTGAAATTTACGTAGCCACTATCAAAATGCAAATTTTTTGTTTGATTGGTTCAATAGTTTGGGAGGTATTTATTATCTGTGAAATATTTTGTGCGGGTGCTACGCTAGAGCGGTGACAGTTACTGTAATTTGAAAGGCATATTAGGGATTGGACAGGGTAGGATTGAGTTCTTATCAATATTCATTGAAATCGGTCTAGTGATTCAAAGCTCATTATGGAGAGATCCTCACATACGGGTGCGCACACATCTCATGCCTATACGTAATATGATGAAAATAGGCTAAAAGTCGAAGTGAATCCTTTTGTCAGATTCAGATATCGGTTTCTGCAAACAACAGACTCAAGTAGAGACTGCACATTTCACACACATTATGTGCACAATGCTTCAAGTCCATACATGAAATTACACACATTCTTTGGAATAGCGAATTGAAGATAGAACAGGCCCAGGGCACAGTATCATAATAATATTTCACTTTGAACTGCAATGGTTTCAAAGACACCGGGGTGTCAGAATTTTGCCCTTTGGAGGGATCGTTGAACGCGCCACTAAATCAACGGACACAAGGATATCACATTTTAATGCAAGCCTGTTATCGGTTGAATCCAAGGACTGCGATTAAACATCTGTGCCACTCAACTTGAAAACCAGCGCGAGAACCATAAAAAGAAAATGTACAATAATTTACAGACTTAAAATCCAACTAGATGAAACCCGTCAAAACATGACGGACAATGGAAAACAAAATTACTGAAGAAGCTTCTTATATAAGTTACATTCTTTGTACGATTACTTTTTAGCACTATTGCAACTTTAAGGGCGTCAAAAGATAGCACTCTCAGCATTGCAATATATTGCTGGTCATGACTAAAAACGTGATTAGGTCATCATCATCTTGCACAGTTTCCAGCCACTGGCCGGGTCTGTTTGGAACACAAGTCTCTCCAACGTCTTCTGTCTTCCCACCATCTCTCAGCCTCCACCCTTGTCCAGTCTCTCCTCTCTTCTTCACGATTTCTTCCTCCCCCTTCAGCCACCTGTCTCTCGGTCTCCCTCTTGGTCTCTTTCCTTCCCACTTCGTCTCGTGTATCCTGCTGGGTATCCTCTTCTCCTCCATTCGTTTTACATGTCCATACCATCTAAGTCTAGATTTCTCTATACCAGTCTGTAATGGTTCATCCTTCATTAATTCTCCGGTCCTCTCATTTCTTATTCTGTCCATCTTTGTAGCTCCAATACTGCTTCTCAAGAACCTCATCTCACTGGCCTGTATTTTGCTCTTCTCCCTTCCTTTCATAACCCAGGTCTCCGAGGCATACGTCAGGATAGGGACATTGTACGTCCGATATATGATCTTTTTGCTGTTCTGAGGGACATTCTTGCTCCATAACATGCTTCTCACACTCCTCCGGAATGCTTCTGCCTGTCTCCCCCGCTCATTTATTTCTCTATCGTTTCTTCCATTCTCTTGTATCAGGCTTCCCAGATACTTGAAACTCTCCAATTCCTTCGGCTGTTCCCCACCAATTGTTATTTCCGTTGTGGTTCTTTCCTTCTTCCTTGTTGTGATCACCATCTCACTCTTATTTATGCTAAATTTCATCCCATAACCTTGTATTATTCCTTCCCACACGTCCAACTGTTCCTGTACCTCCTCCTCCTTGTTTCCCCAAATCATCAAATCATCTGCAAGCACCATTACTTTCATCTTTCCTTCCCCAATTACTTGTGCCACTCGGGTCATTATGTCATCCATCACCACAATGAAAAGTAACGGTGACAGTGCACTTCCTTGTTTCAGGCCGTTTCTCTGTTCCAACCAGTCCGATCTCTCTCCTCCCACTTTCACACAGCTCACGCTTCCCTTGTACATCTCCTTTATCTTCCTTATAGTCCATTTTTATATTCCTCTATCCTCCAGGGACTTCCATACTTTGTTTCTGCATACACTGTCATATGCTTTCTCAATGTCCAGGAAGGCCATCAGTAGATCTGTTCCATACTCATAGTGCTGTTCTTGTAACTGCCTTACAGCAAAAATCAAATCCACTGTGGACCTTCCTGATCTGAAGCCATGTTGCTCTTCCCTCATCCCTCCTTCTATCCTTGTCCTAATTCTCCTTTCCAAAACTTTCTCAAACAACTTTGCACAATGACTCATCAGTGTTATTCCCCGATAGTTTCTGCATTCTGTTCTACTACCTTTCTTGAAGATCGGGACAATTATTCCCTTTTTCCAGTCCTCTGGGGTCTTCCTTTCCTTCCATGCTGTCTTCATCACTCGGTACAACCATTGTATCCCCACCTCTCCTGCTGCTCTCACCATCTCCACACTCAACTCATCCACACCCGGTGCCTTCCCTCCTTTCATCTTCCTCACTGCATCTTCCACTTCTTTCCATGTTAAGTCCTTTTCTGTTTGCAGTTCATCTACTGTACCTCTTCCCCGATTTCTTCCTCCTCGCCGTGGTTTCCATTTGGGTTCAGGAGTTCTTCAAAATATTATTTCCACATTTTCTTCAGTTCTTCCCTATTTTCTATCTCTTGTCCCCTTTTGTTCACCATTCTAACATAATCCGTAGGATCCTTCCGCCTCTTATTCTTTACCATCCCAAACAGGACCTTTTTTGCACCTTCACTATCCTGCTGGTCATGACTGAAAACGTGATGAGGTAAATAGCCCAATACGTTCAAGAGTTTCTCCTTGAGCTTGATTGATTTTGATAAAGTAGGCCGAGCGAATAGGAAATTGTTGCCTATTAAAAGAAAATGTACTGTAGGCTACCTGTAAGTGTTTTATCGGAAGGTGTTAAATCAAGTCGTAGGATTTGAGCTCTCTGCCTATTATTACTGCACCTATTATATCCGAATCCAAGCGATTTCTTACAATTAATATATTACCATATATGAGTCCTTGGGAAACGTTCAGATTTCTAAGAAGAATATCTACGGCTTAAACGTTCGAAGTATGTGGAGGCGAATCTCTTAATTCCAAGGAATTGAAAAATTCAATAATAGGGACATGAAGTAGCTGGCTTTCATCTTCAGTATCCAATCTGTTAACGCTGATGTATGTGTTTGAACTGCTGGATATAAGTTCAATGACTTTTAAATTAATATCATTACATTGTTGCAGCTTGGAAAATATTTTATATTCCAGCAGATCAATTTTACCCTCACAACAGTAAAGACCAAAGTAACCACGCATAGATTTTACGCAAGAGAAATACAATGTAGAAAAATGTTTACATTTGATCGTCAAGGACCTTACAGTACACTGTATTGCATAATATCTGGAATTGTTTCTGAAATGGCCCATTTATATTGGATTTTAAATGTGGCTTCGTATTATTCGATAACACTATAGTGTCCTGCAATAACGGAGTCGCTAAATATTAAATGGCAAATAATACTTCCATTGCCGAAATCAACTACGTAGTTAGACTCCGTACTCTAAACAAATAATCATTAAACAATTGTCTTATACAATGAAGTTCAACATGACCGTCCAGAGACTTTCATACTCAAGTTGGTTGGTGAGGAGAATGCGATGAGACTGATCGCTTAAAATAAATTCCTTATAATTGTTCCTGCCAGCGAAATTTTTTGCGATAGCTTGAAAACGCAGCTCAGAATGACGTTCTTCATTTTGTTATAAACAGTACGAAACTGCTCTAAATAAGCAATTTCCATCACCTGTTATAGGTTATGGCAGTACATTTTGCAGGGGAACATAGAATCACTTCACCAACTACTGGAATGACCATAGGCCTATACTCAATACTCACTTCGATAGTCACCCTAATGGAGGCAGTTTTTGAATTCTATGTCCCGTGCATGTCAAAAATCGTATTAACACATGGAGGCCCACCTATTCTTGTCTATCGCCCCGGAGACCCGGGTTACATTTCCTGCTCTGCCAAGAAATTTAATTCTGGTCTCAGGGCAAAATCGGGGTACATTCAGTCTCTTGAGGTATAACTAAGAAGAGGAAGGTTTAATTCCCACCTCGACAATCTTGGATGTGGTTTTCCGTGGTTTCCCACTTCCACTTAAGGCAAATACCGGGATGGTTCCTAACTTAAGGCCTTGGCCGTCTCCTTGCCATTTACCACCTTAATTACAAATACACACAGTAATGCAGCCATCACAATAACACAGGTTATCAGAAGAAAATTTCACACATACACACCCAAGTACACGGGGCTGAGTGACCAAGATGTCGGAGTCCTTCAAACGAATTATATTTGCCAAGTGTCTCTCATGGCGTAAGCAATTGTGGAGACGCGCGTGTGCCTGGAAAACTACTTTTTTCTTTAATATCGACGATGCATAATTATAACTTTTAGTCTAGGACGCTAATAACTTGACCACCGAAGCATTGGGAAGAAATTGCAATATTAAGGTACATAAACAACCTAGCCTACACATTCAACTGTCGGTTAATGTTCCTCAACATTTCCCTTCTTAAATATTCCCCTCCTTTATAATTTTCCATCACGTGAAAACATGCCATGTCTTGTGTTTTAAATATATCGATGCAATGGTGTTGCCATCTGCTGTCAGTTAATGGAACTATATTGGCGAATTACTGCCATCTGTTGTCAGTTATAGGAACTGATTGCAGATATTTAAAACGGCGTACTGCGGACAACAGTTTGCTCTTTTGATTACATGCTGCAATGCAATGGTAAAACGAAAATAAAACGTATTTAGAGGGAATGTAGAAATAAGTATCTTTAACAGACATAAAACCTTACTGTTACTCCTTGATTAAACAATATTTCAGTGGTAAAAAAAAAAAAATACTGGCGAGGGCTAGGATCGAACCGGCGCTTCTTGGAACCACAGTCAGTCGCCTTAACCACATGGCTACTGACGCACTCATATATAGCTGCAGACGCAGCCATTCATTATATTCAAAAGCCGCTGTTTGAAGGAAATAATCAATTTCATTATCCAAATAAATCAATGTTGCACATTCGTATACGTTCATACTGTTATTATATTTTATTGTCAAAACTTGGTTAATGTATGTTTTCAATTACATGGAAGCTTATTAAATAACTTACATTTTAATGGACTTCTCACCGCCATTTTGTCATGACCCCAGGCGGATTGTGCGCATGCGTGAGGGCCTAGAATTCTGCTATTTTCTATATTAATTTAAAAATATACCGTAATATATTTGTTTATTTTAGAGACACTCTGCAAATCTGCATGCCAAGAGCTTTCGTTAGAATGTCTTACGAAGCCAATCGGTTAAGTCGTTTTCACAATCTCGTGTGTACAAAAAACAGCTTAGTGTTTTAAATATATAGATGAAGAAAAAAATGAAATTCCTATCATTATACTCATATCCCGATTGTCACCCCAGCTTTACCCATGGCCTCGCGCTCTAACGTGCATATTTTCACTGCCTGATAATTACAAAAATAATAGCTTGCCACGGTGGGTGAGTGGATTGCGTGTCGGTCTACTAACCCCAAGATTGCAGGTTCGCTCTTGGCCGTGGTAAGTGATTTTTGAAAGGCGGCAAAAATACGATACGCATGTCATACGATGTTGGCATGTCAAAGAACCCATTTGAATTCAGTAGGCCGAGTTCATAATGGCAAAATTAATCTCGGGAGTTTCCTCCAACACAAAGTTCCTCATTTCTCTACTAGTAAGCGCTATAGTGTTCAAGGAGCTTAGATATCTATTATCTAACCTCCTTGACTTTCATAGTGATTCAAGGAACAACGAAATTCGACATGCAAGCTACCCTCTGGGTGTCAAATTACAAAACTTGCACCTGGCACCCGAGGCCATACGATATTAATATTATTATTACAATAATAATAATAATAATAATAATAATAATAATAATAATAATAATAATAATAATAATAATAATAATAATAATAATAATAATAATTTGGATGAAAAGGAAATCCCAAGAGCTTTATCAGCATTCGGAGAAAATCGCGATCATATTCAGGAAAATACAGGCGGACAAAAATAATTCTAAATCTCACTCTCTTTATGAAAGCTAAGAACAACTGCTGCTTGAAGTTGAAACAGACCTTCAGGATATAAATATCTCAAGTGATACGGTAGTAGACAGGACTAAATTCAGGGAATTAAATGACTACCATCAATTTTCAGACCACCCAAACATTGGATCCAACAGCACTTCAATGGAGGAGCACAGACGTGAGAAAATGAAGATGTTTTGGGAGAACAAGGAAACAAGACCAGCTAATCGTATTCAATCACGCTCCTTCGACGTGTATAACGATGCAAAATAGTAATATTAGACTAGTAATAATATTAACAATAATATAAAGTTATTTTATACTGTGGTAGTAGGAGACAAGCGAGCTACTATATTTACAAATGTGACCCAGTTAACGCAAAGATAATTACAATTTTACAAGAGTGACATTTTACTTTGTGTCACACGTGCGTTGTATTTATGTTCCTCGTGTATGAAGTGGAATATTCTCCCGGAACTTCGCTTTGACAGCTTACAAGTTGAGGAGCGTGAAATAATTTACAAAGCTCCTAGTTACGTGAGGGGAGACTGGGTCAAAGTGAGGATAGTCCACAGTCGCACGTGTTAATAATCAGGTGATGCTTATTTAAGTTCTCCCTTCGGTTTCATTTAGACGGCCTAATGTATGACCGAGAAAACATTGAAACATTCCCGGTCGAAACGTATTTATTCCAAATATTTCTAACAATCTAGAAGTCATAATCAATAACTGATTAATATCAATATTCTACTGTATTTCAGTGCAAATTATTTCGACTGGTTTGTCAGATCGTCTTTTAAACAAGAAGTTCCGTGAAGAACTATACAGCCTACTTTTCATGCCAATGATTATTCTACAGTATATGAACCTATCTAGAATAATGACGAAATTAAGTTGGTAATATCGAAATATCTAATTAGTTCAAAATATACCTGGTATAATGTAGCCTAATAGAGCACTACAGTTGGCAGCCCTGGTGACTGAATATATTCTTAGTTCCACCTCTTAAGGTACAGAATACAAAATTTGGTTGAAGTCCAATGGGCGTTACATGGAGTTAGACACTGGATCTATCAGCACGCGTAAAAGCATGTTGCCAACAATACCATGCGTGTGCTGGTCAGAAATAATCTGAATTATTATGATATCTTGTTGTGCCAATTTTGGATGAAATCCATTTGTTAGTATAGAAGTTACATGTATTTTAAAATTGGACATATCAGCAGGCATAGAATCATGTTGGCAGCACTGCCTTGTATTAATTACTCCAAATTAATCTAGTATGTTAGGTGCTATACGTGTGTAAAGTATAGAGCTGTTGGCTTGCATACTTTCTGATATATTGATATTAGGGTATAAAGAATATAGACAGCATTTATTAACAGTTGGCAGCCCTGATTGCTCTTAACAATACTTATAGTCATATCTGTTATGGTACACATAGCACATACGAAATTTGGTTGAAATCCAACATATAGTATAGAAGTTACATGTATTAAAAATTGGTACTATCAGCAGGCTTATAATCATGTTGGTAGAACTGACGTAAATAAGTTACTCCAAATTAAATCTAAAATGTCAGAATATACGTGTGCATAGTTTAAAGCTGTTGGCTTGCATACTTTCTGATATATTGGTATTTGGATAAAAAAAATAGAGAGAGCAATTATTAACAGTTGGCAGCCCTGGTGGCTCTTAAGAATACGCTCAGTCATATCTGTTTATGTACAGATATTACATACAAAATTTTGTTGAAATCCAATTGAAAGTGTAGAAGTTATATGCATTTAAACATTGGACCTATCAGAAGGCTTAACATCATTTTGGCAACACTGTCATGGTTGGCCTCCTGGAAATTAAACTGAAATAGTATTATCTACATGTGTGCCAATTTTGTAATAGCTCCCATGCATACCTTGAAAGATATCCAACATGGAGCTCAAATTTCTAGTGCGTTTTTTCATCAGTTGGTAGCACTGACATCATTTTCAAATATGGACGTGAGCTATTCCGGTGCACATCTTTACTCATACTAAATTTGGTTTTGATTGCTGCAGCCGTTTAGGAGTTGATAGGGGGACACACACACACACACAGAGCCAGACAGACAGACAGACAGACACACATTTTCCCGGATCGATCTCATAAGTCTACTTTTTCCTCATTTTTGCAAAATGTGAAAAGTAGGCTAAAAAATCAGAGTATTGACAAAAGCACCTCTGGAAACTTCTGGTATACTGTTGTTTTGTATTCCTTCAGGGGTTTTACTACACTATACCGGGTGAGCTAGCCGTGGTCGTTACGGCGTGGCTGCAGGCAGTTAATCACACCCGGGAGGCGAGGAGGTTCGAATCCACAGCCGGCAACCTTGAAGATGGTCTTCTGTGGTTTCCCATCTTCCTTCCAGGCAAATGCCGGGGTTGGTCCCTAACTATAGGTCCCAGTCGCTACCTTCCAACTCCTCGTCCTTACATTCAAACTTTCCTCCCCAGACAACACTCCACACGTGACGGTATTGTAGCTCACCCCACGGGTGTCCGCATAGAAGCTGCTACAAACTCTGGCCAGCCGAACATGTCCTCGGACACTCTTGGCACTAAAAGCCATACGCTAAAAAAAATATCTACACTTTGACCGTGGACTATGCAGTATTTAAATCTAGTTAGCTAGCTAGCTATTGTTCTTTTGAAGGGCGAAAAAGTGAGGTCATCTTCCCCTCTTAACACTGATTAAAGTGTACACATATAAAATTGAATTAAAATGTAAATTGGGCACCTAAATATGAAAGTAGTATTGACATCTCTTATATGTTCCGCAAAGTCATTAACATTTTCCAAGTGGAGTGACTTGATACTTCTAAGATGGCTGAGGTTTGATTAGAACGCACCCATTCTCAGTTCTGCCCCTTGCGGAAGAGTGTACCCCGATCCAATACTTAAACCAAAATTATTTTTCTTGGTAGAGCCGAGAATCAAACTCGGACCACAGGGATGTCAGCCAAGTATGGCAAGGCAAGTTTCCTATGATCTTGGTATTTCTTTTAAAGAAGGACACACTGCAATGCAAAGTGATATACAAACACGACATTAATTTTCGGCATAGACACCCAGTCTCTGTAAACAATGATGTGAACGCTCGAACAATGTTCCAATTTTCCCATAATAATCTTCCTTACCCTTCAATGAACCAAAATTAATTCTAAAATTGATAAAAGTTGATCTCTGTTGAATGACGGCTGTTTATTTATTTCTCGTGAAAGAAAACAAACAAATGTACAGTTGTTACACAAATAAGGGTAACATTGTCTATATAGCACGTGCCCAATACTGAGCAACCTCCAAGGCGCTCGGAGTGGCTGGCAGGTGATCTTCCTCTGCACAAATGAAGGGCACAAAGGGCAATGAAGCATGTGTTTTGTGGTTTGTTCTTGTCCACATTCGCAAGGCGTGTTACATGTACTGAGTCCCCATCTCCTATAATTACCACTGAATAATGCAAGTGACCAGGTCGTGCATACAACAAACAAGGTTAATCATTCAAACACAGCCCAGTTTACTGCGATCGGTACTCGATTATTGTAACATTGGTAATATCGCAGAAAATATTGGCTCGCAAGCTTGTCACAGTCAGTCATGCACACAGATATCTCTGAGTTATACTTATTGAATCCATAGGATGAGTTTATGAGTGAACTCCCCAGAGAACTTTCACTTAGTTGCAGTATGATATTACTGTATATTGACCAAATATACCAGGTGAATCAGCTGCCCTTGTATTGTTTATGCAGCTCAACTAGCGTTGTTATCATAAAGGTCGATATTTCTCTGCTTGCATCCCGTATGGTTCTAATGCACTGCAAGCATATCCTGCAACGAAACTGCAGACCATTGTTTTTCTCTCGATGTGATTACAGACTAATAATACGAGGGAAAAATAACAATGTTCATTATCGTTTGCGGGAATGTTTGCAGTGCATTTGTACCATACGGGAAGCAAGTAGAGAAATATCGACCTTCCTGCAAACACGCGTTAGTTGGGCTGCATAAAACAATATTATTAGGGGCAGCTGATTCACCTGGTATACAAATGAAAAGTTTGTATGGAACTGAATTGCTGCACACCTTGTAAATCGAATAGAATGGAACAAATGGCGCGTGAGCGATATTCTGAATATTCCAACCTAGTATACAGTCTTCAGGGCAGATATAGCAGGTAATTTACAAACTGTTAAGTGAAAATATTATAAATTAAGTTGTTATTGTTGATAATACAGCCACGGTGACCGAGAGCACTAACACGATAGCTCGTGCCTCGCTGGCATCGGGAGATTGTGGGTTCGAATCCCACCTTGGCCATCCTGAAAATGGTTTTCGTGGTTGCCCATTTTCACCACCTGGTAAGTGGCAGGACGTTTCCTTTGAACAGGTCCAAGGCCGACAACCTTGCAACATCCTTCAATTCCTTAATTAGACCTAAGTTAGAGATCGACCTGTCACCATCCCAGCTGTATCTGCTAACAAAATGTGTTCAGCTCCCAAACACCCCCTTACAGAGTCCGCGGGAGAAACCAAGTTGGGAAGAGAGCGATTTTTAAATAATTGATAAATTGGTGGAGACAGTGATAAGGGCGGAAGATAAGAAAAGTCTATGATTTGTTAATAACACTATCTGGCATATGACAAGTTGTTCTCTTGATACACATTAAAAAGACGTGTGATTTGTTAGCTAACTTAAAAGCAAATACAAATAATTAAGACTTTAGGACATTGACACTTTATTTGTATCTTAAGTGGGGAGTTCTACCTCGTGGCTAATTGGTTAGCATGCTAGGCTTTGGTCCGAAAGGTTCCCGACTGGGCCCTGGGTATTTTAATCTCCCACAGTAAGTTAATTCCCCTGAGTTTCTCAGTTTTATCAATCGATTCACCCCAGTCTTATTGGAATCATCAGTTGGTTTGATACCTCACCAAGGTACTGGCTAATACAAGTTCTCCTTCTTGTTTCTTTAGTTATTTCATTCCCTCTGACGTAAAACGGTGAGGAACTGGAGTTCAGCTAAACAATGGAGCTCTTATGCAACAAAGAAACAGTAAAGTATTTGTAGAGTTCACGGAAAGAAGGGGCAGAGTCAAATATAGTAAAATGATCAGGAAACGAGTTTTAAAGTTTCATTACTTATGTATACCGGTACTTATATGTACGCGTCAACTTGAAACGGCATTTTCTCCCGACCCTCATTGTTCTTAGCCAGACAGAATTGTGGCTTCAATACGTCGCAAAGAGGCCTACCAAATCGCGCTGATATATCGATTTTACGTTTTGAGCGACATTCCCCCTTCTTCCTGTGGACCCTTCATTTGTAATTTGATTGAAATAATATTTGAATATGCTATGTGTAAGGGTATGAATAATTACAAATCAGCAGCATACCAACCAACAAGGACCGAGGCACACTGGAGTAAAATGGTGGCAAAATCCAAACCGAGACAAAGTCTAGTTGTTCAAGAAACAAACAAATACATTAATATATGTGCGTCGTTCTAATCTCCACTCGTTCCACAGATATTTCAGAAACAACTAAGGTAGGAAGTGCAATGTTACTTGCAATTACATTTTATTCATTTATAATCAAGTAGCGATATGGTTCTTGCTTCAGCTAAGATCAAGGATTACCACTGTCATTTAAATTACAAACCTAATCACTCAATAAGCCTTAGAGAGAACTCGGACGCTCTAATTTCAATGTACGACTTCAATATCAATTTACATTGCATAAGCATTGGAGGGTGAGCGGGAGTGATTAGGAACTAAATCTGCTGTATATTTCAGTGCAAATGAGAAACAGGCAGCTGAGTTAAATTATAATTATTATGGCGATAAGCTAGCGTGTTCAGGATAATCCTCTGTTTTAATTAAAAATAATTCTGTACCTAAATGAACTGCTCATTTAAGCTGGATGGAGATCGTATACTGTTCACTCATCTCGATCATACACCACGTATTAATTCTTCCATGTCTTTTTTGTTCATCTGGTCGATGTTCAACTAACGGTGAACTTGCGTTCAGGACTGCAACTTCGAAGGTGGTCTTTTTATGGGACGAAATGATAGGCTACACACTGAGAACACAGAGCATGGAGAGTAATGTCAATTCTTTTCATTTCTTTTCTTTTCTTAATGTTTTTACAATTCATGTGGCAACCCTATCTTTTGTTCTTCGTCTTCGTTTCACATCGCACCTATTTTCACTCGAACAGTCTGAACAAACGATTGATTGCAATTCCCATATTTTTTACTGATCAAATTACACCTACTGTCGACCAAAGTATTATGTGTACTCGAGTTTGAAGGTTGTTTGTGAAGTAACCAATAGACCTACATAAAATCCAATAACATCATCATTTTTGTCGTTCTATTTTACGTTAGCTCATGTAGGTTTGGAATTTTTAATTTATATTTTAATATTTTTTGTCGCAATTGGAGCACAAAAAGTGCACGTTTTTAAGCGTGATTCAACCATGCGTCACATTTAAGAATTATTATCTCAAAAACCCGTCATCAGATCGAATCCAAATTTTAACACAATATACATTGTAATGTTGTATAACAGGTTTATTAATTTCAAAATGTTGCGTGTTCAATAAAAAAAGTTGTCATCATGTTTGTAAGATAACTTTTTCTCGGCTCGGGGTGGTTGGAAAATGTAGTTCTTAGTTGCGATGTAATCCTTATACATCAAAAAGTTATGCTGTATGATTGTGAAATACGTAAATTAACTCACTTATTTTATATCGGTTTGTATTTGTAGGCGGAAATAACACATCGTTCACCACCTACCCGCTCCGGGAATGCTGTACAGCGTTGCTGTGATGGAGCCCATCACTTCCGAGCGAGGAACGCCATGATGCGTGATGGGCTCTATTTCGGCAACGCTGTACAGCTTTTCCGGGAGCGGGTAGGTGGTGAACGATGTGTTATGTGGGATTCGAGCCCAAGCTCTCCCGATGCCAGCGAGGCACGAGGTAGCGCGTCAGCAATCTCACCCAACGCGTCCGGTAATTGCAAGGGTTACAGGACTGAGTTTTCACGTACCCAAGTATATGGATCTGATGACCACCATGCCATAAGCACCTAAATGAATCAACAAATGAAGAACATGCGTATATTGGTTGTTTTTTGTGTTGTTCATTTACTTAGAGGATTTGCGACATCGTTGTCATGTAGCCCCGTGTACATGGGTGTGAGTATGTTGATTTTGTGTGTTTACCTGTGTTATTGTAATGGCTGTATACGTGTGTGTATTTGTAATTCAGAGGAGTATTGGGGAGGAAATGGCCATGGCTTTAAGTTAGGAACCAACCCGGCATTTGCTGGAGTTGAAGTGGCAAACCGCGCAAAATCACTTACAAGATGGCTGTGATGGGAATCAAACCCTCAGGAGGCTGAGTGCACCCCGTACCAGGCCTCAGACCAGAATTGAAATTTCTTGGAAGCGCCGGGAATCGAACCTGAACTTCCGGAGAGACATCCGAAAATGCTAGCCACTACACCACGATGTGGTCTCATTATATTGGAATAGAAAATACAGTGAATAAATGACGATGTAACCTCTCATTCGTGTTTTGGTTTCCTACAGAAGTAGAGATTGACTAATGTGGTCTTCGCTAACAGTACGGCAACTGTTGAATATTTTATGTTAATATTCCACAAAAATGTTTTCTCACTCCCTCCTGCCATAAATCAGGATTACAAGCAGGTAAACAAATCCATCAGAACTTCCTTCAATATTTCATAGCGAACTCACTTCTATCAGCGAAGATGTGTGGAGTTTTATTCCGTGTGCGTCCCTTGGTGTAGGGGTTAGCGTTATTGGCATCATTTCCTAAATCACTTGGTTCGATTCCTGGTTAATGCCTGTCAGATTTTCGTGGTGAAATGCAAAGGCTAGTGATTCGAAATGCACGTTAAAAAAGGTCCCGTAGCAAATGATCACGGGTTTGATTCTAGTTCATTGAAGGGGCGAAACAGCTGGATCATCTGCCTCTAATGATATGGCTGGTGAATATGAAAATGAAACAATAGAAAGACATAAGGCATTTGAAACCTTACAACAAACACCACACCATGACGACGACGACAACAATTACAAAAATAACCACGTAGACGACAACAAGAACAAGGACAAGAACAAGAACTACCTGGACAAAACAAGAACTAGCACGACTACAACAGAACAAGAACAGGAACTACTACGACGAATACAAGAACAAGCACGACGATGACGACAGCAAAACAAGAACAAGAATTTTCACGACGAAAACAAGAACAAGCATGACGAAGACAACAGAACAAGAATAAGAACTACCACGACGAAAACAAGAACAAGCTCGGCGAAGACAACGAAACAAGAAAAAGAACTACCACGACCAAAATAAGAACAAGCACGAAGACGACGACAACATGACAGGAACGAGAACTACCACGACGAAAACAAGAACAAGCACGACAACGGTAACAAGACAAGAACAAGAATTACCACGACGAAAACAAGAACAAGCCCAATGACGTCAACAGAACAAGAACAAGCACGACGAAGACAACAAGAACTATCAAGGCGAAAACAAGAACAAGCACGACGAAGACAACAGAACAAGAACAAGAACTACCACGACGAAAACAAGAACAAGCGCGACGAAGACAACAGAACAAGAACCAGAACTATCACGGCGAAAACGGGAATACGCATGACGACAACAGAACAAGTACAATAACTATCACGAAGAAAACAAGAACAAGCACGGCGATGACGACAACAAAACAAGAACAAGAATTACCACGACGAAAACAAGAACAAGCGTGACGAAGACAACAGTGCAAGAACAAGAATTACCATGACGAAAACAAGAACAAGCACGACGACGACAACAGAACAAGAAGAAGAACTACCATGATGAAAACAAGAACAGGCATGGCGAAGACAACAGAACAAGAACTACCATGACAAAAACAAGAACAAGCACGATGACGACGACAACAAAACAAGAACAATAACTACCACTACGAAACAAGAACAAGAAAAAGCACAATGACAACAGAACAAGAACAAGAAATACCACGACGAAAATAAGAACAAACACAATGACGAAAACAGTACAAGAACAAGAACTACCACGACGAAAAGAAGAAGAAGCACGACGACGACAACAAAATATGAACAAGAATTGCCACAACGACAATAAGAACAAGAATGATGACGACAAAGAAACAAAAACAACCACGACGACAACAACAAAAATAAGGGAGTGGAAATTAAAACCCATTACTCAAAAATTTCACCCAGGCTTCTAATTTATCATTAATTTTAGTTACATTTCACTTCTTGGTTCGATTCCAGGAAATGTAATTCTGGTCTGCTAGCTGTAACGAGGAGCAATAAGTCTCATGACACAGAACTGAGAAGATGTGGGTTCTTCTCACCTCAGCCATCCTAGGTGTGATTTTCCGTGGTTTCACAATTAACTCCAGGCAAATACCAGGATAGTTCCTAACTTAAATCTTAGTTGTTTTTGTTTTTTTCCCGGGGCTTTACGACGTCGTGGTCATGTAGCCCCGTTTATTTTGGTGTGTGTAAAATTCGTCTCATAACCTGTGTCACTGTAATGTCTGTACTAGCGTGTGTATTTTGTAATTCGGGTGGATTTGGGTGGGAAGCGGCCGTGGCCGTAAGTTAGGTACCATCCTGGCATTTAACAACAAACTTCAGTTAGGACCTGTCTCCTTACGCAGAATTCTTTATGAGACTATATTTTCGCTAAGAAACTCAGGTAGCCTAGATGATCCACCATTTAGTAGTGCACCCGAGGGGGTCAGGCTGACTGGTATCGAACGTGGATCTCGGAGATAAGTTGAGCTTAGAATGAAGGTTCCACCAGGGAACGAACCCGAGATCTGTTGAGGGAGTTTCTTTGTAAAAAAAAAACCCTAGAGGAAATTACATATGTAATCACTGGTGTGATATCAACTGATACTGACATTATTTATTAAAATAATGCAGGGGAAATGAGTGGAATATAGCATTATTGGACTGCATGAAGTAGGCTATGCTGGACTTGGAACACAGAAGTTGGAGAGTTTGACATTTTACTAGTGGCCCCAGAATTGTGGGAGGAGACTCTTGGAGCCGTGTCACTCTCGCCGACCTACTTATGTCGTCTGGAACAGGTCAGGGGAAGAAATAATAACCCTGTTCTTCCCCGTTTGAGAAGAGGAACGAGAGTGGAATGGGGCGATCCAAATGAAAATCATTGATTACTCGTGATTGGAGCAACGAAATGACATGAGAGTTGCACACAGGTGAATCTTTAGCCAGGAGGCTAATTATAGAGCCATTAAACGGTGAAATCAAGGCATATTTAAGGGACCGCGCATGAACACAGGACTATTGGTGTTCGCGGCGTGACCTGACTATGTCGCCGGGGATTTTTAAGCAACGCCGCGTACCCACGCCATGGATAAGGCAATTAATATTGATTAATTGGCCGATCGATCCTCGAGCACGCATTCAGTTTTGTGACCAGAGAGGAAAAAGGAACAATACGAGTATTATTCCAAGACCAGAATCATCCTGGGAGAGGAGATGACACTGCGAGGGAATCCGCGATCTACTTTCTCTTGTCAAACGAATATAAGGGGTGGACCCTTGGCAGAGAGGGGTAGTTGTTGGAAGTAGTTGTTGGTGGAGAGTTGTACCAGAATCTAGCGCGGAGCGTATGTCGCCCGACAACAGGGAAAGAAGCGCACACAAAGACTTAAACATTTTAGTTTTAATCAGTATATTCGCTGTGCAGTGTAATGCACCAAGTGGTAATATAATCATGCATAGTCATGAAGTAATAATGAGTACGGTAATCAACAAACTTTATTATGTGAAAGGCGTATTACCGAAGTCAAGAAGGGAGGCTCGGACTTCAGTTTGGGAAGCCGTGCAGTAAAACTGTTATATACCTTTTATTAAGGACAGTTGTGCCGTACGTGTATAGTCGGCAGTACGAGCAATTGTTAGTGTTCACATAGGAAGTACCGTGTGATATACTGGGCAGAACTGTTGAAAGTAATAATTTGTGTAAATACAATGTACAATGTCGAGCGCAGTGTATAAAATAGTGATTGGTTATACATGTCTTAATATGCCGGACTGCGCCGGGATAAACTTTATGATGCGATTGGTGAAATGCCATAAGTATACCAATAATTAACGTTCATGACGATATGTAAGCATATTCATGCCAAATCAGGAAGGTTATCGAGGGATAATCGATCGACAGTTGGTGAATCCGTAGGCAGATGATCGAGACTTTCATTCAGGAGGTAGTAGGAGCGTGGAGGAGTCCGTCCGCACCTGCAATTCTGATATCTTGCCAGGAAATTTCAACCAGTCAGGAATATAAATTGTGACGTGTGTTTGTGTAGTGATCTTATGTAAAATATCTTTTAAATTAATATTATAACAAGTGTTATAAAATGTCATGTGTGAGGAAGCACTAGCTTCAGCATAGAAATGAAAAGTGTCGTGTAGTTTGTGAAGCAAATATCATATAAAATGTGTATTATCAGTATGGAAATGCCTCGCTAATTATGCAAATGGCAGGCGAGACTGGAAGATATGGGTGGTTGGAGCCACCTGGATAAGCCTATGTAAGTACCCCACAAATCATGATGTTATAGAAGTTATAGCCACTGCATGTAATGTGATTTCAGAATTATAAAATATGCCAGTAAGAATCAGTATTAGGAGGTAGACCCTCAAGTGTTTATGGTTGTTTTGATTTCAGTAGAGTTGAGATGCTTTTATACATCAGTGAGTGGATTAATCGTTACCACTATTAATAAAATGGCAAATCAGTTATGTAAAACTTAACGTAACGAACACGGATGTTCGATATTTAAAATGGTTACGTTGTGTCGGGTTATGGTAATTTATGTCAGTAATAATAATAATATAATGAAAGATAGAAATGAAAACATCAGGATAAAATGTTGTAAGCAAGAAATATTTACGCTAATTGGAATATTTATCGATCCAAGCAGTAGATAATACATTAAGGGATGAGAAAAGAGTTGATATCAGATTATATTGTATTAATGGGAATATAATTATGCAAGTAAATGGAAGAGCTTAATAGTGAATTGAATTTGTAGTTTGTGAATAAGCTTGTAGAGTAATGGATAGATTTCTCTTAATAATTAAGGGACGAGATCATGGCATCGGGTTATGGAGCCAGATAATCTGTTCGACGTGTAAAGTCACGTATAGCCTTGGGCATACAGAGATATTTAATTTATGCCAGAGTATATTTAGTGTGGTACCCTAACTCTGATGATGGATATGGAATGTTCCGGGTTCGAATCCTGTGGTAGGTGAGAGGATAACCTGGAAACCTCTGTACCATACCTGATCGACCGAGAACTTGTTATTGAATGATTCGGCTCTTGTGAAGCGAATCTTATTGACGGCAGCTGCTGACTGACCGTAGCATTTATTAAGATACCGGCTACCTAACTAAACATGTGTTTGATAAATCTCGTTCCTTCATATAATGAAACGGACCTATTGAGGCCAGTTATTAATATCCTAAGGTTAGGAATAAATGCTTAAGCTCGTCCAGAACCCATTGCATACCATTCAGTTTAAATCATATGGGATATGTGCATCTTTGATAATGCAATATTGTAATCAGAATCGTGCTACTGCTTGGGGGATGAAAGCCAGGAATCAGGAGGCGAGGGACGGTTCACGTGCTGTGATCACCCCATTCCACTCCATTGTATACGGGCAGCTCTAAGGGGCTGAGTTGTAAAACGAACCGTGAAGGTTAACGTTTGAAAGGACAGATTTGAGACCTTGCTTGTAATGAAAGGAAGCATTGTTATATTGTGTAATGAATGTGTGTGGTTTAAAAACACATTGCTAATCATAGAGCACCCTGATGATTTAAAATTTTAGCAATCTTACGAATGGTTGGAAGTTGCATTTTGTACTGACACTGACACGAATTTACGAAGTTGGGCACTAGACGCCACAGGCTACGCTCGCAAGGGTAGCTTAATAATACCATCCGACACAGCGATAACAGAAGTTGGAATTGAAATCACAACGGCATGCAGTGGAACTATAAAAAGAGGGAAGTGGAGGGGTAGATTTACATAATTGTGGAGTTGCGAGTAGATTTGTAGTGCAACCCATGAGTTGGCTAATGCATGATAAAGCATTTGGTGGGGAGAGAGAGACAAAACGCAAACGGTACACATGATGTAAATTAAGATGTGTTGTAAGAAACAAGTAATTTTGTGAAATTAAAAGAAGTCACACAAGGTGGCGTGAGTGTAAAAGCACAGTTTTTGTGAAAGTTACATGTGCATCAGCGCACTAGAGTGAATTTTGAAGGCAACCTAAGGGTAAAGGTTTGAATAATGATATGGATTTAATTCGTTAAATTGTGTGAATAATTAGTGGATTGTGGGAGTAACTTTGTTTTGTTTGTGTATGATATTTGTTGGGATTGTGTTCTTTTTATGTTTGAAGCCATGATTTAATGATGAATTAAAGTCTTTAGAATAGAGTTGTGCTTTATCATTGTAGAGTTGATACCTTTTAGTCTCAAATCAAAAATATGCAACTGCTCAGTGGGAGAACGGTACACGCCGAGAACTGAAGCTAGCTGGAGGCAGAAGCGTGTTTTTCCATGGAAATTACTCACATAGGTACATGAAGATTGACGTCCTGTACAGTGGTTTGAGCTATAGGTACAACTAAAGTCGGTCAACATTTAATGCAAACAACTCTATTAAAGTAACGAATAATATGAATTAGGGGATGACCGCACCTAACCTTAGCTAAGCTCCGATACAAACAATATACATTTTGATAAACACCTTAATTACCATGATCCAGGTAAAATGGGGCGGTTATTCTATCGTGGAATCGCCTCAGTAGTGCAATATGTATATCTTGGCATTTCAAGACCTGATCTTTATTTCATTTATCATGGCAAACCTCTTACCAATTTATCATGGCGCTGGTATGTGGGCCAGTTTAAAATACAGGTCACCATAGGCGCAGAGGTGTATTTTATTATCATGGCGCCCATCGTGGGGTTTATGGGATTTAGGGAAACCCCATAGATTTTTATGGTATTTCGTGGGGAAAACCATAGTAATTTTTTTTTTTGCCTCAAACTGTGTTTGAGTGATTCTTGAGTTCAGTAGGCTTTTGACATAACGCAGAATCTCTCTATTGAGAAGAGGATTACCCAAGGGTACGAGCGCTACATACCCAATCCACAATTTAATCCATAAATTCAAAGTTTTAGTGCAATCTTACAATATGTGTACAGTGTTTTGTATCTCTCTTCAAAACGTATCCACACATGTTTCCAGGAAGCCTGCCTGTATTTCAAAGTGTATTGTTGTAAGAATGACCGGTACAGAGGAGATTTTGCAGGTGATTGCAGGGTTAAGACTGCATTTTGATGCTGTTAATGAACAGAATAAGCTGGAAGCCAAGGCTTTCCAGGATGGAATAAACACTCGGTTGGATGCTAATCAGGTTGAATTGAGTAACCGTTTAGATGCTAATCAGGTTGAATTGAGTAACCGTTTAGATGCTAATCAGGTTGAATTGAGTAATCGTTTAAATGCCAATCAGCTGGCAATTAATGCAAATCAGGTTGAAATAAATGATAAGCTAGGTCAAATGCAAGAAACGATTAAGACCGAAGTAACAGAAACTGTTGTAAGCATTATATCAGAAATGCAGGTTAAGACAGATAAACGTTTCGAGGATATATAGAAGCCAAACTTGAAAGTAATTTACAGGCGTGTAAACACGCGCAGTATGAAACCAACAGTAGGTTAGATGCGTTGTCTAATGACATTAAGGATATTCAAATCCAAAATGAGGCGAATCTCGAACGCCAAGCGAAACAGTTCTCAGAATTTACTAGAACGGTAGATCAAAGGTTAGAAGAGAACGATAATAAGTGGGACGAGAAATTGAAAAGCTATGCTAGAGCAATTAACGGTGATCTAAAGAAACAGGATCAGAACATGTTAGATCAATGTCAGGAAATAGGTGAGATTAAGGCTGTCGTTAACGAGAGTAAAGAGCTGGTAGGCAATATGAAGGGTCAGATGAGCAAAGTTCATCAAGAACTGGACCAAATCCAAAGCGACGTTATTATCGTTAATGAAAGGCAAGAGGAAAACAGAGGAGAAATCATTAAGGTCCGGAATGAAATGTCAAAGGTCAATGGACACATTCAAGAGGAAATTAAAGGGTTGAGAGAAGAACTCGCAGTGAGAGAAGGCCAGAAGACAGAGGCAAGCGACAAGACCCTTGCTCAAATTAAGGAAGATGTAGGGGATGAAATATCCCATATCAAGCAAAGCCTGAAGGAAGATAAGCAGAAATTATTTCAAGTAGCCGAAGAAAATAGAGATAGGCTTACCAGAATAGAAAAAGAGGTAATTACTCGACTGGAAAGAGCAGAAATGCGCCACAATCAAATGGAGACTAGGATAATCGCGCAAGAGGAAACCCTTATGAAAGATCCTAAGTCTGGTGAAGGCAGCGTGGAGGATATGAGGAAACCCAGGTGGGCAGATTTGGAAACCCAACCTATAATAAGGAGTGCTACAGGCCCAGGCGAAAGTGCTTATATGACGCCAGGTGCACCAGTTGCAGCCTCTATGCCGCATGAAAATGCTATGCACACACAAGTGATAAATGTAATCAGAGCAAGCGAAGAGAAACCAAGGAAATTCTCAGGTAGCCATTGTAATATGACACCGAAATATTGGCTGAAAGGAGTGTCTGAATATTTTAACGATGCGCGGATACCACAAGAGCGCAGGCTACGAGCCATAGAAAAACTAACAGAGGGAGAATGTGCGTTATGGTTTCGCAGTTTCCGTTATACTTTCGATACTGTAGAGGAGTTTCGGGAGGCCTTTTTGAAACGGTACTGGGATCCAGTAACACAGCAGAATTTACGATTGGATTTGTATTCGAAGAGATACAGCACCAACAATCCAACGAAGTACGCAGAATTCTTCATCTCTCAGATGTGTCGGTTCAAAGAACTTGACAAAAAACCGAGCGAGCTGGAGCTATGTATTGCTATCGCCAAGCAGCTTCCGTACGAAATCCAAAGGCTGCTAATCTCGGCAAATGCAAAAACCGCAATGGGAATGGAGACAGTTCTTAGACAACTGGACCTCACAACATCCAATACTATGCGTCAGAATCGAACCGTGGAACAGGTACACGTGACCAACACGCAGACTGACCAGTACCAAGCTCCAAAGAACAACAAAGCTACTAGCACTGAAACGTTAGATTCCAACGGACGTCAATGGGAACAGGAACCCAGAAGATGGCAGCCGAAGTATAAAGGGAATGCTGGTAGAGGAAGAGGAGGCCGGAATTCTTGGAATAAACAGAATACCAGGGATAGACCGTACCAAAGCAATGGAGGTAACAATGGCCAAGAAGGCAACAATAGGAATTGGAGATCCCAGGAAAGACGACGTAACTTCGATGACGAGGTAGAGGAACGATATCACGCTTCATTGCAATACCTCAATGAAAGGGGAGATGAGCCCCAGAAGCAACAAGTTCGCTGGCAAGAAGTTATGCAGAATAGGACGTCGCCAGACAGATATGGAGACGGAGCCAAGAGTCTGGAGTTACAGCGCAGTGAACAGGAGAGAAGAAACTCTAAGGGGACTGGCGCTGTAGAAAAAAACTCCAAAATTAGAAGAATTTGAGAATGATGGATGGAAGTCGGTCAACATCATTAATTGGATAGCCAAACCAGAAGAGTTAATTGAAGATACAGGAGGATCACAGGTCATGGTCAAAAGAGAATTGCCTCTTATTTTAGTAAGAGTGGCAGGGTTGAAAATAAGAAGTCTGTTAGACACGGGTTCAACAGTATGTCTTATGACACATGCTTTGTATAATGAGATAGCGCAGAGAGGAAATGTTTTGAAAATACCTATCTCAAGTGTCAAAATAAAAGGTGTAATTCCAGACAGAACGATAATATGCAAATATCAGGTATTCCTAGATTTACAGATAGGAGGCTCTATGTTCTTACAGAGTTTTCTACTAGTAAACAAACTGCCTTTTAACCTCATTATTGGGGCAGAGTTTATAAGGGAATACAGAGTGGTAATAGACCTATCACAGGACAGGGTTATGTTCCGTGTGAACGAGGAAGCCGAAGGCTTGGAGGTCACACTCAATCAGAATGAACCAGGGTCAGATGAACAAGTATGGCATACATACAGAGACGTGGCTGAGGAAGAAGTGTTAGCTATTGAGCAGTTAGAAGAAGAGCTGAATACACTAGCCACAGACATGGAGAAAGATCTGGAACCCGAACTGGAAGAACATATTTCGGAAAAATTTGAAGAAGCAAAAATTGGGCCAAGAGAGAAAGAAAATTTAAAGAAATTATTATTGGAACAGAAGGAAGTCTTTGACTGGAGACCTGGTCGTATAAAGAACTTCACTTATGCTTTCCAAGTCAGTGACTGGACACCATTTAGGCAGAAACCATACCCTATAGCCGAAAAGCACTATGCTAAGGTCAAAGAGGCAATTCAGGTGATGTTGGAGGCTGGTGTTATTGAGAAAACACCTACGCCTTATGTAAGCCCATTGGTAATCGTACCTAAGACAGACGGGACTGTCAGAGTATGTCTGGACCTGAGACATTTAAATATGAAGGTAATTCCGGAGTTCGACCAAGTGCCACCTATTAAAGAAATCCTCAGGAAATTTAAAGGGTAGACCATATTTACAAATTTAGATATCACTTCAAGTTTCCACCATCTTGAATTAGAGAAGAAAACTAGTCTGTTGACAGGATTTATGTTTGATCAACACACATATACATTTTTAAGGCTACCATTTGGTTTGAAAACAGCTGGTTCAGCCCTGATAAGAGCGTTAGATCGCAATCTATCCGATGATGTTAAAGAGAGTACCATCAGATATGTAGACGACATTCTACTCACATCAGAATCTCTGGAGGAGCACATGAGAGACCTGAAGAAGTTGCTAGATAACCTTCGAGAAGCTAATTTTGAGGTTAATATCAAGAAATCGCACTTCTGTCAGAGGGAAGTTAAATTCCTAGGGCATGTTATTGATGAAAATGGAGTTAAGCCAAACCCAGATAAATTAGAGGTAATTCGAAATCTTCCTCGACCCACGAACGTAAAGCACGTCCGACAGTATTTGGGAGTAATTGGATTCTTTTCGAACCACTGCCCAAACTATACTACGACGGTAGCACCCCTGCAGGATCTATTGAAGAAAGGCGGCAGGTGGAATTGGACGGAGCAATGTCAAGAAGCATTCGTGAGGTCAAAACAAATGGTTTTGGAATATGTGAAGCTGGGATACCCGGATTATACCCAGAAGTTCATCATACAGACGGATGCGTCACTTGTTGGGATAGGAGCGATGCTATTCCAAGAAAATGTTGATAAGCCCGAAAAGAAAGTTTTTATTGCCTTTATAAGTAGGAGGTTGAAAGCCCATGAGAAAAATTACACGATTACAGAGATAGAGTTGCTCGCAATTTTGTACGCGTTGCAATACTGGCGTAAACTCGTGTATGGCTTTCAAATAGTCCTCAGAACAGACCATAAAGCTTTAACATTTTTGTTAAAGACGGACTTGTCTAGCCAGAGGTTGACAAAATGGTCCCTGTATATTCAACAATTCAATGTGGAAATAGAATACTGTCCAGGGAAAGAGAATGCAATACCGGACATCATAAGCCGATACCCAAGAGAAGAGGAAACTCTAGCTGTCCAGATTGAGAATCGAGATCAGAAGACCTTGGATGACTTGAAGAATCTTACCAACCTACAACGCGAAGACCCGTGGTTGAAGATGATGATCGATTACTTCGAGGGACGCTTAGCAAGGGGAACTGCAATATACAGAGAGGCAGAGGCATTATCAACAGATTATGTATGGTATAATCAGATGCTGAACAAGAGGAAGCTTTAGTAGCACACACCCAACTGGACGTGGACAGCAAAGTCAGCCAGGCAGTCAGGCCTGAAGGTTCGCGCAGCAAGACGGAATGAGAAACAGACAGCTTGCCCAGTGAAAGGAACGCACGGCTAAAATGCCAGTGCCTGCAAGAGCTTTACAAAGAAATGGTCGAAGCAGCCCGAGAGGTTGAAGCTATAAATAAGACCCTCCGTTTAGAGAATGCACAGCTTAGTACTGAGCGCAGAATGGAAGGGGGGAACCAGACTAACCTACTCACAGCCAGACGAGGTGAAGGACCCCTAATGTAAACACAGACAGTGGGACAGTCAGCTGGTTACTTAAAGAAGGTCACTTGCAATTGACTTCTATAAGTTTTGCAAGGGGAATATGAACCCGAGGGGGTCAGGCTGACTGGTATCGAACGTGGATCTCGGAGATAAGTTGAGCTTAGAATGAAGGTTCCACCAGGGAACGAACCCGAGATCTGTTGAGGGAGTTTCTTTGTAAAAAAGCCCTAGAGGAAATTACATATGTAATCACTGGTGTGATATCAAATGATACTGACATTATTATAAAAACAAGATGTTCAGTAAAGAACATATAGCCTACTTTCTCCTAAATGTGTGAGTATAGTTATAACTCGTTGTTATCATCAAAGAGTATAATAGAACTATTCTTTGTTGAAGACCTTAGAAACGATTTACCTCTACCAAACGCCACAACCTAGATAAAAACTGCTACCATCATTGAAGAAAGATAAGAAGTATATCAAGAATGTTATGGATCTGGAGACATAATCGACCGGACTGGCGGCGTGGCTCAGCGGTAACGTTCTCGCTTGCTGGGCCCTAGGTTGCAGGTTCGTATCCTGGCGCAGTCAGCTGGCATTTGAGGGTGCACAAATGCGAGGGAGCCGTGTCAGTACATTTACTGGCACGTTAAAGATCCCTTTCGGGCCAAAATTCCGGCACCCCGGTGTCTCTAAAAGCAGCAGTAGTTAAAAGGGATGTAAAACCAATAACATTATTATTATTATTATTATTACGACCTGCCGTGGGCAACATCCAACTTTGAGTTGAGGCATGTCTTTACACGTCTGGTTGTGCATGGCTTTCACAACCCTAATTGAATTAACAAATCTTTCCATGACCCTACAGAGACGTGTGTATACAAACTATGTGGATATTTTCGATAATATAATCCTAACAGAGCGAGTGCATTCTAGCGGCCTGAAGAAGAAACTTTTCAATAAAATCTGGAAGTTACCTTTTTGGCAGCTAGATGTCTCGAGTAAATCTGCTGGCGAATTATGTTTTAATTAGATATATATTTTACACCATAATGTGCACAATATAACGCTTAATAACATTTTCAAGTAACGCAAAATAGGCTGTTACAAACCCTTTAAAATAAAAAGTTAAAATGTATCCTAGTATCATCTTGTCATTCTTCAAATTCGATGCGCATAGAATGATAATGGTATAGTAATCAATGGAGCCCCACGTAGACTAGTCGTGACATCTAGTGGCAAAATATCGAACAATATAATCCTAACAGAGCGAGTGCATTCTAGCGGCCAGAAGAAGAAACTTTTCAATAAAATCTGGAAGTTACCTTTTTGGCAGCTAGATGTCTCGAGTAAATCTGCTGGCGAATTATGTTTTAATTAAATATATATTTTACACCATAATGTGCACATTATAACGCTTAATTTTAAAACATCTGAGTCATTACAAAACAATAAACATATAACATTTCAAGCAAAAAACCTAGCTCTGATCGGGTTTGAACCATAGGCATTTGAGCGATAGGCTAACACTCTACCACTGAGCTAATTGTGTCAACGAATATCGTTCTATTTAAAATGCCTTACATAGAATTTGTTAGCAAATAATGATTTATACTAAACGATTTCATCACTGGAGTATATTATTTATATATAAAGCATTTCATACAAAGTTTACTTATTTTTTATTAGTACGCTATATTGCATGCAATACTCAAATTAGTGAAATATAAGTCAGGCACAAGATATCCGCTGCCATCTTGTCTTATTACTGAATCAGTTCAGCTTTTTAAAATCACGTCTGCACTATAGTATTACAAAATAAACTTTTAATTTCGAACGTGCCTCTTCCTTTAGAACAGTTAAAACGATTCTCGGCTCGATAATCGGAACTGGTGGGTCCCATGATATGGATTATAAAGTTTGCATAATTCGCACGGCCGCCATCCTGAAATGGTATGGCGGAGGACCTTGTAGTTTGGTCACAAGACGCATCCTATACGAAGGTATGTTGTTACCAAATTTGGTAGAGATCGGATGATTTGGTTAGTCGTTATTTGATTTTACGTTTTGAACGTTTGAGTGGCCGCCATTCAGTTTTAGTAAAGATGGCGGCGATATAAAACATGACACTGAGGTGTCCTTTGCTAGTGCTACCTTTGTACCAAATTTCGTTCAATTCGCATTCACCGTGTTCGAATTGATAGGGGGGGACAGACATTCAGAGTACACACACTCACACACACACAGACACACACAAACACACACACACAGACTCACACACACACATACACACACACACACAGACTCACACACACACATACACACACACAGACAGACACACTTTTTTCGCCCTGTGTTGATCTCATAAGTCTACTTTCATTTTTTGCAAAAATCGAAAGTAGGCTAATAATGCAGGGGAAATGAGTGGAATATAGCATTATTGGACTGCATGAAGTAGGCTATGCTGGACTTGGAACACAGAAGTTGGAGAGTTTGACATTTTACTAATGGCCCCAGAATTGTGGGAGGAGACTCTTGGAGCCGTGTCACTCTCGCCGACCTACTTATGTCGTCTGGAACAGGTCAGGGGAAGAAATAATGACCCTGTTCTTCCCCGTTTGAGAATAGGAACGAGAGTGGAATGGGGAGATCCAAATGAAAATCATTGATTACTCGTGATTGGAGCAACGCAATGACATGAGAGTTGCACACAGGCGAATCTTTAGCCAGGAGGCTAATTATAGAGCCATTAAACGGTGAAATCAAGGCATATTTAAGGGACCGCGCATGAACACAGGACTATTGGTGTTCGCGGCGTGACCTGACTATGTCGCCGGGGATTTTTAAGCAACGCCGCGTACCCACGCCATGGATAAGGCAATTAATATTGATTAATTGGCCGATCGATCCTCGAGCACGCATTCAGTTTTGTGACCAGAGGGGAAAAAGGAACAATATGAGTATTATTCCAAGACCAGAATCATCCTGGGAGAGGAGATGACACTGCGAGGGAATCCGCGATCTACTTTCTCTTGTCAAACGAATATAAGGGGTGGACCCTTGACAGAGAGGGGTAGTTGTTGGAAGTAGTTGTTGGTGGAGAGTTGTACCAGAATCTAGCGCGGAGCGTATGTCGCCCGACACCAGGGAATGAAGCGCACACAAAGACTTAAACATTTTAGTGTTAATCAGTATATTCGCCGTGCAGTGTAATGCACCAAGTGGTAATGTAATCATGCATAGTCATGAAGTAATAATGAGTACGGTAATCAACAAACTTTATTATGCGAAAGGCGTATTACCGAAGTCAAGGAGGGAGGCTCGGACTTCAGTTTGGGAAGCCGTGCAGTAAAACTGTTATATACCTTTTATTAAGGACAGTCGTGCCGTATGTGTATAGTAGGCAGTACGAGCAATTGTTCGTGTTCACATAGGAATTACCGTGTGATACACTAGGCAGAACTGTTGAAAGTAATAATTTGTGTAAATACAATGTACAATGTCGAGCGCAGTGTATAAAATAGTGATTGGTTATACATGTCTTAATATGCCGGACTGCGCCGGGATAAACTTTATGATGCGATTGGTGAAATGCCATAAGTATACCAATAATTAACGTTCATGACGATATGTAAGCATATTCATGCCAAATCAGGAAGGTTATCGAGGGATAATCGATCGACAGTTGGTGAATCCGTAGGCAGATGATCGAGACTTTCATTCAGGAGGTAGTAGGAGCGTGGAGGAGTCCGTCCGCACCTGCAATTCTGATATCTTGCCAGGAAATTTCAACCAGTCAGGAATATAAATTGTGACGTGTGTTTGTGTAGTGATCTTATGTAAAATATCTTTTAAATTAATATTATAACAAGTGTTATAAAATGTCATGTGTGAGGAAGCACTAGCTTCAGCATAGAAATGAAAAGTGTCGTGTAGTTTGTGAAGCAAATATCATATAAAATGTGTATTATCAGTATGGAAATGCCTCGCTAATTATGCAAATGGCAGGCGAGACTGGAAGATATGGGTGGTTGGAGCCACCTGGATAAGCCTATGTAAGTACCCCACAAATCATGATGTTATAGAAGTTATAGCCACTGCATGTAATGTGATTTCAGAATTATAAAATATGCCAGTAAGAATCAGTATTAGGAGGTAGACCCTCAAGTGTTTATGGTTGTTTTGATTTCAGTAGAGTTGAGATGCTTTTATACATCAGTGAGTGGATTAATCGTTACCACTATTAATAAAATGGCAAATCAGTTATGTAAAACTTAACGTAACGAACACGGATGTTCGATATTTAAAATGGTTACGTTGTGTCGGGTTATGGTAATTTATGTCAGTAATAATAATAATATAATGAAAGGTAGAAATGAAAACATCAGGATAAAATGTTGTAAGCAAGAAATATTTACGCTAATTGGAATATTTATCGATCCAAGCAGTAGATAATACATTAAGGGATGAGAAAAGAGTCGATATCAGATTATATTGTATTAATGGGAATATAATTATGCAAGTAAATGGAAGAGCTTAATAGTGAATTGAATTTGTAGTTTGTGAATAAGCTTGTAGAGTAATGGATAGATTTCTCTTAATAATTAAGGGACGAGATCATGGCATCGGGTTATGGAGCCAGATAATCTGTTCGACGTGTAAAGTCACGTATAGCCTTGGGCATACAGAGATATTTAATTTATGCCAGAGTATATTTAGTGTGGTACCCTAACTCTGATGATGGATATGGAATGTTCCGGGTTCGAATCCTGTGGTAGGTGAGAGGATAACCTGGAAACCTCTGTACCATACCTGATCGACCGAGAACTTGTTATTGAATGATTCGGCTCTTGTGAAGCGAATCTTATTGACGGCAGCTGCTGACTGACCGTAGCATTTATTAAGATACCGGCTACCTAACTAAACCTGTGTTTGATAAATCTCGTTCCTTCATATAATGAAACGGACCTATTGAGGCCAGTTATTAATATCCTAAGGTTAGGAATAAATGCTTAAGCTCGTCCAGAACCCATTGCATACCATTCAGTTTAAATCATATGGGATATGTGCATCTTTGATAATGCAATATTGTAATCAGAATCGTGCTACTGCTTGGGGGATGAAAGCCAGGAATCAGGAGGCGAGGGACGGTTCACGTGCTGTGATCACCCCATTCCACTCCATTGTATACGGGCAGCTCTAAGGGGCTGAGTTGTAAAACGAACCGTGAAGGTTAACGTTTGAAAGGACAGTTTTGAGACCTTGCTTGTAATGAAAGGAAGCATTGTTATATTGTGTAATGAATGTGTGTGGTTTAAAAACACATTGCTAATCATAGAGCACCCTGATGATTTAAAATTTTAGCAATCTTACGAATGGTTGGAAGTTGCATTTTGTACTGACACTGACACGAATTTACGAAGTTGGGCACTAGACGCCACAGGCTACGCTCGCAAGGGTAGCTTAATAATACCATCCGACACAGCGATAACAGAAGTTGGAATTGAAATCACAACGGCATGCAGTGGAACTATAAAAAGGAGGAAGTGGAGGGGTAGATTTACATAATTGTGGAGTTGCGAATATATTTGTAGTGCAACCCATGAGTTGGCTAATGCATGATAAAGCATTTGGTGGGGAGAGAGAGACAAAACACAAACGGTACACATGATGTAAATTAAGATGTGTTGTAAGAAACAAGTAATTTTGTGAAATTAAAAGAAGTCACACAAGGTG
This sequence comes from Meconema thalassinum, assembly GCA_946902985.2. Taxonomy (NCBI): domain Eukaryota; kingdom Metazoa; phylum Arthropoda; class Insecta; order Orthoptera; family Tettigoniidae; genus Meconema; species Meconema thalassinum. The sequence continues at coordinate 263,146,086 of OX336390.1, read as the reverse complement.
GCATGAGTGTAAAAGCACAGTTTTTGTGAATGTTACATGTGCATCAGCGCACTAGAGTGAATTTTGAAGGCAACCTAAGGGTAAATGATTGAATAATGATATGGATTTAATTTGTTAATTTGTGTGAATAATTAGTGGATTGTGGGAGTAACTTTGTTTTGTTTGTGTATGCTATTTGTTGGGATTGTGTCCTTTTTATGTTTGAAGCCATGATTTAATGCTGAATTAAAGTCTTTAGAATAGAGTTGTGCTTTATCATTGTAGAGTTGATACCTTTTAGTCTCAAATCAAAAATATGCAACTGCTCAGTGGGAGAACGGTACACGCCGAGAACTGAAGCCAGCTGGAGGCAGAAGCGTGTTTTTCCATGGAAATTACTCACATGGGTACAGTAGTTAATACTATACCTTTAAAGAATTAGTAAGGTTGCACTAAAAATGCAAACTGCCTACCTCGAAAGCGAAGATGCTTGAGCGCCTTAATCTGAAGCTCTGGAGATGACATTGCGTGCCGCTTATCACATGGGAATGAACACAGTTGCACGCAAGGTAAGCATTGGACATTTCCGCTCCAAAGAGAAAGAATTACAAACGTGATGAGGAAACAAAACATAATTATGTAAATGCAATAAAAAAATGTAAAAAGAGAAGAGAAGTGAAGTTTGCAAGTTTGCAGCCTCTGTGAACAAGTTGTTTTATGAGAACTGGATATACAGTATTCTTGCGACCGCTATGATGACCAATCGGGGTGTCAGCTGTTAGTGTAGCGCATGATTACCGTTAATTTGTATGGCAATTTTACTGCAATAAACATATTATTATTATTAATTGGAATTATTCTGGGTTACCCAACTGTGATGATGAGAGTTGAATTCCTCAATTTTTCTCTTCAATTCATCTCCGAGCAGGCTGCCACTGCTTGGATTGCCTGACAGGGTGTTATGTAATTCACCTCCTCTTCTCTTTCAACTCATTATATTCGTCAACACCACTCACATCGTTAACTAGGCAGTGACGTAAATTCTGCTGTAGCTCTCGCTAGCTCTCTTTTCCTACTTCAGCTCTGAACTGGTGTGTGAGCGGCACTTGTATAAAAGTCACTGAGATATAACGCACAGAGTCAAAGTTCTATGGCGTGAATAGTAATCGAACCAGCAAACTTTGACTTTGGCCACCAACGCTCTACCAATTGAGGTAACTCAGAATTCAGTCAATCCACAAGCTACAATACAGATTGGTTGTGTTGGCATGTGCTAGCTCTGCTCATGTCTTTTTGCATGGTATGCATTCATTGTTGTGCCAGGTTTGCTCAATTCGTAGTGCAGTGTTGCGTAAGAACAGACTGATGGTTTTATACAGTCCGAGGATGAAGGCAGACACTGAATGTTTAGGGGAAGTTGTTATTTTAGGTTTGTCTGACGCCTCTGAAGATCCGGGTTCGATTCTCAGTTCTGCCAATAAATGTCATTCTGGTGTGTAGGTTGGAACGAAGTCCATTCAGCCTCGTGAGGAAACAAGAAGTTCCGTGACGAACTAAAGAGCCTACTTTTCTTAAAATTTAAGATTCATGCCAATGATTAATCTATTTGTATCTATCTAGAATAATGACGAAATTAAGTTGGTAATATAGAAATTTCTAATTATTTCGAAATACTGTACAAAAAAGCAAGCAAGCAAGCTTGTAGTTTAACGTGACCGTTAATCGCGAGATCATGAGCCACGGGACCTCCTTTTTACGTGGAATCCGAACCACAGGACATGGCATTTCACTTTGAAAAGCTCACATGCATTGACCGGGAAACGAACCCGGACGGCCTTGGTGAGAGGCATACAGCTAGACCGCTGAGCCACCACGCCCCTGAAATACTGTACAACTGACATGATGTAGCCTAATAGAGAACTACAGTTGGCAGCCCTGGTGACTGAATATATTCTTAGTTCCATCACTTAAGGTACAGAATACAAAATTTGGTTGAAGTACAATAGATAGCATGGACATTACTTGCAGTTAAACGCTGGATCTAACAGCGCGCGTAAAATCATGTTGGCAACAATGACAAACATGTATTGGCCAGAAATAATCTGAAATAATATGATCTATTGTTGTGTCAATTATGAATAAAATCCATTAGTTAGTATAGAAGTTACGTGCATTTTAAAATTGAACCTATCAGCAGGCTTAGAATCATGTTGGCAGCACTGGCGTAGGCCTATATTAGTTACTCCAACTTAATCAAGAATGCCAGGCACTATACGTGTGCAAAGTTTAGAGCTATTGTCTTGCATACTTTCTGATATATTGATATTAGGGTAACACAAATAGAGACAGTATTTATTAACAGTTGGCAGCCCTGGTCACTCTTAAGAATCGGCATAGTCACATCTGTTATGGTACACATATCACACACGAAATTTGGTTGAATTCCAAATGATAGTATAGAAGTTACATGTATTTAATGTTGGACCTCTCAGCAGGCTTAGAATCATGTTGGTAGCACTGACGTATATAAGTTACTCCAAATTAATACAGAATGTCAGGTACTATAAGTGTGCATAGTTTAAAGCTGTCGGCGTGCATACTTTCTGATATATGGGCATTTGGATAAAAAGAATTGAGAGCATTTATTAACAGTTGGCAGCCCTGGTGGCTCTTAAGAATACGCTCAGTCATATCTGATTATGTATACATAGCACATACGAAATTTGGTTGGAATCCAATTGATAGTGTAGAAGTTATATGCATTTAAAAATTGGACTTATCAGCATTTTGGCAACACTGCCATGTATGGCCTCCTGGAAATAAAACTGCAATATTATTATCTATACGTGTGCCAATTTTGAAATAGCTCCCATTCATACCTTCCAAGATATGCAACATGGAGCTCAAATTTCAATTGCGATGTTTCAGCAGTTGGAAGCACTGACATCATTTTCAAATATGGCCGTGAGATATTCAGATATAGATCTTTACTCCTACCAAATTTTGTTTCGATTGCTGTAGCCGTTTAGGAGTTGATAGGGGGGGACACACACACAGCCAGACAGACAGACAGAAGGACAGACAGACAGACACACAGTTGCCCGATCTCATAAGTCTACTTTTTCCTCATTTTTTGCAAAATGTGAAAAGTAGGCTAAAAATAAGAAGGGATGGATTCGAGTCCCAACTCAGCCATCGTGGAAGTGGCTTTGGTTTCCCACTTCTACTGCTGGCAAACGCCGGCGTGGTCTCTAACTTAAGGCCACGAACGCCTCCTTCCCAATTCACCTCTATTACAAATACACACACACAACTACATAAATAATTTCAACTGCAAAATCATTTCTCTTACACACGATGGGATTCCTCTTACATTTCGTGTCCAGTGGTCTGTAATTCGAGGCAGTTAATAGAATTTACGGCACTTGAGCTGAGGGAATTGTCTCAAATATAAACAAGAAGTTCCGTGACGAACTAAAGAGCCTACTTTTCTTAAAATTTAAGAATCATGCCAATGATTAATCTAAATGGATCTATCTAAAATAATAACGAAATTAAGTCAGTAATATCGAAATTTCTAATTAGTTCGAAATACTGTATACCTGGCATAATGTAGCCTAATAGAGAACTACAGTTGGCAGCCCTGTTGACTGAGTATATTCTTAGTTCCATCTCTTAAGGTACAGAATACAAAATTTGGTTGAAGTCCAAAGGATAGCATCATTACATCTAACAGCACGCGTAAAATCATGTTGGCATCAATGACATACATGTATTGGTCAGAAATAATCTGAAATAATATGATCTATTGTTGTGTCAATTTACAATCAAATCCATTAGTTAGTAGAGAAGTTACATGCATTTTAAAATTGGACCTATCAGCAGGCTTAGAATCATGTTGGCAGCACTGGCGTAGGCCTATATTAGTTACTCAAAATTAATCTAGAATGCCAGGTACTATACGTGCGCAATGTTTAGAGCTATTGGCTTGCATACTTTCTGATATATTGATATTAGGGTAACAAAAATAGCGTCAATATTTATTAACAGTTGGCAGCCCTGGTTGCTCCTAAATATACGCATAGTCATATCTGTTATGGTACACATAACACACACGAAATTTGGTTGAAATCCAAATGATAGAATAGAAGTTACGTGTATTTAAAGTTGGACCTCTCAGCACGCTTAGAATCATGTTGGTAGCACTGACGTATATAAGTTACTCCAAAGTAATATAAAATGTCAAGTACTATGCGTGTGCATAGTTTAAAGCTGTCTGCTTGCATACTTTCTGATATATTGGTATTTTGATAAAAACAATAGGGAGTGCATTTATTAACAGTTGGCAGCCCTGATGGCTCTTAAGAATATGCTCATTCATATCTGTGTATGTACACGTAGTACATACGAAATTTGGTTGAATTCCAATTGGTAGTGTAGAAGTTATATGCTTATAAAAATTGGACCTATCAGCAAACTTATAATCATTTTGGCATCACTGCCATGTATGGCCTCCTGGAAATTAAACTGCAATATTATTATCTATACGTGTGGCAATTTTGAAATAGCTCCCATTCATACCTTCCATGATATCCAACATCGAGCTCAAATTTCAATTGCGATTTTTCAGCAGTTGGTAGCACTGACATCATTTTCAAATATGGCCGTGAGATATTCAGGTATAGATCTTTACTCCTACCAATTTTTGTTTCGATTGCTCCAGCCGTTTAGGAGTTGATAGGGGGGGACACACACACACAGCCAGACAGACAGAAGGACAGACAGATAGACAGACAGACCGACAGACAGACACACATTTGCCCGATCTCATAAGTCTACTTTTTCCTCATTTTTGCAAAATGTGAAAAGTAGGCTAACAAGGGTTCGCCCAAGTATTGCAAATTATTGGAATCAGAGGGGCTTTATACAACGTACGGTATGTTGTATTAGTTACCTTCGTTATGTTTAACAACAATAATAATGATAATAATAGTAATACTAATAATAATAATAATAATAATAATAATAATAATAATATTAATAATAATAATAATAATAGGAGTAATAATAGTTTTAATGATGATGATTCAAAACGTTTATTTTATACCCAGGATTAAACGAAGAGCATATTTCTGGCGAAGATTGCAAGACAATGCAATGCATAAACAGAATAACTGTGATAAACATTGGAGCAATGGCAGTATGGTTTTCACAATGTAGATACTGTACCCGCTGGTATGTGGTCTGACGGGCATGAAACCTGGGTCTGTGAGGAGGAAGAATCAGATCCATGATTTTCCCAAGAACCGAACCATTGATCTCTGAGGGGGAACAACCACAGTGAACCCAAGGAACAATGATATAACAAGTAGTTCCGTGAAGAACTATACAGCCTATTTTCATATCATACTTACGTTAACTGCCACTACCAAAATACGAAATTTCAGTTTGATTGCTGTAATAGATTCATAGATATTGAGAACCGACTAAATATTTCGGATGGTCGCCATGTTGGATTTTATATATGTAGGTCCTAGAGATATGTACTGTTACATGAAGATTATTGCGAACGGGTAGCATTCAAACTTCAATCGCTTGATTAGGACACAAGAAGTAACAAGGAGATTTTAAAATTTCCCACAGCTGCCATCTTGTGGTTATGGAAACAATTGAAATAAATTAGATGCCAGTGGATTAACATACGTATAAGGATTTACTGTACCAAGTTTTACTGCATTCCGATGGTTAAATTGCGAGAAAAGTCCATGTGAATATTTATACTTCGCGTCGCCGCCATGTTGGAATTGTGATCACCAGGTTATTTAAAGTCCTATAGGTCAACTTAAGTTCATAGCCCCTATGAACATAAAAATTAGGTTTGATTGCTATAATAGATTCGTAGATATTCCGAGCCGTCTAAATATTTCGTGTGGTCGCCATGTTGGATTGTTAAATGTATAGACCATAGAGTCATGTACCATTAAAGGAAAATTATTGCGTTGGTTCATTATTCAATCTTTCACTTCGATCGCATGATTACGACACAAGAAATACAAACTTAATTTTAAAATTCGCACAGCCGCCATCTTGAGGTTATGTAAACAATTGAACTAAATTAGATACCAGTGCATTACAATGAGTATAAACATTTTCTGTACCAGATTTCATTGCGTTTGGAACATTAAATCGCGAGAAAGTTCTATTTAAATTTTCAAATTCGCTTGGTCACCATGTTCGTTTTGTAATTAACCGGTTTTTGAAAGTTTTATATATGAACTTCGACTAGTGCCCTTTATCTCCGTACAAAATTTCAGGGTGATACCGCTAACAGTTTCAGAGATATAGAATGCCGGTGAAATATTTAGCAGAGCCACCATCTTGTGTTTATGTAAACAATTGAACGAAATTAGATGTCGGTGCATTACAATGTGTATAAACATATACTGTACCAAGTTTTATTGCGTTTGGTTGGTTAAATCGCGAGAAACGTCTATTTAAAGGTCTCATATTCACGTGGCCGCCATGTTGGTTTAGTAGTTACTAATTTTTCAAATGTCACATAGGTGAACTTCTAGTCGTTCCCTTTATCACCGTAAAAAACTCCAGGGTGATATCTGGAATAGTTTCTGAGATATTGAAGTCTGGTGAAATATTTCGCACAGCCGCCATGTTGGATTGGTGAGAAGTAACAACATTTGAAGGGCACGGTCGGGGTCGTCCGGAATGGTGCTATGAACTTACCGAGTTTCATTGAAATCGCTCCAGCCGTTTATAATTTATTAGGGGACACTCACACACACGCCTCACACACACACACACACTCACACATACACACGCACACACACACGGACAAAAGGTGATCTCATAAGCCTATTTTTTCAAAATTGAAAATAGGCTTAAAATGGGATGTGATAATAAAAGCTTAATTCCACATCTGAGACGGGAATTTTAAGCAATAATAAGTTGGAATATTGTAAGATCTTGAAGCCAGTATTCTAACATTCGTGCAAAGCTACAGAAAACCGAGCCCAGTTGACAGGTGATTAAGTGGAGTTGAAAGTGGGAGGCGCAGACAGTCTCCAGTGAACTATTTCATGGCGTCACTGGGGTGGGAAGTCTGTGAATAATGACCAAGGGAACCCCCGTCGGACAAGGCAGAGAAGCAGAGAGGGGATGGTCATCGAGAGAAATTAATTAATTACTGGCAAATGAAGCATTCTAACGGGATGAAACTTACATCCAGATGCTTATATTCAGAGAAAGGTAATTTAGGTATGTCAAGACACCTAAATTAAAGCCTGTATGAGATTATAGGAAAATTCACAGGCAAACCGCGGCGGGGCATTGATTAGTCTCGTAGCAGGAGGGGATTCACCAGAGATAGCGTTACCAAGCCATGCAGGAAAAAAAAAAAATTAATTGAGTGAAGGAATCACCGGCATGCAAGTTGATCTGAAACCTCCATGGAAGGTCGATCAAGAATCACGCGTTACCTTGTCGGAAAACGTGATATATCAGAAAGGAGCCGCTCCCGAGATGAACGAGAACTATGTTTTGCCAGAATCCCTTATATGGAGGATGGAGCTGGGGAGATTCTTTGACTCAGCTCGTGGGACGACGTGCTGTCCATCGACAGGAAATAAGTGCGCGCATTACGCAAACACATTATAATCAGAGTCTTTGTGATAGACAATGAAAGATGCATTATGCAGTACATTTAAAGTATTTCGGCATAAATATTAGGAACAGTCTGCGGCAGACATATAATCAGGCAGTATACGCGAGTATTATTCAGTACAGCGTAGGGAAAGTTGCATTATGATTATGATGAACAATGAACTTATCTACAGGGATAGTTATGATTTTTAAAGTGTCAGATAATATAGTAACGAATACTACAGATCAAGGGAACCAGGAAAGTATCACAAGTATTTGTGATAAATACATAAGCAGCACACTAGAAGCTAGAAGATAGGAACAGTAGGAATTGGGAGATGAACGCAGCTACTCAAGATAGACTTTCAGAGGAGACAGGCGGAGGTCAGGATTTCGCCGCATCGCACATCTGAAATCACGTAGTAGTGGAAAGCCCAATAAGGCTTCGTGTGTGCAAATCAAATGTAAAGCTAGTGATAAAAAAGTGATAACCTAAAGTGTTTAAAATTGTGTGATCAAGAAAATGTATTATATTTTAAAGTGTAAAATGCATGTATTGCAAGATGTGGTCAACACGTTCAAACCATATTCGATGTTCTTTGTGAAAAGTGTTATGATGGGTTAGGAGACATCACAATGGTGGGCGATGTGTTGTACAGTTGGGCAAATCCAGCCAGAACGAAAAAGTGAGTACCATCCAAATAATGTTACTATGATTCTAGGGCTCACCATACAACATGTCGTTCCATCAAATACTAAGAATTCGCAGTATTTTGTATACGAGTTCAATTCCTCGTATCTTAGTGAATATATTGCTTTGAGAATGATAAACTTACGACACTTAATGCGTAAGATGTTGATAAAAGTAACTGTAATGTTAATTGATAACAATAATAATAATCAGAGGTCAATGACAATAATAAATGTAAAATTTGGCATATTGATGCTTTAGGATTGTGCTAGTTTGTCATGTCCGTTAAAAGAATACAGTGTTATTGTGAGGAATGAAAGAGAGAGAGAGAGAGAGATCAGGGAGATAAAGAGATTTTTCAGTGTAATTGAGATATTAAATAACGTTAATTGCTACATTATTGTGTTTGAAAGCCATTAAGGCAGATCATATAATTGCCAGTAAAATGATACATTCTTTATTTAGAGCTAATGTAAAGCCTTGCTATAATAATTGAATTAAGGGCGGATATGAGTGCATTATGGATTGCGTCGTCTAACAGAAATGTTATTTTAGCCGCAATATGCGTGCATGTCTAACGTAGAATCCTGAGATTGCAGGGACTATCCAGATAGTTCGCGCGTTGATAAATCAAGTAGGCCAATCTTCGAATCAACGACGTGATTGTATAGCCTGAGAGCATACATATTATAGCAACAGAGTTGGGCCAGATAGCATCTGTAACCCACTGTTAGCATATTCTTCGCTACCAGGGTTAACTGTGACCCCTGTGTAAGCCATTATAATAATTGATCTACCTGTGGAGGTAAGACAATTTCTTCGAGTGATTTCCTTAATATATTCGTACCCGTACAGCGAGATAACAGTTTGAAACTCGACTGGTACGCGTTCAGAGCCACTGATTGCATCTTAAAACGGCGACACTACTGAAAATCCACCCCTTGCTAAGAATATTAATTGAGAGCCGAATTGAGCCAATTAAATACCCTAAGTGTAGGTGTTAAATGGTTAGATCGACTCCGTTCATAATGACACATCCAATCATTACCCCCTGAAAGAGCTGCACGGAGAGTGAAAGCATATGGCAAGTTTGTTGACAAGTTGAATATCGGTCAGGGATGCCAGCACTAGGGTGTACACCGCAGTAGCCATGTTGGAGGGGTGGACCTTAGCGACCCTATTGTGTACACAGCGAGGGAGCTAATTGACCGTATCCCTTTACCTTTTTAAGTTTGTACTGGAACACTGGAAAAATCTCGTCATCTCCGGAAATAATTGAAAAGTGCTTGATATTATTGTGTTAAAGGAATTATATGCATCATATCCATGGGGATAGGATGTTGGATCATAGAAATCGGATAATATTTGGCCAAGTTGATGTCTGATGACATCGTAACTGCACAAAATAATCAGATGCAATTATAAAGAGTAAATTACCCAGTTAATGATAATTTACTCAGACGGGTAGCGTTATTGCACTATATGGCACACTTGTAACGAATGTAACGATATGACCAAACCTAAAGATTGTTGTATGGTGAAGCTAAAATCAGTAATTATGTATATTTTGGAGGGGAAGATTACTCATTACAGCGTTTGAAATCTATGGGAAAAGGAAACGATGGTGCACAAAAACGACATAATATTAAACAAAAACAAATGTTATGAGATCAATAATGTTGAAGTTAAAAGGTTCCGATTCTGAACGGACAAAAATATTTGGATCTGTAATGATTACATATAATGATTATTCAGTTATAATTTGTGTTTTATAGTTGTTTTGTGTTATGTTAAATTAAGATTAAACGCCCTATACCGACAATGTTAAATTTTCTACATTTGTGACCCATTATCTCAGGAACTATTCAAGATAGAAAGCTGTAATTTTCATCAGTTTTACATACAACCTGTGACAGTTTACTGATCAAGAATCAAGCAGATCAGATGATTAGGAAAAAAACTGTATTTTTTAAAATAGTTATTATTTTTTAAGAAAATATTTACATATTTATCGTCATAAAATGAGTTATACCTGTGAAATACAGCTGAGTGTAGATCCACATATGCAGTACATTTTAATGAATAATATATGTCAAAATTATATTTCTGTTGTGTCTCATTTCTGAGAAAAAGGGACAAATGTGTGAGAAAAAAAATAAACTGAGAAAAGCAGAGTTAAAGTTTCATGATGTCAACATTCCTATTGTTTGTTGATGACCTACTGTTAAAAGCATCCTGCTTCATAGTCTGAGCCTTCTTCTTCATCCCTGATACCTAATTTCTTCCTTCTTCTCTTCTTTCTTGCCACCTTAGTCATTTGTTCAGCCGCAATTTCAGCTTTGCGCACTCGTAATTTGTCAAGGTGCAACGGGGCTCTTTCAGTGTTACGTCCTATCTTCACTCCCAGCTTATGGAGGACCTTGATCCTACCCTTATTGCCATCATTGAAGGTGATTACGGCATCTGATACACCCAGCGTCAAAGTTTTTATGCCAACAAAGTCATTTTTTGGTATTCGAGACCAGATAATATTGTTGAATGCCTCGTTGACATTCTGTGTCCGCCCATGAAGACACTTTTTTCGTAAGTTAGGGTGTGCTAAGTCTCTGAAAACTGGTTTCACTGCCTCCATTACTGCCTCAGGAATGGAGTGTTTATGCTGGAACTCATTCAATGTGCCAGCTGTCTGTGCTCTTATGTACCTATGGAAGTAGGTTGCCCACACAGCCCTTCTCATTGATTCCAAATCATGGGTATTTACTCTGATAGCTTTTCCATAGTACTCCTGGAATTCATCTATGACCTTATCGGTAAGCCGACCAGCATTTTTTATGCTTTTGCCATCAGATAATTTCGTGTCGCGCAGTTTGCTTTTCAGTTGAAGAAGTCGTGCTCCCATTCTCTTCTTAACGTGGCCTACACACTCCAACTTTGTGATAGGTTCATCATAAGGGTTACTATTCAAGACAGCAGGACAATCCACAAAGAAATAATCCAAACCAAAGCCTTCTAGATCGAATAATATTCTGTAGATGAACAATTTTCCAGTGTGATGCCCTGAGGCCATATTTGCAGTCATGTCACATAATTTTAAAAACTCTGTATAAAATATTTATAATTAGATTTTATGATAAATAGTATACCAAAATATTCATAAAAGTCCAAATAATTATATAAAGCATTTTTTTCCAATATTTTGAAAATGTGGCCTCTGATCTCACCTTAAGTGATGTGAAGGACACAATGAACATTCGTCAATGTCAAAAAGGGTAGGAGATTTAGGAAGTATAGGATATATTGGGGTGCGGAAGAGCGCCAACCATATGAAAAGGGACTCACAAGAAATGTTGCAGCATGCCTGGAGAGACCAGTGCATTTGAGTGGATATAATCCCTGTATTACTGTAATACAGCTGCGGAGTGCAGATGCAACATGCTAGGGTTTGTCTTATTGTTTCGAATTGTCATCTGCGCACTCCAGATATTTTGATCTATGTTGTGGAAGTGTAAATGTAACTATAGTTTTTGTGTTTTCTTTGTGTTTGCCATGATTTAATATTATTAAATTATATATTTAGGAATTTGTTGTTTCTTTCAAGTAGAGTAGTTACCTGACAGACTCAAATCCTGAACATGTGATCGTATAGTGGGATGAACGCCCTATGCCTCGAAAGACCGTGACTAGCTGGGATACAAACTCATGTTCCATATAATGACGCAAGGGTACAATACGAAGAGCAAGTCTTCTCCAGGGCTAATTGCTTAGCACGCTAGGATTTGGCTCGAAACGTCCCGGGTTTGATTCCCGGCCGGGCCAAGGGGATTCTAATCTCATGAGTCCAATTACCCTGGCTCGGGGAAAATGTCATGAAAAACAGAAATACAGAAAATAGAGTACCGGTAAAAACAAAAACAAAAAGGCAGGAAACACAAAAATTAAGGATCGGGCTCTATTCCTTAGACAATAATAGAACAGTTACAAAGTTACCCGGAGCAATGAGGTAACTTAACAACAAGTATAAGTTATCATTTTTTCCGTTGAGATTCAAATCTCGATTAAATATTTTTCTCTTATGGTTAAGCGAAGGAAGTAACTTAGACTTAACTTTCTAGACAACTTTTTAATTATTCATTTGATTGAAAGTCTGAAAACTGAAAAAGCAATTTCCACTGTATATTTAAAGGTATAAAGTAACTAGTAGTCTTCCTGGTGCAATGGATGGCAGAACAGTATGTATATATTGATTTTCATATCATAAAGGCGACTTATGAGACCTTTGCGTTCTGTGTTTATGGGATTAGCAGATAAAGAACTGCAAGTTTCTCTCTAAATTGAAAGAATCCAGATATCTTTTATGAATTTATGATCTAGTTGACTACCTTCTGGCTGTCAGCCAGAGGAGAAATAAGGGCAATGTCATCATTCCTTTACTATTTCTTTCGCATTCTCCACGAACTGAGTCTTAAATTTCTAATGGAGTATTTTTCTATTCTATCTAACTTTACTGCTTAACAATTTTCGAGCAATGATTTGCCTTTGATTCCCTATCCACACTGTAGCTGTGAGAGAACTCCATTCCACTACTTTCAGAAATAGGCCTATAATATAAAGTAGTTTAAACCTCTAGTTCTTTTAAAACTGACACAGTTGTAGAGAGTTGATTAATTTGTTTTCAACATGCCAAAAAATTTGTAAGTTCCATCAAACAGGTAAATTTTAAAACACATTATACAGTGCTGTATAGGGTGAGTAATTAAGAACGTGCCAATACCACGTGGTCCGTTCAAGATATTCATTCATATTCTGTTTTCATTGTGATTTCTGACATACTAATAAAAGCTCGTAGAATAAGGTACAGTGATTTCACGTAGCAGTGTTAATTTCTCAGTAACTGCTACCAACTTGCAATTAGAATATAACTATACTATTTCTAGCCACCTACATAACAATTCTTAGTGGACCTATACTAATTTGTTGTTGTTGCTTATTTTCCGGGATGCGACATCGTGGTCATATATTCCGGTGTATTTGGGTGTGTGTAGGTGTGTGGAATTTGTATGATAACCTGTGTTAAAGTGGTGGCTGTAGTGCTGTGTGTATTTCTAAATTAGGGTTATGATTTTGAAGCCGGTCGTGGTCTTAAGTTAGGAACCATCCCAGAATACCACTTCCAGGATGGCTGAGGAGGGAATCGAACACTTATCTTTTTAGCTTTGTCTCACGAGGCCAAGTGTAACCCTTTCCAGGCCTTACACCAGAATTAAAATATCTTGGCAGAGCCAGGAATCAAACCCATATCTCCGGGGTGACAGCCAGACACGCTACCCGATACACCACAAGGTGATCCTTAGTATTAGACAAACTCATGAGTGTAATTATTTTGAAAATCAGACTACTTATTATGAAGAATGCACAATTTTTCAGTCACAAGATACAGCTGCAACCATGCTTAAAATGACGAAAATTTTCTTCTGAAATTTATGACTAAGAACTTACTCAGGATAAAAATAAACTGCAAGTGTAATAAATTGTCGTTGTACATTTTCGAGTAAATTGTCATGATAAAAAGTAAAATGTCAGGTTATGTTCATGAATATATATTCTGAAATGAGGTGAAACCTTCAAAAGAATTAGGCATAATTTGATCGACACAATTTTCAATCCTGGACCCTGTATTCAATTCCACATCAACATTGACAAGGAGGTTACTATACCAGGTGAATCAGCTTCCACTAATAATATTGTTTTATGCAGCCCAACTAGCGTTGTTATCAGGAAGGTTGATATTTCTCTGCTTGCATCCTGTATGGTACTAATACACTGATGCATATCCCGCAAACGATACTGAACACTATTACTTTTACCTCGATGTGACTACAGACTAACACGAGGGAAAAATTTGTGTTCAGTATCGTTTGTAGGATATAGTCGCCTCAGTAGTTAAGGAAATGTATGTTTTGAATATTGCGTAATCGCGAGGACATATTGCATCATCATGACGTCATCTGATAGCTATGCGGATGTGAGCACGTGCACGTGCACATGTTAGCGTGGGAAGAGGTTGACCTTTAACTGCTTGAAGCAGATAACCTTTGGGTAACCGCTTGAAGCAGATAACCTTTGACTTATTTATGTGATAGAGATAAAAATTAATGGGTGTTGATGTCATCTGATACCCATGCAAGTGAGCAGCTGTGCGAGCGATCACGTGATATGTCTGCAGTGTTCGTGTGAGACGTGGTTGACGCTTTTGTAAGAGAGCGGAACTTTTAAATGATTATTTATAGATGAGTTTTTTTTAATATTTATTAAAAAGCAAAAAAAAAAAACTAATAGGTCATTCGCTTTTTAGTATCTCGCTAACCAATAATGCGAGTTAAACATATGGGGTGTTGTAGGACTCGTAGTGAATTCTCCTTTTGTATGAACGAGGTATGACAAACCCCAAAATAAAAACTAGCCTTACCCGCGGAGAAATAGTATTTTTTTGTATGTATGCACGCCGGTGGCTTTTGTCAAAAGGGCCTAACTACACTTTTGTTAATATTTTCTGAACCCCTGATGGGATTTTGCCATAGGCAGTATCCTAGCACTTGGGGTGATGCCTCGTTTTTAAATGTGTGATTCATTTTTTTTTATCAAAAGGGCCTAACTACTCTTTTGTTAATATCTCGCGAACCAATCATGCTAGGGACTTGTATGAGGGGCCCTAGCACTTGGGGCTACGTCCCCCCTTTGGGGGTGAAACTACCCCCCAAAATTGAAAACTCAATATCTTGGAAACTAAGAATCTTAAATTTGGCGTGATAGCTCTAAAAATAGGTGATGACATAGGCCTTTAGGTGGATTGGTCATTTCACCCCTAAAACAGTAAATAGTGATGTTGTAAAAAAACGTGTTAAACACCTTAAAATGATAAATGAAACAAAGATCTTTTGTTTTTGATGAAAAATAGCAGGGGGGGGGTGAAAACTACCACTAAATTGAAAAATCGATACCTTGGAAACTAAGAACCGTAAAATTAGGTGTAATAGCTTAAAAAATTTGTTGTGATATAGGCTTTTATCTGGATAGATGATTTCACCCCTAAAACAGAAAATAGTGATTTTACACTGGGGGAAAAAGGTGTTAAAAGGGTAAAAATGATAATTGAACCTATGATCTTTTGTTTTTGATGAAAAATAGCAGGGGGTGAAAACTACCCCTAAATTGAAAAATCGATACCTTGGAAACTATGAACCGTAAAATTAGGTGTAATAGCTTAAAAAATTTGTTGTGATATAGGCTTTTATCTGGATAGATGATTTCACCCCTAAAACAGTAAATAGTGATTTTACACTGGGGAAAAAGATGTTAAAAGGGTAAAAATGATAATTGAACCTATGATCTTTTGTTTTTGATGAAAAATAGCAGGGGGTGAAAACTACCCCTAAATTGAAAAATCGATACGGTACCTTGCAAACTAAGTACCCTAAAATTATGTGTTATAGTTGAAAAATAGGTGATGACATACGCTTTTACCTCGATAGATTATTTCACTCTTAAAACAGGGAATAGTAATGTTACAGGAGAAAAAGGTATTAAACACTTAAAAGCATAAGAGTTTTGTGAAACCATGCTTTAATGAATGAGTTGTATCGAGGATGACAGCTTGCTAATTATTATTATTATTATTATTAGGTAATTATGGATTAATGTGTTTATTGCTAACGAATAAGGCTACAGAGTTTTAACAGTTGTTGTACAAATCAGGATGGCCAACCCGTTGCCATGCCCCATGAATTTACCCAAAAGAGCCAAAACGTTAAGGTTATCGACCTGAGATTTTATAAAACTAATTATCAGAGAGGGTGTTGTTTTGGACTGACAATGGCTAACCCCTTCCCATGATTCATGAATTGACCCAAAACATTTTACCTGACAAGACTGAGTGTACCCTGTTGCAGCCTTTAGAAAATTGAACCTGGAGCTCTTGGTGACAGTTGAGTTATATGAATGATGCTTTTTGAACAAACACACACTTGCATACGATCGTTGGGTTGAATCTGCACAGAGCCACTGTCTTTGTTTATGTAATGATTCTTGGTGATAAGAACACGGAGCTCTTGCCAGCAAGTTTCATATTACTCGTCTGCTTGATAGTGGACGTGCTTCGCACCGTTTTAATTTACATGACTAGATAGTTGTTAGGTAAGGCTTGACAAGGCTCAATGAACCTTATTGCAACCTTAAAATGAAAATGAATTTTTTGGTATAGTCGGAGTTGGAAGCCAAGTCCTTAGGGTAGACAACCAAGTATGTTAAACACTACACTGTGAGATGGTCAACTGATAATGTAACAGAACATACAGTATAGAAAAGTTTTCTGTGGTTTAACGAATTGACTAAGAGCCATACCATGAGAGGTATAGGTAATTGAAATTGAATCCTTAGCTGTTGACCCTACTACATGTAAGCTATAGCAATGCCTGCCTATAGGCTATCATGTTAGAAAAATAAATGTATGGGTTGTTTTAAATGGAGAATGCTTGTGTTTACTGTGAAACACAAATCTGAATTTAAAAATAGTTTTTGTCCTACATGATATTTGAAATCATTTTTATTTATACTTTAGACAAACGCTAACATAGTTGTAATCCAGAAGCCATGGCTGCCTCCTTTCCAATCCTACACCGTACACTGAAGTTAAAATTAGTAATGATCACGTTACAGACAGCCAGTTTCAAAGCCATGAGAAATAAGTGAACAAAGTATAAAATTCTTGACCCAGTCGGGAATTCAACATGGCGTTGTTTCAAACAAAAGACAAGCGTTCTATAAACTTAATCGCCAAGCTGTCCTATCGACCCCTAATTGTTTGGCTGATGGTGAAATTAAAATTAAATGTAAAATATAACTAAAACTAACTACACACTTATAACTAGGAAAAAGAAATGTAAGACAAAAGGATAACAGGACAAATAAAGGACAGAAGGAATAAAAAATTGCCCCTCATCCCTCAAGAATGTGGATTGATGGACTTGAAAGGAAGGAGAGCCGTAAAAGTTAGATATGAAAGTATAAGAGGAGAGGGTCCCGCTCCAGTGGTAATCGATACAAAGGAGGAAAACTGGACCCAGCTCAGGAATCCCTTGTGGTCGCCAACTTCCAAACTGATCAGCCGTAAGCCCCTGAGGGTGTAGCCATATCCAGGGTGCACCACAAGTGGTGGGGCTACATACACCCTACCTTTAGTGTGGCTTCAGCAAAAGGCAGGAAATAACATAAAAATAAAAAGAAGCCTGCCTCCTCACACAAGGAGGGTATCAGATAAAAAATAAACAAGGGTCAATTACGTCAGAAAATAAAGAGACTCTCTAAGCCTTGGATAGCCTAATAATGTCGGAGTCGGTAGAGAACAAGTGTTGACCAAGTGTGGTCGACAGGAAAGAAGATAGACAGGAGCCTAGCACAAGTCAGTGGAAGCAATGACGGACTCAGCTGGGGCTCCATGGTCGTCAACCTACATTCCACTAGATGTAAGTAAGACAGAAACAAATTATTTCCATTTCCAAACAGTTGGGGTGAGGTGAGGTGAGATTTCTAAACGTCAAACTCATGTGGTTTTTCCACTTGTACTCCAGGTAAATGCCATGTTTGCCCACAGACAAGTGCAAAGAAAATCAAAACATGTTGTGTTTTGATCAATTCCTTACCTACATGACATGTACTTGAAATAACAAGTAATGAGCATTCTATGTTAACAATAGTGAGACGGTTGCAAACTGCCAATGCTTAGAGCTCATTAGCGGCTTCTATGGGAGGCATGGAGTACACTTACTTGAATAACTAACAAGAGGAGTGTTCGACTTTCCCACAACACACATCCTGATAGTAAATATAATTGACTATGCACTTAAGTCCATAACCAGCTCCTTACCATTCCTACCCTTCATAGTCGAAGCACACATTAATACAGCCATCACAGTAACGGAGGTTATTTGTAAAATATCTTAATATCTGAGATTTATCTTGAAATTGACCAGAATTTTTTAAAATCCACTAAATTTACCGCAAATTTAGCAAATTCCACCAAATTTCAGCAAAATCCAACAAATGACTACCAGATTTATTGAAATGCCATTGAATTATTAAAGAATGGTTGAAACTACCTCAAATGTGTATAAAATTACCCGAATATTGATGAAAATTCACTAAATTCTACCAAATGTAGCCAAGAGGTCTACAAACCTTGAAATTTAACCAATTTTTTAAGCCATTCACAACATATACTCGAAAATTCCATAATATTCCCTTTACTTGTATGCTTTTTAGTTGTTGTTTCGTTTCCCACACTCCCTGCAGACAAATACCTGAACGTGACTTTCTCCTAGACTAGGAGCTCCACATTCGACATGATAGCTTAGTTTCATCTCCCATAAACTCGTCTCTGAGATGGGTGCCAGAAAAGACATCCAACGGTAAAAACCACACCCTCACATAGACTTTCATAACTTCTTACAATGAGGTTCATAACAATTACTACATTAAATGATTTAGCGGCTTCCTTTTCACAATTCCTGTCTATACTTTTCTCTTGAAGGCTGCAAGATGCTTGCAAGTTTCCTAAAATGCAATTAAATTTAATAAATACCTTAAGATGGTTTGATTTGTTTAGGGATATGGTGTTAATACTATTTTTTTAGGTCTTGACTGGCTTTGCAATAAGAATTGACTAAACAAACATGAGTTACCTATCAGGGAAACATTTTGGCCACTATGTTGGTTATTGACCCGTGAGTGTAGCTGTTTATCATTTTTTGAAATCATATAAAACAGAGGCTCAAACCTATAGACGAACCGTGTGACCATGTTTGTTAAACAAGACATTATACCAGAGACAATTAGGATACTTATGTAGAGTTTACCAAAAATAACGTTGTGTAACAGTAAATGCTAGTCAACAAACAGTTATACAGTACTAAACAAGTAGTTCCGTGAAGAACTAAATACCCTATTTTCATATATCCTACTAATATGAATTGCCTCTATCTACATACAAATTGTCAGTTTGATTGCTGTAATAGATTCGTAGATATTGAGAACCGTCTAAATATTCTGGATGGTCACCATGTTGGATTTTTATATTATAGGCCTAAGATTTATGTACTATTACATGAAGATTATTGTGTAGGTGTTTTATTCAAACTTGGTGGTCCCATTAATGGTATTCCTACAATAAATGATATTCAAGTTGTCGTTCTATGACGTGAAAATATTTAATATATGATATTTGTTAACAGGATATGCCACTGGAATTATTTTACAAGTAGTTATTTTAATGACCAACTGAGTTCACTGTTAAGAAGGGAGAGCTCTATGTGGAATGTAGGATAACATGTTACATATTATACGTGATATGTCACAACTGTAATGCTTGTGATTTTTTAAGATGCCTTTATACCTATATTAATCACCCAGTTTACAAGACTGATAACTGTAATGCTACGTAAAAATCAAAACAAATCGAAAATGTGCATTGAAAAACCAAAAAGTGGTTGAGGAAATATACAGTCAACATGCAAAAATAACAAGAAATATATAC
Source organism: Meconema thalassinum (assembly GCA_946902985.2). Lineage (NCBI taxonomy): Eukaryota > Metazoa > Arthropoda > Insecta > Orthoptera > Tettigoniidae > Meconema > Meconema thalassinum. The sequence goes on along the minus strand of OX336390.1, from coordinate 263,126,176 downwards.
AAACTGTGTTAATTAATTAAATTCAAATATATATATATTTTTTACAATAGGTATACACACACAGAATACAGCTCTTTTATGTTCACGTTTGCTTGTTATAGTTTTTAAATAAAACACTTGCTGAACATTACTTTAGGGGATGGGGGTGTTGCTACGTTGACCAATTACACTATAATACCAGCTTTACGAAGTTCATCTTCTATTTTTAACAGCTCTTCTTCATAACCAATATGACCAGCCTGTTTACAGGCATGCAAGAGCTGTAGACGTTCTACTAATATATTAGGATCGTTCCATTTGGTATTTTTTATGAATGGTTTTAAATACTCAGGAAGCAGTTCATCATTTTCACCATCATCATCATTATAATCATCTTCATAATGATCATCATCATCGTCGTCATCTTTACCATCACAATTTCCACCTGTGTCCACAATCTGTTCAATGGTTTGAGTTGCCTTTGATAGTGTTGAAAGCTTCTTTTTAGATGTGATAGAGTGCTTTAACATTGTTAAGTTATTATTATCATCACCATCACCATCCTTTTCACCTTCCCCAACCAACTTCTTGATGGGGTATGTTGTCTCTGACAGGGTTGAGGGCTTTTGAGATGTGGGTGTGTGTCTGATCATGGGTTTTACAGGAGGTGTTAAAGGTTTCTCATTAAACAACTTGCTAACAGCATGAGTGCGTTGTAGTGTATTAGACCTTAGGTTAATATTATCTTGATCAGCACTATTTTTTTCTTGGACTTGGTTCTTTGCTTCGGTTTGAGTTTTCCTTACATTTACACTAGCATGATTAGTAAGTTTACAATCATGATTGTTTGAAGAAAGTATGTCCAATTCTTTTGTCTTAAGCATTCCTCGACACTGTTTCGATCGTTGCTTTGAACAGCGCCAAATAACAGTTCCATTTTTATTGCTTCGTTTCACAATATATGAATACCCTTTATAGTATGCATAAGGCTTACCATACCTAGTCACTGATACTTCCATATCAACTGTCAAGCATAAACTAATTTCTAGTAAAGACAACTTGGTAATAACAATAATAGATTAATGTGGGAGCATATATAGATGCAAAAAGTGGGAGAAAAAGTGGGGGTAAAAAGTGTCAGCAAAAGTGTGAGCAAATTTGGGAGCAAAAACTGTGAGCAAAAAGTGGGAAGCAAAAAGCGGGAGCATATATGGGATGAAATGTGGGAGCAAAGCAAATATAAAAAGAGGGAGCAAATATGCTAACAAATATGTCAACAAATATGCCGGCAAAAGTCAATACACAAGTCAAGATAGTTGAAAGTGCAAAGAAAATATGGAACCAAATATGAGAGCAAAAGTGGTGTTTTTCTAAAACAATTAAACATAACAAACTTAGCCATAACCTAACCTAACCTAACCTACCATAACCTCATCTAACCTAACTTCACCTAACCTAACCTAACCTACCCTAACCTCGCCTAACCTAACCTAACTTCACCTATCCTAACATATCCTAACCTCACCTAACCTAACCTCACCTAACCTAACCTAACGTAACCCAACTTCACCTAACCCAACTTCACCTAACCTAACCTAACTTTACCTAACCTAACTTGACCCAACTTTACCTAACCTAACCTAAACTATCATAACTTCACCTAACCTAACTTTACCTAACCTAGCTTCACCTAACCTAACCTTTCAACTCTCAGATCAAAATTAAATTCTGGGCATAGTTGAGTTGGAACCCAAGACCTCAGGGATAAGACCAAAGTCTACTAACCACTACACCGCGAGATCGGCAAATTATCACGCAACACAACACAAAAATAAAAGTATCCTGTAGTGTAACTCATTGGCTGACAACCATAGTTGGGAATCCAAACCCAAGACCTTAGGACTTTTGTTTTGAACATTATCAGAAATATTATTCGATTTACATTTTGCTGCTGCTTATAATTAATACACTTTTTAATTATAAACTAATTTTTTTGAGTACCTACACTTTTAAGAAATCTTATTATTTAAATCTCTATGTCACCCCAACACAAACATTAGGAATAATTTATGCTATACTAGCCAAACTTTTTTAATATTATATATTCCTATTAACAAATAACTGTTAAAGGTACTTGTGTACAAGAGTTGGCATTAATATGGGAGCAAAAAGTGGGAGCAAAAAAGCGGGAGCAAATGTGGGAGCCAATATGGGAGCAAAAGTGGGAGCAAAAGTGGGAGCAAATTTGGGAGCAAAAGTGGGGGCCAGACAGCCTATTGCACATAGCCTTTCACTGAGCGGCAAAGTTCTTCCCATGTGCAATTCACTGCGAATGCTGGGAATACACATTTCCAGCAATTTGAAGTGGAATGTACACGTTGAAGAATCTAGGTGTAAGGCATTTAGAATTCTAGGATTTGCAAGACGTAATCTTCTGGGATTCAGAAGCCGTGCACTCCGAGCGGTGTATCTCTCCACGATACGGCCCATTCTTCTGTACGGACTTCCTGCCTGGCATCCCACTACCGAGGAAAACATGAGGAAGTTAAGTGCAGTCCATCGTCGAGCAGAGCGACTCATTTACCGTCAGGGTAACAAAGTTTTGACAAAACCATTAACATCCATCAATGACATATGTAGCCAAATAGATCTCACCTTTCTCCGAAAATCTCTAGCTGGCACCATTATACTGTACCCATTTCACCGCCTTCAGCTGTCATATCGTTCAGTCCGTAGAGCACAGGGTGTCACACTTGTTCCTCCATTCGCTAGGACAACAGATTATCAATCTGGATTCTACAATCGCTCTGCTCGAATTTGGAATGACCTGCCTCGTGAAATAAAAGACCTTCCTCCACGACAATTTTGCCGCAAAGTGAAGGCTCTAAAGGGATTAAAACCCCATGTAAATTGAATTATATACTGTATAATGTAACTTTGTGAGTGATTGGGAGTGGGCGCGTGCATGTATATATGTATGTATGTATGTATGTGTGTATGCGTGTGTGAGCGTGTATATGTGTGTGTGCATGCCTGTGTCTTCCCTTTTATTTATGAATTGTATGATATAGACGTCATGTACAGCAGATTATGTGTATATAGCAAATGTAAAGGTGTAAATTGAATAATGTAACATTTGAGATTTGTTTAGATTTAATGAACGGAGATGGAGACACTGATGTGTATGTGGGGCTTGCCCTTTCTCTATCTGCCGTCCATAAATTGTAGGCACAATTTTTGGTAAATAAATAATAATAATAATAATAATAATAATAATATGGGAGCAAATGTGTGAGCAAATCAGCTCACCTCGGATATCACCAGTGAGTGCTCATATCCACCGCTAGGTAGCGGATCACACTTTGCGTGTTGTATGTAACTATCTTACAAAGTTTGACTGCATGCAAAACGTGCTTGTATAAGCAGTGCATAAAATTTTAATATACAATTACCACTAAGTGTTCAGAACTAACATGTATAGCCATTTCTAGGGTATATATAGCATCCTTAGCAAGAAAGACTGACTAAACCAGGAGTGTAAGGCCTTGCCATATGCAGTAAGCACCTGTTGGCAGAAAATGTTTCCTAATGATAACGGACTTAATGAATATCGAACGTCTTTTGAGTGTCGTCAGTACAAGTGGAAAAACCACATGAGTTGGACGTTTAGAAAACTCACCTCACCTCACCCCAACTGTTTGGAAATGGAAATAATTTGTTTTTGTCTTACTTAGGGGCTTGGAAATCATGGTCATCCATCCCATGTACTGTACTTAGAGAAAATAATAAGGGGTCGTGTACACTATTATTAGCTGAGTATCTAATACAATTTTGCATACCCCTAGGACCAGTATCGCATTATAAAGGCATGCCATGTGTTACCGTCCTTAAAGCCAGTGATTTAAAACAAAAGAGGCCTTTATTTTCCACCACCCCCAAACATGGGCTTACATCTAGTGGAATGTAGGTTGACGACCGTGGAGCCCCAGCTGAGTCCATCATTGCTTCCACTGACTTGTGCTCTTGTCTATCTTCTTTCCTGTCGACCACACCTGGTCAACACTTGTTCTCTACCGACTCCCACATTATTAGGCTATACAAGGCTTAGGGAGTCTCTTTATTTTCTGACTTAATTGACCCTTGTTTATTTTTTTCTGATACCCTCCTTGTGTGAGGAGGCAGCCTTCTTTCTATTTTTGTGTTATTTCCTGCCTTTTGCTGAAGCCACACTAAAGGTAGGGTTATGTAGCCCCACCACTTGTGGTGCACCCTGGATATGGCTACACCCTCAGGGGCTTAGGCTGATCAGTTTGGAAGTTGAGCTGCGTCCAGTTTTCCTCCTTTTTTATCGATTACCGCTGGAGCGGGACCCTCTCCTCTTATACTTTCATATCTACCTTTTATGGCTCTCCTTCCTTTCAAGTCCATCAATCCACATTCTTGAGGGTTGAGGGGCATTTTTTTATGCCTTCTGTCCTTTATTTGTCCTGTTATCCTTTTGTCTTACATTTCTTTTTTTCTAGTTATAAGTGTGTAGTTAGTTTTAATTATAGTTTACATTTAATTTTATTTTCACCATCAGCCAAACAATTAGGGGTCGATAGGACAGCTTGGTGGTTAAGTTTATAGAACGCTTGTCTTTTGTTTGAAACAACACCATGTTGAATTCCAGACTGGGTCAAGAATTTTATACTTTGTTCACTTATTTCTCATGGCTTTGAAACAGGCTGTCTGTAACGTGATCATTATTAATTTTAACTTCAGTGTACGGTGTAGGATTGGAAAGGAGGCAGCCATGGCTTCTGGATTACAACTATGTTAGCGTTTGTCTGAAGTATAAATAATAAAAGGGGTTCAAACATCATGTAGGACATAAACTATTTTTAAATTCAGATTTGTGTTTCACAGTAAACACAATCATTCTCGTTTAAAACAACCCATAAATTTCTTTTTCTAACATGATTGCTTATAGGCGGGCATTGCTATAGCTTACAAGTAGTAGAGTCAACAGCTAAGGATTCAATTTCAATTACCTATACCTCTCATGGTATGGCTCTTAGTCAATTCGTTAAACTACAGAAAACATTTCATTATGTCCTGTTACATTATCATTTGACCATCTCACAGTGTAGTGTTTATCATACTTGGTTGTCTACCCTAAGGACTTGGCTTCCAACTCCGACTATACCAAAAAATTCATTTTCATTTTAAGGTTGCAATAAGGTTCATTGAGCCTTGTCAAGCCTTACCTAACAACTATCTAGTCATGTAAATTAACGCGGTGCGAAGCATGTCCACTATCAAGCAGACGAGTAATATGAAACTTGCCGGCAAGAGCTCCGTGTTCTTATCACCAAGAATCATTACATAAACAAAGCCAGTGGCTCTGTGCAGATTCAACCCAACGATCGTATGCAAGTGTGTGTTTGTTCAAAAAGCATCATTCATATAACTCAACTGTCACCACAGAGCTCCAGGTTCAATTTTCTAAAGGCTGCAACAGGGTACACTCAGTCTTGTCTGGTAAAATGTTTTGGGTCAATTCATGAATCATGGGAAGGGGTTAGCCATTGTCAGTCCAAAACAACACCCTCTCTGATAATTAGTTTTATAAAATCTCAGGTCGATAACCTTAACGTTTTGGCTCTTTTGGGTAAATTCATGGGGCATGGCAACGGGTTGGCCATCCTGATTTGTACAACAACTGATAAAACACTGTAGTCTTATTAGTTAGCAATAAACACATTAATCCATAATTACCTAATAATAATAATAATAATAATTAGCAAGCTGTCATCCTCGATACAACTCATTCATTAAAGCATGGTTTCACAAAACTCTTATGCTTTTAAGTGTTTAATACATTTTTCTCCTGTAACATTACTATTCCCTGTTTTAAGAGTGAAATAATCTATCGAGGTAAAAGCGTATGTCATCACCTATTTTTCAACTATAACACATAATTTTAGGGTACTTAGTTTGCAAGGTACCGTATCGATTTTTCAATTTAGGGGTAGTTTTCACCCCCCCTGCTATTTTTCATCAAAAACAAAAGATCATAGGTTCAATTATCATTTTTACCCTTTTAACATCTTTTTCCCCAGTGTAAAATCACTATTTACTGTTTTAGGGGTGAAATCATCTATCCAGATAAAAGCCTATGTCACAACCAATTTTTTAAGCTATTACACCTAATTTTACGGTTCTTAGTTTCCAAGGTATCGATTTTTCAATTTAGGGGTAGTTTTCACCCCCTGCTATTTTTCATCAAAAACAAAAGATCATAGGCTCAATTATCATTTTTACCCTTTTAACACCTTTTTCCCCCAGTGTAAAATCACTATTTACTGTTTTAGGGGTGAAATCATCTATCCAGATAAAAGCCTATGTCACAACCAATTTTTTAAGCTATTACACCTAATTTTACGGTTCTTAGTTTCCAAGGTATCGATTTTTCAATTTAGGGGTAGTTTTCACCCCCTGCTATTTTTCATCAAAAACAAAAGATCATAGGCTCAATTATCATTTTTACCCTTTTAACACCTTTTTCCCCCAGTGTAAAATCACTATTTACTGTTTTAGGGGTGAAATCATCTATCCAGATAAAAGCCTAAGTCACAACCAATTTTTTAAGCTATTACACCTAATTTTACGGTTCTTAGTTTCCAAGGTATCGATTTTTCAATTTAGGGGTAGTTTTCACCCCCCTGCTATTTTTCATCAAAAAACAAAAGATCATAGGTTCAATTATCATTTTTACCCTTTTAACACCTTTTTCCCAAGTGTAAAATCACTATTTACTGTTTTAGGGGTGAAATCATCTATCCAGATAAAAGCCTATGTCACAACCAATTTTTTAAGCTATTACAACTAATTTTATGGTTCTTAGTTTCCAAGGTATCGATTTTTCAATTTAGGGGTAGTTTTCACCCCCCTGCTATTTTTCATCAAAAACAAAAGATCTTTGTTTCATTTATCATTTTTAGGTGTTTAACACGTTTTTTTACAACATGACTATTTACTGTTTTAGGGGTGAAATGACCAATCCAGCTAAAAGCCTATGTCATCACCTATTTTTAGAGCTATCACGCCAAATTTTAGGATTCTTAGTTTCCAAGATATTGAGTTTTCAATTTTGGGGGGTAGTTTCACCCCCAAAGGGGGGACGTCGCCCCAAGTGCTAGAACCCCTCATACAAGTCCCTAGCATGATTGGTTCGCGAGATATTAACAAAAGAGTAGTTAGGCCCTTTTGACAAAAAAAAATGAATCGCACATTTAAAAACGAGGCGTCACCCCAAGTGCTAGGATACTGCCTATGGCAAAATCCCATCAGGGGTTCAGAAAATATTAACAAAAGTGTAGTTAGGCCCTTTTGACAAAAGCCACCGGCGTGCATACATACAAAAAAATACTATTTCTCCGCGGGTTTGGGGTTTGTCATACCTCGTTCATACAAAAGGAGAATTCACTACGAGTCCTACGACACCCCATATGTTTAACTCGCATTATTGGTTAGCGAGATACTAAAAAGCGAATGACCTATTAGTTTTTTTTTAAATAAATATTAAAAAAACTCATCTATAAATAATCATTTAAAAGTTTCGCTCTCTTACAAAAGCGTCAACCACGTCTCACACGAACACTGCAGACATATCACGTGATCGCTCGCACAGCTGCTCACTTGCATGGGTATCAGATGACATCAACACCCATTAATTTTTATCTCTATCACATAAATAAGTCAAAGGTTATCTGCTTCAAGCGGTTACCCAAAGGTTATCTGCTTCAAGCAGTTAAAGGTCAACCTCTTCCCACGCTAACATGTGCACGTGCACGTGCTCACATCCGCATAGCTATCAGATGACGTCATGATGATGCAATATGTCCTCGCGATTACGCAATATTCAAAACATACATTTCCTTAACTACTCGCCTCACTTTCCTGGTTAACGAGCGGCGACTCAAACGTTAAGCATTAGCACGAGCCGACAATAGCCATTATTTATGGCTGACAAATACCTGACGGTTCTTGACCAATAGGATGCTTCCTCCATCTGTCCACGGGGATTGCAGACTAGGTGTTGACGCCAGCCCTGTCTACAAGCTCACTTTACAGCCTCCAGTGTTGCGCTGTTGCACGCTGATCTGTCTAGTCTCGCTACTGCTTACCGTGGAGACCAAGTAAGTTGCTGCTACGGTGATGGACAGTTGACAACACTGTGCCTTTAGCCGTGAATGCCTCGGCACTTCGCAGCTATGGAATGTAAACATATCCGCCCAGCTATGTTTCAGAAACGAGCCGCACGTTAACCAGGAAAGTGAGGCTACTATATGCTTGCAGTGCATTAGCACCATACGGGATGCAAGCAGAGAAGTATTGACCTTTCGGACAACCCGTGTTAGTTGGCTGCCTACGTCAATATTATTAGGTGCGGCAGACTCACCCGGTATAGAGCTACACTAAAATTAATATTATCTTGTTTAAGTCAAAGAAACTAGGGGTCAAGAATATTTTATAGGGTAAGGAGTTAACAGACCCGTGGGGGATCTGATCAAAATTTCACCATCTCTGCTCTAGAGCCGGCTGTACTATACTTGCTTTTCGTGGGTGTTGAGTAATTGTGGAAATTTTTCATTGGCCATTAGTTTCTTTATTTCAGCTTCTGACAATTTAGGGATAAAACGATCTTTAAATATCCCCTATCTTAGGTGTTCACAGTCATTAACAGCCAGCCAAAACTTTAAATATATATTTAGTTAGTTAGTTATTGTTGTTTTAAGGGGCGGAACTACGAGGTCATCTGCCCCTTAAATATATATTTGTCATTGCATAAAATACATAACAAAAGCAAACATTATTTATTATGAATGGCTTTTTTGGTTACTGCTCGATGTAGTCAGTCAGAATATATGCATAGACTCAACACAAAATGTTTCGTTTATTAACTTGTGATATTGGGTGTTTGTGAAGTGTTCATCATAATTTCATCCTCCAGGCCTCCCAGTTGGCCACATGACATTTAATTATTTATTATTACTGTCATTATAAAAATATCTTGATCACTATACAGATAAATGGTTTATCCTCAAACAAAAGGACTTGGTGTCTAGTTTGTATGAAAGTGCTTGAACGTGTTCCGCATTCAATTGTTCTTATCACAAAATAAGCCATGTCAGAGAGGTTAGCGAGTAATACCAGCTACAATGTAAGGCTACAATGAGCGATGATCTTGCTCAAAGATACATTAATAACTGAGGTGAACAAGCTCCTCTGTACTGTGGATTCAACATTGTGAACAAGCTTGTGTACATAGCTATATGAAACTGACGACCCGTTTCGATTCCAAATGACAGAGCACTTCTTCTAACTAGGCTACTCGAGTGTCACATTCGTCCCACGGATTATTGAAGACCCACAATAAAGAATGCCACATACTACAACTTTATCAATAAGAAGCATTAAGAGAAAATTAAATTCATTGATCGCACTGAGCCTTGTCTCTAAATGGCTTACCCACACCATTTAAGTACGGTGAACGCTTCGTTCTATGCTTCCAAGCACGGGTGTGATTTTAGAATTTCTTTTTTTTCTTTATCCTTAGCTTGGTTGCAGGAAAAGGAGTGTGTTTCATGATCATCAACATCCACAAGGACTTTTCTACGTGGAGGTAACATTTCTTAGGTGTGGCAAGGGAGTCAAATGCCCAGAAAAGTTTACTTTGATACAATAAAATATATTGATATTTTTGTAATGAGCACAGTGTCAGCACGAGATCTATCTCAGAACGTCCTGGGCAGGGCTATGTAATTACTGCACATTGCACCCATGCTCCCCATTAAGGATAAGGAAAGACTTCACAACACAACAAAGAGTGAGAACACATATAAAGATAACAAGATGTTCAGTAATGAACATATAGCCTACTTTCTCCTAAATGCATGGGTATTGTTATAACTCTTTGTCCTTTTCAAGGAGTATGATTGAATGTTGGTTTTAGTAGCTTGTTGAAATACAACGTGCTATAGGGATATTAAACATGAATATGAGGTGCCCTTTGCAAGTGCTACCTCTGTACCAAATTTCGTTCAATTCGGTTTCACCGTGTTTGAATTGATAGGGGGAATCGATTTTCACACATACTTGGCCACCATCTGCAAACTATTGGGCTGATGTTCTTGCAGTTTGGTCTGGATATGTTTCCCACATAAACATATGGTGTTGCAAAATTTGGTAGAGACTAGATTATTAGGTTGGTCGTAATTACATTTTAGCTTTTAACATTTGGGTGGCCACGATTACGTTTCCGTCAAGATAGCGGTGATATAAAACATGACACTGAGGTGCCCTTTGCTAGTGCTACCTCTGTACCAAATTTCGTTCATTCAGCTCCACCGTGTTTGAATTAATAGGGGGAATCAATTTTGACATAAAGATGGCCGCCATCCGCAAACTATTAGGCTAATGGCCTATTAGATTGGTCAAAGGATGCTCCCTCCATAAAGGTATGTTGTTGCAAAGTTTGGTAGAGATCGGAAGGTTATGTTCGTCGTAATTTGATTTAAGCTTTAAACATTTGTGTGGCCGCCATTACGTTTCTGTCAATATGGCGGTGATATAAATCACGACACTGAGATGCCCTTTGCTAGTGCTATCTCTGTACCAAATTTCGTTCCATTCGGTTTCACCGTGTTTGAATTAATAGGGGGAATCGATTTTGACACAAAGATGGCCGCCATCCGCAAACTATTAGGCGAATGACCTATTAGATTGGTCATAGGATGCTCCCTCCATAATGGTATGTAGTTGCAAAATTTGGTAGAGATCGGATGATTAGGTTAATCGTAATTTGATATAAGCTTTGAACATTCGTGTGGCCGCCATTACGTTTCCGTCAAGATGGCGGCGATATAAAACATGACACTGAGGTGCCCTTTGCTAGTGCTACCTCTGTGCCAAATTTCGTTCATTCAGCTCCACCGTGTTTGAATAAATAGGGGGAATCAATTTTGACATAAAGATGGCCGCCATCCGCAAACTATTAGGCTAATGGCCTATTAGATTGGTCAAAGGATGCTCCCTCCATAAAGGTATGTTGTTGCAAAGTTTGGTTGAGATCGGAAGGTTATGTTCGTCGTAATTTGATTTAAGCTTTAAACATTTGTGTGGCCGCCATTACGTTTCTGTCAATATGGCGGTGATATAAATCACGACACTGAGATGCCCTTTGCTAGTGCTATCTCTGTACCAAATTTCGTTCCATTCGGTTTCACCGTGTTTGAATTAATAGGGGGAATCGATTTTGACACAAAGATGGCCGCCATCCGCAAACTATTAGGCGAATGACCTATTAGATTGGTCATAGGATGCTCCCTCCATAATGGTATGTAGTTGCAAAATTTGGTAGAGATCGGATGATTAGGTTAATCGTAATTTGATATAAGCTTTGAACATTCGTGTGGCCGCCATTACGTTTCCGTCAAGATGGCGGCGATATAAAACATGACACTGAGGTGCCCTTTGCTAGTGCTACCTCTGTGCCAAATTTCGTTCATTCAGCTCCACCGTGTTTGAATTAATAGGGGGAATCAATTTTGACATAAAGATGGCCGCCATCCGCAAACTATTAGGCTAATGGCCTATTAGATTGGTCAAAGGATGCTCCCTCCATAAAGGTATGTTGTTGCAAAATTTGGTAGAGATCGGAAGGTTATGTTCGTCGTAATTTGATTTAAGCTTTAAACATTTGTGTGGCCGCCATTACGTTTCTGTCAATATGGCGGCGATATAAATCACGACACTGAGATGCCCTTTGCTAGTGCTATCTCTGTACCAAATTTCGTTCCATTCGGTTTCACCGTGTTTGAATTAATAGGGGGAATCGATTTTGACACAAAGATGGCCGCCATCCGCAAACTATTAGGCGAATGACCTATTAGATTGGTCATAGGATGCTCCCTCCATAATGGTATGTAGTTGCAAAATTTGGTAGAGATCGGATGATTAGGTTAATCGTAATTTGATTTAAGCTTTGAACATTCGTGTGGCCGCCATTACGTTTCAGTCAAGATGGCGGCGATATAAAACATGACACTGAGGTGCCCTTTGCTAGTGCTACCTCTGTACCAAATTTCGTTCATTCGGTTCCACCGTGTTCGAATTAATAGGGGGAATCAATTTTGACATAAAGATGGCCGCCACCCACAAACAATAAAGCTAATGACCTATTCATTTGTTCAAAGGATGTTTCCTCTATAAGGGTATGTTGTTGCAAAATTTGGTAGAGATCGGATGGTTATGTTAGTCGTAATTTAACTTAAGCTTTGAAGATATCTGTGGTCGCCATTACGTTTCTGTCAAGATGGCGGCGATATAAAACATGACACTGAGGTGCCCTTAGCTAGTGCTACCTCTGTACCAAATTTCGTTCATTCGGTTCCACCGTGTTCGAATTAATAGGGGGAATCAATTTTGACATAAAGATGGCCGCCACCCGCAAACTATTAGGCTAATAACCTATTAGATTGGTCAAAGGATGCTCCCTCCATAAAGGAATGTTGTTGCAAAGATTGGTAGAGATCGGATGGTTATGTTAGTCGTAATTTAACTTAAGCTTTGAACATTTGTGTGGCCGCCATTACGTTTCTGTCAATATGGCGGCGATATAAAACATGACACTGAGGTGCCCTTTGCTAGTGCTTCCTCTGTACCTAATTTCGTTCCATTCGGTTTCACCGTGTTTGAATTAATAGGGGAATTGATTTTCACACAAAGATGGCCGCCATCCGCAAACTATTAGGCTAATGACCTAGTCATTTGGTCACATGATGCTTCCTCTATAAAGGTATGTTGTTGCAAAATTTGGTAGAGATCGGATAATTAGGTTAGTCGTAATTTGATTTAAGCTTTGAACATTTGTGTGGCCGCCATTACGTTTCCGTCAAGATGGCGGCGATATAAAACATAACACTGAGGTGTCCTTTGCTAGTGCTACCTTTGTACCAAATTTCGTTCAATTTGCATTCACCGTGTTCGAATTGATAGGGGGGACAGACATTCAGAGTACACACACTCACACACACACAGACACACACACACAGACTCACACACACACATACACACACACACACATACACACACACAGACAGACACACTTTTTTCGCCGTGTGTTGATCTCATAAGTCTACTTTCATTTTTTGCAAAAATCGAAAGTAGGCTAAAAACCAATTCACCAAATATTTATTTCACAAGACATTGTCTGATGGCAACAACAAGAATAATGAACACTTCCCTTCTCGAGTATGCACCTCAGATCTAGAAAAATCACAGTATTTTCGTAATAGTTGGTGGGTTTGACTATGTTTAATTCAAAATACACATTCGTTTACCCTATACAGGCGAGATTGAATAATCTTATATGATCACCTGCAAATGTTGCTATACAGTGTACTGTATATAAATATTACATTCCTATGACATAAACTTGGTTAGTTGGCAGAAAATAAATCTAAAAGAATTTCTTAAACCATGTTGCAAATGAGGCGAAAATTTGAGTGATTATCCCATTTTACCACCATTTTTGTGATGTTACTTAACATTGGCCCCCACCCTTGAGTACGTCAAATAATTGTGAAATCTTTGGGAAAGGCCCTCTAGAGAGGGATATGTAATGGGGACCATCGTTTCAAATAATATTGAGAACAAAGGTGGACGATTATCAGTCCAAAATACTTTAACAATTTCCTACTTGTTATTTTGCACTTTAAATTCACATTACCTCAAGCGTATTATGCTAGTAAAGTAATACACTTGTAAAGGTGATTGACTTTCAAACCATATGCAATCCTGTTTAACTCCTATTTCATAACGAGTTTATGGTAAAATGTACATTGTTAATAATAACAATAATAATAATAATAATCATCATCTTCATTTCCCCTTTTCCAGCAGACACTGGGAGGAGGCATATTTTGGTTCCTATCCACTTTGTTCTGTCGTTCCACCATTCCTCTTCCGACACGGTGTACCAATCCAGGTTCCGTTTACTAATGCTATTCTTCACCGAGTCCATCCAAAGCATTCTTGGTCTTCCTCGTCCTCTCTTCCCTGTCATCCGTCGTTCCAGTGCTCGTCTTGCTAGCCTTACTTCATTCTTCCGCTTGTCATGTCCAATCCACCTCGATCTGTTTTGCTCCTGTTTGTAATTTAGTTTCTGTACTCCTAGTTCTTTCCGTATATCTTCATTTCTCACTCTCCTCGTTTTCTAGACCATACTTCTCAGGTATCACATCTCAGTTGCATGTACTCTGCTCTCATCCCTCTTAATCATTGTCTAAGGAACATAATATACTTGGTACTGTGCTCGTGTCAGCACGAGATCTATCTCAGGGCGTCTTGGGCTGGGCTATGTAATTACTGCACACTGCACCCATGCTCCCCGTAAAGGATAAGGAAAGACTTCACAACACAACAGAGAGTGAGAACACATATTAAGATAAAAACCAATTCACCAAGAATTTATTTCACAAGACATTGTCTGATGGCAACACCAAGAATAATGAACACTTCCCTTCTCGAGTATGCATCTCACATATATAATAATCATAGTCTCTTCGTAATAGTTCGTGGGTTTGACTATGTTTAATTCAAAATACACATTATTATTTTACCCTACACAGGCGAGATTGAATAATCTTATATGATCACTCACGACACAAAAACAAACTTTATCAAATTTAATTGGTTTCAGTTCTTAATATTGTCCTATATTCATTCACATTATGTACAATAATTATTTACAAAAATCTGGACGATATTTCACATACGCATTTCACTACTCAGTTATGACGAAGTTATGGTGGCATTGTAACATACAATTCAGAGGAGCATTTAATAGGACACCATTGCATAAGCTTGACACTAAAGGATGTATTTATCTCAACGTGAAAATAATAATAATAATAACTGTAGGCTTCACCCAATGTGGCCTGCGATATCTGGTTATAATTCTCATAAGTCCACTGATTTATTTAGGGGACATGTAGCACTGAACATTAATTCTACACCAGCGGTCACAAGAATCAGCACAACATTTGACGTGACGTCATTATATTCTTAACAAATCAATGACCCTGTATTAATGTATTTCAAGGGAATTTTATGTAATTGGACTGAAATTCGAAGCAATATTACCACTATGTAACAGGATATTACTCCCGCATGAATCCCATTTTATTATCGAAGTAATTAGTAACATTATGGGACAAGATATCACTCCCGCATGAATCCCATTCTTCAGTGGATCAAAACCTCAAATTACCTGAACTAACTTCAGAAAACACGTAAGTGCATTGACACTTTTCCACATGGAAACCGAATCATTAGGCTTCGTTTCAAGAATGTCCAATACTATCTGAAGATCATAAGATCCCGTACTTTTAAACAATTTAACAATTTGTTTATAATCATAATTCGTAATATTTATCACCTATTATTTTCCTCTTGGAATATTACATTAATTTTTATTGATCAAAACTCAGTGTTCTTCCAATATAAATTTGTAGAGATTTTATCATTATTATTAGAAAATATTTTATGGTATTCAAAAATAGTGCAAATGCTGCCAATTTCTCATAATCCTGCTGCCTTTTATGCAAATGGAGTAGGACATCCCAGATCATATTTATATATTGAAGAGTGACAGGTCTAAGAAACAAATCAAAATGTTCGCCTAGCACAATATGCAACCAACTATAAAAGAATGAAGATTAATAACGACTAGGGAAGTGAATAAATTTAGGGGAAATTATGGAAATTCATGGCCCAATAATAAGATCTACATAAGTAGGAAGTCTTCTACCTTAGATGTTCTGTGGCGGTGGATCATCCCTCGGTGCGGATCGAATCCTGGCACCACGGACCCGTGATGGCTGCACACTAGGAAAGAGTCGTATCCCAGCATTTGCTTCACGCTGCCTTCTCGTCCACAGAAATATGCCCATAACAGGCATCGCTTCGGGTCCCCATCGGGAAAACCTGGTATCACTCGCCTCACATAGTGCCTCTCTAGCCGGCCGTCATGTTGCAACAGTGGGGTAGCGACGTCATCATCCTATGGGGTCATTCCGAACTCCTCCACAAACGCACACTCGGCATTCCGATATTGTAGCCCACAGTTTTAAATATCCAAATATTCTGACTGTCACAATTAAGATCTGGGAGATTTTACGGGGCTGGATAATAATAATAATAATAATAATAATAATAATAATAATAATAATAATAATAATAATCTTCACTTGATAGAATGCCTCAAGTATGCCTGATCTGATTCGAACACGAAATTTGCATGATATTATATAAATGCTTATGGTCGCTCACCATCACTTCGCATTTTGTCCTAATTCTAGTTCAAATTGGACACAACTCCAGTTTATAAATATTGAGCGCCGGGTGGAAGTTCACAGACAGTCAATTATCAGTCACTTGTGTGAAGCAAGCCCATATTCACATACTTTTAGTTCTTCCAGTGTGCCCATAATGATGAATTTTACAAACAAAATAATAATAATAATAATAATAAGTTCGTGGAGCACAACGGTACTTTAATTTCCACGCACTGGTATGAAAATGTGACTAAGTCTTCCGACCCACTATCAGAGTAACGTAGAGATGTTATCATAGAGGCCTAGCCTCAGGGAGTGTAACCAAGGCATAACGTAACAGCGTAACAACAGGTGAGCTCCACTGACCAGCTGATCAAAACAGACAGATAGCCTGGCCTACTAGGAGCCGGTATATGTACTGCCAAAAGGTCAAATGTCGATAGCTATATTTGCATTACGTAATGCGATGCCTTAACTTCTATTGGTTCCCACCATAGAACATGCTAGAAGGTTATTGAGATCAATTGAAACTTTGTAAATTAAACGGGAGAAAAATTCCAATTAGAATTCCGAAGTGCTGATGCCTTCCTCTTCCTTATCTAAATACAAACAAGTATATTGTGCTCCGTCATTCCTTGGCGGTACTCAGACCACGCGCCTGTTTCAAAACATGGCGAGTCAACAGCTTACCGCGACCTTGGTGTCGCCTCAGCGCGCTCAATTCAAATGACGCCATCATCCACTCCGTCGCATAAGGGCACAGTACATAACTTCTTTAGCCTTAATTGGTATATCCTTGTTCCATACTAGTCCCCGTACCTGTTGGTAGAAAGCACTCCCGAGTTGTATTCTTCTGCTAATTTCCAAATCTAGTATTCATCTTCAGTCAGTTCACTTCCCAAGTATTTGAAGTGTTTCACCACTTCCAATTCCTCATCTCTGACTTTGATTACTCCTTTTCCTTCTTTCTTACCTCTACTCACCACCACTGTTTTACACTTCTCAACATTTATCTTCAATCCCCATTGCTCAACCTTTTCATTTATTACGTCTAACTGTTCTTGTACCTCCATCTCATCCACGCCCCAGACCACAACATCGTCTGCAAACAACATTACTTTCATCTTTGCCCTACTATAGTCTTTCATTGCTGCCTTCATGAAGTCATCCATCACCATTAAGGACAATAATGGTGACAACAAACTTCCTTGCTTTAGTCCAGTGACAATTTCAAACCATTCCGATGTCCCGACTCTAGTCTTGACACTACTGTAGCAATCCATGCACATTCCTTTTATCATGTCTCTCAGTTCCTTGCATATCCCCCCTATTTGATAAGCTTTCCCAAACTTTAGTTCTAGGGATGCTATCATAGGCCTTTTCTAGATCAATAAAAGAAATACCATATCCTTCCCACATTCCCAACTCTTTTATATGTTCTGTCTCCGAATGGAAATGGGTTCCACTGTTGACCTGCCCCCTCTAAATCCCAACTGCTCCTCCTCTATTTGGTTTTCTACCTTTACTCTAATTCTTTTTTCTAGGATTCTTTCCATTACTTTGGCAACATGCGAGATCATAGTGATTCCTCGGTAGTTACCACACACCTTCCTGTCTCCTTTCTTGAATATTGGCAATATCATTCCCTTTTTCCAGTCTTCAGGACATTTTTATCTCTCCACACACTCCTGAGAAGTGTGTATGTCCACTGCAGTCCCACTGGTCCTGCCGCTTTGATCATTTCCATTGCCACTTCGTCAATTCCCACAACTTGCCCCATCTTCATCTTCCTAACTGGCCATTCCACGCATGCCATAGTAATGTCTGGTACTTCTTCTAATTTTTTCCTCCGCCGTTTTGGCTGTTTGCGTAACATCTCCGCATGACTGACGTCTCACATTCAACAGCTCGCTGAAATATTATTTCCATCTGTCCGTTATCTCTTCTGGTTTTGTCGATATTTCACCTTCTTTGTTTTTAATGAACCCAGTGTTCACCTTTTCATCTCTACTACTTTTTATAATTCCAAATAGCAATTTCTTTCCACAATTTAAATCCTCCCTTATTTCCTGAGTGAATTCTTCCCAGCTTTTCTTCTTTTCCTCTGCAATTACTTTCTTGCAATCTCTGCTTGCTTCTATATATTTTGCTCGACTTTCTTCAGTCTTTTTTGTTTTCCATTCCTTCCAAGTTTTCTTCTTCTCCCTTACTTTTTCTTTCACTCAATCATGCCACCATTTTGTCACCTTTTCCCGTACCTTTCCTGATGTTCTACCACATGTGTTCTCTGCACTGTTTACAAATGCACTCTTGAACTTTTCTCATTCTTGTTCCACTTGGGTAATATCCGTCCTTGGTATCTGTTCTTGCAATTCCTTCTTAAACACTTCTGCAACCTTCTTTTCCTTTAGTCTCCAGACTTTAATCTTTCTTTCCCTTTTTTCTGGTAATCTCATAACTTTTCCTACTTTTAATTTTGCTACCACTGCCCTATGGTCTCCTCCAAAGGCTTCCTCTGGCATGGCTGTGACATCCATTAGCTCTTTCTAATGTCCATTTTCGACTAAAACATAGTTTATCAGAGTTTTCGTTCTACTATCTCCCCATCCATACCTCGTTATCTTCTGACTATTTTTCGTTCTGAACTTCGTATTCCCTATTAGTAATTGGTTCCATTGACAGAAGTCCATTAAGAAATCCCCTTCTCGATTCCTACTGCCATAACCATTCTTACTTACTTACTTACTTAATTCCTGCCGCTCCTTCCGGAGCATAGGGCCTTGGCGAAATTTCTCCACGCAGTACGGTTCCTGGCTATTCTCTTCACTTGACTCCAGTTCTTGTCCACCTCTGCAATTTCATTTTCGATTGTCCTCTTCCAGGTCTTCTTTGGTCGACCTCGCTTCCTGGCACCTTGAGGATTCCAGTCTAGCGCCGCCCTCTCAACAGCTCCGTCCGGCTTCCTTAGTGTGTGACCGATCCAGCGCCATTTCCTCTCCTTGATCTGAATGCTAATCAGCTGTTGATTGGTGATGGTCCAAAGATCTTCGTTTGAGACTATGTCCGGCCACCTCACATTCCTGATGCGACGCAGACACCTGTTAATGAACACCTGTAGCTGGTTGTTGATCGGTTTTGTGACTTTCCATGTTTCACAGCCATAGAGAAGAATCGACTTTACGTTGCTATTGAAAAGGCGGAGCTTGGTCTTCCTGGAAATGTTTCTATTTCTCCAGATGGGGTAGAGCTGGACAAAGGCACCATTTGCCTTCCTGATACGGCTTCGAACATCTTCCTCTGCTCCCCCATCATTTGTGACTATACTCCCAAGGTAGAGGAAGGACTCAACTCGCTCAATTTCCTTTCCGTTGACTGTCAAGCTAGTTGTGACGTCAGAATTTATCCTCATCTCTTTGGTCTTGTTGGTGTTAATCATCAGTCCTGCACAATCTGCTTCTCTCTGCAACCTCCCCAGCTTATCTTCTATGTCTCGGTACCGTTGTGCCAGAAGACAAATGTCGTCCGCGAAATCCAGATCTTCAAGCCTGTCATTTATACCCCATTGAATACCTCTTTTCCGTCCTCCCATTACCTTCTTCATCACACTATCCAGGACCAACAGGAACAGAGTGGGGGAAAGGACACACCCCTGTCTCACTCCGGAACTGACCTTTATCTTTTCTGTTAATTTGCCTTCGTGTAGAACCTGGCACTCATACCCTTCGTACATCTCTTCCATGATTCTGATGATCTTTGTTGGAATTTTATATTCCTCGAGGGTCTTCCACATGATTCTTTGATTTACGGCGTCGAAAGCTTTCTCGAAGTCAACAAATGTGAGGTAAAGGGTATTCCGCCACTCCACACTCTGCTCCAGGATGATTCGGAGGGTGTTGATGAGATCCACACAGCTGCGATGTTGTCGAAATCCAGCCTGTTCCTTCCGAAGCCTTTTTTCTACGCAGTCTTTTATCTTTTATACGATTCAGGATGACTCTCGCCAGTACTTTGCTTGGAATGGACTGCAAGGTGATTCCCCTCCAGTTGTTACAGTTTGTGGTGTCCCCTTTCTTCGGTAACTTGACGATCAACCCCTTCTTCCAGTCGGTTGGTATTTTCTCCTCCTTCCAGATCTTCTCCAACAGCGGGTGCAGCAGATTGATCGTGATATCCAGGTCTGCTTTCAATACTTCCGCTGGGATATTATCCAGACCTGGTGCCTTCCCGCACTTCATCTGCTTCAACGCTGTCGGTATTTCGCCCCGAGTTGGGGAGTCGAGGCTGATGTCCGGGTCACTTTCTGCTTCCTCTTCATCTCCTCCTCGCTGCTTACTTTCTGGTCCTCTATCTCTATTAAGAACCTCCGCAAAGTGTTCTGTCCATCTAGTCAGCTGCTGTTCACACGTCGTGAGGATCTCGCCCGTCTTGCTCTTCACAGGCCTAGTTTTATTAAAACCTTTCTTCTAAAGCATCTTTGTGATGTCATAGAGCTCCTTAACGTCCCCCCTTCTTGCCGCTTCTTCTGCTTTCACCGCGTGCTCATCAATCCACCTCCTATGATCCTTCCGCACACTCCTCTTTACCTCCCTGTTTGCTGTTGAATACTCTGCTTGTGTGAGAGCCTTCTGCTGCCTAGTCTTGCAGGTGTTGAGCTTGGCCTTAATCTCCTTTCTATAATTTATCTTGTCCCAGGTCTGATCGGATATCCATTCTTTCCGCAGGTAGTTCTTGTACCCGAGCTGCATCTCACTGGTTTCACAAAGATATTCTTTACCTCGCTCCACACAGTCTCCACATCCTTCTCTGTCTCGGAGTCCAACACCTGGAATTTATTTCTGAGCTCCAGTTTAAATTGGTCCAATCTCTGCTGGTTTTTAAGCTTGCCCACATCAAACTTGTTGTGCCGAGTGATAAACTTTCGGCGGACTGCCACTTATCCTTTCCCGTCCAAGTAATTACAATTACACACGCTACTATAGTCACCACAGAAACACAGGTTACCAGAAAAAATAAAACACACCCAAGTAGACGGGGATGATCGTCAAATATATATCCCACGCCTCTGAGACGAATTGAAACCAAAACAAATACACAAACTTACACAGACACCACATCAGGTTATCAGACAAATTCTACAAAACACCCAAGTATACGGGCTTAAAATGGACACGATATTCATGTTCCTAAGTCAAGGTGGATGGAAACAGAGCCCTCATATGCTGCTTTTTGCTTTAATATGGTGTTGTTGTTGTTTCTTTCAGGAGCTTTGCCTCATCGTGTTCATGTAACCTCGCGTAATTGGGTGTGTGTAGAATTAGTCTGATTACCTGTGTCACTGTGATGTCTGAACTAGAGATCTAATGTGATTAGCTGTAATTATTAGGGTCTAGGGAATGCACAGTTGCCCAGTCCACAGCACGATGTTAGGGCTCAGTTGCTAAGGTACAGCAGGTTGTATCCTCACATACGATACTGCCCGGATGTTAAACTACAAGCATTGTGTTCCATTAGCTTTATTATTATGTTCATGTTGCTGAATTGTGATCGTATGACAGGCAATGTGCTGGCACGATCATGTATCTATTCAGCATGTTGACATGTAATTACCTAATGAGTGAGTTCATTAGCGATATATGTGTTAACAGAACAGCTATTCTACTTATTATAATCACTGTGTGAGGTGAGTTAAAGCAAGGTTTACGTGCATACTCAGATATGTACAGTTCATTTTGAATTTTGCTTTTCACGGTGGGTGTGTGGACAACGTGTCAGTCTACTATCCCCAAGCTTGCAGGTTCAATCCTGGCCGTGGTAAGTGATTTTTGAAAGACGGCAAAAATTACGACATCATGTCATACGATGTTGGCATATCAAAGAACCCATTCGAATTCAGTAGGCCGTGTTCATAATGGCAAAATTAATCTCGGGAGTTTCCGCCAACACAAAGTTCCTCATTTCTCTACTAGAAAGCGCTATAGTGTTCAAGGAGCTAAGATATAACCTCCTTGACTTTCATAGTACTTCAAGGAACAACGAAATTCAACATGCAAGCTACCCTTTGGGTGTCAAGTAACAAAGCTTGCACCTGGCACACGAGGCCATAAGATATTATTATTATTATTTTGAATTCTGAAGATCCAGTGGGGACTGAGTTTCTGTAAGAAATAGGAAAGCAATCGTAATTTTTGTTTGTAATTAGAAACGCACCCGCACTCCAACGTCCGCCTCGTTACGCAGTGACTAGCATTCTTGGCTGTCACCGCGGACGCTCGGTTCGATTCCAGGCTCTGTCAAGAAATTTAATTCTGGTCTGAGGACTGAAACGGGGTACACTCAGCCTCGTGAGGCAAAACTGAGAAGAGGTGGTTTCGAATTCTACTTTAGCCATTTTGGAAGTAATTTTCCGTGGTTTCCCACTTCTACTCCAAGTAAATTCAGCGATGGTACCTAACTGAAGGCCACGACCACTTACTACCAAAATCGTACCTCAATTACAAATTCACACACTAGACATCACAGTGACACAGGTTATGAGACAACTTCTACACACACCCAGTTACACAGGACTACATTACCACGATGTTGCAAAGCCCCTAAAGGATGAAAAACATCAAACGTAACTCAAACTCTACATACATTAGGAAGACATCGTTACGAGCGTTAGAAAATACACCTGGCCTATGGGCAGAGCCCTTGCAGACTCACCCGCAAGATCTTCACAGTGGCTGGTAGAGGTAATAATAATAATGTTTTTGGTATTACGTCCCTTTTAACTACCTTGGCTTATAGAGACGCCGGGGTGCCAGAATTTTGCCCAGAAGGGGATCTTTAACGTGACAGTAAATCGACTGACACGGCTCCCTCGTATTTGCGCACCCTTAAACGCCAGCTGACTGCGCCAGGATATGAACATGCAACCTTGGGCCCTGCAAGCGAGAACGTTACCGTTGAGCCACGCAGCCAGGCCGGCAGGTAGAGGGAAAGCCTCCAGGAACAAGTGGGTTTCTACGGTCAAGTCGGATCGGGAGCAACTGGGGATCCCTCATGAGTTCCGGCAAGCCATTCGGCGGGGAGTGTTTCCCATATCACCGACTAGTAGGGAGAACAGAGGGAACAGTCTCTATGATCAAGATAGCGGGTTCAAACCTGGCCGAAGCCGTCGGATTTTTTAAGAGCGTTTTTATGGCATGTTAAAGAACTTTCCATTAATTACACCTGTGTGAAACTAAATTGTATACGTTAAGAATGTAAACAACGCTCTTAGGTTGCTACGTTCGTTCCCAAGAGCTGACTGCGGTGGCGTCTAGTAGCTAAGTTCTGAACTAGGCCTAGTAGTCGTTGACGGTGGCGATTGGCGGCAAAAGTAGGAACTATTTGAAAAATTCAAAATTGCAGTCCATACTTGAATTTAAACAAGAAGTTCCGTGACGAACTAAAGAGCCTACTTTTCTTAAAATGTAAGATTCATGCCAATAATTAATCCATATGGATCTATCTAGAATAATGACGAAATTAAGTTGGTAATATCGAAATTTCTAATTAGTTCGAAATACTGTATACCTGGTATAATGTAGCCTAATGGAAAACTAGAGTTGGCAGCCCCGGTGACTGAATATATTCTTAGTTCCATCTCTTAAGGCACAGAATACAAAATTTGGTTGAAGTCCAATGGATAGCATGGACGTTACATGCAGTTATACATTGGATCTAACAGCGCGCGTAAAATCATCTGGCAACAATGACATACATGTATTGGTCAGAAATAATCTGAAATAATATGATCTATTATTGTGTCAATTTTGAATGAAATCCATTAGTTAGTATAGAAGATACATGCATTTTAAAATTGGACCTATCAGCAGGCTTAGAATCATGTTGGCAGCACTGGCGTAGGCCTATATTAGTTACTCCAAATTAATCTAGAATGCCAGGTACTATACGTGTGCAAAGTTTAGAGCTATTGGCTTGCATACTTTCTGATATAATGATATTAGGGTCACAAAAATAGAGACAGTATTTATTAACAGTTGGCAGCCCTGGTTACTATTAAGAATCGACATAGTCATATCTGTTATGGTACACATAGCACACACGAAATTTGGTTTAAATCCAAATGATAGTATAGAAGATATATGCATTTAAAATTTGGACATATCAGCAGGCTTATAATCATTTTGGCAACACTGCCATGTATGGCCTCCTGGAAATTAAACTGTAATATTATTATCTATACGTGTGCCAATTTTGAAATAGCTCCCATTCATACCTTCCAAGATAATCAACATGGAGCTCAAATTTCAATTGCGATTTTTCAGCAGTTGGCAGCACTGACATCATTTTCAAATATGGCCGTGAGATATTCAGGTATAGATCTTTACTCCTACCAATTTTTGTTTCGATTGCTGCAGCCGTTTAGGAGTTGATAGGGGAGACACACACACAGCCAGACAGACAGAAGGACAGACAGACAGACAGAAGGTCAGACAGACAGACAGACAGACAGACACACATGATCCCGATCTCATAAGTCTACTTTTTCCTCATTTTTGCAAAATGTGAAAAGTAGGCTAAAAATGCCTCTCTGCACGCCGGAAGGCAGAGGTAGATTTCATCGGGCAAACTAGGGGTTAGGATATAATTGTCAAAATATGCAGGTTTTCGTAGAAGGATCAGACCTCATTAGGTAGATTTCATTAGAAAGCTAACTATTGCAATGGGTACTGCGCCAGAATTTATTGAAGGTCATTACTCAAGAACTGATCGGGAGATGAACCAAGACCCCAGAAAATAAATAAGTGGATAAAATTTCTATTTATTAAAATATGAGTAATATGGGAAAAACTGTATGGAAATGAGGGAAATACTATAGATCTTATGCATTTATAAAAAGCAAGGAAGTAGGAATGATTTAAAGATGGACATATATTCCATTATACGAAAGTGGGAGGTTCACTTTACGAGAAAGATCACGCCACTTGAAGCGAGAGTTACGTCATGAGAGAGGGGAAGAGGCGAAGGTCGAACTGCGGACGGAAGTCAGGAGAGGTGGTAGGAGTTACGTCACACCACGGGAGGAGAGGAACAGAGACGAGAACTTGAGGAATGCGGAGAGCAGGACGAGAGAGTTCTTTCCAATTGAGATTTGAACGAGACAAGACCTCGAGCATAAACGAGTATCTTTATAAGAGTGCTACGGTTCACAAAGGTTGGAAGTAAGAAGAGTGTAATTTCAGTAACTTGGGAGCAAGCTACAACTATATATTGCAGTGCTTATGCAAAGTATTCCATATAGCTAGAAACATTTTCGACAAGAAGCTACTCAGTATTTCTACGTGTAAAAGCTTATTTGAACATTCTATTGAAAATGCAAGTTATAAGGCAGCAACGGGGAGGTCTCAAGTATATCATCAAGAATATGAATATTAACATGTGCTAAGTTAAGCATGGGGAAGTTGAAGACTACAAGGATGTCAGTTGAATTCCAGATTCACTAGCATGGAAAGACGCTACAAATATCTACGCAAAGCGCCACATCACCGAGCAAAACTCATACTTTTCTACGAGAGTTTTAACACATCTTGAGACACGAAAAAGCTTGCATAAACGACAGTATTACACCGTGATGTCTATTCTGAAGAAAACCGATGTCTATTCTGAAGAAAACCGATGTCTATTCTGAAGAAACCATGATGTCTATTCTGAAGAGATGGAGAATCGAAGCCGGCCTACTTGGAGCGAAGGAGAGACGGGAGTTGGCAGAGCTGTACACGGCGAGGTCATTCACCGCGAGTCCAGCTGCTGCTGTCACAAAACCGGTCTTCATAGCTGTGGACATTGCTATGAACACGACAAGTTTGGTTTGAAAGGAGCGATACAAGTATTTTCAGCAGTACAGAAGTCAACACAAGGTAGTGAGAAAATTGTCTTTTATAATGTAGAATTGTAGTTTAGTTGTGTGATTATCCAATTGACCAACCGCATATTTTCAACCACATATTTTTAACAGCATTTTTCTTAACTGCATTATTTGAAACGTATAATTTTGTCAAAGTAATTAAACTTGTGTAGATCTTGTTATTGTGATTTTCATATTTTGCTACGGAATTATTTGCCGTATTTCTTGCAAATTTCAGTCACTTGGACGAAATTTTGGCATGATGATGATGCTATTAACACTAAGGTTATATTAAAGTAAAATCGTGTAAATATTTTCACACTTGCGTTAGATTTAATTTAATTAAATCTGTTTTATCGCAGCGATGGAATATAAAGGAATTGAGAGGAATATAAAGGAATTGTTTAGAGGAAAGCAAATTATTGAAAGGAATTGTATTAAAGAAATTTAGAGCGTTAAAAATGGAATGTAGAGTAAACTATTTCAAAGGAATAGAACGTTGAACGAAGTAAAGAAGGAGTAAGATTATAATTGAAGTAAAATGAAATTTATTGGAGCAAATTTAAATACAGTATACTTAAGAAGTAACGTCACGAAGTGTAAAGAATATTTCGACAACTCATGATGTTGATTCGAGTGTCAGAAATTTATTATGAACGAAAGTATTACGAAAAGCTTAAACACATATCTAATGAGATTTAGAGCGTTAAAAACATAAATGAATTTGTTAAACAAATATTAATGGAATGAAGTCAAACTTATATCTTTTGTTAAGAATATGAATATTTACTGATATTTCTTGAAAAGTTGTAATAAAATGTAAAGCTGAATTTAAACACGTGAAGAGGAAAGTTAACGAAATTAAATCACAGAGTGATCAAAAAGGTGAAAGTACAGAGATTTATTACAGAAATGAAATTACAAACACGAGGCGATGTTGTATCAATATAGAGGAGAAATGTTAAGTAAAGGAAGTATATGTATTGAAGTAGAAGTTTATAGTTGAATTACCGTGCAGATTAAGGAGTTATGAACGTAAAAGAGTTACGTAAGTTTACGAAGGGACGCAGGGGAGTCTCTAAGTTTTTCTAGTATTGAATGTAATAATTGTGAAGTTATGAGAGTGTAGTAAAGGAAGATTCTATACCGGGTGTTTAAGAGAGAAAGTAATTGTTGTATAATTATGGAGGAGAAGTGTGGAAACGAATGTTAATGCCGTGCACTTACAGTATTCACGTTTATCAGAAGATTGTTAACTCAGTAAAGAATTTCAGCACTTATTTCAGAATTTCATGATATATAGATAAAGGTAAAAAGGAACAGTGCTTAGCTAAAATGTTTGTCACTTATGTTCAATTGATTATGACGAGTATTTATTACTTTCAACACGATAGTTGCGGTGTTTGTTTGAATTTGAATTTGATGTTTAAGAGAAATGGAGTAGATGAAAGACTTATTGGAGGAAGAAAATTTAATCTTCGACGTTATGGAGTGTAAAATTTGAATTTCATAAAAAGATGTATATATGCACATAGTTCATGAATAATTTGATTAGATATGGAACTACGGTTCATAGTTGAAGCGGACCTGTATAAAATAGGGCAATACTTAATGTCACGCCGTTTCACATTTTCTTACGATAGTAATGCCACGTGCAAATTTATCTTTGCAGTTATTTTTGTTGAAGACCTTATCACCCCTCGAGATTGGAGTTTCTCGGTTGTTCTAAATGTAAATAATAGTAGAAATTTGTACCTTGTCTAGTAGTACTATTTTCTTTACGAATAATATCTATCCTGTATATTCCTGGAATTCCCAATTTTACTTAGTAGGCATGATAAGCTTGTGAGCTGGGTAACTTACATGTCTGCAATCCTTTTTCGGGCTTTGGATATAAGTACTGATGGGTTTCTTCGGGCGCATATAGATAGATAATTATTTAAATGGCATACCCATCCGTGGGGCGTTCGAAAAGCATTCGAAATGCATTCGAAAGAGCACTTGAGAGAAGAAGTTTGGAAGTACTCGAGAGTGAGGCCATATTAGTTTTGAAAAGAAAAATGCCGATCCCAAATTTAATGATTGTTGAGATGAACACAACATCAGAAGATTAGTGGAGTACACTATAGTTGTGAGGCATAATTGTAAGCCAGCTAACGACATTTGTCATGTAATAGTAAATTTAAAAGTAAATTCATGTTGTTAAACATAGGTTAAGTGAGATGATAAAATGAAGCGATGTCAGTTCGGTAAAATGGGACAACAAGTATACGAGACAACTCGCGATTGAAATAGATGTAAGTAGGATTAAGATGTTCTATATATTCCATTACTGGTATAAAATGTATGCGTTGGTCAATCTGGATATTCACTGGTAATTTTTGTAGTCGATACTTCCCTTATTCTCAAGAAAAGAAGAAAGATGTCAACGAATGATATGACGTTCATTCGAACGATGCTTGAAACCATGAAGGAAGGTCAAAGTACATTGACCAAAGACCTTGAAGCCCTCCACCAGTTAACACATAACAACATTAAACAATTGAAAACCGAGATACAGAAATCAGTAGCTACTGTAAAATCAGAAGTCAAAGCAGAGTTAGCAGTTGCTCAAACAATTACTACGGCTAGTATAACATTAACACAGGAAGAAGTTAAGTTAGCTTTAGAGAAGGCCAGAAAGGAAGATAGACTAGCTAGAGACAAGGGAAGAGAAGAAGTCAAGTTAGCTTTAGAGAAGGGCAGAAAAGAAGATAGACTAGCTAGAGAGAAGGAAAGAGAAGAAGCCAAGTTAGCTTTGGAAGAGGCAAATAGGATAAGAGCAGAGATAAGATTAGCTCAGGAAAAAGCTCGTGAGGAGGACAGGTTAAGTCAGGAGCAGGCTAGATTGGAAGATAGAAAGATCCAAGCCGAAATAAGAGCAGCACAGGAGGAAGTCAGGAAAAATCAGGAAAAAGCACAGGAGGAAGCTAGGAAAAATCAGGAAAAAGCTCAGATAATTTTTGAAAGGGCAGGTAAAGCACAGGAAGAATTAAAAGCTTCAGTTGATCAAGTCAAACAGGACATGGCAGGAAAAGTGATAGAAATCCAATTAGCTAACAGTAATCACATGTTAGAACTAGAACAGAAACTACAGGCTAGCATGAGCTCAATTAAGGAAGACAATAACACTCATCATGTACACATTTCAGGGGCCCAGAAGAAACTCAAGGAGCAACTTGACAATCTAAATGGCACTGTTGGTGAATTACAGGTCAAATTGGAAGGTCAATTTAAACTGATTGAAGAGGGTATAAATGTAGATATAAATGCTTCCATTGTAAAGGCAGTTACGGACATGAAGGAGGAGGTCGTAACAGTCACAACTCAAATCATATCAGAGATACATCACAAATTAGCAAATGACATTAAAGCTATAGAATTATGTTCCAATATTAATGTTAGCAAAGTACGGGAAGATCTATCTAAGCGGATAGATACATTACAAATTAATAACGTAGCCACGCTGACAGAGATTGTTAATAAAACAGATTTAACTAACTCAAATGAATTTGACAAAATTAAATGTACGGTCGATGGGATAAGCATAGAACTAGCGAAAATTCAATCAAAACAGGATGAGGATATCAGAGAAATTGAACAGCAATTAAGGTCACTTATGATAGGAGATGCTACATTTTCATCAACGTTAAGAACCGAAGTCAGGGAGGACATCAGAAAGGACTTTACGAGATTTTTTCAAGCAAGAGATGAAAAATTAAAAGAAGAAATAAGAATATTAGAGGCTAGGACAGACAGGATAGAAGAGGATAAGGAAAGCGAGAGTAGTCAACAGCAAATTCCGAAGTCCAATTTTAACTTCAGTCAAGAGCCATTTCACACTGAAATAGGGGAATTTGGAGGAAATTTTGAACCTTACCAAACTAGATCAAATGCCAACATCGTCGTAATAAACAATAACGATGAGAAACCGAACAAATTCAGCGGAGTAGGCAATATTACTGCAGTAGAATTTCTGAGAGACATGAGGTCGTATTTAGAAGACAACAGGATACCTCGTGAAAGACATATGAGAGTCGTGGAAAAATACTTAGATTCAGAAGCATTAGTATGGCACAGAGCTTTCAGATACACATATCAGACATTTGAAGAATTCGCTATAGCTCTACAAAAACGATTTTAGAGCAAGGAACTTCAACAGGATATACGAGCGGAAATTTATTCTAAGAAGTATGCATATTCCAGTCCTACGAAATACGCAAGTTTCTTCACGAAACAATTAGCACGCTTGCAGTATTTGCAACCCCCTTTGGCGGAAGAAGACTTGGTTCACGCTATTTCATGTCAGCTACCAACAGAAGTTAGGAGACACCTCATCTCGGCAAACGTGAATACTCTAGAAGGAATGGCGGAAATTTTGAGAAGACTGGATCACACGTCTAATGTGTCCATCAACTCAACTGGAAATCAAAACCAGAGAAATAGAAACCAGGAACCGAGAGAAATACACACCATTCACATCGATCAAATGCAGCAAACAGGGGAGAACAAAAATGGAGTAGGTCCAACGAGATCCAGGATATATGGGCAGAATCGATTTCGACCAGATTATCAGAGACCTAGAGAAGGAAGGCCATATGAAAATCAAAGATGGAGGAATAACTATTACACCAGGAACAATGATTATCGTAGAGAGGGATATTATAATCGAAATAACCTTACGAATAATTATGGATATCGGGGATATCAGAACTGGAGAAACACGAGTAATTATTCAAGACAGCAACAACAGCAACAAGGTTGGAGGAATAATAACAATGTAAGAAGGTATTATGATGACAGGGAGAGAGAAAGTCAGGAGTACCTAAGGAATTTCAGAGAAAGGAATGCGAGAGACCAAGATCAGGGACAGCATAACCGGAATCAAGAACCTCAACCTGGAACAAGCAGAGATAGAAGGAATGAAGACCCACGAGGGGCACAAAAAAACGTCAAATTCCAAAAAGTGAAAGGAGAAGAAAACAGCACCGTAACCAGACATGAGATCCAAATTAATGAATTATATGAAGCCACAAATGAAGATCTTCTATATGAGAGAGAAGAGACGAAAACAGATAGAGTAGCAAGGTTACCGATTATAGAAATCACATCAGAAGGAGAATGCCTGAGAACACTACTAGATACGGGAGCAACAGCATAAATTTTATCAGAGAACTGTTTTCACAGATTGAAGAATGGAAATTCACTTATAGCAATGCCTGTTTCAACCATTAAAGTCAGGGGCGTATATAACGACAAGACCATGAAATGTAAAGTCCAAGCACTAATGGAATTCTCTATAAATAAACACAGATATGAGCAGATATTCATAGTCTTGAGCCAGATCAATTTTGATGCTATTTTAGGCATTGATTTTATAACCAAGACTGGAGCTGTAATCGATTTACGAAATGGAGTCATAAGATTTAATGAAGGCCTACATCAATCAGAGGATAAGACGAAGGATGAGAATGAGTGTAGTTTGTTTGACGAAACTACAGAAGAAAATCTTGTGAAGATTGTTATGGAAGTTGAAGCAGAAGGAATACCTCACTATGGCAGAAAGATTGAGAATTTTGAAGATCAGAGGGAGAAGTTGGAAGAATTAGTCACGACTTATGCAGACATTTTTGATAACAAGCCAGGTATTATAAGAGGATATAAATATCAGATTAAGCTAACTGACGACACACCTTATCAGAAGAAATTGTATCCAATTCCGGAGAAGTATCAAGCTGAAGTGACAGACCTCATAAAAGGCATGGAAAAGGAAGGAATTATAAGAAAGCAAACCACTCCTTATTTAAATCCACTCACTGTTGTGAAGAAAACAGATGGTATTCTTAGACTATGTTTAGATGCCAGGGGCATAAATACTCTTCTGCTGAAAGAATTCGACAGGCCACCGAAAATTAGAGAACTACTGAGGAGATTCAAGAATAAAACCTGTTTCTCAGTGATTGATTGAACTGCAGCATTTCATCAAATAGAGCTTACAGAAGACAGCAAATGTTATACAGGGTTCATGTTCAATCAAACCTGTTATGTATACCAAAGAGTACCATATGGATTGGTAAATTCAAGTCCAGCACTTATCAGAGCCTTGGATGACAAGTTGAGTGAAGAAGTGAAACAATTTGCTATTTGCTACGTGGACGATACCATCATATCTTCAGAGACACCAGAGCAACATTTCATGCATTTGACGAAGCTATTTGATAACCTTAGAAGTGCAAACATCAAGGTGAAGTTAGATAAATGTCATTTCTTTCAAGAAAAGATCAACTTTCTTGGGCATACTATAGACAGATTTGATTACCATCCGAAAGAAGACAAGATTGAAGCAATTTTGAAATTTCCAACACCCAAGAAAATCAAAGACATCAGAGCTTTTGCGGGTCTTTGTCAGTTTTTCAGTAGTCATTGTCCACGTTATTCAGAAATCATGGCACTTCTACATGAGCTTCTAAAGAAGAACAATAGATGGAAATGGGATGCAGCTGCTGAGAATGCCTTTATTCAAGCGAAGGAAATGCTCAGAGATAACATCAAGTTGGAGTACCCAGATTTTGAAAGAACATTCATCATAGAAACAGACGCTTCACGAGTTGGTATTAGTGCAGTCTTATATCAGAAGGATCAAGATGGAAATCCTCATTATATTTCATTCAGCAGTAGGAAGTTACGCACACACGAGCTGAATTACTTCACGACGGAGCTTGAAGCTTTAGCCGTCATAAATGCTCTACAAAATTGGAAGAAATTATTGCTGGGACACAAGATCATAATCAGAACGGATCATAAAGCACTAGAATTCATGTTGAAGTCAGACTTGTCAAGCGATAGGATGACAAGATGGACCATGTTTTTGCAACAATTTGATGCCACGATAGTTCATGTACCTGGAAAAGACAACCTTCTAGCAGATATTCTTTCCAGACATCCGATTCCTGAGAGAGATGTGAGAGTTAATGTTATCCAGACAGATGCTGAAGATCAAGAAACGCTGGATAAGTTGAAAAGAATTCCTCTTTTTCAAAAGAAGCATGCACCATTCAGGAACATTTATCGATTTTTGTCAGGGAGAATGACGAGGAGACACGCCTCATACTTCGAAACGAGAAGGAAAGCTAGACACTATATTCTCGTGGGAGAAACTGTATGTAAATACATTGATGCCAGACATACGAAAGTACGTGTTGCTATTCCACCAGAACTTATTGTGCCACTAATTTGGTTAGTACACAAAAGTATAGGCCATGGAGGAACTGACAAAACATACTATACCATGTTAGAAAAATACTACTGGATTAATATGAGAGAATCCATAACCATAGTAATCAGATCTTGTGAACTTTGTCAGAAGAATAAATATAATTCTGAACTATTGAAGGAGAGACCTAAAGCGATTATTCCGACGAAACCATTGGAATTGTTTAGTCAGGATATTTTTGGACCTGCACTTAAAGGAGACAGAGGAAACCAGTATGTGTTAATTACAATGGATGTATTTTCCAAAATTGTAATGCTCAATCCCATGCAGAAAGCAACAACGAGGAATGTTTTATATCACCTGGAGAGGAACATTATTCCAAAATTAGGAAAACCAGAGAGGCTATTAACAGACCATGGAACGCAATTCACTTCTGCAGAATTTCAGGGAGCGATGGATAGGTTGGATATTGTTCACCTATTTTCATCAGTTAGAAGCCCAGAGACGAATCCTATTGAAAGAACGATGCTGGAATTTTCAAAGTACATTCGCTTGTATAGTGCAGATAATCATGCGAATTGGGTAAAGATTGTACCTCTAGTGGAATTTTGTATCAATAATACGAGACATGAGAGCACCAACGATATTCCAATCATGTTACATTTTGAAGAGAAACCGGTACGACCATGGGACGGAATCTTCAATATTCCGGAAGATAACGAACCACCGATGGACCAGAGAATCGAAGAAGCAAGGATCCAGTTGAACAAAGCGGCTGAGAAGAGATTAAAACGTTTAGAAGGGAAGAGATTCAGTGGACCGTTACGAGAAGGAGACCTTGTATTAGTCAGAATTCCCGTGAAAGCTGACGTACTGAAGAAAGTGTATATCAAATTCAGTAACCTGTTCAGAGGAACGTTCAAAGTAGATACAGTCTACGGAAATAATTGCTATAAAATTGTAAGAGTGGAAGATAATAGATCCATTGGAAAATTCAACCATTCCAAGTTGAAAAGATTTTACCCACAGATACAGTAAAATCAATAAATTCAGTCTCAAGAGCAGAGAAATCACTGGTATTAAAGAAAGTACAGGCTATACTTTACTTTAAATTAGCAACGGGGAAATGCGCCAGAATTTATTGAAGGTCATTACTCAAGAACTGATCGGGAGATGAACCAAGACCCCAGAAAATAAATAAGTGGATAAAATTTTTATTTATTAAAAATTTGAGTAATATGGGAAAAACTGTATGGAAATGAGGGAAATACTATAGATCTTATGCATTTATAAAAAGCAAGAAAGTAGGAATGATTTAAAGATGGACATATATTCCATTATACGAAAGTGGGAGGTTCACTTTACGAGAAAGATCACGCCACTTGAAGCGAGAGTTACGTCATGAGAGAGGGGAAGAGGCGAAGGTCGAACAGCGGACGGAAGTCAGGAGAGGTGGTAGGAGTTACGTCACACCACGGGAGGAGAGGAACAGAGACGAGAACTTGAGGAATGCGGAGAGCAGGACGAGAGAGTTCTTTCCAATTGAGATTTGAACGAGACAAGACCTCGAGCATAAACGAGTATCTTTATAAGAGTGCTACGGTTCACAAAGGTTGGAAGTAAGAAGAGTGTAATTTCAGTAACTTGGGAGCAAGCTAAAACTATATATTGCAGTGCTTATGCAAAGTATTCCATATAGCTAGAAACATTTTCGACAAGAAGCTACTCAGTATTTCTACGTGTAAAAGCTTATTTGAACATTCTATTGAAAATGCAAGTTATAAGGCAGCAACGGGGAGGTCTCAAGTATATTATCAAGAATATGAATATTAACATGTGCTAAGTTAAGCATGGGGAAGTTGAAGACTACAAGGATGTCAGTTGAATTCCAGATTCACTAGCATGGAAAGACGCTACAAATATCTACGCAAAGTGCCACATCACCGAGCAAAACTCATACTTTTCTACGAGAGTTTTAACACATCTTGAGACACGAAAAAGCTTGCATAAACGACAGTATTACACCGTGATGTCTATTCTGAAGAAAACCGATGTCTATTCTGAAGAAACCATGATGTCTATTCTGAAGAGATGGAGAATCGAAGCCGGCCTACTTGGAGCGAAGGAGAGACGGGAGTTGGCAGAGCTGTACACGGCGAAGTCATTCACCACGAGTCCAGCTGCTGCTGTCACAAAACCGGTCTTCATAGCTGTGGACATTGCTATGAACATGACAAGTTTGGTTTGAAAGGAGCGATGCAAGTATTTTCAGCAGTACAGAAGTCAACACAAGGTAGTGAGAAAATTGTCTTTTATAATGTAGAATTGTAGTTTAGTTGTGTGATTATCCAATTGACCAACCGCATATTTTCAACCACATATTTTTAACAGCATTTTTCTTAACTGCATTATTTGAAACGTATAATTTTGTCAAAGTAATTAAACTTGTGTAGATCTTGTTATTGTGATTTTCATATTTTGCTACGGAATTATTTGCCGTATTTCTTGCAAATTTCAGTCACTTGGACGAAATTTTGGCATGATGATGATGCTATTAACACTAAGGTTATATTAAAGTAAAATCGTGTAAATATTTTCACACTTGCGTTAGATTTAATTTAATTAAATCTGTTTTATCGCAGCGATGGAATATAAAGGAATTGAGAGGAATATAAAGGAATTGTTTAGAAGAAAGCAAATTATTGAAAGGAATTGTATTAAAGAAATTTAGAGCGTTAAAAATGGAATGTAGAGTAAACTATTTCAAAGGAATAGAACGTTGAACGAAGTAAAGAAGGAGTAAGATTATAATTGAAGTAAAATGAAATTTATTGGAGCAAATTTAAATACAGTATACTTAAGAAGTAACGTCACGAAGTGTAAATAATATTTCGAGAACTCATGATGTTGATTCGAGTGTCAGAAATTTATTATGAACGGAAGTATTACGAAAAGCTTAAACACATATGTCTAATGAGATTTAGAGCGTTAAAAACATAAATGAATTTGTTAAACAAATATTAATGGAATGAAGTCAAACTTATATCTTTTGTTAAGAATATGAATATTTACTGATATTTCTTGAAAAGTTGTAATAAAATGTAAAGCTGAATTTAAACACGTGAAGAGGAAAGTTAACGAAATTAAATCACAGGGTGATCAAAAAGGTGAAAGTACAGAGATTTATTACAGAAATGAAATTACGAGCACGAGGCGATGTTGTATCAATATAAAGGAGAAATGTTAAGTAAAGGAAGTATATGTATTGAAGTAGAAGTTTATAGTTGAATTACCGTGCAGATTAAGGAGTTGTGAACGTAAAACAGTTACGTAAGTTTACGAAGGGACGCAGGGGAGTCTCTAAGTTTTTCTAGTATTGAATGTAATAATTGTGAAGTTATGAGAGTGTAGTAAAGGAAGATTCTATACAGGGTGTTTAAGAGAGAAAGTAATTGTTGTATAATTATGGAGGAGAAGTGTGGAAACGAAGGTTAATGCCGTGCACTTACAGTATTCACGTTTATCAGAAGATTGTTAACTCAGTAAAGAATTTCAGCACTTATTTCAGAATTTCATGATATATAGATAAAGGTAAAAAGGAACAGTGCTTAGCTTAAATGTTTGTCACTTATGTTCAATTGATTATGACGAGTATTTATTACTTTCAACACGATAGTTGCGGTGTTTGTTTGAATTTGAATTTGATGTTTAAGAGAAATGGAGTAGATGAAAGACTTATTGGAGGAAGAAAATTTAATCTTCGACGTTATGGAGTGTAAAATTTGAATTTCATAAAAAGATGTATATATGCACATAGTTCATGAATAATTTGATTAGATATGGAACTACGGTTCATAGTTGAAGCGGACCTGTATAAAATAGGGCAATACTTAATGTCACGCCGTTTCACATTTTCTTACGATAGTAATGCCACGTGCAAATTTATCTTTGCAGTTATTTTTGTTGAAGTGTCAGGGAGACACAATATTAAGGGAGGAAGCCAATTGTTATACATGTTTTATTAGCTTAATAAACGGCTAGTGCTTTTTAGCAACTTAGTCAAATTTTTATCTATTATTTTTATTGTCGTCATCGTCGAAAATAGTACTACGAGGTATAGATACAGGCGCTCACTATAGATTAGACCTTATCACCCCTCGAGATTGGAGTTTCTCGGTTGTTCTAAATGTAAATAATAGTAGAAATTTGTACCTTGTCTAGTAGTACTATTTTCTTTACGAATAATATCTATCCTGTATGTTCCTGGAATTCCCAATTTTACTTAGTAGGCATGATAAGCTTGTGAGCTGGGTAACTTACATGTCTGCAATCCTTTTTCGGGCTTTGGATATAAGTACTGATGGGTTTCTTCGGGCGCAGTACCATGTTTCGACTTCCGGAAAATTTCGACATATCTTCGCGTTTCACATCCCCCAGACCCCAAAACCACCGTCAGTTCAAAAGTTTATATATAATTTATATATATATATATATATATATATATATATGTTTCTTGTGGACACGATAACTGCCGTAATTTTGCACCAATCACTTTGAATTTTTTGCATAATATGTCGGTCGAGTTCGTTAATGGGAAAAATCGGTCGAAGGGGGTGAAAATGGGGGGCTTTTTTCGAAAAAGTGAAATTTCGCTATAACTCTCTTAATACGTGAAATATCGAATCCATTCAAAGTTCATAATATGTGTCGGATAAGTGCCAAAAATGTATGTCAAATATGTTTTTTGATAGCACCAACCATTGACCATAGGGGTGGAAAAAAAGTGGGTTTTTCGGGAAACATTAATCATATCTCTCTTAATAGGCACAATATCAAAACGGTACAAAATGGAAAATATTCCCCTAATAATTACCTAAAACTTTTGTCTGAAAGAATTTTTGATATGACCCACCATTACGCCAAGGGATGAGAACAATGAATTCGGAATTTTAAAAAAATGCCAAGTGCCATCAGAGGTTACCATAACAACGCTTTTAAATTGATAAGGGATGATCTATCAGAGGTTGCCAAGACAACGCCATTGACGAGATCACATTCATTTTTAGCCTACTTTTCACACTTTTCAAAAATGAGGAAAAAGTAGACTTATAAGATATATCCGGGAAAATGTGTCTGTCCTTCTGTCTGCCTGTTGTCCTTCTGTCTGTCTGGCTGTGTGTGTGTGTCCCCCCCCCTATCAACTCCTAAACGGCTGCAGCAATCGAAACCAAATTTAGTATGAGTAAAGATGTATACCGGAATATCTCAGGCCCATATTTGAAAAAGATGCCAGTGCTACCAACTGCTAAAAAAACGCACTAGAAATTTGAGCTCCATGTTGGATATCTTGGAAGGTATACATGGGAGATATTCTAAAATTGGCACACATGTAGATAATACTATTTCAGTTTAATTTCCAGGTGGCCATACATGACAGCATTGCCAAAATAATTTTAAGCCTTCTGATAAGTCCAATTTTTAAATGCATATAACTTCTACACTATGAATTGGATTTCAACCAAATTTTGTATGTAATATGTGTACATAAACATATATGACTGAGTGTATTCTTAAGAGCCACCAGGGCTGCCAACTGTTAGTAATTGCTCTCTATTTTGTATCCAAATATATCAGAAAGTATGCAAGCCGACAGCTTTAAACTATGCACACGTAAATTTTTCGACATTTTACATTAATTTGGAGTAACTTATATACGTCAGTTCTACCAACATGATTCTAAGCCTGCTGATAGGACCAATTTTTAAATAACTTACATGTAACTTCTATACCAACAAATGGATTTCATCCAAAATTGGCACAAAAATATATAATATTTCAGATTATTTCTGACCAGCACTCGCATGACATTGTTGCCAACATGCTTTTACGTGTACTAATAGATCCAATGTCTAAATCCATGTAACGTCCTTTGGACTTCAACCACATTTTGTATTCTGTACCTTAGGAGATGGAAGTAAGAATATATTCAGTCACCAGAGCTGCCAACTGTATTGCTCTATTAGGCTACATTATGCCTAGTATACCTTATTTCGAACTAATTAAGACATTTCGATATTACCCACTTAATTTCGTCATTATTCTAGATAGGTTCATATACTGTAGATTAATCTATGGCATGAATCTTAATTTTAAGAAAAGTAGGCTCTTTAGTTCGTCATGGAACTTCTTGTTCCATCTGACTATGAGGGAAGCGGCTAACTGGTAGCATGCTGAACTTCTATGCCCAAGGTGCTGGTTCAAAGCCGGACAAAGTCGCCGGATTTTCTAAGAGCGCTAAAAATCCGTCAGCATGCTTTCCTTTGGAGGGGAAGTTACAACGTTTGTTGCAAGTTGCTGGTTGCGGTGGCATCTAGCAGCCAAGTTCACAGCTAGGTGTCGTTGACGTTAGTATTTGGTACAAAATTAGGTCCTACTACTTAAAATTGACCGTCTGCAGACCTTACCTGAATTACAGACTAATACAGTCATCAGAAATAACACCGTTTATCAGAGAGATTCTACACACACCCATGTACACGGGGTTACATGACCACCTTGTCGCAGCCCCTAAACTGAGGAACCAACCAACATCTCTGCGGGAGATAAAATTTTGCGTGAAGAAGTAGCAGACTGTTAGATAGTTACACATTAGTTCCAAACCTTGCATAAGGACAGTGTGATCACAAGTATAAAAATTAACCCCAAATGACAAGAAGGTTACTATCCCCATAAGACAGTAAATTGTTAAAAGTATGCATAGAAAGACGAAAAAATGTTAACTAACCTCCAATTGTAAAATACTTTCTCGCAATAAATGAGGTGTGATCCTCCTACGAAAACCTGCATATTTTGCCTATTATAGCCTATCCCCTAGTTTGCCCGGTGAAATCTACCTCCGCCTTCCAGCGTGCCGAGAGGATTTTTTTATTTTGAAAATGTATTTCACAATTGGAGCTTAATTAACTTTTTTTATTCGTCTTACTAGGCATACGTTTAACATTTTATTGTCTTATGGGGATGGTAACCTTCTTGTCATTTCGGGTTCATTTTTAGCCTACTTTTCACATTTTGCAAAAATGAGGAAAAAGTAGACTTATGAGATGGGGCAAATGTGTGTCTGTCTGTCTGTCCTTCTGTCTGTCTGCCTGTCTGTCCTTCTGTCTGTCTGTCTAGCTGGCTGTGTGTGTGTGTCCCCCTATCAACTCCTAAACGGCTGGAGCAATCGAAACAGAACTTGGTAGGAGTAAAGATCTATACCTGAATATCTCACGGCCATATTTGAAAATAATGTCAATGCTACCAACTGCTGAAAAATCGCAATTGAAAATTGAGCTCCATGTTGAATATCTTGGAAGGTATAAATGGGAGCTATTTTAAAATTGGCACACGTAAAGATAATAATATTGCAGTTTAATTTCCAGGATTCCATACATGGCAGTTTTGCCAAAATGATTATAAGCCTGCTGATAGGTCCAATTTTTAAATGCATATAACTTCTACCTTGTCAATTGGAATTCAACCAAATTTCGTATATGCTATGTGTATATAAACAGATATGACTGAGCGTATTCTTAAGTGCCTTCATGGCTGCCAACTGTTAATAAATGCTCTCAATTTTTTAAATCCAAATACCAATATATCAGAAAGTATGCAAGCCGACAGCTTTAAACTATGCACACGTATAGTACCTGACATCCTATATTAATTTGGAGTAACTTATATACGTCAGTGCTACCAACATGATTCTAAGCCAGCTGAGAGGTCCAACTTTAAATACATGTAACTTCTATACTATCATTTGGATTTCTACCAAATTTCTTGTGTGATATGTGTACCATAACAGATATGGCTATGCCGATTCTTAAGAGTAACCAGGGCTGCCAACTGTTAAAAAATGCTGTCTCTATTCTTGTTACCCTAATAGCAATATATCAGAAAGTATGCAAGCCAATAGCTCTAAACTTTGCACACGTATAATACCTGGCATTCTAGATTAATTTGGAGTAACTAATATAGACCTTCGCCAGTGCTGCCAACATGATTCTAAGCCTGCTGATAGGTCCAATTTTAAAATGCATGTAACTTCTATACTAACTAATGGATTTCATTCAAAATTGACACAACAATAGATCACATTATTTCAGATTATTTCTGACCAATACATGTATGTCATTGTTGCCAACATGATTTTACGCGCGCTGTTAGATCCAATGTTGAACTGCATGTAACGTCCATACTATCCATTGGACTTCAACCAAATTTTGTATTCTGTGCCTTAAGAGATGGAACTAAGAATATATTCAGTCACCGGGGCTGCCAACTCTAGTTTTCCATTAGGCTACATTATGCCAGGTATACAGTATTTCGAACTAATTAGAAATTTCGATATTACCAACTTAATTTCGTCATTATTCTAGATAGATCCATATAGTTTAATCAGTGGCATGAATCTTAAATTTTAAGAAAAATAGGCTCTTTAGTTCGTCACGGAACTTCTTGTTTATACTTGTAGTCACACTGTCCTTATGCAAGGTTTGGAACTGTTGTGTAACTATCTAACAGTCTGTTACTTCTTACGCAAATTTTATCTCCCGCAGAGGTGTTGGTTGGTTCCTCAGTTTAAGGGCTTATCTTTATACCTTTTTTGTATTGGTTTCTTTCCAATATGATCTGATTATGTATTGTAATATTTATAGAGCGGTTTTGTGGGGTCGGAAACAATACGTGATTTTGAGTCTAATTTTATACTCTTCGTGCCGTCAGTATAATGTGAGTTACTTGTCTTTGTAAGCCGTTTTAAGAAGGTATGACGGTTGCGCACAATTCTTTTTTGTCTGTCTGTCTGTTTGTCTGTGTACAACTTTGCACGCGTTTCACTCGAGAACGGCTGAATGGATCAACGTAAGATTTGGTACAGATGTCCATCAGAGGCACGAAAGTAATCATTCTCCATACCTCACATAAAAGAGGGCATATCCCCTTAAAAGGCATGCTGAAATGGGCGTAGAAAGACGATACAAAGCTCATTTTCAGCTTCTCAATGTGAGAAACAAAACTCGGGAGCCCTTAAGGTCCTAAAACCAACAGTTTTATAGATATACTCAGAAAACTAATTTCATTTATTAAGCTATGGAAAGAATGCAAACTGGTAACCATGGCAACACAATCTCAGAAGTCCATCTACTGTATTTCAGTAAGTCGCAATGCCATTCCATTTATTACATTACTGTGAACGTTCGCAAACGGCTATAAGGTTATCACGGAACCAACTTAAGCTGTAAAATTCATCAATACGTATATAATGCGCTTAAGGTGGTCAAGGGATACTTTTGATTTTTTTTCACGTGATTTACATGGGCGGGTGTGGAAAGGTCTATTATATCCCTATCCCTATATTATATAATTATTATTTTTAGCCTACTTTTCACATTTTGCAAAAATGTGGAAAAAGTAGACTTATGAGATCGGGCAAATGTGTGTCTGTCTGTCTGTCTGTCTGTCTGTCTGTCTGTCTGGCTGGCTGTATGTGTGTCCCCCTCTATCAACTCCTAAACGGCTGCCGCAATCGATACAAAATTTTGTAGGAAAAAGATCTATACCTGAATATCTCACGGCCATATTTGAAAATGATTTCAGTGCTACCAACTGCTGAAAAATCGCAATTGAAATTTGAGCTCTATGTTGGATATCTTGGAAAGTATGAATGGGAGCTATTTCAAAATTGGCACACGTACAGACCATAATATTTCAGTTTAATTTCCAGGAGGCCATACATGGCAGTGTTGCCAAAATGATTATATGCCTGCTAATATTTCCAATTTTTAAATGCATATAACTTCTACACTATCAATTGAAATTCAACCAAATTTCGTATGTTGTATGTGTACATAACCAGATATGACTGAGCGTATTCTTAAGAGCCACCAGGGCTGCAAACTGTTAATAAATGCTCTTAATACCTTTTATCCAAATACCAATATATCAGAAAGTATGCAAACCGACAGCTTTAAACTATGCACACGTATAGTACCTGACATTCTATATTAATTTGGATTATATACGTCAGTGCTACCAACATGATCCAAGCCTGCTGAGAGGTCCAACTTTAAATACATGTAACTTCCATACTATCATTTGGATTTCAACCAAATTTCGTATGTGCTATGTGTACCATAACAGATATGACTGTGCGTATTCTTAAGAGCAACCAGGGCTGCCAACTGTTAATATGTGCAGTTGTTACCCTAATATCAATATATCAGAAAGTATGAAAGCCAATAGCTCTAAACTTTGCACACGCATACTACCTGGCATTCTAGATGAATTTGGAGTAACTAATATAGGTCAGTGCTGCCAACATGATTCTAAGCTTGCTGATAGGTCCAATATTAAAATGCATGTAACTTCTATACTAACTAATGGATTTCATTCATAATTGGCACAACAATAGATCATATTATTTCAGATTATTTCTGACCAATACATGTATGTCATTGTTGCCAACATGATTTTACGCGCGCTGTTAGTTCCAATGGTTAACTGCATGTAGCGTCCATGCTATCCATTGGACTTCAACCAAATTTTGCATTCTGTACTTTAAGAGATGGAACTAAGAATATTTATTTATTATTTATTTATTTATTATTTATTTAAACCAAGTCTACTTGTTAATTGTCACTTTAACTCAGAGAGTCATATCGTGACATACAGACAATAAACACATAGATAACATAAATTTACAGTATGGCGTTAGATAATTAAACCAAATGTCCATTCGGCATTTCATAGCTTCCTTGTTATTTCAAAACTTAATAATGTTTTGCAGTAGTTATCTTCATTCACAATATCACTGGGCAACTTTTCTGATGAAAACTGCACAAAGATCTTTCTTAATCATAAATGTGGACACAGTGTTCTTCATTTTTTGACAGTTCTCCATTGGAGACACCTCACAGAAAGAATTACTTTTATTTCCCTATCGAGCCCTTACTGACTGTAAGAGTCTGATAAGTTTTGTGGTAAGGAAAAAAACCATCAAACTCACAGGAAAAATCTACAGACAGCAATATGTGGCTGTACGGTAGTAAT
This sequence comes from Meconema thalassinum, assembly GCA_946902985.2. NCBI lineage: Eukaryota > Metazoa > Arthropoda > Insecta > Orthoptera > Tettigoniidae > Meconema > Meconema thalassinum. The sequence continues at coordinate 263,081,577 of OX336390.1, read as the reverse complement.
CGTATAGGCTACCTAGTTAATACAGATAGGCTCTCCTAGGCTTTAACAAGATTTATAGCTTAGGAAGCCATCTCCTGTACTTGAATGCTTAATTTACATGCATCTTTGTTCTGAATCTCATCCGACGCTTTCTTATTCCACATTGCCCTGATGGTATTAAAATATTTTGCTAATTGACCTGCTTTCCCCCATTCCCTTTTTAGTAATTTAATTTAAGTGTGATACTCATTTTCATTTTCTATTCTGTTTAGATCTGCTTTGTCTACAAACTTTGCTCTTATCATTTTAATTTCCTTGCATTCCCTGATCAGGTGCGCCGCACCCATAACCTTCCCACAAAACAGGCAAATGTCCTCTTTTCCTACTTCTCTCAACGCTTTGTTCTTATACACCCCCATTAACCACCAAATTATCCCTCTCATTTCTCTTTTCATTAGGCATTGAGGCTTTATGCTCATAAAGTTCCTTATTTCGCAGAACTCCGTTAAGGTTCTCCTACTGGTGCACTCTTCCCTTAGCACCTGCAACTCTACGTCATTAACCCTTCTGCACACTTTTTTACACACCCTACGTTCCTCTCTTTGTAAGTCCCTATCCCATAGATAACCCATTCCTAATCATTCCAGTACACTTCTTACCCCGTCCACCCAGTAGCCCTCTTGCTGATGCTTCATTTGGTGCAGGTAGGCTACCTTAAGCATTTCCCCCCCTCCACCTGCTTTTAAACGAATCCAAGACTTTATGACCCTTTTTATGATATGTTGTCTAATGCTTACATCCTCACACAACATTCTCGCTCCACAATTCGCCGTGCAACTAGGTAGCCCCAAAATTATCTTGGCAAACCTACTTACAATACTGTCCAGGGTTTTCGTTCCTTCCTCTAAACCCCATACTTCCACTCCATAGAGTGCTCTTGAAACGATGAGTGCGTTGAACACATTCTTATACACTTTGTAGTCAAGATTCGGTAACCTACGCTCTAACACTTTAACATTCGCCAATGCCGCTAGCCCTTTCGATTTTGCCCTTTTAATTTGTTTGGTCCATTTACCATTACTCGCCATTATCGTCCCTAGATACTCAAGTTTTTTCACCGTCTCTAACTGAGACCCATACATGACCCACTTTTCATTTTTAGCCAGTTTAACTCCCTTTTTGCAGACCATAGCTTTGGTCTTACTCGGGTTAATTTTTAAGTTCCAGTCCTCACAGTATCTCACAATCTCGTCAATACTATATTGCATATTATAGGGTGTTAGAGCAAGCAGAAGGATGTCATCAGCGAAAGCTAGGCCCGGGATATCATAATTGTCCAAGCAAGGGTTGGACCGTTGCTCAAAGCCCTTTGACTCGAAAATATCGTTGATAAATAGCAAAAAAAGCACCGGGGAGAATTTGCATCCCTGTTTTAGTCCTATATTAGACGTTATCTCTCCTACAATTACATCATCTTTAGTTTTAATTGCACATTTCACTTCGGAATACACATTCTCAATTGCTCGTATCATTTTATGTGACACCCCGATTTTTCCCAGTTTAGCCATGACAGCTCCCCTGCTCGCTGAATCAAACGCCTTCTCCAAATCAATAGCTGTGATATACAGCTTACCTCTTTTCCTTCTTATGTACTTGTCCATCACCGTTTTAACCACCATTATATTGTCACTGGTCCTCATTCCTTTTCTGAACCCTGTCTGGAGTCTCGAGAACACCGAACAGCCCTCTGCCCATGCTATTAAACGCTTGGATAAGACCCCGGTGTACATTTTGCTCAAATTATCAAGCAAAGTTATGCCTCTATAGTTGCCTGGGTCTAGTTTGTCCCCACGCTTCTTATATATTGGACAAATTATCCCCTCCTGCCACCCCCTTGGAAATCTACCTCCTTAAAAGATTTTGTTAAAGATTTTTACCAAGCTGTCCATCATGAACCTATTGCTACTCAACTCTTGACAAAATTCATTTGTTATCCCCGAAATAGCTCCTGACTTCCCTCCTTTACTTTTTGTCATTATTTCCTTAAATTCCTCTATCGATATGACTTGGTCCAGCATAGGCAGAGTGGCCCCCAGCCCCCTCGGGACGCCAAACTCATCCCTCTTCCTCCAATTATCTTCAGCATTTAACAGATTCTCATAATATGCAATCCATATTTCATCACTAATAGAGCTCCCCCCACCACTTCTGCTCCCCCTACAGTAAGACTTTATCCTGCTCCACACTTTGCTACAGTCGTTAGCTTTAGAATCCTTATTTAGTGCTGTTGCTTCCTTACCCTGCCATTCATCTTTCATTTTACTCAGCAGTTCCCTATATTCTTTCCTTAGACGACAGAATTCTACTCTCATCGTATCATCCCCTCCTCTCTTGTATAACTTCAGTGCCCTAAAAACTTCGGTTTTCTTCCTTCTACAAGATTCATCGTACCATCCTTTGATTCTCCCTAGTTTTCCCCTAGCCTTCACGCGCATTTTCCGCCCGGCCATCATAATTGCATTCTCAATCATACGTATTACCCCTTCAATTTCATCATTACTGATCATTAAACTTATTCCTACCTTTATCAGCTCAAAATTTTCTCCCTGGAAGTAGTTCTGGAACTCTCTGCAGTTTTCCTCCCTCCATCTGAATCTATTCACTTTTCTCTCTATAGCTTTAACTTGTGGGTTCCCTTTTGATTTTGTCACCGCTCCCTGCATGTTGACGACAATTGGTAGGTGGTGTGATTCCCCCCATTCTTCAACAGTGAACCTCTTAATTAGGGCTAGTGCTCCTCTGGAACATATTGCTAAATCTATTACACTTCCTCCAATCTCTGTTATATACGTCAGGTTACCTTCTTCATCCCCCACACAGACACCATTTAATATATATAGCTCTTCTGCACCACATAGTTCCAAAATCTTTTCTCCGTTCTTGTTACATTCCTTGTCTTTGCTGTGCCTATCCCCACATACGGCCTCGGCAACCCCCTTGCTGTAAAGGGGCTTTCTGTCTGCAACCCTCGCATTGAAGTCCCCTAAAAGCACAATCTCTGCCTCTTCATATATATTTTGAATTCTGTTTATTTCAATAGCTAACTCATCGAAAAAGCTTTCTCTTGCATACGGGGAATTCTCCGGAGGGTTGTAGACAAAGCCGAAACATACCGTTCCTTTCCCCCTCCCCCTAATATCTGCTTTTACCCACACTACTTCTTCCAGTCCTGAACTAATAAATTCTGATAATTCCCTCACCTCTTCTTTAATTAAAACAACAATTCCCCCTGGGAACCTACCGGTGCGAGCTTTCCTAATCTTAGGTTTTGTATATATATTGAAGCCATCTAATTTAACCTCGCAACCTACAGGGAGCCAACTCTCAACAAATCCTAAAATCTGCATATCTTCTATTAGGGTCAAAACTACATCGTTGCCTCTCTTATTTAAAAAACCCTCTATATTTACGCTAGCAATATTCCAGTTTAGTTATTTTTTACCCCTACCCTCCTCGCTGGCGGTAGCTTTACTTCTAGTAACTCTAGCTTTCTCTAACTCTAGAATACTGCCACCTGGAGAAGAAATGACCTCCTTCTCCACATTAAACTGCCCTGTCAAGGTTTTCTTGCCCCAAAGTTCTTTTAGACTAGTAACTCGTTGTTTGCCAGTCTCACCTTTCTGCAAACCACGCACTTGTCCGGTGTTCCTGGCGCTGACGTTAGTCGTTCCTGCTCGCGCCACTTCCGTGTTGGACTTGGAGGTCGATGCTCTCTGTTGAATCATCACCGCACTTTCCTCTGAACCGACAACTGCTTCCACCTGGTTGCTAGGTCTAACTGTCTCCTGCTGTTGTTGCTTCTCCATATCCTGGAGTTGTGCCACTGTCCAAATCCGATCCCAGTTGTTGCCGCTAACCGCCAGTCTATTACCTTTTACATAAGCCTTGAGACCAGAGTTCCTTGCCTCCCTTAAATGAAACTGCAAGGTCCGTTGCTCGCTTGCCTCTTCTTTACTCATTTCTCTCCTTACCCATATCCTCTCCCCTTTCAGGTTCTTTGTGTTCGCCAGAATTCTGTGAGCCATCAGCGAAGAAACTAATGACACTTTCACGGGCCTCGTGCCCCTTCCTCGCCCTATCCTGGTCACATTGTCAATCTCTGAGACTCCAATGCTTATCCGCATGCCTTCACTAATCACTCGGAGCACCTTGGATGTTAGATCCTCGGTGCTTTCCTTGGCATCTTCCTTTATTCCGTAAATGAAGACGTTTTTCTTTCTCTCATCCAGCTTGGTCTTCCTTAATTCATTTACCTCCACCTCTAATATCTTCACCTTTTCTCTCAGGTCTTTTATCTCTCTACTATTCTCGGCCAGCCTTTCTGTCACTATTCCCATCTCTTCTCTTATACATGTCTTCATCTCCTTGAATTCCTTACATTGCTCACGAAGAATGTCCCGGATCTGGTCATTTTGTGACACTTCCTTTACAATTTCCCTTATTTTTTCCATTTCTTGCCATCCCAGCTGACCAGGCCCTGGGTTTGACTCCACTCCTCCAATTAATAGTAGCGTCGCCACAACCAGCGCTACCATCTCCATCGCCAAAACCCCCATCTGTTCAGTGACGTTGCCCACTATCACCTTCCCGACACCGAAATCGCACTTCACTCTAGCCTGCCAGCGGCCGATGACCGCCCGGTACTGCTGAATAGCGATTCCCATTCTTCCTTACACTTCACTGCACGTCTGTTCACCTTGCTTGCTTGGTTGAAACTGGAACTAAGAATATATTCAGTCACCAGGGCTGCCAACTGTAGTGCTCTATCAGGCTACATTATGCCAGGTATACAGTATTTCGAACTAATTATAAATTTCGATATTAGCAACTTAATTTCGCCATTATTCTAGATAGATCCATATAGATTAATCGTTGGCATGAATCTTAAATGTTAAGAAAAGTAGGCTCTTTAGTTCGTCATGGAACTTCTTGTTATTATTATATTATGGCATACAAAGAGGAGACAAAACTCATTTTCAGCCCCTCAGTGGCTCGGAGGCTACTATGTTTTAAGGCTCTAAAATCACGTTTCTGAGATATTCCCAGAAAACTAATTTCATTTAATAAACGAATAAATAGATGACGAGTACAGAAGAAGACCAAATCAGGAGCTATGTAGATATACTGAGAAAATCACAGATATGGCCAGGAAGAGACGTCTGGCTTTCAACGGACATGCCTCATGGATGAACCCAACAAGACTAACCAACCGGCTTCTCAACTACTGGGGGAATAGAAAGAGCGTGACACCGTCGCTAACAGTAGTTAACAAGGATATGCAAGAACTGAAGATAATGAAAAGTGATATTAGAAGCCGATCACATCTCAGAAAGATACTTAAACAGAAGAGTTTTCAGGACATCATCTGGACAAAAGAGGGAAAGGAGAAACATAGCCAGAGAATGCGCGAAAATTGGGCAAACATCAAGTCCCTCGCCAAGCTGAAAAGTTGAATGTCGTGGTCCTTAGCTGGCCCATTCGAAAGAAGAAGAACAAGTAGGAACTAATGATGTAATGCAAGCCGGTAACCATGACTACAGTAGGCATATCACAAGAGGTGACATCCAACTTTCTATCTATTTCTGTAAGAAGCAATGCCACTCAATTTATTAAATTTCTGTGAAAATTTGCAAATGGCTATAAGGTTATCTTGGAATCAAACATAGACTGTACAATTCAACAATGCGATTAAGGGGGTCAAGGGGTACCCTCCATTTTTTACACGTGACTTACACGTGCGATATGCGATATGTTGTACAGAAGGTCTATTATATCTCCAAACAGCAACATTATTTTCAAAAATTCCTGGATTGGAATAGTGTCTTTTGCAGCTTTTGGGAATTTGGGCCATTGGAGGCTAAAATTCCCGAATTTTCATGCACCACAAGACTTTTTTTTATTTATTAAAGGGTTCTTCCTGGGGATGGGAACTTTCCACAACGGTGAGGGTCAGTTTTAATTTGACATATATTGTGTTTCGTCTGCGAGGTTTTCAATATTATTTTCACGTCAGGAAGTACACGTTAGGTGAATTTAGTTTGTGAGCACATTTTAACTAATTATATTTTTGTCGACAAACGGGTTCATCGTAAAGATGATTTTGTTTGATACTGTGTTTATGTACGCCTATAATTTATGTTCGGGTGCTTGGAGCATCGTAAAATTAGGTATTTTAACAATGAGTCAATACACCAATCATTTATAAAACTCTTCAACGTACTTCTCATAGAAGGGTGGGTATAAGGAACAACTTTTCAAAACACATGCAAAAATAGGCAAAAAATAAAAATTATCCTAGAAGGACGACCAAAGCATATGTTGCGCTTCTCAATGTGTGACACAAAACTAGGGAGCCTATAAAGGGTCTCCGAAAACCATATTATAAGGCCCTTAAATAAACAGTGTCTGCGATATACCCAGAAAACTAACTACGTTCTGATAAACTTATGAAGGAATGACAAGCCCATAACCATTGCAACAGTAGCTCAATTGATAACGTCTGGTTATTAATACCGAAGACCGTTCGAAGAGCGGGTACTTCTGCTAGTCCCTCATAAATTAAGAAGCGTTGTCATGGTAACTTATGATGGCACTTGGCATTTTCTTCTAATTCCGAAATCGTTTTTCTCATCCCTTGGCGTAATGGTGGGTCATATCAAAAATTCTTTCAGACAATAGTTTTAGGTAATTATTAGGGGAATATGTTCCATTTTGCACGGTTTTGATTTTGTGCCTATTAAGAGAGATAGAATTAATTTTTCCCGAAAAACCCACTTTTTCCACCCCTTTGGTCAATGGTTGGTGCTATCAGAAAACTTTTTAAACATACATTTTTGGCACTTATCCGACACATAGTATGAACTTCGAATGGACTCGATATTTCACGTATTAAGAGAGTTATAGCGATATTTCACTTTTTTCGAAAAATGCCCCCCATTTTCACCCTCTTCAACCGATTTTTCCCATTAACGAACTCGACCGAGATTTTAAAGGGATAAATATTATGTAAAACAAGATGTTCAGTAAAGAACATATAGCCTACTTTCACCTAAATGCATGGGTATTGTTATAACTCTTTGTCCTTTTCAAGGAGTATGATTGATTGTTGGTTGTAGTAGCTTGTTGAAATACAACGTGCTATAAGGATATTAAACATGAATATGAGGTGCCCTTTGCTAGTGCAACATCTGTACCAAATTTCGTTCAATTCGGTTTCACCGTGTTTGAATTGATAGGAGGAATCGATTTGCACACATACTTGGCCACCATCTGCAAACTATTGGGCTGATGTTCTTGCAGTTTGGTCAGAATATGTTTCCCACATAAAGATATGGTGTTGCAAAATTTGGTAGAGACTAGATTATTAGGTTGGTCGTAATTACATTTTAGCTTTTAACATTTGGGTGGCCGCGATTACGTTTCCGTCAAGATAGCGGTGATATAAAACATGACACTGAGGTGCCCTTTGCTAGTGCTACCTCTGTACCAAATTTCGTTCATTCGGTTCCACCGTGTACGAATTAATAGGGGGAATCAATTTTGACATAAAGATGGCCGCCATCCGCAAACTATTAGGCTAATGACCTATTAGATTGGTCAAGGGATGCTCCCTCCATAAAGGTATGTCGTTGCAAAGTTTGGTAGAGATCGGATGGTTAAGTTAGTCGTAATTTGATTTAAGCTTTAAACATTTGTGTGGCCGCCATTACGTTTCTGTCAATATGGCGGCGATATTAATGATGACACTGAGATGCCCTTTGCTAGTGCTATCTCTGTACCAAATTTCGTTCTATTCGGTTTCACCGTGTTTGAATTAATAGGGGGAATCGATTCTGACACAAAGATGGCCGCCATCCGCAAACTATTAGCCGAATGACCTATTAGATTGGTCAAAGGATGCTCCCTCCATAAAGGTATGTAGTTGCAAAATTTGGTAGAGATCGGATGATTAGGTTAATCGTAATTTGATTTAAGCTTTGAACATTCGTGTGGCCGCCATTACGTTTCAGTCAAGATGGCGGCGATATAAAACATGACACTGAGGTGCCCTATGCTAGTGCTACCTCTGTACCAAATTTCGTACCATTCGGTTCCACCGTGTTCGAATTATTAGGGGGAATCAATTTTGACATAAAGATGGCCGCCATCCGCAAACAATAAGGCTAATGACCTATTCATTTGTTCAAAGGATGCTTCCTCTATAAGGGTATGTTGTTGCAAAATTTGGTAGAGATTGGATGATTAGGTTAATCGTAATTTGATTTAAGCTTTGAACATTTGTGTGGCCGCCATTACGTTTCCGTCAAGATGGCGGCGATATAAAACATGACACTGAGGTGCCTTTTGTTAGTACTACCTCTGTACCAAATTTCGTTCCATTCGGTTCCACCGTGTTCGAATTAATAGGGGGAATCAATTTTGACATAAAGATGGCCGCCATCCGCAAACTATTAGGCTAATAACCTATTAGATTGGTCAAAAGATGCTCCTTCCATAAAGGTATGTTGTTGCAAAGTTCGGTAGAGATCGGATGGTTATGTTAGTCGTAATTTAACTTAAGCTTTGAACATTTGTGTGGCCGCCATTACGTTTCTGTCAATATGGCGGCGATATAAAACATGACACTGAGATGCCCTTTGCTAGTGCTACCTCTGTACCAAATTTCGTTCCATTCGGTTTGACCGTGTTTGAATTAGTAGGGGGAATTTATTTTCACACAAAGATGGCCGCCATCCGCAAACAATCAGGCTAATGACCTATTCATTTGGTCAAAGGATGCTTCCTCTATAAAGGTATGTTGTTGCAAAATTTGGTAGAGATCGGATGATTAGGTTAATCGTAATTTGATTTAAGCTTTGAACATTTGTGTGGCCGCCATTACGTTTCCGTCAAGATGGCGGCGATATAAAACATGACACTGAGGTGCCTTTTGTTAGTACTACCTCTGTACCAAATTTCGTTCCATTCGGTTGCACCGTGTTCGAATTAATAGGGGGAATCCATTTTCACACAAAGATGGCCGCTATCCGCAAACTATTACGCTGATGACCTATTAGTTTGCTCAAAGGATGCTCCCCCCATAAAGGTATGTTTTTGCAAAATTTGGTAGAGATCGGATGATTAGGCTAGTCGTAATTTGATTTAAGCTTTGAACATTTGTGTGGCCGCCATTACGTTTCCGTCAAGATGGCGGCGATATAAAACATGACACTGAGGTGTCCTTTGCTAGTGCTACCTTTGTACCAAATTTCGTTCAATTCTCATTCACCGTGTTCGAATTGATAGGGGGGGACAGACATTCAGAGTATACACACTCACACACACACAGACACACACACACAGACACACACACACACAGACTCACACACACACATACACACACACACACAGACAGACACACTTTTTTCGCCCTGTGTTGATCTCATGAGTCTACTTTCATTTTTTGCAAAAATCGAAAGTAGGCTAAAAATCGAAGTGATTGGTGCAAAATTACGGCATTTATCGTGTCCACAAGAAACTGATATATATATATCTGTATACATACATAAATTATATATAAACTTTTGGACTGACGATGGTTTTGGGGTCTGGGGGATCTGAAACGCGAAGATATGTCAAAATTTTCCGGAAGTCGAAACATGGTACCCATTGAAATAGTTTGCTTTCTAAAGAAATCTACCTAAAAACTGATACACACACTAATACTGTCATCGCAATTAACACCGGTTATCAGACAGATTCTACACACACCCAAAGTACACGAGGCTACATGACCGCGTTGTCGCAGCCCCTAAACTAAGGAACCAACCAATCAACAGGGAACAGCAGACCTTTATCGACAAAGTCAGAAGATGGGAGAGAACTGGAAGAGGAGAAAACAGAAGACCCGAGCGACCAGAAGGTAAGTTCTTTAATCCAATCCAAGTTACAAAAAATCTGATCATTTAATGACAACCACAGACATCACACCAAACAAACAAATATGCAGGCCAATAGCCACTAACAACATCATACCAGTACAATACAATACTAACAATATTGACAAACTGCGCAACATTCTGTAACTGTGTCATCATCTTGCACAGTTTCCAGCCACTGGCCGGGTCTGTTTGTAACACAAGCCTCTCTAACGTCTTCTGTCTTCCCACCATCTCTCAGCCTCCACCCTTGTCCAGTCTTCTCCTCTCTTCTTCAAGCTTTCTTCCACCCCCTTCAGCCACCTGTCTCTCGGTCTTCCTCTCGGTCTCTTTCCTTCTCACTTCGTCTCGTGTACCCTACTGGGTATCCTCTTTTCCTCCATTCGTTTTACATGTCCATACCATCTAAGTCTCGATTTCTCTATATCATCCTGTAATGGTTCCTCCTTCATTAATTTTCTGGTCCTCTCATTTCTTATTCTGTCCATCTTTGTAGCTCCAATACTGCTTCTCAAGAACCTCATCTCACTGGCCTGTATTTTGCTCTTCTCCCTTCCTTTCATAACCCAGGTCTCCGAGTCATACGTCAGGATAGGGACATAGTACGTCCGATATATGATCTTTTTGCTGTTCTGAGGGACATCCTTGCTCCATAACATGCTTCTCACACTCCTCCGAAATGCTTCTGCCTTTCTCCCCCGCTCATGAATTTCTCTATAAATGAGTATCTTGTATCAGGCTTCCCAGATACTTGAAACTCTCCACTTTCTTCAGCTGTTCCCCAACAATTGTTATTCCCGTTGTGGTTCATTCCTTCTTCCTTGTTGTGATTACCATCTCACTCTTATTTATGCTAAATTTCATCCCATATCCTTGTATTATTCCTTCCCACACGTCCAACTGTTCCTGTACTTCCTCCTCCTTGTTTCCCCAAATCATCAAATCATCTGCAAACACCATTGCTTTCATCTTTCCTTCCCCAATTACTTGTGCCACTCGGATCATTATGTCATCCATCACCACAATGAAAAGTAACGGTGACAGTGCACTTCCTTATTTCAGGCCGTTTCTCTGTTCCAACCAGTCCTATCTCTCTCCTCCCACTTTCACACATCTCACGCTTCCCTTGTACATCTCCTTTATCCTCTTTATAGTTCATTTCTCTACTCCTCCTGTAACTGTGTACATGTTGTAAATACCTGAACCCAAAAATATGTAGATATAGGTTCAATAGCCTGAGTGCAAAGAATCTGATGATGATCGATTGACCATCAAAACTGATTAAGGTATATAAGTTAATTTATTAATGACATGTAAGTTTTTTCAGGGTTACGGCATAACAGGCAATGGAATTCGCTAAATTGCGTTGACCGAATGAAGGGAATAAATTTCAAATAATAATAAAAACCAAAATAATAATAATAATAATAATAATAATAATAATAACAACAATAATACCAAGTCCATGATTTGATGTTTCACAGTGTAGCAAGGAATTTTAACTCATTTCAAAGAACAAAATGTTCGTATATGTCATTCATGTAAACATAGTCTACCTGTTAATCACAAGTTCATTTATCCTCTAGAATAAAACCTTTGCTTATATGCAATGAGAAAAAAAACCTGTTTCTGCTATACATTGCGTATTTTAAAATTGAGCAACAACATTCTCAATAACCAATAAAAACCAACCGCACCATACGAAATCCTTTTTTAGTCTATTTTCATTTATGAAAAAAAAAAGGCTTTTCTCCGTGTGTCTGTGTGCATGTGTTTGTGTGTGTGTGTGAGAGGATTTTTGTGTGTCCCCCTAATAACTTCTAAACGGCTGTAGCGATTTCAATCAAACTCGGTAAGTTTATAGCACTATTCTGGGCGACCCCGACCGTGCCCTTCAAATTTTGTTACGTCTCACTAATCCAACATGGCGGCTGTGCGAAATATATCACCGGCATTCAATATCTACGAAACTATTACCGGTATCACCCTGGAATTTTGTACGATGATAAAGGGGACTACTAGAAGCTCACCTATGTGACCTTTGAAAACCTGGCCACTACAAAACCAACATGGTGGCCAAACGAAATCGCCACATTTCAGATATTATCTAATACTTATGCTAATTCATTTTTAACTGCACTCGTTATATTTAAAGTTCAGTCGGTATCACTTCAGGCCTTGGCAACTCTCATGATAACAATCCAGATACCCTGTACATTGAATCCAGGATTCACCATCACGGTCCTCATCGAATGAACCATCACATGTTTTGCAGACATCTCTTCTCGGCGACGTGCTTGCATATGTGTGTATGTTGCGTCTGTGAGTCTCACTGGTCTCCGTACGATTATTCGTAATTTCATCATCATCATCATCTTTCACTGGCAGAAGTTGATGCAAAACTCGCGAACACACGAGCTCTTGGCGCTGCGTTACGTCTTTGACGCTCGCTTGGAAACCGCTGTGGAACGTGCATATTTCCTCCTGGCCGTTCCACTTCGACCATGCCATGCTATGTTCCAGGATGATACACATTCTCAGAAAGGGCATTCCTGTTCAAAGGATAAATCCCGGCTGGTTCGGAAACCAATCCCAACCTGCTCAACCTTCTTCAGCGTTGAATGGATCTTTACGCCCAATCTTGGCGACGAGGTCATAGGGTTGTTTGCGGACATCTGTAGCGGTCAATCCAAAGCCAATATCCTGCATTTCAATGATATAAGAGAGTGCCAGTGCGAACCAGAGGTCTGCCCTTCTTTACTTCTGGAACATCGTGTAGTCCGGAAGAAACTGTCAGATATCTCTTTAAAGTATTAAATGGGATATTAAACTCATTGGACGATCGGTACACTGACCAGCTATCAATTAACACCTTTCCTGCAGTAGACTTTATATCGGCCTGATAACATCTAAAGCCGTACTTCTCGCGTTCCCCTGGAATCCCTGCAACACACCTTACACCACAAAAGTGATAAAATATGATGCGGTTACAACAGTCAACATAAGAATTCGTTATAATACACATTGCGGCCCATAGGTGGCAGTAAATATCAGAATTCGTAAACGTGGTCTTGGAACACACCGGCAGCAACTGTGTCATGCCATTAAGAAAAGTCACATTTATGTTAAGCTCTTATTCCTCCTAAAATTAATATATATAGAAAATGTTGATCATACCTCGTATACAGATGTTTAATCTTCAAACTTATGTATAATTAACTTACATCCTGTTGCTAGTAACGCTACAATCTTGAAAACAATACCAGAATCACACTCACCACTCGCTGTTACTTAACTTCTAACAACAACCAGTGTTTGTTTTCCCGTACAGCCACCGGTAGCACTCGAAACACTCAACAAAAAATCCACAAGGTTTGAAACATGCTGCACTCTGTTGGTGCAACCTTGAATCTTACAAAAACGACTCGGATAAGTTAGAAATAATTATAACATAAAATACTGCCAACTTAAACGTACTGCCAAATTAGCCGAGTTCGCCCTACCATTCGTCCGATAGCGACTAAACTTGGGTGAGTTGTTGTGTACATTCCAGGGAAAGTTTCAGGCTTAGTACATCCACTTTACAATAGGTATCGCACAAGTAGATTCAACAAATGAGCGACGGCACGCGAATCGCTTAAATAAAGTCCCGTATGCGTTCATATACCATTCATCCGATTGCTATGAAACTTTGGTTGAATTGTTGTGCACACTCCAGGAAAGGTTTCTGACTTAGTAAATCCTTTTTACAATAGGTAGCACACGAGTAGATTACACAAATGAGTAACGGCGCACGTATCGTTTAAAAAAATCCGTATGCGTTCATATACCATTCATGTGATTGCAATGAAATTTGGTGATATATTATTTCCACTCCCGCGAAGATTTCTGATTAGTAAATCCATTTTACAATTGGTGGCGCTCAAGTAGATTCAACAAATGAGTGACGGTGCGCGAATCGTTTATACAAAATCCCGCATGCGTTCATATACCATTCATGTGATTGCAATGAAATTTGGTGATATATTATTTCCACTCCCGCGAAGATTTCTGATTAGTAAATCCATTTTACAATTGGTAGCGCACGAGTAGATTCAACTAATGAGCGACAGTGCGTGAATCGTTTCAACCAAGTCCCGTATGCGTTCATATACCATTCATCCGATTGTGATAAAACTTTGGTGAGTTGAGTACAGTCCTGCGAAGGTGTATGAATTAGTAAATCCGTTTTTCAATTGGTGGCGCTCAAGTAGATTCAACAAATGAGTGACGGTGCGCGAATCGTTTATACAAAATCCCGCATGCGTTCATAAGTTATGTATCCCGTCTAGGTTCGAACCCCAGACCCCATTCTAACCTAAAGGTTATGGTCCTTCTTCCTATAGAAGGAACATCATTGCCCAATATATCCCTCAATATGCTATTAGCAAAGTGTTTACTTGATGAATGTTCATTCTTGGAACCAAGGAAATGACATTGCATACTTCTTTCACAACATGTTATTGTCAACGTAATTACTTCACAATCTGTAAATTGTTATTTGACAAATACTTCCTAGAAGGAACTAAGGAAATGACCATGTACATTTCCTCATATAATTATTCAATATGTTATTTCAAATGTGTTGACTCCAACAGCTATGAGTGGTCAAATTCACAGAACTGTTATCAAAGACATGAGTCCATATCCTGTAAGATGTATATTTCCACATGTATGTTATCGAGTGCGCCCCACTACTGTGACGCACATTGTTATGCAAGGATTTGTATAAAAGACCTGGGCTAAGAAGCAAAAGGTCTCCTCTTCCAACAGCAGCAACTAAACAGGTTGTCTGACTGGTGTTCACTTGTATATATTGGATCGTCAAAGATTAATAAATACTTCTACAAACTAACCAACGAGTTCTCATTCATAGAAAGCAGATACTACTCATCAGAAGTAAGAACCACGAGACCTACTGACTTAGCAGTAGCAACAAGTTCTTAGTACATCACTAAAGAAGACTGTTAAGCGACAAACTTAACTGGGGGCCCGTCCGGGATAGGTAACGATTATCCTTGCCAGATAATCTACGAGTAAGTTGGTACAGTGTTCAGACAAACCTCACAAGGAGGCCTTTCGTCACTATACTAGCGACACCAAGGTACCTATCTTCAACACTAGATGCAGTCATCGTTTCTATGAATCAGCCAGCAAGCCAGGAGTGGTACTGACAACCTCAGGGAGGCCTTTCGTCCACAAACGACTTCGCCAGCTTGAAGGAAGCAAGTTAGAAGTGGAACTGACAACGTATCAAGAGAGACGCCTTTCGTCCACAACCAACTTTGCTAACTTAACGGAAGGAAGGAAGTTCGCCGACAACGTTCCAAGTAAACGCCTTTCGCAACAACCGACCGCCATCGCCGTGCGTGCCGACAACGCTCCAGAAGCGCTTTCCGACCACACGACGACACAAGAGAACCAACCGACTCCGCAGTTCCAAGAGGATGCAGCCAGCACTGATCATCTTTTCTTGTCTGTAAGTCAAACTCCAAATAATACCTTATTTGTGAACTAGAGTATTATTAGTAAAGCATGGTTCAATATTTCAAGTAACAAATTGGGAGAGCAACAACAATAATAATAATAAAACCTAAATAATACATTCTTTTCCTTTCAAACGAAAACAAATTACAGTTAACTTTAACTAGTAGAGTTTGCCTTGTCATTTCGATTTGAATTAAAATTAATAAACTTAAAACAAATAATAAATACATAATAATAAATATTTGTACTTTCAAGAAGAAATAATTTAGTGGGCTCTAATTAGCAGACCTTACACTCTTTATTTACTTTTGAATTAATATTGTAACTAAACAATTAAAACAAAAATTAATAATAAAGTAATATAATTTCCTAACAAAAGTGAGTTAGTGCAGCCCATACTGGTCTTTCGCTTGTCACTATTAAAGGAATTAATAAAATAATTAAATATTTATTATCATCATCAATCATCATCCTCATTTCAGAAGACATATAATTAATTTTATCATTTTACTAGTTCTTATTGTGGAGAATCTAAACGAGATATCCACATATCATTAATTTTAGATTAATAATAATAATAACTTATTTCCTTTATTGTGAAAACCTAACCGGGGCTCTTTCACATATATTTTGATTATTAATAATAATAAGTTATTTCCTTTATTGTGAAAACCTAACCGGGGCTCTTTCACATGTATTTTTATTAATATTAACACTTATAAGTAAGTCATTAACTTTTAAAAGTAACCACTGTTAAAAAATTTAATCTAGCAAATTAAATATTTATTATAAACAATTTTGAAAACCGTCTTTATAAATTCAAACAAAATGCCTGAAACCGAGTTACTTTCAAAATTCGAATATGCTCAGATACAGCTTTTGCCTGAATTTAACGGCACTAATTCTTGCAGTCTTGACTATTTCTTAGCAAGAACAGAATCGTTTCTAAACACTCATAAGAGAATAGCGTCAGCTACAAACTCAGTATTAACAAGTAGTTCCGTGAAGAACTATACAGCCTATTTTCATATATCCTGCTCATGTTAATTGCCTCTATCAACATACAAAATTTCAGTTAAATTGCTGTAACAGATTCGTAGATATTGAGAACCGTCTAAATATTTCAGATGGTCGCCAGGTTGGATTTTTATTTTTGTACTATTACATTAAGATTATTGTGTACGTGTGGTATTCAAACTTCAATCGCATGATTAGAACACAAGAAGTAAAAACGAGGTTTTAAAATTACGCACAGCAGCCATCTTGTGATTATGCAAACAATTGAAATAAATTAGATGCCAGTGGATCAATATTTGTATAAGCATTTAACGTGCAACGTTTCACGGCACTCGGATAGTTAATTCGCGAGAAACGTCCATTTAAATATTTATACTTCGCGTCACCGCCATGTTGGATTTGTGCTCACCAGGTTACTGAAAGTCCTATAGGTGAACATATGTTCATAGTCTCTATGAACATAAAGAAAATCAGTTTGGTTGCTGTAAAAGATTCATAGATATTGAGAACCGTCTAAATATTTCGGAAGCTCGCCATTTAGGATTGTTATATGTATAGGCCATAGAGTTATGTACCATTCAAGGACAATTATTGCCTAGCTTCATTATTCAAACTTTCACTTCGATCGCATGATTACGACACAAGAAATAAAATCTTAATTTTAAAATTTCGCACAGCCGCCATCTTGAGGTTATGTAAACAATTGAATTAAATTAGAAGGCAGTGCATTACAATCTGCAAAATTATTTACTATACCACATTTCACTGCGCTCAAAGAGTAAAATCACGAGAAAAGTCTATTAAAATATTTCAAATTCGCTTGGTCACCATGTTCGTTTTGTACTTTACAGGTTTATGAAATATACATAGGTAAACTTGTATCAGTACCCTTTATCACCGTACAAAATTGCAGGGTGATATCTGTAATAGTTTCGGAGATATAGAATGTCAGTGAATTATTTCGCACAGCCGCCATTTTGAGGTTATGTAAACAATTGAACTAAATTAGACTCCAGTGCATTACAATGTATATAAACAATGTCTGTACCAAATTCCATTACGTTTGGATGGTTAAATCGTGAGAAAAGTCTATTTAAAAGTCTCAAATTCGCTTGGCCGCCATGTTGGTTTTGTAGTCACCAGGTTTATGAAAGTTACTTAGGTGAACTTCTAGTAGTGTCCTTTATCACCGTGCACAATTTCAGGGCGATATCCGTAATAGTTTCGGAGATATTGAATGCTAGTGAAATATTTCGCTCAGCCGCCATGTTGGATTGGTGAGACGCAACAAAATTTGAAGGGCACGGTCGAGGTTGCCGGGAAAAGCGCTATGAACTCACTGAGTTTCATTGAAATCGCTCCAGCCGTTTCGATTTTATTAGGGGGACACACACACACACCTCACACACACACACACACACACACACACACGCACGCACACACACACGGACAAAAGGTGATCTCATAAGCCTATTTTTTTCAAAATTGAAAATAGGCTAATAAATGACTTCCTATTTAACGTCATAAAGTCAAAACTAAAAGGTGAAGCATGTAGCATTCTTGACTTAGAAGCCAACAGTACTTATGAAAAATTTAAAGATAAACTCATAAGAAAATACGGTAACGTCAAAGACGAGAGACTTCTCATCCAGGAGATCTCTAATTGCTACCAGAAAAGAAACGAATCATACAATGACTACCATGATAAATTGGAAGGATTGACTTTGCAATGCAAAAGCTTATGCAAACTCAATTACCAAAATCAAATTTTGGAATTGAAATTAAGAGAACTTGAAGAGTTAAGCCTAAACACGTTTAAAGCAGGAGTTTTGGAACCCTATCGTTCATACTTAAGATATGCACAGACAAGACCGACTACAATATCTCAGACCGTAACATCAAAACCAAGATGGCGGAAATCGTAGGGGAACAGCTGTAGCAACTGGCGGGCATGACGCCATCGAAATAGCGGCAAATTCGAAGACAAACATTCGCATATTTGATTAAATTCCGCCAGAAATTACAGGTTTTTATGTAATAAGGCACAAATTCAATATGAAACCCTGACGGATTTCGCTACAAGCAACGAGAACAGACAGTAGCTAAAAATACAGACATAAATAAAGCAGAGGTAAGACATTATGTTAAAAAAATGCAAATATTTCTAAATGGAACTACAAGAATAGTCAACCAACAACAAAGTCAACCCCTGACACTATACAGCCCATGAAGGGCCTAGGCAAATATAAAATGCAAATATAAATGGTTGTTGCTTATATTAGGGGCTACGACATCGTGGTCTTGTAGCCCCATGTATTTGTGTGTGGAATTTGTGTGATAACCTGTGTTATTTTTATGGCTGAACTAGTGTGTTTGTAAATTGGGTATTGTAGTGGGAAGGAAGCGGCCATGGCCTTAAGTTAGGAACCATCCTGGCATTCGCCTGGATTAGAAGTGGGGAAACCATGGAAAACCACTTCCAGGATGACTGAGGTGGGAATTGAACCCTCCTCTACTAAGTTGCTTCATGAGGCTGAGTGCACCCCATCCCAGGCCTCACATGAGAATTAAATTTCTTGGCAGAGCCGGAGAATCAAACCCGGACCTCCGGGACGACAGCCAAGAATGCTAGGCACTACACAACGAGGTGGTCTAAAACAGAATGGTACCACTGAACGAAAGTAGAACGAGCGATAATATTCTCTATAGTACATTAATTAGCCAAAATACCTTATCAAACAACGAGAAATAAATCAGGGAATGATGTTTTAAAAGATGCTTCCTCCTCCGCTGTATGTGACCCACCCAGCCATCCCAAATAGCATTGTGACTCACAATTTGGCTTCAGGAGAGAAAGATGCACAATCCAGGCAATTCGAAGTCTTCAAACTGAGATTGCATCTACCCTGTCAGTACCGAAGGGAAAGTTACAATCCATATTCATTGACTTCTCTAAAGCTTTTGACTCGATTAGCAGGAAGAAAATATTGGAAAAACTAGACAGACTATTGAGAGGTAACAGCTACACTAAACATCTTGTCAAAAGTATTTTAGGCTCTAACAATATAGTCATTAACGATGGCATTACAACATCAAGCCCAATTGAGCAGACTACAGGCATGCTGCTACAAGGAGACCCATTAAGCCCTCGTGTTATTTATCACTGCTATGGCAGATAGCAGATAATATCACAGATATATTATCAGAGCGGGTAATCTCATTTATATACGCAGATGACATGGTGCTCGCTTCAAGTTCACAGGTCGAATTGCAATCTGCTCTCGATCCCTTTGAATTATGGGTGTTACACAATGACCTTAGGTTAAACAGAAACAAGACTAAATCTATGACCTTTAGGAAAGGGGGAAAGCCAGCAATTTTCCACATTGCAGGAAAACCGCTTGAGGGTGTACCACATTACAAGTAGTCCTACTTAGGTCCTACATTAGTCAACTGGCAATGTTTTCACACTGCAAATCAAGGACAGACCCAGCGTCACTACCAAAGCCTTCAACGACATAAAACATTTGACTAAGCTATCTATAAAAACAGCCTTAAAACTTTTGCGGTTAAATGTTACCCGTATTGTGACTTATGGACTGGAGAGCATTTGGACACATTTAAATATGAAGTATTTGGAACAATATGGAGAAGCTGAAGGCGACTTACATAAAGAAGGCCTTGGGTTTATCAAAGTATACACCTTCAAGACCGGTGTAAGAGGTGACTCGCGAGGTTTATAATGTAGAAGAACTCAGACTTCAAATGCTGCTACCTTCTACTCCAGGATATGTAAAACTCATGGACACACTAGAGCCAAAGAACATTGGTAGGATTTTTGCGCCACGGACACTATGAGTTTTGGCGATTGGAAGAGTGGGGGGTGCGAGCTGAGACCATTGAACTGTCGGTACTATTGGAACAACTCCTCCCATGGTAACCCTCCTGAAAACTGCTTCCTGGTGCACTGCCAGGCGTAACTAGTCACACCAAAAACTGTCATACCATTTAACTCTAGGTTGCATGTCAGCTGATATGTCGTGATTCTTTTCATATATTTGAACGTACGTACCTCTGTGCAACGTTATATGTATGGTATTTTCCAATAATACGGTAGGTTTACGGTCTACTTTATTTCGAAGTAGCCTATTCTGCGTTTATGGATATGTCATACATCAAATTTTGACATAGGCCTAAATAGCACGTATGACAAATACACGTAGGCCCTATTGTAGGTTATAAGTTATTAAGTTAGTCACAGAATTATAACCTACCTCTAGCTTATATTACAGATTTCCATGGAAACGCCCAGATGTAGGCCTATTAAAGAAATGGGTTATAGCTGTGAAAACTTTTATAAACATGCTACTTGTTTCATTCAAATGGAAACAAACCACTGCTTAAAGATGATGCGGTACCTGCAATTTGCAATTTCCCACAGCATCGGCTTCAGCCACCCAAGAAAAGACCGAGAGTTATTGAACGACAAGTAGCCTAATATTTACTGTTACTTTCTTCATCAGCATAGGCATAACATTTCACATTTTCCAGTATACTTTTATGATGTCAATCTTGGAGACGATAAAAATAATTCGGCTTAAGAGATCTTCCCTGCAGGACCTGTTCGTTTGCTGTATGACTTATGTGAGGTCGAAGTTTCGACCTGCTTTGAAGAAAAAGAAGCTTGTAGTTTTTACGTGACCGTTAATCTTGTGATCATGAGCCAAGGGACCTCCATTTTACGTGGAATCCGAACCACAGGACATGGCATTTCACTTCCAAAATCTCACTTGCAATGACCGTGAATCAAACCTGGTCCACCTTGGTGAGAGGTGAATAGCTTGACCACTGCGCCACCATTGCTTTGAAGAATATTGAACATGTGGTTGTTTTGTATAAATAAAGCAGGCTATGTATTTTTGTTCACCAAGCTTCTATTTAATTGTTTAGTTATAGGCTTATGCATATTCACACACATGTGAATGTTGAATACCAATTAACATACTTTTTCTTCTTTATTGTTAGTCATTACCAGCCTAACCTTATTTTTATTTTATTTTAATGTATGTACGACTTGTATTTTTTTGCCAGTAGGCCTATAACTTAGTTATTGTGTATGCTGCCTTTGATCTAAGGATAAAATGATGAACAATCAGGCTGCAATATAATATTTAATGTTGGCATATATTCCTAGCCATTTTAAGTATCAAATTACTATGATATTTTGAAATATGTATTTCGGCGTAAGTTCAGTTTAGTTTACCATTCGCCTAAATGTTCAAAAGTACCTCTTTTACTTGTATCTCGTCGTACATATGTACATCATCCTTTTGTTCGTATACGTCAAACTCTCCTCCTTATAAAATGTGTCGCACCAAAAAGTTCCATCATCCGTGTGACGAATATTTGTGTGAGCGCTGTGGAGAACAATGTGGAAGATACCATGCTATATTCTGCACATTAAGACATGAATCTTTGATATTCCTAGGGAATAACAATTAGTTTACTGTATGATTTTAGATTTTATTCATTATATGCATGGGCATTGGCTGCAATAAATCCCTTATTATTATAGGCTATAGGTGAATTTCCAGCTGTGGATGCCATTATTCACATCAACCATCGTCAGAACAGTACTACCAACCTCACCATTACGGTACTAGCCGCACCAACACTCGACCATTATAACCTACGTTTTGTCCAATCCAATGGTTACAGCCTAACACGTCCAGATCAATGGTTTTGTATCAATCTGCCCCGATAGCTGCGCGCAATCAAAGCCGCAGCCTTCGATTTGTCCAATCCAATGGTTTTTTACAATGGTTACAGCTTAACGCATCCAGAACAATGGTTTTTGACAATGGTTACAGCCTAACGCGTTCCGATGACTGCCATTTTTTTAACAACAGTGATCTGCTAATAGATGTAGTCTCCTCCGCTGTCTATAACCCACCCACCATCCCGATTTATAACACGACTTAGGCCTATATAGTGAAATTTCAGTTGTGTCGGCCAGTGGGCGTGGCTTATTTGACAAATAAGATATTGCCAACCCGAAGTATAGGTAAACACGGCCGTAGATTGTTTGTTTTGAGCGTAGAGAGCTGTGAGATCGCACTCGCTTCTATCTGTATCGGGACATCCTGAACTAACTCCAACAGATGGCGCATAAGTACTCTCATTAGTACTTTATTTCAAATAGCATTTGCCAATAACACACAATTGATGTTACAAACTCTTTAAAATGAAAATTTACTGTATTATGAACTTGTCATTCTTCAAATTCGATGTGTATAGAATTCCAACGGACATACATTCTATCTTATTAATGTTTTTAATACAAAAACAAACCTAACCAGCGACTAACGCCCCAGTCCCCCTTGCTTGTGGTAGCCTACTAACAGTAATTTTCGGCCAGGCAGTAGGCCTACCTAACCTAGTAACAGACAAATGTATATACAAAAACAAACCTAATCTGGGGATACTCCCCAGGCCCCCTAGCTTGTGATACTAACAGGAGCATAATTCTATTTACATACCTGTTGCATTTAAAATCACTGCTTCCATCAGATTACAGTACCCACTTGAATTTTTTCCACAAGCACACAAAGATTATTGATTCATGATTCTTATAGAATATATTTACACTTAAAGAACTTGACACTTTAGAAGACACTGACACTGCTGGTATGTCATTAAAACTACCATCATCTACTTTAACAAACAGGAGTTGTGTAGGACGGTTGATTTGGGAAAATTGTCGAAATGGTATCAGGGGTTAGTATGGCAATTTTCATAACCACAAATTTAGGTTCGAAATGTTTAAGTTAACAAATACAACTGTTTTAACTTCGAAAATGATCCCGGTGAATATTTCTCATCCACTTCTCTTTCAAAGATTTGTCTTTAGGAAATTTAAAAGTTGAAGTATCTTCAACAGTATTAAATTTACAGGCAGGTACACAGTAATGACAATAAACAGCCAATGCTTCTCACATTACGTATCTTCGGCATTTATAATTATTCACAGTACACTTCACTACTTAAGGTACACTATTACAATATATAACAGCTCGAAATCACTTGAAATATGCGACATTTGAACGAAATTCTCGCAGCAGACCCACTTAAATGTTGGTTGACCAAATGTAAACAATCCCCTACGATATCCGCCATTTTCTACGATATCGATAGTGGCATTATGGTCTGATTTATTGTAGTCGGTCTTGGCACAGATTACTGACCTGAATCATTGCCTCAGGTTATGCAGGTCTTACGATAACGATCGCGCCCATGAAGATTACATGGACCAACTAAGAGGAAAACTACCTCCTAGCAAGTTTCCACCAACAGCTCGACCACTAGGCCACTCAGCACACAATCCATTCTCGAATTTTAATCCAGCTCCACCAAGGAACCCATTTAACCAGCCTTTCATGCAAAATCAAACCCACAGACCCTTCTTTAAAGATAAACCACAACCAATTTTCGGACACGCTCAAGCTCTGAACACTCAGCCTTTCAAACCACCAAACCCCATGAATCGTCCTTACCCAACTCCCAATAATATTGGCCGACGTTTCACACCCACTAACCAGCAAAGATTTCCACAGCCGATGTCAGGTGTTTCAACCATTAGAGGTAATCTGAATGCTCACTTAGAACCTTCAGAAGACATCGAACAGGAAGCTTTAGGTCCCATACAGCAAACACAAGAGTATGTAGATGAGTACAACATACAAAACTATCCGAAAGAGTACGACACTCAGTACTATGAATATGAGTACTATACAGAGGAACAGTCTCAGGATTTTCGCTTGGCCCAGCCATCAAAATCGAAGACTTAAATAATTTAGGTAGCGCAGATTTCGCTCAATTAGACGCAAAGATTGACTACGCCTCGAACCTAGTCACTCTCAACAGCACAGACATACCGTTTCAATTTCATTCTTCACATAATCAAGTGAATCATTTTCAACCCACGGTAGATACAGCTAACACTGCGATTCCCGTCAATATCGAAAAAGAAGAAGAGTATGTTCTGAATTTTAAATATGGTGAAATGTATCTCTTAGATGCCAAAACTCACCAAGCCATACAGCCCACAGAGAGACAACTAAAACACGAGTTTAAGGAACCAATTTTAGTTGAGCCAATGGAAATAAATTCCATTACATACGGTAACATTCAAGAATATCCCCACACAAAACCAGGAGAGTCTGATTACGTCAAAGACAAAACTAACTATGTCGCAGACGCACTCTCTAGAGTAGAGATTAACATGGCTGATGAAGCAGCTTCAATCATTGCCATCCCCGGAGATGACACCTACCAAAATGATATGGATAATGAAACTATCCATTCAAACCAAGCAGACCCCATATTCACATTGAAAATATCTGAACGGAACTTAAACCAAAACCGCAATCAGATTATTGTAAAATATGGTAATTATCCCAAGGTACTTAAACAAACCCTGTTTAAAAAATGTACCAGACACATAATGATTGTCACAAAGAAGAATCTTCAGGAAGATTTAGCAAATCACCTCCTCAAAATAATAGTAACCTCAAACAAGTACGCTACTTATTTTGACGATATCACTCTCGAGATCCCATTCATTAGGGCATGCCAGAAGCTGTTTACTTCTGAACTAATCATTATCAGGTCATCCAAATTCTTGGAAGACGTTGAGAACCCCGAAACTCAGAGACAGCTGATTTCACACTATCATTCTGAAAACCACAATGGTATAGTAGAAACTTACGAACATCTTAAGACCAAATACTACTGGCCTCATTTAAGAGAACAAATTAGGACAATCATCAATCAATGTAACCTCTGTCAAAGAAACAAATACGAGAGACACCCTAACGAGGTATCGAACCAAGGTCCCATCACCGCCGATCACCCTTTCTCTCAAATTCACATCGACACGTTTCACTTCGAGCAAAGTCGCATATTAACTATAATTGACATTTTCTCAAAGTATGGACAAGCCTACATTTTACCAAATGGTACAGGTCTGGCCACACTAAGCCAATTACAAGTTTACTTTTCCCACCATGGATTCCCAAGGAAAATCACACATGACCAAGGAGGAGAGTTCGAAAACAATGTCATAAAAGAATATTGTAAAGCCACGAACATCGAATATCACGCTACTACCCCCTTTGAATTCTTCATCTAATTCTCCAGTAGAAAGACTGAATTCGACCTTTCTAGAGAAACTTCGTATCTCCAGAGATCACGATAAGTTCACTCCGCTCTCAGAGCTCGTGACCACCATAATCACGAATTACAATTCTTCAATCCATTCCACTACTAAACAACCTCCTTTCAACGTTCTATACGGACCCTACTATAAGGCTTTAGACCACGTCTTCTCGCCATGTCCCAAAATCAATGAATACATTGAAAGACAAGGAAATCAGTTGAAAATTGTAAAAGAGAGTCATACTAAACCAAACACCGACACTTTCAATCATAATTACCAAATTAATGAAACTGTCTACGTATTAGATCCCCTCACCAGAAACAAGAAATCAAAAAACCTGTACAACGAAGGTATCATTACCAAAATTGAAGAAAACAGGGTATAGGCCTACTGTAAAATGAGAAACGGTAAAACTCATGTAAGGAATTTTCGGGACATTAAACCAAAAAGAAAATTTCTTATTCCAGATTCCTCCCTGGATATGGCACCATCATCACACAGCCCATCCAGACACAAGGATTCTATGCCGACTCATTAGGACCAGCCTTAATAATTAACGATTATCACCGGTTCATGTTTCATTTCAATTTAACGAGTTTAAAAGAATCTTATAATAACATTCAAGACACTATCTCAAGTCTCGTATCACGAAGCAATAATACTTTTCCTTATCTAATACCAGAATTAAGAGAATCAATTAAAGAAACAAAAAAGGAATTAAATAAGTTGCTACCTGCTACACCTAGAAGTAAGAGAGGTCTTATAAATGGTTTAGGTAGTATAATTAAATTCATATCAGGCAATCTAGACCAAGATGATCTAGACAATCTACAGGAACAATTAAAAGCATTAAAACAAAGTAACACTAAAGAAATTAAACATATTAATAAATTAGTATCATTCAGTAACTCCATTGCTCAAAAGTTCTATAATGAAATGAACCATGTAAACTATAATATGAAGGTAATTAAAGGTATTTTACAAGAAGAAGACTTCAAGATTAACCTTCTGGAACATCAACAATATGTGCTCTTGTGTACGAACAAATTAGATAAAATCATACAAGTGATGCAAGATACTATTAGCTTGTCATTAAATGAAATGACACATATCAAGATGTTCTCCCAAAAGGATTTAACAAATGTTGTAAAACATTTACAACTAATCTACCCAACAAAAACTATAATTCATACTGACCAGTATCATCAATTTGAGAACCTTAAACTGTCAAAAACACAAGTTCTCATGATGAAGGAAGAAATGGTTGTAATATTATATATGCCAATCACTGATGCTAAAACTTATACATTGTATAAAATTTCTCCTGTACCTAGCAATAATCTAATATTAATCCCTCCGGAAAAATATTACTTGCAAGGACCTACCTTAAGATGGTCTAACGCACCTTGTATAAAAATTACTCAATATTATGCATGTATACTCTTTAATACTAGAATAACTTCATGTAATTTAACGGACACTACCAGATGTCAATTTGCCACTGTAAAAAACGAGGTACAACTATTTCAACCACTAAATAAGAAGCATAGCCTTTTCTCTAGTAAAATTCCTCAAATAATCTTGCAAACCTGCCCAGAATCTCAGAGAACTATAAAATTAGCAGGATCATATGTTATCTACTCAAATGAGTCTTGCCCTATTACAAGTATGGGCATAACTTTGCAACAGCAACCTACAAATTATGTGCACCCGTTTCCACTCCTGACAACTCCAAGTGATCCATACGTTAAAACCGAAATAAATTTCCATTCATCCCACCTCGATGTGAAAGGAATGAAGTTAGATTTAAAACCCATTCAAGAATATAATACTAAAATGAAGACTTTTGTGTCTGTGAACACAAGTATTATAATACTTATTTTCTGTGTTATCATGTTAATATTTAGAACAAGAATATATCAATATATTAAATCTGTAAAGAATAGGTTTAAGAAAATTGTTATCGAGGACGATAACGAGCAACAAAGGGTGGAGGAGTTATGTATCCCGTCTAGGTTCGAACCCCAGACCCCATTCTAACCTAAAGGTTATGGTCCTTCTTCCTATAGAAGGAACATCATTGACAATATATCCCTCAATATGCTATTAGCAAAGTGTTTACTTGATGAATGTTCATTCTTGGAACCAAGGAAATGACATTGCATACTTCTTTCACAACATGTTATTGTCAACGTAATTACTTCACAATCTGTAAATTGTTATTTGACAAATACTTCCTAGAAGGAACTAAGGAAATGACCATGTACATTTCCTCATATAATTATTCAATATGTTATTTCAAATGTGTTGACTCCAACAGCTATGAGTGGTCAAATTCACAGAACTGTTATCAAAGACATGAGTCCATATCCTGTAAGATGTATATTTCCACATGTATGTTATTGAGTGCGCCCCACTACTGTGACGCACATTGTTATGCAAGGATTTGTATAAAAGACCTGGGCTAAGAAGCAAAAGGTCTCCTCTTCCAACAGCAGCAACTAAACAGGTTGTCTGACTGGTGTTCACTTGTATATATTGGATCGTCAAAGATTAATAAATACTTCTACAAACTAACCAACGAGTTCTCATTCATAGAAAACAGATACTACTCATCAGAAGTAAGAACCACGAGACCTACTGACTTAGCAGTAGCAACAAGTTCTTAGTACATCACTAAAGAAGACTGTTAGGCGACAAACTTAACTCATATACCATTCATGTGATTGCAATGAAATTTGGTGATATATTATTTCCACTCCCGCGAAGATTTCTGATTAGTAAATCCATTTTACAATTGGTAGCGCACGAGTAGATTCAACTAATGAGCGACAGTGCGTGAATCGTTTCAACCAAGTCCCGTATGCGTTCATATACCATTCATCCGATTGTGATAAAACTTTGGTGAGTTGAGTACAGTCCTGCGAAGGTGTATGAATTAGTAAATCCGTTTTTCAATTGGTGGCGCTCAAGTAGATTCAACAAATGAGTGACGGTGCGCGAATCGTTTATACAAAATCCCGCATGCGTTCATATACCATTCATGTGATTGCAATGAAATTTGGTGATATATTATTTCCACTCCCGCGAAGATTTCTGATTAGTAAATCCATTTTACAATTGGTAGCGCACGAGTAGATTCAACTAATGAGCGACAGTGCGTGAATCGTTTCAACCAAGTCCCGTATGCGTTCATATACCATTCATCCGATTGTGATAAAACTTTGGTGAGTTGAGTACAGTCCTGCGAAGGTGTATGAATTAGTAAATCCGTTTTTCAATTGGTGGCGCTCAAGTAGATTCAACAAATGAGTGACGGTGCGCGAATCGTTTATACAAAATCCCGCATGCGTTCATATGCCATTAATCCGATTGCGATGCAACTTTGATGAGTTGTTGTGTTCACGCCAGGGAAGGTTTTCGAATTAGTAAATCCATTTTACAATAGGTAGCGTACGAGTACATTCATCAAATGTGTGACGGCGCTCGAATCGTTTCAACAAAGTCTCGTATGCGTTCATATATCATTCATTTCATTGCGATGAAACTTTGGTGCGTTGTTGAGCGCGCTCCCATGATTGTTTTAAGATAATAAATCAATTTTACAATAGTTTAGAGGTGGTTAACGGAAAAAGAAAAAAAATATTGGGAATCCAAAAGCACTTCAACCAACAAAGTTACAACGCCAACACTTTCTTTGTTTGGCATTGCAACGAATGCTGGGTAGAGCTAGTAGTACATAAATCTAAGGCCTATAATATAAAAATCCAATATGGTGACCATGACGGTTCTCAATATCTAGGAATCTATTACAGCAATCAAACTGACAATTATAGACTATTAGTAGTATATATGAAAATATGCTATTTAGTTCTTCACGGAACTTTTTGTTAATATTGCTATATAAATCGTCCAAGAAATATGCATACACTGTATGTGCCAAAATTTAGAAAGAAATTTCCATAGAAATTGAATATTTTGTGAATTGGGTGTGTGAAACTCCGTAAGTGTCGATTTGGAGTTCATATGCACAGTTGTTGAGAAATACATAAGTTCATAACGGAGTTTCCTCCAGTACCGTAATTACCAAATTAAATACATACAATGCTTACACTGAAACTAATTACTGAATATGTAGGTACTTCTACTATAAGAATATTCAGTAGATAGGATATGGCTGATCTAATGAGAATTATGTATGTACTTTAACCTTTTAGGTTAGCTGTTTTCAACCTCAGTACTGATTTGTTTCATTAATTTATTAGGGGATCATAAAATGTCTATAGATTTATGGTCTTTATTAATAAAAATGCACATTCATAATCTTATGTTTATCTCCATTCTTATTATGAGACAAATCAAAAGTTGTGTGCCCACGCTTGCATCTTTTCCACACCAGGTAATTGTTTTCTAAAATCAGTATGCGACTGAACTTGCTTGTTGTTCTTCTATGCTTGTTTAGGCCTACGTCACAGATGAACTCTAGCAGTAGACTGCAGACTTGAGACTTATACAAAGTGATCTGTTTGATACTTCTGGAAGATAAAGTCCAAACTCATGTAGTAGGTATTACAGATGGCAGAATATGCCGGGTACCAGCTCGGCAATTAAGGGTTAATGGGGACTATGAAATTAAATAAGTTCTCGTGCACCGTCTATAGACGGGCGTAGCAATTGACGGGTTAAGTCAAGACATTCAGAGTTACCACTGGGCGTTAAACATGGTGTTATGGTGAATGTAACCAGCATATTATCCGGTGAGGTCAGGAAAGCATTTGAACAGAAAATACAAAATTGGATATTCTTCCTGTCTCTGCTGAACACCCAGTCCCAGTGTCCGTACATGAAACCATAATATAATATCTTCACATCTGGACAGTAGTTTTCATTACCAGTGATATGTATTAGGCTGATATTTCGAACGGTAGAAGTTAAAGATAAAACAGGATGAGATGTTAGAAACTCAATAGTAGCTTGGTTTACTTCACTCCTACAATGACAAGCCGATAGCAATAAGGAGTGATGCAGTGAGAGTCATACTTGTGTCTGAGTATCAAGAGATAGATGCAGTGTGTCGGAAGATTATAATGAGGAACGTGAGGTCTCATTCAGTCATATCAGGACACTGTGAACTTTCAAACGAGACGGCAAGATTGCTAACAGTGTTACCAGTATATTGTAGTAAAAACAAACTACGAAATTCTAATGTTGCCAATTGAGAAGTCACAAAATCCTCAAGTAGCAGGTCTGAATGCTTGAAGAGGTGCCACGTTATCTTACCTGGTACATACGTCACTAAGGATGAAACCTGATCACTTATACCACATTTCTATAAACATGGTGGTTTTCTAGACGGGTAACTGTACGGTTGGTACCACCAAGTACTAACTGTTGGCTTGGCATGAACATTTAGAAAATGTGCGTTAACAATTAAAACTGATATCTAAATATTAAATAGATAGCCTATGTATAACTTACGTAGGCCTACTTACTGTACTTACTCCATGGCACTATAGCCCGCGAAGAGCCTTGGCCCCCGTACAGTAGCAGCCTACTCTTCTCGGTCCATTGTCTTGTTTCTCTGTCTTCTAACACCCATCTTTCTGTGATCCTCCACCACATCATCTTGCCACCATTTTTTTTGTTGGTCTTCATTCCAATCGTCCCCCGCCTGGCTTTACCTGATATACCTTCTTAACTACTCTTCAGGCATCCTTTCCACAAAACCATATAAGTCTATTGCTTTTTATTTTAGAAGCAATGTCTTATTTTCGGAATAGAATCTTAATTTCTTAATTATTTCTTATTCTCCATTTACCATTGTCATACGTGGTACAGTCATTAAGTTCTGAGACTTGTCGCCTGAAGGATAGGCCACCACACGACTCTGTATGTAGCACACGCTGCCACATTACCCAGCGTACACCTACACAGAAACACATCCACCCTAAAAATAGACGCCGTTGGCCGTTACGCACTTTTGGCAACGTTGGTATAGCTGCTGGAAGCACCGGTGAAAGCAGTTGGCAGGAGGGTCCCGTTTGGCTTCTCTTGTGGCCGTCATGACCTCTTCAGACGACCGAAATCTGCGCTCACGTAGGAGTGCTTTGAGGCAAGGAAAGAGAAAAAATTCGCATGGTGTGAGTTCAGGTGAGTACGGAGAGTAGGGAAAATCTGTCACCTGTTCCCTTGCAAGTTCCTCTTGGATAAGGACAGAGCGATGTGCAGAGGCGTTGTCGTGTAGCAAGAGCCAATTATTTGTACGCCAAAGCCCAGGTCTCTTACGGCGAATTGCATCGCGTAAACGGCCAAGGATCTCCTTGTAGCGGGTTTTGTTTACCGTTGCACCGTATGGTAGGAATTCCATGTGAAGGATTCCATTTGAATAAAAAAAAGAGTTCTAGAATCACCTTGCCATTTGATCTGTCTTGTGGTACTTTCTGCAGTGGTGATGATGGCGTTTTGCAGGTGGCTGATTGTCTTTTCAGTTGCGGAACGTAAAGAAAACACAATGTTTCGTCTCCCGTTATTATCCGGTTGAGAAACGCTGGATCATCGTTAGGTCCGACTGGCGCATTCAAATCACCGTCACAACAATGACCGTACGTCTTCTGCCAGTGCATGCACTCAACTCGCTCTTGCAGGTACGAGAGAATTACTGACATGGTACCATACCACGGCGCCACCTATGCGCTACAGTGGCCCAAAGCGCCTTCATGCAGTCAGTCTCAGAACTTAATGACTGTACTACGTATATTGGACCATATATTTTCCTCAATTTTTTTCTCTCCCATCTTCTGAGGAGTTCTTCAATGCCGCAGTGAGAGTCCATGTCTCTGATCCATATGTTACCACTGTTCTGCACACTCTAGTCTTCAGATTCCTGCTCATATTACGTGTTCTGAAGACCCTTGCTAGTGAGAAATATCTACGGTTACCAGCTGATATTACCAGCTGCTATTCTAGATTTTATATCCACTCTCATGTTGTTATCTAAAATGACCAGTGCTCCAAGGTACTTAAAACTCTTACATTTATAATAGCTTCTCACATTTAGTCTGCTGTCATTCCCTTAGACCGAGATGAAAACATATATTTGGTTTTGTCCTGATGTACCATAAGTTCTACTTCTGCTGCAGCCCTTGCCAACCTAGCCAGGCCATTCTGTAATTACTGAAATATTTGCGATCCATATTAATCTCTCTATATAAAGTAAGTTTTCTTGAAACAATTTTCATTTTCGTCTAGAAATTTATAATTATTCTGGATAAGGTGTACATTGACCAAATAAGGTAGACATCGGTATATTATCTGCATATATACGAGAACTAACCAGCTAAGACAAGTAAAATCGCTAATTGGTGAATAAGTAGAGGTTTGAAGTTTAGCTGGTTTTGTAAATTGTTAAGCAAAGGTATCCAAGTAATATCAATGAGTCGGTAAAAGAGAAGTTTAAAGTTCAATAAAGAATGATAGTTCTATTTAGGTTTTTCTTCCTTGTGATAATCCCGCCCGGAGGGTAGAGTTGACTTGTCGGCACATTTGGGACGATTCAAGGCAGAAAGATAAATAGCTTACATCATACAAGAAGAAATTACTGAATATTTTATGAAATATACCATTTGATTTTTTATAAAATTCATAAATCGAAATCAAGGGAGTTCCTTACAAAACTTCACCGCACGACTGACCACTGTTGTATGCAATTGAAATGCTAACTCTTCCACCATGAATGCAGTTATTCAGATCGATGGGTCTTCTATAGTACTGTCCTCTCTCTTCGTTGTGAGTACAATGCAGAATATGTGACGTAATTTTGGGTGGGACATTTCGTATAATACAAGTGCTGCCTATTTCAGTTCGTTGTGTCCTGGTAGTTCGTTTACAAATCCTCGCATTCTTCCATTCTCGTGGGAACGAGTATAATTCGCTTTGTCACCAGCATCAAATCGATCCAGCCTCGTGATGTCATTTAATTCAGAGCGGATAATGAGAGTAATATTACATGACGGAAGATTCTTCTCCTCAGCTAAGTGTTCACATTCACTCAAATATAATGCACACGTCATCCAGGTACAGTCATAACAAATGTACTGTTGAACCAGAATACTCGCGCTACTCTTGGAAGAGTTATATGTTATCCCATATTGAGTTGTCTAAGGGTACGTATTGAAACTCCTTTACCAAAGGTCCTGGGATCGAAACATGGCTCTGATAAATCTAATATAAGGACTGATACAACCATGTGGTGAGACGAATGTTTCTTGTTGTAAGCGTTGTCCGCTTCAATCTGTGAGATTCGGAGTTCTGTCAAAAAATTAATTGGTCTTAGATCTGTTACGAGTTCTACTCAGCCTCGTAAAGATGACTGTGAAAAGTTGGGCTCATCCTTCACTTCAGTCATTCTAGAAGTGATTTCCCCTGTCTTTTCACATCTACGTAAGGTAAATGCTGGGGCGGTTCTTAATTTAAGGCTGCGATCGGCTCCTACCCAATTCACAAACACTATTATAAACATCTCAGTAACATAGATTATCAAAGAAACTGCACTCACATCCAAGTACACGTGGCTGTTGACTACGATATCCAAGCCCCAAGACGAAACAATATCTCGTGAGAAGAGATACAGGTGACCCCCAAGTAGACTATTCTGCAAGCGTTTTTCCGTTGTTTCGTACTTCTA
This sequence comes from Meconema thalassinum, assembly GCA_946902985.2. Lineage (NCBI taxonomy): Eukaryota > Metazoa > Arthropoda > Insecta > Orthoptera > Tettigoniidae > Meconema > Meconema thalassinum. The sequence continues at coordinate 263,047,178 of OX336390.1, read as the reverse complement.
TTACAAGGTAATGCTAGGATGGTGCCCTATTTGTTAATAGTCATGAAATAGATTAAACACACACTCAATGGTGACCACGATAAAGGAAACCCCTAAAATGAAACGACGACAACAACTTATCGAACCGGCTGTCACGTTGACTGTGATCTACCTATACTATTAGAATCACTTTTTAGTCGGTCAGCACGAGTATATCCAATTAGATAGAGTGGTGAGTAACAATTAATTTCATAGTGCGTGATACAAATACAGGTTGGTTGGTTCTTAAGTTTAGGGGCTGCGACAACGCGGTCATGTAGCTCCGTGTACTTTGGGTGTGTGTAGAATCTGTCTGATAACCGGTGTTAATTGTGATGACTGTATTAGTGTGTGTTATCTGTTTATTAATTTAAGTACTGCAACTTAGAATTTTTCAAATAGTTCCTACTTTTGCCGCTAAGCGCCACCGTCAACGACTACTAGGCCAAGTTCAGAACATAGCTACTAGACGCCACCGCAGTCGGCTCTTGGCAACGAACGTAGAAACATAAGAGCGTTGTTTACATCCTTAACCTATCCAATTTAGCTTCACACAGGTGTAATTAGTGGAAGGTTCTTTAACATGCCATAAATCTATGACATGGGACCGCCGGCTTTACTTCCCTTCCGAAGGAAGGCATACTGAGGGATTCTGAACGCTCTTAAAAAATCCGACGGCTTCGGCCGGGTTTGTATATGAATTTAGGTATACACATAAATAGCAACCCGCCCCGGCTTCACCCGGTATCTTTACCTGTTTACCCAGCGTAAGCTTAAAAGGCGTATTTTTTCGATTTCAATGAACTACGACTTGGATATCCGTTTTCCGTCTCGACATGATGGGATACAATCACTGACTGGTGCTGGTCACAGTAAGTACGATCCATAGACTTGAAGATGCGGGTTTCAAACCCCATTTCAATACCACGCAAATCTAAGATGTGTTCATATCAAGAGCCAACATGGTTTCCTTCGCAATATTAGCCACAATTAAAATCGAAAAGTGTTGTTATTTTTAAATTCTAGGGACTTGAAACATATAAATTGTCATCCCTGTGTTCCTCAATATGTACAAATTCTGCCCGATTGACTGTGTTATTTTCTTCTCTGTACTAGTGTGTTTTATCGCAAATGGGGCTAGAATTTGTGATGTGGCAACTTTGACCTCAAGTTAGGTAAAATCACTATATGGTTGTGTAACATACCATGAAAATCCAATTTTAGAAAGGCTGGGATGAGACTCGAACACACCTCTCCTCAGTTATACTCACGAGGTTAAATGTATCCCATTCCAGCCCTCTGACCAGAATAAAATCCCTAGGCAGAGCTGGGACCCAAAAGCGTGAGGTTTTATCCCATTTTAAATTTTACATGAAACAAACTAAATATCCTATTTTGCCCACCTATTAAAAGGATTTTCCATGTGATGTAATTTATAGCTTTTTGTACACAAACTTTGTCTTCGCCAACACCATTACATATGTGCTAGAATATAACATTTTCAGTATCGCTGATTAAGACTCCTCCTGCGTGATGGGATTTTTCTGGATAGAGTCACGGAGTTTATTTTAAGAAAAATTAAATGCACGGCTTTCGACATTTACGAAATGTAAGCTACAGAATTAGTGCTGTTCGCTTTTGCGAATGTTTTTTGTAGGCTATGTTTCCCGCACGGTTTGAAAAACACGTTCAATTTCTGCCCCATTATTTTTTTTCCTTTATAATTGCAGTATGAACGCGGTGTTCTGATTATTTATTTATTTATTTATTTAACTTATGTTTCATCTGAATTGTTGTTCTTTATTATTCATGTACTTACCTTTTTTTTTTGAAGTGTCTTTCTAGACGCACCATACCGTCACATTTTCTCACGAGGTACTGTGCTTGCCCCAGCGGCAACGCTCGCAATGTGCATGGGGCTGTGCTTTGATTGGCTGCTCTTTCACTCCTCCTTCATTCTGGAAGATTCGGCGCGCTGACGTCACTACCGCTATATAACCGTAGGTCCATCGGCCTATGGGTTGACTCTCCATCTTCACTCACTTGCTACTACAAGCTTGCCGGGGGTCATTACCCTCTGGTGGCACGGTCTTGCCGAAGGCCCTGCGTCACGTCATCACGGAGTTAGGCTCCAGGCCAACCTTTGCTCCAGCTGGCGGCTGGGCATGTTCTACAAACGCCGTACTCAGTTCAAGGTCTGCCTAAGGAAAAGACAACTTCTCGAACCAGCGGAGATGTTAATACCAAGAAACATCTCACTGCTGGTCAACTCTCGTCATCACGACTGAACATCGCCAAAACCTTGGCTCTGAACCAGCGCTGCTGGAGTGTGGGCGCATTAACCACGAGCATCAGCCCTGTGCGGGCAAATTAGAACTGTCACTTCAAAGCATCAGCCCCTTGCGGACCAACCAACTGTTTCCAGCCAAGGGTTTGCTGGCCTAAAGAAAGGGTTATGTATTTTCACCTCATTGAAAGGTGGTATCATATTCATCATGGTTAATCATTAAGAGTTCCTCGTTTAGGTATTTATAATTATGTCTCTCTTTTTATGAACAATATTAATTTTTAATCCCTCATAAGGGAATTTTGTTAACAGTTTCCGTTTCCTGGAGAAACTTGAAAATTTGCATTTTTATTATTCTCCTTGTTAATTCTTAAAACTATATTTATTAGGAGTAAATTTATACGCTGTTTTAAAAATATTGCCTATTGAATTTGCATTTTTATTCTTCTTCTTGTTAATTCTTAAAGCTATATTTATTAGAAGTAACTTTATATGCTGTTTAAAAACTTTAATAAACGCAAAGGCAAATTCTAATCTTGGTCTCTTCCATCACCCAAGATTCAATCCCTGTGTCCGAAACCTTACATCTTTTCGAAATCCCAAAAAGGGTGCAGCATACCCTCTTCCATGGTGCCGAAACCCGGGATCGAACCCAGAACCTTCATTCTGAGACCACAAATTCTATTCTAAAAAAAAAAAAACTTGTGCAATCTAATATTTGTCTTATACATTTCAGTATATCGTGGCTAGCGCAGGAGATCTGCGGGAAAGCGGAAACAATCCCAGCATACTACACAACTGGTTTCTTTCCGGAAAGCAGGTCTGTCTGGTGCCGCAAGCAGCTTTGGTAGGTGAGTTGTTCCAACTGTCCAGCCATGCCAGTAATAATAGATGATAAACTGTTAAAATCTCGGGCGGCCTACAAAGGTCAACTCACCCGTTTTCAAAAATATTTAGCTACTCTACCGAAAGAGGAACAAAACCTTGACATTATATCTCAGCGTTTAAAAGCTTTTGAACAGGCGTACGAGAAATATGATCTCGTGCAACTTGAAATTGAAATCAAAAGTCCAGAACATCAATCAGATAGAGAAGAAGTAGAGAGTAATTACTTTGATACACACGCTCAGGCTGTGGCATTAGTTAGAACTTTGACCCTGGCGTTGAAGGTAGAGGAAACTCAAGGAAGAATTAGCGACCATGGGAATGGTATCAAACCATTGCTACCTAAAATTGAAATTCCGCATTTTTCAGGAAAGGAAGAGATGTGGCAATCATTCTTTGAATTGTTCAGTTCATTAGTACATGATAATGCCACACTTCCAGAAATTCAGAAATTTCATTACTTAAAATCCATTTTGCAGGGACCACCCCTCCAACTTATAAGAGAACTCCCCTTAACAGGAGAAAACTATAACATTGCTATAGAGCTTCTTAAAGGCCGTTATGGCAACGAAAAATTATGCTTACAGAGGCATATTCAAGCCTTATTTAACCTGCCCGCATTGCGAGCTGACAGCTTGTCAACACTGCGAGCCTTAAGTGACACGGTCCAACTACACGTCAGAGCATTTGCACGGTTGAATCAACCGGTCGAGCATTGGGATCTATTCTTAGTTCACTTGGTTACTTCTAAATTTGATTCATCAACCTTAAAGGCATGGGAGAGGGAACTAACAAATGACACTTCATATACCTATGGCTCATTGCTTACGTTTATAAATAATAGATGTCAGGTTTTATCAGCCGTAGCCTGTCATATGTCAGGAAGTGCAGATAACAAATCTAATGTTGTGAAGCCAGTCGGTACTAAAATAAACAAATCTGCTGTCTTTACTGTTCAACACAATTCAACAGATTGTATTCTCTGTAAAGCGCCTCACAGGTTATATTCCTGCGTTGCCTTTAAAGCCCTTTCTACCGACGAAAGACGCAAATTAATAGCTCAAAAAAGATATTGCTACAACTGTCTGTCAGCTAGGCATATGGTGCCTGATTGCGTATCTAAAAATACTTGCTCCCATTGCAAGGCTCAACATCATACCTTGCTTCATAGGTTTGAAAAGCCACGTCAGGCTCCTTCCCCTGGATGTTCTAAAGATACATCCCCAGGAGCCAATGCGCAATCTTATACTCAGAGCTCTAGCTCTATTCGTAGTTCCCAGGTGCTACTATCAACCGTGTTATTAAAAGTTCAAGATTCCTCTGGTAGATGGCTTGAAGCACGTGCCTTATTGGATAATGCCGCCACCCATGACTTCATAAGTGAGCGTCTCATTAAGAAACTTGGTCTTCCCAAGCAACCTACATTAATTCAGGTTACCGGTATTAACAATAGCAATGTTAAATCTTTGCATTTTGTTCGTGTTCACATCAAAGATGCTGTTAATTGTAACACAACATTTCAGTTGAATTGTCTTGCCATTGATACAATTGGCAGTAATACCCCTAGTACTTCTTTTGAAATTAGAAATTGGCAATTTCCTCATAACATTCAGTTGGCAGATCCAACATTTAATACGAGCGCTCCAGTAGACATACTTCTCAGTGCCCAAGTATTTTGGCAATGTCTCCTTAGCTCTAAGGTTAAAATATCACCAGGAGTGTTTGTTCATCATACCAAGCTAGGTTGGTTAGTAACGGGTCAGGTCCCTCGAAAGTTATTTCAAAATTTCTCACAATGTCATTTTGTCAATACAAGTCTCGATTACAACTTAGAAAGATTTTGGAAAATCGAAACTATAGATTCAGTTTCACCTTCCTCAGTTGAAAATGAAATGTGTGAAAAACTGTTTCGCGAAACAACCAAACGCAATTCAGAGGGTAGATTTGTCGTAACAATTCCCCGAGTGGATAATCCACCTCTTTTATTTGAAACACACCCTAGGGCTCTTAGAGCACTCTATGCTGTGGAAAGCAAATTTAAGCGTGACCCTGTTGTTAAAACTCAATACTCCACATTTATGGAGGAATATGAGGCACTTGATCACATGGAGGTTGTTACCAAGAAAGATGATGCTTCTTATACCCCATCTGAAGTCATTTACCTCAATCATCATCCAGTTTGGAAGAATGAGATTTTAAAGGAAAACATAAGAGTGGTCTTTAATGGCTCTGCATTGGATGCCAATGGAACTTCTCTGAATGACACATTATTATCAGGCCCTCCAATTCAATCTGACATTTCTTCTGTTTTGATGAATTTTCGCTTGTTCCCTATCGCAGTGATATCTGATATCAAGCAGATGTATAGGCAGATTTTGGTCGATCAACAACAGCGCGACCTTCAGAGAATTCTTTGGCGCGACGAGCCTACTAAACCTGTCAAGATTTTTCGGCTAAAAACATTAACCTATGGACTAAAGCCCTCTGCTTTTTTAGCCATACGTACGTTGAAATTACTTGCTGAACAGGATGGCCCGTTGTATTCTCCTAAGGCTTCTGAAGTGTTAAAATCATCATTTTACGTTGACGATTTTCTTCATTCATTTGAGTCAGTATCTGAAGCACTGCAGGTCTCTAAATATTTGACAGCCTTGCTTTTTGGAGGCGGATTTTCCTTGTGCAAGTGGAACTCTAATTCGGAAGAATTTCTTTCTAAATTTCCATTAACTTCAGTCTATAACGACTCAGTAGAGCTTCTTCAGGAAAGTAATTCCATCAAAACTCTAGGCATCTATTGGAGTCCTCAAAAGGATTTTTTCTTTTTCAAAATTAATCTCAGTGACATCAAACCGCAAACTAAGCGGCAAATTTTGTCTGAGATTGCAAAGATATTTGATCCTCTCCAATTTTTGGCGCCAATCATCGTCACAGCAAAGCATTTCATGCAAGACCTTTGGTCCTTGAAAACTGGTTGGGATGAACCAGTTCCTTCCGAGTTGCAAAAAAATTGGATTTCTTATAGAAATAGTTTAGAAGATCTTTCTAATGTTATTATCCCGCGAGTGATTATTCCCTTTTCCTCCTGTGGAGGATATGAACTTCACATGTTTGCCGATAGCTCATTGAAAGCTTATGGATGTTGTGCGTATATTGTTTGCCGTAATTTTGTCCAGTCATATTTCTTTTCCAATTTAATTTGCGCTAAGTCAAAGGTAGCCCCTCTTAAATCTTTATCCTTGCCACGACTGGAACTTTGTGCTGCTCTTCTGGCGGTTGAATTATCGGTCAAAATCCGTCAATCTTTGAAAATCCGATTTATTAAAACTTACTTTTGGAGTGACTCAGCCATCACGTTGGCATGGATTGCCAAACCTCCCTCGCATTGGCAGGTGTTTGTAGCTAATAGAGTGTCTAAAATTCAACAATTGTCTAACCTTGAACAATGGCATCATGTATCTGGCAAGGAGAACCCTGCAGATGTCATTTCTCGGGGATGTTCCCCTCTTATGTTGGCTAACCTGACATTATACTGGCACGGTCCCCGTTGGCTTCTGCAAGAACCCTCCGCTTGGCCAAATTTTCCTCTTCCGGAGTTATCAGACTTGCCGGATGCTGGTAAGGTTACTGGATCTTCTCTTCTCGTTTCTGACTCTCCCCTTCTCTTGCAGCGATATTCCTCTTTCCATAAATTGGTGAGGGTTATGGCTTATCTCCTTCGATGGAAATATTTTGTGGTAGAACAACCCCTTTTTCCTAAGCCATATTTAACCCTTTCTGAATTAGGTTTAGCCACTACAAAAATCTTATGGCTTACTCAACAAGAAATATTCTCTGAAGAATGTCTGGTGTTGTCCCAAGGTCAATCCCTTAAGAAATCGAGTAGGCTTTCCTCTCTCGCCCCTTTTTTGGATACTGATGGTTTATTAAGAGTAGGAGGACGTTTATCTTTGGCTGATCTTTCTGAGGATAAAAAACATCCAATTATTCTTCCCTCAAAGCATCATGTCACTTCCTTAATCATTCGTCAGTATCATTACCAGCATCTTCATGCTGGAACTCGTACATTACTTTCTATCATTCGTGAAAGGTATTGGCCCATAAACGGAGCCCATGAAGTTACCTCTGTCATCCGGAAGTGCATTCCATGTTTTAAATCCAACCCTAAAGTTACCGCTCAGCTCATGGGTGATCTTCCCAACTTTAGATCCGCGCCTGCTAGACCCTTTACCTTTACGGGGGTGGATTATTCCGGGCCTTTTGTTTATAGAAGAAATTCTCCTGAGGCCAAAAAATGTATTTTTGGAAAACTCTTCCAAGTGCCATTAGATAATGATTTTCATAAAAGCCCGCTTGAATACGATACAAGAAAAATAAACAAGGATTAACATTTTTGAACTGACGCCAACTTAAAATTTTGGAAACAATTAAACATGAGATGCCTCTATTCTAATCTCTGAATAAAGATTTGCTGTGGTAAGTTTCATTGCTCTCGGGTGATTAGATTACTAAAGAAGTAATTCCAATTATTATTTGAAAATCACTTGACCACTATGTTGTTTCTGTGTTTCTCAGTATTTTCAAAGTCACATTTATGTACTTACTTAATAGTCCTCTTACAATATACAATATATTAGATTCATTACTTTAATAGTTTAGGAGATATTGAGAGCCGTTGAAACACAATATATCGTGTAGGATTGTTTTGCAGATGAATATTAGAATGGTAGTTCATTACACCAACCTCGTTGTTGCTACTGCACGACTGTGGAACAATCTGCCTCGCTCTGTCAGAGGAGCAACCCCGTCCAGCTTCAAGCAGAGTTGCCAGCAGTACATACTCACTAAGTAAATGAAAGTTGAACTCAACATTTATGCTTATATTCTTACGTCGTATTACATATATTCAAACTTTCCAATTCTCACTTTCTCATTTACTCTCTATTTAGATATCTAAATAACCTCCTTCAGTAACGACTAATTATCTTCATCATCATCTTCATCACCATCATTAGTCTACTTTTTTTTCAGTAGCCTATTTCCTTTACCTTACTGTAATTTTAAACTTACTCCTAAGTATCTTAGTTATTTACCCTAACAATGCAACAATTTACAGCCTACACCACCAAGCTAATCCAGTTTATATGTATTTTATATTGTATAAATATTGTAAAATTGTTAGATTGAAGTTGTATTTGTATTGTATATTATCAAGCTAATCCATTTCATATGTATTTTATATTATATCAACATTGTAATATTGTTAGATTTAAGTTGTATTTGTATTGTTCATCATTTATTATTTGTATAATCTGGTTAGATGGAAGAGAGGGCCCAATGGCCCTAATCTTGCCAGTCAAAATAAATCTATCTATCTATCTATCGCTTGTTTAGGACACAAGGAAATTAATTAAAACATGATTTCAAAAATTTTGCACAGCCGCCCAATATAGCTCTCAAAAAACTGAATTACACTAGACGTCAGTATATCAATACTAATATGAAGACTAACAGAATATTTTTCAGTCGATCATCACGAGTTGACCATCTGAAAAGTTTAATTGAAAGATTTTATAGGTACCACTGAAACAATGGCTTCTGAACTTCACATAATATATGAATATATACCGTTGCAAGTTTCATATCGCTTGGACGATTAAGTCACGAGAAAAATCCATTTCAATATTGAAATTTCGCGTCGCTGCCTTGTTGGTTTTCTGCTCAACAGGCTATTGAATGTTCTTTAGGTGAAATTATTTTAATGGCCTTTATCAACAGACTTAATTTCAGTTTGAGTGCTGTAATAGATTCATAGATATTGAGAACTGATGAATAATTTCGTATGATCACCATGTTGGAGATATGTACCAGTAATTGAAGATTATTGCGTTGGTTCATTACACAAACGTTAACTTCGATCACAATATTAGGACACAAAAATAAAAACTTACATTTAAAATTTCGCATAGCCACCATCTTGAGTTCATGAAAACAATTGGATTTAATTAGATGCCAGTACCAAGTTTCACTCGGATGATAACATCGTGAAAAAATACATTTTAAATATTTTAACTTTGCTTGGCTGCCGTGTTGGTGTTGTACTTAATATTTTTCTGAAAGCCACATAGGTGAAGGTATCGTACTATTGAATATCACCATAAAACATTTCAGGGCGATATCTGTGACAGTTCTGGAGATATAGATTGCCGGTGAAGTTTTTCGCGTGGCCACCATGTTGGATTGATAGGACGTATTAAAATTTGAAAGGCACCGTCAATGTCGGACTATGTAGTAGTGTGTTCTTACCGATATTCATTGAAATCGCTTGAGTCATTCAGTTTTTATTAAAGACACACGTGGACAAAAGTTTATCTCATAAAGCTACTTTTCTTATAATGCAAATAGGCTAAAAGTAACATTAGAAGCGATAAAAACATAATAAAATATTTTAATAATGTCAGTGAGAATAAATTCGGAATAATTGGTTCGGGAAACTTCACTAGAGAAACCGAAATTTTAACCATAATTTGGAATTCAGTAAAATGTTTTCAACTGGTATATCAAAGCCCTGGTCCCTCCGAGGTTAGCTGTAGCATTACTGTAGCTCTTCTCGCCGTAATAGACTGATCGTAAATCTCGTTGAAATGCTGTAACTGAATTAGCTTCTCGGGGTTGTGTTTCCTTCTAAGGCGAGGATCTACTTCCTGAATACATTCGATAAAACTAATTGGAATTCCCTGGAGTTTGTATTTAATTCTCAGCCTGTGCATGCTCGATTTCACATTTAATTAAGTGAAGAATGAATTAGATGTATTTGGAAGATGTTATTCAATACCTGCCACTGTTAGTTAAACAGCACAAAAATGTCATTTAATGAGACGTTAATACTCACCTTTTCCTTTTGTCTTGAGAGATCTCATTCTACTTCGTTATTTCTGAAGAAGAAACGATATCCTAATGAAATTCCACTTGCCTTCAGTTTGCAAGCGATGTAACTCTAGTATAAGATACATGCAATGTTTGCTTGAAATAAGTTTCTTCCGTACCTGACCAATACATATGAGAGGATGGGGCATCTTTCAGTTCAGAGATGTAGCAGATGACCTATTTCATGCTGTGCAGCGCTTGTTCACATTTCTGGTCAGGCGTTCTGCTTGCGTGTTCCTTCGTTTCTTCTCCCTTCCATCCCTTTCAGAATCTCCTAGTGTTAAGACTGATAAGACTGACAAATTACCGTATGTCATTTATACCTCTATAAATAGCTTTGTAGCCATTTTTAGCCTACTTTTCACATTTTGCAAAAATGAGGAAAAAGTAGTCTTATGAGATCGGGCAAATGTGTGTCTGTCTGTCTGTCTGTCTGTCTGTCTGTCCTTCTGTCTGTCTGTCTGTCCTTCTGTCTGTCTGGCTGTGTGTGTGTCCCTCCCCACCCTATCAACTCCTAAACGGCTGGAGCAATCACAACAAAATTTGGTAGGAGTAAAGTTCTATACCCGAATATCTCACGGCCATATTTGAAAATGATGTCAGTGCTACCAACTGCTAAAAAAATCGCAATTGAAATTTGAGCTCCATGTTGGATATCTTGGAAGGTGTGAATGGGAGCTATTTCAAAATTAGCATACGTATAGATAATAATATTTCAGTTTAATTTCCAGGAGGCCATACATCGCTGTGTTGCCAAAATGATTATAAGCCTGCTGATTGGTCCAATTTTTAAATGCACATAACTTCTACACTATCAATTGGAATTCAACCAAATTTCGTATGTTGTATGCATACATACCCAGATATGACTGAGCGTATTCTTAAGACCCACCAGGGCTGCCAACTGTTAATAAATGCTCCTAATTTATTTTATCCAAATACCAATATATCAGAAAGTATGCAAGCCAATAGCTCTAAACTTTGCACACGTATAGTACCTGGCATTCTAGATGCATTTGGACTAACTAATATACGTCAGTGCTGCCAACATGATTCTAAGCCTGCTGATAGGTCCAATTTTAAAATGCATGTAACTTCTATACTAACTAATGGATTTCATTCAAAATTGGCACAACAATAGACCATATTATTTCAGATTATTTCTGACCAATACATGCATAACATTGTTGCCAACATGATTTTACGCACGCTGTTAGATCCAATGTTTAACAGCATGTAACGTCCATGCTATTCATTCGACTTCAACCAAATTTTGTATTCCGTACCTTAAGAGATGGAACTAAGAATATATCCAGTCATCAGGGCTGCCAACTGTAGTGCTCTATTAGGCTACATTATGCAAGGTATACAGTATTTCGAAATAATTATAAATTTCGATATTAGCAACTTAATTTCTTCATTATTCTAGATAGGTTCATATACTGTAGAATAATCATTGGCATGAAAAGTAGGAACTTCTTGTTAGTGTTGCAGCTTAGATAATTTATTGATGTAACAACTATTCATTAATCAACCCAATATAAACCCAATTACTGCTTCATGCGAAAAATAAACTGAATAAAATTACAAGGTGTTGCTGGCCATGGAGACCGAGTAAGTTGCTGCCACGGTGGAGAGTTGACAACGCTGTGCCTCCAACTGGGAAAAACCCTGGCTCCATGCAGACATGGAATGTAAACATAGCCACCCAGATAGGTTTTAAAAACGAGCCATGGGGTTTATGTGAAAGGTATTTTATCTCTACTTAATATATAACAAAGTCCCCGATTCCTGGATGTTACGGGCAATCTTGAGAACCAGTGGATGGATTTTAAAGCGGTTCTCAACATTCTGTAAACGATTTCTCGAGGTAGGTTTCTGTAGAAAATAATTAATTTATGACCAATGTAAGCTAAGCAGTAACGATTTCAGTGAATTGAATCGAAGAAAACCTACCGTCCGTGCGCCTCTTAAGCTTCAGCTGGGTAAACAGTTAAAAACAACTCTATACAGTGTAAGAGTTGTTCAGTATGATAGATTCCACAAAGGCCGCGAAAGCATATCTCTATCTTCAATACATCACCCACTATATGTGCTTTTTCGGTTTCATTTCTTCCAACAATCTCCATTCAGTGGAAATTTAAATTACTAGCTTCGGAGAGAGTTTGCGAGCTAGATAGCAAGCAAAGCCTATCACCCCGGTTTCAGCCTCCGCTCTGCAGAATACACGGTCAAGTTTAGATTGGACGGAAGGGGGATTTGTTATTCATGCACCTCGCCATTCTTAAATTACGTCTGTCAAGAATTCGTTGCACATGCTATTTCTTTGACAATAATAGTCCAGTTACCGAGTTATCCTGGTGGAATTAAAAATTAAATTAGTATGTCATCGTTATCAATGTGTAATACATGATTTCACGTATTATACTTGAAATGAAAATCCACAGCCTGCTTCCAGTCTCCGACCGGGTCAGGAATGGAATGAATGAAGCCCCCATCTAGCGGCGAGGATATGGACTGTGCCAGCTGCCGAGGCCTGACGCACTCCTCTGGGGCAATGATTAAATGAATGACAGATGAAATGAAATGAAAGTGGAGAGTGTTGCTGGAATGAAATGTCGACAGAGAAAACCGGAGTACCTGGAGAAAAACCTGTCTGCCTCCGTTTTGTCCAGCACAGATCTCACATGGAGTGACCGGGATTTGAACCACGGACTCAGCGGTGAGAGGCCGGCGTGCTGCCGCCTAAGCCACGGAGGCTTCTACGTATTATACTTAATAAATGTAAAAGAATGTTAAGAATAAGTGAATGTTTACTCTCAAGTATTGAGTTGTGCTTCAATGAGAACAACTTTCAGGTAACTGGTTGTGCTTACATGAACGTACTCTAGTCATTTATGATACGTCCCATTCTAGGTCATCATAACTAACTACAGGCCCACTGCGGCCCATGGAAACGTTCCCGCCTCAGGCGTCCTAGATACGGTTGTTGTTGTTGTTTCATTTCGAGTCTTGGTCTTTGAGGTCATTTCAGTGCAATAAGGCTGGCTTCGGTGGCGTAGTTGGTAGCATGCTGAACTGCTGTGCCCAAGATAGCGGGTTCAAACCCGGCCGAAGTCGTCGGATTTTTTAGAGCGTTAAAAATCCTTTAGTATGCCTTCCTTCGGAGGGGAAGTAAAGCCGGCAGACCCATGTCATAGATTTATGGCATGTAAAATATCCGACCACAGACTAAACTTGTGTGAAGCTAAATTTCTTTGTTAGATTTCGTTGTAACGCTCTATCAAAGTTCCAACGTTCACCACTAGGTATCATTGACATCTGGTAGCGAAAGTTGGAACTACTTGAAATTGAACGGAACTTGTAGCTCACCCCATGGGTGTCCGCTTGAAGCAGATACAGCCTCTGGCGAGCCGAACATGTACTTGGACACTCCGGGCACTAAAAGCCATACAATAAATAAATAAGTGCAATAAACTTGGATGTGTGTGCGTATGTTTGTACGTACATACGTTCAAACATACAAACACACAATTTGTCTTAAACCTGTGTTATTGTGGTGTCTGTATTAGTGTGTATTTGTAATTGATATTAGGATTGAGCTGTGGCCGTGGTCTTATGTATGGAACTATCCTAGCATTTGTGTGAATTACAAACGAGGAAGTCACGGAAACCACTCCTACGATGGCCGAGGTGGGGATCCAACTCGACTCCTCAGTTTTGCCTCACGAGACAGAGTGTATCCCGTTACAGCCCTCAGATTAGAATTACAATTATTGGCCGAGCTGGGAATCGACCCAGGACCTTCGGGGTGACAGATAGGAATTCCAGTCCCTACATTTGGTTATCCGTGGTCTCCAACTACAGATATTACAATAATACACATTTTGAGACAGCACAAATGTACCCGAGGGATATGGCCAATGAAGAAATTCCTCAAATAATAACTTAAATTTACTTGGTTAGAAATTGGAGGGTGATATATTTGTAGTTCCTATTCTTAAGCTGAGTTCTATTTTATTCTTAGTTGCAGATCTTGCCACCTAGACACTGTGCTCGTACTGGAGATATACTGTAGTGATAGTCGTAGTGGCATAAACTAATGAAAGATCTTCCTCGGAAACTCTGTCTCATACCTTTCGTAGATTTGATGTATTCTTTCTGTTAAAATATTCCCTTCCCTTGAGTGCATCCTGTATAGAGACGTATGGAATGCTGAAATGAAGTTGTGCTCGTCTAACATTCTCAAAGACATGCAGGCGTTCTTCTTATTGCCTGAGGATGGCAGACAACTTTATAAATAGTTCATTTGCAAGAGAATATTAGTGATGATGAAACCACAGCTTCATGTAACGTGCGGTATGCAAAGTACGACACGGCGTGCCTCAAGGAGCAGTCAAGTTCACAAACGACTTCCTCTTAAAGTCCAGAACTCCATCTTGCTTTCTACCAAACTGCGTTAACACTCTTCTTTTTTGAGACTGATGGACAACTTGGCTGTTGAATTTCATCTAATACCGAGCTGACGCTGTTCCTCCTTTTCAAATTAGAACTATGAGTCTCTGTTGGAACGAAACATATTCTAAATGTGTGTTCAAGAAGTCATAAGATTCTAACATTTTTTTTGAACAGAAGCAGTACCGTGGTACTTACGAGGAAAAGAAGGAATTAAATTCATGAACACACATATTTAGTGGCTGTGTGAATCAGTCGGCTAATCTTGGCCTTCAAAACTTATGGAAGCGGTTCTAATCCCAGTTCAGCCCAATGACACTTAAGGTTGATTTGAAATGTGACGATATCATGTCAGTTGATTTACAAGTACATTGAAGATCCTCTCCGACGGCAAAATCCAAACACCCCGATGACTCTAAAGCTTCAGCAGTTGAAAGGGCCATTAAAACCACAACATTATTGTTACAAAATGTTCACACCTACAGACTAAATTTTATGTCATACCTGTACAGTATGTCATTTAAAAAAAAAAAAAACTGGGTTGAAACAATGCTTGATATTACAGGCCGGACGTTTGTTTCAGACGATTGCCCTTGACCTTGAAGCCTGCGGGTGAGCCTACACACACACACTCTCTAACCCTATCGCTTCACACTTGTCACCACCAATCTGATGTAATGGAATTCCAGACTTGAGCAGACAGTACAGTCCACATTGAAGTATTGTGTGACGTGGAAGTACACGTTACGTAGTTACGGACAGAACGTCATTATATTTGCCAATGACTGTACTTCAGGAGTAGTGTGAAACAGATTTGTCAATCATCGGATCGCTTGGAGCAGCTGATAACAACACAGGTACTGTAGTAACTCGCTTCCAGGCTTCCATTAAGATTTTTCACTCGTCTAAAACAAACGTCCGGCCTATAGTACTGATACGGTTTTTGTTCCACTGAAACTAATAATCTCGACTACCATTACCAGTACATGAAAAATCCACAGCCTGCTTCCAGTCGACCGACCGGGTCAGGGTATGGAATGAATGAAGCCCCCATCTAGCGACGAGGATATGAACTGTGCCGGCTGCCGAAGCCTGTCGCACTCCCCTGGGGCAATGATTAAATGAATGAGAGTTGAAATGAAATGATGGTGGAGACTGTTGCTGGAATGAAATTGTGACAGGGAAAACCGGAGTACCCGGAGAAAAACCTGTCTGCCTCCGCTTTGTCCAGCACAAATCTCACATGGAGTGACCTGGATTTGAACCACGGACCCAGCGGTGAGAGGCCGGCATGCTGCCGCCTAGGCCACGGAGGCTCCTACCATTACCAGTACATAAGTATACAAAAAATCGCTTCATGAACACCATGTTGTGTATTAAATTTCTCGCAAGGAAGAATCTGCGAATGTTTTGTGATAGACTAATATTTTTCAGTATGACCAAACTAGATACTGAATGGTGACAAATAATATCGATGATGTTCTTCTGCATTTGGTTCTTCCTTCCCACGCAGAGACTCGTCCCCAAACCCGTATAAAACGGGAATAATAATGAAATGACATGCATCGCGTCCCAGTTACACAAATACAGTGGGATCCCAAAATGAATAGTGTGTGAGCATTGAAAGGGCACTGCCAGGTGTAGCATTAGCAGCATTTCCAGGCTGTACGCTCCTGAATTCAAGTATTTAACACTTGTTGTTATTATTTAGAGCAATTAACTGAGATCTTTCATCTTATAATGTAAAAGATCTCTTAATATCTTAATTTTGCAAGTTGGTGCTTGCCCTTTGGTTTGAGTCCAATATTGTGACTTAAATATGCATAATAAATATATAAAAATATTTGTCAGTTTCCAGTTTAAACCGGAATATCTCCTAAACTATAAGCCGGGAACTGGCAGCATTCATGTATACTACGGACAACACAATAAGACAGGTTATGAGACAATTTCACATACCCAAGTGCTCCAAACTGAATGACCATGATATCGCAAAGCCCCTCAATGAATCACCAACAGCACAATTAACACATTTAACGGTAATAGGAGCTTCGGAAAATTAGATCTGTTATGTAAACTAGTGATGTCTAGGCATTATTCAGCTTTAGCTGTGAAGATATGGTCATCCGGTGAACGCTGCAGAGATTCAGTCACACAAAACTTTCGCCTACAAATGCGGTCGCCTCGCTGTACTTTATAAACAAAGAGGTTGCCGTGAGTTAAGGTTTTTCGGAGCTGCTATTACTATAGGTAACTCAGCATAATATTGAGTTGTGTTTATGTTGCACCTTGTACAATAGCCTACAGTGTATTGCTTATCTACAACTAAGTACGCCGGCCCCGGGGCCTCCGGGTTCAATTCCCGGCTCCGTCAGGGATTTTAAAACTGACGTGAGGGTTGTAACGGGATGCACTCAGCCTCGTGAGGACAATTGAGTAGCTGTCTGACAGTGAGGCAGCGCCCCGATCACGAAAAACAAGATGGGGACCCGGTGCGCTGATCACGCGTCAACCCAATATCTGCAGGCCAAATGGGTGGGCAGCGGTCGCTTGGTTTGCCTAGGCCCATCATGGGCTGTATAGTGCCAGGGGTTGACTTGTTGAACCCTAACTACAATTTCTACGGGGTCAAGGATGAGTTCATAAAAGTTTTAGGCTATGTGGTGGATGGTTTTTACGACGGTGTGCCCTTTCCAACGCCAACTTAATAAAAGGAGTTAATGAAGAGAAGATATGAATGCAATTGGACAAGGAGTTGAAACGAAGCAGCTGTTGCTATTAGAGAGAACCATCCCAGCATTTGCCAGGAGATAAAAAGAAATGGGAAACAATTTAATGATTTAATGATGGTGGACAGGGGAAGAGAGTTTCAAACCCAATCGTCTTCCTAATCCAGTGATAGCCTGGCCCTATAGTCTTGTGTTTTGGCGTGCGTAGATGCATCGGTCGGTGGGCCAGACTAAGGTAAACAGTATGTACCCATATAAATGTAACTTCTGTAATTGTTGTTACCACGATCGTCAGAATATTAAAGTTTCCTTACTTTTGTGACATAGCCTAGTAGTTTGAGTGTTTGCTACTGAGCATTGTGTGTTGAGTCTTACTGTACGTCTGCAATGAGGCGCTGCAAATTTGGATGTTACATGCTGTTGGTTAGAATAGATTGCTACTAGGCTTTCATCTTGACATGGAAAATAAGTAATAACAAGTAGTTCCGTGAACAACTAGAGCCTATTTTCATATATCCTACTTATGTTAATTGCCACTATCAACATACAAAATTTCAGTTTGATTGCTTTAATAGATTCGTAGATATTGAGAACCGACTAATTATTTCGGATGGTCGCCATGTTGGATTTTTATATATGTAGGTCTTAGAGTTATGTACTGTTACATGAAGATTATTGTGTACGTGTAGTATTCAAACTTCAATCGCATGATTAGGACACAAGAAGTAAAAACGAGATTTTAAAATTTCGCTCAGCTTCCATGTTGTGGTTATGGAAACAACTGAATTAAATTACATGCCAGTGGTTTAACATTTGTATAATGATTTACTGTACCAAGTTTCACTGCACTAGGGTGGTTAAATTGCGAGAAACGTCCATGTGAATATTTATACTTCGCGGGCCGCCATGTTGGATTTGTGATCACCAGGTTATTGAAAGTCCTCTAGGTGAACATACGTTCATAGCCCCTATGAACATAAAAAATAAGTTTTTATTTCTGTAATAGATTCGTAGATATTGAGAACCGTCTAAATATTTCGGATGGTCGCCATGTTGGATTGTTATATGTAGGGCTCGGATTTTTAGGTGCTAAAATCAGGAATAAATTTATTTTTTATGTAATAAAAATACGTAAAATATGTGACATAAAAGTAAAAATATTTAATTATAATTTAGTTTATTAATGTGAAATAAACATTATGCAGTACTCACGAATGCTATGCCTCACTGTCTGATGAATAATTACAATACACAACGAGATACATCTTCAGGTTGTCCATTACAAATGGCCGACGATTATCGCGAAACACTTCTTCTGAAGGCGCGAAACTGTGGCAATATGTTTTTTGCCTTCGTGATGTTGTGTAACTTGAGATCGCTGTTCAGCCTTGATTGCTTTCCCACATGGTTGGCAGAACAGAATGCCCCCATCAGATGTAAAATTATCTTTAAATTCTGAAACATACTGTTGCAGAAATTAACTTGTAGCTACTTTTACTTTAGGCATCGTAGAACTGCTTACACTTCACAGTGCCAGAAATGAACTGCATGTGAGTGACACTGGTTCCAGGTAGCTGTGGAGGAAGTTCTAGCACGTGGTGCAATATGGCTATGGACAAGAAAATCCCCGGCTTTCACAGTGAGTGGCACGGGGTGGTAAGTTAAGAATAACACAGTTGCAAGCTGACATTCGCTCTGCCTGAAGATTAGTTGGCTCACAGGTTCTTCCCCGTTGAAGTAACACGGAACAAAAATGCAATAAACTGAAGGATCTAGCACATTAATTTTA
Organism: Meconema thalassinum; assembly: GCA_946902985.2. Taxonomy (NCBI): domain Eukaryota; kingdom Metazoa; phylum Arthropoda; class Insecta; order Orthoptera; family Tettigoniidae; genus Meconema; species Meconema thalassinum. The sequence continues at coordinate 263,028,091 of OX336390.1, read as the reverse complement.
AAAAGGAAAATATTATGTATTTTTATGTGCTAATAAGTGAAAAGCAGGAATTTATGTATTTGTAGAAAAGAATGCTTAAAATATGTATTTACTGTAAAAAAATTATTTACCTAAAAATCCGAGCCCTAGTTATATGTATAGGCCATAGAGTCATGTACCATTAAAGGAAAAATATTGCGTAGGTTCACTATTCAAACTTTCACTTCGATCGCATGAATACGACACAAGAAATAAAAACTTAATTTTAAAATTCGCACAGCAGCCATCTTGAGGTTATGTAAACAATTGAACTAAATTGGTTACCAGTGCATTACAATTTGTATAAACATTTGCTGTACCAAGTTTCATTGCGTTTGGATCATTAAATCGCGAGGCAGGTCTATTTAAAACTTTCAACCTCGCTTGGCCGCCATGTTCGTTTTGTAGTTAACCGGTTTTTGAAAGTCTCATTGACGAACTTCCAGTAGAGCCCTTTATCTCCGTGCAAAATTTCAGGGTGATACCGGTAATAGTTTCAGAGATAGAGAATACCGGTGAAATGTTTCGCACAGCCGCCATCTTGAGGTTATATAAACAATTGAACAAAGTTAGATGTCTGTGCATTACAATGTGTATAAACATATACTGTACCAAGTTTCATTATGTTTGGCTGGTTAAATCGCGAGAAACGTCTATTTAAAACTCGCAACTTCGCTTCACCGCCATGTTGGTTTTGTAGTGACCAGGTTTTCGAAAGTCCCATAGGTAAACTTTTAGTAGTACCCTTTATCACCGTACAATAATCCAGAGTGATGTCGGTAATAGTTTCAGAGATATTGAATGCTGGTGAATTATTTCGCACAGCCGCCATGTTGGATTTGTGAGACGTAACAAACTTTGAAGGGCACGGTCGATATCGTCCGAAATAATGCTATGAACTTACCGAGTTTCATTGAAATCGCTCAAGCCTTTTAGATTTTATTAGGGGGAGACACACACACGAATCACACACGCACACAGACAGACACACGGACAAAAGGTGATCTCATAAGCGTATTATTTTCATAAATGAAAATAGGCTAAAAATAAGGATGAATAAGGCTACAAGTGATATCAAACATCGACTCAGCTTAGTCATAAGAATTACAATAAGGCTATTTTTGTAAAAAAAAAATAGCACCAGTAGCAATGTATGACCTGGAAATTATTTGGACACACCTCAGGCACAGACACTTGGCACAACTGGAGAGGATCAAATCAATCTATTTAAAAAGAACCCCTATGTCCATCAACGTTTCCGCCGTCGCAGCTTGTGTATGTTATGACGGGACAACTACAGTTTATGGAAGAACTCAGGTTGCAGATGCTCCTGCCCTGCACACCGGGATATGGGGAATTCTTACGTATCATGACTCTAAAGATAAACGACATTTGGGATGAGATGGACACTATTGCTACACAGGACTGGATGCAAGGATCCTATTAGCTTCGACACCTGGTGACGAGACTGTCAGCAAACATTAAACCATTAAATATGTAGGAATAAAAAAATCCACCGGCCAGAAGATCTGTGCATCTTGTGTGACAAAAAATGCGACAGATATCACGTCCTTTGGTGCTACCTTGGTCCATGTCGCAGTTCTGAAGTGACTAAGTATCATTTAGGCTATCTTGTTTTATGCTATGTCAATTGAATGTAATAATAAATAAGTACTGGTAATTAAATAACAAAAAATTTTTTTTTTATTAAAGTTAAAAAATAAATTAATAAATAAGTAAATACATAAATAAATTAGTACTGGTAATTAAATAATAAATTAATTAAATAATTAATAAACAATGAAACGATGGAAAATATAAAATCAGTTGTTGTTGTTGTTGTTTAAATTAGCGTCTTCGATATCGTGGTCTATTTAGCCCTGTGTACTTGCGTATGTGTAGAATTTCCTGATAAAATGTGTTATTGGGGTGCCTGTGGTAGTGTTTGGAGTTGTAATTGAGGGGAGTGTTGAGGAGGGTTGGGGAGGATGCAACTGCGGCCTTAAAGTAAGAAACCAAACCTCATTTGCCTGGAGTAGAAGTGGGAAACATCGGAAAAACACTTTTAGGTTGGTCGATGTGGGAATCGAAATTACTTTTCCTCAGTTTTGCCTCACGAGGCTGAGTGTACCCCGTTCCAGCTCTCAGACCCAAATTTAATTTCTGGGCTGAGCCAGGAATCGCACTCGGACCTGAGGGGTGAAAGGCAAGAATGCTGGTCACTACACCATGATTTGGTAATGTAAAATCGCTCCAAGGAGTTGATCTAAAACTATTCTCACTGAGTGCATACAGTTAATTATTCCAAAATGCTCAACATTGTACCACATTTTCCGCTAGTTTGTGGTTCATGAAGCAATTCAACTCTGCGGGAAGCAAGCATTAGGCGGAACGACCGAGCACCACGAGTTTTGCATACAAAATAACATTTAAAATGATACCCTATGAAAATGTTATTAGAGCTTTAGCATTGTGACTGCTTCATTGCTGGTAATACGGTTAGCTGAAGTGCGACACTCGTTCGGTGCTTTGAATTGTTCGTTTATTTGCATGCATGTGTTTAATGACTGTCTCTTTACTTGGATTTTAATCAAAGAAATATACTGTAATTAGACTTTTACAATACTATGAGTTTTGAGAATAGATATATAATTATCGTGTTGGAAGCCATTACAGATATGACACTAAACAAGCAAATCTGCAGGTCAATAACCACCAATGTCTAAAATTCTGATAGCTGTTAGAATAGTTTTAGAAATATTAAAAGCTAAGCGATATTATAAATTTGATATAATTTAGTTAACAATATATTCAAGACTGATAATCCCTAGCATCCATAGTATTGTGGGCGTTGAAGCCATTTCTCAGTGTTGCCTTAGTAAACAAGAGTTTAGTGCTTTTCAGTCGGTCAACACGAATGCACCCAAAAGAGCTGGGTTATGCCCTAATCCTGAAATAAATTACATTACATGTATTTATTAATCTCATGTAATTTATTTCTGGATTAGGGCATAACCCAGCTCTTTTGGGTACATTCGTGTTGACCGACTGAAAAGCACTAAACTCTTGCATCCATATTAAACAAACTGTATCAAAATTGTTATATTGCAATTAGCTGTTAAGCCTAAAGAATATGTATAACTTACAAATATAAATGGTGCCCTATAATACCAATTTATACCGTAAAGGCTACCACTGTTATGTTATTTATGATGTTGTATTTTCTCAAGTCACTAAAAATCTTTTTGAATAATACGCAAAGCCGCGTTATCGAACATCTGAAATAATAAAATATGGATTCTGCTTTTTATACAACCCTTATATTAGAAATACATGAATATATTGGCACTGAATCCTGAATGTAAACCAGTAAAATATTATTGAATTTGTGTGGAATTTATGCAATTAAATGAAAGTAAAGAAGGAATTTTTAATTCGTCACGTAACTTTTGTTTCGAAATGTTAGAAGTTGGCAACTAAAGAAAAAGCACAGATTCCATGATTTTGTCTGTGCTCATATGGAGGTTCTTTAGATTACCACCATTGTATCTTGTTTAGGCACCGTTTGATGCATGTGGCACCCCAGCTCCAAGATGATGTAACAACACAGTTGCAGAATAATCATAGCCCCAGGTGTAATATCGAATATGGTGTAGATATGAGCTACTCAAGCGGACGGCCCGATTGAAGTTCCATGGCCACTGATCTGAATAACATGGATCACTGACGGCAGCGAGGCGCAGCTGGTGGAAGTACATCTACTGTAGTTGAATGAACGGTTTGCAATTTCATGAGCCACTCCGGAGGGCTTCCTTATATTAAGACAATGTTAATAAATAAATATATTATAATAAAAGATGCTTGGGGAGTAAGTATATTCCACCGAAGATGAGATGTCTTGGAGCTTTGGAAGATACGGAAATAAATTATGCCAATTCCACAATTTTCACGATGCGAACCACGAAAGTCCTGTAAAATTCTGAACACGCTAAAAGATAAGAAAAGGGTTGGGCTGTACAATGCAACTCGTAGCTGGGGTTGTCCTTATTGCACTTAAGCGACATTCATTGCTTCATGACAGTTCATTCTTCGGTACTATATTTTGCTAGTGAATATCTCTAGATAAACCAATCAGGGCAGATTTCAACCTTCGCCTATTTAACGCTCCCTTGCCAGTGACTTCTTACGACTGGTGGCTTCTCTATGTCCCGACTTGGTCCGGATTGTAATGTGACATCTAACGGTAACATGCTCAATTTCTAAAGATCAGTTACAGTATGTTCTAGATGTGAACAACTGCTGAGTGACTTAAATTCCCCATTACGCTACAGTTCCCATGTACGTTCTGGGGAAAATAACTTGACTCTTCTAACTGATACATTGCTGGTACCCAGGAGGTCTGGTTTCAATTCCTTGCTCTGGCAAGAAATTTAATTCTGGTCTGAGCGTTGGGACGGGGTACATTCAGCCTCGTGAGGGAAATCTGTAAAGAAGTGGGTTGGTTTACCACCCCAGATATCCTGGAAGTGGTTTTCCGTGGTTTCTGACTTCTACACGAGGCAAATGCCGGGATGATTCCTATATTAAGGCCACGGCCGCCTCCTTCCCAATTCTCAGTTATTTAGTTATTGTTGTTTTAAGGGGCGGAACTACGAGGTCATCTGCCCCTATCCAAATTCTCACCTGAATTACAAAAAGAAATACATTCACTACTACAGACGCCCCAATAAAACAGGTTATCATAGAATGTCTACACACACTAACTAGTACAGGACAAGCTAAATGACCACGAAAACAAACTCCTCAAATGAAACAACAACAACAAAAGATTTCTAGTGGTTTCCCACTTCTATTCTAGGCACAGCTACTTTATTTATAATCCTACCTTCAATTATTAATACACATACTTGTACACCTAGCACTATAACACACAGTATTAGACATATTCTACAAACACAACCAAATACACTGGGCTGACGACAACGATCTTTCCAACCATTACATGAAACAACAACAAAATGATAGCATTTAAACTTCACAACTACAGCACCTGTGCCTCATGATTCTGCAATTTTTACAAACTAGAAGCTATACATTTCTGCCTTTCATGATTAAGCTATGCTATTAATTTGGGATACATATTGTGTTGTTTCACTCAATAATTACAATTTTTCCACATTCAAACATGTACCACGGCTTAAAAATGAATCCGTTTGGTGCCATTTAAGCCTGCAATAAAACATTCACACAATACGCACGCAACATTTTCATTCACACGCACAATAAAGAAGATTTGTTGTCGCTAATTGTTCACAAATCATGACCAGAGGTTTTTGAAACGGATATAAATGTACAGAGGGGGGTCACTTCTCATAAATCTGTAGAACAAACACGTGCATGCACCAGGGCAGTAATTACCACTTAATTTCCTTCTGGCTTTATCAACAGAGCTCGCTGGATAGTTCCATGCTTCTCTCCTTACACTGCAACGAACGTGAGACGAATTCTCACACTTCACACTTCAGGTGATAGATGACACCACCTGTCATCTGCCCCTAAAAATATTGTTTTATGCAGCCCAACTAGCGTTGTTATCAGGAGGATCTATATTCCTCTCATGGATCCCGTATCGTACTAATGCTCTGCGAGCATAACCTGCAAACGATACTGAACACTGTTCTTCTTTCCTCGATGTGATTGCAGACTAATGCGAAGAAAAGTAATAGTGTTCAGTATCGTTTGCGGAGTAGAGCCTCCGTGGCTTAGGCGGCAGCGCGCCGGCCTCTCACCGCTGGGTCCGTGGTTCAAATCCCGGTCACTCCATGTGAGATCTGTGCTGGACAAAACGGAGGCAGACAGGTTTTTCTCCGGGTACTCCGGTTTTCCCTGTCAAAATGTAATTCCAGCAACACTCTCCACTATCATTTAATTTCATCTGCCATTCATTTAATCATTGACCCAGAGGAGTGCGACAGGCTTCGGCAGCCGGCACAGTTCCGATCCTCGCCGCTTGATCGGGGCTTCATTCATTCCATTCCTGACCCTGTCGGAGACTGGAAGCAGGTGATGGATTTTCATTTCATCGTTTGCGGAATGTGCTTGCTGAGCATTAGTACGATACCAGATCCATGAGAGGAATTTAGACCTTCCTGATAACAACGCTAGTTGGGCTGCATAAAACAATATTATTAGGGGCAGATGATTCACCCGGTATTCTACTAACTTTTTCACTAGTTTTAAAGAATAATTTTCTATATGATGGCTGATTACTAGGGATCGGTAGTTAATACCCTCAAAAGAGTATAAATATATATGTATTTATGCCCTAATAGTACCTAAATATGCAACAAAATATGCATCATCAATTTGAGCTTATTTCAATAAAATAACATTTTCTATTAATTACGTCGTTACTCCATGGATTCATCATCGATGAATTCTTTACTATTGCAGTTAACAACTAGGATAGGTGGAGACGGATGCTCTCCATGGTTCCTTGCTGCAGCATATTTCCCACTCTTTCATACTGCGCAGCTAAATGTTCATTTCTTATATGAATGAGCCCTTTCTTCTATGAGTCATCGTTGTCATCAATCATATTTGACACGTGGACGGCCAGGGTGGTTGGGCCTACTTACCTGTTTTAGAGGTCCGCCTCGCTTCAGCAACCAAAATCACCTCCAGATGACATGTCCCAACAGAAGAGCTCCAAAGGGTTGGAAGGAAGGTGGAAAAGGGGACAACGCACAGGCTATTCTACAGACACCCCCCCCAATAAATAATGGAATTGTCGTCGACGAAATCATGCCACAACAGTTGATTAAAAATTTAAAATAAAAATTTAATGTTAAAATTTAAAGGAGCACCTCCACCAGAAACAGAACATGCTTGCTTGCAAAGCAAAAAAAGGACAAGGATTAAATTAAAATTAAAATGTTATAAAGCCCAAAGATTAAAATAAAATTACAGGCATAATTAAATGAGAAAGGGCTTGATAATTTACAAGGGAATGCAATACCGATCCGACATGCGGAGATCCAGGCCACGATGAAACGAGAAATTAAAAATTAAATTAACAAAATAAAATTGGATCAGAAAATAATTCCATAATTTGCATGACGGAGAAAAACACAGGAACATTTACCAAAAACACAAAGTTAAACCAACAAGATTAAATTAAAAAAAATGTTAAGCTAACACCACAACACGTTTGAGTTTTGCGGTCGGCGCCAAGAGACTGACCTCGAGACCAGAATGCATTTCGGCAAAACAAAAAACAAACATGGCCACTAAAAACAGGAGACCGCATGTCCGATCGAATTACGGCAAACAATTTAGCAAAACTAAATTTTAAAATCAGCAGAAAGAAAAGAACGGAGGAAAACAATTACGTCTAAACACTATCAACAAGAGGGCGGAGCCACGGATCGTAAATCAGATAAATAATATGCCAATCCCAAGATTGCCAAAGGAAACTAAATAATAATTTAAAACGTAAAATAAACTTAGAAATGTGTCTCCAGAAGGTACGAAGAAAACAATAACCTTTTTTTTTATCAGGTAACGTTGACAAACAGAAATATTAGGCCTATAAAACAAATAAGGTACAGAATTAAAACATTACTATAAGACGATATCGGAGCTCCATAACAATAATAAATATAAATGTATAATGCAACGTACTTTACATCCTTCTCAGTGGAGACACAATGAAAATAAAATAATTAACACACAATATAAATAAAATATCATACGGCACTAAATTGCCTTGAAAATGGCCCACCCAGCACATGCTTCGTTTTGGCATCACAAGCACTGATCTGCATCGAGATGCGATCTTCATTCCGTACTTCCTCTTCACGGCGAAACGATGAAAGTTAAAGCCTTAAGAGCACAGGCAATTTCTTAGTAATTGGTATTCAAATTTTGTAAAAGCTGGGGGCCAATGCCCCCTAGCCCACGAAGAGTTACTCTGTCACACCAGCTGGCAAGTTGCTTCTTAGACGACAGACCATGAACTCCACAAGATGGCGGAGAATCGCGCGTCAGATACCGAACTGCATTCATGTAAATATTCATCGTCCAATCAAGGCTTGACACATCAATCAACAATGTCATTATTAAGTAAATAATTTGGCGGTATCATGAATACACAGTCCTTTGTTTCATGACGTAGGATATAATAAATGCCGTCAAATATGACTGGAATAGGATGAGTTTATTAGGCACCCCAACACACTCTATCGGAGAAGAAGGAACCACGAGAAGTGACCCCGAAGTCCGACAGCAACTACCATCTCGTGTTCACAAACGGAATCAAGTCACCAGGCGGTCGATTCAAAATGTCATGAATTCCATCCAGGGGTAGATACATGTTTGAAACGTTGGGACGGGCTCTTGCACGTAACAGTCTCCCTCCCTTAAGCGTGAACACCGTTCACGAATATGCCTAGGCATAGGCAGTACTCCTTAACTAGTCGATTCACCAAGCATGTTTCCAGAAGATAATGTTCACCAGTTAACTCCAATTGATGGATGAAACCGCATCGTTTTTGTTAGGAAGAGTGCAGGGTCAGATTATCAGTGATGGGATAATTGATCACCTCGCAAACCACTTAGTCAACAGCATCACTGTGTCCATCAGTCTTCAGAAACGCAGAACACCAACACCAGCAGTGCTTTCATAGTCCGAGACACGTTAGGTAATTTTTTTATAAGTCCAATGTAGTTCGCTTTAAACGACGTAGGTGGAAGCAATGTGCAAGATATTATGCGACGCGTGGCCAGCCATTTACAAAATAGAAGTTAATCTAATTTCAAAAAAGGTTTACAGAATTTACAATTTCTTACTACATTTTACAAAAGAGAAACAAAGTTGAATTTATATGAAGAAAACATTTCTGACCATGCCCTAGATCCGTGTTTACAAAATTTCATTTACAAATTTACCTTTTTACAGCCTATAAGTACCTTTCAAGATGACATGAGTTAAACGACTATACATTTAGAAGGAACTACGGTAGAGGAATGACCACTTAAATTCCCAAAGAAACATGTATATAATTTTTACCATGAGTTATGTATCCCACCGAGTCCAACTTACATACTCGCATCTTCAATGAAAACATCAAAATTTAGTTTCAATATTACAATATACCATAAAAATGGGAATTACCCAACAGTTACAGTTTGTATCCCAGCAGAATTTTCATATCCAGTTCAAAATTCCAGAAGGAACAGATGCCTGAAGGCTTCAATGAAGGTTAGGGATACTCTACATTATACAAAATCAGTTTACAAAATTTATGGTAGCATTTCCTCATTAGAAACCTCTCCCCCTCGTTTAATGGGCGACAGATGCACTCTGGAAATTTTGTTTGCTTTGGGGTTTCTAATAAGCACAGTAACCGGAGTCAGGAATGCCTCTACATAACATGGGCCCTTGAAACGAGGGGTCAACTTGCTTGAAACTAGATTACTGACGCCATTGGGCTCGAAATTGCGAACGTACACAACATCACCAATTTCCAAATCCGTTGGCTTGCGACAGGCATTGTGTCGCTTGGCAAGTTGGTCATGTGATACCTTAATATTCACTCTAGCCTTGTCGAATTTCGCCCTCATATCCTCGGGCGTGAAACTGTCAGGAAGGAGATCGTGCAGGTTCCACAGATTAGACAATGGAGAATTAGCCATAAAGGAAAACATTAACGAAAAAGGGGTGGCTTGCGTGCTCTCATGCACGGCGGTGTTGAAAGCAAAATTGAGCCAATGCAAATTAGAATCCCACTTGGAATGGTCGTCGTGGTGGAAAGCAATCAGAGCAGAACGGAGATTACGATTGACTCGCTCAGCGAGAGACGGGTTAGGAAAATAGGGAGTGGTGGTTACATGCGAAATAGCATAATCAAATAAGAATTGACGGAACTGATGAGATACAAAGCACTTGGCATTATCTGACACCAGGTACTGACATGGCCCAAAAGATGAAAAGATGGAATTAAGACACTTTATGACGGAACTGGTCGTAGCCTGTCTGGTGGGGAAAATCCAACTAAACCGGGTGAAACCGTCAGTGCAAACAAGCGCAAATTGGTTTCCCCGACCAGAGCGAGGGAACGGCCCAACATGGTCGATAAAAAGCCTCTCCATGGGTCTAGATGCCGGTTCAGATGACAACAGGCCAACCTTAGTAGAAACCGGAGGTTTGCTAATACTACATGCAGCACAATTCCTAATGAGCCTCCTGATGTCGCCATCCATACTTTGCCAAATGAAAAACTGTCTGATTTTAGCTCGGGTCTTGAATACTCCTAGGTGGCCACCAATAGGAGATTCGTGATAGTAACGAAAGATTTCCGGAATGAGGCCCGACGGGAGCACAATTTTAGGTAAACGGTCATGACGAGATGAACAAAACAATACACCGTCCTTCAGAGAGTAGGGCTTGATCACTTCACCAGAATTGATTCGGTCAATTAGGCTAGATAAGGAGGGGTCTTCTTTCTGGAATCGCCTCACATCTTCAAAAAGCACAGGGGAATTGCTAAGAACGACATTGACACAATTTACAGCAGATACAAGGTTTACGGGTTCACATTCTTGAATATCCTCTTCAGCTGTTTCCTCGTACATGCGGCTTAATGAATCAGCTACCGCATTTTCGGACCCACGAATATGTTGGACTGAGAACTGGAATGACCGAATCCTAGTTGCCCATCTGGCAATCCTACCAGTTTTACGGGGTTTCCCTAAGACCCAGCTCAAGGCTTGGTTATCTGTCTCAAGGAGAAACTTAGTGTGCTCAAGATACATACGGAATTTTTCTAGAGCGAAAAACACAGCTTAAGTTCGTATATGGAATACTTCCTCTCTGCGTCCGTTAAGGTACGAGAAGCGTATGCAATGGGTTGCCTACCCAGATCAGATTCTTGCAGTAGGACACAACCAACACCACGACCAGACGCATCAGTCTGCACAATGAACTGCTTCCCAAAATCCGGAATGGCTAACACAGGGGCGTTAGAGAGCGCAAGCTTAAGATCTTCGAAGGCTGCCTGCTGAGAGGGACCCCACTCAAACTTCACAGCCTTTTTGCGTAATTGATTTAGAGGAGCAGCACGGTCGGCAAAGTTACTGATGAACTTACGGAAGAAGTTCACCATACCAATATAACGAGCAACACCCTTGGCGTTCTTGGGTGGTTTAAAATCTCTGATGGCCTGCGTACGAGACTGGTCCACGGAGATACCAGATTCGGAAACAATATGTCCCAAGAAGGAAATTTTGGGCTTGGCAAAGGAAACCTTGGACAATTTGACGGTAAGGCCAGCGTCACGCAACCGATCAAGGTCAACCTTCAGATGATCAACGTGTTCCTCGAAGGACTCAGAATAGATCACCACATCGTCAAGGTAGTGGTACACAAACTTGAATTAATTTCTGAAAACACCTTGTCCAGAAGTCTGCTCAACACAGCGGCTCCGGTGGATAGGCCAAACTGGACACGGGCATACTCAAACAGGTTCCAGTCAGTTGAAGAAGCAGTAACATGGCTGGATTCCGGAGAGAGGGGAATTTGGAAGTAAGAAGAATTTAAATCGAAGATCGTGAACACCTTCGCGTTGCGAAACCAACTAAAACATGTGTGAAGGTCCGGCAAAGGGATGGACTGCAAAACAACTTTTTGATTACGAGCCCTATAGTCGACCACCGGCCGAAAACCACCGTTAGGTTTTGGCACAAGAAATACAGGGGATGAGTAGGCAGAGATAGAGGGTTGGATTACACCTTCTTCTAACATCTTATCGATAATCTTATGAAGTTCAGCCATCTTGGGCGGGGCAAGGCGATACGGGCTGGAACGCACCGGCACAGAATCGGTTAGCTCAATCTTGTACTCCATCAAATGGGTTACACCCAACTTGTCCGTAAATACATCACTATACTCCTGACATAACCTCTTAATGGCATCCTTTTGAAGACTCGTTAAATTTTCCAGATCGAGATCCTCAATAGTCATAGGTTCACTAACAGAATTGACAGCAGGAGAAGATAAAACCGGGTTAAATGATAATTTCCTCTGCGGATTAAACTTAAACCATAAGTTGCGAGCACCAAAATCAAGTAGCATACCAACGTGTGACATGAAATTAGCTCCAATGAACACAGAACAAGAAAGATTTCTGGCAACAATAAATTTAAACTTCCAAGAAAAATTTAGAATATGAATTTTGACTGTCATACTACCCAAAATATTTAAGTTTGAACAATTTGCCGAAATAAAAGATTCATTGTTAGGCTCTAACTCAGGAAATTTGCAAACACTCTTCATAGATAAAAAACAGTCCTCGCTTATAAAGGATGCGTCACTACCAGAATCAAGCAATGCAGAAACGGGCTCGTCATTAACACAAATTTCTATAAACGGGGATATTCCTTTAGCCACAGGAGAAATTCCAAAATCATTATTCACCCTAAAACAATTACAAGTAGATGACGAGGACATCCGCACCACAGGTTTCACATTATGTTTAGAATTAGGCTGACTTGCCACGACATTGCTCACCGACAGGTTAGGTAGGTCAGCGACATAAGCAGAATTAGCACGTGAAGATTTAGTTTTCAACGAGTTATCAAGACTTTCATTGGTAGGGCGACCAGAAACTTCACAGGGTTTTCCCAAATTCACATGCACAGAAATATCCTTAGAAGTAACACCCGAGTTGGTCTCCACAACATCTCGTCATTGGCGATACACAACCTGGTTACTCGGACACACCTTCTTGACATGTCCCACGCCACCGCACGTGTGGCACTTAATATTGGGTCTTGGGTGGAACATAACCTTAGGCGGGGGACGAGACATCAAGGAAGGAGGGGGACGAGACATCAAGGAAGGAGGAGGAACATTAGCTACACGGAGGGAATCTGCATGTTTCACAGCCATAGCCTCTATAACGACCTGTTTCAGCTCGACAAATGACGAAGGCCTGGTACACATAGTCATGTATGACCTATATTGAGGCGAAAATCCATTTACAATCGACGACACCAACTGTCGTTCAGTTAAAGGGGATGCAAATACCTGGGCATATACCTTGATGTCACTGACATAGTCGCTAAGTGACTCGTCCAACCTTTGGACACGATATAAAAACCTTTGCTCGTGAGCACTAAGGGCACTCGCAGGGACAAAAAACCACAACACTTCCCTAATGAACATGGCTAAGGACATGCGGAGGTGGATAGCTTCAATTAGCTTATCGCGCAGCATACCGGATGCAACAGGATACAAAAGTTGAAAAATCTGAATTTCCGACATCCCAAAAATTGAGGCATGGTTACCCAATTCGAACACTTGTTTTAAAAATAGGACCACTTGGGTAACGTCATCTAGGTTGAAACTCTTTAACTTAGTTAATAAACCAGAAATAGGATGAGGAATCGACCCATAATTAACGGTAGGCGAGAATGTAGCATTTGGAAAAGAGACATTGTTACCAGGGTAGCCCGCTCGCACACCCTCTACAGGAGACAAAACATTTACATTACTAGAGAAGGAACTGGGATGCAACGGGTAGGCAGGACCCAGGAAATCATTAGGTGACCTAACATGAGAAGAATGATCGTATGCAGGGTTAAGAGGTCTGGGCGAGCCGGAATCAGACAATAGAGGGGCAGGCAAACCACTACTAGTAATCGATCCCAAAACCTCAGACCTAGTAAACAGAGGTGATTCACGTTCAGCCCCAGAAGAACTCTCCAAATTCACAAGGTTATCTCTTAAGTCAATTAAATCGAAAACACTATTATTGTCGGCCATTTTAAAAAACACAGAATGCAGACAAGACAATACAGAAGAAAACAGATTTTTGGAATTACGAGGACAGTTTACACCTTCACCACAATACCGTAACTACCAATTACCAACACCATAGATTGGGTTGACACTCGAACACAGCCACCACCTATAATACAAGATCATGCACAATGCTGCCCCGAACTGCATACGCCACCGCCAGCTTGGCTCGAGAACCGGAAGCTAAATTACAAAACTTGCCACAAAACAGATGGCGAACAGCTTCAGGCAGGGCTCCAGGATGCCTTCACTCGTAGCATGTAGGCTATTAGAATATTAAAAAAAAAACATTTCCCATGCCAAGAACACATGCCAGTCACTTACCATCTTCTTTTACAGTGGGGATATTTTATTACAAACAGGATAACATACAGCAGCAAACACCTCGCTTAGAACAGGTCACATTCATAACAGCACACGGATATTCAGAGGCAAATATGAAATTAAACAAACGACAAGGATTACCTTTACATAACATCAAGTGCACTGCTATGACAGATCCCATCAACAACCACCCCATCAGCACTAGAAGGGTCCATAAAACGAGCCTGCGGGTATTGAGGAGGGGATAGTTACGGAAGTGAACTCGAGCTCGGTCTGCTACCAAAATGACACGTGGACGGCCAGGGTGGTTGGGCCTACTTACCTGTTTTAGAGGTCCGCCTCGCTTCAGCAACCAAAATCACCTCCAGATGACATGTCCCAACAGAAGAGCTCCAAAGGGGTGGAAGGAAGGTGGAAAAGGGGGCAACGCACAGGCTATTCTACAGACACCCCCCCCCCCCAATAACTAATGGAATTGTCGTCGACGAAATCATGCCACAACAGTTGATTAAAAATTTAAAATAAAAATTTAATGTTAAAATTTAAAGGAGCACCTCCACCAGAAACAGAACATGCTTGCTTGCAAAGCAAAAAAAAGGACAAGAATTAAATTAAAATTAAAATATTATAAAGCCCAAAGATTAAAATAAAATTACAGGCATAATTAAATGAGAACGGGCTTGATAATTTACAAGGGAATGCAATACCGATCCGACATGCGGAGATCCAGGCCACGATGAAACGAGAAATTAAAAATTAAATTAACAAAATAAATTTGGATCAGAAAATAATTCCATAATTTGCCTGACGGAGAAGAACACAGGAACACTTACCAAAAACACAAAGTTAAACCAACAAGATTGAATAAAAAAATGTTAAGCTAACACCACAACACGTTTGAGTTTTGCGGTCGGCGCCAAGAGACTGACCTCGAGACCAGAATGCATTTCGGCAAAACAAAAAACAAACATGGCCACTAAAAACAGGAGACCGCATGTCCGATCGAATTACGGCAAACAATTTAGCAAAACTAAATTTTAAAATCAGCAGAAAGAAAAGAACGGAGGAAAACAATTACGTCTAAACACTATCAACAAGAGGGCGGAGCCACGGATCGTAAATCAGATAAATAATATGCCAATCCCAAGATTGCCAAAGGAAACTAAATAATAATTTAAAACGTAAAATAAACTTAGAAATGTGTCTCCAGAAGGTACGAAGAAAACAATAACCTTTTTTTTTATCAGGTAACGTTGACAAACAGAAATATTAGGCCTATAAAACAAATAAGGTACAGAATTAAAACATTACTATAAGACGATATCGGAGCTCCATAACAATAATAAATATAAATGTATAATGCAACGTACCTTACATCCTTCTCAGTGGAGACACAATGAAAATAAAATAATTAACACACAATATAAATAAAATATCATACGGCACTAAATTGCCTTGAAAATGGCCCACCCAGCACATGCTTCGTTTTGGCATCACAAGCACTGATCTGCATCGAGATGCGATCTTCATTCCGTACTTCCTCTTCACGGCGAAACGATGAAAGTTAAAGCCTTAAGAGCACAGGCAATTTCTTAGTAATTGGTATTCAAATTTTGTAAAAGCTGGGGGCCAATGCCCCCTAGCCCACGAAGAGTTACTCTGTCACACCAGCTGGCAAGTTGCTTCTTAGACGACAGACCATGAACTCCACAAGATGGCGGAGAATCGCGCGTCAGATACCGAACTGCATTCATGTAAATATTCATCGTCCAATCAAGGCTTGACACATCAATCAACAATGTCATTATTAAGTAAATAATTTGGCGGTATCATGAATACACAGTCCTTTGTTTCATGACGTAGGATATAATAAATGCCTTCAAATATGACTGGAATAGGATGAGTTTATTAGGCACCCCAACACACTCTATCGGAGAAGAAGGAACCACGAGAAGTAACCCCGAAGTCCGACAGCAGCTACCATCTCGTGTTCACAAACGGAATCAAGTCACCAGGCGGTCGATTCAAAATGTCATGAATTCCATCCAGGGGTAGATACAAGTTTGAAACGTTGGGACGCGCTCTTGCACGTAACAATATTCATTGCACTCGCGAAACATATTGCACAGTAGAAAATGCAGGGGCATGCATTTATAAGAATAATAAAGTGATAATTTCCTTTTAGCATGCCATTTTAGGGCTTAAACCCAAATTTTAATGCAACTACTAAAAAAGTCAACATATGCAATTTTGTGCACAATAAAATTAGAATTAATCCAGAAGATCTACTAAACATAACAGGATGCGAGGAAAGGTGGATAAGGGTTTCAGGAGAAACATAGGTCAAAATCCAAGGTCTTCTGGTCTGAAGACAGTAGGAGAAGACTTAGCGATCTTATGAAGAAATACTGGAGAGATTGGGAAGTCAGCTGGTTGCTCACCACGGTCCACAGTAGGCTAAAATCGACAGAAGGTGAAGAAAAGTTATCATGTTCTGTTCAGATATTAGTGATTTGCATAAATAATTTACCAACATATTCATACAATGATGGGAAAAGTATAATCGGGGAGCGTGATGACGCAGTGGCTTAGCTGCTCGTCTTGCACCCGGACGGCCGGGGTTCGAATCCCGGTGACAGCGGGGTGGAATTTTCACCTGAAAAATCACGTGGCGTCAGGTAGGGCATCCGGCTTTAAATGCCCCGCCAAAACCAAAATGAGTCTGGTTGGCTCCAGTAACCTCAATTAATTGGGAAAAGCCGAAGAAATAAGTAATAAGATGAGAAAAATATAATTAAATGCATGAACTTCCGATCCCTACTGATAGCAAGCTCATGTTTTCTGTTCAGTGGTTGGCCTGCATGAATTGGCTTCTCATGTTACGGGTTCTGCTTCCAGAGCGTCAAGGCAGAAGCTACAGAAATATTCTTCTCTCAAATTTTGCATATGGACAGCACTTGGCTGTGTGAAACTCCGACAAACAACTATTGAATCGCTCTTCAATAATAACTGTCTATTATCTAACATTATACAATAAACTTTCTATACATTATATAAACGTTATAATTGATAACAACTATAATTTCACTGCCTCTAGCCTCAAACCTAGTAGCAAATTATTGACTTTTGTTATAACTGGTCAGAAGATGAACTGGAAAATCCCAAGCTTACTGGGTGCGTGGGGAAACTAATCAGCTTTTCTGCGCATCCAGCGGCTATAACTGGACAAGAAGTCAAAGCGACAAAGAAATACTCCACATCTCAGTTTCCAACTGGGCAATACCTCCTCCAAAGTAGTAAGATCCGTTGTTGTTGTTGATTCACTTAGGGACTATGATATCGTCGTCATCTATTCACGTGTACTTGGGTGTGTGCACTTGTAGCTGAAATTAGTTTTGGATAATAGGTGGTATTGATTACTAGTTAGAAACTGTAACAGTGCTCTCATCCCCCCCCTTCCCTATTCGATAACCCAAGATGTGATAATAATAATAATAATATTAGCATATCAAAACTATAATTTAATTACTCGCTAGGTCAGCTGAGTTCACAGCAAAAAACCTAGGAGTGAATGTTCCGATTTGCTTGGTATCCAAAAACACCCTGTTTTAATTTAGGAAAAGAGATCCGGCGGGACGAAGCTGATGTCAAGACCAGCTTGTTGAGTAGAAGGCTGGATGCGTACCTCAGCAGCCCGTATTAAATTGACCCTGCCAAAGATGAAGAATGAAAAGGGGAATAATCTTCCTAGTGACTTCATGCAATAAATAATATGACAAATCAAAATAAGCTAACATGTATTGAACATTAAGATCAAACAAATTACAAGACAAACCTTCCACCACTAAAATTAACCATCTGACAAATATGATCTAATTAAACACCAATGAATCACTTAACCTAAACAAACCAGACACTTGCCCGCTTGGCAAGATTACACACATCTACATTTGTGATAGAAATGAATTTGATTAGAAAGATTCCCCTGACGACAAAACTAAAGGGATAACAACATGAAGTTAGACTCTGTGCCACTTCCAAAACAATGTTACATAAGCAACTTGAAAACCGTTTAATACGACTAAGCCGGTCCGAAAGCCTGCTTTCGACTTACCGTCTTCAGCAGCCTTTCTGACCAAAGTTAAAACCTTTTACCCTCCCTGAATCTAATGCCAATCAAACGAATCTGCATATCCAAAAAAAACTTAGCAAAATATACTTATTAACTAACAATCGTAATTCTAGAAATATCAGACCAGAAACGCCATTCGACACATGGCATGTAAAATTCATAGTCAAATGACACAGTTTAATGTTCCATCGAACGGTTGCCCCTTCTAACAAAAGTTCATACCACCTGGTGAATTTCAGCCCTCCGGAGGAGCTGGCTTCAGTTCCCCCGGAGGCGATCGCCTTTAAGTCCTTCCGTCACCGACCTTCCTTTCGTACTGTCTCTCGAGTCACAGATTCCACGCCTGTATATTCCAGCGAACCCCCACCACAACCCTCCAGTAGTACCAACTGCGACCAGTGGCACAACCGGCCAAAACAAAGCCAGAGTTCAAGGTCTTGAGTGGGTACTATAGAATATCTCCCCACACAGGTTACTGCCTAGAAACCTTCCAGGAGCTGAGGCGTTACACAATGTCCCTGTAAGATTGTTCTCAGAATAAGAGCTTGGCGAACGAAGCTGACAGTAAATGTTCGCTTTTCCAATGTTTGCAGACACAAAGCTCGATTTATCTCCCTTTTCAAGTGTCTATCGTCGATAAGGTTATAAGTGACAGGACACACAAGGGCACAAATCCTGGCAGAAGGCTTGGCGAATGAAACTGACAGGAAATGTTCACCTTTCAAAAGTTCACGGATCAAAGCTTGACTTATCCCTCTTTTCCATTTACGATAAACCTTTAGGTGACAGCACACACAAGCGCACAAATCTTGGCAGAAAAGGCTAGGCGATCCCATTTCACCAGTAGCCAGGCGCCAGCTTGGTGAATGGAATTCTCAGAAGAGCCTGGTGTATGCTCTCATGATAATCTGGCCAGACCTGGAGCTCTTGCTGAGTCTCGAAGATAAGATGAACATGTACCGATTTGCAAAATTGGTACATCCTCCTCCTCCAAAGGAAGACGATGGGGAGATGATGAACAGGGTGATGGTGTCCAGCTGGTCTCTTGGCAGCTGAAGAGGCTACTCCAATCTCCGCCAGCGGACCTTGAAGCAGATCTCCTCGGGTAGAATGATGCCATGGGACCTAGATGGTACCTCCAAACTGGGCCCAGATTGGTAGTACACGTCCCACATAGTGACCACTGAAACACACATCAGAACAGCAGCGTATGGTCCAAATACAGTTCCCTTAGAGGGAACAATCGTTCCAGGCCAGCTAACCAGCCCATAACAGCTGAAGTTATCCCAGGAAGGATAAAAAAACATCACACGAAGCATTAGTGTGCCATCGAAGTTCACTTAAGAGTCTTTCAAATCACAAGGGATACTTGATGCTTCAAACAAGGTTCTGCGCAAAGAGATAGTGTCCAGGGCATAATTAAAGGTCCACTGTAGTACGAAAAACACACGAAAGGGGCAACCAACTATACGATATGACTGACGTTAACAAGCTTAATTGAAAGTTTACTACAATACTTAGCAAGAACAACTAAAATTTAACTAAGGTGTACAGAACCCAGAATTTTTCTTTAGAATTCGCAAATCAAAGGCACCTACAAACTTGCCCACCAAAAATTTTAAACAATTTCTCAAAATGAATTTACTTTAACAAAACCGAAGGACCATTTTTCTGCGACTTCACGAAATCGGGACAGCACGTAACTATTTCCAAAATTCACAATGACAATTACATTAACATGCCGCACGGGGCATTCCATCAAAACTACATTTATTATACCGCCCGTGGTATCGCTCAATTTAAATACATTACAAATCTCCTACGGCACCGAAGGCATCACACACAGCTTGCTTTGATATGCACACAAACACAAATTACATGTCTTGCTCAATTTTACATGTTCCTGACCCACACTGCCCTCAGTGGCCTCCAAGGACAGGAGGAACAGAGACCACAACATCCTATCACGCAAGCACACTAGCAGCAAGACAAACAAAATAAGGAAAAAAAAGCACGTCACCCACATAATTCACACACACATTCACACTTTAATAATAAGAATGCCCTTAATTCCATCGGGCTGTCACCCCGATATTTCTCCCACTCCATATCTGCCAACGGGCACTTGTTCCCGGCGACAACACAAAACATAAATAACCCTAAATTCCATAGGACAACTAGCGAACCAGGAAAACAGCACGAGGACTGCAGTTCATAACCTGACGTGAATTATTAAAAGAGTATGCACTGTCATTCACACACTACACAAACAAACACCGCCCTGTCCTTCACATGACAGGTCCTCTCCCTTATGACACCGGGAGGAACATCACTCTTGTGCCACCAAACCCTGGCCATCACGACATAATCAGCTCGGTACCTGAGCTCCCCCTCCGGATCAACACACGACCCCACAGAGGGTAATTAACATCTTCCCCCACAAAGGCACGGCCGCCTCAGAAGATGACAGTACAACACATTACCAAAACATAAATACACATTCGACACCAAGGTAGGGCACCCACCAAGCGTCACACACACCCTAGTGCACGTGGTTCACCTTCCAATTACACAACACAGACAATCAAAACCCCGAAAATTTCCCTAAATAGCGTTACCACAGACCACAGACATCTCTAACTAACGTGTGTCACCTACAATTAATGTTCACCATCCAAATACTGGGTGGCACTTTATGACCACACCCAAATCGAACCCACGATGCTTCAACGCACCACTGTCATCAAAACGTTCTTAAAACATTAACTCCACGAAGCTACTTAAAATCTCAAAATTCACAACCTCCTCGACTAACAACACGTGTCTGTATCTCGCCAAATTCTAACGCCAATAAAATTCCTCCCAGAATATCAACACTAAATTATTCAGAATTACAAATCACAGCAGTGACAGATGTTACATCTCAAAAGGCACGAAGCAATTTAAATCTTCTAAATAAGTCCATAAATCCAGCTCGCACCAACCACATTGGAACCTCACACCCCCAGGAAAATTGCCAAGCTACCAACACACTGTTACTCAGAGAATTTAAATTTATTTACCACAAAAGATGATTACTCTAGTAACTACCCAGGACACTGACTGTCACGAAGGCTCACAATCAATCAGAACATCCGGTAGCAACAGCCGAACTCACACACACCCAAGGTGACGGGGCTACACAAAATTTTAACGAACCCAGAACCTTTCAGAGTTGAAACTACAACAGAAACGCCAGCGGTCTAACAGATCAAGGCTGCAAGTTATAAATAACTAACCAACTAATGCACTGAAGCACCCTCAAGTGAAAACTCCAGAATCAAAATATCAAAATATGCATGAACGCCTACAACAGCTGATTGTGAAGTGAACACACCCAAGCTAACGGGAGTCTACATGAAATCTCACGAACCTACAACCCTTCAGAATGTGACCACAGTAGAATAACCTAGCCGCCTAACAGCAAGAAACTGCAAGTTATGAATAACTAACGAACCAGCCTATTTCAATGCCATCGCAAACAAAACACTGCAACCTCAAAAAATCTCAAAATCAGACTAGTGAACACAGCAGCTGACATACAACGACAGCTCAGCATGCCACCGCAGGATATCTCCCTAAAGGAAAACTTTCACCAACCGAACTACCAAATACTTTTTTTTATATACCAAAATCAACAAGTATTCCCAGAGTTAGCAACTTCATCACTGGAACTCGAACACAGGACTCCAGTTCCTAACATTCATCCATCATCCATCACACATCCTTCTCAAACATCTCATTATAAGATTTTACCACCCACGACAATAACCCATTACATTCAATTATGCAAATTAGCAGTCGTACAGATATCATGAACACAAAATACCCTATGGTATAGAAACACTTACCGACAGCTCAGCAATTGTGGCCCGACTCTCCATACAAACTGGACGAGTGGCCTCTAAATACCCCAAAAATATTTTGCCTGTCACCGAGATAACGAAGTCCCATACCTCCAGTCACTCGACTCGGGCAAATACTATATACACCCTGCCCGGGTCCAATCAAGATGGTACTCACACCCCAAATTAAATGGACTCCTGACAGTAGATCCCCATACGAAGCACATCTGCATAATAGGTCCATTTTCAAAATGCAACTAATACAACTAATATAAAATTAATAATAATCCATCTTACGTTACTGGCAATTAGGCCTCAATTACTCCCACCCAAATTCAAATTGCAAACTTACATCAATTCTTTCACACATGAGTAATTCATTCAATCAACAGGAGGAAAAAAAAATTAGAAGGACTACAGAAGAAAATAAATTTGACATCAAAGGAAAACCAGTTCGATCCCTAGTCAGGACAGCAATAAAAATTGCATCACACACACTCTTTCATCCTGAACACAATCAACCACAGAAATACATTCATACCTCCACCAGACATAAGTGCTCCCTTCCCTGAACAATTCTAAAATTCCCCATTTACAACAGTATGTTAGTATTCGGATCGTCAAGACACTATAACGCCAACGGAGTATCAACTCACGTGAGGACCTGATAAAACAACCCGTAGTTGTAGCCCTGAAATCACAGTTCTCCTTACATCGTAGAAAAACGTCCTAAAACGAAAGTCACGAATCGGGGGAAAATATTTATTTACACCCTAAATGAGATGCGACGTGAAGGTGACTGCCTCCCAGAAATATCCCACTTAGTAAGTCACTCAACGAAAAACACACTAAGATACTGAATATTAAAGCCATTTAATACTTGACCAATTTAGATGACAATCTAACCTTAAAAATCCTATGTCACAACAAGACAATTTACTCGCCCCCCAATTACTAAGCAACTTAAACATCAACCAATCATACATAAACACTCACCTGATTCATTTATACTGAATTAGCACACACGCAATTCGACATTTAACATCATTCAAAACACAATTACCGAACGTACATATAGACAACAATTCGACCATTTTCCAGAATTAATTTAACGCAGAATAAGTTGACAATACCAAATTTTAATACTCTCACGGTCCAATTTAATTTGACAGAACTACCAACAGCGAAATAATTAACCCCCAGCTAAAGAAATGACAACAAAACTTGAAATGTTTGGCCTAATGAACAGCTGACAACTACCAATTATACCTTACACGTATTATGCACAGCGAATCGCAGAACTTCACACTTCCAGCCATACGTCACTAACAATTATTAAGAATAATTACAGATTTACCCCAAGGAACCTGCTGATGATAAATCCACACACGCAATTCACATTTTCACTGACATCAGTTGTATAAAATAATAACTTGTCACAGTCGCCGGCCATGATGGTTCAAAATCACTACGTGATTCGACAGGCGTGTACTAAACGCACATCAAAACAGACACTAAGTTATTCTTACTGGAAATACAAGTTTATCAATTTCAGCCTATTTTCAAGAGAATTTAAAACGTCACTAATTTAAATTTTACCAAAACTACTTCCAATCAGACAAACATTTTATTCTTTCCAAACACGTGACACAATTTGTCAAAACAACACTTCCCGAGGTGTACATTTAGCACAGGCGCAGTAAAATTGAGCTGGACTATTTCCTACAAGAACAGAATGAATTTACAACCACCCCAAAACCATACAAACAGCATATCAAAACTCACCACGTGTGAAATTCATTCGGCCGGTCAACTCGTCAATCTGGCAACGCAGCACCGCCATTACTCTCCCGTCAGTCCTGACTTTCGTCCAGCGCACGTGATTGCCACTTTCGGCTATCTGCTCGTCTTAACAGCTGACGACAGAATTGTTCATTTGGTCTTCGGTGTACACAGCAGGTTATTTTACATGAAATCAAATCACAACATGTATTAGGTTCTGCTCTAATAACTAGCCTACCTATTGGAGAAAGAAAAATTAGTATGGAGGGCCCAATCTACATTAATTAAGTTACTGAATTTAATTTTAATTTATTACTGCAATCAGTCAGCAGGAAAGATTATTTGCTAATGGCAAGATCACAGAACGAACCATGCTCTGCTACCACTGTAACAGTGCTCTCATCCCCCCCTTCCCTATTCGATAACCCAAGATGTAATAATAATAACAATAATATTAGCATATCAAAACTATAATTTAATTACTCGCTAGGTCAGCTGAGTTCACAGCAAAAAACCTAGGAGTGAATGTTCCGATTTGCTTGGTATCCAAGAACACCCTGATTTAATTTAGGAAAAGAGATCCGGCGGGACGAAGCTGATGTCAAGACCAGCTTGTTGAGTAGAAGGCTGGATGCGTACCTCAGCAGCCCGTATTAAATTGACCCTGCCAAAGATGAAGAATGAAAAGGGGAATAATCTTCCTAGTGACTTCATGCAATAAATAATATGACAAATCAAAATAAGCTAACATGTATTGAACATTAAGATCAAACAAATTACAAGACAAACCTTCCACCACTAAAATTAACCATCTGACAAATATGATCTAATTAAACACCTATGAATCACTTAACCTAAACAAACCAGACACTTGCCCGCTTGGCAAGATTACACACATCTACATTTGTGATAGAAATGAATTTGATTAGAAAGATTCCCCTGACGACAAAACTAAAGGGATAACAACATGAAGTTAGACTCTGTGCCACTTCCAAAACAATGTTACATAAGCAACTTGAAAACCGTTTAATACGACTAAGCCGGTCCGAAAGCCTGCTTTCGACTTACCGTCTTCAGCAGCCTTTCTGACCAAAGTTAAAACCTTTTACCCTCCCTGAATCTAATGCCAATCAAACGAATCTGCATATCCAAAAAAACTTAGCAAAATATACTTATTAACTAACAATCGTAATTCTAGAAATATCAGTCCAGAAACGCCATTCGACACATGGCATGTAAAATTCATAGTCAAATGACACTGTTTAATGTTCCATCGAACGGTTGCCCCTTCTAACAAAAGTTCATACCACCTGGTGAATTTCAGCCCTCCGGAGGAGCTGGCTTCAGTTCCCCCGGAGGCGATCGCCTTTAAGTCCTTCCGTCACCGACCTTCCTTTCGTACTGTCTCTCGAGTCACAGATTCCACGCCTGTATATTCCAGCGTACCCCCCACCACAACCCTCCAGTAGTACCAACTGCGACCAGTGGCACAACCGGCCAAAACAAAGCCAGAGTTCAAGGTCTTGAGTGGGTACTATAGAATATCTCCCCACACAGGTTACTGCCTAGAAACCTTCCAGGAGCTGAGGCGTTACACAATGTCCCTGTAAGATTGTTCTCAGAATAAGAGCTTGGCGAACGAAGCTGACAGTAAATGTTCGCTTTTCCAATGTTTGCAGACACAAAGCTCGATTTATCTCCCTTTTCAAGTGTCTATCGTCGATAAGGTTATAAGTGACAGGACACACAAAGGCACAAATCCTGGCAGAAGGCTTGGCGAATGAAACTGACAGGAAATGTTCACCTTTCAAAAGTTCACGGATCAAAGCTTGACTTATCCCTCTTTTCCATTTACGATAAACCTTTAGGTGACAGCACACACAAGGGCACAAATCCTGGCAGAAAAGGCTAGGCGATCCCATTTCACCAGTAGCCAGGCGCCAGCTTGGTGAATGGAATTCTCAGAAGAGCCTGGTGTATGCTCTCATGATAATCTGGCCAGACCTGGAGCTCTTGCTGCGTCTCGAAGATAAGATGAACATGTACCGATTTGCAAAATTGGTACAGAAACCATCCCGGCGTTTGCCTGAAGTAGAAGTGGAAAACCACAGAAAACACTTCTATGATGACTGAGATGAGAAACACACCTATTCACAAAATGGTGTTCCTAGGTGAAACATCTCTTCTCAGTTTATCAGTTCCGCCTCGCAAGGCTGCGTGTATCCCGTTCCAGCTTGATACACGTAACATTTTTATGATCGTGCCACCAGCTAGGGCTACTACTTGCCGGGGTTCCAAACAAGCCCAAAGATGTTAAACAATGACAATCGCCAGTTTGTTTGCCTGTTACAAAGAAGAAATAAACGATTTGGTTCTTATTGTGCGACTATAGGAAGTTGAGTACTTCCCTGAAACTTAGGTGGGTTATGCAGAGTGGCCCATCACACTGATTCATTCCGAATATTCGACTAATTAATGACAGTGGAGGCCTTATTTTAGTTAAATTAATAAAAAAAGGCGATCTTCTGCGTCACAGGTTATGTATTGTACATCCAACCGCAAAGGTTCTGGGTTTTATTCCCGTCTCTGCCAAGAAATTTAATTCTAGTCTGATGGTTAAAACGTGTTGTACAGCCTCGTGAATAAAACTGAAAGGAGGCAATTACAGTCATCACAGAGACACATGCTTATCAGACATATAGGCGGTCCGGGTTCGATTCCCGGTCAATGCATGTGAGATTTTCGAAGTGAAATGCCATGTCCTGTGGTTCGGATTCCACGTAAAAAGGAGGTCCCGTGGCTTATAATCACAAGATTCACGGTCACGTAAAACTACAATCTTCCTACTTTATCAGACATATACAGTTCACATCCAAATAAACAGAGCTGAAGACTAAGAAGTTCCATATAGCAACAACAAACCAACTGTACTGGTTGAGAACTGTGAGGTGGACTATGTGACATCCAGTGCGCGTGAATGAGAATAAAGAGCAAAGAAATGGTTCTTTTATCTTGAGAGTCCACAATTATTCTTCGACTATGCTGCACTGCTAGTTATAAAGAACTCCATGTAACTCGGTTCCCCAAGGCAGCGTGTCAGGCTGAGAGTACACACAAGATATATTAAAGTCTGTTGCTTTGGACTCAGGAGATGGCCATATCCCGAGAGAAGGACGTAGCGGATGATACAGAGAGCTATTAACAGAATTGTATTTACTAATGCAGGGAACATTTCAGAGAATCTCATCCAAGGAAAGAGAACAAGCAATATGAGAAATGAAACCAATGTTGAATATTGTTTTTGAATAGGTTACTGCTGAATGTGATATGAAACGAATGTTTAACTTTCTATTCAATTCCTTGGGAAATATAGACAAAATTCTTGCTTTTGTTGAAATATATTAAACTAGCTACCAACCCCGTCCTCGCCCGGTATCTTTAACGGTTTACCCAGCGTAAACTTAAAAGGCACAAGGACGGTAGGTCCAAGTCGCAATTCAGAAAAGCCGAGATGAACAGAGAAACTCCAAACACATATACTCTTCTCTGAAGTCTTAACTCGACACGACTCGACAGTTTGAAGCTGGCCAAAGCTGGTGTTACAGGTTCACTCGCTAGTTCCTAAACTCGCTCCGAAGCTAGTAATTTAAATTTCCACTGAATGGATATTGTTGGAAGAAATGAAGACGTATAATTACTTATAGTGGGTGATGTATTAAATATAGAGATATGCTGTCCCGGACATTTTTGTAGTACTTCTCATGCTGAACAGTTCTTACACCCATATTATATACATATTCTAAACGTTTTACTCAGCGTAAGCTTAAACGGCGCACGGACGGCATGTTTATCTTTGACTCGATTCACTGAAATCGTTACTGCTCAGCTTCCTTTGGTCATAAATAAATATTTTTGTACAAAAACCTTCCTCGAGAAATCCTTTACAGAATGGTGCAAACCGCATCATAATCCATCAAGTGGTTCTTGAGATTACCTGTTACTTCCAAGAATCGGGAACTTATGTTTTATACTCAGTAGAGATAGCTAATATTTTCATAGATACGGATACCCTTCAAGATTCGAGAAATCTTGTGTACGCCCCCTATTTTGGAACTTAGCTAGGGGGTCAAGTGCAATAAAATGCAGTATTACGCCGATGTATGAAACATCATTCAGTGCCCGTCCCCCTCCGCAAATATTCTGGGGCACCTAACAGAGTCCAATATTATACAGTCATTGCAATGTTTTCATGTGTGAAAATTATGGCCGTGTTGGAAGACATTTTTCAGTGTTGCCTTAGTAACCGACATTTTAAATGCTTTTCAGTCGGTCAACAGGATTGTACCCAATAGTAATGGCAATGGGTGTTATTGCCTATACTTGACAAATAATTACACGAGATTAATAAATTCACTTGAATTACTAGTTTCGATTTCCAAGCGATCATCGTTGTAATTATGGTGAGGATTAGAAAGGAGGAAAGCCTCCGTAGCTTAGGTGGTGGCACACTAGCCTCTCACCGCTGGATCAGTGGTTCAAATCCCGATCACTCCACGTAAGATCTGTGCTGGACAAAACGGAGGCAGACCGGTTTTTCTCAGGTGCTCCGGTTTTCCCTGTCATAAAATTCATTCCAGCAACACTCTTCACTATCATTTCATCTGTAATTCATTTAATCATTGCCTCAGAGGAGTGCAACAGGCTTCGGCAGCCAGCACAGTTCATATCCTCACCGCTAGATGGGGGCTTCATTCATTCCATTCCTGGCCCGGTCGGTTGACTGGAAACAGGCTGTGGATTTTCATTAGAAAGGAGGCAGCCATGTCCTTAAGTTAGGGACCATCCCGGCATTTGCCTAGAGTAGAAGTGGGAAACCAAGAAAAACCACTTCCAGGATGGCTGAGGTGGGAATCAAACCCACCTCTTTGTTAGTGAGTGAGTTATTGTTGCTTTAAGAGGTGGAACAGCAATTCATCTGCCCTTACTTCACAGTTTTGCCTCACGAGGCTGAGCGTACATCGTTCCCGCCCTCTGACCAGAATTAAACTTCTTGGCAGAGCCAGTTATCGAACCCGGGACCTCCAGATGAGAGATCGGCGTGCTACCCCAATAACACGGGGAGTCTAACTTGCATAATTTCCTCTGTGATGCCGATTTCGTGAAGCTCTTTTTCAATAATTTCACTAAGCCATTTAAAGAGCATGCTTGAGAATCCTCTTGGTCATCCTATCATTGTTCATTTTTTATGTGTCAGTGATATTTTCATAATGCTGATTGTTATTATTATTATTTAATTTTCGTTTTCCAGCCTAAGCCGGGTCGGAGCAAATATGACACCCCTCCACTTAACTCTGTCTGTCCACCATCCTTCATCAACCACTGAACTTAATCTAAGTTTCGTTCTCTCACACTGTCCTTCACCAAATCCATCCACCGTACTCTTCAGGAATTTAATTTCGGCTGCCTGTATTCTACTTTCATCTCTCCTCGTCAATGGACAAGTCTTGTACATCACTTCTTTAGCCCTCAGTTGTACGTCTTTATCCCAAATTTAACTCCAAACCTGATGGTAGAGAAAACTCCCACAATGTGTTATCATGTTGATCTTCATATCCAATCTTGCATTTTCCATCCATTCACTTCCTAAATATCTGAAGTGCTCCAGATCTACATCTCAAATTCTAATAATCCCTTTTCCTTCTTTCTTTCCTCTTGTCATTACCATTGTCTTAATTTTCTCAACACGGATTTTCATTTCCCATTTCTCAATATTCTCCTTCATTACATCCAGCTGTTCTTGGACCACATTCACGTTCTCTCCCTATATCAGAACATCATCATTATCTATATTATTAAAAATATTGATAAAATCTTATCCGAGTCCGTCCGGCCATACTATCCGGCCGATTTTCTTCATCCTTTTTTAAATGAAAGGTATTCATGCACAGATTTGTCATCAAGTATTACAAATCACCTAAATTACGCCTTTCTCAAATTATTTGATTTTTCAACTATTTCCAACTTTTTCCAACTTTGAAGTAATCATATCTTCGGTTCTAATTGAGTTACGAAGGTCGTTTTAGTCTAATAACACTCAGTGAATCAAGCGCTATCATTTGAGCTCTTACCCATTCAAAGCGGCTGATTCTGAGGAACGTTATGAGTGGACATACGATATTATATCTCATTTTTTCAACAGTTTTTCTCATTGTAGGAATCATATCTTTGGTTCTAATTGAGTTACACTGTTCGTTTTGGTCTAAGAGCACTCAGTGGATCAAGCTCCCTCTTTTGAGGTATTAAATATTTACATTGGTTGATTCTGAGGAATGTTATGAGTGCCGAAGCGAATATTT
Source organism: Meconema thalassinum (assembly GCA_946902985.2). Lineage (NCBI taxonomy): Eukaryota > Metazoa > Arthropoda > Insecta > Orthoptera > Tettigoniidae > Meconema > Meconema thalassinum. The sequence continues at coordinate 262,997,734 of OX336390.1, read as the reverse complement.
GAAATAATTATGAAAACTTAACCGTGTCCGTCGGGCCATTCTATCCGGTCGATTTCCTTCATACCACTATTAAATGAAAGTTATTCATGTTCGGATTTAATATCAAGTATTACAAATCACTCAACGTCTGCCTTCCTCAAATTATTTGATTTCTTGCACCTTTTTAACTTTTTTTTCACATTGAGGCTATCTATATTATTAAAAATATTGATGAAAATTTATCCGAGTTCGTCCGGCCATACTATCCGGCCGATTTTATTCATCCTTTTTTTAAATGAAAGGTCTTCATGCACAGATTTGTTATCAAGTATTACAAATCACTTAAATTACGCCTTTCTCAAAGTATTTGATTTTTTCAACTTTTTCCAACTTTTTCCAACTTTGAAGTAATCATATCTTCGGTTCTAATTGAGTTAGGAAGGTCGTTTTAGTCTAAGAACACTCAGTGAATCAAGCGCTATCATTTGAGCTCTTAACCATTCAAATCGGATGTTCGGAGGAAGGTTATGCGTGGACATACGATATAACAGCTCATTTTTTCAACAGTTTTTCTCATTGTAGCAATCATATCTTTGATTCTAATTGATTTACACTGTTCGTTTTGATCTAAGAGCACTCAGTGGATCAAGCTCTATCTTTTGAGGTATTAACTATTTACATCGGTTGATTCTGAGGAATGTTATGAGTGACGAAGCGAATATTAGAAATAATTATGAAAATTTACCGAGTCCGTCCGGCCATTCTATCCGGTCGATTTCCTTCATACCACTATTAAATGAAAGTTTTTCATGTACGGATTTAATATCAAGTATTACAAATCACTTAACTTCTGCCTCCCTCAAATTATTTGATTTCTTGCACCTTTTTTTACTTTTTTTTCACATTGAAGCTATCTATATTATTAACAAGTAGTTCCGTGAAGAACTATACAGCCTATTTTCATATATCCTACTTATGCTAATTGCCACTATCAACATACACAGTTTCTGTTTGATTGCTGTAATAGATTCGTAGATATTAAGAACCGACTAAATATTTCGGATGGTCGCCATGTTGGATTTTATATATGTAGGTCTTAGAGTTATGTACTGTTACATGCAGATTATTGTGAACGTGTAGTATTCAAACTTCAATAGCATAATTAGGACACAAGAAAAAACAAGGAGATTTTAAAATTTTTCACAGCTGCCATCTTGAGGTTATGGAAACAATTGAAGTAAATTAGATGCCAGTGGATTAACATTCGTATAAGGATTTACTGTACCAAGTTTCACTGCACGCGGATGGTTCAATTGCGAGAAACGTCCATGTGAATATTTATAATTCGCGTCACCGCCATGTTGGATTTGTGATCACCAGGTTATTTAAAGTCCTATAGGTGAACTTAAGTTCATAGCCCCTATGAACATTAAAAAAAAGCAGTTTGATTGCTAAAATAGATTCGTAGATATTCAGTATCGTCTAAATATTTCGGATGGTCGCCATGTTGGATTGTTAAATGTATAGGCCATAGAGTCATGTACCATTAAAGGAAAATTATTGCGTAGGTTCATTATTCAAACTTTCACTTCGATCGCATGACTACATCACAAGAAATAAAAACTTAATTTTAAAATTCGCACTGCCGCCATCTTGAGGTTATGTTAACAATTGAACTAAATTAGATACCAGTGGATTACAATGCATAAAAATATTTCCTGTACCAGGTTTCAGTGCGCTTGGAACATTAAATCGCGAGAAAGGTCTATTTAAAATTTTCAAATTCGCTTGGCCGCCATGTTCGTTTTGTAGTTAACCGGTTTTTGAAAGTCTTATAGGTGGACTTCCAGTAGTGCCCTTTATCTCCGTACAAAATTTTAGGGAGATACCGCTAATAGTTTCAGAGATATAGAATGCCGGTGAAATATTTTGCACATCCGCCATCTTGTGATTATGTAAACAATTGAACGAAGTTAGATGTCGGTGCATTACAATGTATATAAATATATAATGTACCAAGTTTCATTGAATTTGGTTGGTCAAATCGCGAGAAACGTCTATTTAAAAGTCGCAAATTCGCTTGGCCTCCATGTTGGTTTTGTAGTTACCAGGTTTTCAAAAGTCACATATGTGAACTTATAGTAGTTCCCTCTATCACCATAGAAAATTTGAGGGTAATATCGGTAATAGTTTCGGAGATATTGAATGCTGGTGAAATATTTCGCACAGCCGCCATGTTGGATTGGTGAGTCGTAACAAAATTTGAAGGTCACGGTCGAGGTCGCCGGGAATAGTGCTATGAACTTTCCGAGTTTCATTGAAATCGCTCCTGCCGTTTAGATTTTATTAGGGGGGGGACACACACACGAATCACACACACACACACACGCACACACACACGGACAAAAGGTGATCTCATAAGCCTATTTTTTCAAAATTGAAAATAGGCTAAAAATATTGATGAAAATTTATCCGAGTCCGTCCGGCCATACTATCCGGCCAATTTTCTTCATCCTTTTTTAAATGAAAGGTATTCATGCACAGATTTGTCATCAAGTATTACAAATCACTTAAATTACGCCTTTCTCAGATTATTTGATTTTTCAACTTTTTCCAACTTTGAAGTAATCATATCATCGGTTCTAATTGAGTTACGAAGGTTGTTTTAGTCTAATAACACTCAGTGAATCAAGCGCTATCATTTGAGCTCTTAACCATTCAAATCGGCGGATTCTGAGGAAAGTTATGAGTGGACATACGATATTACATCTCATTTTTTCAACAGTTTTTCTCATTGTAGCAATCATATCTTTGGTTCTAATTGAGTTACACGGTTCGTTTTGGCCTAAGAGCACTCAGTGGATCAAGCTCTATCATTTGATGTATTAAATATTTACATTGGTTGATTTTGAGGAATGTTATGAGTGACGAAGCGAATATTAGAAATAATTATGAAAATTTACCGAGTCCGTCGGGCCATTCTATCCGGTCGATTTCCTTCATACCACTATTAAATGAAAGTTTTTCATGTACGGATTTAATATCAAGTATTACAAATCACTTAACTCTGCCTTCCTGAAATTATTTGATTTCTTGCAACTTTTTTACTTTTTTTCACATTGAAGCTATCTATATTATTAAAAATATTGATGAAAACTTATCCGAGTGCGTCCGGCCATACTATCCGGCCGATTTCATTCATCCTTTTTTTTAAATGAAAGGTCTTCATGCACATATTTGTCATCAAGTATTACAAATCACTTAAATTACGCCTTTCTCAAAGTATTTGATTTTTTCAACTTTTTCCAACTTTTTCCAACTTTGAAGTAATCATATCTTCGGTTCTAATTGAGTTACGAAGGTCGTTTTAGTCTAAGCACACTCAGTGAATCAAGCGCTATCATTTGAGCTCTTAACCATTCAAATCGGCGGATTCTGAGGAATGTTATGAGTGGACATATGATATTACATCTCATTACATCTCATTTTTTCAACAATTTTTCTCATTGTAGCAATCATATCTTTGGTTCTAATTGAGTTACACCGTTTTGGTCTAAGAGCACTCAGTGGATCAAGCTCTATCTTTGAGGTATTAAATATTTACATTGGTCGATTCTGAGGAATGTTATGAGTGCCGAAGCGAATATTAGAAATAATTATGAAAATTTAACTGAGTCCGTCCGGCCATTCTATCCAGTCGATTTCCTTCATACCACTCTACATTGAAAGGTATTCATGCAAAGATTTGTTATCAAGTATTACAAATCACTTCACTTCCGCCTTCCTCAATTTATTTGATATTTTCAACGTTTTTCATCTGTTTCCAACTTTGAAGCAATCATATCTTTGGTTCTGATCGAGGTACTCAAGTCGTTTTAGTCTAAGAACACTCAGGGACTGAAGCCCTTTCATTTGAGCTGTTAACTATTCAAATCTGCTGATTCTTCGGAATGTTATGAGTGAACATTCGATATTATATCTCATTTTTCAATATTTTTTCTCATTTTAGCAATAATATCTTTTGTTCTAATGACGGAAATTTCGTATTACACAAGCGTTTTGTATTACAACCAACAAAGTGCAGGGTCAAACGCTTCATCGAGTTGGAATCTACTTGCCTGATCCTGTTTTAGGCCATGGAATGTTCTATGTTGCCTTATCCCGAGGAATATCATTTAAAACTAAGAGTCGACGTACAGCGAACATTGTCTGGAAGGAAGTATTGTAAAATAAAGGTTATAAACTATTACTTAATGTCGTAATTTTTTAATTCCAATACAGAAAAAATATGCTGCGGAGCACTACGGGGGCCCTAGTCTATATTAATGAAAATATTGATAAAATCTTATCCGAGTCCGTCCGGCCATACTATCCGGCCGATTTTCTTCATCCTTTTTTTGAATGAAAGGTATTCATGCACAAATTTGTCATCAAGTATTACAAATCACCTAAATTACGCCTTTCTCAAATTATTTGATTTTTTCAACTATTTCCAACTTTTTCCAACTTTGAAGTAATCATATCTTCGGTTCTAATTGAGTTACGAAGGTCGTTTTAGTCTAATAACACTCAGTGAATCAAGCGCTATCATTTGAGCTCTTACCCATTCAAAGCGGCTGATTCTGAGGAACGTTATGAGTGGACATACGATATTACATCTCATTTTTTCAACAGTTTTTCTCATTGTAGGAATCATATCTTTGGTTCTAATTGAGTTACACTGTTCGTTTTGGTCTAAGAGCACTCAGTGGATCAAGCTCCCTCTTTTGAGGTATTAAATATTTACATTGGTTGATTCTGAGGAATGTTATGAGTGCCGAAGCGAATATTTGAAATAATTATGAAAACTTAACCGTGTCCGTCGGGCCATTCTATCCGGTCGATTTCCTTCATACCATTATTAAATGAAAGTTATTCATGTTTGGATTTAATATCAAGTATTACAAATCACTCAACGTCTGCCTTCCTCAAATTATTTGATTTCTTGCACCTTTTATACTTTTTTTTCACATTGAAGCTATCTATATTATTAAACATATTGATGAAAATTTATCCGAGTCCGTCCGGCCATACTATCCGGCCGATTTTCTTCATCCTTTTTTAAATGAAAGGTATTCATGCACAGATTTGTCATCAAGTATTACAAACCACTTAAATTGCGCCTTTCTCAAAGTATTTGATTTTTTCAACTTTTTCCAATTTTTTCCAACATTGAAGTAATCATATCTTCGGTTGTAATTGAGTTACGAAGGTCGTTTTAGTCTAATAACACTCAGTGAATCAAGCGCTATCATTTGAGCTCTTAACCATTCAAATCGGCTGATTCTGAGGAACGTTATGAGTGGAAATACGATATTACATCTCATTTTTTCAACAGTTTTTCTCATTGTAGGAATCATATCTTTGGTTCTAATTGAGTTACACTGTTCGTTAAGGTCTAAGAGCACTCAGTGGATCAAGCTCCCTCTTTTGAGGTATTAAATATTTACATTGGTTGATTCTGAGGAATGTTATGAGTGCCGAAGCGAATATTTGAAATAATTATGAAAACTTAACCGTGTCCGTCGGGCCATTCTATCCGGTCGGTTTCCTTCATACCACTATTAAATGAAAGTTATTCATGTTCGGATTTAATATCAAGTATTAAAAATCACTCAACGTCTGCCTTCCTCAAATTATTTGATTTCTTGCACCTTTTTTTACTTTTTTATTCACATTGAAGCTATCTATATTATTAACAAGATGTTCAGTAAAGAACATATAGCCTACTTTCTCCTAAATGCATGGGTATTGTTATAACTCTTTGTCCTTTTCAAGGAGTATGATTGAATGTTGGTTGTAGTAGCTTTTTGAAATACAGCGTGCTATAGGGATATTAAACATGAATATAAAGTGCCCTTTGCTAGTGCTACCTCTGTACCAAATTTCGTTCATTCGGTTCTACCGTGTTCGAAATAATAGGGGGAATCAATTTTGACATAAAGATGGCCGCCATCCGCACACTATTAGGCTAATGACCTATTAGATTGGTCAAAGGATGCTCCCTCCATAAAGGTATGTTGTTGCAAAGTTTGGTAGAGATCGGATGGTTATGTTAGTCCTAATTTGATTTAAGCTTTAAACATTTGTGTGGCCGCCATTACGTTTTTGTCAATATGGCGGCGATATTAATCATGACACTGAGATGCCCTTTGCTAGTGCTATCTCTGTACCAAATTTCGTTCCATTCGGTTTCACCGTGTTTGAATTAATAGGGGGAATCGATTCTGACACAAATATGGCCGCCATCCGCAAACTATTAGGCGAAAGACCTATTAGATTGGTCGAAGGATGCTCCCTCCATAAAGGTATGTAGTTGCAAAATTTGGTAGAGATAGGATGATTAGGTTAATCGTAATTTGATTTAAGCTTTGAACATTCATGTGGCCGCCATTACTTTACAGTCAAGATGGCAGCGATATAAAACATGACACTGAGGTGCCTTTTGTTAGTACTACCTCTGTACCAAATTTCGTTTCATTCGGTTGCACCGTGTTCGAATTAATAGGGGGAATCGATTTTCACAACAAAGATGGCCGCCATCCGCAAACTATTAGGCTGATGATCTATTAGTTTGGTCAAAGGATCCTCCCCCCGTAAAGGTATGTTGTTGCAAAATTTGGTAGAGATCAAATGATTAGGTTAGTCGTAATTTGATTTAAGCTTTGAACATTCGTGTGGCCGCCATTACGTTTCAGTCAAGATGGCGGCGATACAAAACATGACACTGAGGTGCCCTTTGCTAGTGCTACCTCTGAACCAAATTTCGTTCCATTCGGTTCCACCGTGTTCGAATTAATAGGGGGAATCAATTTTGACATAAAGATGGCCGCCATCCGCAAACTATTAGGCTAATAACCTATTAGATTGGTCAAAGGATGCTTCCTCCATAAAGGTATGTTGTTGCAAAGTTTGGTAGAGATCGGTTGGTTATGTTAGTCGTAATTTAACTTAAGCTTTGAACATTTGTGTGGCCGCCATTACGTTTCTGTCACTATGGCGGCGATATAAAACATGACACTGAGATACCCTTTGCTAGTGCTACCTCTGTACCAAATTTCGTTCCATTCGGTTTCACCGTGTTTTATTTTCACACAAAGATGGCCGCCATCCGCAAACTATTAGGCTAATGACCTATTCGTTTGGTCAAAGGATGCTTCCTCTATAAGGGTATGTTGTTGCAAAATTTGGTAGAGATCGGATGATTAGGTTAATCGTAATTTGATTTAAGCTTTGAACATTTGTGTGGCCGCCATCACGTTTCCGTCAAGATGGCGGCGATATAAAACATGACACTGAGGTGCCTTTTGTTAGTACTACCTCTGTACCAAATTTCGTTTCATTCGGTTGCACCGTGTTCGAATTAATAGGGGGAATCGATTTTCACACAAAGATGGCCGCCATCCGCAAACTATTAGGCTGATGATCTATTAGATTGGTCAAAGGATCCTCCCCCCGTAAAGGTATGTTGTTGCAAAATTTGGTAGAGATCAAATGATTAGGTTAGTCGTAATTTGATTTAAGCTTTGAACATTCGTGTGGCCGCCATTACGTTTCAGTCAAGATGGCGGCGATACAAAACATGACACTGAGGTGCCCTTTGCTAGTGCTACCTCTGAACCAAATTTCGTTCCATTCGGTTTCACCGTGTTTGATTTTCACACAAAGATGGCCGCCATCCGCAAACTATTAGGCTAATGACCAATTCGTTTGGTCAAAGGATGCTTCCTCTATAAGGGTATGTTGTTGCAAAATTTGGTAGAGATCGGATGATTAGGTTAATCGTAATTTGATTTAAGCTTTGAACATTTGTGTGGCCGCCATTAGGTTTCCGTCAAGATGGCGGCGATATAAAATATGACACTGAGGTGCCTTTTGTTAGTACTACCTCTGTACCAAATTTCGTTTCATTCGGTTGCACCGTGTTCGAATTAATAGGGGGAATCGATTTTCACACAAAGATGGCCGCCATCCGCAAACTATTAGGCTGATGATCTATTAGATTGGTCAAAGGATCCTCCCCCCGTAAAGGTATGTTGTTGCAAAATTTGGTAGAGATCAAATGATTAGGTTAGTCGTAATTTGATTTAAGCTTTGAACATTCGTGTGGCCGCCATTACGTTTCAGTCAAGATGGCGGCGATACAAAACATGACACTGAGGTGCCCTTTGCTAGTGCTACCTCTGAACCAAATTTCGTTCCATTCGATTCCACCGTGTTCGAATTAATAGGGGGAATCAATTTTGACATAAAGATGGCCGCCATCCGCAAACTATTAGGCTAATAACCTATTAGATTGGTCAAAGGATGCTTCCTCCATAAAGGTATGTTGTTGCAAAGTTTGGTAGAGATCGGTTGGTTATGTTAGTCGTAATTTAACTTAAGCTTTGAACATTTGTGTGGCCGCCATTACGTTTCTGTCACTATGGCGGCGATATAAAACATGACACTGAGATACCCTCTGCTAGTGCTACCTCTGTACCAAATTTCGTTCCATTCGGTTTCACCGTGTTTGATTTTCACACAAAGATGGCCGCCATCCGCAAACTATTAGGCTAATGACCTATTCGTTTGGTCAAAGGATGCTTCCTCTATAAGGGCACGTTGTTGCAAAATTTGGTGGAGATCGGATGATTAGGTTAATCGTAATTTGATTTAAGCTTTGAACATTTGTGTGGCCGCCATTACGTTTCCGTCAAGATGGCGGCGATATAAAACATGACACTGAGGTGCCTTTTGTTAGTACTACCTCTGTATCAAATTTCGTTCCATTCGGTTAAACCGTGTTCGAATTAATAGGGGGAATCGATTTTCACACAAAGATGGCCGCCATCCGCAAACTATTAGGCTGATGATCTATTAGTTTGGTCAAAGGATCCTCCCCCCGTAAAGGTATGTTGTTGCAAAATTTGGTAGAGATCAAATGATTAGGTTAGTCGTAATTTGATTTAAGCTTTGAACATTTGTGTGGCCGCCATTACGTTTCCGTCAAGATGGCGGCGATATAAAACATGACACTGAGGTGCCTTTTGTTAGTACTACCTCTGTACCAAATTTCGTTCCATTCGGTTGCACCGTGTTCGAATTAATAGGGGGAATCGATTTTCACACAAAGATGGCCGCCATCTGCAAACTATTACGCTGATGACCTATTGGTTTGGTCAAAGGATGCTGCCCCCATAAAGGTATGTTGTTGCAAAATTTGGTAGAGATCGGATGATTAGGTTAGTCGTAATTTGATTTAAGCTTTGAACATTTGTGGAGCCGCCATTGCGTTTCCGTCAAGATTTTTTGCAAAAATCGAAAGTAGGCTAAAAACAAGATGTTCAGTAAAGAACATATAGCCTACTTTCTCCTAAATGTATGAGTATAGTTATAACTCGTTGTTATTATCAAAGAGTATAATAGAACTATTCTTTGTTGAAGACCTTAGAAACGATTTACCTCTACCAAACGCCACAACCTAGATAAAAACTGCTACCATCATTGAAGAAAGAAAGAAAGAAAGAAAGATAAGAAGTATATCAAGAATGTTATGGATCTGGAGACATAATCGACCGGACTGGCTGCGTGGCTCAGCGGTAACGTTCTCGCTTGCTGGGCCCTAGGTTGCAGGTTCGTATCCTGGCGCAGTCAGCTGGCATTTGAGGGTGCACAAATGCGAGGGAGCCGTGTCAATACATTTACTGGCACGTTAAAGATCCCCTTCGGGCCAAAATTCCGGCACCCCGGTGTCTCTAAAAGCAGCAGTAGTTAAAAGGGATGTAAAACCAATAACATTATTATTATTATTATTATTATTATTACATATACGACCTGCCGTGGGCAACATCCAACTTTGAGTTGAGGCATGTCTTTACACGTCTGGTTGTGCATGGCTTTCACAACCCTAATTGAATTAACAAATCTTTCCATGACCCTACAGAGACGTGTGTATACAAACTATGTGGATATTTTCGATTGCTATTTGCCTGAAATAAAAGTAGTAATTAATAACCTGAACTAACACCAACGGCTTGAATTCAGTTACTATGTGAAATCGTTGTTCTTTACTTCAAATAACATTTTCAAGTAACGCAAAATAGGCTGTTACAAACCCTTTAAAATGAAAAGTAAAAATGTATCGTAGTATCATCTTGTCATTCTTCAAATTCGATGCGCATAGAATGCCAATGGTATAGTAATCAATGGAGCCCCACGTAGACTAGTCGTGACATCTAGTGGTGAAATATCGAACAATATAATCCTAACAGAGCGAGTGCATTCTAGCGGCCAGAAGAAGAAACTTTTCAATAAAATCTAGAAGTTAATAAGTAGGTTGGCGGGCAGCATTTTTTTTTTCAGCCCGATCCTAGCCACAGTATGTAATTCTGAGCCTCTTATTGGCTGTTATGTCATGCCATTCTCCTGGTTCCGAATAGAGACGGTAGGTAGTAGCAGGGGTCACATCCGATCAAACATGGAGGAAAGTTATCGAGTGAGATGTGGATAATATTCGATGTTGAATTGCATTATTAGCGTGAAACAGGCATGAAACGTGCTTTAGATCAAGTTTAAAACAACCCACGCAGCAAATGAATGCGTTCCAATCAACATTTAAGGTCCAGGTGAAATCATTCGACATTTATCCACATGTATTAAGACCTATGATAATATACTTTCTTTAAGAGCGGAGATGTGCACGAGTGGTAACGTGCGAGCTTGGAAACTTTTTGTCACGGGTTCAAGACTGCCCGAGAGCAGAAATTTTTACTTCTTTTGAATTATTTTATTATATCCTCCCTCCTTTTTACAGCATGTTTTATGCCTTGCTTTATTGAAATTATCTGTATGGGTGATTGAAATAATAAACATTGTTAGGCGGAATTCTTCCATGTTCTCACTTCAATTTATAATCCTCTGCTTACTGTTCAACGCGGCTAGCGTTCTTGGCTGTCTCCCCAGAGGTCCGGGTTCGATTCCCAGCTCTGCCGATTTATTTATTTATTTATTTATTTATTTATTTACAAGTAGGTGGGCTCAATGACCACCATGTCCAATTTGCTCAAATGAACAATAGCAACATCAGCGTCGACTTCTACAGTGGTCAAGCTGCTTGTCTCACCAAGGTGGACCGGGTTCGATTCCCAGCTCTGCCGATAAATTTCAATTCTGGTGTGAGGACTGCAACGAGGTACATTCAGCCTCGTGAGCCAAAACTGAGTGGAGGTTGGTTCGATTCCCACCTCAGCGATCTTGGAAGTGATTTTCCATAGATTTCCACTTCTACTCCAGTCAAATGCCGAAATTGTTCATAACAATGCCACGACCGCCTCCTTGCGAATCCTCACCTGAATATCAAATACTCACCATAATACAGACACCACAATAACACAGGTTATCAGAGAAATGTATTTATTTATTTATTTATTTATTTTCAAGTAGGAGGGCTCAATGACCACCATGTCCAATTTGATCAAATTAACAAGAGCAACATCAGCGTCAACTTCTGCTTGCCTCTCCCCAAGGTGGACAGGGTTCGATTCCCGGTCAATTCACGTGAGATTTACGAAGGGAATAATCACGTTCTGAGTTTTGGTTTCTAACTAAATTGGAGGTTCCATGTTTAACGATCGCGAGATTGTGTGTTTGAGTCTTCAGTCTTTTGACAAATTTGATGCAGATGTCCATATCTCCCTGACCTGAGTTAATCTCTACATAGCTACCATACCCTACATCCGAGGCAATCTGTTTGACATATTCTAACCTTGGTCTACCCGTACAGTTCTCGACCCTTCCGTCTAACAATGTTTATTATTTCAATCACCCATACAGATAATTTCAATAAAGCAAGGCATAAAACATGCAGTAAAAAGGAGGGAGGATATAATAAGATAATTCGAAAGAAATAAAAATTTCTGCCCTCGAGCAGTCTTGAACCCGAGACACAGATTTTCCAAGCTCGCACGTTACCACCCGTGCACATTTCCGCTCGTAACGAAAGTATATTATCATAGGTCTTAATATAATGTGGTCAAATGTCGAATGATTTCACTTGGACTTTAAATGTTGATTGGAACGCATTCATTTGCTGCGTGGGTTGTTTTAAACTTGATCTAAAGCACGTTTCATGCCTGTTTCACGCTAATAATGCAATTCAACATCGAATATTATCCACATCTCACTCGATAACCTTCCTCCATGTTTGATTGGATGTGACCCATGCTACTACCTACCGTCACTATTCGGAACCAGGAGAATTGCATGACATAACAGCCAATAAGAGGCTCGGAATTACATACTGCGGCTAGGCTCGGGCTGAAAAAAAAATTATGCTGGCGGGGCAGTTACCTTTTTGGCAGCTAGATGTCTCGAGTAAATCTGCTGGCGAATTATGTTTTAATTAAATATATATTTTACACCATAATATGCACAATATAACGCTTAATTTTAAAACATCTGAGTCATTACAAAACAATAAACATATAACATTTCAAGCAAAAAACCTAGCTCTGATCGGGTTTGAACCATAGGCATTTGAGCGATAGGCTAACGCTCTACCACTGAGCTAATTGTGTCAACGAATATCGTTCTATATAAAATGACTTACATAGAACTTGTTAGCAAATAATGATTTATACTAAACGATTTCATCACTGGAGTATATTATTTATATATAAAGCATTTCATACAAAGTTTATTTATTTTGTATCAGTACGCTATATTGCATGCAATACTCAAATTAGTGAAATATAAGTCAGGCACAAGATATCCGCTGCCATCTTGTCTTATTACTGAATCAGCTCAGCTTTTTAAAATCAGGTCTGCACTATAGTATTACAAAATAAACTTTTAATTTCGAACGTGCCTCTTCCTTTAGAACAGTTAAAACGATTCTCGGCTCGATAATCGGAACTGGTGGGTCCCATGATATGGATTATAAAGTTTGCATAATTCGCACGGCCGCCATCCTGAAATGGTATGGCGGACGACCTTGTAGTTTGGTCACAAGACGCACCCTATACGAAGGTATGTTGTTACCAAATTTGGTAGAGATCGGATGATTTGGTTAGTCGTTATTTGATTTTACGTTTTGAACGTTTGAGTGGCCGCCATTCAGTTTTAGTAAAGATGGCAGCGATATAAAACATGACACTGAGGTGTCCTTTGCTAGTGCTACCTTTGTACCAAATTTCGTTCAATTCGCATTCACCGTGTTCGAATTGATAGGGGGGGACACACATTCAGAGTACACACACTCACACACACACAGACACACACACACACACACAGACTCACACACACACATACACACACACAGACTCACACACACACATACACACACACACACACAGACAGACACACTTTTTTCGCCCTGTGTTGATCTCATAAGTCTACTTTCATTTTTTGCAAAAATCGAAAGTAGGCTAATATTGATGAAAATTTATCCGAGTCCGTCCGGCCATACTATCCGGCCGATTTTCTTCATCCTTTTTTTAAATGAAAGGTATTCATGCACAGATTTGTCATCAAGTATTACAAATCACTTAAATTACGCCTCTCTCAAATTATTTGATTTTTTCACCTTTTTCCAATTTTTTCCAACATTGAAGTAATCATATCTTCGGTTGTAATTGACTTACGAAGGTCGTTTTAGTCTAAGAACACTCAGAGAATTAGGCGCTATCATTTGATCTCTTAGCCATTCAAATCGGCTGATTCTGAGGAAAGTTATGAGTGGACATACGATATTACATCTCATTTTTTCAACAGTTTTTCTCATTGTAGGAATCATTTCTTTGGTTCTAATTGAGTTACACTGTTCGTTTTGGTCTAAGAGCACTCAGTGGATCAAGCTCCCTCTTTTGAGGTATTAAATATTTACATTGGTTGATTCTGAGGAATGTTATGAGTGCCGAAGCGAATATTAGAAATAATTATGAAAACTTAACCGAGTCCGTCCGGCCATTCTATCCGGTCGATTTCCTTCATACCACTATTAAATGAAAGTTATTCATGTACGGATTTAATATTAAGTATTAAAATCACCTAACTTCTGCCTTCCTCAAATTATTTGATTTCTTGCACCTTTTTTTTCACATTGAAGCTAACTATATTATTAAAAATATTGATGAAAATTTATCCGAGTCCGTCCGGCCATACTATCCGGCCGATTTTCTTCATGCTTTTTAAATGAAAGGTATTCATGCATAGATTTGTCATCAAGTATTACAAATCACTTAAATTAAGCCTTTCTCAAATTATTTGATTTTTTCAACTTTTCCCAACTTTGAAGTAATCATATCTTCGGTTCTAATTGAGTTAGGAAGGTCGTCTTTGTCTAAGAACACTCAGTGAATCAAGCGCTATCATTTGAGGTATTAGATGTTTACATTGGTTGAATCTGAGGAATCCATCTTCTCCATCCTTTTTTAAAATGAAAGGTATTCATGCACAGATTTGAATAGATTTGTTATCAAGTATTACAAATCACTTCACTTCCGCCTTCCTCAAATTATTTGATATTTTCAACGTTTTCTATCTTTTTCAACTTTGAATCAATCATATCTTTGGTTCTGATTTAGTTACTCAAGTCGTTTTAGTCTATGAACACTCAGTGACTGAAGCCCTTTCATTTGAGCCGTTAACTATTCAAATCGGCTGATCCTTCAGAATGTTATGATTGAACATTCGATATTATATCTCATTTTCTCAATATTTTTTCTCATTGTAGCAATCATATCTTTGGTTCTAATGACGGAAATTTCGTATTACACTAGCGTTTTGTATTACACTCAACAAAGTGCAGGGTCAAACGCTCCATCGAGTTGGAATCTACTTGCCTGATCCTGTTTTAGGCCATGGAATGTTCTGTGTTGCCTTATCCCGAGGAAAATCATTTAAAACTAAGAGTCGACGCACAGCGAACATTGTCTGGAAGGAAGTATTGTGTAATAAAGGTTATGAACTATTACTTAATGCCGTATTTCTGTAAATCCAATACTGAAATATTATGCTGCGGAGCAGTACGGGCGCCCTAGTTATTATAATTATTATTGCTATGTGAATTCAGCTGGCTGCTTGACTCAGCGGTAACGTTCTCGCTTGCTGGGCCGAAGGTTGCAGGATCGAATCCTGGCGCAGTCAGCTGCAAATGCAAGGGAGCCATGCCAGTATATTTACGTTAGAGATCCCTTTTGGGGCGTCAGTAATATCCGTAGATGTTAAAAGTGACGTAAAACTAATAACATAATTATTATAATTGTTGAATTCAGATGGCAATGTTCCTTTCTAACTTTTGAAAGAATTTGCATCACCTTCAATAAACAAGTAGAGACTCCGTTCAAATGATCAGGAATTGCTATTAAGTTGGGAGGACGGGAGAAGCATTTACCAAGTTTAATTGCACGCACCTCTCATTTCCTGTTTATCAGCACAACAGAGTCTGAAACTCAATTATGCTATCACGATCGTTTCCTTGCTGTCCTTGTCATAAGCGAAAAAAAAAGATTTTGTTGCCGTCTAGCGCTTCTTGAGGCTCACACAGTGGTGTCATTCAGCCAGTTCGGAATGGTTGAACAGTGTTGTTAAAGTTGGCATAGTTTTCAGAACCGGATGTTAAATTACTGAAGTGAAAATTAGCAATTGACAGAAAGGAAGATGTATTAACATAGCACTAAATTGTTGAATGCAAAGCAAAAGTGAAATATCTGCGAGGATTGTTCATTTAAAACCGTTTCAAGCATCCTATTGTATGTGATGTTGTGTTACTTGTGGTTGAAATTACGCATGCGCAAGTGGGTTAAGTGTAAAGCTAATGCGCTGTGATCGGATATTGGCGCATTTCTTTGTTTGTAGACCCGTATCATCACATCAAGATGGCTGGTGCGATTCTGAACCCATCCAGGGGTTTTATTAAACCGACATGATGGTTAGAACGGGAAGCACTCAAACTCATGAGGACAATTGATACAGAGACCCGGTCCCGAAAACCAAGGTTAACGGGCGAGGGGTTCCGACGCGCTAACCAAGCGTCACCCCACAATCTGCAGGGCAGATGGCGGGGCAGCGGTTGATTGGTTGGCCAGTCGATATACATAATGGGCAAATAGCGTGTTGACCGACTGAAAAGTATAAAGTGGTTGGCCACTCAATGTACCTGATAACGACGGGTAGTAATAATAATATTGGATAGATATTCCTTCAGGTGACGTGATTGGGCGCACTAGGCTAGGCTACGTGTTTGAATCTCACCTTCAGCCGTCCTTGAAATTGTTTTCCGTGGCTTTCTTCCTTTTCGTGACCACCTTGTTGTGTACTGGATAGCATTCCTGGCTGTCACCCTTGAGGTCTGGGTTAGATTCCCAACTTTGTCATGAAATTAATTTCTGGACTGAAGGCTGGAGTGAGTACACTATTCCTCGTGAGACAGAAGTGAGAAGAAAGGCGGGTTGGATTTCCACTTCAGCCATCCCAGAAGTGGCTCTCCGTGGCAGGAAGGAATTTTTAGCCTAATTTCGATTTTTGCTAAAAATGAAAGTAGAGGCTGATCTACACGGGCCAAAAGTTGCCAGTCTGTCTGTGTGTGAGTATGAATATCGCCCCCCCCCCCTATCAATTCAAACATGACGAAACCAAATTGAACCAAATTTGGTACAGAGGTAGCACAAGCTAAGGACACCTCAGTGTCATGTTGTATATCGCCGCCATTATAACGAAAAAGAAATGGTGCCCACCCAAATATTCTGAGCTTAAATCAAATTACAACTAATCTAATCATCCTATTTCCACCAAATTATGCAACAAGATACTTTAATGTGGGAAGCGTCTTTTGCCTAAACTACAAGGTCATCAGCCAAATAGTTTCAAGATGGAGAATGTATGAATCATGCAAGTAACTTCCGATTCAACGAGGCAACTATAAGCGGTACAATATCATCATCAAGACTCCGTGACGTTTTATGTTATCGTGTTGGAAGCTATTTCAATGCTGTATTAGTAAATGAAATTTAAATGGTTTTCAGTTGATCAACACGATAGTAACGAAATTGTAATGGGTGTTGTTCCATAAACCTGAAATTACTACATGAGATTAATACACTTGGATGACTAGTTTCAATCATCAAGCGATCATCATCGAATCGGTTACTTTCAGGCTATTAACACGCCAGAGCTCACACCCGTTTTAGAACGCGACAGGTCGCACGAAGGCAAGTTGCTCACGCTTAATATTTTCAGCATCTGTTATTTTGCATTTGAAGTACGAGAAAATTACGTAATGAATCCTGTTTAACTACTGTACCTTTCATCTGGTATTAATGTAAATAGTGAGTAAAATATTGTCTCAATGTAAAAGAAATAAATACACATGTATTGCAAACCCTCATGTCATCAGGGAGTTTCTACACTGCGCGTGAGCAAATTGACTCAACGTGTGCATTTCAAAGAAATATTTGTTCACAATTCAAGTAAGTAATGTAAACCATTAAGAAACAATGGATTCTACTTATATCTTAGAAATGCAGTTTGTTGCAAAAATGTGTTACACGAGAGGTCGCACGAAGGGAAATTTCCGCGTCAGTCATGAACCACTCGGGAACGGGACAGACAAGACTCTGACTATCGACAAGGTCAGGTGCGAGAGAGAGCCGGGAGAAATGAAACAGGCGCCCAAAACTCTACCGCAAATAGCAACATAATTATTAAGAAAATTCAAAAAGCGCGGCAAACTGCAGCGGACGCAACCTCACGCGTGTTAATCTATGTCTACAAATATGTTTGTTAAGATAAATGCAGCCTTTTAATAACTTGCGTAACTTTTCAGGTTTCTTAGTGCCATATGACTTTTTGTTTTAATAACGTTAGTCGTTGTTGTTGACCTTGGCGTTTAATTGATTAGTGTGGCAATCCGCAATGGTTAGTAAACAGTCAGGTTGCTGTTCTAACTTGAATATGGGTTAAAGAACTTAGCTGGTTGTTTGGGAGATGTGGCGTTCGTTACCTTTCAGCTTCTGTCACAGTGTACTCTCTGATTTGAAATGATTCGGCACGCGAAGGCGTAACACCTGTAAAACCAACGGCTGTGCTGAGATAAGTATTCATATGCATAATATAAATCAAGTGAATGTTCTAATTTTATTATTTTTATTTATTTGTTATATAACGTTGTCCTAACTGTATACGCGTAGCCTACATGATACGCATAGTGGTTTCACAAACCCGTATAAAACAAACTAGCCTAGTCAATAACGAGATTCAAACTGAGGATTGATATATAAACATCAACTAGACTCATTATACTATATATAATTTGACCACTCAAATACTATTTGGATATAAATGTAAACCTCGATACCAGTGATCAAGATCCGATGATGACCACTTGACGGTTGAAACGCGTATTCGAAAATTGCATAATTATGATAGTAATCATAAACATTAATGGATTTTCCAAGGAGTGTTTATTAGCTTACTTACTTAGTGACTTTGTACCTCAGCCCAGCCATTGGGCAAATTCATATTGACCGACTGAAGAGTTACAACTGACAGTTCGTATAGACAACACTGGAAGCATAGCTTTAATACTTTACTATCGTGGGTTCAATCCCGGCTGAAATCCTTGGATTCTTGAAGAGCGTTAAGAATTCCTCAGTATGCCTTCCTTCGGAGGGGAAGTAAAGCCGGCGGGCCATGTCATAGATTTATGGCAAGTAAAATGACCTTCCACTAACTACAATTGTGTGAAACTTAATTTGTAGGTTAGATTTTAATAACGCTCTATTAGTTCCAACGTTCGCCACCAGATGTCAGACATGGTGGCATATAGTAGCCAAGTTTGTGGCTAGGTGTCGTTGACGTTAGCATTTGGTAACAAAAGTAGGAATTACTTGAAATTGATCGTCTGTAGTTCTTACCTGAATTACAGATAGCACACACTAATACAGCCATCACAATTAACACCGGTTATCAGACACATCCAAAGTACACGCGGCTACATGACCGCGTTGTCCCTGCCCCTAAACTAAGGAACCAAACAACCAACTTGAGTTGTAAAAGAAAGGAAAGGGTTTATGACTTATCTAATGTGCCCATTAAACAATGAAATATGCAAATCACAGTTTGCCAGCAATGCCCAATCGGGAGTATCGGGGTTCATGGTTTGTTCTCCCACTCTGTGACCTACACACTTTGGATTAAGCAGAGGATACACTTCCAAAAATAAACAAAAATCAAATCCTACTATTAAATCATTTAATTATCCAAATATATGGCGCTACAAAAATTAACAAATAAAAATACTGACACTCCACTTCACCCTTGTCCAAAGTTCAACAAGGAATTCATATTAAACAATTATAAGATCATAATGACTGGTTTTCAAAAACCAGCAAACTTCTACTAAGTTTCACTTCCATATGGTGTCCTTTTAAATTCTTTAAAAGAAAGAGCTCCAAACGGCTCGGTAATGTTTACCTACACTGTGTTATCAATTTCATTCACATCAATTACTATTTACATGAGTATATCTTTTAATCATAAATATCAAAATTACCAAAGTATGGTTAATCATCACTTAATTTTGGGCTTTCACAATGCTCATATGTTACCATCCCTCTCTCTCAAGCTAACAACTCACTACCGTGATTGGGAAAAACTTGCGTACTCCCGAGCTACAGAAAACTACTGAACAAGTCAAAATTAAGATTACTCCCGGAATCTAATGTCCTCAATAGAACTCGTGAATCACTGAATCATATAATAATAAAGTTAGGGATTTATCATTCTTTGTCCTAAAAGACCATTATATTATAAGAAAGCAACGATCTGAACTCTGCAAGCGATAATAATTTATATAAAGGAACCTCGGTTCAATGACCGGGTCGTTCAAACAAATCTTTCAACACTTTGTGTATTATGACTCAGACGGTCCGTTTCCCGACCTACCGCAATACCAGAGGGTGAGGGTCTAGTCTTAACTACTTAGCGTGATTTATTGCAGGGAGAAAAGAGAGTCCACAGTCTCGCTTCTACAAGGGACTGGCTACCATCAGCTTCCCATACAGCTGTTTCAAATGCAATTCTCTGAATGACAAGGCTTCTAATACTAATTCTTAAAACAACATATTTAGGTTCAGCAGACCTATTCTCTTAGCTTCGGTATATAATAATTATGAAGTGTCCTCATTAGCGGGTAAGAAAATTCAATAATACAACCAATATTTAAGGGGCTTCAACACGGACGACTCTGAGTTCGATCCTTTCAAATGCCTCGGGAGCAGTATCCCAATTTGGAGGACTTATAACATTAGCGACTTAGGGCAGGCCTCGCCTTATACCAGCGCTCATAATACAACATAAATAGCACCCTTTTTAACATACAACACGCAATGTCTCGTGATCACTATCACAACTTTGAGGACTTATCACAGTTCAATTACCACGACCAACTGTCCCTCATAATTAGTTTTACCGAGCATTTCAACGCATTCCTAGCGTGACAAATTACTTCAATGCGCTACATGGCGCTCATACATTAATTAGCCTAGTTGCCTTCAAAGAACTAATAAATTCAAAATCAACGTTTGATCTACATCTCAAAATATATATTACTCTTCTTCCCTTAACAATAATCATTTTTACCATAAGAACATGTATTCATAACATGTATTAATTCATCTAAAGGAGCTCGGAAGCTACTACTTTCAATATAAAACTCATCATAATATTCATTCATTTATATAATAATAATTATTATTATTACGCTTGCTTTCTCATATTTATATCATTTATCATTTACACTGATATTTTACTGAATACAATCCACAAGGGATTCATATATATTTCACATATTTATTATATTTTTCTCAAATTAATTGTTCAGATCGCGCAATCATTCTTTTACCTGTTATTCAACATCGCTACTCTCTCTCTCTCATGAGGATTATACGCAAACTTTCCCAAACACCTAACATAATGAAATAGTTACTCACATGACTCTACGGTCAGCGACCGAATCTTCCTGCGATGGAACATTTTTGCCCACCCACTGCTTTTTAAGCCATTTCCATTGTTACATTTACACTCAATGACACTTCTTCAACAGCACATAAAATATTTACCTTAATCACTTGGAATATAATGAATACCATTTTGTATTCGTTTTCACTTAACACAATACAATTTCACTAAAAATATTACACTCAAAAATTCACTATATTTATATTACATAACAATTTTATCACTTGGGCGTTAATTATTCGCCTTACACACGTGATTTCTTTTCTTTTCCCGTTTCCAAGGGTGGCACTTATAGAACATCGGCTTCCTAATCTGACGAGATGATGGAAAGTCTCGAGCGAACTACACCTCACTGGAACGGCTGATCTTCAAATCCGGGGTTTGACTATCGGCTTCTATAACTTTACTGCACGATGTCGTTTCTTGCTAGACGCTAATTGTTCGTCTAAATAAAAGTCTGTCCTTGATGTATTACTATTACGGCCGCTCGAATAGTTTATCGGTGGCCTAGTAATTTCCTTGCATTACTTTCAGTTACTTTGATTCGTGGCTTATCGGAATACTCCCCAATGTTTACTGTTCATTTGTCTACCTAGACAAAGCCTGGAACTACAATTCCTAATTTTTATCGTCCTGCGCTCTAGTCCCTAAATTTCCGGAACACTAGGCCTACTTATTTCGTTCTACCCTGATAGGGTTCCTTAACGTCGATAGACTGTCTATTTCACTTTCCTTGGGTACTTCGAAACCTTATGATGCGTCGGTTCTTTAACTGAACTATTCTATTCGAGTACCTATCGCTTGTTATTTCTTCAAGTCCACAGCCTAAATTTTGACTATACTGGTGAACTTTGACGATAATTGTTCCTGAGTGTAGCGTCTACGCGCTCACTAAAATATACTTGTTATACTTTGCGACACAGTATCACGCTCTCTGGCGTCTTTTATAACTGAATATACTTTGATGCAGCTTTCCTGTACTAGGAGTTTACTTGTAGCTTATCTTGTAGTCGATGCTTCATCGTGCCGCGCCTCTGCGCTCGCGGAACTGAATTGTTTTATGCAACGACGGCCCTCGGGCTGTCTGAAAACTGCATGTGCTGTGATGCAGCACCTCCGTACGAGGTCTGTTGTAAACTGCATGCTCCTCCTGGCACGTCCAGGGTTTTTATACAAATCGGTGGCAAAAAGATAAAATCCGCGTCTTCTCCAGCACTAACTTTTGAAGTAATTGTCGTATAATTTTGAAAAATATATCGCTGGAAAGCTCTTGTTCTAAACGTAAACTGGTTTCTTTGATCATGAAAATCGATCGCACAATTCCAAGATATTAAATAATTTTGCTCTTCAGATACGTGGGTGTTGAGGTTTATTTTTCCATCCCTACCAACTCTGGTCTCGGGGAATTTCTAACGACGTCATGCCACGTCTGCAGTTCTTTCCTGTGCAAATATTATAAACTTTTCCCCACACAAAAATCTCTCTTCCAGAATGATCAACAATGATGTGTTTCTTTCATTAATTAAATGCTCGCAAATGGCTTAATACTAATTATTTCTCTTCTTGCGCAATTGCGAGGTTGTCATTTTATAGCTGAGTAAGGTATATTTCCGAAACCTTTTCTCTCTTACTCGTTGTGGAAAGTTTTTATCGTTCTATTAATAATCATGAGCCAGCTCCTTATCGATGCGTCAAGCATGATCTCACGTCCGCATGACTCGTGGTCACCCATTCTCGCGCCACATTATATCAGCCCACTTCTTAAAATCTTTCAAAGTCATTCTAAAGACTGTATTATTTCCTTTCCTCTTTTGCAAATAAAATATGGATTCGACGCTTGAACCAATTACAGTTGGGTTCACTAATCCGCTAAATAGAACTTTAGAAGTATTTCGATGAAGACAGACTTGCACAGATAGTTTAAAATAGCTCTACTTAATTTTATGGACTTGGTGTTTTCAGGTCTCTTATTTATGGCGGCAAATGAGCGAGGATAATGTTCTGGAACTGTAATGACCACATCGACGGAAATAAATTTCAGGAAATGTGAAGGAAAATGGGGTATTACTCAATGTCCAGAGTAATTTACACTTTCATATGCTATTGCGTGGGAGACGTATTACGACATACGTTGAAGATAAATATAGGATATATTATAACTTGTTTGGTAATGTTTTAATTCATAATAAGCTGCGATGCGTCGATTTAAGGCTCTGAAGGAATAGAATGAGTGGAATAAATCACGTCTGTTACCATGATATATATTACGAAAACTTAAATATCGTATCCAGTAATATTTCAAAAAAATACTTTCACTCTATCTTAAAAATGCATTGAAGGATACATTTTCATTCGCTGACACAAATTTAGGCCTAATAGTTGGTTGACAATCTCGCTTGGCTTCGGGGTGGTTCGAACCAGAATTCTCCAAGTGTCTATTAATTCTTCACGTCAACGTAATCAATTCCGCAATTTACCACCGTTTATAGAACTTGATTTTAAATTTTCATCGTAGAGGCAGTGTGACTTATACACTTTCAGCCCATAGCGAAACATTTCTAACAAACATTAAGACACACAGTATCAAGTCTCATTGTTTAGCTCTTATTTAGTTTCCAATGAAATGAAATCTAATCACATCAAGGGTCAAAATTTTCTATTGATAAGTTATAACTTAAGAAAAATGTTTTGATTTCAGTGGCTATCTTATTTGCGTCAGTGGACCATATTCATCCTCTAATCAAATCAAAGCCAAATTCAACATAATAATAATAATAATAATAATTACAATAACAATAATAATAATAATAGTTTTTTTAGCGCATGGTTTTTAGTGCCGGGAGTGTCCGAGGACATGTTCGGCTAGCCAGTTTTCTAGCTGCTTCGAGACGGACACCCGATGAGTGAGCTACAAGTACCGTTGGGAAGGAAAGTTGGAACGTAAGGACAAGGAGTTGGAAGGTAGCGGCTGTGGCCTATAGTTAGGGATTAACCCCGGCATTTGCCTGGAAGGATGATGGGAAACCACAGAAGACCATCTTCAAGGATGCCGGCGGGGGGATTCGAACCTCCTCGCCTCCCGGATGTGAGTGACTGCCAGTAGTCATGCCGTAACGACCATGGCTAACTCACCCGGTATAATAATAATAATACCAACATAATAATAATACCTAAGGGAATGGATAGAGCTTAATATCTCCAAGAAGGAACATATCAATCACAAATATGAGAATTGGAAACTGCGTACCAGTTAACCAAGCGCATCACACTCCCTCACTCACTCTCTCAGAAGGCTTCTATGGGACACGAAGATCCCGCGCCGATCTCACAAAATGCCTCCACTGAGCTCTGTTTTGGGAGAGTTCTTGTCAGTTGTCCACATTTAGATGTCTACAAAGTTTGGAGAATTCATTCTTCCAGGAACTTCGTGGTCTTCCTACTGGCCGTTTTCTTCTTGGTTCTTCTTTAAAGATCCTATCATCTTCCATCCTTAGTAAATAACCAGCCCATTGAAGTCTTCTCGAGTTAATGATGTTGAGTATTGGTGCTGTGATAATGAGTGTATGTCCTTATTTGATCTTTTTTTCCAGCTTTGAGATGGAGGGTCAAAAATGGTCCAAATATTTTCCCACACACTTTATTTTCGAAAACCTACAACTGGTGTTCTTCCTGATTTGTTAAACTCCATGATTCTGCACCATAAGTTAGAACTGGCCTAAAGATGGTATTGTATATTTTCAATTTTGTATTTCTCGTCAAAAATTTGGATCCCAATGAAAACTGCAGGGAGTAGTATACTTTGTTAGCAATTTGTATTCTACCTTTAATTTCCACTTCTCTATGATTCTTTTCATCAATCATGACTCCTAAGAATTTGAAATGTTCAACCTGCTTGAAACTATGCTTGCCAATAAGAAGAGGTAACCGATTCCCTAACAAGTCAATATCTCTCTTCATTACCATGTACTGAGTCTTAGGTATTTAATTCTAAGGCCTAATTTTGAAGCTATCTCTGCAAGGACATCTACAACAAAAAATCCATACCGCTAAATGACAAGCTTTGACATTACTGCACAGTAGCAGGATACCTTGCAATGCAAAAGAAAGGTCTTATGGAAAAATTCGAAGTCAAGGAAAATCTTGGGTCCAGTCAAGGGAAACGGTAAATACAGACGACGGCACAACCATGAACTCGACAATCACGTGGAAAAAATAACTGATGTTATGGGAGAGAAGAGGATCGTACTATAGCTTGCCACGGTGGGTGAGTGGTTATCGTGTCGGACTATCAACCCCAAGCTGGCCGTGTTAAGTGATTTTTAAAAGGCGACAAAAATCCCGGTACGCATATCATACGTTGTTGGCATGTTAAAGAATCCATTTGAATTCAGTAGGCCGTGTTCATAGTGGCTAAATTAATCTAGGGATTTTCCGCCAATACAAACAGTTCCTCCTTTCTCTACTAGAAATCGCTATAGTATCCAGTAGCTTAGATATCTAACATCCTTGACATTCATAGCGCTCCAAGGAGAGATATAAATTACATGCAAGCTGCCCCCTGGGCATCAATTAACAAAGCTTGCATGCGACACCCGAGGCCATACGATTAAAAAAATCTTATTATATGGTCACCTGACACGAATAAGCCCAATGAGATCTCGACCTAAATTCTGGGTAAGAAAACCAAAGGTGCCTGGTTTACGAAGGCACCTAAAGAAGTGGGATTGGTATGTGACGATACTTAGAAGCGAATCTCTTAAGATGAAACTCAAACAGCACCGGAGTTTCAAATAAAGCCCAACTTGCAACAGGCAAGACGTGGACGGTAGACAAGAAGTAACACCATCCAGAAATGAACTTTACTGGGCAAATGGTAAAGCTCGAGGAAGGAAGCTATTGGATTAATCAGGTATTTACAGTAGATGGTCAAAACCACAATAATAGTAATAATGATAAGTATGAAATATAATGATAATGATAATAATAATAACTACAGGGACTGTGCGAGAAAAGTTGCATATTTTTGTTTTTATTTACTGTTAAGCGGTCTCGACACGACACATTTCTCGCTGGGGCTATCGTCTTGTTTATTTATTCAAACGCACTTTATAAACAAATAAATATATTTCCGTTGACTTTTCAAGAAATGCTAGATTTTTCTTGTACTATTGAGATGATTTGAAAGATTTTGATACAAACCCCACCTTCTAACTCCAACTGGCTTAAGAGCTTGAGTTTTGTGAAATATACACCTTAGCGTATTTTACACACATATATGATGATAATACGATCTACTGTATTCTGAAGAAAGAAGTTATTATAGCGACGAAACACGCTGACTATTTAAACCAACGTTTTTGATTGAGAGTGAGAGCTGGGAATCGAACCCAGACCTTCGGAGTGACAGTCGCTACACCATTAGATGGTCACTTGAAATTATCATAGCCAAACCACATTTTTAAAACGTGATTTATTTTACTTGGTAATCTTTACCTTTCAAATTGAGGCATTCATTAAAACTGTCAAAAGTTCTTCTAATTAGAATGGTTTGAGGAAAATCATTCAGCCGTGAAACCATCCACCGCATAACAACTCATCTTGCCTCATAGCCGATGCCATGGGAAACATGATTAATAAGGGGAAGAAATGGTAAATTTACAAAAGCATATCTCCCAGATGATTGCTAAAAGTCAAGTAAGTATTACTTGTTACTATAACAGCCTGGATTTAGGTAGAGCAGCGGAGAGCTTACACTATTTGTTCTTTCATCCCAAGAGAAAGTAGTGAGGTGGAAATTTCAACGCCACATGACATTGTAGTGACAGCCCATGTCATGTCAGCACGAGCCCAGCTTTTCTGACCTGAATTATGCATAACATCAAAGTGTAGAGAACACTGTTGGAATACTGTATCCACTAACTTGCTCTGCCAGACTTTCAAATGATTTACAAAGGTTTATTCTTTGTACGCATATTTTGGAGGAAGTTTGCATATATTAACATAGGATACATAAAATAAAATCAGTTAAACGGTAATTAGGGATACTATTTCCAGGAAATGAGAACACTCTGCTACGCATCTTTGATTGAAAATTGGTCAATCGAAATGCGGGTGTAGCTTTCTTTGTGCAATCGCTGACATCGAAGATAAGCGTCTCCTGTAAGGTATAGTTGTCCGCAAAAGTACAGAGGGGAGGATATGACATGCAACATGGCGTTGCCGAGTTAAGTTCTACTTCGATTTCTATTTATGGCCACAGGATATGACTTGTTAGGTCTCTTGGCCTGGGACAGAGACTAATATCCGTCCCGTGAGCAAATTAGTCATAATGTATGCACTATATTTTATCCAGTGGTCATGTAGTTGTGTGAAATCCCTCCAAACGTGCAGGCTCTGTTACCCATGCGTGCTCGGTAGGGTGAATTCCTTAAGTTTATTTTATTCATACACTGATGTATATGGCGAATCGGCTGGCTGCGTGGCTCAGCGGTAACGTTCTCGCTTGCTGAGTCCAAGGTTGCAGGTTCGTATCCTGGCGCAGTCAGCTGGTATTGGAGGGTGCGCAAATGCGAGGAAGCCGTGTCAGTAGATTTACTGGCACGTTAAAGATCCCCTACGGGGAAAAATTCCGGCACCCCGGCGTCTCTAAAAGCCAGAGTAGTTAAAAGGGACGTAAAACCAATAACATTATTATTATTATATGGCGAATCATGTAACTTCCCTTATTTGATCCCACAATTGTGACGATGATCGGGCTGTTTATGGTCCTGGAAAAGACCGTGGGGTGGTATTGTACACGATCTCATCCAGGCCATGCAATCTGTTTAGAAAGAAGCATACGTATGGTCACCACCTGCCACCTGGTCCCAGACCGTACTGACAACATTCTGGAGAGCGTCGTTCAAATTTGGTGTGGGATCGGTCTAGGTCTCCACCATTAATCTCTCCTTCTCTATCCACGCGTTCTCGATGGGATACATGTCTACCCCACAAGGAGACCACTCAATAACCTTGATCTGAAATTGACTTGTGAACAATTTACTGAAATATTTCGGACGTATGACTCGCAGACAGGTCCCGCTGAAACTGTATAGCACCAGCAGGATGAAGTACTTGCATGAAAGATGCCTTAATACTCTCTAAAATGTGCACATATTGGCCGGTGGTGAGGGCATGTCCATGTAGACGTTGTTCATTTTTGTGCTACATTTCTATCCCAGGATAACTCCTCCAACACGTAACGGATACACGGTCCGAGTACCGACATTCGGCCATGTATGCTGGATTGTGTCAGATGCCGAAGGGGCTAAACACGCGTAACGGCCTTATTGTTTACCAAGTAAAATTTGCACACATCGGAAAATATGACACCCGGCCAATGACGTAGCACGTTGTCCTCGGCAAACGCAAACCTATATTCATGAGTGAACTTTTAATTCTTAGCCGATCGCTGGGGTTGTAACCTTGCCTTATTCAGGCGTCTCAACACCGTCCTTGAGCTACTGAGATGACGTGAGGCCTAGGGTAGCTGCACGGCGTTTATGAACAGGGTCGAATAGGTCTTAGCAGTGAAGCAATCATATTGAGTCCGGTTCGAACCTGAGCCAACACGTCGGCTTACGTCTCCAGTTTTTCGAAACCGTTTTATCCAAAGCGAATCCGTACTCTGTGGGTTGCTATAGCGTTATTCACCCTCTGTTGCAGTTAGATTTCCATGTTCAAAAAGAGAAACTACCCACTCATAGATGTGTGGTCCTTGGTGTGCCATAGTTGCCAGAAGAATGGCATGCCCGTGTGTTATAAGCGTGGTGTGGGCATCCTGCAATCTGATTGGTTTTTCCCGTTGCTACTGTTGCTGATGGAGTGAAGAACTTTTCAATCGGATTCAAACCAACCATCTGCCCACAGTAAACCTGGGACCATAGCTACTGGATTACGGTGCTTCACGAACAACAAAGTTTAACACCTAATGTTAGTCTACCTGCAACCTTTCACCTCGCTCGTATTTAAGGTCATTTGTGAGAAACGGACCAATCAGTTATTTACACACGTAGATACTCCAGGTCTAATGGCAACTTTTATATGAGTAATGTTTAATATTGCTCTGAGTATCGAACTTGAAATCACATTACTGTTTAATGAGACAATGCTCGTCACAATACAGTTGGTCTTCAGACTTTTCAGCCCGCTAACCGTACGTGTCATGTAGTAGTATGTAAGTTGTCCGAAACAGAAGTAATATATTTTTAGCCTATTTTCAATTTTGAAAAAATGGGCTTATGAGATCACCTTTTGTCCGTGTGTGTGTGTGTGCATGTGTGAGGTGTGTGTGTGTGTGTGTCCCCTAATAAATTCTAAACGGCTGGAGCGATTTCAATGAAACTCGGTAAGTTCATAGCACTATTCCGGGCGACCTCGACCGTGCCCTTCAAATTTTGTTACGTCTCACCAATCTAACATGGCGGCTGTGCAAAATATTTCACCAGCATTCAATATCTCCGAAACTATTACCGACATCACCCTGGAATTTATTACGTTGATAAAGGGAACTACTAGAAGTTCACCTATGTGACGTTTGAAAAACTGATAGCTACAAAACCAACATGGCGGCCACGCAAATTTGCGACTTTTAATAGACGTTTCTCGCGATTTTACAAACCAAACGCAATAAAACTTGGTACAGTATATGTTTATACATATTGTAATGCACCGACATCTAACTTGGTTCAATTGTTTACATAACCACAAAATGGCGGATGAGCTAAATATTTCACCAGCAATCTATATCTCTGAAACTATTACCTGTATCACTCTGAAATTTTGTACGGAGATAAAGGGCACTACTGGAAGTTCATCTATAAGACCTTCAAAAAGCCGTTAACTACAAAACGAACATGGCGGCCAAGCGAATTTGAAAATTTTAAATAGACCTTTCTCGCGATTTAATGTTCCAAACGCAATGAAGTCTGGTACAGGAAATGTTTATACACATTGTAATGCACTGGTATCTAATTTAGTTCAATTGTTTACATAACCTCAAGATGGCGGCTGTGCGAATTAAAAAATTAAGTTTTTATTTCTTGTGTCGTAATCAAGCAATCGAAGTGAAAGTTTGAATAATGAACCTACGCAATAATTTTCCTTTAATGGTACATTACTCTATGGCCTATACATTTAACAATCCAACATGGCGACCATCCGAAATATTCAGACGACTCTGAATATCTACGAATCTATTATAGCAATCAAACTGAATTTTTTAATGTTTATAGGGGCTATGAACTTAAGTTCACCTATAGGACTTTAAATAATCTGGTGATCACAAATCCAGCATGGCGGCGACACGAATTATAAATATTCACATGGACGTTTCTCGCAATTTAACCATCCGAGTGCAGTGAAACTTGGTACAGTAAATCCTTTTAAGAATGTTAATCCACTGGCATCTAATTTATATCAATTGTTTCCATAACCTCAAGATGGCAGCTGTGCGAAATTTTAAAATCTCCTTGTTACTTCTTGTGTCCTAATCATGCAATTGAAGTTTGAATGATACACGTACACAATAATCTTCAGGTAACATTACATAACTCTAGGACCTACATATATAAAATCCAACATGGCGACCATCCGAAATATTTAGTCGGTACTCAATATCTACGAATCTATTACAGCAATCAAACTGAAATTTTGTATGTTGATAGTGGCAGTTAATATAAGTAGGGTATATGAAAATAGGCTGTATAGTTCTTCACGGAACTACTTGTTTATAATAATAGTAACACATTAACTAATATCCTCAATCAAGATAGATGAAGTCTATTGTCTAAAGAATATTTATATGTACAGTAAAACTAGATTTAAATCGGTAGTCTATAGATCTGCTGTTGCTCAGTCGCATCTACGTAAGATTTCAGTGGTATATGATCTCTTGAAGTTAATTCAGGTGGACCACAAGAAAGCCCTTCAGCAACACTTCTTTGCACTCATGTCTTATAATGTTGCCAGATCTCAAGGAAGTCAAGAAAACTATTGATCTTTAAGCTCCCCATGTCAGTAAAAATGGACAATGTCTGGGTATTCCAAGGATATGCAAAGGCACGAGCACAATGCATCCTTTCCCCAAAATATATCATGTTTTTTAGGGGTTTTGAAATTTACGTCACAACTAATACAGGGGTTTATGGTCTTGAGTTATCTAACATCAACTGTAGCATAAATCATGATTTTATTCCTGACCCTTAAAATAATTCTGTCCATGTGAGAGAGCCCCCACCGAATACCATGCTGCTATGACCAATATTGGAATTGCCTGTCACTGAAGGAGTAGCCTTGATCGAGTGGTTCCACAGCCATGCAGCGAGTCTCATCAAACTGGGACAAAACGTCACCAGTGAGGAAGAAGGAGATTCATCATATAGACATTAAACTTTTTCACCATGACTCCTCTGTCATCATTGTAGCTTGGAGAGTCGACTAGATACAAGGAAGTAGCACAATGGGTAAATGTTAAACTAAAAATGACCATGGCTATATAAGGAAAATATATTTAAGCTCAAAGTTAACATTTTAAACGACTAGTAGTCTGCTATAATACTTCTCAAAAGGTAAAAATACTCAAACTGACATTCTCATGAATAGAAACACAGACCAGGTGATATCTAACCAGACACGTAGAATATGGAGAGCTTCATGTGTCTCACTTGTTGTTATTCTAAGCAAGCACCTTGAATTTAAATGTGATCCTTACGAGGGTTCAATCCACTAGGAGAATTATTCATACGGATGGTGGTCTAGTCTCGATGGTCTGCATTATTTCAGAACATCTGAGTATGGTAGCCCTGCGTGATAACGCGCAGGGTCGTGGGTGCAGATTACCTCCACAAGTTCAATCCCGATCGTCAACCAACCTTGATATGATTTACTGTGGTTTATCGTTCACAACTCCAGAAAAAATGCTGAGGCGATACCTTCTAATGGGCTTCCTTTGAACTCCTTAATCAATTTGATTAGTTTTCATTAGAGGTGGATGACCTCGATATTCTGCCCTGAAATAAACCTTCACAATATACAGGCCTACCTCATTGCTATTATTATCTTTAATTTCTCATGAATATGCTACAACAATATAACGTGTATAAAGCAACATTGTCTTCTGTATTATGGCAATCAGGTGTATCATTTTCAGTTCCTCCAGAGCTATTACTAACGCCACCGGAACAACTCCTGTGAAAGAGATCACCACTGGTAAATTTCTCACGCGTTTTAATCCCATTAGTTATTATTATAATTATTGATAGTATTTTTATAATTTTCTTAATCAGGGAACGGATTTAGATGACCTAATAAATTAATGAAATATGTACATATACATTTATTTATTTTTATTGAAATGTGGAATTATATATGGACTTATGATTACAGAAAAAAATCACCAATTTCAAAGAAGCTTAACAAAGTAGATTTATATGAAACATAATGTTGCACTTCCTATTTAAATATCAATATGATATTTGAAGAACAAACAATCGATTATTCTCTGTTACCAAAATAAGGGATTGCAAAATGTTCCTTTAAGTGCTGGAAAGTGAACCTTCTCCTATTGTCTCTAATGATAGATTTATATTGACAAACTGCGTTCAACATCAAAAGAGGTAACAGGGGCATATTTGAACTTTGGGGTTCAATTCATCGTCAACTTCACACTTAAATCTCCACCCAAAATTTCAGCAACCATTCCGATTCCTTCATATCCAGGATTCTTTGAAAGTGCAGTGTTCAATTTCATTTTTCCTACATTTGCAATTTTACCTGTACCACGATTAAGTTGTTCCACATTTTTCCCCACAATATCGAAACTGTCAGAAAGTGAGAGATGCGAGTTTTGAAGCCTTTTATGTGTTTTAGTGATCTCATCTCGTCCGTGCTCAGTCCTCCCTCTTTCTCCCACCTTAACGTATCAACTCTGGCGTGGACAGGCATAGTTATACATACAGTAAATCAACATTAGAATCGGTAGTCTATAGGTCTGCCGTTGCACAGGCGATATGTACCTAACACTTAGCTGCTCACCAGCTAACTTATTAATTATTTAAATATAGGTTTTTAATTTGTTTCTCCATCATTGACAGGACTGCCAATTTAATGGAATTTAATTTTTTTTTGCCATAATACGCATTGTATTGAATATAATGACTATGCATATGCAATATATGTGCTAAACTCAAAAATATGGAAACATATGGAAAACAAATACTCCATTTTTCAACTCCACACGTCATGATTCGTAAAGATAATATAATTATATATTGTTATGTTATTTGCTTTACGTCCCTTTTAACTACTGCGGCTTTTAGAGACGCCAAGGTGGCGGAATTTCACCCCAATGGGGATCTTTAACGTGCCAGTAAATCTACTGACATGGCTCACTCACATTTGCGGACCCTCAAATGCCAGCTGACTGAGCCAGGATTCGATCCTGTACCCTGGACACAGCAAGCGAGAACATTACCGCTGAGTCACGCAGCCAGCCAAAATATAATTAAGTTTAGATTCCATATTACAGTAGATACGTATTTACATATAAATCCTTTCCCTGATCGTCATCATTATCATCTTCGCCGTCATACGCATTTATAAGTGTGTGTTTCACAAAACTCATGGTCTTAAACCAGATGGAGCTACAAAGTGCGGTTTTTACCAATATCTTCCAAATCACCTCTTTTATACTGGAAAATTATTGCATTTCTTGAAAAGCAAACGTAAATATATGTATTTATCTAGAAAGTGCGTTTAAACAAATAAACAAGGCGATAGCCCCTGCCAGTACTGTGTAGCCACAAGCCCGTATGACAGTAATGCAGGACCGGACCCATCAACTCCTACACAGCCAGCTCGACCATCTACGTCAGCCACATCAAGAAAGCAACCATTAAAACAAATGAACAAATTAATTTTGACATTCACAGGACATAAACAGGAAACGTGCTCATTATAAATTACCTATTACTTACTGTTGTGTTAGGCAAAAGCACAAGACATTGATGTTGAAATGCGAGATTTCTCGCACGGATCATCTAGTAATAATATAAATGGCTTGGAATCTGTTTCTATTGAATCGACAATGCCAAATAATGCTTAGATTGTCATTGTGACGTGTTTCATGCCAGGATGTCACAAGGATTGTCAAATGCTACTGTTCAGTTCAGTATTGGAATCTAACCTGTACTTATGCAGGGACACCACGAGCAGGAATCAGCTTCAGAACTTTCCCTGCATTAAAAACCGACCACAGGGATTTAAAACTACCCCAGCAAGACCTGGTTAACCCTCAACCAGATCAAAAGATATCACCGAAAGTGCACGAACTCCCTAAATGGGAGAAACATTCCCCCCAGAATTGTAGCTGTGGAGCTCCCAAAATGTAGAGTGCAACAGTGTCCTTTGAGTGACTATCAGGATTGTCTATAATTACGGAGAGCGTAAATTTGTTGTTGTTAATTCGCATTAGGGCCTTGGGATAGCTTTGGTCATCAGCCCCGTGCACTTGGATGTGTGTTGAATTGAATTTGTCTGTTAATCTGTGTTCCTGTGATGAAAAAGGAAGCAAGCTTTTAGTTTTACGTGACCGTTAATCATGTGGTCATGAGCCACGGGACCTCTTGTTTACGTGAAATCTGAACCACAGGATATGGCTTTTCAATTCAAAAATCTCACATGGATTGACCGGGAATCGAACCACCTTGGTGAGAGACTAACAGCTTGGCTGCTACGCCAACACATCCCCTCTTTAATGACGGTAGCAGTGTGTGTAGCTATTATGATTGGGATCGGGGTTAGGGAAGGCACTGATCGATGGACTCAAGAAATACAGGGAGGATGTCAAGGCCAGTAAGAGAATAGAATCTATGATTGACACAAATCATAGATTGTTAATATGTAGTCCATAGAGGCTCAATTGAAATATAAAAACAAGATGTTCAGTAAAGAACATATAGCCTACTTTCTCCTAAATGCATGGGTATTGTTATAACTCTTTGTCCTTTTCAAGGAGTATGATTGAATGTTGGTTGTAGTAGCTTGTTGAAATACAACGTGCTGTAGGGATATTAAACATGAATATGAGGTGCCCTTTGTTAGTGCTACCTCTGTAAAAAAATTCATTCAATTCGGTTTCACCGTGCTTGAATTGATCTGGGGAATCGATTTTCACACATACATGGCCGCTATTTGCAAACTATTGGGCTGATGACCTTGTAGTCAGTCATAAGATGCTTTCCACAAAAAGGCATGTTGTTGCAAAATCTGGTAGAGATCAAATTATTAGGATGGTCGAAATTTGATTTAAGCTTTTAACATTTGGGTGGCCGTCATTCCCTTTCCGTCAAGATGGCGGCGATATAAAACATGACACTGAGGTGCCTTTTTATAGTGCTACCTCTGTACCAAATTTCGTTCAATTCGGTTTCACCGTGTTTGAATTGATAGGGGGAATCGATTTGCACACATACTTGGCCACCATCTGAAAACTATTGGGCTGATGATCTAGCAGTTTGGTCAGAATATGCTTCCCACATAAAGATTTGTTGTTGCAAAATTTGGTAGAGATTAGATTATTAGGTTGGTCGTAATTATATTTTAGCCTTTAACATTTGGGTGGCCGCGATTACGTTTCCGTCAAGATGGCGGTGATATAAAACATGACACTGAGGTGGCCTTTTCTAGTGCTACCTCTGTACCAAATTTCGTTCCATTCGGTTTCACCGTGTTCGAATTAATAGGGGGAATCGATTTTCACACAAAGATGGCCGCCAACCGCAAAATATTAGGCTAATGACCTATTAGTTTGGTCATAGGATGCTCCCTCCATAATGGTATGTTGATGCAAAATTTGGTAGAGATCGGATGATTAGGTTAATCGTAATTTGATTTAAGCTTTGAATATTTGTGTGGCCGCCATTACGTTTCCGTCAAGATGGCGGCGATATAAAACATGAAACTGAGGTGCCCTTTGCTAGTGCTACCTCTGTACCAAATTTCATTCCATTCGGTTTCACCGTGTTCAAATTAATAGGGGTAATCGATTTTGACACAAAGATGGCCGCCATCCGCAAACTATTAGGCTAAAGACCTACTAGATTTGTCAAAGGATGCTTCCTCCATAAAGGTATGTTGTTGCAAAATTTGGTAGAGATCGGATGATTAGTTTAGTCGTAATTTGATTTAAGCTTTGAACATTTGTGTGGCCGCCATTACGTTTCCGTCAAGATGGCGGTGATATAAGACATGACACGGAGGTGCCCTTTGCTAGTGCTACCTCTGTACCAAACTTCATTCCATTCGGTTTCACCGTGTTCGAATTAATAGGGGTAATCGATTTTGACACAAAGATGGCCGCCATCCACAAACTATTAGGCTAATGACCTATTAGATTTGTCAAAGGATGCTCCCTCCATAAAGGTATGTTGTTGCAAAATTTGGTAGAGATCGGATGATTAGGTTAGTCGTAATTTGATTTAAGCTTTGAACATTTGTGTGGCCGCCATTACGTTTCCGTCAAGATGGCGGCGATATAAAACATGACACTGGGGTGCCCTTTGCTAGTACTACCTCTGTACCAAATTTCGTTCCATTCGGTTTCACCGTGTTCGAATTAATAGGGGCAATCGATTTTCACACAAAGATGGCCGCCATCCGCAAACTATTAGGCTGATGACCTATTAGTTTGGTCAAAGGATGCTGCCCCCATAAAGGTATGTTGTTGCAAATTTGGTAGAGATCGGATGATTAGGTTAGTCGTAATTTGATTTAAGCTTTGAACATTTGTGTGGCCGCCATTACGTTTCCATCAAGATGGCGGCGATATAAAACATGACACTGAGGTGTCCTTTGCTAGTGCTACCTTTGTACCAAATTTCGTTCAATTTGCGCTCACCGTGTTCGAATTGATAGGGGGGGACATACATTCAGAGTACACACACTCGCACACACACACACACACACACACACAGACTCACACACACACATACACACACACAGACAAACACACTTTTTTTCGCCCTGTAGTGATCTCATAAGTCTACTTTCATTTTTTGCAAAAATCGAAAGTAGGCTAATAACAAGTAGTACCGTGAAGAACGAACTATCCTATTTTCATATAGCCTTTTTTTAAATCGATTTTGCCCTCCAGATTGGAGGAACCCACGGACTCAGCGACAGAACTCACCACTACCGCCTCTACGGGCAGTGTGCTAGAGCTGGAAACATCTGGTCGGAATGGATACAACTGAGGAAGTGTGATCAGCACCTCGCCCAGGCGGCCTCACCTGCAAAGCGAATAGGGACCTTATGGGGGATGGGAAGGGAGGGGAATGTTGGGATGGATAGGCAAGGAAGCAGGAAGGAGGCGGCCGTGGCCTTAAAGGAGGTACCATCCCGGCATTTGCCCGAAGACGAAGTGGGAAACCACGGAAAACCACTTCGAAGATGGCTGAGGTGGGAATCGAACCCCCTCTACTCACTTAGGCCACCCGAGGCTGAAAAGACCCCGTTCCAGTCCTCATACAACTTTTCAATTTTTTTTGTGGCAGAGCCAATCGAACCCAGGACTTCCGGGGTGGCAGCTAACCATGCTGACCGCTACGCTACGGAGGCGACTTCATATATCCTACATATGTGAATTGCCTCTATCAACAGTCAAAATGTCAGTTTGATTGCTGTAATAGATTCGTAGATATTGAGAACCGTCTAAATATTTAGGATGGTCACCATATTGGATTTTAATATATGTATACCATAGAGTTATGTAATATTACATAAAGATTATTTGCGTAGGTGTATTATTCAAACTTCAATTGCATGATTAGGACAAAAGAAATAAAAACGAGATTTAAAACTTTCGCACAGCCGCCATCTTCAGGTTATGAAAACAATTATGAATTAGATGTCAGTGGATTAATATTTGTGTAAGCATTTACCAGATGGTTAAATCGCGAGAAACGTCCATAAGTATGTAAATTTCGAGTCGCCGCCATGTTGGAAATGTGCCCACCAGTTTATTGAATGTCCCATAGTTAGTTAGTTAGTTAGTTAGTTAGTTATTGTTGTTTTAAGGGGCAGAACTACGAGGTCATCTGCCCCTCATTGAAAGTCCCATAGGTGAAATTATAATAATAGCCTTTATCAATTGTCCGGGCGGGGACACCAAGAGCCCGCCGATGAGCCTGCTTGGTGTCTAGGCGAAGCCCCACACAGGACACGGCACGAACCTAGATGAATTGCTGAGTTTTAATTCACCGGCCGTGAAAGCCAATATACCATCTTCTTGGAAGCCTTCATAGGGAGGTTATGGCTGCTTGAGCCTTTGGTTCTCGCAGTCAAGGAGTGCAGTTGCACTCTATATAAAGGGAGGTATCGCGCAGTTCGATACTCTTGTGGGGGTCCGGGCGGGGACACCAAGAGCCCGCCGATGAGCCTGCTTGGTGTCCTAGGCGAAGCCCCACACAGGACACGGCACGAACCTAGAAGAATTGCTGAGTTTTAATTCACCGGCCGTGAAAGCCAATATACCATCTTCTTGGAAGCCTTCATAGGGAGGTTATGGCTGCTTGAGCCTTTGGTTCTCGCAGTCAAGGAGTGCAGTTGCACTCTATATAAAGGGAGGTATCGCGCAGTTCGATACTCCTGTGGGGGTCCGGGCGGGGACACCAAGAGCCCGCCGATGAGCCTGCTTGGTGTCCTAGGCGAAGCCCCACACAGGACACGGCACGAACCTAGAAGAATTGCTGAGTTTTAATTCACCGGCCGTGAAAGCCAATATACCATCTTCTTGGAAGTCTTCATAGGGAGGTTATGGCTGCTTGAGCCTTTGGTTCTCGCAGTCAAGGAGTGCAGTTGCACTCTATATAAAGGGAGGTATCGCGCAGTTCGATACTCCTGTGGGGGTCCGGGCGGGGACACCAAGAGCCCGCCGATGAGCCTGCTTGGTGTCCTAGGCGAAGCCCCACACAGGACACGGCACGAACCTAGAAGAATTGCTGAGTTTTAATTCACCGGCCGTGAAAGCCAATATACCATCTTCTTGGAAGTCTTCATAGGGAGGTTATGGCTGCTTGAGCCTTTGGTTCTCGCAGTCAAGGAGTGCAGTTGCACTCTATATAAAGGGAGGTATCGCGCAGTTCGATACTCCTGTGGGGGTCCGGGCGGGGACACCAAGAGCCCGCCGATGAGCCTGCTTGGTGTCCTAGGCGAAGCCCCACACAGGACACGGCACGAACCTAGAAGAATTGCTGAGTTTTAATTCACCGGCCGTGAAAGCCAATATACCATCTTCTTGGAAGCCTTCATAGGGAGGTTATGGCTGCTTGAGCCTTTGGTTCTCGCAGTCAAGGAGTGCAGTTGCACTCTATATAAAGGGAGGTATCGCACAGTTCGATACTCCTGTGGGGGTCCGGGCGGGGACACCAAGAGCCCGCCGATGAGCCTGCTTGGTGTCCTAGGCGAAGCCCCACACAGGACACGGCACGAACCTAGAAGAATTGCTGAGTTTTAATACAAAATTTCAGTTTGATTTCTGTGATAGATTAGTAGATATTGAGATCCGTCAAAGAATTTCGGATGGTTGCCATATTGTATTATATATATATTGGCCATAGAGTCATACATTATTAGATGCCTATTATTGAGTAGGTGGGTAGGTTTTGGTCAGGGTTAAACACTACCCCCAAGGGAAGATGAAGAGAAAAGGAAAGGGAAGTGGGTTCCGAACTGAAGAACAAGTGTGGGTAGATTGGACGAGAGTCCAATACCAAACAAAATGAATTTGAGCAAGTGTTCAGTGACGAGTGTCACCGCGAAGCCCGCGAAGCACCTAAAGTGGGTATGGACCTGGACGCAGCTAACGGGAGATGCGGCTGGAGCTTGGGCTGTTTGCAAGCAAGCAACGATAGTACTTTCTCTTCCAAGCCTATATTTGACTACTATGGGGAAGGGTGGTAGTCTGGCAAGACAAAGAATGACAAATTTACTGTATATCCTTTGAATGGAGTCAGGTTTAATCGAAGGTTTTGAAAGGCGCAAATAATTTGAATTCGCCGTGATGTTTTTAGTTCTTGGAATTGTCGAATGTTTCAAGGAAGGGTAGCGATGAAGCAGTTATAGTGCTTTTGGGAACAATTTGATTGTTTTTGAAAATTTTTGGTTTAAAATTTTGGTAGGAACACCAATGGTTGCTTTCAAGAAAAGCCGACTAAAAGTTTAGACAAGAAGAAAAACTTAAATTTGGAAAACCAACCATAAGTTATAGAGAAAATCTCAACAAGCAGGAAGCTGGCGGAGCTAGCTATACTTGCCTTACTGGCTCGTTAGAATTAGCTAAAAAAGCTAAGAGCGACTTTGAAAAAGTTTTTGCGGAGAGTTTTCGTTCAAATGCACAAATAGTGGAACCTTTTTTTAATTTGATGCTTGATTTTCTTAACTGAAGCATGAGCTTTTGGGTAGAGTCAGGGGAAGTAGAATCCTGCCTAATCGTTATTTTATAGAAAATGATGAAGCAAAAGGATATAGTTTGATTTATTTAACAATGCGTAGAAATATGATAAATTTAACAAATATAAAAGATACAGTTTGATTTTTAAACCTTTGAGGTCTCAAACCTCTAAAATTGTTGAAGTTTGCACTAGGCAGTTAACAAAATTTGGTTTGGGACCTCTTGTAAGCAGCAAATCTCCATAAGAGTTTAAAATAGTGCTGAGATTAACAAATTTAGAGTTTAACATCAATTAGCGCAATTAAAACTTTAACAATAAATCAGGTACGATATATGTACTTTGAGAATTCTTATATGGAAGTTCTAAAAGTATGAACAAATAACAATTCAAAATTATAAAAAAGAGATAGAAAATAAGAAGTTTCTATAACTTCTTGTATTTTAACAGGGATCACAAGGAAAATGGGGCCAGTACCCTTTCGTGAAACCTAGAAAAAGAGAGTTAGAAAACTCACTTATGAGTAGAAAATAGAATTCCCCAATTGAAGAGGGAAAGAATTATAATGTGGACTTGCCACAGATAAGCAGAAGTTAATTCGTTAAATGTGAAACAAAGTTGGGAGGGCACTTGATAGCAAGCGAGGCCGCTTAGAAATTGACATAAGTTGTAGTTTAAACAGCTAGGTACATCAGTTGACTTAAATTTAAAGCTTAATTAGATAAAGTTAGTAAGGTGTTTAGGAAAAGGAAATAGGAACTTTAGGAGAAAGTTTATGGCCGTATTTATTGCTTTCGTTCGAACGCGACACGGATGGTTGTTGAATGGGCACTGTTTACACTGTAGTCCGTTGAAAAGTTCACTATGGCAACACGGAAAGTTTATAATACGAAAAGTTATTGTAATTGTGGAGATCACTAGTTGAATTTTAGTTTGAGAAAGTTTATTTCGTTGTGACGTTTATAGATTGTAGTTGAATGCAGCGGACAATTTCCAACGAAGGAAGACAAATTATGCTGATTAGAGGTATTTTCAGCATAAATTCCTCAGTGAGGAACAAGCGTTTCAATATTTAGATGGAAAGTACTTGATGGCATTACTTGCAAAAAGATAACTTGATGTAGAAAATTCTCGAGTTGTGAGAACAGTAGAATTGGGCGGAATATCCCGCGGAGGTGAAAGCTAAGTTTTTATAGACAGTGGGTTTAATAAGACTCCCACGGTGTGAGAACTCATTCCCAGATAATCAGTACAAGAAGTACTTTTTCATTTAGAAAGCTAGCTGAAGTAGCCACAAATAAATCAAGAAGATCTTTTGAAGGCAGATATTGCATCACATATAGCAATTTCACACTGTCTATAAAATTTGATTGGAAACATTTAGCTGTTAAAACCAATTAAAACATGGTGAAAACCATTAGAGATTTACTTAGCTCATTTCTGAAGAGTAGGCGATGTTCCTGGTGACGGTTGGTTTCAAAATCCAAACATGGCGTCTGATTTAAAAGATGTCTCTCGAGGAGAGAAGACAAGCTCGGGAAGAGCTTCGACTCTGCGTGTAAACGTTTGACACACAAGTGAGGACCGCTCAACGAAGCACAGAGGTACCAAGGGGGGAAGGGTTTGAGGGAAAAAACAAAGGAAGATACATATGAAATACCAACTTTAGAAATAAAACTAAAAGTAATCTTCAAGGAGTTGATAGTAGGCGTCAATAGCGAAGGCTGGTGGAAGGGTATGTTGTAGAAGTCCTCTTGAGCATGGAGATGTTAGCTGAAGATAGCGGCGACATCTTGTGACTGGATTGGGAAGGAAGTCCTCTTGAGCATAGAGATGTTGAGGAACTTCAGCAGTTAGCTGCTAGATGCCGCTAGGTTGATCATGGAAATTATATATATAACAAACTTTTAAACAGAGTGAACAAGGTGAGCAAATAAAAGAAAAGGTAAGAAATCACTGTTGGTGTTTGAGAGAGAAGGGAAGAAATAAGTTAAGCAAAGAGCAGTGAAGGCTAACTCCGTGTTACCGTGTATTCCAAAGGATACACCAAGCTGGGAGGGTAAAACACCAACAGAGAACATGAAACACAATGTTAAAGATTCAAAGGTAGGGGGGCAATTAAAGACAGGGGTCTTTTAATATGACAATTTTTGGTCAAGATCCTAGCCACCCTGACTCTCCCATCCCTTCCCGGGTAACACTCGGTCACTCTACCGGAGATCCAGACCAAGGGAGGGGAAGCTTCTTTAACAAGGACCAAATCCCCCACTTTAATGTCAGGATTAGAAAGAAGCCACTTCTGTCTCCGTTGCCAGGAAGTTAAGTATTCCAATTTGCACCTCTTCCAGAAAGAATTGCGAAGAGCTTCAACTTTACGCCAAACAATAGGCAGGTTAGAATCTCTCTAAGAGTTGGGAAGGGGAGGAGGGGAGGAAAGAGAAGTGCCTATAAGAAAGTGACCAGGTGTCAATGGAAGCGGATCATCAGGGTCAGTAGAAAGAGATGTCAAAGGACGAGAATTAACAACACCTTCAATCAAAATAGACAAAGAGTTAAATTCCTCATAAGTTAGGATGCGATTACCTAACACCTTTTTAGATGACGTTTGGTCAGCTTGACACAGGATTCACACCTGTCACCGTGATGAGGAGGTAAAAACCGCCATTTGAAACCCTTTGTGTAGGAAAAATTAGAAATCTGTTCCATGGCAGGGGAAGATGTAAGAGCTTTCTTCCACAAGGAAGCTGCGCCTTGAAAAGAGCGGCGTTATCGGAGAACATCTCAGAGGGAACGCCACGCCTAGCAGTGAAGCGAGAGACTGCTGACAAAAATTAAGAAGTAGAGGCATTTGTTACTAGTTCCAGATGAATCGCGCCGGTAACCATGCAAACGAAAAGAGAAACTTAGAATTTTCCGAACAATTTGCGTTTAGCTTCAGGGGAATTGCATTGATATTGAAATGGACCCACATAATCCACACCAGTTAAAGCAAAAGGATGTATAGGAGAAGAGCGGAAAGAGGGTAGATCGCTCATTAATTGAGTATTAACTTTAGGTTTCGCTTTGAAGCAAGGAATGAATTTGTGAATTACCGAGGAAACTTCATGAACTCCATTTATTATCCAGTACTTTTCCCTTAAAAAGCAAAGCAGTGTGCATGTGCCAACGTGCAGGTTGCGATAATGGAAGGCACGTATGATTAAGAAAGTTACGTGATGCTTAGAAGGCAAAATAGCAGGATGCTTTTTGTCTTCAGATAGTGAAGAATACGAAAGCCTACCACCTACCCTGAGTAACCCGTTGTCATCAAGGAAAGGGGCTAAAGCGCGAAGACGACTAGATTTAGGAAGATCTATGTTAGCTAAGAGCAAAGACAATTCAGAAGAAAAGGCCTCTTGCTGTGTTAGCTGCAAAACTTTAATTGTAGCGAGATTTAATTCGTGATCGGTTAGATGCGGTTTAGGAAGAACAGGTTGATCAACCACAAGATATTTCCATCTGAGTAGATAGGCAAAAATTCGAATCAGTTTATGAAAAGAAGAATTGCGTGCCAACAAGAGAAACGAAGCGTTGGAAACAAGACACGAAGCGGTAGATTTAGATACTTTAGCGTCAGGCAAGTTGGAGTTTGTGACTGGAGGTTTTGAAGGCCAACAAGAAGAATCTTCAATTAACCACGGAGGCCCATACCAGTACAACTGAGATGCTGCCAATTGAGAGGGTAAACAACCACGTGAGATGATGTCAGCGGGGTTGTCAGCGCTGGGCACATGTTTCCATTGACATCCAGAGGAAAGAGTTTGAATTCTAGAAACTCTGTTTGCAACAAAGGTTTGCCAGTGGGTGGGTTTTTTTTGCGATCCAAGAAAGAGTAATCATGGAATCGCTCCACAAATAGATTTGCAAAAATTCGACTTATAAGACTTTCTGCAGTTTTTTTTGGCAAGTTCAGCGGCCATGAGTGCAGCACACAGTTCAAGCCTAGGCAAGGTAATAGTTTTAAGAGGAGAAACTTTAGATTTAGCGCAAATAAGGTTAGAAAATGGGGATTCATTTAGTGAATTGCGATAAACCAAATATGCACAGCAACCGTAGGCTTTCTTGGAGCTGTCGGCAAACACATGAAGAAAGAAAGGTGTATTAGGAGGAGCATTAATTAAATTTCTCTGAATTTCAATAAGAGAAAGATCAAGTAAACTACATAGAAAG
This sequence comes from Meconema thalassinum, assembly GCA_946902985.2. Taxonomy (NCBI): domain Eukaryota; kingdom Metazoa; phylum Arthropoda; class Insecta; order Orthoptera; family Tettigoniidae; genus Meconema; species Meconema thalassinum. Next base: position 262,953,026 of record OX336390.1, on the reverse strand, counting down.
GAAAGCCATCTATTAAGAAAAGAAAGGGGAACAGTTTCGTCCCATTCACATTTGAGCGACCATAGCTCTTGCATGAAAAGTTTGGCTATAACAATAACCGGAGCAAGGAATTGAAGCGGATCAAAAATTTTTGCAATTTGGGAGATAATTTGCCTTTTTGTGTTCGGGAGCTCTTCGGAAAGCGAGATATTGTAGATGAGAGTATCAGTGCGAGTGCACCAGTGTACTCGAAGGGTTTTTATGGATTCAGAATCTCCGCAGATTTTGACGTAAGAGGAGTCTACATCTTCTATGGGAAACTGGACAAGAAACTCATAGGAGTTGGATTTCCACTTATGAAGTGGGAATCCTCCATTCTTTAACAATGCCTGAAGTTCTAGTGACACGAAAGAAGCTTCCTCGAGAGTTGGGAAGGACTGGAGATAATCGTCTACATAAAAAGATGTAGTTAGGGCTTCAGAAGCTTTAGAATCAAATAAATGACCATCTTGAGAGGCTAATATATGTAGGGATCGGATAGCAAGGAAAGCGGAAGGTTTTAAGCCATAAGTGACCGACTTAAAGCGAAATATTTTAATGGGCTTGCTGATTTCGTCGCGCCACAATATTCTTTGGAGATCTTGTTGTTCGGGCTGAATTAAAACCTGACGGTACATCTGTTTGATGTCCGCTATAACAGCTATGGGAAATAATCGAAAATTTAAGAGTATAGCAGATAAATCTGACTGAATAGCGGGACCAGAGTAAAGAGTATCGTTAAGACTGTTGCCATTAACGCCAGGTGATGACCCATTAAAAACGGCTCGGATTGTATCCTCTACAAGAGGGTTTGTCCACACGGGATGATGATTTAAGAAAACCGTTTCAATTGGGGGGTGCAATTCGTCATCAGATTTGCTGACAATTTCCATATGATCTAAGCTTTCGTATTCGTCCATGAAATCAGTGTACTGTTGTTTAACGAGGGGTTCTTTCTTGAATTTGCTCTCGATAGCAAAGAGAGCTTTTCGAGCTCTAGGTTGAGAATTGATAAGTTTGGGGGGATTGAGTAATCTTGGCATCTGAACAATGAACTGGCCTTCAGGAGAACGAGTGGTGGTGTTCATGAAAAGTTGCTCACAGAATTAGATTTCTGAAGAGGTTACGTTAGGAGAATCAACGCTTTCAAGCCTCCAGAACTGTTCCAAATCGGTATTAGCGAAATAACAATGCGATACGGGCTAGGAAGAATAATGAGGAAGTTGACCAGTGACAATCCAACCAAAATTAGTGTCTCTGGCGACCACGTTTGAAGATAGCTTACGAATTTGTTTATGAAGACAACTCCAGCAAACATTGGCACTAAAGAGTATGTCAATGGGGCCTTGTATATTGAACAGAGGATCAGCTAACCTTAAATGAGAAGGAATATTCAGACCTGAGATATCGACGGAGTGACTAGGAGTATCCTCTCCGATACTGTTGAGGATGTGGCAATTAAGTTTTAGAAAATTATTTCTGTGACAAGTGTCTCTTATGGTTAGTTTAGAAAACTGTAAAGCTTGTGATTTTAAGCTGTTGATACCTGATACATTAATAGAAGTAGGGTTTACAGGTAGGCCTAGTTTTTTGATTAATGAATTGGAAACGAAATCATGGGTTGCCACCGAATCAAGAAGACCGCGTGCACGGACCCAGTTGCCAAAATTATCCTGGACTTCGATTTGGACTGTGGACAATAGTATTTGGGCACTACGTAAGGACTTGTCATTTTGAATGTAAGATGAAACACTAGGATTGCTGGTATCATCACTTTTCTGTGAAGTGGATGCTGCTGATGACTTTGATTGGTCATGACGATGCAGTAAAGTGTGATGGGGTTTTTCACAATGAAAACAAAGTCTAGAAGTCTTACCATTAGAAGCAGAATGCTTGGGTGAAAGGCAGTTGAAGCAATGTTTATTCTGGGAAACTAATTTTCTTCTGTCGTCGACTGACAGTTCTTTAAAGGATTTACATAGATATAAGGCGTGGGAATCATTGCAACGTATGCACTTTAATGGTTCAATTAAACTCTTACGGGGTTCGGTTTGAGTGTTTACAGCGAGAGAACTAGCAATACGGCGTTCACTAGACCTAGTTGGGTAACCAGTGGCGTTTGACTTCAGTTTAGACTAGCTGGACCCGGGTTTTTGGTTAATAGACGCTGAGCGTTCGCTTTTAGATTTAAGAGACAATGATTCAAATTTAGAACTAGGGGATGAGGGTTCACTTTGGTTAGCTAAAGCAGTTAAGAGTTGGCATCTAGCATTTATGAAGGTGACTAAATGCTCGTAAGAGTAATCGTCGTCCTTGGAAAGTTCAATTTCCCAAGCTTTGAGGGTAGCAACATCGACTTTAGTAACCACTAAATGTATTAGGAAAGTGTCCCAGTGGTCAGTGGGTTGATCTAATTGGGACAAAGCTTTTACGTGAAGTTGTGTCGTATCAACAAGAGTACGCAAACTAGTAACGTCATTGTGCTGTGACGCAGGTAAATTGAATAGAGCCTTCATGTGGCGTTGAATACGTAACCGTAAATTACCGTATCTTTCTTTCAACAGGTTAAAGGCAATGGGGTAGTTTTCAGCACTTAATGGGAGTGCTTCAACCAACTACAGGGCTTGACCGCGGAGAATAGATCGCAAATAATGAAACTTGTAAATGATTTGAATGTCTTCATTGTCATGAACAAGGGAACAAAAAATTTCATAGAAAGAATCCCAAGTAGATTCGTCTCCAGAGAAGTGGGGCAAATTAACTCTTTCGCTGCTGCATTTCTGACATCACAAAACCCCTCACTGCGTAATTTAATGAAGATATTGAAAAAAGTTTTAATGTGGATTTTCATTTATTATAAGACATATCATAACACATGAAACAAAACATAAATATATATCGCCTTTGTGATCCATTCTGAGGTCCTTGGTTGGATGAAACATTAACCTACACGTGACCTTGTAGTTTTCTTTAGTGAGCATTTTCATTCATTTTGAATCATAGGATAACACATGAAACTCACAAAGTATATTTTTATCCTTGATATATATCCCGTGGTCCTAGGTTCAATGGAATCTAATACTGGCATGTGACCTTGAAGTTTACCTTGGTGTGATAACTTTCGAAGCAGGTAGTTGGACACATTGGGGATTGTTCTGGGCAATTCTTGCAATAAAATATTGTGTGTTTCCTCTTGCACAGCCCCTTTCCTTTCTTTGAACACCGTGCCGGCAATAGGGAACAAACAACAAAGTTGGGTTTGTGACTTTTGTCCTGTTGTTCCCCAATGAAGTGCCTCTCCGTGAGACGCGCGAGTGGTATCCCGTTAGAAGATCTTTGGCCGCGATTCGCACGTGGAGCGCTGTTGTACTTTTCTATAGAGCATCCAGCGTTTAGAAAAGACTGTGGAGCCTTATAGCGACAGTGTTGCTAACTCTAGGCAGAGGTAGCGCTGACGTCATACGTTATGTTCTCCCGCTTTGAGTACTGTTCTTTCATAAGTTAGAGAGACAACTCAACCCCAGCAGCTACCTGAAATAGAACACGCACAGGAAGGAGCAGTTTTGCAGGTGTTGACGGATTTGACCATTATTAAGGATACCGTACGCGAAGAGAACCAATAACGACATTCATTTCGTTGTGATATGACGCATTACTGATTGACAGATGTCGAGAGCACAACCCTTCCTTCCTTCTCGGATGTACTGTATGCTGACATGTTCACAACTTTTACGTCAACAAAACTGTTGATCAATTTTTGTTGTTGTTATTAGTTAGGCTATAATTTAGTTTCTTTCAATTTTATTCTTGTTGTTTTGTTTAGATTAATATTTGTAATATTGTAGTGAGTTAGCCATGCGGTTAGGGGCGCGCAGCTGTGAGTTTGCATTCGGGAGATAGTGGGTTTGAACCCAACTGTTGGCAGCCCTGATTCGATCGAACAGAAAATAAAACAGACACCTAACAATAACACCAATGACGGATAGTGCTTCAGAACTTACGTTGCCGGCGGAACTGAGCACGTGCTCTACTCCGGGTGAGCATGCAGCACTGGACGAGTCTCTTCTTTCCAGCGTGCTAACCTCGAAAATGTTTAAGGGACACTAGGGCTGAGTTTTTCAATTTCCACATTTATTATCAGAATAAGTTGAAATTTATACTGCATACATAGAATAGTAACACTAAGTCACATACCAAATTTGAAAACAATTGGATGAAATGTAATTGATTTTTTACTAATTATATTATTAAAATATACAGTGTGATCAAAATGCTCCATGCGCATTAGCAATTGTGTAAAACGCTTGATATTTTTATTACATATACATAAAATTATTCTAAATATTATAACATTGAGACATTTCAGGAATGTGACACATGTATGCTGTCAGATTAATTTATTCTTTATGTGCCATCATGTCTTATGCATTTTGATAAATTTTCATAGTTTTTTAATGTTTTGGTCTGTAATTTACAAAAAGGCTGGAGATATTGCAATGTTATCTTGCAACACATGTGTTTCTGAATATCCAGTGATTTTTTTAGTAAAATTGGTGAATACCTCATGCACATGGAGCATTTTGATTGCCTAAAAACAATGTTTGGAGATAAAAGCATTTTTATAAAATCGCATATTATATTAACCAGTTTGGCTCACCCAATGAAACTTTTGTGGGAAAAATGTGAAAAATACAATGTTTTGTTGTAGAGATAAAGAGCATGGAGACCTTTCGTTTGGGTTAACCTACGACTTTCTAGGATTTCTAGTTTTAAAAGTATAGCCTACTTTCTATGATTTGCCTTCCATCTTCTTTTTAGGCAGAGGAGATTTAAAAATGTCGCTGAGCGATTAAAATGGCGGTGCATGAAAATTGTTTTACTGAAATGATCCACAGGGGTCTATAAGATATATATATGGAAAAAACAAACAACAGTTATTTTGCCATTTTTGCCTAAAAACTCGGCCCTAGTGTCCCTTAAATCACTAAGACGTAATATAAACGTTATTTGTATGCAATAACAAAGGTAATCAATTGGCAGATTATTATAGGATGCTATTATGACGAAAAATATGTGTTCAGAATTCCTTCACGATAAAAGGTGAGGTAACAAAACCAGTGTAGGGGGGTGGGGGTCCGTTAAAAGTAAAAGCCCATAAGACCCACAGTCTTTTCTAAACGCTGGATGCTCTATAGAAGTCCTGTTATTACATCATCTCTGAAGTCATGAGCCCTTGTTTTCTTGTTATGGACCTTATTGTACACTATTCTTCCATTGACTAGGGCTGTTTCTATGATGAAATACCATACCATAAGACCTGATACCACTTGATTTTCTTGTGCTCATATGCGTAATTCGTAGCTGATCGAAGTTGACAACACCATTCATTTCATGATTATAATTCACAACTAATTGAGGTTTATCACGGGTAACAAAACCGGTTGGACCCCTCTTTGATCTCTTCCTAACCTTCACAACCTCAGACGAGTGTACGGTCGTGAGCATATTTACCCGGCCGGTATCTTGCCACGAACATGCAAGCATTTCTTTAGTTGGATGATGCCAGAACTCTTCATCTTCAGACCTTTCATCTCTTGAGGAAGGCCTTTACGGTTACACTTCACTGTTCCGCATGCACCCACACTATTCTCAGAAAGATGAGTGAAAAGTGTAGGGCTTGAAAAAAAAATGTCCACGTATATAATTCTGCTGGTATTTTCAAAGTCTTGTGACTAGCGCCTTACAACTTTCTCCCCTCATGTGTACCCTGGATCGGTCTCATTACTGTTCTTTCCCACGTAAGTCTGAAATCTGCACAGGAAACCACTTTTACTATCGTACAGTGACCATAACTTTATGCCCCATTTTGTCGATGGTTTTGAAGGCACATACTGCTTACACCACAACCTTCTTGTGAACTTCAGCATAGACTCATCGACAGATAAGCATTTTCCTGGTGAAACATTCTGTAGGTACGTATTTTCTACCATAGAAATTGCAGGCCTGACCTTGAATAACGGTTCATAACCAGGTGAACCCCTAGGAATCTAACATTCATTATTATTGAAATGTAGGAAGCTAATAGGAGCCAGTAGTTATCTCGTGACATTACATCACTAAAATGAGGCGTAGCAGTGAGCCAATGCTTATCCGAAAAATAAGACTGTAATACTGATTTACGGCACAATCCCACCCCAATGTCAAGAGCTACCATTGCTTAAATATCTTCCATTGTACATCCAGTCCACTTACGATACCTAGAACGTGGTGGAAAGTCACACGTTTTATCTAAACACTGTTCAGCATATCTATTAGTTTCATTTGCTGTATGTTCAAACACTGCCACCGGCATGAATTGAAGAAATGATTTGTAAGGGTCCTGAAAGTTTGAATCATCACTTTTCACTTTCAATTCGAAATCAGCACCGTCACATAAATTCAATATTTTTTTTCTTTCGTCATTACTGATATCACGCCAGTCAAGTACTTGACGATCGTCATTGCTACTATTTACTAACGAACTATCACTCGAATCATCTCCACTGTCATCACTACTCTCATTGTCTCCGTCTATCGACACATCAGAATCTGCTACTAACATCCGGTAGATTTCATCACTGTCATTGCTTATATTACGCGCGCTCATGGCTTCTCACTAGTGTGGTAGGTCACTGAGGGCCAGTGAGCAGAGAGGAATGTTGCCGGGTGGGAGACAACAATGGAAATACTGTAATGCTCACGACTTTGCTTTCAACAATTCCCAGTACACGCTCAAGACATGCATATTCATGTACGCATTATTAAAGAGCCACTTTGTTGACAAGGATCGTGTAGGAAGCAGCGGGAAAGTGCCAAGTCGACAAAAGTCAATTGCCGCAGCGAACACAGTATCGATGTAAATCGACAAAAGTCGATTGCCGCAGCAAAAGAATTATCTTAGGTAGAATTGGTTTGGGCTTGTGAGTACCCTCACGAAAAGAGGTTTGTTGTTCGTGAAGGGAACCAACAACAGAACCGTCCTTTTTCTGTTCTTCTTCGAGTTGGCAAATTATTTTAAAACCAGAACCTATGCCTTCGTAATATTGGTTTTCTACTTCTACTCGATCATCAGGTTGATTGAGCATACAAGTTTCGATTTCAGTTTGGATGTTGCAATAATTTTCATAAGAACGTTCATAATCCTTTACGTGATGTTTTAACAAATCTAGGTGAGCATGTGAAGGATCTAGCTCTTTGATGTATTTACTGAATCTGGTTATTTGCCCTTTATAAGAAGCTCGTTTGGAAGTAAGTTTTTCATCCCTACCATCCTTGTCCTTTTCTGTAGGAGCCATGGCGAAATAGGTAAATTAAAGTATAACTTACGGAACTGTGGAACCTTGGAAATGCTGTCAGACTGGCAGCAGCAAACAAATTGAAAGAAAGGGACACACCAAAGGAGACAGGAGCGGCCTCTTTCCCCCTCACAAGCTTTGCACGGTGAAGATATAGCTGAAAAAATCAAAGTAGATATTAATGATTTGCAAAATATTGACAAATGGACTCTCCCGGGTTTCGGCACGAAAGTTTGGGTAGGTTTTGACCAGGGTTAAACACTACCCTCAAGGGAAGATGAAGAGAAAAGGAAAGGGAAGTGGGTTTTCGACTGAAGAACAAGTGTGGGTAAATAGGACGAGAGTCCAACACCAAACAAAATGAATTTGAGCAAGTGTTCAGTGACGAGTGTCACCGCGAAGCCCGCGAAGCACCTAAAGTGGGTATGGACCTGGACGCAGCTAACGGGAGATGCGGCTGGAGCTTGGGCTGTTTGCAAGCAAGCAACGATAGTACTTTCTCTTCCAAGCCTATATTTGACTACTATGGGGAAGGGTGGTAGTCTGGCAAGACAAAGAATGACAAATTTACTGTATTTCCTTTGAATGGAGTCAGGTTTATTCAAAGGTTTTGAAAGGCGCAAATAATTTGAATTCGCCGTGATGTTTTTAGTTCTTGGAATTGTAGAATTTCCAAGGAGCGATCGAATGTTTCAAGGAAGGGTAGCGATGAAGCAGTTATAGTGCTTTTGGGAACAATTTGATTGTTTTAGAAAATTTTTGGTTTTAAATTTTGGTAAGAACACCAATGGTTGCATTCAAGAAAAGCTAAGCTTTTACACAGCAAAGCACCGACTAAAAGTTTAGACAAGAAGAAAAACTTAAATTTGGAAAACCAACCATAAGTTATAGAGAAAATCTCAACAAGCAGGAAGCTGGCGGAGCTAGCTATACTTGCATTACTGGCTCGTTAGAATTAGCTAAAACAAAGCTAAGAGCGACTTTGAAAAAGTTTTTGCGGAGAGTTTTCGTTCAAATGCACAAATAGTGGAACCAATTTTAATTTGATGCTTGATTTTCTTAACTCGAGCATGAACTTTAGGGTAGTCAGGGGAAGTACGATCCTGCCTAATCGTTATTTTATAGAAAATAATGAAGCAAAAGGATATAGTTTGATTTATTTAACAATGCGTAGAAATATGTTAAATTTAACAAATATAAAAGATACAATTTGATTTTTAAACCTTTGAGGTCTCAGACCTCTAAAATTGTTGAAGTTTGCACTAGGCAGTTAACAAAATTTGGTTTGGAACCTCTTGTAAGCACCAAATCCCCATAAGAGTTTAAAATAGTGCTGAGATTAACAAATTTAGAGTTTAACAACAATTAGCGCAATTGAAACTTTAACAATAAATCAGGTATGATATATGTACTTTGAGAATTCTTATATGGAAGTTCTAAAAGTATGAACAAATAACAATTCGAAATTATAACAAAGAGAGAGAAAATAAGAAGATGTTTCTATAACTTCTTGTATTTTAACAGGGATCACGAAGAAAATGGGGCCAGTAACCTTTAGTGAAACCTGGAAAAAGAGAGTTAGAATACTCACTTATGAGTAGAAAATAGAATTCCCCAATTGAAGAGGGAAAGAATTATAATGTGGACTTGCCACAGATAAGCAGAAGTTAATTCGTTAAATGTGAAACAAAGTTGGGAGGGCACTTGATAGCAAGCGAGGCCTCGTAGAAATTGACATAAGTTGTAGTTTAAACAGCTAGGTACATCAGTTGACTTAAATTTAAAGCTTAATTAGATAAAGTTAGTAAGGTGTTTAGGAAAAGGAAATAGGAACTTTAGGAGAAAGTTTATGGCCTTATTTATTGCTTTCGTTCGAACGCGACACAGATGGTTGTTGAATGGGCACTGTTATGCACTGTAGTCCGTTGAAAAGTTTACTATTGCAACTCGGAAATTTATAAGACGAAAAGTTATTGTAATTGGGGATCACTAGTTGAATTTTAGTTTGAGAAAGTTAATTGCGTTGTGATGTTTATAGATTGTAGTGGAATGCAGCAGACAATTTCCAACGAAGGAAGACAAACTATGCTGATTAGAGGTATTTTCAGCATAAATTCCTCAGTGAGGGACAAGCGTTTCCATATTTAGGTGGAAAGTACTTGATGGCATTACTTGCAAAAAGATAACTTGATGTAGAAAATTCTCGAGTTGTGAGAACAGTAGAATTGGGCAGAATATCCCGCGGAGGTGAAAGCTAAGTTTTTATAGACAGTGGGTTTAATAAGACTCCCACGGTGTGAGAACTCATTCCCAGATAATCAGTACAAGAAGTACTTTTTCATTTAGAAAGCTAGCTGAAGTAGCCACAAATAAATCAAGAAGATCTTTTGAAGGCAGATATTGCATCACATATAGCAATTTCACACTGTCTATAAAATCAGATTGAAAACATTTAGCTGTTAAAACCAATTAAAACATGGTGAAAACCATTAGAGATTTACTTAGCTCATTTCTGAAGAGTAGGCGATGTTCCTGGTGACGGTTGGTTTCAAAATCCAAACATGGCGTCTGATTTAAAAGATGTCTCTCGAGGAGAGAAGACAAGCTCGGGAAGAGCTTCGACTCTACGTGTAAACGTTTGACACACAAGTGAGGACCGCTCAACGAAGCACAGAGGTACCAAGGAGGGAAGGGGGTGGGGGACAAACAAAGGAACATACATATGAAATACCAACTTGAGAAATAAAACTAAAAGTAATCTTCAAGGAGTTGATAGTAGGCGTCAATGGCGAAGGCTGGTGGAAGGGTATGTTGTAGAAGTCCTCTTGAGCATGGAGATGTTAGCTGGAGATAGCGGCGACATCTTGTGGCTGGATTGGGAAGGAAGTCCTCTTGAGCATAGAGATGTTGAGGAACTTCAGCAGTTAGCTGCTAGATGCCGCTAGGTTGATCATGGAAATTATATCTATAACAAACTTTTAAACAGAGTGAACAAGGTGCGCAAATAAAAGAAAAGGTAAGAAATCACTGTTGGTGTTTGAGAAAATAGGGAAGAAATATGTTAAGCAAAGAGCAGCGAAGGCTAACTCTGTGTTACCATGTATTCCAAAGAATACACCATTAATCGAACTTGGACTTCGATCACATGATTAGGACACATGAAATAAAAACTTAATTTTGAAATTTCGCACAGCCGCCATCTTGAGGTTATGTAAGCAATTGAATTAAATTAGATTTCATTGCATTACAATGCGTATACACATTTGCTGTACCATGTTTCTCTGCGCTTTGATGGTTAAATCGCGGCAAATGTCTATTTAAATGTTTCAACTTCGCTTAGCCGCCATGTTCGTTTTGTACTTAACAGGTTTTTGGAGAACTTCTAGTAGTGCCCTTTATTACCGTACAAAGTTTCATGGTGATATCGGTAATAGTTTCGGAGATATAGAATGCTGGTGAAATATTTTGCACAGCTGCCATGTTGGATTGGTGAAACGTAATAAAATTTGAAGGGCACGGTCGGGGTCAGACGAAATAGTACTATGAGCTTACCGAGTTACATTGGAATCGCTCCAGCCGATTAGATTTTATTAGGGGGACACACACGTACTCACACACACACACACACACAAACATGGACAAAGGGTGATCTCATAAGCCTATTTCTTCATAAATGAAAATAGGCTAATAAAAATTACGATGCAGTAGTCGCATATGATGTGTAACATCTGACATAGAAGAATCCTCACGTGAAATTGTTGATACACCTGTATTTTTTATACTATTATTGGCACAAATATTAATCTATTGTAAAAGGGAGTGTTTTACAGATATTGTAGTTTATAATACGGAACTCATTTTAGTAGATGATTTGTAGCTTCCACCAGCACTAGCCTAAATAAAGAATACGATATGGATCAACTAGATTAATAGACGCGACACCGCGCATAACCTTAAATTCCTTATAAGCAGGTCATCCTGATTCACAGACCAAAACGTAATTTCATATGAATTCTGTTAAAATGAGTCATATTGATATGATAAATATCGTTTAAAATGATAATCTGGTAGCAAAAATATCTATCCCGGCCGGGATTCGAACTCGAGATCTCTAGATTAACAGTCATAGGCGCTAACCCTACGGCTATTTCGAGTACGCAAATATTGTGCACAAGATGGTGACTTATTTCCACGTTCCAATAATACTGCATTACGGAATTAAGTTTTATTTATATTTTGCTTGTTTCGATAATGTTCCTGCGTGAAATTGAGTTTAAAATGCCTTATGAATAGGCCCTCTTATGAGTAAAGAGAATGTATTCAGCAATAGTTCATGAAGGCTTGCTCAATTCTCGTATAACCACAACGATTATATTATATTGATGACTGCATTACCGTTATGTGGGTTAATAATTGAATAGCCATTGTGCAGAAACATAATACCGGCAATGCCGACTACTTACAATGTTTGATTTTAAGGCATTTTAACATTTAAATACTGATACGAAGACTTCGAACATGTACCATGTGCTTTGTTTCAATCACTTGACACCAGAGTTCGCATGAGCGTTTACCGTTCAGTATGTCATATACATTCCACATGGCCGAGAGTACGTCATGGTATCAATTTCCGACACCACGCGCTCATTGTTTCTCTTACCACTGCCAGCTGGATCGATCGATCTAGTTGGCAGTGCGTCTTACACTTCCGTTCGATCGAACGAAAGTGTGCCAGCTGGTGCCACCTCGATCGTTCCGATCCACTTCCGTCCCATTTTTCAAAATCACTCCCACAAAAATATCCAGCAACCGAGTGGAAAGATGTCACACATCAATAATAATATGAGATGAGGCACTGTTTAGGAAACGTTCCTTGTGTACTGAATTTTATATACTGTATAGGCACTTAATGAGCCTCCGTGGCTTAGGCGGCAGCACGCCGGCCTCTCACCGCTGAGTCCGTGGTGCAAATCCCGGTCACTCCATGTGAGATCTGTGCTGGACAGAACGGAGGCAGACAGGTTTTTCTCCGGGTACTCCGGTTTTACCTGTCAAAATTTCATTCCAGCAACACTCTCCACTATCATTTCATTTCATCTATCATTCATTTAATCATTGCCCCAGAGGAGTGCGTCAGGCCTCGGCAGCCGGCACAGTTCATATCCTCGCCGCTAGATAGGGGCTTCATTCATTCCATTCCTGACCCGGTCGGAGACTGGAAGCAGGCTGTGGATTTTTTTCATAGGCACTTAATATCTGGTTGTTATTGCTTGTCATTCTTACCTTAGTCAAATTTGGTCTAACGTCAGAACCCAGGGTAGTTTGGGTTGATCCTACGTGGGACCAGGCCACAGATTTGCATTATTTAAAATATTCAGGAGAGATTGCCATCTACTGTAAATATTAACCAGTTGGAAACACTAATTTTTTTCTACACGTATTTCAATTTCACTTCAACCTAGTGTTGCTTCAATCTACTTGAAAATATTATACCCTCGCATACAGGAATATTCTTGTCAAATATGGTTTACGATGAAGTGGAATGTAGCAGCTTAATATTCATTTTAGCCATATTTAAGCTTCACGGACGGATATTTTGAGAAGAAAAGAAAAGATGATATAAATTTGGTCCCATATTAAAGAAAATCAATTACAACAGCGGCAACTCGGAATTCTGACGAACAAACGGCCTTGATTTTTATTAACCTTTATAGTTTTGTTTAGCCTCTTGAAATGCATATTCTCAGAGGCACTATGCTAAGTGTCTGCCTCGTTGCGCAGTGGCTAGTATTCTTGGCTGGCAACGCGAAGACCCGGGCTCGATTCAAGGCTCTGCCAAGAAATTTAATTCTAGTCTGAGGGCTGGAATGAGGTACACGCAGCCTCGTGAGTCAAAGCTGAGAAGAGGCGGCGTTGATTCCTACCTCAGGCATCCTGGAAGTGGTATTCAGTGGTTTCCCACTTCTACTCCAGGCAAATACTGGAATGGTACCTAACTTAAGGCTACGGCCTCTTCCCTCCCAGAATATCCTACCTCAATTACAAATACACACTAGTACATACATCACAGAGACACAGGTTATCCGACAAATTCTACACATAACCAAGTACACGAGGATACATGACCATGATGTCGCAAAGTCATTAAGGAATCAACAACAACAACTAACTATTCTAAGTGAGTTTAAATAATTTGCACATAAATCTGAAACAGACTAATTCCTTCGTTGAGGCTTACACAGATATTTATTGTATGAATTGATATTTTTGGCCTGCTCTACATTCTGCTCAAACCTTACTGTAGGATCACACACACGTAAATGCACACGGGTAACTAACGCACATTTTTCTTCTCTGGAATCACTGTTCCCCGCAGACGAGAACTTCATATCCAACTGTCCGGTGAGACATTGTCCAGAAAAAATAGGGTGATGATCGGTTCATTAGCGAGCGTGCACACCAGCTCAACTGAGGGACAGTACCGTTTGTTAGATTACAGGCGTGCATGGGACAGGAGAGTCCAAGAGAGAGTAATCCATCATGAGCATTCTGCATTAAATATGGTGGATATTAGATAAATCGCTCTACCGATCAGATTATCTCAGCCAGGTACTTAGAATTCGAGTGAATTCAAATCCCATCGTCGACCACTGGGTAGATTAATAGCTTGGGAAAAACCTAACCCCCAAGGGAAGATGATGAAGAAAAAGAAGTTGGTTTCGGACTGGAGCAAAAGGATAGAGAAATAGGACGAGAGTCCAAAAGAAGATATAATTTTAACTTTAAGTATACTCAAAGGCAGCTGCCACTGCAAATCCGCTTTCCGATACCTAAAGTGGGTAGGGACCTGGGCGAAGCTAACAGGAAACGCAGCTGGAACTTGGGCAGTTCGCAAGAAAGCTGCTATAGCGTATTCCCTCTCAAGCATAAATATACCTACTATGGGGAAGGGTGGTGGTCTGGCAAGACAAAGAGTAACGGATTTTATGTGTATCTGTTCAAAGAAGTTTGTTTCTAAACAAGTATTTTGAAGAGTACAAATAATTTGAATAAGCCTTGATATTTTAGGTCTTGAAATTGTAGAATTTCTAAAGAGCGACCGAATGATTACAAGAAGGATAGGAATAAAGCAATTATACCCTTGGGAATAATTTTGGTAAGTGTACCAATAGTTGCATTTAGAAATGACTAAGCTTTTACCCAGCAAGGTGCCGACTAAAAGTTTAGACAATGAGAAACACTTAAATTTTGAAAAACCAACCATAAGTGGTAGAGAGAATCTCCACAAGCAGGAAGCTGGCGTAGCGAGCTATGCTTGCCTTACTGGCCAGTTAGAATTAGCTATTAAAGCTAAGAGAGACTTTACTAAGTTGACAACTAAGAGTTCTTGCTCAAATGCAACAAGTGGTGAAAACCTTATCAATGGATTTATTTTTATTAAAGAGGGCATAAACCTAGGAAGAGTCAAGGAAGACAGGATCTTGCCTAACCATTATGTTAGAGAAATTATAAAGCAAAGAACAAATCTTAATTTATTTAACAATGTCAAAGGAAGTGGTTTATGTAACAAATATTTAATTTTGATTTTTATAAACAACTAGCAGAAGTACCCATTCTTCGAACGGTCTTCGGTATTAATAACCATATGTTACCAATTGATCTACTGTTGCAATGTTTAGGGGCATGGAACCTGTTTGTTCGCAAAGAAAAATGATTAGGCCTAGCTAAAATGTGCTCTCAAACTAAATTTACCTAACGTGTTCTTCCTGGCGTGAAAATAAAATTGAAAACCTCGTCGACGAATCGCAATACACGTCACATATGAACTGACCCTAACCGTTGTGTTAAGTGCCCAACTACTGGAAGACCCCTTTTATAAATTATAAAGGCTTGTGGTGCATGCAAATTCAGTTTTCTTTAGCCTCCAATGGCCCAAATTCCTAAAAAGAGTCTACTATTTCCAAATTAAGCCGGCTTTACTTCCCCTCCAAAGGAAGGCATACGCAGGGATTCTTATCGCTGTTAAAAAATCGACGACTTCAGCCGGGATTGAATCTGCGATGTTGGATGTGGTACCGAAGGTCTATTATATCCCTTCTCTATTATATTATATATAGCTGAAGTACCCGTGCTTCGCTACGCGTCATAAATAAATTAAAATGTGAAGGTGACAGTTAAAATAGGGGATAGGCGAGGTGCTGCGCAGAGGGAGATTAAGGATGGAACATTTTGTCCAACTACAACGCTCGGCGTTGACCGTGTTTTATAGCACAAATTTAGATTTTACTCGCTAACCGTTGGAGATACTTTTCGGATAGAAAATGTAATTTTAAACCTCGTATATGCCATCAAAAGTTTGCTATTTCTTAGCGTTCTCTTTTTATTTCAAATGGAAATATGAGTTTGAAACCAAAGGGTGAAGTGACGTCACTAAAATGGTCGCCATCTTTAAATAGTGCAAAGTATTGTAATCAAAAGTAACCTATATGTTAACCAGGTAAATCAGCTACTTCCATGTAAAATTCACGTATATCGGACCAGTGGTACTTGCCAGATTGAGTAATACACAGACACACACCATCTCATTTTTAGCCTTGCTTCGCTCGCGTCATTACTTACATGGGTAGGAGCGATCATCCTTTCAAAGTTAAGGGCCGACCACAGCGAACAAATTATGGTAAATATTCTTTTGTAAACCGTGCCATTGATAACTGGAACTCTCTACCTGCCGCAGTCTTAGAGCCTTTTCCCAAACATATAGGTGTGTTTAAGAAAAGACTGACTATTTGTGTAAATACTCCAGTTTAATTGTTGTATAATTGTTATTGAATTGTTATGTGTAATTATTTATTTGATATGTATATACAATTTGCCTCCGGGGGCCACACCCTCCATTGCAAATAAATGAATGAATGAACGAATGAGTGTCATATTGTTATATAATGAAATGCAGTTTTAACCCCGTTAACACCCCTTTAGAACCTGAATATCCAAAAATCCCTCCTTAGTATACGTTTTCGACACACAACGAACATATCCCCAAAATGTAATTCTTCTAACTTTAATAGTTTTTGTTGGTCGATGAGAGTGAACATCCAAAAATCATTCCTTAGTGGACGCTTTTCTTCCAAAATTTCACCCCTCCCCATAGGCCCCTTAAATTGCATTTATGAAAAAACGGTCGAACACCTATTTATTTTATTTATTTATTTATTTATTTATTTATTTTTAAGCTGACTGATTTCCGAGGAGTTTCAAACTCCTCGCCTATGTATTTTAAGAGATACACGCTCCGTTAGGAATCTTTCAACCCCCCACTTTTCATTCCTTTAACCTCATAACATACACTACATGGAAAAACCATTAGACATGTGTCAGCTTATTTGTAATGATTAGTATATATGCCAAGTATCACATCCCCAAATGAAACCACTCGTCAGATATTGTTATTCAATGAAATGCACGTTTACCCCCTTAACTCCTCTTTAGAACCTGAATATCCAAAACTCTTTCCTTAGTGGACGTTTTCGACATACAATGAACATATCCCCAACATTTCATGTTTCTAATTTTAATAATTTTGGCTGGGCGATGATGAGTGAGTGAGTCAGTCAGGACATTTTTTCATTTATTTTTGATAATTTCACCCCTCCCCATGAACCCCTTAAATTGGATTTATGAAACAAACTGTCGAACGCCTATTTACTTATTTAAAGCTGTAAAGCTGTTTTCCCCCTGAGTTTGATGAGTGACTAAGTGAGTCAATCATTTAGGACACTTTCTTTCCTGTTTTCCCCCCCAGAATTTCTCCCCTCTCCAAGGGCTCCTGAAATTGGATTTATGAAAAAAAAACGGTCGATCACCTATTTACTTGTATTTTAAGCTGTTTTTCCCGACGAATTTAAATTTTTTCGCCTATGTCGTTTCAGAGATACACGCTCCGTTAAGAATCCCTCAACCCCCAATTTTCACCCGTTTCGCCTCATAATATACATCACATCGACAAACCCTTAGACATATGTCTGATTATTTTTAATGATTAGTTTCTATACCGAATATCACATCCCCAAAGAAACAAATCATGTGATATCGTTATTCAATGAAATGCATCTTTACCCCCTTAACACCTCTTTAAATCCCGAATAAACACAAATCATTCCTTAGTTGACGTTTTCGACATACAACGAACATATTCCCAAAATTTCATGTTTCCAACATTAATAGTTTTCGCTGGGCGTGATGAGTGAGTGAGTCAGACAGGAAATTTTCTTTCAATTATTTTTACCAGAATTTCACCCTTCCCCAAGGGCCCCTTAACCCTAGTCTAGTCGCGCGAGAATAATTACGCTATTAGTCGCGCACGGAGGAAAACTCCGGGTTTATAAAAATCTATTTTATTAGGTTTATTTTGGCAAACATATTTTTAGAATTCCATATTATGGCTTGAAAACGAACATGTGTTTTTCTCTGGCATATTTTCTAAATTGTTTGTTTAAAATAATAGGCCTAGTTAAATGTTTAACAACATTGCATATGGTAATTAAATTAAATCCATGAGTGTTGTTGTTACCTATAACCACACCATACAAAATATGTCTTAACAAAAACAAAAACGTAAGTTAAAAAAGTAAAACTGCAAGGTCATCGGATTACAGAAATATAAAGTCTGAAAATCATATGCAATAATTTAATGTGTCTGAAAACATTATGTAGAAGTTTATAAAATAAAATATACTTGTAATAAATGTTCAAAACTGTCCAATTAGGAATAATTAATGTATACCGGTAATACAAACATAAACATATGGTTTATAGGTTTTCATTTTTAGATATCTCTGCATAAACAATCTTACTTGTATATTCTTTCATAAAATAAACACAACACAATCACATTTTACCTCAGGATAACTTCGGTCACTATTCACACATCACTGTTATAGTTAGTTAGTTAGTTATCGTTGTTTTAAGGGGCGTAACATCGAGGTCATCTGCCCTTCACATCACTGGCATCGTCATTTTGCCCTTCGGTGGTGCTTGCGCAATCCCGGCAGAATGTTACTCTATGTTCTGTGCACAGAAACTTGTGACAGGATAGACAAGATACCTTCGATTAGCGGTTTTGTTTCCAAGAACAAAACGCGCAGCGTCCGCTTCCTTCTGCAGCATTTTGACAGGGTTGTGGTTCCTCTTCAATCCCAGCAAGTCCTCGTATCTTCATCTTCAGCTGACGTGGAACATTCGTTAGTGAGTGTCTCCTCTTCTAATAATCAAAACAGAGCTCTCGGGACAAATTTTTCAGGAATGTGCGCCTGTTTGTCTCTTCCTTCGCGTTAACTAAGGAAATAATGTAGGCATTTATTGCTCCAATATTCATGAGAGCAAAAAAGAGTGATAATGGCCATCTCTGAGTTCGCCTCGCTACTGTGTACGATGCTTTTAACTTGTCCAATTTATCTACTGCTCCTTTTGTGAGATTATAAAAGGTCAACATCTCCGGTTTCATTGCATCACCGGAGTCCTCATCAATGGAGTCCGAGTTGTGGAAACTAGACAAAAGAAGTACAAGTCTATTTCTTTTGGGCACGTAGGAAAGTAGAGTACTATTATCTCCAAACCCAAATAGGCTACTAAATTCCTCATGTCCCTTGCTCTCGGTAAACAAAGCGGGTATTTCTCGTTTGTTTTTTCTCAAAGTGCCAACGACCGTCAAACGATGATCTTTCAACAAATCATTTGCAAGCGGGATTGAAGAATACCAATTATCTACGGTTACGTTGCGTCCTGAACCAGATATTGGTCGGATTAGTCGGAGAACTACCTGATGTGGAGAATTGCTCACTTGGTAAGGTCCATTTGGTTGGCTTCCTAAATATACCTCCATTGTTTGAGCGTAATACTTCCGGGCATCGGCGAGAGCAAAAATCTTAATTCCATACTTGGCTGGTTTTGATTTTATATACTGCCGAAAACTACATTTCCCTCTAAATGGCTCTAACATTTCATCAATAGTCACATATTCACCTGTGCTATAACGCTCAGTGCAATGATCGTTAAATTTCTCGAAAATAAAACGTATCGGAGCAAGTTTATCATATTGCCGTCTCTCTACCCGCGTGTTAACATTGTCAAACCTTATGGCTCTTAACAAAAATCTCAATCTTTGCAATGACATAGTGGTTCTGAAAAAATCTACACCTCTGAAGTCCTTCGCATATAAGTCCTCTAGATTTTGGTGAGACGAGTGCAGCGCTCCGGCCATGTATAGAAGACCAAACAAAGCGTTCATCTCCGTAAAGTCTGTCTCTCGTGCGTCCCTTTCACGCTGATATTTACCTCTGTTACGCTTAATCCATACATGTGTACAATTTACAATTTCATTCACCATATAGTCGTCAAAATAGAGATTCCAGGCTTCTAGAGCAGTTTTTACACTTGTGGACAGACCTCGAACACAAGGAATATGACTTCTAATTATATTGTGAGCTCTGGTTCTCACATTTTCTGGTGGACAGTGTGTGTACCATATTGTATTGTTGTCCTTGCCAAGTAGATAACCCCTTCGACCTCTATTTATGTTATAAATAGGAATAGTTTCAAGTTCGTCTGCAGACTGCTCACTTTCTGAAACGTGATCACTATTTTCTAGGATATCCTCATTTCCATCAGATGTACCTCCAACATCCGATTCCTCTGGAATTTCTTCAAGCAAACGTCTGATACGATCCTCCTCACGTAGATCCATTTTTCTGCAGACAATAGATCAAAATCCCACAAAGCCTTTGCGATAGTAAAGAAATCCGCTAAATATAACGTGACGAAAATTATTCCTTAGTAGCCACACAGGGAATCCTCATACAGGTTTAGAAAATATATACTGGCTTGCAAGGAAATTAATTTAAAAATTGTTATTCTAGGTATCAACATAACTTACCTACGATTAGTAAAGGTAGATCACAAATAATACCACTTCACATACAAAACGAGTTCACACACAAAGTAAGAATACGACGGAACTTGTTAGTCGCGCACGGAAGAAACGTCCGGGTAATGGACAGCGGTCGCTACAGTGATACTTTCCACGCAAACAGGAAGAGTAACCTTGACGAATTCCAGACTGGGCGAGTCCAAATGAACCAGGGAGAAGGTATAGGGGTGGAAAGGGCAATCCGTGAACAAAGAAGTACTCTCCCATGCATAATAAAATGTACCCGGAGGAAATCTCCGTGCGCGACTAATTAAAGGTTAAATTGGATTGATGAAAAAACTCTTGAACACCTATTAACTTATTTTTTAAGCTGTCTTTTTCCCCTGAGTTTGATGAGTGAGTGAGTCAGTCAGTCAGTTAGGACAATTTCTCTCCTTTTTTCCCCCAGAATTTCACCCCTCCTCATTGGCCCCTTAAATTAATTTATGAAAAAAACCGGTCGAACACCGATTTACTTATTTATTTAGCTGATTTTCTTTCTCTGAGTTTCAAATTTCTCACCTATGTCGTTTAAGAGATAGGCCTTCACGCTCCGTTAGGAATCCTTCAACCCCCACTTTTCACCCCTTGCACCTCATAATAATACACCATATCGAAAAACCCTTAGACACCTGTCTGCTTATTTTTAATGATTAGTTTATATGCCGAGTATCACATCCACAAATGAAACCACTCTTGAGATATTGTTATTCAATGAAATGCAGGTTTAACCCCCTTAAGACCCCTTTAGAGCCTGAATATCCAAAAATCCTCCCTTAGTGTACGGTTTTGACATACAACGAACATATCTCCAAAATGCCATGTTTCCAACTCCAATATTTTTGGCTGGGCGATGATGAGTGAGTGAATGAGTCAGGACATTTTCTTTCATTTGTTTTTCTTCAGAATTTCACCCCTCCCGATGAACCCCTTCAATTTGATTGATCAAAAAAAAAACTGTCGAACAGCTATTTACTTACTTTAAAGCAGTTTTTCCCCCTGAGTTTGATGAGTGAGTCAGTCAGTCAATCGGTTAGGACACTTTCTTTCCATTTTTTTTCCCCCTGAATTTCACCCCTCCCCATGGGCTCCTTAAATTGGATTTATGAAAAAACGGTCAAACAAATATTTACTTATTTTGTATGCTGATTTCTTTCCGCTGAGTTTCAAACTCCTCGCCTATGTCGTTTAAGAGATACACGCTCCGTTAGGAATCTTTCAATCCCTACTTTTCACCCCTTTCACCTCATAATATACACCACATCGAAAAACCATCAGGCACGTGTCTTCTTACTTTTTAATGATGAGTTTATATGCCGTGAATCACATCCCCCAATGAAACCATTCGAGAGATATTGTTATTCAATGAAATGCAGTTTTAACCCCCTTAAGACCCCTTTAGAACCTGAATATCCGAAAATCCTCCCTTAGTAGACTGTTTTGACATACAATGAACATATCCCCAAACTGTCATGTTTCTAACTTCAATAATTTTGCCAGGGCGATGATGATGAGTGAGTGAGTGAGTGAGTGAGTCAGGACATTTTCTTTTAATTTTCTTTTTTCAGAATTTCACCCCTCCCCATGAACCCCTTAAATTTGATTTATGAAAAAAAAACTGTCGAACAGCTATTTACTTACTTTAAAGCAGTTTTTCCCCCTGAGTTTGATGAGTGAGTCAGTCAGTCAATCAGTTAGGACACTTTCTTTCCTGTCCCCCCTACCAGAATTTCACCCTTCCCCATGGGCCCCTTAAATTGGATTTATAAAAAAACGGTCAAACAAATATTTATTTATTTTTTATGCTGATTTTTTTTCGCTGAGTTTCAAACTCCTCGCCTTTGTCGTTTAAGAGATACACGCTCATTTAGGAATATTTCAATCCCCACTTTTCACCCCTTTCACCTCATAATATACACCACATCGAAAAGCCCTGAGACTCGGGTCTTCTTATTTTTAATGATGAGTTTATGTGCCGAGTATCACATCCCCCAATGAAACCAATCGGGAGATATTGCTAGTCAATGAAATGCAGGTCTACCCCCTTAACACCCCTTTAGAACCTGAATATACAAAAATCCTTTCTTAGTGGGCATTTGCGGTCCTTGGGGAAGCTGCATACCAAATTTCATTCCAATCCGTTCGGTGGTTTCTGAGATTTCGTGATGAATGAATGAGTGAGTGAGTGGTATTTGACAAATATATAGTAGAAGATAGTGTCAAGTCTTTATTATGGTAAACTCGGTTGACAGTGCTGTGTGAGTAGGTGAGTAACTAACGTGATTTCAAGTAAAGATCCTCATTTTCTATACCGGTAGTGCAGAGCGCAACTGGCATCCAGACGGCCGTGTCTCGACTTGAGCTATGTTGCCATGGAAACTATCTGCCTTGCCA
Organism: Meconema thalassinum; assembly: GCA_946902985.2. Taxonomy (NCBI): domain Eukaryota; kingdom Metazoa; phylum Arthropoda; class Insecta; order Orthoptera; family Tettigoniidae; genus Meconema; species Meconema thalassinum. Next base: position 262,930,316 of record OX336390.1, on the reverse strand, counting down.
TTCCTTCATGAGTATATTTTATGATTTGATTAGCCTGTGCTTGAGTCCAAAAGGGCCTAAATCAAAAGAATGAGAAAGACTATCGAAAATTCATGTAGCCAGCGGTTCCTTCCGGGTCCTAAACTATGTGTATGCAAAATTTGGTTGAGATTGGCGGAACGGTGTAGATTTGTATACGGAACAGACCCACATACATACATACATACATACCCACATACAGACTTTCACTTTTATATATTAGATTGGGGTCGCAGACCTCCGAAAACATTTAAAACTTGCGCCAGGCAATTAACAATTCTTTTGGTTTTAAACCTTTTATATGCTTTAAAATCTTAAGATTTTGAAATGTTGTTAAGATTAACAATGGGAAATTTAAATATAATTGACGTAATTAAGGTTAACCAATAAATCAAGTACAAGATGTGGACTTTAAGGATTTCTAGATAGGTATCTTAGAAATATGAACAAATAACAACTTCGAAAGTAACAACAAAAAACAGGAAGAATGAAATAGAAGTTTCTATAACTTCTTTTATTGATACAGAAATACTTGGGTAGATTATACAAATAGGACAGGTCACTTATTGTGAAGTCTGAAGTGAAACAAGTAGTTCCGTGAAGAACTATACAGCCTATTTTCATATATCCTGCTCATGTTAATTGCCACTATCAACATACAAAGTTTCAGTTGAATTGCTGTAACAGATTCGTAGATATTGAGAACCGTCTAAATATTTCAGATGGTCGCCAGGTTGGATTTTTATTTTTGTACTATTACATGAAGATTATTGTGTACGTGTGGTATTCAAACTTCAATCGCATGATTAGAACACAAGAAGTAAAAACGTGATTTTAAAATTACGCACAGCAGCCATCTTGTGATCATGCAAACAATTGAAATAAATTAGATGCCAGTGGATCAACATTCGTATAAGCATTTAACGTGCTACGTTTCACGGTACTCGGATAGTTAATTCGCAAGAAACGTCCATTTAAATATTTAAACTTCGCGTCGCCGCCATGTTGGATATGTGCTCACCAGGTTACTGAAAGTCCTATAGGTGAAAATATGTTCATAGTCTCGATGAACATAAAAACATTCAGTTTGGTTGCTGTAAAAGATTCATAGATATTGAGAACCGTCTAAATATTTCGGAAGCTCGCCATTTAGAATTGTTATATGTATAGGCCATAGAGTTATGTACCATTCAAGGACAATTATTGCCTAGGTTCAGTATTCAAACTTTCACTTCGATCGCATGATTACCACACAAGAAATAAAAACTTAATTTTGAAATTTCGCACAGCCGTCATCTTGAGGTTATGTAAACAATTGATTTAAATTTTATGGCAGTGCATTACAATCTGAAATATCATTTACTGTACCACATTTCACTGCACTCAGAGAATAAAATCACGAGAAAAGTATATTAAAATATTTCAAATTCGCATGGTCGCCATGTTCGTTTTGTACTTTACAGATTTATGAAATGTACATAGGTAAACTTGTATCAGTACCCTTTATCATCGTACAAAATTGCAGGACGATATCTGTAATAGTTTCGGAGATATAGAATGTCAGTGAAATATTTCGCACAGCCGCCATTTTGAGGTTATGTAAACAATTGAACTAAATTAGACTCCAGTGCATTAAAATGTGTATAAACATTTGCTGTACCAAGTTTCATTACTTTTGGATAGTTAAATCGCGAGAAAAGTCTATTTAAAAGTCTCAATTTCGCTTGGCCGCCATGTTGGTTTTGTAGTCACCAGGTTTTGAAAGTCTCATAGGTGAACTTCTGGTAGTGCCCTTTATCACCGTACACAATTTCAGGGCGATATCGGTAACAGTTTCGGAGATATTGAATTCTAGTGAAATATTTCGCACAGCCGCCATGTTGGATTGGTGAGACGTAACAAAATTTCAAGGGCACGGTCGAGGTCGCCGGGAATAGTGATATGGACGTACCGAGTTTCATTGAAATCGCTCCAGCCGTTTAGATTTTATTAGGGGGACACCCACACACACCTCACACACACACACACACACCCGCGCACACACACACACACGGACAAAAGGTGATCTCATAAGCCTATTTTTTCAAAATTGAAAATACGCTAAAAATGAAAGGAAGTTTCTAGAACTCCTATGTTTAAGTAGGGATCACGAGAAAAATGGGGCAAATTTCCCTTTCGTGAAACCTAGAGATAACTCACTTTTGAGTAGAAAGAATTGTATTCCCTAATTAGAAGGGAGAAACTATATAATTTAAGGCGTGTACTAGACACGAAGTTTTACAGACATTAATTCGTTATACGTGGAGCAAGTAAGGGAGGGCACTTATTGAGAGTGACACCTCATTGAAAAAAGACCTAAAGTAACAATTTTATTATTTTAGTTTGTTAGTAAAGGATTTGGGAAAGATCAAATGGGATTGTGGAAGATGTTCATGGCCGTATTTATTGTACTCGGACGAGCGCGACGCGGATGAAAAGTTGAACAGGCACTGTTTTCACTATAGTCTGTTAATATAGTTGAAAAGTTCACTGTAGTAGAACAAAAAGTTGATAGAACAGAAAGTTATTGCGATGGTGGGAAATAACTAGTTACACTAGATTTGCGAGAGTCTATTGCTTGAAAAACTTGTAGGTTATAGTTGAATGGACCAGAAAAATCCCAATGGAGGAAGAAAAATTAGATATTGAATAGCAGTTCATAAGGAAGATTCCTTAGTTTGAAAAAGTATTCCCATATGAAGTGGAAAATACATGACAGTATAACTGGTAGATAAAGTGTAGTATCTGGAAGGTTCCAGAGCAATGATGGGTTGTTTAAATTGGGTAGAGAATCCCTCGGCGGAAAACTAGATTATATAGACAGTGGGTATTTTAGAAATATCCCTCGATGTGAGATAGCATCTCAGAAAATCTTTCATTGTGAAAGTTAAACTTGATAGTTTGAGTTCGATCACGAAGATCTCTTGAAAGCAGTTATTTTATCACATAGCAACTTTCACTGTCTATAAAATCCAAATAAAAGCATTAAGCCTTTTAAAAACGATGAGAATGTGGTTAAAACCTGAAGTCGGTACTTATCTTTGCTTCATGAAGAAGGTGATGTTGCTGTTGACGGTTGGTTCTAAAACTCGAACATGGCATCGAATTTAAAAGTTTGCCTCTTGAGTAGAGGAGGCGAGCTTTAGTTAAGCTCCAACTGACTGGTTTGACTTCCGATGTACAAGTGAGACCCGCTCAACGGAGCGCGAAGGGACCAGGGAAGGGAAAAGGAGTGGGGGTAGGAGACAAAAGGAATACATATAAGAATAGCCAACATTGAAATGTTAATATCTCTTTATGAAATGGTCTTCAAAGAGTTGGTAGTAGGGATCACTAGCGCAGCCTGGAGGGTGAAAAAGTAGACGAAGTTCTCTTGATCACGGAGATGATAGCCGGCGATAGCGACGAGATCTGGTGGCTAGATTGATAAGGAAGTCCTCTTGTACAGGGAAGAATGAGGAACTTCAGAGATTCGCTGCTAGATGACGCTAGGTGGGTCATGGAATATATTGAACCCGCTGAGCTATGGTTCATGTGATATTTTTTTAATGACAGAGCATTTATGAGGGGATGTTGTACTTTTGAACACACCCAGGAAGCCACGTGAAGCTGAGAGATCACGCGATACTTTGAAGTAGCGGTGAATCGCACTTTTGACTTTGGTGTAAACTGCTAATTATTATCTGAGGTCTTATTAATTATTTTTATCTTTCCTACGAGACTCAGAATATTCCATTTCGTCATGCTGCATTATTAAAACATTTTGGAGAATGTTTATTTTTACTTTAGGTAAGGTAATACCCTTGCAGATACGCAAAAAGGAACGTAAGTAGTCGCTCAACGTTTTCGTTTTGACGACCTACTTTCTAGAGACACCCAGTACCGGAGCACTGCGTCTTGAGAATCCACCTTGTGTAGGCGTGGAATTATTTTTGTCCTACGAGACGTAGAAGTATATCCGCTGTTTAGCGTTAAAAGTGATTATAAGGTGCCATCGAGCAAGCAAATACTAATACTCACTGTCGATGAAGTCCAGTGAATTAAATAAGAAGCTTGGGAAATAATTATTGGCAAGTATAGTTTATTGCACAACATTGCTGTGACATCATATATTACCCACGCGTATGTGGAGGGCAGATGCCTAGTGGAAATATACAGGTAATAGTGTTACAATTATCCTGGATAAGTGTGATTATAATTGTATGAGATATTTAAATTGCCAAAGTGGAAATTTCATCTTTGAAACGTCGCATAATTCACGGATGCTGCGTGATACAAAAGTAGCGTCACTAGCACGTGCAGCATTATAAAATAGTATTAGCTCACATGCTAATCCACATCTGCAAGATTAAGGCTGTGTCGTATCTTATAATTGAAGCCTATAATAGTCACGACGGACATTATAATTTTGGAAGTGAGGGGATGAATAATCACGCAACTTATTTCGCTACCCACGTGATTGGACTTTTATTCACCATGGTTGAAGCAGTCACCATGGGCTAATACCATCCCAGTATGGGGGGGGGGGGTGACGTTTCTACAGGAACCCGCATGATGGTGGAACTTCCAGAACGATGAACGAGAGGGAAGGAGCCAAAATGCCATTTCCAGGCATATCCACGAAGATGTCGACAGGGACAAATCGAACCCTGGTCTTTGGGGGAGTCCAGATGGGAATCCTGATGAGGAGGATACCGATCCAGAGAGCCAGAGAGGTTTATGTACAACCCTTGTTGTGGAATAGAGAGCTGAGTGAGAGCTCCTCCATTTCGTGAGTTTTTGTCACACCCCTTCTTTGTTCTAGTTTCTGGTGGTATAGTAGTTTTAATGTAGTTTGTGAATCAACCACACTCAGTGTCAGCCATTTTTTCTAGGTAGGGATGTAACTAGATTAGTTAGATGTCATTTATTTCAGTTTAGAGTGAGACACCCTTGGGGTCAGACATTTTGGTCAGCCCTGGTGCAGCTTGGTGAACGTCGTGGAACGTCAATGCCTACCATTTTGCTGAACCTGATCGTAGTCATTTTGAGGCTATTTTGTTCAACCCTACTTGGGGTAATTTTCAAGTCTTTGCTGACTGTAGTTATGGCAATCAGATGCCTTGGTTATTAATTGACTGCATTCTTCGCAGCCATCCTTTGTTACACCCCTGACTGTCGTTAGAACGGTCGTATCATTTAGGTAGTCGACAGTAACTACCAGTTTGTAAATGCATTATATTTCATTTTGAATAAGCTCAGAAGCTATTCTTGGTCATGTTTGAACCTAACAACTAGAAGGAATGTTTCGTTGCCTAGCATCGAACGCGGTTCCCAACGTATCATTAAGCAGATCTAGTGTGTGAATCTGTGCCACATTCATCATTTTTTTCTTGTGTCGTGTGAGACAGGTTTTTATTTGATGTTCTAGCAACTACTGAGTTGCATTTTTAAAGCAAAGAGCTTCAGTTATTGTAAGTTTACTTTCATTTAGACGTCTTTGGTGGAAAGACGGGAGTGTATTACTATACTCAGATTTATAGCGTGCATTTGATACACGGACTCTGTAGAGATCCGTAACACATGGTAATGTTTTTTATGAACCGGCCAAGAGCAGGTTTTGTATTGATTAAATCGCCGGCCTTGAATAAACTGGTTATGTAACCCAGTGACCTAGAGCACGCCTGCTTCTTTGTGAGACAAAACTACTATAGACGAGGACAGAGTACAATTTGTATTCGCTTTTCCTTTCATTGCTACTTTGCTTATGGAAACCAGTTTCCACTCTTGTATTTGATCACTTGTTTTATGGATCGGTTTTTGTTAGTTTAACGCTCTGTTGCGTGTATTGTCGTATGACAGGTACAGTTATGTAAGGTTTTCTATAGGATGGTGAAGTCTACCCTGTTAGAGCAGGATGTTATTGTATGCTTTGTCCGGGGATGATCCCGTTGACCAGATGTTACTGGAAGGTAACTGTTGTACAGGCCTATCCCAGAGTTATTGAACGCGAGCTTAGCGCCGCTGGTAACCCGTGTTATTGTGTGTCCGAGTTGTTATACTCGTTGATTATATTCCGACTGTTGAGTCGAGGCTTTTTGGTGGAGAATGATCTCAGTTGGAGACACTCCGTGCCCAGGCTATTGTCAATGTTATTCGCCATAAACCTACGATAAACCTATAAACCGACATTCTAATAATAAAATGCATAATTGTTGTAAAACAAGCCTAACTAACGATTCTTTCTATCTAACTTTGTTCTTTGCATTCTGGAACTGTTGACATAGCCGTGCAGTTGAAGATAATTTCCTTGTGAGGAAATGACTAGGACAGTTGACATTTTTGTAGCGACCTGAAGCATGTGCGAACCTAGAGTTCGTAGCTTGTGGAGCTCAGGCCATGCGATGTCAGACGTGGTCTCAACTGCGCATTCGTCACCGTAACTATACACATTAGATGACTATGGTTTACAAAGAGTAAACCAAGGTGTAGGCAGGAATTTTTAATAAAACTACTGTGTCTATTTCGTTATTAATTTATGATGTCAAGTGTATTAAACCCTACATGTTACTTTATTGGGTGCTGTTAGCACATAGTTATTAAGCATAATTAAATTGTTTGTTTTTCATGGCTGTACACTTAGCTTTTGGATGTAATTGTTTTCTTTTACGGAAGTCATCGCCGTAAATTTTGTTAATTGATAGGACTTAGCTAGTTGAATTAATGTTAAATTTAAATGTCGAAATGGTACCATCCTAACCTAGATTTGTTTTGCTACCCTGTTAAATGTAAATTCAGATATTAGCTTGATCTTGTAACTTGAACGAGGGACTTGCGTCGTGCCATATTCCTAGCGTTGCTGTTGTTGCTTTATCATTGTGAGTTAGATCTTTCGCGAGGGTTTTCAGTAACTTCTCAGGTAGGGGACCTGTTCTTTATCTTAGTTTATTTATTAATTTGCGGACTAGCCGATTAAAACCCTCCGAACTAGGCTAGGGGCTTGTGAATTTTAATAAATTTTCACGGTGTTTTACATGAGTCTGGATGTTTATTTTCTCAGTCTAGTTTTAAGGTGAACCTTTCCTTAGGCGGTCTATGACCATCGTCACCATGTACCACGATCCCTGTGGACTACGGACTCTCGTGCCGCTTTAGCCTTTTTGGAAGGTCACCTGATCCTCACGGTACTTTTTATTCGATTTATGTGTCGTTAGTTGAGTCATCGTGGTTGTTGACATCAACTAAACGGTCACATAAAATGGCGCACAACGTTGTGGGCTTGACTTGGACGTCATAAAATGGCGCCCAACTCATGTGCCGACGTTAACGTGGTGACCCTCAGTACCATGTTATTTTTCTTTGAGGATCCTAATGTTGATTAATGGTAAATTGACAGGACTGGGACGAACTTAGAAAGTCGTACTGCAGATCAATTGACCGCATGGCATTCATGTTTGATAGAAGTCCATGGGGTGAGGCTTTAGTGTTGAATAAATGAAGGATAGGATTTTCTTTGATGATGCCTCATCCTAAGTAAATGTAATACTTTGCTTTGCTCACCGTTGTCTTTGTAAATGTAGAAGCACTTAGTTTGCATACTCCAGCTGTACTCGTGATATTTATATAAATGAAGCAAGCTTTATACCACCAAGTAACTAATCATAGCTGTAAGTTCCAGTAGAAATTGATCCCTCACTTTCTCATATATTTCTTATCTATGGATGAGGAAACTATTCGTCGTGTGTTTGGAGAGATGATGGCAGGTGTGAATGCCAATCTTCAACAGAATACTCAGGCTGTAAATAATGTCAGTGGTCATGTGGACCAGGTTAGACAGGACTTAGAGATTAACACTCAGTCTATGAACAATGTAAGACAGGACTTAGAGATTAACACTCAGTCTATAAACAATGTAAGACAGGACTTAGAGATTAACGCTCACTCTGTAAATAATGTTAGGGCTGATTTAACTCAAGTCAGGGCAGACATGGACACATATAGGATCGAAGCGAGAAATGATCTGACGACAGGTTTAGCAGCTGTTAGGGTTGATGTCATACGACACCATCAGGAGGCTAACCAGCGCGTAGATTGCTTAACCGACCAGATGAATAGAGCTAGGGAGGAGGTGCAAAACCGATTGGAGGAGCACACAGCTCAAATTCAGACAACCTTGAATAAAGTCCAGATAGACATGAGAGCAGATCTGGAACATACCAGGGAAGAATTCGGGACTCGACTAGATCACGTCGAGGGATTTATCGGAAATGTGAAGAAGGACATGGCAACCATGAACATTGGTTTAATCTTGATGAGAGGAGCTGCCAATGCCGTTAATAACAACGTGAAGACTATCGTTGATGGCATGATGGAGATTAAAGAGGAACTTAACACCAACAGGAGAAACATTTCTGAATTGACGGAAACCGTAGCCAGTCTACGTGAGACAGTTGATGTTCATCATGAGGAACACAAAATTGACCTCATGTTATTGAGAGGTGACCTCAACGAACACGAAGCTACAGTCGAGGCTAAGGTAGCCGAGGTTAGAGACGATGTGGGTAAAATCCAAGAAAATATGTCCAGAGTTGAAGGAGATATCGATTCCTTACAAAAGAGATTTGAGGAAGTCGCGGTAACCGAGAGGTTAGACCTCAGTTATAACCTTAGGACGGCCATACGCGAGATAGACACAAACCTCAAGGGAAAGGTTGACAGGATCGAGCTGCAATTGAACGACTTAGGCAACAAAGTCGCAGCCAGAACCATCCCAGGTCTTGAAGTAATAGAAAGACGCCTGGACAGACTCGAGACGACTCCAAGAGAGAGACACGTACACCCACAGATGGGAGAATCTCAGGAAACGCCTATATCTCAATCAGGAGGAATGACGCCTACCCATTTCCAACCCAGCGCGCCTATGGAATCGCAACCGTCACAATTCACTAATTTAGCGCAAGGTCAGACCTTGAACTTTAACGCTCACCCGTTTCAACCAGCATCTAATCGAATTAGTCATGAGACTAACACTCCTACGCAGAGTTACATGCAAGATACTTTCAGACCCGCGAATACGCAGGGAAATGTCACCATAATTCGTTCAAGAGAGGAGCAACCAGCTCGCTTCTCGGGAACTGGGAGCGGTGTTACTCCAGTGGAATTCCTAGCAAATGTCGAAAGCTACTTACGTGATACTATGGTAACTCCAGAGAGGGAACTAAGAGTTATAGAGCGACTGCTTGAGGGACAAGCCGGTACCTGGTTCAGAGCATTCCGATACTCATTCACAGGCTACCAAGACTTTAAGGAAGCGTTATTAAGAACATATTGGTCGAGCGACATCCAGCAGAGCATCCGAGCTGAGATGTACACTCGAAGGTACAGTTCCAATACACCTACTCGTTATGCGAATTACTTCGCAATACAGCTCGCGAAGCTCCGTTGTCTTCAGCCTCCATTGTCCGAACAAGATTTGGTGAACACGATTGTTTGGCAGTACCCTGCGGATGTACAACGTGTGTTAATCGCTGCAGGGGCATCCACTTTCCAGCAGTGTGACCAGATACTGCGAAGGTTGGACGCTAACACAGAACAGTTTCCTACACACCGTCAGCAGAAGGCTGATAGGCGCGAGGATAGACATATGAATCTGACGACTGTTGATAAAGTGAGCCAGACGCCACAACAAACACAAACCACAGAGGATTCTGGGCGACGTGATAACAATTACAGTTATAACAGGAGAGAATGGAACAACACTCCGTATACTCGAAATCAACATGATGACCGGCGAAGTCATTGGGACCGGCGATTCGACCGAAGGACGGACGACAACCGACGTCATGAAAACAACCGCCGAGGGAATGAAGGAAGAAATCAGCAACACGGACGTATCCGTAGAGACTATCGATATAGTGGGGGTTACGACAGAAATCGAGACCCTAGATACCAGCCAGACAGGGATTGGAAAGGAAGAGCGCGGGAGAGCCGTGAGTACCTCCAACAATTGAGAGAATTGCAGATCCAAGAAGAGGGAGAACGGAACCCTACTTCGAGGGAAAATAGACATTCGGCGCAGGAGACGGAGCAGAACCAGCCCAGTACTTCTCGCCATGACAGGAAAAAAAAAACTCCGAAAAATCAATAGATTCTTGTTTGGTTGAGCACCGAGTAACTGCCTCTATATTACTCTGGGAGCCAATCCAAGAAGACTTGTTGGACGAACGACGAACGACGAACCACAATTATGAATTAACACGTCTACCCAAGATTGTAGCCACCTTGAATGAAGTCAGTGTAGTCATACTCATCGATACTGGAGCGATGATTAGTGTAATTTCCGCCGATTGCCATGCCAGACTTAGAGCAAACTCTGAGGTGACGGAGTTGCCCATTTCAGCTATAAGAGTCAGAGGTGTCATACCTGACCGCGTTGTAACGTGCAAAATCCAGATTTTGTGTACTGTGAAGATTTCGAGCCACGTGTACTTGCACGAATTTCTCGTAATGAAGGGCCTGCATCATGATGCCATTTTAGGCGCAGACTTCATTAGAAAATATGATGGAATCATTGACATGGGACGGAATACGGTAGAGTTCAAGCCGAACGAACCCATTCAGATGAGCCTAATTGAAGAAGAACCGGAATTCCTATCCGAAGTAGACGTAGTCGAAGCATTAAAGGGCAAGGAAATTGAGGCGACACTAGATGCCGACGAAGAGGCAGAATCGTTATCAGCACCCACACACGAGGATCTTGAGGCAATACTGAACGAATACCGCGATATATTCGACACCACACCTGGTGAGATATTAGACTACGAGTATGATCTTGTATTACTGGACGATTCCCCATTCCAGAAAAGGATCTATCCGATTGCCGAGAAACATCTCGAAGAAGCTGCTAAGAAGATCCATGAGATGGAAGCAGCAGGTACAATCAAGAAATCACCGACTCCTTTCTTGAATCCCATAATACCTGTGGTTAAGGTAGATGGAAGTTTGAGACTTTGTCTTGATGCCAGAGCCTTGAATGAACGCCTAGCTCCTGAGCACGACAGACCGCCCAAGCTTAGGGACATTCTCAGGAAGTTCAAAGGAAAAAGGATATTTTCATCATTAGACTTGGTTCAGTCTTATTACCATATCAGATTATCTGAGCATACTCAGAAATATACAGGATTCTTGTTTGATCAGACTACTTATGTATTCCAAAAACTACCATTTGGATTGAAAAATGCCGGAGCCGCATTAATCAGAGCACTTGATGCCAAGCTGACTCATGAAGTGAAGCAGAAAGTAATATGTTATGTGGATGACATAATCATAGCTTCGGGAACAGAAGAAGAACATTTAAAGACATTGTGCCTTGTTTTTGAGAATCTCCGACAGGCAAATTTTAAGGTCAAGTTTGACGAGTGTCGATTTTTTCAGGAAGAAGTGAAATTCGTAGGACACATAATCAATGGAGAAGGATATAGACCGAATCCGGCAAAGATTAGAACTGTTGCTGAATTTCCAACACCAACCCGTGTGAAACACGTGAGACAATTCTTAGGAATTCTCCAATTCTTTGCTGCTCATTGTGAGAAGTATTCCGAAACTGTTGCACCACTGCAAGGATTATTGAAAAAGAACTGCAGGTGGAACTGGAATGATGAATGCGAGATAGCTTTCAGGAGAGCTAAACAGATGCTTGTGGACTCAATTCAGTTAGAATATCCAGATTACTCTCGGAACTTTATTCTAGAAACTGATGCATCTGCCATTGGTATAGGAGCCATTTTACTGCAGGAAGATGATGAGAAGAAACGTCATTACATCGCTTTCTTAAGCCGACGTTTAAGAGCACATGAATCTCACTACTTCACGACCGAGATAGAAGCACTTGCAATTGTTTACGCACTTGAATACTGGCAGAAACTTCTGTTAGGTCAGAGGATTATTGTGAGAACCGATCATCATGCGTTGACCTTCATCTTGAGAACAAGACTGGCAAGCGACAGGATCACACGTTGGACGCTGTTTCTCCAACAGTTCGATTTGGAAATAGTTTATCGACCAGGCAGAGAGAATGTGTTGGCCGACATCCTCAGCCGGAATCCTGAAGCTACTGTTAATGCCATAGACATCGAGGGAGAATGCGAGGAACACCTTCGCCGATTTCGTCATTTACCTGAAGGACAGCGACGTGAGGAGGAACTCAGACATATTATCCGTTTCCTAGAACGAAGAATGGATCCACAGGATGATCATTATGCAAGGATTGCTGCTGTTGCAGATGATTATTTGATTTATCATCGTGTCTTATACAAGTTTGTAGACGAGGACCACACTCAACTGCGTGCAGTTATTCCTAGGAGATACCAAGAATCTGTTATTCTTATGGTACATTTATCCATTGGACATGGTGGAACAGACAAAACCATTGCAACTATCAAGGAGTCTTTCACATGGAAAGGGTTAGGAACCACCGTTAGACAGTGTTTACGTGCTTGCGACGCATGCCAGCGGAACAAATACACGTCACACTTGCTGAAGGAACAACCTAGACCAATACTACCAACTCAACCTAGAGAGTTGTATGCACAGGACCTGTATGGCCCAATACCTAAGGCTCGTCGTGGGAATCGATACATCGTTGTAACGGTGGATGTGTTCACGAAATATACGATGCTTCATCCGATTCAAAAAGCTACTGCACATCAGATTATTCAGAGGATTAGACGTCAAGTGATACCGGAGGCAGGAAAGCCACAATTCTTGTTGACTGATCACGGATCACAGTACACCTCAGCAGAATTTGCCAATGCCATGAATGAGCTTGAAATAGGTCATGTTTTATCATCTATTCGACATCCAGAGAGCAACCCAGCAGAATGCGTGATGTCTATTATCGCAAAATTCTGTCGATTATATTGTCAAGAAGAACACTGGCGTTGGACTGAAGTCCTTGTTATTATGGCAAAATGTATTAATTCAACAGTACATGAAAGCACTGGTCAAATACCTATGGTCTTGCATTTGAACCAGATGCCGCTGAGAATATGGGATAGTGTGATTGTAAATCCACCTTGTTTACAACCATCACATGCCAGCAGACTTTTAGCTGCAAGAGAGACTATGGACAGACAAGCTGCCAAGCGCTTGAGAATAACTAGACGCCAGAGGTTTAGAGAACTACTAGTAGAAGGAGACCTTATCCTTATAAGGAGACCCGGAATTTCTAGTCCTATAGACCGCATATATGGGAAATTTCTATCCTTGTATTATGGCCCTAGTCGTATCCGACAGCCTTTAAACAATGGAAGTTATGTGATAGAAGACATTAGAACAGGAGAACGCATTGGAACCTTTAATGCAGCCAATCTAAGAAAATATCACACTTGAATGAATTTCAAAGCAAATAAAAATGTTATCCCAACATTTTATTTGAAACGACAGAGAGGCAGATGAACCCGCTGAGCTATGGTTCATGTGATATTTTTTTAATGACAGAGCATTTATGAGGGGATGTTGTACTTTTGAACACACCCAGGAAGCCACGTGAAGCTGAGAGATCACGCGATACTTTGAAGTAGCGGTGAATCGCACTTTTGACTTTGGTGTAAACTGCTAATTATTATCTGAGGTCTTATTAATTATTTTTATCTTTCCTACGAGACTCAGAATATTCCATTTCGTCATGCTGCATTATTAAAACATTTTGGAGAATGTTTATTTTTACTTTAGGTAAGGTAATACCCTTGCAGATACGCAAAAAGGAACGAAAGTAGTCGCTCAACGTTTTCGTTTTGACGACCTACTTTCTAGAGACACCCAGTACCGGAGCACTGCGTCTTGAGAATCCGCCTTGTGTAGGCGTGGAATTATTTTTGTCCTACGAGACGTAGAAGTATATCCGCTGTTTAGCGTTAAAAGTGATTATAAGGTGCCATCGAGCAAGCAAATACTAATATTCACTGTCGACGAAGTCCAGTGAATTAAATAAGAAGCTTGGGAAATAATTATTGGCAAGTATAGTGTATTGCACAACATTGCTGTGACATCATATATTACCCACGCGTATGTGGAGGGCAGATGCCTAGTGGAAATATACAGGTAATAGTGTTACAATTATCCTGAATAAGTGTGATTATAATTGTATGAGATATTTAAATTGCCAAAGTGGAAATTTCATCTTTGAAACGTCGCATAATTCACGGATGCTGCGTGATACAAAAGTAGCGTCACTAGCACGTGCAGCATTATAAAATAGTATAAACTCACATGCTAATCCACATCTGCAAGATTAAGGCTGTGTCGTATCTTATAATTGAAGCCTATAATAGTCACGACGGACATTATAATTTTGGAAGTGAGAGGATGAATAATCACGCAACTTATTTCGCTACCCACGTGATTGGACTTTTATTCACCATGGTTGAAGCAGTCACCATGGGCTAATACCATCCCAGTATGGGGGGGTGACGTTTCTACAGGAACCCGCATGATGGTGGAACTTCCAGAACGATGAACGAGAGGGAAGGAGCCAAAATGTCATTTCCAGGCATATCCACGAAGATGTCGACAGGGACAAATCGAACCCTGGTCTTTGGGGGAGTCCAGATGGGAATCCTGATGAGGAGGATACCGATCCAGAGAGCCAGAGAGGTTTATGTACAACCCTTGTTGTGGAATAGAGAGCTGAGTGAGAGCTCCTCCATTTCGTGAGTTTTTGTCACACCCCTTCTTTGTTTTAGTTTCTGGTGGTATAGTAGTTTTAATGTAGTTTGTGAATCAACCACACTCAGTGTCAGCCATTTTTCTAGGTAGGGATGTAACTAGATTAGTTAGATGTCATTTATTTCAGTTTAGAGTGAGACACCCTTGGGGTCAGACATTTTGGTCAGCCCTGGTGCAGCTTGGTGAACGTCGTGGAACGTCAATGCCTACCATTTTGCTGAACCTGATCGTAGTCATTTTGAGGCTATTTTGTTCAACCCTACTTGGGGTAATTTTCAAGTCTTTGCTGACTGTAGTTATGGCAATCAGATGCCTTGGTTATTAATTTACTGCATTCTTCGCAGCCATCCTTTGTTACACCCCTGACTGTCGTTAGAACGGTCGTATCATTTAGGTAGTCGACAGTAACTACCAGTTTGTAAATGCATTATATTTCATTTTGAATAAGCTCAGAAGCTATTCTTGGTCATGTTTGAACCTAACAACTAGAAGGAATGTTTCGTTGCCTAGCATCGAACGCGGTTCCCAACGTATCATTAAGCAGATCTAGTGTGTGAATCTGTGCCACATTCATCATTTTTTTTCTTGTGTCGTGTGAGACACGTTTTTATTTGATGTTCTAGCAACTACTGAGTTGCATTTTTAAAGCAAAGAGCTTCAGTTATTGTAAGTTTACTTTCATTTAGACGTCTTTGGTGGAAAGACGGGAGTGTATTACTATACTCAGATTTATAGCGTGCATTTGATACACGGACTCTGTAGAGATCCGTAACACATGGTAATGTTTTTTATGAACCGGCCAAGAGCAGGTTTTGTATTGATTAAATCGCCGGCCTTGAATAAACTGGTTATGTAACCCAGTGACCTAGAGCACGCCTGCTTCTTTGTGAGACAAAACTACTATAGACGAGGACAGAGTACAATTTGTATTCGCTTTTCCTTTCATTGCTACTTTGCTTATGGAAATCAGTTTCCACTCTTGTATTTGATCACTTGTTTTATGGATCGGTTTTTGTTAGTTTAACGCTCTGTTGCGTGTATTGTCGTATGACAGGTACAGTTATGTAAGGTTTTCTATAGGATGGTGAAGTCTACCCTGTTAGAGCAGGATGTTATTGTATGCTTTGTCCGGGGATGATCCCGTTGACCAGATGTTACTGGAAGGTAACTGTTGTACAGGCCTATCCCAGAGTTATTGAACGCGAGCTTAACGCCGCTGGTAACCCGTGTTATTGTGTGTCCGAGTTGTTATACTCGTTGATTATATTCCGACTGTTGAGTCGAGGCTTTTTGGTGGAGAATGATCTCAGTTGGAGACACTCCGTGCCCAGGCTATTGTCAATGTTATTCGCCATAAACCTACGATAAACCTATAAACCGACATTCTAATAATAAAATGCATAATTGTTGTAAAACAAGCCTAACTAACGATTCTTTCTATCTAACTTTGTTCTTTGCATTCTGGAACTGTTGACATAGCCGTGCAGTTGAAGATAATTTCCTTGTGAGGAAATGACTAGGACAGTTGACATTTTTGTAGCGACCTGAAGCATGTGCGAACCTAGAGTTCGTAGCTTGTGGAGCTCAGGCCATGCGATGTCAGACGTGGTCTCAACTGCGCATTCGTCACCGTAACTATACACATTAGATGACTATGGTTTACAAAGAGTAAACCAAGGTGTAGGCAGGAATTTTTAATAAAACTACTGTGTCTATTTCGTTATTAATTTATGATGTCAAGTGTATTAAACCCTACATGTTACTTTATTGGGTGCTGTTAGCACATAGTTATTAAGCATAATTAAATTGTTTGTTTTTCATGGCTGTACACTTAGCTTTTGGATGTAATTGTTTTCTTTTACGGACGTCATCGCCGTAAATTTTGTTAATTGATAGGACTTAGCTAGTTGAATTAATGTTAAATTTAAATGTCGAAATGGTACCATCCTAACCTAGATTTGTTTTGCTACCCTGTTAAATGTAAATTCAGATATTAGCTTGATCTTGTAACTTGAACGAGGGACTTGCGTCGTGCCATATTCCTAGCGTTGCTGTTGTTGCTTTATCATTGTGAGTTAGATCTTTCGCGAGGGTTTTCAGTAACTTCTCAGGTAGGGGACCTGTTCTTTATCTTAGTTTATTTATTAATTTGCGGACTAGCCGATTAAAACCCTCCGAACTAGGCTAGGGGCTTGTGAATTTTAATAAATTTTCACGGTGTTTTACATGAGTCTGGATGTTTATTTTCTCAGTCTAGTTTTAAGGTGAACCTTTCCTTAGGCGGTCTATGACCATCGTCACCATGTACCACGATCCCTGTGGACTACGGACTCTCGTGCCGCTTTAGCCTTTTTGGAAGGTCAC
The DNA here is from genome assembly GCA_946902985.2 of Meconema thalassinum. Classification (NCBI taxonomy): domain Eukaryota; kingdom Metazoa; phylum Arthropoda; class Insecta; order Orthoptera; family Tettigoniidae; genus Meconema; species Meconema thalassinum. Next base: position 262,913,192 of record OX336390.1, on the reverse strand, counting down.
CTGATCCTCACGGTACTTTTTATTCGATTTATGTGTCGTTAGTTGAGTCATCGTGGTTGTTGACATCAACTAAACGGTCACAATATATATATCTAGAACAGACTTACAGGTAGTGTGAGAGACATATACCAAGAAAGAGAAATAAGGAGATCACTGTTGGTGTTTGCGAAAAAAGGAAGGGATGAACTAAAGCAAGGAGAAGCAAAAGCTTACTCCGTCTTACCGTGTATTCCAAAGAATACACCAAGCTGGGAGGGACAAACACCAACAGAGAACAAAGACAAGAAATTAAGATTTTAAAGGTAAAGGAGCAATTAAAGACAATGGTCTTATGATATATCCATTAGTGGTCAAGATATTGGCTACCCTAACTCTCCCATCCCTTCCAGGATAACACTTGGTCACTCTACCAGAAATCCAGACCAAGGGAGGAGAAACGTCCCTAACCAGGACCAATTCCCCCACTCTAATGTCGGGATTGGTAAGAAACCACTTCTGTCTCCGTTGCAAGGAAGTTAAATATTCCAAATTCCACCTCTTCCAGAAAGAATTACGGAGGGCTTCAAGTTTACGCCAAACAATAGGTAAATTAGAATCTCTGTAAGAGTTGGGAAGGGGAGGAGGGACAGAAAGAGAAGTGCCAATAAGGATGTGACCAGGTGTGAGTGGAAGCAGGTCATCAGGGTCATTGGAAAGCAGAGTTAAAAGGCGAGAATTGACAACACCTTCAATCAGAACAGACAGCGAATTAAATTCTTCATAAGTCAGAATGCGATTACCTAAAACCTTTCTTATGTGACGTTTAGTGAGCTTTACGCAGGATTCCCATCTACCACCGTGATGAGTAGCGTAGGGAGGTATAAAACGCCATTTGAAACCCTTTGAGTAGGAAAAATTAGAAATCTGTTCCATGGCAGGAGAAGATGTGAGAGCTTTCTTCCACAAGGAAGCTGCGCCTTGAAAAGTGGAAGCGTTATCAGAGAACATCTCCGAAGGAACACCACGCCTAGCAGCGAAGCGAGAGACAGCTGATAAAAAGTAAGAAGTAGAGGCATTCTTTACTAGATCCAAATGGATCGCGCCAGTAACCATGCAAACAAAGAGAGAAACATAGAGCTTACCAAACAATTTGCGTTCAGCTTCAGGGGAATTGCGTTGATATTGGAACGGACCCATATAGTCCACACCAGTTAGGGCAAATGGACGTATATGAGAAGAGCGAAAAGAGGGCAGATCGCTCATTAATTGAGTATTGACTTTAGGTTTAGCTTTGAAGCAAGGAATGCATTTGTGAATTACAGAGGAAACTTCATGAATTCAATTTATAATCCAGTACTTTTCCCTTAAGAGTCAAAGCAGTGTGCGTGTACCAACATGCAGATTACGATAGTGAAAGTCACGTATAATTAAAGACGTTACGTGATGTTTAGAAGGGAAAATAACAGGATGCTTTTTGTCCTCAGAAAGCAAAAATTGCGAGAGACTACCACCTACCCTAAGTAACCTATTGTCATCAAGGAACGGGGCTAAGGCACGAAAACGACTAGATTTGGGAAGATCCTTTTTAGAAGAAAGTAAAGACAATTCATAAGAAAAGGCTTCTTGCTGTGTTAGTTTTAAACCTTAATGGTAGTGAGATTCAATTCATGAATGGTAAGGTGTGGTTTGGGGAGAAGAGGTTGGTCAACCACAAGATATTTCCATCTGAGAAGATAGGCAACAATTCGAATTAATTTGTGAAAGGAAGAATAGCGTGACAATAAGGGATTAGAAACGTTGGAAACAAGACACGAAGCAGTAGATTTAGATACTTTAGCGCCAGGCAAGTTGGAGTTTGTAGCTGGAGGTTTAAAAGGCCAACAAGAAGAGTATTCGATTAACCACGAGGGCCCATGCCAGTACAACTGAGAAGCTGCCAATTGAGAGGGTAAACATTCACGAGAAATGATGTCGGCGGGGTTGTCAGCGCTGGGCACATGCCTCCATTGACATTCCGAAGAAAGAGTTTGAATTTTGGAAACCCTGTTTGCAACAAAAGTTTGCCAATGAGCGCGGTTTTTGGCAATCCAAGAAAGGGTAATCATGGAATCGCTCCAGAGATAGATTTGCGAAAATTCGATTTTTAAGACTACCCGTAATTTCTTAACAAGTTCTGCAGCCATAAGTGCAGCACACAATTCCAGCCTAGGCAAAGTGATAGTTTTAAGAGGAGCCACCTTCGATTTGGCACAAAAAGGGTTGGAAACTGAAGATCCATTTAATGAACCGCGATAAACCAAATTTGCACAGCAACCGTAAGCTTTTTCGGAACTGTCCGCAAACACATGAAGGAAAAAAGATGCATTAGGATGAGCGTTAATTAAATTCTTGGGAATTTCAATAAGGGAAAGATCAAGCAAATTGCTGCAAAAAGAGAGCCATCTGTTAAGAAAAGAAAGGGGAACAGTGTCGTCCCTTTCACATTTGAACGACCATAGCTCTTGCATGAAAAGTTTGGCTATTACAATAACCAGGGCAAGGAATTGAAGCGGATCAAAAATGTTTGCAATTTCAGAGAGAATTTGTCTTTTTGTGTTCGGGAGCTCAACGAACCTTTATAGATGAGAGTGTCAGTGCTAGTGCAACAATGAACTCCAAGAGTTTTTATGGATTCGGAGTCTCCACAAATTTCGACGGAGGAGGGGTCTACATCTTCAATAGGAAACTGGGCGAGAAACTCATGGGAGTTGGAATTCCACTTATGAAGTGGGAATCCTCCATTCTTTAACAATGCTTGGAGTTCTAGTGACACGAAAGAAGCTTCCTCCAGAGTGGGGAAGGACTGCAAGTAATCGTCAACATAGAATGATGTAGTTAGTGCTTCGGAAGCTTTAGAATCAAATAAATGACCATCTTGAGAGGCTAACAAATGTAGGGATCGGAGAGCAAGGAAAGCGGAAGGTTTTAAGCCATAAGTAACCATCTTTAAGCGAAATACCTTAATGGGCTTGCTGATTTCGACGCGCCACAAGATTCTTTGGAGATCTCATTGTTCAGGCTGAATTAAAACCTGACGGTACATCTGTTTTATATCCGCTATAACAGCTAAGGGAAATAATCGAAAGTTTAAGAGTATAGCAGATAAATCTGACTGAATAGCAGGACCAGAGTAAAGAGTATCGTTAAGACTGTTGCCATTAACGTCAGGTGATGAACCATTGAAAATGACTCGGATTTTATCCTTTACAAGAGGGTATTTCCACACGGGATGATGATTTAAGAAAACCGTTTCAATTTGAGGGGGTGCAATTCGTCATCAGATTTGCTAACAACTTCCATATGATCTAAGCTTTCATACTCATACATGAAATCAGTATACTGCTGTTTAACGAGAGGTTCTTTCTTGAATTTGCTCTTGATAGCAAAGAGAGCTTTTCGAGCTTTGGGTTGAGAGTTAATAAGTTTAGGGGGATTATGTACTCTTGGCATCTGAACAATGAAACGACCTTCAGGAGAACGAGTGGTGGTGTTCAGGAAAAGTTGCTCACAGAATTCGTTTTCTGAAGAGGTCACGTTAGAAGAATCAACGCTTTCGAGCCTCCAGAACTGCTCCAAATCAGTATTAGCAAAATAACATTGCGATGCGGGTTGGGAAGAATATTGAGGAAGTTGACCGGTGACGATCCATCCAAAATTAGTGTCTCTGGCAACCACTTTTGAGGATAACATTCGAACCTGTTTACGAAGGCAGTTCCAGAAAACATTGGCACAAAAGTGTATGTCAATGGGGTTTTGTACATTGAACAGAGGATCGGCTTGCCTTAAATGCGAGGGAATGCTTAAGCCTGAAATATCAACAGAGTGACTTGGATTATCTTCTCCTATGCTATTGAGAATGAGACAATTCAGTTTGAGAAGGTTATTTCTGCGACAAATGTCTCTTATGGTTAGCTTTGAAAACTGTAAAGCTTGCGATTTTGAGCTGTTAATGCCTGATATATTAATAGAAGTGGGGTTTACAGGTAGGCCTAGTTTTCTAATCAAAGAATTAGACACAAAGTCATGAGTTGCCGCTGAATCAAGAAGACCGCGTGCACGGACCCAGTTGCCAAAGTTATCCTGAACTTCGATTTGGACAGTAGACAATAGTACTTGGGCACTACGTATGGACTTGGCATTTTGAATGTAAGATGAAGCATTGGAACTGTTAGCATTGTCACTTTTCTGAGAAGTGGATGCGGTCGATGACCTTGCTTGATCATGACGATGTAGTATAGTGTGATGAGCTTTTTCACAATGGAAGCAAAGTCTGGTGGACTTGCAATTTGAAGCAGAATGCTTGGGTGCTAGGCAGTTGAAGCAATGTTTATTCTGGGAAACTAATTTTCTTCTGTCGTCGACTGAGTGTTCTTTAAAAGATTTACATATATAAGGCGTGGGAATCTTTACAAAGTATGCACTTTAATGGTTCATTTAAACTCTTACGGGGTTCGCTTTGAGTGTTTAAAACGAGAGAATTAGCAATACGGCGTTCACTAGACTTAGTTGGGTAACCAGTGGCGTTTGACTAGAGTTTAGATGAGCTGGACCCAGGTTTTTGGGTACTAGACGCTAAGCGTTCGCTTTTAGGTTTAAGGGACTTTGATTCAAATTTAGAACTAGGGGATGAGGGTTCACTTTGATTAGCTAAAGCAGTTAAGAGTTGGCATCTAGCATTTATGAAAGTGATTAAATGCTCGTAAGAGTATTCGTCTTCTCTGGAAAGTTCAATCTCCCAAGCTTTGAGGGTAGCAACATCGACTTTAGAAACCACTAAGTGTATTAAGAAAGTGTCCCAGTGTTCAGTGGGTTGATCTAATTGGGATAGAGCTTTTACGTGAAGTTGTGTCGTATCAATAAGAGTACGCAAACTAGTGACGTCATTGTTCTGTGACGCAGGTAAGTTAAATAGAGCCTTAATATGGCGTTGATTACGTAAACGTGAATTACCGTATCTTTCTTTCAACAAGTTAAAGTCAATGGGGTAGTTTTCGGCACTTAATGGGAGTGCTTCAACTAACTGCAGAGCTTGACCTCAGAGGATAGATCTCAAATAATGAAACTTGTAGATGACTTGAATGTCTTCATTATCATGAACAAGAGAACAAAATAGTTCATAGAAAGAATCCCAAGTAGATTCGTCTCCAGAGAAGTGGGATAAATCAATCTTAGGTAGGATTGGTTTGGGCTTGTGAGTGCCCTCGCGAGAAGAGGTTTGTTGTTCGTGAAGGGAACCAAGAACAGAACCGTTTTTTCTGTTCTTCTTCGAGTTAGCGTATTATTTTAAAAGCAGAACCTACATCTTCGTAATATTGATTTTCTACTTCGACTCGATCTTCAGTTTGATTGAGCATACAAGTTTCGATTTCAGTTTGGATGTTACAATAATTTTCATATGAACGTTCAAAATCCTTTACGCGATGTCTCAACAAATCTAATTGAGATTCTGAGGGATCTAGCTCTTTGATGTATTTTCTGAATCCGGTAATTTGCCCTTTATGGGATGCTCGTTTAGAAGTAAGTTTTTCATTCTTATCCTTTTCTGTAGGAGCCATGACAAAATAGGTAAATTAAAGTATAACTAGATGAAACCCATCAAAACATGACGGACAATGAAAAACAAATTTACTGAAGAAGCTTCTTATATAAGTTACATTCTTTGTACGATTACTTTTTAGCACTATTGCAACTTTATGGGCGTCAAAAGATAGCACTCTCAGCATTGCAACATATTGCTGGTCATGACTGAAAACGTGATGAGGTTATCATCATCTTGCACAGTTTCCAGCCACTGGCCGGGTCTGTTTGGAACACAAGCCTCTCCAACGTCTTCTGTCTTCCCACCATCTCTCAGCCTCCACCCTTGAGCAGTCTTCTCCACTCTTCTTCACGCTATCTTCCACCCCCTTCAGCCACCTGTCTCTCGGTCTCCCTCTTGGTCTCTTTCCTTCCCACTTCGTCTCGTGTATCCTCCTGGGTATCCTCTTCTCCTCCATTCGTTTTACATGTCCATACCATCTAAGTCTAGATTTCTCTATGCCATCCTGTAATGGTTCCTCCTTCATTAATTCGCTGGTCCTCTCATTTCTTATTCTGTCCCTCTCTGTACCTCCAATACTGCTTCTCAAGAACCTCATCTCACTGGCCTGTATTTTGCTCTTCTCCCTTCCATTCATAACCCAGGTCTCCGAGGCATACGTCAGGATAGGGACATAGTACGATATATGATCTACTTGCTGTTCTGAGGGACATCCCTGCTCCATAACATGCTTCTCACACTCCTCCGGAATGCTTCTGCCTGTCTCCCCCGCTCATTTATTTCTCTACCGTTTCTTCCATTCTCTTGTATCAGGCTTCCCAGATACTTGAAACTCTCCACTTTCTTCAGCTGTTCCCCACCAATTGTTATTCCCGTTGTGGTCCTTTCCTTCTTCCTTGTTGTGATCACCATCTGACTCTTATTTATGCTAAATTTCATCCCATATCCTTGTATTATTCCTTCCCACACGTCCAACTGTTCCTGTACCTCCTCCTCCTTGTTTCCACAATCATCAAATCATCCGCAAACACCATTGCTTTCATCTTTCCTTCCCCAATTACTTGTGCCGCTCGGGTCATTATGTCATCCATGACCACAATGAAAAGTAACGGTGACAGTGCACTTCTTTGTTTCAGGCCGTTTCTCTGTTCCACCCAGTCCGATCTCTCTCCTCCCACTTTCACACAGCTCACGCGTCCCTTGTACATCTCTTTTATCCTCCTTATAGTCCATTTTTCTACTCTATCCTCCAGGGAATTCCATACTTTGTTTCTGCATACACTGTCATATGCTTTCTCAATGTCCAGGAAGGCCATCAGTAGATCTGTTCCATACTCATAGTGCTGTTCTTGTAACTGACTTACAGCAAAAATCAAATCCACTGTGGACCTTCCTGCTCTGAAGCCATGTTGTTCTTCCCTCATCCCTCCTTCTATCCTTGTCCTAATTCTCCTTTCCAAAACTTTCTCAAACATCTTTGCACAATGACTCATCAGTGTTATTCTCCGATAGTTTCTGCATTCTGTTCTACTAACTTTCTTGAAGATCGGGACAATTATTCCCTTTTTCCAGTCCTCTGGGGTCTTCCTTTCCTTCCATGCTGCCTTCATCACTCGGTACAACCATTGTATCCCCCACCCCTCCTGCTGCTCTCACCATCTCCACACTCAACTCATCCACACCCGGTGCCTTCCCTCCTTACATCTTCCTCACTGCATCTTCCACTTCTTTCCATGTTAAGTCCTTTTCTGTTTGCAGTTCATCTACTGTACCTCTTCCCCGATTTCTTCTTCCTCGCCGTGGTCTCCATTTGGGTTCAGGAGTTCTTCAAAATATTATTTCCACATTTTCTTCAGTTCTTCCCTATTTTCTATCCCTTGTCCCCTTTTGTTCACCATTCTGACATAATCCGTAGGATCCTTCCGCCTCTTATTCTTTACCATCCCATACAGGGCCTTTTTTGTACCTTCACTATCCTGCTGGTCATGACTTAAAACGTGATGAGGTAAATAGCAAAATTTCTCCTTGAGCTTGATTGATTGTGATAAAGTAGGCCGAGCGAATAGGACATTGTTGCCTATTAAAATAAAATGTACTGTACCTGCAAGTGTTTTATCGGAAGGTGTTAAATCAAGTCGTAGGATTTGAGCTCTCTGCCTAATATTACTGCACCTATTATATCCGAATCCAAGCAATTTCTTACATATTTCTTACAATGAATATATTACCATATATGAGTCCTTGGGAAACGTTCAGATTTCTAAGGAGCATAACTATGGCTCAAACGTTCGGAGTATGTGGAGGCGAATCACTTAATTCCAAGGAATTGAAAAATTCAATAATAGGGAAATGAAGTAGCTGGCTTTCATCTTCAGTATCCAATCTGTTAACGCTGATGTATGTGTTTGAACTACTGGATATAAGTTCAATGACTTTTAAATTAATATCATTACATTGTTGCAGCTTGGCAAATATTTTATATTCCAGCAGATCAATTTTACCCTCACAACAGTAAAGACCAAAGTAACCACGCATAGGTTTTACGCAAGAGAAGTAAAATGTAGAACAATGTTTACATTTGATCGTCAAAGACCTTACAGTACACTGTACTGCATAATATCTGGAATTGTTTCTGAAATGGCCTATTTATATTGGATTTTAAATGTGGCTTCGTATTATTCGATAACACTATAGTGTCCTGCAATAACGGAGCCGCTAAATATTACATGGCAAATAATACTTCCATTGCCAAAATCAACTGCGTAGTTAGACTCAGTACTCTAAACAAATAATCATTAAACAATTGTCTTATACAATGAAGTTCAACATGACCGTCCAGAGACTTTCATACTCAAGTTGGTTGGTGAGGAGAATGCGATGAGACTGATCGCTTAAAATAAATTCCTTATAATTGTTCCTGCCAGCGAAAATTTTTGCGATAGCTTGAAAACGCAGCTCAGAATGACGTTCTTCATTTTGTTATAAACAGTACGAAACTGCTCTAAATAAGCAATTTCCATCGCCTGTTATAGGTTATGACAGTACATTTTGCAGGGGAACATAGAATCACTTCGCCAACTACTGGAACGACCATAGGCCTATACTCAATACTCACTTCGGCAGTCACCCTAATGGAGGCAGTTTTTGAATTCTATGTCCCGTGCATGTCAAAAATCGTATTAACACATGGAGGCCCACCTATTCTTGTCTATCGCTCCGGAGACCCGGGTTACATTTCCTGCTCTGCCAAGAAATTGAATTCTGGTCTGAGGGCAAAAACGGGGCACATTCAGTCTCTTGAGGTATAACTAAGAAGAGGAAGGTTTAATTCCCACCTCGACAATCTTGGATGTGGTTTTCCGTGGTTTCCCACTTCCACTTAAGGCAAATACCGGGATGGTTCCTAACTTAAGGCCTTGGCCGTCACCTTGCCATTTACCACCTTAATTGAAAATACACACAGTAATGCAGCCATCACAATAACACAGGTTATGAGAGAAAATTTCACACATACACACCCAAGTACACGGGGCTGAGTGACCACGATGTCGGAGCCCTTCAAACGAATTATGTTTGCCAAGTGTCTCTTATGGCGAAAGCAATTGTGGACACGTGCGAGTGCCTGGAAAACTACTTTTTTCTTTAATAATTTAAGAGTATATCGACGATGCATAATTATAACTTTTAGTCTAGGACGCTAATAACTTGACCACCGACGCATTGGGAAGAAATTGCAATATTAAGGTACATAAACAACATAGCCTACACATTCAACTGTCGGTTAATGTTCCTCAAAATTTCCCTTCTTAAATATTCCCCTCCTTTATAATTCTCCATCACGTGAAAACGTGCCATGTCTTGGGTTTTAAATATATCGATGCAATGGTGCTGCCATCTGCTGTAAGTTACTGGAACTATATGGGCGATGTACTGCCATCTGTTGTCAGTTATAGGAACTGATTGCAGATATTTAAACGGCGTACTGAGGACAACAGTTTGCTCTTTTGATCACATGCTATAATGCAATGGTAAAACGGAAATAAAACTTATTGAGAGGGAATGTAGAAATATGTATCTTTTACAGACATAAAACCTTACTAATACTCCTTGATTAAACAATATTTCAATGGTAAAAAAATACATATATCGGCGAGGGCTGGGATCGAACCGGCGAACCTAGGAACCACAGGCTGTCGCCTTAACCACATAGCTACTCGCGCAATTTTGTTCAGCAGCAGACGCAGCCATTCATTATCTTCAAAAGATGCTGTCTGAAGGAAATAATCCATTTCATTATCCAAATAAATCAATGTTGCACATTCGTATACGTTCATACTGTTATTATATTTTATTGCCAGAACTTGGTTAATGTATGTTTTCAATTACATGGAAGCTTATTAAATAACTTACATTTTAACGGAATTCTCACCGCCATTTTGTCAAGACCTCAGGCGGATTGTGCGCATGCGTGAGTGGCGAGAATTCTGCTATTTTCTATATTAATTCAAAAATATACCGAGAGGGAATGTAGAAATATGTATCTTTAACAGACATAAAACCTTACTAATACTCCTTGATTAAACAATATTTCAGTGGTAAAAATATATATATATATATATATCGGCGAGGGCTGGGATCGAACCGTTGAATCTTGGAACCACAGTCTGTCGCCTTAACCACATAGCTACTCGCGCATTCTTGGTCAGCAGCAGACGCAGCCGTTCTTTATCATCAAAAGCCGCTGTCTGAAGGAAATAATCCATTTCATTATCCAAATAAATCAATGTTGCACATTCGTATACGTTCATACTGTTATTATATTTTATTGTCAGAACTTGGTTAATGTATGTTTTCAATTACATGCAAGCTTACTAAATAACTTACATTTTAATGGACTTCTCACCGCCATTTTGTCATGACCCCAGGCGGATTGTGCCAATGCGTGAGGGTCAAGAATTCTGCTATTTTCTATATTAATTCAAAAATATACCGTAATATATTTGTTTATTTTATAGACACTCTGCAAATCTAGAGGCCAAGAGCTTTCGTTAGAGTGCTCTACGAAGTAAATCGGTTCTGTCGTTCTCTCAATCTCGTGGTAACAAAAATCACCTTACTGTTTTAAATATATAGATTTACAAAACTGTGAAACCTTGGAAATGCTGTCAGACTGGCAGCAGCAATAAGTTGAAAGAAAGGGACACACCAAAGGAGACAGGAGCGGCCTCATTCTCCTTCACAGGCTTTGCACGGTGAAGCTATAGCTGAAAAATTCAATGAAGATATTAATGATTTGCAAAATATTGTCAAATAACCCTTGACAAATAAAAAATATCATAAATGGACCCTCCCGGGTTTCTGGGACCACATTTTTGGTAGATTATTAGCTTGGGAATAACCTAACCCCCAAGGGAAGATGATGAAGAAAAAGAAGTGGGTTTCGGCCTGGAGAAAAAGGATGGAGATATACGACGAGAGTCCAAAAGAAGATATAATTTTAACTTTAAGTATACTCAAAGGCAGCTGCCACTGCAAATCCGCTTACCGATACCTAAAGTGGGTAGGGACCTGGGCGAAGCTAACAGGAAACGCAGCTGGAACTTGGGCAGTTCGCAAGAAAGCTGCTATAGCGTATTCCCTCTCAAGCATAAATATACCTACTATGGGGAAGGGTGGTGGTCTGGCAAGACTAAGAGTAACGGATTTATTGTGTATCTGTTAAAAGAAGTTTGTTTCTAAACAAGTATTTTGACGAGTACAAATAATTTGAATAAGCCTTGATATTTTAGGTCTTGAAGTTGTAGAATTTCTAAAGAGCGACCGAATGATTACAAGAAGGATAGGAATAAAGCAATTATACCCTTGGGAATAATTTTGGTAAGTGTACCAATAGTTGCATTTAGAAATGACTAAGCTTTTACCCAGCAAGGCGCCGACTAAAAGTTTAGACAATGAGAAACACTTAAATTTTGAAAAACCAACCATAAGTGGTAGAGAGAATCTCCACAAGCAGGAAGCTGGCGTAGCGAGCTATGCTTGCCTTACTGGCCAGTTAGAATTAGCTATTAAAGCTAAGAGAGACTTTACTAAGTTGATAACTAAGAGTTCTTGCTCAAATGCAACAAGTGGTGAAAACCTTATCAATGGATTTATTTTTATTAAAGAGGACATAAACCTAGGAAGAGTCAAGGAAGACAGGATCTTGCCTAACCGTTATGTTAGAGAAATGATAAAGCAAAGAACAAAATCTTAATTTATTTAACAATGTAAAAGGAAGTGGTTTATGTAACAAATATATAATTTTGATTTTTATAAACAATTGGGGTCGCAGACCTCCGAAAACATTTAAAGCTTGCGCCAGGCAATTAACAATTCTTTTGGTTTTAAACTTTTTATATGCTTTAAAATCTTAAGATTTTGAAATGTTGTTAAGATTAACAATGGGAAATTTAAATATTGACGTAATTAAGGTTAACCAATAAATCAAGTACAAGATGTGTACTTTAAGGATTTCTAGGTAGGTATCTTAAAAATATGAACAAATAACAACTTCGAAAGTAACAACAAAAAACAGGAAGAATGAAATAGAAGTTACTATAACTTCTTGTATTGATACAGAAATACTTGGGTAGATTATAAAAATAGGACAGGTCACTTATTGTGAAACCTGAAGAGAAAAATTGAAAGGAAGTTTCTAGAACTCCTATGTTTAAGTAGGGATCACGAGAAAAATGGGGCAAATTTCCCTTTCGTGAAACCTAGAGATAACTCACTTTTGAGTAGAAAGAATTGTATTCCCTAATTAGAAGGGAGAAACAATATAATTTAAGGCGTGTACTAGACGCGAAGTTTTACAGACATTAATTCGTTATACGTGGAGCAAGTAAGGGAGGGCACTTATTGAGAGTGACACCTCAAAGAAAAAAGACCTAAAGTAACAATTTTATTATTTTAGTTTGTTAGTAAAGGGTTTGGGAAAGATCAAATGGGATTGTGGAAGAGTGTTCATGGCCGTGTTTATTGTACTCGGACGAGCGCGACGCGGATGAAAAGTTGAACAGGCACTGTTTTCACTATAGTCTGTTGATATAGTTGAAAAATTCACTGTAGTAGCACAAAAAGTTGATAGCAAAGAAGGTGGAAATAACTAGTTACACTAGATTTGCGAGAGTCTATTGCTTGAAAAACTTGTAGGTTATATTTGAATGCACCAGAAAAATCCCAACGGAGGAAGAAAAATTAGATATTGAATAGCAGTTCATAAGGAAGATTCCTTAGTGTGAAAAAGTATTCCCATATAAAGTGGAAAATACATGACAGTATAACTGGTAGATAAAGTGTAGGTTCTGGAAGGTTCCAGAGCAATGATGAGTTATTTAAATTGGGTAGAGAATCCCTCGGCGGAAAACTAGATTATATAGACAGTGGGTATTTTAGAAATATCCCTCGATGTGAGATAGCATCTCAGAAAATCTTTCATTGTGAAAGTTAGACTTGATAGTTTGAGTTTGATCACGAAGATCTCTTGAAAGCAGTTATTTTATCACATAGCAACTTTCACTGTCTATAAAATCCAAATAAAAGCATTAAGCCTTTTAAAAGCGATGAGGATGTGGTTAAAACATGAAGTCGGTACTTATCTTTGCTTCATGAAGAAGGTGATGTTGCTGTTGACGGTTGGTTCTAAAACTCGAACATGGTGTCGAATTTAAAAGTTTGCCTCTTGAGTAGAGGAGGCGAGCTTTAGTTAAGCTCCAACTGACTGGTTTGACTTCCGACGTACAAGTGAGACCCGCTCAACGGAGCGTGAAGGGACCAGGGAAGGGAAAAGGAGTGGGGGTAGGAGACAAAAGGAATACATATAAGAATAACCAACATTGAAATGTTAATATCTCTTGATCAAATGTCCTTCAAAGAGTTGATAGTAGGCATCACTAGCGCAGCCTGAAGGGTGAAAAAGTAGACGAAGTTTTCTTGATCACGGAGATGATAGCTGGCGATAGCGACGAGATCTGGTGGCTAGATTGATAAGGAAGTCCTCTTGTACAGGGAAGAATGAGGAACTTCCGAGATTCGCTGCTAGATGACGCTAGGTGGGTCATGGAATATATATATCTAGAACAGACTTACAGGTAGTGTGAGAGACATATACCAACAAAGAGAAATCAGGAGATCACTGTTGGTGTTAGCGAAAAAAGGAAGGGATGAACTAAGGAGAAGCAAAATCTTACTCTGTCTTACCGTGTATTCCAAAGAATACACCAACCACAGAAAGTCCAGAGATTGGAGTTTTGATTCCTGGCGGTGGCAGCGGTTATTCTGAGTGTTTTATATCCAGTTTTTTCCACACTCCCTCCGGGAGCACCTACCTCATCTTCGTCACACACACTGCTACAGTCATCACATAAATCCCTCCCTATATTATTCTGCTAAGGTCCCATTCCAGTTTTGTACCGAAAATAAGGTCCCATTAACACCAACCTACACTTATCGGGTACCTACAGGTTCAGCATAACCCAATGCGAAAGTGAAACGCACTCACTTTTTCTTTAAATGCCTCACAATTAAATAAATACCTTTAAACACGAATATTTAGAATGAAATAATGCAACATGGTAACCATGGCAACAGAATCTCACAGGTCCATCTATTTCTGTAAGACGCAATGCAATTCCAATTAGTACATTACTGTGAAAGTTTCCAGACGGTTATAAGGTTATCACTGAAACAAATTAAGCTGTAAAATTCATCAATACATACAGTATAATGCGCTTAAGGGTCTCAAGGGACACTCGAGAATTTTTTCACGCAATTTTCACGTGTGAGTGTGGTACGAAAGGTCTTTTTCACCCGACTATAACGGGTCTCCGAAAACCACATTTAAAGGGCCTTAAATTAACAGTGTCTGTGATATTCCCAGAAAACTACTTCGCTCTGATATACCTACGAAGGAATGACAAACCCCTAACCACTGCACCAATAGCTGAATTGGTAAAGTCTGATTAGAACAACTAGAATATTCGCGGTCGAAGCCGCGACGGGTGATGCTAGTACTGATTATTATACAAGTTCTACACACACCCTACTATTCAGGGCTACATACTCTGCCCTTATTCAGCATTGAGATATGGATTTTAGGCACATGTCGTAACGCAAATTTTGAAGCAAGCGCGACCCAGGAGTTCGCACGAGAAAGTATAGAGTGCACACGCAGGATACTTGTGGCGTGCATGATTGAACTGGCGATGCTCATTGATGGTAAACATTATTTTAATGGTTTGGAGACATCACACGTAGCACGTTTGTTGGCATTTACTGTATATTTGGAAGCTGATGAATCAAGTTTAAAGAAAATCGGATCACAGGAAGCGGAGATATTAACGTCTATAAAGTTTACAGATTATTCACTGCTGAAAATTATGACATAGGTCTGGGGTGAGTGCAACGGTTTGAACAGCGAGGCTGGTCATGTGGGACGACGCGTTCGTAGACAAGTGCATCGATCTGCCAGCGTATATGAGACGTGGTCAGTCAGCTGTGAAGGTATATGTATGATCATCAGTAATGGCATTCGTAATTGTCAGACTGCGTGAGTGTTAGGAGTACGAACTTTGAGTCTTTAAGTTGAAAACATTACGTTGCAGTACCTGTTGCTGTTGTTTCAAATCAATTACGATAATCTACGAACAGTCAGTGCCAAGCTTTGTCTCGATAATTTTTATGGTCAGCCTAGACTAACATACTTGCACATTTCTTCGGAATGCCAGTCTGCATGGTCAAATGCTAACCAACGATAGGGACCAGACATTGCATAGCGTGTCCTAGAGGAAGCATATTTCTTACCCAGATAGGATTCAGAATAGCGGGGCCAATCTGTTTACAGATTTGTACTAGAGCATTCTCTATTACCCGACCACAGGAACTAGTCGACGATTGGGACCAAACAGTGCCTAGCGTGTCATGGAGGGAGCATATTCCTAACCCTGATAGGTTTAGCTTCTATGTCAGGATCTTCGAATTTGAACCATTTCAAAGACAGCAAGTGTATCACTTCAAAGCAGGGCTGGATAACTTAACATAATGGCCTTGAATAACGAATTGTTTGGCGTTACGGTATACATCGCGTAACGTATAACAGAAAGTTTGTTGTAACGTTATTCATACGAAGAACGAATAAACGGATACTGTATATATACCGTTATTTTAAATATTGTATTATCATACCGGATAGCATTTAAGTTATCGCAGGAGACACAAGTCGAATAACGTTATTGGCGTTGTAACACAATCAAATGTACCCCATTCACTCAGATGTTTTAAATAACGTTATTGACAAGACCGGATAGCATTGTGTTATGCTGCATGCCTCGCAGGTCGAATAACGTTATTCGTGCTGTAACACGTCGCGAACAACTACCACTCCATCCGAACATCAAATAACGTTATTCACAAGACCGGATAGCATTGTGTTATGCTGCATGCTTCGCAGGTCGAATAACGTTATTAACTTCGTGTCCTGTTGTATGGGCCCCGGGTTGAATAACGTTATTAGCCTCGTACTAGGATCCAAATTTCAATAACGGTATTCTCCTTCTAGTGTACGAATAGAAAGTTAACTATAAATGAATTCGGATTCGTAGTGCTGCCAGGTGACAAACAAGTAGCTCCGTGACCGACTAAAAAGCCTACTTTTCCATAAAATTTAAGATTCAAGCCAACGATTAAGTTAATCTATATACGATGGGCCTATCGAGAATAATGACGAACTTAGGTTGGTAATAATAAACATTTCTATTTCGATTGAAATATGTCTGAAGTAATGTATTCCAATACAGCTCTACAGTTGGCAGCCTTGGTGACTCTGAATATATTCTTAGTTCCATATCTTAAGATACAGAATGCACATACAAAATTTGGTTAAGTCCAGTGGATAGTAAGACGTTGCATGCTGTGAAATATTGGATGTATCAGTGCGAGTAAAATCATATTGGCAACAACGTCAAGAATGCGTGATCAGAATTAATCTGAATTATTACTATATTTTATAGTGCCAATTTTGGATCAAATCCATGTATTAGTATAGAAGCTACAGGCATTGAAAAATTGGCCCTATCATAGGCTTAGAATTATTTTGGCAGCACTGACGTACATTAGTTACTCCAAATTGATCTAAAATTTCAGCAAATATACATGCGCAAAATTTGGAGATATTGGCTTGCATACTTTCTGATATATTGGTATTACGATAAAGAGAATGTGCATTTCTTAAGAGTTGGCAGCCCTAATGGCTCTGAAGTATAAGCATAGTCATATCTGTTATAGTACACAAAGCACGTACGAAATTTGGTTAAAATCCAATTGATAGTATAGATGTTAGATGTACTTAAACATTGGACTTATCAGCAGGCTTAGAATCATCTTGGCAACACTGTCATATATGGGCTTCTTAAAATGTATCTGGAATGTTATTATCCCTGTGTGTGCTAATTTTGGAAATGTTCGCATGCATAACGTCTGAGATATCCAACGTAGAGCTTAAAAGTGAATTGTGATTTTTAGCAGTTGGTAGCTCTGAAATCATTTTCAATTATGGCCGTGAGATATTCAGATATATATATTTCCTTATACCAAATTTGGTTTCGATAACTGCAGCCTTTTAGGAGTTGATAGGGGGAGACACACAAAGAAAGACAGACAGATAGACATTTGCCTGGATCGATGCCATAAGTCTATCTCATCCTCACTTTTTTTTGTGAAAAGTAAGCTAAAAATAGCACGTAGAATATACGATAGCTAATGTATAACTTCCAACCTTAGGTGCTTCTATACTGTGCTGATCAGTACCCGCTGCTTATGGACATATCACATGTGTTGTACCGCAATCATTGGCCATCAGCGTACAGATGTTACAGATCGTAACGTTAAAGCTTGTATACAAGCACAATTCCGGTATAGGCTTGAATAACGTTATTCGTACCTGCATTACGAGTTCTTATTGGCTCAGCTGCAAGAAATCAAAGATGGTGGAAAGTTGTGGATGGAGAGTAATATTAGCAGTGCATTGGCATTATTAATGCAAATCAGTCATTTAGTTGCGTTACGTTGAATACAGGAAAAGGCACTGACTTATTAAACGCATTTCTGTCCGTATTTAAGGTTTAACTGAAATCATTCGATATTTAGCCATATGGATGAAGCTGTGAACCTTCACAGTACGTGAAAAGTGTACGAGTGCCAAAGCTTTAACTTGGTATCTAATGGGTCCTGGGTTCGAGACGCTATATGGCCAGAAACTTTATTCTTTTTGAATTATTTCGTTGTGTCAATACTACTGTGTGATGTAACTTTTCAACTTCGATTTACTTGCATGATCTAGGGGGGCGATGTTAATAATGGATATTGGTAGGGAAAAATCATTCTATTTTATCATTCGTATTTGTACTTTCCCAATCAAAACCATGAATATTTGTACTATTCGTGAAACTAATATAATTTTCACAGCACTGTTTGTTCCACAGTAAAATAATAATAATAATAATATTAACAATAAAATCAATTAGTTCCGTGACGATCTAAAGAGCCTAATTTCTTTATATTTAAGATACATACCAATGATTAATCTACATAGACCTATCTAGAATAATGACGAGATTAAGTTGGTAATACAAACTTTTCTATTTAGATTGGAATATATCTGAAGTAATGTATTCCAATACAGCTGTACAGTTAGCAGCCTTGGTGACTCTGAATATAATCTTAGTTCCATATCTTAAGGTACAGAATGCACATACACAATTTGGTTGAAGTCCAATGGATAGTATGGACGTTGCTTGCTGTGAAATATTGGATGTATCAGTGCGAGTAAAATCATATTGGTAACAAGGTCAAGAATGCGTGCTCAGAATTAATCTGAATTATTCCTATATTTTATAGCGCCAATTTTGGATAAAATCCATTTATTATTATAGAAATAATATGCATTTAAAATTGGCCCTATCAACAGGCTTAGATTTATGTTGGCAGCACTGATGTGCATTAGTTATTCCAAAATAATCTAAAATGTCAGCAACTATACGTGCGCAAAATTTAGAGCTGTTGGCTTGCATACTTTCCGATATATTGGTATTAGGATAAAGAGAGTGAGCATTTATTAACAGTTGGCAGACCTAATGGTTCTCAAGTATAAGCATAGTCATATCTGTTATAGTACACAAAGCACGTACGAAATTTTGTTAAAATCCAATTGATAGTCTAGATGTTAGATGTACTTAAACATTGGACTTATCAACAGGCTTAGAATCATCTTGGCAACACTGTCATATATGGGCTTCTTAAAATGTATCTGGAATGTTATTAACCCTGTGTGTGCTTATTTTGGAAAAGTTCGCATGCATAACGTCTGAGATATCCAACGTAGAGCTTAAAAGTGAATTGTGATATTTAGCGGTTGGTAGCTCTGAAATCATTTTCAATTATGTCCTTGAGATATTCAGATTTAGATATTTCCTTATACCAAACTTGGTTTCGATAACTGCAGCCTTTTAGGAGATGATAGGGGGAGACTCACGAAGAGAGACAGACAGACAGACATTTTCCTGGATCGATGCCATAAATCTATCTAATCCTCATTTTTTTAGTGAAAAGTAAGCTTAAAATAGCACGTAGAATATACGATAGCTACTGTATAACATCCAACCTTAGGTGCTTCTATACTGTGCTGATCAGTACCCGCTGCTTATGGACATATCACATGTGTTGTACCGCAATCATTGGCCATCAGAGTACAAATGGTACAGATCGTAACGTTAAAGCATGTATACAAGCACAATTCCGGTATTGGCTTGAATAACGTTATTCGTGCCCGCATTAGTTGTTCCGATTGGCTCTGCTGCATGAAATCAAAGATGGAGGAAACTTGTGGATTGAGAGTAATATTTGCAGTTCATTGGCATTATTAATGGAAATCAGTAATTTAGTTCCGTTACGTTGAATACAGGAAAAGGCAGTGACTGATTAAACGCATTTCTGTCAGTATTTAAGATTAAACTGAAATCATTCGACATTTAGCCATATGGATGAAGCTGTGAACCTGCAGAGTACGTGAGAAGTGTACGAGTGCTTGAGCGCTAACTTGGTGTCTAATGGATCCTGGGTTCGAGATGGTCTATGGCCAGATTTTTTATTCTTTTTGAATTATTTTGTTGTGTCAACACTACTGTGTGATGCAACTTTTCAACTTCGATTTACTCGCATGATCTAGGGGTCCATGTTAATAATGGATATTGGTAGGGAAAAATCATTCTATTTTATCATTCGTATTTGTACTTTCCCAATCTAAACCATGAATATTTGTACTATTCGTGAAACTAATATAATTTTCACAGCACTGTTTACTCCACTTTTTTTTTAGTCGTTTACCCTCCAGGTTGGTGGAACCCATGGACTCAGCGAGGGATCTCACCACTACCGCCTCTACGGGCAGTGTCCTAGAGCTGGGAACATTGAATCGGAAGGGATACAACTGGTGTGGTGGGATTGGCACCTCGCCCAGGCGGCCTCACCTGCAAAGCGAACAGGGGCCTCATGAGGGAAGGTAAGGGATGGTTAGGATGGATAGGCAAGGAAGAAGGAAAGAGGCGGCCGTGGCCTTGAAGAAGTCACCATCCCGGTATTTGCCCGAGGACGAAGTGGGAAACCACGAAAAACCACTTCGAGGATGGCTGAGGGGGAATCGAACCCCCTCTACTTATTTGGTCCACCTGAGGCTAAGTAGACCCCGTTCCAGTCCTCGTACCACAAATTTCTCGCCTTAGCCGGGAATCGAACCCAGGACCTCCGGGGATGCAGCTAACCATGCTGACCACGACGCTAAAATAATATTAATAAAAATAAAATTTTCTTTTTTTCTTTTTCTTAGTCGTTTATCCTCCTGATTGGTGGAACCCACGGACTCAGCGAGGGAACTCACCACTACCGTCTCTACGGGCAGTGTCCCAGAGCTGGGAACATCTAATCGGAGTGCATACAACTGGTGAGGTGGGATTGGCACCTCGCCCAGGTAGCCTCACCTGCAAAGCGAACAGGGGGCCTCATGAGGGAAGGTAATGGATGGTTAGGATGGATAGGCAAGGAAGAGGGAAGTAGGCGGCCGTGGCCTTGAAGAAGGTTCCATCCCGGCATTTGCACGATGACGAAGTGGGAAACCACGGAAAACCACTTTGAGGATGGCTGAGGCGGGAATCGAACCCCCTCTACTCATTTGTAACACCCGAGGCTGAGTAGACCCTGTTCCAGTCCTCACACCACTTTTCAAATATCGTGGCAGAGCCGGGAATCGAACCGAGGACCTCCGGGGCGGCAGCTAACCATGCTGTCCGCTACGCTACGGAGGCGAATTCAGGAACTATACGTGCGCAAAATTTAGAACTGTTGGCTTGCATACTTACTGATATATTGGTATTAGGATAAAGAGAGTGAGCATTTATTAACAGTTGGCAGCCCTAATGGCTTTCAAGTATAAGCATAGTCATATCTGTTGTAGTACACAAAGCACGTACGAAATTTGGTTAAAATCCAATTGATAGTATAGATGTTAGATGTACTTAAACATTGGACTTATCAGCAGGCTTAGAATCATCTTGGCAACACTGTCATATATGGGCTTCTTAAAATGTATCTGGAATGTTATTATCCCTGTGTGTGCTTATTTTGGAAAAGTTCGCATGCATAACGTCTGAGATATCCAACGTAGAGCTTAAAAGTGAATTGTGATTTTTAGCGGTTGGTAGCTCTGAAATCATTTTCAATTATGTCCTTGAGATATTCAGATTTAGATATTTCCTTATACCAAACTTGGTTTCGATAACTGCAGCCTTTTAGGAGTTGATAGGGGGAGACACACAAAGAGAGACAGACAGACAGACATTTGCCTGGATCGAAGCCATAAGTCTATCTCATCCTCATTTTTTTTAAAGTGAAAAGTAAGCTAAAAATAGCACGTAGAATATACGATAGCTACTGTATAACATCCAACCTTAGGTGCTTCTATACTGTGCTGATCAGTACCCTCTGCTTATGGACATATCACATATGTTGTACCCCAATCATTGGCCATCAGCGTACAAATGGTACAGTTCGTAACGTTAAAGCTTGTATACAAGCACAATTCCGGTATAGGCTTGAATAACGTTATTCGTGCCCACATTAGTTGTTCCGATTGGCTCTGCTGCAAGAAATCAAAGATGGAGGAAACTTGTGGATTGAGAGTAATATTTGCAGTTCATTGGCATTATTAATGGAAATCAGTAATTTAGTTCCGTTACGTTGAATACAGGAAAAGGCAGTGACTGATTAAACGCATTTCTGTCAGTATTTAAGATTAAACTGAAATCATTCGACATTTAGCCATATAGATGTAGCTGTGAATCTGCAGAGTACGTGAGAAGTGTACGAGTGCTAGAGCGCTAACTTGGTATCTAATTACTCCTGGGTTCGAGACGGTCGGTGGTCGGAATTTTTATTCTTTTTGAATTATTTTGTTGTGTCAACACTACTGTGTGATGCAACTTTTTAACTTCGATTTACTCGCATGATCTAAGGGGACCTTGTTATAATGGATATTGGTAGGGAAAAATCATTCTATTTTAAAATTCGAATTTGCACTTTCCCAATCTAAACCATGAATATTTGTACTATTCGTGAAACTAATATAATTTTCACAGCACTGTTTACTCCACTTTTTTTTTAGTCGTTTACCCTCCAGGTTGGTGGAACCCATGGACTCAGCGAGGGAACTCACCACTACCGCCTCTACGGGCAGTGTCCTAGAGCTGGGAACATCGAATCGGAAGGGATACAACTGGTGAGGTGGGATTGGCACCTCGCCCAGGCGCCCTCACCTGCAAAGCGAACAGGGGCCTCATGAGGGAAGGTAAGGGATGGTTAGGATGGATAGGCAAGGAAGAAGGAAGGAGGCGGCCGTGGCCTTGAAGAAGTTACCATCCCGGTATTTGCCCGAAGACGAAGTGGGAAACCACGAAAAACCATTTCGAGGATGGCTGAGGGGGAATCGAACCCCCTCTACTTATTTGGGCCACCCGAGGCTGAGTAGACCCCGTTCAAGTCCTCGTACCACAAATTTCGCGCCAGAGCCGGTAATCGAACCCAGGACCTCCGGGGCGGCAGCTAACCATGCTGACCACTACGCTAAAATAATATTAATAATAATAAAATTTTCTTTTTTTCTTTTTCTTAGTCGTTTATCCTCCTGATTGGTGGAACCCACGGACTCAGCGAGGGAACTCACCACTACCGTCTCTACGGGCAGTGTCCCAGAGCTGGGAACATCTAATCGGAGTGCATACAACTGGTGAGGTGGGATTGGCACCTCGCCCAGGCGGCCTCACCTGCAAAGCGAACAGGGGGCCTCATGAGGGAAGGTAATGGATGGTTAGGATGGATAGGCAAGGAAGAGGGAAGGAGGCGGCCGTGGCCTTGAAGAAGGTACTGTACCCTTTTACCTACCAATACCTGTTGAATCCCTGGATAGCAGCTGGATCGTAGAACCTGAAAATGCCCCGGCTCTAAAGACCCCCCAAGTTCTACCAACAGACACAGGGATAATAGGGCCACTCGAATACCTAACAGGATGTATTAAGACTGACCAAGGCTCAGAAAAAGAAAAGACTAGCTCAAAACACGAGAATTCTTCAAAAGGAAGAAAGAATCTCAAAGGTGTGGTAAACACTAAAATACCTAGCGATGGCCCCCTTAATACACCCTTCCATCACCTCTATAAAGCATCACGCAATAATTAAAACCAAGTAGTAAAGTGATTTATTGTAAGAATAAACAAGACAGAAGAATATCAATTTCGTCGATACCACGACCAATCAAAAAAAATCTCATTGATAATATTGGATTATCTTCCAGAAAAAAAATATATATTATCCATTATCACAACTAACTTTTAGCTGATTAAAATATAAGGCCTATTAATAATAACAATGATGATCAATCCCATAGGGTAAGCATTCACAAAAAGAGAAATATTATAAGACTTGAATACATTAAATTAATTTCGGTTCCTTAACGGAAATAACATCTTATACACAAATATCCTGGTTATAATTACTAATCCTACACGACATCTTCAGTAATTTTATATGTTCTTGTTATTGAATGAAGAAATTCATATGGCCTATTTACAGAATATAATTTACACAAAATTCCAGAATAATTTCAATTATTCCTTTCCTACTGACTTGAAGTCACGACATTCCTTTCTGTTTAATATTATTTCAATTCTTGTTTTAGGGAAATTCTGCCGAACAGTTAAGCTAAGCAAAAATTAATTGTAAAGTCAGTCTTAAATAGTTATCGGTTTCCTTTTTAAACATACATCTTATGACAAAATTGTTATATTAGTTTTACTGGAAATATTTAACCGAATATCCACTCAAGATTCCCCAACAATACTGCTCGGAAAAAATATTAATCTTCACACAGGCATTTTCACGATAACAGCGATAAAGTTCACAATGACCAATTATTAACCATACTAGGTTAAAACAACACCTCTCTGGGTTAAAACCCCAATCAATCTAATCCTGATTGGCACACCTAGCTCAATCCTCAACAAGAAAAATATGCTCTACAAAGCATTGCATCAATATACTTAAACACAAAGACATTACTCATAGAATATGCCTCTCTAAAGACCAATATGCACCTATAATAGGAGCCTTACTGTTATAAATCCACAATTATGCAAATCAGCTGTTTATGGTAAAATCCTGAACTCGAAAAATATGATCCCGTAACAGATTACCAACAAAGCCCAGTGGATTTCAGAAATATTCCACCTAACTTTAAAAACTTGCCTTACATTGATTCATTACAAAATCCATAGTTCTTAAACGTATGACTTATAGTAAGTTGTCCCTGGGATTATCCTCGCAATTTTGGATGTCGTTCAAATACCCTCTTAATAGAAAAAACTATTGCACTAAAGGCAATGATATCAATTTAATCCAGTGTTAACATCAAAAAAAAATATAAACTGTATATAACGCTGCCCAACCACACAAACTGAGGTTGTAAAGAGGTCTATAAAGATAAATTCAATCTCAAAATAAGATCCTCCCTGAATTTCCCGAACGCGAAAATGTCGATGGATTAGACCTACAGCATGGATCTAGGTTAGCAACAAAGGCTAAGCGACTAATGACCCATTAGGCAATCCATTTCGAAAATCACGCTCAGAAAACACAAGTTAAATCTGTTATAAAAAAAAAACTGAAGAAAATATAGTCCAAGGACTCGAAGTAACATTTAGAATAACTGGGTCCGAAAACTTCCTAGTATCTTAATCAAAATACGAAAAGGAAAATTCCCCTCCAAAGAATACAATAATCCAAACGAAAGTGCTTAAAGAACAATGCACTAGAATATGAAAACTCAACCAACGTTCTCAAAAGAAAGTTGCGTTACTAAAAATGTTCTTACACAAGAAAAACTGTAAATCTTCTTCCTACATTTGCTTCTCGACAAATAAGAATGAGCATATTATTTTAAATACTGTAAAATACTACTGAAATTATTAATTTATTCATCAAAATTACACAAAGGATGCACTCATTTTTATGAGTCAAAATCCTGGCATCATAGAAGGTCAGTTTCGAAATGAACATCGAACCTGCACTTTCTACTGAACCATTTAAACTACAAAATCAAATATGGCAAAGTGGTATTTATAAATGTCCACGCTACACTACTGTAACAAGTTGAAGTGATCAGTACCTTTGGCGAATCTAGATGAGAAAAAAAGGATATCGTTGGCCATAATCAGCTCCAAACCAACAGAAAATATGCTGGATTTCAACTGGGTTTCCATAGAACGAACCAAAGTCCTCCCAGGCTCGAGCAACACCCGGTCGGTCGAAATAGTTCCAACATATCCTGGCGATATCTTCCCATACATATTCGAACACCAACGGAAGGACCGCACACAGTTTATCAACTCGTCACGACGCGAAAATGAACTCGAACCGTCACTAACAAGTTCCAATGTGAGAACGCGCGTATGAACAAGTTCACGAGGGTCGACGCGGCCCCTCTCGACACGAGAGTCGCGTGCACACTTCATGCCAAATGAAAGTTGCCTTCGACAAGTCCCCGCTGCACCCTGCTAATGCAGTATTCTTAAATCAATTTAGCCTACCATCGTAGTGGATATAAGCTTCATATTGTCCCTTCCCCTTGACACCTTGCTTGAGAATGTACTCTTTTCAAAAAGTATAATCACAGTGAAGAGTGAATCAAATCTAGGCTGCATTTCCACGACGGTTTATATGCAGAGTTTCGTGACACATCACGGCTGAGCTCGCGGTCGTGATTATAAAAGTATCCATCCGCATGGCCCGTTAATTGCTGTAGACACACAGTCACAGAGGTAAATTATTACATGTTTAAGACCATGTCTGAGCCCTATTAAACACGTTTCTACTTCACGTAGAATGCTTCACGAACTAGAATACACTTCAGCACGGTCACACGTTTTTACAACTCCCGTTAGCTGGCGATATTACTTTCACTGATTTCCAGCTCAACCCTCTACGCTGTCAAGTTCTATACACATTGTGCTCTGCACGAGGTCGCCTGAGTCTCACATCTGCTCCCCCCCACTCCTTCACCCGTCATGACTCGATACGAAATATATCGCAGTCGAAACGTGATCAGCAGTGAGTTAACATAGCATCTTCTGTTCTTCATACTTTCTTAATAATGACTTTCTTAATAATGGCTTTCTGCCATGGAAACATACATATAGACACATGTATCTGCTTACAAAAAGCGCTAAATATGCATTAATTTGTATTAATCACTCTCAGGTGAATCGATCGATATGGTGTTAGACACAGTCAACATGGTTATTATCGATGAGCTTCGGATTTCTCGTCGGAAACACGAGCTCTGCCGATCTCTTTCATGATAGCATGGCTTTTTCTCGCTGCAGACCAGCTGTTATGATCGACTTCAGAGGCAAGTTAGGAAGTTACAGGGTGTTCCCAAAATACTGTAACCATGTCTGTACTTAAGCCCTTTTATGAATAATGGTGCATTTTCCCTTTGATACCTTAAATAAAAGTCTCCTCAACTTTTATTTACACCATTCCAGGTAATCTCAGCATATGTAGCATTATTCAGTCAACACTCAGTCTATCTTCTTCACATATCTTTTCAGGTTCTTTGCATTGAAACGACCTATCATTTCTCTTTCATTTAGGCTTACTACTTCATAACAATTATTTCCGAACGACCTAGCAATCTTATAGGGTCCGTGGAAAACATAGGAAAACTTGGTGAATTGCTTCTTAGCCACATCTGCTTTCGTCGGTTTCTTGACGAGAATCATCTCGCCTACTCTCATCGGTGGCCGATATCTTTTATTTCTGATTCGTTTATGCCGCTTCTCGGCTGCATCCATCAAGCTTTCTCTAGCTGAATTAATTCTTTCTTGGACTGTAGGCTCCCTGTCCTTAGGTAGAAATCTCACGATCTCTGTCCAGGCTCTTTCTGGCCTCTTATTATGGTGAACAACCATAGGTATATCTGATAAGCTCTCATGGAATGTGGAATTCATGCATCTTTCCATGAGTGGGATGAACTTCACCCAGCTCGCATGATCCTCAGGACAGTAAATTCTCGCGAACTTGCTAATTTCTGCCATAACACGTGATCTAGGATTTCCATTCTAGGGATATCTCTATTAATTTCGTTTCCATCCATTTCCTCCATCACTACATCCTCTATACTTTCTTCCTTGAATCTTATTATTCCTTTGTCCATGTCGATGATTGCTCTAGCTTGAGTAATAAAATCGATGCCTAGTATGACGTCAAAATTAATATTCTTAACGACTATAAAAATATGTTCATAACTTCTCTCATTGATCCAGAATTTCATTAGAATCTGCACTTTGCATTTCATAGTTTTATCCTTAAATATCCCACGAATTTTTGTTGGAGATGCTGGAAGAATGGTAAATTGATTTTCTGGTTTCAATCTTTCAAAACAGTCCTCGTCAACTATAGAGATCATAGCACCTGTGTCCATCAAGGCTTTACAATGTTGTAGACCAATTAGTATATCAATAACGGGAAGTTCAACTATCCTTCCTCTCGGTTTCGTTTCTGGTTCAAATAGAAGGTCTTCGTCAGTAGCTTCAAATATTTCAAAAATCGTGATATCAGAGGAATGCGTGGCAACGTCAGTTATTAATTTCGCCCGGAAATTGGCGTTTTTTTTTCTCGATCCGGAGCTCTTTCTGAACTCCGACCTTCTCTGCTAGTACTGGGTTGTGACTTATCTAGATTTTCATCCTTTCTTTCCTTCGATTTTCTTCGTCCAACCTCCGTGGACTTATCTCGCCCTCTCTTGAGCCTCTCCTGTTGCACTTTTTTATCGGACGCCTCCGTTCGATAATTGTTGTATCTTGAGTACCCTTGATTTTGTCTATTATCTCTATTGTCTCGGGTATCTCTATCATTCCTATTATATCTGTTATCTCTATTGTCTCGGGTATCTCTATCATTCCTATTGTATCTGTTATCTCTATTGTCTCGGGTATCTCTATCATTCCTATTATATCTGTTATCTCGATTATTTTGATCATATCTGTAATTCCTATCATAAGGCGTTTCTCGATGATCATTCCGGTCTCGATCATTATCTCTTCGATAAAAATTTCTCTCCTCGTAGCGACGTTGCCAAGGCCTCTCCTGGGCGTCCCTACGTTGGTTTTCCCATCTCCTCTCTTCCTGATGGGTATTTCTAATAGGACCTATTCTATCATCTCTTCTTTGTTCGAAACGATCCGTCTGCTGTGTACGGTTCATCATTACCGCGTTTACAACTTTCGATTCCTGCCTGGCATTTTTGACTATAGTAGGTTGCGTCATCATACTCATGTGATCTAATCGACGTAACAGGTCATCTAACGACGTTAAAGACGATACTCCGGAAGAAATAATTGATTTCCTTACTTCCGCAGGCAATTGACGTGAGATAGCTTCAAGGAGTTCTTCCTGTGTTAACGGCGGCTGAAGAAAACGGAGTTTTGCTAACTGACACGCAAAGTATTCAGCGTAGCTGGTTGGTCCTGTACTGGAGTACTTGCGTGAATAGACTTCTGATCTCACATTCTGTTGGACCTCGATCGACCAAAATCTTTGTATGAAGGCTTCCGAAAACTGCTCAAAGTTGTCAAATGTGTAACGAAAAGCCCTGAACCATTGTAACGGAGCATCGGTGAGAAACCTTTCCACCATACGTAGCTCACGCTCACGTGGCACATGTGACTCCAAAAAGTAATCTCTTAATGTCCTGACAAATTCGATTGGTGTCATTCCATCCAAATTGCTAAACTTCCTAGGTTTGTCATCAAAATTTCGTATTATGGTTACATTCGGTGTCCTTTCCAATGATTTCGAAGTATAATCACCCACGCCTACGTTGGGGTTCGGAGAACTAAAAGTTTCCCTGCTTGTTCGAATGGGACTCGAATGTTCCATTTGACTGAGCCGAACGTTGGGTTCGTTGTTGGAAGATTCCTGTATCATCCTTTCCCTACCATCAGGTACTATCACTTCAGGTTGTTCAACTACAACTCGAAAATCGGACTGTAAAAGTGATCGCAATTGATCTTTTAGAGTATCTAAATTGATATGCCCCTCTAGATTAATTTGCTCGAGACCCTTTCTAATTTCATTAATCTCGGAAGTTTTCTTCTCCCTGACCTCATTTAACTCTATCTTACTTTGGTCGACTTTAGTTTCAACACTGTTAATACGCTTCTCTAAATCGGATATGTTATTAACCTGAGTATTTTGAATTCCATCCATTCTTTTGCTTAGATCTTCCCTAACATTTATTATGTCTTTGCTATTAGTTGCAAGACCAGTGGCAAGTTTAGATTCTAGCTTAGATTTCTCAACTTTAAAACATTCCTCATTAATTTTCATAATATCTTGACGAAATGTTACAATATTATCACTTATGATCCCTTTCAAATCGATGTCAAAATCATCCCTGAGAAGTTTCGTATGATCAGTGACTTGAGCTCGGAGTGTCCCCATTTCACATTTCAACTGTTCCAGGCTATTCTGGGTCTGATTAGTGTCATGGGAAAACTGCAGCTGAAGTGTTTCTAAATTTTTTTTACTGAGCTTCACACTCTTTTCAAAGTCTAGTCTAATCTCAACTTGAAATTCTTTATTAGATTTTTCTAGCTCCATTAACTTAACCTCTGTCTGATTTTGACTAGATTCGATTTTTCGGACCTCTAGCTCCATTTTATTTTGACTGGATTCTATTAATCCCACATCTGTTCTTAAATCATTGATTTGGGATTGCATAATCCTTACATTAGAGTTTACATCCTTTACAGTTTCCTCAATTCCCCTTTGACTAGTCTGAATATTGTTAAGATCTGTTTGGATTGATGTTTGACTAGTTTGCATTGAAGTTTGACTAGTTTGCATATTGTTAAGATCTGTTTGGATTGATGTTTGACTAGTTTGGATTCTTTCTTGGGCAACCTGTACCAGGCCAACATTAGCCCGTAATGTACTGATATCTAGTTGAGTTTTTCTATTATCATCCTGGATATCTTCGATATTAGATTCTACACTGGTAACCTTCTTTTCTACCCTTTTAGAACTGTCATTGATAGCCTTCAAGGAGGATTGCATAGTATCAATTTCCCCCCTGATGCCTTCAGCAACTGCACCCTGATTTTGAATAACAGTTTCAGACATATGGTCTAATGCAGATCTAGTTTGGACCTTAATATTTTCAATGTCCTGATTCAAATTGTCCATTTTATGTTGAAGAATTTCAAACATCTTCTTAACGTCACCAACAGTCACCATATTACCTTCAGACATGCTTCACTACACTTCACAAGAAATAAGAATACCACACCAACAAAGCACAGCGAGAACATCTACAAACAACCACCATTTACCATATATGCTCATTCTTATTGTCTGGCGTTACCTTAAAATAAACTTATGTCTAAACACAAAGTGCCCCATTTCATTTGGGATCGACCATATACAAGTGCGTGTTGGTTTATATCGGTGAAGGTCTATGATTCTACCATTACTTAAATTTTAAATTTACTACAAATACTTCTATTTTTAATGATGTCAGCAATGATCATCAGCCGGAAACAAGTAGAACAAATTATTAACAAAGCGTGTGGCACCACTCCAATACATAAAATAAAATAAAAATTAATAATGGTTGCAATACCACTTGTGGGTCAAGTAGCTCGAGTATCCTCGTAATTGCTTTGTTCCATAGGAATTCCAATAGTTCGTGCCAAAATATTGGTTCACCATTATTTTATCGCCTTGATTCATAGTCACACAAGAAACACGGTGTTCCAATTCGCGATCTGTGTTACATGATCATAAAACTAATTTCCACTTTGTACTTTCAGTTTCAATTTTGGCAGAATTATGGCATTCAACTCCCTGGTATTCGCTCTGGTATTCCAGTTTTTCGAAGCCCCTGAGCTGGGCGCCACCTAATGTACCCTTTTACCTACCAATACCTGTTGAATCCCTGGATAGCAGCTGGATCGTAGAACCTGAAAATGCCCCGGCTCTAAAGACCCCCCAAGTTCTACCAACAGACACAGGGATAATAGGGCCACTCGAATACCTAACAGGATGTATTAAGACTGACCAAGGCTCAGAAAAAGAAAAGACTAGCTCAAAACACGAGAATTCTTCAAAAGGAAGAAAGAATCTCAAAGGTGTGGTAAACACTAAAATACCTAGCGATGGCCCCCTTAATACACCCTTCCATCACCTCTATAAAGCATCACGCAATAATTAAAACCAAGTAGTAAAGTGATTTATTGTAAGAATAAACAAGACAGAAGAATATCAATTTCGTCGATACCACGACCAATCAAAAAAAATCTCATTGATAATATTGGATTATCTTCCAGAAAAAATATATATATTATCCATTATCACAACTAACTTTTAGCTGATTAAAATATAAGGCCTATTAATAATAACAATGATGATCAATCCCATAGGGTAAGCATTCACAAAAAGAGAAATATTATAAGACTTGAATACATTAAATTAATTTCGGTTCCTTAACGGAAATAACATCTTATACACAAATATCCTGGTTATAATTACTAATCCTACACGACATCTTCAGTAATTTTATATGTTCTTGTTATTGAATGAAGAAATTCATATGGCCTATTTACAGAATATAATTTACACAAAATTCCAGAATAATTTCAATTATTCCTTTCCTACTGACTTGAAGTCACGACATTCCTTTCTGTTTAATATTATTTCAATTCTTGTTTTAGGGAAATTCTGCCGAACAGTTAAGCTAAGCAAAAATTAATTGTAAAGTCAGTCTTAAATAGTTATCGGTTTCCTTTTTAAACATACATCTTATGACAAAATTGTTATATTAGTTTTACTGGAAATATTTAACCGAATATCCACTCAAGATTCCCCAACAATACTGCTCGGAAAAAATATTAATCTTCACACAGGCATTTTCACGATAACAGCGATAAAGTTCACAATGACCAATTATTAACCATACTAGGTTAAAACAACACCTCTCTGGGTTAAAACCCCAATCAATCTAATCCTGATTGGCACACCTAGCTCAATCCTCAACAAGAAAAATATGCTCTACAAAGCATTGCATCAATATACTTAAACACAAAGACATTACTCATAGAATATGCCTCTCTAAAGACCAATATGCACCTATAATAGGAGCCTTACTGTTATAAATCCACAATTATGCAAATCAGCTGTTTATGGTAAAATCCTGAACTCGAAAAATATGATCCCGTAACAGATTACCAACAAAGCCCAGTGGATTTCAGAAATATTCCACCTAACTTTAAAAACTTGCCTTACATTGATTCATTACAAAATCCATAGTTCTTAAACGTATGACTTATAGTAAGTTGTCCCTGGGATTATCCTCGCAATTTTGGATGTCGTTCAAATACCCTCTTAATAGAAAAAACTATTGCACTAAAGGCAATGATATCAATTTAATCCAGTGTTAACATCAAAAAAAAATATAAACTGTATATAACGCTGCCCAACCACACAAACTGAGGTTGTAAAGAGGTCTATAAAGATAAATTCAATCTCAAAATAAGATCCTCCCTGAATTTCCCGAACGCGAAAATGTCGATGGATTAGACCTACAGCATGGATCTAGGTTAGCAACAAAGGCTAAGCGACTAATGACCCATTAGGCAATCCATTTCGAAAATCACGCTCAGAAAACACAAGTTAAATCTGTTATAAAAAAAAAACTGAAGAAAATATAGTCCAAGGACTCGAAGTAACATTTAGAATAACTGGGTCCGAAAACTTCCTAGTATCTTAATCAAAATACGAAAAGGAAAATTCCCCTCCAAAGAATACAATAATCCAAACGAAAGTGCTTAAAGAACAATGCACTAGAATATGAAAACTCAACCAACGTTCTCAAAAGAAAGTTGCGTTACTAAAAATGTTCTTACACAAGAAAAACTGTAAATCTTCTTCCTACATTTGCTTCTCGACAAATAAGAATGAGCATATTATTTTAAATACTGTAAAATACTACTGAAATTATTAATTTATTCATCAAAATTACACAAAGGATGCACTCATTTTTATGAGTCAAAATCCTGGCATCATAGAAGGTCAGTTTCGAAATGAACATCGAACCTGCACTTTCTACTGAACCATTTAAACTACAAAATCAAATATGGCAAAGTGGTATTTATAAATGTCCACGCTACACTACTGTAACAAGTTGAAGTGATCAGTACCTTTGGCGAATCTAGATGAGAAAAAAAGGATATCGTTGGCCATAATCAGCTCCAAACCAACAGAAAATATGCTGGATTTCAACTGGGTTTCCATAGAACGAACCAAAGTCCTCCCAGGCTCGAGCAACACCCGGTCGGTCGAAATAGTTCCAACATATCCTGGCGATATCTTCCCATACATATTCGAACACCAACGGAAGGACCGCACACAGTTTATCAACTCGTCACGACGCGAAAATGAACTCGAACCGTCACTAACAAGTTCCAATGTGAGAACGCGCGTATGAACAAGTTCACGAGGGTCGACGCGGCCCCTCTCGACACGAGAGTCGCGTGCACACTTCATGCCAAATGAAAGTTGCCTTCGACAAGTCCCCGCTGCACCCTGCTAATGCAGTATTCTTAAATCAATTTAGCCTACCATCGTAGTGGATATAAGCTTCATATTGTCCCTTCCCCTTGACACCTTGCTTGAGAATGTACTCTTTTCAAAAAGTATAATCACAGTGAAGAGTGAATCAAATCTAGGCTGCATTTCCACGACGGTTTATATGCAGAGTTTCGTGACACATCACGGCTGAGCTCGCGGTCGTGATTATAAAAGTATCCATCCGCATGGCCCGTTAATTGCTGTAGACACACAGTCACAGAGGTAAATTATTACATGTTTAAGACCATGTCTGAGCCCTATTAAACACGTTTCTACTTCACGTAGAATGCTTCACGAACTAGAATACACTTCAGCACGGTCACACGTTTTTACAACTCCCGTTAGCTGGCGATATTACTTTCACTGATTTCCAGCTCAACCCTCTACGCTGTCAAGTTCTATACACATTGTGCTCTGCACGAGGTCGCCTGAGTCTCACATCTGCTCCCCCCCACTCCTTCACCCGTCATGACTCGATACGAAATATATCGCAGTCGAAACGTGATCAGCAGTGAGTTAACATAGCATCTTCTGTTCTTCATACTTTCTTAATAATGACTTTCTTAATAATGGCTTTCTGCCATGGAAACATACATATAGACACATGTATCTGCTTACAAAAAGCGCTAAATATGCATTAATTTGTATTAATCACTCTCAGGTGAATCGATCGATATGGTGTTAGACACAGTCAACATGGTTATTATCGATGAGCTTCGGATTTCTCGTCGGAAACACGAGCTCTGCCGATCTCTTTCATGATAGCATGGCTTTTTCTCGCTGCAGACCAGCTGTTATGATCGACTTCAGAGGCAAGTTAGGAAGTTACAGGGTGTTCCCAAAATACTGTAACCATGTCTGTACTTAAGCCCTTTTATGAATAATGGTGCAGTACCATCCCGGCATTTGCACGATGACGAAGTGGGAAACCACGGAAAACCAATTTGAGGATGGCTGAGGTGGGAATCGAACCCCCTCTACTCATTTGTAACACCCGAGGCTGAGTAGACCCTGTTCCAGTCCTCACACCACTTTTCAAATATCGTGGCAGAGCCGGGAATCGAACCCAGGACCTCCGGGGCGGCAGCTAACCCTGCTGTCCGCTACGCTACGGAGGCGACTTCAGGAACTATACGTGCGCAAAATTTAGAACTGTTGGCTTGCATACTTACTGATATATTGGTATTAGGATAAAGAGAGTGAGCATTTATTAACAGTTGGCAGCCCTAATGGCTTTCAAGTATAAGCATAGTCATATCTGTTGTAGTACACAAAGCACGTACGAAATTTGGTTAAATTCCAATTGATAGTATAGATGTTAGATCTACTTAAACATTGGACTTATCAGCAGGCTTAGAATCATCTTGGCAACACTGTCATATATGGGCTTCTTAAAATGTATCTGGAATGTTATTAACCCTGTGTGTGCTTATTTTGGAAAAGTTCGCATGCATAACGTCTGAGATATCCAACGTAGAGCTTAAAAGTGAATTGTGATTTTTAGCGGTTGGTAGCTCTGAAATCATTTTCAATTATGTCCTTGAGATATTCAGATTTAGATATTTCCTTATACCAAACTTGGTTTCGATAACTGCAGCCTTTTAGGAGTTGATAGGGGGAGACACACAAAGAGAGACAGACAGACAGACATTTGCCTGGATCGAAGCCATAAGTCTATCTCATCCTCATTTTTTTAAAGTGAAAAGTAAGCTAAAAATAGCACGTAGAATATACGGTAGCTACTGTATAACATCCAACCTTAGGTGCTTCTATACTGTGCTGATCAGTACCAGCTGCTTATGGACATATCACATATGTTGTACCGCAATCATTGGCCATCAGCGTACAAATGGTACAGTTCGTAACGTTAATGCTTGTATACAAGCACAATTCCGGTATAGGCTTGAATAACGTTATTCGTGCCCGCATTAGTTGTTCCGATTGGCTCTGCTGCAAGAAATCAAAGATGGAGGAAACTTGTGGATTGAGAGTAATATTTGCAGTTCATTGGCATTATTAATGGAAATCAGTAATTTAGTTCCGTTACGTTGAATACAGGAAAAGGCAGTGACTGATTAAACGCATTTCTGTCAGTATTTAAGATTAAACTGAAATCATTCGACATTTAGCCATATAGATGTAGCTGTGAATCGTCAGAGTACGTGAGAAGTGTACGAGTGCTAGAGCGCTAACTTGGTATCTAATTACTCCTGGGTTCGAGACGGTCGGTGGTCGGAATTTTTATTCTTTTTGAATTATTTTGTTGTGTCAACACTACTGTGTGATGCAACTTTTTAACTTCGATTTACTCGCATGATCTAAGGGGACCTTGTTATAATGGATATTGGTAGGGAAAAATCATTCTATTTTAAAATTCGAATTTGCACTTTCCCAATCTAAACCATGAATATTTGTACTATTCGTGAAACTAATATAATTTTCACAGCACTGTTTACTCCACTTTTTTTTTAGTCGTTTACCCTCCAGGTTGGTGGAACCCATGGACTCAGCGAGGGAACTCACCACTACCGCCTCTACGGGCAGTGTCCTAGAGCTGGGAACATCGAATCGGAAGGGATACAACTGGTGAGGTGGGATTGGCACCTCGCCCAGGCGGCCTCACCTGCAAAGCGAACAGGGGGCCTCATGAGGGAAGGTAATGGATGGTTAGGATGGATAGGCAAGGAAGAGGGAAGGAGGCGGCCGTGGCCTTGAAGAAGGTACCATCCCGGCATTTGCACGATGACGAAGTGGGAAACCACGGAAAACCAATTTTAGGATGGCTGAGGTGGGAATCGAACCCCCTCTACTCATTTGTAACACCCGAGGCTGAGTAGACCCTGTTCCAGTCCTCACACCACTTTTCAAATATCGTGGCAGAGCCGGGAATCGAACCCAGGACCTCCGGGGCGGCAGCTAACCATGCTGTCCGCTACGCTACGGAGGCGACTTCAGGAACTACACGTGCGCAAAATTTAGAACTGTTGGCTTGCATACTTACTGATATATTGGTTTTAGGATAAAGAGAGTGAGCATTTATTAACAGTTGGCAGCCCTAATGGCTTTCAAGTATAAGCATAGTCATATCTGTTGTAGTACACAAAGCACGTACGAAATTTGGTTAAAATCCAATTGATAGTATAGATGTTAGATGTACTTAAACATTGGACTTATCAGCAGGCTTAGAATCATCTTGGCAACACTGTCATATATGGGCTTCTTAAAATGTATCTGGAATGTTATTATCCCTGTGTGTGCTTATTTTGGAAAAGTTCGCATGCATAACGTCTGAGATATCCAACGTAAAGCTTAAAAGTGAATTGTGATTTTTAGCGGTTGGTAGCTCTGAAATCATTTTCAATTATGTCCTTGAGATATTCAGATTTAGATATTTCTTTATACCAAACTTGGTTTCGATAACTGCAGCCTTTTAGGAGTTGATAGGGGGAGACACACAAAGAGAGACAGACAGACAGACATTTGCCTGGATCGAAGCCATAAGTCTATCTCATCCTCATTTTTTTAAAAGTGAAAAGTAAGCTAAAAATAGCACGTAGAATATACGATAGCTACTGTATAACATCCAACCTTAGGTGCTTCTATACTGTGCTGATCAGTACCAGCTGCTTATGGACATATCACATGTGTTATACCGCAATCATTGGCCATCAGCGTACAAATGGTACAGATCGTAACGTTAAAGCTTGTTTACAAGCACAATTCCGGTATAGGCTTGAATAACGTTATTCGTGCCCGCATTAGTTGTTCCGATTGGCTCTGCTGCAAGAAATCAAAGATGGAGGAAACTTGTGGATTGAGAGTAATATTTGCAGTTCATTGGCATTATTAATGGAAATCAGTAATTTAGTTCCGTTACGTTGAATACAGGAAAAGGCAGTGACTGATTAAACGCATTTCTGTCAGTATTTAAGATTAAACTGAAATCATTCGACATTTAGCCATATAGATGTAGCTGTGAACCTGAAGAGTACGTGACAAGTGTACGAGTGCTAGAGCGCTAACTTGGTATTTAATGGCTCCTGGGTTCGAGACGGTCTATGGCCAGAATTTTTATTCTTTTTGAATTATTTTGTTGTGTCAACACTACTGTGTGATGCAACTTTTCAACATCGATTTACTCGCATGATCTAGGGGGGCCATGTTAATAATGGATATTGGTAGGGAAAAATCATTCTATTTTATCATTCGAATTTGCACTTTCCCAATCAAAACCATGAATATTTGTACTATTCGTGAAGCTAATATAATTTTCACAACACTGTTTACTCCACAGTCATTTTTTTTTTTTTTTTTTTTTTAGTCGTTTACCCTCCAGGTTGGTGGAACCCATGGACTCAGCGAGGGAACTCACCACTACCGCCTCTACGGGCAGTGTCCTAGAGCTGGGAACATCGAATCGGAAGGGATACAACTGGTGAGGTGGGATTGGCAACTCGCCCAGGCGGCCTCACCTGCAAAGCAAACAGGGGCCTCAGGAGGAAAGGAAAGGGATGGTTAGGATGGATAGGCAAGGAAGAAGGAAGGAGGCGGCCGTGGCCTTGAAGAAGTTACCATCCCGGTATTTGCCCGAAGACGAAGTGGGGAAACCACGAAGAACCATTTCGAGGATGGCTGAGGGGGAATCGAACCCCCTCTACTTATTTGGGCCACCCGAGGCTGAGTAGACCCCGTTCCAGTCCTCGTACCACAAATTTCGCGGCAGAGCCGGGAATCGAACGCAGGACCTCCGGGGCGGCAGCTAACCATGCTGTCCGCTACGCTACGGAGGCGACTTCAGGAACTATACGTGCGCAAAATTTAGAACTGTTGGCTTGCATACTTGCTGATATATTGGTATTAGGATAAAGGGAGTGAGCATTTATTAACAGTTGGCAGCCCTAATGGCTTTCAAGTATAAGCATAGTCATATCTGTTGTAGTACACAAAGCACGTACGAAATTTGGTTAAATTCCAATTGATAGTATAGATGTTAGATCTACTTAAACATTGGACTTATCAGCAGGCTTAGAATCATCTTGGCAACACTGTCATATATGGGCTTCTTAAAATGTATCTGGAATGTTATTAACCCTGTGTGTGCTTATTTTGGAAAAGTTCGCATGCATAACGTCTGAGATATCCAACGTAGAGCTTAAAAGTGAATTGTGATTTTTAGCGGTTGGTAGCTCTGAAATCATTTTCAATTATGTCCTTGAGATATTCAGATTTAGATATTTCCTTATACCAAACTTGGTTTCGATAACTGCAGCCTTTTAGGAGATGATAGGGGGAGACTCACAAAGAGAGACAGACAGACAGACATTTGCCTGGATCGATACCATAAGTCTATCTCATCCTCATTTTTTTTAGTGAAAAGTAAGCTAAAAATAGCACGTAGAATATACGATAGCTACTGTATAACATCCAACCTTAGGTGCTTCTATACTGTGCTGATCAGTACCCGCTGCTTATGGACATATCACATGTGTTGTACCGCAATCATTGGCCATCAGAGTACAAATGGTACAGATCGTAACGTTAAAGCATGTATACAAGCACAATTCCGGTATTGGCTTGAATAACGTTATTCGTGCACGCATTAGTTGTTCCGATTGGCTCTGCTGCAAGAAATCAAAGATGGAGGAAACTTGTGGATTGAGAGTAATATTTGCAGTTCATTGGCATTATTAATGGAAATCAGTAATTTAGTTCCGTTACGTTGAATACAGGAAAAGGCAGTGACTGATTAAACGCATTTCTGTCAGTATTTAAGATTAAACTGAAATCATTCGACATTTAGCCATATGGATGAAGCTGTGAACCTGCGAAGTACGTGAGAATTGTACGAGTGCTTGAGCGCTAACTTGGTATCTAATGGATCCTGGGTT
The DNA here is from genome assembly GCA_946902985.2 of Meconema thalassinum. Taxonomy (NCBI): domain Eukaryota; kingdom Metazoa; phylum Arthropoda; class Insecta; order Orthoptera; family Tettigoniidae; genus Meconema; species Meconema thalassinum. The sequence continues at coordinate 262,873,425 of OX336390.1, read as the reverse complement.
CGAGACGGTCTATGGCCAGAATTTTTATTCTTTTTGAATTATTTTGTTGTGTCAACACTACTGTGTGATGCAACTTTTCAACTTCGATTTACTCGCATGATCTAGGGGGGCCTTGTTATAATGGATATTGGTAGGGAAAAATCATTCTATTTTAAAATTCGAATTTGCACTTTCCCAATCTAAACCATGAATATTTGTACTATTCGTGAAACTAATATAATTTTCACAGCACTGTTTACTCCACTTTTTTTTTAGTCGTTTACCCTTCAGGTTGGTGGAACCCATGGACTCAGCGAGGGAACTCACCACTACCGCCTCTACGGGCAGTGTCCTAGAGCTGGGAACATCGAATCGGAAGGGATACAACTGGTGAGGTGGGATTGGCACATCGCCCAGGCGGCCTCACCTGCAAAGCGAACAGGGGCCTCATGAGGGAAGGTAAGGGATGGTTAGGATGGATAGGCAAGGAAGAAGGAAGGAGGCGGCCGTGGCCTTGAAGAAGTTAACATCCCGGTATTTGCCCGAAGACGAAGTGGGAAACCACGAAAAACCACTTCGAGGATGGCTGAGGGGGAATCGAACCCCCTCTACTTATTTGGGCCACCCGAGGCTGAGTAGACCCCGTTCGAGTCCTCGTACCACAAATTTCGCGCCAGAGCCGGGAATCGAACCCAGGACCTCCGGGGCGGCAGCTAACCATGCTGACCACTACGCTAAAATAATATTCAAATAATAAAATATTCTTTTTTTCTTTTTCTTAGTCGTTTATCCTCCTGATTGGTGGAACCCACGGACTCAGCGAGGGAACTCACCACTACCGTCTCTACGGGCAGTGTCCCAGAGCTGGGAACATCTAATCGGAGTGCATACAACTGGTGAGGTGGGATTGGCACCTCGCCCAGGTAGCCTCACCTGCAAAGCGACAGGGGGCCTCATGAGGGAAGGTAATGGATGGTTAGGATGGATAGGCAAGGAAGAGGGAAGTAGGCGGCCGTGGCCTTGAAGAAGGTTCCATCCCGGCATTTGCACGATGACGAAGTGGGAAACCACGGAAATCCACTTTGAGGATGGCTGAGGTGGGAATCGAACCCCCTCTACTCATTTGTAACACCCGAGGCTGAGTAGACCCTGTTCCAGTCCTCACACCACTTTTCAAATATCGTGGCAGAGCCGGGAATCGAACCGAGGACCTCCGGGGCGGCAGCTAACCATGCTGTCCGCTACGCTACGGAGGCGAATTCAGGAACTATACGTGCGCAAAATTTAGAACTGTTGGCTTGCATACTTACTGATATATTGGTATTAGGATAAAGAGAGTGAGCATTTATTAACAGTTGGCAGCCCTAATGGCTTTCAAGTATAAGCATAGTCATATCTGTTGTAGTACACAAAGCACGTACGAAATTTGGTTAAAATCCAATTGATAGTATAGATGTTAGATGTACTTAAACATTGGACTTATCAGCAGGCTTAGAATCATCTTGGCAACACTGTCATATATGGGCTTCTTAAAATGTATCTGGAATGTTATTATCCCTGTGTGTGCTTATTTTGGAAAAGTTCGCATGCATAACGTCTGAGATATCCAACGTAAAGCTTAAAAGTGAATTGTGATTTTTAGCGGTTGGTAGCTCTGAAATCATTTTCAATTATGTCCTTGAGATATTCAGATTTAGATATTTCTTTATACCAAACTTGGTTTCGATAACTGCAGCCTTTTAGGAGTTGATAGGGGGAGACACACAAAGAGAGACAGACAGACAGACATTTGCCTGGATCGAAGCCATAAGTCTATCTCATCCTCATTTTTTTAAAAGTGAAAAGTAAGCTAAAAATAGCACGTAGAATATACGATAGCTACTGTATAACATCCAACCTTAGGTGCTTCTATACTGTGCTGATCAGTACCAGCTGCTTATGGACATATCACATGTGTTATACCGCAATCATTGGCCATCAGCGTACAAATGGTACAGATCGTAACGTTAAAGCTTGTTTACAAGCACAATTCCGGTATAGGCTTGAATAACGTTATTCGTGCCCGCATTAGTTGTTCCGATTGGCTCTGCTGCAAGAAATCAAAGATGGAGGAAACTTGTGGATTGAGAGTAATATTTGCAGTTCATTGGCATTATTAATGGAAATCAGAAATTTAGTTCCGTTACGTTGAATACAGGAAAAGGCAGTGACTGATTAAACGCATTTCTGTCAGTATTTAAGATTAAACTGAAATCATTCGACATTTAGCCATATAGATGTAGCTGTGAACCTGAAGAGTACGTGACAAGTGTACGAGTGGTAGAGCGCTAACTTGGTATTTAATGGCTCCTGGGTTCGAGACGGTCTATGGCCAGAATTTTTATTCTTTTTGAATTATTTTGTTGTGTCAACACTACTGTGTGATGCAACTTTTCAACTTCGATTTACTCGCATGATCTAGGGGTCCATGTTAATAATGGATATTGGTAGGGAAAAATCATTCTATTTTATCATTCGAATTTGCACTTTCCCAATCAAAACCATGAATATTTGTACTATTCGTGAAACTAATATAATTTTCACTGCACTGTTTACTCCAAAGTTTTTTTTTTTTTTAGTCGTTTACCCTCCAGGTTGGTGGAACCCATGGACTCAGCGAGGGAACTCACCACTACCGCCTCTACGGACAGTGTCCTAGAGCTGGGAACATCGAATCGGAAGGGATACAACTGGTGAGGTGGGATTGGCACCTCGCCCAGGCGGCCTCACCTGCAAAGCGAACAGGGGGCCTCATGAGGGAAGGTAATGGATGGTTAGGATGGATAGGCAAGGAAGAAGGAAGGAGGCGGCCGTGGCCTTGAAGAAGTTACCATCCCGGTATTTGCCCGAAGACGAATTGGGAAACCACGAAAAACCACTTCGAGGATGGCTGAGGGGGAATCGAACCCCCTCTACTTATTTTGGCCACCCGAGGCTGAGTAGACCCCGTTCCAGTCCTCGTACCACAAATTTCGCGGCAGAGCCGGGAATCGAACGCAGGACCTCCGGGGCGGCAGCTAACCATGCTGACCACTACGCCAAAATAATATTAATAATAATAATATTTTTCTTTTTTTCTTTTTCTTAGTCGTTTATCCTCCTGGTTGGTGGAACCCACGGACTCAGCGAGGGAACTCACCACTACCGTCTCTACGGGCAGTGTCCCAGAGCTGGGAACATCTAATCGGAGTGCATACAACTGGTGAGGTGGGATTGGCACCTCGCCCAGGCGGCCTCACCTGCAAAGCGAACAGGGGGCCTCATGAGGGAAGGTAATGGATGGTTAGGATGGATAGGCAAGGAAGAGGGAAGGAGACGGCCGTGGCCTTGAAGAAGGTACCATCCCGGCATTTGCTCGATGACGAAGTGGGAAACCACGGAAAACCACTTTGAGGATGGCTGAGGTGGGAATCTAACCCCCTCTACTCATTTGTAACACCCGAGGCTGAGTAGACCCCGTTCCAGTCCTCACACCACTTTTCAAATATCGTGGCAGAGCCGGGAATCGAACCCAGGACCTCCGGGGCGGCAGCTAACCATGCTGTCCGCTACGCTACGGAGGCGACTTCAGGAACTATACGTGCGCAAAATTTAGAACTGTTGGCTTGCATACTTACTGATATATTGGTATTAGGATAAAGAGAGTGAGCATTTATTAACAGTTGGCAGCCCTAATGGCTTTCAAGTATAAGCATAGTCATATCTGTTGTAGTACAGAAAGCACGTACGAAATTTGGTTAAAATCCTATTGATAGTATAGATGTTAGATGTACTTAAACATTGGACTTATCAGCAGGCTTAGAATCATCTTGGCAACACTGTCATATATGGGCTTCTTAAAATGTATCTGGAATGTTATTATCCCTGTGTGTGCTTATTTTGGAAAAGTTCGCATGCATAACGTCTGAGATATCCAACGTAGAGCTTAAAAGTGAATTGTGATTTTTAGCGGTTGGTAGCTCTGAAATCATTTTCAATTATGTCCTTGAGATATTCAGATTTAGATATTTCCTTATACCAAACTTGGTTTCGATAGCTGCAGCCTTTTAGGAGTTGATAGGGGGAGACACACAAAGAGAGACAGACAGACAGACATTTGCCTGGATCGAAGCCATAAGTCTATCTCATTCTCATTTTTTAAAGTGAAAAGTAAGCTAAAAAATAGCACGTAGAATATACGATAGCTGCTGTATAACATCCAACTTTAGGTGCTTCTATACTGTGCTGATCAGTACCAGCTGCTTATGGACATATCACATATGTTGTACCGCAATCATTGGCCATCAGCGTACAAATGGTACAGATCGTAACGTTAAAGCTTGTATACAAGCACAATTCCGGTATAGGCTTGAATAACGTTATTCGTGCCCGCATTAGTTGTTCCGATTGGCTCTGCTGCAAGAAATCAAAGATGGAGGAAACTTGTGGATTGAGAATAATATTTGCAGTTCATTGGCATTATTAATGGAAATCATTAATTTAGTTCCGTTACGTTGAATACAGGAAAAGGCACTGACTGATTAAACGCATTTCTGTCAGAATTTAAGATTAAACTGAAATCATTCGACATTTAGCCATATGGATGAAGCTGTGAACCTGCAGAGGACGTGAGAAGTGTACGAGTGCTAGAGTGCTTACTTGGTATCTAATGGCTCCTGGGTTCGAGACGGTCTATGGTCGGAATTTTTATTCTTTTTGAATTATTTTGTTGTGTCAACACTACTGTGTGATGCAACTTTTCAACTTCGATTTACTCGCATGATCTAGGGGGGCCATGTTAATAATGGATATTGGTAGGTGTTGTGTTGGCAGTAAGCACAAGAGTGTAGTGCAGTATCTTTGACATAGTCTTTGATATCAGTGAAGTTCAGTGTCAAAATCAATATGGTGTGTGTCGTGTGAATTGTGAATCTTTCCACAACAAATAATAAAATATGCATTCTAGAGGAGTCTATGTGATTTATTAAGAAGTGAACCTAACATTTTATGGCGACCAGTGACACGACTCATTCATAGTAAAAGGCTCCCGTGAAGAAAGAAGATGGAAAGACTCGCTAAAGAAAGAACCGTAAAGCGGCGGTTATTTACGCGCTCACACAATCAACTAATGGCGTTCTTAGAAGATGATCAAACTGAAACGGAAAAAGTGCAAGTGCAACTTGAAATCCTTCAAGAAAAGTATGATGATATCTCTAATTTAGATGGATTAATATTTCAACAGATGATAGACGACGAGTGTGAGGATGACGAAATAGAAACGGAATGTGAATCAGCTGATGATTACAAACACAAATTCCTTAGCTGTAGAACAAAAGCAACACGTTTTATTAATCCCGTTGTTTCCATTACCCCTCCACAAAGTGTAGTGAATGACAATGTTTGTGATAAAAAGAAATATAGACTTCCAAGAATAGAATTTAAGAAATTTTCTGGTGAAATAATTGATTGGTTATATTTTTGGAGCCAGTTCCGTAAAATTCACGAGGATGAGGACATTGGGAAGGAAGATAAATTCCAATATTTAATTCAGGCTATGACAGAAGGTTCCAGAGCATATGAATTAGTTACTAGTTTTCCACCCACTGCCGAGAATTATGACAAAGCTATAGAGAGTCTTCAAGCTCGATTTGGTAGAGAGGACTTGCAGGTGGAAGTTTATGTTCGTGAATTGCTCAAACTAGTATTGACGAATGCAGTCAATTCCAAAGAAAGGCCAACACTGAGTAGCTTGTATGATAAATTAGAGTCACATCTCAGATCGCTGGAAAGTTTAGGCGTTACTACAGAAAAATGTACTGCAATGCTGTATCCCCTAATTGAATCATCTTTGCCAGAAGACCTATTAAGAGCATGGCAGAGGAATACTTCCTTCAGGTGTGATTCCGTATCCAAAGATCGTTTGCAGCAGCTCATGGCTTTTCTTCAAAATGAAGTAGTAAGTGAAGAAAGAATTTCATTGGCTATGAAAGGGTTTAGTATTAGCACATCCCAAGGATCTAAGATTAAGGGAGACAAGAAACCAAGGGATGTCATTGAACCAAATATACCTACTGCTTCTGCTTTGTTTGCTGATGTTTCTAAGAGACAGGAGTGTCTTTTTTGTCTTAAACCTCATTCGAGCCCAGAGTGCATTAAAGCTCAAAAAATGACTGTAGGGGAGAAAAGGAAAATCTTAACTGATAAACACTGTTGCTTCAATTGTTTAAAGAAGGGCCATGCAAGTAGAGCTTGTAAATCGATTGTCAGGTGCATTGTTTGTGGTGGTAAACATGTGGTATTAATGTGTTATAAGCTCCGTGACAAAGAAAATGAAAGTGTGTCCAAACAGAATTACGAGGGAGACAGGAATTTGGTTCTCGAGGATGGCAATAATGTGGATAAGGCTTTAGCTAATGTGTCTTGTTCTCCTGAGGTGTACTTGCAAACCCTGGCAGTTGTCGTTAAAGGAAAGGGTAAACAAAAAACTGTACGAGCTGTCATTGATACTGGGTCTACTAAATCCTACATTGCACGTGACCTAGCCGAAGAAATGGGGTATCAGTCAATCAGGAAGGAAACGTTAATACATTCCTTGTTTGGTGGAGTACGTTCTCGAGAAGCAAAACACGACTGTTACAGAATAAGTTTAAAGCGATTGGAGGGAAACTATTCCAAGGAGCTGGAAGTTTTAAGCCAAGAGATAATTTGTGAAGATGTCCCATATATTAAGAATGGTTCTTGGAGTGAGGAGATAAGGGATCTGAAAATATGTTTAACTGATGTACGAGAGAGAGGGCCTGTGTAGATTCTGATTGGGGCCGATAAGGCGGGTGAACTGCTCACTGGGAGGAAACATCAACTAAAATGTGGCCTAGTTTTGGTGGAGACTTCCCTAGGGTGGACACTAATGGGAAAAGTCATAGGTAACAAGGCCCAAAGGGATTCGGCATCATTATTAGTGTCATCATTGTTTTCCCAACATACAAGAATTTCTGATCTCTGGGACTTAGAAATTCTTGGAATTACTGACCCTGTTGTGAAAGAATCTATCGTCGAGAGGAATGAGCGTGTTAGAAATAACTTCCTTGAGACTGCACGACTGAATGAAGATAACAGATATGAAGTGTGTCTGCCTTGGAGTGAACAACATCCACCACTCCCTGACAACAGAGAAATTGCTCATCACAGATTAGAAATCACTACAAAGAAACTACAAGCTGAACAACATTATCAGGAGTATGATAATGTCTTACGAAGTTGGTTGGAGCAAGGAATCATCGAGAGGGTACCTGAAGAAGAACTGAAGAATAGTGGACACTATCTACCTCACCGACCTGTCTTCAAAGAAAACAGCACCTCCAAGATCAGGCCTGTTTTTGATGCCTCGGCGAAGCAGAGAAACGCTCCATCTCTGAACGAATGTATTGAAAAAGGGCCTAACTTCATAGAGTTGATCCCTAGTTCGCTACTGAAGTTCAGAGAAAATGAGATCGGTGTGACGGCTGATGTAGAAAAAGCATTTCTTCAAATAAGTGTCAATCCTAGAGACCGTGATTTTCTGAGATTCCTTTGGTGGGAGGAGGAAAGTACAGGGAAGGTAGAAGTGTTCCGTCACAATAGAGTTGTCTTTGGACTTGCATGTTCTCCGTTCCTATTGTCGGCAACCATCAAACTCCACTTGAACGAGTTGAAGAGTCAAACAGTCGATAATAGTTCCTACTCAACTTCAACAATAGAAAGATTGGAAGAATGTTTTTATGTGGATAACTGTGCTATTAGTGTTAACAACAGAAATGACCTTCATTCATTCATGCGAGAGGCAAGCATAATAATGGATAAGGCATCTTTCAATCTCCGAGGGTGGGAGTATTCTCAGGATGGTACAGCTGAAAATCTTACTCATGTGCTAGGGCTCATTTGGAATAAAGGAGAAGATACCATTGAACTGAATCTAACTCATGTTAACGATTTCAAATATGATGTAATCACCAAAAGAGCTATACTAGGAGCTGCACATAAGGTGTTTGACCCTATTGGCTTCTCATGTCCGGTATTTCTCTGTCCAAAATTAATCTTGCAAGAACTATGGGCCACTGACTTGGGTTGGGACACCAGAGTAGACGAAACAACAAAGAGAAGATTCATGAAGTGGTTGGCAGAACTACCTCAGCTGTCTGAGATTAAGATTCCTAGATGTTTGATCGGTAGTGTCCAGTCGGTTGAAGATATATCTCTTCACGTGTTCTGCGACGCCAGTCAAACTGCGTATGCTGCAGTTATATTCTTGCGAATACAAAGGGTTGACAATATAGAGCTACGATTTGTACAAGCCAAGACAAGAGTGGCACCCAAGAAGAGTATCACCATACCACGCCTGGAATTATTAGCAGCTACAATAGGGGTTCGACTAGTGACGTCAGTACTGCCAACATTAACTGCAAAAGAAATCGTTACTTATTATTGGAGTGACTCATCGACTGTGTTGTCCTGGATCAAGTTAGACGAACCTTGGGGGACCTTCGTTTGGAACAGAGTGCAAGAAATTCGAAGACTGTCCAGAATAGAACAGTGGCGTCATGTTCCAGGAACCATGAATCCGGCTGACCTGGCATCAAGGGGATGTAGCACAAAACAGTTACTTCAACAGAGATGGTGGGAAGGGCCAAAATGGCTAAAACAATCCACTACACAATGGCCTAGCCCCGAAATTTCAACAAACGATGATGACGTCTTCCAAGAAAGAAAAAAGAAAGTCAACACTATGACGGTGTTAGAAGACAAGTCCAATACCCAAGAATGGCACCTTGACTATTTCTCAAGTTTCCGTAGAACAGTTCGTATGATAGGATGGATCTTGAGGTTTCTGTATAATTGTCGACAGAAAAATAATAGAAGAACTACCGAACTATCCATTGAAGAAACCACAGAAGCAGAAAAAGTCGTGATGAAGTTCATACAAAAGGAGTGTTTTGTTGGTGAAAAGGATGAAAGATTCAACTCACTAAGTGTTTTCATGGATGATGAGGGAGTGATGAGACTGAAAACAAAAATTATATCACGCAAAGATGATTATGCTTTCCGTTGTCCTGCTATCCTTCCTGCGAAGCATACAACAGTTCACGCTCTCATTAGGGAGAAGCACAAAGACTTATGTCATGCTGGAACCCAGATTCTGCTCAGTGGGCTCAGACAGAAATATTGGATCCTTGGAGGAAGGAGAACGGTGAAGGGTGCAATTAAAACATGTGTTGTCTGCAGGAGGTACCATGGAAAACATCTTGAAGCAGAACAAACTCATCTCCCCATAGACAGAGTAAGAGAAGCCTCAATTTTTGAAATAACAGGGGTCGACTTTGCCGGGCCTCTGATTTTGAAAGGTGGAGAGAAAGCCTGGGTCTGTCTGTTCACGTGTGCGGTTTTTCGTGCAGTACACCTGGAGCTAGTAACATCTTTGGCTACTGCAACATTCCTCGAAGCTTTTCGGCGCTTCGTGTCCAGACGTGGAAGGCCAATGATTGTCTATAGTGACAATGGGACAAACTTTCAAGGCACCTGCAATATGTTGGAGACAATTCAGTGGGATAAAATTGCTGAATATAGTTCTGTACACCAAATAAAATGGAAATTCAATCCTCCCACTGCAGCATGGTGGGGAGGATGGTGGGAGAGGCTGATTGGTGTCCTCAAACAAATGCTCAGGAAAGTTCTGGGAAAGTCATGTCTGTCGTACCAAGAAATGATGACTGTTCTGTGTGACATTGAAGCTGTCATGAATTCACGACCACTTACTTACCTGTCCAATGATGGAGAAGACTTGATGGCTATCACCCCTGCAATGTTCCTACAGGAAGTCAAGGAGATTGGAATGCCCGATATCGACATGATAGAGGACATAAAACTTGACAGAAGATTCAGGTACAGACAGAAAGTAAAGGAAACATTAAGGGTAAGATTCAGGAATGAATATCTTGGACAGCTAATACAGAAGAACCACATTAGGAAAAGTCATCACATACCCTGCTTAGGTGAAGTAGTACTAGTAGCCAGTGACAACACGAAGAGACTAGACTGGCCGCTGGCAAGAGTGACGGAGGTCATCCCTGGCAAAGGTGGTGTCGTGAGAGTTGTTCGCTTGGTGACTACAAAAGGAGAGCTACTGAGGCCAGTACAGAGGGTGTATCCACTTGAAGTGACATCTGGAGAAGACTTTAAGACTGCAAGTTGAGCGGAATGAAAATGAGAAGAAGGAGAAAAATCCAAAGACTGTTAAACCATCTACTAATACTTCTGATCTCATCAAAACCAGTAGTGGGAGAGTGGTGGTTAAACCAAAGAGATATTTTGAGTGACTTATTTATTTATGTGTTCATTTATTTTGTGAAAATATATGTGTTATGTTATTTTATTGTTTTGTTGAGTTGTTTCCACAACTCAAGGTGGGAGAATGTTGTGTTGGCAGTAAGCACAAGAGTGTAGTGCAGTATCTTTGACATAGTCTTTGATATCAGTGAAGTTCAGTGTCAAAAACAATATGGTGTGTGTCGTGTGAATTGTGAATCTTTCCACAACAAATAATAAAATATGCATTCTAGAGGAGTCTATGTGATTTATTAAGAAGTGAACCTAACAGTAGGGAAAAATCATTCTATTTTATCATTCGAATTTGCACTTTCCCAATCAAAACCATGAATATTTGTACTATTCGTGAAACTAATATAATTTTCACAGCACTGTTTACTCCACAGTAACTTTTTTTTTTTTTAGTCGTTTACCCTCCAGGTTGGTGGAACCCACTGACTCAGCGAGGGAACTCACCACTACCGCCTCTACGGGCAGTGTCCTGGAGCTGGGAACATTGAATCGGAAGGGATACAACTGGTGAGGTGGGATTGGCACCTCGCCCAGGTGGCCTCACCTGCAAAGCGAACAGGGGCCTCATGAGGGAAGGTAAGGGATGGTTAGGATGGATAGGCAAGGAAGGAGGCGGCCGTGGCAAAGAAGAGGGTACCATCCCGGCATTTGCCCGAAGACGAAGTGGGAACCACGGAAAACCACTTTGAGGATGGCTGCGGTGGGAATCGAACCCCTTCTACTCATTTGAAACACCCGAGGCTGAGTAGATCCCGTTTCAGTCCTCAAGCCACTTTTCAAATATCGTGGCAGAGCCGGGAATCGAACCCAGGACCACCGGGGCTGCAGCTAACCATGCTGACCGCTACGCTACGGAGGCGACTCCATGCCAATGATTAAACGATATAGACCTATTTAGAATAATGACGAAATTTAGTTGGTAATACTAACATTTCTAATTATATTGGAATATACCTGAAGTATTCCAATACAGCACTACAGTTGGCAGCCTAGGTGACTGAATATATCCTTAGTTCCATCTCCTAAGGTACAGAATGCACCTACAAAATTTGGTTGAAATCCAATGGATAGTATGGACTTTGCATGTTGTGAAATATTGGATCTATCAGTGCGTATAAAATCATATTGTCAACAAGGTCATGCACGTGTGATCCGAATTAATCTGAAATAATACTATACTTTAAAGTACGAATTTAGGATAACATCCATTTGTTGGTAGAGACTTTACATGCATTTTCAGCAGGCTTAGAATTATTTTGGCAGCACTGGCGTATATTAGTTACTCGAAGTTAATCTGAAATGTTAGATACCATACGTGTGCAACATTCAGAGCTGTTGACTAGCATACTTTCTGATATATTGGTATTAGGATAAATAAAGAGAATGAGCATTCGTTAGCAGTTGGCAGCCCTGCCTGCTCTGAAGTATAAGCATAGTCGTATCTGTTATAGTACCCCAAAACACAAATAAAATTTGGTTAAAATCCAATTTATAGTATAGAAGTTAGCTACACTTAAACAATGGACTTATCCGCAGACTTAAAATCATGTCGGCAACACCGTCATATATGCGCTTCTTAAAATATATGTTTGGAATGTTATTATCTCTATGTTCACTAATTTTGGAAGAGTTCGCATGCATAACCTCTGATAAATCCATCATAGAGCTCAAAAGAGAATTGTGATTTTTCTGGGCAATTACTAGCCCTGAGGTAATTTTCAAATATGCCCGTGAGATATTCAGATATAGATCTTTACATATGCCAAATTTGGTTTCAATAACTGCAGCCGTCTAGGACGGACAGACAAACATTTGACTGGATCGATGTCATAATTCTGCTTTTTCCTCATTTTTCCAAAATGTGAAAAGCAGGCTAAAATAGTACGTAGAATATACGATGGCTACTGTATAACATCCAACCTTAGGTGCTTCGATACTGTGCTGATCAGTACCCTCTGCTCATGGACATATCACATGTGTTGTACCGCAATCATTGTCCATCAGAATACAAATGGTACAGATTGTAACGTTAAAGCATGTATACAGGCACAATTCCGGTATAGGCTTGAATAACGTTATTCGCAGCAGCATTCCGTGTTCCGATTGGCTCAGCTGCAAGAAATCAAACATGGAGGAAAGTTGTGGATTGAGAGTAATATTTGCAGTTTATTGGCATTATTAATCCAAATCAGTCATTAAGATGCGTTACGTTGAATACATGAAGAGGCACTGACTGATTGAACGCATTCCTGTCAGTATTTACGATTTAACTGAAATAATTCGACATTTAGCTATACGTATGAAGTTACGTAACTATGAGCTAGGCATCAAAGTGAGAAGTGTACGAGTGCTATAGCTGTAACTTAGTGTCCAATGGATCTCGGGTTCGAAACGCCCTAGGGCCAATTTATTTATTCTTTTTGAATTATTATGTTGCATTCACACTACTTTCCTTGTGAGTTTCCAACTACGATTTATTCACATGATCTACGGAGATTATGTTTATAATGGGTATTGGTAGGGAAAATTATTCTATTCTATCATTCAAACTTGTTCTTCCCCATTCAAAACCATGAATATTTGTACTATTCGTGAAAGTATAATAATATTTTCAGACCACAATAATAGTCTATGTTTACTCCACAACATAAACAAATAGGCTACATTTGTTATGTCGGTAGGCCGGGTAATGCTGCGTGTCCCCCCGCACTGCACTCCGAGCCCATGGACTTTAGAAGCTCAGCCCGTTCAGTGCCGTTCTCATCTAATGCGGCCGTGTTCTGGCCCATAGCACTGGACTCACAAAGCACTGTACGGGGTGGGCCGATCAGGCAGACTAACCTTCACCCCGCGTGCACAACCAAAAGCTCTCTTTACACTTCTATTCAGAATTTTTAGCAATACTGGTGTCACTGAGTTAATGGTATAGTTCAAACTTGCTAATCTGTATCTGAAATACATCGATAGTTGTTGTTGATTGGTTTAGGGGCTTTGCGACATCATGGTCATGTAGCCCCGTGTATTTGTGTGTGTGTTCGTGTGTGTAATTTGTCTGATAACCTGTGTTATCGTGATGGCTCTATTAGTGTGCGCTTTGTAATTCAGATGAGGATTGGAAGGAAGCGGCCGTGGCCTTATGTTAGGTACCATCCCGGCATTTGCCTGGAGTAGAAGTTAAATAACAAATCGGAAATTAAGTACTGTATCGAGATTAACCGAGTTTTTACAAATATTACTGTCGTCAAACGAATTTAGATAACTATTTGAAGTTATTAGACATTGCACAAAACGAAGTTTTAACTTATACATTACGTCGTTCTAAATACTGGTTTTATCTTAAAGGTGTGTCACTATTAGTAAATTGTGCCAATGGTAATAACTATAATACTACTATTAATAACAAGTAGTTCCGTGACGAACTAAAGAGCCTAATTTTCTTTAAATTTAAGTTTCATGCCAATCTATAGAGACCTATCTAAAATAATGACGACATCGAGTTAGTAATACCGTACTAACATTTATAAGTATTGCATTTTGAAATACGGCTGAAACAGTGTATCCTAATAAAGTAACTTACTACAGTTCGCAGCCCTGGTAACTCTGAAAATATTCATAGTTCCATCTCTTAAGGTATAGAATGCACATACAAAATTTGGTTGAAGTCTAATGGATAATGGAAGTTACATGCTGTTTGATATTGGTTGATTAACGGCCACGTAAAACTAAAAGCTTAACTAAACACGTTAAACACCGAGTCCTTGCTTTATATGAGAAATGTGGCTAAAATTCGTCCATACATTTTTAGCCTACTTTTCACATTTTGCAATATTGAGGAAAAGTAGACTTATGAGATAGAACCGGGCAAATGTGTGTCTGTCTGTCCTTCTGTCTGTCGGTCTGTCTGTCCATCTGTCTGTCTGCCTGGCTGTGTGTGTGTCCTCCCCTATCAACTCCGAAACGGCTGCAGCAATCGAAACAAAATTTTGGTAGGAGCAAAGATATATACCTGAATTGAAATTTGGGTTGAATTCCAATTGATAGTGTAGAAGTTATATGCATTTAAAAATTGGACCTATTAGCCAGCGTAGATTCATTTTGGCAACACTGCCATGCATGGCCTCCTGGAAATTAAACTCAAATATTATTATCTATATGTGTGCCAATTTTGGAATAGCTCCCATGCATACCTTCCAAACATTTGAGCTCAAATTGAATTGCGGTTTTTCAGCAGTTGGTAGTACTGACATGATTTTCAAATATGGGCTTGATATATTCAGGTATAGATCGTTACTCATACCAAATTGGGATTCGATTGCTGCAGCCGTTTAGGAGACACGTACAGACAGACAGACAGACAGACAGACAGATGGACAGACAGACAGACCGACAGACATTTGCCCGGATCGATCTCATAAGTCTAATTTTAGCTCATTTTTGCAAAACGTGAAAAGTAGGTTAACAAGGAGTTCCGTGACTATAATAATAATATCGTATGGCCTCGGTGCCGGGTGCAAGCTTTGTAATTTGACACCCAGAGGGTAGCTTTCATGTCGAATTTCGTTGTTCCTTGAATCACTATGAAAGTCTAGGAGGTTAGACATCTAAGCTCCTTGAACACTATAGCGCTTTCTAGTAGAGAAATGAGGAACTTTGTGTTGGCGGAAACTCCCGAGATTAATTTTGCCATTATGAACACGGCCTACTGAATTCAAATGGGGTCTTTGACATGCCAACATCGTATGACATGCGTGTCGTATTTTTGCCACCTTTGAAAAATCACTTACCACGGCCAGGAGCGAACCTGCAATCTTGGGTTTAGTAGATCCACTCACCCACCGTGTCAAGCTAGTTCCGAGACGAACTTTTTCTTAAAACTTAAAATTCATGCCAATGATTAATCTATATGGATCTATCTAGAATAATGACGAAATTAAGTTGGTAATATAGAAATTTGAAATTAGTTCGAAATACTTTATTCCTGGCATAATGTAGCCTAAGAGAGCACTACAGTTAGCAGCCCGGGTGACTGAATATATTCTTAGTTCCATCTCTTAAGGTACAGAGTATAAAATTTGGTTGAAGTCAAATGGATAGCACAGACGTACATGCAGTTAAATATTGGATCTATCAGCGCGCGTAAAATCATGTTGGCAACAATTTCATGCATGTATTGGTCAGAAATAATCTGAAATAATACGATCTATTGTTCTGCCAAGTTTGAATGAAATCCATTAGTTAGTATAAAAGTTACATGCATTTTAAAATTATACCTATCGGCAGGTTTAGAATCATGTTGGCAGCACTGACGTAAATTAGTTACTCCAAGTTAATGTAGAATGCCAGGTACTATACGTGTGCAATGCTTAGAGCTATTGGCTTGCATACTTTCCGATATATTGATATTAGGGTAACAAAAATAGAGACAGCATTTATTAACAGTTGCCAGCCCTGGTTGCTCTTAAGAATACGCATAGTCATATCTATTATGGTACACATAGCACATACGAAATTTGGTTGAAATCCAAATGATAGTATAGAAGTTACATGTATTTAAATTTGGACCTCTCAGCAGGCTTAGAGTAATGTTGGTAGCACTGCAAATACATATAGAATGTCAGGTACTACACATGTGCATAGTTTAAAGCTGTCGGCTTGCATACTTCCTGTTATATTGGTATTTGAATAAAAGAAATTGAGAGCATTTACGTGGACTGTTTTTTAAGTAAGGGCTGTTTTTTTAAGCCGTAGATAGTGCGCTCGCCGCAACAACTGGCATCCTTTGCGAACAAGCAGGCGTCAGTTGCAGCTGTGTAGCTAACCTGTACGCTGAACTCTGCATCTTTACAATGTTCAAGAATATTGATTCGCCCGCCGCGTGTGAGGTACGATCTGAGATACGTCTTTTGAGTGCAAGAAACATGTCGGGTGCAGACATTCATCGTCAGTTTTGTGAGGTGAATGGTGATAATGCAATGACGGATGGTAAAGTGCGAAAATGGGTGCGCGAGTTCAAAAGTGGCCGTGAAAATGTATATGACGATGGACGCTCAGGTCTGTGATCATAGATGACATGGTGATTGCAATTGTCACGAAACTTCACGAGGACCGAATATTCATGATAACCCCTCTATCTATGGATTTTCCTAAGTGTGAATTCGTGGTTGTCAGAGCAGGCGGCAAACTTTTATGCAGAGGGATTTGAAAACTTAGTTTTAAGGTATGACAAGTGCCTAAATAAACAAGGCAACTATGTAGGAAAATAGAGGAAGGTATGTAAAACCTAACAAGATGTTCATTAAGAAATATATAGCCTACTTTCTCCTAAATGCATGGGTATTGTTATAACTCTTTGTCCTTTTCAAGGAGTATAATTGAATGTTGGTTGTAGGAGCGTGTTGAAATACAACGTACAATACGGATATTAAACATGAATATGTGGTGCCCTTCGCTAGTGCTAACTCTGTAAAAAAAAACATTCAATTCGGTTTCACCGTGTTTGAATTGATATGGGGAATCGATTTGCACACTTACATGGCCACTATCTGCAAACTATAAGGCTGATAACCTTATAGTTCAGTCAAAAGATGCTTCCCACAAAAAGGTATGTTGTTGCAAAATTTGGTAGAGATCAAATGATTAGGTTGGTCGTAATTTGATTTATGCTTTTAACATTTGGCTCGCTGCCATTCCGTTTCC
The DNA here is from genome assembly GCA_946902985.2 of Meconema thalassinum. Lineage (NCBI taxonomy): Eukaryota > Metazoa > Arthropoda > Insecta > Orthoptera > Tettigoniidae > Meconema > Meconema thalassinum. The sequence goes on along the minus strand of OX336390.1, from coordinate 262,856,361 downwards.
GTCAATATGGCGGCGATATAGCACATGACAGTGAGGTGCCCTTTTCTAATGCTACCTCTGTACCAAATTTCGTTCAATTCGGTTTTACCGTGTTTGAATTGATAGGGGGAATCGATTTTCACACATACATGGCCGCCATATGCCAACTATTGGACTGATGACCTTGTAGCATGGTCAAAGAACGCTTCTCACATAAAGGTATATTGTTGCAAAATTTGGTAGAGATCAAATGATTAGGTTGGTCGTAATTTGATTTAAGTTTTTACTTTTGGGTGGCCACCATTACGTTTCCGTCAAGATGGCGGCGATTTAAAATATGATACTGAGGTGCTCTTTGCTTGTGCTACCTCTGTACCAAATTTCGTTTAATTGGGTTTCACCGTGTTTGAAAATTTAGGGGGAATCGAATTGCACACATACATGGCCGCCATCCGCAAATTATTGGGCTGATGGCCATGTAGTTTGCTCAAAAGGTTCTTCATACATAACGATATAATGTTGAAAAGTTCCGTAGTGATCGGATGATTAGGTTGGGCGTAATTATTTAAGCTTTTGACATTTGGGTGGCCGCTATTATGTATCCGTCAAGATGGCGGCGATATGAAACATGACACTGAGGTGCCCTTTGCTAGTTCTACCTCTGTGTCAAATTTCGTTGAAATCGGTTTCACCGTTTTCGAATTGATAGGGGGGAGGGGGACAGACATTCAGAGTACACACACACACTCACACTCTCTCTCACACACACACACACACACACACAGACATATAATTTTTGGCCCTGTGTAGATCTCATAAGTCTACTTTCATTTTTTGCAAAAATCGAAAGTAGGCTAAAAGTAAATATCGTTTAAAAATAAAATGTTCGGTTAATTTTACTATAGAAACGGCCCTTACTTAAAAAAATACAGTCAGGCTGAAAGACTATACTTTATATCATTTCAAATGACGCATGCTACAAATGCTACACCAGGTTAGAAAGGCTAATGAGGGCCCCAGGACTCTCTCAACAGTCTCCATTGCCCATTAACTTAGGCTTCCCGCGAGGGCACCTCTTTAAGGGTCACCCTGTATTTGAATTGAATCTAACATACTGTACACCTTGTTAAGTGTCACGCTGTATTTTGCTCTGACATCCTGCACACCTCTTTAGGAGACACCCTGTATTCTTATCTGGCATCTTGTATATCTATTTAGAAGTCACCCTGTATTCTTGTGTGACCTCTTGTACTCCTCGTTAGGAGTCACCCTGTATTCTTGTCTGACATTTTGTACACCTCTTTAGGAGTCACCCTGTATTCTCGTCTGACATCTTGTGCACTTCTTTAGAAGTCACCCTGTATGCTTCCCTGCCATCTTGTACACCTCTTTATGAGTCACCCTGTATTCTTATCTGGCATCTTGTATATATCTTTAGGAATCACCCTGTATTCTTATCTGGCATCTTGTAGACCTCTTTAGGAGTCGCCCTGTATTCTTATATGATGTCTTGTATATCTCTTTAGGTGTCACCCTGTATTCTTGTGTGACATATTGTACACCTCTTTAGGAGTCACCCTGTATTCCTGTCTGACACCATGTGCACTTCTTTAGGAGTCAGCCTGTATTCTTATCTGACGTCTTGTATATCTCTTTAGGAGTCACCCTCTATTCTTATCTGGCATCTTGTACACCTTCTTTAGGAGTCACCCTGTATTCTTATCTGCGTCGTGTACACCTCTTTAGGAGTCACCCTCTATTCTTATCTGGCATCTTGTACACCTCTTTAGGAGTCACCTTGTATTCTTATATGACGTCTTGTATATCTCTTTAGGAGTCACCCTGTATTCTTATCTGATGTCTTGTATATCTCTTTAGGAGTCACCCTCTATTCTTATCTGGCATCTTTTACACCTTCTTTAGGAGTCACCCTGTATTCTTATCTGGCATCGTGTACACCTCTTTAGGAGTCACCCTCTATTCTTATCGGGCATCTTGTACACCTCTTTAGGAGTCACCCTGTATTCTTATATGACGTCTTGTATATCTCTTTAGGAGTCACCCTGTATTCTTATCTGACGTCTTGTATATCTCTTTAGGAGTCACCCTCTATTCTTATCTGGCATCTTTTACACCTTCTTTAGGAATCTCCCTGTATTCTTATCTGGCATCGTGTTCACCTCTTTAGGAGTCACCCTCTATTCTTATCTGGCATCTTGTACACCTCTTTAGGAGTCACCCTGTATTCTTATATGACGTCTTGTATATCTCTTTAGGAGTCACCCTGTATTCTTATCTGACGTCTTGTATATCTCTTTATGAGTCACCCTCTATTCTTATCTGGCATCTTGTACACCTCTTTAGGAGTCACCCTGTATTCTTATATGACGTCTTGTATATCTCTTTAGGAGTCACCCTGTATTCTTATCTGACGTCTTGTATATCTCTTTAGGAGTCACCCTCTATTCTTATCTGGCATCTTGTACACCACTTTAGGAGTCACTCTTTATTCTTATCTGGGATCTTGTACACCTCTTTAGGAGTCACCCTGTATTCCTGTCTGACACCGTGTACACCTCTTTAGGAGTCACTCAGGATTCGTATCTGGCATCTTGTACACCTCCTTAGGAGTCACCCTGTATTCTCATCTGGCATCTTGTATATCTCTTTAGGAGTCACCCTGTATTCTTGTGTGCCATCTTGTACACCTCTTTAGGAGTCACCCTGTATTCCTGTCTGACACCGTGTACACCTCGTTAAGGGTCACTCTATATTCTTATACGATATCGTGTATATCTCTTTAGGAGTCACCCTGTATTCCTGTCTGACATCTTGCACACCTCTTTAGGAGTCACCCTGTTTTCCTGTCTGACGTCACGTACTCGCCGTCACCCAGGAGTAAACTCAGACTCTGTGCATATGCACTGAACAACATGATGACTTCTTACACGCCGTAACCGTAACCGTAACGCATAACGTTAGACCCAAGCATAACGACGAAATCGACAAGATCATTTGAAATGATAACAAGTAGTTCCGTAAAGAACTATACAGCCTATTTTCATATATCCTGCTCATGTTAATTTCTTCTAACAACACACAAAATTTCAGTTTAATTGCTGTAACAGATTCGTAGATATTGCGAACCGTCTAAATATTTCAGATTGTCGCCAGGTTGGATTTTTATTTTTGTACTATTACATTAAGATTATTGTGTACGTGTGGTATTCAAACTTCAATCGCATGATTAGAACACAAGAAGTAAAAACGAGATTTTAAAATTACGCACAGCAGCCATCTTGTGATTATGCAAACAATTGAAATAAATTAGATGCCAGTGGATCAACATTTGTATAAGCATTTAACGTGCAACGTTTCACAGCACTCGGATAGTTAATTCGCGAGAATCGTCCATTTAAATATTTATACTTCGCGTCGCCGCCATGTTGGATTTGTGCTCACCAGGTTAATGAAAGTCCTATAGGTGAACATATGTTCATAGTCTCTATGAACATACAAAAATTCAGTTTGGTTGCTGTAAAAGATTCATAGATATTGAGAACCGTCTAAATATTTCGGAAGCTCGCCATTTAGGATTGTTATATGTATAGGCCATAGAATTATGTACCATTCAAGGACAATTATTGCCTAGGTTCATTATTCAAACTTTCACTTCGATCGCATGATTACGACACAAGAAATAAAAACTTAATTTTAAAATTTCGCACAGCCGCCATATTGAGGTTATGTAAACAATTGATTTAAATTAGATGGCAGTGCATTACAATCTGCAAAATCATTTACTGTACCACATTTCACTGCGCTCAGAGAGTTAAATCACGAGAAAAGTCTATTAAAATATTTCAAATTCGCTTGGTCGCCATGTTCGTTTTTTACTTTACGAGTTTATAAAATATACACAGATAAACTTGTACCAGTACCCTTTATCACCGTACAAAATTGCAGGGTAATATCTGTAATAGTTTCGGAGATATAGAATGTCAGTGAAATATTTCGAACAGCCGCCATTTTGAGGTTATGTAAACAATTGAACTAAATTAGACTCCAGTGCATTACTATGTGTATAAACACTTGCTGTACCTAGTTTCATTACGTTTGGATGGTTAAATCGTGAGAAAAGTCTATTTAAACGTCTCAACTTCGCTTGGTCGCCATGTTCGTTCTCTACTTTACAAGTTTATGAAATATACATAGGTAAACTTGTATCAGTACCCTTTATCACCGTACTAAATTGCAGGGTGATATCTGTAACAGTTTCGGAGATATAGAATGTCAGTGAAATATTTTGCACAGCCGCCATTTTGAAGTTATGTAAACAATTGAACTAAATTAGACTCCAGTGCATTACAATGTGTATAAACATTTGCTGTACCAAGTTTCATTACGTGTGGATAGTTAAATCGCGAGAAAAGTCTATTTAAAAGTCTCAACTTCGCTTGACCGCCATGTTGGTTTTGTAGTCACTAGGTTTTTGAAAGTCTCATAGGTGAACTTTTAGTAGTACCCTTTATCACCGTACACAATTTCAGGGCGATATCGGTAATAGTTTCGGAGATATTGAATGCTAGTGAAATATTTCGCAGAGCCGCCATTTTGCATTGGTGAGACGTAACAAAATTTGAAGGGCACGGTCGAGGTCGCCGGGAATAGTGCTATGAACATACCGAGTTTCATTGAAATCGCTCCAGCCGTTTAGATTTTATTAGGGGGGGACACACACACGAATCACACACACACACACACACACACACACGCACACACACACGGACAAAAGGTGATCTCATAAGCCTATTTTTTCAAAATTGAAAATAGGCTAAAAAACAGCCCTCTTAAGAATACGCTCAGTCATATCTGTTTATGTACACATAGCAACTACTAAATTTGGTTGAATTCCAATTGACAGTGTGGAAGTTATATGCATTAAAAATTGGATATATCAGCAGGCTTATAAATATTTTGGCAACACTGCCATGTATGACCTCCTGGAAATTAAACTAAAATAGTATTATCTATACGTGTACCAATTTTTAAATAGCTACTGTTCATACCTTCCATGATATCCAACATGGACCTCAAATTTCAATTGCGATTTTCCAGTAGTATGTAGCACTGACATCATTTTCTAATACGGCACTGAGTTACTCAATTACAGATCTTTACTCCTATGAAATTTCGTTTCGATTGCTGCAGCCTTTTAGGACTTGATAGGGGGGGAGACACACACACAGACAGACAGACAGAAGGACAACCAGACCGACAGACAGAAGGACAGACAGACACACATTTGCCCGGATCTATCTCATAAGTCTACTTTTTCCTCATTATTGCAAAATGTGAAAAGTAGGCTAAAAATGTATGGACGAATTTTAGCCACATTTCTCATATAATGCGAGGACTCGGTGTTTAACGTGTTTAGTTAAGCTTTTAGTTTTACGTGGCCGTTAATCAACCAATATCAAACAGCATGTAACTTCCATTATCCATTAGACTTCAACCAAATTTTGTATGTGCATTCTATACCTTAAGAGATGGAACTATGAATATTTTCAGAGTCACCAGGGCTGCGAACTGTAGTAAGTTACTTTATTAGGATACACTGTTTCAGCCGCATTTCAAAATGCAATACTTAGAAATGTAAGTACGGTATTACAAACTTGATGTCGTCATTATTTTAGATAGGTCTCGATAGATTGGCATGAATCTTAACTTTAAAGAAAAGTAGGCTCTTTAGTTCGTCACGGAACTACTTGTTATTAATAGTAGTATTATTGTTCTTACCATTGGCACAATTTACTAATAGTGACACACCTTTAAGATAAAACCAGTATTTAGAACGACGTAATGTATAAGTTAAAACTTCGTTTTTTGCAATGTCTAATAACTTCAAATAGTTATCTAAATTCGTTTGACGACAGTAATATTCGTAAAAACTCGGTTAATCTCGATACAGTACTTAATTTCCGATTTGTTATTTAACTTCTACTCCAGGCAAATGCCGGGATGGTACCTAACATAAGGCCACGGCCGCTTCCTTCCAATCCTCATCTGAATTACAAAGCGCACACTAATAGAGCCATCACGATAACACAGGTTATCAGACAAATTACACACACGAACACACACACAAATACACGGGGCTACATGACCATGATGTCGCAAAGCCCCTAAATCAATCAACAACAACTATCGATGTATTTCAGATAGAGATTAGCAAGTTTGAACTATACCATTAACTCAGTGACACCAGTATTGCTAAAAATTCTGAATAGAAGTGTAAAGAGAGCTTTTGGTTGTGCACGCGGGGTGAAGGTTAGTCTGCCTGATCGGCCCACCCCGTACAGTGCTTTGTGAGTCCAGTGCTATGGGCCAGAACACGGCCGCATTAGATGAGAACGGCACTGAACGGGCTGAGCTTTTAAAGTCCATGGGCTCGGAGTGCAGTGCGGGGGGACACGCAGCAGTACCCGGCCTACCGACAAAACAAATGTAGCCTATTTGTTTATGTTGTGGAGTAAACATAGATAATTTTTGTGGTATGAAAATATTATTATACTTTCACGAATAGTACAAATATTCATGGTTTTGAATGGGGAAGTACAAGTTTGAATGATAGAATAGAATAATATTCCCTACCAATATCCATTATTAACATCATCTCCGTAGATCATGCGAATAAATCGTAGTTGGAAACTCACAGGAAAAGTAGTGTTAATACAACAAAATAATTCAAAACGAATAAAAAAATAGGCCCTAGAGAGTCTCGAACCCGAGATCCATTAGATACCAAGTTACAGCTATAGCACTCGTACACTTTTCACTAAGTAGCTTAGCTCATAGTTACGTAACTTCATGCGTATAGCTAAATATCGAATTATTTCAGTTAAATCGTAAATACTGACAGGAATGCGTTCAATCAGTCAGTGCCCCTTCATTTATTCAACGTAACGCATCTTAATGACTGATTTGGATTAATAATGCCAATAAACTGCAAATATTACTCTCAATCCACATCTTTCCTCCATGCTTGGTTTCTTGCACCTGAGCGAATCGGAACACGGAATGCTGCTGCGAATAACGTTATTCGAGCCTATACCGGAATTGTGCCTGTATACAAGCTTTAACGTTACAATCTGTACCATTTGTACTCTGATGGCCAATGATCGCGGTACAAAACATGTGATATGTCCATAAGCAGAGGGTACTGATCAGCACAGTATCGAAGCACCTAAGGTTGGATGTTATACAGTAGCCATCGTATATTCTACGTACTATTTTAGCCTACTTTTCACATTTTGTATAAATGAGGAAAAAGTAGAATTATGACATCGATCCAGGCAAATGTCTGTATGTCCCTCCTAGACGGCTGCAGTTATTGAATCCAAATTTGGTATAAGTAAAGACCTGTATTTGAATATCTCACGGGCATTATTGGAAATTATTTCAGTGCTAGTAACTGCTGAAAATTCACAATTCACTTTTGAGATCTATGTTGGATTTATCAGACGTTATGCATGCGAACTCTTCCAAAATTAGTACACATAGAGATAATAACATTCCAAATATATATTTTAAGAAGCGCATATATGACAGTGTTGCTAACACGATTTTATGTCTACGGATAAGTCCAATGTTTAAGTGTATCTAACTTCTATATTATCAATTGGATTTTAACCAAATTTCGTTTGTGTTTTTGTGTACTATAACAGATATGACTATGCTTATACTTCAGAGCCAGCAGGGCTGCCAACTGCTAACGAATGCTCATTCTCTTTTTTTTTTATCCTAATACCAATATATCAGAAAGTATGCTAGCCACCAGCTCTGAATATTGCACACGTATGGTACCTAAAATTTCAGATTAACTTCGAGTAACTAATGTACGTCAGTGCTGCCAACATAATTCTAAGCCTGCTGAAAATGCATGTAAAGTCTATACCAACAAATGGATGTTATCCTAAATTGGCACTTTAAAATATAGTATTATTTCAGATTAAGTCGCCTCCGTAGCTTAGCGGTCAGCACGGTTAGCTGCCACCCAGGAGGTCCTGGGTTCGATTCCCGGCTCTGCCACGAAATTTGAAAAGTGGTATGAGGAATGGAACGGGGTCTACTCAGCCTCGGGTGTTCCAAATGAGTAGAGGGGGTTCGATTCCCACCTAAGCCATCCTCGAAGTGGTTTTCCGCGGTTTCCCACTTCGTCTTCAGGCTAATGCCGGGATGTTACCTTCTTCAAGGCCACGGCCGCCTCCTTCCCTCTTCCTTGCCTATCCATCCTGACCATCCATTACCTTCCCTCATGAGGCCCCTGTTCACTTTGCAGGTGAGGCCGCCTGGGCGAGGTGCCAATCACACCTCACCAGTTGTATCCACTCCGATTAGATGTTCCCAGCTCTAGGACACTGCCCGCAGAGGCGGTAGTGGTGAGTTCCCTCGCTGAGTCCGTGGGTTCCACCAACCTGGAGGGTAAACGACTAAGAGAAGGGAAGAGAAGAGAAGATATTATTTCAGATTAATTCTGATCACACGTGCATGACCTTGTTGCCAATATGATTTTATACGCACTGGTAGATCCAATATTTCACAACATGCAACGTCCATACTATCCATTGGATTTCAACCAAATGTTGTATGTGCATTCTGTACCTTAGGAGATGGAACTAAGGATATATTCACAGTCACATAGGCTGCCAACTGTAGCGCTGTATTAGAATACTTCAGGTATATTCCAATATAATTAGAAATGCTAGTATTAACAAATAAATTTCGTCATTATTCTAGATAGGTCTATATAGTTTAATCTTTGGCATGAATCTTAAATATAAAGAAATATATGCTCTTTAGATCGTCACCAAACTATTTCTCCTTATTGTTAATATTATTATTTATTGTGGAGTAAACATAGACTATTATTGTGGTATGAAAATAGTATTATACTTTCACGAATAGTACAAATATTCATGGTTTTGTATGGGGAAGTACAAATTTGAATGATAGAATATAATAATTTTCCCTACCAATATCCATTATTAACATTATCTCCGTAGATCATGCGAGTAAATCGTAGTTGGAAACTCACAAGAAAAGTAGTGTGAATGCAACAAAATAATTCAAAAAGAATAAAAAATTTGGCCCTAGAGCGTCTCGAACCCGAGATTCATTGGACACTAAGTTACAGCTATAGCACTCGTTCACTTTTCACTTACTAGCTTAGCTCATAGTTACGTAACTTCATGCGTATAGCTAAATGTCGAATTATTTCAGTTAAATCGTAAATACTGACAGGAATGCGTTCAATCAGTCAGTGCTTCTTTATGTATTCAACGCAACGCCTCTTAATGACTGATTTGGATTAATAATGCCAATAAACTGCAAATATTACTCTAAATCCACATCTTTCCTCCATGTTTGATTTCTTGCAGCTGAGCCAATCGGGTCACGGAATGCTGCTGCGAATAACGTTATTCGAGCCTATACCGGAATTGTGCCTGTATACAAGCTTTAACGTTACAATCTGTACCATTTGTACTCTGATGGCCAATGATTGCGGTACAACACATGTGATATGTCCATAAGCAGAGGGTACTGATCAGCACAGTATCGAAGCACCTAAGGTTGGATGTTATACAGTAGCCATCGTATATTCTACGTACTATTTTAGCCTACTTTTCACATTTTGTATAAATGAGGAAAAAGTAGAATTATGACATCGATCCAGGCAAATGTCTGTCTGTCCCTCCTAGACGGCTGCAGTTATTGAAACCAAATTTGGTATAAGTAAAGACCTGTATTTGAATATCTCACGGGCATTATTGAAAATTATTTCAGTGCTAGTAACTGCTGAAAATTCACAATTCACTTTTGAGATCTATGTTGGATTTATCAGACGTTATGCATGCGAACTCTTCCCAAATTAGTACACATAGAGATAATAACATTCCATATATATATATTTTAAGAAGCGCATATATGGCAGTGTTGCCAACATGATTTTAAGCCTGCGGATAAGTCCAATGTTTAAGTGTATCTAACTTCTATACTATCAATTGGATTTTAACCAAATTTCGTATGTGCTTTTGTGTACTATAACAGATATGAGTATGCTTATTTGAGAGCCAGCAGGGCCGCCAACTGCTAATGAATGGTCATTCTCTTTCTTTATCCTAATAGCAATATATCAGAATGTATCTGAATGTTACACACGTATGCTACCTAAAATTTCAGATTAATTTCGAGTAACTAATGTGCGTCAGTGCTGCCAACATAATTCTAAGCCTGCTGAAAATGCATGTAACTTCTATACCAGCAAATGGATGTTATCCAAAATTGGCACTATAAAATATAGTATTATTTCAGATTAATTCTGAGCACACGTACATGACCTTGTTGCCAATATGATTTTACATACACTGATAGATCCAATATTTCACAACATGCAACGTCCATACTATCCATTGGACTTCAAGGAAGGAAGGAAGGAAGGAAGCTTGTAGTTTAACGTGACCGTTAATCTGTAGATCATGAGCCACGGGACCTCCTTTTTACGTGGAATCCGAACCACAGGACATGGCATTTCACTTCGAAAATCTCACAAGCATTGACCGGGAATCGAACCCGGACCACCTTGGTGGGAGGCATACAGCTAGACCGCTGAGCCACCGCGCCCGCCATTGGACTTCAACCGAATGTTATATGTGCATTATGTACCTTAAGAGATGGAACTAAGGATATATTCAGAGTCACCTAGGCTACCAACTGTAGTGCCGTATTAGAATATTTCAGGTATATTCCAATCTAATTAGAAATGTTAGTAGGCCTATTACCTACTAAATTTCGTAATGGGAAAAGGCACCTACTTTATTATTGCAATGTGCTAAAATATTTTATATAACCCTTCTTTGTATAATGTGACTAATCCCACACAACGTCGCTCTTTCTACATCACATTTAGTAACAATAACGTTATGGCCCTCTGTTCGAGCTGTTTCCTTAATAACGTTCTTGACGGAATATACACAATTTCTTGTCATAAAGATTGGATTTGATTAATAATAAACAAGAAATGGGAATAACATTAATTTGTAGAACGCAATTTTGGCTGTCTTTTTAACAACGTTATCGTCGGTAGCACTCACAATTTTGTTCCTTAAAGATTGGGTAAGACAAATAACGAAAACCGGCGAATAACGTTTTTATGAGGAACTTCCTTTACCCGCCTTTCGAATAACGTTATTGTCAGCAGTTCGTTCAATTTCGTTCTTCGACATCAGGTTGAACTAATAACGAAATGATGCCAATAACGTTATTCAGTTATTCACTATGTGAGCCACCCTCCCAATAACGTTATTGGTAGGGACCGGAATAACAGCGTTCTTCAATTCGGTTACTGAATATAACGTTATTGTGATAGTATATGATAAATACGGTATTCTTGTCGAAACGAAGTAATTCGTTCTGTAACGCATTTACCTAAATGCACTCATGGAGTTTTCCGGTACATTCCCTAATTACGTTACGTTATGGTTACGGTTAAGTTATCTAGCCCTGCTTCAAAGTATTTGTCAAAGCTGTATCAGGAATTATTGCAGAACTGAAAACATGGAGCGAATGGGTGAAACCACGATATCGTCAATAGCACAAGCTATAATGCCGGTGATACGTGGAGTTGATCGTGCCGTATATGGACAAGTATTCGTACTTATAAATATGTGTCGCTAAGTGAATTGGGAGTAGACATGGAGGCTGATACATGATTGGAAACGGGCGATGGGGAAACCTTGAAGCACCGAACCATCGGACTAACCAGTGGAGGATTCATCACTTCAAGAACGTCAAAATGTAAGCGAACTTATATCTTCTTAGTCCCATGCATTTGGAATTTTCTTTTCTCACTATTTTGTACCTTTGAACGAAGCTTTTGAGAATATCTAACATTATATTTTACGCATTCTCAAATTCTACGAACCGAAGTTATAGGTCAGCTGAGTTAGTTATCTTTTCTTCGATTTAAATTAAGCTGTAGGTTTTTATAGCTGATGAAATTTAGGAATGGATAATACATTTTGGATAATAAAAATAATTTTGTATATTTTGAATATCTTTGTGGGTAATTTTTGAACAGTTTTGAACAACCTGAATTTAAATTACGATCCAGTTTCTATTTTTCTCCAGTTTTAATATTGCACATTAGTAGCAATGAGAGGTGTTGTTTACGAGCAGATAAAATCGGAGAGTTAAGAGGTTGCATAAATTAAAGAAAATAATACAGTAAGATAATGGGACACGGAAGGTGTTCAGAAATCCAGAAGGATTTGTGTATAATGTAGGGACTTAAAATTGTTTATAGAATGGCCAAAGGGTAAATCGTAAAATGACTGAATATTATATGAACTCATCATCGTCATCATTTCCCCTTTTCCAGTTGACACTGGGTGGGGGCAAATATGGTTCCTCTCCACTTTGTTCTGTCGTTCCACCATTCCTCTTCCGACACAGTGTTCCAATCCAGGTTACGTTTTCTAATACTATTCTCCACCGAGTCCATCCAACGCATTCTTGGTCTTCCTCGTCCTCTCTTCCCTGTCATCCGTCGTTCCAGTGCTCGTCTTGGTAGCGTTACTTCATTCATCCTTTTGACATGTCCAAACCATCTCAATCTGTTTTGCTCCAGTTTGTCATTGAGTTTCTGTACTCCCAGTTCTTTCCGAATATCTTCATTTCTCACTCTGTCCCTCCTCATTTTCTGGACCATACTTCTCAGGAATCTCATCTCAGCTGCTTGTACTCTGCTCTCATCCCTCTTAGTCATTGTCTAAGTTTCTGCTGCATATGTCATTATAGAAACATATTATGCTTTGTACGTAACTTGTTTAGCCTTAATTGGTATATTCTTGCTCCGTACTAGTCCCCGTACCTGTTGGCAGAAAGCACTCCCGAGGCAAAGTGATAGTTTTAAGAGGAGCCACCTTCGATTTGGCACAAACAAGGTTGGAAACTGAAGATCCATTTAATGAACCGCGATAAACCAAATATACACAGCAACCGTAAGCTTTTTCGGAACTGTCCGCAAACACATGAAGGAAAAAAGATGCATTAGGATGAGCGTTAATTAAATTCCTGGGAATTTCAATAAGGGAAAGATCAAGCAAATTGCTGCGAAAAGAGAGCCATCTGTTAAGAAAAGAAAGGGGAACAGTGTCGTCCCATTCACATTTGAGCGACCATAGCTCTTGCATGAAAAGTTTGGCTATAACAATAACCGGGGCAAGGAATTGAAGCGGATCAAAAATGTTTGCAATTTCAGAGAGAATTTATCTATTTGTGTTAGGGAGCTCTTCTGCAAGCGAAACTTTATAGATAAGAGTGTCAATGTTAGTGCACCAATGAACTCCAAGAGTTTTTATGGATTCGGAATTTCCACAAATTTCGACGGAGGAGGGGTCTACATCTTCAATAGGAAACTGGGCGAGAAACTCATGGGAGTTGGAATTCCACTTATGAAGTGGGAATCCTCCATTCTTTAACAATGCTTGAAGTTCTAGTGACACGAAAGAAGCTTCCTCCAGAGTGGGGAAGGACTGCAAGTAATCGTCAACATAGAATGATGTAGTTAGTGCTTCGGAAGCTTTAGAATCAAATAAATGACCATCTTGAGAGGCTAACAAATGTATGGATCGGATAGCAAGGAAAGCGGAAGGTTTTAAGCCATAAGTAACCGTCCTTAAGCGAAATACCTTAATGGGCTTGCTGATTTCGACGTGCCACTAGATTCTTTGGAGATCTCGTTGTTCAGGCTGAATTAAAACCTGACGGTACATCTGTTTTATATCCGCTATAACAGCTATGGGAAATAATCGAAAGTTTAAGAGTATAGCAGATAAATCTGACTGAATAGCAGGACCAGAGAAAAGAGTATCGTTAAGACTGTTGCCATTAACGTCAGGTGATGAACCATTGAAAACGACTCGGATTTTATCATTTACAAGAGGGTTTTTCCACACGGGATGATGATTTAAGAAAACCGTTTCAATTGGGGGGTTCAATTCGTCATCAGATTTGCTAACAACTTCCATATGATCTAAGCTTTCATACTCATCCATGAAATCAGTATACAGCTGTTTAACGAGAGGTTCTTTTTTGAATTTGCTCTCGATAGCAAAGAGACCTTTTCGGCTTTGGGTTGAGAATTAATAAGTTTAGGGGGATTATGTAATCTTGGCATCTGAACAATGAACCGACCATCAGAAGAACGAGTGGTGGTGTTCAGAAAATGTTGCTCACAGAATTCGTTTTCTGAAGAGGTCACGTTAGGAGAATCAACGCTTTCAAGCCTCCAGAACTGTTCCAAGTCAGTATTAGTGAAATAACATTGCGATGCGGTTTGGGGATAATAATGAGGAAGTTGACCGGTGATGATCCATCCAAAATTTGTGTCTCTGGCAACCACGTTTGAGGATAACTTGCGAACCTGTTTACGAAGGCAATTCCAGAAAACATTGGCACTAAAGTGTATGTCAATGGGGTTTTGTACATTGAACAGAGGATCGGCTAGCCTTAAATGCGAGGGAATGTTTAAGCCTGAAATATCAACAGAGTGACTTGGAGTATCTTCTCCTATGCTATTGAGAATGAGACAATTCACTTTGAGAAGGTTATTTCTGTGACAAATGCCTCTTATGGTTAGCTTTGAAAACAGTAAAGCTTGCGATTTTGAGCTGTTAAAGCCTGATACATTAATAGAAGTGGGGTTTACAAGTAGGCCTAGTTTTCTAATCAAAGAATTAGACACAAAATCATGAGTTGCCGCTGAATCAAGAAGACCGCGTGCACGGACCCAGTTGCCAAAGTTATCCTGAACTTCGATTTGGACAGTGGACAATAGTACTTGGGCACTACGTATGGACTTGGCATTTTGAATGTAAGATGAAGCATTGGAACTGTTAGCATTGTCACTTTTCTAAGAAGTAGATGCGGTCGATGACCTTGCTTGATCATGACGATGTAGTAAAGTGTGATGAGCTTTTTCACAATGGAAGCAAAGTCTGGTGGACTTGCAATTTGAAGCAGAATGCTTGGGTGCTAGGCAGTTGAAGCAATGTTTATTCTGGGAAACTAATTTTCTTCTGTCGTCGACTGAGTGTTCTTTAAAAGATTTACATATATATAAGGCGTGGGAATCTTTACAAAGTATGCACTTTAATGGTTCATTTAAACTCTTACGGGGTTCGCTTTGAGTGTTTAAAACGAGAGAATTAGCAATACGGCGTTCACTAGACTTAGTTGGGTAACCAGTGGCGTTTGACTAGAGATTAGATGAGCTGGACCCAGGTTTTTGGGTACTAGACGCTAAGCGTTCGCTTTTAGGTTTAAGAGACATTGATTCAAATTTAGAACTAGGGGATGAGGGTTCACTTTGATTAGCTAAAGCAGTTAAGAGTTGGCATCTAGCATTTATGAAAGTGACTAAATGCTCGTAAGAGTATTCGTCTTCTCTGGAAAGTTCAATCTCCCAAGCTTTGAGGGTAGCAACATCGACTTTAGAAACCACTATGTGTATTAAGAAAGTGTCCCAGTGTTCAGTGGGTTGATCTAATTGGGATAGACCTTTAACGTGAAGTTGTGTCGTATCAATGAGAGTACGCAAACTAGTGACGTCATTGTGCTGTGACGCTGGTAAGTTAAATAGAGCCTTCATATGGCGTTGAATACGTAAACGTGAATTACCGTATCTTTCTTTCGACACGTTAAAGGCAATGGGGTAGTTTTCGGCACTTAATGGGAGTGCTTCAACTAACTGCAGAGCACCTCGGAGGATAGATCTCAAATAATGAAACTTGTAGATGACTTGAATGTCTTCATTGTCATGAACAAGAGAACAAAATAGTTCATAGAAAGAATCCCAAGTAGATTCGTCTCCAGAGAAGTGGGGTAAATCAATCTTAGGTAGGATTGGTTTGGGCTTTTGAGTGCCCTCACGAGAAGAGGTTTGTTGTTCGTGAAGGGAACCAAGAACAGAACCGTCTTTTTTCTGTTCTTCTTCGAGTTGGCGTATTATTTTAAAAGCAGAACCTATACCTTCGTAATATTGATTTTCTACTTCGACTCGATCATCAGTTTGATTGAGCATACAAGTTTCGATTTTAGTTTGGATGTTACAATAATTTTCATATGAACGTTCAAAATCCTTTACGCGATGTTTTAACAAATCTAATTGAGCTTCTGAGGGTTCTAGCTCTTTGACGTATTTTCTAAATCGGGAAATTTGCCCTTTATAGGATGCTCGTTTAGAAGTAAGTTTTTCATCCTTATCCTCTTCTGTAGGAGCCATGACAAAATAGGTAAATTGAAGTATAACTTATGAAACTGTGGACCCTTGGAAATGCTGTCAGACTGGCAGCAGCAAATAAGTTGAAAGAAAGGGACACACCAAAGGAGACAGGAGCGGCCTCTTTCTCCTTCACAGGCTTTGCACGGTGAAGCTATAGCTGAAAAATTCAAAGAAGATATTAATGATTTGCAAAATATTGTCAAATAACCCTTGACAAATAAAGTCTGATAAGTAAAGTGTCATAAATGGACTCTCCCGGGTTTCGGCACCAAATGTTGTGTAGATTATTAGCTTGGGAATAACCTAACCCCCAATGGAAGATGATGAAGAAAAAGAAGTGGGTTTCGGACTGGAGAAAAAAGATGGAGAAATAGGACGAGAGTCCAAAAGAAGTTATAATTTTTACTTTAAGTATACTCAAAGGCAGCTGCCACTGCAAATCCGCTTTCCGATACCTAAAGTGGGTAGGGACCTGGGCGAAGCTAACAGGAAATGCAGCTGGAACTTGGGCTATTCGCAAGAAAGTTGCTGTAGCGTATTCCCTCTCAAGCATAAATATACCTACTATGGGGAAGGGTGGTGGTCTGGCAAGACAAAGAGTAACAGATTTATTGTGTATCTGTTAAAAGGAGTTTGTTTCTAAACAAGTATTTTTAAGAGTACAAATAATTTGAATCCGCCTTGATTATTTGGTTCTTGAAATTGTAGAATTTCTAAAGAGGGACCGAATGCTTCCAAGAAGGATAGGGATAAAGCAATTATACCCTTGGGAATAATTTTGGTAAGTGTACCAATAGATGCATTTAGAAATGACTAAGCTTTTACCCAGCAAGGCGCCGACTAAATGTTTAGACAATGAGAAACACTTAAATTTTGAAAAACCAACCATAAGTGATAGAGGGAATCTCCATAAGCAGGAAGCTGGCGTAGCGAGCTATGCTTGCCTTACTGGCCAGTTAGAATTAGCTATTAAAGCTAAGAGAGACTTTACTAGGTGAGTAACTAAGAGTTCTTGCTCAAATGCAACAAGTGGTGAAAACCCTATCAATAGATTAATTTTTATTAAAGTCTGATTTAGGAAGAGTCAAGGAAGACAGGATCTTGCCTAACCGTTATGTTAGAGAAATGATAAATCAAAGAACAAATCTTATTTTATTTAACAATGTAAAAAGAAGTAGTTTATGTAACAAATATATAATTTTGATTTTTATAAACAATTGGAGTCGCAGACCTCCGAAAACATCTGAAGCTTGCGCCAGGCAATTGACAATTCTTTTGGTTTAAAACCTTTTATATGCTTTAAAATCTTCTTAAGATTTTGAAATGTTGTTAAGATTAACAAATGGGAAATTGACGTAATTAAAATTAAACAATAAATCAAGGAAGCTTGTAATTTAACGTGCCCGTTAATCTCGAGATCATGAGCCACGGGACCTCCTTTTTACGTGGAATCCGATTCATAGGACATGGCATTTCACTTCGAAAATCTCACATGCAATGACCGGGAATCGAACCCGGACTACACAATAAATCAAGTACAAGATGTTTACTTTAAGGATTTCTAGATAAGCATCTTAGAAATATGAACAAATAACAACTTCGAAAGTAACAACAACAAAAAGGGAAGAAATGAAATAGAAGTTTCTATAACTTCTTGTATTAATACAGAGCTACATTTGGCGATTATACAAATAGGGCAGGTCACTTATTGTGAAACCTGAAGAGAAAAATTGAAAGGAAGTTTCTATAACTCCTATGTGGGTAGGGATCACGAGAAAATTAGGGCAAATTTCCCTTTCGTGAAACCTAGAGATAACTCACTTTTGAGTAGAAAGAATTGGATTCCCTTATTAGAAGGGAGAAACAATATAATTTTAGGCGCGTACTAGACACGAAGTTTTACAGACATTAATTCGTTGTACGTGGAACAAGTAAGGAAGGGCTCTTATTGAGAGTGACACCTCATTGAAAAAAGACCTAAAGTAAAAATTTTATTATTTAAGTTTGTTAGTAAAGGGTTTGGGAAAGATCAAATGGGATTGGGGAAGAGCGTTCATGGCCGTATTTATTGTACTCGGAATAGCGCGACGCGGATGAAAAAGTTGAACAGGCACTGTTATCACTATAGTCTGTTGATATAGTTGAAAAGTTCACTGTAGTAGAACAAAAAGTTGATAGAACAGAAAGTTATTGCGATGGTGGGAAATAACTAGTTACACTAGATTTGCGAGAGTCTATTGCATGAAAAACTTGTAGGTTATAGTTGAATGCACCAGAAAAATCCCAACAGAGGAAGAAAAATTAGATATTGATTAGCAGTTCATAAGGAAAATTCCTTAGTTTGAAAAAGTATTCCCATATGTGAGTGGAAAGTACTAGAAGATTTAACTGGTAGATAGAGTGTAGGTTCTGGAAGGTTCCAGAGCAATGATGAGTTGTTTAAATTGGGTAGAGAATCCCTCGGCGGAAAACTAGATTATATTGACAGTGGGTATTTTAGAAATATCCCTCGATGTGAGATAGCATCTCAGAAAATCTTTCATTTTGAAAGTTAGACTTGATAGTTCGAGTTTGATCAAGAAGATTTCTAGAAAGCAGTTATTTTGTCACATATAGCAATTTTCACTGTCTATAAAATCCAAATAAAAGCATTGAGCCTTTTAAAAGCGATGAGAATGTGGTTAAAACATGAAGTCGGTACTTATCTTTGCTTCATGAAGAAGGCGATGTTGCTGTCGACGGTTGATTCTAAAACTCGAACATGGCGTCGAATTTAAAAGTTTGCCTCTAGAGTAGAGGGGGCGAGCTTTAGTTAAGCTCCAACTGACTGGATTGACTTCAGACGTACAAGTGAGACCTGCTCAATGGAGCGCGGGTAGACCAGGGAAGGGAAATAAGTGGGGGTAGGAGACAAAAGGAATACATATAAGAATAGCCAACATAACAGAAGTACATTTTCTCTTGATGTAATGGTCTTCAAATAGTTGATAGTAGGCGTCACTAGCCCAGCCTGGTGGGTGAAAAAGTAGACGAAGTTCTCTTGATCACGGAGATGATAGCTGGCGATAGTGACGATATCTGGTGGCTAGATTGGTAAGGAAGTCCTCTTGTACAGGGATGAATTGAGGAACTTCAGAGATTCGCTGCTAGATGACGCTAGGTGGGTCATGGAAGATATATATCTAGAACAGACTTACAGGTAGTGTAAGAAACATATACCAACAAAGAGAAATCATGAGATCATTGTTGGTGTTTGCGAAAAAAGGAAGAGATGAACTAAAGCAAAGAGAAGCAAAAGCTTACTCTGTCTTACCGTGTATTTCAAAGAATACACCACTGCCATAACCCAATGGGCCCAAAATCTCCTTTCTTCCTTGTCTGTCTCTTCCCACTCGCGCATTCAAATCTCCCATCACTATTATTTCCATATCCTCCATATATTTTTCCACATCTTCTAGGAATTCTTCTAAGTTCTCTTCTTTATTCCCCGTTTGTGGAGCATATACTTGAAACAGATCTTGAGTCCCTGTCTGGAACTGTATCCGTCCTATGATTATCCTGTCACTTATCTTCTTCACCTCTTCCACATACTCTAAGACATCCTTTCTTATAATCATACCTACTGCATTTTTTGCCTCTTGTCCTCCACTGTAAAACAGCCTGTATCCTTCCTTTAGTTTTCTTTCCCCTTTTCCTTTCCATTTCGTTTCACTGAGACCGAGGATGGCTATATCCTTCTCCATCATGAAGTCCACTAGCTCCTCAGTCTTGTTCGTCAGGGTTAGGATGTTGACTGTCCCTATTCGGATATATTGTGATGCTGGTCGCCCATTTCTCACAGATCCCCCAGTATCTGAAGAACTGCGCGTCGCCTGCAGGGGACGCCGTAGCATTATATGAACTATGGGAAGAAATACTTGAATCACAAACAGCTATGTGATGGCCGAATTGTTATAAATTGTTTATGGAGCCGTCAGTGTCTTCAGTTGATGCAAGCATGTGACTTGATGAAAATATGTAATACGGAATTGGTTATTCAGTTCGTGAACTGACATAAAAACATATATTATAAATAAGTGAAGTTTGTGGTTTTGATGCGTCAGCCACAGGAAATAGTTGGCCGATTTTTTAAAAGAATAAAATATTATGAGAGTTATTAATAGTCAGTTATATGAAGTTGCCAATGGTTGCCCCATTTTGTGTAGCATATGGTCATCATCAGTAGAATTCAGTTCATAGTTCTGATCAATTTTACCTACCCATTCTTCGAAGCCGTTTTCGTGCGATGTTATTAACCATGCCCTAGTTTTGTTGAAACCTTGCCGTATATCCGAATGATGATAATATGGAAATATACCGGAAGAATTAATTTGTGCAGAGTAATAATTACTGTAATTTATTTGTTGATACGAACCCATCATTGAATAGTAAATGGAATGGTAAAATATTGTGAGCACAAATCCGATATATTATTAAATAATTAACTGGATAAATAAATTGAATTGATTAATTAATTAACTGGATAAATAATTGGAATTATATAAATAACTGGATCAATAAATGGAATTTAAAATTGACTGGATAAAATAAATTGAATTAAGTGATTATCTGGATGATTAAATTGAATAAATTTATTTATGGAATTTATTGCTGATAATAATTAGTTTTATTATTTTGAAATTGGATAAACAATTAAAATAAATAATTAATTGATCACGTAAAATTTAAAATATTGTAAATTAATAGTAGAATTTATGTTGGCAAGTTGATAATCGCATTATGATGCAAAATATCAATTCAATTAGTGAATGATTTATTGTAAAATGTTAAGAGAGCTAGTGCATGGCTAGTGGATAAATCATTTTGAGTGAGTTAGACATTTCAACATTTGAATTTCGATTTTGATATCCCACAGGGATGCAAGCCTTCATTCTTAAATGTTAATATTTGAATTCATGTTCTTCGAATATTGATATTTAAGGAGTGCAAGTCATAATCAGAATATATTGATAAAATCAAGGGCAACGATTATTACAATGAAAGATTGTGGCAATACACTATGCATTGGTGGGACTTGGATTTAATTATCAAAATGTGTCATTAAACAATCATTGAAATGAATCGTGGATTAATATGACAGTGATAACTTGTAAATAGTGGAACACAGGCGTCAGGAAGGACTATTAATTAACCTGAACGACCTGATGTTACAGCTGTAAATATTTTTCATCTCTACCAGTGGGACTGAAAATATCTGGTAATCAATCAGTGAAATCAAATAAGTGATCAATAGGATTGATATTAATGTGTTGATATTTCTATACTTTGTTTGTGTGGACATTTTTCCAATATTTTTGCTATTGATTTTTTTCACTTTAATTTTTTGATTTTATTTTAAATTAATAAAATAATATTTTTAGAAATTGTGATATATTCATTTCTTCATGCTTATCCTTATTGCTGCATCAAACCGAAATTGGGGAAGCAAGCCTTGAATTTGTTTGTTGTTCTTTTATCCAGATAGCTCTGTGATATATTTTGAGTCTCGTGCTAATCAGTTTTCGGCGACATACGTGTTCGTTGGACGGCGGTCTAAACGGGCACAATACATTGCATAGTAGGCCATTAGTTGAAATTCAGACCGGTTGCGGGACTCGATCTCCAATCCCTTTGCAATCTTGGCAGGGTGCGTTTCAACTATAATGGTACACCCACAAGGTAGGCTAACTTCCAACTCTGAAAATTTAACTGCTGACTATACAGTGCTCCGTTTGTCAACGAAGGATATATTATCATATTTAACTCTTGCACTGCAAGTTGATGTTCTTGCTTTCATTTTAAGGGAGTTGGGCATCTTGATTAACAGTTTCAATTATTTTGGTTTGTGTAGTATGTGTAACTGCAGTTATTGGGGTCGAGGAATGAGGCAGGTCCCCCAAGATTTGGAATAAAGCACCATCCCGGCATCTGCCAACTGAGAGCATGAGTGCGCCGGGGTTGGAACCTTTCATCTCCAGACTTACAGCTCTCTGTAGTAATAGTGGTGTGCGACTTAGCGTGCAAAGCGCATCATGAGTGACCGCCTCAAGAGAAACTAAACCTCTGTATCTTGTTCCAGATGCTTGAGACACCACGCGAGTCTGAAGTAATTTACGAGATTCACTCAGCTGTGCTTGATATGGATTGATATGATTGTTACAAGGGAGAACTGGGAGTTCTGCTATATATCACAACACATTTGACTCACGAGGACACTAACTCCTTTGGAGCGTAATGCGACACCGAAATATGGCAATAACATCAGGCAATTTTTTACACACATAACATTAACAGGATATCTTACAGCCGATATAAATAAGCCTAAAAGAGCTTGAAAATATCAATAGTTACGAGTGGGTATATTTCATCTTAAATGGGCGTGTTTGTAAGTTTCGAATCCTTCTTCATCTTAATTGCACCAGGAGATGAAAGAAGTAACGTCCAGGATTATTTTAGGGGCGGCTGCGTTCACATAATTACATCGTAAGTTAAAAAGTCGTAATTGGAATAGTTTTACGTGGCTGTTAATTTCGCGATCATGTGCCACGGAACCTCCTTTTTACGTGTAATACGAACCACAGGACATGGCATTTAGCTTCGAAAGTGATTGGAATAAACATATAATTCTGTGCAGCAGGGTGAGACAGATACTTTGCTCACATACAGATATCATCAAGTTAGTCACACAGTCCCCTCCCTACATTCGCAGTTGGGCACACGATGCGAAATGTTTTAGCTATGTTCCGATTAAACCACGTCGTAGAAAACGTTCAACGTTCCTTAAAATGCACGTGAAGATGTTTTGAACGGAGACGTTTGTTTGAAAACGTTCGTCTTTTCTTAACAAAAGCTGACCCTTTAACATTAATTTGAACATAAATATAACAAATGTTATGTCTGGCGGGTGAGTGTCGTCTGGCTGATCCGAGAGATACGTCACGATTTTCTATCAGTTTGCAAACGTAGTGTGAGGAATAAGAACATCACCAAGTGTGATACTGATACGCATATTGTGGAGTATTCAATTCCACCATCTGGTATAAATATACCAGTATACCTCTGAGGCTTGGCCCAGTCCTAAAACGAGCCGAGCAAGCAAAGCTTAAGGTTTGTCGTATTGCCAACCTTAGAATAAAGGAAGCACTATCACCAACAAAACCTGGTCAGAAGATCGCAAGAGAAGCCACAGCGAGAAGATGAAGAGGTTTTGGGAGAAGAGAAAAGCAATGCCATCAGCTAAATAAGTTCAATCGCGATCCTTAGTCGGGCATAACGAAGAAAGAAAGAAAGAAAGAAAGAAAGAAAGAAAGAAAGAAAGAAAGAAGAATAAGTATAATAATAACAAATCATCAGCATATGAGAAGTGTTAATAAGTGTAGAAACAATTCGTGCAATAGGTAATAGGCTATTATTTGTAACACCCGCGCAATCTAATTTGGTCACCCACATGTGGACCGACTAAAAATCTTCTTATAATATATGCCTTTAGAAATGTACCTTTTTTAAGCACATCTACAATAGTTTTAATAACCATGGGATATATGAGGGAAATGGCGAAGGATAGCTCAAACATAGGTCAAATTTTGAAGAAAGATAAACAAATATTCAAATTTTAAGTTTGTTTCTGGTAGCAAAGCTGTGTATGTTTCCTTGCAGGTGTGTATAATTAATATTTATGACACGCTGAGTTGTAATATTAGTATTGTTACTCTGTATATACCCCCCTTAAAATTCTTATAAAAATGGGTTCACACTTTAACAAAAGCTACAACATAGACATTTGGGGGCTTCAGTGGCGTAGTCGGTAGCATGCTGAGCTTCTATGCCCAAGATAGCGGGTTCAAACCCGGCCGAAGCCGTCAGATTTTTTAAGAGCGTTAAAAATCCCTCAGTATGCCTTCCTTCGGAGGGGAAGTAAAGCCGGCGGTCCCATGTCACAGATTTATGGCATGTTAAAGAACCTTCCACTAATTGCACCTGTGTGAAGCTAAATTGGATAGGTTAAGAATGTAAACAACGCTCTTACTGTCGACCAAAGTATTATGTGCACTCGAGTTTGAAGGTTGTTTGTGAAGTAACCAATAGACCTACATAAAATCCAATAACATCATCATTTTTGCCGTTCTATTTTACGTTTGTTCATGTAGGTTTGGAATTTTTAATTTATATTTTAATATTTTTAATCGCAGTTGGAACACAAAATGAGCCCGTTTTTAAGCGTGTTTCAACCATGCGTCACATTTAAGAATTATTATCTCAAAACCCCGTCATCAGATCGAATGCAAATTTTAACACAATATACACTGGAATGTTGTGTAACTGGTTTATTAATTTCAAAATTGTGTATGTCCAAGAAACAAAGTTGTAATCATTTATGTAAGATAACTTTTTCTCTGCTCGGGGTGGTTGGAAAATATAGCTCTTGGTCGCGTTGTAATCCTTATACATCAAGAAGTATGACTGTGAAATACGTAAATTAATTCACTTATTTTATATCGGTTTGTATTTGTTCGTGGAAATAAGGCATGATTCACCAGCCAGCAGCTCCGGGGTAAGCTGTACAGCGTTGCTGAGATGGAGCCCATCACTGCCGAGCGAGGCGAGGTCGTATTTCCCCGTTCAAATATAAACCGATATAAAATAAGTGAATTAATTTACGTATTTTAAAGTCATACGGCATAACTTTTTGATGTATAAGGATTACAACGCGACCAAGAACTACATATTCCAACCACCCCAAGCCGAGAAAACGTTACCTTACACAAATGATAACAACTTTGTTTCTTGGAGACGCAAAATTTTGAAATTACTAAACCAGTTATAGAACATTCCAATGTATATTGTGTTAAAATTTGGATTCGATCTGATGACGAGTTTGTGAGATAATAATTCTTAAATGTGACGCATGGTTGAAACACGCTTAAAAACGGGCACTTTTTGTGTTCCAACTGCGATAAAAAATATTAAAATATAAACTAAAAATTTCCAACCTACATGAACTCACGTAAAATAGAACGACGAAAATGATGATGTCATTGGATTGTATGTATGTCTATTGGTTACGTCACAAACAGCCTTCAAACTTGAGTACACATAATACTTTGGTCGACAGTAGGTTTCTACGTTCGTTGCCAAGAGCCGACTGTGGTGGGGTGTAGTAGCTAAGTTCTGAACTTGGCCTAGTTGTCGTTGACGGTGGCGATTGGCGGAAAAAGTAGGAACTATTTGAAAAATTCTAAGTTGCAGTACATAAATTAAAAAAACAGATAACACACACTAATACAGTCATCACAATTAACACCGGTTATCAGACAGATTCTACACCCACCCAAAGTACACGGGACTGCATGACCGCGTTGTCGCAGCCCCTAAACTTAAGAACCAACCAACCAACCAACCATAGAAATTTGGAATTAGTAGATGAACCACGTGTTAGCTCATACACTGGAATAAGTCTTGTTGATTATTATAAAGATATTAATAATAATTACGGTTGGATTAACAGACGGTGTGTTTATCATAATGATCATGGTGATGTTGATAATTACGGTTGAAGCCCGTAAACTTGTCTGTATCTTCATAAATAATCATTTTATAGTCATTCAAAGTGTTTTTGAGACACCCTGTATTTCAACACCACAACTTGAAAGAAATATTACATGAAATATTTATGACATAATTAATACACAAGCCGGTCCCGTGGTGTTGTGATAGGTCCCCTGCCTATAAACCCGGAGGCCCCGGGATCGATTCCCTGCTCCGTCAAGTATTTTAGAAACTGGCGTGAGGGCTGAAACGGGGTGTACTCAGCCTCGTGAGGACAATTGAGTAGCTGTCTGACCGTGAGTCAGCGCCCCGTTCACGAAAACCAAAATTAATGGCCGAGGGGACCCGATACGCTGACCACGCGTCACCCCAGTATCTGCAGGCCAAATGGCTGGGCAGCAGTCGCTTGGTAGGCCTAGGCCCTTCACGGGCTGTAGCACCTGGGGTTATTATTTATAATTAACACGCAAACAAGGGGGGGAGGGGATGACATGTTTCTATCGTCATGCGGCTATCATCAGATCCAATTCACCTAGGTGCAGCGGATTTATTCACCATATACAAATATATTTGGCTTACTTGACTTAATTCTTGTTACTCCGATGTGGAGCATAGGGCACAGAAAATATATTTACAGACATTAAATTACAAATGTTGTTCCTTTATAACTTGGGTATCGTATCACTCTTATTTACAGATATTATTGCTTAGTTCAGGCTGTTCCAGCCGAGCAACTCGCCCGTGAGCAGCGGTGTACTCGCCGCCTGCAACATGCAATACAGCTCTGCTGTGGGGAGCTGCCGTCACTTCGCGGTGGATACATCATGACTGGCAGCAAGCGCATGGTCTTGTGCTATAACCTTCGCCCAGTGACGTATTGGCTATCACCCCCGTCCCTCTCCAACCGTGCTCCGAGCATCACTGCTGAGTACTCGCGTGTACGCGTACTCAAACTCATGGATTTGGAACAGCCTGGCTTAGCACTTCCATAAATGTTACGTTGTTGTTAATATTGTTTATGAGGTTAGATTCTTAAGAAAGATAATACATAATTGCATGTAATACTGTATTTATTTCACCGTCCTCTTCATTGCGTAGTGTCTAGAATCCTTGACTGTCACCGCGAAGGCCCGGGTTTGATCACCGGCTCTGCCAAGAAATTTAATTCTGGTCTGAGTGTTGGAACGCGATACCCTCAGACTCATGAGCCAAAACTGAAAGAAGGAGGGTTTGATTCCCACCTAAGCCATGCAGGAAGTGGTTTTCCGTGGTTTCCAGGTGAATGCCGGGATGGCTGTTGAACTAAGGACACGGCTGCCTTCTTCCCAATCCTCGCCAATTACAAATACACATACTAATACAGCCATTGCAGTTACATAGGTTATCAGACAAATTCCACACACACACACACACACACACACACACACCCAAGTGCATGGGGTTACATGACCACGATGTATCCAAGTCCCTTAGTGAATCATCATCAACAACAACAACAACAAATTACGTAAGTTTTACTAATATTTAAGGATACTTTTCCAAATTTCTTTGTATTATTTCATATTTTCGTACGCCTAGCGTCATTTATTTCCAGTTGGGAATGGAAACCTTCGACCAATTTCGATTGGGAAAGCCCACTTACATGGGTAGGAGCGATCATCCTTTCAAAGTTAAGGGCCGACCACAGCGTACAAATTATGGTAAATATTCTTTTGTAAACCGTGCCATTGATAACTGGAACTCTCTACCTGCCGCAGTCTTAGAGCCTTTTCCCAAACATATAGGTGTGTTTAAGAAAAGACTGACTATTTGTGTAAATACTCCAGTTTAATTGTTGTATAATTGTTATTGAATTGTTATGTATAATTATGTATTGTTTGTATAATTATGTATTTGTTATGTATATCCAATTTGCCACCGGGGGACACACCCCCCATTGCAAATAAATGAATGAATGAATGAATGAATGAATTGAACTCTGAAAATCCTCAAGAGAGACAATTAAACCATCAAGAGTTTTGCAATGTGTACCTACCATAATTTTTAAAAAAACTTTTTAAGAAAACTTTTAAAGTGTTTTAAAGTGTTTTAGTGATTTTAGTGATTTGAGTGTGTTTTTATGTCAACATTTTATTACTGTACTTACAAAGTGATTTTTACATGCTGCCAATACACTGTAAGGCCGATGATGATGCCATTGCATATAGGCATCGAAACATGTACCTATTGTATGTAGATTGTGACATGTGATTACATCACAAAATTTTGAATAGAATGTATTGACGAGGCGGAACTGGGAAATCTTTTGATTAATATTTGTTTCAGTTTAGGGTGTTCGAATATGTGTACTCCCTGCCTAATATAATTGACCACAATCGTGTTGACTGGCTGAAAATCATTGAACAATAAATCATATGCATTATCCAGTATAAAATGAACGTTTAGCGAATAATTTAAAAAAAAAAACAACAACTATACGACCTGTGTAAATGATATTCACGCAGTACATTGTTAGGACATTTTTACGCCAACCAACCTAGTGTAGGTGACTGCTTTCACGTCTGATTGGTGCTGAATTCCCTCACCCACTGGTTGTCCTCAAAGGACACTTTGAACTTGCAAAGAGGGAGTGGCCTGCATTGAATATTCTAGTAGATGGGCACAAAGGGTAGTGTAATTGTAGAGGGTTCTTACACGGTTAATTTGTCGGCACAGAGTGGACTTGGCATGTACTGTGCATGTTCTCCAGAGAGGAAATTAAATATATGCGTAAACTTGGAAACCACAAGCCTCTCTGTGCCCTCCAATATCAGCTGACTAGGAGAGGAAAGAAACCTGGCGGTGTAAGATATGACTATGGGGAGCTGAGTGCTTTTAGCCACATTGCATGACTTAAATGGGGCACTGCAGCAAGTGTCACAATCAGAGGTTTGAGTCCCGGCACTGGCGGCTTCTTTCCAATATTTGTTTTCCACACTTCCTCTAGGGCAGAGTCGTCCATACAGCACGCCGGGCACGCGGGCACGCTGGCTGCACACCGGCCTGCTTCTGGCGCGGACCGCCTTGCAGTGATGGTGAAGGAACACTATGTGTTTCATTTATCCCTCTCGCTCACTTTCCCGTCTCACTCCCTGCCGTACTGCTTTCACTGTGTTGTGATCGTTCGGTCGAACGTCAAACAGTATTGTAAATATGTTATTGTTGACTATTTTAGGGGCTTTGTGGCATCGTGGTCATGTAGCCCCTTAAACTTAGGTGGGTGTAAAATCTGTCTCATTAACTGTGCCACTGTGATGTTGTGCCAGTGTGTGTATTTGTAATCAATGTAGAATTTGGGAAGGGAGCGGCCGTGGCCTTATGTTAGGTACCATCCCGGTATTTGCCTTGTAAATATGAAAACAAATTGAATCAAATCGAAAACAAAGAAGAAAATTTGCCCGAAATTTAAACAAGTTCCATGATACCTCTACAATATTTCTGACAGTTTTAATGCTAAGCACTTAATCTGGAAGTACTGGTACGCGAAGAAACGTCCGAAACACAATGTCGATGTGTCGAATAACCAACGCATTGGATAGCAGTTTGTTTGTTTGTTTGTTTGTTTGTTTGTTTGTTTGTTTACATTACGTCCGGTGCGCTAGCGATCCCAACTTGCCTCGGGCAGACGCGCTGGCAGTCAGGATAGGCAACCCACCCAAGAGAAGCAGGAGTTAGCCTGCCAACGTGCGGGGCAGCATAGCTAACACGCCGAGCATGCAAAGGCTGAACACCCCTACTCCTGAGACCCCTTCCCCAATCCTAAACCACATCCTAATTATAAATTCAGCTACTTCCATAGTCATCACAACAACACAAGCTATCAGTTAGTGAAACCCATCTCTTCACAGTTTTGTCTCCCGAGACTCAGTGTGCCCTGTTACATCCCTCAAACTAGATTTACATGTATTGACATAGCCTGAAATCGAACCCGAATCTTTGGAATGACAGCCAAGATTTTTGGCTACTATGCAACTAGGTGGTCAAATAAAAGTGGGAAACCAAGGAAAACCTTTTCCCGGTTGGTTGAGGTGGGAATCTGTTATCCCCACGAGGTTTAGTTTACATTCTGGAAAGGGTCAAGAATCAAACACGGAACTCACAGCTCCTAAATGAAAATACACCAATGACCATAAAATAACACTAATGCAAGTTATATAAAAAGGGCTTTGGATGCGGAGGTTGCAGAAGCACTGTACAAATACAGCAGGAAATTGAAGATAAGTTTGGAGCCAGCTATGGTCGTGTGAATAGCATGATGAATAGTCTAGTTCTGTGTACAATGGGCTTGGACCACATAGCAAGGAGAGCAAATGATTGGCTCTGGCCACTTCAGGAACATCTAGAGGGGGAGGCATAGAGAACAGTCTCTTTTGATATCAGACTTGAACAATGGTCCATACGATCAACGAGCCAGGACCAGTTAAACATTCACAGCTCAACACGACACACTGTAATGTAATCTCGCTGATCTAGCTTACGAAAGAAAACATTAACTGGTATTTCACCCTCAAATCCAATTTAGGCGAACTGTTGCTTTAGGTATACTGATACCTTGAGTTTGATTCCCGGCCCTTTCAATAAATCTAATGTTGGTCTGAGGGATGGAATGGTGAACGCTCAGCCTCATGAAGATAACTTAGTAGAGGTGGGTTCGATTCCTACCTGAACTAACATGGAAAATGTTACCGTGGTTTACCACTTCTATTTAAGAAATATATCAGAATCGTACCTGACATGCAGCCACTGGTACCTACGCACCTGACCAAGTAGTCGCAAAATGCATAAATGAACCAACAACAACCAAAACAGTATTATGAATTACTAGTAGGTACCCACGGCTTCGCACGCGATGAAGACAATGGGGATGATAATTGTTCTATTCTATTACAGCAATCTCGGCTGGGTGGGTCCATTCTAATTTGGAACATTCTGATGCCTACAATATATTAGTATGAGCCACAAATTGGGAATTCCATAGAGTTGAAAAAGTCTACAGGGTACGATGTTACCTTATGTGAACATATTTCAAAATTACGTTTTTGGTTTTGGCATATTTTGCCGAGATATGACGATTTTGTTGTCTGAATACTCGTGAGCACGCCACATACAGTTGGCCAAGGGAAAAACTGGTTTTGTCTAAATGTACACCTGCTGCTGTTAAGTGCGAGTCATTGCGCTTTGTTAAAAGTAATTGTGAATGTTGTTTGAAGAGGGAACTGCACTCTTGCACACTGGAATGGCAAACCTATCGGAATATGGGGAATTAAAAGTATTTTTCCTTAAGTTATTCGGGGTGTAATTTTTCCACAATTATTGATGATTTGAACGTCAACATGTAGCAAATATCTCTCATCTTGGCCGCAGATGTACATTATGTAAAATTTGCTTTAGATTCGTGAATTGTGTACATTTGTGCCAAAGGGCCTAAATGTAGGGAATGGAGAGGGCTGTCC
Organism: Meconema thalassinum; assembly: GCA_946902985.2. Lineage (NCBI taxonomy): Eukaryota > Metazoa > Arthropoda > Insecta > Orthoptera > Tettigoniidae > Meconema > Meconema thalassinum. The sequence goes on along the minus strand of OX336390.1, from coordinate 262,824,960 downwards.
AAAATTTCAAGTGAACAGTGTTACTTGCAGGAATCAACAGGGTAAGTACGTAAATTTCAGTTCAGATCGGTCAAACTGTGTAGATTTGTGCCAAAGGACCTAAATGCCGGGAATGGAGAGGGTTGCATGACATTTAAAGTGGACATTGTTACTTTTCGGATATCAGAGGGTAAGTATGTAAAATTTGGTCCAGATTGGTGAAATGGTGTAGATTTGTGCCAAAGGGCCTAACTACGAACAAATAGCTTTATATATAAGGATGAAAGGCAGCATATGTGTTAATACAGGGTATAAGCTATCTCCATTTCAAATTTCATCCAAATCCATCCAGCCGTTTTAGTGTGAAGAGGTAACGAACACACACACAAACTTTCACAATATTATAATATAAATAAGGATTAATAATGCTTTTTCCTAGTTTATATGTTTTCATTTTTATAGATTTTGGTGTAAAGAATTTTAAGGTTATTGTTTCTACAACTGTATGATATAATTTCCACGTTTATAGTACAAATTATAATTTGAAAGGTTTTCACATACAATACTTTATCTACAGAGCATGATGGGATCAATCACTTGACATAACTCCAGTAAGATGGCAAACAGCTCGCGTATCTTGTGGTGAGAGTCGGTGGAGGACGCTTCTTCTAGCGTGCGGTCCCAGTGCGCATCATCCTCCAGCAAGCCAAGTGCTTTACATGCCGCTTGAAATGTTGGTTGAACCACCCCTGCCACAGTTTTGAGGTCAGTAAAATACTGAGGGCCAGGGATTTTATGTAAAGGAGGTGGAGGCAGTAGCACTCGGCATTACCAGGGTGACGGTGTAAACTCTTCCATTGCGTCCTGATCTTTTCTCACACCAGGATGGCCTGGGACTGGCTTTCCTTGTTTCCTTCTCCAGAACTTCTTACCTTTCCAAACGAAATAGGATGGAACTTCACAATATAAAAGTGTTGAAGGAAATTTATCGGATCGGCATAGTTCGAAGAAAGCAAGAAGAGTTGTGTTTGGAGGGCTGTTCAACTGGTCACGAACGTCGTCTTCATTAAAGTAAACCCTCTGGCTGTTCTCGAGGTGGACGGCAAGTTGTATGACCGAAGGATAGCGTTCATGTATGAGGAAGCAGAATATGCGCCAAGCCGCCTCTGAGCTGCTGATGTAACGTCCTGATTCATATCTTGCAACTTCGTCAAACTCTCCGATGCTAAAAGTAGCTTGGTCGGAACCTTTGTTAACATACTTGCAAATGTATTTTATTGACTTTACTGAGTTGCAGTACTCAACATTGATATGAGCTGAGAAGGTGCGAGATAGGACGGGGTTATAGGGTACCACCCAGCTATTGTCAATTTCCACTCCCTTTTTAATAATAGAAACCCCACCCTCCGAAGTGGGCAGCCTGCTATATTTGGGATACCCATCTTCCCTGGTTTGGTTTATAAAAAGATCAGGACGTCCAAAATGGCGCACGTAAGTCATAGCATCATGAGTGCGTTCATGCATATAGCGCGGGCCTACAGTGAAAGTCGACGGCAACACGACCATTTTACCAATATCAGACAAACGGCTGTCAGCTTTACTCATTGCGTCCTTCAGGTGCACATATTCCTCACTTCTCAACTTTTTCTGATTGATGGGAATCCAAAGTAGTCTCTCTGTCTCAATCTTTGCATACATATCAACCAGAAACTGATTGAAAAGATCGCGAAATAACAAAAGATAAGAATTATCACCCTCACGCTCAAATATTCTTAGCTGTAAAAGTTAGTGGCAGACACGATCTTCTTCAAAGGTGCTTGAGTGCTGTTGTGACGTTGAGGGATATTAATGCAGTAGCCATCTTCTCCACGGCAGAACACAGGCGGATATTGCAGAGCGCGATGTGTTTCACTAATACAAAGCAACCTGCTATCTCTGCCGTGGAGTACAATATCCCTTTTCTCAAACTCCTGACGAGCCTGCAAAGCACCAGGGCACTGGTAGGGGCGACGTGATACAGCCCGCATTGCCTGGCAACAATAGACTTAGGCATTATTGAAGCTGTTCATATAGTCTCGGTTTTCGCGGTTTGACCATGATCCCGAGAGAATTCTTTTTAAACCTTTCTTAGCGAGCACCTACGGCCCTTGAGGAAGCTGCATACCAAATTTCATTCCAATCCGTTTGGTGGTTTCTGTGATTTGAAGCTGTTCATCTAATCGCGATTCTCGCGGTTTGACCATGATCCCGAGTGAATTTTTTGAAACCCTTTCTTAGCGAGCACCTACAGCCCTTGAGGAAGTTGCATACTCAATTGCATTCCAATCCGTTCGGTCGTTTCTGAGATTTCGTGCTGAATGGGTGAGTGGTATTTGACAAATATATAGTAGAAATCGCGGTTTTCGCGGTTTGACCATGAATCCGAATGCATTTTTTGAAAACCTTTCTAAGCGAGCACCTACGGCCCATGAGGAAGCTGCATACCAAATTTCATTCCAATCCGTTCGGTGTTATTGAGATTTCGTGATGAGTGGAATTTGACAAATATATAGTAGAAATCGCGGTTTGCGCGGTTTGACCATGATCCCGAGTGATTTTTTTGAAAACCTTTCTTAGCGAGCACCTACGACCCTTGAGGAAGCTGCATACCAAATTTCATTCCAATCCGTTCGGTGGTTTCTGAGATTTCATGATGAATGAATGAGTGAGTGGTATTTGCCAAATATATGGTAGATTCTATCGCCAAGTTTCACTTCCATAGAGCGCCTCGCTCCAGATTAAGGCTTTATACATTGACTTTCTAATACCTAAATCTATTTTATGACAACAGATTTCTTTTCTACATAAATGCTTTCCTTGTCTGAGCAAACCTACTTTTTATAACCTCTTTGTTTCGTCCATCGCTGGTTATTTTGCTTCCTAAGTTTCATTGCAGAAGTCTCCTATATCTTTAGCTTTTCACCAGCCAATTAGACGTTAACAGACCTACAGTGTCTTTAATTTTCCAGCTTTAATTAGTTTTCTATTTCCTCTCGACTGCAATATTTCAAATTCCTTGTCTTAGAGAAAGTCTTTCTATTATAGTACAGACAGATTTGAGGCCAATTCTTTTCAGTCTTGCCTCAGTGACTTTGCAATATCAATTGTATTTCTATTGTTAGGTTTCCAGAACTGCATGCATATTACGTCAGAGTAGCTATTGTCTTTCATTTAGGTATGCGGAAACTTGAGTGTTTTAGGATCTTCATTACACTACACATGATCTATGTAACTAATAAGCAAACCTTGACGTGAAACTTAACATCACCACGGATGGCTTGTGTTACAGGCTGTGTCAAGCGCCTGTCTTGTCGCCTCGTGTTAGCTGACATAAAACAAGAGACTTGCTCCAGGATTTGTGGAGCCTTTGGATGGCATTCCCCAGTCAGCGGCACCTGCGTGATTAGTAGCCGACACTCTAGTTGTCACTGGCTGTTAGGTACAAAATAAATGATTAGGGATGAAAATAGAAGAAAAACAAAGAGTTTATAAGAATAACATTTTAGACTCTTAGGTGAAGAAATATTTTATTTGCATTCATATTGAATTAAATACCAATGAGATTGAAAGTAGTCCACTTAAAGTCAATAAAATAAGTTACTAGAAGATGTTTATTGAACAAGTTTCGACGACATTGTGGTCTTCATGAACATTAATTGCAAATAATCTTAACAAACAAATGGTAATACAATTGCTAATATATTGGTATGCTGAGTGGTGTCGTCGTCTTTCAGCGTGAATCAAACATATTTGGTGTTTGATGAATGCTTATTAGTCTAAAGCTAAATAAGCTTATTACATACATAGACTTCTAATTACAATTGCAATGGTTAATTCAACATAGACTGTTATTGGAAAGTCCTTAAAAGTCGATAAAATAAACGTTAACTAGGAAATCACATCTGTTAAGGAATCATTTAAGTATAATTTTCTGACAATATGAATAATTGTAATTAATGCTTGCCACGGTGGGTGAGTGGTTAACGTGTCGGTCTACCAACACCAAGATTGCAGGTTCGCTCCTGGCCATGGTAAGTGATTTTTTTTGAAAGGCGACACGAATCTAGACACGCATGTCATACGTTGTTGGCATATTAAAGAACCCATTTGAATTCAGTAGGCCGTGTTCATAGTGGCAAAATTAATCTAGGGAGTGTCCGCCAACACAAAGTTCCTCCGTTCTCTACTAGAAAGCGCTATAGTGTCAAGGAGCTTAGATATCTAATCTCCTTGACTTTCAGAGTGCTCCAAGGAACAACAAAATTCAACATGCAAGCTGCCCTCTGGGCGTCAATTAACAAAGCTTGCACCTGGCATCCGAGGCCACACGATATTGTTATTGTAATTAATGTTGATGAAGACCACAATGTGTTTGAGGAATAGTTCAATAATCATCTGCATATTATTGACTTGTGATGGATGACTATTAATGACATTGGTATTTAATTGAATTAGTAGTCAATAAGGACCCAATTGAAATAATATGATTAATATCGTACCAATATATGGATTCATTTTCATAAGGTGTATTTTATACCTTAGCATTTGTTGTAAATTTGCTACTATTGCATTTACTATTCAGCTTGTGTTACAGATTGTACAGGATTTAAAAAGTAGCTTAGCTCAGGCAAGGAAAGCATTTCTACAGAAAAGGAATCTGTTGACATCGAATAGATTCAGGTATTAGGAAGTCATTTTTGGAAGCCTTTGTGTGGAGCGTGGCGCTCTATGGAAGTGAAACGTGGACTGTTGGTGCAGCAGAAAAGAGGAAAATTGAAGCGTTTGAAATGTGGTGTTACAGCAGAATGGTGAAGATCAAATGGTGTGTAGAGTAACAAATGAAGAGGTATTAAGACGAGTAGGAGAGGAGAGATATTTCTGGCGACTGCTGAGGAAAAGAAGAGATAGATTGGTTGGACACATACTAAGACATTCAGGAATAGCAAACTTAGGTATGTAAGAAAGTGTCTAGGACAAGAACTGTAGGGGTAGACCGAGGTTGAATATGTAGAACAGATTGCCTTCGATGAAGGGGGTGGTAGCTATGTAGAGATGAAACGATTAGCTCAGGACAGGGAAGCATGGAGCGCAGCATCAAACCAGTCAAAAGACTGAAGACTTAAACACACATCCAACTTTTAATTGAAGTAGAAGCACATAGACTTTTGTAATCTAGACCTTAACGTTTAATCCTTACAAAGCAATTTAAACTATTTTGAGTGAAACACATTTTACTGTTAACAAACATACAAAACATACTGTAGATCCTGAGTCATTTAACCAATAATCTACACCTCTCAATTTTTAGCCTAATTATCAATAAAATAAAATAAAGTAAACTTATGAAAACCACACGGGCGAAATATGTGAGGGAGATAATATGTATAAACCTGTCCCCCTATCAATTCCCAAACGACGAAAAGGAATTGAACCAAATTTGGTGGAGAGGTAGCACTAATAGACTTCACCTTAATTACATGTTTTATATCGCCACCATCTTAGAGACAACAAAATGGTGGTCATCCAAGTGTTAAATGAAGTACCGACTATAATAAACACAACTAAATATGAACAAATGAACCGTCAGAAGGTCATCGACTGAATGATTTGAGATGGTGGCCATGCAAACCTAATCAATTACAATGAAGTGATGTTTATACTATTTCGTATAAAGAGAGCTTTAGATAAGGAACATATGTTGCCAAAGTGTCGATAATGTGATATTGAATACTACGCGCAACCACCATATTGAAAAATACTACAGAAATAAAATAACTCAATATTTCATCATCATCATCTTGTACAGTTTCCAGCCCCAGGCTGGGTCTGTTTGGAACATAAGCCTCGCCACTTAGTCCTTTCTTCCCACCACCTCTCCGCTGTCACTCTGGTCCAGTCCTCGCCTCTCTTCCTGGCACATTCCTCCACTCCTTTCAGCCATCTATCTCTTGGTCTTCCCCTTGGTCGTTTCTTCTGCATCTGCATCTCATGTATCCTCTTGGGAATCTTCTTCTCATCCATTCTCTTTAAGTGTTCATACCACCTCAGTCTTGGTGTCTCAATCCTACCTTGTAAGGGCTCCTCTTTCACCATTTCCCTGACCTTTTCATTCCTCACCCTGTCTCTTCTTGTTACTCCGATCCTACTTCGCAGGAACTTCATTTCACCTGCCTGTATTCTGCTTATGTCTCTTTTCTTCATAGTCCACGATTCTGATGCATAGGTCGGTATCGGGATATAGTAGCTTCTGTATAACACTTCCTTGCTTTTTTGTGGGACATCTTTATTCCACACTAAGCTCCTAATGCTTCTCAAAAATGCTTCTGCCTGTCTGCCACGTTCCGTAATCTCTTTGTCATTTCTCCCATTTTCCTCCACTATACTTCCCAAGTACTTGAGACTTTCCACCTTCTTCAGCTGTCCACCTCCAAGTGTTATCCCACTCATTGGTCTGTCCTTTTTCCTGGTCGTTAACAGGATCTCACATTTACTGATGTTGAACTTCCATCCGTAATCTCTCACTGTTTCTTCCCAAGCCTTCAGTTGCTCCTGAATTTCCTCCTCCCTGTTTCCGCAGACCATGAGATCATCTGCAAACACCATTGCTTTCATCTTATCTTCTCTTACCTTTCCTGCTACCCGTGTCATTACCTCGTCCATAACCACAATAAAGAGAAGGGGTGACAGCGCACTACCCTGTTTCAGGCCACTCATTTGTCTGAACCAGTCTGTTCTTTCCCCTCCAACTTTCACACAACTCACACTTCCAAAATACATCTCCTTCACTCTGCCTACAGTCCCTTTTTCCACTCCCGTGTTTTCCATTGCTTTCCAATCCTTCTCCCTACACACATACTATCATAGGCCTTTTCGATGTCCAGAAAGGCCATCAACAGATCCTCTCCAAATTCGTAGTGGTGTTCCTGGAGCTGTCTCACTGAAAATATGAGAACCACTGTTGATCTCCCAGGTCTGAAGCCATACTGCTCCTCTCTCAATTTTCTCTCCACTTTGGCTCGTATTCTACTTTCTAATATCTTTTCATATATCTTGGCACAGTGAGGTATGAGTGTGACTCCCCTGTAATTTCTGCACTCTTCCTTTCTGCTTCCTTTCTTAAATATTGGGACAATTAATCCCTTCTTCCAATCTTCTGGAGTCTTTTTCTCCTTCCATATCACCCTCATCACACGGTACAGCCACTGTTTCCCAACCTCCCCTGCTGCCTTCACCATTTCAACACTCACTTCATCCACACCCGGTGCCCTTCCTCCTTTCATCTTGTCTATAGCCATCTCCAGTTCTCTCCAATTCAGGTCCTTTTCCATTCCTGTGTTGTCTTCTCCATCTTCCAATACATTGTCTTCCTCCCTATGACTATTTGGATTCGGCAAATCCTCAAAGTACTCTTTCCACACTGTCTTGAGTGTTTCTTTGTTTTGTACCTCATTTCCGTTTTTGTCCATCATTACCACATCCTCTCGCAGACCTCTTCTCTTACTTTTGACCATCCCATCAAGTACTTTCTTATTTCCTCTGCTGTCTTCCTCCATCATCTCTGTCCACTTTACCATCCACTTCTTCCTCTCCTCTGCGACAATCTTGTTTGCTTCTTTCTTCTTTATCTTATAATCTTCCCTTGCCAGATCAGTTCTTTCCTGGAACCACACTCTGAAAGCCTTGTTCTTCCTTCCCACAGCTTCTTTTACTCTCTCATTCCACCATGGTGTCTCTTTACACCGCTTTCTGTTGCTAGTTCTTCCACATACTGCCACTGCAGCTTCCACCATTGTGTTCTTGAATTGCTTCCATTCCTCTTCCCCTGTTTTAGGATTGTCTGTTGGCATCTTTTCCCTTATCTTCTGGAATTCTTCCTTGACTTCCTTTTCCTTGAGTTTCCATACTTTGATTCTCCTTTCCTGGTACTCTGTCCTCTTGCTATCCTTAACAACTCCCAGGTTCATTACAAGTATTCTGTGGTCGCTATCTAAGGCCTCTGATGGTATTACCTTTATATCTCTGACACTTCTCTTCATTTCCCAGTCGAACAGCATGTAATCTACCAAAGATTTCTTTGTTAAATCACTGCTGTACCACGTTAACTTGTGGCTTTCTTTCTTCCGGAACCAGGAGTTGCCTACCACTAAACCGTTTCTCTTGCAAAAATCCAGCAACTTTCTCCCTTCTTCATTCCTGCTACCCCATCCTTCTGCTCCCAATACATTTTCATATCCTTGCCTTTCACTTCCTACATGTGCATTCAAATCTCCCATGACAATGATGCTCTGACCATTCAACTGCTGTTGTAGCTCCTCCTCAAAGTCTTCCTTCTCTTGAGCTGTACATCCAACTTGAGGGGCATATACCTGGGCTATCTCCAGGCTTCTTCCCTTTACAGTTACTCTGATCTTCATGATCCTGTCACTTATTCCCTTTACCTCTTCCTTCATGCCATCTCTCACAACTACTCCTATTCCGCTGCTCCTTCCTTCACTGTTCCCACTCCAGTACAACCGGTACCCTTTCCTCAGTTCTCTGCAACCGTCTCCTTTCCATCTTGTTTCTGCCAAGCCCAGTATATCCAGTTTTCTTCTCTCCATCACATCGACAATCTCCTCCACCTTTCCTGTCAGTGTCTGTATGTTTAATGTCCCAACTCGTAGTCCATTAGCATATCCGGGTCGTCGTCGTTCGCATCCGTCCTTTCCGAGGCCTGTTCCTGTTTTGAAAGCAAATATGATATCCACTACTGGCTTGCTAGGCCTATCGTAGCTTCACCAGAGCCCCGTCAGCCGTCACTTTTCAGGGTTCCCATAGAGCCTTCACAGCTACCGTAACGGTCCAGGGGCACACAAAGTCCCCACTGTACTTCACCCCTACAGGCAATCCCCTACTTCATGCCGTTGCCCGTCTCCCACCACGTGGAGGAGGGGTTGGACTTTTGGGAGACTCAATATTTCAGAGATATAATAAGGAAAGTTAGTATGCCCAAGGGAAGAAAACTGTGACTCCACACAGTCAAGACGGTGGTTGCGCGTACTATTAATACGTACATTTTAATTTGAAACTGGTTTGCCGCTCAATGTCCAGTCTGGTCTACAAGCCTCTGTTTGTGAACAAGTCGCCTCCAGAATCCCCTATTAGGAGTTAACACTGCGGCAACCTCTGCTTCTACTCAACTCACTTGAAAATCGTTAAACTGAATCTAACCATTGCCTGCTAAGTCTACCTCTGCTTCCGTTACCCTACAGGCGAACTCATTAACCTCTTAGGTATTCCATTTCTAACTTAGCATTTATCTCTTCATTACGAGTATCTTCCTGCCATTGCTCCCATTTGTTTATCCTAGCATCATTCGCGCTACCCTCACATCAGTTACCTCTAGCTTATTAGATACCCTGTGTACCCAGCTCTCACTTCCATACAGCAAGGTCAGTTTAAATACTGAGCGATGTAGGGAGAGTTTCGTCGCTACACTATCCCATTTTGTTCAGAATACTGTAGATCGCAACTGAGAATTCACTGCATTGACTTTTCTATACCTCAACTCTATTTCCTTCCCCGTACTACCATTCTGAGAATTTACACAGCTTAAGTACTTGAAATTGTCCACCTGCTCCAATTTTGTTCTACCTGTCTGGCATTCTATTTACTTGCATATCTTCCCTAAGGACATAACCTTCGTTTTTCAAATTCTAACTTTCATACCATATCTCCTATATTTCTGATCAAATTGGCTTGTAAGCCTTGGACGGAGTCTTGTCATTAAGACCAGGTCATCAGCGAAAGCCAGACTGCTTACCTGATTTCCACCTAATTGAATCCCACCCAGCCACTTTATGTCCATACAGAAAATGAACAGTAATGGTGAACGATTGCAGCCTTGCCTCTATCCTGTAACAACATTAAAGCAAGTACTCATCCTAGCATCAACTCTCACTGCAGCCTGATTACCAACGTAAGTATATTTGATTGCCTTGAGCAGCCCTGTCTCGATACTTTAATCTTGCAGGATGCTTAGCATATTTTCCCTTGGTACTCTATTGTAATATCTTAGTGTAGTGATTACCATTGCTGGCTTCGTCCCAGGAGATTCGGGTTTGGAACCCGGCTCTGTCAAGATATGTAATTCTGATTTGAGGTGCTCGAGCGGTATCGTTAACATGGAAGTCACCGATGTGGTGTCAAGTCAAAGCCCTCCACCAGGCCAGTGGGTTACACGAGTTCAGTTTAATTATCAATACATTTAACTTCATTTTCTTAGAGCTGATATTCCGTAATTTGCGGTAGTTCTTTGATAATTTTATAGCAAAATTAGCGTTTATAATATGCTCATTGATGGACATGGACATGAAGAGTGTGAGTAGAATTTGCCTGATAATCTGTCATTGTGATGTGCTTTGTAGGGTGTCTGTTTGGAATTGAACCTATGATGCGAGAAGGCAGTTAGGCCTTATGTTATAATCCAACACGTCATTTACCTGGAGTACAAGTGGGAAACCTCGGATATTAAAACTTTCTATGATGGCTGACTCGAGAATCGACCACCACTACTATCAGCTTTGCCTCAACAGGCTGAGTGAATCCCGTTTCAACCCTCGGACCAAAATAGAATGTCTTGACTTGGAATCGAACCCGAATCTCAGAGATGACAGCCAAGAAAAATAGCCACTGCACTACAAGTTAGTGCCAAATTAGTTGAATACAATCGCAGTTTCATTTATTTATTTATTTTTCCTTTTTGGTGTGGCTTCCTGGGAGGCCTAGTGCAAGTCTTTCTAGTTGACGCCTGTGGGCGACCTGCGCATCATTATGAGGATGGAGTGATGATGAAGACGGCACATACACCCAGTCCCCGTACCACGGGAATTAACCCCAGGTGATTAAAATCCCTAATGACCCGGCCGGGAATCTGACCCGGGACCTTTTGGGCCAAAGCCCAGCACGCTAACCAATTAGCCATGGGGCCTGACACAATCGCAGTTATCGTTGTTTTTGATCCTTTTAGCAGCACTGCGACATCATGGTCATATAGTTCCGTGCTATTGGGAGTGTAGAAGTTGTCTGATAACCTGTGACACTGTGGTGTCTGTACTAGTGTGTGTATTTATAAACAAGGTAGGATTTGGGTAGGAAGCGACCGTTGCCTTACCTTAAGGACCAACCCAACATTGCTCTTTTCTGGGGAACCAGAGAAAACCACTTCCAGGATGGCTGAGGTAAGAATCGAATGCGCTTCTTCTCAGTTTTACCTCAAGTGGTTGAGTGTACCCCGTTCCAGCACTCAGACCAGAATTGAATTTCTTAGCAGAGCCGGTAATCAATCGCGGACCCCTCGGTGGCAACCAAGAATGCTAGCCACTACGCAACGAGGCGGACAATCGTAGTTATCAAGGGAAGTAAGGAAGTTCGTTATATTAAGATTGGTATCTCGAATGTTTCCTACGTTAATGTGAGTTCCTTTGAATCATATAAGGTCAAACACATGTCTATCGCCATTTTACCCTCAGCGCAAACACAGGTCAAGCAGGGGTCAGCTTAACACTCTGATTGCACATTCATACGCTACTTGGGTTTTCTGGGTAAATGTAGCAAAGCACGTGTACTTTAGAGGAAGTTGTAATTCCAAGGTAAATGAAGACTTTTTATTAACCAGGTGAGGTTAACTGGAAGATTAAACAAACAGAATAAATAGAAGTTTCTTCTAGCAGGCAGGCCCATTCCTCCAGTTAGATTATATTTCTACCGCCTCTACATGCTGGGTTTACTCAGCCTGCAGCACACTAATTAGGAATACTTTTACAGTTCAACCAAAACACCGCTTCATTATATTTTTGTGCAGACCTCTTTCACTCAGAATGTTCAATTTTATTAATTTCATATTCATAACCTTGCTCCTGGTCATTTGGTGTGTGTATGGACATTGGATTATTCCCGCTACACCCTCTGCCCGGCCTAATGGATTAACTCAATAGCTAATTCTCTGTTGTGGATTCTATGCAAGAACGACCTTCAATCAGTCAACACGTGTACTGAATCCTCATTATAGACAAGTACATTAAAATATGTGCAACCTCGTGTCTCGCTGGCATCGGGAGAGCGTTGGTTCAAATACCACTCTGGCGTCGTGAAAATGGTTTTCGTGGTTTCCCATTTTCACCACCATGCTAATGTCTGGAGTGTTCCTTTTAACAGGTCCTCGGCAGGCTTCCTTCCCAAATCTATTCCCAGACCTAAGTTAGCAATCGCTCGGGTGATCGGTCTGGCAGTTGTATCTGCTGACAAAATGTGGACGGCTCGCACACATCGTCCTTGCGATGGTAGAGGAATGATCCCTCGCAGAGTTCGTGGGTGTATCCGAGCTGGGAGGATAAGCTATTAAAAAGTCTTCACTACTATCTAAAATAAAATGTAGGCTGCACAGTTTGTAAATTTCTGTTCTTAGAACAAATAATAAAATGACGTATCTTGTTTGTCAAGTAGACATCTTTAGGTCTGGGTTAGTTTAATACGTGAAATTAAACGCAGTGTTGCCTTATTAACAATTGATAAAGTAACTTTCATGTTAATAATGTTATTGGTATTACGTCCCTTTTAACTACTCTGGCTCTTAGAGACGCCGGGGTGACGGAATTTCGCCCCGAAGGGGATCTTTAACGTGCCAGTAAATGTACTGGCTCGGCTCTCAAATGCCAGATGACTGCGCCAGAATACGAACCTGCAACCTTGGACCCAGCAAGCGAGAACGTTACCGCTGAGCCACGCAGCCAGTCTGTAACATTCAGTCGGTCAACCAAAAATAATACCAATATATGGAATATGGAGGCCTCCGTGGCTTAGGCGGCAGCACGCCGGCCTCTCACCGCTGGGTCTCACTCCATGTGAGATCTGTGCTGGACAAAACGGAGGCACACAGGTTTTTCTCCGGGTACTCCGGTTTTCCCTGTCAAAATTTCATTCCAGCAACACTCTCCACTATCATTTCATTTCATCTGTCATTCATTTAATTATTGCCCCAGAGGAGTGCGTCAGGCCTCGGCAGCCGGCACAGTTCATATCCTCGCCGCTAGATGGGGGCTTCATTCATTCCATTCCTGACCCGGTCGGAGACTGGAAGCAGGCTGTGGATTTTCATTTTCATTTGGAATATGGGAAGAATAACCTGAAATAAATTACGTGTGATTAAGATATAATGTATATTGCTATGGACTATTGGAAAAGGGATGGCATGTTTCGCTCGTCAAGAAAGCATCATCAGATCCAAATTAACCAGACAAATGGCTCTATGAAACACTAACAAACCTACAGTGACACCCAAATCCAAAGATCCAAAATCCAAAGATAAAACCCCGTCAAAAACTTAGTCAGTGTGGTAATTATTACTAATAATTATTAAGGCATTAAGCATCCGATAAAGGAACTATTTATTTTAAAATTGCAAAACTAAGAAATGACGATCCCATCTAACAAAACAGTCCTCCTCCCCCAACTAATCCATGAAGGTGTAGCTACTATTTCTTTGATTCACTAAACTACAGTAGAAATTATTGTAAACTAATATACAGAAATGACCTACAAGTACTCGACTGTGATGATAGCAAAAAGATATAACTGCAACATAGGAAGTAGTGTCTGTCTACTGCTGTCATATGCTGATACATACCTGAATGTATTTATTTAGCGTATGGCATGGTACATCTACATAATTACAAGCTAAGAAACACATTAAACATATTATATATTAGCATTTAAAGGAACAATACATTTTAAAATCAATTTTGATGAGGAGACACATATTCAACAGATAAAATGATCAGATTTACAAGGTAACATTTAAATTTGAAATCCAACCAAGAGCAGGCTGCGTTGCATCATGAAAATCTTTCAGGTTCCCATTATAGGCTCGAAGTTCAGTCCTCCACAATATGTTGTATGGTCTGTATTTCAAATCCACAGCCGCACGGAGGTGAGGAAGCCTTATTCCACTTGTATAAGTTACTAGCTGAAGTACCCGTGCTTCGCTACGCGTCATAAATAAATTAAAATGTGAAGGTGACAGTTAAAACAGGGGATAGGCGAGGTGCTGCGCAGAGGGAGATTAAGGATGGAACATTTTGTCCAACTACACCGGTCGGCGTTGACAGTGTTTTATAGCACAAATTTAGGTTTTACTCGCTAACCGTTGGAGATACCTTTCGGATAGAAAATGTAATGTTAAACCTCGTATATGCCATCAAAAGTTTGCTATTTCTTAGCGTTCTCTTTTTATTTGAAATGGAAATATGAAAGTTTGAAACCAAAGGGTGTAGTGTCGTCACTAAAATGGTCGCCATTTTTAAATAGTGCAAAGTATTGAAATCAAAATTAACCTATATGTTATCCAGGTAAATCAGCTACTTCCATGTAAAATTCATGTAAATCGGACCAGTGGTACTTGCGTGATTGAGTAATACACAGACACACACCATATCTTTTTTAGCCTCGCTTCGCTCGCGTCATATTCGTGTCATATTGTTATTCAATGAAATGCAGGTTTAACCCCGTTAACACCCCTTTAGAACCTGAATATCCAAAAATCTCTCCTTAGTAGACGTTTTCGACACACAACAATCATGTCCCCAAAAATATCATTCTTCTAACTTTAATAGTTTGGTTGGTCGATGAGAGTGAACATCCAAAAGTCCTTCCTTAGTGGACGTTTTTCTTCCAGAATTTCACCCCTCCCCAAAGGCCCCTTAAATTGCATTTATGAAAAAATGGTCGAACTCCTATTTATTTTATTTATTTATTTTTAAGCTGTTTGATTTCCTCCGAGATTCAAACTCCTCGCCTATGTCGTTTAAGAGATACACGCTCCGTTAGGAATCTTTCAACCCCCACTTTTCATCCCTTTCACCTCATAATATACACTACATCGAAAAACCATTAGACATGCGTCAGCTTATTTTTAATGATTAGTACATATGCCGAGTATCACATCCCCAAATGAAACCACTCGTGAGATATTGTTATTCAATGAATTGCACGTTTACCCCCTTAACACCTCTTTAGAACCTGAATATCCAAAACTCTTTCCTTAGTGGACGTTTTCGATATAGAACGAACATATCCCAAAAATTTCATGTTTCTAACTTCAATAATTTTGGCTGGGCGATGATGAGTGAGTGAGTCAGTCAGGACATTTTCTTTCATTTATTTATGATAATTTCACCCCTCTCCATGAACCCCTTAAATTGGATTTACGAAACAATCGGTCGAACATCTATTTACTTATTTAAAGCCGTTTCCCCACCTGAGTTTGATGAATGAGTAAGTGAGTCAATCAGTTAGGACACTTTCTTTCCTGTTTTTTCCCTCAGAATTTCACCCCTCTCCAAGGGCCCCTTAAATTGGATTTATGAAAAAACGGTCAAACACATATTTACTTGTATTTTAAGCTTTTTTTTCCCGCCGAATGTCAAACTTCTCGCCTATGTCGTTTCAGACATACACGCTCCGTTAAGAATCCCTCAACCCCCAATTTTCACCCCTTTCACCTCATAATATACACCACACCGATAAACCCTTCGACATATGTCTGATTATTTTTTATGATTAGTTTATATACCGAATATCACATCCCCAAAGAAACAACTCAAGAGATATCATCATTCAATGAAATGCATGTTTACCCCCTTAACACCTCTTTAAAACGCGAGTAAACAAAAATCATTCCTTAGTTGACGTTTTCGACATACAGCGAACATATTCCCAAAATTTCATGTTTCCAACTTTAATAGTTTTCGCTGGGCGTGATGAGTGAGTGAGTCGGACAGGACATTTTCTTTCAATTAATTTTACCAGAATTTCACACCTCCACATGGGCCCCTTAATTGGATTGATGAAAAAACGCTTGAACACCTATTAACTTGTTTTTTAAGCTGCCTTTCTCCCCTGAGTTTGATGAGTGAGTGAGTTAGGACGCTTTCTCTTCCTATTTCCCCCAGAATTTGACCCCATCCCATTGGCCCCTTAAATTAATTTATGAAAAAATGGTCGAACACCGATTTACTTACTTTTTAAGCTGATTTTTTTCGCTGAGTTTCAAATTTCTCGCCTATGTCGTTTAGGAGATAGGCCTACACGCTCCGTTAGGAATCCTTCAATCCCCACTTTTCACCTTTTTCACCTCATAATACACACCACATCGAAAAATCCTCAGACACGTGCCTTCTTACCTTTTAATGATGAGTTTATATGCCGTGTATCACATCCCCCAATGAAACCAATCGGGAGATATTGTTATTCAATGAAATGCAGGTTTAACCCCCTTAAGACCCCTTTAGAACCTGAATATCCAAAAATCCCCCCTTAGTGTACGGTTTTGACATACAACGAACATATCCCCGAAATGCCATGTTTCCAACTTCAATATTTTTGGCTGGGCGATGATGAGCGAGTGAATGAGTCAGGACATTTTCTTTCAATTTGTTTTTCTTCAGAATTTGTCCCCCCTCCCGATGAACCCATTCAATTTGATTGATCAATAAAAACTGTCGAAAAGCTATTTACTTACTTTAAAGCAGTTTTTCCCCTGAGTTTGATGAGTGAGTCAGTCAGTCAATCGGTTAGGACACTTTCTTTCCTGATCCACCCCCCCCCCTCCAGAATTTCACCCCTCCCCATGGGCCCCTTGAATTGGATTTATGAAAAAACGGTCAAACACATATTTACTCATTTTTATGCTGATTTTTAGCCTACTTTCGATTTTTGCAAAAAATGAAAGTAGACTTATGAGATCAACACAGGGCGAAAAAAGTGTGTCTGTCTGTGTGTGTATGTGTGTGTGTGAGTCTGTGTGTGTGTGTGTATGTGTGTGTGTGAGTCTGTGTGTGTGTGTGTGTGTGTCTGTGTGTGTGTGAGTGTGTGTACTCTGAAAGTCTGTCCCCCCCTATCAATTCGAACACGGTGAATGCGAATTGAACGAAATTTGGTACAAAGGTAGCACTTGCAAAGGACACCTCAGTGTCATGTTTTATATCGCCGCCATCTTGACGGAAACGTAATGGCGGCCACACAAATGTTCAAAGCTTAAATCAAATTACGATTAACCTAATCATCCGATCTCTACCAAATTTTGCAACTACATACCTTTATGAAGGGAGCATCCTTTGGCCAGTCTAATAGGACATCAGCCTAATAGTTTGAGGATGGCGGCCATCTTTGTGTGAAAATTGATTCCCCCTATTAATTCGAACACGGTGCAACCGAATGGAACGAAATTTGGTACAGAGGTAGTACTAACAAAGGGCACCTCAGTGCCATATTTTATATCGCCGCCATCTTGACGGAAACGTAATGGCGGCCACACAAATGTTCAAAGCTTAAATCAAATTACGACTAACCTAATCATCCGATCTCTACCAAATTTTGCAACAACATACCTTTATGGGGGGAGCATCCTTTGACCAAACTAATAGGTCATCAGCGTAATAGTTTGCGGATGGCGGCCATCTTTGTGTGAAAATCGATTCCCCCTATTAATTCAAACACGGTGCAACCGAATGGAACGAAATTTGGTACAGAGGTAGTACTAACAAAAGTCACCTCAGTGTCATGTTTTATATCGCCGCCATCTTGACGGAAACGTAATGGCGGCCGGACAAATGTTCAAAGCTTAAATCAAATTACGATTAACCTAATCATTCGATCTCTACCAACTTTTGCAACAACATACCCTCGTAGAGGAAGCATCCTTTGACCAATCTAATAGGTTATTAGCGTAATAGTTTGCGGATGGCGGCCATCTTTGTGTGAAAATCAATTCCCCCTATTAATTCAAACACGGTGAAACCGAATGGAACGAAATTTGGTACAGAGGTAGCACTAGTAAAGGGCACCTCAGTGTCATGTTTTATATCGCCGACATCTTGACTGAAACGTAATGGCGGCCACACGAATGTTCAAAGCTTAAATCACATTACGATTAACCTAATCATCCGATCTCTACCAAATTTTGCAACTACATACCTTTATGGAGGGAGCATCCTTTGACCAATCTAATAGGTCATCAGCCTAATAGT
The DNA here is from genome assembly GCA_946902985.2 of Meconema thalassinum. Lineage (NCBI taxonomy): Eukaryota > Metazoa > Arthropoda > Insecta > Orthoptera > Tettigoniidae > Meconema > Meconema thalassinum. Next base: position 262,806,880 of record OX336390.1, on the reverse strand, counting down.
TTGCGGATGGCGGCCATCTTTGTGTGAAAATCGATTCCCCCTATTAATTCGAACACGGTGCAACCGAATGGAACGAAATTTGGTACAGAGGTAGTACTAACAAAAGGCACGTCAGTGTCATGTTTTATATCGCCGCCATCTTGACGGAAACGTAATGGCGGCCACACAAATGTTCAAAGCTTAAATCATATTACGATTAACCTAATCATCCGATCACTACCAAATTTTGCAACAACATACCCTTATAGAGGAAGCATCCTTTGACCAAATTAATAGGTCATTAGCCTAATAGTATGCGGATGGCGGCCATCTTTGTGTAAAAATCAATTCCCCCTATTAATTCAAACACGGTGAAACCGAATGGAACGAAATTTGGTACAGAGGTAGCACTATCAAAGGGCATCTCAGTGTCATGTTTTATATCGCCGCCATATTGACAGAAACGTAATGGCGGCCACACAAATGTTCAAAGCTTAAGTTAAATTACGACTAACATAACCATCCGATCTCTACCAAACTTTGCAACAAGATACCTTTATGGAGGGAGCATCCTTTGGCCAATCTAATAGGTTATTAGCCTAATAGTTTGCGGATGGCGGCCATCTTTATGTCAAAATTGATTCCCCCTATTAATTCGAACACGGTGGAACCGAATGGAACGAAATTTGGTACAGAAGTAACACTAGCAAAGGGCACCTCAGTGTCATGTTTTATATCGCCGCCGTCTTGACGGAAACGTAATGGCGGCCACACGAATTTTCAAAGCTTAAATCAAATTACGATTAACCTAATCATCCGATCTCTACCAAATTTTGCAACTACATACCTTTATGGAGGGAGCATCCTTTGACCAATCTAATAGGTCATTCTCCTAATAGTTTGCGGATGGCGGCCATCTTTGTGTCAGAATCGATTTCCCCTATTAATTCAAACACGGTGAAACCGAATGGAACGAAATTTTGTACAGAGATAGCACTAGCAAAGGGCACCTCAGTGCCATGTTTTATATCGCCGCCATCTTGACGGAAACGTAATGGCGGCCACACAAATATTCAAAGCTTAAATCAAATTACGACTAACATAACCATCCGATCTCTACCAAACTTTGCAACAACATACCTTTATGGAGGGAGCATCCTTTGACCAATCTAATCGGTCATTAGCCTAATAGTTTGCGGATGGCGGCCATCTTCATGTCAAAATTGATTCCCCATATTAATTCAAACACAGTGGAACCGAATGAACGAAATTTGGTACAGAGGTAGCACTAGCAAAGGGCACCTCAGTGTCATGTTTTATATCACCGCTAACTTGACGTAAACGTAATCGCGGCCACCCAAATGTTAAAAGCTAAAATGTAATTACGACCAACCTAATAATCTAGTCTCTACCAAATTTTGCAACACCATATCTTTATGTGGGAAACATATTTTGACCAAACTGCAAGAACATCAGCCCAATAGTTTGCAGATGGTGGCCAAGTATGTGTGCAAATCGATTCCCCCTATCAATTCAAACACGGTTAAACCGAATTTAACGAAATTTGGTACAGAGTTAGCACTAGCAAAGGGCACCTCATATTCATGTTTAATATCCCTATAGCACGTTGTATTTCAACAAGCTACTACAACCAACATTCAATCATACTCCTTGAAAAGGACAAAGAGTTATAACAATACCCATGCATTTAGGAGAAAGTAGGCTATATGTTCTTTACTGAACATCTTGTTTTCGCTGAGTTTCAAACTCCTCGCCTATGTCGTTTAATAGATACACGCTCTGTTAGGAATACTAAAATCCCCACTTTTCCCCACTTTCACCTCATAATATACACCACATCCAAAAAAACTCAGAAACGTGCCTTCTTATTTTTAATGATGAGTTTATATGCCGTGTATCACATCCCCCAATGAAACCAATCGGGAGATATTGTTATTCAATGAAATGCAGGTTTAACCCCCTTAAGACCCCTTTAGAACCTGAATATCCAAAAATCCCCCCTTAGTGTACGGTTTTGACATACAACGAACATATCCCCGAAATGCCATGTTTCCAACTTCAATATTTTTGGCTGGGCGATGATGAGCGAGTGAATGAGTCAGGACATTTTCTTTCAATTTGTTTTTCTTCAGAATTTGTCCCCCCTCCCGATGAACCCATTCAATTTGATTGATCAATAAAAACTGTCGAAAAGCTATTTACTTACTTTAAAGCAGTTTTTCCCCTGAGTTTGATGAGTGAGTCAGTCAGTCAATCGGTTAGGACACTTTCTTTCCTGATCCACCCCCCCCCCTCCAGAATTTCACCCCTCCCCATGGGCCCCTTGAATTGGATTTATGAAAAAACGGTCAAACACATATTTACTCATTTTTATGCTGATTTTTAGCCTACTTTCGATTTTTGCAAAAAATGAAAATAGACTTATGAGATCAACACAGGGCGAAAAAAGTGTGTCTGTCTGTGTGTGTATGTGTGTGTGTGAGTCTGTGTGTGTGTGTGTATGTGTGTGTGTGAGTCTCTGTGTGTGTGTGTGTGTGTGTGTGTCTGTGTGTGTGTGAGTGTGTGTACTCTGAAAGTCTGTCCCCCCTATCAATTCGAACACGGTGAATGCGAATTGAACGAAATTTGGTACAAAGGTAGCACTTGCAAAGGACACCTCAGTGTCATGTTTTATATCGCCGCCATCTTGACGGAAACGTAATGGCGGCCACACAAATGTTCAAAGCTTAAATCAAATTACGATTAACCTAATCATCCGATCTCTACCAAATTTTGCAACTACATACCGTTATGAAGGGAGCATCCTTTGGCCAGTCTAATAGGACATCAGCCTAATAGTTTGAGGATGGCGGCCATCTTTGTGTGAAAATCGATTCCCCCTATTAATTCGAACACGGTGCAACCGAATGGAACGAAATTTGGTACAGAGGTAGTACTAACAAAGGGCACCTCAGTGTCATATTTTATATCGCCGCCATCTTGACGGAAACGTAATGGCGGCCACACAAATGTTCAAAGCTTAAATCAAATTACGACTAACCTAATCATCCGATCTCTACCAAATTTTGCAACAACATACCTTTATGGGGGGAGCATCCTTTGACCAAACTAATAGGTCATCAGCGTAATAGTTTGCGGATGGCGGCCATCTTTGTGTGAAAATCGATTCCCCCTATTAATTCAAACACGGTGCAACCGAATGGAACGAAATTTGGTACAGAGGTAGTACTAACAAAAGTCACCTCAGTGTCATGTTTTATATCGCCGCCATCTTGACGGAAACGTAATGGCGGCCGGACAAATGTTCAAAGCTTAAATCAAATTACGATTAACCTAATCATTCGATCTCTACCAACTTTTGCAACAACATACCCTCGTAGAGGAAGCATCCTTTGACCAATCTAATAGGTTATTAGCGTAATAGTTTGCGGATGGCGGCCATCTTTGTGTGAAAATCAATTCCCCCTATTAATTCAAACACGGTGAAACCGAATGGAACGAAATTTGGTACAGAGGTAGCACTAGTAAAGGGCACCTCAGTGTCATGTTTTATATCGCCGACATCTTGACTGAAACGTAATGGCGGCCACACGAATGTTCAAAGCCTAAATCACATTACGATTAACCTAATCATCCGATCTCTACCAAATTTTGCAACTACATACCTTTATGGAGGGAGCATCCTTTGACCAATCTAATAGGTCATCAGCCTAATAGTTTGCGGATGGCGGCCATCTTTGTGTGAAAATCGATTCCCCCTATTAATTCGAACACGGTGCAACCGAATGGAACGAAATTTGGTACAGAGGTAGTACTAACAAAAGGCACGTCAGTGTCATGTTTTATATCGCCGCCATCTTGACGGAAACGTAATGGCGGCCACACAAATGTTCAAAGCTTAAATCATATTACGATTAACCTAATCATCCGATCACTACCAAATTTTGCAACAACATACCCTTATAGAGGAAGCATCCTTTGACCAAATTAATAGGTCATTAGCCTAATAGTATGCGGATGGCGGCCATCTTTGTGTAAAAATCAATTCCCCCTATTAATTCAAACACGGTGAAACCGAATGGAACGAAATTTGGTACAGAGGTAGCACTATCAAAGGGCATCTCAGTGTCATGTTTTATATCGCCGCCATATTGACAGAAACGTAATGGCGGCCACACAAATGTTCAAAGCTTAAGTTAAATTACGACTAACATAACCATCCGATCTCTACCAAACTTTGCAACAAGATACCTTTATGGAGGGAGCATCCTTTGGCCAATCTAATAGGTTATTAGCCTAATAGTTTGAGGATGGCGGCCATCTTTGTGTAAAAATCAATTCCCCCTATTAATTCAAACACGGTGAAACCGAATGGAACGAAATTTGGTACAGAGGTAGCACTATCAAAGGGCATCTCAGTGTCATGTTTTATATCGCCGCCATATTGACAGAAACGTAATGGCGGCCACACAAATGTTCAAAGCTTAAGTTAAATTACGACTAACATAACCATCCGATCTCTACCAAACTTTGCAACAAGATACCTTTATGGAGGGAGCATCCTTTGGCCAATCTAATAGGTTATTAGCCTAATAGTTTGCGGATGGCGGCCATCTTTATGTCAAAATTGATTCCCCCTATTAATTCGAACACGGTGGAACCGAATGGAACGAAATTTGGTACAGAAGTAACACTAGCAAAGGGCACCTCAGTGTCATGTTTTATATCGCCGCCGTCTTGACGGAAACGTAATGGCGGCCAGACGAATTTTCAAAGCTTAAATCAAATTACGATTAACCTAATCATCCGATCTCTACCAAATTTTGCAACTACATACCTTTATGGAGGGAGCATCCTTTGACCAATCTAATAGGTCATTCTCCTAATAGTTTGCGGATGGCGGCCATCTTTGTGTCAGAATCGATTTCCCCTATTAATTCAAACACGGTGAAACCGAATGGAACGAAATTTTGTACAGAGATAGCACTAGCAAAGGGCACCTCAGTGCCATGTTTTATATCGCCGCCATCTTGACGGAAACGTAATGGCGGCCACACAAATATTCAAAGCTTAAATCAAATTACGACTAACATAACCATCCGATCTCTACCAAACTTTGCAACAACATACCTTTATGGAGGGAGCATCCTTTGACCAATCTAATCGGTCATTAGCCTAATAGTTTGCGGATGGCGGCCATCTTCATGTCAAAATTGATTCCCCATATTAATTCAAACACAGTGGAACCGAATGAACGAAATTTGGTACAGAGGTAGCACTAGCAAAGGGCACCTCAGTGTCATGTTTTATATCACCGCTAACTTGACGTAAACGTAATCGCGGCCACCCAAATGTTAAAAGCTAAAATGTAATTACGACCAACCTAATAATCTAGTCTCTACCAAATTTTGCAACACCATATCTTTATGTGGGAAACATACTTTGACCAAACTGCAAGAACATCAGCCCAATAGTTTGCAGATGGTGGCCAAGTATGTGTGCAAATCGATTCCCCCTATCAATTCAAACACGGTTAAACCGAATTTAACGAAATTTGGAACAGAGTTAGCACTAGCAAAGGGCACCTCATATTCAAGTTTAATATCCCTATAGCACGTTGTATTTCAACAAGCTACTACAACCAACATTCAATCATACTCCTTGAAAAGGACAAAGAGTTATAACAATACCCATGCATTTAGGAGAAAGTAGGCTATATGTTCTTTACTGAACATCTTGTTTTCGCTGAGTTTCAAACTCCTCGCCTATGTCGTTTAATAGATACACGCTCTGTTAGGAATACTAAAATCCCCACTTTTCCCCACTTTCACCTCATAATATACACCACATCCAAAAAAACTCAGAAACGTGCCTTCTTATTTTTAATGATGAGTTTATATGCCGTGTATCACATCCCCCAATGAAACCAATCGGGAGATATTGATATTCAATGACATACAGGATTAACCCCCTTAAGACCACTTAAGAACCTGAATATCCAAAAATCCTCCCTTAGTAGACGGTTTTGACATAAAATGAACATATCCCCAAACTGCCATGTTTCTAACTTCAATAATTTTGGCTGGGCGATGATGAGTGAGTGAGTGAGTGAGTGAGTCAGGACATTTTCATTCAATTTTCTTTTTTCAGAATTTCACCCCTCCCCATGAACTCCTTAAATTTGATTTATGAAAAAAAAACCTGTCGAACAGCTATTTAAATCAGTGTTTTCCCCTGAGTTTGATGAGTGAGTCGGTCAGTCAATCAGTTAGGACACTTTCTTTCCTGTCCCCCCCCCCCAGAATTTAACCCCTCCCCATGGGCCCCTTAAATTGGATTTATGAAAAAACGGTCAAACACATATTTACTACTTTTTTATGTTGATTTTTTTCCCGCTGAGTTACAAACTCCTCGCCTATGTCGTTTAAGAGATGCACGCTCCGTTAGGAATCTTTCAATCCCCACTTTTCACCCTTTCACCTCATAATATACACCACATCAAAAAACCCTCAGACACATGCCTTCTTATTTTTAATGATGAGTTTATATGCCGAGTATCACATCCCCCAATGAAACCAATCGGGAGATATTGCTATTCAATGAAATGCAGGTCCACCCCCTTAACACCCCTTTAGAACCTGAATATCCAAAAATCCTCTCTTAGTGAGCACATGCGCCCCTGGGAAAGCTGCATACCAAATTTCATTCCAATCCGTTCGGTGGTTTCTGAGATTTCGTGATGAATGAATGAGTGATTGAGTGAGTGGTATTTGACAAATATATAGTGGAGAGATAGTGTCATGTCTTTGTTATGCTAAACTCGGTTGACAGTGCTGTGTGAGCAGTTGAGTAACTAACGGGATTTCAAGTAAAGATCCTCATTTTCTACACCGGTAGTGCCAAGCGCTACTGACATCCAGTTGGCCGTGTCTCAACTTGAGCTATGTTGCCATGGGAACTATCTGCCTTGCCATTCCTTCATGAGTATATTTTATAATTTGATTAGCCTGTTCTTGAGTGCAAATGGGCCGAAATCAGAAGAATGAGAAAGACTATCGAAAATTCATGTAGCCAGCGGTTCCTTCTTGGTCCTAAACTATGTGTATGCAAAATTTGGTTGAGATTGGTGAAACGGTGTAGATTTGTATACGGAACAGATCCACCCACCCACCCACATACATACATACATACATACAGACTTTCACTTTTATATATAAGATCTGTGCAGACCTTATGTCCCGTTCGAATCCTGTTGAGTGATTTCCATTTATGGCGTGGTAATTCCATGCCAGCTGGTTTCTCGATAGGATCAATGAAGTTCCTATATTTATCATGGAATAAATTATTCCACGCCTCAGACCACTTGTTGTCAATCTGAAAATTATTAAATTGTGAAGATTCCGCTGTTAGGATGGGTGGTCGGCGAGATTTCAAGCGACTTATCTTGACTGTGGGTATATCAGAATGAATAGGAAGCTGTGGAGTGGAGATTACCTTCTGAAATTCCGTCGGAGAGAGTTTTGTCTACGTAAGGCAGGTGGTGCAATGTGACTTAGAGGTGAAAGCCAGTACAGAGGAATGGTCCTGATGCAACCTGATATTATCCTCATCGCCGAATTCAATTGGACATCAATCTGCTTCACATGTGGACCGTTAAGCCACTGAATTTTATAATGTTTACAGGCTGCTCAGACAACTAATTTTGATATTTAAAAGAATAATAGGATATCTGCCTTTCAATACTATTTATTATTACTACTTACAGGGACATGTTTCGAGGGCTATCACTCCCCCTTCATCAGCCTGTCCAACAAAACTTCAAAGATAGCCTTCCTTATTCACAAGTACATGCAATTCACATGAATACAGTTTCTACGGAAACTGTAATTGTGAATAAGGAAAGTTATCTTTGAAGTTGTGTTGGACAGGCTGATGAAGGGGGAGTGATAGCCACCGAAACATGTCCCTGTAAGTAGTAATAATAAATAGTATTGAAAGGCAGATATCCTATTATTCTTTTAAATATAGTTACGTCAATACGGACGTTTATAATCGACAATATGAACTATTTTATCATTTCAAATGAACTTGTCGACTTCATCGTTATGGTTTGGTCTAACGTTATGTGTTACGGTTACGGCGTGTATGGCGTCATCATGTTGTTCAGTGAATATGCACCGAGTCTGAGTTTACTCCTGGGGTCTGGCGTTATGCGATACAGAGACGGCGAGTGCGTGACGTCATCCAGCAGAGTGCACCTCCCGCTCTCTGTTCCTCGCGCGGGAAGGCTAAGTTAAAGAGTAATGGAGTATGTTGAGTCTGAGTTTACTCCTGGGGTCTGGCGTTATGCGATACGGAGACGGCGAGTGCGTGACGTCATGCAGCAGAGTGCACCTACCGCTCTCCGTTCCCCGCGCGGGAAGCCTAAGTTAATGGGTAATGGAGTCTGTTGAAAGAGTCCTGGGGCTTCGATCGAAGCGAGAAGCCCTCCTGAGCCTTTCTAACATGTGTAGCATGTGTAGCATGCGTCATTTGAAATGATATAAAGTCTAGTCTCTCAGACTGACTGTATCTTTTCGATGTAAGTCTGCAGACTGCTCAGGCACCCGCTTTTGATGAAGTACACTAATCTCACGTAACTTTGAATGCCTTGAATTTGATTAGGTTTTATAAAAGCAATTATCTCTTCAGAAGTTTTCAGATTATGTAAGAATAAAATACATAATATGAAAACTTCTTAAGAGATTATTGCTAAATTAAAGTAGCAAAGTAGATTATATGATTAATTTATTCGGTGTTCGGTGATAGATTAATGTTTAAATTCAGGGTTTAACATTCGTGTCATATGCCAGCGTTGGGATGATTTATTTCCATATTAATTAAAACCAATTCTGCTAATGGAACATTCAGTACTCATCACTGATTCAGATTGTGTTTAATAGTACCGTTACTTCATATTTTCACAATGTAAATGCGTGATTGCAAGTACAAACTAAGAAGAATTCACTCAGTCAAAGTTTTGCACTGGCGATAATACAGTATTATTATTATTATTATTATTATTATTATTATTATTAATAATAATAATAATAATAATACTATTAATAGTAACAATAGACTGACTAAAGCGCACAAGGTTGAAGGATCGAATCCTAGTGCAGTCACTTTTCACGACTCCCTCACATTTGCGCACCCTAAAATGCCAACTGACTGCACCAGGATTCTATCCTTCTACCTTGTGCACAGCAGGCGAGAACTGCAACGCGCAACCAGTCCAAACATGTAAAGGGACTACCTCGTGACATAGCATTGTTTGCTGTCACCACAGAAGTCCAGAGTTGATTAATGGCTCTGCCAAGAAATTTAATTCTGGTCCAAATAATGGAACAGGGGTTGACTCAGCCTTGTGAGGCATGTTGAGGTTAATTCGATTTAACCATAGCTATCCTCAAAGTGAATTTCCGTAATTGCCCACTTATATCCAGTACAATGCTGGGGTGGTAGCCTATCCATTTAGGCCACGGTTACCTCTCATTTAAATCCTGACCCAATTTCACATACCCACTAGTACAGCAAACCAAATGATACAGGTTATCATACAGATTCCACACACACAAATACACCCAAGCACGTGGGGCTACATGACCACGATATTGCAATGCCCCTGAACGAATCAACTACAACAACCCTTCGTCAGCTCTCCTTGAATTTTATTACGTGGTTTTCAATTTAACTAACATGTCCAGGTAAATGTCAGTTTGGCAGCTTGTAGTAGGCCACAGCTGTTTTCTTCCAACTCCATAGTTAATTCATGTCACCTCTCATTAACTTCTCTAACTCAGAAAGGACATGAGAACCAGCCACCTCACAGAAACTAATCTCGTGCTCGTTAAATCATGCACAACGGCAGCTGTTGCAAGTCTGGGGATTGTAAGTTCGAATGCCGGCGCTGCATGTGCGGCTATCCTGAGTGTGGCTTATCTTGGGGTTTATCTACACCTCCTCAAGACAAATGCCGGGATAGTACCTTATATCAAGCCTACCTCATCCCTGTTCTTAATAGTGTTACACACTCTACTACAGTCATCACATCAATGCTGGTTATCAGACAAGTTCAACACACACCCAAAACCACGAGGATGATGACAAAGATGTCCCAAGCCTCTAAAATGAATTTACAACAACATCACATACTCGATCTCGTAGGAACGGGAATAACAAGAGAAAAACTCACTGAAAACTGTATACACCCATTATTCGTAGTATAATCATGCAGTAAGGTTCACTGTATTAACCACAATTATATTTTGGTTTCCAGATAACAATAATTTGAGGGTTTAGTCCAATCTGCTTTACAAATTAATTTAAAGGTTGGTGCATGTTTCTATTGATATTTCTTCAGGAGTATTACAAAGTGATCAGTGATCAACATTTGTGCTTGAACAATAAAACTAAAATAGTTTCCTACAAATAATTTTAGAGCATTGCTGGTCAGCAGCCACTAAGCAGATGACGTCAGAGCATCCTTTAAGATAGCGTCAATTATTATTGTTATTATTATTATTCTCTCTTGTATGCATGTCTTTTGTTATAGAAGGCTGGATACGATCGCAAACGGCATTGGTGACATTCTATTTCATTTATGTGGTGGGTAGGTTTCAAACTTTCAAACTGCTGAGCAAATATTAAGAATGAGTGATTTTTGAACACATGTCACTGTATTGATGGGAAGTTCCAATGCTTGCAGGTTTCTCTTCAGAGATGTTGGTGAAACACCTGTTGCTGAGAGGACAAGTGATGTAACAGTCGTCTTTTCTTGAATCCACACCTTCTTTATTTTCTGTGCCAACTCAATGTATTTGTTGATTTTTTGACTGTACACATGTTTTATTATTATTATTATTATTATTATTATTATTATCATTATCTTATTATATATAATACGCTAAAGGGTATGTTTCACAAAACTCAAGCTTCTATACCAGAGGAAGTTAGAAGGTGTGGTTTAAACCAAAATCTTCCAAATCGTCTCAATACCTTACAGGAATTATCTTGCATTTCTTGAAAAGTCAACGGAAGTATATTTATTTGTTTATAGAGTGCTTTTAAACAAATAAACAAGACGATAGATCTTGGCAGAACTGTGTCGCGTAAAGCCCGCACAGCAATAGTGCCGGGTTGGTAGTCTGTACATAGGGGGCACACACAACCCATTATGCGAGAGATCTCGCACGGGTCCACTAGTTATTATTATTATTAAATGATTATTATTATTATTACTATTAATATTAAGATCCTCCTATAATTTTCTCTTTAATTTATTTTGTAATTAGAAGTTCGACTGAACCTTCAAATTATTTTTTTGATAAAAAATAATAATGTGTTTGTGTTAATACAGAACCAACCAACCAAGATAATATGGATCTGCCATCTGATTATCGAGTTTCATATTTAATAGAGCAAGGTACTGTGATAAATACCTTACCTAATGTGTCGGTTGTAATCTCCACAGCGTGAACTCCAACACAGAGCTCCTGTACAACACCTCTGTTTCTCCTAACCATGACGTCATGCTCTGCCAGGATTGATTACAACATCATACACTTTAGGCTGGGAAGGCACAGATGACACCATTCCACCTACAGTAGAGATATCATCATCTCTCCCTGTTATTCCTGAGTTGCCATATATTGTAATGTAACTATTGTTGAGCACGACGATGGAGCCACTTAACAGATGCCGTCAGAGCACCCATCACCATTATTTATTTATTTATTTAATATGTTTCGACCCATACAGGATCACATAAAGCAAGTTATGATCTGTTGCTGTTATTTTTCTTGTTCTTCCAGAATTCTTTCATCATGTCGCTATGTTTAGCTCGACGTTCGTCAGTCCATTTTCCCCTAGGTCTGCTGGGCTTATCTTCTGATGCAGCTTCCCAAGTGTAGATCTTATGTCTGAAAGTTTTGCGGTCTTCGATATCTGTGGGTGTGATGTTGGCGTTATTCAGATAAGTTTGGACTTGTTTAATCCAAACCGTTGACGTCTTTAATTTTTGTGAGTACATCAATATTTTCTTTGTTAATCGGTTGTCATCTAGCTTCATAATGTGTCCATAAAATTTCAAGCGTCGTTTACGGAAATTGGTTTCAATATTTGAATATTTTTCTGTGATCTTGTGCGATTGTAACGATATCCTTCATCTGTAAGTCTTGGGCCAAGAATTTTTCGGATGAGTTTCCTTTCAGCTTTCTTGATGTTTTCAAGATCCCCTTTATAATTGAGGTTTAAGGTCTCACTGGCGTAGAGTGTTTCAGGTTTGATGACCGTCGCGTAATGTCGAATTTTAGTGTTAATGCTCATGCATTTTTGTTGTAGATGTTTGCGGTTTTCCCGTATTCTTTCCGCATTTTGAGTTCACGTGTTCTTTGTGCTATTCTTTCTGTGCCTGTAGGTTCAATAATTTCACCTAAGTATTTGAAATGATTAACCTTCTTGATTGAACCGTATTTTGTTACCAAAGTTTGGGATTCAATGTGTTTTGTAGCCATGAATTCAGTTTTGGTGAAGGAGATTTTCAACCCTACTTTCCCAGCACATTCTTTGAGGACTTCAATCTGGTGAATTGTCGTTCGTTCATCTCCGGAGAGGATTGCCAAATCATCAGCAAAAGCTAAGCATGTAACATTGATATTATCCTTCTGTCTTCCTAACACGACAGGTTTCCTTATGTTGAGACTTTTTAATTCTTTTTCCCATCCTTCGATGACCTTATCGAGAACGATGTTGAACAGCAATGGAGAAAGTCCATCACCCTGCCGAACACCAGTTTTAATGGAAAAAGACTGGGAGATCTCTCCAATGAATTTGACCTTGGAAATTGTGTCGGTTAAGGTTTGTTGGATGAGTCGTCTCGTCTTCGGATCGAGATGGTTTTCTTCGAGTACATTAAAAAGAGATTTTCGATCAATGGAGTCATAAGCCTTCTGAAAGTCGACAAATGTACAGATGGTTGGGAGATTTCGTGTGGCTCGAAGTTTCAAGGTGGATTTCAGATTTAAGATTTGTTAGACGGCTGATCTGTTTGGTCTGAAGCCAGAATGATATTCACCGATGAATGGCTCGAGTTGTTCTTGCGTGCGTTGTAAAAGACAGGCGGAAAGGATTTTATAAGCGATGGGTAAGAGGGAAATCCCTCTGTAGTTATTTACATCAGATTTATCTCCTTTCTTGTGGAGTGGATGGATGAGTGCGCATTTCCATTCGTCCGGTAGTTTTTCACTTCGCCAAATGTCCTGAATGATCTGTGTGATTTCCTGTAATGATCGTGATCCTAGATTTTTCAATAGTTCTGCGATGATTCCGTCTTCTTCTGATGTCTTTCTGTTCTTGAGTTTTTTGATGTGGTGATGGATTTCTTCTTGCGTTGGTGGTTTGGCTTCGGGTCGTAAGTGTTCTGGGACTGTGTGTATAAATCGCTCAGGTGGTTCAGGACAATTGAGGAGGTCAGAAAAATAACGTGCTAGTTCTTCACAGTTTTCTTGGTTAGTGAGTGCGAGACTTCCGTCTTGTTTCTTGAAAGTCAAATTTTTGCGGTGTGTAACCTTTAATTCTGTTCCCGATGGTTTTGTAAAAATCTTGACTGTTGTGATTCCTGAAGTCATCCTCGATTGACTGAAGTTGCTTAGTTATAAAAGTACGTTTAGTTGTCCTGATAATTATGGTTGCCTGTTTGCGGACGCCGAGAAAGTGTTGTAAAGTTTCTGGAGATTTGTGGCTATTGTATTTTTGGAATGCGATTCGGCGATCAATAATGACTTGATCACGGAATCCCACCAGGAGTGTTTTGCTTTCTTTTTTAGTGGAATCAGTTCTTTGGCTTTTCTGATAATTTTTCTGCAGAAGTCCGTCCAATTATTCACTGGTTCTTTATCCCATTCTTCTGCGATTTTTGTCTCTTGAATTTTGGATGAGTCAAATTTTGGGATGTAATAATTTTAGCCTACTTTCGATTTTTGCAAAAAAATGAAAGTAGACTTATGAGATCACTACAGGGCGAAAAAAAAGTGTGTCTGTCTGTATGTGTGTATGTGTGTGTGTGAGTCTGTGTGTGTGTGTGTGTGTGTATGTACTCTGAATGTCTGTCCCCCCCCCCTATCAATTCGAACACGGTGAGCGCAAATTGAACGAAATTTGGTACAAAGGTAGCACTAGCAAAAGGCACCTCAGTGTCATGTTTTATATCGCCGCCATCTTGACAGAAACGGAATGACGGCCACCCAAATGTTAAAAGCTTAAATTAAATTTCGACCATCCTAATAATTTGACCTCTACCGGATTTTGCAACAACATGCCTTTTTGTGGAAAGCATCTTATGACTGACTACAAGGTCATCAGCCCAATAGTTTGCAAATAGCGGCCATGTATGTGTGCAAATCCATTCCCCAAATCAATTCAAACACGCTGAAGCCGAATTGAATGATTTTTTTTACAGAGGTAGCACTAGCAAAGGGCACCTCATATTCATGTTTAATACCCCTATAGCACGTTGTATTTCAACAAGCTACTACAACCAACATTCAATTATACTCCTTGAAAAGGACAAAGAGTTATAACAATACCCATGCATTTAGGAGAAAGTAGGCTATATGTTCTTTACTGAACATCTTGTTTTTTTATGAATCCTCTTAGGTGAAAATTTCATTTTGATTCTTGTGAGATAATGGTCTGAATCAATATTTGCCCCTCGTCGGACTTGAACGCCATGGATGGTTCTATAGTGTGCATGGGCGATGGCAACATGATAAATTTGATATTCACCGACATGTTGAATGGGAGATCGCCAAGTTTTCTGTTTGGGTGCAGGTTTCCTGAAATGCGTGGACATAACTTTGAGACTGAATTGATGACAAATGTCTACCAATCGTGTGCCATTGCTGTTTGTATTTTGGTGTGCAGAATTTTTGCCAATGATTTTTAGATAGATTTTTCTTTGCCAAGTTGGGCATTGAAATCTCCCATCAGGATTTTCACGTCATCTTGATGAATGTTACTCATCGAACATCAATTCCGCCCGATTTTCCTCAATTCCACCCGGTCCTCCAAGGGACCCAAAAATAAGTTCCTCAACTCCGCTCAGGCTTTGACAAGGGGTCTGCAAAGGGGTTATCCCCAATGACGTAAACAAATGTCAGAACCCTCCTGCTCGCATACCAAGGGCCGGGTCAACGTCAAACACCTTCTGCAGCGCATGAGCGAATTCTTGCATTCCACACGACAACACAAGCTCTCGCTCTGTGGGCGTCACCGTCTGCTGAGTTGTGGAGAACAACTAATGCCTGCAAGGCTTTTCACTCAAAATTCAAAGCACAAAGTACAACACCTCATCCAAATATGTTTTTTTAAAGTGCCTACATCAGATACAGACAGACACGTACATTCTACTTAACAGCAGTGGGTGGGTGTCGAGCAAAGACAAGAATAGTCGTGTGAGAAAAGAATTCATTGAAAACAAGCTCATGCAGTACGCCAACCAAACAATGAGTAGATTAGATCTTGTGACGTGTTTTTCTCACACAATAGTTAGGGAATGGAAAGAGTTTCATCTAATGTTTTTTGTATAGTTTGGAATGAAGTAAAGATTTATGTGATTTTAAGATGCTGATTTTTCTTATTTTATTAAATATCCTGTCAATATTTTTATTTAACAACAGTGATTTATATCTAGCTCTTTGTATTATGTTTATATCTGATTTAACGATTGAGCGGACTTGATGGTGGTGATTTAAAATTAATCATAATATTCTTTTACATAAGTCTGCCAAGTTTTCTATTTTTTTTACTCATGCGCTACATAAGGTGTTGGACACGGCCCTTGGTATGCGAGCAGGAGGGTTATGGCATTTGTTTACGTCATTGGGGAAAAGCCTGAGCGGAGTTGAGGAACTCATTTCTGGGTCCCTTGGAGGACCGGGTGGATTTGAGGTAACCCTGGCTACCTGACTGGAATTCCCGGGTGGAATTGATGCCCGCCCGCTTGCACAGTTTATGATTGCTTGTACTTGATTTGTTTGGCCTGGTGAGTTCCAGGACCATATAGGACCAGAGGTTGTTGAGGCCTTTGGAACATCGTGTTTCCAGCCGAGCTCACTGAGCTAACAGACGCTGACCATTAGCCGCTGGATACCAGTACAGACACTAATGGATTTAAGTTGCATCAAAGATAGTTCTTCCACCTTTTTCGCCGTTGGGAATTATTTTCCTCTTCCGCCGTTGTAGCTGTTGACCAACTTTGCATTTCCCCCAACACTGATCGGCTCGCCGACCTAGTTTCCCGCTGGGATTGGTTACTCAACCTTCCACTAGGTTGCTCGGCTTAACAGTGGCACCTCGGGTAGGTAACATGTTGGAGTTGGAGTGACAGAGGCTAGTTGGATTCACTTGGTGAATCCAATGTATTGCGCATATCACTCCCATTATGCCACCCCATCACTGTTATTATAATTATAATTATTATTATGATTAATACTTCCTTCTTTGGAGGACCATGGTTAATGTGTCTGTCTCATGAACCTGAGGTGCTGGTTCAATTCTCAGCTGAGGAAGTCGGATTTTTGAAAGGTGGAACAATTCCACGACACTCCGAGTCGTACGATGTTGGCTCGTAAAATATCTCCGGTATCTCATTTGGTGATGACAAGACAACATTTATTATATCTCAGAAACCGAGTTCTGGATACTACTACCAGATGGCAGTGTTAAACGGTGTTGGATAGTAGAACGCCTTAATAAATCCAACTCATAAGATCTATGCCACGGTAGAAGAGGTCTTAAGATTATTGGTATTATTATGATTATTATTAGGGGTAGACACACTGAGCCCATTAGAGGAGGTTATCGGGGTACCATCCACTGAAAGAAATTGTACTTCAAACGACCCCGTCCTTCGCACCCACAACCTGAGGGGATCGGATGCATTTATTTAAGGGCTTGTGTAGCACGAGAGTCTTGGTCCCAGAGATCTGGTCCATTTGCACGCATATTGTCAAAGACGCCCAAAGAAATACACCCTCAAAAACACAAAGCTATAACAAAAAAGATACGAGCCTTACAGTAGTCGCATATGATGTGTAACATCTGACACGTTATCCTACTCGTATACTACACAGCTTGGACATTCTTAAAATGTTAATTTACACTCCATTTTCATACTGGTACTATGATGAATGTATAGATTGAATTGGAGATATGCTACTGTCACATTTGTGGCACAGCGGTCAAGCTGTTAGTCTCTCACCAAGGTAGACCGGGTTTGTTTCCCGGTCAATACATGTGAGATTTCCGAATTGAAATGCCATGTCCTGTGGTTCGCATTCCACGTAAAAGGGAGGTACAGTGGATCATGATCGTGAGATTAACGGACACGCAAAACTACAAGCTTCCTTCCTTCCTTTTACATTAATAATTCATAATAACAAAGTGACACACAACGTCGACAGTACTCTCAAATACTGTGAGCACATTCCTCAGTAACTATAACATTCATTATTCTCAAGGCTCTCATACAGTTCGTCGTAAACAATCAAAACATGGCTTCCTACAATCATCAAATGACCTAGTCTCACAAATGATGAAAATACAGCTTTTATTCCACTCATACAACAACATTCTGATATGCATTTAATATTTGACTACTCACCCACAGCTTGAAAATAATGCCGCTTACTTAAATGTCATTTGTCGTCTTTGTCCTACCCCATGTGATATTCAACCTTGAACGTGAAGCTTCATAAACTGCTCCATGACAAATAAAAGTCGGTGGAACATTTGCCACGGTGCTCGTCAAACCAGTGCCTGCTAAATGCACTGCCTACGGTATTGCCATAACATTCTCGCGCTACAGAGCGCACACTGCCTTGTTTCCAATACACACATTTTCAATTGTACATCCAGCTGGCAGTGCGTCTTCACTTCCGTCCGATCCACTTCCGTTCGATCCACTTCAGCCCGATTCACCTCCGTCCCCAGTTTTCAAAATCACTCCCACAAAACTATTCAGCAACCCAGCGGAAAGATGTTAGTCATCAAAAAGATCCAGTCTTAAGTAAAATTTCGTGAATTTTTTATTCAATAAATAAACCCCTATCCTACTTTGGAGGGCTAACAATCAGTTAATCCGCAAATCTAGTTACATTGTTGAGTCAATTAAAAAAAAATCTAAGTGACGTTAACAAACCCTCGCGAAAGTCCTTATTATACAGAAAAGCAAAAGCAACAACTAATCTAAGCGCGTGGCACATAACAAAATGTAACGCGAAAGCAAGTTGACAAGCAAATGACTCGGAAAAAATTACATTTAACATCCGTAGGATATAATGGCCGGTTCTGACGCAGGGGCTAATGGGCAAGATGGCCGCCAAACCCTGAGACTGAGGATGACGTCACAGGGAAAGGTTGGCCGTGAAGTTGCTAAATGGAATATTATTATTATTATAAATTATTATTGGGCTACATGACCGCGTTGTCGCAGCCCGTAAACTTAAGAACCAACCAACTACAAATTATTATTATTATTAATAATAGGTAATTATTGATTCATCATGTACAATCCAGACCAGCTTTATATTGTCAACCTCGTGGTTTAGCGGCTAGCATTTTTGGCTGCTACTGCGAGGCCCGGATTCGATTCCTGGCTCTGCCAAGAAATGGGGTACACTTAGTCTTGTGAGGCAAAAGTGTCAAAAGGCGGGTTTAATTCATACCTCAGCCATTCTACCTAACCCAACTTCACCTAACCTCACCTAACCTAACCTAACATAACCTCAATTCACCTAACCAAGCATTTCCTCACTTAACTTCACCTAACCTAACCTAACCTCACCTAACCTAAACTAACATAACCTCAGATCACCTAACCAAGCATTTCCTCACCTAACTTCACCTAACATAACCTAACCTAACCTAACCTATCTTTACCTAACCTAACTTCACCTAACCTAACCTAACCTAACCTAACCTAACCTAACTTGAAAGTGTCAGCAAATATAGAGCAAAAAGTGATAGCAAAAAGTGAGAGCAAAACAAAATATTGCGAGCAAAAAGTGAGAAAAAAAGTAAGAGCAAAAAAGTGTGAGCAAATGTATGAGCACAAATAATAAACTTATATATAACCTAACCTAACCTAACTTCGCCTGATCTAACCTAACTTCACCTAACTTAACCTAACTTAACGTAACCTAACCTAACTTTACCTAACCTAACCTAACCTATAGAAACCTCGTTTAAAGATTTAAATTAATGCATGTATGATTTTTTATTTTTACAGTTTACATTTTAGATTTTTACTTTTAGATTTTAAGATTTAGATTTTTTATTTTATATTTCAGTTTTTTATTTTACATTTTAGATTTTACTTTTTATTTTCTTATTTTAGATTTTAGTTTTTTAGATTTTACATTTTAAATTTAAGATTTTTTTGATTTCAGATTTTCCGAAATGAGTAAACTACAAGGTGACATACCTAACCTAACCTAACCTAACTTTACTCTACCAAACCTAACTAAACTAATCCAAAGGCTAATGCACATACACAAAGTACATAAGGACACATGCAACTATCCTTATGATAGTCTTATAGGCTACTGTACTGTGCCCGTTTAGACCGGAGTCCGCACGGCCACATATGCATTTTACCAATAATCAGTCAGCACGAGAATCAAAATATCCCGGAGCGCCAGATGGGTTAAAGCAAATCGCAAAAACGACATCAAATTAAAAAAATGCTTTACTGATTTTTGGCTCAATGCAACAATAAGGATAGAAGGAGATTTAATTGGGAGTAACACATCTGGTTAAATATTCTCAGTTTATTTTAAAGTTAAAATCTGACTGCAAAGATGCTCAAAGCAGCATCATCCACGTGTGGCGATCCACACTCTTATTTACACACAATATACATAAATCTTCCAAACACATTTGACAATCTTTTTTGGAAACACAAGTCCGATTAATAGTCCTGTGGACTGTGTTCCAAAATTATTAATATTTAATTCCAGTTCAAAGTTGATTGTCCATACTGGAAATAACGTAGATCACTGTTTGACTATTTACATGATATTAACACTCGTAGAATAAATGTTTATAGAATTTCTTAAACTTTCACTTGTTCTTCCAGTTTCAAAAATATATCGTCGAAAATATTATCATCATTGAAGCAACACAAATTATTTATACATATTAATAACATCTGAAAAGTATTTGACCTTGAGCATAGCATCGAAGAACTGTGCGAAGCACAACAACAATTAATTGTTCTTCTGACATTAAACATTCGAGAAGTGACTCGATTATGAACTTCAAGTTCCAAACAAAATATATGATTTCTGAATCATCAACTTGATCAATAAATGGTTGAACCATTCAACTATTCAATTATCCACTTGGAAACATTATTATAAAAATATTTATATTCATGGCCATTTCTAGTAACTTTCACAACTTGCAATTCTTCGACAGAATGCGGAAATAAGAATTGTAGTTTTATAATGAATTCATTTAGTTCATGGCACTAGGATTGAAAATATCCTTCAAATTATTCGTGGTTAAAGAATTATTTTTAATTGGCAGTGGCCCATTCTATTATTTGTGTAAGAACACAATATTACAACAACAACAACGGTAAAGGTCTTCCTCTGAAGAAGAATAAACTACTATCATGACAAATCCGGGTTCTAGCAAAATCAAAGTCTAAATGGAATTCGAAAACAAGGTTGAAATAAGAACTGATGGTTTCAAAGAAATAACCTTCGGGTCATTCATCCGACGAAATGTGTGGTTCCAATACTCCTACTATAAACCTGAGCCATCGAACCTGCTATTTGATTGATGCTCGAAAAAACCTTCATTCCTGCGACTTAACATGCGCACCTGGGGGGAATGGCATTTCAACTACTCCACACATATAAATTTTCTTCCCAAAATTTATACAATAAATCAAGCCTCTGCTTGTTATCAACACTGGAAGATTAATAAACTTACAAGTTTATTTTATTTTACCATTCAGTTCAACCCGTGAATTTACCATACTTATGAAAATCTTTATTTCACTTTCGAGTGTATTTACGTCATGATTTTATATAAATATAACAATATCCTATTTGATACAAATATCATTTGCTTCCCGTTTCATGCCTCTCCGTGTTATCTGAAAAATATACTTTACTCATTGCAAATATCATCTGTTCAACCAGAACTGAAATGTTGGTTGAATGCGGGCTTGCGCTAACCACTCTCCTTTGGAAAATCTCCTGTTCCAAACTAGAAATGTTTAAACTACTTCATAGGCTCTTTCTCAATACATATGATTATTAGAAAATCTAATATCCAAGAATTATTTAGAAAAATTATGAAAATTATTATTATTATTATTAGTGGATTATTATTATTATTATTATTTATATTATTTTTAAATGTGTTTAATTATCATCTCATTATGTGAGAATCCACATGTTCGAACCTTCGAATATGGAAAAAATATCCATTCCTCAACGAAAATAAATTTAACTTTTACAGTTACATCGGGGGTTTTCCGTGGTTTCCTTAAAATATGAAAAATTTAAATAAATGCTCGAAATGCTCGGTCATCGATCCTAAACTGTTCTGAGTGCTGAAAATGCTCAGAATAACTCTTAACAAGTCTTGCGTAAATCATTGCAAGCTTTAAATACGACGAAAAAAATGTGTTGGTCATCTGCAGAAAAAATAGTTTGTTCCAATTAGCTAGGCATAATATAATTCAAATGTGGCTTACATTTCTTGATGGTCTTGAAGTGTAGTAAACCTGGTCTGTACCAGATTTATCCATAGACATGCCCTATCGGACAAGCATGTATAATCCTTGTATCGGCCGCCATTGTAGACCCACAATTCGTCTAGTCAGACATAGTGGTAGTATCTTTCGACGTTTGAATAAACTGTGGTTCCATTTTAATCTGGGCTTCTATCAAAGCCATAACAGTTTGTTGAAATAGGGTCAGATCTAAGTGATCTCTTCTTAAATATGTCAGTTGTAACATAACTCACTGTAATCTCATCAGTACAAGAAAAACATTGACAGTCTAAGCAATTAACGGCTGTTCTGAAGATCGTTCCCTGGGCATGGTTTATTAATATCACCATCTGCCATGCGCTAAGCAACCTGCAGTTTCCCTTGCGTAGACTAATGAACGCCACCGTTATAGACTAGTCTTCAGTGTACTGACAGATCGAAGTGGTTAACTAGTTACAAAAATGAAAAACTGACTTGAAATGGATTTAAACATCCAAGTATTAAGTTACTACTGGACTGTGACAAAATACTATTTTCTAGACAAAGTCTAGCATATGTCCTTGCAGAAATATAAATATTTCCACCAATGTCTGTAGAAAATCAATCACCTCAGTGATTCTCCTCACCAGAAACTTACTAAGTTCCAACTCGTTTGCGCAGCACTTCTCGTGACTATCACGATTTGAAAAGAACTTCTGCGTAGATACGGCAACCATGTGCCTTGGCTCAGCGTAGACGCAACTTGCTTGCCAAGTGCTTGTGTTAGAATGAGCTAACCATGCCTGCTCCAGCTGGCTTTTATTCAAAACGGTCAGGGTCACGCGTCATCACCTGATATCTAGAAATCCTCATATCTCTTGAATCCCTGGTCCGATTTACTTGATACTAATTGCATTCTCTTTCATTTGGCCGTGCCAGTAATCTGATCCAAGTCTCAAGTCTCTACTCCATAGTTAACTATTTAATCAATAAATAGCCTCCACCTCTGCTATTACTCGCTACGTCACTTGACATCCAACTATCGGTAAAATTCTTCTAAATGCTTCTCGAAGCAATGTAGCGCGATATTCAAATATCTGAATTTTCAAAAGCGGCTACAGCCTTTCCCTTGATATCTACGTGTCTGAAACTTGGAATACCCATTCCTAGAGTTGGGCACAGTACAACATGTTCACTACCCCAACAGGCTTAATTTTTTTCATGTTGTTGTTAACACATTTGTCAATTTCCCAATTTTCCATTTCCAGTTTTTAAATGTCTGTTTTAAGTTTTCGAATTTCATGATATGGAAACATGGATTTTCCTTTTTTGCTGTTTACACATTTGTCAATTTCCCAATTTCCCATTTCCAGTTTTTAAAATGTCTGTTTTAAGTTTTCGAATTTCATGATATGGAAACATTGATTTTCCATTTTTGCTGTTTACACATTTGTCAATTTACCATTTTCCCATTACCAGTTTTTAAAAATGTCAGTTTAATTTTTTTTTTTGATTTTTGTCAATATGGAAACATGGATTTTTCAATTTTGTTGTTTACATGTTTTTGATTTAGTCCATGTACAAAGTTCATTTTGCATTAGGAGTGGGGAGAAGTGGGTAGTAATTAAAATCTACAAACAGTGTTCATACAATATTTTTTATTCATTTTCATATTTCACACATTGCAATTTGCCAATTTCCCACTGACAGTTTTTAAAATTTCATTTTTAAGTTTTTGAATTTTGTCAGTCTGGAAACATGGATTTTTCAATTTTGTTGTTTTCATGTTTTTCATTTAGTCAATGTCGAAAGTTCATATTTGCGAAACACGATTTTTCATTACATATAACAAGGCTGTATACCTTATCCCAAAGCATATAGGTAATATATGTGTTATACTTTACTTTTGGATACCTAGTTTTAGCTACCTAAGGACAATTTCTTAACATAACTAGAGATTAACAGTTTGGATTAGTAGTGGGAGGTGGGTAGTTAATAAAATGTACAAGCAGTGTTCATACAATAGTTTTTATTTATTTTAAATACATTTACAATATTTACACATAATACATTTTTGTTGTTGTTATAAATTGTACAGTTGGTTTTGTTTTCTATTTTTAGCCTACTTTCGATTTTTGAAAAAAAAAAAGAAAGTAGTCTTACGAGATCAAAACAGGGCGAAAAATTGTGTGTCTGTCTGTCTGTGTGTGTGTGTGTGTGTGTGACGGTGAGGTTGTGTGTCTGTGAGTGTGTGTACTCTGAATGTCTGTTCCCCCTATCAATTCAAACACGGTGAAACCGAATTGAACGAAATTTGGTACAGAGGTAGTAGCACTAGCAAAAGGCACCTCAGTGTCATGTTTTATATCGCCGCCATCTTGACAGAAACGGAATGACGGCCACCCAAATGTTAAAAGCTTAAATCAAATTTCGGCCATCCTAATAATTTGACCTCTACCGGATTTTGCAACAACATGCCTTTTTGTGGAAAGCATCCTATGAATGACTACAAGGTCATCAGCCCAATAGTTTGCAAATAGCGGCCATGTATGTGTGCAAATCCATTCCCCAGATCAATTCAAACACGGTGAAACCGAATTGAATGATTCTTTTTACAGAGGTAGCACTAGCAAAGGGCACCTCATATTCATGTTTAATACCCCTATAGCACGTTGTATTTCAACAAGCTACTACAACCAACATTCAATTATACTCCTTGAAAAGGACAAAGAGTTATAACAATACCCATGCATTTAGGAGAAAGTAGGCTATATGTTCTTTACTGAACATCTTGTTTTTTTATGAATCCTCTTAGGTGAAAATTTCATTTTGATTCTTGTGAGATAATGGTCTGAATCAATATTTGCCCCTCGTCGGACTTGAACGCCATGGATGGTTCTATAGTGTGCATGGGCCATGGCAACATGATCAATTTGGTATTCACCGACATGTTGAATGGGAGATCGCCAAGTTTTCTGTTTATGTGCAGGTTTCCTGAAATGCGTAGACATAACTTTGAGATTGAATTGATGACAAATATCTACCAATCGTGTGCCATTGCTGTTTGTATTTTGGTGTGCAGAATTTTTGCCAATGATTTTTAGATAGATTTTTTCTTTGCCAAGTTGGGCATTGAAATCTCCCATCAGGATTTTCACGTCATCTTGATGAATGTTACTCATCGAACATCAATTCCGCCCGATTTTCCTCAATTCCACCCGGTCCTCCAAAGGACCCAAAAATAAGTTCCTCAACTCCGCTCAGGCTTCGACAAGGGGTCTGCAAAGGGGTTATCCCCAATGACGTAAACAAATGTCATAACCGTCCTGCTCGCATACCAAGGGCCGGGTCAACGTCAAACACCTTCTGCAGCGCATGAGCGAATTCTTGCATTCCACACGACAACACAAGCTCTCGCTCTGTGGGCGTCACCGTCTGCTGAGTTGTGGAGAACAACTAATGCCTGCAAGGTTTTTCACTCAAAATTCAAAGCACAAAGTACAACACCTCATCCAAATATGTTTTTTTAAAGTGCCTACATCAGATACAGACAGACACGTACATTCTACTTAACAGCAGTGGGTGGGTGTCGAGCAAAGACAAGAATAGTCGTGTGAGAAAAGAATTCATTGAAAACAAGCTCATGCAGTACGCCAACCAAACAATGAGTAGATTAGATCTTGTGAAGTGTGTTTCTCACACAATAGTTAGGGAATGGAAAGAGTTTCATCTAATGTTTTTTGTATAGTTTGGAATGAAGTAAAGATTTATGTGATTTTAAGATGCTGATTTTTCTTATTTTATTAAATATCCTGTCAATATTTTTATTTAACAACAGTGATTTATATCTAGCTCTTTGTATTATGTTTATATCTGATTTAACGATTGAGCGGACTTGATGGTGGTGATTTAAAATTAATCATAATATTCTTTTACATAAGTCTGCCAAGTTTTCTATTTTTTTTACTCATGCGCTACATAAGGTGTTGGACACGGCCCTTGGTATGCGAGCAGGAGGGTTATGGCATTTGTTTACGTCATTGGGGAAAAGCCTGAGCGGAGTTGAGGAACTCATTTCTGGGTCCCTTGGAGGACCGGGTGGATTTGAGGTAACCCTGGCTACCTGACTGGAATTCCCGGGTGGAATTGATGCCCGCCCGCTTGCACAGTTTATGATTGCTTGTACTTGATTTGTTTGGCCTGGTGAGTTCCAGGACCATATAGGACCAGAGGTTGTTGAGGCCTTTGGAACATCGTGTTTCCAGCCGAGCTCACTGAGCTAACAGACGCTGACCATTAGCCGCTGGATACCAGTACAGACACTAATGGATTTAAGTTGCATCAAAGATAGTTCTTCCACCTTTTTCGCCGTTGGGAATTATTTTCCTCTTCCGCCGTTGTAGCTGTTGACCAACTTTGCATTTCCCCCAACACTGATCGGCTCGCCGACCTAGTTTCCCGCTGGGATTGGTTACTCAACCTTCCACTAGGTTGCTCGGCTTAACAGTGGCACCTCGGGTAGGTAACATGTTGGAGTTGGAGTGACAGAGGCTAGTTGGATTCACTTGGTGAATCCAATGTATTGCGCATATCACTCCCATTATGCCACCCCATCACTGTTATTATAATTATAATTATTATTATGATTAATACTTCCTTCTTTGGAGGACCATGGTTAATGTGTCTGTCTCATGAACCTGAGGTGCTGGTTCAATTCTCAGCTGAGGAAGTCGGATTTTTGAAAGGTGGAACAATTCCACGACACTCCGAGTCGTACGATGTTGGCTCGTAAAATATCTCCGGTATCTCATTTGGTGATTACAAGACAACATTTATTATATCTCAGAAACAGAGTTCTGGATACTACTACCAGATGGCAGTGTTAAACGGTGTTGGATAGTAGAACGCCTTAATAAATCCAACTCATAAGATCTATGCCACGGTAGAAGAGGTCTTAAGATTATTGGTATTATTATGATTATTATTAGGGGTAGACACACTGAGCCCATTAGAGGAGGTTATCGGGGTACCATCCACTGAAAGAAATTGTACTTCAAACGACCCCGTCCTTCGCACCCACAACCTGAGGGGATCGGATGCATTTATTTAAGGGCTTGTGTAGCACGAGAGTCTTGGTCCCAGAGATCTGGTCCATTTGCACGCATATTGTCAAAGACGCCCAAAGAAATACACCCTCAAAAACACAAAGCTATAACAAAAAAGATACGAGCCTTACAGTAGTCGCATATGATGTGTAACATCTGACACGTTATCCTACTCGTATACTACACAGCTTGGACATTCTTAAAATGTTAATTTACACTCCATTTTCATACTGGTACTATGATGAATGTATAGATTGAATTGGAGATATGCTACTGTCACATTTGTGGCACAGCGGTCAAGCTGTTAGTCTCTCACCAAGGTAGACCGGGTTTGTTTCCCGGTCAATACATGTGAGATTTCCGAATTGAAATGCCATGTCCTGTGGTTCGCATTCCACGTAAAAGGGAGGTACAGTGGATCATGATCGTGAGATTAACGGACACGCAAAACTACAAGCTTCCTTCCTTCCTTTTACATTAATAATTCATAATAACAAAGTGACACACAACGTCGACAGTACTCTCAAATACTGTGAGCACATTCCTCAGTAACTATAACATTCATTATTCTCAAGGCTCTCATACAGTTCGTCGTAAACAATCAAAACATGGCTTCCTACAATCATCAAATGACCTAGTCTCACAAATGATGAAAATACAGCTTTTATTCCACTCATACAACAACATTCTGATATGCATTTAATATTTGACTACTCACCCACAGCTTGAAAATAATGCCGCTTACTTAAATGTCATTTGTCGTCTTTGTCCTACCCCATGTGATATTCAACCTTGAACGTGAAGCTTCATAAACTGCTCCATGACAAATAAAAGTCGGTGGAACATTTGCCACGGTGCTCGTCAAACCAGTGCCTGCTAAATGCACTGCCTACGGTATTGCCATAACATTCTCGCGCTACAGAGCGCACACTGCCTTGTTTCCAATACACACATTTTCAATTGTACATCCAGCTGGCAGTGCGTCTTCACTTCCGTCCGATCCACTTCCGTTCGATCCACTTCAGCCCGATTCACCTCCGTCCCCAGTTTTCAAAATCACTCCCACAAAACTATTCAGCAACCCAGCGGAAAGATGTTAGTCATCAAAAAGATCCAGTCTTAAGTAAAATTTCGTGAATTTTTTATTCAATAAATAAACCCCTATCCTACTTTGGAGGGCTAACAATCAGTTAATCCGCAAATCTAGTTACATTGTTGAGTCAATTAAAAAAAAATCTAAGTGACGTTAACAAACCCTCGCGAAAGTCCTTATTATACAGAAAAGCAAAAGCAACAACTAATCTAAGCGCGTGGCACATAACAAAATGTAACGCGAAAGCAAGTTGACAAGCAAATGACTCGGAAAAAATTACATTTAACATCCGTAGGATATAATGGCCGGTTCTGGCGCAGGGGCTAATGGGCAAGATGGCCGCCAAACCCTGAGACTGAGGATGACGTCACAGGGAAAGGTTGGCCGTGAAGTTGCTAAATGGAATATTATTATTATTATAAATTATTATTGGGCTACATGACCGCGTTGTCGCAGCCCGTAAACTTAAGAACCAACCAACTACAAATTATTATTATTATTAATAATAGGTAATTATTGATTCATCATGTACAATCCAGACCAGCTTTATATTGTCAACCTCGTGGTTTAGCGGCTAGCATTTTTGGCTGCTACTGCGAGGCCCGGATTCGATTCCTGGCTCTGCCAAGAAATGGGGTACACTTAGTCTTGTGAGGCAAAAGTGTCAAAAGGCGGGTTTAATTCATACCTCAGCCATTCTACCTAACCCAACTTCACCTAACCTCACCTAACCTAACCTAACATAACCTCAATTCACCTAACCAAGCATTTCCTCACTTAACTTCACCTAACCTAACCTAACCTCACCTAACCTAAACTAACATAACCTCAGATCACCTAACCAAGCATTTCCTCACCTAACTTCACCTAACATAACCTAACCTAACCTAACCTATCTTTACCTAACCTAACTTCACCTAACCTAACCTAACCTAACCTAACCTAACCTAACTTGAAAGTGTCAGCAAATATAGAGCAAAAAGTGATAGCAAAAAGTGAGAGCAAAACAAAATATTGCGAGCAAAAAGTGAGAAAAAAAGTAAGAGCAAAAAAGTGTGAGCAAATGTATGAGCACAAATAATAAACTTATATATAACCTAACCTAACCTAACTTCGCCTGATCTAACCTAACTTCACCTAACTTAACCTAACTTAACGTAACCTAACCTAACTTTACCTAACCTAACCTAACCTATAGAAACCTCGTTTAAAGATTTAAATTAATGCATGTATGATTTTTTATTTTTACAGTTTACATTTTAGATTTTTACTTTTAGATTTTAAGATTTAGATTTTTTATTTTATATTTCAGTTTTTTATTTTACATTTTAGATTTTACTTTTTATTTTCTTATTTTAGATTTTAGTTTTTTAGATTTTACATTTTAAATTTAAGATTTTTTTGATTTCAGATTTTCCGAAATGAGTAAACTACAAGGTGACATACCTAACCTAACCTAACCTAACTTTACTCTACCAAACCTAACTAAACTAATCCAAAGGCTAATGCACATACACAAAGTACATAAGGACACATGCAACTATCCTTATGATAGTCTTATAGGCTACTGTACTGTGCCCGTTTAGACCGGAGTCCGCACGGCCACATATGCATTTTACCAATAATCAGTCAGCACGAGAATCAAAATATCCCGGAGCGCCAGATGGGTTAAAGCAAATCGCAAAAACGACATCAAATTAAAAAAATGCTTTACTGATTTTTGGCTCAATGCAACAATAAGGATAGAGGGAGATTTAATTGGGAGTAACACATCTGGTAAAATTATCTAAGTTTATTTTAAAGTTAAAATCTGACTGCAAAGATGCTCAAAGCAGCATCATCCACGTGTGGCGATCCACACTCTTATTTACACACAATATACATAAATCTTCCAAACACATTTGACAATCTTTTTTGGAAACACAAGTCCGATTAATAGTCCTGTGGACTGTGTTCCAAAATTATTAATATTTAATTCCAGTTCAAAGTTGATTGTCCATACTGGAAATAACGTAGATCACTGTTTGACTATTTACATGATATTAACACTCGTAGAATAAATGTTTATAGAATTTCTTAAACTTTCACTTGTTCTTCCAGTTTCAAAAATATATCGTCGAAAATATTATCATCATTGAAGCAACACAAATTATTTATACATATTAATAACATCTGAAAAGTATTTGACCTTGAGCATAGCATCGAAGAACTGTGCGAAGCACAACAACAATTAATTGTTCTTCTGACATTAAACATTCGAGAAGTGACTCGATTATGAACTTCAAGTTCCAAACAAAATATATGATTTCTGAATCATCAACTTGATCAATAAATGGTTGAACCATTCAACTATTCAATTATCCACTTGGAAACATTATTATAAAAATATTTATATTCATGGCCATTTCTAGTAACTTTCACAACTTGCAATTCTTCGACAGAATGCGGAAATAAGAATTGTAGTTTTATAATGAATTCATTTAGTTCATGGCACTAGGATTGAAAATATCCTTCAAATTATTCGTGGTTAAAGAATTATTTTTAATTGGCAGTGGCCCATTCTATTATTTGTGTAAGAACACAATATTACAACAACAACAACGGTAAAGGTCTTCCTCTGAAGAAGAATAAACTACTATCATGACAAATCCGGGTTCTAGCAAAATCAAAGTCTAAATGGAATTCGAAAACAAGGTTGAAATAAGAACTGATGGTTTCAAAGAAATAACCTTCGGGTCATTCATCCGACGAAATGTGTGGTTCCAATACTCCTACTATAAACCTGAGCCATCGAACCTGCTATTTGATTGATGCTCGAAAAAACCTTCATTCCTGCGACTTAACATGCGCACCTGGGGGGAATGGCATTTCAACTACTCCACACATATAAATTTTCTTCCCAAAATTTATACAATAAATCAAGCCTCTGCTTGTTATCAACACTGGAAGATTAATAAACTTACAAGTTTATTTTATTTTACCATTCAGTTCAACCCGTGAATTTACCATACTTATGAAAATCTTTATTTCACTTTCGAGTGTATTTACGTCATGATTTTATATAAATATAACAATATCCTATTTGATACAAATATCATTTGCTTCCCGTTTCATGCCTCTCCGTGTTATCTGAAAAATATACTTTACTCATTGCAAATATCATCTGTTCAACCAGAACTGAAATGTTGGTTGAATGCGGGCTTGCGCTAACCACTCTCCTTTGGAAAATCTCCTGTTCCAAACTAGAAATGTTTAAACTACTTCATAGGCTCTTTCTCAATACATATGATTATTAGAAAATCTAATATCCAAGAATTATTTAGAAAAATTATGAAAATTATTATTATTATTATTAGTGGATTATTATTATTATTATTATTTATATTATTTTTAAATGTGTTTAATTATCATCTCATTATGTGAGAATCCACATGTTCGAACCTTCGAATATGGAAAAAATATCCATTCCTCAACGAAAATAAATTTAACTTTTACAGTTACATCGGGGGTTTTCCGTGGTTTCCTTAAAATATGAAAAATTTAAATAAATGCTCGAAATGCTCGGTCATCGATCCTAAACTGTTCTGAGTGCTGAAAATGCTCAGAATAACTCTTAACAAGTCTTGCGTAAATCATTGCAAGCTTTAAATACGACGAAAAAAATGTGTTGGTCATCTGCAGAAAAAATAGTTTGTTCCAATTAGCTAGGCATAATATAATTCAAATGTGGCTTACATTTCTTGATGGTCTTGAAGTGTAGTAAACCTGGTCTGTACCAGATTTATCCATAGACATGCCCTATCGGACAAGCATGTATAATCCTTGTATCGGCCGCCATTGTAGACCCACAATTCGTCTAGTCAGACATAGTGGTAGTATCTTTCGACGTTTGAATAAACTGTGGTTCCATTTTAATCTGGGCTTCTATCAAAGCCATAACAGTTTGTTGAAATAGGGTCAGATCTAAGTGATCTCTTCTTAAATATGTCAGTTGTAACATAACTCACTGTAATCTCATCAGTACAAGAAAAACATTGACAGTCTAAGCAATTAACGGCTGTTCTGAAGATCGTTCCCTGGGCATGGTTTATTAATATCACCATCTGCCATGCGCTAAGCAACCTGCAGTTTCCCTTGCGTAGACTAATGAACGCCACCGTTATAGACTAGTCTTCAGTGTACTGACAGATCGAAGTGGTTAACTAGTTACAAAAATGAAAAACTGACTTGAAATGGATTTAAACATCCAAGTATTAAGTTACTACTGGACTGTGACAAAATACTATTTTCTAGACAAAGTCTAGCATATGTCCTTGCAGAAATATAAATATTTCCACCAATGTCTGTAGAAAATCAATCACCTCAGTGATTCTCCTCACCAGAAACTTACTAAGTTCCAACTCGTTTGCGCAGCACTTCTCGTGACTATCACGATTTGAAAAGAACTTCTGCGTAGATACGGCAACCATGTGCCTTGGCTCAGCGTAGACGCAACTTGCTTGCCAAGTGCTTGTGTTAGAATGAGCTAACCATGCCTGCTCCAGCTGGCTTTTATTCAAAACGGTCAGGGTCACGCGTCATCACCTGATATCTAGAAATCCTCATATCTCTTGAATCCCTGGTCCGATTTACTT
The DNA here is from genome assembly GCA_946902985.2 of Meconema thalassinum. Taxonomy (NCBI): domain Eukaryota; kingdom Metazoa; phylum Arthropoda; class Insecta; order Orthoptera; family Tettigoniidae; genus Meconema; species Meconema thalassinum. The sequence goes on along the minus strand of OX336390.1, from coordinate 262,774,240 downwards.
GATACTAATTGCATTCTCTTTCATTTGGCCGTGCCAGTAATCTGATCCAAGTCTCAAGTCTCTACTCCATAGTTAACTATTTAATCAATAAATAGCCTCCACCTCTGCTATTACTCGCTACGTCACTTGACATCCAACTATCGGTAAAATTCTTCTAAATGCTTCTCGAAGCAATGTAGCGCGATATTCAAATATCTGAATTTTCAAAAGCGGCTACAGCCTTTCCCTTGATATCTAGGTGTCTGAAACTTGGAATACCCATTCCTAGAGTTGGGCACAGTACAACATGTTCACTACCCCAACAGGCTTAATTTTTTTCATGTTGTTGTTAACACATTTGTCAATTTCCCAATTTTCCATTTCCAGTTTTTAAATGTCTGTTTTAAGTTTTCGAATTTCATGATATGGAAACATGGATTTTCCTTTTTTGCTGTTTACACATTTGTCAATTTCCCAATTTCCCATTTCCAGTTTTTAAAATGTCTGTTTTAAGTTTTCGAATTTCATGATATGGAAACATTGATTTTCCATTTTTGCTGTTTACACATTTGTCAATTTACCATTTTCCCATTACCAGTTTTTAAAAATGTCAGTTTAATTTTTTTTTTGATTTTTGTCAATATGGAAACATGGATTTTTCAATTTTGTTGTTTACATGTTTTTGATTTAGTCCATGTACAAAGTTCATTTTGCATTAGGAGTGGGGAGAAGTGGGTAGTAATTAAAATCTACAAACAGTGTTCATACAATATTTTTTATTCATTTTCATATTTCACACATTGCAATTTGCCAATTTCCCACTGACAGTTTTTAAAATTTCATTTTTAAGTTTTTGAATTTTGTCAGTCTGGAAACATGGATTTTTCAATTTTGTTGTTTTCATGTTTTTCATTTAGTCAATGTCGAAAGTTCATATTTGCGAAACACGATTTTTCATTACATATAACAAGGCTGTATACCTTATCCCAAAGCATATAGGTAATATATGTGTTATACTTTACTTTTGGATACCTAGTTTTAGCTACCTAAGGACAATTTCTTAACATAACTAGAGATTAACAGTTTGGATTAGTAGTGGGAGGTGGGTAGTTAATAAAATGTACAAGCAGTGTTCATACAATAGTTTTTATTTATTTTAAATACATTTACAATATTTACACATAATACATTTTTGTTGTTGTTATAAATTGTACAGTTGGTTTTGTTTTCTATTTTTAGCCTACTTTCGATTTTTGAAAAAAAAAAAAAAAAGTAGTCTTACGAGATCAAAACAGGGCGAAAAATTGTGTGTCTGTCTGTCTGTGTGTGTGTGTGTGTCGGTGAGGTTGTGTGTCTGTGAGTGTGTGTACTCTGAATGTCTGTCCCCCCTATCAATTCAAGCACGGTGAAACCAAATTGAACGAAATTTGGTACAGATGTAGCCCTAGCAAACGGCACCTCAGTGTCATGTTTTATATCGCCGCCATCTTGATGGAAACGTAATGGCGGCCACCCAAATGTTGAAAACTTAAATCAAATTACGACTAACTTAATTATCCGATCTATGCAAAATTTTGCAACAACATACCTTTATGTGGGGTGCATCCCTTTACCAAATTACAAGGTCATCAGCTCAATAGTTTGCGGATGGCGGCCATTTGTGTGTGCAAATGTATTCCCCCTATTAATTCAGACACGGTGAAACCGAATGGAACGAAATTTGGTACAGAAGTAGCAATAGCGAAGGGCACCTCAGTGTTATGTTTTATATGGCCGCTAACTTGATGGAAACGTAATGGCGGCCACCCAAATGTGCAAAGCTTAAATCAAATTACGACTAACCTAATCATCCGATCTCTACCAAAATTTGCAATAACATATCATTTTGTGGGGAGTATTTTTAACCAATCTACAAGGTCATCAGCCTAATAGTTTGCGGATGGCGTCCATGTTCGTGTGCAAATCGATTCCCCCTATCAATTCAAACACGGTAAAACCGAATTGAACGAAATTAGGTACGTAGGCAGCACTAGCAAAGGGCACCTCAGGGTCATGTTTTATATTGCCGCCATCTTGACGGAAATGGAATGGTGGCCACCCAAATGTTAAAAGCTTAAATCAAATTATGAGCAACGTAATTATTTGATCTCAACCAAATTGTCCAACCACATACCTTTTTGTGGGAAGAATCTTTTGACTGAACTACAAGGTCATCAGCCCAATAGTTGGCAGATAGCGGCCATTTATTTGTGCAAATAGATTCACCATATCTATTTAAACATGGTGAAACCGAATTGAATGAAATTTTGTACAGAGTTAGCACTAGCAAAGGGCACCTCATATCCATTTTTATTATCCGTATATCACGTAGTATTTCTACAAGCTACTACAACCGACATTCAATTATACTCATTGAAAAGGACAAAGAGTTATAACAATACCCATGCATTTAGGAGAAAATAGGCTATATGATCTTTACAGAACATCTTGTTTATTGTTAAGTATGAATACCCTTTTTTTTTCATTGTTGCTTGATTGGTGATGTTTACTATTTTGTAATATTACTGTTTTATTTCCTAAATTGTTTTTTATGTATTTGCTACATGCAGGTAAAACATGTTCATATCCATAACGTAACTCAATAATTGAGTAATGACTATAGGCCTGTGTACCTATATCATTCGAATCAATCACTCTATTATCATCACTAGGACACACAGCAATTTTGTTTAGTCTTATAGAAGATATGACATGTTGCTTAGAAGCGATAATGCTCATTGGTATTCTTTTTACCTCGTTTTTAATAAAACAATCCTTATAATCTTGAAAGCTTATTCAATTTTTGACAACGCCGCTGCTAATACCTTTAATCTTTTTGAATTCTTTACCATTTATGTCTAAAGCATACATTTTAGCTCTAAGTCAAACAAATGCTTTAATAATTTGTCCACAATCCTAACGTTTTCTTGTTTGATGTAGAGTAACACACATGATTAGTAGGATAATCTGATGTGTCCAGGTGTTCTAGGAAATCCAACTTGTCTTGATATACATCTTGGGTGTTAACCAAATAAATGAACGAGTCGGTATCCATATACATGAGTTTAAGAAAGTTCATTCCAGTATAGGGTAGCAGGACATCATAGTGGTGGGAATACATTAGAGTTTTTGAAATATCCAGTATACACATTCCAATATATATAGGCTTATTGAATACAATGTTACGTTTAGCCATGTGGAAAGCAGCTAGGTTAGGACCATAAATTGTTCTGTCAATAAATGTCGGCTTTGCTATTAGCTTTTCCAACTTTTTATGTGTGTGGCAAGACGTATGTCTATTCTTTTACGAATATTTTCCATTGCTTTTCCAAAGAGCAATGGAAAAGCTTTATTATTGTTGAATAATGTGTACAGATTTTTCTCAAAGTCAATTTTGGCTTGTTTTCGAAGGTTGTTATTAAAATCAAAGTATGCCTTTAGCCCAGGTCTTTGTTTAAACTTTAACACACGATGAATTTTTTTTATCAATTTTAGTCCATTAACTAAAGCCTGTTTAAGTGTTATGTAATAAACAACATACCGCCTTCGATTTCCAAGAGGAGGAATTAGTTATCTCAGAGACGAATTCTTAGGTTGTGTACACTCTGGTAGGAAAGGTAAATCGTGGTGTAGATCATGAAGGTCATATGGATAATCAACATCTACGTCTAAAATGTATCCTACAGGATCGTCTTCCTTTTGTTTTTCTAGACCAACAGTATCTGGAGAAAGCCACTGAAATCCACCATAATGAAGAGAGTGGCACATAGCCCACCCGTATTGGTTGTTGGCATCATCATAGGTAATAAACTGCGATGTTTTCTCAGAATCATAGGTTTCCATGTATTTATTGTTAGCTTCAGCATACCGATGAGACACCTGGCATATGCCTCCACGTATTCCAGACTCGATTCGAAGAATCTGATCGTAATCCTGTAGCAATTCCAGTTCAATTCCGGTGTAAAGGAGCATTGCCTCAAAACTTAAACCAGGTGAAGTAAAAAAAGTGTGCAGCTTCCACTCGATTTGTTTCTAGTGTTTTGTTTCTAAAAGTTTCATAGCTGTCTGCAAGAAGGAGTACATCTGAAGTCAGGTAGATGACACTATATTCCCCTAATGTTTTAATGTTGAACTGATTCCACACATTTTTGGCATGTTCATAGTATTCCTTACTAATATCTTCTTGACTTAATTTGTTAAAGAATGCCTCTTTTGGAGGTAAACACATCTCACTTAACTTTTCCCATGAATCAATGTAATCATAACAAAATACCCCTTTACGTGTCATGAGCGTTGCATTTTCTTTCCCATAGTACTTGTCTGTTTCAGGGTATGATGTTAAGTTGGAAACTAAGTTTTCCAAACTGTATGTATGTCTACCCCTTATTATTCCCGTTTTCCAACGGGGTCGGGGATGAGATGCGATGGAAGTCATTGTGGCGATGGTTTTTACGGCCGGATGCCCTTCCTGACGCCAACCTCATGAGAGGAGTTAATGAGAGATGAAATGAATGATGGTGAATGAAACTGGGCAAGGATGTGGAAGGAAGCGGCCGTGGCCTGTCAGAAGGTACCGTCCCAGCATTTGCCTGGTGTTGAAAATGGGAAACCACGGAAAACCATTTTCAAGGACGGCCGACGGTGGGGCTCGAACCCACGCGTCTACCGAGTCAGCAGAGAGCTTGGCCCCATGACCTAATGCTGCGCTTTAGCCAGCGTAGCCACTACTGTCGGTAAGTTTTCCAAACTACTTGGCATAAACCGAAACGTGTCCACAAATCGAAGCTTAACATTTCCTACATATTTGGTGAAGGAAATGTACTTTTCTTTGGATTTAGCGATAACATCCACTCTCTCAGTAGTACAACCCAATTGCTTTACAATGAAATTTGCGTCAAAGCCACTCATATTATGTAGAAATACAGGAACGGGGTTACGTGTTATACACCTCAAGTTACAGTTATTGTGAGCACTTCCACGGTATTCTCCTGTAATATGGCAATGGTCTCGAACTTTCCAGTCCTCTTGGGTAAATGGTTTTGACACAAATAACAGGTTTCAGAAGATTGGAACTTTGCTTCTTAATCCTCAGTTAATGCCTTTGGAATATTTAAGCTGTAAAGGCGATCAATTTCATTAGCTATTGAGATCAAACAGTCCATAAACTTTTCTGCAGCGTCAGGACCATGATAAATAACAGGTTGGCTTGGAAGGTTTGTTTTTATGTGTTCCACAGCAGGCGAGGGTTTAACGTATATACCAAAGCTCATGGGATCATGACTCTGGTATGGCACTGTATAACTTGCTTTAGGATTGGGTAGACATGTTTGAAATGGTAACAGTATACTTTCGAAATCTACATAGATAACGTAAGGTATTCTTAGCATTTTTTCCACGTTTAAGAATTTCACAATTGAGTTTTTAATAGGCATTTCAACCCTAGCAATGTCATGCTGGACACACAAAGCTCTATGTTCTTTCAATTTTTCCATTCCTTGTTGTCCATATCGATTATCAAAGTGAGTAAAACACAGTTTACACGTATATATTTTATTTTCATGGTGGGTAATCTGATGTCCTACTAGTTTATCAAAATCATTGATAAAGACGTAGTGGTTCTGGTCAGATGAAGAAATTAGCAGAAGGAGGTAACGATGGTCTTGTAGCTCTTGATCCACAACCTTTAGAGGGAAAAATTTGTTGTCTAGTTCCAGTCCACATACATTGATGGATATGTCGTTGGCTTTTTCAAATTTGGGAATGTCAGCTAGCGATGTAGGAAACGATATTACTGAAAAATCATACTTGTTGTCCAGGTCCTTGTATTTACTAATGAGTTCAGCATCCTTTTTAACCAGTTTAGCTAAAATGGCATACATAAAACACTTTTCATCTTTCAAGCTTTCAGGATTAATGTAGGCTTTTCTTGCTTTTATAGCTGCTGGTAATGGAACATATGTGCTACCACGCAAGGGATTGTACTTATTTATTTTCAATCGTACTCCTTCCACTGCTAACAAAGCCCAGTTTCTGCCTTTTAGCTCAGATTCTTCCATTTCAGAAGTTAAATTTGTAAATTGCGTTTCCAAGAAACTACTTAAGACTGTTTCCAAAAATAGGGCCTGATTTCGTGTTTTAAAAGCACGATCTATAATTTCATTGGTAGATGTATGAATGAATCTATATTCAGCCACAAGATTACATTTGTTCGACTAGTGCATTGCTAGTTCTTTCTGCATAGATTGTATTATTTTCTGTTTAAACTCTTTAAGGTATGAATTTAAATCCTTACACGTATCACAACGTATGAAATGGGATTTATGTCTCAAAATATGTCTCATATTCAATAAGTCCATTTTTGTCTGGGATTATTGAAAGTAGGTAATGTTCTGTAGGCTCAGCTTTTTGTCTTTTAGCTGCCGACACAACATTACATCATTCTTAATGCCGACGTCCGTTGTACACATGGTTAAATGTACTACCACAGGTCTTGCACTCATGGAATTCACCACACGATACTTAATGTCGCTTCCTATGATAGTCTCGAAGAAAAGTCTTTCCACACTCTTTACACATTTAGCTAGGAATGGGTTCTTCCATCATGAATGTTGATTTCTGAAAACAGCTGCTTACTGCGTAACACAGAGCTAGACGTTAGTCGGTGAGACGGTCTTTCACGTTGTGAACACCGTGAGAGGAAGTAGTCAACCGCTGACATTCTTGTTAAGGGTCCTCTAATATACCCTAGTCAGACCAACAGCTCTTTACAGCGTATGACAAGGCTGTAGACGGGACAGTGAGACGGTCTTTCACGATGTGAACACTGTAACAAGTAGTAGTAAACTGATTGTATTTTTGCTAAGGGTTCTCTAATATACCAAAGTCAAGACCAACAGCTACTTACTGTGTAGTACAAGGCTGTACAATGGTTGTTTTGACAGTCTTTCACGATGTGAACACCATGACAGGTAATAGTCAACTGGTGATATTCTTGCTAAGGGTCCTCTAATATGCCCCTAGTTGAGGGTAACAGCTGCTTACTGCATATAACAAGGCTAAAGACTGGTTGTTTCAACGGTCATTCACAATGTAAACACTGTGAAAATAGTATTATACCGTACTCAAGGTTACCAGGTACTTACTGCATATCAAAAGACTGTACACTCACGTGTTAGGCACTCTTTCTTGTTAAGGACCCCCTATATTCCATACACAAGGCTATACATGTTAGTTCTAAACACTTAATTGTTAATTGTATATTAAATTTATATCCATAGCTTATACAAGCACGTTTTCACGCTGTAAAACTTTATCAGATAGTCAATTTCGACACGCAAAGTATATTGCCACTATCTAGCGGTGACTATGAGAACTACCTGAACGACTAGCATGGTACCCAGTGCTCCATATCAACACTAACTAAACAACCAGCATGCTAACTAGCGGACAACATGACAACTCACTCAACTACGAGCATGCTACCTATCGGTCAATATAACAACTCACTCAACTACCGGCATGCTACATGGCTTTTTGCCTGCTTTTTTGTTGGCTTTTTGTTGGCTTTTTTGCTGACTTTTTTTGGCCTTTTGTTTTGGCTTATTTGATAAGTTACTATTGTCAATGTATTTAGTGGATGTTTTCTTTTAGTTTTGGAAAGTATTTCTACCCTTTTTATGACAGCATAATGCTTACCACTATATTTCTAAGCAACAATAAAAACTACAACAACATCACACTAAATATCCAAAAATCCAAAGTACTCTAAAGTTATGATTGACTCTTAGCTCTTACTCTTACCTCTATTCCACGCCTAGTCAAATAGAATATAATATTTCCTAAAAAGGCTATATGTTTAATCTAAAAATCCTAAACTGTCATATGTTAACTCATACACCTACCTCTAAACCACTCTCAGTCCAAAAATAGTGTATTTTTCAAATTTTTCAAAATATATTTGGAAAGTAGGCTATATTTCCAAAATTAGCAAGTTTACAGATTTTTTTTGGCATAAATCCATGGTCCTTACCCCGTCTATCAGTAAACCAAGTCTCAGGTCTCTAGGACAACAAAAATAACGTTTTGAAAATATAAATGAATGGTCCTCACCCCCTCTACCCCCCCAAAAAAACCAAGTCTCTAGGACAAAAAATAACAGTAGGGGAGCAGTGCCGATTCTAACGCACATTATTTGAACGCGACTATACCCTATGCCGAGTAATATTCGAGATATCTCGCGAACCCATTATCGAGGGGGCGTCACTCTGAGTCATATGACACCTCGTACAAGCCTGTAGCCTTATTGGTTTGCGAGATATCTCGATTCTTACTTGGCTGACCATGTACAGTCGGGTACAAATAAAATGGGTGAAGCAGAATCGGCACTGCTCCCCTACTGTTAATTTTTGCCCTAGAGACTTGAAATTTACCTTGAAGGTAGAGGGGGTCAGGACCATTCATTTATGTCAAACAAACATTTTTGTAAACGTGTTAGTTACCAAAATATAAAAATTCAAAATTGAACTTTTTTCAAAAAAACTGAAAAAATAAAAAGTTTTTTTTATAAAAATTGAATTTTATTCATTTTTGCCCTACATACCCTGGACTTAGTTTACAGGTAGTGAAGGTCAAGATCAATGATTTATGTTAAACAAACTTTTTTTGTAGAATTCCTTGTTTACATTTTTTTTAAAATTCATTTTCTTTTTGTCCTAGAGACTTGTAATTTGGTATGGGGCTAGACGAGGTAATGACCATTCATTTATGTAAAACAAACTTTTTGTAACATTCCTAATTTTGGAAATATAACCCATTTTCAAAATTAATTTTGTTTTTTCCTAGAGACTTGAAATTTGATATGAAGATAGAGGGGGTATAGACCTTTCATTTATGTCAAACAAACATATTTGTAAAATTCCTAATATTGGAAATATAGCCCATTTTCATAATTTTATTTTTGTTTTCCCAGAGACCTGAGACTTGGTTTACTGGTAGAAGGGGTAAAGACCATTGATTTATGCCAAACAAACTCTTTTGTAAACTTGCTAATTTTGAAAATATAGCCTACTTTCCAAATATTTTTTGAAAAATTTTTAAAATACACTATTTTTGGACTGAGAGTGGTATAGAGGTAGGTGTATGAGTTAACATGACAGTTTAGGGTTTTTAGATTAAACATATAGCCTTTTTAGGAAAAAATATATTGTTTTTGACTAGGCATGGAATAGAGGTAAGAGTAAGAGTTAAGAGTCAATCATAACCTTAGAGTACTTTGGATTTTTGGAAAGTTTGTCTGATGTTATTGTTGTTGTTATTGTTGCTTACAAATATAGTGGTAAGTATTATGCTGTCATAAAAAGGGTTGAAATACTTTCCAAAACCAAAAGAAACAAGATTTTCGGGAAAGAACATATAGCCTACTTTCTCCTAAATGTATGGGTATAGTTATAACTCTCTGTCCTTATCATCTCCTAATTTCTTCCTATTTGAAGTGCAAATTGGCACACAGGATTTGAACAGTGGCGTTCAAACCATAGTTTATAATTTACCCCAGCATTTTGCAATTTCATCAGCAAACACTCCAAACACCGACTACTTACAATAATTGAAACTTCGTTGCTCTATTAAGGCCCATCTACAATGCGCAGTCGGCAGTCCGTAGTTGGTAGTCCTCGGTTGGCAGTCGCGATCGACTCCGTGTATACTATAGGCACCATACACAACATGAAGTTGCAGTTGGTAGCTGGCAGTTGGCAGTCGCGAATTTTATCCTTGACTGCCAACTACCCGACTGCAGCAATGTAATAGCCAATCAGAGCAGATCAGAAACTGACGTCACGTTGTTGTTCTGTGTCGTATACGAATGATATAGGACTAAGTGAAGTAACTTCGCAACCCGTTAATTTATAGGCTAATCTTAAATACACGGTATAACAAAATAATCCATCCCCAAATCATCCATATTGCAAGTTTTGAGGTTATCAACAACGCCTCTGTGCACAAGGAATAAACGAATGTTACTGTATTATTACTCCTAGCAGTCGTTAAGACTGGGTTCACTAACTGGCCGGTATAGAGCGCTGATCGAATCTATAGTTTCTGCATAGTACAACTGAAGGCTGGTAGATGTCACTCCGGTGGAGAATGTCGTTTTTCTAAATATATAATTTCCATTGCAAAAAGCACCATATAACGCTTTATTTTATAACGTCTCAGTACTCAAGAAACAATGAATATAAAAAATCAAGCAAAAAAGTTCTACTCTGATAGGATTTGAAGCCCGGCCAGCCACATGAGAGACGGGAGCTCTAACCACACAGCCAATCGTACACTCATAACTCACGCGTTATCGATCAAATACATATAACGTACTGTATTAGCAAATAATCACTTGGACTGAAGATTTCTTCACTGGTGTGTATTTCAAACCGAGTTCATTTCATATTAAGTTCATATAATTTTTATCAGTAGGTTATATTGCATGCAACATACTGAAATTAGTAAAATGTAGGTCAGAACGAGAGATCAGCTGCCATCTTGTCAAATAGCCGAGACGATTCAGATTTTTAAAGTCACTTCTAGATTATAATATTACAATATAAACTTTTAATTTCGAACGAACCACGTCGCTTAGAACAGATTAAACGATTCTTGGTTCGATAATCGGAACTGGTGGGTCCCATGTTATGGATTATAAATTTTGCACAATTCACACGGCCGCCATCCTGAAATGGTACGTTTGATGACCTTGTAGTTTGGGCACAAGACGCGCCCCTTTTGAAGGTAGGTTGTTACCAAATTTAGTAAAGATCCGATGATTAGTTTGGTCGTAATGCATTATTAAGTTTTGACCATTCGATTGGCCGCCATTACCTTTTGGTAAAGATGGCGGCAATATAAAACATGACACTGAGGTGCCCTTTGCCAGTGCTACCTCTGTACCAAATTTCGTTCAATTCGGTTTAACCATGTTCGAATTGATAGGGGGGACAGACATTCAGAGTACACACTCACACACACACACACACACAGACTCACACACATACACACACACAGACAGACACACTTTTTTTTCGCCCTGTAGTGATCTCATAAGTCTACTTTCATTTTTTGCAAAAATCGAAAGTAGGCTAAAAATCCACTAAATACCTTGACAATAAATAAATAAATAAATAAATAGCCTTACAAATTCCATAAGGGCTATGGCCTCCTGCTTTGCAGGGAATTGCTCAGTTTTAACTCATCAGGTGAGCAAGTCCTGAGGAGCATTCGGGGTTATTCTTTCTGATTGGGCCTTCTATATAGATGTGCAGCTGATTAAAGATTAAGTAAATTATATTACGATGGCATAAAATTCGCTACAACAATCTTCATTTCTGAGTCTGGCGATATCAAGGCCTCAAATATCCATTAGTATTACGGAAATCGTAATAGTCATCAATTAATATCTGGGAGCTTCCCATTGCCACTAAGCACAAAGCTTACCCTGTCTAAGCACTTGAACAATGACAGAAACTGCGAAGTCTTCACTCTTCAGTAAAATCTACGTATATTGAACCGTTTCAAATAGGTCTTTTTAAAATGCAATACAAAACCTTACCGGTGGAGTTTTAACATCTAGTTTGGATGCAGATACCTATACACGTTCTTTAACATCCAACAAATCATTCACTATGTTGTGCACATGTGGTCCCGGAACGAATTAATAAGTGTTTCGCAAGATAGTTGAACCTTTTGAATTCCTTGTGATGCAGTAAGGTTATTTTCCCTAGTGAACACGATGATGTTTCCTCAAATTAGAGCGCGAGACAATGTTCCATTAGTTCTGTCCGCCATGCAAATGACTGCTCACATGTGCTACAAGTGTATTACTTCACTCCAGTATGAACAACAGTGTGCTTCTTGAGGTCACCGCTCTGTGAGAAGCCTTTATTGCACACCAGAGATATGTACCGCTTTGCTGCATGCCCACTGAACGGTGTCTTTCTAGTTGATGCCTTGACAATAGTAACTTATCAAATAAGCCAATACAAAAAAGCCAACAAAAGTCAACAAAAAAGCCAACCAAAGCCATCAAAAAGCCAACAAAAGCCAACAAAAAACCAACAAAAAGCCAACATAAAAGCCGACAAAAAAGCCAGGTAGCATGCGGGTAGTTGAGTGAGTTGTTATATTGACCGATAGGTAGCATGCTGGTAGTTGAGTGCGTTGTCATATTGTCCGCTAGATAGAATGCTGGTTGTTTAGTTAGTGTTGATATGGAGCGCTGGGTACGATGCTAGTCGTTCAGGTAGTTCTCATAGTCACCGCTAGATAGTGGCAACATACTTTGCGTGTCGCATTTGACTATCTGATAAAGTTTTACAGCGTGGAAACGTGCTAGTATAAGCTGTGGATATAAATTTAATATACAATTAGCCATTAAGTATTTAGAGCTAGCATATATAGCCTTGTGTATGGAATAGAAGGGGTCCTTAGCAAGAAAGGGTGCCTAACACATGAGCGTACAGTCTTTTGATATGCAGTAAGTACCTGATAACCTTGAGTAGGGTATAAGAATATTTTCACATGTGTTTACATTGTGAATGACCGTTGAAACAACCAGTCTTAGGCTTGTTATATGCAGTAAGCAGCTGTTACCCTCAACTAGGGGCATATTAGAGGACCCTTAGCAAGAATATCACCAATTGACTATTACTTCTCATGGTGTTCACATAGTGAAAGACTGTCAAAACAACCATTGTACACCCTTGTACTACACAGTAAGTAGCTGTTGGTCTTGACTTTGGTATATTAGAGAACCCTTAGTAAGAATACAATCAGTTTACTACTATTTGTTACAGTGTTCACATCGTGAAAGACCGTCTCACTGTCCAGTCTACAGCCTTGTCAGACGCTGTAAAGAGCTGTTGGTCTAGTCTAGGGTATATTAGAGGACCCTTAACAACAATATCACCAGTTGACTACTACCTCTCACGGTGTTCACATTGTGAAAGACCGTCTCACCGACCAACCTCTAGCCCTGTGATAAGCAGTAAGCAGCTGTTTGCAGAAATCAACATTCATCATTTTGTCACATGACAGTGTGAGTCACCTCCGTTGCGTAGTGGTCAGCCTGAATACCTCCCACCCCGGAGGTCCGCGGTTCGATTTCTGGCTCTGCCACGATATTTGAAAAGTAGTCTGAGGACTGGTACTGGTCTACTCTGCCTTGGGTGGTCCAAATGAGTAGAGGGGGCTTGATTCCCATCTCAGCCATCCTCGAAGTGGTTTTCCGTGGTTTCCCACTTCGTCTTCGGGCAAATGCCGGGATGGTACCTACCGTAAGGCCATGCCTGCCTCCTTCCCCTTTCCATGCCAAACCCTCCCACTGTTCCCATCGCTTCATCAGGCCCCCGTTCGCCTTGCAGGTGAGGCCACCTGGGCAAAGTGCTAGTCACACTCCCCAGTTGTATCCCCATGTTAGAGTCTCAAGCTCCAGGACACTGCCCTCAGTGGCGGTAAAGGTGGGATCCTCGCTTAGTCCGTAAAACGATAACGGAAAAAAGAACGCACAGTGTGGTCCATTAAACGGCATGCATGAGTTGACTGACCACGCATAACACAACCATAACTGGTCCTGTCAAGATCATGTTGAGTGGCTTCATGATGGAGTTCACAAATGGATAATACGTCGATATGTTTTTAGTGGTGGGTACTTCTCGTGAGTATGCGGCATGGTACCCTCAAAGGCGCTTTCCCGATAAGAATGTTTTTCGTCGCATTGAACAACGCCTGTGGGAATCCGGTAATCTTCGCCCACAAGTAGTGGACAGAGGTCGTCCAAGGACTAGTCATAGCCTACTCCACAAACGGAGGACGCAATTCTTGAAACCGTTCGCCAATCACCTCGGCGAAGTACCCGTGATATTGCAAGGCAGTTCCAGGTATCTCCAACACTGGTTGTTGACGTGTTGCACGACGAAGAACTGAATCCATATCATTACACGTTAACTCAACACCAGCGGCCAGAAGACCACATTCAACGAGTACAGTTCTGTGAATTGCATTTGCAATAAGTTAAAGATAACGAATATTTTATCAAGAATATGCTATTGAGTGACGAATGTAGCTTCACTCGGGAAGGTATTTTCAACCATCACAACAGTCATTATTGGTCTGACCACGACCCACATGTCACCCGTGAACGTGGCTTTCAGGCACGCTTTGGCATAAGCCTGTGGGTTGCAATCGTGGAAGGAGTGCTTTTAGGCCCTTACCTATTGACAGACAAGTTTATTACCCCCTCTATCTTACGTTCCAGTTGGTGTTCGGTGACAGCTATGGTTTCACAATGATGTTGCACCGCCACACTTTGGAATGACTGTGCGTAACTGATTAAATGAAGCGAGTTCAGGGAAATGGATTGGTCGTGGAGGTCCAATGTTCTGGCCGCCCTGTTCCACGGACCTTTATCCACTAGAATTTTATTTGTGGGGACACTTAGAGGAACAAGTTTGTAGTACTCCACCCATGGATGTACAAGACCTAATAGCTCGCGTGCATGCTGCATCGGTAATGGTGGATGCAGGTGTGTTGCATAGGGCCCGGCAAAGTATGCTCCAACGAGTGGCGAAGTGTTTGCAAATGCAAGGAGTTCGCTTTGAACATCTGCTGTGAAGTGAAGGCGTTGCTCGTAAGTGTACGTACCGGCTCTGTGAAGATAAGACTGGACGTCAAACGTACACTATGGAATTTTGGTGCGTAGCATAATGGGCAATCTAGTGTAGGCTACCTACATTATTGTGCTTATTTCTACCACATTGGATAGAGACGATGTTACTGTAACCACTATTATGTTCTATTGGCTTTATTTGTGCCATGGACGAAACAAGGGGTCGTTTACCTCTGTAAGAAGTTCACGTTACGTTCGAACTAAAGAGCCTACTTTTCTTAAAATTTAGTTTCATGCCAATGATTAATCAACAGTACATGAACCTATCTAGAATAATGACGAAATTAAGTTGGTTATATCGAAATGTCTAATTAGTTCGAAATATACCTGGTATAATGTAGCCTTAAAGAGCATTACAGTTGGCAGCCCTGGTGACTGAATATATTCTTAGTTACATCTCCTATGGTACAGAATTAAAAAAATTGGTTAAGTCCAATGGACGTTATATGCAGTTAGACAGTGGATCTATCAGCACGCGAAAAAGCATGTTGGCAACAATGTCATGCGTGTGCTGGTCAGAAATAGCCTAATCTGAAATATTCTGATATCTTCTTGTGCCAATTTTGGAATAAATCCATTTGTTAGTCTAGAAGTTACATGTATTTTAAAATTGGACCGATCAGCAGGCATAGAATCATGTTGGCAGGACTCACTTATATTAATTATTCCAAAATAATATAGAGTGGCAGGTGCTACGCATGTGCAAAGTATAGGTCTGTTGGCTTGCATACTTCCTGATATATTGATATTAGGTTATAAATATAGACATCATTTATTAACAGTTGGCAGCCCTGATTGCTCTTAAGAAAACTTATAATCATATCTGTTATGTTACACATAGCACATACGAAATTTGGTTGAAATCCAACTGATAGTATAGAAGTTACATGTATTTAAAAATTGGCCCTATCAGCAGGCTTAGAATCATGTTGGTAGAACTGAAGTATATAAGTTACTCCAAAATTAATCTAAAATGTCCGGTACTATACGTGTACATAGTTTAAAGCTGTCTGCTTGCATACTTTCTGATATATTGGTATTTGGATAAAAGAATAGAGAGAGAGAGCAATTATTAACAGTTTGCAGCTCTGGTGGCTCTTATGAATACGCTCAATCATATCTGCCTATGTACACATATTACATACAAAATTTGGTTGCAATACAATTGATAGTGCAAAAGTTATAGGCATTTAAAAATTGGACCTATCAGAAGGCTTAAAATTATTTTAGCAACACTGTCATGTATGGCCTCCTGGAAATTAAACTAAAATAGTGTTATCTACATGTGTGCCAATTTTGGTATACCTCCCATGAATACCTTCCATGATATCCAACTTGGAGCTCAAATTTCTAGTGCGTTTTTTCAACAGTTGTTAACTCTGACATCATTTTCAAATATGGACGTGAGATATTCCGGTATACATCTTTACCCATACTAAATTTGGTTTCGATTTCTGCAGCCGTTTAGGAGTTGATAGGGGGGGAACACACTCACAAGAGAAGGACAGACAGACACACATTTTCCCGGATAGATCTCATTAGTCTACTTTTTCCTCATTTTTGCAAAATGTGAAAAGTAGGCTAAAAATGGCGCGAACGCGACTCGAACATCAGCGCGTCCGCACAACCGGCATTTATGGCATTACTTCGCCTCACGGAGCTAATGAGACAGCTCCGGCAAAGTGCCGAGTTCCTGCGACCAATTTTTGGCCACGCTGCATGCAGTTACAGCGTTGCCAGAGCCTCGTTTCTTAACACGCATTTCTGTTAAACCTATTGGCAGGACTAGGTTTTGCAAGATAAACTTTTGTCGTGAATTTCGACGAGGAACCGCTTGCCGAACTCCAAGTGCGCCATTTTACGTTCACCCTGTATGTGTAGAGAGTGTGGAAAGACTTTTCTTCGAGACTATCATAGGAAGCGACATGAAGTATCGTGTGGTGAATTACATGAGTGCAAGACCTGTGGTAGTACATTTAACAATGTGTACAACGGACGTCGGTATGAAGAATGTTGTAATGTTGTGTCGGCAGCTAGAAGACAAAAAGCGGAGCCTACAAAACATTACCTACTTTCAATGGTCCCAGACAAAAATGGACTTATTGAATATGAGACATCTTTAGAAGGTTGACTAAAATCCTATTTCATACGTTATGATACGTGTAAGGATTTAAATTCATACCTTAAAGAGTCTAAACAGCAAATAATACAAGCTATGCAGAAAGAACTAGCAATGCACAAGTCGATCAAAGGTAATCTTGTGGCTGAATGTAGATTCATTCATACATCTACCAATGAAATTACAGATCGTGCTTTTAAAACACGAAATCAGGCCCTATTTTTGGAAACAGACTTAAGTAGTTTCTTGGAAACACAATTTACAAAGTTAACTACTGAAATGGAAGAATCTGAGCTAAAAGGCAGTAATTGGGCTTTGTTAACAGTGGAAGGAGTACGACTGAAAATAAATAAGTACAATCCCTTGCGTGGTAACACATATATTCCATTACCAGCAGCTATAAAAGCAAGAAAAGCCTGCATTAATCCTGAAAACTTGAAAGATGAAAAGTGTTTTATGTATGCCATTTTAGCAAAACTGGTTAAAAAGGATGCTCAACGCATTAGTAAATACAAGGACCTGGAAAACAAGTATGATTTTTTAGTAATATCGTTTCCTACATCGCTAGCTGACATTCCCCAATTTGAAAAAGCCAACGATATACCCATCAATGTATTTGGACTGGAACAAGACAACAAATTGTTCCCTCTAAAGGTTGTAGATCAAGAGCTACAAGACCATCGTGACCGCCTTCTGCTAAGTTCTTCATCTGGCCAGAACCACTAAGTCTTTATCAAAGATTTTGATAAACTAGTAGGACATCCCCGCCAACCTGGGCCCAATGTTTGGGAAGCTGGGCTCTGTCTGTCACAAGCCAGGACAAAGTGGTGAGTGATAGAGGAGTAACACCTCCTTAAAAAACCTCGGTCCAGCTGACCCGGCTGGTAGTACCTTGCAAGGGTCCCTTGCCAGGGTTACGGTGAAGTCCTCAACGGCATAGACAGTGGAGTAGATGGACTACGAAACAGTGTAGATGGCGGAAGAGGCAGCCCAGTACTCGGGATAATGAGGAAAAGTATATGTCCATATAATAGGCATATATCAGACACCGAACTTCTCCCGGGATAAGGAGACCACCTTCTATCAAGTGCCAACGGTCTTTTAGGAGGGCGGATGAGCGGTTAGAAGAAGGGCACTCTCTTGCCCTTGGGGTGGGAAACTGCTCCTCAAGGCGGAAGAGCCGACAGATGGCCAACGGCATAGAATGGAGAAGGCAACGGGAAACCACTCCATTAATGATCTGACTGGATATCCCAAGAATCAGCAGCTCATGATGGAAAGCTCTTTGGTTAAATTCTCCGGAGGTAAAATAGCTCCCCATTCGGATCTCCGGGCGGGGGCAACTAAAGGAAATAATGGTATTATTAACAAACGCAAGAAACAGAAATGCGTAAGGAAAATAGGAACATGGGATGTTAACACATTATTAAAGGTGGGGAAGCTGGAAAGCCTGAAAATAGAAATGAAGAGATTAAAGATAGATATTCTCGGTATTTCTGAAATGAGATGGCCTGGCACGGGTGACTTTTGGTCAGATGACTACAGAATAATCTACTCAGGGCCGGAAGACGGACCGCTCGGAAGAAATG
This sequence comes from Meconema thalassinum, assembly GCA_946902985.2. Taxonomy (NCBI): domain Eukaryota; kingdom Metazoa; phylum Arthropoda; class Insecta; order Orthoptera; family Tettigoniidae; genus Meconema; species Meconema thalassinum. The sequence goes on along the minus strand of OX336390.1, from coordinate 262,755,801 downwards.
GGGTAGGAGTGATTATAGAAAAATCCATGGGACTCAGAGTAGCGGGATATGTGCAGCATAGTGATAGGATAATTCTAGTCAAGATAAATACGGAGCCAAACAATACTGTTATAATTCAAACATATATGCCAACTACAAATGAAGATGACGAGGAAATTGAAAGAATGTATGAAGATCTAAATCACCTGATAGAAGGAACAAGAGCAGAAGACAATGGAATCATTATGGGGGACATGAATGCAACGGTAGGTGAAGGAACAGAGGGAACAACTGTTGGGCAGTTTGGTCTGGGAGTCTGAAATTTGAGAGGTGAACGATTGATAGAATTCTGCACTAGGCATAAATTAGTCATAACAAATACACTCTTCAACCATCCCAAGAGAAGGCGATCCACTTGGAAAGCTCCTGGAGACACGAGAAGAGCGCAATTGGATTACATAATGGTAAACGAAAGGTTTAAGAACCAGGTAAAAAATTTCAGAAGTTATCCAGGTGCAGATATCGTAAGCGATCATAATCTAGTCATGATGCAAGCGGAACTCAAATATAAGAACATCGTTACGAGAAAAACTGAGTATCTACAGGTGACAAAACTTAAGATGCCAAATATTAGAGATGAGTTTCAAAGAAGAACAGATGAAATGATTGAAGGAAATACTGACATATTCGAGAAACCAATAGATAGTCAGTGGGGAATTCTGAAGGAGGAAATACTAGGAACTGCAGAGGAACTGCTAAAAATAAAAATAAAAACAGCAGGAAAGCATGGATAAGTGAGGAAGTTGTAGAAATGATAACTGAAGGAAGAAGATTCAAAAACGCCGCAAGTGACGAAGGAAAACAACAATATAGAAGGCTGAGAAATGAAATCGTTAGGAAAAGCAAGCGAGGCAAAGAAAAATACTTATGTGATATATGTGATGAAATAGACACCGATTTTAAAGCAAATAACTTAGAAAAAGCATATGGAAATGAGAAGCAATTTTTTGGTGAGAAGAAACAGAAGACATGTGGTATTAAAGATGAGAATGGACAATACCTTTAAGGAGAGGGAAAGGGTGGGAAGAGATGGAAACAATATCTAGAGAGCCTCCATGGAGATGAAGTTATGATTATAATAATAATAATAATAATAATAATATCGTATGGCCTCGGGTGCCTGGTGCAAGCTTTGTTAATTGACACCCAGAGGGTGGCTTGCATGTCGAATTTCGTCGTTCCTTTGAACGCTATGAAAGTGAAGGAGGTTAGATATCTAAACTCCTTGACACTACAGCGCTTTCAAGCAGAGAATGGAGGAACTTTGTGTTGGCGGAAAATCCCGAGATTAATTTTGCCATTGAACACGGCCTACTGAATTCAAATGAGTTCTTTAACATGCCAACAAAGTATGACATGAGTATCGTGATTTTTGTCGCCTTCAAAAATCACTTACCATGGCCAGGGGCGAACCTGCAATCTTGGGGTTGGTAGTCCGACACTATAACCACTCACCCACCGTGGCAAGCTGTTATGATTATGGAAGTAATAGAAGAAGAAGACCAGACAGATGCAGAGAATAGAGGTGACCAAATACAAAAATCGGAATTTAAAAGAGCACTGAAAGATTTAAAAGACAAAAAAGCACCAGGTGTAGATAAAATCCCTGCAGAACTATTAAATAACTGCGGAGAGAAAGCTGAAGATGCAATGTACGGAATGATATGCAAAATGTATGAAACTGGAATAGTACCAACTGACTTTACTAAGTGCATAATAATTCCAATTCCAAAGAAGGCCAGAGCACAAAATGCGATCAATTTAGGACATTAAGCCTGCATGTAAAATTCTTACACGTATTATACTTAGGAGAATAGAGAACAACCTTGATAACTACATTACAGACGACCAATTTGGATTCAGAAGGGGCATTGGAACATGAGAAGCAATATTAACTCTAAGACAAATAATTGAAAAGAGAAATTGAAAGGGAATACCAACATATCTAGCATTCGTGGATCTGTAGAAAGCTTTTGACAATGTGAATTGGAATATACTGTTCAAGTTACTAAAGAAAGTGGGAATCTCTTATAGAGATAGAAGAATAATACATAGTATATATAAGAATGAAAGGGGAATAATAAGATCTGGCAATAACCAGGAAGAGGTTGAAATAAGATAAGGAGTACGAAAAGGATGCTCGCTATCTCCTTACTTATTTAATTTGTATGTCCAAGATTCCATACATAAGATACGAGAAGAGATTCAAGTTGGAGTAAATATACATGGGGAAAAGATTGATATGCTCCGATTCGCAGATGACATTGCTTTAACAACAGATAATGAAGATGATCTTCAACAGATACTACATGTAATGAATAACATCCTTAAAAAACATTTAACATGAAGATGAATAAAAATAAAACAAAAATACTCGTATGCAGTCGGAACCAGGAAGATCATAGAAGAGCTCCAGCAATTTACGTCGAGAATGATAGAATACAACATGTGAAGGAATATAAGTATCTGGGAAGCTTGATAACGTATGATGGAACCAGCAAAAGATAAATTTGGAGTAGAATTATTCAGGCAAAGAACGCCTTTTATAGAAAGAAGAATCTCTTCACATCCAGAAGTATAGACCTAAAAATAAGAAAAAGACTGTTGAAGACATATGTGTGGAGTGTGGCTTTGTATGGTAGTGAGACCTGGACAATAGGGAAGTCAGAAGAGAGGAAGTTGATGGCATTTGAGGCTTGGTGCTGGAGAAGAATGCTTAAGATCAGTTGGATACAACATATGACAAATGAAGAGGTATTCAGAAGAGCAGGAGAAAGTAGAAGCTATATGAAGAGCCTGAAAACAAGAAGAGCAAATATGTTGGGACATATTCTCAGACATAATAGCCTGCCAGCAAGAGTCATCGAAGGGATGTTAGAAGGGAAAAACACTAGAGGAAGACCACCACTTGCATACATCACACAGTTAATGACGGACACGAACACAAAATCATATCGTGAATTGAAGAGGATGGCGGAGAATAGAGAAGATTGGCGAGTTGTTGCAAACCAGCCCCAGGGCTGTTAACTTAAGAGAGAGAGAGTAGGACATCAGATTACCCACCATGAACATCAAACATATACGTGTAAACGATGTTTAACTCACTTTGATATTCGATATGGACAACAAGGAATGGAAAAATTGAAAGAACCTAGAGCTTTGTGTGTCGAGCATGACATTGCTAGGGTTGAAACGCCTATTAAAAACTCAATTGTGATATTCTTAAACGTGGAAAAAATGCTGAGAATACCATACGTTATCTATGCAGATTTCGAAAGTATGCTGTTACCATATCAAACATGTCTACCTAATCCTAAAGCAAGTTATACAGTGCCATACCAGAGTCATGTTTCTATGAGCTTTGGTATATACGTTAAACCTCGACTGCTGTGGAACACATAAAGACAAACCTTCCTAGCCAACCTGTTATTTATCGTGGTCCTGACGCTGCAGAAAAGTTTATGGACTGTTTGATCTCAATAGCTAATGAAATTGATCGTCTTTACAGTTTAAATATTCCAAAGGCTTTAACTGAGGATCAAGAAACAGAGTTCCAATCTTCTGAAACCTGTTATTTGTGTCAAAAACCATTTACCCAAGAGGACTGGAAAGTTTGAGACCATTGCCATATTACAGGGGAATACCGTGGAAGTTCTCACAATAACTGTAATTTGAGGTGTAAAACACATAACCTCGTTCCTGTATTTCTACATAATATGAGTGGCTATGACGCAAATTTCATTGTAAAGCAATTGGGATGTACTACTGAGAGAGTGGATGTTATCGCTAACTCCAAATAAAAGTACATTTCCTTCACCAAATATGTAGGAAATGTTAAGCTTCGATTTGTGGACATGTTTCGGTTAATGCCAAGTAGTTTGGAAAACTTAGTTTCCAACTTAACATCATACACTGAAACAGACAAGTACTTTGGGAAAGAAGATGCAACGCTCATGACTCGTAAACGGGTATTTTGTTATGATTACATTGATTCATGGGAAAAGTTAAGTGAGACGTGTTTACCTCCAAAAGAGGCATTCTTTAACAAATTAAGTCAAGAAGATATTAGTAAGGAAGACGATGAACATGCCAAAAATGTGTGGAATCAGTTCAACATTAAAACTCTAGGGGAATATAGTGACCTCTACCTAACTTCATATGTACTCCTTCTTGCAGACAGCTTTGAAACGTTTCGAAACAAAATACTAATAACACATCGAGTGGATGCTGCACACTTTTTTACTTCTCCTGGTTTTTGTTTTGAGGCAATGATCGTTTACACAGGAATAGAACTGGAATTGATACAGGATTACGATCAGATTCTTCTAATCGAGTCTGGAATACGTGGAGGCATATGCCAGGTGTCTCATCGGTGTGCTGAAGCTAACAATAATTAAATGGAAACCGATGATTCTGAGAAACCATCGCAGTTTATTACCTATGATTATGCCAACAACCAATACGGGTGGGCTATGAACCACTATCTTCTTTATGGTGGATTTCAGCGGGTTTCCCCAGATACTATTGATCTAGAAAAACCAAAGGAAGACGATCCTGTAGGATACATTTTAGACGTAGATGTTGATTATCCATATGACCTTCATGATCTACACAACGATTTACCTTTCCTACCAGAGTGTACACATATAAGAATTCGTCTCTGAAAAAACTAATTCCTCATCTTGGAAATCGAAGGCGGTATGTTGTTTATTACATAACACTTAAACAGGCCTTTGTTAATGGACTAAAATCGATTAAAAAATCATCGTGTGTTAAAGTTTAAACAAAGACCTTGTCTACAGGCATACGTTGATTTTAATAACAACCTTCGAAAACAAGCCAAAAATTATTTTGAGAAAAATCTGTACAAATTATTCAACAATGCTATTTTTGGAAAAACAATGGAAAATGTTCGTAAATGAATAGACATACGTCTTGTGACTGACATCAAAAAGGTGGAAAAGCTAATAGCAAAGCCGACATTTATTGACAGAACAATTTATGGTCCTAACCTAGCTGCTTTCCACATGGCTAAACGTAACATTGTATTCAATAAGCCTATATATATTGGAATGTGTATACTGGATATTTCAAAAACTGTAATGTATTCCCACCACTACGATGTCCTGCTACTCTATTATGGAATGAACAATCTTAAACTCATGTATATGGATACTGACTCGTTCATTTATTTGGTTAACACCCAAGATGTATATCAAGACAAGTTGGATTTCCTAGAACACCTGGACACATCTGATTATCCTACTAATCATATGTGTTACTCTACATCAAACAAGAAAATGTTAGGAAAATTTAAAGACGAGGCTTGTGGACAAATTATTAAAGCATTTGTTTGACTTAGAGCTAAAATGTATGCTTTAGACATAAATGGTAAAGAAATCAAAAAGATTAAATGTATTTGCAGAGGCGTCAAAAATTGTATAAGCTTTCAAGATTATAAGGATTGTGTTATTAAAAACGAGGTAAAAAGAATACCAATGAACATTATCACTTCTAAGCAACATGGCATATCTTCTATAAGACTAAACAAAATTTCTTTGTGTCCTAGTGATGATAAAAGATTGATTGATTCGAATGGTATAGGTACACAGGCCTATGGTCATTACTCAATTATTGACCATGTTTAAAGAGTTACTTTATGGATATGAAAATGCTTTACCTGCATGCAGCAAATACAGAAAACAAAAACAATTTAGGAAATAAAAGCAATAATACTACAAAATAGAAAACATCACCAATCAAGCAACAAAAGAAAAAATGGTATTCATACTTAACAATAAAAAATAGAAAACAAATAAAACCAACTGTGCAATTTATAACAACAACAAAAATGTATTATGTGTAAATATTGTAAATGTATTTAAAATAAATAAAAACTATTGTATGAACACTGCTTGTACATTTTAATTACTACCCACCTCCCACTCCTAATCCAAACTGTTATCCTCTAGTAATGTTAAGAAATTGTCCTTAGGTAGCTAAAACTAGGTATCCAAAAGTAAAGTATAACACATATATTACCTATATGCTTTGGGATAAGGTATACAGCCTTGTTATATGTAATGAAAAATCGTGTTTCGCAAATATGAACTTTCGACATTGACTAAATGAAAAACATGAAAACAACAAAATTGAAAAATCCATGTTTCCATACTGACAAAATTCAAAAACTTAAAAGTGAAATTTTAAAAACTGTCAGTGGGAAATTGGCAAATTGCAATGTGTGAAATATGAAAATGAATAAAAAGTATTGTATGAACACTGTTTGTAGATTTTAATTACTACCCACTTCTCCCCACTCCTAATGCAAAATGAACTTTGTACATGGACTAAATCAAAAACATGTAAACAACAAAATTCAAAAATCCATGTTTCCATATTGACAAAAATCAAAAAAAAATTTTAACTGACATTTTTAAAAACTGGTAATGGGAAAATGGTAAATTGACAAATGTGTAAACAGCAAAAATGGAAAATCAATGTTTCCATATCATGAAATTCGAAAACTTAAAACAGACATTTAAAAACTGGAAATGGGAAATTGGGAAATTGACAAATGTGTACAGCAAAAAAGGAAAATCCATGTTTCCATATCATGAAATTCGAAAACTGAAAACAGACATTTAAAAACAGAAAATTGAAAATTGGGAAATTGAAAAATGTGTAAACAACAACATGAAAAAAATTAAGCCTGTTGGGGTAGTGAACATGTTGTACAGTAGCCTATAAGACTATCATAAGGATAGTTGCATGTGTCCTTATGTACTTTGTGTATGTGCATTAGCCTTTGAATTATCTTAAGTTAGGTTTGGTAAAGTAAAGTTAGGTTAGGTGAGGTTAGCTATGTGACCCTGTAGTTAACTCTTTTCGGAAAATCTAAAATGTAAAATCTAAAACAAAAACTTAAATTTAAAATGTAAAATCTAAAAAAACTAAAATCTAAAAGAAGAAAATACATAGCAAAATCTAAAATGTAAAATAAAAAACTAAAATGTAAAATAAAAATCTATATCTTAAAATCTAAAAATAAAAAAATCTAAAATGTAAAATGTAAAAATAATTATCTTACATGCATTAATTTAAATCTTTAAACGAGGTTTCTATAGGTTAGGTTAGGTTAGGTTAAGTAAAGTTGGGTTATGTTAAGTTGATTTAGTTTTGGTTAGGTTAGGTGAAGTTAGGTTAGGTTAGGGGAAGTTAGGTTAGGTTAGGTTATATATAAGTTTAGTATTTGTGCTCACACATTTGCTCACACTTTTTTTGATCTTACTTTCTTTTCTCACTTTATGCTCGCAATATTTTTTTTTGCTCTCATTTTTTGCTATCACTTTTTGCTCTATATTTGCTGACACTTTCAAGTTAGGTTAGTTAGGTGAAGTTAGGTTAGGTAAAGTTAGGTTAGGTAAAGTTAGGTTAGGTTAGGTTAGGTTAAGTTAGGTTAGGTTATGTTAGGTGAAGTTAGGTGAGGAAATGCTTGGTTAGGTGAACTGAGGTTATGTTATTTTAGGTTAGGTGAGGTTAGGTTAGATTAGGTGAAGTCAGGTAAGGAAATGCTTGGTTAGGTGAACTGAGGTTATGTTAGGTTAGGTTAGGTGAGGTTAGGTGAAGTTGGGTTAGGAAGAATGGCTGAGGTATGAATTAAACCCGCCTTTTGACACTTTTGCCTCACAAGATTGAGTGTACCCCATTCCAGCTCTCAGCCCAGAATTAAAATTCTTGGCAGAGCCAGGAATCGAACCCGGGCCTTGCAGTACCAGTCAACAATGCTAGCCGCTAAACCACGAGGTTGACAATATAAAGCTGGTCTGGTTTGTACATGATGAATCAATAAATACCTATTAATAATAATAATAATAATTTATAATAATAATAGTCCATTTAGCAACTACACGGCCAACCTTTCCCTGTGACGTCATCCACAGTCTCAGGGTGTGGCGGCCATCTTGCCCATTAGCCCTTGTGCCAGCTATGACTGCCCCCTCCATAAGAATAACATAAGACTGGTTGCGCGCGGCGGCCATCTTGCCCATTAGCCCCTGCGCCAGAACCGGCCTTTATAACCTACTAACATCTAAGGAAACCAATCCCTTAGTTAGGATGATACCACGTCCACATTTACAGTTACATTTAATATCTATATAAATCCTGATATGAATGGAAATATTACGACGAGACGCGTGGTAATCAAAGAATTAAAGCTAAGCTAATGATAGCAGACCACAGACTATCAAAAAACAGTACAGAAATATACACTCTTACAACTAACAGGGGTATAATTCAGGTAGTGCACTCAGAATAAAGTCAATCAACACACAGACACACTCCTTCTTACGCAGATTAGGAAAGCTCTTGGCCCCCAATCGTCATCTCAAGAATGTGAGTTATGTTGGCAATAACATAATCAGCATTACGGCTTACATTGCATAGAATCACGCAGACCATGATGTTCGAACTACTGGTTCCAGCGATTCTAGTCGTCAATTACAAATAGTGTTAGCTTAGTTAAAGTTTCACTTCCATAAGGACATGACGTAGTACATGGTGGCGGAGTAAAACAATAAAGCAATGGATCCAAAACTAAGATGTTCAGATTATAAGTTATTTATCACGTCGTTTTAGTTGATTGAGAAATATGATTTATATTCAGGTTTATGTAGAAGGTTTAAGTTCCCTAAGATGGTTTAGTTTAGACACCAGTCGTAGGCTACATAAATCTCCTCAGACATTTACTCGAAGATATGACTCTATTCGTCAGCATAACACTCTGAGCTAAGAATGGCTCGAGTACAATAACACATGTGTGTGGCGCGGCTTACACAGTTTGCACGCACAACGATCATCGGTCGTTCTGGCTCGCAGGCCCAATATCGCCGGAATACAATACCCAACAAGGGGATATTCATTCCATCTACCCTCACAAAAATCTGAGTTCTAAGACACAATAAATACACAAGTTAACTAGCCTTGAACAATTACTGGGTCAATTTACAGTAAAGAATAAACCGTACTTACAACTTGCTAAATGAACCAAGTCATTAGCGTTAAATAAGATGCTCCAATTCATGGGTTATCCTCGCATGACATTGCGGTACAATACAGGTGTACACAGCGATCAGCTGTTGTCCCCAAATCTTACATAATACTCCTATAACATGACCTCCGCATTCCACAAATGATCTGTGGCGTCAAAAGTCGAAAATATAATCAATAAACTGAGTCTCGCATTGAATGCCGGGAGAAAATAACCAGTTCGCTGGCCTGCCCTCTGCTAGGCGCAACAAACCACTTCCCACCCATTCATTGTGGCGTGGCTCATTCACACTACATTTATCAAAACTGTGCACTTTCAATCTCACGGAAAACTCTTTCTGCAGTCCTACAGTGTTCCGTAGATCTGTTAAACATTGTTCTTTATTCCTGAAGAGTGTCTTCCACAAAAACATGCCCTATCTAATGATATAACTTTGTAACAATTGCAAATACACTAAAAACGAAGACTATACACACGCAGTCCAACTGCTTTGAAATGGGAGATGTTTCAGTGGCTCCCTACTCGTTTCAAACTTCATGTTACGTGCCCATAGCTTAGCATTAATCAAAAATTATAAACAACACCTAATCCATCTGTGTTGGTTGAAATGATACGATCTTACACTCCTGGTTTCATGTGCAGGTCAAGTTTGTGTCACTAGACATGTGTCCGTTCCCCCTCAGAAATATTGTGGTAAAATGTAGCCACAAAATGCTAAATAAACCATACAAAAATTTGGTAGTAGCTGTCGACTATCCAACCGATACGAAAATATTAAATCAAAGTAAATTGAGGGGTCCTAAAACAGGGTGTTCCCTACAGTTTGAAGATCTCATCTTCATGGTAAAGATGTCAGTTATCTGACACGAAAAGTTAAGCTCTCATATGGCTGAGGTTTTAAACACAGAAAATCACGAACTGTACATGTGCATCCCCGTATGAAATACAGTATAGGGTGACTAACTAAGGATTGTCCCAGTACCAGAAAGAAATATATAATCTTACAATAGCCCTGCCTGTGTGGTCGCTATCAGTTTCGGCTCAAATAGTTACTCAAATTTACATCTACCTGGACAAACCCAGTACAAAATTGAGGATACAGGACTCACGGTAACATAACTTCGTTGTTCACCTCCCTATTTCCAGGATGAGAGGGGTATTTCGTCTCCTTTCCTGTGGAGGGATTATTAGGCTCCAAAAGCAAGGTCCTAGACTTTGGCCTGTCGTCCTCGTCCTCCTAGTTACATGGCTAATCCCTCCTTCCCGGGTTCCAAAGAAATTGTAAGTCGTTGAGTGTTCACTTACATGAACTCCGCATATCCGCGGTGCAAATACCTTTACCTTAATTATGATTTACCATTTTCAAAGGCACAATAAAGTGGCAAATAAAGCAGAATTACATATTATAAGTTCCTGAGATATGCAGTAGCAAAATTGTATGTAAAATATATTCAGGAAGAAAGTAAGCTGTCCTCGGCGAAGTCAAAATAGCGTTATAATAATGAGGAAGCTTCAGAGTGTGTTCTACACATGCGGGCATAAAGAGTAAGCATGCTCTCAGAGAAATATTGAAGACGAGTGGATTCGGGATCAATACACTCATACAATTATTATTATTATTATTATTATTATTATTATTATTATTATTATGTTGGAAGCACTTTAATTAAATAAATAAATAAACAAATAGTATTATTATTTTTATTAGATTGATTGTATTAAAGTAGTTGGGATTTCCATCCTACTTAGGCTACAATCGATATTGTGACTTTTCAGTCGGTCAACACGATATAATCCTAATTACTGGTAAATGCGAAAAAATCAATCTGAATAAAATTACATGTGATTAAAAAATAAAATAATATTCGCCACGGATTGCAGAAAAGGGAGAAAACAATAGGAAAACATTCAAGCAAGCATCATCAGATCACAAAGTTTAAATCTACAAGCCAAATTGCAATATCAATGTAAGTAGGATGTAAATTTGAAATACTTTGCTCGTAGATATGAACATTAGGATTTGATGATGCTCGCTTATGAGCGAAACATGTCATTCTATAGTTTCTCCTATTCTGTAATCCTAAATATTTTCTTTTTCACATGCACCGAGGAAAGTAACAAGCCTAGAGACAGGAATTCAACTGGGTAGAAGGATCGACACCCTGGCATACGCGGATGATGTAGTCTTGCTAGCACGGAATGAGCAAGATCTGGTTAAAATGGCAAGAGTTTTCATGGAAGAAGCAATTAGTATAGGCTAAAAGATGAACATGGAAAAGACCAAATTCCTTGTAGTGTGCAAAGAGAACAATAACAGACCCTGTGGATGGAGAAATCTTTGAAAGGGTAAAAGCATTTAAATATCTTGGGGCAGTACTCAGTGAAAGGAATGAGATAGACCAGGAAATAATTGCTAGAATTCAAGCAGGAACCGTTCAAGGTTTGCAGTTGGAAGTCTGCTCAAGTCCCGGCTTCTATCGAGACCCACGAAGATAAGGATCTACAGCACTTAATATAACCAGTGGTCCTATACGGAGCAGAGACCTGGACTCTGACTCAAAAGACAGAAAGAAAACTCCTGACATTTGAGAATCCTGTGCTGAGACTGATTTTTTGGGCCAGCGAAGGATGAAGGAGAGTGGAGGAAAAGGAAAAACCTAGAACTTCAGGAATTGTACAAATCGCTGGACATTGTGGCAGTGATTAAAGAGAGGAGGATGAAGTGGTATGGGCACGTAATGCGCCGAGAAGGCCAGATAACCAGGCAGGTGGTGGAAGAAGACATCAAAGGCAAAAGACCAAAGGGAAGCCAAGGCTGAGATGGACAGATGGGGTCAGAGGGGACATGAGCAGGATGGGACTAACCGGAGAAGAATACATGGACCGAAGAAGGTGGAGGAGGCTGATTGGCGAGGCCAAAGATGGACTACGGTTTGTGTGGCCAACCTAGTAAGTAAGTAAGTAAGTAAGTAAGTACGGTACATGTAATATTTTCAGGTTCTTTTTGCATGTCCCAGTAATTGGTATTATATGGTGTTGACCGACTGAAAAGTTGCAATGTCAAGATTGTCAATAAGGCAACACTGTCCACTCCATCCTACTTAGCTAGTCAACAATTTACAGGTGTTTTGAGGTTAATATTGATATTGAATAACGTTTAACAAGAAATAATACATTTTCTACAAGGGATAGCCATAAATAATGACAATAATGCACATAGATCCACCAAGAAATGCCTTATTATATATCAGGGCCATCCAGTCATTGCGCTGCGAGAGCGCGGCCGCGCTCGGGGAGCACTGGGCAGTCAGACTGGAGCTCCTTCCCCTACCGCCATTACACAGTGGCAGCGAGGAGACGGACGACGTTCGGACCACGCTGACTAGATACGTACTGTACGTACAGTCGTGCGGTCGACGGCTCTTGTGGGACTGTTGACATATTAATAGGACTGTTTTGCCAGAACAAATATACCGCATATACAAATCGAATGGTACTCCGATGTACGGAATGTGCAGGAAACGAAGACAAGTGTTAAGTAAAGAATATTGTGATTTATTCCAAACTGAAATGTGAACATATTAGAGAGGAAAATTCTATAACAACTTACACGCTGTCAACAAAGCGCATTGGACTAGACCATCGACTGATGGATCGGTTGCACACTTCAGTGTGCTCAGGCAGCCAAGCTCCTCCCAAAACTTCTGAAACTACCTTCCAACAAAGCGCTCGGAGCACTGGCTTAGAGCGTGGCTGGGGAACTAGCGCTCGGGTAGCGCTGTCTGAATGGCCCTGTTATAGATTTATGACGGAGGGACTGATGAAATAAAAGGAACTTGTGAGGTAGCTCGTTTTGTATCCCAACATCAGCCATCCCGTGGTTTTACAGTTCCTATTTCCTTTGTAATAGACCACGGCTGACCTAGTCGAACTGGACCGACTATGAAGACCTACGCTGTTGTGAAATGTCCCTGCTTCAGATCCGGCAGACTTAAAGTCTCGTTCATCGTACTGATAGAGACTAAAAGGTTTGAAATTATTTTCACTTGATTGTTGATGTGGGTAATAGCAGGAAATATGAAGCCACCCTGGGCGTATTTCATGTACATGAAGTCTGTTAAACTACTGATACAGTGGATCATTATGAGCAATATATGTCCATATGTTTTTAGTCTACCTTTTATTTTCAACTTGTTTCAAAAATGCAGTGTTTTAAGTTATAAGGAGACTTTTATACTCGTACGTGTTGTGTGTATTTGGCTTCTGTTGTATCGAGTGCCCGGACCGAAACAACATATCAAAGTGCCTCAGAGCTGATAAACGGAACAAGTGAAGCATTAATCAAGCATCTGAAAACCGCACTGAACATAAACACAAATGTAGAGGGAAAGTTCTTGCCTCGAGACTGACCTACGTCAAAATGCTGTGGTCTTATGGTGTGGATAGGCGTGTTTCTACCTTGCTACAGATCATTCAAAAACATCAAACGACATTTTGAGGTTCATTTTCTTCCCCACTAGTAAAGATAGGTGCAAAATATTTCCTTGCTAACGTGCAAAATCCGCCAAGTGACCATGTTGTTCCCTTCTATGTTTTATATGAGTTGGCGACCTCGGGATCCCAATGAGTCCGGCACTGCTTCCACTTACGTGTGCTAGACTCCGCTCTGTCATCCTGTCGACCTCCCTTGGACAATTCTTGTTCTCTTCTAACCCCAGCGGTATTAAAATATCCGAGGCCTAGGGTGTTTTTTATTTTTCCGCCACCTTAATTGGCGTTTCTCATCTTCCCTGATCCCTCATTCTTCAAGGGGTCAGACCTCTTCTTTTCTCTTCATGATATCTCCTACCTTCTGCTCAAGGCCCTTAAGTTGGCAGGGTGTGTGTGGTCCTACCACTTATGGTGCACCCTGGATAGTGCTACACTATCAAGGGTTCTCGTATGGTGAGTTCGGGTTTTAGCGACCACGAGGGATTCCTGAGTTAGGTCCGGATTATTCCTCTTTTCCAGTGACTCTGGGACGGACCCTCTCCTTTTTGCCTTTCCTATCTTCCTTTCATGGCTATCCTTCCTTCAAAGTCCATCAATCCTCATACTTCAAGGATTGAGGAAATTTATTTTCCTCCTGTTGTTTACTTACCTGATTCTTCTTTTGTTTTCCATTTCTTCTTCTAGTATGTAAGTGTGTAGTTAGTTTTAGTGATATTATACATTACATTAATATTTTCTCTATCAACCAAACCGTTAGGGCCGATAACCTAGATGTTCATCATCATGTTTTGCCTTAAAACCGGTCAAAGCCCCAGCCACATGTGTTCAAATGTAGACAAAGTAACCCGAAGTGAATTCTATGATTGAACTGTGTATTAACACAGGCGTGGCTACTGTCAAGAAACAGAATGGGAGTGAATGACATTGGCACATGGTGGATATTTCCGGCGCAACAAAGTTATGTTTATTTAGAATGGCCTGATCATTACTCAAGGTTAACGGTCTCAATCTATATCAAGTACATCTAATATATAATAGTGAAAGTCTGTATGTATGTGGGTTTGTTCCGTATACAAATCTACACCGTTCCACCAATCTCAACCAAATTGTGCATACACATAGTTCAGGACCCAGAAGGAACGGCTGCCTACATGAATTTTCGATAGTCTTTCTCATTCTTCTGATTTCGGCCCTTTTGCACTCGAGCAAAGGCTAATAAATTCATGAAATATACTCATGAAGGAATGGCAAGGCAGATCGTTTCCATGACAACATAACTCAAGTCGACACACGGCCGACTGGATGCCAGTTGCACTCTGCACTACCGGTATAGAAAATGAGGTACTTTACAAGAAATCCCGTTAGTTACTCAACTACTCACACAGCACTGTCAACCCAGTATAGCATAACAAAGACTTGGCACTATTTGTAAATATAATTTCTGCAATATCAAAATGCAAATTATATCACAAAATAATATAATATTAATAACCCCTGGCACTCAGCCCATGAAGGGCCTAGGCCTACCAAGCGACCGCTGCCCAGCCATTTAGCCTTCAGATATTGAGGTGATACGTAATCAGCGCATCGGGCCCCCTTGGCCGTTAATCTTGGTTTTCGTGATTGGGGCGTTGCCTCACTGTCAGACAGCTACTCAATTGTCCTCACGAGGCTGAGTGCACCCCGTTCCAGCCCTCTCATCAGTTTCTAAAATCCTTGACGGAGCCGGTAATCGAACACGGGGCCTCTGGGTGAGAGGTAGGCATGCTACCCTATCACCACGTGGCCGGCCACAAAACACAATATCGTGATAATAAATGACCAAAACTAAACATACCTCTGCACCTTATTAAAATAGAATTCCATTAGGTTCTCTCGATTTATATAAAACTTAATGAACTTTCCTGCTGAGTGGTTAGAACAGAACTTATTTGGAAGCAACCTATATTTCGCCTTCCGCAATAGTATTCGTAATCGGTGATACCAATTTCTCTGCAATGACGCTGGGAAGACCGCTGCTGCGGTCTGGTTACTGAGTGGAGAGGATTACAGTTCTGAGAAATGCAATCCAAACATTTCATACAATAAATTCTTTCCACTGTGAATACAACTTAAACCAAACTTTCAGTTTTCATTGTCGAAAAAGATATTGCTGAAATTGTAATTTGATGATGATAGTCAATGTTAAAGGGCCTAACATGGAGGCTATAGGCCTCTTAATTCTTTGGGATGCAAATGAAGAATGATGATAAAATGAACACTAGAACTTAAAATAACTACTACTTACAACCAAATTACGGATTAAGAGAACTAAAGGACAAAAAGGAAGGAATAAGGGAAATAAAATGCGGGTAAATGAAATGCTCTTAACCCTCAAAAAATGAGAATGGACGGATTTGGCAAGGTGTGCCATGAAAGGCAGATAGGAAGGGAAATAGGAGAGAGACCACCCCAGAATCACTGGAAAAAGGGAAAAAACAGATCCAGCTCAGGTAATCTCCCAAACTCAACAGCCGTGAGCCCATGAGGGTGTAGCACCTCCAGTGGTGGGGCTACACACACCCTGCCACCTTTATGACCTCGTGCAGAAGTTAGGAGATATGATGAAAAGAGAAACCAAGAGATCTGACCCTTCGAACAATGAGGGTATCAGGAAAGATGAAACAAGGTCCAATTAAGGCGGGAATTTGAAAGCCTGCTTAGACCTCGGATATCCTAATACCGTCAGGGTCAGAAGAGAACAAGAGTTGACCAAGGAAGGCCGACAGAAAATATGCCAGAGAGGACCCCGGCACATTTAAGTGGAAGCAATCGCGAAGTCAGCTGGGGTCCCCTGATTGCTAACCAGCGTCCCACCAATTGTAAGCCCCTGATGGAGGGGGAGTGTCGTAATGTCGTAAGTGAACGAGAGGTGACCAAGGGTGATCAACAGGAAGGATGACAGAAGGAAGCCCGGCACAATAAAACATTATGATACCCATTTTTCAAAAGATAACTTATGGATATGCACCGGACAGTTGATTCCGTAGTTAATTGGATATCATCTTAGGTATCAGAGGCAAATAAGTCCCTGTTATATGCATTACTAGCATTGGTGAAGTACACTCCCGGCATTTGCCTGGACAGAGTGTAGAAAAATCACACTCAGGATAGGTTTGAACCTACGATGTCTGGACTTGCTACAGCTGCCCTCGCAACCGTGGTGCACGATTAAACGATCACAACCACGGTGCAGGACTCTCAAAATGACGACTACACACAACAGACGAAGGAGTGTTTGTGTCCGGAACAAAGTTATCGCCGGAAATCACGTAAGACAATCATCTCGCCTAACTCTGTCGCACGTAAACTCGATAAATGAAAGCACATCTCCTGTGGGGGACCAAGAGTAGTGTTTAATGCGACATCTACCATCGGTACTTGCAACTGGCATATATAATGCAATTGTAGATATGTTTTGTTCTCTTTGATAATAGCTTTAAACTGTCTGTTCATTTAACAAAAGATAAGATAAGTTGCAGCACCATTTTCACTGCCAGCTGGATTGCATCCCCCCCTGGTTGCTTTAAACTGCCTGCGCATTCAACACACAGACGGGTACAGGATCTTTTCACAGTAGCGCTCCTTTTGTATTTACGTCTTTCTCCAGAACTAGCACTGACGTTATTTCATTTCTTACTGCCATCTTTTGAGTTTTTGGACTTTACTACACCCATAAAATATCAAACAATAGACAAACCATTTTCTAAATGAAACATTGTCTTGACCTGAAGTAAGTTATCGTATTTCTTAAATTTATATTCATTCAATGTCATTTAAATTGGAATTGCATAATGATTTTAATTCATTTTTAATCTTAGTCACATTTATAATTATATTTGTTTTTTCCATTGCTTTAATTTTAGACACCATATCCTTTGAGCTAACCTCTTTACTTTCCACCACGTCGTGTTACTTGAAGCCGCTTTGATTAGAAAAGGCTTATGGATCTTTAAGCATACAGGCTCTTTATTAATTATACACGGATTGGTGAAGTATTGATATTCCATGTCTGCCATTTCAAGCTTTTGACCTATCTTACGAAATACTTTAGGGGCTAAAGAATAAGCCCAATGTGTTCTCAATCAATGCATCTCATTTGACATTATACTGGGATTATACGTTGCTGCATTTACTTTAACAAGGTGAGATAGATTAGTTGGTTCCTCTGTTTAGGGGCTGCGACATCGCGGTCATGCAGCCCAGTGTACTTTGGATGTGTGTGTGTAGAATCTGCCTGATAACCGGTGTTAATTGTGATGGCTGTATTATTGCGTGTTATATGTAATTCAGGTAAGGACTACAGACAGTCAGTGTTAAGTAGTTCCTACTTTTTCTACCAAATGCTACCGTCAACGACACCTAGCTGCAAACTTGGCTAATAGATACTCCCGCAACCAGACGGTGACCGTTGGAACTTAATAGCGTTAATCAAACTTTACTTTCACACGAGTGTAGTTAGTGGAAGGTTCTTTTACATCACACAATTCTATGGCGTATGACATGGACCCACCGGCTTTACTTACCCTCCGAAGGAAGGCATACTGAGGGATTTTTAACGCTCTTCAAAACTCCGATGACTTCGGCCGGGTTTGAACCCGTGACCTTGGGCATAGAAGCTCAGCATGCTACCAAATACGCCACCAAAGCCACCCAATATGAGATAATAGGCATGTAAATACAGCAATACTATTCCCTAATATGCAGCTATAGTAGACTACACACTGCCTTATGTACATCGATAAGCCATTTCTCATTAATCACACCATTTGTGCGGGGTTAAAAATCGTAAGTATGTTTGACTCCAGAATGATGACTTTATATTCCAATATTGAATAATTTAAATATTGTTTCCTTTCAAAAAGGTAGATGCAACAATTTAACAAGAAGTTCCGTGACGAACTAAAGAGCCTACTTTTCTTAAAATTTAAGATTCATGCCAATGATTAATCGATATGGATCTATCTAGAATAATGAAATTAAGTTGGTAATATCGAAATTTCTAATTAGTTCGAAATACTGTATACCTGGCATAATGTAGCCTAATAGAGCACTACAGTTGGCAGCCCTGGTGACTGAATATATTCTTAGTTCCATCTCTTAAGGTACAGAATACAAAATTTGGTTGGAGTCCAATGAATAGCATGGACGTTACATGCAGTAAAACATTGGATCTAACAGCGCGCGTAAAATCATGTTGGCAACAGTGTCATGCATGTATTGGTCAGAAATAATCTGTAATAATATGATCTATTGTTGTGCCAATTTTGAATGAAATCCATTAGTTAGTATAGAAGTTACATGCATTTTAAAATTGGACCTATCAGCAGGCTTAGAATCATGTTGGCAGCACTGACGTATATTAGTTACTCCAAAGTAATCTAGAACGCCAGGTACTATACGTGAGCAAAGTTTAGAGCTATTGGCTTGCATTCTTTCTGATATATTGATATTAGGGTAACAAAAATAGAGACAGCATTTATTAACAGTTGGCAGCCATGGTTGCTCTTAAGAATACGCATAGTCATAGCTGTTATGGTACACATAGCACATACGAAATTTGGTTGAAATTCAAATGATAGTATGGAAGTTACATGTATTTAAAGTTGGACCTCTCAGCAGGCTTAGAATCATGTTGGTAGGACTGACGTATATAAGTTACTCCAAATTAATATAGAATGTCATGTACTATACGTGTGCATAGTTTAAAGCTGTCGTCTTGCATACTTTCTCATATATATTGGTATTTGGATAAAAGAAATTAAGAGCATTTTTAACAGTTGGCAGCACTGGTGGTTCATAAGAATACGTTCAGTCATATCTGGTTATGTACACTTAAAACATACGAAATTTGGTTGAATTCCAATTGATAGTGTAGAAGGTATATGCATTTAAATATTGGACTTATCAGTAGGCTTATAAGCATTTTGGCAACACTGCCATGTATGGCCTTCTGGAAATTAAACTGCAATATTATTATCTATATGTGTGCTGATTTTGAAATAGCTCCCATTCATACCTTCCAAGATATCCAACATGGAGCTCAAATTTCAATTGCGATTTTTCAGCAGTTGGTAGCACTGACATCATTTTCAAATAAGGCCGTGAGATATTCAGGTCTAGGTCTTTACTCCTACCAAATTTTATTTCGATTGCTCCAGCCGTTTAGGAGTTGATAGGGGGGGGGGACCACACACACACAGCCAGACAGACAGACAGACAGAAGGACAGACAGACACACATTTTCCCGGATCGATCTCATAAGACTACTTTTTCCTCATTTTTGCAAAATGTGAAAAGTAGGCTAAAAATGAAAGAGAACTATGTGAACAAAACGTCTAAATTACACCCATTACTGTAATTGTGAGGCCAGGTCCTTGAGAAATGTGCCCTTTTTGTTATTGATGCATTCTCTACTACGTTATTGTACTCCACAATACCTTTCGCGTAGATTTACAGTGAGTAAATATTGCACTTGATTAACTTCAAAGCCCAGGAGAACTATGTTTTAAACTGACTTAGGGGCAAAGTGAATATACCTTGCGTAATATATTGGCATGTATCTTTCTATAACATGTAAATACACCTCTCGGGCAACGCCGGGTAAAATAGCTAGTCTTGTATAAGTTTGCGCTTGCAATTACCCTACGAAGTTAAATGGAGCAAAGGACCAATATAGTGGGTGTTTATGCATAGGGTTTATAGAGCCCTGATTTTATGAAAAACAGCAGTAATCCGAGTCCACATGTGGGCGGGAACACTCG
Organism: Meconema thalassinum; assembly: GCA_946902985.2. NCBI lineage: Eukaryota > Metazoa > Arthropoda > Insecta > Orthoptera > Tettigoniidae > Meconema > Meconema thalassinum. The sequence goes on along the minus strand of OX336390.1, from coordinate 262,735,416 downwards.
ACAACAGTAAGAGAGCTAGATGCGGCTCTGCTTTTATCACGCATCTCGGGATACTGTAAAGACCTCTCTCTAACTACTCCCTTACAACATTAAACTCCAGTGAAGTTCTTTCCAAGACAAGAGCAGTAACGACAATGAAACGTGCAACCTTGTATTACGACTTGATTACCTCTTTTGCTCAGGAGTTGGCTGCGACAATGTTTTGAAGACACCCAGCCATCTTTAATGGTTCGGTGTTAACTACAAGACTTTATAAAACCGGCCGCGGTGGCCGAGAGCGCAAACGCGCTACCTCGTGCCTCGCTGGCATCGAGGGAGCGTGGGTTTGATTCCCGCCTCGGCCGTCCTGAAAATGGTTTTCGTGGTTTCCCATTTTCACCACCAGGCAAATGCCGGGACGGTTCCTTTCAATAAGTCCACGGCCGATTTCCTCCCAATATCCCTTCCCTGACCCGTCCTGAAAAGAAAAGTTCATGGCCATTGGCTGCATTAATAAAATTATAAATCATTAGAAAATAACCATAATGGATGTGTTTAATAAAAGTAGACTATTAACTTCGTATTAATTATATTTACTAAAGACACCTTAACTGGTGTAGTATAATGTTATATTATTTACTGTATTGTTGAAAAATATAATATTATAGGTTTTTGTCGTGTGGCCTCCTGAGAGGCCGAGTGCAGGTCTTTCCAATCGACGCCCGTAGGCGACCTGCGCGTCGGGATGAGAGATGGAATGGGTGAAGATGAATGAAACTGGGCAAGGATGTGGAAGGAAGCGGCCGTGGCCTGTCAGAAGGTACCGTCCCAGTATTTGCCTGGTGTTGAAAATGGGAAACCACGGAAAACCATATCAAGGACGGCCGACGGTGGGGCTCGAACCCACGCGTCTACCGAGTCAGCAGAGAGCTTGGCCCCATGACCTAACGCTGAGCTTTAGCCAGCGTAACCACTACTGTGGGTAATATTTTAGTAATAATAATAATAATAATAATAATAATAATACTATCGTATGGCCTCGGGTGCCGGGTGCAAGCTTTGTTATTTGACACCCAGAGGGCAGCTTGCATGTCAAATTTTGTTGTTCCTTGAAGCACTCTGAAAGTCAATGAGGCTAGATATCTAAGCTCCTTAACACTATAGCGCTTTCTGGCAGAGAAATGAGGAACTTTGTGTTGGCGGAAAATCCCAAGATTAATTTTGTCATTATGAACACGGCCTACTGAATAAAAATGGGTTCTTTAACATGCCAACATCGTATGACATGCGTGTTGTGATTTTTGCCGCCTTTCAAAAATCACTTACCACGGCCAGGAGCGAACCTGCAAGCTGGGAGTTAGTATTCCGACACTATAACCACTCACCCACCGTGGCAAGGATTATAGTAATAACAGGTGTCCCTAGTGAATTTAGTTAAGACTTTATACTACTGCCAGTTTCTTCATTTAATACACAGTGTCTTACGCTTTATCAATCGAGGTATTGAACTATGGTCATGTCTGACATATGTGAATGGAATACATTATTTAAGCAACGCTCTTTACCAAGCCACACCCCAGACTGAGGTCAACACCACTCCGTTTCCTATTAACTGCTGTGCTTACATTATTGGAGCTGGCAGTGGCTACTGTGAATATCGTCTTCCTCGGTTAAAGAGGAGAAGGTGAAAACTTTCGTTTCCCAGTGGACGATATATTCTGAAAAGTAATAACTTAGGAACAATGTAGTATTGTGGGAATTTGACAGTGGAGGGTGGCGAGTGATGGTGATTGTTGCTATATGGAGTAAAACCTATAGGTTAGTTAGGTATTGTTGTATTAAGGGGCGGAACTACCAGGTCATCTGTCCCTAACCATAGGTCATCTGTCCCTAATGGTAAATATGAAAATTATTGCTAAAATTGTGTGAATATAACCAACTTACATGTACTGGGGGTCCGGGCTCGATTCCCGGCTCAACGATGAACATTCAATTCTGGTCTGAGGGCTGGTACGGGGTACACACAGCCTCGTCGGGCAAAACTGAGGAGAGGAGGTTCGATTCCCATGGTTTACCATTCTACTCTAGGAAAATGCCGGGATGGTTCCTAATTCGAGACTACGGACGTCTCATCCCCAATCCTTGTCTGCCTTACAAATTCACACACTAATAGGCTACAACCATCACATTAACACAGGTTATGAGGCAAATTTTATATACTGTACACCTAAATACACAGGGCTAAATGACCACGATGTCCAAGCCCTGAAATTAAACAAGAACAATAGAATCTATAAAGGCAAAACTGGAAATGGCTATTAGGTTTTCTATCAATACAATGCTATTGATTTTACGTCCCATTTAACTACTCTACTTTTAGAGACGCTGGGGTGTCAAAGTGAAAATTTAACCTACCAGTAAATCTACTGACACAGCTCCCTCGCATTTGCGCACCTCAAATGCCAACTTACTGCACCAGGATTCAATCCTGCAACCTTGGGAACAGCAAGCGAGAGCGTTGTCTCTGAGTGACGTAACCAATCATGTTATGTTTTCTATCTGATAATGTCAGTACTCCATATTGGTGCTACTTCTCTCCCGCATGTGCTGTTACTTCTAAATTGGGTGTAGTGAAAGCATTAATCACATTAGTCAGTAAGCGTTACCCACAATATGGCGAGACACAGCCAGTGTCCACTACCACCATTGAATCAATATTGATATATGGATTACACCAGAATCAATGGAGCAGTCATCACACAAGATGGAAACAATATGATTGGAGAATAGACCACGAGTGTGCAGGATGGGTGGCCAAATCCTAGCACAGCACATGTTCCACCACTCTCAAATGTTGGTTCAAGTCCCGCGGGTGATAACTCAATTTATATCTCTTATGTTTCACGCTAGAAATGGCCTAGAAATTATTTAAGAGAAGCTCTCCTCCTCCCATGTAGTTTTAACTTCTCATTTTAAGAAGAAATTACACTCATCATGTTAGGAAAATGTATGTTGTTAATCGTATTCATTAATAGATAACTCTTAATAATACTGCTGTATGCCAATGAACACAAATTATGAAACAACTATTCAATTGTTGATCATCTACTGTATTCAATTGTTCAATTATTGTACATGTCTGGGCTTGACAATGAAGCCTTCTTCAGCTGAAAGTTCAATCACGAATATTAATTAGGATATTGTTGTGTCAAATCTGCAAATTACTGATTGCAAAGAAAAATATTTTGCTATGACTAAGCCTTAGAAATAAATATGGAAATAAATGGATATCCTCCCAATGAATTGATTTTTTTTATTTGACAAGAATTATTTGTATAATTATGAGGAGATTATTCAAATGAAGTTCTAAAATGATAAAACCTAATGTTGCAGTCATCAAAAAACAAAACAAACAAAACATTGCCAATGTTCTATGGTCATTTTGAATGTCGTAGTGCTTCAGGTAGGAAATGAGGTTTTCAGAAGCTTAGTGGCTTTACATTTTAGAACTTCGTTTTAATAATGTACTCATAATATACAAATATATTTTGTAATATATCATATATATTATTTCAGTAGTATAGATCCCTCCTGCGGCGCTCACAAGCGACCGATCGTAAAAAATGAGCAGTCAAATGAAAGAGAATATACATTACCAGTGACGCATTGCACTCTAATTTCATAAATATCTGTAATTTCTTTAAGAAATGATTTATAAAAAACTGCACTAAATGTGAGATTTGCAAATACTGTTGCTGCTGGAAGATACGCACCATAATTGCTGTCCACTTCACATTTTGGCCGATGTGACGCCTGTTTCATGTCATTTTAGCCTTCTGAAGTCTTTCTTTTATCATTATGCATGGATTTCAGAAACAGTAATTTAAAGGAATGAGTGCTCAAATCGTATAATTTCATAAATAATGAATAACCGGTGAGTGTTACGGCTAAGCTGTCAATCAATGGACTCAGCACACAAATGGCATTAACAGTGACGAATAGCATTCTAATTTCATAAATATCAATTTTTGTAAAAAGTGTGCGATTTGAAAATACTTTTGCTGTCTGATAATACGCGATATCATTGCTGTTCAGTTCGCATTTTGGCCGTTGGGACGCCTGAAACGTAAATAGTGTTCTATAATCATTTGGTTCAAATAAAAACATAACAACCTTTCTGCTTAAGTCTCTTATTATAAACCTATTGGGGAAAGTGTGGTTTATGAACATACGAGATTTCTCGCACGGGTACGCTAGTTACATAAAATCCTGTAATTTCTGGTGGAATTTAATCAATTATGCGAATGTTCGTCTCCGAATTTTAATGCATTCATTGTGAGGATATCCATTTATTTAATTAATTATTTCTAAGGTTTAGTCATAGCAAAGTTATTGTTCTTTATAGATTTGACACAAAGATATCTTAATAAATATTCTTAATTGGACCCATTCATTGCCAAGCCAAAACATGTATAACAATTGAATAACGTTCAACAATTGAATAGCTGTATCTTAATTTGTATTGATTGGCATACAGTAGTATTATTAAGAATTTTCGTAGTGTAAGTTGTTGTTGTTGTTGTTACAATTTAGGTGCTCGGGCATCGTGGGCATTTCAATCTCGTGTATTTTGGTGTGTGTAGTATTTGTTGGTTAACCTGTATTATTGTGATGTACGTAGAACTGTGTGCATTTGTAATTGAAGTGAGGACTAGAAAGGAGGCAGCCAATGCGTTAAGTTATACAGCATCCCAATATTTGATTGTGGAAGAGGGAAACCATGGGAAACCACTTCTAGGATAGGGAAGTTGAAGCTCCTCTTCTCAACTTTACTCACAAGTTTAAATGTGCCCCCTTCCCAGCCCTCAGACCATAATTACATTCATTGCATGAGTTGAGGATTGAAGTCGACAGCCGAGCATGTTAACCACTACAGAACGAGGTGATACTATTGTAAATCAATACTATTGTATTTGAATAAAACATAGGTTTCTGTCTGTAACAGAGGTGTACATACATAATGAACCTGTCTTCGCCTGACTGTCAATATGTGACTAGTTTTAAACAAGATGTTAGTGAATAATTTTCAGAGTGCTTTATTCGAGCTACGCTCGTATTATTTCAATAATTATGTACATACATACCTTGGACCACGGAGCCTCGAGCCCTAGTTGGTTTAGCCCTGATGCGCTGTCTCTAACGCTACCACGCTATCCACGTAATTAGCAGTGTGGCAATGTTACAAGTTCCTCATATGTCCAGGCGTTGTTGCCAAGTATTGCTAATTTTCCACTGGTTCGTACTGTACACTACCGAAGATACCCGACTCAACAAGTTATACGGACGATTATCTCAGGCCTCCATGATTTTGCAATAAATTAGAAAATAAGCAATTTTGATAGAGATTAATGTTCTGAATCCGAAAATGGTGTTAGTTTTGTAGCGTCTTGTTTAGGCTCAATTCCATGTAAATGTTATAGGCTAATAAATGAAACATTATTCCCTGTTGCCAGTTAACCAGATGCGAAAGGGAGAGTCAGAATGCATTTTGAAATCAGCACACTGAAGTTAATCCAACACATATATTTTCGTTTCTACCTCAGAATGTCTTTTTCATTTTTGCAGGTCTATTTTGTGCTTCTTCGAGTGCACATTATGTCACTCAGGTTTGGTAAGAGTGCGGGGCAAACGAAGCAGCAGCAACCTTGGAGTCCAGAATTTATGAGGGGCCTGGGATGGAAAAAGAACGCTGAGTCTGATTTTCAAAGAAATTGGAAATTTTATGATAGACCTACTGTATGTTGAATCTCGTGAATAGACTACAAAACAGTATGAAGAGAATATCAAATGAAATTTGTATATAACCGTTATGTTACAAGATTGTTTTCAAAGTTGCTAGGCCTCTAAGAAGAGGGGAGGAGAGAATTTCTAGATAACCTTTGCAAAATCCGTCTTGTACTTCATATGGTTGCGTAAGGCAAAGTTGCGCCAAGTTTTAGATACCACATAGACGACATTTCATATTCCACCTTGAACAAAATTCAAACGTTGAGAAATTAAAATTAAAAATAAATCGGTGGATTTCTTTGGGTGGGTGTTTAAAAATAGTAATGTAAAGTTAATATTTCTAGGTTTTTACGCTGTTGCTAGTGTTATTTCATTCCATTCTATATAGCCCCGTTTGGAATTTATGTGATACGTGTGTTATGCAGTGTATATGTAAATTCTGGATAGGATTGGGGAGGAGGCGACCATGGTCTTAAGTAAGGAACAATTCAAGCATTTTCCTGGAGTATAAGTGCGCAATTAACGCGAAATTTTGTAAGAGGGGAGAAACAGATAATATACCTCGCTTGCATTAATCGTAAAACTATCACACTGCATATGGCATGTAGCTTCCATCTTCAATATACATGACATTAATATTGACAATTCACTATTTTTTACAGTAACAGCGACTAACGCAGTAAATATGTAGTTTCACATAACATATTTCCTCTACAAAATGTTGAAGATAAACTATTCCATGCCTTTAAGTTTGTGGATGGGCGTAGTTTCTAATGTTTCAATCAATTCCTCGGAATTACAACGAAACGTAGTAACATGGGAGTGTGATGTAAGATACAACAGTTATCCATCATCACAAAAACATTCTATTATACTCCATGATGAGGACAAAGAGTTATAACTACACACATACATTTAGGAGAAAGTTAGCTAAATGTTCTTTACTGAATATCCTGTTCTCTCTTCGCGATATCATCAAATCATTGCGGACAGGGAGAGCAGGCTATAAATGACGGAAGATAGTTTTCAACGATAAAACACACGTCTCAGTTATAAGTCTGCAACTCTACTATTCATCCTTCCGATAATAAAAACAACGAAGAGATTTTACATTTTATAACATTATATAATGTAACCGTAGAGCCTCCGTGGCTTAGGCGGCAGCACGCTGGCCTCTCACCGCTGAGTCCGTGGTTCAAATCCCGGTCACTCCATGTGAGATCTGTGCTGGACAGAACGGAGGCAGACAGGTTTTTCTCCGGGTACTCCGGTTTTCCCTGTCAAAATTTCATTCCAGCAACACTCTCCACTATCATTTCATTTCATCTGTCATTCATTTAATCATTGCTCCAGAGGAGTGCGTCAGGCCTCGGCAGCCGGCACAGTTCATATCCTCGCCGCTAGATAGGGGCTTCATTCATTCCATTCCTGACCCGGTCGGAGACCGGAAGCAGGCTGTGGATTTTCATATAATGTAACCGTGAGTTTGTCACTTACGACACGATGAAAATGCCGCTCATTTGTCTCAATGCGCAGAACATCAAAACGATCTTCCTTTGTGCATCAGATACGGGCAGCCCCTGGGTGTTAACTTTTCAGGTATTAATAAAGCTAATATGGAGACGATCTTCGCTGTCTGCTGACAGAGACTGAATGACAGGCACTCAGTTGAGATGTCAAACTCCGCGACATGTCGTTCGAGCACTTGAGTGGTAACGTCTCTAGAGATTGAAGCTGGAACGTCTCACTGAGGATTCGTTTATTTCTCCCAGAGCTACCACAAGTCGGAGCCGTACATAGCTGAGATGTCTGGATTATTGGGTTGAACAAATTCCACTTTAATACTGCTCTAAAGGAAAAATGCACACTTTTAAATACAGTAGATTGGCTATTTACGATAAAGCTCGTCAAAGTGGACAGTTGAACCAGTTGCATATGCACTTAAGGTAGAGTGTACAGTAAATGGATTATACCATATGAAACCCCACTACTTTCACATTCAAGTTATTGCTGTTGTTGGTTGAGGTGGTGTTGCTTATTTAATCACAGGGCTTAGAACATCGTGGTAATAACTTTCATGGACTCATGAGTGAGTGCATGTTAAGTACTTACTAGTGTTATTGAGGTGCCAGTGATAATATGTTGAATTTTAGTTATTTTTGCTAAGGTTAGAACTTGACATATGTACCGTTCTAGCACATTCCTAGTGTAAATCTGGAAAATGCTTCTTAAGGATGGTCAATATATGCGCCCAGATTCTAGTCTCATATCTAAGATTTGTCCAGGTCACCATCCTGATGTTCTCATCATCGGTTGTCTCAGAAGAACCATCCCTGTGCCTCACAACTGAATTTCATGACTCCATACGACCTGCCAGGAGGCTCCAATAGAGGAGCAGGTGTGACGTGTTGTGAGAGTGTCAACAGAGTACCCGTGGTGCTTTCCTTGAGTATAACTGATTTACACACTTCGGCTATACAACGCACAGTGGATCAAAATCGAAATCTAGGGGGACAAATTTATGTTTACGTTTTAATCATGAATTTAGAGTGAAAGCAACGTATATAATTTGTTTACTTCATAAGCAACATCAGTTAAGACATGTTTTAAGCTACGTATACACATGCGAGAAATTGTCCATGACTAGGAGTTGGATAGAGCATTCAGTTATATTTTCAGAACACTTTTCTACCCCTAATTTACTTTTAACAAAGTCACAAAGTTCCACTTTTGACATAATCGTCGAACCCAGTGCTTCAAACAGTTGTAAACGTGTGAGATCTGGTTGCGCGGCATCTTCTAAAACGTAAAACAACTAATTAAGTTGCAAAAAGATGCAAACAATCTTAATAGGCGTAAACTGCAAGACTTTATCTACATTTTAACATTAAGCAGAAAGTGACGCAGAGTGACGCGACATACTAAAAATCTAAGTGAAAATATAATTTTAAAAATAATAGTTAAATATTATATAATACAGATATAACTAAAATTACGTAAAAATTACGCCTATTAATAACTGAAACACGTTACATAGATCATACTTTCAGCTGCATGTTCCATCTTAAAGCATCACACTAACCACAAAGACAACCAAACCACTGCCACTTACATTCACCCTCCAATTCAGACTGCTCGAACAGTGGTGACAGATTTACCCTAAGATACGTTTATATTCCAGAATAGTGAGCAGCAATTACATGAGAATATTGTAGAAGTAATAAATGTTGATTTTTTAATTATGAAAATAAATAATTTTGACCTCCTAGATTTCTATTTTGACCTACTGTGCAACGGCCTATTCCCCTCCCCCTCCTTCCAAGACTCACATTCAAATAATATAGGATGAAATACATAGTTTTGAAACACTAATATAGAACTAGAGAGTAGGACTTGAAAATGAGACCACGTCCGAGATTAAAATTCCTATCTCCTGCTTCTTGGCCAGCCGTATTGCTCAAATACTGCTTGAGCGGTTCCTGATTACTGCATGTCATCTATAATTCTTATAGGTAGGGGATGGTGGACCAAGATGGCGAGATTAGACTTACTCTATGAAATTCAACTAAAATATTGGCAAGGTGAGCTTCGTATGAATACATTGCGATTTGAACACAAAACTATATCTTTCAATATTCGAGCTACTTCATTCCAAATAACATTTACCATAAGAGAGCACTGCCTTTTCATCACGATACCCCTATCGTAGGGTGACATTTTTACAATCACGTACCCCATATCCTTGGCATCTTTACATTCTGTGCTCTCAATCCAGTATTCTTGAGAGGTATCTTCACAAACCTGCTGAACGCTCTACTTCAGACCGAGTTGTTGGCTTAGTGTTTAAGTTTAGAAGTTATACAGTGAGATTTTGCCGTTATCATTTTATATTCTTTCAGTTCTAAAGGAACACTGAAAACTTTTAGGCTGAAGTGGCTCTCAGCCTTGGTATTATAATTCAAGGGGACTGATATTTTTATGGAACCATTGGACGTGATTTTTAGCCTATTTTCAATTTTGAAAAAATAGGCTTATGAGATCACCTTTTGTCCGTGTGTGTGTGCGTGTGTGTGTGTGATTCGTGTGTGCGTTCCCCCCTAATAAAATCTAAACGGCAGGAGCGATTTCAATGAAACTCGGAAAGTTCATAACGCTATTCCCGGCGACCTCGACCGTGCCCTTCAAATTTTGTTACGACTCACCAATCCAACATGGCGGCTGTGCGAAATATTTCACCAGCATTCAATATCTCCGAAACTGTTACCGATATTACCCTGACATTTTCTATGGTGATAGAGGGAACTACTATAAGTTCACTTATGTGACTTTTGAAAACCTGGTAACTACAAAACCAACATGGCGGCCAAGCGAATTTGCGACTTTTAAATAGACGTTTCTCGCGATTTGGCCAACCAAACGCAATGAAACTTGGTACAGTATATGTTTATATACATTGTAATGCACGGACATCTAACGTCGTTCAATTGTTTACATAATCACAAGATGGCGGATGTGCGAAATATTTCACCGGCATTCTATATCTCTGAAACTATTAGCGGTACCTCCCTAAAATTTTGTACGGAGATAAAGGGCACTACTGGAAGTCCATCTATAAGATTTTCAAAAACCGGTTAACTACAAAACGAACATGGCGGCCAAGCGAATTTGAACATTTTAAATAGACCTTTCTCGCGATTTAATGTTCCAAGCGCACTGAAACCTGGTACAGGAAATATTTATACACATTTTAATCCACTGGTATCTAATTTAGTTCAATTGTTTACATAACCTCAAGATGGCGGGTGTGCGAATTTTAAAATTATGTTTTTATTTCTTGTGATGTAGTCATGCGATCGAAGTGAAAGTTTGAATAATGAATCTACGCAATAATTTTCCTTTAATGGTACATGACTCTATGGCCTATACATTTAACAATCCAACATGGCGACCAACCGAAATATTTAGACGATACTGAATATCTACGAATCTATTTTAGCAATCAAACTGCATTTTTTAATGTTCATAGGGGCTATGAACTTAAGTTCACCTATAGGACTTTAAATAACCTGGTGATCACAAATCCAGCATGGCGGTGACGCGAATTATAAATATTCACATGGACGTTTCTCGCAATTTAAACATCCGCGTGCAGTGAAACTTGGTACAGTAAATCTTTATCCGAATGTTAATCCACTGGCATCTAATTTATTTCAATTGTTTCCATAACCTCAAGATGGTAGCTGTGAAAAAAAAATTAATCTCCTTGTTTTTTCTTGTGTCCTAATTATGCGATTGAAGTTTGAATACTACACGTTCACAATAATCTGCATGTAACAGTAAACTCTAGGACCTACATATATAAAATCCAACATGGCGAGCATCCGAAATATTTAGTCGGTTCTCAATATCTACGAATTTATTACAGCAATCAAACTGAAATTGTGTATGTTGATAGTGGCAATTAACATAAGTAGGATATATTAAAATAGGCTGTATAGTTCTTCACGGAACTACTTGTTATTTTAATTTTTAATGTCTTACATGCATTGCTGGGAATCGAGAGAAAAGTGGTGGTTTAAATAGGGCAATGGACGAATCAGAGTAGATCCTCCCTTGCTGCACTGAATTTCAGTCGAATAAGAGAACCACCAACTGTGTGCGAATTGTAATCATACTAATATATAACAAGATGTTCAGTAAAGAACATATAGCCTACTTTCTCCTAAATGCATGATTATTGTTATAACTCTTTGTCCTTTTCAAGGAGTATGATTGAATGTTGGTTGTAGTAGCATGTTGAAAAACAACGTGCTATAGGGATATTAAACATGAATATGAGGTGCCCTTTGCTAGTGCTACCTCTGTACCAAATTTCGTTCAATTCGGTTTCACCGTGTTTGAATTGATAGGGGGAATCGATTTGCACACATACTTGGCCACCATCAGCAAACTATTGGGCTGATGTTCTTGCAGTTTGGTCAGAATATGTTTCCCACATAAAGATATGGTGTTGCAAAATTCGGTAGAGACTAGATTATTAGGTTGGTTGTAATTACATTTTAGCTTTTAACATTTGGGTGGCCGCGATTACGTTTCCGTCAAGATAGCGGTGATATAAAACATGACACTGAGGTGCCCTTTGCTAGTGCTACCTCTGTACAAAATTTCGTTCATTCGGTTCCACCGTGTTCGAATTAATAGGGGGAATCTATTTTGACATAAAGATGGCCGCCATCCGCAAACTATTAGGCTAATGACCAATTAGATTGGTCAAAGGATGCTCTCTCCATAAAGGTATGTTGTTGCAAAGTTTGGTAGAGATCGGATGGTTATGTTAGTCGCAATTTGATTTAAGCTTTAAACATTTGTGTGGCCGCCATTACGTTTCTGTCAATATGGCGGCGATATTAATCATGACACTGAGATGCCCTTTGCTAGTGCTACCTCTGTACCAAATTTCGTTCCATTCGGTTTCACCGTGTTTGAATTAATAGGGGGAATCGATTCTGACACAAAGATAGCCGCCATCCGCAAACTATTAGGCGAATGACCTATTAGATTGGTCAAAGGATGCTCCCTCCAAAAAGGTATGTAGTTGAAAAATTTGGTAGAGATCGGATGATTAGGTTAATCGTAATTTGATTTAAGCTTTGAACATTCGTGTGGCCGCCATTACGTTTCAGTCAAGATGGCGGTGATATAAAACATGACACTGAGGTGCCCTTTGCTAGTGCTACCTCTGTACCAAATTTCGTTCCATTTGGTTCCACCGTGTTCGAATTAACAGGGGGAAACAATTTTGACATAAAGATGCCCGCCATCCGCAAACTATTAGGCTAATAACCTATTAGATTGGTCAAAGGATGCTCCCTCCATAAAGGTATGTTGTTACAAAGTTTGGTAGAGATCGGATGGTTATGGTAGTCGTAATGTAACTTAACCTTTGAACATTTGTGTGGCCGCCATTACGTTTCTGTCAATATGGCGGCGATATAAAACATGACACTGAGATGCCCTTTGCTAGTGCTACCTCTGTACCAAATTTCGTTCCATTCGGTTTCACCGTGTTTGAATTAATAGGGGGAATTGATTTTCACACAAAGATGGCCGCCATCCGCAAACTATTAGGCTAATGACCTATTCATTTGGTCAAAGGATGCCTCCTCTACAAGGGTATCTTGTTGCAAAATTTGGTAGAGATCGGATGATAAGGTTAATCGTAATTTGATTTAAGCTTTGAACATTTGTGTGGCCGCCATTACGTTTCCTTCAAGTTGGCGGCGATATAAAACATGACACTGAGGTGCCTTTTGTTAGTACTACCTCTGTACCAAATTTCGTTCCATTCGGTTGCACCGTGTTCGAATTAATAGGGGGAATCGATTTTCACACAAAGATGGCCGCCATCCAAAAACTATTACGCTGATGACCTCTTAGTTTGGTCAAAGGATGCTCCCCCCCATAAAGGTATGTTGTTGCAAAATTTGGTACAGATCGGATGATTAGGTTAGTCGTAATTTGATTTAAGCTTTGAACATTTGTGTGGCCGCCATTACGTTTCCGTCAAGATGGCGGCGATATAAAACATGGCACTGCGGTGCCCTTTGCTAGTGCTACCTCTGTACCAAATTTCGTTCCATTCGGTTCCACCGTGTTCGAATTAATAGGGGGAATCAATTTTGACATAAAGATGGCCGCCATCCGCAAACTATTAGGCTAATAACCTATTAGATTGGTCAAAGGATGCTCCCTCCATAAAGGTATGTTGTTGCAAAGTTTGGTAGAGATCGGATGGTTATGTTAGTCTTAATTTAACTTAAGCTTTGAACATTTGTGTGGCCGGCATTACGTTTCTGTCAATGTGGCGGCAATATAAGACATGACACTGAGATGCCCTTTGCTAGTGCTACCTCTGTACCAAATTTCGTTCCAATCGGTTTCACCATGTTTGAATTAATAGGGGGAATTGATTTCCACACAAAGATGGCCGCCATCCGCAAACTATTCGGCTAATGACCTATTCAGTTGGTTAAAGGATGCTTCCTCTATAAGGGTATGTTGTTGCAAAATTTGGTAGAGATCGGATGATTAGGTTAATCGTAATTTGATTTAAGCTTTGAACATTTGTGTGGTCGCCATTACGTTTTCGTCAAGATGGTGGCGATATAAAACATGACACTGAGGTGCGTTTTGTTAGTACTACCTCTGTACTGTACCCGATACCTAGTTGAGGCTATCGGCTACGCCAGCAGACATTAAGCCATAGTTGAGATGTTAGGAAGAGTTAAGAAAAGATAGCGCTCATATCGAGTCAAGAGGAATGTCAAGATGACGTAGTAGGTCTAGGATTAAGAAGGCGCTGACCGCAGTCAAGCAGATGGAATTATGGATAGAAATATGAAGCTTTATTAAGATCTATATGGAACATGGTATTTAAACATCTCAGAAGAGGAGATATAACATGCATTATATATGGTAATAATTTAAAGGAAGTCAGATAACCCTTAAGTTATTTTATAACTTAATAGCCGAGATGATCGGGGTTCGAGATTATATTTGTGACGCAAGACCACGGAGGTGGGGAGGACGTCACGTGACTGCGCCAGGCAGGTAAGGGTCGAGGCAGTCCAGAGACAGTCAGTCGAGCTCAGTGAGCCAAGCAGTCGAGATCTGTTAGCAAGAGAGTCCAGTACAGCGAGCAACGCAGTCGAGGTCAGACAGCGAGCTGAGTAGGACATGCCAAGCGTATGGTAAAGGTCGCGCAGCGAACAAGTTTTCTCACGGAAAGTGAAAGCGACAGTTTTAACTTCACCGAGCAGCGAACGAAAAGTAGGTCAGTGAGCTGGGCGGACATCCGCAGTAGGCAGCATGAAGACCGGTTATAGAACCAGCTGTACGAGCCAAGCAAGCATGAGAAGGCCGGGGTTTTAGAACAGCATTGCGAGTAGTTGGAAAACTTTATTCCAAGCTGCATTTCAACGCAGAACAGCATAGTAGAGCGACATGGCGAGGCCAGCTTTAGGCGGAGATTATTATAGCATTATGACAGAAGCTGAACTTCATTACAACATTGAGTTGGAACGTTTATTCAGCATTTGAATTGTACAGGCAGATGGATGCGAGATACTGCAACTGTGAACTTCAACTGAACATAGTTCTTCTTAATGACATTACGACTATGCATTTCATAACGCATTCCAAGTAACATTAACAATTTTAGGCAAATGAAATGATACAAGCATATGCACTGATGAACATTAGCTCGTGCATTAATGCAATTCTTTCTTATGAAGTGTTATGAATTACCGAGTATGAACGCAGCTACATTGTGTTTCATAAACTTAGACACTCTCATATAAAATTTTATTTTATGAAAGTGAGACTTAGCAGTTATTGGAGATTGAACTTTCAACACTCAAACCGAACATTGTATGGAACAGTGGCGTAACGCAGAAGAGGAATAAGGGGTCCGCTGTTTCTATGAACTTTTTCGTGAGGATTTGGACAGTATCCGCTATGGATAACCAGCAGTTCATCATGTCGGAGTAAACGCAGACAGAGACGCGATGGCACCACAGAGCGATGGATTCGATTCCTGACGAGGAGGAGGTCCACCAGCTGATTCACTTGGGATTCGAAGGCAATCGTCATTGCGTGGGTGGAATGATATTCAGGCCGATCTTTCGAGAAATTCATTACATAAGGAAAATCGACGATCTTTGAAATTTAATATCAGCTGATTATGAGAAGGTACTGTAAGAGTTATAACTTTCTGATACGATTATTTTCATGAATGCTGGGCACACATGTATATTTTTCTAATAGGAGTGATACGATTATTTAGACATGGCTTTGACTTTATATGCTTCGAATATTGCTAGAATATGGCGTGACCATATGATATGGCAGGCATCATTATACGAAATTCTCACCATTGGTTGGCTTTATTAAGCAGATGTTTGGTCTTTTAGACATTTTTCCAGCAAGGCTAGTTTTCATGAATAGTTTTTTTTTGTGTGACGAGTATTTCGAACTTGTGATCTGCAATTGATTATCTAAATTACTTCGTCAGTTCATTGCATACTAGCGAGTGTGTATTATTCATCAGTAGGGATTTTTTCCATTGGATTGTTTGGAGATATTAAGATGTTATTCACTTTAGTGAATGAATATCGCTTTTATATGACAACTAGAGACTTGTTGATTCCGATCTGGTACATTCACTCATTTATTCTTCGAGATGGGGTCTTTCGTATTTATACGATTGTATGGTGGTTACTCATCTTACCCATCGTTCAGGGCACTATCATGTTAGTCGACGGGGCGAGGTCTTTCGTATTTATACGATTGTACGGTGGTTACTCATCTTACTTGCCATTGAGGGACTCATTTTTATCATCCGAGTGTACATGAGATTGTAAGTGAATCAAACAAGGAACTACTAGTCACATATCAGTCGAAATTTTGTTAAATAAAGTACAGATAAATGTCAGCAGGGTTATATTTGTAATTCTTGTTTGCCAATCCAATATTTTGTGGCTATACTCTTTTGAGAGTACTTTCAGTTTTGCTGCTGGTACAGCTGATGCTTTTGATGATTTTATAATTGTGTTTGATACCTTTGAGAAGAATTTAAAGTAATTGAATCTTGTAAGATGAATCATTAATGGTCAGATTTATTTTAAGGCAGATCAGTATTGCAGATTTTGATATGAGATTATAGCACATTGTTGTTTTTTCTGTGATGTGAATTATGAGAATTATAAGAGAATTTATGCTATTTGAAAGCAGATCTTGAATTACTAAGGTAATATTTTTTTCAATTGTTTAAGAAGTTGTCTAGATGTGATCAGATTAATTACAGTTATTGGAGATTGTGCGCGTTGATAATTTGAAGCCAGTTATATATTTTTTGTAGATCATGCAACATGGTTAAGTGAAGTTTGTGATAGGCATTTTGTAGAAGTTGCCAAGTGATAGTTGCAATGTTGCTAATGCATTTTGAGGCAGACATGAGGTTGTCGAACCCAGTCTAGCGTAATTGTTGAGATTCATGCTGTGTATGCTGAATATTTATGGAGTTTTGTGGAATAACTGTTGTATTCAAATGTGATATTTGAAGAATTGAGGATATATAATGCAGTTGTGGATAGTCAGATCCAACGTGATGTCGTGAAGGCAATAATATTTTGGGCATGAAAATTAAATACGAGATATAACTTGGAAGTGATAAAACTGTAAGACAACGTTCTAGAACCCATATTAAACAATTTGTTAGGAAATTAAACAAATAAATAAAGTTGATAATACAAGATTTTCTGAGAATAAGAATTAATGAAATAATAATCTGAAATTTAAGCATATTAATGATCTGACCTAATGAAATAAAAATCAGAATGACTAGATGAAATAACAAAAATCTAAATAACCAGAAGAATAAAATTTAAATAAATTGATAAATTAAATTTTGGAGTAAATCAACGAATTAAATAAATGGATGAATTAAAGATTGGATAAATAAACTGATTTAAATAAATTAATAGACAATTGGATAGATGATGAATAACTGAATTAGAAGGTGATAATTAATTAAGGAAGCTGATGATTAATGAATTTATATGGATTAAAATAAATTTAATTGATATATAATTGGAGAAATTGCAACTTGAGTTGAGGAATTATACAATTTGTATTGATGATTTAAGATGATTTAATCTGAAGGAGATAATAAAATAAGATTGTGTGAATAATTAGAAAGTATAATGAAGTGATGATAATAATTTTCATTTAAATGATTTAATGGTGATGAGTTAATGATTCTGACAGGAATATGTTGAATTTTGAGATGAGAATTAATGTGAGAAATATTTAACTTTGATGATGATGATGATGATGATCATAACCAATGAGCAGTGGATTTTCTGTAATTCACGAACAAGTAATTATTAATGACAATGTAAATAGTGTAAATTAATTATTCGATGTTTAGGAGCATTTTACTAACGTGTTCAACATTTGAATTATGCCATGCAAGCCATAAATTGCGTGATATTTAAAATATGTGATTATAATATGTGTATGTTTAGACAGATTAATAATTTTTTTTCAAATCCACATTTTTGATGTTAAATTAAAGAGAAATTAGGTCTCAGGTATCACGAATGTCAGTGACGAAAGACATAGTGCTACAGTGATCCTGAGAACCCAAGAGAACTTTAGAGATTTTTCTTGTTTAATGTGGATTGAATATTTTTGATTAGAAAGGAGATGGTTCTATTTTTGGACAATGACAGTTTAACGTTGGCATTCGACCATGCTCTCAGGTAGGATGAATATTTAAAATGTCTGTCTGACTATCAAAGTGAAATAAATTTGTTTTTATCTTAGTTGTGATCTGATGATGGTGTGATTTTCCTTTTTCTTTCCTTGTCTTGATTAAGGCTTAACCGGAAAGGAGGTGGTTTGCTAGGAATTCAGTTGATGGCGCCCATTTATATTTGCATTTTATTTTTATTAAACTTAAGCCCGTAACGACCCTATAGATACTTTGTCTCGTGTTACCCACTGCTTTTTCGATAACTCAGCTGAATTTCCGACACATTCCTTATTTGAATAGAGGTTCATTTAACTCCGCTCTGTCCTGGAACTCCAGGAATGCGATGTAATAGCAGATGGGTCATCGCATCCCCAGGACGAACGGGTGCAGAGAGAGAGGGAGAATTGGCTTTACCCACCTGTGGGGCTTGGTTTTTGTTTATTCTATGGAATCACATCGGATTTAGATTACTGAGAGATTGATCTCAAGTTCATTTAATTGTGATATAAAATTTATTAAACTTAGTCAGACATATACTTGTGTGCCCATTCCAGTGTTCATGTTAATCGTATTAGCATTATATCATGTTAGTTATAAGTCATTTTTCCTATACCCAAGTGAATGCAGGAATTGAGACATTGTGATGTGTTGTTGTCTAACGTCTCTGAATAAAACGTCTATTGAAAATATAATTATGTTGCCGGAAGATTTAGCTAAGGTGTTAGGAGAGTTACAGAGTGGCATGTCTGGTATTGCAGAAACTATTTCTAAAATGGAAACGGAATTTAAAGAACAGATAAATAGTTCAGAAGCTAGGTTAGAAGCTACATGTAAAGAAAATGTCAAGCATTACAGGCTAGTAAAGAAGGCAATCTGAAAGACAGTTTAAAGTCATTAGAGACTAGGTTACAGTCAACTAGTGAAGATAATTTAAAGTCATTGGAGACAAGATTACAGTCAAATAGTGAAGCTAACTTGAAGGATAGTTTTAAATCATTAGAAGAAAGATTACAGTCAAATAGTAAAGATGAGTTGATGTTATTGGAGACTAGATTACAGACTAGTACTGAAAGTCATTTGAAAGCTAGTGAAGCTAACTTGAAGGATAATTTTAAATCATTGGAAGAGAAATTACAAGCTCGTAGTGAAGAAACTAACACTGAATTGGAAAACAAGTTAACAAGGTTAGAGAATAGATTAACTTTAAAGAATAATGAGATGCTTAAGACTTTACAATTAGATATAATTGCAGTAAATATGAAAGGAGAGGAAAATGTTCAAATATTAAGAAAGAATATTATTGAATTAGAGAGTAGAGGAGAAGAAAACATTCTTACTTTAAGAACAGACGTTATGTCTATACAGAAAGACATTAAATCGGATGTATAGAAGTTGAGATTCGACATTGGTGGTTTAGTGGCAGATGTAGGCAAAATGCAAGAGTGGTCTACCGAAGTATCTTTCGAAACTAAGATCAAAGGTCTAGAGATGAATCTAGGTAATGAGATTAAAGATTTAAAGACAGTAATTGGGACCATTAAAGAGGAAGTCTTAGGAGAGGTTAATTCTAATTTAAAATCATTAGAGAATCAATTGCAGAAAGATATTAGGAAGATGGATGATGATATAGAGCAAAAGGTTAATGAAAACTTAGCTTTATTCAAAAATAGAGTCGGTGCAATCCTGGAAGAACGATATAGTGAGGTCGATGCCGAAGCAAAAGAAAAGAAACGTGCAGGATTAGATGAGAAATTAATCGCAGGTATGGCGAACTTAGAAGCCAGATTTACGGAGAACAAGGAAGCGATGAAGATAGATTCAACTCTATTTAGGACAGATGTTGATCTCTTAAAGGAACAAGTCGCGTCAGTAAAGAATACATGCGAAGACAAGATAGACAAGTTGAAAAACGATTTAGAAGAGAGTAACAGAACGCAGAATGTTACGTCGTTAGATGAGTTGAAGACTCAGGTCAAGACCGTAGAGAAACTGTCAGAAGATAGGATGACTAAACTAGAATCTATGATTAATAGTTTCTCAAGTCAAAATATTACTTCAGGGGAAACATCGATAAATCAGACACCGATAGACCGCAGTATGAGTAATCAAGAAGTTAGCATGGGAGAAGACCGTCAAACGCAACCGAATGTGACATTCGAAATGGCAAGTTCAGGATAATCCGAGTTCGAATAGGAGTACGTTGGGTACAAGTGAACGATACTCAGGTCCAGTTACCATTATCAGAAATCTGGATGACAAGCCGAGGAAGTTTTCTGGAAACACAGGAGTCACACCAGTCGAATTTCTGCGAGATATTCGAGACTACATGGCGGAACATAGAGTAGCCAAGGAAAGAGACCTAAGGATAGTCGAACGCGCCTTAGACGGGCCTGCGTTAACTTGGTTTAGAGCATTCAGAAGCAATTTTGCGAATATGGAGCAATTTGCAATAGCATTCTTAAGGAGATTTTGGAGTGCAGAGGATCAACTGAACGTAAGAGCAGAAATGTACTCGAAGCGTTATTCTACGTCACATCCGACGCATTATGCCAATTATTTTACTTCACAATTGGCTAAATTACAGTTTCTGATTCCTCCATTGCCAGAAGAAGAGCTTTTGCAAGCTATAGCGAGACAGTTACCGATTGAGGTACAGCGATCACTCATAGCGTCGGGAGCAAACACACTTGAGCACTATGACGACATTTTACGGCGATTAGACTATACAAGCGCTCAAGTTACGCCTAGAAATGCAAGAAACGACAATCGAAACACGCAAGAGGTGAATGCGGTAGTCGTTGATAACGCAGCTCAAACGGACAGAAGAGATTCCTGGGAAAACAGAAGGAACGAAGGAACTCGAGGAAACATCCGTAACGTTCGTGGAAATGATCGATATAGAGGACCATATGAGAGGCCATACGATCAGGAAGCAAGAGACAGCCGATACAGAAATTATAACCAGAATTCCAGATATCAAGATAGGAATCGATACAACAACAGATATCGTGGTAGAAACAACTGGAGCCAAGGTCAACAGTATAATCGAAACGACAGGCAGGATGGCCGAAGAAATGAGCCAAATGAAAGACGAGATAATCGTGAATATGGGAGATCGAGGCAAGAAAATAGACAGCCTAGTGCACCACTCGAGGAGACAGTCAGAGATGTCAATCGAGCAAGCACGAGTGGCGAAGGAAAAAAAACGTCAAATTAACCCTAGAGAAAGATGCTAATCATTGGGAATCGATCATCATTGTGGAAACGTATCAGGTCAAGGACGAGGATTTAATTGAAGAGGATGACGTAGTACATCGAGGAAATAGACATGAATTGCCAGTTATCAGTGTGGAAGTCATGGGAAAAGAAATAAAGACACTAGTAGACACGGGGGCTATGGTGAGCTTGATATCCATAGGTTGCCTGGATGAGTTGAAATTATCAGGAGAAATTACAATAATGCCAACTGTTGTTAGCAAGATTCAAGGGGTGATCCCAGACAGGAGTATGAAATGTAAAAGTCAGGTACTTTTAGATGTTGGGATTGGAACCAGAAGTTTTGAACAGATGTTCCTAGTAGTGGGTCAACTACATTTTGACATGATCCTAGGAGTGGATTTCTTAAGTGAGAGTGGCCTGATCATAGATATGCAGAGTAGGCGCATGTACTTTCCAGAAGGGGTCATGGAAAATCAGGAATCCGAGATGACATTCTTTAGAGAGAATATATTGGAGGAGATAGTATGCAGCTTTGAAAGGTCTATAGAAGATAGAACTGGCATGACAAGTAATATAAATCCAGAAATTAAGGAGCAGTTTGATGAAGCAATTTCAGAATATGAGGACATATTCAATGACAAACCAGGTCTCATAGAAAATTTTACCTACAGCATCAAGTTGATGGATGACAAACCATACCATAAAAATTTATATCCCATTCCAGATAAATGGAAGGAGGAAGTTAGTACAATGATAAGCGATATGGAGAAAGATGGAATAATCAAGAAGATGCCAACTGCTTATTTGAATCCTTTAGCTGTTGTCAAGAAACCTAATGGTAAGCTGAGGATATGCCTAGATGCTAGAGCCCTTAATGAAAGAGTTCTTCCTGAACACGACAGGCCACCTGTTATTCGTGAATTGTTGCGCAGATTCAGAGGAAAGAGTTTCTTTTCGACTATCGATCTGACTAGTTCTTATTATCATGTAGAGCTAGCAGAAGACTGCAAACAATACAAAGGGTTCTTGTTTGACCATAAAACATATGTATTCAATAGGTTACCTTTCGTAGTGAAAAATAGTGGTCCGGTGATGATCCGAGCACTAGATGAAAATTTGTCAGATGCAGTTAAGGAGCATGTGGTGAGCTATATTGATGACCTAATTATAGCGTCTGAGACAGCGGAAGAACATATCAGGCACCTTCGAATGCTTTTTGAAGATCTTAGGAGGACGAACTTCAAGGTGAATTTCAATAAATGTCAGTTCTTTCATGAAGAAATTGAATTTCTTGGACATAGAATCGATGGAGATGGTTATAGGCCCAATCCAAAGAAGATCATGGCAATTTCAGAGTTTCCAACCCCACGAAAGAATAAAGAGGTACGGCAGTTTTTAGGCATGTGTCAGTTCTTTTCAACACATTGTCCTGAATATACTGAAACGATGGCACCTCTGCAGGATTTACTAAGAAAGGGAAATCGATGGAAATGGGACGATAGATGCAATCAAGCGTTTTTAGCGGCTAAGAACATGTTGATCCAGAATATCAAGCTTGAGTACCCAGATTTTGCGAGAAGATTTTTTGTGGAGACAGACGCATCCAAAATAGGTATTAGTGGGATCCTATATCAGTTGGATGATGACAAGAAACATAGGTATTTAGCTTTCACCAGTCGCAAGCTCAGGAATTGTGAGAAGAATTACTATGCAACTGAGTTAGAGGCATTAGCAGTGGTCCATGCTCTTAAGACGTGGAAGAAGGTGTTGTTTGGACATGACATAACAGTGATCACAGATCATAAAGCCCTCCAATTTATTATGAAGACAGAGACTTAGCGAGTGACCGCATCACCAGATGGGCTCTGTTCTTACAGCAATTTAACCCAACTGTTGTACATAGACCTGGGAAATTAAATCTGTTAGCAGATGTGTTGAGCAGAAACCCTTGTGAGGAAGTAATTGTCAACCATACAAATTTGATTCAAGAGGATAATGGTACTCTAGAAAAGTTGAAGATGTTAGCGCAAACTCAGAGGAGATATGCACCTTTGCGAAGAATTTACCGTTTTTTGACACGCAGGATGGACAACGCTGATCCAGATTTTCAAAGAACTGAGATAGAGGCTAGAAAATACCATATTATGGGAGGTGTTATATGCCAATATATCGACCAGCATCATACTAAACTTAGAGTAGTGATACCACCCAAGCTTGTCAAACCCGTTATTTGGATGATACACCGAACTGCAGCTCATGTAGGTGTAGACAAGACTTTGGCTCTCGCTCAAGAAACCTTCGTTTGGAGAAAAATGGGACAAACGATTCGCGACGTCATAAAGACCTGTGGCAGTTGTCAGCGAAGTAAATATTCATCTAAGCTAATGAAAGAGGTTCCTTGATCAATATTACCCAGCAAACCAACAGAACTTTTCGCTACGGACATTTTCGGTCCGATTCCTCGTTCGACGAAAGGAAAACAGTTTGTTTTGGTAACAGTCGACGTATTTTCTAAATACGTATCTCTATGCCCTATCCAGAAAGCTACATCCAAGTACGTGATCAACAGATTAGAGAGAACAGTTATTCCGAGCATGGGGAAACCTGAAGTTTTGTTGAGTGACCATGGATCACAATTTACCAGTATGGAATTTTCTACTGCTATGGAACGTTTAGGAATAAGGCATGTGTTTAATTCTGTGCGGTATCCAGAGGGAAATCCAGGCGAAAGAATTATGCCGGAAATCAGTAAAATGTGTCGCTTATATGTGTCAAGGCAACACCATAGATGGATGGAAGTGATACCCATTAGTCAATGCTTGAATTCCACAGTACATGAAAGCACAGGACAGATTCCGTCAATGCTTCATCATGGATTGAAACCGGATAGACCATGGGACCGAGTCGTGAGGGCACCAGCGGATCCTCAACCCACACAAGAAAGAAGAGTCGAGATGGCAGGAGAGAGACTCAGAAGACAGGCGGAGAAGAGAGCCAGGAGACAAGCAGGAAGGAGGTTCCACGAGCCGTTTCAAGAAAATGATGAGGTGCTGATTAGGAAGCCAGTCACTTCGAATCTTCAACTGAAGATCTACCATAAATTTGCACCATTGTACGCTGGTCCAATCCGTATTGAAGAAACGTACCGAAATAATAGCTACAAGATTGTCAGGATGGATACTAATGAAGTTGTGGGAACTTTTAATGCAGCTAGCATTAGGAAGTACCATCATGCTGAATAAGGGGATTGTAGAGCTATCGTGTACATGGGTTATATATAGAATGCCTGAGAGTGTATTTTTTTCTCAATCCTGATAAAAAAGGAGATGTACGGGAGAGATGTACCCGATACCTAGTTGAGGCTATCGGCTACGCCAGCAGACATTAAGCCGTAGTTGAGATGTTAGGAAGAGTTAAGAAAAGATAGCGCTCAGATCGAGTCAAGAGGAATGTCAAGATGACGTAGTAGGTCTAGGATTAAGAAGGCGCTGACCGCAGTCAAGCAGATGGAATTATGGATAGAAATATGAAGCTTTATTAAGATCTATATGGAACATGGTATTTAAACATCTCAGAAGAGGAGATATAACATGCATTATATATGGTAATAATTTAAAGGAAGTCAGATAACCCTTAAGTTATTTTATAAATTAATAGCCGAGATGATCGGGGTTCGAGATTATATTTGTGACGCAGGACCACGGAGGTGGGGAGGACGTCACGTGACTGCGCCAGGCAGGTAAGGGTCAAGGCAGTCCAGAGACAGTCAGTCGAGCTCAGTGATCCAAGCAGTCGAGATCTGTTAGCAAGAGAGTCCAGTACAGCGAGCAACGCAGTCGAGGTCAGACAGCGAGCTGAGTAGGACATGCCAAGAGTATGGTAAAGGTCGCGCAGCGAACAAGTTTTGTCACGGAAAGTGAAAGCGACAGTTTTAACTTCACCGAGCAGCGAACGAAAAGTAGGTCAGTGAGCCGGGCGGACATCCGCAGTAGGCAGCATGAAGACCGGTTATAGAACCAGCTGTACGAGCCAAGCAAGCATGAGAAGGCCGGGGTTTTAGAACAGCATTGCGATAGTGGTTGGAGAACTTATTCCAAGCTTCATTTTAACGCAAAACAGCATAGTATAGCGACATGGCGAGGCCAGCTTTATGTGGAGATTGTTCTAGAGCATAGCAGTAGGGGCGATCGGGTTATTACCAATCTTATACGCAAGCATTATGACAGAAGCTGAACTTCATTATAACATCGAATTGGAACATTTATTCTGTAACCAAATTGTACAAGCAGATAGTTACGAGATACTGCAACTGTGAACTTCGAATGAACATAGTTTTTCAATGACATTACGACTATGCATTTCATAACGCATTCCAAGTAACATTAACGAGTTTAAGCAAATAAAATGTTTCAGGCATATGCACTTATGAACATTAGCTCGTGCATTAATGCAATTCTTTCTTATGAAGTGTTATGAATTACCGAGTATGAACACAGCTACAGGGTGTTTCATAAACGTAGACACTCTCATATAAAATTTTATTTTATGAAAGTGAGACTTAGCAGTTATTGGAGATTGAACTTTCAACACTCAAACCGAACATTGTATGGAACAGTGGCGTAACGTAGAAGAGGAATAGGGGGTCCGCTGTTTCTATGAACTTTTTCGTGAGGATTTGGACAATATCCGCTATGGATAACCAGCAGTTCATCATGTCGGAGTAAACGCAGACAGAGACGCGATGGCACCACAGAGCGATGGATTCGATTCCTGACGAGAAGGAGGTCCACCAGCTGATTCACTTGGGATTTCGAAGGCAATCGTCATTGCATGGATGGAATGATATTCACGCCGATCTTTCGAGAAATTCATTACATAAGGAAAATCGACGATCTTTGAAATTTAATAACAGCTGATTATGAGAAGGTACTGTAAGAGTTATAACTTTCTGATACGATTATTTTCATGAATGCTGGGCACACACGTATATTTTTCTAATAGGAGTGATACGATTATTTAGACATGGTTTGACTTTATATGATTCGAAATTTTGCTAGAATACGGCGTGACCATATGATATGGCAGGCATCATTATACGAAATTCTCACCATTGGTTGGCTTTATTAAGCAGATGTTTGGTCTTTTAGACATTTTTCCAGCAAGGATAGTTTTCATGAATAGTTTTTTTTTGTGTGACGAGTATTTCGAACTCGTGATCTGCAATTGATTATCAATATTACTTCGTCAGTTCATTGCATACTAGCGAGTGTGTATTATTCATCAGTAGGGATTTTTTCCATTGGATTGTTTGGAGATATTAAGATGTTATTCACTTTAGTGAATGAATATCGCTTTTATATGACAACTAGAGACTTGTTGATTCCGATCTGGTACATTCACTCATTTATTCTTCGAGATGGGGTCTTTCGTATTTATACGATTGTATGGTGGTTACTCATCTTACCCATCGTTCAGGGCACTATCATGTTAGTCGACGGGGCGAGGTCTTTCGTATTTATACGATTGTACGGTGGTTACTCATCTTACTTGCCATTGAGGGACTCATTTTTATCATCCGAGTGTACATGAGATTGTAAGTGAATCAAACAAGGAACTACTAGTCACATATCAGTCGAAATTTTGTTAAATAAAGTACAGATAAATGTCAGCAGGGTTACATTTGTAATTCTTGTTTGCCAATCCAATATTTTGTGGCTATACTCTTTTGAGAGTACTTTCAGTTTTACAGCTGGTACAGCTGATGCTTTTGATGATTTTATAATTGTGTTTGATACCTTTGAGAAGGATTTAAAGTAATTGAATCGTGTAAGATGAATCATTAATGGTCAGATTTATTTTAAGGCAGATCAGTATTGCAGATTTTGATATGAGATTATAGCACATTGGTGTTTTTTCTGTGATGTGAATTATGAGAATTATAAGAGAATTTATGCTATTTGAAAGCAGTTCTTGAATTACTAAGGTAATATTTTTTTCAATTGTTTAAGAAGTTGTCTAGATGTGATCAGATTAATTACAGTTATTGAAGATTGTGCGCGTTGATAATTTGAAGCCAGTTATATATTTTTTGTAGATCATGCAACATGGTTAAGTGAAGTTTGTGATAGGCATTTTGTAGAAGTTGCCAAGTGATAGTTGCAATGTTGCTAATGCATTTTGAGGCAGACATGAGGTTGTCGAACCCAGTCTAGCGTAATTGTTGAGATTCATGCTGTGTATGCTGAATATTTATGGAGTTTTGTGGAATAACTGTTGTATTCAAATGTGATATTTGAAGAATTGAGGATATATAATGTAGTTGTGGATAGTAAGATCCAACGTGATGTCGTGAAGGCAATAATATTTTTGGGCATGAAAATTAAATACGAGATATAACTTGGAAGTGATAAAACTGTAAGACAACGTTCTATAACCCATATTAAACAATTTGTTAGGAAATTAAACAAATAAATAAAGTTGATAATACAAGATTTTCTGAGAATAAGAATTAATGAAATAATAATCTGAAATTTAAGCATATTAATGATCTGACCTAATGAAATAAAAATCAGAATGACTAGATGAAATAATAAAAATCTAAATAACCAGAAGAATAAAATTTAAATAAATTGATAAATTAAATTTTGGAGTAAATCAACGAATTAAATAAATGGATGAATTAAAGATTGGATAAATAAACTGATTTAAATAAATTAATAGACAATTGGATAGATGATGAATAACTGAATTAGAAGGTGATAATTAATTAAAGAAGCTGATGATTAATGAATTTATATGGATTAAAATAAATTTAATTGATATATAATTGGAGAAATTGCAACTTGAGTTGAGGAATTAAACAATTTGTATTGATGATTTAAGATGATTTAATCTGAAGGAGATAATAAAATAAGATTGTGTGAATAATTAGAAAGTATAATGAAGTGATGATAATAATTTTCATTTAAATGATTTAATGGTGATGAGTTAATGATTCTGACAGGAATATGTTGAATTTTGAGATGAGAATTAATGTGAGAAATATTTAACTTTGATGATGATGATGATGATGATCACAACCAATGAGCAGTGGATTTTCTGTAATTCACGAACAAGTAATTATTAATGACAATGTAAATAGTGTAAATTAATTATTCGATGTTTAGGAGCATTTTACTAACGTGTTCAACATTTGAATTATGCCATGCAAGCCATACATTGCGTGATATTTAAAATATGTGATTATAATATGTGTATGTTTAGACAGATTAATAATTTTTTCAAATCCCCTTTTTTGATGTTTAATTAAAGAGAAATTAGGTCTCAGATATCACGAATGTCAGTGACGAAAGACATAGTGCTACAGTGATCCTGAGAACCCAAGAGAACTTTAGAGATTTTTCTTGTTTAATGTGGATTGAATATTTTTGATTAGAAAGGAGATGGTTTGATTTTTGGACAATGACAATTTAACGTTGGCATTCGACCATGCTCTCAGGTAGGATGAATATTTAAAATGTCTGTCTGACTATCAAAGTGAAATAAATTTGTTTTTATCTTAGTTGTGATCTGATGATGGTGTGATTTTCCTTTTTCTTTCCTTGTCTTGATTAAGGCTTAACCGGAAAGGAGGTGGTTTGCTAGGAATTCAGTTGATGGCGCCCATTTATATTTGCATTTTATTTTTATTAAACTTAAGCCCGTAACGACCCTACAGATACTTTGTCTCGTGTTACCCACTGCTTTTTCGATAACTCAGCTGAATTTCCGACACATTCCTTATTTGACTAGAGGTTCATTTAACTCCGCTCTGTCCTGGAACTCCAGGAATGCGATGTAATAGCAGATGGGTCATCGCATCCCCAGGACGAACGGGTGCAGTACCAAATTTCGTTCCATTCGGTTGCACCGTGTTTGAATTAATAGGGGGAATCGATTTTCACACAAAGATGGCCACCATCCGCACACTATTACGCTGATGACCTTTTAGTTTGGTCAAAGGATGCTCCCCCCATAAAGGTATGGTGTTGCAAAATGTGGTAGAGATCGGATGATTAGGTTAGTCGTAATTTGATTTAAGCTTTGAACATGTGTGTGGCCGCCATTACGTTTCCGTCAAGATGGTGGCGATATAAAACATGACACTGAGGTGTCCTTTGCTAGTGCTACCTTTGTACTAAATTTCGTTCAATTCGCATTCACCGTGTTCGAATTGATAGGGGGGGACTGACATTCAGAGTACACACACTCACACACACACACACACACACACAGACTCACACACACACATACACACACACAGACAGACACACTTTTTTCGCCCTGTGTTGATCTCATAAGTCTACTTTCATTTTTTGCAACAATCGAAAGTAGGCTAAGAATGAGATGGTGTGTGTCTGTCTGTCTGTCTGTCTGTTACTCAATAACGCAAGAACCACTGGTCCGATTTAAATGAAATTGTGCATGGATGTAGCCGATTTACCCTGTTTACATATAGGATACTTTTAATTTCGATATTATTCACTATTAAAAAATGGCAACCATTTTAGTGACGTCACTACACCCTTTGGTTTCAAAATTTCATATTTCCATATCAAATAAAAAGAGAACGCTAAGAAATAGCAAACTTTTGATGGCACATTCGGGCTTCAAAATTTAATTTCCTATCCGATGGGTCCTCATCACTTTTCGTGTATCTCCAACGGTTAGCGTGTAAAATCCACATATGTGACGTCACTACACCCTTTGGTTTCAAAATTTCATATTTCCATTTCAAATAAAATGAGAACGCTAAGAAATAGCAGACGTTTGATGCATACACGAGATTTAACATTTACGTTTCTATCCAAAAGGTCCTTATCACTTTTCGTGTATCTCCAACGGTTAGCGAGTAAAACTTAAATTTGTGCAATAAAACACGGTCAACACCGAGCGGTGCAGTACATCTCTACGTACATAAAAAAATAAAGTTTGTACGTTTTTTTCGCAATTTCTACGGAAATTTGAGTTATTTACGCGTTTCAGATTGTTTTATTATGGATGCGCGCGAAAATAATTTTTTGGTCTGTCTGTCTGTCTGTCTGTTTGTCTGTGGACAACTTTGTTCCCTTATAACTCGAGAACGGCTGGGTGTATCAACGTAAAATTTGTTACAGATATCCATCGGAGGCACGACACTAAATCATTGATGCAACATCCACATTTTAAAGCCCTAAACCAACCATTTTTGAGATATTCCCAGAAAAATAATTTCATTTAATAAACTAATGAACGAATACAAGCCGGTAACCATGGCAACAGATTCTCAGAGGTCCATCTATTGCTGTAAGATGCAATGCAATTCCATTAATTACATTGGTGTGAAAGTTTGCAAACGGCTAGAAGGTTATCACGGAACCAAATTAAGCTGTAAAATTCATCAATACGTATAATGCGCTTAAGGGGGTCAAGGGGTACACTAGAATTTTTTCACGCGATTTACACCTGCGGGTGTGGTACGGCAGGTCTATTATATTCCTATCCCTATATTATATTATTATTATTAGTATTATATTATGGCGTACAACGACGATACAAAGCCCCTCGGTGCCAGAAACAAAACTTGGGGGCCTCGAAAACTACATTATAAGGCTCTAAAACCAACAGTATCTGAAATATTCCCAGAAATCTAATTTAATTTCCAAACTAATGAAGGAATGGAAATCGGTAACCATGACAACATTATCTCAAGGGGTGGCATCCAACTTTCCATCTATTTCTGTAAGAAGCAATATCACTCCATTTATTCCTTGCCACGGTGGGTGAGTGGATAGCGTGTCTGTCTACTAACCCCAAGATTGCAGGTTCACTCCTGGCCGTGGTACAGGCCGGACGTTTGTTTTAGACGAGTGAAAAATCTTAATGGAAGCCTGGAGGCGAGTTACTACAGTACCTGTGTTGTTATCAGCTACCCCTAGCGCTCCGATGATTGATAAAGCTGTTTCACACTATTGCTGAAGTATAGTCACTGGCAAATATAATGACGTTCTGTTCGTAACTACGTAACGTGTACTTCCGTGTCACACAATAATTCGACGTGGACTGTACTGCCTGCTCAAGTCTGGAATTCCATTACATCAGATCGGTGGTGACAAATGTGAAGTGATAGGGTGAAAGAGTGACTGTGTACAGGCTCACCCGCAGGCTTGAAGGTCAAGGACAATCGTCTAAAACAAACGTCCGGCCTGTACGTGATTTTTGAAAGGCGGCAAAAATACGACTCGCATGTCATACGATGTTGGCATGTCAAAGAACCCATTTGAATTCAGTAGGCCGTGTTCATAATGGCAAAATTAACCTCAGGGGTTTCCGCCAACACAAAGTTCCTCATTTATTCACTGGAAAGCGCTATAGTGTTCAAGGAGCTTAGATATCTACCCTCTTTGACTTTCATAGTGATTCAAGGAACAACGAAATTTCGACATGCAAGCTACCCTCTGGGTGTCAAATTACGAAGCTTGCACCCGGCATCCGAGGCCATACGATATCATTATTATTAGGCTACTCCATTTATTACATTTCTGTGAAAGTTTGCAAATGGCTATAAGGTTATCACGGAACCAATGTAGACTGTATAATACGTCAATGCAATTAAGGGGGTCAAGGAGAAACCTAGAATTTTTTCATGCAATTTCACGTGCGACATATAGTACAGAAAGTCTATTATATCTACAAACAGAAACATTATTTTCAAAAATTCCTGAATTGAATCAGCATTTTTTGCGGCTTTTAGGAATTTGGGCCATTTGAGGCTAAAGAATCTGAATTTTCATGCACCACAAGCCTTTATAATTTATGAAAGAGGTCTTCCTGTGTATGGGGACCTAACACAACGTAGAGGGACATTTTTATGTGAGGTGTATTGCGTTTCGTCTACAAGGCTTTCAATTCTATTTCACGTCATGAAGAACACGTTAGGTGAATTTAGTTTGAGAGCAGATTTTAACTAATCTTTATTTTTGTCGACACACGGGTTCATCGTAAGGATGATTTTGTTTGATACGTATGGTAGATATACCCATATTTGGATATCTGGGTGATATGTTGTAGACAATAGAATTGTCTGTCTGTCTTTCTGTGTATCTTTATGTACGCCTATAAATCGTCTTCGGATGCTTGGTGCATCGTAAAATTAGGTATGGTAAACATGAGTCAATACACCATTCATTTATAAAACTCCTCACCGTACTTTTCATACAGTAGAAGGATGGATATAGGGAAAAACTTCTCAAAATACATGCTAAAATAGGCGAAATATAAAAATTATCCTAGAAGGACGATCAAAGCATATGTTGCGCTTCTCATTGTGAGACACAAAATTCGCGAGTCTATAAGGGGTCTCCGAAAACCACATTTTATGGCCCTTAAATTAACAGTGTGTGTGATATTCCCAGAAAACTAACTTCGTTCTGATAAACTTATGAAGGAATGACAAGCCGCTAACCATTGCAACAGTAGCTCAATTGATAATGTCTGGTGTTAATATATAACACCATTCGAAGAACGGGTACTTCTGCTAGTTGGGGATAAAGAGAAGGGGAAGGGAGAGTATTTCCATATTACACGGCTAGATATCATTCTTGTGCATTGAGTGGAGTGGCATTGTCTTTGTTAGAGTACGTCAGTGCGTGATGGGTTAATAGCTAATGCATATTTAATGTGCTCTGTCATTCTTCAGTCGTTTAGTCAAGTTTCAAGTTCTAAGGCAGAGTTATACTCAATCCGAGTGCACCACCCACAAGGAAAGTAGACCTAGGATCTCCAATGACTGGTTAGGGATAGCTAAGTGGAGAGCGAGCTCACTTTTTGCCCTGTAGGAGAGGGATAGCTGTCTTGTTGTGGAGATGTGTGGTCACCAGTCAGAGCAAGCCTGTCCAACTGACGAGACAAAACAGACAAGTGGTGGGGACTACTCGGAGCCCAGCACTGAACCGCAAGAGGGCACCCTCAATCGATGGGCACAACCTGGAGAACCGGTCAGAGTCATTTGACATGTCAAATGATTACTAAAATTTGCATACTGACTCAGGGTTTACGTGAAGTAGGGTGGCCAGTTTCTCTTCATTCCTCTTCCTCTTACCAGCATTAGACATATTTCTATTTTTTCATCACGATGCTTCAAACACCGTGCCAGACCATACTAAGACTTCAAAATTATTTCCAGAGTTTGGAATCGAACTCGTGAACTTCAGTGGTAGAAGTAATTACGGCAACCTTATGGCTTAGATAAGGCGTCTTAGAAAGTTTGTTTTCTTTTGTTGGTAGAGGATTGAGGGTATAGAGAGAGTAAAGAACTTTCACGTATCGTAAATAATATCACTAATGTACTTCAGGCAGAGGTCTTGCAGACTGTGGAATTACTCTGTTAGGAGGCATGAGGTTGGTATCACGGCACTACTGTTGGAGATCGTTATTTTAGTCTTCCTCAGAAGGGTACATGTACCTTTTGTCCCATAAACCTATCCCAATGAATGTTATGCAGTGCTACACAAGAAATCTGTAAAATTGTGTAATGTCAGCTCATTTCTAGTAGCATTTACTCGCCGTTTTAGCACAGTTCATTCCATTGATGCCATTCTCCTCACTGAGGCATTTTGCCATCTCCCCTTGAAGGCATGCAGAAATGCGCTCTGAGTTCACTGGATTCCGACAGTGAGGGGAGAATCACGTGGCTGTATGCTGCTGCTGAACGATAGACCAATCATAGTTTTATTTCTGTCCAGCTGGTTTGGAGGTAATGTACCTGGAATATTCAAAGTGTAGTGGCTTTTAAGTGCGTATTTTAATCTTCTTACAAGTATGAAAGAAATGTATACTTCATGTCCGGACCTTTCTTTACATTCTTTTGCTTTTGCTTTCAGTACTGCCACTGAAAGTATAGTTTTGGAAACATATCCAAGCTTATTCTGCACGTCTGACATTAAACTGAGACTATACTCTTCGTCAAATAGAAATATACTCCACGCTAGTTAAGTCATCCTGATTTGTATCCAAAAACCCGAATATAAATCTTGAAATTTCACTCCCCTCTTATATGTGAAATCAGTAACTTGGTGGCTGTCATCTCTGAGGCCCGGGTTGGACTCCTGACTCTGCCAAGAAATTTGATACCAGTCTGAGGGCTGTAACGGAGGACATATAAGTCAATTGAGTCATAAGGGGTTTACCTCAAACATTCTGGACTCAAATAGCAAACATACACTTCCACAATAATTCATCATGACACAGATTACCATACACCAAAGTAAACTGGACTATATCCCAACTATGTTGCAAAGACCCTAAAGGAAGAGACAGGGAAAACGTAGTCATATGTGGGAGAGCTAAATAGGCCTCTATGTACATATATGATTATATACAAAAGGCAAACCAATATAATTCTAAATGAATCACAGATTTATTCAAGTAATTAGCCGCCCAATAGGTATAATTAATTAGAAATGATTTTAAGTACTCCTGAGAAAAAGACAACCTATTCCAAATTCCCTGTGGAGCCCTAATCTACATTTAATTATGGGGACAAAATCTAATAAACTTTAGATACAACTATAATATTATGGTCCAGAATGCATTTCCAACAGTTCCGTAATGTTCCTTTAACATTCTCACTTAATTGAATACTACAGGAGAAGAAAGATCAGGCTCCAGCAAAACTGACAAAAGAGGTGTTGCTACCAGAAGGCCTATGTAACAGGTATGCGACTATATGATATGTTAAGCACAAACAATTAGTGACCGAGACACACACCATTGATATATGATAGGGTCCCATTAGAACTATGAAGGAACGATCAGTGTCCACTGGCAGCACGACAATCACCACCATCAGAAGTGTGTTTTTGTTGCTAAATAATGTATTGCAGAGTGTAGTTAGTTTCAAATTACAGGAAAGAAGCAAATTTTATTATCATTATTCATATGTTCACCATGCCATTGGGTACAATTCACCATTTCATAGGCATTTGTTGCAAGATTGAGTGGAGTTCTTTATACTGTTAGGTTGTGGAACGAACGAACTATGGAGCAGGTCTCTAAAATAACTACTTTCTGCATACTGGTGTGCAGATTATGGTGGAGCCCCAGTTTATCGAGGTTGGCCTTCAGCGACTTCGGTTTGATCCCTGTGGAAAAGATTATGATAGGCAATACAGTGACAAATTCCTGTCACCACATCTGTCGGATTTTTTCAGCCAGAGGTAAGTATTTTTTCACTATCTCAGCATAAATGTGTTGGATGTTATTATTGTTATTATTATAATTGTTAGTGTTATTAGTATTATTATTATCAGTGAAATTTAAAAATATCATGACTTTGTTTTGGTAATTAGTTTTCAATTCTTATTAACTAAGAACTTTCTAATGATATAGGCCAGCGTTCTCAAAAATTTTGCGACTGTGAAAACCACCCTCAAGCCATATCACGTACACGAGCACCAATAAATCTAATATAATAATAATAATAATAATAATAATAATAATAATAATAATAATAATAATGCATCTCTCTTTCCTTTTCCTATGTCTCCCTCAGAAGTGCTGAAGTAGCTAGGAATTAACCGCTCACCAGTCATACCGCAACTGCTCGCAATACTCATGCAGATAAGATACATTTTCGTGTGGACCGTCGAGTTGCTTATTTTAGGGGCTGCGACATCTTGGTCATATAGTCCCATGCATTTGAGTGTGTGTGCCATACCAAGTATCCGAGCACCATTATATCGAATATAAATTTGTATATTCTTATCCTGACTTGCACCGGAGAACTTGCTTGGCAGCTCGGAGGTAAAGAAAGAGGAAATGATAGACGAAAGCAACTGTAGAATTTTCGTCAATAGTAATGCAACTGACGAATTTGACAAGTAAACAGAGGATGAGAGCTAGTTTCGAGCTGAAACTCAACGCTAAATCAAGCCTTGTATTTGGTTAACCATGTCTTAACCAACCTACTTGGTTTCCCCCACCCTCTCGTGGCTACGAGGAAACACTGGTCAAAACATACATTGCTGAAATTCATAGCATGGTTGTACTACAATGCTTGACATTCAAGCAAGAATGCAACGCTTGACAATTTGGGGACACATTACTAACAAGTGCACTAAAGAAAAGTTAAGTTTATTGCAAACATCCATGATGATATGGTGGAGTTGTCTCATTTTTATTCCACACAAGTAACTAGTTTGCCAGCTTCATGAACAAACATGCCTCAGCTTGGGAAATGAATGTAAATGAAATCTAGCATTTATATTTCTAGCCTGCCTCCGCTGTGTGGGATATTCAAATGGCACTCATTAAATCAGCAGTGAGATTAAATAGCAAGTGTACTGTTCGGATCTGTGATCTAGATGAAATGAAAATCCACAGCCTGCTTCCAGTCTCCGACCGGGTCAGGAATGGAATGAACGAAGCCCCCATCTAGCGGCGAGGATATGAACTGTGCCGGCTGCCGAGGCCTGACGCACTCCTCTGGGGCAATGATTAAATGAATGACAGATGAAATGAAATGATAGTGGAGAGTGTTGCTAGAATGAAATTTTGACACGGAAAACCGGAGTACCCGGAGAAAAACCTGTCTGCCTCCGTTTTGTCCAGCACAGATCTCACATGGAGTGACCGGGATTTGAACCACGGACCCAGTGGTGAGAGGCCGGCGTGCTGCCACCTAAGCCACGGAGGCTTGTGATCTAGATACTGAGTAAAATTGCAAAGTGATGTCATGGACATAATTGAGGAACTGACAAATGGAAGGCGTCAACTACTATGCTACTGAACTTTCTGTGAACATTTTTAGCTGGAAAACTAATGAAATCCATTATTAGAAGCTTTTCAGTCTGTCAACACGAGTGTGACCAAATTAGATTGGATGAGGAATTACAATTAATTTTCTAGTACCTGAATTATTTATACTTTGGCCGTCAGACAGGGATATCGAAAGACCGCAGACCACCATCAGCACTCTCGACCCCCCCCCCCCCCCCCCTTCGAACCCATGCACTGAGAGGATAGCATGTGTTCTCAGACTAGCCCATACAAGACTGTTAAACACGGGTAGTATCGAGTTGGGTGAGAGGTAAATGGTTATGAACCAGTCCAAGGAACAAGGAACACACACCCAAAATACAAATCTAGCAATAAGAAGCAGTCTAAAGTACAAGAGCATAAAATGTACAGTATTCATAAAATCACAAATCTCTAGCCTACTTCGGAGGGTAAAATCAGCTAAAATTTTCACGGCATTAGGGGAAATTGTATTTTAAGAATTGAATTGAATGAACGAAATACGTTAAAATTATTGTTCATGGTGAACAAAATATCTTTGACCAATTACAAACATCATAGAATGCTTTTCAATCGGTCAACATGATTGTGCCATACCGGGTGAGTTAGCCGTGGTCGTTACGGCATGACTGCTGACAGTCGCTCACATCCGGGAGGCGAGGAGGTTCGAATCCCCCCGCCGGCAACCCTTGAAGATGGCCTTCTGAGGTTTCCCATCTTCCTTCCAGGCAAATGCCGGGGTTGTACCCTAATTATAGGCCACAGCCGCTACCTTCCAACTCCTCGTCCTTACATTCCACCCACTTGTAGCTCACCCATTGGGTGTCCGTCTCGAAGCAGCTACAAAACTGGCGAGCCGAACATATCCTCGGACACTCCCGGCACTAAAAGCCATACGCTAAAAAAAAGTGCCATTACACAAGTTTTGTAATCTAATAATTGTAAATATCATTGTACATAGGTGTTAACATATACACCTAAGCTAACCTAAGCCTACTGTAAGTGAAGAAGATCTGATGATGATCGCATAACTATCACTATTTTAATAAAAGTGTGTTAGTTAAATGATACATAGTTCATGTAATATTTATTTTACGTAAAGTTGGTATAAATAATTGTGCTACCCGCCTAATCTAAATGGCGCAATTCTGTTGACCGACTGAAAAGCATTCCGAGATATTTGCAATAGGTATTAAATATCTTGGGTGTTTCTTTACTCTGAACAATCGTTTTAACGCATTTCTTCCATCCAATTCTGACGCCTAATAACGGCGTTCAACAAAGCATAATGTATTTGTAGTTAATGGGAAACATCGAGTCAGTTCAATGCTTCAAGTTATGTAGTCGGTTAGGGACACAATGTTATCTGCCGCAGGTAGCAGTGGAATGGAAGGCATGCGCAGGTTAGTATACATGGTGTCCGTGTAAATTCATGCCAGTTGTCAGATTCTGCGTTACGAGATTTACGAGATTTATCGTAGGAAAGTCGTGACAACGATAGTGAAGAGGTAGTGGATGAGGTATTAGCTGTCCCTAATATTGTGCGCACGGATGAAACTGATAATACTAATATGCTAGTAAGAAAGGTTTTTGGACAGAGCCAATGTAGGCCTACTACAAAACCCTTGGTTATTTTTACTGAATAGAAACAGAATTCATATCTTCGACCCATTCGTGAAATAAGTTATTAAAAGACGAGAAGAGATGGTTGGTTGGTTCTTAAGTTAGGGGCTGTGACAACGCGGTCATGTTGCCCCGTGTACTTTGGGTGTGTGTATAAACTGTCTGATAACTGATGTTAATTGTGATGACTGTATTAGTGTGTGTTATCTGTTTTTTTAATTCAAGTAACGACTGCAGACTTTTGCATTTTTCAAATAGTTCCTACTTTTGCCACCAAACGCCACCATCATTGACTACTAGTTGAGAACTTAGCTACCAGACGCCACCGCAGTCGGCTCTTGGCAACGAACGTAGGAACATAAGAGCGTTGTTTATATTCTTAACCTATACAATTTAGCTTCACACAGGTGAAATTAGTGGAAAGATCTTTAACATGCCATAAATCTATGACATGGGACTGCCAGCTTTACTTCCCCTCTGAAGGAAGGCATACTGAGGGATTTTTAACGCTCTTAAAAAATCCGACGACTTCGGCCGGATTTGAACCCACGATCTTGGGCATAGAAGCTCAGCATGCTACCAACTACGCCACCGAAGCCGCCGACGAGAAAAGAGCTTAATGAATAACATAGCGAAATTATCTCTTCCCACTTTCTTACACTGGCAATAATATTTTTACATAATTACTTCTATGCCATCTCAACCGACAGTGGTGGCTACGCTCGCTAAAGCGCAGCGCTAGGTCATGGGGCCAAGCTCTCTGCTGTCTCGGTAGACGCGTGGGTTCGAGCCCCACCGTCGGCTGTCCTTGAAATGGTTTTCCATGGTTTCCCATATTCAACTCTAGGCAACTGCTGGGACGGTACTTGCTGACAGGCCATGGCCGCTTCCGTCCACATCCTTGCCCAGTTTCATTCACCATCATTCATTTCATCTCTCATTAACTCCTCTCAGGAGGTTGGCGTCAGGAAGGGCATCCGGCCGTAAAAAATATCCGCCACAAATACTTCCATCGCATCTCATCCACGACCCCTTTGGAATACGGCAATATTAAAGGGTGGCCATACATACACTTCTATGCCATCTCGATTGCCTTTGTCTCAATTTTACTGAGGGAACTAATCCGTACTGTAACAAGAAATTACATTCCAGACGCCTGGAGGGATCAGAGTTGAGGGTAAGTAAATTAGCTTCATGTAGGCCAGACGTGGAGCCAAATGAGCTGAATATTGTTCTGGGACTGTGGGACACAACGTCACCATTCTTATCACATAGCCAATTACTGTGTGAGTTCATCATGACGTCAACTGTCTCCCAGAACAATCACAACTTTTATTACCACGAGTCTACTTTCATAAAAATGAAATAGGTTTATCAGATCAAGCGTGTGTCCCTTTTTGTGAGTGTGGTCGGTGGCAATGTCCAAAATAACGCTTGTATCAAATTCAATATACACTGCTACGGAGGTAACCCTTTCCGATGCACCTTAACGAGCTTTCTATATTGCCACCATCTTACAATGGTAGCCACCTGAATCTCCATGAACTAAATTGGCTACTGGTAGAAATAATCATCAGATCCTTACTCAACTTTGAGTTTGAAGTGTCATTATAGAAAGTAAGCCACATGACTTAGTTACAAACTTCTCGTCTAACTAATTGTAATATGGTGGCCTTGCGGAGTTTTCAAGAATTATAATAGACAACACACGTTCCAATAAATCAAATGTCACCAAAATTGGCATTCATGAAGTTTGATATGACGGATGCAAGTTGTCCGAGATATTGCACAATCATATTGAATATTATTGTGATGAAGGCACAAGTGCCTCGACTTTATACATTCAAGATGGCAGCCATGCGTACTGATAATGATTAAGACCGACAAATTATGATATAATTGAGCTATGAACACTAAATATTTTAAAAGAAGGCTGAATTATACAACATTTCAAATGCATGAATTACAAGACGATCACGCATTCGCTATCATGAGAATATAAACTAGTAAAGTCGATTACTCAATGTGTAACAATAATAGAATTCGTAACTTGGTATAAAGTTACTGTAGTACAATACAGAAAGAGTACTCCGATTAATGTGCAAGTGTACAAACATCATAATTATTTGAAGATGGCTATCATGTGTAATTTTAAGACATTTTATGATGTAATTGAACAATTACCAATAATCTTGATTGAAAATGAACCTCTTATGCAACATCTCAGTTCAAAAAGCCACAAAGCTATGATATTTATTATTAATCTTGGCCATCATGTTCGTTTTGTAGTTAACAGAATTTTGAAAGTTATACAGATGAACTTCTAGTAGTGCCAATCATCACCGTACAAAATTTCAGGGTGAAATTGGTAACAGTTTTGGAGATATAGAATGCCGGTGAAATATTTAGTTTGATCTTCATCGTTCTCCTGTATGGATGCTTGCACTTTAAAGGAAGGAAGCTTGTAGTTTTATGTCACTGTTAATCTTGCATGATTGCACTTTTACACCGCACCCGGGAAACTGGAGCCGGTTCATGATGATGATGATGATGATGATGATGTTATTGATTGCACTTTTATGGATGACAAGTGTACTAGATATGTTCTCAGTGCAGATAATGAGTCCAGTTGTGTGAATAAACATTGAAGAATGAACTTCGGTTAGAGGAAATCGACAGAATTTTCTTAAAATTATTGTATGTCAGCGTATGTAGAAGAACACCGCATAGTTTAATAAGGCTTATCACTACCTCGACTTAAGTGTTTGACCCCCTTTGTGGCCCTTTCCTTAGTGGTGAGTGTGAGAAACCAACGTATAGAAGAGGGAGGAGCTGTAGACGAGTGTATGCTGTCATGTCTTCATTACATGGGCCTTCGGTGATCGCAGAGTAGACCCGATTGCATGCTTCCATAGCAGAACGGTTTATGCCAATGTTAAGTGGTGAACCTTGATTGAGTGGTGAGTTATGTCGCTTGAAACATCTGCTGAGAGGCCACTGACTCAAATGTGAACATGAAACATCACTGGCAAAAACAACAACTTATTGCGCAGGGTGCCTCACGCTGGCCTTTAACGGTTGTAAAACATCCACCAATGGCACGTAACAATGTAACCTGAGCAGGACTGGTAACATCACGAGAGGTGGTGGATTAGACCCTTATAATTATGGCCAATTTCAAAACCTTTTTTGATTAATCTTTTACCAAACTCTAGGAATATTTAGCAGTATAAGGATATTGATACTACCAATTACTTATACATACATTACTTAAGAATTTACTAAATTTACTCATAGAAATTCGAAACATTACATATCCAATATTTTCAAGATTTTTGTTATTATTATAATTTTTACTACAAAGTTAAAATTAACTTCACTATTTATAACAGATCTGATTTTATTATGTAGACTTATGAGATCTACACGGGACACACGGGACGAAAGCCGTCAGTCTGTCTGTCTGTGTGTGAGTGCGTGTTCTGTCCCCCACTCCCTATTAATTCAAACACGACGAATCCGAATTGAACGCTATTTTGTACAGAGGCAGCACTAGCAAAGAGCACCTCAGAGTCATGTTTTATATTGCCGCCATCTTTTCCAAAACTTAATGCCGGCCACTCAAATGGGCAAAACTTAGAATTAAATTACGACCAAACTAATCATCGGATCTTTAACACATTTAGTAAAAGCCAACCTGCATATGGGACGCATCCTGCGCCCAAACTACAAGGTCATCAGCCGTACCATTTAAGGATGGCGGCCGTGTGAATTTTGCAAGCCCTATAATCCATGATTTGGGAGCCAACAGTTCCAACTATCGAACCAAGAATGGTTTAAACTTTAATCTGTTCTAAAGGACTTGGCCCATTCGAAATTAAAAGCTTATATTATAATATTATACCCAAGAAGTGACTTTAAAAAGCTGAGCCGTCTCCGTTACAAAGCAAGATGGCAGCTGATCTCTCGTTCTGACCTAATTTTCATTAATTTGAGTATGTTTCATGCAATATAGCCTACTGATAGAAATAATATGAATTTTGTATGAAGTAAATTATAATGAATATATACTCCAGTGAAAAAATCGTTTAGTCCAAGTCCTTATTTATTAAGACGTTGTTAGTAAATCGATTGGTAACGTTTGACTTGCATGGGCACGTTTGGTTCTGCGGTTAGAGCTTTGGTCTTTCACCCAGCCGGGGTTCAAAACCTATCAGAGTTGTATTTTTTGCTTCATGTTACTTTATTGTTTTTTAAAGTACTGATACGTTATAACATTGAGCGTTATGTTGTGCATTTTGCAATGAAAAAGAAAAATTAATTAAAACAAAGTTCTCCACCGGATCTGCACGAGTGACGTCTACTAGCAATCGGTTGAACTATGCGTTTGCTAACCACGGCTTACTAGATGTGAGCCGCGCTCTATACCAGCCTTGACATTCCCAGTTAGTGAACCATGCATACGGTGTAATTGAAAATTTTCCTCTTGTTGCCGATAGAGCGCACTCACCCCAAAGGATAGGCGCGATTAAAAATTAGCTGCGCAGTAGTTTTATCAAATATGTTTCTCCCAGTGATACGTTTAGACC
Source organism: Meconema thalassinum (assembly GCA_946902985.2). Lineage (NCBI taxonomy): Eukaryota > Metazoa > Arthropoda > Insecta > Orthoptera > Tettigoniidae > Meconema > Meconema thalassinum. The sequence goes on along the minus strand of OX336390.1, from coordinate 262,692,090 downwards.
AACGAAGTTTTGTTTCAGTTCCAATTATTGTAAGTAGTCGGTGTGAATATACTGAATTTCTACGTTTTTTTGGAGTGTTTGCTGATTAAATTGTAAAATGCTGGGGTAGATTATAAACTATGGTTTGAACGCCGCTGCTCAAATCCAGTATGTCATACTGTCGTGTGCCATTTTTTACTTCGAATAGGAAGAACATATGAGATGATAAGGACAAAGAGTTATAACTGTACCCATACTTTTACGAGAAAGTAGGTTATATGTTCTTTCCTGAACATCTTGTTTAAAGATATTTTCCTAAGTCATTGTTAGAATTTTATCATCATTAATAGTATAACTAAGCCTTTATGACAACAGTATTTAATGCTTAAGCTGCTTAAGTTTGATATGATTTTTTCATTAGCAATTTCCTTTTTATTAGACAATATCACAACTTAGTGAGTCTTACTCCACATTTATATTAAAAGACAATGGTGTTAAGATAAACTTACAATTTGTTTTAGAACAATTCGATAAAATTGTATTATTACATGCTCGCATTTAGTTTAATTTGTTAAGATCCACACAAAGCTGAAGAATTTTAGTGAATGCTGGTGTTGATATAACCACGTCATGGAGACAGCAAACATATATGATATTAGATCCACGGAAATCAAAAACCCAACAATCTGTTCAGTAAAGGGATTCTGTATGCGAAACTTTTCCGCCAGATGCCATGACTGTTCAAAGTGGGACTCCATTGATTTGCATCGAATCCGAAGAATAACAAGTTGATAATACGTTACATTTTAATTTTAAAGCGTTTGCTGCAGCCTATTGTGTGTTATTGGACCAAAATAACAAAATGATCCACCATAGTACTTGTGCACTATCTTATGGTGCTAGTTCAGGATAAACAATGTTTCAAAGATTTGTTATTGGATAGAGAGCAAATGCTGAACCCACATAATTCCCAGCGCATGTACTCGTACTTACGTCAACTGACAGAATCTCGACAGATATTTATGAATATTTATTTATTTATTTGCGCACAACAGGATTTTCATCCCAATTACAGTGGCATTAAGATTACACAGTATGTTATTTTAAAACTTAAACTAACTTAAACTAAACAGTAATTATAATAAAACACTAATTAAAATTACACAGTGTGTTATCTTGAGATGTATACTAACTTAAACTAACAGTGACTAAATAAAACTAATTAAAATAACTAGGTGTACAATTAAAACAGTATAGTACAAATAAAACATGTGTAATACAAGCTTGGCTATGTAAAATGACTCAGTGGTAAGATTTCATGATTTACAATTTGCAAGGTTTGTGACATTATTTCAGGAGAGTGGTTAGGAATTCCATCAAAAATACTCTCAAGGAAGTACTAAAATCTATGGCATTATTTCTTTAAGCAACATTGTTGAAAATATTACATAGTCTGTTCAGCGGTGAATTTTTGTGGGCAGATGTCCAGGTTCTTTTAATTTCAAATGTGATATTGTTCCTAGAATTGATGCGTGGTACATGGAAATTTATGAGAGAAAGGAATTCGGAATCATCAATTGAATTGTTTATAATTTTGAAAAGGAATTTCATAGCATCTATTTTTCTTCGTATTTCTAAACTGTCTACATCAACATTTATTAGCAGTTCCTGGTGTGGTAACAAGTGAGGATAGTTGGCTGTTCTTTTAAAATGTAGATATTTTAGGAATTTCTTTTGTGTGTTTTCAATCATTGAGGTATATGTCTTGCATCTAGGACTCCATATAATGCTAGCATATTCTAGTTTCGGTCTGACTTGTGTGTTGTACAGGTGGATACACGTGCTTATGTTTTTGAATGGTTTTGTATTCCTGATAACAAATCCAAGTGTCTTGTTTGAGTCAGGTATCATTTTCAGTATATGGGGGGTAAACGTTAGTTCTCGATCTAGCAACACACCGATATCTTTGTTTTCATGAACGGAATTCAGGACACTGCAACCTAACTTGTAATAAAAAACGATAGGGTTTATATTCCGGGTGTACGACATTGAGATACATTTTTCTACGTTTAATCCTAATAAATTTTCTGTAGTCCATTCCATAATACTGTTCAGGTCATTTTGAAGCAAGTCGCAGTCGATAGATACTAATGTTAGAACATATAAATTTATAATTATCGTCGAACATAAACAGTCATAAATTAGTGGTAAATTAAGATATTCGTATGGAAATTATTGGCATTTACTTTAATTTAATCATCAATAAGGACATTTTCAAATAATATTATGAAGAACAGATTTGTGACAAAAATTTGTATTCGCCTCATATTCCTGGTCACGCTTTAAGTCAGTATAAATATTCACATTAATAATCTCCTCAGATGTTACACGCTGCATATAAGCTTTTCTCTCGACAACTAACCAATTCCCAGGTTCTCAATTCACAGTCTAATCTACGCCCACATTTCCATAACTGAGTATATTCACTTGGTGCCGCCCCGTTCATAATTTATCTCCAGAGCACCCCCAAGCTTCACGCTTAATTAGAAGAGCGATTGCTGACATATACAGAGAGATAGCTCGAATGTTTACGATAACAGCAAACACATTCGTTCCAGTTATAATATTGTCTCTTTCTTTATTACGGGTTGATCCTAACTCACACGACAGTGAGTTACACCATATAAGAGAATATATTATAGCAGAATAAGAGAGATAGGGATGAAAGCCCCAAAAGAGATCGCAGTTAAAATTTAATTCCGTACATTTGGTCCCATCATTGTAAACCTTTCCTTTTTCTGTCTGATCTATGACCCTTCTACAAATTAATTACTCTTTACAGTATTGTGGTAAGGCAGTGGTATAGTGGGGAGCCTAGATATGTTACGAGTCCACTCTATAAATAAGAATACAAAGGTCGCTAGCCTAAATTATTATGGTTAAACTGAATTGAACCCAATTCTTTATTGGAAATTAGTTCATAGACTCTTCAGCAATGTATATACTGTGTGTTCGCAAAGTCTCTCCGCAGCACGTGTCTCGCCTTGAAGGACGTGTTGGGTTGGCACTACATTCATGTTATGTTGCTAGAAGGAAAACAATTACGTTAAATTAAGTTATGCAATTATATATACGGTACTCACTACAATCACACTATGCTCCGTAATGTTTACCAGCACGGAAAACCTCTTCTACTAAAATCACACGTTCTTCAGTAGTAATCATTCCCACTAGACTCAGCTTACACAAGAACATGACAAGAACACAACTTACAGCGTCAACACTGTCTCGCACAGGCAGTCACTGTCAGCAATAATGAACCGGTATTCCCCACCCTATCATTTCAGTTGAAGGTCAACACGGAACAAGTGCATGCGTATGCCAACCGCAGCGGTGAGACATTGCGTATACAGCGACATGACTGTGCTGCCAACCTAATACTTCCCGCAAGTTGAGATCCGCGTAGCTCGCCGCTGCGGAGAGACTTTGCGGATGCTCTGAATTTCCTATACCCTGCTTTGTGACATCCTAACCAGATCAGACTTCACCGCCAATTGAACTATCGCAGCCGTAAATCAATTTAATTAATGATTTCTAGTCGATGACTTGTTGTGAAATAGTCTTCTATTTAAGGTATTCGTATCCCATACACTACTAGTAACAACAGAAGGAACAGTAACCGATTTGGTTTTTGGACGGGGTATGTTCCGACACCATATCGTTTTGCTTATCTGAAGATTGGTCTTTTAATGTCCATTATTTAATAGAAAATAAGATACTATAAAGGCAGTTTAATGTTAAATGAATAAAAACATGCATAAATACAGTACGAAGATGGTTCGCAAAGGATCTGTTTTTGGTGAATACATGACAAAATACAACAAAGAAAGGTCCTGCAACGGAGACTCTGCCTTAATGAAATTCCCCATTTCAATGCATTATATATTCATTTGCAATGAAGAATTTGGTTTTATTCATCGTTGCCATAATAATTTTTCCACTACTGTATTACAATAATTATACTGTAGTCCTATAAAGAATGTAATTTATGTTTATCTGTCGGTTCCTTACACAAATTTATACCGTTTAACCGATCTGAACAAAATTTTGCATACTTGGCGTAAGTCATAATTATATAATAATTGATGCATTCAAGGGGTTCCAGGAAAAGCAAAGGAGAAGAGCCAAGAACATCTGGTCAGAAGAAAGGAAGAGAATCCACAGTGAAAAGATGAAGAGTTTCTGGGAGCAGAAAAAAGGACTAATCAGCAAGTCAATTGTTTCCCGTGGTCCAAAGTAGGCCAAAATCGAACAAAGAAGAAATAATAATAATAATAATAATACTAATAATAATAATAATATTAATTACTATTGAATGTATTGTATTAAGGCAGTGGCGCACGCCCAAGCTCCACGCTTAATTCGAAGAGTGATTGCTGACACCATACAAGGGAAGGTATTACTGCAGAATGAGATAGATAGGGATAAAAGCCACAAAAGATATCGCAGTTATAACTTAATTTCATACTTTTGGTCTCATCATTGTAAACCTTACAAATATTCACATTGTCTGTCGGTTAGGTCATCAGCCCAGGGGCTTGCTGGATCCTCAAAACGTACCGCCATTGGTTAGTTCTGTAGATACACACAAAAGCTGAAAGCAGAACTATTATGAGGATAAAATTGATAAGCACGTTAAGTTATCTTCTCATATGTTACACGCTGCTATTATAAAACTATGCAGGTTACACTGCCAACCTTAAATTTGGACTAATTGGCTGCGCTGATCGCTGTCCATTTGGTAAACATAAGAATAATTATAAATCAACATGGCGAAAAGAAACGTGAGTTTTGCATTTTATCGGGATTTAGAAATGAGATTTGAATATTAGAATAATTAATTAAACTGTCTTTATGACACGCGTGGAAATATACATTGTATGGATGAGAATAAAATAACAGTGAATTGCAAAGTTCCTCTGCATTTCCGTGGAGTCTGTTTTCTCTCTTTCTTATTTCAATCGAACATCCACTTGTTGCCCTAAACGAACTAATATACAGTAGTTCTGGTAATTTTAGATTTCAACTTAAAATTGAAGTTCACCAAGACAGGTTGGTTTCAACGAGTAAAGAGCAGAAAATAATCGGTTTTTATCATTTCAAATGATCTTGTCGACTTCGTCGTTATGGTTGGAGTCCATCGTTATGCATTACGGACACGGACACGGACACGGTGACGGACATGACGTCATGCAGCCGCGCGGGAAGTGACGTCATGCAGCTGCACGGGAACGTGACGTCATGCTCACGCGGGGAGCGAGAACCAGACGCTAATGATTATTGGAGTCTTTAGAAAGAGGCCTGGCGTCGAGCGACCTTTTAAAAATCAGAAACTCACTCCACTAATCTGTAAATCAGCATTCTTCCCTTATTTCACATACACTATTCATTAAACAAACATATATGGCATAGTCATGGCCCCTTCATGGAGTAGGCTATTGTCTAAATCTGGACACTCATACACTCCTTACACTAATTCAAATTTACGGCCAAATGATCCTTCTGACAGGGAGGCAAAGGTTTCCGCCGGCTTGCCTGGGATGATGGGCCACAAAACCGCTATCAAAAAGTACACAATTTACGCTTTATTCAACCAAACACATCTCTAATACAAGTACAAGAAACACATTTCTTCCCGTGACCCTTAAAGAGGTGCCCGCGCGGGAAGCATAAGTTAATGGGTAATGCAGTCTGTTGAAAGAGTCCTGGGGCTTCGAGCAAAGCGAGAAGCCCTCCTGAGCCTTTCTAACATGTGTAGCATTTGTAGCATGCGTCATTTGAAATGATACAACGTCTAGTCTTACAGACAGACTGTGATTTTTTTAATCTCTGCTCTATTAAGGACGATGTTCCCCGATTTCGGAAAACACATTTCTGTCGTTGTGCGCCAAATGACCAATGCCGTGAACAAACCGTAGCTTTAGCCTTTTCCAGCACAGAGAACAGTTATATTGACTAACTTTCTCTTTCGTTATATAGCCTCAGTGTCCATTGTACATTATTGAGTTTTACGTGCAGACAATAACCTAACAGCTGAAACCGATCCACTTGTAACACAGCAGTGGAACATATAATATCCAATGAACTTACATTATTTGTCTTATTAACTCTGCTGACACGGGTCTATACTTGAAGTTCCCGTAGACACCAACTAACTGTGCCGAAATTTGATCCATCCACTCTTGTCACAGCGATCGAGAGCCTTACCGCTGCTCCAGGCAGCCAGCGAACAAAAAGGAAATAAATAACGTAGCGAGATAAAATGCAAGAATCTGCTTAGGAAAAGAACAGCATTCGTCTGAACAGTAACGAACAAAACGGCGATTAATAAAAGAATCCCGCTTTCCCGTGGATTATGTAGCTGCCAGTTAACGAGTGAGTCGTGTAATTGTATTCAGCCAAGATATGCCAGGCTCTGCTGTAGCGATTACTCTGTCTGGACCCTAATCTCTCGTCTGGTCCAGGAGTCTCACAGGAGGTGGACGGGCAAGTTGATACAGCAGATGATGTTCTAAGAACATCAATAGTTAGTTACGTGCCATTGCATTACAAACAGTTCGTAGTAGAGCTTATCAACTCAGGTGAGAGTGAGAGAGTAAGATTCTGTCTACAATCCAAAGCTCAGTCATAAGCAGCTCTCAGAAAACTCTAGGTCTCTCTTTTGTCTACTCAGAAGTGCTATTGTGAACATGTTCATCTTGAGGAAACAGAGGAAGCACTAGCATGAGATAATTCCAAGTATATTCACCTCTATTTTGATATCCACATAATATCGCTGTAGTGTGATCGAAACCTGGTTTTGTCAGGTAAGCCAGCTTTTAAGCAAGCAGTACAGTGATTGCACTTCTGCATTCCAACTCATGGGTTTTTGTTGTTGTTGCTGTTGTTGATTCATATATGGATTAATGATCCCTTTACTTGGGTATGCGTGTAGGATTGTGATAATTTGAGTAGGTCTGATGTTTGTAGTATTTGTAATTGAACTAGGATTGAGAGGGAAACGACTTTGGCCTTCAGTTGTTAACCATCCCGGCATTTGCTTAGAGTAGAAGTGGGAAATCACGAACTAACACTTCTAATATGGCTGAGAATCGAATCGAAGCCTGTTCTGGTTGGTTGGTTCCTCAGTTTAGGGACTGCGACAACGCGATAATGTTGCCCCGTGTACTTTGGGTGTGTGTAGAATCAGTCTTATAACCGGTGTTAATTGTGATGACTGTATTAATGTGTATTATCTGTAATTGAATCAATTATTTCAGAAAGCAGTCAAGTGCCAAAAAATGAAAAAATGAATTAATGTCAGAATATGTTACTAGGAGCATACACGCACATTTTAGTACTGAAACCAGGCAAGAAAAGTCCTCATATAATGGCCAGGCATTGCGTTGAATTTCGTATTTAGTTCAAAAACCAGTTAAATGACACAGCTTGGCTGGTTTCTGCAATAAACTGTTGGTACATTTTGTAATGCACCGCACGTTGCCGGTTGGCGCTGCTGCTCTGAATCCAGTATCTCTACTGAAAAGAGATTTTGCTCCTGACTTACCCACCCAGATGGTCTACCCTTCAGGAAAATTAAGTTTATAAATATGATTTTTTAGACATACTTACCAAATTATTAGTTAGAGTTACATGTAACAATATTCTTTGATTCAATAGCGTATAAAAATTCTAAAATATTATTCAAGGTGTCCGGGTTAAAAGTATAATAATATAAAATTTAATAACTTGAGAAATAATGGAGATATGTATTGGCGGTTTGTTTCTACAACTAGGGGTAATTCAAAATATTTTCTGTGCTTGCTTGTGGTGGTACCATATGGGCATGCGAGTAACTGCATTGTTCACGCGAAGCGCGCCAGTAGTCATGTGGACTCCACAGCAGAAAGTGTTCTGTGTTCATTCGCTCGCGGAGCTAAAATCCGTTACACTAGTACAACGTAGATTTCAGCGTGAGAGTGGACTGTTACCAACTGATAATGTTCCCACTTACGTAACAATCAAGAAATGTGATTTAATGAATCGTGAGTTCCCAGATCACTGGATTAGGAGAGGTAGCCCATCAATTTCTTGGTCCCTTAGAAGCTCCGACATTACGCCACTTGATTTTTTCCTGTGGGGGTTTGTCAAGAATCAAGTGTATCAGACACCACTTCGTGATCTACCAGATCTGCGTCGTCGCATTCGTGAAGTTATTGCAAATTTTACGCCTACAATGCTGCAGAACACTTGGAGAGAAGTGGAATACTGATTAGATGTCTATAGCGCCACTAATGGTGCGCATATCGATATGTATTTAGTACTGTATGTAAATAAACATTTTGAGTTTCCCTAGTCGCAGAAACAAACCACCAATGAATATCTCCACTACTTCTCAAGTTATTAAATTTTATATTATTATTCCTTTAACCCGGACACCTTATATTGTAGCCTGAATATTTCTGTACACTGTTGATCGGAGCCCTACGTTATTCTTTGTTATTGATTGTTATACAGTAGGTGCCCATCAATGTGAATAAGATACGAGACCTAAATGCCCTAAAACCTTACCTAATGGGATATAAACACTTTTATGACAACATTTTAAAATGGCCTACTACAGAGATAGAATGTGCTGTGGTTTTTGTTTATGAGGATTGATTACCTCCTGTCATGATGAGGCATTACTGATTTCATCCTTTTAATAATTATATTTGTATCAGCAATGTAGGCCTAGTCTAAACCTAATTAAAATATTTTCTTTTTCCACAAATATGGGTTTTATGCCGAAATCCTTTCAAAATTCTAGAATTATCCCATAAAATATATTTGCAACACTCGTTTATTGCTGAAAGCAGTTAAGTGGAAAATTTTTCGTTTTTCTTACACCATAGTTAATAAGCACAACATATTTTTCCTTAGATAAAAAGTATTCAAAGATATAATACTTGCAAACTAAAATATTAAAAACACTACCAAAACACTTAGTTTAATGCTAGACAGTTTTTTTTTTTAAATTTTCCCACAATTGACAGACTTGGTGCTTGACTGGTTTCTGAAATAATCGATTCAATTCAGGTAGTGACAGCAGATGATCAATTGCAAGTAGTTCCTACTTTTGCTACCAAATGCTACCGTCAACGACACCTAGCCGCGAACTTGGCTACTAGAGGCCACCGCAAAGTGGAAAGTTCTTTTACAAGCCATAAATCTAAGACATGGGCTCGCCGATTTTACTTCCCCTCCGAAGGATGACATACGGACGGATTTTTAACGCTCTAAAAAAATCCGACGACTTCGGCCGTGCAGAAACCCGTGATCATGGGCTAGAAGCTCAGCATGCTATCAACTACGCCATCGAAGCCGCTGGATCGAAGCCTGTTCTAAGTTCCGTGTCACAAGGGTGAGTGTAGACTACACCATTCCAGCCCTCACACCAGAATTATGCTTCTTGGCAGAGGCAAGGATTGAACCTGAACTTCAGGGGTTACAGCCAAGAATGCTAACCACTACACCATGAGGTGGAACTAACCCATGCCTACTCGTATTTCGGTAGTACACGGAAACGTTTGAAGTTGCCCAAAGCTCCCGAAACTGCAGGAACGGACTGGCTCAGTGAAGAGCTGTGTGCCAAATGGATTAATTTGAGCTTGAATTGGGCTGTTTGGCGAAGCCTGATGTAGGAAAAATTTAAAGTAGGCTAGTTAGAAGGTAGCCGTGGCCTTGAATAGTTATACAATCCCTTGTAATTGGCTGTGTATGTCACATATGTCTGACAAGGTGAAAGTGAAATTTAAATATTTAAATGGATTTTTCTCTGAATTTCATCCGAGTGCTGTGAAACTTGGCACGGAATATCTTCATAACGATATTAAATATTATATTTTGCTACAATGCTTGGATGTTGAGTTACGAGTTTGAAATTGTTACCCAATATTTTGCCAGTGTAAAATTAATTTAGTCTACCACATGGATAATCTATTCACAAACAGCGGTAGCTAGCGCAGCGTTAGGCCATGGCGTCAAGCTCTTTGCTGACCCAGTAGACGTGGGGTTCAAGCCGTCCTTGGTATGTTTTTCCATGGTTTCCCCCCATTATCAACTCCAAGCAAATGCTGGGACGGTACCTTCTGATAGGCTACGGCCGCTTCCTTCCACATCCTTGCCCAGTTTCATTCATTTTCAGTCATTTTATCTCTCATTAACTCCTCTCATGAGGTTGGCGTCAGGAAGGGCATCCAACCGTAAAATAACATCTGCTACATTAGAATTTCATCGCATCTCATCCCCGACCCCGTTGAAAAACGGGAATAATAAGGGGTAGACACAGTGGCGTATAATTTAATAGAATGTTATGAGAACTTAAAAATGGTGGCTGTGCAATTTAATAAAATCTTGTTTTCATTTATCGTGTTCGAAGTAGGTTGGTTGGTTTATAGCCCAGGCATATTAAGTTTTAACCTAAAAAACATTATGTAAAGCTGAAATTTGGCATACATGTTTCCTAGTACCCCAGTAACAAATCCTGAAAAGTCCCCATCTCTGCGTTGTCCGCGTCATAGTTTTTGGAGAGTTCAAAAGGGCTTAATTGGGGCCTAAGTGCCAAAAACAGCATTTTTAGCCTATTTTCAATTCTGAAAAAATAGGCTTATGAGATCACCTTTTGTCCGTGTGTGTGTGCGTGTGTGTGTGTGAGGTGCGTGTGTGTCCCCCCCCTAATAAAATCTAAACGGCTGGAGCGATTTCAATGAAACTCGGTAAGATCATAGCACTATTCCAAGCGACCCCGACCGTGCTCTTTAAATTTCGTTACGTCTCACCAATCACACATGGCGGTTGTGCGAAATATTTCACCAGCATTCAATATCTCCGAAACTATTCCCGATATCACCCTGGAATATTTCACGGTGATAAAGGGAAATACTAGAAGTTCACCTATGTGACTTTTGAAAAACTGGTAACTACAAAACAAACATGGCGGACACGCGATTTTGCGAATTTTAAATAGACGTTTCTCGCGATTTAACCAACCAAACGCAATAAAACTTGGTACAGTATATCTTTATACACATTTTAATGCACCGACATCTAACTTCGTTCAATTGTTTACATAACCACAAGATGGCGGATGTGCGAAATATTTCACTGGCATTCTATATCTCTGAAACTATTAGCGGTATCACCCTGAAATTTTATACGGAGATAAAGGGCACTACTGGAAGTACATCTGTAAGACTTTCATAAACCGGTTAACTACAAAACGAACATGGCGGCCAAGCGAATTTGAAAATATTAAATAGACCTTTCTCGCGATTTATTGTCCCAAACGCAATGAAATCTGGTACAGGAAATGTTTATACTCATTGTAATGCACTGGTATCTAATTTGCTTCAATTGTTTACATAACCTCAAGATGGCGGCTGTGCGAATTATAAAATTAAGTTTTTATTTCTTTTGCCGTAATCATACGATCGAAGTCTAAGTTTGAATAATGAACCTACGCAATAACTTTCCTTTAATGGTACTTGTCTCTATGGCCTATACATATAACAATCCAACACAGCGACCATCCGAAATATTCAGATGGATCTCAATATCTACGAATCTATTACAGCAATCAAACTGAATTTTCTTATGTTCATAGGGGCTATGAACATAAGTTCACCTATAGGACTTAAAATAACCTGGTGATCACAAATCGAACATGGCGGTGACGCGAAGTATAAATATTCACATGGATGTTTCTCGCAATTTAACCATCCGAGTGCAGTGAAACATGGTACAGTAAATCCATCTACGAATGTTAATCCACTGGCATCTAATTTATTTCAATTGTTTCCATAACCACAAGATGGCAGCTGCGTGAAATTTTAAAATCTCCTTGTTACTTCTCGTGTCCTAATCATGCGATTGAAGTACACAATAAACTTCATGTAACAGTACATAACTCTAGGACCTACATATATAAAATCTAACATGGTGACCATCCGAAATATTTAGTCGGTTCTCAATATCTACGAATCTATTACAACAATCAAACTGAAATTTTGTAGGTTGATAGTGGCAATTAACATGAGTAGGATATATGAAAATAGGCTGTATAGTTCTTCACGGAACTACTTGTTGCTTCTTGCGTTCAAAATATTGATCCAAAATCAGTTCTAATGAGCTTTGATAGTAATAAGAGAAGGACTGCGTTAAATATGACGCTCTTATTGGTCGTAATTATTGCCATACATTTAAACAGATGAGTAATCAAACATTTTAGCTCAACCTTTCTCACGAAAATTTAGCTAATTTGTCATTAGCCGCGACTTATCGTGTAAACAACTGTTGATAGCGACTGAAGACCCAAAGTAAAAGTTGTAAAGCACACTTGTAGCTTTAAAACGATACATTGCCCATGTTCATCCGACAAACAGCAGCAGAGATACAGTTACAAATATAAAAGTGCAAGTGTGGCAGTCGCTTTCCGAACGAACGCCCATTTACGCTGGTGGGCTCCATGTATTCACCTTTGCTGACACCATTTTGTATCTTTGTGTTGTTGTTGTTGTTTGAGTCCTCAGTCTTTTGACTGGTTTGATGCAGTGCTCCATGCCTCCCTGTCCTGAGGTAATCGTTTCATCTCTACATAGCTACCACACCCTACATCCGAGGCAATCTGTTTAACATATTCTAACCTTGGTCTACCCCTACAGTTCTTGTCCTTGACCCTTCCTTCCATAACTAAGCTTGCTATCCCTGGGTGTCAGTAAGTGTCCTACCAACCTATCTCTTCTCTTCATTAGCAGTCGCCAGAAACATCTCTCCTCTCCCACTAGTCTCAATACCTCTTCGTTTGTAACTCTATCTACCCATCTGATCTTCATCATTCTCCTGTAACACCACATTTCAAACGCTTCAATTCTCTTCTGCTGCACCAATAGTCCAAGTTTCACTTCCATAGAGTGCCACGCTCCAGACAAAGGCCTTCACAAATGACTTCATAATACCTAAATCTATATTCGATGTCAACAGATTCCTTTTCTATAGAAATGCTGTCCTTGCCTGAGCTAACCTACTTTTTATATCCTCTTTGCTTCGTCCATCACTGGTTATTTTGCTTCCTAAGTAACACAATTCCCCTACTTCCTTTAGCTTCCCACCTGCCAATTTGATCTCCATAGAGGTTTCTCATTTATTTCGGCTGCATTCCGATATTTTTGTTTTACATTTATTAATTTTCATCATGAATTGTATCCTCAAGACGGAGTCCATACCATTCAAAAACTCATTCAAATCCTCAGGCTTGTCGGCCAAGATGACTATGTCATCGGCAAATCTCAGAGTTGAAATTATTTCTCCTTGAATCTTCACTTCCACTTTACATTTTTCTTTGATCAAGAGCTTTAAGGATGGTATTCCTTTGAATCCAGGTAAACTAGCAGAAACAGTTTGCATAGAACAAAACGAGTTTAATGCAGTTAACAGTTAAACGTACATTCATAATATGCATAATGCAAATAATAACAAAACAAAGCTTAAAAAGCTTTCTTTGGACAAAGAACACTTGCAAAACAAAGCTTACATCGGACTCAATCGTCCTCCTCATCGTCTGAGCCATCAAATGTGACGTTGCCACACGCTTTTCCACTGCAGTATCCACACATTAAGGAGCATTCTAACCCGGAACGTACACACTCACACCGGCTGCCACAAGAGATCTTGCAGTTGCAGGACAACAAATTGAGGAGATGATCTGGAGCAGCTGGAAAATGAGTTGTCACTGGTACTAAAGCTGAGTGTTGGATTTTCCATCCCCATTGGGTCGGGTCCAAAGAAAATCCTAACCATTCCTGAACTTGCAAATATACCCGAAGTGAATGTTGTTTGCATGCCGCCGAAGTCGGCGGAAGTGAAGTCAGCTGAAATGATGCTGTGACCGGTTGTTTGGCAATTTTTTTTTGGCTGTATTTCACTGCCCGAAGTTCGTCGAGGCTTATGCATTCCAATTTGGCACTATCGCAGAGACAAATGGCGAACTTCTCTCCAGCTGATATGGCCTTTTCATCTGGAGCCGTAGAGACGAATACCTTCATTTCCTCCCGTAAAGATGCGGAATCCTTCAATATTTTCCAGGCTTGCTGTTTGATGTACTCTACCCACAGCTTTCCTGTGCGAGATTTCTGGCTCATTGAAGAAAATGTGTCATGAAGTGACTCTTTGAGACGTTGAAGGCAAGGATATGATAGCAAGTCGTTGACGGTGCCTTCTTGGAATGCGGTAAAAAGCGCCTGTATTTCGTCTTTGTCATCCTTCAGCCCGTCGTTCATGTTGAGTAACATTGTCCCGAAGGCCTGTTTTGTCAGAAAATGCGCTCTGTGGACCCTAGAACATGCACAATTTCGCGTTATTGATACATTTGAAATTGAAGGCATAACGTAATCATTAACAGCGAGCTAATTGCAAGCCTACCTAGAATATGCGTGTCCAGACATCATTAAGTCACTGACGATTTCGCGTATATTTCCGCCCAGAGTTCCTCCAAACCACCTCCATTCATCACGTAGCCGATTGCCCCAAGAAACGACATCAGAAGGGGAAATCCGCCTAGACGAACAACCATGGTTTTGAGTTCCTCTGAAGTGTCCGATGCGACTATCTCTGCAACTTTCGCGTATAGGGGCTGGTCGGAGGTTACGAAACAAGTGCTTTCTTTCAGTTCCGCGCACTCTCTTGCGGCAAACGTCAACGCGGAATATACGGTACACTTGATGGATAGCTCGGTTCCAAGTTAATGAACGGCAGGGCATCAACTGACGTTGTCTGGGAAGCTGGTTGAGCATGAGCAGACAGTGACGTCTTCATAAAGCCGTTCCACGAAGCGGGTAAATTAATACCTGACCACCGTCCAGATGACCACAAGGGGTCCATCATCGACACAATAGCCACAGAGTTTGGGGCTTCCACAATTAACTCCTTAATCTTGACGTTCTTTGAACCAGGAGCAGAGGGTTTCCGATACCACGAAATGTTGAACTTTCCCATCGCCGCAATCACACCAGCATTAGGAACTTCTCGTGTACGTGGGAGTGGAGATATTTCACTGTCAGGCGCTGGACCTGTGCACTTGATGCCTCCCATGCAGTGAAATGTGTTTCGCCCGTCCAATGTCCTTATGTTATAGTCAGCGTTGTCAAAGCAAAACTGCGTGAACGCTCCAGCATTCGGGATTGGACGATCTTCACGAAGCGCTGAAACTTCGTACCTGTGGACTTCCGACACATTTACTGAAAATCCAAGACTGTTTAGAAGCTGAATTAATTGTTTCGAGTATTGTTGGCCTGCTCCGACAGGCCGAGCGCTGTCAACTAGAAACGCGATCGGGTGCCTTTTCAACAGCGGGTATGCTTTGGGACCGTAACTCGGTAACCGTTTCTCGCATAGTTAAGGATAATGTACCAATGTAAAGCTAAAAGTATGCTTTATAACTTTCATTCTAGGTCTTTAGTCAATATCAGCAGTTGTTTAAAAAATAATGACCTGCTAATGACAAATTAACCAAATTTTCGTGTAAAAATTGTGCTAAAAATGTTAAATTAGTCGTTTTAGCCTACTTTCGATTTTTGCAAAAAATTAAAGTAGACTTATGTGATCAACACAGGGCGAAGAAAAGTGTGTCTGTCTGTGTGTGTGTGAGTGTGTGTACTCTGAATGTCTGTCCCCCCCCCCCCTCCCCCACTATCAATTCGAACACGGTGAACGCGAATTGAACGAAATTTGGTACAAACGTAGCACTAGCAAAGGGCACCTCAGTGTCATGTTTTATATCGCCACCATCTTGACGAAAACGTAATGGCTGCCACACAAATGTTCAAAACTTAAATCAAATTACGACTAACCTAATCATCCGATCTCTACCAAATTTTGCAACAACATACCTTTATGGAGGAAGCATCCTTTGACCAAATTAATAGGTCATTAGCCTAATAGTTTGCGGATGGCAGCCATCTTTGTGTCAAAATCGATTCCCCCTATTAATTCAAACACGGTGAAATCGAATGAAACGAAATTTGGAACAGAGGTAGCACTAGCAAAGAGCACCTCAGTGTCATGTTTTATATCGCCGCCATCTTGACGGAAACGTAATGGCGGCCATAGAAATGTTCAAAGCTTAAATCAAATTACGACTAACATAATCATCCGATCTCTACCAAATTTTGCAACAACATACTGTGACCGAAATCCACCATGTTGGTGATGTTTAATTGCCGAGATTCGCAAAGCAACCTTGGAAGTAGTTGATGAATGTAACATATTGTAATGTATTCCAGCATGTGTTTGCAGCAGACCCAGAGCTAAAGAAACATTCTTCATAATTATTCTAGCTGATAAATGGACCTATCCTTATGGCATTGAGCTAAAATTTAGCACAAGCGAGAGTCGAACATCTTCAACTCCTAACGGCTTTGACAAGTCGTGACGCAATAGATGAGGGGTGGAAATTTCCCCACTCACCGCTATGAATCAGGTGACTAGGCAGCGTGGACTCTGTCAGTTCTAGAACACGGTCATTCGAGAATTCTTTTTCACTGGCTAAACTCATGTGCGCGCGAAGATGAGTTTTTCTAATACGCGTGGAAAGCGTGTGTTTGAACTATTTAACTAACCATCACAATCTGGCTGGTGATACGGCGATACTTATAATAATTTCTTTACCAGTGTTAAGTAAAGTAAAGTCAGTGTTTCCTACAAGTGGCAGAAATACTGTAAGTAAGAATTATAATATTATTCAGCGGACACATTCACAGCACCATTAGCGGACTGGAAATATATTCACCGTAGAACGCCGGCCAGTAGACATTGAAATACAACTTGTTGCAGCGCACAACATATGACAGATCTCGTCATATTATTCTGCCAGGCACAAAGATAGTTAGTTAGTTAGTTATTGTTGTTTTAAGGGGCGGAACTACGAGGTCATCTGCCCCTAGGTACAAAGATATACAATGTTGAACTTTCTTTTTCGACAAGATAGCTGTACTATATGTAACAGAATAAGATAAATATTTAATTGGATTAATAGCAATTGCATTCATGAATAATGAACAATATTGCAATTGCACCACCTATTCCACACTGATAAAATAGTCGGAACATTTCACCATCAGTGGCGTACAACCAATTTTGATTTAAGGGGTTGTATGAAGTCATCCACGATGCCAATTGTAATTAAGAACAGTAACATGGGAACACTAATAAAGACTTTATTACTATTCAAGATGATAGCTTAAACCATCAACAGGGAAGCTTAATGACCAGGATGAGTCCGAGATCTGGGGGACCGAATTCACGTTAGATCAGACGTCACGACGATGGATGCATTACAAGAGTATCGTAAGCGGCGATCTTGCAAAATTAAGATTAGGACCAAGATTAACCACGTCGTGGGAAAACACATAGGCAACACATTCTCCGCAACCCTGAGCATGCTTTCAGACCACTTGTCTGAAATTATATGACAAGCCATTACCATGTTATCATAATGTTCTCTCTTCCAGGTGACTGATATATTTCGAATGAATTCTCAAACTAAAGAGCAAATAATTTATGGATATTAAGAGTAATTTCACACATATATGTAAGATATTTAACAAAATGTTTTGTGGTTGGATTCCATTTTTTTGTATAAACTTATTCTAAACTTAGTTTCGTTCTTACTAATGGCGTATTATACCTTTACGGCGGTTGCAAGCGGAACATTAAACTTATGCAGAGCTAATTTTTGAAACTTGATAATTAATTCTTGGTACAGTAATTATCATCTGGATTCATGATGTGTGATCCTGAACCCTACAGCAATTAATTCAGATTGTATAAAAAATACGAAGCCGATAATAATCGTAGACATTAAGAGATTTTGACCAGTCTTATTATTGCCACTTAAGGATTACTTGGCATTATGTCAAAAGGATTTTGGAAATGGTTTTTGAATAAAGCACAATTATTAATAAGTTGTAGACACTTTATAGTGGTCTAAGAGCAGCAACTGTTGGAAATGAGATATTCCATTCCAACGATTTAATAAATTAATAAATAATGAATTTCTTCGATGATATAAATGTTTGTGATTATGCCAGGATGCAGGGTCTATGCAGTCCTAGGTCAAATGAATTAGTATGTGCGTTATTATAGTTATTATATTTATATTTCCAACTTTGGTAAATAGTGCAATGACAGCTTTTTTCCGTCCAATTTATCGTCATTTTGTGCACTGTTGTTAGGGTTTAATGAGCTGGTCAATTCAATTTAATAACTATGCTGATCTTAGGCAATTCTACTGTATTCCTTTATCTTTGAATGTAACTGTTACATCATCGCATTCTGAACAATTTAATTTCTCCCATAAGCATATGTTGAATCCAATTTCTTATTTGAGAAAGACTTGAGTGATTAGAATTCCATTGTAAACCAATTTTTTGAGAAATTACGATAGATTAATGCTACTTTGAGCTGAGATGTTTTCCATAAGGAAACTTGGAATTATTGTGGTGATATAATGATAATAATCATTTATTTGTCTATAAGTAATTTAATCCAATTAATTAATTAACGGTCATTAATGTCAATCTAATATGTGTAAATATCAGGGATGTGTATAATTTGTGTGTGAATTATTAATTTAGTCTGTTTTATGGGAAGAAAAAAATGTGTTTTTTTTTTCTACAAAGCTGAAACTGATAGTGAAGTTTTTTTTAAAATTCATATTCAGCTAAACAACGAACTCTCGAACTATGATTAATTTTCTTTTGTGAGAACTTCCCATTTAAGTGAAATAGGACAGCTCAACGGCACAGATGGACATTATGGATACTTGTATCCCAACCTAATGGTTTGCCTTGAGTAATAGGAGTGTTCATATCTTTCTTTTGTCCGTCTGCTCTAAAAAAATTTAGGATCTCGATTTTAACAAGTTCTAATTATTCCTGTAGTTTGGAACTTCTCCCGAGTCAGTGATACTTTTTCTTTTTCTTGTTTGTGAGGTATTTGTCCTGTTGAACCTTGCATGCCTATCCCTTTAAACGACCCGAGATATTCGATCTCTTGCCTGCCCGAGCTAGTTGTTTTTTTTTTTTTGATATTGGACAAATATTTCCTGGACTTATTTTTTTTTTCTATCGCCTGTGTCCCTTCTTCGGTTTCACGTTGCAATCGCCGGGCCAACGTGACGTCGGAGAAACGGGCACAATACCTTTATGGAGGGAGCATCCTTTGACCAATCTAATAGGTCATTAGCCTAATAGTTTGCGGATGGCGGCCATCTTTGTGTCAAAAGCGATTCCCCCTATTAATTCGAACACGGTGAAACCGAATGGAACGAAATTCGGTACAGAGGTAGCACTAACAAAGGGCACCTCAGTGTCATGTTTTATATCGCCGCCATCTTGACGTAAACGTAATGGTGGCCACACAAATGTCAAAGCTTAAATCAAATTACGATTAACCTAATCATCCGATCTCTACCAAATTTTGCAACAACATACCTTTATGGAGGGAGCATCCTTTGACCAAAACTATAGGTCATTAGCCTAATATTTTGCGAATGGCGGCCATCTTTGTGTGAAAATAGATTCCCCCTATCAATTCGAACACGGTGAAACCGAATGGAACGAAATTTGGTACAGAGGTAGCACTAGCAAAGGGCACCTCAGTGTCATGTTTTATATCACCACCATCTTGACGGAAACGTAATCGCGGCCACCCAAATGTTAAAAGCTAAAATGTAATTACGACCAACCTAATAATCTAGTCTCTACCAAATTTTGCAACATCATATCTTTATGTGGGAAGCATATTCTGACCAAACTGCCAGATCATCAGCCCAATAGTTTGCAGATGGTGGCCAAGTTTGTGTGCAAATCAATTCCCCCTATCAATTCAAACACGGTGAAACTGAATTCAACGAAATTTGGTACAGAGCTAGCATTAGCAAAGGGCACCTCAGTGTCATGTTTTAAATCGCCGCCATCTTGACGGAAACGGAATGACGGCCACCCAAATGTTAAAAGCTTAATTCAAATTACGACCATCCTAATAATTTGATCTCTACCAGATTTTGCAACAACAAGCTTTTTTGTGGAAAGCATCTTATGACTGACTACAAGGTCATCAGCCCAATAGTTTGCAAATAGCGGCCATGTATGTGTGCAAATCCATTCCCCATATCAATTCAAACACGGTGAAACCGGATTGAATGATTTTTTTTACAGAGATGGCACTAGCAAAGGGCACCTCATATTCATGTTTAATATCCCTATAGCACGTTGTATTTCAACAAGCTACTACAACCAACATTCAAGTATACTCCTTGAAATGGACAAAGAGTTATAACAATACCCATGCATTTAGCAGAAAGTAGGCTATATGTTCTTTACTGAACATCTTGTTTCCTTCATCATTAGCAATAATTAGGCCTGATAAGTCCGTTATGCTACTGGTTCATTTTTAGCCTATTTTCATTTTATGAAACAAAAATAGGCTTATGAGATCACCTTTTGTCCGTGTGTCTGTCTGTGTGTGCGTGTGTGTGTGTGATGGTGTGTCTGGATCCCCCCTAATTAATTCTAAACAGCTGGAGCGATTTCAATTAAACTCTGTAAGATCATAGCACCATTCTGGCCAACCCCGACCGTGCCCTTCAAATTTTATTGTGTCTCACCAATCCAACATGGCGGCTGTGCGAAATATTTCACCAGCATTCAGTATCTCCGAAACTATTACCCATATCACCCTGAAATTTTATACGGTGACAAAGGGAACTACTAGAAGTTCACCTAAGAAACTTTCAAAAACCTGGTAACTACAAAACGAACATGGCGGCCAAGCGAAGTTGAGAATTTTAATAGACTTTCCTCGCGATTTAACGATCCAAACGTAATGAAACATGGTACAGCAAATGTTTATACACATTGTAATGCACTTGCGTCTAATTTAGTTCAATTGTTTGCATAACCTCAAAATGGCGGCTGTGCGGAATATTTCACTGGCATTCAATATCTCCGAAGCTCTTTATGATATCACCATTAATACAAGTTTATCTATGTATCATTCAAAAACCTGTAAAGTACAAAACGAACATGGCGGCCAAGCGTAGTTGAAACATTTTAATAGGCTTTTCTCGTGATTTAACTATCTGAGCGCAGTGAAATGTGGTACAGTAAATGATGATACAAATTGTAATGCACTGGCATCTAAATTAGTTCAATTGTTTACATAACCTCAAGATGGCGGCTATGCCAAATTTTAAAATTAAATTGTATTTCTTGTGTCGTAATCATGCGGTTGTAGTGAAAGTTTGATTAATGAAGCTACGCATTAATTTTCCTTTAATGGTACATAACTCTATGGCCTATACATATAACAATCCAAAATGGCGAGCATCCGAAATATTTTGACGGTTCTCAATATCTACGAATCTTATACAGCAATCAAACTGATTTTTTTTACGTTCATAGAGGCTAAGAACATAAGTTCACCTATATGACTTTCAGTAACCTGGTTAGCACAAATCCAACATGGCGTCGATCCGAAGTATAAATATTTAAATGGACGTTTCTCGTGAATTAACGATCCGAGTGCAGTGAAACTTTGCACGTTACATGCTTATACAAATGTTAATCCACCTGCATCTAATTTATTTCAATTGTTTCCATAACCACACGATGGCAGCTGTGCGAAATATTAAAATCTCGTTTTTACTTCTTGTGTCCTAATCATGCGATTGAAGTCTGAATACCACACGTTCATAACAATCTTCATGTAATAACATATATAAAAATCCAACCTGGCGACCATCTGAAATATTAGATGGTTCTCAATATCTACGAATCTATCACAACAATCAAACTGAAATGTTGTATGTTGATAGAGGCAATTAACATGAGTGGGATATATGAAAATAGGCAGTATAGTTCTCCACGGAACTACTTGTTATTAATTGCTAAAGCTCGCGAGAACTACATTTGGATCAATATATTGAACGCAGGAAGCAACAAGAAGTTCCGTGACGAACTAAAGAGCCTACTTTTCTTAAAATTTAAGATTCATGCCAATGATTAATCGATATGGATCTATCTAGAATAATGACGAAATTAAGTTGGTATTATCGAAATATATAATTAGTTCGAAATACTGTATACCTGGCATAATGTAGCCTAATAGAGCACTACAGTTGGCAGCCCTAGTGACTGAATATATTCTTAGTTCCATCTCTTAAGGTACAGAATACAAAATTTGGTTGGAGTCCAATGAATAGCATGGACGTTACATGCAGTTAAACATTGGATCTAACAGCGCGCGTAAAATCATGTTGGCAACAGTGTGATGCATGTATTGGTCAGAAATAATCTGAAATAATATGATCTATTGTTGTGCCAATTTTGAATGAAATCCATTAGTTAGTATAGAAGTTACATGCATTTTAAAATTGGACCTATCAGCAGGCTTAGAATCATGTTGGCAGCACTGACGTATATTAGTTACTCCAAAGTAATCTAGAATGCCAGGTACTATACGTGTGCAAAGTTTAGAGCTATTGGCTTGCATTCTTTCTGATATATTGATATTAGGGTAACAAAAATAGAGACAGCATTTATTAACAGTTGGCAGCCATGGTTGCTCTTAAGAATACGCATAGTCATAGCTGTTATGGTACACATAGCACATACGAAATTTGGTTGAAATCCAAATGATAGTATGGAAGTTACATGTATTTAAAGTTGGACATCTCAGCAGGCTTAGAATCATGTTGGTAGCACTGACGTATATAAGTTACTCCAAATTAAAATATAATGTCATGTAATATACGTGTACATAGTTTAAAGCTGTCGGCTTGCATACTTTCTCATATATATTGGTATTTGGATAAAAGTAATTAAGAGCATTTTTTAACAGTTGGCAGCACTGGTGGTTCATAAGAATACGTTCGGTCATATCTGGTTATGTACACATACAACATACGAAATTTGGTTGAATTCCAATTGATAGTGTAGAAGTTATATGCATTTAAATATTGGACCTATCTGTAGGTTTATAATCATTTTGGCAACACTGCCATGTATGGCCTTCTGGAAATTAATCTGCAATATTATTATCTATATGTGTGCCGATTTTGAAATAGCTCCCATTCATACCTTCCAAGATATCCAACATGGAGCTCAAATTTCAATTGCGATTTTTCAGCAGTTGGCAGCACTGACATCATTTTCAAATATGGCCGTGAGATATTCAGGTATAGATCTTTACTCCTACCAAATTTTATTTCGATTGCTCCAGCCGTTTAGGAGTTGATAGGGGGACACACACACACACACAGCCAGACAGACAGACAGAAGGACAGACAGACAGACAGACACACATTTTCCCGGATCGATCTCATAAGACTACTTTTTCCTCATTTTTGCAAAATGTGAAAAGTAGGCTAAAAATGCTGTTTTTGGGACTTAGGCCCCATTTAAGCCCTTTTGAACACTCCAAAAACTATGACGCGGACACCGCAGAGATGGGGACTTTTCAGGATTTGTTTCTAGGGTACTAGGAAACATCTATGCCAAATTTCAGCTTTACATTTTTTTTGAGGTTGGCCGGGTTTTTTGCATATAATGCCTGGGCTATTAGGGTTTGCGACAACGCGGTCATGCAGCCCCGTGTACTTTGCGTGTGTGTAGAATTTGTCTGATAAGCGGTGTTAATTGTGATGGCGTCAGTGACAGAAATTGTCGAGTGAGCCATGCTGCAGTAATTAACATCAAAATATATTAATGATCGCCAACACATCTGTGTGTTATAGAGCTTACTTGAAATTGGTCCGTTTGCCAATGTAACCACAACATCGACATGTACGCACGGTATATAAGTCCCGTACTGCACCCGTCAGTAACGAGTGATATATTTGTGTGAAATAAGATCGTTGGTATAAAGATCAGCAGTAGCAGAGAATGCAAGAATATGGTGGGTCGGATGTATTGATTAAAGCAAATAAAGCGATCTACTATCGATATGGATGCATGAGTAGCCAATCGATATTTGCCGAGGGTTGTATGCAAATGGCGCAGCGAGTATATTACATCTCTGATATTAATTCAAGGGCTAATATGAAAATTCCAGCAAAATTTAAATGAAAATATGATTATGAGTCAAGTAGCAAAACTATTTTGGTAAATCTTGATACATAACATAGCAAGTGCTCTAGTCCAGGCGTTGTCAACCTGAAGGCAATTTGGTGCTCTCGTCATACGTTCCTCGCGAGCAGATGCTCCTCTGAGATCCATTCTTCAAGTCAAATTCTGGTGTACGAACAAGAATAATAGTGTTTTCGTTACAATCTTTGAGAGTCAGAAATTGTATTATTTTGTGAAATAATTGGACATCCCTAATTTAAGAGCAACACGATAGATGCTGATTGCACTTCACTGTCCACACGTAAATGTTCCTTACCTGCATGAGGTATGCAAGCAGTTTCAGCATGTCTGGTGAGCGGTAAATCCCTAGCACTTCTGTGGGGAAGGGAGATAGGAAAAGGTGCATTTTTGTTGCATCATTATTACTATCTTTATAATTATATTAATTATTAATATTACTAGTCGCCTCCGTAGCGTAGCGGTCAGCATGGTTAGCTGCCGCCCCGGAGGTCCTGGGTTCGATTCCCGGCTCTGCCATGAAATTTGAAAAGTGGTATGAGGACTGGAACGGGGTCTACTCAGCCTCGGGTGGTCCAAATGAGTAGAGGGGGTTCGATTCCCACCTCAGCCTTCCTCGAAGTGGTTTTCCGTGGTTTCCCACTTCGTCTTCGGGCAAATGCCGGGATGGTACTGCCCCCGTAATTGAATTATGTAGAGACCACGGTGGCTATTTTGGAAATTATAAAGAAAGTTATGGCTGTCATAGTTATGACGTGGATGGTCATGACGTAAGCACGGATGACGCAGACGTTATACCAGCAGGCTACTTGAGCTGAGATTCTCAATGACGTCAGCATTTATTCGAGAAAGATCCGAGATTTACGACGCAGTCGCAGGAAACGTGCAATCATGCTGAGGAAGAAATTATGCTATTGGAGGGGAGGCTCGAACCATTGAACGATTGTTTGAAGGAAGACGGAGATTGCTGAAACTATGGTATTTTTAATACTTTTTGGAATGAAGGATTGCGGAAATCCATTTGCAGTAGAGGCATTGATCTGGAATTTTGGTGAAATTTATTTCCGGTTTTTGAATTTTGAAAATCCGTCAAGTATTGACGAAGTTGGAACTACGGGCGATGACGCAGTAACTCGCTATGGAAGGGATGGATACGCCCCTTATGAAGTTTATAAAAGGCCTTGCGCAGAAGAGAGGAGTCTCAATCGTCAGATCTCATATCGCATATCTCAAATCGTCAGATCTAGAGTGCTTATATAGTCGTTTTGGTGAGACGTCGAGTGATATTGGTAGAAAGAGTCGTCTTTATAACGCGTGGTGAAGCCACCGCAGTGAACGTGATTCAAGCAGACAAGCAGTGCAAGTTTACTGTGAGTAAAACTAGGCGAAGTTAAAACGCACATTATAACGCGTCTACAAGAGTGGCTATGAACAGTTAGCGTTTGCCTATAAGCTAATCCTATTGTGCAGTGCTACATTAAGCAGTGTAGGAAATTTGAACAATTTCAAGGAGTTATTTCAGAAGATATTAGCAATTTTAGATGACTGACAAAAGTGATTTTCTCGCCACCTGAGAAGCACTCTGTACCGTCAGATCCTACGCTACGGCTGACACTGCTAGTAAAACAGGGAGACTTCTGATTGCTTTTGTGACACAACGCTACAGTATTATGGAGCAGTTTAATAAGGCAGTTTGTTCTACTATCACTATAACCGAAGAGAAGATGGAAGGCTAAAGGACTTTAATGCAATTGGGACATACATCGTTGGAGTAAGATAGCAACATGGAACTTCGCTAATTGCCATTCCATACAAGCGAACATGTGGTGAACAACCATCTACACCCATGTTTCGTGGCTCAACGCTGAATACTATCCAAGAGCAATGGAAACGATTTCATACTCACTGAATATGAATATTTCAATGGAAAATACTACAAAAACTTCATGGCGATTTTCTACAAGATCTTCAGGGATTTTTCAAGAGAGGTCAGGGTTGTCCCGACTCACAAAGAAGAATTTTGCCGGAAGGATGTCTTACGTCTTCATGGAGCAGTGCAATTTCCGGAGAAGGAAGCAGTTCGATTCTCCGAGGGTGCTGTTTCCTGTTTCGAGGATGGAGCTCAGCTTTAACTTGGTGAAATGGATCCATCAGCAGTCTTCTTTGGGGAATTTTCCTCTGGAACTTCGATCGGCAGATAAGGTAGTCGTGAACGTTTATTGTATTTGAGTTTTGTAGCAATATCTGAGCAACCATTTTCCCATATTTTTGTCCTCATGTATTTTGCCCTATATTCTTGTTTGAGATTCCTATTCTCAGTACACCTTGATGAGTTATGCCTTTTTCGACGATTTATTAAGACATGGTTATTCCATGGGCATAGTTAAATGATTTTGGATCAGTTGAGACTGATATTTAGATATTTCAATAATTTGATTATTATTTTTGGTAGTCACGATTTGACTATAAGTTAATGATTTTCATGGCAGATTTAACTTCAGACAGCGTGTCTCTTTATTAAAGTAATTTCTACCCCAGTTTAATTACTTTGACCAATCTTCTGTCATCATCAAGAAGGAAGAACATTTAAATGATTTTAGAGCGTTAAAATCTCTAACGTTGTCGACGATCTTGGAAATACTAGTCGTTATTTGAAATTGATTGCAACACAGACATTTATCGTCAGTTATGAACGACCATTGCATCATAGACAATTTTGTGAAAGATGAACTTTAATTATGAATTATTGAATGCATTAAAATCGTGAACTTTTGTTAGGAGTTTTTTCTCAATTAGAGAGTTGAATAATAATGTTTGCATTCCACAGTCTAATTGGATTCTATTCGACTATTTTGCAATTTAGTCGCACTTTGTTTGATGATAGTATTTTTATACTACAATACTTTGAAGATGATAATCTTAAATTTTGATAGACCAGAGAGGCGTATATAAGCGTATTCACTATTAAATTTGTTTGTGATTGGCAAATTTTTACTTCATTTCGATTCATGAATGAAATCCACGAAGGTTAAATGACAACAGTTTGGAAACTATTAATGATTATAAGAATTTTTGAAGTGGAACTATGAATGTATAATCGCCAGTGCAGCGGACATGTTGAAAGTCGCTGATGTATAATGCCCTTGAAGTAAATGAAGGAGATTCCCACAGTAATTAATGATGTTGAAGAATTTGTTAGTGGAAGTTTTTGTAAATTCTGTGGAAGATTTTGATGCCGTATATATTAATATATGATGAATTTTGGGCCTATTTTTAATGCACTTTGTGCATTTTCTTTATAAGCGACGTATTTACCGCTGGAGTGTATTATATTTGTCCTTTGAAAATTAATCAAGTGAATTTACTGTTATAATTAACAAGAGTATTGAAAGAATTTGAGATAAGATTTTGAATGAAGATTACCGTCACAAATAATAATTATAATTATTAAACCTTTATTAAACCAGAATGTGACATTAATATGTATAACTAACCTTCATTGGTCGATTATATTGACACGATTATGAAATTACCAACCGGATGAACATGTGGTTAATGTATTTCTCAAATTAATAATTTGAATAATTTAAATGTTAATATTGTAAATAATGATGTAAATATCTTTAACAATAATGTGGAACGAAAGTAATGTTAGAGGCGTGTTTAAAATTCTTTTTGCCTTTAACTATATTATAAACAATTTCTAATTATTATAAATAATTTATGAGTTTTTGTTAAAAACATTTAAGAGTTTGTTTTATACTCTAAACAATGCTTATTAAACATTTGGATGCTAATTAAACAAGTTTAGGGATTGTCAGAATAATCCAGTGGTAATTGAGTAAAGCATTTGAAAGATTTGCGTAACAATATTTGTGATGTCTTGCGGACATTTAAAGCTTTTGAGAGTGCTGGATTCTTACGCAACGTGGCTTGACAAGTGAGCCCATTTGACAGGTGTGCGTCAGGTTTGAAGGGTAGATGGCAGCTGGCCAGACAACTGGTTATCAGCGGACGAGGTCGTCTGCATTGTGGCCTTGCGCCTATAAATACAAGTGTCATGTTTATTAAAAGAAACCAAATGCTCTATAAATATGTCTCGTCCTGACTTCCTTTTTCCAGTCCAAGTGTGCTATGAATGTTACGTTATTTTGAGCTCGTGGGAGCTAAAATGTTGTATGATAACTTTGCAAGTCCTATAGGAGGACATAGTCAGATTGACATGGGCTACTGATAGCCACATTTATTTTGTTGAGTTTGTTAAAGTCATACCCTTTATTTGAAATAAAGCTTTTGTACAGTTCAAAGTTCTTGCCTTCGTTCTGGTTCATTTTTAAATGTCATAGTGAAGGTTATTGTGGGAGCATACTTTAGAGATCCTGTTGTCAACCCAATCCCCGAGATATTAATAAGAGGTAAGTAAAGGTAAGTATGGACCCCCGTCTATTTTGGTGTGTTCCACAATAATTCCTTGTTAACTTCTGTACTCAAATCTCGGTAGTATCTGTCAGTGCCATTTTCATTGGTGTAGCTGAGCCGGTGCGGTTGATTTTTGGCAATCCGATTGAGGGGGCGGATATCTGACAGCCTACTATCCGGGTAAACGGGGACAGTACCTTCTTCAAGGCCACGGCCGCCTCCTTCCCTCTTCCTTGCCTATCCATCCTGACCAGCCATTACCTTCCCTCATGAGGCCCCTGTTCGCTTTGCAGGTGAGGCCGCCTGGGCGAAGTGCTGATCACACCTCCCCAGATGTATCCATCCCGACCAGATGTTCCAGGCTCTAGGACACTGCCCATAGAGGCGGCAGTGGTGAGTTCCCTCGCTAAGGCCGTGGGAACCACCAAACTAGAGGGTAAATTGACTAAAATAAAATAATTAATATTACTTACATTAGGCAGCAGCACGCCGGCCTCTCACCACTGAGTCCGGTCACTCCATGTGAGATTTGTGCTGGACAAAGCGGAGGCAGACAGGTTTTTCTCCGGGTACTCCGGTTTTCCCTGTCACAATTTCATTCCAGCAACACTCTCCACTATCATTTCATCTGTCATTCATTTAATCATTGTTCCAGGGGAGTGTGACAGGCTTCGGCAGCCGGCACAATTCATATCCTCGCCGCTAGATGAGGGCATCATTCATTCCATTCCCTGACCCGGTCGGTGGACTGGAAGCAGGCTGTGGATTTTCATTTTCATTATTATTATTATTATTATTATTATTATTATTATTATTATTAATATTATTATTCAATTTATCCCGTTATCTCGTCCTAGATTACGTCTGGTAAATGAGGTGGGCAGAAAAGCACTTGTCAGGCTCAGCGACCGTACAAAGTGACTAAAGAGCATGGTACACGTCCGCTCACATTATCATATTGATGACGGGCTATGTTAATTTACGTAGTTTTGTATTGGTGCGTGGGTGACTAGCTACGTAAATTGACGAATTCTCACAGTGCTTCATTCTTGTGTAATTTTCTTCTCTCCGTCGTTTATTAATCGAAATACTACGTGTTATTTACAAAGTAAGGTCTTTGTTGATCGAAATGCAGATACTGTATGTATATTGTTGTCTCGATAATGCTTTCGGTACTAGAAGTGAGGTTTTATAACACACAGTTACCGAGTGTATTGTCAAGTGCGCGGAAATAAAAGTGCGATAATCAGTTCAAACGATTGAAAATGACAATGATAGCAGTGAAAGTAGTGACGATGGGGTTGTTGGATGGACAAGTAAGTAAAGTTACACGTTTTTAAGTTTCAGCATATTTCTCGGGCTAGATGTGCTTCAGTTGGCAGGTCCGCAGTAAGGAAGAGAGTAGCGTGCGCCCGGGCAAGAATGTGTTCACGATGGGAAGGTTCTATAGGAATTGTTGCTTCTTTCGTGGCAACGCTGGTCTCAGGTTATGCTCCGTAAATATGGAAATACTATGCATTGACAGTCTGTTCTTGAAGCAGGACATGTGTTAAGACGACACAATCACAGACGTAGACATGAATCACCAGAACTTTCACATTAGTAGGTGTTTGACGAACTTTTGACTGGACTTAAGCTTCTGTGATTATTACTTCGTGGCATTTGTTTCCAGACTGTTGAAGAGGATCTGCAGGCAGTAGATTGTTCCATCAGAGAAATCAACAGAACAGCACTGCTATAAGGATCTACGACTCCCTCATCACTCAAAACAAATTTTAGACAATGCTGATGTTTACTGTACATTGATGTACCGTAGACGTTTTACGATGGTATCACACTTGTCTTTATAGTAGATAAATAGTTCCAAATTACTGGCTACCCATTCTGAGTCATATCCCACCGCCTGATGCTAGAACGAAGAGTGCTCTCGTACGAGAATATCAGAAGATAATGGATAAAGCCCAGCTGCCTTTGTTAATCAAAAACGAAAACGGCTCAGATCAAGATAGCCTGCTATTTACACAGCTAGAATTCTGTTAGAGGAGAACTTCGACATTCGTCTGTCCAGGAGCCAAAATTAGCAACAACACTGCCCTTATCGATGTCGTAACATGCCCTGTATACTGCGAAAACCACCAGGATTTGATCAACCTCGTGCTGTGTGGACAGCCCTCAATCGTATCCGCACTGGACATGGAGGATGTGAAGATGCGCTTCATAAGTGGGGAAAATTCTATTCTCCAGGAAGTGACTGTGGTGCTGAGAAACAGACACTTAATCTCTTAGTAATCGAGTGCCCAAACCATGCATATTGTGGAGACTTCAAGGACTTTTAGTAACAACAAAGGACGCTGTATGCTACATAAAGAACTTGAATATTTGTATATAGATTTGTATGTAGGTATGATTTGTGTACTTTAATAGCTGGAATTTTTATCAAACTTCAAGTATGTGATAATCTAATGTTTTATGTGCCATACGTTAAATAAATAAATAAATAAATAAATAAGTTCCCGCTATTAAAGTTCCAATCTACGTAAAATTGCTGCAGAACCACAAAATTGTACCCCCAATTGATATTTTTCTTGTGGAGTAATGTGAAAGACCGTGTTCATGTTCTCCAATGTCCAATGCCAACAACTCTGCAGAAACTTAGTAAGCGCCTGGTCATTGCTGTCTTGCAAATGAGTACAAATCTACTGCGAAACATATGGCAAAACCTTGAGTATTGACGGTCGTAGCCACGTTAGTCGACTGAGGCTCTTTCATTTGGATGACCCCCCCAGGGGCTCACATCTAGTGGTACGTGGGTTGGCGACCACGGGGCCCCAGCTGAGTCCGGCATTGCTTCCACTTACTTGTGCCGGGCTCCTCTCCGTCCTCTTTCCTGTCGACCTCACTTGGTCAACTCTTGTTCTCTTCCGACCCCGACGGTATTAGTGGCTCCGAGGCCTAGGGAGTCTCTTCCTTTCCCGCCTTAATTGGCCCTTGTCTCATCTTTTCTGACACCCATCTTCTGCGAGGGGTCAGCCTTCTTTTTCTTTTCATGTTATTTCCTGCCTTCTGCTCAAGGCCCTCAAGGAGGCAGGGTGTTTGTAGCCCTACCACTTCTGGTGCACCCTGGATATTGCTACACACTCAGGGGCTCATGGCTGGCGAGCTCGGGAGTTGGTGACCCAGAGGGATTCCTGAGCTGGGTCCGGTTTTCCCCCTCTTATCCATTACCTCTGGGGCGGACCCTCTCCTCTTTCACTTTCCTATCTGCCTTTCATGGCTCTCCTTCCTCCCAAGTCCCTCAATCCACATTCTTCGAGGGTTGAGGGCATTTCTTTTCCTCCTGTCCTTTATTTGTCTTATTCTCCTTTTGTTTTCCATTTCTTCTTCTAGTATATAAGTTAGTAGTTAGTTTTAGTTATAGTTTACATTTCATTTTCATCTTCACGATCACCCACATCGTTAGGGGCCGATAACCTAGATGTTAGGCCCCTTAGAACAACAATTATCATCATCATCATTTGGAGGAAAGTGAACTCCACTAGAACGTTCATATAGTTGGGTGATAATGAACGATTAACATTGCTCACTTAACCCTCCGGTGGTCGCGCTTGAAAATGTAACGCCAGTAGTCGCATGGATTAAAATCGGAGGCCACTTCTATTGGGTATACAGTATACTGTAATTGGCTATTATTTGTTCAAAAATGTTGATATTTGATTATATTAGAAGAGAGGAGTGTAAAATATACTAATCGTAAACAAATACATGGCATTGCATGAACAACTGGTTTAATTTCTACTTTAAAAAACAAAACATTGGCAATATTTCCCGCATCAAATGGAAACATGCAATATTCTCGATGAGATGTGTAATTTTCTATAAATAAGTGTTCATATTATATTCAGTTTCCTCTTTCTATACAATGCTATATCTCAACAAGCAAACGCAGATCAAGCGTAGTTCCGTAAATAGTCGCGTGAAATACAGTTGTAATCTAAGTTAACTCTTTGGTATGCCACTGATGCGCTAGTAGTTATTGATGTAATATTTCATGGTGATTGTAATGTGGACACCTTCTAGTTAAGTTACTGAACAGTATGCACCAAAATCTACAGAGTAAGATATAAAACAAATGAACCTGGTTTACAATAGTAGTCCACGCGACCAACGGAGGGATAATGTTGAATAGCCCTGTAATTCCCTAAATATATCATATTTATAACAAATTCACAAATAACAAACCAAAACAGCTAAATTGAATTTGTCGGAATTCATCTCAAATGTAACGATTTAGACTGCTCCTACAGTTATCATGAGAATGGTGCAGAGATTACACAGCGCTCTCAGCTGTCTCGCTGTGGCATGACGTTTTATCAATATTTGTCGTAGCCGACATTTAACTGGAACTCTCGATAAGCTGAAACAATAATGGGATGTCCGATGAGTTGCATAGCCCACAGGCGCTTCAAAAGCGTCAATACGCCGAGCAATTTAGTTATCCAATTACACTCTCTGGTAACTGTATTTGATGTACAATGAGCTCTGGATAGCTATTGTTTTGCCTTATACAGACTGTAATAACATTTTCTCCAGCTACCTAAACCATGGGTTTTTAGTGGTTTCCCATTTTTACTCTAGTATAATGCCGGGAATGTTCGCAACTTTAGGCCACGGCTGCTCCTTTCCAATCCACATGTGAATTTCAAACAAGATGTTCAGTAAAGAACATATAGCCTACTTTCTCCTAAATGTATGAGTATAGTTATAACTCGTTGTTATTATCAAAGAGTATAATAGAACTATTCTTTGTTGAAGACCTTAGAAACGATTTACCTCTACCAAACGCCACAACCTAGATAACAAGATGTTCAGCAAAGAACATATAGCCTACTTTCTCCTAAATGTATGGGTATCTTTATGACTCTTTGTCCTCATCCCTAACACAATCACCTCTACCACAATGTATTGTTTGTTTTCTTTTATATTGATAATAAGCCAGTAAGTGTCAAAATCAATATTATATACTTTATGACGATTGAATAACAAAACTACTAACTTATTGTAATGCATTCACGTCCGTTAATCTCTACATTAAGCCAGCCTGCAAAATTAAGAATTTTCCGCCCCAATCACAGTAGGTTGGTGCTGCGACCTATCGGTGAATTAATCTTTATCTTGCACGCGTATGCACTGCCATCGTAATGTACTACGATGGCAGTGTTCTATGGGTGTTGAATGAGTAGCCAGTTTAAAGTAGCCAGGAGGGAGGCGATCCAGCTGGCAGTGTTTAAAGGTATTCGGAGCGCGATCGTGGCTAATAGTTGAACTACCAGTATTACAAAATTGCCATACTTCAGGAGGCCAGCTCAGGCATTTACACAGAGTTATGTTTGGAACAATATTACCCACATAACCCACAAGAGGACAGCACCGTACAGAGGCATTAAGAAGGCTGTGGTTAATGACAACGTGTATCTAGTTCTTCTATTCTACTTTTCCTAATGTCTTCTGTTTATGTGCGATGCTGGGACTGTGATTTTATTAATATACGAGTGTATACTTTATCCTCTCCTTTGAGCTAAATGACATTTTATTCAGTATCTGTGGAAAAAGCTCGTGCACATCATTTGTAAAAGAATTCAAGAAAAAAAACCTAACTGTAGCAGTACTCGAACCCCAGTCAACTTGTAACGATTCGATCCCATATCTGTTATATTTAAAGGGTTATTCATTTATTATCATATTATTATTATTATTAATTAGTACATCGATGAGATGATTTTTATATCAGATGATTGTAAGCGGTTTTTATTATTATATTCAATTAGATTTTTATTAATATCCATTTACCTGTAAAGAGACGAAGTATAATATATTGCAACAAGATTGGCGATATGGACCAACCCTAAGAGTCACCAACAGAACAACGCAGTAGTAATTTCACAACGGCCGGTAGCCATTGTCCCGGGATCTTAAAAACCCCAGAATGACGCAGTATCGTTTCACCACGGCTAAGAGTCATTGTCTCGAGATGCTAAGAAACCCAATATGAGTAACCATCACGTGCGCACAATCTAGTTCCTTCGAGAAGCAATGGAACATTATATTTCACGTATGGTGCAATCAATACGTCACTACTGGAGCCAAGGTACGCGTCAATGAATGGACAAGCCCCAGGTAGAAGGGGTGACTTGACTATGAAGTGGGGGCTGCTTACTACCACGTGACAAGGAAGATATAACCGCACACTCGCATCTACAGAGTCATTAGTGAACGACAAGTCATTAGAGCACAATTGTTCTGACCACAATATGAGAGCGTCAACTGAGGGTCTTAGCTAATGAGCTGAGCCAATATCCGACTTCAAACCATACAGCGTGATGTCTACCCAAGATACATATCAGTCCGCACTGACTTATAGATCAATTTTACAATCAATCTACAAGTCGCAACGGACTTGGTTATGTTAAATAGTATCAAATGACATACTACAACATTTTTTTAGAAATATGAAACGCAACATCGAGATCATCTTCCACACTTTTTTTATGATGATACTTCAAAAGGGTGAGCAAACAATTAAATATCCGACGTCTCTGTAATATGTAACTTCAAGAAAGATTCAATTCATTAATGTTTATTTTCTTTTAAATTAATTGCCGCATTGAGTAATTTTAAATTCAATTGTGTGACTATCACTATTCTGTTTTATTAATATTTTGTTTTTGCATTTAATAAATTCATTTTCTTTAACGTAATGCCTATTTCTTTCATTGTAGTTAGTACTTTAAGGCAATCATACTCCTTGATTAAATACTGGATTGGTTAGATGACTTTGTCTCACTACGACCAGGGATAATTAGGTCTCACTCTACTACTGATAGCCGAGGTTAATTCTTAAATTTCGATTCACTGTCTTAAATAGGGATCTGGCGCTCAACAACTTATTATATTATACTATCAGAGGTAAGGTCACAACACAGTGTATATTATTTATTCTTATCATGTTTGTTTTATTGAACCACAATAGTTAACACCACGTTTAAGGACGCATTAAAAATGTTACATTTGGCGCCACAAAGTAGGACACGAAAACCATTCGGTATTTAGGAGAGGAGTGTATAATTTCAGTGCAAATTGTCAGTGCTTTTGGGGGACAGTGAAGTGAAGTGAAATTTTGGAAGGGCAATTGTTATACGGTGTACTTCGAGATGTCGGAAGAGGAACAGAGGCAGTTGAGAAGTAGGAATAAAGTCGAGAAAGTTAATTATAAGGAGGTTGATAGCAGTAGCGATGTTGAAAGCGTAGAGAATAATACCAAGATGTCGGAGGTAAATCTTGAGAATAATCCTGAGGTTAACCCTGACAAGAATACAGAGGTACATCCTGAGACTAGTGGTAGTCTAGAGAAAGAAAAGTCTATAGAGATTCCTGAAGATCCATTAACTGCGCTCATAAGGCAGATGAGTAGAGATTTAAGTGCGAAATTTGATGAGAGTATGAATAAAAATAGTAGGGAGATGAAAGAAGATATGAATAAAAATATGGAAGAGAGTAAGAAAGATAATCAGGAAAGTAGAAAGGAATTCAATGATAAATTTGAGAAATTAGATAAAGATATGAATAAAAATAGTGAAGAGAATAAAAGAAGTTATTTGGAATTCAATGATAAATTTGAGAAATTAGATAAAGATATGGGTAGGCTAAATCAAAATATGAATGAGAAGTTTAATGAAAATAAGCAAAGTACGGAGGCCTTTCTTAATGATAAACTGGAAGAGAATAGAAGTAAAATAAATCAGAAGCTGGAAGAGAATAATTTAAAACTAGACAGTGTGATTAAAGTAAATGAAGGGTTGAGTATGAAGTATGATATGCTGCAGGAAAGTATTCAGGGGGTGAAACAGGAAATCAAAGGTGAAATTAAGGAGGAGGTAGAAATGAAAGCTAAAGATATTATTAAGACAGTAGATAAGAAATTAGAAGCAGTAGAAAGTAGGATTCAGGAAAGAATAGTAACTGTGATTGAAGATAAAATAGCAACTCAAGGTGAAAGTTTTAGCAAATTGGTAGAAGTGGAATCTAGGCAGGTGGTAGAGACTTTAGGGGATACTGCAGTAGAATCAGTGAAGACAGCCTGTAAGGAGACTGTAATTGAAAGTAGATTGGAGTCAGGGGAAATGTTAGGTGAAAGCAGATTGGAGGTAGAAGAAATTGTAGTTGAAAACAGATTAGAGTCAGTGGAGATTGTAGATGAAAGCAGATTGGAAGCGGAGGAGATCTTAGGTGAGGAACGGCAAGTAGCGGAGATTTTAGGTGAAATCAGATTAGAGTCAGACGAGATTTTAGGTGAAAGCAAATTGGAATTAGTGGAGACTGTAATTGAAAGTAGATTAGAGTCATTGGAGATTGTAGGTGAAAGCAGATTGGAATCGGAGGAGATCTTAGGTGAGGAACGGCAAATAGCGGAGATTTTAGGTGAAATCAGATTAGAGTCAGACGAGATTTTAGGTGAAAATAGATTAGCGTCAGAGGAGATAGTAGGAGAAAGCATAGTAGAGTTGAAGGAGATTTTAGATGAACGCAGGATAGCTGTAGAAGAGACTATAGAATGTAGCGAAAGAGAAGTGGAGAAGATGAGAGAAAAGATAGGGATAGAAGTAGGTAAGATAAAGAAAGTACTATGCACTCAAGAAATTAAGATGCAGAAAATCTTAGGTGAAGAGGATATGTTGACTAGGGAAGAATTTAATGATGGTGTAGCGGAAATTAATGTGAAATTATTAGAGGCAGAGAAGCGTGCGTTAAGTCATAGTCAGAAGAACATAATTAGTAAACAGGTTAAGAGGAGGAGAGAGATAGATAAGAGCAGAAGCAATAGTCCACGGGTAAAGAGAACATTAAGTGATAGTAATGGAGAAGTGAAAGGAAGACAGGTAGGTAGATATTTTAGAAGTAAAATGAAAGAGAAGAGAATCAAGTTGCTAGAGGAGAAAGAAATCAGGATGAAGGAGAGAAAGAAAGCATATGATGTGCAGTGTCGTACTGAATTAGCTAGACTTGGAGATTTGAGAGGGGGAAAGCCGAAGTATAATGTTACTGTTGATGAGTGTAGTCCGAAAGAGGTAGAAAGTAATGTTATAAGAAAAGAGGAAAATGGAATCCTAGAAAGAGATAGAATTGAAGATGAATGTGGTAAGAACTGTGAAATGCCAGAAAACGTAGTGATGTGAATTGGTATTAACGATAGTTACTGTTCCGTATGACTTAAATATTAATAAAGAAGTTTAATATGATTTAACAGAGGTAGATGAGAAACCTGCTGTGTGTAATTTTAATTCAGTCGTGAAGTTAGGATGGTAAGGGGCGCGTAGTGCCTACGCTTATTGATTTAGATTGACTAAAATCATTTAATTTGGAAGACAGAGGTTGTCGTGCTATTGAGCATTTCAGGTAAGTTGAATGTGGGTCCTTAAACTGCAGGTAAGTTGGATGAAGTGAGAATTAAATTTAAAAAGTAGGAAGGTTATTACATAGGTAAGTAATCGAAAGAAAGTAGTAATAATTATTATGGCAACCATAATTATGAATATAGTGGTAATAAAGATTTAATTCAAAAGTGAGTGAAGATAAGATGATTCAGTGGTAATAAAATTAATTAGTTGAAGAATTAAGTATTGATTTAATAAAGAAGTTTCATTTTGAGGACAGCGAGGTTATCAGTGGATATATTTGAGAAATTTAGAAGTGGTTTAAAACAGTTAATGGTAATGCGTTGTATGAATTAACCAACATCGGGTTGAAATGAGGAAGTAGTAACATGATTAGGGCATCTGGTACTTGGTGACATATGTGTGTGTGTGTGTGTGTGTGTGTATTTTCACGTAAATGGACGTGAGTTTGAAGTAGTAGGCCAACGAAGGTAATGCCGTTGAGCAATGTGGTTTTAAGTTTTTGGTAAGATGCCAAATGAAGTTATAATGGAGGAAGTTTTGGTAAGATGCCAAATGAAGTTTTAAGAAGTTTTTGGAGGATGAAGTAGGTCAGCGAGGTATATTCCGTTGAGCAATGAGTTTTTTTATGGTGTCTACGGGACAACGAGAAGTTAATGTTGGGAGTTTTTTTTTAAGTATATATGGATGTATGCACACAAGGTAATAAGAGATTACAAAGGTAATATGGTCCAAGTTTTAGTTACAGTTACGCACGTTTTAAAGGTATTACAAGGCTTGTTATCGAGCTAAACCACTTTTAGTAAAAAGTTACTGATGATTAATAACGAATTAATGATGTGGTAGATTGTTGTCCTACACACAGGTAGAAGTAAAAATGATAATAATAATTAGATGGTTGGCATAATATCTTCTAGAATTGAAAGGAATTTGTTATAATTCGACGTTTTGAGGATTTTAAAGATAAATCTTTTTTTTAGTAGACGAGAAATTAAAGTTTTATTTATGTCATACGGAGTTAGTAAAGAGAAGTTTATAATATTTTGAAGACAAGAATAAGTTAGTAATGTAAGATGAGTATACCTAAGGGGTAATAATGAAGTTTCAATTAAAGGCAGGTGTAATTTACGCATTTAATTTGATAGAGAAGAAAGTATCTGAACTGTGTTAGAACTCAGAACTTGCTTTATGAAGTGATTATGGGAGAATATTTGCCAATTAGGAGTGTCGGTGTTATTGACTATCAACTGGAACACTGTCATTATTTTAGGAAGACAATGGTTAGGAAAGCTAAGTATGATGTTATTATTCCAAGGAATTAGTCGAAGCATGTAAGATTTTTTAGCTGAAATTTAGTGTGTTATTGGTCAGTAAGAGGTGACCTATAACAATAAGAAGATGTGGGATTATACCACGAATAGGGGAGTTTTTTTTTGTATGTGACGTGTGATGTCACGATGAGTTTTGAGAGATTCTGGTATAGCAAGAGTGAGCTATAGTCCAGGCGGTCAGAACAAGTAGGAAGTGGTGTTTGGAGGACACGGTACTTAATTAAGAGTTTTGAGAGAAAACTAAGGGGGGTTTTTAGGCATTCAGCAAAAAGTCAAATCATGAATAGACTAAGTTCAAAGTATAAGAGCATTAATATTTTGTAGAACGAAATATTTATTCCGAGGAGTTTGTCATGTGTTTTTGTGAAATAGTTTAGTGATATACGTAATTCAGGTATTGAGTAATATTTTGTCCAAGTCTTAATCATTTTGTTATGGTAAGTAAGGAATGACGATAGAGTAAAGATATCTTAACGCTAAGTTAAATTTTATAAGATGAACGAGAAGTCAGATTTTATGTTTATTTGTGATTTTGAAAATTCAAGTTATTGTTTTCGAGAAGTAGTGAAGAGGAATTATGGTTTTAAGAGAAGTTAAGAAGTCGTGGAGACTTAGGAAGTATTAATTTGAATGGAGGCTGCCGTGGCCTAAGACAGAATTAAGCCACGAAGGCAGGTGAGTTGTAACTTGGATATTTAAGTGAACTGTTTAATAACTGCTTTGAGGTATTTCGATGTCATTATGTATTTGGGGAAATATTTACATGTATGACATATGCACTGAAATTGGAATTGCCTTAGGTATCTTGCTAAGTTATTTTTTTTTCTTCAATTGTTGAAATTTTACTGCATTTGAGTAATCCCTTTTTAGAGACGAAAGGAATATTGTGTTGTTTGCATATCGTGTGCTGTAATAGTCATAATGTGTTTATCAGCTGGAAATACAACAATGTAATTCTACACCAGACTGACGAAAACTACGTTCACTAGATATGAAGACAAAATTGTATGTCAAACATATGATCACCGAGTGCAGCGTTGACATATATGTCAAAATTAAAAGTGAAGGGCATTATATGTATACTTTTTTTTACAGCATATAAAAAAAATGAACATTATGAACATTTGGAAGAATGAGATGAATGAAAGTTAAAACGTGTATTTTGTGAAGAGTATATTTCTTGTATATTTTTATGTATTGTTGAAGGGTATTATTTGTATGTTGTCGTTATGGGGGTATTAATATTTAAATTTGTATTCATTTGTGTAGGATGTGTAGTGATATAAATAATGTTACATTTTATTTTAAATTATTTATATCAGGGGCGATTGTAACGATTCGATCCCATATCTGTTATATTTAAAGGGTTATTCATTTATTATCATATTATTATTATTATTAATTAGTACATCGATGAGATGATTTTTATATCAGATGATTGTAAGCGGTTTTTATTATTATATTCAATTAGATTTTTATTAATATCCATTTACCTGTAAAGAGACGAAGTATAATATATTGCAACAAGATTGGCGATATGGACCAACCCTAAGAGTCACCAACAGAACAACGCAGTAGTAATTTCACAACGGCCGGTAGCCATTGTCCCGGGATCTTAAAAACCCCAGAATGACGCAGTATCGTTTCACCACGGCTAAGAGTCATTGTCTCGAGATGCTAAGAAACCCAATATGAGTAACCATCACGTGCGCACAATCTAGTTCCTTCGAGAAGCAATGGAACATTATATTTCACGTATGGTGCAATCAATACGTCACTACTGGAGCCAAGGTACGCGTCAATGAATGGACAAGCCCCAGGTAGAAGGGGTGACTTGACTATGAAGTGGGGGCTGCTTACTACCACGTGACAAGGAAGATATAACCGCACACTCGCATCTACAGAGTCATTAGTGAACGACAAGTCATTAGAGCACAATTGTTCTGACCACAATATGAGAGCGTCAACTGAGGGTCTTAGCTAATGAGCTGAGCCAATATCCGACTTCAAACCATACAGCGTGATGTCTACCCAAGATACATATCAGTCCGCACTGACTTATAGATCAATTTTACAATCAATCTACAAGTCGCAACGGACTTGGTTATGTTAAATAGTATCAAATGACATACTACAACATTTTTTTAGAAATATGAAACGCAACATCGAGATCATCTTCCACACTTTTTTTATGATGATACTTCAAAAGGGTGAGCAAACAATTAAATATCCGACGTCTCTGTAATATGTAACTTCAAGAAAGATTCAATTCATTAATGTTTATTTTCTTTTAAATTAATTGCCGCATTGAGTAATTTTAAATTCAATTGTGTGACTATCACTATTCTGTTTTATTAATATTTTGTTTTTGCATTTAATAAATTCATTTTCTTTAACGTAATGCCTATTTCTTTCATTGTAGTTAGTACTTTAAGGCAATCATACTCCTTGATTAAATACTGGATTGGTTAGATGACTTTGTCTCACTACGACCAGGGATAATTAGGTCTCACTCTACTACTGATAGCCGAGGTTAATTCTTAAATTTCGATTCACTGTCTTAAATAGGGATCTGGCGCTCAACAACTTATTATATTATACTATCAGAGGTAAGGTCACAACACAGTGTATATTATTTATTCTTATCATGTTTGTTTTATTGAACCACAATAGTTAACACCACGTTTAAGGACGCATTAAAAATGTTACAAACTGAGTGTCAGACTAACATGCTAGCCCAGAGCTAACCCTATCCATGAAGTCAGGTGTTCTTAACTGACATATTAGATACAAACTGTTGGCAAATAATGACTTTAAATAAACGATTTCTTCACTGCAGTACATCTTCATTAAAGATCATTT
Organism: Meconema thalassinum; assembly: GCA_946902985.2. Taxonomy (NCBI): domain Eukaryota; kingdom Metazoa; phylum Arthropoda; class Insecta; order Orthoptera; family Tettigoniidae; genus Meconema; species Meconema thalassinum. The sequence goes on along the minus strand of OX336390.1, from coordinate 262,649,832 downwards.
CATACAAAGTTTATATTATTGTATCAGTAGGGTATATCACATACAACATACTAAAACTACTGAAATATAAGACAGGCACATGAGGACAGCTAACATCTTGTCGTGTGTCACAAACGGCTCAGCTATTTTAAGCCACTCGTACTGTATAATATTATAATATTAAATTATAATAAATAACGGATCACGACCTTCAGGATAGCTTAAACCCCCCTAGGCTCGATAATCGGAATTGGTGGGTCATAAGCTATTGATTAAAATGGTTGCATAATTCACACGGCCGCCATCCTGAAACGGCATGGCCGATGACCTTGAATTTTGGGTCAAAGACGCGTCCTATATAAAGGTATGTTGTCACCAAATTTGGTAGAGATCGGATAATTGGTTTAGCCGTAATTTGATTTTACGTTTTGAACATTTGAGTGGCCGCCATTCTGTTAGGGTAAAGATGGCGGCGATATAAAGTATGACACTGAGGTGTCCTTTACTAGTGCTACCTCTGTACCAAATTTCGTTCAATTCGGTTTCACCGTGTTCGAATTGATAGGGGGGAACAGACATCCAGAGTACACACACTCACACACACACAGACACACACACACACAGACTCACACACACACATACACACACACACACAGACTCACACACACACATACACACACACAGACAGACACACTTTTTTTCGCCCTGTGTTGATCTCATAAGTCTACTTTCATTTTTTGCAAAAATCGAAAGTAGGCTAAAAACTGCTACCATCATTGAAGAAAGAAAGATAAGAAGTATATCAAGAATGTTATGGATCTGGAGACATAATCGACCGGACTGGCTGCGTGGCTCAGCGGTAACGTTCTCGCTTGCTGGGCCCTAGGTTGCAGGTTCGTATCCTGGCGCAGTCAGCTGGCATTTGAGGGTGCACAAATGCGAGGGAGCCGTGTCAGTACATTTACTGGCACGTTAAAGATCCCCTTCGGGCCAAAATTCCGGCACCCCGGTGTCTCTAGAAGCAGCAGTAGTTAAACGGGATGTAAAACCAATAACATTATTATTATTATTATTATTATTATTATTATTACATATACGACCTGCCGTGGGCAACATCCAACTTTGAGTTGAGGCATGTCTTTACACGTCTGGTTGTGCATGGCTTTCACAACCCTAATTGAAAAAAAAGGAAGGAAGATTGTAGTTTTACGTGACCGTGAATCTTGTGATTATGAGCCACGGGACCTCCTTTTTACGTGGAATCCGAACCACAGGACATGGCATTTCACTTCGAAAATCTCACATGCATTGACCGGGAATCGAAAACCCTAATTGAATTAACAAATCTTTCCATGTCCCTACAGAGACGTGTGTATACAAACTACTATGTGAAATCGTTTTGTTCTTTACTTCAAATAACATTTTCAAGTAACGCAAAATAGGCTGTTACAAACCCTTTAAAATAAAAAGTAAAAATGTATCGTAGTATCATCTTGTCATTCTTCAAATTCGATGCGCATAGAATGCCAATGGTGTAGTAATCAATGGAGCCCCACGTAGACTAGTCGTGACATCTAGTGTTGAAATATCGAACAATATAATCCTAACAGAGCGAGTGCATTCTAGCGGCCAGAAGAAGAAACTTTTCAATAAAATCTGGATGTTAATAAGTAGGTCGACGTGCAGTGACCTTTTTGGCAGCTAGATGTCTCGAGTAAATCTGCTGGCGAATTATGTTTTAATTAAATATATATTTTACACCAGAATATGCACAATATAACGCTTAATTTTAAAATATCTGAGTCATTACAAAACAATAAACATATAACATTTCAAGCAAAAAACCTAGCTTTGATCGGGTTTGAACCATAGGCATTTGAGCGATAGGCTAACGCTCTACCACTTTTTTTTTTTTTTTATTAGCTCTTTACAGAATTACAGAATTTTCAGATATGATAAATACCAGACTAATACATCACAAGAAATCCAGATAGTGTGCATATTTATCGTATAATTGTCCACTTTCACTAAGCTTCCAACGCTCTTTTTGCAGGTGATACCTGAGATCCAGGAAAGAGAAATGTTGATCATTGTCCATCACGAAGTGTACATATTGGCCCATTATCCACACAATGGCAGTCTGTTTAATTTGGGGGAAGGCGGTCACCGACAAACGAACCAACTTCCTGTCATCAAGGTCATTCGAGGGCACATTTAATAGTTGACATACTTTTCCCTTACACCACAGCCACTTGGAGGCAACTCGCGTGCATGATGTAAAGCGGTGTATCGCCGTATCAGTTTGACCACATATAGTACACCATGGGTAAGCTTCAAGATGGATGGTATATCGCCGTAGAGCGGTTGGGATGAGATCGTTGAGGAAGATAAAAACTTGGGAGTGTACAGCAGAAGAAATGGACATAGCCCCAAAATTTTTCCAAACAGTGGGCCAATGGACATAGAGGGTGGTGGCCTCTATTCGCGGTTTGGAGTGTACCACTTGCCGCAACATGTTATAGATACTTTTCGTCGTTGGAACAATCCCTGATGGCATTTGGCGAACAGTTTCCAGAAGGTGCTGTTGATGGTCCCTAAATATCTTCGGCAAAGCTCTATCACAACCACGGGCTGTGTTTCGAATATCTTTGTATAGCGCTTTCGTAAAAGTGTCATGTTGGGAAAGAATGGTGATATCGTTCTTGCAGAGGAGTGCACGGCATTTCATGCCATGAGCTGTTAGCCCTAGCCCGCCTTGCCGGTATGGGAGATACAACTGTTCCCGTTGTACTCGGAACAAAAATCCTTGCCATATAAACCAACCTGTATATTTTGCCAATTGGCTCTCAAACATGTTGGGAAGTGGGAAAAGTTGTGCGACATACCATATTTTAGAGAGCGCAAACACGTTGAGGACCATGACCCGTTGCACTATATTGAGGTTTCTTTGACCAAATTGGATCAGGACTCCCCTAACTTTGGCAATGACCTTAGTCCAGTTAACTTGCACTGTGTCCAGAAGCGATTGCTTCCAGGTAATGCCAAGAATGTTCACCTCATTTACTATCCGGAACCAGGGCTGTGGGGTAATCACTGAGTTAGTATTGAGCGGAAGCAAAGCAGTTTTCTGGGGGTTCGATTGTGCTCCAGAGGCGATATGGTAGAGCTGAAGGACGCTATCGATGTGGGAGATGTCTTCTTCATTGCGGATCAATATTGATACGTCATCAGCATAGGCGCACATTCCAAAAACATGTGTGGACAGGTTGTAACCCTGTAGCTTCACCTGGGTAGTCCGAATGAACGGTTCAAGGCCAATGACAAAAAGTAGCATAGAAAGGGGACATCCTTGCCTAACTGATCGTTGTATTGGAATCAGAGGGGAAAGAAAACCGTTGACGAGCACTCTAGACGTAGCATTACAATTTATCATACGAATGTAGTCAATAAGGATTTCAGGAAATTCGTAGTGTTGCAAGACCATGTACAAGTATTCATGACTGATGCGGTCGAAAGCTTTATCAAGATCTAAGGTGAGAAAACTCATTGGCTCAGTGGGGAGCATTTCGGCTTTTAGGTGTAGGTCCCGTAGTATCGCTAAGTTTGTTAACAGAGTTCTTCCAGGAATACTGCAACATTGTTCATCACCAATGATATCAGGTAGAACAGTCTTCAATCGGCATGCAAGTACTTTGGTAAGGACTTTATAGTCACTGCAGAGCAGAGTAACTGGTCGGAAGTCACCAACTGCCATGGGAGAGGATGTTTTTGGTATGAGGACTATGGTACCCTCGTGATGTGATTGACAAAGAGCACGACGTTGGAGAATGGTACGCAGGACATGACAAAATTCTTTGCCAATGAGAGGCCAGAAGTGTTTATACATTTCATATGGCAGTCCATCAATGCCAGGTGAGCGGTTGTTTGGGAGTCGTTTAACCACAGAGTGAATCTCTTCATCCGTAATATCCGCGCTGAGCAGAGTTTTGTTGTCCGGAGATAGTTTGGTACTGCAAGATGACAGCAATAGGGTCACCTGCTGTGGATCAATGGGAGCCTTAGCGTAGAACCGTTGATAAAATAATGATATTTCACTACGTATAGCGTCAGGGGAGGTGACGACACTTCCAGTACTGGTGCGGAGGCGGTGGATATATTTACGTTGCCGCTCACGTTGTCCTTTGGCGATATGGTATACACTTGCACTTTCGTCCGGGAGCACTGTACGATCTTTTAAAGCCACGTTGATATGAGCGAGCGTTCGTTGCTGTAGAGACAGGAGCTTGGTTTTAACTTCCCGGATCTGGTCATATATACGCTCCCCAGCATCAGATCTTTGCTGGAGCTGACGAAGAACTCGATAGTAAAATTCAACTGTATCCCGTCTTTCCCGACCTCGTTGGTAAGATATGTTCTTAAAGACGCGGCGGATCCCTGGTTTAACTAAAATATCCCACCATTCTGTGCAGTCGCGAAATTTGCCTTTTTGTTGGACCCATCGAATCCAGTGTTGTCTGAAATTATCTTGGCATTCCTCCTCCAGTAACAGCGAGCAATTCGGCTTCCAATAACCTCTTCCTATGTGAAATATGGGATGGGGGTAAGAGATTGTACATACGACAGCATGATGGTTAGTGAAACTGGCAGGAATCACTTCATATCGTCTAGGCTGGATGAGTTCCTGTGAAAAGTAGATGCGGTCAAGTCGTGATGAGGAGTTGTGACTTATACAGGTGTAATGGGGCAGGGGCACCCTTAAACTATCCACAGCATCAATGAGGTGTAGGGAGGTAAGAAGGGTCCTGAGAGCCGGGTTGACACCTCTGTATGGACTAGTGGAATCCTCTGGGCGTTGAATACAATTGAAATCCCCTGCAAGAATAAGTTTTTCCTTAACGTCGTGCAGATGAGGCAGTATACTCTGTTGAAAGAACATTTTCCGTTCCACACGTTTATTAGACCCGGATGGGGCATATACATTTATCAGGGTGGTATTTTTTATGTGTCCAGATATTATGCGTCCTGATGGATGACATAGCACACCTGCGAGTGGGATATCATGTCTTATGAGGAATCCGGTCCCTCTATTCGTATTACCGGTATTGATGTATTGTTTGTAGAAGGCAGATATGGGTAAACACGGTATAGCAACTTCTTGAAGGAAAGCAATGTCAATGTCAGCATCTCGAAGGAATCTCTCCAACAGTTGAAATTTCAGAGGGCATTCTATTACATTGATATTCACAGTGGCCACAGTGAGAAATTGCGCCATTACGAGAAGTATAAAAGCTGTGCTAGACATACTGGAAGGTGGACTCGAAAGAAGACACAGGTGAGAATTATCCTGGTGCACTATGTCAAATTAGGTTGAGATAGTTCCTTTTGACTGCCATTCATAGGCCGGCTGTCAGCGGGTGAGAGCGTTCGTGGGTCCCTAGATGACGTAGAAAGAAGATTTTGTTTCTTTTTCACAGCTGCGGAAACGTTTGTGGAGCCAGTTTTATTCTTCGGGGCTGGTACGGCAATCGAGGCATTTGTTTTAATCTTCTTAGAGACGTTCTCGGATCCCCGATCAACAGTCTTAAGTGAGTCGGTAGGGACCAGCGAAGTCTGGGGCAGTGAAGACAAAATTTCTGTGGCAGCCTGTAGTAACGGCAGAGATGGTTCTGAGGCTGCGATACAGGTTGCCGAGAGCACAGGGGCACTCTGTGTCTCGCAGCTCTGGTCAGGACAAGGTATCAGTTCTGCGTCAGATGTATCCGAGGTCACTCCTGGTGTTGTCCCAGCTGACTGATCAATGATCATGTTTTCATATGACGTTTGCTGCGTCACAACTTCCGAGTATTGTACACGTCGTTGTTGTGTAGGAGTTATACCGAGGGGAATCATTTTCTTTGGGCAGTTAATACGGAGATGTGTGGTAGCATTGCAAATTAAACAGGTCTGTTTCTGTCCATTATACGTTATATAGCCAGAATGGCCACCAAAAGCCTCAGTGGAGGGGATATCTTGCTTGATTTCCATAGTTACGGCACGTATTCCATTATACACCGGGAACTGATAAGCAGAAGACCATTGTTCTTTCCTGACGTCACTCACAGTGCCATATTTCGACAGGACGGATTTGAAAATTTCAGGGGGTACTTCGAGTGGGACATTAAATATACGCACTGTGGTAAAATTGGAATCCGCTGTGGAGAGCTTAACATTGGTCATTTCGCCGGAATCATACTGAAATTTAATAGGATCTGCAAAAGTATTTAACAATTTCTGATAAATAGATATGGTGATTACCTTGATGTACATGGTTTTTTCGTGCGCATTTAACTGGATGGCTTCTACTTGGTCGACAGTCAACCGGAGGGTATCGCCAATCCAGCGGTGAATTTCTCCTGGTGAGGGGCGAGAACTCTGCCTGTCCCATTGGCAACGAACGGTGTTTTTTCTCTGGTATCCGGACATGATTTTCAGCGGGGTTTTCTGGGTTTCTGGTTTTGTTGTCCTACCTGGAACACTACTTAAAAAAATATTGTCCGAATGACACACGGAAGGTCAGTACACACGTGGAACTAAGGAAGCACCGGTATTAGGAACCGTAACCTCTTCCAATGCGGTCACACAGCGCGCACACACGTACCGCACTCGGCCACGACCAGTGACCAACTCCCCACTGAGCTAATTGTGTCAACGAATATCGTTCTATATAAAATGACTTACATAGAACTTGTTAGCAAATAATGATTTATACTAAACGATTTCATCACTGGAGTATATTATTTATATATAAAGCATTTCATACAAAGTTTATTTATTTTGTATCAGTACGCTATATTGCATGCAATACTCAAATTAGTGAAATATAAGTCAGGCACAAGATATCCGCTGCCATCTTGTCTTATTACTGAATCAGCTCAGCGGACGACCTTGTAGTTAGGTCTCAAGACGCATCCTATACGAAGGTATGTTGTTACCAAATTTGGTAGAGATCGGATGATTTGGTTAGTCGTTATTTGACTTTACGTTTTGAACGTTTGAGTGGCCGCCATTCAGTTTTAGTAAAGATGGCGGCGATATAAAACATGACACTGAGGTGTCCTTTGCTAGTGCTACCTTTGTACCAAATTTCGTTCAATTCGCATTCACCGTGTTCGAATTGATAGGGGGGGACAGACATTCAGAGTACACACACTCACACACACACAGACACACACACACACAGACTCACACACACACATACACACACACACACACACAGACTCACACACACACATACACACACACAGACAGACACACTTTTTTCGCCCTGTGTTGATCACATAAGTCTACTTTCATTTTTTGCAAAAATCGAAAGTAGGCTAATACATGTATGTTTTAGAGGCTTCGCAACATCGTGGTCATATATCCCCGTGAACGTGAGTGTTTGTACAATTTGTCTGATAACCTGTGTCACTGTGATGTCTGTACCAGTGTGTGTATTTGTAATTGAGGTAGGATTTGGGTAGGAAGTGGCCGTGGCCTTAAGTTAGGGTAATCCTGGTATTTGCCTGAAGTAGGAGTGGGGGACACTAAAGGAAACCACTTCCATTTATTTATTTACTCGAGTCAAAAGCATCAGACTATTTAACATACAAAAATGCATAGATACGTACATATACAAAATAAGAATAACACAAACTATTTGAAATTGAAATGTTAAATGAAGTAGAAAAACAAAACAAAGATGACAGTCTAAGCAACTTTTAGCCCAGTATTTGGCAATTTATATGGCCTCAGATCTTGCGGACATCAGATCACCGATGGTGCATCTTGCAGAACATAATCTGCACTGGTATAGGTGGTCCGTAGTTTGATGAGCCCCACATTCGCAGAGGGTTGATGATGTGGAATAACCCCATTTCCTCAAGTTGTCTTTTGACCTTGCAACCCCTGTTCTGAGCCTGTTCAGAGTATTCCACATTGGCCATTCTTCAGTGAAACCAGCAGCTAGATGTTCCGATGGTGTCATCCAATGGTGTTCAGATCTCATCTTCCACACAGATAACCGGGAATTTATCCGTTGGCCAATGTTAACTGTTGTCCTCATGAAACTTTCCCTGGACTTCAGTCTTGGAGGAGGAGGATGATGATTATGTAGTGGATGTTTATCGGAGGTAGACGCCTTATACCTTTCTCTCTGTGCAGCTACTTCGCGCCTGATGTCTGGAGGGGCAATTCAAGCTAAGTAGTGAAGCTTATCCCGCGGTGTAGGTTTCAGACATCCGGTGATGAGTCTGCAAGACTCATTTAGGGCGATATCAACTTGTTTAGCATGTGCGGAATTATACCACACTGGGCTAGCATATTCACCTGTCGCGTAACACAAATATAAAGCTGTGGTTTTGACTGTTTTTGCTGCTGCACCCCAGGATGATCCAGTGACTTTGCGCAAAATGTTGTTCCTTGCAGATACTTTTCGTTTCACGTTCATACAATGCCGTTTAAAGGTCAGCGTGCGGTCAAGATTAACTCCAAGATATTTAGGCAGGAAATTGTGTTCTAACTGCACTCCTCTCCAGGTCACTTGAAGTTTCCTGGAGGCCTGTCTGTGCTTTAGGTTGAATGCACACTCTTGTGTTTTGCTAGGATTTGGTTTTAACTGGTTCTTATGATAGTATATGTCCAGCTCTTCCAAAACAGCGTTGAGATTAGACTCCACCTGTTCAAATGTCACACTCTGGCAGGAAAGGGCGAGATCATCAGCTTAGATGAAACTTCGTGTGTTATTTGGCAGGGGTTGATCATTGGTATAAATGTTGAATAATAAGGGAGCTAGAACACTGCCCTGTGGTAATCCGTTCTTTTGGAACCTCCATCGACTGCGCTGACCTTGAAATTCTACGAAAAACTGTCTATTTTGAAGGAGATCTTGAATCATTCGTGTGAGATGGTAATCTTTAGTTATTTCATACAGTTTACGCAGGAGTATTTGATGGTTGATGGTGTCGTAGGCTGCCGTTAGATCAATAAATGCTACCCCAGTGACCTTTCTTGTCACAAAACCATCCTCGATATGTTGAGTTAGATTTAGTATCTGTGCTGTACAGTCCTTGCCCGGTCGAAAGCCGGCTTGTTGCGGGATTAAGAGGGGTTCAACTACTTCTAAGAGTCTATTATGGATCAATCTATCGAAGATCTTGTAGATATGACAGAGAAGAGAGATTGGTCTATAACCCCTTGGGTCATCTGCTTGCTTTCCCGGTTTAAGAATTGCAACTATTCGAGACTTCCTCCATAACTTTGGTATCTGGCGACTAAAAAATCATTTATTGAAAAAGAATAGGAGCCATTCATTCGTTTTTGGACCAAAGTGTAATATTTGTTCGACTGTTATGTCATTTAAGCCAGAAGCTTTACCAACCTTAACATCTGATATTGCCCTCTCCAGTTCATCTTGAATAAACGGTTTAGAAAGATCACTCGTTTCCTCTTCCGGAGATCTGTATATTTTAGTTAAAGACTTATGGATGCGACATTCCGGTTTACCATTCTTAAGCAGGATACTAGCTATTTGGTCGGCAGAAACGTTGGCATGTACAGGTCTCTTAATCGGATCGTCATTCAATCTCCTCAGTAATCTCCATGCTTTCTGGCTACTTCTGGACATGTCTAGTTCTTCCATAAGTTTTGTCCACTTCTCTCTCTTCACTTCAAGGATTAAATTGTTAAGGTGTTTGCCAGCTAGAGTTGTTTCCTAACTCCATGGGTGTTCCTCGATAAGTTGAAGGTATTTCTTCAGTTGTTGTCTAGTGCTCGGAGTAAGTCCCTGTATGTAAGTCGTTCTGCAACCTCGAGGAATAGCCTTTCGTGAGCATTTCTTTACTGTTTCAACAAACTGATCGTATGACTCAGGTGTAGGGACTATTTCAGTTATTTTCTGATCCAATATGTCTTTGAATTTCTCCCAGTTTGCTTTTCCAAAGTTAAATCTTCGACGGAATGGCACTACCAGTGGCCTTATTGCCGGCATGACTTGGCATATTATTGGTCGGTGTTGGGTGTTTGGGATTGGCGTACCTATGGACTTTGCAGACTGTTCAGCGATGTTAACATCAACAATCAAAAGGTTTGGATTGTAGCCACGCCTCCATCGGCCGCTGTTGAAAGATGCAGGTTGTTTGTTGTCATGAATTACTGTTAGTTGATAAGAGTCTGCCCACTGGAGAACCTCTTCACCATTTTCATCATCGTTGTTATACCCCCATGCTGTACTGTGGCTGTTTAAATCTCCAATAACAAACTTAACGTTTCCTTTGTGGAAATGCTTAGGCTCTTCAAATTCGAATTTGTTACCAGGAGGTTTGTATACAGATGAAATAACACAGTCACTAAGTTCAGCGGTAATAATTTCTAAGTTGTTTCTGTCTCTAACATCAGTGGATATGATCTTAATATCTGGTTTTACAAACGCTGAACTCCCATACTGTCCATGAGGCCTCTCAGCAACAAGAGACATACCAGGGATCCTGGGGCGTGGTTGACAACTGTCTCTGTGAGTTTCCTGAATACACAGGACATCATATTTGTGATCGATGCATAGCTGCTTCAGTAGATCTGTTTTAGTTGGAGATAAGCCTTCTATGTTAACAGAGATTATTGTCATCTTAGGCCCTGACAAGGGCTGAAGTTTAGATGAAAGATCTGCTTTCATTTTCAAATGATGCTTTTGTATTGAAAGAATCAGCCGGTAAATTTTACAATAGTTTTTACCGTTGCCCAGGGGACGCCCGAACGCATGTAATTAGTACATTCTTCTGGGAGGCTTCTTTCGTGACTTCCATGATGGCTGAGGTAGGAATGGAACTCACCTATTCTCAGGTATGCCTCATGAGTATACTCCGTTCCAGCACTCAGACCATAATTAAATTTCTTTGCAGAGCCGAGAATTGAACTCAGGCCTCCACGGTGACAGCCAAGAATGCTAGCCACTACGCAACGAGGCGGAAAATTCAAATACACATACTTACTGTTAACACTATAATAATATATGTAATGAGACACCCAAGTACACGGGACTAAACGACCATGATATCCTAGCCCCTCAAATGAAACAACAACATCAGATATCTTTGTTATGATTCCTATGTAGACTACTAGCCGCATTAAGACCCGTGTTAATATTGATCTGGTAGAAGCTGCTTAACTGTGATTATTAAAAAAATAGAATAATATCATTGGACTTGAAGTAAGCTACCCTTCAGTGTGATGCCAATGTCATTGCCAGGGATTGAACTTCCAAATGATATGTTACGAACCGGGCAAATTCTTCCGAGCAAACCATTCGACGCTTGCGGCTTTCTCTAACCTTCCTGTCCTCATATTACGGAATCTTACGTGCCAACTACAGCATCTAAGAACGCAAGCCTATAAGAAAATAGTTCACGCTATGCTGACAGATTCAAATTCCAGCACTACGAGTGATCACCCTGACTGTGGTCTCCTCTCGGGATTTTCAACACTCCCTCCATGAAGAAGCAGAATTTGTATCTTATTTGAAGTCCGGGACACCTATCCGAATTCAAGATTTCATAAACACAAACTATCAGACGAATGCACACGCCTCTAAGGTCATGGTGCTGATGACCACGATGCTCCATGATCCTAAAATGAATTAACGATAAATTTGAGTCACTAACCTACAATACAAATCTTCAAAACGTGAAGTCTATGAGCTGACGAGGATGCGCATTTGTGTCACTAATGAGCAGTTTCGGAACACAGAACTGTCTTAGAACAAGCGTGCATTTTCAACTTTTGCCTTAAATGCAAGAGCTTTATCTCATGGACACGAAGTTGGCATTAAAAGCACGAGATGTTCATGATGGTCATATTTGAATTTGTAAGATACCTAAGTACATAGCCCAATTCCTCTTACCGTCCCTGCTAATCAAGTAGGTAAAAAACGCAGTTTAGGAACAGAATGCCTGTGAGGGATTATAAATGGTTTAAATATACTATAATACTAATCGACTGGAGATTCTGCTGATGACCGTTACATATGCATTAGGTATTTAAATTACTGAGAAACTTCCACACAACTTTCATAATATGGTAATTGGAGAGTAAGCGCCTGTGGTAACATCTGTGCTGTACTGACCTACCTCCATTTTAACCCTACTTGTAATACAGTATTTTAACATGTGATCGTCTCCATGCACGCTCCACGAATTCGTGTCTGAGCTGCGACTTCAAGTCAAGAGTGATGGATCTGAATAGTGCAGTTGCTTAATTGGCGGATCTGAGTCTTCCACATAACCCCCTCACCCATTAATATTAGGCTACTTAAATTGCCTAGTTTTATTTTAAGGTTGTATTCCACTTAAACACGAATTTTCATATCAGAAGCTCCTGGAATTCTGATGCCATCCCATTACAAACAGACAAACCGACAAATAGACATAGAATAAATATACTGTAATTATTCGGGATAAAAATCTAGTTTTAGCCGAAAATTCAAAATGTTCAGACAGAAAGCTTACTTTATTTGTACAGATAACTTGCTGAACCCGGCATGAGTTGCAATGCCAATCAAACGAAGTGTTGGCGTTGTAATTTTGTTTCTTGAAGTGCTTTTGAATACACAATTTTTTTTTTCATCTTCCGCTAACTGCCTCCAAACTATCGTAAAATGGATTAACTAATTTAGAAACATTCGTGGGAACGTCCACAACAACTCATCAAAGTTTCATCGCAAACGATGAATGGCATATGAACGCATACAGGATTTTGTTGAAACGCTTCAAGCGTCGTCACTCATTTGTTGCATCTACTCGTGCGCTAAGTATTGTAAAATGGATTTACTAAGTCGAAACCGTTCCCTGGCGTGTACACAATAGCACATCAAATTTTCATAGCAATCGGATGAATTGCATATGAACGCATACGGGATTTTTTTAAAACAATTTGAATGCCGTCACTCATTTGTTGCACCTACTCGTACGCTACCTATTGTAAAATGGATTTAATAAGCCTGAAACCTTCCCTGGAATGTACTCACCGATTCACCAAAGTTTCATCGCAGTCGGATGAATGGCATATGAACGCATACGGGACTTTCTTGAAACGATTCGCGTGCGGTCCTCATTTGTTGAATCTACTCGTGCGCTACCTATTGTTAAGTTCATGTACTAAACCAGAAACCCTTCCTGTAGAGTACACAACAATTTTTCAAAGTTTCATCGAAATCGGATGAATGTTATATGAACGCATACGGGACTTTGCTGAAACGATTCGCGTGCCGTCACCCATTAGATGAATCTACTCGTGCGCTACATATTGTAAAATGCATGTACTAAGCCAGAAACCTTCCCTGGAGTGTACACAACTTATCACCCAAGTTTCATCGCTATCGGACGAATGGTACAAGAACGCATACGGGCCTTTGTTGAAACGCTTCGCACGTCGTCGCTCATTTGTTGAATCTACTCGTGCTCTACCAATATTGTAAAATCGATTTACTAAGCGGAAGACCTTCCCAGGCGTGTACACAACAACAAAACAAAGTTTCATCGCAATCGGATGAATGGCATATAAACGCATACGGGATTTTTTTAAACGATACGCGTGCCGTCACTCATTTGTTGAATCTACTCATGCTCTACCTATTTTAAAACAGATTTACTAAGCCTGAAACCTTCCCTGGAGTGTACTCAACGATTCACGAAAGTTTCATCGCAATCGGATAAATGGTATATGAACGCATGTGGGAATTTTTTGAAACGAATCGCACGCTATTTTGTTGAAGCTACTCGCGCGCTATCTATTGTAACCTATTTATAACTGTTGGCGTGTCCATCTTTTTAGTGAGCAAATTTTAATTAGTGCAAACTTCCATTACTGCAGATATCCCATATTTATTTGTGATCTCATATGCATTAGGTGACTACCTTTTGAATTACCGTTGATCAGTGAGTTTTTTTTTTTTTTGTTTGTTATTAGATTGTGCGTTGGCCGGGTTTGGTATTTGTTTTCGGGTCTACATTTCTGATTTTATTTAAATGAAATTCAGTTCTAATTGAGCAGTATTTTTAATTTCACAGTACGTAAATATAGCTAATACTTCTCACCTATGTTTTCTTCCGATCTTAGGGTCTGGTTTGTATATTGTAGCACCCAGGGAAGTTATTCTTGAATATTGCACAGTAACACTTTTCACTGCTTCATCAGGATGGGAACTGAGGACAACAGGCTTGGATCCCGGGCCCAGTATAGGTCAATATTTCCCCATCTTGCTTCCCATCTCTACGTTTCATTGTAGATTGGGTTAGGTTTGGGATAAAACTGCCTTTAGGCTTGGTTCGATCATCATCATCATCGTCATCATGTCACTCCTTCTGTGTCGGGAAGGAAACTAGAACTCCAAGAGAAAAATTGAAAATTTATCAAATTCAATAATAAGTGCATCTGAAACTGAACTTGGAAATGTCTGGCGAGAGATTCTTGACAGCCAGGAAATGAGGTCGTCATTCCAGCTCATCAGATTATTGCGAGCTGGTGCATTGAGTGTGGGACTGAGTTGTAGCATTGTATCCGACATCACGATCTAATGTATACACAGTGCAAGGACTCGTCATGCACTAAGTAATGAATGTTAAGGGGACACATGGCTTGTTATATTCTAGACGAGTATAGTAGGGTTAGCAACTAGAGACTTAATTCGAATTCTTTTAATTTCTATGTGGTGAAATAATATAGAAAATAATAAGTTTTATTATATCTGAATTGAAGCTACTGGCCAAAGCAGGGTATTTTAATTGAACGCCCGTAGGCTCCCGATCAAGTTCAATTACAAGTAGTTCCAACTTTGGCTACCAGAGATGCCACTGTCATAACACCTAACGGCGAACGTTGGAACTTGATAGAGCGTTTTTAATCAAATAACCTACAAATTTTCCGAAGGAAGGCATACTGAAGGATTTTAATGCTCTTAAAAAATCCGGTGACTTCGTCCGGGTTTGAACCCGTGATCTTGGGCATAGATGTTCGGCAATCTGCCGACCACGCCACCGAAGCTGCTAAATAATAAGTGTCAGCCTATTATTATCATTAAAAGAGACACAATGAGATCAATGTGGGCGAAAAATACTTCTGTCTGTGTCCTAATGATCCTAAAATAGCTGTTCCGATTTTTGTGAAATTTGATGTGTCAGCTTTTCAGTGACATACATGTTGCCAACTGTATGAAATTTGTAGTACCAGCTTTATGGGTAGCAATGAAAACTAGGTACTTATCCTATTTTTACTAGGCTACATTTTGTGTAAACTAGGAACACTAAAAATATATATTGTTATAATATGCCAATATGGCTAACTATCATTAATGGATAGTGCCATTTTTACACGTAATCATGAACAGCTCTTTTGAAACAATAAATTGACAACCTCATGGTGTAGAAGCCAGCGTTCGTGGCTGTCAGTCTTCTGGTCTGTGTTCGACGCATCGTTGCACTAAGAAATCTATTCTGAGGTATGTCCAGCTTCATGAGACAAAACTAAGTAGAGGCCTTGATTCCCACATCAAATTTCCTAGAAGTGGATTTCCGTGTTTTCCCACTTTTTCTCTAGGCAAATTCCTTGATAGTTCCGACTGACCCCATCACAATCATAACCTCCGTTTACAAAACATACCCTACTACGGACACCACAAAACACCGGTTGTCAGCCAAATTCTACACACACCCCAAGTCACGGAGTTAAAATGCCCACGATGTTGCAAGCCCTTAAATGAATCAACAACAACAGCGTTATTTAAAAAAGTCATAAGCTTGAAATCGTGAACGGCCATGAAGCATACATCTCTACCATCCTCGCTCTCTTCCACTCAATGAAAACTGAAAGTGAACTCTTGGGACCTGAGTATTGAACGTGAAATTTGAGAAATTCTTGAAGTTTGTCCCTCGAACGAAGCTTTACGACTCAAACCTTTAACTATTGTTGGGGGCATTACTACGTTGAGTTTTTCAATATTTTGTTGAAATCTATCATTGATATTTTATTTTCTTTCTATGAAAGTGAACAAATGTATTAAAGAAGATTATTAACAATTTTATTTGTCAATTAGCTATACATTGTTTTTACCGAAGATCTTGTTTTGGTATTTTATCCAGAAATTTTCGCCGTATACTGTATACGATGGTTTACTCTCTGGTGACGCTGATTTTCTTCTGCCATCTGTGTTTTGCCTTGGAATTACAAACACACACAGTACACCTCGTGGTGCAGTGACTATCATTCTTGGCTGTCACCTCTGAGTTCCGCGTTCGATTCCCGGCTCTTCCAGGAAATTTAATTTTGAACTGAGATTTAGAACGGGGCACACTCAGCCTCGTGAGAAGAGGTGTGTTCGATACCCACGTCAACCATTCTGAATGTAGTTTTCTGTGGTTTTCCACTTCTACTCCATGCAGATACGGAGATGGTTCCTAAATTAAGGCCACGGACGCCTCCTTCCCAATCTTTACCTGAATTTAAAAAAATATGATCTACTACAGATAGACTACCACAATAATACAGGTTATCAGACAAATTGCACACACACCCCGATACATGGGCCTAATGACCACGATGTCTAAGCCCCTAAAATGAAACAACGTTAGATATCACTCATTTAAAATACTGAAACAGTCCCAAGGAAGATTACAAGTCACGTAAACTAATGCAAGCAGTACAGTGAAAATAACAACCCAGCAGTGTATCCGAGCACGTTAAATCACGCCCCACTGCTGCATTGGGCAGCTGTAGACTAAAAATCCAATCTCTCATTCCTGTTGCTGACAGCTGTCATTGAGTGTGCGTACTTTCGTACTCAGTCCTAGTAAATGTCAGGACGGTATCTCATTCCAAGTCTGGAGGCACCTACTCATCACAATAACACACACTGGTTATCGCACATGTTCCTAGACACACAAGTACACGAGGGAGATGACGAACGCTGTTCTATGCCCCTAATTAAAGCAACAACAATACTATAAGAATTGACCTGGGGATTATGACACTGGTTCCATAATGAAGCACCAGTGCTGTGTGTCTTACTCAGATTATTATTCATTAGGTTTGAAGTCACTTACACTACTAGGGCTGTAAAGAACGTAGTTGTAACTTGCATAACAGGCTTTTAATGAAGCTAGTGACTTTAGTGAAACTGTTATGACCTTATTATACGGCTCCGTTCATTCGAAGGCGATATAAGATAAACGATAAGTCGTAAGCGATACACGATACGCCACACGCACAGACAGATACGTGAAATGTAAAGGGAGGCGTTAAAAAAGGTTCCGAGTCGCGCGATTGCACAACATATCGCTAGTGACATTTCTCTCGAAGTACCGCTTGGTGGTCTCTTGAGCGATTAGTATCGTGCGATTGTTCGAGCTGTAAACATGATGACGGGAAGAAGAGAAGACAATAATTCTGCAATTTCTTTCATTAATTTAGCGAAAGCTCATGAGTGCATGTGGAACTATTCCATTGCCGCATATAGCAAGACAGAATGATGTGACGAGTGCTGAATTTTGATTCATGTTGAGACAGCTCTCGAGAAACAACGGCCGACTATGATGCACGTTGGTGAGATTGTGGGGATGTACCCAGTCTTTCCTTCTTCTTCTCCACATCCTACGCCTGAACCAATAAGCCACTACAATGTCTTCCTCACTTGGGCTGAGAATTGTGTTCTCACCAATTTTTATCGCCCAGGTCTCGCCGATTTATCGCCCGCTGTCTGAACCTTCCTAGCAATAGATCGTCGCAATATTTCCCTTACGACGTATCGCTGTACTTATATTGCCTTAGTATGAACGGGGCCTAAGTCTCAGAGACCAGAGACCAGAGGGGTAGCGTGCCTGCCTCGCACCCAGAGGCGCCGGGTTCAGCTCCGTCAGGGATTTTAGTAACTGACGTGAGGGCTGGAGCGAGGTTCGCACAGCCTCGTGAGGAAAATTTAATATTTGTGTGGCTGTGAGACAGTGCACATGATATTGCTTCTTTTACAAAATATTTGTCAGAAAGTACGTTCTTCACTTCATGAAATAGTCGTGCATTCAACAATCATTTAGGCTACTGGAGAAACGAACGAATATTCAAGAAAAGATCTCAAAGACTTTCGATTGGAAGAGAAAAGCGTGATTTTACCTTTTGTAAACTCATTGAGGATATGTTGCTTATTTTGTCTCTTCTGGCCCTTTTATACACACATATTGTGCTTGTAATAAAATTATAACGCATATCAATACTTACTTGACGAAGTTAATACGAAACGTATTCTTACATTACCTATAATGACTAATGATTTCGTATTTTACATGTATATTACCCACTTTTCCTCCTGACGAGAACCGCATTGTTGCGCTGCATTTGCCACTTAAGTGGCGATCAATCTTTGAATCACTCATGTTCGATGTCTCTGAAAGCGACAGTCTTGTACGAGAGCAAGGCTCAGGTAGACCCAAAGGTACCGGATTCCCCATACAGCGGCTTGGGTGGTGCAGTCGGTACCATGCTGAACTGCTATGCCCAAGATCATGGGTTCAAACCCGGCCTAAGTCATCGGATTCTTAAGAGCGTTAAAATTGTTCAATATGCCTTCCTTCGGAGGGGAAGTAGAGGCTGCTGGCCCAAGTCATAGATTTATTGATTTATGACTTCAAGTGACTTGTCAGGTTATATTTGGTTAGAAACGCTCTATCAAGATCCAACGTTCACCGCTAGGTGTCAGTGACAGTGGAATCTGGTAGTCAAATTTGGAACTACTTGATATTGAACTTGCTGGGAGCCCATGGACGTTCAATTAAAACCCCTGCTATGGCTTTTGATTGCAAATTCATATGTACTGTATACCGTATATATTATCCATGAATGTTGTACTAGTGGTAGAATAATATAGGAATTTTGATGTCTTATGCATTGCTACCACCACACAGAAGTTCATCTATTCAGCAACTCCATGAAATAACCAAACAAATAATGCAAATAAGTCACTTACACTATCTGCCCGAGTCAGTTCGTCTCTTTGTGAAAAGACTTGTCAGATAGTGAGTTTATGTCTTTCTGCGCAATATGAAATGACTAGAATTTCTTGAAGTTACGGATTTCAATATACCACAATATTAATGTAGAAGAACAATATCTCCACATAACTTGAATATAATACTCTATAACAAGTTGCACACGTTCCTACAATGTACAGAAGGCGCAGCATACACAGAGCAGAACCCGCCATTGTGCTATGTCCGCGATGAAAATGGGGCCGCTGACTGCGCTTTGCGAGCTGAAGGTGATGTTCCAGACCTATCCGACCCGCTGTCACAGCGCTGCTCTTCGGAGAGAATGTTTAGGGCGGCTTCGGTGGTGTAGTTGGTAGCATGCTGAGCTTCTATGCCAAAGATCGTGGGTTCAAACCCGGCCGAAGTCGTCGGATGTTATAAGAGCGTTAAAATCTCCAGTATGCCTTCCTTCAGAGGGGAAGTAAAGCCGGCGGGTCTATGTCGTAGATTTATGGCATGTAAAAGAACCTTCCACTAACTACAATAGTGTGAAGCTAAATGTGTAGGTTAGATTTGGTGAACGCTCTATTAGTTCCAACGTTCACCACAAGGTGCCAGTTGCGGTGGCATCTAGTAACCAAGTTCACAGCTAGGTGTCGATGGTGGTACCATTTGGTAGCAAAAGTAGAAATTACTTGAAATTGATCGTATGCAGTCCTTTCTTGATTTACAGATAACACGCACTAATACAGCCATCACAATTAACACCGGATATCAGACAGATTATACACACACCCAAAGCACACGGGGCTACATGAGCGCGTTCTCTCAGCCCGTAAACTGAGGAACCAACCAACAGGAGAATTGTTAGCATGGTGGAGCAGTAAGTCCTGTAGGAGCCACCTATTCGCCGGACTTGACTCCCTGTGTCTTCCATAGTTTCCCCCAAACCAAAGATACCATTCCAAGGGAAGCATTTCCATCGAGGAGACATCATAATTCAAACGGTTAGGGTGTTCCGTCGTGGGCATCATGGCGCAGCATAGCTACTGGCATCCAGCACCTTCCATACAGCCAGCAACGGGTGTAACATGCTACAGGGGATAACACTGAAGACATGAAGAGATATGGAGGTGCACCTATTAGGCGTTGTTTTGTATATACTCATGTGTGATCACTATTCTACTAACAGCCTTGTCCCTAAAAGACTATATCAAGTTAGCTAACATATGGCCAACATGAAACTACACAGCACTAACATTCCACGCATATTGTAGAGGACTTGCCATAAAGTTTTATGACATCCCTTAACATCTGAATATTGAGTCTTCTCTCAATGCAATTGTATTACGGGACTGTCTCTTATCGTTTAGGATCATAACCGTTCCACATTATTGACGGCATTTACAAGAGCCACTGGGCTCGGGGAGAAACTAACTCGAATGCAATTCTGTTAAATTACCTCTCAACATTTGATGATTACTTGATGCTAATGCATATCCTTCCGTTCCTTCTTCTTCAGGAGCTTAGTGACATCGTGATCATGTAGCCGCATGTAGTTGGGTGTGTGCGCGGGATCTTTCTGATAACCTGTATCATTCTCTTGGCTGAAGAGATGTGTTTATTTGTAATTCGGTTTGGAATTTGGAATGCAAATACATTTGCCATTGATAGCACAAATTCCTTTAATTAAAATTTATATCACAAACATTTCACATCAAACAAACATTAGACTTAAGTACATCTATAGTATTATATTTTTATTCTTAACTGATTTCATTTTAATTGAGCTAAAGAAGACCTCAATGTCAGGTCGAAATATGTACAATATAGCATAGATATATTTGTTTAAGTATTGATTGGGGTATAATTTAAACTTTTAATGGGATTCGGAAGGACGCGGCTGTAGAATCAAGTTGGCAACTAGGATAGTTAGGTGAGAATTGAATCCGTCTCTTCTCAGTTTTACCTCACGTTGTTAAATGCAACCCGTTGCAACCCTCATATCAGAATTACATTTACTGTGGAAAGAGAGAAATATTCAGAAGGAATAATGCGGGAGTTTCTGACGAGAAATCGGAGACAACAGAATATTCTCGGAATAAGAAAGAGCGCGATGAAGTCTGAAGATTAATGAGTATACTGTTAATAGAGGAATAACTTACAAATATGATGGCAGTTGCGAAATCGCAGCCCATGAAGGGTTGAAAGGAAAATAAATAAATAAATACATACATAATAAACGAATTTATAAATTAATACATAAATAAATATGTAAATAAATACTCAGTAAATAAATTGATTAATACAGGAATGCTGAACTGCTGTGCCCAACATACCGGGTTCAAACCCGGCCGAAGTCGTCGGATTTTTTAAGAGCGTTAAAATCCTTCAGTATACCTTCCTTCGGAGGAGAAGTAAAGCCGGCGGTCCCATGTCATAGATTTATGGCATGTAAAAGATCCTTCCACAGACTTAACTTGTGTGAAGCTAAATTGTTAGGTTAGATTTCGTCGGAAGGCTCTATCAAAGTTCCAACGTTCACCTCGAGGTATCATTGATATCTGGTGGCGAAAGTTGGAATTACTTGAAATTGAGCGGAAATTGTAGCTCACTCTAAGGGTGTCCGCTGGAAGCAGCTACAGACTCAGGCGAGCCGAACATGTCCTCGGACACTCCCGGCACTAAAAGCCATACGATAAATAAATATATAATAATAAATATAAATAAATAAATCAAGTTTGTACCAATACAGTCATCACAATTAACACCGGTTATCAGACAGATTTTACACACACCCAAAGTACACGGGGCTACATGACCGCGTTGTCGCAGCCCCTAAACTTAAGAACCAACCAACCAACCAACCAACCATAAAGTTTGTAATTTAAGAAGCAAAGTAACAATTCTGCCTGTAGCAATTTGTGGACTTATAATTGAAGCTAGGATTAGGAAGGAGATGGTTGTTGGCTTAGAAAAGGGACCAACCAGGTATTTCAATAGCGTAAAAGTGGATAAACCACTGATAACCAGTTCTCATATGGCTGAAATGGAAATGGAACACCTGCTCTAATTTGTTCTCACGACATTGAGTGAATCCCTTTCCTACCCTCAGACCAGAATTAAATTTTTGCCAGAGCAGGATGTTGAAATCCGGATCAGAGGGGTGTCAATCAACAACGTTAACCCTTACACCACGAGGCGCCATATATATTTGTAGAGAATATATTTAATAATGTAATGTATAATTTGATTGAAGATACAGTTGCAAGTGACCGAAGGTTCACGAGGTAACCCCGTGAGAATCACCTTTGTGAATTGTGGCTTGGGAGAGCTCTGAGGCTGGCAGTACCACAAGGGGCAAGGGCGAGAAACAGCCACTGTACGTCAATAAGCTGCTTAGTAAACACACGGACTGGGGGGGGGGGGGTCACAGTAGCCAACTAGCGTCTAGCTGGCTTCAAATACGGGCAAGGTATTCGAGATGTGTAGTTCTCTTATTAGGGGCGGATGATCTCGATGGTTTCCCCCTTAAAACAACAGTCACTCTCACAACTACCAATTTTATTATTGCATGAAAAATGATTCGAACGAAACTTGTTTATGGAAATGTTAATTTGCCCATTAGAAGAGTAGACACATTTCCTAGTATTATAAAACATAAATAAACAAGGCCCCGAGTTTAATCGCCGGCTCCATCCTAAATTTATAATCCGACATTGGAGATGAACAGGGATGAAATCAAGGTTGCGAGAAGTATTAAGTAGCACCGCATGGGTTAAAACGAGGCAATTCAACTGAGGGGATCATTGCACTGACCGCACAACCTCCACTGTTCACAGTGCGTAGCTCAGGGGCAACGATCCTAGCGAAGAGGAGGTCCTATGAAGGCCTGTCACGGGACTAAATTCGTCTTCTAAAATCAATAGCGTTAGGACACATTATCTTAAAAGTATTGTTGCACTTTGAGTTATTATACACGTCAGACTTGTTTATGGTCTGCAAGAAATCAGTTCATATATATCTGTTTGGTTTTTTCATCATCTCTCTGAATACAGTGCTGGTGAATGTTGTTTTAAGGTGAAAAACATCAAGGCCAACTGCCCCTAATAATCAGGACGATGCGAAAATAAATGAAAGTGAAATGTACAGTATATCACAACTACTTCTAACGCATTGGAATATCAGAAGCCATTTTTCAATGTTGTCAGTGTAGTGCAATTAAAGCTCAATAGGTCAACACGAATGTCCCCAATTAAATTGGGTGGGGATTAAGAATAAATAAATGTATTCTCCTAGTGCCGGGAATAAATAGATTTACACTTAATAAAATACTTCTCACACAAATTGGGTCGTTAATTGGATTAATACTTTCGTGTGTCGAGCGAATATCATCAGATCCTGCTCATTGAGGCTTAAACTAGGTTCAGTGGATATATCTCTTCTCTCTATATATAAGAATGAAAGTTTGTCTGTTTTTTCTGAATTTCTACGAAAATTTGCGTTATTTACGCGTTTCAGACTGTTTTATGACGGATGCGCGCTAAAATAAATTTTTTGTGTGTCTGTCTGTATGTCTGTCTGTTTGTCTGTCTGTCTGTGGACAAAGTTGTTGTTCCCTTATAACTCGAGAACGGCTGGGTGGATCAATGTAAAATTTGGTACAGATATCCTTCAGAGGCACGACACTAATCATTGATGTAACTCTTCTCTGTACCTCTCATAAATGGGGGCCTACCCCCTTAAAATACTTGCTGAAATAGGCGTAGACGGGCGAGACAAAGCTCATTTACAGCCCCTCAATGTGAGAAACGAAACTCGGGGGAGGGCCCCCGAAAACCACATTTTAAGGCCCTAAAACCAACACTTTTTGAGATATTTCCAGAAAACTAAATTCATTTAATACAATAACGGAAGAATGCAAGCCGGTTACCATGGCAACGGGATCTCACAGGTCCATCTATTGCTGTAAGACGCAATACAATTCCATTTATTACATTACTGATATAGTTTGCAAACGGCTATAAGGTTATAACGGAACCAAATTAAGCTGTAAAATTCATCAATGTCATATAATGCGCTTAAGGGGGTCAAGGGGTACCCTAGATTTTTTTCACGCGATTTACACGTTCGGGTGTGGTACGGAAGGTCTATTATATCCCTATCCCTATATTGTCATATTATTATTATAACTATTATTATACTACGGCCTACAACGACGAGACAAAGCTTATTTTCGGCCCCTTGGTGTCAGAATCAAAACTCGGTGCCCCTAAATAGCAGTAAAGGGTCCCCAAAAAGTACATTTTAAGGCTCTAAAACCATCAGTTTCTGAGATATTCCCAGAAAACTAATTTCATTTAATAAACTAATGAAGGAATGCAAGCCAGTAACCATGACAACAATATCTGAAACGGTGACATACAACTTTCTATCTATTTCTGCAAGAAGTAAAGCTACTCCATTTATGAAATTTCTGTGAATGTTTGCAAATGGCTATAAGGTTATTACGGAATCAACTAAAACTGTAAAATTCATCAATGTGCTTAAGGGGATCAAGGGGTACCCTAGATTTTTTTCACACGACTTAAATATGTGTTATATCGTACAGAAGGTCTATTATATCTCCAAACAGAAACATTATTTTCAAAAATTACTGAATTGAAATACGGCAGTTTTTTCTTCTTTTAGGAATTTGGGCCATTGGAGTCTAAATAAAAAACCTGAATTTTCATGCACCACAAGCCTTTATAATTTATTAAAGGGGTCTTCCTCTGGATGGGGACTTGACACAACAGTGAAGGTCAGTTTTAATTGACGTGTATTGCGTTTCATCTACGAGGTTTTCTTTTTTTTTTTTCACGTCGGGAAGTACACGTTAGGTAAACTTAGTTTCAGAGCATATTTTAACTAATCATTTTTTTCTTTGTCGAGAAACAGGTTCCAAGTCTCTAACCATTGCAACAGTAGCTCAATTGATTACGTCTGGTTATTAATACCGATAGCGGCTTCGGTGGCGTAGTCGGTAGCATGCTGAACTGCTATGCCCAAGATAGCGGGTTCAAACCCGGCCGAAGTCGTCGGATTTTTAAGAGCGTTAAAAATCCTTCAGTATGCCTTCCTTCGGAGGGGAAGTAAAGCCGGTGGTCCCATGTCATAGATTTGTGGCATGCAACAGATCCTTTCACAGACTAAACTTGTGTAAAGCAAAATTTGTTAGGTTAGATTTCGTCAGAACGCTCTATCAAAGTTCCAACGTTCACCACTAGGTATCATTGATATCTGATGGCGAATGTTGGAACTACTTGAAATTGAACGGAACTTGTAGCTCACCCTTTAGGGTATCCGCTGGAAGCAGCTACAGACTCAGGCGAGCCGAACATGTCCTCGGACACTCTCGGCACTAAAAGCCATACGATAAATAAATAATAAATTAATACCGATGACCGTTCGAAGAATGGGTATATATATATATATATATAACACTTACGTGCGGGAGTATGTACAGTAATTAAGTTACGGCACGACATTTAAAAACAATTTTAGGATAAGTAACATTCTTTGATGATGAATCAAAGAATTCCATTTGTTTCCATATACTCTCATTTTAAAATAGTATATGCAAAGAAACATTGAAATTACTATATTATTTTATAGATATTAATTCTCCAACAAGGTAAACTGGGTTCGATTCATGGGATTTTGGAAGTGAAATGTAACGTCTGAAAGTTCTGTGGCTTATCATCGCAAGATTATTAATAATAGAAACGCGCACAATGTGTATAGATAAGTAGTGGAGTAGTAGGGGTTCTAAGCCCCCCCCCCCCCACCACTACTCCCAATGCGAGCCGATAACTCCCGAACCCGTGGTCGGAGATTCACGAATGAAGTTTTGTTGGACTCGGGCTGACGGGGGCTTTGCTATGGACCACATGTTATATATATATATTTTTTTAAATGTTTGTTTTCGAAAATAGGCGATAGTTTGAAAACCAAACATGGTAGTACCTTGTGCCATGGCTCAAACGAATGGTCTCTATGTTATTTATTTCTTATGATAAAACTTTTTTATTTTTTACATTTTTTGAAAAAGGTGTAATTTTGAAAATTCCATATTTTAGAAACTAGGAATTATACAAAAAAGTTTGTTTGACATAAATGAAAGGTCTCTACGCCCTCTACCCCCATAATAAATTTCAAGTCTCTAGGGCAAACATTTGTGTTTTGTAAGTAGTGTGGTGAGGGGAAAGCTGGGCCACTTAGGAAGTTGTGAGCCCCTGCTACCTTGGAATGGAAGGAGTCATGCTAGGAGGGCGTGCTTGGATTAGTTTTTTCGTCTCGTTGCGCTCTTTACGGGAATGTCGGTGGCGAAAAGGTGAAATGCTGGAAACATGGTTTTTGGGGTAAAACCGTGATTTTAGACTTTTTGCTATATCTCTCGAACCAATCATGCTAGAGGCGTGTACGAGGGGTCCAAGGACTCGGGCTGACGTCCTCTTTGCTATGGACCACTCGTTATAATTTTAAAAAATTGGAAACTCGATTTTGGGGTAAACACGCGTTTTTTTGTGATTTTTGCTGATAACTCACGAACCAATAAGCCTAGAGACGTGTGCGAGATGTCATATTTTTCGTTGCGTTGCCCTCTTGCCGAGGATGTTCGTGTTGAGCAGGAATGAAAAACCATTTTGAGGTAAAACCACGATTTTAGATTTTTTGCTCTATTTCGCAAACCAATAACGCTAGAGACGTGTATGAGGTGTCCTAGGACTCTGGCTAACGCCCCCTTTCGAATGTGGTAGATATTTTTTCCAAAAAATAATTCACAAAGGGCCTAACACCATACATGTTGAAAAAAAATTCTTTACCTGTTTATAATGTTCATGAAGCGTGGTGGTTGAGAGAGACGATACTGCTGGGTGTGTGTGTGTGTCAACGAACCTGTCGCTGATCACGGTGGCTGTGCTCAATAGATCAATCGATATTTCGACGGGTCGGTTTATGACAGAGCAAGGGTCCTTTTTTCTGATATTTTACCCCCGAAGATGATCTTTAACGTGTACACGGTGATGAGAACTTGGTTCTATGTTGGTTGAAGCGAGTACAGAAAACAAACTTGCAGAGGAGCAGACGAGCCGCAGGTGAATGTCATTTGAGCTTATTGGAATGCGCTGATCAGACTTGACAACAGGTGCAATGGAAAATGACAAAGACGCTTGAAGGTGAAATAATCCGACCATCGTGGTGGCAGGGAAGAGCGAAATGCATGTGAACACATGTGAAACCACATGCACGCTAAACAAGTTACATCCTGTTTGCTTCGTACGTGACAAAGTGCAAGTTCAGGTGAAATTTGACCTGGCACAGGTGTTCGCCTAGGACGTTAGCTGTCCACGTGCACGATAAGAGAATGTTCAAAGCGTGGGAAAAAATTATTATACATGCAACGTAATATATAAAAAGACATGTCGTTATCATTTCCACTGTCACTTAGGTAACTACCTTTGAACACACTGCATTGCGTGAAACACTTGGTCTTGTTTAACAGTTTTG
The DNA here is from genome assembly GCA_946902985.2 of Meconema thalassinum. Lineage (NCBI taxonomy): Eukaryota > Metazoa > Arthropoda > Insecta > Orthoptera > Tettigoniidae > Meconema > Meconema thalassinum. The sequence continues at coordinate 262,622,284 of OX336390.1, read as the reverse complement.
GTGGTGGTGGAAAGTACTTAACCTTGTTGTGAGGTAGGTGTTTATTTATTCATTTATATATTTATTGATTTATATATATTGAATGCAATTATTTATTGATTGTTAAAGTTATAAAATAAATGTTTATTTATTTGTTTGCAGATAACGCGTATAGCCTACCTGTTGTGTGTCTGTGGGAAAGAGATTGAAAAAGAGAGGGAAAGGCGGACAGATAGAGACGGAAACCATTTCCACACTAGTCCACGAGACTGGAATAAAGCAAAGCATTACACGTCAAGGTGAGATTTTTTTAATATATATATAACCTGTTTGATTTTGTTTTGTTTATGAAATGCATAAACTATATGGAATTGATATGCTTATGGTGGTTTATTTTATTTCTTTTTAGAGTGTTGGAAAACGCTTGACCTCTGTTAATAACCAGGAACGCGTGTGTTTGGGACCATTGTTCAACAGTCTACAGCTGAAAACAGCTGAAAACTCAGTTTTTTTTGTCGTGTTGCCTCCTGAGAGCCCGAGTGCAGGTCTTTCTAGTCGACGCCCGTGGGCGACCAGCGCGTCGGGATGAGAGATGGAATGGATGAAGATGAATGAAACTGGGCAAGGATGTGGAAGGAAGCGGCCGTGGCCTGGCAGAAGGTACTGTCCCGGCATTTGCCTGGTGTTGAAAATGGGAAACCACGGAAAACCATTTCAAGGACAGCCGACGGTGGGGCTCGAACCCACGCGTCTACCGAGTCAGCAGAGAGCTTGGCCCCTTGACCTAACGCAGCGCTTTAGCCCGCGTAGCCACTACTGTCGGTAAAACTCAGGTGAGAGTGTTCTTTCAAAATAATGTCTTTTACTGCTGCGGATACGTTAACTTGGGAACCCCTAAACAGTTGTTTCAAATTGCGTGTGTGCTCTGGTCGTGTGGTCAATGTTAGAAAAAGTTTGATTCCCAAAGAATTTTTAGAATCTTGTTTAGAAATTTTTAAAATTGAAATTTGTACAGCGCAAAGGTTACATACGGCATTAAAGGTGAATACAGAACTGGTGTGTGATTTCAAATATAAAAAGAAGGACGTAGAGCATAAAGAGACATTCTATATTTGCAGTAAAATGCAAGAGCTTTTGATAGCCGATAATCTGAACGAGTGGTATCAATGCCATGTGGTGAATGCCTTGCTATCAAAATTTGATAAACTGCAACAAGGACTCAGTGGTTTAGCGTTGGACAAAATTCGTCATCAACAAATCAACATTTGTCAATTCAACCCGTTGAATGCTGGGTCTAGCTATATTAAAACACCGCCAGAAATAGCTTCGAAAAAAACTATGGTGAATGTTGAAAATTTTGATGATGATTGCTTTCTGAGGGCTGTGGCTGCGTATTTGCAGCCAGTAAAACATCATTGTTACAGACCAGGAATGTACAAGGCCAAGTTTGATGAATTGAAACAAACTATAAATTTAACTCGAGTATCGTTCCCGATGGTTTTAACTGAAATCCATAGGTTTGAACAAGACAACCATGACTTTTCGTTCATGGTGTATGGCCTTGATGGTGATGAGATTGTGGGTCCTCTTTATGCTACAAAAGAACCGAAACGACTCCACATTCATCTTTTATATCTATCTGAGGGAGAGGTGAATCACTATTGGACCCCTCGTACACGCCTCTATCATGATTGGTCTAAAATCACGGTTTTACCCCAAAAAACCATGTTTCCAGCATTTCACCTTTTCGACACCGACATTCCCGTAAAGAGCGCAACGAGACGAAAAAAAAACGAATCCAAGCACGCCCTCCTAGTATGACTCCTTCCATTCCAAGGTCGCAGGGGCTCACAACTTCCTAAGTGGCCCAGCTTTCCCCTCACCACACTAGTTACAAAACACAATATTTTCCCTAGAGACTTGAAATTTATTTTCAGAGTAGAGGGCGTAGGGACCTTTCATTTATGTCAAACAAACGTTTTTGTATAATTCCTAGTTTCTAAAATATAGGATTTTCAAAATAACACTTTTTTCAAAAAAATTTAAAAAATAAAAAAGTTTTATCATAAGAAATAAAGGACATAGAGACCATTCGTTTGAGCCATGGCACAACGTACTACCATGTTTGGTTTTCAAACTATCGCCTATTTTCGAAAACAAACATTTTCAAAAAATATATATATAACATGTGGTCCATAGCAAAGCCCCCGTCAGCCCGAGTCCAACAACACTTCATTCGTGAAACTCCGACCAAGGGTTCGGGATATATTGGCTCGCATTGGAAGTAGTGGTGGGGGGGGGGGGGCTTAGAACCCCTACTACTCCACTACTTAGATACAATTACAGATGAGTGCAGAAATTTGATAATGATTCATGTCTTTCAAGGCAAGTTAGTACGTGATATACCGTATATCACACCTTTCTTTATACAACTCGAAGACGCAGTCCGCACTCGGCATATGAAATGCCTCCGTAGCCCACACTTTATGATGAAAGCCATGGGTTGCTATTCTGGTCACTAGATTTTTCAGATCATAGTTAGCTTTCGTCCAGTCTGTTGTGGTCATAGCTTCAGTGGTGTAGAAGTTCTCCCATATTTGACTCTTATGATTGGAGCTCGTTATAAGCAGGGGTAGTCGGTAACATCATTGATGTTCGACCCTCACTATTATGTGTCAGAAAACTGTATCATAATGATGGTCATTATAACACTGTTTTTCATTACGATACAGTTTCTCCAGCCAATCAGAGCTCGTTCATTGATCAATTAGGTAACGATACCTTCGCGCATGCGCTCAAAATCCAACATGTCGGACATAAACACAACATCGAACTATAATAAATTACCGACATGGAATACGCACCGTCCATATGTTCGCGTAAATAAACTGGCGAATATGAGACAAGAAATAGCATTGTACCTTAATATCACCAACCCTAATTTCTACAAAGCGTATTGCCTTCAAACGACAATATTACTGAGGGACGGCAGATGTAAACATATGGTCTGCATAATATGGCATTGCAAGCACACAGAGCGCATGCGTCGGTCGTTCAGAGATCTTGAAAGACAGAGATATACCCAGCGCTCGCTCTCCGATCACAAAATTCAAGTGGCTGACTCTCAACAGATATTTATGAATATTTATGTTAAAACATATAATAAAGTTATAATTATCGTCGAACATAAACAGTCGTATGCAACTCGCCTATAATGGTAATTAAGACACTCGTATGGAAATTATAAAACTCGCATACGCTCGTTTTATAAAAATACTCGTGTCTTAATTATAGCCATTATAGGCTCGTTGCATAATGTACTATTGTACTCGAAGTTCGTGTGTAGCAATCTTCTCTCAGTAATTTATAGCATAATCTTGAAAAAGTCGTTTTGGATAGACAGAGCACTTTTTTCAAATAGTTTGTTTTAACTTTTTCTACACTTGGAGGTTCCTCTAAGAGAGGTTTTGCCAAATTATTTCTAAGCCATACGTGATTATCGATGTAATTTTTACTTGAAAGAGGTTTATTGCAGTCGCTGTTGATATTTAATTTAACATCGTGATGTCCCTCATTGCAATTACAGCCACTTCCACTCCGTCTTGTGATCGCAAGATTTAACTTCACGTGAAATTACAAAATTCCTTCTCTACATTAATCTATACTAATATAATAAAGCTGAAGAGTTTGTGTGCTTGTGTGTTTAAATGCACTAATCTCTGGAATTACAGTCCGATTCGAAAAATCCTTTTATGATAGCCAGATTCAAGAGGAATAGTTTAGGCTATAAAGCATTACGCTACACCTCTCAGGTAACCATAAAGATTGATTGTTGTTCAGTAAGTCGGAAGAACAAGCGCTCCCGGACAGCTCCAATAATACCTAAGTCTATTTTTGCCTGGTAATGCGGGCTGCATCACGTCGCCCCTACCAGTGTTCTGGTGCAGAATTGCGGGCTGCTTATAAATTGCAGTCACTTGGAGTAATTAGTGCAAAAAGACGTCTTAGGCCCCTAAAAACAGTTATCATCATGACAATAGTATGCCTCTGTATAAGGGCGATGGTGTTGGTGTAGTATACTGAGGTTATCAGCTGCAATAAGCGTTGATGCTTTCCGATCCTTATCCTTGAGCGCTCCAGTTCTGTAGTAGTATTCATTAATCATCCATAAAACAAATAAATCCACATGGCGAAGCCATGCACTACTGCTAGTAATTAATAAGACAATTATTGTGTTGTGGTTTAATTATTCCAAAGTATTTCAATACATCTCAGAGAAAAATTGGACAATTCCAGCACATATTTTCTTTTTGTTGTCATATATCTGGATGACCTACAAACAAGAGTCATGAAAGACGCAGTATATGCGCATGTGATATTATTGTCACCCAATTAATTCAAATATTCAGAGAAGTGTACATTAATACAATGTTTGTTGCTGGGATTTTTAGCTCACTTTGAAATGTAAACAGTTGACTGACTACGAGCACGCCACTCTATACAAATGCTAAGTGGTCCAATCCAAGCAACACACACACACTGTATGGAGGTACACCTAGTTGAATTCCAACACAATGCTTGCAGAACTGAGCGTATTCTTGCTGCTGCACGAGGGCTGACGGCTCTCACTCCCCCCTAATGGAGATTGTATGACCTCTTTAACACGGTTAATGATCCCAGCAACTAACAATAGAGTTAATCCTTTTTCTTACTTCTTCTCAGAACTTAACGTTTAGTTATTATCTATTTCTTGCACTCACGACCTTAATTTATTGTAATAATTTAATTTGAAAACCACTCATTTCTCATTACTCCACGGTATCAAATTGTCTACAAGCACTTTGATTGGTTTGGCTCCTACGTTCAAAACAAGAGATGGCCCCACAAAAACAACATTCACATTATAAGGTAATGTGCAGATGATGTTCATTTTATCCTGATTTAAAAACATGGAACACTGTAAAATAGGTCATAAAATGAGAACAGCATAAAGGTTGAAAATAGAACAAGGAATATAACTCCATTACTAAAACTCTCATTTTATTATCTGCAAATAATTCATATCGTTTCGAGACCACTTCATTAATTTTTGTGTCCATATTATGGTGTTTGAACAGCACAGCGAGATAACGGACCTTCACACACCGTGATTTCCATTCAGTCGAGTACAATCAGTGACCAAGTGAACTGCTCTCAACAGGACTGCGCAAGACTCAACCAGATAAGTAGCCTGTAATATACAATCTGAATTGACCATTTACAACAACCACATATTCACTCCAAACAGGCAAATTCCGTATGTCAGTGACAACTTTCAGTATCTCAACAAAACATTACATAGACTATAACTAACCAACACTGACGAGTTGCATTATCTTAACTAATGCTGCAACTAAATAAATGTAGATATTTAAATATTTTCACCCATACTTTCAGACATAGATTTTATAGCCTAATTGTAATGGATCTGATGATGATCGCTTGACGATCGAAACTGGTCATCCAAGTGTATTTATTAATCTCGTGTAATTTTAATCAGGATTAGGGAATAGCACATCTCATTCGGGTATAATCGTGTTGACCGACTGAAATGCACCAAACTTTTGTTTTATGTCCGTATAGGCTATCTAACAATACCCAGACTTTATGAGTAGTGGGGAATTATTTAGTGAATGCGGTGATTATTTACCAGTGACATTTGTCATAAAATATAGAACAAAATTACAAAATACTCAGTTCACTAACGATCTGTGGTGTCTCCGAATTAGGAGATCCTTAGGTGAATGAATAGTGCTCGAGCAAGATTTTGTGTAAACATTCATTCGCCTAAAATACATTGGAATTGTTATATACAAAATATTGCAAAAACAGGGAGAAACTATGTAAACAGTTTTCAGCAGAATACCCTAAATTTTAATTTCCTATCTTGATTTCTACTCATGCTAATAAGACCACAAGGAAAACGTATGAGCTGGAATTTTATTCCCGAATTAATTTGTACCAACCCTAATGAGGACAAAACTTTTTGAGCTTGAATATGGACATGAGACTCTGAGCGGGCATGCTGTATTCACACTTTCACCAGCATGTAACGTAGGCCCCGTACCATAAACAGCCTTCTGGGAGTGTGGTTTTAGTAGTGCATTGGTCGGAGAGGATATGAGAACTCAGCACGCACATTCACAAGGACCATTCTATGTTTCGCATCAGTATTCAGACAAGTACAATTTCACACTCTCTAAAGGATGCTTCAAATTACTTTTGAACTACCATCATATGCTTTACTTGGGACCTGACTAACATGTATGACTGGGAGGTACACGTTCACGATGTTTCCTTGTTAGAAGACGTGTGGAAATATATAAAATGTTTGAATCTTAATGAGTCAAGAAATGTTAAATATTTATGTATCAAGGTTTCTACGATAAGATTTCTCTAAATTACTTAAGAAGACACTTTCAAAATGTCCATCTTCTCTTTCAAGGCTCACCTCAACTTGTCTCATTGACCGCGAACTAGCACCAAAATTCTTAGTGTTTTTATACACTTCAAAAGCATTTAACAAAGAATAGTTAAACATCATAGGAATAAGTTATTATAATCTAACCGGGTGAGTTAGCCGTGGTGGTTACGGCATGACTGATGGCAGTCACTCACATCCGGGAGGCGAGGAGGTTCGAATCCCCCCGCCGGCAACCTTGAAGATGGTCTTCTGTTGTTTCCCATCTTCTTTCCAGGCAAATGCCGGGGTTGGTCCCTAACTATAGGCCACAGCCGCTACCTTCCAACTCCTCGTCCTTACATTCCAACTTCCCTCCTTCCCTCCCCAACGGTACTTGTAGCTCACCCATTGGGTGTCCGTCTCGAAGCAGCTACAAAACTGGCGAGCCGAACATGTCCTCGGACACTCCCGGCACTAAAAGCCATACGCTAAAAAAAAAAATATATATATATAATCTACATGTCAACTTACTCCTTCACGAGTCTAGTAACACAGTGCAAAATTCATTACATTAGGGAACCACACAACTCATACTAAATATCTACTGAACCATGTTGATTCAACCACATTTTCCCCCTACATGGGTTAGGAATCCATTACTCAGGTATTGACCTACAGTAAATGTTGAAACATTCTGCATAGCCTTAACAGTACCGAGACATGGACATTTAGGATAAACGCTTTACTAACAGAAGAACCATTCATTGTATTTAAATTTAAAACGATGCATTATGTTCCGCGAATTGCGAATGCATTGGTGCTGGGGTGTATAAAGAAGGATTGAGAACTGATAAACAAGACAGAAGACGCTTTCTAGGACATGGTTATGTGTAACGAATTCTGAAACCACCTACAGCTAGGAATTTTAAATCTTGTCTAATACTGGAATGGGGAACACACCCTGGTGAGGATAACTGAGAATATATGTGTTTGATTCTCACTTCAGCCACTTCAGGTTTTGTTATTTGTTTGCTATGATTGCCCATTTCTATTCCAGGATATTTCAAAATCGTGGCACCTCTTTCCCAGTCCTAGCCCCAATTACACACTAGTACAGATATAATAACAACACAGGTTGTCAGACAGATTCTGCACTTCCGCAAGTACACTGAGCTGATGATCACGATTTCGTAAACCCCTAAATGAAACATCATTAGGTCTAAGCTAATGTTACAACAGCAAAAACGTTATCCAAAAACTAGTCAGAAGGTGAAGAGTAAATGGAAAGTAAACAAGCAGTTCTATGAAGATTTAATTCCTCTATGTTCGTATATAATTATTATGTATCATGTCTATGCCAATCGACTACCAACATATCTTTCAAACAGCTATAGTGACGCAAGTGCCATGACGATTATTTTTTATCTTCCAAAATGGCTCCAATGTGGTTTGTTTAGTATATGCGTCTGAAGACCTGTTTTACCTTATAATATGTCATTGTGTCTGTGTGCCTTGGTGGCTAGTTGACAGCACACGCAAACGTTAGCAGGCTACTAATAGATGAATGTAAGTAAAGTTGGACAACGAACGTACTACAGATCATTCTAGGATGTAGCCTAACATCTACGTCGTACAATTTGGAGGAAACATCCAACACCACTGGAATATACCATAATCCTCCATGATAACGCAACAGCCGTCACTGTAGCTCCCGTTAGGAACCTTTTGCAGCAATTTCAGTCTATGCGACATTTATCTCATTCCGCAAGGGAAGAAGCATGGGGAACAGTTTAAAAGCAAGGAGAATATATTTAATACAGAACATGTTTCTAGGTATTCTGTCGTGTGAGTAAGGGTTTCGCCCAGCTCGTCCAGGCCCTTAGTGAGTTATCCAGTGGTCTATGTCCCATCTACGAAGCTCACTGCAGTGCTTCATGGCTAAAGAAGCAAAGATCATTCAGCTCCTTTAGCACTTGTTACCTCCCTATGGGGTCTGTTTGCCATCTCTTGATGAATGCAGTATATTTGCATTTGTCTGTTGGCACAGGCTAGAGTTAAATGTGGCTTTTCACCGATGTCTCAGTCCCACTCATGGCTGTGATTATATGGAAGCTACTGAGGTATGAGTGGTGCTGAGTAATGACATTCAGGGCACAGTCAGTGCCTGTGGATGCTGTGAAAGATTCTACTCATAGGGTCAGTACTGATGTTCTAACTCAGTGAGGAAAGCAATGGCAAACTACCTCACTCCTCTTCTTGCCTAGTACGCCTCAATATAGCGCTGCCTTGGGTTTTTGTGGGTATCTACCCATATAACCTAACTGCGGTAGTTTTTGAGGATCCAACCAGCCTTCGGGTTCACTACCTAACAGACAGACCTCCCTATGGAGGCTCTTAAAAGATAAAATATTTTAACTTTCACGGTCAGGTAAATATAATACTGCAAATATTGTCTAGGTGTTATGCCTCAAAAAAATATTAATTTGAAATTACGGGCATGTTGTCACATACTTATTTATTGCAAGTTACCAACTTAGAAATCACAGGTTTGTTATGGCAAGGTCTAAAACAAAATTTACCCTAGGAACAATTTGCAGTATTATGTTACTCTGGCGTGGAAACCAAAACATTTAAGGAGAACACAGAAACAGCGTTTTGACGAGAGGTAGAGCACACAGACAAATTGCGCACAGCAGATTGTATTCAATGCTTTTCTCATCGTGGTAAAGTTTAAAGGGTGTTAGCTGTGAACAATGATCTTTGTTTCCTTTTGAGTATAATACAACAATGATATCTATTCTTATATACTTCAAGGTGGCCGCCACGCGTTGTATTCAGTGTGCCTTATTTCAGCAAGGTTCCTTCATTGCATTCTGAATTACTCACTGTTACGTTTTTATATTTCGCCCACCCACCATCTTGAAAATTTAACGTCGCTGTTATTTTCCTTTGGGCATACGATATTCCATATCGTTTTCCAACTTATCATTAATTTTCGTTATTGTAATTCTAAAATATATAATGTTATTTACTTTTAAATTATGAAATTTGAGGATGGCCGCTGCACGCTATATTCAGTGGGATTGATTTATCACCAACGCTACACTAGGATTTTATATAATACTCCTATTATACCTAGGTTCGCCTTAATTGTACAATAACATACTGAGTTACTTATTTGTATACTTTTATAGTACGCCTAGCAGCCATCTTGAATCTAACAGACGAAGCAAACATTTGTTACTGTAACATTTAAGTGTTGAGAGTTATATATTGTTATATTTTATATGCACAAGATGGTGTCTGTGCGTAATAATCTTGGTCATATAGCCACACCGATCTTAACAGAGGATGCTTATACTGTATGCTAAGTACTGTGAACATTGTTTCATTTGATCATGGGTATTATAATTCTTGCATGATTCACATGGCCACCATCCAGAAATTGTTCGGCTGATGACATTCTACTTTAAGTGCAATACTCCACTTTGCATGAAAGTAAGTTTTCCAAATTTTGGTGATTATTTAAGTCGGAAATTGATTAAAGCTAAAAACATTTGGGTGGCCGATATTTTGTTATGGTTAAGATGCCGGCGATGTAAAACATGACACTGAGGTGCCCTTTGCATGTGCTACCTCTTTATCAAATTTAGTTCAAATTGCTTTCGTTGTGTTTGAATTACAAGAAGAGGGTGCAGACATACACACACATATATAAACACACACAGAGACAGACACACGGACATTTGGCCCATTGAGATCTCAGTCTACTTTCACTTTATTTTACAAAATCGGCAGTAGGCTAATAAGCCAGTATAATAAAAAGCTCTGGCAAAGCTCGAGTGCAGCTTCGATTGGTGGACGTTGCAAAAGAAAGTGATAAAGTATCTGAAATGTGCATATGCTGAAATAATTAGCTGATCTGAATTTGGATATTCATTATATCTGAATTATCCTGATTCCTTCCTACAGACGTGATACTGAAGGAAAGATATTTCCATTGGCATGGTCAGGTTATAAGGCGAGACTATTCTCCTATTGTAAGACTCTACGAAGCCATATAGAGGACATGATGGAATCGTGGAGGAGATCTACTCAGCTAAATTTGGAGATGGAAAATATTGAGAGATCTGGTGCACGACCAACGGCAGCACTATCACGGAGTTGGACCACCCGAGCCTACTGAATAATAAGAAGTGATGGTAGCTAAGCAGTAAGGAGGAGAAGAAGAAGCTGGAAATACGTAATCACTTCACAAAACTGGAACGGTGACCACTAGAAAATTAGGCATTTATATCCGATGACTTAAATAGCGCTTATTAATTTCTATTTGTTTCTACATACCATTTCTTCCATCATTGTAGTATGAATAGTTTCACAACTGCACCCAATCATATGGATAATGCTCGATCATGACCTGGCTTGCTGCTGCGGTTCGGGGCGTGTTACGTCCAACCCACAACATGATCTTACATTTAGATATGATAGCACTTTTCAGGATCTACAAGACTAGATTGAAAACCAAACATGTTACAAATTACATGAGTTTATTCATGAAAACTGCCAGGAACAAATATGAAATCTATAAAACATCAATATTTTGAAAAATCCAAAATTCATCAAAAAATCCATAACTCTTGTCAAAAATTCATATCATTCTATATTATCGTTTTATCTTGCTTAGGTAGTATTTACATTTGAATATCAATATACATTTCCCTTTTCACAACATTTTACTAAGGCATAGAGCATGCCTATAATTTCATAACAATTGTACTCTAAGGCTTTACGGGCATTTACTGTATGATCACTATCCCTTCTGGGCTTTTATTTTATTCTTATTTCACCTTTGAATTACTTTATTATCATTCACTTTTAACTGTATTAATTCTTCCGGTAAGCCTTAGGTTTCACACAACAAAACAACACTTCAAAATAACTACATGCCATGTCCTCGAACTCATGTCATTTCACCATTTATTTCATGCATTAGGGTGGTTTATTAATGATGTATCATGTGCTATCATTATTCCATTACTCAGTTATTTACAAACTCAATCTTAAGTTTAGCCGTTTTACTTCACACATTTCTTTAGGCAGGAATCGAATATTTAGTAACAAACTTATTCTTTGACTACTATGGTCAAATATTATCTAAATTCTACAAACTTAGTGAGGGGATGATTTTCAAAAACCCACCAATTCACTTATTTACTTTATAATTTCACAGCACCTTTAATTAACACACTTGCATATTCCATTACCATTTATTAATATCTATTCAGCCCTACAACTTCTGTATACAAAGCGCTCATTGTACTCGTCACCCCTCGCCGTTGGAAAGGTCTGCATGTTGGCTAGACTTCATTCACCCTCTCGTTTAGCTGTGATTTACGACTCTATCCTATTCTCATTCATTCCCCTTGCAACTCTCAAATGTTTACTTTTTCTTAAAAGGCGTATGACAATCCAAGTTATCACATTATTTCAACGACTCTGTCCCTCACTTGAATCATTATTCATTTGACTTTCCTTATAACCAATCCCATAATTAGAGATCACGACGCATTATATATTTATTAGGAGAAATCAAGAGATCATCATCATTCCTTGCTTTTGTCCCCTTTATAGGCAGGCAATGAGGAATCCCAATCACTCCTCATCCCTATCCTATCATTTTATTCATTCCACACATTTTTATTTGGTCGGACATAACACAACGATGCTGGCAAAGGACGGTTTATATGACACTAGGCTCAGAGACTTCCTTATGCCTCTCCAGTTGTTGCCATATCTCGTAGAAAACCCTTAAACCTTCCAGATTAATACACACATTTAGCGAAGCCTCACAGGTCATACACCGCCATATATTACCTCGGGCGGAATCCATTTGATCCCCCGAGTGGGTCATACCCTCGTAAACAACAATAATACCGACGATTTCCGACAATTGATACCTTCATTTTTGATCTCTCAAATTACGCATGTTATAGGATATATTCATTTGCTACCATAATATTACTTTATTCATTTCTTATCGGCCTATTTCGGCAACACAACTTTTATAAAAACTTGGACTATCATCGCATCTTTGACAACTCAACTTTTTCGCATTAGCATTTACTTCAAGATAGCCTATGGCTTATAACTTCCTATTATATTTTCACGGTGTTCGATTGTCACAAACTACCTTGACTCATTTCATTTTTCGGCTGAATAGCGTTTTTATTTCATTATTTTTAAGGTATCCCAAAGATCCTTCAATTACTTCAATACTTCAATTACTTCAATTATTTGATCATTTCAAATCGAGTTTATTATTATCATTTTTATTAATATTCATCGCTTCATTATTAACTTGTGGAATGCAATTATTCAATTCAACATTTATTATTTCGGAGCATAAAAACTAAATATTCATTATCTGGGAGTATAAAAACTCAATATTCATTATTTCGGAGTATAAAAACTCAAAACACATTATTATTATTATTATGGTGCTTGTTTCATTTACTTTACCTTTCCTTTATCTGGCGTAATTTACTTGCCAATAGCATTATTATTATTATTATTATTATTGCTTTTTGTACTTCGATAATTATCCTTTACATTTTTGCAAACCATCTTGGCGGTTTCTCATTTACATTTTAACATTACTTGGTTGTTCATTAGTGCATACCTTTCACTCATTTTTATAAATTTACTGACTAGAACATGATACAATCATTTAATATAATAAACATTTTGACTCACCCTGTTGTCCAGCTCATGACATGGCCTTTGGATGGCTTCACCCATACATAATTTCTTCAGCACTTCATCACTACACTAAAATAGACCTTTTTCAATCTATGTTCTTCAAGTTGACACACGTATTTCTATACATTTTACACTGCTTTGATAACATTTATAACACTTCACTAAATCAATATTTTTACACTTGCACACGGACCCAAATCTCAGCGTACTGTGGTGGTAACATCACGATGCTGGTGATCCTAGATAGTCTCTTTCTATACTGCTTTGGGCGTGTGATCGCTACTACTTCTCCTACTTTTAGGTAAGTCTCTTTTCTTCCTATTCTACCTAATATCGTGCCTGTCTTTCGTTCGAATACTTTCTTATAGAGCTTTTTCACTTGTTAATGTTTATTTGTCTATCTGCTATAACTCTATACTTTTGATATTCACAGTTGCTCCTATCGCAATCCTACATTTTTTTCTTCTATCTTAGTCTTCCGCGAAGACTGCACACTTCTACTTTGGGATTTGTGTCCTTTCAAATGCTCTGTTTTATCGAACCTACATCCTCTGACGTTTCAACTGGTTAACTGTAATAAATTGTTCTGAGGTCCCCCTCGGGTTATATTGTCTCTTTCTGCGTGGCGTAGCTTTCTATCGCTCACTATCTATTTATTTGGTCTTGAACCTACGTTCTCTTGTATCTGAGTTTACCAACTCCTTCAATGTCTTTTTACTTCCGCACTCTGTTTTAAAGTCTTTAGCGTGCTTTCGCGTGTTGTAATCTGACGTATCTTAATGCGACTTGGTCTTGAACCAATGTAACTTCGTTAAACTTCACTCGAAACTTAGTGATTTGCCTATTGCAACTTGTATTGTACTTTGCCTCTTCTGAGGTTCGAATTTTAAAGTCTATGAATACAGTTTCTTCCCTTGAGGTTTCGATAATATCGCTAACTAGCGTAATTTTTCACCGAGGCTTGATCTAACTGATCGTACTAAATAACTTTCTATTGCATGCCTACACTAAGGCTTTTTCGCAAACTGACGAACTTCGTTTATAACGTGCCTCTACTGGGCCTCTCACAGACTGATGAAACTTCATATACAACGTGCCTCCTCTACCGAGGTTTAAATCTGACTGACGAACTTCGTCATTTTGTTTGGGCTTAAAGCCTATTTATTCATTTTGGGACAGAAATTAGTCCCTGACAACGCCTGGAATTCAAATCCTGAGTCCTGGCTTAAATCTTATCTATAATTTAATTTAATTCCATGTGTAATTGGTAAAAATATTACAGTTGCCTGCTGGCCGAACGAGAACGGGGCCAGCCTAATTCTTCTTGCCGTCCGCGGGTAACCTTCCGCTCACATTCCAATGACGTACCCCTGAGCTTGCATTATCTGATGTGTCTTATTTCGGGTATACCAACCTTTCGATTTTTGCTATCCCTGATTCTCTTCTGACTTCAGATTTAATAACTTTGGGAGTTTATTTTGTTAAGTTTGATGGTTGCAAGTCCCCCTCTGTATGCTTCAAAATCTCGCTGATTCGGCAATATCCAGGGCCTAGTTTCACGTATCTCTTGAGAAAGTAGTTTTTCCCATAACTGTCGCACTCGAAAAGTAATAATTTTCGTTGAGTTGCTTATTCATCGGAATGTCGAGTGTTACTTATAGCCTCTTGACTCTGCATCCCTCTAGTTCTTTTATGGCTTCCTTGATGGCTATTTTCACTTGAACTGTCCGGCTAATGGGAGTTTATGTGTTTAAAATGACCACCTGCGTCTCCAGCAATGTCTCTGTGGCTGTTTTCCAGTGAGCTCATCTTCGTTACTTCTTGTGGTCTTTATAAAATTCTAAAATACCTTCCTATGAACGGTCCGGCGTTCAATTTGTGCCATTACCCAAATGGGTACACAACTGAAGTATTACCATTACCAAACACTGTAGATATTTTACTGGCCACTTGACTGGTATTGTCAAGATCCAAAAATTTAAAATATATTGGACTATAAGGCTCGTACTCTTTGTACGACATACGACGTAGCTAAACCATGGCTGAAACGCCTCGTAGATCATCAATGTGGACGTAAAATCCATTGTTTGGAATCAAACCTACAACCAGCGGGAAGAGCAATCTGATCATGTTAGCATTACAGTGAAGTTAGGTGGACGTTAACACTAGAACATCTGGGAGTAAGTTAAGTCTGCATAACCACATTATCAATTCAGTAATATTCTAGTGCTTGTTCAAGTGCTTCTTTCACCTATGCCTGGCTGCGTGGCTCAGGGGTAACGTTCTCGCTTGCTGGGCCCAAGGTTGCAGGTTCGTATCCTGGCGTAGTCAGGTGGCATTTGAGGGTGCGCAAATGCGAGGGAGCCGTGTCAGTAGATTTACTGGCACGTTAAAGATCCCCCTCGGGGCAAAATTCCGGCACCCTGGCGTCTCTAAAAGCCAGAGTAGTTAAAAGGGACGTAAAACCAATAACATTATTATTATTATTTATTCATTCACCTAACCAATGGATATATTATAAAAGCTCATTGAATAAATGGGACACGGCTTTGGTGGCGTATTCGGTAGCATGTTGAACTGCTATGCCCAAGATCGGAAGTTCAAAACCGGCCGAAGTCGTCGGATTTTTAAGAACGTTAACCTTCTTCAGTATGCTTTCCTTCCGAGGTGAAGTAGGCCTATAGCCGGCGGACTCATGCCGTAGAGTTATGGCATGTAAAAGAACCTACCTCCACAATTGGTAGCGTGTAGCTAAATTTATATGTAATTTGGTTCCAACGAAGTTACAACGTTGGCCGCTATGTGTCACAGTGACATCTGGTAGCTATGGTTGGAACTACTTGAAATTGAACATGATTAAAATACCCCGCTATGGCCATTGGCTGCAATTCAAATACAATAAATAGGGCATTTGAATACTAACACAAACTAACACTCTGAATGAATATAAAAACATTATGAACATAGAGACAAGTTTAAAGGCGTGAATTAGAGAAGAGAAATGTAAATAAATAATCATGTTCGCAAATGTTCAAATTGATGACCGTCTATGTCCAGACAAAGCTGATAACGCGAACCAATGGATTCGCATACATCACGACACAGTTCATTTGGAATTTCGCGACATTGCCTTTCAATTTCCAATTTCATTGCATCAATTGTACTAGGTTTAGTGTGATAAACTCTGTCCTTGAATTATCTCCATAGAAAGACGTCCATTGGCGTGAGGTCTGGGGATCGCGCAGGGTATTCAATGGGACCCCTTCGTCCAATCCATATGTTTGGATAAGCTGCATCGAGCTGAGCTCTTACTTCGGGATGTTAGTGAGGAGGTTCTCCATCTTGCTGAAAGTAAATCTCGTCATCGTCATCACCCAAGTGTTAGTACATTTTTTGAGATACCCTGTAGTTTCAAAAGCCATCACTTCATAAGATCGCTTGGGTAGAAGTTGACTATTGAAAGAGTTTGCAACCTTAAACACACTAAAATTGCTAACAATATCAAACGCAACACGTACAGAAATGTACCTAATAGACTAACGGAATGCAATTTAATTTCTTAAATGATATGACTCTTTACAAAGTTTGTAACTTAATAATTCTAAATATTTTTGTACATACGTGTTATATACATATCCGCCCGAACCCAAAAGAGGTCTAAGTAGCATGAACTAAATCTACTTATCCAATTCACCCCCTCCCCCCCCCCTCTTTTTTGTGAGAAGTGGTAAATTGAGTGTATACACAATACGTACAATATGTATTAATTCAGGCACTAGTAATTACATTAATTGTGGACCGGTTAAGTGGTGCAGCGGTCAAGTTCTTGCATACTGTGCACAAGGTTGCAGGATAGAATCCTGTCGCTGTCAGTAGGCATTTGAGGTTGAGCAAATGCAAGGGAGTCGTGTCAGTTGATTTACTAGCACGTTGAAGATCCCCTTTGGAGATAAATTTCGGCACCCTGGCGACTGTAAACCCCACAGTAGGGACATAAAACCATCATTATTTTTATTATTAAATTAATTATTGCTCTCCGCCCAATCTGATTGGGTATACTCATGTTGACTGACTGAAAAGCGATTCTACTAAATGATATGCACTCGCCACGAGAATTGAACGCGTCTACCATATTAGATTTATCCTTCTCAGTAGGGAATATAAGGCGGTTCTGGCACAGGGGCTAATGCGTAATATGGCGGCCGCGCGCAAGCAGTCCTATGTTATTCTTATGGAGAGGACAGTCATAGCTGGCACAGGGGCTAATGCGCAAAATGGACGCCACGCCCTGAGACCGTGAATAATGTCACAGGGGGAGTTCGACCGTATAGTCGCTAAATGGAATATTTATTATTGAGACGTGTACGGCGAGCGTGGATGGGCCAACTTACCTATATTCAGGGGTCCGGGTCACCTCCGCAGCAAAATCACCTCCAGATGACCAGTCCCAACAGAAGAGCTCCAAAAGGGGTGGAAGGAAGATGGAGAAGGGGACAACACACACAGGCTATCGTACAGACACCCCCCCCACTAACCAACGGAACTGCCGTCGGTGAAATAATGCCACAACAAAAGATTAAAAATTTTACGTAAAATTTAATGTTAAAATATAAGGAACACATCCACCAGAGAAAGAACATGCATCAGCCACCATTATTTACAATGAAAGCAAGAGATCGCCAAACATGCTTGCTTGCAAGGCCAAGAAAAGAAAAGACTTAAATTAAAATTTAAAATGTAAAACAACTCAAAGGTTAAAATAAAAAATTACATGCATAACACAATGAAAAAGGGCTTGATAATTTGCAAGGAAATGCAATAGCGATCCGGCATGCGTAGATCCATGTTAAAATATAAAAAGCACCTTCACCAGAAACGGAAATAAAGTTAAATTAACAAAATTAAACTGAATCAGGAAACAATCTATTAATTTGCATGATGGAGATAAACACAGGAACAATTACGAAAAACACAATGTTAAACCGATAAGGTTAAATAAAAGAAACATCTTAAGTTAACACAACACGTTTGAGCTTCGCGGTGGACGCCTAGAGACTGACCTTGAGACCATAATGCATCTCTTCATAACAAGGCCACAAAACACAAGGAAACCGCATGCCCGATCGAAATTACGGCAAACAATTAATACAATTAAATTTAAACATCAGCAGGAGGAAATGGACGGAGGAAAACACTTACGTCTAAATACTATTACAACAGTGAAATGCACCGGATCATGAATAAATTAAATTGAATACTATATCAATCCTAAGATTGGCAGAAGACAATAAGTAATAATTTAAACGAAAAATAAACTAGAAATGTGTCTCCATAAGGTACTGTCCCCGTTTACCTGGATAGTAGGCTGTCAGATATCCGCCCCCTCAATCGGATTGCCAATTATCAATCGCACCGGCACAGTTACGTCAATGAAAATGGCACTGACAGATACTATCGAGATAAGAGCACAGAAGTTCACAGGAAATCATTGTGGAACACACCAAAATAGACGGGGGTTCATACTTACCGTTACTTACCTCTTAATTATCTCGGGGTTTGAGTTGACAACAGGATCACTAAAGTCTGTTCACACAATAACCTCCACCATGACATTTAAAAATGAGCCAGAACGAAGACGAGAACTTTGAACTGTACAAAAGCTTTATTTCTAATAAAGGGTATGATTTTACTAACACAACAAAATAAACGTGGCTATCAGTAGCCCAAGTCAATCTGACTACGTCCTCTTGTAGGACTTGCAAAAATTATTATACAACATGATATAAAACATTTTAGCTCCCAAGAGCTCCAAATAACGTAATATTCATAACACTATTGGATTGGAAAAGGACGTCAGGGTGTGACATATATAGAGCATTTGGTTTCCTTTTAATAAACATGAGAATGGTATTTATAGTCGCAAGGCCGGAGTGTGGACGACCTCACTCTGATAACCAGATGTTGGCCCAGCTGCGAGCTACCCTCGAACCTGTTGCATACTGGTCAAATGCACTCCCTTCTCACATGCTGTTACGTAAGAATAGCTTGCTCTCTGAAGCTTTTAAATGTCTACAAGATCACTCACATTATTTACGCAAATCTTTCAAGTACTTTGCTCACATCCTATTGGATCATTATATTAATTCCCTAAATTTGTTAACTTCAATCCAAATGTTTAATTAGCTCTTAAATGTTTATAACAAAATCACATAAATTATTTATAACAATTAGAAATTGTTTATAATATTTGTCAAAGACAATAAAAATATTATAAGCACGCCTTTAACATCACTCTCGTTTCACATTATTTTCAAAAATATTTACAGCATTTTTTTACAATATTAACATTTAAATTGTTTAAATTATTAATTTAATAAATACATTAACCACATGTCCATTCGGTTGGTAATTTTCATAATCGTGATTTATATAATCGACCAATGAAGGTTAGTTATACATGTTAATGTCACAATCTGGTTTAATAAAGGTTTTAATAATGATTTGTGACGGCAACCTTCATTCAAAATCTTATCTCAAATTCTTTCAAAACTCGTGTTAATTCTAACAGTAAATCACTTCATTTATTTTCAACGAACTATGACAATCTTATTCCAGCGGAAAATCCTTCGCTAACAAGTTAATGCACAATCTGCATTAAAAATATGCCCAAAATCATCATATATTAATCTATATGGCATTCAACTTCCACATAACTTACAAAACTTCCACAAATAATTCTTTAACATTTATTCCTGTGGGAACTTCCTTCATATTCAAGGGCATTATATCTCAGCGACTTTCAACACGCGCTGCACTAGCGATTATACATTCATAGTTCCACTTAAAAAATTTTATAATCATTAATTGTTTCAAAACTGTTTTTCTATAACCTTCGTGGATTTCATTCATGAACCGAAATGAAGTCAAAACTTGCCAATCACAAACAAATTTAATAGTGAATACGCTTATATACGCCTGTCTGGTCTATCAACATTTAAGATTAACATCTTAAAAGAAATGTAGTATGAAAATACTATCCTCAAATAAAGTGCGACTAAAATGCAAAGTAGTCGAATAGAATCCAATTAGACTGGGGAATGCAAACATCGTTATATAATTCTCTAATTGAGAAAAACTCCTAACACAAGTTCTAGACTTTAATGCATTCAATAATTCCTTATTAAAGTTACTCTTTCACAAAAGTGTCTATAATGCAATGTTCATTCATAACTGACGATAAATGTCTGTGTTGCAATCAATACAAATAACGACTAGTATTTCCAAGATCGTCGACAACGTAAGAGATTTTAACGCTCTAAAATCATTTAAATGTTCTTCCTTCTTGATGATGACAGAAAATTGGTCAAAGTAATTAAACAGGGGTAGAATTACTTTAATGAAGTGACACGCTGTCTGAATTTAAATCTGCCATAAAAATCATTAACTTACAGTCAAATCGTGACTACAAAAATATTAATTACTGAAAATTCTAAATATCAGTCTCAACTGATCCAAAATCGTTAACTATGCCCATGACATAACAATGTCTTAATAAATCGTCGAAAAATGCAAAACTCAACAAAGTGTACTGAGAATATGAATCTCAACAAGAAAATAGGGCAAAAATACATGAGGATAAAAATATGGGAAAAATGGTTGCTCAAACATCATTAGTATACTCAAATACAATAAACGTTCACGACTACCTTATCTGCCGATTGACGTTCCAGAGGAAAATTCCCCAAAGAAGACTGCTGATGGATCCATTTCACCACGTTAAAGCTGAGCTCCATCCTCGAAATAGGAAATAGCACCCTCGGAGAATCGAACTGCTTCCTTCTCCGTGAATCGCTCTGCTCCTCGAAGACGAATAGACATCCTTCCGGCAATAATCTTCTTTGTGAGTCGGGTCCACCCTGACCTCTCTTGAAAAATTCCCTGAAGTTCCAGTAGACAATCGCCATGAAGTTTTGTAGAAATTTCCGAAGAAATTATTCATATACAGAGTATGAAATTGTTTCTATGGCTGTTCGATGGTATTCAGCCTTTAATTACGAAGCATGGGTGTAGATGGTATTCACCGCATGTTCGCTTGTGTGGAATAGCAATTAGCGAAGTTCCATGTCGCTATCTTACTCCGTTGAAGTATGTCCCAATTGCAATAAGCCTTTTAGCCTTCCATCTGCTCTTCGGTTGTAGTGTTAGAAGAACAAACTGCCGTATTCAATTGCTCCATTATACTGGTAGCGTTGTGTAACCAAGCAATCTGAAGTCTTTCTATTCCACTCGCAGCGTCAGCCGTTGCGTTGATTCTGGCTATACGAAAGTGCTTCTCTTGTGGCGAGATAATCACTTTTCTCAGTCGTATAAAACTGCTAATATCTTTCGAACTAATCGGTCGAAATTGTTCAGCTTTTCTCTATAACTGCATGTAGCACTGCACAATACAATTAGCTTATCGGTGACCGCTAACTGTTCAAAGCTAAACTTGTAGAAGCTTTCTAAGGTCCGTTTCAACTTCACCTAGTTTGACTTGGATCTCGTTAATATAGTGGCCTCGCCACGCGTTATAAAGACGATTCTTTTCACTGCTGTTCACTTCGACGTCTCACTATAATGAATGCATAAGAAAAGAACTTTCACAATAGACTTCGATGATCTGAGAATGAGATCTCAGAATGATCAGAGAACGAAAGAGGCTCCTCTCTTCTGCGCAAGCCCTTTTATTAACTTCACGAGGGGCGTTTCCATCCCTTCCAAAGCGTGATACTGCGTCATCGCTAGAACTTCCAACTTCGTTAATACATGACGGATTTTCAAAATTCAAAAACTGAAAATAAATTTCACCAAAATTCCAAATCAATGCTTTTACTGCAAAAGGATTTCCACAATTCTGCATTCCAAAAGTAATAAAAATACCATAGTTTCATCAATCTCCGTCTTCCTTTAAACTATCGTTCATTGGTTCATGCCTCTCCTCCAATAGCATAGTTTCTTTCTCAGCAGAATTCCTCGTTTCCTGCGACTGCGTCGTAAATCTTGGAACATTCTCGACTAAATGCTGACGTCACTGAGAATCTCAGCTCAAGTAGCTTGCTGGCATAACATTTACGTCATCCGTGCTTACGTCATGACTACCCACGTCATAACTATGACAACCATAACTCTCCTTATAATTTCAAATATATCCACCATGGCCTCTACATAATTCAATTACGGGGGCAGTACAAAGAAAGATAATAAAATTAAAATAAATCAGGAAACGTAATTAAAACAGAAATAAAATTAGGCCTATAAAACAAATGAGGAACAGGATTAAATATATTACTATACGATGATATCGGAGCTCCATAACAATAATAAACATCAAGAAAAATAATGTAACGTACCTTACGTCCTTCGCAGTGGAGACACAATAAATAATTTAAAAAAATCTAACACATTTTAAATACAATAAAAGTGCGGCACTATATTGCCTTGAAAATGGCCACACGACACATGCCTCGTGTAGATGACAGCACTCGTTCGCATCCAGTTGCGATTAAATTTGCATATTTCCTCTTCACGGCGGAACGATGAAATTAAACCTTATGTAGCACAGGCGTTCCCTTTTTCTTGAATAAGTATTCACGTTTTGAAAAAGCTAGGGGCAAGGCCCCTAGCGCAACGGATAGATACTCTAGGACCAGCAGCCGGCTTGTTGTTTTTTTTTGACGACAGCTAATGGACTCCACAAAAATGGCGGAGAATTATTGCGTGTCAAGTGCAGAACTGCCTTCATGTAAAATTTATTGTCCAATCAGAGATTGACACATCAAACAACAATGTCATAAATAGGAAATTAATTTGGCGGTATCCTGAATACACTGGCATTTGTTTCATGACGAAGAATGTAATTGTCTTTCAATTATGTCATGCGTATAAGGAGTTTTATAAGGCGCAGCACACGCTGCCTATCGGAGAGAAACAGGAACCACGTGCAGACTTTACACAGTCAGACTGGCGCTACCATCTCGTGTTCAAAATGGGAAGCAAGTCACCAGGCGGTCGTTTCAAATGTCGAGATGTTACGATTCAAGGGTATATACATGTTTGAAAGCGTACGGACGTGCCCTTGCACGTATCAATTATTATTATTATCATTATTATTATTATGTAATTATTGATTACTCATGTACAATCAAGACCAGCCTTATATAATTCACTTTATGATTAAGTGGCAGAATTCTTGGATGTCACTGTGGAGTTCCCGGTCTGAGTCCTGGCTTTGCCAAGAAATTTAATTTCTGGTCTGATAGTTGGAATGGGGTACACTCAGCCTTGTGAGGCAAAACTAAGAAGAGTGGGGTTAATTCATACCTCAACCATTTTGCCTAACCCAACTTCACCTAACCTAACCTAATCTAACCTTACCTAACCTAACCTAACCTTAGTTCATCGAACCAAGCATTTCCTCACTTAACTTCACCTAACTTAACCTAACCTAACTTTACCTAACCTAACCTTTAAAGCTAAGCCAAAGGCTAAGCAACACATTCAAAGTATATAAGGGCACATGCAACTATCTTTTTGCTAGTCTTATAGAGAGTAAGGTAAAGCTAACAATTGCACTGTGGCTACTGAGCAAAATGTTCGCTACACACAACCAGCTTAGGATTACAAAGTCAGTTAAGTTTAAAAAAGTAAAAGCTGTTATTCATTTTTTTCTTTCCATTTTCATATTTCACACATTGCAATTTGTCAAATTCCAATTTACAGTTTTTAAAATTTTAGTTTTAAGTTTTTTGAATTTTGTCAGTATGGAAACATGGATTTTTCAATTTTGTTGTTTACATGTTTTTGATTTAGTCCATGTCTAAAGTTCATATTTGCCAAATACGATTTTTTCATTACATATAACAAGGCTGTATACCTTATCCCAAAGCATATAGGTAATACATGGGATGTACTATACTTTTGAGTACCTAGTTTAGCTAACTAAAGCAATTTCTCAAAATTACTAGAGGTTAACAGTTTGTATTAGGAGTAGGAGGTGGTTAGTAATTAAACATTTCCAAACAGTGTTCATACAATATTTTTTTATTCATTTTGAATATATTTACACTATTTACACATAATGCATTTGTTATAATTACAGTTGTTTTTATTTTTGTTTTCTATTTTTATTTATGTTTGCGTATGAATACAATTTTTTTTCTTTTTGTGTTTTCTATGTTTAGTGCTATTGTTTTATCTCCTAAATTGTTTTATGTATTCGGTATATGCAGGCAGAGGATTTTGATATTCTTAACTTAACTCTTTAAGCATAGTCAATGATTGAGTAATGACCATAGGCATGAGTACCTATACCATTAGTATCAATTACTCTTTTATCATCACTAGGACACAAAGCAATTTTGTTTAGTCTTATAGATGATATGTCATGTTGTTTAGAAGCGATAATGTTCATTGATATTCTTTTTACATTGTTTTTCATGACACAATCCTTATAATCTTGAAAGCTTATACAATTTTTGACAACACCTCTACTAATACCTTTAATCTTTTTGATTTCTTTACCATTTATGTCTAAAGCATACATTTTAGCTCTAAGTGCAACAAATGCTTTAATAATTTGTCCACAAGCCTCGTCTTTAAATTTTCCCAACGTTTTCTTGTTTGATATAGAGTAACATATATGATTAGTAGGATAATCAGATGTGTCCAGGTGTTCTAGAAAATCCAACTTGTCTTGATATACATCTTGGGTGTTAACCAAATAAATGAACGAGTCAGTATCCATATACATGAGTTTAAGATTGTCCATGCCATAATAGGGTAGCAGGACATCATAGTGGTGGGAATACATGAGAGTTTTTGAAATATCCAGTATACACATTCCAATATATATAGGCTTATTGAATACAATGTTACGTTTAGCCATGTGGAAAGTAGCTAGGTTAGGACCATAAATTGTTCTGTCAATAAATGTCGGCTTTGCTATTAGCTTTTCAGCCTTTTTGCTGTCAGTCACAAGACGTATGTCTATTCTTTTACGAATATTTTCCATTGTTTTTCCAAAAATGGCATTGTTGAATAATTTGTATAGATTTTTCTCAAAATCATTTTTGGCTTGTTTTCGAAGGTTGTTATTAAAATCAACGTATGCCTTTAGCCAAGGTCTGTGTTTAAACTTAAACACACGATGAATTTTTACCAATTTTAGTCCATGATCTAAAGCCTGTTTAAGTGCCATGTAATGAACAACGTACCGCCTTCGATTTCCAAGATGAGGAATTAGTTTCTTGAGAGACGAATCCTTAGGTTGTGTACACTCTGGTAGGAAAGGTAAATCGTTGTGTAGATCATGAAGGTCGCAGGGGTAATCAACATCAACGTCTAGAATGTACCTCACAGGATCGTCTTCCTTTAGTGTTTCTAGATCAACCGTATCTGGAGAAACCCACTGAAATCCACCATAAGGAAGAGAGTGACACATAGCCCACCCATATTGGTTGTTGGCATCATCATAGGTAATAAACTGCGATGGTTTCTCAGAATCATAGGTTTCCATGTATTTATTGTTAGCTTCAGCATACCGATGAGACACCTGACATATGCCTCCACGTATTCCAGACTCTATTAAAAGAATCTGATCGTAATCCTGTAGCAATTCCAGTTCAATTCCAGTGTAAAGGAGCATTGCCTCGAAACTTAAACCAGGCGAAGTAAAGAAGTGTGCAGCATCCACTCGGTGTGTTTCTAATGTTTTGTTTCTGAACGTTTCAAAGCTGTCTGCAAGTAGGAGTACATCTGAAGTTCGGTAGAGATCACTATACCCCCCTAGAGTTTTAATGTTGAACTGATTCCATACATTTTTGGCATGTTCATAGTCTTCTTTACTAACATCTTCTTGACTTAATTTGTTAAAGAATGCCTCTTTTGGAGGTAAACACGTTTCACTTAACTTTTCCCATGAATCGATGTAATCATAACAAAATACACCTTTACGAGTCATGAGCATTGCATTTTCTTTTCCAAAGTACTTGTTTGTTTCAGGGTATGATGTTAAATTGGAAACTAAGTTTTCCAAACTACTTGGCATTAACCGAAACGTGTCCACAAATCGAAGCTTAACATTTCCAACATATTTGGTGAAGGAAATGTACTTTTCTTTGGAGTTAGCGATAACATCTACTCTCTCAGTAGTACATCCCAATTGTTTTACAATGAAATTTGCATCGTAGCCACTCATATTATGTAGAAATACAGGAACGGGGTTACGTGTTTTACACCTCAAATTACAGTTATTGTGAGCACTTCCACGGTATTCCCCTGTAATATGGCAATGGTCTCGAACTTTCCAGTCCTCTTTGGTAAATGGTTTATGACACAAATAACAGGTTTCAGAACATTGGAACTCTGCTTCTTGATCCTGAGTTAAGGCCTTTGGAACATTTAAGCTGTAAAGGCGATCAATTTCATTAGCTATTGAGATCAAACAGTCCATAAACTTTTCTGCAGCGTCAGGTCCACGATAAATAACAGGTTGGCTTGGAAGGTTTGTCTTTATGTGTACCACAGCAGGTGAGGGTTTAACATATATACCAAAGCTCATAGGAACATGACTCTGGTATGGCACTGTATAACTTGCCTCAGGATTGGGTAGACATGTTTGATATGGTAGAAGTATACTTTCAAAATCTGCATAGATAACGTAAGGTATTCTCAACATTTTTTCCACATTTAAGAATTTCACAATTGGGTTTTTAATAGGCATTTCAACCCTAGCAATGTCATGTTGGACACACAAATCTCTATGTTCTTTTAATTTTTCCATTCCTTGTTGACCATATTGATTATCAAAGTGAGTAAAACACCGTTTACACGTATATATCTTATGTTCATGGTGGGTAATCTGATGTCTTACTAGTTTATCAAAATCTTTGATAAAGACGTAGTGGTTCTGACCAGATGAAGAATTTGGCAGGAGGAGGTCACGATGGTCTTGTAGCTCTTGATCCACAACCTTTAGAGGAAACACTTTGTTGTCTTTTTCCAGTCCAAATACATTTATGGATATGTCGTTGGCTTTCTCAAATTTGGGAATGTCAGCTAGTAATGTAGGAAACGATATTACTGAAAAATCATACTTGTTTTCCAGATCCTTGTATTTACTAATGCGTTGAGCATTCTTTTTAACCAGTTTTGCTAAAATAGCATACATAAAACACTTCTCGTCCTTAAAGTTTTCAGGATTAATGCAGGCTTTTCTTGCTTGTATAGCTGCTGGTAATGAAATATATGTGCTGCCACGCAAGGGATTATACTTATTTATTTTCAATCGAACTCCTTCCACTGCTAACAAAGCCCAATTACTGCCTTTTAGCTCAGATTCTTCCATTTCAGTAGTTAACTTTGTAAATTGTGTTTCCAAGAAACTACTTAAGTCTGTTTCCAAAAATAAGGCCTGATTTCGTGTTTTAAAAGCACGATCTGTAATCTCATTCGTAGACGTATGAATGAATCTACATTCAGCCACAAGATTAACTATTATTGACTTGTGCATTACTAGTTCTTTCTGCATAGCTTGTATTATTTGCTGTTTGGACTCTTTAAGGTATGAATTTAAATCCTTACAAGTATCACAACGTATAAAATAGGATTTAAGACGACCTTGAAAAGACGTTTCATATTCAGTAAGTCCATTATTATCAGGAACCATTGAAAGCAGGTAATGTTTTGTAGGCTCAGTTTTTTGTCTTTTAGCTGCTGACACAACATTACAACATTCCTCATGGCGACGTCCATTGTAGGCATTGTTAAATTTACTGCCACAAGTTTTGCACTCATAAAATTTACCACACGATACTTCGTGACGCTTTCTATCATAGTCCCGAAGAAAAGTCTTTCCACACTCTTTACACATATAGCTAGGCATGGTTTCTTCCATTATGGATGTTGATTTTCTGCAAACAGCTGCTTACTGCATATCACAAGGCTGTAGGCTGGTCAGTGAGACGTACTTTCACGATGTGAACACTGCAAGAGGTAGTAATCAACTGATTGTATTCCTGCTAATAGACCTCTTATATAACCTAATCAAGACCAAAAGCTACTTACCACGCAGTACACGGCTAGAGCCTAGTGGGTGGGACGATCTTTCACAATGTGATCACTGTTAAATGTAGTAGTCACCTGAAAATATTCTTACACCATACTGAAGGTTATCAGGCACTTACTGCATATCAAAAGGCTGTACACTCATATGTTAGACACTCTCTCTTGCTAAGGACCCCTATATTCCCTATACAAGGCTATACATGTTAGTTCTAAACACTTAATGGTTTTTTGTATATTACATTTATATACACAGCTTATACGAGCACGTTTTTCACGCAATAAAACTTTGTCAAATAGCCACATGTGACACGCAAAGTATGTTTCCGCTATCTAGCGGTGACTATGAGAACTACCTGAACGACAGCATGGCACCTAGCGCTCCATATCATTACTGAACGATCAGCATGCTATCTAGCGGTCGATATAAAAAATACTCAACTATCAGCATTCTTTCTAGCGGCCGATATCAACACTCACTCAACTCACCTAACCTAACCTGACCACGCCTGACTTGTCTACTGAACCTATCCTAATCTAACCCTAGCTAACCTCACCTGACGTGACCATACTTGTTTGTAAGCAACAACAACACAATAAGATTCCATGAATTCCAGAGTACTTTTAGATTAATTATCGACTCTCAACTCTTATAACTATGTCTATCCCACTCTGTCAAAAAAACACGATATATTTTTTATTTCATTTTTTTTTTTTGCTCGATGTCACTACTAAAGTGATAATGGGTTTTCCAATCCCATTACTATAAATTCATTACCCCCCGCTCTTAAGTCGGTCTCGACAACAACCATGCCTATTTTTATTATGTCAGATAATGTAATGTTCGGGTGCAAAGTGGTGCAAAGTGCGTGTTAAAGTGAGTGCAAAGTGTGTGCAAAGTAGGTGTAAAAGTGAGTGAAAAGTGAGTGCAAAGTGGGTGCAAAGTGGGTGCAAAAGTGGGGTGTAAAAGTGGTACCCTATTTGTAACGGCTTATTTGACAAGTTATTTTGTGGTACCCTATTTGTAATGGCTTATATGACAAGTTATTTTTGTCAAATGTATTTAGAGGATATCTCTCTTGTTCTTGGAAAGTATCTCAGCCCTTTTTATGATAGCATAATGCTTACCGCCACGTTTGTAAGCAACAACAACACACTAAAGTTCCAAGAATCCAAACTACTCTAAGGTTCATGATTGTCTTTCAACTCCATTCCACGCCTAGTCAAAAATATTATACATTTAGAATTTTTCAAAAAAAGTTAAAATGGGACAGTATGCTATATGTTTAAACTAAAAATCATATAAAATCATATGCTAACTCCAACACCTACGTCTATCCCACTCTCAGTCAAAAAGAATTATATTCTTTAAATTTTTCCCAAAGTTTTTTGGAAAGTAGGCTATATTTTGAAAACTAATCATCATAAAAAGTTATATATAGACTCAAACCAATGGCTTTTATGTCCTTAATCGTTAGAACATAACATGGAATTTTTGACATTTTTCCAAAAAATGTTCATTCTAAAAAATGGGCTATATTTTGTAAAATATGAAATTTACAAAAAAAAAAATGTGTTTGACATAAATGACAGGTATTTACTCCCTCTACCATAAAACCAAGTCTCAGGTCTCTGGGGCAAAATCCACAAAGTTTCAATTTTGAAAGTAGGCGATATTTTGAAAACTTATCATTCTAAAAAGTCATATATAGACTCAAACAAATGTTCTTTAAGTCCTTTAACGTTATAACAAAACTTAACATATTTTCAATTTTTCCAAAAAAGGGTCAATTTTCAAAATTGTCTATATTTTGGGAACTAAGAATTTTACAAAAAAGTTTGTTTAACGTAAATGAAAGGTCTTTACCCCCTCTACCCAAAAAATAAATTTCAGGTCCCTAGGACAAAAACTGTGCAGTAGTGTGTTTTGAGGGGTTCAGATGCCTCCTCCTCCTCCCCTCCTCCAAGATGGCGGCCGTAGCTTAACTTAACCTAGCCTAACCTAACAAGATGGCGGCCGTAGCTTAACTTAACCTAGCCTAATCTAACAAGATGGCGGCCGTAGCTTAACTTAACCTAGCCTAACCTAACCTGACCTACGAGGTGTGATCAAAAAGTTCCAAAAATGTGGCTGCAACTTAACCAAACCTAGCCTAGCCTAACCTAACCTACAAGGTGTGATCAAAAAGTTTCAAAATGGCGGCCGTAGCTTAACTTAACCTAACCTGACCTACGAGGTGTGATCAAAAAGTTCCAAAAATGTGGCTGCAACTTAACCTAGCCTAGCCTAACCTAACCTAACCTACAAGGTGTGATCAAAAAGTTCCAAAATGGTGGCCGTAGCTTCACTTAATCTAACCTAACCTAACTTAACCTAAACCTACGAGGTGCGATCAAAAATTTTTCAAAATAGTGGTCATAGCTTAACTGAACCTAGCCTAACCTAACCTAACCTAAACCTACGAGGTGTGATCATAAAGTCCCAAGATGGCGGTCGTAGCTTAACTCAACCTAACCTAACCCTACGAGGTGTGATCAAAAAGTTCCAAAATGGCTGCCGTAGCTTAACTGATTGAACCCTGTTGATTGACCCCTTTTGATTGATCTCTGTAGATGTATCCCTTTGGACTGGTCCCTGTTGACTAGCCCCCCCCTTGGACGGGTCCTTTTTGAAGGGAGTCATTTTTTTACGGGTCCCGGAGGACGGGTCCTTGTTGACGGGTCCCTTTGGCGGGTCCCCTTTGACATAATTTGGATAAAATTCAAGGGCCAGTCCATAGGGATCGGTCCAAAGGACCCGCCCACAGGGACCCGTCAACAAGGACCCGTC
Source organism: Meconema thalassinum (assembly GCA_946902985.2). Classification (NCBI taxonomy): domain Eukaryota; kingdom Metazoa; phylum Arthropoda; class Insecta; order Orthoptera; family Tettigoniidae; genus Meconema; species Meconema thalassinum. The sequence continues at coordinate 262,591,175 of OX336390.1, read as the reverse complement.
CTCCGGGACCCGTAAAAAAATGACTCCCTTCAAAGAGGACCCGTCCAAGGGGGGGGGGGGGCTAGTCAACAGGGACCAGTCCAAAGGGATACATCAACAGAGATCAATCAAAAGGGGTCAATCAACAGGGTTCAATCAGTTAAGCTACGGCAGCCATTTTGGAACTTTTTGATCACACCTCGTAGGGTTAGGTTAGGTTGAGTTAAGCTACGACCGCCATCTTGGGACTTTATGATCACACCTCGTAGGTTTAGGTTAGGTTAGGTTAGGGTAGGTTCAGTTAAGCTATGACCACTATTTTGAAAAATTTTTGATCGCACCTCGTAGGTTTAGGTTAAGTTAGGTTAGGTTAGATTAAGTGAAGCTACGGCCACCATTTTGGAACTTTTTGATCACACCTTGTAGGTTAGGTTCGGTTAGGCTAGGCTAGGTTAAGTTGCAGCCACATTTTTGGAACTTTTTGATCACACCTCGTAGGTCAGGTTAGGTTAAGTTAAGCTACGGCCGCCATTTTGAAACTTTTTGATCACACCCTGTAGGTTAGGTTAGGTTAGGCTAGGCTAGGTTTGGTTAAGTTGCAGCCACATTTTTGGAACTTCTTAATCACACCTCGTAGGTCAGGTTAGGTTAGGCTAGGTTAAGTTAAGCTACGGCCGCCATCTTGTTAGGTTAGGCTAGGTTAAGTTAAGCTACGGCCGCCATCTTGTTAGGTTAGGCTAGGTTAAGTTAAGCTACGGCCGCCATCTTGGAGGAGGGGAGGAGGAGGAGGCATCTGAACCCCTCAAAACACACTACTGCACAGTTTTTGTCCTAGGGACCTGAAATTTATTTTTTGGGTAGAGGGGGTAAAGACCTTTCATTTACGTTAAACAAACTTTTTTGTAAAATTCTTAGTTCCCAAAATATAGACAATTTTGAAAATTGACCCTTTTTTGGAAAAATTGAAAATATGTTAAGTTTTGTTATAACGTTAAAGGACTTAAAGAACATTTGTTTGAGTCTATATATGACTTTTTAGAATGATAAGTTTTCAAAATATCGCCTACTTTCAAAATTGAAACTTTGTGGATTTTGCCCCAGAGACCTGGGACTTGGTTTTATGGTAGAGGGAGTAAATACCTGTCATTTATGTCAAACACATTTTTTTTGTAAATTTCATAGTTTACAAAATATAGCCCATTTTTTAGAATGAACATTTTTTGGAAAAATGTCAAAAATTCCATGTTATGTTCTAACGATTAAGGACATAAAAGCCATTGGTTTGAGTCTATATATAACTTTTTATGATGATTAGTTTTCAAAATATAGCCTACTTTCCAAAAAACTTTGGGAAAAATTTAAAGAATATAATTCTTTTTGACTGAGAGTGGGATAGACGTAGGTGTTGGAGTTAGCATATGATTTTATATGATTTTTAGTTTAAACATATAGCATACTGTCCCATTTTAACTTTTTTTGAAAAATTCTAAATGTATAATATTTTTGACTAGGCGTGGAATGGAGTTGAAAGACAATCATGAACCTTAGAGTAGTTTGGATTCTTGGAACTTTAGTGTGTTGTTGTTGCTTACAAACGTGGCGGTAAGCATTATGCTATCATAAAAAGGGCTGAGATACTTTCCAAGAACAAGAGAGATATCCTCTAAATACATTTGACAAAAATAACTTGTCATATAAGCCATTACAAATAGGGTACCACAAAATAACTTGTCAAATAAGCCGTTACAAATAGGGTACCACTTTTACACCCCACTTTTGCACCCACTTTGCACCCACTTTGCACTCACTTTTCACTCACTTTTACACCTACTTTGCACACACTTTGCACTCACTTTAACACGCACTTTGCACCACTTTGCACCCGAACATTACATTATCTGACATAATAAAAATAGGCATGGTTGTTGTCGAGACCGACTTAAGAGCGGGGGGTAATGAATTTATAGTAATGGGATTGGAAAACCCATTATCACTTTAGTAGTGACATCGAGCAAAAAAAAAAAAAAATGAAATAAAAAATATATCGTGTTTTTTGACAGAGTGGGATAGACATAGTTATAAGAGTTGAGAGTCGATAATTAATCTAAAAGTACTCTGGAATTCATGGAGTCTTATTGTGTTGTTGTTGCTTACAAACAAGTATGGTCACGTCAGGTGAGGTTAGCTAGGGTTAGATTAGGATAGGTTCAGTAGACAAGTCAGGCGTGGTCAGGTTAGGTTAGGTGAGTTGAGTGAGTGTTGATATCGGCCGCTAGAAAGAATGCTGATAGTTGAGTAATTTTTATATCGACCGCTAGATAGCATGCTGATCGTTCAGTAATGATATGGAGCGCTAGGTGCCATGCTGTCGTTCAGGTAGTTCTCATAGTCACCGCTAGATAGCGGAAACATACTTTGCGTGTCACATGTGGCTATTTGACAAAGTTTTATTGCGTGAAAAACGTGCTCGTATAAGCTGTGTATATAAATTTAATATACAAATAACCATTAAGTGTTTAGAACTAACATGTATAGCCTTGTATAGGGAATATAGGGGTCCTTAGCAAGAGAGAGTGTCTAACATATGAGTGTACAGCCTTTTGATATGCAGTAAGTGCCTGATAACCTTCAGTATGGTGTAAGAATATTTTCAGGTGACTACTACATTTAACAGTGATCACATTGTGAAAGATCGTCCCACCCACTAGGCTCTAGCCGTGTACTGCGTGGTAAGTAGCTTTTGGTCTTGATTGGGTTATATAAGAGGTCTATTAGCAGGAATACAATCAGTTGATTACTACCTCTTGCAGTGTTCACATCGTGAAAGTACGTCTCACTGACCAGCCTACAGCCTTGTGATATGCAGTAAGCAGCTGTTTGCAGAAAATCAACATCCATAATGGAAGAAACCATGCCTAGCTATATGTGTAAAGAGTGTGGAAAGACTTTTCTTCGGGACTATGATAGAAAGCGTCACGAAGTATAGTGTGGTAAATTTTATGAGTGCAAAACTTGTGGCAGTAAATTTAACAATGCCTACAATGGACGTCGCCATGAGGAATGTTGTAATGTTGTGTCAGCAGCTAAAAGACAAAAAACTGAGCCTACAAAACATTACCTGCTTTCAATGGTTCCTGATAATAATGGACTTACTGAATATGAAACGTCTTTTCAAGGTCGTCTTAAATCCTATTTTATACGTTGTGATACTTGTAAGGATTTAAATTCATACCTTAAAGAGTCCAAACAGCAAATAATACAAGCTATGCAGAAAGAACTAGTAATGCACAAGTCAATAAGAGTTAATCTTGTGGCTGAATGTAGATTCATTCATACGTCTACGAATGAAATTACAGATCGTGCTTTTAAAACACGAAATCAGGCCTTATTTTTGGAAACAGACTTAAGTAGTTTCTTGAAAACACAATTTACAAAGTTAACTACTGAAATGGAAGAATCTGAGCTAAAAGGCAGTAATTGGGCTTTGTTAGCAGTGGAAGGAGTTCGATTGAAAATAAATAAGTATAATCCCTTGCGTGGCAGCACATATATTTCATTACCAGCAGCTATACAAGCAAGAAAAGCCTGCATTAATCCTGAAAACTTTAAGGACGAGAAGTGTTTTATGTATGCTATTTTAGCAAAACTGGTTAAAAAGAATGCTCAACGCATTAGTAAATACAAGGATCTGGAAAACAAGTATGATTTTTCAGTAATATCGTTTCCTACATTACTAGCTGACATTCCCAAATTTGAGAAAGCCAACGACATATCCATAAATATATTTGGACTGGAAAAAGACAACAAAGTGTTTCCTCTAAAGGTTGTGGATCAAGAGCTACAAGACCATCGTGACCTCCTCCTGCTAAGTTCTTCATCTGGTCAGAACCACTACGTCTTTATCAAAGATTTTGATAAACTAGTAAGACATCAGATTACCCACCATGAACATAAGATATATACGTGTAAACGGTGTTTTACTCACTTTTATAATCAATATGGTCAACAAGGAATGGAAAAATTAAAAGAACATAGAGATTTGTGTGTCCAACATGACATTGCTAGGGTTGAAATGCCTATTAAAAACCCAATTGTGAAATTCTTAAATGTGGAAAAAATGTTGAGAATACCTTACGTTATCTATGCAGATTTTGAAAGTATACTTCTACCATATCAAACATGTCTACCCAATCCTGAGGCAAGTTATACAGTGCCATACCAGAGTCATGTTCCTATGAGCTTTGGTATATGTGTTAAACCCTCACCTGCTGTGGTACACATAAAGACAAACCTTCCAAGCCAACCTGTTATTTATCGTGGACCTGACGCTGCAGAAAAGTTTATGGACTGTTTGATCTCAATAGCTAATGAAATTGATCGCCTTTACAGCTTAAATGTTCCAAAGGCCTTAACTCAGGATCAAGAAGCAGAGTTCCAATGTTCTGAAACCTGTTATTTGTGTCATAAACCATTTACCAAAGAGGACTGGAAAGTTCGAGACCATTGCCATATTACAGGGGAATACCGTGGAAGTGCTCACAATAACTGTAATTTGAGGTGTAAAACACGTAACCCCGTTCCTGTATTTCTACATAATATGAGTGGCTACGATGCAAATTTCATTGTAAAACAATTGGGATGTACTACTGAGAGAGTAGATGTTATCGCTAACTCCAAAGAAAAGTACATTTCCTTCACCAAATATGTTGGAAATGTTAAGCTTCGATTTGTGGACACGTTTCGGTTAATGCCAAGTAGTTTGGAAAACTTAGTTTCCAATTTAACATCATACCCTGAAACAAACAAGTACTTTGGAAAAGAAAATGCAATGCTCATGACTCGTAAAGGTGTATTTTGTTATGATTACATCGATTCATGGGAAAAGTTAAGTGAAACGTGTTTACCTCCAAAAGAGGCATTCTTTAACAAATTAAGTCAAGAAGATGTTAGTAAAGAAGACTATGAACATGCCAAAAATGTATGGAATCAGTTCAACATTAAAACTCTAGGGGGGTATAGTGATCTCTACCTAACTTCAGATGTACTCCTACTTGCAGACAGCTTTGAAACGTTCAGAAACAAAACATTAGAAACACACCGAGTGGATGCTGCACACTTCTTTACTTCGCCTGGTTTAAGTTTCGAGGCAATGCTCCTTTACACTGGAATTGAACTGGAATTGCTACAGGATTACGATCAGATTCTTTTAATAGAGTCTGGAATACGTGGAGGCATATGTCAGGTGTCTCATCGGTATGCTGAAGCTAACAATAAATACATGGAAACCTATGATTCTGAGAAACCATCGCAGTTTATTACCTATGATGATGCCAACAACCAATATGGGTGGGCTATGTGTCACTCTCTTCCTTATGGTGGATTTCAGTGGGTATCTCCAGATACGGTTGATCTAGAAACACTAAAGGAAGACGATCCTGTGAGGTACATTCTAGACGTTGATGTTGATTACCCCTGCGACCTTCATGATCTACACAACGATTTACCTTTCCTACCAGAGTGTACACAACCTAAGGATTCGTCTCTCAAGAAACTAATTCCTCATCTTGGAAATCGAAGGCGGTACGTTGTTCATTACATGGCACTTAAACAGGCTTTAGATCATGGACTAAAATTGGTAAAAATTCATCGTGTGTTTAAGTTTAAACACAGACCTTGGCTAAAGGCATACGTTGATTTTAATAACAACCTTCGAAAACAAGCCAAAAATGATTTTGAGAAAAATCTATACAAATTATTCAACAATGCCATTTTTGGAAAAACAATGGAAAATATTCGTAAAAGAATAGACATACGTCTTGTGACTGACAGCAAAAAGGCTGAAAAGCTAATAGCAAAGCCGACATTTATTGACAGAACAATTTATGGTCCTAACCTAGCTACTTTCCACATGGCTAAACGTAACATTGTATTCAATAAGCCTATATATATTGGAATGTGTATACTGGATATTTCAAAAACTCTCATGTATTCCCACCACTATGATGTCCTGCTACCCTATTATGGCATGGACAATCTTAAACTCATGTATATGGATACTGACTCGTTCATTTATTTGGTTAACACCCAAGATGTATATCAAGACAAGTTGGATTTTCTAGAACACCTGGACACATCTGATTATCCTACTAATCATATATGTTACTCTATATCAAACAAGAAAACGTTGGGAAAATTTAAAGACGAGGCTTGTGGACAAATTGTTAAAGCATTTGTTGCACTTAGAGCTAAAATGTATGCTTTAGACATAAATGGTAAAGAAATCAAAAAGATTAAAGGTATTAGTAGAGGTGTTGTCAAAAATTGTATAAGCTTTCAAGATTATAAGGATTGTGTCATGAAAAACAATGTAAAAAGAATATCAATGAACATTATCGCTTCTAAACAACATGACATATCATCTATAAGACTAAACAAAATTGCTTTGTGTCCTAGTGATGATAAAAGAGTAATTGATACTAATGGTATAGGTACTCATGCCTATGGTCATTACTCAATCATTGACTATGCTTAAAGAGTTAAGTTAAGAATATCAAAATCCTCTGCCTGCATATACCGAATACATAAAACAATTTAGGAGATAAAACAATAGCACTAAACATAGAAAACACAAAAAGAAAAAAGATTGTATTCATACGCAAACATAAATAAAAATAGAAAACAAAAATAAAAACAACTGTAATTATAACAAATGTATTATGTGTAAATAGTGTAAATATATTCAAAATGAATAAAAAAATATTGTATGAACACTGCTTGGAAATGTTTAATTACTAACCACCTCCTACTCCTAATCCAAACTGTTAACCTCTAGTAATTTTGAGAAATTGCTTTAGTTAGCTAAACTAGGTACTCAAAAGTATAGTATATCCCATGTATTACCTATATGCTTTGGGATAAGGTATACAGCCTTGTTATATGTAATGAAAAAATCGTATTTGGCAAATATGAACTTTAGACATGGACTAAATCAAAAACATGTAAACAACAAAATTGAAAAATCCATGTTTCCATACTGACAAAATTCAAAAAACTTAAAACTAAAATTTTTAAAACTGTAAATTGGAATTTGACAAATTGCAATGTGTGAAATATGAAAATGAAAAGAAAAAAAATGAATAACAGCTTTTACTTTTTTAAACTTAACTGACTTTGTAATCCTAAGCTGGTTGTGTGTAGCGAACATTTTGCACAGTAGCCACAGTGCAATTGTTAGCTTTACCTTACTCTCTATAAGACTAGCAAAAAGATAGTTGCATGTGCCCTTATATACTTTGAATGTGTTGCTTAGCCTTTGGCTTAGCTTTAAAGGTTAGGTTAGGTAAAGTTAGGTTAGGTTAAGTTAGGTGAAGTTAAGTGAGGAAATGCTTGGTTCGGTGAACTAAGGTTATGTTAGGTTAGGTAAGGTTAGATTAGGTTAGGTTAGGTGAAGTTGGGTTAGGCAAAATGGTTGAGGTATGAATTAACCCCACTCTTCTTAGTTTTGCCTCACAAGGCTGAGTGTACCCCATTCCAACTATCAGACCAGAAATTAAATTTCTTGGCAAAGCCAGGACTCAGACCGGGAACTCCACAGTGACATCCAAGAATTCTGCCACTTAATCATAAAGTGAATTATATAAGGCTGGTCTTGATTGTACATGAGTAATCAATAATTACATAATAATAATAATGATAATAATAATAATAAATATTCCATTTAGCGACTATACGGTCGAACTCCCCCTGTGACATTATTCACGGTCTCAGGGCGTGGCGTCCATTTTGCGCATTAGCCCCTATGACTGTCCTCTCCATAAGAATAACATAGGACTGCTTGCGCGCGGCCGCCATATTACGCATTAGCCCCTGTGCCAGAACCGCCTTATATTCCCTACTCTTCTCATTTCATATTTATTTATCAGTGCCTTACACTATATTTACAGAACACTGAAGGGGATCACTGAAGAAAACAAAGCCCTACTTCGCATTTGAGATGCGTCAGAGCCTCTAATATATACAGGGTGTAATTCATATACATGAAGTCCGTTACACTGGTGATAGAAGAGACTATTCTGAGCTCCCTAGGTAAACAATATGTAACTTATCTTTAAATTGAAAATTAAACATTAAAATGTCAATGTTTGTAGGTTTTTCAGAAACTCTTCAAGCAGTAGGTGCAAAAGGAGTCTGGGGGAATCGAGCGTGGCGAGGTGGGGGCGATGCGGGGAAGGGAAGTTGTTGCGTAATCGTAGCATTGACCCCACCCTGTTGAGGGGTGGATCGTTTCAGCTGGTATGAGGATAGTGGTATTCGTCTCGTAAGAAAAATTGTATTCTGTTGTTGTTGTTGTTGAAATCGCACACAATGGCTTGTGACGTTAGGACCGGTAGTATTGTGTAGCCTACTTTGTAAGTGTGGAAGTCATTGATTGATCGACGATGTAAAGGATAAAATAATTTCGATACTCAGCCCTGGAGTGTCGTTGCCTTCCGGCACGTTAATGCAATACAGTGGGACAAAATTCCGACATCCCGTCGCCTGTTCAGAACTAGCATTTAAGGTAGCGCTAATTGAATAGTTGAATAAAATAGTTCCGTCTCTTAATATCATCCCACCACACAATCTACTGAATCATTTGTGATGTAAATTTATCAACATTTACCTTTATAAGATAAAATATTTAAGTTACTTAAAAAACAATAGTCTATCATTCACTGTTACCAACATTATAATTAATCAATTCATAAATACAAAATATGAATCAAAAGGTACATTTATGAACTCACTATTGAAGTTACAGATTTGAAACTAAATACACTTGAAGAAGAATTCATGGCTTGCAATCTAACGTAGAATCACTGCTCTAGTTCTACAATCGTATTGTTTGTAATTTTCTTTGATATGTTTCAGATGGATTTGTTTTTGAAGCAGTGCATAAAAACTGCTACCATTATTCTAGGTCAGATTATTGCTGATATGCATATAAAGATACGATAAAGATACGCTATAGATTTCTAGTAGACTGGTTCAGTGATTTCTGAGATAAGCCTCATGTACTTTTTTCATGAAAATAGAAGTTGTAAGGAATAGCTGACAAATAAATGTCTGCAAATAGGTTAATAAAGGAATGGTAGATGTTTGACAAAATTGGCAAACTTCACAAGCCCTTATCTCGGAAATAGATTAACAAACAAACTTCCTATGATATTTCAATATGCTGAGAAACCAAGACATCAAAAAAGAGGAAATTGATGTTTTCCACCAAAACCAAAGTTAACGCCACCTTAAGATTGTTGTCATTTAGCCCCATGTAGTTGGGTGTGTGTAGAATTTGTCTGATAAGCTGTGTTATTGTAGTTTCTGTAGTATTGTGGGTATTATTAATTCAGGTGAGGATTGGGAAGAAGAGGGCCGTAACCTTAAGTAACAAACCATCCTGCCAATTTGCTTGGGGTAGAAGTGGGAAACCATTGAAAACTAATTTCAAGAATTAATACTAGTACGGTACCACAAGTACGTAATAATAATAATAATAATAATAATAATAATAATAATAATAATAATAATAATACGAATAACAATAATTTAATGATAGCGAGGCTGTGTAGTAGAGTGCTATCCTTCCTGAGCGTTCGATCTAGGCTCAGTCATGTAGCCTAATAAATGAAGGTGAACAAATATTACAGCCTTATGACAATGGATTTAATGACTCGTACGAGAAATTCTGTGGGCACAAAATTCCGGAATCTCGACATCTCCGAAAAACATCAGAATAGTGTTACTAAAAATCTATTACGATCAGTAAATATACTATATTTTTGGTAACAATGATGATGGAAGAGACTTGCAAGCTTGTTGTGGTGGTTGTTGTTAATTCATTTTATGGTCTTGGGACATTTGTTTATCAGCCCCGTGTAGTTGGGTGAGTGTTGGATTTGTCTGAAAAACTGTGTTTCTGTGGTGACTGTAGTAGTATGTTTAGCTGTAGTTATTAGGGTCGTGAATGAGGTTGGTGGCCCGGGACTCCAAGTACGATACTATCCCGGCATGTGTTTCGAAAGCTCGTGGGATAATCCGGGAAAATCAAAACTCAGGATAGCCACTGTCAGTGCTGAGTTCAGACATCCAATCACCGGATTTGCTGCGATCGTGTGCACGATTAAACGCGCAGGCTACACCGCAGGGGTAGGGAAGAAAGCAGCCGTGGTCTTATGAAGGTACATCCCAACTTTGGCCTCGTGGGATGCCACGGGAAATCATCTTGTGGCTGCCGATGGTGGGACTCGATGCAAAGCATACTGCAACGAAATGCTTTTAACGCAATGTGGACTTTGACAGGTTTTCTAGCACCAGTAAGATTTCGAAAATCTACGTACATGCATATTTTAAATTTTATAATCTAATTACAGTATTACAGTCGTCATTACTTGCATATCAGCCGGTTGTAGTAAGCTGTATCAACACTAGCACCATATGTATCTTTATATATATAATTCTTCGACACGTGTGTATGTGACTGAACTCCTCCTAAAAGGCTGGGCCGATTTCGATGAAATTTTGTATGTATGTTAGGTTGGGTCCATGTATGGTTTAGATTCACAATTTGACCAGGTAGGTGGTATTTTAGAATTTTAGAACAACAATTTTCACACAATTTTAAGAACCACAATATACAGTCATAAACAGTCGTCATGGAAACCGCTAGCCTTAGAGAAAAGTGATCGTTTTGGACTGTGTGTCTCTGCAAGTAGAGCCACCTGTTCGCAACCTGTGCAACTACCGCCATTACATACACTCCGCCCATGGCGGAAAGTTGTGTTTTTTATACGAAAGGTGGCTGTGATGTCGATTTCTACTGTTTGTCTCTGCACGTTAGAGAGTTTCAAAGTCCCGTATGCGTTCATATACCATTCCTCCGATTGCGATGAAACTTGGGTGAGATGTTGAGTGGCTTAGTAAATCCATTTTACAATAGATAGCGCACGACTAGATTCAACAATTGAGTGACGACGCGCGAAGCGTTTCAACAGAATCCCGTATAAGTTGATATACCATTCATCGATTGAGAAAAACGTTGATGAGATGTTGTGTACACTTACGTGAAGGTTTCTAACTTAGTAAATCCATTTCACAGGAGGTTGCGCACGAGTCGATTCAACAAATGAGCGACGACGCGCGAAGCGTTTCAGTAAAGACCCGTATGCGTACAAATACAATTCGTCCGATTACGATGAAACTTGGGTGAGATATTGTGTACACCCTACGGAAGGTTTCTGGATTAATAAATCCATTTTACAATAGGTAGCGCACGAGTAGATTCAACAAATGAGTGATGGCACGCGAATCATTTCAAAAAAGTACCGTATGCGTCCATAAACCATTTATCCGATTGCGATGAAACTTTGATGAATTTTTGTGTACACTTCAGTAAAGTTTTCTGGCTTAGTAAATTCATTTGACAATAGGTAACGCTCGAGTAGATTCAACAAATGAGCGACAACGCGCGAATCGTTTCCACAATGTCCCGTATGCGGTCATATATCATTCATCCGATTGCGATGGAACCTTGGTGAATCATTGAGTACTCTCCAGAGAATGTTTCAGGCTTTGTAAATCTATTTTACAATAGGTAGCGCTTGAGTAGATTAAACAAATGTGTGACGGCACGCGAATCGTTTAAAGAAAATCCCGTATGCGTTCATATGTCATTCATCCGATTCCGATGAAACTTTGATGAGTTGTTGTCAGGGAAGGTGTTCAACTTGGTAAATCAATTTTACAATATTGGTAGCGCACGAGTAGGTGTAACAAATGAGTGACGACGCGCGAAGCGTTCCATCAAAATCCCGTATGCGTTCATATACTATTCATCGATTGCGATGAATCTTTGATGAGTTGTTGTGTACACTTACGTGAAGCTTTCTAACTTAGTAAATCCATTTTACAGTTGGTAGAGCACGAGTAGTTTCAACAAATGAGTGACAGCGCACGAATAATTTAAACAAAATCCCGTATGCGTTATATGCCATTTATCCGATTGCGATGAAACTTTGGAGAGTTGTTGTGCACGCTCCCACGAATGTTTCTAGATTAGTTAATTCATTTCACGATAGTTTAGAGGCAGTTAACAGAAATTGAAAAACATATTGTGTATCCAAAAGCGGTAAGCCTCCGTGGCTTAGGCGGCAGCTCGCCAGCCTCTCACCACTGGGTCCGTGGTTCAAATCCCGGTCACTCCATGTGAGATCTGTGCTGGACAAAACGGAGGCAGACAGGTTTTTTCTCCGGGTACTCCGGTTTTCCCTGTCAAAATTTCATTCCAGCAACACTCTCCACTATCATTTCATTTCATCTGTCATTCATTTAATCATTGCCCCAGAGGAGTGCGTCAGGCCTCGGCAGCCGGCACAGTTCATATCCTCGCCGCTAGATGGGGGCTTCATTCATTCCATTCCTGACCCGGTCGGAGACTGGCAGCAGACTGTGGATTTTCATTTTCATTGTGTATCCAAAAGCACTTCAAGAAAGCAAGTTACGACACTTCCTTTGATTGGCAGGACAACGTCTGCCGGGTCAGCTAGTATGTATATAATAATAATAATAATAATAACCATAATAAAAGCTCTGGTAATAGAGTGCTATCCTTCTTGAAGTTTCGAGCTAGGTTCAGTCTAAAGTAAATGAAGATGATGAAATTCGATAGCATTATGTCGATGCATTTAATAGCACGCATAAGAAAATAATTCTATGAACTTAAAATTCAGGTGACTTGCCTTCCTCGAAAAACATAAAAGTAGTAAGTGTATTTAAAACATAATAATATGGTATTCATTTCACCTCTTAAGTGGGACAAATCAACATATCATCGGCATGTTTGCAAGACGGTATGACAACTTCCTATAGGGTGGCGCATTGATAAACGTGAACTTCACGTACATCATCATTCTTCTTCTTCTTTTTCATCTTTCGTTACGGCCAACTAAGGACCACGTCATGTGAACTGTTTCTTCTGCATTTTAATGTTGGCCCAGTACTCTTTCATTCGCAATCGATGTTGCACCTTTCTCTCTGTCGTCCTCGCCTTCCCGGTTTTTAGTTTTGAAAACTCCGATGCTTTTGAAGTTTTTCCCTAAGTGGGCCACGCTCCTGGATATCTTCACATGTTATCCCAATCTCCAACAGATCTTTCTCTACTTCACTGAACCAGCCCCCCTTTGTCTTTTTCTCATGGAGAAAAGCAAAGATTCGGTTGGATAGCCGTGTTGATTTTATTCGGGTAATATGTCCATAAAAAGAAATCCTCCTTTTCCTCATCACGTCAGTTATTTTCTCTACGTGTGTGTACAACTCTTGGTTGTGGCGTCTTCGGAACTCGCTGTGTTCTTTGACTCATTATTATTATTATTACTAGTATTATTATTATTATTATTATTATTATTACAGTTGTTGCACTGAGTTTGCACAGACTTAGACCATAACGGTTCATTTCAACAATTAACCACATCTGTAGAATTTCATTTTCCTATTAGAGGCTATGCACTATACCGTAGGCCAATAAGTTATTTATGATGTGTAATGGGCCATAAGATTGGCTGAATCCTAAACAGATCTACCAACCCTAGTGACAAGAGGGAATCAGTTGTTCATATGCTCGGTTTGTGTAGTCATTGCTATTGGCAGAGGTCACTCACCTTCAGACTCTCGTCTACATGCCACAGCGTTGGAGGGGAGAACTGAGGGGGAAAATCAGCTCTGTCACTGAGGGGAACCGAGTTCATTTCCAAAAAAAAAAATCCTCTCGGCACGCCGGAAGGCGGAGGTAGATTTCCCCGGGCAAACTAGGGGATAGGCTGTAATAGGCAAAATATGCAGGTTTTCGTAGGAGGATCAGACCTCATTTATTGCAAGAAAGTATTTTACATTTGGAGGTTAATTAACTATTTTTTTCGTTTTTGTATGCATATTTTTATCATTTTATTGTCTTATAGGGATGGTAACCTTCTTGTCATTTGGGGTTCATTTTTATTATACTTGTGATCACACTGTCCTTATGCAAGGTTTGGAACTGATGTGTTACTATCTGACAGTCTGTTACTTCTTCACGCAAAATTTTATCTCCCGCAGAGATTTTTATTTGTTCCTCAGTTTAGGGGCTGCGACAACGTGGTCATGTAACCCCGTGTACATTGGGTGTGTGTAGAATCTGATAAACGGTGTATTAGACTGTATTAGTCTGTAATTCAGGTAAGGTCTGCAGACGGTCGATTTTTAGTAGTAGTTCCTAATTGTGTACCATATACTAACGTCGACACCTAGCTATGAACTTGGCTACTAGATGCCACCGCAACCAGCAACTTGCAACGAACGTTGGAACTTCCCCTCCAAAGGAAAGCATCCTGAGGGATTTAATTCCGAAATCATTTTCCTCATCCCTTGGCGTAATGGTAGGTCAGATCAAAAATTCTTTCAGACAAAGTTTTAGGTAATTATTAGGGGAATATTTTCCATTCTGTACGGTTTTGATATTGTGCCTATTAAGAGAGACATGATTAATGTTTCCCTAAAAACCCACTTTTTCCCACCACTTTGGTCAATGTTTGGTGCTATCAAAAAATTTTCAATTTTTTTTGGCACTTATCCGACACATATTATGAACTTTGTGATATTTCACAAATTAAGAGAGTTAAAGAGATATTTCAATTTTTCGAAAAAAAAAAAATTCCCCCCCCCCATTTTCACCCCCTTTAACCGATTTTGCCCATTAACGAACTTGACCGAGATTTTAAGGGGATACATATTATGTAAAACATTCAAAGTGATTGGTGCAAAATTACGGCATTTATCGTGTCCACAAGAAACTGATATATATGCATATATATACACACACATCTATCTAATATATAAAAGTGAAAGTCTGTATGTATGTATGTATGTATGTATATATGTTGGTTCCGTATACAAATCTACACCGTTCCACCAATCTCAACCATATTTTGCATACACATAGTTTAGGACCCAGAAGGAACCGCTGGCTACATGCATTTTCGATAGTCTTTCTCATTCTTCTGATTTTGGCCCTTTTTCACTCAAAAACAGGCTAATTAAATCATAAAATATACTCATGAAGGAATGGCAAGATAGATAGTTTCCATGGCAACATAGCTCAAGTCGAGACACGGCCGACTTGATGCCAATTGCGCTCAGCACTACCGGTATAGAAAATGAGGATCTTTACTTGAAATCCGGTTAGTTACTCAACTGCTCACACAGCACTGTCAACCGAGTTTAGCATAACAAAGACTTGACACTATGTTCTTTCTACTATATATTTTTCAAATACCACTCACTCACTCACTCACTCATTCATTTATTCATCACGAAATCTCAGAAACCACCGAACGGATTGGAATGAAATCTGGTATACAGCTTCCTCAAGGGCCGCAAATGCCCACTAAGAGAGAAATTTTGGCTATTCAGGTTCTAAAGGGGTGTTAAGGGGGTAGACCTGCATTTAATTGAATAGCAATATCTCCCGATTGGTTTCATGGGGGGATGTGATACTCGGCATATAAACTCATCATTAAAAATAAGAAGACATGTGTCTGAGGGTTTTTCGATGTGGTGTATATTATGAGGTGAAAGGGGTGAAAAGTGGGGATTAAAAGATTCTTAACGGAGCGTGTGTCACTTAAACGACATAGGCGAGGAGTTTGAAACACAGCGAAAAAAAATCAACATAAAAAAGAAGTAAATATGTGTTTGACAGTTTTTTCATAAATCCAATTTAAGGGGCCCATGGGGAGAGATGAAATTCTGGGGGAAGGGGGGGGAACAGGAAAGAAAGTGTCCTAACTGATTGACTGACTGGCTCACTCATCAAACTCAGGGGGAAAAACTGCTTTAAAGTAAGTAAATAGCTTTTCGACAGTTTTTTTTTCATAAATCAAATTTAAGGGGTTCATGGGGAGGGGTGAAATTCTGAAAAAAGAAAATTGAAAGAAAATGTCCAGACTCACTCACTTACTCACTCACTCATCATCGCCTAGCCAAAATTATTGAAGTTAGAAACATGACAGTTTGGGGATATGTTCATTGTATGTCAAAACCGTCTACTAAGGGAGGATTTTCGGATATTCAGGTTCTAAAGGGGTCTTAAGGGGGTTAAACCTGCATTTCATTGAATAACTATATCTCCCGATTGGTTTCATTGGGGGATGTGATACACGGCATATAAACTTATCATTAAAAAGTAACAAGACACGTGTCTGAGGGTTCTTCGATGTGTTTATGAGGTTAAAGGGGTGAAAATTGGGGATTGAAAGATTCCTAACGGAGCGTGTATCTCTTAAACGACATAGGCGAGGAGTTTGAAACTCAGCGGAAAAGAAATCATCATAAAAATAAGTAAATATGTGTTGACCGCTTTTCCATAAATCCAATTTAAGGGGCCCATGGGGAGGGGTGAAATTCGGGGGGAGGGACAGGAAAGAAAGTGTCCTAACTGATTGACTGACTGACTCACTCATCAAACACACGGGAAAAAACTGCTTTAAAGTAAGTAAATAGCTTTTCGACAGTTTGTTTTTCAATCAAATTGAAGGGGTTCATCGGGAGGGGTGAAATTCTGAAGAAAAAAAAATGAAAGGAAATGTCCTGACTCATTCACTCACTCATCATCGCCCAGCCAAAAATATTGAAGTTGGAAACATGACATTTCGGGATTATGTTCGTTGTATGTCAAAACCGTACACTAGGGGAGGTTTTTTGGATATTCGGGTTCTAAAGGGGTCTTAAGGTGGTTAAACCTGCATTTCATTGAATATCAATATCTCACGAGTGGTTTCATTTGTGGATGTGATACTCGGCATATAAACTAATCATTAAAAATACGCAGACATGTGTCTAAGCGTTTTTCGATGTGGTGTATTATTATGAGGTGAAAGGGCTGAAAAGTGGGGGTTGAAGGATTCCTAATGGAGCGTGTAGGCCTATCTCTTAAACGACATAGGCGATAAATTTGAAACTCAGCGAAAAAAAATCAGCTTAAAAAGTAAGTAAATCGGTTTTCGACTGTTTTTTCATAAATTAATTTAAGGGGCTAATGGGGTGGGGTGAAATTCTGGGGGAAAAAAGGAGAGAAAGTGTCCTAACCGACTGACTCAGGGGAAAAAGACAGCTTAAGAAATAAGTTAATAGGTGTTCAAGCGTTTTTTAATCAATCCAATTTAAGGGGCCCATGGGGAGGGGTGAAATTCTGGTAAAATAAATGAAAGAAAATGTCCTGTCTGACTCACTCACTCATCACGCCCAGCGAAAACTATTAAAGTTGGAAACAAGAAATTTTGGGAAAATGTTCGCTGTATGTCGAAAACGTTAACTAAGGAATGATTTTTGTTTATTCGGGTTTTAGAGACGTGTCAAGGGGGTAAACGTGCATTTCATTGAATAACGATATCTCATGAGTTGTTTGTTTGGGGATGTGATATTCGGTATATAAACTAATCATTAAAAATAATCAGACAGATGTCTAAGGGTTTATCGATGTGGTGTATATTATGAGGTGAAAGGGGTGAAAATTGGGGGTTGAGGGATTCTTGACGGAGCGTGTATCTCTGAAACGACATAGGCGTGAAGTTTGAAATTCGGTGGAAAAAAAAACAGCTTAAGATACAAGTAAATAGGTGTTCGAACGTTTTTTCATAAATCCAATTTAAGGGGCCCTTGGAGAGGGGTGAAATTCTGGGGGGAAAAATACAGGAAAGAAAGTGTCCTAACTGATTGACTCACTTACTCACTCATCAAACTCAGGGGGAAAACAGCTTTAAATAAGTAAATAGGTGTTTGACCGTTTGTTTCATAAATCCAATTTAAGGGGTTCATGGGGAGGGGTGAAATTATCAAAAATAAATGAAAGAAAATATCTTGACTGACTCACTCACTCATCATCGCCCAGCCAAAATTATTGAAGTTAGAAACATGAAATTTTGGGGATATGTTCGTTGTATGTCGAAAACGTCCACTAAGGAAAGAGTTTTGGATATTCAGGTTCTAAAGAGGTGTTAAGGGGGTAAACGTGCTTTCCATTGAATAACAATATCTCACGAGTGGTTTCATTTGGGGATGTGATACTTGGCACATATACTAATCATTAAAAATAAGCTGACACATGTCTAATGGTTTTTCGATGTAGTGTATATTATGAGGTGAAAGGGATGAAAAGTGGGGGTTGAAAGATTCCTAACTGAGCGTGTATCTCTTAAACGACATAGGGAGGAGTCTGAAACTCGGAGGAAATCTATCAGCTTAAAAATAAATAAACAAATGAATAAATAAATAAAATAAATAGGTGTTCGACCGTGTTTTCATAAATGCAATTTAAGGGGCATATGGGGAGGGATGAACTTCTGGAAGAAAAACGTCCACTAAGGAAGGATTTTTGGATGTTTGCTCTCATCGACCAACCAAAACTATTAAAGTTAGAAGAATGATATTTTGGGGATATGTTTGTTTGTTGTGTGTCGAAAACATCTACTAAGGAGGGATTTTTGGGTATTCAGGTTCTAAAGGGGTGTTAACGGGGTTAAACCTGCATTTCATTGAAAAACAATATGATACGACTATGACGCGAGCGTTGCGAGGCTAAAATTGAGATGGTGTGTGTCTGTGTATTACTCAATCTCGCAAGTACCACTGGTCCGATTTACGTGAATTTTACATGGAAGTAGCTGATTTACCTGGTTAACATATAGGTTACTTTTGATTTCAATACTTTGCACTATTTAAAATGGCGACCATTTTAGTGACGTCACTACACCCTTTGGTTTCAAACTTTCATATTTCCATTTCAAATAAAAAGAGAACGCTAAGAAATAGCAAACTTTTGATGGCATATGCGAGGTTTAAAATTACATTTTCTATCCGAAAGGTATCTGCAACTGTTAGCGAGTAAAACCTAAATTTGTGCTATATAACACGGTCAACGCAGAGCGGTGTAGTTGGACAAAATGTTCCATCCCTAATGTCCCTCTGCGCAGCACCTCGCCTATCCCCTGTTTTAACTGTCACCTTCACATTTTAATTTATTTATGACGCGTAGCGAAGCACGGGTACTTCAGCTAGTCTTATATATAAAAGTGAAAGTCTGTATGTATGTATGTGGGTATGTGGGTGGGTCTGTTCCGTATACAAATCTACACCGTTCCACCAATC
Organism: Meconema thalassinum; assembly: GCA_946902985.2. Classification (NCBI taxonomy): domain Eukaryota; kingdom Metazoa; phylum Arthropoda; class Insecta; order Orthoptera; family Tettigoniidae; genus Meconema; species Meconema thalassinum. The sequence continues at coordinate 262,571,987 of OX336390.1, read as the reverse complement.
TCAACCAAATTTTGCATACACATAGTTTAGGACCCAGAACGAACCGCTGGCTACATGAATTTTCGATAGTCTTTCTCATTCTTCTGATTTCGGCCCTTTTGCACTCAAACACAGGCTAATCAAATCATAAAATATACTCATGAAGGAATGGCAAGGCAGATAGTTTCCATGGCAACATAGCTCAAGTCGAGACACGGCCGACTGGATGCCATTCGCGCTCTGCACTACCGGTATAGAAAATGAGTATCTTTACTTGAAATCCCGTTAGTTACTCAACTACTCACACAGCACTGTCAACCGAGTTCAGCATAACAAAGACTTGACACCATCTTCTACTATATATTTGACAAATACCACTCACTCACTCACTCATTCATTCATCACGAAATCTCAGAAACCACCGAACGGATTGGAATGAAATTTGGTATGCAGCTTCCTCAAGGGACGCAAATGCTCACTAAGAGAGGATTTTTGCATATTCAGGTTCTAAAGGGGTGTTAAGGGGGTAGACCTGCATTTCATTGAATAGCAATATGTCCCGATTGGCTTCATTGGGGGATGTGATACTCGGCATATAAACTAATCATTAAAAATAAGAATACATGTGTCTGAGGTTTTTTCGATGTGGTGTATATTATGAGGTGAAAGGGGTGAAAAGTGGGGATTAAAAGATTCCTAACGGAGCGTGTATCTCTTAAACGACATAGGCGAGTAGTTTGAAACTCAGCGAAAAAATATCAACATAAAAAAGAAGTAAATATGTGTTTGACCGGTTTTTCATAAATCCAATTTATGGGGCCCACGGGGAGGGGGGGGGAGGAACAGGAAAGAAAGTGACCTAACTGATTGACTGACTGACTCACTCATCAAACTCAGGGGAAAATTAAGTAAGTAAGTAAGTAAGTAAGTAAGTAAATAGCTGTTTGACAGTTTTTTTTCTTAAATCAAATTTAAGGGGTTCATGGGGAGGGGTGAATTTCTGAAAAAAGAAAATTGAAAGAAAATGTCCTGACTCTCTCACTCACTCATCATCGCCCAGCCAAAATGATTGAAGTTAGAAACATGACAGTTTGGGGATATATTCATTGTTTGTCAAAACCGTCTACTAAGGAAGGATTTTCGGATAATCAGGTTCTAAAGGGGGTCTTAAGGGGGTTAAACCTGCATTTCATTGAATAGCAATATCTCCCGATTGGTTTCATTGGGGGATGTGATACACGGCATATAAACTCATCATTAAAAAGTAAGAAGACACCTGACTGAGGGTTTTTCGATGTGGTGTATATTATGAGGTGAAAGGGGGTGAAAAGTGGGGATTGAAAGATTCCTAACGGAGCGTGTATCTCTTAAACGACATAGGTGAGGAGTTTGAAACTCAGCGGAAAAAAATCAGGATAAAAATAAGTAAATATGTGTTTGACAGTTTTTTTCATAAATCCAATTTAAGGGTCCCATGGGGAGGGGTGAAATTCTGGGAGGGGGGGGGGGCAGAAAAGAAAGTGTCCTAACTGATTGACTGACTGACTCACTCATGAAACTTAGGGGGAAAACTGCTTTAAAGTAAGTAAATAGCTTTTCGACAGTTTTTTGAACAATCAAATATAAGAGGTTCATCGGGAGGGGTGAAATTCTGAAGAAAAAAAAATTAAAGAAAATGTCCTGACTCATTCTCTCACTCATCAGCGCCCAGCCAAAAATATTGAATTTGGAAACATGGCAGTTTGGGGGATATGTTCGTTGTATGTCAAAACCGTACACTAAGGGAGGATTTTTGGATATTCAGGTTCTAAAGGGGTCTTAGGGGGGTTTAGCCTGCATTTCATTGAATAACAATATCTCACGAGTGGTTTCATTTTGTGAATGTGATACTCGGCATATAAACTAATCATTAAAAATAAGCAGACATGTGTCTAAGGGTTTTTCGATGTGGTGTATTATTATGAGGTGAAAGGGGTAAAGAGTGGGGGTTGAAGGATTCCTAACGGAGCGGGTAGGCCTATCTCTTAAACGGCATAGGCGAGAAATTTGAAACTCAGCGAAAAAATCACCTTAAAAAGTAAGTAAATCGGTGTTCGACCGTTTTTTTCATAAATTAATTTAAGGGGCCTATGGGGAGGGGTGAAATTCTGGAAGAAAAACGTCCACTAAGGAAGGATTTTTGGATGTTCACCCTCATCGACCAACCAAAACCATTAAAGTTAGAAGAATGATATTTTGGGGATATGTTTGTTGTGTGTCGAAAATGTCTACTAAGGAGGGATTTTTGGATATTCAGGGTCTAAAGGGGTGTTAACGGGGTTAAATCTGCATTTCATTCAATAACAATATGACACGAGCGAAGCGAGGCTAAAAATGAGATGGTGTGTGTATTACTCAATCACGCAAGTACCACTGGTCCGATTTACATGAATTTTACGTGGAAGTAGCTGATTTACCTGGTTAACATATAGGTTACTTTTGATTTCAATAATTTGCACTATTTAAAGATGGCGACCATTTTAGTGACGTCACTACACCCTTTGGTTTAAAACTTTCATATTTCCATTTCAAATAAAAAGAGAACGCTAAGAAATAGCAAACTTCTGATGGCATATACGAGGTTAAAAATTACATTTTCTATCCGAATGGTATCTCCAACGGTTAGCGAGAAAAACCTAAATTTGTGCTATAAAACACGGTCAACGCCGAGCGGTGTAGTTGGACAAAATGTTCCATCCTTAATATCCCTCTGCGCAGCATCTCGCCTATCCCCTGTTTTAACTGTCACCTTCACATTTTAATTTATTTATGACGCGTAGCGAAGCACGGGTACTTCAGCTAGTATATTTATAAACTTTTGAGCTGACGGTGGTTTGGGGGTCTGGGGGATGTGAAATGCGAAGATATGTCGAAATTTTCCGGAAGTCGAAACATGCCACCCATTGCAATAGTTAGCTTTCTGATGAAATATACCTAAAATAGGCTACATAATTAAAAATTACTACCATCAACGACACCTAGCTGTGAACTTGGCTACTAGATGCCACCGGAACCATCAACTCGCAACGAACGTTGGAACTTCCCCTCCGAAGGAAAGCATACTCAGGGTTCTTTAGCGCTCTTAGTAAATCCGACGACTTCAGCCGGGTTTGAACCCGCGACCTTGGGCATAGAAGTTCAGCATGCTTCCAGTTCCGATACCGAAGTCGCTTCCCACAGACAGATGGGAAACTGAATGTGATCTCGTAGAGTGGCGTTTTCATAGCAACTGCTGATGGCTCAACCCTTATCAATTAAAAGTAAAGTTGTCATGGCAACCTCTCTTGGCACTTGGCATTTTCTTATAATTTAAATCATTTTGCTCACCCCGTGGCGTAATGGTGGGTCATATCAAAAATTCTTTCAGACAAAAGTTTTAGATAATTATTGGAGGAATATTGTCCATTTTGTACGGTTTTGATATTGTGCCTATTAACAGAGATATGATTAGTATTTCCCGAAAAACCCACTTTTTCCCACCCCTTTGGTCAATGGTTGGTGCTATCAAAAATCTTTTCAAACATAAATTTTAGGGCCTTATACGACACATAGTATGAACTTTGAATGGATTCAATATTTCTGATATTAAGAGAGTTATAGCTATATTTCAATTTTTCGAAAATAAAAAAGCCTCCCATTTTCACCCCCTTTGACTGATTTTGCCCATTAACGAACTCGACCGAGATTTTAAGGGGATACATATTATGTAAAAAAATTAAAAGTGATTGGTGCAAAATTACGGCCGTTATCGTGTCCACAAGAAACTGATATCTATACATAAATTATATATAAACTTTTGAACTGACGGTGGTTTTGGGGTCTGGGGAATGTGAAACGCGAAGATATGTCGAAATTTTCCGGAAGTCGAAACATGGGACCCATTGCAATAGTTAGCTTTCTAATGAAATCTACCTAACATTGACCGACGATTTTTGTGATTTAATTTCATCTACACTAATTAAGGTTCTGTACGTCTAAATTTCATGAATATATTTGCTTAGAATAATCCCTTCTATCACTAGCGCAACGGACGTCACGTACATCAATTACACCCTGTATTTTGGGTTATACTGTATTTACACAAGATGACAATATTAATGAGAATCGTTCAATGATTACATTGTTTACAATATAATTTGGTGAATGATAAAATGTACATTTACATAGGTTAAGATAGCAACAACAAGAGAAGAGGGGGGAGGATGTTAAGAAATTAATATTTGAATTAGAGACTCACGGGAAACAACACTAACACAACAAAGAATCAGGGCATATTTTACGAAGAAATAACCTACTTGTCATACAAATAATGCCGCAGCTTCCTCTTGAACTGTATGGCATCAGTTCAGATGGTAGAGCAATGGTGGCGGAAACCAATAGTCTTGTGCTCGACTGCCACATTCTTCAAGCACTTTATTTCCTTACATTTCATCTTAATGGTTTGTACTCTGGACCTAATGACTGAAAGGCCTCCTTGGCCAAGATAGTAGACGTATATCACAATATCTACAGTCAGTAGTGTTGTTTCGATTAGATTTGTGTATTACAACTCTTAATCGTTAGGGTTCAGAATACGAACTGCCGTATTACACAACATAAGGGTATACGAACAGACCTAAATTTTCTGTAAACAAAATTTCTCATAAATATGTAGACATAAAAATCGTGAGTGGACGTGATGTATGTCTCTGTACGTGTTCTGTCAGCTGTGCCAGCGCCACCTGACACCCGGCAGTCGTAACTGTTTTAATATGCATCGCTGTCCGCGACATGACCAGCCACAGGGGGGCTAGGAAGTTATCGCTTCCTCTTGACGAAATTACTGTGCATAGGTGTTATGAGTATTCTTCTAAGAGACAGAACTTCAACAAATAAACACGGTCATTTGATAAGTCATAGAAAATATGTTTTATCTTCCAAAATAATCGAAATGTAGATAGTTCAGGTAATATATTTGAAAATCTGTTACACAGTAGGGAATGTCACCGCCAGATTGCATCACTCTCCTTTGGTGGCTAGGTTAGAGCGTACGCAAAGGTTGGTATGGATGAGTCCGTGCCTCAAGATGAATGTACCTGTAAGTAAAGTTGAACAGGGACCATACGTGACTTGTAGTTCTTCGTGGCAGAGATGTGATCAGTGTCATACGGAGCTACGAGAAGCATTAAGTATTATTATTATTATTGTTATTATTATTATTATTATTATTATTATTATTATTTTTGATTCCCGGTCACTCCATGTGAGATCTGTGCTGGACAAAATGGAGGCAGACAGGTTTTTCTCCGGGTACTCCGGTTTTCCCTGTCAAAACTTTCATTCCAGCAACACACTCCACTATCATTTCATTTCACCTGTCATTCATTTAATCATTGCCCCAGGGGAGTGCGTCAGGCTTCGGCAGCCGGCACAGTTCACATCCTCGCCGCTCGATGGGGGCTTCATTCATTCCATTCCTGACCCGGTCGGAGACTGGAAGCAGGCTGTGGATTTTTTCATTGTTGATTTATTTAGGGTCTTGCAACATCATTATCATTAATACCCGGGTGATGATATCCTGATTACCCGTCTTATTGTAATGTCTGTAATAGTGTGTCTATTTGTAATTGAGACTGTAAATTGGCCGTGGTCTTGAGTAATAAACAATCCAGACATTTATCTAGAGAAGAATTGGGAAACCAAGGATAACCACTTCTAGGATGACTAAGGTGTTTGGTGAGGCTGAGTGTACCTCATTCCAATCTACATACGAATTATTGAACTTCTTGGATGAACAGAGAATCGAACCCGGACCTGTGGGCGGTAGGAATGTTTGTAGGAAACATAGTAGAAGTGAGTGTACATTTCCTTTCTCACGCACTTCAATTATAGTTATGGCTTACGCAATTACTCTCGCTGAGATTCCAATTTGCAATTTCGAGTTTTCACGTTTTGTAGTCTAGGAGTATATATAGAGACTTCCGGTCCAAAGGTCATGGGTTCGATTCACGGGCGTGCCACATACTGTAATTTATTTCAGGTCTGAGGGCTCGAATGGGGTTCACTCATCCTCGAGAGGGCATCTGAGGAGGGATGGATTCTACTCCTACCTCAATAATTCTGTAAATCGATTTATATGTTTTCCATGGCATCCCACTCCAGAGTCCTCCCCTCAAACGTCTCCTACAGAGGCAGATGGCCTCGCTGTTTCGCCCTTATAACAACAATCACCACAGCAAGTCCCTGGTTGGCTATGTCTACTATTTCAGCGTGATCTGTAAAAGGTACTCCACTGCTTCAGCCATTTCATCAAGAGTTGATAAATGAGCTACCTTCAAGCATGGACCATTCATGGTACAATTGGTCCGTGTACCTGTTCGAAAGAGTGGAGAATCGTGATCGAGTCTAGAAGGTGAACCCATTTTTAAATCTCCTTTAAAGTATGTCAAACTTGAGAGAAGCCACATTCTAAAATCATATCTATGATTCTAAAATTCCGGTCAATACATGTGAGATTTTCGATGTGAAATGCCATGTCCTGTGGTTCGGATTCCACGTTAAAAGGAGGTCCCGTGGCTCATGATCTCAAGATTGACGGTCACGTTAAACTACAAGCTTCCTTTTTTATGATTCTAAAATTCTCAATTTACTTGATATTGAGATTTGTTGTGTCATATAAGTACAATATAGAAAGACAATCGCAAATCAGAGCTGTTGCGGTTTGGTCGTTGCCTATATTGCGCTCTCTAGTGTCATTACATCAAAGATCACAGGCATGGACTACAGTGCAGTGGTGCTATCGGTCTTGCTCATGTTCATAATGCATGATATTCGAGTTCATGCCCCGATGGCTTGCTCATTTCATCCCTTGCACCTCAAAGTAAAATTACAAATGCTAAATTCTTATTGGACACGATAAATCAATAATTATCTTTGACTTTCCTTTTTAGTACATGATGACCATGATGTTCCAATGCCACAATAATAATAATAATAATGATAATAATAATAATAATAATAATAATAATAATAATAATAATAATAATGAAAATGAAAATCCACAGCCTGTTTCCAGTCATCGACCGGGTCAGGAATGGAATGAATGAAGCCCCCATCTAGCGGCGAGGATGTGAACTGTGCCGGCTGCCGAGGCCTGACGCACTCCTCTGGGGCAATGATTAAATGAATGACAGATGAAATGAAATGATAGTGGAGAGTGTTGTTGGAATGAATTGTTGACAGGGAAAACCGGAGTACCCGCAGAAAATCCTGTCTGCCTCCGTTTTGTCCAGCACAGATCTCACATGGAGTGACCGGGATTTGAACCACGGACCCAGCGGTGAGAGGCCGGCGTGCTTCCGCCTAAGCCACGTAGGCTTCAATAATAATAATAATAATAATAATAATAATAATAATAATAAATTATTATCATTATGTTCATAATGTTCATAATAATAATAATAATAATAATAATAAAAATAGGGGCCGATAACTTCGATGTTAGGCCCCTTAAAACAAGAAGTATCATCATTATCATCAATAATAAAAAATAATATTAATGAATTATTATTATTGTTTCGTTTCAGCCAACTAAGGACCACGTCAATTCAACGGTTTCCTTTTGACTTCAAAATTAGTCCAGTATTCCTTCTATCGTAGACGGTGTTGTTCCTTTCTCTCGTTTGTTCACACCTTGTCAGTTTACAGATCGGCTTAGGTTGATAACTTCGCTCTTCGAAGAGCTTTCCGTTAAGCTAATCACACTCCTGGATATCTTCACATGAGATCCCAATCTCGTGCAGATCTTGTATCTCACTGAACCTGGCTCGCTTTGTCTTATTCTATTGGAGTAAAATGAAAATGCGGTAAGTTACTCGTGATGATATCATTCGGGCCACGTGCCCATAAAACGTATTCCGGCTTTTCCGTATCGCATCAGTAATTTTCTCCCCATGTGTATACAATTCATGGTTACTAAACTCACCATTCTCTCTAACCGGGCCTATTATTACTATTATTATTATCATTCTGTTTTTTTTTTTCATTCATTCAATCATTGATTCATTTATTTTCTTATTTATTTATTTATTTATTTGTTTTTCATTTCTTTGTTTATTTAATTATTTCTTAATTAATTAATTTATGTATTTATCGTATGCTGTAGGACCAGGGACAGGTGTCTGTATAGCTCGAAGCCTTGTACTCGCATGCAGGGGATCTTAATTGGACTTTTGTTGAATATTGTCGACTTCTCTCACTGGATTTTTCATACTTCACTGACGCTAAGAGAGGACTATTTATGGTGGACAGCTGCATACAACGTTGGTTTTCTTGATATCAAACTTTGGCTTTCTGCTCTTATTATATCTCCGTGAATGAGGAAGAGTGGGTGCCTTTGAATGTTTCTCCAGACCCTCAAGAGAACTTTTGATTTCTTAAGGAGCTGTATAATAATAATAATAATAATAATAATAATAATAATATTATTTTTAGGGGAAGAAATGCATTTACGCACAGAGTGACGGGCTCCTGCTCCTGAGTAGCAGACTACCGACTAAAACTCCCCCGTTACTTCTGAACAGTAGCCTGGAACCGTTTATCACATTACTTCAGGCTAGAGTAATTTTATATTTGCCTGTAGGGCACTCTTTCGCAATGAATCATCTTCAGTGGCGATCCAGATCCGTCTTCTTTGTTCGGAGGATATCTTCAACAAAACTTGCTACCAGTTTCCAATTTTCCTCATTTTGTAGCATCCCTGCAACAGTATTGTCCGGAGATATCTCTACATCAATGTGATCTTGAAGAGACTGCCTATTTTGGACCCACCGTCCACAAGAGAATAAGGTGTGATTAGCATTATCTAATTCGTTGATACAGTAGATGCAATCTGATGAACCCACCTTCCCCATCTTCTTAAGAAAGGAACAGAAGTACCCATGGCTAGAGCCCTGCGCGGATAGACAAAACGTTATCCGCATCCGCCCCGCATCCGCACGACTTTTATCCCCATCCGCCCCGCATCCACGCGACTTTTACCCACACGTTTGTTATCCGAATCTACTGGCATTACAATAATATTTTCAATGTGTTGCTTTACAGTATACTTTATCGTTTAGACATTTGAGCAGCAAGTCGAACCCTTAGGCTATGTACTGTACAGTACGTCATGTGCTATGTCAAAAATTAATGTTACACAGCCAGAATTGCAACCCTTTTCAGTGCGGAGTGTTAATTATGCTTAATGACATAATTTGAATGGGATTAGCGTAAATCATCTTACATTTGTCATGAAAAACCATAACGGAAAAATATGATATGTCATAAACATCCGGGCCCTAATAAGGGAGAGTGGGGGAATTGTGCGCACTTAAGCAAGAATCGGTCTTGTGATGATGAAATAATAGATAACACAACTGCAGTTATGAATAAGGGAGCCTTAGTAACTCTTTATTCGATGTGCAGAAACAAATTTAATTCAAAAATAAATTTGGTGGACTATAATTCGAAATCTGGCAAATATGCATTTGCGCACGATTACCCACCCTGCAGGGTATTCATGCGCATGGGTTGGGAAATTGTGCGCATGGGATGAGTGTTGGAAAGCCATACTAATACAATGTGAATTGGCAGAAACTTGCACTGTGCATTAACATTAGAATATTCAATGCTTTTTACAAAAGCATAACAATGCAATGAACAAAAATTCTGCAGTTTTGGATATTAGAATAAAATATCTTCGTTTCGTCAGCATTAAAGGAGGCAATCCAATTTAGGCTTGTTCTTTCAGGTTGTCTCGACATTAATGCAGGATATCTCTTCAAGAAATCATACAACCAATATTTGCCTGCTAGACTTTTAACTTTATGGAAATTATGGGGAATCTTATTCTCCTCTGCAAACTTGAACTCGAACCGTCTGACAAGCTTTGTGGCCGTTATGCCATAAAATAATTTTGCCAATGTCAAAAGGTATTCGGATAAGTATGACTCCATTTCATTGGTGAAACAGCTTTACGGACTAGACGAGGTGGAGCAAGACAATTTTGCAGCAACTGCTTTGTTAGGATTGACTGGGGGAATGTTGAAACTTCGACCCCACTTCCCTTATTTTCCTCCCATCATCCGTAATTGCACGTCGAGATTTCTGCACATTTTCTGCTGGGTAGGAGCTTTTCTCCGTTTTCCGCGTATAATTTCTTGGCATCTGGAGAACAAAAACGAAATATTTTGCCATTAATGTCGCGTTGTATTTGTATTTGTAGTACTTGTATCATATATGATCTGCGCGCCATACCCCACTCTGCTTCTAAAACGTAACTCACTGAATCCGGGTAAACTAATCTATTATATTGAAAAACAAATACATGCCAAACCACTGTACACACTGGCATTTAAAACTACATTTAATTTTAAATAATTGAATCACAACTGTAGCCTTACCTTCTTATTTGCTGGCTACAGAAAATAACATGCAAATTATTAAGTTTCTTCATCCAACCCTCACGGTTATCACATAGCGACTGGCATCATGCTGACTGTCCCTATCTGATAGATACGATGACAGCTTTAGGGTAGCAGTGAACTGAGTTGCTAGTTGTACTACCAACTCGAAAAGCATAGGTGCGCACGATTACACGCTGCGCACAATTACGCAACTTTCCCCATGATATTCAACAAGTTCGGATTGTATTCTAAAAACTATCCGCAAATTTACTCCAAACATTATCCGCAGGGACATGCAAAGTATATCCGCATGGCGAAAAATGTTGCGGATATCCGCATCCACGCAGGGCTTTACCCATGGCCAGTCAAGAACTGAGTGAGATAGTAACCAACCTCACCATGTTTCCTCTCTGTCCAATAATAATATTAATAATAATAATATTAATAATAATAATAATAATAATAATAATAATAATAATAATAATGATAATGATAATGTTGATGATAATGATAATGATATATAGGTTTTCCGTTCCTTTTAAACACTATGGTTTTAAAGACAATCGGGTGCCAGAATTTTGCGCTGAAGAGGATCTTTCATGTACGAGTTTCTCAAATAGTCTTAAATACCTACTGACCGCACCTGTTTTCGATCCAGCAATCTTGGGCACATCATGCGAGAACATTACCGCTGCGCCACCCAAGAACCCATCCTGAAAATTAGAACAACAATTAAAGCGGAACTACTATATATTCTTTTCTCTCTTCTCCGCTCAAAACTTGTGTGGCCTGTAACGTATATTTCCTGTCACATGGATGGAACTCGAGGCTTATTTCGTCAGAAAGACCACAATAAATGTATGTGGTGGGAATGAAGTCAGTATAAGATTTAAACGTTCTGCACGTTCTATTTATTGTATCAAACATGATAGGAGAGAGCCATCATACGTTCGTGATCTAGCAGCCAGAGAGTTAGTCTCAAGTCGCCGGCGGTGTAGCTCGTCGCTTGCAAATAAAGACAAATAAAACCTCCCCTTCCCGGAAATGGTTCGACGCTGATACAGCAAACATATTCCATTCTGACAATACAAGACTTGAGATTTAATTTTATTGCCACTGGAAGAACTCGTAGTTTACAGACAAATGGGTTTAAGACCTTACGTACCAATGACTCAGTGTCGAACATTGACGTATCTCATTCAAAAATAAGTGGCTGCTGTTAATTGAAGCTGTTACAACAATATTGGACATAGAATGTGAGGGACCAAACACTCAACATCCGTCAATGGCCAGATAAAGAAGTGACTCTTCCTTAACCTCATCTAAGAATACCATTTATGAAATGAATTTGTACACTACGTCATACATGTGATTTTTTCGCACATGTATGGTAGGAAAACTGGACTTTATATTGTTGTTTTTTTAGTCGATTTACCCTCGAGGTTGGTGGTTCCCACGGACTCAGTGAGGGAACTCACCACTACCGCTTCTACGGGCAGTGTCCTGGAGCTTGGGACATCTGGTCGGGGTGGATACAACTGGGGAGGTGTGATCAGCATTTCGCCAAGGCGGCCTCACCTGCAAATCGAACAGGGGCCTCATGTGGGATGGAAAGGAGGGGAAGATTGGGATGGATAGGCTAGGAAGAGGGAAGCAGGCGGCCGTGGCCTTACAGTAGGTATAATCCCGGCATTTGCCCGAAGACGAAGTGGGAAACCACGGAAAAAACACTTCGAGGATGGCTGAGGTGGGAATCGAACACCCTCTACTCATTTGGACCCCCCGAGGCTGAGTAGACCCCGTTCCAGTCCTCATACCACTTTTCAAATTTCGTGACAGAGCCGGGAATCGAACCCAGGACCTCCGGGGCGGCAGCTAACCATGCTGACCGCTACGCTACGGAGGCGACTTTATTTTGTTATAATTATAAGTATTATTATTGAATTCATTGTGTGAGCCTCCGTGGCTTAGGCGGCAGCACGCCGTTCTCTCACCGCTGGGTCCGTGGTTCAAATCCCGGTCACTCCATGTGAGATTTGTGCTGGACAAAACGGAGGCAGACAGGATTAACTCCGTGTACTCCCGTTTTCCCTGTCACAAATTTCATTCTAGCAACACTCTCCACTATCATTTCATTTCACCTGGCATTCATTTAATCATTGCTCCATGGGAGTGTGACAAGCTTCGGCAGCCGGCACAGTTCATATCCTCGCCGCTAGATGGGGGCTTCATTCATTCCATTCCCTGACCTGGTCGGTCGACTGGAAGCAGGCTGTAGATTTTCATTATTGAATTCATTACCGGGTGAGTTAGCCGTGGTCGTTAAGGCATGACTGCTGGCAGTCGCTCACATCCGGGAGGCGAGGAGGTACGAATTCCCCCGCCGGCAACCTTGAAGATGGTCTTCTGTGGTTTCCCATCTTCCTTCCAGGCAAATGCCGGGGTTGGTCCCTAACTATAGGCCACAGCCGCTACCTTCCAACTCCACGTCCTTACATTCCAACTTTCCTCCCCAACGGTACTTGTAGCTCACCCATTGGGTGTCTATCTCGAAGCAGATACAAAACTGGCGAGCCGAACATGTCCTCTGACACTCCCGGCATAAAAGCCATACGCTAAAGAAAAAGAAATGAATTCATTGTAGTACATACTGTATATCAGGACAGTATTACAGTAATACAGTAATGTTGTGGTGTGTTATAAGATATTATTAGTAGTGTTTCAAATGTGCTATTTATATCTACAACTTTCACTTACTTAAAGCTATTCTATAATAATGCGGCCGTGGCCTTAAATTAGGAACCATGCTGGCATTCGCCTGGAATAGAATTGGGAAACCACGAAAAATCACTTCCAGGATGGCTTGGTGGGAATCGAACCCACCTCTTCTGAGTTTTGCGTGACGAGGCTGAGTTTACCACGTTCCAGCCCTCAGACTATAATCGAATTTCTTAGCAGAGCCGGTAATCGAACCCGGGCCTTAGCGGTGACAGCCAAGAATCCTAACCACTACGCAACGAGGCGGACAATTTTACGAATAATACTCATCGTGAATCTAATCGGTTAATTAGCCAGGTGACTGAGGTGCCCCTAATAATATTGTTTTATGCAGCCCAACTAACGTTGTCAGGAAGTCGATATTTCTCTGCTTGCATCCCGTATGGTACGAATGCACTGCAAGCATATCACGCAAACGATACTGAACACTATTAGTATTCCCTCGTATTAGTCTGCAGTCACATCTAACGAAAAATAATAGTGTTCAGTATAGTTTGCATCATTTACTTGCAGTGCATTAGTAGCATACGGGTTGCAAGTTGAGAAATATCGACCTTCCTGATGACAGTACTAGTTGGGCTGCAAAAAAAAAAAACAGTATTATTAGGGGCAGCTGATTCACATTGTATAAATTCCAGAGTAGGAATACTAGGTTATGCAGAATGTCGGAAAATAAGAGGTAGAAACTCAAACCACGCATGGAGCGGGGTCTGGGGAGCAATATGAGTTAAGATACCTGTGGGCGCAAACCAACCGTTAAGCACCTGTGGGCATTTGTAATTACGAGGAAACTTGGCAACGTCGCGCAATGAGCAGCATCGAGAGCGGCGCCTACACTCTTGTGTGTTTCGAGCTGAGCAGATGACCTGTGATTCTCGTAACTCAGTTGGCAAGGCGCTGGTGACGTTCAGTGTGCTCCGATCTGCTTCGCGTTCGAATCCGGAAAAAACTTCCCCCCCCCCCATCGATTTGCCTTTCATGTTTCTTCCTTTGCATGACAGATCTTATTGCGCAATAATCACGACATTAACCTGGTAAATTCTGAGCCTTATTTTCAATTTAGTCGCCTCCGTAGCGTAGCAGTCAGCATGGTTAGCTGCCGCCCCGAAGGTCCTGGGTTCGATTCTCGGCTCTGCTACGAAATTTGAAAAGAGGTATGAGGACTGGAACGGGGTCTACTCAGCCTCGGGTGGCCCAAATGAGTAGAGGGAGTTCGATTCCCACCTCAGCCATCCTCGAAGTGGTTTTCCGTGGGTTCCCACTTCGTCTTCGGGCAAATGCCGAGATGGTTCCTACTGTAAGGCCACGGCCGCCTCCTTCCCACTTCCTTACCTAACCGTCCCACTCTTCCCATCCCTTCATCAGGCCCCCTGTTCGCTTTGCAGGCGAGGCCGCCTGGAGTAGTGCTGGTCACACACCCCAGTTGTATCCCTGACTCTGAGTCTCAAGCTCCAGGACACTGCCCTCAGTGGCGGTAGAGGTGGGATCCCTCGCTTAGTCCGTGGGAAAAGCCAACCCTGGAGGGTAAAACGATAGCGAAAAAAAAATATTTTAATTTAAATAAAAAAATAAATAAGCTCTTTATTCTTTGTTTATTCGCTCGCCGCGATACATTCTACTTTGTCTTGTATTAATTTTGTCCTTATTATGAAGTAATTGCTTGCCACGGTGGGTGAGTGGATAGCGTGTCGGTCTACTAACCCCAAGATTGCAGGTTCGCTCCTGGCCGTGGTAAGTGAATTTTGAAAGGTGGCAAAATTACAACACGCATGTCATACGATGTTGGCATGTCAAAGAACCCATTTGAATTCAGTAGGCCGTGTTCATAATGGCAAAATTAATCTCGGGAGTTTCCGCCAACACAAAGTTCCTCATTTCTCTACTAGAAAGTGCTATAGTGTTCAAGGAGATTAGATATCTAACCTCCTTGACTTTCATAGTGATTCAAGGAACAATGAAAACAGTTTCGACATGCAAGGTACCCTCTTGGGGTCAAATTACATAGCTTGCACCCGGCAGCCATACAATATTAACCTTATTATGAAGTGATTTTATTTAAATCGCTTTTCATGTGACTTCTTTCTTATCAAATTGTTTCATTTCTAACTAACTGCATCTTTAGAAAGAGCTGCCATTACCGTAACAGATGGGAGCACACTGAACGTCACCAGCGCCTTGCCCACTGAGCTACGAGAACCATAGGTCAGCTGCTCAGCTCGAAACACACAAGCGTATCGAAGCCGCACTCGATGCTGCTCACAGGGGCTTATTTAGTTAGTTATTGTCGTTTTAAGGGGCGGAACTACGAGGTCATCTGCCCATCACCACAGGTGCTTAATGGTTGGTTTGTTCCCAGAGGTATCTAACTCATATTGCTCCCCAGACCCACCCCCATGCGTGGTTTGATTTTCTACCCCCTATTTTCCGACACCCTGCATACATTCACGAGCAGTTGGAACCCAGCGTAACCGGAGTAGGATTACTTGTTTTAGATGGTTTCTAGGAGAAATACCGATGGAATGTTTTACTCTTAATGCTGCTGTGTATATTATCTTCTGCTGCCTGTGTGCATTAAAGTGGCACTGCCTGTCTGCGCTCCTCGTGGATAAATCCTCACAGAACAAAGGATGCATTTAAAAGCCCAGTTTTTCTAGGCTTACGTGTCAAGCGTTAAGAGGCTGGACAAAATTATATTTAGATTTAATTTTGCATGTGGTTTACATAAGCATTAGGCTTTACATTTACATATCCCGCGGCGTAGCCAAGATGGTTAATTTACTCACCACGGCTGTAATGGGTAGCAGCTGGAAGTCCTGAGATCAAAGTATGAATCCCAGCCCCGACAGCGGTCATCCTGAGTGTAGTTCATTTTCGAGTTTCTCCATAGGCTACTCCTCTGAGAAAAATGCTGGAATGGTAGCTTATTTCTAGCCTCAAGGTACCTGCATCAATCCCAACCCCTAATAACTACATTCACCATAGAAACAGGTTATCAGGGAAACTCAACGCCCAAATGCGCTGGACTAACGGTTAAGATATCCCAAGTTATTAAAATTAATAACAGCACGCATAAAACATAATATAACGGCGTAGGCTTTCACAAACGACCCCTCGTGGTCTAACGGCTAGCACTCTTGTCTGTCGTTCCGGAGGTCCGGATTTGATTCCCGGCTCGGCCAATAAATTTAATACTGGTATGAGGGCTGGAGCGAGGTACACTTAGCCTCGTGAGGCGAAACTGAATTCCCACCTCAGTCATCCTAGAAGTGCTTTGCTATGGTTGCCCATGTCCACTTCAGACAAATACCGGGTTCGTTCCTAACCTAAGGCCACGGCCATCTCCACCCCATCCCTAACTTAAATTACACATAGAGTAAACACTCTATTACAGACACCACAACGACACAGATTGTTAGATAAGTTACCCCACACATCCAAGAACATGGGACTAAATGAACACGACGTCCAATCCCCTAAAATGAAACAACAACAGAAACAATACAAGCTATGTGTTCAACACGTACTGTTTTCAAGATTTGAATACCATTAAATCGTTGCCTTCAATTACCTTTTTTTGCATTATGTAAAGCTAATTATTAATTTAATTGAAATATAAAGCTATCAATATTCCATAAGTGAATTTTCACCTCACATATTGATAATGAATGGAAACTATCAGCTCTTGGGTCGTGCATTGCACATACAGTGCAAATTATTTAGATGGTAGGCAGATAATTAAAATATATGACCGACGGAAAACCTCTTCCATGATGGCTGGGTTGGGAATCGAACCCTTCTCTTTTCAGTTTTGCCTCACGATGCTGAGTGTACCCTGTTCCAGCCCTCGAGACGACAGCCAAGAACGCTGGCCACTACACCAAGAGGTGATATAAAGAAGATTATACACGTTGTCACAAGTGTGTTGTGTTGGATAACTCTTACTTTGAACGTCAACAAAGGTAATAATATCTCCGCTCCTTATCTGTTCGTCGTGTTCTGATACCATTCATCAAACCTTTCAGACACATTCAAGGTATAGAATTATTACAGAATAAAACTTACTACTGAGATTTTCCCTTCAAATCTGATGAATTACTAATAGCATTGAGGTAATTGATACAACCCATCGTTTTGTTTGCATTGCATTCTTCCAATTCATGTTTAAAATTCGCTCGTAATACCTTAAATAAAGGGAGGTATCTTTATTTTTATTGCTGTACTCTTAGAGCCAAAACTCTTATGAGCTTAGAACAGTAAACAGTGTGTCTTTAAATATTGGATTAAGTCGAAAACTCCTTGTATGGGAAAGGGTCTTTATGTGTACAAAAGGGAAAGAGTAACTAAGTATTCGAAAAACAATGGGAGTGAACAACAATACAGTGGAATATTGTTTATCCTGGATTCGCATTCGAGTGCGCCTTCAAAAGACCGTGGAGTGGTTTGTGCTAAGCTTTGAGGAATAAAGTGAATTATCAACGTAGAACAGTGGTCTGTGAGATGAAGAGCAGTTGGCGATGTTATGAAAGAGGGCTTAAATGAAAACCGGTCATACAACCTTACGTAAACAAGAGAGAGCAATCTAGAGAGAATGCGCGTAAAGGTAAATACAAAAGCCGTACGCCACTACCAGGTATGAGAGAGGCACGCAAGAGAGCAATCGAAACCTCAGAAGGACACGTGTCGTAACTCGTTGGAAAAATGGGAGGAGAGGGAAAAAATATAGAGAATAAATATATAATCTACAAGCTGACTCGGCAGACGTTGTCCTGCCAATCAAAGAAAGTGTTGCAACTTTGTTTCTTGAAGTGCTTTTGGATACACAATATTTTTTTCAATTTCTATTAACTGCCTCTAAACTATCGTGAATTGAATTAACTAATTTAGAAACATTCGATCGAGCATGCACAACAACTCTCCAAAGTTTCATCGCAAACGGATAAATGACATTTAACGCTTACGGGATATGGTTTAAATGATTCGTGCGCTGTCACTCATTTGTTGAATCTACTCGTGCTCTACCAACTATGAAATGGATTTACTAAGTTATAAAGCTTCACGTAAGTGTACACAACAACTCATCAAAGTTTCATCGCAATCGATGAATAGTATATGAACGCATACAGGATTTTGTTGGAACGCTTTGCGCGTCGTCACTCATTTGTTACATCTAATCGTGCGCTACCAATATTGTAAAATGGATTTACCAAGTTGAACACCTTCCCTGGCGTGTACACAACAACTCATCAAAGTTTCATCGGAATCGGATGAATGACATATGAACGATTCGCGTGCCGTCACTCATTTGTTGAATCTACCCATGCGCTGCCTATTGTAAAATAGATTTACTAAGCCTGAAACCTTCTCTGGCGTGTACTCAATGATTCACCAAGGTTTGATCGCAATCGGATGAATGATATATGACCGCATACGGGACATTGTGGAAAGGATTCGCGCGCCGTCGCTCATTTGTTGAATCTACTCGTGCGCTACTTATTAAAAACTGTATTTACTAAGACAGAAACATTTCCTGGAGTGTACACAACAATTCACCAAAGTTTCATCGCAATCTGATAAATGGTATATGGCCGCATACGGTACTTTGTTGAAATGATTCGCGTGCCGTCACACATTTGTTGAATCTACTCGTGCGCTACCTATTGTAAAATTGATTTATTAAGCCAGAAACCTTCCGTAGGGTGTACACAACATCTCACCCAAGTTTCATCGTAATCGGACGAATGGTATTTGAACGCATACGGGACCTTGTTGAAATGCTTCGTGTGTCGTCGCTGATTTGTAGAATCTACTCGTGCGATACCACCTGTGAAATGTATTTACTAAGTTCGAAACCCTCACGTAAGTGTACACAACATCTCACCCAAGTTTCATTGCAATCGGATGAATGGTATATGAACGCATACGGGACTTTGATTAAAAGTTCGCGCGTCGTTGCTCTTTTGTTGAATCTACACGTGAGCTACCTATTGTAAAATGGATTTACTAAGTTAGAATCCCTCACGTAAGTGTACACAACATCTCAGCCAAGTTTCATCGCTATCGGACGAATTGTATTTGAACGCATACGGGACTTTGTTGAAACGCTTCGCACGTCGCCGCTCATTTGTTGAATCTATTCGTGCGCAACCTCCTGTGAAATGAATTACTAAGTTAGAAGCCTTCACTTAAGTGTACACAACAACTCATCAAAGTTTCATCTCAATCTATGAATGGAATATAAACTTATACGGGATTTTGTTGAAACGCTTCGCGCGTCGTCATTCATTTGTTGAATCTAGTCGTGCGCTACCTAATGTGAAATTGATTTACTAAGCCAGAAGCCTTCCCTGGAGTGTACACAACATCTCACCCAAGTTTCATCGCTATCGGACGAATGGTATTTGAACGCATACGGGACCTTTTTGAAACGCTTCGCGCGTCGTCGCTCATTTGTTGAATCTATTCGTGCACTATCTATTGTAAAATGGATTTACTAAGCCAAACACCTTCCCTGGAGCTCACTAAACATATCACCCAAGTTTCATGGCAATTGGCATACGGGACTTTGAAACGCTCTAACGAGCAGAGGCAAACAGTAGAATTCGACATCACTGCCACCTTTGGTATAAAACACAACTTTTCGCCACGGGCGGAGTGTATGTAATAATGGCGGTAGTTGCACAGGTTGCGACCAGGTGGCTCTAACGTGTAGAGACAACCCGTCCAAAGACATCAGCTTTCACGAAGGCCAAGGCTAGTGGTTTCCATGACGACTGCTTTTGACTGTATATTGTGGTTCTAAAATTGTGTGTTAATTGTGGTTCTAAAATTGTGTTCATTTCACCTACCGGGTCAGATTGTGAATCTAAACCATACATGGACCCACTCTAATATACATACCAAATTCCATCAAAATCGGTTCAGTCGTTTAGGAGGAGTTCAGTCACATACACACGTGTCGAAGAATTATATATATAAAGATATCTACTCGTACTTGTAAAATATGGGACGAGAGGGAGTAATAATAATAATAATAATAATAATAGAGAAGGCAACTCCGCCACTGCCGGTCCCAAGCCCGGGGCCTCATCTCGTAAGTGATGAGGAAGGAGGAGGGGGAGGAGTAACACCTCGTTAAAAAACCTGGGTCCATCTGGCTCCGGATGGTAGCACCCTGTAAGGGACCCTGCCTAGGGTGACTAGGTGAAAATTGGTCAACGGTCCTGATGGCGGAAGAGGAATCTAAGATTCCCAACGATTGATGGAGCGGAAGAGCCAGGTGGTTTCCCCACCAATAAAGAACTCTAAATCCAAAAGCGTTTGTTCCTAGATTGGGCGGCTTATGGTCAGCGTCTTTCACCAAGTGGTGCAGCTGTAAACATGCTCCAGGAACTAACAATCCCTGGTTCTAAGAAACCTAGTGGATAACCACTAGACCCCATTTCTTACAAGTAACCATGGCGCGTGCAAATAATAACAGTATTACCCCAGGTGGTAACCAATCCACCCGTCAACTGACGGCACCCGGGCGTTCGGACTCTGGGGGACCCGGGCAACCACGGCCACAGAGAAAATCGGAGTTCTCTGGCAAACTTCCACATAAGACACCAACATACGTAGGCACTCTAAACATCGACACTCTCATACAGCCTGGAAAGTTGCACAATCTAGTGACAGAACTCGATAGACAGAAGCTTCTAATCCTCGCGCTGCAGGAGACACGTATCACAAATGAAGACACCATGGACTACGGCAATTACCGCTTGTTCAAGAGCAAGACTGACAGGCGCGTTGCCAAAGGCGCTCCACTTCTGGGCATGGCCTTCATGGTCCACAAGACCATAGTAGAATCCTTAGAAGAAGTTACTCCTGTAAACAACAGATTGATGAGCATGCGCTTCCGGTGCGCCAACAAAAAATACACACTGATCAACGCACACGCCCCCACTAACCAAAGTAACAAGAGCGATCCACAGTCCGCAGAAAAATTCTGGTCGACCCTTGACGCAGTGATGTCCAAAGTCCCCAGGGATGACGTCAAACTCCTCATGGGCGACTTCAATGCACAAGTCGGTAGAGAAAAGATGTACAGGAAAACAGTCGGAAACTATCCTGAACATAAATTTACAAATAAAAATGGCACACGACTCACAGAACTCTGCCAGCAGAATAACCTCAAGCTCATGTCAACATCTCTTAGAAAACACCCTAGAAAACAGAAAACCTGTCGTTCTCCAGTCCAGCAGTTAGGTGAGTTCCAAATCGACCATGTGGCAATCTCATATCCAGTACAGAAGGAGATTCATGATGTACAGGTACGTAGAGGAGCCAACATTGACTCTGACCATTACCTAACCCGCGTCAAGGTCAAGTTCACCCCAAAGAGAACTTTCTGTAGGAAAACCCCCCTACCAAAATTTGACACAAAAAAGATTGCAGATTCTGGAGTGAAGGAAGCCTGGGAAAAAGAACATGCCAATGACTGACAAAATTTCCACCGAAAAATCATAGAAACAGCACAAGCTCTCATTCCTTTGAAGAAGAATTCCAAACATCCTTGGTGGGATGTTGATTGTAAGAATGCACTCATTACCAGGAAATTGGCATATCAGAAATACAACAGTAAAAATCCCCAGTAAATTTACAGACTTTCCATGAAACACGAAAAGCAACCGCAAAATTATCAGACAATCCAAGAGGAGATACCTGAAGGAACAGTTGGACTCCATTGCGGACAACTTCCGTAACTACAACGTAAGGGATTTCTACAGAACGTTTGCAGGACACATCAGAAGGTACACACCACCAAACCTTTGCTTCAGAAAATGTGATGGAAAATTAGCACTAACAAATAAGGAGAATTGCAAGGTGATGGCACAATACTTCTCTGATCTTCTCAACTGTCCAGAACCAATAGAGAGATTCTCAGAGGAAGAACCTACAGTCAAGAACGCAGACTCATTACCTCCGACACAAGAGGAAGTTCACAGGCACATCCTCAAACTTAAGAACAACAGGACATCTGGTGAAGACGGCATAGTGGCCGAACTACTGAAAACCCTAGGGCCACACTCACTTAGGGAACTCACACAGATTATCACTGACATCTGGACATCAGAAAAGCTACCAGATGAGTGGAAATGTACATTGATCCACCCATTACACAAAAAAGGCGACCGCTCTGACGTAAACAATTACAGGGGCATTTCACTATTACAAGTTACGTACAAGATCCTCTCAGCGTGCCTACTCCAAAGGGCTCGGGACCAGCTGGAACACAAGGTTGGCGAGTACCAGGCGGGATTTCGTCCTGGTCGCTCCTGCGCGGAACAAATCTTCAACCTAAAAAGTATATTGAAAATCAAAGCCCTCAGGAATACTCCAGTTATATGTACCTTCGTTGACTTCGAGAAGGCATATGACTCCATTGACCGTCAGTCATTGTTCAACATCTTACACGAGCAAGGTTTCGATAGCAAGACCTTGCGATTGATCAAACAGACACTGACAGACACGACATCAAAAGTGAAATTCATGGGGGAAATCTCAGAACCATTTCAGATAAATACAGGTGTTCGCCAAGGTGACGGGCTCTCTCCGCTCCTCTTCAACCTAGTGCTGAACAAAGTTATCAAGGAATGGGAGAAGGAGCTGAGACTTCAAGGTTACTGGAGGCCAGTGCGACTAGGACGACTGAAGGACGAACTGGAGGTTGGCTGTCTAGCCTTCGCGGATGATCTGGCTGTACTCTCAGATAACGAAACCACATCAATCAGACAGATAGAAGTACTCCAAGAGTGCGCCGAAAAAGTAGGACTACAGATCTCGTTCCAAAAGACAGAGTTTTTCTGTACGAAATTCGACATACAGAATTTAAACACGAAATATGGCAAGATCAATAGAGTCGCCCACTTTAAATACCTAGGTGAAGTGCTTGAACCGACGGGAAAAGAGAAAATCGCGCAGAACACTAGGTTAATGAAAATGAAGAGAGCCTTATACAAGACACAGAGTGTCTACAACAAAAAATGTCTGTCCACATTCACTAAACTTCGTCATTACAACACGGTTATTAAACCTGAGGTGCTTTATGCTAGTGAGACGTTGACGTTACACACTAAGGGCGACTTGGAAAAAATCCTCTCAGAGGAAAGAAAAATAATAAGGAAAATAATTGGACCAAAGCACACAGATGAAGGATACAGGCTCCAGAGACACCACTGAGAAATTGTCGAACCTCGTAGCAGACATCAGAAAGAGGCGACTAAAATGTTACGGCCACATCAGCAGACTCCCACAAACCAGACTCACCAACAAAATTCTTAGATACATACAGCTGCTCAAGATTACTACACCCTGGATGATGCAAGTCAAAATTGATCTAGTAAAAGCACAGGTCGACCCAGAAGACGTCGTAGACAAAAGCGTATTTAGACAAAAAGTATACAAGTGGGAAGTGCTGTCAGAGAGAGCTGCACCTACAGCCCAAAGACCAAAGTGAACCGAAGAAAGGAAGAGGGCCTTTAGTGCACGAATGAAAGAGTACTGGAAAGGCAGGAAGAACAAAAAGTCATGATAACTTCGCGTGGTCTAATAGGCCTGTAACGTGTAAAATAAATAAAATAAAATAAAATAAATAAATAATAGAGAAGGCTGTGACTTGGTGAGGCTGATAGTATCGAGACTCCTCCTATTTATATAGTTTGTTTAGTTATTTCATGTCTACTTGCGTGTTTTATGGTTTGGAAGATGTTTATTAGTGACTTACTGACAGTACACAGTGTTTAATAGTGATTGTTCGAGGTTTTTATAGTGATATTTGGACATCATATGTCTGTGCATGAAACTTGTTTACGTGGTTGCCTAGGAATTGCTGGTACAGGTTAGGTTAACATTGCCACAAATACTTCGTTTAAAATAGTTTAATCTATGTCCTGTATTGTGTGTTTATTACTCCGTTTACTCAATTAGTCCAATTGGGCCCCTATAACAGATATTAATTGCGTAATGTCGTTTATTTCGTTAGAAGCGGATGTTAAGATTGAGTGAACTGACATCAGTTGGATCACATATTTACAAAGAATCTGCGTCGATCAGTCAAAACAACACACTAGCATTCACAGGAATGTGGTAAACCTTGCCATAGGTATAAAAGGCTATACCCAGGCAATACCTGGCTGAAGGTATAAAAAGCACACAGGAAAGGCAATAATAGTAATTTGCTTTAAGAAATGTCACTGCCTGTGATACGGCAGGTTACCTCTAGAACCACCGCTAGAGGTGACAATACGCAAACCGGTGGCAGTGGGATGACAAGCTGCTGTCAACCCACCAGTAGACCCGAAGAAACTCCAGCAGCTCAAGACGATATTGGCGGTACACAAAATCTCGAGTCTCGCACCTCAACTGACGGCAGTGCCTTTGTATTAAATACAACCACTCTCGCAGGTAAGCCCAGAAAACGCATGAAATGGCAAACCCATATGAATGAATCTATCATGCTGGCATATTATCGAATAACTCGTCTTGAAACAGATATGACAAACTACCGCCAAACACTGCATGCGACTTTCAAGATGCAGTATCCTCTTTAACATCACTGAGCAACGAGTCGCGGATCAAAGAAGAACAATTGTAAAGAATCATTTAGTTCCCGACCCTGTTCTGGATCGAATCAGACAGGAGATATCTCATGAACTATATACCTCAGCTGCAAGTGTTGAAACTAACCAAATAAACACTGAAAGAATCGACTCATGTAATTGAACTTCCGAATGGGGAAACAAGCCATCATTCCAAGATCCAAGAGGAATTTAATTCAGCTCTGCTTGAATATGCACCCAACGTCCAATACTTCCGAGGCAGCAGTCTTCCCGCAAGTTTGCCATGGTGTTGAAAGAACTGAACGAAATCGTACTTCCTAACTATTTAGAAGAGCACCAATCTTTCATGGAGGTTCATACTGCTATCTATTGTGCAGCACTAGCTGCAGTACGAATTAATGGGGGTAGCCACGCCCTCCAAACCAACAGTCTGCTACAAGGAAACCCAGCGATCCACCATGGGCAAAACGTTTGAAACGACGCATTGAACAACTACGCCAGAATGTGAACAGACTGCAACAGTATAAGAATGGAGTGAGAAGTAGACGTCAGAACAACCGCATACGAAGGATCATGATGGACTCCTCACAACAAGAATCTCAGGTCCCCGAGGACGCTGTGATAACAGAAGTACTTGATACTTATAAACAAAAATTTGCAGCCCTCTCTAAGCGTCTTAAGAGATGCCAGAACACTACCGAACGGAAGAAACAGAACAATGACTTCAAGAGAAACGAGAGAAAGTTTTATGAAGACCTGAAAGAGACACCTCAAGTTCAGAATGATTCTCCAGAAGGACCCAGTGCGGAGAGTGTTACCGACTGCTGGTCATCAATATGGTCTAGGCCGGAAGAACACAACAATGAAGCTCCGTGGTTTAAGGAAATGAGAATGCTACCAGACGAATAAATCAAATGGCACATACAGACGTTGACGTTGAGGAACTACGCCAGGTCATCAGCAGCCTACAGAATTGGAAAGCACCTGGAATTGACCGGATCCACAACTACTACTACAAAAGGCTCACATGTACCCACCGTTTACTGGCTATCCACATACAATGTTTTCTGGAATACCCTGCTGCATTTCCATTTTTCCTAACCAGAGGGTTAACCTATCTCAAGCCAAATGACTCTAAAATCACAAACCCATCTAAATATCGCCCCATCACCTGCTTGCCAAACTTGTATAAGATCATTAGATCCTTTATTGCAAAACGAATTCGTGCGCTTTGTGAAGAAAATGCCATTCTCGCAGAGGAGCTAAAGGGTTGCAGAAGGAATTCTCAAGGATGTAAGGAACAGCTCACTATTGATGCCGTGGCATTAGAGCAGGCCTGTCGTAGATCACGAAACCTTTATGCCTGCTTTATTGACTACCAAAAAGCTTTCGATTCCGTGCCTCATACATGGCTTATACAGAGCTTGTAGATTTACAAGGTCAACTCTATTATAGTGAACTTCCTGAAGAGCGTAATGGTTTCATGGAGCACTGCCCTCCAACTTACAGTGGGAGGCACTCGTATAACATCTTCATTAATACCGATTCGCCGAGGATTTTTCCAAGGAGACTCGCTAAGCCCACTCTGGTTTTGCCTGGCTTTGAATCCTCTCTCGCAAATCCTGAACAGTAACAACTACGGATTTAGTATTAAGCGTAATCATGGTGAAGCGTACAAGATGAACCATCTTCTTTACATGGATGACATTAAACTGTATGCATCAACTAAAGTGCACCTACAATACCTCATCTCTATTACTCAGAGCTTTTCCTCAGATACCCATATGCAGTTTGGTTTTGATAAGTGCAGAACACAGACTGTTATTAGAGTCTCGCACTCTGCACAAGTAATACCTGTTGGAGAGGGACAGAGAAGTATTCAGCCGTTGGAGGAAGGCGCATTGTACAAATATCTTGGGTTCGCCCAGAGTACCCGTCTCAGACATGGTGATATCAAGAAGAACATAATTGAGCAGTATACTTCACGACCTCGCAGTGTTCTCTCTTCAAACTTAGCGCTAAACATATCATTAAGGCAGTTAACACAATTGCAATGCCCGTAGTTACATACTCCTTTGGTATCATCAGGTGGACTCAAACTGAGCTGCACGATCTGCGACGAAAAACATCGGTGCTTTTATCACGCCATCGTATGCACCATCCGAAATCAGCAACAGAGCGCCTGACTCTACCTCGGTCTGAGGGTGGTAGAGGACGGATAGACATCATGAACCTTCATACAAAACAAGTGACAACTCTGCGTGCATTTTCCACAACAAAGGAGAAACATCCCCTCTCCATCGCACTGTATCTTCAGCTGATGATAATTACACACCGCTCCATCTGTCATCTTTAGAGTCACCAGTAAACGAAGTGAAAACTACTGAATACAAGATCGGGAATTGGAAACAGAAGGCGCTTCATGGGAAGTTCGCACATGACAAGTTAGCGTCGCACGCATGGCTGACCCACTCGGTTCTCTTTCCGGAAACAGAGGGATTTGTTGTAG
Organism: Meconema thalassinum; assembly: GCA_946902985.2. Classification (NCBI taxonomy): domain Eukaryota; kingdom Metazoa; phylum Arthropoda; class Insecta; order Orthoptera; family Tettigoniidae; genus Meconema; species Meconema thalassinum. The sequence goes on along the minus strand of OX336390.1, from coordinate 262,544,658 downwards.
CTATCCAAGACCAAGTTATTGCTACTCGAAGCTATCGGAAATTTATCATAAAAGATCCAGCAACAGAGAGTGAGAATTGTCGCCGTTGTGGCAAATGTAGTGAGACCATTCAACACATAATATCAGGTTGTTCCCACCTTGCCAACACTGACTACAAACATCGACACGATCAAGTTGCCAACATTTTTCACCAGAAACTGGCCTTGAGTACAAACTTCATCAATGCTCCGTCTCCTATTGGAAATACACACCATCCGCAGTACTCGAAAAAGTCGCACACAAGCTCTACTGGGACAGAGAAGTAGTGACAGATGTTGCAGTCAGTAACAACCGGCCAGATATCATTGTCATCAATAAAGAACACAGAGAGGGATTACTGATAGATATCGCATCCCAACATTCAAAACATCCAAACAACGGCTGCTACTAAAATATCTAAGTACACAGAGCTGGCAATTGAGATAAAGCAGATGTGGAAACTTGAGTCGGTGACCAACATCCCAATAATTGTATCGTGACTGGTGTTAAACCCAAAGCCCTCCACAGTAGTCTATCAATATTGAATCTACACCCGCAAATATATATTGAATTACAGAAGCAGTTCTGTTAAACACCTGCCATATTGTCAGAAAGTTCCTTGGTGACAATACCTTCGCCGAACACTCAGCAAGGCTCGAAGATGATTCAGAAGGAAATTTAGCTCATTCTATAAATGAGGGAGAGTCGTGAAGAGTCCGGACAAGAAATTGATGTAATGTGAGGTTCCTATAATTTACATACATTGTATTTCAGTACAGATGGTTCCTTGCTAAGGCCGAACCAGGGTGTAATATAAAATGTAACCGGTATCTGCCGTGTAAATGATGCCAAAAAATAAACAATAATAATAATAATAATAATAATAATAATAATAATAATAATAATAATAATAATAATAATAATAATAATATGTATATAATGAATAAAGGTAGCTTTTTCTTCAAGGAATTAATTCAAATTGGTCAACAAACTTGTGGCTCCAACCTTTATAAATATCTACAGGGAGGTCTCAACCAGTAGTTGTAACGGCAAAATGGCTGCCTGAATAGCCTAGAAGATTCAGATAGTAACTTCAAGAGCATGTACAATTTTAAAAACAATGCCAACTCCGTACAGGCCATGGAGGCCCTGCGAGTAATGGAAGGTAGAGGTTTCCACTTTTTGTGACATCGGCGCAAGATTTGATGAAGTTGTCAGCTCCACGCCCGGCCGTCTTTGCTCCCTGGAATTACCCTGGCACTCATTTCTGGTGTAGGCTGAGTGAATCCCAGGGCAATTTGTATTTACGAAAGTGGTAGTTTAGTTTCTAAAATCCACCACCTGGGTGAGCGTCGAACCCTTTCCCTTTCAGTTAGAAGCTCAGTGCCTCTACCAACTGCGCCACGCAGCCACCGGTACAATTTAAGCATATTTAATAATGATAATGATAATAATAATGATATTAATAATAGTAAATACAAGAGGTCTTCTATAAATACACCGTTATTCTATATCAATAATTCACTTTCTTCTTTATAGCTGATCTCTCCTATCTTAACATACACAGCTGCACGGTCGTTTGAAAACACATTCGAATGCGAATCTAGGTTCAGGAAGTTGTACAAAATCGATCCTGTTCTTGTCACCTTCCCAAAGTATACTATGAACTAAAGAAAAAATAGCTTCGTTGGTGTAGTTGGTAGCGTGCTGAGCTTCTATGCCCAAGGTCGCGGGTTCAAACCCGGCCGAAGTCGTCGGATGTTTTAAGAGCGTTAAAATCCTTCAGTATGCCTTCCTTCGGAGGGGAAGTAAAGCTGGTGGTCCCATGTCATATATTTATGGCATGAAGAACCTTCCACTAATGACACTTGTACAAAGCTAAATTATAGGTTAGATTTTACTAACGCTCTTAGGTTCCAAGGTACGTCGCCAGGAGCCGACTGCGGTGGCGTCTAGTAACCAAGTTCAGAACTAGTTGTCGTTGAGGGTGGCGTTTGGTAGCAAAAGTAGGAACTACTTGAAAATTGAATGTCTGCAGTCCTTACTTGAATTTAAAACAGATGACACACACTAATACAGCCATCACAATTAACTCCGGTTATTAGCCAGATCCTACACACACCCAAAGTACACGGGGCTACATGACCGCGTTGTTGCAGCCCCTAAACTAAGGAACCAACCAACCAACCAACTAAAGGACAACAGAATGTACCTCTATTGCTGATCTTAAAAAAAGTAACATCTCCACCACAAATTGGAGGACCTCAGGATTCAGTGCTCTAATGAGGTGAGAATTCAGAGAATTCAGGGCTTTGTATGGGAATGTGTATAGGGTTAATTCTATACACTTCTCCACCTGTACGGTGTTGAAGAATTCAGTACCCAAGATACAACAGTTGAAGAAAGGATGGAAGAATGGAAAGAAAAGCGGCTATACGGTACCCACATTTATCACATGACTCGTGAGGATCCCGATAGGGATCTCCCAAATCTGTCTCAGAAAGATATTTGATTTGTATAGGCCGCAGGTTTCACGATGGGCATTCAGGACAGGGTCATCCCGAACCTGATCTACGGAAATACACTCTCAGAGGAATATGGATGATACATGCCATTGATGTGGAAGTTCGGTGAGACAACGCATCACATTGCTGTTGGCTGCACAGATCTCAGTGACACTGAATACCTTCAGTGACGTAACAATGTAGTACAGTTTGGTTAACTAAGAAAAATGATCTGATATGAATGAGCCATAAGATGAGTATAACCCTGCTGCGATGATGGAGAATGATTCCTACGAGTTCTACTGGGACCGCAAAATAAGCGCTGACAAGCGGGAGATGACAGCTATTTGGTAGATGTTGACGTGCCACTGAGAATAATCTTCTGCTCATGAACAGAAGATAGCAATGTACTCAAACCTAGCTGAGGAGATTAGAGCCAAATGGAAGCTAATGCGAATGAATATCAAGCCCATCATCATATCATCAGCTGGCATTGCTGAAGTGTCCAATAAATAACTTTTGATTTGAATACCTGGTTGCTGTACGGTAGAAAGCCGTCAACATGAGCACAGGTCACATTATGCGAATCATGAACTTGTATGCTACTGAAAGATACTGGATAGATGCTGAATTAACAGTCCACATCGTTGAGAAATCGTTTGCAAATGTTATTAATAATAATAATAATAATAATAATAATAATGAACATAATAAGAAAAATGTCTTGGTATTAGGTATAAGCCTCCGTGGCTTAGGCGGCAGCACGCCGGCCTCTCACCGCTGGGTCCGTGGTTCAAATCCCGGTCACTCCATGTGAGATCTGTGCTGGACAAAACGGAGGCAGACAGGTTTTTCTCCGGGTACTCCGGGTTTCCCTGTCAAAATTTCATTCCAGCAACACTCTCCTCAATCATTTCATTTCATCTGTCATTCATTTAATCATTGCCCCAGAGGAGTGCGTCAGGCCTCGGCAGCCGGCACAGTTCATATCCTCGCCTCTAGATGGGGGCTTCATTCATTCCATTCCTGACCCGGTCGGAGACTGGAAGCAGGCTGTGGATTTTCATTTCTTGGTATTAGGTATCCCAGAAATATTCACAGGACATTGCTTGACTCATGGTATAAATACTCTGTCTAGAAAATATGCAGCGAATGCTTGCGAATCCTACAGTGATAAAGAGGGGTTCATTGGAGCTAAGTGTGGGTGTTGTCAAGCGAATGGATATACTTCACTCAGCGTCCCTGTGTTTTCTTTCTCGTCTCAGTAACGACTAACAGCGCCAAAGTTTCTACATTTCCGGCGCAAAGGGAATATAGGTCGGCCTCATAAGTTCTCGTTTATAACGCGGAAACTTGAAATGGCTCCTCCACGACTCGTGCAAGCAAATAAAATTAACATTCGCTAAGTTGTAAACCCACACTGACCAAATCCAAGGGTTAAAATAGCTCCTGTAGAAGGTAACGTGTTTTACTGACATTATAGCTTACTGCCCTACCAGGAAATTGTTGCCGCTAGCTGTGGAGCGCAGCTGTAATGTATACATTAAGTCATCTCGCCTCGTTATGGCTGCAGCGAGCGATTACGGGGCAACAGGGGAATGCATGTACAGGCATACAATGAGAACACACCGCACAGCGCACGACCCAGCACATAACATGCACATAAATGGCTTGCAAAAAAGTTTTGCTGGCGACAACTGCACGCGTATCGCAGGCGTGTGGCTGGGCGGAGCGCATTAGTTCCGATTTCCGCCACCGGTAACAATTTGCTGGCAGGGTAGTACTATCAGATAAACCCCTTCACCGCCTTCACGGCCTATGGTATTTACAGGCAAAATACTATTACATATTCTTAATGTAGTTATGTTATTATCTGTTTATCAACGAAATGTGCAACTTATATACTGATAGCAAATAAATGTTATTAATGTAGTGATTTGATGGACTTTTCTGATAATGAAATAAGGCGCCAGAACCAAGTTAGTCTTTGTACAGTTGTCTTCCAAACTATACCCGGTGAGTCTTCCGCCCCTTATTTTTTAGTTTATGGCCACACTTCCAACATCTGATGCCAGCATGGTCAACAGTTCCCCTTCTATAGCCAAGCCACAATGACCCTAAACGACTTTACAAGATTTATGACGACATGGAAGCAAGACCTTTACAAAAACATGAGTGCGACAAGTGACTGCATGAATGCATCAAATTGTACAAAGAATATGCCGATTATACGGTGTCAGTTGGATATAAAATTAACGCTGGGTACGGTGGCATACTGATTTAAAAAAAAAACGTGAATGAACCTTCGAAGCTGAAATCAGTAACACATCTCATACGCTTTCAGGCAATGTAAAGTAACAAGTAGACGTGGAGCTATGGTCTAAGTGCGTAGAAGTTAATCAACCTGTTTTTGGGAGCTGGGTTCAAATCCCACCACCGCTAAATATTTGTATGCACATTTTAAGCTTTGGGAATCATATACAAGGGCATTCGTGCCACATTTGACTAATATCATGCCGTGTTTATTTAGGGTTCAATGTGTACTGGCTTGACACCGTCTGCAGCCTAGAAGCGCTGGTTATTTCATCGCCATGTTCTTCTATTTGATCCCCCAGGGGCTCACATTTGGTGGGACTTGGGTTGGCGATCACTGGACCCCAGCTGATACCGGCATTGCTTCGACTTGCTTGTGCCGGGCTCCTCTCCGTCTTTTTTCCTGTTGACCTCTCTTGGTCAATACTTGTTTTCTTCCCACCCCGACGGTATTAGGGTATCCTAGACCTAGGAAGTCTCTCCTTTTCCACCATAATTGGCTCTTCTCTCATTTTTCCTTATCCCTCATTCTTCTAGGGGTCAGACCTCTTGATTTTCTTTCAGGTACCTTCTGCCTTCTGCTCAAGGCCCTCAAGGAGGCAGGGTGTGTGTATCTCCACCAGCTCTTATGCACCTTGGATAATTCTACACTATAAAGGGATCAGCGCTGGTGAGTTAGAGAGTTATCGATCCCGAGGGATTCCTGAGCTGGGTCCGGTTTTTCGCCCTTTTCCATTGCCTTTGAGGCGGGCCCGCTCCTTTTTCCCTTTCCTCTCTGCCATTCATGGTTCTCCTTCGTTCAAAGTCACTCAATCATCATTCTTCCAGGGTTGAGGGCTTTTCTTCACCCCCTTCTTTTATTTCCCTTACTCTTCTTTTTTTTTCCTTTTCTAATTTTGTGCGTTTGTAGTTTGATTTAATTATAGGTTCATTTTCATTTTTCATGAACACCCAAACCATTAGAGGCCGATAACCTAGATGTTAGGCCCCTGAAAACAACAATTATCACCATCATCATCATCTTGCATTTGATCCTCAAAGTAAATGTGCATAAGAATATTTAGCGGTGGTGGGATTTGAACCCAGCTCCCCGAAACAGGATGATTATCTTCTATGCACTTAGACAATTGCTCCACGGCTACTTGTCCCTTCACTTCGTCTGAAAGCGTATGAGATGTGATACTGCATTCCGCTTCGAAGGTTCATTCACGTTTTTTATTAGTAAGCCACCGTACCCAGCGATAATTTCGTATCCAACTGAAATCGGCTATTCGGCATGTTCTTTGTACATGCCCGTATGACAGTTTGATTCATTCATGAAGTCACTTGTCACATACATGTTTTTGTAAAGGTCTTGCTTCCATGTCGTCATAAATCTCGTAAAGTCGTTTAGGGTCATTGTGGCTTGGCTATAGACGGGGAACTGTCGAACAATGCTGGCATCAGACGTTGGAATTGTGGACGAAAACTTAAAAAAGGAGCGGAAGACTCATGGTATAATAATTACATTACTTTAAACCTAAAAGACAACACCCGCTTCAAGGAAAACAACAATACAACAAACATGTTCTGAGCAACAGTTCACCTGGAAGACAACGTATCCGGACAAGACCATCGACTTATGCAACAGGAAACGTGATTCATCTGACCAGGCGACACTTTTCCATTGATCCACGGATCAATATCGATGAGCCTATGCCCATTGCAATTATTATAATCGACGATGTCGTTGGGTGCACATGGGAATACGTAGGGATCGTCTAATGCAGAGTCCCATGTTGAGCAATCTGCGCTGAACGGTGTGCTCCGAAACACTCTTGTGCTTGCACCAGCATTGCACTCCGCCGTCCAATCGCCCAGAAATCGCCCCCTTTAATGCTTTACAGCCCGGGCGACAATTAATTATAATTAATTGACCGAACGGATCGCCAGCACGAAGCCAGAATTGAAACCTCCATGTCAAAATGCACCAGAATAATGCATTACCATGTCGGTAATTGCAATATATGAGAAAAGGAAGCTCCCACATGAGAAAGAAACTACATTTTGGACAAGATCCTTTATATAACCTGGAGGGCTGGAGAGCGTCAGTCTTTTAAAGTGTTCACGATAGGGAACACGGAGTATTCGAAAGCCATTCCCGAGGAGAACACACAGCCATTGATGTCAAGAAGTAACGCTAAGACAATGGGAGGCGCGCACAGTGAAGCCAAGTGCAAGTCATCGTTACATAAAGCCACGTACAGTAAGTGACGCGCATATCAAAACTATATTAATTTACACAAGTACAATGTATAACCGCATAGTGAATTCGCGAAGTCTCACTGAAGACAATGGACTTATCCACTAAACAAAGACATGATCTGTAAAGTATCGTTAATGTACCATCCCAGAGTGTACGATAGATCATGGGATTGAGGACAGTATCACAGGTATTGTGATAAATATTCAGATAACAGACGCTAGATTGCAAATTCTAGGCGCTCTGAAGAAGAAAGTTTCAAATGTTGGAGAATAAACTCTTAGTTGAGACAGGGATTTATTTTCATCAGGAACCGGTAGAAGAGAAGTTAGACAGGAGAGATGCATACGCAGACTGGGAAGAGACTTTCACAGAGAGGGAAAACAGGATACGTCAGGGAACACACGACGTCTGTAACTCTGAAATCACGCAGTGATTAGAAGCCCAGCGAGGCACAGTGTATAAAATCAGTGTAAAATATATTTGTATGTATTAAAGTGTTTTTATTATAAAATATGTTATAAGTGCTGTGAAAATGTGTAAAAGCTTTCGATTTAAAATGTATCAAATTGAAGTGGTGTCAATGGTGATAAAGCCACAGAGAGTGTTTATTGTAAAAGCTACAATGATGTGCTAAATAACGCCAATATGGTGGGTACGACGCTGTATTATTGGATAACACCACCAAGAAAGAAATGCGAGTACCATTCAATGTATTAATAACAGTATAGCTTACCATATGTCCATGTTATTGTATGATAAATGCCAGAGGGAACTTGAATTAAAAGTATTGTATGAGTTTTCATTTCTCATAATTGCATTAACTAGTTTGAAATTCTAGAATGGATGACTTACGACAGGAAATGCGTCAGATCATGTTCAATATAACAGTAAAATTAATTGATAATCTAATAAATGGGTCGAAGTAGATATACACGTGAATGCTCGGCATATTGATGCCATATAACGTTAAATTGTGTCAAGTAATGTAAAATTGTAAGTAAAAGGCAGGGAAAGTGTGAAAATATATGTGTATCAGGATGTTTTGTACGTGTTCCAGTGTAATAATTGCCATAATTCACGCAGTAGGCGTTGTAGAGAAGGGCCAGTAATTAGATGCCAGTATGATAGAGCCGATATAGAGCATTGCTACCAATCAGATCCGGGAGGTGATAGGAGTGTTATATGAACCGAAATATCTAATAGCAATGATTGTTGAGCCACTATAAGCGAGCAATGTTAACGTAGATGCCAGAACTTTTACATGTTAAACGCGGGGAACTATTCCTTAGCATGCACGTCAGGTCGTCTTATGAGCCATTCTTCGAATGTAAGTACCGTACAGACGTCGAGCGTACGAGGATGTATATTGACAGCGATTGGGACAGGAGATAGACCTGTATGCCCATATCAGCGTCATCGTAGCGACTAAGGATTGACAGTGTGACCTTATGTCAACTAATTATTGAATGATCCACTCAGGGAAGTGTGACATTATTATTGTGGTGGGGTCAAGTGACGCCCTGCCATCTGAATGTATCGTGGAGAGGGAGAACAATGAGACACCCTACTCTCACGCAACTTGAGCCATAGATGAATCCCCTGGACGGCATGACTATGCGAAGTTCATTCATCTGCTAAGTAGAATATTTGAGAGCCTTGTGAGCCTATTTATTTACCCTATTAGTAGGAAGTTAAATAATTAGATATTTTCCGTTCATAGCAATGACACAATGATACACTTTGCCCGTGAAATAATAGTATGTGTAACCTTGAATGTTCTTGACAAAATATAAGACTAGGTCTAGTGTCCAGCACATGGGCAAGAGTGAGAGAACCGTTTCTATAAGAGACAGAAATAGGCGGCCATGCTACTTGAGGGTGGAGCCAGCCAAACCTATTGTACGCACAGCAGGACGGTTGGTGACCGCGAACCTTTTTGACACTGTTACTGTGGATGTGTAATGTAAAAACTTATGCCCTGAAATAATTAAATATTGATTGTTATTATTTCATAAATCAATTGTATGCATTTAGAGGACGTAAAAATCTCGAAGAATTGGAGAGATAGCATAAAAATTAGCCAAGTTAATGTATTGTAACATCTTAACTTCGCTAAACCCAGGTGGCACACTATTAAGAAGTGAAAGCCCATATTAAATGATATTTTATGCATACGGGTAGCCCAAAATACGGCTTAACACAATTATAACAATATCGAACGACTTGATAACGACCGGAATAGGACATATGGTGAAGCTAAATACTGAACATTGATGTAATAGAGTAGATATGGTACTTGATTGAGCGTTTGGAAGATAGGGAAAGAAGGATGATTGTTACACAAGTGAACAAACGTAATCATAATAATGTTATACATGTGAGATGTATTATTGAATCATATAATATAATAATAAATATTCCGTATGCACAACGGACAGTATGACTGATTCAAAAATAATTGTAGTTAAAGATAAAGAGTGCTATAAGTGAACATGCTTATTTAATTTGAGTTTATACATTGATTGCTGTTATTTAAATTAAGCAGTGAGAAATAAACTATGAACATTTCGTTGATGACGAGTGAATTTAGGAGTGCAGATTAGATTTTGGGTGCAGTAAGGCACCACCCATTTAAAGGACTCACATGTGATGAAGGAAGAATGTTGCAGCATGGCTGGTGAGACCAAGGTATTGGTCTAAGCTAATCGATGGATTAGTGGGCCAGGACTGCGGAGCACAGATGATTCATATTAGGGTTTTGTGACTGTTTAGAACCATCGTCTGTGTGCTCCATATTTGATTTTGTGTTGTGGGATTTAAATGTAAATGTAATTATGTTTTTGTTGTTTGTTTTTGCCATGATTATTAAGATTAAATTCAGTTATTATAGGAATATGTTTGTTTTCCATGTAGAGTAGTTACCTGATAGACATCAAATCGTGAATGTGTGTTTGTATTGTGGGGGGAGGTAACATACCTCGAAAGACCCTAAGCTCTCGGGATACGAACACATGTTATCCATATAACAAATGGGTACAATACCTAAATTTGAAAAGACAGAAAATTAATAAACAAAAATTAAATAAAACTAATAATTATAACAAATAAACAAAAATTATGGAAAAACGAAAATCATCATTCAAAAACGAACAAGTCGTTGAGTCAATGTTCACTGGAAAATTTAGATTGCTGGTCCTAACCCACTCTCACTTATGAAGCGGATGACGAGATCAGCAGCCACCGCGTCATCGGCTAATATAAGTTTGAGTGTCATCTGCAAACCAAGGTTTCTTCGTAAGTCAGCAAGATCCACACACTCGGTTAAAATGTGGGCCACGGTGAAATCGGCTCCACAGGTACAAAGTGGGGGGTCTTCCTTTCTCATTAGGTACGAGTGGGTGGATCTTGTATGACCTATCCTTAGCCTACGACGGGTTTTGAAAGCCAGAGGAGAATAACATTAAAATAGGAAATAAATTATAAAACATAGCATAACAAGTTGCAAAACTATTATCCAACTCAAAGCGCCGAGCTGTAAAAGCCTAGAACAGCACGACTGAACGATCGTTAATAATCTAAAGACCTTCAAAATAGGTCAGGTCGTATGAAATGTCTTGTAAATGTTCGCATTTTATTCTAAAAGAGGAAAACTTTGCATTCGTATGCAAACATCAGGTGTATTAGATACAGGGCCTTGCTCCTTCATACTTCCTATTACGTTAGAAGTTTTCAACGAGAAACGAAAGAGAAGAGAACATCTAGAAACTTTAGGAGTAATACTTCCTGTGGGATATTTGTTTGTTCTTGTTTCAAAGGGAACATTACAGTTCAAGGTGTGGCAAAGAGTACTCGATGCGACAGCAAAATATGGCGCTCACTGAGGGATGCTTGTTTTTCTTTTAAAAATGAAGGCATTGTTGCATTTTCATAGAGTCAATGCGAATTGTTGATTTTGCTTTTATTTTTAGTGAATCCTATGTTGTATGTTGTATTTCTCTAGTTTATAAACAGTGAAATAAACGTGAAATTATACAGAGTTATTGGTGTTCCTGAAGTAACCGCTTACACCAACAAATCATAAAATGTTTGATATTTAGATGGGGTTTTCGACTTGCAGTACTATGTGGGATGCGCAGCCGATCATGCGAATCAGAATGGTGCGCCCGGCGGTAGTGGACTACGAATTTAAGATAGTCATATGCTGTTGAGGACTTCTTTGTCAAACTAATAATATTGATAAAATATTGATGTATCTTTAACGGTTTAGCCAGCGTAAGCTGAAAAGGTGCACTTACGTTAGCTTTTTTCTTCTACTTGCTTCAATTAAATCGTTATTGCTCGGCTTCCTGTATTAACATACATTTCTCTATTTGAAACAATTTGAAATCTAGTGATATTTTCTTATCATATACATGTATATAAAAGACTTTATGGAATGGCGGAAGCTGTATCAAAATCTGTCCAGTAATTCTCGAGATTAATATGGACAAATACACCGACAAAATCGATGACTTTCTTTGATACTATGTATGTATTTATTTAAGAGATTTATATTCACAATGTAATAAAAGTAACTGTAGCTGCTTGGTTTCTACACAGAAGCCTTAAGACACAGCATAGGCTATCCCTCAATTCTTGTTAGGACATTACATTAACAAACATTTCTCTATTTGAAACAATTTCTAATCTAGTGGTATTTTCTTATCAGAAATGTCAGGTGTTGTAAATATGGTGCTGCAATATGGCCACAGATGTTTTCAGCAAGAGTGATCATGCAATTCTCTTCTAAGCCGAGCTTCTGGTACAGTCGTACAACTTCTGGATAGATAGTACCCCTGGCACCAAATTAAATTCCTCGTACATTGAAGGTGTGATTCCTGTATCTATCTTCGTGTTTTTCCCGAAAGTACGGAACGCAATCTTCATAGAAGGCCTTTCTTTTACATCATGGTCAACCTCTTTAGTCTGATCTGGTGCACTCTTCTCTAACCGAATGGTTGGATCAATTATATAGGCTTCATTGGATGCTTTCTTAAATCCAACTATGACAGAAAAACGGTTCCTCCCTTGAGTGCATGCACTTCCCCGTAGCATTCAAATCCCTTCTTGCCAGCATGGCGATGATTGAATATTTACCGTTGTTATATTTTCTTCTGTTAATAAGCAGAGAATTAAAAGGACATTTTCTAAGTACATGACTTGGAGTTTCAGTCTCCTTTGCACATCTCCTACTAAGGTAATTGCACTTTGATTGGAATAATAATAATAATAATAATAATAATAATAATAATAATAATAGGAAAATTGCGGCGAAAAGATTTCCAAATGTAAAGAGCGAGTAGGACCTGTGGCAGTGGCAGATTATAAACGATGAAGATCATTCAAAATACTGGCGCTGTATCAAGGAGCAGACTGTGTGTGTTGAAGCTTGGCTAAGGTTGAAGGAACTTGCTATAGATACACATTTATACACGTTAGTGCAGGAAGAAAACGTCATTTGGAGCAACCAGAATTGCGAGAAAATTCACGGACTAATGAAAATAGTGTAGTGACTATGCTTTGATAATCAACATAGTTACTCTCTATTTGCCAATTACTGTCGCCTGAGTAAAGTAGACCATAAGTTTAATACAGTGAGTCCGGGAATGTTCTCCGCAGCGCCTACATGCGTCTGGGAGAGCTAGCTACAGCAGTTACGTTGGTAGGCGGCTGCCGCTTGCAACATCCCTGCTTAGTATAAAACAAAGTCCCCGATTCTTGAATGTTACGGGTAAACTCGAGAACCACTGGATGGCTTTTGATGCGGTTGTCACCATTCTGTAAAGGATATATTGAGTATGATTCCTGTAGAAAATAATTTATTTATGATCAAAGGAAGCCGAGCAGTAACGATTTTAGTGGAAAAGTCGATAAAATACCTGGCGTCGAGCGCTTTGTAAGCTTACGCTGGGCAAACCATTAAAAATATCTAAATACTATGAGTATAAGAATTGTTCAGCATGAAAAGTTCTACAAAAAAGTCCGCGAGAGCATATCTTCCATACATCGCTCACTATAAGGGAACAACTGAAGCTTGTCTTTTACAGCTCTATGTGCTGTCGACTTAGAGATTCCTCTTTGTTGAGCTAATTTTCGTGTTGATTTACTTGGACTACGCAGCATTATATCGGAGATTTCATCAAGTTCTTCATCTGTTAAAAGCGTAGGCCTGCCTGTTCCCGGTATATCGTGAACTGAGCCAGTCACACGAAATTTACTTTCCAAATCCCAAACGGTATCATGGTTTGGACACTTTGTATTAGGAAACCGTGCCTGAAATCTTCATTTTACGTTTTCTCTAAACCGATCGCCTTCGCGAAAAACGTATTCCACCAAAAAAAAAAAAACTCTCTCTTCAGTAGTAAACATTACCGCCTATATACTGTTGCACTCTTCCAATAATAATCTATCTGAACGCTCGCTGACTGTAATACACGCTGAAGACATGCAGGCTGGCGCGCTTATCGCGATACACATCGACAGCTCACACGGGGAAGTCCCGGTTTGAAGGACACAGTGCAGTGCAGCCAACTAAAACTCATGACTCAACCACTCACAGCTGGACGTACCCACTACGGAGAACATTCTCGGGCGCCCTGTATTATTGATTGAGATTAAGATTAAGTTTAAAATTAAAAATAAGTTTAAGATTATGGATATGATTACTATTAAGGTTGAGATTAAGATTAAAATTAAGAATTAGATCTAGATTTAGAATGTAGGTTACATTTTAAGCTGAGTACACATACGTGGCTGATGACCAAGAACTGAGCTACCTTGTCTACACGGGGCCAATGACCACGATATCCAGGCCCCTAAATGAAACAACAACGGGGGGATGCTCTTCCGTCACTCCATATGCCGCATCTGAGTTTCTGTGCTGCAAAGAATCTGGAGAGTTTCTCAACTTTTCATGTGTTTTCTTTCTTTTTAGAATGAAGACATGTTCCACTTGTAGGGAGAAGGAGTCCTGTGAAATATTACTTTGTGAACGAAGTATGACACACATGTCTGATGTCTTCATCGCTCGAGGCCCCGGGGAAGTGAGGAACATGACAACACCCCATGTGACCTTTATTTAACCGTCCGTCGTCTTCATAATCGTTCTTTGGGACAGATCCATGGGATTCAACCTTCCATAATTTACTGAAGAGCCTAATCATCATTCCCACGTGTTTATGAAATTAATCTATGGTGTGGTGGTTCCCGTAGTAGTGTGTGTAAAGGCAATTAATTGTTAGATCTAGCGTTAACCACCCACTATTGCAGACACACACAAAAATCATGATTTCATGTAGGTAACATAAGCTGGGTACACACACGTGGCCGATGACTAACAAGCTCTTTGCCTCTAAATGTGGTCAGGACTTGTTACTAGTATTGTGGATTTGACCATTGTAGTAATTAACCTCATGCACGTGCCTACATGTTCAATCTCATAATGAGCAATATAGTGGTGTGTTTCTGCATTTGGATATATGATTGGGAGGAAGGTGACCCTAATATTAAATTAAGTAAGGTAAACCTTGTTTATTTTTGAACAATGCGTCTCACCACTACTAGCAACCCGCCCCGGTTTCACCTGTGGACAGCGGGCGTGGTGGCTCAGCGGTCAAGCTGTGTGCATTTCACCAAGGCGGACCGGGTTCGATTCCCGGTCATTGCATGTGAGGTTTTCAAAGTGTAATGCCATGTCCTGTTGTTCGGATTCCACGTAAAAAGGAGGTCCCGTGGTTCATGATCTAGAGATTGCCGGTCACGTTAAACTACAAGCTTCCTTCCATTTTTTCACATGGGGACAGTTGCAAGGCTACTTATAACCTAAGTCTTATAAGATTTCCTTGTATACATCTGTAGTTTTCCGTCCAGCAGTGAACACGAAAACTAGCTCGTAAACTATCGCCTCAGTAATTAAATAGAGATTGTTGGAAGAAATGAAAACGTAAAAACACTTATAGTGGGCGATGTATTGAAGATAGAGATATGCTATCCTGGACTTTTTTGTAGAACTTTTCAAGCTGAACAATTCTTACGTCATAGAATATTGAAATTTTTAACGGTTTGCCCAGCGTAAGCTTTAAAAGCTCACGGACGACAGGTTTTTGCTTTTCGACCTTTTCACTGAAATCGTTACTGCTTGGCTTCCTTTGATCATAAATAAATTATTTTCTACATAACCTTCTACATATCCTTTACAGAATATTGAAACCCACATCAAAATCCATCCAGTGGTTCTTGAGATTACCCGTGACATCCAAGAATCGGGGACTTTGTTTTATATTAAGTTGAGATATGGACCGTTTGTAGAAGAGCATAAACTGGCTGGGTGGGATTCAATTAGGATGAAACCATGTAAGCAGTCTGGCCTTTGCTGATGACCTGGTTGTAATGCCGGTCTCCGTCTAAAGCTTGCAAGCCAACATATTAGAATTTGAAACGAAATGTAGGGAGTATGGTATAAAGATCAACATCTCAAAGACGAAGGTCTGTAGGGAAGAAACACAACAAAGAAGAGGAACTAAATGAGGCAAAAGAGTGTTTATTTATATTGTCATTCTTGTCATTTTTCCAATCAATACGTATTGACGTTTTGTAGCTTTTCAGTCGGTCAACACGACTGTGCCCGATGAATGGGCGGGGTACAAGATATAAATACACCCTCTGTCTGAAAAGTTCGGTGAATGGGCTATACAGTATTACGAACGGATTGTTGGCTTACCTGAAACAGCCGTTACTATCCTTCGAAGTAATCCCCATGGATGGTTATGCACTTCTGACAACGACTGAACAAGTCCTAGAAACTCCTGGCATAGTCTTCTTTAGGAATAGCCTTCAGATTGGGTCGTCGAAACTCTAAATTGAAAGTAAGAGAGAAGCGTGAATTTGTGCAACCTGCCTTGCACACCTGATAGACGGGTGGCAGTGAGAAGGATGAATTTATGCAACCTAACGTGCACATCTGTTCGACGGGTGGCAGTGAGAAGGGTGAATGTTCCGTGGAATGGAATGGTCCTGAAAATCATCGTTACGGGTGACGAGACCTTGTGCCTGAGGTACGGCCTCGAAGGCAAGCGTCCAAGTATGGAGTATCGTGGTCCAAGGTCGCCGAAAAGCCCTGAAGGGCCTGAGTTTTCGGACATTTCGGACAAACAACGTAATGTGACGAGCCAACTGAAGGCTATCCCTCAGCAAGACTATGCCGGGACTTGTACAGCCGTTCTAAGAAGTGCATAACCATCCACGGGGATTACTTCGAAGGATTGTAACGGCTGTTTCAGGTAAGCCAACAATCCGTTCGTAATATAGACCAACTCACCGAACTTTTCAGACAGAGGGTGTATATAAATACACTCCTGGAAAAAATATATGTATTAGTTAATATTCACAATTAAATTGGGCATTTTAGGATTGTGAATATTAACTAATACATGTAATTTCTTCCAGGAGTGTATTTATAGGTATATTTATATCTTGAACCCCGCCCATTCATTGAGCACAATCGTGTTGACCCACTGAGAAGCTACAAAAAAGTCAACTTGTAGGGGCAACACTGCAAAAAGAATAGTTTCAAATCTCTGCAATTAATACATAAGAAGCAAACAAGCTGAAGAAGGCCCAACTAAATGGCCGAAAACATGTTTCGATAAAGAAAACATATGGAATATTAACGGTGTCAAACAATTTCATAAGAAGTATATTGGAGAAGGTAGACCATTTTAAGTACAGGGCGCCCTGGAATGTTCTCCGCAGTGGCTACGTGCATCTTCGAGTGGTGGCGCCATAAGTTTAGTTGGCAGCACAGTGTCCTTGATAGGGTGAAGACCATATGTGTGGACTGTGGACTGTCGAATTAGTCAGTGTGTGTGTTGCAATAAGCCAGCAAGTGTGGCATCAGTTATGAATGGCTGTGGTGAGAGTACAAAGTTTGCTGTTTGTTTGTTATGATACAAGCGACAGCCGTGCTGCCAACGTAACTGGTGACGTAGATTCTCACAGCAGCAGCTTGTAGGCACTGCGGAGAACATTCCCGGGCTCACTGTTCTTGGGCTCAGGATGGTAATGTGGGGAAGGAAGCCGGGTTGAGGTGTAGAAAAGCCAATCTAGTGAAACTCAGCAATTCTTCTAGGTTTTTGCCGTATCTTGTGTGGGGTTTCGCCTAGGACACCAAGCTGGCTCATCAGCGGGCTCTTGGTGTCCCCGCCCGGACCCCCACTGGAGTAGCGAACTGCGCGCTACTTCCCTTCATATAAAGTGCAGCTTGGTGTCCTAGGTGAAACCCCACACATGAAACGGCACAAACCTAGAAGAATTGCTGAGCTCTAATTCACCGGCCGTGAAAGCCAATATACCATTTTTTTTGGAAGCCTTCATAGGGAGGTTAAGGCTGCATGAGCTTTTAGTTCTCGCAGTTAACAGGTGCAGTTTCACTTTATATAAAGAGAGGTAGCGCGCAGTTCGCTACTCCAGTGGGGGTCTTGGCGGGGACACCAAGAGCCCGCTGATGAGCCAGCTTGGTGTCCTAGGCGATACCTTACACAAGACACGGCATAAACCTAGAAGAATTGCTGATTTTTTATTCACTGGCCGTGAAAGCCAATATACCATTCAAAGTAGTGTTCTCATTTGAAATATACCGTATAGTATTTGGCAGGAAAGAAGTTAGCGTAGGGACGAATTTCTCCCAACATCGCTGAGTATTTAGACCGTATGGATATGAGAGCTGGGTTGATTCAGGATATCTGATACAAAAGCCGGAGGTAACTGATATGAGGGTAGCAAGCACGAATGATTTACTGGGACAAATAGATGGGAGCAAGGCAGGAGGGTATTCCTAATGAAGAGGTAAAGGCTAAGTTAGAAATGAACACTCTAGATCATGACTGCCCAACCTATGGCCCGCGAGACTACTTTGTCCAGCCCACGCCGTGCCGCCAAAATTTTGAAACAAGTTCCAGTCGTCGCGCTAAACTAAATTATCATTAACTGTATTTCATAATTAGATTAATAATTGTGTCAAATGAACATAAACACCCACTCTTTGTCATTCATGCTGTATGTATTGAATATCGTTGTTGTTTGAGTCTTCAGTCTTTTGACTGGTTTGATGCAAGTATCCATGCCTCCCTGTCCTGAGCTAATCGTTTCATCTCTACATAGCTACCACACCCTACATCCGAGGCAATCTGTTTAACATATTCTAACCTTGGTCTACCCCTGCAGTTCTTGTCCTCGACCCTTCCTTCCATAACTAAGAATGCTATTCCTGGGTGTCTTAATATGTGTCCTACTAAACTATCTATTCTCTTCATTAGCAGTCGCCAGAAACATCTCTCCTCTCCCACTCGTCTTAATACCTCTTCGTTTGTAACCCTATCTACCATCTGATCTTAATCATTCTCCTGTAACACCACATTTCGAATGCTTCAATTCTCCTCTTTTCTGCTGCACCAATAGTCCAAGTTTCACTTCCATAGAGCGCCACGCTCCAGACAAAGGCTTTCAAAAACGACTTCCTAATACCTAAATCTATATTCGATGTCAACAGATTCCAGTTTTGTAGAAATGCTTTATTTGCCTGAGCCAACCTACTTTTTATATCCTCTTTGCTTCGTCCATCACTGGTTATTTGGCTTTCTAAGTAACAGAAGTCTCCTACTTCTTTCAGCTTTTCACCTTCCGATGTGATGTCCATAGAGGTTTCTGATTTAGTTCGGCTGCATTCCAGTAGTTATGTTTTACGTTTATTAATTTTCATCATGAATATCATCGTACTTCTATTTTAAAGGGATTTATTTAAAATATATTTTTTTTTTATCCACTACAAATGAATATAGAAAATGGTAACAATACTAACAAAACTAAGCTCAGACAGCCACAAAACTCACCATATTGCACCTATATTTAAAAAAAATCTATACCCCTCAAACCACATGGAGTGTAATTGGTCCGCAAGTTCCCCCTAACTATTTACAATGTGGCCCTTAGTTTTAAAACAGGTCGGGCACCCCTGCTCTAGATGATGCTGACCGTATGTTCCGACTCAGATGGTGGGGCCATGTGAAGCGAATGGGGGAAGGGAGATTACCTAAAAAGTCAATCAGTTCGGCTGTAGAGGGTAAGAGAAGTAGAGGTAGACCTAAGACGTGATGGTTAGATTTTTTAGTGTTGAACGATTTCGAAGTGAGAGGTGTAAGACCATAGGAGGCCGAAGTGCTAACTTGTGCTAACAAGGTGGCTTGTTCACAAACACAGACTTGCAGACTAGACCGGAAGCTGAAAGGCAAAACATTCTCAATTGAAAATATGTGTATGTAATGTATTTTCCCGCCAGTCCCGTGGTGTTGGGGTAGCGCAACTTCCTCACACCCGGAAGCCCTAGGTTCGATTCCCGGCTCCGTTAGGGATGTTAGAAATGGACATGAGGGCTGGAATGGGGTACACTCAACCTCGCGAGGACAATTGAGTAGCTGTCTGATAGACAGCACCCCAGTCACGGAGACCAAGACAAACGGTGAATGGAATCCATATCACGGGTCTGCACCCATAATGGCTGGGCAGCAGTCGCCTGGTAGGCCTTTCAAGGGCAGTAGTGCTATAGGACTTGGTTTAGTTTTTAATGTATTTTCCCACTGATTAACAGACCGTGCTAGCACTGTACCAGTACCAGTTTATAAAGTCCCCACGCTAAACTTTGGTCTTAACTGCTGGTTGACTGAATGATTATTTATGCTTGATGAGGGAAAGCGATTTTATTACATCTAAATTGACGTGTTTACTTCACGTCAGATAATTTAAGACATAATATAGGTAATAGTATTATGGTTCCATAGTCTACAAAAAAAAAGTAGTTCCGTGAAGAACTAAAGCCTATTTTCATATATCCTACTTATGTGAATTGCCACTATCAACATACAAAATTTCAGTTTGATTGCTGTAATAGATTCATAAATATTGAGAACCGTCTAAATATTGCGGATGGTCGCAATTTTGGATTTTTATATATGTAGGTCTTAGAGTTATGTACTGCTACATGAAGATTATTGTGTACGTGTAGTATTCAAACTTCAATTGCATGATTAGGACACAAGAATAAAAACGAGATTTTAACATTTCGCACAGCTGCTATCTTGTGGTCATGGAAACAATAGAAATAAATTAGATGCCAGCGGATTAACATTAGTATAATGATTTACTGTACCAAGTAACACTGAACTCAGGTGGTTAAATTGCGAGAAACGTCCTTTTGAATATTTATATTTCGCGTCACCGCCATGTTCGATTTGTGATCACCAGGTTATTGAAAGTCCTATAGGTGAACTTATGTTCATAGCCCCTATGAACATTAAAAAAATCATTTTGATTGCTGTAATAGATTCTTAGATATTGAGAACAGTCTAAATATTTCGGATGGTCGCCATGTTGGATTGTTATATGTATGCCTATAGGCCATAGAGTCATGTACCTTTAAAGGAAAATTATTGCGTAGGTTCATTATTCAAACTTTCACTTCAATCGCATGATTACGACACAAGAAATTAAAACCTTATTTTAAAATTCGCGCAGCTGCCATCTTGAGGTTATGTAACCAATTGAACTAAATTAGATACCAGTGCATTTCAATGTGTATAGACAGTTTTTGTACCGAGTTTCATTATATTTGGATCAATAAATCGCGAGAAAAGTCTATTTAAACTTTCAACTTCGCTTGGCCGCCATGTTCGTTTTGTAGTTTACCGATTTTTTGAAAGTCTCATAGATGAACTTCCAGTAGTGCCCTTTATCTCCATACAAAATTTCAGGGTGATACCGGTAATAGTTTCAGAGATATAGAGTGTAAACAATCGAACGAAGTTAGATGTCGGTGCATTACAATTTGTATAAACATATACTGTACCAAGTGCCATTGCGTTTGGTTGGTTAAATCGCGAGAAACGTCTATTTAAAAGTCGCAAATTCGGTTGGCCGCCATGTTGGCTTTGTAGTTACCAGGTTTTCAAAACTCATATAGGCGAACTTCTAGTATTTCTCTTTATCACCGTATAAAATTCCAGGGTGATATAGGTAATAGTCTCGGAGATATTGAATGCTGGTGGAATATTTCGCATAGCCGCCATGTTGGATTGGTGAGACGTAACAAAATTTGAAGGGCACGGTCGGGGTCACCTGTATTGCCATGAACTTACCATGTTTCATTGAAATCACTCCAGCCCTTTAGAAGTTATTAGGGTGACACACACACACGAATCACACACGCACACACAGACACGGACAAAATGTGATTTCATAAGCCTATTTTTTCATAAATGAATATAGGCTAATTACTGTAATACGGCTTATTATTTATTTTAAGTATTTATTAATCTCATGTAATTTTTTGCAGGATTAGGGTATAACCCAACTCATTTGGGTACAATTGTGTTGACCGACTGAAAAGCACCAAACTTTTTAATACGACTTAATTGGATTAGGTTCAGTGGCTATTGGCATTTTAGTGCTACGCTAATCAAATAATCTTCTCATTTAGTGCTTAATATTGGCTGATGAAGGGGACAAAAATGTCTATTAGTCCTCGAAACAGGTACCATTTCTAATGACCACATAAGTGATAATTTTCAATAAAAGTATTGATTCAGGCGGAACCCTAGCCCATTAAAAACCGTAATTCTTCTATCAATACGGAACCAAAATGAATGTTTTAACTCTTAAAACCTGTGTTTCGGTAGTGACTAATATTGTCTGTATACTGTATTTTGGCAGTGTCGGATTGGGGTGCATGATGTTCCAGGTCATATAACTAGGTACAGTGCCCTATATTTGTCTGAAGAGAGTATAAGAAATCCTGGGGTAAACTCACACTCAGGATTTTTGTTGTAAACACCGGGATTCAAACATTTCGTCTCTGGACTTGCAGCACCTCTGTGCAGTCAAGGTGAGCTACTGAACGATCACGGCTATGCTGCAGAGCAGGCTGTTCCAAATCCACGAGTTTCAGTAAGCGTACACGCGAGTACTCAGCAGTGATGCTCGGAGCACGGTTAGAGAGGGCCTGTGGGTGATAGCCAATACGTCACTGGGCGAAGGTCATAACAGAAGTCCATGCGCCTCCTGCCAGTCTTGATGTATTCACCGCGCAGTGATGGCAGCCCCCACAGCAGAGCTGTATTGCATGTTGCAGGTTTACTCACGCAAGGCGGCGAGTACTCGGCTGCTCACTGGCGAGCTGCTTGGCTGGAACAGCCCGCAGTAGAGTTCTTCAGAAATTACAACATGCGACGCAACTCAATCCTGAAAGTCTAGGTGAGATATTACATACCAGTACATGGAGTAATATCCAAACCATTTGTCATGATGACAAGTGGGTTTAATAGCATCATGTTTAACTCGAGGCCTGTTCCTGGTTTGAAAGCAAATATGATATCCACTACTGGCTTGCTAGGCCTATCGTAGCTTCACCAGAGCCCCGTCAGCCGTCACTTTTCAGGGTTCCCATAGAGCCTTCACAGCTACCGTAGCGGTCCCGGGGCACACAAAGTCCCCACTGTACTTCACCCCTACAGGCAATCCCCTACTTCATGCCGTTGCCCGTCTCCCACCACGTGGAGGAGGGGTTGGACTTGTGGGAGACAAAGTATGAAGAAAAGAGACATAAGCAGAATACAGGCAGGTGAAATGAAGTTCCTGCGAAGTAGGATCGGAGTAACAAGAAGAGACAGGGTGAGGAATGAAAAGGTCAGGGAAATGGTGAAAGAGGAGCCCTTGCAGGGTAGGATTGAGACATCAAGACTGAGGTGGTATGGACACTTAAAGAGAATGGATGAGAAGAAGATTCCCAAGAGGATACATGATATGCAGATGCAGAAGAAACGACCAAGGGGAAGACCAAGAGATCGATGGCTGAAAGGAATGGAGGAATGTGTCAATAAGAGAGGCGAGGACTGGACCAGAGTGACGGAGGAGAGATGGTGGGAAGAAAGAAATAAGTGGCGAGGCTTATGTTCCAAACAGACCCAGCCTGGGGCTGGAAACTGTACAAGATGATGATGATGATGATGTTTAACTCGAGTTCTTTACACCTCGGAAGGATAGCAAAAGGAAAAGGCAGGATTTTCTCCCTTTCTTATATGGTCGATGCTGTTTTCACACTCATTTTAAGCGCACATTATGGCTCATATCTGTAGCGTGCAGGAGCGAGTGGCAAGACACCCCGGCATTTTTCAAGGAAAGAATAGCTGGGGTTCAAAGAAGATATGAGAGGGTGCTTTATCGCTAATGTAGATGCCAGGCGTGCGGCGGCAGAGTTTTGCCACCATGTTAGGATCGTGGCTGGCACTTTTAGGTCTTATTATTGACTTCTATGAAAGTCAACGAAATTGGGAGGAAAATAATGGTTCTATTTACCAGGTGAGTTATTTTACAGTCACCAGCTTACTTTTTTTTCTGCGTTTCTGAATATTTACTAGTAGGCTACAAAGGGTTGTTCAAAAATAAACATAGACAGTCCATCCCGTGGTGGAGTGGATTGCTTTATTGGCTGTCATTGTAGAGGTCTGGGTTTCAATTTATGTCTCTGTCAAGAAAGTTAACTCTGGTCTGAGGGTTGGAACAGGGTCTAACTTAACCTCGTGAGGCAGAACTGAGAAGAGGTGAGTTTGATTCTTACTTCACACATCCTCGATGTGGTTTTCAGTGGTTTTACCACTTCTACTCCTGGCAAATACCGGGATGGTGCCTAAATTAATGCCACGGCCACCTCCTATCTGAATCCCAGCCCCAAATGAAACTATACTCACTACTATAGCAATCCCTCGGACACATGCTAACCGACCGATTCCACTCATACATACAAGTACACGGGGATAACCATGATGTCACATGCCCCAAAATTAGTCAACAACAACACCTATTAAAAGGAACCAATATAAGTATGTACCTCTAGGTTCAGATTATAGGAGTAGTTCACTATGTCAGATTTCACAATGCTGCCTGCGATCACGTGAGGAACTTAAATGCCCACCATGTATAATTTACGAGCATTTCTCACTAAAATCGGCAAAGTGAAGTCTAATAGTATACCCTAACGGTTTTCTAAGTGGCAAACAATGCCATTAAGCATAACGTGCAGACATCATTTTGAATATCCCAAATATCAAGCTTGATTATTCGCCCAGCTAATAAAGTTATAGTGACAATAATTGGCAAGAAAATTAAATGAAATTTAACTTGACCAATTCGAGAATTCATCTACTGAATACAGTCAAGATGGCAAATATGCTATATAACCGAGGATACCAGCGAGCATTTGCCACAAAACTCGCCAAAGAGGAGTCTTTTGAAGTGATAAAACAATTAATAGTTACGCGACTATGAGAGTGAAATTAACGCTCAGCCGCCAGCCAAAATACCGAATATTAAATATCAAACTCGATTACTCATAGTGGCAACACTTAAATTGATCATTTCATAATCCTTTTGTTACTTAAAAAATTCATCGACATGATATATTCAAGATGGTGGGCATCCGTCAAATTAACATTTTTAAAATATGGTGGGGATGCCATTGATCATTTACCACGAAACGAAATGTCTCATGGAATGACAACCAGATTATGACATTGAGCACCACCATCTTCATTAAATGTAATGTGGAAATTAAAAACACTCCAAACATTATTTATGAATATCACACTTTCCAGCTGAATAGATACGTACGTCAGAGATAGATTCGCACTGTGTCCTGAAACCTGTGTGAAACCTGAATGGATTTACGAAAGGGAAGGAAGAGAGGCATTTTATTTATTTATTTACGGAAATACTTGTTTCACATAGATTCCTAATAAACTAAAATATGCTATGTTAAATTTACTTAGCGTTAACTAAAGAACACTTAGGTGCAACTAAAGTAATTTTTGACCGACTTGTAATTCCATTCATTAAATAAATATTAACTTAAGCTCTAGAATAACAAACGAAGAAAGAATACTTTCTAAAGAGAATGTAGAAGAAGTTTAAATTTATATCCTAAAATATGGATTTTTTTCACTCGTCCGTCAGAAAGTGTGAGTTTCTGCGTTCAATTTGAGTGACTTCTAAGGCGAAAGGCTGAATCTAAGAAGACTCACAATGCCCAGATATTGGTATTGACAAGGATTTCTATGATTTGTACTGTAAAGTGAGAGGAAGGTTTCGGTTTACTTGCTGGCATTCCGTAAGTAACGGTTGGTGACGGCCCCAGCCAGCCTTCTGCGTGAGAGAGTAAGTTGATTAAAGTAAAGCGTGTAACATACAGTAGATTGCTTCCACCTGACCTAGAAGGCTTCAAGTTGTATTTCAACCAATCACAGCCATACATAGTGATCTCCTGCCTTAAGAGCCCTCTGCCCACTCTTGGTTCCTATGGAACATGGATGAGCTGGATTCAAGTAGGCCTACAGTATTTACTAGAGGCTACAACCCTACCAATCTTCTATCTTCTATATATATAAAGCTCAATGTTTGTCTGTCTGTCTGTCTGTCTGTCTGTCTGTCTGTTATGTATACAAATCCACACTGTTTCACCGATCTGAACCAAAATTTGTATACTTACCCTTCGGAACCCTGCGGGTAACCCTGTCCACTTGAAATTTCCGACAGACCACCCCATTCCCTGCAATTAGGCCCTTTGGCCCAAATCTACACCGTTTCACCGATCTCAACCAAATTTTGTATACTTACCCTATGTAACCCTGTGAATAACACTGCCCACTTAAAATTTCGGACAGACCACCCTATTTCCTGCATTTAGGCCCTTTGGCAAACATCTACACCGTTTGACCGATCCGAACCAAAATTTGTATACTTACCCTTTGCAACCCTGCGGGTAACCCTGTCCACTTGAAATTTCGGACAGACCACCCCATTCTCTGCATTTAGGCCCTTTGACCCAAATCTACACCGTTTCACCGATCAGAACCAAAATTTGTTTACTTACCCTTTGGTACCCTGCGAGTAACACTGTTTGCTTGAAATTGCGGACAGACCACTCCATTCCCTGCATTTAGGCCCCTTGGCTAAAATCTACACCGTTTCACCGATCTGAACCAAAATGTGTATACTTACCCTTTGTAACTCTGTGAATATCACTGTCCACCTAAAATTTCGGACAGACCACCCCATTTCCTGCATTTAGGCCCTTTGGCAAAAATCTATATCGTTTCACCGATCCGGACCAAAATTTGAAATTCGAACCCTGCGGGTAACCCTGTCCACTTGAAAATGCGGACAGATCACCCCCATTCCCTGCATTTAGGCCCTTTGGCACAAATCTACACCGTTTCACCGTTCAGAACCAAAATTTGTATACTTACCCTTTGGTACCCTGCGAGTAACATTGTCTGCTTGAAATTGCGGACAGACCACTCCATTCCCGGAAAGAGGACAGGGTCCGTCCCAAATGCAATGGAAAAAAGGGTTAAAACCGGACCCGCTCAGGAAACCCTCAGTGTTGCCATCTCCCGAACTCACCAGCCATGAGCCCTTGGGGATGTAGCAATATCCAGGGTGCACCAGGAGTGGTGGGGATACACACACCCTGCCTCCTTGAGGGTCTTGAGCAGAAGACATGAGATATTAAGAAAAGAAAAAGAAGGCTGACACCTCGAAGAATGAGGCTATCAGGAATGATTAGACAAGGGCCAATTAAGGCGGGAAAGTGAAAGAGTCGCCAGGCCTCGGATACCCTGATACCATCGGGGTCGGAAGAGAACAAGAGTTTGACCAAGGGAGGCTGACAGGAAAGAGAACTGAAAGGAGCCCGGCACCAGTAAGTAGAAGCAATGCCGGACTCAGTTGGGGTCCCGTGGTCGCAAACTCACGTCCCTCAAGTTGAGAAACCCTGGTGGGTGGAGTGGGGAGGAGGGGGCCAGGTGAGAGAATAGCTTGCAGATTCATCGCGAGTTGACATGAGAGAAATGTCCAGACCCCGCCGTGTTACCTGGTATTGCTGACTATGCTGATGTTCATACAGGGTCTTGGCTCAAACCACTGTAGTGTTACGAAAGAATGAGTGATTCACCGGTCAATGTGAATAGGACCGGGAACTCCCCCGAACGTCTGTCATCATATATCGTCATCATCTGCGATTCGTGCAGCTTGGACCCGGGCAGTACTCGATAAGCTCATTCACTACACGCATCGAGTATAGGCCTAAGCCAGAAAATAACGTTCAGACTTTGGAAGACATCGAAGGTAGAAATCTAAATAGCCTATATCAGATTTAAAAATACACCATGTTCGTTTAGTAGTCATTTTTCATTACCTTATTATTATCATAAGGGCAAATGACCTAGATGTTACGCCCATTATACCACTAATCACCACACACAATAAGTCTTCATCGCCTGTGAATTTTGAAATATTTCTTTCTATCACGGTAGTTTGTAAGTTTGCCGTGTCAATTCAACAGTAGTTTTCATTATCATCCTCATCAAAAGGGCAAATGGCCTAAATGTTACGTCCATTATACTACTAAGTAACACCACAGACTTCATGGCCTGTGATTTTAAAATGTGTATTTCCATTAGTTTTTAAGTTTGATATACCCGTTCAGTAGTAGTCGTCTTCATTATCATCCTCATCAAAAGGGCAAATGACCTAGATGTTACGTCCATTATACTACTAAACAACACCAGAGTCTACCTAGCCTGTGATTTTAAAAATATGTATTTGCATTAATTTGTAAGGTTGATATACCCGTTCAGTAGTAGTCGTCTTCATTATCATCCTCATCAAAAGGGCAAATGACCTAGATGTTACGTCCATTATACAGTACTACTAAGCAACACCACAGTCTTCATTGCCTGTGATTTATAAAATGTGTATTTCCATTAGTTTGTAAGTTTAATATACCCGTTCAGTAGTAGTAGTCTTCATTGTCATCCTCATCAAAAGGGAAAATGACCTAGATGTTACGCCCTTTATACTACTAGGCAACACCACAGTCTTACTCACCGGTAATTTAAAAATATGTATTTCTATTAGAGCGTAAGTTTATTATACCCGTTCAATAGCAGTCGTCGTCAGCATCATCTTCATCAATGACGTTGAGTGTTAAGGAGACTGAAATATTATCATCATTCCACCGGGCGAGGCCGGGTACTACTGCTAGTAGATTATAATACGATCCACGTGTCTTGGTGAAGTCCAAAGTTTCAGTTGTAAATCTTCAGTTGGTCAACACGAATTTGGACAATGACTTGGCAGGGTACAACGAATAGAATATTTGAATAGTAAGTAAATAACACTCCTGGAAAGAATACGTGTATTAGCTATGATCACTAGTATAATGAGATGAAGTAGTATTTTACGATGTATCGGCCACGGTGGCCGAGAGCGCTAACGCACTACCTCCTAACTCGCTGGTATCGGGAGAGCGTGGGTTTGAATACTACCTTGGCAGTCTTGAAACTGGATTTCGTGGTTTCCCATTTTCACCACCAGGCAAATGCCAGGACGGTTCCTTCCAACAGTCCACGGACGACTTCCTTCCATAATCCCTTCCCTGAAACTTCATTAATTAGATCCAAATTAGCGGTCGCCTGGGCGATCGGCCTGTCATCGTTCCCAGTTGTATCTGCTGACAAAGAGTGTTCAGCTCCCACACACATTTCTTGAGACGGTAGAGGAATGATCCCTCGCAGATTCAGTTGATGAACCCGCTGGCAGAATATGCGATAAAAAAAACTAAAACATTTTATCTTTCAGGCGAGTTGGGCAACTTTGATGTTTACATATCATTATTCATAACCATTCATCTATTCAACTCTGGTATTCTAATTCTTAAGAACTATGTTCTCACCATTTTCTTATTTAAAAAAAAAGGATTGACCATCATTTCCAAGAGACCCACCAGTATAGCTGGTGCTTGTAGATCCCAGGTTTATAAAGGTACAACAAACAAAAGCACCCTCGACTAGTTCAGTTCGCGCAGCTCACTTCGGCTCGTCCGATCTTCCCCGACAGTACGGGTTCAAGGACAAGACGTATGTGCGCGCTGGCTGGCAAGCGGAACCATGTATTATTTTCCCATTCAAATACAAGCCGATATAAAATAAGTGAATTAATTTACGTATTTCACAGTCATACAGCATAACCTCTTGATGTATAAGGATTACAACGAACCAAGAACGCAATTTTCTAACCATCCCGAGCCGAGAGAAAGTTACCCTACAAATATGATAACAACTTTGTTTCTTGGACACACAAAATGTTGAAATTAATAAACCAGTTATAAAACATTCCAGTGTATATTGTATTAAAATTTGGATTCGACTGATGACGGGATTTGAAGATATAAATTCTTAAATGTGATGCATGGTTGAAACCCGCTTATAAACGGGCACTTGTTGCGTTCCAACTGCGATAAAAATATTAAAATATAAACTAAAAATTCCAAACCTGCATGAACTAACGTAAAATAGAACGACGAAAATGATGATGTCATTGGAATGTGGGTAGGCCTATAGGTTACTTCACAACAACACGAAATAATGCATGCAAAAAACTCGCTTATTAAAGAAAAGGATTAAGTCATAAGAGGCAGTATAACATACCTGTCATTCTCGTATCTCATCTGCCATCTCACTATCGTCTTCCTGATTACTGCTGTCATTCTCGGACTCAGATTCTGATTCAGATGAGCTGCCATCACTCACAGAAATGATGAAGCTATCAATGGCGTCATCGATGAGAACATCCTTGGACCAATATTCATCTTCTATCGTGCGTACGTGCTCGCAACATTTTTTCCATTTGGACTGTGAATATTCCGAAAATTCTTGCTCGCAAAGTCTACACTTCACTTCTAGAGAGTCTGACACAGATTCACCCACTCTACCCTTGATGTCTGCCCACACTAATTCGATAGGATTGAGGTCTGAGTGATAGGGTGGCAGACGCAAAACACTGTGCCCGGCATTAGTAAACATTTTATCAATTTTGTAGGTCTTCTCACTAGGGACATTTTTCACTAGCATCAACAAATCCGCTTTGGTCATCCTGTCTCAAATTGTATGTTGTTGTGCGTAAGCCAAACAACTATGTCCTTTTTGAGCGACGATAGTATTGGCTTCTTATTCTCTTGTACGCTGTGATAACTGGCATTGTCTAATACAATCACACTGTTTGGACTTAAGTTCGGCAGCAGTTGCCTTTCCACCCAAGTAGAAAAATTGGTAAAGTTCATGTCGTCATGGTAGTCCCCTGTTTTTTGCTTTGATTTGAATATCAATAAGGCGTTGTTTACAAAGCCTTCCTCTCCCCCAGCATGCACAACAATAATGCGAGGGCCTTTCCCTATAGCCCGTAATTTTCCCAGCTCTGTGTCAGATTGCCAACACGATGGGACAGAGTGAGTAGAAGGAACGAATGTCTCATCTAAATACACTATTTTCCGACCATTCTCTCTGTACTGACGAATTTGTTTGAGTTACCTTCCTCTCCATGCCACGATATCAGGTTTCTCTATCAACAACTTTCGAGAACTACGGCACCTAGTCCAACGGAACCCCATCTCCTTCAACAGCCGTCTGAGATACTCTCTGCTACAGTCAAGTATTTCTTCTGATTTTAACACCTTGTTCAGTTTTTTCAGTGTAGGTACAGTTTTTTTCATCACGTAAAATTCACTTATTTTCCGACGTATCTTACCTTTATCAAAGTCATCTAATTTGATCCTTTTCTTATGGACTGTTCTTTTGCCATCAGGTGTAGAAAAATGCAGCCGACCCTTGGCCATAGACGTCTTCCCTTCCGCTATTATACGCTTCACGAGTGACTTTGAAACACCCGTTGCTTCACTTGTTGAAGCCACAACATTATAATTCAGTTTATGAACGGTTTTCTGTTCCCGTAGGTGAGCAGTTACGTTATATACTATTTCTCTAGCTTGTCCCCTTAATGGTCGTCCAGATTTGCTACCATACTTCGAAGTAGAAGCCATAACGAAACTCAAATGATACTATTACTAGAATAGCATGGTACACAACACTATATACATAAACACATTTACCAATAAAATACACGCTACACAACAAGGGATTATAGGACTACAATAAAGAAAGAAAACTAGTATAAAACTGACAAAACAATAAGAGCTTGAAAATGGATACGGTACACAATTGGCAACGAATTGGCGCGTCTACGCAGTGTGCTCAGTACGGCGGCCAGATAGCATGTGACCCCCTCCAACGCTCCTCTGTGACGTCGCAGATCCACTCGAAGTGAATGCGCGGGGAAGTGTGCTTTGCGCAGGCTCTTTTGATCGTAGCAGGTTTTTTATAAGTACTGGTGCTAATAGTTTATTTATTTATCGTATGGCTTTTAGTGCCGGGAGTGTCCGAGGACATGTTCGTCTCGCCTGAGTCTGTAGCTGCTTCCAGCGGACACCCTTAGGGAGAGCTACAAGTTCCGTTCAATTTCAAGTAGTTCCAACTTTCGCTACCAGATATCAATGATACCTAGTGGTGAACGTTGGAAATTTGATAGAGCGTTCCGACGAAATCTAACCTAACAATTTAGCTTCACACAAGTTTAGTCTGTGGAAGGATCTTTTTCATGCCATAAATCTATGACATGGGACCGTCGGCTTTACTTCCCCTCCGAAGGAAGGCATACTGAAGGATTTTTAATGCTCTTAAAAAATCCGACGACTTCGGCCGGGTTTGAAGCCGCTATCTTGGGCACAGCAGTTCAGCATGCTACCGACTACGCCACCGAAGCCACGGTGCTGATAGTGATAATCCCGCACATGCTATCAGACAAATACATTATGGGGTTTGAAGCCACTTTTCAGTGTTGCCTTAGTAAACAAAAGGTTGGTGCTTTTCAGTCGGTCAACACGAATGTACTCAAAAGAGTACGGTATAACCCATCTCTTTTCGGTACATTCTTGTTGGGTATAACCCAACTCTTTTGGGTACATTCGTGTTGACCGACCGAAAAGCACCAAACGTTTGTCCATAAATACACATACGAATATGGGTCTCATAATCAAGATGTCCCAAGTCCCTGAACAAAGCAACAACAGTAACAGCATTACAGCTGTAACATGTGACATAGCCTACTCTAGACTCGATGGGAACTCCGCGACCTTGGCCTGTCAGATGTAGATACATCTAGAGATCAATGGCTGCGGTAGACCTCAATTGAGCGATACCGTCACGGGATTGTGATGTGGTTTACACCCAGGGGTTCCCCTATGCGCACTGCCACAAGCAGGCTATTAAATTGCTAATGCCAGTCTCCATGGAACTGATTGGTCATTGATGGTCTTCGGAACAGTCTTACAACTACAGGTTTTGATCAACGTCCTTCATGGAAGTTCAGAATACGGTGTACATACGTATAAGCCTGTAATATCTGCGTTTTAGAAGGGTGTGGGTAAGGCCTATGAACGAGCCAGAACATTTCAGGTTTCCGGCACTAATCCGGAGGTCAAGAAGAGTCATTATGAATGTAATATGTTTAAATACCATATTTTTTGTATTATTTTTAAATGGATGTGTTTACACCTGAAAGTCGAAGGGTATGGAGCAAAGAGAGATTTATTTATGCAAGGTGCGCTATCTTCTGGAATATCTCAGGTTGGTTCACAAACTCTGATTTTTCTGAGATCCTAATTAGTTCTATTCCATCAAAATATCAACCTGTTGCATCGATAAAACAAAATATTCAGGCTGTGCCTGTTTGGTTCCAGAACTTCCTCAAAAGCCATATTCCACAGAAATCTTATGAAGCCAACTGATTAGGATGAAATAGAGTAAAAAGGGTACTAAATCAAAAGTGGTACAGAAATTGTCGTCCCACTTTTACGTTACTAAATCTTTTTATCCTCAATGTGATCTTGAAATAGAAAACGAAACATTAATTTTTCACTGTAATCTTATTAGAATCAATGGAAGGAATTCCTTTCAATTGGTAACATGTAGACGGGAACAAATTATCATAAGTACGGTAGTTTATATTAAGAAACTAATATTATAATATTGTTATACACTTACAAATTTTAGACTACACCGCTTACATCTAATAATTATGTTTCTTTCATCATTGGAACATTCACAGAGCAATGATGATGATGATAATTAAGATGATGATTGTTATTTGATGGGTGAAACAGTGAGGTCATTGGCCTCTAATTTCAGATTCATTTAGTTAATTATCTAATATGTTTAATATGTATATACAAGATAATTAATGGTCTTATTGTCAGAAATCGCCGGCGCTGAGGTGTTGGGGTAGCACGACTGCCTCTCACCTGGAGGCCCCAGGTTCGATTCCTGGCTCCCTCAGGGATTTTATTTATTTTTATTTATTTATTAAGTATTAGATACAACCATGAAAAGGTCATTTTACACTAATATTTTAACAATTTCAAATAATATTAACAAAATCAACAACAATAACAGGTAACAATTGGCAGTGATGGCAGAAGGGATAAATCTCGGGAAGGACGCAGGGAGTGATTGGGGTAGTGAGTGATTAGGAGAGTGAGGGGTTAGGAAAAGAGGGTGAAAGGGATCTTCTAATGTTATGTTTGAATGTTCGATACGGAGAGAATATGTCAATATTTGGAAGGGAGTTGCTAAGGGTAGGTAGACGGTGGAAAATAGAGCGCTTCTGTACTTCAAGACGTGGGCGAGGTATGTGGTGTAAATGGTTCTGACGTATTGAACGGGAGGGAACATGGAGTGCGAAGTAACTTAAGAGCTTGTTACATTTTGTGTAACCATTCATAATTTTATGTAGGAAACACAGGTCAGTAAATTGTAGGCGGCTTCTCAGGTCGAGTACATTGAGCTGATTTAGAATGTCGGATTTGACAAAGTGCCTTAGTGAAGGATTGCGAGCTTTGACAATTGATATGAAGAAATTAAAGACACTGTTCAATTTAGAAATATTGGTTATAGCCGAAGTAGACCAAATTGGAGAAGAGAAATCTAGGATAGGGAGAACATATGTGGTGAAGTATAATTTAAGTGCAGTGAGGTCTTTAATTTCTGTGAATCTGTATAGAATGCCGAGACTGCGCATTGCGCGAGATTTGATGTGGTCAATGTGGGGAGAGAATGTCAGTTTATCATCGTGAATAATTTATTTCCACATATTTTATAGTCCGCCTGATTTCCAGATTTAAGTAGAGAGAAAGACACATTGAAGCACTTTTTCGGATTTGGAGATAACTTCCATTTGTTGAACCAATCAGTACACGTATTCACTGCTTCCTGCATCTCAGTGCGGTCGTCAGAACTGGAAATTTTTCTGAATATCTTGAGGTCGTCAGCGTATAGAAGAAGGGAACACGGAGAATTTTGCACACATGTGTTTATATCGTCCATATACAGCACGAAGAGAAGGGGTCCCAGGATACTGCCCTGAGTTACTCCTGATAAGACTGGGAGCCAGGACGATACAGACCCTGGAAGCACTACCCGTTGTTGCCTATTGGACAGGAAGCTTTGTAATAGGGATAGAAAGGATCCATGTATGCTGTATCGTGAAGCAGGCTTGTGGAGGAGAAGTAAATGGTTCACGGAATCAAATGCTTTGGCCAGGTCAACGTAGATTACATCTAGCTGAGATTTTTGATATATTGCAGAAATTATGTGATGGTTCAGAACAGTCAGATTTGTTAAACATGATTTTCCAGGGACGAAGCCATGTTGTTC
This sequence comes from Meconema thalassinum, assembly GCA_946902985.2. Lineage (NCBI taxonomy): Eukaryota > Metazoa > Arthropoda > Insecta > Orthoptera > Tettigoniidae > Meconema > Meconema thalassinum. Next base: position 262,509,838 of record OX336390.1, on the reverse strand, counting down.
TTCTGAGAGGTGTGGTTTGGTGAAAGTGAGTAGACGGCAATGTATTATTCTTTCGAAGACTGAAGAGAATATAGGGACGATAGATATAGATCTGTATGAGGAAATTTCATGCTTGCTGCCTGATTTAAGGACAGGTGTGACATCAGCTCTTTTCCATTAGTCAGGAAAAGTGCCGGAAGTCATGCACCAGTTGAGTATCATGGATAAGGGGATGCTGAGAGATGCAGAGGTGTTTTTCAGGAATATAGGGCTTATGTCTGGTGGTCCGGTAGATCTGTTTGCGGGCAGACTTTATAAAATATTTTGGATTTCATCGGGGGTCGTTGGAATTTGAGACAGTGAATCAGAACAGACGCTAGTAAGTTGAGGGGGACTGGGGATTGGCACGGGAACTGAAAAGGTTGAATGGAAATATTCATTGAAATGTGTGGACCTCAATTCAATTGGGATTTCTTCATTATGGAGGTTTAGGTTAAGTGGAATTCTGGGAGTCTTTCTACGGGATGATATAAGTGTCCAGAACTTCTTCGGGTTATTCTTGAGATTTCCTGTTATGGAAGAAATGTAGCGGTTGTAATCCTCTGTCTTTAGAAACTGACGTGAGGGCTGGAACGGGGTGCACTCAGCCTCGTGAGGACAATTGAGTTGTCTGACAGTGAGACAGCGCCCCGGTCACGAAAACCAAGATTAACGGCCGAGGGGACCCGATGCGCTAACCACGCGTCACCCCAATATCTGCAGGCTAAATGCCTGGGCAGCGGTCACTTGGTAGGCCTAGTCCCTCCATGGGATGTAGTGCCAGGGGTTATGTTATTATATTGCCAAAAATCTCAAGTAATATTTACATGAGTCCTGGTTGGTCATTATTAACGTGTAATGTGCCTTACAGAGGGGTTTATTAGCTTCCGAAGTTTTCTTGCTTTACAGAATATATGAGAATGGAAATTAAACGCTCTATAATGAAATGCTGGATACACAAATTTAACAGCCCCAACGTCCTTTGAGTGAGTGACCGTGCTATATCATTTCCATGCTCAGATAAGCTTAATATCATGATGTTCCAGGAACGATAGTCTGCATTATGATAAAATTGTCAGTGCCAGGTACTGTGTGTGGCAACCTTGAAAGCAGTTTAATTGTTGAGTGATAGGTCTATATCTGCACCAGTGTTTGAGCATTGGTGGTCTGCTATAATTTATGATTTGCTCCACACCACAATCTCACAGAATCGATACATCATGAAGGATCACACACTATGCTATCCTGTCCCTAGTTCTTTTAGACGATTCAAAGATTTTGACACTTTCCAGTAATTTCTGTAACCTTGAAACAAGTGCTCGCAAAGTTTCATTTCTTTGGGAAGTTGGGGCACTCCATATTGCCATTGCTCTTCAATGAAGTGAAACAAACTCTTCCTGGAATGGATCCACGATATCACAGATGGTATTTATCCTGGATATGGTTCCGATTTCTACTTCCAAACAGCCAGTTGACGTCCAATACACGTAAGAGCTGTAACAGAATGACACCTTAATTTATCAAAGGGTGTTGTTTTGAGACATCAACTTATCCCTTTCTATAGCTCTCATTGAACGGGGTACACTCAGCCTCGTGAGGACCATTGAGTAGTTGTCTGACAGTGAGACAGCGCCCCGATCACGAAAATCAAGATTAACGGCTGAGGGGACCCGACGCGCTGATCACGCGTCATCCCAATATCTGCAGGCCAAATGGCTGGGCAGCGGTCGCTTGGTCGGCCTTAGCCCGTCATGGGCTGTATAGTGCCAGGCCAGGGGTTGTTTTTGTTTTTATAGCTCTCATTTATAGGGATGTAAGCTAGTTTGCGTGGGTAGGACTACTCTGCACTGGGAATGAATATTCACCAACTTAATAACAATAAGCAAGTTAAGGATTAATTCCTCACGCGGTCCCAGCACGTTGTTTCTTGTAGAGACCCTGTACACCTGATGACGGTGGCTCTTGAACGTAACTGTACAGTATAGCCAACATCTTTAGGTATCATACATGTTGATCAAAACGAGGCCTAGAAAACTACTTTCAGATAGGTCATCTTTCTATGTTATCCACCAAGTGAGTTTTCCCTAGTTATTTATTATTTATTTAACTGAATATCACTATTACAGAGCACGTAAAATCAATACTTCCAATCTTGCCACATGTTCTTCTTTTCTCTGCCCACATTCGCTTCGTCCTCTCTGATCTCTGCTTTCCCTAGTATTGAACAAAGAATCAGCAATTGTGCAGAAAATGTTTTATAATCCGCGTTAGATGATATCATGTGGTATGGCCATCCTTGAAAAGCGGTCATGATTGTACGAGCGAAATATAAAAACCCAACAGATGATTTATTAAGTGTTATTTGATTTAGGCTGATGTTTCAAACGATTGGAAAATTACAGTATGAGAACTTAATCAATGTTCACCTTTATATATTGGCATTCACTCACGAGCGAGTATGGATTAGTCTTCCTACTGATGTTTCCTCAGATGACTAATCAGCCCAATCCGTGAGCTACACACTCTGCACAGTTCTGCTGCAGTGCTACGTCTCTGCTCTTCAAAACAGCAATTCCTTGATGAATGGTGCTTCTCCATGTTGGACGATCCAGCGAGTGCATTTCCCAGTTACCATCATTGATGTGATATTTCTTCAGGGTAGATTTGAGGCGATGTGTATACTTCTTTCTCTGACCTCCATAGCGCCGAATGCCCTCACGAAGTTCAGGGTATAGTACTTGTTTTAGAATGCAATGATTTGACATGCGGATCACGTGACCTACCCATCGGAGTTGGTTTTGGACTAAGATTGATTCTGTGCGCGTAATACCGTCGTCATCCAGACGCTAGTATTTGTGCGTTTATCTCTCCACGTGACTTTCCAGATATGTGTGAGGCACCTTTGGTGGAATTCCTCAAGCATTTATTTGTGACACCTGTAGGTTAGGTTGTTCACGACTCTCAACCATATAAGTAGTACAACAGATTTGTACACGAATATCTTGGAAAAACAATTGATGTTGTGATTGTCGAATACTCTCGAGCAAAGCTTTCTAAATGCTGATCCAGCGCATTGCAGACGATGAAGGATCCCTGAATCAATATTAGCTTCAGAAGAGAGGTGGCTTCCAAGAAACGGGAAGCAATTAACTTTCGGAAGAGGTTGTCTGTGGACTATTATGTTAGGGGCTTCTGCAATGCTGCCAGGAACAGGTTGGTATAAAAATTTTGTTTTCTGAAAGTTCAGTTTGAGTCCTAATTTGCGATATGCCTCAGTGAAAGAATTCAGGATAGATTGAATATCTTCCCTTGATTGTGAAAGTATAGCATTATTATCTGTATACTGAAGCTATAAAACGGATGTTATTGATGGTCTTGTTCTAGCTTTGAACCTGGATAGATTGAATAGCTTGCCATCCATGCAATATGTGATTTGTATACCAGGTGGAATCTGTCCCTCAACTAGCCGAAGAATTGTTGATATGTATATGGAGAATAAAGTTGGCGCTATCACGCAGCTCTGTTTCACACCAGCCCTAACTTCGAAATGTTCTCCTGTATTTCCATTTGTGATCACTGTAGCAGTCATATTGTCATGTAGTAGTCTTAAAATCGTTATGAAGTTCGATGGACAACCAAGGAAGGCAAGGATTTTCCAAAGAGTTTCACAGTCTACAGAATCAAATAGCTTCACAAGATCTATAAAGGCCATGCTCTGTTCATGACATTTCTCTTGTAGTTGTCGTGCTGTGAAGATCATATCCGCCGTACTTCTGTTTGGCCGTTAATTTACATCGGGTTTCGGGTAGAAGTTCTTCTGCCAGTAGTGTGATACGGTTTGCTAGTATCCGGGTCATGATCTTTCCATCAATCGATAAAAGCGAAATTCCACGATAGTTCCCACAGTCTGCTCTGTCACCCTTCTTGTAGATGGCAACTTAATTAATCTAATAAGGCACACAAATTGTGTATATAAAGATATTACATTTCATGTAAACACAAGTCTATTATAGGCCTATTTCGCTTTGTGCATACCACAACATGGTAATGAGGACAAGTCGAATCACACAGTGCACACACTCAACTATCGTCAGGTTCATGAAAGATCTTAGTTTTGCAGAGTATATGTTGGTATCCATTAATTGCCATAGCATTGACAAAATGTCGGAGATCCTAGTTAGTATTGGTCCAAGTCCTATTCATAAACCAGTCTTGATCTAGTATATCTCGATACACAGAGGGTTGTCTTTAAATAACGGGCTTTGATTTTTTAGCCTACTTTTCACATTTTGCAAAAATGAGGAAAAAGTAGACTTATGAGATCGGGCAAATGTGTGTATGTCTGTCCTTCTGTCTGTCTGGCTGGCTGGCTGGCTGTGTGTCCCCCCCCCCCCCCTATCAACTCCTAAACGGCTGCAGCAATCGATACAAAATTTTGTAGGAATAAAGATCTATACCTGAATATCTCACGGCCATATTTGAAAATGATGTCAGTGCTACCAACTGCTGAAAAATCGCAATTGAAATTTGAGCTCTATGTTGGATATCTTGGAAAGTATGAATGGGAGCTATTTCAAAATTGGCACACGTATAGATAATCATATTGCAGTATAATTTCCAGGAGGCCATACATGGCAGTGTTGCCAAAATGATTATAAGCCTGCTGATAAGTCCAATTTTAAATGCATATAACATCTACACTATCAACTGAATTTCAACCAAATTTCGTATGTGCTATGTGAATATAAACAGATATGACTGAGCGTATTCTTAAGAGCCACCAGGTCTGCCAACTGTTAATAAATGCTCTCAATTTTTTAATCCAAATACCCATATATCAGAAAGTATGCAAGCCGACAGCTTTAAACTATGCATACGTATAGTACCTGCCATTCTATATTAATTTGGAGTAACTTATATGCGTCAGTGCTACCAACATGATTCTAAGCCTGCTGAGAGGTCCAACTTTAAATACATGTAACTTCTACACTATCATTTGGATTTCAACCAAATTTCGTGTGTGTTATGTGTACCATAACAAATATGACTATGCCGATTCTTAAGAGTAACCAGGGCTGCCAACTGGTAATAAATACAGTCTCTATTTTTGTTACCCTAATATCAATATACCAGAAAGTATGCATGCCAATAGCTCTAAACTTTGCACACGTCTGGTACCTGGCATTCTAGATTAAATTGGAGTTACTAATATAGGCCTACGCCAGTTCTGCCTACATGATCTTAAGCCAGTTGATAGGTCCAATTTTAAAATACTAACTAATGGATTTCATTCAAAATTGACATAACAATAGATCATATTATTTCAGATTATTTCTGACCGATACAGTCATGTATGTCATTGTTGCCAACCTGATTTTACGCGCGCTGTTAGATCCAATGTTTAACTGCATGTAACGCCCATGCTATCCATTGGATTTCAACCAAATTTTGTATTCTGTACCTTAAGAGATGGAACTAACAATATATTCAGTCAGCAGGGCTGCCAACTGTAGTTTTCTATTAGGCTACATTATGCCAGGTAGGCTATACAGTATTTCGAACTAATTAGAAATTTCGATGATACCAACTTAATTTCGTCATTATTCTAGATTGATCCTTATAGATTAATCATTGGCAATGAATCTTACATTTTAAGAAAAGTAGGCTCTTTAGTTCGTCATGGAACTTCTTGTTCTAAAGTGTGTAAGTCATTCTTCGTTAGCTTATCCCAAATGATTTCTAGACCGTATGTTAAAATAGGAATTATTTTTACGTCAAACCAGATCATGGCCGTCTTAAGAGAAAATCTATTTAAATTCTTGATGCCAAAAATTGCTTTCATAGCTGCCGCAGCACGTAGCCTAATATGAAGCCTAAAGGAATTTACTGTCATTTGTATCGTCAAGCCTAGATATTTAAAACTGTTTACATTGTGTAATGTCTACGCTTTATAAGTCACTTTGTCACTTGAAGATACTCGCCCTCCCTTCCTGAAAATCATGTAATCAGTCTTTTCAATGTTCATTTGCAATTCGTTCGTATCTGTCCACTTCTCTAGATGGCAAATAGCAGTGAGTTTCAAAGATCTGGTGGGATCTCCTTAGTGTTCCAGATCATGACTGTAAGGTCATACAAGTGCGTGGTTAAAAGGCCTCCGCCTTTCTTAAAGATTTGTACGGGGATTTTGTCTGGATCAGTTGCTTTGTTTGCCTTAGACTGCTTAATGGCCTTCTGGACCTCTCCGAGAGTTGGGGGAAGGCAAGTTGTTCCTGAACTGGTGCCTGCATAATTACATTAAATACGTGTTCATCATTTTCCGATTCTATAATTATTAAGTCATGAAAATGTCTTAATGGGGTGATCAAGTTGTAATTATATCGTGCTACTTTTGAACTTATTTTAGGATGCAAATGCTCCAAGCACAAAATACCCAGTTACGGAGTTACCTTCTAAATAGACTCCAATTCTCACGCGACAGCGTATTGTACGTGTTCCAGTTCAAAGTGTCATATTTTTGTGAAAGTATTCGAATTCTCTTTTAGAATATTATGAAGGTCTGAAGCCTATAAATAAAGTATACATTTAGCTTGACTATGTCTAATGAAACTCATTGGCCCCGAGAGAAGGTTAAATTGGTATATTGAATTTCAACTGAATTTTCTTTTCCGTAATGTAGATTTACAATTTCCTAGCAAATATCTTACTTAGGTTTTTTGCTTGGAATACTGATTAATTCTAATTATCGAAAGATGTCAAACAATACATACCTCAGGAAAATTTGATAATTTGTAGTATGGGCCACCATCGAAATGAATTTCTGTAAGTAAAATTGACTAATATCGTGGAATTGACAATCACTCCTTTGATCTCACACAAACATCCAATAATGTGCAGTACTGTTTGCAACAGTAGCTACAATTTGACTGCATAAATAATCTTTGATTATTTTGAAAAAATTACGTTCCTCATAGAATAAAGTTTAATTACTTTTTTTAAATTTACTTTATTGTTAATTACTTTTATGCCTTCATACGACAAATAAACCATAAAAAGTAGAAAATGAAAAAGTAACTCTTGAAGCCTAGTTTTAACTTCAATGATACCTTAACTATTTTGTACGACATCCGGGAACTGAGATGTGTCTGTGGAGGGGACAACATATGGGCATACTTTTCCACTGGTAGAGACCAAACTACGTAGCTGATCGTGAGTGCGTTAAGTCGGACTCCACTCTGAGGACTGGAGGGCTGCAATGTTTGGAGTTTGAATGTTTGAATGTCAGAGCAGACAGTCGACATTCTTAATTTGAATTTCACCTATATTTTTTCCTTGCACAGTGTAAGAAAGTGCTGGAATGGTACATTATACCAATTACTGTACCACCACTCGTTAACCTCGACCCTAACAACTATTGCCAGGCTACATGAGCTTCCTCAGACACCTCAATATCATAACAAATTCCGCACACAACAAAATACTTGGGGATGATGACCGTCTCTCTCTTCATGTAGCCATAACAGCAATAATTCACGTTAGAGCCCCGCTAAACCTCACGGTTAATATTGCTTGAATTTTTCCCTCCGTGATGATCAACCCTATGGTTGGCTTGTAGCAGATTTGCCTCGCATTACTAGAGCTCTGCTCTAATGAACAAAACGTTATCTGCATCCACCCCACATCCACACGACTATTATCCGCATCTGCACGTTTGTTATTCGAATCTACAGGCAATAAAATAATATTTTTAATAACTAGATAAAGTATTGAAGCAACACATCTTGACATTTGAGGAGAAAGTCGTTCCATTTCCTTAGGATATGTATGCCATGTGCTTTGTTTAAAATGAATGTTATACAGCCAGAATTGCAACCCTTTTCAGTTCGAAGTGTTAATTATGTTTAATTACATAATTTGAATGTCATAAGCTTAAATCATCATCTTACATTTGTCATGAAAAACCAACATAACATAAAAATATGCCACCAACATCTAGGTCATAGCAATGATAATCAAAGTTGGGATTTTATTCTAAAAAACTATCCGCAAATTTACTCCAAACATTATCCGCAGCTTATCCACTATCTGCACTGGCATGCAAACTATATCCGCATGGTGAAACATTTTGCGGATATCCGCGGGTTTATTCAAGAATATCCGCATCCGCGCAGGGCTTTACGCATTACCCGAGTCATGTATGTCAGCCATAGTTTTCCTCAACATTTCTTCTCATGAACACAACCTTCCAGAACTGTGAGCAGATGACTTTTGTGTCTCAGCACATGATGAATCCAGTTATATCCCCTGCGAGAAAGAATATTCCATTACCAAAGCCTCTCACCAATAATACTTAGTATTACTTCATATATGACCTAACTTGTAAATTGTGCTCTGAAAGAAGTTCATTTTCCGTATTGACAGATTCACTATATAACAAAGGAGAAACTGTTCCGCCTAGTCAATACATTTATTTACAACAAGTTATAAACTTGCTATTATATGGTACATGTTTCGGGGTCTCTAGTACTGGTCCCTTCTTCAGCCATAAATTAAGTTGCAAAATCCAGCATAATTAAATATATCATAATAAAAATACATACAATGATGAGTGAATGGATGAAATGAGGCGAAAAATAACATATTACTCATGAGAAGTAATATGAGTGCACATCAGTAAAAAGTAACACCATTGGTAGTGCTAGGTTCTTGAGAATATAGCACTTCACTTGGGATTTATGGCCTGTTGTTTACAATGCTGTTGACTGAAACTTGCTGTTCAAGCTGGGGCTACTGAGCTTATAGTCTTGCATTAGAGGAAAAACACTGAATGCCATGTAATGAAAGACATCATCATGATGAGGAGACGTCCAAGCATGGAAAAAACATATTTTATTTAGAAGTGATTTCCACATGCACAGACATTAGAACAGTGCTATATAAGTGTATTCTCAAGAACTTTCAACTTTCAACTTTCTTCTGTAATACCATCTTGAAGGTGTGAATGTGTCAATCTGTCATTTGACATCTTGCCGAAGTGCCCAGCCTTCACTCCCACACGCGCATATCGTCAACAGACGTTTCGAAGGTATGAACTATGCTTACAAACACATGTAAAAGGAACACAAATGCATTAGTTCACTCCATCTACTAAGTTACGTGCCCATGCATAGGAAATAAAAATTTACTTGATATTATCGAAGAGTATAAAAGGCACTTGTCCCTGGAGGGTTTACATGTATGGTCGAGGTAGATACTGTGTGAGTGCATTCCATTGTCGTACATGTTTCTGTATACGGACAAGAGAGGGGAGTTCCCCTGAGGGTATGCTCGCTCTTATTGTGCGATACTGTTAGTAGAAAGAGCGCAGCACATTTACTAGGAACCTCCTGCAGCGCAATGGCATTCAGACACAATGCAACAAGGAGCCAAGGGCACAGTAGCTCAATGTGAGGAATTCATCTAATTCACTACATGAGCTGGAAATACAGCATATTTTAAAATAGAAGAAAATCTCTGTAACATGGATTGCACTTGAATAAAGTAACTTCTCTTATTCTGCAAGGAGTAAAATGCTTAAAAGATGTCCGATAAATTTGGAAAAGTAATTTGAGACAATTGCTTGATTTGTATGGTCCTGTGTCACGCTGTCTCAGCCATTACGTTTCATATTCTTCCTGTTTCCCTTCATTTTGTGGGTACATATTTTCTGATATAATTTCCAGGTCACTTTGTCATTTATCAGTCTCCAAACAATTTTACGCTAAGCTATATGCTACCACAATGTTTTCTTCATCTTACTAATATTGAATATAGCTTAGTAATGTCTACAGGTGTTTCAGAATGCTTGTAGATTAGGTTTTAGATAAATTCTATTTCAAGTTCAATAATGATCGTTGCAATAGGAATGAAGGATTTGTGGTTTTCTTATGAGTTTACCATAAATATAAAAAGGAATATTTTAGTTTTTGAAGAGAATAAGAGTTAAGAATTAAATTTTTGGAAAACAATATTAAAACATTATTTATCAACTTACTGTTTTAACAAAACATCATTTTAAGTTAGAGTACAGATCTCAATGTTTGCATAATCGTTTTCAATAGGTCCAATACTTATTGAGAAAACGGAACATGAATATCACAAATTCACCATTGTGGAGATAAGAGACATAGATTTCCTTGAAGCAGATAATTAGTAGTTAGTTATTGAGGTTTTAAGGGGCGGAACGGCAAGGCCATCTGTCCCTGAGCAGAGAACATATGAAAATATGTGCGCAGTTGGAACCCAATAATACCCTGTTGACCAGACGGTGCGCTTAGTCACAGCAATATGGCCATCCCAAGACTGCGGCAAGTCTTAAATGGAGAGGCGTCATTGGTTTTTTTTTTTTTTTTTCTTTTTAGCGTATGGCTTTTAGTGCCGGGAGTGTCCGAGGACATGTTCGGCTCGCCAGTTTTGTAGCTGCTTCGAGACGGACACCCAATGGGTGAGCTACAAGTACCGTTGGGGAGGGAAGGAGGGAAGTTGGAATGTAAGGACGAGGAGTTGGAAGGTAGCGGCTGTGGCCTATAGTTAGGGACCAACCCCGGCATTTGCCTGGAAGGAAGATGGGAAACCACAGAAGACCATCTTCAAGGTTGCCGGCAGGGGGATTCGAACCTCCTCGCCTCCCGGATGTGAGCGACTGCCATCAGTCATGCCGTAACCACCACGGCTAACTCACCGGCGTCATTGGTGTGACTTTTGGAATGCCGTGGAAATGTCTTGAACTTCCTAGATGGAAATCTGTTAAATCATGAACGGTCAACAATCAATAGAATATTATTGAGTTCCGGCAATCTCCAGTCTATAATAAGTGTGGCTTTTCCACATTCCCTCCACGAGTCCTAGGCAGGGCTGGCATGCGAAACGAAATGTATTATCAATTTAATTTAGCGTCGCGAAATTAAATTGTTCAATGGAATAACATTTCGCTCCTGGCGCGAAATAAAATTCCTCACAGACTTTTAATTTCGCTCCTGGCGCGAAATTAAATTCATTACTGACTTTTAATTTAGCTCCCGGCGCGAAATGACATTCATTACAGTCTTTTAATTTTGCTCCTGGCGCGAAATAAAATTCGTTACTGACTTATAATTTCACTCCTGGCGCGAAATTAAATTCATTACAGACTTTTAATTTCGCTCCTGGCGCGAAATAAAATTCGTTACTGACTTTTAATTTCGCTCCTGGCGCAAAATAAAATTCGTTTGACTTTTAATTTCACTCCTGGCACGAAATGAAATTCTTTACAGACTTTTAATTTCGCTCCTGGCGCGAAATAAAACTCGTTACAGACTTTTTTTTATTTCGCTCCTGGCGCAAAAATACAATTTGTTAACGACTATCAATTTCTTTCCCGGCATTTAGTCCATCCCCGACCTGAAATTAAAATGCATGGAGCATTTCATTTCGAGTCTGAAATGAAATCTGTCTCTTTTCTTCCCCGAAAGCCTTTTTGCTTCGTCTATTTCTCCTGCCGCGTCCTACACCTAGCCACCATCTACATTCGTCCCTACCACCCCATCCCCAAAGATTTCCTTGCCCACGTGGCTGAAGTCTTCCTCCATTTCATTCTAATGGGCCACCTCAACCTTCATTCCCGTTTGGTCCTAGAACTTCGTAGCCTAGACATCTACTTACCTCACTTAGACGTCACCTTCGTCCCTCTCCCAAAACCTACCCGTCCTTCCTCCAATACCACCCCCGACGCAGTCATTGCTCATAACTCCCTCCTCCATCTGTTTGACGTGTCTGTCCTGTCCCTCATAGGTGATCACGCTCCCGATTTACTCACCTTCCCCCTTCCCTCTCGCAATACTCCACTATCACCTCCCAGGATGGTCCAGAATTTCTTCACAGTAAACTGGCAAGAATACCGCGCCCACATCAACGATCACCGCCGTACGGACCATCTCCCACTGGATGAACAGTCGACGGTCGATGCATATACTGCACACATAGAAACTGCACTAAAACAAGCCTCCCAGCTAGCCATCACCCTCATCCCAACGACTCCGTTCCATCCCACTATCCTCCCCAAGGCACGTCGTCTCTTCACTTTATCCCACTCCTACTACACTTCATATCTACGGACCCGTGACCGCTATTTCCTACAGCGCCACTGACAGTCACTTTGGGAGTCAATGCCTTTCGTGGCACACCATCTACTCCCGACTAAACCGAATTTTTTCTTCTGCCTCTACCTACTGGCGACTTCTAAACCGGTTAACCGGCAAGACCTCCTCTCCACACTACCCCCATTCTACCTACAGGGCGATTCACAATTCCTATTGCAAACTTCTGGGGGTTGTAGAGGGAACTAAGTAGATCACAGTTTGAATAGGAACCCTTGTCCGGACATTTATCGTTTCGATACCAAATCGGTTTGAAGATCACTTTCATTTTACATCGCCCGCTTCACGGAACGCAAATAACATTGGCTGAGGGCAACCTCTGCAGTCCCCTTATGTCATACAGTAGGCTACGTATGTCATCTGTTTAAAAAACCGTAGTGACAGTGAGTCCGATTTGACAGCAGTTGTGATTCAGTCAGGGCGCAGTACAGGACGAGACCGCAGTCCAATGATATCGTGTCGTCTGTTCGTTTACAAACGGTAGTGACAGTGAGTCCGCTTTGACAGCAGTTGTGATCCAGTCATTCAACGACACAGGATGGCGGCATACACTTTTGATGAGTACACCGAGATGTTACTAATGTACGGTGAAGCTGGACGTAATGGTCGAGCTGCACAATACATGTATCATGAACGTTTTCCGTATCGCCCCACCCCATCACATACTTTTTTGTGTAACTACAATAAAGGCTGCGAGAAACTTGTACATTCCAACCGAGTAGGGCGGATTGTGGTGCTCCACAGACGCGTCGCACTGTCGACTTTGAAGAGGACGTCCTTCATCACGGAGAAGAGGACCCGTCGATGAGTACGCGAAACATTGCCGATGCCGTGAATGGGTCCCAATCGAGCGTCTGGCGTGTTTTGCTCGACCACAACTGCACCCTTTCCACCCACAGAAAGTTCAAGCAATGGGCCCGGCAGATTTCGTGCCACCTGCCAACTTCTGTGCTTGGTTTCTACACCAGTATATTAACACACCCCACTTTCCGCGTCACGTTCTTTTCACCGATGAAGCTCAATTCACCAGGGAAGCTGTTTTTAACTGTCGAAACTGTCACATATGGGCTGAAGAAAATCCGCATGCCCACAGCCACGTGGATTTCAGCAACGGTTCGGCATCAATGTATGGGCTGGCCATCTGATTGGGTCGTACCTTCTTCCGTACCGCCTAACGGGTCCTCTTCCTGCAAGAGGTACTGGTTGAGTTCTGTGAAGATTTGCCATTGGCACTGCGTCAGCAAATGTGGTACCAACATGATGGCGCACCAGCGCACTTTGCACGTGCAGTCCGAGAACATCTCGACCAAACATTCGGGGAAAGATAGATAGTTCATGGTGGTCCAATTTCGTGGCCACCACGATTGCCAGATTTAACTCCCCTCGACATTTTTCTGTGGAGCAACATGAAGAACCTTGTTTATGAGACTCCTTTCGAGTCGTAAGAAGATCTTGATGCACGCGTTCTTCCGGCAGTGCACATTATTGAACACACACCAGGTCTCGTGGGACGTATGTATGACAACATACTGCGTAGGTATACGTTATGTAATGAACAGCAGGGTCACCACGTGGAACAACTCTTGTAGTGTATACTGTACGTGTCTGTAGTGAAGTCGGATATATGCAATCGAGTCAAACTGATTTGGTATTGAAACGATACATGTCCGGACATGGGTTCTTAATCAAAATGTGATCTACTTAGTCCCCTCTACAACCCCCAGACGTTTGTAAAAGGAATTACTCGTATGAATCACCTGTATAATGGGGCGGCACCCCCAGACGACGCAGCCAAATGGGAGTTGTTCACTTACCTTCAATGTCTGTCCGCAAGGCACATTAGTTTTCTTGTACGCTATGGAAAAGGTACAACAAAGTACCGCGTTATGAACGTCAGGAAGGGCTGACCCCGAGTCCGAAGTTCAGTCAACGACGATGGTGATGTTGATGCCACAGCACTGATTTTCTCCTACACTGGAGTGATGACCATTGAATGACTCACGTTGCTGTTGCGGCCCAGCATTTTGTGCAGGTAGTCTACGCTAATAATACTATTGCCAATGTCGGGACTTTGAACATCGTACCGAACATAATTTAATTCGAAACGAATATATTTTAATTTCAACAACGAAATGAAATGTTTCATGCATTTCATATTCATGTCAGGGGACGAAATTAAATACCGTTTGGAAATTTCATTTCGCCTCGGGAACGAAATTAAATGTCCGTATCGATTTTTATTTCGCGCCGGGAGCGAAATTAAAAGTCAGAAACGAAATTAATTTCGCGCCGGGAGCGAAATTAAAAGTCTGGAACGAAATTAATTTCGCGCCGGGAGCGAAATTAAAAGTCAGGAACGAAATTAATTTCGCTTCGAATTAAGTTTCGCTTTGATTTAATTACGCGCCGACAATCATTATAATTTCGCTCCCGAATATCGCGCTCACGGCGAAATTAAATTATTTTCGCCCCCATGGCCATGAATTTAATTTCGCATGCCAGCCCTGGTCCTAGGGCAACTATTTAATCCTTGACCCTAATAATTACAACCACAAACATTTTACTAGTCATCATAAAACTAAGGTTATCCGATAAATTGAACATACACCAAACTACGCGGTGCTGATGACCAAGATGTCCCAAGAGCACCTGAAACGAATCACCAACCAACTATCTCTATCCCGTCATGCCTTGTGTACGTTCTGTCCTCTTTGAGAGTTGAATCCAGCGCTGCTTATGAATGCTAATCATGAACGGCAAATTGCTCAGCTAGCAGCAAATACAGCTGATATTTATAAAACCAAAATGTAATGTTACATTTCAGAGTTGGATTTTCTGTACAATCCATGACCGACTAGTTTAAAGGTTACATTTGTCACTTACAACGCATGTTCGGATTTAGCGGAAACATACGACCATACACTAATCGTACATGATAATGTGGTCTACTGTCACTAACTCAGTTCATTATCGAACGCATTTCAATAAATACCGTATTGTCAGCTGTCAGTCAATCTCTGTTAGCCACGGATCAAGAACGGAGCAGTCTGTCATTTACAATAGTGACAACATGATTACTACAGCCTATACTTTTTATTGACAGCTGTGATAAGTATGATCAATAAACAACTTTGCTTTCAAATGCTTTACAATTATTCCAAATGGCTTCGCTGGTGATCTAATCACCCGATATAAATGAAACTCAGCACAGAAAATTGCATAAACATTAATTAACAACAGTTTGCAAATAATGTTTAACTTGCTACAGCCATACAACTTAATACAACAGTATTCACACTCACTCTCACACTCTCAGATGGCAACGGAGAAGTGGTGTAGATTTGCCTCATTACCACCCATCTGACTAAATGAACTGATGCTATTTTGCTCATTCAGTGTTAAGTATAGGTAACACCAAACATTTCACACAAGTGGAGAGAAATGTTTTCAAATCAGTAACTATATAATCCTATCATTTGTTATCGATTCCAAACAACGGTTTTATTCAAAATTAAATCTTCAAAGAACTTCATAATTTTATTATTTAGCCCTGGGGAGGATTGGTCCCTCAATCACTCCCCGTAGGTATACCACTGGTAGGTTGGTTGGTTCTAATACACGTGAAATCAGCAAAATGCACATCAACAATCGATTCATGCTGGAGTGTACTCATTGAAGGAAACCACTTGAATGCCTGGTTTCGATTAAAATTCACCCAGTGGAGAGGGCTACGATTTATGTACGATAATGGCTGCATTATACATTAATGTTTTGAAGCCATTTTTAGTGTTGTCTATACAAACAGTTACTTGTAACTCTTCAGTTGGTCAACATGAATTTGCCCAAAGACTGGGCGGGGTACAATGTATGTAATACATGTACAAAGAATAAATAACACTCATGGGAAAAAATACTTGTATTAAATATGGTCACTGTGTTAATGAGGGAGTTCTTAGGATTACGCGTTTCGACCTTCAAGCGGTCATCTTCAGATCATGATCAGTGATTTGAGGATTAAATGCACCTACATTGTTACCTAACTACATAAAAGTTGTAGTGTGTTGTAGTTTGTATGCTGATTCGAAATTTGAATATTGTTATGTCAGGTTAGTTAATTTTATTTATAAGAGCTCGTGAATTACGCAAAAATATTATGTACCTGTATAAAAATTATAACAACATGATATAATAATATTCTTTTATTTAATCTTATTATTATTTTTTGAAACATTGCAAATAACTTGACCTTTGATATCCAATGGGGCCAATGTGTGTCTGTGTCTCAAAATATCGAATACTACAAAATTACGCTCACGTAAGGTCCTTGTAGAATTGTATAAACCATCAAAACCGTGGAAAAGGAAAAGTACATTGATCAAACATGTCTACGCACATATCGACAAAAAGACATTCAGGGAAATTTAGCTAGTGGTGTCTAAGGCATTTATATTACACGAAATCCATATCCGTGTAGAAAAAAGAAAAACATTCCGATAATATACATACAGTTTATTTAAACCTCAACGTATCCACGTGCCACTTGAAAAAACTTACGGCACCTTTGGATTTAATAGGGGAACTCGGGGAAAATATTTTCATATTTATTTGTAGAAAGAAAGTGTAAATTAAATACACTCTCGCTGATGTTAAAGACATAAAAGCTTTCGATAAGAAGAGCAAATATCATTACACGCAAGATTGTCAGATAAAGTATTCACTATGTTGGTGAACTGCAAACGTGATCATGGATTCATACATGTAGATTGCCTCGTCTTAAACGCGGAAAGGGACTCCTTTACTACCTTTAAATATTTATTATTGTAGAGGATGCAATACGTATACCAGGTTGTTTCCATTCTTTTCGATCAACATTCACATCAGATGAGTGTTTAGACCAGGGCCGTCCAAACTACGGCCCGCCAATGCTTTTACTGTGGCCCACCTGACCCGCGTGAAATGGTTTCAGAGAGACGCACAAAAGGAAAGGTTACGCAAAGCTTTTTTCCCCTCAGAACCTAAGCCCAAATAATGTTTGAGGCAGGTTGGTTGGTTCTTAAGTGTAGGGGCTGCGACAACGCGGTCATGTAGCCCCGTGTACTTTGGGTGTGTGTAGAATCTGTCTGATAACCGGTGTTAATTGTGACGACTGTATTAGTGTGTGTTATCTGTTTTTTAATTCAAGTAAGGACTGCAGACTTTTGAATTTTTCAAATAGTTCCTACTTTTGCCGCCAAACGCAAACGTCAACGATTACTAGTTCAGAACTTAGCTACCAGACGCCACCGCAGTCGACTCTTGGCAACGAACGTAGGAACCCAAGAGCGTTGTTTACATTCTTAGCCTATTCAATTTAGATTCACACAGAAGTAATTAATGGAAGGTTCTTTAGCATGCCATAAATCTATGACATGGGACCGCCGGCTTTACTTCCCCTCTGAAGGAAAGCATACTGAGTGAATTTTAACGCTCTTAAAAATCCGACGACTTCGGCCGGATTTGAACCCGCGATCTTGGGCATTGAAAATGTTTGAGGTATATCAGCCGTGTCCAGCAGAGTATAACTTAACAATCCATTGTCTATTTGCAAGTCTTCCTTCTCACGCAAAGATCATGGATCTATTAGATGGGCCACTCCTGTAGCCTATATAGAAATTCTGAGAGATGAGGCCATCGGCTCTGAAGTATAGCCTACGAAAGCAAATAAATACCATGTGAACATATCCTATATTGCTTGCAAACAAATTGTATTACTAAGGGAAATTGCAACTTATTGTGGATAATAACACATGTTTCCAGCTCCCAAAAACTACTTCACTCATACAAGGGGATTTTTAAATAAGAACATGACACTTAATTATTTCAATGTTGGCAATCGTGCTTTTATCAATCTGATTTAGTCTTAGGTAAATTAAATGTCGATCGCGTACTTCGTATAAATGCTGTGAAGTGCATCACCCTCTGCCTTCATTATGAGAATACCATAACCTTACTTTATCAACAACACTGGGGGCTAAAAACCCCACCACCGAATATTTTCCCAAATATATTAAAGTTACACTGTGCATATGCCCCTCGACCAATCGTCTAAGTTGATTAGTGTCCCTGCACGTGAAAAAGTTTGGTCGACCCTGGTTTAGACCTTACCTATCTTTCTCTCATCTTGTGGAAATTATCGCTATGCTACTGGCTTGCTTTATTTTCTTTCTTTCAAACTAACACCATGATGTTTCTCTTTATATCACACATAATTGAGAGGATGGCTGAAGTAATAATTTAGGAGCAAAATAGTTTTGAATAAAACTGAATGATTTAAAATTATCTTTATGTTCGACCCTGACCATTATATGTCAGAAAACTGTACTATAATGAGGCTCATTATAACACTATTTTTCATTACGAAACAGTTTCTCCCACCAATCAGAGCTCAAGAAACAGTTGTTTGACCAATTAGATAATTAGATGCGCTGAGTTCCACGGCCTTCTAATTTAAATTTCACTGCCTGGCCTAGTGTCATAGTAGCGTAATCGAGGAGGCCATGGTCTAATACAAGGCATTCTCTGCGTCTCATGCGATCTGTTCAGTACATAAAACTGGGGAAATCTCGACAGATATTTATGACTATTTATGTTCGAACATAAAATAGTTATAATAATTATCGTCGAACATAAACAGTCGTATGCAACTCGCCTATAATGGTAATTAAGACACTCGTATGGAAATTATAAGACTCGCATGCGCTCGTTTTATAAGCATACTCGTGTCTTAATTATTGCCATTATAGGCTCGTTGCATAATGTACTATTATCGTATTGGAAGCATTTTTTTAGTGTATGGGTGTTGGTAATTGCAATATATACATTTACTTAGTTACAGCAGTTATCATAAACTTGCGCAAGTTGTCAAGATGTGTTAGTTATATGTGAGGTTAGTGTTTGTACTGGTATGGATTAATACATTATTTCAGAGATGTGAGATCCGTGCTACTACTTGTAGACTTACATTTATTGGCCTAATTGTAAAGGATATGATGATTTTATTTCTTTATTTATTTATTTATTTATTTATCGTATGGCATTTAGTGCCGGGAGTGTCCGAGGACATGTTCGGCTCGCCTGAATCTGTAGCTGCTTCCAGCGGATACCCTAAAGGGTGAGCTACAAGTTCCGTTCAATTTCAAGTAGTTCCAACTTTCGCCACCAGATATCAATGATACCTAGTGGTGAACGTTGGAACTTTGATAGAGCGTTCTGACGAAATCTAACCTAACAAATTTTGCTTTTCACAAGTTTAGTCTGTGAAAGGATCTTTTACATGCCATAAATCTATGACATGGGACCGCCGGCTTTACTTCCCCTCCGAAGGAAGGCATACTGAAGGATTTTTAACGGTCTTAAAAAATCCGACGACTTCGGCCGGATTTGAACCCGCTATCTTGGGCACAGCAGTTCAGCATGCTACCGACTACGCCACCGAAGCCGCTTGGATATGATGATGATCGCTGATTATTGAAACTAGTCATCAAAGTGAAAGCTCGTGTAATTTCTTTTTCAGGATTAGGGAAACACCCATTGCAATTGGATACAATCGTGTGTTGACCAACTGAAAAGCATTCAATTTCGATTAAATTATCTTCTGCCAAATGACTTCTTTTGCCGACCCATTTCAGGCAAGTCCATGGAAACTCACCTCAATCTTATACCCTCATACATGTAACTACCTTTACAGACAATACTATAGTCAGTTGGTTGGTTGGTTCTTAACCACAACGTGGTCATGTAGCCCCGTGTACTTTGGGTGTGTGTAGAATCTGTCTGATAACCGGTGTTAATTGTGATGACTGTATTAGTGTGTGTTATCTGTTTTTTAATTTTAGTACTGCAACTTAGAATTTTTCAAATAGTTCCTACTTTTGCCACCAAGCGCCACCGTCAACGACTACTAGGCCAAATTCAGAACTTAGCTACTATACGCCACCGCAGTCGGCTCTTGGCAACGAACGTAGAAACCTAAGAGCGTTGTTTACATTAACCTATCCAATTTAGCTTCACACAGGTGCAATTAGTGGAAGTATCTTTAACATGCCATAAATCTATGACATGGGACCGCCGGCTTTACTTCCCCTCCGAAGGAAGGCATACTGAGGGATTTTTAACGCTCTTAAAAAATCCGACGGCTTCGGCCGGGTTTGAACCCGATATCTTGGGCATAGAAGCTCAGCATGCTACCGACTACGCCACCGAAGCCGCGCATATACTATAGTCACCACAGGAACATAGGTTATCCAACAACTGCAACAGTCTGATGATCAAGTTGTTACATTTTCTAAAAACCAATTAACAACAACAACGTCTCATTTCGTTACGACATAAGAATGTTATATCATACTGCGAGAAATGTATCAGTAAGTAATAAATTTGAAAATCTAATAATGCAATGGGTTTTATGTCCCTCGAAACTACTGCGTCTTTTGGTACGCCGGGGTGCCGAACTAATTCCCCTAAGAGTATGCTTCACATCCCAATGATACAGATCTCTCGTCTTTCAAATACTGACTGGGCATGCCAAAATTCGATCCCGCAACATTCGGTATAGGAGACGAGAACCTTACTGCAGCAGCTTGCAGGCAGCCAATGGACGAATCGATAAGAAAATCCGTGGTATTGCCATTGAATGTGAAGAATATTTATTGAGGAATGGAATGCGATCGGCTATGTAATAGGCCTGTGAATAGTTATGAGAAAACTTATCCTTAATTCATGAATGTAATTAATAATGGTGCCAGGTAGATCAAGTAGGATGCAGGTGAAACAATAACTCATAGCACAGCAGTACCTCCAATGCAGAGATTCTCGTAACATTTCTGAAACAATTTCAAAACAATTACATGACTATCTCAATTTTGTCCCAAGTGGATAAAAGTGTATTTCAATATTAAATTACGGTAGATTATGATGTAAGGCGTGAATTTCTGTCCTTTCTGTTCTAGTGTGTATAATTATCTGGGTTGGGAATGGGTAGATACCACGGAATTTAAAATAAAGAATACCTCGGGATGCAGCGGCTAGCGTTTCTGGCTGTCATCCCTGAGGTCCGGATTCGATTCCCAAATCTGCCAAGAAATGCAATTCTGGTCTGAAGTCTGGAACCGGGTACACTCATCCTGGTGAGGCAAAAATGAGAGAAGGTGAGTTCGATTCCCTATGTCAAGTGACTACTTCATCAATAGGACACCTCTTATTCGACTGTTATAAGAAAGCATTTGACTGTCCATTTGAACAACTGCCACAATGATTATAGTATGCCACGTGTACTAACATTTTGAATCATAAGTTCTGTAAATCAAGTTTCACGACTTTCATTAATACAGTACAATATAATTATGCAAAACTTAAAATCGTATACTGAATTTAACAGAGTAGAAATGTATCTGTCACATTTCTTCTATCATCAGTTATATGAAGTTAGTTTATGTTTGCTTGAACTATAGCCCTAAGGTACTTTTTCAAACTAGGGTTTCTTAATAAAGGATATTCAATAATAATAATAATAATAATAATAATGTGGGAGCCGGATGAGGATCAAGACGGCCGAGTATGGGATCTAGGGGGCGCAGGAGTAAGCTCAGCGCCATTGTCTGAGAATAAAAAGAAGAGAAGCAATATTCCGAGTTCCGATGAGCCGCGAAACACATTCCCTTAATTCTATATTGTGTTCTAATAAGTTTCTTTGTTTAAATAAATAATTAATTCCTATATTCGATGCTTTCGAGTGTCGTGATCTGGAAACCGTTTCCCACAAATGGGGGCTCGTCCGGGATGAACTGAAACAACGAGTTACGACGCAATCCACGACACGAAGTACGACGCAATATACGACGCTATTTTCGACGAAGTGGACGGCTAATCATATTTGTTGCTGTTGCCTACGACGCTGACGACGAGACGACGTGCAGTTTTGTGAGCCCAAGACATGCGAATCTACGACGAGGATTCATAGGCTAGCAACATTTGTTCTTAAGTTTCAGTGACAATTAGTGGTGCCGTGACGACGACGACGACGAGGGTCGGAATATAAACAACGACAGGGGATTGTGGATGTGGTAAGAGGATAGCGAATCGTCTGAGAGAAACGACAGGAAGCGGTATTCAACGATATCACCTACAAATATCATCGGTTTGGTGAATGAGGTTAAACAGGTTTGATTGCGAGGTTATGAGGAAGCGATATTGACGGAAAACTACTTGACAGACGTGAGTAAACAAATAAGATGACTACACTCGGTGCAATAGAGAAAATAAATAAGAACATAAGTGATGCTCTGGTCAAAGCAATCAAAGTTTTACATAACCTCATTTTCGAGCATATACCAGACGAAAGGAAGAATCGAAAGTGACTGCGAGTGTTTCCTGGATTCGATTTTGACGAAAATTCCATTGAAGTGGAAGCTAAGAAGAAATTTATCGAAGAAACATTTTCCAAGGCTGATCTGTTGCGTGTTTCTGAGATTCTTAATACCGTGATCAGGACAAAGGAGGTAATGATTAACACCATTTGTTATTACTTGAGAAAATTGGACGAACTCGCAACTAATATAGACGATGATGACGAAGAAGACGAAGAAGACGAAGAGAGTGAAGAGGAAGACCAGGACAGAAGGTAAAGAGAACAACATAAGTTTTCATTGTCGTTCCGCGACGTAGAGGGCGCTATGAAACATTTAACGGTAAGGATGGTTACCCTGTGAAGAAATGGATCGCAGATTGTGAGGAGACGTCAATCTTGATGGGATGGAGTGAGCTGCAAAAGTTTATTTTTGCTAAGAAATCACTCGATGGTTTAGCTAAGCTTTTTATTCAAGGTGAGAAAGACTGACGTCCTGGACTGCACTGGAGCTGGAGATTCAAACCAACCTCTATGTTGTTTCTGATGATACCATGGAGTAGGACATGGTTATTGGTAACGATCTATTGGATCAGGGTGAGGTCATCCTGAGCAAGTAAGGAGTTGCCATCAAGAAACTGGAGGTCCCAATGATGTTGATCAGGGTGGCCGACGAACAGGAATTGGATATCGAGAACTGCGTTGATGAGGAAAAAAGGGAACAGATCCAGGATTTGGTAGCAAGATATGTACCAAAGAAGACGAAATCTACTGATGTCAAGATGAAGATCACTTTGAAAGAAGAAAAACCGATATTTAGCAGGCCCAAACGAATGGCACCGCTTGAGAACCAGTTTGTCGATGAGCAGTCGAGGCGTGGCTGGGGGAAGATATCATAGAACCAATTCAATCAGAATATACATGCCAAGTGGTGGTAGTCAAAAGAAAAATGGAAAAAAGCGACTTTGTACTGATTTTCGTCCAGTGAACTCAATCGTGGTTAGGGATCTATTTCCTATGCCAGCTATAGAGGAACTTCTGGACAAGTTACAGGATGCACCTTGGATCTCAGGAACGTATTCTTTCACGTGAAATTTGAAGAAGGAAGTCGACGATATTTGTCGTTCGTAACGCATTCTGGACAGTACCAGTACAAGAAAGTCCCATTTGGATTTACCAACTCACCTGCAGTCTTCCAACGCTTTATTATAGCTGTCCTCTGGGAGTTAATCCGAGAGAATATAGTGTTAACCTATATGGATGACTTAATCATCCCAGCGAAGGATGACGACGAGGCACTCCTACGATTGAGACGAGTGATGGAATTAGCTGCAGAGTACGGGCTGGAAATCAACTTCGAGAAGTGCCAGTTTCTGAAGAGAAGGGTACAGTTCCTTGGATACACTATTCAACGTGGACAGATTCAACCCGCCACTGAGAAGGTCCTTGCTGTACAAAACTTCCCGGAGCCAAAGACGATCGCTGCGCTGCAGAGCATTCTCGTATTGGCTGGCTATTTTAGCAAATTTATCCCAAATTTCTCGATTGTAGCCAAACCACTGAGCGATCTGTTGATAGGTAAGCCGGAGTTCAAGTTTGGCGAGGAACAACGATATGCATTTGTTGAGCTCAAACGTCTTCTCGCTTCAGAACCTGTGTTGAAGATATACAATCCGAAATACGAGACGGAGCAGCACACTCACGCCAGTAAGAGTGGGAATGGCGATGTGTTGTTGCAAAAGTACCCAGAGGAAAAAAAACTACATCCAGTCTCATACATGATTAAAA
Source organism: Meconema thalassinum (assembly GCA_946902985.2). NCBI lineage: Eukaryota > Metazoa > Arthropoda > Insecta > Orthoptera > Tettigoniidae > Meconema > Meconema thalassinum. Next base: position 262,485,481 of record OX336390.1, on the reverse strand, counting down.
AGTCGACGATACAGGACTAAAAATACAGCAGTTTCGAGCTCGAGATCTTAGCTGTGGTGAATGCATTAAACAGGTATAGGGTGTACTTGCTTGGAATTCCGTTCAAGAACGTGACTGACTGTATGGCATTTCAAAAGACAATGCACAAAAGGGACCTGGTCCCAAGAGTAGCTAGATGGGCTATGGCTTTGGAGGAGTTTGACTATACCATCGCACACCGAACTGCAACCAGTATGAAACATGTCGACGCCCTGAGCCGATGTCCAGCAGTGATGTTTGGATTCCCTGATGGCTTTGCAGCGAGGATTAAAATCGCCCAGATAAAAGACGAAGGATTGACAGCGATAAAAGCGATACTGGAGATAGGGCCTTACGAAAACTTCATCGTCAGAGATGGACTGCTGTTTAAATTGGTTGACGGGCGAGAGACGTTGGTGGTCCCGCGGGCAATGCACCATGAAATCATCAGAGCTGCACATAAGAAGGGGCACTACGCTGTTAAAAGGACTGAAGAAGACGTGAAGCAGGAATAGTATATCCAGACTTGGGCAACAAGGTGAAACGAGTCATAGCCAACTGTGTGAAGTGTCTGGTGGTTAACAGGAAGGCAGGCAAGAAAGAAGGTTGATTACATCCGCTATTCAAGGAGAGTGTGCCCTTGCACACCTACCACATGGATCACATTGGACCACTTAAGTCTACACACAAGGGATATGAACACATGATAGACGACTTCATGAAGTTCACCTGGCTGCATCCTGTAAAAACTACGAAATCAGCCGAGACGATTGAAAAGATGGAGTTTCAGAGGACGAACTTTGGAAACCCAGTTCAAGTGATCACCGACAGGGGGCCATCGTTCACCGCAAATGAGTTCCAGGACTACTGCAAATCGCAGGGTATCAAACACGTCTTGATCACAGCTGGACTGCCAAGAGCCAATGGTCAAATCGAGAGAGTCAACTCAACTGTGATCAAGATCATCGCTAAACTTAGCTTTGACGATCCGACGAAATGGTACAAGGTTGTACCATCCGTCCAACGAGCTATCAACTCTACGTTCCAGAGGAGCATCGGAATGTCACCTTTCGAGCTGCTGACAGGAGTCAGAATGCACAACCAGAATGATCTACGTATAGTGCAACTCATCGAAGAGGAGCTGATCGATTCGTTCAACGAAAAACGTGATCAGATGAGAGAAGATGCAAAAAAGCAGAGAGAAAATGTACAATCTGAAAATCGTGCTGAATTCAACCGACAACGTAAGGAGCCTAAGAAGTATCAGGTCGACGACCTGCTTGCCATCAAACGCACTCAGATCGGTCCACATCTGAAACTAAAAACCAAAAGTCTAGGACTTTATCGAGTGACTCGAGTTAAACTCAACGGCACATATGACGTCAACAAAGAAGGAGACCATGCTGGACCAAGAATCACATCGTCCTGTGCGGAGTTCATGAGGCCCTGGCCGGGCGGATCTTCTTAATCCGGGTCGGATGAGGATCAGGACGGCCGAATGTGGGAGCCGGATGAGGATCAAGACGGCGGAGTATGGGATCTAGGGGGCGCAGGAGTAAGCTCAGCGCCATTGTCTGAGAATAAGAAGAGAAGCAATATTCCGATTTCCGATGAGCCGCGAAACACATTACCTTAATTCTATATATTGTATACTAATAAGTTTCTTTGTTTAAGTAAATAATTGTCCTATATTCGATGCTTGTGAGTGTCATGATCTGGAAACCGTTTCCCACAATAATAATAAAAAATGGACGGAGGAACGTAAGAAGGGGCATAGCGAGTTCATGAGGAGATTTTGGGAGGAGAAGAAGAGGAAAGCTCCATCAACCCGAGTCAACAAGTTCAAGCGCGCTCCCTAAGTGGGCAAAACGAAGAAAGAAAGAAAGAAAGAAAGAAAGAAAGAAAGAAAGAAAGAAAGAAGAAGAATAAGAATTCCAATAATAATCTAATTTAAGATCAATGGAATTCTTTGGCCATCTCACAAGACTACCAGAAAATCGATTGACGAAAAGGATAATAGATTATGTAACCTCACTCAAGAACTCTACACCCTGGCTAGAAGAACTCTGAAAGGACCTCAAAACGCAAACATAACCTTAACAGACATTTCCGTAATGAACACCTTCAGACACAAAATAAACAAATAGGAAGTTACATCAGAGCAACCAAAACAAATACAGTACGGACCAAAGTGGTCGGAAGAACGTAAACAAGCCTTCTCGGAAAGAATAAAAGCCTATTGGAACAACAAGAAAAAAAGAAAAAAGTTGTTAGAATTATTCACTTAACGTCTTCCATTTATTGGAAGAATTCGTTTAAAATAAATAAATTAATTAATTAATTAATTAAAAATCAATAATAATATTAAACCTGGACTTCCATTTATTATTAGATTATAGACAGACTGCTTAGCTCGCTGTAGTTTAGACTTTGGGAGTAAATGAATAACTGGGAGCTAAGCTGGTGTTCTGGCAAAAAATCGAACATCTCTGTAGTGTAGAAAGTGATATGTTTTAAAATACTGTGACATCGACCACGTGACTTTCAATAAAACAACATAAATATTTTAACACTGTAGGTTAACAATACTGTATTTGAACTATAAAATAACTCGAATAATTTAAACTTCCCTTTCTTTACAACAGTGAGAATCAAGACATTCGTAGCGATTATTATTACTGATATTTAGCATTATATATGAATGACGGAAAGGACGAGCTTACAAGGGAAGTATCAGGTAAGACTGGTCGAAACCTATCTAAAACTTTGTGGACGCAATCGTTGTACTATAAGAGGACAACGTTCGGAAAATCAGCCACCGGATTGAACTGCAAGGCTCCGAAATCGTACCTGACATCCTGGTACGCAGGCATGATGGATCGCGGAGCTGGACATCCCTGTGGCACTCGGAGTAGTAGCGAGGCGAGTCTGACTGGAGCGTGCGGCTGCTTCCCACCAGCCCTGAGTGTTTGGGCCGTCAGGGCTGTCCATTCCAACATGTACGGCACTCGCTACTTTCTATTGATTTATATGAGAGATCCGCCACATGATTTCGGAGCCTTGCAGTTCAATCTGGAGGCTGATTTTCCGCACGTTGTCCTCTTATAGTACAGCGATTGCGTCCACAAGTTTTAAGACAGGTTTCGATCTGTCTTACCTGATACTTCTCTTGTTAGCTTTACGAGTCTGAAAGTCTGCTGCCCAAAACACTCAAGTAAATGAACCAACTTCTTGATATAAAGTACTGTATACTTTTCGCCATACATCCAACTTTTCCCGCAGTTGGCGCACTATGATAAAATATTCATGTGCTTTGTGGATGGTGCCAGAGTGTAGAGATGCTAGACTTGTTCCAGCTGGTAAGGTTACAGTAATTCCTTAAATGCGTCTACTACGGAAAATATCTACTAGGAACATTTGAGTATGCTTAAAGACCTTTATTAACAATGAGAACACATTGTTTTAATAGTCATTGTTAGGCTCATACATGCATTTTTAAAATAACGTCTCAAAATATACATTCTATGCATGAGATATTACAGCTGTGTCTCTCGAAAGAAACTTAAGGGACACTGGGACTGAAATTTTAGTGAAATTTGTGGAAAATGTCGATTTTCGGTATTTTCCATATTAATACACCCCTATCCCCTGCGGATCATATAGCAGTGTTTTTATCCGAATTCCGCCATTTTTAAAGCCCTGGCGAAGCTTTAAAATGCACGGTGTGTCCTTTAATCGCCCCAGCACAGTAAGTGTCCTGAAGGTTCTGAGTCTTGGTGTTTCTACAATCGAAGTATTGCAGCTGGTAAAACACCACAGAGTCATGACAAAATGGCTGTAGAACTTTAAGAACCCTTAGTTGTCAAGATTATGCCTGTTTATCAAAGGCTGGCATCAAATGAGCTACTATCCAGATACATCCGTGGTGCTACTGAAAATCAGAATGAGAGTCTGCATTCTGTTATCTGGAGGAAGTGCCCAAAGGAGATTTTTATTTCACGGAAGATACTTGAAATTGCTGTTAGTAATTCTGTAGCAGAATTCTACATGGGGTGTTGTGCTACAACAGAGTTGAAATCAGGAATAAGACTAACTTCAGTATCTCATGTCACAGCATAAACACTTGAAAGATGTGACAGTCGCAGGAAGAATGTAAGTCCGCGGTCATAATTTGAGAAGCGAAAGGCATGTCGACGGAAGGTGAAACTAACAGAAATGAAGGAGGAGGCTGCAAAACAGAAGAAGTAGGGTGTCACCTATGCTGTAGGACAATCCTAATGTCATTGGTAAGCTGAAACCTTGTAAATTGTGCATCATTTTAGAAAATTGCTGTTTTCTCGGATTCACTTTTTCAGGCATTCAAAATGTTACTCGCGTCATAAATCTTATGATATTGCTTTCAAAATGGGAATTTATTATCTTCATTGCAATGACTATAAACATGCGGATCGTTTTTTAGATTGCACTTCTGGTATGGCTGCAAAAAAAATTCAAACTGGAAAAAATACGATTTTTTGTAGAAAAAAAAACTTGAATATGAAAAAAAATAATCTTGACACTCATTAATGCAATTCAAAATCGGATCCGTAGGTTTCTTCCAATTGTTATAGTGCAATAGAATATAACCTAAAAGTTACACTATCTTGTTTTTTTAACGCGGCTGACCTTTATAAAACTTGAATAATTAGCACAATAAATGTACAAAATAATTAATATCTGGAGAACTAATCAACTTACAATGCTCACGTTTCCCACAGTGGTTTATAATATGACTATTCATAACCATATAAAATTTCAAAGCTGTACCTCAGTTTATATAGAATTTGAAAATTTCAGTCCCAGTGTCCCTTAAGTTCTAATGACAAATGGAAGTATTGAAAACGTGGATATGGTCGGGACTGGGAATCTCAGTTTCTTTACAACACCACTATTTGTAGTAATGGCTATCATGCAGCTTACACTAAAGCATGAATGCACGCTTAAATAACTATGAGTTCGTGGATTAAGGAGCGCACTAATGGCCTGTGTGTAGGATATGATGACGTGTAGCCATTAAGTCCAAAGAATACCAAAACTGTGAGTATGGAATTGTTTGCTAGTGAGTGATCATAACTTTGTTCTTGAAAGAGGGTTAAAGTCAAATGTTAAGATTTGAAGGCATTCTTTCAGTGTTGCCTATACAAACTGCCATTTATAGCTCTTCATTCGGTCAAAATGTACATGGCCAATGAATGAGTGGGGTACAAACTATAAATAAGTAAATACACCCCTGGAAAGAATACATGAAAATGAAAATCCACAGCCTGCTTCCAGTCTCGGACCGGGTCAGGAATGGAATGAATGAAGCCCCCATCTAGCGGCGAGGATATGGACTGTGCCGGTTGTCGAGGCCTGACGCACTCCTCTGGGGCAATGATTAAATGAATGACAGATGAAATGAAATGATAGTGGAGAGTGTTGCTGGAATGAAATTTTGACAGGGAAAACCGGAGTACCCGGAGAAAGACCTGTCTGCCTCCGTTTTGTCCAGCACAGATCTCACATGGAGTGACCGGGATTTGAACCAAGGACCCAGCGGTGAGAGGCCGGCGTGCTGCCGCCTAAGCCACGGAGGCTTGGAAAGAATACATATATTAGGCAATTATATCAATTAAATGGGGTAATTTAGGATTACGCGTTTCGACCCTTAACCCAGTTATCAGGATCTGAAGATGGCCAATTGAAAGTCAAAACGCCCACGGGCGTTCAATTAAAATACCCTGCTATGGCCATTGGCTGCAATTCATATACAATTAATAGTGATGAGTCCCTGGAGTGGACTAGTTTGATTTTGTTACTAGGCGAGATGTTTCATGAAACGAAAGGGCTAAAAAGATTGTGAAGAGTAGAAAAACAAACAGGAAGGTAAAAGAAAGATTAAGATTAGTGATGGATGGGGATATAATGAATTATATTGATATGCATCGTAGGGTTTTACTTAGGCGTGTATCTTCAACTTCATTGTCGTATAATCTTGAACCCAAGAGAACTTTATTCAACAGGAAAAGATGGCCTTTGGAGATACTGTAGCAGATGTACGCTTGGCAACATGCTAAGCGGGTGAGGGGCGCCAGTGCTGTGAATATTCCTTGTAACTATCCTAATGGTGCTTCCGGGGTTTGAGTAGTTCCCTTCAAAATTATTTAATTAATAAGCAGTAATTAACATATTGCAGTAATCGGTCACGTGGTTGGGGCCCGAGGCAGAATTCCATCTCTTTGTGGGCGGCTTCGGAGGCGTAGTTGGTAGTATGCTGAGCATCTATGCCCAAGATCGCGGGTTCAAACCCAGCCAAAGTCGTCGAATTTTAAAATCCCTCAATATGCCTTCCTTCGGAGGGGAAGTAAAGCCACCGGGCCCATGTCATAGATTTATGGCATGTAAAAGAACCTTGCACTAACTACAATTGTGTGAATCTAAACTTGTAGGTTAGGTTTGAACGCTCAATTAAGTTCCAACGTTCGCCGGCAGGTGCCGGTTGCATCTAGTAGCCGAGTCTACAGCTATGAGTTGTTGAGAGTAGCATTTGGTAGCAAAAGTAGGAACTTCCTGAACTTGATCGTCTGCAGTTTTTACCTGAATTACAGAACACACACACTAATATAGCCATCACAATTAACACCGGTTATCAGACAGATTCTACACACCCAAAATACGGGGCTACATGACCGCGTTGTCACAGCCCCTAAACTGAGGAACCAACCAATCAATCTACCACTTTTCATGAACTTGTGCAGGAGACAGGGAATTCATAACTCCACACCGTTCTACAAGTCACCAAACTAGAACTCAAAGGTTGGTTTGCCATTTTACATCATTGATATGACTGATTTATTAGCTTTATCTTTTCTGTGTGGTTGTTTAACGTCGCCACATTTAAGCATTCATTCTGGATTTTTAGTCTTTTTTATCTTTTTAACAAGGTGTTGTTTACGAAAGTTTGATGTTTTTCAGTCGGTCAACACGATTGTACCCAATTGTACTGTACCCGATATTCCGGAAAGGATCCTGTTGGAATATCCATTGCCCCAGCTGGATTGCCTATTTCTAACAGCACCGGCAAATACTATATTAGAAATCGCTTCCAACATGGCCTTTAGTGATTTACATACAGCAGTTACAAGAATATTGTGGATCAACAACCAACTACACGGGACACTTACCTTTACTTACCTCCTCGGGGACTGGGAATTCAGCTTCGCCTACAATACATCCACAATACTCTTCTCCTTATATTTAAAATGAATCACAATCCAACAACAACGGGTAACAAATTGAATAAAATTTATTAACAATAGTGTAAACTAATCTAGTATAAACAAAATAACAATAAACTAATTTAACAATAGAAATTAAAATAAAAACACGCAATCATTCACACTTCCTTTCAACTCTACATCTTACTACAATGCTGCGTATAAAAATTATTAGCATAAAATCTTGGCTTGTTTTAGGCCTACACAGCGTAAAAATAAAAACGTTTAATGAAGGCTCTTACATGCGTGGCATTCCAGACACCTGATTTCATTCACTAGCTTTCGTTTGTAGAACGCACGTGCAGTGGCCTGTTTCATCAATGAAATACTAACACCACGCCGCACTCGGAACTGGTTTATACAATTTATATACAAGGCGGTGAGTGTCCACCTGTTTATATTGTGTCAAACCATTCTCCAAACCTAACGGTGAATCATTCTAGCCAGCCCACATTGAGACTGCTGGTGTGTGCGTTTATAAAGACACGTGCAAATAACATTCAGATCTTACAAAAGTTCACATTACTACTCTGTTTCTTAAACAATCATTCTAAAATTTTTATACACTCTTTCATTCGCACCCCGCAATTGTTCATGACCAATTCGGTTCCACGTTTACTCTTAACAGTGAACAATCATTCATTCCAAACACATCCGCTCAAAAAACACACGCTATTTCAAAACAATTGATTAATAAATCCTACTAAATTATTTAACTAATTAAATCATTTTCAAAGAATTATTTACATGTAATATGTTCATAATAATATACATTATTTAGTGTTGCTAACACGTTACTTTCGAGATTCTGGCTTCTCGGTTACAATACAATTCTCTACTAACTATATACACTGGTTTTTCACATAACCATCCTCTAACGTTCCGTAGTTTTGATATACTGTTTACACATCGTCTTATATAGTTTCATTACAATGTCAGTATAATACAGTCGACTAATTAATGTTAACTGTGCGTAATTACATAACTTCGGGTTTAATAAAATATAATTATTGTATTATAGACATGAGTAGACAATCTTTCTCAAGTTCTATTTCCGCTAAAACCCTCCTGTTAACACAGCTAAATCGTTACTTCACAAGAACTGGACTACTTGTATACAACGGCTCTCATCATGATCCATGCCTTCTTATCAAAGAACGAAAATACTTTGACTTCCCTTAAAATGCGGAACTCCCTCACACGAGCATTCTTCATAGCTCTACAAATCCTCATATAACAGTATATATGGCATAAACAATTATCATCCACTATGTTAAACAATATCCAAAAAGGATTAATTGTTATTAGCATATCTTCCTTAGGCACGTCTCTCAAATAATGGCATGACCCTCAGCATCATTACACATGACTACTGGACTACAATTATATATGCTTAAGTTCTTCAAACGAAACTTCCAATTGTAATGAACGATATTAGACAGTCGTGATTAACCTCCTAAAGTTTACTCCACAACAAGATAATTAACTGTTAACTCGTCTGTCGCAAATACATGTAATAAACATAATACTCCTGTCTCACCTCACTTGTCAAGCTTTAAATCGTTTATCGTTGTAATATCATGTCCACAAAATAACGTGATGTTACACAAATAGAATAAAATAACACACATGTTATTTATAGTGTGCCCGTTTAGACCGGAGTCCGCACGACCACATATACATTTTACCAAGAATCAGTCAGCACGAGAGTCAAAATATCCCGGGGCGCCAGATGGGTTAAAGCTAATCGCAAAAACGACATCAAATGAAAAAAAATGCTTTACTGATTTTTGGCTCAATGCAAAAATAAGGATAGAAGGAGATTCAACTGGGCATAACACATCATGTAAAATTATCTCATTTTATTCTGAATTTAAAATTGACTGCAAAATAAAATGCTCAAAGCAGCATCATTCATGTGTGGCGACCCACATTACTATTTACACAATGTACAGAAATTTTCCAACACATTGGACAATTATCTTTGGAGACACAAGTCTGATTATCAGTCCTGTAGACTGTGTTCAAAAATTATATCCATTATTTATGATTAAATCCAGTTCAAATTTAATTGTCTTTACTGGAAATACTGTAGTTCACTGGTTGAATTTTTACATAATATTAACGCTCGTAGAATAATTGTTCATATAATTTTTAACTTTCACTTATTTTTCCAGTTTCAAAAAATATTGTCAAAAAATATTATTATCTCTGAATCAACACAAATTATGTACACATATTAATAACAACATCTGAAAAGTATCTGACCCTTGAGCATAGTATCGAAGAATTGTGCGAAGCACAACAAAATTAATTGTTCTTCTGACATTAAACGTTTCGAGAAGTGACTCGATTATGAACTTCAAGTTCCTAACAAAATATATGATTTCTGAATCATCAACTTGATCAATAAATTGTTGGACCATTCAACTATTCGATTTTCCAATTGGAATCATTATTAAGAAAAATATTTATATTTGTGGCCATTTTAGTAACTTTCACAACTTGCAATTCTTGAACAGAATGCGGAAATAAGAATTGTAGCTTCATAATAAATTCATTTAGTTCATGACACTAGGATTGAAAACATCCTTCAAATTATTCGTGGTTATAGAATTATTTTTAATTGGCAGTGGCCCATTCTATTATTTTTATAAGAACACAATATTCCAACAACAACGGCAAAGGTCTTCCTCTGAAGAAGAATAAAATACTATCATGACAAATCCGGGTTCTAGCAAAATCAAAGTCTTAATGGAATCCGTAAACAAGGTTGAAATAAGAACTGATGGTTTTTAAGAAATAACCTTTGGGTCATTCATACGACGCAATGTGTAGTTCCAATACTCCTTCTTTAACACTGAGTCATCGAACCTGCTATTTGATTGATGCTCAAATAAAAACCTCCTCATTCCTGCGACTTAAACATGCGCACCTGGGAATGGCATTTCAACTACTCCACACACATAAATTTTCTTCCCAAAATTTATACAATAAATCAAGCCTCAGCTTGTTATCAAAACTGGAAGATCTATAAACTTACAAGTTTATTTTATTTTACCATTCAGTTCAAACCGTGAAGTTACCACACTTATGATACTCTCTATTTCACTTTCGAATGTGTATTTACGTCATGATTTTATATAAATACAAAAATATCCTAATTGATACAAATATCATTTGCTTCCCGTTTCATGCCTCTCCGTGTTATCTGAAAAATATACTTTGCTCATTGCAAATATTAACTGTTCAACCAGAACTGTAATGTTGGTTGAATGCGGGCTTGCGCTAACCACTATCCTTCGGAAAATCACCTGTTCCAAACTAGAAATGATTTAACTAATCCTTAAGCTCTCTCTCAATGAATGTGATTATTAGAAACTATAAGATTCAAGAATTATTTAGAAAAGTTATGAAAATCATTATTATTATTATTAGTGGATTATTATTATTATTATTAGTTATATTATTGTAAATGTGTTTAATTATTATTTCATTATGTGAGAATCCACATGTTCGATTCTTCGAATATGGATAAAATATCCATTTCTCAACAAAATTAATTATTAACTTTTACAGTTACCTCGGCTGATTACCGTGATTATCAAAAAAATATGAAACATTCAAATAAATGCTCGTTATGCTCGGTCATCGATCCTAAACTGTTCTGAGTGCTGAAAATACTCAGAATAACTCTAATATGTCTTGCGTAAATCATTGCAAGATTTAAATACGAAGAAAAACAAATGTGTTGGTCGTCTGCAGAAAATGAGTTTGTTCCAATTAGCTAGGCATAATATAAAAGTCAAATGTGGCTTACATTTCTCGTTGGTCTTGAAGCGTAGTGAACCTGGTCTGTACCAGATTTATCCAGATACATGCCCTATTGGACACGCACGTCTAATCCTTGTATCGGCCGCCATTATATAGCCACAATCTGTCTAACACGACATAGAGGAATTATTTCTTGAAGTTTGAAGTAACTGCTGATCCATTTTAATATTGGCCTCAATTAAATCCATAGCAGTTCGCTTAAATGGGGTCAGATCCAAATGATCTATTCTCAAATACGTCAGTTGTAACATAACTCACGGTAATCTTTTCAGTACAGTATGGTTTATCACCATCTATCATGCGCGAAGCAACTTATAGTTTCCCTTTGTCGGCTAATGAACAACACCGTGATAGACTGGCCTTCAATATACTGAAAGATCGGAGTGGTTATCAAGTTACAATTTATGAAACTGACTAATTGGATTAAAATATCCAAGTATTGAATTATTATTACTGGACTGTGACAAAGTACTTTCTAGACAAAGTCTAGCATGTGTCCATATAGAAATAAAGTATTTCACCAGTGTCCGTAGAAAAATAACAATCACCTTAGTGATTCCCTCTGCCGGAAACTTACTATGTTCCACACGTATCGCAGCACTTTTGTGACTATCACAATTTAAAGATATCTTCTGCGTAGATCCGGCAACCATGTGCCTTGGCTCAACGTAGCAGCAGCACCTTGTCATGCAAGAGCTTGGTTCGAAGTGAGCTAATGATGCTTGGGCCGGTCGGCTTTTATTCAAAACGGTCGGGTCCACGCTGGATCACGCTGAAATGTGGAAATCCTCATATCTCCGGTGTCTCTGGTCCGATTCACTTGAGACTAAGTGCATTCTCTTTCATTTGGCCGTGCCAGTAATCTGATCCAAGTCTCAAGTCTCTACTCCATGGCTAACTATTTAATCAACAAATAGTCTCGACCTCTGCTACTACTCGCTACGTCACTTAACATGCTCTTGGCTGCACAAAGTTTCCATTCCATTCTAGAAGTAATGGAGCGCGATTTTCAAATATCTTAACTTTCAAAAGCGGCTGTAGCCTTTCCCTTGATATCTAGGTGTCTGAATCTTGGAATACCCATTCCTAGAGTTGGGCACAATAGTGTCAGATAGAATTCAATCTTGACCGGGATAAACTAGCTTTGAATTCCTAGCCAAAGGTTAGAATAATCGTATATCAAATGGTATTTCCTCTAACATATTAAATGAACAAAGCTCTTAGCTTTTCAAATAACAAAAAAGGTTTGTCAATGTCGTAATACCTTTCCACTCTACACAAAGAATGTTCATAGAGATTAAGACTTCGGTCTTATCAAACGACTAGTATTTCTTAGATCGTCGACAGTTTATTTACAATAATGATATAACAATATCATTCGATGTTTCTTCTTTTCTTGAAGTTAGATGTTGTTACATTAAAGTGCTCAAATTATATTTAATAAGAATTTAATTTGAAGCTATGGCACAATGTCAGAATACTTGGTTTAAAATAAATTATTAAAAATTCGAGAGTCGAAACGACTAGTCTTCTATGAGGCAATATAACTCCTCAAACAAAATTTTAATGTCAGTTCCACAACCGATCCGTAGAATAAAATTGAAAAATAGATGAAAGGCAATCATCTCCTAAATAATCTTGAAGCATAAAAATCTTAACACACATCTGAAGTGTAAAATACATGAAAACACTGAAATACATGAAATGTGAAAATATAGAAATATGGAATAAGATCGTTGGCTCAGGATGTCACTAATAATAATATCGTATGGCCTCGGGTGCCTGGTGCAAGCTTTGCTATTTGACACCCAGAGGGTACCTTGCATGTCGAATTTCGTAGTTCCTTGACTATGAAAGTCAAGGAGGTTAGATGTTAGATATCTAATCTCCTTGAACACAATAGCGCTTTCTAGTAGAGAAATGAGGAACTTTGTGCTGGCGGAAACTCCCGAGATTAATTTTGCCATTATGAACTCGGCCTACTGAATTCAAATGGGTTCTTTGACATGCCAACATCGTATGACATGCGTATCGTATTTTTGCCGCCTTTCAAAAATCACTTACCACGGTCAGGGGCGAACCTGCAATCTTGGGGTTAGTAGACCGACACGCTATCCATTCACCCACAGTGGCAAGCAGGATGTCACTAATTAAGCTCTATACTATAAATGAGATACACTGCTACCTTATTTGGACGAAAACTTGAAGATCTATGTATTCCCACAATACTTTGGATGTTTCCTCAGTACAAGACACTGAGATGGATCTGCATTCGAACTTCGGATATGCGACCTCAGAGATAGGAAATGTCCCTCTCTGGAATTCACCAACATTCGCCTGGGCTCGAAAGATATCCTTCTGGCAAATTCTTCTGTGTTGCTGGGCTACCCCCTAGAATCTTGACAAATCTCTTCTGTAGGATCTTCATTCTCCGTCGTACATATCTATCAGCCTCATCATTGGAATAATTTATAGAAATATTCATATAAATGGTGAATGAAATATTTCCATCGCTAATTGATGTTATATTAGTGTTCGTAGACTGACGAAAATGTACAAGATGGACCGTACACTACGTCTCTATTCAAGAATACGTTGTCTAACGAAGCTCCATCGTTTTATCTTAACTCCTGTTATCGAATATGTCTCTGGCACATGACTATTTAGTTCATCATATCAACAATGTTACTTATGTTGAATGAAGACATTTGAAGAATAATAATAGTCATTCTGTTAATGTTTATGTGTTGCGCCAATATTAAAAGTTCTCCGCTACTGTTCACTTGAACTGCGTTCGTCAACTTCACGTTGCAATTTAAAATGATATTCAGCTTTATTTCCAACACATTTGAAAATCTGACTTGACAGGCTTATATTGTCGAAACGGTAAGTTTTTAAACGCTCGACTTTTCACAAACTGTAGTATTCAACCTGTTCTTTATAAATATTCGCTTATTTAAATTCAGATCTCATTGATATGAGAGATATAATCAATTCAATGTTCCTCGCAACTTTACATAGAAAGGAAGTGCGGTGATCTCCTACGTTCCACCTAGCTATCCTCGCGTCTCCACAAGTCGACAGTCGTCGCACTCGGACTAAGCCTTGGGATCTCCGTTAACCCAGTAAAAACACTTCCTCACTCTTCAAAGACTGCTGGATTAAGAACCTCGATCCTTGGATCTCCCCCTCCAAGTCGAAATTTTGGCGGCCATATCAAACTCCCACCATAATTTTAGCGCGTAGATTACTAATGCTTATTACTGCGTAGATTAACCGATCTGCGGTTTTTAAAGTATCCGACATAATTTCATTTAATATTCTCTTCATTACCAAATAAGAAAATCTTCTTCTAAGGGCCTAAATGCATAATTTCATCATATTATGTAATTGAAGTTGATCCCGTCTTCAATAAGACCTCTTCTCATTGGCTCTGGGCTGGGATCCAATAGCATAATTTATAACCATATTTATAATATTAATTTCCAAACTCGCTGTTGCTATGCCAAATATAGCCTTCTAGAAGCGTCCATTGTGCAATATATCACGTGATCGGGCTCTCCCGCAGCCTCGAGCTTGTAACACTACCCTCCTGTGTCACACTTCCAGAAATTATATTTGCTGGTTAAATTTTATCATGGGGACGGAAAATACTCTCATTTTGTCCCAATTTCAATTTACGGGGGCAGTACCCAATCCTGAAAAGAAAATTTCATGATATTAATAAATACACTTGCAATAAAAGTAAGCAAAACTTCTATGTTTTCATTGATAGCTGAAATCTTTGGATCAAGTATATTTATTAATTTCATGTAAATATTTTTCAGGATTAGGAAACAGTCCCTCGCAATTGAAAGACCCCACGGAAATAACAGGGTAAGTCCAATTTTTCCGAAAATGAGTGTATGGTGCATTCTGGTGGCCAGACATCGTTACTACAGATCAGTTTAAATTAATTTCAAATGGAGCGGAATTTCACCAAGATACAGACGTTTTTACTTTCAGTGGGAACGGGAAGAACGTCCCATATTCCCTCACGTATTCATAATTACCTTTAGTTTTTATTTGCCCCGTGGTGTTGGGGTAGTGCGCCTGTTTCTCACCCGGAGGTCCCGGATTCAATTCCCGGCTCCGTCAGGGAATTTAGAAATTAACGTGACGGTAGGATCGGGGTACACTCAGCCTCGTGAGGACAATTGAGTAGCTGTCTGACAGTGAGGCAGCGCCCCGATCACGAAATCCAAGATTAACGGTCGAGGAGACCCGATGCGGTGTTCACGCATCACCCCAATATCTGCAGGCCAAATGGCTGGGCAGTGGTCGCTTGGTAGGCCTAGGCCCTTGACGGGCTGTCGTGCCAGGGGTTATTATTATTATTTATTGTTGCTTTGTAAGAAATAAATTTGACAAAATGAACTTTACTACTTACCCTCAATTGCGGTGTTTTATGTATTTCTTTTTAGTGTTGAAAGTTTAAATTCGCTCTCCTGAAAAGTTTACAGAATGTGACTTACCCTGTTTTTCCCGCGGAGTCTTCAATTGTGTACAATCATGTTGACCGACTGAAAAACATCAAACTTCGTTTACTAAGGCAACACTGAAAAATAGCTTCAAACACCATAACATCAGGACACTCGTAATCTATTTCAGTGAAGGCAGCCTTGTCTAGTGACAGTCCTTATGTGGTCATGTGGGTGTGTCTGTTCTGTATAAAAATCTACACCGTTCCACCAATCTCAACAAAATTTTGCAGACACATAGTTCAGAACCCAGAACAAACAGCTGGCTACATGAATTTTCGATAGTCTTTCTCATTCTTCTCATTTCGGCCTTTTGGCACTCGAGCAAACGCCAGTAAAGTCAGAAAATAAACTGATGAAGGAATGGCAAATCCGACCGTCTCCATGGCAACAGTAGCTCAAGACATGACCACCAAGTTTCCATCTATCTCTGTAAGAGGCCATGCCAATGCATTTCCTCCACGGCAACAGTAGCTCCATACGTGACAACCAGGTTTCCATCTATCTCTGTAAGAGGCCATGCCAATGCATTTCCTCCACGGCAACAGTAGCTCCATACGTGACAACCAGGTTTCCATCTATCTCTGTAAAAGGCCATTTTCCATCCAAACCACGATAAGAACATTAGGAATCTGATCGCCATAAAAATCTCAATACATATTATAATGTTATTAACAGGGGTCGTTGTAGGGAATTGAAATTAAAACATAAATACATTGGCCAACCCTGCATGTGGCGTTACGTTACAATGGCTGGACATATCTTCACGAAACTTTGTATTAAGATTAAATTAGCTTAAATGATGCTGTTGCTGTTGATTGATTTAGAGTCTTTGCGACATTATGGCCATGTAGCTTCATGAAATTGAGTGTGTACGGAATTCTTCTGATAACCTGTGTTACTGTGATGGTTGTAGTAGTGTGTATATTTGTAATTCAGATGAGAATTGGAAAGGAGGTTGCTGTGGCCTTCAGTTAGGATCCAGAAGTGGGAAAATCCGGAAAACAACTTCCAAGTTATGCCTCGAGGGGCACAGTATACCCCGTTTTAGCACTCAGACCAGAATACAGCCGGGATTCCAACTCGGACCTCCAAGGCGACAGCCGAGAATGTTAGACGCTAATCCACGTGGTCCGAAACCTATGTGACATTTTGGATCTAATTTTATACTCCTGATGCCGCTGCTGTTACAAGAGATTTCGAATCTTCACCTTATGACGGAAGGTATCACGCGCTATATTATATTGTATGTCATATCTACAAGATTTGTAGTTTTATAATCTCCGCTAAGGTGAGTTATACTACTGATATGTTTACGTTTATCTTTTATTATCCATAATGTCCTTATGCTGCGTTTTTTAATTGTTGACAGTTTTTAACTCTACTGGCTGTCTTTTTTTTTAATCACAAATCAGAAATACAGTAACGTTTGCGTGATATTGCAGATTGTTCTATGAATAATATTTGGCGTTGTGATTTGGGTTATATTGTAATTGGAAATACCTGCACTATGATTATGCTAATTAGTAATGGAATCGGATGTTAAATTATGAATTTAATTGATAACATGTTAATAACATAACTACGAATATATATTATTATGCGATAATGTTCGGCTGATAAGGACCAAACAGTAAGTAATGATACTTTGCCATAAGAATAGCGGACATTATATAGTTCGATTCTGATCGTTTACACGTTTTTCCTATGTTTATGTATTTATATTAGCCATTTTAGTGGTTATTGACAAACGTTATTCAATAATGTTATAATTGTCATGAGTTCTAATCACTACGCATTCCACTATAGCATTTTAGAGATTATTAATAATTGAGTTTAGAAAATGTATTTCTTATCTTATTATTTATTAAATACTTTAGAGACTAAATAAGTCCTATGTGTTCAGAATCTTAGCATCATATTTGACAATACACTGGGATTATACGTTGTTTAATTTACTTTAACTTGATGTGGATGAGATAATATGTGTGTAAATAATTTTTACAACTATACTGTTCCTTAATTTGCTGCTATAGTGCACACTGACCTATGTACAGGAATAAGTCATTTCTCACTATTCGCGCGATTTGTGCGGGTTAAAAATCATAAGTATATTTAACTCCACAATGTTTACTTTATCTTCCAATCATTGAAAAATTTAAATATTTAAGACGTCTTGATTACCCCATTTACAAATATAACACTATCAGGAAAGTAAAGTTCTCGAGAAATTGTTCATATACATCCCTTTTTAATTTTGTTGCATGCTCTGCTACGTTATTGTACTCCACGGTACTTTCGACTAGGTTTACAGTGAGTTAATATTGCGCTTGAGTAACATCAGAGAACTATGTTCTAAACATAGGGGCAAAATGAATATACTCTGCGAAATATATTGGCATGTATCTTTCTATAACATATAAAGACACCTCTCGGGCAACGCCGTGTACAATTGCTAGTAATATATAAACGCCTAAATAGAATAAAATAAAATACAAAAGAAAAATGAGTAGAACGGCAATCATTTGCACTAAAATTAAGCAAAACTTCATGGATTCATAGGTAGCTGAAATCCTTCATTGAGCATCGCTTACTTACTTACGTACTTACTTACTTACTTACTTACTCCTTGGAGCTACAGCCCATGTAGGACCTTGGCCTCCTGGACAATCTTTGCCCACCCCTACCGGATCACAGCTTTGGTTCTTCATCTTTTTACTGCTATTCTCCTCAGGTCATCCGCTACGTCATCCAACCATCTTATCTTTGGTCTACTCCTCATACAACTCCCTCCAGGTTTACCTTCAAAGACTTTCTTGGCCATCATGTTCTCTGTCATTCTTTCAATATGCCCTAGCCATCTCAGTCTATTGCATTTTATTCCTGCTACTAAATCTGGTTTTCCATATAGTTCTCTGATCTCTCTATTGTTTCTGATTCACCAAAATCCACTATCATTCACTGGCCCGTATATTTACCTAAGTATCTCCCTTTCCCGTCTTCGTAATAATTCCTCATCCCCTTGCGTCATAGTCCATGTCTCTGAACCATACGTCACCATCGCTCTCACTACTGTGCGATGGATAATTAATTTCAGATTCCTACTTAGCCTTCTCGTCTGGAATACCTTGCCTAAAGCATAGTAACTCCTGTTACCAGCTGAAATCCTGGTATATATTTCTTCTCTTATGTTGTTATTCTCTGTTACTAATGACCCAAGATATTTGAATTCCTTGCTTCGTTCATATTCATTGCCATTTAAGTGCACTTTTGTCGTTTCACGGTATTTTCTCCTTGCTGCAAGCATGTACTTGGTCTTTGACTGAATTATCTTTAGCCCCATCTCATCGCTTATCAGATAATATAATCTCATAGAGAATACGCTGTCACCACGCTGTAAAAGTAGGTCCAAACCGTTCGGGAGCTTACTCCATTAATGTCACATGTATTATTGGAGATGGTTCGGTATTGTAATTTCAGAGTAGCCTATTTGGAGATACTGTAGTTTTGAGGTACGTTCGTCCATAATACTGTAATAAATCAGCTAAAAGGATAGAAGCTTAAAAATCACTGTTTACTTTTTATTTGGAATTAAAATAGATACTCTCAGTCTGGCGTAACGTTTATTGCTAAAGGGCCATGACGTTCATTTAATCATTTTGAGGTGGACAGGTAAGTAAATGTTTTAAAGGCTTTCCAATCTCTGTGGCCAGCACTTCCAAAACATTCATTATTCATATACAGAATGTAGGTCACTCTAACATTGCCCGAACTGCCAGCAACATGTCATGTGCTGTTTAAATTTCTAACACAAACTTCACTGTGATTGGATAAGGTCAGAGGAAAATTGATCACCTATAATGAGCACATACGTGCTTGGTTGTTTCATTAATTGTTAATGAGCTTGGAGGTCATTTCGTTTCTAACTGAAAATACTGTACATACGAACAATACAGAGAAATTATTACCAAGGTTTCAAGCCTCATAAATGGACGACATGTAAGACATTTCTGTATGAAACGTAGACAGAATAGGCAATTGAACAACAAATGTTATGTGTGCTGCTAACAGACAAGGTCATGTATCTGCTGACATTGTTGGATAGAGTGTACAGTACACAGTTTGCAGCAATGGATTGTGTAAAATCAACACTAAAAAGATTCCATTCATGATCATCAGTAAGCATGATATCACTACCAATACCGGGGATGTTACCTTAACCAACAATGAGACTGTAACCAGCTCGAAGTACCTTCATGTAAACGAAAGCATTGCTCAGTTTGCCTCCACTTGGTTCATGCTTACGTCTTTCCAACATTGCTATGTAGTATTGAAGGTTAAGTAATCACCCACACTCTCGGATAGAGACCCAAACCATTTGAAGTGTGACTACATCGTGGTGTAGCAGCTAGCATTCTTGTTGGCTACTTCCTCGGAGGCCCAGGTTCGATCGCCGGCTCTTCCAAGAAATGTAATTCAAGTCTGAAGTCTGGAACGTCATACACTCAGCATCAAGAGGCAAAACTGAGAAGGTGGTGGGTTTGAGTCCCAACTCAGCTATCCTGGAAGTGGATTTCTATGGTTTTCCATTTCTACTCCACGCAAATACCGGGATGGTTCCTAACTTTAGGCCACGGCAGCCTCCTTCCTAATCATAACCATACGCAAACACACACACACACACACACACACACACCTACAGACACTACAACAACACAGGTTATCAGACAAATTATTCTCACACCCAAGTTCTCTGAGCTAAATGATCACTATGTTCATGCCCCGCAAATGAAACAACAACAACAACAAAAACATTCGAAGTGTGGGTGTATAGACTGATGCTGCGCATTTCAACCAATGAAAGAATCTCGAATGCTATGGCGTTGATTCGTTTGGGAAAGACTAGGGAAGTCCTGTTGATCATCAAGAAGCGTAAAATGGAGCGTTTTGGCCATGTATTTTTTTTTCGTGTGGCCTCCTAAGAGGCCGAGTGCAGGTCTTTCTATTTGACGCCCGTGGGCGACCTGCGCGTCGGGATGAGAGATGGAATGGATGAAGATGAATGAAACTGGGTAAGGATGTGGAAGGAAGCGGCCGTGGCCTATCAGAAGGTACCGTCCCAGCATTTGCCTGGTGTTGAAAATGGGAAACCACGGAAAACCATTTCAAGGACAGCCGACGGTGGGGCTCGAGCCCACGCGTCTACCGAGTCAGCAGAGAACTTGGTCCCACGACCTAACGCTGCCCTTTAACCCGCGTAGCCACTGTTGTCGGTGGCCATGTATTGCGGAATGATAAATGAAGAATCCTGTATTATTGATCAAGATAGCAATGAGTAGAATTCTTGGCCGACAACGAACCTTGTGGCTGAAGAATTGAACGGACTGATACAGATTGAATGCGTTGTACTCAAAAAGGTTTCAAGACATTAATCAGTGTTGCGTTATCAACAAAATGTCAACTTCCAATATATTTGTGTTGATCGTCCTTTAATTGCCCACTATATTGAAACACAAGATCACCATGTTGATCACTAACCTTAATTAAGGGAGAAGTAATCTTTGGAGTACTTGGAAATAAGTTCACCGTTGGCATCTAAATCAGAATTTCCTGCACCCTAACAATGGTCTACGCCCGATTTATTTATTTATTTATTTATTTAGCGTATGGCTATACAGATACAATATGTACACGGATGATAATTAGTTTAGGAAAGGATGACGAACTATATAATTATGTATATCTAAATTGTTTATGTAAGTAATTGTCTCTGGTGATCCATGATCGAAATCACTGACGTTGCCACTGTATTTTCTTTCAGGACACTTGGTGATGATATGCTGGATGGTTTGCTTAGGGGCACCACAATTACAGTTAGGTGAAGAAATTATTTTCCATTTATAATGGAAGGCTGCACAGTTGCCATGACCCATACAAATCCTGTTGAGAGTTGACCATGTTTTCCGAGGAAACTCAAATCCAGGTGGCAGCGATGATCCAATGCGTGGTAAGGTTGAACCAGAACTAGTATCCTGTCTTCCCTGCCATTCTTTAGTTATGTTGAAATTGGTATTCTCCAAGTCTATTGCAGTCCTTGTTGATGGATTTCGATATCGTAGACGATTCAGACGAACATCAGCAATGCCACAGTGTATCGGTAGTTGTGGGTTATCCATTATTTTCTACGCCCGAGCAAGTCGTAGATGGAAAGAAGTATGACATTAGATCTATTATCTACAGTCCTGAATTCAAAAGAAGGCATGTGAAGCTGGGGATAATCTCGCAACAAACATTTGGATGTACTGAAGTGTTGTGTGGGATAGTTATATTACAAGAAAGACAGAATATACTGTCCGCGTGATGCCATGACTGTGCGGGTAGACTGTGTAGTGACTTGGTTATTACATTAACACTTACTTACAAGAGTCCATCGTTTGAAATTACGACTGCAAAGTTCTCACAATGCCACATCGAGATAACAGGTATTTTTGTCGTGTGGCCTCCTGAAAGACCGGGTGTAGGTCTTTCGAGTCGAAGCCCATGGGCGACCTGCGTGTCAGAATGAGAGATGATTGAAACTGGGCAAGGATGTGGAAGGAAGCGGCCTTGTCCTGTCGGAAGGTATCATCCCAGCATTTGCGGGGTGTTGAAAATGGGAAACCATGGAAACCCATTTCAAGGATGGCCAACGGTGGGGTTCGAACCCACGCGTCTACCGAGTCAGCAGAGAGCTTGGCCCCATGACCTAACTCTGAGCTTTAGCCAGCGTAGCCACTGCTGTCGGTGAAGTAACAGGTGCTGTCTATCGAGATCACGCTTATCTTGTTGTTATTCATTATGTTTAAATATGCACTTGAGGTGCTGATTTGTTTATGGGATTGCATAGGAGCTACCATCCATAGCTTCACTGCGGAAGCCTGAGTTCGTTTCGTGGCTCTGACAAGAAATTGATTTCTGGTCTGAGGGCTGGAATGAGGTACACTCAGCCTCGTGAGGCAAAACTGAGAAGAGGAGGGTTCGATTCCTACCTCACCCATCCTCGAAGTGGTTTCCCGTGGTTACCCACTTTTACTCCAGGCGATTGCCGGGATGGTTCCTAACTTGAGACCACGGCTACTTCAGTCCCAATCCTCACCAGAATTACACACGAATACAGCAACCACAATAACTCAGGTTATCAAACAAATTCTACATACACACAAGTACACGGGGCTATATGACCACGATACCATGAGGCCCCTAAAATAATCTACAACAAATGTTTATGAGAATGCATACTGAGTAGAAGAAGGTTATTGCGCACATAGCTTGGTTTGCGGTCTGGATCCGGAGTTTACTGGTGGTAGGGTGTCCAATTCCTTTACGTTCCTCCTTCCCTTCGCCCGCCAATAGCAAACGGTCCACCACAACCAATTCACCATCCAAGTTCTGACCACGCTCGGAGATGCTTGACTTAGGAGTTCTCAATGGATCCAGTGTTTCAACATTGCCAATCCAATGGTTACACTAAACTGAGTGTTCGATTGAAATGTTGGTTGGTTTCTTAGTTTAGGGGCTGCAACAACGCGGTCATGGAGCCCCGTGTACTTTGGTGTGTAAAGAATCCGTCTGATAACCGGTGTTAATTGTGAGGTCTGTATTAGTATGTGTTATCTGTTTTTAATTCAGGTAAGGACTGCAGACGATAATTTCAAGTAGTTCCTACTTTCGCTACCAAATGCTACCGTCCACGACACTTAGCTGTGAACTTGGCTACTACAAGATGCCATCGCAACCAGCACCTGGTGACGAACGTTAGAACTTACATTAATCAAACCCA
The DNA here is from genome assembly GCA_946902985.2 of Meconema thalassinum. Taxonomy (NCBI): domain Eukaryota; kingdom Metazoa; phylum Arthropoda; class Insecta; order Orthoptera; family Tettigoniidae; genus Meconema; species Meconema thalassinum. The sequence continues at coordinate 262,461,995 of OX336390.1, read as the reverse complement.
ACCTTCAAATTTTGATTCACACAAGTTTAGTTCGTGGAAGGTTCTTTTACATGCCAAAACCTATGACATGGACCCGCCGGCTTTACTTCCCCTACGAAGGAAGGCATACTGAGGGATTCTTAATGGATTAAAATGTTAGCTGATGCTATGTGATTGGGGTATCTTGGTCATTAGATCCGTGTACTTGGGTGTGTGAGTTCCAGTTGTATGATAACCCGTGTCTCAGTAGTGAGTGTAGTAGTATGTGTAGTCCTAGCTGTATTAGGATCCGGAATGGACTAGGTGATCCAGAACTTGTAATTAAGTTCCATCCTGGCATTTTCTTGAATAGAGTGTATGTCGACCCCTTATTATTTCGGTTTTTCAACGGGGTCGGGGATGAAATGCGATGAAAGTCTATGTGGCGGATGGTTTTATGGTCGGATGTCCTTCCTGACGCCATCTATATGGGAGGAGTTATTGCAAGATGAAATGCATGAAGATGAATGAAACTGGGCAAGGATGTGCAAGAAAGCGGCCGTGGCCTATCAGAAGGTACCGTCGCAGCATTTGCCTGGAGTTGAAACTGGGGAAACCACGGGAAATCATTTCAAGGACGGGGCTCGAACCCACGTCTATCAAGTCCGCAGATAGCTTGGCCCTATAGCCTAGTTCTGCGCGTTAGCGAACGTAGTTACCGCAGTCGGTATTTTCCTGAACGGAGTATGGGAACAATGATAAGGAAAGAACTACACTCAGCAAGGCCTCTACCAACACCGGAATTTGAACCACGGGTCTCCGGACTTTTGAAGACCCCCATCGTAGTCATGATGCGTCTACGATTAAAATGTGCTGATCCAGAACAGCTCCCAAGCCATTTTAAGAGGCGAAGAGTTTTCTATCTGATCACCAATAGCTGTGTGTGAAATCCTGCAGGTTATCGGCTGTAGCACCTTCCCACTGCGATGATAATTCTTCCAGGCAGCTCTGGCTCTATAAGAAGCCAGGAACTGTGATTTGTTTTCGTGTCCGCTTAACGGCGCGCATTTAGCAGACACAATTACACCAGAGTTATTGGAGACCCTTGGAGAGAGCAATTACTTCAATGTGTCCCATAATTCCCTGGTGGCGCCAAGAAATACCTCTTGCTGGAGCCTGGCCAGCGCTGAGGAGGAGGGGATGTCACTCGCACAAGTCTCTCAGTGGTAGCACCTTAAACATGATATAACTAACTATAGTAAAGCCATCATTACTTCCGACTTTACGGTTCAGAGCTAGGCTAGAGTTTCGCTCACAAAATCGCGACATCGCGAACGAAACTCAATTTGCCGTGATGTACCGATTTTAATTGACGCCTGTGATTGTCTAGTTAAAATTATTTTCCTTCTGACCTCTAGATTACTCTAGGGTAACACTGAAACGTCAAGTCAGAAGTAATGATGGCTTTACTATACTGTAGTATCCAAACACACTTCGTGAACATTGCAACATCAAAAAGGATCCATGTGTTTGATATGAACTGTATACCACAGATTAGGTACATGGCAATACACAAATGATTATGATATCAGAATTGTACATCATTTATCTTGAAAACTCAGTACGGTGTGAAGGTCCTAAGTGCTGCATTCAGAGTCTCTTAATGTCTTGGCGTGGATTCAAAGAGGACCTGGATGTGATCCTTGGAAATTTCTCTCTACACGGTTTCTATGCGAGTCCACAAAGCGTTAGTAGAGGACCAAACATATCCCAGACATGTTCGATGAGTGTTATATCAGGCGAACGTGCTGGCCAGGGAAACAGTGGTACCCGTCGTTCTTCGAAGTAGGGTTGCACATTTCTTGCCTTATGTGTGCAGGCAATTGTCCTGCTGAAATATTGCTTATGGAGTTGTCCGAATGAGGGGCAGTACCTCGGGCTCTAGAACCAGGCTGATGTAGTGGTTATTGTTCAAATTGCCCTCAATACGTAGGAGCTGAGATCACATGTATCCAACGGCGTCCCAATCAATCACGCTTGGTGATTGTCCACTATGCCACTGAACAATGCAGGTGGACAGATTGCGGTCACCAACGTGGTGTCTAATTCTTATGTGACCATCCCTGTAGAACAGGTTGAAGCATGACTCTTTTGAAATCACTACATTATGCCACTCAGCACACACCAGTGATACTCATGTGAACATTGCAGTCTGAAATGTTTGTGGTTTCTGGACAATGTAATCCGGCGTAATAATCCGTCGTAATGGCATGCCCACAGCAGACAGTATCAAAGCTTCGACGCAGACAGATCCACACTGGTTGCAGTGGCCCATCGTTGAGTGAACACTGTGGACGAAGCAGCATGGTCCTTTACGACCATGCAGACAAGATGTGGTCACATTGTGTGGTCCATTACCCACTCGTCACTGAATACGACTCTCTTCTAGCAACTGGTTTCACACACGCATCACTGTCAATGCATCATGCATCACGGACCATATTATACCAACCGAGTGGTTGGAGAGTGGTTTTGAACCCCGCTGTCAGGTGTCCTTGAAATGGTTTGCATCCTGCTGAGTGGCGTAGTGGTAAGGTTCTAGCCTGCTCTGCGCAAGTAAGTTGGTTCGAATCCCAGTGCGGTTGGATAGTATTTGAGGGTTCTTATATCTGAGTTACTAGATTTCGTTACCCTGGCGTCTCTATAGTCTTCTTCTTCTTAGTCGTTTACCCTCCAGGTTGGTGGAACCCACGGACTCAGCGAGGGAACTCACCACTACCGCCTCTACGGGAAGTGTCCTAGAGCTGGGAACATCTAATCGGAGTGGATACAACTGGTGAGATGTGATTAGCACCTCGCCCAGGCGGCCTCACCTGCAAAGCGAACAGGGGCCTCATGAGGGAAGGTAATGGCTGGTCAGGATGGATAGGCAAGGAAGAGGGAAGGAGGCGGCCGTGGCCTTGAAGAAGGTACCATCCCGGCATTTTCCCGAAGACGAAGTGGGAAACCACGGAAAACCACTTCGAGGATGGCTGAGGTGGGAATCGAACCCCCTCTACTCATTTGGAACATCCGAGGCTGAGTAGACCCCGTTCCAGTCCTCATACCACTTTTCAAATTTCGTGGCAGAGCCGGGAATCGAACCCAAGACCTCCGGGGCGGCAGCTAACCATGCTGACCGCTACGCTACGGAGGCGACTGTCTCTATAGTCACGGTATAGTAACCAACCTGAGGAATGGTTTGATTGTTCTATCGCTGACTCCCTTACCACAGCTTCAGTTCTTGCTGCTAGAGTTTTTCCCCTTACGAGGGAATTTATCCACGGGGTTAAATGTGTGTTGATTTTAATATTAATAAGTTGGCTTAGAATATGACCTTCGACTGAAAAGTCCTAGACGGATAAGCGCACTAGCCCACTGTTCTCGAGAGTGCCAAATCACTAGATTTACTGGCTTATTATCATTTCCTTCTATGACAGACGTTTCCAACTCAAATTTTTTGAGTTATGTAAATTGATTAAGCTACCGAAAGCGTTGATAATTATAATCCTAAACAGGTTAGGTTCGCCATAATAGCTATGCAAATTTGTGTACTAGCGTTATTACTTTCTACAGTGTATTGCAGAACCCGGTGGAGAAAGCTATCTGTATATTGTATGTATATGCCCTTTTATTTTGGATGGTGACTACTCTTAAGCCGGCCCCGTGGTGTTGGGGTAGCGCGCCTGCCTCTCACCCAGAGGCCCCGGATTCGACTCACGGCTCTGTCAGGGATTTTAAAACTGACGTGAGGGTTGGAGCGGGGTGCACTCAGCCTCGTGAGGACAATTGAGTAGCTGTCTGACAGTGAGGCAGCGCCCCAATCACGAAAACCAAGATTAACGGCCGAGGGGACCCGATGTGCTGATCACGCGTCACCCCAATATCTTTAGGCCAAATGGCTGGGCAGCGGTCGCTTGGTCGGCCAAGGCCCTTCATGGGCTGTATAGTGCCAGGGGTTGGGTTGACTACTCTTATCTTTTGCTGGAAGCAAAAAGCCGAGATTTTTATACCAATTTAAAATGTTCTTTCTTTCTTTCTTACCAGTTTTTCTATGGCAACTGCAGCAGGTCCTGTAATGTAGGGTTTCACACTTGCCTCTTACCTCTTAGGTCATGGGCTCAACTCCTGGCTCAATTCTGGGTTTTGGTACTGATGTGGGGCTGGAATCGTCTGCACTCAGCCTCGTGTGGACAATCAAGTTGCTGTCTGACATGACCCTGATCAAGAAAGCCAGCATTAATGGCAGATGGGGTAACTCACACTGATCACGAGCCACCCCACAATTTTCAGGCTAAGCAGGCCATCAATTGAGCCATCAGAGGGCACATCCACTCGATGGTCACGAAACAGATCAGCCAGGTGCCGATCACTGGGCTTTCAGAGGGCAGTAGACGAATATCGGTATCTCAAAGTCGTCCAAACTCTACTAACAGTGTATTGATCATGGGGCCTTCACTCCTGTGATCCAGTGCACAAATAAACCATAGCAAATGAAGACCTAATCAGTGAAGCTATCAATCAATTGATTTGAACTAATCACATCCCCTCTCAATCACAATGAATCTCCTCCCATTCACAGTCTCGCACCTGAGCTTCGATCAATAACAGTAACACTCTTACAGGCCATAAGAGGCTTTTTATACCGTCCTATCTTTTTCCAGTTCTCTGATTCCCCGTTGAAATAATTAACACACAAATTATCGTTTGTTACAAAGTGTATTCATTCATTTAGTATTTTTTTTCCATATATTTATTCTTTTACTCCTGTCGGCAGAATATAATAGAAAGGAAGGAAAGATTGTTGTTGTTTCATTTGAGGGGCATGAACATCAAGTTCATTTAGCCCCGTGCTCTTGGGTGAGTGTGGAGTTTCGTCCAATAACCTGCGTTATTGTGATGGTTGTATTAGTGTGTTTACCTGTAATTCAAGTGGGGATTAGGAAGGAACCGACCGTGGCCATACGTTAGGATCCATCCCAGCATTCCCCTGTATAAAAGTGAAAAACCATGGAAAACCACTTTCTGGATAGCTGAGGCGGGAATCGAACCCATCTCTCCTTAGTTCTTCCCCACGAGGCTGAGTAGACTCCGATCCACCCCTCAGATCAGAATTAAATTTCTGGGCAGAACCGGGAAGCTGGGGTGACAGACAAGAACACTAGCTGCTACACCAGGAAATGGACTGTTGTTAATTCATTTGAGGGGCTTGGGATTTCTTGGACATCAGCCCCATGTACTTGGCTGTGTGTGGAACTTGTCTGATAACCTATATTGCTCTGATGACTGTAGTACTGTGTGTAATCGTATCGGGGATAGGGATGGGGTAGGTGCCCCAGGACTTGAAGTAAGGTACAGAGAGTTTGTTTTTTTATGCGACGGGGACCCTCGCTTGCCCGCTCGCCCACGTTGCGTGTCTGTCTCCCGCCAGGCTCTTTGTCATTATGCGGCGCTCGCGTGGCACTGAGTCATTGAGTATAGGAATTTGTACTTGCCTAGTTCACAGCTGGTGCTGAAAATGTTTGCCATTCACTGCTACACATCGCTAGCACCTCTTTATGAAATTCTCATTTACTTTCTGAAGATCCTCAGCACCGATTGACTGTATTTCAGCTGTAATACAGCCTTTAAGCTCATTTATAGTATTAGGGTTTCTCGCATACACTCTATTTTTAAGCATCCCCCACAATAAAAGTCACATGGTGATAAGACTGGGCTTCGCGGGACCACACGTTCCGACTTATAATCCTAGTACCGAAAATGCGACGTAATTCTGTCAAGGATGCTTCGGCAGTGTGAACAGTGGCAGAATCTTGTTGAAAATAAGTTGACAATCGCTCTCTGTAAGTCAGTTCGTCAAAAAGTTGGTCAAGGATAACATTGAAGTACAAATTTAAGTACAAATTCATATACACAATGACTCAGTGCCGCGCAGGCGCCGCATGACGACAAAGTGCCTGGCGGGAGATAGGCTCGCAACGCGGGCGAGGTACGGTCCCCTTCGCATATAAAACAAACTTCTGTACTATCCCAGCATTTGACTGGAGAGAGTGTGGAACAACTCGGGGAAAGCCAACACTCAGGGTTGCCGCTGTCAGCGTCAAAATTTGAACGTACGATCTTCAGATTTGATGCACATGCCCTCACGGCCGAGGTGCTGAATTTAACGCCTACGCCGCGGGACACGAAGGAAACAAGGAACACAATTAGAAGGAAGTAATGAAGGTAGTTTTAACTGACCGTTAATCTCATGTTCCTACGTCTCAGGAGCTCCTTTTTTCACGGTGGCGTAGTTAGTAGCATGCTGAGCGTCTATGCCCAAGATCGCGGGTTCAAACCTGGCCGAAGTCGTCGGATTTTTAAGAGCGTTAAAAAACCCTCAGTATGCCTTCCTTCGGAGGGGTAGTAAAGCCGGCGGTCCCATGTCATAGATTTATGGCATGTTAAAGAACCTTCCACTAATTACACCTGTGTGAAGCTAAATTATAGGTAAACATTTGGCAAACGCTCTTAGGTTCCAACGTTCGTTACCAGGAGCCGACTGCGGTGGCGTCTGGTAACAAAGTTCTGAACTAGTAGTCGTTGACGGTGGCGTTTGGCGGCATAAGTAGGAGCTACTTGAAAAAAGAATTCAAATTTTGCAGTCCTCACTTGAATTGAAAACAGAAACACACACTAATACAGCCACCACATTTAACACCGGTTATCAGACAGATTCTACACACACCCTAAGTACACGGGGCTACATGACCGCGCTGTCGCCGCCCCTAAACTAAGGAACCAACCAACCAACCTCCTTTTTTTTCACGCGAAATCCGAATCATTAGACCATTTTTGTTCCGTATCCTCTCCGCGATCAATCCCTAGAGTTTGTACACACGGTGGGGAGAAATCGCCCTGTATACTTGAAAATATATTGGTACAGCACCAGTATTCAGGTTGTAAATAAATTGGTATCAAATACGAATATCGCCTCCGTGGTGTAGTGGTCAGCGTGCTTAGCTGCCATCCCGGAGGTCCAAGGTTCGATTCTTGGCTCTGACGCGAGGTTTGAAAAGTGGTATGAGGACTGGAACTGTGTCTACCGAATCTCGGGTAGTCCAAATGAGTAGAGGGGGGTCGATTCCCACCTCAGCCATCCTCGAAGATGTTTTCTGTGGTTACCCACTTCGTCTCCGGGCAATTGCCGGGATGGCACCTACCGTAAGGCCACGAGATATATTATCTCCAAAATACCACTTCCATTAACTGGGAATCAAACCATATCCGCCTTGGTTGTCACGTCCCTTTTAAACATAACCGTGACACATTTCAGACCACGATAGGTACAAGGTTCACTTAGGAGGCTTATCTTGTCTGTCACGGATTATCTCAACGCTCGATATCTTGCTACTGCTCGTGGCCCCCAGTAGCCGTGATCGTCTAGTGGTTAGGACATTGCGTTGTGGCCGCAATAACCCAGGTTCGAATCCTGGTCACGGCAGTGGTAAAGCACTGTCACGGTGGGAGCCATTTTTATCTTCACCAGATTTTCAGTTTGTATTGGCAATATTCATATAACTACGGTATTTGTCTTGGAGAGTAGAAACATAAGAGTCAATTACATAATAAACCCACTTCCCTTGTTGGGCGTGAAACAATTCAAAGGGGCTGAGGATGAATCGCATGCCTGAATCTTTCATGCCTGCTGAGGAAAAAGTGGGCGTCGCTAATTCTACCTCTATTTCTCTTGTAGACTATAATGTGTACCCGGCCCTGATGATTGCTCCGTTCATTGTATCAAAATAAGCCCAATATTGGTGGTGTAGTAGTCAGCATGCTTAGCTGCCACCCCGAAGGTCCGAGGTTCCATTCCCGGCTCTGCCACGAAATTTGAAAATTGGTATGGGGACTAGAATGGGGTCTACTCAGCCTCGGGTAGTCCAAATGAGTAGAGGGGGTTCGATTCCCACCTCAACCATCCTCGAAGTGGTTTTCCGTGGTTTCCTACTTCGTCTTCGGGCAAATCCCGGGATAGCGCCTAACGTAAGACCACGGCTGCCTCCTACCTACTTAATGCCTATCCCCCCCCCCCCCTCTTCTTCCTATCCCCTCATCAGGCCCCCTGTTCGCTTTGCAATTGGGGCTGCCTGGGCGAAGTGCTGGTCACACTCCCCAGTTGTATTCCCCGACGGAGAGTCTCTAGCTCCAGAACACTGCCCTCATTGGCGGTAGAGATGGGATCCCTCGCTTTGTCCGTGGGAAAAGCCAACCCTGGAGGGTAAACCATGAACGAAAAAAAAACGATACCAATTTAATTACAACCTGAATACTGGTGCAGTACCAATATATTTTCAAGTATACAGGGTGATTTTTTCCACCGTGTACAAACTCTAGGGATTGATCGTGGAGAGAATACGGAACAAAAATGGTCTAATGAACTTATGTCCGGAAATGCATCGTGTCCATGCTAGCGACCATGTATTCAATCAAACTTTGTTACAGAGACTGCAGTGTAATACGCGCTGCACCATCCCGCCACAGTTGCAGTATGTGTGGTTTCCTCCTAGAGGGTGGTACTGTTCCTCATACGTCATACCCTAGCGCTCTCTCCTGCCATAGTCATTGGTATAGTTCATCTACTGTAAGTTTGCACTTTTCTGACAGCTGGGGTTGCCAACCTTCATAAGGAAAGACTCAATTTATAACCTGTATTCCATAACAAATATATACATGTTTTATTCACATGTACGTTTTTCAGGTTATTTTTTCGCTTGTCCCAGTAATTGTGAATATATTGGCAACATATCCTGTCTGCCAGACTGAAAAGTTGCATTATTAAACTGAACTACCACGTGCTCGTGGGACGGGAGTGCGGCTGGTAATGGACGCTTTACTGTGTTCATCCGCCTGAGAAAATAACGTGTTAATTATATTAAATAATGAAAATGAAAATCCACAGCCTGCTTCCAGTCTCCGACCGGGTCAGGAATGGAATGAATGAAGCCCCGATCTAGCGGCGAGGATATGGACTGTGCCGGCTGCCGAGGCCTGACGCACTCCTCTGGGGCAATGATTAAATGAATGCCAAATGAAATGAAATGATAGTGGAGAGTGTTGCTGGAATGAAATTGTGACAGGGAAAACCGGAGTACCCGGAGAAAAACCTGCCTGCCTCCGTTTTGTCCAGCACAGATCTCACATGGAGTGACCGGGATTTGAACCACGGACCCAGCGGTGAGAGGCCGGCGTGCTGCCGCCTAAGCCACGGAGGCTTCAATTATATTAAATAATAATTATTATAATTTATAATATTGCGCAAAGTCGGCTGAAAGTATTATTTCCATTTGAACGCGTGTTCATTTTTCAGATAAATATATAGTCTAGTGGTTATCTTAAATGTTGAGCAAATATGTAGACTGAGAGGTCTCCAGGTCGGACATCTTTGTTTTGACTATCGAGTAGGAAGCAGATACTGAATTTCTTGTTAAATATATTTATTTTATTTCCTTCTTTTTGAAGGTAAAAGAAAGGTCAGCAGAACTATTTATTTCCCTAAGGACATTGGCCTGGTGAATAATTTCCATATGGCATGATTTGTGCAAAAAGGTAGGCCTAAAATATGAGTTGTTTTTTAGGCCTAAAAGTTAACGTACAAGGTGAAATGTTTCGTACGTTTTATTTAAATATCAATCCAACAGGTCAAGTAATGATCGGATCATCTTAATGACAACTTACACCATATCTTAGTAAGCATTTTCCTAGAGCTGTCAAATGATGGGCCTAAAATAATTCCACTCTCACATGTATAAGTTATCAGCTGCTCTGTCATAGCCAAGGTCTTGGTCATAGCGCGTCCAATGATGTAACATTATTCTGTCAGCGAGCCAGCAGTGGGTGTGCTGTTAGAACGATTATTTGATAAATGTCACAAAGAAATACAAGTTTCCTTTAAAAAGGGCAATGAATTGATATTGCGAGATGAATGTAGGTTTAGGCAACTCATAACAGCTGTTGACACCTTGACGGAATACAGCGGCCATTGCTGGCTGCCACGTGAGTGGTAGCTCATTGGCTGGAATGCACGTGGTAGAGGCGGATTGATATGTTCTCTAAGAGTATTCGTTCCCGCGAGAACTGTCAAAAAAGTGCAAACTTACAGTAGATGAACTTTACCGTTGTGTCCGAGTCACTTCTCGTGCTGACTCACCTGGTAGTGGTTGTGTTACAGCGTTGTGCACAATGAGTCCGTATTCGACTCGAGAGCTTGCCGACATGGTGTTTACTTACGGCAAGACAAATGGCAACGGCTGGCGGGTAGCACGGTTGTATCGGGAGACCTGTCCCCGCCGACAACAACCACAGCATTCAATGTTTGCAACAGTGTTTCCCGTTTGTCTGAGACAGGGTCGTTTAAGGAAGCAGGAAATCATGAAGGGTGTACCCGCCCTTTTCGGACACCAGATGTGGGGGAAAATGTGATTAACACTGTGGAAGGCGACGGTAATGTCAGTACCAAACAGTTGGCCTGCCAGTACAGAGTAAGCCAGACGACCCTGTGGAACATTCTCCAATTGTTACTACCCTTATCACTTACAGCGTGTGCAGGGCTTACTAGCGACAGACTTTCCACCTCGGGAGCGGATTTGTCACTGGATTATTCACCAGGCAACTTATATTCCGGAATTTGTGGCATCCATCCCATTCACAGATGAGGCCACCTTTACGTGGAGTGATATCTTCAAATTTCATAACAGTCATCTGTGGGATTGTATGCAGAACCCCCAAGATTTGGTGCCAGCGATTTGTCAGGGCTTCAGCCAGAATGTGTGAGCCAGGATAATAGGCGACCGAGTTTTGGGACCGGTTTTCCTTCGACGTCGCCTAACAGGCCGAAACTATCGGCGTTTCTTATGGGTGACTTTACCTCCCCTTCTCGAGGACGTACCATTGATGATTCGCAGGGTTATGTGGCAGCTACATGATGGTCTTCCAGCCCACTTCGCCGTTAACGTCCGGACGAATCTCAATCGTGTCTTCCCTAGTCGATGGATCAGACGAGGAGGTCCAGTTGTATGGCCTGCTTGTTCACCAGATCTGAACTCGCGATTTCTGGATATGGGGCCATCTCAAAAGTATCGTGTTTGCAGAGCCAATTCCAGATGTGGAGACACTGGAGCAGGGTATTCATGCTGCCTTTGACACTGTTCGGATGCAGCCTGGCCGAGGTGAACATGTGAGACTGAACGTGCTACGGTGCGTACACGCATGCATGAAGGACCATGGAAACCATTTTTAGCCTATTTTCAATTTTGAAAAAATAGGCTTATGAGATCACCTTTTGTCCGTGTGTGTGTGCGTGTGTGTGTGTGTGATTCGTGTGTGTGTCCCCCCCCCCTAATAAAATCTAAACGGCAGGAGCGATTTCAATGAAACTCGGAAAGTTCATAGCACTATTCCCGGCGACCTCGACCGTGCCCTTCAAATTTTGTTACGACTCACCAATCCAACATGGCGGCTGTGCGAAATATTTCACCAGCATTCAATATCTCCGAAACTATTACCGATATTACCCTGACATTTTCTATGGTGATAGAGGGAACTACTATAAGTTCACTTATGTGACTTTTGAAAACCTGGTAACTACAAAACCAACATGGAGGCCAAGCGAATTTGCGACTTTTAAATAGACGTTTCTCGTGATTTGACCAACCAAACGCAATGAAACTTGGTACAGTATATGTTTATATACATTGTAATGCACCGACATCTAACTTCGTTCAATTGTTTACATAATCACAACATGGCGGATGTGCGAAATATTTCGCCCTCATGTGGTTTCACATGTGTATGCATGCATTTCGCACTTCCCTGCCACCACGGTGGTCAGATTATTTAACCTTCAAGCGTCTTTGTCATTTTCCATTGCACTTGTTGTCAAGTCAGATCAGCGCATTCCAATAAGCTCAAATGATGTTTGCCTCCTGCTCGTCTGCAAGTTTGTTTTCTCTACTCGCTTCGACCAACATAGAACCAAGTTCTCATCACCGTTTACAGGTCAAAGATCATCTTCGGGGGTAAAGTATAAGAAAAAACGAAACCTCGCTCTGTCATAAACCGACCCGCCGAAATAGCGATTGTTCTATTAAGCATGGTCCTTGTGGTTAGCGACAGGTTCGTTGAAACACACACACCCAGCCGTATCGTCTATCTCAACCACCACGCATCATGAACATTATAAACAAGTAACGGTAAAGAATTTTTTTCAACATGTATGGCGTTAGGCCCTTTGTGAATTATTTTTTGGAAAAAAATATCTACCACATTTGAAAAGGGGCGTTAGCCCGAGTCCTAGGACACCTCGTACACGTCTCTAGCGTTATTGGTTCGTGAGACATCGGCAAAAATCACAAAAAACACGTGTTTACCCCAAAATCGAGTTTCCACATTTTTAAAAAAATTACATCGAGTGGTCCATAGCAGAAAGGACGTCACCCCGAGTCCTTGGACCCGTCGTACACGCCTCTAGCATGATTGGATCACGAGATATAGCAAAAAGTTTAAAATCACGGTTTTACCCAACAAAAAAAAATGTTTCCAGATTTTCACCCTTTCGACACCTACATTTCCGTAAAGAGCGCAACGAGACGAAAAAAAACGAATCCAAGCACGCCCTCCATTCCAAGGTTGCCAGGGGCTCACACCTTCCTAAGTGGCGCAGAACCCGTGTCACCACACTACTACGTCAGGTTTTTATCCTAGAGACTTGAAATTTATTTTAGGGGTAGAGGGGGTAGGGACCATTGATTTACGTCAAATAAACTTTTTCGTAAAATTCCTAGTTTCCAAAATATAGGATTTTCAAAATTCGAGGGTTTTCAAAAACATAAAAAGTAAAGAAGTTTTATTACAAAAAATAAACGTCATAAAGGCCATTCGTTTGAGCTATGGCACAACGTTCTATCATGTTTGGTTTTCAAACTATCACCTACTTTCGAAAACAAAAATTTTGATTTTTTTTTTCAAAATATAACGAGTTGTCCATAGGAAAGAGAACGTCATCTCGAGTCCAACGACACCTCATTTGTCAAAATCGGACCATGCGTTCAAGAGATATTTAACATGGCTGAGGCTTAGTAGTGGGGCAAAGAGGGTTCTGGAGTGCGTTAGAACTCCTACCACTCCCCTACTCTTACATGATTGATCGAGACTCAAGCATTAGAACTGTGTTGTGACAGGAAGGTTCCTTCTCACGTGATATTCTCAGGCAAGTGATAGCAAATGAGTCACCAAGCATTGTCAAGTCAAGTCATGTGTTCAGATTGCGCAATTGTCTTACTACCGGAACATTCTGTTAATCCCTTCATCCCTTTGTATTACATAAATAATGTCTTGCCTAAATTGTAGCAATTCTTCTAGGTGTGTGTCGTGACTGCTGTGGGGTTTCACCTAGATGCACCGAGTCAGGCTCATCAGCGGGCTGTAGGTGAACCCTGCCTGGTCCACCGCTAGGGTAGTGGACCTGCAATACCATAGACGATTTCTTGGATTTGAATTACTTGGTCCCAAAGGCCAGCAGTCCCGGTTAATGCTTGTGAGAAGTTCGAAGTCAAATATCATGTCTTGTGGCTCGGTGTTCTCGTAATATGGAGATCCCGTGGTTTATGATCACGAGATTAACAGTCACGCAAGACTGCAAGCTTCCTTCCTTCTTTGCTTCCTTCATTACTTCCTTCAATATTAGCAAATAAAGCTAACAGCATCACACAAGGCATTACAGGAGTTTGGGAAAGGTGACTTCCAGTCCTCAGGAACTTCGTCAACAACATTAGAAGTCTACTTTCAGTCAAAATAATTATGCATTGAGTGATTGTTCTTCGGTATCTTGTAGTATTGACAGTAAGGAACTATACACCACGTTTTCAAGCTCCTAGCTTGTACCTCTAACAACGGAGAGAAGATTATTTACAATGTCAGTCTACTTCAAGATTTTTCCAATATAGTTGAAGGGGGAATTTGAAATCCAAAGCACATTTTATTCCACAATGAGTAATGGGGCCCAACATCCTCATTCATATGCAGATTAGTAATTCATTAGCATACAATTATGACAGTGAAATATGGTTTACAGTTCCCAAATACACTGTACTATCGCGTGCATAAATAACGGGCCACCTTCTCGAGCGGGAGTTGAGTTTTCGAGCCATCAGGTTGCTATCACTTGGTGTGTGCTCGGGAGGGGAATGCTCAGAGCCGTGGTTGGACACCTGTCCTTGTAGGCTAGGGGGCAGAGGAGGGGGAAGTGTGGTATCACCTGTTTTTTCACAAGAGGCTGACAGTGGCTCAGTAACTCGACAGCGAACTCGATTTTGAGGTCCGTGACCTTTAATATGAACGACCGTTTGGTGAGGAGGGGGCAGATGGTTGGGCTCTATGAAGCTGGCGTCGGAATAACAGAAATATAATTAGTTCAGGACGTTTGTGATTTCTTCTTTTTCTTCTTATTAAACTGTGTTTAGTCCCTAACTGTGAAAACTCGATTCCTAAAGAATTCACACACAGTAAAATTGAACAGTGCATTTCTACGAGATTTAACAATTAATGGGTTACTTGGCATTTTAATTTAGATTTATTCACACCGTCTAGCTATCTGTAATCATCTTCCAAGCGCGAAACTAAAGAAAATCAAAGTTGGCGCTGCGCTCCTTGATCTGTCCCCCTCCTCTCCCACCTTGGCTACAAGGACAGGTGTCCAACCACGGCTCTGGGCATTCCCCTCCTGAGAACACCCCAAGTGATGGCAACCTGATAGCTCGAAAACTCAACTCCCGCTCGGCAAGGAGGCCCGTTATTTATGCACGCGATAGTACATCAGAGAATGTGGAGTCAACAAAGCGTCTGATTAATGAGGGCTACATTTCAAGTCATGTTTATTGTGAGAGAGAAGGGGATATTATATTCATCCAGCTCAAGTGTTGTATACTACGACCTCAACGCTTGGTCACTCCGTGTTTTTCAAAGGAAAGAAACTCGCAGAATAGCCTAACGTATAAGAAAATCCATAGCAGATAGTGCATCACTTCCGTTTATATTACCAACAATAGAGAGTATTCAGCATCTTATGAATAACCTTCGAAGTAATTAAACTTGGTCCACTAGAATAATGCCGACTCTCATACTCGATGTAGTTTTCTTGACTCAGCAAGATGAACATAAACAAGTTGCAGCGTGTAGAGAGCACCGGCACCGCGAAGAGAGGCTAAGAGCTCATCGTTCCCTCCTCCCTTTGTCAAAATTCCCATCTCTAGAGGCAACTGCCAAAAAAACTGATTTGAATTCACTAAGAAACGCCCTCACTATTGACTCGTTTTGCCGACTGTCATTGGCATATCCCTCAGTTCGAAGAAGGCGAAGAGTAACTCTCGTTCCACCCTTCACTCGTTGCAATAATAGTATCAACCTCTATGGGCGGTTTAAGAACTTGCCACCTCGAAAATTCAGGCCGTTTATAATAAAAAGTGCCTTGTGTAAATAAACTTCTAAATGAAATGAATGAATGATTAAATGAATTAATGAATTAATGGAGTGATTGAAGTTATGAAAGTGCATACGTGAGAGAGTGAGTGAACAGGATAAAAATTACTATATTAATCTAATTAATAATATTCTAAATATGTAAACACTGTAAATATCTTTGTAAAACATGTAAATATTGTAAAATCCAGTGAAGCTTAAAACATGTATGTGGGACTTGCCCTTCTTCATTGGGCCTTTCATACTTCTAGTGCGATTTATGGTTAATAAATAATAATAATAATGAGAAAAAAATGAGTAAGATCTACGGACCAGTTCAGAAAGGGGGAATATGGATAAAGAGACCGACAATAGAACTATACAAACAGACAAGACGATTACATCAACATCAGGAAAAGAAAGGCAAAATTGTATTGATACATAGGATGAACGAAGACAGTCTGACCAAGGATTTGAATATAGTTATGAATAGTACACTGAAAACCAATCGGGTAAAAGAAACCGTGGAAGACCTCAAGAACCTTAACATCTCTACAGAAGAGATGGCAGACAGGAAAATATACAAAGACAAAATCAGAAAACAGAAACTTCAGTAAACGCCCAAACAGAAAAGAACAGGTAAGAAATTGACAGAAGAGAGAAAGAGAAAGCATATTGAATATATGAGAGGTTTTTGGGAAAAAAGAAGAAATAGACAGAAATAAACATGAAAATTGATTGTGTCTTAACGCTCTCCTTAAGGGAGAATTAATGATAATAATCTATACATATAAAACTCAATGTTGGTTTGTTTGTCTGTTATTTATACAAATCTACACCGTTTCACCGATCTGAACCAAAATTTGCATATTTACCCTTTGGAACCCGACGAGTAACACTGTCTACTTTAAATTTCGGACAGATCACTCCATTCCCTGCATTTAGGCCCTTTTGCACAAATCTGCACCGTTTCATCGATCTAATAA
This sequence comes from Meconema thalassinum, assembly GCA_946902985.2. NCBI lineage: Eukaryota > Metazoa > Arthropoda > Insecta > Orthoptera > Tettigoniidae > Meconema > Meconema thalassinum. The sequence continues at coordinate 262,445,520 of OX336390.1, read as the reverse complement.
TTTGACGGACATATTGTCGCTAGGCGACAATGAATAACACTGCATCATGATAGTCAACGTCGCACCATTGATGGACAGGTTGTGACTAGGCAACAACGATTTACTCCGTATCATGATAGTCCGGTAAAATTTGCTAAAGGACACATGAAAAAACTGACTGATTGACAAACATGGATTGTATTGGACTGTAGTATTCTCCATGCTATCGTATGCACAGTTAATCAACATATTAGCAAAATGTAATGTAATGCTATCCTGTCAAAGAAAAATAGTGGCAAACATTCCTATATTCTCCTATCACCATTTTGCAGTATTCATGTGTAGACAGTTGTTATTTCATTTTCGGGGCTTAGACATCGTGGTCATGTTGCCCCGTGTACATGGGTGTGTGTGTAGAATGTTTGTGATAACCTCCGTTATTGTGATTGTTGCACTAGCATGTGTAAATACGGTATAAAGCTCAATGTTGGTTTGTCTGTTTGTTATTTATACAAATCTACACCGTTTCACCGATCTGAACCAAAATTTGTATACTTATTCTGTGGAACCCTGCGAATAACACTTTATGCGTGAAATTTTGGACAGACCACTCCATTCTCTGCATTTAGGCCCTTTGGCACAAATCTACACCATTCCACCGATCTGAACCAACACTTGTATACTTACCCTTTGGAACCATGCGAGTAACACTGTCTACTTTAAATTTCGGACAGACCACTCCATTCCCTGCATTTAGGGCCTTTTGAACAAATCTACACCGTTTCACAGATCTAAACTAAATTTTACATACGTACCCTTTGGAACCCGTCGAGTAACACTGTATACGTGAAATTTCGGACAGACCACTCCATTCACTGCATTTAGGCCCTTTGGCACAAGTCTACATCGTTTCACCGATCTTAACCAAATTTAATGCACTTACCCTTTGGAACCGTGCGGTTAACACTGTCCACTTGATATTTTGGACAACTCTCTCCATTCCCTACATTTAGAACAACAGACAAAATGAACTTTAAAACTACGTTTTAAGGTCCTAGAACCATTCCTGTCCGTATAGTGTAACTGTAAGAATATTTTAATAAGTCAATTGTTGGCTGGCAATGCGAGCTGCATCACGTCACCCCTACCAGAATTGAGAAAATAGTTACAACTTACGCTGCTTATAAATTGGAGTCACGGGGAGTAATTATTGCAAGATGATTTCTTAGGCCCCTTAAAACTGTTATCATCATGAAAATATTATGCCTCTGTATAAGTGCAATGGTGCTGGTGCAGTACATAGAGGTAATCAGCTGCAATAAGCGTTGGTGCTTTCAAATTTACTTTCATTTGTTCAGATCCTTATCCTTCAGCGGTATGTGGCGATAGATGACACTATTGCTACTTCAGGAGTTTGGGAGAGCCGAAGTTTTCTAAAGTGCTCTGATTATTTTCCTATGACACTGTGTGAGAAGAAACGATACTATTGATGTCTACTTTTCTAACAGCCAATGAGATATAGGCCCTGGGCAGTGTCTTTTATTTCACTTACTCCTCTTTCCAATCATATTTTTCAATTCGTTTGTAAATTACATGTGTCAGTACTGTAGTTAGTAAATAGCCGTTTCCCTATTAATTATTGTCATTATCATTACGGGAAAATGACCTGAATGTTACGTCCATTATACTGTACTACTTATCACCCCCACCCCTACACCCTCCACCACCACCACCACCACATAAAGTTATATTTTTAAAATATTTTTTCTCTTAGTTTAAGTATTATTTGCCAGTTCTGTAGTAGTATTCATTATCATCCATAAAACAAATAAATCCACCGGGCGAAGCCGGGCACTACTGCTAGTAATATTATAATAATAAGGAGTCTGATTAATATAATACATTCAAAGAAGGTTAGAAGAAATCAAGCAGGATCTAAAAAAATAAACATCACAGAACATGCCATCAGGAATCGCAAGGCCTTTGGAACTCTAGTTGCAAAGTATACCATCAGGTAGAAAGCTAAAAAGGCCACTGCAAAACAATGGACAGAAGAACGCAAGAAACAGCATAGTGAATTCATGAAGAGATTCTGGGGAGAGAAGAAGAAGAAGGAAAGGCCATCAACCAAAATTAACAAGATAACGAAGAAATAATAATAATAATAATAATAATAATAATAATAATAATAATATAGTCGTAAATAAACGGAGCTGATAACCAAGATTTACTAATTCCGTAAATAAATAACTAAATAAATAATATAAAAGAAACACCAACTCATCTTCAAACCACCCACGGCCAGATCGTAAAAGTTAAAAAGTTTAATTATCTTGGTGAATGGATCGAACCAAATAATTCTGAAAAGTTTGCCATCTCAACACGAGTCAATAAATTCGAAACAGCCTTCCACCTCACACACCAACTGTACAATAAAAAGTCCTTCTCTAGGAATGCAAAGTTAAGACACTATCAAACTGTGATTAGACCAGGTGCACTGTATGCAGCGGAATGTCTAACAAACCGCACAGCTGGACAGATCGAGTGACTTGAAGTTAAGGAAAGAAATATCATTAGGAAAATTCTTGGTCCTAAGTTCAAAGATGTAGTTTACAAGCTCTGGAGTAATTCAGAATTATACTCCTCCACTGAAAACCTCTCAAGTGTAATCCGGAAACGGAGAACGACATTCTATGCCCACCTCATCAGAATGCCAGTCAGTAGATTCCTCAACCGTCAATTATCATTACTTCCGAAGCTTTGGCTGATGAAAGTTGATAAGGACTTGTTAAAGTTTGAAATCTCTGAATCAGATATCTTGCTCAGAACCCCATTGAAACAAAAACTCCGTCAGATTTATCAAGAGGAAGTAAAACCCAACAAGAGATATGTTCACTCGGATGAATGGAAGAAATCTCATTACGAAAGGATGAAAGCGTGGTGGGCTAACAAGAAGAAAAACATTTGAGATCTCGCAGTCCCTAGTGGCCACAACGATAAAATTAAATATTAAAGAATTCATAATGTTATTGGTTGCACGTCCCTTTTAACTTCTCTGGCTTTTAGAGACGCCGGGGTGCCGAAATTTTGCTCCGAAGGGGATCTTTAACGTGCCAGAAAATCTACTGACACGGCTCCCTCGCATTTGCGTACCCTCAAATGTCGGCTGACTACACCAGGATACAAACCTGCAACCTTGGGCTCAGCAAGCGAGAACGTTACGGCTGAGCCAAGCAGTCAGCCAAAATAAATAAATAAATAAATAAATAAATAATACCGTAAATAAATAATCAATAAGACCAAATCTTATTGCCAGACTAATGTCACAGTTACCTGATTTTCAGCACCAGCGAACTTACATCGATTTATTTATTTGAAATTGGTTGCGGTAACAAATGAATATAATATTGTCAGTTTGTTTTTTACTTAATTTAGGGGCTGTTACATCGTGGTCAAATATCCCCTGTATTCAGGTGTGTGTGTAATTTGTGTGTTAACCTGTGTTATTGTGATGGCTGTATTAGTGTGTTTATTTGTAGGGGGGGGGGGAACCAGGGATATCCACTTCTAGGATGGCTGAAGTAGGAATTGAACCCTTCTCTTTTCAGTTTTTCCTCGTGATGCTGAGTGTCATGGCAGAGATGGGAATCGAACCCTGACCTCCAGGGTGACAGCAAGAACGCGAGGTGGTCAATATTGCCAGTTAAGAGGCTGTTCTGAATCACATGAAAGCAAACAAATTAGTTATTCTGGGAATGAATTGTCAATAAAATATGATGATATTTTGATGGTAGTGTTGCTTTAAGGAGCGTATCATCAAGGTTATCAGCCCCAAAAGCAATTATATTTTAAACGTTAGCATCATTATGACTGAAAGCCGTTTCCGCGAGAGTTAGGCATAAAATTCAATTAAACACCTGCTGCATTGTACGCCTCATTGATTAGTGGATAGCACTGTTGGCTACTACCCAGAGAGTTAGACTCTCGACTCTACCAAAAAAATGTTAATTGTTGTTTGAGATGCTAGAACGGTATCGTAAATATTAATAGAACTTGTAATCATGAGAGTTCAGTGTACTCAGTCGGGAAGGAATTTTAAAGTGAGTGTGTATCTCTTTCTAAACGTCCTGTCTGAGAAGAATTATAGCCGTGATCGATTCTAACACAACGCTGCTGTGGTCTGGCATGGCCTGCTTTCAAAGGAAGTTTCAGAACAAGCTTATCTCCTCCATCATGGATTAGTTCTAAGCTAGTTATCATGTAATCCCTTGTGGTCTCCGATAGCTGTGATCACATAGTGGTTAGGACGTTCCACTGTGGCTACATTACTCCAGGTTTGAATCCAGACCACAACAGTAAAGATGTTAAGAAGACTTACCTTACTGCACTATCATAGGCATATTTCGTTGTTGGTATTGTCGTCACTTCCTTTACTTTGATACCACTCTCGTGTGTTAGGTAGTGTGTGCGATCTTTGTGACAACCTGTTAATAATACTAATAATAATATCGTATGGCCTCGGGTGCCTGGTGCAAGCTTTGTTAATTGACACCCAGAGGGTAGCTTGCATGTAGAATTTCGTCGTTCCTTTGAACGCTATGAAAGTCAAGGAGGTTAGATATCTAAGCTCCTTGACACTACAACGCTTTCTAGTAGAGAATGGAGGAACTTTGTGTTGGCGGAAAATCCCGAGATTAATTTTACCATTGAACACGGCCTACTGAATTCAAATGGGTTCTTTAACATGCCAACAACGTATGACATGAGTATCGTGATTTTTGTCGCCTTCAAAAATCACTTACCATGGCCAGGGGCGAACCTGCAATCTTGGGGTTGGTAGTCCGACACTATAACCACTCATCCACCGTGGCAAGCGACAACCTGTTATTAAGATATGTGTAGTGTTTACTAGTCATTCGAGGGTAAATGTAATAAGTGGGTGGACATGGCGTTAACTCACGTATCATGGCGACACTTGCTTGCATTTTAAATGGAAAAGCGGAGAAAAACACATCTAGGAAGTCCTAGACTGTAGCTCAAACCGACATGTCTTTCCATTATTTTGTCCAAACGCCATTGTGATTTTCATATCAAGTTTAAAACTTTTTACGAAATTATTGAAATTGAGACGTTGGTTTTCATAAGGGCTTTTTAACACCGTAACCATAGATCTCCGTGTACTTGGGGGTGTGTAGAATTTGTCTGATAACCTGTGTTACTGTGATGTCTGTACTAGTGTGTGTATTTGTATCTGAGGTAGGATTTGGGTAGAAAGTGGCCGTGGCCTTAAGTTAGGCACCATTCCAGCATTTGCCGGGAGTAGAAGTGGGAAACCACGAAAATCAACTTCCAGTTTGCTGAGATGGGAATTGAAACGACTTCCTCACAGTTTTGTCTCATGAGGATGAGAGTACCCCGTTGCAGCCCTCAGACCAAAATTACATTTCTTGGCGGAGCACAGTGTGAGATTTTGCCTATCTAGGAGAACTTTACTCAATTTCCCGACCATGCTATTTTTCACAAAATACATGTAATTTAGTTCGCTTAATATCCCAATCAAAAGAAAATGCTTCGCACTTGTACTATAGTCACCCGCAACGTCTGTCAAAGAGGCTTAAAACGAAGTAAAGACGCGTACGCTCTCAGAGCCCTGCAACAGCCGTGCAGTGTGCAGTATGTTTTTTCGACTGGTGACGAGCGCTGTGACGCAGAGTGGTCAGTGCTGTGCTTCAATGTTATTGCTGATATCTGTAGGTAAGATTTTGTATGTTAACTTAACATTTCATTGAAGGGTTAGGTTACAATGTTGTTTTGAAAAGAGGCTTGCCATGAATAAACACTAATGTAGTTTCTTGAAATTCAAAGAGGATTCTACTGAGGTGTTCCGACCTGAAAATTGTTTCACATTATAGCTAGTATAATACTAGCAACGATCGAAATATCTTGCGCAACTTTGCGTGATAACGACCAAACGTCCTGTCTGTTTCAGTATGGCACCCGTGTTTACGTGGCGTACTATGTTCGATGAGTGGGCAAAAGCTCACACAAACAAGTCAGAAGTTCTTTCAAACTTTATAATGGAACAAACGGGAGTCACGGAACTTTCACCTAGTTCAATGGCAAAATTAAGGAATTGTGTATACATTATACCAGTTAAATGGGATAAAGCTAATCGACATCGGGAGAGATTTGTATTCGACAATGCGACATGGTTGGACAATGAAGTCGACTTTAATTTTGCAACTGATCCTCCGATTAATCGAACCAAGGCCGGTAGACCTCAAAAATCCTTTAAAGATTGTTCCTCCAAAGTTCAGACTAGAAAAATCAAAGCAGTTGTCGAATCTTCAAGTCATGAAGAACTGTCGAAGGCTATTGAACTCTCATTGCGCAAGGCGGGAAAACGCGACTTGGCTGCAATCGTGAAGGAGCTTTGTTCTTCTTCTCCTACAAGGGGCATAAACTTCAAGAAAGCTCGAAATTCTTCGCTTGAAGTGTCACCTAAGTTGTCCGCAGATGAAGCATTAGCTTTATTAGTTGATGCAAATCTTTCGACGAATCAATACAATATAGTGCGAAATCAAGCAAGAAAAATCGGCACTAAAATTTATCCATTGTACGATAAATGAAAGGATGCTAAGGAACTGTGTTATCCTAACAATATTACAATCACTGAAACATCCGTTGAAATTTCATTGCAGTCTCTTCTTGAGCACACTGTAACAAGGCTTAGTGAAGCCCAAGAAGATGTACTCAAGACATTGTCCGGTGTTGTTAGTAACATTACTGTTAAGTGGGGCTGTGACGGTGCCCAACAGAGTGTGTATCGTCAAAAATGTTCAGATGAACAATCGACAGACGAAAGTTTGTTTAGCATCTCCATGGTACCTATTCAAATTTACAGTGTAAACGACAATCATAAATCTGTAATTTGGCAAAATCCAGCTCCATCTTCAACCAGATATTGCCGCCCCATAAAGTTTGTTTTTACAAAAGAAACAGTCGATGCTGTAAAAAGCGAAGTACAGAAAGTTGAAGGACAAATAGCTAATCTCACTCCTATTATAATAACTGTGGGCAACAGGGAATTCATTTGCAAGCCAAACATGACTTTTTGTATGATTGACTGAAACATTTGTAATGCAGTATCTGATTGTTCCTCAACCCAAAGATGTTATTTGTGTGGAGCTCAACCGAGCGAAATGAATAACCTTCGTACTCTATCCCAGAAAGAAGTTCAACAAACAGTTTGACCTTTGGACTGTCACCCCTGCATTCTTGGATACGGTTTTCCGAATGTATACTCCACATCTCGTATAGACTGGATATTATGAAGTGGCAGGTTCGCGGCAAAGAAAACAAAGCTAAAATGGAAGTGAAAAAAAAGTCCAAGAGGAATTTCGTTGTCAGTTCGGGCTATTAGTATATATGCCCAAGCAACAATCAGGAAACACGAATGATGTCAATACAGCCCGTAAGTTTTTCAGAAATGCTGAAAAATCATCAGAAATAACTGGAGTAAATGTAGAATTGATAAAGAGATTTCATGTATTTTTACAATCTCTTAATTGTGGTTTCCCGATTGATGCAGATAAATTTAGTGAGTATGCTCGTTCTACGTTGGAAATGTATTTGACACTCTATCCCTGGTATTATATGCCAACAAGCGTTCATAAAGTTTTGTATCATGGTAAAGACATCCTAGCCTCAAGTATCTTACCAATAGGCCAGCTATCAGAAGAGGCCCAGGATGCTAGGAATAAAGACAGTGGAAAATGCAGGGAACTCTTCACACAGAAATCATCCAGAATTCATACAAACATGGACTTGGTTCATAGATTGCTTATTACTCGTACATTCGATCCATATAATTATTACTAGTTTACGTGCTCTCTGAAAACGAAACGTTCGGTAGTCATGCCCGATGTTTTATAACTTTTAAGGGATCCTGTTGTAAATAATCACCCTGATGATAGCTGCAGTGATACAGACTTGATCAGATAACTTTCCTTTGTGTTTGCGCATGTTTTGTGTCGTGCCTTGTTATTACGTTTTAATTTTATGGACCGGAAATTGTTTATTTCCCATTGTCACCAAAGTTTAATCTCAATGAATCTGGCTGCATCAAAAGCCAAGAGCAATATAGCCTATATTTTGTATATTTGGCGGTAACACTAGCCAAATTTGTGTCTTACGTTTGTCAAACATGTGTGTTTTTTTATATTATTTTTGGACAAAAAATACAATAAAGCATTTTTAATCTCTAACTACAAATAAAAAACTTTATTTTCATTCTAGAGATAACCAAAATCTGCCACAGATACGTTTATATTAGCCTGTGAATAAAGTTCCCCTGGATGGGGAAAATCTCACACTGTGCGGAGTCGGGAATCGAACTCGGGGCTGGAATTGAAACAGGGACACTATATTTTCAGTAGACTATGCCAGCGGTTCTAAATATTTCATATGGGATTAGGACACCATAACATTTACTATTCAAAATCGTTATACACTTAAAATCTTTTATATTCGCCGACTACGTTAGGTGGTATTTCTCAACTATCTTCAGCAGACAGTATTAACTTGTGAACTTACAAGGATGGGAAACAGGACAGACTGTTTAAGGGATAGAAGGGAATTAACTATTTTTCCTTTTACCACGAGGTGGTCAGAGTAAAGTTTGAATAGATTACATTCTGGCTTTATATAAGTTCTTTTCTACTTTACTCTGACCATCTCGTGGTGCACTGGCAACCATTCATTGACGTCATTCCCAGAGGTCTTGGTTCGATTCCCTGATCTGTCATGAAAATTATTTCTCCTCTGAGGACTCAGCCTCATAAATCAAAACTGGGAGGAGGTGGGTCCGAATCTCTCCTCAGCCATCCTGGAAGTGATCATTCTTAGTTACCCTCTTATACTCCAGGCAAATGTCGGAGTGGGTCCTATCTTATGGCCACGGTCGTCTCCTTCCTAATTCTAGCCTCAAACACAAATACACACATTCGTACAAACACCACAATAGCAAATTCTACACACACCCAAATACATGGCGCTGAATGACCACGATGTTCATTCACCTAAGTAGAACAACATAAGCAACAACAACAACCACAACCATTTTACTGTGCCTTGCTCTAGATGTAGGCCTATTGCCTTACATAGGGAGTGCCCAGACAGCATTATCGTCTAAGTAACTGAGCTCGTTGAACCTCTTCCAGGATTACCAATATTCTTCTGGATGTGAGACCAAGGAATCGTAGAAATGTGTGGATTGCTGCCATTAGCAATCTCTCTTTAATATCATATTGTCATATATCCATGATATTCGGAGAATAAGCCTGTCCAAGATCAAAGACCTCCATTCTCTTGGTATTAGTGTCGTTCAGAGTCTATTTTGCGGCGGACAATGCAAAGAATTAGGAATTAGCATTAGGGACAAAAGAGGCACAGTCCTGACATGTACCTGGAACTGAACTGGGAAAACCAAGTGAAAGCTACGTTTTCCATGCGTTGACTAGTGTATGTTAAATTTTGTGTTTCAAGGGTCTCTATATTTGTAGTGTAATGGATGAAGGTGCCCCAATATATTGCTCAATGTGTTATGGAGCATTGATCTAGAGAAAATGAATAAATTTTTCTTTTTGATGGACGTCATTACTTTTCAATACCTGGATAGGAACAGGAGTAAGCTATTATTTATTTATTTAATTCTTTGTTTATAAGAAATATAATTGCAAGGTTGGATCAATTCTTCATTGATTCTGTATTGATATCAATCGAAACTTTCTTTGACCACTATTCAATACAAAATATCACTATGCCACTATCGGTACATGTTTTGACGCGATGTGTCTTCTTTAGCCTTTCACTTCTGCTTTCATTGTTTCTTCCTAATTGACTATCATGTAACATTGTCGTTGATTCATTTAGGGGCTTTGCGGCATCATGGTCATGTAGACCCATGTACTTGGGTGAGTGTGAAATATGTCTGATAAACTGTGTCATTGTGACGGCTGAAGTAGTGTGTGTATTTGTAATTAATGTTAGTATTTGGATATGGAAGGATGTAGTCAAGGCCGTAAGTCAGGACCATCCTGGCATTTGACTAAAGTACAAGGAGGAAGCCTCAGAAAGACTCCTGTAAGATAGCTGAGGTGGGAATCGAAGTAATACTACTCAGTTTTTCCTCACAAGGCTGAGTGAATCTCGTTCCAACCCTTACTTCATATTAACAAAACAAATCAATTGTTTATAATCATTGAAGTCTTGCAATGAAACACATTGCATCAATGTGTTGGTACTGCTTCATTGATGTATAATCAATCACGACAATAAATAAGTTAGAATTGTGTACTGTACTGTACCTAATATTATTCGTACTACAGTAGGTACATAATATAATGTTATTTTTAATTTTAAGCCTTGTCACCGCGGAAGACCGGGTTCGATTTCCGGCTCTGCCAAAATATGTAATTCTGGTTTGAGGGCTGGAACGAGGTACACTCAGCCTCGTGAGGCAAAGCTGAAAAGAAGCGGGTTCGATATCCACCTCAGCCAGCCTGGAAGTGGTTTTCCGTGGTTTACCATTTCTACTCCTGGTGAATGCCAGGATGGATCCTAAACTAAGATCACGGACGCATCCTTCCCAATCCTCATCAGAATTACAACTACACACATTAAGACAGCCATCGAAGTAACACAGAATAATAACAGAAAAATTCTACATACACCCAAGTACATGGCAACGATATCGCCAAATTTCTAAATGAACCAAAAACAACTTTTATTTCTGTAACGTAATTAAAGTACATAACCATTAGTTACGGTACTCTAGCAAGTAGGCCTAGTATTTAATAATGAAGTAGCCTATAATCTTGTAATTTTAAGTTACATCATTAAGCAAGATGGTTAGCAAAGAACATACAGTCTACTTTCTCCTAAATGTATTGGTATACTTATAACTCTTTGTCCTTATCAAGGTGTAGATTATAATTAAATGTTTGTTGTAGTAGCTGGTACTGCAACCTAGCGGTGAATTAATATACCAGGTGGCCCACCTGCGCCGTGCAATCTACTTATAAATGTCCCGCATGCACTAGTGTTGAACGGGAGGTCTCATAACTGAATTGCTAAGGGGTAACCTTGCATACAAGCAGGTTACGTCAGAATGCCAAGAGATAACAACCAGACGGCCGCACACTGCATGTTCCTCAGTGCTCCTGTCTAATGCGCCCCAAAGCTGTATGAAGTCTCGCTGGAGAGCGCAGAATAGTAGCTTTGCACGTGGCACAGCTGTATTAAAGTTGCTATCAACACATCGACAATGGCTGAGGTATTCACCGAAAACGAGCGCGCACACACATAATTTTAATCTATGGAGAATCTGGTCACAATCTCACCAAAGCTCGCACATTAATAGACGCCGGCCTTTTGTACATGAATTTCCCCGAACAGAGCTGTATTTAAGTGCAAATGGATTGAAGCACATACCAGCCTGACTATACCCGTCTGCAACAATTCTGATGTCGTGCAGACTGTACATCAGAATTGTGATCGAAGCCTTCACACGGTACGTTGAATTTCACTGTTGAGTTGTTGAGTTGTTGAATTTCAGGGGCTTTACAACATAGTGGGCATGTAGCCCCGTGTACTTGAGTGTGTGACAGTAATAATAATAATAATAATAATAATAATACGTATCCTGTTAGAGTGCTTGTGTAGTAAAACTACTGCTAAATTGTTGCACAACATGCAACATATTGTATACCACGTTGTAACGCTCCTTTGCAAACAAAGATTTCTGTAATAAACAGGGTTCGTTTGTAAACACGTCAAAGATGCAGAAAAGAAAGTTTAATAACAAATTAATTTGTACATGTAGGCTACAGAAATTCCACTCTTCAATAGCATTGCTTGCTATGTGGACAAAAACTCACATATTATTGCATCAAAGGTTAGAAAATAAAATAAATTAAAATGTCACACCTGGACAGTATTCATAATGAATATGCTCAAATACATGTCCCTGGTGGCGAATATAATGCTGAACACGTCTCGCACTGTCTGCATGGACATGTCGTAACATTTCAGGTGTGACTGCAGCACAGGCCTCACCAATACGTTGTTTTAATTGATCAACATTTTCTGGCGCCGTTTCGTAGACTTTTGATTTTATATAGCCCCACAGAAAGAAGTTCAGAGGGGTTAGATCAGGCGATCGTGCTGGCCACTGCCAGGGGCCTCCATGGCCTATCCACCGTTCAGGGTATCGTGCATTTAGATATTCCGTAACGGCTCGGAAGGTGTGAAGTGGAGCACCATCATGCTGGTACCAATGTTGCAATACAACCTGGAGTGGAATATCTTCTAGAAGGTTTTCCAGAGTCAAGTCGGTTTGTAGAAATTCAAGATAATTCCTACCTGTGAGTCTGGGGGCTATAAAAACAGGCCCAATTATGTGGTCTCCCAGAATACCACACCACACATTAACTCCCCAGTGGATCTGAACATGCTGTGCTCGAACCCAGTGGGGATTCACTGGAGCCCAGTAACGAAGATTGTGAGTATTGACGTTGGCATCATTGGCGAAATAGCATTCATCACTCCACAGAATATTCCTGGCGAAATGTGGATCTTGTTGTAATGCAGCGGCCATTCTTCGGCAATATGCTACCCTGTGATCGAAATCATTTCCATACAGTTGTTGGTATAGGTGCGGCTTATAGGGATGCCATTTTCGCTCCTTCAGGATCCTCTGTATTGAAGTTCGTGGCACTACTAGATTTCTTGCAGCTTCTCTTTGCCCTAAACAACAATAAATATGTGCACATTGTAACATAGAGGTTTCGTATTATTATTATTATTATTATTATTATGGTTTCAAGAGACTAAATCTTGCACCATGGCTGGCTGCGTGGCTCAGGGGTAACGTTCTCGCTTGCTGGGCCCATGGTTGCAGGTTCGTATCCTGGCGCAGTCAGCTGGCATTTGAGGGTGCGCAAATGCGAGGGAGCCGTGTCCGTAGATTTACTGGCACGTTAAAGATCCCCTTCGGGGCAAAATTCCGGCACCCCGGCGTCTCTAAAAGCCAGTGTAGTTAAAAGGGACGTAAAACCAATATCATTATTATTATTATTATTATTATTATTATTATTATTATTATTATCTTGCACCAGCACTATTTAATGAACTTCTACCTCGATTGTACAACATGAACAGCAAACAAATAGCTATACGTCGCATAAAAAATTATTACCTAAATAAACATTAATTTATAACATAAACGTATTATTGTATGCACTCTTGTATTGAAATACAAACTGTATAATGCTGTGAAAAATAATTAATATTTCACAGATAATCTCTACTGATTTTGCCGTCAGATTCCTGCGACATATCACAAATGTATTATCAATAGTAATTAATAAATAAATTCTAGTACAAAATTCAAATTATTATTATTATTATTATTACTATTATCAGCCTTATCTCAGTAAGGTGAAGTGTAACTGACCGTGTGTAGGATTCCGTTCGAAGTACTCTTGTACATTCCGTACAACTTCAGCATTACCGCAGACGGGTCTAGTCATGGAACATTCCATTCGTTCGTAATTGCAGCTCTGTTCGGCGAAGGACTTGTCGAGACGGCAGGCGTCTATCTGAAAACACCAGTGCATACCGTCTACGAGCTTTAACGGCATTACGACCAGCTTCTCCATATATTAGTATAATGTCCGTGTACTCATCGATGCTGAATACACCAGCCATGGTCAATATGTTGCCAGCAACTCTCGTGTCGTTCTACCACATTTTATGAGTCTATTGCGCTCTCAAATGCGGGGTTCGAATAGGCAATGGGGTGCATTAGACGGGTAGAGCTGAGGAACATGCAGCTAGCGATTGTCCGGTTGTTATTCCTTCGTATTCTGACGTAATCGGCCAGCATGCACTGTGACCCCTATGGAAATCAGTTATTAGGCATCCCATACAGCACTAGTGTATGCGGGACATCTAAAACTAGATTGCACGGGGGAAACGGGCCACCTGGTATATCTTGTACGCCTCTGAGTGTTGAATAGGCAGGCAGTTTAAAGCAACCAGGAGGGATGCGATCCAACTGGCAGTCCTTAAAGGTAATCGGAGCGCGGTCATCGCTAGAAGTTGAACTATTACAAAATTGTCTCTTCAAGAGGCCAGGGATTTGCAGAGCGGATTGTTTGGAACAATTACCCACGTAACCCGCAAGAGGACAGCACCGTACAGAGACATTGAAGAGGCTGTGGATGACAACGTGTATCTTGTTTTACTATTCTCCTTTTTCTTTGGTCTTCTGTATACATGTGATGCTGGGGCTAAGATTATTAATAAACGAGTGTATACATTAGCCTCTCCTCAGAGCTAAATAGCATTGTATTTAGTATATGCGGAGAGAGCTCGTCCACATAATTTTTAAAATAATTCAAGTTTAAAAAAGCTAACGATTGCAGGTTTCGAACCCCAGCCGACCACGTGAGAGACTAACGCTTTAGCCCAGAGCCAAACATGCCTACAACAACTAAGTGTTATTAACTGACTTGGATACAACGTGTTCGCAAATTATGTCTTGAAATTAACGATTTCTTTACTGCAGTACATCTTAATTATAATTCATTTCATACAAAGTTTATTTTATTTCTATCAGTAGGCTATATCGCATGCAACATACTCAAACTACTGCAATATAGGACAGGCACTAGTGGTCAGCAATCATCTTCTTATGTAACAGAGACGGGTAAGCTCTTTTAAGTCACTGATTAAGTGTAATATTAGAATATAAAATTATTATAAACAACGGGCCACGCCCATTAGGATAGCTTAAACCACCCTCGGCTCGATAATCGGAACTGGTGGGTTTTAAATTTCAAATTATAATGCTTGCATAATTCATACGGCTGCCACTCTAAACGGTTCAACTGATGACCTTTTAGTTTGGGCACAGGACGCGCCATATATGAAGGTATGTGTTTACCAATTTGGTGAAGATCCTATGATTAGTTTCGGCGTAATTTAATTTTAGATGTTGACCATTTGAGTGGCTGTCATTACGTTTTGGTAAAGATGGCGGCAATATCAAGTATGACACTGAGGTGCCCTTTGCTGGTGCTATCTCTGTAACAAATTACATTCATTTATGGTTCGTCGTGTTTCAATTGATAGGGGGGGGGGGACAGACATACACACACACTCACACACATACAGACACACAATTTTTGGCCCTGTGTAGAACTCATAAGTCTACTTACATGTTTTGCAAAAATTGAAAGTAGGCTAAATCCATTTGGTATAATATTATTTGATGTCATGAAGGAATGAATTTCAGTTTATTGATACTATCTTTAGTCGCCTCCGTAGCGTAGCGGTCAGCATGGTTAGCTGACCATGGGTCCTGGGTTCGATTCCCGGCTCTGCCACGAAATTTGAAAAAGTGGTATGAGGACTGGAACGGGGTCTACTCAGCCTCGGGTGTTCCAAATGAGTAGAGGGGGTTCGATTCCCACCTCAGCCATCCTCGAAGTGATTTTCCGTGGTTTCCCACTTCGTCTTAGGGCAAATGCCGGGATGGTACTGAGCCAGTATTTTGCTGTATACTTGAACCCTGATACGACAGCGAGACGTATTTTGAAATTATTGTTTGGCATTAATTTGGCTGCAGGCTTAAGGAGCAATACACTCGTCATTCACTTAGGAGATAGATAGGCAATCCCGCCATGCTCTTGATCACGTGGACAGGACATGCTCACTAGCTTATTTCTGCAACTGTCTGATGCATATATAAGATGATAATCGACAGAGTTCGATTGTCAACCTCGATACAAGGAGAGATGTATCATGGGTAGACTGCCAGCTGTGGCGTGTCTGCGAGCAGTTCTGAAATCACAGACACTTGAGTTTTGTGACACACGGAGTGAACGTGCTATCGGCTCTGTAAGAAAAGTTTCGTTAAACACGCAGTCGTACGAGTGTACTCTAATCACGGCGCGGAGCGAACAGGCGGATTGCTTCATAGCAACATGCGGTTGTTCGTATTTCTGGCGTGTTTGGCATAACCCAGA
The DNA here is from genome assembly GCA_946902985.2 of Meconema thalassinum. Taxonomy (NCBI): domain Eukaryota; kingdom Metazoa; phylum Arthropoda; class Insecta; order Orthoptera; family Tettigoniidae; genus Meconema; species Meconema thalassinum. The sequence goes on along the minus strand of OX336390.1, from coordinate 262,429,447 downwards.
AAATAGATATATGCGAGTGAGCTTGGTTATTGCATGGACTTGTCAGTACAAACTCCACGATGAGGAAATCTACTACATATATGGTTGATATGCAGGAAAGCGTTAGTATTATCAAGAACAATACGACTGGACTTTATTGTGAGAATCTAGCTGCTGTAGCAATGTTGGGCTAAGCAGATAGTACAGGAATGCAATGCAGAGGCAGGAATGATCATTTGGAATGACAACCTTATAAATACTACAATGATGAAAAAGAAACGATTGTAGGCGTTCGTTCTGATCCAGTGGTTTTGAAGTACATGAGAATGAAGAAACAACTCCAAATGAACGAAACTACTTTACTGATAACGTCGAGGGAGCCTTGTACAAGTAATATGTAGGAACTCCGTTTCGTAGACAGTGGTTTTCGAGTTAGGAGGAAGTTGGTTCGACGACTTACAGCTCCAGCCATGGACTACTCAGGGATGAGGGTCCAGTTCCTGAAAGGAATGTATATTCCTTTACTTTCTTCAATCTCAAGCAGAACATCGCCCAAGGTAGCTGGAAAACTTTTCTTTCTTGTAGACAGTAGACTTTGTCGCTTTTAGTTCGTCACTTTTCACCAATATTTTATTAAATAGTATGAAATTCATTCGAAGACTAGATTTAGTTCCTTGTATCATTTATGTCGGAGAGTGTAATTTATTTAGTAGTTAACAGTAAACGTAATGCTATTTAGAGCATTACTTGTGGTTTTTTTTTTGAAATTTTGGAAATAAAACCAAGCATTGAATTTTGTTGGGAAGACATCTGCAGCATAATTAGGACCAAGACGACGATATTTTTGTATAAGAATAGCGATTAGGAAGAAGATGGCCACACACACGTGCACTTGAACTATTCCAAAAATATTTCAGTGATACTCTTCGTTTGGACTTATGACATTCTAGTAGACATTTCTTTCTTTTAGAAATGATAGTTCATTTTCATCATTATTTTCCATGGGTATGGAATCGTAGAAATCGTCCAGCGAGAACAATTGTGAATTGATTGTCGAGGCATTTGTAGCCTACTTTCATACTTCTTTTAGATTAGAGATTTTTTTTTAACTGAAACTTTAGTTCGTTCAGTCTTCAGCTTGTGTTATTTTAATTCGTTTTTGGTAGGCTCTTGGCTAGATCATCGTTTGATTTAATGGTTTGCGTGTATCTATTGATACGATAATAGACTCCTTTCCATGGTGTAAATCTCACGTGTTTTCTTCTGAGTAGTTAAGCCGTTTTTCGAGTTGGGAAAGGCGAAACTGAACCGACTATTTTACTAGTGTCTATCTACGATTTTTTTATATATAAGTTATTATGGAAATAATTATATATATATAGGAATAGTGAACTAAATTAACAGTTCAAACAAGTATAACAGAATTTGTCATAAACTTAAATGACGATAATTTATGGAAGTAGATAATACAACTTATCTAATAAATTGTTGCAACTTGTTGAGTGAAGTTGGGAAAGAGGTTCTCTGTGACACTTCTATATTCGTCTACGATAAGGCGTGATATCTTCAGAGTAATTATTGAAAGGTTTTGAGTTTCATTAGGTTTGGGAAAAATTCTTGACAGCTTTGGAAAGCTGAATTAATGTATTGCAATTTAATGAATACGAATTTATTGTGCTAATGAAGCGAATATTTGACATCATTGGATGGTCAACATTAATATTGTATAATGTACTCGCAGTCTTATGTGAAGATATTAACGTAGTCATTTCGTTTTGTAAGAGTGAAATTAGCTTTTGAGCTATCACTAATTTGAATAGGAAGTTGTTGTGAACGTGAATTGGAATCACGAATGTTTCTCTTAAATGCCAGTATTAATTCAAGTAACCCTACGTTTTTATTCTTGCCTATTAGATTTGCCGGAGATGGATTGCTTATATCGTGACACACATATTTAAGTGACACAGCCACTTTTCGAATAACTTTAATTAATTCATGCAATATAATACCTTGATATTTCAGTGATTTTAACAAAAATATACTGCATTCATTGAAGCATCTGGATAGTAAATAAACTATTTTCTAACTTGTAACACTATTCGATTGATTGTTGAATGCAACAAATTAAGAGAATTATAACCTTGAGATATACTTGTCGAATTAAATGGAAATGGGCCGCGATAATAACAAAATCCTAACTAAGGATATAATCTGTATATAAAATGTAAGATATGTATAAATTGTTAATAAGGGTATAGCATCAGTGCATGATTTAATATTGTATTTTTCATGTAATGTGTTCAATGAATGAGATATTTAAATACTGCGATTTAGAGCAGGCGATTATAGGCGTTTATTGACACTATTTTCGTCATTTGATTTAGAGAAGCTTTCTTCATTTTTGTCTAATTGACAGACATACACCATTTGCCAGTTAATAAACTGAATTTAATTTTTTTTTAAATTCTTTGAACGACTGGTGTTTTATATTAGAAAAGGGAGTGCGTTAGGAGGACCAGTGGGTGGTTTTTTCTTGAGTTTGCTTAAAATTAACGCCCGAGATACTTTCGTTTTCTTTTAGAGTCTCTTGTTCGACTTCTTTTAAGAGCTTCGTTTCATTGTAATATATACACCACTGGCATCTTCGTATCGCATTCTTTAATATCGACGTATCCTAATCCCTGGTTGATCCTAGTTGGTAGACTTTTAGGGGTTCTTTCAGCCGGGAACTTCCAGAATCTACGATCCAGCTTTTCCATCGGATTTCAACAGGTAAGACCACGTGGATTACGGGTACAGTACCTTCTTCAAGGCCACGGCCGCCTCCTTCCCTCTTCCTTGCCTATCCATCCTGACCTTCCATTACCTTCCCTCATGAGGCCCCTGTTCGCTTTGCAGGTGAGGCCACCTGGGCGAGGTGCCAATCACACCTCACCAGTTGTATCCACTTCGATTAGATGTTCCCAGCTCTAGGACACTGCCCGTAGAGGCGATAGTGGTGAATTCCCTCGCTGAGTCCGTGGGTTCCACCAACCTGGAGGGCAAACGACTAAGAAGAAGAAGAAGATACTTTCTTTATCGTTTACCCTCCAGGGTTGGCTTTTCCCACGGACTAAGGGATCCCACCTCTACCACCACAGCCAGTGTCCTGGAGCTTGAGACTCTGAGTCGGAGATAGAACTGGGGAGTGTGAGTAGCACGTCGCCCAGGAGGCCTCACCTTCAGAGCGAACTGAGGCCTGATGAAGGGATGGAAAGAGTGGGAGGGATAGACAAGGAAGAGGGAAGAAGGCGGCCGTGTTACCATCCCGGCATTTGCCCTAAGACGTAATGGGGAAACCACGGAAAACTACTTCAGCATGGCTGAGGTGGGAATCGAACCCTATCTACTCATTTGGACCACCGGAGGCTTAGTAGACACCGTTCCAGTTCTCATACCACTTTTCAAATTTCGTGGCAGAGCCAGGAATCGAACTGCGGACTTGCAAGGTTGGCAGCTAAGCATGCTGACCACTACACCACGGAGGCGATCCCCAGTTTATTGATACGCCAGTCAAAATGTTTGAGCAGTCAAGCTCTAAATGATACTCCTTTGTAAGAGTTGATGTTTGTTCCTTGGTTAACAATTCTTCATGTCCGTATAAATTTAAACGCCATTCAATTCAAACCAGCGAATGGTACAATGTTCATTGAGCAGGCTTATCTTGTCTGACATGCATTATCTCTATGCTCGTTAACTGCCATCTCCTTGTGGTCTCGAATAGCCGTGATCGTCTAGTGGTTAGGACATTGCGTTGTGGCCGCAATAACCCAGGTTCGAATCCTGGTCACGGCAGTGGTGAAACACTGTCATGGTAGGGACCATTTTTACCCTAGTCAGTTCTTTAGTTACAGTAATCACATCCCAGCCCACACTGATATTTACTCCAAAAGCTTTAAACATAGAACATTGCAATTACGAATAAGTAGATGAGTGGTCTGTATACTAACCATCTACAATTAAGCCAAAAAAATACTGATGGTTGTTCCGCCTCGTGGTGTAGTGACTAGCATTCTTGGCTGTCACTGCGGAGGCCTCGGTTCGATTCCCGGCTTTTCTAAGATATTTAATTCTTGTCTGTGGGCTGACACGCAGCCTTGTGAGGCATAAATGTGAAGAAGCGGGTTGAATTCAGCCGTCATGGAAGTGTTTTCCCATGGTTTACCACTTCTACTCCAGGTGAATGTCGGGATGGTTTCTAAATTAAGGCCACATTCACTTCCTTCCCAATCCTCACCTGAATTACAACTACACAAATTAATACATCCAACACAATAACGCAGGTTACGAGACAAATTCCACACACACACTCAAATACATGGGGCTACATGACCACGATGTCGACAAGCCCCTCAATAAATCAACAATAACAAACAACTGTAACATATTCAACAAGTAGTTCCGTGAAGAACTATACAGCCTATTTTCATATATCCTACTTATGTTAATTGCCTCTATCTACATACAAAATTTCAGTTTGATTATTGTAATAGATTCGTAGATATTGAAAACCGACTAAATATTTCGGATGGTCGCCATGTTGGATTTTATATATGTAGGTCCTAGAGTTATGTACTGTTACATGAAGATAATTGTGTACGTGTAGCATTCAAACTTCAATCGTAGGATTAGAACACAAGAAGAAAACAAGGCGATTTTAAAATTTCGCACAGCTGCCATCTTGTGGTTATGGGAACAATTGAAATAAATTAGATGCCAGTGGATAAACATTCTTATAAGGATTTACTGTACCAAGTTTCACTGCACTCGGATGGTTAAATTGCGAGAAACGTCCATGTGAATATTTATACTTCGCGTCGCCGCCATGTTGGATTTGTGATCACCAGGTTATTTAAAGTCCTATAGGTGAACTTAAGTTCATAGACCCTATGAACATAAAAAGTCCTTTTGATTGCTATAATAGATTCGTAGATATTCAGAGCCGTCTAAATATTTCGGATGGTCACCATGTTGAATTGTTAAATGTATAGGCCATAGAGTCATGTACCATTAAAGGAAAATTATTGCGTAGGTTCATTATTCAAATTTTCACTTCGATCGCATGATTATGACACAAGAAATAAAAACTTGATCTTAAAATTCGCACAGCCACCATCTTGAGGTTATTTATTTATTTATTTATTTATTTATTTATTTATTTATTTATGCTGGTTTACAACAGGGTCTTTAATCCCAATGACAGTAAGCCTACAAAATTTTAAACAGTAATTCTAATGTTTTTCAAAACTTAAATCTAATCTTAAATCTAATATTAACATCTAAATTAACTACATAATAATATTATTTATAGCTTAACCTTAATGCTGTTACATATTCTACCTTTTTATTAATTAATTACACTCATGGCAATGTGGTCATAAATACATTTACAAATTTTTGGAGACTAAGATCGAAGTCTAGACTTTTATTACACACTACAGCTTTATTGTAACTACTGCAGAGTCTATAAAGCGGTGAATGTTTGTGTGACGTGGGGCATGTTTTCTTATTCCTAAAAGTTGTCCTCGTTCTTGAGGATAGACGTGGAACATTGAAATTCAGCAACGATAAAAAATAAGAGTTATCTACCGAAGAATTTACAATCTTGTGTAAGATCTTGGAATCATTTATTTTCCTACGATCTTCCAAAGCAATAATTTTTAGATTATTCGATAAAATTTTATATGGGACCATATATGGGTAATTTCCGCTAATTTTATAATGTATAAATCTGGCGAATCACTTCTGTACTCCTTCTAGTAATCTTATGTATTTTTTACGCCACGGATTCCACACTACGCTTGCATATTCTAATTTCGCCCTTACGTAAGCATTATAGAGTATATTGGCCGTTTTCACCTCCCGAAAAGGTCTTACATTTCTAATGACGAAACCTAGTGCTCGGTACGCCTCACTTGTTACCTTGTTTATGTGAGAAGCGAAAGTCAAACCTTTATCCAGTACCACACCAAGGTCACTTACCCCATCAACCTCCCGCAGCGTGTTCAACCCCAACTTATACTGGAAACTAACTTTATTCTTCCTTCGGGTAAATGACATTGTGACACATTTCGTTAGATTAAAATTAAGTTTAATTTTCTTACTCCATTCAAAGATGTTGTCCAAGTCATTTTGTAGAAGATAGCAGTCATGAGCAGAGAATATAGGACGGAATATCTTAAAATCATCAGCGTATAGAAGACATTTAGAGTGCTTAATACATTCAGAAATGTCATTGATTGCTATCAGAAACATAATTGGTCCAAGATTCGATCCCTGGGGAATTCCGGAATTTACGGTATATTCCATTGATGAATTTCCGAGAAAGTATATATATTGTTGTCTACCAGACAGATACGAGCTAAAAATCGTAAGTTTGCTTGTGAAAAACCGAAATTGTTTAATTTTGTCAAAAGAATATCATGATCTACACTATCGAATACCTTTTCAAAATCCGTGAAAATAGCATCCATCTGTCCTCCGATATCCAACTCGGATGAAACTTCGTGGGAGAAATTCATCAGATTTGTGACTGTAGATCTCCGTTGTATGAATCCATGTCGTTGTTCTGATATGGCTGGCGCTACATGAGTAACAATTCTGTCATGAAGGATAAATTCAAATATCTTTGCAACAGTTGATACTATAATCACGGGTCGATAGTTCTTTATTAATGTTTGGTTACCTGATTTTAAAATAGGACAGACGCGAATTTTTTTCCGAATATCTGGGAATGTATTTGTACTAATTGCTAGGTTATAAAGAAAATGAAGGGGATCTTTTAAAATCTGTGAGCAACCCTTAATTACATAAGGAGGTATGTAAACAATTGAACTAAATTAGATACCAGTGCATTACAATGCGCATAACATTTCCTGTACCAGTCTTCATTGCGTTTGGAACATTAAATCGCGAGAAAGGTCTATTTAACATTTTCAAATTCGCTTGGCCACCAAGTTCGTTTTTTAGTTAACCGGTCTTTGAAAGTCTTATAGATGAACTTCCAGCAGTGCCCTTTATCTCCATACAAAATTTCAGGGTGATACCGCTAATAGTTTCAGAGATATAGAATGCCGGTGAAATATTTCGCACGTCCGCCATCGTGTGGTTATGTAAGGAATTGAACCAAGTTAGATGTCGGTGCATTGCAATGTGTGTAAACATATACTGTACCAAGTTTTATTGCGTTTGGTTGGTTAAATCGCGAGATACGTGTATTTAAAAGTCGCGAATTCGCGTGGCCGCCATGTTGGTTTTGTAGTTACCAGTTTTTCAAAAGTCACATAGGTGAACTTCTAGTAGTTCCCTTTATCACCGTAAAAAATTCCAGGGTGATATCGGGAATAGTTTCGGAGATATTGAATGCTGGTGAAATATTTCGCACAGTCACCATGTTGGATTGGTGAGACGTAACAAAAGTTGAAGGGTACGGTCGGGGTCGCCCGGAATAGTGCTATGAACTTACCGTGTTTCATTGAAATCGCTCCAGCCGTTTAGAAGTTATTAGGGGGACATTCACACACTCCTCTCTCTCTCTCTCTCTCTCACACACACACACACACACACACGCACACACACACTGACAAAGGGTGATCTCATAAGCCTAATTTTTTTTTTTTTTTTCAAAATTGAAAATAGGCCAAAAATCGAGATTGCAGCTGTTTAAATATGAACTTGTACAATTGCGGTGTGCTGTTGGAAAAGGACGTAAGGGGAGCATTCCTAAGAAGATCCATAGATGTACTTGTATTGGTATCCTATTATCTGCACTGTGATTTTCTAACATGGAATAAAGAAACTCTAGAGAAGGTATCAGAATGGATGCGCAACAGACTTTATATACGTGCAAGATGGCTGCTGTGATTCCATGCTGTTCTACAAAGACGTGCATGATGGCTGCTGTTACTGTGGGATCTGAGGTAGTGGTGAAACGCGGAACTAAAGAAGTTATTACTATAACGTGCAAGATGGCTGTTGTGGCTTTGGAACTTTTGTAGTGGTGATTTGGTGAACTAAAGAACTAGATCGTCAAGAAAGGCAAAGAGAGCTACTCCGTTTGTTTATTCGGGGACAAGATGATAAGGAAAAAAGACTAACTTATAGATATACAATAATGTGATATATTGGAAATATTTAGGCGAGGGCGTTTTTTCATACGTTCCTCTCGGAATGGCAAATCTCTTGGCCAATGGCATGGATGCATTGAAGCACAGTTGTAATATATACGCATTCATCAGCTTCTTATTGAAACAATTCCATCATCGGGAGATAAAGGATTACCTAAGCAGAAGTAGCGCTGTATAAAACATGAATCCCTGGTGTGTTAATAATATGACCTGGTAAACCGTATTTAAATTATTCATAAACTTTAGATCAATTTCAGTCTTATATTAAATTCATTTCTTATGGATTTGCTGGTATTATCTTTTAATATTGTAGGTTACAGTATATTGATCTTGTCTCTCGTCGATTGTATCCTCGTTGGTGATATTATCACTCTACGGCTCGAGAAGGGAGAGTTCTGCTGTGCTCTACAATTTATTATATATTATATGTTTATCGTTTACAAGTCCTTACCTTGTAAACTGGCGCCCACGTATATATATTATCCATATTAATATTCAGTCAAAGACCACGAATCCATTACTTTTACAGAACGATAGTCAGGGAAGAGATTGGTATTCAACATCTGAAAGAAGTCATTCCCTTTTTTGCCTAGTTATTATCTCTGAATTCTCATAAGTTGTTATTGATTCATTTAGAAGATTCACTACATAGTGGCCACGTAGCTCCGTGTATTTGGGTGTGCGTGAAATCTTCATCCAGCAGTGGATGGATTTTGGCTGATGTTTCTGTGCATATACGCTCAAAATTATTCTACGAGTAGCCTATATAAACGAAATTGAATTATTTAAGAGGTTTATAGTAGGAATGAACCACTGCACATTGTGGGAATGGGATCAAATAAAATTTTCAACAGTTTTATGGTGCAGTTGTGGAATAACGATTATGGACACTTAAATCTGAGTCTTGATTGGATCTATAATTTTAACAGATCAGGTTTCTAGTACGTTTCTCATATAAATGAGACTGCTTAAGATGCATTGCCTGTTTTAAGAGAAACAAGTGACGATAATGTGAAATAATGAAAACTAAACCTATAATAAATAATTCTTAACTAGCCCTTTCTTGGCAGGTAGACCGTTACACCTAGCAACACAGGACCTAGTAACAAAAACAGACCACACAACGTCCATGACATCCGCTCTTAAATGTGTGTTGTGCAGGAGTTATTCTGTATGCGTTCGCGATATTTCCATGAAGGTCAGTGCTGAAGTTTACAATCTAATTCCGCTCTTGGAGCATGCAATATCCCTGGTACATAATTTCAGGGAAGTGCTGATTACCAGCCTCTGTTTCGTAGCTAGCGCAGCCGTTACTGTCAACGGAATCAGAATACACAGGCAGCACTACATATGGTAATCTAATGTAATCTGTCTCAAGAATTAATGAACTCATTCTAGCCCTCATGTATCCCTTGTTTCAAAGAATGAGCGGTATAAAGCATTCACTAACATCATACAACAATTACTTTTGTTATGAATTACATCCAGTAAAAGTTCTTCAAAATAATGTCTGTGGGTGGAATTCCTGAGGTGACGTTTGTACTTTATAGTAGTTATTTATCCTTGTATCACCACGCATAAGAATGGTTATTTTGGAGCTTAGTATATCGATATTCTCAAGAATAATATTACTCTAAGATGAATTGTTGCCTTTCACGGCCACGCAAGTTAACATAATTAATTCTTAAGTTTATCCATTTCTGTTGTGGGGGTTCATTCATGTGTATCGAGCAAGCTTTTGGTAAACTGGGATAGACCTTGCTTCGATAGTGGAGTTTTCACTACATTCCAGACACGGCAAAAACCCAGAATGAAGTATGGAGTTTGATTAGGTGCCTGTCAGAGCCAATATTCTACATTTTTATACCTCTAGAGAAAGGATATAATGCTGAGGGAGCTGTTAGTTCATCCAATAAAGATACTACAGTATTATAATGTTATTAAAATATGGGACTTAGCGCAAGGTTCTCTATCCCAGCGTGGTATAACATACTCCTGGGCATGAGTCCAATTTGGTACACCTGGGTGAAACGACGAAGCAGACTCGGTTATTATTTTGATTGTTATATTATTATTATTTATTCAATTCACCATTACAAACATGGGTTACTCTAAAGCACGGGTTAAACCAAGTGCTTTACAACAATACATAAAAACTATAATACAAACTATAATACATATCATGTATATACACTTTATAGAGTTCATTATCACTCATTCACTAGCCAGGAAGGATCGCACAATATTGCATGTGGACAATAGGACAGAATGCTGCATACTCTTGTAGATGGTCGGCGGAAGATCCAATTCCTTCAGACTCTTGTGTAGTGTGTGAGGTATGAGGCCGTTGACTGACAAGATTACAGGCACTATCCGGACGCAGTTCATCTTCCATATCCTCTTGATTTCCTCTGCAAGCTGTCTATACTTGGTGACTTTTTCATTGTGTTTACGTTCGATGTTGGTGTCGTTGGGAACTGCTATGTCTATTATAAATGTAGTGCCATCAACCTTATTTACTACTATGATGTCTGGTCGATTGTGATCTATTGTTTTATCTGTCACAATACCAGTGTCCCAGTATATTTTACACAATTCATTTTCGAGAAGGGATGGTGGATGATACTTGTAGTAAGGGATATATTCCTCAGTTAATTTATATTTCTGTGCGAGTGCTTGATGAATGATGCCTGCAACCTGATTGTGCCGTTTTGTATATTAAACTGATGCTAGTATTGGGCAGCCTGCAGTGACATGGTCAATGGTCTCGAGATGAATGGCGCATCGCCTGCATATGTCTGAAATTACACTGGTATCTTTGATTATGTATTTCTTGTAATTTTTTGTAGCAATAACTTGATCTTGGATGGCAATTGCGAATCCCTCTGTTTCTCCAAACAGTCGACCACTTTGTAACCACATGCACGATGCGTTTCTATCAATACTCTGTTGGGTTAGGTTGCTGTAGTATTTTCCATGGAGGGTCTTTTCTCCCCATGCCTTTTCTTTTTCATGTAAGTGTAGTGGCTAGCTGATATGATCATCAGAGGTTGTGCGAAGGTTCAATACAGTGTGTTTATCAGCAAGTACAATGGCTTTATGGAGAATGCTGCTTTCCTTTCTTTGATAGAAATATCTTCTAAGGGTTTTAATTTGGTTCTGGAGCAAAATTTTAAAATCCAGTACTCCTCGACCTCCCATCTTTCGTGGAAGAGTGACCCTTTCTTTACAGGCGTTTGGATGATGTAAACGGTAAGTAGTGAGAAGGGTCCTTGTTTTTCTCTGCAGGCTTTTCATTTCTGTGGCTGACCATTTCAGAATCCCAAATGAATATACTAGAGTTGGTATAGCGTATGTGGTTGATAGCTTTAATTTTGTTCTTTGCACATAGATTGGTTCGCAGCACTTGATGTAGTCTTGTGGAATATTTCCCAATGAGTTCATCTTTGATACTTTTATGATCCAAAGTTGTATTTTGAGCAAATCCCAGATATTTGTAGGTTTCTATTTCAGTCATTCCTTCAATTAGAGATCCTTTGCGTAGCTCATGTGGTTCAGAAGTTGCATATTTACCTCTTTCAATTGTCAGACGCTTGCATTTCTTCACTCCCAATGTCATTCGGACATCGGATGAATATGAATCTATTATATTTAGCATGGCATTCATTTGAGTCTCATTGTGTGCATATACTTTGAGGTCATCCATATAAAGGAGATGAGATATTCTGTATTTCCTATTGTAGTATTTGATGTCAAATCCGAAACCGGTGGATTTTAGAATTTTAGAGGGAAGATTGATGGCTAAGCAAAACCATAATGGGCTTAGCGAGTCTCCTTGATAGATACCACGCTCAATTTTTATTGTGTCAGATGTGACACATTCATTGTCTGTCTTAGTAAAAAGTACTGTTCTCTAATTATCCATCATGACCTCCAGGAAGTGAATTATAGCAGGGTTAATCTTATACAGATGGAGTATTTCTTTCAGCCATGAATGCGGGACTGAATCAAATGCTTTCTGGTAATCTATGTATGCGGTATATAGATTCCTTTGATTATGTATCGCCTGTTGTGTTATCACAGAATCAATAACTATCTGTTCTTTGCATCCTTGCGACAGCTTCTTGCATCCTTTCTGTTCCTCAGCCAAAATGTTATGGTTGTCGAGATACTTGTATATTTCGTCCGCAATTATGGACGTAAATAGTTTGTAAAGTGTTTGGAGACAGGTGATAGGTCTGTAGTTTGATGGGTCTTTAGTATTTCCACTTTCTTTTGAGATTAGATATGTAATTCCAGCAGTAAGGAAATCAGGACATTCCTCAGGATGATGGATGAGGTAAGTAAATTGCTGGGCTATCTTCTGGTGCACACACGTGAAATGTTTGTACCAATAATTGTGAATTTTATCTGTGCCCGGCGCTTTCCAATTCTGAGTTCTCCTTGTAGCATCATACACATGCCAATCTTCAATGGTATCAAAATCCATTTCTTCATATACATTATTGCTATTTCGTTCTTCGTTGATCCAATTTGCATTTTCATTGTGCGGTGACTTTGCAGCCCATACACTTCTCCAAAAATCTTCCGTTTCTTGCGTGCTAGGAGGTTCTGCTTTTGTCATGGATTGTTTGTTTCGTTTGATCATTCTGTAGAACTGACCTTCATTGTTGGATAAAAGTTTGTTTTGTGTTTTCCTCGCTCGTGATTCCTTGTACCTCCTGAGTCTCGCTGCCTTTGCGCATAATTTTAGCTTTTGGTTGTCAAAGTATTCCTTGATTTTTTTTGTGTGATCATATTCCTTTATATGGCTGTTGATTTTTCTGAATATATTCCTCGGCTTTCGATTGGTTTTGGGTTTAGTTTTATTGTTTAAATATGCTGTTAGTTGGCCTATGGTTTTCCTCAGTTCCTTGATGTCATTTTCTAATCGACGCTGCCAGGGTGGAATGTATTCTGCATCTGCACCTTTTCCACGAGAGCTTCCAGACAAAGGTATTAGTTTCTGGTTGTTCAGCCTCATCACAGTTACTGCTGCGCAATATACAAGAGTGTTTGTTTCTTCTAGATTATCGGATGTTTCCACATACTGTTTTAGGATATTATTTGTCATACTGACAAGAGATTTACTCTTTGCTGTTTCTAGGAGTTTGGGCAGCTTTGGTCGATAGTCTACATTAAGGCCCATAAATTCTGTCATTGCTTCTTTAAACACATGTTCAATACAACTTGTTTCGTCAGAACTCAAGATATTAGTAGGGATAGTTGGTTCAATAATTCCCTCTTCCCCTGTGTCATTTCTGCAGGTTACTTCCTGGACAGCTTGAATCAATAATGTTGGATTCTGAAGCTAGAATTTTTGCTGCTTCCTCTTTAATACTTTGAATCATTATTGCAGGAAGTCTATTTTTTCTCACTATTACACGTCTTTGGTCTGCAATTCTTTGTACTGTAATGAAAGAGTACTCAGGAAAATTCTCCACAAACAACTTGTGCAAATCCCTCCTATATGTTGTGAGATCTCTCTCTAAGTTTGTAACAATAAAGTAGGAGCGCATTATGAATTTGTTCATCTCATCAGTCCATTTTAAGCGCTGCCTCAGTTTGCCTGCCTTAGTGGTCAGTTGAATGTTTGAAACACTTTCGACAGGGGGGGATGACGGCTGTTGGGTTCTCCTATCTGCGTTGTCGGCTGTAGAATTTTCGGGTGACCCGACATGTGCCTGCCTGTTCAGCATCATGTCACTGGTGGTTCGCCTGCTGTCACGTTCAGCACCAGCTCCAAACGTGCCCCGACGCACCTCGGGTAGCGTCCTTTTCCGAGGCTCGTTATTCTTTGACATTTTCTCCATTATCAATGGGTTGCGTTTTATACCAACTGCCAGGATTTCATTTAGGCCGCCCCTAACATGGGGTACAGACGCCTTTCACAGCCGCCCCTAACATGGCGTTCAGACGCTGTTGGCTAGTGCTTATGGCGGCACTGACTCGCCTTGTCACATTGTTGTCTTTGGATATATGTGGCATTTTATAGAGACTGTGGTGCCATCCACAGACCCACCACATCCTGTTAGCAATGCCGCTGTTGGTCCGGGACTGCTTATTCGTCAGGTTGCCCTGCTTATGTCACAGCTACCCTCCATATCTAGAGGGCGATCCAATATCCGCCACCTGTGGACCCGTCCGGCCGTAGTCAGCTCTACGTCCTCTCCGAGGCGGATTATTATTATTATTATTATTATTATTATTATTATTATTATTATTATAATTATTATTATTATAGTCTTCGATCATATTTACCCATTTTAAACTCAGTTTCTGGAAGCCCTAGAATGAAGAATTGTTCAGCGATGAGCGTGGTATGAATAGGGTGAACACAGTTCTGCAATTTTAAAGGACATGTGGACTGTGGTAATCACTTAGGAAAGAGTGGAAGAGTGGTAAGGCTCCTGGGTCGGATGAGGTACATGCAGAGCTTCTCAAACATTCTGACGACAATGGGATCAATATTCTGGCAGAACTCTCGAATAAAATCTAATGGCTGAGGTCCTCATCAACCTCACCTACCCCCCCCCCCCCCCCTCAAAAAAAAATGTAAAAGAAGGAGAACGTCAGGCGATGTGAAGAACACACAACCATCAGCCTAATTAGCCATGTCCTAAAGTTATTCTTGAAGAATAATTCTTACCAAGTTTTGCTCTCAGCGTGAAGAAGTGATTACCGATACACAATTCGGTTTTAGGAACAGTCTTCGAAATAGAGATGCTCTATTCTACAGTGCTTGTTGAACATTGCTTTGAGATGGGCAGGGATGTATATGTTTGTTTCATGGACTATGAAAAGGCATTCCATAAAGTTCATCAGTGGAAAAAATAGAGATCCCTCGGAATATCGGACTAGACACTAGAGATCTGAGAATCCTCACCAACGTACACTGGGGTCAGAAATCAGCAGCTACAGTAATATTGAAGGAAATCTGTTAGAGGATATCGACATCCGTCGTGGTCTCCAATAAGGCAGCTCTTCAGTACCTCTGCTCTTATGCTTACTCAGAGGTTATACTTATGGTAGTTCTGGAAGAACCCGACTACCTATGGCGTCATTATCAATGATGGAACTATTTATTGCAACCAATGGCCGTGAAATCGAACAAATTACAAGATTATGTATTGTATCTGAGGGTATGGATGCTGACTTGCATTGAACCTGTTACTCTGAGTAGGAGGAATCATGCTTATGATTTAGCAGAGGACCGAACCCGAAGTCTCTGAGGGGGAATAACCATAAGGAACCCGGGACTGAACACTTATGCATACTATCGTAGAATAATTGTTCATATTTTAATTTTATGTACTGCATTATGTCCCCAGTCAGTTGAAGCAACTTGCGATCTGAGTGTTGCAAGAGTTAAGCCAGTTGAGCACGCTTGATAAATTTAAACATTTTCCTGGAAGTGAGGTCGTTGAACGCTGACCTAGCGTCTCGAGTCTTTGTTCACCAGGCCAAACAGAGAGGAAAGTGTGAGACAGAGATACTTTTGAGGACGACAGGTGGGAGAAGTGACGTACTCTACTCAACGATTTTGCATATGAATTGACGAATCACGAAGACCCGTGCTAGTTTAGGCGCAATGAGAGCGTGCCCTGGAAAAGCACGGCAAAGCTGTATCTAAATAACCATCGATGCGATTTGATTCCGCAGGGCAGCGTTGGAACGTTCGTGAAAAATAATGATCTTTGACAGCACCCGAAAGTTTCTACGACAACTCCTTCGAATTATAAAAATTTACAGTCCCCTCTACCGACCATTTGACCAGATCTGTATAAATTAGGAGTCTGTGCTAACGAACATGTTCTTATTTCGATGTACCTGGGAGGTACACACGTATTGTCAATTCTCGATGTAGCTGGGAGCTACTACACGTTACTACACGTACTGTCCTTATTTTGCCGTAGCCGAGTGCTACTAACATTTTGTAAAGTACTTTTGACTTCGATCTCAAGTGAGATGCATAACATATTGCGGACTCTGTTGAGAGCCGATTGTAACATAATCACTGATATTATATAGTATGTTTTTTGCGTGTGAATTTAGCCAAGTGTCTATTTAGGGAAAGTGTCGACGTTTTAGTAATTGCCTAGGACTAAGAGTGAATGTGTAGCTCTGCTGCAATTATAGTACGTGTAGAATTAATATTAATTTTGAACTGTATTTTCACCTTTGACGAAGACATCAAGATGATGAACATTAGGTCAACCACTGGGATGATGAACATGCAACCTACGCAGATGTCCGTGATGGCCGTGTAAATTCCTAGTGGGCCATGGAAAGTGACGTCCACTGACGTGACGAGCTGATATGGCTGAGTACAAATATTGATTTATTCATATTAAAGATATTTTGGCATGGGAACATTTTGTGTAAATAGTTTTTCTTGTGATTTTTGTCTTGTTTCATTTTTTGATAGATTAAAGTAATATACTGTTCTGACACTCAGATATGTAAATGCGTGAGGACGCGTGGCCATCAGTTTGATGTGTTGTATTTTGTGTAATTTTAACCCGTATTCTCGTGTACATGCATGCATTTGATTTGGCGGACACATGGTGCGGCCCAGGTGATAAGTGGTACTGGTTATTTCACAGTAAAAATAGCAAGGGGGAAACGTGTGTTTACTAGGACCTTGAATGAACAAGCATTTTATTTTGAGTTGCCTTGTTGCGACATGATTTTGTAAAGAAGCGTCCGTTCTTTTATTTCATTTAATTTGGATTTTGATTAATTAATTCTTCGGTCAGAATACTAGATCAGGCGCGCGCTGTGTGTGGAAAATATTTGTGTACTTTTATTTCAGGTGTTTGTCAAAACCCTAGCGTGTGATTATGTGTGTCTATGTGTGTCTATGTGAGTCTATGTGTGAATTATCTGCGCGGGAGGATGCTTGGGGCCAATCCCCTGCCTCCTGCAATTTTTAAGGATGGTGAGTGATGTCCGCAGGGACCTCAGCCAGTCCAATGCTGATCTTGTAATTCCAGGGGAATTAATGAGATATTTGGTGACACACATATTTTAAGTGAGCTGAGTTGGCAGCCGTTCTTCGTGATCTTGTAATTCCAAGTGGAATTGATGAGATATTAAAACTCAGCAGTTGCACCTAATATAAAGGGAGGTAAGGCGCAGTTCGTTACTCCTGTGGGGGTCCGGGCGGGGACATCAAGAGTCCCCCGATGAGCCAGCTTGGTGTCCTAGGCGAAACCCCAGACAAGACACGGCACAAACCTAGAAGAACTGCTTAGTTTTAATTCACTGGCCGTGAAAGCCAATATACCATCTTTTTGGAAGCCTTCATAGGGAGGTTAAGGCTGCTTGAGATTTTAGTTCTCGCAGTCAAGTGGTGCAGTTGCACCTAATATAAAGGAAGGCAACGCCCAGTTCGTTACTTCTGTGGGGGTCCGGGCGGGGACACCAAGAGCCCGTCGATGAGCCAGCTTGGTGTCCAAGGCGAAACCCCACACAAGACACGGCACAAAGCTAGAAGAATTGCTGAGTTTTAATTCACTGGCCGTGATAGCCAATATACCATCTTGATGAGATATTATTTTGATGACACACACACTTGAGCTGCATGTGACAGCTATTCTTCGATGATCTTGGGACATCAGCAATTTGTGCTGGCCCGGGACATGGTTCACACTAGGGGTGATTTGACATGTGATAACGAGTTCCACACTGTGTGCTGATCTGAGGTATTTCCTGGACACCTGTTTGTGCGGGGGAAACTGCCTCACCGTGACCTAGTTGTAATTATAACTTGCTTGTTCATTTAAAGACCGATACATCATTCAGGGTCGAGATCACCATGCCTGAGCGGTATTCCCATGTGCGACGTCCGAATGAAATGTTTTTCTTGTATTTCAATTGTATTGCTGTTGAGCACCTGTTTATTAATTTTGTGGTATGTAAATTCTTGTTGGCAACTTGTTGTGTACTTCAGTGTAAGATGACATGCGGTCAATTGTTGTTGTTGTTGTTGTTTCGTGGTCACGCTACTCACTCTTGTGTTTATTTGATGAAGTCCTGTGATTGAGGCAGTTTGTTGTGCTGTGGCACGTAGATCCAGATTTCAACGGAAATCTTTATTTGTTGTAAATATTTAAAGTTAGCGTGTGTCGGTATTGTATTGATAGTTATTAGTAGTGTTTAGTTCCCATTGCTAGGATATCTCCGATGCGGATTTGTAGCCTAACGGCATTCGAAGGATGGCAACAAATCACGTATCATGTACTCTTCCATATAGCATGATTGGACACATCACACGCACACATGATTTGTAGATAAGCAGGCCATATTTCGGGACCTGTTATTTGTGTTGACATCTCTGGTGAGATAAATTAATTTGCATTCACTGTAGATTGGGTGTAAAGTTAAGAGGGTGTTCCATCGTGTTGTTTGTTGTGTTTATGTTTAATTCTGAAATTAAATTTGTTTTTATTTAGTTAGGCTTCACTTTACTTCTTTTCTGTCATATATTTTGGACTATGTTACCTTGCACCTTGTAGAAGCATAATTTTAGCAACGTCGTTATGGACCGTCCACTACCCGAAGAAAGAGTCTCATAAAAAGCTTCTCGTAAGGGTTCATAGATCTAAAATGGCGCCCAACGCGGGGATTGTTGTTGTTGCTTCCTAAAATGGCAAAACAAGTCGGGTTGTTGTTGCTTTGGCTTGCCTCTTAGTATTTTTCGGAAAAATAATACCAGGAATTGCATATTTAATTAGTAGAATCAGGAAATTCGTTGAAGTCTTTCCACCATGGGCATGAGTAAAATCAGAAAGTTCATTTAAGGTTAGCAATACGGAACACAGTAGATTTTATATTGTATTGATTTATGATGTGTTCCTGGCGCCCATTTAAATGTAAATTAGAAATTATTTTGATTTAATGAACTCAGAAATATTTAATTGACAGGAAGGTGTTACCTTGAAATTTTAATTAACACTGGTTGATTAAAAGATGTTGATGTAAATTCATTCAGATTATGAATTTATGACAGGAATAAGAATGGGAAACTAAAATTAAAAGTAAATCCAAATACTCATTGATGCTTTGATTGCGGGGTGTTTTTTTAACGTAAAGATAAATGATTGAGTATGAATAATTATTAAATGTCAAACATGTGTGTGAGTGCGGTGGAGGTTACTGGTTGCATGGCCCTATTTTCCCAGTGATATATACTTTTGTGTTGCGATGGCAACGATTGCCGAAATTATTGAGTTGTTGGAAAGGTCTTCAGCCAAGATGCAAGAGCGTAGCGAGGAACAATTATTAAAATTAAAGAATGAGATGCAAGAGAGTAATAAGGAACAAATGTTAACACTTGAAAATAGAATACGGGAAAACGGTAGTGAACAATTATTGACACTTGAAAGTAAGATGCAGGAGTGTAGCAAGGAACAGTTATTAGAAATGCAGGAGAGTAGTGAGAAACAATTACAAACACTAGGAACTAGAATACGGGAAAACGGTAGTGAACAAATACAAACACTAAAGAATGAAATTAATCAGCATAGTGAGGAACAGGCGGTAGCACAGACTGGAAACTTAAATAAAATCACACTTGAGATAAATGGAAATACGAAGGTACAATTAGACAGACTGGCAACCGAGATGTACGAGAACAACACTAAACAATTGGGACAGATTAAATCAATAGAAGCTAAATTTGATTTGAAAATGGTAGAGTTGGACGAAATGGTAACTGCAAAGTTGGAACAAATAGAACAAGCTTGTACGACTAATACGACAGGAATAAAAACAACGCAGGAGAAATTACAGGGAGAATTTAAGAAAATTGATTCCAAGACAGTGAACATACAGGAGCAGATAAAATCAGTAGACAACAATGTATTGGAGTTAATTAAAGAACTCGATCGGTTGGAAATTAAATCTACGGAGAGGTGGGCGAATTTAGAGGTTGATCAACAGCAGATAAACAAGAATATTGAAATAAATAGGATGTAATTGGCCGAGCGTTTGGAAAAAAATAGCGATAGGTCAAGATAAGAACAAATGGAGCAGATAGAGGAACGGATAGATAAGAATCTAGAGCAGTTAGAAGAAAAGATAGATAAGAATCAGGAGCAGACAGAAGATCGATTCGAAGAGGGTTGGAAAACAATGAAAGACAAGATCCGAAATGATTGGAAGCAGCAGGTGGAAGAAAATAAAGGAGATAGATTGTCAATTTTAAAGAGATTAGGAGATAACAATTCTCGAATACAAGCGATGGAGAAAAGTATAAAAACTAAATTCCAAGAGCATGCAGGTCTAATCATTAAAAACGAGATTCGGACGTTAGAAAATGCAACTCTATTTACATCAGAACAAACAGCAGGAAAACTTGTCAGTATTGGAAGTCCGGATGCATTTAAATCCACGGGCAGCACTAGCCAGGAAAACAGCGTGAAGGCAGGGGTCGATACGGAAGCATTTCGTAACTACAGGGGCGATATATCTACACCGCAACCTAATGTGACGACACAGCAAGTAATTCAGATGATACGAGGAACTGATTTTAAACCAGCAAAATTCGTAGACGGGCAAGGAATCACACCGAAAGCTTTTCTCCGCGAACTGGATGACTACTATAATGATAATCAAATAAGTCCAATTAAACAACTTAGTATGGTAGAGAAATTTCTTCAGGGATCAAGTCTTGTCTGGTTTCAAAGTTTCAAGTATACATTTGAAAACATGCCACAGTTCAAAGAGACATTTCTAAAGAAATTTTGAAGTCCCTCGTTTCAACAATGGTTAAGAATGGACCTGTACTCTAGGAAGTATCTCAGTACACACCCAACGAAATTCTCGCAACAGATGATTAGACTGAAAGAACTGGGTGAACCGCCGTCAGAGGAAAATTTGGTACTAAGAATAGGCAAACAATTGCCTATCAACATACAACAATTTTTGGTAATGGCTAACGTAAAAACAGCGGTAGAAGCAGAGGAGATCCTTCGTCATTTGGATGAAACATGTATGGTTTCAGCCCAAAGTCGTCATAGAAATATTGAATGCGTTAACGCAGCAGAAATAGTTCCAAGTAATAATAATAATAATCAGTATTCAAATATGGGATCGCAAGCGACAAACACGCAGTTCACGCCAAGGAGGCGGGATCAGTATGACAACAGGGGTCGCTATGAGCAGAATAATAATCATAATAATTACAACAATCAATACCAGAATAATAATAATTACAACAACCAGTACCAGAATAACAATAATAATAGAAGACCGTACCAGTGAAGATATTCTAATTGGAGAGGTATTAGACAGCAGGACAGGCCGTATCAGAGGAATGGTGACACGCGCCATTGGAAAGACCGACGGGATAACGTGCGAGAGGATCCAATGGAGTACATGAACGACTGGAGGAACGCTACAGAGAATCACAGATGTACCTGGATGAATTAGACGCTAAGGAAGAGACAGAAAAAGAGAAGTGGGGACGAGCCATGAAAAACAGAAGACACACATATTTTATTTGAGCTGAGTTGGCAGCCGTTCTTCATGATCTTGTAATTCCAAGTGGAATTGATGAGATATTATTTTGATGACACACACACTTGAGCTGCATGTGACAGCTATTCTTCGATGATCTTGGGACATCAGCAATTTGTGCTGGCCCGGGACATGGTTCACACTAGGGGTGATTTGACATGTGATAACGAGTTCCACACTGTGTGCTGATCTGAGGTATTTCCTGGACACCTGTTTGTGCGGGGGAAACTGCCTCACCGTGACCTAGTTGTAATTATAACTTGCTTGTTCATTTAAAGACCGATACATCATTCAGGGTCGAGATCACCATGCCTGAGCGGTATTCCCATGTGCGACGTCCGAATGAAATGTTTTTCTTGTATTTCAATTGTATTGCTGTTGAGCACCTGTTTATTAATTTTGTGGTATGTAAATTCTTGTTGGCAACTTGTTGTGTACTTCAGTGTAAGATGACATGCGGTCAATTGTTGTTGTTGTTGTTGTTGTTTCGTGGTCACGCTACTCACTCTTGTGTTTATTTGATGAAGTCCTGTGATTGAGGCAGTTTGTTGTGCTGTGGCACGTAGATCCAGATTTCAACGGAAATCTTTATTTGTTGTAAATATTTAAAGTTAGCGTGTGTCGGTATTGTATTGATAGTTATTAGTAGTGTTTAGTTCCCATTGCTAGGATATCTCCGATGCGGATTTGTAGCCTGACGGCATTCGCAGGATGGCAACAAATCACGTATCATGTACTCTTTCATATCGCATGCTTGTTCACATCACACGCACACATGATTTGAAGATAAGCAGGCCATATTTCGGGACCTGTTATTTGTGTTGACATCTCTGGTGAGATAAATTTATTTGCATTCACTGTAGATTGGGTGTAAAGTTAAGAGGGTGTTCCCTCGTGTTGTTTGTTGTGTTTATGTTTTATTCTGAAATTAAATTTGTTTTTATTTAGTTTGGCTTCACTTTAGTTCTTTTCTGTCATATATTTTGGACTATGTTACCTTGCACCTTGTAGAAGCATAATTTTAGCAACGTCGTTATGGACCGTCCACTACCCGAAGAAAGAGTCTCATAAAAAGCTTCTCTCAAGGGTTCATGTAAATAATGATTACTGAGGTAATCACTGCTTAATTCCATGTTTCTGAAAGGAATTATAAGCAAGTTTATGTGAAAAGATTGTATAGTTATTGGTCTAACATACAGAATCTTAGCCACAAGCCAAGAACTGGAGGCAGTGTGACAGCTGACAAATGCGTTCGAACGGATGGGCGGTCCAGACAGACGGCAGATCCATCACAGCGTACTATTTTCAAGCGTTCTGTGGAAGGGGGAACGCCAGGAGATACTTATGAAATCACCTTCACTCAAAGAGAAAATTTAGGAAGGGAAAGGAAGCCGAGATAAATTAATTAATTACTTGAAACCAAGCAATGGAGAGACATGCGAGTGACACTCCTGTGCATGAAATCTCAAGGAGATAATTATGGAGACGTCAGACGTGTAAATTGAAGTCAAGAAAGCATAGGTGTCGGATGTAGACAGTCAAGGTGGTTGGAAAGCTGTTAGCGGATGTGGAAGGGGGATTCCCCGGAACTAAGCGTGGCCACGCCATCAGAGAAATCAATTAATTGTGATTAATTGATCGAGCGGATTGTTTGCACGAAGCCAGATTCGGAACCTCCATGAAAATATGCTCCAGAGACATGCATTACCAGGCCGGTAAGTGCAAATTGAAAGAAGAGGCAGCTCCTGCCGAACGAGGGAACTATATTTTTGCATAAATCCTTTAAAAGAGCAGGGGAGCTGAGAAGCGTCAGTCTTATAGTGAACGTTACGCGGGGAGCATGCTAGTCTCTTATCAGCAAATTGCGCCACAAAGCACGCAAGTTTTATAAAAGCCAGTAACGCTAAGGACAATGGAAGACAAAGTGAAGCTAAGTAAAGCTTATGTTAATTTAAAGCCGCACAATAAGTGACGTGCATGTTTAGAAAACAGTTAATTTACAAAAGTGTAACGTTTAAGTAAAGTAGGAAAGTTGCGAAGTCTTGTGATAGACAACGAACTTATCAAATCAACGAAGTCTGATCTAGATATTATCGTGATAGTACCATGTCAAAGTACACGATAGGTCATGGGATGGAGGACAATATCACAGGCATTGTGATCAATATCCAAGTTAACAAACGCTAGATTGTAACGCTAGGCGATCTGGAGAGTAAGAATTATACACAATAGAGGATACACTCTTAGTTGAGGTAGGATTATTACTGGGAGCCGATAGAAGAGGAGTGAGAAAGGAGACGTACGCGCAGATTATAGACTTTCACTGGAAATCAGGATACGTCAGGGAAACGCGACGCCTGCAACTCTGGAATCGTGCATATTCGAAGCCCAGGGAGGCACAAGTGAATAAAGCCAGTGTATTATAATTAATGTGTTCAAGTGTTTTAATATAAAGTGTGTTAAAGTGTTGTAAAATGTTTAAAAGTGTTAAATTTAAAATGTGTGAAATGAAAGTGGAATCAAGGGAATTAAAACCACAAGAAGTATTTAGTGTGATCACCATGATGCTTTGTTAAATGCAACATGGTGGGCGCAATGCTGTATTACTGGGTGAGACCACCACGAGAAAGATGTAAGTACCTTTCAATGTTATAATTTGACGGTATAGCTCACCATATGTCCATGTTATTTTATAAAAGTACCATAGGGAACTTGAAATAAAGATTTATATGAGTTTGCATTCCTCATATTTGCAGTAACTAGTTTGCAACGTATGAATGATTTAATTACGACAGGAAATGCGTAAGATCATGTTCAATTTAACAATGAAGATAATAAATAACGTATTAAATAGGTCGAAGTCGAAAGAAGCACGAATATTCGGCATGCCTATGCCATGAAACGTTAATTTGTGTCATTTCCAGGAAATTGCAAGTTGAAATAAGTGAAAGTGTGAATTGTATATGTGTCAGGATTTTTTTTATACATGTTCAATGTAATAATTGCCATAAGTCACGCAATAAGCGTTGTAATTAAAGCCAGTAATTAATACCAGTAATTATTGCCAGTATGATAAGAGCCGATATAAAGTCATGAACAAGCCAGATATGGAAGGTAACCGAAGTGTCATATGATCCGAATTTTCTAACAGCCATAATTTTTGCGCCGCTAGAAGCGAGCAATGTAACGTAGAAGCCAGGACTTTTACTTAAATAAATGCAAGGAACATTCTGTAGCACGCACGTCAGGACAATATGAGCTATTTCTTCGAAGGTATAATTGTTGTACTGTGCCCAAATCTAGGAATGGGTATTCCAAGTTTCAGACACCTAGATATCAAGGGAAAGGCTGTAGCCGCTTTTGAAAGTTCAGATATTTGAATATCGCGCTGCATTGCTTCGAGAAGCATTTAGAAGAATTTTACCGATAGTTGGATGTCAAGTGACGTAGCGAGTAATAGCAGAGGTGGAGGCTATTTATTGATTAAATAGTTAACTATGGAGTAGAGACTTGAGACTGGGATCAGATTACTGGCACGGCCAAATGAAAGAGAATGCAATTAGTATCAAGTAAATCGGACCAGGGATTCAAGAGATATGAGGATTTCTAGATATCAGGCGATGACGCGTGACCCTGACCGTTTTGAATAAAAGCCAGCTGGAGCAGGCATGGTCAGCTCATTCTAACACAAGCACTTGGCAAGCAAGTTGCGTCTACGCTGAGCCAAGGCACATGGTTGCCGAATCTACGCAGAAGTTCTTTTCAAATCGTGATAGTCACGAGAAGTGCTGCGCAAACGAGTTGGAACTTAGTAAGTTTCTGGTGAGGAGAATCACTGAGGTGATTGTTTTTCTACAGACATTGGTGGAAATATTTATATTTCTGCAAGGACATATGCTAGACTTTGTCTAGAAAATAGTATTTTGTCACAGTCCAGTAGTAACTTAATACTTGGATGTTTAAATCCATTTCAAGTCAGTTTTCATTTTTGTAACTAGTTAACCACTTCGATCTGTCAGTACACTGAAGACTAGTCTATAACGGTGGCGTTCATTAGTCTACGCAAGGGAAACTGCAGGTTGCTTAGCGCATGGCAGATGGTGATATTAATAAACCATGCCCAGGGAACGATCTTCAGAACAGCCGTTAATTGCTTAGACTGTCAATGTTTTTCTTGTACTGATGAGATTACAGTGAGTTATGTTACAACTGACATATCTAAGAAGAGATCACTTAGATCTGACCCTATTTAAACAAACTGTTATGGCTTTGATAGAAGCCCATATTAAAATGGAACCACAGTTTATTCAAACGTCGAAAGATACTACCACTATGTCTGACTAGACGAATTGTGGGTCTACAATGGCGGCCGATACAAGGATTATACGTGCTTGTCCGATAGGGCATGTCTATGGATAAATCTGGTACAGACCAGGTTTACTACGCTTCAAGACCATCAAGAAATGTAAGCCACATTTGAATTATATTATGCCTAGCTAATTGGAACAAACTATTTTTTCTGCAGATGACCAACACATTTTTTTCGTCGTATTTAAAGCTTGCAATGATTTACGCAAGACTTGTTAGAGTTATTCTGAGCATTTTCAGCACTCAGAACAGTTTAGGATCGATGACCGAGCATTTCGAGCATTTATTTGAATTTTTCATATTTTAAGGAAACCACGGAAAACCCCCGATGTAACTGTAAAAGTTAAATTTATTTTTGTTGAGGAATGGATATTTTTTCCATATTCGAAGGTTCGAACATGTGGATTCTCACATAATGAGATGTTAATTAAACATATTTGAAATGATATAAATAATAATAATAATAATAATCCACTAATAATAATAATTTTTATAATTTTTCTAAATAATTCTTGGATATTATATTTTCTAATAATCATATGTATTGAGAAAGAGCCTATGAAGTAGTGTCATCATTTCTAGTTTGGAACAGGAGATTTTCCGAAGGAGAGTGGTTAGCGCAAGCCCGCATTCAACCAACATTTCAGTTCTGGTTGAACAGTTGATATTTGCAATGAGCAAAGTACATTTTTGAGATAACACGGAGAGGCATGAAACGGGAAGCAAATGATATTTGTATCAAATAGGATATTGTTGTATTTATATAAAATCATGACGTAAATACACTCGAAAGTGAAATGAAGCTTTTCATATGTATGGTAAATTCACGGGTTGAACTGAATGGTAAAATAAAATAAACTTGTAAGTTTATTAATCTTCCAGTGTTGATAACAAGCAGAGGCTTGATTTATTGTATAAATTTTGGGAAGATAATTTATGTGTGTGGAGTAGTTGAAATGCCATCCCCAGGTGCGCATGTTAAGTCGCAGGAATGAAGGTTTTTTCGAGCATCAATCAAATAGCAGGTTCGATGGCTCAGGTTTATAGTAGGAGTATTGGAGCCACACATTTCGTCGTATGAATGACCCGAAGGTTATTTCTTTGAAACCATCAGTTCTTATTTCAACCTTGTTTACGAATTCCATTTAGACTTTGATTTTGCTAGAACCCGGATTTGTCATGATAGTAGTTTATTCTTCTTCAGAGGAAGACCTTTGCCGTTGTTGTTGTTGTTATAATATTGTGTTCTTACACAAATAGTAGAATGGGCCACTGCCAATTAAAATAATTCTTTAACCACGAATAATTTGAAGGATATTTTCAATCCTAGTGCCATGAACTAAATGAAGTCATTATGAAACTACAATTCTTATTTCCGCATTCTGTCGAAGAACTGCAAATTGTGAAAGTTACTAGAAATGGCCATAAATATAAATATTTTATAATAATGATTCCAAGTGGAAAATCTAATAGTTGAATGGTTCGACCATTTATTGATCAAGTTGATGATTCAGAAATCATGTATTTTGTTAGGAACTTGAAGTTCATAATCGAGTCACTTCTCGAATGTTTAATGTCAGAAGAACGATTAATTGTTGTTGTGCTTCGCACAGTTCTTCGATGCTATGCTCAATGGTCAAATACTTTTCAGATGTTATTAATATGTGTTAATAATTTGTGTCGCTACGATGATAATAATATTTTCGACGATATATTTTTGAAACTGGAAAAACAAGTGAAAGTTTAAAAATTCTATAAACATTTATTCTACGAGTGTTAATATCATGTAAATAGTCAAACAGTGATCTACGTTATTTCCAGTATGGACAATTAATTTTGAACTGGAATTAAATATTAATAATTTTGGAACACAGTCCACAGGACTATTAATCGGACTTGTGTTTCCAAAAAGATTGTCAAATGTGTTTGGAAGATTTCTGTATATTGTGTGTAAATAAGGGTGTGGATCGCCACACGTGGATGATGCTGCTTTGAGCATCCTTGCAGTCAGATTTTTAACTTTAAAATAAACTGAGATAATTTTACCAGATGTGTTACACCCAATTAAATCTCCTTCTATCCTTATTGTTGCATTGAGCCAAAAATCAGCAAAGCATTTTTTTAATTTGATGTCGTTTTTGCGATTTGCTTTAACCCATCTGGCGCTCCGGGATATTTTGACTCTCGTGCTGACTGATTATTGGTAAAATGCATATGATGCGGACTCCGGTCTAAAGGGGCACAGTACAGCCTTAGAGCTTACATGTATTGTTGACAGCGGTTGGAGACAGGTGATGGTATCTGTACTGCCAAGCCAGCGTCACTGTAGCGATTAAGGATTAACAGTGTTACCTTAAATCAGCTAAAGTATGGATTGATCCACCCGTGGAGGTGCGACACCATTATTATGGAAGGATCTGGCGATGCCTTACCATTACTTCATATTGTGGAGGTGGAAAACATGGACACCGCTCTCGCACGCAATGAGAGCCATATTTGATCCCCAAGACGGCGTAGCCATAAGAAATTCATTCCTTTGCTGTGAATAATTTTGAGAGCCTTATTGAGCCAAGTAACTTACCCTAAGAATAGGATGTAAATGTTTAGATATTCCGATCATAATGATGGCACAATTCTACACCTTGTCCGTGAAAGTGATAGCATGTGTAACAGTTAGGCTTTGTTGATATTGTATGACTGAGTAAATGTGTACCACAGCTGGAGTAGAGAGAGAGGGGGCTGGACGGTAATGACCGAGCCAGGCAGCCATCTTCTTTCAGGGCGGTGCAGGTCAAACCTTTTGTTCGCACGATGGGTGGGCTTAGCAGCAACCGACCCATGAAAGACCGTACTGGGTAATTGCAACGTATAAACTGGTATTCTGATATAATGAGAAATTGATTGTTTTTGATGCATAAATCAATTGTAGGCATTAAGAGGATGTGAATACCTCGTTGAATCGTAGAAATCGCACATGATTTAGCCAAGTTAGTGTTTCATAACATTGTAACTTTGCTAAACGCTGCTGGCACACTTTGAGGCATGAAACCCCAGTTAAATGCTAATTTATGCGGAAGGGTAGCCTGAAATACGGAAAGACACAATGTTAACAATATTAACGACTTGCTAACGACCAACATTAAACGTATGGTGAGGCTAATAACTAATAAACATTGTTATTGGAGTGTGGATAAGGTACTATTATCCACGTTTGGAGAGAGGAAAAGGAGTATGATTGTTACACAAATATATTGAACAAGTAACCAAACGTAATAATGATAAATGCATTGTTGGATCTTAACGTAAAGATAAATGTACCGTAAGCACAACGGACAGTAAGATTGATTCAAGTACAGTTGTAATTAAAGATAGGAAGTGCTATACGTGGATATGCTTATGCAATGTTTTGCTTTAATTTGTTTTTCTTTATTGATTGCTATTATTGTAAACAATGCGCAATGAACTATAAACATTTCGTCAATGTCATGAGTGCATTTTATGAGTGAATTTTATTTAGTGAAGGTCATATTAGGGTGTAATGAGACACCAACACAGACTCAAGGACTCACAAGTGAAGGGAGAGTGTTGCAGCATGCCTGATGAGATCATGTGTGATCTAAGCTGCGGAGCACAGATGATTCATGTTAGGATTTGTGACCATTATAGAACTATCATCTGTGTACTCCAAATTTTGATTTGCGTTGTTGGGTAATGTAAATGTAATTGTGTATTGTTGTTGTTTTTTGCCATGATTTAAAATTAAATTCAGTTACTTTATGAATACGTTTATTTTTCCTGTAGAGTAGTCACCTGGTAGACATCAAATCCTGAATGTGTGTTCTTACAGTGAGGGGACGTAACATACCCGGAAAGATCTCGAGTTGTCGGGATGCGAACACATGTTCTCCATATTATATCAGATGGGTACAGTATATAACTCTGTCAAGGACATTAGGTCTAGTCTTATCTTGCATGTTTCGGCATGGTAGCTATCACAAATTGTCCCGCCTAACTCACAAACACAAGTCATACCCGGGTCATGTTAAGGCACGGCTAATGGGGAAAGCCGTGAACAGGTCATATTGTGCCTTAACTCATATCTTTATCTCTACCATTCCGACGTCAACACTTTACTCTCTCCGCCGCTTTTAGATCGGTTTTGGAGAGATGATCCCATATTTGGTCTACTGCGTATGTCAGGATTGGGTAGATATTTATATCAATGGAGAGTGATTAAACAGCATCCGTTTTGCGGATAACACGGTACTGTTAGCAGACAAGATGTAAGATGTTTCCTGCATGCTCAAAGCCACCTTACGAAACTTATACACAGCTATTACCAATAACTGATCGCTTACCAGTTTAATGTAGTTCATACATTTTCGTCGTTGAGCGCCAGGTTCCAACTTGCAGTCGAGAACCAAATTGATAGTAATAATAATTGACCTGATAGAGCACACAGAGGCTTCCTTCACCCAGGCCGTGGTGTGACTCGGTCACCAACCCGGTAATAATTGTTTCAGGAGAAATGGATGCCTTATACTTATTTCTACCTACAGGGTAGAAAACGCTAAGCATGAAATAAATGGAATTACTTTAATAAAAACAAAGACAATGAATAAAACAAGATGTTCAGTAAAGAACATATAGCCTAATTTTTCCTAAATGCATGGGTGTTGTTATAACTCTGTCGTTTTCAAGGAGTATAATTGAATGTTGGATGTAGTAGATTGTTGATATACAACGTGTTATACGGATATTAAACATGAATATGAGGTGCCCTTAACTAGTGCTACCTCTGTACAAAATTTCATTCAATTCGGTTTCCCCGTGTTTGAATTGATATGGTGCATCGATTTCCACACATTCATGGCCGCTATCAGCAAACTATTGGGCTGATAACCTTGTAGTTCAGTCAACAGATGCTTCCCACAAAAAGGTAAATTGTTTCAAAATATGGTAGGGATCAAATAATTAGGTTGGTCGTAATTTGATTTAAGATTTTAACATTAGGGTGGCCACCATTCCGTTTCCGTCAAGATGGCGGCGATATAAAACATGACCCAGAGGTGCCATTTGATAGTGTTACCTCTGTACCAAATTTCGTTCAATTCGGTTTTACCGTGTCTGAATTGATAGGGGGAATCGATTTGCCTACATACTTAGCCGCCATCCACAAATTATTGGGCTGATGACCTAGTAGTATGGTCAAAGAACGCTACGCACATAAAGGTATGTTGTTGCAAAATTTGGTATAGATCAGATGATTAGGTTGGCCGTAGTTCGATATAAGCTTTTAACATTTGGGTGGCCACCATTACGTTTCCGTCAAGATGGCGACGATATAGAACATGACACTGAGTCGCCTTTTGCAAGTGTTACCTCTGTACCAAATTTCGTTCAATTCAGTTTCACCGTGTTTGAATTGATAGGGGGAATCGATTTGCACACATACATGGCCGCTATCTGCAAACTATTAGGTTGATGACCATGTCGTTTGGTCAAAAGATGCGTACCACACAAAGGTATGTTGTTGCAAAATTTAGTAGAGATCAGATGATTAGGTTGGTCATAATTTGATTTGAGCTTTTAATATTTGGGTGGCCGCCATTACGTTTCCGTCAAAATGGCGGCGATATAAAACATGACACTGAGGTGTTCTTTGCTAGTGCTACCTCTGTACCAAATTTCGTTCAATTTGGTTTCACCGTGTTTGAATTAATAGGGGGGACAGACATTCAGAAAACGCACACTTACACACAGACTCACACACAGGCGGCTTCGGTGGCGTAGTTGGTAGCATGCTGAGCTTCTATGCCCAAGATCGCGGGTTCATATCCGGTCGGATATTTTAAGAGCGTTAAAAATCCCTCTGTATGCCTTCCTTCTGAGGGGAAGTAAAGCTGGCGGTCCCATGTCATAGATTTATGGCATGTTAAAGATCCTTCCGCTAATTACACCTGTGTGAAGCTAAATTGTATATGTTAAGAATGTAAACAACGCTCTTAAGTTCCTACGTTCGTTGCCAAGAGCCGCTTGCGGTGGGGTCTGGTAGCTAAGTTCTGGACTAGTAGTCGTTGACGGAGGTGTTTGGCAGCAAAAGTAGGAACTATTTGAAAAATTCAAAAGTCTGCAGTCCTTACTTGAATTTAAAAACAAATAACACACACTAATACAGTCATCACAATTAACACCGGTTATCAGACAGATTCTACACACACCCAAAGTACACGGGCCTACATGACCGCGTTGTCGCAGCCCCTAAACATAAGAACCAACCAACCAACTCACACACACACAGACAGACACACAATTTTTCGCCCTGTGTTGATCTCATAAGTCTTCTTTAATTTTTTGCAAAAATCGAAAGTAGGCTATTATGTAGTTATTTGAAGTTACAGAATTAAAGTTAAAATGTGGCCCAAGTGAATTATAGAGGCCGACATTAAGTTAAGTTATCTCCAAAGCTTGAAGTTAAATTGCCAAAATATACTGTAGGTGATAATGCACAGAGAGAGTAGAGTAATCATGTATGTTTGCTCACCGGTGTAGACTCTGGTAGACTATGATGCTTCATTATCTTAGTTTGAAATTGGCTGTCGTCACTCCTTGTCCTCACTAAGACAGGAGTAGAGCCGATGATCGCAGATGAATTCAGTTTATATGAGTGAATACGGAGAGACGAGATTTGTCAGCCGCTCATTTGGAAGTAATGGAAACTATTTCCAAGAAACACCTCTGCAAGAGAGGCATATCCACTTCCACAAGTATGCCAAACCGTACAATGACCAATATACTAAGTACTAAACACTGTTTATATGATACTGGTTCATCGAATTCAGAGCAAAATAAGAGCAGGGCTCTCTTGAACCAAATATATAGCAGAGTCCCTCTGGACGGAATATAAATGAGAGTAAAATCAGGACAAGACCTCAAAAGAATCTTCGCATGGGTCTATATAATTCAATCAGCGTTCCTTAAATCTCCATCAGTCATCCCCTCACCGTATCATTCCCCCCATTGTCATGTTACTTCACAGATTACTCTTTTCTTGATAACCTAGTTGTTTAGTTCACCAAATCACCACTACTACAGAAATTCCAAAGCCGCAGCAGCCATCTTTCACGTATTAGTAAAGCTTCTTTATGTTCTCTCCATTGTGACAGACTGAGTTAATACCTCTACATTCAGCCCGTTCAAGGCATCTTTCACATTGTCTAATCCATCTTACGACGATGGTCTCCCTTTCCCTACATGACGAAACATATTACAACCCTCATACTACAGATGTCCACGAAATTAACATTGAAAATAAGAAATATTATTCATGCATGAATCGGATCTGATTCGTGTCATAAAGTGAAATTATATAATTAAAATATAAGATGAAAACTAAATTATAATTATAAAACTAAATATCACTCATATTTTTTCATAACTTTCATTTTGCTATGTTAAGAGTTATTTAGATGTTTGGGACATTATCGAAATCAACCCCTTATAGGCGACATTGTTGATTTTAGAATAACTTAATTTTCGACTCAATAACTCTCTGAAGTGTAGTGGATTTAGAGATGCCGGAATACCGTAATTTTGCCCGTGAAGGGATTTTGAACTGAAGTATTTTTATTGACACGAGCACCTCATATGCCAGTGTGTCTACTTTTAATTGTAACTATGGCCAGGAAGGAAGGAAATGTAGTCTTATGTAATGTACCAACTCGGTATTTGCCTGGAATTGAAGAGAGAAACGACGGATATCCAGGATTATGATGGCTGGTGTAGGGATCAAACCCACCTTATGCGTTTATCCTGCCAGCAAATTTTCAAGAAATGTTAACTCCTGTGGATTGAGGAGTTCCGGAATGCAGAAAATCTTTAAAACATTCATTTGATTGTGGACCATTCGCATTGTAACGGAATATTTATTTTCTTGATAGCTCATTGAGGCTAATTTCCTGATTATTTCCCTCACCCATTCGTCCAACTAATTAAAGCTACTCTTGTAGACTTCTTTTTATTTTACTCCTTATTGGATATTAGGTATTTAAAAAGTCAAGATGTTCAGCAAGGAACATATAGCCTACTTTCTCTTAAAGGTATGGGTATACTTATAACTCTTTGCACTTATCAAGGAGTAGACTATGTACGTTGTAGTAACTTGTACCGCAACCTAGCGGTGAATTAATATCTTGTACTGCCCCCGGAAATTGAATTATATTGAGACCACGATGGCTGTATTGGCAAATATGAGTAAAGTTATGGATGTCATAGTTGTGACGTGGATACTCATGACGTAGGCACGGCTGACGCAGACTTGAGGCAAGCAGGCTGGTTGAGCTGAGATTCTTGGTGACGTCATGATTTTGTTCGAGAAAGATCTTAGATTTACGACGCAGTCGCAGGAAACAAGGTATTGTGCTAAGGAAGAAGTTACGCTATTGGAGGAGAGACTCGAACCAATGAACGATAGTTTGGAAGGAAGACGGAGATTGCTGAAACTACGATATTTGATTACTTTTGGCATGCAGATTTGTGGAAATCTATTTTCAGTTATGGCATTGATTTGGAATTTTGAAGAAATTAATTTTGAGTTTTTGAAATTTGAAAATCCGGCAAGTATAGCCAAAGTTAAAACTTCTAGCAATGACGCAGCAACAGGCTATGGAAGGGATGGATACGCCCCTTAAGAAGTTGATAAAAGGTCGTGCACAGGAGAGAGGAGCTCTCAGATCTCATATGTCAGATCGCATATATATTTCTGGTGATATATAGTTATTTTCAAGTGATTCAGTGAAGTAAGTTGTCTTTAGCGTCTGGTTAAAGCCCGGCACATCGAACGAACTCGGAGCAGTTCCATTTTACGCTGCTCGAAACTAGGTGAAGTTGAAACGCTCACATTAACGTTTCCACCAGTCAAGATATCAAGCGCTAACTTCAGCCTGCATTATAATTCTATTGGGCAGTATAACATTGAGGTGTGTAGAAGATTTGAACAATTTCACAGTTATACTTCGAAAGATATTGAAACTTTAAGGCTGCCAACAAAAGTGATTTTCTCGCCACATGAGAAACACTTTTAAAATTCCACATTATACACTACGGCTGACACGTGGAGTGCAACAGTGATATTGGAGAATACGTTTGGTATTACAACGATACATTCGACTATGGAACATTATAATCTTGTAGTGCTTTCAATGATTATAACAGTAGTTGAGATGGAAGGCTAAGGCTTTAATGCAATTGGGACATATATCGTTGGAGTAAAGTAACAGCATGGAACTTCGTTAATCGTCTTTCTACAAAAGCGAGCATGTAGTGAACATCTAACTACACTCATGCATCGTGAATCCATCGCTGAATTATACCAGATAACAGTGGAAATATTTTCATACTCCACAACTATGAATATTTCTGCGGAAATAACTACAATAAACTTCATGGCGAATTCCTGCAAGAACTTCAGGGAACTTTCAAGAGAGGCCAGGGTTGTCCCGGCGCACAAAGAAGAGTTTTGCCAGAAGGATGTTTTTCGTATCCACGGAGCAGTGCAATTTCGGAGGAGGAAGCAGTTCGATTCTCCGAGGACGCTGATTCCCGGTTCGAGGACGGAGCACATCTTCACGCTGGTGAAATGGAACCAACAGCAGTTTTGTTTGAAAACTTTCCTCTAGATCTTCAATCAACAGATAAGGTAGTCGTGAACGTTTCTTGTATTATTTGAGTCTTGTAGCGATATCTGAGCAACCATTTTCCCATATTTTCTGTCCTATCTTTTGCCCCATTTTCTTGATTGATATTTCTGTACTCAGTACACTTCGATGATTTATGCCTTTTTCTTCGATTTTTGAGACATTGCTATGTCATTGGCATACTTAATAATTTTGGATCAGTTGAGACTGATAATTAGATTCTTTCAGTAATTTGCATATTTTTGGTAGTCACGATTTGACTGTAAAGTTAACGATTTGCTATGGCAGAGTTGAATTCAGACAGCGTGTCATTTTATTAAAGTAATTCTATTCAGTAAATTACTTTGACCAATTTTCTGTCATCCTCAAGAAAGAAGAATAATTAAATGATTTTAGAGCGTTAAAATCTATTACGATATCGACGATCTTTGAAATACTAGTCGTCTTATGAACATGATTGCAACATAGACATTTATCATTGCATTATAGACAATTTTATGAAATATGAAATTTGATTACAATTTATTGAATACACTATAGTAATGAACATTTGATAGGAGTTTTTCTCAATTCTAGATTGGAACAATAATGTTTGCATTCCACAGTCTAATTGTATTCTATTCGACTATTTTGCAGTTTAGATGAACTTTGTTTGAAGATAGTATTTTTATACTGCGTTACTTTGAAGATGTTAATCTCAATTTTGATAGACCAGGGAGGAGTGTCTAATCGTATTTGCTATTAAATTTATTTGTGATTGGCAAATTTTTACTTCATATCGATTCATGAATGAAACCCACGAAGGTTAAATAATAACAGTCATTATTACAATTGATGAATATAAGAATTTAAAGAGGAACAATGGATGTATAATCGTTAGTTCAGTGGACGTGTAAAAGTCGCTGTTGAGTAATGCCCTTGAATAATGAAGGAGGTTCCCACAATAATTAATGAAGTTGATGAATTAATAAGTGGAGTTTTTTGTGTGTAGTTTGGAAGATTTTTATGCCATATATATGAAGATATATGATGAATTTTGGGCCAATTTTTGTGCAATTTTGTGCGTTATAAGCGAAGTATTTTCCCGCTGATTGTATTGTTCTTGTTCTTTGAAAGATTATTCATATGAAGATACTGTTAAAATTAACAAGAGTGTTAAATAATTTGAGATAAAGATTTTGAATGGAGGTTACCGTCACAAATATTAATAATTATTATTAAACATTATTAAACCTGAATTTGACAGTTAAATATAACTAACCTTCATTGGTCGATTATATCAACACGATTTGAGTAATTATCAACCGGATAAACGTGTGGTTTAATGTATTTCTTGTATAAATAATATAAACAATATAATATTGTAAAATAATTTTGTAAATATCTTTGTTAAATAATTTGGAAAGATAGTGATTAATACAGGCGTGTATAAAATTTTTAATGGTCATTTGACATTGTTATAAACAATTTATTATTGTTATAAATAATTAATGAACTTTTGTTATTAACATTTAGTGTTTTTTTATACTCTAAATAACGCTAGTTAAGCAAGTGGTTTGAACAATTAATCATGATTTGGGATTGTTGGAGGAATCCACTGGTGTTTGAATGAAGCATGTAAGACATTTGCGTGATAATATTTCAGTTGAGATGTGAACATTTACGTATTTGAAAAGGAGAGCCAAGCTCTGAGGTAACACGCTTATGCTAGGGTTGAACGAACGGGAGTCCGCTTTGACAATGCAGGTGCATTGCAGCTGGCCCGGACAACTGTGTTACAGAGGCCAAGGACGTTCCATAATAGCCTTGTGGCTATAAATAAAATGTGCAGTATATAAACACGCAAAGCAATTGATATATGTGTCTCATCCCAAATCCCGTTTCCATCCCCAGTGCATTATTATTTTTACGTTGCTATGAGCTTGAGAAAGCTGAAACATTATATGTAGAGAATACAGGTCCTACAGGAGGACATGGTTATGTGGTCGATGGCTTCTGATTGCCACGTTGATTTTGTTGTTTCATTTTTGTTAAAATCATTCTTTTTGTGAAATAAATTATTGTGCAGTTTAAAGTTTCTCGTCTTCGTTCTGGTTCATTTTAAATATCATGGTGGAGGTTATTGTGTGGGCATACTTTTAAGTGATCCAGTTGACAACCCAGTCCCCGAGATAAATTTAAGAGGTAAGTAAAGGTAAGTATGAACCCCCGTATATTTTGGTGTGTTCCACAATAATTTTCTTGTTTACTATTGTGCTCTAATCTCGATAGTATCTGTCAGTGCCATTTTCATTGATGTAGCTGTGCCGGTGCGTTTGATTATTGGCAATCCGATTGAGGGGGCGGATATCTGACAGCCTACTATCCGGATATCGGGTACAGTAGGATTGGCGACCCTAAAACGTGGGGCACGATTGTCTCGATTGGCACGATCAGCAAAACATTGGATTACCAAGTTCTTGCAGTAGAATTGACACCGCAATTTTTGTGGAGTGTTCGAATAACATTGGATTACCAAGTTATCGATGTCAAAGGGATTGTGAAGACTCAAATAAAGAGGTTGATTATTTGTTAGATGTCTTAGCCAATTGTAGAATTTGAGAGTGTGATTATATAGGAATAAATGTTGTGTTGTATTAGGAAAATTACACTCAGAAAAGATCAGATCTTATACAACTTGAGAGAGGTTAAATAGGCTGGAAACGTAGAAAAATCGCCTATGATCTGGAATCTTATTTTATTTGACCGGCTTATGACATGTATAGTCATATTAAAGATAAAATTAAACTATTTGGATTATAAATGTAAATTATTTGTGTTAGGATATTTTAAAATGAACCAAAGAAACTTGAACATGTGCTTGAGTTTATTGCAACATGAAGTGTCTACGAAGGTTAATTATAAGGTAATTATAAGTTAGATTTAAGACAGAAATTTGCTCAAATTTTATATATGGTGAAAAATGTTGCTCAGATGTTGTTATTTTGCTCTGTTTGATGTATGTCCCTAAAGCAGTTTATTATTGAAATATTATTGAAATGGCAGATGAAAGTCTGAGAATTATGTTGGAGGAGATGAAAGCTAGCATGAATAGCAGTATGAAGCAGATGATGGAGGAGAATTCTAGTAATATGTCTATTAGGCTGGATGAAAGTGTGAGGGAAATGGAAGCTAGGAATACTAGTCGAATGGAGGAGAATGCTAGTAACTTGTCTGCTAATTTGTCTATTAGAATGCAGGAGATGATGAAAGAGAATGCTAGTAATTTGTCTACTAGGATGGATGAAAATTTGAAAGTTATTCAGACCAGTTCTGCAAACCTAGAAAATGATATGTCGCGTTTACAGATCAGTACCCAGGGAATCGAGAATGCTGTAAGTGACATTCACAAAGATGTTTCTGATGTTAAAATTGATGTGTCTAAGGTACAAAAAGATCTTACTATGTTGAATCTTGATGTTGCTAATGTCCGGGGTGATATTTCATGTGCTAGAGCTGAAGTAATTGTTGTAAGGAATGATGTTGCTACTGTACAAGACAAAGTAGAAGGAGTTCAAAGAGAGGTTAGTAATGTTCGAACTGATGTGTCAAATGTTCAAGTAGACATCAATAATATTCATTCAGATGTTAACGATATGCAAAGCGATATCAATAAAATACAAGTAGAAGTCAATACTGTTTTTGTAGACATTGCTAAAGTTCAGACAGATGTTAACAAAGTTAGGGAGGAAATTGAAACTTCAAAAACACTTTGTACTCGTAACATTAGTGCATTAACAACTCGGTTAGTTGACGAGTCTGTTAGGACAACAGCTTCTTTAGCTGGTTTAAGATACGATGTAGAGGTCATGAGAACCCAAGTATTAGATCACAATCGTTTACTAAAGGAGGACATCGAAGTAGATATTGCAGAAATGTTAACTGCAAATGTAACAGTGTGGAAAGATGAATGGAACAGGTCAAGTGGGGAACATGTAGAACAGATTCAGGAACGAATTGAAAGAAAACTTGCCAGTACACAAGTAGACATTAATAACGAAGTAGTTCAGATTAGGAAAGACTTGAATGTAAGGATGGATTCGCTATCCGAAAAGCAGGTAGAGGATAGAACTCAAATGGGTCAGGACGTGCAAGCATTAAAAACTACGTTAGAGGAACAGATTCATAAGGTTGTCTCTGATGTTAACGAAACTACGAGCAAGCTGCAGAATTTGAAACTAGGGGAAGCTAGCATGATGGAAACCTATAAGGAAGAGTTGATTAGGAAAGTCATCACGGAAATCACAGACAAGGATACCGAAGGATTGACTGGTGAAGAGGAGAGAAACTACGTGAGAAGAGGTAACCTTACTACAGAAGAGAGAGATATTAGTCCTGAGGAACGTATATCCAGATTCAGGGAAGAAGAAGAGGATCGGAATATTGAACCTGAATGGAAGTATCGTGATAGTGGGAGGAATTATATGGATTCATATCCGAGAAATGTGACAGTCATCCGGAATTTTGAAGACAAACCTCAAAAATTTAGCAACACTGATAGTCTCACACCGATCGAATATATCAGGAATCTTAAAGACTACTTCATAGAAGCCCTCATTCCTAGAGAGAGAGAGATGAGAATCGTAGAAAGATTTCTAGCTGGAGGTCCCCTCGAATGGTTTAGAGCATTCCGGTACACTTTCAGCAATTTTGACCAATTTGCAGAGGCACTGATTAAACGATTCTGGTCAATAGAAGCTCAGAATTCACTAAGAGCTGAGGTATACTCGAGGAAGTATTCAGGTACTCTTCCAACACGGTACGCTGATTTCTTCACGAGCCAACTATCACGCTTGAGATTTTTGCAACCCCCATTGTCAACAGAGCAGTTGATAGATGCGATTTCACGTATGCTGCCTGTGGAGGTAAGAAGGCTGATCATATCGTCAAACATTAGAGATTTGACAAGCATGGACGAATTGTTGAGAAGGCTTGACTACACGAGTCCAATGCCAAATTTGGTACAAAAAGGTCAGAGGCACGAATTCAAAGACGTTAATACGGTCTACATGGATCAAGTGCAACAAACTGATAAGCCTGAGGAAGGAAAAACTGAAAATGTAGGTCCTCACAGGAATAATTATTTCCGCAACCACAGAACCCAAGGTTACCGTCCATATCAGCAAAGACGAGGCTGGAATAATAATAGAGGGAATTACAACAACGGAAGAGGTAGTTACTACAACAATGGTTATAATCGAAATTATAACAGAAATAACCAGTACCAGAATCAGAATCAGAATTCTCAAGGTCAGGTTATGACATCCGACAAGTATCAAGAAAGAGAGAAGGAAAGTCAGCAGTATCTGAAGGAATTACGAGAAAAGGAAGCTGAAAATCAAAAGAAAAGACAGGATGTAGGGATCGATCCTGGTCCTTCTACAAGTCAGCAGGGGAACTTTGAGATTGGTAACACAAAAAAAAACGCCGATTTCTCAACGACAGTGAGAAACTATGAATACATTGCCACACCACACCTGATTACCATTAACGAAATTTACGAAGTAACTGATGAGGATTTATTAGAAGAGAGGGGAATCGTCAAAGAGGAAAGACCATGTGCATTACCTATTATTTCTGTACTGATAGATGGCCAACAGTATAAAGCTCTTATGGATACTGGTGCAATTATTTCTATCATTTCTGATGAATGCTATCAAAGTCTGTTAAAAGGAGAAAACATGTCAGTTTTACCAGTTTCTACCGTCAAAGTGAGAGGAATTTTCCAAGACAAGGCAGTGAAATGCAAGATCCAAGTGCTGTTGAACTTTGAAATTAATGGAAGGAATTATGAACAGATCTTTATTGTGGTTAACAAGATCCATTTCGATATTGTGCTAGGAATCGATTTTATATCGAAGGTTGGAGCCATTATTGATATGAAGAATAGTATTAGCTTTAATGATGGGTACATGATCACAGAAGAGATCGAAGAACAGGACGTGAAAAACAGTCTGGAAATAGACCTTAGGGAAGAAATTTTAAATACCATTATTAACGACGTAGAGAATATAACAGAAATACCCAGTAGAAAAACTGAAGGATTTGAAGAAATTCAGGGGGAATTTGAAGATTTGATAAAGGAATTCCAAGATATTTTTGATGAAAAGCCTGGATTGATTAAAGACTATAAGT
Source organism: Meconema thalassinum (assembly GCA_946902985.2). Taxonomy (NCBI): domain Eukaryota; kingdom Metazoa; phylum Arthropoda; class Insecta; order Orthoptera; family Tettigoniidae; genus Meconema; species Meconema thalassinum. The sequence continues at coordinate 262,387,503 of OX336390.1, read as the reverse complement.
ATAAGATAAGGCTGACCGATTAAACCCCTTACCAAAAGAGAATATACCCCATACCTGAGAAATACTATCAAGAAGTACGAGGGTTGATCAGAAAAATGGAGGTAGACGGGATTATTAAAAAACAGGCGTCGTCTTACATAAAACCCATCACTGTAGAGAAGAAAAATAATGGTCAGATACGTCTTTGTCTCGATGCTCTGACCATCAACTTGAAGATTCTTCCAGAAAATGACCGACCACCTAAGATCAGAGATCTGCTTAGAAAGTTCAAAGGGAGAGCATGTTTCAGTGTTCTTGACTTGACATCTTCGTTTTACCAAGTTCAACTGGAGGAAGAAAGTATGCAGTACACTGGATTCCTATTTGACCAGACGTCATGGGTCTTTGTGAGAATGCCTTTTGGAATGGTCAACAGTGGACCAGCACTCATTCGAGCACTTGATAGCAAGCTCACTGACGAAGTAAAGGAGAATGTAATCTGCTACATTGACGATTTAATTGTATCTTCATCCAACGCCGCAGAACATTTAGTGCACTTGAGAAAGTTGTTTGAAAATTTAAGGGAGGCCAATATCAAGGTCAATTTTGGAAAATGTCAATTCTTGAAGAAGGAGATCAATTACTTGGGGCATACCATTGATAAAGATGGATATCATCCAAACATGCAGAAAGTAGATGCGATCACTAGATTCCCAAAGCCAACTAAGGTGAAACAAGTCAGAGAATTTGTAGGCGCTTGCCAATTCATTAGCAGCCACTGTCCGAGATACTCTGAAATTATGGCTCCTCTGTATGATTTACTCAAGAAAAATAATAGATGGAAATGGACTACCGCAGCAGACGAGGCTTTTGAGAAAGCAAAGGAGATGTTCAGAAACAACGTCAAACTGGAGTACCCAGACTTTGAGAAGGTGTTCTGTATAGAGTCTGATGCATCAAGAATAGGCATTAGTGCAGTCTTATACCAAAAAGACGAGGCAGGCAACAAGCACTACATTGCGTTCACTAGTCGGAAGTTAAAGAAACACGAGGAAAACTACTTTACGACAGAACTAGAAGCGTTAGCTTTTGTAACAGCTTTGCAAGCTTGGAAAAAAATGTTGCTGGGACATAAGGTTATCATTATTACAGATCACAAAGCACTTCAGTTTATGCTGCAAACTGACATGTCTAGTGATAGATTGACACGTTGGGCTTTGTTCACCCAACAGTTTAATGTCACTATCGTCCATCAGCCTGGGAAAGATAACTTATTGGCTGATGCTTTATCACGTAACCCTATCAAAAATGTGCAGATACACCATGTACAATTGGAGCAGCAAGATCAAGAGACCGTTAGGAGGTTAGCCCGAATCGGTGTGTCACAGAAGAGACACGCTCCAATCAGGAAAATGTACAGGTTCCTTAAGGGTTACATGGACAATACTGATGTTGACTATGCAGCTACACAGAGAGATTCACGACACTTTGTCTTGAGTGGAGACATCGTATGTAAGTATGCTGACTCTGCGCATACAAAGCTTCGAATAGTCGTGCCACCTAAACTTGTTGTCAATTTAGTGTGGGTAGCTCATCACGCAACTGGACATGCGGGTTTAGATAAAACTCTTGATACTCTTAAAGAGAGGTTTATTTGGACTAATATGCGTTCCAGCATTGCTAATGTCATTCGTTCATGTGATAAATGTCAAAGAGCAAAGTATGCTTCTGCTCTAATAAAAGGAAAACCTAAGGCGATGATTCCCTCTAAACCGAATGAACTCATGGCGACAGACATATTTGGTCCTTGTCCGAAGGGATATCAGGGTAATCAGTATCTGTTGGTTACCGTGGATGTCTTCTCAAAATTTGTAACAATGAGTCCCATGCAAAAAGCTAACACGAGGAACGTTGTAAGCAGACTGGAACATGCTGTATTTCCAAAAGCTGGTAAACCAGAATATTTACTTTCGGATCATGGAGCTCAGTTTACGTCCTTTGAATTTGCTGCAGATATGGAAAGGCTTGGTATTAAGCACATATTTTCAAGCGTGCGATATCCGGAATCGAATTCTTCGGAAAGATATATGGCTGAATTTTCGAAATTCTGTCGAATTTTCTGTCCGAATGATCATTCTGGTTGGGTGAGATTTGTACCCCTTATTGAGGAATGTCTAAATTCTACAGTGCAGGAGAGCACAGGAGAAGTGCCAATGAGACTTCATTTAGGATGAAACCCAGAAAGGCCGTGGGATAATCTTTTTAACCACGTTCCTAGAGATCCCGACTTAGGAAGGCAGCAGAGAATAGACAGAGCGAAAGAACAACTCCAGAAAGCAGCACAAAAACGACTGAAAAGAGTAGCTGGAAAACGTTTTGGTGCTCCCTTAGAAATTGGAAATCTGGTATTATTACGCAGACCTGTCAAGGCTGACGTGGGTAAGAAAATCTATCCCAAGTTTGGAATAGTGTTCATGGGTCCGTTCAGAATTACGAATGCTTATGGAAACAACTGTTATGAACTTTACGATGATGAGAATAATGTCGTTTATGGCAAGTTCAATGCTGGGAACTTGAAGAAATATTATCCAAGAGTAAGCCAATAATAATTCAATTTCGTGTTCAAGTGAATTGAGATATTTATAACACAGAGTTTAAAAACAATTTGCAACTGTTTTTAAAACGTGGTGAAGGGAGAATGCCCCCGGAAATTGAATTATATTGAGACCACGATGGCTGTATTGGCAAATATGAGTAAAGTTATGGATGTCATAGTTGTGACGTGGATACTCATGACGTAGGCACGGATGACGCAGACTTGAGGCAAGCAGGCTGGTTGAGCTGAGATTCTTGGTGACGTCATGATTTTGTTCGAGAAAGATCTTAGATTTACGACGCAGTCGCAGGAAACAAGGTATTGTGCTTAGGAAGAAGTTACGCTATTGGAGGAGAGACTCGAACCAATGAACGATAGTTTGGAAGGAAGACGGAGATTGCTGAAACTACGATATTTGATTACTTTTGGCATGCAGATTTGTGGAAATCTATTTTCAGTTATGGCATTGATTTGGAATTTTGAAGAAATTAATTTTGAGTTTTTGAAATTTGAAAATCCGGCAAGTATAGCCAAAGTTAAAACTTCTAGCAATGACGCAGCAACAGGCTATGGAAGGGATGGATACGCCCCTTAAGAAGTTGATAAAAGGTCGTGCACAGGAGAGAGGAGCTCTCAGATCTCATATGTCAGATCGCATATATATTTCTGGTGATATATAGTTATTTTCAAGTGATTCAGTGAAGTAAGTTGTCTTTAGCGTCTGGTTAAAGCCCGGCGCATCGAACGAACTCGGAGCAGTTCCATTTTACGCTGCTCGAAACTAGGTGAAGTTGAAACGCTCACATTAACGTTTCCACCAGTCAAGATATCAAGCGCTAACTTCAGCCTGCATTATAATTCTATTGGGCAGTATAACATTGAGGTGTGTAGAAGATTTGAACAATTTCACAGTTATACTTCGAAAGATATTGAAACTTTAAGTCTGCCAACAAAAGTGATTTTCTCGCCACATGAGAAACACTTTTAAAATTCCACATTATACACTACGGCTGACACGTGGAGTGCAACAGTGATATTGGAGAATACGTTTGGTATTACAACGATACATTCGACTATGGAACATTATAATCTTGCAGTGCTTTCAATGATTATAACAGTAGTTGAGATGGAAGGCTAAGGCTTTAATGCAATTGGGACATATATCGTTGGACTAAAGTAACAGCATGGAACTTCGTTAATCGTCTTTCTACAAAAGCGAGCATGTAGTGAACATCTAACTACACTCATGCATCGTGAATCCATCGCTGAATTATACCAGATAACAGTGGAAATATTTTCATACTCCACAACTATGAATATTTCTGCGGAAATAACTACAATAAACTTCATGGCGAATTCCTGCAAGAACTTCAGGGAACTTTCAAGAGAGGCCAGGGTTGTCCCGGTGCACAAAGAAGAGTTTTGCCAGAAGGATGTTTTTCGTATCCACGGAGCAGTGCAATTTCGGAGGAGGAAGCAGTTCGATTCTCCGAGGACGCTGATTCCCGGTTCGAGGACGGAGCACATCTTCACGCTGGTGAAATGGAACCAACAGCAGTTTTCTTTGAAAACTTTCCTCTAGATCTTCAATCAACAGATAAGGTAGTCGTGAACGTTTCTTGTATTATTTGAGTCTTGTAGCGATATCTGAGCAACCATTTTCCCATATTTTCTGTCCTATCTTTTGCCCCATTTTCTTGATTGATATTTCTGTACTCAGTACACTTCGATGATTTATGCCTTTTTCTTCGATTTTTGAGACATTGCTATGTCATTGGCATACTTAATAATTTTGGATCAGTTGAGACTGATAATTAGATTCTTTCAGTAATTTGCATATTTTTGGTAGTCACGATTTGACTGTAAAGTTAACGATTTGCTATGGCAGAGTTGAATTCAGACAGCGTGTCATTTTATTAAAGTAATTCTATTCAGTAAATTACTTTGACCAATTTTCTGTCATCCTCAAGAAAGAAGAATAATTAAATGATTTTAGAGCGTTAAAATCTATTACGATATCGACGATCTTTGAAATACTAGTCGTCTTATGAACATGATTGCAACATAGACATTTATCATTGCATTATAGACAATTTTATGAAATATGAAATTTGATTACAATTTATTGAATACACTATAGTAATGAACATTTGATAGGAGTTTTTCTCAATTCTAGATTGGAACAATAATGTTTGCATTCCACAGTCTAATTGTATTCTATTCGACTATTTTGCAGTTTAGATGAACTTTGTTTGAAGATAGTATTTTTATACTGCGTTACTTTGAAGATGTTAATCTCAATTTTGATAGACCAGGGAGGAGTGTCTAATCGTATTTGCTATTAAATTTATTTGTGATTGGCAAATTTTTACTTCATATCGATTCATGAATGAAACCCACGAAGGTTAAATAATAACAGTCATTATTACAATTGATGAATATAAGAATTTAAAGAGGAACAATGGATGTATAATCGTTAGTTCAGTGGACGTGTAAAAGTCGCTGTTGAGTAATGCCCTTGAATAATGAAGGAGGTTCCCACAATAATTAATGAAGTTGATGAATTAATAAGTGGAGTTTTTTGTGTGTAGTTTGGAAGATTTTTATGCCATATATATGAAGATATATGATGAATTTTGGGCCAATTTTTGTGCAATTTTGTGCGTTATAAGCGAAGTATTTTCCCGCTGATTGTATTGTTCTTGTTCTTTGAAAGATTATTCATATGAAGATACTGTTAAAATTAACAAGAGTGTTAAATAATTTGAGATAAAGATTTTGAATGGAGGTTACCGTCACAAATATTAATAATTATTATTAAACATTATTAAACCTGAATTTGACAGTTAAATATAACTAACCTTCATTGGTCGATTATATCAACACGATTTGAGTAATTATCAACCGGATAAACGTGTGGTTTAATGTATTTCTTGTATAAATAATATAAACAATATAATATTGTAAAATAATTTTGTAAATATCTTTGTTAAATAATTTGGAAAGATAGTGATTAATACAGGCGTGTATAAAATTTTTAATGGTCATTTGACATTGTTATAAACAATTTATTATTGTTATAAATAATTAATGAACTTTTGTTATTAACATTTAGTGTTTTTTTATACTCTAAATAACGCTAGTTAAGCAAGTGGTTTGAACAATTAATCATGATTTGGGATTGTTGGAGGAATCCACTGGTGTTTGAATGAAGCATGTAAGACATTTGCGTGATAATATTTCAGTTGAGATGTGAACATTTACGTATTTGAAAAGGAGAGCCAAGCTCTGAGGTAACACGCTTATGCTAGGGTTGAACGAACGGGAGTCCGCTTTGACAATGCAGGTGCATTGCAGCTGGCCCGGACAACTGTGTTACAGAGGCCAAGGACGTTCCATAATAGCCTTGTGGCTATAAATAAAATGTGCAGTATATAAACACGCAAAGCAATTGATATATGTGTCTCATCCCAAATCCCGTTTCCATCCCCAGTGCATTATTATTTTTACGTTGCTATGAGCTTGAGAAAGCTGAAACATTATATGTAGAGAATACAGGTCCTACAGGAGGACATGGTTATGTGGTCGATGGCTTCTGATTGCCACGTTGATTTTGTTGTTTCATTTTTGTTAAAATCATTCTTTTTGTGAAATAAATTATTGTGCAGTTTAAAGTTTCTCGTCTTCGTTCTGGTTCATTTTAAATATCATGGTGGAGGTTATTGTGTGGGCATACTTTTAAGTGATCCAGTTGACAACCCAGTCCCCGAGATAAATTTAAGAGGTAAGTAAAGGTAAGTATGAACCCCCGTATATTTTGGTGTGTTCCACAATAATTTTCTTGTTTACTATTGTGCTCTAATCTCGATAGTATCTGTCAGTGCCATTTTCATTGATGTAGCTGTGCCGGTGCGTTTGATTATTGGCAATCCGATTGAGGGGGCGGATATCTGACAGCCTACTATCCGGATATCGGGTACAGTAGGATTGGCGACCCTAAAACGTGGGGCACGATTGTCTCGATTGGCACGATCAGCAAAACATTGGATTACCAAGTTCTTGCAGTAGAATTGACACCGCAATTTTTGTGGAGTGTTCGAATAACATTGGATTACCAAGTTATCGATGTCAAAGGGATTGTGAAGACTCAAATAAAGAGGTTGATTATTTGTTAGATGTCTTAGCCAATTGTAGAATTTGAGAGTGTGATTATATAGGAATAAATGTTGTGTTGTATTAGGAAAATTACACTCAGAAAAGATCAGATCTTATACAACTTGAGAGAGGTTAAATAGGCTGGAAACGTAGAAAAATCGCCTATGATCTGGAATCTTATTTTATTTGACCGGCTTATGACATGTATAGTCATATTAAAGATAAAATTAAACTATTTGGATTATAAATGTAAATTATTTGTGTTAGGATATTTTAAAATGAACCAAAGAAACTTGAACATGTGCTTGAGTTTATTGCAACATGAAGTGTCTACGAAGGTTAATTATAAGGTAATTATAAGTTAGATTTAAGACAGAAATTTGCTCAAATTTTATATATGGTGAAAAATGTTGCTCAGATGTTGTTATTTTGCTCTGTTTGATGTATGTCCCTAAAGCAGTTTATTATTGAAATATTATTGAAATGGCAGATGAAAGTCTGAGAATTATGTTGGAGGAGATGAAAGCTAGCATGAATAGCAGTATGAAGCAGATGATGGAGGAGAATTCTAGTAATATGTCTATTAGGCTGGATGAAAGTGTGAGGGAAATGGAAGCTAGGAATACTAGTCGAATGGAGGAGAATGCTAGTAACTTGTCTGCTAATTTGTCTATTAGAATGCAGGAGATGATGAAAGAGAATGCTAGTAATTTGTCTACTAGGATGGATGAAAATTTGAAAGTTATTCAGACCAGTTCTGCAAACCTAGAAAATGATATGTCGCGTTTACAGATCAGTACCCAGGGAATCGAGAATGCTGTAAGTGACATTCACAAAGATGTTTCTGATGTTAAAATTGATGTGTCTAAGGTACAAAAAGATCTTACTATGTTGAATCTTGATGTTGCTAATGTCCGGGGTGATATTTCATGTGCTAGAGCTGAAGTAATTGTTGTAAGGAATGATGTTGCTACTGTACAAGACAAAGTAGAAGGAGTTCAAAGAGAGGTTAGTAATGTTCGAACTGATGTGTCAAATGTTCAAGTAGACATCAATAATATTCATTCAGATGTTAACGATATGCAAAGCGATATCAATAAAATACAAGTAGAAGTCAATACTGTTTTTGTAGACATTGCTAAAGTTCAGACAGATGTTAACAAAGTTAGGGAGGAAATTGAAACTTCAAAAACACTTTGTACTCGTAACATTAGTGCATTAACAACTCGGTTAGTTGACGAGTCTGTTAGGACAACAGCTTCTTTAGCTGGTTTAAGATACGATGTAGAGGTCATGAGAACCCAAGTATTAGATCACAATCGTTTACTAAAGGAGGACATCGAAGTAGATATTGCAGAAATGTTAACTGCAAATGTAACAGTGTGGAAAGATGAATGGAACAGGTCAAGTGGGGAACATGTAGAACAGATTCAGGAACGAATTGAAAGAAAACTTGCCAGTACACAAGTAGACATTAATAACGAAGTAGTTCAGATTAGGAAAGACTTGAATGTAAGGATGGATTCGCTATCCGAAAAGCAGGTAGAGGATAGAACTCAAATGGGTCAGGACGTGCAAGCATTAAAAACTACGTTAGAGGAACAGATTCATAAGGTTGTCTCTGATGTTAACGAAACTACGAGCAAGCTGCAGAATTTGAAACTAGGGGAAGCTAGCATGATGGAAACCTATAAGGAAGAGTTGATTAGGAAAGTCATCACGGAAATCACAGACAAGGATACCGAAGGATTGACTGGTGAAGAGGAGAGAAACTACGTGAGAAGAGGTAACCTTACTACAGAAGAGAGAGATATTAGTCCTGAGGAACGTATATCCAGATTCAGGGAAGAAGAAGAGGATCGGAATATTGAACCTGAATGGAAGTATCGTGATAGTGGGAGGAATTATATGGATTCATATCCGAGAAATGTGACAGTCATCCGGAATTTTGAAGACAAACCTCAAAAATTTAGCAACACTGATAGTCTCACACCGATCGAATATATCAGGAATCTTAAAGACTACTTCATAGAAGCCCTCATTCCTAGAGAGAGAGAGATGAGAATCGTAGAAAGATTTCTAGCTGGAGGTCCCCTCGAATGGTTTAGAGCATTCCGGTACACTTTCAGCAATTTTGACCAATTTGCAGAGGCACTGATTAAACGATTCTGGTCAATAGAAGCTCAGAATTCACTAAGAGCTGAGGTATACTCGAGGAAGTATTCAGGTACTCTTCCAACACGGTACGCTGATTTCTTCACGAGCCAACTATCACGCTTGAGATTTTTGCAACCCCCATTGTCAACAGAGCAGTTGATAGATGCGATTTCACGTATGCTGCCTGTGGAGGTAAGAAGGCTGATCATATCGTCAAACATTAGAGATTTGACAAGCATGGACGAATTGTTGAGAAGGCTTGACTACACGAGTCCAATGCCAAATTTGGTACAAAAAGGTCAGAGGCACGAATTCAAAGACGTTAATACGGTCTACATGGATCAAGTGCAACAAACTGATAAGCCTGAGGAAGGAAAAACTGAAAATGTAGGTCCTCACAGGAATAATTATTTCCGCAACCACAGAACCCAAGGTTACCGTCCATATCAGCAAAGACGAGGCTGGAATAATAATAGAGGGAATTACAACAACGGAAGAGGTAGTTACTACAACAATGGTTATAATCGAAATTATAACAGAAATAACCAGTACCAGAATCAGAATCAGAATTCTCAAGGTCAGGTTATGACATCCGACAAGTATCAAGAAAGAGAGAAGGAAAGTCAGCAGTATCTGAAGGAATTACGAGAAAAGGAAGCTGAAAATCAAAAGAAAAGACAGGATGTAGGGATCGATCCTGGTCCTTCTACAAGTCAGCAGGGGAACTTTGAGATTGGTAACACAAAAAAAAAACGCCGATTTCTCAACGACAGTGAGAAACTATGAATACATTGCCACACCACACCTGATTACCATTAACGAAATTTACGAAGTAACTGATGAGGATTTATTAGAAGAGAGGGGAATCGTCAAAGAGGAAAGACCATGTGCATTACCTATTATTTCTGTACTGATAGATGGCCAACAGTATAAAGCTCTTATGGATACTGGTGCAATTATTTCTATCATTTCTGATGAATGCTATCAAAGTCTGTTAAAAGGAGAAAACATGTCAGTTTTACCAGTTTCTACCGTCAAAGTGAGAGGAATTTTCCAAGACAAGGCAGTGAAATGCAAGATCCAAGTGCTGTTGAACTTTGAAATTAATGGAAGGAATTATGAACAGATCTTTATTGTGGTTAACAAGATCCATTTCGATATTGTGCTAGGAATCGATTTTATATCGAAGGTTGGAGCCATTATTGATATGAAGAATAGTATTAGCTTTAATGATGGGTACATGATCACAGAAGAGATCGAAGAACAGGACGTGAAAAACAGTCTGGAAATAGACCTTAGGGAAGAAATTTTAAATACCATTATTAACGACGTAGAGAATATAACAGAAATACCCAGTAGAAAAACTGAAGGATTTGAAGAAATTCAGGGGGAATTTGAAGATTTGATAAAGGAATTCCAAGATATTTTTGATGAAAAGCCTGGATTGATTAAAGACTATAAGTATAAGATAAGGCTGACCGATTAAACCCCTTACCAAAAGAGAATATACCCCATACCTGAGAAATACTATCAAGAAGTACGAGGGTTGATCAGAAAAATGGAGGTAGACGGGATTATTAAAAAACAGGCGTCGTCTTACATAAAACCCATCACTGTAGAGAAGAAAAATAATGGTCAGATACGTCTTTGTCTCGATGCTCTGACCATCAACTTGAAGATTCTTCCAGAAAATGACCGACCACCTAAGATCAGAGATCTGCTTAGAAAGTTCAAAGGGAGAGCATGTTTCAGTGTTCTTGACTTGACATCTTCGTTTTACCAAGTTCAACTGGAGGAAGAAAGTATGCAGTACACTGGATTCCTATTTGACCAGACGTCATGGGTCTTTGTGAGAATGCCTTTTGGAATGGTCAACAGTGGACCAGCACTCATTCGAGCACTTGATAGCAAGCTCACTGACGAAGTAAAGGAGAATGTAATCTGCTACATTGACGATTTAATTGTATCTTCATCCAACGCCGCAGAACATTTAGTGCACTTGAGAAAGTTGTTTGAAAATTTAAGGGAGGCCAATATCAAGGTCAATTTTGGAAAATGTCAATTCTTGAAGAAGGAGATCAATTACTTGGGGCATACCATTGATAAAGATGGATATCATCCAAACATGCAGAAAGTAGATGCGATCACTAGATTCCCAAAGCCAACTAAGGTGAAACAAGTCAGAGAATTTGTAGGCGCTTGCCAATTCATTAGCAGCCACTGTCCGAGATACTCTGAAATTATGGCTCCTCTGTATGATTTACTCAAGAAAAATAATAGATGGAAATGGACTACCGCAGCAGACGAGGCTTTTGAGAAAGCAAAGGAGATGTTCAGAAACAACGTCAAACTGGAGTACCCAGACTTTGAGAAGGTGTTCTGTATAGAGTCTGATGCATCAAGAATAGGCATTAGTGCAGTCTTATACCAAAAAGACGAGGCAGGCAACAAGCACTACATTGCGTTCACTAGTCGGAAGTTAAAGAAACACGAGGAAAACTACTTTACGACAGAACTAGAAGCGTTAGCTTTTGTAACAGCTTTGCAAGCTTGGAAAAAAATGTTGCTGGGACATAAGGTTATCATTATTACAGATCACAAAGCACTTCAGTTTATGCTGCAAACTGACATGTCTAGTGATAGATTGACACGTTGGGCTTTGTTCACCCAACAGTTTAATGTCACTATCGTCCATCAGCCTGGGAAAGATAACTTACTGGCTGATGCTTTATCACGTAACCCTATCAAAAATGTGCAGATACACCATGTACAATTGGAGCAGCAAGATCAAGAGACCGTTAGGAGGTTAGCCCGAATCGGTGTGTCACAGAAGAGACACGCTCCAATCAGGAAAATGTACAGGTTCCTTAAGGGTTACATGGACAATACTGATGTTGACTATGCAGCTACACAGAGAGATTCACGACACTTTGTCTTGAGTGGAGACATCGTATGTAAGTATGCTGACTCTGCGCATACAAAGCTTCGAATAGTCGTGCCACCTAAACTTGTTGTCAATTTAGTGTGGGTAGCTCATCACGCAACTGGACATGCGGGTTTAGATAAAACTCTTGATACTCTTAAAGAGAGGTTTATTTGGACTAATATGCGTTCCAGCATTGCTAATGTCATTCGTTCATGTGATAAATGTCAAAGAGCAAAGTATGCTTCTGCTCTAATAAAAGGAAAACCTAAGGCGATGATTCCCTCTAAACCGAATGAACTCATGGCGACAGACATATTTGGTCCTTGTCCGAAGGGATATCAGGGTAATCAGTATCTGTTGGTTACCGTGGATGTCTTCTCAAAATTTGTAACAATGAGTCCCATGCAAAAAGCTAACACGAGGAACGTTGTAAGCAGACTGGAACATGCTGTATTTCCAAAAGCTGGTAAACCAGAATATTTACTTTCGGATCATGGAGCTCAGTTTACGTCCTTTGAATTTGCTGCAGATATGGAAAGGCTTGGTATTAAGCACATATTTTCAAGCGTGCGATATCCGGAATCGAATTCTTCGGAAAGATATATGGCTGAATTTTCGAAATTCTGTCGAATTTTCTGTCCGAATGATCATTCTGGTTGGGTGAGATTTGTACCCCTTATTGAGGAATGTCTAAATTCTACAGTGCAGGAGAGCACAGGAGAAGTGCCAATGAGACTTCATTTAGGATGAAACCCAGAAAGGCCGTGGGATAATCTTTTTAACCACGTTCCTAGAGATCCCGACTTAGGAAGGCAGCAGAGAATAGACAGAGCGAAAGAACAACTCCAGAAAGCAGCACAAAAACGACTGAAAAGAGTAGCTGGAAAACGTTTTGGTGCTCCCTTAGAAATTGGAAATCTGGTATTATTACGCAGACCTGTCAAGGCTGACGTGGGTAAGAAAATCTATCCCAAGTTTGGAATAGTGTTCATGGGTCCGTTCAGAATTACGAATGCTTATGGAAACAACTGTTATGAACTTTACGATGATGAGAATAATGTCGTTTATGGCAAGTTCAATGCTGGGAACTTGAAGAAATATTATCCAAGAGTAAGCCAATAATAATTCAATTTCGTGTTCAAGTGAATTGAGATATTTATAACACAGAGTTTAAAAACAATTTGCAACTGTTTTTAAAACGTGGTGAAGGGAGAATGCCCCCGGAAATTGAATTATATTGAGACCACGATGGCTGTATTGGCAAATATGAGTAAAGTTATGGATGTCATAGTTGTGACGTGGATACTCATGACGTAGGCACGGATGACGCAGACTTGAGGCAAGCAGGCTGGTTGAGCTGAGATTCTTGGTGACGTCATGATTTTGTTCGAGAAAGATCTTAGATTTACGACGCAGTCGCAGGAAACAAGGTATTGTGCTTAGGAAGAAGTTACGCTATTGGAGGAGAGACTCGAACCAATGAACGATAGTTTGGAAGGAAGACGGAGATTGCTGAAACTACGATATTTGATTACTTTTGGCATGCAGATTTGTGGAAATCTATTTTCAGTTATGGCATTGATTTGGAATTTTGAAGAAATTAATTTTGAGTTTTTGAAATTTGAAAATCCGGCAAGTATAGCCAAAGTTAAAACTTCTAGCAATGACGCAGCAACAGGCTATGGAAGGGATGGATACGCCCCTTAAGAAGTTGATAAAAGGTCGTGCACAGGAGAGAGGAGCTCTCAGATCTCATATGTCAGATCGCATATATATTTCTGGTGATATATAGTTATTTTCAAGTGATTCAGTGAAGTAAGTTGTCTTTAGCGTCTGGTTAAAGCCCGGCGCATCGAACGAACTCGGAGCAGTTCCATTTTACGCTGCTCGAAACTAGGTGAAGTTGAAACGCTCACATTAACGTTTCCACCAGTCAAGATATCAAGCGCTAACTTCAGCCTGCATTATAATTCTATTGGGCAGTATAACATTGAGGTGTGTAGAAGATTTGAACAATTTCACAGTTATACTTCGAAAGATATTGAAACTTTAAGTCTGCCAACAAAAGTGATTTTCTCGCCACATGAGAAACACTTTTAAAATTCCACATTATACACTACGGCTGACACGTGGAGTGCAACAGTGATATTGGAGAATACGTTTGGTATTACAACGATACATTCGACTATGGAACATTATAATCTTGCAGTGCTTTCAATGATTATAACAGTAGTTGAGATGGAAGGCTAAGGCTTTAATGCAATTGGGACATATATCGTTGGACTAAAGTAACAGCATGGAACTTCGTTAATCGTCTTTCTACAAAAGCGAGCATGTAGTGAACATCTAACTACACTCATGCATCGTGAATCCATCGCTGAATTATACCAGATAACAGTGGAAATATTTTCATACTCCACAACTATGAATATTTCTGCGGAAATAACTACAATAAACTTCATGGCGAATTCCTGCAAGAACTTCAGGGAACTTTCAAGAGAGGCCAGGGTTGTCCCGGTGCACAAAGAAGAGTTTTGCCAGAAGGATGTTTTTCGTATCCACGGAGCAGTGCAATTTCGGAGGAGGAAGCAGTTCGATTCTCCGAGGACGCTGATTCCCGGTTCGAGGACGGAGCACATCTTCACGCTGGTGAAATGGAACCAACAGCAGTTTTCTTTGAAAACTTTCCTCTAGATCTTCAATCAACAGATAAGGTAGTCGTGAACGTTTCTTGTATTATTTGAGTCTTGTAGCGATATCTGAGCAACCATTTTCCCATATTTTCTGTCCTATCTTTTGCCCCATTTTCTTGATTGATATTTCTGTACTCAGTACACTTCGATGATTTATGCCTTTTTCTTCGATTTTTGAGACATTGCTATGTCATTGGCATACTTAATAATTTTGGATCAGTTGAGACTGATAATTAGATTCTTTCAGTAATTTGCATATTTTTGGTAGTCACGATTTGACTGTAAAGTTAACGATTTGCTATGGCAGAGTTGAATTCAGACAGCGTGTCATTTTATTAAAGTAATTCTATTCAGTAAATTACTTTGACCAATTTTCTGTCATCCTCAAGAAAGAAGAATAATTAAATGATTTTAGAGCGTTAAAATCTATTACGATATCGACGATCTTTGAAATACTAGTCGTCTTATGAATATGATTGCAACATAGACATTTATCATTGAATTATAGACAATTTTATGAAATATGAAATTTGATTACAATTTATTGAATACACTATAGTAATGAACATTTGATAGGAGTTTTTCTCAATTCTAGATTGGAACAATAATGTTTGCATTCCACAGTCTAATTGTATTCTATTCGACTATTTTGCAGTTTAGATGAACTTTGTTTGAAGATAGTATTTTTATACTGCGTTACTTTGAAGATGTTAATCTCAATTTTGATAGACCAGGGAGGAGTGTCTAATCGTATTTGCTATTAAATTTATTTGTGATTGGCAAATTTTTACTTCATATCGATTCATGAATGAAACCCACGAAGGTTAAATAATAACAGTCATTATTACAATTGATGAATATAAGAATTTAAAGAGGAACAATGGATGTATAATCGTTAGTTCAGTGGACGTGTAAAAGTCGCTGTTGAGTAATGCCCTTGAATAATGAAGGAGGTTCCCACAATAATTAATGAAGTTGATGAATTAATAAGTGGAGTTTTTTGTGTGTAGTTTGGAAGATTTTTATGCCATATATATGAAGATATATGATGAATTTTGGGCCAATTTTTGTGCAATTTTGTGCGTTATAAGCGAAGTATTTTCCCGCTGATTGTATTGTTCTTGTTCTTTGAAAGATTATTCATATGAAGATACTGTTAAAATTAACAAGAGTGTTAAATAATTTGAGATAAAGATTTTGAATGGAGGTTACCGTCACAAATATTAATAATTATTATTAAACATTATTAAACCTGAATTTGACAGTTAAATATAACTAACCTTCATTGGTCGATTATATCAACACGATTTGAGTAATTATCAACCGGATAAACGTGTGGTTTAATGTATTTCTTGTATAATTAATATAAACAATATAATATTGTAAAATAATTTTTTAAATATCTTTGTTAAATAATTTGGAAAGATAGTGATTAATACAGGCGTGTATAAAATTTTTAATGGTCATTTGCCATTGTTATAAACAATTTATTATTGTTATAAATAATTAATGAACTTTTGTTATTAACATTTAGTGTTTTTTTATACTCTAAATAACGCTAGTTAAGCAAGTGGTTTGAACAATTAATCATGATTTGGGATTGTTGGAGGAATCCACTGGTGTTTGAATGAAGCATGTAAGACATTTGCGTGATAATATTTCAGTTGAGATGTGAACATTTACGTATTTGAAAAGGAGAGCCAAGGTCTGAGGTAACACGCTTATGCTAGTGTTGAACGAACGCGAGTCCGCTTTGACAATGCAGGTGCATTGCAGCTGGCCCGGACAACTGTGTTACAGAGGCCAAGGACGTTCCATAATAGCCTTGTGGCTATAAATAAAATGTGCAGTATATAAACACGCAAAACAATTGATATATGTGTCTCATCCCAAATCCCGTTTCCATCCCCAGTGCATTATTATTTTTACGTTGCTATGAGCTTGAGAAAGCTGAAACATTATATGTAGAGAATACAGGTCCTACAGGAGGACATGGTTATGTGGTCGATGGCTTCTGATTGCCACGTTGATTTTGTTGTTTCATTTTTGTTAAAATCATTCTTTTTGTGAAATAAATTATTGTGCAGTTTAAAGTTTCTCGTCTTCGTTCTGGTTCATTTTAAATATCATGGTGGAGGTTATTGTGTGGGCATACTTTTAAGTGATCCAGTTGACAACCCAGTCCCCGAGATAAATTTAAGAGGTAAGTAAAGGTAAGTATGAACCCCCGTATATTTTGGTGTGTTCCACAATAATTTTCTTGTTCACTATTGTGCTCTAATCTCGATAGTATCTGTCAGTGCCATTTTCATTGATGTAGCTGTGCCGGTGCGTTTGATTATTGGCAATCCGATTGAGGGGGCGGATATCTGACAGCCTACTATCCGGATATCGGGTACAGTACGCCTCTGAGTGTTGAATGGGCAGGCAGTTTAAAGCAACCAGGAGGGATGCGATCCAGCTGACAGTGCTAAAAGGTAATCGGACCAGAAGTTGAATTATTACACAATTTTAATATTTGCACAGCGGAATGTTTGGAACAATTACGCTCTTAATGTGCAAGAGGACAGCACCGTGCAGAGACATTGAGGAGGCTGTGGATAAGAACGTGCATCCTGTTTTTCTATTCGCCTTTTTCGTTCGTCTTTTGTTTATATGCGATGCTGGAGCTGTGATTAATAATAAATGAGTGTATACATTAGCCTCTCCTTTGAGATAAAGTACATTTTATTTACAGTCTGTGGAGAGAGCTCGTCCACATAATTTGTAATAGAATTCAAGTTTAAGAAAGCTAGCTATAGTAGGTTTCGAACCCCAGCCGACCGCGAGAGGGTCTAACTCTCTAGCACAGATCCAAACATGTTCATAACATCTCAGTGTTATTAACCGACTTAGATACAACGTGTTAGCAAATGATGTCTTGAAATTAACCATTTCTTCACTGCAGTACATCTTCATCATAAATCATATCATACAAAGTTTATATTATTTCTATCAGTAGGCTATATCGCATGCAACATACTCAAACTACTGAAATATAGGACAGGCACAAGAGGTCAGCTGCCGTCTTGTCATGTGACAGAGACGACTCAGCTCTTTTAAGTCTCTGATAAGGTGTAATATTAGATTGTAAAATTGTAATAAGCAACTGGCCTCGTCCGTTAGGATAGATTTAACCACTCTCGGCTCCATAATCGGAATTGGAGGGTTTAAGTTGTAAATTATAATGCTTGCATAATTCATGCGGCCGCCGTCTTTAAATGGCACAACTGATGACCTTGTAATTTGGTCACAGGACTCGTCCTATATAAAAGTATGTGTTTACCGAATTTGGTGAACATTCTATGTTTATGTTGGTCGTAATTTAATTTTAGGTTTTGACCATTTGAGTAACCGCCATTAGGTTTTGGTAAAGATGGCTGCAATATAAAACGTAAAACTTAGGTGCCTTTTGCTAGTTCTACCACTGTACTAAATTTCGTTCATTTCGGTTTCGTCGTGCTTCAATTGATAGGGGGAGGGGATGGGGCAGACACACACACACACTCATACACACAATATTTGGCCTGTGTAGATCAGAAAAGTCTACTTTCATTTTTGTCAAAAATCAAAAGTCGGCTAACAAGAAAGCAAAACTGGTGTTGCGTCGTTGGAGTGTGCTCGGCCCTAATATCTAAGTTGTCATCGTTTCCTCAGCTAGCGGAAAAAATTTGACTCCAGTTTCTCACTAAAATCTATATCTTAATTTAAACAAGATGTTCAGTAAAGAACATATAGTCTACTTAATCGTAAATGCATGGGTATAGTTATAACTCTTTGTCCTTTTCAAGGTGTATGTTGGTTGTAGTAGCTTGTTGAAATACAACGTGTTATACGGCTATTATAAGTTGATTGATAGAATCCTCACCTGAATAATATACACACACATTAATACAGCCATCACAATAACACAGGTTATCAGACAAAATTCAACACTCAACCATGTACACGGGGCTAAGTGACCATGATGTCCATTAATCTCAAATGAAACAACAACAACAACAGCTCCCTACCCAAATCCTTCCCATAAAAGTACATACTGTAATAAGTCTACAGACATCACTATCACACAGGTTATCTGAAAACTTCTACACACACCCATGATGCCGCAAAGCCCCTAAAGGATTAGCAACAAAAATAACAACAACAATAAACTCTACCGCGGATTAAGGACAATGAATTTTAGTCGCTGTAGTCGAGTGTTGAATTATGTGGTGTTATAAGTATATAATTATATAATATTTTTCATTGCAAATACACACTATATATGCTTAACATTATAACGTGTGAGTAGTTATAAATCAATAAATACAAAAAATCAAGTAAAATAATTCGAACCCGCTTGGATTCGATCCAAGTACATCTAGACGGTGAGTCTAGAACACTACCACTACCTTAAACACGTCCAGTACTTACTTTAAGTGTACAACTGGTTTAGTATAACTGCATTACATATTTTACCATGGAATTAACGATTTCATTAGCGTTTTCTGCCGTTTTAGGTAGATTTCATTAGAAAGCAAACTTTTGAAATGGGTACCATGTTTTGACTTCCGGAAAATCTTGACATATCTTCGCGTTTCACATCCCCCAGACCCCAAAACCACCGTCAGTTCAAAAGTTTATATATAATTTATGTATGTATATATACAGTATATGTATATATGTATATCAGTTTCTTGTGGACACGATAACTGCCGTAAATTAGCACCAATCACTTTGAATTGTTTACCGAATATGTATACCTATAAAATCTCGGTCGAGTTCGTTACTAGGCTGAATCGGTCGAAGGGGGTTAAAATGGGGGGCTTTTTTTCGAAAAAGTGAAATATTGCTATAACTCTCTTAGTATGTGAAATATTGAATCCGTTCAAAGTTCATACTATATGTCGGATAAAGCCCAAAAATTTATGTTTTAAGAGTTTGTTTACAGCACCAACCATTGATCAAAGGGGTGGGAAAAAGTGGGGTTTTCGGGAAGCATTAATCATATCTCTCTTAATAGGCACAATATCAAAACTGTACAAAATGGACAATATTCCTCTAATAATTACCTAAAACTTTTGTTTGAAAGAATTTTTGATATGACCCACCATTACGACAAGGGATGAGAAAAATGATTTCGGAATTATAAGAAAATGCCAAGAGCAATCAGTGGTTGCCATGGCAACACTACTAAATTGATGAGGGATGAGCCATCAGACGTTGCCATGAAAACGCACTTGCACGAGATCAGATTCGGATTTTCATCTGACTAAGTCCGGTATTACACTGTCAAAGAAATTTTATCAAATATTTTATAAAACTGAACTTTTATAAAAGTTATACAAAGAAATAATCACACCATTACACTACATCTAATATTTTATCATAGTTCATCAAAATTGATGAAGGACAGTTCCCTGTTCACTTTACTGTATTGCGGTAGTTGAAATTCTGTGGTGGCAATAAGGGTATATAAATGAAACGGAAAGATAAAGTGAACGTCTTTGGGTGGGTTGCCCACGTTAAAGTGTATTACGAGTAAAATCTTGGTGAACAAGCTGTAGTACGAGCTTCTTCTTCTTCTTCTTCTTCTTAGTCGTTCACCCTCCAGGTTGGTGGAACCCACGGACTCAGCGAGGGAACTCACCACTACTGCCTCTATGGGCAGTGTCCTAGAGCTGGGAACATCTAATCGGAGTGGATACATCTGGTGAGGTGTGATTGGCACCTCGCCCAGCTGGCCTCGCCTGCAAAGCGAACAGGGGCCTCATGAGGGAAGGTAATGGATGGCCAGGATGGATAGGCAAGGAAGAGGGAAGGAGGCGGCCGTGGCCTTGAAGAAGGTACTGTCCCCGTTTACCCGGATAGTAGGCTGTCAGATATCCGCCCCCTCAATCGGATTGCCAATAATCAACCGCACCGGCTCAGCTACACCAATGAAAATGGCACTGACAGATACTACCGAGGTTTGAGCACAGAAGTTAACAAGAAATTATTGTGGAACACACCAAAATAGAAGGGGGTTCATACTTACCTCTACTTACCTCTTAAAAATTATCTCGGGGATTGGGTTGACAACTGGATCTCTAAAGTATGCTCCCACAATAACCTCCACCATGACATTTAAAAATGAACCAGAACGAAGACAAGAACTTTGAACTGTACAAAAATTTTATTTCAAATAAAGGGTATGATTTTAACACACTCAACAAAATAAATGTGGCTATCAGTAGCCCATGTCAATCTGACTATGTCCTCCTATAGGACTTGCAAAGTTATCATACAATATGTTAGCTCCCACGAGCTCAAAATAACGTAATATTCATAACACACTTGGAATGGAAAAGGAAGTCAGGACGAGACATATATATAGAGCATTTGGTTTATTTAATAAACATGACACTTGTATTTATAGGCACAAGGCCACAATGTAGACGACCTTGCCCGCTGATAACCAGTTGTCTGGCCAGCTGCGGTCTACCCTTCAACATGACGCACACCTTGTCAAATGGACTCACTTGTCATGCCACGTTGCGTAAGAATCCAGCTCCCTCTCAAAAGGTTTAAATGTCCGCAAGACAACTCATATTGTTACGCAAATCTTTCAAATGCTTTACTCACACACCACTGGATTATTCTGACAATCCCTAAACTTGTTTAATTATCCAAATGTTTAATAAGCAGAGTATAAAACAAACTCTTAAATAATTATAACAAAAACCCATAAATAATTTATAACAATTAGAAATTGTTTATAATATTTGTCAAAGACAATAAAAAAAATTAAACACGCCTCTAACATTACTTTCGTTCCACATTATTGTCAAAGATATTTACATCATTATTTACAATATTAACATTTAAATTATTCAAATTATTAATTTTAAGAAATACATTTAACCACATGTTCATCCGGTTGGTAATTTCATAATCGTGTCAATATAATCGACCAATGAAGGTTAGTTATACATATTAATGTCACAATCTGGTTTAATAAAGGTTTAATAATTATTATAATTATTTGTGACGGTAATCTTCATTCAAAATCTTATCTCAAATTCTTTCAATACTCTTGTTAATTAT
This sequence comes from Meconema thalassinum, assembly GCA_946902985.2. Taxonomy (NCBI): domain Eukaryota; kingdom Metazoa; phylum Arthropoda; class Insecta; order Orthoptera; family Tettigoniidae; genus Meconema; species Meconema thalassinum. The sequence continues at coordinate 262,365,890 of OX336390.1, read as the reverse complement.
AACAGTAAATTCACTTGATTAATTTTCAAAGGACTAAGAGAATACACTCCAGCGGAAAATACGTCGCTTATAAAAAATATGCACAAAACTGCATTAAAATAGGCCCAGAATTCATCATAAATTAATATATATGGCATCAAAATCTTCCACAGAATTTACAAAAACCTCCACTAACAAATTCTTCAACATCATTAATTACTGTGGGAACCTCCTTCATTTACTCAAGGGCATTATACATCAGCGACTTTCAACACGTCCGCTGCACTAGCGATTATACATTCATAGTTCCACTTCAAAAATTCTTATAATCATTAATTGTTTCAAAACTGTTATCTTAAACTTTCGTGGATTTCATTCATGAATCGAAATGAATTAAAAATTTGCCAATCACAAACAAATTTAATAGTGAATACGCTTATATACGCCTCTCTGGTCTATCAAAATTTAAGATTGACATCTTCAAAGTATTGTAGTATAAAAATACTATCATCAAACAAAGTGCGACTAAACTGCAAAATAGTCGAATAGAATCCAATTAGACTGGGGAATGCAAACATCATTATATAAATCTCTAATTGAGAAAAAACTCCTAACAAAAGTACATGACTTTAATGCATTCAATAATTCATAATTAAAGTTCATCTTTCACAAAATTGTCTATGATGCAATGGTCGTTCATAACTGACGATAAATGTCTGTGTTGCAGTCAATTCAAATAACGACTAGTATTTCCAAGATCGTCGACAACGTAATGGATTTTAACGCTCTAAAATCATTTAAATGTTCTTCCTTCTTGATGATGACAGAAAATTGGTCAAAGTAATTAACTTGGGTAGAAATTACTTTAATAAAGTGACACGCTGTCTGAATTTAAATCTGCCATGAAAATCATTAACTTATAGTCAAATCGTGACTACAAAAATAAGCAAATTACTGAAAAATCTAAATATCAGTCTAAACTGATCCAAAATCATTTAACTATGCCCAAGACATAACCATGTCTTAATAAATCGTCAAAAAAGGCATAACACATCAAGGTGTACTGAGAATAGGAATCTCAAACAAGAATATAGGGCAAAATACATGAGGACAGAAAATATGGGAAAATGGTTGCTCAGATATCGCTAAAAAACTCAAATACAATAAACGTTCACGACTACCTTATCTGCCGATTGAAGTTCCAGAGGAAAATTCCCCAAAGAAGACTGCTGATGGATCCATTTCACCAACTTGAAGATGAGCTCCATCCTCCAAACAGGAAACAGCACCCTCGGAGAATCGAACTGCTTCCTCCTCCGGAAATTGCACTGCTCCGTGTAGACGAAAGACATCCTTCCGGCAAAATTCTTCTTTGTGAGTCGGGACTACCCTGACCTCTCTTGAAAAATCCCTGAAGTTCCAGTAGAAAATCGCCATGAAGTTTTTGTAGTAATTTCCAAAGAAATATTCATATTCAGTGAGTATGAAATCGATTCCATTGCTGTTTGATAGTATTCAGCTTTGAGCCACGAAACATGGGTGTAGATGGTTGTTCACCACATGTTCGCTTGTATGGAATGGCAATCAGTGAAGTTCCATGCTGCTATCTTACTCCGTTAATATATGTCCCAATCGCATTAAAGTCCTTTAGCCTTCCATCTTCTCTTCGGTTATGGTGATAGTAGAACAAACTGCCATATTAAACTGCTCCATAATACTGTAGCGTTGTGTCACAATACAATCTGAAGTCTCCCTATTGCACTAGCAGTGTCAGCCGTGGCGTAGAATCTGACGATACAAAGTGCTTCTCAGATGGCGAGAAAATCACTTTTGTCAAACGTCTAAAATTGCCAATATCTTCCAAAATAACTCCGCGAAATTGTTCAACTTTTCTACACTCCTTAATGTAGCACTGCACAATAGGATTAGCTTATAGGCAACCGCTAACTGTTCATAGCTAATCTTGTAGACGCGTTATAATGTGCGTTTTAACTTCACCTAGTTTTACTCACAGTAAACTTGCACTGCTTGTCTGCTCGAATCTCGTTTAATGCGGTGGCTTCACCATGCGTTATAATGACGACTCTTTCTACTAATATCACTCGACGTCTGACCAAAACGACTATATAAGAACTGATACTGAAGATCTGAGCTTAGGTTCTGACGATTTGAGATCTGACGATTTGAGATATGAGACTGCTCTCTTCTGCGCAAGGCCTTTTATAAACTTCATAAGGGGCGTATCCATCCCTTCCATAGCGTGTTACTGCGTCATCGCTAGAAGTTCCAACTTCGTCAATACATGACGGATTTTCAAAATTCAAAAACTGGAAATAACTTTCACCAAAATTCCAGATCAATGCCTCTACTGCAAACGGATTTCCACAATCCTTCATTCCAAAAAGTATTAAAAATACCATAGTTTCAGCAATCTCCGTCTTCCTTCAAACTATCGTTCATTGGTTCGAGCCTCCCCTCCAATAGCATAATTTCTTCCTCAGCACAATTCCACATTTCCTGCGACTGCGTCGTAAATCTCGAATCTTTCTCGAACAAATGCTGACGTCATTGAGAATCTCAGCTCAAGCAGCCTGCTGGCATAACGTCTGCGTCATCCGTGCTTACGTCATGACCATCCATGTCATAACTATGACAGCCATAACTTTCTTCATAATTTTCAATATAGCCACCGTGGTCTCAACATAATTCAATTTACGGGGGCATTCTCCCCTCACCACGTTTTAAAAACAGTTGCAAATTGTTTTTAAACTCAGTGTTACAAGTACCTCAACTCTCTTGAACACGAAATTGAATTATTAATGGTTTACTCTAGGATAGTATCTTTTCAAATTTCCAGCATTGAACTTGCCGTAAATGACATTATTCTCATCATCGTAGAGCTCATAACAGTTGTTTCCATAAGCGTTCGTAATTCTAAACGGACCCATAAACACAATTCCAAATTTGGGATAGATTTTCTTGCTCATATCAGCCTTGACAGGTCTGCGTAGTAATACAAGATTTCCAACTTGTAAGGGTGCACCAAAACGTTTTCCAGCTACTCTTTTCAATCGTTTCTCTGCTGCTTTCTGGAGTTGTTCCTTCGCCTTGTCAATCCTCTGCTGCCTTCCTAGGTCGGGAACTCTAGGAACGTGGTTGAAAAGATTATCCCACGGCCTTTCTGGGTTTCTTCCTAGATGAAGTCGCATTGGCACTTCTCCTGTGCTCTCCTGCACTGTAGAGTTCAGACATTCCTCAATAAGGGGCACAAATCTCACTCAACCAGAATGATCATTTGGACAGAAAATTCGACAGAATTTCGAAAATTCAGCCATATATGTCTCTGAGGAATTCGATTCTGGGTAACGCACGCTTGAAAATAAGTGTTTAATGCCAAGCCTTTCCATATCCGCTGCAAATTCCACGGATGTAAACTGCGTTCCATGATCTGACAGTAGATATTCTGGTTTACCAGCTTTAGGAAATACAGCATTTTCCAGTCTGCTTACAACGTTCCTCGTGTTAGCTTTCTGCATGGGACTCATTGTTACAAATTTTGAGAAAACATCCACGGTAACCAACAGGTACTGGTTACCCTGATATGCCTTCGGACAGGGGCCAAATATGTCCGTCGCCATAAGTTCATTTGGCTTAGAAGGAATCATAGCCTTCGGTTTTCCCTTTAATAAAGCAGAAGCATACTTTGCTCTTTGACATTTGTCACATGATCGAATGACCTTGGCAATGCTGGAACGCATGTTAGTCCAAATAAATCTCTCTTTAAGAGTATCAAGAGTTTTATCTAAACCGGCATGTCCAGTTGCGTGATGAGCTACCCACACTAAATTGACAACAAGTTTAGGTGGCACGACTATTCGGAGTTTTGTATGTGCAGAGTCAGCATACTTGCATACGATGTCTCCACTCAAGACAAAGTGTCGTGAATTTCTCCGTGTAGCTGCATAGTCAACATCAGTATTGTCCATGTAACCCTTGAGGAACCTGTACATTTTCCTGATTGGAGCGTGTCTCTTCTGTGACACACCGATTCGGGCTAACCTCCTAACGGTTTCTTGATCTTCTTGCTCCAATTGTACATGGTGTATCTGCACATTTTTAATAGGGTTACGTGATAAAGCATCAGCCAGTAAGTTATCTTTCCCAGGCTGGTGGACGATAGTGGCGTTAAACTGTTGGGTGAACAAAGCCCAACGTGTCAGTCTATCACTCGACATGTCAGTTTGCAGCATAAACTGTAGTGCTTTATGGTCAGTAATAATGATGACCTTATGTCCCAGCAGGATTTTCTTCCACGCTTGCAAAGCTGTCACAAAAGCTAACGCTTCAAGTTCAGTCGTGAAGTAGTTTTCCTCGTGTTTCTTCAACTTCCGACTAGTGAATGCAATGTAGTGCTTGTTGCCTGCCTCGTCTTTCTGGTATAAGACTGCACTAATGCCTATTCTTGATGCATCAGACTCAATATAGAACACCTTCTCAAAGTCTGGGTACTCCAGTTTCACGTTATTCCTGAGCATCTCTTTTGCTTTCTCAAAAGCCTCGTCTGCAGCGGCACTCCATTTCCATCTATTATTCTGTTTGAGTAAGTCATACAGAGGAGCCATAATTTCAGAGTATCTTGGACAGTGGCTGCTAATAAATTGGCATGCGCCTACAAATTCTCTGACTTGTTTTACCTTAGTTGGCTTTGGAAATCTCGTGATCGCCTCTACTTTTTGCATGTTTGGATGATATCCATCTTTATCAATAGTATGCCCCAAGTAATTTATCTCCTTCTTCAAGAATTGACATTTTCCAAAATTCACCTTGATATTGGCCTCCCTTAAATTCTCGAACAACTTTCTCAGGTGCACTAAATGTTCTGCGGCGCTGGGTGAAGATACGATTAAATCATCAATGTAGCAGATTTCATTTTCTTTCACTTCATCAGTGAGCTTACTATCAAGTGCTCGAATAAGTGCTGGTCCACTGTTAACCATACCAAAAGGCATTCTGACAAAGACCCATGACGTCTGGTCAAATAGGAATCCAGTGTACTGCATACTATCTTCTTCTAGTTGATCTTGATAAAATGAAGACGTCAAGTCAAGAACGCTGAAACATGCTCTCCCTTTGAATTTTCGAAGCAGATCTCTAATCTTGGGTGGTCGGTCATTTTCTGGAAGAATCTTCAAGTTGATGGTCCTGGCATCGAGACAAAGACGTATCTGACCATTACGTTTCTTTACTACTGTGATGGGGTTTATATAAGACGACGCCTGTTTCTTAATAATCCCGTCTACCTCCATTTTTCTGATTAACCCTCGTACTTCTTGATAGTATTTCTCAGGTATGGGGTATATTCTCTTCTGGTAAGGGGTTTCATCTGTCAGCCTTATCTTGTATTTATAATCCTTAATCAATCCAGGCTTTTCATCAAAAATATCTTGGAATTCCTTTATCAGATCCTCAAATTCCCCCTGAATTTCTTCAAATCCTTCAGTTTTTCTACTGGGTATTTCTGCTAAATTTTCCACTTCATTAATTATGGTATTCAAAATTTCTTCCCTAAGGTCTATTTCCAGACTGTTTTTCACGTCCTGTTTTTCTATCTCTTCTGTGATCATGTACCCATCATTAAAGCTAATACTTCTGTTCTTCATGTCAATAATAGCTCCGACCTTCGATATAAAATCGATTCCAAGCACCATATCAAAATTGATCTTGCTCACCACAATGAAGATCTGTTCATAATTCCTTCCATTGATCTCAAAGTTCAATAACACTTGAATCTTGCACTTCACTGCCTTATCTTGGAATATCCCTCTCACTTTGACGGTAGAAACAGGTAGAACTGTCATGTTCTCTCCTCTTAGCAGACTTTGATAACATTCCTCTGAAATGATGGAAATAATTGCACCAGTATCCATCAGGGCTTTGTACTGTTGGCCATCTATCAGTACAGAAATAATAGGTAAGGCACATGGTCTTTCCTCTTTAACGATACCCCTCTCTTCTAGCAAATCTTCATCAGTAACTTCATATATCTCATTAATTGTAATCAGGTGTGGTGTGGCAATGTATTTACAAGTTCTCACTGTCGTTGAGAAATCGGCGTTTTTTTTTTGTGTTACCGACCTCAAAATTCTGCTGGCTCGTAGAAGGCCCAGGATCAATTACTACATCCTGCCTTTTCTTTTGGTTTTCGGCTTCTTTTTCCCGTAGTTCTTTCAGGTATTGCTGGCTTTCCCTCTCTCTTTCCTGATACTGATCGGGTGTCATAACCTGACCTTGAGGATTTTGATTTCTATTTTGGTTCTGGTTATTTCTATTATAATTTCTGTTATAACCATTATTGTTGTAGTATCTGCCTCTTCCATTGTTGTAATTTCCTCGATTATAGTTCCAGCCTCTTCTCTGTTGATACGGACGGTAACCTTGCGATCTGTTATTTCTAAACTGATTATTCCTGTGAGGACCTACATTGTCAGTTTTCTCTTCATCTGGCTTGTCAGTTTGTTGGACTTGGTCCATATATACCGTATTTATTTCTTTGAAGTCATGCCTTTGACCTTTCTGTACCACGTTAGGCATTGGACTTGTGTAGTCTAACCTCCTCAGTAATTCGTCCATGCTGGTCAAATCCCTGATGTTTGACGAAATAATTAGTCTCCTCACCTCCACAGGCAGCATACGAGAAATCGCATCAATTAGTTGCTCCGTTGACAATGGGGGTTGCAAAAATCTCAAGCGGGACAGTTGGCTCGTAAAGAAATCAGCGTACCGCGTTGGAAGAGTACCTGAGTATTTTCTTGAATAAACCTCCGCTCTTAACGAATTCTGCGCTTCTATGGACCAAAATCGTTTGATTAATGCCTCTGAAAACTCGTCAAAGTTACTGAATGTGTATCTAAATGCGCAAAACCATTCAAGGGGTCCTCCAATCAAAAATCTTTCCACTATCTTCATCTCTCTCTCTCTGGGAATGTGAGCTTCGATGAAATAATCTTTGAGGTTCCTGACATATTCTATAGGCGTCAAACTATCAGTGATGCTGAATTTTTGCGGTTTGTCTTCAAAATTCCTGATGACTGTCACGTTCCTCGGATATGCATCCTGGTAGTTTTTCCCACTATCTCGATAGTTCCACTCAGGTTCCATATTCCTCTCGTCATCTTCCTCCCTGAATCTGGAAATACGTTCTTCAGGAGTCACGTCTCTCTCTTCTGGATCTAGGTTATATCTTCTGGCATAATTCCTATTGGTTTCGCAAGCCAAGCCTTCTGTATCCTTGTCAGTGATTTCCGTTAAGACTTTCCTGATTAACTCTTCTTTGTAGGTCTCCATCAACCTAGCTTCTCCGAGCTTCAAATTCTGCAGCTTACTCGTCGTTTCATTCACATCAGACACAACTTTATGAATCTGTTCCTCTAATGCAGATTTTAATGCTTGCACATCCTGACCTAATTGAGTTCTATCTTCTACTTGTCTCTCGGATAGCGAATCCATCCTGACGCTTAAATCTTTCCTAATCTGTACTACTTCATTGTTAATATCTATTTGAGTACTGGCAAGTTTTCTTTCAATACGTTCCTGAATTTGGGTTACATGTTCCCCACTTGACCTATTCCACTCGTCTTTCCATACTGCTACATTTGCCGTTAACATTTCTGCTATGTCTACTTCGATATCTTCTTTAAGTAATCTATTATGGTCTAATACCTGGGTTCTCATGACCTCTACATCATACTTTAAACCTGCTAAAGACGCTGTCGTTCTAACTGACTCATCAACTAGCCTAGTCGTTAATGCACTCATATTACGCGTACAAAGGGTTTTCGAATTTTCTATTTCTTCCCTGACTTTATTTACATCAGTTTGGACTTTGGCAATATCTACGAAAACTGTGTTGACTTCTACTTGAATTTTATTTATGTCACTTTGCATCTCATTTACATCCGAATGAATGTTATTAATATCAACCTGAACATTGGACACATCAGTTCTAACATTTTGGATTTCTCTTTGGACTTCCTCAACCTTGTCCTGGACAGTCGCAACATCATTTTTAACAAAAACACCTTCAGCCCTAGCACAAGAAATATCACCTCGGACATTAGCAACATCTAAATTCAACATTGTAAGATCTTTCTGTACCTTGGAAACATCAATTTTAACATCAGCAACATTTTTATGCACATTGGACACATCTGTGCGGATGTCAGTTACAGTATTCTCGATTCCTTGGGTATTAATCTGTAAACGCGACATATTATCCTCTAAGTTAGCAGAACTGGTCTGGAGAACTTTCATATTCTCCTCCATTCGACTAGTATTCCTAGCTTCCATCTCCTTCATACTTTCATTCATGCTAGCAGACATATTACTAGCATTCTCCTCCATCATCTGCTTCATTCTACTAGCATTCCTAGCTTCCATCTCCTCTAACATCTTCCTCAGACTTTCATCTGCCATTACAATATTATTCAAAAATAGACTGCTGTAGGGACATACATCAATAGAGCAAAATAACAACATCTGAGCAACACTTTTCACCATATATAAATTTGATCAATTTTCTGTCTTAAATCTAACTTATAACTACCTTATAATTAACCTTCGAAGACCCTTCATGTTGAAACAAACTCAAGCACATGTTCAAATTTCCCTGGCTCATTTTAAAATATCCTAACACAAATAATTTACATTTACAATCCAAATAATTTAATTTTATCTTTAATATGACTAAAACATGTCATAAGCCGGTCAAATAAAATAAGATTCCAGATCATAGGCGATTTTTCTAAGTTTCCAGCCTATTTAACCTTTCTCAAGTTGTATAAGATCTGATCTTTTCTGAGTGTAATTTTCCTACTACAATACAACATTTAATTCCTATATAATCACACTCTCAAATTCTACAATTGGCCAAGACATCTAACAAAGAATCAACCTCTTTATTTGAGTCTAATCGAGCCACACGTTTTAGGTTTGCCAATCCTACTGGCGTTCAACCTGGTGATCCACTTATGTTGAACAAGCCCCATACGTTGACTGCGCCAATCCTTCTGTCCCCGTTTACCCGGATAGTAGGCTGTCAGATATCCACCCCCTCAATCGGATTGCCAATAATCAACCGCACCGGCTCAGCTACACCAATGAAAATGGCACTGACAGATACTACCGAGGTTTGAGCACAGAAGTTAACAAGAAATTATTGTGGAACACACCAAAATAGAAGGGGGTTCATACTTACCTCTACTTACCTCTTAAAAATTATCTCGGGGATTGGGTTGACAACTGGATCTCTAAAGTATGCTCCCACAATAACCTCCACCATGACATTTAAAAATGAACCAGAACGAAGACAAGAACTTTGAACTGTACAAAAATTTTATTTCAAATAAAGGGTATAATTTTAACACACTCAACAAAATAAATGTGGCTATCAGTAGCCCATGTCAATCTGACTATGTCCTCCTATAGGACTTGCAAAGTTATCATACAATATGTTAGCTCCCACGAGCTCAAAATAACGTAATATTCATAACACACTTGGACTGGAAAAGGAAGTCAGGACGAGACATATATATAGAGCATTTGGTTTCTTTTAATAAACATGACACTTGTATTTATAGGCACAAGGCCACAATGTAGACGACCTTGCCCGCTGATAACCAGTTGTCTGGCCAGCTGCGGTCTACCCTTCAACATGACGCACACCTTGTCAAATGGACTCACTTGTCATGCCACGTTGCGTAAGAATCCAGCTCCCTCTCAAAAGGTTTAAATGTCCGCAAGACAACTCATATTGTTACGCAAATCTTTCAAATGCTTTACTCACACACCACTGGATGATTCTGACAATCCCTAAACTTGTTTAATTATCCAAATGTTTAATAAGCAGAGTATAAAACAAACTCTTAAATGTTTATAACAAAAACCCATAAATAATTTATAACAATTAGAAATTGTTTATAATATTTGTCAAAGACAATAAAAAAAAATTAAACACGCCTCTAACATTACTTTCGTTCCACATTATTGTCAAAGATATTTACATCATTATTTACAATATTAACATTTAAATTATTCAAATTATTAATTTTAAGAAATACATTTAACCACATGTTCATCCGGTTGGTAATTTCATAATCGTGTCAATATAATCGACCAATGAAGGTTAGTTATACATATTAATGTCACAATCTGGTTTAATAAAGGTTTAATAATTATTGTAATTATTTGTGACGGTAATCTTCATTCAAAATCTTATCTCAAATTCTTTCAATACTCTTGATAATTATAACAGTAAATTCACTTGATTAATTTTCAAAGGACTAAGAGAATACACTCCAGCGGAAAATACGTCGCTTATAAAAAAAATGCACAAAACTGCATTAAAATAGGCCCAGAATTCATCATAAATTAATATATATGGCATCAAAATCTTCCACAGAATTTACAAAAACCTCCACTAACAAATTCTTCAACATCATTAATTACTGTGGGAACCTCCTTCATTTACTCAAGGGCATTATACATCAGCGACTTTCAACACGTCCGCTGCACTAGCGATTATACATTCATAGTTCCACTTCAAAAATTCTTATAATCATTAATTGTTTCAAAACTGTTATCTTAAACTTTCGTGGATTTCATTCATGAATCGAAATGAATTAAAAATTTGCCAATCACAAACAAATTTAATAGTGAATACGCTTATATACGCCTCTCTGGTCTATCAAAATTTAAGATTGACATCTTCAAAGTATTGTAGTATAAAAATACTATCATCAAACAAAGTGCGACTAAACTGCAAAATAGTCGAATAGAATCCAATTAGACTGGGGAATGCAAACATCATTATATAAATCTCTAATTGAGAAAAAACTCCTAACAAAAGTACATGACTTTAATGCATTCAATAATTCATAATTAAAGTTCATCTTTCACAAAATTGTCTATGATGCAATGGTCGTTCATAACTGACGATAAATGTCTGTGTTGCAGTCAATTCAAATAACGACTAGTATTTCCAAGATCGTCGACAACGTAATGGATTTTAACGCTCTAAAATCATTTAAATGTTCTTCCTTCTTGATGATGACAGAAAATTGGTCAAAGTAATTAACTTGGGTAGAAATTACTTTAATAAAGTGACACGCTGTCTGAATTTAAATCTGCCATGAAAATCATTAACTTATAGTCAAATCGTGACTACAAAAATAAGCAAATTACTGAAAAATCTAAATATCAGTCTAAACTGATCCAAAATCATTTAACTATGCCCAAGACATAACCATGTCTTAATAAATCGTCAAAAAAGGCATAACACATCAAGGTGTACTGAGAATAGGAATCTCAAACAAGAATATAGGGCAAAATACATGAGGACAGAAAATATGGGAAAATGGTTGCTCAGATATCGCTAAAAAACTCAAATACAATAAACGTTCACGACTACCTTATCTGCCGATTGAAGTTCCAGAGGAAAATTCCCCAAAGAAGACTGCTGATGGATCCATTTCACCAACTTGAAGATGAGCTCCATCCTCCAAACAGGAAACAGCACCCTCGGAGAATCGAACTGCTTCCTCCTCTGGAAATTGCACTGCTCCGTGTAGACGAAAGACATCCTTCCGGCAAAATTCTTCTTTGTGAGTCGGGACTACCCTGACCTCTCTTGAAAAATCCCTGAAGTTCCAGTAGAAAATCGCCATGAAGTTTTTGTAGTAATTTCCAAAGAAATATTCATATTCATTGAGTATGAAATCGATTCCATTGCTGTTTGATAGTATTCAGCTTTGAGCCACGAAACATGGGTGTAGATGGTTGTTCACCACATGTTCGCTTGTATGGAATGGCAATCAGCGAAGTTCCATGCTGCTATCTTACTCCGTTAATATATGTCCCAATCGCATTAAAGTCCTTTAGCCTTCCATCTTCTCTTCGGTTATGGTAATAGTAGAACAAACTGCCATATTAAACTGCTCCATAATACTGTAGCGTTGTGTCACAATACAATCTGAAGTCTCCCTATTGCACTAGCAGTGTCAGCCGTGGCGTAGAATCTGACGATACAAAGTGCTTCTCAGATGGCGAGAAAATCACTTTTGTCAGACGTCTAAAATTGCCAATATCTTCCAAAATAACTCCGCGAAATTGTTCAACTTTTCTACACTCCTTAATGTAGCACTGCACAATAGGATTAGCTTATAGGCAACCGCTAACTGTTCATAGCTAATCTTGTAGACGCGTTATAATGTGCGTTTTAACTTCACCTAGTTTTACTCACAGTAAACTTGCACTGCTTGTCTGCTCGAATCTCGTTTAATGCGGTGGCTTCACCATGCGTTATAATGACGACTCTTTCTACTAATATCACTCGACGTCTGACCAAAACGACTATATAAGAACTGATACTGAAGATCTGAGCTTAGGTTCTGACGATTTGAGATCTGACGATTTGAGATATGAGACTGCTCTCTTCTGCGCAAGGCCTTTTATAAACTTCATAAGGGGCGTATCCATCCCTTCCATAGCGTGTTACTGCGTCATCGCTAGAAGTTCCAACTTCGTCAATACATGACGGATTTTCAAAATTCAAAAACTGGAAATAACTTTCACCAAAATTCCAGATCAATGCCTCTACTGCAAACGGATTTCCACAATCCTTCATTCCAAAAAGTATTAAAAATACCATAGTTTCAGCAATCTCCGTCTTCCTTCAAACTATCGTTCATTGGTTCGAGCCTCCCCTCCAATAGCATAATTTCTTCCTCAGCACAATTCCACATTTCCTGCGACTGCGTCGTAAATCTCGAGTCTTTCTCGAACAAATGCTGACGTCATTGAGAATCTCAGCTCAAGCAGCCTGCTGGCATAACGTCTGCGTCATCCGTGCTTACGTCATGACCATCCATGTCATAACTATGACAGCCATAACTTTCTTCATAATTTTCAATATAGCCACCGTGGTCTCAACATAATTCAATTTACGGGGGCATTCTCCCCTCACCACGTTTTAAAAACAGTTGCAAATTGTTTTTAAACTCAGTGTTACAAGTACCTCAACTCTCTTGAACACGAAATTGAATTATTAATGGTTTACTCTAGGATAGTATCTTTTCAAATTTCCAGCATTGAACTTGCCGTAAATGACATTATTCTCATCATCGTAGAGCTCATAACAGTTGTTTCCATAAGCGTTCGTAATTCTAAACGGACCCATAAACACAATTCCAAATTTGGGATAGATTTTCTTGCTCATATCAGCCTTGACAGGTCTGCGTAGTAATACAAGATTTCCAACTTGTAAGGGTGCACCAAAACGTTTTCAGCTACTCTTTTCAATCGTTTCTCTGCTGCTTTCTGGAGTTGTTCCTTCGCCTTGTCAATCCTCTGCTGCCTTACTAGGTCGGGAACTCTAGGAACGTGGTTGAAAAGATTATCCCACGGCCTTTCTGGGTTTCTTCCTAGATGAAGTCGCATTGGCACTTCTCCTGTGCTCTCCTGCACTGTAGAGTTCAGACATTCCTCAATAAGGGGCACAAATCTCACCCAACCAGAATGATCATTTGGACAGAAAATTCGACAGAATTTCGAAAATTCAGCCATATATCTCTCTGAGGAATTCGATTCTGGGTAACGCACGCTTGAAAATAAGTGCTTAATGCCAAGCCTTTCCATATCCGCTGCAAATTCCACGGATGTAAACTGCGTTCCATGATCTGACAGTAGATATTCTGGTTTACCAGCTTTAGGAAATACAGCATTTTCCAGTCTGCTTACAACGTTCCTCGTGTTAGCTTTCTGCATGGGACTCATTGTTACAAATTTTGAGAAAACATCCACGGTAACCAACAGGTACTGGTTACCCTGATATCCCTTCGGACAGGGGCCAAATATGTCCGTCGCCATAAGTTCATTTGGCTTTGAAGGAATCATAGCCTTCGGTTTTCCCTTTAATAAAGCAGAAGCATACTTTGCTCTTTGACATTTGTCACATGATCGAATGACCTTGGCAATGCTGGAACGCATGTTAGTCCAAATAAATCTCTCTTTAAGAGTATCAAGAGTTTTATCTAAACCGGCATGTCCAGTTGCGTGATGAGCTACCCACACTAAATTGACAACAAGTTTAGGTGGCACGACTATTCGGAGTTTTGTATGTGCAGAGTCAGCATACTTGCATACGATGTCTCCACTCAAGACAAAGTGTCGTGAATTTCTCCGTGTAGCTGCATAGTCAACATCAGTATTGTCCATGTAACCCTTGAGGAACCTGTACATTTTCCTGATTGGAGCGTGTCTCTTCTGTGACACACCGATTCGGGCTAACCTCCTAACGGTTTCTTGATCTTCTTGCTCCAATTGTACATGGTGTATCTGCACATTTTTAATAGGGTTACGTGATAAAGCATCAGCCAGTAAGTTATCTTTCCCAGGCTGGTGGACGATAGTGGCGTTAAACTGTTGGGTGAACAAAGCCCAACGTGTCAGTCTATCACTCGACATGTCAGTTTGCAGCATAAACTGTAGTGCTTAATGGTCAGTAATAATGATGACCTTATGTCCCAGCAGGATTTTCTTCCACGCTTGCAAAGCTGTCACAAAAGCTAACGCTTCAAGTTCAGTCGTGAAGTAGTTTTCCTCGTGTTTCTTCAACTTCCGACTAGTGAATGCAATGTAGTGCTTGTTGCCTGCCTCGTCTTTCTGGTATAAGACTGCACTAATGCCTATTCTTGATGCATCAGACTCAATATAGAACACCTTCTCAAAGTCTGGGTACTCCAGTTTCACGTTATTCCTGAGCATCTCTTTTGCTTTCTCAAAAGCCTCGTCTGCAGCGGCACTCCATTTCCATCTATTATTCTGTTTGAGTAAGTCATACAGAGGAGCCATAATTTCAGAGTATCTTGGACAGTGGCTGCTAATAAATTGGCATGCGCCTACAAATTCTCTGACTTGTTTTACCTTAGTTGGCTTTGGAAATCTCGTGATCGCCTCTACTTTTTGCATGTTTGGATGATATCCATCTTTATCAATAGTATGCCCCAAGTAATTTATCTCCTTCTTCAAGAATTGACATTTTCCAAAATTCACCTTGATATTGGCCTCCCTTAAATTCTCGAACAACTTTCTCAGGTGCACTAAATGTTCTGCGGCGCTGGGTGAAGATACGATTAAATCATCAATGTAGCAGATTACATTTTCTTTCACTTCATCAGTGAGCTTACTATCAAGTGCTCGAATAAGTGCTGGTCCACTGTTAACCATACCAAAAGGCATTCTGACAAAGACCCATGACGTCTGGTCAAATAGGAATCCAGTGTACTGCATACTATCTTCTTCTAGTTGAACTTGATAAAATGAAGACGTCAAGTCAAGAACGCTGAAACATGCTCTCCCTTTGAATTTTCGAAGCAGATCTCTAATCTTGGGTGGTCGGTCATTTTCTGGAAGAATCTTCAAGTTGATGGTCCTGGCATCGAGACAAGGACGTATCTGACCATTACGTTTCTTTACTACTGTGATGGGGTTTATATAAGACGACGCCTGTTTCTTAATAATCCCGTCTACCTCCATTTTTCTGATTAACCCTCGTACTTCTTGATAGTATTTCTCAGGTATGGGGTATATTCTCTTCTGGTAAGGGGTTTCATCTGTCAGCCTTATCTTGTATTTATAATCCTTAATCAATCCAGGCTTTTCATCAAAAATATCTTGGAATTCCTTTATCAGATCCTCAAATTCCCCCTGAATTTCTTCAAATCCTTCAGTTTTTCTACTGGGTATTTCTGCTAAATTTTCCACTTCATTAATTATGGTATTCAAAATTTCTTCCCTAAGGTCTATTTCCAGACTGTTTTTCACGTCCTGTTTTTCTATCTCTTCTGTGATCATGTACCCATCATTAAAGCTAATACTTCTGTTCTTCATGTCAATAATAGCTCCGACCTTCGATATAAAATCGATTCCAAGCACCATATCAAAATTGATCTTGCTCACCACAATGAAGATCTGTTCATAATTCCTTCCATTGATCTCAAAGTTCAATAACACTTGAATCTTGCACTTCACTGCCTTATCTTGGAATATCCCTCTCACTTTGACGGTAGAAACAGGTAGAACTGTCATGTTCTCTCCTCTTAGCAGACTTTGATAACATTCCTCTGAAATGATGGAAATAATTGCACCAGTATCCATCAGGGCTTTGTACTGTTGGCCATCTATCAGTACAGAGATAATAGGTAAGGCACATTGTCTTTCCTCTTTAACGATACCCCTCTCTTCTAGCAAATCTTCATCAGTAACTTCATATATCTCATTAATTGTAATCAGGTGTGGTGTGGCAATGTATTTAAAAGTTCTCACTGTCGTTGAGAAATCGGCGTTTTTTTTTGTGTTACCGACCTCAAAATTCTGCTGGCTCGTAGAAGGCCCAGGATCAATTACTACTTCCTGCCTTTTCTTTTGGTTTTCGGCTTCTTTTTCCCGTAGTTCTTTCAGGTATTGCTGGCTTTCCCTCTCTCTTTCCTGATACTGATCGGGTGTCATAACCTGACCTTGAGGATGTTGATTTCTATTTTGGTTCTGGTTATTTCTATTATAATTTCTGTTATAACCATTATTGTTGTAGTATCTGCCTCTTCCATTGTTGTAATTTCCTCGATTATAGTTCCAGCCTCTTCTCTGTTGATACGGACGGTAACCTTGCGATCTGTTATTTCTAAACTGATTATTCCTGTGAGGACCTACATTGTCAGTTTTCTCTTCATCTGGCTTGTCAGTTTGTTGGACTTGGTCCATATATACCGTATTTATTTCTTTGAAGTCATGCCTTTGACCTTTCTGTACCACGTTAGGCATTGGACTTGTGTAGTCTAACCTCCTCAGTAATTCGTCCATGCTGGTCAAATCCCTGATGTTTGACGAAATAATTAGTCTCCTCACCTCCACAGGCAGCATACGAGAAATCGCATCAATTAGTTGCTCCGTTGACAATGGGGGTTGCAAAAATCTCAAGCGGGACAGTTGGCTCGTAAAGAAATCAGCGTACCGCGTTGGAAGAGTACCTGAGTATTTTCTTGAATAAACCTCCGCTCTTAACGAATTCTGCGCTTCTATGGACCAAAATCGTTTGATTAATGCCTCTGAAAACTCGTCAAAGTTACTGAATGTGTATCTAAATGCGCGAAACCATTCAAGGGGTCCTCCAATCAAAAATCTTTCCACTATCTTCATCTCTCTCTCTCTGGGAATGTGAGCTTCGATGAAATAATCTTTGAGGTTCCTGACATATTCTATAGGCGTCAAACTATCAGTGTTGCTGAATTTTTGCGGTTTGTCTTCAAAATTCCTGATGACTGTCACGTTCCTCGGATATGCATCCGGGTAGTTTTTCCCACTATCTCGATAGTTCCACTCAGGTTCCATATTCCTCTCGTCATCTTCCTCCCTGAATCTGGATATACGTTCTTCAGGAGTCACGTCTCTCTCTTCTGGATCTAGGTTATATCTTCTGGCATAATTCCTATTGGTTTCGCAAGCCAAGCCTTCTGTATCCTTGTCAGTGATTTCCGTTAAGACTTTCTTGATTAACTCTTCTTTGTAGGTCTCCATCAAACTAGCTTCTCCGAGCTTCAAATTCTGCAGCTTACTCGTCGTTTCATTCACATCAGAGACAACTTTATGAATCTGTTCCTCTAATGCAGATTTTAATGCTTGCACATCCTGACCTAATTGAGTTCTATCTTCTACTTGTCTCTCGGATAGCGAATCCATCCTGACGCTTAAATCTTTCCTAATCTGTACTACTTCATTGTTAATATCTATTTGAGTACTGGCAAGTTTTCTTTCAATACGTTCCTGAATTTGGGTTACATGTTCCCCACTTGACCTATTCCACTCGTCTTTCCATACTGCTACATTTGCCGTTAACATTTCTGCTATGTCTACTTCGATATCTTCTTTAAGTAATCTATTATGGTCTAATACCTGGGTTCTCATGACCTCTACATCATACTTTAAACCTGCTAAAGACGCTGTCGTTCTAACTGACTCATCAACTAGCCTAGTCGTTAATGCACTCATATTACGCGTACAAAGGGTTTTCGAATTTTCTATTTCTTCCCTGACTTTATTTACATCAGTTTGGACTTTAGCAATATCTACGGAAACTGTGTTGACTTCTACTTGAATTTTATTTATGTCACTTTGCATCTCATTTACATCCGAATGAATGTTATTAATATCAACCTGAACATTGGACACATCAGTTCTAACATTTTGGATTTCTCTTTGGACTTCCTCAACCTTGTCCTGGACAGTCGCAACATCATTTTTAACAACAACAACTTCAGCCCTAGCACAAGAAATATCACCTCGGACATTAGCAACTTCTAAATTCAACATTGTAAGATCTTTCTGTACCTTGGAAACATCAATTTTAACATCAGCAACATTTTTATGCACATTGGACACATCTGTGCGGATGTCAGTTACAGTATTCTCGATTCCTTGGGTATTAATCTGTAAACGCGACATATTATCCTCTAAGTTAGCAGAACTGGTCTGGAGAACTTTCATATTCTCCTCCATTCGACTAGTATTCCTAGCTTCCATCTCCTTCATACTTTCATTCATGCTAGCAGACATATTACTAGCATTCTCCTCCATCATCTGCCTCATTCTGCTAGCATTCCTAGCTTCCATCTCCTCTAACATCTTCCTCAGACTTTCATCTGCCATTACAATATTATTCAAAAATAGACTGCTGTAGGGACATACATCAATAGAGCAAAATAACAACATCTGAGCAACACTTTTCACCATATATAAATTTGATCAATTTTCTGTCTTAAATCTAACTTATAACTACCTTATAATTAACCTTCGAAGACCCTTCATGTTGAAACAAACTCAAGCACATGTTCAAATTTCCCTGGCTCATTTTAAAATATCCTAACACAAATAATTTACATTTACAATCCAAATAATTTAATTTTATCTTTAATATGACTAAAACATGTCATAAGCCGGTCAAATAAAATAAGATTCCAGATCATAGGCGATTTTTCTAAGTTTCCAGCCTATTTAACCTTTCTCAAGTTGTATAAGATCTGATCTTTTCTGAGTGTAATTTTCCTACTACAATACAACATTTAATTCCTATATAATCACACTCTCAAATTCTACAATTGGCCAAGACATCTAACAAAGAATCAACCTCTTTATTTGAGTCTAATCGAGCCACACGTTTTAGGTTTGCCAATCCTACTGGCGTTCAACCTGGTGATCCACTTATGTTGAACAAGCCCCATACGTTGACTGCGCCAATCCTTCTGTCCCCGTTTACCCGGATAGTAGGCTGTCAGATATCCGCCCCCTCAATCGGATTGCCAATAATCAACCGCACCGGCTCAGCTACACCAATGAAAATGGCACTGACAGATACTACCGAGGTTTGAGCACAGAAGTTAACAAGAAATTATTGTGGAACACACCAAAATAGAAGGGGGTTCATACTTACCTCTACTTACCTCTTAAAAATTATCTCGGGGATTGGGTTGACAACTGGATCTCTAAAGTATGCTCCCACAATAACCTCCACCATGACATTTAAAAATGAACCAGAACGAAGACAAGAACTTTGAACTGTACAAAAATTTTATTTCAAATAAAGGGTATGATTTTAACACACTCAACAAAATAAATGTGGCTATCAGTAGCCCATGTCAATCTGACTATGTCCTCCTATAGGACTTGCAAAGTTATCATACAATATGTTAGCTCCCACGAGCTCAAAATAACGTAATATTCATAACACACTTGGACTGGAAAAGGAAGTCAGGACGAGACATATATATAGAGCATTTGGTTTCTTTTAATAA
This sequence comes from Meconema thalassinum, assembly GCA_946902985.2. Taxonomy (NCBI): domain Eukaryota; kingdom Metazoa; phylum Arthropoda; class Insecta; order Orthoptera; family Tettigoniidae; genus Meconema; species Meconema thalassinum. The sequence goes on along the minus strand of OX336390.1, from coordinate 262,346,016 downwards.
ACATGACACTTGTATTTATAGGCACAAGGCCACAATGTAGACGACCTTGCCCGCTGATAACCAGTTGTCTGGCCAGCTGCGGTCTACCCTTCAACATGACGCACACCTTGTCAAATGGACTCACTTGTCATGCCACGTTGCGTAAGAATCCAGCTCCCTCTCAAAAGGTTTAAATGTCCGCAAGACAACTCATATTGTTACGCAAATCTTTCAAATGCTTTACTCACACACCACTGGATTATTCTGACAATCCCTAAACTTGTTTAATTATCCAAATGTTTAATAAGCAGAGTATAAAACAAACTCTTAAATGTTTATAACAAAAACCCATAAATAATTTATAACAATTAGAAATTGTTTATAATATTTGTCAAAGACAATAAAAAAAAATTAAACACGCCTCTAACATTACTTTCGTTCCACATTATTGTCAAAGATATTTACATCATTATTTACAATATTAACATTTAAATTATTCAAATTATTAATTTTAAGAAATACATTTAACCACATGTTCATCCGGTTGGTAATTTCATAATCGTGTCAATATAATCGACCAATGAAGGTTAGTTATACATATTAATGTCACAATCTGGTTTAATAAAGGTTTAATAATTATTGTAATTATTTGTGACGGTAATCTTCATTCAAAATCTTATCTCAAATTCTTTCAATACTCTTGTTAATTATAACAGTAAATTCACTTGATTAATTTTCAAAGGACTAAGAGAATACATTCCAGCGGAAAATACGTCGCTTATAAAAAAATGCACAAAACTGCATTAAAATAGGCCCAGAATTCATCATAAATTAATATATATGGCATCAAAATCTTCCACAGAATTTACAAAAACCTCCACTAACAAATTCTTCAACATCATTAATTACTGTGGGAACCTCCTTCATTTACTCAAGGGCATTATACATCAGCGACTTTCAACACGTCCGCTGCACTAGCGATTATACATTCATAGTTCCACTTCAAAAATTCTTATAATCATTAATTGTTTCAAAACTGTTATCTTAAACTTTCGTGGATTTCATTCATGAATCGAAATGAATTAAAAATTTGCCAATCACAAACAAATTTAATAGTGAATACGCTTATATACGCCTCTCTGGTCTATCAAAATTTAAGATTGACATCTTCAAAGTATTGTAGTATAAAAATACTATCATCAAACAAAGTGCGACTAAACTGCAAAATAGTCGAATAGAATCCAATTAGACTGGGGAATGCGAACATCATTATATAAATCTCTAATTGAGAAAAAACTCCTAACAAAAGTACATGACTTTAATGCATTCAATAATTCATAATTAAAGTTCATCTTTCACAAAATTGTCTATGATGCAATGGTCGTTCATAACTGACGATAAATGTCTGTGTTGCAGTCAATTCAAATAACGACTAGTATTTCCAAGATCGTCGACAACGTAATGGATTTTAACGCTCTAAAATCATTTAAATGTTCTTCCTTCTTGATGATGACAGAAAATTGGTCAAAGTAATTAACTTGGGTAGAAATTACTTTAATAAAGTGACACGCTGTCTGAATTTAAATCTGCCATGAAAATCATTAACTTATAGTCAAATCGTGACTACAAAAATAAGCAAATTACTGAAAAATCTAAATATCAGTCTAAACTGATCCAAAATCATTTAACTATGCCCAAGACATAACCATGTCTTAATAAATCGTCAAAAAAGGCATAACACATCAAGGTGTACTGAGAATAGGAATCTCAAACAAGAATATAGGGCAAAATACATGAGGACAGAAAATATGGGAAAATGGTTGCTCAGATATCGCTAAAAAACTCAAATACAATAAACGTTCACGACTACCTTATCTGCCGATTGAAGTTCCAGAGGAAAATTCCCCAAAGAAGACTGCTGATGGATCCATTTCACCAACTTGAAGATGAGCTCCATCCTCCAAACAGGAAACAGCACCCTCGGAGAATCGAACTGCTTCCTCCTCCGGAAATTGCACTGCTCCGTGTAGACGAAAGACATCCTTCCGGCAAAATTCTTCTTTGTGAGTCGGGACTACCCTGACCTCTCTTGAAAAATCCCTGAAGTTCCAGTAGAAAATCGCCATGAAGTTTTTGTAGTAATTTCCAAAAAAATATTCATATTCAGTGAGTATGAAATCGATTCCATTGCTGTTTGATAGTATTCAGCTTTGAGCCACGAAACATGGGTGTAGATGGTTGTTCACCACATGTTCGCTTGTATGGAATGGCAATCAGCGAAGTTCCATGCTGCTATCTTACTCCGTTAATATATGTCCCAATCGCATTAAAGTCCTTTAGCCTTCCATCTTCTCTTCGGTTATGGTAATAGTAGAACAAACTGCCATATTAAACTGCTCCATAATACTGTAGCGTTGTGTCACAATACAATCTGAAGTCTCCCTATTGCACTAGCAGTGTCAGCCGTGGCGTAGAATCTGACGATACAAAGTGCTTCTCAGATGGCGAGAAAATCACTTTTGTCAGACGTCTAAAATTGCCAATATCTTCCAAAATAACTCCGCGAAATTGTTCAACTTTTCTACACTCCTTAATGTAGCACTGCACAATAGGATTAGCTTATAGGCAACCGCTAACTGTTCATAGCTAATCTTGTAGACGCGTTATAATGTGCGTTTTAACTTCACCTAGTTTTACTCACAGTAAACTTGCACTGCTTGTCTGCTCGAATCTCGTTTAATGCGGTGGCTTCACCATGCGTTATAATGACGACTCTTTCTACTAATATCACTCGACGTCTGACCAAAACGACTATATAAGAACTGATACTGAAGATCTGAGCTTAGGTTCTGACGATTTGAGATCTGACGATTTGAGATATGAGACTGCTCTCTTCTGCGCAAGGCCTTTTATAAACTTCATAAGGGGCGTATCCATCCCTTCCATAGCGTGTTACTGCGTCATCGCTAGAAGTTCCAACTTCGTCAATACATGACGGATTTTCAAAATTCAAAAACTGGAAATAACTTTCACCAAAATTCCAGATCAATGCCTCTACTGCATACGGATTTCCACAATCCTTCATTCCAAAAAGTATTAAAAATACCATAGTTTCAGCAATCTCCGTCTTCCTTCAAACTATCGTTCATTGGTTCGAGCCTCCCCTCCAATAGCATAATTTCTTCCTCAGCACAATTCCACATTTCCTGCGACTGCGTCGTAAATCTCGAATCTTTCTCGAACAAATGCTGACGTCATTGAAAATCTCAGCTCAAGCTGCCTGCTGGCATAACGTCTGCGTCATCCGTGCTTACGTCATGACCATCCATGTCATAACCATGACAGCCATAACTTTCTTCATAATTTTCAATATAGCCACCGTGGTCTCAACATAATTCAATTTACGGGGGCAGTACCATCCCGGCATTTGCCCGATGATGAAGTGGGAAACCACGGAAAACCACTTCGAGGATGGCTGAGGTGGGAATCGAACCCCTTCTACTCATTTGGAACACCCGAGGCTGAGTAGACCCCGTTCCAGTCCTCATACCACTTTTTCAAATTTCGTGGCAGAGCCGGGAATCGAACCCAGGACATCCGGGTGGCTGCTAACCGTGCTGACCGCTACGCTACGGAGGCGACTTCAGTACGAGCACTTGAAAAATTACATTTATATTTAATTATTTATAATTATGATGAAATGAATGATGGTGACGTTCGAAAAAACCACTGCCCGAGCAAAGAAAATTGAAACATGCGAAGTGAAAAATCATGCATTGAGTGAGATTCGATCCCAGGTCCCCTCGACCCTCAATGGAGCGCTCAACCCATTCCGCTAACTATTTACTGCCATGTTGTGGTTGGTTAGATGCATTACGTACCGGTAAGGATAAAGTGGTTATTTACACTCGTTTGTACTATCATAAGTGTAATTGAAAAATTATAATACAACTATTATAACATAAAGTGCACTACTATTCCCGGCTTATTTCAGCCTATGTAACTATTTAATTCCTCTTTATATCCTGAAATGCGCATCCTTTGTATGCAACGGATATAGCCTCGGCTATTTTTACCCACAGTTTCTATCTGTTATTCATGTTTTACATCGTATACCATTCATTATGTAACATATTATGTAACATTTCATGCATTTCACATTCTGATATGAGCATATTTGTTGTGGTAATATTCCAGCTGTTATGATCCGCCATTTTGGTTTGAATCTTTTATCAAAGATACCATGATGCTCATACATTTTATAAAATAAATTTTATTTCCCCATTACACTGTCATATCTTTTATAAAAGATATTTTATCAAAGATCTTTGACACATTTCTTTGATAGTGTAATACCGGCGTATGTGTGAAGCGGTGACGTAACTGGTAGCATGCTGAACTTCTATGCCCAAGGTCGCTGGTTCAAAGCCAGCCGAAGTCGTCGGATTTTCTAAGAGCGCTAAAAATCCCTCAGTATGCTTTCCTTTGGAGGGGAACTTCCAACGTTCGTTGCGAGTTGCTGGTTGCGGTGGCATCTAGTAGCCAAGTTCACAGCTAGGTGTCGTTGACGGTAGTATCTGGTAGCAACATTAGGAACTACTGCTTGAAATTGACCGTCTGCAGTCCTTACCTGATTTACAGACTAATACAGCCATCACAATTCACACCGTTTATCAGACAGATTCTAAACTCACCCAAAGTACACGGGGTTACATGACCGCGTTGTCGCAGCCCTTAAACTGAGGAACTAACCAAAATCTCTGCGGGAGATATAATTTTGCGTGAAGAAGTAACAGACCGTTACATAGTTACACATCAGTGTCGAAACCTTGCATAAGGACAGTGTGACCACAAGTATAAAAATGGACTCCAAATGACAAGAAGGTTACCGTCATCATAAGACAATAAAATGTTTAAAATATGCTTAAAATGTCGAAAAACAAACTTAATTAATCTCCATTTATAAAATACTTTCTCGCAATAAATGAGGTCTGATCCTTCTACGAAAACCTGCATATTCTGCCTATTTTCGCCTATCCCCAAGTTTGTCCGGTGAAATCTACCTCCGCCTTCCGGCGTGCCGAGAGGACTTTTTTATATACCATTTGTTACTAAATATGTATTATTTTGTTCAGTACATTCCTAAAAAGTCGCCTCCGTAGCGTAGCGGTCAGCATGATTAGCTGCCGCCCCGGAGGTCCTGGGTTCGATTCGTGGCTCTGCCACGAAATTTGAAAAGTGGTATGAGGACTGGAACGGGGTCTACTCAGCCTCAGGTGGCCCAAATGAGTAGAGGGGGTTCGATTCCCACCTCAGCCATCCTCGAAGTGGTTTTCCGTGGTTTCCCACTTCGTCTTCTGGCAAATGCCGGGATGGTTCCTTCTTCAATGCCACGGCCGCCTCCTTCCCCCTTCCTTGCCTCTCCATCCTACTCTTCCCCTCCTACCTTCCCTCATGAGGCCCCTGTTCGCTTTGCAGGTGAGGCCGCCTGGCGAGGTGCTGATCACACCTCACCAGTTGTATCCCCTCCGACCAGATGTTCCCAGCTCCAGGACACTGCCCGTAGAGGCGGTAGTGGTGAGTTCCCTCGCTGAGTCCGTGGGAACCACCAACCTAGAGGGTAAATAGACTAAATAAAATAAAAATAAATAAAACATTCCTAAAAGAATATCAACTTACGAAGTTACTGAAATATGGACAAGCCAGCAAATAATAGCCTCCATTTTGACCCAATGTGACAGCACTGCCCAGCACGATATGGCACGGTCAGCCTGACTTGTTAGTCACTTCTATGGTTACATATTCTAATTGCTTACATCCTACCGGTCACCTACTTGAGGACAGTTTAAACCTCCCTATGTATATTCCAGTCGACAGGTTGGAAAAAGTGGGGTTAGGTGGAAAAAGGTCGGGATTTGATGAAACTTTGGTATGTTGTTCAGGGATGGTTAATTAACATTTTCTCAAGTTTTGGACCTCTAGGACCCTATGCTAAAAGAGGAGGGTGGTAAAAACTGCAAAAGTTTCGACCTTCCTCTGGTTTCTCCTCAATAACATTTTTCCATTACTTCCTACCGCAAAAGTATTCTTATGTATTACTAGCAGTAGTACCCGGCTTCGCCCGGAGGAATGATGATAATATTTCTGTCTCCTTAACACTCAACGTCATAAATTATATTTATTTATGTATTCATTTCTTACATTATCAAACCCAGTGACAATGTTTATACTTAAGTCACTATGGAAAGGCTCTGTAAAATAATAATCATTCTCGTGATATTTGTCTTCAGTCCGAGTCAAGACATGTCGTTAGCGGTCCCAGAATTCGTGACATCTCAGTCGTAGAAGACTTTATGTGGAGGGGATTAGAAATATAATAGACTTAAAATCTAGGTCATTTTCCCCCAATGACGTTGAGGGCGTAACATCTAGGTAATTTGCCCTACTGATCAGGATGATATTGAAAATTACTACATAACTGACACATAAAACTTAGAAAATAATAGAAAAAGTTAATTTTAGGACTCACATTTCGGGAAAGACTTGATTATTTTTTGTCAAAGAGCTCCCACTTAGATCGCTATCTGGTTAAAAGTTTCGTCTTGTTAAGGATTAAACTGTACGATAAATGTCTGAAGCAATTCCTCCAAGAGAAGCTTCCAGATTTCGCAGTCGATATATCGTTAAAGTTCCTGAGCATCCAGTTGTCTTTTCTTCTGATGCAAAACATCTTCTACATAGTGATGATGAACATAGAAGCGACTACTGGCACATGTAACTTATCAACGAATGGGAAAAATTGATACTTTAAAGGAATGAGAGGAATAAAATAGAAAAGAGATGTAAGATATACCATAACACTCGCAGTGAATTTTCTACGTCACCGGCTTACATGTTTCGGTACAGGTTTTCAAGAAGAGGAACCAGATCATTGGCATAAATGAATACAGTGACAGTAGATTAAATAGTATCCTAGACAGATGACACGCAAAGTAACACGGCCTAATATACGATGTAATGGTTGAACTTCAGAGAAATGTTTCATCTCACTTCGCAGTTGTTATTTAATAAATACTAACATGTTTGTAGCTAACATTGAAATTAATGGAGTGCGTTAGGATAAACGATATTCCTTGTTTTTCCCTCTGGTGTATAAATAAATAAATAAATGTTTAGGTGTGCCCACTCTTGAGCAAGCTACGTATAACTGACCATGAGAGAAGCATGGACTTTCCAGATTAAGGCCTGCTACCTTGAGCGACTGTCCTTGGGCCTTGTTTATGGTCATTGCAAATGCAAGACGTACAGGGAATTGCAGTCGCTTGAAATCAAAAGGCATATCAGTAGGGATCATAGGAATTCGGGGAATGAAGATATCTACTCCTTTGGCATGGCCTGTCAATACTGTCGCTTCTATTAAATTTGGCATGAGTTTTTTCACACAGAGTCTCGTTCCATTACACAATTTTGGTGGATCGATATTACGCAATAGCAGTATTGATGATCCAGATTTTAGTATTAATTTATGTGGTGGAAATCCAGGTGGTTCCAAAGAATTCAAGAACTCAGTAGGGTAAAATACAGCCTGTTCGGTCTCCAGAACAGTATCGATAGATTCGTACGTCGTACTGGGACCAGGAACATGATCTTGGATCTGAATATTCATTTTGTGTACACTTTCGTTTTTAGGCGCTAGAATTGCTCGCTCGCTAAGCCACTGATGGTCTTTATAATTTCCAGGAATATTTGGGAATACTTCGTTCATCATTTCCTGAACTGAAGGCATCAGTTCGCAAAAGTCTGTCGGGAAAGAAATGAGATTGGTTGTCGCATCAGGCGTGAAATCACCATCACCGAGATGCAGGAGTTGTTGCGCAAAATTCTGTGCAGTCACATCTCCTAGTAAATGGACTCTCATATTGGTCGTCAGTGTCATTTTGTAAACATGTCTCCAAAGATACGATGCTTTGAGGCAAGCATTGAGTTCATCAGCGGGAGTTGATCGTGGTATAACTGGTAATGTTTGGCGAAAGTCACCCGCCAGAACTAAAACAGCTCCTCCCATTAGTTGACTGTTTCCTCGTATGTCTTTCAGTGTTCGATCAAGCGCTTCAAGAGCTTTCTTATGGGCCATAGTGCACTCATCCCAAACAATGACTTTGCATGTTTTAAGTATTTCAGCTTTTCCGGAGCCCTTCTTGATGTTACATACTGGAGTTTCTGACTGCGCAAGATTTAATGGTAGATTCAGAGCTGAGTGTGCTGTTCGACCTCCAGTGAGTAGTGTGGATGCAATTCCTGATGATGCCATTGCAAATGCAATTTCGTTCTGTGCCCGAATTTCTGCAAGTAGCAAATTAATGAGAAACGTTTTTCCTGTTCCTCCTGGTGCATCAAGAAAAACAATTCCACCATTTCCGTTATTGATTAAGTCCATTATGGCACTATATGCAAAACTTTGGTCATCAACTAAGAGGGGCTTTTTGTCTTCAACGAACCTTTTTAACTCATCAATGTTGAAGCTTCTTTCTCTCAATATGTCCCTATCAAGTACGTCAGTATTAGTGCGTAATGGGGCTGGCAAACCAAGCTGTATGAGAGTTTTGCCATTGCATTTATCCTCAATCATTATGAGGGCTTCATTAAGTACATGAGGAGAAAAATTCAAAACCAAAGCTGGATTAGCTCTTCGTTGTTCTCTAAGTACATCCTCACTAAGGCTTTCTTTATATTTGTCCCAAAGAGCCTGAGGGTTCGATGGGGAGCAAGTTGTTATTATAATTGCAAAGAGACTTCTTAGTTGAGATGGAAAAGATGTGAGGGATGCTTCGGACAATGTTATGTCCCAATGTTGGTCATTTTCAAGTAAGCCACGCTGTTGGCATGCTTCTCTGAATGTTTGGCATTCTACCCCGTTCACAGTTTTCAGATATTTGAATGATGTTGGCCCTCGAATTGTGTGAAGTAGTAATCGAAGGTAATAGCATTCGGCGTTGTTGGGATGAACTGTATATACCCGGCCTAAGGCATCACTTGCTCGCACATCATGTCCTGGAACTAAAGCACCTTGTTTTCTCTTGCAGAAAACTTTGGTAGATGTATTCCATGTATAATATCTTGGAACTTCTGCATACATCAATGTTCTAGCAAATGGATCTTGTTGACATAAAAGAAAGAAGGCTGTTAGAGTCGTGTTAGGAGGTTGTACAACTCTCTCTTGGGCGTTATCAGCTGTGAAATAAACTCGTTGTCCGTTTTCTAGGTGAACACTGAGATGAACAACTGCTGGATAACGTTCATGAATTGGGAAATTAAGGATACGCCAAACTGCTTCGTTGCTGCTGATATATCTTCCCAACTGAAATTGTGTAGGCTCATCGATAGTCCTGGTTTGTCCTTCAAGTTGAAATACTGCCATATCGCTAGCCTTGTTGACATATTTACAGATGTATTTAATGGATTTCACTGAATTGCAGTATTCAACGTTGATGTGTGCTTGGAACATTTTAGAAAGTAGAGGAGAATATGGAACCACCCATCTGTTGTCTACCTCAGTTTGTCTGTACTGGTTGTTTATTTTAAGATTAATATTCGAAGTATAGCCTCCGTTTCCTGGTTTTCGTCTTCTGTACAGAGGGTAGCCATCATCTCCGGTTTGGGTTTCCTGGGCAAATTCTCGGGGGTACTTTTTTGCTACACTTTCCTTCCTTCATGCAGGGTGACTTAGGGTTGATAGCTCCACATGGTCCATGAATCATATTCTTTGTAACTATCTCAAAGAGCATGGGGTCTTGTTCTTTACTGGGTATCTCCGCGGAAATAACACTGTCCACTTGAGTTGGACGTATCTTGCTTTTGAGCCATAATAATATGTGAGCATGTGGAAGGCCTCTTTTTTGCCACTCAATTGAGTACATCCAACAGAGAGTTTCTCCATAAATATGACTCTTGGTTATTATATCCACGAGCTTTGCTAATTTTTGTTTAAAAATTCTCGCTGTCAAATCATGGCGATCAGTACTTGCCTGGCCACAGAAAAGTTCTTCCTTAATGTCAGTCCAGGCAGGATTACATGTAACTGTAATAAATAAATCTGGACATCCGTATATCCGAACATAGCACATGGCATCCTGGGCATATTCGTGCATATGTCTTGGACTTCCCGTAAATGTTGCCGGTAAAATAACCATTTTTCCAATGTCCACAACATTGCCATCATTGGCTACAGCATCACGCAAATGAATGTAATCATCTACTCGAAGTTTATTTTGGTTTAATCGGATGTAGAGCAGGCGTTCACTTTCTATCTTGGCGTACATATCAACAATAAATTGATGGAAGAGTTGTCCGCTTTTCAGTATATGGTTTGATGATCCTGGTCTAATCATTATTCTGTAGGCATAAAAATCCATAGCTGATATCTTTTTATTCGTGGCTGCACCACTGATTGGATCAGTTTGCCTCAGATTAAAGTGGTAACCATCCTCACCCTCCCAAAATATTAATGGGTACTGAAGGGCATCGTACGATCTGTGTGTTTCAGAAATTCGTTGCAAAACATCACTCCGTCTATGAATGATTATGTCACGTTTCTCGAATTCTTGTCCTGTCATTACAATGGCCACTTCGTCAATGGTCGGAGCATTAAAACGACGTTCATATTCGCCTACTGGTCTCTTGTCTGCTGATATGACAACCTTATATTCATCCGTTGGCATTCGATCCAGGGCGGTCTTAAACATATTTACTAAGTTATTATGATCTTGCAACAACCTCTGTAGAGCTATAACAATCTCCCTTCTGGTGCTGGAAAAATTTTTACAACGTTGATCGGCTTGTTGTCGTTCGTCTCCCATAAAATAGATATGTAAGAATTTTGGATTCTCATTAGTGAAGGGAAGAATTGATCCAAGTTGATGATAAATTTGTCCTTGCACTTTGAAAGTTGGCATGAAACCAGTTTCTTTTACTATTGCTGTTGTACCGAAAGAAGTCATTTGGAAGCATGAATTGTACTTCCTAATGTTTTTCAGGAAGTGTTTAGATTCTTGAGTCGTTCCTGACGTGTACGAAAGAAGTGGTTCTGGAGGAGGATTTAAAGCGGCTAGCTTAATTTTCCCGTTAGAGCAACATATTCCAGGCGACTCCGATCTGAATTTTTTGGCTAGACAGTGATGGCATACACCATCCATTTTTCCAATTGTTACTTTGGGGTGAATTCCATAATTGTAAGTGTGATCGTACTGAAATGCCTCTAATTTCAAATCAGACTGCCTAAATGTTTGCCTAGATTGAAAAAGTCGCGTACGTTCGATTTCAAGCCGGTCTTGACGCTGCTTAGGTGTTTCAGCAGCCCTGAGCTCAGCGTGCCTTTTTTCGTCCTGTTCAAGTCGGTCTTGACGCTGCTGAGGAATTTCAGCAGCCCTGAGCTCAGCGTGCCTTCTTTCGTCCTGTTCAAGCCGGTCTTGACGCTGATGAGGAGTTTCAGCAGCCCTGAGCTCAGCGTGCCTTCTTTCGTCCTGTTCAAGTCGGTCTTGACGCTGATGAGGAGTTTCAGCAGCCCTGAGCTCAGCGTGCCTTCTTTCGTCCTGTTCAAGCCGGTCTTGACGCTGATGAGGAGTTTCAGCAGCCCTGAGCTCAGCGTGCCTTCTTTCGTCCTGTTCAAGTCGGTCTTGACGCTGCTGAGGTGTTTCAGCAGCCCTGTACTCAGCATGCCTTTTTTCGTCCTGTTCAAGCCGGTCTTGACGCTGATGAGGAGTTTCAGCAGCCCTGAGCTCAGCGTGCCTTCTTTCGTCCTGTTCAAGTCGGTCTTGACGCTGCTGAGGTGTTTCAGCAGCCCTGTACTCAGCATGCCTTTTTTCGTCCTGTTCAAGCCGATATTGACGCTGCTCAGGTGTTTCAGCAGCCCTTAATAATCTAACTTTCTTGGTTTGTTGGCTGATTTTCCCAATAGTTTGTCGCTTTTTAGGAGGCATTTTGAAATAGTTAAAAGAAAAATTCGCAGTGGAAAGCCGTTGGTGATTGTTACTATAACAAAGGGCGTACCTTGTACCTGTAAATCGCAGTCAAGAAAGATTTTATGTCGTATTATTTAAAAGTAATATGAACGGAGCATATTATGGGTCATTGGCCCCTAATGGCTATTATTGCATTGAACACATGAAACTTAGAAATTAATAGACAAAGTCATTTTTAAGAATCATAGTTCGTGCAAGACTATGTTTTGGTGATTATTACTATAGTAATGGGCGTAACATGTGGGTAACTTGCCCTAATGATGAAGATGATAATGAAGACGACTACTACTGAACGGGTACATCAAACTTACACTCTAATAGAAATACATATTTTTAAATCACCGGCGAGGAAGACTGTGGTGTTGGACGTAACATCTAGGTCATTTGCCCTTTTGATAAGAATTATAATGAAGACGACTACTGAACTGGTACATCAAACTTTTAAACTAATGAAAAACAGCTTTTAAAAATCACAGGCGATGAAGACTGTGGTGTTGCTTAGTAGTATAATGGACGTAACATCTAGGTCATTTGCCCTTTTGATGAGGATGATAATGAAGACGACTACTACTGAACGGGTATATCAAGCTTACAAACTAATGGAAATACATATTTTTAAAATCACAGGCTAGGTAGACTGTGGTGTTGCTTAGTAGTATAATGGATGTAACATCTAGGTCATTTGCCCTTTTGATGAGGATGATAACGAAGACGACTACTACTGAACGGGTATATCAAACTTACAAACTAAAGGAAATACACATTTTAACAAGTAGTTCCGTGAAGAACTATACAGCCTATTTTCATGTATCCTACTTATGTTAATTGCCACTATCAACATACACATTTCAGTTTGATTGCTGTAATAGATTCGTAGATATTGAGAACCGACTAAATATTTCGGATAGTCACCATGTTGGATTTTATATATGTAGGTCCTAGAGTTATGTACTGTTACATGCAGATTATTGTGAACGCGTAGTATTCAAACTTCAATCGCATAGTTAGGACACAAGAAAAAACAAGGAGATTTTAAAATTTTTCACAGCTGCCATCTTGAGGTTATGTAAACAATTGAAATAAATTAGATGCCAGTGGATTAACATTCGTATAAGGATTTACTGTACCAAGCTTCACTGCACGCGGATGGTTAAATTGCGAGAAACGTCCATGTGAATATTTATAATTCGCGTCACCGCCATGTTGGATTTGTGATCACCAGGTTATTTAAAGTCCTATAGGTGAACTTAAGTTCATAGCCCCTATGAACATTAAAAAATGCAGTTTGATTGCTAAAATAGATTCGTAGATATTCAGTATCGTCTAAATATTTCGGATGGTCGCCATGTTGGATTGTTAAATGTATAGGCCATAGAGTCATGTACCATTGAAGGAAAATTATTGCGTAGGTTCATTATTCAAACTTTCACTTCAATCGCATGACTACATCACAATAAATAAAATCTTAATTTTAAAATTCGCACTGCCGCCATCTTGAGGTTATGTAAACAATTGAACTAAATTAGATACCAGTGGATTACAATGTGTATAAATATTTCTTGTGCCAGGTTTCAGTGCGCTTGGAACATTAAATCGCGAGAAAGGTCTATTTAAAATTTTCAAATTCGCTTGGCCGCCATGTTCGTTTTGTAGTAAACCGGTTTTTGAAAGTCTTATAGATGGACTTCCAGTAGTGCCCTTTATCTCCGTACAAAATTTCAGGGATTTACCGCTAATAGTTTCAGATATATAGAATGCCGGTGAAATATTTCGCACATCCGCCATCTTGTGATTATGTAAACATTTGAACGAAGTTAGATGTCGGTGCATTACAATGTATATAAACATATACTGTACCAAGTTTCATTGCGTTTGGTTGGTCAAATCGCGAGAAACGTCTATTTAAAAGTCGCAAATTCGCTTGGCCGCCATGTTGGTTTTGTAGTTACCAGGTTTTCAAAAGTCACATAGGTGTACTTCTAGTAGTTCCTTCTATCACCATAGAAAATGTCAGGGTAATATCGGTAATAGTTTCGGAGATATTGAATGCTGGTGAAATATTTCGCACAGCCGCCATGTTGGATTGGTGAGTCGTAACAAAATTTGAAGGGCACGGTCGAGGTCGCCGGGAATAGTGCTATGAACTTTCCGAGTTTCATTGAAATCGCTCTAGCCGTTTAGATTTTATTAGGGGGACACACACACACGAATCACACACGCACACACACACACACACACACGCACACACACACGGACAAAAGGTGATCTCATAAGCCTATTTTTTCTAAATTGAAAATAGGCTAAAAATCTCAGGCGGTGAAGACTGTGGCGTTGCTTAGTAGTATAATGGACGTAACATCTAGGTCATTTGCCCTTTTGATGAAGATGATACTGAAGACGACTACTACTGAACGGGTATATTAAACTTACACGCTAATAGAAATACATATTTTTAAATCACCGGCGAGGAAGACTGTGGTGTTGCTTAGTAGTACTGTATAATGGACGTAACATCTAGGTCATTTGCCCTTTTGATGAGGATGACAATGAAGACTACTACTACTGAACGGGTATATCAAACTTACAAACTAATGGAAATACACATTTTATAAATCACAGGCGATGAAGACTGTGGTGTTGCTTAGTAGTACTGTATAATGGACGTAACATCTAGGTCATTTGCCCTTTTGATGAGGATGATAATGAAGACGACTACTACTGAACGGGTATATCAAACTTACAAACTAAAGGAAATACACATTTTTAAAATCACAGGCTAGGTAGACTCTGGTGTTGCTTAGTAGTATAATGGACGTAACATCTAGGTCATTTGCCCCTTTGATGAGGATGATAATGAAGACGACTACTACTGAACGGATATATCAAACTTACAAACTAATGGAAATACACATTTTAAAAATCACAGGCGATGAAGACTGTGGTGTTACTTAGTAGTATAATGGACGTAACATCTAGGTCATTTGCCCTTTTGATGAGGATGGTAATGAAAACTACTGTTGAATTGACACGACAAACTTACAAACTACCGTGATAGAAAGAAATATTTCAAAATTCACAGGCGATGAAGACTTATTGTGTGTGGTGATTAGTGGTATAAAGGGTGTAACATCTAGGTCATTTGCCCTTATGATAATAATAAGGTAATGAAAAATGACCTCTAAACGAACATGGTGTAATTTTAAATCTGATATAGGTAATTCAGATTACTACCTTCGATGTCTTCCAAAGTCTGAACGTTATATTCTGGCTTAGGCCTATACTCGATGCGTGTAGTGAAAGAGCTTATCGAGTACTGCTCGGGTCCAAGCTGCACGTAGCTGAGAATATCGCAGATGATGACGATATATGATGACAGACGTTCGGGGGGGTTCCCGGTCCTATTCACATTGACCGGTGAATCACTCATTCTTTCGTAACACTACAGCGGTTTGAGCAAAGACCCTGTATGAACATCAGCATAGTCAGCAATAACTGGTAACACGGCGTGGTCTGGACATTTTTCTCATGTCACCTCGCGATGAATGAGCAAGCTATTCTCACCCCTGCCCCCTCTTCCCCCCTCCACCCACCAGGGTCACAACTTGTGGGACGTGGGTTTGCGACCACGGGACCCCAGCTGAGTCCGGCATTGCTTCTACTTACTGGTGCCGGGCACCTTTCAGTTCTCTTTCCTGTCAGCCTCCCTTGGTCAAATTCTTGTTCTCTTCCGACCCCGATGGTATCAGGTTATCCGAGGCCTAGCGACTCTTTCACTTTCCCGCCTTAATTGGCCCTTGTCTAATCATTCCTGATAGCCTCATTCTTTTCTTAATATCTCATATCTTCTGCTCAAGACCCTCAAGGAGGCAGGGTGTGTGTAGCCCTGGTGCACCATGGATAGTGCTACATCCTCAAGGGCTTATGGCTGGTGAGTTCAGGAGCTGGCAACCCAGAAGGTTTCCTGAGCGGGTCCGGTTTTACCCCTTTTTTCCATTGCCTTTGGGCCGGACCCTGTCCACTTTCCGGGAATGGAGTGGTCTGTCCGCAATTTCAAGCAGACTGTGTTACTCACAGGGTACCAAAGGGTAAGTATTCAAATTTTGGTTCTGATCGGTGAAACGGTGTAGATTTGGACCAAAGGGCCTAAATGCAGAGATTGGGTTGGACTGTCCGAAATTTCAAGTGGACAGGGTTACCCGCAGGGTTGCAAAGGGTAAGTATACACATTTTGGTTCTGATCGGTAAAACGGTGTAGATTTGGACCAAAGGGCCTAAATGCAGAGATTGGGTTGGTCTGTCCGAAATTTCAAGTGGACAGGGTTTCCCGCAGGGTTGCAAAGGGTAAGTATACAAATTTTGGTTCGGATCGGTGAAACGGTGTAGAAGTTTGCCAAAGGGCCTAAATGCAGGAAATGGGGTGGTCTGTCCTTAATTTTAAGTGGACAGTGTTATTCACAGGGTTACATAGGGTAAGTATACAAATTTTGGTTGAGATCGGTGAAACGGTGTAGATTTGGGACAAAGGGCCTAAATGCAGGGAATGGGGTGGTCTGTCGGAAATTTCAAGTGGACAGGGTTACCCGCAGGGTTCCGAAGGGTAATTATACAAATTTTGGTTCAGATCGGTGAAACGGTGTGGATTTGTATACATAACAGACAGACAGACAAACATTGAGCTTTATATATATAGATTGTAGAGCGTTAAATTTCCTACAATTTTGACTATTCAAACATGTTTGTATGTCAATTCTTTACCGAGATATGGCACTTAGAAATAATGCCATTTTTCAAAAATCGCTAAAAAATGCCCAAAAATTCAGAATTCCACCTTATTTCCTCTGTTATACCCAAATTATGATGAAATGTTGTTGTAATTATGGTTCCTGGTTACAATCACCAACTTTGGAAACCCCCACACTCACCCCACCCCGCACCCCGCTCCCCCTTCCCCCACTCAACCCCAATTCACAAAAGCTAAATTTCTTCTGTGATGAAAGGCAACCATATTCACGTCATGTTGTTATTGATATTAGTTACTTTTCGGATCGACCTCCCACCCCGTCCCACTACATAATTATCCCAGGGCAGGTAAAGAAAGACGTAGCCTAGTCCTTTCGTGGAAAGAATTAATGTAATTAATAATATTAAGGTATTATTATTGAAAGGTACTCATATATACATGTACATATCATAGTAGGGCCTACGTACTCATTTGAACTCATTACAGTTTCTGTCGGGATTTCTTAGCCATTGGTTTTGCTTCTAAGTGCTCGACGACCTCCTGGGTGATCAGGCTATTAATGACGTCCTCGCCATCGTCGTATTCGTTGACTATGTCTGGTGAGTCCTCCTCGTTCAAATCAGTTGTGGGGGCATTTTCGCAGGAATGGCCTGCGCAGTGCGTCATTAAACCTGGAACAGTAGAGTGGGGCACTTAGTGCCCCAGAGAATTTTCGTTCCCCGATTTCGTTATATTAGTACGCCTGAAAAGCGGCCCCCTCCTGTGACTTTTACTTGAGTTTGACTGTCTTTCAGTCAATGTGTATACTTCTTAGCAGTGACAGTTATTTATACCCAAAACAGTGTCTCCAGGGCATTGAGTGCTCCATCTGGCCACGATCCAAGGACACCAATACCACTGTGGTGTGCTCAGAATGCAAGAGTTTTGTGCGTAAACATCATAGCTTGGTGTTTTGTAGTGAATGTGAGAAGTGAAAATGGTGATTATGATTATGATTACCAAAGAAAGAATATCTACAATAACATTGAAATATTGCTAACATTTGTTTTTTCATTATATTCACACAGTTATTTTCATTTTACAGCCTTCATAGTTAAAGTATTCTGTGCTACAGGGTTGATTTTACTCATTTGTAATTGCAGTTATTAGTAATACATAATTTTAATGCATCAGAGTTGTGTTTCTGTCCTGGGGTTGGCTACTCAGTGCCCCAGGATACCGTTGCTGTTTCTGGAGAATAAGGGTAATGTTCCAGGGTTAATAGCCTGATCACTCAGGAGGTCGACGAGCACTTAGAAGCAGAACCAATGGCTAAGAAATCCCGACAGGAACTGTGATGAGTACAAATGAGTACCTACTATGCTATGTACACACATCAAAAAAAGTTTTGCATCACCTCGGTTCCCAGATCTCCGGCATATAGACGTTGACTGTGTATATTGTATCAAAGATACAGTCCCTTTGACTGTTCATAGATGTCACTAAAACTGCTCAAAGATGTAAACAACCATGCATGAGCAGGGCCTATTAGACGGAGGGGGTACGACAGCCGATCAGTTCCAGTCATTCCACCAGGACGAAGGTACGCTGCTCATGTTGTCTGTAGTTCTACCATGCCTAGAAGGTCAATACCGCAGTTCGATCGCGTCCGCATTGTTACTTTGTGTCAAGAAGGGCTCTCAACAAGGGAAGTTTCCAGGCGTCTCAGAGTGAACCAAAGCGATGTTGTTCGGACATGGAGGAGGTACAGAGATACAGGAACTGTCGATGACAGGCCTCGCTCAGGCCGCCCAAGGGCTACTACTGTAGTGGATGACCGCTACTTACGGATTGCCGCTCGGAGGAACCCTGACAGCAATGCCACCATGTTGAATAATGCGTTTCGTTCAGCCACAGGACGTCGTATTTCAACTCAAACTGTGCGCAATAGGCTGCATGATGCGCAACTTCACTCCCGACGTCCATGGCGAGGTCCAGCTTTGCAACCCCGACACCATGCAGCGCGGTACAGATGGGCCCAACAACATGCTGAGTGGACCCCACAGAATTGGCATCACGTTCTCTTCACCGATGAGTGTCGCATATGCCTTCAACCAGACAATCGTCGGAGACGTGTTTGGAGGCACCCTGGTCAGGCTGAACGTCTTAGACACACTGTCCAGCGAGTGCAGCAAGGTGGTGGTTCCCTGATGTTTTGGGGTGGCATTATGTGGGGCCGACGTACGCCACTGGTGGTCATGGAAGGCTCCGAAACGGCTTTACGATACCTGAATGACATCCTCCGACCCATAGTGCACCCATATCGGCAGAATATTGGAGAGGCATTTGTCTTCATGGACGACAATTCTCGACCTCATCGTGCACATCTTGTGAATGCGTTCCTTCAAGATAACGACATCGCTCGACTACAGTGGCCAGCATGTTCGCCAGACATGAACCCTATCGAACATGCCTGGGATATGTTGAAAAGGGCTGTTTATGGACGTCTTGACCCACCAACCACTCTGAGAGATTTACGCCGAATTGTCGTTGAGGAGTGGGACAATTTGGACCAACAGTGTCTTGATGAACTTGTGGATAGTATGCCACGACGAATACAGGCATGCATCAATGCAAGAGGACGTGCTACTGGGTATTAGAGGTAGTGGTGTGTACTGCAATCTGGACCACAAATGCTGAAAGTCTAGCTGTATGATGGTACAACATGCAATGTGTGGGTCTCATGAGCAATAAAACGAGCTGAAATGTTGTTTGTGTTGATCTCTATTCCCTTTGTATTTAAAGGTTCCGGAACTCTTGGAACCGAGGTGATGCAAAACTTTTTTTGATGTGTGTACTTCTATATATGAGTACTTTTCAATAATAATATCTCTATTCCATATAATCTATGCCTTGTGAATACCTTAATATTATTAATTTCATTCTTTCCACGAAAAGACTAGGACTTTTTAACCAGCCCTGGGATAATTATGTAGTGGGAGGGGAGGGGGGGGGGAGAGTCGATCCGAAAAGTAACTAATATCAATAACAACATGATGTGAATATGGTTGGCTTTCATCACAGAAGAAAATTAGCTTTTCTGAATTGGGGTTGAGTGGGGGAAGGGGAGAGCGGGTGGGTGGGCGTGGGGTGGAGGTGGTGTGGGGTGGGGTTGGGGGTTTCCAAAGTTGGTGATTGTAACCAGGAACGATAATTACCACAAAATTGTGTCATAATTTGAGTATAACAGAAGAAATAAGGTAGACTTTGCATTTTTTTTTTGCGAATTTTGAAAAATGACATTTTGTACGAAGCAACATATCTCGGAAACGAATTGACATACAAAAATGCTTGAATAGCTAAATTGTAGGAAATTTAACGTTCTACAAAAACATATAAGTATGCTTTTGCTGTAGGACGTAAGGGAAAACAGGTATTGAGGAAAAACTGGAGGAAGGTCGAAACTTTTGCAGTTTTTACCCCCCTCCTCTTTTAGCACAGGGTCCTCGAGGTCCAAAACTTGAGAAAATGTTAATTAGCCATCCCTCAACAACATCCCATAGTTTCATTAAATTCCGACCTTTTTCTATCTGAAACTACCTGTCGACTGGGCTAGTAGGATAAGCTGATATTTTGAGACCAGGCCTTGTTGAATCGTAAGTTACGGTTAGGCTATAATACTTGCATAATCCATACATCCGCCATCTTGAAACTATATGGCTGATGACATTGTAGTTTCGGCAAAAGACGCTTCTCACATTAAGATATATTGTTAAAATATTTGGTAGAGATTGGATGATTGGGTTAGTCGTAATTTGATTTAAGCTCAGAACATTTGGGTGGGCGCCATTTCTTTTGTTGTTATGATGGCGGCGATGTACAACATGACCCCGAGTTGTCCTTTGCTAGTGCCACCTCTGTACCAAAGTTGGTTCGATTTGGTTTCGTCATGTTTGAATTGATAAGGGAGGGAACAGATATTGTCAATCAGACACAGACAAACCGACAACTTATGGCCCGTGTAGATCATTCCCATAAGTCTACTTTCATATTTTGCAAAAAATGAAAGTAGGCTAAAAATTACCTTTTATCCCTAACTTTTCTATATACAAAGTTGAAATGTTTAGAAGTAATTTCTTCTTATATTTGAAATAATTTAGCACATGAGCTCTTTTAAAATTTACTTCAGTTTAGTTTTGACAAATGAAAATGTTCAAAATATTGTATTAAAATTACGGCAATAAAAATATTATTAAAAATCATATATATATATATATATATATATATATATATATATTTATTTATTTTCTAAATTCTATACTAATGTATGGAGGGAGCTTTAAGGAACATCCCTGAAAAAATCCATTAGTTTCAAAGGAAAATGTAAATAAAAAGTTGATAATTAACAAGGGCAGTGAAGGACATTCTGGAGTGCCTTAAAAAACGTCAGGCTGAATAAGTATTGCTTGCAAAGGAATTCTATTAAAATAAGTTTGTCATTCGGAAACACCCTTACAATTAGATGCTCACTGACTGAGCCGGGATGGAAGTCACGACCTTTAGTTTGAACAGACTGTGCCACTCAACTCGACGTCTGATTTTGTGTACCATTTAGTAGACAAGTCATTTGATCATCCAGACTTTGCTAGCGACACGCGCTGTAACTGGTGCCGATTGCACTGTGTGAGCTGCGTTACAGAAGAAAATAATGCGAGTCTAAAATAGTAGGGATATTTTTCGTCCATAACTCAGTAAGTGAGAAGTAAGTGCTTCAGGAAGGAAGACAGGGAGACAGTTTATACCTCGACAGAGAGGTTGCTACAAACAGTGAGTCGCCGGAAGGTAGGAAACTTGACTGGAAACTTGTGGAAACAAATATAACCTGATGTCTGAGGAGGTCGCTCTTCGCTCTGCCTTTCACAATCTGATCGGCGCGGTGAACAAACAGCCGAAGGGGCCTCAGTCCTCCAGAGTCTCATTTGTTTGTCCCAAAAGGTAGAACTTAAAGAGAAACCTTTCTTGTCGTCACTCTTTGAAGAGTTGTAAAGTTATTATAAATGTCACAGTTCAATTAAATTAGCTGGAAAATGAAGCACTGAAAGATTCCTGTCGACACATTGTTTCATGAACTATTGATCTGACGAAGTAAAACAACAGGAGGAGAGGAAGCCTGGAAGCCTACACTTCAAAAAGAAAAATTATTTCTACGTTCCTTTTACATACCATGGCTTATAGAAAAGTCGTCTCCGTAGCGTAGTGGTCAGCATGATTAGCTGCCGCTCCGGAGGCCTGGGTTCGATTTCCGGCTCTGCCACGAAATTTGAAAAGTGGTACGAGGACTGAAACGGGGTCTACTCAGCCTCGGGTGGCCCAAATGAGTACAGGGGGTTCGATTCCCAACTCAGCCATCCTCGAAGTGGTTTTTCGTGGTTTCCCACTTCGTCTTCGGACAAATGTCGGGATGGTAACTACCGTAAGGCCACGGCCGCCTCCTTCCCACTTCCTTGCCACACCCTCCCACTCTTCCCATCCCTTTATCAGGCCCCTGTTCGCTTTGCAGGTGAGGCCACCTGGGCGTCATGCTGGTCATTCACCCCAGTTGTAGCCCCGACTCATAGTCTCAAGCTCCAGGCCACTGCCCTCAGTGTCGGTAGAGGTGGGAACCCTCGCTTCGTCCGGGGGAAAAGCCGATCCCGGAGGGTAAAATTATAGCAAAAAAAAAATAAAATAGCGGCTTATAAAAATGCTGAGGTTCCAGAATTTTGCCCTGAAGATGGTCTTTAAAGTGTCAGTGTATCTACTGACTCGGCTCTCTCGCATTTAAGCATCCTCAAATGCCGACTGACTGCGCCGGGATTTTATCCAGAAATTTGGACTCAGCAGGCAAGAACATTGAAAGTGGGCCGTTCCTTCTTGACCGGTACACATTACGTGTGCAGTATTGTCTCCACGCACAGTGAGCCTTCATACCTTTGTGATTAATGCAAATAAAGTGCGCAATGTGTCCTCGGCAGCGCAAGTGCATCCAGTGGCCTTAGTGATCCACTCGGGCTTTAAGAAGAATTCTCAGGCTCTTACGACCGGACACGAATGACCGGCCCACTGAGCCCCACAGCCAGTCCTTACAAATGACCATCCCTGTTGACAGTGAGTACGCCAATTGGTACTCACATGAACCGTGTAAGCAGCTGCTGAGTGGGATCTTATTGAAACATGCAACTCGAGCTAGGGATTAGTATTGAGGCTGTACACTCGTGGCATAGTGACTACCATTCTTGGCTGTCACCACGCAGATCTGAGTTAGATAAGATTTATTTCTGGCCTTAAGGCTGCAACGAGGTTTACTCAGTCATTTGACGCACAACGAGAAGAGGTGGGTCCGATTCCTACCTCAGACATCCTAGAAATAGTTTTACTTATTTCCTATTTCTCCTGCAGGTGAATGAGGAAATGGTACCTAAATGAATGGTGTGGCCACCTCCTACCGTACTCTTTGCGTCAATTACAAATGCACACACACTTGTGCAGCCATCACAATGATACAGGTTATCAGACAGATTCCACACACACACTTAAGTACACGAGGATGTACGACCACAATGTCACAAAACCCATAAATGAATCAACAATATCAACAACGTATTGAGACTCACGTCTTAAATATTTCAACTTTTGGCATGGATTCCGCACACACATATCTACGTACTTACACTCGCACACACACCGATTACAGGAAGTTGATGACGATGTCCTAATACCCTAAGTGAAAAAAAATCCTACTACTGTATATAGTTTTTGGCTTGCATGATTTTCTGACGTAGAGAATAATTCGATAGGAATAATTATGTAGGAATAGTCATATGGGACATTTCTCACCGTGATTCAAAGAATATGAATAATATTTATATTTATGAAACTGGATTGGTTGAAAGTAATTTAATAGTGTTGGTGGCTTGTCAATATAAAGAAATTATGTTTTCAAAGGTGCATATGTTTCATTTACTGTCTTCAGCTGACAACCTACCTAGGTATTTCTTTCTTGTATATGGTGATTGCTTAACAGGCTGATACTGTGTCTGTATGCCTTTTTTGTATAAAATGTTTCTATATAATTATTATTCATCATAATCCATTTTGGCCAACTAAAGACCACTTAAATAACTCTTCATGATTTCAGTTTTCTTCGGCGCCAGTATTCCTTCATTCTCTTGGTCACAGCTTCTTTCAGCTGTCCAATGTTGTTTCTTCTTGGTCACAGTTTCTGGCTCTAGGAACCCCTCAAATCTGTGTGTCTTATTTCTGAAAGTGGTTCTGTTACGGATGTCTTGATCAGTGATGTACATTTCTTTTAGGTCATTCTTGTTGTTAGCGTACCATTCTTCATAAGAGTTGCCTTTTTTATTGGGCGCTTGTTGAAGTGGTTAAACATTTTCTTAGTGAGTCTGTCGCCAGGCATTCTTGAAGCATGTCCAAAAAATTTAACCCTGCGTTTTCGTATGGTATCTGAGATTTTTAGTATTATTATTAATAATATTATTACCTTCCTATTGTTATTATCATTGTTAGACTATTATCATTTCTGTTGTAAATGTTGTATGCCACGTGTTTTATAATAGTATACTAATTTAACTGGTTGCATATCATATGATTTTAATTTTAGCGAAATGTTTTTTTAAATTCCTTTTGTATGTAGGGTGCTACTGCAAAGTATCTCACAAGCTCAAAGTGTAGTCTAAGAAATAAAATCAATAAATTAACCCAGTGAGGGGTAAAGTGTTCTTGCAGACCCTAAAACTCCTTTACATTCTGTATCTTTAAAATTATAGACTTTTTTGTGGCAATGCACTTTTTTTAATAACTTAATGCATATGCAAGTGCTTATGTATTATTTGAATATCAGTTAGTTATGTGTCAGCAGAAGACAGTATGGCATTATCAATCACATGATCAGTACTACTTACACCTACCAGTTTACGTTATTCTTCCCTTTTTTTGCACAGCCACCGAAGTTTGCATTTGTATTGTCAGCGGAAAGTGCAATTACTTTCTGACGAACCTTCTAATTACAAAAATAATGGCCAAGCGAATTCCATAAGTTGCTCTGCTGCATCACTGGTGAAATCCACGAGTTCCAAAACCATTGAATTTCTTCTTCAAGGGCGGCTTCGGTGGCGTAGTCGGTAGCATGCTGAGCTCCTATGCCCAAGATAGCGGGTTCAAACCCAGCCGAAGCCGTCGGATTTTTAAGAGCGTTAAAAATCCCTCTGTATGCCTTCCTTCGGAGGGGAAGTAAAGCCGTCGGTCCCATGTCATAGATTTATGGCATGTTAAAAACCTTCCACTAATTACACCTGCGTGAAGCTAAAGTGGATAGGTTAAGAATGTAAACAACGCTCTTAGGTGTCTACGTTCGTTGCCAAGAGCCGACTGCGGTGGCGTCTAGTAGCTAAGTTCTGAACTTGGCCTAGTAGTCGTTGACGGTGGCGATTGGCGGCGAAAGTAGGAAATATTTGAAAAATTCTAAGTTGCAGTCTGTACTTAAATTAAACAAGTAGTTCCGTGAAGAACTATACAGCCTATTTTCATATATTCTTCTTATGTTAACTGCCACTATCATCGTACAAAATTTCAGTTTGATTGCTGTAATAGATTCGTAGATATTGAGAACCGACTAAATATTTCGGATGGTCGCCATGCTGGATATTAAATAAGTAGGTCCTAGAGTTATGTACTGTTACATGAAGATTATTGTGTAAGTGTAGCGTTCAAACTTCAATCGCATGATTAGGACGCAAAAAGTAGCAAAGAGATTTTAAAATTTCGCACAGCTGCCATCTTGTGGTTCTGGAAACAATTGCAATAAATTAGATGCCAGTGGTTTAACATTCGTATAAGGATTTACTGTACCAAGTTTCACTGCACTCGGATGGATAAATTGCGAGAAACGTCCATGTGAATATTTATACTTCGCGTCGCCGCCGTGTTGGATTTGTGATCACCAGGTTATTTAAAGTCCTATAGGTGAACTTAAGTTCATAGCCCCTATGAACATAAAAAGAATCAGTTTGATAGCTATAATAGCTTCGTAGATATTCAGAGCCGTCTAAATATTTCGGATGGTCGCCATGTTGGATTGTTAAATGTATAGGCCATAGAGTCATGCGACATTAAAGGTAAATTATTGCGTAGGTTCATTATTCAAACTTTCACTTCGATCGCATGATTACGACACAAGAAATAAAAACTTAATTTTAAAATTCGCACAGCCGCCATCTTGAGGTTATGTAAGCAATTGAACTAAATTAGATACCAGTGCATTATAATGTATATAAACATTTCCTGTACCAGGTTTTATTGCGTTTGGAACATTAAATCGCGAGAAAGGTCTATTTAAAATGTTCAAATTTGCTTGGCCGCTATGTTCGTTCTGTAGTTAACCGGTTTTTGAAAGTCTTATAGATGAACTTCAAGTAGTGCCCTTTATCTCCGTACAAAATTTCAGGGTGATATCGCTAATAGTTTCAGAGATATAGAATGCCGGTGAAATATTTCGCACAGCCGCCATCTTGTGCTTAAGTAAATAATTGAACGAATGTCGGTGCATTACAATGTTTATAAACATATACTGTACCAAGTTTTATTGTGTTTGGTTGGTTAAATCGCGAGAAACGTCTATTTAAAAGTTGTAAATTCGCGTGGCCTCAATGTTGGTCTTGTAGTTACCAGTTTTTCAAAAGTTACATACGTGAACTTCTAGTAGTACCCTTTATCACCGTAATAAATTCCAGGGTGATATCGGGAATAGGTTCGGAGATATTGAATGCTGGTGAAATATTTCGCATAGCCGCCATGTTGGATTGGTGAGATGTAACAAAATGTGAAGGTCGGGGTCGCGCGGAATAGTGCTATGAACCTACCGAGTTTCATTGAAATCGCTCCAGCTGTTTAGAAGTTTAGAATTTATGAGGGGACACACACACACACACCTCTCTCTCTCACACACACACGCACACACAGACACACGGACAAAAGGTGATCTCATAAGCCTATTTTTTCAAAATTGAAAATAGGCTAAAAACAGATAACACACACTAATACAGTCATCACAATTAACACCGGTTATCAGACAGATTCTACACACACCCAAAGTACACGGGGCTACATGACCGCGTTGTCGCAGTCCCTAAACTTAAGAACCAACCAACCAACCACCTTCTTCAAGAATAAATTACAGGAACATGCTGGTACCTGCTTCACAACCCGATGATTACAACTATCGATCATTATTGAAGTGTAGTTTCCTCTTTCAAGGTGTCTTTCAGAAATCTGATAACTCAAAAACAACATGGTGGCCACAGCAATTTCAAATACTTAAAGTGAATTTTTCAACGTTATAGCACCACATGCAATGAGATAAGTGATGAATTACTTGTCACAGTGAACCTACATTTGGAGCTAAATATAATTATTGACAGGTAATGTTGAATTATTTTCAAAATTTACAGATGGCTTCAGTGTGCGTCAGGCCTCGGCAGCCGGCACGTTCATATCCTCGCCGTTAGATAGGGGCTTCATTCATTCCATTCCTGATCCGGTCGGAGACTGGAAGCAGGCTGTGGATTTTCATTAAAAAAAAAAAAGCCTCCGTGGCTCAGGCGGCAGCACGCCGGCCTCTCACCGCTGGGTCCGTGGTTCAAATCCCGGTCACTCCGTGTGAGATCTGTGCTGGACAAAACGGAGGCAGACAGGTTTTTCTCCGGGTACTCCGGTTTTCCCTGTCACAATTTCATTCCAGCAACACACTCCACTATCATTTCATTGCATCTGTCATTCATTTAATCATTGCCCCAGAGGAGTGCGTCAGGCCTCGGCAGCCGGCACGTTCATATCCTCGCCGCTAGATAGGGGCTTCATTCATTCCATTCCTGACCCGGTCGGAGACTAGGAGCAGGCTGTGGATTTTCATTTTCACAGATGGCTTCAGTGCGAAGTTTTAGTAACATATTGTAATTTCTCGTACCTTTTTCGAGTGATCGAAATGAAGCCTCGTATAATGTACCACCACAATTTGTCTGTATTTTATGTGGAAGGGAATGTGACCAATATCATGTCATGTGGTGCAAACAGAGACAATCGTCTTTAAATAATTCTGCAGTGAGGAGTAGATTGTAATGTATGAACTATTGTAACGTGTTTTTCGATGGGTTTTTATGCCACTGGCATAAGTCAGTAGGAAGCCATTCTATATTTATTTACGCGGCAAATTGTTCAGCCAAGAGAATTTTTCATGTTAATTTATTATTATTATTAATTTATTATAATTATTATTAAGGTATTTTCGGAGCATTTTATAAAAATTATTAGCATTCAGATAGGTTTTCTATGTCTTAGAAAACGCTATCAAGCAAATTATTACGAACGACAATATCATAGAAAATTATGTGATTGCGGAATTTTACGGAGTTTTCGTCAGTTAGGGTATTTGAGAGAGATGAGTCACGGGGAATTCAAATACAGGCTTAATCTTGTCGGAAAGCATGACGCAATCCTGGGTCGCAGCGTCAAGGAAAGGCGGATATATGGAACGGAAAACGACTTCTCCCTCTCGCGCGCCGTGTGTAATGAGCCAGAGGAGGGGAAGTAGCGGGATGCTCAGCCAATCAGTGGAGACCACGTAAGCTGGAAGTTGGGACTGGAGTGGGGATGCGACGTGTGCATATATCGTTCGGCGCGGCGTGGAACGAGAACAATCAGTGTAGAACTTGCCGAGTATGGTCACGCGGGAGTCGCTCCGATGTTCCGTGGAGTGGGGGACTATCTGTATAGAACTTAACGAGTACGGTTGTACGCGGGAGTCGCTCCGATGTTCCGTGGAGTGGAGGACTAAATTTTGTAAAACTTAACCAGTGTGGTTGTACGAGTGTTTGGGTCCGATGTACGGACCATAGAATTATCTAATCTACCAGAATCTCATCAAATATCGACAAAGATGTCGACGTCCAGGAGACTGTGGGAAGCTCACAGCATCATCCAGTACGAGGGAAAGGCTTCGGCCATTTCCAGTGGTAAGCGCGAATGACGCAGAAATACGCAATCTCTCATTTCTCTTTGTTTTATATTTCATATTTCAGTAACTTCATAGCTTGGGAATAAGAGTAAAATCAATAATTTATCTGACTCCGTTTTCACGTAATTTTCTATCGGTAATATTAAAATCGCAACGCTCCAATTTAAATTTTAAACTTATTATTATTATTAATTTTGCTATACTTGTTTTATGTAATAAATT
Organism: Meconema thalassinum; assembly: GCA_946902985.2. Lineage (NCBI taxonomy): Eukaryota > Metazoa > Arthropoda > Insecta > Orthoptera > Tettigoniidae > Meconema > Meconema thalassinum. The sequence goes on along the minus strand of OX336390.1, from coordinate 262,317,011 downwards.
CAATTCTTTTACAATGCAATCTTTGCTTTCAGTAGGTAGCATTAGATATAGACCAATTCCTTCTCCTGATACAATTGTTTGTTGGGTTAATGATCAAATCATACCACGATCTGAGTGAATAGAGTCTTGAAGGTGTTCTGCCAGAGCTAGACGTTGTAAAATACAAATTTAGATTTCAGCATTGCATTGAGGTCTTGGCGCCCATTAAAACAACATAGCTTAGGCAAAGGTAAACAGTTACATTTATCACCCAACATGGGGCATTAATTAACGCTACACTTGTCGCTCAACGTGAGGGCTAGCGAGACTGCTACAATTGTCGCTCAACGTGTGGGCTAGCAAAGCTGCTTCACTATGGACATTGGCTGCAATAAATATTATTATTATTATTAATATTCCAGTTAAAACTAATTGCAGATAGCGCCACGTCATGTTACTTCGGACACATATTTTTACAGTGCTTGAGATGTGTGGATGTGAGTCATCTTGAAGAGCAACGAATCACCAATGTTAGTCTAGTTTCTATTTTTGCTAAATATTAAAGTAGACTCATGAGATCTACACGTGCCAAAGGTTGTCAGTCTGTCTGTGTGCGAACGTTTGTGCGTGAGTGTTTATATCTGTTCCCTCCCCCTATCAATTCAAACACGACGAAACCGAATTGAACGAAATATAGTGCAGAGGTAGCACTAGCAAAGAGCACCATAGTGTCATGTTTTATATTGCCGCCATCTTTAGCAACACTTAATGGTGGCAACTCAAATGGTCAAAACTTAAAATCAAATTACGACCAAACTAATCCTCGGATCTTTACCAAATTTGGTAAAATCATACCTTTATATGGGACGCATGTTTTGCCTAAACTACAAGGTCATCAGCCGTACTATTTCAAAATGGCGGCCATGCGAATTATGCAAGCTTTATAATGCATAACTTCCGATTATCGAACCAAGAATGGTTTTAACTGTTCTAAAGAACGTGGCCCGTTCGAAATTAAAAGTATATATTATAATATTAAACTGCAGAAGTGACTTTAAAAAGCTGAGCCGTCTCGGTTACAAAACTAGATGGCAGATGATCTCTCGTTCTGACCAATATTTCACTAATTTGAGTATGTTGCATGCAATACAGCCTACTGATAGAAATAATATAAACTTTGTATGAAATGGATTATAATGAATATACATCTACATCTACTCGAGTGAAGAAATCGTTTAGTCCAAGTCATGACTTGCTAAGACGTTGTATGTAAATCGATTGATAACGTTAAACGTCGGTGGACACGTTTGGCTCTGTGACTTTGGTCTTTCACCTTACGGCCGGGGCTCAAAACCTATCAGAGTTGTATATTTTGCTTGGTTGATTTTTATATTTATTGTTTACTAGCAGAAGTACCCGTTCTTCGAACGGTGTTCGGTGTTAACACCAGACATTATCAATTGAGCTACTGTTGCAATAATTAGCAGTTTGTCATTCCTAACTTCAGAACGAAGTTAGTTTTCTGGGAATATCACACACACTGTTAATTTAAGGGCCTTAAAATGTGGTTTTCGGAGGCACTTTATAGACTCCAGAATTTTGTGTCTCACATCCGAACACGAGTTATAGGCGTACATAGAGATACACGGAAAGAAAGACAATTCTATTGTCTACAACATATCACCCAGATCACCAAATATGGGTATATCTACCACACAGTATCAAACAAAATCATCCTTACGATGAACCCGTATGTCGAAAAAAAAAAAAGATTAGTTAAAATGTGCTCTCAAACTAAATTCAGCTAACGTGTACTTCCTGACGTGAAATAGAATTGAAAGCCTTGTAGACGAAACGCAATACACGTCACATAAAAACTGACCCTCTACGTTAGGTTAGGTCCCCATATACAGGAAGGCCTCTTTCATAAATTATAAAGGCTTGTGGTGCATGAATATTTAGGTTCTTTAGCCTCAAATGGCCCAAATTCCTAAAAACCGCAAAAAATGCTGATTCAATTCAGAAATTTTGAAAATAATGATGCTGTTTGTAGATATATTAGACCTTCTGTACTGTATGTCGCACATGAAAATTGCATGAAAAAAATCTAGGGTACCCTTGACCCCCTTAATTGCATTGAAGAATTCTACAGTTACGTTGGTTCCGTGATAACCTTATTGCCATTTGCAAACTTTCACAAAAATGTATTAAATGGAGTGACAATTCTTCTTATAGAAATAGATGGAAAGCTGGATGCCACCCCTTGAGATAATGTTGTCTTGTTTACCAATTTGCATTCCTTCATTAGTTTGTTAAATTAAAGTAAATTAGTTTTCAGGGAATATTTCAGAAACTGTTGGTTTTAGAGCCTTATAATGTAGTTTTCGAGGACCATATAGGGCCCCCGAGTTTTGTTTCTGGCAGCCTGGGGCTTTGTCTCGTCGTTGTACGCCATAATATAATACTAATACTACTACTAATAATAATAATAATGATATAATATAGGGATAGGAATATAATAGCCCTGCCGTACCACACCCGCAGGTGTAAATCGCGTGAAAAAAAATCTGGAGTACCCCTTGACCCCCTTAAGCGCATTATACGAATTGATGAATTTTACGGCTTAATTTTGTTCCGTGATAACCTTCTAGCCGTTTGCAAACTTTCACACTAATGTAATTAATGGAATTGTATTGCGTCTTACAGAAATAGATGGACCTCTGAGAATCTGTGCCATGGTTACCGGCTTGCATTCGTTCATTAGTTTATTAAATGAAATTAGTTTTCTGGAAATATCTCAAAAACGGTTGGTTTTAGGGCCTTAAAATGCCGAGTTTTGTATTTCACATTGAGGGGCTGAAAATGAGCTTTGTCTCGTTCTTCTACGCCTATTTTAGCATGTATTTTAAGGGGGTAGTCCCCCTTTTATGAGAGGTACGGAGAAGAGTTACATCAATGATTAGTTTTGTGCCTCTGATGGATATCTGTACCAAATTTTACGTTGATACACCCAGCCGTTCTAGAGTTATAAGGGAACAAATTTGTCCAGAGACAAACAAACAGGCAGACAGACAAAAAAAAAATCGCGCGCATCCATCATAAAACAGTCTAAACGCGTAAATAACTCAAATTTCCGTAGAAATTCAGAAAAAAAACAGACAAACTTTCATTTTTATATATGTAGAGATATACTGCACCGCTCGGTGTTGACTGTGTTTTATTGCAAATATGTAGGTTTTACTCGCTAACCGTTGGAGGTACCCGAAAAGTGATAAGGACCTTTTGGATAGGAAATTAAATGTTAAAGCTCGAATATGCCATCAAAAGTTTGCTATTTCTTAGCGTTCTCTTTTTATTTGAAATGGAAATATGAAATTTTGAAACCAAAGGGTGTAGTGACGTCACAAATGTGGGTTTTACTCGCTACCCGTTGGAGATACACGAAAAGTGATAAGGACCTCTCGGATAGGAAATTAATTTTTAAAGCTCGTATGTGCCATCAAAAGTTCGATATTTCTTACCGCTCTCTTTTTATTTGATAAGGAAATATGAAATTTTGAAACCAAAGGGTGTAGTGACGTCACTAAAATGGTCGCCAGTTTTTAATAGTGCAAAATATCGAAATCAAAAGAATCCTATATGTAAACCTGGTAAATTAGCTACATCCATGCAATATTTCATTTAAATCGGACGAGTCGTTCTTGCGTTATTGAGTAACACACAGACAGACAGACACACACCATCTAATTTGTGTATATATTAGTATGATTAAGTAGGCCTACTGGGACGTTATAAAATTGAGCGTTATGCTGTGCATCTTGCAATGGAAAATATATATTTCATTAAAACAAACCTCTCCCCGGATATGCACGAGTGACATCTACTACCAACCAGGTGAACTATGCGTGTGCTAACCACGGCCTACTAGATGCGACCTGCGCTCTATACCGGTCTTGGCATTCCCAGTTAGTGAACCCATGCATACGGTGTAATTGAAAAATTTTCTCTTGTTGCCGATAGAGCGCACTCACCCCAAGGGTAGGCGCGATTAAACATTAGCTCTGCAATAGGTTTATTAAATGTGTTACTCCCAGAGATACGTCTAGACCAGGGGTCTCCAAACTACGGCCCGAGGGCCACATCCGGCCCGCGGACAGATTTTGTCCGGCCCGCGGAGAGCTAGCATACTTGAAAACTCATTTTAGAGAACATATTTTTTTATAGCAAATTAAATTTAGTTTACTGAAGTATTCTAATTTTATGTTGAATAATTATTAATATGACATCTACATTGATATGGTCATGGGCTAACTACTCATAACATTGTTGTAGGCTTATTGTTATTGTTTTTGTGATATGTTGGATAAAGAAACACAGAATTGTAATGAGTAAAGACATGTATAACATGCAGACATATGAAATACTAATGAGATTTATGTAATTGAGATTTTCCACTGACAATAGTTTGTAGTTGTGGACTAAATTTACTTGTACCAATTATTAAAAGAGATTTAAGATTCTCATCAGTTAACTTAGATCTGTAAACATTTTTTGTGTACTTCATTTTGGAGAAGGTCTTCTCACACAAATAAGTAGTACCAAAAACAGAAAACAGCCCACGAGCAAATTTATGCAAATTATCAAATTGTGTCAGTGGAAGACTCTTATAAAATTCCAACAAAGATGAGTTTTGATATTTGTTCTTAATTATATCACTGCACTGTAGTTCAATCATTTCCATTTGAAGTTCCGGGGCTAGGGTTTCAATGTCAGTATCAAAAGGATCCTGAAAAATCTTAATTTGATTCGCAAAGGCATCGAAGTCCGAGAAACGAGTATCAAAATTTATTTTCAAAGCACTCAAAGTTTCGATTGCAAAATCGATAGGAAACTCAGTCTCAGTGGTGTGGCTGAATATTTCACATGTTTTAAAATGTGAAAAACATTTACTTCGTAGTTGTGATTGAAACAGTATCAATTTCTTCCGGAATGATTTGATATTAGTGTATAAATCAGGAAAATTCTGGTTTTCTCCTTGCAATCTCAAATTCAGTTCGTTCACATGTTTTGTCAAATCAACATAGAATGCTAACTTCCACAGCCATGCGTTGTTTTGTAATTCAGTAAGAGGGCGATGCTTTTCATTCAAAAAAATTTCGATCACTGCTCGAAGTTCAAAAAAGTGCTGAAGGACTTTCCCACAACTAAGCCAACGTACGGCAGTATGATAAGGTAAGTCATTTTATCCAATCTCTTCAATAAATTGTCGGAATTGTCGGTGATTCAGCCCAAAAGATCTCATAAAATTAACAGTTGATATGACTGGTTTCAGAACTTCAGACATATCCAAACATTTTCCGCACAAAGACTGTTGATGAATGATACAATGTAAGACTAATGGTTTTGAACCACCGTCATTTTCTACAGCCTTTGACACAAGAGCGACCACTCCTTTATCTTTCCCACTCATTTTTTTGCCTCCATCAGTTGTAATACATTTCAAGTTTTTCCATCGAAGGTTCTTTTGATTAATGGCCATTTCAACTCCTTTAAAAATATCTGTACCAGTAGTTGTGCCATGAATACTATACATATCAAGAAGTTCTTCATGCACTTCATAGCTTTTATCTATTCCTCGAATATAAATCAACACCTGAGCAGTATCTGACACATCCGTTGACTCATCCAAGGCCAAAGAAAACCACTCAACATCTCCATTTTTGTCGAACAGTTGAGAGGATATATTTTCAGCGATGTTTTCTACCCTTCGAGCCACAGTGTTTGCTGACATACTGACAGTTTTTAATAAATTTACCTTTTCAGGGCACATTTCTTCGGCTGCTGCAATTATGCATTCTTTGATCATTTCTCCATCGGTGAATGGTTTTCCACGTTTTGCAATTTCAAGAGCCACACGAAAGCTGGCACGAGTTGCAGCCTCTTGTTCGGTTTTGAGTTTTGTAAATGAAGATTGCTGCGATTTCAATCCGCGCTTCATAGCTTCGAATTTTTCTGTCCGCAAACTTCCTGTATATTTTGAGTAATTTTGAAAATGTTTTGTTTCATAATGACGTTTAATGTTATATTCCTTGAGAACGGCTATGCTTTCATTGCAAATCAAACATAGCGCCTTGTTACTGGACTCAATTACGAAATACTGAATGTTCCACTCATCTTTGAATTTTCTGCATTCACTATCAATTTTTCGCTTCATTTCCATACTACTAAATCACACACAAAAGCAACAATTCAAATCAAAATACTGTTACAAAGATGTCTTAAACTTAACCACGCACAAACACGTTTTAAGGAGGTACGCACTATTTTATTTCACAACAGTGTCATAGGAATTGACTTTTGGTTGCGCAACTAGCCTTCTTATATATTCCAATTACTGCCATCTAGAAGTGAGTGGAAGACACCAGAACTCTCTCGAACCAACGAGATTACTCTGTACGTGCTATTAGCGCCATCTGTTAGCGATAGAAGGTACTACCTATTTCCGCTTGTGCCCACCAGATGACGTGTCACGTTACTCCTCATGGCTCGTACTCTACGACTAATCTAGAAATTACAGATAATGACAGGAAAATTAATAATATGCAGTGTTGCCGTTTTGCGGACTTTAGTCCGATTTGCAGCCTTTTTTCAACGTTGCGTACATTTTCGGACTTTTTTTTCATCAGTGGACTATTTCACTTTTTACCACCGGCAACAATGATAATATGGTTTTGGCCCTCGGAACTTACTGGAGTAATCAGTATGGCCCTAAGGCTGGAAAGTTTGGAGACCCCTGGTCTAGACCAACGACGTTTTGTGTAAGTTTCAATTATTGTAAGTAGTCAGTGTGAATATACTGAGTTCCTACGTTGTTTGGAGTGTTTGCTGATGAATTGTAAAATGCTGGGGTAAAATATAAACTATGGTTTGAACGCTGCTGCTCAAATCCAGTATGTCATACTGTTGTGTGCCAATTTGCACTTCGAATAGGAAGAAAACAGGAGATAAGGACAAAGAGTTATAACTATACCCATACATTTAGGAGAAAGTAGGCTATATGTTCTTTCCTGAACATCTTGTTCTATCTTAAAATATTAATTTAACGCTAATTGTCTAAAATTAGCTTAATGTTTTGACATGGAGCTTTCAGTTTGTAATGTTGTCCTATACTTTGTCATACTGTATAAGATGTACTAAAACGTATTTACACCATTTTATGGAACATGTATTTAACTAATGGGAGGGATTAGGGACTGAAAAGACCTGTAGAATGTATGAAAATAGGCTGTATTAGGTTGTTCATGGGGCTGTTTTAAAAAAACCTTCTTCTCGTTTATTAAATTAATTACTAACGTTCAATTTTAGGGACGAGTAATTGTTAATATTGCAGGATTTCTGAAATGAATGAGACAAATGAAGTTCCTCTGCTGCTTCACCAGGTAAGTCCTTGATTTCCAAAACCATTATACCTCTTCTTCGGGAATAAATTACAGGACCATATTGGTACCAGCATCACTGCACGATCATTAGAACTGTCGATCATTACTGAATTGTAGTTTTCTCTTTCAAGGTGACATTCAGAAACCTGATAAACTCAAAAACATCGTTTACAGCCTATGAAGAAGATCTTTGTGTATGTACATGTTACACAGCAGGATATAACGTCAGTAAATTATACAACTCAGTCTTCCACCTGAAGGAAGATATACAAGTGAGGAAACGAGGTTCCCGTGATGTAAACATACAGTACGTTTATTATTTGCTTTGAGTAATTAATACAGCAGATTGTAGCTGGATACAGCTGTTTTTGTTTCATTTCCAGCACCGCAGTAGCTGAACATCCCGGAAATGTGTGTCATGAGTATAATAATAATCAAGTCGAAATATAGCGTTCCGAAATCGTGAAGGGATGATGTGTGGCATGTTATGTGGACTGTGGAACCCTGTGTCCAATGATCCGGGATAGTATCTGGCTTAGTGGTACTACATTTGTTGCTGTTATTGTTGTTGTTGTTGTTTGAGTCTTCAGTCTTTTGACTGATTTGTTGCAGCGCTCCATGCCACCCTATCCTGAGCTACATATCTACATAGCTACCACATCCTACATCCGATGCAATCTGTTTAACATATTCTAACCATGGTCTACCCATACAATTATTGTCTTCCACCCTATCATCCGTAACTAAGTTTCCTATTCCTACGCGTGTGTCAACCCGTTGTGGGCTCCTATCAGGGAATTACAGCGTCTCTAAAATAGTATTTGGTCAAAGGAACACATAAGGTATAATTGGTTTTCTACCAGCAAATTGATCACCTTTTAGATGCAATCTCCCACTGTGACTGTTTCTAGTACATTATCCTGTGTGGTCTAACACAGGCACTTACACTTCTTGAGCTTTTTTGATCCGCCCTATTTCTGTATTGTTTTGCCCTGAATTGGTCGGCACCTCCAGCGTTTGTTGAATTTCATTCGGTGCCTCGACCAACTGGTTTTTCCCTGAGCTCCCCCGAGTGGTTTTACCCGGTACCTCCGGTAAACTGTTTTACCCTGGGGATATTGGCTCAGTTGGGATGATTTCGTCTGAAGGACGGTGTTAAAGGATTACATGGCAAGACGTGAGTGTCACGTGTGGTATTTGGAGAGAGATACTGCTAAATGAAAAGAGAGAGCAGACTGACTGCTAGCCGGAATGGTCGGCTGTTTAAATGCTGACGGCTGTTTACTAAATTACAAAGGCAATGGCCGTGCCTCGATCTATCACGCATTGCAGTGGAGTAGGACTCACTGGCTAACGACCGGCATATTAGTGAGGAGGCAAGAAATACAACCTAATTAACTAAAAGAATGTAAATTGTTTAATTGCTTTTTATCGTGAAAGGGTGTGCAGATTCGCTAGTTTGAACTCTAGCGAAGTAAAAAGTACAGTGATGGATGATTACAAGATTAAAAGGTTTGGTATTAGAAAGGAGATGTTCGAAAAAAAACTTGAGTACACACTCACCCAATTTGCTATGTCGTTGGGCAGCACCCTTGGCGTAGTTCGGCAGCAAGTGATGGAGAGAGACAGACCCCGGTCTTCGGGGCAAGGGGTATAGAAGGTGTTACTGCAGTGTAAGGAAATCAGCACATTCTCGTGCTACTATGGTAGGTTCTAAAGAAGTCGGTGCATTTCTGTGCTACTTATGTTAATGTAGTGTTTAAAAGATTGCAACATGTTTGCGGCAGCTAGCCTGTCTGGTTTGGATGTAATTGTGGTAGCTATATGGTTTTAGTTGCTGTTGGTTCCTAGGTTTTAGGCGTAAGATGGGGTGAAGAATGGTGAAGGGGTGCTGATGGGGGGGTGGTCATATCCTGTGGGAGACCCAGGGTATAACAGTATCCTAATACATATAATGTACGTCATTAATTGTTTTATTTTATGTTGAGATCCTCAGTCCTGCTTGGCTTACGATTCTTTACAAGAAGTTAATCTGGACTGTTGCGACCTCAGAGCATTCCGACATTATAGTAAAGTCATCAGCGTAAGCCAGGCAGTTGACTTTAATCCCTCCTGAATTTCTCCATAGACAGATCGGGTTATCCCTTGACTTTCATGTTTTGAGTTCTATATTCTCACAATATTTTTCTAGAACGCAGTTGAATAGGAGCGGCGATTGTCCATCGCCTTGCCTTACACCTGTAGTAATTTCAAACGGTTGTGACAAATGCCTTAAGAATTTTACCTTGATAGATGAGCCAATTGGAGTCTTCTTGATTGCATTTGCCAATTTTGTTTTGACTCTAAATTCCCTAATGATTTTATCTAAGGCCTCTATACCCACCGAATTGAAGAATTTTTGAATTCTACTATTGTTATTATTATTACTATTATTAATACTGCATGGAAAATATCTGCCAGCTTCCTCATAGAGTGACTAGTGTAGAATGTTCATTTACTTAATTTCTATTTTTTATGATTGCAATTTATTCTTGACATGCTAACTGGTATGTATTTCCAGATGGTCCGCCTTATTGCGTAGTGGCTAGCATTCTTAGGTGTCACCGCAGAGGGCCGGGTTTGATTCCCAGCTCTGCTAAGAAATTTTATTCTGGTCTGAGGGTTTGAACGGGGTAAACTCAGCCTCATGAGACAAAACTGAGAAGAGGCGGGTTCAATTCCTACCTCAGCTACTCCCAAAGTAGTTTTCTGTGGTTTCCAACTTCATTCCAGGTAAATGCCGGGATGATACTCTACCCTTATTTCTGGATGATCCACCAAAATCCGACGCTGGAAAAATAAAGGATTGTAGCATCTTGAAGTACCGGCTAAAAAACAACACAGTGCTACTTGGCGAATACACTCAGAGTAAGGAACAGGGATTTCTCAAACTGAATGTGCTATAGAAATAAACTAAAGAACAATAGGGTTCTCAAACTACTCAGGGAAAACGAGAATCCATGAAAATTTCAGGCGTATGGATGCGGATAAGGTCCCTCGGAAACGTACACCCCATAGCACATTCCACTACCATTTAACTATAAAGACAATGCCAGAGTTCTATAAAAATCAGTGAATCGTAAAAACGTGCCTGTCATATTTATTGACATTAAAAATTACACGCCTCCTATGGTGCATAGGGCTTTAAACATACCCATGTCAAAAGACAACTATAATAAGGAAATAAGAACTATTATGCAAATAGCAAAGGAAAACAACTTCTCGCCAAGCAAAATAAATCAAATTATAGCCAAACATAAAAATAAAGATAAAACGATTCCCAAACCGGACAGTAATGAGAAAAAATTTGCGCGTTTCAACTATGTGAATGCGAATACATATAAAATCACTAACCTATTCAAAAAGCAAGGCATAAAGATAGCTTTCCCGACGAAAAACACAACCGCCAGGCACCTCCTAAATATTAATCTAAATAAACGTGACCCGTATTCGAGGTCAGGGGTATATTCTATAACGTGCCAAGACACCGATTGCCAAGCTAATTACATCGGGCAGAGTTGAAGGCGAGTAGACACACGTTATAATGAACATAGGATTGCGATAAGATACGGAACACATTCAGCCGTGTGCGAACATATGTGTGACGCAGGGCACAGCTTTACCAACATAGAGTCGGACCTTAAAATAATCCATCACGAATCGAAAGGCAGAGCTCTTGACATAAAGGAAGCAATCGAGATACACCTAGCCAAACGAAACAATCCCAACAATCTAAATGAACACACGTTCATGGAGAGCTCACCCCTCTTCACGCTACTAAAAAACACACCCTGTCGGAAGCAAAACACAATTTAGCGACACAGCCAAGCTAGATAAAAAAGGGGGGAAACTAGGGGGTTTTAATAGGTAAATGTTATCTGGATCAGGTGTACGATGTACTTTTCTTCTACAATAAACCAAGGCCCATATTCGCGGCAGTATTAAAGGTGCCGGGACGTCCTAATAAGACCGTCAACGCTTAGTTCGAATGGGTTATGCTCCACGCGTGGCGAGGGCTAATCCACGGTCTTTAATAGTTGTAGACCCACGTCATTCAATAACATACATCTTATCTAGGTTGGCAACACCTCACATAAACACATCGCTATCACTCCCCACAGCACGTAGGGGCAAGAGGGGGGGGGGGAGAAGGCAGGAAAAACCAGTCGTTAAGAAAACCACCGCAGTCGACCGCACAGTGAGTTCCAGTGAGCACGAAAACTGCGAGTAGCTGTAGTACGGAAGACAATCAGATAAGTAGTTAGCCTAAAATTTTATGGTTTAACCATAGTTTACAACCATATAATCTCTCTAAAGTACAATCTCCGGATAGCTTTCACCATTTAGCATTTCACCTAACATATATACTGCATTTAGCATACACTGACAGTTGCAGTACCAATACTGCAACTAAATAATTGTACATATTGTAAATATTTTCACCTGTATTTCAAACATGGATTTTGTAGCCTAAGTGTAATGGATCTGATGATGATCGCTTGACGATCGAAACTGGTCATCCTAGTGTTTTATTAATCTCATGTAATTTATTTCAGGATTAGGGTATAACCCATCTCTTTTGGGTACATTCGTGTTGACCGACTGAAAAGCACTAAACTCTTGTATCTCCGTGCATTCGCTTCTTTCCTAGTACCTTTGTGCTGGGCTCCCTTTGTGACTTGTTGATCACGTATCTGCTAATAATTTCCTCATTGGTCGGCTCGGTTAACTGGCTAAATGTGCGAGATGTATAAACCAGTTTCGTGGCTTGTTTCCAGTGTCGACTTTATTTAACATTTCCGAGTTAGAAAACTTTCAGAATATGAATATTTCCAAGCTCATATATATATATATACAAGCTGACCCGGCAGACGTTGTCCTGCCAATCAAAGAAAGTGTTGTAACTTTGTTTCTTGAAGTGATTTTGGATACACAATATTTTTTTTCAATTTCTGTTAACTGCCTCTAAACTATCGTGAATTGAATTAACTAATTTAGAAACATTCGTTGGAGCATGCACAACAACTCTCCCAAGTTTCATCGCAAACGGATAATGGCATTTAACGCATACGGGATTTGCTTTAAATGATTCGTGCGCTGTCACTCATTTGTTGAATCTACTCGTGCTCTACCAACTGTGAAATGGATTTACTAAGTTAGAAAGCTTCACGTAAGTGTACACAACAACTCATCAAAGTTTCATCGCAATCGATGAATAGTATATGAACGCATACAGGATTTTGTTGGAACGCTTCGCGCGTCGTCACTCATTTGTTACATCTACTCGTGCGCTACCAATATTGTAAAATGGATTTACCATCTTGAACACCTTCCGTGGCGTGTACACAGCAATTCATCAAAGTTTCATCGGAATCGGATGAATGACATATGAACGCATAAGTGATTTCCTTTAAACGATTTGCGTGTCGTCACTCATGTGTTGAATCTACTCATGCGCTACCTATTGTAAAATAGATTTACTAAGCCTGAAACCTTCTCTGGCGTGTACTGAATGATTCACCAAGGTTTGATCGCAATCGGATGAATGATATATGGCCACATACGGGACATTGTGGAAACGATTCGCGGGCCGTTGCTCATTTGTTGAACCTACTCGTGCGCTACTTATTAAAAACTTATTAAAAAAGACAGAAACATTTCCTGGAGTGTACACAACAATTCACCAAAGTTTTATCGCAATCGGATAAATGGTATATGGACGCATACGGTACTTTGATTAAAAGTTCGCGCGTCGTTGCTCATTTATTGAATCTACTCGTGAGCTACCTATTGTAAAATGGATTTACTAATTTAGAAACCCTCACGTAAGTGTACACAACATCTCACCCAAGTTTCATCGCTATCGGACGAATGGTATTTGAACGCATACGGGACTTTGTTGAAACGCTTCGCACTTCGCCGCTCATTTGTTGAATCTACTCGTGCGCAACCTCCTGTGAAATGGATTACTAAGTTATAATTCATCGCTATCGGACGAATGGTATTTGAACGCATACGGGACCTTTTTGAAAAGCTTCGCGCGTCGTCGCTCATTTGTTGAATCTATTCGTGCGCTATCTATTGTAAAATGGATTTACTAAGCCAAACACCTCCCCTGGAGCTCACTCAACATATCACCCAAGTTTCATGGCAATCGGATGAATGGTATATGAACGCATAGGGGTCTTCGAAACGCTCGTACGTGCAGAGACAAAGAGTAGAATTCGACATCACTGCCACCTTTGGTATAAAACACAACTTTTCACCACGGGGGGAGTGTATGTAATGGCGGTAGTTGCACAGGTTGCGACCAGGTGGCTCTAACGTGCAGAGACAAACCGTCCAAAGACATCAGCTTTCACGAAGGCCAAGGCTAGTGGTTTCCATGACGACTGTTTTTGACTGTATATTGTGGTTCTAAAATTGTGTGTAAATTGTGGTTCTAAAATTGTGTTCATTCCACCTACCGGGTCTGATTGTGAATCTAAACCATACATGGACCCACCCTAATATACATACCAAGTTCCATCAAAATCGGTTCAGTCGTTTAGGAGGAGTTCAGTCACATACACACGTGTCGAAGAATTATATATATAAAGATATATACGTGTACAGTACCTAACTTAAGGCCACGGCCACTTCCTACCCAAATCCTACCTCTATTATAATGCACACACTTCTGCCTAAACGGCCTTCCACTACGGGAGACAAATCAGACTTTTCGGTAGATTATGTCCCCTATGGCTCCTCCTAGGTACGATAGACATCTAGACGTTGTCAAAGATGCGTTGGATTGGTGTCAACGAGTTACGGAACGCAAGAAAATGCCGGTAATTCAACTTTTTTTGTGAACAAGCAGTTTATAAATATATTGAAGAATATCTATGTGAGGAAGAGAAAAGATGGTCTCACGTAAAGGGCGTATTAGGTGGGTTTCACACAGAGATGTCATGCCTTAATGCTCTAGGAAAAGATTCGCAGGAAGTGGTATTGAGGAGCTAGCTGTTGCTACAGTTGTTGTTGCTACAGTTGTTGTTGCTGCAGGCAGTGTAAAGCAAGCATTATCTGGAAAACACTACATTAGGGCAATGCGTCTGCTTAAATTGATAGCAGAAGCTTTATTGCGCATGCTGATTCAAAGATGTGTTGAGAATCACCCAGATCTACTTAACGGTTTAGAATATGTAGTGGATATCACAACAGAACAAGAAAGTGAAACCTTCGTTGTATCAGATTCATTTAACAAATTTGTGCATGGGATGTTTCAATATATCTTCGAGTCTGACTCAGATATGGCATAATTTTAGCTCTCTTACATCATCGACGTTGAAATCCTGTTTCAGCACTACCACTGACTGAGGAGTGGAGTACGTTTTGAAGAACACTTAGATAGTTGTCGCAGAATGCTTCCTCTTCTAGCAGCATATGGCAACAAACTATCTGCGCTACCTCTCTCTCTACTGCTGGCAAATGTCCACCTTGACAAAGGAAGAAAAGAAACCTACAGTATGTCCTCAATAAACTCATTCTCGTTGACTGGCAAGTGTGTCAGCAAATTGCCTCCCGATCAAGTTATTGAAATGACTACAAACAAACGGTCTAAGAACCGAAGAAGTGGTGGCTGGGTTGGATTCTCCAAGAATCTCCCCATGATTGCTGTTATTATATCAAGCAGACCTGCTGGGTTGTACTTAAGGTAGCGTTTACAACAAACCATAATTTAAAGAAGCCTCTCTACCGCCACCCAGAATTGTGTCCGTCAAGGATTAACAAAGACTTGCAAGTAATTCATGAAGTAAAACATGCTCAGGAGCAATAGGATACGGAACCATGGAACATAAACCAACGAAATCTTCGCTCACTTTGCACTGGACAGCCAGCGACGGAGGAAGTAGTCAAGAGCCTGCACACATTCTATGATGAGGGGAATACCATGGCAGTAGCAATATTGGACGGCCTTTCTTCTGGAACTACTGTAGATCGCTGCATGATCCTATCAGCAAAAGAAAAAGCAAAACATTTGCCACACAAACAGTGTGCATTGCAAAGAGGAAGCAAGATGTAAGGATATTGGTAGACCACACTGCAACGAAGCAAGTTATCGATCTCTTAATGAGTGTAGAAACTCTACTGTATATCATGCAATACAGAATAACAACAGTGAGCCTGCCTCTTTTTACAGCTGAAAGTATGTTTCATAAACCAGTCAAGTCAAAATTCAGGACACTCTTCAACCTGTGATGCCACCACCACATTACCATGCCATGGTAGATGTCGGAATGGCATGGGACAAGGTGCCAGACTGCAAGACTTGGAGTTAGTATGCCTTCAACCTCTACAAATACATACTAAATAACCATTCACAAGCAGTGCCTTTTCACCTAATCAAGGATATTTACAATGAAGAAACAATGATTGACAGTACCAAATATCATGAGCATAAACGTCCCAAACGTTTACCCTGTTGCTGACCAGCAAATGCCTACAGAGAATGCCTGGCATTGATTTCTGTCGAAGCTTGCAAACAAGCAGAGGCTGCAATATTTCCCTCTGAATGAGTGGCAATCCTACGAGCATAATGCTGACTGGTACTACACCATTGATCTTTCCTGCTATGATCTCACATCTGGCGAATGCAATTTTCAATTCGAAGCACCATGTCCATGTGAAGTCGATACCATGGTGTTTTTCCAAGCAGCACAGTTAGACGGTTCTGATCCAATTGTTTTTGATTTTGAGGACACGTATGAAGCAATAACCCATACATCTATAAGTCACCTAACTGAACAGGATATGTATATGTACAAGAAGAAATCGGGAAATGGAACAGAATTCTACAACTGTCACTCACTGTTCTCAGAATAAGACAAGGCCTGTGCTGCTCTTGGAGTCTACACCTTCACAGGTTGTGACACAGTGGAATGTTTCTTCGGCTAGGGAAAGACAAAGCAATGAAGCGCATTCTTCATCCAAATAATATGACACACCTATAGATAATACTGCAACTTGGAGTTAATGAGGAACTATCCGATGAGCTGTTCGTTGAACTGCAGTTGTTCACAATTAGGATCATCTACAATGACCCAGTGAGCAAAAGATTGTGCGAAGCCCGAGCACGTAAATGGCGGCAGTTGCGATGTTACGATTCTGCCAGATTGCCTCCTGACGAAGACTCATTTAGACAACACTGTCTTCAAAGTCACTTGCAAGCCTATGAATATAAGAATGCAAGGATTACAAAACGGCTGCTCCCTACTAACTTCGGACGGGAAAAGCTCCAAGATGGATTGCGACCCATCAGGCACACCATACCCTCACTTCCAAGTGGAGTGCAATTTCCTCAAACCAAACAAACCCTTGCAGGGGAATCTGTCGTAGAAATAGAAGAAGAAGTCCATTCGCTTGTTTATGATTCATCCATAGAGTACAGCGACACAGAGGAGGAGTTCAGTGATTGACAGAAGGATATGTTACGTGGCTTTCACATATTCAACGGACATAAAATTAATGATGCACGTAGTTTAAAAATATATATTATTGATGCTACTATAGATATGTATAACCTATGAAGACATTATGCTAATGATATTTTCGGTATTTGATATTCAGTAATATTACACCAAAAGTATACATTCATAGAAAAACATAACAAAAATGCAGTTTTGCTTCTTTTTCCCTTTCAGATCGGAACCAGTCACATAGTAAAACATACAGAGCGATTAAATACCTCTCCAGAGGTATCTTAATCATGAAAAGTAGTTAGGGAGATATTTCTATTTACTCATTTCGTGGAGACAGGCCAACGTTTCTCAAAATGGCGGCCAAACGCCAAAATTACAAAAATGGTGCCGAAGCTAAATTTCATCCTTAGCATGTCAAAAATGAATTTCAATTATACGAGGCACGTCCAGAAAGTAAGTTCCGTTTCGTAATAAAATTAAATTGTGTACAGATACAGAAAAATTATTTATTGCACAACATTCTACACCTCTTAAACTACTTTTCCACATAACTGCCGAACTTTTGCAGGCATTTGTCATAGCGTGGCACAAGTTTTTGGATACCTTCTTCATAGAAGTTGGCCGCCGACCCGTAAACGAGAGTGAAGACTCCCCTGTATGATATCCTACTGTTTGGCCACCACTGTTAGGCAAATTGCGTATGCGGTCAGGAGAACTCCTAAACATACGCAGTTCTCCTGGTAAGCACGCAATTTGCTTAACAGTTGTGGCCAAACGGTAGGATATCTTACAGGGGAGTCTTCACTCTCGTTTACGGGTCGGCGGCAAACTTCTATGAAGAAGGTATCCAAAAACTCGTGCCACGCTATGACAAATGCCTGCAAAAGTTCGGCAGTTATGTGGAAAAGTAGTTTAAGAGGTGTAGAATGTTGTGCAATAAATAATTTTTCTGTATCTGTACACAATTTAATTTTATTACCAAACGGAACTTACTTTCTGGACGTGCCTCGTAAAAATAGGTCCCCTTAAAAAACGCACGGGTTTCAATTTCCTGACCGGGCTATAGTGGCATCTGTTTCTGCTAACTTTGGCTGTTCCGTTATTGATACGATGAGGAAATTCCTATAGACAAAGCTAATTAATTTAACAGCTTTAAGTGTCTGACCGAGCATTTATTTATCCTCCAATATTAATTAATAAAATCAGATCTCACTCGCTGTGTAAAATATTTAAATACATGAAGTTAAATCGACTGTTCTCGTTTGCACGCCGTTGAATTTTCCAATACATTAGCATCATTTTTTTGTAATGCTTCAGTTAATTAGAATAATAAGAATAATATTATATTTCGATAAACGTAGAAATGAAGGGCTTTAATCCGAAACATATACATATATATCAACAAGCTGTACCCGGCATGCGTTGCAATGCCAATCAAAGAAAGTGTTGGCGTTGAAATTCTGTTTCTTGGAGTGCTTTTGGATACACAACATGTTTTTCAATTTCCGTTAACTGCCTCTAAGCTATCGTAAATGGATTTTCTAATTTAGAACCATTCGTGGGAGCGTGCACAACAACTTTCCAAAGTTTCATCGCAATCAGATGAATGGCATATGAACGTATACGGGATTTTGTTTAAACGATTCGTGCGCAGTCACTCATTTGGTGAATCTACTCGTGCGCTACCTATTGAGAAATGTATTATTACTAAGTCGAGGCCCTTCCCTGGCGTGTACACAATAACTCATAAAGGTTTCATCGCAATCGAAGAAGGTTATATGAACGCAATAGGGGATTTTGTTGAAACGCTCCGCGCGTCGTCATCCATTTGTTGCATCTACTCTTGCGCTACTTATTGTGAAATGGATTTACTAAGTCGAAACCCTTCCCTGGTGGTTACACAATAACTGATCAATGTTTCATCGCAATCGGATGAATAGTATATGAACGCATACCAGATTTTGTTTAAACGATTCGCGCCCCGTCATTCATTTGTTGAATCTATTCGTGCGCTACCTACTGTAAAATGTATTTACTGAGTTAGAAACCGTCACGTAAGCGTCCACAACATCTCACCCAAGTTTCATCGCTATCGGACTAATGGGATATGAAGACATAGGGGACTGTATTGAAACGCTCCGCATGTCGTCGTTCATTTGTCGAATCTACTCGTGTGCTACCTACTGTGAAACGTATTTACTAAGCCAGAAACCTTCCTTGGAGTGTCCACCATATTTCACCCAAGTTTCACCGCTAACGGCAGAATGGTATATGGCGTTATACGGGACTTTGTTGAAACGCTTCGCGCGTTGTCCCTCATTTGTTGAATCTACTTGTGCGCAGCATATTGTATAGTGGATTTACTAAGCCTGAAACCTTCCATGACGTGTACACAACATCTCACCCAAGTTTCATAGCTATCGGACGAATGGTATATGAATGCATACGGGACTTGGTTGAAACGCTTCGCGTGTCGTCGCTCATGCGCTCTTGCGCTACGTATTGTAATATGGATGTACACAGACAGAAACCTTCCCTGGAGTGTACACAACACCTCACCCAAGTTTCATCGCAATCGGATGAATGGTATGTGAACGTATACGGGACGTTGTCGAAACGCTTCGCGCGTAGTCACTCATTTGTTGAATCTAAACGTGCGCTTCGTATTGTAAAATGGATTTACTTAGCCCGAAACCTTTCCTGCAGTGTAAACAACAATTCACCAAACATTTATAACTATCAGACGAATGGTATATGACCTTATACGGAACTTTGTTGAAACGCTTCGCGCATCGTCGCTCATTTGTTGAATCTACGCGTGCGCTACCTATTATAGAATGGATTTACTAAGTCAGAAACCTTCCTTGGAGTGTACTGAACATCTCAGCCTAGTTTCATCGCAATCGGATGAATGGTATATGAACGCATAGGAGACATACACACCCACAGACAGACAGACAGACAGACAAACTATCACGTAAAATTGATTTATGTTCGACCCTCACTATTATGTGTCAGATAACTGTATCATAATGATGGTCATTATAACACTGTTTTCCATTATGATACAGTTTCTCCAGCCAATCAGAGCTCGTTCATTGACCAATTAGGTAACGATAACTTCGCGCATGCGCTCAAAATCCAACATGTCGGACATAAACACAACATCGAACTATAATAAATTACCGACATGGAATACCCACCGTCCATATGTTCGCGTAAATAAACTGGCGAATATGAGACAAGAAATAGCACTGTACCTTAAAATCACCAACACTAATTTCTACACAGCGCATTGTCTTCAACTGACACCGGTGACAATATTACTGAGGGACGGCAGATGTAAACATATGGTTTGCATATGGCATTGCAAGCACACAGCGCATGCGTCGGTCGTTCAAAGCTCTTGAAAGGCAGAGATATAACACCCAACGCTCGCTCTGCGATCACAAAATTCCAGTAGCTGACTCTCAACAGATATTTATGAATATTTATGTTAAAACATATAATAAAGTTATAATTGTCGAACATAAACAGTCGTATGCAACTCGCCTATAATGGTAATTAAGACACTCGTATGGAAATTATAAAACTCGCATACGCTCGTTTTATAAAAAATACTCGTGTCTTAATTATAGCCATTATAGGCTCGTTGCATAATGTACTATTTTAGCCTACTTTTCACATTTTGCAACCAGATGTTCAGGAAAGAACATATAGTCTACTTTCTCCTAAATGTATGGGTATAGTTATAACTCTTTGTCTTTATCATCTCCTAATTTCTTCCAATTCGAAGTGCAAATTGGCACACTGGATTTGAGGAGTGGCGTTCAAATAATTTACCCCAGCATTTTGCAATTTCATCAGTAAACACTCCAAACAACGTAGGTATTCAGTTTATTAACACCGACTACTTACAATAATTTAAACTTCGTTGCTCTAAACGTATTACTGGGAGAAACATATTTAATATAACTATTACACAGCTAATTTGTAATCGCGCACGGCTAACGAGAAAGACAGGCCATGGCGCGTAAACCAAACCCTTCTGTGACGTAGGCAATGTACCGGTACTGCTTGATGCTTGTACGTTTAAGTCGAGAGCAATTCATAAGCAGCAGAAATGCAATATTTTATATCAATCTTCATAAAATGGACGCAGTTTAGATGTTCCGTGTGTTTTCAAACACGATAAATTATACTGTATAGGTTTGCAAAACTACGCCTATTGAAGTTACTCCTTACAAAAATCCACGCGAACTAGGATTCAAGGGTTCGTTGTGTCTTTAATAGCTGCAACGAACAGGCTACAGTAAGTCGAGTTGTAGATTCTGTGACCTTCGTTGTGAGTTAAATTATGTGCACATTAGTATAATTAGATCAAAGAATCTTGCAGCACAGTATAGATATCATTAACTTATTGTTGTTTCAAGGGCCGGAACATCAATTAATTCGTTTATAGAAGAGATCTGCGGAATACACTACCCACACCGACTAACGACTTGTATCAATACCTTCTATGAAGACGAGTGATAAATGAATACCAACGTTTATACAGGTTCAATGATGTAGACAAGATGACTAGGTACCACACCGGCAGTAAAACGAAGACCAGGCAGTGGTGCAACAGAACTACATTGCTGACGTCACGAAAACTCACCAAAGCCAGTCATTCTCGTTGGCCGTGATAATCGCACCTTATCTTGGGGATGTGTACCCTCTATCGGCAAAAATAATAACCTTCGCAATTATACTGTAGACATGGGTTCACTAACTGGCCGGTAGAGAGCATAGCTCGCATCTAGTTACTTAGTTCAAGTAATTACCCTTAGATGTCCCTCCGGTGGTGAATGTTGTTTTAATCTTCTATCTATATATATAAAGCACAAAGTTTGTCTGTCTGTCTGTCTGTCTGTCTGTTATGTATACAAATCTACACCGTTTCACCGATCTGGACCAAAATTTGTGTACTTACCCTTTGGAACCCTGCGGGTAACCCCGTCAACATTAAATTTCGGACAGACCACCCCATGCCCTGCATTTAGGCCCTTTTGCACAAATCTACACCGTTTCACCGATCTGAACCAAAAGTTGTATATTTAACCTTTGGAACCCTGCGAGTAACACTGTCCACTTGAAATTTCGGACAGACCATCCCATTCCCTGCATTTAGGCCCTTTGGTCCAAATCCACACCGTTTCACCGATCTCAACCAAAATTTGTATATTTACCCTTTGGAACCCTGCGAGTACCACTGACCACTTAATCTTTCGGACAGACCACCCCATTCCCTGCATTTAGGCCCTTTGGTCCAAATCTACACCGTTTCACCGATCAGAACCAAAATTCGTATTCTTACCCTTTGGTGCCCTGCGAGTAACACTGTCTGCTTGAAATTGCGGACAGGCCACTCCATTCCCTGCATTTAGGCCCTTTGGCCCAAATCTATACCGTTTCACCGATCTCAACCAAAATTTGTATATTTACCCTATGGAACACTGCGACTAACACTGTGTGCTTGAAATTTCGGACAGACCACGTCATTCCCTGCATTTAGGCCCTTTTTGCACAAATCTACACCGTTTCACCGATCTGAACCAAAATGTGTATACTTACCCTTTGGAACCCTGCGAGTAACACTGTCTGCTTGAAATTGCGGACAGACCACTCCATTCCCTGCATTTAGGCCCTTTGGCCCAAATCTACACCGTTCCACCGATCTCAACCAAAATTTGTATATTTACCCTTTGGAACACTGCGACTAACACTGTCTGCTTGAAATTGCGGAGAGGCTACTCCATCCCATGCATTTAGGCCCTTTGGCACAAATCTACACCGTTTCACCGATCTGAACCAAACTTTGTATACTTACCCTTTGGAACCCTGCGAGTAACACTGTCCACTTAAAATTTCGGACAGACCACCCCATTCCCTGCATTTAGGCACTTTGGCACAAATCTAGACCGTTTCACCGATCAGAACCAATATTCGTAAACTTACCCTTTGGTACCCAGCGAGTAACACTGTCTGCTTGAAATTGCGGACAGACCACTACATTCCCTGCATTTAGGCCCTTTGTCCCAAATCTACACCGTTTCACCGATCTCAACCAAAATTTGTATATTTATCCTCTGGAACACTGCGACTAACACTGTCTGCTTGAAATTGCGGCGAGGCCACTCCTTCCCTTGCATTTAGGCTGTTTGGCACAAATCTACACCGTTTCACCGATCTGACCCCAATTTTATATACTTACCCGTAGAACCCGACAAGTAACACTGTTCACTTTAAATTTCGGACAGACCACACTATTCCCTGCTTTTTGGCCCTTTGGCAGAAAACTACACCTTTTCACCGATCTCAACCAGATTTTACATAATTACCCTTTGGAACTCGACGTGTAACACTGTCCACTCGAAATTTCGGACAGACCACTCCATTCCACGCATTTAGGCCCTTTGGCACAAATCTACATCGTTCACCGATCGAAAACAAAATGTGTATACTTACCCTTTGGAACCCGATGAGTAACACTGTCCACTTTAAAATTTGGACAGGCCACTCCATTCCCTGCATTTTGGCCCTTGGCACAAAACTACACCGTTTCACCGATCTCAACCAGATTTTACATAATTACAGTTTGGAAATCGACGAGTAACACTGTCCACTCGAAATTTCGGACAGACCACTACATTTCCCGCATTAAGGCCCTTTGGTACAAATCTACATCGTTCACCGATCGAAAACAAAGTGTGTATACTTACCCTTTGGAACCCGATGCGTAACACTGTCCACTTGAAATTTCTGACATACCACTCCATTCCCTGCATGTAGCTCAGGAATTCCTCGGGCTTGCCAGCTTCCTAACTCACCAGTCATGAGCCCTTGAGGGTGTACCAGAAGTGGTGGGTCTACACACACCCTGCCTCTTTGAGGGCCTTGAGCAGAAGACAGGAGATATTATGAAAAGGAAAAGAAGGCAGACCCCTCGAAGAATGAGGGTATCAGGAAAAATGAGACAAAGCCAATTAAGGCGGGAAATTGAAAGACTCCCTAGCCCTCGGATACCCTAATACAGTCTGGGTCGGAAGAGAACAAGAGTTGACCAAGGGAGGCCGACAGGAAAGAGAACTGAAATGAGCCCGGCACCAGGAAGTAGAAGCGATGCCAGACTCAGCTGGGGTTCCGTGGTCGCCAACCCACGTCCCACAAGTTGTGAGACCCGGGGGGGGGGGTCAGTTGTGAGAATAGCTTGCTGATTCATCGTGAGGTGACTTGAGAGTACTTTCCAGAGCCCGCCGTGTTATCTCCTGCTGTCTATGCTGATGCCAGCACAGGGCCGTTGCGAAACAGTGAGTGATTCCCGGTCAATCTGTATAGGACGGGGAACCCCGAACGTGTGTCATCATATTTCGTCATCATCTGCGATCATCTCAGGTTCGTGCAGCTTGGACCTATATTCTTTGTCTTTGCCGAGCAGTACGCTCTTTCACTAGACGCATCCAGTACAGGCCTAAGCCAGAAAATAAGGTTGAGACTTTGGAAGACATCGAAGCTAGACACCTGAATTACCTATATCAGTTTTAAAATAACACCATGTTCGTTTAGTAGTCATTTTTAGCCTATTTTCAATTTTGAAAAAATAGGCTTATAAGATCACCTTTTGTCCGTGTGTGTGTGCGTGTGTGTGTGTGTGTGTGTGTGTGTGTGATTCGTGTGTGTGTCCCCCCCCCTAATAAAATCTAAACGGTAGGAGCGATTTCAATGAAACTCGGAAAGTTCATAGCACTATTCCCGGCGACCTCGACCGTGCCCTTCAAATTTCGTTACGACTCACCAATCCAACATGGCGGCTGTGCGAAATATTTCACCAGCATTCAATATCTCCGAAACTATTACCGATATTACCCTGACATTTTCTATGGTGATAGAGGGAACTACTATAAGTTCACTTATGTGACTTTTGAAAACCTGGTAACTACAAAACCAACATGGAGGCCAAGCGAATTTGCGACTTTTAAATAGACGTTTCTCGCGATTTGACCAACCAAACGCAATGCAACTTGGTACAGTATATATTTATATACATTGTAATGCACAGACAACTAACTTCGCTCAATTGTTTACATAATCACAAGATGGCGGATGTGCGAAATATTTCACTGGCATTCTATATCTCTGAAACTATTAGCGGTATCTCCCTAAAATTTTGTACGGAGATAAAGGGCACTACTGGAAGTCTATGTATAAGACTTTCAAAAACCGGTTAACTATAAAACGAACATGGCGGCCAAGCGAATTTGAAAATTTTAAATAGACCTTTCTCGCGATTTAATGTTCCAAGCGCACTGAAACCTGGTACAGGAAATATTTATACGCATTGTAATCCACTGGTATCTAATTTAGTTCAATTGTTTACATAACCTCAAGATGGCGGCAGTGCGAATTTTAAAATTAAGTTTTTATTTCTTGTGATGTAGTCATGCGATCGAAGTGAAACTTTGAATAATGAACCTACGCAATAATTTTCCTTTAATGGTACTTGACTCTATGGCCTATACATTTAACAATCCAACATGGCGACCATCCGAAATATTTAGACGATACTGAATATCTAAGAATCTATTTTAGCAATCAAACTGCATTTTTAATGTTCATAGGGGCTATGAACTTAAGTTCACCTATAGGACTTTAAATAACCTGGTGATCACAAATCCAACATGGCGGTGACGCGAATTATAAATATTCACATGGACGTTTCTCGCAATTTAACCATCCGCGTGCAGTGAAACTTGGTACGGTAAATCCTTATACGAATGTTAATCGACTGGCATCTAATTTACTTCAATTGTTTCCATAACCTCAAGATGGCAGCTGTGAAAAATTTTAAAATCTCCTTGTTTTTTCTTGTGTCCTAATTATGCGATTGAAGTTTGAATACTACACGTTCACAATAATCTGCATGTAACAGTACATAACTCTAGGACCTATATATATATAAAATCCAACATGGCGACCATACGAAATATTTAGTCGGTTCTTAATATCTACGAATCTATTACAGCAATCAAACAGAAATTGCGTATGTTGATAGTGGCAATTAACATAAGTAGGATATATGAAAATAGGCTGTATAGTTCTTCACGGAACTACTTGTTTCATTACCTTATTATTATCATCATAAGTGCAAATGACCTAGATGTTACGCGCATCATACCAATAATCACCGCCGCATAAAGTCTTTCTCGACTGTGATTTTTAAAATATTTATTTTTGGTTGGTTGGTTCTTAAGTTTAGGGGCTGCGACAACGCGGTCATGTAGCCCCGTGTACTTTGGGTGTGTGTAGAATCTGTCTGATAACCGGTGTTAATTGTGATGACTGTATTAGTGTGTGTTATCTGTTTTTTAATTTAAGTACAAACTGCAGCTTAGAATTCTTCAAATAGTTCGTACTTTTGCCGCCAAGCGCCACCGTCAACGACTACTAGGCCAAGTTCGGAACTTAGCTACTAGACGCCACTGCAGTCGGCTCTTGGCAACGGACTTAGACATCTATGAGCGTTGTTTACCTATCCAATTTAGCTTCACACAGGTGTAATTAGTGGAAGGTTCAATAACATGCCATAAATCTGACATGGGACCGCCGGCTTTACTTCCCCTCCGAAGAAAGGCATACTGACGGATTTTTAACGCTCTTAAAATATCCGACGGCTTCGGCCGGGTTTGAACCCGCTATCTTGGGCATAGAAGCTCAGCATGCTACCAAATACGCCACCGAAGCCGCCATATAGTTATTTTTATTACAGTACATTGTGTACATTATACGTTGAAGTGTTAATTCAATACCGTTAGTAGTTTCCCTTATCATCCTCATCATAAGAGCAAATGACCTACAGTAGATGTTACGCCCATTACACCATTAATCACCACACACAATAAGTCTTCCTCGCCTGTGAATTTTGAAATATGTATTTCTATTACGGTAGTTTGTAAGTTTGACGTGTCAACTCAACAGTAGTTTTTATTATCATCCTTATCAAAAGGGCAAATGACCTAGATATTACTCCCTCATTGTCTTTGGGGGCAAATGACTTAGATTTTAAGTCCATTATATTTCTAAGGAGACCTTAAAACATTATCATCATTCCACCGGGCGAAGCCGGGTACTACTGCTAGTTAAATATATATTTTCCATTTCAAAATGCACCATATAATGCTTTATTTTATAACATCTCAGTACTCAAGAAATAATAAATATTAAAAAAATCAAGAAGAAAAGTCCAACTCTGACAGGATTTGAACCACGCCCAGCCTGATGAAAGACTAACGCGCTGACCATTCAGCCAATCGTGCACACTCTAATAGACCGTTAGGAACCAATACATATACCACGTTATAGCAAATCATGACTTGGACTAAACGTTTTCTTTACTGGAGTATATTTTAAACCGAGTTCATTTCATAGAAAGTTCATATATTTGTTACCACTAGCCTATATTGCATGCACCATACTGAAATCAATAAAATATAGGTCAGAACGAGAGATCAGCTGCCATCTTGTCAAATAACCGAGACGACTCAGCTTTTTAAAATCACTTCTAGACTATAATATTAAAATATAAACTTTTAATTTCAAACGGGCCACGTCGTTTCAAACAGATTAAACGATTCTTGGTTCGATAGTCGGAACTGGTGGGTCCCATGTTATGGATTATAAAGTTTGCATAATCCACACGGCCGCCATTCTGAAATGGTACGGTTGATGACCTCGTAGTTTGGGCAAAAGACGCCCCTCATATGAAGGAACGTTGTTACCAAATTTGGTAAAGATCCGATTATTAGTTTGGTTGTAATGCATTATTACGTTTTGACCATTTGAGTGGCCGCCATTAAGTTTTGGTAAAGATGGCGGCAATTTAAAACATGACACTGAGGTGCCCTTTGCCAATGCTACCTCTGTACCAAATTTCGTTCAATTCGGTTTCACCGTGTTCGAATTGATAGGGGGGACAGACATTCAGAGTACACACACTCTCTCACACACACACACACACACACACACACACACACACACACACACACACACACAGACAGACACACAATTTTTGGCCCTGTAGTGATCTCATAAGTCTACTTTCATTTTTTGCAAAAATCGAAAGTAGGCTAAAAATGAGGAAGAAGTAGACTTATGAGATCGATCCGGGAAAATGTGTGTCTGTCTGTCAGTCTGTCTGTCTGTCTGGCTGTGTGTGTGTCCCCCCCTATCAACTCCTAAACGGCTGCAGCAATCAAAACCAAATTTAGTATGAGTAAAGATGTGCACCGGAATATCTCACGTCCATATTTGAAAATGATGTCAGTGCTACCAACTGCTGAAAAAACGCACTAGAAATTTGAGCTCCATGTTGGATATCTTGCAAGGTATGCATGGGAGCTATTCCAAAATTGGCACACATGTAGATAAGACTATTTCAGTTTAATTTCCAGGAGTCCAACCATGACAGTGTTGCCAAAATAATTTTAAGCCTTCTGATAGGTCCAATGTTTAAATGCATATAACTTCTACACTATCAATTGGATTTCAACCAAATCTTGTATGTAATATCAGTACATAAGCAGATATGACTGTGCGTATTCCTAAGAGCCACCAGGGCTGCCAACTGTTAATAATTGCTCTCTCTATTTATTTATTTATTTTATCCAAATACCAATATATCAGAAAGTATGCAAGCCAACAGATTTAAACTATGCACACGTATATTCTGACATTTTAGATTAATTTGGAGTAACTTATATACGTCAGTTCTACCAACATGATTATAAGCCTGCAGATAGTACCAATTTTTAAATACATGTAACCTCTATACTATCAGTTCGATTTCAACCAAATTTCGTATGTGCTATGTGTACCATAACAGATATGACTATAACTATTGTTAACAGCAATCAGGGCTGCCAACTGTTAATAAATGCTGTCTATATTCTTTTTACCCAAATATCAATATATCAGAAAGTATGCAAGCCAACAGCTCTATACTTTGCACACGTATAGCACCTGACATTCTAGATTAATTTGGAGTAATTAATACAAGGCAGTGCTGCCAACATGATTCTATGCCTGCTGATATGTCCAATTTTAAAATACATGTAACTTCTATACTAACAAATGGATTTCATCCAAAATTGGCACAACAAGATATCATAATATTTCAGATTATTTCTGACCAGCACACGCATGACATTGTTGGCAACATGCTTTTACGCGTGCTGATAGATCCAGTGTCTAACTGCATGTAACGTCCATTGGACTTCAGCCAAATTTTGTATTCTGTACCTTAAGAAATGGAACTAAGAATATATTCAGTCACCAGAGCTGCCAACTGTAGTGCTCTATTAGGCTACATTATACCAGGTATATTTTGAACTAATTAGATATTTCGATATTCAAACAAAAAAAAAGGTCAACCCCTGGCACCATCCAGCCCATGACGGGGTAAGGCCGACCAAGCGACCGCTGCCTGCAGATATTGGGGTGACGCGTGATCAGCACGTCGGGTCCCCTCGGCCGTTAATCTTGGTATTCGTGATCGGGGTGCTGTCTCACTGTCAGACAGCTACTCAATTGTCCTCACGAGGCTGAGTGCACCCCGTTCCAACCCTCACGTCAGTTTTAAAATCCCTGACGGAGCCGGGGATCGAACCCGGGGCCTCCGGGTGAGAGGCAGGCGCGCTACCCCAACACCACGGGGCCGGCTTTATTTCGATATTACCAACTTAATTTCGTCATTATTCTATATAGGTTCATATTCTGTAGAATAATCATTGGCATGAAATGTAGGCTGTATAGTTCTTCACGGAACTTCTTGTTATATATATAGATTAAGATTTTATACCATATACGAGGGTCATTTCAGAAGTCATCGTAACTATTTTTTATATTTTTTATACTCCCAGTTATTGCACTACATACAATACATTTGAAATATTGTGTACACAGTACGGGATGCAACCACAGATGACGTCTGAGTGCATTGGTGTCAAGTAAACAACATGCAGACGTTAGTATCCTAGAGACTGTGTTCCGAGATGGATGTCACTAAGTTGAAGAGCGCGCATATGTAAAAGTCGCATATCTGCGAGGCAGAAATGCTCGTGAGTGTCATGTCGAGCTAGGAGAAGCACTGGGCGTTGCCCTACCGTTTGGTATCACGTTGAGTGGAGGCCTTGGAACGTGGATGGGTAGCATCTGTTAACCTGCCGCGCAGTGGATGTCCAGCGTCTGCTCACACAGAGGTGCTTGTGGCTGTTATCGAAAACTGTTTAGCAGATGAAAGGCGTTGGACTGTGTCGGAATTAGCCAAACATGTCTGCATCAACTGTGTTCCGCAATTTACGGACTGGCTTGCAGAAGCGCACGGTTTCTGCAAAGTGGATGTCACATGCTTTTTAACTGAGGTGCGAAAATAGACTCGATACGAGACATGCCGTATCCATCAGGAGCGATTCCAATATGAAGGACATGAGATTATTGCATTATTGCAATTGATGAAGCGTTGGCACGAGTGTATGAACCAGAACTAAACAGACATTGAAATGAATGGCGTCGCCATGGTTCACCACGAATACACAAGGTTGGACAGACTCCATCACCCATGAAGGCAGTGTTTATTTTGGCTTATGACAACCAGGGTATTCTCGTATTCGTGAGGACTGAACTGTCACTGCCCCGTACTACAGATCATTCTTGTTGCACACTCTGCGTCGTACACTGTGGAGGAAACGTCCAGGGCTTCTCAACAATGCAATACTCCTCCACGACAATGCAACAAGTCTCACTGTAACTTGTGTTCAGAACCTTGTGCCGCAGTGGGGGTGGGAGATCTTGGAACACCCTCCGTACTCCCCTGATCTTAGTCGATGCAAATTTGATCTCATTCCCAAATTGAAGACGCTGCTGCATGGGCAGCAATTTGCAATCAGGGAGGACATCGTAACAGCGCATGGACGATAGGTAGCATGAATAGACGCATCACACACTGCGGATGGTACTCAGTGCCATCCTCACCGTTGGCAACGATGTGTGGACGCCTTGGGGGATTATTTTGAAGGTTGTGCGCTATTATGAGTACGAGATATGATGATGATGATAATTGTTGTTTTAAGGGGCCTAACATCGAGGTTATCGGCCCGAATACGAGTAATACGCGTACTGTTTTGTTGTGTGCATATGCAGTACGAATGAAACAATGATCTCTATCTCCGCATATTTCAATGTCTCATACCCATAGCCCCTTGTACTCGGA
Source organism: Meconema thalassinum (assembly GCA_946902985.2). Taxonomy (NCBI): domain Eukaryota; kingdom Metazoa; phylum Arthropoda; class Insecta; order Orthoptera; family Tettigoniidae; genus Meconema; species Meconema thalassinum. The sequence goes on along the minus strand of OX336390.1, from coordinate 262,285,788 downwards.
TCCCAATGTGTACCGGATACCAGTTTAAAATAGTTGGCATGACTTCTCAAATGATCCTCGTATACACTGTAGGCCTAGGTGAGGGTCTTCATATAATCAGACCAATCACAACGCGTCCACGTGGATACCCTGGTAAATATGTATACATGATATTAAAAACTGTAGGCGGCTTCGGTGGCGTAGTCGGTAGCATGCTGAGCTTCTATGCCCAAGATAGCGGGTTCAAACCCGGCCGAAGCCGTCGGAATTTTTAAGAGCGTTAAAAATCCCTCAGTATGCCTTCCTTCGGAGGGGAAGTAAAGCCGGCGGTCCCATTTCATAGATTTATGGCATGTTAAAGAACCTTCCACTAATTGCACCTGTGTGAAGCTAAATTGGATAGATTAGGAATGTAAACAACGCTCTTAGGTTTATACGTTCGTTGCCAAGAGCCGACTGTGGTGGCGTCTAGTAGCTAAAGTTCTGAACTTGACCTAGTAGTCGTTGACGGTGGCGCTTGGCGGCAAAAGTGGGAACTATTTGAAAAATTCTAAGTTGCAGTACTAAATTAAAAACCAGATAACACACACTAATACAGTCATCACAATTAACACCGGTTATCAGACAGATTCTACACTCACCCAAAGTACACGGGGCTACATGACCGCGTTGTCGCAGCCCCTAAACTTAAGAACCAAAAACTGCAGTGACTCTATTTCAGGGAGTTTCCCGTGTCCCAAATTTGAAATCAGGAAGTTTATCACAGCCTACTTGCGAAGATAAGTGAAGTACTGTTCACTGGTGTTAGGAGTACCGGAACACTACAAGATTGCTTACTTCAAGCCAACTTCTCACTTTCTCTCAGTTCATACCTGCGTAAATAGACACACTGCACACATGTTCTTCATACTTGATTGCATGCACTTCCTAATAAATTTAGTGAATAGAAATCAAACATAGGCTCTAATATAGGCTAATATGTTTTCAAACATATGTTTAATAGCAATTCAAACATAAGAGTAGGCATATATTTGTTACTATGATTGCATTGTCAACTGTGTGTATAAGGTTTTATTTTAAGTTCTATGTTTCTATTTAACCGTCCTCTGAATGACGAAAGGTGCATAAATAGGCCCCTATAACTTCAGCGACCTGTACTACAGCAAAAATAAATGCTATTTATTTCAATTCAATACCTTCCGACTACCAGCCTATTCCGGAATAAATAAGGATCCAACACTTGGTACTGGATTTGTTTAGGGATTGAAGTGTGATTATACGAGGGCTGTTATTTAAGTAATACCCGTTGTGATATTACGCCGTTGCAGCGCTGCGGTCGGCATTCCGTTCAGGTGCGCTGTGTACCTGCATCTATTGGCAAGGCTGAGACGCCATTACGGCAACTGTCGCCCATGTGTGGGTGTGTTTACAAGCTTTTGAAATGGCATCGCCGATCGCGAGTGCCGCCGATCCCTAAACGAGAGAGAAAACTCCCCTGTAAGATATCCTGCCCTTAGGCCACCACTGTCAGGCAAACTGCGTATGTGATCAGTAGAACTCCTAACATACGCAGTTCACCTGGTCAGCACGCAATTTGCATCACAGTGGTGGCCAAATGGGTTTCCACATTTCAGACTCAATTTTTTTACATGCTCGACACAGTCTTTCCACTTTTCGGTTGCCACATTATTAAATCCTTCCTGTATCAACTGCGCCATATTTTTTACTTTGATGTGCAAATTGTTCATTTTAACATGATGTTTGACCTGACTCCACACTAATTCAATTGGATTTAGTTCGCAATGATAAGGTGGAAGGCGTAGAACTAAATGACCCATTTCTTTAGCCATTTCATCAATTTTGCACAACACGTTAAATCCAACAGAACTGCTGCACACACACTCAAGATAGAGACTACTGAACAACTGAAATACAAGCTCGAAGGGCACAGTAATAAAGCTGTGAGTAGCATGCTGCACCCCGCTGTCCTTCATATAATCCGCGGTCAATGAACAGCCCGGCCTGTGTAAACAATTAAACCTACACTCTGGGTAAGCAGGTAGAAAACTTGTTCCAACATTCCTCTACAACTCTCAAACAGACATGACATTGTTATCTTTAACAATAGAAAAGTTAGCAGCATACGAACTTTTTCAATGCTGCTATGCGGTTATGAGAGAATATTCAGAAGTTTTACCTACATGAAAATTGTAATATTGCCAGTATAAAATATTTCAATAATCCATCATCAAGACGGCACATTTAGCTACACGTGTGTGAAAAATAGGCATCACAAAGTCAATGCAACATGATATAAGATCGATTTTACTAAAAAGGGGACACAGTTTATCGTTTTTTTTTTAAATATGGATATCTAATTTTTCTAGCATTTCTATCAAGTTTACGTAGTACTAATATAGGACAAAAAAGATCGGCAAAACATAGTTCTACGCGAATATGCTGTTGTTTCGACAAAGAAAAATTTTCGACTGATATGGCAACAGTGGATTGCTAGAAAATGACAGAGTCATACCTGTCTTACGTGTAACAGAAAGAGAGAAGACTATCCCTATCTAACCAGTGCTTCATTCTAAACGTTGGATGCCATATAGTGTATTTATTCGTAAAGTTACACCACTTCGAGGGTGACTGACGGCTATCGTTGGCTATCGGAAAATCATTGGCCACATATTGAATAGTGAATTTATTTCTAACCCGTCCCAAAACGTAAAGTTGAAACATATTTTAAAACTGCGAATCAAGAATAATCCTTTTTTTGTTCAAATAATGGTGTGTTTCGTAACTGGATTATATACTTTAATTACTGTTCTATTGATCATCCATTATGTAAAACATTTCCAATCAGGAGCAATTACATTTAGCTCATTTAACACCCTACAGAAATTATCGACATACGTCATTCATTGAAGCTGTGAAACCTATCAACTAAGCACGCAAACTGCCACCAGCAATTTGAATAGGATTATTGCGTTAGCGGGATAAATGCCGTGTGGCTGGAGGTGGCACACTTCCACAACAGCATCACGGCAGCCTTCCGGTCGTTAAACACATTACCCGGGTACAGTGGACTGCTAATTAGAGAGAAGTAGGCTATGTTTATAAAATTCATATTTGAAGCCACATGTAGGAAACAGACAATGGGCACGTTTCAAGAGCTGAGACCTCCATTGAAGATTAGAAATCATTTATATTTCATCGCATTTTAAGAAATCTTACAAGCTATCACACTTTTCATCTTTGTCCGCCTCGTTGCGTAGTGGCTAGCATTCTTGCCTGTCACCACGGAGACCCGAGTTTGATTCCCAGCTCTGCTAAGAAATACAAATTTGGCTTGTGGGCTGAAACGGGGTACACTCAGCCTCGTGAGACAAAACTGATTCCTACCTCAGCCATCCTGGAAGTGGTTATCTGTGGTTTCTCACTTCTAATCCAGGTAAATTCCGGGATGGTACCAAACATAAGGTCATAGCCATTTCCGACACAAATCCTACCTCATTTACAAATGTGCACACTTATACATGCATCACAGTGACACAGGTTATGAGACAAATTCTACACACACCCAAGTAAACGGGAATACTTGACCATGATGTCACAAACTCCCTAAATAATCAAAAACAAAACTGTCCACCTTGACTCTTCAGTTAGATTTTATGTCTCTCAACTTGTAAATAAGTTTAGTATCTGTAATATCGATAAAGTGCTATCTTTAGTGATAATATTAAAAATGATGATAATAATAATAATAATAATATTAGTAATAATAATAATAATAATAAGTGAAATTCGGTCAGCACGTACTTGTAGAGTTCCCTGTTTCCTTGACCGGGCCGCTGCCTCACCATCAGGTACATTAAGTACTCAATTGTCCTCATGAGGCTGAGTGAACCCCGTTTCACTCCTTACGTCTCTTCAGAACCATTGTTATGTTTAGTCTTTACTTTACTTTAACTGCTTTTGTACTTACCAAACACTCGAATCCTTTACACCATATGTCACATAAATGTTACACAAATACATTTAGTGTCTACTCTTTCAAAATATTCAAATCTCACTGTACACTTAGATTATATTAGTATTATTAATTGTAAGTACATAATTGCTGAAGATAGTCCCATAGTCGGTTTGAAACATGTCTAAAATAATAATCTAAAAGTATGACAGAAGGATTTATTTGTTATCAAATGACTCAGCCTTTGCCTGTATATAGGTGGACAACCACGGAATCCTACTCCTAGAATAAACCGAAAGTAAGATTTGAATCTACCTTTCTTCATCGTAATTTGATTTCTTCATCGTGCACATAACAGCAGAATGCTTCATATGGACATTTGTGGAGACTTTAAAATCCAGTACGACGTTTTCTAATGTTGTATTCTATATTCCGTAATGAGTGTAACCTGCTGATACTCTTACCTTACGCCGCTATGCAGCTCCGTAAGTATGCTACCTCTAGCACTTAAAAATGTAAAAAACCAGCGCATAAACGATAATGAACTTGTGTTCACAGGCTATTCATGCTAGGTTATAAAGCTACCAAAGTTAATATTTTCATATCAAAAGGTCTTTACCAGCTCTCTTTCAATAATCATTCATAATTGGTTGCTGACAAAGAGAAACGTTTAATAATTAGGAAAGAAATCACTCTGATGTATCTTCTTGGAATTATTCTCGTATTCACTGTCCATAAAAAAGTGCTACCATCTTTTTCAAAGGTATAATTAGCTTCAATTCAGGACATAAGTTAAGAGGGTTGTGAAAGTTTTGAACAAATAGTATGAACTCTAAACAAAGAAAATGACTTATGGAGACATACATTTACCCAAATATAGTCCACAGCCTTTTTCAAATGCACATTTTTAAACAGGGTAGAAAATAAGGAGATGTGCAGAAGTGCATGAGTAAGTACTGAAAATGTGATTGAAGTATTTTTTACGAGCTACCAGTTTGTGTTTATTATGGTGTTTGCTTTACTTATTGAAAGCATATTGTCAATGTTAGTGTCGGTTTTAAGAATTAGGATCTCTATTCATGCGAATAGCAGTGGAGTTAGTTACTAACGTTTTTAGACAGCACAGCGAGGCTATTATAGCACTGCAATTTCGAAAATATTTTTGGTAATACATTTGCTGCACTCATTTAAGATGCTCATGTGAAATATTAAGGTTTCTGAAAAAACATGAAATATTTGTAAAAATGTTCTTCTTTAGTTAGGAATTTCACATTTTCATTACGATATATTACGATTGGATGATAACCACGAGATCCTTGTGACGATTAATAATATGGCATTACGTAGCAGATAAATACGCTATTTGAATATTTAGATTTGATTATAGAAAGCTTTCCTGTCCGTCAACATGAATTACGCCCAATTACATAGACGGGAAAACAAATATTTATATGCCCTTACATGAAAAATATTGTATAAAATATTTAACACAAAATAACATGCTTTAATATACACAAAATAGGGGGAGTTTTTGTGCATAAATGCATGTTATTTTGTAATAAATATCATATGTAACATTTGCACATTTAAGGGCATATAAATACTTGCTTTCCCGCCTAATTTAATTGAGCCTAATTCGTGTTGACCGACTAGAAAGCTTTCTTTAATAGAACTAGGCAACATTGTAAAATGGATCCCATAAATTCAATTTAGTTTTCACTCGTACGTCATTCCATTTCACATCACTGAGCCAGTATATAACAAGTAGTTCCGTGAAGAACTATACAGCCTATTTTCATATATCCTACTTATGTTAATTGCCTCTATCTACATACAAAATTTCAGTTTGATTGCTGTAATGCATTCGTAGATGTTGAGAACCGACTAAATATTTCGGATGGTCGCCATGTTGGATTTTATATGAGGAATGTAGGCCCTAGAGTTATGTACTGTTACATGAAGATTATTGTGTACGTGTAGCGTTCAAACTTCAATCGCATGATTAGGACACAAGAAGTAACAACGAGATTTTAAAAATTCGCACAGCTGCCATCTTGTGGTTATGGAAACAATTGAAATAAATTAGATGCCTGTGGATTAACATTCGTATAAGAATTTACTGTACCAAGTTGCACTGCACTCGGATGGTTAAATTGCGAGAAACGTCCATGTGAATATTTATACTCCGCGTCACCGCCATGTTGGATTTGTGATCACCAGGTTATTTAAAGTCCTATAGGTGAACTTAAGTTCATAGCCCCTATGAACATAACTAAATTAAGTTAAATTGCTATAATAGATTCGTAGATAGTCAGAGCCATCTAAATATTTCGGATGGTCGCCATGTTGGATTCTTAAATGTATAGGCCATAGAGTCATGCACCATTAAAGGAATATTATTGCGTAGGTTCATTATTCAAACTTTCACTTCGATCGCATGATTACGACACAAGAAATAAAAACTTAATTTTAAAATTCGCAAAGCCGCCATCTTGAGGTTATGTAAACAATTGAACTAAATTAGATACCAGTGTATTAAAATGTGTATAATCATTTCCTGTACCAGATTTCATTGTGGTTGGAACATTAAATCGCGAGAAAGGTCTATTTAAAATTTTCAAATTCGCTTGGCCGCCATGTTCGTTTTGTAGTTAACCGGTTTTTGAAAGTCTTATAGATGAACTTCCAGTCGTTCCCTTTATCTCCGTACAAAATTTCAGGGTGATACCGCTAATAGTTTCAGAGATATAGAATGCCGGTGAAATAATTCGCACATCCGCCATCTTGTGGTTATGTAAACAATTGAACCAAGTTAGATGTCGGTGCATTACAATGTGTATAAACATATACTGTACCAAGTTTTATTGCGTTTTGTTGGTTAAATCGCGAGAAACGTCTATTTAAAAGTCGCAAATTCGCGTAGCCGCCATGTTGGTTTTGTATTTACCAGTTTTTCAAAAGTCACATAGATGAACTTCTATTAGTTCCCTTTATCACCGTGAAAAATTCCAGGGATATATCAGGAATATTTTCGGAGATATTGAATGCTGGTGAAATATTTTGCACAGCCGCCATGTTGGATTGGTGAGACGTAACAGAATTTGAAGGGCACGGTCGGGGTCGTTTAGAATAGTGCTATGAACTTACCCAGTTTCACTGAAATCGCTCCTGCTGTTTAGAAGTTATTAGGGGGGGACACACACACTCCTCACACACACACACACACACACACACGGACAAAAGGTGATCTCATAAGCCCTTCTTTTTTTCAAAATTGAAAACAGGCTAAAAAAAGAGCAGGCAGTTACAGGTGCTTAAAAGATTCAATATACATGGAAAATAACAGCATTCACTTTCTTTCACAACGTTACCTATATTTGGTGAATATGTCACACCTATCCCAAAAGCAACTCACGACAGGAACCAATATTATCAACGATGCTAAATTACATTCCTTGTTTTACGTACTTCAATGTGTGCAATTTTGCGGTATTAAATTTCTCAAAATCAGTAATATTATTTGTTCAGTACGATTTGTATGATTGACAACTCATATGCTTAGGGGAAGTGTTTATGCAGATTACCTACTCTAGTATACTGTACACTGCTTTTGGATGAATATTTGGTTGTCAATTGAACATTACATAAGAAGGACAAATTATAATTTCTATGGAAGTATTATTTAAAATTTTAAGGTACCCTAGATAATCTTATTTGCATACTGTAGATTGATCTCACTATTTTGTTTTTGTATTTTATTACTAACTAGCAGTAGTGCCCGGCTTCGCCCGGTGGATTCATATATTTTATGGATGAACGGCTATTTATTAACTACAGCACTGACACATGCAATTTACAAACGAATTTAAAAAAATGATTAGAAAGAGGAGTAAGTGAAATAAAAGACACTGTCTAGGGCCTATATCTCATTGGCTGTTAGAAATGTAGAGACCAATAGTATCGTCTTTTGTCGCATAGCGCCGTAGGAAAATAATCAGAACACTTTGGAAATCTTCGGCTGTCCCGAACTCCTGAGGTATCATTTATCGCCACATAGTGCTCAACGATAAGCTTCGGAATAAATGAAGGTAAATTTGAAAGCACCAACACTTATTGCAGCTGATAACATCAATGTACTGCACCAACACCATTGCACTTATACTGAGGCATAATATTTTCAGGATGATAACTGTTTTAAGAGGCCTAAGGATTTTTTTCGCTAATCACTCCCCGTGGCTGCAATTTATAAGCAGCGCAAGATTTAACTATTTTCGTAATTCTGCACCAGAACACTGGTAGGTGCGACGTGATGCAGCCCGAATTGCCAGTCAACAATAGACTTATTAAATTACTCCTACAGTTACACTACTACGGACATGAATGGTTCTAGGGCCTTAATACGTAGTGTTCAAGTTCATTTTGTCGGATATACTAAATGTAGGGAATGGTGAGCGTTGTCCGAAATATCAAGTGGACAGTGTTACCTGCAGGGTTTCAAAGTGTATGTAAAATTTGGTGCAATTAGGAGGAACGGTGTGGATTTGTGATCAAGGGCCTAAATGCAGGAAATGGAGTGGTCTGTCCGAAATTTAAAGTGGACAGTGTCACCTGCAGGATTCCAAAGCATAAGTGTACAAAATGTGGTTCAGATCGGTGAAACGGTGTAGATTTGTACCAAAGGACCTAAATGCAGGGAATAGAGTGGTATGTCCGAAATTTCATGCAGACACTGTTACTCGCAGGGTTCCAAAGGGTAAGTATACAAATTTTGCTTCAGATCGGTGAAAAGGTGTAGATTTGTGCCAAAGAACCTAAATGCAAGGAATGGACTGGTCTGTCATAAATTTCATGCAGACACTGTTACTCGCAGGGTTCCAAAGGGTAAGTATACAAATTTTGCTTCAGATCGGTGAAACGGTGTACGTACCACTAACCATAACGCCAGCTCATGCGGATAGAGCTGTTCGGGAGCGCTTGTTCTTCCTACTTACTGAACGAGAATCAATCTTTAAGGTTACCTGAGAGGTGTAGCCTAATGCTTCATAGCCTAAACTATTCCTCTTGAATCTGGCTTTCATATACAAAAATAATTTTTCGAATCCTACTGGTAGTTCCAGAGATTAGTGCTTTTAAACACAAAAACACACAAACTCTTCAGCTTTATTATATTAGTATAAATAATCAGGGAACGCATATCAAGAGAGTGAATCAATAATAGATACAATGCGGAAAAGGAGAATCTCTTTTGTCTGCCATATCGCACAACTACCAGAAACCAGACTAATAAAACAGCTATTTAGTTACTTCTGGAAGAGTGAAACAAAGAAACAACTGTTTCAAAGAAATCCAGCATGATTTAGATGAATTAAATTTAACTATCCTCCAATTAAAAATAGTGTAGGGAAGAATAGTTTAAGGAATAAATACTTACGATTCACATTAACAACATTTGAATGGAAAAACTACATTATGACATATGAGCAAAGGGCAGCCAGGTCAGATAGAATATTTTCCATATTTTTCCATATTTGGAAGTTTAGCACATATGCTCCATATTCTTAGTCATTAAACTCAATATAGTCCATATTTCGGCTAAAAAGTGTTAAATTCTAAAAATTAGCAGCCATGTCAATAAGGGAGGACAAGTTTTATTTAAAAATTTAAATCATGGTAGCCTACAGGTTAAGTTGAAGATGTGGCAAAAATCAAGATGGGGGCGGCTTCGGTGGCGTAGTCGGTAGCATGCTGTTCTTCTACGCCCAAGATAGCGGGTTCAAACCCGGCCGAAGCCGTCGGATTTTTTAAGAGCGTTACAATCCCTCAGTATGCCTTCCTTCGGAGGGGAAGTAAAGCCGGCGGTCCCATGTCATAGATTTATGGCATGTTAAAGAACCTTCCACCAATTGCACCAGTGTGAAGCTGAATTGGATAGGTTAAGAATGTAAACAACGCTCTTAGGTTTCTACGTTCGTTGCCAAGAGCCGACTGCGGTGGTGTCTAGTAGCTAAGTTCTGAACTTGGCCTAGTAATCGTTGACGGTGGCGCTTGACGGCAAAGTGGGAACTATTTGAAAAATTCTAAGTTGCAGTACTTAAATTAAAAGAACAGATAACACACACTAATACAGTCATCACAATTAACACCGGTTATCAGACAGTTTCTACACACACCCAAAGTACACGGGGCTACATGACCGCGTTATCGCAGCCCCTAAACTTAAGAACCAACCAACAATCAAGATGGACACTGTAGTTTCAGAGAACCTTGGATATGAACCAATGGGAAAGGTTGCTGAAATTTAGTGTGGAGATTTACTGTAAGTGTGAAGTTAACGTTGGATTTGTGAAGTTCAAATGTGCACCCATTACCTCTTTTGATGTTTAACTCAGTATCAGTCAATATAAATCTGTCCTAAAGAGGCAATAGGAGAACATATGCTTTCCAGCACTTAAAAGAACATTTTGTAGTCCCTTGTTTTGGTAACAGAATATTAAGTATTCTACAAATATCATTTTGATATTATAATGAGAAGGGCAACGCTATGTTTCTAGTTGATCTTCTTTCTTTAGCTTCTTTGAATTTGGATATTTAAATAGAAATTGTTTTTTTTTTTTTTTTTTGTAATTTGAAGTCCACATATAATTCCATATTTCTATAAAATAACTAAATATATATGTACATATTGTGCCCTTGGCCTACGTCTTAGGCCAAGGACACATTATGTCACTGGAGTACTTATATGGGGCAATGTCATGATGTTAATGAGAATGAAATCATCATTATGTAATGATCATAATAATAACTAGGATCTTTCTGCCGTGTTGAGACCACATATACTGTATATGGCTTGGCAGTTCTGACAGGGAGAAATTTATGGTTTTCACACAATGGGCAGAGCAGGTGCGTCATAAGTCGCTTGCCTGCAAGTTTCAGAGCAGGAGCACTCCAGCGAATTCTGAGAATCTTGCCAAAACGCAGTAACTATCTCAAGTTAGCACGCAGTAGATGCTTGACTCCGCCCTTAAAGAGTACGTCTCAGTTGGTTACAAGAGATCAAGGCATTACAGGAATGATCTGAAACGCCCATGATGAATCTAATTATTATCAAGAATTTTGGGAATGCGGTAACGGATTAAATATCTCTGTGTTCATCGAGTAGAAGTAGTCCCCGCGCAAGGATATTTGACAACGTCGAGTGTGTGAGAGAGAGAACATAGCGTCCTTCAGCAAGAAATTAGTTCTACCCAAGCGCTGATGATATAAATTTAGCCTATGATCGAGTTCCGTCGTGAACCATAAGATTAGCAAGGCCATATTTTTGTGTATAAATTAAGGTACCTGATTACTGTAGCCTATGATTATGAAAGGAGCATTTGGTGTCGTATGTGCAAAACTGTGAATTGGCAACCATTTTGTCATATATGTGGGTGAAGTCTGTGACAGGGGGCATTGTTCATCATTCAGCCAACGTTAGTGGATGCTGGCCTATGTAGCACCACGCCAAGCATTAATGTACGAGACGCGCAGTCCATTGTTCGGCTGATGCGAAATAATATTAAAAATGAATACTGAGCTGTGAATGTGTATAACAGTAAGGACGGATGTGAAATTATATGTAATTCAAGTGAAAAATATATAACAGAAAATGTGTCCGCGACAAGTGTAGAAATAGTGTGAGAATTTGTCATCTATGACACAAGTGTATAGTCCACTAATGTATATATTTTTTTAGTGGTGCATAATCTAATTAAATATGTGTGTGTGTGTGCATTTTAAAAGGGTGCTGGCTTACAGCAACCTAGTGATAATGGAGGATTGCAGTGATATTAGCGAGTGGTTTTACATCATCGTGATGGGATTCGAACTGGCCATGGAGGTCATGTGCTAAGTTATACTGTTGCGGGCCTCTGGTCCAACTCTTGCAAATGATGAAGGAAGTCTTCAATGTGATAAGTACCTTTTGATTATATTTTAAAGTGTCAAATAATTCATGGATTTCATCGCCATAATGTTTGCATGTTATTTGTTTTCTTTTGATTTGTTTTATCTTGTGTGTACAATAACTGTGTCAATGGCGACCATAGTTGTGCATCTGACGGAGCTGGGTACGCTCATAATGATTAATGATCACAATAATTATTTTAATGAATTAAAAGTGCCTAATTTAACGTAAGGAGGTTGCTAGGTAATCGTATCCGTACATAAAACACATGGTAGAACTACCTATTTTATTTATAAATGTGTGTTAGAAATATCCCCTGTGTTTTCCACCCAAATAGAACGAACGAAGCATGGTATTTCGATAGATGCCCTTTCCAGGCAAAATCTCATTATTTCGTATAAATGACCAGAAATAGTAATTTATGTATTTACATACCGGATGAATTAATATCCGAGGATTTTTTGGGACGATATTTAAAGGACCATGGTGTATTGTGATGGATAATGACGGGATATTATGGTGTAAGCAATGAGTATAGTTTAGAGGACAGTTTACAATGGCGTGAGTTATTTAAGAAGTGACGGCTGAACCAGCCTCATTAATTGTTATATTAGTTTTTATTGAACGCGTGTGATATTTAAGGCCATACAGGTAAGATGTTGTAAGGAGGAATCTACGATGAAATAAGATAAAATAGATAATGATGCCAGGTAAATATAGACCTGAGGGAAGATGTCAGATGAGAGTTAGTATGATAAGTTTACAATGATATTAAGTAAATTGTATGTGTAAGGTAGTGGCAAACAAGCGCAGGCAAAATAACGCTATAATTAATCTATATCCAAATGAGAGCGCCCGCTCCACGTTTAGAATACTAAGATCTGGTCGCACAGCTGGTGAGGATACAATCATATGTTAACCCGGGGAGGGGTGAAGAGTTGCATCTCTGCCTTTTCACGGTCAAGGTTAGCTAGTAGGCGCGGCCAACCTATTGTCATTTTCCACAAAGAGAGGGAGTCCACTCTGGACTCGGGTGCTTGTCGCAGTGATTCTTTTAAATTTTTGTTATGTTTGGTCCCAAGTTTTATATTTACGATAAGGTACGTTGGGTTACTACCCTGATGCCTCCAATCGATAGTGTTTCTTTTACTGATCATTTTGATATAAGGGACGGTTTTGTCTGCTGACCATACAGTCCCGGGTTCGATATCCTCTTGTTGTGCCTGGTCCAGAAACTATTTTTAAACGGGTGCTAGATAGGCAGTAACCTTGCGGTCCCGTGTTCGAAATCCTTTTATTCATGCCTGGTCGATCAGTCTTTTTAAATGGGTACTAGCTAGACAGTGACCTTAGAGTCCTGTGTTCATGAATAATTATTTTCGGTTCTGGAAAATAATTATTATTAGTTTTTTTTATAGTTAATATTGGTTCAAAATTATCTTGAGATTTCTTTTTCTCGATAATTGTTGAACGGACCATGCTTTGTTCTATTGTAACCTCGTTCTGCAAGATAAGGCATTCAAGGTAAGAAATGTGTAGGTAGCGAATACCCCTAAATACATATTGACCCTATTGAATAAGCCGCTTAGAACATGTTTGTGCCATGTCTATCTTTTTCAGGGGTCGCGGCTTCAAATACATTCACCGTTGTTTAACATAACACTGATACAAGGCATTTCTTCTGTGTCATGTCCATTTTTTCTAGGGGTCGCGGCTTCAAATACATTCACCGTTGCTTAACGTGACTCTGACACGATACGATTATTTTAATAAGGTTTGGTTGGAATTATTAATTGTTTTTCATGTTTATCCAACCCAAGTTTGATAGGCAAATGATTAGTCATCATTTCTTTATGATGCTATTTTTGTTTGTTTTTAAAGCATTTTTCTTAGTTTGTTTATTAAATATCCATGAATTATTTGACAAGGCATCGAGTGCTTGGTTCGAAAGTGTATCACGTCGAACGCAAGGACCGAAGCCAAGCTCACCATATCGCTAACAAGCTAATGTAATGTGTGACAACTTGTAAGTGTGTTTCAAGGCTAAGGAAATTAAATGGCTTCATTGATTCAGCTAATTTGTTTTAAAGCTAAGACGTCCAAAGTAATGTCGGGATTGGACATTAATATTCCGTACGGAAAGGCTTCCATAATTAATTTACAAGAGTATGTAAATAAGATGCATAAATCATATTCATGTTTGCAGATAGAAACACCTAATTAATGCCATGAAGGTTAAGATTTGATATGAGGGTAAACTTTTATTTAACGGAGGGATTCTATGTAAATTTTAATTAAACGCCATTAATAATTAAATAAGCCAATGGTTAGGCTATAATGTATACTTCGGAATGGCCATGGATGTCTCTGATATTGAACATACCATGTATCTGAAATGTAATTGGATGATATTAGACTCAATGATCATTATGTTTACTCAGATTAATGATTGATTAATTTCGTATAATTGGATTTCTTTTTCTTAATCCATACTGTTGTTGCAGTTGACCGGACCCTCTTGATCCCTCATCTCTTAATAACTTAACTTTCTGATGATATCTTATCATCGTAATTAATAAATTTGATTATGGCAATTTAGGCTAATTGGTGTTAACCAGATTTCATTTCGATTCATTTTCTTTATTTTGCCATATGATTGGTTTTTATTGTTAATAAATTTGATTGTAATCATACATCATAACTACCATGATAAGTATTAATTGATGCTGATTAGCATTTAATTGGTGGTCATTGGACATTAATTAGTCTATTGTTTATATTTTTGATTTTGACTTAATTTTATTGATTCCGTAATTGATTTATTTTACCTTTGGATTATTATTATTATTATTATTTTAAATTTCATTTCTACTATTTTGGTTTTATTTCATTTATTTGTTTTTGCTGTACTGGTGTTTGGTGCATTAAATTTGTTTATTTTCAATCAGAATCTGTGTGTGATGAATTTTATTCAGCCCTAGTGATCTTCCTATAATATCCAGAACAGTTTCATATTCAAGCTAGTGTACCGTTCATGCCCCGACGACAGAGTCCTGTTCTGAAGGCCTTGTACAAGGGTACAATATTTCATTAATTATTAGCACATATAAATTCGTTCCCTGCTAATAATAATGAATTTGTCGCCACCATAACCTTGCAAGCGACAATTTCCCCCGGGAAATGCCACTTTTCCCGTCATCTAGTGGCATCTACCGGGAAATATTGTCGCTTGCAAGGTAATGGTGGCGACACATTCACACATTGAATCATGCTTGAGCTATCAGAAATGACGCTGCGAGTTACTGGTAACGGCTACCCTTCATTTACATAGGTACAGCACTGAGGGAATGTAATATTACGGTTTTTCTTTCAGTAAAGTTAAGGGTGAGTTACTTCTACTGTAAGAAATAGTTCCCCTTCCCACGGCAATACGTTGCTCTTAACTGACTACGGATTAAGGAGCAGCTGCAGTTTCCCTTACATCAGAATCCTCTTTGAGTCTTAAAAACTTCAGGCCCTCAGAGGGCATTAAGGCTGATAGCTTAGCTAGACACACCGATAGCGTGTTCTCAGTTTAATTCTTCTCTTAATGTCGGCATCGACAGGGAACAAACGCTCATTTAAGGATTAGATCCGCCAAAGTCGAAAGCAAACTTTTTCAATATAATGCTCCTACTGTACTTTCTAGAAGTTTCACACACATAGCATTAACTTAGAGGTGTCCATTACCCGAGAGCTCAGTTCACTCACTGGCCTCTGATAATTTGAGGTCAGAATGTTACTGCAATGTCGACACAGTGAACACATACTTGAAGTTTGGGAATGGTAACTTGAAACATCTCTAGCTTTACAGGAATTAATATCTTATTGTTCACCATTCTTAGTAGTCCAGTCAAATTAGACATAAAAAGGGGCCCGGCCTTGCAAAAGGTCATGTAGTTCTAATTTTTTATATGTTGTTTGGACCTCTGCCAATAGTAAAAAACTAAATTTGCAACTTCGAAAGTCCTGTGTTAGCTGTGTAATAACCAAACAAGATGTTCAGTAAAGAACATATAGCCTACTTTCTCCTAAATGTATGAGTATAGTTATAACTCGTTGCTATTATCAAAGAGTATAATAGAACTATTCTTTGTTGAAGACCTTAGAAACGATTTACCTCTACCAAACGCCACAACCTAGATAAAAACTGCTACCATCATTGAAGAAAGAAAGATAAGAAGTATCTAAAGAATGTTATGGATCTGGAGACTTAATCGACCGGACTGGCGGCGTGGCTCAGCGGTAACGTTCTCGCTTGCTGGACCGTATGTTTCAGGTTCGTATCCTGGCGCAGTCAGCTGGCATTTGAGGGTGCACAAATGCGAGGGAGCCGTGTTAGTAGATTTACTGGCACGTTAAAGATCCCCTTCGGGACAAAATTCTGGCACCCCGGCGTCTCTAAAAGCAACAGTAGTTAAAAGGGACGTAAAACCAATAATTTTATTATTATTATTATTAGTATTACATAATCGGCCTGACGCGGGCAACATCCAACTTTGAGTTGAGGCATGTCTTTACACGTCTGGCTGCGTATGACTTTCACAACCCTAATTGAATTAACAAATCTTTCCATGACCCTACAGAGACGTGTGTATACCAACTATGTGGATATTTTCGATTGCTATTTGGCTGAAATAGAAGTATTAATTAATATCCTGAACTAGCACCAACGGTAGAGTTCAGATACTATGTGAAATCGTTTTGTTCTTTACTTCAATTAACATTTTC
Source organism: Meconema thalassinum (assembly GCA_946902985.2). Lineage (NCBI taxonomy): Eukaryota > Metazoa > Arthropoda > Insecta > Orthoptera > Tettigoniidae > Meconema > Meconema thalassinum. Next base: position 262,269,124 of record OX336390.1, on the reverse strand, counting down.
AAATAACGCACAATAGGCTGTTACAAACCCTTTAAAATAGAAAGTAAAAATGTATCGTAGTATCATCTTGTCATTCTTCAAATTCGATGCGCATAGAATGCAAATGGTATAGTAATCAATGGAGCCCCACGTAGACTAGTCGAGATATCTAGTGGTGAAATATCTAACAATATAATCCTAACAGAGCGAGTGAATTCTAGCGGCCAGAAGAAGAAACTTTTCAATAAAATCTGGTCGGCGTGCAGTTACCTTTTTGGCAGCTAGATGTCTCGAGTAAATCTGCTGGAGAATTATGTTTTAATTAAATATATATTTTACACCATAATATGCACAATATAACGCTTAATTTTAAAACATCTGAGTCATTACAAAACAATAAACATATAAAATTTCAAGCAAAAAAAACTAGCTCTGATCGGGTTTGAACCATAGGCATTTGAGCGATAGGCTAACGCTCTACCACTGAGCTAATTGTGTCAACGAGTATCGTTCTATATAAAATGACTTAGATAGAACTTGTTAGCAAATAGTGATTTATACTAAACGATTTCATCACTGGAGTATATTATTTATATATAAAGCATTTCATACAAAGTTTATTTATTTTATATCAGTACGCTATATTGCATGCAGTACTCAAATTAGTGAAATATAAGTCAGGCACAAGATATCCGCTGCCATCTTGTCTTATTACTAAATCAGCTCAGCTTTTTAAAATCACGTCTGCACTATAGTATTACAAAATAAACTTTTAATTTCGAACGTGCCTCTTCCTTTAGAACAGTTAAAACGATTCTCGGCTCGATAATCGGAACTGGTGGGTCCCATGATATGGATTATAAAGTTTGCATAATTCGCACGGCCGCCATCCTGAAATGGTACGGCGGACGACCTTGTAGTTTGGTCACAAGACGCATCCTATACGAAGGTATGTTGTTACCAAATTTGGTTGAGATCGGATGATTTGGTTAGTCGATATTTGATTTTACGTTTTGAACGTTTGAGTGGCCGCCATTCAGTTTTAGTAAAGATGGCGGCGATATAAGACATGACACTGAGGTGTCCTTTGCTAGTGCTGCCTTTGTACCAAATTTCGTTCAATTCGCATTCACCGTGTTCGAATTGATAGGGGGGGGGGACAGACATTCAGAGTACACACACTCACACACACACACACACACAGACACACAGACACACACACACACAGACTCACACACGCACATACACACACATAGACAGACACACTTTTTTTCGCCCTGTGTTGATCTCATAAGTCTACTTTCATTTTTTGCAAAAATCGAAAGTAGGCTAAAAACAGCCAGATATTTGCACTTTTTTAAGATTTTGCTCAATATCGTCTAAACTATGCGTCTGAGAGAAATTATGGTGAATAACTGTTTACAATAATATTAACTTGTCTACAATTTGAGTCCCAAGCGAGCTCTGTACGTTTAGTAGTTCCCGAGATACTGTTATTAAAAGATTGGATGCATTTTCAAAAAAGCAAAAATTGTTGGTTTTGGTCTCCTATTTGACAAATATTGTAAAAATATTCTTACCCTACGATAAATGTCATTGAAAATGAACTTTAAGTTTATTTGTTTACCTTTAATTTGAGCTTTGACTGGTACCTGTAGACCTAGTGCTTCACCCAAAAGTTGCATGTAACAGAAAACCTTGAAAAATAGAAATCGAGTGAAATCAATTTGAACAAGTTTTGAGCGTATCAGACACCACGTACAGGGCATGTACTGATTAAATCGGAGTTAATATTATGATAAGTATATGTAGCAATGGTTTCATAATTATGGGAATGTCCGTGTTAATTATTAATTATTTACTGAAATGATAAGTTAGATTCCGGTACGTATAGACTAATATTACTTATAATGGCTTGTAGTTATTTGCGATCATTTGCTGTGTTATTTCGGTTTGAATATTTTTGTGTGATCATAGTATCGATATGCTTGAACTCTGCTAGTACTGGTGCCATTATTATGGATGAGGTAGAAATGACTGAGGAAGAAAGAACTGCAACTATAATAATAATAATAATAATATCGTGTGGCCTCGGGTGCCGGGTGCAAGCTTTGTTAATTGACACCCAGAGGGCAGCTTGCGTGTCGAATTTAATGCTCCTTGGAGCGCTATGAATGTCAAGGAGGTTAGATAGCCTATCTAAGCTCCTTGGCGCTATACCGCTTTCTAGTAGAGAAATGAGGAACTTTGTGCTGGCGGAAAATCCCGAGATTAATTTTGCCATTATGAACTCGGCCTACTGAATTCAAAATGGGTTCTTTAACATGCCAACAACGTATGACATGAGTATCGTGATTTTTGTCGCCTTTCAAAAATCACTTACCATGGCCAGGAGCGAACCTGCAATCTTGGGGTTGGTAGTCCGGCACTATAAACACTCACCCACCGTGGCGAGCTGGCACTGCAACTGAAATGATGCTACTTGAAAATGAGCGGTCTTTCATCCTGTCTGTAAAGGAAAACGAGACTTACCAAACCCTAAGAGCCAAATTCATAAGTACATTGGATAAGCTGAGGGTCCAATATTTTCGCATGTGTACTCTCATAAATTATTCATTCAGGCAGAGCGTGCTGGTGTTTGGAACTTTCACCTGTATTCTGCTGGTCACTATTTCTACGCATAGAGTGCTCACATATATCTGCAAGATATGATGGCTCTGGACGATCGAATGGACCCTACTGAGTTTAAGATGTTACAGGAGGAGGATTTACTATCCTCCTATCTGAAAAGTTTTGGTGTGGTCTATGGTGGATTGACACAGGGGCGTGGAATCTCCAGCAGTGTGCTAGTCCGGTGGACCGTAGGAATGGTGTTCATGGTAAACGTATGCGAGGAACTGGAACGTTTCTGCCACATCTCCTATCCTAATGGTGAACATCATGTTGTTATGAGGCCTTCGGAAATCATTTGAGATAATGTTGATGCAGAAAAACTAAAAAACTGATTTGTTCTCCACCCTCCATTTCCCATCACTGATAAATTGGTATCCATCAGTAGTGGAACAGTTGGTGGCCCTAACATAAATTGCCACTTGACCCAACAACTGGGAACTGAAGCTGTTATGAAAATCATTGGCAATACGTTTGATAAAGAAATCTTTAAACTTAAGGACAAAGTAGCCACATTGTCGTCCATCACCACTTCTGTTAAAGTGGGGAACAAGAGAGTAGTTGTCGATCCACTTACTATTTTCCAAAAAATCGGATGGAGAACTGAAATAACATTTTAAACATGAATTAGCCCCATTCCCAAAGCCTTTGTTTAATGAACAGGGGGTGCGAAAGGGGACCAAGTCCAGTCAGTCTCTTCTCTTCTCACTCCACTATCCAACCACACACCAGCTGACTCCAACACTTACGTTGTTTTTGATGGGGGCTATCTTTTACACAAGGTTGTCTGGCAGTGCAAAACGTCTGTGACAGCCATTGTTTCAGATTACATCAGCTACACTTTGGTAGCAACGTCTCGGTAGTTTTTGACGGTTATCCTGAAGAGGCTGGTGTATTCTTTGGAATACACGGTAAGACAGAGTAAGCTTTTGCTTCTCTTTGCTTTAGTTCATCCCTTCCTTTTTTCGCAAACACCAACAGTGTTCTCCTGGTTTCTCTTTGTTGGTATATTTTTCTTACACTACCTGTGAGTCTGTTCTAGATATATATCTTCCATGACCCACCTAGTGTCATCTAGCAGCGAATCTCTGAAGTTCCTCAATTTTCCCTTGTACAAGAGGACTTCCTTACCAATCTGGCCACCAGATCTCGTCGCTATCGCCAGCTATCATCTCCGTGATCAAGAGGACTTCGTCTACTTTTTCACCCACCAGGCTTCGCTAGTGACGCCTGCTATCAACTCTTTGAAGACCATTTCATCAAGAGAATTTATTGCTGTAATGTTGTTTATTCTTATGTGTATTCCTTTTGTCTCCTACCCCCACTCTTTTCCCACCGGGTGAGTTAGCCGTGGTCGTTACGGCAAGACTGTTGGCAGTCGCTCACATCCGGGAGGCGAGGAGGTTCGAATCCCCCCGCCGGCAACATTGAAGATGGTCTTCTGTGGTTTCCCATTTTCCTTCCAGGCAAATGCCGGGGTTGGTCCCTAACTATAGGCCACAGCCGCTACCTTCCAACTCCTCGTTCTTCCATTCCTACTTCCCTTCCCAATTGTAGCTCACCCATTGGGTGTCCGTCTCGAAGCAAAAACAAAACTGGCGAGCCAAACATGTCCTCGGACACTCCCGGCACTAAAAACCATACGCTAAAAAAAAAAAAAAAAAAAAACTCTTTTCCCTTCCCTGGTCCCTCCGCGCTTCGTTGAGCTGGCCTCACTTGTGCTACAGTCGTCTAAACTCTCAGTCGGAGCTTAACTAGAGCTCGTCTCACCTCGAGAGACAAACTTTCAAATCTTCGCCATGTTGTGAATTCCTGACTAACGGTCACCAAGGAATCGCCGTTCATCAGAAATGAGCTAAGTACTTCTTCAACGTTCTTCAACTAATTTTAATTGATTTTAAATAGCTACATGCTTTTTATCCATCATTTACAGACAGTGTGATATATCTAAATGTGGGCAATAAACATCTTCGTGGGATTTTCGATGTTGGGCTTTGTCTATCCAAGCTAATCTTAATATGAAGCAGCATTTCTTATGCTTATTAACTGAGATAATTTCTCACAACGTCGGACATCGTTAAATTACCCACTGTCTGTAGAAACCTTAGCTCGTTCCACCGCTGGACTTTTTCTTTCAATTTCAACCGTCATGATTGTTCTGGAATTTTCCATGCCAAACAATTCATCTATAAGTCAAACCTTCTAGTATTTTCCACTCACATATGGGAATACTTTTTCAAACTAAGGAATCTTCCTTATGAACTGCTAATCAACACCTATTTTTTTCTTCCTCCGTTGGAACTTTTCTGCTGCATTCAACTATAACCTACAAGTTTTTCAACTCAATAGACTCTCGCAAACCTAGTGCAACTGGTTATTTTTCACCATCTCAATAGCTTTCCTTGCTATAAACTTTCTGTGCTACAATAGTGAACTTTTCAGCTACGTCAATAGACTATAGTGAAACAATGCTCGTTCGATTTCTCATCCGCGTCGCGCTCGTCCTAAATGAATAAAATAGGCCAAAAACTTTCTCTACAAAATTCCTATTTCCTCTTCCTCAACCCCTCTTTACTAACAAATTAGGTTAATCTTTAAATTTATGTATTTTGCAACGAGGCCTCGCCAAACCATAGGCGCCCTCCCAATTTTCTCCACGTATCATGTATTCAATCTGTATCAATATCAGCAGTTAGAAACTGCTTATTAATCTATTTCTTTTCTTGCTAGCACAAGAATTGGTTATTGTCTACAGGGTACCAAACCTTTCAATAATCTCTTTAATCCAGGATTCACGAAAGGGTAACTTGCCCCATTTTTCCTCGTGATCCTGTTTAAACATAGAAGTTCTAGAAACTTCCTTTTAATTTTTCTCTTCAGGTTTCACAATAAGTGACCTGCCCTATTTTGTATATCCTCTAAACGTAATTCTGTATTAAAACAAGAAGTTATAGAAACTTCTATTTCATTCCTCTGTGTTTTTCTGTGTTGTTACTTTCGAAGTTGTTATTTGTTCATATTTCTACGATACCCTTCTAGAAATCTTTAATGTACTCTTCTTGTACTTGCTTTATTGTTTAACTTTAATTACGTTAATTATCCTTAAATTTCCAATTTGTTAATCTTAAGACCATTTCAAAATCTTACCAAATAATTGTCAATTGCCTGGTGCAAACTTTAAATGATTTTAGGAGGTCTGCGACCCCAATTGTTTACAAAATCAACATTATACATTTGTTATATTAATTACTTCTTTTGCATTGTTAAATAAATTTAGATTTGTTCTTCTGCTTTATCATTTCTCAAAAATAACGATTAGGCAAGATCCTGTCTTCCCCTACTCTTCCTATGGGCTTAACTTTAAAACCTTCACAAATAAAATTAATAACGGTTCCACTTTTTGGTGCATTTGAGCAAGAACTCTTAGTTAAAAACTTATTAAAGCTTATTAAAGCCTCTCTTAGCCTTGATAGCTAATTCTAACTGGCCAGTAAGGCAAGCATAGCTCGCTACACCAGCTTCCTGCTTGTTGAGATTATCTCTACAACTAATGGTTGGTTTTAAAAATTTAAGTTTTTCTCATTGCCTAAACTTTTAGTCGGCTCTTTGCTGGGTAAAAGCTTAGTCATTCCTAAATGCAACTATTGGTGCTCTTACCAAAATTATTCTCAAGTGTATAATTGCTTCATCCCTATCCTTCTTGGAAACATTCGGTCGCTTTTTAGAAATTCTACAATTTCAAGAATTAAAGCATCACGGCCAATTCAAACTATTTGTATTCTTCAAAATATTTGTTTAAAACAAACTCCTTTGAAAAGATACAAAGGAAACTCATTGTTTCTTTCTCTGCCAGACTACCACCCTTCCCCATAGTAGCTGAATCTTGGCTTGGAAGGGAAGGTACCTCCTCTTCTCGCCTGCAAATAGCCCAAGCTCTAGCTGCGTTTCCCGTTAGCTGTGTTCGGGTCCCCATTCACTTTAGTGATCTCACGGGCTTTGCGGTGACACTCTTCTTTAAAATTATTTGTATTTAGTGTTGTACTTTCTTCCTATTATCAACACTTGTTCCTCTGTCCGAAACCCACTTCCCTTTACTTCTTTACTCATCTTCCCTTGTGGGTAAGGTTAATTCGTAGCAAAAACCTTCCCAGAGGCCACTAACAAAAACACAAAAAGTGCTAAACGACTCCGACGCTGTGCTACTCACTTCTGCAATGACATCAGTTTTGAAGAATCCACCATCATCCAACTACCTCAGGAAAAAGTATTGGCCAATGAGAACAACAAGAGGTGCCTCATCCCACATCTTTGCGATTCATTCGAGCAGTATGACATACAAGTAAAAGTAGCCGAAGAAGATGCTGATTGGGACATCATTGCCATGGCACGATCCAAAAGTCCTACATTCAACCGTGTGATCGTTGTAGGAGAAGATGTTGACCTCCTCGTACTCCTCAATGGTTCAGGCTCAGATGCAACTAACATCTACCTTCAGAAGAGTAGCAAAGGTGAAGCCTGCTATGTCCATTACTCAAGCTCCTCTTTCACACATCGACGTGCTCAACAACTCACCAGGTACAGTGGTTTTTTTTATCCATGCATTCAGCGGGTGTGACACCACTTCAGCCCCTTATGAACATGGTAAAACCAAGTTAGCTAATATATAAAAAATCCCCAACTTGTAGAACTGGCAGAACTGCTGTCAGACTCCAGTAACGAAACCATAGCAAAAGCTGGGAAGAAGTGCTTTGTGTATTTGTACGGGGGTGATTTTCTAACAGACTCCCTGAATAGCCTTCGTTACCAACAGTCGGTTACATCTGCAGCCACCATCAAAATCAATCTTGCTCGCTTGCCCTCAACAGTGGATGCAGCACGCCACCATGCTTACAGAACTTACCACCAAGTTCAAAAGCGGTTGGGGGTCAACAAAATTCCTACAGATTGGGGATGGAAGCTTGATGATCAAGGGTTTACCCCTATCACTACAACTACGTGCTACAACTGCGCATGATTTCCTGCAATTGCAGAAAAGTTTGCAGTGGCGGTTGCAGTTGCCGTAAAGCTGGACTTAAATGCTCAGCCCTTTGTCGTTTTTGTGGTGGCAAAATGTGTCGAAATGTGCAATCGCTTCAGCTAGGGATTCGGACGATGAGGAAGACATCACCTCGCTACATTGCTAGAACTGCAACTCGAGCCTGCGCCTGCTGTTCAGTTCAAAAAATCCTCAAATAAACCTGCACCATCGTCAGAGGAAGATTTTTCGAGACCCAGGCCATCACAAGTGAAATTACGATGAGACATGTTGCTTCATAATTCTACAATAATTTTATATGTAACTTTTTTGTTTTGTAATGAAACAAAATAGTACCTATGTGAACTCTCTTCTTTCATTTTTCTCAAATTGAATTTTTCAAGGATTTCAGTTACAAGCCACATTTGAGAGAAGCGTTGGGCCTACAGGTACCCGTTAATGCTCAAATTAAAGGTAAATAAATAAACTTCAAGTTCAGTATGAGTGACATTTATCATAGGATGAGTATTTTGGACAATATTTGTCAAATTAGGAGACCAAAACCAAGAATTTTTACTTTTTTGAAAAACCATCTCATTTTTGAATAACTGTATCTCGGGAACTACTGAACGTACAGAGCTTGCTTAGGACGCAAATTATAGACAATTAAATTTACTTGTAAACAGGTATTCACAATGTATTCTCTCAGACAAATAGTTTATATGATATTGAGCAAAACCTGAAAAAAGTGCAAATATCTGGTTGTTTTTTGGCTATTACACAGCTAGCACAGGACTTCCGAAGTTGCAAATTTGTTTTCTTACTACTGGCAGAGGTCCAAACAACATATAAAAAAAGTCCTCTCGGCACGCCGGAAGGCGGAGATAGATTTCACCGGACAAACTTGGGGATAGGCGAAAATAGGCAGAATATGCAGGTTTTCGTAGAAGGATCAGACATCATTTATTGCGTGAAAGTATTTTATAATTGGAGATTAATTAACTTTGTTTTTCGTCATTTTATGCACATTTTAAACATTTTATTGTCTTATGATGACGGTAACCTTCTTGTCATTTGGAGTCCATTTTTATACTTGTGGTCACACTGTCCTTATGCAAGGTTTCGACACTGATGTGTAAATATGTAACGGTCTGTTACTTCTTCACGCAAAATTATATCTCCCGCAGAGATGTTGGTTGGTTCCTCAGTTTAGGGGCTGCGACAACGTGGCCATGTAACCCCGTGTACTTTGGGTGAGTGTAGAATCTGTCTAATAAACGGTGTGAATTGTGATGGCTGTATTAGTCTGTAATTCAGGTAAGGAATGCAGACGCTCAATTTCAAGCAGTAGTTCCTAATGTTGCTACCAGATACTACCGTCAACGACACCTAGCTGTGAACTTGGCTGCTAGATGCCACCGCAATCAACAACTCGCAACGAACGTTGGTACCTCCCCTCCAAAGGAAAGCATACTGAGTGATTTTTAGCGCTCTTAGAAAATCCGACGACTTCGGCCGGCTTTGAACCCGTGACATTGGGCATGCTACCAGTTACGTCACCGAAGCCGCTTCACACTTAGTCAAATGGAAATCTGAATCTGATCTCGCGCAAGTGCGTTGTCATGGCAACGTCTGATGGCTCATCCCTCATCAATTTAGTAGTGTTGCCATGGCAACCACTGATAGCTCTTGGCATTTTCTTATAATTCCGAAATCATTTTTCTCATCCCTTGGCGTAATGGTGGGTCATATCAAAAATTCTTTCAGACAAAAGTTTTAGGTAATTATTAGGGGAATATTGTCCATTTTGTACGGTTTTGATATTGTGCCTATTAAGAGAGATATGATTAATGTTTCCCGAAAAACCCACTTTTTCCTACCCCTTTGGTCAATGGTTGGTGCTATAAAAAAACTCTTCAAACATAAATTTTTGAGCCTCATCCGGCACATAGTATGAACTTTGAACGGATTCGATATTTCACATATTAAGAGTGTTATAGCAATATTTCATTTTTTCGAAAAAAGTCCCCCATTTTCATCCCCTTCGACCGATTTAGCCCAGTAACGAACTCGACCGAGATTTTATGGGTATACATATTCGGTAAAAATTTCAAAGTGATTGGTGCAAAATTACGGCAGTTATCGTGTCCACTAGAAACTGATATACATATATATATATAAAAACATAAATTATATATACACTTTTGAACTGACGGTGGTTTGGGGGTCTGGGGGATGTGAAACGCGAAGATATGTCGAAATTTTCCGGAAATCGAAACATGGTACCCATTGCAATAGTTAGCTTTCTAATGAAATCTACCTAAAATACTACCATCAACGACACCTATCTGTGAACTTGGCTACTAGATGCCACCGGAACCATCAACTCGCAACGAACGTTGGAACTTCTCCTCCGAAGGAAAGCAAACTCAGGGTTTTTTAGCGCTCTTAGTAAATCCGACGACTTCAGCCGGGTTTGAACCCGCGATCTTGGGCATAGAAGTTCAGCATGCTACCAGTTCCGATACCGAAGTCGCTTCCCACAGACAGATGGAAAACTGAATGTTATCTCGTGCAGTGGCGTTGTCATAGCAACTGCTGATGGCTCATCTCTTATCAATTAAAAGTAAAGTTGTCATGGCAACCTCTCTTGGCACTTGGCATTTTCTTATAATTTTAATCATTTTGCTCACCCCGTGGCGTAATGGTGGTTCATATCAAAAATTATTTCAGACAAACGTTTTAGGTAATTATTGGAGGAATATTGTCCATTTTGTACGGTTTTGATATTGTGCTTATTAACAGAGATATGATTAATGTTTCCCGAAAAACCCACTTTTTCCCACCCCTTTGGTCAATGGTTGGTGCTATCAAAAAACTTTTCAAACATAAATGTTAGGGCCTTGTCCGACACATAGTATGAACTTTGAATGGATTCAATATTTCATATATTAAGAGAGTTATAGCAATATTTCACTTTTTGGAAAAAAGCCTCCCATTTTCACCCCCTTTGACTGATTTTGCCCATTAACGAACTCGACCGAGATTTTAAGGGTATACTTATTATGTAAAAAATTCAAAGTGATTGGTGCAAAATTACGACAGTTATCGTGTCCACAAGAAACTGATATATATATATACATCAATTATATATAAACTTTTGAACTGACGGTGGTTTTGGGGTCTGGGGGATGTGAAACGCGAAGTTATGTCGAAATTTTCCGGAAGTCGAAACATGGGACCCAATGCAATAGTTAGCTTTCTAATGAAATCTACCTAAAATTCATCTCGGCACGCCGGAAGGCGGAGGTAGATTTCACCGGGCAAACTAGGGGATAGGCTATAATAGGCAAAATATGCAGTTTTTCGTAGGAGGATCAGACCTCATTGATTGCAAGACAGTATTTTACATTTGGAGGTTAATTAACTTTTTTTTTCGTTTTTGTATGCATATTTTTATCATTTTATTGTCTTATGGTGATGGTAACCTTCTTGTCATTTGGGTTTCATTTTTAGCATATTTTCAATTTTGAAAAAATAGGCTTATGAGGTCACCTTTTGTCCGTGTGTGTGCGAATGTGTGATACGTGTGTGAGTCCCCCGCTAATATAATCTAAACGGCTGGAGCGATTTCAATGAAACTCGGTAAGTTCATAGCACTATTCCGGGCGACCCCGACCGTGCCCTCCAAATGTTGTTATGACTCACCAATCCAACATGGCGGCTGTGTGAAATATTTCACCAGCATTCAATATCTCCGAAACTATTACCGATATTACCCTGACATTTTGTATGGTGATAAAGGGATCTACTATAAGTTCACTTATGCGACCTTTGAAAACCTGGTAACTACAAAACAAACATGGCGGTCAAGCGAAGTTGCGACTTTTAAATAGACGTTTCTCGCGATTTAACCAACCAAACGCAATGAAACTTGGTACATTATATGTTTATATACATTGTAATGCACCGACATCTAACTTCGTTCAATTGTTTACATAACCACAAAATGGCGGATGTGCGAAATATTTCACAGGCATTCTATATCTCTGAAACTATTAGCGGTCTCTCTTTGACATTTTGTACGGAGATAAAGGGAACTACTGGAAGTCCATCTACGAGACTTTCAAAAACCGGTTACTTACAAAACGAACATGGCGGCCAAGCGAATTTGAAAATTTTAAATAGACCTTTCTCGCGATTTAATGTTCCAAACGCACTGAAATCTGCTGCAGGAAATATTTATACACATTGTTATGCACTGGTATCTAAATCAGTTCAATTGTTTACATAAACTCAAGATGGCGGCTGTGCGAATTTTAAAATTAAGTTTTTATTTCTTGTGATGTAGTCATGCGATCGAAGTGAAAGCTTGAATAATGAACCTACGCAATAATTTTCCTTTAATTGTACATGACTCTTTGGCCTATACATTTAACAATCCAACATGGCGACCATCCGAAATATTTAGACAGCTCTGAATATCTACGAATCTATTATAACAATCAAACTGAATTTTTTAATATTCATAGGGGCTATGAACTTAAGTTCACCTATAAGACTTTAAATAACCTGGTGATCACAAATCCAACATGGCGGCGACGCGAAGAATAAATATTCACATGGACGTTTCTCGCAATTTAACCATCCGAGAGCAGTGAAACTTGGTACAGTAAATCCTTAAACGAATGGTAATCCACAGGCATCTAATTTATTTCAATTGTTTCCATAACCTCAAGATGACAGCTGTGCGAAATTTTAAAATCTCCTTGTTACTTCTTGTGTCCTAATTATGCGATTGAAGTTTGAATACTACACGTACACAATAATCTGCATGTAACAGTACATAACTCTAGGACCTACATATATAAAATCCAACATGGCGACCATCCGAAAAATTTAGTAGGTTCCCAATATCTACGAATCTATTACAGCAATCAAACTGAAATTGTGTATGTTGATAGTGGCAATTAACATAAGTAGGATATATGAAAATAGGCTGTATAGTTCTTCACGGAACTACTTGTTATACTTGTGATCACACTGTCCTTATGCAAGGTTTGGAACTGATGTGTAACTATCTGACAGTCTGTTACTTCTTCACGCAAAATTTTATCTCCCGCAGAGATTTTTGTTGGTTCCTCAGTTTATGGGCTGCGACAACGTGGTCATGTAACCCCGTGTACACTGTGTGTGTGTAGAATCTGATAAACGGTGTTAATTGTGATGACTGTATTAGTCTGTAATTCAGGTGAGGTCTGCAGACGGTCAATTTTAAGTAGTAGTTCCTAATTTTGTACCATATACTAACGTCAACGACTCCTAGCTGTGAACTTGGCTGCTAAATGCCACCGCAACCATAAACTTGCAATGAACGTTGGAACTTGCCCTCCAAAGGAAAGCATGCTGAGGGATTTTTAGCGCTCTTAGAAAATCCGACGACTTTTGCCGGCTCTGAACCAGCGACCTTGGGCTTATAAGTTCAGCATGGTACCAGTTAGCCGCTTCCCACAGAGTCAGATGGAAAAATGAATGTGATCTCGTGCGATGGCGTTGTCTTGGCAACCTCTGATAGCTCATCCTTCATCAATTAAGAAGCGTTGTCATTGTAACCTCTGATGGCACTTGGCATTTTCTTTAATTCCGAAATCATTTTTCTCGTCCCTTGGCGAAATGGTAGGTCAGACCAAAATTCTTTCAGACAAAGTTTTAGGTAATTATTAGGGGAATATTTTCCATTTTGTACGGTTTTGATATTGTGCCTATTAAGAGAGATATGATTAATGTTTCCCGAAAATACCACTTTTTTCCACCCCTTTGGTCAATGTTTGGTGCTATCAAAAACTTTTCGAACGTAATTTTTTGGCACTTATCCGACACATATTATGAACTTTGAATGGATTCGATATTTCACGTATTAAGAGAGTTATAGCGATATTTCACTTTTTCGAAAAAAAACCGATTTTGCCCATTAACGAACTCGACCGATATTTTAAGGGGATACATATTATGCAAAACATTCAAAGTGATTGGTGCAAGAAACTGATATATATGCATATATATATATATACACACACATATATATATATATATATATATATATAAACTTTTGAACTGACGGTGGTCTGGGGGATGTGAAACGCGAAGATATGTCGAAATTTTCCGGAAGTCGAAACATGCCACCTAAATTGCAATAGTTAGCTTTCTGATGAAATCTACCTAAAATAGGCTACATAATTTAAAAAAGTCCTCTCGGCACGCCAATGTTCGCCACTAGGTGTCAATTTGGAACTACTTGAAATAGGAATCACTGGGAGTCCACGCGCGTTCAATTAAAATACCCTGATATGGCCATTAGCTGCAATTCATATATAATTAAGGAAATTTCAATTTAAAATAAAAAAAAGTCCTCTCGGAAGGCGGAGGTAGATTTCACCGAACAAACTTGGGGATAGGCGCAAATAGGCAGAATATGCAGATTTTTGTAGAAGGATCAGACCTCATTTATTGCGAGAAAGTATTTTATAATTGAAGCTTAATTAACTTTGTTTTTCTTCATTTTATGCATATTTTAAACATTTTATTGTCTTATGGGGACGGTAACCTTCTTGTGATATGGGGTCCATTTTTAGCCTACTTTTCACATTTTGCAAAAATGTGTTTCTGTCTGTCTGTCTGTCTGTCTGTCTGTCCTTCTGTCTGTCTGTCTGTCTGTCTGTCTGGCTGGCTGTGTGTGTGTGTCCCCCCCCCCCCCCCCCCTATCAACTCCTAAACGGCTGCAGCAATCGAAACAAAATTTGGTAGGAGTAAAGATCCAGACCTGAATATCTCACGCCCATGTTTGAAAATGATGTCAGTGCTACCAACTGCTGAAAAATCGCTATTGAAATTTGAGCTCCATGTTGGATATCTTGGAAGGTATGAATAGGAGCCATTTCAAAATTGGCACACGTATAGATAGTAATATTGCAGTTTAATTTCCAGGAGGCCATACATCGCAGTGTTGCCAAAATGAATATACGCCTGCTGATAAGTCCAAATTTTAAATGCATATAACTTCTACAATATCAATTGGATTTCAAACAAATTTCGTATGTGCTATGTGTACATAAACAGACATGACTGAACGTATTCTTAGGAACCACCAGGGCTGCCAACTGTTAATAAATGCTCTCAATTTATTTTATCCAAATACCAATATATCTGAAAGTATGCAAGCCGACAGCTTTAAACTATGCACACGTATAGTACCTGACATTCTATATTAATTTGGAGTAACTTATATACGTCAGTGCTACCAACATGATTCTAAGACTGCTGAGAGGTCCAACTTTAAATACATGTACCTTCTATGCTATCATTTGGTTTTCAACCAAATTTCTTGTGTGCTATGTGTACCATAACAGATATGACTATGTCGATTCTTAATAGTAACCAGTGCTGCCAACTGTTAATAAATACTGTCTCTATTTTTGTTACCCTAATATCAATATATCAGAAAGTATGCAAGCCAATAGCTCTAAACTTTGCACACGTATAGTACCTGGCATTCTAGATTAATTTGGAGTAACTAATATACGTCAGTGCTGCCAACATGATTCTAAGCCTGCTGATAGGTCCAATTTTAAAATGCATGTAACTTCTATACTAACTAATGGATTTCATTCAAAATTGACACAGCAATAGATCATATTATTTCAGATTATTTCTGACCAATACATGTATGTCATTGTTGCCAACATGATTTTACGCGCGCTGTTAGATCCAATGTTTAACTGCATGTAACGTCCATGCTATCCATTGGACTTCAACCAAATTTTGTATTCTGTACCTTGAGAGATTGAACTAAGAATATATTCAGTCATCAGGGCTGCCAACTGTAGTTCTCTATTAGGCTACATTATTCCAGGTATACAGTATTTTGAACTAATTAGAAATTTCGATATTACCAACTTAATTTCGGCATTATTCTAGATAGATCCATATAGATTAATCATTGGCATGAATCTTAAATTTTAAGAAAAGTAGGCTCTTTAGTTCGTCACGGAACTTCTTGTTATACTTGTGGTCACACTGTTCTTATGCAAGGTTTCGACACTGATGTGTAACTATGTAACGGTCTGTTACTTCTTCACGCAAAATTATATCTCCCGCAGAGATTTTGGTTGGTTCCTCAGTTTAGGGGCTGCGACAACGCGGTCATGTAACCCCGTGCACTTTGGGTGAGTGTAGAATCTGTCTGATGAACGCTGTGAATTGTGATGGCTGTATTAGTTTGTAATTCAGGTAAGGACTGCAGACGGTCAATTTCAAGCAGTAGTTCCTAATGTTGCTACCAGATACTACCGTTATCGACACCTAGCTGTGAACTGGCTACTAGATGCCACCGCAACCAGCAACTCGCAACGAACGTTGGAACTTCCCCTCCAAAGGAAAGCATACTGAGGGATATTTAGCGCTCTTAGAAAATCCGACGACTTCGGCCGGCTTTGAACCCGCGACCTTGGGCATAGAAGTTCAGTATGCTACCAGTTATGTCACCGAAGCCGCTTCACACTTAGTCAGATGAAAATCTGAATCTGATCCCGTGCAAGTGCGTTGTCATGGCAACGTCTGATGGCTCATCCCTCATCAATTTAGTTGTGTTGCCATGGCAACCTCTGATAGCCCTTGGCATTTTCTTATAATTCCGGAAACATTTTTCTCATCCCTTGGCGTAATGGTGGGTCATATCAATAATTATTTCAGACCAAAGTTTTCGGTAATTATTAGGGGAATATTACCGGGTGAGTTAGCCGTGGTCGTTACGGCATGACTGCTGGCAGTCGCTCACATCCGGGAGGCGAGGTGGTTCGAATCCCCCCGCCGGCAACCTTGAAGATGGTCTTCTGTGGTTTCCCATCTTCCTTCCAGGCAAATGCCGGGGTTGGTCCCTAACTATAGGCCACAGCCGCTACCTTCCAACTCCTCGTCCTTACATTCCAACTTCCCTCCCCAACGGTACTTGTAGCTCACCATTGGGTGTCCGTCTCGAAGCAGCTACAAAACTGGCGAGCCGAACATGTCCTCGGACACTCCCGGCACTAAAAGCCATACGCTAAAAAAGGGGAATATTGCCCATTTCGTACGGTTTTGATATTGTGCCTATTAAGAGAGATATGATTGATGTTTCCCGAAAAACCCACATTTTCCCACCCCTTTGGTCAATGGTTGGTGCTATAAAAAGAACTCTTCAAACGTAAATTTTTGGGCTTCATCCAACACATTGTATGAACTTGGAACGGATTCGATATTTCCCATATTAAGAGAGTTATAGCAATATTTCACTTTTTCGAAAAAAAAAGCCCCCCATTTTCACCCACTTCGACCGATTTAGCCCAGTAACGGACTCAACCGAGATTCTATAGGCATACATATTCGGTAAAAAAAATTAAAGTGATTGGTGCAAAATTACGGCAGTTATCGTGTCCACAAGAATCTGATATACACATATATATATTGAACTCTTATTAATCTGCGATAAATAAGTATTCATGATTTATTATTATTATTACTGCGGCCCAGGCAGTACATGTGGAAGTTGACAAAGAGGAAGGCAGGTTAGTGTGTTGCAATGATTACCACAGAAGCAGAGCTTGGCAGCTATTCTTGACGACGACCGGGTAAGCCGAGTTCAAGGCCAAATTGTGTAACAACATGCACCAAAATTGGAGTCATGAGGGGAGGGTCACGAGTTACTTGCAACCGACCTACGATTGAATCACCTAATCAGATGAGACCACGCCGAAACCACGCGGTGGGTAGCGTCCCTGGTAAAAAGCGCGCGGAATTGATTATCTAAAGAACCGCCGATCCGAAATATATCCGCATAACTGCGCTGAGACGTTTGAATTAAATGATGAAGATTGACACTAGTCCCATGTGTGTGAGATAAAAACTCTAGAATTTTTTTCTTAATTCTCCCTACTCCACCTCACTCTGTCAGTTTCCAATAAATTAATCGAGGAGACGCTGATTCGAAGACAACCATTTTGAGCTCTGTTGAGCTAGGTTCACGCCAGTTTGCGTGGTGATTTTACGCTCTTGATAATTATTCTAAAGACAACTATTTTCAGCTGTTATGGGCAAGACTTTAAGTAACATTCCAATTAGTGCTCAACGCGAGCAAAGGTTCACAAGAGCAGTGGAGATTATCTAACGAGATAAGGACTGCGAGACAGTCATATTTAAAACTTGTTTCTCAAGCCAGTGACGATGTGTTTGAAGTGTATAGTTCATGTAAATTTTTATTGTATTTTTCATGTGATATATTGTGCGTGTGTAAGCGAATGCTAAGCTAGGGAAAGTCTTCTTTGATTAATCGCATAGGACAATCGTGGGTGAAAGTAGTAACTCACAGCGATTATAGCCAGGCTATTTATATTAACATTGAACATTTCTGTCCAAGAGACTACGCCAAGATGTCCGACGTTTGGTCAGGAGCCGGAGTGATGTCCAACGCTTCTATGGAGTCGACGATGGAGGGCTAATTTCCCGTAAGGAAATGGGCCAAGATGGAAGTTATATGTTCTACAAGCTGATACGGTGATGTACAAAAATTGATTTACTCAATATGTAGTTAGATATGGCGGGGGAACTTTGTAAATAGTTCATTTATTTCTTTTTCTTGTTTAGATTGTTTTTCTTGCACCGACACTAATGTTTTAAATGTACGTTGGCGCGTGGCCAAAGTTGTTTGTTGTGTATTTTTTTCTTTGGAGTCATATTTAGTGTACACGGCGCGTGTGCCAGATTTTATCCATGCGAATGCGAAACTCGTTACATTCGATAAGTGGTGCTTTATTAAAGTTCATATTTTTGATAGGAAAGGGTGGTAATTATAAGATGTTTGCTGAACAGGTTATTACTCATATTAGGGTTGCCGAGCGCAACAAATTAAGATGTAATTGTAGAGCACCTTAGTTCTAATTTTTTTTTAGATTTTTTTTGAGTCCTTTTCAGGTTCGATAGTCACGGCCTAGAACGGAGGCGCCAGCTGATGGAAAATATTTATGTCATTTTATTTCAGGGTCTGTCAAACCCATACGTGTGATTCTGTGTGTGTTATCGTGTCTGGTGTGTGTTTTGATTCTACGTGAAGAGGGGTAGAGGTCCTACCACCCTCATATTGTTGTTGTTGTATTTTGATGGAAAGGCAGGGTGCTCCGAGGAGATCACTGTACCTTGTCCAATGTTGATTCTTGGATTTCCTAGGGGAAATTCTGAGATATATTTTGTTCTGACACACACACACGTATATATTGTGCTTTGGGGCACGCTTCTTCGAGACTCGATCCCGTGCCTTGGGAGGTCGAGGTTATTTTGACACGTGGGTTGACAGATATGCAGATTTCCACGTACCGCCCGTCTAGCCTTGGTGACTTATTTTTGTTAGGCAGTCCTGTTGTCCAACTGGCCCCTTTAAGCTATCATTAGCAAACCTGTTCTTTTTGTGATGGTTATTTTGAACCATAATTAATTGGGGAGTTCGCCACGTTTGTGACGGATTATTGCATGTCGTATGGATGGAATATTGTGTTAATGATGTAAATGTTGGCTTTGAGCCTAGTGATTTGTCTATGACTCAGTTCATGTAAGTTAGTCTGTGTGACACCTGTGTGGTGTAGTTGTATTTACTTGTAAAAATGACGGCGGTCATATGTGTATTTTTTTTTTTTGTTGGTCACGTGTTAACTTACATGTGTTGATTTATGAGAAGTCCTAATTTTTAGGCAGTAATGTTTTGCTACGGCAGTTTTGATTCCAATTTCATGCGGAAATTATGTTGTTGTTTATTTTAGTATAGGAAGTGTCGGTTTAGTTTTAAGTTGTGTATAGTTGTTCCCCGCGTCTGTCTAGCTCTAAGTAATGCGGATTCGTTTTCTGAAAGTTTATCCGGATGATGACGAATCATGCATTCAATTGTACTCATCGTGAAGCATGTAGAACAGCACACGCGCATACATTGTCATTATTGTTGATTTTTGGGACATTTGGTCCGAGTAATAATCTCTCCTGAGATTTGGCCTAGTTTTGGCAATTTAATTTATTCAGTGGGAGTCATTATGGGAGTTTTGTTTGTTTAATTCATTTTGTAAATAGCTGATCTGTCATTAAATTCATTTGTTATAACCCTGGCTTCACTTTTTCCTGCATGTTATTTTGTTATATGTTACCCTGCATTTTATGAAGCGCTTTAACAACAACTTACGATATGGACTGTTACACCCCCCGAAATTGAGTCTCATAAGCTTCTTTGCAAGGGTTCAATATATATACATAAATTATATATAAACCTTTGAACTGACGGTGGTTTTGGGGTCTGGGGGATGTGAAACGCGAAGATATGTCGAAATTTCCGGAAGTCGAAACATGGGACCCATTGCATTAGTTAGATTTCTAATGAAATCTACCTAAAATTAGAACTGCAAGACCTTTTGCAAAGTCGGATGTATATTTTGACTGGACTATAGCCTACTTTTCACATTTTGCCAAAATGACGAAAAAGTAGACTTATGAGATCGATCCGGGAAAATGTCTGTCTGTCTGTGTGTGTGTGTGTGTGTCCCCCCCCCCCTAGCAACTCCTATACGGATGCAGCAATCGAAACCAAATTTGGTATGAGTAAAGACCTATACCGGAACATCTCAATGTCATACATGAAAATGATGTCAGTGCTACCAACTGCTGAAAAAATGCAATTGAAATTTGAGCTCAATGTTGGGTATCTTGGAAGGTATGCATGGGAGCTATTTCAAAATTGGCACACGTATAGATAATAATATTTCAGTTTAATTTCCAGGAGGCCATGCATGCCAGTGTTGCCAAAATGATTCTTAGCCTGATGATAAGTCCAATTTTTAAATGCATATAACTTCTATACTATCAATTGGATTTCAACCAAATTTTGTATGTAATATGTCTACATAAACAGATATTACTGAGCGTATTCGTAAGAGCCACCAGGGCTGCCCACTGTCAATAAATGATCTCTCTATTCTTTTATCCAAATACCAATATATCTGAAAGTATGCAAGCCGGCAGCTTTACACTATGCACACGTATAGTACCGGACATTCTAGATTAATTTGGAGTAACTTATGTACGTCAGTGCTACCAACATGATTCTAAGACTGCTGATAAGACCAATTTTTAAATACATGTAACTTCTATAATATCAATTGGATTTCAACCAAATTTCGTATGTGCTATGTGTACCATAACAAATATGACTATGCTTATTCTTAAGAGCAACCAGGGCTGCCAAATGTTAATAAATGCTGTCTCTTTTTTTGCCCAAATATTAATATATCAGAAAGTATGTAAGCCAACAGCTTTAAAATTTGTGCACGTATAGTACCTAACATTCTAGATTAATTATCAGAGCCTCATATATGTCAGTGCTGCCAACATAACTCTAAGCCTGCTGATAAGTCCAATTTTAAAATACAAGTAACTTCTATACTAACAAATGGATTTCCTCCAAAATTGGCACAACAAGTGATCATAATATTTCAGATTATTTCTGACAAACGCATGCATGACATTGTTGCCAACATGATTTTACGCGCGCTGATAGATCCAACCTCCAACTGCATGTAACGTCCATGCTATCCATTGCACTTCAACCAAATAATGTATTCTGTATCTAAGGAGATGGAACTAACAATATATTCAGTCACCAGGGCTGCCAACTGTAGTGCTCTATTAGGCTACAGGTATATTTTGAACTAATTAGAAATTTCGATATTACCAACTTAATTTCGCTATTTTTCTAGATAGGTCTATATAGTGTGCCCAATCGGACGCAGCAGACTGGCATCGAACTTGGGTCTTATCAGAGAAGACCAGGCCCATGATTCTGCCTAGAGTCGAACCATTGATCTCTGAGGGGGAACAGCTACAGGGAACCCGAAGAGCAATGAGTTGTATAATGACATATAATGATATAGCATGATTTCACGGCTAGAATGTGAATATCATAGCTGTTTAAGGGAATAATTGTCAGAAATTGCAGTCATATGTACGTTTTCGAAGTATAGAAACGTGAAAGCAGGCCAGCTTGACACTTTACTAATTGCAGCCAGCAGAAGGGAGGAGATTCAAGGCGCCGAAGGAACTTATTTCGTCTGGACCGAGGAGACAGCTCGAAATTAATGACCCTGGGAGTCCCCGATGGACAACACTTGAGACCGTAGTGGGGGTAATTGTCCACGGAAATTAATTGATTGCAGCCAACTGGAGCATCGGAATGGAATGAAAATTACACCCAGGTGAATATACTCTAGGAGAGATAATTTAGGAGTGGTCTTACACCTAAATTAAAGCCTATATCTCTAAATAAGCCTGTTAACACCGAGCTTACGCTCGAGAGGAGTGATTTGGTGACCAGCAAGAGGGGATTCACCATGGTGGCGTCATGACGCAAAGGAATAAGGCAATTAATTGTAATTAATTGGCCGAAGCGATCGCTAGCACGAGAGTGATTATGGAACTTCCACACCTAGATGAACAAGGTGTATACGTCATTTTGAATGGAAATGCATTATTTAAAAAAGGGAGTCGCTCTCGTGTGTCCTGTGGACTACATTTTACGAGAAACCTTTATATAGGGGAAGCAGCACAGACCAAGCCAGTTGTTCCTCAGTTGTTCTCTAGTCTTCTACAGTTGCTCTGCAGTTCATCGCCAGTTCATCTTGACGCTATACGCACACGCTGCCAGTAAGTGCGCGAAATGTTAGAGTATATTTGAAGAACAATGGAAGCGCATCATATAGCTTCTTAATAGTAATCAAGAATCGCGTAAGATTTAATCTACAGAAGATATTTATCCATTATTATACGCAAGTGTAGTTCGCTACAGCGTAGCAATAATTTAGGATGGTTTTGGACACTGAATACCAGGAGGTATTGTCATATTTATAAATAACGCAGTATCATCAGGATCATTACAGTTATGGGAGCCCGAGAGGCATCACAAGTAATCATGACGGTGAAATGAACAGTATTGAAGGGAACGAGAATCGAACGCACGTATAAGCAGATAGACTTTCACGGAGACCAGCGGTTGTCGTAGCTTCATCGCATCTCTGGGGTCAGGCGTTAGGAGGAGTCCGATTAAGGATCAACCTGTGAAATAGTGAAAAAGTGTCTATAAATTTTATTATAGTGATTTCAAAAGTGTTTATGTGTATTGTGATTAATATGTATTGTGTAAAAGTGAGAAAATCCACTGATAAGAGTATGATTATCATGTGGGAAATATGTGATATCAAGTGTCGTGTGAGATATAGCATGATGGCTTAAATCAAGCGTCATGGTAGATCCGTGGCTGGCGTGTTGGAATAATCCAGCGAGAATGAAAAAGTGAGTACAAATTTACAATGTTATTCTAACTAGATAGTTCACCATACAACGAAGCATCACTTTAAGACTAAGATGTAACAGTCACTTATGTACGAGCTTTCACCACTCGTATTTTTGGTAGAATATGGCTTGGAAGGTGATTTGTTTATGGCCATTCAGGCCTAAGATAGTGATGTATGTAACGGTAACGTTAAATGATAATAATAATAATATCTGGGGTCGGTAACAGTAAAGTAAAGTAATAGGCATTTCAGGCCTAAAGAACGTTCAAAGTGTGTCATGTCTAATATAAAGATACTGTATTTTGGTAAACAGTAAGAAAGTAACGTGGAAAAAATATAGCGAGATACGAGATGTTTTCAGTGTCAATGAAGTGTTGAATGAATATTTGATATGGTCAATTCTTAGGATTGTTTTTGAGAACCATTAAAGTAATGTAAGCCAGTAAATTTATACTTGTTTTTAGGAGTTATTTAAAGCTTTGGCTTAAGTGTAATTGGAGAGAGGACGCGGGTGCCTTAATAAATTGAGTCATCTATGAGAAGTATTGTTTGAGCCGCATTGAGCGAGCAAAGTAACGTAGAATCCAGTGATTTACGTAAATAAAGTTGCGGGGACTAAGCTAACATAGCTTGCACGTTAGGTGAAAAGTTGGCTAATCTACGAGTTAGTACCGCCGTGGAGCGTACTTATATTATTCGCAGCGAATTGGACAGAGCCTGTCTGTATCCATCGCTTGCAGGAATAATTGCCACGAGGATGCTCTTCGAGACCCCGTGAGCACATGTATAAATTGATCTGCCCTGAGAGGTAAGAATCAAAGTTCGTCGTATAGGAAACGCAGATTTCCTTATTATATATAGGCAGCTGCTGATGAGCAATCTTGTATTCTCATTATGATGCGCGCCCAAAGCCACTAGAATCGCCACAGAACGGCAAGTCTATTACAGAATCCATCCCCAGCCATGAATGTTAATAAGGAGCCAAGTTGAGCCCAATACACTATAAATATAGGTGGTAAATAATCAGAATGACTCAATTACTGGAGACAACACTTAGCTTAACTCCATTGTACTGCAATTGTAAACAAAGATGACCTTGCTTGCAGTCAAGAGGGGAGTGGTAATAGACCACTAGGGCGACGGCCATCTTGCTCGGCCAGCTGGAACTAATTTTATTGCCTGCTTGGAAGGGGAGGTTTGGAGACCCAGTCCCTTTATTTTAAAAGCAGAGTGGGACACTGAAGAATCTCGATATTTCGAAATGTAATTAAGATATGATTGTTATGATGATGCCAATTGAATTAAATGATGTGTTTCAACACACATACATTGTCGGATCATTGAAATCGGATAATATTTGGCCCAGTTATTCTCTGAGGAGGAACGCTGAACCAAATACATGTAGGCATCATTTTAAAGTGCATTTTTGCCCAGTTCGCACTAATTTATGCAGACGGGTATGTGGTTTCTAAGAACCTGACACGTTTGTAACGATAATAATCTCGACCAGACCCAGAAAATCGTTGTATGGTGAAACTATAAACATTTCTATCCATGTGTATTTTGGAAGGGAGAACGTACCACTTTTTAGCGTTTCATATTGATGGAAAAATAGAAGACGATTCACACGACACAACAACATTTGTTAATTAAAGGCATAAAATAACGAATTTATGTTAATGAAAGTAAATGCCCGTGAGAAACGGATTAATGTTTAATTATTACAGAATTGATGTCATTTAAATATGATATGTGACTTTGTGTTGAGTTACTCCAGTTATGTAAAATTGTGTCACATAAAGAACACTATGGAGAATCGTAGATGTCTGAAAGTATCAGTGATAGGATGCTAGAAATAGATTTGAGTGCAGTGTAGCACTAATTAAGAAGAGACTCACAAAATAACCTTGATTTTCATTGTGGGAATTAAATGTCAATTATCCTTTGTTTGTATTTTGTTGTATAGCCATGACTTTAGATCAGTAAATGTTTTATTTAGGAATATGTTGTTTCTTTCATGTAGAGTAGATACTTGGTAGACTCAAATCCTGAGCATGTGGTCGTATGGTGGGCAGGAACGTCCCATACCTCGAAAGACCGTGAGTTAGCTGGGATACGAACACATGTTCCACATGATGACAATTGGGTACAATAGATTGGCATGAATCTTAAATTTTAAGAAAAGTCGGCTCTTTAGTTCGTCACGGAACTTCTTGTTACCCTCCAAATCACAAACTGCCACCAAAAATACATCAAAAATAGTATACCTGTCAAAAATGAATAAGGATGAGAACTGTGTTTGTTGATTGAATTAGGGGCGTTGCGACATTGTATTCATATATCCCCGTGTACTTAGGTAAGTGTGGAATTTGTCTGATAACCTGTGTTATTGTGATGGCTGTATTAGTGTGTGTAATTCACATTTGGGTTGGAAAGGAGGCAACCGTGGCCTTAAGTTAGGAACCATCCCTTCATTTGTCTGGAGAATAAGTGACGAACCACTGAAAACCACTTGCAAGTGGCTGAGCTACGAATCGAACCCGCCTCTTATCAGTTTTACCTCACGAGGCTGGATGTACCCCGTTCAAGCCCTCAGGCCAGATTTAAATTTCTTGGCAGAGACGGGAATCGAAACCGGGCCTCTACGGTGATAGCCAAGAATGATAACTATTACGTAATGATGTGGTTGGGATGGAAACCATTTTGTCATTTGGAGTCTATTTTTAGCCTATTTTCAATTTTGAAAAAAAAAATAGGCTTATGAGATCACCTTTTGTCCGCGTGTGTGTGCGTGTGTGTGTGTGTGTGTGTGTGTGTGTGAGTGATTCGTGTGTGTGTCCCCTCCCTAATAAAATCTAAACGGCAGGAGCGATTTCAATGAAACTCGGAAAGATCATAGCACTATTCCGGGCGACCTCGACCGTGCCCTTCAAATTTTGTTACGACTCACCAATCCAACATGGTGGCTGTGCGAAATATTTCACCAGCATTCAATATCTCCAAAACTATTACCGATATTATCCTGACATTTTCTATGGTGATAGAGGGAACTACTAAAAGTTCACTTATCTGACCTTTGAAAACCTGATAACTACAAAACCAACATGGCAGCCAAGCGAATTTGAGACTTTTAAATAGACGTTTCTCGCGATTTGGCCAACCAAACGCAATGAAACTTGGTACAGTATATGTTTATATACATTTTAATGCACAGACAACTAACTTCGTTCACTTGTTAACATAATCACAAGATGGCGGATGTGCGAAATATTTCACCGGCATTCTATATCTCTGAAACTATTAGCGGTATCTCCCTAAAATTTTGTACGGAGATAAAGGGCACTACTGGAAGTCCATCTATAAGACTTGCAAAAACCGGTTAACTACAAAACGAACATGGCGGCCAAGCGAATTTGAAAATTTTAAATAGACCTTTCTCGCGATTTAATGTTCCAAGCGCACTGAAACCTGGTACAGGAAATATTTATACACATTGTAATCCACTGGTATCTAATTTAGTTCAATTGTTTACATAACCTCAAGATGGCGGCAGTGCGAATTTTAAAATTAAGTTTATATTTCTTGTGATGTAGTCATGCGATCGAAGTGAAAGTTTGAATAATGAACCTACGCAATAATTTTCCTTTAATGGTACATGACTCTATGGCCTATACATTTAACAATCCAACATGGCGACCATCCGAAATATTAAGACGATACTGAATATCTACGAATCTTTTTTAGCAATCAAACTGCATTTTTAATGTCCTTAGGGGCTATGAACTTAAGTTCACCTATAGGACTTTAAATAACCTGGTGATCACAAATCCAACATGGCGGCGACGCGAATTATAAATATTCACATGGACGTTTCTCACAATTTAACCATCCGCGTGCAGTGAAACTTGGTACAGTAAATCCTTATACGAATGTTAATCCACTGGCATCTAATTTATTTCAATTGTTTCCATAACCTCAAGATGGCAGCTGTGAAAATTTTTTAAATCTCCTTGTTACTTCTTGTGTCCTAAATATGCGATTGAAGTTTGAATACTACACGTTCACAATAATCTGCGTGTAACAGTACATAACTCTAGGACCTACATATATAAAATTCAACATGGCGACCATCCGAAATAATTAGTCGGTTCACAATATCTACGAATCTATTACAGCAATCAAACTGAAATTGAGTATTTTGATAGTGGCAATTAACATGAGTAGGATATATGAAAATAGGCTGTATAGTTCTTCGCGGAACTACTTGTTAAACTGGTTGTGACACTTTCCATATGGGATATTCAGACACTGTAGCGAATATTAGGACTGATAGTAGGATACTTAATATTTTGTAAATAATGCTTGATTCAGGTGTTCTTTCTTAATCATCGTTAATTGAGGTTTCTATTACTAGAGTTGTGACGCCATTTTTTCTTGATTTGTTTCTTTAGGTAGTAGCGTTTGATAGAGGAATGTTAGTAATTCTATTGGCCTTCTTTGATATTTGAAATCATCCAAGATATTCAGTCTCGCAAGATGTTTCATTTTGTTCTGTGAATATTGCTCGTTCTGATATTCGCAATATATTGTAAATGTTAGTTAGAGGCTAAGTCGTATAGTTTGAAGACACTATGACTCACCACGTTTTATCACCATTCTTCCCCAAAGGTTAAGGATATCAGCATTGACCTTATGCTATTCAGCAGGAGAATATGCCAGTCCTGTGTGGTACAAGTCAGCCCATGCAAAGCAGGTGGATGTAGCCTTAAATGAGAGCTGCAGGAGTATTACAGGTTGCTTTAGGCCAACTCTCATCAGTAAAGTGCACTATCTTTCAGGGAGTGCTCCGCCTGATATCAGAAGAGAAGTGGCTGCAAACAACGAAAGAAGTAAATCATCTGCTATGACCTCTCACCCACTCTTCGGATATCGACCTGCTGATGAGAGGAGAATAAAATCGAGGAAAAGCTTCCTAAAAACTACTCAACCATTACAAGGAACAGCAGCAACAGCTCGAGTTGCCATGTGGAAGGAGAGGACCAGCTAGCTATCTGTCTGAATGGATGGAACCAAAGGAATCTCTATCTCCTGGTCACACAGAGAACTAGCTAATCTGGAAGTCCCTGAACAGACTGCGGGTGGAGGTTGCAAGATCCAAGGACAACTTATATAAGTGGCATTTTCCGACCAAGACAGTCCTGTGTGACTGTGGCGCTACCCAGACAACACAGCACCTCTTCTTCTGCCCATTGTGCCCGTACAGCTGCACAATGAGTGACTTCACTGAAGCTAATTCAAGTGCTATCGAAGTGGCAAAGTTCTGGACAGAAATTGTTTGAAGTCGTCTGTTCAACACATACTTTGTACTTCTGACAAGAATAAATAAATAAATCAACATTCTTGCCAATTGATAGTGATTCAATTAACACAGTGCAGCGATTTTTCGTGTTTTCTTACCCAGATATGGATTAGGTGGAGCTATTGTGATTTAAGAACTAGAAGCCACTCAGTGCTAAGGGTGTGAAGTCGCTGCCTTTGCGGTAATGTCACAAGGTTTACTGTGTTCGATTCCCGGCTAATCATATTAAAGTTCAGAATTGGGATGACGCGTATGGTGGTTCAGATTCCACGAAAGGAACATGTCCCTTGGGTTAAAAACAAAGGATAAACAATCACAAATTTTCAATCTTTCACTCAGTGCTATGCTATATTTGATCGTTGCAGTTAATCGTTTGTGATGACGAAATAAATAGTATCTTTAGAAAGCGAGCTCTACGTTGTAAAGACTGTACTTTTAATATAATTAAGAGAAAACCAAGGTTTCTACTTGGATCATGTTTGAAGAAGTCAAAAATGCATTACTGGCAAATTGAGCTACAGCTGTTGTTCTCTATAATACTAGAGAGTACGTTCAGCTATTGTTTATAAGATAGTCATGGGTGCTGGTTATGTGGCAGTCACTCATTGTTAATCTATAGTTTATAATACTTCCATAATGTTATTTCAATGTTCTATAATTAACTGGTATTTCGGCTTCGTATTTTTGTTTTGCCCATGATGTTGTTCTCCTTAAAGTGGGCATACCTACATGATTTCAAGTGTTGGAATTATTATTTAGTCACGGAGACTAACTTGGTTCTCTCTCTACTTCACCAATGTCATGAAACGGTACCAAAGCACTATTGTTGATCTATGCTAATAATATTTATGCCTGTGCCACTGGTTAAGTTATGGATTTAATTGATAACATGGTAGTAACCTAATTAAATTACGGAAGTGTGATTATATGAATGTTCTTGGCCGGAAAGTACCAAAGGTTGTTAGAAGAACGGGTACTTCAGCTAGTAAATGATAAAACCTCAAACTATGACTGTAAATTGTCTAAGGCACGTCTTTTATAACTATGCTTTGTAATAGTTTACGTTTTCATAACACCATTTCCTTTCGATTCCACAGCAATATATATATATATTGTTAAGTATTATAGGTATATATGATGTTAACCCTTGAAATTACAAACTAAGGGTATAATGGCATTATTTTCATGCACCAAATTTGAAAACACATATTCAACGAGTAGTTGAGAACTAAATATCCTATTTTCATATATCCTACTTATGTGAATTGCCTCCATCAACATACAAAATTTCAGTTTGATGGCTGTAATAGAATCGTAAATATTGAGAACATTCTAAACACATGTATTTCGGGTGGTCGCCATGTTGGTTCTTACACATGTAGACCATAGAGTTATGTACTATTACATGAAGATTATTGCGTAGGTGTATTTTTAGCCTACTTCCGAAGTAGACTTATGAGATCTACACAGGGCGGGACCCACCAGTTCCGATTATCGTACTGAGAATCGTTTGAACTGTTCTAAAGGATGTGGTCCGTTCAAAATTAAAAGTTTATCTCGTAATGTTATAGTGCAGAAGTGACTTTAAAAAGCTGAGCCGTCTCAGAAGACAAGATGGCAGCTAATATCTTGTGCCAAACCTATATTCCACTAGTTTGACTATTGCATGCACTAAACTCTTATTGCATGCAATATAGCCTACTGATAGAATAACATAATCTTTGTATGAAATGCTTTATATATAAAAAGTGTACTCCACTGAAGAAATCGTTAAGTCTAAATCATTATTTGCTTAGACGTTGTATGCAATTCAACTGATATCTGCGAATTTTGGTTGACTTGTTTGGCTGCGTGGTAACGCGTTAGCCTCTTACACGTATGACTGGAGTTCCAATCCAACCATAGTTAGTGATTTTGCTTGTTTTTTATATGTATTGTTTTGTAATTATTCAGACGTTTTAAAATTAAGCGTTACAATGTGCATATTACAATGGAAAATATATATTTCTATTAAAAAAAAAATCGCCAGCGGATCTGCACGAGACATCTGACAGGAACCAGGAGAACTATCATGGCCAACTTATTGCGCAACTGCCCACATATTACCTTTCAGCTTTAATTGAGAAGTTTCTTTTTATGGCCGCTAGAATGCACTCTCCCTATTAGGATTATATACTGCAGATATCATGACTATTCTACGTGGGTACGCATCGAATTTGATGAATGAAAAGTTGATAATACGATACATTCTTATTTTCAAGCGTTTGTAACAAACTATTGTGTGTTATTTGAATTAAAAACAAAATGATCTCACATAGTACCTGTGCTCTATCGATTGGTGCTAGTTCAGGATATTAATTAATAATTTTATTGCAGCCAAATAGCCATAGAAAATAAAGAATGAACATGTACTTAAGAATTGCGCTCTGGGGATTTGAATTGGATAGATTTGATTGATTGTTTCCTTTACTACAGAGCTCTAAGTGGTAGTGTCGGCATACACGCATCACTGTGAGGTCATGGAAAGATTTGTTAATGCAATTAAGGCGGTGAAAACCAAAGACAGCCAGATGTGTAAACACATGCCTGAACTCAAAGTTGGATGTTGCCCACGTCCGGTCGATTGTGTCTCCAGTTCCATAAAATTCTTGAGATATGTCTTCTCTTTCTTTCTTTCTCTCTTTCTTTCTTTCTTCAATGAAGGTACCGTAGTAGTTTTTTCGAGGTTCTGGTGTTTGGTACAGGTAAATAGTTTCTAAGGTCTTCAACCAAAAAATGATTCTATTATACTTTTTGATAAAGACAAAGGGTTATAACTAATCTCATACATTTAGGAGAAAGTAGGCTATTATGTTCTTTACTGAACATCTTGTTCAAAATTCAATCGCATGATTAGGACACAAGACATAACAAGTAGTTCCATGAAGAACTATAATGCCTATTTTCATATATCCTAGTTATGTTAATTGTCTCTATCAACATACAAAATTTCAGTTTGATTGCTGTATAAGATTCGTAAATATTGAGAAGCGTCTAAATATTTCGGATGGTCACCAACTTAGATTTTCATATATGTAGGCCTTAGAGTCATGTACTATCACATGAAGATTATTCTGTAGGTGTATTATTCAAAGTTTAATCGAATGATTAGGAAACAAAAAATAAAAGCAAGATTTAAGAATTTCGCATAACCACCATATAGCTGTTCGTCAGGGATTTTAAAACGGACGCGAGGGTTGGAACGGGGTGCACTCAGCCTCGTGAGGACAATTGAGTAGTTGCCTGACAGTGAGACAGCGCCCCGATCACGAATACCAAGATTAACGGCTGAGGGGACCTGACGCGCTGATCACCCGTCACCCCTATATCTGCAGGCCAAATGGCTGGGCAGCGGTCGCTTGGTCGGCCTTAGCCCGTCATGGGCTGTATAGTGCCAGGGGTTGACTTTGACCATATAGTGGTAATGAAAACAATTGAAATAAAATAGATGCCAGTGGATTACAATTTGTATAAGCATTTACCGTACCAAGTTTCACTGCGTTCGGATGGTTAAATCGCGAGAAACGCCCATTTAGATATTTACATTTTGCGTCGCCGCCATGTTGGATTTGTGATCACCAGGTTATTGAAAGTACCATTATAGGTGAACTTATGTACATAGCTTCTATCAACATACAATATTTCAGTTTGATTGCTGTCATAGATTAATGGATATTAAAACCGTCTAAATATTTTGGATGATCGCCATGTTAAATTTTTATTTATGTAAGCCATGGAGTTATGTACTATTAGATGAGGATTATTGCGTGGATTCATTATTCAAACGTTGACTTTGATCGCAAGATTAGGATACAAGAAATAAAAGCGTATTTTTTAAAAAAAATTCGCACAACCGCGATTTTGAGGTTATGTAAACAATTGAACTAAATTAGATGTCAGTGCATTACAATGTGTATAATCATTTGCTGTACCAAATTTCACGGCATTCGGATGGTTAAATCGTGAGAAAAGTCTATTTAAATATTTCAAATTCGCTTGGCCGCCATGTTTGTTTAGTAGTTAACAGATGTTTGGAAGTCACATAGGTAAACGTCTAGTAGTGCCCTTTATCACCGTGAGGGCGTGGTGGCGCAGCGGTCAATATCTCACCAAGGCGGACTGGGTTCGATTCCCGGTCAATGCATGAAGAGATTTTCGAAGTGTGGCTCATAATCACAAGATTCACGGTCACGTAAAACTACAATCTTCCTGCCTTTCCTTTATCACCGTACACATTTTCAGGGTGATATAAGTAATAGTTTCGGAGATATAGAATGCCGGTGAAATATATCGCACAGCCGCCATCTTGAGGTTATGTAAACAATTGAACTGAATTAGATGCCAGTGCATTACAATGAGCATAAACATTTGCTGTGCCATGTTTCACTGCGTTTTGATGGATAAATCGCGAGAAAAGTCTGTTTACATGTTTCAGTTTCGCTTTGCCGCCATGTTCGTTTTGTAGTTAACACATTTTCGAATGTATCATCGGTGATCCTCTAGTAGTGTCCTCTATCACCGTACAAGATTTCGGGGTGATATCAGTAATACTTTTGGAGATATAGAATTCTGGTGAAATATTTCGCTCAGCCACTATGTTGTATACGTGTTGTTGCTTGAGTCTTCAGTCTTTTGACTGGTTTGATGCACCGAGTTTCATTGAAATCTCTCCAGCCGTCTAGATTTTATTAAGGGGACACGCACACACACACGGAGAACAGGTGATTTCATAAGCCTATAATTTGATAAATGAAAATAGGCAAAAAATACATTGAAAAATGATGAAGGAAGACACTCTGGCCTTTGATGCAACCACTAAGTTCATTGAATGATTACAGTAGCCTATGTGTTTTGTACGATGGTAGTTCAGAAGGGATCATTCATGCTGTGTCTAATAAAAATCGTCTTTTATAACATTCTTGAATAATTCCATTTTCTCCAACCCTTATCCTCAACACAATGAGGTTTTGATCTTCATGTAGTCTATCCGTGTTCTCCGCTGAATATCTTTGGTTTGACAGTTTGTTAGTTGTTAGAGTATGTGTCATGAACAGTAGAACTGTACGGATAGTCTGTTAAACCTAGAATCTAAAATGGACAACTTGGTGAATATGTTAGTGTTGGTATCTTACTTAAGCTTATATAGCCAATGATCACATGGTATTTGTACCTTAAAATAGTCTTGTAAGGGCCAAGCTACAAGTGATGCTTCATACGCTTCAGGCGATGAAAGTGGGCAAAGCCTTTGCCACTGAATGTATGGGCACATTTAAGACACGAACCACGCAGTATTTGCTGTACAACAGCTCTCTTCTCAAAGAGACCACAACAAGCCCCAGTGTTTGCTAATGAGAGCTTTCAAAGAGAACACTGGGGGTCTAGAACAAACTGTACTTGTACAGCTCTTAGAAGTTGGGGACTGCATACATGGTGTACCGATCCATTCTTCTACTCAATGCAGCATTTGCGTACTCAGTTTTCTCTTAGATTTGAATATTCGGACCGCAAAACTCTTGTGTGGTTGGAGAAATTGCGAGAGCAAAACTCAGATAATGGAGAGTTGAATAAATGAGAGGCAAGTTGAGGTTGTCAGGTTTGACAAAAATGAAGGATGTAGAAAAATAGGAGTTGGATACTGAACACAGGCATACTTTCTTTTCAACATCAGTTGTAAATTCGGATCCAATTAACGCAATACAGTGAAATACGGTTTACTGACATGATTGTTAAGATTTTGAAATGAGTACACAAAAAATATATAAGGCATATTATAAGTATATCATTAATTGAAACACAAACATGAACAATTCAAAAATCTTCGACTTTTGGCAGGACCTGCAGAGAAGATTGATGAACAGGCTTTAATTCAAGTTGCATTATTGAATTTTGTAGGTTATCAGATCATTATAATTTTGAAGGGTCTTCTAAATGCATTCGACTTGTTGTTCTTCCAGATGTTGATGTTCACCGTTCGAGTTCAAAATAGAGTTTGAAACTTATCTTAAAACTCTTCAAAGCTGCCCCATGTGGCAGTTTAAAACTTTCACACTCATTACATGGCCTAGCTAACCATTTCCGAGGAGCAAAGTAGGGCGGTGACTCCATTGAGATGGCCTCTACGCAGACTCGAAGCGGAGACAAATATCTCAATAGACAATAATAGCTGAGGAAAGTCAACTTTTAATGCCCCTTAGAAACACTCAGAATATTATGACGTTTAGTTCTCAGACGTCATGCCGAAGAAACTGGCGTGTCAGGCACATGACACATATGTACGGTCTGCATCAATATCATAGAATTTCCTCCAGTTAATTCAAGAGATGCGGAAAGTATTGATGTCAGGATAAGGAAGAAGACACCAGCCATCTTCACAGAATTAGTCTTCAACCACACGTGTAGAAAAATAGAAGCACAGACTGCAACAGACTTATAACGAGCATGAGAAATGTGCGCATTGCAAAAAGAGTAGTAGAAAGGGACGTAACACCAATAGCATTATTAGCCTAACTACTGCAGCTTTTAGAGACGCCGGGGTGTCAGAATTTTGCCCCGAAGGGAGTCATTAGCGTGCCAGTAAATCTACTGACACAACTCCCTCGCATTTGCGCACTATCAAATGTCAGCTGACTGCGCCAGGATTCGAACCTGCAACCTTTGGCCCAGCAGGCGAGAACGGTACCGCTGAGCCACGCAGCCAGTCACTTTGCAGATACACTGTAAAACACACTATTCCTGAAAGCAATTACTTCTTCTTCTTCTTCTTTTCCTTTAGCGTTTGTCCCGCCTCGTGACAGGGTCCGCTACTTGAATCCGATGTCACCACTTAACTCGGTCATAGGCCATGTCCGGATGAAGGTTGACGCTTTTCAGAACCCTGTGCAGTGTATCGGAGCAACGTTGTCTCGGTCGCCCCTTTGGTCTTTTCCCGGCGACCTCTAGTGTGTAGCCCTCTTTTTCAATGGTGTCCGCTCCTGACCGTAGAAAATGCCCAAACCATCGCAGACGATCCTCACGCATTTTGTTATTGATTGCCGCGATACCAAATCGTTCCCTTATTCTTTCATTGGGGATGTGATTCAATTGAAAACAATTACATGTAGTCATATTATTCACTCATTAATTTCCCCATTATCATTGAATTATTGGCTTAAGTCCACTAAGGAGCGCTTAAGGCTAAATGTCCCGTTTTTTAGTTTTTAATTCTGACACCACGTAGCAGCACCAAAGTGAGACAATTTCTTTTTTCAGTTTTCTCTTGAACGAAAGCTCGTATTTGCGATCTGAAAACCACTACGTATACTAGACTGCAATTGAATTGATATTAATTCGATGCATTTTCCAAAATGTGAAAAACAAAAAAGTTACTAACAGTTTTTTATATCTCTGCTTAAAATATGAATAAAACCTGGTAATACGAAAATGGAGATTTATTTCCTGTTTCCAATGCATTTTTCAGACTTAAAATCGGGTGAATGGAATCGACAGCATTAGTTCGGGAATTGTTTTGAAAAGGATGGAAGGCAGCGCTGCTCCAAAAGATTTCTTGCGCAAGGAAAATGATGAACACGCTGACAGGGCGGAGGGAGAAGGGAACAATTTGACGACAGGAAGGAGTTGTCTTCCTCTTGTCACAAATATTGTAGTTTGACGAGTTACGTGTACAAGTGCCTAGGCGTGAAAAATATCGGAGCAATAAAATTATACTGTAGTAGTGTCACAATATGTAACGTTGACACAATGTGTTCGTACAGATGATTTTCTTACTTCCTCTAACATTCTTGTTGACAATAATACATTGTAGGGGCTTGGGACATCTTGGTCATCAGTACCTTTGGCTGGCTGCGTGACTCAGTGGTAACGTTCTCACTTGCTGTGCCCAAGGTTGCAAGATCGAATCCTGGTGCAACCAGATGGCATTTGAGGGTGCGCGAATGCGAGGGAGCCTTGTCATTAGATTTACTGGCACGTTAAAGATCCCATTCGGGGCAACATTCTGGCACCCTGGCGTCTCTTAAAGCCGCAGTAGTTAAAAGGGACGTAAAACCAATAACGTTATTATTATTATAGCGGCTTCGGTGGCGTAGTTGGTAGCATGCTGAACTGCTATGCCCAAGATAGCGGGTTCAAACCCGGCCGAAGTCGTCGGATTTTTTAAGAGCGTTAAAAATCCTTCAGTATGCCTTCCTTCGGAGGGGAAGTAAAGCCAGCGGTCCCATGTCATAGATTTATGGCATGTAAAAGATCCTTTCACAGACTAAACTTGTGTAAAGCAAAATTTGTTAGGTTAGATTTCGTCAGAACGCTCTATCAAAGTTCCAACGTTCACCACTAGGTATCATTCATATCTGGTGGCGAAAGTTGGAACTACTTGAAATTGAACGGAACTTGTAGCTCACCCTTTAGGGGTGTCCGCTGGAAGCAGCTACAGACTCAGGCGAGCCGAACATGTCCTCGGACACTCCCGGCACTAAAAGCCATACGATAGATAAATAAATAAATAAATAAATAAATAAATATTATTATTATTATTATCATCATCATCATCATCAGTCCCGTGCAGTTGATCATGTGTGTAACTGTATTAGAGTCAGGGATGGGGCAGGTGCCCTGAAACTTCACGTACGGTACTATCTCGGCATTTAACTGGAGGGATTGTGGAAAAACCGGTTAAAACACACTCAGGATAGATGCTGACAGCGTTGGATTCCCTTCTAGGTAACTGGTTTAGAGTTATTTGAGGATAAACTCCCGCACAAAAAACATATTGTTCCGACATTAGTAATACTTTGTAGGGCATCATTCTTACCGCACAGATCAGTGACTGGTTTCACTCTATGTGAAATTGAATACTGTATAGAAAGATATGACTGGTTTGTAGTTAGAACGTTTGATATTTTAGAAAAAACATGGACAAGATATGTTAGTGTTCAGGTTTATTGGGAATATCTATTCTAAAAACCATCCGATGCGGACGTCCAACTCTAGGTATCGTTTTCTAGACATAACAAACAAGATCACACACCGTGACAATTTTTAATCAATGGAGCCAGCTATTGTCGATTTATAAGAGGCCAAATGCGCACGCACATATACCTACCTACCTACATACTTACATACATACATTTATTTTGGTGATTCGTATGGTTCTTTGGTTTTTTTAAACTCTAAATCCCTTTCTTTTTCGTGAGATCTGAAACGACTCCGTGTGGCCAATCACTATAATTTACTTCAATTTTCATGGAGATAATAATAAAAGTTCATTTACGTAGGACATTTTATTACAATAAACAAATTATGAAAATGCAAAACAAGAGAAAAATTATTATGTACATACTAGAATTAAAGTTCCTAAGATATTCTCATCTGCCTATTGTTAGCACAGGCACTAGTACTGCGTACTATAAACAAACAAAAATATTATACCTAATTATTTCCTATTCTTGAAATCAATGCTTAATTTTTTTCCATATCAATGATAGCGTTTCATGTTTTACACACACTCAGTATTTTAATTCACTTCAGGTTCACTTATATCCATTGATCTGGTCATCCTGGGATCAATGATCTCAGGCAACAAGATTTTCTCGCAGCAGCATATCAGTTACATTAGCATTTTTTGTCTCCAGAACTTTTCGTCCCTCTTTATTGTTTCTATGTGAATGCCCTTAGGCGTCCATACCACAAAATAACATATTTCCCGCTATGTTATTTCCAACGGGCCCTGGTTGTGGAAATAAAAACCATGTGTTAGTGAGTTATCAATCTTTTCTCTTCTGAATGGCACTGTTCCTGACATTCTCTAGCTTTCCTTTTCGCTTACATTCTGCCAAACAACATCCCATTAGCTTTTTGCAGGCTTCCAGTATGGTCATATTCCGTGCAGAATAAGGGTACTTGACTTCGACTACAGCTTCGTCTCCTATTAATCCGTTTGGGGAGGCACCTAAAAACCCATAAGTTTTATGTGCGAAAATACCACATTCTTCGACTTTTCTACCGATTTCTCCTCTAAATTTCGTTTTGCAATTCGCTCATTACCACAGTCATACTGCACTGCTTTTGAGTGAAATTCGCCGTAGAGAATGTTTTTTTACTAATGGAGCCCATTTCGAAGTAGGTTTCCTCTTGCATACATATCCAAAATTGGATGCCGTAAGTCTGTCCTTTCTAGCTGTGAGCCACTTTTCATTTTCCCTTTGTCCCCTTGTTTCCTTTTCCAGTTTTTGTATATGGCCTTCACTAACCGTTAGTTGCTTGATCTTCTCATCACTAAACTCTCTCAACAGTACCTCATCGAAATCCAACTGCATTGATCGGTTTCTATAAACACGTGAGACAGTACGTTTCATTTCATTACACTGTTGTCGGGACATTCTTTTCCCTTCTCGCGACGCAAATAAACTTTTTCGGAAAGCTGCTCTTCTTCTCTTTCTGCTGAGTGCAGTGTCCTTCACTATTGTGGCAGTTTTTTTTCTAAACGGATTTCATTGTTTTATAGTGCCAGGATGGCCCAAACTGAAAGACCAGTCCGGCAGCTTTGGTTCTATGAGTGAAGGAACCTCGTTTCCCTCGATTGATCTGCTTACCTCCCGTGAATTTTGCAACAAGAGAATGATATATAATTCTTGGCAGCATTGCTGGCGGTGTTTGGTACTTGCTGGGAGCTTTTGCAATTAGGGGCTGCAAGCAATAACGCATACGTTTGGCTGCAGTTAGCTGTTTGTCTTCACCTTCCCCACTGGTACTCCAAAAGTACTGTTTGCAGTCTTTATGGATCCCAATCCAATCCAGTATTTCCGGAAAACAATTTTCCATTTTCACATTCGCTACGCCTTTATTTTTCCACACAACGCATTGTTTTAAGTTGAAGTCGAACTTGCTTCTCTGAAAAAAGTTGACACTGAATAGTTCGTAATTTTTAATCCTTTACTTATGTATTAGAAGTAAAAAACAAACTACACCCGTGGCGCGACAGCCCATGAAGGGCCTAGGCCTACCAAGCAACCACTGCGCTGTTAAGCCATGTAGCCTGCAGATTGCGGGTGACGTTTAGTCATCCAACTTGTAGGCTACAGGTAAAATATAAGTGAAATCATAACTGCTCAGAGCATTACAGATTCTCTAGTGCAAGCGTAAAGAATTATATCATTTCAAATATAACTTACGGGTGTGTGTGTTTTTTTTTTTGTTTTTTTGTTTTTTGCCTGGCTTCCTTTTCTTGGTACTTAGTCGCAATCTCCTCTGGGATTTAGTGGAACGCCCTTGAATCGGTTTTGGTGGAGGCTCCATTTTTCAACATAAACGAAAAAATAACTCCAAGGGATGACCGTAATGCTCTCCACCAGTCGTAGCCTAGCGTAGCGGTCAGCATGGTTCGCTGCCGCCCCGGAGGACCTGGGTTCGATTCCCGGCTCTGCCACGAAATTTGAAAAGTGGTATGAGGACTTGAGCCTTGGGTAGTACAAATGAGTAGAAGGGGTTGATTCCCACCTCAGCCATTCTCGAAGTGGTTTTCCGTGGTTTCCCACTTCGTCTTCGGGAAAATGCAGGGATGGTACCTACTGTAAGGCCACGGCCGCCTCCTTCCCTCTTCCTTGCCTATCCATCCCAATCTTCCTTTCCCATCCCTCATGAGGCCCCTGTTCGGATTGCAGGTGAGACCGCCTGAGTGAAGTGCTGATCACATCTCCCCAGTTGTATCCAATCGACCAAGGGTTCACAGCTCTAGGACACTGCCGGGAAAGGCGGTAGTGGTGAGTTCCCTTGCTGAGTCCGTGGGAACCACCAACCTGGAGGGTAAAATTGACTAAAAGAAAAAATCTATTCTACCAGAAATACTGTCCAAAAAATAAAGTGCCAGAAATAGAACACCTAATGGGCATTAAAAAATAATACTGTTGCAGGTAAAATAAATTAAATAAAAAGTAATTAATGAGATCGATAAACTAAAAACAAGAAGTCGTAACTAGGAACTGGTAAAATATCAAAGGATCACTCAGAAATATCCAGACCTTGACAATAATTCAGAACTAACCAGCACAGTCAATTGCAATATTGGACAAGATGCTCGGGAATTCCATACCGTCTGGCAAGGTTGTCGCTCTCTCAAACCACTCTAGCTCCACTCCCCTCCCCCCAACCCTCCACCAACCCGCTCTCCATGACCTTGTTCTACTGCCACGCCTTGTTGCAAATACAGTAACAGTTTTATTAACAAACTTCCCAAAGTGATCCCGACGGTTCTATTCTACAGATTTAGGTTTTCGATGCGGCTTTGGAATCAGTGAGTAAAACTCAACTTTCGTATTACCCGTTTTCTTTCGAATTTCAATCAGATATTTGAAAAACAAACAGCAACTTTTCTGTTTTTGAAATTAAAAAGTAAGCAATGAATTAATATCAATTCTGCTACTAGACAGAGTGCATAGCAATTTTGAGATCGCAGATCAGAGTTCCCCTTCGATACAAAAATAAATAAATAAATAAATAAATAAATAAATAAATAAATAAATTCAGCTTCGCTTGTGCTACCATCTGTTGAAATATATTCTTAACAAAGTGTCGGGACATTTAGCCTTAAGACAAGTTGTTCTTCGATGCTCTCTATCGTTTCCAATATCTCTTGAGCCCGGATGATAATTTTCCCTTTCTCTCCTGTTAGCGGGGTTTCCTAAAGTTAGGGCACTTTGGGTGCTGGGGACCATGGTTTAACTATATCACCAGATTTGGAGTGATATTGGACATCAAGGTCAGAATCCAAGTCATTTTGGACTTCATTGAGCCACAAGCTCCCAGTCTTGTAGCTTTTAACGAAGGAGAAGGCTTGCCACGGTGGGGGAGTGGTTATCGTACCGGATTACTAACCCCAAGCTTGCAGGTCCGCTCCTGGCCGTGGTAAGTGATTTTTGAAAGGTGGCAAAAACACGACACGCATGTCATACGATGTTGGCATGTTAAAGAACCCATTTGAATTAAGTAGGAAGTGTTCATAATGGCAAAATTAATCTCGGGATTTTCTGCCAACACAAAGTTCCTCATTTCTCTTCTAGAAAGCGCCATAGTGTCAAGGAGCTTAGTTAACTAACCTCCTTGACTTTCATAGTGCTTCAAGGAGCAACAAAATTCATCATGCAAGCTGCCCTCTGGGTGCCAAATAACAAAGCTTGCACCCGGCCCCCGAGGCCTTATGATATTATTATTATTATTATTATTATTATTATTATTATTATTATTATTATTATTATTATTATTATTATTATTATTATTATTATTATTTACTAAGGAGAAGATCCTCTTGGATGTGATTTGTTGCCCATTCGTAGAAGGTACCCGTAGTACTTCAACCACCTACGTCGCATACTGGTATTGGCCGTTTCCAACCGTGAGTACAGTTGGGAGTTAGCTTTTAAACGGTAGGTTCTATCTGGGAGCAATCTTGGCCCATGAATTTTTCTATCGACCATCTCCAGATCATCCATGGTGCTTTTCCTGTTCATCAGAATGTAGTGAACAAGATGTTCAGTAAAGAACATATAGCCTACTTTCTCCTAAATGCATGGGTATTGTTATAACTCTGTCCTTTTCAAGGCGTATAATTGAATGTTGGTTGTAGTAGCTTGTTGAAATACAACATGTTATACGGATATTAAACATGAATATGAGGTGCCCTTTGCTAGTGCTACCTCTGTTCAAAATGTCATTCAATTCGGTTTCACCGTGTTTGAATTGATATGGTGAATCGATTTGCACACATACATGGCCCCTGTCTGTAAACTATTGGGCTGATGACCTTGTCGTTTGGTCGAAAGATGCCTATTATAAAAAGGTATATGGCTGCAAAATTTAGTAGAGATTAGATGATTAGGTTGGTCGTAATTTGATTTAAGCTTTTAACAGTTGGGTGGCCGCCATTACGTTTTTGTATTGATGGCGGCGATATAAAACATGACACTGAGGTGCCCTTTGCCAGTGCTACCTCTGTACCAAATTTCGTTCAATTCGGTTTCACCGTGTTTGAATAGATAGGGGGAATCGATTTGCACACAAACATGGCCGCGTTCCTTAAATTATTGGGCTGATGACCCTGTTGTTTGGTCAAAAGATTCTCCATACATAAATGTATAATGTTGCAAACGTTGGTAGAGATCAGATCATTAGGTTGGTCGTAATTTGATTCAAGCTTTAAACATTTGGGTGGCCGCCATTACGTTTCCGACAAGGTGGCGGCGATATAAGACATGACACTGAGGTGCCCTTTGCCAGTGCTACCTCTGTACCGAATTTCGTTCAATTCGGTTTCACCGTGTTCGAATTGATAGGTGGGGGGGGGGACAGACATTCAGAGTACACACACTCATTCACACACACAGACAGACACACAATTTTTCGCCCTGTGTTGTTCTCATAAGTCTACTTTAATTTTTTGCAAAAATCGATAGTAGGCTAAAAACAGATCTTTAAATATATTTGCATTGTTTAGGATTTGAATACACACCTTTTTTCCACTATCGCAAGTCATTCACAGAAGGATACTAATATAATATTGGCCTAGCCTCATCTATTATCTGCCGGATATGCTCTTGTGTTAGAGCTACAGTAGTAATCTCCAGTGTGATTGCAGTCCTCTCCCTTGGGACATTTGCTAGATATATATTGTTGGCCATTTGCCAGTGGGTCCACGGATGTTGGGATAGTTTAACTCGGACATCACACCGGCAGGTAGAGCCTCTGATGTTCGTGCGGTGGTGTGTTCAGTCCATCCTCAACTTCTCTTACAAACCGAGTTCTCACAGAAAAGGAATCTTAGGCATTAGGAAGTCTGGAGCGTGGCACTATAAATGGAAGTTAAGCTTGGACACTTGGTGCAGCAGAAAAGAGGAGAATTCAAGCTTTTGAAATGTGGTGTTACAGGAGAATGATGAAGATCAGATGGGTAGATAGGGAACAAATGAAGAGATGTGAAGACGAATGGGAGAGGAGAGATATTTCTGGCGACTGCTAATGAAGGGAAGAGATAGGTTGGTAGGATACTTACTAAGACTTCCTTATGGACGGAAGGGTCGAGGACAAGAACTGTAGGGGTAGACCACGGTTAGAATATGTTAAACATATTGTCTCGAATGTAGGGTTTGGTAGCTATGTAGAGATGAAAGGATTAGCTCAGGACAGGGAGGCATCTCCTGCATCAATCCAGTCAAAAGACTGAAGACTCAAACAACAACAATAACCAATCCTTGTAGATTTATGTGGAGTCCGTAAAACATTTCAATTGCCCAGAACTGGGTTCGATGGATACGCCCAGTTGCAGTATATTAAATCTCATAGCTGGATGTTTTCGCTATTAAGTTTATATAGTCAATGCCATCAACAAATTAGCAATTTACGTAGACGTTCTGTATCCTATATTTATGAAACGTCTGACTGCGTGGCTCAGCGGTAATGTTCTCACCTGATGAACCCAATATATCGGCAAATTCGTTGGCAGGGACGTTTGTGAGTGAGGGCTCCAATTCCGGTAGAATTTAAATCGCCTCATGCCCATTATTGTCAGTTTATACTCTATTAACTATCAACAGCGCACCTCAATCTGCTCATTCATTTTGCTACCCTGCGGTGCTGTATTTATCACACGGTAATGGAAGCTAAATTATTATTCCATTACTGTACTCCTGTCATTGAGCTAAGCGGTACAACCCGAGCGCAGTGTAAAACTAATCTAATGCACTACAGTCAACTAGGATATTCATTCATTTATTTATTTATTTATTACTGCCGTTAAGCTCGGTTTTGTAACATTACAGTGTGAAAATAATATACCACGCATTATGGTCTGGAACTCATGTGCATGTTTGTCAGTCACGCACTTGTTGGGAAATGTAACCAATGCTAAATTACATGTCACTATCAAAATATAATGTGGTTGGACGGTGAACAATGAAAATTAACCATACAGGACTGCCACTGTCAGTATAAA
Source organism: Meconema thalassinum (assembly GCA_946902985.2). Taxonomy (NCBI): domain Eukaryota; kingdom Metazoa; phylum Arthropoda; class Insecta; order Orthoptera; family Tettigoniidae; genus Meconema; species Meconema thalassinum. The sequence goes on along the minus strand of OX336390.1, from coordinate 262,224,683 downwards.
TGGTCACAATTTGCGTATTGACGGATAGTCTGACACCTAACGTATTTATACCATTCCATCAATTAGGCCCAATATTGACTGCTATATTCATTAATATAGTAATATATTAATATACAGTAAAAAATATATAATATGTATAATATATATTGATATAGTAATATAACCCGAGACCTTAGCCAACCACTTAGCCACAGGGTGAGATATAATAATAATAATAATAATAATAATAATAATAATAATAATAATAATAATAATAATAATAATAATAATAATAATAATAATCTTACAATCGACTGTCTAGCCTTTGCAGATGATATAGTGATCTTTTCAGATTCCATTGATATGGCAGAAGAACAACTTAACAAGCTGAAAAATCAAGCACTGAAGGCTGGGCTTCAAATCTCCTTTGAGAAGACACAATTCATGACGAATATAAAGTCAGCGCCCAGGGAACTTGAGGTCGGACTAGGAAAAGTCCAGAAGGCAGAAAAGTTTAAATACCTCGGTGAATGGATAGAGCCTAACCTATCAGAGAAGGAAGCCTTCATGTCACGCATTAATAAAATGGAAATGGCATACAACCTGACTAAAGACATCTACAATTGTATGTCTACCCCTTATTATTCCAGTTTTCCAACGGGGTCGGGGATGAGATGCGATGGAAGTCTTTGTGGCGATGGTTTTTACGACCGGATGCCCTTCCTGACACCAACCTCATGAGAGGAGTTAATGAGAGATGAAATGAATGATGGTGAATGAAACTGGGCAAGGATGTGGAAGGAAGCGGCCGTGGCCTGTCAGAAGGTACCGTCCCAGCATTTGCCTGGTGTTGAAAATGGGAAACCACGGAAAACCATTTCAAGGACGGCCGACGGTGGGGCTCGAACCCACGCGTCTACCGAGTCAGCAGAGAGCTTGGCCCCATGACCTAATGCTGCGCGTTAGCCAGCGTAGCCACTACTGTCGGTTAAAGACATCTACAATAAGAGATCGATATCCTTAAACGCCAAAATTAGACATTACTGCACTGTTATTCGACCAGAGGCTCTGTATGCGGCTGAGGCTCTAATAATGAACAAGAAAGGTCTGATGGAAAAACTAGAGGTTAAAGAAAGGAAGATTTTGAGGAAAATCCTGGGACCCCTCAAAGAAAACAGCGAGTACAGAATGCGTCACAACCACGAATTGTACAAGCACGTGGAGAGGATCAGTGACACGATTCGAAAAAGAAGGATTGCCTTTTATAGCCACGTGACACGAATGAGCCCAGGCAGGATATCAAAACGGATATTGACGTACTTCCAAGATAAGAAAACCAAAGTGGCATGGTTCACGGAAGTTGAGAAAGATCTACGTGAAATGGAAATTTCCCCTAAAGATATCCAGGAGCGTGTTTCACTTCAGGAAAAACTACGTACGCACAAAGGTTTCCAGGAAAAGCCGAAGCTGAAGACAGGGAAGGCTTGGTCCCAAGAGAGAAAAGAACAACACCGAAGATGAATGCGGGAACACTGGGCGGTAGTTAGAGCTCGGAAGAAGAGGCAGTTGAAATGACGTGGTCCCTAGTTGGCTGAATCGAAGAAAGAATAATAATAATAATAATAATAATCAAGGAGGCAGTGACTTAGTGAGTCTAGTCGAATTGAGGCTCCTAATATTTGTATAGTTTATTTAGTTCCTTCACGTTTAATTGGTTGTTTTATGATTTATACGTTGCTTTTGGGTGATGTACTGTTGGTATTTAGTGTTTTATGGTGTTTTGAAAGATTTTATAGCGATATTTGATTCATTTGTTACGTGTGATCTTTGTTTACTCTGTTGCGTAGGAATAACTTGAACCAGGTTAGGTTATACATCTTCATATATGGTAATATTTCTTTGAATAGTTAAATTGAGATTTCGAGTTGTGTATTTATACCCCGTTGGTTGTTAACTGTCCAATTGCATCATCTGTCCGACACATTATTGTGAAACGCTGTTCTGATTCATACGACACGCAGGTTAGGGTTATGTGAGAAGATATCAACTAAACGGAGTTACTGATTCTTGAATTGTGCCCGTCCTCCAGTTACAATAGTGTATCCATCTGCTTCCACATCTCCTGTCACTGTGAGTATTTATGATTCCATGTAGTGCATGCTTATGCAATGTCCCACTTTGGTGAACTATTCGAGTGATGTCGATCATAGCACGAAGTTCTTCATAATTTTCCTCTGACAATTCATATGATCTAATAATGTTGGCTAGGGGCCGTTTGTTTCATTTCTTTTCGGCGAGTAGACTGGAGAGCACTATAATTTAACGTAAAATGAGTAGGAGGAAGAATGTGCAAGAGGAGGACTCTGGACCTGGTCCTGGGAGAAGGTTCCCATCGAACCGCGAGCGGCCGAGAACGGGTATACCGCCGATCGGTCGAGCTCATACTGAAAACAGTTCATCGTTAATAACTATAAGCAGCACCCAAGATCTCCCAACTGCGTCCTCAATAAATGTTTTTCCGTCATCTGAGACGTCAACCACTGCTGCAGGACTACCGAGAAGACGCATTCAATGGTCAAATGAAATGAACAAGGAAGTTATGCGTCTCTATTATTCCGTTACGAAACTAGAAACTGATATGACTATGTACAGGCACCTTCTGTTGCAAAAAATTAACGAGAAATACCCTGGCTTGTCTCAGCGCCTCACAGAACAAAATTTAGCGGATAGAAGAAGAAAAAGAGTCGGAAAAATGTTGTTGTCAACTTTGAAATAAAATGTGAAGTCGTAGAACAACTCCAAATCAGAGACTCCGAAGATATCTTACTGCAATTGCGGGAAGAACAGGTTGCTTTGGAAGAAAAAGATGAATTTCAGTTGGAAATAGAACCTCAGTCACAAGCTTGTCTGCATCAAGGTATACAATACGCGGCGTTGTGTGAACAAGCAGTCCTCTATTTCCAACAAGCAATGGAGAAGTATTATGGGACTAACCCATGTTGTCGTCTTAAGATCCCTCTGTAATGTTTAGCGTAATCGTGTGCCATCTTAACAACACAGTTGTCTCTAAAGCTCTAGATGGCGTGGATGATATAGAGTACGCCCAACTGGTGATTTTTTGTGGTGCGTTAGCTGCTGTACAAGCGATTGGTATTAAAATTGTGCCACAATATGCAAGGGTCCGCGCGAGCTCAGTGATGCCTCCCCCATGGCAAAAGCGCCTGGAGAAGAAGATTGAGGAGCTTCGTAGAGAACTTGGTCAACTGACACAATTCAAAAGAGGAAATCGGTCCCTTAGACAAATCAGGAATGTAGTGCGCATAATACAGCCAAGTCGTTTAGATGAGCTGGATCAAGACAAGCTGTCGGAAATAATAGACACGCGCACTCAGAGATTGGCTGTCTCTAATAAACGGCTACGCAGGTACAAAGAAAGTCAAAAGAGGAAGGATCAGAATAGAGCATTTTCATTGAACCAGAAACAATTCTACAACAGCTTGCAAAACTCTCATCCAGAACGTCAGAATAATACTCCTTCAATCGAAGAGGCCACCATTTTCTGGGCTAATATTTGGGAACAGCCCAAAGACCACAATTTTCGGGCCAACTGGATGATAGAAGAAGAGGCGAAGTTTTCTGGTGCGATTAATGAAATGAATAGCCCAGACATCATGGAGCATGAGGTAGGCAGCGACTCTACGTACACAGAACTGGAGAGCGTCTTGGCCAGATTTTATACACAACTACTGGTATAAGAAGTTCACAGGTGCCCATGAAGCAATAGCCAAAGCCTTCAAGCGAATTTTACGATTTACTGAGGAAGCTCCGGAATTTCTGTTCATGGGAGATACCTTCTTGATACCAAAAGGTGAAGAATCAAGAGATCCGCCCAACTACGGGCTCATCGCTTGCCTGTCGGTGCTTTACAAGCTATTTATGGCTATAATTGCGGAACGAACGTATGGGCATGGCGAGGCGAATGGGATACTCGCTGAAGAGCAGAAAGGGTGCCGACAGAAAACGCAAGGCTGCAAGGATCAAGTGATAATAGATTCAGTTATTGTAAATTTGGCTATGAATGGACAAAGACACTTGTGTATGGCCTACATTGATTACAAGAAAGCCTATGACTCCGTACCTCATTCATATTTGATCGAAATATTAAAAATCTACAAGTGCGATCCCATTATTGTCCAATGCCTACAATTTATCATGTCTAGATGGAATATGAAACTTCATCTAAAAGGCCGATGCCAAGTCACCCCGTCCCGTGCAATTCGAATTAACCGTGGAATATTTCAGGGAGATTCGTTCAGTCCTCTATGGTTCTGTCTGTGCGTAAATCCGCTCAGTGGGCAGTTAAATAGGAGTGGATTGGGATTTGAGATGCGAGCTGGTGAGGTGAAGCAGAAGGTTTCACATAGACTGTACATGGATGACTTAAAAATCTATGCAAGCACACGGCGTCAACTACAAGGGCTCTTAGATATTACGCAGACGATTAGCGACGATATAGCGATGTAATTCGGACTTCAAAAATGCAAAGCGATCATACTGGCAAGAGGAAAACTTGATAGAGCAGAGGGCTTCGATGTTGGTCTAGATGAGCTAATCGAGTGTTGGGATGAGGGCGAGACCTACAAATACTTGGGCTTTCTTCAGCTTCGAGGGATCCGACACACACAAATTAAAGCCAATTTACAGAAAAAGTTCTTTAATCGAGTGGATATGGTTTTGAAATCATACTTGGATGCAGGCAAGAAGATCAAAGCCCTTAACACCTGGGCAGTACCTGTACTTACGTATTCGTTCGGGATCGTTAAGTGGTCCAAGACAGATTTAGAGCAGGTAGAACGGAGAGTAAGAGTCACAATGACAAAATATCGGCTTCATCATCCAATGGCAGCGATCGAGCGTATCACACTACCACGGAGTGAAGGTGGTCGAGGGGTCATTGATCTCACAATCGACCAAAGTAGACAACTGGATCGTCTGCTACAGTACTTCTTTGGCGCAAGAAGTACTCCTCTGTACGAAGTCATTGTTGAAAGTGATAAGAGATTCACACCACTACGACTTGCAGACTTGCAATATGACACAAAAGAGCACATTACTTCGTTTGAACAGCGCCAGGTGGCATGGTTACGAAAAGAACTGCATGGTGTACACCCTCACTTGCTCAGCCAACATCATGTCAACCGATCATTGTCGAACTTATGGTTAAAGCATGGTTCGCTATTCAGTGAAACTGAGGGCTTTGTAATTGCGATACAGGATCGTGTCATTGCAACAAAAAATATAGAAAGCACATCCTTAAAGAGAATGTAGCAGATGATCGATGTCGTAGATGCACTTCAGCGCTGGAAACCATCGATCATATCATCGGTGGCTGCTATACGCTGGCTGGATAGAGTATACCAAGAGGCACAATTATGTTGCTAAGATCTTACATCAAGAGCTAGCTATAAAATCTGGACTTCTGGATACGAGCATTGTGTACTACAATTACCAGCCTGCCAATGTGCTTGAAAATGAGCATTATAAGATGTATTGGGATAGACCTATTTTAACCGACCAGAAAATCTTGGCCAATCGACCTGATATTGTCTATCTCAATAAAAGAATGCAAAAGGCCTACTTGATAGACGTTGCTGTCCCACTTAGCCAAAATATGAAAACTACCCAAGCTAAAACGACAAACAAGTACGCACCGTTGGCGGAAGAAATACAAAAACTATGGGGATTAAAATGCATGAGGATTTTGCCAGTGGTGAAATCTTCCACGGGAGTTGTTCCAAAGACGTTGGCAATGGCTTTGGAGGAACTGAAAATGAAACACCTGATTGCCAGAATACAGAAGGCAGTGCTGCTGGATACGTGCCATATTGTTAGGTTATTTTTATCCCAGTAATAGGTTTACAGGGTACTTGTTTAACAAATCCGTACCTTGTAAACTGAGTTGTACCATAATTATGAGAAATTAAAGATAATAATAAAAATAATAATAATAATAATAATAATAATAATAATAATGGGGCCTAAAATACGTGAGATTTTACCAGTGGTGATCTCTTCCACGGGAGTTATTCCAAAGACTTTGGGAATTGCTTTGGAGGGACTGCAAATGAAACACCTGATTGCCAGAATACAGAAAGCAGTGATGCTGGATACGTGCCATATTGTTAGGCTAATTTTATCTCCGTAATAGGTTTACAGGATACTTGATTATCAAATCCGTATGTAGTAGACTGAGTTGTACCATAATTATGAGAAATTAAAGATAATAATAATAATAATAATAATAATAATAATAATGATAATAATAAATGAAACATCTGATCGCCAGAATGCAGACGTCAGTATTGCTCGATACATGTCACATAGTCAGATTAATTAATTTTATCCCAGTAATAATTTTAAGTTACTTGATTGTAAAGTCCGTATCTTGTATGTTGAAATTTACCATATCCAAAATCAAGAGCGTTAAAATCCTTCAGTGTGTCATCCAACGGAGGGTAAGAAAAGCCGGTGGGCACATGTCATGAATTTATGGCATTTAAAAGAACCTACCACTAAAATTGGTAGTGTGTAGTGAAAATTGTAGATTATTTGGTAATAAAGGCTGTATCAAGTTCAACGTTCGCCGCTAAGTGTCAGCGACAGTAGCCAGAAGTTGGAACTACTTGAAATTGAACTTGATGGGGAGCCCACGAGTAATCAATTAAAATACCCCGCAATGGCCATTGGCTGCAATTCAAATGTATTAATTTGAAATAAATTAAGGTATCACGTGTGCATTTACATATTTTATATCTTGTAAAATTTATTGCCTTATAATTTATATGTATTGTCTTTACGAATATAAAACATCTATTAATCATACTGGCTGCAACACATAAATTTGTCTGCTAGCCGGTCACCATAAAATACTTAATTTAGTTTTACTTCTACGAAATTAGCTGCAATGTCCGGAGAGATTAATCTTGCTAGAACAGTAAACAGCTGTATGAAAATGATGTTACACCTAGGAAGCCATATATCGTACTCATAATGGAGGTGGTGCAGTACAATGAAGTGAACTTGGTAGACGAACAAAGAGAAGCTCTCCCGCAAGAAAGGAGCACGTCTTCATTAATAACTGGCAATCTGTTGTGTGTACACAAGTGTTTATGATGTTAAACCTCAACGCAGTATGGAAGTGGAGGAACATTAGAGAATGGAGACATTTAAGATAACAGTTATGCGTAGCAGTTGTGCACGATTTATTTAATGGAGTTATTGTTCATTCGTAAAGGGGATTTGTGGCATTGTGGTCATGTAGTCCCGTTTATTTGGAGGTGTGTGTGTTTGTAATATGTCTGACAACCTGTGTCATTGTGATGACTGCACTAGGACGTGTATTTGTAATTAGGATTTGGGTAGGAGTCGACCGTGGCCCTTATTTAGGAATCATAGCAGCATTCGCTTGCAGTACAGGTGAGAAACCACAGAATACTAATTCCATGATGACCTAGGTTGGAATCTAACACATCTCTTCTCACTTCTGTCATACGGTGCTGAGTAAAGCCCGTCCCTGTCCTCAGACCAGAATGCAGTTTGGGGGAGGGGATCACTGTGTATCGACTGAGGTGACAGCCAAAAATGCTAGTAAATACACCACGAAATGGACCACAACTAATGGAGCTGTATGGGATTGCCATAACACAACAGCATCAGGTGCAGAGGGTCCTTGTTGGCCTTGCTGTTGTTGTTGCATATTTTACGGACTGCGACATCATGGTCATTTAGCCCCGAGTATTTGGATTTGTGTGGAAATTCTGTGATAACCTGTGTTATTCTGATGGCTGTACTAGTGTGAATATTTGTAAATTGAGGATAGAATTGGGGAGAAGGCGGCCGTGGTCTTAAGTTAGAAACCATCCCAGCATTTGCCTGGAGTACAGTAGAAGTGGGGGGAATCGGAAAACCACTTCCAGGATGACAGAGGTGGGAATCGAACCTTCTCTTTCTCAGCTTTGTCTCACGAGGCTGAGTGTGCCCCGTTCAAGTCCTCACACCAGAATAAAATTTTCTTGGCAGAGGTGCGAATCGAACCCGGACGCCTGGGGCGACAGCCATGAACGCTAGGTGGCACACCACAAGGTGGTAATTTGCCATGCTAGCCGTGCTGAAATCGGCTGTATTCATATTGCCTATTAACAACTGTTAACGCATAACTTTCGGTAAAACAATATACCTCCCTTGTACATAAATCCTTTACCGGCCTAAGAGTGTTAAAAATCCCTCAGTATGCCTTCCTTCGGAGGGGAAGTAAAGCCGGCGGTCCCATGTCATAGATTTATGGCATGTTAAAGAACCTTCCACTAATTACACCTGTGTGAAGCTAAATTGTATAGGTTAAGAATGTAAACAACGTTCTTAGGTTCCTACGTTCGTTGCCAAGAGCCGATTGCAGAGGCGTCTGGTAGCTAAGTTCTGAACAAATAGTCGTTTTCGGTGGCATTTGGCGGCAAAAGTAGGAACTATTTGAAAAATTCAAAAGTCTGCAGTCCTTACTTGAATTAAGAAACAGATAACACACACTAATTCAGTCATCACAATTAACTCCAGTTATCAGGCAGATTCTACACACACCCAAACTACACGGGGCTATATGACCGCGTTGTCACAGCCCCTAAACTTAGGAACCAACCAACCAACCTATACCAGCCGTGATCATAGCGTCGCACAGTGTCGCAGTTCCATGTTTTTAAACATTGTACATATAGGTGTTCTTTGAATCATGTTGGTAAAACTAACATTGTCACCTCTCTCTGAATATTTCTTTAACATTTTGGCCTAACAGTGTGTCAAGTTTAAAATTGCTTTCATTAATAGGTTGTTAAGAATTGAGTGTAGGGTTTAAAAATCACGTAATAATTTGAGATAATTGGCAGCCCTGGTGGCTCTGATAAGGTGCGAAGTTATATCTCCTAAAAGATACAATGCACATTTGCAGAATTTGCTTAAAATCTATTAAACCAGGTGAACCAGCTGCCCCTAATAACCTTGTTTTATGACGCCCAACCAACGTGTATTATCAGGCAGGTCGATATTTATCTGCTAGCATTCCGTGTATTACTAATGCAATGCAACATATCCCGCAAACGATACTGAACACTATTATTTTCCCTCGATATGACTACAGACCGTTCGAATGGTACGACCGAGGGAAAATTAATAGTGTTCAGTATCGTTTGCGGGATATGCTTGCAGTGCATTAGTACCGTATGGGATGTAGACAGAGAAACATCGGCCTTCCGGACAGAACGCGTTAGTTGGGCTGCATGAAATATTATTATTAGGGGCGATAGATTCACCCGGTATAGCATGGAAGTTACATACAGGATGATGTTCTTGACTTTGCACTCATAGAGACCAAATTATTTCAATATTCACTCCCAAATTTACCTCTTGGAGCGTAAATTGCATGTACAAAATTTACCTGAAATCCATAAATTAGTACGGAAAATCAGTACAGAAGATGCATGCACACATAGAATTATGTTAGTGGCACCAAAATTGACCATTCACTAAAAAATGTTTAAAAATATTGACCTAATAGTGTGGAAGGTTTTAAATTAATTCCATAGTATCCGATATATTAAGCTCAGGGTATGAAAATCCTCGAGTGCATTAATTGCCAGTTGGCAGACCTGGTGATATTAAAATATTGGCAATTGTGCATATTTGTATCTCGTGATGCATACATTTCATTTACAATATTCAGTTGAAATATATTGATTAATATGGATATTTCATGTAGTCAAACATTTGCCATATACGCATACATAGAATTATGTTGGTAGCACGGATATTGTCTGATCTAAGTATTTCTAAAATTATTTTGGCCTAACTGTTTGTGAAGTTTGAAGTTGGTAGCTCGGGTGACTTTAAAAGAATACAAAGTTATATCTGTTCAGCCATATGTTGCACACACAAAATTTAGTTGCAATCCATTTGTTAGAATGGCAGTTACATGCAGCAAAACACTGAACCTATCAGCTTGCGTAGGAATATGTTGGCAACACTGTTATGTAGAACATCTTCCATGAATTCCTTCTGAGATATTAGGATGATGGTCCAAAACTATAGTGAGCATTATAACTTGGCACCCATAGTGACTCTAAAAATATGCAGAAGTATATATTTGTCGGGGCATGCACTTGCAGATACAAAATTTGGTTGAAGTTCATTCGATGGCACAAAAGTTAAATGCAGTTAAATATTGAATCTATCGGCACGCATGTAATCATGTTGGCCACACTGTTATGTATGGGCTACTGAAAAGATAATATTCAATAATTATGATATATAAATGTAATAATAATAATAATATCGTATGGCCTCGGGTGCCTGGTGCAAGCTTTGTTAATTGACACCCAGAGGGTAGCTTGCATGTCGAATTTCGTCGTTCCTTTGAACGCTATGAAAGTCAAGGAGATTAGATATCTAAACTCCTTGACACTAAAGCGCTTTCAAGTAGAGAATGGAGGAAATTTGTGTTGGCGGAAAATCCCGAGATTAATTTTGCCATTGAACACGGCCTACTGAATTCAAATGGGTTCTTTAACATGCCAACAACGTATGACATGAGTATCGTGATTTTTGTCGACTTCAAAAATCACTTACCATGGCCAGGGACGAACCTGCAATCTTGGGGTTGGTAGTCCGACACTATAACCACTCACCCACCGTGGCAAGCTATATAAATGTAAAAAGTTTTAAACGGTTTCCATGCATACTTAATAAGCTGTAATTGTATTTATTCATCAGTTGACAGCAACGACGGTTTCTTAAATAAAACATTCAGATGTTCTGGCATAGATCTTCAATCATACCCAATTTGTGTTTGATAACTGCAGCCATTTAGAAGTTGATAATGGGAAGGACACACACACAACGCCGCAGATAAGTTTAGAAAATAGGAAATGAAGGCTAAAATGTACCAATTGATCTCTGTCAAAAGCCAAAGTAGTGTCATCTGTGAGCAAACCTTTCTGAATTGCAGAAGTTGCAGCTTCAATCCCGATGGTGGTCTTATTTCCAACTCTTATGCTCAAAGTATTTAGCACTTGTCATTGAAATTGAACAGATGATAGCGGTTAATCTATAGGAGTATCAGAGCTCATAAAGTGCTATATCTTGTGCCAAGGATGAGCTAATGCCAAAACATACCAAATAATTCAGTTTGGAATTATCTCGTGATCAACAAATAGTTACACTTGAATTACTAAGGGCCTGAGACATCGTAGTTATTAAGTACATGTACATGGGTGTGAGAAATATGTCCGAAAAAAAAAACTGTTATTGTGATGTATGATAAGTATATTTGTAGTTTAGGCTAAATTTGGGAAGGAGTGACATTAACATACATGCCATCCCTGCATTTGTCTGAAGTAAATGTTGTATACAACGATAATTTCTTTCTAAATAGCGTAGGTTATTATCGAATCGACCTATTCTCATTCGAATCTCGAGGTCGAGTGTCAACCCTAAGACCAGAATTAAATTACTTTGTCAAGTTCCGGAACAGAAGTCTCAATACGTATTCCTTTAACTCACAAGGTGGCTCACCAAATAGTATCCTGATGACTTCCAAATTATGAATGTGATTTCTTGTAGATAGCCTCCGTGAAACTAGCAAAATTCGTAGTTCCGTTTCATTTCACCTTCAAACTATTTTGCTTGATCATTGCCAGCATTAAACCTTAATGATTGGTCAATTACTTCATGGGTTTTCAGCTCAAATACTCGCAGACCAGTTCAGGACGAAGCCAAAATGTGCCTGGCGCAAGATAGGACAAATCCCACAAGCTATCATGCCGTACACCAATCAGAGCAAGCCCCTCTATTCTAACGGTGCAGTGTGCCAGAGATTGGGGGCAGCCTTAGTCGAGGAATGATCTGGGTTTCTCCGACCGATCGGGACGGGTCGGAGAGGTATGGAGAACTTCACCAAAGACTTTTCAAGCGGCCTCTATAGAGTGAGGTTTACAAATCTTGATTCCTAAATAGTCACAGCCACTTCAAGGATTTCCTTCATCTGTGGAGATTTAGGGTGAGATAATTAGAAACGTGAGTAGCACTCTACTTAATTAGTCTACAGCTTAGAGGAAGACAGGTGACAGTCAAATGCCAAGTTAATATATAATGCACGTCACGTAGAGGGCAACTGAGGGACTGGGGAAATGGGGTTTACCGACTAACATAGCCACCAACATTTCTGGACTTTTTGACCCTTCATTTTACACATCAAAGATCATTGACCGTCCTTTAATATTTGAAAGTAGTCACGCCTAAGCTGATAAATGAAGTTTCATATTTCCAAATATCATCAACGTGTTCAAAATATTAACCAGGCTAAAGTAAGTAAACAATTCTTCATAAAAATAATCTCAAATAAATATTTGTGTCTATATTTGGTACTGGGCTAGAATTTGGTAGGAGGCGGATATTGAGCCCACTGAGCTTAGGATCATGTGATATTTTTCATTGCAATGCATTTTTGATGCATCATCTTAGAACGCACCCACCGACCAGCAGCATGGCTGTATGCTGTCATACTTTGGAATTATTAATGGTCGCACTTTTGACTTTGGAGAAATCCATTATATCTTTATCTGAGTCCTTATTAACATGTCTCAACCATCTACAAGGCTCAGATCTTCACATTTCGTCATTCTGTATCATCGAAACACATTCTGGAGAATGTTACTTATTTTTCGGGTAAAGTATTATCATCGCAGACACGCGATCCGGAACCAATCAGTCGCTACACGACTAGAGTATTTGCTAGATCCAGCGACGAAGGACAGAGCTCCTTGCACTCGTGTATGGTTATCCATCCTAATAGGATGTGTTTTAAGTCCGTCTTGAAAGATGATGGAAACAGTCCGCCTGTAGGCGAAGGAAGTTATCAATTTGCATCGTACATTAATTAGCACCAAACAGTGAAGTTATCGAGTGGAAATTAAAGCCAGTGATGGCTTGTGCTACAATTATTTTGAAGTTATCAAAAAGTGAGAATATTTTCATAACGTGGAATACCACATATTTAGCCACGTGCTTGTGTAAAAATCTCTGTCTTCGTGTGAAACGAAATATATCAGTTACAGTGATCTAATGTTTATTGAAGTGCACATTTCAACACTAATAATCATAAATGTTACTATGACCGCAAGAGCGAGTGAATTTTTCTGTGGATCACATCGATGCCCCGAGATCCAATAAGCATAGAATCTGTGAAGTTTTTTTTTTTTTAGCGTATGGCTTTTAGTGCCGAGAGTGTCCAAGGACATGTTCGGCTCGCCAGTTTTGTAGCTGCTTCGAGACGGACACCCAATGGGTGAGCTACAAGTACCGTTGGGGAGGAAAGTTGGAAGGTCGGGGAGTTGGAAGGTAGCGGCTGTGGCCTATAGTTAGGGACCAACCCCGGCATTTGTATAGAGGGAAGATGGGAAACCACAGAAGACCATCTTCAAGGTTGCCAGCGGGGGAATTCGAACCTCCTCGCCTCCCGGATGTGAGCGACTGCAAGCAGTCATGCCGTAACGAACACGGCTAACTCACCCGGTATCTGAGAAGTGAAAGCTGATAAGTGCATGGCCAATTAGCCTACTTTCGATTTTTGCAAAAAATGAAAGTAGACTTATGAGATCAACACAGGGCGATAAAAAGTGTGTCTGTCTGTGTGTATGTGTGTGTGTGTGAGTATGTGTGTGTGTGAGTGTGTGTACTCTGAATGTCTGTCCCCCCCCCCCTATCAATTCGACCACGGTGAACGCGAATTGAAGGAAATTTGGTACAAAGGTAGCACTAGCAAAGGACACCTCTGTTTCATGTTTTATATCGCCGCCATCTTGACGGAAACGTAATAGCGGCCACACAAATATTCAAAGCTTAAATCAAATTACGATTAACCTAATCATCCGATCTCTACCAAATTTTGCATCAACATACCATTATGGAAGGAGCATTCTTTGACCAAACCAATAGGTCATTAGCCTAATATTTTGCGGATGGCGGCCATCTTTGTGTGAAAATCGACTCCCCCTATTAATTCGAACACGGTGAAACCGAATGGAAGGAAATTTGGTACAGAGGTAGCACTAGTAAAGGCCACCTCAGTGTCATGTTTTATATCACCGCCATCTTGACGGAAACGTAATCGCGGCCACCCAAATGTTAAAGGCTAAAATGTAATTACGACCAACCTAATAATCTAATCTCTACCAAATTTTGCAACAACAAATCTTTATGTGGGAAGCATATTCTGACCAAACTGCTAGATCATCAGCCCAATAGTTTGCAGATGGTGGCCAAGTATGTGTGCAAATCGATTCTCCCAATCAATTCAAACACGGTGAAACCGAATTGAACGAAATTTGGTACAGAGGTAGCACTATCAAAGGGCACCTTAGTGTCATGTTTTATATCGCCGCCATCTTGACGGAAACGGAATGAAGGCCACCCAAATGATAAAAGCTTAAATCAAATTACGACCATCCTAATAATTTGATCTCTACCAGATTTTGCAACAACATGCCTTTTTGTGGACAATATCTTATGACTGACTACAAGGTCATCAGCCCAATAGTTTGTAAATAGCGGCCATGTATGTGTGCAAATCCAGTCCCCATATCAATTCAAACACGGTGAAACCGAATTGAATGACATTTTTACAGAGGTAGCACTAGCAAAGGGCACCTCATATTCATGTTTAATATCCCTATAGCACGTTGTATTTCAACAAGCTACTACAACCAACATTCAATTATACTCCTTGAAAAGGACAAGGAGTTATAACATTACCCATGCATTTAGGAGAAAGTAGGCTATATGTTCTTTACTGAACATCTTGTTTTTATCATAATCTGCGCCGTGTAACTTCAGGGAGCTTGTTACCACAATTAGAACTAGCTTCAGTGAAAGCAGTGCTACAAAATTCTGTATTTTTGAGTGGTTATTTTTCTACGAAAATGCTTTACATCAATTACCAAGTGTTCGACGAATTTCACAGCATATCATCCACGGGAAAGATAAGAAAAACCCATGATGTGAAGGAGCGTTCTTAAGAACAACAGCATGACAGAAGATCCAGGAACATAGCACGAGAGTAGGAGATGAACGTGCTAAACCGAGGAATATGACAACTACTATGATAGGAAGGAGTCAGATGACTTCACGACGTCAATGTCGAGGACGAGTTAAGGCCATGGTAAAGGATAGAGCCTATGATGGAGGCGACCCATTTGTATCTCTCAATTCGTTGGAATAAGCGAGATGTAGACGCCCTAATCTTGTGAGTTTGTTCATTTCTTTTCATGTAAGGTTCTTTTGTGGTATAGTTTAGATTAGAGTAGATTGTAGAATCAACCGAACTTCTTGACGAGCCAATAGGTACGGTTTGTAATGTTAGAACTATTTTTTGTCATTCACTTACAGTGATGGTTAGTGACCCTGTGATTGAACCCTGTTCAATCATGGTGCATTCTGGTGGACATCGCACATATGTTAATTCTATCCCTACTAAACGTGACTGTAATCTTTGATACTACTTTGTTCAACCATTATGCGGGTGATTTTGTGTACAGTTTACTTTGACATGGCGAATGGACATCATGGTCAGTGTTATTTCATAACACCCCTTTTAGTTAAATGTTTGTCACGCCACTGATTTCGTTAGAAAAGTTCGTATCGCTTGATAGTCCACAGAAACTATCAGTTATGCAAATGTAATGTTATCTTTCATTAAGATGAGCTATGAAGCCATCCTGTTCAAGTGTCGAACATAGTCAGGGAAGTAATATTTGAATGCAGTTAAGGATCTAACCCTGTACTCATCGTATCATTAGCAAACTCAGCGAATGTGAGATTTTGTGCCTTTTATTATGTTTAGTTGTATCAGGTAATTCGACACATATTTGTTTGGATATTGAATACAGAGCAGTTATGAAGTGACATATCTGCAGATTGCAAAGACTTTCAGAACAAGTGTTATTACTATGTTTTACTTTTCTTTGATTTGAAAGACATGCTACGTCTTTGTGTATAGTTTTATGGCGTGCTTTTAAGCTTAATGTTTGTTATATTTGAATGTTATTCTGGGATTAAATAACGAGGCCAGTTTTCTAATGGACTTTCTTTGGAGAGAACTGCCTACATTCAGTCTATTGTGTTACAACCGTCCGAGAGGTGACTGTAAGTTAAGAGCCTAACTCAAAGTCACGGACAGGAGATACTAGTTCCCAGCATGCAAGGAGAGCACACTCATATTGTGAGACAGATTTACCAGACCATTGACAAATGCTTGATGCATTATTTACTGTTAGATTGTGTATTTCATTAGTAGGTCAAGGTCTAGGTAGCCATTTTGTGACAATCACATGTTTTCTGTTATGATGAATTGATTGGCAAACGCCATACGCTTGTATCGCTATTACAGCGAATACTTTTTAACTCTGTTTGAGAGTGTAATTACATTTTATGTCGAGGTTTATTTGTTGTGTTAGAGGCTAGTGATAGACGCCTGTGTTAGAGGCTATTCATGTATTTATTGCGTGTATTGCACTGTGTCCAGAATTCTTTTTGTAGACTTCGTATTTATGGGAGGTGACTGAATTGTTTGCCAGGCCTACCCGAGGTAATTTAAGTGAGCTGCGAGCCACTAATAACCTGTGATATTGTTTGTCGGAGCGTGGAGAGCTCGATGAAGGTGTTTATAAGAGAGATTTGATCTCGCACGAGACGCTACTTCTAAGCCCAAGGTATTTAGGAATGTCAGCACTATTCGCCATAAACCAATGATAAATTAAACCGACAAATTAATAATCAAGCGCATAATTATTATAAACCAATAATAACTAATTGTTTATTGCTTCCAAACTTGATCCATTTGCTGTTGTTTACATTTCCTGATGGAAATAATCTAGGACAGATGACACTATTTTTGATCGACGGAGTGTTTGCTTAACCTATTGTTCGTAGCTGGTGGAGCTTGAACCTCACGCGACATAAGTCGTAGTTTTCACTACGCAATCGCCAACATAAATTACACACACTTAGATGACTCTGGTTTACAAAGAGTAGTCCAAGGCAGGGATATAACAGATCATGGCCTTGTTCTTTTATTCATTATTGTACTGCATAAATCCCAATGTTTACCTTGCTGTGCTGATGAGCACTTAGTTCATAAGAGTGTATTTAATGTTTTTTATGGCTTGACATGTAGCTTTGTTGTAATTGTTTTGTCTTACGGACGTCATCGCCGTAAATTTTGTATTAAATGTCAGGAATTAGCTAAATTGTTTAACACTAAATGTAAATAAGGAAATGGTATCATCCTAACTTAGATTTGTTCTTGCTACCCTGTTAAATGTAAATTCCGTTATTAGCTTGATCTTTGTAACTTGGCTTAGGGTTTATTTACGTACCATTTTCCTAGCGTTGCTGTTGTTGCTTAACTTTGTAAATTAGATCTTTCGCGAGGGTTTACCGTAGTTTACAGGTAGGACCCAGTTCTTTATTTTCCTTTATTTATTAGTTTGCGGATTAGCCGATAAAAACCCTCCGAACTAGGATAGATGCCTGCATATTTTAAATAAATATTTTTCAAGTGTTACATAAGCCTGGATATTTCTTTTCTCAGTCAAACTTTTTAAGGTGTACTTTCTTAGGCCGTCTATGACCTTAGCTACCATGTTACCACGGATCCCTTGGATCATGGATTCTCGTGCCGCTTTGTCCTATAAGAAATTCACCTGATCCTCTAGGCACATGGGTCCGGCAGGTGAGGTGTTTAGGATGTCATTTCGGTTCTTGGCAACCCTGACAGCTCCTCTGACGGGCTCAATATGGCCTTAATTTAGGTTCCCTCGTGGCATTTGCCTGGAGTTTCTTCTTCTTCTTCCTCCTCTTCTTCTTCCTGGTGTTGTTGCAATTATGTTTTGGGGTCCGAGATCGGCAACTCTCTCTCCATTTATTATGATCTTTTGCATCTATAGGGCAATGATCTATGATCTTTTGTGATCGTCCTATAGCTCTTTGTCGCTCTGCATCTGCTCAGACCACATCCCCGTACCAACGTAACCACGCCTCCCTGATTTCTCTTGGGATAGGAGCAATTCCAGGGGTGTTGCAGACGTCCTCATTCCTAACATGAGTTGGAAGTAACAAGTAGAAGAGGACAAAAAGTAGGATAATCAATGTAATTATATGCGTCCTTAGGTGTAGGGATATGTCCACTGTCTACAAGCCTGGACAACTTGAATATAGTTATATTTGAAATTGATTGGTTTAATACCTGAATAACATTGTTAGGACGTCCATTTTAATAGTATTGTAATTTCATATTGTTATTCTTAAAGCTTATCTTCAATGTATATTTGTTTTTCCTTTTATACCCAATGTAAGTCAGATTAGAGATGCTGAAGATGACCCCAATGTGGGTCGAAAACATGTTACGTATGGCGTATGGCTTTTAGTGTGGGGAGTGTCCGAGGACATGATTGGCTCGCCAGAGGCTGTAGCTACTACAAGCGGACACCCATGGGGTGAGCTACAAGTTCCGTTCAATTTCAGGTAGTTCCAACTTTCACCACCAGATGTCACTGACGCCTAGTAGTGATCGTTGGAACTTTAATAGAGCGTTTCAGCGAAATCTAACCAGGAAACTTAGCTTCAAACAAGTTTAGTTAGTGGAAGGATCTTTTAGATGCAATAAATGTATGACATGGGACCGCCTGCTTTTCTTCCCTTCCGAATGAAGGCATACTGAAGGATTATAACGCTCATAAAAAATCCGACGACTTCGACCAGGTTTGAACCTGCAATCTTGGGAACAGCCGAAGCCGCTACGTTACAAATTACATAATAGTATTAACAGGTGTCTTCATTTAGTTTCATTAACTGAGTTAATACGTATACTAGCACATTATCCAATATGGTTAATGTTTTGCTTCAAATAAATAAATAAATAAATAAGTAAATACATAAATAAATAAGTAAATACATAAATAAATAAGTAAATAAATACGAGCATACTCTCCACACATAAATAAATAAATAAATAAATAAAAAAGTAAATGAAAATCGTAAGACTTACATGCAAAAATGTCCTTATTAATAGTTGTTATCAAAATAAGTACTTAAAACACTAACAATCTAAAGGCTGAAAAAACAGTTAAAATGTTTCAAAATCAGATCTGTTACAATGTGTTATAAAATAAAAGATATAAATTTGATGAAAAAAAACCAGCTTGACGTTGAAACAGTGATGTGGTTGTTATATATGCATGGAAATTTGTAGGTTAACGACTGACGTCAACATGTATGTGAGCGAATATATGTAATTATGATTAACTGTAATTATGATAGAAGAAATTGAGTAATCCAAAATACAGTATATTTACGGAAAGAAATGGATTGTCTGAAGTAACAGTAAGGAAATTTGTTGTTGTAAGCCTTGTTTCGTTACGTTTTTAGCCTACTTTTCACATTTTGCAAAAATGAGGAAAAAGTAGACTTATGAGATCGATCCGGGAAAATGTGTGTCTGTCTGTCTGTCTGGCTGGCTGTGTGTGTGTCCCCCACTATCAACTCCTAAACGGCTGCAGCAATCAAAACCAAATTTAGTATGAGTAAAGATGTGCACCGGATTATCTCAAGTCCATATTTGAAAATGATGTCAGTGCTACCAACTGCTGAAAAAACGCACTAGAAATTTGAGCTCCATGTTGGATATCTCGCAAGGTATGCATGGGAGCTATTCCAAAATTGGTACACATGCAGATACTTCTATTTCAGTTTAATTTCCAGGAGGTCAACAATGACAGTGTTGCCAAAATAATTTTAAGCCTTCTGATAGGTCCAATGTTTAAATGCATATAACTTCTACACTATCAATTGGATTTCAACCGAATTTTGTATGTAATATCTGTACATAAGCAGATATGATTGAGCGTATTCTTAAGAGCCACCAGGGCTGCCAACTGTTAATAATTGCTCTCTCAATTTTTTTTATCCAAATATCAATATATCAGAAAGTATGCAAGCCAACAGCTTTAAACTATGCACACGTATATTCTGACATTTTAGATTAATTTGGAGTAACTTATAACGTCAGTTCTACCAACATGATTATAAGCCTGCTGATAGTACAATTTTTAAATACACGTAACTTCTATACTATGAGTTCGATTTCAACCAAATTTCGTATGTGCTATGTGTACCATAACAGATATGACTGTAAGTATTTTTAAGATCAATCAGGGCTGACAACTGTTAATAAATGCTGTCTATATTTTTTTACCCTAATATTAATATATCAGAAAGTATGCAAGCCAACAGCTCTATACTTTGCACACGTATAGCACCTGACATTGTAGATTAATTTGGATTAATTAATACAAGGCAGTGCTGCCAACATGATTCTATGCCTGCTGATAAGTCAAATTTTAAAATACATGTAACTTCTATACTAACAAATGGATTTTATCCAAAATTGGCACAACAATATATCATAATATTTCAGATTATTTCTGACCAGCACACGCATGGTATTTTTGGCAACATGCTTTTACGCGTGCTGATAGATCCAGTGTCTAACTGCATGTAACGTCCATTGGACTTCAACCTAATTTTGTATTCTGTACCTTAAGAGATGGAACTAAGAATATATTCAGTCACCAGGGCTGCCAACTGTAGTGCTCTATTTGGCTACATTATACCAGGTATATTTTGAACTAATTTGATATTTCGATATTACCAACTTAATTTTGTAATTATTCTAGATAGGTTCATATACTGTAGAATTATCATTCGCATGAAAAGTAGGCTGTATAGTTCTTCACGGAACTTCTTGTTTTATAATATAATGCGCCCATTGACGTATGTTTGCTCAGACAACAGAGACGAAAACTTATGCTGAAATGTAACTGAACATACCCTGCGAGCGGCGGGAAGAAGCTGAAGCAATATCGCTTATGATTATATTTTCCTTATTTTTCATATTCCAAAAATCAACTATAATTATAACTAAGTAATTCTGCATATTTGAAGTACAGCATACTTCGTAAATCGCAGAAACTATCAATTTACGCGGCCAGCTCATGTACTGAGAGCACGCCATATTTGGTAATACCAGTTCCTATTCGTCTGTGGAAGAGACAACCTGTGCATGATGGAGCACAAGTGAAAGGAAACCATGTGGCAGGAAAAATCTGCGAATAACTTTCTTATGGATAGCCATCATGGCAATGTGTAATAATTGAACGATTGAAGACATTCACCACTACGAGAACTGTGAAATATTTTTATTATTATCCGAGGTGAATTGAAGGACTTGAGTGAAGAAAACTTTGCGACCACATGGTCTCATTCTCACGCACACACAAATATTTCAGTGTTCTATAAACTGTGGATTTAATTAACTGTGTAACTGTACAAAATCTACAAGTACAACTTTTATTTGCCGGATGGGCAGTGATTTTGATTTATTTTTTGTTAAAATTTTCTTGTGTAAATATCACTGCAAGTCACGAGTGAGTGTCGCACAAGCGACAGAGATTAGAGCCAGTGGCGGAGTGAAAATGGGCAATTTTTTATCGCATATTAACTGCAGTGCGCGACAGTTTTATTTAATTATGTGCTACATTTTTACCAACGCTAACATCGCAATAATGATAAACCAGCA
Source organism: Meconema thalassinum (assembly GCA_946902985.2). Classification (NCBI taxonomy): domain Eukaryota; kingdom Metazoa; phylum Arthropoda; class Insecta; order Orthoptera; family Tettigoniidae; genus Meconema; species Meconema thalassinum. The sequence goes on along the minus strand of OX336390.1, from coordinate 262,202,971 downwards.
GATCTTCAGATACAACTCCAACCGCGCGATGGCATGTGATTGCCAAATCATGCACGGGGAATTGGGGACGGAGGATGTCCAGACACAATGAAATGGTAGCCTAAAGCCATACACGAGACCGCATACAACATCTCATGGCGGGACTCGAACCAGGTGACGCTGCATCTGTAAGTCAGATCAAATATTTATAGCGTATTGTAAGAGTGGAAAACAGTAGACTTAGTTTAATTTGGTATCATTTATTTAGTGCACAATGCAGGTAGCTAATTATAAGACGCGTGTGGAAAATATAAGTTTATTAAACATTTATAGAAGCCAGGAAGGCTGGATTTTCAATGCTCATTCGTATCATTTAAAAATAAGTATTATCAACTTTTATTTTGTCAGGCTGATGACAAACTAGTTTGACAATGTTAAATCGAGGCCAAGGTTACGAGACAAGTTCACTACACAGCACACTCGATTCTAGGCAGTGGATTAATATTTTGTTTTAGAAGGCTGTGAGATTCTTGACATTATTACAAGTGGAATGCAGAGTTCCATTATTCACATTTATTGGCCAGAACAATACTTGAAAACAGGTTTATTTCTTTAAAAGAAGCCATACAGGCAATGAATGAAATTGTATTTTGTAACCAAATGAACACAGGTTCGATTTATTCAGGGAAGAGGTAATTTTATAAACGCTCACACACAGTTCGCTTGTATCAGAAACCTTTATGTTTATTTAAAGCGTTGTCAGGATGTGTTTTTGTACACATAAACTTTATTACCAGCAATTCAAACGTGTTTCAATTAGGATTACACACTTTTGTAAATTAAGAATATTACATGAGTCGTGACGGTGGATGAATACCTCCGACATTGTTATTGTGATTATATCGGTGGTAATGAACTAACAAAAGTCGTACCAAAAACCGAAGGCGCCTGGATCAATGGATCCGAAATAAGAGTAACATAATTGGTGAGGACATAGGATGTCTAATAAGTATGATGAAATATTGGTGAAGACACGGGGTGTCTCGTAAACTATTGAACTATTCATTTATTTGCTTAAGTTGGATACGAACGTTACCTGAATACACTGAACGCTTTTAAAGGTCCATAAACTGAACAACAATACTGGCAGGAATAAATAATTGTGTGAAACTCTAATAATAATCAAAAATAGGGTTTTGAAAACTAACAAATCTTATAATCCCCCCCCCCCTGAACCTAAATAAAATTTATAAACATTAAAAATAAACTATTTTTCTGGACCTAATGTTAACACTTAGATACTGTTAAGCTATTGTAGATACATTTTGATACATTTTCACATGATTAGTCGACCACTAATTGGTGATGTGATAACTGAAGCAGACACATCAGATTAGTAGCAATAAGAGTCGATGTAATTGTTTAATTACTATCGCATTTGCAGGCTTTCCTATATTTTCTATTTTCTTAACACTTTGACACTATGACCGTTTGTTACAAACAGTAACAAATCGAGTACGTAGGCAGTGCCAATTGCACAACCATAGGAGTGCTGAATTATTGTATGTATTTGTGTTGTATTAGCATAGTTTTTTTATTCAGCAACATTGTGCACATAGCTTGATTTTCTTAGTAATAAACGCATTTCGTTTATTAATTGATGATATTTAGGACTAGCTAAACACTTAACTCTAAAGATAAATGTTAGAGATGGCACCATCATAGCATAGGACAAATTTTCCCCTAGCTACTAAATGTAAATGTTCTAGTATTTGTAAACAAGTAAATGTCTTGCTTTGCTGTAAATTCTTTTGATGTTTGATCCACCCGTAAGTTATTTCGATGCAATTGCTTAGGGCCGATCTTACGTGCCATTCTCTTAGCTTGTTTATTTTGTCGAATTTTGTATTAGGACCATGAGAGTAATTTAGATTTTGTTTAGGACTTTTTTTATATTTTCTTTCAGGGCAGAATAGTATCGGACTAGCCGTTTGCAACTCTCATGCTAGGCTAGGGATCTATTCTGAATAAAATTTATTTGTGATTTTAACCTAAGACTGACCTCTCTTTTCTTGTTTAGTTTTGTTATCGATGCATTCCTCTGAGCTGGTTAAAGATCGAACCTCACTAATTCCCGACACCCCCGAGTGCAGACTTTTGTGCTAACCAGCCTATGAATGTATCGTCCCCCATACTTGTGTGTTAACTGGAAGAGGGTCTCGGAAGGGTAATTTGAAACCGGTGGCTCCCCGAAACCTTCGGCCAGCGGGCACAATAACTCTGAAGAAGCTCACAATGTAGCCGAAACCAGTATTGTGATTAAATTACAACTGGTTATTGACTTAAGGTTTCAATTTACTGAATATTTAAACTTCGTCAATAAGGACAAGGACTGGCTTGGCTTTTTATAAGAATTACACATTAATTCACAAGTTCGTAATAAAATGAATAATACAATTGTCCCCTGTCTGCTCATAACAAAGTTATTGTATTGATGTTTAGTTAAAGGAAGATATTTAATTTAAACAAACTCTGAATATTTAGCTAGTACCGGTGTAAAGTAAACAAATAAAATAAATAAAACCTATATATGGTATATTGGCTTCACGGCCAGTGAATTAAAACTCAGCAATTTACAGTATCTAGGTTTGTGCCCTGTCTTGTGCCGCTGATATACCAGTTTGGTGTCCTAGGCGAAATCCCACACAAGACACGGCACAAAACTAGAAAAATTGCTGAGTTTTAATTCACTGGCCGTGAAAACCAATATACCATCTTTTTGGAAGCCTTCATAGGGAGGTTAAGGCTGCTTGAGCTTTTAATTCTCGCAGTGAAGAGGCGCAGGTGTGCTTCATAAAAAGAGAGGTAATGCGCAGTTCGCTCCTCCTGTGGGGGTCCGGGCGGGGACACCAAGGGCCCACTGATGAGCCAGATGGATGTCCTAGGTGAAACCCTACACATGACATGGCACAAATCTAGAAAAAACGCTGAGTTTTATTCACTGGCCATGAAAACCAATATACCATCTTTTTGGAAGCCTTCATAGGGAGGTTAAGGCTGCTTGAGCTTTAGTTCTCGCAGTGAAGAGGCGCAGGTGTGCTTCATAAAAAGAGAGGTAATGCGCAGTTCGCTCCTCCTGTGGGGGTCCGGGCGGGGACACCAAGGGCCCACTGATGAGCCAGATGGATGTCCTAGGTGAAACCCTACACATGACATGGCACAAATCTAGAAAAAAACGCTGAGTTTTATTCACTGGCCATGAAAACCAATATACCATCTTTTTGGATGCCTTCATAGGGAGGTTAAGGCTGCTTGAGCTTTAGTTCTCGCAGTGAAGAGGCGCAGGTGTGCTTCATAAAAAGAGAGGTAATGCGCAGTTCGCTCCTCCTGTGGGGGTCCGGGCGGGGACACCAAGGGCCCACTGATGAGCCAGATGGATGTCCTAGGTGAAACCCTACACATGACATGGCACAAATCTAGAAAAAAACGCTGAGTTTTATTCACTGGCCATGAAAACCAATATACCATCTTTTTGGATGCCTTCATAGGGAGGTTAAGGCTGCTTGAGCTTTTAGTTCTCGCAGTGAAGAGGCGCAGGTGTGCTTCATAAAAAGAGAGGTAATGCGCAGTTCGCTACTCCTGTGGGGGTCCGGGCGGGGACACCAAGAGCCCACTGATGAGCCAGCTTGGTGTCCTAGGCGAAACCCTACACATGACATGGCACAAATCTGGAAAAAAAACGCTGAGTTTTTATTCACTGGCCATGAAAGACAATATAACATCTTTTTGGAAGCCTTCATAAGGAGGTTATGGCCGCTTGAGCTTTTAGTTCTCACAGTGAAGAGGCGCCGGTGTGCTTTATTAAAAGGGAGGTAGCGTGCAGTTCGTTACTGCCGTGGGGGTCCGGGCGGGGACACCAAGAGCCCACTGATGAGCCAGCTTGGTTGTCCTAGGCGAAACTCCACTCAAGACATGGCACAAACCTAGAAGAATTGCTGAGTTTTAAAAGCCTATATAAATTATCAAATACTTAATTTGTCTTCCTTGAATAATTCACATTCTTCGCCAGTTGCAACTTCCACTGTTCAACTCTACCCTTAAGATGTGACAAAGGAAGTATTTATACACATCAGAGAGTCACTGTTTATCTTAGTATCTCTGACATAGTCTTAATGTGTACTTTCCTGTTTCACTCGGGATATTGTGGAGTGCATACCTTCACAATGCCTCCTATAACCCCGTTTTCGGAGTGTGAAATTCGTATGATTTTGAGTGCTATTTGTTTATTTAAGTTAGACAGTGAGAAAATTGGTGATAAGGGATCCCCGGTGCTCCAGCAAGTTGCTTATTGTCTTGTATTGTCTCGTTTCGGTATGTCCCTTCGTTCGGTTAAATAGGCGAATACTGAGAAAGTGAGGGATGAAAATCCAGGACCAGCCAAGAGGAAAAGGCTATTGGCAGGACGGCCATCCATTCACATCGACGAATTTACTATTGGAGTTATACGTAGATCTAATAATTTTTAGTCTATTTTCATTTATGAAAAAATAGGCTTATGAGAGCACCTTTTGTCCGTGTGTCTGTCTGTGTGTGCGTGCGTGTGTGTTTGATGGTGTGAGTCCCCCCTAATAACTTCTAAATGGCTGGAGCTATTTTAATGAAACTCGGTAAGTTCATAGCACTATTGCGGGCGACCCCGACCGTGCCCTTACGGCTCACCAATCCAACATGGCGGCTGTGCGAAATATATCACACCAGCATTCAATATCTCCGAAACTATTACCGATATCATCCTGGAATATTTTACGGTGTAAAAGGAAACTACTAGAATTTCACCTATGTGACCTTTTAAAACCTGGTAACTACAAAACCAACATGGCGGCCAAGCGAATTTGCGACATTTAAATAGAATTTTCTCGCGATTTATCCAACCAAACGCAATAAAACTTGGTACAGTATATATTTATACACAGTGTAATGCACCGACATGTAATTTCGTTCAATTGTTTACATAACCTCAAGATGGCGGACGTGCGAATTATTTCAACGGCACTCTATATCTCTGAAACTAATAGCGGTATCACCCTGAAATTTTGTACGGAGATAAAGGGCACTACTGGAAGTTAATCTATAAGACAATAAGAAACCGGTTAACTACAAAACGAATATGGCGGTCAAACGAATTAAAAATTTTTAAATAGACCTTTCTCGCGATTTAATGATCCAAACGCAATGCAACTTGGTACAGGAAATGTTTATACACATTGTAATGCACTGGTATCTAATTTAGTTCAATTGTCTACATAACCTCAAGATGGCGGCTGTGCGAAATATTTCACCGGCATTCTATATCTCTGAAACTACAGTATTAGCGGTATCACCCTGAAATTTTGCACAGAGATAATTTTAAAATTAAGTTTTTATTTCTTGTGTCGTAATCATGCGATCGAAGTGAAAGTTTGAAAAATGAACCTACGCAATAATTTTCCTTTAATGGTACATGACTCTGTGGCCTATACATATAACAATCCAACATGGCGACCATCCGAAATATTTAGATGGATCTCAATATCTACGAATCTATTATAGCAATCAAACTTAATTTTTTAATGTTCATAGGGGCTATGAACATGAGTTCACCTATCGGACTTTCAATAACCTGGTGATCACAAATCCAACATGGCGGCGACGCGAAATTTAAATATTCACATGGTTGTTTCTCGCAATTTAACCATCCGAGTGCAGTGACACTTGTACAGTAAATCCTTATACAATTGTTAATCCACTGGCATCTATTTTTTTCAATTGTGTCCATAACCACAAGATGACGGCTGTGCGAAATTTTAAAATCCCGTTTTTACTTCTTGTGTCCTAATCATGCGATTGAAGTTTGAATACTACAAGTACACAATACTCTTCATGTAACAATACATAACTGTAAGACCTACATATATAAAAATCCAACATGGCGACCATCCGCAATATTTAGTCGGTTCTCAATATCTACGAATCTATTACAGCAATCAAACTGAAATTTTGTAGGGTGATAGAGGAAATTAACATAAGTAGGATATGTGAAAATAGGCTCTATAGTTCTTCACGGAACTATTTGTTTTTATTTTGAAAAATTCTTTCCTACTGCGGTATAGAAAAACTGAATGAAAAATTGGAGGAGTGTTTATCAGGCTTTCAGAAAATGCCGAAAATCTGCTGGGATACGTGGAAACGAAAAAATGCAGTTTACTTGACCATGCTCTGTGTGGAGGAATCATTGACCAGGCAGTGTGTGAATGTGGCAACAGCGCACCAACTTTGCTGGAGATCTCGCCTGCCGACAGAAGTGACCAATATCATAATAAATATCAATCCATATAAACTATACCCATTTATTTACATTAAGGATAGTTAAATATCGCAAACGTTTAGAACATTATGTGGATTAAAATGCACCCAAGAACAAACTTCTACGGGAGTCCAGTTTCGGAATTCGAGTATTTCACTTAATTGGTTGTTTTTTGTTTGTTTTTATTGGATATACAATTATTAAACACGTACAGTATATATACAGCAAACACATCTGTCGAACACGTATACACATGTGCAGCACCACGGCGTTGAGAGTTATGAAACTTTCAATTCGACGTTTCCCTCGAAACCCGCAAAAAATAAAAACTGGGGTTTTCACATTATACCTGCCATACAAGATACAGTAATAAAATTCGTATCAATAAGTTAACTTTATCATCAATCAACGACGAAATAAACACGAAAAATTGTGATGTTACTTGTTTTTCTTTTGGCCTTTTGGTTGTTTTACTATTTATCTCCAAACTCGAGTGCGCTTAGTTTCCGCGCCGATAATAGTGCGTTTATTTGTAACTGAGGTAAGATTTGACTAGGAAGCGGCCATGGCCTTACGTTACATGCCATCCCGTTATTTACTTGGAGTAGAAGTGGGAAACTACGGAAAACCACTTCCAGGATGGCTGAGGTAGGAATCGAACCCGCCTCTTCTCATTTTTGTTTCACGGGGCTGAATGAACCCCCTTCCATCCCTCAAACCAGAATTGAATTTATTGGCAGAGCTGGGAATCGAACCCGGGCCTCCGATAGCCACTACGCAACGAGGTGGACTGTGTACAAAAGAACTACAGTAAGCATTGTGATCTGTAAAAAGGAAGGAGCGATAAGAGCAGAGTGATATCAGGCATGGTGCTTTGTTATTGAAGTAGAGCACTATAGTTGTCTTAATCACATTATTGATCCAGATTGAGAGAGTGATGTATGAGTGGATAGTTAGCCTACTTTAGTAACTCTAAGCATTTAACATCATTGAAAACTGGTAATTATTACTTCACATCATATTATTGACATCTGATTTCGTTGAATAGAACCCCTGTTCTCCCATTTTCGAACATTGACAGACGTCGCTTAGCTGACAAATATTATCATTGGTGTTTAGAGGTTCATTAATGTCAACTATATTGTTGCGTAGAAGGGATCTAATAATTTAGGAGAATCTTTTATCACTTATGTTTAGAATAAATTATATTGAAACTAGATTCATATCGATACGTTCCGTCATTAAGTATTGGTTAGTTAATGTGTGAGCAAGAAAGCGTTCTCTTAGTAAAGCAGATGTATTCATTTGGACAATTCAGACAGTATTACTGGATCAGAGACTGGGTACGCCAGGCGGTGGTCCCTTTGTTAATATTTGTATCTGATTCAAGCCCAGAATAAAAATAGCTGTCCACCATTTGGCAGGTACACCAGTTTGAGGACCACCTTTCGATCTCTTTCTGCTTCTTTTTGTTGTTATACTAACCATTATACAGAAATAGAACCTCGTTCTCGCTTGCTGGGCCCTAGGTTGCAGGTTCGTATCCTGGCGCAGTCATCTGGCATTTGAGGGTGCGCAAATGCAAGGGAGCCCTGTCAGTGGATTTACTGGCACGTACAAGATCCCCTTCGGAGCAACATTCCGGCACCCCGGCGTCTCTAAACGCCAGAGTAGATAAAAGGGACGTAAAACCAATAACATTATTATTATTATAGAAGTAGAACCAAGCATTTAATATTTAGCAGATCTGTTGAAGAGCGTTGTAAACCATTCCCAGGTGTAATAATTATATGGATTGTATGTACACAACACGACCTGGTATTTGAATGAAAAATCACTTTTAAAATTAAAGCGGTCGAGAAAAGAACAATGCATCAGATGTATTTGTTTGTTTAGTTACTTATTTTATTAATTTATTTATTTATTTATTTATTCATTGATCACTCCACACAGACAAATGGCGACCACCCTTCACAGCTAGACGGTTCCTGAGTAATAATAATAATAATAATAAGATTACGGTTGTGATTAATTTGACTATTATGAGGATGACATGTTATGACAGGTATGGTGATGCACTATATTTTAGCCTAGACTTTACACAATTTCATGTGGCTTATAAACTTCAGACATGATTTAAATAAAATGACTTGTAACTGATTATACTACCGTACAATTGTTATAATCACTAACGAGCATCTATGTGATTGATGGCATTAACTATTGCACTAGTTTATTGAATGACTGAATGCTAAAGGAAAGTTATGTGGATGGTGTGGGAATATATCATTTGATGAGTGATGTGAAGTTCATGTTTTTGAATTGGTCATTGTATTGAAGTTTAATATCCAGTGATCAATGACATCCAGTGAATGATCCCACCACTACGGTTGATGCATGTAGAGTGGTCCATATGAACAGCACTGTCCATCACCGCAGTGGTTACAACTCGTGGACTGAATACAGGTGTGTGGTTTCTCTGTTGACAACTGTAAACTTGATAGATGAGTTTTGGTAGTATTTGGTGGTATGGAGCTGGGTTAACTAGTAGTTTGATTCTACACTTGTGTTGATCGATTGTTGATGCATTTCAGCCTCTTTTTCGCCTGAGCTACTGAAGCTGCTGTTAGACACGTTGTTCCTGAATTGTCTGGTTTTAGGCAACTTTCTAACGTTGAAAGATCTTATTATGATAACCTATGGACGATGTGTATACGTATGGCAGTATATCTATATGTCACCAAATCTCGATCTCTGCATGAGTATAAATGTAAGACTGCACCGGCGAGGTCCAACTATTCTATAAGACACGTCAAATATGTTCTATTCCGACACTATCTTAATGGAAACAAATTAGAGTACATCTACGTTTATGCTGCCGACTAAACTCATGAACCATTACTGAAAAGCACAGAAATGATACATCCTTTGGAAGCCATTTGAAGCCCAAGTTAAAAGTTCATCAATCGTATTGTGAAGATAGTAGCCGAGCGAAATATCCAAAAATTATGCTCCATAACGCAGAGCAATGCTAACAATAACTATTTATTGTTGTTGCTTCGTTTAGGGACTTGGGCGTAGTGGACATTTCATCCCCTTGTAATTAGATGTGTGTATAATTTATCTAATAATCTGTGTTATTGGGATGGCTGTATTAGTGTGTGTGTGTATGCAATTCAGGCGAGCACTGGCAAGCAGGCGGCTGTGGCCTTAAGCTATAACCATCCCGGCATTTGCCTTGAGTAGAAATCACAGGAAACCACTTCTAAAATGGCTGAGAATAGCAGACCTACTTCCTCTCAATTTTGCATCACGAGGCTGCATATACCTCGTTCCAACCCTCAGACCAGAATTTAATTTCTTTCCAGAGCCAGGAATCGAACCCGCTCCTATGGGACGACAGCCAAGAATGCTAGCCGCTATACTACGAGATAGTCTACAATAACTACCACATGATGATTTTCGTACTATACTGTTGTTGATTCATCATTCAGGAGTTTTGTGCCATCGTGGTCATATAGACAGTGTGTGTATATACAATCTATCTGTTAACCTATGTCATTGTGATGGATGTAGTAGTGAATGTATTTGTATTTATGTCTATGATGTGGAAGGATGCTGCCATGACTCTAAGTTGGGAACCATCCCGGAATTTGTCTGTAGTATACTAGTAATAAGAAACCATGGAACCACTTCTAGGCCAGTTAAGGTTGGAATCGAACCCACCTCTTCTCAGTTTATCCTCACAAGACTGAGTGCACACAATTTCAACCCTACGACATGAATTTAATCCCTTAGCTGAGCCGGAAATCAAACTCTGACCTCAGAGCCGACAGCCATGATTGCTAGCAACTGCGCTACGATGTGGACTTGCTTCACAGATATATCGTTTGTGAGTATAACTCATTTTCGGGCAAACGTGAGATGTCTAGGTTGGCATTTATACGTCTCCAATGCCCTAAATATTCGATGACAGAAAAAGTCACTTAACCCATTGAAATAGTGAAGGCAAGGAAACTCAACAATATTTTTTAATTCTAGGTCGTTGATTTATACAGTACATGTTCAACATTTCATGAAAAAAGACCAGATATGTATAGTATGTAGTCCATCTTCAATTTTCCGGAGTGTATGCCTCGTTGAGTACATGCTAATGTCAACATTGGGGTGTGACCTATAATCGTGTGGTCGATGTTGATGAAATATAAATATTAACTCTAACCCCGAAGGGAAAGCTCTACCAGATTCATTCAATTCCTGTTTGTTGATATAACAATCAACTTTCAGAATGGTTGCTATAGGTGTTCTTTCATCAGACCATCACTGAGTCAGTTCGTATGGGTTTTGCGCCAAGTATGTGGATATTTAAGTTTCTTAAACTATACGTAGGCTATGTAGTTCAAAATAAATCTTTACTCTTGTTATTGAGATTTAAAATAACCTGAATTCGCATCAAAAATATATGAAAATTCTTTGTTGCCTTGCTGGCAGTAGGACAGACGACAACCTATTTAACACACGGCATTTATGATCTTGTCAGTGACGATGGGCCTATCCCAGTAACTTAGAGTGTGTGGTGCTCAATCTCCAAAACTTAGGCAGGTGTGTATTTGCAGTAAGATTGAGATTTATTATCTAGTAAGTTGTATAATAATAACTAGCAGAAGTACCCATTCTTCGAACGGTCTTCGGTATTAATAACCAGATGTTATCAATTGAGCTACTGTTGCAATGTTTAGGGGCTTGGAACCTGTTTGTTGGCAAAGAAAAAATATTATTTAAAATGTGCTCTCAAACTAAATTAACCCAACGTGTTCTTCCTGGCGTGAAAATAAAATTGAAAACCTCGTAGACGAATCACAATACACGTCACATACGAACTTACCCTAATCGTTGTGTCAAGTGCCCAACTACAGGAAGACTCCTTTTATAAATTATAAAGGCTTGTGGTGCATGAAAATTCAGTTTTTTTTTAGCCTCCAATGGCCCAAATTCCTAAAATCAGCAAAAAACAGTCTACTATTTCACATCAGGATTTTTTGAAAATAATGTTGCTGTTTGGAGATATAATAGACCTTCTGTACGACATATCGCACGTGTAAGTCGTGTGAAAAAAATCTAGGGTACTCCTTGAACCCCTTAAGCGCATTGATGAATTTTACAGTTTTAGTTGGTTCCGTGATAACCTTATAGTCATTTGCAACCTTCCACAGAAATGTATTAAATTAAGTGGCATTACTTATTCCAGAAATAGATGGAAAGTTGGATGCCACCTCTTGAGATACTGTTGTCATGGTTAGTGGCTTGCATTCCTTCTTTAATTTATTAAATGAAATTAGTTTTCTGGGAATATCTAAGAAACTGTTGGGTTTAGAGCCTTAAAATATAGTTTTCGGGGACCCTTTACGGCTCTTGAGGGGCCCCGAGTTTTGTTTCTGACACCAAGGGTTTGAAAATGAACTTTGTCTCTTCGTTGTACGCCATAATAATGTTAATAATTAAAAGAATAATAATAATATAACAATATAGGGATAGGGATATAATAGACTTTCCGGACCATACCCGCACGTGTAAATCGCGTTAAAAAATTCTAGATTACCCCTTGACCCCTTAAGCGCATTATATGTATTGATGAATATTTCAGCTTAATTTGGATCCGTTATAACCTTATTGCCATTTGCAAATCTTCACAGTAATGTAATAAATGGAATTGCATTGCGTCTTACAGAAATAGATGGACCTCTGAGATTCTGTTGCCATTGTTACCGGCATGCATTCCTTCATTAATTTATTAAGTGAAATTAGTTTTTTGGGAATATCTCAAAAATTGTTGGTTTTAGGGCCTTAAAATGTGGTTTTCGGGGTCCTTTTAGGGCCCCCGAGTTTCGTTTCTCACATTGAGGGGCTGAAAATGAGCTTTGTCTCACGCTTATTTCAGCATGTATTTTAAGGGGGTAGGCCTCCTGTTAAGAGAGGTACGGAGAAGAGTTACATCGATAATTAGTTTCGTGCCTCTGATGGATATCTGTATCAAATTTTACGTTAATCCACCCAGCCGTTCTCGAGTTATAAGGACACAAAAAATTGTCCACAGACAAACAAACAGACAAAAATATATTTTTGCGTGCATCTGTCATAAAACAGTCTAAAACGGGCAAATAAGTCAAATTTCCGTAGAAATGCAGAAAAATCAGACAAACATTCATTTTTATATAATAGAGAAGGGATATAATAGACCGTCCGTACCACACCCACACGTGTAAATGGCGTGAAAGAATTCTAGAGTACCCCTTGACCCCTTAAGCGCATTGTATGTATTAATGAATATTTAAGCTTAATTTGGATCCGTTATAACCTTATAGCCATTTGCAAACCTTCACAGTAATGTAATAAATGGAATTGCATTGCGTCTTACATAAATAGATGGACCTCTGAGATTCAGTTGCCATGGTAACCGGCATGAATTCATTCATTAATTTATTAAGTGAAATTAGTTTTCTGGGAATATCTCAAAAACTGTTGGTTTTAGGGCCTTAAAATGTGGTTTTATGGGCTGAAAATGAGCTTTGTTTCACCCTTCTACGCCTATTTCAGCATGTATTTTAAGGGGGTAGGGCCCCTTTTATGAGAGGTACGGAGAAGAGTTACATCAATGATTAGTGTGGTGCCTCTGATGGATATCTGTATCAAATTTTACGTTGATCCACCCAGCCGTTCTCAAGTTATAAGGACTCGAAGAAGTTGTCCACAGACAAACAGACAGACAGACAGACAAAAAAATATTTTTGCGCGCATCCGTCATAAAACAGCCTGAAACGCGCAAATATCGCAAATTTCCGTAGAAATTCAGAAAAAAACAGACAAACTTTCATTTTTATATATATAGAGAAGATATAGAGAAGAGATAGAGATAGTAATAATAATAATAATAATAAAGTTATATCGATTAAAAGGAAAACAACAGACTTTTACACAGTAATCGATAAGTTCACCGAATATGCAAAAGAACTGTTTGATATAATGAATTCAAAGAAGGTCAAAATAAGTTGGTTAGAAGCAATCAAGCAGGACTTAAAAGACATAAACATCACAGAAGATACCATCAGGAATCACAAGTCCTTTGGAACTCTGGTTACAAAGCGCACTTTCAAGGAACGCTAAAAAGACCACTGGAAAACAATGGACAGAAAAACGCAAGAAACAGCTTAGCGAGTTCATGAAGAGATCCTGAGAGGAGAAGAGGAAGGAAAAGCCATCAACCCAAATTAACAAGTTCAAACGCACTCGTTAAGTGGGCATAACGAAGTGATACGTTAGTGATACGTACACCGTTTTACCGATAGGATCCAAAATTTGTACACTTACCCTTTGGAACCCAGCAAGTAACACTGTCTACTTTAAAAAGCGGACAGACCACTCCATTCCCTGCATTTAGGCCCTTTGGCACAAATCTACACCGTTCCACCGATCTGAACCAAAATGTGTATACTTACCCTTTGGAACCCTGCGAGTAACACTGTTTTCATGAAATTTCGGACAGACTACTCCATTCCCTGAATGAAGGTCATTTGGCACAAATCTATACCGTTTCACCGATCTGAACCAAAATTTGTATACTTACCTTTTGGAACCCTGCGAGTAACAGTGTCTGCATACAATTTCGGACAGACCACTCCATTCCCTGCATATAGGTCCTTTGGCACAAATTACACCGTTACACCGATCTGAACCACATTTTGTATACTTACCCTTTGAATCCTGCGGGTGACACTGTCCACTTTAAATTTCAGACAGACCACACCATTTCCCGCATTTAGGCGCTTTATCACAAATCTACACCGATCCTCCTAATTGCACCAAATTTTACATACACTTTGAAACCCTGCTGGTAACACTGTCCACTTGATATTTTGGACAACGATCTCAATTCCCTACATTTAGAATAACGAACTAAATGAAATTGAAAACCACATATTAAGGCTCTATAACAATTCATGTCGGAAGTAGTGTAACGTAAGAGTAATTTAATAAGTCTATCGTTGACTGACAATTCGGACTGCATCACGTCGCCCCTACCAGTGTTCTGGAGCAGAATTGCGAAAATAGTTAAATATTATATTGCGCTGCTTATAAATTGCAGTCACGGGGAATAATTAATGCAAAAAGATTTGTTAGGCCCCTTAAAACAGTTATCATCATGAAAATAATATACCTCTGTATTAGTGCAATGATGTAGGTGCAGTACATTGAGGTTATCAGATGCAGTAAGCGTTGGTGCTTTCAAATTTGCCTTCATTTATTCCGAGACGTATAGTTGAGCGCTATGTGAATGAATTGAATGAATGAATGAATTTATTTATGAATGAATTTATTCATAGATAACTGCCACTGAGGCTAATGAGCCCCTTTATGTAGCGTATACAATGTTCTGGCTTGAAGTTGTGTAATAAAAAGAATAAAAATAAAAAATAAACCTAAATTAACAACTAAGAAAAACAAAATATAAAATATACTTATAACTAAACGAGCCAATTGCCAGACACTTCATACAAAACGAATTATACAAATTAGAATATAGAATAATTAAATAAAGACCTACCTAATAATGTATTATATCTATTAAAAGAAAACAAATTATAGTACAGTAACAAAGGGTTCAATTTTTATGTGAGTATAATATGATCTATTATTAAAACAATTACATGAGTGACATGATTCTATCAATTCCACGGGAGTTGTATCTTGGATACTAAAAATATTATAGAAAGCTGTATGGCACGGATATATTTCAACAACAACAAAAATTGTATGGAATATTTATATTTTTGATTCGTATTCCTTCAGGAATCTTGATATTAGGTATTTCTTGAGTTGTGTAGTGTTAACAGAGTTTGTAAATGAGTGAAGGTGGAATGTATTAAAGAGCCGTGAAGCTGTGCAAAGGAATGATTTATTGTATTTAGTTGTACGGTGGACAGGAATCTGTAGAGTGGAATCAGTAAATCTATTTTCTCTGTGGTGGACCGAGTTCATTGGTTTAAACACATTATAGAGATAACCAGGAGTTTTTGTACACAATATTTTCTGGGTTAGGATCGCAATTGACAGCTGCCTACGTTCACGAAGTTTCAACCACTGCATTTTCACATAATAAGGTGTAATGTGTACATCACGCCTGACGTCTAAAATGTAACGAACGCATGCATTTTGAACTCTCTGTAATTTTATGTTAAGTGTTTCTGATAAGTCGTTATACACTACTGATCCATATTCGATGATAGGAAGTATCAACGTTTGGATTAGAAGCTTACGCATTTTTGACGGCGTGTAAGGGATATTCCGCTTCAAGATATGCATTGATGATATAGCTTTCTTTATTACAGATGCGGTATGCTCTCTCCAAGATAAGGTTCTATCAAAAATTACTCCTAGGTAGTTCACAGAGTTGCTGTAGGGGATATCATTGTCTAGTAATTTTATTGGTGGTAGTGAGTTAAGATCAACAGAGTTAAGAAGTTTAGTATAGCCAATGCATATAAGTTGAGTCTTAGAAATGTTTAACTGGAGGTTATGGTTTAGGGTCCACTGATGGAGGTGAGCGATATCTTCGTTGAAAAGTTCTATATGGTGAGGCGCATCAGAGGGACTGAATTGGAAGTAGGCCTGTACGTCATCAGCGTACATATGACATAGACTGTTTTTGAATACACTGGACATATCATTCATATAAAGCGAGAAGCACAGTGGCCCAAGAACTGACCCTTGGGGTACACCACTTTTTACTGATTGCCAATTCGATGAGGAGCCATCAAAGAAGACCACCCTCTGTTGCCGACCTGCTAGGTACGATTCAAACCAAGACAATTCTTTCCTCGATAAGCCAATGGAGTGTAGCTTCGCAAGGAGCAACTCATGGCTTACGCAATCGAAGGCCTTACTGAGATCAAAGAGGCATAGAATTGTAAGCTGTCTTTGGTCAATTGCTGAGCGTATGTCGTCCGTTATTTTTAAGAGCGTGGTAGTTGTGCTATGACCTTTCTTAAATCCGGATTGATGAGGATTTAGGATGTGGAACTCGGTGAAATATTCACACATTTGTTCATGAACTATTCTTTCTAGAACTTTGCTTAGAGCACAAAGTATGCTGATGGGCCTGAAATCACTGCAAGACGCAGGTATTTTCTTCTTAGGCACTGGGCGTATATTCGCACACTTCCAGAGCGTCGGGTATACTCCGTTTTGTAAACAGAAGTTGAACAAGTGTAAAATGGCCGGCAGTAATATATCGAGACAATTTGAGAGAAGGGAGATTGGAATTTTATCCGGACCTTTGGCTTTAGTACGAATAGACCTAATCGCTTTCACTATTTGTTCTGGGTATACGTATTTGAAGTAGAATTTTTCATGGTTTGGCGGCGGAAGAAGCCTATAATGCTCTGAGGTCTGGGATATTCTTGTTGTGTTACTGTTGGGAACTACGTTTAAGTAATGATCGCTCAGTTCAGAGGGGGAAACTGGCATTTGGATATCAGGTGGGGGGCTGGCACCTATTCCAAGGGATTTTGCAGCCCTCCAGGATGCTGCAGAATTCTTACAGTGTCTGAAGAGGTTATATGTGTACTTAACTTTAACATTTCTTATCGCTTGTTTTGTGTTAATCCGTAGAATTCTGAATTTTTCATAGTCATCCGGACGTTTTGTCTTTAAAAATTCCTTGCGGGCTCTGTCGCGAGTCTTTATCAAGTCTTTAATTGTTCTGTTAAACCATGGAGTTGAATGGTGTTTAACGTTTACTATCTTTTGAGGGGCATGTTTGTCATACAGAAAGTAGATGTTTTGGTTAAAGAGACTGAGCTTTTCGTCTACGTTGTTTGTTTTATAATACTGCTCCCAAGGGAGTAATTCTGCACCCGCACTAAAATCACTTGAACTAAATTTACTAAAATCACGCACTAGGTATGTCTTGGGTTTTGCTTTAGGAGCAGATAAGGAAAATACAGAGTACAAGAGGTCATGAGCTGAGAATCCAGGAGCAGGCTCCTGTCCATATTCTATAACAAGATCATTGCAGTTGAAAGATATTATATCAAGAATGCTATCGCAGGTAGCGGTGTGGAAGGTTTCAGTGAATGGCAAACATTCAAGGTTGCAGGCGTTCAACATCTCACGAATATTTTCTGTTTCAAACGTACCACTGCCAAATCTAGCATTTATGTCTCCAACAACGAAAATATATTTGTAATTCAGTAAATGCGTGTACATATCGTTCAAGAATGAGTCTAAATAGCCAGCTTTTGGTGGACGGTATACACAAGAAAAGAGTATCTTTAAGTCTGGTAGGATCATTTCAAGTATCAAATATTCCGGTTTCTTACTGTATTCACCCGGAGATTTGCTAAGGATGTTGCATTTTATAGTGTCCTTGACATAAACGGCAACGCCACCTGAACCTTTGCCAAGTCTATCATTACGAAAGACGTTGTATCCACAGAGATAAATTGCAGCATCCCCTATTGAGGGCTTAATAAATGTTTCACTGACTGCTATTATGTCAAAAGAACTGTTACCAAAAGTATGACGGAATTCAGAAATGTGGGAGGAGTCAACTAGAGATTGTGCGTTGATGTGTGCCACTTTAAGCCTGTTTGAGTTTCTCAAGCTAATGTTTGATAGTAGTTCAGCCAATACATGTTCATCATGAGACATAAAAGCAACGAATACACTCTTAATTACAGAATTAAGAGCATATAGACACAATATATACTATAAACTGTTTTGCAAACCTGAGAATACTATTATAAAAATGATAAAACAAACGATAAAATGACCTATCAAAAACAATGAATAGCCTAATATACGCTAAAAATAAAAGAAAGTCTAGTGAGATATCGAGTATACAGTACTAGATTAATTCTGAAGTCGATATTAATACCTACAATGCTAGGCAAAGAGAAAAGAGAAAGAAAATAATTAATTCTATGCTAGAGCAATGAATCTAATTCTAATTAATTAATAACATAAATTTCGGTAAGGAAGAAAGAAAAGTATTTTGATCTTCCTTATTTCCAAGTAGCCTCTCCAGGTTCCATATTTATGCTGAAGAGTTGAGTTACCATCAGCTGCACGGTTCTCCAAAGGGTCCTTAATTCAAGGGTGTTGGGTACCGCTTCTTCAACGCCTCGAAGTTGTCAGTCTGTGTTTTGTATCACCCACACGTACCATGATAACACCGTCAATGCTCCACGTGTAATTTAGGCCAAAATGGCCGACAGTCTGTTTTAGTAGGTCAGTGTGGGTCTTCGTTAAATCTTCCCGCACCGTTATGCCGGTGTTCTTCAGAAATTTCTTCGATTTGAAGAAAGCATTGCGATCAGCATAGGACACAAATTTTACAATAATAGGTCTCCTTTTATTACTTCCTCGGAAGCCTACACGATGGGACCTATCAATCTTGGATAGCTCGAGTGGGACGTTAATTTTCCTGGCGACA
Source organism: Meconema thalassinum (assembly GCA_946902985.2). NCBI lineage: Eukaryota > Metazoa > Arthropoda > Insecta > Orthoptera > Tettigoniidae > Meconema > Meconema thalassinum. Next base: position 262,184,159 of record OX336390.1, on the reverse strand, counting down.
TCTAGAACACATTGATCTGTATCCTCGCCGGGAATTTCTGGTACCCCGAAAATCCTCAAGCTGTTCCGCCTCTGGTACATTTCAATACTATCCGTTTTTTCGTGTAATTGCTGCTCGAGGTCAGCAATTGCCTCATCCCGTTGTGCGAGTTCAGTTTTTAGTTCCCTTATGATGTCCGTATTAAAGTCAATGCTCTCCTTCATTTTTCAATGACCTTGGTTGCTACACGTTCTACAAGGTCGTTTAGGAGATCGTTGTTACTTAACATATTGACTAGTGATCGCGACACTGTGGAGTCCAGATAATATGCACCAAGTTGAGTGCTCGGGGTAGTTGTCGTACACTCTAATAGATCACGTTGTGGGTCAGTCTGTCCTAGCGCTTGATGAGCTTCCACTGGGGTCAACGTCTGTAGCATGACTATTAGTAGGTTGGACAATTTCCTTTCTGAAGGGTGCAGAGGAGCTATCTACCGGGGAGCATCGCATTTCACCACACTCGGGGCTTGAGCTCTTCGCGACGGCCGACCTTGTACTACGAGCAGTCGGGGTAGTTCCTGCGTTTTCGCCTGGGTTGCGCTGCTGCTCACCATCTGAACCATTGTCTTTGTTGGTAGCACTGCGCACAGATTCTGCATTTCGCTTGGCGGCCTTCATTTGTTTCTGTTTTCTACCCATGCTGTTGTAGAATGATTTGTATTTTTACGAGCTAAAAACTTAAAGGCGCACAAACTATCTACGTATATCGAAGGTAGCTCACGTAAACTGTTGTTATATAAGATGGATCAGCACAAATTCTTCACTCTTCACCTTCTTTGATCACCTACACAGTCAAGGTAACACTGGAATGGCTAACTCACGTTGCAACTATTCCGCCATTTGCAACCTACCTCGGGAGCTCGGGACAGCCGACGTTTTCCAAAGTGTTCTGATTATTTTCCTACGGCGCTATGCGACAAAATACTACACTATTGGTCTCTACATTTCTAACAGCCAATGAGATATAGGCCCTAGGCAGTGTCTTTTATTTCACTTACTCCTATTTCTAATCATTTTTTAAATTTGTTCGTAAATTACATGTGCCAGTGCTGTAGTCATTAAAAAGCCGTTTCCCTATTCATTATTATTATTATCACTACGCGAAAATTACCTGAATGTTACGTCCATTATACTGTACTAATTATCACCCCCACCACCACATAAAGTTATATTTTTAGAACATTTTTTTTCTCTTATTAGTTTAAGTATCACGTGCCAGATCTGTAGTAGTAATCAATATCATCCCTAAAACAAATAAATCCACAGGGCGAAGCCGGGCACTACTGCTAGTAATAATAATAATATTATGATTAATATTATTAATATGAATATGGATCTAAAATAAAAATATCTTTCATTCTTAGCATTCACAGTGTAATGTTGCGGAGTAGTGACTTATCCACAACTTGTATTTGTTTTAAATATTCAATATGTAGTATTCAGCAGATGGCCATGATGTCGCTCTGCCAGTTATAACACCATATCCAACACCGATCGTTTTTAAAACACGAAATGGCTTCTCAATTACAACATTTTTACAATTACAGTATTGAGGAACAAAAATCATCAAGTAAATTCTTTTAGTACGCTCCGAGGAACACATATATAATATAAACTTCTAGAACATTGCCTAATGATGAAAAATATTAAACATTGTTTTGGGAATGAGGCGAAGGGGGTGCTCATCCAAGCCAGTTGCCTTGATTGTTCTAGTTCTTAGAAGAACCAACAGAGCACACCACGAACGCTGTTGGTAGGCTACGTTCTCTTCTCACTTCCTATTCCAATACCATTGTTGTCTATCATACCGTTACTTGCAATGGAAGCCACAGATTTCTCACAGGCGAGTTGGTCTTAGATTATGGAAGCAAAAGAATGCAAAGAATTGTGAAGATGAGAAGTAACATTAATTATTTTTGATGTGTAATATCTTTTCACTCGGTATCTGTATATTTTTTGTGGGGGTGATTTTGCAAAATGAAACGGAAATGGATAGGACGGAAACAATGAAACGGTAATGGATGGGACGGAAACAATGAGCGCTCGCGGTGGCGGAGATTGGCACCAAGACGTACTATCGGCCATGTGGCTATGTGGAATGTATATCGCATACGGTTTACTTCAAGGTTTGGAGGCCCCTTTACAGATATTCCTACAATAAATCATCTTCAAGTTGACGTTCTTTGGTGTGAAAATATTCATTTTATCATATTTGCTGAAAACAATTATGATTTATTCAATCTTCATATTTTTGCTGTATTCTTATTTAATGTAAGCATTTGAGGTTCTGTCGGCCATGTGGCAAATTACACATCATATGCGACTACTGTAAGGCTCGTAATTCTTTTTTCTTTTTATACTCCCACTCGAGTGGCAATATAATTAGCAAAACCAAATTAAAATAAATAACATTTTTAATGTTATTAAGTCGGTCAACACGATTGTACCTAATAAATTTTAATATGTGTTATTCCCTAAACCTGAAGAAATAAGATTATATCATGTATTAGTACGTTTTATCTTATATATATATAAAAAGGATATTCTTTTCCGTCTTTTATGCGTTCATAAACCATTCATCCGATTGCGATCAAATTTTGGTGAGTTGTTCTGAACACTTCAGAAATCATTATAGGCATAGTCAATCCAATTTACTATGGACAGCGAGCGAGTATATTAAACAAATGAGTGTTGGCGATGCGTTCATATAGCCTACAATTCATCCGATTGCGACCAAATTTTGGTGGGTTGTATGGCACACTTCCGGGATGGGCATAGGCATAGTTAATCCAATTTACAATAGATAGCGTGCGAGTAGTTTAAACAAATCCAATTTACAATAGATGGCGCGCGAGTAACTTCAACAAAATGGCGTGCGTTTGTTTCAACAAATTCCCACATGCGTTCATATACCATTCACCCCAATGCGATGAAACTTGGGTGAGATGCTGTGTACTTTTCAGGGAAGGTTTCTGGCTTAGTAAATCCACTAAACAATAGGTAGCGCACGAGTAGATTCAACAAATCAGCGACGACACGCAAAGCTTTTCAACAAAGTCCCGTATGCGTTCGTATACCATTCGTCCGATAGCGATGAAACTTGGTTAAAAGGAAGTGTACACTCCAGGCAAGGTTTCTGGCTTAGTAAATCCATGTTACAATAGGTAGCGCACGAATGGATTCAACAAATGGGCGACGAAGCGCGAAGCGTTTCAACAAGTCCCGTATGCGTTCGTATACTATTCGCCTGATAGCGACGAAACATGGATGAGGTGTTGTGTACACTTCAGGGAAGATTTCTAGCTTAGTAAATCCATTTTACAATAGGTATCGCATAAGTAGATTAAACAAATGAGCGACGACGCGCGAAGTGTTTCGACAAAGACCCATATGCGTTCATATACCATTTGTCGGATAACGATGAAACTTGGGTGTGATGTTGTGTATACTTCCGGGAAGGTTTCTGGCTTAGTAAATCCACTTTACAATAGGTAGCGCACGAGTAGATTCAACAAATGGGTAACAGCGCGCGTATCGTTTAAACGAAATTCCTTATGCGTTCATATGCCATTCATGCGAATGCAATGAAATTTGGTGAAATGTTGTTTCCACTCCCGCGAAGGTTTCTGATTTAGTAAGTCCATTTTACAATTGGTAGCGCACGAGTAGATTTAACTAATAAGCGACAGCGCGTGAATCGTTTCAACAAAGTCCCGTATGCGTTCATATACCATTCATCCGAGTGTGATAAAACTTTGGAGAGCTGAGTACAGTCCTGCGAAGGTTTATGAAGTAGTAAATCTGTTTTTCAATGGGTGGCGCACGAGAAGAATCAACAAATGAGTGACGGCGCGAATCGTTTAAACAAAATCCTGCATGCGTTCATATGCCATTCATCCGATTGCGATGAAACTTTGATGAGTTGTTGTGTACACGCCAGGAAAGGTTTTCGACTTAGTAAATCCATTTTACAATAGGTAGCGGACGAGTATATTCAACAAATGCGTGACGGCGCTCGAATCGTTTCAACAGTCCCGTGTGCGTTCATATACCATTCATTTCATTGCGATGAAATTTTGGTGAGTTGTTCGGCACGTTCCCTTGAACGTTTCTGAGATAGTAAATTAATTTTATAATAGTTTAGAGGTGGTTAACGGAAAAAGAAGAAAATATTGGGAATCCAAAAACACTTCAACTAACAAAGTCACAACGCCAACACTTTCTTTTATTGGCATTGCAAGGCATGCCGGGTACAGCTAGTATGCTCTAAAATGATTTTAACACAAGGGTCACTGTGAAGGTCACTGATGGGATTAGGATTAGGCATATTTTGTCTGGAGTAGAAGTAGGTCACCACGGAAAACCACTTCTAGGATGGTTAAAGTAGGAATAACCCGCCTTTTCCCTGTTCTAACTCACGAGATTGAGAGTAGCCCGTTGCCGCTAATCTCGGGCTTGCTGGCTATCTCAATGATAGGAGAGCTGTGAGCAGGGACTGGTGCTACATTTCGCGCATTTTACCTTTTTTTGCAAGGAATTTGAGTTCGTGCTTTGTTGATTTTATGATTCTTATTTAAATGTTTTGTTTATTTTCCTCCTGGTCATTCGTATTGGTCCAGGAAAGGATATAGTTGCGATCAGGTGAAATTTCCATTTTTATGTGACCAGAATCACATGTCTTGGGAGAACCGGGAAATGAATCCGGACGTCTGCTGTGGTAGGCAAGGATTCTTGTCATTAAATGCTAATCCTTCACATCAATTATACTTCTTTGAATTTTAAACAAAACATAAATGTTGAAACTTTGCTCTAGTGCAGTGCTTCCCAACCTTTGTCAACTGACGCCCCTCTTTTCAGATACGGGAGTTCATCGCGTCCCCCCCCCCCCCCTTCCCCCCTCCACCCACCGCTCATTTCTTCTATAACCTCTTCGATTGACGCAGAGGATATAGACCTAACCTAATAACACTACATAATGGAATAGGCCTATTACATACTAACTTCATTTTAGCACAATACAAAGAACACAGTTTTAAAACAAATCCTAAGTTTATTACGATCACGTTCATTTTCCGGCAAAATTTCATTATTAAGGCGGTGAAAGGATGAGAAGTTGTTCAACTGAAGCCGGCGTTTCCATAACTGTATTTTTTTTCCAGTAATGCATAATATTGGAGTTTTTGCCTTGGAGCTTTAAGTTCAAACTGTTCAAAGCTTCAAAGAAATCTCAAAGATAGACTATGCCAACGAGACGATAAAATTGGCATGATTTTGTTCCTTACAACACAGCAAATTCCTTATTTCACCTCCTCCCCCAGGGGCTCACATCTAGTGGGACGTGGGTTGGCAACCACGGGACCCCAGCTGAGTCCGGCATTTCTTCCATTTACTTGTACCGGGCTCCTCTCCGTCTTTTTCCTGTCGACCTCCCTTGGTCAACTCTTGTTCTTTTCCGACCCCGACGGTATTAGGGTATCCGAGGCCTAGGGAGTTTTTCACTTTCCCGCCGTAATTGACCCTTGTCTCATCTATCGTGATCCCTCCTTCTTCGAGGGGTCAGACCTCTTGTATTCTTTTCAGTATATTTCCTTTTCTCTTTAAGAATTCTGCACTGTTTTGTTAATTGGCTCCCCATGTATCTAAATTCCCTTTAGCGAATTTTTGGCCTCCACACTCCATTTTGTAGTTATTATAAATCTGCGTTGTATTATGCAAGTCTTTTTGATCTAAATTGCATTTTGCGAGTATTTTCAACCTCAATTGCATTTTGTTAGGATTGACAATCTAAATTGCTTTTTAGTAAGTCTTTCAATATAGGGTCTGGGACTTTTGTGAGTATCTTGAATTTCAATTGCATTTTGTAAGTATTTCAACCTAAACCGCTTTTTGCAAGTATTTTCAATCTAAATCACATTTTGTATGGTGGGCATTTCGCAAGTGTTTTGATTCTCAATTGCATTTTGTGGGTATTTTGAATCTAAATTACATTTTGTAAGTATTGTCAATCTATATTGCATTTTGTAAGTATTGTCCATCCAAATGAGTAGTTTGAATCTACCATGCATTTGGTAAGCATTTTCAATTTCGATTGAATTTTGTAAGCATTTTGAATTTCAATTGCACTTTTGAGTATTTATGATCTGAAATGTACGTTTTTCAATCTAAATTGCATTGTGTATTTTCGATAATTTCAATTGCATTTGGTAAGTATTTTGAACCTCAATTTCATTTTGTACGTATTTTCAATATCATTTGCATTTTGTAAGTATTTTGAATTTCAATTGCATTTTGTAAGTATTTCGATTCTACATTGCATTTTGTACGTAATTTGAACCTAAACTACATTTTGTGCGTATTTTTCAATCTATTCCTTTTGTGAGTATTTTCCTTATCAATTCCTTTTTGTAAGTATTACCACTCTCCATTTTTTGATTCGTTTCAATCTGAGTTACATTTTGTTAGTATTTTCAGTCCCACTTAATTTTCGTTCTGGTATCAATTTCATTGTCATTTTCGCTATCACCCAGACCATTAGGGGCCGATAATCTAGATGTTCGGCCCCTTAAAACAACAATTATCATCATCATCATCATCATCATTATTTCACCTCCAACCTCGCGGCACCGCAGAGGTTTGTGCCGACAGTTGGCAAATACCAGTGCTTTTGAATGATTGACTTGGTGTGACAATCACTTGGAGATATTTGAAAAATGTTTATTTTACAAAATTGTAATATTCGAGTTAAAAATACTTAATTTGGAAATCAATTCACGCCCCCCTAGGAGGGCGCGCCCCCCAGGTTGGGAATCCCTGCTCTAGTGGATGTTTCTTTTCAGAATCAAATTTATCATTTGTTTCTTTCATCAGTTGCCCACTGTGCATTAACTGAATCTTGCAACACTGGGTGCAGGAGGTACCCCACTAATTTCAGCGGCGTTCTTGAATGTTAACACCGAAATCATATTAACCCATTTATAATTAAATGCCATGATTCGATAATTTATTTTCAAACCAATGAATAAGGACATTCCAAACTTTTCAAGAATTCCCTACCTCCCCAGAATGGGGTACAACCAGCCGGGAAGGAAAAAACAAAGAAAAGGAGGGTTCGATTCCCATCTCAACCATCTAGCAAGTGATTTTCCGTTCTTTGCCATTTCTACTCCAGGTAAATGACAGGACGGTTCCTGATTTAAAGCCACGTCCACCTCCTTCCTATAAGGTGGCAACGATCAAAAGAACCTGCGCGAAGCTCACTTCCCCGCGCATTCAGTCCGAGTTGATGTGCGACGTCACAGAGGAGCTGTGGAGGGGGTCACATGCTGTCTGGCTGCCTTACCGAGCACACTGCGGAGATACGCTGACAAGAGCTTCGTGGCCAATCCATTTTTGCGCTCTTATTATTTTCTCAGTTTTATATACGTTTTCTTGATTGTAGTCCTATAATCCCTTGTCTTGTAGCGTGTACTTTATTTGTAAATGTGTTTATGTATATAGTGTTGTGTACCATGCTATTCTAGTAATAGTATCATTTGAGTTTCGTTATGGCTTCTACTTCGAAGTATGGTAGCAAATCTGGACGACCATTAAGGAGACAATGTAGAGAAATAGTCTGTAACGTAACTGCTCACCTACGAGAACAGAAAACCGTTCATAAACTCAATTATAATGTTGTGGCTTCAACAAGTAAAGCAACGGGTGTTTCAAAGTCATTCGTGAAGCGTATAATAGCGGAAGGGAAAACGTCTATGGCCAAGGGTCGTCTGCAGATTTCTACACCTGATGCATTATTTCGGGTTGTTGATATTATAGCCTCTGTGTGTGTACGCTTATTGGAACAGTATATTTCTTTAAAGCATAGTTTACAACTAGGAAATCATAAATACTGTATTTTCATTTAACTCCGCGGTTAATACTTTCGGTCACTTTACATTTACTCTCGTTCTTTCAATTGCATTGCGTTTGCAGCATTAATGGAGGAATAACCTCAATATAACAGCTGGCTGCAGGTACTTACGATACGGTATGTGACGGCGATTGACAGCCAGCCGCGCACTCCTTTACGTGATAAGCGCTTTTTTTTTCGATGTCAATGAACTACGACCTACGGTATATCCGTTTTACGTCTCGGCATGATGGGTTGAAATCACTGACTGGGCTCATGGAGATAGCATGTGCAACGGATTCTTGTCAGACGTACTTTAAGAATGGTGAGGTGCATTAAACACGAAGACCACTTCCATCCAGTCTAAAAACGCTTATAGTGGGCGATGTATTGAAGATAGAGATATGCTCTCGCGGACTTTTGTGTAGAACCTTTCATGCTGAACATTTATTACGCTCATAGTATACTGATATTTTTAACGGTTTGCCCAGCGTAAGCTTAAGAAGCGCACGGACGCCAAGTTTCTTTCCCCCGACCTTTTCACTGAAATCGTTACTGCTTGGCTTCCTTTGATCATAAATAAATTATTTTCTACAGAAACTTTCCTCGAGATATCCTTTATAGAATGGTGAAAACCGCATCAAAATCCATCCAGTGGTTCTCGAGATTACCTGTGACATCCAAGAATCGGGGACTTAGTTTTATACTAAGTAGAGATTGTCGGGGGAGATCGGGACGAGCTGATGTGAGATGCGCGAACCGAAGTAGCCGAGGGTTCTTTTGTTTGTTGTACCTTTAAATCCTCATCTGAATTACAAATAGCCTGCTCACGCTAATGCAACCTTCACAACAACACAGGTTGGTTGGTTGGTTCCTCAGTTTCGGGGCTGCGACAACGTTGTCATGTAGCCCCGTGCACTTTGGGTGTGTGTAGAATCTGTCTGATAACCGGTGTTAATTGTGATGACTGTATTAGTGTGTGTTATCTGTTTTTAATTCAAGCAAGGACTGCAGACATTGAATTTCGGGTAGTTCCTACTTTTGCCGCCAAACGCCACCATCAACGATTACTAGTTCAGAACTTGGCTACTAGACGCCATTGCAGTCGCCTCCTGGTGACGAACGTCGGGACCTAATTAGAGCGTTGTTTAACCTATAGGTAATTTAGCTTCACACAGGTGTAATTAGTGGAAGGTTCTTTAACATGCCATAAATCTATGACATGGGACCGCCGGCTTTACTTCTCCTCCGAAGGAAGGCATACTGTGGGATTTTTAACGCTCTTAAAAATCCAACGACTTTGGCCGGGTTTGAACCCGCGATCTTTGGCATATAAGCTCAGCATGCTACCTACTACGCCACCGAAGCCGCACAACAACACAGGTTATCAGACAAATTCCATGTACACCCAAGTACATGGGGTTACATGACCACGATGTTGCAAACCCCTAAATCAATCAATCAATCAATCAACAACAACAACAACAACAACAACAACGGCGTATTCGTTGATTGCGTCACTTTGATGCCACTATTAGGCCTATCCCCTCTTCGTTCAGTGAATTGCATAACTTTTAAACGAACTAATTGCGGCTCATCCCATGGGTGGTACCAAGCGCATCTTAGCTTTCCCTCAAACATGATGCTTTCTGCACACAATGGGATTGACGATAGGTGACTTTGAAGTTAAGAGTTTGAGCACGTGCAATTCAGGCTTGACATCTCTTTGCGATCCGGCTTTAGGTAATACGAGAGCTGTAATACAGTACATGCCTTTTGAAATAAAATCCGCATTTCCACACGTGAGAATATTGCAAGCTTTGAGAACTGTCAACACAAAAATCCATTACTGTAATCATTTTGTTAGAGGCCGTCTTCAGTAATCAGTTAAAAGGGACGTAAAACCAATAACTTCTGTAATCAGTCTGGCAAAAACGTTACAAGTATCGCGTGTTCATAAGGAGAAGAGATGGAAATGTTGTTAGGCCTTTTTCTCCCTCTTTTGTGTTCGTCCTGAGTGATATTTACATGGATACCAGCCAGCCACACGTCTATTACGTGTTATCATATTTATTTTTGTCTCGTCTTCTCGATCCCTGGATTATGAACATTAGTAGCATGCAAGCGGTGTTGCGGAATGCGATGTACTTTTCCTCCTGTTTTCTATTGAAACTGACACCTTTAGCTACAAGTTGTTTACGTCTTTCAAAGTTTCGAGTTATAATATGTTACGGGCCGCCCAGACCTCGTAAAACCCAATCCATCCGGTTGAGACATCACTGTACCGATATACGTATGACTGTCAAGGATAGTCTGGTAAAGAATTGTACAAGATCGGATTGACTGGGATGAACTATAAATTATCATACGACTACAGTACATTAGTAGGCTAAAAATAAATTCCTAAATACCTTGCTCAACTTATGTCATATATCACAAGACCTACTAGTTTAGCAATGCCAAATAATACACTGAATTGCTGTCACTACTTTGAATCATAATTAAAACCAGAAATAATCGTCACAATTCATGATATTTTCAGGTACGCAGTTATAATTCACTGGTTCAAAGACAGATTTTTCTTATAGATAGCGATTTTTCAATGTTTCCTCATTGGCAATTGATATTGTAACTATTCAGTCGATCAATATACTGTAAGCCCAATAACTGGGAAATGCGAAATTTACCTGATAAAAACTTAACATGTGATTTAAAAAAAATTGCTACAGATTACCAGAAGGGGTAGAAACTACAGGATGAGATGTTTCGCTCGTCAAGCAAGCATTATCAGATCCCAAAATTGACATCTACAAGACAAATAGTTTACAAATGATATTTAATCCCACAATGTCAATCATTAAACAGGAAGGTCCTTATTTTTACTTTATTTAGTCAATTTACCCTCTAGGTTGGTGGTTCCCACGGACTCAGCGAGGGAACGCACCACTACCTCCTCTATGGGCCGTGTCCTGGAGCCGGGAACATCTGGTCGGAATAGATACTGTTACGTGCAAATGCCCGTCCCAACGTTTTTAAAATAAATCTCCCCTATATGTGACTTCCCGCCCTTTTAAACGCCCGCCTGATGGCTTGGTTCCGCTTATGAACACGCGATGGCAGTATCTATCGGACTTCGGCGCTTCTAGCCGTGGTTGTTTCTTCCACCGCTAGAGTGTGTTTGTGGTGCCTTCTGATCTCATCCTAGTCGAGACATATTGAAGGATATTGTATTCTACGTCATTGAACAAAAGACTGTATGTACATAATACCGCCAAAATAATTACATAATGTGCACATTGTTACTTGATGTGTCAAGCTGTGATTGGTCAGTTACAATTAACATGAATGCAGTGCGGTTTTTGACTTTGGATTCTCCGCCATCTTGTGATGAGATAGTCTGTCGTCAAGAAAGCAACAAGCTAGTTGCTCGTGAAAGTTGTCGACGTGCCCACGGGCTTGGCCCCCTGGCCCATATGAAATACGGATATATGCTGAAAAGGAATTGCCTGTGCTCTTAAGGCTATTATTTCATCGTTTCGCCGTGAAGATGAAGGGTAATATAATTACAGCAACTTCCTGCAAATAGGAGTGCTTGTGACCCAAACGGCGCATGTGCTGGGTTGGCCATTTTGAGGCAATATAGTGCCTTATATTATTATTTAATTTGTGTGTTAATTATTTTATTATTATGGTGTCTCCACAGTGAAGTTTTTAAGGTACGTAATTATTTAATTAGTTTATATATATTGTTATGGAGCTCCGATATTGGCCTTATATTAATGTTTTAATTCTGAATTTTGTTTCGCCTGGTAGGCCTAATTTTTCTGTTTTGATAATGTTACCAGTTATGTAAATTTAATTGTTTTCTTCGTACCTTCTGGAGACACGCTTCTAGTTTATTTTACGATGTAAATTTTTATTTATTTAGTTTTTGGTAATCCTTGGAATTGCCCTATTATTTATTTATTTTACGATCCGTTGCAGTCTGTTCTCTCTGGTGATTTTAATTTAATTTTATGCTAATTGTTTGCCGTGATTCGATCGGACATGCGGTCATCTTTTTGGTGGCCAAGTTTGTTTTTGTTTTTCCCGAGTGCATTCTGGTCTTGGGAGTGCAGTCTCTAGGCGTCGAGCGGGAAACTCAAACGTGTTGTGGTGTTAGCTTAATATGTTTTTTGTTAACCTTGTAGGTTTAACTTTGTGTTTTTGGTGAATGTTCCTGTGCTTTTCTCCGTCACGAATGTTGTGGATTTCTTAATTGATCATATTTTATTTGATTAATTTAATTTTAAATTTTTCGTTTTGCATCGTGGCCTTGATCTCTGCATGTCGGGTCGGTATTGCGTACTACTATGTCATCAAGCCCTTTCTCATTTGGTAATTCCTGTATTCTGTTTTTTTTTTAATCTTTGGGCATTATTAATTTAATTTTTAAATTAAATGTTTTCATTTCGCTCAGCAAGCAAGTTAAACCGTCTCTTGCCTACTTATGTAATTAATTTTTTTTGGGCCTTAAGCCATATGCATCACCAGAGAGGTTGTTGTCGCCATAGAGTTTCTTGTTTTTTTATGATTTTGTTATTTTTTTTATTTCCTTTCCCCCTTTTGGAATTAAACTTTCTTTTAAATAATTAAGCTACTGTTGTGGCATTATTTCGTCGGTGACAATTCTATTAGTTATTGGGGGGTGTCTGTAGAGGAGCATGTGCGTTTCCCCTTCTCCACCTTCCTTCCACCCCTTTTGGTGTTCTTCTGTTGGGGCATGTCATCTGGCGGGTGATTTTGCAGTAGAAGCGCCGCGGACCTCTTGAAAACAAGATAAGTTGGCCCATCCATTCCACCCTGGCCATCCCCGTGTCACAGATACAACTGGGGAGGTGTGATCAGCACTTCGCCCAGGCGGCCTCACCTGCAAAGCGAACAGGGGCCTCATGAGGGATGGGAAGGGATGGAAGACTAGGATGGATAGGCGACGAAGAGGGAAGGAGGCGGCCGTGGCCTGACAGTCGGTACTGAGACCGTATTTTGTATTTAGTTGGATATAGGTTAAGTTGGCAATAACACTGATGGCAGCACTGCGAAATTCCTTTGGAATGCAGGTGCGCGGTAGTACTGTGGCGAGGTCAGGAGCTGTCAGCAACCCACCGTACATGCCGACAACCACATGTTGGATATTTTAATACTTGTATTGAATAAAAGATGGACACAGCACCACTGTCGTTATTTTGAACATCGTGGTAGTGCAATATACACAATGCAGTATGAAACAAAGAATGGGAAACGCATCCTGTGGATAAAGGAATATAACTGAGAACTTTTATATGAGTATAAATGCATACAGTATTATAACATGTGATTATTGAACTCGGCAATGATATATGTATCGATAGTTGCTGTCGATCAGAGAACAAGGTGCATTGTGGATCACCTGGAGACAGTATGATTTGCGAGAGCAAACGAAGAGTTGATTAGTGAATACAACGTCAGAGAGGAGGGTCGTAGAGCTCTCTGGTCTAAGACTTGTTCGTGCGTTGCCGTGAAGACGTGTTGGGTCGGTAACGTGGAGTTGAACCGATATATACGTGTTACAGTATAACGTGATAGGATTTTCGTCTGATCTTATTATAGTTTCAGACAGTGTTAACCTTCAATTCGAGCACAGCGTACTTTCAGTCACGTATGACAACTTCTTATTAAGCCAATGGTACAACATTGTGTTCTACATTGCAGTACAGAATAAACAGCTTTAGCCATGATTGTCATACAAGATATAAAGAGAGAGAGATATTGCTACGTTATGAAGATGCAGAATATGGGCTAAACACAGGCAAGAAATGTAACACATAGCAGCGTTGAATACTCAGGATGATTACTTGATTCCAATATGAGCAACTATAGTATGAGACTTTATAAGAGAAGATTGAAGAGACTGTGAAAGTCTGAATGACAATTTGTACTGCTACATAATGAAACTGGCTTGGCTTACTACATAAATGTTGTCGTGTTCTCTAGCAAGTGAAAGAACTATGAACTTTATCAAATTAACATCTGTTTGCTTCGTCTCGTTTCGCGAACGTTAATCGGGTCTACTTGATATCCAGTCGTTTCCTGATCGATACAGCTGAGCAGATATGGTTCGATCCCAGGCAGGAGTATGTGTTATAACATTCTCACTTCATTCAACTAGAACTTCAACAAGGTAGCTGGAAGTTTTCTTTTAGTAGACAGTATGAATTTTTCATGCTTTTGAATGTTCCTTTTCACCAATTTTGATTAGAGTAGTTAACATTTACAGACGAGGGCTAGGGTGATTCTTTAATCATTTATGACCGAGTATGTAATTCTCTTTGTAGTTAAATTTAGTAGTTATTGTAGTTTTACTTTGAACATTACCTTGCTTTCATTAAGGTGTAATTTGGGAATAAGATAGAAGAATATAGTTTGTTGGGAAGACAGCGTGAGAAAAATTATAGGGAGAAGACGACGTTAAAATTATATAAGAATAATTCTAACTCAAGCGGATGTCCCATAATCCGTCGTATACGTGAATTCGACTTTGAACAAATTCTCTGGACTTTTTGAATTTGACTTCGAATATATTTTTGAAAGCTCATGCAAGTTATTAGATAGACATTCAGGTCTATATTTTTGTCAGATTGAGCATAGACATGGAACATAGTGATTTCTAGTATGATTCTTTGTGATTGTGTGAATTTATTTCTGGTAATCCAGATTTTTTGAAATTCTTTTAATTTTGACTCCCTTTGTGAGCTCGTTCAGTTTTTTAAATTTTTGTGGATTCTTGTGGGAAACTCCAACTTGGTTTAGCATTCAAATCTAATGGTTAATTTGTACCTTCTCAAGATAGGCTCTTTCCCATGCTGTAGTTTTGAGGTGTTTTCCTTTGAGGAGCTTCTGCAGTGGAATTATTTTCAATTATGCGAAAGCTGAATCGTTCTTTTCACAATGGTCGGTTGAGATATACGAAAGAAATACTTTGTTTGAGAAAATGTAATTAGTAATGATATGTAATGTAAAGAGAGAAATGTTTAAAATATATGTAAGTCATAATCGAGGTGACAGACTTCGAATTCTCACACAGTTATTTGGACTTGTGAATACAATATTTTATCATTGTTCTGATAAAGACTATTCTCGACACTTTAACTTTTGGCTAATTTGAAGCAACATATGTATCCATGATTGCATAAAAACTTGTGTAATATTCGTAATGTTTGGAATTTATTAAGAGCTGTTTAGCGATGATATGGTAATAATGGAATTTTGTATGCTTATTTGGATTGCAATTTAGGAGATATTTGACATATGTGGATAGTCAATATCAATTTTTCCAGCAATGAATTAGCTTTAGAGCTATTGCTGAGTGCACTACGGTGTATTATTTTGAACGTGAAATTGAGTCACGATTATAGCTAGTGGAAAGCTAATGTATAATTTTGAATCCAACATTTAAGAAACCAAGTATTGTAACAACATCGTAAATATTTGTTAAGTTTTAGTAACAATTGTTTTTAGAATAGAGTTTAATTGGAAAGACTGTAATATTAATACTTGTATAAACTTGAGCTATTTATAACTAAAATATTGAGTGATAGAAAATCTAATATCTGTGAGAAAGTGAAATGAAATATGATCAATATAATTAACAATACAACGTCCGATTAGCTTAATTGTTTGTCATTTAGGACGGCATGGACTTGAAAATTGAAACCAAATAAATTCATATGAATACATGAAATTAACGTGATGAATAATTCTAGGCGCAACTAAATCTCAGAAATAAAATGTAATTATGTAAAATGTGTATATATTAATTGCTACGATTGAATAGAATATTTTTATAAATATATCAAAAAGGGTTTACGATAATATTTTTTTTTTTTGAACTTCGTTCATGATGATGAGACGATAGGCAGTTTGTATGGCCTAATTAAGGCGATTGTTTCTTAAACATTTTTCAAGCTTTGGCAGAGGCATAGGGTTATAAACTTTTGTTCAGTGGAGTTTTCACTTCACGACACTGCGGTTTCAGTTAATAAAGTTTTGTTAAATTTTAAAATTCATACTAATGACTTAGTGATTTTTATTCGAATTAGAATGTGCTTCGAGAACCAGTGGGTCATTAGCTAGGATGCTTTTTAACGCGCCCGAGATTAGATTAATTTAATTATCTTTAAGAGTCTTGGTAGCTCACTTTGGGCTATTTTTCAGTTTTTTATAGACCACTGGCATCTTCTTATCACATTCTTTTTAATTTTTGTGGTATTCCTATCCATGGTCTATCCTTGGTGGTGGTGTCTTGGGGGTTATTTTCAGCCCGGGCTTCCAGATTCTACGATCCTGCTTTTTCTTTTGGATTTCATCAGGTAAGACCACGTGGATACGGGTGCACATTAATATGGCGACCCACCTATTGGGGCGATCGAATTGTTTTAATTCGAGTGTCGTAGTGGATGGGCACATTCATTTGGAGACCCAATCATCGTGACATTCGGGTTGGCATCCTCGAGCACTCTGATGGATAGTCATCTTCGTAAAAGAACCCATTTTTCATGCGGTTAACGAGTTGTCTTGTTCGAATTTCTAGTCGTCAGCATTTGTCTTTGGCACTGCTACGATTATAGAATTCATTGGGAATTCGCGTTTGTTAGAAACGTGAACTTGAGTTTACTCAATCTACCTGGTATACAGATAGAAGTATCGTCATTTAAATTAAATTCATTAGATATCTTTAATTTGCTTTAAATGTAATTGTAAATGATTACAGTTTGATCATAAGAGACATGCCTTGGAAACTTTTATAGATCAACGTGGTCATATGGGGCAGCATATGAGGATCGTTTTTCACTCCACGCTTGTCGGCCATTCTATGCTTGTTACCGGCGATGATAATTGGAAGATCATCAGTCATATTAAATTCATTTCTATTTAACAATCAATTCAATAAGCTATAATTGCGATTATAACTTTAATTAGTTCTAATATGAATCACTATGCGCATATACCTCCTATTTTCTTATAGATTTAAATTAGTTAATACGTATAGCTGCAAAACAAATTATATTGTTCATATTGGTGAAAAGGATCATTCTGGGTATGTCAATTCTGCTATATATGTGTTGCATTTCTGTATTTCTCCATTTAGTGTTGTAAAATGTCAGGTGCTGCGACTATGGACGATGTCGTGGCGTTGTTACAGGCCATACAGGAAAAGCAAAACAAGCAGGAGCAGGACTTAGCCGATATTAAGTCAAATGCTCAAACTAGTTTGGACAATTTAAACGAAACAGTGACTAAAAATACAAATCCAGCTCAAGCTGATGTCCCAGCTTCATTTATCCCTTAAGCGTTTACAGGATAGTAACCGCAAAATTTCCGAAAGATCCAAAGAAATTAAGGAAAAAATAAATGATGTAGAAACTAGTGTAGATGGTGTTCAAGGAGATGTAAGGCTTGTACAATTAGATATAAGCAATGCTAATGTAGAGGTTAGCCATGTACGCTCTAGTGTAGCCACTGCGGAGGCTAAACTTGATTTAGCACAAAGTGATATAACCGACACCAAAAATAAATTAATTAGCACTGAGCAAAGGATAATTAGTACTGAGGCTAAGCTTGATGCTACTCAGGAAAGAATAATTAGTACTGAGGCTAAGCTTGATGCCACTCAGGAAAAGGTGACTAGCACTCAGGAAAATATAATTAGTACTGAGGCTAAGCTTGATGCCACTCAGGAAAAGATAATTAGTACTGAGGCTAAGCTTGATGCCACTCAGGAAAAGATAATTAGTACTGAGGCTAAGCTTGATGCCACTCAGGAAAAGATAATTAGTACTGAGGCTAAGCTTGATGCCACTCAGGAAAAGATAATTAGTACTGAGGCTAAAATTTTAAACACAGAAACACTTGTAACCAGCATGCAGTCAAATATTTCTGACATAAAGGAGGTCGTCAGAAATGTTAGACTGGATCTGGAAAACATTCAGAAGGAGAATAAAACTAGCTTAGATGCCCTTCAGTTACAATTTTCTAACGAGGCGATCACCACACAAAGGACCTCATCAAAATTAGAGGGTGATATGGTCTCTTTGAGGGAAAAAGTTGATGATCATTACAAGGTTTTGAGAAAGGATCTTGAAATAATCGATCTCAAGGCCATTGTTAGTGAACAGGTCACAATAATAAATAGGATATCAAATTCATACAGAGTAGGAAGAGATATCACATATGCCACTAAAAACACTCATAATATCAATAAAGTACGGATAATACAGCTGTTAAAAAACTGAAGTGTTAAGCCCCCTAAAAAGAAAAATTATGAATATCCACAAGACTGCTAGACTGAAATAGCCTGACGTAAAAGTGAAGGGCAACGGCGTTCGAGTTGCAGGAAGGGGAAGAGAGATTCCTTAGCAGAGCCCGCCCAAGCTGCAGCAAATCCGGAGATCGCAGGTTCCGATCCCAGTGGCTTTTCAGAGCGTGTGCATTTCCGCCCATTAGTTCCCTATTCCAATATACTCCGCTGAGGACCCTCTAACGCCTGTATGAACTTCACCCAAAAGGTTTGAGACATCCGGTATATAGCTGGAAGCCTTCATACCGTATGCATCATTTAAGGGCGTGAATATACAATTCTTAAAGTCGATACGCTCACAGATAACTTAACCAACGAAAGGAGAGCCAAAATGTTGAGACATCCTGTTTAATTGTCTATACACAGCCTAAGTACCTTCCTTTTAAATGTCAGAATGCTACTCTTCTGAAGTGCACGTCAGAAAAAGGGAACATTGGGTTTGTTCTGGAAAACATTCCTCTTGCTGGATGAGAGAAGGCAGAAACTTTATGAATACCTCATTTGCGAGAGAATATTAGCGATGATGAAACACTAGAGCCTGAAGTAACGTGCGGTATGCAAAGCAGCGCAGATGAGCAACCAAGTTTTCAAATGACTTCCTGCTCAAGTTGAGGAGTACAGGAAGTTACATCAATCTTCTTTCAGGTCACACCTCGTCGCCTCAACAAAGTAGTCAATTTCATTAAATGACACTTCAAATGACACACACTATACCTATTGAAATAAGCTGACATTCGTGCTTGCCATGGTGGGTAAGTGGTTAACGTGTCGGACTACCATCCCCAAGCGTGCAGGTTTGCTCCCGGCCGTGGTAAGTGATTTTTTTAAGGCGAAAAAAATCACGACACGCTTGTCATACGTTGTTGGCATGTTAATGAACCCATTTGAATTCGGTAGGCCGTGTTCATAATGGCAAAATTAATCTCGGGATTTTCCGCCAAGACAAAGTTCCTCCATTCTCTACTAGAAAGCGCTATAGTGTCAAGGAGCTTGATATCTAACCTCCTTGACTTGCATAGCGTTCCAAGGAACGACGAAATTCGACATGCAAGCTGCCCTCTGGGTGACAAATAACAAAGCTGGCACCCGGCACCTGAGGCCATACGATATTATTATTATTATTATTATAGCTGACTTTCGTTAATATACTGACAGACGACAACATTCTGAACAAATTACTTTCATAACACGTTTGTCTACAATAACTTAAATACTGAGCGCTAACTGATGACTGAAGACATTACCCAGTCTAGTGGTGTGAGTAACGCTGGGGATCTGAAGATCGAATCTTCGGAGGCTAGAAACACCCATCCTGAGGAATATTTTCCCATTTTATGCCGAGAAATTCTGATATTAAAAGGGGAGGGGGAATGCACAACTCTCCGAATTGCGTGACGTCTGCTAACTAAGGATCTCTTGTATCGCATTTGGTGACTATACAAAATTATTGATTGTCATCCACAGATCGTTCAATTGAAATTCTGGTCACTTTGGTACGAAAGCTAGAGGCTAGGCTCTTGCCTGACAGAGTAACCCTGCGGTGGTCGCGCTCGACAATTTAACGTCAGTAGTTGCGTAGATTACAATCGCAGTCCATCGTAGGCATTTCATTGGTTACTTTTTGGTTTGATATATTGATTTTCGATTTTAAAAGAAGGATGGATTGAGATAAATATACTTATCATAGAAAAATACATGACATACCAAATATCTTGACACAGCATAGAAAACTTATTTAATTTGAACTATTCAAAGAAATGTGGTAATATTTCCCGTATTGAGAAAATCTATAGAATATTTGTGAACAGATGGGTATTTTTCTACAATTAAGTGTTCATAATACAGTTTATGTTGTTTCCCAATTCTATACAATGCTATACATGAAAAGAAAATCAACGCAGTTCTAGCGTAGTTCCAATAGTCGCGTGGAGTACAGTTGTAATGACTTCCTAATACCTTACTCGATATTTGATATCAAGAGATTTCTTTTCTGCTTTCCTTGTCTTAGCCAATCTACTTTATATACACTCTTTGCTTCGTCCATCACTGGTTATTTTGCTTCTTAAGTAGCAGGAGTAAGAAAGTGTGTAATATAGGCCTACATAATTTGCTTATCCTAGTCGCTAATCTTTATTACACGTAGTCGTCATGAAGCATTTGTTGTTGAAGAAAGTTTGTGCAAGATTGGTGCCGAAGACACTGACAACCGAACACAAGGCAAAGCGCATGGAATCAGTTCTGCCACTATGGCGGTGACGAGTTTCTGGACCGGGTTGTCACATGCAATCAAACCAGGGTTGTACACCTCAGCCGAGAAACCATAGAGCAGCCAACGCAATGGTGTCACAGTGTATCTCAGAATAGGACCAAATTCAAGCAGACTGTCGACGCGGAAAGTGTTGAGCATGATCTTCAGGGACTGAAAGGCCGTTCTGCTCAAAGTTGCAGACGGTTGTCACACACTTGTTCCAGACTTCTATAACATACGGATACAAAAGTTCATCCCACAGTATGAAAAATATCTCAATTCTGGAACTGTCAATTTACACTTTTTAGTCGTTCGACACACTTTTGTCTAATTAGATTAGGTGCGGTGTATGTTGTAATACACTTCTTCTAACACGCGATCAAGCCCAGCGGACCGGGCGCTACTATATGTTTTCTTCTCCATCGTCTCCTATCTATAGCTGCCATCCGCCAACTGTCCACACGTATCGCTGACTGTTGCAGATCTTCATGGAGTCCATCACTCCACCGCTTCCTTGGTCTCCTTCCTGTGCGGATGAAATCCAGTAGCTTTCGTGGCCATCGGTGGTCTTCCATCCGGGCTACATGTCCAGCCCACTGCAGTCTTCTGGTTTTTATGGTTCCAGCTATGTTGGCATCATGGTACAGGCCTTCTACAGTACTTCATGATTGTGTCTAATACTCCATTCACCCGTGTGTACATCCCTCACCGGTCCGAAGATCTTCCGAAGAACTTTTCTCACAAATACGAGTAGTTTATGAAAGTCCTGTTTTCGGATACTCCATGTCTCACATCCATATACTGTAATACAACGGGTTGGATCAGAGTTTTATACAGACTGATAAAAGGGAGATATTCAGCCGTGGCCAAATTATCAGAATTGAAATAAAACTTCCCAGTTCTTTGACAATTTGTAAGACTAAACATATTAACCAGTGCCTTCATAAATTTTAAATATTTGATCAATGATGGGAGTGGAATTTATAGACTATATTATGAGCAATATTATATTGTTACGGAATTGCTTTGTGAAAACCTTTCTTCCTTAATGAAAAAATATTTTTAATCAGAATATGTACACATTTGTGACACTATCCATAAAATGGCACATAAATAAAATGTTTCAGTAACGACACAATTATATGCAACTGTGACCACATATAAATATTAATAATGCAATAACATCATTAATTAATAACAATGGTATTTTGCTTCGAAAAATTAGACGACTTAAGGCCACAGCTGCCTCCTTCGCATTTTAGTCTCTATTACCCATATACACGCCCTAATATAGATATCACAATACCACTCGTCATCAGACAAATCCTAAACACACCCCAGTACATGGGGCTAAATTACCGCTAATATCCCTAAATGAATCAACAGCAACAATAACCGATTCACAATCATGGCTCGAAACCCTGTGCGAAAATGTTTTCTCTGTCATGTCGATGTATATAAATCATTTTAGAATGCATGTGACGGCACCAACATGTCCCATATGCAGACAAGCAAGGCGACGAGTCTATTCAGTTGGCTGGCCACAGAATCATGCTCTGGTCACGGATGCTTTTCAAGCCCGAGGACAAAAAACCTGCAGCTTTTGTCGTAATTTGCTCGGCTTGTTGCAAAGGTCCATTAACTTCATCACATTGGAACACACGAGTCAGCGGTTAATTCTGTGTCCATTCATAGCCGGCTTTTGATCTTGTGCACGAGAATTCTACTTTTGTCAATTACCGAGGCTTTCATTGTCAAACTCTCGACGTTTAACAATGTTTGTGGGGGTGTAGATTTTAAGCCCTCCCAGTGTGATTTATACTTGCATTCTCACCTTACTTCGTCACATAAAAAAAAGAACTTTTCCCGTGGGCGAGTACCCGATGTAACTTCTGTTTTGATATAGTCTAATCAACCTTGTTACGTTTGTTGGAAAGGACTTCTAGGACTGAAGGGCCGTTCTGCGCAGAGTTGCAGAGTTGCCTTTCTTAGCTTTCATAACACAGATATGAAAAAGAATAAATAAAAAATTGGTGTGTGCAAATACGATGCGCGACTATATTTGAGCGTAACATTGTATTCTCGGAAATATTTAAACTGTCGCTCTTGCGAAATTTTAGCTTCGTATATTTTAAGCCTACTTTCTATTTTTGCAAAAAATGAAAGTGGACTTATGAGATCTACACAGGGCCGAAAATTGAGTGTCTGTCTGTGTGTGAGTGTACTCTGAATGTGTGCCCCACCCCCTATCAATTCAAACACGGTGAAACCAAATTGAACGAAATTTGGTACAGGGGTAGCACTTGAAAAGGGCACTTCAATGTCATGTCTTATATCGCCGCCATCTTTACCAAAACTGAATGTTGGCCACTCAAACGTTCAAAACGTAAAATCAAATTACGACTAAACTAATCATCCGATCTCTACCAAATTTGGCAACAACATACCTTTATATAGGACGCGTCTGGCGTCCAAACTACACGGTTGTCAGCCGTGCCATTTCAGGATGGCGGCCGTGTGAATTATCCAACCACTATAATCAGTAGCTTAAGATCCACCAATTCCGATTATCGAGCCAGGGGTAGTTTAAGCTATCCTAAAGGACTTGATCCATTTTTTTTATTATAATTTAATATTATAATATTATACAGCATGAGTGACTTAAATGAACTGAGCCGTCTCTGTCACATGACAAGATGGCAGCTGACCTCTTGTGTCTGTACTACATTTCTGTAGATTTAGTATGTTGTGTGCGATATATCCTACCGATAGAAATAATATAAACTTATGTGTGAAATTATTTATAATGAAGATCTACTGCAGTGAAGAAATCGTTTATTTCATGGCATTATTTGCTAACACGATGTATCTAAATCAGTTAATAACACATAAGTGTTAAGGACATGGTTGGCTCTGGGCTAGCGCGTTAGTCTCTCACGCGGTTGACTGGGGATCGAAAATTACAAGGGTTAACCTCCTTTTTTTTATACTTGGAATTATTTTACAAATGTTGTGGATGAGCTCTTCACAGAGATACTAAATGAAATGGCATTTAGCTCAAAGGAGAAGCTAATGTATGCACTCGTTTATAAATAATTACAGCCCCAGCATCGCACATAAACAGAAGATGAAAGAAAAAGGAAAATAGAAAAACAAGATAGCCTACCCGTTGGCATCCACAGCCATCTCAATGTCTCTGCACGGTGCTGTCCTCTTGCGGTTTACGTGGGTGATTGTTCCAAACACTTCGTTTTGCAAATCCATGGCCTTCTGAAGAGACAATTTTGTAATAGTTCAAGTTCTAACCCCGACTACGCTCCGATTTCCTTTAAGCACTGCCACCTGTATCTCATCCCTCCTGGTTGCTTTCAACTGCCTGTTCATGCAAAACTCAGAGGTGTACAAGATATGTATAAATTCACTGTCAGGTTGCAGAACCAACCTACTGTGATCGCCGCCGCCCAAAATGAAGGATTCTTCAGTTTGGAGGCTTAATATTGAGATTAACGGACGTGAATGCATTACAGTAAGTTATAGTTTTGATATTGTTATGTCCTGATGTCGGTTCAACGTTGAGCTGTATCGGACATTCACCCTCGGTTCAAATGAGTGCATGAAGAGCAACGTCACGGCGCTGAGTGGAATTCACGCGTTGGCAGTTTGGTGCATAAAAGCGGAGGCTTCAGGTCAGTCGATGTCAGACTGTGGGACCAGGCTGCGAGGTGCGACGAGGAGACATTTAGTCGAAGTGCGGACCGGAAGGTCAAGCCAGATCAGTCAGTGGGACCAGGTTGTGAGGTGCGACGAGTTGAGGGAGACGACGGAACGGAAGGCTGGAAGTAAGGTCACTTATCCGCCGATCGGGTGATCGGAGAAGTGATGGGACATCGGGCACTCATTGACCTAAAAGGGACTGAAGTCGAGCAGCATTGAGAAGAGCCGAGCGAAGGATCAGGTGAGATCGGACACTGATAATTCTTATCTAGTGTGATTGATTCAAGTGAGCCTCGTATCTGCATGGCGGATTCCTTCAAGAATCTAGAAGGAATAAACCGGCAGTGCAGCAAAGACCTCTTTTATTGGGGAACAACCCCGTGTTCCTACAACTCCCCCCTCTTTTAGTATAAGGGGTGTGCTGTCAATCGTTGGTAAGACGATCGGTAAGGACACGGTAACGACCCAGGTACCTGAGCTTGAAGAACCCCCAACTACAACGATCCAGGTAATTGAGGTTAAAGAACCCCTGAGTGGCATATGGCTTAAGTCCATGCTCTCAGCTGGGTGCAACGGTAGTAGAACCCCCGTACGTAACAGGGGTGGAAGTTACGGTCAAAACAATGGTGGCGGCGCCAGAGTATAACCCAGGTCAGGTTAAAACAATATGCGATCATCATAAAGTATATAATATTGATTTTGACACTTACTGGTTAATTATCAATATAAAAGTAGGCAAAAGAATACATGGTGGTAGAGGTGATTATTTAGGGGTGAGGACAAAGCGTTATAAGTATACCCATACATTTAGGAGAAAGTAGGCTATATGTTCTTTGCTGAACATCTTGTTTAATTATGTATTTTGCGGAAGGGAAAGTTCACAGGCGAAATGAAGAAAAGCTGAGTTCCACTTCCAAGGAAACTCCAAGCACAACCACTCTTCCCTGAAGTTTTAACTCGACACGACTCGACAGTTTGCTGCTGGCTGTAATTGGGGTAATATGTTTGCCCGCTAGCTAGGCTGTAACTGGGGTGATAGACTCGCTCCTAGCCAAGAAATCTTTTTCTTCTTTCTCTTTACATCATTCCCACTCCTATGTGGGGTCGATGTTTCTGACAGCTCTCCTCCATTTAACCCGGTCATGCACATCCTCTTCTGACAACTGTTTTTCTCTGAGGCCCTCCTGTACACAATCCATCCATCTTCGTTTAGGTCTGCCTCGCATTCTCACTCGCTGTATTTGCTCATCTAGCATCTTCCTCTCCACGTAGGATTCCTCCCTTCTTCTTACATGCCCGTACTATTGAAGTCGCTTTTCTTGTATCTTCTTAGATATTTCCACAACCTTCAATGTTCCTCTTATTTTGACATTTTCCACTCTATCACGCTTAGTCACTCCACTCATCCACCTGAGCATTTTCATTTCCTTGACGTCAAGCCTGTTTGTGTGCGTTTTGCGTGCAGACCATGTTTCAGAGCCATACAGCAATGCAGGTCTTACGTAAAAACACTTATAGTGGGCAATGTACTGAAGATAGAGATTTCCTCTGCGGACTTCTTTGTAGAACTTTTCATGCTGAACAATTCTTACACTCATAGTATATAGATATTTAAACGGTTTGCCCAGCGTAAGCTTAAAAATCGCACGGACGCCATGTGTTTTTTTCGACTTTCTCGCTGAAATCGTTACTGCTCGGCTTCCTTTGATCATAAATAAATTATTTTCGACAGAAATCTTCCTCGAGATAGCCTTTACAGAATGGCGAAAACTGCATTAAAGTCCATCCTGAGGTTCACCCGTGACATCAAAAAATGACAGTAGCGACACTCGAGCGCAGCAACAGAAGAGAGAGAGAGAGAGGGAGGCCATTGCAGCAGATGAGAGATAAAACGATATCATCACCTTTCACTGTAACACTTCTTCACGAACATCACTGTATTCTAACAAATTATTTGACGTTGTCACGTCAAAATATTTTAGAAAATTGTTTTAGTTTTGATAACTGATATTTATGTAGTTTTTGGCACTGATTTCAGAAATGATATTGGTTTTCTTGTATCACGTAAGGTTTGTCTACAAAATGAGGTAACAATTTTAGGAAACATCCTAAAATGGTCATTTTCGTATCAGTATTATTTATGTACAATGTTATTAAACCACATTAAACATAGGTTAATCTTAAGCATATAGTAAGAAAAGTTGATAAGGATTCAATACAACACTATTACAAGTATTTTTAGTAACGTTTTCTTTTTCCTTCAAAACTTATATTTGTACCTTTCCTGCTATGGAGTTGAGGATTTTCTCTTTTTAACATCCAACAGTAGTCAGCCATCATATGAACGTCCCAGCGTCCTTGATATCTTCGTTATAATTTGTACGTAAGTTGAAAAAAATTAAAACTAAAATATTCATTATGTGATTTGTGGGTAAACAAAGATGATGGAATTCTTTCACGAATTTTCCTTATTCAGCACAAAAAATACCATAAGAATCACTATAAAAAATTGAAACAATTTTTTTTAATCGCAAACCTGTGTAATCGTCAACTTCAGGACAACATTTCGGCACCTTGTCATCTATAAATACCAAGGTAGTAAAAAGGGACGTAATGCTCACATGACAAAACAACAACAAAACAATAATAAGAATTAAAAAAAACAATAATAATATCATATTTGTAATATTTTTTTGTTGACGTGCCCATACGATAATAATTACCAATTCACGTACTGCTGTAGTTTACTATCATTTGATTACTATAACATGATAGCTTAACAGGCAGAAGCACTGAATAAGTATGGCAACTTTGAGATGTCCCGTTTTCAACACACAACATTACGGTCACCGTGTACATGACGGCCCGGCGAGCTCGGCATTCTCGAGCGGAACGCTTCATATGTTATATCACTGTACCATATTAATTCCGTCTTGTCAATCACAACGCATGTATTGTCAGTGACATCTAACTGACTTTAAATCAAATAATTGGGCCACTAGACAGTGTTATTGATTTAGAGCACATAGTATCATGTTTGCTATAGCCTTCATGGCTTAGGCGGCAGCACGCCGGCCTCTCACCGCTGGGTCCGTGGTTCAAATCCCGGTCACTCCGAGTGAGATTTGTGCTGGACAAAGCGGAGGCAGACAGGTTTTTCTCCAGGTACTCCGGTTTTCCCTGTCACAATTTCATTCCAGCAACACTCTCCACTATCATTTCAATTCATCTGCCATTCATTGAATCAGTGCCCAATGGGAGTGCGACAGGCTCCAGCAACCAGCACAGTTCATATCCTCGCCGCTAGATGGGGGCTTCATTCATTCCATTCCCTGACCCAGTCCGTCGACTGGAAGCAGGCCGTGGATTTTTCATTTTTCAGTATCATGTTTATTATGAATTTATTCTGGGCATTGCTTGTCCCTTCAATTCGATACCTATTAAAGGTAGTTGACAAATTATAGCCTGGCCACTTCGTTATGTAACGGCTAGTCTTCTTGGCTGTAACCTTTGGTGTCTAGGTCCGATTTCTGTCTGAGACAAGACATTTAATTCTGGTTTGAGGGTTGGAGCGGTGAACACTCATCCTTGTGATGAAAATTGACTAAAGGTAGTTCTATCGTCACCTTCCCCATCATAGAAGTCGTTTTCCAGGCAAATACCAGGATGAACCCCAACTTAAAGCCACGATCACCTCCTTCCCAGATTTAGTTTCAATTAAAATTACAAGCACTACTACAAACACTACAATAACAGTGGTTACCAGACAAATTCTACACGCACTGAAGTACACGGGAATGATGACTGCGATGTACACGATACAACAACAATATTAATTTTAGTGTTAACACTGACTTAACGTAAAAGTGTTCCACGTATTTGACATTCGTTGAGCGCGTATTTTCTCTTGTAATTCTCGAGATTATTTAATATCCATAAACCAAATACATTTGTATCCTGGCTTTGGATACTGGCGCAAGTAATTATGCCGTAGCTTCCTCTGCACTCACTGCAAGCAAATGACGTGGAAGTATCTTATATTTTGAAGTACTGGAACATCTGTCTCAGTTCTATACCAGAATGAAACTAGCTACAGTGATCACAGAGACATAGGTTATTAGTCAAATTTAATTCACACCCAAGTACTTGAATTTTGAATGTTCGTCATCTAGTTTCCGTGCTTCTAAGGTTTACTAAGTTAACAGCCCTGTATCACAATAGAAAGGTTCAGTTTGATTTTTGAAATAGTTTGGTTGTCCGTGGTGATTCATTAAGGGCTTTGCGACATCGTGGTCATGTAGCCCCATGTACTAGGGTTTGTGTAGAAGTTCTTTGGTAACCTGTGTCACTGTGATGTCTGTACTAATGTGTGTACTTGTAATCAAACAAATTCAATTTATACCACTGTACATGTACATGGGGCTCTTGATTAAAGTAACAACAATAACATTAACTGAGATTTGTGGAAAACACTTTGGTATGGATCGGATAGCGCTGTAATATGGCCACATGGAAAGAAGTTAGGTTATGAATGTTGGTTTAGCTCCTAGTTTTTTACTATTTTACTGTACATACTGTACGTTTATACTTTTACGAATATTTTCCATTGTGTTTCGAAACATGGCAGGAATCGTTTTCGAAATATTTTTTTAAAATTATTATTATTGATATCTTTATTGTGCTGAAGTTAGGGCTCTTGGCCCATTCTTACACTTAACCACACACAATGCCACTTGCATAAATAAATACATACATACATAAATACATAAATAAGTAACTAATAAATAAATACATACATACATAAATACATAAATAAGTAACTAATAAATAAATACATACATAAATACATAAATAAGTAACTAATAAATAAATACATACATACATAAATACATAAATAAGTAACTAATAAATACATACATACATAAATACATAAATAAGTAACTAATAAATAAATACATACATACATAAATACATAAATAAGTAACTAATAAATAAATACATACATACATAAACACATAAATAAGTAACTAATAAATAAATACATACATACATAAATACATAAATAAGTAACTAATAAATAAATACATACATACATAAATACATAAATAAGTAACTAATAAATAAATACATACATACATAAATACATAAATAAGTAACTAATAAATAAATACATACATACATAAATACATAAATAAGTAACTAATAAATAAATACATACATACATAAATACATAAATAAGTAACTAATAAATAAAAATATAAATAAATAGATAAATAAATGAATAAATAAATAAATAAATAATTTGTCTGATAACCTGTGTTACTCTAGAGTCTGTGGTAGTGTTTGAAATTTTAATTGAGGCAAGAATTCAGGAGGTGGCCTTAGTCTTAAGTTAAGAAAACATCCTGGCATTTGCCTGGAGTATAAGTGGTAAACCACGGATTGCACGAACTGGTTGAGGTGGCCTATAATACGACTCTGGGACTGACGTGTTTACACACAGGGAATATGCAGAGTGGGAGAGGGTCAGAAAAGAAAAGAAACAAAATTAAATTACGCTCGTTTAATCCAGACGTGTAGCCAATCTTGTTGAGACTTGGAGAGGATTGTGCAGGGACTAAGGGACAGCATGGAACTGCTTGTCACTCCCACATCCGATCACGTTCCCGGGATCTTGTGCATGTCAGCCCTCAGGGTGACAGGAGCCAATATACAAGTTATTATACATACTTAGCAGGCGTAGCCGAGTGTGCTGAGACACCATCCTTGGACGTTGTGGGGAATTGTTAGTTCGAGGACCTGAGGTTGATAGCTGCAGATGTAATAATTTTACTATTGCAGAAAATGACCATTCATTTTTTTTTTCAGGACGGGTCAAAGAATGGATTTTCGAAGGGTATCAGCTGAGAACTAATTGAGAGGAACCATTCCGGCATTTGCCTGGTGGTGAAAAGACCAAACCACGAAAACCATCTTCAGGATGGCCAAGTAGGGATTCAAACCCATGCTCTCCCGATGCCTGCGAGGTACTAGATAACGCGTTAATGGTTTCGGCCACCGCAGATATGAGAATGGGTTTACAAGTCACAAAGTACCCAAAACCAATCTTAGGTTCTGATAATCAAAGTTATACATACTACTGTAGTAGTAAGGTCTTGGGGTATGGTACGTATTGAGACTCCGGATCCAAGGATCTTGGGTTTAATTCCTGGCTCTGCAAAAAATGTAATTCTGGTCACAGGGTTGGAACGGGTTACGCTGAGCGTCGTGAAGAAGAATTGAGAAGAGATGAGTACGATTCCTATATCAGCTGACCTAGAAGTGAATGTTTATGGTTTCACGATTCTACTCCAGACGAATACGGGGTTGCCCCTAACTTAAGGTCACGGCCACCTCTTTCTAAATCCTAGCCTCAATTACAAATACAGGGTCATCGCAAAATAATGCCAACATTTCAAAAATTATAACACCGAAACCCTTTATATTAAACGTGTAATTCTTACACTGACCGCCAGCTGGTTAAAGTAAGTTTTGTTTTGGAGGGGACGTGACCTTGCTATGCGCACACTAGATGCGCAGTAGCCAAGGTCAGCCAGGAGCGTGCGCGCTAATGACTGCACCGCCCGACAAAATGCACCTGATTACAAAGCTGTCATTCGATGGTTTAATCAGTTTAAGGAAACAGGGACTGTAGAGAAAAAATCTAGGCCAGGCTGACCACCAACATCAGCATTGAACGCATGCTTTCCAAATGGCTGGATTGGTACGTGAAATCATTTCAGGAGTAACTGTAGGATGGCGGCAGAAATTCGATCCCGCAGGTGCTCCAAATTCCAATTTTTTTCTGCATACACAGTGTTTTTAATGTACCCCCAGAAAAGAAGATCCAAAGGGGTTTTGTCAGCACTTCATTGGCGCGCGCGCCCCCGACCGACCTTGGCTATTGCGCATCTAATGTGCGCATAGCAAGGTCACGTCCCCTCCAAAACAAAACTTACTTTAACCAGCTGGCGTTCAGTGAAAGAATTACACGTTTAACATAAAGGGTTTCGGTGCTATAATTTTTTGAAATGTTGGCATTATTTTTCGATGACCCTGTATGGCCGATAGCCTAGATGTTAGGCCCGTTAAAACAACAATCATCATCATCATCATAATCATCATCAATTACAAATAAACACACTACCACAGCCACAGACAGATTCCACACACACCAGAGTTCAAGCCGTGATATCGCAAGACACTTAAATAAATAAATGAACAACAATAAAACAACAAGAAAAATTATTACACATGCGTCCTGATGACAAAATATGTTCCCAATCAGTGCAACAACAACAACGGAATAAGTGATCAGAAGTTCATACACTCATTAATTCATTTACTTTATTTGCAAATGGGGCTAATTCCCCGATGGCAAATTGTACAATTACAGGAAATTACCAACAGTAATATAAACCACACTTAATGTACACAAGTCGCGCGTTTCAGAAACTACAGTAATTAGATCGCGGTATTAGCACAAAATTGTAGTCTTCTCTTAATCATATCAATAAGTTTGGGGAAAGGCTCTAAGTTACTAATTTCCTGTACTTCCTAAGTGGAGCATAGGGTGTCCTCGAATTTCCGTGATCAGACTAGGTTCTGCATCACGGTCTTGATCTCCGTCCAGGTCTTCCCAGCATTCTGTAACTTTCCACCTCTACGCTCCTTTTCCAGATGCCTCTTTGTCTAGTGCCTTGTGGGTTTCCAGTGCTTCTCCGGCAATGTTGTTTTCATCACGTCTTATCGTGTACCCGAACTATCTACACTTTCTGTGACGCATCTCAGTGTCAACAGACGTTTGTCTAGTTCTGTTCCCTAGAACTTCATTGGAAATGACATGTTGCCACCATATTCTCAGGATATCCCTCAGACTCTTCACAAAAGTCTGAAGACATCTGATCAGCTGTTTGTTTTCCAGGTTTCACACCTATAGAGCAGGAACGAGTTGATATTCGTAGTAGTGGTAGTTGTCTAAGGGATACAATATTGTTCTACTTTTATGTAGAGCTCATTCCGCTCCTCCCACCATTCGTTCTACTTTTGTGTGGAACTACTTTAAAGTGTTTGGCAGGAGGGCTGAGTGGGTCTGTTTGTAGAGCTTATCCCGCGTCCTACCATTAGTTCTACTTTTGTGTGGAACTACCCCCTCCGAGCCTCTTGCATTTGTTCTACTTTTGTGTGGGACTCGTGTTTAAAGTGTTTGTTGTTTTATTAAGTACTGCGGACACGTCTAGAGAGCAATTGACGTACAGGGGAACTGGTGTGAGGAATACTCACCTAGCTTACCTTAAGGTGGCTTAGTAGGCCGCACGCTTGCTGTGCACCGCCTCCTGCTGGGCAGCGTTCGGTGGAGATCTTAAACTAGGTTATAATCTAAAGGGACGGGCTTCTTAATCTAAGCGAAACAAAGAGATAATCATTAGACTGTTCAAAGAGGGGGTTTATTACGTAATAGTGGCAATGACAAGAGGGGAGGATGGAAATAATTAACTAGGGGGGACAAGGAGTCTAGCAGACACGTTTTCACTCACCCCACCGTTGATCCCGGTCTTCTATGATGTTGGTGGCGTTGGGACTCGATATGGGGCAGCGCCCATATCGGTCCGGCGTAGCACAACTCCGATAGAGTGTAAGACTATAACAGCGTCCAAGTAAGAGAGCGGCCAGGTTCCAAAGAGCTTAAGAGTCCACGTTTAAGAGCCAGAGCTAGAGAGCGCGCTGAGTATTCGTACCCTCTACTTATAGGTAAAATGTGCGACGTCAGTCTACTCAGCAGTATCTTTGGAGTGTAATGCCCGCTGCGTCCTGTCTAACTGCTTGCTGTTGGACTTTAGGTCTACGACCTGCGGCTTACTTCGCAGTCGTGTTGCCATGTCGTTATTCCCGTCTATTACGTAGTTACTTTTAATTATCTTTTATGTAGGTATAGACACAGTCCTTTTATAAAGGGCTGGGGCTGGAACAATATCTAGGTCACTTCCCCCTAACGATGTGGGTGATAATGAATATGTAGTGTA
This sequence comes from Meconema thalassinum, assembly GCA_946902985.2. Taxonomy (NCBI): domain Eukaryota; kingdom Metazoa; phylum Arthropoda; class Insecta; order Orthoptera; family Tettigoniidae; genus Meconema; species Meconema thalassinum. Next base: position 262,150,837 of record OX336390.1, on the reverse strand, counting down.
GCGGCTAGCGTTCTTGACTGTCGTTCCGGAGACTCGAGATCAATTCTCGGCTCTGCCAAGAAATTTAATTCTGGTCTTAGGGCTGGAATGGAGTGCACTCAGCCTCGTGAGGCAAAACTGAGAAAAGGCGGGTTCGATTCCCTCCTCGGCCATCCTTGAAGGGGTTTTCCGTGGATTACCTTCTTCTACTCCCCGCTATTGTCGGGATAGTTCCTAACTATAGGCCATGGCTGCATCCTTCCCAATCATCACCTGAATTACAAATACACACACTTATTCGTACATCCATCACAGTAACACATGATTTTAGACTATTCCACACTCACCCAACAACACAGAGATAACTGAACCCGGTATCCAAGCTCCTCAAATGAATAAAAATCCACAACAACGATAATGAAGCTGTATTGTCTTAAAGTTGGTTGGTTCCTCAGTTTAGGGACTGCGACAACACGGTCATGTAGCCCTGTGCACTTTGGATGTGTGTAGAATTTCTCTGACAACCGGTGTTAATTGTGATGGCTGTATTAGTGTGTGTCATCTGTTTTTAATTCAAGTAAGGACTGCAGACATTCGATTTTCTAGTAGTTCCAACGTTTGCTACCAAACGCCACCATCAACAACCAACTAGTTCTGAACTTGGTTACTAAATGCCACCGCAGTCAGCTCCTGGCGACGAACGTTAGAACTTAAGAGCGTCAGTCAAATATAACCTATAATTTAGCTTCATACAAGTGTAATTAGTGGAAGGTTCTTTATCATTCCTTAAATCTATGACATGGGACCGCCGCGCCGGCTTTACTTCCCCTCCGAAGGAAGGCATACTGAGGGATTGCATTGTCTTAAAATGTTCTTGGAAGGAATGATATGAAAATGTCCATGGAATTTGTAGACTTAGATTTTTGTTTCATTTGAGCAGTTTGGACATCGTGGTCATTATTAACCCCGGGTACTTGGTTGTGTTTTTAAATTGTCTGATAACCTGTGTTACTGTGATGGCTGTTCTTGTGTGCGTATTTGTAATTGAAGAGACGATTGCAAAGGAGACGTACGGGGCCTTAAGTCAGGAACTATCCCGTCACTTGCCTGGTGTAGAAGTGGGAATCCACGAAAAACCACTTCCAGGATAGCTGAGGTAGGAATCGAACCCACCTTTTCTAAGTTTTACCTTACGAGGCTAAGTATAGGCCTACCTCGTTCCAGCCTTCAGACTAGAATTACATATCATGGCAGAGCCGTTAATCCAACCCGGACCTACAGAGTGACAGTGAATAATGCTAACCGCTACACCACGAGGAAGTCTGTAGACATAGAAAGGTTTTGATAACGTTGAATGGAGTAAATTGTTTGTCATTCAACAGGATTGGAATAAAGTACATGGCCAGGACGGTGGTTTACAATCTGTACACAAATAAGACGGCCGTTACTCGACCCGAAGGAGCATTCAGAAAGGTATAAGGCAAGGCTGCAAATTATAAGCCATATTTTGAGCATACTTTTCTCAATTTGCAACAAGAAGTTCCGTTACGAATTAAAGAGCCTACTTTTATTAAAATTTAAGATTCATGCCACTGATTAATCTATATGGATCTATCTAAAATAATGACGAAATTAAGTTGGTAATATCGACATTTCTAATTAGTTCGAAATATTGTATACATGGCATAATGTAGCCTAATAGAGCATTACAGTTGGCAGCCCCGGTGACTGAATATATTCTTAGTTCCATCTCTTAAAGTACAGAATACACAATTTGGTTGAAGTCCTATGGATAGCATGGACGTTACATGCAGTTAATCATTTGAGATAACAGCGCGCGTAAAATCATGTTGGCAACAATGTCATGCATGTATAGGTCAGATATAATCTGAAATAATATGATCTATTGTTGTGCCAATTTTGAATGAAATCCATTAGTTAGTATAGAAGTTACATGCATTTTAAATTTGGACCTATCAGCAGGCTCAGAATCATGTTGGCAGCACTGACGTCTATTAGTTACTCCAAATTAATCTAGAATGCCAGGTACTATACGTACGCAAAGTTTAGAGCAATTGGCTTGCATACTTTCTGATATATTGATATTAGGGTAACAAAAATAGAGACAGCATTTATTAACAGTTGGCAGCCCTGGTTGCTCTTAAGAATACGCATAGTCATATCTGTTATGGTACACATAGCGCATGGGAAATGTGGTTGAAATCCAAATGATAGTATAGAAGTTACATGTATTTGGTTGGTTGGTTCCTCGGTTTAGGGGCTGCGACAACGCGGTCATGTTGCCCCATGTACTTTGGGTGTGTGTAGAATCTGTCTGATAACCGGTGTTAGCTGTGATGACTGTATCGAATTTCAATTCAAGTAAGGACAGCAGACATTTATTTTTTTCAAGTAGTTCCTACTTTTGCCGCCAAACGCCACCGTCAGCGACTACTAGTTCAGAACATGGTTACCAGACGCCACTGCAGTCGGCACCCGGCGACGAACTTCGGAACCTAAGAGCGTTTGTTAAATGTTTAACCTAACCTAATTTAGCTTCAGACAGGTGTAATTAGTGGAAGGTTCATTAACATGCCATAAATCTATGACATGGGCCCGCCGGATTTACTTCCTCTCCGAAGGAAGGCATACTGAGGGATTTGAACGCTCTTAAAAAAATCTGACGACTTCGGCCAGGTTTGAACCCGCGATCTTGGGCATAGAAGCTCAGCATGCTACCATCTACGCCACCGAAGCCGCTTTACATGTATTTAAATTTGGACTTCCCAGCTGTATTAGAATCATGTTGGTAGCACTGACGTATATAAGTTACTCCAGATTAATATAGAATGTCAGGTACTATACGTGTGCATAGTTTAAAGCTGTCGGCTTGCTTTCTTTCTGATATAGAGTATTGATATTTGGATAAAAGAAATTGAGAGCATTTATTAACAGTTGGCAGCCCTGGTGGTTCTTAATAATACGCTCAGTTATATCTGCTTATGTACACAAAGCACATACGAAATTTGGTTGAATTCCAATTGATAGTGTAGAAGTTATATGCATTTAAAAATTGGGCCTATCAGCAGGCTTATAATCATTTTGGCAACAGTACCATATATGGCCTCCTGGAAATTAAAATGAAATATTAATATCTATACGTGTGCCAATTTTGAAATAGCTTCCCTTCATACCTTCCAAGATATCATACTTGGAGCTCAAATTTCAATTGCGAATTTTCAGCAGTTGGTAGCACTGACATCATTTTCAAATTTTGTTTCGATTGTTACAGCCGTTTAGGAGTTGCTCTCGCTTTGTCTGGTGATATTTCAGGAAAGACGCTTTCCTTCGTCAGTGCGATTTGCTTTCTACCTAGGCTTCTGTGTAGTGGCAGATGACCCCGCTGTTCCGCCTCTTAAAGAAACAGTAATCATCAGTTTCCTTCTGAAATACAATGCCGAAACTCTTTTTTATTTGCCCCTCATGCATTGATAATGAACATGTCCCTGGTGCCTAAAGAATTACGTTGTTGTTATTGTTAATTCTTTTGGTAACATCTTGATCATCAACCCCGTGTAGTTGTGTGTGTGTTGAACTTGTCTGTTAACCTGTATTTATGTGGTGACGGTAGAAGTGGGTGAAACTGTATTACGGAAAGGGATGACATAGGTGCCCCGGGACTTGAAGTAAGGCACTATCCCAGCATTTGCCTGGAGTGAATGTAGAAAAATCCCGGGGAAAAATCACACACAGGATAGCAACTGTCAGCCCCGGGATTCGAACCCCCAATCACCGGACTTGATGAAACTGTCTTCGCGGCCGCGGTGCACGATTTAACTAGCAAGGCTACGCCACGATGCAGGTGCTTAGTGAGCTAGATACATTGTTTTGAAGTCTCACTGTATGAAGAAAACATATTGCAGTATAATAATATATACAAGCATTGTCTGCCACCATATTCTCTGAATTACTAGAACTATATGGTCACTCCAAGCCTCCGAGGCTTAGGCGCCAGCACGCCGGCCTCTCACCACTGGGTCCGTGGTTCAAATCCCGGTCACTCCATGTGTGATTTGTGCTGGACAAAACGGAGGCAGACAGGTTTTTCTCCGGGTACTCCGGTTTTCTCTGTCAACATTTCATTCCAGCAACACTCTCTACTATCATTTCATTTCATCTGTCATTAATTTAATCATTGCCCCAGGGAGTGCGACAGGCCTCGGCAGCCGGCACAGTTCATATCCTCGCCGCTAGATGGGGGCTTCATTCATTCCATTCCCTGACCCGGTCGGTCGACTGGAAGCAGGCTGTGGGTTTTCATTTTCATATGGTCACTTGATGGCAAAATTATCACGCACGCATTTTATGACTTTTATGCTATTTAATCTTTTCCCTAGAAGTATAGGGAATGACCTTTAACTCATTGTTCATTCCCCATTAATACTAATTCCGCTAATACTGTATCGTTTGATACCAATTCACTTCATAAATAAACCCGACAGCAAAAGCACACAGTAACAAAGATTCGTAATGATTTGTAATCATTAATTGATGATTAAATATGACCAGCGTATTAACGGAGATTTGTAAATATAATTAATATGGGTTCTGATACAAAACAGCTTCACTTAAATTTGCGCTACAAACACAAACATGACACGAGGAAAGCAATTACCACTTAATAACCCTTTGGTTTTATATCATCAGCCCAGTGGAAAGCTCCCCTGCCCTCTCAGTCATGGTGAACGATATAATACGCACAGCTACGCCACAAGGTGATGTTGGTATTGATATTTACCTACGTATATACTAATAATTGCGTTTGGTTTTTCATTCATTTACCTCTTGAAAACCTCAGAAAGGACTTTCCGCAGTACGTATGTATGTATATATGTATGTGTGTATATCTGCCTCTTTTTATTCCCGTTTTGAACGGGTTAGTGCGATGAAAGTCTATATGGTGGGTGCTATTTTTACGGCTGGGTGCTCTACCTGACGCTAACATCCTGAGAGGAGTTTGGTTATTTCATCATCCCAGTGGTAAGCTTTCGCAGTCGTGCTGGACGATTTAACGTGCACGCCAAACTGGGCAAGTGGTAGGAAGGAAGTGGCCGTGACCTATTATAAAGCACCTGCCTGCTATTTGTATTAAGTTTAAAATGGGAAACCACAGAAAAACATTTCAAGGATGGCCGACGATGAGGTTTGAACCCTCGTCTAACGACTCCACAAATAACTTAGCCTAGTGGTACACGTTAGCGAGCATAGCTACTGCTGTCAATTAAATGACAGCCTACAGTATAAGTTAGTTATAGTTATTGTTGTTTTAATTATGAATGGTTAGACAAAATGTAACATGCTCTTAAGCTACTTCCCACTTCATGTTCCCTCCCGTTCAACACGCCAGAACCATTTACACCACATACCTCGCCCACGTCTTGAAGTACAGAAGCGCTCTATTTTCCACCGTCTACCTACCCTTAGCAACTCCCTTCCAAATATTGACATATTCTCTCCCTATCGAACATTCAAACATAACATTAGAAGATCCCTTTCACCCTCTTTTCCTAACCCCTCGCCCTCCTAATCACTCACTACCCTAATCACTCCTTGCGTCCTTCCCAAGATTTATCCCTTCTACCATCACTGCCAATTGTTACCTGTTATTGTTGTTGTTGTTGTTGTTGTTTTTGATAATATTATTTGAAATTGTTAAAATATTAGTGTAAAATGACCTTTCATGGTTGTATCTAATAATTATTAAATAAATAAATAAAAATAAATAAGAGTGGTCATCTGCCTCACAGAATAAGTACGAAACCACAGAATACCAATTATATGTTGGTTTAGGTAAACATCGAACTGCCCACTTCACAGTTCTGTCTCGCAAGGCTAAGTGTACCCTGCTCCAACCCTCTGACTAGATATTTCTTTGCAGAGATGGGACTCGAACTCAGACCTCCACGGTGACAACCAAGAATGATACCACTACACCACTAGGAGGACAGATGTGTGTCTTGTAATGCTAAAGCGAACGTCTCTAGGACCTACCTTGGAGCGGAGCACCTTGAGGCACATGCAGAGGCGACAGCTAACTCGATCAGTGAGGGCAGCAACATTACCGTGAAATAACGTTACAGTATTCCACCAGCTTCAGAATATTCTCTCACTCATCTGATTTTTGTAAACGCTCAACTTTCATTTTGATCTCTAAATTGAATTATGCTTTTAATCTACAGAGTAAAATCGGGCATTGTGGTGTAGAAATTGCACCCTTTCCTCTTAACTAGGAGGTCCTGTGCTTAGTTCACAACTCCATCAAAAATTTGAAGTTTGACGCAAGTTTTGGAATGGGGGGCACTCAAACTTGTTACGAGAATTGAGAGAACAGCCTGATATAATAAGAAACGCCTCTGAGTCTAAAATCAAAGTAATGTGGTTAAAGGTATCGTCGCGCCACCCATGCATCCCCCATGATCTGTTGTGTGTGTTGATTCATTTAGGGGCGTTTGTGACATCGTAGTCATGCAGTCACGTATACCTGCATTTGTGTGGAATCTGTATGATAAATTGTGGCATAATCTGAAATTCAAATCCACCTTGAAACACTATAGAATGTAGTTTAATAATTGAATTATAGGTACTTGTTTCGGTATACAATGATACCCTCGTCAACGTAATTTGAATAATAAATGAATCTTAAACTATGTTAACAAATACCATAGAGAAAATGGATATCCTTACAAGAAACCATTAGAAATTAAATAAAATGAAAGGTCACAAAGAGAATCATAAAATATACAGTATAATAGAAATAAGATTAAAGTGAATATAAATCTATCTTAACACTTACCCTGCTGATGCCTTATATCGTATGTTGCTCCTCACCCATGTGCTGGCTGATTTCCAGAATGTATGGCTATGTTCAGAATGGCACAAACTGAGTGCGGTTTCAGTTACAAATACATTGAAAAGTCCGTTCAATTTCCGAATCCTTACACTACAAATTTAATAAAAATCCGACACGATTGAAAATATAGACTCTATTGTAAAAAAAACGTAAACAATTGTTGCGCGCGCTCTCTTCCTGGTACGAGCGGGCGCGCCGGCAGAAGTAGAAGGGAGAACTGTCTCTTCGGTTGCGTCAGATTCAGAATCTGTAATGCGAATTATAACCCCAAATATAGGGACTAGTCATAGAATAAACTCAACGTTTTTGCGAGAGAAAAATCTGTACGCAAAGAATAAAAACGAAGGAAAGGAAAACAGATTTGACCTACTTGAACTTGCATCGCTTGCCTTCGAACAGATCGATATTCTTCCGCTGAACAGTGACGTGGTGCTATCTAGCAATAGTATGTGCAACCTCATGCTTACTGGCACCTACATGCGAGTGCTAGAGCTGTAATATTACGTTCATCTCCAACACAAAGCGCGAGAAATCGATCAACGTAATATTACGTTCGCCGCAGATTTAAAAAAGTTTCCTTCAAACGTAATATTACGGCGCCCGCGCTCTAAGTGTTAATATACTGCCTATATTACACTTCTTCAATGTGGATCAATACTATAATGAATCGGACCTCACTCTCGAGTGCAATAGTATGGCAGTATTGATCCATATTGAAGAAGTGTAATATAGGCAGTATATTAAGGTAGATATATATTCACTTTAATCTTATTTCTATTATATATTTTCTGATTCCTTTTGTGACCTTTCAATATATTTCAATCCTAATGTGAAAGAACGCCACCTGGGTACACGTTGGCCGTCACAACTACTGTATACCAGAAGGCAACCTTTGAGATAGAGGACAATGATGAACATGCAGCCCTGGGAGATACCAAACCAGTTCAGTCACGAGTTACTATTCACCGAGTGAACAACGCGCTGCCGAACTGCATAAGTCTCCTAACCAGATAAGTAGCCTGTATAATACTTAACATTCAGAATTTACCATTCACAACAACCACATAGTCATTCCAAAAACAGGCAAATTCCGGAGTTCTATCACAACTTTCAGCATCTCACTAAAACATCACATAGACTACAACTAAAAAATACTGCCGAGTTGCATTACCAATACAGCAATTAAATAAGTGTACGTCTTGTAAATATTTTCACCTGTATATTCAGACATATACGAGGCACGTCCAGAAAGTAAGTTCCGTTTGGTAATAAAATTAAATTGTGTATAGATACAGAAAAATTATTTATTGCACAACATTCTACACCTCTTAAACTACTTTTCTACATAACTGCCGAACTTTTGCAGGCATTTGTCATAGCGTGGCACAAGTTTTTGGATACCTTCTTCATAGAAGTTTGCCGCGGACCGTAAACAAGAGTGAAGACTCCCCTGTAAGATATCCTACCGTTTGGCCATCACTTTTAGGCAAATTGCGTGCTTACCAGGAGAACTGCGAATGGTTAGGCGTTCTCCTGACCACATATGCAATTTGCCTAACAGTAGTGCCTCGTATTTGTAGCCTAAGTGTAATGGATCTGATTATGATCGTTTGACGGTCGAAACTGGTCCTCCTGGTGTATTTATTGATCTCATGTAATTTTTTAGCCTATTTTCATTTTTGAAATCGCTCCAGTCGTTTAGAAGTTATTAGGAGGGGACGCACACACACCTCTATCTTACACACACACACGCACACACACACACGGACAAAAGGTGATCTCATAAGCCTATTTTCTCAAAATTGAAAATAGGCTAAAAAAGGCTTCAAACCCCATATTGTTTTTTTTTATGGTCAGTAGGTTACTGCAAATTTCAGCATCAATTTGAATATGTTCATGGAACTTGAACAATAATATAGTTAACGATTTAAAATGTTTTTTTATGTGTACTGTATACACATAAGAAAGTATCAAAGAAGCTTAACACTTTAAACGTTTAATAGATTAATGGAATAAAAAATATTATTGGTTAAAAATCCGACACGTTACAATGTTTAAATACAAACACCTGATTTTATGATGTTTGCTTGACGAAAGAAATCAGTTATCTAATTTAACCCCCCGCCATTTATGTGAGAAATGTTTTATTAAGTGTGTAATTTATTTCAGGCACTAGGAAATTAATTGTAATTCCCCGCCGAATCGGATTGGGCACACTCGTGTTCACCGACTGAATAGCATCTAAAAATAAGCCATTATATTATTGGTTGGAAATATCATTATTAACTACGTTAATTAAGTGAAACATGAGGGCAAGAACCAAATCAATATTCTAATAAACCAGAACACTCTGGAGTAGTCCCTGTACATCCGCTATTGAGAGTAAAGAGTGTTCTTTCTCTCTTTCTATTACATTGGACCTCTATTCTACATCTCTTTTTTATATCTAAAGCTTTATATTTAAGAATCATTGCACATATCACAGTATTATCTATGTCAAGTGAAAGGATGAACGATAGTCGTAAAGCAAACACTACAATCCCCTGCCAAACTAAATGATGCAACCCAGTAAACAGTCCAACTGGGTGACATTTAATGTTGCATACGTTATAAATGTCGCGCCACTCGGTCTACGAAAATAACAGGAATGTTTTTGTTGAAAATATAGGATTAATTTATTTTCTCTGATATAGTAAATTGAATGTTTTAGTAAAGTTGGCAGCTTTTAAAGTGTTCTATAGCGCAGGTAGCGACAGTTCGGTGACATTTTAGGGAATGTCTGGTGGTCTGCGGTCAGCGTGGCGTAACACATCTATTGGAACAAGATGAGTAAATACAAGACGCTATAAATGCCACTTTCTCACTTTTCATATATGTTTACGCATAAACGTTAATGATGATTTATTTAGGGGATTTGTAATCTGTGGAATAACCTGTGTCATTTTGATGGATGTACTAATGTGTGTTTTTGTAACTGAGGCAAGGATTGGGAAGGAGGCGGCCGGACTCCGCAGTATAAGACGGAAATCATGGAACGCCACTGTTTGGATGCCTGAGATGGGAATCTAACCCACCTCTTTACATTATTGCCTTACAAGACTAAGTAAACCCCGTTCCAGCCCCCAGAACAGAATTCAATTTCTTAGCAGAGCCGGGAATCAAACCAGACCTTCGTGGTGGCAGCGAAGAATTCCAGCCACTACTCTACGAGGACAATAAATACATAAAATACAATTGTCTGTATGTGAACAAACAAGTAGGCTTATCTTGTATGTAAGTTATCGAGGTTGGCAACAGTGCCTTTCCTCTTCTCCTTTCTTCGTTTTGTGTCTCTCTTATTTAATTTCCAATGTGGTATTTATACTGTCCAGTTTTTATTGTATTGCATTGCGTCTTTAATATACACTCGTGTTTTTTCCACAGTGAATCTTCAATTAATGAAATAAAGTTGACTCATTGGAGGGGCCTCGATATCGTGGTCAATCCGCCCCGTTTACTTGTGTGTGGAATTTTGTTTAATGGACTACGTTATTTCTATGGCTGTATTCGTGTGTAAATTTGTAAATTAGCCGAGGATTTGGAAGGAGGTGATCATGGCCTTGAGTTAGGAACCATCTCAGCATTTTCCTGGAGTAAAAGTGGGGAAACCACGGAAAACCAATTCCAGGATGGTTGAGGTAGGAGTCACCTGAAGATGTTCTAATGGATTTTCCATATTAATCAATAGGCCTACGTATTGATGATGAAATCAGACTGCCCTATGATGAAATAATCGTCATCATCAGCAATTGAATCCCAATTGTATGCTGATCCTCCGGGGTGGAACTTCCTGGATCAATATATCTTAACGCTCATTACAATGGAAGCTGGACAATTGTACCTGTAGTAATTCATGTTGCGTGTCGTATCGGATGTGACGTTCGCTCACGCATTACCCGTGCTGACAGTGCTACGTCCATGTTAACAACCTTGTTAACCACAGTAGTGAATTGGTGTGGACAAAACCAACACTATGTGGATGGACGTTCAGTTTTCGTCCTGTTTCGTTCAGATAAGCATCCAGCATATTAACGCTCAATTTATTTATTTTTCGTGTCGGAAACATACAAATGTACAGTTGCTATACATATAAGGGTAACATTGTCTATAGAGAACGTGCCCAATACTGATCAACATCAAGGCGATCGGAGTGGCTAGCAGGAGATCTTCCTCTGCACAAGACGAAGGGCACAGAGGGCAATGAAGTATGCGTTTTTTGGGTTGTTATTTTCTACATTCGCAAGACGTGTCACCTGTACTGACACAATCTTCTCAGATTGTCTCGGGATCTTCCAACTCCTGATCACAACCTGTTTAGGGACTTTCACACCAAACATCTTTCATTGTGTCCGGGTGGTAGTTCTTCAGCTACTGGAATCCAACCGCAGGGGTGAGGGGTCGTCTTCTTACATAAATCCAGCCTTGCTTCCTCCGGTGGGACGGTAAGCTTCTCAGATGTCTTCAGGTAGCTCTTTCGGGACCTCAGCCGTTGTTGAGGAGGATTATATCCTGGCAGTGGGTGGGTGCTGTTTTCTTCCACTCTCAGCCTCTCCTTGTTGGCAGCCACCTCTCTGCATACACAAGGTGGTGCTATTCTAGCCAGGTGGTAGAGCTTATCTGTTGGAGTAGGCATTAAGCAACCTGTTACCAACCTGCAGGTTTCGTTCAGAGCTGTATGTACCTGTCTGACATGAGATGACCTGTACCAGACTGGGGAAGCAAATTCAGCAGTAGAAAAGCACAATACCATTGCAGTAGTGCGATTAGTCTCTGGATGTGAGAAATGGAATGATTCTTGTTAAGGAAGAACCAAACCAAACCCCGTGGCACTACAGCCCATGAAGGGTCTAGGCCTATCAAGCGACCACTGCCCAGTCATTTGGCTGCAGATTATGGGGTGACGCGTGGTCAGCGCGTCGGGTCCTCTTGGCTGTTAATCTTGGTCTCCATGAACGTGGCGCTGCCTCACTGTCAGGCAGCTACTTAATTGTCCTCACGAGGCTGAGTACACCCCGTTCCAGCCCTCACGTCGGTTTATGAAATATCTGATTGAGCCGGGAATCGAATTCAGTGCTTCCGCACGCGAGGCAGGCACGATACCCGAACTCAAAGTGGCCGGCTACCCACTGGAAGAAACTCCAATAACACCAGGGTTTCCAAGATAATCCGAAGATAAAAACAGGAGAGTATGGGCCGAGGGGAGAAAGATGAACGATGTTGTTGTCGTTGTTGTTTCGTTTGAGGGGCATGGGGATCGTGGTAATTTAGCCTCGTGTACTTGGGTGTTTGTTACGTTCGTCTGATGACCTGTGTTTTTGTAGTGTTTTTAGTATGCAGTATAGCTGTAATTATTAAGATCAGGGATGGGGTATGTGTCCCAGGTCTTGAAATAAAATACTATCCCAGTAAATGCTTCGTGGAAATGTGGAAAATTCCAGGGAAAGCCACGCTGTGGGTAAGCTTAATCAGCGCTGGAATTCGAACCTCCGATCACCGAACTTGCGGCAGTTCCTCGTTACGTTCGTGGTGAGCGATTTAACGCGATTTAAACTGTGGTGCAATGGTTGATGAACAAATTAGGAGGTTCGAATTTCATGACAGAAAATGGCCATGCCGAATGTCATTTTCATTATTTACCAACTCTCCTTCCAGGGAAATTCTGGGATGGTTCATTGATGTAAGTTCTATTCCACCTAAACTTAAATAATGACAGTTACGCTACTATGGTCATTAGGATAACCAATGCCATCAAACAAATGCAAATATACAGACAAGTACAAGGGACTGATGACCGAAGATGTCACAAGTCTCTTATATTGTTCCAAACAACAAGCTATATGCAAAGTTATAGTCTGCCAAAGTGTGAAAATTGTCCGACACCGGTCCCGGTCTAAACTATGCCCACCGCTCTCTTCGCAGTAACAATAGTAGCCTTGACTACGCAGCGTTGCATTTGCTGCGCTATAACGGTAAGTTGGAGGTAACAAACGTTTAAATAAATGTTGCAGACAATTTTTAGAGGAACAAATTTCTTATTCACACTTTAGTGAAAGAAAAAAAAACATTTTTTCTAGGAAAAAAGTGAAAAAACATTTTTTAGGAAACTTTGGTGCCACCTAGCTTCTGCATTTCAAAACGTATGACATGACGCCAATGAGACAAATTGTAGGTGGCAATGTCCTCTACATTTTTTGTTTAAAAAACTTTTCCTTAAAATACGTAGATTTAGAGCTAAACGCTTTTCAATTTTTTTTTGAATTTTCCGACAACATGATACTACAAATTATTCCGAAATTTAGAGTTAAGCTTTTTTTTGTGCTTTTCTACCGATTTACAAAAAGCCAACCATAGCACGGTTTTTGGAACAAAACCATTCCAGCTGTACTGTACTACATACTTGGGCTGTCAAGTGCAGAGCGTGTTCTGCCTTCGGCGTACACCAATGTGATGCAATTGGTTAGCTTGGGGTTCCCCAACCCAACTGCCCACTGCTCAGTTCAGAGTTCCTAAGCTGCGAGTGAGCGTTGTTTTAGATTATAGTTGTCCCTCTTTACTTAGAAGTTTGGCCATCGTAGTTATCATCCCCATGTTCTTTGGTATGTGTAGAATTTGTCGAATATCGGTAACATGTGTCATCAGTAGAAACCGGACATTTATGCACTGGAAACGATTAAAATATACATGCAATTATGCACAAACAAATAGAAAATATGCACTTAACAATAAGCCAATCTTATTCACTCACTTAATACTTGTATGATTCACTGCAGTAATAAGTATAGGTAATTGCAAGTTTTTCAATGTTTTCAGGAGACAAATTATGTCTATTTTAATCGTTTTCATTGCATTAATGACCGGTCCCTAGCCGTCAGTTGAACTATTTCCTGACATCCACTGTTTTAATAAATACTGGGGCGTGGTGGTGCTGCGGTTATGCTGTTGGCCTCTCACCGCGGTGGGTGAGTGGATAGCGTGTCGGTCTACTAACCCCAAGATTGCAGGTTCGCCCCTGACCGTGGTAAGTGATTTTTGAAAGGCGGCAAAAATACGATACGCATGTCATACGATGTTGGCATGTCAAAGAACCCTTTTGAATTCAGTAGGCCGAGTTCATAATGGCAAAATTAATCTCGGGAGTTTCCGCCAGCACAAAGTTCCTCATTTCTCTACTAGAAAGCGCTATTGTGTTCAAGGAGATTAGATATCTAATATCTAACCTTTTTCACTTTCATAGTCAAGGAACTACGAAATTCGACATGCAAGCTACCCTCTGGGTGTCAAATAGCAAAGCTTGCACCAGGCACCCGAGGCCATACGATATTATTATATTATTACCGAGGTGGACTGGGTTCGATTCCCGGTCACTGTATGTGAGATTGTCGAAGTGAAATGCCATGTCCAGTGGTTTGGATTCCACGTAAAAAGGAGGTCCCGTGGTTCATAATCACAAGATTCACGGTCACGTAAAACTACAATCTTCCTTCCTTTTAATAAATAATTTCTGCTGCTTTTCTCTTTAGGCATTTTGAGTTAAGAATATGCAGACTAAGAATAAAGTAACAAATTAACTGGAGAAACTCCTCACAAAACTAACCCCGGGCTACTGGCTGTCGAGATGGTGAAAGGAATGTCCGGCTCCATTCCCTTCTTCAAATAGCCAGGCAGCATGCTTGCGTAAAAATTTGTTATTAATCTGTTGCTCAGAAAGTCGTTTACAAGGGATGTCCAACATGCAGGCGAAACCTATTTTGTCTAAGATGTTTTAAGTCAGACTTTATTTCAACTGAATATGCTAAAATATGCTGTTCTGTTCAGAATATGCTAAAAAAAACAATTAACCCTCAAAATATGCATTTGCATATGCGTTTTCAAAAAGTCTGGTCCCTAGTCATCAGAAAAACTAAATTTAGATGAGTGCTAAAAAACTGTTGTCCTAAAATGTTATTAATTTCGAGCATCGACTCTCCAGACACCCGGATAATCATGATTAGTATTATATTTACAGAGTGTGGCCTTAGTGTTGTGATTTCGGTATTTGGAAGAAGGCTGCCGCAGCCTAAGAATAGTACCATGCAAGAATTTGACAGGAGAAGAAGTGGTAAACCACGTGAAACCACTTCTGGTATGGTTAAAGCGGGAATTGAACAGACCTCTTCTCATGGTTACCCCACGGGGTTCTGTGCACAACGTTCCATTCCTGAGATAAAATTTTCTTTTTATGTGTCTGAGTCGGAAATCGAATCAAGGACCTTCGGAATTGGAGTCTAAATAGGCTAGGTACACAAGGAAACAGAGGAGCTTCTGCCTGGTGAGAGAGAATGATAGATATTATTGTCTTGGAGTAGTGACTTGATTTATCCGAGTGAAGCTCAATGGTAGCAACTGATGTATGACCCGCTGGCGAGAATAAGAAGTCACGTGGTGGAGACAGCTGTTTGCCCATAGGCACAAGTTAGTGTACCTCTTGGAATGTAGGGGGTTGAGTTTCGTGGCTTCACAGTGATGTCAATATCAGCTCTTACTGCTCAGTCTTGAATGCCGTAAGACATGTTACGTATTCTGATAGGAATAAATTTCATTTCACATAATTAATTAAAGAAAAGCTTATCACAACGTTATTCCAAATAGAATTGAGATAAAAGACTTGACACTTCCTGGAGACAAAACGAACTTATATCTACAGTATTTACTTTCTATCAAAACATTGAGAAAAGCAGTTTTATGCAACTTTTTCTTAATAACATATTTCTTCCTAAGAGAAAATGTCATTAATACATTCAAATACAAAGAATATTTCAATGGTAGTTTGAGAGCTCTCTCCCATTATTGTGACTTACTGTGATTTAAGTAAGGCAGCGGGTTGGGGTTATATTCCACAGCTTTCCTTCTATACAATATGTAGAACCATGCATAACCGGCTTTTACCTTTGGGAATTCGCATGAGAGTAGGTACATTCACTTACCTATTTATTGTGAACAGAAGGCCTCAAACTAACTGCAGGGACAGCTCCAGAGCCTGAAAAGCTGATCACAGGTGACGGGTAGCATAAAAACAGGCAGAATGAGGATCGAACACAGACACAACTGGTCTGATTAATAGGCCACACGAATTGAGCAAAGTAACTAGCAACGGGTACGATATTACCCATGTCTGCATATCATGTTATTGATGTAATTGGATTGCTTCTGAGCATATTCTAGGATGCATATTTAAACAGATTTCTTTTCACATAGCATGCTTATTTACTTCTCGAGAGCCGTAGTATAATAGAAAATAAAATGAACTAAATGTATCTGTGCCATCTGCGAGTGCAGTTCTCTTGGGGGAGATAGCTTCCCTGGGGGTTAGACTACAGTCATTACACTTTAATATTTCATGTGAGCAAATGTCACCTCAGGGGACTTGTGAGGAGATGTTCGTACAATTCTAACTATTATGAGCACGGCGTATGAGCTTGGAACTCACAAGGTATGCCAATCCACTCCCAAGTTATGAATATTTCAAATAAATACATAGTTGATTGTCAAAGGAGATGCTTCACTATGTATTTATTTCTTTAATCATCACATACATCAATAACTGCGAATATTCTTCGCGAGATCATTTGTCAAGGAGAGGGAGTGATAATGATGATTATGATAATAATAATAATAATAATAATAATAATAATAATAATAATAATAATAATAGGGTCCCAGGATTCAACCTGGGAGGAGTCCTTACGGCTCTGGGCTAATGGGAGTGAAATGCGTTGTTGCATGTCAGCTGCAACTTAAACATATTGGATTCAGCAAGAGAATCCAACTTAGCCTCTTTCACTCCAACTCCAGCATGTAACCTACAAGAGGTGCCCCCTGTTAAGCCGAGCAACCCAGTGGAAGGTTGGGGAACCAATCCCAGCGGGAAGCTGGGTCGGCGAGCCGATCAGTGCTGGGGACTCCAAGGCTCACAACCTTGGCAGTACATTGGTCAGTGTGCAATATCACTGGCCCCCTATCTACAGTTTTTTCAACTGTGAAAAGCATGGAGGAAACGTCTGCTGAAGCAACTACCCCAGGTGGTAACCAATCCACCGTCGTCTTGCACGACGCATGCAGGCCTTCGGACTCTGGGGAGCCTGCAACGACATGCTTGGAGGTATCGGAGACTCCTACAAACAAGATCAGACAGAAACGACGCAACTTCTTCGCAACATTCAACGTGAACTCCCTTATGAAGGTCGGTAAATTGAAACAACTGATTGACACCCTACAACATCATCAAATCCTGATCGCAGCAATTCAGGAAACAAGGTTTGTTGATGCAGAAGCTTTTGACTCCCAGGGGTATAGAATCTTCAAAGGCAAAGTCGGAAAACGTGTAGTAAAATCCATCCCCCACCTTGGCACTGGATTTGTGGTCAGTAAGAAGATTTTAGAGTCCATCACCAACTTTACGTCCCCCAACAGTCGAGTCTCGATCCTTTCGTTTCGAAGCACAAATAAAGTCTACACCATGGTGAACGTCCATGCCCCAATTAATCAAGCTAACAGAATCGATCCACAAGGGACGGAAATATTCTGGGAAGAGCTTGAAGATATTCTATCCAAGATTCCCAAGGAACACATCATCGTCCTTCTTGGTGACTTCAATGCTCAGCTCGGTAAGGAAAATAAATTCAAGAATATTATCGGAGAATACCCGGCCCATAGAAGAACAAACCGCAATGGAGAAAGGTTAGTGGAGTTGTGCAAGGCATTCAACCTAGTAATGAAGTCAACCGCTTTCAAACGACTTCCTGTAAAACAGAAAACATGGACATCCCCAAATCCCCATCTCGGCGAATTCCAAATTGACCACGTTGCTATTTCTCGTAAATCTCGTAGAGAAATCCAGAATGTAAAAGTCTTAAGAAGCGCGAATCTTGACTCTGATCACTATCTTTCAAAGATAAAATTAAAACTTCTTCCAAGATCCACCAAGAGATTTCAGGGAAGAAAGATCAACAGGTTTGATGTGGAAAAACTGAAAACACAAAGCGAATTCAGTCAGAAACTTGAAAAACTTGAGCCACAGAATTGGGAACAACTCAAAGAAGCAATTCTTGAAACGGCACAGGAAACCATCCCACTGACAAAGTTGAGGCGGCATCCTTGGTGGACTAATGAATGTGACGATGCCATTCACCAAAGGCGGCTTGCCTGGTTGCGATGGAAAAAACAGAAGAATGAAGAAAACAGAGAGAGATTCCTGGTCGTGAGAAAGCAGGCTGATAAAACCATACGCGGGATAAAACGAGCATTCCAAAAAAATCAGTTGGCACAGATAGACCAAGATTTCAAAAAGAACAACACCCGTGATTTCTATAAAACCTTCAAGCAAAATCTCAGTAAATACACACCACCCAGTCATCACTTTAGGAATCCCGATGGGAAAGTTGCTTACAATGACAAAGACAACTGCCAGATCCTGGCGAAATACTTTGAGTCCCTTCTCAATTGTGAGGCTCCAACATCGAAATTTTCCTTTCACAGTAATGTGCTCGTCAATCCAGACTCAAGTCCACCAACTAGGGAAGAAATCAAGCAGATCATTCACTCACTTAAGAATAATAAAGCACCAGGTGAGGATTCAATAGTTGCCGAACTCTGGAAATACGCAGGTGAAAAACCAGTCGAAAAACCATCCGGGAGATTTGGGAAACAGAGAAACTGCCCAGTGATTGGACATCGGCCCTAATTCATCCCCTGCACAAGAAAGGTAATAAAGCGGACGTAAACAACTATCGTGGCATATCACTCCTCTCGATAACATACAAGATTCTCGCGAAAGCGCTTCAAACGAGAGCGGAAGCACAGCTCGATCAACACCTGGGCGAATACCAAGGTGGATTTCGAAAGGGGCGCTCTTGTGTTGAGCAAATCATGAATCTAAAATCAATTCTATCGTACATGAATCTGAGAAGTAAGAAATTTGTTGTGACTTTTGTTGATTTCAAGAAGGCTTACGACTCGCTGGATCGAAGTACCCTGATCCAGGTTTTAAGAGAATTTGGTTTAGATAATAAGACAAGAGCAATCATTCACCAATCCCTATTGGATACGGCTTCCAAAGTGAAATTCAGGGAAGAGATTTCTGAATCCTTCGCAATACGGACAGGGGTGAGACAGGGAGATGGGCTCTCGCCTCTTTTATTCAACTGTGTTCTTGAGAAAGTTATTCGAGAATGGCGTAAAGAATTGTGTAAGGATGGTATAGAGAATGGGGTCAGACTAGGTAGAACAAAAACCTGACAATCGACTGTTTAGCTTTCGCAGATTATGTTGCAATTTTCTCTAATTCTCTTGACACAGCCACACAACAAATTAATCAATTACAGGTGCAAGCAGCAAAGGCAGGTCTTCAGATTTCGTTTGAGAAAACGCAGTTTATAACGAACATCAAGTCGGAACCCAGAGAACTTACGGTGAATGGAGGACAAATAACACAGGTAGAGAAATTCAAATACCTGGGTGAATGGATTGAGCCCAACATTCGTGAAAAGGAAGCCTTCGTGGCACGGATTAACAAAATGGAAATGGCTTACCATTTAACCAAATACATTTACAAATCACGATCAATGTCCTTCAAGGCTAAACTGAGGCACTTCGTTACCGTTATTCGCCCGGAGGCGTTATATGCATCAGAATGCCTGGCGATGAATAAGAAAGGCCTGGCAGAACAACTCGAAGCCAAAGAGAGGAAGATTCTGAGAAAGATCTTGGGCCCGGTCAAGGAACGAGGAGAGTATAGAAGACGACACAACGATGAACTCTATCTACATGTGGAGAAAATAACGGACACCATTCGCAAAAGAAGACTCTCCTTTTATGGCCATTTAACACGAATGAACTCCGGAAGATTGTCCAATCGAATCTGTGCCTACTTTGTGGGGAAAAAAACCAAAGGGATCTGGTTTACAGAGGTGGAAAAAGACCTACAAGAACTTGGGATATCACATGAGGACATCTTGGAACGTGACTCTTTGAAGAAGAAACTTGGGGAGATACAGAGTTTTCAGCCAAAACCTATATTGAAAACCGGCAAGAAGTGGACCGAAGAACGAAGGGAAGCTCACCGAAGAAGAATGCGCGAATACTGGGCCAATGTGAAAGAACGAGGGAAAAGGCAGTTGAAATAACGTGGTCCATAGACGACCGAAACGATTAAAAATAATAATAATAATAATAATAATAATAATAATAAGTTGTGTGGGAATTATGTCCCTTTTAATTATTGTGGCCTCAGAAATGCCGAGAGGGGGTGAAATTTTCCCTGGAGGGAGTCTTTAACGTCCTAGTAAATCTACTCTCGCTTTAAAGGACACTCAAATGCCAAATAACTGAGCCAGGACTCAATCCCGAAACCTGGGAAGGATGTAATGGGGGTTGCTTTATAGCACGTTCTAGGATGAATATTTGAACAGATTTATGGACCTTACTACTCATCTACACAGCCAATCATGTAGTTGCAAGAGTCTTTGACTGCGGTAGGTTTCCCCGAGGACTTGAAATGAAACAACATCCCAGCATTCACCTTGAGTGTGTATGGAACATCTTGGGGATAAACCACACTCGGTTTGAGCGCTGTCAGTGCCAGGATTCAACCCTTGTATCCTTGAAAGCAGGCTAGTCATTGCCGTCATGGAACATGACTTAACGCACTCGGTTACCCTGGTGGAAGTTCCAGGAAAAGGATGTCTGTGTAATGAAAGCTTGCTGAACATTAAGGAACTAAATGCCACCTATTCTTCACCGGACCGCAGCCACTACTGTGAGGAGAGAAAGCCTGCATGACAACACCACGTCAGCAAAAGCCTTAAAGAGGTGATTCATCAAGCAGACGCTTTACTTTTTCATTAGTTCGCCTTTTTCCTCAGCTGGCTGTATAGCTACAGATTGGGCCAGGGAAAATACTAAGGCAGCATGTTGAGGCCATTAGCTTGGGGGAAATGAGAAGGATATTAACGACATCTAGATGCTCCTTCATTAACACGAACAAGACAAAAATAAGTAAAGTAATTAGTTGCAGACTGTAAGGGAATTGGTAATACAAATAGGGGTTTGGGTACTTAGCTGCAAAATATGCCGTCACAATACTTTAACAGACCGTGATGTGGGCCCGGTTGAGATATGACTACCAACGGTCAAGTTATGAACTAAGCCTAGTAGGGATATACATTACTAGTGGTGGTCATTTCTGCTCTTTTAGGAAAACGCCAACGAACTGTTCGTTTGTTAAAAACAACTGTTTTCCCAAACAGTTTGAAAACAACAGGTTATAAAATTCGTTCACAAATCAGTACGGCAGAAGCGGATGTACCAACGAAGTAAATGTTTTCGCAAACAGTTTGAAGACAGCAGGCCATTCGTTCACACTTCATAACGGGACTCGGTGATAGACGAGTGAGTCACACGCACAAGGGAGCTGTGAGATAGGAAAGATATTTCTCACCTTTCACTGTAATTTGATTCGTTGCGTAATATCTAGACAGTAGACACTGAGGCTGGCTGCGTGGCTCAGCGGTAACGTTCTCGCTTGCTACGTCCAAGGTTGCAGGATCGAATCCTGGCGCAGCCAGTTGGCGCCTGAGGGTGCACAAATGCGAGGGGAGCCTTGTCAGTAGATTTACTGGCACGTTCAACATCCCCTTTGGCGCAAAATTCCGGCACCCCGGCGTCTCTAAAAGCCAGAGTAGTTAAAAGGGACGTAAAAATAACATTATTATTATTAGACACTGACAGGCAACACAAGCTGATGGCTATCAAAATACTTGTATGAAGTCTACACGGGTAGAACTGGAAGATGAGTGAGACTCCACTCTTAGGCAAAGTCAATGCAATCAAATTAGTTATTGTTGTTTTAAGGGGCGGAACTACGAGGTCATCTGCCCCTCTTAATACAGATTAAAGTACTGTATACAAATTTGGAATGGATTTTAAAATTTAGAATTTAAATTTGAAAAGACTGAAAATTATTATTTTTAATTAAATAAAACTAATAATTATAAAAATAAACAAAAATTACGGAAAAACAAAAAATGCAGAATTCAAAAAGAACAATTCTTTGAGTCAATGTATACTGGAAAAATTTAGATTTAAATCAAATTAACATGCAGTATGAACAAGAAACCAGTCAGCTGGAACACTGATATAATTTTCTTCTTCTTCCTCTTCTCCTTCACCTTCTTATGCTTTCCGTGAAGTAAGTTTGAGTCTTGGCTCAAGGCTAGTGGTTTCATGGAGAACCAAGTCAAAGTATATGTACCTTCCATCCATGCCTTCGGGGTAGCACGGTGGCAGAGCATTTGCTTCTGGAGGGGGACGAGTGGAGTCAAATCTGAACTAATTGCGTTTAAAATTTCGTCTTTGTTGTTTTCTATCTCTTTTTATTTTCGCTTTTTTCAGGGGGGGGGGGGTCATATTTTTTATTTAATTACCTAGCTGTCAGTAGGTGATAATAGGACATATCGCCCCCCGCAATTTTCGTTTCATTTCTTACTTGCTTCGTGATATTCGTTAATTGGCTGATCTGAAACCGTTGGGTACATTATCATTATGGCATGAATGGGAGGAATAGTTGTTTTCTTTCAGTTCAGAATTTTTGTCCATAGAAGTTCGCTTTTCTTTGTGAATCATCGTCATAATGTCCATTTCTTTAGTGGTAACACCATGTATCGACAAAAATAAAATTCAAGCAGTTCATTAAAATGGTAATGTTAATCCAGTTCGCCGATTTCTAAATAACTGGAGATATTTTCAAATAATTCCAAATTACTCTAAGTTAAATAAAATTGTGGAATTATCAGTTAAAATCAGTTAACTATCAGTAACTTCAATTTATGTAATAAGGGCCTGGTGGCGCAGCGGTCAAGCTGTTGGCCTCTCACCAAGGTGGACTGGGTTTGGTTCCCGGTCAATGCATGTGAGATTTTCGAAGTGAAATGCCATGTCCTGTGGTTCAGATTCCACGTAAAAAGGAGGTCCCGTGGCTCATAATCACAAGATTCACGGTCACGTTAAACTACAATCTTCCTTCCTTCAATTTATGTAATAAACTGGTGTGAAAATGAAGAATCTAAATATTCTCGGGAATCCAGGGCGAGGGGGGGGGGGGGCACACACCTTGCCCCCTACCTCTCCCCAACTCCCGAACCCCTGCGGGCGGGCGCCCATGCTGCTAAGCGAGAGCTTTGGGGAGATTTAAGAACACCGATGAATCATCCGCCAACAGCTCGCAAACAGCAATAAGCGAAAACGTTGAAGAAGAACTGTTTGGCTAAGAACTGCTTTTCCCAACAGCTCTTGTATCCTGGCTGCTACGCGACAAACAGTAAGTTGATTTGTCAGAGAGGGGATGGGAGTGGTATACTGTCGAACGATGACGACCTCAACCGAATAGCTCCGGCGGACCAGAAAGCGAAGTTACTGTAGGTTCCGGTAGGTTTCATTTAAGGTTACAGCAGTGCCAGTGAGTCACTACGTCATTAGCAAACAGTTTAAGACAAACAGTGGATTCGTTCCAACCAATCGTAATAGACTGAAGGAAAACTGTTTGGTGTAACTTTAAAAAACAGTTCGTTCGTTTTTCATCGGAAAACTGTTTTCTCCAAACAGTTGGGCGTTTTTCTGTCCATCACTAGGATATACCCTGTGCTAACCTTGATTTGGCGCACGCTGTACAACGCGAGTAAACGTGCTCCGCAATTCACCTGCCATATCAGCAAGATAAGTTGCATTTGAATATTCGTGGGCGTGCTAGTGTTCTACTTAATCGTTTACTCGAATAAAAGTGAAGTGCTATGACGCTGAAGGCCGTAAATGAACGAATAACTAAGTTCGAAGAGCGAATGGCTGAATTCCAAGCAAGCTTGGAACAAGCCATGGCTGCTAGTGCGACCAGTGCTGCCAACCCCTGCGACACACTCACCGGCCTCGCTTCAGACTTTAAGGACTTTCGTGAAGCTATATCAAGTGAATTAGGCGAGATGAAGAAGGAAGTAAACCATCTGCAGGAACGCATCGACCAGCAGGACATTCAGATTGACGAGGCAGAGCAGTATAGCAGAAGGAACTGCCTCCTCCTTCATGGAGTAAGTGAGACCCCTGGCGAGGACACCTACGCTGTGGCATTGGGAACTTTAAAAACCAGACTGAACATCGAATTGCCTATGGACAGTATAGATAGGTGTCATAGACTGGGCCGTATGAAGAGGACGACAGCTGAGGTGGTATCCGCAGGAAACAGGCCTATCATCATTACATTTCTCAGGTACCATGAGAGAGACCGCATCTGGCGTGCCAAGCGAGCTCATAAAGGTACCAAACTACTCGTTACCGAATCTCTGACGTCCACAAGGAAGGAAGTGTTGCGTAAAGCACGAGACATCTGGGGTATGCGGCGGGTTTCAACGCAGGATGGCCGCATTATCGTTCATTTAGAAGACGGGAAGAAGCTAAACATTAGCACACCTAAGGAATTGAACTTTCACATGGGGCGGTTAGGTGGATTATCAGAGCGATAAGACCATTGTGATGTGCCCACTAAACATTATTACTATTATTATTATTATTATTATTGTTATTTTTATTATTATCATTATTACTAGGTTTACGTGTGTGATTGTGTGTGTGTGTGGTATATTAACCGGCAAGCGGTCCAGTTCTCCAGGAAATCCAGGTAAGATTTCTTTTTTGGTCTCAGTTAAAGTATGTCCGTTAGTCAGGTAGCTACGGTGTTTTCCAATGAGAACGACCTTAGCTCTAAGAATAGAACTCTCCTCACCCCTCTCCCTACCATAGACGCCAGCAGCTTATTGAAACACGAACTTTCGCCATATCCTCACACCATCCGGTGTTGTCACTTAAACAGCTTAAGTTTGCCCGCACACTTTGACGAAATTCAGGCTATATTTTGCAAAACTAGTGTCCATTTGATAGGAATGAGTGAAAGCTGGTTATCGCCTTCAATTCCAAACAGCATGGTTCAACTTGATGGTTATAATGTCCATCGTCATGACCGCACTAATAAGAGGGGAGGAGGTATCGTTCTCTACTGTAGAGATGACCTGAAGAGCCGTGTCATTTGTACCTCATCGACCGGCGATTTGCCGAGGACGGAGTTCATGTTCGTTGAAGTAGTTGCTAGTGGACAGAAAATACTTATTGGAGTGGTTTACCGACCACCTAAAGTATCTTATATGGCCGAGTTTGAAACGTATCTACTTAACTTGCTACCAACGTACGAACATATCATTATATTAGGGGATTTCAACACTAATCTACTTACGAAGAATTACGATACTAAGAAATTAGAAGACATGTTTTCCTCATGTGACTTGACTATCCTTCCTTCAAATCCTACTAACCATGTACATACTACCAACATTTCCCACACCTTAATAGATCTCAAAGTGACTAACAACCCTCAGAAAGTGGTAACTCACGGACAGATTTCAGTACCGGCCGTGTCCACCCACGATCTTATATTTCTCGCTTACTCACTACGCGTTCCAAAATATAAACCTAGGTATTGTTTTAGATCCCTTATTTGGGGGTAGCAGGATCTAAAACGGAAGAGTTATTGTGTTGATTTAGAAGGAAATGTCTAAAAGGGGGTAGCTTCCCGTAGTCGGGCAAGCTGACCAGTGTAGAGTGTTGTTTTAGTGTTGGGGTGCTAGGGGATGCTCTTATAAAAGATCTAGGCGTATTTTAGGGGATGGACTTAGCGTAAGGTCAACGCGCTGGCTTATGTAGTCGTCCAGCTGTCTGGTTAGATAATAGACTTGCACGCGTCAGCTAGAAGGCGTGTGCCGTTCCTGGCAGTCAGGCCGGTACGGGAATACGATGATGCTAGCACTATCAAGTATCTGGCTACTATAAGTCACGTCTAATAGTGACGGAGAGTTCAGGAAGGGAGTTAGGGCGTAAAGAAACGTGTAGACAGTAATGCAGGTGTAAAGTACTGACCAAGTGTTTATTGGTCAGTAATAATGGATATGTGAGTCCCTTTTAAAGGATGTAGTGATGTTACAATGTAAGTGTACAATTTGGGGGTAAAGGTTACAAAGTTATAGGATTCTGAACACGTTCTGACTCACTCACCTGATGATACCGGCGTAGCCTTCGGCCGTCACACTGAAAGACTGATACTTGAGAGATCCTCTGACCTCCTTAGGATTCCCTTTTATATTCTTCGGCGCTATGCTGTCAGCATTGTGATGGCATAGCTGCCCTAGTTAATAGTATGTCGATGTTTGTAGTAGTTGTGCAAGGATTGGGCCAGCTTTCCAGGATGCCAAGCTGTCCTTGCGGTGTTGATAGATGTTGGTCTGGCTGTATAAGGATTGCCAGTTAGGAGATTTAAATAGATGATGGGGGGATGGTCTCCAAGGGGTGCGTACCCCTGGGGTACTGTACAAGCCTCTTTCCCTATTTAGTTCGCGTCCCCGCGAACGGGAACGGAACTTGGGGTTGGGATGTTGATGTTATAGATGTAGTCGATGTGGTTATTTTTGAAGTCCCCTCGTATCTCCTGTAGATGTCTTCCTCGTCGTCGTGATGTCGTGCTGATGTGTGTGCGTGAGATCAGCTCGTGTTCAGAGGGGAGGGTTATGGGATATACATATGTACATAACGTTGACATTGGCGTAAAAATATTGCAACAGAAATTGACATTTGCATAAAAACATTGCAACCGAAATTGACATTTGCATAAAAATATTGCAACAGAAATTGACATTTGCATAAAAATATTGCAACAGAAATTGACATTTGCATAAAAACATTGTTGTGCAGGGAGGAAAAACCCAGCTAGACGAGGAATTGTGCCGTCTGGCTTTATTTTGGCGAAAAAGTGCTCCCTGCTAAGAGAAAGATAGAAGAGGATAGAAAAAATGGGTGTTCCAGGGTATAATTTAAGGGAAATATTCAAAGTGCATTTATTGGTTTGGGATAAAACGGAACACCCTCACAAATTTGGGCGTTAGTAGAGTAGAAAGGAAAAAACAAAACCGTGTATTCAGTGTTGCCATTATGGCAGTGTTGAATGGCGTGACATATTGTAAGTTTATGTGCGTAGGCGTACACTTGAGCATTAATATATATTTGTGTACGCTTTGGGTTTACATTTTATTTTACAAGCATGATATAACATAAAATAATAACCTTATTACTAGACCGGTTTGCTCATGAGCCTGGTACCTCGTCCCATTCTCTAGGCCTTCTGTAGCGCTCTCCTCTGTCGACTCATTCTCCCTTCACTTTGCTATTCGCTGAGCTGTAGGTACCTCTCACCTATGGCTGTGGGTTAGTGGTCATGCCGTTAACCTTACCTGTCGCAAATTTTCCCCGTGGGTGGAAAAATTCACCTTGGCAGCGAGGGTAGGTGCTCACAATCTCTGCACCGCCCCTGGCTACCGTATATTGCTTATTATTGAAGCGTATCCATACGTGTGTTTGCGTCAGCGTCGCTCGGTGCCCCACGTCACCTTACGTCGCTGATCGCGGTGCCGTCACCTTATTGGCGCGACTGAAAAATGATGAGGAGTAGTGTGTTTGTGTGACAGAGATAAGGGTATGTGTAATTTGGTGTGGGAAATATATTTACAATAGACATGCTCATGCTCCTTGTTATATGTAAAAAAATGTATTAATGGCAACTCTTTTTCTGTTGTGTATATCCGTGGACGCGTTGCTCCCTGGGTTTCCTGTGTTTGGGAAAGCGGATTAGTTGTTAGCAATACATGACAATACATTACAATATATTATATATGACCTTTTCGTGGCAGCGCTTAATTTATAAAATTAAGTGTGGCGCCAGTGAAGTCTAACTTACTTCTAGGTTAGCCTATGTTAACCTATCTTAGCCTAGTGTTGTCGGGCTTACCTTGGTAACGGATTTTTAGTCACCAAGTGCCGAGATATTCTACCGCAATCCATATATATAATAAAAAAATGCCTTAAATGTAGGCTTATGCTATATTACAACGAATTATCATGACTTATCATGAGTTGTCGGACTTACCCTGATGCCGGGTTTGTGGGTCATCAGGCGCCGAACGGCGTTATCTTAACACTACTTATCTTATTTATTAATAAGATTAATTAAATGTAAACTATGCTGTATGTACATGCCGAGTGGACCATACTCTAAAGCCGAAATGTGCTGTGCTATTATTAGCAACAGCGGTTAGTAAATTTGCTTACATCTAAGTGACCTTAAAATGGCACTATGACTTAAGTACTAAAATTTAGATGGAGGTTGTCCGTTTGATTTCTCTCGCGGTGGTTCCCTTGTAGTACATTGTCGGGACCGGAACCCAACAATGTCTCGTAGTCCCCTCCCTTTTAATCCTATTGTCGACATCTATTCTAGGTCTTACTACTAGTACTAACCTAGTCACAGGCGGCTTACGGTGCCACAAAGCAAAACCGTTTCGCCTGCTGTACCATCCTGCTCGTTGCCGTTGTCGTTCAGACGTTGTCGTAGTTGGGCCGCCCACTTAACCCTTGTGAGGTGCTCGCAATGCCCCTCTCTTAATGCCCATTGGCTGCCTGATGCGTCGCCATTTATGTGGGCATTGGACATTGTCGTCCAATGGCATAATATTATCTTCGCCTTCATCGGCAATCGTAGTCTGCTTTTCGCAGTATACGAATCTCTTCGCCTTTATCGGCATTGCTGGGTTGGCCCACTGGACCCCTTTGAGTGCCCGCTATGCTACTCATTTAAGATCTCTGGCGACCCGTTGTCATCCATTTACGTGGGCGCAGGACCGAATGAGCGCGTACATTCCATATATATATTCATATTTCATTCTTCATTATTTATTAACGTCGTAGTCTTCACCTTCGCCTCGCGGGGTAAGGACTTGTCGGATCTAGGATTGGTCCTGCTGAACCCTAGGATCCTGCTTCACTCCTGACGAATAGGAGTCTGACTCCCCGCCATGGAAGTCCTACTTACTTAAATTTTACTAAAAGTCTAGTCATAATATGGGTCATCTCTAGGGATAGCTCTCGAGTCCGGCGCTGAGTGAGCTATTTCTCCCGCCATTCTCAGAAAGTCTCCCTGCAGGTCTTGGCTTCGACGACCGTGGCACATAGTGGGTGTAACCGTCTCCGACAAGGGGGATAAGCTATATGCACCCCTAGATCTCGATGTTTGCCCGTGCCAGGTCACGAATGCTTTGACCTTACGTGGTTCGTCTGTTTGGTCTAGCCGTCAAGTTAAGTGAGGTCACTGAGCTGTTGAGCCAACTGGGGTAAGGATCCACGTCACCTTCCCCAGCTCTGCTCCAGTGTGGTGCCTCTGGCCTTCGGCTTGTGCCGCTATCATCAATCAGAGTGTTACAGATTCCTTTACCTTTAAAAAAATATGGGCGTAACCTTTGTAAATGATTTAAAAATGTAAAATGTAAAATATTTCCAGTGTTGTGGGGTTGTAGAGCTTCTAAGTACATAGACTACTTCTGGTCTACTATTGCTACGTCAGCTTTCCAGCGATAATGCTCTGTTAACCCTTCATGGAGGTGTTAGTAGGGTCTATGATGTCAGGTACCCTGTTATTAGGATCTGGGGGTAGTTATTTGTAGAGTGGGCTTAAAGTATGGTAGGAAGGGGTTATGCATCTTTGGGCTCAAATAAATGGTGGCCTTGAGCCGGTAATGCTACTAGGATTGCTCCTACAATGAGTGGACTGGGGCAGGTAATTCCCGGGATTGCAAAAATATGAAAATTCCATGCAGGTTTGATAGTAATCCCTGGTAAATGGATGGGATACTCATGCAGGTATCTGGATATGAGGCATCTGCACTCATGTACGGATAGGTGTAGGTTGAGGCATAATACCAATATATTCCTGTCATGCGGGAGTATTTAATTATCAAAAAATGGTTAATATATATAATTGTGGCCTCATCTCTCATTTGGAGATGCGCATTATGCTTATTTAATGTTTGCCGACCCACCCCTAATACTCAGGTGGTAGCATCGTGATCCAAGGCGTAGTAGGCCCTCTCTTTAGACGCATGAAGTCTATCAACCCCTTGTGTATACTCTGTAATGTAGTGTAGCTGTTTTGGTCGTGTTCATGTGTCTGCGTTGTTTATGTTGGACGTGAGAAGGTTATTGGAAGGGAGTAAGGTGGTACGCTGGTAGCCTGTTCTCCTGTCATCCTCCCTTGGTCCATGTTGGCTTTCTATCCGCGCCTTGGGATAGTAAAGCTTCACGACCTAATCTGGTCTGCCATTTGTAGTGTGAATGTGGCCAGTGGTCGTAGTGCGACTGGCCATGTCCTAATCGCCTGGAATGATTTATTTTAGGAATAGAATTGCGAAAAGAAGAAGTTATTGGGGGGGGGAGGTCTTGTTCCCTCAGAGCCCCTGTCTGTGTTTGCTTCTAATTAGTGAGCGCGTGTGTGTGTGCCTATGTTCCGCTACACCACGCGGACGGTTGGTCTGTTACAGGCTAAGTAGTAATATGTATCGCGTGTATGGGCAGGAGGCGCCCGTGGCCTGTCAACGTCTTTGAGAACGTACTCCTATGGGCCCAAGATAAGTTCCGATCTGTCACGTCTTGCCCATTGCTAAATGCTTTTGCTGTGTTAAAAAAAATGTATGGTGTTATAATTGTTTTTGCGTTCGTAATTTCATGGTCAATGCCGATAAACAATAGTGTCTTGTCACCAGCGGTATTGCAATGTGACGAAGTCTGCCAGTCAGCAGTTTGTATGTGTAATGTCAGGCTGGGATGTTATGTATGTCATCC
Source organism: Meconema thalassinum (assembly GCA_946902985.2). Classification (NCBI taxonomy): domain Eukaryota; kingdom Metazoa; phylum Arthropoda; class Insecta; order Orthoptera; family Tettigoniidae; genus Meconema; species Meconema thalassinum. Next base: position 262,120,122 of record OX336390.1, on the reverse strand, counting down.
GCTGGCATGTGCTTTCCTGCACGTATGCGCGTGTTGTCATTGTTCTAGATTCCTGGCGGACTTAATGTAGCAATTCGTACTACTTGCTAATACTTATTGTGTGGTCACTATTCCGTAAGAACTTTGTCTTATGAGATTTCTATGCCTGTGTCCGGGAAATATATTTTCCATGTCAGATGTATTTGAAATTTTATGCCTGGCTTTTGGCCGAAGGAAATGTAGTATTATCTGGTTGTGTGGTTGTATGGGCTAATTTCAGTGTGATTGAAAGCCTGGATATCTGTTGTCATGGTGTCCGATTTTCGCTGGGATTTGAACCCGTGACTTTATGTCATTCTCTGTGTTCTATGTTTGCGTTGTGTTTCAGGGATTGAGGTGTCCCCAGTGTGGTTTTTGCTTGTGTTTCTCGTACCAAAAATACCGATGGATAGTTAGTTTTTGGTACGTGCGTGGTGTGTGATCATGGGTTCGGACCCGGGGTGCTGCAAAGGCTTGTTACGACGGTATTTGTGCCGTCCGTATTATGGCACGTTCCCCGTCTATGTGCAATGCGCAAATGAAAATACGCATACCTGTGCCGAGTTTGTATGTTTTTGGATTCCCCTCGTAGTGTAATTTGTGGAGTTCTGAGGTGTTTGAATCTGCCGTGAATGAACGCGTCTTTCCTGTCCACTTGGAGCTGGCTTAGTTCGTCTGTATGCGTGAAGGTCAGCCAGTCATGCGTGCCTTATCGCTGACAGTGTAGAATTACAATGTCGTGAGCTCTCGTTTGTTTTATGTTCTGTCCATGCTCCTGTTTCCGGCACGCGTATGTGGGAACTTGATTGCTGTCTCTTGTAATTGCGGGCAGGCTCTTCGTAATGCAAAAGAACCTTCTATTAACTACCTTTGTGTTCCCAAGTGTTGTGTTGACTTGTAACGTGGGTCAAGTATATTCCTATCCATTGTTCAAAATGTCGTTATACACGAGTGTCTCCGGGCCGCTAGTCGCGTGTTTGGTGACTATGTGCCGGAGGTGATTTTGTTGTTTGTCATTTATGACCATCTGTTAGTGGAACTTTCCCAACCTACTTTAGCTTCCTACTTTTCTTATCCTAGAACTGGATAGCTACCCGACCTTATATTCCTGGTATTCAGAAGGTTGCAGGTTTTGAGACCGTCTTTACCCAGAGTAATTGTTTCTGGCACTATTCAGGTTGTGTCTCCGGGACAGTTTGGTAGTGTTAGGATCGTATCCCGGTGCGGTCAGTGAGGTTTGAAGGCTATTTCTTGGCCTTCTTTCCACGTCTGCCAGCGGGATCATTTCCTTTTCTTTTAGTAGTGTTTTACTGTCATGCGGCAATGTAAACTGATTGTGTGATTTCCAAAAATGTGCAGGGTTTCCCAAAGTCTGGGATTTTCATCCTATGGTGTGTTAGCGTTTTAGCTTGCGTGTTGTTGTGGAAATGAGAAAAAAGTCATATTACAGGCAGTGTAACGTGTCACGTATGCCTATGTATGGAATATGTATAGTTCAACTTGGCCAATTTTTCCTTCATCGGGCCTAATGATTGAGGCAGAGAAAGAGAAAAAATGAGCTATGCCCCGCTCCGTATTAAGGGAGCACTTTGAAAAGGTATAGAAGATATATTGTATGTCGCCTGCACCCTGCCTTATGCTGATTAAAGCGGGTTGCCCGATGGCGATAGTCTGTCAAAATTGTGTCGTAAACACTATGAAAAAATGCTTAAAAATGGTAAGTAGGTCCTGATCGTACTATCCACCTAGTAGGTGACGTTAGCACTATAGTAATCTGTTTACGTCTGAGGGAAATCTACCACTTTTGGAAGATAGTTTGAGATTCTTAATTCTTGTTACAATGAGGGCTTTCGCCCGCCACAAGGGAATCTATCAAACTGTTGGACCGGAACATAGAACACTTAGTCATTTCTACCTAGAAAGACCCGCTTAAGCTCTATGCTGTGATTTGTTGCTTAAGCTGTGTTCGGAATATCCCTTTCCGGCTTTAAGCCGCGTAGCTCACCTGATGGGCTTCTACTTGGCTTTGGATATTAGCACTTTACGTTATCCAAGTTATAATATGGACCAACCATGCTCAATAACCATGGCTGGCCTGTGAGAGAAAAGAAAAATGCTAAGGGCCCAAAAAAAATCAAGAAGGATTTAGAATTATATACTTTTGGTTTAGCCATGTTGCACTGCATATACGTGGAGAAAAAAAAATGTGCCGTTTACGTTAATGAGTCTGTATGTATGTCCCTACTATAGGTGCAAGTGTTATTAGCTTGTTTCTGTGTCCCTGGTGGAAGTCGTTATTCTCGTCCGAGCGTCCGTGCTCTGGAAGACTCTGAAGACTTCCGCCCTGTTATGAGATTATAGGCCCCTGATATCCACTGAGGCGCTTCTTTGCCACTTTTCGGGGGATTTTGTAGCAACGTAAGCCTGGGCCTGCTTCCACCGTAGCGCGTGTCTGTAGGTTTGAGTGTGCCTGTTTTCGAGGGCCTAAATGCGCTCTGCGCTACCCTAGTAGAGTTTACGGGTGTGTGTGTGTTTTTGCTTGAGTGGTTTTGTGGGGTATGTAATAACACCTTTCCTGTACCCCGTGTAACGTGTGTGAGTGCGTGGTCACTATGTGCAGGCGTGTATCGTGCATGCTGAGGGACTGAATGCAACACCCTCTTATGCATTCGCACCTGGGGTGCTAATGCCGGTGTTCGCCTTCGTTCTGGCAAACTTGCCCTTTGAACTGGTGGTATAGGCCGCTTAATTGCCTGTCTCTGGCCTGGTAATGTGGTGGCGTGTAGCCTGACCGCTTTCTGGCTTGTGGCCACGGCAGACTCCTGCCATTGCGTTTGCCTATCTGTGTGGGTGTGTGTAGGCTCAATGTGCTGTAGGGCGGGCTCTACGTCGTCGGCCCATGACGTGGTTACGTCCCGTTGTCTCCCTGTCATGCTATGTGTGTCTGAGAGTCCTGGCTTCAACTCCCTCTCGTTCGTCCGTTCAGGGGGGATTGGCCTAGGGTCTGCTGCTCGGTTTGGCAAAATTGCCTTCTGAACCGGAGCTAAGGGATGTGTATTGGTGTAAGCTTGTCCCCGCAGTGTATTGGAGTCTAACCTGGCCGTCTCCTGGACTGTGGCCATGGTGTCCTCCTTCCCATGTGTGGCAGTACATGGCGAGAGGGACATCCTCGCAAATTGCCGAGTCAGCGTATCCACGCTTATGTCCTCTCTCGGCTGGGTTGGTGGCCCTGCCATGAACTCAAAAAAATGGCCTAGTGAGCCCGGAGTTCCTTATGTCCGCCCCAAATTTGGGTGTACTGCCTATTGAGGCATATGGCCTGTTTGCCCTGTATTGCCCCGACTTTTGTATATGCCTTTGGCATCTTATTAATAATGTTAATAATATTGGCGTAACCCTATTGCCTCTATGGCTTGCAATCTCTGCATGAGGTGCCATTCTGACTGAAGTGTATGCGAATAAAATTAAAATAAAAAATCTGTGCGTGTTTGACAGTGTATTTTCGTATCTCTTTAATTCTGTCTGGGGCTGGGGGGTTGGTTTACTAAGAATTTGCCCTATGTAGACAGTGCAAAGCAAAAAAAAACTGCTTTCTGTCTGAGAAAAAAAAATTCCCAGTCTCGCTTGGCTATGTGCGGTACGGGCCGTTTTTACTACGAGGGCTCGTTGGTTGAGTCCTGTTCTACTGTGCGTAGTACCCGGCCTCCACCATCTGTTTTGGATCCCTTATTTGGGGGTAGCAGGATCTAAAACGGAAGAGTTATTGTGTTGATTTAGAAGGAAATGTCTAAAAGGGGGTAGCTTCCCGTAGTCGGGCAAGCTGACCAGTGTAGAGTGTTGTTTTAGTGTTGGGGTGCTAGGGGATGCTCTTATAAAAGATCTAGGCGTATTTTAGGGGATGGACTTAGCGTAAGGTCAACGCGCTGGCTTATGTAGTCGTCCAGCTGTCTGGTTAGATAATAGACTTGCACGCGTCAGCTAGAAGGCGTGTGCCGTTCCTGGCAGTCAGGCCGGTACGGGAATACGATGATGCTAGCACTATCAAGTATCTGGCTACTATAAGTCACGTCTAATAGTGACGGAGAGTTCAGGAAGGGAGTTAGGGCGTAAAGAAACGTGTAGACAGTAATGCAGGTGTAAAGTACTGACCAAGTGTTTATTGGTCAGTAATAATGGATATGTGAGTCCCTTTTAAAGGATGTAGTGATGTTACAATGTAAGTGTACAATTTGGGGGTAAAGGTTACAAAGTTATAGGATTCTGAACACGTTCTGACTCACTCACCTGATGATACCGGCGTAGCCTTCGGCCGTCACACTGAAAGACTGATACTTGAGAGATCCTCTGACCTCCTTAGGATTCCCTTTTATATTCTTCGGCGCTATGCTGTCAGCATTGTGATGGCATAGCTGCCCTAGTTAATAGTATGTCGATGTTTGTAGTAGTTGTGCAAGGATTGGGCCAGCTTTCCAGGATGCCAAGCTGTCCTTGCGGTGTTGATAGATGTTGGTCTGGCTGTATAAGGATTGCCAGTTAGGAGATTTAAATAGATGATGGGGGGATGGTCTCCAAGGGGTGCGTACCCCTGGGGTACTGTACAGTATATAACGTGCAGGAATATGAAAGATATCGATATGTATGAACTAAGGTACGATGCCTACATTCTTCCATGGAATGACATTTTAAATCTGAAAGACATTGATGCTAAAATAAATAAATTTAATTCGTTAATACACAGTCTATACAACAAACATGCACCCAAAAGACAGATAAGAATATCACGCAAACCTAATCCATGGTTAACCTCTGATGTTAAACATATGATGTCTCAACGTGATACACTCTACCGACATTACAAACGTACCCAAGACCCAAGTGGCTATGAAAATTATAGAATAATGAGGAATAGAACTAAACAAATCATCCGTAATCTTAAGTTTAAATATGTTCGTGAATCAACAAGGAATCTAAATACGGCTAGTGCTTGGAGGCATCTCCGAGCCATGGGCATAGGCAAAACACGGGAACGGCTTCAGGTACCTGACATTCCACTTGACGATTTAAATGCGTATTTAACGGAAGAGAGAGTTCAGTCTAATCCGCTTAACATACGTCATGTAAATAATGACCCATCATTTGTCCCACAAAGTCGCCCATGCTTTGCTTTTCGTACTGTCAGCACTAATGAAGTTAAGAAAGTCTTGTATTCTATTAAATCGAAAGCTAGTGGTGTCGACGATATTCCTATAACTTTCATACATAATATCATTGGCGCTATTCTACCCATTCTCACCCATATTTTTAATCACTGTCTCAAAAACGGCACATTACCTGCAATTTGGAAGTACGCTAATGTAATTCCACTTCCCAAGAACCCAGGCTCTAAACTTCTATCCGATTACCGTCAAATTTCTATTCTCCCCGCTCTTTCCAAAGCGTTAGAACGGTTGGTACATACTCAAATACTGGAATACCTGCACGCTCACTCTCTTCTGGATCCACTTCAATCTGGCTTCAAGAAGGGCCATAGCACAGCAACTGCTTTACTAAAAGTGACTGATGATATCAGACAAGCAATGGACGAAAGACAAGTGACAATACTCACACTCCTTGACTTCAGTAGGGCTTTTGACACGATACATATCCAGACATTGTTGAAGAAACTGGCATGCCTTTTCGGTAATGAGGCTTTAAAATTTTTCACCGCATATCTTACAGATCGCATGCAACGTGTAATAACACAAGATACTGCTTCACAGTGGCGACTCAGGAAGGCAGGAACCTCTCAGGGTTCCGTTCTTGGTCCTCTTTTGTTTGTCCTTTATATTAATGACATCTCCTCAGTAATAAAATATAATAGATATCATCTTTATGCGGATGACCTCCAAATTTACTGTCACGTTGGTATCAAAGATATAGCTAACGCGATACGAGATGTAAACACCGACCTGCAACAACTCAGTGTGTATGCTAGCGATAACTCTTTCCTTCTCAACCCCAAAAAGACCCAAGTTATTATAATCGGCTCGCAGGGATTATTGAATTCCATGTATAAAAACTACACTATCCCTCCTGTGACTTTAAATGCAACCGTAATCCCGTTTAGTAAAACAGTGAAAAACCTCGGTATGACTCTGACTGAAACTCTTGACCCAGTGTGTAGTACTGTTAACTGCTTATTTTCCATGTGGCCTGCAAGGATGCCCATGTTCTTTTTCAGGGGGAATGGATGTGATGAGGAGTATACGATATTTTCTGGGAGGAAGGGGTAGGGGAGGACTGGGTATGTTATAAAATTCTTCATCCCCAGACCACCAGGGTGAAACAAAAAATAAGAAAAAATAATTAAAAGTTGAGGAATGCTTTCATTTGAATAATTTGAAGGGTCTCGTTTGACATTTGGTGGAGAACTTGGACATCTTATTGGGAGGGAGACACCATGTCCGTGTAGCCAGCATAGATCCAAATTACAATGGCAAGTATGGTCATTTTTTAATTTTAATAAATGGAACAGTTCCACCTACATGGAGTAGGGGTAAGTAATATGGTTTCTTGTCCAGGTGACCTGCTTTGCGAAGGAGTATTTGAATCCTGATATAGGATTTAAATAGTCTTCAAAGCTTCGTACGAAGGCTCTTGATAGAATGATTTGAATCCCACTCCTTGCATCCTGGAAGTGTCTTCCCAATTCAACTGTAAATAAATGCTAACTGAAAACAACTACCACATCCTTTTCTATTACAAGTACAGTACACACATAAGTGCATGGGGCTGATATCCACGACATTTCAATCCACTGACTTAACTCACAAGGAATAAGTTTCGAAGGTCCTTCATTTGTAGTAATATACTTCGTTATAAGAATCTTGATCGGGAGAGAACCGTTAACCCTCCAGTACTCGTGCGGAGTTTTGTCACGCCAGTGCTCGCGCGGGGTAATAACTTGCCCCCATTTTTTATTGAAATTTATCGTAACGTAAAAATAAAATTATTCTTTTTTCATGATGTTTCTGAATAATTACCTTGTCTATAAAGAAAACATAATAGAAAGATCTAATTTTATTGGATTAATACTACATACAGAAAATCTATATATATAAAGCACAAAGTTTGTCTGTCTGTCTGTCTGTTATGTATACAAATCTACACCGTTTCACCGATCTGAACCAAAATTTGTATACTTACCCTTTGGAATATTGTGTAGGGTGGGTATTTTGTAAGTATTTTTATTCTCAATTGCATTTTGTGACTGTTTTGAATCTAAATTACATTTTGTAAGTATTTTCTAACTAAATTGCATTTTGTAAATATTGTCAATTCAAATAACAGTACAGTAAGTATGTAGTTAGTTTTAGTTGTAAGTAGGTAGTTAGTTTGTCTATTAGATATATGTCATTGTTCTATTAGACTGTGGTGTGTGAGTGTGTCTGGTAGCAGTTGCATTGTTTATTAGTTATAGTTCATTGTTTCAGTAGACTGTGATGTGTGAGGGTGCATGTGAGTGTGCCTGGTGACAGACTGTTTTAGTGGTAGTATTTGTTGTTGGTGGAACTTTAGTATTTTTTTCGTTAGTAGAATTTTGGTATTTAATTGTTAGTACGGTAGACGGTTAGTATTTTTGTTAGTAGAATTGCTCTTTACTTATTCTGAAAGGGAGTAGCAGCCTTTCAGAATAAATCAATTCTTTACTAGTCTTATTGACGGTTAAGATATTGATAATATAAGCCAAATAATGGCTACACTGCGTCCTGCTGCACGGCTGAAAGCAACGGGAAACTACAGCCGTATGCTATTCCCGAGGATATGCACCTCTCTATGCATAATTACATGTGATGATGGCCTCCTCCCTTGTAAAATTTCAATCCGGAGGTAAACTAGTCCCCCGTTCGGATCTCCGGGTGGGGACTACTCGAGAGGGGGTTAACATCACAGAAGTGACAAAGAGGAAATCTGACATTCTACGGATCGGAGCGTGGAATGTTAGAAGTCTGCTAGGAAGTGGAAGGTTAGAAAACTTAGAAAGGGAAATGGATAGGTTGAGGTTGGATTTGGTTGGGATTAGTGAAATGCGCTGGCAGGAAGAACAGGACTTTTGGTCAGGAGACTATAGGGTCATTAGCACTAAATCAAACAATGGCCAAGCAGGGGTTGGCCTCATATTGAGTAGGAAACTTGGACAGCGGGTGGAATATTATGAGCAATATAGTGAACGGATTATTGTAGCAAAAATCAATACTAAACCTACCTGCACCACAGTGGTACAAGTCTATATGCCTACCAGTCAAGCTGATGATGAGGATGTTGAAAAGGTCTACGAAGAAATAGACGAAATTCTGAGGTATATCAAGGGTGATGAGAATGTTATAGTAATGGGAGATTGGAATGCTGTGGTAGGAAAAGGGAGAGAAGGGAAGATAGTAGGAGGTTTCGGATTAGGTGAAAGGAATGATCGAGGAAGCAGGCTGGTAGAATTCTGCACCGAGCATGAGTTGGTCATAGCTAACACCTTATTCAATAACCACAATAGAAGAATATACACATGGATGAGACCAGGAGATACAGGGCGTTACCAAATCGACTTCATTATGGTCAAGCAGAGGTTTCGAAACCAGATTTTGGATTGTAAAACATATCCTGGTGCTGACATAAACTCTGACCACAATCTGGTTGTAATGAAATGCAGATTAAAGTTGAAGAAACTGAAGAAAAGTCAAAAGCCAAAAAGGTGGGCAATAGACAGACTGAAAGAGAAGGATGTAAACGAAAGATTCAAGAAGAGTATAAAGGAAGGACTAATGAAAAACCCTAAACAAACTTCAATTGCAGACGAATGGGCACTTTTGAAGAATGAAATAACAAAATCCGCAGAAGAAAACATTGGTAGGAAAGAAAGAATAGGTAGAAAACCGTGGATCACTCAGGATATACTAGAATTGATGGATGAAAGGCGGAAACACAAGAATGTAAGAGATGAAAAGGGGAAAGCAGAATACAGACGTCTGAGAAATGAGGTTAACAAGAAGTGCAAGGAAGCAAAAGAAGAATGGTTGAAAGAGAAATGTGCAGGTATAGAAAATTGTCTGAAATTAGGAAAAGTAGACACAGCTTATCGAAGGATTAAGAATACTTTTGGGGAAAAGAAGACTAAGTGCTGTAATATTAAGGACAAAAATGGAAAGCCTCTAACAGATAGGGAAGAAAAGGTTGAGAGATGGAAAGCTTACATAGAGAGTTTGTATAAGGGAAAGGAGATTGAGAATCATGTAATGGAAAGGGAGGAGGAACTTGATGAGGATGCGAAAGGAGATTTAATATTGAGATCAGAATTTGATAGAGCTTTGGAAGACTTAAGCAGGAACAAAGCACCAGGCATAGATGATATACCGATTGAGTTGCTACGCTGCATAGGAGATGAAGGTCTGATCAGGTTATTTCACTTGGTGTGTAGGATTTATGAGACAGGTGAGGTACCCCCTGATTTCAAGAAGAATGTAATCATCCCTATACCAAAGAAAGTGGGAGCTGACAGATGTGAAGATTACCGTACAATCAGCTTGATTACTCATGCTTCAAAGATCCTGTCTAGAATAATTTACAAGAGGATTGAAAGCCAGATAGAAACGGAGTTGGGTGAAGACCAATTTGGTTTCAGGAGAAATGTAGGAACAAGGGAAGCTGTACTAAGTCTTAGGCTGATTTTGGAAGGTAGAATAAGGAAAGATAAGAGAACGTTCATGGCTTTTGTAGACTTAGAAAAGGCTTTTGATAACGTTGATTGGACTAAATTGTTTGACATTTTGAAATCCATTGGAATAAAGTACAGGGATAGGAGGGTGATATACAATCTATACAGAAACCAGACAGCAGTCATTCGAGTTGAAGGACATGAGAGAGAAGCTGGTATTCAGAAAGGTGTAAGGCAAGGCTGCAACTTATCACCCATACTTTTCAATCTTTACATTGAACAAGCAATGAAGGAAATTAGAGAAAAATGTAAAGTGGGAGTGAAGATTCAAGGAGAAATAATTTCAACTCTGAGATTTGCTGATGACATCGTCATCTTGGCCGACAAGCCTGAGGATTTGAATGAGTTTTTGAATGGTATGGACTCAGTCTTACGGAAAGAATTCATGATGAAAATTAATAAATGTAAAACAAAAATACTGGAATGCAGCCGAAATAAATCAGAAACCTCTATGGAGATCAAATTGGCAGGTGAAAAGCTGAAGGAAGTAGGAGACTTCTGTTACTTAGGAAGCAGAATAACCAGTGATGGACGAAGCAAAGAGGATATAAAAAGTAGGTTGGCTCAGGCAAAGAAAGCATTTCTACAAAAAAGGAATCTGCTGACATCGAATATAGATTTAGGTATTAGGAAGTCATTTTTGAAAGCCTTTGTCTGGAGTGTGGCGCTCTATGGAAGTGAAACTTGGACTATTGGTGCAGCAGAAAAGAGGAGAATTGAAGCATTTGAAATGTGGTGTTACAGGAGAATGATGAAGATCAGATGGGTAGATAGGGTTACAAACGAAGAGGTATTAAGACGAGTGGGAGAGGAGAGATGTTTCTGGCGACTGCTAATGAAGAGAAGAGATAGGTTGGTAGGACACATACTAAGACATCCAGGAATAGCAAGCTTAGTTATGGAAGGAAGGGTCGAGGACAAGAACTGTAGGGGTAGACCAAGGTTAGAATATGTTAAACAGATTGCCTTGGATGTAGGGTGTGGTAGCTATGTAGAGATGAAACGTTTAGCTCAGGACAGGGAGGCATGGAGAGCTGCATCAAACCAGTCAAAAGGCTGAAGACTCAAACAACAACCCTTTGGAACCCTGCGGGTAACCCCGTCAACATTAAATTTCGGACAGACCACCCCATGCCCTGCATTTAGGCCCTTTTGCACAAATCTACTCCGTTTCACCGATCTGAACCAAAAGTTGTATATTTAACCTTTGGAACCCTGTGAGTAACACTGTCCACTTGAAATTTCGGACAGACCACCCCATTCCCTGCATTTAGGCCCTTTGGTCCAAATCCACACCGTTTCACCGATCTCAACCAAAATTTGTATATTTACCCTTTGGAACCCTGCGAGTACCACTGACCACTTAAAATTTCGGACAGACCACCCCATTCCCTGCATTTAGGCCCTTTGGTCCAAATCTACACCGTTTCACCGATCAGAACCAAAATTCGTATTCTTACCCTTTGGTGCCCTGCGAGTAACACTGTCTGCTTGAAATTGCAGACAGACCACTCCATTCCCTGCATTTAGGCCCTTTGGCCCAAATCTATACTGTTTCACCGATCTCAACCAAAATTTGTATATTTACCCTATGGAACACTGCGACTAACACTGTCTGCTTGAAATTTCGGACAGACCACGCCATTCCCTGCATTTAGGCCCTTTTTGCACAAATCCACACCGTTTTACCCATCTGAACCAAAATGTGTATACTTACACTTTGGAACCCTGCGAGTAACACTGTCTGCTTGAAATTGCGGACAGACCACTCCATTCCCTGCATTTAGGCCCTTTGGCCCAAATCTACACCGTTCCACCGATCTCAACCAAAATTTGTATATTTACCCTTTGGAACACTGCGACTAACACTGTCTGCTTGAAATTGCGGAGAGGCTACTCCATCCCATACATTTAGGCCCTTTGGCACAAATCTACACCGTTTCACCGATCTGAACCAAACTTTGTATACTTACCCTTTGGAACCCTGCGAGTAACACTGTCCACTTAAAATTTCGGACAGACCACCCCATTCCCTGCATTTAGGCACTTTGGCACAAATCTACACCGTTTCACCGATCAGAAACAATATTCGTAAACTTACCCTTTGGTACCCAGCGAGTAACACTGTCTGCTTGAAATTGCGGATAGACCACTCCATTCCCTGAATTTAGGCCCTTTGTCCCAAATCCACACCGTTTCACCGATCTCAACCAAAATTTGTATATTTACCCTTTGGAACACTGCGACTAACACTGTCTGCTTGAAATTGCGGCGAGGCCACTCCATCCCTTGCATTTAGGCTGTTTGGCACAAATCTACACCGTTTCACCGATCTGACCCCAATTTTATATACTTACCCGTAGAACCCGACAAGTAACACTGTTCACTTTAAATTTCGGACAGACCACACTATTCCCTGCTTTTTGGCCCTTTGGCAGAAAACTACACCGTTTCACCGATCTCAACCAGATTTTACATAATTACCCTTTGGAACTCGACGAGTAACACTGTCCACTCGAAATTTCGGACAGACCACTCGATTCCACGCATTTAGGCCCTTTGGCACAAATCTACATCGTTCACCGATCGAAAACAAAATGTGTATACTTACCCTTTGGAACCCGATGAGTAACACTGTCCACTTTAAAATTTGGACAGGCCACTCCATTCCCTGCATTTTGGCCCTTGGCACAAAACTACACCGTTTCACCGATCTCAACCAGATTTTACATAATTACCGTTTGGAACTCGACGAGTAACACTGTCCACTCGAAATTTCGGACAGACAACTCCATTTCCCGCATTAAGGCCCTTTGGTACAAGTCTACATCGTTCACCGATCGAAAACAAAGTGTGTATACTTACCCTTTGGAACCCGATGCGTAACACTGTCCACTTGAAACTTCTGACATACCACTCCATTCCCTGCATGTAGCTCAGGAATTCCTCAGGGTTGCCAGCTTCCTAACTCACCAGTCATGAGCCCTTGAGGGTGTACCAGAAGTGGTGGGTCTACACACACCCTGCCTCTTCGAGGGCCTTGAGCAGAAGACAGGAGATATTATGAAAAGGAAAAGAAGGCAGACCCCTCGAAGAATGAGGGTATCAGGAAAGATGAGACAAAGCCAATTAAGGCGGGAAATTGAAAGACTCCCTAGCCCTCGGATACCCTAATACAGTCTGGGTCGGAAGAGAACAAGCGTTGACCAAGGGAGGCCGACAGGAAAGAGAACTTAAATGAGCCCGGCAACAGGAAGTAGAAGCGATGCCAGACTCAGCTGGGGTTCCGTGGTCGCCAACCCACGTCCCACAAGTTGTGAGACCCTGGGGGGCTCAGCTGTGAGAATAGCTTGCTGATTCATCGTGAGGTGACTTGAGAGTACTTTCCAGAGCCCGCCGTGTTATCTCCTGCTGTCTATGCTGATGCCAGCACAGGGCCGTTGCGAAACAGTGAGTGATTCCCGGTCAATCTGTATAGGACGGGGAACCCCGAACGTGTGTCATCATATTTCGTCATCATCTGCGATCATCTCAGGTTCGTGCAGCTTGGACCTATATTCTTTGTCTTTGCCGAGCAGTACGCTCTTTCACTAGACGCATCCAGTACAGGCCTAAGCCAGAAAATAAGGTTGAGACTTTGGAAGACATCGAAGCTAGACACCTGAATTACCTATATCAGTTTTAAAATAACACCATGTTCGTTTAGTAGTCATTTTTTCATTACCTTATTATTATCATCATAAGTGCAAATGACCTAGATGTTACGCGCATCATACCAATAATCACCGCCGCATAAAGTCTTTCTCGACTGTGATTTTTAAAATATTTATTTTTGGTTGGTTGGTTCTTAAGGTTAGGGGCTGCGACAACGCGGTCATGTAGCCCCGTGTACTTTGGGTGTGTGTAGAATCTGTCTGATAACCGGTGTTAATTGTGATGACTGTATTAGTGTGTGTTATCTTTTTTTAAATTTAAGTACAAACTGCAACTTAGAATTCTTCAAATAGTTCGTACTTTTGCCGACAAGCGCCACCGTCAACGACTACTAGGCCAAGTTCGGAACTTAGCTACTAGACGCCACTACAGTCGGCTCTTGGCAACGGACGTAGATATTTAAGAGCGTTGTTTTCCTATCCAATTTAGCTTCACACAGGTGAAATTAGTGGAAGGTTCAATAACATGCCATAAATCTGACATGGGACCGCCGGCTTCACTTCCCCTCCGAAGAAAGGCATACTGACGGATTTTTAACGCTCTTAAAATATCCGACGGCTTCGGCCGGGTTTGAACCCGCTATCTTGGGCATAGAAGCTCAGCATGCTACCAAATACGCCACCGAAGCCGCCATATAGTTATTTTTATTACAGTACATTGTGTACATTATACGTTGAAGTGTCAATTCAATACCGGTAGTAGTTTCCCTTATCATCCTCATCATAAGAGCAAATGACCTACAGTAGATGTTACGCCCATTACACCATTAATCACCACACACAATAAGTCTTCCTCGCCTGTGAATTTTTAAATTTGTATTTGTATTACGGTAGTTTGTAAGTTTGACGTGTCAATTCAACAGTAGTTTTTATTATCATCCTTATCAAAAGGGCAAATGACCTAGATATTACTCCCTCATTGTCTTTGGGGGCAAATGACTTAGATTTTAAGTCCATTATATTTCTAAGGAGACCTTAAAACATTATCATCATTCCACCGGGCGAAGCCGGGTACTACTGCTAGTTAATTATAATACATAACTTCAAAGCAGAGAAAACGCATCCACAATAACGTTTGAGTTTATACAGTCATAAAAGGTAGAACTATTAAAGTCAATCACAATTCATTACCACCTGAACTCTAAGGCTTAGTATGTTTTACTCACTTTTGGTTTTCTGTTGGAGACATCCCTTGCACACGGTACTGAAATGGTCCTGGCAGACATACTTTTCACACAGCACACAAGAGTTTCTGCTTTTTCTGTCCCGATTTCTAGGACATACAGCACATCTTCCAGATGATCATGGTGTTTTCCTCTTCAAGGGTGGAGTCTGAGAGCCATGGAGAATATCTTCTCGGTCCTTTGAACTCATTCGCAAGGCTTCCTCTCTGATATTGCGGGGCAAACTTGTTTGCATCGCTCTAACTGCTATCCGAGGCTTCAACAATTGCATTGCAAGTGATCTTAGGAACTTTCGTCTAGGGAGAGTACTTTCAAGGTTGTTTCCTACATAAACGATATAGCTATTGAAACCAGCAATGTTCAGAAGGTGAAAAAATATTTTCAATGGCCAAGGATTCGTAGTTCTTCCAACATCATACGCTGCGCTCTTTTGATCAACAGTGTCTACGGCTCCCTCTGTTACGTTGTAGAATCGGCTTCAATTGATCTCCAGTGCTCTCATCTATTTGGTCATCGTGAAACATTGTTGTCAACAGTAACACGGCCTTATTTTTCTTCGTTGTGTGTTCCACGAGGGTGCTTTCACCACTAAAAACAAACTTACTACTCTTTAATGGTTGTCCCTTCTTTAGTAGATCAGGTGGAATTTATCTCTTATTCTTCCTGAGGGTTCCACAAATGGTTATTCCTTTTCGCAGAAGGTCAGATGCCAGTGGAAAGCTTGTGAACCAGTTGTCACATGTAAGGTTGCAACCTGTACCAAAACGCGGTTCTGATAATCTCATGACAACATCTGCAGGGCGGTTGGACATTTGAAATGGGCCATTGGGCTGTTTCCCTGGATATATTTCCATGTTCAATACATAGAATGTTCGAGCATCAGCCAGTGCGAATACCTTTATCCCATATTTTCCAGGCTTATTAGGCAAGTATTTTCTGAATGAGCAACGTCCTCTAAACTCTACTAATTGCTCATCAATAGTGACGTACTCCCCAAATGAATAGCACGATTTACAGTTTTCAACAAAGATTTCCCATATTTCCCTAATTGGAGCCAGTTTGTCAATTTGACGTCGATCATCTCGATTTCGGTCATCATCAAACCTCAGGCACCTTAGCAAAAAGCGGAACCGGTTGTAAGACATTGTAATGTGGAAAATTTCGATACCAAAGCCAGTAGTATCCCACAAATCAACTATATTTTGATAGGCTGACTTGCTCACACCTGCGAATAATAGAAGACCAATTAGGGCCCTTACTTCTTCTTCTGAGGTTGGTTTGGCATCTCTGTTTCTCGAAAAGTTTTTCCCCACACGTTGTATGAAGATGTTGGTGGAGGAAACTATTATTCGCATGATATTGTCATCAATAAAAAAATAAACAAAGTCATTGGATCCGTAACACCACGTGTTATCAGCCTGGATCCAGGCAAGTAGGATAAAACTTTATTGTGAGCACGAGTACGAGTGTTTTTAGGAGGCAGTAAGGTGCTCCATTTGGTCACAATCGCTTCCATAAATGTAGTTGTGGCAGGGCTTGTTTGATGCGTCATCATTTTCACTTCCTGATGTATCGGCACTGTCCTCGTCAGATAAGTCACTAATGTCCTGTTCTGAGATTGTATCATGCTCTGATGTCTCTATGTTGTCCTCTTCTCCGTCGCCTTCTGAATCTAATAATTCTTCATCTGAAAGATCAGAAAGAAGATGACGAATTCGTTCCTGATCTTTGCTAATGTTCCCGGCTATATCACGACTCATATTAATCGGTTACACTCAAGTAACTACACGTTCTCACAATAGAAACACACGCAAGAATTAAAATTAACTACACACGAGTTTGCCAACGTAGTCCCGCCAGTGCTCGTGTGGGGCAAGATGTTACCCCAGTCAGCTTTGTTTCTCTGTCGGAAACGAACTGACGCGCGAAAATTTATGACAGACAGCTCGAGTGGCGCCACACAGTGTTCTTGGAAGGTACACAAGAGCTCAGGGTACAGTCCGTGATAGAAAAAAATCGGCAGTCGTTTTTCAAGAGCTGGGGTAATAAATTACCCCGCGCGAGTACTGGAGGGCTAAGTATGTCTAACATGAAGGTAGTAGCCACAAGAAATAAACCTGCCACTGTAGGGGATTGGTGTCAGATAAAAGGCTCTCTGCTAAAGGAGGTAAGTATAATCTCAGCAATTCATATATGTATCTGAAGTAGGCCTATGCATTAAATTTTTGTTGTTGAAAAAGATTGTCTTATGGTAGGCCTACTCAAAAAAGCAAAATTTAAAAAACCACGAGTGTAGGCTCAAATTTCTTATATTCGTTTTTATTATTTTGGGGCATGAATGACCCTTCCCTTGCAATAAATGAAGCACTGGATACTTTCTCCTAATGCAATGCTTGGTTGTTTCTTCTTTTTTTAAATTCCAGCTGCTTTTAAAGTTAAACTTAGGTCCTACATGTAAACTGGTATATATGGAAACAACTTATTGATGAACAAAGATAAGAGGATAATATGTACAGTTTTGTATATCTGCATAAACTGGAACATTCATTCAATGTTTGTATTACACTGCTTAATATTCTACTGCTCTAAGGTTTTGAGCAAGTGATAGGGGTGGATTTCTTCCACAGCATTTAGCTTTATTTTTGAGTATCCTTAAATTTACACTAACAAATTACTCGGCTATTGGTAGGCTTGTATAGATGAGAATAATTCGGTGCAATCATTGCGGCGAACGAGCGAGCGACGACACCTCTCCTCTGACGTCACAGATCCGCGCCGTGGCCTGTCTTTCACGTCGGCCACGAGATCAATTGAAATTAATTTCAAACAAAGAGGAATGTCACCGAGATACAGAGGTTTTTATTTTTATTGGGAACGGAAGGTACGTCCCATATCCCCTCACTCTTTTCATAATTTAACTTTAGTTGTTATTTGTTTTACGTGTACTGTAGCCGACTTCCTTTGTAAGAAATAAATTTGGCAAAACAAGCTATATTGCTTACCCTCAAATGGGGTGTTTTAAGTATTTCTTTTTAGTGTTGAAAGTTTAAATTCGCTCTCCTGAAAAATTTACAGAATGTGACTTACCGCGTTTTTCCCGCGGAGTCTTCATTAGTGCAGCGTTTTCTGTTAGTTCTATTAGAGTGAAGTGGACACCATCACAGCAACAATGGCAAATTAGCAAAGTCTATAAGACTTCATTTTATTGTAAACTCAGATACATTTAAGCGTTTCTTTAAGTATTTAACTTAACTAACCAACAACAAAAGCTCATCAAGTAAATAAGAGAAAAGTTGTGAGGTTTGAAGCCATTTTTCAGTGTTGCCAAAGAAAACAAAAGTTTGGTGCTTTTCAGTCGGTCAACACGAATGTGCCCTAATCCTGAAATAAATTACATAAGATGAATAAATACACTAGGATGACCAGTTTCGATCGTCAAGCGATCATCATCAGATCCATTACACTTAGGCTATAACATCTATGTTGGAGACTACCCGGTGAAAAATATATACAATATGTGCAATTATTCAGTTGCAGTGTTGGTAATGCAACAGTCGGTGTATGCTAAATGTGGTATATCTAGTGTTAGGTGAACTTCTAAAATAGTGATAAAAATCCGGAATGTGTATGTTAGGGGTGATTATATGGTTATACAAAAACAACTATGGTTATACTGTAATAATACTGGCTTATACTTATCGGGCTGTCTCCTTAACTGGAACTTGAAGCAGTTGCGTCTTTCCTTAGGTACCAGTTATAGTCGACTACCCCGGGTGTTAACTGGGCGGAACTGGTTTTCCCCTTCCTCCCCCTTTAGTTGCTATGTTCTTTCTGAGGTCAGTGCCATGTTTATTTGTGTGACGTTGCCAAAACTATTGTGCGTCCAGAGTTAAGAGTGTACTACAGGCTCTTATGGGCTTTTACATTTAGCGGATTCCCCCAGAATTGATGACTTCGAATTCTTTAAAACTGGATTTTCGCTATGGTATTTAATAGGTTAATGGTCATGGGTGGATAGTACATGATCCTCAGCATTCAATTAATGATATGTAATTCTTACATTCTTGATATGCAACATGATTTTGTAATGTATCTGACAGCAGAGTCTGCGCGCTGGATGGAACAGCGCGCACGCTGTAGTACGTGTCTTAGCTCTTCACTGAAGGCACGAGTCCAGATCTCTCCAAGATATTTGAAACAGTGTTGGAGTGTAAGGATCGTTTTTTGTAATATAAAAATAATTGTGATTTAGGTATAAGTGGCATTAAAGATATGGCTGATGTTCCGTTTGAGAAACGTAAACCCGGGGAAATTTTAAGGCGCAGAGAACGACAGATAGTTTGTAACGTCTACCAATTATATAAAGACCAAGAATCAGGAGAAAAGTGCTGCTGTACGTTTATGAAAAACCCGTGATGATATTATATTATTATTAGTAGTAGTAGTAGTAGTAGTATTATTAATACTCACCTGAAATAATGTGCGTAACAGAACTTTCATGCAGTTAAACTACGCGATTTGTGGCGAATGAGAAGCTTGTAGTTTTGTGTAAAATAAACCGATAAGGCTCATTATGAAATGGATAAGGATTGTTTTGAGAAATATTTTAAAGAACAGATTGTCGCAAATTTCCCACATCAGTCTGTAGTATTTGCCATTCATTGTCCAATGTACGTTGTGCCACTGAATTTTTTGTTTACTTTCTTTCATCTATCTATACCGAGCTCGATAGCTGCAGTCGCCAGTATTCGGGAGATAGTGGGTTCGAACCCCACTGTCGGCAGCCGTGAAGATGGTTTTCCGTGATTTCCCATTTCCACACCAGGCAAATGCTGGGGCTGTACCTTAATTAAGGTCATGGCCACTTCCTTCCCACCCCTAGCCTTTCCTGTCCCATCGTCGCCATAACATCTATCTGCGTCGGTGCGAAGTAAAGCAACTTGTAAAAAAAATCTTTCATCTACGCGTGTAATAATATGTGGAGTATCATATGATAAGAACAGAATTACTTGTTATTTCCGGGTACTCTCTTCGCCTCTGCAGATGAAAGTGACTCACTGGGATCTGTGTAGGTGTCGTTCCGACATATGATTTGTATCATGTCACTGACCTAGGCTGACCTTGGAGAATATATTGCCATATTTCGTATTAAACTTGATCCATATCTAACGGATGACTCAGGTTAGCTTTCATGTCATTTCAATTGTTTTGTCATAGCCATATCGTACGTAACTAAAATTTCAATGTAAATAAATAGTAAATTGTCGCAGTATTTATAATCCGTTGTAAGCATTGTTATGTAAATCAATTACTATCCTCGGCTCCCCCACTCCTTAGGGGAATAACTCAGTCTTTATCTTTATTAAAAACTGTTCCAAATTCTGTTCTTACGGGAATTATAGTAAAAGGTTGCAGATTATAATAGCGCGAAGGATTGAAATTCCGTCGGGATGAAGAGCTTGCTGATCCTCAGTCCGGCAGCGGGCTGTACTACTCGTGTGGAGTGCTGTACAATAGCTGCCCGTCTACACTCGCTAGACGTGGCAACGCTTGTGCCATAAGAGCCCGTAGTACACTCTTAACTCTGGACGGACAATAGATAAGAATGTATGCTATTGAATACAGGAGTCTGCAACTATTAAAGACCGTGGAACTATCTTCGCCACGCGTGGACTAAAAAAGTTATTTAAACTAAGCGGTACACGGTCTATTGAAGACGTCCCGGCACCTTTAATACTGCCGCGCATATCGGCCTTGGTTTATTGCAGAAAAAAGTACATAGCACCCTGATCCAAATAACATTTACCTATAACCACCGCTATTTCCCCCCCCCCCCCATTTTTATCTAGCTTGGCTGTATCGCTAAGTTGTGTTTTGATTTCGACAGGGTGTGTTTTTAGTAGAGCGAAAAGGGGTGAACTCTCCATAAAAGTGTGTTCATTTAGATTGTTGGGATTGTTTTTTTGGGTAGGTGAATCTCGATTGCTTCCTTTATGTCGAGAGCTCTGCCTTTCGATTCGTGATGAATTATTTCTAGGTCAGTCTCGATTTTAGTAAAGCTGTGCCCCGTGTCACACATATGTTCGCATACGGCTGAATGTGTTCCGTATCTTATCGCATTCCTATGTTCATTATAACGTGTATCTACTCGTCTTCCGCTCTGTCCAATGTAATTAGCTTGACAACCAGTGTTCTGGTATGTAATAGAATATACCCCTGACTTTGAATATGGGTCTTGTTTATTTAGATTACTATTTTGCAGATGCCTCCCGGTCGTATTATTCGTTGTGAATGCTATTTTTATGCCTTGCTTTTTGAATAGATTAGTGATTTTATATGTGTTCTCATTCACATAGTTGAAGCGCGCGAATTTTTTCACATTAATGTCCGGTTTTGGAATCATTTTATCTTTATTATTATTCTTTCCGATGAGGCCTGCTAGGGACCACGTGCCAATTTCAATTCTTCACACTTTGTTGTTTTCTCTTCCGTTCCCACCAGTACTCCTTCATTCGTTCACTATGCTTCTTCTTTCTGTCCTCGGACCACTTCGCACCAGGTTTCTTTGGCAATCTTCCTTGGAATCCTTTCATACTTAATACCCTTTTTCTAAAGATCTCTCTGTTCACCGTCTGTTCTTCACTTATATTATTTCTTTCTAAATCTTTCCTTACTTCTTGAATCCAGCTAGTTGTTGCCCTTTTCTCCCAAAGGTACTTGAATATCCTTTTTGTTAATCTGGAATCATCCATTCTGTAAATATGTCCAAAAAATTGCAATCTCCTTTTTCTTATCGTTTCTGTTATATTTTCTATGTTCATGTATATTTCATCATTAGATCTTAATTTCCATACTTCTGCTGTTTTCACTGGGCCTAAAATTTTCCTCATGATTCTCCTTTCTAGTACTTCAAGTTTATCTAATCTATAGTTTAGTACCAGACATTCACTTGCGTATAGGCATTCCGGTTTCACAACTGTAGTGTAGTGCCTTATTTTAAGATTTTTAGATAAGCACTTTTTGTTATAAAAATTCTTTGTGATACCATATGCTCTTTCCATCTTGTGTACCCTTTCTTCTACCGAAGATTTTTCTAAACCATTTTCTTGAATTATTTCTCCCAGATATTTGAATTTCTTTGCTTTTTCCACTGGGCCAATATCTGTTGCCAAATATTTTGGAGCGTTCTTGATGTTTGTAATAAATTTAGTTTTTTCTACGGAGATTCTCAAACCTGTTTTGTTGGCTATTTCTTCCAAGAGATTGATTTGTGTTGTTGCACTTGTTAGGTTTTCTGACAATATAGCAAAATCGTCTGCAAATGCTAGGAAACTTATTTCAAAGCCTTTGTTTCTTCTCCCCAAAGTTACTGGCGAAATGTTATGTTCTTTTAGCTTTAAATTCCAAATTCTTACAATTTTCTCTAAAACACAGTTGAACAGAAGGGGTGATAAACCATCACCCTGCCGTACACCTGTATTTATCTTAATAGATTTTGATATCTCACCCATAAATTTTACTTTTGAAATCGTGTCAGTAAGGGTTTCACGTATTAGGTTTGCAAATTTAGTTTTCACTCCAAATTCACGAATTGTTTATCTATGGTTTCTCTATCAACCGAGTCAAAGGCCTTTTTAAAATCTACAAAAGTCACAACTATATCCTTTGAATTCAGTATCCTATGGCGAATTATGGATTTTAAGTTAAATATTTGTTCTGAACAAGATCTACCTTTTCGAAATCCAGCTTGATACTCGCCCAGTTGCATGTCAAGTGATGTTTCTACTCTATTCAGCAATATTTTTGAAAATACCTTGTATGCAATTTGAAGAACAGAGATGCCTCTATAGTTATCAACGTTTTGTTTGTCCCCTTTTTTATGCAATGGGTGTATTAGAGCCACTTTCCATTCCTCTGGAATCCTCTCTGTTCTCCAAATATCTTCAAAAATTAACTGCAGCTCTTCAATGATTTTTGATTGAGACCATTTCAAAAGTTCAGCTGTTATAGAGTCCTCTCCGCTAGCTTTATTATTTTTAGCCTACTTTCGATTTTTGCAAAAAATGAAAGTAGACTTATGAGATCACTACAGGGCGAAAAAAAAGTGTGTCTGTCTGTGTGTGTGTATGTGTGTGTGTGTGTGTGTGTGTGTGTGTGTGAGTGTGTGTACTCTGAATGTCTGTCCCCCCTATCAATTCGAACACGGTGAGCGCAAATTGAACGAAATTTGGTACGAAGGTAGCACTAGCAAAGGACACCTCAGTGTCATGTTTTATATCGCCGCCATCTGGACGGAAACGTAATGGCGGCCACACAAATGTTCAAAGCTTAAATCAAATTACGACTAACCTAATCATCCGATCTCTACCAAATTTTGCAACAACATACCTTTATTGGGGCTGCATCCTTTGACCAAACTAATAGGTCATCAGCCTAATAGTTTGCGGATGGCGGCCATCTATGTGTCAAAATCGATTACCCCTATTAATTCAAACACGGTGAAACCGAATGGAATGAAATTTGGTACAGAGGTAGCACTTGCAAAGGGCACCCCATTGTCATGTTTTATATCGCCGCCATCTTGACGGAAACGTAATGGCGGCCACCCAAATGTTCAAAGCTTAAATCAAATTACGACTAACCTAATCATCCGATCTCTACCAAATTTAGCAACAACATACCCTTATAGAGGAAGCATCCTTTGACCAAACGAATAGGTCATTTATTAACTATTTCCCCTCTTCTGTGGTTTCTGTTGGGTAAGAATTTGAGTTTAATTTTAGCCAAATAGTGATCAGAGTCAAATTCTCTGCTTCTTATAACCTTGACATTCATAATTTCTTTCATGTTTCTTTTGGATATAGCTGCATGATCCAGTTGAAATTCACCTAGTATTGGATTTGGAGAAATCCATGTTTTAGCTTTTCTTGGCAATTTCTTGAAGAAAGTTGACATTAACATAAGTTGAAAGTTTTTACAAATAGTAATTAATCTCATCCCTTTTCTGTTTGTTCTTTGGTGTGCAGCATATTCTCCCACTATTGGTCTATGAATCCTCTCTCTTTCTATTTGGGCATTGAAATCTCCAAGTAATATCGCCACATTTGATTTTGGAATTTTAGATATTTCATAATCTAGGAGGTCCCAGAATTCCTCTACTTTATTTGGGTTCCTCTTGTTGTCTTCGTTTATTGGCGCATGACAATTAACAAAAGTATATATTTTATTTTTGCATTTCATTGTCAAAAGAGACAACCTTTCTGAGCGTGATTTGAATTCAGTTACATTGGCTAATAGATGTTTATGGACATAAAAGGCTGTTCCCAAGAGTGGCATTCCTTTCATAATTTTAATCGCAGGTTTACCTTTAAAGATTCTATAATCCTTCGTTTCTGTCACATTCTCATCCAAATATCTTGTCTCTTGTACTGCTAAAATTTGAATTTCGTTTCTATCTAAAAGCAGTTCTAATTCCTTCTGTTTACCCACCTTCAGTAAAGAATTTACATTCAAAGTACCTGCAAAAACTTATATTTAAACTTAAGTCTGGAAGGATTCCAAGGATGCTCCGACTCATCCCTATTGCAGATGTTGGGACTCCCCAGAACCCTAGGTCCAGATGCATTGCATAACGCAATGGTGGATTTCTCTTCCGAGCTGCCACCTGCGGTAGTGCTTTCATTCAGCGGCTTTTCCATTCTGCAATTGAAATTGTGTTTTTCAAGTGTAGGAATAATATTCCAAAGTAAGATCAGATTGTTAGTCTGAAATGATTTGTTTTCGTGGTTGACTCCACTAGGTTCTCCCGCCCTCTCAGCCGTTGAGAAATGAAATTCTTCTTCCGCCTTTGAGACCGTTGACCGTTTTTCTTAGAGCCCCCAGCACTGATCGGCTCACCGACCCAGCTTCCCGCTGGGATTGGTTACCCAACCTTCCACTGGGTTGCTCGGCTTAACAGGGGCACCTCTTGTAGGTTACGTGCTGGAGTTGGAGTGAAAGAGGCTAGTTGGACTCTCTTGCTGAATCCAATATGTTATGGTTGCAGATGACAGGCAACGACGCATTTCACTCCCATTTGCCCAGAGCCACAAAGACTCCTCCCAGGTTACTTCCTGGGACCCATTTTATCTTTATTTTTATGTTTGGCTACAATTTGGTCTATTTTGCTTGGCGGGAAATTGTTTTCATTTGCTATTTGTTTAATGGTTCTTATTTCCTTATTATAATTGTCTATTGACATGGGTATGTTTAAAGCCCTGTGCACCATTGAATTCAACCCCGCTAATTTATGCGTACTGGGGTGATTAGACTGACTGTCGATTACATGCGAGGTTTGTGTGGGTTTTCGGAATTTGGAGAATGAAAGCTCGTTGTCTTTACGTTCAATAGTTATGTCGAGATAATTCATTTTCCGATCTGTTTCGGATTCCTTAGTGAATTTGATTGAGTGGTGTAGGCTATTAATGGATTGAAGAATTGTTTCTTCGCTTGTTAATTCAGTATCGTAGATGCAAATTACATCATCTGCGTTTCTTTTCCATATTACTATTCCCTTTGTTGAAGTCTTTTCTAAAAACTCATTTTCTAGTGCATTAATGAAGATGTCAGCGATTAATCCGCTTAGTGGTGATCCCATCGCTAATCCTTCTGTTTGTGTGTACATTTTATTGTCGAATTGAAACACGTTTTGGCCGAGGACGACCCTCAGTAATCGCACAATCTCTTCAGTTTCTTTTGCCGAATTGTTGGATTTTAAGTTATTTTCGATAGTGTTGATTGCATCATTAATAGGGATATTGGTGTACATGTTAGTTACATCGAAATATACAAGCCTCATGCTAGGTTTCATTTGTAGGGTGTTCAGTACTGTTACTAATTCCGTTGTGTTCTTTACAGAGTTGTTTTTGCCGTTGGAAAGGCGGCGTTTTAGGATTTTAGTAACTCTTTGCGCAAGCCTCCATGGCTTAGGCGGCAGCACGCCAGCCTCTCACCGCTGGGTCCGTGGTTCAAATCCCGGTCACTCCATGTGAGATCTGTGCTGGACAAAACGGAGGCAGACAGGTTTTTCTCCGGGTACTCCGGTTTTCCCTGTCAACATTTCATTCCAGCAACACTCTCTACTATCATTTCATTTCATCTGTCATTCATTTAATCATTTCCCCAGAGGAGTGCGTCAGGCCTCGGCAGCCGGCACAGTTCATATCCTCGCCGCTAGATGGGGGCTTCATTCATTCCATTACTGACCCGGTCGGAGACTGGAAGCAGGCTGTGGATTTTCATTTCAGTAACTCTTTGCGGATTTTGTAACTAGTGGCATTCCTACAATTGACTATTGGTCTCATTGGGCACTCCTTTTTGTGTATTTTTGGTTGTCCCCTCAATGACAGTATTTTCGGGTTCATGTTTATTAGTTTTGATTTTTCAGCTTTGGTCAATATATATTCTGTTTCTTTTAATACACTTATTATTTGCTTTTGGAATTTGTTGGTGGGGTCTTTTGCTAATTCCTTGATTTCGTTGTTGTTTAGGAATTCGACTGTTTATTCACTGTAATCTGTTTTGTTCAAAAATACTGTGGTTTTTGCCTTATCTTCTTTTGTGATGATTATGTCATGTTCTTTTACTTTTTGTTTCAATAACCTTATTTCTTTTAGTTGTTTGTTGTTTTGAGTGTAATTGTTTTCGCCCACTCGTTTGAGGATTTTTTTGGCTTCGTTGGTGGCAAAAATTTTGGTTAATTCCCTTTCTTCTGCTGGGAGCTTGTGACTGGCTATCTCGATATCTGTGATTAACTGTTTTATATTATGGTTCGTGTGTGCGTCTGTGAAGTTGTATTTCAAACCTTTGTCTAACATATTCATTTCATTTTGAGAGAAGGTTACGTTCGTTCTGTTGTTTACCCTCCTGTGGAAACTGAATTCATTGTTATTCGTGTGTTGTTCACTAGATTAATTATTCTGTGTTTCTCCTAGTTTTCTTAATTTATATTCTAGCGTTTCGTGCTTCCTCGTTGGTCCGATTTTGACGGTGTTATGTAGGTGCTCGGTAAAACTGTCCCATTGGGATGCGTGCCAGAAGTTACTTAGTTGCAATTGAATACCTGATAAATGTTGGTTGATTTTTTGCTTTCTTATGTATGCAAATCTTAGTTCGTTTTTTATCCAAAGCACTTTGGCTTGTTTAGTGGAAATGATTGAGGCTGGTGTAATCGGTACGGTTTTAATTGGTACGTTTCTAGGGGTGAGATTTAGTTCTATACATTTTTTGTTGAACCAAATTGACTTGTCTATGTTCATGAGTTTAAGCCTGAGTGTTTTGAACCTCTTGGCTTCACGATTTGCCTGACTAGCCGTGAACATTGTGAGGTTTGAAGCCATTTTTCAGTGTTGCCTAAGTAAACAAAAGTTTAGTGCTTTTCAGTCGGTCAACACGAATGAACCCAAATGGAGCTGGGTTATGCCCTAATCCTGAAATAAATTACATAAGATTAATAAATACACTAGGATGACCAGTTTCGATCGACAAGCGATCATCATCAGATCCATTACACTTAGGCTATAACATCTATGTTGGAGACTACAGGTGAAAAATATATACAATATGTACAATTAGTTAGTTGCAGTGTTGGTAATGCAACAGTCGGTGTATGCTAAATGTGGTATATCTAGTGTTAGGTGAACTTCTAAAATAGTGATAAAAATCCGGAATTTGTCTGTTAGGGGTGATTATATGGTTATACAAAATCAACTATGGTTATACTCTAATAATACTGGCTTACAATTATCGGGCTGTCTCCTTGACTGGAACTTGAAGCAGTTGCGTGTTTCCTTAGGTATCAGTTATAGTCGACTACCCAGGGTGTTAGCTGGGTGGAACTGGTTTTCCCCTTCCTACCCCTTTAATTGCTATTTTTTTCTTAGGTCAGTGCCATGTTAATTTGTTTGACGTTGCCAAATCTAGATAAGAATGTATGCCATAGAATACAGGAGCCTGCAACTATTAAAGACCGTGGAACTATCTTCGCCACGCGTTGACTAAAAAAGCCATTTAAACTAAGCGGTACACGGTCTATAGAAGACTTCCCGGGACCTTTAATACTGTCCCGCATATCGGCCTAGGTTTATTGCAGAAAAAAGTACATATTACCCTGATCCAAATATAATTTACCTATAACCACCGCTATTTCCCCCCACTTTTTTTTCTAGCTTGGCTGTATCGCTAAGTTGTGTCTTGTTTTCGACAACGACAAAAAGAACTCTGTGAAGAACACAGCGGAATTAGTAACAGCACCGAACACCCTACAAATGAAACCTAGCATGAGGCTTGTATCTTTCGATGTAACTAACATGTACACCAATATTCCTATTAATGATGCAATCAACACTATCGAAAATAACTTAAAATCCAACAATACGACAAAGGAAACTGAAGAGATTGTGCGGTTACTGAGGATCGACCTCGGCCAAAACGTGTTTCAATTCGACAATAAAATGTACACACAAACAGAAGGATTAGCGATGGGATCACCACTAAGCGGATTAAACGCTGACATCTTCATTAATCCACTAGAAAATGAGTTTTTAGAGAAGACTTCAACAAAGGGAATAGTAATATGGAAAAGATACGTAGATGATGTAATTTGCATCTACGATACTGAATTAACAAGCGAAGAAACAAATCTTCAACCCATTAATAGCCTACACCATTCAATCAAATTCACTAAGGAATCCGAAACAGATCGGAAAATAAATTATCTCGACCTAACTATTGAACGTAAAGACAACGAGCTTTCATACTCCATATTCCTAAAAACCACACAAACCTCGCATGTAATCGACAATCAGTCTAATCACCCCAGTACGCATTAATTTGCGGGATTGAATTCAATGGTGCACAGGGCTTTAAACATACCCATGCCAATAGACAATTATAGTAAGGAAATAAGAACCATTAAACAAATAACAAAGGAAAACAATTTCCCGCCAAGCAAAATAGACCAAATTGTAGCCAAACATAAAAATAAAGATAAAATGATTCCAAAACCGGTCATTAAAGAGAAGAAATTCGCGCGCTTCAACTATGTGAATGAGAACACATATAAAAAAAACTAATCTATTCAAAAACCAAGGCATAAAAATAGCATTCACAACGAATAATACGACCGAGAGGCACCTGCAATATAGTAATCTAAATAAACAAGACCCGTATTCAAAGTCAGTGGTATATTCTATTACATGCCAGAACACTGGTTGTCTAGCTAATTACATTGGACAGAGTGGAAGACGAGTAGATACACGTTATAATGAACATAGGAATGCAATAAGATACGGAACACATTCAGCCGTATGCGAACATATGTGTGACACGGGGCACAGCTTTACTAAAATCGAGACTGACCTAGAAATAATTCATCACGAATCGAAAGGCAGAGCTCTCGACATAAAGGAAGCAATCGAGATTCACATAGACAAACAAAACAATTCCCACAATCTATATGAACACACTTTTATGGAGAGTTCACCCCTTTTCGCTCTACTAAAAAAACACACCCTGTCGAAAACAAGACACAAATTAGCGATACAGCCAAGCTAGATAAAACAGGGGGAAAAGAGCGGTGGTTATAGGTAAATGTTATTTGTATCAGGGTACTATGTACTTTTTTCTGCAATAAACCTAGGCCGATATGCGCGGCAGTATTAAAGATGCCGGGACGTCTTTAATAGACCGTGTACCGCTTAGTTTGAATGGCTTTTTCAGTCCACGCGTGGCGAAGATAGTTCCACGGTCTTTAATACTTGCAGACTCCTGGATTCAATAGCATACATTCTTATCTAGATTTGGCAACGTCACATAAATAAACATGGCACTGACCTCAGAAAGAACATAGCAACTAAAGGGGGAGGAAGGGGATAACCAGTTCCGCCCAGTTAACACCCGGGGTAGTCGACTATAACTGGTGCTTAAGGAAACACGCAACTGCATCAAGTTCCAGTTAAGGAGACAGCCCGATAAGTATAAGCCAGTATTATTACAGTATAACCATAGTTGATTTTGTATAACCATATAATCACCCCTAACATACAAATTCCGAATTTTCATCACTATTTTAGAAGTACACCTAACACTAAATATAGAGTTCGGACCAGCTAGGAAGGAGTTTGGCCGCGCATGCGCACTTACGCCGATCCAGCGGAGCGTAGTCCCGCCTTCCAGAGCTCGTGTTGCAAGGACACTTCAGTGCATAAGTTTATACTCAGCTGTTTAGACGTGCGCGCTGCCTTTCTAATTTCCCGTGGTGTAACTTATTTTACAAGAGAGAAAACATCATCTTGGCATTAAGGAGCTAGAGACATAAGTTCATATAGTCTAAGGATGCTTTCTCGCCTAGTAACAAAAGTAATTATTATTATTATAATAATTATCATTATTATAATTATTATTATTATTATTATCGACTCCCGAAGCCTGCTGATATGCCAATCCATATTATACACTATACATCTACAGCGTCGTAAAGTTAATTCTACGTCTAATTATAATTTAAACCATTGGCTATGCAAATTGATACACGAATAATATTTTGACAGTTACTAGAATAAGTGGTTGAATTATGTTCTAACTCCTTAATCTATCTACCATCTGTAACGCTTCTAAATAAATACATTTCGGCTAGGTATGTCTGTAATTTACAGCTGGCAGGGAATTCCACTAACTGAAAATCTGCGGAGAGTTACACATCCGCTCTGACAAAAATTTCGTTCGAATGTACGTCGCCACAACACCGAGCGAGAAGGGGAAGTCAGCGTTCTCACTCCCACGGTTCAACTTTCTCACTCGCACATTTCCCCTCACCATCCGTCTTCCTAAATGGCCCGATCTCTACCACATTTAGCATACACCGACTGTTGCATTACCAACACTGCAACTAAATAATTGTACATATTGTATATATTTTTCATCTGTAGTCCCCAACATAGATGTTATAGCCTATGTGTAATGGATCTGATGATGATCGCTTGACGATCGAAACTGGTCATCCTAATGTATTTATTAATCTTATGTTATTTATTTCAGGATTAGGGCATAACCCAGCTCTATTTGGGTACATTCGTGTTGACCGACTGAAAAGCACCAAACTTTTGTTTACTGAGGCAACACTGAAAATTGGCTTCAAACCTCACAATGTTCACGGCTAGTCAGGCAAATCGTGAAGCCAAGAGGTTCAAAACACTCAGGCTTAAACTCATGAACATAGACAAGTCAATTTAGTTCAACAAAAAATGTATAGAACTAAATCTCACCCCTAAATACGTACCAATTAAAACCGTACCGATTACACCAGCCTCAATCATTTCCACTAAACATGCCAAAGCGCTTTGGATAAAAACCGAACTAAGATTTGCATACATATGAAAGCAAACCAGAAGTTCCGTGAAGAACAATACAGCCTACTTTTCATGCCAATGATTATTCTACAGAATATGAACCTATCTAGAATAATGACGAAAATAAGTTTGTAATATCGAAATATCTAATTAGTTCATAATATACCTGGTATAATGTAGCCTAATAGAGCACTACAGTTGGCAGCCCTGTTGACTGAATATATTCTTAGTTCCATCTCTTAAGGTACAGATTACAAAATTAAGTTGAAGTCCAATGGACGTTACATGCAGTTAGACACTGGATCTATCAGCACGCGTAAAAGCATGTTGCCAACAATGTCATGCGTGTGCTGGTCAGAAATAATCTGAAATATTATGATATCTTGTTGTGCCAATTTTGGATGAAATCCATTTGTTAGTATAGAAGTTACGTGTATTTTAAAATTAGACATATCAGCCGGCATAGAATCATGTTGGCAGCACTGCCTTGTATTAATTACTCCAAATTAACCTAGAATGTCAGGTGCTATACGTGTGCATAGTATAGAGCTGTTGGCTTGCATACTTTCTGATATATTGATATTAGGGTTTAAAAAAATATAGACAGCATTTATTAACAGTTGGCAGCCCTGATTGCTCTTAACAATACTTATAGTCATATCTGTTATGGTACACATTGCACATACGAAATTTGGTTGAAATCCAACTGATAGTATAGAAGTTACATGTATTTAAAAATTGGTACTATCAGCAGGCTTATAATCATGTTGGTAGAACTGACGTATATAAGTTACTCCAAATTAATATAAAATGTCAGAATATACGCGTGCATAGTTTAAAGCTGTTGCCTTGCATACTTTCTGATATATTGGTATTTGGATAAAAAAAATAGAGAGAGCAATTATTAACAGTTGGCAGCCCTGGTGGCTCTTACGAATGCGCTCAGTCATATCTGTTTATGTACAGATATTACATACAACATTTGGTTGAAATCCAATTGATAGTGTAGAGGTTATATGCAATTAAACATTGGACCTATCAGAAGTCTTAAAATTATTTTGACAACACTGTCATGGTTGGCCTCCTGGAAATTAAACTGAAATAGTCTTATCTACATGTGTGCCAATTTTGGAATAGCTCCCATGCATACCTTACAAGATATCCAACATGGAGCTCAAATTTCTAGTGAGTTTTTTCAGCAGTTGGTAGCACTGACATCATTTTCAAATATGGACGTGAGATATTCCGGTGCACATCTTTACTCTTACTAAATTTGGTTTTGATTGCTGCAGCCGTTTAGGAGTTGATAGGGGGGGACTCACTAACAGCCAGACAGACAGACAGACAGACACACATTTTCCCGGATCGAACTCATAAGACTACTTTTTCCTCATTTTTGCAAAATGTGAAAAGTAGGCTAAAAATCAACCAACGACTATACGATATTCAATTGCCACTAAGTAACTTCTGGCACGCATCCCAATGGGACAGTTTTACCGAGCACCTACATGACACCATCAAAATCAGAGCAACGAGGAAGCACGAAACGCTAGAATATAAATTAAGAAAACTAGGAGAAACACAGAATAATCAATCTGGTGAACAACACACGAATAACAATGAATTCAATTTCCACAGCAGGGTAAACAACAGAACGAACGTAACCTTCTCTCAAAATGAAATGAATATGTGAGACAAAGGTTTGAAATACAACTTCACAGACGCACACACGAACCATAATATAAAACAGTTAATCACAGATATCGAGATAGCCAGTCACAAGCTCCTAGCAGAAGACAGGGAATTAACCAAAATTCTTGCTACCAACGAAGCAAAAAAAATCCTCAAACGAGAGGGCGAAAAAAATTACACTCAAAACAACAAACAACTAAAAGAAATAAAGTCATTGAAACAAAAAGTAAAAGAACATGACATAATCATCACAAAAGAAGATAAGGCAAAAACCACAGTATTTTTGAACAAAACAGATTACAGTGAAAAAAAAACAGTCGAATTCCTAAACAACAACGAAATATAATTTATTTCAGGATTAGGGCATAACCCAGCTCTATTTGGGTACATTCGTGTTGACCGACTGAAAAGCACCAAACTTTTGTTTTAAGTGAAAAGTAAGTAATAGCAAAACAGTCCAGAACACAAACACTTTAATTGTTCGCTACGATTGATGTTATCGATTCAAAAGTGTTTCACACGTATGCACAGAGTTTTAACAACAAATTGTATATCCGCCTTAGTCAATACATAAACGAAAATAAATTGTAATTACACTTGCTCCTGGTACATGTTTCGGGGATTAATTGCTTTTATCCCCTTCATCAGCCAAGACAAATATTCGAAGAAAGATATAAGATAGCGTAGCACTCAAAAAATAAATGGCTATTTAACTTGATATGGTGCACCATATAAGTAGGTCACAGGAAAATGTTGAGCAAAACTTAAAACATATATGTGACAGCGAAGATATTCAGCCATCAAAACACAGAGAATCAGTGGACAGTTAATTCGTAAATCCGCTCCAAAACACTGGTCGAAGCTTGAATTGGCAAAAATCACAAACAATACTTCACCATATGGACACAACCAATGAAGAAGCCTTATGCTCAACAGGTCCAAAATCAAATGCCAGCATACGAACTAGACGAGCGTGGAAGGAACAACTTCAAATAGCAATGAGGTTAGCTCAATGCACAACCTGAAAGAAGCAAAGGAAAAACAAACACCATAATAAAAGGGACAAAGGGGAAATTTATAGACTGAAATAATTATGAATAACTCTAAAAATTAATTTATAATGATATAGAACGAATGCAAACTTAATAATATTCGAAAAACTAACTTCAGGTTAAGTCAAGGTATCAATTTTGAAGAGATTGTCTTATGTTTGAAAATTATTGTAAATAATTTGTGGGTGTAGCCAATTCCAACACTCATGTATATGGTAGCAGTAGATGATAGATATTGCCATAGCTAGTTCTGTAATAGGACGTATGTATGAGTGGAGCGCTACTATGAAAAAATAGATTCTTTGGGGGAAAAATGTTCAAAGTGGAAATTAAATAATGTAATATAAAAAATCAAGTTGTAGGGAATTGTAATGGCAGAGGGGTGTAACAGTATATTAATAAGTATGTAATTATGTATAAATATGTGATGTAGAAAAGTTATACTAAAGAGCATCTAAGGTGGTTTATTATTGGACTTACTAGTTAAGTTATTTTTGAGAGTGTCAAATAAGATATTAGAATCGAAAATGACTTCATTAAGATTCACTGGGTCTGAAATACTGTGTGCTGTGTTGATTTCAATGGATTCGAGAACATTCATCATAGTACCCTTGCTAGTGTAATGTAAGATTTCTAAATCATTCTCTACACTAGTGAATTTGTGGCCTGAATCCTCCATATGTGCGGCCATAGCTGAATACTTTCTATATTTAGTGGCATTTAAGTGATCATTATATCTTGTGGTGAAATTTCTTCCTGTTTGACCTATATAATTGGCGTTACAATCATTACAACTTAATCTGTAAACACCGGATTTGCTGAATTTATCCTTCAAGTTGAAAGAATTGGAATTAAAGAAAATGCTCTGATTAGTATTGTTAGTTTTGTAAGCTATTTTCATGTTAACCTTTTTGAATTTGTTAGTGATGCTATAAGTATGATGATTAAAATAAGTAAAAACTGCGTATGAGGGCTTTTCTTTATGCTCAGGTTGAAGTCGTGTGATGGGCTTATTTTTTAATTTGTTGATAATATTACAAATGTTTTTACTTTTGTGCATAAGTGTTATATACATATCCACTGCCGTGTTTGATGATGCTTTCTTGACGAACGAAACAAGTCATTGAATTTAATACACCTCAAGTATGTATGTTTCATTACTCAAAAAATAAAGCTTGCCTAGGTGGGTGAGTGGTCAGCGTATCGGTCTACTAACTCCATGTTTGCAGGTTCGCTCCTGGCCATGGTGAGTGTTTTTTGAAAAGTGGCAAAAAGCACGACACCATGTCATACGATGTTGGCTTGTCAAAGAACCTATTTGAATTCAGTAGGCCGTGTTCATAATGGCAAAATTAATCTCGGGAATTTCCGCCAAGACAAAGGTCCTCATTTCTCTACTAGAAAGCGCTATAGTGTTCAAGAAGATTAGATGTCTAACCTCCTTGACTTTCATAGTGCTTCATGGAACAACGAAATTCGACATGAAAGCTACCCTTTGGGTGTCAAATAACAAAGCTTGCATCCGACACCCGAGGCCATACGATATTATTATTATTACTCAAAAATAATAAATGATCGTGCTTCTGTGTTCAAATGATCGACAGTTTAATGCTATACTAGTCACCTCTTGTGATTTATCTCGCACACTAGGAAATTAATTAATTGCAACTCCCCGCCCATTCCAATTGGGCACACTCGTGTTGACCGACTGAAAAGCTCCTAATAATACTGAGGCAACACTGAAAAATATTATTCTAATGTTCAATTGTCGGGAGATAGTTTCCACGCACACTGCTCGTACGTGCAGAGTAAGATAATGTGGATAATTGACACCGTTTTTCTATTTAAGGCCTCAGGCTTTTCTAAGAACGGCTATGACTTATTAATTTAAGTTTAGAGACTCTAGTTATGAATCCTAATGATATACACGATGATCAATATTTCCCTTTATTTGAAACATATAACGAGTAACTGAATATTTACATTGCATATAATAAAAACTTAATTAAAAGTTATATAGGGAGTAGAACACATTATCCTAATAATTCATATACAATTATAATTAAACAAAGCATGGTCTCAAAGCAATTTTGACACAAAATTATCAAACACATTCATTTAATTTCCCCAGCATAATTAAACGTACTAATAAAATAAATGATTTCCAATTTGATATAATTGCTATGTATAATTGTGGAGCTTATTAATTTGGGATTATATGATTGTATTCTCTCCATTGTTTGATAACGAGGAATAGTCCTCAAGTAACGCAAAAGCTTTCATAATGTTTGCCTGTTTCTAATACAAATGCATACACTGCCACCTCTCCAGAACAGTATGGTCAGCCATCTAAGTGAGCTATGTTCTGTTTTCACTTTAATGAATTAGCGGTGAAGTGGTTTTCATAGTAAACATTAGTTCTCAGAGTTTTGGGTTCGATTCCCTTGTGATCGGTGGGATTTTGATTTCTTGTTGTTGATTCCCCCAGTTCCGGAACTGGGTGTTTGTGATGTTTTCATCACCAATCCACTTTCAACACTTACACCAGGACTCAGAAACAACGTACAAATTTATCATGTTTCATTATTGAACAATGAGGCAATGATACCAACTTATTTTCAATGAAACTATACTGATATCGGACACCAGTGTAGCAATTCGTGACTGCATAAATTCAGCTAACAAATGTTTTGAAAATCATAGGACAAGCACTTTTTGGAGTAAATAAACACATTGTAGGCGTAGTTGTAGTTCTGACCACTTCGTGGTGTAGGGGATAGCAGTCTTGGCCATCGCCTCCTTCCCAATCCAATCCTCAATTTACAAATACACACACACAAATACAGTCACTAATACACTAATACAGGTTATCAAACAAATTCCAAACACACCCAAATACACGGGGCTATATGACCACTATGTCGCAGCCCCTAAGTTAAGCTACAACATCAAACAGGAGTTGCCTAGGCTGGAAAAGGGATACTAAGGATTATCACTTCTAGGCTGGTTAAGGTGGGATCGAACCCACCTCTTCCTAGTTTACCGTTCTAGCTCTTACGTTAAACTGGAGTTTCTTGACAGAGCTGGGAATCGAACCCTTACCTGATGGGTTAAAGTCAAGAGAAATAGCCACTACACCACGAAGTGGTATGACTGTCAATAACAATCAAGTTTATGAAATTTTGCCATTGTGTTTTTCCTTAACATAAACTACTCCTCCCTTAAGCAGCGATTTGGATATCTCGGCATAATTTGAGAGGCCGCAGTGAGAGCGTGGCTGTATTGGCATAAGTGGTTACAGCAAACGATTCGGGTTTGATGCCTACTGCGGTCACACTTCAAGTCATTCTCACTGATACAAACAAATATGAACGTCCATATTAATAGAATTGTGTTACACAATGTTAATCTTAGAGTTAATCCTTTACTTGATTTTTTTCGTTTTATACCCTATGTTTGTTAAGTTCAGCGCCACCTGCTATACTCTAACGCCTCATCCCGCTTCACTCCAAACAACGAACACGCAGGAGGGCTAAAATTCTCCACCATTTACCTCGCAGTGCTAGTAGGATGATATTCCAGAGATTACGTTGGCATAACATAAGATTGGTATTTAAATTTAATGAACATACCTGTCTGTATATTCCATAGGCATGACAAAATTATGGAGCCATAGTGAAAATGCTGTAACTATTCTAAGTACATACAAACATATCAACGCATCAGCACCAACACTTAAACTGGTGTCCAAAATTAAAGCAACAAACGCAAATGTTGCAAGGTTGCGGTTATTTTGCCACAAAACAGTATAAGCGGAATTGCGCACTTGGACAGGCTCACAATCGGTTCAACCTAGCAGTGCTACTGTCGGGAAAATCGTCAACAACAAGATGTTAGTCGCTTAGCACGTTACTCGCGCTGAATGGGAAGGCTTTAGAGCATATCAGACGGCGATGGTTAAGTTAGAGCAAAGCAGCCCATGATGAATATGGCCCTGTTGAGGGTTGAAAACATGTTACATTAAATAATATAACATTAACAGGCGTCATCAGCAAATTTAATTGAATTGTAGTTAGTAATTAATTAATGGAGAGTAAGGTAAATTCAATTAAATATACTTCGTGACAGGAATCTCAGTACAGGAAGTACTTTTGGATAATGATTCTAGATTTAAAGACACTGTGGTACCGAAAATTATCCCTGGGTGGTGTCTCCAAGAAGCTATAAAATGTCCGAACACGGGCCTTGGGTCTTTGTGTATCCTAAATATACATCTAATGTGCCGGGATTTAAACAGAAAACCTTGAACACCTGAAGCCAGTACCTCATTCAACTAAGCCATAAATACGTCTTTCAAAACTTTAACACTGATGCATACAGAATCACGTGCCGTGATAGCTTTCAAAATAAGTTTCACGGAATGGACTTTTCTTCTCTGCTAGTCTTCTCTGGAAATGCATGACTTAGTGATTTCATTTACGTTTGAAGTGATGTGCACTGTGATATTTCATTTCTTAGCATTGCCCCTTGCTCTACTCGGATACGGTGCTACACAAAATTCAATTCCTGCCGGCAGACATAGTGGAAGAGAGGGTGCATTATCATTCGTAGCTCCGAAATGGAGTCCTGGCTCTGGAAGAAACTTTCTAAAATGCTTCTTTGAATGTAGTCATAGAGCAAGAGAGCGAAGGATAAGAGACAGACGAAGCTGAGGAAGAGCCTCATAAAGGAAGATATATCTGCTCTCGTATCCATGAATGACTGAGCTATTGTAAGCTCTTAGACGTGTTGTTAATGGCATCATAACCTTACTCTTGATAAACAGTCACCATATTTCACTTCAAAATCGACCGCATTCGCTGCACCGCCAGCTTGTGTCCTTCGCAGATAAAAACAACTCATGTCTTCCGTGAATTATGGTCTTTATAGCAATAAAGTCCTTCGCAGTGCTTCTTGTATCAAGTTTTCAGATGTCTACCCCAGCACAATGAACAGCTGAAGCGGGCCATTACACCATTCGTATATTGCTATTTCAGCTTCCCGGTAAGGAATGGCATTAATAGAATCAGTAAATTGTTAGATCCAGGATACTCAATGGGAGAGTACAACTTAAAGAACTAATATTATTGATTGTATGACTGTGCCTGTCATAAATCTTGTGCAACAGTTATTCAAATCTCCAAAGAAACAGAGACATATTTGTTACCAGAAACCAAAATTATTACTATGGCTATTCGTTTATACAATTTTCAAAATTTGGCAAACGTATTCAAAATTACAAACATAAATATTTTGTATCCAAAAAGTGGTAACTTTGCACATATATGGGACGTAGTCCACTACCCCAACGGTAGTCCAGGCAGGGTAAACCAGGAACCCGATGATGAGCCTACCTTGGTGTACCAAGGAGATACCCCGCAAAATACGTGGCAAAAATCTAGAAGAATCGTTAGATTGTATTTTTATCAAATATTTCAAATTTCACTTTGCTTTAAGATTCACTTCGCTTTTTCCCTCACATCTCCCATGTTTATAAGAAATAATTAACTTTTCTTTCTTGAAAGTGTATATTATGCCTCCATTTTACTAATTAACCCCCACTTATTTAAACAACTTTTAATTAAGAAGTATTATTTCCGGAGAACTTTAAAAATATAATTAAAAAGCTGTATATGTTAATGCACATATAGCATTAACAGTTTTATTTGATTTATTCAAACTATTTTGGTGTCTTTATTAATGGTTGTTGAGAGGTTGGATGCAGAGATATAATAGTCATGGAGCCCTACAATGTGAAGGGAGAAAATAGTTTAGTTTAGTAAGTGTTGTTTTGGAGTCAGTTACCAAGGGGTTCAACAACATGTATGGGCACGACAGTATGTATGATGCAGTGGCAACCAAGTGGTGCAATAAACCAATGACCGGTGAGCTTTATTTGATTTCAAATATATTACATTTCATTCTTTTTCTTAATAACATTTAAGTGGTCTTCCGCAAATTACTTTTAATAAGCGCGATGTTTATGTGCGACCACCAGAGGTAAGGTTCGGTCGAGAGCACGTACTCTCTTCGGGATCAGACATTATATAACGACTAATTAAAGCCCTACCGGTACCCATTTCAGTGAGGTTTAGTTTGTAGCTGGATGTATAACGTGCACTTTCAAAAAAGACAAGCTAGAAATTCCTATAAATATGAATTGTTGTTAAATCATGTTAGAAGGTTAGGACAACTAGATAAACAACCCCGTGTAGTTGGGTGTGTCGAATTTATTTGATAACCTGTAAATTGTGTGTTGACTGTAGTAGTGTGTGTAGCTGTATTGTGGACAGGGACTAGGTAGGTGCGCCGGGACTTGAAATAGGATACTATCCTGACATTTTCCTAAAGGGAGTGTGGAGAAACCTGGGGGAAACCTCATTCAAGATAGCCGCTGTCAGTGCAGTTAAACCATTGCCACATACAAAATTATCTCGCTTTCTGCAGTAGTTTTAAACTTTCAAGGCAATCTTCCACGAGCAACTATTATGTATGTACAGCCCTCTTCGTTTTCTCACATGATACAGAATGGTTCAGCTAAATTTCTGATTAGAATTCAAGAGGTCCTTCAAAGAACAGTTTGAATTAGACAAGTGGGATTTTCCGAATTAAGTATTCGACTTGACACTTACACCGCTCAGTGATGAACGGCTTTAACACTCAGAGTGTAATTATCCAGATTTCTTGTGATCGTAATTTGTTGGCTTGGAATGGACTTGTCAAACACAAAGCCAACTCTCGTAAGAAGTACTTCCAAAGATTTGTAAACTTGGAAACCACAACCCTCTTCGTGAGAGGGATAAAAAGGACTCGCTTAACTTACAGACCCAGAACTTCACCTTCAGCCTGGAACTTAACGATAGAGGAAGCTTTGTTTCCTTAGCCATTAATTGTGGACATCCCCCTCCATCTTCTACGTGTTCCAAGCATAGTGTTGGTGATTGTTGTTTAAAGGGGCACAACATCTAGGTTATTACGTTGTTAATTCAATTTAGGGGCTTCGTGACATCGGGGGTCATTTCCCCGTGTACTTGGTGGTGAGTAGAATACAGTATGTCTGATAACCTGTGTTATTGTGGTGGCTGTAGTAGTGTGTGTATTTGTAATGTAGGTGAGGATTGGGGAGGAGGCGGCCGTGGCTTTAAGTTAGGAACTATCCCGGCATTTGCTTGGAGTAAAAGTGGGGGGGGGGGGGGGGAGGAAAACCACTTCCAAAATGGGTGTGATGGGAATCGAATCCGGCTCTTCTCAGTTTTGCCTCATGAAGCTGCGTGGTCCTCATTCCAGCCTTCCGACCAGATATAAATTTCTTGGCAGAGCCGAGAATCGAACCCGGTCCTCCATGGCAACAGCAATGAATGGACCATAAAATCCGAGTTCTTCCCCTAATGATAAGGGTGTTAAAGGGATTGGTACAGCTTAACAATTTCAAATGTTGGAATTTTAAACAATACTAGGCTGTCTCTGATTCTACCAAATATAAATCAACGAAACTTCTTACATGAGAACCACCTCATGTGTAAATTTTAGATTTTTCTTCAGCACAGTTAAAGAATTCAAAATTGTAACTGTCAAGTTGTTTTGCTCTGTTTGTTGGAGGTTGCTTTGTGAGTTCAAGGAGCTTAGATATCTAACCTCCTTGACTTTCATATCGCACCAAGGAACGACAAAAAATTGACATGCAAGCTGCCCTATGGGCGTCAAATAAAAAAAAGCTTGCACCTGAGGCCTCTGGCTCCTTCTCAATCGTTCTTCAGCTGAAAGTGTGGGTCGTTCTTTGGGGGAATCCTTCACTGCCGTTTCGGTTCTGAATCCTGTCCTGTCCCAGACTTCGGCCGGTCCAATGTTTGCCCTCTTTAGGTCCTGATACTTCCTGAAGCCATGGAGGTTGCACCTTCCATTTCTCCTGAAGGTTGAGAATTGTTTTAGCCAATCTCATGGTCCCCAATCGTTTAATGGCCATACGATATTATTATTATTATTATTATTATTATTATTATTATTATTTCTGGACGTGATATGAAAATCTCACATGCATTGACCAGGAATCAAACCTGGTTCGTTTTGGTGAGAGGCAAGCATCTTGACCATTGCACCACCATAAAGTGTTCATGAAGTGTTTCTTTGATCGGAACAATCGAAATAACCTGTTGACGCATGAATACATTTCATAAGTTGTAGTAGTTCTACTTGAAGACCTAAAAGAATGCCTGTACGTACTACCAGTAGCCTATCTCAAAACGTTTAGAGGTATGTAAAAGCCACAGACGCTGCCTCATTTGCCGTCAGAGAGGAATACTTTACAATCAGCTATGGTCGTGTGAAGTTCACCGCAGCACGTCGTGATGAATTGTTTAGCTGCGTTCACAATGGCTTCGGACCGCAAACCGCAAGGAGAGTGGGTTTGTTTGTTAATGAATGGCTCTCGCCGAGAATAGCAGGGTCCACTTTACGAATAACAACACATGAGAAGCACAGAAAATGACAAAGAACAACTACAATAGTGTATGGCAGTTCTACCTGGGTTTCAATTCAACAATCCAGCACAGTAAGCTGTTTGTTCAGAATTTGACGCAAGATGAAACAAAGAGTGAGATGATGTTGAAATAACGTTGTATGGGAGATTGCACCGCCTTACGCTCACACTTTTCAAATGTAACTTAAGGCCAGTCAAACGTTTGAGTACATTTAAAATAAGCTACACAAAAGGCAACAT
This sequence comes from Meconema thalassinum, assembly GCA_946902985.2. Classification (NCBI taxonomy): domain Eukaryota; kingdom Metazoa; phylum Arthropoda; class Insecta; order Orthoptera; family Tettigoniidae; genus Meconema; species Meconema thalassinum. Next base: position 262,077,578 of record OX336390.1, on the reverse strand, counting down.
GAATTTTACAAAATGAGTCGTCCAGTTGCAAAACTCGTTTAATCCACTTGTGAATAAGAATAATTTTTATGAGAAACGTTTCTCTGGGCTTTACCTAACGTATCTTTTGTGATTGTGGTTTCCAATTTTTGCTTTGTGTTTTTTGTTTTAGGTTTTGTGTTTGCTTTGTGTTTTTGGTTTTAGGTTTTGTGTTTGCTTTGTGCTTTTGCTTTTGAATTTTACTTTTTGCTTTTCTTTCTTGGTTTTGGTTTTGTGTTTGTTTTGTGCTTTAGCTTTTTTGAAATTTGCTTTTTGCTTTGTGCTTTTGTTTTTTGGTTTCTGCTTTTGTTTTTGTTTTTGAATTTTGCTTTTTGCTTCGTGTATTTCGTTTTTGGTTCTGTGTTTTTTTTCTGGAAAGTCAAATTAAAACAAAACAAAATAAAACAAAATAAACAAAACAAAATCAAAATAAAACAAAACAAAATAAATTAAAACAAAATTAACAAAACAAAATAAAAACAAAAACAAAATAAAACAAAAAAACAAAACAAAAAACATAACAACAAACAAAACAAAAAACAAAACAAAAAACAAAACAAAACAATTTGAAACAAAATAAAACGAAATAAAACAAAATATAATATAATTGAACAAAACAAATAAAATTAAGAAAAATAAAATGAAATAAAATAATTAAATAGATAAGGAAGCATAGTGTATACATGAGAGGTTTTTTGGGAAAAAAGAAGAAAGCGTCAGAGTAAAACATGAACATTGATTGTGTTGTAACGTGCTCCTTATGGGGAATTAACGAATAAATAAATAAATAAATAAATAATTTTACGACATGATCCTTATTCACAAGTGGATTAAACGAATTTTGCAACTGGACGACTCAAATAAGAGATTATTGTAGTTAAAGGTTTCCGCAATGTCCTATATTGCCCATGCTAATTTCCAGCTTTTAATTTACCTTCATCTTAGACTCTATTAACAGGAAATAATCAAACAATCAAATGTTCTTCAAAACTCTCTCCTTACTTTGACACAGGTTTTTTGAAAAGGATTGTATATTGGAATTTTCTGATTTTTTTTTAAATTGCATATTTTTATCAACACTTCCTTGAACATTTCCATCTGGAGAAGTTAAACTAAATTTTGAAAATCATACGTGTTAAAATATAACACATGTAATGAGTAATGCATTAAATCATTCAGCTTTGTATGCTGAAGGAAAGTTAATATCTAGACAAACATTCCGCGAGGAAATGGAATGAAATATTTTTCTGGTGTTCAGAATATGATAGTGCCATAGGATTCCTCTTCTTTCAATTGAAACACTAGGATACATTTTGCTGATGTTCCATGCCATTTTACCGTTGCTTTAAGCAAAGCCTCTTTCTCAAAAGTATATTGTATCTCTTGTCTAATAGAAATAAAAATAAAGATGTACGTTGGTGGGTTTACTAATACAACACACGAGTGTGGGGAGGTGTAAGAAAATGAACCTCCGGAATGAGATATGATGTACCAGTAGAAAGTTAAAACACCGTAGACTAATATGGCGCTAAAACAAACTTTTGATAATGCAGTTCATAACAAGATTCATAATGCAGGTAAAAATAAAATAAATTGCAGCTGTCTGCTTGACGGAAGAAGGCAAATAAACACTTCAAACTTTATTTTTTTGTTTTAGAATTTTTATGTTGGCTGATAGTTGGTAGCTCTTGACAAACTCGTTAACGACTGGTACAAAAAGCTAGTAGGATATTATATTTCAGAGTGGTGAAGAAATATTCCTCGTCTAGGGTCTCAGAGTAGACTAATTATCTTAGTCTTCAAACTACAGTATATCCACTTCTAAAGACGGAATAATCTAAATTCATCTATGAATACCATGAATATTACGAATATTATTAACACCATCATACATATAAAACGCTATTGTATATGTCTCTCAAAACTCAAGCTCTTATACAAGAGGGAGTTAGAAGGTGGGCTTTGTGCCAAAATCTTCCAAATCGTCTCAATAGTACAGGAAAAATATTGAATTTCTTGAAAAGTCAATGGAAATATGTTTGTTTGTTTGTTTGTTTGTTTGTTTGTTTAAGAAGTGAGTTTAAACAAGTAAACAAGACGACAGTCTCAGCGTTGAACCCGCATAAGAGAAAAGCCGATCGGGTGATCTGTACACGAGACGATACAAGTAACCCGTCGTGCTCTCAAAAGTAAGAGAATACTCGCAGCAGTGACGAATCGCACTCTAATTTCATGAATAACGACAATTTGTTTAAAAAGTGAGTTTCAACAAATAAACAAGAATGCCACATAATAGTAAACCTGGTTGGGTGGTTTATGCAAATGTGAGAATTCTCGCTGAGTTCCCCTAGTTACTATAATAATAATAATAATAATAATAATAATATTAATAATAATAATAATAATTATTATTATTATTATTATTACTCGGCTCATGTTTCATCGTTATGAATAATGGACTCCTCTGTGGTTAAAACATTCTTTAGTCAAATACAGTGAAAAAACATCATGTTGTGGTTTATGTCTCTACATAACCAATGGCACGATAAATGTCCAGATGAACGCACAACGATCATATTGCGAGCAGAGTTGACAGTATGTTACGTTATCCGCATCATCAGTATTCTATTGTTAACATAAGACTGGGAGTAGGAAGTGCTCGCATTGCAGCGCAAGTCGTGCTGTGGCATAATAAAGGTGGTGAGGGCAAACACTCTTATCTGCTTATGGGTAAACGATATTCATACCACAATACCAAGGCTATGAATACGCTGTAGCTCTTTACATAAAGTAATAAGAATTGCGAGAAAACAAACTAATTTGAATTTATGCGGATACTGATAAGCGTACACGAGGTGATTCAATAAAAACAACAGCTCAGTGAAGAACTAACATAGACTTTTCTCATGACGACTACGAGTCTTTTACATCACTAAACTTCGTTGTCAATTAAATGGATTTTCCATGTGATGAAAAACAGTATATAGAAAATAGTTAGTAGTACTATCTGCAATCCAATGAATAAAACACTATAAAGAAATTGTTACCAGAGTATTTAATTCTTCATACTGGAACATTTTATCAACACTCCCAGTGGCCAGTTCAATACATCATGAATAATATATTTAGGAGCAGATGACCCTGCTGTTTCTTCCCTTAAAACCACATTAATCAATGATGGATAAGATATGTTATCTTCATGAGATTAGAATTAGTATCAGCCATAAATTACGATAATAATACTAGAAAATTAGTCCCCAATATCTGGAGGTCAAATGGTCGCTTGGTAGGCCTAGGCCCTTCATGGGCTGTAGTGCCACGGGTTTCTTTGTAATTGTATTGATGACAAGCTGCAAGCTTACAGCTATTAGGTCCTGTATTTTACAGGAAGTACAAGGCATTTAGATGGAAGGTAGATAATCAAAATATGTGACCCTTGCAAGACTACAACAATGGGATTGTGCCAAGCATGGGTTGGTTCTGCATGATGTACCTTTCACCAATTAGAGTTAAGATGTTAACACTCGCTACGTACGCAGTAGAAATGGAGAAGAAGATAGACAACTCAGACAACCCAGCGGTAGTGGCGGATTGTGACACGTCATAAAAGTAGCTAAGTGATAGTAATAACTAGTGCTCGGATCGATATGCTCGATAAAATCTCCAGATATGCTCGAAAACCATGTGTTTTATGCTCGATAGATATGCTCGGAAAACCCATTATATGTTCGATATATATGCTCGAAAACCCCATTATATGCGGTTAAATATGCAGACTATGCTCGAAAAACACCGTTTAAACTATAGAAAGGAAAGTGAAACAAAAAAACAATAATATTCTACATTTATATAGACTACGAGCTTTATTTTCTAATTGTATGTATGATACACTGCAATATACTCGCATTACAGTTTTTCAACTTTACATCAGAGAAGTTTTCTTATAAAAGTTACAGTTTAAAAGTTCATTTACAAAATGTTCAGAATTAGGCGAGTCAATGAAATAGATCTGCATTGGTCTGTACAATAAGAATTTTTTCTATGTTTTCAGTTTATGTTTAGGAGTTCTCCTGGAAAGCACGCAATTTGCCTAACAGTAGTTGCCAAACAGTAGGATATCTTACAGGGGAGTCTTCACTCTCGTTTACGGGTCGGCGGCAAATTTCTATGAAGAAGGTATCCAAAACTCGTGCCACGCTATGAGAAATGCCTGCAAAAGTTCGGCAGTTATGTGGAAAAGTAGTTTAAGAGGTGTAGAATGTTGTGCAATAAATATTTTTTCTGTATCTGTACACAATTTAATTTTATTACCAAACGGAGCTTACTTTCTGGACGTGCCTCGTATATGCTTCTATTCTGAAAACCGCGGTTTTATGCATTTATATGCCCGAAAAATTTCAATTCTGTTGGTCCCAGAGAGGTGAAAATACCACCGGCTTCTTTCAATGTGTACTATTCAGGAAGAAAATATGCAAATATGCTCGAATCCGAGCCCTAGTAATAACGAATCGTACTGTCCATTGCGAGGTAAAATGCTCCCACTCTGTCTACTGTGATGGGCAATTGGGGTTGCCCTCCATGCTTCCAGCTCGGACGTCACACCTGCAGTAAATCACTTCTTGTCTATTCTGAAGGAAGGATGGTAGAAGAAATATAAAGGCACTTCTCTTTCAACATGCCCCTGTCAATGTGCTGACGTCACCTCACGGAATGAAGCGACAACAATATTAACGGACGAAACTAGGTGTGTTACATTTTCAGAAGAACAGCGTTATACTTAAAAGATAATTAAGGCCTACTTAAATTAAAATTAATGCCATGTAAATGCTACCTCACTAATTTCTCAATCAGAGAAGTTTGATACTCTGTCCTTCTCAAGTTCTTCGTGAACGGAGTCGATTAGCATTGCCACTTGAGACTGAAGTAGTTACTTTCCTGTCTCAAGTCTTGGAGAAGGCCTAATTAAATGGATTTACAAAGTAGCGAGAGGGAAGAGAGCCAACGCCTCGTCTTGTTTACTTTAACTTTGTACATAAAGTGATCGGGCTGCCAAACTTGAGATACAATTACTATAATTGAGATGGATTTGAATTTTAGGCGGTGTTATTCTATCTACCCCAACTAATTATTTCCGCTGTCAAGTTTTATATTAAGACTTAATGCTTCCTTCACTGAACAGATTTGAGTCGTCCAGTTGCAAAACTCGTTTAATCCACTTGTGAATAAGGACCATGTCGCAAAATTATTTATTTATTTATGTATTTATTTACTTATTTATTTATTCGTTAATTCCCCATAAGGAGAGCGTTACAACAAAATCAAATTTCACGTTTTACTCTGGCTCTTTCTTCTTTTTCCCCCAAAACTTCTCATGTATACACTATGCTACCTTATTTATTTAATTATTTTATTTAACTTTATTTTATTCTATTTTGTTTTATTTTGTTTTGTTTAATTTTATTTTGTTTTGTTTTGTTTTATTTCATTTTATTTTGTGTCAAATTGTTTTATTTTATTTTGTTTTTGTTTTTATTTTGCTTTGTGTATTTTATTTTGTTTTGTTTAAGTTGGATTTTGTTTATTTTGTTTTATTTTGTTTTGTTTTATTTTGATTTTCCAGAAAACAAACACAAAACCCATAACAAAAAACACGAAGCAAAAGTAAAATTAAAAAAAAAAAAAAGCAGAAAACAAAAAACAAGAAACACAAAGCAAAAAGCAAAATTCAAAAAAAAGCAAAAGCAGAAAACAAACACAAAACCAAAAGCAAAACGTAAAATTCAAAACCAAAAACACAAAGCAAAAAGTAGAATCAACAAACACAAAAGATACGTGAGACAAAGTCCAGAGCAACGTTTCTCATGAAAATGATTCTTATTCACAAGTGGATTAAACGAGTTTTGCAACTGGACGACTCATTTGAGAACCAGTTTTAAATTACTGACTCTGCGGGGACAGGCCACAGACGGGTGTTTTATAATATCTATCAAGGACGAGTGTGATTGGGAGTATGAGAGAGCACATTGATCGCGTGCCATCAAACAGCAGTACCTTGCTATCGACAAGCGGTGAAGAGCATTTTAATCACCCATAGGCACGAGGTCCATCGCAGTGCTTTCAGGTTGTACCAAGGTATTTGTGTTTGCAATTTGCGTCTCAAGAAATCATGATTATCGACCATTGATGTGTGTGGAACTTGATTATTGTGATGTATTCACTGATCTGAGAAAATAATTGCGCTGGAACATAACTGACAGAGTACTGAACATTCAGGTCCCCAATCTTACGTTCGAGGTAACTAACGTAACTGCCGTAGTTACTAGCATTCTTGGCGTCACCGCGGAGGTCTGGGTTCGCTTCCGGGCTCTGCGTAATTCTGGTTTGATGGCTGGAACGGGATACACTCAGCCTTGGAGGCAAAACTGAGAAGAGGCGGGTTTGATTCCTACCTCAGCCATCCTGGGAGTGTTTTTCCAAGGTTTCCCACTTCTATTCTAGGGAAATTCTGGGTTTACCTAACTTAAGGCCCGGCTGCCTGCTTCACAATCCTCGCCTGAATATTGTGGGGTTTGAAGCCATTTTTCATTGTTGCCTTAGTAAACAGAAGTTTGGTGCTTACATGAGATTAATAAATCTCATATAATTATTTTCAGGATTAGGGCATAACCCAGCTCTTTTGGGTACATTCGTGTTGACCGACTGAAAAGCACATAACTTTTGTTTTCCTCGCCTGAATTACAAATTTACACACTGGTACAAACATCTCAGTGACGTAGGTTATCAGACAAATTCTACACACCAGGCTGCATGATCACGATGTTGAAAAACCCCTCAAAAGAAACAACAACAAATATAATGTTCGTCAGGAATGTATATCTAAGTACGTCTCAGCGTCGTGAACAGTTGCAAGGAATGGAAAGACTTTCGGCGTATTGCATTCCCACCGTCGATATCATCCATAGAAAGCTAGAGCATCGTAAGCGACTGTTTGACGAAAACATTCTGGTTATGGTACATCCTATACATAGGACATCCTAGGTTTAAGAATAATCCTTCGTTACATACAATATTTTACAGGCAAGTATAAACATCCCATGTGATTGAAATAATAACATGAACTGCGTCCCCAAAATTTATTGTTCATGCCACTCTGGTTTCCTACTAGCGATGTTACTAAAACTCTCGTCCTCAAGGGTGTTTTGGTTATTTCTAGATGAGAAATTTCTAGAAATCTAATATGTTTAACTCGTATAGAATAACTTACATATCGTTACAGGAGAAACTTCCAGCTAAAACATCTGCAAAGAATTAAATGAAATATCACTTATATCACAGAATATCTTACTGGCTGTTTTGAGACGTTAATATTCAATGTTTAAATATAATTTGTATGCAATTTGCTCCAATAGTTTTAGATTAATGCAGCCACAACAATGTATGTGAAGTTAAAATGTTATCAATATGCACGTCACTTGGCTAAAAAAAACAGAAAATGGATTCAAAAATATTGAAGTTGTAAAGGCAGAAAGAAGATGGAATTTATACTTATATAGAGGTTTATATTATTATATAAATAACTGACCGCGGTGACTACGTGCACTAAGGAACTAGAATTTGGGACCTAGCTGCAATGAAATCCGCAGGCAAGTGGGTTTGAACCCTACCTTCCGCCATCCTTGATGATTTTCCACTTTCAGTTCAATGACAATGCTACAATAGTGCACTCAAATAGGCCACGACCGATTCCTTCTGACTCCTTGCCCACCTTCATTCATTTCACCTATCATTTACACTTCACATTCCAGTATGTTGGAGTAAGGGAGGTAATTGACTGTAAAAACCATTAGCATTCATTGCATCTCATTTCTGACCCTGTAGACACGAGAATAGTAACTCGCAAGCATATTTGATAATATTATGTCCATTCAATAACAGCCTCCGTGGCTTAGGCGGCAGCACGCCGGCCTCTCACCGCTGGGTCCGTAGTTCAAATCCCGGTCACTCCATGTTGGATCTGTGCTGGACAAAACGGAGGCAGACAGGTTTTTCTCCGGGCACTCCGGTTTTCCCTGTCAAACATTTCATTCCAGCAACACTCTCCACTATCATTTCATTTCATCTGTCATTCATTTAATCATTGTCCCAGAGGGGTGCGTCAGGCCTCGGCAGCCGGCACAGTTCATATCCTCGCCGCTAGATGGGGGCTTCATTCATTCCATTCCTGACCCGGTCGGAGACTGGAAGCAGGATGTGGATTTTCATTTTCATGTCCATTCAATATCTAGAATATATTTGTCTTGTACGGTATTGTACAATAAAAGTTTTCTTATAAAGGTATTCCCTCCTCATGTCTTGGTATATTGATTAACATTACTTCCTCCAATGTACATATTATACGTACCTCCTTTTCAATGCAGCATGTCTGCGTCCAGAGTGTTCTCCTAGTGCAAGCTATGCTGTCTACCAGCGATAAAGATCCAGCATAAAGGGTTTGTTCGCCAAGCTTCAGTTTGTGATGACAGTAACCTCCTCCTGTCTCCAACAAGTGTATCTAATGAGAGCCATCTATTGTGGATCTCGTCCACAATACATGTCCGGGAACTAATGAGCTCAGTGGGCAGACACTGTATTGTAAAGGGCCCTGCCCTGCCCTGCCCTGTAGGGTCTACGAGTCTTATCTGCTGAATTGGGTTCGGCTGATTATCCATTCTTGATGCCCGGTTTCCTAATTATAAGTGTGTTGTGATATTGACGTATACGCCAATTAGTTGCAATTACAACTGAACAAAATAAGTACTGTACATATTCCCAATCTCCGTCAATAATTTAGCTGATGGTGCTGTCAATTATTCCGTAAATAAAAGATGCTTGTACACATCCATATTAACCTTCTGAATAGTCACCTAGTGTCTTAAAATTGTAATTTGGTTCTGCAGGTATAATAATAATAATAATAATAATAATAATCCAATAACATCAACTGAAATTTCTTCCATCATTAAAGGTCTTCCTAACTGGAAAGCACCCGGTATAGATCAGATACAGAATTACTGGTATAAGAAATTCTGGTGCGTTTACGATCTTCTGTCTACTCTGGTGAATGAAGTTGTTGCTCATCCACAAAAGATGCCAAATTTCCTTACACCAAGGTGTAACGCATCTACTTCCGAAAGACCCACAAAATATGCAAGATCCTAGAAAATACCGTCCAATTGCATGCCTTCCCACGATGTATAAGATCAGCACGTCCTGTCTTAGTAGGAGGATGTATGCCCACTGTGAACAAAATAACATCCTAGCAACACAACAAAAAGGATGCACGAAAGGGTCCAAAGGTTGTAAAGAAATACTTATCATTGACTCAGTGGTTTCTAACCAGGCCTTTGCCAATAACAGAAACTTATTCACAGCATATATTGACTACAAGAAAGCCTATGATTCCGTGTCCCATGATTGGTTGATCCATATTTTGTCAGTGTATAAAATTGATCCTCAGATTATATATTTCTTGGAACACGCCATGGCAACGTGGCGTAGAGTAATGTGCCTTAGTACTCCAAATGGCAATATTGCAACCAGTATGATCCCAATCCATAAGGGAATATTCCAAGGAGACTCCTTGAGCCCATTATGGTTCTGTCTTGCGATGAATCCACTATCAAACCAACTTAATTCAACAAAATATGGCTTCAGTATCAAGAAGAACTCCAGGGAACTTGCTAAGCTCAACCATCTTTTGTATATGGATGACCTAAAGCTATATGCTGCCACCAGAGCACAGCAAGAGTTTCTGTTGAAGATAGTGGAAACCTTCTCGCAGGATGTGAAAATGGAATTCGAGCTGGAGAAATGTAAAACGCTGAACGTTATGAAAGGCAAGCTGCAGGAAGGAATATATGAAACAGCTCAGAGCCAGCAGATTACAACAATGCTCACTAACGAGACCTACAAGTATCTGGGAATGAAGCAAGCCCGACACATAGAACACTCAGTAGTGAAACAAGATCTGATGAAGGAATTTGTCAGAAGAATTAAGCTTGTTTGTAACACCAGCCTCAACAGTAAAAACTTGGTTAAGGCGAACAACGCTTATGCTGTCCCGATCCTTAGTTGCTCGTTTGGGGTCATCAAGTGGAGTAAAACTGACGTTGCAAGTCTAGAACAGAAAATTAGAACATCACTGACCAAATCACGAAAACCCCATTCCAGGACATCTGTGGAAAGAGTCATGTTACCGAGATATATGGGTGGGAGAGGAATTGTTGATATAAACAACCAAGTAGCTCGACAGATGTATGAGCTAAGAAAATACTTCTGTTCTGTATCGAACCATTCGATACTGCACAAGGCTGTCACAGAAGCAGATGATTCAACTCCACTACTCTTAAGTCAGGAAGAGACTCAAAATCAGGTGCGCAGTGATTTGGATAGATTCTGCACAAGCAGCACCCCACCTCACCCCTTTCAATCAACATGAAATTACCATATCAAAAATTAATAATTTATAACACACAGAGAAAGGCCTAAATAAATTACTCGCTAGGTCATCTGAATTCACAGCTAAAACCAAGGGAGAGAATAATCCTAGTTTCATAGCATTGTGGAATACTCTGATCTAATTTAGAATAAGGGAAAAGGTGGGATGTAGATAAAGTCAAGACCAGCTTGTTGAGAGGAAGGCCGGATGCGTACCCAGTAGGCCGTATAAAATTGACCCTGCCAAAAGATGGAGAAGGAAAAAGGAAAAATCCTCCTAGTAACTTCATGCAATAAATAACGTGACAAATCTAAATAAGCTAACATCTATTGAACATTAAGATAATACAATTACAAGAGAGACCCTTCCACCACTTAATTAACTAACTGACAAATATGATCTAATTAAACACAAATGAACGACTTAACCTGACATGTAAGACCAAATACAGACAATTCCTCAAAATAAAGGGTGCAAACAAAACCAGACACTTGCCCGCTTGGAAAGATTACACACATCTACATTTATGATTAGAAATGAATTTAACAAGAATGATTCCCCTGACGACAAAACTAAAGGAATAACATGAAGTTAGACTCGATGCCACTTCAAAGAACAACGTTACATAAGCAACTTAAGAGCCGTTTAATACGACTAACGCGGTCCGAAAGCCTGCTTTGACTTACCGTCTTCAGCAGCCTTTCTGACCAAAATTAAAACCTTTTTCCCTCCCTGAATCTAATACAAAGCAAACGCATCTGCATATCCAAAAACTTAGCAAAATATACTTATTAACTAACAATCATAAATCTAGAAATAACAGTTCAGAAACGCCATTCGGCACATGGCATGTAAAATTCACACTATTGAAAAGCAGTCCGGCAAATGTCAGTTACCCTCAAAACAAATGTACTTTGATACTTCCTGCGTTCCGAACCCGCCCCGAGGAACAAGTCCCCGGGGGAGTCGTTTCTCTATACGTCAAGCTTGAACCAGTCTCAGTTTAGAAGTCTCTCCGATTACACTCTTGGTAACGCGTTCAGTCAGAGGGAAGCAACCCTCTCTCCTGACCTCAGATACAGGTCGTGCAAACATAACATGGGGGTGCAGACCACCATAACAACGACAGAGTCCCTGAGAAATGTTGGTACCACAAGTGGTCCCATGACCTAAATCGTTAAGAGTTTACTGAGAAATGCTAGGACGAAATGTTCCAAGTGTAGGAACTCAATCCACTAATGGGGCTTAAAGGGGTTTCTAGGAACCTATTATTTTAGGCAAGTGCGCAGTAGTGCACAACAGCGTAGAAATGTCAATCTTCTTCCAGGGTATTAACGTCAGCTCCTTCTCAGGCAACAAAAGTAGGTTAAAGAGTTTTGGAAACCAATTAGCTGGTAGCAGGAGTGCCTGCGAAATATACCAGCTCCAGACTGTTGCGAAAAAATTGCAGTTGTGTAACCAAATCTTGAATGTTTCATTTTCTTCATGTAACGATTTTAAAAGTCGTTACATCCTCGCCCTCCCAAAGAAGACGATGGGGAGAGAACAGCAGGGATGGTGGTGGAGTCGCTGGGCATCTGGCAGTTGAAAGGTCACCTCCGAACTCCGCCAGCAGATCTCGAAGTACAACTCCTCAGATAGAAGGATGCCAACGAACTTGGTATAGTACTGCCAACCTGGGCCCCAGGTTGGAGTACACGTCCCACATGAAAATTTTCCAGGCTGAAACACACCATTACTACAGCAGTATAAATTCAATTGGGTTCCCTTAGTGGGAACGGGTGGCTCCAGACTAGCACACTAGCCTTAAGCAAAGTTATGCCATCTGAGGACAGATGAGAAATATCACACGAAGCATATGTGTGCCATGGAAATTCACTTAAAAAGTTCTTCAAGTCACACACCGGGTGCTTGAGGTCATGAACAAGGTTCTGCGTAAGATAGGGGTTCCAGGACATAATTAAAAGTTCACTGAAGCATGAAAACCACACGGAACCACACGGAAGGGCAACTGACCACTCGAAGGACGGACATTACGCAATTAAAGGAACGACGGTGCGTTAACCAAAAGAATAATCAAAACAACTTACAAGTACCCACAAAATTCGACCCAAGATACAGCAAACCAAAATTTACCCAAAACGCAACTGAAGGGAACCTACAAATTTGCCCACCAAAAATGTTAAACAATTTTCCAAAATGAATTTACTGTAACCAAACCGAAGGACCATTTCTCTGCGACTTCACGAAATCAGGACTGCACGTAACTATTCCAAAACTCGCAATGACAATTACATAAATATGCCGCACAGGGCATGCCATCAAAAACTACATTTATAATACCGCACGTGGTATTGCTCAAGTTAACACATTACAAATTACCTACCGCACCGAAAGCATCACACAGAGCTCGTTTTGATATGCACACAAACACAAATTACATGCCTTGCTCAATTTCTCATGCCCCTGAACCGCACTGACCTCAGTGGCCTCCAAGGACAGGAGGAACAGAGACCACAACATCCTATCACACAAGCATACTAGCAGCAAGACAAACAAAATAAGGAAAAGCCACGTCACCCACATAATTCACACACATTCACACTCCCGGCACCTGGGTTGAGAACTGAACCCAAGGCCAAGGACTCGTGCAAGTTGGAGGACTGGCTCCGCACAACGATTCACACTAAAATAATAAAAAAAACTTAATTCCATCGGGCTGTCACCCCGATATTTCTCCCACTCCATAACTGCCTACGGGCACTGTTCCCGGCGACAACACAAAACGTCTCCCACTCCATAACTGCCTAAGGGCACTGTTCCCGGCGACAACACAAAACATAAATAGCCCTAAATTCCATAGGACAACTTGCGAACCAGGAAAACAGCACGAGGACTGCAGTTCACAACCCTGACGTGAAATATTAAAACAGTATGCACTGTCATTCACGCACTACACAAATAAATATCGCCCTGTCCTTCACACGACAGGTCCTCTCCCTTACGAACGCGGGAGGAACATTTACTCTTGTGCCACCAAACCCTGGCCATCAAGACGTAAATCAGCTCGGTACCTGAGCTCTCCCTCCGGATCAACACATGACTCGACGGAGGGTACTTAACATCTTCACACCAAAGGCACGTCGCCTCAGAAGATGACAGTACAACACTTTACAAATACACAGAGATATACACACGACACACCTGAACTATCCCTCTGGTCCAAACACGACCCCACAGAGGGTACTTAACATCTTCCCCCACAAAGGCATGCCGCCTCAGACGATGACAGTACAACACGTTACCAAAACATAAATACACATTCGACACAAGGTAGGGCACCCACCTACGTCATCCGTACAGCCACCAAGTGTCACACACACCCTAGTGCTCGCGGCTCACCTTCCAATCACACAACACAGTCAACCAAAACCCCGAAAATTTCCCTAAATAGCGTTACCACAGACCACAGACATCTCTAACTAACAACGTGTGTCAACTACTATTAATGTTCACCATCCAAGTACAACTTCCTCGACTAACAACACGTGTCTGTATCTCACAAAATACTAACGCCAATAAAATCTCTCCCAGAATATCAAAACTAATTTATTCAGAATTACAAGTCACAGAAGTGACAGATGTTACATATCAAAAGGCACAAAGCAATTAAAGTCTTAGAAATAAATCCATAAATCCAGCTCGCACCAACCACATTGGAACCTCGCATACCCAAAAAACTGCCAAGCTATCAACACACTATTAGAGAATTTAAATTTATTTACCACAAAAGATGACACTACTCCAGTAGCCTCCCCAGGACACTGACTGACACTAAGGCTCACAATCGATAAGAACATCTGGTGGCAACAGCCGAACTCACACACACCCAAGATGACGGGGCAACACAAAATTTTAACGAACCCAGAACTTTTCAGAGTTGAGACTACAACAGAAACGCTAGCGGTCTAACAGATCAAGGCTGCAAGTTATAAATAACTAACCAACTAATGCACCTGAAGCACCCTCAAGCGAAAACTCCAGAATCAAAATATCAAAATATGCCCGAATGCCTACAACAGCTGATTGTGAAGTGAACACACACCCAAACTAACGGAGTCTACATGAAATCTCATGAACCTACAACCCTTCAGAAATGTGACCACATTAGAATAACCTAGCCGCCTAACAGCAAGAACCGCAAGTTATGAATAACTAACGAACCAGCCTACCCAATGCAATCCCAAACGAAACACTGCAACCTCAAAAAATCTCAAAATCAGACTAGTGAACACAGCAGCTGACATACAACGACAGCTCAGCATGCCACCGCAGGGTCATCTCCCTAAAGGAAAACTTTCAACAACCGAACTACCAAATAATTTTTTACTACCAAAAATCAACAAGTATTCCCAGAGCTAGCAACTTCATCACTGGAACTCAAACACAGGACTCCAGTTCCTAACATTCATCCATCATCCATCACACATCCTTCTCAAACATCTCATTATAAAATTTAACCTCCCACGATAATAACCCGTTACATTCAATTATGCAAATTAGCAGTCGTACAGATATCATGAACATAAACTAATGGTATTGCGGACTCTTACCAAGGGGGTCTCCGTAGAGGTCTTTTAACCCCGACTCCCCACTGACTGAGCGGCCTCAACTACCCAAAAAAAATTGCCTGTCACCGAGATAACGAAGTCCCATACCTTCAGTCACTCGACTCGGGCAAATACTATATACACCCTGTCGGAGCCAAGCAAAATGGTACTCACACCCCAAGTTAACTGGACTCCTGACAGTAGATCCCGGTACGAAGCACACCTACATAATAGGTTCAATTCAAAATAGTGGCTAATACAACTAATATAAATAACAATCCACCTTACGTTAATGGCAATTAGGCCTCAATTTACGCCCACCCTAATTCAAATTGCAAACTTACATCAATTCATTCACACATGACTAATTCATTCAATCAACTGGATCAAAAAAACTTGAAGGACTACAGAAGAAAAAAATTGACATCAAAGGAAAACCAGTTCGATCCCGAGTCAGGACAGCAATAAAATTCGCATCACACATACACTCTTACATCCTGTACCCAATCAACCACAGAAATACATTCATACCTCCACCAGACACACAGGCTCCCATCCCTGAACAATTCTAAATTCCCCATTTACACCAGTTTGTTAGTTTTCGGATCTTCAAGACACTATAACGCCAACGGAGTATCAACTAACGTGAGGACCTGATAAAACAACCTGTAGTTGTAGTCCTGAAATCACAGTTCGCCTTACATCGTAGAAATACGTCCAAAACGGAAGACACGAATCGGGGGAAATTATTTATTTACACCCTAAATGAGATGAGGACCTGAAGTTGAATGCCTCCCAGAACAATCCCACTTAGTAAGTCACTCGACGAAACACACATTAAGATACTGAATATTAAAGCAATCACAAATACTTGACCAATTTAGATGACAACCTAACCTTAAAATCCCATGTCACAACAAGACAATTTACTCGCCCTCCCCCCCCCCCAATTACTAAGCAAACATAAACATCAATCAAACATACATAAACACTCACCTGATTCATTTATACTTAATTAGCACACACGCAATTCGACACTTAACATCATTCAAAACACAGCTACAACGCGCACATATAGACAGCAATGTGACCATTCCCCAGAATTAATTTAACGCAGAATAAGTTGACAACACCAAATTTTAACACTCACACGGTCCAATTTAATTTAACGGAACTACCAACAGCGAAATAATTAACCCCCAGCTAAAGTAATGACAACAAAACTTGAAATGTTTGGCCTAACGAACAGCTGGCAACTACCAATTCTACGTCACACGTATTATGCACAGCGAATCACAGAACTTCACATCTCCAGCCTTACGTCACTAACAATTATGAAGAACAATTACAGATTTACCCCAAGGACCATGCTGATGATAAGTCACATTTTCACTTACATCAGTTATATGAAACAATAACTTATTCACACTCGTCGGCCATGATTGTTCAAAATCACTACGTGATTCAACAGGCGTGCACTAAACGCACAACAAAACAGACACTAAGTTATTCTTACTGGAAATACAAGCTTATCAATTTCAGACTATTGTCAAGAGAATTTAAAACGTCAATAATTTAAATTTTACCAAAACTACTTCCAATCAGACAACTATTTTATTCTTTCCAAACGGGTGACACAATTAAGTCAAAACAAAACTTCCCGAGGTGTACTTTTAGCACAGGCGCAGTAAAATTGAGCTGGACTATTACTCACAAGAAACAGAATGAATTTACAACCAACCCAAAACATACAAACAGCATATCACAACTCACCATGTGCGAAATCCTTTCAGCCGGGCAACTCATCAATCTGGCAACGCAGCTCCGCCATTACTCCCTCGGCAGCCTGACTTCCGTTCCGTGCACGTGACTGCCACTTCTCAGCGATCTTCTCGTCTGACAGCTGACGATATGATTGCTCATTTGGTCTCCGGTGTACACAGCAAGTTAATTTTACATGAAATCAAATCACAACAGATATTAGGTTATGCTCTAATAACTAGCCTACCTATTGGAAAGAAGAAAAATTAGTAAGGAGGACCCAATCTACGTTAATTACTGAATTTAAAATTTTATTAATTACTGCAATCAGTCAGCAGGAAAGATTATTTGCTAATGGCAAGATCACAGAAACAACCATGCTCTGATGCTACCACTGCACGAGCAGCACCCCACCTCACCCCTTTCAATCAACATGAAATTACCATATCAAAAATTAATAATTTATAACACACAGAAAAAGGCCTAATTAAATTACTCGCTAGGTCAGCTGAATTCACAGCTAAAACCTAGGGAGAGAATATTCCTAGTTTCATAGCATTGAGGAATACTCTGATCTAATTTAGAATATGGGAAAAGGTGGGATGTAGCCAAAGTCAAGACCAGCTTGTTGAGAGGAAGGCCTGATGCGTACCCAGTAGGCCGTATAAAATTGACCCTGCCAAAAGACGGAGAAGGAAAAATCCTCCTAGTAACTCCATGCAATAAATAACGTGACAAATCGAAATAAGCTAACATGTATTGAACATTAAGATAATACAATTACAAGAGAGACCCTTCCACCACTTAATTAACTAACTGACAAATATGATCTAATTAAACACAAATGAACGACCTAACCTGACATGTAAGACCAAATACAGACAATTCCTCAAAATAAAGGGTGCAAACAAAACCAGACACTTGCCAGCTTGGCAAGATTACACACATCTACATTTATGATTAGAAAGGAATTTAACATGAATGATTCCCCTGACGACAAAACTAAAGGAATAACATGAAGTTAGACTCGATGCCACTTCAAAAAACAACGTTACATAAGCAATTTAAGAGCCGTTTAACACGACTAAGGCGGTCCGAAAGCCTGCTTTGACTTACCGTCTTCAGCAGCCTTTCTGACCAAAATTAAAACCTTTTTCCCTCCCTGAATCTAATACAAAGCAAACGCATCTGCATATCCAAAAACTTAGCTAAATATACTTATTAACTAACAATCATAAATCTAGAAATAACAGTTCAGAAACGCCATTCGACACATGGCATGTAAAATTCACACTATTGAAAAGCAGTCCGGCAAATGTCAGTTACCCTCAAAACAAATGTACTTTGATACATCCTGCGTTCCGAACCCGCCCCGAGGAACAAGTCCCCGGGGGAGTCGTTCCTCTATACGTCAAGCTTGAACCAGTCTCAGTTCAGAAGTCGCTCCGATTACACTCTTGGTAACGCGTTCAGTCAGAAGGAAGCAACCCCCTCTCCTGATCAAATACAGGTCGTGCCAACATAACATGGGGGTGCAGACCACCATAACAACGACAGAGTCCCTGAGAAATGTTGGTACCACAAGTGGTCCCATGACCTAAATCGTTAAGAGTTTACTGAGAAATGCTAGGACGAAATGTTCCAAGTGTAGGAACTCAATCCAATAATGGGGCTTAAAGTGGTTTCTAGGAACCTATTATTTTAGGCAAGTGCGCAGTAGTGCACAACAGCGTAGAAATGTCAATCTTCTTCCAGAGTATTAACGTCAGCTCCTTCTCAGGCAACAAAAGTAGGTTTAAAAGTTTTGGAAACCAATTAGCTGGTAGCAGGAGTGCCTGCGAAATATACCAGTTCCAGACTATTGCGAAATAATTGCAGTTGTGTAACCAAATCTTGAATGTTTCATTTTCTTCATGTAACGATTTTAAAAGTCGTTACAGATTCAATGCCTGGTTGTCCAAGCCACTGCACGGAAGACATCCCAATGAAGTCATCCAAACTCACGTCGACAAGCTGGCGTCGAACTTTTGGTTGATTTCTGGGCAGTTGTTTCCTGAAACAGAAGGCTTTATGATGGCTATTCAGGACCAGGTTGTCCCCACGAGAAACTACCTAAAGTACATTATCAAGGATGCATCTGTGCAAGATGACCATTGCAGATACGGTTGCCCAACATCGGAGACTGTTCAGCATATTATATCAGGTTGTCGCCATTTTGCAGGGAAAGAATATAGGAAGAGACATGATTTTGTTGCCAAGATAGTTCATCAAGAACTGGCTATACACCTTCAACTGCTGAGCCAAGAGAAAGTGCCGTACTACAAATATGCTCCTAAAAGTGTACTAGAAAATGACAGCTTTACGTTGTACTGGGATCGTACTGTGTTGACAGACCAGTAAGCTGTGCACAACAGACCTGATTTGGTTCTTGTTGACAAATGCATGAAGCACACTACCTTCATAGATGTGGCAATCCCAAACAGTGGCAACATGCTAACAAAGCATGTTGAAAAGCTGTCAAAATACACAGAGCTTTCAGAACTGATAAGGAAGCAATGGCACATGGCACAAGTCAAGACAGTTCCTATTATCATCTCCAGCACTGGCGTGATTCCCAACAACTTAAGGAATCGCTCACTGATTTGAAATTAGACCTTTTCAAACTGAAGCAGAAAACGGTCATACTATCTACGTGTCGCGTAGTAAGGCTGTTCTTGGGTAATCAGGCCTGAAGGAGTGGGGGAAAAGCGTAAAGCAACTAGCTTACTGAATGCAGTCACCACGAATTTGCTCCTTATGATATGTACGGTATCTGGGTTTGTAAATGTTTTATTTCCAGCAAATATGCTGAGAATGTGTAAGCGCATGCACAAAATAAATAATAATAATAATAATAATAATAATAATAATAATAATAATCATATCGTATGGCCTCGGGTGCCGGGTGCTAGCTTTGTTATTTGACACCCGGAGGGTAGTTTGCATGTCGAATTTCTTTGTTCCTTGAAGCACTATGAATGTTAAGGAGGTTAGATATCTAAGCTCCTTGACTCTATAGAGTTTTCTAGTAGAGAAATGAGGAACGTTTTGGTGGAAAATCCCGAGATTAATTTTGCCAGTATGAACATGGCCTACTGAAATCAAATGGGTTCTTTAGCATGCCAACATCGTATGACATGCCTGTCGTGATTTTTTCCGCCTTTCAAAAATCACCTACCACTGCCAACCTGCAAGCTTGTGGTTAGTAATCCGACACGATAACCACTCACCCAGCGTGACAAGCAACGCTTGAGTAATCCACAATCGTAACACAACTTTGGCTTTTGACCACAATGGCTTAATACGTGTATTATCAAATAAGCAATAAAGGTTACTCCACACATATAGGACTCTTTATTGGCATCAAATTGGCAGGTAACAAACTTGACGATGTAAGAGACTTCTGCTACTTGGAAAGCAAAATAAGCAGTGATGGACGAAGTAAAGAGGATATAATAGGTAGGTTGGCATAGTCAAAGAAAGCATTTCAACAGAAAAGAATTGTTGACATTAAATGTAGTTGTAGATTTATTTAAGGGTTTTGCGACATCGTGGTGATGAAGCCCCGTGTGTGGGTGTGTGTGTGGAATTTATCTGATAAGCTGTGTTATTGTGATGGCTGAATTAGTGTGTGTATTTGTAATTCAGATGAGTGTTGGGAAGGAGGTGGCCGTGGCCTTCAGTTAAGAACCAACCCGGCATTCGCCTGGAGTAGAAGTGGAAAACCATGGCAATCCAACTCCAAGTTGGCTGGGGTGTGAAGCGAACCCGCCTCTTCTCACTTTTGCCTTACACGGCTGAGAATACCCCGTTCCAGCCCTCAGACCAGAATTACATTTCTTGGCAGAGCCACGAATCGAACCCAGGCCTCCGCGGTGACAGCTAAGAATGCTAGCCACTACGCAACGAGGCGACGACATCAAATATAGATTTAGGTATTAGAAAGTCATTTTTGAAAGACTTTATCTGGAGTGTAGCACTCTATGGAAATTGATCCCAGGCTGTCAGTGCAGCAGAAGAGAGGATAATAGAATCATTTGAAATGTGGTGTTACAGGAGTATGAAGAAAAACAAACAGAGTAACAAATGAAGAGTTCTTGAGACAAGTGGGAGAGGAGAAATGTTTCTGGCAACTGCTAATGAAGGGAAGAATTAGGTTGGTGGGGCACATACTGTCTATCTGTTAGGTAGTCAGCCGGGAGGCTGGTTGGATCCTCAAAAAGTACCTCCATTATGTTGTGTGGGTAGATACCCATAAAACCTCAAGGCAGCGCTATATTCAGGCGTACTAGGCAAGATAAGGGGTGAGGTAGTTTGCTATTACTTTCCTCACTGAGTCAGAACAGCAGTACTAACCCTATGAGTAGAACCGTTCACAGCATCCACAGGCAGTGATTGTGCCCTGAATGTCATTACTAAGCACCATCCATACCTCAATAGCTTCCATATAATCACAGCCATGAGTGAGACTGAGACATCGGTGAAAAGCCACATTTTACTCTAGCCTGTGCCAACAGGCAAACGCAAATATACTGCATTCATCAAGAGATGGCAAACAGGCCAGGACACATTTTAAGGCACCTAAAAATATCAAACATACGAGTTATGGAAGGAACGGTCGAGGACAAGAAATGTGGGGGTAGACCAAAGTTAAAATATGTGGATCAGATTGACTCAATTATAGCGTGTGGTTGCTATGTAGAGACGAAACGATTATCGCACGACAGGGATGCATAGAGTGCTACATCACACCATTCTAAAGACTGACGACTCAAACATCATCAACAACAACAACAACAACAACAACAACAACTAGGCTTGTAAGTGGCAGAGTATCATCAGTGACGATTCTCTGCGAGATGCTCACTGTACTGCAAGAGTGTCAATGTAAGTTTGTGTGGGATCCAGGGCCTTGTACGTCTAACACCAAACCAGGGCAAGAAAAGAACTGACACTGCGTCACACGTGTGTTTACAATATTACGTGGCAACACCACATAACTGCTATTCCTCAAAATGTTTAATTGTATTGTAGATATCTCCTCTGGTACAATTCACTTGTGTTAAATTGAAAGAAATAACGTCAAGTAAAATGTGCGAGGCATCTTCGAATAACGTTTCTTTTAATACGGGATCTGGTGCAAATATGTTAAGTGACAAATATGTTATGTCCGATAGGTCGTACAGCAATGGCTGCAGGAAGATATACACATGTTGAGAACCATATTAATCTAATTATAAGATGTGTTCAAAAAGTAACGAGCCGGAGGTATAATTACAGAAACCAGTACCTGTATCTTAGAAGTATTGGCCCTGACTGTTGAGGCACTTGTCCCACTGTGTCACGAGGCGGTGATTGGCTGTCTCATAAAATTCGCAGGGCTGCGATGTGAACCAGTTCCGCACGTACAGCTGGACGTTGGCGTCCGAGGTGAATCGTTGGCCCCACAGAGCCTGTTTCAGGGGACCAAACATGGCGTAATCACAGGGAGAGAGGTCTGGACTGTATGTAGGATGGCCGAGAACCTCCCATTTGAATTTCTGCAGGAGTGCCGCGATTGTGTTGGCCGTATGAGGTCGTGCATTGTCGTGGAGCGAACACGGCGGCTATGGCGTTCACTGTCACTCGGCGGTCCTGGGTAATGAGTGCATCAACCAACTGGACGTTGTCATCGGTAATGCAGGGGAGTGCCCCAGATCAGGCATCATCGGCTAACGACACCCGTCCTTCCCTGAAGCGCTTGTGCCACGCCTTAACACATGCAGGGGACATGCAGTGTTCGCCGTACACTTGTGACATTCGGCGATGAATATCCGTTCCCACTACTCCTTCCGCTGTCAGAAACCAAACAACACCTCTTTGCTCTTCGGTTGACGCCTCCATGTCACTGTTTGCAATGCGACTGACAGCGTTGGACGATTGATGCATGCTGCTGCTCGCTTTGTATCGTCACGTGACGTGCACGCGTGCCCTCTAGCGACGGGCTGTGACCTTCCACGCTCTTGTCGGAATCACACCTCGTTACACACGCCACGATTAGCCGATGTCGTCACCGATTTGCGCATTACAGCCTCCGGCTCGTTACTTTTTGAACGCACCTTATAAATAGTCTTTCACTCCGTGGAAATGTTCTCAAACTGGCTCACATCAGACACACTGTATTTCCTCAAAGCTAAGGAAAACGAGAAGCATGGTTTTCCTATTAATACATTTTATGTCAGTGGAGAAAAGAAGTTTTTAGACAAGATTTTTGTTGTTGCTTGAGTCTACAGTCTTTTGACTGGTTTGATGCAGCCCTCCATGCCTTCCTGTTCAGAGCTAATCGTTTCGTCTCTACATAGCAACCACACCCTACATCCAATGCAATCTGTTTAACATATTGTAACCTTGGTTTACCCCTACAGTTCTTGACCTCGACCCTTCCTTCCATAACTAAGTATGCTATTCCTGGGTGTCTTGGTACGTGTCCTACCAACATATCTCTTCACTTCATTAGCAGTCGTCCGAAACATCTCTCTTTGCCCACTCATCTTAATACCTCTTCATGTGTTATTCTATCACCCCATCTGATCTTATCATTCTCCCGTAACACCACATTTCAAATGCTTCTATTCTCCTATTTTCTGCTGCGTGAACAGTCCAAGTTTCACTTCGATAGAGCGCCACGCTCCAGACAAAGGTTTTAAAAATGACTTTATATTACATAAATCTATATAAGATGTCAACAGATTTCTTTTCTGTAGAAATGCTTTCCTTGCCTGAGCTAACCTACTTTTTATATGCGGTTTGCTTCGTCCATCACTTGTTATTTTGCTTCCTGAGTTGCAGAAGTTTGCTATTTAATTTAGCTTTTCACCTGCCAATTTGACGTCCATAGAGGTTTCTGATTTATTTCGGCTGCATTCCAATATTTTTGTTTTACATTTATTAATTTTCATCATGAATTCTTTCCTCAAGACGGAGTCCATACCATTTGAGAAACTCATTCAATTCCTGTGGTGAATCGGCTAAGATGATGTCATCAGCAAATCTCAGAGTTGAGATGATGTCTCCATGAATCTTTACTCGTACTTTAAATTATTCTCTGATTTCCTTCATTGCTTTTCAATGCACAGATTATAATTTATGAAATCTCCAAGAGTATTGAATTAAGATCTGCAAAGGGAGAGATTTTTTTGTTTTTTTATTTATTTAATTTTTGAGTGTCACTTCGAGGTGGACTTGAATGGTGTGTAGTTGTGTGTGTGTGAGAGTAATGTGGGATAACTAGTGCTATTTGTCAGTCTATAAGATAAACATCCTTGGTGTTTAATTCGGACCTAGATATCGTGATCATCAGCCCTGTGCACTTGGATGTCATTAGAATCTGTCTGATAGCCAGCGTTGTTATGTTACTTGTACTAGCAATTCATTTTAGTTTTGGCTGGTTTGTACCATCGCAGCATCTTCTTGGAATAGATTTTGGAAACATGACATACCACCAGGATGAATGCATCTAACTGGGGCCTAATATTGTCAAAAATACTTGCAAGGTTGAGATCATCTCGATCCAGTCCTTAACCGCATACAGTTCTTGGTAAAGTCGGAAATAGAAACCAGGACCTTAGAGTCGCATGTCCCGTTGACTACGCAGCTGGTCCCAGGTTTATCGTGGGCTGGGCTCTTCTATAGGATATTTAATTTCTTGTATTTTCTTCCACAGTGTTTGAGAAGAATTTTAGGGTGCTTTAATAATTAACGTGATCCATGCCCTGTTTTTAAACTTCACGAGAGTTCCCTGGTATGTTATAAGACTGATTCTGGTCTGCCACTGTCCTCCACATACAGATCAATATTTACTTTCTTTATCGGACCCCTGGGCTCAAGAGCTGATGTGGCTATAAACAGAAGACCAGACGCAATAAAGGCTATGGGATAGATAGCAGCAAATGATAGGTTTAGAAAATCCTACGTCAGAGCTTAAGGTGGCCTTGTTGAACGCAGTGCTGTATTGCACAACGACAAGTTTTATAGAATTGTAAAGAAGGACAACGTCATCACCAAAATCCAAACAAATTAGACCCGCTGCCGTCTCTTATGAATGCTAGGGCTCGATAGCCTAGATGTTAGGCCCCTTGAAACAGCAATTATCATCATCATCATCTTATGAATGTAGTATTTTTTCATTTGTCTATAGGTTAAAGTTAGGTATTACAGTGGTATGTGGTATTATCGTGATACTTTATTTGACTTCTATCCCGTAAAGTTAGGTAATATCGTGATAAATTTTAATAAACCATAATTTATTTTGGAATGAAATGCAGCAATAACTCAAAATTAACACAAAATATTCTCTGAATGTTTACACTTATATAACAACAATGCAAAGTATCACGATAACACCACATACCACGATAATACCTAACTTTACCCTAAGCAGAGTCTAAAGAAAAATGTGGATTTTCACCCATGCCTGTGAATATCTCGAAAGCATGGATGGTGCACCGATAGTGCCTTGGCTGCAATGGAATGTTCGAGGTTTAGGGTCTGTCTCATTACTCGTAACCGTTACTTTTCAGTAACAATGGTGTGACAACGTAACTAATTAAATTTAGTAAGGAAGAAGAAGCAGCCGTGGCTAGTCAGAAGGTCGTTCCAGCTTTTGCCTGGAGTTGAAACCATGGAAAACCATTTCAAGGACAACCGACGGTGGCGCAGGAACCCACGTCTACCGAGTCCACCGATAACCTGGCCCCATGATCTAGCGCTGCCAATTTGCAAGCGTAACAATCGCTGTCGGTTTTCATTTGATTATATACCTCGTACGTAAATGTATTTAAGATGTTTACCTTATGGTTCTAAAATTAATATATCACGTTATCCATGCAACGCAGGGTCGAGTTGGCACAGTGGCCAAGATGTTGGCCTCTCAACGCGGTGGAACGGGTTTGATTCATTGTCAATGTGTGTGAGATTTTCAAAGAGAAATGCCATGCCTATGGTTTGGATTCCACGTAAAAAGAAGGTTCCGTGGCTCATGTTCATGAGATTAACGGTCACGTAAAACTACAAACTTCATTCCTTATTCATACAACGCATGTGCATTCCATAAAACGAATTGCCCAAGAGTAATCATCAAATGTTTGCAAAATGTATTTGGATACGTGTCCATGTATTCACAAGCAGACATTACTCCTCTTACGATGCACTTCGTTCCCCACGAAGCATTACTGTACGGTATGAATATAGAGGTCTAACAAACAAGGACTATTAAAGAGGGAATAGAAGAAGAAGCTACATGGGGAGCAAACATTAATGAAGATATTACCTGAGAAAATACAATGGTCCCTGCATTAATATTGCAAGAGAATTGTAGCTTCTAACAGAATTTAGCGTGCTTAATTATTCCGACCTGAACACCACAGTGAATAATAATTATCCATTCATGTTTAAAATGAACATGCATTTTAATACATGCGATTAATAAATACACTTGGATAATCTCATGTAATTTCTTTCAAGATTAGGGTATAACCCAACTCATTTGGGTGCATTCGTGTTGACCGACTGAAAAGCACCAAAATTTTGTTTACGAAGGCAACACTGAAAAAATGGCTTCAAACCCCATGATGTTTTCTGAAGAGGTAATAAATACATTTTACAGTCTTCAGAAAACTTGTCCTGCCCTGAGGGTGGCGAACATTAATTTATTCGCAGGGTCACTCTATTAAAAACTTAACATTGATAATCCTTTAAAACGTACCTACGGCTGAAGACTACCGAAAGCCACGTACATGAAAATGAAAATCCACAGCCTGCTTCCAGTCTCCGACCGGGTCAGGAATGGAATGAATGAAGCCCCCATCTAGCGGCGAGGATATGGACTGTGCCGGCTGCCGAGGCCTGACGCACTCCTCTGGGGCAATGATTAAATGAATGACAGATGAAATGAAATGATAGTGGAGAGTGTTGCTGGAATGAAATTTTGACAGGGAAAACCGGAGTACCCGGAGAAAAACCTGTCTGCCTCCGTTTTGTCCAGCACAGATCTCACATGGAGTGACCGGGATTTGAACCACGGACCCAGCGGTGAGAGGCCGTCGTGCTGCCGCCTAAGCCACGGAGGCTACTGAAAGCCACGTACATAATGTACATAATGTGTACTAACACCGCCTGCAGTGATCGAGAGCTCTAACGTGCTACCACGTGCCTCGCTGGCATCGGGAGAACGAGGTTTGAATTCCACGTTGGCTGTCCTGAAAACGATTTTCGTGGTTTCCCATTTTCACCACCAGGCAAATGCCGGGACGGTTCCAGTAAATAGGTCCACGGAGAAATTCCTTCCAAAATCCCTTCCCTCACCCGTCCTAAAAAGAACAATACATGGCCATTGGCTGCATTAATACAATTATAATGTGTACTATTACCATAATTTGACCAACCTTCTCCAGGATCTTGGAGTTTTTGTCGTTCGGTACCATATAGTGGAATTTCCACTTTCTTACAAGCATATTTTTAGCCTATTTTCATTTATGAAAAAATAGACTTATGAGACCATCTTTTGTCCGTGTGTCTGTGTGTGCGACTGTGCGTGTGTGTGTGATGGATTTTTGTGTGCCTCCCCCCTCCCTAATAACTTCTAAACCGCTGGAGAGATTTCAACGAAATTCGGTAAACTTATAGCACCATTCCGGGTGACCCCGACCGCGTCCTTCAAATTTTGTTACGTCTCACCAATCCAACATGGCGGCTGTGCGAAATATTTCACCGGCATTCTATATCTCTGAAACTATTACCGGTATCACCTGGAAATTTTGTACGGAGATAAAAGGCACTACTGGAAGTTTATCTATGAGACTTCCAAAAACCGGTTAACTACAAAACGAACATCGCGGCCAAGCGAAGTAGAAAGTTTTAAATAGACATTTCTCGCGATTTAATGATCCAAACGCAATGAATCTTCGTACAGAAAATGTTTATACACATTGTAATGCACTGGTATCAAATTTAGTTCAATTGTTTACGTAACCTCAAGATGGCGGATGTGCGAATTTCAAAAATTAAGTTTTTATTTATTGTGTTCTAATCATTGGATCGAAATCATTGCATAATGAACGGACACAACAATCATCATCTAATAGTGCATAACTCTATGGCCTACATATATTAAAATCCAACATGGCGACCATCCGAAATATGTAGACGGTTCTCAATATCTATTAATCTACTACAGCAATCAAACTGAAATTTTGTAAGTGTAGAGAGGCTATAAGCATAATTTCACCTATGGGACGTTCAATAACCTGACGAGCACAAATCCAACATGGTGGCGAAGCGAAATTTAAATATTCAAATGGACGTTTCTGGCGTTTTAACCATCCGTGCGCAGTGAAACTTGATACGGTATATGCTTATTCAAATTTTAAACGTTGGCATCTAATTCAATTTAAATTATTTTCATTATTTTCATAACCACAAGATGGCGGCTGAGCGAAATTTTAAAATCCCGCTTTTATTTCTTTGTCCTAATCAGGCGATTGAAGTTTGAATAAAAACCTACACAATAATCTCCATGTAATAGTACATAAATCTATGGCCTATAATATAAAAATCCAACACGGTGACCATCCAAAATATTTAGACGGTTCTCAATATCTACGAATCTATTACAGCAATCAAACTGACAATTTGTATGTTGATTAGTAGGATATTTGAAAACAGGCTATTTAGTTCTTCACGGAACTACTTGTTTTGTTTGAATAAATCCACATGCCTCTAATGTTTAATTCACGCTTGCTGTCGGATTCAAACTAGTGACATCATGGTTATCCTACGGAATAGAAGCGCGTATCTCATCCTCGTGGTGCCATTTAGGGTGATCCAGAGATACAATCGTTCTGTGACTTGATTGCTTCTTCGTCAGATGAAATGTCTGCCAGTTTCCGCTCCAATCAAATGTGGGGATGACTCATTCTAACAGACCACGGTCGTTTCCATCCAACTATGTGTCCAGTTTCCTTCATCTTAATTCATTTCGTCCGCCATAAACTCCTATCATGAGGTAAGTGTGCCACAAAGGGTATTCCGCCGCAAGAACCATCCACTGCATAAAACCTCATCTCCCCTCCTTTCGGACTCTGTATAAATAGGAAATTAAAGCGTTGAAAATAATTTGCTTTGTTATTATCATTATAGTTATTTCCATATAAACGAGGCATCAGCAGGAAGCTATGCTTTGCCCCAGCTAACCAGGTGGTAATTAGAGTGAACTCTACAGGCGCTATTCCCGTGTCGCTCTCAGCCGTGACATTACGCACTGCTGCGACTGAATTCAATATCACTCTCGCTGGAAAAGCGTGAAATGTGCTAATTACGCCGCTAGTCAACTTACTGCAATGTAACTAGCAATTGGCGTCCCACGTCAAACACATTCTTCTGTAATGATAGGTAACTGCAACGAACAACTCATTTGTGAGGCGTCCTATCTGTGTATTACAACAATGCTCAGGGCTTGATAAAAAGACGCATTTAAAATATGATATATTTATATGTTTTCCTAACAATCACAAAACAATTGATATTTTAATATTCAGTCGGTCAACAAACAAAATAATAAATGTAGGTATTAGGAAGTCTGGAGCGTGGCCCTGTATGGAAGTGAAACTTGGACTATTGGCGCAGCAGAAAACAGGAGAATATATGCGTTTGAAATGTGGTGTTACAGGAGAAAGATAAAGATCAGATGGGTACATAGGGTTAGAGATAAAGAGATATAAGGGGATACGGAATTGGTAATTTTTCAAAAATTAGTCATTTTTATTTTTTATTTATTTATTAATATTTAAAATGTCCTCTTTAAAATGGTGTTTGAATTATGATGATATTATAACTACAAGTGTGTCTTTTTTAATAATTTAGATCATGATGTAAACTTGGTTTCTGCTGGAAGTAAACATGGCCAGTACTGCAGGTATCTTCACTGGCTAATTTTTCAAATAGACCTCCTTTAGGGGATAAGTTTGTACTTTGGCCACCTGTGTAGTGTGCATCATGTGCATCTTGAGATTCATTTGTTTTCTGCTTTGTTTATAGTCTGGATGGTTTCCATGTAAAAAGTGCATCTAGCCTTGTATATCAGGGATTACTCTGTGGTATTGTGTTTAGGAGTCCCTCTAAAATGCTTAGCCATAGTGGTAAAGTATTCAAGAGACGTACTAATTGGCAGAAGAAACGTACAATTCTTTTGAACTTGTTTGAAAATATACAATTTCCATGAACAATACCTCCACATGTTCCTGTAACAAATAACCTCAACATAGGCCTACAATCAACACATGTACAAACTACTCTTTGCAAGCCTGAAAGTGCCTCACAGAAGAAACTCAGTGGTGTCAAGGAAAATATGAAGACCTATCAAAAGGGAATGAGAGTTATGAAATTGTAGATATGTGCATATTATCAGAAGTGATTCAAAATAATACCATTTGTAAAAAGTGTGCTAAAGGGGGCGTGTCTCTGAGAGTGTATTCACATGTTGGTCTTGCAGCAGAGTTTGAATGCATTTGTAAATATTGTACAATAGTGTGAAGTTCTTCAATTCTTCATCAGTTCCTGTGAGTGCCGTACCAAAGCAAACGATACTGAATTTTATAGTGTAAATATTAGGTTAGTGTATGGCCTCCGTGCAGTTGGGTGTCGAACAGCTAATGCTATTTTGCGTATTGTCTTCCAAATACTAAGAGCTGATGAAAATGCTATGAAAATGCTAGCTCAGAAGTCCAGAAAGGAAAAGAGAGGTGCCAAGAAGAGTTTTCAAGAGGAATTTGAAGATGATCCAGAGAATCCAAGCTACGGACCTGGCATGCATTAGGGTTGAAATTTTGAAGCCTGTTTCCCTTTAATCTATTTTTTGTTTATTACTTAAGGAACATTTTTTCAGCCAGTTTTGAATGTAGAAACTTCAAATTTGCAACATTTCTTTATACACACATATTACAACTACTGAAACAACAGTTTTTAATTTGCATGTATATTAGTATATTTTTGACAAAATATTTCTTAAAAATACCATAAAAACAAGATCTATAAAAAAAATGTTTTATCCTTAAGTATGCACTCATAAATATTATGCTTGTTTCAGTAAAATCCAAACATACTCAGTCTTCACTTGTAAAAAATTCAAGTGCCTAGGATCAGTGGTTTCAGAGAAAATGTTCCTTATGTACAGCACATTTTATTATTGTAAGCATAGGACATTCCGTATCCCCTGACGAGTGGGAGAAGAGGTATGTTTCTAGTGAGTGCTAATGAAGAGGACAGGAGAAGCGATATGTTGGTAGGACGAACACTAAGAAACTCAGGAATAGCACACTTAGTTATGGAAGGAAGTGTCTAGGGCAAGAACTGTATGGGTAGACCCTGGTTAGAGTAGGTTAAGCAGATTGCCTCGGAAGTAAGGTGTGGTGGCTATGTAGAGATGAAACGATTAGCTCTGGAGAGGGAGGCATGGAGGGCTGCATCAATTCAGTCAAAAGACTAAAGGCTCAAACAAGAACAAAACAAAACGTTTATTGTATACCAGTTTGTGGATTTT
The DNA here is from genome assembly GCA_946902985.2 of Meconema thalassinum. Classification (NCBI taxonomy): domain Eukaryota; kingdom Metazoa; phylum Arthropoda; class Insecta; order Orthoptera; family Tettigoniidae; genus Meconema; species Meconema thalassinum. Next base: position 262,046,101 of record OX336390.1, on the reverse strand, counting down.
GAAAATACTGTAACATATTTTATAATGTAGGGGTAAAGTACTGTTAAAACACATCTATTATGTCTTCTTGGATCTCGTTACATTGGCTAGTCTTAGTGTAGCTTTCTTGAAAAGTAACTACAAACGATTCTATTGGTAAGAAAATAGAACTGTATCCATTAGATAATATACTATATGAAATGCACCCAAATACAAAGGAGACCACGGTTATATGGTGAGAATACTTAAATAGCAGACGACGACAGACATTCAGAGTACACACACTCTCACACACACATACAGAGACTCACACACACACACAGACAGACACACAATTTTTCGCCCTTTGTTGATCTCATAAGTCTACATTCACTTTTTGCAAAAATCGAAAGTAGGCTAATAAAATAGTGTAGAAACTCCTGGATAGCAGGCGGTGTGCTGCACTCCCTTTTCACAGGTGTATCCTTGACCTTGCATTGTTTGATTGAATGCTCGCCGTTCACAGAAAGAATTTGATGACAGCTCTTTGAGCCAACCTGGAGTTGTTTTTGTTTTTTCGTATGGCTTTTAGTGCCGGGAGTGTCCGAGAGGACATGTTCGACTCGCCAGTTTTTGTAGCTGCTTCGAGGCGGACACCCAATGGGTGAGCTACACGTACCGTCGTGTGTGGGGTGTTGTCTGGGGAGGAAAGTTTTGAATGTAAGGACAGGGAGTTGGAAAGTAGCGGCTGTGGCCTATAGTTAGGGACCAACCCCGGCATTTGCCTGGAAGGAAGATGGGAAACCACAGAAGACCATCTTCAAGGTTGCCGGCGGGGGGATTCGAACCTCCTCGCCTCCCGGATGTGAGCGACTGCCAGCAGTAATGCCGTAACGACCACGGCTAACTCACCCGGTAACCTGGAGGTATCCGTCATGGACTAGAATGAGCAGAACAATATTTTATCCAGACAGGAAGATACAGAGGTGCAGCTGTTAACTACACATGCACATGTGGAAGAACCGCCATGCCATCTATGGGCAAACACGTTCACCATTGCATTGTGATACAACGCCGCTGGAGCAGGAGTTTGTTATTTCACTTAGGCACACCTGACAACGTTAAACGGAAACTGTAACGCATTTACAATCAACCAATGCTGTCCAGAAAAAATAAAATAAGTTATCAACCTGTCACCAAGGAGCCATTCAGCTATTCGACTCAGCACACCACACATTCTCGTTTTACGGGGTCAGTGACCGAATGTTTTTTCTTGTCCCAGGACAATATTTGTCTCTGGATTTGCTCAATATTCAGGGATATAGATTTTCGTAAGCAATCTGCCTAAAATACAAATACAAAAATCTGAAACGTAATGACCATCAGTTGGTCTTCGATGGTGGAGTCAGTTCTCTTCAGATAATGTCATAGTTGTCTAGGAGTCGTTGCTTTTGCGGTCATGTCCACTTTCTTTATGATTATGCATGTTAATATATCCTCTCGTTTCTGGACAAGTTATTAGTTCCATCTGGCTTTTATTTAACAAGAGAGGTTTTAATTCGATTTTTTAAAAAACGTTCATATTCTGTAGGAATATTTACTGATTTAAATTTTTAAAATACTGAGTGGCATTCAATGTTAGCGGTTTTTTTCTTTAAATACATAAATTGAAACATATTCAATGAAATAAGAATAACTAAACTTTCTATTTCTGTGTAGAATTATGCAAAACGTGTCCTTGGTTGCGTAGAAAAATGACTGGTGGACTTACATTAAGTTGTGTTGTTGTGCACATTGAGTGCAATCCATTTACTTGGGATGTACTGAATAATAGAGAGTTCAAATGCCTTGACATATGCGTGAATGAAATACGAAACCTTTGGATAGCAAATAAATACAAAATTAACAAACAAATAAATAGATAGATAAACAAATAAATAAATTAATAAACAATAACATAACTGAGACCACGAGGAAACGGTTAATTAATTACCTTTTACGGTCATATAACAAGAATGAACCCATCGTGACAAATAGAATTTTCACCTACTTCCTCAAAAAGAAAACCAAGGGAGCTTGGTTCAGTGAGGTGGACAAAGATTTGCAAGAAGTGGGAATTACAAGCAACGATGTCTGGGAACATGCCCCCCCCCCCCTCACCCTTCCCTTAAACAAAAACCAACAGCACACGGATGTTTAAATAAAAGCCTGAGCTTCCAACAGCCAAGATGTGGACTGAGGAGTAGTGGAGTAGTGAGAGTTCTGCTTAGTGTCATGGCCGCCGCGCGAAATTGAAACATTTAAATAGACTTTTCTCTCGAACCCATGGTCGGAGTTTCATGAATGGGGTGTCGGAGGACTTGAGGTGACGCCCCTTTGCTATGGACCACTCGTTATACTTTTCAAAAAAAAATAAAAAATGAAATTTTTGTTTTCGAAAATAGGCGATAGTTTGAAAACCAAACAGGATAGAACGTTGTGCCATGGCTCAAACGAACAGTCTTTATGACCTTTATTTTTTGTAATAAAACTTTTTTATTTTTTATATTTTTTTGAAAACACTTGAATTTTGAAAATCCTATATTTTGGAAACTAGGAACTCTACAAAAAAGTTTGTTTGACGTAAATTAATGGTCCCTACCCCCTCTACCCCCAAAATAAATGTCAAGTCTCTAGGATGAAAACCTGTAGGTAGTAGTGTGGTAGTGACAGAGCTGCTCCACTTAGCAAGTGGTGAGCCCCTGCGACCTTGGAATGGAAGGAGTCATGCTAGGAGGGCGTGCTTGGATTCGTTTTTTTCGTCTCGTCGTGCTCTTTACGGGAATGTCGGTGTCGAAAAGATGAAAATTTGGAAACACGGTCTTTTTGGGGTAAAACCGTGATTTTGAACTTTTTGCTATATCTCGCGAACCAATCATGCTAGAGGCATGAACGATGGGTCCAAGGACTCGGAGTGACGTTCTCTTTGCTATGAACTACTCGTTGTAATTTTAAAAAAATTTGGAAACGTGATTTTGGGGTAAACACTTTTTTTTGTGATTTTTGCCGATATCTCACGAACCAATAACGCTAGAGACGTGTACGAGGTGTCCTAGCACTCGGGCTAACGCCCCCTTTCAAATGTGGTAGATTTTTTTTTCCAAAAAAATAATTCACAAAGGGCCTAACGCCATACATGTTGAAAAAACGTTTTCTTTTTCTTTACCTGTTTATTATGTTTATGAAGCGTGGTGGTTGAGAGAGACGATACGGCTGGGTGTGTGTGTTTCAATGAACCTGTCGCTGACCACGGTGGCCGTGTTCAATAGATCAATTGATATTTCGACGAGTCGGTGTATGACAGAGCGAGCGTGCGTTTTTCCTGATATTTTACCTTTAACGTGTAAACGGTGATGAGAACTTGATTCTATGTTGGTCGAAGCGAGTATCGAAAACAAACGAGCAGGAGGTGAAGGTCATTTGAGCTTATTGGAAGGCTCCGATCTGACTTGACAACAGGTGACGCTTGAAGGTGAAATAATCTGACCATTGTGCTGGCAGGGAAGTGCGAAAGGCGTGCACACACATGTGTGAAACCACAGGCACGCTAAACCAGTGACATCCTGTCTTGCTTCGTACGTGACAAAATGCAAGTCCAGGTGAAATTTGATCTACCGCAGGTGTTCGCTTGGGTGTTATCTGTCCACGTGCGCGATAACTGTTAACAAGTCACATTCTGTTTTGCTTCGTACGTGACAAAATGCAAGTTCATGTGAAATTTGATCCGGCACAGGTGTTCGCCTGGGACGTTAGCTGTCCACGTGCACGATAAGAGAATGTTCAAAGCGTGGGAATCGCTGAATCAGTAAAAAGTATGATGCAACTTGTGGGAATGATGTCACAACCAATAGATAGGCAAGAGCTGCAAACAGCAGTGGTGGGAGGTAAAGGGAGGGAGAGGGGAGGGGGTGATGTATGAGAGAACACAGGAGGAAAGGGAAAGACAAACATGTATGAACATGCATGAAGCGCGGAGCGCTGTACACATAGAGCTATAGGTGGTGTACAACATGTGTGAATAAATAAAAAGTACACAGGTTCACACAACATGTAATTTATTGATCCAAGAATTAAACGTAGAGTTAAACCCTAACCATTTGACGTAGAGTTTATTTCCTTTTTGTTTCAACACTTTTTCCACAAGATAATGCTGAGGAAATGCTGTTTTCTGAAGTTCATGTAGATAAAATCTACCTTTTATGGGTTGATGGTTGAGATCCTCGAGTAAATAGGTGACTGGACTGTCCAAGTAGACTCGACGAATTCGAAATAGTTCAGTCCCCCACTGAGGCGTGTAGCCCTTATTGAAGGCAGACTTAAATTTGCTCACACGAACAAAATCCCCAATGTTCAGTCGGTGACGTTTAGGATCGGCTGTTTTTATGGGGTTAAACAGTTTATCCAATCGCTGAATATTTTTAGTTACGAGACGTGGCTTGGTCCCAATCGTTCTATGTTTGGTGTCATTGTAACGTGATACTAGCTCAGGTAACATGTCCAACCAGCGATACGTGCCCTGAGCTGTAAACGCTTTCCACATATGGGTTTTCAATGTTCGGTTGAACCGCTCGACCACACTGGCTTTGAGATTGCTGTACGTGGTGTAATGGTGAATATCCTTAGATTTGAGAAAACTGGAGAAATCCTTGTTGAAAAATTCTTTCCCCTGGTCGGTTTGTAGCAGCTGAGGTTGACGTTTGGAGTGTTGAATAATATGTTGAAAGGCCTTGGTAACTAGTGGGCCAGACTTGCGACGCACAGGTTCAACAAAGGCCATTTTGGAATAGACATCAATGACGGTCAACATATAGCGTACACCGTCGTTAACGCCAGCATAGGGTATCATTTCAACCAAGTCAGCCTGCCAAAGTTCATCCACACCTCGTGAAATCACCTTGAGTCGCGGATAGTGACGCCTAGCTGGGCGATGCAACTCGTGAGCAATACCCATTTTAATGAGTGAGGGCTTAAACAATAATTTTGGCATTTCGAAGTTCTTGTTCAATTTCTTGAATTTCCCAATCGTGACCGGTATGGCCAGCTTGACGTGAGGCATGCAACAACTGTAGCCGCTGGACGAGCTTATTGGGATTGTGCCAGTAGGTAACATCCACAAGGGGTTTTAATGGTTTAAATGTCACTCCCGAAGCGGACACTTTACGACGAGTACTTTGACTAGTGGGAAACATTTTTGCAATGATGGTTTTATATTTTTGAGATATATTGGCATTCACTTGTTGCGTGGGATTATACTGTCTTTTGTGAGCATGGGTATCCAATAAAATGGATTTATATTTGTCAAGGTCCTCTGACGTATAATCATGGGAAGAGGGGGTCCGAGAAAAGAGCAGCTTTAACAGTCCTGGCGTTAATTTATAGTTGATATTTTTAATGACAGCTTTAGTACGAGCAAATTTAATGGATGAATCGCCAATTTTAAAACTATCATCCTCATAGCGAACACCATACGTGGTATCTGTGTTTCCAATAAATAGATCGGTGAAATAGGGTTCCAATGTTGATCCATAATATTTTATTAAAATGGTTTTCAGTTGAGCTTTATGTTGAGGGGTGGCCAAGAGTTGTGAAAACGGAGACGCCCTGGAAGGGCAAGGTGTTTCGACCATGGCCAAGGATTTCTTTTTTCTCAAAAACTCTGCAAGGGGTGCGGCCTTTTTTTGAGGCGTAAACACTTGTTCCTCCTCATCCTCAACTTCACTAACACTAGTCAAATCTTCCACTTCCTCTTCCTCAGGGTCCTCGTGCAGCGTCTGCGTGGCTTGTGAAACGGTGGGTAGCGTTTCAGATGGCTTGAAAGAGGGTTTCAACATGGCTTTTAGCGGAGGTGCTAAATGTTGTTGAATAAACAAAGCATGATTGGCACGTGATTGTTTCAATTGACGAAACTTTTGGCGAATAGTATTTTTTGCCCTAATAATATGCTTTTTCAATTGACTCTCTGCTAACGCCATGGTGTCTTGACAAATGACTTGATGGGGAATGAGACAAGGCCTTAAATAGCAATAAAATGATCAAACCCTAAGCGATACCGTCCTTGGTTGAGTTCACTTTGTTTGTCAATCACTAAACAGGCATGACGTTGAGTGTTCCAGCACTTGGCACACAATTCTGTAAACATTTGAAAGGTCATATCCGGATTCACATGTTCATTATAAATGTGACGACTGTTCCTCTCGTCCTGACGAAATAAAACAATGACATTGGCATTGTCACGAATCAACTGTTTGGACATTTTAGAATACGTTTGCCCAAGATAGAAGCAATCGATATGTTTGTGTCGACCCATGCTGAAATAGCTTTGAATGATGCCTTGACGTTCAGTGGATACATCATCGAAAATCATGAGTGAATCAGGCTTTACTTCATCCGGTGAAATCACATTTTCTTGCATGGAAAATGTAAAATAACCCATATTCTCTTTTTGTAATCCAGACATGACTTGATCCAGAAACACGTAGAGGGGTTGGTAGAGAGATTTTGCAAAAATATAAATATTTTGAAAACGCAGACCATTGGGCGCTGTAATGAGCGTTAGCAAAAGATTAGTCTTTCCACAGCCGGAAGGCCCCACAATGATGCAGCGAATGGAAGATGGAAACAGTGAACCATGGCGTTGTTCACGTGATGTGGGACAGAGATGGGAAACCATGTCCCCCACGGGGAATGACTCTTGCTGCTTAATAATCTTCATGTCAACTAAGGCTTAGACAGGCTAGCAGGCTGTCTATATACAGGACACTGAACCTTGTCATAGAAACAGTAGACTGGTACTACAGGTTGACGATGGATGTCTTTGGACGTGCGTTGATGGCCAAAGCTAGGCCTGTCCTCATACATGATCCTAAACAGGAAACAGATCCAGCTAATAAACACTATGTGGATAGGTCAGTAGTGCCACGCACAAAACAGGGAGATTATGACTTTAAGGGAAAGCGGTTAACCCATGTAAAACATCCTCAAGTGTCTACAGACGTTACTACGAAAAAGTATGTGGATAACAAAGTGTATGAGTTTTATGACAAAGTGCCCCAGCTTATGGTGAATGGCTATAGCGCTAATCACCATCGGATTATTCACGTGGAAGACCCACAAGACGAAGACGATGTCTGTACCAAGCGTTACGTGACCCATGAAATGAAAAGGCTTTATAAATTTATCCCATGTGTATTTTTAGTGTATCTGACAAATGATAAACCTGTGAATGACAGAAACCATTTACCGCTAGTCCATGATCAGCACTCGACCTATGTGCTTGCTTCGGGTTTAAGCCACTATCGATTACACTATGATGGAACCATTCACATCAAATATGCCATACCTGATGAGAACCATTTACAAATAAAGATAAATGGTCATAGGATGTTGATCCATAACCATGAAATGGTCAATGCAGGGGACGAATTATCCTTTCACCTCATGTTGACATGGGATGAAAAGCAAGCGGGAAAAACCATAAACGACTTCCCACTTTATGTGGAATTGGAATATACAGCCATGAAATAACCATCTGACGTTAGTTGTGATTTAAACTTTCTTGTGAAAGGTTGTTGGTCATTATCATCATGGTGAAACAAAGGTATGCAGTGAGAAAGACTAAAAAAAGGACATTGTCCTTGGCAAAGCGTGGGTTTTCAACATTCGAGGACAAGCCCTTGCGAAAGAAAAAAAGAAAAAATAATGTATTGACCATAAGGAAAGCCCTTCGAGCAGCACAGAGACAGGTTATTCCAAAACGTCGGCGACAGGTTTCAAACCAAGGGCGAGTGATTCCCGTCCCCAAACGAGCGGGATTTTTACCTGCATTATTTGCTGGTTTGGCTGCTCTGGGCTCACTTTTGGGCGGTGCCAGTGCAGTGGCGAAAACCATTTAAGCCGCGCAGCAGGGCAAGCAACAACTCAAAGAAAGTCAGCGACACAATGAAACGATGGAAGCGATTGCCATGGGGGCTAGAAATGCCAATTTAAAGCCAGCCTTTTATCAACAAGGATTTGGGATTTCACCATTTCGAAATATTAAAAAAAAAAAAAATTAACCTCTGCCATAGCGAGACATGCCCTGACGCATGAACAAGTGGAAAGCTATGCTAAACAACTAAAGCTTTCTCATTTTCGAGGTGTGTTTATGCGAAACCAATTACCCCCACGACCCTGGAAACAGGAATGTGCTGTTGTCAATTTGGATGATCACCGAGGACCAGGAACGCATTATGTAGCTTATGTCAAAGAGGGATCCACGGTATGGTACTTTGACAGTTTTGGGAATTTGCCCCCGCCCATGGAACTAGTGACCTATTTTGGAAACAGGATCAAGCTGTATTATAATGTGAAACGAGAGCAAACGTTTAACAGCCAACAGTGTGGACGTTTGTGTTTAATTTTTTTATATAAGACGCAGCATAAGCAAAAACGCCACCAGTATGTCGGCAGAAAGTAAAACGTTTACAGTGCATGGACGTGGACCTGAAGTCAGCCTAGACTTTTACCCGCCTATAGAATTGAGTGAAAAACCCTATGGTTTAGGACTTGTTTCTCTTGAAACGTACAATCGAATATACAACATACGTGAAAATGTGAACAACAAGTTTTACTATGATGATTCTGTGCTCACCTTGAACTCTGGTGGATACACGATCGATGATATTTATGAACACATTTATGTGGTGTTGATCAATCAATATGGTTTAAAGTCATTTCTTGACGGAACGAACAAGTTTGAACTTGTAGGCAATACTAACACTCATCGCTGCAGTATTTTCTCTTCATTCAACATTGACTTTAAAACACACCCCGATTCCATTGGTCCATTACTAGGATTTAAACCACGTGTGTTGGAGCCCAACAAAAAACATGAATCAGACCATGAAGTGAAATTCATTGAGGACCATCATGTGTCGGTGACGTGTAATATTATTAGCCAAGTGTACACCAATCAAGAACCATCGCATTCACTTTATGACTTTATTGTGACATCGCCCAATGGCTATATTATTCGTGAAAACCCTCCAGTGGTGCTTTTTCATTCTGTGGCTGTTGATAGTATTAGTAATATAACATTAAGACTGATCAATAGAGATCAACAACTCATTGATCTAGATTCTACCACACCAGTGACTTACAAGTTGGTGCTAAAGCCACTATGAAGTTTGTGTATAAAGCAACAACACCGTCTAGGAATGGTGTTAGTTGTTTGCCACGTGAATACACGTTAACATCTCAGAACAAGCAGATTTTACAGCATTTGGGTTACCACGTCAACCCTCATGATGAATTCTATCCTAGAGATAGCGAACCGCATCGAGGAGCAACCAGGAGTGGTAAGAATTGATCTCCATTCCTATCAAGCTCAAACACCTGGACTCAATAACAATGATGAAATTCAATTTGTTATCAACAACCAAGATATTTACACCCTACCGCATGAAAGTGTCATTCAGATTGAAGGTCGGCTCACCAAAGCCGATGGCTCTACACCTACCACATCCAAGTTGGCCAACCATGGTTTAGCCTTTCTGTTTTCTGAAGTACGTTATGTCATTAACGATATCGTGGTGGATAGCACTCGAAATGTGGGCATTTCCAGTGTCATGAAACTATACCCCTCTTGTAGTGAGGAAGAAGGTAAAACACTTTGCATGGCAGGTTGGTGTCCTGACTCGACCAATGACTGGATGGTACACACCGATGGAACCTTTACTGGATATTTACCTCTTAAACTGATTCTAGGCTTTGCTGAAGATCACCAACGCATTGTGGTCAACGCAAGGCAAGTGCTTTATCTGGTGAGAGACAGGAGTGATAATAATGCACTCAAGGGAGCCGACAATGCCCCCATCGATTCAAAAGTTCAACTACAACGCTTGCTATGGAAAGTGCCTCATGTGACCCTTAACGATAGCAAAAAACTGGACATACTCAAAATGGTAAAGAGAGATATGCCTCTACCCATGGAATTTAGAAGCTGGGCACTCCATGAGTATCCGCTATTGCCCACCACCAACACACACAGTTGGTCTGTAAAAACAGTTCGCTATACAGAGAGACCTCTCTACCTGATCGTGGGTTTTCAAACGAATCGCAAGTATCAACAAACCAAAGATGCCTCGCTATTTGATCACCTGCAATTGAGAAATGCACGTCTTTTCCTCAACGGAGCTGTGTTTCCCTATGAAGGACTGGATTTGGATTTTTCAAAAAATAAGTTTGGGCCCCTGTACGACTTGTTTTCTAAATTTCGATGGTCGTATTATCAAAAAGAGAACGGCCCCATGCTACTACCCCAAGCGTTTAAGGCAAGAGCACCACTGATTGTTTTTGACTGTTCATACCTGGAAGAGTCTGTCAAGCCATCCAATATCGACATTCGACTAGATTTTGAAACGCATGACAATGTACCAGCCAATACGACGGCCTACTGTTTGATTATTCACCACAAACAAGTCAACTATTATCCACTGTCCAACCAAGTGACGAGTGTATAAATAACAGGTCATCCCACGTCAAGCCGCTCAGTCATGTCTTGCTTTAAAGCCTCAAGAGACGTTACATCCATGAATTTAAACTCAGAGGAACAACGTTTCAAGACTTTTGCCACATGGCCAGTGCCTTTCATAAACCCTCAAGCCTTGGCGGCCGCTGGATTCTACTATTTAAAAACAAGAGATGAAGTGAAATGTGCCTTTTGTCCCATCATCATAGACCAATGGCAGGAGGGCGATGAACCCATGCAGGAACATCAGCGCTGGTCACCCACCTGCCCCTACCTGCGTAGAGTGGAAGTGGGAAATATATCCTGTCATTCAAGCTATCCCTCACTTGTGACTCTGGGTGATGGAAAGAAAACAAGTTACGATACGTGTGGACCGTATGGTGTCCATGGTGCTTCGGTGAGCAGCTCACCATCAAAAACGCCTAGTTTAGAGACATTGGGACATCATCGGTGTTATGGACGTTACAAACACAAGAGACTATATTGTTGTATCAGTTGCTATCGTCCATATCCTAAAATGAGAAAAGCCTGTAAGACGTGTTATGATAATAAAATGATGTAATTCTTAAATTCTTATTTTTTTGCTTTTGCCTCTGTCCTACCCTAACCTTATTTTTTGGAACTAGCATGGCAGGTAAGTCCATGCCATGATCACACCTGATCGTCCGTCAGTCGTCAGTTGAACTTGGTCCAGACAAGCGTCAACATGTTGCGCACACTCATTGTGGATTGCCAAGGGTTTAAAATTGGTGACAACAAATTTATATTTAAACAAGTGGCCATGATCGATTGTACCACGTTTTGGATATCGCAAGCTACGCATTTGCTATTTAAACCACCCCATGCTTTTGATTTGTTGTGTGAAAAAGACCGTAAACAAACCCAGTGGATTGAAAATCATAGGCAACTAGACTGGAATCAGGGAACCATTTCCTATAAATATTTGGACGTGGTCATGAAAGCACACTTGTCCTCGGGCAATGTGGTATTTGTGAAAGGTAATGAAAAACGTCAATGGTTGCAACCATTTTTGGCGTCTTACTGCCAATGTATCGACCTCATGGAGTTGGGCTGCCCCTCCCTGCAAACGCTCATGGATACTTGTTCCTATGGCAACATTACCCATACAGCTCTATCACATGCGTGGCATCTCTTTCATTGGTTAACCACCCATGCCTGCTGGGAGTTGTTGAACAAAATTATAACTCAAGATTTACCTGTGAATGACGTCAGTGAGATTTCTACAAGCGACGTGTAAACATCTACAGCACGTGATACCATGGAGAAAGGCAATGCTACGGACAAAGCCATCGGCAAGTTCTTTGTGTGCAAAAAGAAACTAGACAGTTTTACCAAAGAGGAACTCTTGGCGCTGCCCAAGTCGTTCATTTATTATGTGGCCGCCAATGCAGTGAAAGAAATCTGGCAACATGTACCAAAATCATGGACTCAAGACCCTGTGTTGAGTGAATTGCAACCCTGTACGGATTACGATCACCATAAGCAAGTGGCCATGGCAAAAATACCGTCTATGCGTCAGTGTGCGACTTGCCAGCTAGTGAAACTGTATCACGGTCATAAAAGTCCATGTAAAGACTTTGTTGAATCATTCCACGAGTGTCATGGCGAGAAAAAGCAACAACAACAAACACAAACATCGTCCACAGAGGAGGAGGAAGACCAAACCTTTTTACCATCGATGGAAAAGGATATGCCAGACCTGTACTGGCAATGGCGTCATTGACAAAGTGATTCAATACTTACCTTTCGAAATCCATCTTCCAGGTTATCGTTTTTGCGGCCCTGGAACTCGTCTCGAAAAACGTTTACAACGTGGTGATGTACCCATTAATCTTTTGGATCAAGCATGCAAGGAACATGACCTTTCTTATCGCCATAGTCATCCTGGTTTAAGACATGTGGCAGATAAATTGTTATTAAAGAAAGCTAAACAACGTTTCACATCCAGTGATGCCTCAGTAGGTGAAAGGATGGCAGCCCTAATTGTCATGAGTGCTATGAAAGGAAAGTTGATGATGCATGGACATAAACATTGAGGAGTGAGGAATTGGGATTTGTTTGTATTCTATTTTTCTTTTGTCAATTCACTATGACTATGAAATAAAAACAAAAGTTTTCCAGAGCACGATGTTTTGTTATTTTTAATTTTAAGAAATCGTGATGTTGATGGCTGATTTTTTCATTTTACACATTTCACACATGATGAATTCCACACACTGTCATTTATCATTTTGCAATTTACAGTTTTTGAAAACGTTCGTTTCAAGTTTAACGTTTTTGATGATATGGATTTTTCCATTTTGCTGATGACACATTTTAAACAATGTCCGTTTGAAGTTTTTGAATTTTCAAATTTCACACATGGCCATTTCCAGTTTTTAAAAATGTCCGTTTTAAGTTTTGCTGTTTTGGTGATATGGAAACATGGAATTTCCATTTTGCTGTTTTCATATTTTTTCCATTTGGTGTATGTCGAAAGTTGAGATTTGACAATGATGTTGATGCGAGTGCTTGACCTTGATAATACTGCAATGTGTTGATGTGTGTTTGGAGAAACGTCGAGGTCTACGACTACTGCAGGTAAGACTGTTTTTACAAAAATAATGTCTATTGACTGCCACATTTCAATGAAAAAACTAAACTATTTAAAACAAAATGAGTATGTAAGTGACCATTTACCCCCCTCCCCACCCACCCACCCTACCTCACCGTGTTTGCTCTGGTCAATCATACACACCAGTTTTCTCTCTCCACTCATACATTCACACCTGTCTTTGGGAACAAACACAACCACTTTATTTATTCCCAAAAGCACATTCTCGACATGCACACTCATCCCAAAAAAACTTTTTAGTTTATCATTTACATTACGAAAAATAATTAAATACTAGTTATTAAAGTTACTAAAAATCTTACTTATTTCATATTTACAAAAAAAACTCAACTTTGTACAGCGTTAAAAGAATCACACTATTTACCAATCAAAAAATTTAAAAAAAATAAGGTTGCATAGAACTTTTAAAGAGCAAAAGGTTCAAGTGGATTGCCACTATTTTACAAAATCTATTATTTACAATGACAAGAAAACAATATTTACAAAATACTAAATCTACAAGTTACAAAAAGCCATGTCCCATAAACGATTAAACAATGAAATCACACCTCCTCCTCGTTGCGATCATAACCCCAGGGCAGGCTAGTGAGCAGGTCATCAGCCCACACACGCTTGTTATCCATGGAGGCGAGGGTGCGTTTTCTCTGTTCCACAAGATACAAATAATGGTTCCTGGATTGTATCCTGCACTGTGTATGAGACATAGCTTTGCCAGTGTGTAAAACCGCTAGGTAATCGTCTACACGTAGCGATTTTACCACTGCTCTACCTACACCTTTTGCTCTTTTGGCTTCCTTACAATCGAGTGTGCGGTAAGCATACATTTTCGAAGCCAAACCTACGAATTCCGTCATAATGGAATCACCGCATTCATCTTTTAAAACGCCCATTTCCTTCTTGTTTTTTATGGGCAGCTGAAACACGTTGTCAGCGCTATAGCAAGAGGTGTCGAACCAGTCACTATGTTGCCTCATGACGTCATAGGGGTTGCAGTGGCGAATGTGGTAAATGAATGAGTCCGTGTCCATATACAAAAGAGAGACGTCCTCAAAATGGCGTTTGGCAAACTCATAGTGGAATCGATACATGACCGATTTAGAAAAGTCTAAAATGACTTGACCCAAGTAAATGGGCTTATCCATGGTCACGCTGGTCTTACTCATTTCAATAGTAGCCAAATCCTCATCGATAATTTTGATCGATTTGAAATTTGGCTTGGCAATGTACCGCCGGGCACCCCACCGCCCCTCCCAGACATTCACCAATTTAATGTTACGGTATTTGCGGACATTCTCCATGGATTTGCCATAGATGCAGTTGTTCATTAATTTAAAAAAATTAATTTCAAACTGCTGTGTTGCCATTTGTCGGTGCTCTGTGTTGAGTCGCATGTATGGCTCAAGCCATGCTTTTTGAGCAAAAGAAATACCCCTGTGGATTTTCTTCAACACCAAGCCTTGGGCGAGGCATTGCACTAACATTTGGATATGTAGCACATACCGATTTTTGTTGTAAAGTGTGCCCATGAGTTTTTCAATCTTCACTTTACTGTCTGGGGGAACCATTTGCTCAAGACAGAATGGGAAATCGGCATGTTCATCATACAAGAATGAGGGATATTCAATATCCACTTCTAGCACATATCCACGGCCTGTTTCTTGGCTAGCCTTGATCACGTCAAATTCTGACACTTGTTTGTCTGTCAGCCAAGCAAACTTCCCATAGGGCAAAGGCTGACTCATGGCGTAACCGTACAAATTATTCACTTCATAGTACATTAAGTATGATTCTTGTTTGTCTGGTGAATAATCAGGCATGTAGACATTGTTTGCTTCAGCATGGCGTTGGTTAAGCGACACAAAGCCGCCACGAATGCCCTTTTCAAAAAATAGAACCATGTCTACATCAGTGAGTAAATCCAATTCCACTTGAGTGTATTTCAAAGCGGCATCGAACGAGAGCCCAGGACTCGTATAATAGTGAGCCGGGTCAAGACCGTAAATGTGTTGACACAACTCACGGAATTTTTCAAACACATCAGTGAGCAGCAATACATCCAGTTTTAGGTAATGCAAAGCATATTCACTTAGCGTGTTCATGTCAAACACTCGCCAAACTTGACATGCATGTGCATAGTCTTCATCGGAAACGGTACTGCGTGTTAGTTTCGAGTAAAATTTCTCTTGTGGTGGGAGTTTTCTTTGCTTTAACACGTCCCAGCTATTGCAGAAATCATACGGGAATATACCTTTCCGAATGCACAATTGAAATTGCTCAGGATCATTAAAATGCATTCTAGTATTTTTTAATTCCTCCTCATTCAAGCCATTCACAAGGCTGTCTAGCGAGGATGTATAAACTTAAAGGAATCCAAAAATCGAATGCTAAAGTCGCTCAACCTCCATGTCAGGGCTGTAAAACGCTCATGGTTTTGGGGAATAATGGTAAACGAACCCTTGTTGACATGGCCCAATTCACGAATCAAAAACTGAATGTCATAATTTGCCAGATTGTGGAAAAAGACACTGATGAAGCGAGGAGCTGGAAAGTTCAAATTGCATTTACTATGCGCAGCTCCACGAAACTGCCCCGTAAAGTGCGAGTGATCACGAACGGTGTCTTCAGCACTGATCAGTGGCTTTTCGCAAATATGGCATGTCATGGCATGCTCATACTGCTGCTGCTGTTCTGGAGATAGGCTCATGGGTACTGGGTGGTCCAATAATTCCTGTACATCATGAGCCAACTTGACAAGTTCATCCAAGAACCATTTGGCACAATCTGGCCCCTCACGGTATTTGTAAACGGATTGTGCGGCGTCATGGGCACACACCACATTAAATCCTATGGCAAAAGGTTCATGTTTTTGAATGGGTGTGGTTGAGCTCATGGTGGGATCTGGTTCACATCCCGCCATGGGTGTGGTGAGAGCTTCGAAATCTGCATATACCACATAGGGAACAGTGTCACGCTTATGAATGTCCTTAAACTTTAACACAGCCTTGTCCCCTTGTGGCAATATCAATCTCACCGCTTCCTGAGTAACACAATCTATCCTATGACGTTCTAAGAGCGTAGGGGTTGTAAAATATTGCAAGCAACGGTCGCAAATGTACTTTTTACCATTATGCTTGGACACTTGACTGCTTAGCAATCTACTTAAGCTTTTAATGAGGCAATAGTGATTCACCTCCCCCTCAGATAGATATAAAAGATGAATGTGATGTCGTTTCGGTTCTTTTGTGGCATAAAGAGGACCCACAATCTCATCACCATCAAGGCCATATACCATGAACGAAAAGTCCTGGTTGTCTTGTTCAAACCTACGGATCTCGGTTAAGTCCATAGGGAACGATACTCGTGTTAAATTTAAAGTTTGTTTTAATTCATCAAACTTGGCCTTGTACTTTCCCGGCCAACAACCATTACGGTCTTGAGCTGGCTGCAAGTACGCAGCCACAGCCCACAGAAAGCAATCATTGTCACGATTCTTAATATTCACCACAGCCTTTTTCAAAGCTATGGCTAGTGGTGTTTTAATATAGCTAGACCCAGCATTCAACGGGTTGAATTGACAAATGTTGATTTGTAGATGATGAATTTTGTCTAAGGCAAGGCCACTCGGTCCTTGTTGCAGTTTATCAAATTTTGATAGCAAGGGATTCACCACGTGGGTTTCATACCACTGTTCCAAATTATGGGCTATGAATAGCTCTTGCATTTTACTGCAAATATAAAATGTCTCTTTATGCTCCACGTCCTTCTTTTTATATACGAAATCGCACACCAGTTCTGTATTCACTTTTAAAGCCGTATGCAACCTTTGTGCTGTACAAATTTCAATTTTAAAAATTTCAAAACAAGATTGTAAAAATTCTTTGGGAATCAAACTTTTTCTAACATTGACCACGCGGCCAGAGCACACACGCGATTTGAAACAACTGTTTAGAGGTTCCCAAGTTAGGCTATCGGTAGCAGTAGCAAATGACATTATTTTAGAAAGAACACTCTCACCTGAGTTTTCAGCTGTAGACTGCTTGACAATGGTCCCAAACACACACGTTCCTGGTTATTAACAAAGGTCAAGCGTTTTCCAACACTCTAAAAAGAAATAAAATAAACCACCATAAGTATATCCATTCCATATAGTTTATGCCTTTCATAAACAAAACAAAATCAAACAGGTTATATATATAAAAAACAAATCTCACCTTGACGTGTAATGCTTTGCTATATTCCCGTCTCGTTGGCTAGTGTGGAAATGGTTTCCTCTTCTATCGGTCTGTCTTCCTCTTTCTTTAATATATTTCCCACAGACACAGGACAGGTAGGCTATACACGTTATCTGCAAACAAATAAATAAATAAAATCATTAATTACCTAATCAATAAATAATTGCATGTATTTATATAAAAATCTATAAATATATAAATAAATAAATATATACCTACCCCACAACAAGGTTAAGTATTTTCCACCAACACCAAAACTGATAAACAAGACCAGGGGTTTCATGCAACGCAGTGTGTTCAAAGGTAGTCACCTAAGTGAGCGTGGAAATGATAACGACATGTCTTTATATATGCTACGTTGCATGTATAATCTTTTGTTTTCCCATGCTTTGAACATTCTCTTATCGTGCACGTGGGCAGCTAACGTCCCAGGCGAACACCTGTGCCGGATCAAATTTCACCTGAACTTGCATTTTGTCACGTACGAAGCAAAACAGAATGTGACTTGTTAACAGTTATCGCGCACGTGGACAGATAACACCCAAGCGAACACCTGCGGTAGATCAAATTTCACCTGGACTTGCATTTTGTCACGTACGAAGCAAGACAGGATGTCACTGGTTTAGCGTGCCTGTGGTTTCACACATGTGTGCACGCCTTTCGCACTTCCCTGCCAGCACAATGGTCAGATTATTTCACCTTCAAGCGTCTTGGTCATTTTTTCCATTGCACCTGTTGTCAAGTCAGATCGGAGCCTTCCAATAAGCTCAAATGACCTTCACCTCCTGCTCGTTTGTTTTCGATACTCGCTTCGACCAACATAGAATCAAGTTCTCATCACCGTTTACACGTTAAAGGTAAAATATCAGGAAAAACGCACGCTCGCTCTGTCATACACCGATCCGTCGAAATATCAATTGATCTATTGAACACGGCCACCGTGGTCAGCGACAGGTTCATTGAAACACACACACCCAGCCGTATCGTCTCTCTCAACCACCACGCTTCATAAACATTATAAACAGGTAACGGTAAAGAATTTTTTTTTCAACATGTACGGCGTTAGGCCCTTTGTGAATTATTTTTTGGAAAAAAATATCTACCACATTTGAAAGGGGGCGTTAGCCCGAGTCCTAGGACACCTCGTACACGTCTCTAGCGTTATTGGTTCGTGACATATCGGCAAAAATCATAAAAAACACGTGTTTACCCCAAAATCGAGTTTCCAAATTTTTTTTAAAAATATAACGTGTGGTCCATAGCAAAGAGGACGTCAGCCCGAGTCCTTGGACCCCTCGTTCATGCCTCTAGCATGATTGGTTCGCGAGATATAGCAAAAAGTTCAAAATCACGGTTTTACCCCAAAAAGACCGTGTTTCCAAATTTTCATCTTTTCGACACCGACATTCCCGTAAAGAGCACGACGAGACGAAAAAAACGAATCCAAGCACGCCCTCCTAGCATGACTCCTTCCATTCCAAGGTCGCAGGGGCTCACCACTTGCTAAGTGGAGCAGCTCTGTCACTACCACACTACTACCTACAGGTTTTCATCCTAGAGACTTGACATTTATTTTGGGGGTAGAGGGGGTAGGGACCATTAATTTACGTCAAACAAACTTTTTTGTAGAGTTCCTAGTTTCCAAAATATAGGATTTTCAAAATTCGAGTGTTTTCAAAAAAACATAAAAAGTAAAAACGTTTTATTACAAAAAATAAAGGTCATAAAGACTGTTCGTTTGAGCCATGGCACAACGTTCTATCATGTTTGGTTTTCAAACTATCGCCTACTTTCGAAAACAAAAATTTCATTTTTTTTTTTTTTTTGAAAAGTATAACGAGTGGTCCATAGCAAAGGGGCGTCACCTCAAGTCCTCCGACACCCCATTCATGAAACTCCGACCATGGGTTCGAGAGAAAAGTCTATTTAAATGTTTCAATTTCGCGCGGCGGCCATGACACTAAGCAGAACTCTCACTACTCCACTACTCTGAGGAAAGGAAACAGTAGCATCGAGAACTTATGCGAAAGTACTGGGTGGATGTAGATCGATGCAGCAAGAAGCAGTTGAAATGACGTGGTCCTTTGATGCCCGAATTGAAAGAAGAAGTAGAAGAATAAGAATTTCAATTTACCTGCTGTAATGATCTAGTGTGGCAATAAAACTCTCTAATACTAACAGAATCACACTCTATTGTGGGCGTCTGTTTGGCTGAATCCCAAATACTATATTCCATGACTGCACTGCCAACCCAGAACGATTCCAAGTATTCGGTCGTGTTGTGTACACTGATTTAAACTACATAAATGTGGGCACAGTGCACACAATACAACCCGAGATCTGAACGTCTCGTTGGTCATCAATGCATTCGTAGCAGTCCAATTCATATATACAACTATGGAATAGGTAAACGGGCTTGCATTAGCACAATCTGTGTGCATGAGGCCTGATTAAATATAGCAACGTTTGCACATTTTACATTAATCTCGTATTGCATCTGAACATCCGGGACGCATAGCGGGTTTAGAGATTGTAATGCTCGTTTTTGGACCCAAAATTAAATTACAGTGATTAGGCCTATCTCTGAAGAACTAAATCCATTTGTATAAGCATTTGAATATATCTATTCTTTCCTGCATTGCCCAGTAGATATTTTAAAACATTGGGGAAAGTAGATATTTTTGCTGGTCCTGTTTCCAACATAGATTGTTGAAGTGGACCTAGCCAATGTCCCCAGTTCCTGGATTCTACCTAGGTACAATATACCCATGGTCTCCTGCCTATGCTGAAAATTTATGAGACAACGTTATCAGCACTTTTGACTCTTTAAATCCCTCAAACCTCGTTCGTTTGGCTATTGTCTGCCTCGGAGCGATGTTTTCTGAATAATCTGATGTAAACAACATATGCACATGGCTGGTAACTGGTGGCGTGATGGTGCACTGGTCAAGTTGCTCTCCTCTCGCCAAGGCAGAACGGGCGCAATTTTCGGTAAATCCATGTGAGATTTTGTAGGTACAAATATCACGTCCTGTGGTTTGGATTTCTCGTAATAATGGAGGACCCGTAGATCATAATCACAAAATTAACGGTCACGCAAAACTAAGAGCTTCCTTCCTTAAATATAAATCTCGATGATGCTGAGTGATTTTTCATTAAGGCTCGTTCTAAATTCTTACAGTGATGTTGAAATGGGCAGCTTAAGTGGAATTGTTACAGTTAGACCTACAGTGTGCCTTACATTGTGTGCGTGTGTGCGCATGTGGCCCTCTGCGCTCCCACGATGCAGGGCTATTTGAGTGTTCGTAACGTTTTGAAGCCATTCAGTGTTGCCGATACAAACTGTTAGTTGTAATATTTCAGTGCGGCTTCAGTGGTATACTTGGTAGCCTGCTGAGCGTCTATGCCCAAGATCGCGGGTTCAAACCCCGCCGAATTGGTCAGATTTTTAAGAGCGTTAAAATTCCCTCAGTATGCCTTCCTTTGGAGGGAAAGTGAAGCCAGCGGTCCCATGTCATAGATTTATGGCATGTTAAAGAATCTTCCACTAACTACAATTGAATGAAGCTAAATTTGTTGGTTAGATTTGATTAACGCTCTACTAAGTTCCAACAATTGACAATAGGTGCCGGTTGCGGTGGCTGCTAGTAGCCAAGTTCACGGATAGGTGTCGTTGACGGTAGCATTTGGTAGCAAAAGTAGGAACTGCTTGAAATTGATCGTCTGCAGTCCTTACCTGAATTACAGATAACACACACTAATACAGCCATCACAATTAACACCTGTTATCAAACAGATTCTACACACGCCCAAAGTACACAGGGCCACATGACCGCGTTGTCACAGCCCCTAAACTGAGAAACCAACCAACCTAACTCTTCAGTCGGTCAACACGAATTTGTTCAATGACTGGGTGGATGCAATGTGTATAATTAATAAATGAGGAAATAAAAACTTCTTGAGTGTTTCTGAATTCACCAGGCAGGTTTGATTCATTAATTAATTTGCTAATTTGAATAATAGTTGCAGGTTTCTGTTCAATTATAAATAAATGATTTTTCCCAGATGTTAAAAATATATTTGTTAATATTTTCAGTTATTGATATAATTCGTGTTTGAAACTTGTTGTTGTTGTTGTTTCATTTGAGGGGCTTTGGCATCGTAGTTATTTGACCCCATGTAATTGGGTGAGTAGGAGCTGAATCTTACATGTAAAATAAGTATACTGTTTTGTTCGTCATGGACCTGTTTGTTTTCTTATGTGGTTACAATACTAAGGTTGGAAATGACTGTGAAATATGGCCAGAGTTGTTGGATAAGTTTATGTTTTAAATAATAACCATGGACTGCTCACTATGTGTTCACAATTCACCAACATCTGCTTCAGGCAGGCTGACAAATATACAACAATCAGTCGGCACCTACATTTACATGACTGGCACATTAAGTTATGTGCAGGAGCGTGGCATACTACAAGTGAATCGGATATGAGGCAACGTGTGGCGCGTATTGATGATCTGACCACAAGCTAATTGTAGGTAATTCGAATATCCTGGTGATCGATGAGAACAGAACGCTTTCAAGTAAATCAAGGAACCTTTATCTGGAAACACTTACTTTTCCAACTGTCAGGTTCAACTCCAAGGAGCGATGCCTGAGATATGCCGTAGAAGTGGACTGGGGGGATCGTCAAAGGAACTAGAAAACATTCACCAATGGGAAATACTTCATTACCAATGAAATGTTTGGGAATAACAAGCTAGGACTGGTTTGTCCACAATTCCAATGGTTGAAACGGAGCAACACAGATACATTTGAAGATTTAGGTCCACCACCATACATAACAAAGGTTAAGCAAACAAGGTGACACAAATCAACCCTCCGAAACCAGTGGTAGCAAGACAATATCTGTAGATAAGATTGACACGATACACAAGTTTTTACAAACGTATGTAATTTAATTTTATTTGCAATTGAGTGTAATTCATGGACATCATACATTACCCATGCCTAAGTGAGCAGAAACTGATGATGACAGCTCGATGACCGAAACATATCATCCATTTTTGTACATAGAAGCATTTTTTGTGTGTGACCTCCTCAGACGCCGAGTGTAGGTCTTTCTATTCGACGCCCGTGGGCGACCTGCGCGTCGGGATGAGAGATGGAATGTATGAAGATGAATGAAACTGGGTAAGGATGTGGAAGGAAGCGGCCGTGGCCTATCAGAAGGTACCGTCCCAGCATTTGCCCGGTGTTGAAAATGGGAAACCACGGAAAACCATTTCAAGGACAGCCGACGGTGGGGCTTGAACCCACGCGTCTACCGAGTCAGCAGAGAGCTTGGCCCCATGACCTAACACTGCGCTTTAGCCCGCGTAGCCACTGCTGTCGGTCATAGAAGCGTGATAAATATCTGTTTCAATATTTCTTTCAAGTTAGGGTAAATAAATAACGCCTATTTTAATTGGGCACAATTTATGTCGACCGACTGAAAGCTTTCTTCAATGGAATTACGTTACACTGAAAAATGACTTATATCCCTTCAAGTAGTAAAATAAGGTGCAGGCCCTTGCACACCAACATCGCACTGGTCCATTGTATTAACCCTTCTGATGCCAAGTTTTTGATGAATGGTTATGTTAATGTCAAATTTAGTGAAATTACAAGGCTTTCCCAGAGCAAAGTAAATATAACTAGTTGAAACCCGTCAAAACATGACGGTCATTGGGAAAATATTTACGGAAGGATTTTCTTATATGCATTATTTGTATGATTACAGAGAAATACGACTTTGCAACATATAACTGCCCAGACTGAAAACTTGATGAGGCAAATAGTGGCCTACACGTTCCATAGCTTCCCCTTGAGCTTTATTGATTGTGATAAATTATGCCAAGCGATTGGAAATTGGTGGCTCTTAAAAGAAAATGGGAGTATTTTTATGGCATATTTATATTGGATTTTTAAAGTGGCTTCGTATTTTGTCCGATTTCTCACTTTATTGCGTCAATTTGCAGTAACATACGACCGGACAATGTTCCTTTTCGTCGAACGGGGTTTTATAGTAGTATTTCTCCCAAAATTAACGTCTTATTCGATAACACTATAGTGCCCTGCATCAATGGAGCCGCTAAATATTAAATGCCAAATAATACTCCCCTTGCAAAAACAACAGTGTGGTTAGACTCATTGTTATGTACTCTAAACAAATAAAATCAATGAACAATTGGCTTATACAATGAAGTTCAACATGATCAGTGTATTCACCGTTCAGAGACTTTCATACTAAGTTGGTTGCTGAGGAGAACGCGATGAGGCTGATCGCCAATAATAAAATCCTTAAAATTATCCTTGTCAGCAACAATGTTTGCAATAGTTTGCAAATGAAGCTCAGGGCGATGTTCTTCATTTTGATATAAACAGCACGAAACTTCTCGAAATAAGCAATTTCTATCGCCTGTTATAGGTTCAATCCTTTGGGTTTCTTTAACAGCAAACTATGCAGGGCAGCATAGAATCACTTCACCAATTACAGGATGAGCACTGACTCTTTGCCAGCCACCGTAAAGGAGGCAGTTTTAGAATTATATGGCCAGTGCATGTCGAAAAACGCATTAACATAGGGAAGCCCACTATTAAGTATATTCTTGGCCATCGCCCCAGAGATCCGGATTCATTTCCCTGCTCTGCCAAGAAATTTAAATCTGGCCTGAGGGCTGAAACGGGACGCACTCAGCCTCGTGAGGTAAAACTGAGGAGAGGTAGGATCGATTCCAACCTTAACTATCTTGGATGTGTTTCTCTTCGGTTTCCCACTTCCACCCCAGGCAAATACCGGGATGGTTCCTTAAGTAAGGCCTCGGCGTTCTCCTTCCTAATTCTCACGTTAATTACAGATACACGCATTAATACAACCATACAATAACACAGGTCGGTAACGTATTTTTTCTCTTAAAGACACTCTGCAAATCTACAGGCCAAGAGCTTTTGTCAGAGTGCTTTACGAAGTCGAAACATGATGGTCAATGGTAAAATAATTACCGAAGGATTTCCTTATATACGACATTCTTTGTACGACTACTTTTTGGCACTATTGAAACTTAAAGGGCGTCGAAAGATGGCACTCTTGACATTGCAACATATAACTGGCCATGACTGAAAACTTGCTGAGGTAAATAGAGACCTACACGTTCGAGAGTTTCCCCTTGAGCTTTATTAATTGTGATACAGAATGCCAAGCGAATTGGAAATTGACGTCTCTTAAAAGAAAATGGAAGGGTTTTGTCGGATGGTGTTAAATCAACTCGAGGGATTAGAGCTCTCTGCCCAATTTTATCTCCGCTGATTATTTCCAAATCCAAGCAATTTTTATACATATTCTTTACAAATAATCTGGTTCCGTTCAGGAGCCCTTGGGAAACGTTCAGATTTCTGAGGAGCATAACTATGGCTCTAACTTTTAGAGTAAGAATATGTGGAGGCAAACCACTTAATTCCAAGGAATTCAAGAATTCTGTAGGAAATTGAAGTAGCTGGCTTTCATCTTCAGTAATTAATCTGTTAACGCTGGTGTATGTTTTTGAACTACTGGGTATAAGTTCGATGACTTTCAAATTAATTTCATTACAGTGTTCATTTTTTGGTGTTAGAATGCATACTTTCGAGAAATTGATTATATCTTTCGTAGAAATGAATGTTTCGCCGTAAATCTCAGTCACGATGTCATCATGCGCTAAAATTCTGGGTGGTAGTTCAATAACATTTGATTCCTCACCATCTACAGAGGGGTAGTCACCGTTACCAATTTGTAACAAAAAAATCAGAAAATTCAATTTCTTCTGGTTTCAACCGCATGTTTTATATAAGCAGCGTATTTTGAAGAAGGGCCAGAGAGGAGAGTATTCAATACAGTTTTGAATAATTGTTTGGCGAGAAGCGTGCGGAACAACAGGCAAAACCTGCCTAAAGTCTTCTCCAAGAACAGTAATTTTCCCACCAAATGGAATGTCATTACCCATAATATCTTTTAGAAGACGATTCACACACATTAATGAATGAATATTTGCCATTGGGGCTT
Source organism: Meconema thalassinum (assembly GCA_946902985.2). Taxonomy (NCBI): domain Eukaryota; kingdom Metazoa; phylum Arthropoda; class Insecta; order Orthoptera; family Tettigoniidae; genus Meconema; species Meconema thalassinum. The sequence continues at coordinate 262,020,650 of OX336390.1, read as the reverse complement.
CATCCCATATTATGAGCAGTGCTAATCGAATATCGTCAGCTGCTTTGGAATTTAATTTTAATCCAGACACTGAACTCTCATTTAAATTTAGAGGATTTTTGAATGTACTGTGTACTGTTCGACCGTTGGGTAGCAAAACAGTGGCTATTCCGGTCCATGCTACTGATATAACATGAAGCCCTAAACTCCAGAACTTTTGTATTAAGCATCGGTAAATAAATGTTTTTCCTGTGCCCCCAGCACCGTCAATAAAGAATGCGTTCGTGACAGTTGTGTTGTTATTTTGAAGAACGCTAGTGATTTCATTAATAATTGAAAGCTGTTCCTGGTTTGCTAAGGACATCAGGTCAGCCAAATCAAAAGGGAACACTGGCTCATTAGTAGTTTGATCGTTTGAGTGTGTGTCAGTACCAACAGGCAAGTTAAATGTTGGCAGAGAGAAACCATGCAATTGCAGAGTTTTATTAATATCTCTGAGAGATAGTTGATAAGCTGTATTTTCATCTTCAGACTTTAAATAATCTTCACAGAGAGAGTTTTTGTGCATGTCCCATAAGTGACTGGCATTGCAAGGTTGATGAAATATGCATATGTAGGCGAATAACTGTCTCAGTTGAAAGGGCATTTGGAAAACCGATGCTTCCATCAAACAGCGTTGCCATTCTGAATCAACGATAAGCAAACCAAGTTTAATTGCCATATCCTTATATGTTGGGCAGCTAACACCTTGGTATGTTCGGAGATCCTCAAAGCTTGTGGCACCTACTATGTGAAGTAAAAGTAAGCGCAGATGGTATCTTTCTGACTCAGATGGAGAAACATTGTACATCCGACCTATTACCTTTTCGAATCTAAGTCGTTTTTTCCAAATGCATTTGCATTTATCCCATACATAATGAACGGGTGTTTCAGGATAAATATATGCCTCCTAGTTGTTGAATTTTGGTTCAGCTGAAACCATGCAGTGAGTTGTGTACTTTTTAACCGAGCCCGTATTAATGCTTTGGGAGCATCATCGGCATGAAAAAATACATCTTGTTGGTCTGGTAAATGGACAGGTAACCGGGCAACAATGTAGGACTGTTCGTGCATGTTGTAACCAAAAATCCTGTATGCAGCCTCACTTGACCCAACATATCTAGCATTCAAATACATAAAAACTTCGTCATGATGTAGCATTCCATCGTTTGCCGTGATTTTCAAGTTAGCGCAATCATGCCCCTTATAAACATATTTATGTATGTATTTGATGCTGTGTACACTTGCACAGATTTCGACGTTAATATGGGCCTGAAAGTACATCAATAGATATCGATTGTATGGAACAATGAAGCGATTGTCGATTTCAACATTGGTGCCTTGTACTCGTTTAGTATATGATCTTCCATTCTGTCGCCTACGGTAAAGTGGATAGCCGTTCACATTCTCTTTAGTTTCTGGCACAAAGTCTTTTGGAAAACCCTTTTTACATCTTCCATCCTTCATGCAAATTGAATTGGGATTCAGAAGGCCGCAAGGTCCATGTACCATGTGTGTCTTTACTAAGTTGTACAATGTTGTATTGGAAGGATCTGGTATTTCTGCAGAAACTGTCATATCAATATCATAGATTTCTCGTAATTTACAACTATCTCGAAGACAAACCAGTAAGTGTATATGAGGTAAACCTCGCTTCTGGAACTCAACCATGTATAAGAAAGTTTGTACCTCGCCAAAAATTTGCTTTTGATTTATTAAACGCAAGAGTTCCTTCACTTTCGCATGAAAAACGCGAACAACGACATCAGGTCTATTGTTTGCATTTTCATAAGGTTGGAGGCTAGTAGTAATTTCAGGCCATGATGGGTTGCAAGTGAAAGTTATGAAGAGGTCTGGCTTGCCAAATTTTCTCACAATTGCCATTGCATCCTGATAATTTTGCAACATATTTCGGGGACTACCAATAAAAGTAGAAGGCAAAATAACTATGCGACCAGCTCTTAAACTTTCATTTTCAGCTCTAAAGTGTAAAGCATCAGCAAGACCAACGTAGGTATCGACACGCAATTTCGTTTGTTGATTGCGAATATATTTTAGTCTATCTCCTTCTATTCGACAATAATAGTCAACTATTAAATGTTGGGTAAGTTTACCTGCATTAAGTAAAGGGTTGAAACCTCCTGCGGGAGGACAACCTCGAATCGACAGCCTATACAAAATATATTCACGCATTGTCATATTTTGCCTAACGTTCGTCTTACGGTTCCCTCCTGTAGGAAGTGAAATATGCCACCCTGTTTCTCCGCAAGGCCAGATTAAAACGTAAGTTAATGGATCACAATGCATGCTGTCAACATCAATTTCCTTTAAAACTCCCTGATTAGAAAATACGGCTGTGTGGCGGTGTGAAGCCGGAGCGCCGTCAGTTGTTTCAAAAATAGCTGCAATCTCTGAGGAAGCTGGGTTATTGTAACGTCTAGGATCTTCTTGAGGTTCATGGTAAAAGCGCATGACCAAATCTAATGGTTGACGTTTTTCTCTTAAAGCCAGTTCATTTTCTTCGCATATTTTTGAATGCATTGTCTTATACAGTTGAATGTAAGGGTTATGCTCTTGCAAAATATTATTTAGAATATGAAGTGTACCCTCCCTGATGCAAGAATTCGCTCGATTTGCTAATCTGATTTGATTAGCTTCTGAGCAGTCTAATACATACAATTGGCCGTAACAACTGTCGCTTATATTTTTGGAATATATGGAAGAAATGCGATGATGTACAATTCCTGAAATTTTAAAACAATATGGACCGTGTTCAGGTGGTACGGTAACATTGGCACCAAAGGAAACGAAGGACATAGAATTGTTGTACTGCCGAATATTCTCTCTGAAGTTCCTTGAGGTATCATCATTTCCAGTGAAAAATGGTTTAAGCCTGTCAAGTATTTTATATTCCGGCAGATCAATTTTACCATTGCAACAGCAAAGGACGAAGTAACCAAGCGTAGTTTTTTCGCAAGAGAAGGACAATGCAGAACAATGTTTACATTCGTTCGTCAAGGACCCAACGCTGTACGGCATAATATCTGGCATTGTTTCTGAAATGGCAGATTTATATTTTATATTAAAAGTGGTTTCGCTTTTCTCCGATTTCTCATTGTTTTGCGTCTATTTGTAGTTTCCACACGACCGGTTAATGTTCTTTTTCGTCGAATGCGTCTATTTACAGTAGGATTTATCCCCAAATTAATGTCGTATTCGATCACACTATAGTGTCCTGCATCAACGGAGCCGCTAAACAATAAATGACAAATAACACTTCCATTGCCATAATCTACAACGTGGTTAGTCTCATCGTTATGCACTCTAAACAAATAATCATTAAACAATTGGCTTATACCATGGAGTTCAACATGACCAGCATATTCACCGTTCAGAGACATAAGATTTTCATACTCAAGTTGGTTGTTGAGGGGAAGGCGATAAGACTCATCGCCAATAATAAAATCCTTATAAATATTCCAGTCAGCAACAATTTTTGTAACAGTTTTCAAACGCAACTCGCTATGACGTTCTTCGTTTCGATACAAACAGTACGAAACTGCTCTAAATAAGCAATTTCCGTCACCTGTTATTGGTACAATTCTTCGGATATCCATGACAGTAAATTATGAAGAGGAGCATAGAACCACTTCGCCAGTCACCTTAATAATGGAGCCAGTTTTACAATTATATTTCCTGTACGTGTCAAGAGTCGTATTTACACAGGGAAGCCCACTCTTAAAGCTGGCAATGAATTATCGAGACAAACCGGCCCAGTAATTCTGCGTAGTCACTTTCTAGTATGCCGTAGTTATGGTATATACAATGAAAGGTTTAACAATTCGTAGAAGCTGCGATATGTATTCTCGACAGAAAACGACTCACCACCAAAGTAACAGACCACCAAAGACTATATAACAGAAAGATCGGAAACACAATACAAATGGCGGTTCCAACATTCGACTGCAGCGGCATCTGCTACTGAAATATAGAAGTTAATTTGGATAACAATCTAATCAAAAGTAGGCCTACATTTTGTAATACCGGTATCAGAATTTCAACGTAGGCCTACTGTATTATTGCCGTATAACTGGTAAAGGTACAATTCATTAGTGGAATTTCATGTAACAACATTTTGGACATGCCTTGTATGTTTATAAGGCAAAGAAAGAACTGAGGAAAACAAATGAGTTACGTAGCACATGGCTCGATTTGAAGACACTCGGGTGGATTCACTGCATATATTCTTCGTAATGTGTTGGAATTCGTACAATCCTTGATTCACAGTTATCCCATGTGCAAAAATATGCCAAAACTTCTGTAGCAATAAAGATAAATAGCCTACCGTTATTGCAAATGTAATCTGTCGAATGTTGGAACTTATAAAGCTTTTCAATGAAATTACCATAGCGTTTTAAGTTAAATTGAGATGGGAACGTAGAATTCCTTAGTTACGGGAATGCCAAGAGTTAAATATGTTTTGGCAATATAATAGCAATTGCAAGATAGGAAAATACGGAAATAAAAAAAAACATGCCGGAGGGGGGATTCGAACCCCTTACATTGGGTGATGCATAAATTAAGAGAGTACGGCGTAACCACCTGAGCTACCGAACCACTGATAACGACGCGCAATATTAAGGGAGTTAAACATCAAGCACACTCAAAATTTGATGTCAGTTTACGTTTTTCAGCATTTTCTGTCTGGTAATTCCAGTGTATGTCATGAAAACGTAATAAGCAATGTTCCCTTCCATTATAATTCTTATACATAAACATGAAATTAAAACGCGATGGACTTGTAACCGCCATGACTGTCATAAGGCAAGGCGATTGTGCGCATGCGTGATAGGCAAGATTTCTGAATTTTGGTTTATTAATTTAAAAAGATTCTGTAACATATGGGAATGCCAAGAGTTAAATATGTTTTGGCAATATAATAGCAATTGCAAGAAAGGAAAATACGGAAATAAAAAAACATGCCGGAGGGGGGATTCGAACCCCTTACATTGGGTGATGCATAAATTAAGAGAGTACGGCGTAACCACCTGAGCTACCGAACCACTGATAACGACGCGCAATATTAAGGGAGTTAAACATCAAGCACACTCAAAATTTGATGTCAGTTTACGTTTTTCAGCATTTTCTGTCTGGTAATTCCAGTGTATGTCATGAAAACGTAATAAGCAATGTTCCCTTCCATTATAATTCTTATACATAAACATGAAATTAAAACGCGATGGACTTGTAACCGCCATGACTGTCATAAGGCAAGGCGATTGTGCGCATGCGTGATAGGCAAGATTTCTGAATTTTGGTTTATTAATTTAAAAAGATTCTGTAACATATGGGAATGCCAAGAGTTAAATATGTTTTGGCAATATAATAGCAATTGCAAGAAAGGAAAATACGGAAATAAAAAAACATGCCGGAGGGGGGATTCGAACCCCTTACATTGGGTGATGCATAAATTAAGAGAGTACGGCGTAACCACCTGAGCTACCGAACCACTGATAACGACGCGCAATATTAAGGGAGTTAAACATCAAGCACACTCAAAATTTGATGTCAGTTTACGTTTTTCAGCATTTTCTGTCTGGTAATTCCAGTGTATGTCATGAAAACGTAATAAGCAATGTTCCCTTCCATTATAATTCTTATACATAAACATGAAATTAAAACGCGATGGACTTGTAACCGCCATGACTGTCATAAGGCAAGGCGATTGTGCGCATGCGTGATAGGCAAGATTTCTGAATTTTGGTTTATTAATTTAAAAATATACTGTAACATATTTGTTTATTTTAGAGACACTCTGCAAATCTGCAGGCCAAGAGCTTTCGTTAGCGTGCTCTACGAAGTAAATCGGTTCTGTCGTTCTCTCAATCTCGCGGTAACAAAAATCGCCTTAGTGTTTTAAATATATAGATTTAAACGTATAAGTTTTTTTTAGTCATTTACCCTCCAGGTTGGTGGAACCCACGGACTCAGCGAGGGAACTCACCACTACCGCCTCTACGGGCATTGTCCTAGAGCTGGGAACATCGAATCGGAAGGGATACAACTGGTGAGGTGGGATTGGCACCTCGCCCAGGCGGCCGCACCTGCAAAGCGAACAGGGGCCTCATGAAGGAAGGTAAGGGATGGTTAGGATGGATAGGCAAGGAAGAGGGAAGGAGGCGGCCGTGGCCTTGAAGAAGGTACCATCCCGGCATTTGCCCGAAGACGAAGTGGGAAACCACGGAAAACCACTTCGAGGATGGCTGAGGGGGAATCGATCCCCCTCTACTCATTTGGGCCACCCGAGGCTGAGTAGACCCCGTTCCAGTCCTCGTACCACTTTTCAAATTTCGTGGCAGAGCCGGGAATCGAACCCAGGACCTCCGGGGCGGCAGCTAACAACGTATAAGTTACTAAATTTTTTTTTTCTTCAAATTTTAATGGGAAATTGTTCCAAGTCGTCAATAGTTGAAAATGTACTCTCACACTCTTCACTAAGCGTTAAAAGCGTTATCTATTTCCTCATCCTTGAAAGAGTAGACTTATTTATTTATTTATTTCCACGTAGCCTATCTTAATTAGTTCCGAACAAAAACGTAAACAAATACTACTTCAAAGGATAACACGCGCTAGAAGTCAGCTGATTCAACGAATACAGTACCTTACTTATTATGAATCCAGTTATTCACGGAACTTAAACACATCGATATATCCAGAGAGAAAATGGTTCCCACGTTGTTTAGGTTACAATAGTAACAGCATTGCAGGGCTGGAAATAATAATATTAAAAAAAAATAAAAAATCCGTTCCGTTAGATTTAGCAAAACTTCGGTCGGTCGATATATCAGCCCCCTGGCACTAAAAGGGTTAAGCAGGTATGAAACAGCATCGGCTTCATTTTATACTGAAACTCAAGCTGCCTGTTAGAATTACTCGGGTAACCAAACAAAATCCTTTATCAGGTGAGCAGACCAACTACTGAACTTGGGCAGCAGAGCAGATGACAATTATATAGGTGCTTTTCCTGACTATGAATCTCATCACAGAGTGGATAGTCCACCAACGCTGCAGGAAATAACAGCTGCAATAGTGTGGCTAGTACCAAGGAAGGCACCTGGTATAAACGGTATGTGGAAAAATTCTTAAATACGGTGAACACCTTCATATCGGTGTCTGGCATGCTTTCCTTTAAACAGATGGGAAATGAATGAATGCCATGAATGTCCTGAGAAGGTCACCTCTCGAAAGAGGGCCTTTCTAAAAGTTTCGAAAATTGACACGTGGACTTGGATTGTGAACGATGAGCTTCCTGAGCCTCATTTGTTTCAGTATGTAAATTAAATTATGAGGCTCAATTATTTTGTAATCTTTGATAGACATTCTATACAGCTAACGTATCATGTCTGTTTTCCTTGTTCTTCCATTTTTCGGAATACCATTGGTCCCTCGTGCATTTACTAGTCTTTATCAGTTGGCTGTGTGCCTCTGTGGTAACGTTCTCGTCTGCTATTTCTAAGGCTTCAGGATCGAATACTGGCAGTCAGCAGTTATTTGAGGGTACGCAAATGCGAGGGTGCCGTGTCAGTAGATTTACTGGTACGATAAAGGTCCCTTCGGGGCGAAATTTCGGCACCCCGGCGCGGCGTCTCTAAAATCCTCAGAAATTAAAAGGGACGTAAAACCAATTACATTATTATATTATTATTATTATTATTTGTCTTTAGTAAACTATCAAATTATATTTTTCAGTCGATCAACATTCTTTTGCCCAATTAGATTAGGCGGTGTAACTTGTATATATAACACACTTTCCTGAAATAGAAAAAAACTAGTATTTTCACTGATAAAGGGGGATTTCCAGGATAAAGTTGGCTTCTCAAATTCACACATTAGTAGTCTTTACCACGGAGATATTGCACAAGGGACTACCTGATGCTATGAAATTAAATATTTGGCTGTAAGTTCTCAGTTTTTTTAAAGAATGTTCACAATTGATCTAGATAGTAACACGTTTTCCACTTCTATAGCAAAACGAATCTTCCTTTCTTATTTAAGAATACTGTGCACGAATTGAATATGTGCTCCTCAGATAGAGACATTAAGGTAGGTTGTTACTTTTACGATTGCTCATAAAAGTTTGAGGATTATTACTGTTTTCATTTGCAGGTCAGGCACTGTGGTATTGATTCAACTCCTCGCGCCTTGAGCTCAATGTTCCTGGCAGTAGCTGAGGCACTAACCTACTGACCTAGACATCTTGTCCATTGCATAACAATTCTCTGCTTCATACAGGCCGAGCTTTACTGTGACCCAGCTTGATCTTCAGATTCCACTCTCTTTGGTCAGGTACAAGGTCTTGGGGTAACCACGTTACGTAATGACTTGCATAGCTACGTACAGTCACGGGGATTTATACATTGTCCTAGCATAATCTTCCCTTACATCCTGTGACCTGGCACGTCTACACATCGCTGATCTCAGGTGTAATGGGAGAAGCACACGGGACTCAGTAAAGCAGCTGGGATAGGTCACAGGAAACAAGGGAGATTTATTTAACGTATGGCGTTTAGTGCCGGGAGTGTCCAGCGGACACCCTTAGGGTGAGCTAAAAGTTCCGTTCAATTTCAAGTAGTTCCAACTTTCGCTACCAGATATCAATGATACCTAGTGGTGAACGTTGGAACTTTGATAGAGCGTTCCGACGAAATCTAACCTAACAATTTAGCTGCACACAAGTTTAGTCTGTAGAAGGATCTTTTACATGCCATAAACCTATGACATGGACCGCCGGCTTTACTTCCTCTCCGAAGGAAGGCATACTGAATGATTTTTAACGCTCTTGAAAAATCCGACGACCTCGGCCGGGTTTGAACTCACTATTTTGGGCACAGCTGTTCAGCATGCTACCTACTACGCCACCGAAGCCACCGAGACAAGGTATAAATGTACCAAGTTAAAGAGGAACATACACTACAACTCTACTTCTTCTTAGTTTCCCGGTTCCAATAATCTGGGTCGGGGTGTGAATCAAGGACCTCCGTACTTCTCTGTCTCTCTACCGCTCTCCTCCTCCTTCCAGTATATCTTCCACTTTCCCTCCTCTTTTCTAAATGCTCTCCCTCACTGTATCTTTCCACCTCATCCTCGGCCTTCCGCTTTGACACCTTCCCGTCATTCTCTCAGTAAATAATCGCTTCCGGACTCTGTCTTCTCCCATTCGCATCATAAATGTCTATACCATTTTAGTTTACTGATCTCGATCTTGTCTTGTAACTTCGGGAATCCAGTTTCCTCCCTAATTTCCCTGTTTCTGATTTCATCTCTGCGAGTCTTTCCAATTATACTTCTAAAGAACTTCATCTTAGCTGCCTGCATTCTAATTTCCCCCCGTTTAGTTTAGTTTAAAACCCCGCCAAACTGGGCCCAATGTTTGGGAAGCCAGGCTCTGCCTGTCACAAGCCAGGACAAAGTGGTGAGTGATGAGGAGTAACACCTCTTTAAAAAACCTCGGTCCAGCTGACCCGGCTGGTAGTACTTTGTAAGGGTCTCTTGCCAGGGTTACGGTAAAGTCCTCAATGGCATAGACAGTGGAGTAGATGGACTACGGAACAGTGTAGATGGCGGAAGAGGCAGCCCAGTACTCGGGATAATGAGTAAAAGGTATATGCCCATATAATAGGCATATATCAGACACCGAACTTCCCCCGGGATAAGGAGACCACCTTCTATCAAGTGCCAACAGTATTTTAGGAGGGTGGGTGAGAGGATAGAAGAAGGGCACTCTCTTGCCCTTGGGGTGGGAAACTGCTCCTAAAGGTGGAAGAGCTGACAGATGGCCAACGGCATAGAATGGAGAAGGCAACGGGAAACCACTCGATTAAAGATCCGACTGGATATCCCAAGAATCACCAGCTCATGATGAAAAGCTCTTTGGTTAAATTCTCCGGAGGTAAAATAGATCCCCATTCGGATCTCCGGGCGGGGGCAACTAAAGGAAATAATGGTATTAGTAACAAACGCATGAAACAGAAATGCGTAAGGAAAATAGGAACATGGAATGTTAACACATTATTAAAGGTGGGGAAGCTGGAAAACCTGAAAATAGAAATGAAGAGATTAACAAGTAGTTCCGTGAAGAACTATACAGCCTATTTTCATATCCTACTTATGATAACTGCCACTATCAACATCCAAAATTTCAGTTTGATTGCTGTAATAGATTCGTAGATATTGAGAACTGACTAAATATTTCGGATGGTCGCCATGTTGGATTTTATATATGTAGGTCCTCGAGTTATGTACTGTTACATGAAGATTATTGTGTACGTGTAGCATTCAAACTTCAATCGCATGATTAGGACACAAGAAATAACAAGGATATTTTAAAATTTCGCACAGCTGCCATCTTGTGGTTATGGAAACAATTGAAATAAATTAGATGGCAGTGGATTAACATTCGTATAAGGATTTACTCTACGAAGTTTCACTGCACTAGGATGGTTAAATTGCGAGAAACGTCCATGTGAATATTTATACTTCGCGTCGCCGCCATGTTGGATTTGTGATCACCAGGTTATTTAAAGTCCTATAGGTGAACTTATGTTCACTTATGTTCATAGCCCCTATGAACATAAAAAAATCAGTTTGTTTGATATAATACATTCGTAGATATTCAGAGCCGTCTAAATATTTCGGATGGTCGCCATGTTGGATTGTTAAATGTGTAGGCCATAGAGTCATGTACCATTAAAGGAAATTTATTGCGTAGGTTCATTATTCAAACTTTCACTTCGATCGCATGATTACGACACAAGAAATAAAAACTTAATTTTAAAATTCGCACAGCCGCCATCTTGAGGTTATGTAAACAATTGAACTAAATTAGATACCAGTGTATTACAATGTGTATAAACATTTCCTGTACCATATTTCATTGCGTTTCGATAATTAAATCGCGAGAAAGGTCTATTAAAATTTTCAAATTCGCTTGGCCGCCATGTTCGTTTTGTAGTTAAGCGGTTTTTGAAAGTCTTATAGATGAACTTCCAGTAGTGCCCTTTATCTCCGTATAAAATTTCAGGCTGATACCGCTAATAGTTTCAGAGATATAGAATGCCGGTGAAATATTTCGCACTTCCGCCATCTTGTGGTTATGTAAACAATTGAACGAAGTTAGATGTCGGTGCATTACAATGTGTATAAACATATACTGTAAGAAGCTTTATTGCGTTTGGTTGGTTAGATCGCGAGAAACGTCTATTTAAAAGTCGCAAATTCGCGTGGCCGCCATGTTGGTTTTGTAGTTACCAGTTTTTCAAAAGTCACATAGGTAAACTTCTAGTAGTGTCCTTTATCACCGTGAAAAATTCCAGGGTGATATAGGGAATAGTTTCGGAGATATTGAATGCTGGTGAAATATTTCGCACGGCCGCCATGTTGGATTGATGAGACGTAACAAAATTTGAAGGGCACGGTCTGGGTCGCCGGAAATAGTGCTATGAATTTACCGAGTTTCATTGAAATCGCTCGAGCCGTTTAAAAGTTATTAGGGGGGACACACACACACCTCTCACACACACACACACACGCACACACACACGGACAAAAGGTGATCTCATAAGCCTATTTTTTCAAAATTGAAAATAGGCTAAAAATAGATATTCTCGGTATTTCTGAAATGAGATGGCCTGGCACGGGTGACTTTTGGTCAGATGACTACAGAATAATCTACTCAGGGCCATAAGACGGACCGCTCGGAAGAAATGGGGTAGGAGTGATTATGGAAAAATCCATGGGACTCAGAGTAGCGGGATATGTGCAGCATAGTGATAGGATAATTCTAGTCAAGATAAATATGGAGCCAAACAATACTGTTATAATTCAAATATATATGCCAACTACAAATGAAGATGACGAGAAAATTGAAAGAATGTATGAAGATCTAAATCACCTGATAGAAGGAACAAGAGCAGAAGACAATGTAATCATTATGGGGGACATGAATGCAACGGTAGGGGAAGGAACAGAGGGAACAACTGTTGGGCAGTTTGGACTGGGAGTCCGAAATTTGAGAGGCGAACGATTGATAGAATTCTGCACTAGGCATAAATTAGTCATAACAAATACACTCTTCAACCATCCCAAGAGAAGACGATACACTTGGAAAGCTCCTGGAGACACGAGAAGAGCGCAATTGGATTACATAATGGTAAAAGAAAGGTTTAAGAACCAGGTTAAAAATTGCAGAAGTTATCCAGGTGCAGATATCGTAAGCGATCATAATCTAGTCATGATGCACGCGGAACTCAAATATAAGAACATCGTTACGGGAAAAACTGAGTATCTACAGGTGACAAAACTTAAGATGCCAAATATTAGAGATGAGTTTCAAAGAAGAACAGATGAAATGATTGAAAGAAATACTGACATATTCGAGAAACCAATAAAAAGTCAGTGGGGAATTCTGAAGGAGGAAATACTAGGAACTGCAGGGGAACTGCTAAAAAATAAAATTAAAAACAGCAGGAAACCATGGATAAGTGAGGAAGTTGTAGAAATGATAACGGAAAGAAGAAGGTTCAAAAATGCCACAAGTGACGAAGGAAAACAACAATATAGAAGACTGATAAATGAAATCGTTAGGAAAAGCAAGCGAGACAAAGAAAAATACTTATGTGATATATGTGATGAAATAGACACCGATTTTAAAGCAAATAACTTAGAAAAAGCATATGGAAATGTGAAGCAATCTTTTGGTGAGAAGAAACAGAAGACATGTGGTATTAAAGATGAGAATGGACAATACCTGAATGAAGAGGGAAAGGTTGGGAAGAGATGGAAAGAATATCTAGAGAGCCTCTATGGAGATGAAGTTATGAATAAGGAAGTAATAGAGGAAGAAGACCAGACAGATGCAGAGAATAGAGGTGACCAAATACTAAAATCGGAATTTAAAAGAGCACTGAAAGATTTAAAAGACAAAAAAGCACCAGGTGTAGATAAAATCCCTGCAGAACTATTAAATAACTGCGGAGAGAAAGCTGAAGATGCAATGTATGGAATGATATGCAAAATGTATGAAACTGGAATAGTACCAACTGACTTTACTAACTGCATAATAATTCCAATTCCAAAGAAGGCCAGAGCACAAAATTGCGATCAATTTAGGACATTAAGCCTGACAACACATGCATCTAAAATTCTTACACGTATTATACTTAGGAGAATAGAGAACGACCTTGATAACTACATTACAGACGACCAATTTGGATTCAGAAGAGGCATTGGAACAAGAGAAGCAATATTAACTCTAAGACAAATAATTGAAAAGAGAAATAGAAAAGAAATACCAACATATCTAGCATTCGTGGAACTGGAGAAAGCTTTTGACAACGTGAATTGAATATACTGTTCAAGTTACTAAAGAAAGTGGGAATCTCTTATAGAGATAGAAGAATAATACATAGTTTATATAAGAATGAAAGGGGAATAATGAGATCTGGCAATAACCAGGAAGAGGTTGAAATAAGAAAAGGAGTACGACAAGGATGCTCGCTATCTCCTTACTTATTTAATTTGTATGTCCAAGATGCCATAAATAGGATAAGAGAAGAGATTCATGTTGGAGTAAATATACATGGGGAAAAGTTTGATATGCTCCGATTCGCAGATGACATTGCTTTAACAACAGATAATGAAGATGATCTTCAAAAGATACTTCATGTAATGAATAACATCCTTAAAAACGAATTTAACATGAAGATGAATAAAAGTAAAACAAAAATACTCGTATGCAGTCGGAACCAGGAAGATCATAGAAGTGCACCAGAAATTTATATCGAGAATGATAGAATACAACATGTGAAGGAATATAAGTATCTGGGAAGCTTGATAACGTATGATGGAACCAGCAAACGAGAAATTTGGAGTAGAATTATTCAGGCAAAGAACGCCTTTTATAGAAAGAAGAATCTCTTCACATCCAGAAGTATAGACCTAAAAATAAGAAAAAGACTGTTGAAGACATACGTGTGGAGTGTGGCTTTGTATAGTAGTGAGACCTGGACAATAGGGAAGTCAGAAGAGAGGAAGTTGATGGCTTTTGAGGCTTGGTGATGGAGAAGAATGCTTAAGATCAGTTGGATACAACATATGACAAATGAAGAGGTATTCAGAAGAGCAGGAGAAAGTGGAAGCTTTATGAAGAGCCTGAAAACAAGAAGAGCAAATATGTTGAGACATATTCTCAGACATAATAGCCTGCCAGCAAGAGTCATCGAAGGGATGTTAGAAGGGAAAAACACTAGAGGAAGACCACCACTTGCATACATCACACAGTTAATGACAGACACGAACACAAAATCATATCGTGAATTGAAGAGGATGGCGGAGAATAGAGAAGATTGGCGAGTTGTTGCAAACCAGCCCCAGGGCTGTTAACTTAAGAGAGAGAGAGTTTAATTTACAGTACAACTAACGGAGCCAAACCAATAACGATTTTCAAATTATAACTGTCCCTGTCATAAATCTTGCTCAACAATTATACACATTTCCAAGGAAACACACACATCTTGCTATTAGAAGTAAAGTTCAAAATATTCAAAATTCAAATCGAAACTTTTTTAATTCATATTACAAAATTTTGGCCTTGCTTTGTGCTTAGCTTCACCATTTGCGTCATATCGCCCATGCTTCTAGGAATGTTTGGACTTTTCCTTTTATTAAGTGGATGTTAAACATATAGCTGCAAAACGAATCTCCAATATCTGTGGATTTATTTAGTCTTTCCATAAAATGTTAAAACTATTTTTTGAGTTTTCTAAAAATAGGAAAGAAAATAAGATAAGATAGGATACGCCCGTAGATCCCTAATGGGCAAGGGCCTCCTACCGGAGTGGTAGGGGGTGACTCAAGTAGTATCCCAAATGGAGCCAGTTCTTGAGAGATGTCTTTCCTAAATACATATTGACACTCATTAATACAAATTATTATTAAATGAACACACAGACTAAGGCATTTACATTGTTACACTATTCAATGTTCTGAATTGCCTTCCATAGTTCTCTATCCCTAGCCTTTCTGGTCCACGTAACAACTGCCTCGAACCTAAATTCGTCCGACCATCTGCGACAAGGGCGTCCTCTGCTTCTCTTGCCAGCCCTTGGATCCCACATAGTCGTGGAGTAGGCCCATCTATCCTGGTGCATTCTGGATAAGTGTCCACCCCAGCGCGATTTCAGTTGCCGAGCTCTTGTTGCTGTGTCCTCCATCCCACTTCTTTTCTCGGATCCGTGTTGCTGATTCTGTCGCTTAGCTTAACGCCTAGGATCCTCCTTTCCATTTTCCGTTGACAGATCTGGAGCAGTCTTGTCTGGCATGAAAATATAACGCTTAATTAATTAATAATCATACTAATATATAAAAATGAGATGGTGTGTGTCTGTCTGTCTGTCTGTTACTCAATCACGCAAGAACCACTGGACCGATTTAAATGAAATTTTGCATGGATGTAGCTGATTTATTAGGTTTACATATAGGAAACTTTTGATTTCGATATTTTGCACTATTTAAAAATGGCGACCATTTTAGTGACGTCACTATACCCTTTGATTTCAAAATTTCATATTTCCATTTCAAATAAAAGGAGAACGCTAAGAAATAGCAAACTTTTGATGGCATACACGAGCATTAAAATTTAATTTTCTATCCGAAAGGTCCTTATCACATTTCTTGTATCTCCAACGGTTAGCGAGTAAAACCTAAATTTGTGCAATAAAACACGGTCAACGCCGAGCGGTGCAGTATATATATATATATATATACTAGCAGAAGTACCCGTTCTTCGAACGGTGTTCAGTGTTAACACCAGACATTATCTATTGAGCTACTGTTGCAATGGTTAGGGGTTTGTCATTCCTTCATAAGTTTATCAGAACGAAGTTAGTTTTCTGGGAATATCACACACACTGTTAATTTAAGGGCCTTAAAATGTGGTTTTCGGAGACCCTTTATAGACTCCCGAATTTTGTGTCTCATATTGAGAAGCGCAACATATGCTTTGGTCGTCCTTCTAGGATAATTTTTTATTTCGCATATTTCAGCATGTATTTTGAGAAGTTTTCCCTATATCCACCCTTCTACTGTGTGAAAAGTACGGTGAAGAGTTTTATAAAAGATTGGTGTATTGACTCATGGTTACCATACCTAATTTTACGATGCACCAAGCATCCGAACACGAGTTATAGGCGTAAATAAAGTTACACAGAAAGACAGACAGACACTTCTATTGTCTACAACGTATCACCCAGATATCCAAATATGGGTATATCTACCATACGTATCAAACAAAATCATCCTTACGATGAACCCGTATGTCGACCAAAAAAAGATTAGTTAAAATGTGCTCTCAAACTAAATTCACCTAACGTGTACTTCCTGACGTCAAATAGAATTGAAAGCCTCGAAGACGAAACGCAATACTTGTCACATAAGAACTTACCCTCTACGTTGGGTTAGGTCCCCATACACAGGAAGACCCCTTTCATAAATTATAAAGGCTTATGGTGCATGAAAATTCAGGTTTTTTAGCCTCAAATGGCCCTAATTCCTAAAAGCCGCAAAAAATGCTGATTCAATTCAGGAATTTTGGGAAATAATGTTGCTGTTTGGAGATATAATAGACCTTCTGTACTATATGTCGCACGTAAAAAATGCATGAAAAAATTCTAGGTTACCACTTGACCCCCTTAATTGCATTGATGAATTATACAGTCTACGTTGGTTCCATGATAACCTTATAGCCATTTGCAAACTTTCACAGAAATGTTAACAAATGGAGTGACATTGCTTCTTACAGAAATAGATGTAAAGTTGGATAATGTTGTCATGGTTACCGATTTGCATTCCTTCATTAGTATGTTAAATTCAATTAGTTTTCCGGGAATATTTCAGAAACTGTTGGATTTAGAGCCTTATAATTTAGTTTTCGAGGACCCTTTAGGGCCCCCGAGTTTTGTTTCTGGCACCGAGGGGCTTTGTCTCGTCGTTGTACGCCATAATATAATACTAATAATAATAATAATAATAATAATAATAATAATATATAGGGATAGGAATATAATAGACCTGCCATACCACACCCGCAGGTGTAAATCGCGTGAAAAAAATCTAGAGTACCCCTTGACCCCCTTAAGCGTATTATACGTATTGATGAATTTTACAGCTTATTTGGTTCTGTGATAACCTTCTAGCCGTTTGCAAACATTCACACTAATGTAATTAATGGAATTGCATTGCATCTTACAGCAATAGATGGACCTCTGAGAATCTGTTGCGTTGGTTACCGGCTTGCATTCGTTCATTAGTTTATTAAATGAAATTAGTTTTCTGGGAATATCTCAAAACATGGTTGGTTTTAGGGCCCTAAAATGTGTTTTTTCCACGAGTTTTGTCTCTCACATGAGGTGCTAAAAATGAGCTTTTTCTCGTCCTTCTACGCCTATTTCAGCATGTATTTTAAGGGGGTATGCCCCCTTTTATGAGAGGTACGGAGAAGAGTTACATCAATGATTAGTGTCGTGCCTCTCAAATTTTACGTTGATACACCCAGCCGTTCTCGAGTTATAAGGGAACAAATTTGTCCACAGACAAACAAACAGACAGACAGACAAAAAATTTATTTTCGCGCGCATCCATCATAAAACAGTCTGAAACGCGTTAACAACTCAAATTTCCGTAGAAATTCAGAGAAAAACACACACATTTTCATTTTTCTATATAGAGAGATCTACTGCACCGCTCGGTGTTGACCGTGTTTTATTGCACAGATTTTGGTTTTACTCGCTAACCGTTGGAGATATACGAAAAGTGATAAGGACCTTTCGGATAGAAAATTAAATGTTAAAGCTCATGTATACCATCAAAAGTTTGCTATTTCTTAGCGTTCACTTTTTATTTGAAAAGGAAATATGAAATTTTGAAACCAAAGGGTGTAGTGACGTCACAAATGTCGGGTTTACTCGCTAACTGTTGGAGTTACATGAAAAGTGATACGGACCTTTCGGATAGGAAATTAAATTTCAAAGATCGAATGTGCCATCAAAAGTTTGCTATTTCCTACCGATCTCTTTTTATTTGATATGGAAATATGAAATTTTGAAACCAAAGGGTCTAGTGACGTCACTAAAATGGTCGCCATTTTTTAATAGTGCAAAATTTCGAAATCAAAAGTATCCTATATGTAAACCTGCTAAATCAGCTACATCCATGCAAAATTTCATTTAAATCGGACCAGTGGTTCTTGCGTTATTGAGTAACAGACAGACAGACAGACACACACCATCTAATTCTTATATATTAGTATGATATATATATATAAGAATGAAAGTTTGCCTGTTTTTCCTGAATTTCTACGGAAATTTGCGTTATTTACGCGTTTCAGACTGTTTTATGACGGATGCGCGCGAAAATAAAATTTGTGTCTGTCTGTCTGTATGTCTGTCTGTCTGTCTGTTTGTCTGTGGACAAGTATGTTCCCTTATAACTCGAGAACGGCTGGGTGGATCAACGTAAAATTTGGTACAGATATCCTTCAGAGGCACGACACTAATCATTGATGTAACTCTTCTCTGTAGCTACAATAAAAGGGGGCCTACCCCCTTAAAACCCTTGCTGAAATAGGCGTAGAAGGGCGAGACAAAGCTCATTTTCAGCCTCTCAATGTGAGAAATGAAACTCGGGGCCCTAAAGGGACCCCGAAAACTACCTTTTTAGGCCCTAAAACCAACCGTTTTTGAGATATTCCCAGAAAACTAATTTCATTTAATACAATAATGAAAGAATGCAATCCGGTAACCATGGCAACAGAAACTCACAGGTCCATCTATTGCTGTAAGACGCAATACAATTCCATTTATTACATTACTGAGATACTTTGCAAACGGGTATAAGGCTATAACGGAACAAAATCAAGCTGTAAAATTCATCAATACATAGGGTATAATGCGCTTAAGGGGGTCAAAGGGTACTCTAGAATTTTTACACGCGATTTACACGTGCGGGTGTGGTACGGAAAGTCTATTACGTCCCTATCTCTATATTGCTGTATAATAATAATAATAATAATAATAATAATAATAATAATAATAATAATATCCTTCAGAGGCACGACACTAATCATTGATGTAACTCTTCTCTGTAGCTACTTTCCATCTATTTCATAGATATTTTCATTTAATAAACTAATGAAGGAATGCACGCCAATAGCCATGACAAAAACATCTCAAAAGGTGACATCCAACTTTCCATCTATTTCTGCAGGAAGTAATGCCACTACATTTAATAAATTTCTGTGAACGTTTGCAAACGTGCGATATGTCGATATGCAGGAAGTAATGCCACTCCATTTAATAAATTTCTGTGAACGTTTGCAAATGGCAATAAGGTTATCACGGAACCAACTAAAACAGTAAAATCCATGACAAAAACATCTCAAAACTCGGGGACCCTAAATAGCCGTAAAGGGTTCCCGAAAACTACATTTTAAGCCTCTAATACAAACAGTTTCTGATATTCCAAGAAAACTAATTTCATTTAATGAACTAATGAAGGAATGCACGCCAATAGCCATGACAAAAACATCTCAAAAGGTGACATCCAACTTTCCATCTATTTCTGCAGGAAGTAATGCCACTCCATTTAATAAATTTCTGTGAACGTTTGCAACTGGCAAAAAGGTTATCACGGAACCAACTAAAACTGTAAAATTCATCAATGCGCTTAAGGGGGTCAGGGGTTACCATAGATTTTTTTCACACAATTTAACGTGCGATATGTCGTACAGAAGGTCTATTATATCTCCAAACAGCAACATGACGTGTATTGCGTTTCGTCTACGAGGTTTTCAATTTTATTTTCACGTCAGGAAGTATACGTTAGGTATTAATGCAATAATAATAATAATAATAATAATAATAATAATTATTATTATTATTATTATTATTATTATTATTATACTACGGCCTACAACGACGAGACAAAGCTTACTTTCTGCCCCTTGGTGTCAGAAACAAAACTCGGGGACCCTAAATTGCCGTAAAGGGTTCCCGAAAACTACATTTTAAGCCTCTAATACCAACAGTTTCTGATATTCCAAGAAAACTAATTTCATTTAATGAACTAATGAAGGAATGCACGCCAATAGCCATGACAAAAACATCTCAAAAGGTGACATCCAACTTTCCATCTATTTCTGCAGGACGTAATGCCACTCCATTTAATAAATTTCTGTGAACGTTTGCAAATGGCAATAAGGTTATCACGGAACCAACTAAAACTGTAAAATTCATCAATGCGCATAAGGGGGTCAGGGGTTACCATAGATTTTTTTTCACACAAATTAAACGTGCGATATGTCGTACAGAAGGACTGTTATATCTCCAAACAGCAACATGATGTGTATTGCGTTTCGTCTACGAGGTTTTCAATTGTATTTTCACGTCAGGAAGTATACGTTAGGTAGGCTAAATTTATTTTCTGAGCATATTTTAACTAATCATTTATCTTTGTCGACAAACAGGTTCCAAACCTCTAACCATTGCAACAGTAGCTCAATTGATTACGTCTGGCTATTAATACCAAAGACCGTTCGAAGAATGGGTACTTCTGCTAGTATATATATATATATATATATATATATAGAAAAATGAAAGTTCTTCTGTTATTTTCTGAATTTCTATGAAAATTTGAGTTATTTACGAGTTTCAGACTGGTTTATGATGGATGCACGCGAAAATAATTTTGTCTGTCTCTCTGTCTGTCTGTCTGTCTGTTTGTCTGTGGACAACTTTGTTCCCTTATAACTCGAGAACGGCTGGGTGCATCAACGTAAAATTTGGTACAGATATCCATCAGAGGCACGATACTAAACATTAATGTAACTCTTCTCCGTACCTCTCATAAAAGGGGGCCTACCCCTTTAGATACGTGCTGAAATAGGCGTAGAAGAACGAGACAAAGCTCATTTTCAGACCCTCAATTTGAGAGACAAAACTCGAGGCCCCACCACATTTTAAGGCCCTAAAACCAACCGTTTTTGAGATATTCCAAGAAAACTAATTTCATTTAATAAACTAATGAACGAATGCAAGCCGGTAACCATGGCAACAGAATCTCAGAAGTCCATCTATTTCTGTAAGACGCAATGCAATTCCATTAATTACATTAGTGTGAAAGTTTGCAAACGGATAGAAGGATATCACGGAACCAAATTAAGCTGTAAAATTCATCATTACGTACAATGCGCTTAAAGGGGTCAAGGGGTGCTTTAGAAATTTTTCACGCGATTTACACCTGCGGGTGTGGTACGGCAGGTATATTATATTCCTATCCCTATATTATTATTATTATTATTATTATTATTATTATTATTATTATTATTATTATTATATTATGGCGTACAACGACGAGACCAAGTCTCTCGGTGCCAGAAACAAAACACGGGGGCCCTGAAGGGTCCTCGAAAATTATATTTTAAGGCTCTAAAACCAACAGTTTCTGAGATATTCCCAGAAAACTAATTAATTTAATTTAACAAACTAATGAAGGAATGCAAGTCGGTAACCATGACAACAGTATCTCAAGGGGTGACAACCAACTTTCCATCTATTTCTGCAAGAAGCAATGTCACTCCATTTATTACATTTCTGTGAAAGTTTGCAAATGGCTATAAGGTTATCACGGAACCAACGTAGACTGTAGAATTCATCAATGCAATTAAGGGGGTCAAGGGGTAACCTAGAATTTTTTCACGCAATTTTCACGTGCGACATATAGTACAGAAGGTCTATTATATCTCCAAACAGCAACATTATTTTCAAAAATTCCTGGATTGAATCAGCATTTTTTGCGGCTTTTAGGAATTTGGGCCATTTGAGGCTAAAGAATCTGAATTTTCGTGCACCACAAGCCTTTAAAATTTATGAAAGGGATCTTCCTGTCTATGGGGATCTAACACAACGTAGAGCGTCAGTTTTTATGTGACGTGTATTGCGTTTCGTTTATAAGGCTTACAATTTTATTTCACGTCAGGAAGTACACGTTAGGTGAATTTAGTTTGAGACCACATTTTTACTTTTTTTTTTTCGTCGACATACGGGTTTATCGTAAGGATGATTTTGTTTGATACTGTATGGCAGATATACCCATATTTGGATATCTGGGTGATATGTTGTAGACAATATGTATGTCTGTCTTTCTGTGTATATTTATGTACGCCTATAATTCGTGTTCGGATGCTTGGTGAATCGTGAAAATAGGTATGGTATCCATGAGAGTCAATATACCAATCATCTATAAAACTATTCACCGTACTTTTCATACAGTAGCGTGGATATAGGGAAAAACTTCTCAAAATACATGCTAAAATAGGCAAATTACAAAAATTATCCTAGAAGGACGACCAAAGCTTATGTTGCGCTTCTCAATGTGAGACACAAAATTCGGGAGTCTATAAAGGGTCTCCGAAAACCACATTTTAAGGCCCTTAAATTAACAGTGTGTGTGATATTCCCAGAAAACTAACTTCGTTCTGATAAACTTATGAAGGAATGACAAACCCCTAACCATTGCAACAGTAGCTCAATTGATAATGTCTGGTGTTAACACCGAAGACCGTTCGAAGAACGGGTACTTCTGCTGGTATCGAAATAAGGAAGATTAATTTTGTAAACTGAATAAAAGAAAAAGGACAAACATTCCTATAAACATGGGAGATATGAGGAAAACTATGAGCACAAAGCAAGAACCAAATATTGAAAACTGGAGAAGATTAGTCACGATTTGAATTTGAAAATTTGAAACTTTGTTTGTAATATCGAGATGTGTGTAATATTAAGAACGTTATTGTTTTGGCTCCTTAAGCCGTGTGTTCCCTCTTAAGAGGCTGAGACAATCCTGTGTATGCATGAACTTTTGTTGTTGTCGATTCATTTAAGGTTTTCAGACAGTTTTTTAACGCAGTTCCTTGTACATGAATGTGTGTGGAATTCATCCAATAACATGCGTCATTCTGGTGGTTATATTAGAGTATATTTAATTGGGGCTAGGATAGGGTAGGAGGAGGTTGTGGCCTTGAGTCAGTTAACATTATTCTATAACTTTAATAACCTTTACAATTTTTATCTACAGCGTGACCATAATTTACTTTCATGTCATTGACCAGCGTAGCCAATTAGTCCAAGATATGCTCTATGATTGGACTGGGTAGCTGCTTGTTCTGTGAACCAAGGTTCAAATCTTGGCGCTTACAATGGTCAAGATGAGTGTGTATTTCTGCACTTTTCTTCCACACTATTTCCAGGTAAATACTGCGATGTTTTCTCACTTCAAGTCCTCCGGCACGTAATCAATAATTATAGTTACACACACTACTACGTAGTAAAGGAAGCTTACGAGTTGGTCAGCATAAATTATACCCAATTACATCAATGTGTTAGCCTCTGATTTGACTATTTAAACTACATTAGCGCAACTTTTCTTTTTGTGATGTGATGTGTACCAGGAGATTGAAAGGATTGTCTGGTAGCCTATGTTGTTGCTTTCTTAGCACCACCCAGGGGTCACGTGTAGGGTACTTAAAGGTTAATCCTACGGACATGAAACAACTCTGACAAGTGGAACAAAGTTCAATCTCCAAAATGTGATTGTGGTGCAGAAAGGCAAACACTTCAACATCTTGTCCAATATCAGCCTTCTCCGGAAACCCTTCTGAGTTCCTGTTGGCGACTGATCGAGACGTTGACTATCTACCGACATTGAAAGTTTCATTATGACCTATTTATGTATAGTGTATTGTAAATATTGTAATCTTGAATCTGATATTATCTTATTATCCTTGTCTATTGTTCCATGATGTGAGGATAGCCAAACGCTAAATGAATAATTAACGCAACTACTATAGAAGTGAGCAATAATATTTGTAAATAAAATTTTGTTTATTAAGATATTATCAGTGAATAAGATTGACACGTTACACAAGTATTTACAAACTTATATAATCAAAACTTTTCATACATATTGGTTCATAAGTGCAATACATAAACACCATACATCAACTAAGCCTAAGTGAGCAGGATCTGATGATGATTGCTTGAAGATCGAAACATGTCATCCAATTTAGTATCCCCATTTGTGTACATAAAGGCGTGTTATATATCTCATGAAGTATTTCTTTCAGGTTTTCTTGTTTTCTCAACTAATGTAATTGGGCACAATTTGTGTTGACCGACTGAAAAACTTTCTTTAATAGAACTAGGCAACACAAAAAAAAGGCCTCCATAAATTCAATTCACACTACTACGGTCTCTACACAAACACTGATATCAGACAAATACTGGATTATACGGAACAGATGACCAAGAAGTACTAAGCTACTAAAATGCCTGGAGTGGACGTGGGAAACCAGTGAAAATCACTTCTAGTATAACCAACGTGGAAATCAAACCCATCTTTTAAGAGTTTTGCCTCACGAAGCTGAGTTTACCCTGTTACATAACCCACAATATCAATCTGTCAATACTGTTTGATTTGCATATGCGATATTTCCTACTCTAAGGATATTTCCTGTGCTGACTTTATAGAATCGAAATACGCTGCCGCTTGTTCATTATTTATTGTAACAAATACAGCTCAGCTATACTGTTACACGCAGGATTTCTTTTTCTTGTTTATTAAAAATCCCCATCACAAAGGAAATATATTTTAGGACATCAGTCGCTTTAGGCGATACAGTGAAATGTCGAGGTAATTAGCAATGAATCCTGATATACCCCTGTTACGATCTAGTGGTTAACTGACATCAAAGGGGACTAGTAAATACCCTTCGGTTGACATATTGGATTAACATTCACACGCGAGAGCATTTGGGCGTTCATATCGTTGGTCTCAATGATTTCATGTATCTCTGTTTACTATTACAGAGGGAGAATATATTCAGAGGTACAGAATTTATACAAGCTGAGTATAACAATAAATGTATCAAATATTCACGAAAAAATGTTGTTATAAGCAGTTATTGGCTTTTATTCATCTTATTTTTCAAAAAATATTCTCATAGCTATGATGTAATTATTTTTAGCCTACTTTCGATTTTTGCAAAAAATGAAAGTAGACTTATGAGATCAACACAGGGCGAAAAAAGTGTGTCTGTCTGTGTGTGTGTATGTGTGTGTGTGAGTCTGTGTGTGTGTATGTGTGTGTGTGAGTCTGTGTGTGTGTGTGTGTGTGTGAGTGTGTGTACTCTGAATGTCTGTCCCCCCCTATCAATTCGAACACGGTGAATGCGAATTGAACGAAATTTGGTACAAAGGTAGCACTAGCAAAGGACACCTCAGTGTCATGTTTTATATCGCCGCCATCTTTACTAAAACTGAATGGCGGCCACTCAAACGTTCAAAACGTAAAATCAAATAACGACTAACCAAATCATCCAATCTCTACCAAATTTGGTAACAACATACCTTCGTATAGGATGCGTCTTGTGACCAAACTACAAGGTCGTCCGCCATACCATTTCAGGATGGCGGCCGTGCGAATTATGCAAACTTTATAATCCATATCATGGGACCCACCAGTTCCGATTATCGAGCCGAGAATCGTTTTAACTGTTCTAAAGGAAGAGGCACGTACGAAATTAAAAGTTTATTTTGTAATACTATAGTGCAGACGTGATTTTAAAAAGCTCAGCTGATTCATTAATAAGACAAGATGGCAGCGGATATCTTGTGCCTGACTTATATTTCACTAATTTGAGTATTGCATGCAATATAGCGTACTAAAACAAAATAAATAAACTTTGTATGAAATGCTTTATATATAAATAATATACTTCAGTGATGAAATCGTTTAGTATAAATCATTATTTGCTAACAAGTTCTATGTAAGTCATTTTATATGGATCAATGTTCGTTGGCACAAATGGCTCAGTGGTAAAGCGCTAGTCTGTCATTCATATGCCTATGGTTCAAACCCCATCAGAGATATGTTTTTTGCTTGACATTTTACATATTTGTTGCTTTGTAATGACTCAGACGTTTTAAAATTAAGCGTTATATTGTGCATATTACGGTGCAAAACATATACTTAATTAAAACATAATTCGCCAGCAGATTTAATCGAGACATCTAGCTGACAAAAAGGTAACAGATTTTATTGAAAAGTTTCTTCTTCTGGCCGCTAGAATGCACTCGCTCTGTTAGGATTATATTGTTCGATATTTCACAACTAGATATCACGACTAGTTTTTATATTTATTGTTTCTTGAGTACTGAGACGTTATAAAATAAAGCTTTATATGGTGCTTTTTGCAATGGAAATTATATATTAAAAAAAACGACATTCTCCACTGGAGTGACATCTTCCATCCTTCAGTTGTACTATGCAGAAACTATAGATTCGAGCAGCGCTCTATACCGGCCAGTTAGTAAACCCAGTCTTAACGACTGCTAGGAGTAATAAGACAGTAACATTCGTTTATTCCTTGTGCACAGAGGCGTTGTTGATAATCTCAAAACTTGCAATATGGATGATTTGGAGATGGATTATTTTGTTATACCGTGTATTTAAGATTAGCCTATAAATTTACGGGTTGCGAAGTTACTTCACTTAGTTCTATATCATTCGTACACGACACAGAACAACAACGTGACGTCAGTTTCTGATCTGCTCTGATTGGCTATTACATTGCTGCAGTCGGGTAGTTGGCAGTCAAGGATAAAATTCTCGACTGCCAACTGCCAGCTACCAACTGCAACTTCATGTTGTGTATGGTGCCTATAGTATACACGGAGTCGATCGCGACTGCCGACCGAGGACTACCAACTACGGACTGCCGACTGCGCATTGTAGATGGGCCTTATTAGAGCAACGAAGTTTCAATTATTGTAAGTAGTCGGTGTTTGGAGTGTTTGCTGATGAAATTGCAAAATGCTGGGGTAAATTATAAACTATGGTTTGAACGCCACTGTTCAAATCCTGTGTGCCAATTTGCACTTCAAATAGGAAGAAATTAGGAGATGATAAGTACAGAGAGTTATAACTATACCCATACATTTCGGAGAAAGTAGGCTATATGTTCTTTCCCGAACATCTTGTTTCCTTTTGTAACAAACTACAACCCTAATGTACTATGTGTAATATGGTTCCATTTACTGTAATGGATATTCAATACACAATAAATTTAACCCGGAGGCAGTAGCATGGTTCCTGTAAGGCCATTTTTTGCAAGCACTGAAAATAAAACGTTAGAAACGTTTCTTGCACTGTGTGGAAACATTAGCAGCATTTTTGTTGCAAAAAACAGACACATCCGCTGGAGACTGACTGTAGTATATGTGATTGAAGCTTTGCTCCCTCCTGCATTGTGGGCGAGAGAGAGCTACCTCCAGGATGTAGCTGCTATTAAAACCCACTAAAACTAAAATGAACACGATGGGATTGGTGGAGTTGTATGCAGCATACAATAACAAATGTGATACTATGAAGCACTGTTGGGTGCCTCAGCGGACGGAAGTGGAGACTAAACTGACACTGTTACAGAAAACGAAGACACTGCTTAAATAGAACATTCCACTTACAGTACTAAGGTGATTATTTTTGTTTAATTTTGTTTGTGTCCCTATTTTATAAGAGCAAAAGTCTTTGTTCTAGATTCAATTTATCATCCTACTGGTTCCTGTTTGAATTGAAGATTCATTCTCTTATATTTAAACTTATTTTAAATATTTTGGTGCAAGGCACAGGTAACTCCATGTTTTATTAGCCTATTTTCATTTTATGAACAAATAGGCTTATGAGATCACCTTTCGTCCCCCTGTAATAACTTCTAAATGGCTGCACCGATTTCAATGAAACTTGGTAAGGAAATAGCACCAATATTGTGGCCGACACCTATCATGCCCTTCAAATTTTATTACGTCTCACGAATCCAACATGGAGGCTGTGCGAAATATTTCACTAGCATTCAATATCTCCAAAACTATTACCGATATCACCCTGGCATTGTGTACGGTGAAAAAGGGCACTACTAGACGTTCACCTATGAGACTTTCAAAAACCTGGTAACTACAAAACCAGCATGGCAGACAGGCGAAGTTGAGACTTTTAAATAGAATTTTCTCGCGATTTAACCATCCAAATGCAATGAAAATTGGTACAACAAATGTTCATACACATTGTAATGAACTGGTGTCTAATTTAGTTCAATTTTTTTCCATAACCTCAACATGGCGTCAGTGCGAAATATTTAACTGGCATTCCACAACTCCAAAACTATTACTGATATCACCCTGAAATTTTGTTCGGTGATAAAGGGTACTACTACAAGTTTATCTATGTAACTTTCAAAAACCTGTAAAGTACAAAACGAACATGGCGGCCAAGCGAAAGTGAAACATTTTAATAGACTTTTCTCGCCATTTGAGATCACCTTTTGCCCGTATGTGTGTTTGGGTGCCCCCACCCTAATTACTTCTAAACGGCAGGAGCAATTTCAATGAAACTCCGTAGAGTCATAGTACAATTTCGGCCGACCCCGACCATGCCCTTTCAATTTTATTACGTCTCAATAATCCAACATGGCGGCTGTGCGAAATATTTCACCGGCATTTCATATCTATTACAGATATCACTCTGAAATTTTGTATGGTGATAAAGGGCACTACTAGAAGTTCACCTTAAGGAAATATGGTACAGTAAATGGTTATACACATTGTAATGCACTGGCTTCTAATTTAGTTTAATTGTTCACATAACCTCCAGGTGGCGGATGTGCGCATTTTAGCCTATTTTCAATTTTGAAAAAATAGGCTTATGAGATCACCTTTTGTCCGTGTGTGTGTGCGTATGTGTGAGGTGTGTGTGTGCCCCCCCCCTAATAAAATCTAAACGGCTGGAGCGATTTCAATGAAACTCGGTAAGTTCATAGCAATATTCCCGGCGACCTCGACCCTGCCCTTCAAATTTTCTTACGTCTCACCAATCCAACATGGCGGCTGTGCGAAATATTTCACTAGCATTCAATATCTCCGAAACTATTACCAATATCGCCCTGAAATTGTGTACGGTGATAAAGGGCACTACTAGAAGTTCACCTATGAGACTTTCAAAAACCTGGTGACTACAAAACCAACATGGCGGCCAAGCAAATTTGAGACATTTAAATAGACTTTTCTCGCGATTTAACTATCCAAACGTAATGAAACTTGGTACAGCAAATGTTTATACACATTGTAATGCACTGGAGTCTAATTTAGTTCAATTGTTTACATAACCTCAAAATGGCGGCTGTGCGAAATATTTCACTGACATTCTATATCTCCGAAACGATTACAGATATCACCCTGAAATTTTGTACGGTGATAAAGGGTACTGATACAAGTTTATCTATGTATATTTCATAAACCTGTAAAGTACAAAACGAACATGGCGACCAAGCGAATTTGAAATATTTTAATAGACTTTTCTCGTGATTTAACTCTCTGAGCGCAGTGAAATGTGGTACAGTAAATGAATTTTCAGATTGTAATACACTGCCATCTAATTTAATTCAATTGTTTACATAACCTCAAGATGGCGGCTGTGCGAAATTTTAAAATTAAGTTTTTATTTCTTGTGTCGTAATCATGCGATCGAAGTGAAAGTTTGAATAATGAACCTAGGCAATAATTGTCCTTGAATGGTACATAACTCTATGGCCTATACATATAACAATCCTAAATCGCGAGCTTCCGAAATATTTAGACGGTTCTCAATATCTATGAATCTTTTACAGCAATCAAACTGATTTTTAATGTTCATAGAGACTATGAACATATGTTCACCTATAGGTTTTTCAGTAACCTGGTGAGCACAAATCCAACATGGCGGCGACGCGAAGTATAAATATTTAAATGGACGTTGTTCGCGAATTAACTATCCGAGTGCCGTGAAACGTTGCACGTAAAATGCTTATACAAATGTTGATCCACTGGCATCTAATTTATTTCAATTGTTTGCATAATCACAAGATGGCTGCTGTGCGTAATTAAAATCTCGTTTTTACTTCTTGTGTTCTAATCATGCGATTGAAGTTTGAATACCTCATGTACACAATAATCTTAATGTAATAGTACAAAAATAAAAATCCAACCTGGCGACCATCTGAAATATTTAGACGGTTCTCAACATCTACGAATCTGTTACAGCAATTAAACTGACATTTTGTATGTTGATAGATGCAATTAACATGAGCAGGATATATGAAAATAGGCTGTATAGTTCTTTACGGAACTACTTGTTGGTATTATAGTTTTATTTCTCGTGTATTAATCATGTGATCAACGTGAATGTTCAAATAATGAACCTACGCAAAAATTGTCTTC
Source organism: Meconema thalassinum (assembly GCA_946902985.2). Classification (NCBI taxonomy): domain Eukaryota; kingdom Metazoa; phylum Arthropoda; class Insecta; order Orthoptera; family Tettigoniidae; genus Meconema; species Meconema thalassinum. The sequence continues at coordinate 261,990,219 of OX336390.1, read as the reverse complement.
CAATAGTATATAAGGGGCAGATGACCTCGTAGTTCCGCCCCTTAAAACAACAATAACTAACTAACTAATAGTATATAACGCTATGGCCTACATATATAAAAATCCCAAATGGCGACCAACCTATATATTTAGACGGTTCTCAATATCTATAAATCTATGATAGCAATCAAACTGAAATGTTGTATGTTGATAGAGGCTATAAACACAAGTTCACCTACAGGACTTTCAAAAACCTGGTGAGCACAAATCCAACATGGCGGTGACGTGAAATATAAATATTCAAATTGACGTTTCTCGCGATTTAACCATCCGAGTACAGTAAAACTTTGTATGGTAAATGCTTATACAACTTTCAATCCACTGGCATCTAATGTATCTCAATTGTTTTCAGAACCACAAGATGGCAGCTCTGCGAAATTTCAAAATCTTATTTTCATTTCTTGTGTCATAATCATGCGATTGATATTTGAATACTACACCTACACAATAATCTTCATGTAATATTACATAACTTTAAGACTTACATACAGTATATAAAAATCCAACATGGTGACCATCCGCTACTTGTTCCCCTCCTCTTCTACTCTTTTTCCAGGTAAATGCTGCCATGTTATCTTACACGTGCCTCAATCCTAGATCGTAATAATTAGTTACACACACTTCAACAGTCGCTACAGAACACTGGTTATCAGACAAATAATTTAACACCCACTTGGGTATACGGAGCTGATGTCAAAGATGTCCTAGCTTCTAAAATCATATAATGACAACACCAACAACGTTCAATCATCATGTTCTCATTCTAGCGTGTGAGGAGTTAATGAGAGTTAATTAATATAAATGTAACTGGTCAAATATTGGAAATCAAGTGGAGATTCCCTTACCCTAAAGGCCCATTGCATTAACCCAGTGAATACATAATAGTACATTATGCAACGAGCCTATAATGGCTATAATTAAGACACGAGTATTTTTATAAAACGAGCGTATGCGAGTTTTATAATTTCCACACGAGTGTCTTAATTACCATTATAGGCGAGTTGCATACGACTGTTTATGTTCGACGATAATTATAACTTTATTATATGTTTTAACATAAATATTCATAAATATCTGTTGAGAGTCAGCCACTTGAATTTTGTGATCGGAGAGCGAGCGCTGGGTATATCTCTGTCTTTCAAGATCTCGGAACGACCGACGCATGCGCTCTGTGTGCTTGCAATGCCATATTATGCAGGCCATATGTTTGCATCTGCCGTCCCTCAGTAATATTGTCACCGGAGTCGTTTGAAGGCAATGCGCTGTGTAGAAATTAGGGTTGGTGATATTAAGGTACAGTGCTATTTCTTGTCTCATATTCGTCAGTTTATTTACGCGAACATATGGACTGTGCGTATTCCATGTTGGTAATTAATTTATTATAGTTCGATGTTGTGTTTATGTCCGACATGTTGGATTTTGAACGCATGCGCGAATGTATCGTTACCTAATTGGTCAATGAACGAGCTCTGATTGGCTGGAGAAACTGTATCGTAATGAAAAACAGTGTTATAATGATCATCATTATGATACAGTTTACTGACTCATAATAGTGAGGGTCGAACATAAAGTTTATTATTACCTTTCAGTGTTAAAAATATACTGCAACTATGCACTATAAAAGGGAAGTTTCACTACCACTTCCTCCATTTCTTTTAGCAACAGCTCGTAAACGGTGGTGTGTGGTGTGTGTGTGTGTGTGTGTGTCCCTCTAATAACTTCTAAACGGCTGCACCGATTTCAATGAAACTCGGTAAGAAAATAGCACCAAAATTTTGGCCGACACTTATCGTGCCCTTCAAATTTTATTACGTCTCACCAATCCAACATGGAGGCTGTGCGAAATATTTCACCAGCATTCAATATCTCCAAAACTATTACCGATATCACCCTGAAATTGTGTACGGTGAAAAAAGGCACTACTAGAAGTTCACCTATGAGACTTTCAAAAACCTGGTAACTACAGAACCAACATGGCGGACAGGCGAAGTTGAGACTTTTAAATATAATTTTCTCGCGATTTAACCATCCAAATGCAATGAAACTTGGTACAAGAAATATTTATACACATTGTAATGAACTGGCGTGTTTTTCTAAAAATGCCCCCATGTTTCAAGAACTCCAACATTCGTGGGTCCAAGCTTGGCAAGCTTCCATGTGCGTGAACGACACAAAGACTTTTCTGCACCCTCTTCTGTATCGTCTAAATGACTAAAGCCGGATCGGCCAAGAAATTTATTCATGTGAAGAGCCATTGCTCGCCTACAGAGGTCTATCTGGCTGCCGTACCTTTGTCCCATCTACATTCGTAGCTAAAATGTGTACGCCAAGAGGAGCAACTCATCCAGAGTCACATGACAAGCAGTCCCCAACTGGATAAGCAAGTCGCTTCTACTCAACACACTACGTCCGGAATTAATCATGCACAATATGGCCATCTGTGGACTAAACGTTCAGAATAAACACCAAAGTGCATTTCTCATGATCATCAGAAAGTCTAACAGGATATCTCTTCGTTTATCCGCTCAGTTCGGCTTCACCCACGGACTCTGCGAGGCACGGTGTCTATCACCTGAACACACTTGGTCATCTGATATGACTGGGGATGGTGATAGGCCGATCGCCCAGGTGACCGCTAACTTAGCTCCAATTAAGGCAGGGTCAGGGAAGGGATTTTAGAAGGAAGTCGGCCGTGGACTGAAAGGAACCGTCCTAGTGGTGAACATTGTAAACAACGAAAACCATTTTCAGGACGGTCGAGGTGGGATTGGAACCCACTCTCTCCCGATGCCAGCGAGGCACGAGCTAACACGTTAGCACTCTCGGCCACTGTGCCCGGTAAGTGGATATCAACTTCTCTTAACTTACGCATTTGAGATGCCTAGAAATATCAAGCTAAGTGGTTTGATTCCAGCGAACGTTTAATTTTGGAGGCCATCCTAAGTAATGTTTACTCTGGTTCTTCTATACTGAGCCCGAGATAAAGCTGGGGTATAACTATATTGCATTTTAGGTGGTACATTCCTTATTTTAGTAGTGTATTGTTGCTATTAATTTATTTTAGGGACTTGAGACATCTTGGCCATCAGACCCATGTTCTTAAATTTAAATTAAATTTGTATAATGGTCTGTGTTTCTGTGCTGAATGTAGTTTTGGGTGTAACTGTCATTTTAGGGTCTGGAATGAGATAGGTGCCCGCTCCGTTGTAGCGTGCCTGCCTCTCACCCGGAGGCCCCAGGTTCGATTCCCGGCTCCGTCAGGGATTTTAGAAACTTTCGAGAGAGCTGGTACGGGGAGGAGGCAGCCTCATGAGCGTAATTGAGTAGCTGTCTGACAGTGAGGCAGCGCACAGGTCAGGGAAACCAAGATTAACGGCCGAGGGGACCCGATGCGCTGACCACGCGTCATGCCATAAGCTGCCGGCCAAATGGCTGGGTAGTGGTCGCTTGGCAGGCCTAGGGTATAGTGCCACGGAGTTTAATGTCATAGATTCCCCGGGACTTGAAATAAGGTACTATAGCAGCATTTAGTCTCGAGGCAATGAGGAAAATTACGGGGAAATATTTACCCAAGATGGCTACTGTTAGCGCCTGGATTAGAACCTCCGGTTCCCTGACTTGATGCAACACCCCATCGTGGTTGTTGGGCGTGTTTGGACGCGCACAATTACGACACGGAGTGCGTTCATTTGTAAGTTAAGCTATGATTTGGGTAGAATGCGTCCGTAACCTTAATTTAGGCACCATCTGAAGTAAATGCAGGAAAACTACTTCTAACAAAGGAAGAATCAGGTAAGACAAGTCGAAACCTATCTTGAAACTTTGTGGACGCAATCGTTGTACTACAATAGCACAACGTGTGGAAAAAAAGCCTGTAAGGCTCCGAAATCGTACCTGACATCCTGGTATGCACCATGACGGCTGGCGGAGCTGGATATCCCTGCGACACTCTTTAATGCTGTTGCTTATTATTGATGGACGCAGTGCAACACGCCCCAGCTGACTGAAGCATGCGGCTGCTTCCCACCATCCTTGCGTGCCTTGGCTATCAGGGTTGTCCCTTCCAACATGTGCGGTACTCGCTATTTCCCATTGATTTATATGAGAGATTCGCCACATGATTTCGGACCCTTGCAGTTCAATCTGGCGGGTGATTTTCCGCACGTTGTCCTCTTATAGTCCAACGATTGCGTCCACAAACTTTGAAGATAAATTTCGGCCTGTCTTACCTGATACTTCCCTTGTAAGATGGCTGAGGGGTGAATCGAACGCAATTCTTGTCACTTTTCCCTCAGGAGGCTGAGTGAACTCCGTTCCATCCATTATATCAGGATGAAATTCTGTGGCAGAGCCGGGAATCAAACCCGGATCTGCACGGTGACAATCGAGAATGCTAGTCCGACGCGAGATGAGTTCAAGCTTCAGTAACTCTTATGCCATTTTGCATAAACTCAAACGTTTGTTGTCATGGTTCTGACTGGAAAGGCTGTGAAACGCACGACGCACGCACTCACTCGTTTTTACACGTCTGACTAAATTGAAAGAAGTCGCTTTAGCCGCATGACGCCACAGAACATTTTGTTATGGCCATCACAAAGTGTTTTACCGCCTGTTGGTTTCCAATAAGGTAATTTGGCTCTCGCGGCGAAATGAGCATTAGACGGGACCGTGGATTCAGTAGCATCCACAATAATAACTCATTTGAACGCATACACGAATATGTTGTTAATGTTGTTGTTGTTGTTGTTGTTGTATAATTTTACGGACTTATGACACCTTGGTCAACAGTCCCGTGCATATGATAGTGTTACGAAACGATCTGATAATAATCTGTGTTCCTATAATATCTGTACAATTGCATATATTTGCTACAGTGTAGTGGCTAGCATTCTTGGCTGCCACCCCGGAGATCAGGGTTAGATTCCCGGTTCTGTCAAGAAATTCAATTCTGGTCTGAAGAACGGGGTACACTCAGCCTCATGAGGCGAAACTGAGAAGAGGTGGGTTCGTTTCCCACCTCCGACATCTTGGAAGTGGATTTTCTTCGGTTTCCACTCTAGACAAGAGCAGGGATGGTACTTTCTTTAAGGTCACTCCCCCATCTACCATATCCTATCAGGAATTAAAATTACATACACTAATACAGCCATCACAATGAGACACAGGTTATCAGATTCCACACACACACCCGAATACATGGGGCTACATCGCCACGTTCTCGTATAGGCCCTATATGAATTAACAGGAGCATGAAAAGAATTTTAGCTTCTAAGAAATTGAAATATATCAGCTGTAGAAAGTTTTAGATTCCGGACCTTATCTGTTCTACATCTTAACACGTAGTGTATAGTGCTAGGACACATACACAGAATGAATACGTGAAATGCCTTGGAAAGCAGGTAGGCTTTATTTATCGCAATGCATCGTAATCCATGGACAGAGTGTTTGTGGTGCTATTTGGAATATAACGCAATGAAATTCGAGAAGCCTTCGCGTGGGTTTTTACACGTTTGACTGCGCTAAAATATTGGTTTTGTCCGTTGCTAACAGAGGACACAGGATATTGCTTTCTGCTGCAACCAACACACAGTTCTTTGTTGTTGTTGTTCAGTGGCCAATAAAGTAATTCTGCTGTTTGGTTTAATAAGCACTGCGAGGATTGTGTAGTGGTTTTGAACGGAATAAGCTCAAACATTCCTAACTGAACTTTATAACGGGCAATGTAATATTATTTTTTCAAATACGGGAGTTGAACAGGTTTGGAATTAGCCCGCGTACTTTCATTCTAAGTGTGTGGTGTGAGTGGAATAATTGTGTTATTAGCCTATGATGACTGTAGAATATTTGGGTAGTTTATTGATTTATTTGTTGATGGTACAAGGCAAGGCTCAGTGTGCGCCCCAATAATAATTAGTTCAGTTATTGGGGTCTAGGACTCGAAATAAGATAATATTGAAGCTTGGAGTGAAACCCTGGGCAGAAACCACACACTCAGAGTTACTCCTGTAAGCACCTGAACCTCAGGTTAAGATTATGGGGTTTGAAGCCATTTTTTAGTGTTGCCTTAGTAAACAAAAGTTTGGTGCTTTTCAGTCTGTCAACACGAAATGTACCCAAAAGAGTAGGGTATACCATAATCCTGAAAAAATTACATGAATTTAATAAATACACTAGGATGACCAGTTTCGATCGTCAAGCGATCATCATTAGATCCATTACACTTAGGCTATAACATCTATGTTGAAAATACGGGTGAAAATATTTACATTATGTACACTTATTTAGTTGCAGTATTGGTAATGCACCTCGTCGGCATCTGTTAGTTGTAATTTATATGATGTTTTGGTGAGATGCTAAAAGTGGTGATAAAACTCCGGAATTTGTCTGTTTGGAGAGACTATGTGGTTGTTGTGAATGGTCAATTCTCATTGTACTGTTTTGTATAGGCTACTTATCTGGTTAGGGGTCTTGTGCAGTACAGCAGCGAGCAATTCACTTCACTCGGGCACTGGTAACACGCGACTGACTGGTATTATCTCGCTGGGCTGCTTTCCCCTTCCCCCCGCCACGCATTCCTAAGTGCTGTGTGTACCAAGTGCATGTGTACCTGTGGTGTGTTGCCAAGTCTAGATATGATGTATGTTACTGTATTTAGGACGGTCTTCAGCTATTAAAGACCGTAGAATCATTTCTCGCCAAGCATAAACTAGTAGCCATATAAGCGATGCCGGTCTCCGAGAATGTCCCGGCACCTTTAATACTGCCGTGAATACCGGCCTAGGTTTATTGAAGAAAAGGTACATCGTACATCCTGATCCAAATAACATTTGGATTTGTCATTCACAACAACCACATAGTCGCTCCAGACAAATTCCGGAGTTCTATCACCACTTCCAGTATCTCACCAAAATATCATAAAGATTACAACTAACAAAAACTGAGGAGTTGCATTACCAAAACTGCAACTAAATGAGTTTTCGTATTGTAAATATTTTCAACCGTATTTTCAAACATAGATTTTATAGCCTAAGTGTAATAAATCTGATGATGATCTCTTGACGATCGAAACTGGTCATCCTAGTGTATTTATTAATCTCATGTAATTTTTTTCAGGTTTAGGTTATACCCAAATCTTCTGGGTACCTTCGTGTTGACTGACTGAAAAGCACCAAACTTTTGTCTCAGGTTAAGGTTAACTATGACTATGATATCGTGAATAATCTCGTTTTATTGTTTTTGCATAAATCACCAGACTACCCTGTGTTCATCGCCAGATTCGTGGCGCTATTTGTAGTTAACTACGGTGTTTTTAAATATCTTTTCTGATACAACTCTTCTACTCATTACTTCGAGTATCTGTCACATTTCGTATTTTACATTATACTTTTCACATTTTCATTTTACATTTTACATTTTACATTTTACATTTTACATTTTACATTTTACATTTTACATTTTACATTTTACATTTTACATTTTACATTTTTCATTTTACATTTTACATGTTAACATTTAATATTTTACGTTTAACATTTTACATTTTATACTTTACAGTTTAATTTTTACATTTTATAATTTACAGTTTGTATTTTCCATTTTACATGTTATATTACAGTTTACTTTTTACATTTTATACCTTACAGTTTACAGATTCCATGATCCATTTTAGGTAGATTTCATTAGAAAGCTAACTATTGCAATGGGTACCATGTTTCGACTTCCGGAAAATTTCGACATATCTTCGCGTTTCACATCCCCTAGACCCCAAAACCACAGTCAGTTCAAAAATTTATATATAATTTATGTATATATGTATCTATATACATATATATATATATACAAGCTGACCCGGCAGACGTTGTCCTGCCAATCAAAGAAAGTGTTGTAACTTTGTTTCTTGAAGTGCTTTTGGATACACAATATTTTTTTCAATTTCTGTTAACTGCCTCTAAACTATCGTGAATTGAATAAACTAATTTAGAAACATTCGTTGGAGCATGCGCAACAACTCTCCAAAGTTTCATCGCAAACAGATAAATGGCATTTAACGCATACGGGATTTGGTTTAAATGATTCGTGCGCTGCCACTCATTTGTTGAATCTACTCGTGCTCTACCAACTGTGAAATGGATTTACTAAGTTAGAAAGCTTCACGTAAGTGTACACAACAACTCATCAAAGTTTCATCGCAATCGATGAATAGTATATGAACGCATACAGGATTTTGTTGGAACGCTTCGCGCGTCGTCACTCATTTGTTACATCTGCTCGTGCGCTACCAATATTGTAAAATGGATTTACCAAGTTGAACACCTTACCTGGCGTGTACACAACAAATCATCAAAGTTTCATCGGAATCGGATGAATGATATATGAACACATAAAAGATTTTCTTTAAACGATTCGCGTGCCGTCACTCATTTATTGAATCTACTCATGCGCAACCTATTGTAAAGTAGATTTACTAAGCCTGAAACCTTCTCTGGCGTGTACTCAATGATTCACCAAGGTTTGATCGCAATCGGATGAATGATATATGACCTCATACGGGACATTGTGGAAACGATTCGCGCGCCGTCGCTCATTTGTTGAATCTACTCGTACGCTACTTATTAAAAACTGGATTTACTAAGACAGAAACATTTTCTGGAGTGTACACAACAATTCACCAAAGTTTCATCGCAATCTGATAAATGGTATATGGCCACATACGGTACTTTGTTGAAATGATTCGCGTGCCGTCACACATTTGTTGAATCAACTCGTGCGCTACCTATTGTAAAATGGATTTATTAAGCCAGAAACCTTCCGTAGGGTGTACACAACATCTCACTCAAGTTTCATCGAACTCGGACGAATGGTATTTGAACCATACGGGACCTTATTGAAACGCTTCGTACGTCGTCGCTCATTTGTTGAATCTACTCGTGCGAAACCTTCTGTGAAATGTATTTACTAAGTTAGAAACCCTCACGTAAGTGTACACAACATCTCACCCAAGTTTCATTGCAATCGGATGAATGGTATATGAACGCATACGGGACTTTGATTAAAAGTTCGCGCGTCGTTGCTCATTTGTTGAATTTACTCGTGAGCTACCCATTGTAAAATGGATTTACTAAGTTAGAAACCCTCACGTAAGTGTACGCAACATCTCACCCAAGTTTCATCGCTATCGGACGAATGGTATTTGAACGCATACGGGACTTTGTTGAAACGCTTCGCACGTCGCCACTCATTTGTTGAATCTACTCGTGCGCAACCTCCTGTGAAATGGATTACCAAGTTAGAAGCCTTCACTTAAGTGTACACAACAACTCATCAAAGTTTCATCTCAATCTAAGAATGGAATATAAACTAAACGGGATTTTGTTGAAACGCTTCGCGCGTTGTCACTCATTTGTTGAATCTAGTCGTGCGCTAGCTAATGTGAAATTGATTTAATAAGCCAGAAGCCTTCCCTGGAGTGTACACAACATCTCACCCAAGTTTCATCGCTATCAGACGAATGGTATTTGAACGCATACGGGACATTTTTGAAACGCTGCGCGCGTCGTCTCTCATTTGTTGAATCTATTCGTGCGCTATCTATTGTAAAATGGATTTACTAAGCCAAACACCTTCCCTGGAGCTCACTCAACATATCACCCAAGTTTCATGGCAATCGGATGAATGGTATATGAACGCATACGGGACTTTGAAACGCTCTAACGTGCAGAGACAAACAGTAGAATTCGACATCACTGCCACCTTTGGTATAAAACACAACTTTTCGCCACGGGCGGAGTGTATGTTATGGCGGTAGTTGCACAGGTTGCAACCAGGTGGCTCTAACGTGCAGAGACAAACCGTCCAAAGACATCAGCTTTCACGAAGGCCAAGGCTAGTGGTTTCCATGACGACTGTTTTTGACTGAATATTGTGGTTCTAAAATTGTGTGTAATTTGTGGTTCTAAAATTGTGTTCATTCCACCTACCGGGTCAGATTGTGAATCTAAACCATACATGGACCCACCCTAATATACATACCAAATTCCATCAAAATCGGTTCAGTCGTTTAGGAGGAGTTCAGTCACATACACACGTGTCGAAGAATTATATACAGGCTGTAAAAAAAGTCCTGCACCAAACTTAAACCCCGCATGGGGATGGGGGCAGGGAGTAATTTGAGATAGGGAACCCATGTCCGCAACGCAACCGTAACGCCCCTATGAGCGATTTTAATTATGAGTACATCAGGCAACGTCACGTGCTATCCACGGCAAAGGACCGATTATCGCTCACAAGTCTACCTAGCTCCATTCCCACTTCGTGGCTCAGTAGTAAAGCGATCGACCCTCAGGTGTAGGTGACTCCACGCTGGTGGTTCGAATCCTTCTTCCAACCCAACTTGAACTTTTTCCCTCGGAGTAATTTGATGATGGATCAACTTAATTACCGTAAGCATGATGTTTTCAGGTAGATGTTTCAAGAACGTTTTAAGAATCTTAATTAAATGTCCTCAGTTCCAACGATCGCTGAACCTGTCTCTGTATCTTCTCTGTACATTTTTTAAACTCGCAATATTTTGCTTGTAAAGTAACCGCCTATGGCCTTTACCTCAAATTGCGATCTTAAACATATCATTGCGAAACAATCATACAGCAATTACGACAAAAACAAAGAGATCATTTGTGTCCAAACAAAATCCTACCGCGAAGAAATAAATCGGCAACGAACAGAACCAATTTGTTTTTCTTTTAAAACGCAAAATTGTGGCGTATAATGTAGCTCCTTTTAAAACGAAATTAGAAACAAAAAGGATCTAATCTAGCCCTATGTAGTAATTAATTGATGCAAATACAAACGACTCGAAGAAAAATATCTGCATTGTCGGAAGGGGGATTCGAACCCGGTCATCTCAGTATGAGATTCTTACGGCTTGGCACTGAGCCACGAGATGGGCCAATTAGCTAGATTGACTTGTGAGCGGTAATCGGTCCTCTGCCGTGGGTAGCACGCGACGTTGCCAAATGTACTCATAATTAAAATCCCTCATAGGGGCGTAACGGTTGAGTTCCGCACATGGGTTCCCTATCTCAAATTACTCCCTGTCCCCACCCGCATGCGGGATTTAAGTTTGGTGCAGGACTTTTTTTACAGCCTGTATATAAAGATATATATATATCTATATATATATAAAGCACAAAGTTTGTCTGTCTGTCTGTCTGTCTGTCTGTCTGTTATGTATACAAATCTACTCCGTTTCACCGATCTGAACCAAAATTTGTATACTTACCCTTTGGAACCCTGCGGGTAACCCTGTCAACATTAAATTTCGGACAGACCACCCCATGCCCTGCATTTAGGCCCTTTTGCACAAATCTACACCGTTTCACCGATCTGAACCAAAAGTTGTATATTTAACCTTTGGAACCCTGCGAGTAACACTGTCCACTTGAAATTTCGGACAGACCACCCCATTCCCTGCATTTAGGCCCTTTGGTCCAAATCCACACCGTTTCACCGATCTCAACCAAAATATGTATATTTACCCTTTGGAACCCTGCAAGTAACACTGACCACTTAAAATTTCGGACAGACCACCCCATTCCCTGCATTTAGGCCCTTTGGTCCAAATCTACACCGTTTCACCGATCAGAACCAAAATTTGTATACTTACCCTTTGGAACCCTGCGGGTAACCCTGTCAACATTAAATTTCGGACAGACCACCCCATGCCCTGCATTTAGGCCCTTTTGCACAAATCTACACCGTTTCACCGATCTGAACCAAAAGTTGTATATTTAACCTTTGGAACCCTGCGAGTAACACTGTCCACTTGAAATTTCGGACAGACCACCCCATTCCCTGCATTTAGGCCCTTTGGTCCAAATCCACACCGTTTCACCGATCTCAACCAAAATATGTATATTTACCCTTTGGAACCCTGCAAGTAACACTGACCACTTAAAATTTCGGACAGACCACCCCATTCCCTGCATTTAGGCCCTTTGGTCCAAATCTACACCGTTTCACCGATCAGAACCAAAATTCGTATTCTTACCCTTTGGTGCCCTGCGAGTAACACTGTCTGCTTGAAATTGCGGACAGACCTCTCCATTCCCTGCATTTAGGCCCTTTGGCCCAAATCTACACCGTTTCACCGATCTCAACCAAAATTTGTATATTTACCCTATGGAACACTGCGACTAATACTGTCTGCTTGAAATATCGGACAGACCACGCAATTCCCTGCATTTAGGCCCTTTTTGCACAAATCTACACCGTTTCACCGATCTGAACCAAAATGTGTATACTTACACTTTGGAACCCTGCGAGTAACACTGTCTGCTTGAAATTGCGGACAGACCACTCCATTCCCTGTATTTAGTCCTTTGGCCCAAATCTACACCGTTCCACCGATCTCAACCAAAATTTTTATATTTACCCTTTGGAACACTGCGACTAACACTGTCTGCTTGAAATTGCGGAGAGGCTACTCCATCCCCTGCATTTAGGCCCTTTGGCACAAATCTACACCGTTTCACCGATCTGAACCAAACTTTGTATACTTACCCTTTGGAACCCTGCGAGTAACACTGTTCACTTGAAATTTCGGACAGACCACCCCATTCCCTGCATTTAGGCCCTTTGGTTCAAATCCACACCGTTTCACCGATCTCAACCAAAATTTGTATATTTACCCTTTGGAACCCTGCGAGTAACACTGACCACTTAAAATTTCGGACAGACCACCCCATTTCCTGCATTTAGGCCCTTTGGTCCAAATCTACACCGTTTCACCGATCAGAACCAAAATTCGTATTCTTACCCTTTGGTGCCCTGCGAGTAACACTGTCTACTTGAAATTGCGGACAGACCACTCCATTCCCTGCATTTAGGCCCTTTAGCCCAAATCTACACCGTTTCACCGATCTCAACAAAAATTTGTATATTTACCCTATGGACCACTGCGACTAACACTGTCTGCTTGAAATTTCGGACAGACCACGCCATTCCCTGCATTTAGGCCCTTTTTGCACAAATCTACACCGTTTCACCGATCTGAACCAAAATGTGTATACTTACACTTTGGAACCCTGCGAGTAACACTGTCTGCTTGAAATTGCGGACAGACCACTCCATTCCCTGCATTTAGGCCCTTTGGCCCAAATCTACACCGTTCCACCGATCTCAACCAAAATTTGTATATTTACCCTTTGGAACACTGCGACCAACACTGTCTGCTTGAAATTGCGGAGAGGCTACTCCATCCCCTGCATTTAGGCCCTTTGGCACAAATCTACACAGTTTCACCGATCTGAACCAAACTTTGTATACTTACCCTTTGGAACCCTGCGAGTAACACTGTCCACTTAAAATTTCGGACAGACCACCCCATTCCCTGCATTTAGGCACTTTGGCACAAATCTACACCGTTTCACCGATCAGAACCAATATTCGGAAACTTACCCTTTGGTACCCAGCGAGTAACACTGTCTGCTTGAAATTGCGGACAGATCACTCCATTCCCTGCATTTAGGCCCTTTGTCCCAAATCTACACCGTTTCACCGATCTCAACCAAAATTTGTATATTTACCCTTTGGAACACTGCGACTAACACTGTCTGCTTAAAATTGCGGCGAGGCCACTCCATCCCTTGCATTTGGGCTGTTTGGCACAAATCTACACCGTTTCACCGATCTGACCCCAATTTTATATACTTACCCGTAGAACCCGACAAGTTACACTGTTCACTTTAAATTTCGGACAGACCACACTATTCTCTGCTTTTTGGCCCTTTGGCAGAAAACTACACCGTTTCACCGATCTCAACCAGATTTTACATAATTACCCTTTGGAACTCGATGAGTAACACTGTCCACTCGAAATTTCAGACAGGCCACTCCATTTCCCGCATTAAGACCCTTTGGTACAAATCTACATCGTTCACCGATCGAAAACAAAGTGTGTATACTTACCCTTTGGAACCCGATGCGTAACACTGTCCACTTGAAATTTCTGACATACCACTCCATTCCCTGCATGTAGCTCAGGAATTCCTCGGGGTTGCCAACTTCCTAACTCACCAGTCATGAGCCCTTGAGGGTGTACCAGAAGTGGTTGGTCTACACACACCCTGCCTCTTTGAGGGCCTTGAGCAGAAGACAGGAGATATTATGAAAAGGAAAAGAAGGCAGACCCCTCGAAGAATGAGGGTATCAGGAAAGATGAGACAAAGCCAGTTAAGGTGGGAAATTGAAAGACTCCCAAGCCCTCGGATACCCTAATACAGTCTGGGTCGGAAGAGCACAAGAGTTGACCAAGGGAGGCTGACAGGAAAGAGAACTGAAATGAGCCCGGCACCAGGAAGTAGAAGCGATGCCAGACTCAGCTGGGGTTCCGTGGTCGCCAACCCACGTCCCACAAGTTGTGAGACCCTGGGGGGGGGGGTCAGTTGTGAGAATAGCTTGCTGATTCATCGCGAGGTGACTTGAGAGTACTTTCCAGAGCCCGCCGTATTATCTCCTGCTGTCTATGCTGATGCCAGCACAGGGCCGTTGCGAAACAGTGAGTGATTCCCGGTCAATCTGTATAGGACGGGGAACCCCGAACGTGTGTCATCATATTTCGTCATCATCTGCGATCATCTCAGGTTCGTGCAGCTTGGACCTATATTCTTTGTCTTTGCCGAGCAGTACGCTCTTTCACTAGACCCATCCAGTACAGGCCTAAGCCAGAAAATAAGGTTGAGACTTTGGAAGACATCGAAGCTAGACACCTGAATTACCTATATCAGTTTTAAAATAACACCATGTTCGTTTGGTAGTCATTTTTTCATTACCTTATTATTATCATCATAAGTGCAAATGACGTAGATTTTACGCGCATCACACCAATAATCACCGCCGCATAAAGTCTTTCTCGACTGTGATTTTTAAAATATTTATTTTTGGTTGGTTGGTTGGTTCTTAAGTTTAGGGGCTGCGACAACGCGGTCATGTAGCCCCGTGTACTTTGGGTGTGTGTAGAATCTGTCTGATAACCGGTGTTAATTGTGATGACTGTATTAGTGTGTGTTATCTGTTTTTTAATTTAAGTACAAACTGCAACTTAGAATTCTTCAAATAGTTCGTACTTTTGCCGCCAAGCGCCACCGTTAACGACTACTAGGCCAAGTTCGGAACTTAGCTACTAGACGCCACTGCAGTCGGCTCTTGGCAACGGACGTAGACATCTATGAGCGTTGTTTACCTATCCAATTTAGCTTCACACAGGTGTAATTAGTGGAAGGTTCTTTAACATGCCATAAATCTGACATGGGACCGCCGGCTTTACTTCCCCTCCGAAGAAAGGCATACTGAGGGATTTTTAACGCTCTTAAAAATCCGACGGCTTCGGCCTGGTTTGAATCCGCTATCTTGGGCATAGAAGCTCAGCATGCTACCAAATACGCCACCGAAGCCGCCATATAGCTATTTTTATTACAGTTCATTGTGTACATTATACGTTGAAGTCTCAATTCAATACCGGTAGTAGTTTCCCTTATCATCCTCATCATAAGAGCAAATGACCTACAGTAGATGTTACGCCCATTACACCATTAATCACCACACACAATAAGTCTTCCTCGCCTGTGAATTTTGAAATATGTATTTCTATTACGGTAGTTTGTAAGTTTGACGTGTCAATTCAACAGTAGTTTTTATTATCATCCTTATCAAAAGGGCAAATGACCTAGATATTACTCCCTCATTGTCTTTGGGGGCAAATGACTTAGATTTTAAGTCCATTATATTTCTAAGGAGACCTTAAAACATTATCATCATTCCACCGGGCGAAGCCGGGTACTACTGCTAGTATATATATATCAGTTTCTTGTGGACACGATAGCTGCCGTAATTTTGCACCAATCACTTTGAATTTTTTACATAATATGTATCCCTATAAAATCTCGGTCGAGTTCGTAAATGGGCACAATCGGTCCACGGGGGTGAAAATGGGGGGCTTTTTTTTTTTAAGTGAAATATCTCTATAACTCTCTTAATATTTGAAATATCGAATCCATTCAAAGTTCATACTATGTGTCGGATAAGGCCCAAACATTTATGTTTGAAAAGTTTTTTGATAGCACCTACCATTGACCAAAGGGGTGAGAAAAAGTGTTTTTTTCGGGAAACATTAATCATATCTCTCTTAATAGGCACAATATCAAAACCGTACAAAATCGACAACATTCCCCTAATAATTACCTAAAACGTTTGTCTGAAAGAATTTTTGATATGACCCACCATTACTCCAAGGGATGAGAAAAATATTTTCGGAATTATAAGAAAATGCCAAGAGCTATCAGAGGTTGCCATGACAACACTACTAAATTGATGAGGGATGAGCCATCAGACGTTGCCATGACAACGCACTCGCACGAGATCACATTCAGTATTCCATCTAAGTGTGTAGCGGCTTCGGTGACAACTGGTAGCATGCTGGACTTCTATGCCCAAGGTCGCGGGTTCAAAGCCTGCCGAAGTCGTCGGATTTTCTAAGAGGGCTAAAAATCCCTCAGTATGCTTTCCTTTGGAGGGAAAGTTCCAACGTTCGTTGCGAGTTGCTGGTTGCGGTGGCATCTAGTAGCCAAGTTCACAGCTAGGTGTCGTTGACGGTAGTATTTGATTGCAACATTAGGAACTACTGCTTGAAATTGACCGTCTGCAGTCCTTACCTGAATTACAGACTAATACAGCCATCGCAATTCACACCGTTTATCAGACAGATTCTACACTCACCCAAAGTACACGGGGTTACACGACCGCGTTGTCGCAGCCCCGAAATTGAGGAACCAACCAAAATCTCTGCGGGAGATAAAGTTTTGCGTGAAGAAGTAACAGGCAGTTAGATAGTTACACATCAGTGTCGAAACCTTGCATCAGGACAGTGTGACCACAAGTTAAAAAATGGACCCCAAATGACAAGAAGGTTACCGTCCCCATAAGACGATAAAATGTTTATAATATGCATAAAATGATGAAAAACAAAGTTAATTAAGCACCAATTATTAAAAAAATCTTTCTCGCAATAAATGAGGTCTGATCTTTCTACGAAAACCTGCATATTCTGCCTAATTTCGCCTATCCCCAAGTTTGCCCGGTGAAATCTACCTCCGCCTTCCGGCGTGCCGAGAGGACTTTTTTAATGTTACACTTCACAGTTTACTATTTATATTTTATACTTTTCAGTTTACAGTTAACATTTTACATTTTATATTGCACAAAATGAAATGAGAATGAAAACAGGCAGACGAATCAGTCTTGAGAACGATTTTTAAAATACTTCAATAATAATTGAGTAAAAGCATCCTGCCTCACTAGTAAGACAGGATGAAGGATAGACAGACAGTCTTGTGCGCTATCGAGCACAGAAGTGGAGCGCCGAGACGCTCTCCGCAGTGTATATGTGCCTCTGGAGACAGCAGGGAGCCGCTAAACGTCTCACCGAGGACTCATTTGTTCCCCACGCTGTAACTTGAGTAACATGCCTCACACGAACCGTGTGGTTGGTACCTATCCAAAATACAGGCGATGGAATGGACTGCTCTAACCACTACAATATATTCTAGAGCAGGACGTGAACAACTGTCAATCTTTTCGCTGTTGGGCGGAAACAATCTCAACCGTCGACAGACTTATAAGGCCAATGCGTTCACTCTAAATTGTTTGTCTGCCACCCTGATAATAATAATAATAATAATAATAATAATAATAATATCCAATGAGTTTGTACCCAAACATAATCAATAAGTACAGTGAGTTGGCTTTAGAAATAAACAAGGAAGAAATTATGCTTCTAGCTTCACGTGGCCGTTAATTATGCAATCATGAGCAACGGGACCTTTATTTTTACGTGGAATAGGAAAAATCTGTCATTGTAAACACATGTTTTACTGTCAGGAAATTCCGAAAGCTTCTAAGGAAATAAATGAAAATAAAACTTCGTTGGTGATCGTTTACCATCTTCTGTAGTAAGTTCTGTGAATAACTATACGATCAATAATAATAATAATAAGGTTAATAATAATTTAAAAAAATATTATTGCTATTATTATTATTATTATCTTTCCTTCTTTCCTTCCTTTCATTTATTTATTTACTTATTTATCATGTAGGACCATGGATTATGAAGTTATATGTACAGGGTCATTATCTATGTGTGTCCCGATAAACACGGCAAGCCAAGCCGACTTTGACTGGCACAGATCGCCAGCGCGCGTACCCGGTTCAGCCGGCGGTGAGCGCGCACTTTCACACTCTTACCAAACATGTTGAATAATGTGTACTTACAGAGCATATAGGCGATGCTGAAAATGCCCTCCCTCTCTTGTAACAAACACCTTACATCTTCTGATGAAAGAATGTCTATCAACTATTTTATTATTTACGGATCCTGTTTCCTTGAATCGTTTAGCGAGCCACCTAATTGTACTGACATTAGGCACAGGTCTTCCTCGAGACTTGATTTAAAAATTTCGTCTCGTTTCAGAACAAGATTTTCTGCTTTTCATATACGAATTATGGATACACACACGTTCACGCAATGTGAATTGGTGTCTAGGCATGACCAACAATCACAGTAATCACAACACTCACTAGGCGTGCATCAATAACGTCTAAACTTTGCAGATACACGTCCATATGAATGACAAAACACGTGTGCCTATCGATATGAGTCAGCGGAGCGCGCCCACCACCGGCTGAGCCACGTACGTGCGCCCGCGATCTGCGCCAGTCACAGCCACCTTACCTTGCCGTATTTATCGGGCCGCACATTAATAATGACCCTGTACTAAACATACACACATCTACATACCCAAGTACATATATCCATGGGGTACACTCAGCCTCGAGAAGCAGAATTGAATAGAGATGTATTTGATTATCTCCTCAACCATCCTAGAAGTGATATTCTGTGGTTTCCCATTTTTTCTCCCGGAAAATGATGAGATGGTTCCTAACTTAAGGCGACGAAGGCTCCTTTCTTACTCTTACCTCGGTTACATACACACACTACTACATATAGACTATTACAATAACATTGACTGTATTGAGATAAAACTATTAAAAATGTCCGTCTTTTCAATACAATGTTAATAATCTATTTATACAACTGGGTACATGTTTCGTACAGTCGTCTGTACTTCCTCAGCCCAAATATACATTAAGACATAAACAAATATGAACATATTCAATACGGATCTAAAATGGAGAATATTGTATTGAGATATTCTAAACACACTTATGTACACAGGGCAGTATAAATAAGAAATTTCTCGTATGATATGCGAGGCTTTTACCAGTTACTTTAGTAACAATAAGGCTCTCTTAGACCTTGAGAAGTACAGAGTATTTGCGAACAGTCATGTAGAATAAGCCATTCTGGACAAAAATGTAACCACCATTTGTGGTCTTGGAGAACGTAATGATACTCCAGATCCATAGGTCTTGAGTTTGATTTCTGGTTCTGCCAAGAAAATTTATTTTTGGTCTGAGAGATGAAACGGAGGACACTCAAAATCGTAGGCAAAACTGAGAAGAGATGGGATCGAATTCCGCCTCTGCTGTCCGAGATGTGGTGTTCTGTGGTTTCCTCACTTCTACTTGAATAAAATACCAGGATGGTTCCTAAATTCAGAGCATGGCCGCCTTTTTCCGTATGCTTGACACAGGCTATTAGACAGATTCCCCACATATTGGGATAACTACTTTCAAACTTCTTTAATTTAAATGTTTTCCAATGATGGATCCAACATTCATCCAAATCTCTCCACTGTCTATATTAATTATTGTTTCAGTAAATATATTGCATTGATGAGCGCTTACATCATTATTATAAACATTAGTTTTCAGATATCGTTTGTTCTGGTTGGAAAACATAGATCTTTGAAAATCGTCCAGAAATTGCTATGTAGCTGCCTCATATTTATTTCATGGTATATACTAAAATGAATAGCATTTCCAATATTCCACCCGCTATGAATAGGTGAATCAAAAGTATCGAGACGTACTTTGCGACTCACCCTCGTATACAAACGTACTGGACAAGTTAACAACTCCGCAGGGGTACAGATTACAGTCTATGCTCTCCTCGCGTTTACATAACTGCGACTCGTCCCCAAGGCGCTCTTTGGTCTGGCTCTACAACATCTCCAAGCCCATTCATAACGGGTGTGGGGGCATGCATTTCAATTTAAATATTGTCCCAAGTTTATTACACTTTATCTGCAAAATGTAATTGTGTGGCACATGAGATAGTGATTTTATTCCATGACATATAGAGTTCTATTGCAGAACAAGAGTGAGAAAGTCTGGTGTTAAAATGTAATGCCATAAGCCTTAGTCTGTTCAGAGATTCCATCCCCGTTCCCATTCATATTCAGTCATTGAGTAGATCGCTTTCCACCACCAACTTCCTAGTTGTTTTACGCAATAAGACCCCCTAACGAATATTATCTTTTAAATACACAATTCATTCATGGGTTGGGTAGCTTTTGAAATTCAAATGGTCGAAACCTGGTCCTTACAGCAGCCATCCTAGGAGGGTATTTCCCAAGCTTTTCAACTTTACTCCTAGTACAGTAAATACGAGGAGAGTTCCTTATTTCAAGCCTTGGGGAAAATCCTCGATCCTATACCTTATTAATACAATTACACACATGTTTCTTCAGTCATTAAACTAACACATGTCTTCAAAAAATTCCTTCAACATACAGTATGATTACGCGGTGCTGATCACCAAAATATTGCATACATTTCTGACCATAAACATAGACTCCGATAGCGTGACAGATGAAGATATCGGTTAAATCTCATGGTTAACCTCAACAAAGGAATGCCACCGTCCGTATTTAGGCGTCTGTCCCCAAAGCTTGTAATTTGGTTTAATCAACTTCGAGTGGGAAAATGAGATGAGGTAGGTTCGGTTTTCATTTCAGCCATCCTGGAAGTTTTTCCGCGTTTTCTTTTACGTTTATTCCAGACACAATCTGGTATCATAAGCCACGGCACCCTCCTTTGATTTTCTGCCACAAATGCAATGACTAACAAGATGTTCGGGAAAGAACATATAGCCTACTTTCTCCGAAATGTATGGGTATAGTTATAACTCTCTGTCCTTATCATCTCCTAATTTCTTCCTATTTGAAGTGCAAATTGGCACACAGGATTTGAACAGTGGCGTTCAAACCATAGTTTATAATTTACCCCAGCATTTTGCAATTTCATCAGCAAACACTCCAAACACCGACTACTTACAATAATTGAAACTTCGTTGCTCTAATAAGGCCCATCTACAATGCGCAGTCGGCAGTCCGTAGTTGGTAGTCCTCGGTCGGCAGTCGCGATCGACTCCGTGTATACTATAGGCACCATACACAACATGAAGTTGCAGTTGGTAGCTGGCAGTTGGCAGTCGAGAATTTTATCCTTGACTGCCAACTACCCGACTGCAGCAATGTAATAGCCAATCAGAGCAGATCAGAAACTGACGTCACGTTGTTGTTCTGTGTCGTGTACGAATGATATAGAACTAAGTGAAGTAACTTCGCAACCCGTAAATTTATAGGCTAATCTTAAATACACGGTATAACAAAATAATCCATCTCCAAATCATCCATATTGCAAGTTTTGAGATTATCAACAACGCCTCTGTGCACAAGGAATAAACGAATGTTACTGTCTTATTACTCCAAGCAGTCGTTAAGACTGGGTTCACTAACTGGCCGGTATAGAGCGCTGCTCGAATCTATAGTTTCTGCATAGTACAACTGAAGGATGGAAGATGTCACTCCAGTGGAGAATGTCGTTTTTTTTTAATATATAATTTCCATTGCAAAAAGCACCATATAAAGCTTTATTTTATAACGTCTCAGTACTCAAGAAACAATAAATATAAAAACTAGTCGTGATATCTAGTTGTGAAATATCGAACAATATAATCCTAACAGAGCGAGTGCATTCTAGCGGCCAGAAGAAGAAACTTTTCAATAAAATCTGTTACCTTTTTGTCAGCTAGATGTCTCGATTAAATCTGCTGGCGAATTATGTTTTAATTAAGTATATGTTTTGCACCGTAATATGCACAATATAACGCTTAATTTTAAAACGTCTGAGTCATTACAAAGCAACAAATATGTAAAATGTCAAGCAAAAAACATATCTCTGATGGGGTTTGAACCATAGGCATATGAATGACAGACTAGCGCTTTACCACTGAGCCATTTGTGCCAACGAACATTGATCCATATAAAATGACTTACATAGAACTTGTTAGCAAATAATGATTTATACTAAACGATTTCATCACTGAAGTATATTATTTATATATAAAGCATTTCATACAAAGTTTATTTATTTTGTTTTAGTACGCTATATTGCATGCAATACTCAAATTAGTGAAATATAAGTCAGGCACAAGATATCCGCTGCCATCTTGTCTTATTAATGAATCAGCTGAGCTTTTTAAAATCACGTCTGCACTATAGTATTACAAAATAAACTTTTAATTTCGTACGTGCCTCTTCCTTTAGAACAGTTAAAACGATTCTCGGCTCGATAATCGGAACTGGTGGGTCCCATGATATGGATTATAAAGTTTGCATAATTCGCACGGCCGCCATCCTGAAATGGTATGGCGGACGACCTTGTAGTTTGGTCACAAGACGCATCCTATACGAAGGTATGTTGTTACCAAATTTGGTAGAGATTGGATGATTTGGTTAGTCGTTATTTGATTTTACGTTTTGAACGTTTGAGTGGCCGCCATTCAGTTTTAGTAAAGATGGCGGCGATATAAAACATGACACTGAGGTGTCCTTTGCTAGTGCTACCTTTGTACCAAATTTCGTTCAATTCGCATTCACCGTGTTCGAATTGATAGGGGGGGACAGACATTCAGAGTACACACACTCACACACACACACACAGACTCACACACACACATACACACACACAGACTCACACACACACATACACACACACAGACAGACACACTTTTTTCGCCCTGTGTTGATCTCATAAGTCTACTTTCATTTTTTGCAAAAATCGAAAGTAGGCTAAAAACAAAACAAATCCCTCGATAGCACAGCTGATCAAAGAAGCATCACAGTTATCCTAATACTTGAGATTGATGTTGATTGTTGATGTAAGGGGTGGGACAGCGAGGTCATCTGCCCCTACCTGAGAATGATGACCAAGATGTGTCTAAATTAACAAACAACAACAGAACAAAGGAACACACAGAATGGCCGTATAACTCTTTTCTTCTATAGAATTGGCTTCCAAACTCACGCATCACTTAGCTGTCTGGTTTTACCAATAGAAAGGCGTATCTTCGACCGAGAGTGTGATAAAGCACTTACAATGAGTTGATCATTAAGTGAAACTTAGCTCGTTCGATTACAGGCCCCACAAACTGCAGGGAACTATGTTTAGTATAGTTAACCTTCAGTTCTCTTTAGACCGACTCCACATGACATTGGGATAGCGTCTTATAACAAGTCTTGGAACACTTACTGTACGCTAATTCTGACCTCAATTAGTCATAATTAGAGAAGATAATACAAATACCTCAGGAACAGGAGTGTCAGTCATTTTGCACATTTATCTACACTAGTAGAATGCAAAGTTGATACATTTGATTATCAATTACAGTGATTCCCTAATAGTTTAGTACAAAAACGTGATGACAAAATCGTTGAAACTGTTAAAACAGAAATCCAGATAATGCACAACATATATTTTAAAACTTAATTAAAACTCAACAATTCTTCTAGGTTTGTGCCGTGTCTTGTGTAGGGTTTCCTGACAGCGAGAACTAAAAGTTCAAGCAGTCTCAACCTCCCTATGAAGGCTTCCTAAAGGTGGTATATTGGTGTTTCGCCTAGGACACCAAGCTGGCTCATCGGCGGGCTCTTGGTGTCCCCGCACTAGACACGGCACAAACCTAGAAGAATTGCTGAGTTTTAATTCACTGGCCGTGAAAGCCAATATACCACCTTTTGGAAGCCTTCATAGGGAGGTTAAGTCTGCTTGAACTTTTAGTTCTCGCAGTCAAGAGGTGCAGTTGCACCTTACATAAAGGGAGGTGGCGCGCAGTTCGCTACTCCAGTGGGGTCCAGGCGGGGACACCAAGAGCCCGCCGATGAGCCAGCTTGGTGTCCTAGGCGAAACCCCACACTAGACAAGGCACAAACCTAGAAGAATTGATGAGTTTTAATTCACTGGCCGTGAAAGCCAATATACCACCTTTTGGAAGCCTTCATAGGGAGGTTGAGACTGCTTGAACTTTTAGTTCCGGCAGTCAAGAGATGCAGTTGCACCTTATATAAAGGGAGCTGGCGCGCAGTTCGCTACTCCAGTGGAGGTCCGGGTGGAGACACCAAGAGCCCGCCGATGAGCCAGCTTGGTGTCCTAGGCGAAACCCGACACAAGACACGGCACAAACCTAGAAGAATTGATGAGTTTTAATTCACTGGCCGTGAAAGCCAATATACCATCTCTTGGAAGCCTTCATAAGGAGGTTGAGACTGCTTGAAATTTTAGTTCTCCCAGTCAAGAGGTGCAGTTGCACCTTATATAAAGGGAGGTGGCGCACAGTTCACCACTCCAGTAGGGGTCCGGGCGGGGACACCTAGAGCCCGCCGATGAACCAGCTTGGTATCCTAGGCGAAACCCCACCCAAGACACAGCAGAAACCTAGAAGAATTGCTGAGTTTTAATTCACTGGCCGTGAAAGCCAATATACCATCTCTTGGAAGCCTTCATAAGGAGGTTGAGACTGCTTGAAATTTTAGTTCTCCCAGTCAAGAGGTGCAGTTGCACCTTATATAAAAGGAGATGGCGCGCAGTTCGCTACTCCGGTGGGGGTCTGGGCGGGGACACCAAGAGCACGCCGATGAGCCAGCTTGGTGTCCTAGGCGAAACCCCACACAAGACACGGCACAAACCTAGAAGAATTGATGAGTTTAATTCACTGCCTGTGAAAGCCAATATACCACCTTTTGGAAGCCTTCATAGCGAGGTTGAGACTGCTTGAAATTTTAGTTCTCGCAGTCAAGAGGTGCAGTTGCACCTTATATAAAGGGAGCTGGCGCTCAGTTCGCTACTCCAGTGGGGGGTCCGGGCAGGGACACCAAGAACCCGGCGATGAGCCTGCTTGGTGTCCTAGGCGAAACCCGACACTAAACACGGCACAAATCTAGAAGAATTGCTGAGTTTTAATTCACTGGCCGTGAAAGCCAATATACCACCTTTTGGAAGCTTTCATAGGGAGGTTGAGACTGCTTGGACTTTTAGTTCTCGCAGTCAAGAGGTGCAGTTGCACCTTATTTAAGGGGATGTGGCGCGCAGTTCGCTACTCCAGTGGGGGTCCGAGCGGGGACACCAAGAGCCCGCCAATTAGACAGCTTGGTGTCCTAGGTGAAACCCCACACAAGACACGGCACAAACCTAGAAGAATTGATGAGTTTTAATTCACTGGCCGTGAAATCCAACATACCACCTTTTGGAAGCCTTCATAAAGAGGTTGAGACCGCTTGAACTCTTAGTTCTCGCAGTCAAGAGGTGCAGTTGCACCTTATATAAAGGGAGCTGGCGCGCAGTTCGCTACTCCAGTGGGGGTCCGGGCGGTGACACAAAGAGCCTGTCGATGAGCCAGCTTGGTGTCCTAGGCGAAACCCCACACAAGACACGGCACAAACCTAGAAGAATTGCTGAGTTTTAATTCACTGGCCGTGAAAGCCAATATACCACCTTTTGGAAGCCTTCATAGGGAGGTCAAGACTGCTTGAAATTTTAGTTCTCGCAGTCAAGAGATGAGGTTGCACCTTATATAAAGGGAGGTGGTACGCAGTTAGCTACTCCAGTGGGGGTCCGGGCGGGGACACCAAGAGCCCGCCGATGAGCCAGCTTGGTGTCCTAGGCGAAACCCCACACAAGACACGGCACGAACCTAGAAGACTTGATGAGTTTTAATTCACTGGCCGTGAAAGCCAATATACCATATTTTTAAAACTGAAGTTAAATATATCTTACAATTATTAACTGGCATTAAACAAGATGATCAATAATTAACATATAGCCTACTTTCTCATAAAAGCATGGGCATAATAATAACTCTTTGTCCTTTCCAATGAGTATAATTGAATGTTGGTTGTTGTAGCTTGTTTGAATACAACGTGGTATACGGATATTATACGTTGATTGATTGAATCCTTACCTGAATTCTATACACACACACACACACACACTAATACAGCCATCACAATAACACAGGTTATCAGACAAAATTCAACACTCACCCAAGTACACGGGGTTAAATGACCATGATGTCCATGCATCTCAAATTAAACAACAACAACAGATTTCTACCCAAAACCGGCCTCGTATAATAGTACACACATTAGAAAGTCTACAAACATCATAGTGACAAAGGTTATCAGACAACTTGTACACACACCCACGTACACGGAGCTCCAAGACCATGATGCCGTAAAACCCCTGACGAATCAACAACAAAATCAACAACAACAACAATAGGCTCTACTGCGGATCGAGGACAACGAATTTTAATCGCTGTAGTCCAGTGTTGAAATTGTAATGTTACATGTATAGATATATAATATTTTCGATTGCAAATACCCACTATATATGCTTAACATTATAACGTGTGAGTAGTTATAAATCAATAAATAAATAAAAAACGAAGTAAGAAAAT
Organism: Meconema thalassinum; assembly: GCA_946902985.2. Lineage (NCBI taxonomy): Eukaryota > Metazoa > Arthropoda > Insecta > Orthoptera > Tettigoniidae > Meconema > Meconema thalassinum. The sequence goes on along the minus strand of OX336390.1, from coordinate 261,963,431 downwards.
TTGAAACTGCTGGGATTTGATCCACGAACCTCTAGACTATGAGCCCAGGTCGTAAACACTACGCCATACATATGGTACACTAATACTTGGTTAACAACAGGTCTAGTATAACCTCATAATATTTTGTGTTGCAATTAACGATTTCATTAGCGTTTTCCACCGTTTCTTTAAACCATTTTATACTAAATATGTATTGTTTTGTTCAGTACATTTCTAAAAGGATATAAAGTCATGAAGTTACGCAAATATATAGATTTACGAACAAACAATATCGGCCATTTTGACCCAACGGGATGGCACGGACAAGCACGATATGGCACGGTCAGCCTGAATTGTTAGTCACTAGTGCGGTTACATATTCTATTTTAAAATGCTAATATCCTGCCAGTCACCTCCTTGAGGACAGTTTAAACCTCCCAATGTACGACGAGCGTATTTGGTAAGGCCAGGACTTGTTGAATCGTAAGTTACTGTTAGGCTATAATACTTGCATGATTCTTACAAACACCATTTTGAAACTATATGGCTGATGACCTTGTAGTTTGGTAAAATGACGCTTCCCATATTAAGGTACGTTGTTGAAAAATGTGGTAGAAATCGGATGATTATGTTAGACGTAATTTGGTTCAAGCTCAGAATATTTGGGTGAGTGACATTTCTTTTTTGTTATGATGGCGGCGATATACAACATGACACCGAGTTCACCCTTGCTAGTGCTACGTCTGTACCAAAGGTGGTTCAATTTGGTTTAATTTTGTTTGAATTGATAGGATGGATTGATTTGCACACATACACGGCCAACATCTTCAAACTATTGGGCTGATGACCTTGAAGTTTGGTCAAAATACGCTTCCTACATGAAGGTATGTTGTTGTAGAGAGCAGATGATCAGGTAAGTCGTAATTTGATTTAAGCTTTGAAGATTTGGGTGGCTGCCATTACGTTCCCGTCAAGATGGCGGCGATTTGAAACATTACATTGAGATGTCCTTTGCCAGTGCTACCTCTGTACCAAATATGGTTCAATTTGGTTTCACCGTGCTTGAATTCATAGCGGGGGACAGACATACCAAATCTCACAGACACACTCACTGACACACAGACAGACACATTCTTTTTTGCCCTTAGTAGATCTTATAAATCTACTTTCATTCATTGTAAAATTCGAAAGTAGGCTAAAACATAACTTCAACCATTGGGAATTGTTAGTACCTTAATACTGGGGAATAGTGTAATACGTGTTAGAGAAAAGGTAACATAAATTATGTCTGACGTGTATGTTCTATCTTGGTCAAACTGTTACAAAGAGTCTATCTACACTTACAGTAACTGAGTGTTATTGTTTAGGATACCATCTCCTGCATCCATCTATTTTCTTCACAAGCATTCTTATAGTGTATCATATCATCACATTTATATACACTACAATTTATTGTCATTAATACACTCATAAAAATCAAATTCTGGAATGTGTGATGATGTTCATTCACTAGATTCCCTTTGGCGATAGTAATAGTGGTGATGAAGACAATTATTTAAATTTATCAGTTTTCCATGTAAGAAGTCAGTGTTGAGGACTGTTATATCTTTCGAGAGGGTGAAGGACTTTGGTCACTACCCTTTGTTTTTCTTTATATTCCAAGCGGACTCTGTATTATTATCTCTGTGGTATGTTTTGAAGGACATGGCTGATCATTGTCTGCTTTGATTTAATGAAAATAAAATAAGTACCAGTACGGAATTATAAAAGAACCTATACGCCGGTTAGGCTTTCGATAGTTACAATTTCGTTACGTAATATTGTGGCGACCTTTATCAGGATAAAAGAGAAAATGGATTCTCTAATAAAGAAAAGAAGTATTATTCGGAGTTCATTTACGCGAATATACAACAACGTGGACAATGACATAACGAAGAATAGTGATGAGATGCTTGTGGAGGCAAACCTGGCGGTGTTCAAGAACAAAGCCAGAGATCTAGCAAAACTGGATGAAGAAATTATAGATCTTATGCTAACAGAAGACTACGCAACTGCAGATCTGGAAAATGAAATGACTTCTGCGGACGAATATGCAAGTAAGGCCAAACTATTGGAAGTAAAATATGAAAACTACATGAAAAGTAAGATAGCTGACATGTTAAATGCTTCATCTGACCTGACGCCTTCAAACGAAGCCCATGCAAAACGCAAGTTTAATTTACCCTTGTTAGAATTTACGAATTTTCGAGGGGATGTAACGGAATGATTGGCGTTCTGGGGACAGTTCCGAAAAATACATGAAGATCCTGATATAGCCCAGGAAGATAAGTTTCAGTACTTATTACAATCAACATTACCTAACTCTCTCGCCCGCGAGTTAGTTGAAAGTTTCCCACCAATTAGTGAAAACTATCAAAAGGCTCTCGATAGTTTGAAGTCTAGATTCGGGCGTGATGAATTACTTGTTGAAGTATATGTTAGGGAGCTTCTGAAACTAACCCTTAATTTAACCACCAGTAGCGATAAACCTGATCTTTCATCCATGTATGATCGCATAGAAACACAACTTCGTGCTTTAGAGACGCTAGGAGTGACATCAGAGAAGTATGCCGCAATGCTTTTTCCTCTTGTGGAATCGTGCCTGTCAGAGGATCTGTTACGTGCTTGGCAGAGGAGTTCATTCACCTCTGGGGAGTCAGCACAAAATTCAAAGCTGGGTAACTTGATGGCACTTTTGAATCAGGAAGTAGAAAGTGAAGAAAGGATATCTATGACTATAGAAGGATTTCATTTAGATTCAGAAGGCAAGAATGTTAGTGAAAGTACGTTACCAACTGCGGCCTGTCTAATTAATGCTAAATCTTCCAAACCCGTATGTATCTTCTGTGATGGAACTCATAACAGCATGGACTGTTACAAAGCTCGTAAGTTTAGTTTGGAAGAGAAGAGGAAAGTTGTCAGAGATAAAAGATGCTGTTTCGGCTGCTTGAAACCCAACCATACTAGTAAGAAATGTAAAACTTTTTTAAAATGCATTGTTTGTGAGGGTAGGCACGTACCTCTCATGTGTAACAAAGCCAGCGTGTCTGTCAGATCTGAAAAAATCGATATTCCTTCAGCCGAGAACAATTTGTCAAATGTGAATTGTGGACAAGTTCTTCTGAAAACTTTGACTGCTGTAATTAAGGGTGTTGCAGAAAAACCAATACGTGTTCTGTTCGATGACGGTTCTCAGAGATCCTATGTCAGGAGTGACTTAGCCAAACAGATGGAATACCAGTCTATAGGCAGTGCTAGTGTGGTACATGCACTCTTTGGTGGTTCCCATTCTAAGCCATATGAACACCAGTGTTACAAAGTAAGGTTAGGTAGTATGGATGGGAAATATGCATGCAACTTTGATGCTTTGGATCAGGACGTTATTTGTTCAAATGTGCCCACTGCTCGAGAAGGTCCATGGTTGAGCGAACTGGAAGACGAAGGAATAAAGCTTACTAGTGATAACGGGGATCCAATCGATGTGTTGATTGGAGCAGATGTTTGTGGTAAGCTGTTGACTGGTAAGAAGAAGAATCTTAATTGTGGTCTTGTGGCTATCGAAACACACTTGGGATGGACAATCATGGGGAAGAACAAAAATGAAAGCTCAGGGAACATTAACCGTTCAATGATGGTCTTGTCAATGTTGTCCACTGAGAAGTCGTTAACTACCTTGTGGGACCTAGATGTATTGGGAATTGAAGATCCAATAATGAGAACCAGCAAGGCTGAGATGAAACGCCTAGCCAAAGACCATTTTGAGAAAACTGTTTGTGTACATGAAGATAGAAGGTATGAGGCTCAGTTGCCCTGGTTAGAAGATCACCCACCCCTTCCGGGGAATTTCAACCTGGCAAAGCGCAGATTGGACTCGACAGTGAAGAAGATGGCGGCAGTAATTCTTTTGAGCGCTATGATGCTGTGTTGACTGAATGGTTAAGGGATGATGTTATAGAAGAAATACCAAGAGAAAAGTGGGACAATGGACATTATCTTCCTCATAGGCCTGTTTTTAAAGAAAATAGTACAACCCCCATTCGGCCAGTCTTCGATGCTTCAGCAAGAGAGCAAGGGTGCCCATCTCTAAACCAATGCATTGACAAAGGCATTAACTTGATCGAGTTAATTCCACCACTTTTGCTTCGCTTCCGACTTCATGAGATAGGAGTGACAGCAGATATAACAAGTAGTTCCGTGAAGAACTATACAGCCTATTTTCATATATCCTATGTTAATTGCCACTATCAACATACAAAATTTCAGTTTGATTGCTGTAATAGATTCGTAGATATTGAGAACCGACTAAATATTTCGGATGGTCGCCATGTTGGATTTTATATATGTAGGTCCTAGAGTTATGTACTGTTACATGCAGATTATTGTGAACGTGTAGTATTCAAACTTCAATCGCATAATTAGGACACAAGAAAAAACAAGGAGATTTTAAAATTTTCACAGCTGCCATCTTGAGGTTATGGAAACAATTGAAATAAATTAGATGCCAGTGGATTAACATTCGTATAAGGATTTACTGTACCAAGTTTCACTGCACGCGGTTGGTTAAATTGCGAGAAACGTCCATGTGAATATTTATAATTCGCGTCACCGCCATGTTGGATTTGTGATCACCAGGATATTTAAAGTCCTATAAGTGAACTTGAGTTATAGCCCCTATGAACAATATAAAAATTCAGTTTGATTGCTACAATAGATTCGTAGATATTGAGAGCCATCTAAATATTTCGGATGGTCGCCATGTTGGATTGTTAAATGTATAGGCCATAGAGTCATGTACCGTTAAAGGAAAATTATTGCGTAGGTTCATTATTCAAACTTTCACTTCGATCGCATGACTACATCACAATAAATAAAATCTTAATTTTAAAATTCGCACTGCCGCCATCTTGAGGTTATGTAAACAATTGAACTAAATTAGATACCAGTGGATTACAATGTGTATAAATATTTCCTGTGCCAGGTTTCAGTGCGGTTGGAACATTAAATCGCGAGAAAAGTCTATTTAAAATTTTCAAATTCGCTTGGCCGCCATGTTCGTTTTGTAGTTAAACGGTTTTTGAAAGTCTTATAGATGGTGTGTCGTAACAAAATTTGAAGGGCACGGTCGAGGTCGCCGGGAATAGTGCTATGAACATTCCGAGTTTCATTGAAATCGCTCCAGCCGTTTAGATTTTATTAGGGGGGGGACACACACACGAATCACACACACACGCACACACACACGGACAAAAGGTGATCTCATAAGCCTATTTTTTCAAAATTGAAAATAGGCTAAAAAAGGCTTTCTTGCAGATCAGTCTTGCTAGAGAGGACAGAGACTTTCTAAGATTTTTGTGGTTTGACAAGTCGGGTAACTTGAGAATATTTCGACACACCCGAGTAGTGTTTGGTGTGACTTGCAGTCCCTTTCTGTTGTGTGCTGTTTTAGATCACCATCTAAAGATCTGTTCGATGCCCGGAAAAGATGGAAATTCTTCCTATTCCTCAAATACTATTACTACACTGCTGAAGTCTTTCTATGTGGATAATTGTGTAGCAAGTGTTCGTGATGAAAAGGAGCTAGATTGCTTCATAAAGGAATCCACTGATATATTTATTAAGGGCAAGTTTGATTTAAGAGGGTGGGAGTTTACCAATCCTGAACTTCCATTGAAAGGCATTAAGCCTACTTCAGTTTTAGGTCTTCTTTGGGACAAGAAAGATGATGTCTTGTGTGTGAACACTGATTTCTGGGAAAGTGAAGACATGAACAGGATCACTAGAAGATCAGTATTATCTTTAGCACAGAGGTTATTTGATCCCATTGGTTTTATGTCCAGTGACACTTTTCCCCAAGATTCTTCTCCAAAAGTCTTGGATAACAAAAAATGGTTGGGATGAAGAGCTGGAAGAGGACCTCAAACACTCTTTCATGGCTTGGATGGCAGACTTGCCACTTCTGAAAGATATTAAGATTCCAAGGTGGATAACAATGGTAGGCAGTGATAATACTTTGAGTTCTATCCATTGTTTTTGTGATGCCAGTCAGGAAGCCTATGCTGCTGCAGTGTTTATTAGATTAGAGAACAGTTCTGGGGTAAGGATTCAGCTCATTTAAGCGAAATCTCGCGTGGCACCGATAAAAGACAACAGTATTACTAGGCTTGAATTGCTTGCAGCAGTTATTGGTGCGCGACTGACCACTTCCATACTACAAGAGATGGAATTTAAAGGTCTTCAGCTGTTCTTCTGGAGCGACTCGTCTACCGTTATAGCGTGGATCAAACGAGAGGAACAATAGTAGTGGAGTAGTACGGGTTCTGCTTCACTTGACACTCCTGTGCCCAATAAACCAACATGGCCGCCGCGCGAAGTTGAAACATTTAAATAGACTTTTCTCTCGAACCCATGGTCGGAGTTTCACGAATGAGGTGTTCATAGGACTTGAGGTGACGCCCCTTTGCTATGGACCACTCGTTATACTTTTGAAAAAAAAAATGAAAATTTTTGTTTTTGAAACTAGGTGATAGTTTGAAAACTAAACATGATAGAACGTTGTGCCATAGCTCAAACGAATGGTCTTTATGCCCTTTATTTTCTATAATGAAACTTTTTTATTTTTTATATTTTTTTGAAAACACTCGAATTTTGAAAATCCTATATTTTGGAAACTAGGAACTCTACAAAAAAAATTGTTTAACGTAAATCAATGGTCCCTACCCCCTCTACTCCCAAAATAAATTTCAAGTCTCTAGGATGAAAACCTGCAGTAGTGTGGTAAGGGGAAAGCTGTCTCACTTAGGAAGTTGTGAGCCCCTGCGACCTTGGAATGGAAGGAGCCATGCTAGGAGGGCGTGCTTGGATTCGTTTTTTTCGTCTCGTTGTGCTCTTTACGGGAATGTAGGTGTCGAAAAGGTGAAAATCTGGAAACACGGTCTTTTTGGGGTAAAAACGTGATTTTAGACTTTTTGCTATATCTCGCGAACCAAGTATGCTAGAGACATGAACGAGGGGTCCAAGGACTCGGAGTGACGTCCTCTTTGCTATGGACCACTCGTTATATTTAAAAAAAAAAATTGGAAACGCGATTTTGGGGTAAACACGTGTTTTTTGTGATTTTTGCCGATATCTCACGAACCAATAACGCTAGAGACGTGTAGGAGGTGTCCTAGGACTCGGGGTAACGCCCCCTTTCGAGTGTGGTAGATATTTTTTTCAAAAAATAATTCACAAAGGGCCTAACGCCATACATGTTGAAAAAACGTTTTCTTTTTCTTTACCTGTTTATAATGTCCATGAAGCGTGGTGGTTGAGAGAGACGATACGGCTGGGTGTGTGTGTGTTTCAACGAACCTGTCGCTGACCACGGTGGCTGTGCTCAATAGATCAATCGCTATTTCGGCGGGTCGGTGTATGATAGAGCGAGGGTGCGTTTTCTGATATTTTACCTTTAACGTGTAAACGGTGATGAGAACTAGGTTCTATGTTGGTCGAAGCGAGTACAGAAAACAAACTTACAGGAGGTGAAGGTCATTTGAGCTTATTGGAAGGCATTGATCTGACTTGACAACAAGTGCAATGGAAAAAATGACCAAGACGCTTGAAGGTGAAATAATCTTACCATCGTGGTGGCAGGGGAGTGTGAAAGGCGTGCACACATGTGTGAAACCACAGGCACGCTAAACCAGTGACATCCTGTTTTGCTTCGTACGTGACAAAATGCAAGTTCATGTGAAATTTGATCTTTCACAGGTGTTCGCTTGGGTGTTAGCTGTCCACGTGCGCGATAACTGTTAACAAGTTACATCCTGTCTTGCTTCGTACGTGACAAAATGCAAGTTCAGGTGAAATTTGATCCGGCACAGGTGTTCGCTTGGGTGTTATCTGTCCACGTGCACGATAAGAGAATGTTCAAAGCGTGGGAATCGCTGAATCAGTAAAAAGTATAATGCAACTTGTGGGAATCATGTCACAACCAATAGATAGGCAAGAGCTGCAAACAGCAGTGGTGGGAGGTGAAGGGAGGGAGAGGGGAGGGGGTGATGTATGAGAGAACACAGGAGGAAAGGGAAAGACAAACATGTATGAACATGCATGAAGCGCGGAGCGCTGTATACATAGAGCTATAGGTGGTGTACAACATGTGTGAATAAATAAAAAGTACACAGGTTCACACAACATGTAATTTATTGATCCAGGAATTAAACGTAGAGTTAAACCCTAACCATTTGACGTAGAGTTTATTTCCTTTTTGTTTCAACACTTTTTCCACAAGATAGTGCTGAGGAAATGCTGTTTTCTGAAGTTCATGTAGATAAAATCTACCTTTTATGGGTTGATGGTTGAGGTCCTCGAGTAAATAGGTGACTGGACTGTCCAAGTAGACTCGACGAATTCGAAATAGTTCAGTCCCCCACTGAGGCGTGTAGCCCTTATTGAAGGCAGACTTAAATTTGCTCACACGAACAAAATCCCCAATGTTCAGTCGGTGACGTTTAGGATCGGCTGTTTTTATGGGGTTAAACAGTTTATCCAATCGCTGAATATTTTTAGTTACGAGACGTGGCTTGGTCCCAATCGTTCTATGTTTGGTGTCATTGTAACGTGATACTAGCTCAGGTAACATGTCCAACCAGCGATACGTGCCCTGAGCGGTAAACGCTTTCCACATATGGGTTTTCAATGTTCGGTTGAACCGCTCGACCACACTGGCTTTGAGATTGCTGTACGTGGTGTAATGGTGAATATCCTTAGATTTGAGAAAACTGGAGAAATCCTTGTTGAAAAATTCTTTCCCCTGGTCGGTTTGTAGCAGCTGAGGTTGACGTTTGGAGTGTTGAATAATATGTTGAAAGGCCTTGGTAACTAGTGGGCCAGACTTGCGACGCACAGGTTCAACAAAGGCCATTTTGGAATAGACATCAATGACGGTCAACATATAGCGTACACCGTCGTTAACGCCAGCATAGGGTATCATTTCAACCAAGTCAGCCTGCCAAAGTTCATCCACACCTCGTGAAATCACCTTGAGTCGCGGATAGTGACGCCTAGCTGGGCGATGCAACTCGTGAGCAATACCCATTTTAATGGGTGAGGGCTTAAACAATAATTTTGGCATTTCGAAGTTCTTGTTCAATTTCTTGAATTTCCCAATCGTGACCGGTATGGCCAGCTTGACGTGAGGCATGCAACAACTGTAGCCGCTGGACGAGCTTATTGGGATTGTGCCAGTAGGTAACATCCACAAGGGGTTTTAACGGTTTAAATGTCACTCCCGAAGCGGACACTTTACGACGAGTACTTTGACTAGTGGGAAACATTTTTGCAATGATGGTTTTATATTTTTGAGATATATTGGCATTCACTTGTTGCGTGGGATCATACTGTCTTTTGTGAGCATGGGTATCCAATAAAATGGATTTATATTTGTCAAGATCCTCTGACGTATAATCATGGGAAGAGGGGGTCCGAGAAAAGAGCAGTTTTAACAGTCCTGGCGTTAATTTATAGTTGATGTTTTTAATGACAGCTTTAGTACGAGCAAATTTAATGGATGAATCGCCAATTTTAAAACTATCATCCTCATAGCGAACACCATACGTGGTATCTGTGTTTCCAATAAATAGATCGGTGAAATAGGGTTCCAATGTTGATCCATAATATTTTATTAAAATGGTTTTCAGTTGAGCTTTATGTTGAGGGGTGGCCAAGAGTTGTGAAAACGGAGACGCTCTGGAAGGGCAAGGTGTTTCGACCATGGCCAAGGATTTCTTTTTTCTCAAAAACTCTGCAAGGGGTGCGGCCTTTTTTTGAGGCGTAAACACTTGTTCCTCCTCATCCTCAACTTCACTAACACTAGTCAAATCTTCCTGTTCCTCTTCCTCAGGGTCCTCGTGCAGCGTCTGCGTGGCTTGTGAAACGGTGGGTAGCGTTTCAGATGGCTTGAAAGAGGGTTTCAACATGGCTTTTAGTGGAGGTGCTAAATGTTGCTGAATAAACAAAGCATGATTGGCACGTGATTGTTTCAATTGACGAAACTTTTGGCGAATAGTATTTTTTGCTCTAATAATATGCTTTTTAATTGACTCTCTGCTAAGGCCATGGTGTCTTGACAAATGACTTGATGGGGAATGAGACAGGGCCTTAAATAGCAATAAAATGATCAAACCCTAAGCGATACCGTCCTTGGTTGAGTTCACTTTGTTTGTCAATCACTAAACAGGCATGACGTTGAGTGTTCCAGCATTTGGCACACAATTCTGTAAACATTTGAAAGGTCATATCAGGATTCACATGTTCATTATAAATGTGACGACTGTTCCTCTCGTCCTGACGAAATAAAACAATGACATTGGCATTGTCACGAATCAACTGTTTGGACATTTTTGAATACGTTTGCCCAAGATAGAAGCAATCGATATGTTTGTGTCGACCCATGCTGAAATAGCTTTGAATGATGCCTTGACGTTCAGTGGATACATCATCGAAAATCATGAGTGAATCAGGCTTTACCTCATCCGGTGAAATCACATTTTCTTGCATGGAAAATGTAAAATAACCCATATTCTCTTTTTGTAATCCAGACATGACTTGATCCAGAAACACGTAGAGGGGTTGGTAGAGAGATTTTGCAAAAATATAAATATTTTGAAAACGCAGACCATTGGGCGCTGTAATGAGCGTTAGCAAAAGATTAGTCTTTCCACAGCCGGAAGGCCCCACAATGATGCAGCGAATGGAAGATGGAAACAGTGAACCATGGCGTTGTTCACGTGATGTGGGACAGAGATGGGAAACCATGTCCCCCACGGGGAATGACTCTTGCTGCTTAATAATCTTCATTTCAACTAAGGCTTAGAAAGGCTAGCAGGCTGTCTATATACAGGACACCGAGCCTTGTCATAGAAACAGTAGACTGGTACTACAGGTTGACGATGGATGTCTTTGGACGTGCGTTAATGGCCAAAGCTAGGCCTGTCCCCATACATGATCCTAAACAGGAAACAGATCCTGCTAATAAACACTATGTGGATAGGTCAGTAGTGCCACGCACAAAACAGGGAGATTATGACTTTAAGGGAAAGCGGTTAACCCATGTAAAACATCCTCAAGTGTCTACAGACGTTACTACGAAAAAGTATGTGGATAACAAAGTGTATGAGTTTTATGACAAAGTGCCCCAGCTTATGGTGAATGGCTATAGCGCTAATCACCATCGGATTATTCACGTGGAAGACCCACAAGACGAAGACGATGTTTGTACCAAGCGTTACGTGACCCATGAAATGAAAAGGCTTTATAAATTTATCCCATCTGTGTTTTTAGTGTATCTGACAAATGAAAAACCTGTGAATGACAGAAACCATTTACCGCTAGTCCATGATCAGCACTTGACCTATGCGCTTGCTTCGGGTTTAAGCCACTATCGATTACACTATGATGGAACCATTCACATCAAATATGCCATACCTGATGAGAACCATTTACAAATAAAGATAAATGGTCATAGGATGTTGCTTCATAACCATGAAATGGTCAATGCAGGTGACGAATTATCCTTTTATCTCATGTTGACATGGGATGAAAAGCAAGCGGGAAAAACCATAAACGACTTCCCACTTTATGTGGAATTGGAATATACAGCCATGAAATAACCATCTGACGTTAGTTGTGATTTAAACTTTCTTGTGAAAGGTTGTGGGTCATTATCATCATGGTGAAACAAAGGTATGCAGTGAGAAAGACTAAAAAAAGGACTTTGTCCTTGGCAAAGCCAGGGCTTACAACATTCGAGGACAAGCCCTTGCGAAAGAAAAAAAGAAAAAATAATGTATTGACCATAAGGAAAGCCCTTCGAGCAGCACAGAGACAGGTTATTCCAAAACGTCGGCGACAGGTTTCAAACCAAGGGCGAGTGATTCCCGTTCCCAAACGAGCGGGATTTTTACCTGCATTATTTGCTGGTTTGGCTGCTCTGGGCTCACTTTTGGGCGGTGCCAGTGCAGTGGCGAAAACCATTAAAGCCGCGCAGCAGGGCAAGCAACAACTCAAAGAAAGTCAGCGACACAATGAAACGATGGAAGCGATTGCCATGGGGGCTAGAAATGCCAATTTAAAGCCAGCCTTTTATCAACAAGGATTTGGGATTTCACCATTTCGAAATATTAAAAAAAAAAAAATTTAACCTCAGCCATAGCGAGACATGCCCTGACGCATCAACAAGTGGAAAGCTATGCTAAACAACTAAAGCTTTCTCATTTTCGAGGTGTGTTTATGCGAAACCAATTACCCCCACGACCCTGGAAACAGGAATGTGCTGTTGTCAATTTGGATGATCACCGAGGACCAGGAACGCATTATGTAGCTTATGTCAAAGAGGGATCCACGGTATGGTACTTTGACAGTTTTGGGAATTTGCCCCCGCCCATGGAACTAGTGACCTATTTTGGAAACAGGATCAAGATATATTATAATGTGAAACGTGAGCAAACGTTTAACAGCCAACAGTGTGGACGTTTGTGTTTAATTTTTTTATATAAGACGCAGCATAAGCAAAAACGCCACCAGTATGTCGGTAGAAAGTAAAACGTTTACAGTGCATGGACGTGGACCTGAAGTCAGCCTAGACTTTTACCCGCCTATCGAATTGAGTGAAAAACCCTATGGTTTAGGACTTGTTTCTCTTGAAACGTACAATCGAATATACAACATACGTGAAAATGTGAACAACAAGTTTTACTATGATGATTCTGTGCTCACCCTGAACTCTGGTGGATACACGATCGATGATATTTATGAACACATTTATGTGGTGTTGATCAATCAGTATGGTTTAAAGTCATTTCTCGACGGAACGCACAAGTTTGAACTTGTAGGCAATACTAACACTCATCGCTGCAGTATTTTCTCTACCTTCAACATTGACTTTAAAACACACCCCGATTCCATTGGCCCATTACTCGGATTTAAACCACGTGTGTTGGAGCCCAACAAAAAACATGAATCGGACCATGAAGTGAAATTCATTGAGGACCATCATGTGTCGGTGACGTGTAATATTATTAGCCAAGTGTACACCAATCAAGAACCATCGCATTCGCTTTATGACTTTATTGTGACATCGCCCAATGGGTATATTATTCGTGAAAACCCTCCAGTGGTGCTTTTTCATGCTGTGGCTGTTGATAGTATTAGTAATATAACATTAAGACTGATCAATAGAGATCAACAACTCATTGATCTAGATTCCACTACACCAGTGACTTACAAGTTGGTGCTAAAGCCACTATGAAATTTGTGTATAAAGCAACAACACCGTCTAGGAATAGTGTTAGTTGTTTGCCACGTGAATACACGTTAACATCTCAAGGCAAGCAGATTTTACAGCATTTGGGTTACCACGTCAACCCTTATAATGAATTCTATCCTAGAGATAGCGAACCACATCGAGGAGCAACCAGGAGTGGTAAGAATTGATCTCCATTCCTATCAAGCTCAAACACCTGGACTCAATAACAATGATGAAATTCAATTTGTTATCAACAACCAAGATATTTACACCCTACCGCATGAAAGTGTTATTCAGATTGAAGGTCGGCTCACCAAAGCCGATGGCTCTACACCCACTACATCCAAGTTGGCCAACCATGGTTTAGCCTTTCTGTTTTCTGAAGTACGTTATGTCATTAACGATATCGTGGTGGATAGCACTCGAAATGTGGGTATTTCCAGTGTCATGAAACTATACCCCTCTTATAGTGAGGAAGAAGGTAAAACACTTTGCATGGCAGCTTGATGCCCTGACTCGACCAATGACTGGATGGTACACACCGATGGGACCTTTACTGGATATTTACCTCTTAAACTGGTTCTAGGCTTTGCCGAAGATCACCAACGCATTGTGGTTAACGCAAGGCAAGTGCTTTATCTAGTGAGAGACAGGAGTGATAACAATGCACTCAAGGGGGCCGACAATGCCCCCATCGATTCAAAAATTCAACTACAACGCTTGCTATGGAAAGTGCCTCATGTGACCCTTAACGATAGCAAAAAACTGGACATACTCAAAATGGTAAAGAGAGATATGCCTCTACCCATGGAATTTAGAAGCTGGGCACTCCATGAGTATCCGCTATTGCCCACCACCAACACACACAGTTGGTCTGTAAAAACAGCTCGCTATACAGAGAGACCTCTCTACCTGATCGTGGGTTTTCAAACGAATCGCAAGTATCAACAAACCAAAGATGCCACGCAATTTGATCACCTGCAATTGAGAAATGCACGTCTTTTCCTCAACGGAGCTGTGTTTCCCTATGAAGGACTGGATTTGGATTTTTCAAAAAATAAGTTTGGCCCCCTGTACGACTTGTTTTCTAAATTTCGATGGTCGTATTATCAAAAAGAGAACGGTCCCATGCTACTACCCCAAGCGTTTAAGGCAAGAGCACCACTGATTGTTTTTGACTGTTCTTACCTGGAAGAGTCTGTCAAGCCATCCAATATCGACATTCGACTAGATTTTGAAACGCATGACAATGTACCAGCCAATACGACAGCCTACTGTTTAATTATTCATCACAAACAAGTCAACTATTATCCACTGTCCAACCAAGTGACGAGTGTATAAATAACAGCTCAACCCACGTCAAGTCGCTCAGTCATGTCTTGCTTTAAAGCCTCAAGAGACGTTACATCCATGAATTTAAACTCTGAGGAACAACGTTTCAAGACTTTTGCCACATGGCCAGTGCCTTTCATAAACCCTCAAGCCTTGGCGGCTGCTGGATTCTACTATTTAAAAACAAGAGATGAAGTGAAATGTGCCTTTTGTCCCATCATCATAGACCAATGGCAGGAGGGCGATGAACCCATGCAGGAACATCAGCGCTGGTCACCCACCTGCCCCTACCTGTGCAGAATGAAAGTGGGAAATATACCCTGTCATTCAAGCTATCCCTCACTTGTGTCTCTGGGTGATGAAAAAAATACAAGTTATGATACATGTGGGCCGTATGGTATCCATGGTGCTTCGGTGAGCAGCTCACCATCAAAAACGCCTAGTTTAGAGACATTGGGACATCATCGGTGTTATGGACGTTACAAACACAGGAGACTATATTGTTGTATCAGTTGCTATCGTCCTTATCCTAAAATGAGAAAAGCCTGTAAGACGTGTTATGATAATAAAATGATGTAATTCTTAAATTCTAATTTTTGCAGGTCCCCCTGTCCTACCCTAACCTTCTTTTTTGAAACTAGCATGGCAGGTAAGTCCATGTCATGATCACACCTGATCGTCAGTCAGTCGTCAGTTGAACTTGGTCCAGGCAAGCGTCAACATGTTGCGCACACTCATTGTGGATTGCCAAGGGTTTAAAATTGGTGACAACAAATTTATATTTAAACAAGTGGCCATGATCGATTGTACCACGTTTTGGATATCGCAAGCTACGCATTTGCTATTTAAACCACCCCATGCTTTTGATTTGTTGTGTGAAAAAGACCGTAAACAAACCCAGTGGATTGAAAATCATAGGCAACTAGACTGGAATCAGGGAACCATTTCCTATAAATATTTGGACGTGGTCATGAAAGCACACTTGTCCTCGGCCAATGTGGTATTTGTGAAAGGTAATGAAAAACGTCAATGGTTGCAACCATTTTTGGCGTCTTACTGCCAATGTATCGACCTCATGGAGTTGGGCTGCCCCTCCCTGCAAACGCTCATGGATACTTGTTCCTGTGGCAACATTACCCATACAGCTCTATCGCATGCGTGGCATCTCTTTCATTGGTTAACCACTCATGCCTGCTGGGAGTTGTTGAACAAAATTATAACTCAAGATTTACCTGTGAATGACGTCAGTGAGATTTCTACAAGCGACGTGTAAACATCTACAGCACGTGATACCATGGAGAAAGGCAATGCTACGGACAAAGCCATCGGCAAGTTCTTTGTGTGCAAAAAGAAACTAGACAGTTTTACCAAAGAGGAACTCTTGGCGCTGCCCAAGTCGTTCATTTATTATGTGGCCGCCAATGCAGTGAAAGAAATCTGGCAACATGTACCAAAATCATGGACTCAAGACCCTGTGTTGAGTGAATTGCAACCCTGTACGGATTACGATCACCATAAGCAAGTGGCCATGGCAAAAATACCGTCTATGCGTCAGTGTGCGACTTGCCAGCTAGTGAAACTGTATCACGGTCATAAAAGTCCATGTAAAGACTTTGTTGAATCATTCCATGGGTGTCATGGCGAGAAAAAGCAACAACAACAACAACAACAACAAACACAAACATCGTCCACAGAGGAGGAGGAAGACCAAACCTTTTTACCATCGATGGAAAAGGATATGCCAGACCTGTACTGGCAATGGCGTCATTGACAAAGTGATTCAATACCTACCTTTCGAAATCCATCTTCCAGGTTATCGTTTTTGCGGCCCTGGAACTCGTCTCGAAAAACGTTTACAACGTGGTGATGTACCCATTAATCTTTTGGATCAAGCATGCAAGGAACATGACCTTTCTTATCGCCATAGTCATCCTGGTTTAAGACATGTGGCAGATAAATTGTTATTAAAGAAAGCTAAACAACGTTTCACATCCAGTGATGCCTCAGTGGGTGAAAGGATGGCAGCCCTAATTGTCATGAGTGCTATGAAAGGAAAGTTGATAATGCATGGACATAAACATTGAGGAGTGAGGAATTGGGATTTGTTTGTATTCTATTTTTCTTTTGTCAATTCACTATGACTATGAAATAAAAACAAAGGTATACCAGAGCATAATGATTTGTTATTTTTAATTTTAAGAAATCGTGATGTTGATGGCTGATTTTTTTCATTTTACACATTTCACACATTGCCATTTGTCATTTTGCAATTTACAGATGTGAAAAATGTTCGTTTCAAGTTTTATGATTTTGATGAAATGGATTTTTCCATTTTGTTGATGACACATTTTAAACAATGTCTGTTTGAAGTTTTTAAATTTTCAAATTTCACACGTGGCCATTTCCAGTTTTTAAAAATGTCCGTTTTAAGTTTTCCTGTTTTTGGTGATATGGAAACATGGATTTTTCATTTTGCTGTTTTCACATTTTTTCCATTTGGTGTATGTCGAAAGTTGAGATTTGACAATGATGTTGATGCGAGTGCTTGACCTTGATAATACTGCAATGTGTTAATGTGTGTTTGGAGAAACGTCGAGGTCTACGACTACTGCAGGTAAGACTGTTTTTACAAAAATAATGTCTTTTGACTGCCACATTTCAATGAAAAAACGAAACTATTTAAAACAAAATGAGTATATAAGTGACCATTTACCCCCTCCCCACCCACCCACCCTACCTCACCGTGTTTGCTCTGGTCAACCATATACATCAGTTTTCTCTCTCCACTCATACATTCACACCTGTCTTTGGGAACAAACACAACCACTTTATTTATTCCCAAAAGCACATTCTCGACATGCACACTCATCCCAAAAGAACTTTTTAGTTTATCATTTACATTACGAAAATAATTAAATACTAGTTATTAAAGTTACTAAAAATCTTACTTATTTCATATTTACAAAAAAACTCAACTTTGTACAGCGTTAAAATAATCACACTATTAACCAATCAAAAAAAAAAATTAAAAAATAAGGTTGCATAGAACATTTTAAAGAGCAAAAGGTCCAAGTGGGTTGTCACTATTTACAAAATCTACTATTTACAATGACAGAAACCAATATTTACAAAATACTAAATCTACAAGTTACATAAAGCTATGTCCCATAAACGATTAAACAATGAAATCACACCTCCTCCTCGTTGCGATCATAACCCCAGGGCAGGCTGGTGAGCAGGTCATTAGCCCACACACGTTTGTTATCCATGGAGCCGAGGGTGCGTTTTCTCTGTTCCACAAGATACAAATGATGGTTGCTGGATTGTATCCTGCACTGTGTATGAGACATAGCTTTGCCCGTGCGTAAAACCGCTAGGTAATCGTCTACACGTAGCGATTTTACCACTGCCCTACCTACACCTTTTGCTCTTTTGGCTTCCTTACAGTCGAGTGTGCGGTAAGCATACATTTTTGAGGCCAAACCTACGAATTCCGTCATAATGGAATCACCGCATTCATCTTTTAAAACGCCCATTTTCTTTTTGTTTTTTATGGGCAGCTGAAACACGTTGTCAGCGCTATAGCAAGAGGTGTCGAACCAGTCACTATGTTGCCTCATGACGTCATAGGGGTTGCAGTGGCGAATGTGGTAAATGAATGAGTCCGTGTCCATATACAAAAGAGAGACGTCCTCAAAATGGCGTTTGGCAAACTCATAGTGGAATCGATACATGACCGATTTAGAAAAGTCTAAAATGACTTGACCCAAGTAAATGGGCTTATCCATGGTCACGCTGGTCTTACTCATTTCAATAGTAGCTAAATCCTCATCGATAATTTTGATCGATTTGAAATTTGGCTTGGCAATGTACCGCCGGGCACCCCACCGCCCCTCCCAGACATTCACCAATTTAATGTCACGGTATTTGCGGACATTCTCCATGGACTTGCCATAGATGCAGTTGTTCATTAATTTAAAAAAATTAATTTCAAACTGCTGTGTTGCCATTTGTCGGTGCTCTGTGTTGAGTCGCATGTATGGCTCAAGCCATGCTTTTTGAGCAAAAGAAATACCCCTGTGGATTTTCTTCAACACCAAGCCTTGGGCGAGGCATTGCACCAACATTTGGATATGTAGCACATACCGATTTTTGTTGTAAAGTGTGCCCATGAGTTTTTCAATCTTCACTTTACTGTCAGGGGGAACCATTTGCTCAAGGCAGAATGGGAAATCGGCATGTTCATCATACAAGAATGAGGGATATTCAATATCCACTTCTAGCACATATCCACAGCCTGTTTCTTGGCTAGCCTTCATTACATCAAATTCTGACACTTGTTTCTCTGTCAGCCAAGCAAACTTTCCATAGGGCAAAGGCTGACTCATGGCGTAACCGTACAAATTATTCACGTCATAGTACATTAAGTACGATTCTGGTTTGTCTAGTGAATAATCAGGCATGTAGACATTGTTCGCTTCGGCATGGCGTTGGTTAAGTGACACAAAGCCGCCACGAATGCCCTTTTCAAAAAATAGAACCATGTCTACGTCAGTGAGTAAATCCAATTCCACTTGAGTGTATTTCAAAGCGGCATCAAACGAGAGTCCAGGACTCGTATAATAGTGAGCCGGGTCAAGACCGTAAATGTGTTGACACAACTCACGGAATTTTTCAAACACATCAGTGAGCAGCAATACATCCAGTTTTAGGTAATGCAAAGCATATTCACTTAGCGTGTTCATGCCAAACACTCGCCAAACTTGACATGCATGTGCATAGTCTTCATCGGAAACGGTACTGCGTGTTAGTTTCGAGTAAAATTTCTCTTGTGGAGGGAGTTTTCTTTGCTTTAACACGTCCCAGCTGTTGCAGAAATCATACGGGAATATACCTTTCCGAATGCACAACTGAAATTGCTCAGGATCATTAAAATGCATTCTAGTATTTTTTAATTCCTCCTCATTCAAGCCATTCACAAGGCTGTCTAGCGAGGATGCCATAAACTTAAAGGAATCCAAAAATCGAATGCTAAAGTCGCCCAACCACCATGTCAGGGCTGTAAAACGCTCATGGTTTTGGGGAATAATGGTAAACGAGCCCTTATTGACATGGCCCAATTCACGAATCAAAAACTGAATGTCATAATTCGCCAGATTGTGGAAAAAGACACTGATGAAACGAGGAGCTGGAAAGCTCAAGTTGCATTTGCTGTGCGCAGCTCCACGAAACTCCCCTGTAAAATGCGAGTGGTCTCTGACTTTTTCCTCTCCACTTAAAATAGGCTTTTCGCAGATATGGCATGTCATGGCATGCTCATACTGCTGCTGTTGTTCTGGAGATAGGCTCATGGGTACTGGGTGGTCCAGTAATTCCTGTACATGGTCGGCCAACTTGACAAGTTCATCCAAGAACCATTTGGCACAATCTGGCCCCTCGCGGTATTTGTAAACGGATTGCGTGGGGTCGTAGGCACACACCACATTAAATCCTATGGCAAAGGGTTCATGTTTTTGAATGGGTGTGGTTGAGCTAACGGTGGGATCTGGTTCACATCCCGCCATGGGTGTGGTGAGTGCTTCGAAATCTGCATATACCACATAGGGAACAGTGTCACGCTTATGAATGTCTTTAAAGTTTAACACAGCCTTGTCCCCTTGTGGCAATATCAGTCTCACCGCTTCCTGAGTAACACAATCTACCCTATGACGTTCTAAGAGCATGGAGGTTGTAAAATATTGCAAGCAACGGTCACAAATATGTTTTGCACACTTGTCCTTTGACATTTGACTGCTTAGCAATCTACTTAGGCTCTTAATAAGGCAATAGTGATTCACCTCTCCCTCAGACAGATATAAAAGATGAATGTGGTGTCGTTTCGGTTCTTTTGTGGCATAAAGAGGACCCACAATCTCATCACCATCAAGGCCATACACCATGAACGAAAAGTCCTGGTTGTCTTGTTCAAACCTATGGATCTCGGTTAAGTCCATAGGGAACGACACTCGAGTTAAATTTAACGTTTGTTTCAATTCATCAAACTTGGCCTTGTACTTTCCTGGTCGAGAACCATTACGGTCTTGTGCTGGCTGCAAATACGCGGCCATGGACCACAGAAAGCAATCATTGTCATAATTCTTAATATTCACCACAGCCTTTTTCAATGCTATTGCTGGTGGTGTTTTAATAAAGCTAGACCCAGCATTCAACGGGTTGAAATGACAAATGTTGATTTGTAAATGGTGAATTTTGTCTAAGGCAAGGCCACTCGGTCCTTGTTGCAGTTTATCAAATTTTGATAGCAAGGCATTCACCACGTGGGTTTCATACCACTGTTCCAAATTATGGGCTATGAATAGCTCTTGCATTTTACTGCAAATATAAAATGTCTCTTTATGCTCTACGTCCTTCTTTTTATATATGAAATCGCACACTAGTTCTGTATTCACCTTTAAAGCCGTATGCAACCTTTGCGCTGTGCAAATTTCAATTTTAAAAATTTCAAAACAAGATTGTAAAAATTCTTTGGGAATCAAACTTTTTCTAACATTGACTACGCGGCCAGAGCACACACGTGTTTTGAAACAACTGTTTAGAGGTTCCCAAGTTAGGCTATCGGTAGCAGTAGCAAATGACATTATTTTAGAAAGAACACTCTCACCTGAGTTTTCAGCTGTAGACTGCTTGACAATGGTTCCACTCTAAAGCCACTTGGTTTTCAACTGTATTTGCTGTAGCAGTGAACCCTTTTTTTTTCTCCAAATATCTAAAAAGAAATAAAATAAACCACCATAAGTATATCCATTCCATATAGTTTATGTATTTCATAAACAAAACAAAATCAAACAGGTTATATTATATAATAAAACAAATCTCACCTTGACGTATAATGCTTTGCTATATTCCCGTCTCGTGGGCTAGTGTGGAAATGGTTTTCTTTTCTGTCTTTCTCTCTTTCTTTAATATATATTTCCCACAGACACACGACAGGTAGGCTATACACGTTATCTGCAAACAAATAAATAAATAAAAATCATTAATTACCTAATCAATAAATAATTGCATGTATTTATATAAAAATCAATAAATATATAAATAAATATATACCTACCCCACAACAAGGTTAAGTATTTTCTACCAACACCAAAACTGATAAACAAGACCAGGGGTTTCTTGCAACGCAGTGTGTTCAAAGGTAGTCACTTAAGTGAGCGTGGAAATGATAACGACATGTCTTTATATATGCTATGTTGCATGTATAATCATTTTTCCCACGCTTTGAAGATTCTCTTATCGTGCACGTGGACAGATAACACCCAAGCGAACACCTGTGCCGGATCAAATTTCACCCGAACTTGCATTTTGTCACGTACGAAGCAAGACAGGATGTAACTTGTTAACAGTTATCGCGCACGTGGACAGCTAACACCCAAGCGAACACCTGTGAAAGATCAAATTTCACATGAACTTGCATTTTGTCACGTACGAAGCAAAACAGGATGTCACTGGTTTAGCGTGCCTGTGGTTTCACACATGTGTGCACGCCTTTCACACTCCCCTGCCACCACGATGGTAAGATTATTTCACCTTCAAGCGTCTTGGTCATTTTTTCCATTGCACTTGTTGTCAAGTCAGATCAATGCCTTCCAATAAGCTCAAATGACCTTCACCTCCTGTAAGTTTGTTTTCTGTACTCGCTTCGACCAACATAGAACCTAGTTCTCATCACCGTTTACACGTTAAAGGTAAAATATCAGAAAACGCACCCTCGCTCTATCATACACCGACCCGCCGAAATAGCGATTGATCTATTGAGCACAGCCACCGTGGTCAGCGACAGGTTCGTTGAAACACACACACACCCAGCCGTATCGTCTCTCTCAACCACCACGCTTCATGGACATTATAAACAGGTAAAGAAAAAGAAAACGTTTTTTCAACATGTATGGCGTTAGGCCCTTTGTGAATTATTTTTTGAAAAAAATATCTACCACACTCGAAAGGGGGCGTTACCCCGAGTCCTAGGACACCTCCTACACGTCTCTAGCGTTATTGGTTCGTGAGATATCGGCAAAAATCACAAAAAACACGTGTTTACCCCAAAATCGCGTTTCCAATTTTTTTTTTTAATATAACGAGTGGTCCATAGCAAAGAGGACGTCACTCCGAGTCCTTGGACCCCTCGTTCATGTCTCTAGCATACTTGGTTCGCGAGATATAGCAAAAAGTCTAAAATCACGTTTTTACCCCAAAAAGACCGTGTTTCCAGATTTTCACCTTTTCGACACCTACATTCCCGTAAAGAGCACAACGAGACGAAAAAAACGAATCCAAGCACGCCCTCCTAGCATGGCTCCTTCCATTCCAAGGTCGCAGGGGCTCACAACTTCCTAAGTGAGACAGCTTTCCCCTTACCACACTACTGCAGGTTTTCATCCTAGAGACTTGAAATTTATTTTGGGGGTAGAGGGGGTAGGGACCATTGATTTACGTTAAACAATTTTTTTTGTAGAGTTCCTAGTTTCCAAAATATAGGATTTTCAAAATTCGAGTGTTTTCAAAAAAATATAAAAAATAAAAAAGTTTCATTATAGAAAATAAAGGGCATAAAGACCATTCGTTTGAGCTATGGCACAACGTTCTATCATGTTTAGTTTTCAAACTATCACCTAGTTTCAAAAACAAAAATTTTCATTTTTTTTTTCAAAAGTATAACGAGTGGTCCATAGCAAAGGGGCGTCACCTCAAGTCCTATGAACACCTCATTCGTGAAACTCCGACCATGGGTTCGAGAGAAAAGTCTATTTAAATGTTTCAACTTCGCGCGGCGGCCATGTTGGTTTATTGGGCACAGGAGTGTCAAGTGAAGCAGAACCCGTACTACTCCACTACTAACAATGGAACACCTTTGTGAGTAATCGAGTGGATGAAATTAGGAAACTTACCCCAAAAGAAGCATGGAGACATATACCTGGAAAAGAAAATCCAGCTGATCTCCCTAGCAGAGGATGTCCTACTAGGAAGTTTGTAACATCAAAATGGTGGAAAGGACCGGAATGGTTACAACTTGCACGAGATATGTGGCCAGTACAAGAGAACCAGATGGATGAAGAAGACGTCATTGTGGAAAAGAAAATGGATATTATATCTTTGCTCTGCGAGAATGGTGATCGTGATTGGTACTACTCCTACTTTTCAAGATTTAACAGGATCGTGAGAACAATTGGTTGGATTCTTCGATTTGCATTAAATTGTCGTCTGAAACGAGAAAGAGTTGAACTGGTGAAAGGTGAACTTCTTGCAAAAGAAATGGAAGAGGCGGAACTAAGGGTCATGAAACTTGTCCAGAAGGAGTCGTTCATTGGAGTTCAAGATAAGCAACTTGCATCACTCGCTCCTTACGAAGACCATGATGGAGTAATCCGCTTAACTACGAAGGTGACAGAAAGGAAAGATTTGATGGATTTTAGATTGCCTGTAGTGCTTCCCTCTAAACATGCAGTGGTTTGCCGATTGATTTATGACACACATGTGAAAAATTGTCATGTTGGTGTTCAAGGACTATTAAGTATCTTACGAGAGAAGTATTGGATTTTACAAGGAAGGAGGTCTGTGCGAACTGTTATTTCAAAATGTGTCATCTGCAAGAGACATGGTGGGAGGAAGATGGTTGTTAGCTCCCCACCTTTACCGGAGACACGTGTAAGAGATGCTGCAGTGTTTGAGATAATAGGTGTTGATTTAATGGGACCACTATATACTCGTGAAAATAAGGTTTGGATTTGTCTCTTCACGTGTGCAGTCTACCGAGCGATTCATTTGGAGATAGTCACTTCGTTATCTTCTGGACACTTTTTGCAAGCCTTTCGACGATTTGTGGCTCGTCGAGGAAGACCAGCCATTGTGTATTCAGATAACGGAACCAACTTTACAGGATCCTCCAATATGTTAAAAGCTATTAACTAGGAGAAAATAGCAGAATACAGCAATGTGGAACGGATTGACTGGCGGTTCAATCCACCAACTGCTGCATGGTGGGGTGGCTGGTGGGAACGGCTCATCGGTCTTCAGAAGCAGCTTCTGAAGAGAACGCTTGGGAGATCTAGATTAACTGTGGAGGAGTTGTCAACAGTACTGTGTGACTGCGAAGCAATATTGAACTCCAGATCCTTGACCTACGTCTCAGAAGACAATTCTGATTCTGTTCCCATCACTCCTTCTATGTTTATACAAGGTGTAAAGGAGATTGGAGTACCCAATTGTGATACTGCTTATGCCACTGATTTAGGAAAAGGACTACGGTATCAACAACAATTAATCGAAAGCTTGAGGCAACGGTTCAGAACTGAGTGTCTTGGCCAACTCAAACTTACTTCCAAGAATCTGAAGCACAACCTGATGGCTGGAGAAGTTGTTCTAATAGGCTCAGACAACAGCAAGAAAATTGATTGGCCTAAATTGCTATTGTACAGGAACTTATCCCAAGGAAGGATGGAGTTGAAAGAGTGGCACGGCTGAAGACATCATCTGGAACTCTGATTCGGCCAGTCCAAAGACTTTGTCCTTTAGAGATCTCATCTGGAGCTTGGTGTAGTGGTAACCAGTCGACCCTACCTGTAGGAGACCAGTCACCGTTGGAACCAGTAGCTGAGGAGATACCTGTAGTTGGCTATTCCATGGTGAAGACAAGATGTGGAAGAAAAATAAAAGTGCAATCAAGGTTTTCGGAGTGAACTGTAAATAATGTGTGTTGAGACAAATGTCTCAAGGTGGGAGTGTGTTGAGGACTGTTATATCTTTCGAGAGGGTGAAGGACTTTGGTCACTACTCTTTGTTTTTCTTTATATTCGAAGCGGGCTCTGTATTATTATCTCTGTGGTCTGTTTTGAAGGACATGGCTGATCATTGTCTGCTTTGATTTATTGAAAATAAAATAAGTACCAGTACGGAATTATAAAAGAACCTATACGCCGGTTAGGCTTTCGAGAGTTACAATTTCGTTACGTAATAGTCAGTATTAACACTTATTTAACTATGAAGAAGCCATAACATGTCATGAATGTTGATGTGGTCAGTGATTTCAGCAAACAAAACTGGCGAACATCTTCTTGAATGTTGGTCATATCATTGCAGGGGGGGGGAGTTTCTTCTGCATATTCACTTGGTCCTTCCATAGAGAGAACAAAAATTGCTTGAAGTAAAATACGCGTGTGAGGTTAGAGAAGACCGCGTTGATGCCACCGCTGAATTATTATCCTCCACAATTACTGTAGTTACACTACTTCAACCACTTCCCGCAGCAGCCTGTTTACGATGAGAAGGTCTACGGTGCATGCTGGGGGAAGTAGTTGTACTAATACGATTGGTTAGAGAACATATGAAAACTTAGCACTCGCATCCACCTGACGTTGTTAAACGGGTACAACTTTTGCACCCTCACTAGGATGGCCGATGTAAAACTGGTGAATGGTCACCATCAAGCATTACAGAATTTGTGATTACGACCGTATTATTGGCTCTCAAGTCATCTATTTTATGGACACCAATGAGAATAAAGTTCTTTCTGCCATTAGCTGAGTGGTCAGAGCAACCGTGTGCTAAGCAAATGATCACAGGCTGAAGTTAAACATGGGTTAGTCATTCTAAATCTCTATCTTCAATCTAAATAGCATGTCGTTTAAGTACAATACACGACCTAAGAATTGAAAGCATATATTTGTCACAATCACATATGTTTCCATGGAATTTGACCAAAGTTACAGCGAGAATGTAAAGTTCACTAGTCTAACCGATTAAAAGCAAACATTAAATATTGCACAGAGATTATAGGAGAAGTTTCTATCTCTGGTATGCTTATCTACCCTTACTTCCTTTGCCTTTGCCTTTGAGGCTTTGGTTATGAACTTCACAAACTTCACGAGGAAACCCAGTGGTAAATGTAAAGAATCCAGAATTCGAATGTGTTTAATCCTGGATATGTTAATGGATGGGGACGTAACTGGAATCATCGTGGACAGTTTTGCAGCGCAAATTCCCAATATCTAGTTACCATGGTAACAAGAGCAAGCGTACTTGGATCCCACTAGTTCAAGGGTGTTGTGGTGACAACTTTCCGACACCTAGTTACCATGCCAACAAATGCAAGCGCACTTAATTCCCACTATTTGAAGCGTGTGCGATACTTCTAATAGGAATAGACAAATAAAACAAGATGTTCGGGAAAGAACATATAGCCTACTTTCTCCTAAATGTATGGGTATAGTTATAACTCTCTGTCCTTATCATCTCCTAATTTCTTCCTATTTGAAGTGCAAATTGGCACACAGGATTTGAACAGTGGCGTTCAAACCATAGCATTTTGCAATTTCATCAGCAAACACTCCAAACACCGACTACTTACAATAATTGAAACTTCGTTGCTCTAATAAGGCCCATCTACAATGCGCAGTCGGCAGTCCGTAGTTGGTAGTCCTCGGTCGGCAGTCGCGATCGACTCCGTGTATACTATAGGCACCATATACAACATGAAGTTGCAGTTGGTAGCTGGCAGTTGGCAGTCGCGAATTTTATTCTTGACTGCCAACTACCCGACTGCAGCAATGTAATAGCCAATCAGAGCAGATCAGAAACTGACGTCACGTTGTTGTTCTGTGTCGTATACGAATGATATAGGACTAAGTGAAGTAACTTCGCAACCCGTTAATTTATAGTCTAATCTTAAATACACGGTATAACAAAGTAATCCATCTCCAAATCATCCATATTGCAAGTTTTGAGGTTATCAGCAACGCCTCTGTGCACAAGGAATAAACGAATGTTACTGTATTATTACTCCTAGCAGTCGTTAAGACTGGGTTCACTAACTGGCCGGTATAGAGCGCTGCTCGAATCTATAGTTTCTGCATAGTACAACTGAAGGCTGGTAGATGTCACTCCGGTGGAGAAAGTCGTTTTTTTATATATAATTTCCATTGCAAAACGCACCATATAACGCTTTATTTTAAAACGTCTCAGTACTCAAGAAACAATAAATATAAAAAAAATCAAGCAAATAAGTTCTACTCTGATAGGATTTGAACTCCGGCCAGCCACATGAGAGACGGGAGCTCTAACCACACAGCCAATCGTACACCCATAACTCACGCGTTATCGATTAAATACATATAACGTACTGTATTAGCAAATAATCACTTGGACTGAAGATTTCTTCACTGGAGTATATTTCAAACCGAGTTCATTTCATATTAAGTTCATATAATTTTTATCAGTAGGTTATATTGTATGCAACATACTGAAATTAGTAAAATATAGGTCAGAACGAGCGATCAGCTGCCATCTTGTCAAATAGCCGAGACGATTCAGATTTTTAAAGTCACTTCTAGATTATAATATTACAATATAAACTTTTAATTTCGAACGAACCACGTCGCTTAGAACAGATTAAATGATTCTTGGTTCGATAATCGAAACTGGTGGGTCCCATGCTATGGATTATACATTTTGCATAATTCACACGGCCGCCATCCTGAAATGGTACGTTTGATGACCTTGTAGTTTGGGCACAAGACGCGTCCCATATGAAGGTAGGTTGTTACCAAATTTGGTAAAGATCCGATGATTAGTTTGGTCGTAATGCATTATTAAGTTTTGACCATTCGATTGGCCGCCATTACCTTTTGGTAAAGATGGCGGCAATATAAAACATGACACTGAGGTGCCCTTTGCCAGTGCTACCTCTGTACCAAATTTCGTTCAAATCGGTTTAACCGTGTTCGAATTGATAGGGGGGTACAGACATTCAAAGTACACACACTCACACACACACACACACACACAGAGACTCACACACATACACACACACAGCAGACACACTTGTTTTCGCCCTGTAGTGATCTCATAAGTCTACTTTCATTTTTTGCAAAAATCGAAAGTAGGCTAAAAATAACCTTTGACTTATGTTTTGTTTCTGCAACGCCATAACTTCATCTTTCTACTGTGAATGTTTGTAAAGTTAGGCCACGTGACATAAAGGACACCCTGCCGACAGTCACAAACGAAAGTTAATTTGAAGTCACTAACCAGGGAAGGTGATACGCAGTGGTTGGGTGCAATAATCAATCTTCACCCGTCATCACTGGTCCCAGAGTGTAGGAACTTCCTGTTGGACGATTAGAACTCTCATCACGTGAGGCAGAAGTTTCTTCTCCCTTGGTGTCATATCAAAGCACTCCTCTGTGTCCTATCAGGGTAGTTAAATTAATATGTTCACCTAATAGGTTTTCAGAACAATACTTCAGTCTATTGCAAATGTATGAAATAATATATAACTTCAAATTTTCGAAATCTACTCATTGATGTGCCATACTTTTCTAAACCATTTTCTTTCTGACGATTCCTTATTCTCTTTCCACTCGGATAGTATTATGCCTATGTAAAGTGGCTAATGGAGTCGTTCATGTATTTATTGGTCTGTTTCTCTTCATTTCTCTGCCCCTATATTTTCAATTTTTGGTGAGTAAGAATTCCTCCTTTAAAGTATTGTACTGTAACTTTGTGCTACTAGTGGGAGATCAGATTGGTAGATAGGTTTAGAAATGAAGAGGTATTAAGACGAGTGGAAGAGGAGAGATGTATCTGGTGACTGCTAATGAAGAGAAGGCTAGTAGGACACACACTAAGACACCCAGAAGCCGGCCCCGTGGTGTTAGGGTAGCGCGACTGCCGCTCACCCGGAGGCCCCGGGTTTGATTCCCGGCTCCGTCAGGGATTTTAGAAACTGACATGAGGGCTGGAACGGGGTGCACTCAGCCTCGTGAGGACAATTGAGTAGCTGTCTGACAGTGATACAGTGCCCCGATCACGAAAACCAAGATTATCGGCGGAGGGGACCCGATGCGCTGATCACGCGTCACCCCAATATCTGCAGGCCAAATGGATGGGCAGCGGTCGCTTGTTAGGACTAGGCCCTTCATGGGCTGTAGTGCCAGGGGTTATTATTTATTTATTATTAGTTATGGAAGGAAGGGTCGAGGACGGGAACTGTAGGGATACATCAAGTTTAGAATGAGTATGTTAAACAGATTGCCTCGGATGTATGGTGTGGTAGATATGTAGAGTTGAAACGATTATCCCTGGATAGGTAACCTTCAATAGTTTATGTGAATTTTTGAGGCCAGTAATTCACAGTTGCCTGTACAAACTATAATTTTTTGATGTGTAACATCTTTCCGCACGGTTGCTGGATAGTTTTGTGGGAGTGTTTCTGAAAATTGGGGACGGAAGTGGATCGGAACGATTGAGCTGGCAGTGGTGGATCGAACGGAAGTATGCACTGCCCGCTCGATCGATCGAACGGAAGTGTACTAGCTGGCAGTGGTGGAAAACGGAAGTATGCACTGCCTACTCGATCGATCGAACGGAAGTGTACTAGCTGGCAGTGGTGGAAAACGGAAGTATGCACTGCCCGGTCGATCGATTGATCCAGCGAGCAGTGGTAAGACCCAGCTGCCAGTGTTACGAGAAACAATGAGCGCGCGGTGTCAGAAATTGATACCATGACCTACTCTCGGCCATGTGGAATGTATATGACATACTGAACGGAAAACGCTCATGCGAACTCTGGTGTCAAGTGATTGAAACAAATGACATGGTACATGTTCGAAGTATTCGTATCAGTATTTAAATGGTAAAATGCCTTAATATCAAACATTGTAAGTAGTCGGCATTGCCGGTATTATGTTTCTGCACAATGGCTATTCAAATATTAACCCACATAACGGTAATGCAGCCATCAGTATAATATAATCGTTGTGGTTATACGAGAGTTGAGCAAGCCTTCATGAACTATTACTGAAAACATTCTCTTTACTCGCAAGAGGGCCTATTCATAAGGCATTTTAAACTCAATTTCACGCAGGAACATTATCGAAACAAGCAAAATATAAATAAAACTTAATTCCATAATGCAGTATTACTGGAAAGTGGAAATAAGTCACCACCATCTTGTGCAAAAAATGTGCGTTGTCGAAATGGCCGTGGGGTTAGTGCTTATGACTGTGAATCTAGAGATCTTGGGTTCGAATCCCGGACGGGGTAGATATTTTTGCTACCAGATTATCATTTTAAATTTTATCATATCAATATGACACATTTTAACAGAATCCATATGAAATTACGTGTTGGTCTGTGAATTAAGAGTACCTGTTTATAAGGAATTTAAGGGTATGAGCGGTGTCACGTCTATTAATCTAGTTGATCCATATCGTATTCTTTATTTAGGCTAGTGCTGGTGGAAGCTACAAATCATCTAATAAAATGAGTTACGTATTATAAACTACAATATCTGTAAAACACTCCCTTTTACAAGATATTAATATTTGTGCTAATAATAGTATAAAATACCGGTTTATCAACAATTTCACATGAGGTTTCTTCTATGTTAGATGTTACACGTCATATGCGACTACTGTAAGGATCGTAATTTTTTATTTTACAGTCGGTCAACACACCTTTTCCAATTAAATTAGGTGGAGTAACTATATATAACACGTTTTTCTGTGAAGAAAATACACGTTTTGCTATTATTCACTGATGAAGGGAGGAATATTTATAATTTATAAAATTTACAAATATAGTTATCCTGCGTAATCAAATTGAGCAAAGAGCTTGTTGGCCGACTGAAAAGTAAAAATTCGTAACCATCAGTAATGTCAAAATGTCACGTTGTTGTTGTTGTTGTTTTTGATTATGACGATCTTGACGATAATGGGGATAATGATTCTTTTATGAACGTACGACAGCGTGTTCATTAACCCATTGTGCAGAATTTGTCTGATAATCTACGTTATCGTGTACTCTGTAGTAGTGTGCGTATACTGTATACAGTAAAATTGAAGCTAGGATTGGGAAGGAGGTGATCATGGCTACCCCATTGCTGTCCTCAAATTAGAAAATAAAATGTGTGTACTTTAACCATGTTCAATTGGTAACAGTTTTATCCGTATTGACTAGAGGTAATATGTAATGTGTAATCCGCTTTGTCAATACTATGAAATGATGTTAAATAAAATACTTAATGTTCAACCATGGCAAAATGCAAATATTATATGCCAGAAAACTGCATCATAATGAGGCTTATTATAGTACAAGTTTTCATTATGATACAGTATGTCCACCAATCAGAGCTCAAGATTTTCATTTCGATACATTCTTTTGGCCAATTAGGTAAGGATAGCTTCGCACATGCGCTCAACGTACTCAAAATCCAACATGTCAGACATGAACTACATGATTTAAAAGTTTACAGTGTAAAGCATATCGGATCAACCATTGTAGTTACAATCCCAAACACAAAGACAAAATCAGCACGAACCTTTACGGTAACAAGAAAATACTATGAAATATTCAAGAAATTAATGAATCTACGTCCAGAAGTTTGCAACACGCCATCCGTCTAGCCTATATAAATTACCGACATGAAAAGTCCCAGATGTTCGCATAAATAAACTGGAGAATATGGGAAATGAAATAGCACTAAACCTTGATATCCTCAACTCCAATTTCTACACAGAGCATTGATTTCGTACGAGTTAGGCGACAATTTTAGTTAATGCTGCTGTTGATATAACAACACTAGAACGTCATGGAGGCTGCAAACATATGACATTTGATCCATTTGATCAATAACCCAGCTCTCTGTTCAGTAAAGGGATTTCTTGTGCGAAACTTTTCCGCCAGATGTCATGACTGTTCTATGTGGGACTCCAACGACTTGCCTTCCGTCGATATTCTATACGCATCGAATTTGAAGAATAACAAGTTGATAATATGATACATTTTAATTTTAAAGCGTTTGTAACAGCCTATTGTGTGTTAATTGAACAAAATAACAAAATGATCCCACATAGTACCTGTGCGCTATCTGTTGGTACTAGTTCAGGATAAAACATGTTTCAAAGCTTTGGAAGGTCTTTTATCATTACTGGGAACCCAGCTCATGCGCTCTGTCAACTAAACTCAACTGACAGAATCTCGACAGATATTTGTGAATATTTATGTTCGAACATGTAGTAAAGTAATAATTATCGTCGAACTTAAACAATCGTATGTAACTGTTGGTGTATTCTTTGGAATAAACGGTCAGTCAGAGTTAGCTGTTGCTGCTCTTTGTTTAATCTATTTTATTTAATTCCTTCTTCGCAGACACCAACAGTGATCTTCTTCATTTTCTCCTTGTGCAGAGGTTTATTTTCTCCTTGAGTCTGTTCTAGATATGTATCTTCCATGCACAACCTAGCGGCATCTAGCATCTAACTGCCGAAGTTCTTCAATATCTCTAAGCTCAAGAGGACTTCCTCACCAATCCACGAGGCGTCGTCGTTGTCGCCAGCTAACATCTCCATGAAGACTGCTTCATGAAGAAAATTTATATTCACGAAGAATTTCATTTTGTCATGTTGTACATTATGACATATACTCTCTTGTCTCCTGCCCCCTCTCCCTTGCTTCCCCTTCCCCTTCCCCTCGGCTACCTATCTCTGTCATGTGAGGAATCGCTCGTTCTCACTTCTTGTTTGGCCGTCAAGTTTACAGTGCAGAGCCCTCTCAGGGCCAGTCTCCTGTCCTTATGAGACACTTTTAAACCAGACACCATGTCTGTACTTTAAGTCACTAGGAATCATCGCCTGCTCTACACGAAAAAGCTAAGTACAAAATTTCAATGGTTTTAAACACATTTTAATGGTTTCAAAAAGGGCTAAATGCTTTTAATACAATTTTATAGACAGTGCTAACTATTGTGCAATAACCGTCTTCGAGGGATTTTTCTGGTCATGCTTTAGCTATCTAAGCTGGCTTTAAAACATGTAATTCAGTACTTCTTGTACAAATTAAATGGGAATACCTTCCCACACCGAGGGATTCGTGTTAAATTAACAACTGTCTATAAAACTTAGCTTTCCACCGCGGGATCTCTCTTACCCCATTTAACTGTCATCATGCTCCAAAACTTTCTATGTCAAACAATCTTTCTACTATTCAAGCAATCTAGTATTTTCCACGCCAAAATATGGGAATATATTTCCTCACCGAAGAATTCATGTTACATTAACTGTTGGTCAACACCTAATTTGCTTTCCACCGTGGGAACTTTACCTCATCATTCAACTGCAACCCATAAACTTTCCAACGCAATAAACTGATTCAAGCTCAAATTACACTAAGTGTTCTCCATACCTGCAATAACTTTATCTTGTTCTACGAACCCACATACACTACGATAGTGAAGTTTTTCAACTTATTAAAAGCTATCGGTGCTTCGAATTTGCGTGTGCTAAATATCTTCCGCGCCGCGTTCGTTTGGGAGAAAATAAATCTGGCCAGGACTTTTTCCTAAAGTTCCTATTTTCCTTTCCCAAATACCTTTTACGAACCAAATTAAATTTAACTATTGGGTTCTTTCATTTTCTACGAGGCTTAGCCCATAGAGGCTCCCTCCTATTTTATTGGATTTACCATACATTCATTCTGTGTCAACTGTGACTAGTCCACATTTTAATGTGTATCTTTCCTTTCTAAAATTAGGGAATCGTACTTTTTCTAATTATATAGGAGTTAACTAATTGTTTAATCCAGGCTTCGTTAATACGACCTGTGCATTTTTTTTGGTATATTGCCTCTAGTAATTTCTATTTAAAAATAGCGGTAATTTCCGCTTGTAACTTTTACTTCTTTTCCTGTTACAATCAGGAATCTAATACATTTGTTTATAGCCTTTTCGATTACCATAAGGGCATTCTAAAAGTGCTTGAATCATACCCATTCATGTTTCAAAGTTAAAATTGCTTAACAATTATCGTTACAAACTTCAAATTTCTTAATCGTAAGCACTCTTTTTAAAATCTTTGTAAGATTTTAGTGCCTAATCAGGTTCGAAACTTGTACTCCGTTTAATATTGTTTATAAATTGTAAACCTCTTATTTTGGGTCTGAGACTCTCAAAATGTTTGTAGAACTGAACAAAGAAAAAGTTCTTCCAATTCAAAAAATAAGATTCTAAAACTAACCATTGTTAATTTTCTAACTTTTATATTTATTGTTAAATAAATTATTTCTATATTTTGCTTCATCTTTCTCGCTAGAATCACGATTAGGCAGGACCTTCTCTTCCCTGATTCTTCCTCTAAACTTAAGCTCTCTTTACAAAAACGGATAATTCCTCAAACAATAAAGTCTTTACCACTTGCTGCATTTAAACTAAAACTTCAAGTAACAACATTTTCAAAGTTTCTCTTGGTTTTCATAGCCAATTCTAGCAAGCCATTGAGGCTCCGCAAGCTTCCTACTTGTAGAGATGTTCTCTCTGACTTGTTTTCAAAATTTTTGTTTTGTTTGAGTTAGGTTTGAGGTCTTCCTCTGTTCTAAACCTTTAATCGTCATCTTGCTGGGTAGAAGCTTAGTTTTCCTTAAGTTCAACAATTGGTATTCGTGTATGATTTTCGCAAAAAAACAATAACAACATCGCTAAAATCATTAAAACCACTTTGTCTCTTCACTCTATGGGAGCATTCGATTGGTTTGCCAGAGATCCAACAGTGCCCAGAAATAAAATTATCACTCCAAATTCAAATCTTTCCAGCATTTTTAAATGCATAATAAAATCTTACCCTTCTGAAGGGAAATTTATTACATCCTTTCCTTTTGGCTTACTTTGTCTTGCCAGACTACCACCCGTCCCCATAGTACTGGAATATCAGCTCGGAAGGGAAAGAACACTTCCCAAGCGCTTGCAGTCAACCTCTATTCATGCTGCGCTCTCCGCTTGCTTTGTGCGAGTTCCCACTAAAGTTAGACATTTCATACGGTTTGCACGGCTAAATTTCCTTTTATATATTAATTTACTTATAGTTTTGTGCTGGATTCTCATCCTATCTGCCAATACTTGTCTCTACGCCGAAACCCACCTCATTTTCTCTCTTATCATCTTCCCTTAGGTAGTGTTAATCCTCAGCAAAAACCTACCAACTGTATATTACTTGCATGAGTCATGCAAGTGATGGAAAAATGAAAGGGAGATGCATGATTGTATTATGAGGGGTGTTCAAATGAAAAGGTATGAAACGATACTGTGGGTACAATTCATTCGTTATTCAAAAATAATCACCACAGGCCTGTGCACAGGTCTCCCGTTGTTTCACTAGCCACAGGATTCTCTGTTCCCAGAAGTCTTGTGGTTGTGACATGAGCCAATCCTCTACGGTGTCTTTTAGTTCGTCGTCCGATTGGAAACGTTTTCCCTTGAGACGAACCATTATCAGTGACGTGTATTGTGCGACACTCCGTAGCCTACACAAGTCCATCAAGAACAAACTGCCTGGACTGCTCACGAAGGGAGGGTCTCTGCTATAATTCTGATTTCTGAATTGGTGAGTTTTAATTCACTGGCCGTGAAAGCCAATACACCATCTTTTTGGAAGCCTTCTTAGGGAGGTTGAGGCTGCTTGAGCTTTTAGTTCTCGAAATCAAGAGGTGCACCTTATATAAAGGGAGGTGGTGCGCTCTTCCTGTGGGGGGGGGGGGGGGGGGCGGGCGAGGACACCCAGAGCCCGCCTATGAGCCAGCTTGGTGTCCTAGGCGAAACCCCACACAAGACACGGCAACAACCTAGAAGAATTGCTGAGTTTTAATTCACTGGCCGTGAAAGCCAATATACCAAAGGTATCATTGTTTCGATCCGAAATACTCTGTCAGATTAAAATAACGCTTCAATAATAAACAATGGCTTATCTTAGGTTACATTAGGGGTCGATTCAAAGGTGTAATCTGTAATACTGATCACTTGCGAGCAGACTAACTTGTCTTCCTCTTTAAAACGCACACGAGATCCGTCCTGCAGTAACCTTATGTTGTTGTAGACAGTAATTACAGGTTTAATGCGGTTTAATTTGCGAGGATGGTACACGCGGTCTTTATCTGCATTGTTTATCAACTGCCATCACTTATTTGAACAAAGGAGCAGCCGCTATTTCTAACAGTGATGGATGGCTGAAGATAAGCAAACAGCCAGCACCACGCAACACCCACTGGCTCAATCATCAGTCAGACGAGGTCTTAATAACAGTATGCAGTTAGTCGCAGACAGCGTGTGATTGCAGAACCTGCTTCGGAAAGTAGGTTAACACGATTTATAGAAAATCATTTGTATATTTTCAAAAATTAATGTAATCAAGCGCTGTTTCTTGACTATTTGCAAGTTATCTAACTAAAAACGTTATTGTTTTCTTTAAATACAATTGTTACTTTTCTGAATTCCATTGTAAGTGATTCTATCTGAGAAGTAACGTGTTAAAAATTTATCGCATCAACAATACCCTGTAATACGCGGGTTTCTTTATTTCTAGTCCGGTGAGGTGCAACTATGCCTTCGATAGGCATTGTCGCTTGTTCATTTATTTATTTATTTATTTATTTATTTATTTATTTATTTATTTATTTATCGTATGGCTTTTAGTGCCGGGAGTGTCCGAGTACATATTCGTCTTGCCTGAGTCTGTAGCTATTTCCAGCGGACACCCTTCGGGTGAGCTACAAGTTCCGTTGAATTTCAAGTTGTTCCAACATTCCCTACCAGATATCAATGATACCTAGAGGTGAACGTTGGAACTTTGATAGAGCATTCCGACGAAATCTAACCTATCAATTTAGCTTCACACAAGTTTAGTCTGTGGAAGGATCTTTTACATGCCATAAATCTTTGACATGGGACCGCCGGATTTACTTCCCCTCCGAAGGAAGGCATACTGAAGGCTTTTTAACGCTCTTAAAAATCCGACGATTTCCGCCGGGCATGAACCCGCTATCTTGGGCACAGCAGTTCAGCATGCTAACAACTACGCCATCGAAGCCGCTGCTTGTTCATTTATGAACATGCGTTAAGCTACAGTCCTAATCAGGCAAGGGAGCGTGGTGGCTCAGTGGTCTAGCTGTTTGCCTCTCTCCAAGGCGGTCCGGGTTCGATTCCCGGTCATTGCATGTGAGATTTTCGAAGTGAAATGCCAAGTCCTGTGGTTCGGATTCCACGTAAAAAGGACGTCCCTTGGCTCATGATATGGAGATTAACGGTCACGTTAAACTACAAGCTTGCTTGCTTTGCTTGCCTAATCAGGCAGCAAGCGATTTTACTAACAACTGTTCAGTGTTAACAACATCGGCCCATTGTAAATACCAATACCGAAGTTTCCATCCGTTTGCGTTTGATATGTAAGAATGTTCATATTGTTCATTTGGCTTGGTTTCTGTGGTTAACAGTGTAAGTTGTTGTTGTTGCGACATCATTGTCATGTACGAAGGCAGTACTGAATATCGAGAGCAACATTTTTCTCTTTAATCACAATCACGATCCTTTATTAGGCCTATAGAATAACCATGCCCATCAGCGCTATTTTTCGACTTCCCGGTACACGTGTTGGTACTCCGACGTCATTAGCTCCGTATAGGTGGACGTTTGTGGAATTATAGTTAGATAGGTATTGTTGATTTAAGGGGAGGAACAGCGAGATCATGTACCCCTAAATTTGTGGAATTTTTCTGATAGCCTGATGGCTGTATTAGTGCTTCCGTTTGTTAATGGGGGCTAGGATTTCGATAGGAGTTGGCAAGTCTTTAATTGACGAACCATCCCAGCGTTTACCAGGTGCAAAAGTGGAAAACCACGGAAAATCACTTCTAGGGTGGTTGAAGTGGAAATAAATCCCACCACTTCCTAGTTCTGTATCAGGATGCTGGCAACACCCCATTCCGACCTTCAGACCAGAATTTGAAAAATAAGGAAGGAAGTTTGCAGTTTAACGTGAACGTTAATCTCGCGATCATGAGCCACGGGACCTACTTTTTACGTGGAATCCGAACCACAGAAGGCATTTCACTTTGAAAATCGCACATGCATTGACCAGGAATCGAACCCGATCTGCCCTGCTGAGAGCCTAACAGCTTGACCACTGCACCACCACGCCCCCCAATTAAAAATAAACATAAGTTATCTTCTTGGCTACAAAATCAACATATTGCTAACCCCATAAAAGACACAGAAAAACATAGAGGATTTTCTGAATTTTAATTACCGGTACTTGGCCGTGAAAGCCTATATGGACCTTTTTGGAAACATCTATATAATGGAGAAAGGCTGTAAGTGCTCTGAGTTCACGCAGTAAAGAAGCGTGGGTGCGCTTCATATAAGGGGACGTAGTGCATGGTTGACTGCCTCTGTGGTGGTCCGCGCACGGTCACCAAGAGCCCGCTGAAGAGCCTGGCTTGGTGTACCAATGCGAAACCCTCCAAAAGACACAGGAAATACCAAGAAGATTTGCCGAGTTTTAACATATTGTCTGTCTTACACCTGACCAGCAAAATTTATTTTATTGCTTATTACATTTTGTTATTTTTGTTGTTGTTTCCTTTGAGGCGCTTCCTCATGGTGTTCATATATCCCCTCGTACTTGGGTGAATGAGGATTTTTTGTCTGATAACCTGTGTTATTGTGATGGCGTATTTGTAATTCATTTGAGGATATGGAAAGATGTGGCCGTGGCCTTAAGTTAGTAACCATCCCGGCATTCACCAGGAATAGAAGTGGGAAGCCACTTAAAACCACTTCCTGGATGGCTGAGGCAGGAAGCGAACCCATCTCTTCGCATTTTTGCCTTACGAGGTCAAGTGTACCCCGTTCCAGTCCTCAGACCAGAATTGCACTTCTAGACACATGTTCTTTTTCATCTAATTCTCCACGTTTGATTATTGTTATTGAATTGGTAAACGGGAATATCACAGTCTGAAGGATTGAGGGTGGAGAATGCAACCACCCTCCACCCACTACGTCCTAATAGAAACACTGTTTTCGCTGATCAGTAGTGCGCACTTAACAAGCAATCAGTTAGATTGTTCTAGAGACAAGAGAGTACTGTATATGCTTTTCAAATGACGGGCGTGATGGTGCAGTTGTCAAGCTGCTTACTTCTCGCATAGGTGGACCGGGATTGATTCCCAATAAATGCATGTGAGATTTTCGAATTAAATTATCACGTCGTGTGCTTCGGATTCCACGTAAAATGAAGGTTCTGTGGCTCATGATCGTGAATTATCAAATGAATGATTTTGTAAAAACTTAAAGCTGGTAAAAACTTTTCTCGAATTAAATAGGTGAAAATCATAAAGGTATAAGTGATAATTGGACACAAGTAAATTTATCATATTTTTCTTTATCTGAAAGAACATATTATCATTTGGAGATGCTGACAAGAGAAGTATAAGATAAGACAGGTCTAAACCTATCTTGAAACATTGTGGACGCAATCGCTTTATTATAATAGGACAACGAGCAGAATATCAGCGGCCAGATTGAACTGCGAGGCTCCGAAATCATGTGGCGGATCTCTCATATAAATCAATGGGAAGTAGCGAGTACCGTACCTGTTGGAATGGGCAACCCTGACGGCCCAAACACTCAAGGCCAGTGGGAAGCAGCCGCACTCTCCAGTCAGCATATACGCCCCACTTCACTACTACTCCGAGTGCCACAGGAATTTCCAGCTCCGCGAACCATCATACCTGCGTATTAGGATGTCAAGTACGATTTCGGAGCCTTGCAGTTCAAACTGGCGGCCGATTTTACGCACGTTGTCCTCTTATAATACAACGATTGCGTCCACAACGGTTCAAGACAGGTTTCGACCTGTCTTACCTGATGCTTCCCTTGTGAGACGCAGAGATTGTTTGTAGTGTCAGAAGAATGGCGTTGTACAGCCAGTAGCATCTCCTTAATGAACAGTTGAAGTGTGCTTTATCACAAAGATCAAATGTAAACGATAGTGTTGTGGTTTTCAACCATTCATTTGTTTTTGTGATATTTTTCTTCCCTAGGTTGAGGCAGAGTTATGGCAGGGAGCTTCGTGATAACACTGTGGATCCTAGTGTTCCTCCAGAGGACATCATCACAACCTGAATGGAATAATCCACTGCATTATGAATTCGCCGAGCATGTGACGTATCTATTAGACGAGTGTTATTCAGATGATCCACACACACTACTCGTCATCCTGGATACATCAGAGTCCTACGTCGCCAAACTCGTGCTCAAGAATATACACCAGCAACATCTTGGAGGTATGCTCATAGTGAACGCCAGCAAGATTGAAGATCTTAATTTTTACAAAGGACGTAATCACATGCTAAGTGGAAGTCACCATTACAACGTTATTATCTTAGTGAAACAGTTCGAGGATTCCCACTTCTCTGAACTTATATCCAAAATTAGCTTGTTTCCCATCTGGAATGCTCACACCAGGGTCTTCATCGTTACTCCTTTACCTGGCATATTCTTTAATGTCAGACTTATGTTTCGATATTGCATTGCTAACAAAGTATTCAACCCATTCATAGTAGTGCCTAGCAATACATCAGGATTAAATGAAAAGCTAACATTTGTACGGTTTAAATCTGCGGTGTCTGTGTACAAATATATTTTAAGACCATCTCCAAACCACGATATACCACAAATAGAAGTTCAAGAAGTACGGATTCCATTCAAGGAAGAAGGTTTCTTTGAAAATCTACAGAATCTTCAAGGATATCCTCTGATAATATCAGTGTTTAACTTTACGTACGATGTGGTTCCGTACCAGGGTAAGGACGGGTTATTACACCACAAAGGTGCTGATGGAAGCATGATGGAACTGGTGATAAAAAGAATGCAAGCCACTCCCATGATATATCAATCGACTGGGGATAGCTACGGTATGAGATATGAAAATGGTTCATTCTCTGGTGCTGCAGCAGATGTGGCAAGTGGTAGAGCAAATATTGGTTTCAACTCCAGATATTTTAAAGTTGACTGGTTAGATAAGGTAGAATTCACATATCCCCATGATAAGGCTGATATGTGTATAGTAGTACCGAAGGCACAACTTTTACCACTTTATCTCCATCTATTTTTGCCATTTTCCAAAATAACTTGGTTGTTAATTTTCCTTAGTATTCCCTTGGCCACAATCGGATGGTATTTCATAAAAATAGGTGTAGCACACACGTATCACAGGCAG
Organism: Meconema thalassinum; assembly: GCA_946902985.2. Taxonomy (NCBI): domain Eukaryota; kingdom Metazoa; phylum Arthropoda; class Insecta; order Orthoptera; family Tettigoniidae; genus Meconema; species Meconema thalassinum. Next base: position 261,921,707 of record OX336390.1, on the reverse strand, counting down.
ATAAGAGATGGATTGTTCCATGTCTGGTTTCAAACTTCTGTGTCATTTATATCTGTCAGTATTCCTTCTCCCAATACTAGGGCAGAGCGGATGTTTTTCTCGTTTTGGGTACTGTTCAGTTTAATCATAACCAGCTCTTTTCAAGGCTGCCTCATTAGCTTCTTGGCTGTTCCAAAATATCTGCCCGATATCGACACTTTGGAAGAACTAGATAATTCTGGTCTTGGTGTATTTGTATATCCGGCGGTAGCAATTCTCTTGTATCAAAACAATGACTTTGGTATTGTGCAGAAACTAAAACAGAAATTTTTAGAATATGATGACATAGAAGAATATCCATCACGGATGTTGCAGTATGGTAATATGTCGGCCATGATTGATGAACATTCCTCGAATTATTTTGTTAACAGGAAGGAGTATGTCGTTAAGGGATTCCCCTTGTTGCATGTGATGAAAGAGTGTGTGTTCCCACAGTCCTCTGTGTACATGGTACCGAGATTCTCTCCATTGTTGCCACGCATCAACAATCTTGTTTGGAGGATCGTGGAAGGTGGACTCCGGTTCAAGTGGAGGGAAGATGCCTCCCATGAGTCACGCCTCACAGGGGAATTCGCCCCTACTACTGCTCTCAGTAACCATGACGACCCTCATCCACTGTATGTGGAGCATCTGCAAACCGCCTTCTACTTACTGATAATTGGTCTGTCTTGCAGCTGGCTTGTCTTTATATTAGAACTTTACTTTCATCCAACAGTCGGCAGAAATAGAAAACAAAATGGTACTCGTAATAATATTTCTTTTAATGCAAGTACAATTTACAAAAATGAAATATCGGGAAATGTAAAACAGTGCTTTAGATATAATAACGACTAAAATAATAAAGATAATAAAGACTAAATACTTCCGGTATTATGCCCAGTTCACGTCTCTTAATATATATGACTGCAAATTAACTAATTTAAGAAATATTACAAGGCAATCTTCCTTCAAATTGAAAAAATGAAAATCCACAGCCTGCTTCCAGTCTCCGACCGGGTCAGGAATGGAATGAATGAAGCCCCCATCTAGCGGCGAGTATATGAACTGTGCCGGCTGCCGAGGCCTGACGCACTCCTCTGGGGCAATGATCAAATGAATGACAGATGAAATGAAATGATAGTGGAGAGTGTTGCTGGAATGAAATGTTGACAGGGAAAACCGGAGTACCCGGAGAAAAACCTGTCTGCCTCCGTTTTGTCCAGCACAGATCTCACATGGAGTGACCGGGATTTGAACCACGGACCCAGCGGTGAGAGGCTGGCGTGCTGCCGCCTAAGCCACGGAGGCTGGCAATCTTCCTTCAAATTAAAACATGCTAATCATTTTTAATTCCACTGCGGGATTTTGTCTGAATTATATGGATATGACTACAATTTGATAACCAGCATTCCAATATTCTAATAGACACACTGAGAATTTAGTCGCGAAAATACATTTGATGACTCGAGCAGAGGCCAGGCTTGTTTAGGTTCACCTCAATTGTGCCAAGCTTCCTGTCAACCAAGTAGCCTGACATCAAGACATAAATAAACAACGAATAGTTCCCACCTCAGCCACCGGCACTCATACCTTGAAAGGATAATAGTATAAATTTGCAACAGGAATTGTTTGCAAAAATGGATTATAAAATTGAGGTTTTCTTGGTCCAAGGAGATCATATTAAGATCTAATTATGACGTGATCTCTCTCAAATCGACACTTGTCAAAGAACGTCACCTGAGGAGTTTCCTATTTACAGATAAAATATAAGTATTGTTAAATTGTAAAATTCTTGTATTTCACCTCTTATTTGTAATTATATGTGTCTACACAATTGTGATATTCATTTCATAACTTAACTGGTCTCCCACTAATGAGAGGACAGTCAAAACATAATCCTGTGAATATAACATTACTTTTACCAAAATTTGCATGCAACATGTTTGCCAGATCTTTGTTAATACATGATGACAATACTAGTTCACATATGAAGATGATATTCTACTTTAAAATTAGTTATTTAGTACGTATTTATATATACCAGGTGAATAAGGTGCCCCTAATAATATTGTTTTATGCAGCCCAACTACTGTGTGTTGTCACGTAGGTCGATATTTCCCTGCCTGCATCGCGTATGGTACTGATGCATAGCAAGCCCATCCCGCAAACACTATTATTTTCCCCTCGATGTGACTACAGACTAAAACAAAGGAAAATAATAGTGTTCAGTATCGTTTGCGGGAGATATTTTCATTGCATTGGTACCATACGGAATGCAGGCAGATAAATATCAACCTTCCTGACAACACGCGTTACTTGGGCCGCATTAAACAATATGTGTGTCATACATTTCATAGTTCATTAGTCGTATTTTATTAAAATTCTAATTATTTCTTCTTTCACCTCATTATGATAGTTAAGCTTTGTATATTAGCAGCCTTGTAAGTCGAGGAACCATAAGATATTAAATTAGGGGTAGCTGATTCACCTGATATACATTTATTGGATGTAAAATTACTCTTTCTCGTTTATTGCACCAGGGAGGAAGAAAGTCAAGTTGCAATTGTTCTTGATCTCCGGTGTTACATACGATGGCAATGTAGTTAGAGAAACGTCCGATGAAAGGAAAATCTTTTCAATTGATTGATCTTAAAAAACTTTCCACTATCTAAGATTGGACCTGTCTCTCTAGGATAGGAAGTAACTAATGGCGAATTGCGTTAGAAGGGCTCTTTTGAAGGGCTAGGAAAGGTGTATTTATCAACACTACACATTTTTGTGTGAGCGTATGTGGAATTTTGATCAAACGCTAAATTCTGTTAATTATTAGAGAAGGAGGTTTCATTAGACTTTATTCATAGCATAATTTAATTGTGGAAAAGAAGTGTATGTGACCTAGGATATTTTACTTGCAAGTATAAATAACTAATTTCTTTGTAATGGTAGGCTAACTTGAACTAGTCACCAAAATTGTTGCTTACGAAACTTGATCATTGTAGGAGTGATATTGCTGGACGACGGATATAACTTGTGGTAGCCTGTGTTATTGTGGGATTGGGATAATACCGGCAGTCCAGGAGATTGAAAAACATTAATTATTGACTAGTAAACCGACAGTAGTGGCTACGCTGGCTAAAGCACAGCATTAGGTCATGGGGCCAAGCTCTCTGCTGACTCGGTAGTCGCGTGGGTTCGAGCCCCACCGTCGGCCGTACTTGAAATGGTTTTCCGTGGTTTCCCCATTTTCAACACCAGGCAAATGCTGAGACGGTACCTTCTGACAGGCCACGGCCACTTCCTTCCACATCCTTGCCCAGTTTCATTCACCATCATTCATTTCATCTCTCATTAACTCCTCTTATGATGTTGGCGTCAGGAAGGGCATCCGGCCGTAAAAACCATCGCCACAAAGACTTCCATCGCATCTCATCCCCGACCCCGTTGGAAAAACGGGAATAATAAGGGGTAGACATACATTGCCTAGTAAGGTAGTTTGCCGGCAGGGGCATTCCGGTGCACCGTTGAAAGTTATTAGGTTCTCCGTTTGACCCACTCAATATTGCCCCCGAAAATCTTCAGAAGGTGCGCAGGCTGCTGAGTTGTCAAAGGCCTTCTGTCTGGATAATGTGGTCCCTGGAAAATTGCACAGTTAATATTCCCAAGCAGCTCAAGTCACGTATGTTGTAAAGTATGTTTATAGACTCCCTGTGCCAGGTAATTATTCAATAGTACGGTACCTCAAGAAGCAGAAATAGAATTTTCCATGTACCGGTACAGTATTTTTGAAAAATTCTATATATAACTAGGATATTCTAGATGTTCACTTCGTTGCGTAGTGGCTATGATTCCTGGCTGTTATAACGGAAGCGCGGGTTTGATTCCCGAGTCGGCCAAGAAATGTTATTCTAGTCTGAGGGCTGGAACTGGGTACACTCAGCCTCGTAAAGCAAAACGGAGAAGAGGCAGGTTTGATTCCTACCTCAGCCATCCTGGAAATGGTTTGCTATGGTTTCTCACTTCTACTCCAGGCAAATTCCGGGATTGTATTTAACTTAAGGTCACTTCCGCTTCATACCCTCAATTACAAGTACACACATTAGCACAGACATCACAGTGACATAGGTTGCCAAACACCTTCTACACACACTCAAGTTAACAGGGCTATGTGACCACGCTATTGCAATGCCCCTAACTAATCAACAACAACAACAATATTCTGGAGCCTTGTAGTCACGTTCATTGCTGGACGAACAAGTTTTCAACGTATCTTTTTCTCAAAACGAAAATAGCACATTCGGTTGTGGTTCACGCGTTAGAATTTGAGCATTGTAGTGGCTAGAATTACTAGCCTGAGCACCATTCTACCAACATAATAGATTAACTAACACATTGTCATAGACATTCGGGACTAACCCACAATCACACCTGGGTAATGAGTTATAGTGGGGCACGCGTGCTATGAACTGCCAGCGTACATCACCGCTGTGCAAATGAATGGTATCGTGCACTCCTAGGCCTAGAGACCTTCAACCATCTTCACCACGTAACGACCGAGTACTTACATTGTCACGATTCCAAGAGCAGTTTCTAATTGTTAATTCATTAAAGGGACTTGGGTCATCAGTCACGTGTAGTTGGATCTGATAACCAGTGTTTATGTGGTGACTGTAGTGGTGTGTGTAACTCAATCAGGGACAGGGATGAGGTAGGTATCCTGGGACTTGAAGTAAAGTACCATCCCAGAATTAGTGAGGAGAAAGTGTGGAGAAACCCGGGGAAAACTTAACTCAGGATAGCCACAGTCAACGAGGGGAACCGAACCTGTGATGTACGGCCTTACTGCGGGTGTCCACGGGGTCGTGGTGCAGCATTTAACGGGCACGGCTAAGCTTTGTATTGATTTGAAGCCTTTTGGTCATGAAAAGGGAAGGAAGTTTGTATTTTTACGTGACCGTTAATGTCCTGATCATGAGCCGCGGGACCTCCATTTTTATATGGAATCCGAACCACAGGACGTGATATTTCACATCGAAAATCTCACATGCATTAACCCGGAATCGAACCTCGTCCGCCTTGGTGAGAGGCACGTAACTTGAACAGCGCGCCACCACGCCACTTTGTCATCAACTGATCCCATAGTTCTTATAATGTTATTGGTTTTTCGTTCCTTTTAACTACTCTGGCTTTTGTAGACGGCGGGGTGCAGAATTTTGCCTCGAAGGGGATCTTTAACGTGCCAGTATATCTACTGACACGGCTCCCTCGCATTTGCGCACCCTCAAATGCCAGCTGACTGTGCCAGGATACGAACCAGCAACCTTGGGCCCATTCCCCTAGTCCTTCGAGGACCCTGAAGTACTTGTGGTTTCTCTTGGCCATAGTTCCAATAAGACGTCCCAGAGGATTTCAATAGGACTCAAATCGGGATAATTTCGCTGATCAGAAAGGATGGAGGAGCTCCTAGGAGTGTTCATCGTCCCAGTTAGCGACAGTTTGGACACGATGAAAATTACACTTATCCTGATAAACGTGTATGTTAACAGCTGGCTATACAGTGAGATGATGTTCGTTGAGAAGCCGAGTGTGCCATTGGGGGTTTAATGAATGCCAATTAAAACAAGTGAGCCCATTTCGAATAATTAATAGGCCCTTGGTGAAACACTTCTAGACCATGAGAAATCCCCCTCTTTTCTTGCTTCTACCACGCCTTCCTTCGTGCAGTCAACGGTGGTGTGTTCTAGGTCATGCATCGATACTGTAAAGGTTGTTACGGTACTCATGAAATTAGATGAGCTCCCTGAGAGCTGTACAGATATTCACAGCTGCGGGATACAGATGTACAATCCAGCTGTACCACCACTCATGACGTTCAGCAATTAATTTTGTCTAGTTTTGGAACACTCACCGGAGGTCCGTATGATTGAATAGTTCTTTCCGACTACAATTATTAGCCCGTTTTCTTTACAGTGCATGGCGTTTCCTTTCACTGCCTGAACACACGTTGACTGTACTTTGTGACATTTCCTGTTCCCTCTGACCTTCCTACCACCAAAATGTGATCTCGTCTCCCTATCAGTTCGAAACTTCCTTGTTGCACCCTATTCTACAAGACACAGAAAATCACCCGTGAATCACCACGCCTTCCAGATAGTGTGGGTCACGTACCTGACGATCCGCTGCTTAGTTTGATAGACCACCTACTGTAAATGTACCACTAAGAATCTATCATCCTGGTGTTCTTTAATGTGAAAGAAGAAGTTCTACCATAATACTGCACCTTTATTCCCTGTTAGTTAATATTCGTGCATTATCGGGGAAAGGCTATGTTTCTTTTAGAATTAAAAGTAAGAAGTATTCAACTTCGAATCCACGGCATTACCATGACATCAGATATTAAGTAGAAAATACTGTTCACATTTTTACACGCTAAATTTAAGATTCATGCTAAGATCCATAGGTATTCTACTAAGGTGTACATACTTTCCATCAGATATACGCTAATGCTAACAACTCTGGTTCCATAATGTTATGTAAATTGCCGCTTACCACCTGATTATCTCTCACCAGAAACTGTCAAAATCTCCAGGTTTCCCCCTAAATTCACGAGAGTCTCTCGTTAGCAATTATAAAACCATGTATTGTTCAAGTACTGGAATTGATCATTTGCACCCCACTCATTCGTGAATAATTTAACTTCGATGACTTTAGACGCTGAGCCTTGCAAGTACGCTGCATGCCTCCAGGTCTTACTTGAAGAATCTCTCCACTGCGTACAGACTGTCAAAATAAGCATGGTACTCTGCAAATCTAAAAGTGTGGCAGGTAGGAAAATATGACTCTTTAATATTTCTGAGAATTTCAATTCTGTATGTCAACATAACAGTTAGGGTTACATCTCTAGTCTCTAACAGGGTTTAAACACGAACAATGAAATGTTGCTGGACGGACTCTTCAATACTTATATTCCTACAGTCACAGCTGTGCCTTACCTCTAGAGGAATGCGTTACACAAAACAATACCTTATACTATACACATAGTTTCAAGATTAAATATGGTATATTTTATCACTCTCCATTGGATGCAAGTTACAAAGTCTACATCAGGGGGTGAACGACCTCCAAACACAGCAGGTCACAGCATAGTATATCCACAGACATGTTCTAGGTTATATATTGAGTGACGAAATCATATGGACTAAAACATCACTTAGATATCAGTGTCTGTATTCATCAACTTGTGATCCATTTGGGGTTTCGACCTTGAAAATTCCCACCATAGTCGAGGACAAAACGTCAGTTAACTGATGATTAAACAGCAGGAATTCTCCGAAGAAAATACCAAAAACACAGAGTTCATAAAATAATAATAATAATTGTTCGCAGTAATTTCAAGCGAAGAACAAACCTAAGAAGTTGACAACTAACGTGCCATTTTCGTAAATGTAGTCCATTTGAAAATCTCATAGAGTGAATATTGTAATTCACATATTGTCGATATGATTACATGTATTGTACAAAAATAACCAACAAAAATTATGACTAATTTGAAAATAAAATTTAGCTGCCTTAAAATTTGTATGGCAAATTAGTCACACTTGAAATCATTTCCTTGTAATAATGAATAGTACGGATAGTTTTGCGGCTCTGCGACGAAATTTGAAAAGTGGTACGAGGACTGGAACGGGGGCTACTCAGCCTCGGGTGGCCCAAATGAGTAGAGGGGGTTCGATTCCCCCTCAGCCATCCTCGAAGTGGTTTTCCGTGGTTTCCCACTTCGTCTTCGGGAAAATGCCGGGATGGTACCTTCTTCAAGGCCACGGCCGCCTCCTTCCCTCTTCCTTGTCTATCCATCCTAACCATCCCTTACCTTCCCTCATGAGGCCCCTGTTCGCTTTGCAGGTGAGGCAGCCTGGGCGAGGTGCCAATCCCACCTCACCAGTTGTATCCCTTCCGATTCGATGTTCCCAGCTCTAGGACACTGCCCGTAGAGGCAGTAGTGGTGAGTTCCCTCGCTGAGTCCGTGGGTTCCACCAACCTGGAGGGTAAACGACTAAAAAATAAAATAAAATAAAACGGATAGTTTTGTATGAGTAAAAGTAATCGTTCATTGGCTTTTAAATTATGAAAGTATATCCACTGGTGCAACAAATAACAAACAACATAAATTTTAATAATATGACTCATACTGAACGGTGTGGAGGACTGCGTGCGAAAGAAAGGAGAAGATTGGACCAAGATGGTGACAGAGAGATGGTGGGAGGAAATAAGACGATGGAGATACTTATGTTCCAAACAGACCCGGCCAGTGGCTGGAAACTGTGGAAGATGAGGATGATGACTCATACTATTCTTTACCGTGGTTTTCATTCATGTCATGAATATTCTCATCTTACCCCTAAGTCGTTAGATTCCTTCTGTAACCATGAACTCCTATATCTCCTCCTGCATGTATTACCCTGCAAATATTGCATAAGCTTCATGCGTTAATCCATAAACACCGAATAGCCTCAACTAACCACCATTCAAGTCAACTCATAAACACAGCTACATCAATCACGCCCAATGCCACTGCACTTAGTCAAGTGGTTAACTAACTATGCTCTGGCGGAAGGGTCCTTGGTTCGATTCCCGGCAGGGTAGTGAGGGTTTTTAACTTGTATGGTTAGTTATTTTGGCGCAGGGACTAGGTAATTGTGATGTATAAGCATTATAGCCTATATCGGAAGGAAAGTAAACAGAATTTAAAAATATTCCAACTTAAATTTACGATAAAAATATCTCAAATTTATGTTTATCTTTATCTTTATAACAACATTAATTAACCGTTGTTTACGGGTACAAAGATTAAGATAACAACAAATTAAGTAAATTCACGGCCCACTTTTCTTAGCAATGTGTCAAGGTGGGTATATGATAGGTTTGATAGACGCCTCTTCTACATTTCAATGGCATTTCCTCGTTTGATTTTAGGTCTGTTTAAGTTACCCCCATCCTGAATACTGTGGGTAATTTCGTGATCCATAGATCCTGTTTTAGATAACACTGCCAAGTTCCTTGAATTTGTCAGTCATCTGCAATATGCTATCCTCCTTATATCAACACATACCGATGGCTGATCGTGGCCATCAGCACAGTCGTTCCTTGCATGAAGATGATTTTACATTAATTTGCATATTTTTTTCATACCTGGTCTTCTAGTTAATTCTTGGCGTTAACCGTCAGATATACGTCGTCAGATTCACACCTCGTCACTTTCATTTTAGCATCCTAAATGGTTTGGCACTCTACCCCCATGGATTTCATCTATTACAATAATGAAAATGCGTGGACGATTTCACTGGGTTGTGGATATTCATGAACAAAATATTGATTATTCTCGTCCTGGAATATTAGAAGCCATTCTTCAGTAAGACATTCATATAATCGCGTTTAGTCGGTGAACATGAATGGGCCCAAGTGCAGTAGATTGGTCGGGAAGTAATAATCATTTTAATCCCCTTGTGCCTGAAATAACGATATGAATTGCATATACACTTAATAAAGACTTCTCACCCCCATCTAATTAGACACAATTGTTTTGACCGACGAAAGACCGAACCTATTAATAGCCTTCTCATCCTGCCATCATCTATTCCAACTTTCTTCAGTGCATGACAAACATTTCCTGCATAGAAAGTTTTGAAGCCATTTTCTTGAATGAGAACTTTCGGTTAATTGACCCGAATATAATTATATCCTTCTAAATTGGGTGGCAAATATGTGATTACACCCAAGAAACTATACATGTGATTAATTATTATTAACACCGATTACAAAGGTGTTCAATAAATATTTTTCCAGGAGGAATCACATATTACAACCCAATTCAGTTGGGTAATATTCGTGTTCATCGACTGAAGATTACCGTTCAAACCTTTCCTGTTCACAGCATCAAATACATTTTTGATAGCCAAGAAGACGATCCACAAATCTTCGTAACGATTGTAACTTTTCATCAATTGGTGAACTCCAAGAATTGGTTCACTTGTTGATTTTCTTTCCTTGAATCTATACTGCTCTTCAGAGACATATCTTCAATGAGAGGATGATCTTATGTTGTATAATACTCTCTTGTGATGGTAGAATGATGCCGCTATAGTAAGAGCATTTCTTCTTGTCATCTTTCTTGACAAGTGCAATTATGACACCTTCATTCCAATCTTCAGGTTATTCCCCTTTCATTTTGTATGGAATAGTCTGTACACACATTGCTCTCCAGCATCTTCCGTGTCATTGAACATTTCTCCAGTTATCGCATCAGAAGATTTCCTAGTTTCAATGTGCTTCCATTGCGTATTTTACGTCGTTCCCTCTAAAGGACACCACGTAGGCTACTCTTGCATGATGAAAAAATCTATTGTTTGATTTTGGCGCCATAAATTCTTCATTCTTTTCTGAATCCAAATATATATAGTTTGTTGGGGTTTTGATGCCTAAAACTACCTAAAATTCGTTTTTTTTTTTAAATTAGCGTCCCATGCTCTGAATAATACACTTTTAAATTTGTCAGCTGTTTTCCGTTAATACTCATTTTTCATGTTTAGGTACCAATAACTAGGAAACCATTTAAGATAGAGGGCTATTTTTTACATTAACTTTCCTAATGGAGTACTTGAATGTTAACCTATTTTCACATCCAAAACGTAGTAGGCATGGATTGGGAAGAGAAAAATTGATACATATTTTTGAATAAATTTAAAAACAAAGAATTCGGTTTTTTTTCTTGCATTCTGTCTCAATAATAATGAAACAAAGTGGTTACTCATCTGCCACGATCCATTCCAAGTATGTGAACAAAATTTGAGAATATTTGATTGAAAAACCTGAAGCAACTTATACAACAATTTTTTGAAAATGTATCTGTCCAAATTTGTATTCATTTCACAATCCTATAAAAGCAAATTAGCACTACATGGTCAAAACAGCTCATAATTTACCGCTTCTTATATGTGACAAGAATCATAGCTGTACCTTTAACGTAAACCCAGAAAATACTTAGTAAAGTGATGCCACAAAAATAGACTTTTTCATCGTGTAAGAGTACGCGGTGACCTTAAATTCGTATTGTCTTGTATTCTTTCAGGTTCATTTATATTGCTGTCTCCCTCGATTTACTGATAGCAGTAAGCCAAAATAAGGTATTCATGTTTGTTAAATCATATTGTCATTCATATTGAAATTGTTATTTCATATCCCTTCGTGTGTTTCCAGTGATTACATAGAACATGTTTCATTGCCATTCACGTTCTCTTACAATTTATTATTGTTTGTATCGTTCTATAGGTCAATTTGTTATTCTGTATACAGAATATCTAACTTCTGAACGACGTTAGTATGATGTATCATTGTATCAGTATTAACTTTCTTCATGCTTAGTGCAGTACATAGCATTACCTTCATCACAACTACATATTTCCCCCTCATTTGTCATTTAGTGACAATACACAATCTAGTAGACTGCAGAGGCTCACTCGTTCCAATTTGGTTTCGTGTAATTAACATTATGATGCAGTAAATCTCTATGCTTCTGACACCACTTTAATATCGGAAATGCTAATTTTCATGCCATATTCCCTAAATTGGAAATTGTGATCCCTCAGCTCATGCATTTATCAAAGCTCCAAGTGGCACGACGTCAAATGTGAAGCGGGAATCGATCATCGAAACTTTACTAATACTCGATTTCAAAACTACAAAAAATAAAAAATAAAAATTTAGTATAATTCTACTATATATTTGTCAAATACCACTCACTCACTCACTCACTCACTCATTCATTCATCACGAAATCTCAGAAACCACCGAACGGATTGGAATGAAATTTGGTATGCAGCTTCCTCAAGGGCCGTAGGTGCTCCCTAATAAAGGTTTTCAAAAAAATCACTCGGGATCATGGTCAAACCGCGAAAACCGCGATTATATGAGGCAATGCTGGCTGCATAACGTCGCCCCTACCAGTGTTCTGGAGCTTTGCAGGCAGTGTGAGCTTACTGTCATAATGTGCATGTCATTGTTGTCTGCGCTCCCGACCTCGACCCACTCTCTCTGTTCAAACAGAACTTCTATGTACTTTATACTTTCACCATCAGTTTATAATCATCATATTGCATTATATGTTAGCCTTTGAAGTAACTGTAGTTATAATGAAAAGTAGACTTTGGTAAAAGAAAATTACCTCTACCAACGTTAATTTATCAGGTTTTTAAAGTACAGATTTGCTTTATTACGTTAGGAGAAGATGGCTACTGCATTAATATCCCTCAACGTCACAACAGCACTCAACTTTTATAGCTTCAGAATATTTGAGGGTGATAATTCTGATCTTTGTTATTTCGCAATCTTCTCAATCAGTTGATATGTATACAAAGAAAAAGTTGAGAAGTGAGGAACATGTGCACCTGAAGGACGCAATTAGTAAAGCTGTCAGGTATTGGTAAAATGGATATCGCAGGCTGCCCACTTCGGAGGGTGGGGTTTCTATTATTAAAAAGGGAGTGGAAATTGACAATAGCTGGGTGGTACCCTACAACCCCGTCGTATCTCGCAACTTCTCAGCTCATATCAATGTTGAGTACTGCAACTCTGTAAAGCCAATAAAATACAGTAAAAATTCAGACTTTTACGACCGGCGTTGAAATAGGAATCTCTGTTTCGCGGGCTTATAGGCCGTGTTCTAAGGACGACAAAATGTCCTATTACAATAAAATACATTTGCAAGTATGTTAACAAAGGTTCCGACCAAGCTAATTTTAGTATCGGAGAGTTTGACGAAGTTGCGAGACATGAATCAGGACGTTACATCAGCAGCTCAGAGGCGGCTTGGCGCATATTCTGCTTCCTCATACATGAACGCTATCCTTCGGTCATGCAACTTGCCGTCCACCTCGAGATCGGCCAGCGGGTTTACTTTAATGAATACGACGTTCGTGACCAGTTTAATAGCCCTCCAATCATAACTCTTCTTGCTTTCTTCGAACTATGCCGATCCGATAAATTTGCTTCAACACTTTTATATTGTGAAGTTCCATCGTATTTCGTTTGGAATGGTAAGAAGTTCTGTAGAAGGAAGCAAGGAAAGCCAGTCCCAGGCCATCCTGGTGTGAAAAAAGATCAGACCCTTGGCAAAGTTTACACCGTCACCCTGGTAATGCCGAGTGCTACTACCTCCGCCTCCTTTTACATAAAATCCCTGGCCCACAGTCTTTTACTGACCTCAAAACCGTGGCAGGGGTGGTTCAACCAACATTTCAAGCCGCATGTAAAGCACTTGGCTTGCTAGAGGATGATGCGCACTGGGACCACACACTAGAGGAAGCGTCCTCCACCGACTCTCCCCACAAGATACGCGAGCTGTTTGCCATCTTTCTGGTGTTTTGTCAAGTGAGTGATCCCATCATGTTCTGAAAAAAAAAACACAAGCAACCTCGCGGAAAATGTGGTGAGAGAGGTTCAGATGCAGAGTGCTGATGTCAACCTCATTATGGGCGTTATCTACAACAGGTGTCTGATGCTTCTTAAGGATTTAGTACTAAAATTGTCTGGTCAACAACTGGAACGCTTTGGTCTTCCGTCACCTTCTCGAGAACAAGACTCCGTCGTTGTTCACCGAGAATATGTCAGTGAATATCTTACGACACAATTAAGTTGTCCAAAGTGGTTGCTGATAATGTTCAAAGTTGAACAACGAGCAGAGATTGGCCTATGACGAAATAGTTCGAAGTGTTGTTTCAGAATGTGGTCAGCTCTTTTTTCTGGATGCACCAGGCGGAACTGGCAAAACCTCCCTGATTAATCTCCTGCGCAGTACATTTAGAAGTCGACAGTAGATTGCCATCGCAGTCGCCTCCTCTGGTATTGCAGCAACCGTACTGGATGGTGGAAGAACAGCGCTTTCTGCCTTCAAGCTCCCTCTTAACCTCAGTCACGCTACATCTGCCCTTTGTAACATCTCGAAGCATAGTGGCACAGCTTGCGTGCTGAGACAAAACTCTTTATTTGGAATGAATGCACGATGGTGCACAAAGGAGGAGTCGAGGCATTGGACACAACACTTAGGGACATTCGGGGCAACAACCAACTTATGGGTTGAGTCACAGAACTTCTTGCCGGTGACTTTAGACAGACCCTCCCTTTTATACCCCGTGGAACACAGGCTGACGAAATAAATGCCTGTCTAAAACCGTCTTACATATGGCCCAAAGTCAAATAAATTCCCTTGACTGTCTACATGCGCGTACACCTCCATGGTGATTTTATGGCTGAGGAGTTTTCCCGTCTCCTTCTAAGCATTGGCAATGGAAAGTTGGAGGAAAATGACGGAAAAATAACTATTACAGCTCAACTGTGCGAAGTGGTTGACAGTTTAGATAGTTTAATCGAAAAGATCAAGCCCCAGGTGTTTGTAAATTCCAACGTTGATAATTCATGGATGGAAGAAAGAGCTATTCTTACCCCAATAGATGACTCTGCTGATAGTATAAATATCGCCCTCCTTAGGAAGTTATTAACAACAAAAATGGTATACGAATCAGTAGACTCAGTTGTAGTGGTCGAAGATGCAGTTCATTATCCTGTGGAGTTTTTATACACTCTTAACCCGCCCGGAATACCGCCTCATGTCCTGATCCTCAAGGTTGGTGCTCCTGTCATGTTATTGCGCAACCTAAACTCTCCTAAACTCTGCAATGGAATCAGGCTGCAGGTTAAAGCACTGCATAAATTTGTGATTGAAGCCACCATACTTACAGGTGTTGGCCAAGGTGAAACTCTCTTCATACCCCGCATTCCTCTAATCCCTTCAGACTACCATTTTCAATTCAAACGTCTGCAGTTTCCTTTGAAAGTCTGCTACGCCATGACAATTAACAAGGCTCAGGGCCAGAGTTTGAAAGTAGCTGGTGTGGATCTGAGAAGTGACTGTTTCGCACAAGGCCAACTGTACGTGGCATGCTCCAGAGTCAGTTCTTCTGTTGGCTTAGTCATTCTGCAGCCTCAGAGAAAGACCAGAAATGT
This sequence comes from Meconema thalassinum, assembly GCA_946902985.2. Classification (NCBI taxonomy): domain Eukaryota; kingdom Metazoa; phylum Arthropoda; class Insecta; order Orthoptera; family Tettigoniidae; genus Meconema; species Meconema thalassinum. Next base: position 261,906,638 of record OX336390.1, on the reverse strand, counting down.
AGTTAACCAAGAAGAGCTTATGCGTGAAAAACACTCTCGATAGACATGGCAGTAGGCTAGGGGACCTGCCTTCAATCAAAGCTCCCCATCGTATATTGCACCCGATTTTCAATTTCAACGCTCCATGATGCCGTCTTCATCTTCCACTACAGGAAAAATCTACATAACTAATGTTATAACAGGATTCCGTAGGTAACAGCTAGTGTAGTATAAAGGGATTTACTTGCGCGTGAAACGATTCGCAAAATTGAACCAACGCTGCTCTGCGGAGACCAGACGTACTAGCTGAGTGGTCTTACATTTTTACAGTACGTTAACCTTCCAATAGAGTATGTACTGTAATTACTACCAGATTACCATTAGAAGACCACATGGTTATAAGGTTTCCGTCTAAGTCACTCTTCCCGTGTCGAGTTTCTCTCACCATGTCACCTCATTCATGTAAGGACTACATTTAAAAATACAAATTTGAATTAAAAGGGAGTGAACAAATGGTAAGGGTGTGAATTGTCGTTCAAATTTCAGTAGAATTGAACTATATACAAGGGGAATAAATGAAACAATACTCGTTGTGTAGGAGAAAATAAAGTAGAGTTATTGTTCAGTATGAAATTAAATAATTTATTTTTAAATAGAAAAATTTCACAGAATAAGATGTACGGTAACTGTTATTTCACGAAGAAAATTAACTGAAATACATTTTTGAGGACAGAGCGTTCACCCTCGATTCGTAACGTCTGTTGGGAAGTTATCTATCTGTCCAGCCATATTGCTGAAAACTTTCCAAAGCTTTATCTGAACTGGTAACAGTGTAACATGTGACCCATTGGCTGGAGGTTGTTCACTTCTTCTCTAAATGAATACCAACCTTACAGCTACATTTCACATCATCTCTAAAATAATAATGTTCTTCTGTAATGATGCACTGCATATAGTAAAATATAGTAACACCATCCGATCAACAGAGATGACCAATAACATTCAAACACCCTCAAATAATGACAATGTCCATACAAATTCTGAAAAGGGCACAGAATTAGTCTCAGATATCTATACTGTCATTTGTTAGAACCCCATTTCTATAACCACTGAATCTTTAGTTCCGACTTGAATTTGAATAATGTCTCTTCACTGTTTCCTTTCTTCAACTACGGCACCATAAGTTTCTAACATACAATAAAGTCTCGATTATACGACCTTCAGTTTGAAACATTTCCTTTGTGAGTCATTCCATGAAACTCCAGATAACATACTATAATATATTACAAGTTTTGTCTCCTTCTGTTTGTTCTTATGGATTGTGAATGCCAATACAAATATAAACATGCTGTTTTAATGAAAAAAAAAGAAGCGTTCAATTATTAGGTCGTGTATTGTACAGAAAGTACAAGCCATTTAGATGGAAGTTATATACTTCTATTGACTTCGATAGTAATCGCCAAGTCATATAATAAATTGAACAGCAAACATATTTCAGCTTAAAGTTGAAGCCTTTATCAGCGCAATCATATATTGTGAACATATTATTAAGAAAATTAATTACCGTATCTGGAAATGAATATATTGTAAGTAAGAGATGCTACTATATCTACCTTAAGCTCATGGATAAAATGGATATCCTTAAAAAGGAGTTAAAAATGTTCAATCTTCTGTTGCCTACTTCAAATATAAGTGTATATCACATCCCGAGTTTGAGTACTGAAGATGGGAACACTCTTTAGAACAAACACCAAGATTAGAGCATTGTTAGGTTTGTAATTATGGCCACTTATACCCAAGAACAGCACGCAGGACTCTCAATATTCACTAAGGTATAAATCTACAAAGACCAACACTACATTTCATAGTGTCGATGTTCAAATACATTTTTATCGGATATTTTCTATTTACGATTTCTGGTGTAAAATATTGGGGAGATTTTGAATTACCGTACTTCATATTAATCAACAGCCTACTACACTTAACCACTTCTAAAAAAGAAATTTTACCAGCTTGAGTTCATGTTTTACAGCAATTCTTTGTGGGGTTGTGAAAAGGTTTTGAAAACCGAGAATGCCATTCGTTTTACGCCTACTTGCTCCTTTAATGTAGGCTGCATAGTACTGCTACCTGCATAGGAATGCTAAAATGGTATCATGCTATTTCCAAGCGTAAAACCAATAGAATTTGTATTGCCTGAATACTCACTTTACCACAAAGAGGATAACTACATATCACAACGTTAATCAAGAAGGAACTTTTATATTTGTCTAAGCTTCGTAGAATGTTTATAAGAACATCAACCGCTCCCCAAATATTGCATCCGTAAAAGTCAAATATTTAATCAACCTGTATTCAGACATTTCTACTTTTAGGAGCATCATATCAATACTTCAAAATTGACCATTATTTCTAAGAGGCAATAATAAATTACGAGCCTATGACAGATTTGAACTTTATATTGGCATCTGCAGGTATAGTTGTATTCATAAACCATTTTGAATATGCAAAAGAAATATCCGTTGTTCCTCAGTCGGTACACACGATAACGGCAGCACAATTACACACTGGGTATTCAGTATTTATACACTATTAAAAACAAACGCCCGAAACTTAAAATAACATAATTGTAACACCTTCTCCCTCAATACTTTGATAAAGTGAACAAGTCAATGAAAAAGGTTTCTTTCTAACAGCTGAGTAAGTTTGAAAAATGTGATCTCAGTCGGAACTCAAACCAGAATCTCCTGCTGCACTTAACCATTTACTCTAATTTCATCACGCCCCGACCGGGACTCATTTTCAAGACATACATGAGAGACGGCTCAGAGGTTGACTTCCAGGGTATCATAGACGACCGTGATCTCGCGGATGACACCAGAGAAATCTGTGTGCCATAGTCGGAACCTACCTTACGGATTAATATAAACGAGTACAGTAGCTATTTCATCAAGTCAATTCTATTTTTTTCTCTATACTACAATGTTGATGTACATAACGATTGATACTTTAAAATGTATTGTGTTAACTTTGCATTTGTTTCTTCAGAATTAATGAAGACAGCTATTTACGTGTTCACTGATTCAAGAGCAACATAAGCATATCATTAAGTTAGGAGGAAATGAAATAAGGCTTGAAATTTGATACCGGTATTAAAAACAAAACTGCAGTACAATATCTCTATTGGCCACTTCCACAAGAATGGACTGCTTTGCAACCAACATTCAATCCCCTTTAAGTCAACCAATCGAGACTTTATTGTTTGTAGAGACGTTATTCATGAATTCTGCATGGTCCAGATGATAATAAATCCAATGGGTAACCAGACTGGTGCCCATGTAGTTGACAGGATGAAGGCTAGTATCAGAAGTCCATGTTTCCTGTCTCGAAGAGCCTCATATCTCCAACGATGGTGCCGTTGGGTCGCGCTGGAGGGGGTGGGATAGGGTGCGGATGGCCATACACTCTCTGGAGTGTCTGCAGACTGTTGGAAGACACCGTTCGCTCCAGAATCTCACCCCAATACTTCTCACTCAGGCCCTCAAAATCACTTCTTCCCGCAGTCATCTGGTGCGAGGCCAAACCACTGCTGCTGGTGCTGCAACATCGCGCCTTGTCTGTCAGTCCTCCCTTGCGTCGGCACAGCACCTGCAATTCACAAGAAGTAAGCAAGTAATAATAATATTAATACTAATAACAATAATACTAACATGATAAGATAATTCAAGCCATGATTTCGGACGAAACCTACAGTAGAAGTACTTGGGAGTAAGACATTCAAGGGGAATTGATCATACGGCCATTAAACACGACTTTACAACTGAGTTTGTTAGAATGGTCAAATAATTATTCTAATGACGATTCTGAACAGCGGTTGGTTGGTTGGTTGGTTGGTTCCTTAGTTTAGGGGCTGCGACAACGCAGTCATGTAGCCCCGTGTACTTTGGCTGTGTGTAGAATCTGTCTGATAACCGGTGTTAATTGTGATGACTGTATCAGTGTGTGTATCTGTTTTAATTCAAGTAAGGACTGCAGAAATTCAATTTTTCCAAGTGGTTCCTACTTTGCCAAACGCCACCGTCAACGACCAACTAGTTCAGAACTTAATTACCAGGTGCCACCGCAGTCGGCTCTTGACGACGAACGCAGGAACCTAAGAACGTTAGTCAAATGTTTAACATATATATAATTTAGCTTCACACAGGTGTGATTAGTGGAAGATTCTTTAACATGCCATAAATCTATGACATGGGACCGCCGGATTTACTTCCCCTCCGAAGGAAGGCATACTGAGGGATTTTTAAAGTTCTTAAAAAATCCGACGACTTCGGCCGGGTGTGAACCCGCGATCTTGGGCATAGAAGCTCAGCATGCTACCAATTACGCCACCGAAGGCGCTAGTCAGAACAGCAAGACATTAGTTAAGGCTGTTAAGACCTATGCTTGGTTACTCATTTTGTATCCTCAAATGGACTAAACAGATTCTAAAGGTCTTGCGCGTAGACTGAGAACGCTAAATCATCGGTTGAAAGAATGACTTTGTCAAGATGTTTAGGTGATCATGGATTCGCGGATATTTGAATGGAAATAGCACGACAGATCCACATCCTGAGAGAGTATTTTCACGAAAAGAAAGCAGTTCAGAGTTGACATCCTTACTCTTTAGTGAACACAATGTTGAAAACCACCAATCCAATGATATGCTGACATTCGAAATGTGGAAGGCCATACATCTGCATGGAAGACATCTACATTAAGTAAGTCAAGTTAATGTCGACATGAATGCATCGAATGATTGGCTGACTGCGGGGCTGATCTTCCCTGAGATGGAAGGATTTATGTTTGCAATTCTAGATTAAGTCATCCCTTCTAGAAACTATATCAAGGTCACCATCATAGATCCGGAAGTTAGTGACGATAAATGTCCTAAAGGTGTCAAGTCTCCGAAAGTATTCAACACATCACATCGGGATGCACGCAGCTGTAAGAAACTAAATATAAGCGCAGGCATGATGCCGTCATCAAGAGATAGCATGGAAACTCCAACTTTTAAAACAGAACAAGGTTCCGAACTACCAGATGTTCCAGAGATCGTGGCTAAAAATGAACATTTCAGACTGTATTGGGAACGGACTGTACTCACCGAAAAGACTGGTCGATAGGTAGCAATCGCTGGTCAAGAGAGTACTAACTGTACCAATAGTCATCCCAAGCACTGGTGAAGCTCTCAATCATTTTATGCAAGGGCCAAAAGAGATACATTTGAACACTAACTTGTATAAGTTAATACAGAAGGCAGTGACATCAGCTACAACTAGGACAGTTCGTAAATTCATTGGCAGTGATCTAAATTGAAGTGATGAGTATGCTTGGATTCAATGTAATCTGCATGTATAATATATAATAATATGATATATGATATATCATATGATATGATAATAATAGTAATAATAAGAAGAAAATCATTCGAAAAATACTGGGAGCAAGACTCACTGCTGACGGGTACCGACTACAGTCAATCGAGACAGCTGAAAAATACTCAAACATCGAAGTCGACATCAGAAAAAAACGATTGAAATTCTTCGGGCTCATGATTAGACTGCCGAATACCCGACTAACGAAAAGAATACTAGATTACATATCATCACTCAAAAGTACGACATCATGGATGAAAGAAGTACAAAATCACATGTGAACTGCTAACTTAACCGACACATCAGACAGAGACTCCTTCCGTAACAAGGTGAACGCTTTCCAATATTGGGAAAATAAGCTGTAAATAAATAAATAAATAATAATAATAATACTTGGTAGAAATTAAAATACCCAATTTACCAGAAAAAGCAGCCTTCGCATGATCAAAATGGAAATGGCTTACCATTTAACAATGGGCGCCTATACCAAACGGTCAATATCCTGTAACACAAAGTTGAATCATTACTGCAGTGTCATCAGTCTGTAGGTCCCGTATGCTTCCGAATGCCTCACGATCAACAGAAAAGGCTTGGTCAAACATTTGGTGGTCAAAGGAAGGAAGCATTTTGAGAAAGTCCTTGGATGCCGTCAAAGACAATGGGAAACCATGAACTGTATACTCATGTGGAGAAGATAGCTGACACCATCCTGGAAAAAAAAGTTAACTTTTATGGACATGTGAAGCGATTGAGCCCAGTGAGACAGACCTGTCGCAACATAACTTACTTTCAGGAGAGGAAACCGTAATGGGCTTGGTTCGTTGAACTGGACAGAGATTTAAAAGAAGTAGGGATTACATCAACTGATTCAGAGAAAATTTCAAGCATGCCGAAGCTGAAAACGGGAAAGATTTTGACCCAGTAATGAAACGAATGATTAGAAACAATAAATCTAACATTATGGGACAGATCAGTTATAAAGATAAACCCATACCAGCAAACCATCCAGATATCATTCTTGTAACTAAAGAGCAAAAGAGACCCTTTCTCCCTGATATCGCAGTGCCCTTTTTCAGTAATATCTAACAAACCCCCTGTGAAAAAGATACAGTCAGTCTGAGAGACTAGACCTTTTATCATTTCAAATGAAGCATGCTACAAATGCTACACATGTTAGAAAGGATCAGGAGGGCTTCTCGCTTCGCTCGAAGCCCCAGGACTCTTTGCACTCTGCTGGATGACGTTACGCACTCGCCGTCTTCGTATCGCATAACGCCAGACCCCAGGAGTAAACTCAAACTCAACAGTCTCCATTACCCTTTAACTTAGGCTTCCCGCGCGGGGACTGCATGACGTCACGCACTCGCCGTCCCCGTTCGCATAACGCCAGACCCCAGGAGTAAACTCAGACTCGGTGCATATGCACTGAACAACATGATGACGTCATACACGCCGTAACCGTGACGCATAACGGTAGACCTAAGCATAACGATGAAGTCGACAAGATCATTTGAAATGATAAAACTACCAAGTATCTGCCCTTGACTGAGGAAATATGACAAATGTGGAAGTGTAGTGGTACCATCTCTTCTACAGGCATCAAACCTAATTCATTGGGTAGCAATCTGGAACAATAACGGAATACACTGTGGTGTGCATATTATCCTGCATAGCAGTCATCTTGGACATGTGTTTCATAGCTCGTTCATTCTTCAATGCAGAAATACTAGCCTAAAAGAAGTTACCGATCGTCCGTTACGAGTGGAGTGTAAAAATCATCCTGTACATGAATGGTACGAGAGACATCGGTCGATCTTAATGACGTAGACCACCAATGGGATGGGAAATGGGTTCCTTGAACCGTGCGCTCTCTACAGACCTTAGTTGACTCATTATTGACAGTTATAAGGGATATATGGTATCAGAACCGTAACAGAGGCTAGTGAAATATCTTGGGCAATACGATACTTTGTACTAAATGTGGATCAACTTGGTAATTCCAATTTAGTGTAGGCTATATTTATTTGCAGAAACTCTTTCAGTATAAACCAAAGTAGTCCATCTCCAGTGTCTATATCCCTGTGTTAATACGCCAGGTATCATCTAGTGATGGCAGCTTTTGGTATTGTACTGAAGTCCCGTCCCAAACGTAATCGGAGCTGCACAGTTTCAGCACAAAGAACAAGATATGATTATCCTATATGTGTCTGTGGGACAAAGCCTAGAGAGATACGACTTCCTCATTCACTGTTATTACATTAGAAAGGACTCTCGTGTCTTCCTAAGGTTACTATTGAAGAAAGGAAGCCTTACATTTCTCTCAGACCCCAGAAGAAAAGAAAGAAATATGGGCCCTACACCAGTAATATTTAAGGTGGGAAGATGTGGTCAGTTCGTCACTCACGGAGCTGTAATTTAACTTTTAAATGCTCAATGTTCTCTTACACTGCACGATATTACTCTGTAAGGATATGTGAACATTCCGTTCAGTAGGTTTATTATACGCTCTGGAATAATTAAATGATGTATGTTTCAACATCTTCAAAGTATTTCCAGATGGAAAAATGAATAAACATGTATCTTGATATGTAGATTACCAAGATTGAAAAGGATTACAAAAAAATTGCATTAAATCACTAACGTTTGAGTTTCCCTGGTTATCAATACGGCAATGAAAATCCACTCCCATAGCCGAATTTAATACAATACGATTGTACATTGCTCGCTTGATATAATGCACCATTCACTAAGAAATGCAAGTTGTCTTCTCAGTTATCTTGATGGTGTGTATCGACACACCCAGCCACAGGCCAAGGGTTACAGTCCCGCATACGTCAAGAAGTGTACTTATTTACCCACCATCTTAATAACTTGTGCTTTTGTACAAGTCTTGAAATATTAGCTTAAAGATACATTATAAAATGTACTATTAAAAGACAGCGTCTTAACACGAGTCAGTGAGAAGTCCGTGTAGTACTTGATGTTGTCTCAAATCGCAGAGACCGTTCCTTTATATGCGAGTGAGCCTCATACCTTAGCGAAAGCTTGCCAAATCTCTACGGAACGGGTACCTCATCTTCTCTGGGATAGGTGTTATCTACTTCGAAATGACAAAAGTTGAAAAGTTGAATAATGTATTTTTCCTATAAGTCTGATTGGTTGGTTCCTAAGTTTAGGGGCTGCAACAACACGGTCATGCAGCCCCGTGCATTTTGGGTGTGTGTAGAATCTGTCTGATAGCCGGTGTCTGTGCGTTATTTGTTTTTAATTCAAGTAAGGACGGCTCACATTCAATTTGCCGTTAGTTCCTACTTTTGCTACCAAACGCCACCGTCAACGACAACTAGTTCTGAATTTGGTTACTAGATGCCGCCGCAGTCGGCTCCTGGTGACGAACGTTGGAACTTAAGAGCGTTAGTCAAATCTAACCTAAAATTAGCTTCACACAAGTGTAATTAGAGGAAGGTTCATTTCCATGCCATAAATCTCTGACATGTGGCCGCCGGATTTACTTCCCCTCCGAAGGAAGGTATACTGAGGGATGTTTAACGCTCTCAAATAATCCGACGACTTCGGCCGAGTTTGAACACGCGTCCCATAAGTCTGAGGAAACCATTGACATAATTTCATTTCAGCTTCTAAAAACCATTGGAAAGGTTTAGATGTATATTTTTAGCCTATTTTCGTTTTTGAAAAAATGTGTATACGTGTGCGCGCGTCCGTGTGCGTGTGTCACCCACCCCCCCCCTTATAAAATCTAAATGGCTGGACCGATTTCAATCAAACTCGGTGAGGTCATAGTACTGTTTTGGCCGACCCCGACCGTGCCCTTTAAATTGTATTGTGTCTCACAAATCGATTATGGCGGCTGTGGGAAATATTTCACCGGCATTCAATATCTCCGAAACTATTACTGTTATTGCCCTGAAATTTTGTAGGGTAATAAAGGCCACTACTAAAAGTTCACATATATGACTTTCAATAACCAATAACCTGTATCAAAATAACGAACATGGCGGCTAGGCGAATTTGAAACATTTAAATAGACTTTTCTCGCGACTTAACCATCCTAACGCAGTGAAGCTTGCTACAGCAAATGTGTATACACATTGTAATGCACTGACATCTAATTTAGTTCAATTATTTACACAACCTCAAGATGGCGGCTGTGCGAAATTAACAATTTTTTATATCCTGTGCTCTAATAATGTGATCAAAGTCAACGTTTGAATAATGAACGTACGCAATAATCCTCATCTACTAGTACATACCTTTATGGCCTACATATATTAAAATCCAACATGGCGACCATCCGAAATATTTAGACGGTTCTCAATATCTATTAATCTATGACAGCAATCAAACTGAAATTTTGTATGCTGATAGAGACAATAAACTTTCAATAACCTGTTGAGCACAAATCCAAAATTGTGGCACCGCGAAATTTAAATATTGAAATGGACGTTTCTCGCGATTTAACCATCCGAGCGCAGTGAAACTTGGTACGGTAAATGCTTATACACATTTTAATCCACTGACATCTAATTTATTTCAATTGTTTTTATAACCACAAGTTGGTGGGTATGCAAAATTTTAAAATCGCGTTTTTAGTTCTTGTGACTTATTCATGAGATTGAAGTTTCAATAATACACCCATAAAATAACATCCATATAATAGTACATAACTCTGGCCTACATAAAAATCCAACACGGCGCCCATTCGATATATTTAGACGGTTCTCAATTTCAAAGAATCTATTAGAGCAATCACACTGAAATAGTGTATGTTTATTGAGGCAATTAACATAAGTAGGATATGAAAATAGGCTACATAGTTATTCACGGAACTAATTGTTTTCTTCATAGTATGCATCACGCAATAACTACACAGTCTGTTTTCTTGCTCCAACATAAGAAAACATCAACAAAACAGACTACATAAAATTGTAAGCAATTTCTGAAATTTGGGATTAAACACAGTTTCTTCATTCAACAATTTCGCTCAATGTTTTTAGGACTATAAACCCCCGTTTCTAATTGTCTGAGCAATCTCCATAAAAGATTGGTATTTGACCTGTCAGATGGTGTTCGCGTGTTCTCATGTTCCCGTTCAGTCTATATGTTAACTCCTCCTTTTCCAAACTGTCAGTCTATCCATTTCTGTGGGTTTATGCAAAGCATTTGATATAGAGAGAAAATGTTTCCTTGAAACATGATAGTTGGTATCCAAACAAATGATGAGCGTTCAATATTTCATGATCAACAAGAACTTCCGCAGAATAAAGCATGGAAGCTGACTTTCAAATGAGTGTTATTCAGATGTTCCATTGGCAACGACTTGGCTAATCCTTTCGAACAAGGAGTATGTGTTTGACTTAACATTTGTTATATTTTCCTAAATATTTTTATGGGTGTAATGTACCTAGTTTCATAGCCTAATTTATAACTTGAAATAGGGCCCTACTAGTACTATACATTTCTACTCTAGTTTGCCAGGGCGAGTGAGTGGTCAACGTGTCAGTCTACTAACCCCAAGCTTGCAGGTTCGCTCCTGGCCGTGGTAAGTGACTTTTGAAAGGCGGCAAAAATTGCGACACCATGCCATACGATGTTGGCATGTCAAAGAACCCATTTGAATTCAGTAGACCGTGTTCATAATGGCAAAATTAATCTCGGGAGTTTCCGCTAACACAAAGTTCCCATTTTCTCCACTAGAAGCGCTATAGTGTTCAAGGAGCTTAGATATCTAACCTACTTGACTTTCATAGTGCTTCAAGGAACAACGAAATGTAAGCTACCCTTTGGGTGTCAAATAACAAAGCTTGCACCCAGCATCCGAGGCCATACGATATTATTATTATTATTATTATTTCTACTCTAGTCGGTATCTAGCCATCAATGACAGGTGAAAAATCTCTTCTTCATAAAACGACAGTTACTACCCTCATTCACTTATGTAATGTCTCATATCATGGTTTTAAATCGTCCATATGCTCGTTTAATGATAATCACTTCTTGGTCACGTGAATTGCTCATTTATTAAATCCATCGTAGTTTATGATCTTTCCTCTTATGTTTACGCAAGAGTGGCCGGTAGGCCCTGAATTCACGCTATTTATCATTGATCGGAGTATGAATATTTATAAGGTTCTTGTGTAAGCTACTGCCATTAAACACACTAACATGCACCCAAGAGTATTGCGATTGAAACAAGGATTTAAAATATTTGGAAACGCACAAGAAATCCAATTGAAATGGTGACCTGCCAGATCCATGGCAGTGAGTTAGTTCCACTACAGGAATTATATGAAACAATTTGGGATTTGAGTTACCTGATGGAAATCATAACAACAAATCCAGTCAAGTTGCCGGGCCAAGAGTATGGTGGTTCAGTTTAAGCAGAATGGTTAACACGATGGCTTTCTACTAAACGCCACTACCTATAACAGTATTTCACTCCCCTTCGTGGATGAAAAGAGAACCTCATGGACGCAAACGTGCTCATCTCGCTGACACTCAGCACTAATTTCACTTGGGTTATCTGCAGTGAGAAATAAATTGTTTGAAGTTACCTGCATCCGTTGTACTTAAGAAACCCAGATGGATGCGCGGAGCGAGTTCTCATATACACACCAACTGATCACACTACCATTTAGGGTGAATAGGCCAATAATACTGCTAGGGAACGTTGATGGGAAGGAACGAAGCTTGCAGTTTTAAACGACCGTGTATCTCGCCACGGGACCTTACTTTCAAGTTGAATTCGAACCACACGATGTGACATTTCGCTTCTAAATTCCCACATAAACTAATCGGGAATCAAATTTGGACCACTTTGGTTGGATTCAAGCAGTTTGACCACTCTACCATCACGCCCTCGAAGTGGTTGTGCAATTGATTGGAGAGGATGAGAATTTAGCGCCCTTCCACTTGGCTGCTCAAAGTCACACGTGCGAGCAAATGTGCCCCCACTTTACGGAGAAACCAAATATATTTGATGATGAAATTCCAGCAACAAAGTTATACTTGTAATCTGGCCAACATTCGAGCAAAGTTTTCAGCAAAAGTTCCACTGTAACCCTGTTCAAAGGCAAGAGTCATTATCTCCTCAGAGAGTGGGCAATACTGACCCGCTGAACATATTTCATGCAGGATCAGAAAATTGTCGTATACGACTAGATTGAATGAGACTTGGGATTTGCAATCTGGGTATGTGGACGTCTGTGACAGTGCACGCAAAATCAAATTTTAAATGTGGTCATACAGCCTCGTGTACTTGGATGTGTGTAGAATTTCTCTGAAAATCTTTGCTATTGTAATAGCTGTATAAGTGTATGTATTCGAAATTAGGGTTAGGATTGGGAAGGAGGTAGCCATGGCAAGTTAGGATCATCCCAGCATTTGCCTTGAGTAGAAGTGGGAAATCACGGAAAACAACTTCTAGGATGGCTGAGGTAGGAATCGAACCTACCTATCCTCAGTACTGCCTCACAAGGCTGAGTGAACCTCGTTGCAGCCCTCAGACCAGAATTAAAGCTCTTGTCAGAGCCGGGAATCTGAGCCGGATCTCCGGAGTGACAGCTTAGGATACTAGTCACCACACCAGGAGGTTATTTATTATTTATCGTATGGCTTTTAGTGCCGGGAGTGTCCGAGGATAGGGTTCGGCTCGCCAGAGGCTGTAGCTGCTTCATGCGGACACCCCTAGGGTGAGCTACAAGTTCCGTTCAATTTCAAGTAGTCCCAACTTTTGCTACCAGATATCAATGATACCTAGTGGTGAACGTTGGAACTTTGATAGAGCGTTCCAAAGAAAAATAACCTAGAAATTTAGCTCCACACAAGTTTAGTCTGTGGAAGGATCTTTTACAAGCCATACATCTATGACATGGGACTGCCGGCTCTACTTCCCCTCCGAAGGAAAGCATACTGAAGGATTTTAACGCTCTTAAAAAATCCGACGACTTCCGCCGGGTTTGAACCCACTATCTTGGGCACAGCAGTTCAGCATGCTACCAACTATGCCACCGAAGCCGCTACACCACGAGGTGATCTCCAAAATGAATTAGTCACATGCGTTCCTATAGGGGTTGAATTATTATTATTATTATTGTTATTTTTCGCATGCGCTTACACATTTTCAGCATATTTGCTGGAAAGAAAACAGAATCCCAGATATACATCACAAGGAGCAAATTCTCGGTGACTGCATTCCTTAGTAGCTCTACACTTTACCCCACTCCTTCAGGCTTGATCACCCAAGAACAGCCTTACTATGCAACTCGTCGAAAGTATGACTGTTTTCTTCATAATCATAAAAAGGCCTGGGTCTAATTTCAACTCTGTGAGAGATTCCTTTAAGTTGTTCGGAATCACGCCAGTGCTGGAGATGATAATAGGAACTGTCCTGACTTGTGCCATGTGCCATTGCTTCCTTATCATTTCTTAAAACTCTGTGTATTTTGACAGCTTTTCAACATGTTTTGTTAGCATGTTGCCACTGTGGAATTGCCACATCTATGAAGGCGGTGTGCCTCATGAATTTGTCAACAAGAACCAGCTCAGGTCTGTTGTGCACGAATGACTGGTCTGTCAATACAGTACGATCCCAGTACAACGTAAAGTTGTCATTTTTCAGTACACTTTCAGGGGGCATTAAGGCACTTTCTCTTGGCTATAGCCAGTTCTTGATGTACTATCTTGGCAAGAAAATCATGTGTCTTCCAATATTCTGTCGCTGTGAAATGACGACAACCTGAAATAATATGCAGGACAGTTCAAACAAACGGGGGTAAATCTTCAATGAAACAAGTGGATAAAGGAGTTCGTCGCGTTTAACTACTGTACAGTAGATATGAACTTGGCACTGCCATAATTTGGAAGATTGAAGTCTAACGCATAAGAGAAATAAACATTACATACCCATATCAGTGGACTTTCAGGGTAATTATAGTGATGGAATTCACTCCGTGCATGATAATTCTGAGATAGCTGCCTCCTGTGACAAGCCATTTTGAACAGTGCGCTATAATATCGTTGCATGAATATGAACTACACGATGACTGATCATGAACAGATGATCTTAATTATTGTGCTGGTACCCGCACGTCATAAGTTTCCCTTGACAAGGGAAATAATCAGACCAGCGTCACGAAACTATTGTTAGGCCTACTGCATCAGAAATGACCTTGGAACACTGTTTAATTTGAGGTCATATATCCCTGTGTATTTTAATAATTTTATTAATGCAGCCAATGGCCGTGTACTTTTCTTTTCAGGACGGGTCAGGGAAGGGAAATTGAAAGGGAATCGGCCATGGAACTATTGAAAGGAACCATCCCGGCATTTTCCCGCTGGTGAAAATGGGAAACCATGAAAACCATTTTCAGGACAGCCGAGGTGAGATTCGAACCCACGCTCTCCCGATGCCAGCGAGGCACGAGGTAGCGCGTTATCACTCTGGGCAACCGTGGCCTTGTGTTTTGGGTGCGTGTGGAATTCATGTGATAACTTATGTTATTGTGATGGTTGTACTAGAGTGTGTATTTGTAAATTGTGGATAGGATTGGGAAGGAGGCGGCTATGGCATTAAGTTAGGAACCACCCCGGCATTTGCCTGAAATAGATGTGGGGAAACTACGGAAAACCACTTGGTTGGTTGGTTGGTTCCTTAGTTTAGGGGCTGCGACAACGTGGTCATGTAGCCCCGTGTATTTTGGGTGTGTGTAGAATATGTCTGATAACCGGAGTTAATTGTGATGACTGTATTAGTGTGTGTTTCTGTTTTCATTTCAAGTAAGGACTCCAGACATTGAATTTTTTTCAAGTAGTTCCTACTTTTGCCACCAAACGCCATTGTCAATGACTACTAGTTCAGAACTTGGTTACCAGATGCCACCGCAGTCGGCTTCTGACGACGAACGTAGGAACCTAACAGCGTTTGTCAATTGTTTAACCTAATTTATCTTCACGCAGGTGTAATTAGTGGAAGGTTCTTTAACATGCCATAAATCTATGACATGGGACCGCCGGATTTACTTCCCCTCCGAAGGAAGGCATACTGAGGGATTTTTAACGCTCTTAAAAATCCGACGACGTCGGCCGGGTTTGAACCCGCTATCATGGGCATAGAAGCTCAGCATGCTACCGACTACGCCACCGAAGCCGCCACGGAAAACTACTTCCAGGATGGCTTAGATGGGAGTCTCAGTTTATCTTCACGAGGCTGAGATACTCCGTTGCAGCCCTCACATCAGAATTACTTCTTTTTGGTAGCGCCGGGCAACGAACCCGGATCTCCAGGATGACAGCCAAGAACGCTAGCCACTACACCACGAGGTGGGCTGGGGAAGGTTTCGTCACTAGCCCTCGTGTGCTTGTGTATGCATGGTATTCGTCTGAATGTTGTGATGACTGTAGTATGTGTGTTTGCACCCCATTAGTCCCTTTTCAGTAGGGTCGGTAATAAGGTAAGATGATGTTTCCATGTGTTGGCTGGTGTTTACGACCGGATTCCCTTACTGACACAAACCTCATCACAGATTTTTAAGGGACATTAAGAGAATGAAGGTGGATGAAACTGGACAATGAGTTGGAATGGAGTGGGTGAAGCCTATTAGAATTAAAATACCTATGATTATGCAAAAATATTGGAATGCAGGCGAAAAAATCAGAAACATCAAATAGGCAGGTGAAAAGCTGAAGTAAGTAGGAGACTTCTGTTACTTAGGAAGCAAAATAACCAGTGATGGACGAAGCAAAGAGGATATAAAAAGTAGGTTGGCCCAGGCAAGGAAAGCATTTCTACAAAAAAGGAATCTGTTGACATCGAATATAGATTTAGGTATTTTTGTAATACTTTGTCTGGAGCGTAACACTCTATGAAAGTGAGACTTGGACTATTGGTGCAGGAGCAAAGAGGAGAATTGAAGAGTTTGAAATGTGGTGTTACAGGAGAATGATGAAGATCAGATGGGTAGATAGGGTTACAAATGAAGAGTTAATAAGACGAGTGGGTGAGGAGAGATGTTTCTGGCGACTGCTAATGAAGAGAAGAGATAGGTTGGTTGGACACATACTAAGACACCTAGGAATAGGAAGCTTAGTTATGGAAGGAAGGGTAGAAGACAAGAACTGTAGGGGTAGACCAAGGTTAGAATATGTTAAACAGATTGCCTCGGATGTAGGGTGTGGTAGCTATGTAGAAATGAAACGATTAGCTCAGGACAGGGAGGCATGGAGCGCTGGATCAAACCAGTCAAAAGACTGGACTCAAACAACATGCAAAATAGTTTTATTCCACCGTAGTCAGTACTAAGTTATATTGAAACTAAATGACATATACAGTACAAGTTTCGGTTAACTTGTAACCATCCCCAGCTAAATTGAAATTATAATACCATGAAACTAAGATCATCTAAACATTAACAATCTGTAAATAGTATCAAGATGGACAGTGTTATATTCGTGATTCTAACATTATTTAAAGCAAATTTTAGTTAATATTTGGAAGGTAATTCAACGGACACACAATATGTTTATAGTGAATAGTTTTATCACAGTGATTTATTTTATTTTGTTAATTAATAAAAACTTCATGTTATTTTAATTTCAGGTTAGGGTCTTTAACCCTCAATTCACTACTAGGAAACATGCCACGTTTATTCCTACCCTGAGTCCCACGGACGTCAACGCTTAGTTCGAATGGGTTATGTACTTTTCTTCTGCAATAAACCAAGGCCCATATTCGCGGCAGTATTAAAGGTGCCGGGACGTCCTCATAAGACCGTCAACGCTTAGTTCGAATGGGTTATGCTCCACGCGTGGCGAGGGCTAATCCACGGTCTGTAATAATTGTAGACCCACCTCATTCAATAACATACATCTTATCTAGGTTGGCAACACCTCACATAAACACATCTCTATCACTCCCCACAGCACGTAGGGGTAGGGACAGGGGGGAGGAGGCTGGGGAAAAACCAGTCGTTAAGATAACCACCGCAGTCGACCGCACAGCGAGTTCCAGTGAGCATGAAAACTGCGAGTAGCTGTAATACGGAAGACAATCAGATAAGTAGTTAGCCAAACATTTTATAGTTTAACCATAGTTTACAACCATATAATCTCTCTAAAGTACAATATCCGGATAGCTATCACCATTTAGCATTTCACCTAACATATATACTGCATTTAGCATACACTGACAGTTGCAGTACCAATACTGCAACTAAATAAATGTACATATTGTAAATATTTTCACCTGTATTTCAAACATAGATTTTGTAGCCTAAGTGTAATGGGTCTGATGATGATCGCTTGACGATCGAAACTGGTCATCCTAGTGTTTTATTAATCTCATGTAATTTATTTCAGGATTAGGGCATAACCCATCTCTTTTGGGTACATTCGTGTTGACCGACTGAAAAGCACTAAACTCTTGTTTACTAAGGCAACACTGAAAATATGGCTTCAAACACCACAATCATGAATAGAAGTTGTAACATAAATATCTACCATCAGTCCCCGGGACTCATTTGAGCACTTTTGCCCATTTTCCAGTCACCGCTTGCCCATGTCTCTTCCGCTACACATTCAACACTCAACTGAAGGAAGGTATACAGTGGCGGAAAAAAATCGGCGCAAAATCACGAGATGCACAAAGATTGAAAAAATGACTGTGAGTCCCGGGGACTCAGGTAGTGAATAAAGGGTTAAACATTTGTACTCCCCCCCCCCCCCCCCCCCAAATATAATTAGGCACAACCGTGTTGACCGACTAGAAAACATTCTAAAATACGAGAATTACAATTAAAAATAATGAGATAACGGAGCCTTCCCCAAATTTAAACTGGTGACTTCTCATTGCCCTTCAAACCAGCATCGAGCAAAGTCGCTGAGAGTGGTGTTTCACTATCAGGACTAAATGGGGATATGTACTATCGCCTGCAAAAATAACGGGCCGTCTTGCCGTGCGGGGGTTGAGTTTTCGAGCCATCAGGTTGGCGTCACTAGGGGCGTTCTCGGGCGGGGAATGCTGAGAGCCGTGATTGGGCACCTATCCTTGTTGGCAAAGGGGGAGAGGAGGGGAGCGCCAACTTTGATTTTCTTTAGTTTCGCGCTTGGAAGATTGTTACAGATGAGACGTTGTTAATAAATCTAAATTGAAATGCCAATTAACCCATTAATTGTTAAATCTCGTTAGAAAGACACTGTTGAGTTTACTGTGTGTGACATTGTTTGAGAATCGAGTTTTCACAGTTAGGGACTAATCGCATTTCAATAAGAAGAAAAAGAAGGAAATCGCAAACGTCCTAAACTAGTTATATTTCTAAGCATTTTTCTTAATAAGAAATAAGTTTTGAAAATAAAAAGACAAATTAAGAGCATAAAAATCTTAGTAATTTCAAAAGCAGTCACGTTAACCGAAGGTTTGTTACATCAAATAACAGTGCCCGTATTTTTGCAGGCGATAGTACATTCAGAGGTCAAAGCTTTTAATCCCATTACTGACAAAAGTCACATTCGGTGTGATTGTGTGTTTTCTACAGGGATTTCCACACCCCTTCCATGCAAATGCTAAAATGGTAGCTTATTTCAAATCCTAACGTGCTTGCATAACATTAACCCCTAGTGATGCACTAACACTCACAACTACAGCCTCCTCAAGAATACTGGTTATTAGAAAAATTAACTATGCTGTACCCGTAAAGAGGACTGAGGGTCAAGTTGTCTCAACCCCAATGAAGTAAAATCAACAAATAGGCTATAACTATATCCATCTTTTTTGTAGTACTCTACATTCTTTATCAACTGTCAATTAACAAGTATCATCGCCTGGATCTATTTAGATACGAAGAACTACAATGTAGCTCACAAATCGTAATTTACATTACTGATATTTCAAATATTGTCCCATTATATCCCATTTAGATTTTTCATTTATACCTAGGTATGTTTGACGAATACCCACTTGGTAATACACAAGTTTGTTTTGTAGGTAAGGGAGTGATCTGAAGTAATCCCCAAGTATTAAGGAGTGTGTTCGAGAGATATGGCACTCACGACACTTAATTTTCACTACGTGCCAAAGTTCCTACGGCAGAAATCGCGGACAGTTATTGCAGATGGTTTGAAAATTAGAAAAGTATCACTAAGAGCGATAAAACAAGTGTTTAATCTATTGTACATTATTGTAAACATTGGATACGTGAACACCACTGTCCGACATCCTGGGTTGATACGCAGTGGGGCGCAAACCCTCCGATAATGATAGCTACAGTACGAGCTCTCTGCAATTCATGTGTTGAATATTCAATTCCTGTGTGTTAGAACTCTGGGTTCCGTAACCTCAATAAATGGACGTCTCCCAAAATTAATTCTGCAGTTCGTATGTCTCAAGGCTATGTGCTAATATAGGCTTTACTGACTTATTTGTGAACATCCTCGTGGGAAATGAGAGTACAAGTTTCAAACAACGACGAACATCCCCTTCATGGACACTAACTCCGTAAGTTCCAGCCTATTGTAAAGCCCAGACATTAAGTGCGTCATGCTGAGGGATTCAACTGAGGTTATGAGTAGACGTTTGATGTTCTAATCCTTACGTTAGTTTTTCCCTGAGTTCATGTCTAATCACTCCATACAATTAATGTAGTGGTTCCTTGAAGGGCATTTTCACAACGTGAGTCAGTAAAAGCATGGCAGAAGGGACCACACATGGCAATATAATTTTTTAAGGCAGGTAGATCTTCCCTCCTAGGGTCCATAATCTGATTGCCTTATCCACAAGGGACGTAGGCGAACCCCATCATAGCTATTGGTTATGGCAGGGGATCACTAACCAGACATCATGAGCGCGATAGTTTACGTACAGTATGGTGGTGAGTTCATTTATGCACCTGCTGCCACAGCATACGGCAGATTGCTATATGGGCATCATGGAATTGGGTGACTCCATACCAATACTATTAAATCCCTCTTAGAACCGGAAATCTAATTCCGGCCTCAAGACTGGTAGCCAGCAAATTAATGCTCGGTTTCTTTGTAACAAATACGTACATTGTTAGGAAATTATAAATCTAACCAAGAGCAAACATTGAGAATGTTATACCGAATATTTGTCTATATTGAGCAATAATATCTTGATTGTGTACCATTGCAGAAGAGTTTAAAAGAAAATTGCAAGATCAGATACCAAGGACGGATATTACCCATGTGGAACAAGAATGGGAAAAGTTTAAGAGTGTATTTGTAAACAGTGCAGAGAAAACATGCTGCAGAACATCAGGAAAGGTACGGGAAAAGGCGACAAAATGGTGGAATGATAGAGTGAAAGAAAAGGTAAGTGAGAAGTAGAAAGCTTGGAAGGTATGGAAAACAATAAAAACTGAAAAAATTAGAGCAAAATATATAGAAACAAACAAAGATTGCAAGAAAGTAATTGCAGAGTAAAAGAAGAAGAGCTGGGAAGAATTCACTCAGGAAATAAGGGATGATTTGCATTGTGGAAAGAATTTGGAATTATAAAAAGCAGAAGGAATGAAAAGGTGAACACTGGGTTCGTGAAAAACAAAGAAGGTGAAATATTGGCAAAACCAGAAGAGATAACGGACAGATGGAAAGAATATTTCAGCGAGCTGTTGAAGGTGAGACGCCAGGCATGCGGAGAAGTTACGCAGACAGCCAAAATGGTGGAGGAAGAAATAGAAGAAGAACCAGACATTGCTATGGCAGAAGTGGAATGGGCAGTTAGGAAGATGAAGATGGGGAAAGCTGTGGGAATGGACGAAGTGGCAATAGAAATGATCGAGGCGGCAAGACCAGTGGGACTGCAGTGGACATACAGACTTCTCAGGAGTATGTGGAGAGAGAAGAAGGTACCTGAAGCCTGGAAAAAGGGAATAATATTGCCAGTATTCAAGAAAGGAGACAGGAAGGTGTGTGGTAACTACCGATGAATCATCTCGCATGTTGCCAAAGTAATGGAAAGACTCCTAGAAAAAAGAATTAGAGTAAAGGTAGAAAGCCAAATAGAGGAGGAGCAGTTTGGATTTAGAGGAGGCAGGTCAACAGTGGAACCCATTTTCAATCTGAGACATAACATTGAAAAGAGTTGGGAATATATAAAGGATATGGTAATGACTTTTATTGATCTAGAAAAGGCCTATGATAGCATCCCTAGAACAAAAGTTTGGGAAAGCTTAACAAATAGGGGAATAGGCAAGGAACTGAGAGACATGATAAAAGGAATGTGCATGGAGTGCTACAGTAGTGTGAAGACTAGAGTTGGGACATCGGAATGGTTTAAAATTGACACTGGACTAAATCAAGGAAGTGTGTTGTCACCATTATTGTTCGTAATGGTGATGGATGACATCATAAAGGCAGCAATGAAGGAATATAGTAGGGCAAAGATGAAGGTAATGTTGTTTGCAGACGACGTTGTGATCTGGGGCGAGGATGAGATGGAGGTACAAGAACAGTTAGACGTAATAAATGAAAAGATTGAGCAATGGGGATTGAAGATAAATGTGGAGAAGAGTAAAACAGTGGTGATGAGTAGAGATAAGAAAGAAGGAAAAGAAGTAATCAAAGTAGGAGATAAGTAATTGGAAGTAGTGAAACACTTCAAATACTTGGGAAGTGAACTGACTGAAGATGGAAGACTAGATTTGGAAATTAGCAGAAGAATACAACTCGGTAGTGCTTTCTACCAACAGATACGGGGACTAGTATGGAACAAGGATAAACCAATTAAGGCTAAATAAGTTATGTACAAAGCATATTATGTTCCTATAATGACATACGCAGCAGAAACTTGGACAATGACTAAGAGGAAGGAGAGCAGAGTACAAGCAGCTGAAATGAGATTCCTGAGAAGTATGGTCCAGAAAACGAGGAGGGACAGAATGAGAAATGAAATATACGGAAAGAACTGGGAGTACAGAAACTAAATGACAAACTGGAGCAAAACAGATTGAGATGGTTTGGACATGTCAAACGGATGAATGAAGTAAGGCTACCAAGACGAGCACTGGAACGACGGATAACAGGAAAGAGAGGACGAGGAGGACCA
The DNA here is from genome assembly GCA_946902985.2 of Meconema thalassinum. Taxonomy (NCBI): domain Eukaryota; kingdom Metazoa; phylum Arthropoda; class Insecta; order Orthoptera; family Tettigoniidae; genus Meconema; species Meconema thalassinum. The sequence goes on along the minus strand of OX336390.1, from coordinate 261,884,171 downwards.
AGAATGCGTTGGATGGACTCGGTGGTGAATAGCATTAGAATACGGAACCTGGATTGGAACACCATGTCGGAAGAGGAATGGTGGAACGACAGAACAAAGTGGAGAGGAACCATAATTGCCCCCACCCAGCGTCAACTGGACAAGGGGAAATGAAGATGATGATGATAATGATGATGGTGATGATGATGATGATGATGTATGGACTGTTGACGTATACAGAGTAGCGATCTAGCACGGTAAATGTGTAGGCAGAAAAAGCAGTGATAGAAATATATTAGTACAACACGCAATTCGTAATGATGTATGTAAATTATCAAACAAATTGAACTGATAGCAGCCATTATTCAGTATTGCCTAATTCTATTAAAGAAAGCTTTCTTTAATAAAATTATCCAACTTAGAGCGTGACCAATCTGCTTGCTTTGCACAAAGGTGGCCCGATTCGAATACCAGTTAATACATGTGGAATTATTGAAATGAAATGCCACCTCCAAAGGTTCGAATAACACGAAGAAACAAAGTTGCGTAGCATACAGTCACGAAATAAAGTCACTAAAACTACAAGCTTCAAGTTATCAAACAAATGTCACTCGAAAACCTTTAGTAGAGACTAAGAAGCTTGTTTCACTGGATCGCAAAACGTCAGCATGTCACCCGCTCTGTAGAATATCAATCAATAAATAAGCCAACAATGAATACAACTACCGTTACCTTCGATAATAAGATTTCCTTGCTGATTCGCCGGAAGTGGTTGTTGAGCAGCCAATAGAGGAACGGGTTCCAGAAACTGTTGCTAAGAGCGAGCCACGTCACCAAGAAGTCGATGAATGGTGGCACCTGAAATGAAATGAGTGCACATTTCAATTTCAAGTGACTGCATTGGTAATCATCGCTATTGAAATTCAGGCATAATGCATGAATTACATTACCGGTACTGTACAAATTACAGTATTTAGGTACATAAACTTCATTGTTGATATTGGGATGCTCATGGCGTTTGTGTTGTAGCTGAAATCTTGAGAGGATAGGAACAACTAGAACATCAACACGACGTACTTGTTTGTGTGTAATTGAATCACACATTGAAGAAAGACACTAAAGCTAAGTTCGAAAAAGCGTAAAATCTTAAATTATTTGTGAGCTAGGATTGGAAATTGAACCTAAAGCAACATGTCTGCGTCAAAAATGGAGTTTCCCCGACCAAAGTATGACCAAGGAGGCTTTCAGATATATCATAAGAAAACCGCTGGTTAAATTATATTATAATCCAAGTGGGACTATGTTCAACAGAACGGCGCAAAATCTTGCATTTGAGGGTGCCATTGCCATACAGGGGACGAACTGTAAAATATACTTTGAAAATCTGAATGATTTGAAGAAAGAAACCGCAAAGTATAGCCCAGTAGATTAGAAGAGAAAATTAAATACATGATCAACACTAGATATAAAACATGATGGAGATATGTAAATGACTTTCATATGCTACTACAGCTTCCAATGACATCTCAGGGCATCCCTGGTGCTAAGACAGATAAAAATTTAGTAGTATATAGAAGACTGTAATACAGACTGAAAGTTGGACTAGAACGAAAGGAGAGAAGAACAGGCTGAATGTGTTGGAAAGCAAAATCCCTGGGAAAATATATGTCCCAGTATGTGAGGATGGTGTCAGGAGAATAAGAACAAATAAGGAGTTGATAGGTCTGTATGGCAATCGTAAAATAGATAATGAAGCATTGATGAAGGGTACAATACAGACAACAGAATGCGACGACTCAGATGGCTTGGTCAAGGTCAAAGATTAAGTGAGCAACATAACCAGATGGATGGATGGATGGATGGATTATCGAGCCAAGGGAGGCTTAAGCTATCCTATAAGACGTGCCTCGTTATTTAATATTATTTTATATTATAATATGACACTTTAACAGTGACTTAAAAGAGCTGAGCCGCCTCTGTCACATGACAAGATGGCATCTGATCCCTTGTACCTGTCCTATATATCAGTACTTTGAGTATGTTGCATGCGATATAGCCTACTGATAGAAATAATATAAACTTTGTTTGATATGATTTATAATGAAGATGTACTGTAGTGAAGAAATCGTTTATTTTAATACATTATTTGGTAACACTTTGTATGTAAGTCGTTTAATAACACTGAGATGTTATGGACATGTTTGGCTCTGTGCTAGCGCATTAGACTCTCGCATGGGCGGCTGGGGTTCAAAACCTACTAGAGTTAACTTTCTTTTTACTTGCATCCTTTACAAATGATGTGGATGGGCTCTTTCCACTGATACTAAATGAAATTCTATTTAACTCAAAGGAGAATCTCGTTTATTAATAATCACAGCCCCAGCATCGCACATAAATAGATGACATTAGAAAAAAGAGAATAGAAGATACACGTTGTCTTCAACCACAGCTGTCTGAAAGACTCGGTACGGTGCTGTCCTCTTGTGGGTTATGTGGGTAATTGTTCAAAACATTCCCCTTTGTAGATCTTTGACTTCCTTAAGTATTAAAATTTTGTAATAGTTCGACTTTTAGCCATGACTTTTAAGCACTGCCATCTGGATTGCATCCATCCAGGTTTAATCTGCCTGCCCATTCAACACTCAGAGGCGTACAAGATATATATTAATTCACTGCTAGGTTGCAGCACCAATTTATTGTGATCGCCGCGGATCATTAAAGGTGATGATACCTGAAACGAATGATTCTTACGTTTGGAGCCTTAATATCGAGATTAACGGACGTGAATGCATTACAATAAGTTAGTAGTTTTGTTATGCAATCATCATAAAGTATATAATATTGATTTAGACACTTACTCACTGGCTAATTAACAATATAAAAGAAATCCAAAAAAACATGGTGGTGGAGGTGATTGTTTTAGGGGTGAGGACAAAGAGTTATAAGTACACCCATATATTTAGGAAAAAGAAGGCTATATGTCCTTTGCTGAATATCTTGTTTACAGATTACACCCCGGTTTTTGGCCGGTCAGTCGTGGTTTCACAGCCGTACAGAGGACAGTCTGCAAGCCTCCCGCATGTGCAATTTAAACGTGAGTTTTCAGTTGCGTGGAAGGCGACTCACGAATGAATTACACATGCTTGAGGTTCGCCACCTGTCCTCTGTACGGATGCGCAATCGAGGCTCACCGGCCAAAAACCATTGCGTGATCTGTATAGTACCTGTGCTTTGTGCAAAGAGTGTAAGCCATACATGTACATGGAAGTTTAAAAGTGAAAATGTGTAATGCTTGCAGGAATTGTACTCAACCTCCGGCTTTGGCCAACGTTCCTCTACTAGCAATAAGTGTAATCATTCTAGCAGAGATAGGTGTTACAGATGCACCATAGTCATGATAAAAGCGTCTCCTACATAACCCCAGCTGATAGATCAACGGCGGCCAAGGCCGGTAGTCACAGGCTCTACTTTCGTACGTGTAATGTATTTATCTTCCTTTCATCCATATGGTTTGCACTCTCTAGACAGCACGTGTTCTACTAGCTGAAAGAATTTCTGTTGTTAAGAGTCGCCAATATAAAGGTTTCTTTCGCTCCAGACTGAGCAAAATCCTTTCAGATTCAAACAAACCTAAATACTGTACATTTACACATGTCCCCATAACATTCCTCGTTAGTTTACCCCAGGACTTTTCTCTCCCACAGATTCTGTCTGTTCTTCTCTCCTTTCGTTCTAGTCCAACTTTCAGTCTTCCATATACTACTAGCTTTTCATCTCTCTTGTCACCAGGGATGACCTGATATGTCCCTTCCACCATACAGTTCTTTTCCCCCTCTATCTGCTTAACGGGATTATCATATTCTGCGGTAACCACGATATTGGCAACCCTGCCAGAAGGGAAGTGTGGAATAGCATACATGGTGTATGATATGAGCGTTACAATTGTCAACAGTCAAATATTTGAGTCACGTCATGAGGATTTAAAAACGTGAAAGAGTCCATGATCTAGTAACAGATTTTGAGAGTGGTGTATATTTCTCCCCAGTTTCCAATAAGAAACTTATTCGGTATGCACATCAACAACGTCTATACCATTTACCTTCGATCCCGTGCAAGCTGCCACCACTTCTTGGATAGTCCACGGCGTAACCATAACGATGAAGCCCAGTGACATGGCTGCCATCGTGCGGGACGCGTTTGTACTAAGTCTTCTCTCTTGAGCTACCAGCTGTAAACAAATAAGTCTAAATTATGGAAAATTAAGGTAAGCATATCGCATATGATTATTCTCTAACAAATATTATGTGGACTGGTTGTTTTGATTGAGTGGTTTAATTATTTATTAATTTATTTATTTGTTCATTCATTCATTCATTCATTCATTCGTTCATTTATTTATCTATTTATGTTCGGTCCTGGGTCATTGAACCGATAACCAATCTCTAACTATAGGCATTTCAGGTAATAAGTACACGCTGGCAATATGCGAGACAGTTTGTCTTAGGCACGGTACAAATGTCCACACAACAATGCCTTATGGAAGTGTCTATCCTACTTCTGACTAACACATTTTATTGACAGGTGAACATTCCAAAGACAACGCATATGGGTTGACTGCTAATTGTACGGTTTGCCGATACGTACCGAGACTACTGTCACATATGCTCAAGTTTATTTCCCGGTTCTGCCAAGATATTTCATTCACTCTGATAACTAGAACCAGGTACACTCAACTTCTTGAGAAAGTATGGCAATCAGAGAGCTTCATTCCCAGCTCAGACGTCCGTGAAGTTAAAACAGTATTCAAAGAGTTGTTTTCCAACAGGATAACGCTCGTTCTCATATGACTGCTATCACCCAACGTGCTCTACATAGTGTCAACCAATTGCCTTTGCCTGCAAGGTCACTAAAACTTTCACCCATTCAGCACGTATGAAACAATATGGAACAATAAACCCAGTGTCATCCGGTACCAACATTGAGCGGTGATGATTTGAATGACCAACCGAAACTAGCGTGAAACTCCATCCCACAAAATACCACATGGCACCTGTTCGACATGATGCTAGCATTCAAAATCGTGGAGACTACAACGGTTATTAATGTACAACCATGTCACATGTCTTCTCGAGCATATGGAGCCTGTGACCTGGAAACTATGTTGTAGTTATTTGATGGTTGGTTCCTCATAGAAGCTCAGCATGCTACCAACTACGCCACCGAAGCCGCCGTTGTTATTTGAGTCTATAGTCTTTTGACTGGTTTGATGCAGCTCTCCAATCCTCCCTGTTCTGAGCTAATTGTCTCATCTCAACATAGCTACCACACCCTACATTCGAGGCAATCTGTTTAACATATTCTTACCTTGGTCTATCTCTACAATTCTTGTCCTCAACCCTTCCATAACTACGTTTGCTATTCCTGGGTGTCTTAGTATGTGTTCCACCAACCTATCTCTTCTCTTCATTAGCATTCGCCAGAAATATCTCTCGTCTCCCACTCGTCTTAATACCTCTTCATATGTTACCCTATCTACCCATCTAAACTACAACATTCTCCTATAACATCACATTTCAAACACTTCAATTATCCTCATTTCTGATGCACCAATAGTCCAAGTTTCATTTCCATATAGTGCAACGCTCAAGAGAAAGGCTTTCAAAAATGACTTCCTAATACCTAAATTTATATTTGATGTCATCAAATTTCTTTTCTGTTGAAATGATATCCTTGCTTGAGTCGACCTACATTTTATATCCTTCTGTAACTGACTCTTCCATCACTGGTTATTTTGCTTTCAACGTAGCAGAAGTCCCCTACTTCCTTTAGCTTTTCACCTGACAATTTGGCGTTAATTGGGGCTTTATGATTTCTTTCAGCTGCATTCCATTAGTTTTTGATGTGTAACATCTTTCCACTCGGTTGCTGGATATTTTTGTGGGAGTGATTTTGAAAAATGGGACGGAAGTGGATCGGACGGAAGTGTGTAAGACCCACTACCAGTTGGATCGCATCCCTCCTGGCAGTTTTAGCAGCCAGATCCAGCTGGCAGTGGTACCATGTGGAATTTTTATCACATACGGATTACTTTGTAACAGCAGAGTATCCAGAAGGCAGTGCGAGAGTAGAAATATCAAGTAGGCAGTGAAGAAAAAAAGTCAGTCTCTGTTATTGTTATGTATCACGAGAGTGTAAAAAATAAAAAAGATTTTTTGTGTGTTGATGAATGTCAAGGATAATAATAACGGTAACAACTTCAAGGTAGGATTACATGTCGGATGTTACACATCATATGCGACTACTGTAAGGCTCGTATCTCTTTTTTCTTTTTTTTACATTTATTGATTTTCATCATGAATTCTTTCCTCAAGACGGAGTCCTCTAAATTCAAGAACTCATTCAAATCGTCCGCTGAATCGGCTAAGATGACGATGTCATCAGCAAATCTGAGTTGAAATTATTTCTCCATGAATCTTTACTACTACTTAAGATTTTTCTCTAATTTCCTTCATTTCTTGTTCAATGTATAGTATAGATTGAAAAGTATGCAGCCTTGCGTTACATCTTACAGCTTCCCTTGTTCCTACGTTTCTCCTGAAACCAAACTGGTCTTCACCCAACTTGGTTTCTGTCCATCCTCTCGCAAACTATCCTTTGAAGCATGAGTGATCAAGCTGATTGTACGGTAATCTTCACATCTTCCTCCTTTCTTCGGTATAAACATGATAATTTTTTCTTAAAAGCAGTGGATACATTACCTGTCTCTGGAAGCTTTAATCAAATAAAATGGTACTTGGACAATTTCTTAGCGTAAATTGCATTCCTCTGAATGAACATATTCTTGGTGTTTTATTATCCACCAGTGTAACTAATCACATGCAGACAGTTTCGGGTAGAAGCTCGTATTTTACAGCAAATATAATTGGGCATAAACTCACGTTTACCGATTGAAAGTTATCCATCAATTGCAGGAGTACTATATCATACGCCAAGATGACAGTCTGGCTGCGGTAAATGTTGCGTTAATTTCCTCGTGCAAGAAAGTTTAGACAAGATAGACATTCTGTCAAGGGGTCACGTTTTTCTACTTTCCTTTTTCCCCTCAGTTTAAAAGATAACTTTCGATCGCAAAGATGGACACACACCCTAAGAGTTGGCACCCACCCAAGAAAGTTCCGGTTTGTTCTCGCTTCATGGACCAGCGGACTTCTTGGTCATCAGCCACATGAATTAATTGTGGATCTGAACACGATCTGCTCTAAGAGTGATGCAAGTAGTAGCGGGCCTATTTTTTACTACTTGGAATAGGATTACTGTGTGTGCCCGTCTGGAAGCGCTTCTATGGTAAACCCATGGACCAATATGTTTCTTAACTCTTGATCTTGCTCCCAGAAACTTTGCAAAATAATTATTAATTACGGTATTAGTATTGTAGCTTTCAGTCATCATTCGAAATCATTCGAATTACTGGAATATGTGAACAATTACCTGAAATAAATTACATGTGATCTAGATATATATATATATTGTATATATACAGGGTGAACAAAAAATGCCGCACTTGGAGATCGGGATGCGGTTCCTCGTCGAAATTCACGACAAAAGTTTATGTTACAAAACCTAGTCCTGCCAATAGGTTTAACAGAAATGCGTGTTAAGAAATGAGGCTCTGGCAACGCTGTAACTGCATGCAGCGTGGCCAAAAGCAGGTCGCAGGGACTTGGCGCTCTGCCGGAGCTTTCTCTGTACATTCCGATGCACTGCAGGATGTGACAGTGTTACCAGCTTCTCGTTCTCATACTTGTGTTTTCAAACTGCACCCGATACGATTTAGCTATTGAAACTTTTGTCTTGCAATTGGATGAGGAATCGCATGCCAACCTCCAAGTGCGGTATTTTCTGTTCACCCTGTATATATATTGCTACGGACTATCTAAGAAGGATAAAATTAAGGGATGACATGTTTCGCTCGTCAGGCGAGCATCATCAGATTCAATTATGTAAGACAAATAGCTTTACAAAACACTACCGAATCTTCAATAATATACAGGGTCATCGAAAAAGGTGGCCTTACATTTGATTTGTAATAGCTCAGGCTGTAATAAAGATAATTTAATTATTTTACACCATAAGATAGAGAGATTCATAAAGTTTTGTTTACCTATTTAGTAGGTTTCGATGTGAGCTCCGCCTTTGGCATGCCACACATCCAAGTGATGGTCCACCTCCGTCCAGGTCCGCCGAATCATGTCAGGAGTCACAGTTGCTATCGCATCGGTGATTCGTGCCACATGCTTACATCGAATCTTACTACATAGGTTATGATTCTTTCTATCCTTTGGTGTAAAAATAATTAAATTATCTTATGTACAGCCTGAGTTATTACAAATCAAAATTAAGGCCACCTTTTTCGATGACCTTGTACATAAATCTTAATCACATGTAATTTAATTCAGATATTTTTCACATATTCCTGTAATTCTAATGATTTTTGTCTTGAATGACTTAAAGATACAATATCAATTGTTAATAAAGCAACTCTGAAAAATGGCTTCAAAGCTATCTTTTTTGTAAAATAGTCTATAAAACAATCACCAAATGAGGTTCTTGTTCATTAAATTCTCTTCTGAATGGTATAAGTAAATGATATAAAACGCAAAATTCTTGTCAAAAACTGATTTTTAAATTATAAATATATAGAATTTTGTGATTTTATTCGAGTTACGGATGTTTAGTCTGGGTGATGATTTACGGTCAAAATAAAATCGTAGAATAGGAAATAAGTAGATAAAGCTGTGAACGTGTTTCTAAGTATTAGCACCTTTCTCAGAGGGTTCTTCATTTGGGAACTTGAGTGAAGTTGGTTCTTGAGCTTCCTCTCCGTTAAGCCGACACTAATGGAGACTCATTGGCTGAGCTAGCTAATTACCAGACACAACAACGCACACTGAGAGGGATGTTGTATGAAACTGGGGCTTCGTGGTATGTGATACGGAGATAATTTTAAGAACATGAAATCCATATGCTCCTGAAATATACATGTGACAAATACTAGAATCATTACATAATTTAGTCCATCAAAAATAAATTAAGGAGAATTTTAAAATACTTAGTGTAGTCAGACAGAAGTAATAGAATGTTTACTAATAATTTGAATATTCTATATTTTGTTTTGCTTTATTATACGCAGAAATTAGCCTCTATTCTTTCTCAACGTTTCACTATTTTATTATTATCCAAAAATTCGAATTATGAATGTTCTTTGAAAAGGGTAGAGAAAATATTCAAATTCAAATTTTCCGGTTCCGTTAACCTTTTTTGGCCTTTGCCACTCTTATTTTCATAACCGAGAATTTTTTCTTTATTTTCTAGGTATGTAGACAACGTGTTTGGGGGAATCCCGAAAGCCTCGGCAATTTCAGATCTTTTCCTTCATTCTCTTTTCCACTTCTTAAATCACCGCTATTTTCTCCGCCAAAGTCAAAGTTTTGTATGGAACCCGAGGCTTTTATGACAACATCTTAGTTCTGTACACACACTTTAAAACACAGACAAAACCCAACTTCTAAACAACAACAACAACAACAACCACAAATCTAATCAGACCACTCAGCACGCACTACCAGACAGGCGTACGGGATGACACTCTTATGAGTTAAGAGATGTGGAGCGTTGCAAAACAATGGGAGGGGGAGGGGTTGGGCATTGACCTTGGAAGGAGCGTCGCAGGCGTGTTGTTAGTCATGTAGGTAAAACCATGTAGGGGCCGCATGCCAATGATACGTCGTTTTTCAGGAATTCCTGACCCAACTATTTGGCTTCCGATTGACTTTTTACACGTAAAAACTTCGAATTATCCAAAATATAATTCGAATTAACCACGATTTTTTAGCATTGATTGTATATAAAATGCTAGAGACCGAGAGAAAAATTCGAATTAAAGAAGATTTCGAATTATAGAAGTTCGAATTAGCCACGTTCCACTGTATAACAATGCCTTTTTTAAGTTGCATTCTGGACTGTCACCCTTGAGGTTCAGGTTTGATTCCTGGTTCTGTTATGACATTTATTTCTGGTCTGAGGGCTGGGACGGGATTCAGTCAGCCTCATGAGGCGGAACTGAGTACAGGAAGATTCAATTTCCACTTCAGCAATCCTAGGAGTGATTTCTCACGCTTTCCCACTTCTGATAGAAGGAAATACTACGATGGTACCTATCTTAAGGCCACGGCTGCCTCCAGCGTAATCCCTATCAAACCCCAAGTCCATTGCAATGGACATGAAGTTTAATATAGGATTGGAGCATCCATTGGTAGTCTATGACCTTTGTGACTGTTTGTACATGCCAGTGGACATCTGTAGTAATGCTCCGTGCATTGCTGCCACCTAGTGTTGAAGTTAACATTTATTTCAAAACACACAAAGAGGAAAAATGTCAGCTGGAAGGAAGCATGCTAAAGGTAGGCTTAAATTCTTGCTATTTTTATGTTTTTATGTTTGAAATACGACATTTTCTGCATGGTTTATAGTTACAGGATATTTTGAAGTATATTTTGATGTAAAAAGAGATTAATTATCTCATATATGTTCCGTTCACTACATGATTTTTAATCGATGTACATCTCAATGGACATCGGGTCTCAGCGGTCACTGCTTTCGCAATGTAAACATAACCTCCTGGCCAAACAGCAGCTGTTGTAGCTAGGTATAATGAAGCTATTTATTCTTCTTAGTAGTTAATAATGCAGAAAATAACAAATTTCATACTAGTGGTATGTCCTTTGGATTTTTCTTGTGCAGAAAGTGTTCTTATACCGTATATTACTTTATATTGTATAGGCTATTGGGTTATCGATTACGCTGCATGAAATAGTGTGTGAATTAAGTTATTACCCCCTATATTTTCTATTTTCTTTTAGAATTTCTCCATGCTGAAAAGGATGCGGACACAATATTTGATATTCTGATGTCAGGAGATCTTTCTTATATCGAAGATTTTGACAGCGATGAAGATGAAATTGTTGTTGATGCACCCCCACCAAGACCTGTGAGAATTGGTAAGTTCTGGGTGGAAGTTAATTTATTTGCTATTCTCAACTCATAATTTATATATTTATAACAGTTTATGTATGTAGGCCTATGTATGTAAATACAGTATATAAGTACAATAGATGTAGGCTATTAGAATCTAATTCTAAGGACAGCAAAAAACTAATAAAAATTATATTATATTCATTAAATTGGTCATTTAATTGCTTTTTAGGGGCTGACAATATTTCTAAGAATTGAGAAATAGAAGAAGGTGAAGAAATGGAAGAAGAAGCAGCTACTGCAGACGTGAACGATGAAGTGGATGTGTCAGCTATCAGTCAAGAAGGGATTCCACCGGACTGGATATTCACAGAAATTACATCAGGTGGAGAAGGAAACCAATTGTTCCAATAGATTTGAACTTTAGACATGAATTTGAAGATTTGTCTGAAGTAATGCATGCTGAGTTGTTGCCAATCAGGTATTTCTCAAATTATATAACTGATTCTTGCATTGATAACATAGCAGAGAAGACAAATTTGTATGCAATACAATAAGGAAAGACATTCAAACCAACTAATGCCACAGAAATTAGATACAGAAATTAGATCCTTCTCAGGACTTCATATAATGATGGGTTGTCTCAAATATCCTTGGGTGAGAATGTATTGGGATACAGCTCTGCACATAGATTTATCTGTCGATGCCATGTCACGAGATAGGTTTATGCAGCTCAGGACAAATTTTCATGTTGTAAATAACTTGGATGGGCCTGATAATTGTAATGATAAATTCTACAAAATTAGGCCCATCTATGATTGTGTAAGAAACAGGTGTTTGGCACTCCAGTTAGAGAAAGAGCTTTGTGTTGATGAGCAAATAGTGCCCTTCAAGGGTCATTTAGCCTTGAAACAGTATTATAAAGGGAAGCCCAACCCTTGGGGGATAAAGCTGTTTTTACTATGTGGTAGAAGTGGAATTTGCTATGATTTTATTTTATATCAAGGCGAAACTCCTGAGATTGAAAAGGATGTAGTAAAGAAGTTTGGCTTGGGTGCATCCGTTGTTCTAAAACTCACTGAACGAATAGACGCGAAAAATTATCATCTTTTCTTTGATAATTATTTCAGTACTTTTAATTTACAAGAGATACTGAGATTGAAGAAAATATATGGTGGTGGAACAGTTCGGATTTCTCGATTCCCAAGGGTTCCGTTTACTTCCGACAAAGATATCAAGAAAAATGATCGAGGTTAATCTGAGGAGGTGATAAGTATGAATGAGAATGTAATCATGTGCAAATGGTATGATAATAGACCTGTAGTTCTAACATCAAATTTTGTTGGCTGTGGCCCTCAGGATGAAGTTCAAAGATGTAATAAAGAAACAAGAAAGTATATTTCTGTGAAACGGCCAGAGCTTGTTCGACGATACAATCATGCTATGGGTGGAGTAGACAAAATAGATATGTTAATTAGTTTGTACAGGATTTTTTGAAATCAAGGAAGTGGACGTTGCGTATGTTATTTCCTGCCATTGATTTGGCCTGTGTAAATAGCTGGCTTGAGTATATGAAAGATGCAAAAAACTTGGGGGAAAAGAGACCACTAGATTTGCTCTATTTCAAACTCAGGATAGGAGAAGCACTGATAAGAATGGGCACTTCAAATAAAAGAAAACGTGGTAGACCAAGTAATGAAGATGATGCACAACAAACCAAGAGGATGAAAACAGAAATCCGACCTGCACCAGAGATCAGAAAGGACCTTTGGGATCATTTTTCAGAATTTGATGAAAGAAAAGAAGCCTCAAGGTGTAAAATGTATGGATGTATGAAGAAAAATCAAATTTACTGTGAAAAATGTAAAGTTCACCTGTGTAATGTTAAGGGACGCAACTGCTTCAAGCTCTTCCATAAGAAGTAGTGTAGTATTAAGTGATGACCATTGAGACTGTTTGTCCATTCCAATGTACATGCTCTAAAATCTTATTAAAATGCTAAATTTACCCAAATGTGGTATTTTTGTGTTATTTACACCTAATTTAGATCCATGAAATCCTCAAATATTTTTTTCATTTCTTTCCAAAAAATTGGGTCTGTGGCCACGGCTGCCTCCAGCGTAATCCTAGCTTCCATTATAAATACACACACAATTACAGTCACTACAATGACGCAGGCTATCAGACAAATTACAAGCATCCAAGTGCACTGGACTAGATAACCAGATGTCACAAACCCTCAAAATAAATCAGTAACAACTCACGCTAGAGAAATGTAATGAAGGTGACTGCACGCCGTTTTAGCTCTCAGACAAGATATTGTTACGGTTGTGAGTTTGTTTCATCGCTCGCCGCATGAGTCACAACTGCCTCAGGGCTGTGCTGTGCTCTGCCTCAGTGTATTGCGTGCGCCTTATGCAACAGGACTACTAGGACAAAGGGATGGTCCAGAATATTCGTGACTCAGCCAGTGAAGGAAACCTCGAGAAGCCGTGAACCCTGGATGGGTCTAGAAGCATTTATTGAGTCACCGGCCTGCTATATATGAGCGACCTGTCAAGGAGTGTGTGTGTGTTTTACGAGCTAGTGCGAGCGTTTATCCTGAGCGACAGAAGTGTGGTGACTTGCGAAACCCCTAGTGAAGCCGATTCTCTTGACAGCGAGGGAGTGAGAAGCATACAGGGGACTGCCTGTGTTTTGAGCGAGTGTGATTTCACTGAGCGACAGAGGTATTGTGAAGTGCCGTGCGAGTTACGAAATCCAGTGACATTGTTTCCCCAGCTTGTGGACAGCGAAGCAGCGTGTAGCAGGTTATCGTAAGTAACTGTAGTTTGCGTACATAAGGAAGAGGTGCAGGTATTCCACGGGTCTTAATAGTGGAGAATTAGCTGCATGACTAAGTGAAAGGGGCAAAGCGCTCAAGGAAGAGACTTGAGAAAACTGGAGTAAGGTTCTAATTGCTTGTATTTGCTGTTGAGTGGTGTATCTTTCTGGCCGCAATAAAGTTAATTATTTCTTTAAAGGAACATCCTGTGTTGTGCTTCAACCCACCGTAATCCAGTAAACAAAAGTGCCACTAGGGGGGTGGCACGTAACAACTGGTGTCAGAAGCCGGATTACGAACTCAAATACAAGCACAACACCTGACGGTCCTGGTTTCAAAACCCGAGCAGGTCAATTTAAAAAAAAATCCTGTGAGTGCATGCCCTTTACAAGACAAGCAATTGGCAGCATTGCTAGAAAAGTTAAGTGGCATGGAAGCCAAATTAGAAGACGGCCAGAAGAATTTAACCAAGGACCTAACTGCCAAATTAGAAGATGGCCAGAAGAAGATGGAAGACGGTCAAAATAAGTTAGCGGAGGACCTGAAGAAGATGGAAGACGGCCAGAAGAACTTAGCCAAGGACCTGAAGGATGGCCAGAAGAAGATGGAAGACGGCCAGACTAAGCTAGCACAAGACCTGAAGAAATTAGAACAGGGCATAGGTGAGGAAGTCACGGCAGTGGAAAAGAAGTTCGACGCCTTACAAGTGGAAGTTGCCGAGCTGCGCCGACGCCCACTGATGGGGTTGGAGGAGAAATTCGACGCCTTACAAGTGGAAGTTGCCGAGCTGCGCCGACGCCCGCTGATGGGGGTGGAGGAGAAATTCAACGCCTTACAAGAGGAAGTTGCCGAACTGCGCCAACGCCCACTGACGGGGGTGGAAGAGAAATTCAACGCTTTACAAAAGGAAATTGCTAAGCTGAACCAACGCCCGCCGACGGGAATGGAAGCGAGATTCAACGCTATTCAAGAGGAAGTTGCCGAGCTGCGCCGACGCCCGCCTACAGGTACACCGGGAACGTCAGGAACGGGACCGAGCAGAGTGACGCCCCCAAACCTTCGACGGAAAGGTCCCGGGGAGCACATACTTACGTCAGTTCGAGGCGGCCTGTTCCATAAATAACTGGAACAACACAGAAAAGGCTACAGCTCTCATTGTAGCGCTGAGAGGTGACGCCCTTAACGTCCTTCAGGCCATCCCAACTGGATCCCAGGACTACGCTTCACTAATCGCCCATATGGAGTCCCGATATGGAGATAGCCATCTTCAGCAGGCCTACCAGATGCAGCTCCGTACCAGGGTACAAAAGAACGCGGAAACCCTGCAGGAGTTCGAGATGGACATCGCACGCATCGTAAGGCTCGCCTATCCAACAGCGCCGGCCGACTTTCTGGAACAGATTGCGACGCAGACCTTCACCGACGGGCTACGGGACTCGGACACTCAACAGGCGCTGCGACTCGCGCGCAATAAGACCCTGGCAGATGCGCTGAGCCACGCACTTGAGTTCGAGACGGCAAAACAGTCATCTAGAAGGCACGCGCAGGTGCGTCAAGTGGACGTCGACGAACCAGCCAAAGCCGACAAGACCAAGCCCCTGGCCGATGAACTGATGGAGGCGCTAGGCCGGTTCTTCAAGAGTCGCAGTACCACCAACAAAAACGTAGCCGAAGGACATCCGGAGAGGCGGCCCGGAAGAGGACTACCGACCTGCTGAACCTGCCGTAAGAGTATCAGCCAGCCTTGGGGGGCAGAGGTTGGCTTGTGACAGTCGTCAAGCCCCGGCAGTCCAGGTTCGTGTGACGCAGTTACGGAGGGATAATAGCAGCCTGATGGTCGACGGAGTCGTCAACGGAGAGAGCTGACCCATGCTAATCGACACGGGAGCATCGAGGACCATCGTCAGTCCCACCGTGATCCCGAAGTGGAGAGTGCAACCCAAACAAAGGAACCTCCAGCTAATAACCGCGACCGGAGAGACCGCACCGGTACATGGCGAAGCATCACTGGAGTTCGTCATTGGTCGACGGGCGATAAAGCATCCAGTGCTTGTGGCTGACGTATCAAATGAAGTGATCATCGGACTGGACTTCCTGGACCAGAACAACATCATCTTGGATCTGAGTACCAACACTCTGCACTTCGGAAGTGAGGAACTTGCTTTGCAACCAGCACACGAGGCCATCGCCGCACGACGAGTAAGGCTGAGAGAGGACGTCATCGTTCCCGCCAGGACGGAAGTCAGCGCTGCCGTAATTGTCGACGGAACAGCTGAGGGAGTAGCGGCTGTCATCGAGCCAAAATATGAGGACATCCAGACAAAAAAGATTGCTAGTTGCCAAGACTCTCATCAACACGAAGTCTCGGCCGTACGTCCGCCTGTCCAACCTGAACGACAACGATATTACGGTTCACCGGGTCACCTACCTAGGAGTCTGCGAGCCCGTTACCTTGATTGTCCGCATCACAGACACGACGGACGGACACTTGCAGACGGACAACCGAAGAAGACGCGCCCTGCCAGAAGAACTACAGAAGCTGTACCAAGGATCCCAGGACCATTTAGACGAGGAAAAATTCTCCCTCGTGGAGAATTAGCTGCATGACTAAGTGAAAGGGGTAAGAGCGCTCAAGGAAGAGACTTGAGGAAACTGGAGTAAGGTTCTAATTGCTTGTATTTGCTGTTGAGTGGTGTATCTTTCTGGCCGCAATAAAGTTAATTATTTCTTTAAAGGAACAATCTGTGTTGTGCTTCAACCCACCGTAATCAAGTTAACAAAAGTGCCACTAGGGTGGTGGCACGTAACAATATAATTTCTAGTTGGTGCTGGAAATGGAACCCGGGGTGACAGCCATGAATGCTTGGCTTTTTATGTTAAAGCATACTTTCTGCAGTGAATATTGTTTACTTTCGATAGGGATAGAAGTGAATTGACATGACTTGTGAAGAAAGGGTTTATTGCAAGATTTTTCAAATATGTTGATTGTGATTATAACAAATGTTACTAAGAGAAAGCGTTTGAAATAGGAGTTTGTATCGTATTCTTAGACAAAGTACAGTACGAACATAGTTAAATATTAATTTCTCTTAACGGTAGATGAACCGGCCACGGTGGCCGAGATCACTAACGCGCTACTTCATGCCTCGCTGGCATCGAGTAAGCGTGGGTTTGAATCCCACCTCGGCCGTCCTGAAAATGGTTTTCGTGGTGTCCCATTTTCACCACCAGGCAAATGCTGGGACGGTTCCTTTCAATAGGTCCACGGCCGATTTCCTTCCAATATCCCTTCTCTAACCTGTCCTGAAAAGAAAAGTACATGGCCATTGGCTGCATTAATAAAATTAACAGTAAATGAGGAGCACATGGCTCTCATCACCATCATACGCCTGAATGTTGTTTATGTGCAACATGTACTGTTGAACATACTTGTGCCTTAAATGGTTTCGTTAATATGTTTATGTTCGACGATGTCGATATGTAAATATTATATGTCAGAAAACTGTATCATAATGGTGTCATTAAAGTACTACTTTTCATCATAACACAGTTTATCCAACCAAACAGAGCTCAATATTTTCATTCATTGACCAATTAGGTAAGGATAGCTTCTCACATGCATTCAAAATCCAACATGTCGGACATGAATTACATGATTTGAAAGTTAACAATGCAGCCTATATTGGATCAACCATTGTAGTTACAATGCATAAAAAAGCTGGGCAATATTGCAAAAGAAATAGCACTGTACCTTAATACCTGCAACTCCAATTTCTACTCATTCGTAAGATTTCGCTGACAATTTTAGTGAATGCTGTTGTTGACATAAACACACACAGAACGTCATGGAGGAAGTAGGCTTATGACATTAGGTCCACGGAAATTCTAATCCAACTCTGTTCAGTAAATTGATTTCTTATGCGAAACTTTTCCGTCAGATGTCATAACGGTTCTATTTGGGACTCAGTTGATTTGCCTTCCGTTGACATTTTATAAGCATCGAATTTGGAGAATAACCAGTTGATAATACGATAAATTTCAATTTTAAAGCGTTTGTAACAGCCTATTGTGTGCTATTTGACCAAAATAACAAAATGATCCAACATAGTACCTGTGCGCTATCGGTGGTGCTACTTCAGGATAAACAATGTTTCAAAGCATTGGGATTCGTTATTGGATAGAGATCAAATGCTGAATCCTCACAATTCCCAAGAAGAAGAATCCAACAGACAGAAACTCGACAGATACTTATGATATTTATGTTAGAACATATAATAAAGTTATAATTATCGTCGAACATAAACAGTCGTATGCAACTCGCCTATAATGGAAATTAAGAAACTCGTATGAAAATTTAGAAACTCGCTTCGCTCGTTTTATAAACATACTCCTGTCTTAATTATTACCATTAAAGGCTCGTCGCATTATGTACTAATATACTTACTTATTTCATAAGAACTGTTTTCCCCTATTTGAATTGCATTTATTTTTTAGTAAGACAAAACATTTAGTTCCCATAAAGCTAGACAGGTTTCACCACCTAAATCTTCCAAATACTCCACTATGTGACGTTCCGATCACTCATGTGCATTAGCTAAACACGCATTTAAATCCCAGTCAGTCCTAACCTCGTCCATCCCTGCTTCAAAATGCCTCCCTATTACATTTCATCGAACCACCAAACTCAGCAGTGCATTATACTTCAAAGGTCACTGGAGAAATACAAGTCTGTTCTTTAGCGTAAACACCTAATTAATGTTCCCTTAAATTGAGGAGTAAGTGAAGACAGGTGAAAGCTATCAATTTTCAAAGTGCAAGGATTAATTAAGGGCAATGGAAACTGGCTTCCGTAGCTCCTAGTTGGTAGTTGATTCTCATTGACAGCGAAAGCATAACAACAATTTTCTTTTGCGTGGTTTGCGCAAAAATCCTAGAAATAAATAAAATTATTAACGTGAAGCAATTTTAAAAAAGCCTCAAAGTATATTTAAAGACTATTGTATTTTATGTCGTTCTATATTTTAATTTAAATCCAGCTCTCAGTAACTCCAGTTTTTATAAATTCAGTGAGTTAAAAATAAAAAACCTGTTAAAGCATCGACATCAAGTTCTCATGTTTCATTTTCCGGGACAGAAACTGACTGGTGTAGGAAATTTGATGATCTGAGATATGTTTTCAGGGGACACACTGCTGCTCGTCATTCTGGAAAAACAAGCGCCCATTATTTTCGGTGTTGGGGAACATGTTCATACATTCTAGTAAATGTGCTCCCTACTGGTGAGGCCACTTCTAACAGAACAATGCATCATACCACACATCCAGGAGTGTCATGGGCTTGTACATGAAACGTAATGGTGAATTTGCTTTATTGCCGTGGCCTCGTAATAGCCCGGATATGAATCCAGCATATGTAGTTCGAGGTGGAAGAGCTGTTTTTGACTACATTATCACTTCCACACAGTACATGCCTACCGGAGGAACTACTGGTTAGCCTGCGGTATTGGATATGACCAGGTATCTTCCACCATCTTGTGGATTTAATGCTGGTTTTGTGGTAATATGTAGGTGTCCATAATATAATGGATTATACAGGTGTATAAGTTATAATATATACGTAAAATACAAGCTAAAGGAACAAACGTTTGATCATGATTGATGTTTGATCACATTAGCATCATTGTGAGAACGTCTCTCAGGTAAAAAAGAAGGTCTCGTGTTGGAACCCTATACCAATTAAGTGTTTTGAAATCATAGAATTTATAACATTTTTTGAAGTGGATCTAATGAAAATGAAAATCCACAGCCTGCTTCCAGTCGACGGACCGGGTCAGGGAATGGAACAAATGAAGCCCCCATCTAGCAGCGAGGATATTAACTGTGTCGGCTGCCAAAGTCTGTCTGGGGAAATGATTAAATAAATGACAGATGAAATGAAATGATAGTGGAGAGTGTTCCTGGAACGAAATTGTTAGAGGGAAAACCGTAGTACCCTGAGAAACACCTGTCTACTTCCGCTTTGTCCAGCACAAATCTCACATGGAGTGACCGGGATTTGAACCACGGACCCAGTGGCGGGAGGCCCGCGTGCTGCCCCCTAAGCCACGGAGGATTAGTATATCTAATAAAAAGCCGAATGAAATTGTAATATGCTGTATGTAGGATAAGAGGTTCTCGACAAATTTTTGGTGACACTTTATTCACCATCTCATATCTGACTCTTGAGGTCATTAATATTGTAGAGACTGAACTGGAGCATACGTCGCAAGGAAGGAGTGGGTGACAGCAACGAACATTTAAGTTATGTATTCACTTGTATGAGCCTTGTGCTTCAAATGATTTATTGCTAATATTATATTGCTATTTGAATAATATACTGAATGTATAATGCACACTAAAGTATTTAGATTTAAAATTAAAGTACTGCTTTATTGCAGTGGACGTGTCATGATGAATAAGTGCCGCAAACAGAAGTGACATGATTCATGTCGCTGCTCTTTAGTTATATACCCCCACTCGACTACCGTGTGGTGTAGCAGTTGTGTGACCAAAGCTGCGATCGTGACACTGCGTTGAGGATGGGGAAAGAGAGCTGACGTTAACAGAAAATCACCCAGAATTCTCTTTCGGCACAGTGGCTCAATATTTGTGGAGAAGGGTAATTGGATTCAGTTATGCAGAAAGGAAAAAATCAACAAACGCTAAATTACATTCAATGCTGCCATCTAGTTGAGGAGATTTGTCTAGTCAAACGTTACACACGTTATAATTCTCAATATTAAAAGCCATTCCAAAATTCAATCTCATTAATTTCAAATGCTCTCAAATTGTGGAAATTATAAAGGGTACAATAATTTGTGTATTCATCAGTTTGTGAAGCAGTCTATGATGAATTTACCACATTTTGTGCAGTTAATCACAAGGTAGCGTTTACATACACCACAGAATTCGCGGATGCACATTGGGTTAGGTTCATGGAAGCATTTCATCTTACACATGAAGTGGTGGTAACAATGAACGAATTGACAATATTTCGTAAGCCTTGGTTCGCTTCAGTCCAGGCTCTATATGCCATGGGCTCTGTTGAGTAGAACTCCAACCAAATAACTTCATTTTTTAGGGTTAGATCTTCTATTAACCACTTCCAGGTGCCCGTAGATGGCAGCAAGAACTTGTAACTCAATCCTCTAATAAGAAGGGCTCTCTAGCAAGCTCATATACCAGCCTTGAGCAGATGTATTTAGAAACTGCAAGCACCACCTTCAGATATCTTGCTTTGACCTTCTTCCCTTCAGACTTTCTTAAGTGTTAGGCAATCCCCAATGCTTAGTCTGTCCCGTACTACCTCAACCCCATAAATGGGCATCCAATCTTAACAAATGATTGAGAATTAAGGGAATTGAAGATCAAAAATTCCAAAATAAAATCTGTTGATTTCAACATGGTAATTGATGGTAACTGATATATTCAGTTATGTCCATTCTAGTGAACTTCAATCTGTGTATTAATCCCTCAAAACTGGTTATTTATATTTAAATAAAGGAATGTTCAATCCATAGTTACTTATTTTAAATAATGCAATTGTTAATTTTTTGAAAGTTGAAATAATTCATCGAATGATCTTAATTTCTTGAACTAAAGGATATTTCTATTATTCAAGTTTAAAACCATAACCCTGATATCTTAGTTATTGCTGTTTTAAGGGGTGGAACAGACTTATATCTTCATTAGGAATTATCATTACAAGAATGAATACTGGAAATAGTAAACAGAGAGAAAATTATGTTAAGTTTCAATATTGGGTTGCATTTAGAAAGCTCCTGCCTTATATGTGACACATTTTGCACCACCGTACTAATCAATCTTCAATGCACGTGTTGTTTGTACCTCAGATGTCTGTACTCCAATAAATGTATCTTTACTTGACAGTATACAGTATATATCCTATTCAATATCACCAATTCCACAAGAAACTCACAGTTAAAGTATAATACTGTGCCCATTGTGCCTAACGCAAGGGTTGTCAGTCCAACATAAATATCTTTTGGGTACCAGTTCCATATAATTCCACTGACAGTTTCTTAAAAATTTACGGAGTATTATTATGAAAGCACTTCTAAACATATTGGTCAGTAGTCAGCATTTGTTTGCAATATAATATTTCTGTCTCCAGCAGAAGATTTTCTCCGATAACAAATAATGTGGCTGTTAGTGACTAATGTGTGCTACACTAGTAACTCCATTCATAGGTTAGTCATACGCATTTTTGAAACTGGAGAATCTTACAGGTCTGATAGCTGAAACAAAGGCATGACAAGTGTACCGTGTCTACTTGGAACCTAGATTTCTCATAAAACTTACTTGTATGTATATTGCGAATATACCATTTATAAGATGATTACATTTCCGTTATAGGGGAGTACAAAACCAAACACATCTATCTTGAACTTTTTTCGATTTTGCTGACTTATACATAGTATTCACTATGGGAATTTAACTTCATGAGTAGTTCAATCTTACATAAGACATTACCGTACTTTAAATCATACAATGTACTCAGAAATTCCAGATGCATTCATTATTTTGTAATTAGTTTTCTCAAAATGACACTTTTGTGCTTGTGTTCTTTCTGTTTTACTATACCCAATTATAGATCGATATTTTGTTACTTATTTTTCAAAGGTGTGCATATCACTCTAATGAAAACAAACGCTTTATTAAACTAAAACTACAATATATACGTTGAAAATACTAGACTCATTTTGGACTCGAATCCAATTTCTTCTTATCATTAGTCAGGTACATCACCTCTCCATTTTCTAGGCAAAGATAATCTCTTACTGAAGCAATGCTCACCACTATAGTAAATCAGGCTATGCAAGAAAGAACCAAGAAAACCAATAAAAAAGCCTTTACTCTTAAAATGAGCTACGCAATTGCGTTTCCAAAGCGTATTATGAGAGATCATCACCAGTGGTGTACACTTGAAGTGTATAAACATTCGATGTGAATGCCCCCTAATATTGAACATTGTGGGAGCTAGGCTAAGTAATGTAGCCGCCGACACCGAAGCGCCTCGCATTATTTTCATTGTTGTTGCTAATTTTAGGGGATGGTCATATATCCCCGTGCATTTGGGTGTGTGTAGAATTTGTGTGATGACCTGTGCTATTGTGATGGCTGTACTAGTGTGTGTATTTGTTAATTGGGAATAGAATTGGGAAGGAGGCAGTCGAATCCATAAATTAGCAACCATCTTAGCACTTGCCTGAAGTAGAAGTGCGGAAACTAAAGAAAACCACTTCCGGGATGGCTGAGGTAGGTATCGAACCATCCTCCGTTAAGTTTTGCCTCACGATACTGACTGTACCCCGTTCCATCTCTCATACCGGAATTAAAATTTCTTGGCAGAGCCGGGAATAGATCCCGGAACTCCAGGGTGACAACCAAGAATGCTAGTGCTACACAGTGATGTGGTCGCCTCGCAGTCTGACAGAGAATTAGAGGTCTCGGCCTTCCCAAAACATTGCGTTATAACTTTCTGAGCGCAATGAATAAAATAAAACAAAACAGTGAGTGATAAAAACGACTTAATAATAAAACAATAGCCCAGAAACGAACACCAATAAAGTCACTCGGACAGTGTCTAACGAGTGACTGCGGAGTGCGTACATGATTTCCAGCATCTGGTAGTAAGGAGGCTGCCATGGTAATCGCAGTAAGGCTGTGTGTAGGGAAGCCATCTAATCCCTCTCCCCTTTTCTTCAGTAAGCGCAAACAAATAAGCATCCAGCAGAATGTACTATTCATCAGTATGTAACTTAAGGCATCCATCGTTCTAATTATAAAAGGATTCTCACACAATCTGTAGATAAACGTACACGAGGATGAAGTCCACACTTTGCCAGAACAACGTTAATAGTAATTGTCTAGGTTGTCTTGTAGTGTAAGTGGTTGCGTGGTTGTTGACTCTGAGTTTATTAGAGCACAGTAATATAACCTTCATATATATTCCCCTCATTATTACAGATCATCATTAAACACATCCCGTTTAGAAAATCAGAAGAATATGGTTGGAGAATAAGAGTAATAAAATTTGTAATAATTAATTTTATCAGTGGCTACATATGAACATCGGTATACTGTATTAACTTTAGAATTTCATGGTCTATAACCAATGTGTCAATCAAGCAGAGTGCATTTGTCCAATCTTTCATGTACTGTATAAGTTCCAAGAAATGTATTTAGCTCAAATATAATTACAATGCCGGTAAGACAATTTATTAAACTTCTACTTTAAATGGAATCAAGTTGAAAAAAACTATCCCAATGATTATTTATCTCATGGGAAAACGTTGCAAGTTGTATCATAAATACCATATTGCCATTTTTTAGGATAAGCAAACTCGTGTAGAGCACTGTCTTGGTGCAAATCACAGAAATTGACACCAATTGGGCGATTTGCGCGAAAGCGAGGTCATTCCAGTACCTCAGACCATACCTATATTTTGTATCAGATCGGAGTATCAAATCTGGTACTCCAGGTTTTCAGCCAACAATTCTAACCCCCCATACCACGATTCGTACACTCATCTGAGTGAAATCATAACATCAATATATGCAGAGAAGTGGAGGGTATTTAAGGTGGAGAACTTAGGTGAATGCCTTTGTACATTTATCGTATCATGGAATGTGCTTCTTTAATGGGGGTTCTGCGAACGATTTTTACAATTTGATAACTTCATCTATCTCAAGAATATTTTATCTTAGCAATGTGATGGAACACCTACCTTATCGACGCTGGGACCAGCCACATCTTCCGGACCAGTAACTCCAGAGCAGACTGGACACTAAAAACAAATGAATCACCAACTGATTAAGATGACACCACCTATTATTGCAAATATAAGTAGAATTTTCTTCAGAATTGTTTACTTCACAAAAAGAACAAGAAGTTCCGTTAAGAACTATACAGCCTACTTTTCATGCCAATGATTATTCTACAGAATATGAACCTATCTAGAATAATGACGAAATTAAGTTGCTAATATCAAAATTTCCAATTAGTTCGAAATACTGTACACCTGGCATAATGTATCCTAATAGAGCACTACAGTTGGCAGCCCTGATGACTGAATATATTCTTAGTTCCATCTCTTAAGGTACAAAATACAAAATTTGGTTGAAGTCCAATGAATCGCATGGACGTTACATGCAGTTAAACATTGGATCTAACAGCGCGCGTAAAATCATGTTGGCAACAATGTCATGCATGTATTGGTCAGAAATAATCTGAAATAATATGATCTATTGTTGTGCCAATTTTGAATGAAATCCATTAGTTAGTATAGAAGTTACATGCATTTTAAAATTGGACCTATCAGCAGGCTTAGAATCATGTTGGCAGCACTGACGTATATTAGTTACTCCAAATTCGTCTAGAATGCCAGGTACTATACGTGTGCAAATTTTAGAGCTATTGGCTTGCATACTTTCTGATATATTGATATTAGGGTAACAAAAATAGGGACAGCACATATTAACAGTTGGCAGCCCTGGTTGCTCCTTAGAATACGCATAGTCATATCTGTTATGGTACACATAACACATACGAAATTTGGTTGAAATCCAAATGATAGTATGGAAGTTGCATGTATTTAAAGTTGGACCTGTCAGCAGGCTTAGAATCATGTTGGTAGCACTGACGTATATAAGTTACTCCAAATTAATATAGAATGTCAGGTACTATACGTGTGCATAGTTTAAAGCTGTCGGCTTGCATACTTTCTGATATATTGGTATTTGGATAAAATAAATTAGGAGCATTAATTAACAGTTGGCAGCCCTGGTAGGTCTTAAGAATACGCTCAGTTATATCTGGTTATGTACACATACAACATACGAAATTTGGTTGAATTCCAATTGATAGTGTAGCAGTTATATGCATTTAAAAATTGGACCTATCAGGAGGCTTATAATCATTTTGGCAACACTGCCATGTTTGGCCTCCTGGAAATTAAACTGAAATATTATGGTCTGTACGTGTGCCAATTTTGAAATAGCTCCCATTCATACTTTCCAAGATAT
Source organism: Meconema thalassinum (assembly GCA_946902985.2). Classification (NCBI taxonomy): domain Eukaryota; kingdom Metazoa; phylum Arthropoda; class Insecta; order Orthoptera; family Tettigoniidae; genus Meconema; species Meconema thalassinum. The sequence goes on along the minus strand of OX336390.1, from coordinate 261,858,252 downwards.
CCAACATGGAGCTCAAATTTCAATTGCGATTTTTTCGCAGTTGGTAGCACTGACATCATTTTCAAATATGGCCGTGAGATGTTCAGGTGTAGATCTTTACTCCTACCAAATTTTGTGTCGATTGCTGCAGCCGTTTAGGAGTTGATAGGGGGGGGACACACACACAGCCAGACAGACAGAAGGACAGACAGACAGACAGACAGACAGACAGACAGACAGACAGACAGACACACATTTGCCCGATCTCATAAGTCTACTTTTTTCTCATTTTTGCAAAATGTGAAAAGTAGGCTAAAAATATCCATACGCTACTTGTGGACAGTAAAAGGGTGAAACGGTTAAGAGAAACTTGAAGGGCAAAAGGGTTCAACAGATCTGATTGAGAATGGAATTAAATTCATAGAAATATTTTAGACATTTGTCTCCGGATATATGGTCGTTTCGTTAATCAATAATCATTAATAATTAAAGTATGATTACACATCGTTAATTATTAACTGCATTCATTGTGTGTGTACGTAGGAGAACGTATCCGTTCCCGATATTTATTGTAGTTTAGAACATATTGCAGTTTAAACTGGAAAATAGGAAATCTTTGCTCATAAGTGAATCAGCCACAGTTTTATGGAGTATTTCAGTGTTAACTCTATTTATAATGCATATTTTTACCCTTCAGTCTCTAAAGTAAACGAGGACTGAACAGTAAGGTCAATTTCTATTGCCAACATATGAAATTAAGGTGCTTCCTGATTTCAAATTCGGCTTATAAGCTCTTTGTTTTACTGTAAATTCTAAGTCAATTTTTATGAACGACCCCTAATATGAATAGCAACTATTGACTAAGAGGATGATGCTTTATACAGACCAGACATAATGTATATTCAAGGCCCGAAAACGGGTCCTTTTTTACATAGTCGTATAGTCTAAATGTATTAATTTGACAGCATGTTGTATGTAATGCAGTAAGCAATTATTATTAACGCAATAGGATGGTAGACGTTTCGTGGCTCCTCTTTTCATAATACGGCTTTCACTGTTACAATGCACACTAACTCAGATACAAGAATACCAAATTTGGAATAATTCAAAGTGAAGAACTTCAAATCTCAAATGAACCTGTACGGGACACGCCGACTTACCGTAGGAATTTGCATGAACGTAGTGGTAAATATAGGGCAAACAATTGATTTCCTTTCCATCCTGGAATCATAATAATGTATATAACGTCATGCGGTTAGCATTCCTTTTATCTGATATCGTTTGAAGGTACAAAGGCATCAGAACTTCCGTAGTTGTGGTAAAGTCGTTTCATTTAAACGCCCTTACTACCTTCAAAATGAGCCGAGATTTAATGTGCTTTGTTAGGTTTTGAAGTTCAAGGTTAAATCAATTCCCCTGCTCAGCCCGTCAATTCTAAAAGACTATCTTGACATAGTAGAATTTGTAGTCTTGCGTAAGTTTCCCAAGTGGCATGTTGTGCTGTGCCATCAGGCATAAAAATCACATTTTCAACGAGTACTGACAGATTATTATGCTGTTAAGTGCGGTCTAGCATGATTCTTGAATTTGGTTCAATGAGCGCTTTGTATTCATAAATTCAGAAAAATGTGTTATCATGTTCATGATTTTAAAATAATCGCAGTGATATCTCACCTTTTCGACGCCCCCGGTGCCGATGTCATCTGGTGGAGCCATATTTGAGCACACGACTCTTTTGAGGCGCAGTTTGTTCACATGGAAAACAGATCCGTAGCAGTACATGAGGATCATGGTAGTAGGGAAGTAGAACATACAGGAGGATAAGATGCGTAGACTCGCTCTCGAGAAGAAAGGATCACAGGCCAGCAGACCCGTGGAGTTGAAGTAGTAGCCACCACGTGGCAGCACCATCACAGCAAACAAAGTCACTGACGTCACCCAAGTTAGGCTGATCACTGCCACACAACCCTGTAATGATAGGGGCTGTCCACAAACTTCACTCTCGCAATAACTCAGATTCCATGACAATAATAATTATTATAATAATGATAATAACTAGGGGACCTGTGCGAGAAATCTCTCGTGTGCACAAAGTACCCGCCCAGCTTTACTGTTGAGCGGGCTTCTTGTTTATTTGATTGAATGCAATTGGTCGCGAAAGTCGGTACTACTTGAAATTGAAATTGATGGGGAGCCTACGGGCGTTCAATTTAAATACCCCCCAATGGTCATTGGCTCTAATTAAAATATAATAAACGAAATTTAATGTTTAAATTAATATAGGTCAGCACGATCGCACCCAATTGTAATGGGTGGTTCCCTAATCCGGAAAAAAATTTACATGCGTATTTATTATTATGAAGTAATTTCATTTAAGGAATAGGAAACCACCCATTACAACTGGTTTCAATAATGTTGACTGACTGTGAAACATTAAATCGCAATTACTAAGGCAACAATGAAAAAAAGCTTCCAACAGGTTAATGCACTTTTAAAAGTAGTTGTTGAAGTTAATATTATTATTGTTATTATTACTATTAATAATAATAATAATAATAATAATAATAATAATTTATTTCGGCCGAAAGACCATAAAATTCCATACATAAGTTCTGATGTAACACAGATTGCTCTATGCTTTACTATATTAATTAAGCGTCTTAGTTATTTTCTGGCATTTCACAAAGTGGTACCGTTCACATAATTAGCCTACTTTCGATTTTTGCAAAAAATTAAAGTAGACTTATGAGATCAACACAGGGCGAAAAAAGTGTGTCTGTCTGTGTGTGTGTATGTGTGTGTGTGAGTCTGTGTGTGTGTGTGTCTGTGTGTGTGTACTCTGAATGTCTGTCCCCCCCATATCAATTCGAACACGGTGAATGCGAATTGAACGAAATTTGATACAAAGGTAGCACTAGCAAAGGACACCTCAGTGTCATGTTTTATATCGCCGCCATCTTTACTAAAACTGAATGGCGGCCACTCAAACGTTCAAAACGTAAAATCAAATAACGACTAACCAAATCATCCGATCTCTACCAAATTTGGTAACAACATACCTTCGTATAGGGTGCGTCTTGTGACCAAACTACATGGTCGTCCGCCATACCATTTCAGGATGGCGGCCGTGCGAATTATGCAAACTTTATAATCCATATCATGGGACACACCAGTTCCGATTATCGAGCCGAGAATCGTTTTAACTGTTCTAAAGGAAGAGGCACGTTCGAAATTAAAAGTTTATTTTGTAATACTATAGTGCAGACGTGATTTTAAAAAGCTGAGCCGATTCAGTAATAAGACAAGATGGCAGCGGATATCTTGTGCCTGACTTATATTTCACTAATTTGAGTATTGCATGCAATATAGCGTACTGATAGAAAATAAATAAACTTTGTATGAAATGCTTTATATATAAATAATATACTCCAGTGATGAAATCGTTTAGTATAAATCATTATTTGCTAACAAGTTCTATGTAAGTCATTTTATATAGAACGATATTCGTTGACACAATTAGCTCAGTGGTAGAGCGTTAGCCTATCGCTCAAATGTCTATGGTTCAAACCCGATCAGAGCTAGGTCTTTTGCTTGAAATGTTATATGTTTATTGTTTTGTAATGACTCAGATGTTTTAAAATTAAGCGTTATATTGTGCATATTATGGTGTAAAATATATATTTAATTAAAACATAATTCGCCAGCAGATTTACTCGAGACATCTAGCTGCCAAAAAGGTAACTGCACGCCGACCTACTTATTAACTTCCAGATTTTATTGAAAAGTTTCTTCTTCTGGCCGCTAGAATGCACTCGCTCTGTTAGGATTATATTGTTCGATATTTCACCACTAGATGTCACGACTAGTCTACGTGGGGCTCCATTGATTACTATACCATTGGCATTCTATGCGCATCGAATTTGAAGAATAACAAGATGATACTACGATACATTTTTACTTTTTATTTTAAAGGGTTTGTAACAGCCTATTTTGCGTTACTTGAAAATGTTGTTTGAACAAAACGATTTCACTTAGTAACTGAATTCAAGCCGTTGGTGTTAGTTCAGGTTATTAATTACTACTTTTATTTCAGGCAAATAGCAATCGAAAATATCCACATAGTTTGTATACACACGTCTCTGTAGGGTCATGGAAAGATTTGTTAATTCAATTAGGGTTGTGAAAGCCATGCACAACCAGACGTGTAAAGACATGCCTCAACTCAAAGTTGCCCACGGCAGGTCGTATATGTAATAATAATAATAATAATAATAATAATGTTATTGGTTTTACATCCCTTTTAACTACTGCTGCTTTTAGAGACACCGGGGTGCCGGAATTTTGGGCCCTAAGGGGATCTTTAACGTGCCAGTAAATGTACTGACACGGCTCCCTCGCATTTGTGCACCCTCAAATGCCAGCTGACTGCGCCAGGATACGAACCTGCAACCTAGGGCCCAGCAAGCGAGAACGTTACCGCTGAGCCACGCAGCCAGTCCGGTCGATTATGTCTCCAGATCCATAACATTCTTGATATACTTCTTATCTTTCTTTCTTCAATGATGGTAGCAGTTTTTATCTAGGTTGTGGCGTTTGGTAGAGGTAAATCGTTTCTAAGGTCTTCAACAAAGAATAGTTCTATTACACTCTTTGATAATAACAACGAGTTGTAACTATACTCATACATTTAGGAGATAGTAGGCTATATGTTCTTTACTGAACATCTTGTTTTTCACATGGGTTACACACACACACTGATGTTTATGAAATCAGAGTGCAATTTGCCACTGCTCTTTCTTTTGAATGCATGATTAGTTACTTTTGATCGCCCCATGTATGTATATAGGACCATCCTACCAGCTTTACTGTTATGAGGGCTGGGCATGACACAATTCTGGCAGCTGCTATCGTCTTATTTATTTGTTTAAACGCACTTTTTAAACAAATAAATATATTGCCGTTCACGTTTCAAGAAATACAAGATATGTTCTGTATTACTGTGACGGCTTTGAAGATTTTTTCACAGAAACACACCTTGTAACTTCCTCTAGTTTAAGAGCTTCAGTTTTGTGAAACGTACACCTTAGCGTTTTTTATGATGATAATAATAATAATAATAATAAAAAGGATATGCGAGTTCAAACAGATGCTCTCTAGTGGTTCCGGGATCAAGGAGAAGATTATTTTCATCATGAAATAGAATCATTGGTGGAATATTCAGACTGTTGTTTGCAGAAACTAAGACGAATCATACATATTGTCATATTCAGGCTTTGCAGTGTACTACGTCAGTCAACAACAACAAATGTAACCAGTCATAATTGCGTGTAAGTTATTTTTGAGTTTCCCTAGTTATTTATTTAACTGATTTATTAAGAAAATATATTACACTGGAGATGTCTACATATATTTAGGAATTGCTGTAAGCTCGCCAATGACAACTCGCACACTTCTGGGCAGCCTACGTTCTCTTATTTATGCTCTGGTGTATTGAATGGTTTTGTTCATAACTACTCTGTAATTCAGTGGTTTTTTTTTAGCGTATGGCTTTTAGTGCCGGGAGTGTCCGAGGACATGTTCGGCTCGCCAGTTTTGTAGCCGCTTCGAGACGGACACCCAATGGGTGAGCTACAAGTACCGTTGGGGAGGAAAGTTGGAAGGGAAGGGCGAGGAGTTGGAAGGTAGCGGATGTGGCCTATAGTTAGGGACCAACCCCGACATTTGCCTGGAAGGAAGATGGGAAACCACAGAAGACCATCTTCAAGGTTGCCGGCGGGGGGATTCGAACCTCCTCGCCTCCCGGATGTGAGCGACTGCTAGTAGTCATGCCGTAACGACCACGGCTAACTCACCGGGTGTAATTCAGTGTAATTTCGTCAGATGAAATTAAACACGGCTTACCTTTGAAAGGGATGAGAGGGTGGAGTGAATTCACAGTGTGAATCCATCCAAGAGTTTGTACCCATGGAAATGCTCTCTAGGGATTATACTAAACTCATCCCACTGGGTTAAAATGTCTTCAGAATTTTAGACAGTTCCGCGTACTTAGAGATTCACGATATCTTTGTTATTGACAATAAAATATCCATTACCAATATAGCGCAAGAGTACTGTAGTTTATAGAGGGCTATTATGGATGTTTAAGCTTCCCCCGTGGAAACATTTAAATCGCTGATTTGCTGGGTCCCCTTGGAGCTGTAAACTCGGGGCGATCATTTGCTTGAGGGACTCCCACTGCAATATTGTGGACATTGATAACCGATTAAGTCCACGGGATTGGAAATGTTCAAATTATTGGTTGCATTTTAGCATATCTCTCCATATTTCAGCCAATATACTGAATTACTGGCTTGACAGATTCGGCTTTCACATAGACAACGATTTACTCAATTTTCAAAAAATATTCCTTAACCAAGTTTACGGCGACTCCTGTGGTCTCGAGGAAAATACTGGGTTTGATTAAAAGTTCTGCCAAGAATATTTTTAGAAATATTTTCGAAAACAACCTTTGTTAGGAATTTTTTTCAATGTAAGACTTGTAACTTGACTTATATTATATTTTCGAAAACAACCTTTGTTAGGAATTTTTTCAATGTAAAACTTGTAACTTGACGCTTATGTATTGCCGCTGGCCGAAACCGGTATTATAATTTAAAGTACTTTTTATTAACTGAAGGTGTTAATTTTCAGATTAAATTTAAGTACTTCGTTGTACATCAATACGGAAATCGTCCTTATTAATCACTATTCTATTCATGCTTACTATAAACTGAAAAGAAATAGGATCGATTTATACCTCGGCCAAGCTAGAAGTGATTTTCTGTGGTTTCCTCACTCCTCCAGGAAAATGAAACAGCCACTTCCTTCCAAATCATATTCTCAGTTACAAATATTCATACTACTACAGTCAACACAATAACAGAGGTATTCAGACAAATTCAACACCCATGACTGATAACCTCGATTCCACGCTCATAAATGAAGCAGCAACACAGAAGTTTTCCAATCACAGGGATGTGTATTTTAGATTCATAATCACCAAGAAAGTTATATTTTTCCACTAATTTGCAACACCCCAATCAGGAAATCGTACCTCATCTCGAGTGCTGGAAGTGTTACCAATCCTGTTTCAAATAGCAATTACACTGATGACCACATTGATAATGATAATAATAATAATTTATAAGAAAGTAAAACTATAATAAAATAATAAAAATAATTATTATTATAATAATTATAATAATAACCTTGCTCTCTAAATGAAAGTCAAGAACAACTGTCTTATTGAAATAGAAAAAGACCTTCAAGAAATTGGCTTCACATAGGAAATTTTACAAGATTGACTCCGGTTCAGATCATTAATCAACATTCATCATTTCTCTGGAAAAAAAAACGACCAGAACCAAGATGTCATGGATGGAATACCGGAGAGAGATTTTCAGTGACCAAATCAACAGTATTTGGGGAGAAGAAAGAGAAACATCATTAGCTAAATTAGTTCTATCATGCTCCACAGATACGCATAACGTTATAATAATAATAATAATAATAATAATACGATAAAATCAACCAAGTCTGCACTTTTAAATACCATGGCGAAATTATACAGCCCTCAGGACTTAATCGAATCGCCAATGAAGACAGAATCACTAAGCTCCAGAAGGCCTACAGGCTAACGTGGACCCATTACAACAATAACTGCATTTCGACGAACGCCAAATTACGACATTATAAAACAATTTTTCTTCCAGAAGCAACATATGCTGCTGACACAATAGTAATCGATGGTCATTCCAAGATTAGGGAACTGGAAAAGCAGGAGCGAAAAATTCTCCGGAAGATCTACAGAGCAATCAACAGAAACAGAATTTGGATGAAGAGACCTAGTACAGAACTCTATCAAAACACCAATACGATAACAGATGAAATTAGAAAACGCAGAGCCAAATTTTACACTCACATTCATATGATGGCCACCTCCAGATTGGCAAAGAAACTACTTGGTATCATAACACAGAGTAAATGCGTACAGAGAGACTTACAAGTAATGAAGTAAAATTTCGAAGACCGAACTGAGTGCCAGACGAAAACCGTGAATGTTGAGTTTGTACCAAGATCATTACGACAACCTGGGAAAAATTGGGCGGATGAGAGGAAGAGGGAGCATTCCGCGAGAATGAAGAGATTTTGGGAGGAGCGGAGGAGACACGCCTCCAAATCACAACATGTTATCAAGTTTAATCGCTCTCCTGTAGAGGAATTTTCGCTTAGATAAAATGAATAATGTGCTTTGTATGTCTTCTTACGTCATTCATAAGATTTACAGTCAGGAGTCTGTCACATCTAAGTTATGTACCATCAAATGCCATTGTGTTAAGTCATGGTTCAATGCAATTTACTGTTTCAAGCAATGAGCCAGACAATGGAGTCATTTTCCTACAGAAACTTGTAAATACAGTTTCGTTCACAAAGACACTTACTCAACTGACACAATACTTCATGTGGACCATCAATGCCATTGCCTTACAAGCTCGCAAATAAAGTAACCGACGATCTATAAAAGTTGAAAGATATAATAGCACTGACTAGCAAGAAGACAAAATGGCTGTGGAGTAAGACGAACTATGTGCTTTAAGATGGTATATTGGCTTTCACGGCCGGTGAATTAAAACTCAGCAATTCTTCTAGGTTTGTGCCGTGTCTTGTGTGGGGTTTCGCCTAGGACACCAAGCTAGGCTCATCGGCGGGCTCTTGGTGTCCCCGCCCGGACCCCCACAGGAGTGACGAACAGCGCGCCACCTCCCTTTATATAAGGTGCAACTGCACTGCAGTGGTGCAGTTGCACCTTATATAAAGGGAGGTGGCGCGCTGTTCGTCACTCCTGTGGGGGTCCGGGCGGGGACACCAAGAGCCCGCCGATGAGCCTAGCTTGGTGTCCTAGGCGAAACCCCACACAAGACACGGCACAAACCTAGAAGAATTGCTGAGTTATGTGCTTTAAGTTAAAGTAAATCAGAACTAAGACTAGTAACTTGTAAGCACGAGCTTCACTCTGTGGGATGATCTCCGAGCAAGTGAAGCAGAGGAGACTTCCCACAAAATATGTGTGTTACTTCTTTTTCTGTATTGCGATATTGCATGAGCTGTGGTCTCATTCTAGTGTCGTGAATGTTTCCTGGGGAATTACATCTACTGGAAGATGAGAGTTGTTGTTGTGGTTTAATTTAAGGGGCTTGGCATCGTGATAATTTAACCCCGTACTTGAGTGTAAGTCGAATTTGTATGATAATCTGTGTAATTATTGTGTTTGTATTAGTGTGTGTATTTGTAATTCAGGTGAGGATTGGGAACGAAGCAGCCTTGACAGTAAGTTAGGAACTATCCGGGCATTTGCTTGGAGTAGTAGTAGGGAAACCTCGGAAAACCACTTCTTGGATGTCTGAGGGTTTGTCTCACGATGCTGACTGCACCCTGTTCCAGCCCAAAGACCAGAAAACATTTCTTGGCAGAGTCGAAAACGAACCCGGACCTCCGAGGAGGCGGTCGAAAGTGAAAATATGCGATGAATTACGTAGCTACAAGTTACTACCCAGAGTCAACATCACAGAATTATTTTTGCTACTTTAAATATATATGGCCATAGCAGGGTGCTTGAATTGAACGCCCGTGGGCTTCCAGCAAGTTCGAAGTTCCAACTTTGGCTACCAGATTTCACTGCCACTGACACCTAGCGGCGAAGGCTAGAACTTTATAGAGCATTTCTAACCAGCTAAGTATAACCTACAAATGTTGGGTGTTACCCTTTCACGAATTGATTGCCGGCGGTCGATATGGGAACTATTCTTTGTTTATTTGTGTCACACGTCAGGCTGCTTCGTTGACAGGTACAGTTGCGCGAGTAGGATATGACTCAGCTCCAGTATCCTCAGTCATCGTTTAACTGTCCGTAGCGACATGAGCTCCTGTGACGTGGAATGCAGCTTGACTTATGTGCAGAATGCACTCTGTCATCACTGTATTCCCCTATTCGCCCCGCGGGTCAGCTGTTATAATCAACAACAAGCACTGGCCCAACAACGCTCAGCGGCAATCAAATCTTAAATGGGTAATACACACTACCAATTTTAGTGGTAAGTTCTTTTAGAAGCCATAAATCTATGACATGAGCCCACCAACTTTACTTCCCCTCCGAAGGAAGGCATACTGAAGGATTCTAACGCTCTTAAAATTCCGACGACTTCGGAATGGTTTGAACCCGCGATCTTGGGCACAATAGTTCAGCATGCTACTCACTACGCCACCGAAGCCGCTGCTAATTTCATTTCTAAACCAACTTTTAACTTTTCACGAACTACCAATAAATGTGGTGATTATATGTGACACACATAAATAAAGGACTTCCCTGATCTAATATCTTGTTTATCGGATTAACTATATAAAACTTTAGAATAAATAGCTCTGGAACAATTTAGGTGTTAATGGCGAAACTTGGCAAGAAGGTACATCAAATAGCAAATGTTATGAAGGAAATTTATAGTTCGACCATACTGAGTAAAATGAAAATAACATAGATTTTATTGACTACGCTGGAACAATAAATTTTCTTCATACCTTTTGGTATTTGATTGAATTGTCAATAAGCAAGATATGATTAATATCTTATACATACGAAAAAAAATATCTTACAAGATACCTAATCTCATCAATATATAAGCTTCTTAAGTTCCACATATTCTATTTGGTAGGTGTGCGAATTGTTAACACATAGAAGCCAATAAATCAGGCTTCCATTACACTACTGTTACTAGATTCGACTGTAAGGGACCATCACATAATGAACTTCTGTTGCCCATTTCACAAAATACTCGGTTTGAACAATACCTACAACCGTCATATTGAATAAGCAAATATTATTGTTATCGATAACGTTAATGAAATTGAAAAAAGATACAGTTTCATAAGATCCATAATTTGCCATCCTATACCTTTACGATATCTTGCGTGTATACTGATTCAACATAAAAGCTGTAAACGCAAGATGTAAGTTCAACTTTGGAATTTGACACTTCTTTACTTTTACAAATCACTAGGATTTGAAGATTAATATCAAGCACTGCCACCATATTGAGTATATACAGTGTAGAAATTTAGTTTATAGTGTGTTTATGGTAGTTCATCAATTAGAAATAATCGAGCATATTTAACAGATATTAACACCATATTCCGAACTCAAAATAATAAAATATTGTGAAACGTACATATGGGATTAACAGTACAGAAGGAAAGGAAAGTTAGCATTTTAGTTTTCTACATAACTACTTATTTATATTACTTCCAATGCTTTTCAAGTCCCTATAACATAAAAAATTGGCCTTGAATATAAAGATCTTCTGCAATGGAAAAGACTTAACCATCACCATGGTTATGGAGAATAATCCTTAAGACTCCGTTTAAAACAGCGCAGGGTATCCGATGTTGCTTTAAGATCGTGTGGGTGTTATAAAGATGCATCACATTGCACGGCTTGTGATCGAATGAATACTTGCCGACACACCTTCTTTGCCAAAAATTTGAATCACGCCACATTGTAGGCTACTGGTTTCAACGTATCCATTACACTCCGCTAATACTCGTACTTTTCTCTACTTATTGGATGTTTTTCCCAGGCTAACCACGTTCTGTGCTGTCACTACAAACAACATAACCTGCAAGTGATTTACATTCTTATCAGTTCTGTGAGTGTTTCAATTGATCAAAAGCAGTTTGAAAGATAGGGGATTAAGAAGCAGTATTAATTTTTCTTTATATCCTACAAAAAGGAAGACAATTGGGCAACCTGTATCCATATTCTTTCCTCAGACATGACACGTTCTTAGTGACTCACTGACCCCACTATTCCTGCAACATCTTAACGTGAAGACATCTTCCTGACGTAGTTATGTCACATCGGAGCTCTTAAGAACATGATCGCTTGGTAAGTTCATGGGTACTTGTAAACCAACGTCTCCAAAGTCCAACATAAGGCTTCCCTACTCCCACCAGTCTCAGAAGTGGGACGGTCAGATGAGTTGGATATTATATTTTACTTCTAAACTCATCAACGACGGGTTATCAAAGCTGGTGTATTTTAAAGTTGTTATTGTTAATTCGTTTTGGGGTTGGGACATCTTAGTCAGCAGAGCCTAGTGAATTCTAAGGCAATAATATGCTGAGTAATAGTGCGTACTCACGGGCAGCAGAGTGTTGAAGATATTACATTGCAGAAAACCCTCTCGAGTACTCCAGACAAAATTGAGATGGTCAGCGTTTTGTCGGTATTTACTGATGCTGTTATTTGATGGCTTGTGTGTTACGTAACTCTCAGGCACAGAGAGGATACGTCAACGTGCGTCAATTTAGTTAGCAAATTACTGCACAGTTCTGTTCCGAGTCTAAGAATTAATCTTTCTGGAAAGTCTAACACTGATCCACTAATGATGCATAAATTTGGTGATTGTTTTCAATTTTTGTAAAATAGTGGCGTTATTTTAGGATTTTTTAGTGTTTGGATCGGGCTTATAGCAATGAAGGACAAAAGTTAATACCAAACCATAACAAACCTCAATAATGGAGTGTACAGCGAACGCGATAATGTCTGAATCTAAGCTTTCAAATTACGGGCGATGGCTTTCCGTCAGCGCATAATCCAGGACCCGGAAATTAGATCGACGTTGGTGAACACAACCTCATCAGATTATTGCGTTGTGTTGCATCCAGTGTGGGATTGAATTGTAGCAGGCGGTCTGACATCGCAATCTAATATCTTCACAGTAGAATGATATCATTATCAGTCGAGTAGAATATTTCGGGTAAATCAAGGGCGTTATTCACCAGGGTTGTTGTAGGATAGTGAAGTGAAAGCAGAGGTGAGTTAGAAAACGCTCTAGCTGTCAATAGTTTCGTGTCAACAGTATGGAAACTCTTTGCTTACTTTTAGTTAAAAAATTTATTTAGCTAATTAAGAGTGAAGCAGTCTAATAGAGCACATACAGGGTTGGTGGAGTCAGATCCGTTATCCGAGAACATACGATTCCCCAGGTCGGGAAGCACCAAAAGGCGTGAAATACGTATAGTAAAAGGGGCAAGGTTTAGGAGAAAACAGGAGCAAATATACGTCACTCTTGGCAACACTACTTGCTACTGTGTACAAGACCGGATTGACGAAGTGCCACTGCACTGATAGAACGGCCGGTAGGTAGGTCTCGCAGACAACTGATAAGTGAAGATCAGTTCCACGGAGGGGAGGTAACTTCCCCAACCAGTTCCCACAGAGTTCCGAATATGGTTCCCTTCCCCTCTAAGATATGACATGTACACGCGGCAGCTAATGCGATGATGCCGACCTGGATATGGCAAATAACTTTCCCGAAAGTGATTGTCGTAACATGGAATTGTTTGAGAATCATTCCCCGTATGAAGATCCACCCCAGATATTATTTCTTCGGCTTTTTATGCTACACAGCATGGCTTAATCCCAAAGTCATATGACCAACGATTCGTCTGATAGAAATGTTTAATAAATGTCACTAAACCATTTCTTTCCCGCTAAACCCTTTCATTATACGTTTTTCACGTCTTTCGGCGAGTCCTGACCTAGAGAATAATATGTTAGCGGTGTCCAGTTAAACTCCATCCTCCCTGTATAGTCATGATATATGACTGCAATTGGGAGCGGCAAGAATATATTTCTAATAAATAGGCCTATTTGATTGCTATTGTTTTAAGGGGTTAAACAGCGAGGTCGTCTGCCCCTTCTTAATACTTAGATATAGACATGATATGAATGGATTTCTTTTCTGCAGAGAAACCTCTGCCTGTGCTAATCTACTATTTATATTCTCTTTGCTTCGTCCATCACTTTTCCTTTTCCTTCTCAAGTAGTAGAATTCCCCGACTTTTCTCATTTTCACCTGCCAATTCAATTTCAATAGCAGTTTCTGATTTCTCCCAGCTGCATTCAATATATTTACTGAAATTTCACACAATTCATATTAAAGTAACACCACCCTAATATTCAGTTCCAAGATGGTGTATTGCTCCTCACTATTGAAATCTCCATCACAAAGTTTGAGTTGACCCAACAATAGCAAGAGCTCTTTCTAACTTTCAATAACACAGTGAGCGTTGAGCCTGTTGGAGCAGATTGTCAGCTATTCTCACATGGAGACAGTGCGGTACGTGTTAAGGAATTTCACATTCTCATTAACATGAGATGAAGAGCAAAGCGCTTGACTCGAACAAAACGGGACACGAGTTTCAAATATTAGCCTAATCTACTAAAACAATAAAGTGGTTCGAGTTAAGGGATTATTGCGTGGATGAGACAATAGCAGGCTAAATGGGTAGAGCACACATTATCATTAATTAACAAAAACAGAGTTGAAGTCTAAGTAATTAACTAGGGCACAGAGTAGAACTTAATTGAATTGAATGAAATACATTTGAGAGCAGGAAATACTCATTACATTAAGAGCACTACAGTTTGTCATACATGAAACTTCATTTCTATTTAGAGTTTCGTCGGTGGTTTAGTAACAAACTGGAGGCTGCGTGGCGCAGTCGGTTAGAGGCCGCTGAGCTTCTAACTGAAAGGGAGTGGGTTCGATCGATACCCAGGTAGTGGATTTTAGAAACAAAACTACCACTTCCGGAAACTCAAATAGCCCTGGTGTTCACTCATCCTACACCAGAAATGAGTACCGGGGTAATTCCTGGGAGCAAGGACGGGCTGACAACTACACCCCATCTAGTGACGATGTCACAATAAGTGGAAGCTTCTACCTTCCACTACTACCAGGACCTCCATGGCCTGTATGGAGTTGGCTTTTTTGCTTTTTTTTATTAGTAATAAACTGTCGTGGGCACGCATCCCAGACAAGGTAGTGGGATTTTGAAAGACGTAAAAACTCCATGGTACTCTGAGTTGTATCAGCTCGTAAAAGAGATCTCGTGTTACATTTGGTGATTGAAATGTCAGTCACAGGATGCGCAATAAAATTCAGGCGTCCTACCAGGTGGCATAACAAAATGGAACATTGAAATTTGACAGTAATTATAATAATTATCATTACTATTATCAAGCTCTTAAACCATAGGGAGTTACAAGGTGTGGTTTGTATCAGAACCTTCCAAATTGTCTCAATAGTACAGGACAAATCTTGCACTTCGTGAGAAGTCAACGGAAATAAATTTATTTGCTTACAAAGTGCATTTAAACAAATGAAAATGATGGTAGACCCTGTCAAAACCGAGTCGCGTCCAGCCCACATAACAGTAAAGACAGGTGGGTGATATATAAGTTACATATGAGGCACTCACAAGTAATCTATATTAATGTTATTGGTTGTACGTCTCTTATATCTACTGAGGCCTTTAGGTACGCCGGAGTGCCGGAATTATGCCACGAAGGGGATCTTTAATGTGGCAGGAAATCTACTGACATGGCTCCCTCACATTTGCGCACTCTCAAATGCCAGCTGACTGCGCCAGGATTTGCTCCTGCAAACTTGGGAACAGCAAGCAAGAACATTACCGCTGCACCACGCAGCCAGTTTCACAAGTAACTGGTCGTGCCAAATGAGCATTTAAAAGAAAGAGTATTACCCGCAGCAGTGACAAATCGCATTCTGATCTCATAAATATAGACAATTTGTTTAAAAATATTTCCGTTGACTTTCCAAGAAATGCCAGATGTTTCTTGTACTATTGGGGACGTTTTGGAAGATTTTGGTACAAACCGAACCTTGTAACACCGTCCGGTTTAAGAGCTTGAGTTTTGTGAAACATGCATTTTAGCGTTTTATATATATGACAATAAGAATACTACAAGTGTGAGATTAAGATAGAAGACATAGCAATTAGATACATTTGTCATTGCGATGTTTACACTAGCCTGACAATTTACAATCGGGGTTAGAATGTGGGTAGGAAGTGACCGTGGCCTTAATTTAGGTACTTACCTGGCATTCACTTAAAGTAGAAGTGGGAAACCGCAGAAAATCAGTGCTAGGATAGGAATCAAACCCACCTCATTTCAGTTCTTCCTCATGAGGATGAGTGTATCCCATGCTAGGCCTCAGACAAGAATTATAGTAAATTTCTTGCCAAGAATATATATCTAGAATCGGAACCTCTACTGTGACAGCCAAGCACACTGGACACGAGGTGAACTGTCATATTATTGGCAGACAGTATGGTTCTTTTCACAAGAAACGTAAGCTTAAAGAAAACTGTTTGATAAAATGCATGACAAAACTTGCAATATCTCAAAAATTAAGATTTTTAAATTCATCAGTACGTTTATTCGAAACATTCCAAAATATGTGTGCATTTATATGAAAAATGCCCAAATGTCGAGTATTGAGAGCCCGTCTGATATCTGGTGTGTATTCACATTTATCTAAATAGCTAATAATAGTTTTCAGAATTTTAGATTTTCTAACATCTGGTAAAATAAAGTTAGAGCTTCCAAACTCGAACGTAGAATTTAAACAAGATATTCAGTAAAGAAAGTATAGCCTACTTTCTCCTAAATGCATGGGTATATTCATAACTCATTGTCGTTTTCTAGGAGTATAATTAAATGTTGGTTTTAGTAGCTTGTTGAATAACAACGTGCTATATTATGTATTGATTGATTGAATCCTCAACTAAAATATAGACTAGCGAGCAAAAAATAGCCTCCATTTTCACCCAACGGGACGGCACGGCCCAGTACGTTACGGCACGGTCGGCCTGGACTGTTAGTCACTGCTATGGTATAATAATTATATTATAAGGTGTTAATATCCTACGGGTCACCTCCTTGAGGACATTTTAAACCACCCTCTGTACGATAAGCAGATTTGGTGAGGCCGGGCCGTGTTGAATCGTAAGTAACGGTTAGGTTATAATACTTGCATGATCCATACGTCCACCATCTTGAAACTATTTGGCTGATGACCTTGTAATTCGTTCTAAGGTCGCTTCCCACATAAAGGTATGTTGTTGCAAAATTTGGAAGAGAACAGATGCTTAGGTTACTCGTAATTTTATTTAAGCTTAGAACATTGTTGGCCGCCATTACGTTTCCGTTAAGATGGTGGCGATATACAACATATCACTGAACTGTCCTATGCTATTACTACCTCTGTACCAAATTTCGTTCAATTCGATTTCGTCGTGTTTGAATTGATTGAGGGGGACAGATATACACACACTCACTCACAGACTGACTAACTCACAAGTCTACTTTCATTTTTTACAAATATCGAAAGTAGTCTAAAAATATGTTTGAAAGATCAATCAATATTTTTACTTCCAGTCGGTCAACACATTATAATTCCATTACTGGAAAATGCGAAAAAATAACTTGTTGACCGACTAAAAGTTACCATACCAACTGTCAATGAAGTAACACTGAATAATGGCATCAAAACTATTATACTAGAACCTTTTGTGTCCTGAGCCTTCCTTTCGTCTTATCCAGTCTGCAATCAGTCAGAGATTGTAATATTTGTCATTTGCAAATAAAAGGAGAATATACCTTACGCCTTGATTTTGTACCTTCTCAGATGCACTCTCTCTCTCATAAAGCACGATCTTCTTCTTTCTCTTGTTTCTCTTTACATCATTCCCACTCCTATGTGGGGTCGATGTTCCTGACAGCTCTCCTCCATTTAACCTGGTCATGCACATTCTCTTCTGACAACTGTTTTTCTCTGAGGTCCTCCTGTACACAATCCATCCATCTTCGTTTAGGTCTGCCTCGCATTCTCACTCCCTGTATTTGCATGTCTAGCATCTTCCTCCCCAGGTAGGATTCCTCCCTTCTTCTCACATGCCCGTACCATTGAAGTCGCTTTTCTTGTATCTTCTTAGATATTTCCACAACCTTCAATGTTCCTCTTATTTTGACATTTTCCACTCTATTACGCTTAGTCACTCCACTCATCCACCTGAGCATTTTAATTTCTGTGACGTCAATCCTGTTTGTGTGCGATTTGCGTGCACAATATTAACCAATAATTGTTAATTGATTGTGGAAATTTATTTTATTCTACAATAATTTCGCCTCATCTGTAGATGTAGACAAAAACAAGGGTTATAATATCAGTGATCTGGAGAGTAACTCAGTAAAACAGAGTAATGCATAACCTCTCTTGGCAAATATTAATTAGGTTATAATTAGAGATGCTAATTGATAGTGAGAACGCTGCAGTCATAAATTGGTATTCGTTGTTCAGATAAATACTGGTGTGAGAGAGAATCCCACTAATACCGTGGGATTCATTGTGTACCATACTTCATCCTGCCAGCAAATTAAACGCTTTATTATTGCGCTAGACAGAATAAATGGACGAGTGACTCAAATCGACCTCGTGATGTGTTTCGGGAAGTACAGTATAATGGTAGCATGTTGGCTAGTTATTGCAGACCTAATGATACACTGAAGAATTCTAATAGAGGACACACTCTGTCAAAAAGCAGTGGCGTTTATAATAATTGGGCTTTGTAGAGATAAACATTATTGCCATGTCTTGACAATGACCCTTCATGACAAAGTTTAAGAGAATTATAAGTAGACAGCGGATTTTAGGCAAATGGCAATTTTTCCCCCTCAACATATACACGACTCGCCTTTTAAATGCACATGTTTCATGAACATTTAGGTTTATATAAAGAAGTTTTATAGTGCCTAAAAATACCTTATTTTGACGTTAGTGTCTATTTTCCATTTTAAGTCTATTTTTAGTGCCAATTTTCCAGTTTGACTAGTTTTTCCTTTGTTAGATTTGAATTTCTGTTTTAATTTTGATCAGTAACTATCTGAAGCATCTGGAGCTACGGCTGAAAAAAATGGATAAGAATTTTCATTCAGATCTTCAGAAAAACATCGGTTTGAAGAGTTTGTTCGTTGCCGCTAACATTTTACGGGAAAGAATGACGATAAAGGTGAAAGTGAAATCCTGGTTCAATAAAATAAAACTTGAAAATATTGCCCTGTGTCTTCAGTTGACGTTGAACGCTCTTTCTCAGCCGTACAAATTAATACTTTGTAACAAACGTCGTAACTTTTCCATGGACAAAGTGCTTGTTATTGAGTGTGAAGCCAACTACGGACATGATGTTTAGCCTCAGTCTGTGATGTGCCGATTGTGAAATGTATTTGGTTTCTTTTAATGCCGATGTTGCACATTATATTGAGTTAAGGTCTTTTACTTCACTGTTTTAACGTTTTCTTGATATCTTCTCAGTTATACATTATGTATCTGCCTATTATCCATGTTAGTGCCTAAACTTACCAGTTAATGAGCCTATTTTAGGCGCATAAAACATTATCTTTTAGAGCCTGAACTTCCGCTGTCTAATGATAAGATACCTTAAGGCAATAAATATTACTACTACCTCGTTGTTCCGCTCCTTAAACCTAAATATAGAACTAACTCGAGAACACAGAGGGTAGGTTTTGTTTCTATTTTTGATGAAAAATAAGGAATAATGTCTGTGCAATGATTTACAGCGATAAATCGGGAAAGTCTAATGTCAAGCCACCAGCGTTGAGAATTAACGTGTGGGCTATAATGTAAATGACCTCCAGAACTTAAGCTTCTACATATGGGCTGGAGAATTTAATTCATAGGATACTCACCTGGTTATTCTTTTTCTTTATAAATATTATTTATTGTAGTTAGAAATGATCAAAGAATCCTTTCAAATTCCGGTGTACACGTTAGTCTTACTATTCGTATTAACTTAATTTGAGTGCTACGTACAAGTATAGCCATAAGCTTCAACTTATTTTGCTATATGGCACTAATTTTCGTGTACTAAACGCAATTCTAGAAAATTAGAATGATTTTAAAGCACCCCTAGGCTAGTTATCAAATCCTCCGCTACGCTGTGCCCTTACACCTCATCGCTAAGTGATTGCAAGTTAGATCTAGCGAGTGTTAATCGTTTAACCAGTGGAGACAGGAGAGCTGCTCTGAAAATTATGTCAAATATCTGGGCTGTCAGATGTATTCCGCACTGATAATAGGATAATAGCCACTGTGGGCAATGCCTCAGTTAGCTTGCAACAATTGGACATGTCCTGGGAGTCTGTCCGTTTAGCGACACTATGAAATACTAGAAACCATAATGTAAGATATCTCAATTGCTGTCGTTCTACCAGAAGAGGGTATCACTGCACATGAAAAGGTTCATGAGATATCAGACATCATTAGCACTCAGCAAATAGACATGATAGCTTTTCATGCAAATTCAGACAGGGCGACCATCATTGACCCAACTATGCGGCTGGAGTCACACACTGGTCAAACAAATGAAATCAATGCTTACAACGAAGAACTGTACAGAACAGAAAACATCTCTGATCGGGGGTCAAGGAAACATTCCCAAGTTATTGTCTGTATTTTGCAGAGAGTTTGGGTTATGATTGTTCTTAGTCTTGTAAATAAATAGGCTATTAGTGGTTTTAGAAATGTGTTCTTGAATGTGTGTCTCATAACTTGTGCTTCTGTGGTGAATGCACTAGTGTGTGAAGCTGTAAAATTAGGGTTGTGGTTGGACTAGGTGGCTCAGAACTTGAAATGAGAAACTATCCCCGCATTTGCTTTAGGGGGCAGAAATTCACACTCAAAGTAGTCGCTATCAGCGCCGGGATTTAAAATCATTATAATAAAATCAACTCGTGGAGTAAATAAACTCCTGTTGTGAAGATTTATATGAGGTCAATTTCTACATTACTAAAATGTTTTAGCAGCTTCGGTGCCATAGTTGGTAGCATGCTGAACTTCTTTGCCCAAGGTCGCGGGTTCTAACCCGGCCGAAGTCGTCGGATATTTGGGAGCATTAAAAATCTCTCAGTATGCCTCCCTTCGGAAGGGAAGTAAAGTCGGTGGTCCCATGCCATAGATTTGTGTGAAGCCAAAATGTTTAGGTTAGATTATTTGATAACGCTATATCAGTTCGAACGTTCGCCGTCATATGCTGGCTGTGATGGGATCTAGTAACCAAGTACGCAGCTAGGTGTCGTGGACGGTAGCATTTAGGAACTACTTGAAAAATGGATCGTCAGCAGTCCTTACCTGAATCACATATAACACACACTAATACAGCCATCACAATTAACACCGGTTATCAGACAAATTATGCACACACCCAAAGTACACGGGGCTACATGACCGCGTTATCGCAGGCCCTAAACTAAGGAACCAACCAACTAAAATAATGAAAGATAACATTTATTTTGCTTTAACGTTGGTTGTGAACAAACGTCCCACCTCAAGAAAAGACCTAACCCTGTCCGCCTCACGCCTTAATCTAGGCTTCACTTTATGAGAATTAAATCGTCTGTAAAGTAAAGTCTGGTTGTTAAAAGAAGTGATAGTGTGAGAAGAAAAAGTTCATGTTATCTCCTTCCTGTTATTTGCGTTTATCTCAACTATAAAATGCTCCCATTTCTCTTCCCACTGTGACAGCGTCTGCTAACAAATTTGTAGGATAGCGTTCTATACAGCTAGCTAGGGCAGAAGCTCACGAAATAGCATCAACATTAGGAGTTAATGTACCTTTATATTTATTCCTTCCTACTTTAAAATGTGGAACACGGTACAATAGGTCACAAAATAATAATAAAACCGTTGACAGCTGAACATTTTTATACAACCAGAAATGGCTCTCATTATTCAAAGGTTCATCCACCAATATATAGGCTATGTATTTTGCATCATGGCCAAGCTAATATAATTATGGTCCTGTTTTATTTGGTGTCAGTGCATTACAACTTACTGTACGTTCTCACCTCGTGGTGTAGCTGATAGCATTCTTGGCTCTCACCGCGATGGCCCGTGTTCGATTCCTGACTCTACCAAGAAACTTAATTCAGGTCTGAAGGCTGGGACGGGGTTCACACAGTTTTGTGAAGTGGAATTGAGAGGAAATGGGTTGTATTCCTACTTCGGTCATCCTAGAAGTGATTTTCCATGATTTTGAACTTCTACCCCCGACAAATGCCGGAATGGTACCTAAATTAATACAAGTGCCATCACCTACCATAATCATAGCTACAATTCCAAATACACCCTACTAGTACAGGTATCATTACACAGACCATTAGACATATTTTACACACACCAAAGTACCAGGGGCTATTATCATGATGTCGCAAAGCCCCTAAATGGATCATCAGCAACAACTTTACTTGTAAACGAATTGAAACCGGAGAATATATTTATCACAAAGAATACTTTACAGGGTGTTACCAAATAGGTGAGGAGTAATCGTAGCTTGGCTAGTACTGCCTACAATATGGAAAATTCTATAGAATATTCACTTTACCCAGAGCAGATATGTACAATTCCCGGGTATCCCGGATAAAGCGCCTAAAGTGCACATGTTTATAATATTGTATTTATATGTTATTGGGAGTGAATGCATTAAGAAATTACTTGTTATTTAAAACAGCCCAAGAATGTTGTATCCAATAAAGCATTTAGTTTCACTTACTTACTATGGTATTCATGCACTAAGCTTACCTTAACCGTTTTTCTTATGCTTCCCCAACATAAAATGCCCGTATGAAGATCCATCCAATGATCAATCTTTTACGAGATGAGCCGGTTCATGCTATCAGCTGGTATCTTTGAGACAGGAATTTCGTCTTCTCTCGAGTTATTAAATTACACACATTACGAAAATCGCAATGCATCACTTTTGGGAAACGGTTTCCATTCAATACGCCCAATTCCGGAGTGATTTTACGTGTCCGACAGTCAATGACGTGACATGTTTAGGCGTATATTCACGATCAAAGTAGACAGTTTTGACACTTTTGATAGAGTGGCATATTACTCCTCATACAGTACAAGAACATGGATAGCTCTTATACCTGGGATGTGCCAACATCTTTTCCAGGACAACTTCAAGTATTTTATAACTCGTAAATGATTGACATTCGGAGGTATAGTCACGGAGATACAGGGTCTTTCATATAAAATAAGAGCGCTAAGCGGCGGCTTTGTTATCCGCAGCTGCGGTCACCTTGGCCGAGCTTGTGGCGCGCCAAGGCCCCCTGCTTTAAGCGTGTGTACAATCCTATATGATGCAGCGGCCTTGCTAGCGTGTGCACAATGCTGAAATCTTACTTTAGTTAGTTAGTTAGTTATTGTTGATGAAACCAAAACCCCTACTTGTGCTAATTTTGTGAGTGATTTATTCGAAGACCGTTCAAGTGTCATCTAGCTCATCCTGTGTTAAAACTGTTCGTGTGTGGGCATGTTTTTATTGAGCACCGAGCCAGTAGGGTCAAACTTATTTGCAATTACGTGAATCTGTGCTAGTGAAGGTGGCACTTCATCAGGAAATTGCTGAACAAATGCATCACGTACCCGCCGAGCCGGCTCGTAGTTAAAATAAGTTTTACATAAAAAATACGATTTTGCAATGATAACTGTCTCACCATGTTAGCACTTGAGGTTTAGACTGGCGACTGAGCACCTGCACGCTTATTGCAAGGTCAAGTTTGGTAATGCCAATCTGTTATTTTTATACAGTCCATCGGAACTTGAAAAATAAACGCCCTCGTATGTACTATGCGCGCGCTTTCAATACTACAGCAGGGGGCCGTGGCGCGCCACAGGCTCGGCCAAGGTGCCCGCAGCTGCGGTTAACAAAGCCGCCGCTTGGCGCTCTTATTTTATATGAAAGACCCTGTATATCCTTTTAGGATATAATACTTATGTCCTGACTACTTCACAAATATTGGAAGCATTTTTATGTTGCGTATTTCTCCGAAAACAATGTAAAAAAAATTGATTCACAGTACAGCCACGAAAATTTGTTTTAAGGAATCTTATGTCATAATGTTGAAGACTTTTCGAGGTTAGAAACTGATAGCCATAACGTGGAAATCATGTACAGCAGCTTACCTTCTTACTTGAATGTCTGTGATAGCGCGCCGGATGTAACATACACATGTAGCGGTCTATCGCCATACAGATGAGGATCACAGCGCTCTGTTGGCTGAGAGCACCGCGCAACAAGGACTGGAACAGAAAAAATAACGGAAGACGCATCAGCGAGAGGAACAGATATAATATAGATACATGTAACAGTAACTGGAACAATAAAATATAACATCTTGTAACCGAACAATGGTTCACCCTTAGGTGCGGTTGTATTATTTAGTTATTTTATTTTTTTGTTGCCAGCCATGGCCACATATTGGCAGGCCGCCACAGAGATCTTATGAGTTTTGCTTTGAGATTCTTTGCTGGTGGGTGGCTAAGTGGGTGGACCAGGTGGCCTTGGCTATTGCATATGTGTTTTGGCAGATAGGTCAAGATTCCTTGACCTGGCATGGTTACCATGGAGATGGTGTTGATTTTTGTTTATGGGTGGTTTCAGGCAAAATGGAGTCCAGTTGTTGTGTGTTTGAATTGTGAAGAGATTGTTTATGGATTAGGGACTGGCAATTAATGGAGGCATGCTCACAAGCGGATAGATGATTATTAATAAATAAATAGTGTTGAAGATATAAGAGTTGTGTGTCCTGTGTCTTTGTGTGCATTCAAGCAAGCATATTGCCCCTATACCCTGAGGTGGTAAGTTGTTATATTTGTTTCATTGACGCCTAACTGTGGGGAATGTGTTTGTTGGTTGACTTAGAATACCAAGTTAAGATATTTATTCCAATTCATGTAACAGTAACTGTAACAATAAAATATAACATATTGTAACAGTGTCTGAAACAAATGAAATATAGCTAAAAATAAACTGACTATAAATCGGTAGTACAACCTGAAGGATTGTACGCCTCGGAGTGCCTTATTTTAAATAAAAAGGGGGAGCTTCAAGAACTAGAAAAGAAGGAAAGGAGATTTTGACAAAAATACTTGGGCCACAGAAAGCTACTGATGGGACTTGGAGGAGGAGGAAAAAAAAGTTCGACAAGTAAACTCAGAAGATCGCGCACGCAATGAGCAAGCAGAGGTTGAAGTTCTACGGACACCTGCTAAGGATGGTGCAGACTGACCTAAATGATCTTCAACTACATAATGGGGTTAAAGGCCACATATAAATGGGTGGATGTGGTGAAAAGGGATGCATCATAAGTTGGAATCACACTGCAGATGGTCCACAACAGAAGAGAGTTTAGGAGGAGAGTAGACAGCATAAAAGCATTTCAAGAGGAATCAACAATGAGCAGGCCCAAATGCATCATTTTCGATGAAGATAGAAATAGGAGAAGTGAACGCATGTAGAGTTTCTGGGAGGAGATAAGAAGAAATGCCCCAAAAAGTCTTAAGATATTTGCAGTTCAAAGTTGGCCAAATTCGAAAAAGAAAGTGAGATGGAACAAATAAAATGTATCACCATGTAATTGTAACTGAAACAAATTAATATATAATTAAGTAACTGAAATGAATAACGTATAGTGACTGTAAAATAACGCACGTGTGACTGTGACTGGAACATATAAATACCCAGGTATTACGTCACATAACTGTGACTGAAGCAAATAAAATAGAAGAACCCTATGACTGAGACTGGAACAAGTAAATCACTGTAACTGACATTGAAAGAATTAAAATATCACTGTGTATCATTTGATAGTGACACAGCAGAATGTCATGTATTGATCACTGGTGCTATAATAGTACACTATGCAACGAGCCTATAATGGCTATAATTAAGACACGAGTATGTTTATAAAACGAGCGTATGCGGGTTTTATAATTTCCATACGAGTGTCTTAATTACCATTATAGACGAGTTGCATACGACTGTTTATGTTCGACGATAATTATAACTTTATTATATGTTTTAACATAAATATTCATAAACATCTGTTCAGTGACTAGAATTTTGTGATCGCGTGCTGCGCTGGGTAGTATATCTCTGTTTTCCAAGCTCTTTGGCCGACCGACGCATGCGCTCTGTGTGTTTCAATGCCATATGTTCAGATTGTGCACCAGTATTCAGTAAAACTGTCACCGAAGTCGTTTGAAAATGCCGTGCTGTGTAAAAATTGGATTTGGGGATATTAAGGTACAGTGCTATTTCTTGTCTCATATTCTCCAGTTTATTTACGTTAACATATGGACGGTGCACTTTCGGTAATTTATATAGACATGTTGGATTTTGAGCGCATGCGCGAAGGTATCCTTATCTAATAGGTCACACAGCTGTTTCTTGAGCTCTGATTGGTGGGAGAAACTGTCTCATAATGAAAAATAGTGTTATAATGAGCCTCATTATGATACAGTTTTCTGACACATGATAGTCAGGGTCGAACATAAACTGTATTATACGTTGAATCATATACAATATCACTCTAATCCGGTATCATATTGTATAATACAGTATACTATGCATATTCTTAAGGAGTGCATCTTATCACCCACCCCAATATAGGAACCTAAATTAATGGTCATATAAAATAAAAAGATTTACCTCCTAGATACGTTTTACGGAAAGAAATTGTTCATTAATATATCTACAATATACGTGAACTGCTGCTTTATACCTTAAATAATAGACTGCGATTGGGTGCACAAGAATAGAGCCCAGTTGACATAAAACCAGCTTTTGGCTCTATACAGTGCATTTTAAGCTTTTTTTTAAGGTATTTAAGCTTGTCCTCACCTCGAAAGACGGGGTCAGAACTTATATATTAGGACTTGAATACCAGATAAATACGTTTATTTCGTATGCTAGGACCATCTTAATGGCACTGCACTCTATTTTGAATGTGAAGAATGCAAATATACATAATTTATAGATTTTAAGTTTTGTAAAAAGGAAGATTGTAGTTTTACGTGACCGTAAATCTTGTGATTATGAGCCACGGGACCTCCTTTTTACGTGGAATCCGAACCACAGGACATGGCATTTCACTTCGAAAATCTCACATGCATTGACCGGGAAACGAATTAAGTTTTGTAAGTTTGAGGTTTAAACTGGAATATCTCTTGTCTTAGAAATCGCCAAATCCCTTTTCTTAACATGCACTCAGTTATAAACTGGCGCATCACATTTCCCGCGTTCTACTCAGAAATATCAAAGTGTTGAAGGGTCGGTGAGCACAGCTTATCAGACATCCTGTGGCAGGGACAGTGTCGCATATTAAACCTGTTACGGCTTTCGGGCTATCAGGTGGCGCTGGCAGGGCTGACACACAAACATACATCACTTCAAGTTGGCATTTTTATGAAGGTTTTTATGAAATATTTTATTTGGGGTAAAGTTGGGGAACTCTGCGCTCTCTCTCTCTCTCTCTCTCTCTGCATAATTGCACAATATACTGTCATGCTATATTACGAAAACATTACTGTCATCTTATTGTTTAATGGTTATCATTATATCAGGGTTGATTCCCTAAGCAGCAAAGAAATATAATTCTGGTGTCAGGACTGGAACAGTGTCAACTCAGGCTCAAAAGGACAAGTGGAAATAAGAGGGTTTGTTTCTCACCTCGCCATCTTAGAAAGGGGTATTCCATAGTTTCCCACTTCTATTCCACGCAAATGGTACCTCCATTCCGTTCAATCATTACTACAGACACCAATATAGCACAGTTTGTCCGACAAATTCTACACACACACACAAGTACCCTGATCCGATGATCTCCTAAATAAAACAACAACAAAATATTTAATTTCACAAAGTTCTAATATATTTTTATGGCAGAGTTCACACATTTGTTGTAAGGGACAGTACCTGTGCGGAGGCTGATGTATCAAACAGCAAATGAATTCAATTCTCTTCTCCAAATTTGAGATATATTATTTGTCGTGTGGCCTCATGAGAGGCCGAGTGCAGATCTTTCTAGTTGACGCCCGTGGACAACCTGCGCGTCGGGATGAGAGATGGAATGGATGAACATCAACGAAATTGAGCAAGGATGTGAAAACAGCCGTGGTCTGTTAGAAGGTACCGTCCCAGCATTTGCCTGGTGTTGAAAATGGGATCCCACGGAAAACCATTTCAAGGATGGATGACGGTGGGGCTCGAACCCACGTGCCTACCGAGTCAGCAGAGAGCTTGGCTCCATGACCTAACGCTGCGCTTTAGCGAGCGTAGCTGTCGGTAACGTAGCTGTCGGTAATTTAAGATAAATGACCTTGATACTCGTCTCCTCAATGAAACCATCACCACCGACAATAAATTCTTGAAATGTACACATTTGGATTGCATATTATTCAACCATTCAAAATGTTTTGTCCAAAGATTTACATCCTAAAATTTGTTTAGTACCGGTATAAAGTGGCTATCACCACTTTATGAAAATAATAGCAATATGAACTAAATTTGATGCAAGAAAATTCAAAAATTGATCTGATTCCTTCATATCAGACACACCAGCATAGGTAAGTGGTATGAGGAACTCTACATGGCCAGAATGGGTAGACGGTTTTGACGGTGTTGAAGCTGGCTTCTTTAGTCTGCTTCCTACCCGAGATTTTTCGCTATCATTCAAGAAAAAATTATAGATGCTACCTTATTTCAAGACGTGCGGGACCTACCCCAATCCTACACCCTAAATTCCTAAATTGATCTTATTCCTTCATATCTGACCCACCAGCTAAGTGGGTACACACACTGTCACAGTCATCACAATAATTCAGGTTATGGTACAAGCTGCACATACACCCAAGAACACAGGCCTATTAACCGCGATCCTTTAGGCTCCCAAATGAAAACAACATCTCTAATTTTACCCATTAAAAATTGAAATTTTTTCTTATTAAAACCAAAGATATATTGTGACAGTTTTACGAGAATTTCGGGGAGCCATAGACCTTAAAATGACCCTTCCGAAACCCCAATCTCCCAGAAAGACATATAGGACGGGAAGGAATGCATTCTTGGACTGGTAAAGCACTAAAGAAACTGTACTCGGGGGTGTCGGGTGTAATAAGAGGTGAAACAACCAGTCCAGAGGAATACAAACACAACAAATACAATAAAGAGGCAAGGCTTACATTTAAATCGCACTCAGTTTATTCAAAAAGTGGCTAATCCGTGCTAAACAATGGTGATAATAATTTAACTCGTCTCCATGCGAAAATCCTAATAACTTAAGACTCTCGAAGTCCTACGCAAAAATGGAAAGTCACAAATGCAATCTAAGAGAATGACACGCAGTTCTTCCCTATACAATTACTTCGGAGATTCAATAATAATGATAATACAAGCATGACTCTCCAGCAAAGAAAGTTATTTACTTGTTTACAATGCAAGGTATTCGTTACATTTACAGCACAATAAGTTTAAAGCAACGCTATAATGGTGACATCTCCAACATTTAACTTTATAGTCATTTAATATAATACCTATCGTACGTTAATAGTAACAATGATGTAAACGAGAAGCGTTTTATCCAAAATTTATTTCCAAGCAAAATCTATGCACATTCTGAACCTAGCAGAACGCATGAAAATCTATTCTAATTTACAACACAAATAAGTAACATGTAACCCTTTTAATACTGCGCAATGGGCACCACTGTTCCTGCCTACCTACATCGCAGCTTCACTGTTTGTGAAGTTGGGTCATGATTTGTGTGGGGAGATAAAAATTAGGTCGGCGACTGCATGAGTAAAACATGTCTAATGTCGCATTAACAGGTTAGCTACCGCGTTTAAACACGTAACTAACTGATTGTCGTCTCACAATAGGAATAGCTATATTTGTATTTAGGTGTGTCGAAGAATCAAATCTAAGTACTGGTCATCAAGGTTCCTTTAAGTTTTTGGTTTATTTATGTTTTATTAGACTTCCTAGTTCTTTGTTTATGTTCATTATTAAGTAGAAAATCCTGATATTTGATTATTACTTTCTTATTTACCAGATTAGTTCAGTCCTATCAGATTCATTTTATTGTTTAGTGACCATGTTAACTTCGTAAAGTGTGAAAAATTGGTATAAAAAGCATCCAATATCAACCTCATCATTGGATGAAAAATCAATTCCAAACTTCAACTAGCACCTCTGTGTGCTGATCAATATCACTGCTGCAATATCGAGACAAAAGTCGTTCACATTATCAGCTCATATAGTACCAAAACTTGTACTAGGCAACTAAGGGTAATAAAATCCTACCTCTGTAGTGCATTCTAACATATTATGGTTTTACTAAATTTATACAGTTCCAGCTTGTGGACAAGATTTTATTCTGCTGTAATGACAGCTGTGCATTCTGAACATATAGAACGGGTGCATTATGTGCTCATATATCAGACATCCACAGTCTGGGAAAACTTGTATTAATAAACCAGGGTCTTTCGTTTACAGTCCTAAAATGACCCCTCACTTCGAACTCAAGATAGCCTGCGTGGCTCATCTTACAAAATTACAGTTCATAGCTTGTATCATAGTCGTCTGAATGTCGAATTACATAAAGTTACACTCCCACTTCTCCACATATCGTAAACAGGTTTTATGCAGTATTGGCTAGTGTTCACTCCACTCACAGCCTTCTAAATAATATCTCAAGAAAAGAGTGCGCTGTAGTCGCGTTTACATGGTCAATAATACAATAATACAAAAATGTGTCATCGTCTTGTTTCACGGTCAACAGGTGATTGCTGGGTTTACTGTCCCAGTAAGGATGCAGTTATTCAGACATGATTATTTGACAATAAATACCTACACGTTAAAGAGTGTTGGTTCGATGCACTGTCGAACTAGAAAATGTTTATTTACAAAAATGTTGGCAAAAGCGTTTGTCCCAAGCTTTTGCTAATGATACGACAAAGATTGTGGTTACCTCACCACTAGGAAAACATGTTAATTAAGGGCCCTACCTAAGAATGTGCGGCGTAAGGTCTTACTAAATCTAATCTCCATAACGAGATCGTACATAAAAAGGTGTTTCAGCTTCTAGCCTGACTTACATGTGTGCTTCACATTTCCTTCGTGAAATGACTTGCCTGGTGTAGGTTGCAATTAAGGCATGGTGGTAAGATGCCTAGGATACAGCGTCCTTCCTTCATAGTATTATCCAGCCATCACTGAAACCCGCCATCATGAGGTTTTTATTCCATTTCCAACTCCATCATAATGGGAATAATTAGAATTTCTTCGGCATGTAGAATGTGTGTAATTAAGCCATAGTGATGTCGTATTTGTAGGTTTGCACTGAATCTAATATTTAATTATAAGTTGCAATTTCTCACTGAAGCTACACTTGCATTAGCGGGTAAGCAATAATGGCCATGGATTTTTCTCCGCTCACATATTTTAATCTTAGCAGCTTTTGTTACTATTCTCACTCGAAACTAGGTGAATTAAATCACACATGATTCGTTCATTGACATTTCGCACTGTACCTTTTACCTGGTAATATCGTAACACTTTAGCTACACTTTGGAAAAACGTGCTAGGCTGCATGTTCGATGTCAGCGTGAACAAAAAATTACTATAATACCGCAAATATTCAGAATTTTCCTTCACGAATAATTTCAAATTCACTTAGCAGCCTTGCTGCGTGCTAAAGCACATCACTGTTCGTCGGATGAAGTTTATTTCACTAAATATTCGTCGATTTTGACGATCACAAATTTTCACGTTATGTCAGGACCATGCTTGCAGTAAGAGAGGTTAGCAAGAAGCCGGATTCGCTCTCTAGCTATCAGTCAAATGTGTGACTGTGAAATTCCTCTGGCATTCTCTGCGGGTTTAACCTTTATGTTTCTTTCACATGATAAATCAAATCTTCCTCCGGTGCATCGAAAATATGTACAATAATGGTTAATAATACAGTCTCATGAAATACCAAAAATTATATACATCAGTGGCGCAGCAACTCATACTAAATCAAATGAGCGCTACTCATGCCTTCTCCTTGGAAGTCTCCGCTTCACTCAAGGATGGTAAATTCCTCATGAGCCATAGAGGTCACATGGCAGATGTGATTTCGGGCTCAATATTTCAACCCCTGCCGTAGAATCTTGGCGCATTTCTTTAAAAGATTAATGCAATGTCCATAGGATAATTTACATGTCTTTCAATCTTTTAAAGTTTTAGAACATGAGCCAGCAGTGCTGAGCGTATGGGTGCCAAGCCATGAATACTCTCCTCCTAAACATATCACTCCACTCAGTACTGTCACGTCTCCTTCGCTTGGAGAGCTAATAGCAACACAGATTGCCATCATATACGGATCGGTTGTATACTTCAGTGCTTAAACATTCCCGCAAATGTTGGTATAGGCTTACTCAGCGAAGAGTTTTGTGTCAGCCAGGTAGAATCAACCTCGATTAGGCTATTTGACAAAGCCTTGGAATAATGAATTCAAAGAAATGGCATACAGAAGAAAATCATGAGCAGAGAAAAAAGGAAACGAAAGCAGGTTGGGAACCAGCAACTAAAGATGGGAAATACTAGGAAAAAGAGGATACGAAGAGCAAGGAGAGGTGAACTCCTGGGTAGACCACAAAATAGTAATGTACTGAATTCGTTAAAGCAATAACAAATTGAATTCAATAAAGTCCTTTATAGACGCGAGAATATTCCGCCCTCATGGAGGTTGCCATCTTCAATCAAATCTTGTGTGACCCATTTTCTGCCCGCTTGTGGCAAGGGACTCCAAGTTTACTCTGTCAGATGAGATGTTGCGAAGTTATGCAGCGAAACAGAATCAAAGACTAGGTTAAACTTGATGCGTGTTCTGTTTGTTGGTGTACGAAACAGCTATTTTATGATGTCTGATGTTAAGTACGTCTTCAGCTACTACCTACTACCCAGTGCTTCTCAGTTATATTGAAGACTAGCAGTAGTGCCCGGCTTCGCCCGGTGGATTCATTTGTTTTATGGATGATAATGAATACTACTAAAGAACTGGCAAATGATATGTAAACTAACAGAAAGAAACATATAACTTTTTGTGGTGGTCGTGGTAGTGGGGGTGATAAGTAGTACAGTATAATAGATGTAACATTCAGGAAATTTTTCCGTAATGATAATGATAATAATGAATAGGGAAACTGCTTTTTACTAACTACTAACACATGTAATTTACAAATGAATTGCAAAATATGATTAGAAAGAGGAGTAAGTGAAATGAGACACGGTCTAGGGCCCAGGGACCCGGAACAGAACTGAAATGCGTTACGTACCGCTGTGTTCCACGTTACGTTACGTATGCCATACCGCGGCCCCGAGCTAGCTTGCGGTATCGTTCCGTAACTGTAACTTGGAACTCGGTACGAGCATGTGGAACGTTACAGCCCTGGAACGGTACAGTCGGAACTTGACTCCCAACTGTACCGAGCATCAAGGTACGTGTTAGCGGAACGTTACGTATGGAACGGTACATGACTGGAACGATTCCTCAGCGTTACCAGAAGGAGAGTTACTCTGCGTACCGTTCTTGGTTATCGAAATAGAGTAACGTTTCCACCAGTACCCGGTTACACTGTGTACCGTTCCAGGTTATACCAACCAGCCACCCGGTATCTATGCGTAACGTTCCAGGTTCTCATGTTCCAACGGAAAGTGGAACGGTACAGAGCCTGTAACAGTACAGCAGCATTTCCCAAAATGTATGTAGGCCTACTGACTATTAGAGGACTGTTACCGGTACTACTGTACACTAGCTATTAAAACCATTATGGCTATTACACCGAATTTTTACGTAGACTATTACGGCTATTACACAGTCTATTTAGTTACCACGGCAATTGTAACACTGCGTTTATTACACTGTTACGCTGATTGTTACAAACTGTCACATAATAGCCTAATTACACAACAACTACATCAATTACATACCTGTTATCTTATCTAGGGGCATTTCTTTCATGAAATCGAAATACTCTATCTAGCCTAAGGATGTTTTTCAGTATCTACAGTCCTACCTAGAACCATGATAAAAAGATCCGTTTTTTCTGCGTCAACAACTATCCCAGTTAGTTGGTTGGTTCTTAAGTTTAGGGGCTGCGACAACGCGGTCATGTAGCCCCGTGTACTTTGGGTGTGTGTAGAATCTGTCTGATAACCGGTGTTAATTGTGATGACTGTATTAGTGTGTGTATCTGTTTTTTAATTTTAAGTACTGCAACTTATAATTTTTCAAATAGTTCCTACTTTTGCCGCCAAGCGCCACCGTCAACGACTACTAGGTCTAATTCAGAACTTAGCTACTAGACGCCACCGCAGTCGGCGCTTGGCAACGAACGTAGAAACCTAAGAGCGTTGTTTACATTCTTAACCTATCCAATTTGGCTTCACACAGGTGCAATTAGTGGAAGGATCTTTAACATGCCATAAATCTATGACATGGGACCGCCGGCTTTACTTCCCCTCCGAAGGAAGGCATACTGAGGGATTTTTAACGCTCTTAAAAAATCCGACGGCTTCGGCCGGGTTTGAACCCGCTATCTTGGGCATAGAAGCTCAGCATGCTACCGACTACGCCACCGAAGCCGCCTATCCCAGTTAGAACGATGTCATATGCAATTCCAGGCAAATTATTTATTCAAAAATAGGATAATTACTTCTTGAAATATCAATAAAGATAAAAATAAAAATATTGATTTCAATCTGAGTGCGTGCTGCATCAGACAGGGCAAGGCACCTTGCTCGTTTCGATCGCGGTCATACTGTAGACTACGTTAGAAATATGTTTCCTAAAAACAATACGATGGATCCCATTGATTCGAAATATTTATTGTTGCTCCATATAGAGGTTTGGAACATAGGCTATTGTTCATCGGTCCATGTAATTGAGGTTTTTATGGAATTTGTCTGATAGGCCTAAACTTTGTTATTGTGATGTCTGTAGTAACGTGTGTACTTGTAATGATGGCATGGATTGGAAAGGAGTAGGCCGTGGCCTTGACATAGGAACTATCCACGCATTTTCCTGGAGTAGAAGTGGGAAACCACGGAAAACCACTCTAAGATGGCTAAGATGGGAATCCAACTCACCTTCTCGCAGTGTTGCCATATAAGGCAGAGTGTAACCTACACACCAAACTTGAGCTCCTTTGTGACCAATAATAGTATTTCTTTTCTAAATTAAACCTCCCGTTCTTGCTTTTCGTTTACCTGTTAGCCTATTTTCATTTAGTAGTGGTAGAAGCCATTTTTCAGTGATGCTTAATTCTAATAATGAAAGCTATTCAGTCGTGTTGACCGACTGAAAAGCTTCCTTTATTATTTACATTTATGAAAGATAGGCCTATGACATCACATATAGTCCGTGTGTGTGTACGTATGTGTGTGTTTGCATGTGTCCGTCGCCTCGCTCCCCTCCCTAATAAAATCTAAACTGCTGGAGCGATTTCAACGAACTCGATAAGATCAGAGTACTATTTTGTCCAACCACGACTGTGCTCTTCAAATTTTATTACATCTCACCAATCCAACATGGCAACTGCGCGAAATATTTCACCGGCATTCCATATCTCCGAAACTATTACAGATATCACCCTGACGTTTTGTATGGTGGAAAAAAGCACTAATAGAAGTGTAACGATGGGATTCTCAAAAACCTCTTTACAAACCGAACATGGCGGCCAAGCGAAGTTGTTGTATTTAAATTGACTTTTCTCGCATTTAAACCAACCAAGTGCCTTCACACATGGTACAGCAAATGGTATGCACCTTGTAATGCACTGACATCCTATTCAGCTCAATTGTTTACCAAACTTCAAGATGGCGGCTGTGCGAAATTTTAAAATTAAGGTTTAATTTCTTGTGTCCTAATCATTAGATCCAAACCAACGTTTGAACAATGAACCTATGCAATAATCATCATCTAATAGTACATAGCTCTATGGCCTACAAAGTATATAAAAATCCAATATGCTGGCCATCCGAAATATTTAGACGATTCTCAACGTCAACTAATCTGTGACAACAATAAAACTTAATTGTTTTTTAACCATGAGATGGCGCCAGTGTCAAATTAAAATCTCTGTTTTGCCTATTTCTATTTACGAAAAAATAGGCTTATGGGATCACCTTTTGTCGTGTGTGTGCGCCCGAGTGTGTGCCCCCACCTCCCACTAATAAAATCTAAGTGGCTGGATTGATTTCAATTAAATTCGGTAAGGTCATAGTACTATTCTGGCCGACCCCGACCGTGCCCTACAAATTTAATTACGTTTCAACAATCCAACATGGCGGCTGTGCGAAATAATTCACTGGCATTCTATATCTCCGAATCTCAGAAGACTTCTGTTACTTAGGAAGCAAAATAACCAGTGATGGATGGAGGAAAGAGGATACAAAAAGTAGGTTGGCCCAGGCAAGGAAGGCATTTCTACAGAAAAGGAAAGAGGCCACCCTTATGGAAGTGTAAATTGGACTATTGGTGTAGCAGAAAAGAGGAGATTTGAAGCGTTTGAAATGTGGTGTTACAGGAGAATGATGAAGATCAGATGGGAAGAGAGGGTTACAAACGAAGAGGTATTAAGACGAGTGGAAGAGGAGAGATGTTTCTGGTGACTGCTAATGAAGAGAAGAGATAGGATGGTAGGACACATACTTAGACACCCAGGAATAGCAAACTTAGTTATGGAAGGAAGGTTCGAGGACAAGAACTGTAGGGGTAGACCGAGATTAGAATATGTTAAACAGTTTGCCTCGAATGTAGGGTGTGGTAGCTATGTAGAGATGAAACGCTTAGCTCAGGACAGGGAGGCATGGAGAGCGGGATAAAACCAGTCAAAAGACTGAAGACTCAAACAACAACATCAGCCGATATGAATGAATTGATAAATATCAAAGACACAAGATAAATGAATAGCGTAACACTGAAAAGTCCCTTGGTATTAAACCTTATATGGTGCAACATAAAGAAGGATGGAAAATTGAACGCCTAAATCAACATGCCGTAACATGAGTATGAAAATATGATTAAATAATAATTTGCAAAAAATTTCAAACACATATTAAAACTTTACAAATGCCTGATTTTCTTACAGATCACTGCCAGTGGAAGAACGTGGCTAGTATTAAGGGACTTTTTTCAAGAAACATTGTGTGTCTGTGTGTGTATATGCCTGCTCCCTCCTTTCAATTTAAACACGACATTTTGTACACAAGTAGCACTAGAAAAGTGCACCTCACTGTCATGTTTATTTTGCCGCCATCTTTACCAAATCTCAATTGTAGCTACTCAATTGGTAAAAACTTAACAATAATAAACGACTAAACTAATCATCAGGGACCCGGAACAGAACTGAAATGCGTTACATACCGCTGTGTTCCACGTTACGTAACATACGCCATACCGCGGCCCCGAGCTGGCTTGCGGTATCGTTCCGGAACTGTAACTTGGAACTCGGTACGAGCATGTGGAACGTTACAGCCCTGGAACGTTACAGTCGGAACTCGACTCCCAACTGTACCGAGCATCAAGGTACGTGTTATCGGAACGTTACGTGTGGAACGGTACAGTGGGAACACGCCTCCTAACTGCACCGAGCATCAAGGTACGTGTTAGTGGAACTTTAGCTCCTTTGTGACCAATAATAGTATTTCTTTTCTAAATTAAACCTCTCGTTCTTGCTTTTCGTTTGCTTGTTAGCCTACTTTCATTTAGTAGTGATAGAAGCCATTTTTCAGTGATGCTTAATTCTAATAATGAAAGCTATTCAGTCGTGTTGACCGACTGAAAAGCTTCCTTTATTATTTACATTTTTGAAAGATAGGCCTATAACATCACATATAGTCCATGTGTGTGTATGTATGTGTGTGTTTGCATGTGTCCGTCGCCTCGCTCCCCTCCCTAATAAAATCTAAACTGCTGGCGCGATTTTAACGAAACTCGGTAAGGTAATAGTACTATTTTGTCCGACCCGACTGTGCTCTTCAAATGTTATTACATCTCACCAATCCAACATGGAAACTGTGCGAAATATTTCACCGGCATTCCATATCTCCGAAACTATTACAGATATCACCCTGACGTTTTGTATGGTAGAAAAAAGCACTAATATAAGTGTAACGATAGGACTCTCAAAAATCTCCTTACAAAACGAACTTGGTGGCCAAGCGAAGTTGTTGTATTTAAATAGACTTTTCTCGCATTTAAACCATCCGAGTGCCGTCACACATGGTACAGAAAATGTATACACCTTGTAATGCACTGACATCCTATTCAGCTCAATTGTTTACATAACTTCAAAATGGCGGGTGTGCGAAATTTTAAAATTAAGGTTTAATTTCTTGTGTCCTAACCATGCGATCCAAACCAACGTTTGAACAATGCACCTACGCAATAATCGTCATCTAATAGTACATGGCTCTATGGTCTACAATGTATATAAAAATCCAATATGGTGACCATCCGAAATATTTAGACGATTCTCAATGTCAACTAATCTGTGACTTCAATCACACTTAATTGTTTTCTTAACCACGAGATGGCGCCAGTGTCAAATTTTAAAATCTCGTTTTTAGCCTATTTCTATTTATGAAAAAATAGGCTTATGAGATCACCTTTCGTCCGTGTGTGCCCCCACCCCCCACTAATAAATTCTAAGTGGCTGGATGGATTTCAATTAAATTCGGTAAGGTCATAGTACGATTCAAGCCGACCCCGACCGTGCCCTACAAATTTTATTACGTTTCAATAATCCAGCATGGCGGCTGTGCGATATATTTCACTGGCATTCTATATCTCCGAATCTCAGAAGACTTCTGTTACTTAGGAAGCAAAATAACCAGTGACGGAAGGAGAAAAGAGGATATAAAAAGTAGTTTGGCTCAGGCAAGGAAGGCATTTCTACAGAAAAGGAATCTGTTTACATCGAGCGTGGCCTCTATGGAAGTAGAAATTGGACTATTGGTGCAGCAGAAAAGAGGAGATTTGAAGCGTTTGAAATGTGGTGTTACTGAGAATGATGAAGATCAGATGGGAAGGGAGGGTTACAAACGAAGAGGTATTAACCCAAGTGGGAGAGGAGAGATGTTTCTGGCGACTGCTAATGAAGAGAAGAGATAGGATGGTAGGACACATATTAAGACACCCAGGAATAGCAAACTTAGTTATGGAAGGAAGGGTCGAGGACAAGAACTGTAGGGGTAGACCGAGATTAGAATATGTTAAACAGTTTGCCTCGAATGTAGGGTGTGGTAGCTATGTAGAGATGAAACGCTTAGCTCAGGACAGGGAAGCATGGATAGCGGGATAAAACCAGTCAAAAGACTGAAGACTCAAACAACAACATCAGCTGATATGAATGAATTGATAAATATCAAAGACACAAGATAAATGTATAGCGTAACACTAAAAAGTCACTTGGTATTAAACCTTATATGGTGCCCCATAAAGAAGGATGGAAAATTGAACGCCTAAATCAACATAGCGTAACATGATGTATGGAAATATGATAAAATAATCATTTGCAACAAATTTCAAACACATATTAAAACTCTAACAAGACGTTCCGTGACGAACTAAAGAGCCTACTTTTCCTAAAATTAAGATTCATGCCAATGATTAATCTACAGTATATGAACCTATCTAGAATTATGACGAAATTAAGTTGGTAATATCGAAATGTCTAATTAGTTCGAAATATACCTGGTATAATGTACCCTAATAGAGCAGTACTGTTGGCAGCCCTGGCGACTTAATTTATACGCCTTCGTTCCATCTCTTAAGGTACAGAATACACAATATTGTTGAAGTCCAATGAACTTTACATGCAGTTAGACTCTGGATTTATCAGCACGCGCAAAAGCATGTTTGGCAACAATGTCATGCGTGTGCTGGTCAGAAATAATCTGAAATATTATGATATATTGTTGTGCCAATTATGGATGAAATCCATTTGTTAGTATAGATGTTACATATTTTTAAAAATTGGAGCTATCTGCAGGCATAGAATCATGTTGGCAGCACTGACTTATATTGATTACTCCAAATTTATCTAGAATGCCAGGTGCTATATGTGTGCAAAGTATGGAGCTGTTGGCTTGCATATTTTCTGATTTATTGATATTAGGGAAAAAATATAGACAGCATTTATTAACAGTTGGCAGCCCTGATTGATCTTAAGAATAAGCATAGTCATATCTGTTATGATACACATAGCACATACGAAATTTAGTTGAAATCCAGCTGATAGTATAGGAGTTTCATGTATTTAACATGTAGTTCCGTGAAGAACTATACAGCCAATTTTCATATATCCTACTTATGTTAATTGCCTCTATCTACATACAAAATTTCATTTTGATTGCTGTAATAGATTCGTAGATATTGAGAACTGACTACATATTTCGGATGGTCGCCATGTTGGATTTTATATATGTAGGTCCTAGATTTATGTAATGTTACAAGAAGATTATTGTGTACGTGTAGCATTCAAACTTCAATCGCATGATTAGGACACAAGAAGTAACAAGGAGATTTTAAAAATTTCGCACAGCTGCCATATTGAGGTTATGGAAACAATTGAAATAAATTAGATGCCAGTGGATTAACCTTCGTATAAGGATTTACTCTACCAAGTTTCACTGCACTCGGATGGTTAAATTGCGAGAAATGTCCATGTGAATATTTATAATTCGCGTCGCCGCCATGTTGGATTTGTGATCACCAGGTTATTGAAAGTCCTATAGGTGAACTTATGTTCATAGCCCCTATGAACAAAACATAATTCAGTTTGATTGCTATAATAGATTCGTAGATATTCAGAGCTGTATAAATATTTCGGATGGTCGCCATGTTAGATTGTTAAATGAGTAGGCTATATAGTCATGTACCATTAAAGGAAAATTATTGCGTAGGTTCATCATTCAAACTTTCACTTCGATCGCATGATTACGACACAAGAAAGAAAAACTTAATTTTAAAATTCGCACAGCCGCCATCTTGAAGTTATGTAAACAATTGAACTAAATTAGATACCAGTGCATTACAATGTGTATAAAGATTTCCTGTACCAGATTTCATTGCGCTTGGAACATTAAATCGCGACAAAGGTCTATAAAATTTTCAAATTCGCTTGGCCGCCATGTTCGTTTTGTAGTTAACCGGTTTTTGAAAGTCTTATGGATGAACTTCCAGTAGTGCCCTTTATCTCCATACAAAATGTCAGGGTGATACCGCTATTAATTTCAGAGATATTTCGCGCATCCGCCATCTTGTGGTTATGTAAACAATTGAACGAAGTTAGATGTCGGTGCATTACAATATGTATAAACATATACTGTACTAAGTTTTATTGCATTTGGTTGGTTAAATCGCGAGAAACGTCTATTTAAAAGTCGCAAATTTGCATGGCCGCCATGTTGGTTTTGTAGTTACGAGTTTCTCAAAAGTCACATCCGTGAACTTGTAGTAGTTCCCTTTATCGCCGTAAAAAATTCCAGGGTGATATCCGTAATAGTTTCGGAGATATTGAATGCTGGTGAAATATTTCACACAGCCGCCGTGTTGGATTGGTGAGACGTAACAAAATTTGAAGGGCACGGTTGGGGTCGCCCGGAATAGTGCTACGAATTTACCGAGTTTCATTGAAATCGGTCCAGCCGTTTAGATTTTATTAGGGGGGACGCACACACACCTCCCACACACACACACACACACACACGCGCGCACACACACACGGACAAAAGGTGATCTCATAAGCCTATTTTTCAAAACTGAAAATAGGCTAAAAATTGGTGCTATCAGCAGGCTTGGAATCATGTTGGTAGAACTGACTATATAAGTTATTCCTATTTAATCTAAAATGTAATGTACTATACGTGTGCATAGTATAAAGCTGTCGGCTTGCATACTTTCTGATATATTGGTATTTGGATAAAAAATAGAGAGAGTAATTATTAACAGTTGGCAGCCCTGATGTTTCTTAAGAATATGCTCAGTCATTTCTGTTTATGTCCACATATCACAAACAAAATTTGGTTGAAATCCAATGTATAGTGCAGAAGTTACATGCATTTAAAAACTTGACCTATCAGAAAGCTTAAAAATATTTTGGCAACACTGTCATGTATGGCCTCCTGGAAATTAAACAGAAATAGCATTATCTACATGTGTGCCAATTTTGGAATAGCCCCCATGCATACCTTGCAAGATATCCAACATGGAGCTCAAATTTCTAGTGCGTTTTTTCAGCAGTTGGTAGCACTGACATCATTTTCAAATATGGGCTTGAGATATTCCGGTATACATCTTTACTCATACTAAAAATTGGTTTCGATTGCTGTAGCCGTTTATGAGTTGATAGGGACACACACACACACACAGCCAGCCAGACAGACAGTTAGACTGACAGACACACATTTTCCCGGCTCGATCTCATAAGCCTACTTTTTCCTCATTTTTGCAAAATGTGAAAAGTAGACTAACAATGCCTGATTTTCTTACAGATCACTGCCAGTGAAAGAACGTGCCTAGTATTAAGGGACTTTTTTCAGGAAATATTGTGTGTCTGTGTATATGTCTGCTCCCCCCTTTCAATTGAAACACGACATTTTGTACAGTAGTAGCACTAGAAAAGGGCACCTCACTGTCATGTTTATTTTGCCGCCATCTTTACCAAATCTCAATTGTAGCTACTCAATTGGTCAAAACTTAACATTAATAAACGACCAAACTAATCATCAGGGACCCGGAACAGAACTGAAATGCGTTACATACCGCTGTGTTCCACGTTACGTAACATACGCCATACCGCGGCCCCGAGCTGGCTTGAGGTATCGTTCCGGAACTGTAACCTGGAACTCGGTACGAGCATGTGGAACGTTACAGCCCTGGAACGTTACAGTCGGAACTCGACTCCCAACTGTACCGAGCATCAAGGTACGTGTTAGCGGAACGTTACGTGTGGAACGGTACAGTGGGAACACGCCTCCTAACTGCACCGAGCATCAAGGTACGTGTTAGTGGAACTTTAGCTCCTTTGTGACCAATAATAGTATTTCTTTTCTAAATTAAACCTCTCGTTCTTGCTTTTCGTTTGCTTGTTAGCCTACTTTCATTTAGTAGTGATAGAAGCCATTTTTCAGTGATGCTTAATTCTAATAATGAAAGCTATTCAGTCGTGTTGACCGACTGAAAAGCTTCCTTTATTATTTACATTTTTGAAAGATAGGCCTATGACATCACATATAGTCCATGTGTGAGTACGTATGTGTGTGTTTGCATGTGTCCGTCGCCTCGCTCCTCTCCCTAATAAAATCTAAACTGCTGGAGCGATTTTAACGAAACTCGGTAAGGTCATAGTACTATTTTGTCCGACCCCGACTGTGCTCTTCAAATTTTATTACATCGCACCAATCCAACATGGCAACTCTGCAAAATATTTCACCGGCATTCCATATCTCCGAAACTATTACAGATATCACCCTGACGTTTTGTATGGTGGAAAAAAGCACTAATAGAAGTGTAACGATGGGACTCTCAAAAACCTCTTTACAAAACGAACATGACGGCCAAGCGAAGTTGTTGTATTTAAATAGACTTTTCTCGAATTTAAACCATCCGAGCGCTGTCACACATGGTACAGCAAATGGTATACACCTTGTAATGCACTGACATCCTATTCAGCTCAATTGTTTACATAACTTCAAAATGGCGGGTGTGCGAAATTTTAAAATTAAGGTTTAATTTCTTGTGTACTAATCATGCGATCGAAACCAACGTTTGAACAGTGAACCTACGCAATTATCATCATCTAATAATACATAGCTCTTTGGCCTACAAAGTATATAAAAATCCAATATGGTGACCATCCGAAATATTTAGACGATTCTCAATGTCAACTAATCTGTGCCAGCAATCAAACTTAATTGTTTTTTTAACCACGAGATGGCGCCAGTGTCATATTTTAAAATCTCGCTTTTAGCCTATTTCTATTTATGAAAAAAATTGGCTTATGGGATCACCTTTTGTCCGTGCGTGTGCGTCCGTGTGTGTGCCCCCTCCCCCTCACTAATATAATCTAAGTGGCTGTATGGATTTCAGTTAAATTCGGTAAGGTCATAGTACTATTCTGGCCGATTCCGACCGTGCCCTACTAATTTTATTACGTTTCAACAATCCAACGTTGCGGCTGTGCGAAATATTTCACTGGCATTCTATATCTCCGAATCTATTACTCATATCAACCTGAAATGTTGTACGGTGATAAAAGGCACTACTACAAAATCGTTCAAGGGACTTTCAGGAACCTGTTAACTACAAAACGAACATGGCGGCCATGCGAAGTTGAAACATTTAAATAGACTTTTCTGGCGAGTTAAAAATCCGAACGCAGTGAAACTTGGTAGAGCAATTGTTTATACACTTTGCAATGCACTGACATATATTTTTGTCAAATTGTTTACATAACCTCAAGATGGCAGCTGTGCACATTTTTAAAATAAAGTTTTTTTTGTCGCAATCATGAGATCGAAGTCAACGTTTGAATAATGAACCTACGCAATAATAGTAATCTAATAGTACATAACTATATGGCCTACATATATTACAATCCAACATGGCGAGCATCCAAAATATTTAGACGGATCACAAAATATGATAATCTGACAGCAGTCAAACTGACATTTTGTATGTTGATAGAGGCTATAAACATAAGTTCACCTATGGAACTTTCAAAACCTGGTGATCATAAATCCAACCTGCCGGCGACGCGAAATGCGAATATTTAAAAGGACGAGCACAGTGAAACTTGGTATGGTAAAT
Organism: Meconema thalassinum; assembly: GCA_946902985.2. NCBI lineage: Eukaryota > Metazoa > Arthropoda > Insecta > Orthoptera > Tettigoniidae > Meconema > Meconema thalassinum. Next base: position 261,813,587 of record OX336390.1, on the reverse strand, counting down.
GCTTATACAAATTTTAATCCACTGGCGTCTAATTTATTTCAATTTTTTTTTCAGAACCAGAAGATGGAGGCGGTGAAATATTTTAAAATCTCTTTTTTTACTATTTCTTGTGTCCTAATCATGCAATTGAAGTTCGAATAATACACTTACACAATAATCTTCATGTAATAGTACATAACTCTAAGGCCTACATATATAACAATCCAACATGTCGACTATCCGATATATTTAGACGGTTCTCAATATCTACGAATCTATTACAGCAATCAAACTGAAATTTTGTATGTTGATAGAGGCAATTAATATAAGCAGGATAAATGAAAATGGGCTACACATTTCTTCACGGAATTACTTGTTATTTCTTGTGTCCTAATTATGCGATTGAAGTTTGAATAATACATTTACGCAATAATCTTCATGTTTTTATATTATATTTTTTAAGCGTATGGCTTTTATGCCGGGAGTGTCCGAGTACATGTTCGGCTCGCTCAAGTTTGAAGCTACTTCTATGCGGACACCCATGGGTTGAGCTACAAGTACCGTCACGTGTGGTGGTTGTCTGGCGAGGAAAGTGTGAATGTAAGGACGAGGAATTGAAAGGTAGCGGCTGTGGCCTATAGTTGGGGACTAACCCCGGCATTTGCCTGGAAGGAAGATAGGAAACTACAGAAAACCATCTTCAAGATTGCCGGTGGAGGGATTCGAGCCTCCTCGCCTACCGGATGTGAGCGACTGCCTGCAGTCACGCCGTAACGAGCACGGCTAACTCAACCGGTATCTTCAGGTAATAGTAGTCTACATAACTCTATGGCCTACATACTGAATGGTCCACTAGCCCCTTGCGATCCAGTTGTATGCATTCTGTCACATGTACTACAATTCTGAAAGACATAGGTCCCTCTCCCTAAACAGGGGTAATATAACGAGATGTGTGTTTACGGGCTAGAAGATAGCAGGAATCGTGAGCGCCACTAATAATTCAGTATGGGTACCTCGAATGAACCCGTTAAACGAGCACAGATACGCAGAACACACACTTGAAAACAAGAGGTGCACGCACACACCGAGAGCAGGTATTGTATAGACCGGGAGGTGCGCGCTGCAGGTCAAATGACGCAGTAGCTCACATGGCAAGCGCACGATTGGAGTTGCCTGGCAAGTGGCAAGGTTGTATACTTAATAGTTTTCACAGTCTGATTTGTTATTTCTTTTTTCTTTCGATATCGTTTTACCCTCCTGGGTTGGCTTTTCCCACGGACTAAGCGAAGGACAGTGTCCTGCAGCTTGAGGCTCTGAATCGGGGGATACAACTGGGGAGTGTGACTAGCAATTCGCCCAGGCGACCTCACCTGCGAAGTGAACAGGGGCCTGATGAGGGGAAGGGAAGAGTGAGAGGGATAGGCAAGGAAGAGGGAAGGAGGCGGTCGTGGCCTTTGGTTAGGTACTGTACCATTCCAGCATTTGCCCGAAGACGAAGTGGGAAACCACGGAAAACCACTCGAAGATGGCTGAGGTGGGAATCGAACCCACTCTACTCTTCTTCCTGAGGCTGAGGTGACCCCATTTCAGCCCTCATACCACTTGTCAAATTTCTTGTTAGAGCCGGGTATCGAACCTCAGACCTCCGGGGTCGTATCTATGCACGCTGACCACTACACCACGGAGGCGACACGATTTGTTTATTTGGCTCTGTAAAAAACCATGTCACTGCGGAGGCCCGGGTTCAAATCTCGGCTCTGCCACGAAATTTTGTTCCTGGTCTGAGGCCTGGAACGGGGTTCACCCAACCTCGTGGGGCACACAAACGTAGTAGAGGCAGGTTCGCTTCCTGCCTCAGCCATCCTAGAAGTGGTTTTCCGTGGTTTCCCACTTCTCCTCCAGGAGATTGCTGGGATGGTTCCTTTCGACAGGACCACGGCATCTTTCTTCCCACTCCCTTCGCTGCCCTTTCCTTCATTAGACCCAAGTTCGTGGTCACCTAGGCGATTGGCTTGTCACCATCCCAGTTGTATCTGCTGTCAAGGTGTGTTCAGCTCCGAGACACTGTCCTGGAATTCAACGGTAGAGGAATGATCCCTCGCAAAGTCCGAGGGTAAAGCCGAGCTAAGAGGGTAAGCGATCAAATAAAAAGAAAAAGAAAAGAAGACCGTGTGTATCGTTGCATAAGCTATGGTGCTGGATTGGACGAGGATGAGGAGGTAATTGTCTCTGGCTAGGGCACAGGCAACCAGTTAGCTACGTCGTACATGTTCCAAGCTTCGTAGACCACAGTTAGGGCAAAGTGTGCCCCATTGGAACGATACCAACATGCAATGGCAAGTCAGTATGTAGCTGCGCGAACTCGCTCCTTCGAAGTAATTCACAACACGAAGCGTATTCACTGCCTCGAGATGTATTCCAGCGATGAGTATATGAATATGTTATATTTATGGAGGAGCTCGACAGAATGCATACCAGGCGCATCGCCTGTACCAAGAATTCTATCCGGATAGACAACGACCGACAGGCATGGTATTTCGGAGTGTGGAAAGACGCCTGGGAGATACTGGATCCCTGGGAAAAACACGGCCTGTTTGAGATCATCGCGTGACGTCTGCTCACAATGAAGAGGTTGTATTTGACGCTATCCGGCGTCACCCTCATACTAGCACACGGCCATTGCACTGGAGACGAACATCAGCCGAGCGTCTGTTATGCGGATAATGCACACCCACTGGTTTCACCCGTACCATCTGCACTTACACCTGGAGATACATGGTCATGATTTCGAAGCCCGGGTGGCGTTCTGTGGAAACTGATCCGGCTTTCCTAGCTACCATCTTATTTACGGACGAAGCACGATTCCACAACAATGGAACCGTTTATCGCCATAATATGCATTACTGGAGTGTGGATAATCCCCATTGGGTGTGACAGACATCCTTTTCGGTACACCCCCGTGTGGGTTGCGGGTTAGAATACACACACGGGATGCTCTGCTTGTCCTAGGAGGCCACTAATAGGGCCGACAAGACAGACTGACATGACTGACTTTGATTTTGAAGACTCCCTGTGGATGGGAAGAGAAAATTCATCTACGGTATCCCCTGCCTGTCATAAAAGGTCTTTTTCGACTTCCGGTCCCATTTTGTTTGACCCTTAGAAATAAACGTCATGCTGCATGGGGAAGGGCCACCAACTTGGCCATCTGGCCAGAAAGCCTGGACGGTATTCCCCATCCCGTCAGGGGGGTGCGCAATGTACCTTTGCAGTGGTATCTGCCTCACAACGGAGGTCCCTGCACGGCTGAATAATTGCGCCAAACATATCACTGCCGAGGGGGAAGTGCCTATTCAAGGCACTGGGACCCCGGGCAATACCTGCTATGCCAGGTAGGTATTGCCTTGGCTGGGTGGCGCCCACAGTGATGACCCTCGTTCGGAGTAGGTTGTATTCGGGGAGGATGATTTCGGGATGACGCGAAAGCGGCCCAATAAATCATCATAGGGTGGCCCCCTTAAATAGCCGTCTCTTGAGTGTCGGATCAGGGATAAAACTTTCATTGCACGTTTCCCTGTTGACAAGTCACCTCGCTACCTGGTAGCTACCAGGACAGACGGGGATTATTTCAAAGTGGTGAAATCAATAATCTTTTCCGAGGAATTCGAGGGGAAATTTGGAGATCTAAACGGGATTTCCAAGCTCCGGAACGGACAGCTCCTACTGCATACAATTAGCCGACAGCAAACCGAAACGTTGCTGGAATGCACGCATTTCAGCGAAATTCCCGTTAAGGTCTCAAAACACGAAACGCAGAATGAGGTCCGTGGAGTTATTTTCCATCGTAACCTCATTTTGAATAGCGATGCGGAATTGTTGCGGAATCTGGGGAAGATAGGCGTCACCAAGATTGGGCGCATCACCCGAAAGATTGGAGAGAACATCGTCGATACCGGCGCTTTTATTCTCCATTTTGAGGGTGATGTTTTACCTAAGCAGATGTAGATCACATCGAACCACTGCGATGTTTGACCGTACATCCCTCCACCTATGTGGTGTTATCAATGCCAGAAATTCGGGCATGTTTCTGCCAGGTGCACTGCCAAGGCCGTGTTTAGAGAGTGTGACAAGGGGACACATGAGGGTGAGAGATGTACGCCTCCACCGATTTATCCTAACTGACAAGGAAGTCACTCTCCACGATCGAAGCAGTGCCCTGAGTTCTGTAAATAAGCCACAATCCAAGAAATCAGAACATTCCATCGGCTTTCATATCACGGTGCTCGCAAGAGGTACCGTGATATGGATGCCCCTGAATTTCGGGCGACGTTTGTGGCCGCAGCGACGCGCTCATTCACCCCTGCTGTCATAGTTCCCAGTGTAGTACCCTCGACGACCGGTAATTCAGAAGATTTGAAATCACCCCTCGCTGTACCAGCGAAAATTGTCTGCCCGAAGGAGGTCCCACAACCTTCTTCGGGCAAGGAAAAGAAGGCGACAGTTATACCTTATAAAACGGCGAAATCGGAGAAATCCTCTTCTTCTTCGAACCGGTCGGCTAACACGTCTTCCCCAGTTAACAGGGGAAAGAAGAGTTTGCCGACCAGGGCTGGTCCTTCTTCCAGTCCACCCGATATGACAAAAGTAGTAGTGGAGATGAGAGAGAAGGTTCGTCGCCGTCTCTCTCGCCCTCCTCCTGACGGAGTGGCTACTGACTCTGCTGGCCTTCCCGCTCCCACGACCATCAAGGGAGCGAAGCCGGCTGAAGCCAAATTCGTCCGTATGGAGGAACTCCCCTACAAATGGGAAAATACATCGGCGGAGGAGAGTGGAACGGTTCGGCGCCGTTTCTCTTCCTCTCCTAGAGACAGGGCTGCTCAGGTATCTGCTGGCCATTCCATTCCCACCACCACCAGTGGAGCGGTGTCAGCTGGAGCGGCCATGTTTTGTAAGGAACTGGCGTCTGTGGGGAAGCGACCATCTACTTCCTCAAATAGACGTCAGCGCCGATCAAGAAAGAAATCTCTTCGGGACGAGTCGGGGACAGACACCCAGTCTTCGTACCGGGAGAAAGTCCCTCGACACCGCTCTCGCTCTTCCCCAAGAGCGAGACTCGTGAAATCCGACGAGGACCGCGCGCCATCCAGGGGACTGCCCGCTCCATTTTCTTCGTCTTCGGACGGAGATGTGGAGATTGAGGTGCGCTCTCCTGCCCCATCATCTCCAACTAGAGATGGGAAATGGTGGCAAACGGTCAAGCGTAAGTAGAAGACCCACTCCTACTTACAATGGAACTATAATAGCTATTCTGGTCATCTCAATGAGTTACGTCAAATAATATCTTCGTTTTCGGCAACCATTGTCTGTCTTCAGGAATCCAGGTTTCGTCCTGGACATGAGACAATAATGCGTTACTTCAAACTCTTCTCTGAAGATCCGGTGGATGGAGCTGTGGCCGTCTGTGGCGCCTGCATTCTCGTCCACTCTAGCCTCTTTAGTGAAGAGGTTCCGTTGCCTACTCAGCTAGAAGCAGTTGCAGTTCGTACTTCGTTGCCAGTAATGGCAACAGTATGTATCGTGTGCATTCCACCTGATTCTCAACTGGATTGAAACCAGCTGGTGGATCTAGTCTCTCAGCTCCCCACCCCGCTACCACTGGTGATGGAGGGAGAGATTTTGAGAGACTGATCAGGCGGCTGGAGCTGTATTTGTTGAACACAGGGGAACCTACGCACTTCTCTATTGCACAGGGCACTTATTCAAGTGTCGAAATCACCTTGTGCTGTCGTGCGCTGGTTCCCCTGCTACAGTGGGGTGTACACGGCGTCCTTTGTATTAGTAACCATTTCCTGATTATCGTTACTCTTCCGAACCAGAGAGCCATCGAATTACCAAGTCGATGGCTTCTCCGTCGGGCTGATTGGACAACTTTCACAGCACGTGTGGATTTTGCCGAAGATACCTTTGAGAGTGTCTATGATCATACCATTCACATAACGCATGGTATTTTGGCTGCTGCTGAGGAAACAATACCTTCCTCATCCGGCAACTCCCACCGGAAACTTGTCCCATGGTGGACAGCCGAGATTGCAGCAGCCTTTAAAGATCGTCGACGTGCTTTCAAATGCTATCGGAGGCAAAACACTATGGCCAACCTTATCACCTTCAAAAGGATGCTCGCTAGAGCCCGATATCTGATTCGGGAGAGTAAGAAAACGACGTGGGAAAAGTATGTGTTGTTTATGACGACACATACTCCTTCATCTCAAGTGTAGACTAAGCTTCGTCGGATCTCCGGACTCCCGATATCATTGATGGCACAAGGAGTCTCCATCATCGGAGACATCATCACGGACCAACTCGCCATTGCCAACAGTATTCGATCGAAGATCAATGATATATCCTGTTCTGGGAGTTACGATCCTACGTTTCTGACTCAGAAGCGGGAGGCGGAGGCTCACCCTTTGTCCGTTGCCACAGCTGCTTTGGAGTCCTTCAATGTACCAGTCTCTGATTGGGAACTGCGCTGTGCGCTTTCACTGTGTAGGGATACGGCTCCCGGACCGGATAACATACAGAATCAAATGTTAAAACATCTGTGCGAATCCAGTATAAAGCAATTGTTGGTCCTCTTCAATCGTATATGGATTGATGGGCAGTTTCCATCTCAATGGCGAGAGTGGATCGTGATACCGGTTCCCAAGGCTGGAAAGGATCCCAAACTTCTCAGCAGCTATATGCCCATTTGCCTGTCAAATGCCCTATGTAAGCTGCGAGAGAAGATGGTGAACCGTCGACTGGTGTGGTTCCTGGAAGAGAGACGCTTACTGTCAGGGTACCAGTCTAGATTTCGCTCCCATATGTCCACCACCGCCCATCTGGTGCGACTTGTGAGCGCCATACAGGAGGCATTTCTCCGAATTGCCTACGACACCATATGGCGCTACGAGATCCTTTCCACCCTTCAGGAGTGGAGACTTTGTGGTAATCTACCGACTTTCATTGCGAATTTCATGTAGTCCGACTCTTCCGTGTAAGGGTCGGTAGAACATATCGCAATATTATACCCAAGAAAACGAAGTTCCTCAGGCTTCTGTTCTGTCACCTTGTTCGAGGTTGCCATCAACGGCATTGTTACCGCCACCGGGCCCACGATAGTTCCATCGCTGTATGTAGCCGATTTAGCTCTGCTTTACAGCTCTGGATGTATGTCAATCGTGGAACGGCAATTGCAGATAGCTATTAACCGGGTCGACAGGTGGGCTCACGACCGGTTTTCATCAGCGAAATCCTCCGTCGTCCATTTTTGTCGGCTCCGAAGGCTACTTACACCCTGAACTACATCTCAGGTATGCTGCGTTGCCGTTGTTTGACACTTATCGCTTCCTGGGGCTCCATTTTGACAGCACATTAACGTGGCAGCACCATATACGGCAACTAAGAACGACGTGTCTCAGGAAACTGAACATGCTCAAGTTTCTAAGTAGCACTACTTGGGGGGCTGACGGAGCGGTGCTGCTACGGTTCTACCAAGCCCTCGTCGTGTACTGGCTAGACTATGGTTCTGCGGCTTACGGTTCAGAAAGGCCGGCAACCTTGAGAATTTTGGACAGTATCCACCATAGTGGCGTTAGGCTGGCTACTGGTGCCTTCCGGACCAGCCCGATACCCAGCCTGCTCGCCGAATCGGGTGTTCCACCTCTAAATTATCGACGCCAACTTATGCTTTTAGCATATACTACCAATGTGCGTCAAATGCCGCAATATCCGAACTATAGAGGGCTCGTCAGTACCCAATACGACCAGAGGTACGCCAACCAGCCTCCTGAAGGTAGGATTGCTTTCAATCAACTGAAGTAGGAGTGGCTGTGGGCCCTGTATGATCCGGACAACTTGCGAGGTGCCTCCGTGGCAAGTCCCACGTCAGGAAATTCGGTTAGATCTACACGGAGGTCCTAAGGTAAACACGGGTGCCTCCGTTCGGAGGTGTAACTATATACAATAGCAAGTCCGTGAAGTTCCAACACTCCTTAGCCGAAACCCCGCAGTACTGTCGCATTTACCACAACCTTTCATTTTTAGCCTACTTTTCACATTTTGCAAAAATGAGGAAAAAGTAGACATGAGATCGATCCGGGAAAATGTGTGTCTGTCTGTCTGTCTGTCTGTCTGTCCTTCTGTCTGTCTGTCTGTCTCTCTGGCTGTGGGTGTGTCCCCCCCCCCTATCAACTCCTAAACGGCTGCAGCAATCAAACCCAAATTTAGTATGAGTAAAGATGTGCACCGGAATATCTCACGTCCATATATGAAAATGATGTCAGTGCTACCAACTGATGAAAAAACGCACTAGAAATTTGAGCTCCATGTTGGATATCTCGTAAGGTATGCATGGGAGCAATTGCAAAATTGGTACACATGCAGATAATACTATTTCAGTTTAATTTCCAGGAGGCCAACAATGACAGTGTTGCCAAAATAATTTTAAGCCTTCTGATAGGTCCAATGTTTAAATGCATATAACTTCTACTCTATCAATTGGATTTCAACCAAATTTTGTATGTAATATCTGTACATAAACAGATATGATTGAGCGTATTCTTAAGAGCCACCAAGGCTGCCAACTGTTAATAATTGCTCTCTATATTTTTTTTATCCAAATACCAATATATCAGAAAGTATGCAAGCCAACAGCTTTAAACTACGCACACGTATATTCTGACATTTTAGATTAATTTGGAGTAACTTATATACGTCAGTTCTACCAACATGATTATAAGCCTGCTGATAGTACCAATTTTTAAATGCATGTAACTTCTATACTATCAGTTGGATTTCAACCAAATTTCGTATGTGCTGTGTGTACCGTAACAGATATGACTGTAAGTATTGTTAAGAGCAATCAGGGCTGCCAACTGTTAATAAATGCTGTCTATATTTGTTTAACCTAATATCAATACATCAGAAAGTATGCAAGCCAACAGTTCTATACTTTGCACACGTATAGCACCTGACATTGTAGATTAATTTGGAGTAATTAATACAAGGCAGTGCTGCCAACATGATTCTATGCCTGCTGATATGTCCAATTTTAAAATACATGTAACTTCTATACTAACAAATGGATTTCATCCAAAATTGGCACAAAAAGATATCATAATATTTCAGATTATTTCTGACCAGCACACGCATGGTATTGTTGGCATCATGCTTTTACGCGTGCTGATAGATCCAGTGTCTAACTGCATGTAACGTCCATTGGACTTCAACCTAATTTTGTATTCTGTGCCATAAGAGATGGAACTAAGAATATATTCAGTTACCAGGGCTGCCAACTGTAGTGCACTATTAGGCTACATTATACCAGGTATATTTTGAACTAATTTGATATTTCGATATTACCAACTTAATTTTGTCATTATTCTAGATAGGTTCATATACTGTAGAATAATCATTGGCATGAAAAGTAGGCTGTATAGTTCTTCACGGAACTTCTTGTTCTTACGTTTAGAGGGGGTCAATTATGACGTAATATAATAAGGGTAGAAGATCTTAAAAATTTGCCAAATTGTATGGATGCGTTTCCGCGAATAAATTTGCCAGGTTTCATTCCATTCCCTCATTTGGGAAAATGTGGTAAAATCGTTTCAATGCGGACAATTAATACAATTTTTTTGCTGAGTTATAACAATATTTCTTAAACACAATGCGTTCAGATGTTAACAATAGGGTGAATGTTACAAGTTCTCATTCTGAGAATAGAAAGTGAGTTTGTCATAGCTTGGCAGGTGAGTACAGTATATGATACTGTGTCCACATATGGTGCAGGTGTGGAATCCTCTCTCTGCGCAGAATCTGTGATCAAACCCATGGGCCGAGGTCCTCGTGAAAACGTGTCGCAGCTTGAAGTTTGCCTTATTCCACTCTTCTGTTTCCATGTTTCTGTTTTCTTACTTATGAAACCACCCAACCATCTTCTTCTTGCCTGGCGTTTATCCCAGTAGAGAGTCCGCTGCTCTACCAGCCAACCATCAGAATATAATAAATAGGGGCCGGATTTTGGTGGTTTTTAAAATTGTCATTTTAGGTTTTCAAAAACATAAAATTGTTCTTTTTAGGTTTTTATTAGGTAGAATGGGTTTTTACAATAGGTTCTTATGTTTAAAGGGTAGCAAAAGTTGGCATACATTACATAAGGCTTAAAATTAATACCTCATTGTTACTAGACAATCTGATTGCAACGAGAGAGTAAATATTTTACATAATGATGCGTAATCAAATTATCACCGATAACTTTACACTTTTAGGGATTGCAATAAAGCCAAGGATGTCAGAGATGATTTTCACACTCTATCTCGTTCAAATAATTTTGTTTCTTTACAATATTGGATTCTTGGAAATAATAAGAGATTTATTCGCTCTTTCCTCTCGGTAAATAACCTAACAATAATATATAAGCTGGAAAGTGCTGAAAATATTTCATTTTTCCTGTAGGTAGGATTGCTTTCAATCAACTGGAGCTAGGAATAAACACTATCTTCACATTTAATTTCAAGAATCATGGACAACATTTGAAATATACTACAATAAATGGTACAAAACTGCAATTAGTTATTTTTAGGTACTCGCGTATTATTTAGTTTTCTAGGTAGTACGGAATTTCAGTGTGATTCGTAAAAGTATTTAGAAGTATGGGAAAAATAGATAAGAACCTAAGAATCCGGTCCCTAATAATAGGCTAACTGCGCCCCGATAATATAAGGTAGTTTCTCAGTTGCTGGATAGCGAATTTTTGTACAAACTCAATTGTCTAGAATAATAAAAAAATATAATAATAATAGTATACTAATAATGTAGCCTCCGTGGATTAGGCGGCAGCACGCCGGCCTCTCACCGCTGGGTCTGTGGTTCAAATCCCGGTCACTCCATGTGAGATCTGTGCCGGACAAAACGGAGGCAGGCAGGTTTTTCTCCGGGTACTCCGGTTTTCCCTGTCAAAAAATTTCATTCCAGCAACACTCTCCACTATCATTTCATTTCATCTGTCATTCATTTAATCATTGCCCCAGGGGAGTGCGTCAGGCCTCGGCAGCCGGCACAGTTCATATCCTCGCCGCTAGATGGGGGCTTCATTCATTCCATTCCTGACCCGGTCGGAGACTGGAAGCAGGCTGTGGATTTTTTTCAGTATACTAATAATAATCATTATTGACTAATAATTATGAAAATAATAATAACATAACTGTATAATAATAATAAATAATAATATCGTATGGCCTCGGGTGCCTGGTGCAAGCTTTGTTAATTGACACCCAGAGGGTAGCTTGCATGTCGAATTTCGTCGTTCCTTTGAACGCTATGAAAGTCAAGGAGGTTAGATATCTAAACTCTTTGACACTACAGCGCTTTCAAGTAGAGAATGGAGGAACTTTTATAATAATAATAATAACAATAGTCTAATAATAAGTATTTCGCTGTCCTCTTGGAGTGACGATGTGGGTAGTCATAATATAGCCTTATTCTGAAAGCAGAGACATGAAATGATTGTCAATGATATGTAAGCCAACCAAAATTTGATTAAACTAGAGAAACTTCTGTACTCGCCTCTCCAACTCCAGGCAGCTTGAAATGTATAAATTTTATATGTGGTCTCAAACCTCATGTCTCGGCGATAATCAACGTTGAAGTACAAACAAACACTACGGTGTTCCCGCAACTTAGATATACAGTACTTAGTTATATACGGAAAAGTTGCCACGGAACCGCTTGATAGCACTGTGCTTTGCCCATTGCCCTACGGTATCCCAAAGATATTTTGATCAACCGATCACAACGAGGGGACGGAGTCGCGCTGCTTCTTTTGGGGTACAGGATATCTACATTTGCTGAATCAGAAGGCTGGCGTGCTGTGAGGTGAGCGGGAAAATGGGATTGAGTGAGTAAATGCATGCACGTCGTCCCAATAAATATAACAGCTATATCGCACGCCTTCTGCTTGACCTTGAGACGTCATAATGCAGCCTTGTAACAATACAATCCCGTTAAATTTGTAACGTTCCGTTCCGTCTGTTTGTTCCGTTATTATAAGTAGAACGTTCCGAACTGTAACGTATCGGATATTCCTCTGTTCATTTCGGTACGGGACAACGTAACGTTCCACCCGTCTCCAATACGCTGTACCGGTACAGGCTCGGCTAACTTTCCACGGTTCCAGATACCGGGTACGGTTTCAGAATCAGTTTCGTTCCAGGACGGTAACGTTACGCTTGGAACAGAAAGCGGTAACGTTACAACTTGGAAATAACCTTGGAGATAACGGAATTTCTCCGTTCCACATAGACAAGAGTTCCGTTCCGCGTTACGTTCTGTTCCGGGTCCCTGCTAGGGCCTATATCTCATTGGCTGTTAGGAAAATAGAGACCAATAGTGTCGTCTTTTGTCGCATAGCGCCGTAGGAAAATAATCAGAGCACTTGGCTGTCCCAAGCTCCTGAGGCAGCAGTAGTGTCATTTATCGGCACATAGCGCTCAAGGATAAGGATCAGAATAAACGAAAGTAAATTTGAAAGCACCATCGCTTATTGCAGCTGATAACCTCAATGTACTGCACCAACACCATCGCACTTATACAGAGGCATAATATTCATACTGACAACTGTTTTAAGGGGCCTAAGAAATCTTTTTGCACTAATTATTCTCCGTGACTGCAATTTATAAACAGCCCAAGATGTAACTATTTTCGCAATTCTGCACCAGAACACTGGTAGGGGCGACGTGATGGTGCCCGAATTACCAGCCAACAATATACTTATTAAAATATTCTTAGAGGTACACTACTACGGACATGTTCTAGGGCCTAAAAACGTGGTTTTCAAGTTCATTTTGTCTGCTTTCTAAATGTAGGGAATGGCGAGGGTTTTCCAAACTATCAAGTGGACAGTGGTACCAGCAGGATTTCAAAGGGTAACTATACAAATTTTGGTTCAGTTCAGTGAAACGGTGTAGATTTGCACCAAAGGGCCTAAATGCAGGGAATGAAGTGGTGTGTCCGAAATTTCATGTAGATTGTGTTACTCGCCGGGTTCCAAAGGGTAATTATACAAATTTTAGTTCAGATCGGTGAAACGGTGCAGATTTTTGATAAAGGGCCTAAATGCAGAGAATAAAGTGGTCTGTCCGAAATTTCATGTGGACAGTGTTAATCTACCCTCAGGGTCCCAAAGGGTAGATATACAAATGTTGCTTGATATCGGTGAAACGGTGTAGATTTGTGCCAAAGAGCCTAAATGCAAGGAATGGAGTGGTCTGTCCGAAATTTAAAGTAGGCAGTGTTACATGCTGAATTCCAAACTGTATGTATACAAATTTTGGTTCAGATCGGAGGAACTGTGTAGATTTGCGCCAAAGGTCCTAAATGCAGGGAATGGAGTGGTCAGTCCGAAATTTAATGTAGATAGTGTTACTCGCAGGGTTCCAAAGGGTAAGTATACACATTTTGGTTCAGAGCGGTGAAACGGTGTAGATTTGTGCCAAAGGGCCTAAATGCAGGGAATGGAGCGGTCTGTCCGAAATTCCATGTAACTTGCAGGGTTACAAAGGTTAAGTATGTACAATTTGGTTCAGATCGGTGAAACGGTGTATATTTGTGCCAAAGGGCCTAAATATCCGAAATTTCATGTAGACAGTGTTACTCTCAGGGTTCCAAAGGGTAGGTACACAAATTTTGGTTGATATCGGTGAAACGGTGTAGATTTGAGACAAAGAGCCTAAATGCAGGTAATGGAGTGGTCTGTCTGAAATTTAAAGTAGACAGTGTTACCCGCTGGGTATACGAATGCATAGAGAATACTACAGTTCAATAAATCCTTGAGCAACACTGAGAAATGACTTCAAATACCATATCCTATCTCCTACTTACACATGCTAGTGCAACAATCACAATAACGCAGGTTATCATTAAAATTTTGCACACACATCCATGTACACGGGGCAACATGACCACGATGTCTAAGGCCCGCAAATGAAATAACAACTGTCTACACATGAAAACTGCAAAATGGTGATAGGTGAATGTAGGTATGTATGCCACTATGTTTCTCTGACAGGATAGCATTACATCGGTCAGTTTTCTCATGTGTTGTTTAGCAAATTTTACCCGACTATCATGATACAGAGCAAATCGTTGTTGCCTAGTGACAACCTGTCCATCAATGGTGCGGCGTTGACTATCATGATATTGTGCTAGTCGTTGTCACCTAGCGACAATAAGTCCGTCAAGTTGTTAGATCGGTGAAATGGTGTAAATGTGTGCAAAAGGGTCTAAATGCAGGGAATGGACTGGTCTGTCTGAAATTTAAAGTGGACAGTGTTACCTGCTGGGCTCCAAAGGGTAAGTATACAAAATTTGGTGCAGATCGGTGGAACGGTGTAGATTTGTATAAATAACAGACAAACAAACAAACCAACATTGAGTTTTATACACACATCAAAAAAAGTTTTGCATCACCTCGGTTCCAAGAGTTCCGGAACCGTTAAATACAAAGGGAATAGAGATCAACACAAACAACATTTCAGCTCGTTTTATTGCTCATGAGACCCACACATTGCATGTTGTACCATCATACAGCTAGACTTTCAGCATTTGTGGTCCAGATTGCAGTACACACCACTACCTCTAATACCCAGTAGCACGTCCTCTTGCATTGATGCATGCCTGTATTCGCCGTGGCATACTATCCACAAGTTCATCAAGACACTGTTGGTCCAAATTGTCCCACTCCTCAACGACAATTCGGCGTAAATCTCTCAGAGTGGTTGGTGGGTCAAGACGTCCATAAACAGCCCTTTTCAACATATCCCAGGCATGTTCGATAGGGTTCATGTCTGGCGAACATGCTGGCCACTGTAGTCGAGCGATGTCGTTATCTTGAAGGAACGCATTCACAAGATGTGCACGATGAGGTCGAGAATTGTCGTCCATGAAGACAAATGCCTCTCCAATATTCTGCCGATATGGTTGCACTATGGGTCGGAGGATGTCATTCAGGTATCGTAAAGCCGTTTCGGAGCCTTCCATGACCACCAGTGGCGTACGTCGGCCCCACATAATGCCACCCCAAAACATCAGGGAACCACCACCTTGCTGCACTCGCTGGACAGTGTGTCTAAGACGTTCAGCCTGACCAGGGTGCCTCCAAACACGTCTCCGACGATTGTCTGGTTGAAGGCATATGCGACACTCATCGGTGAAGAGAACGTGATGCCAATTCCGTGGGGTCCATTCAGCATGTTGTTGGGCCCATCTGTACCGCGCTGCATGGTGTCGGGGTTGCAAAGCTGGACCTCGCCATGGACGTCGGGAGTGAAGTTGCGCATCATGCAGCCTATTGCGCACAGTTTGAGTTGAAACACGACGTCCTGTGGCTGAACGAAACGCATTATTCAACATGGTGGCATTGCTGTCAGGGTTCCTCCGAGCGGCAATCCGTAAGTAGCGGTCATCCACTACAGTAGTAGCCCTTGGGCGGCCTGAGCGAGGCCTGTCATCGACAGTTCCTGTATCTCTGTACCTCCTCCATGTCCGAACAACATCGCTTTGGTTCACTCTGAGACGCCTGGAAACTTCCCTTGTTGAGAGCCCTTCTTGACACAAAGTAACAATGCGGACGCGATCGAACTGCGGTATTGACCTTCTAGGCATGGTAGAACTACAGACAACATGAGCAGCGTACCTTCGTCCTGGTGGAATGACTGGAACTGATCGGCTGTCGTACCCCCTCCGTCTAATAGGCCCTGCTCATGCATGGTTGTTTACATCTTTGAGCAGTTTTAGTGACATCTATGAACAGTCAAAGGGACTGTATCTTGGATACAATATACACAGTCAACGTCTATATGCCGGAGATCTGGGAACCGAGGTGATGCAAAACTTTTTTTGATGTGTGTATATATAGAAAGTACATATCAAATTAGCTGTCACATCTAATATATCAGACACTTATGTGAGGGTTGTTGGGGAAAGTTGGTTGGTTGGTTGGTTCTTAAGTTTAGGGGCTGGGACAATGCGGTCATGTAGCCCCGTGTACTTTGGGTGTGTGTAGAATCTGTCTGATATCCGGTGTTAATTGTGATGACTGTATTAGTGTGTGCTATCTTTTTTTAAATTTAAGTACTGCAACTTAGAATTTTTCAAATAGTTCCTACTTCTGCTGCCAAGCGCCACCGTCAACGACTACTAGGCCATGTTCAGAACTTAGCTACTAGACGCCACCGCAGTCGACTCTTGGCAACGAACGTAGAAACCTAAGAGCGTTGTTTACATTCTTAACCAATCCAATTTAGGTTCACACAGGTGCAATTAGTGGAAGGTTCTTTAACATGCCATAAATCTATGACATGAGACCGCCGGCTTTACTTCCCCTCCGTAGGAAGGCATACTGAGGTATTTTTAACGCTCTTAAAAAATCCGAGGCTTCGTCCGGGTTTGAACCCGCTATCTTGGGCATAGAAGTTCAGCATGCTACCGACTACGCCACCGGTTGTTGCGGAATGAAACAAGGACAATGTATATATGCAACTTGCCGCTAGAGAGTGTTGTATGTTGTAGTAGCTAATGGAATAAAGGAGTGAAAGTCACGGTGTTGTTCTTCCTAACTTCACGCTATAATATCCCACACTTGGTGCCGAAAACTCCGATTTAAAGTGCTAGTGAGAATTACGTCATAGTGGTGAATTGTTTAAGCCAGCAGTATACACTAACGGACTAGCTTCACACACGAGGAAGAACGACCAACAGTATTGGACCAGCTACCAACATTTGAAGACGCCATTACCTTGCACCATCATACAGATGAGCTATTGACAATTATACTAACTAATATTACTTTGTGATATATAGCTCACGTTGCATGCTTATAAAGGCAAAACACATATCATATTGTCAATATCGTTTTCATTAAATTGATATTGGACATTCAAAGCAGTGGTACGGGCCACTGCGTAAAATTCTATAAACACGCAACCCTGGGTATTAACCTTCGTCTGTCTGCGAGATTCAGAAGCTATTGAAGTTTCCAGGCGTCTCAGAGTGAACCAAAGCGATGTTGTTCGGACATGGAGGAGGTACAGAGATACAGGAACTGTCGATGACAGGCCTCGCTCAGGCCGCCCAAGGGCTACTACTGTAGTGGATGACCGCTACTTACGGATTGCCGCTCGGAGGAACCCTGACAGCAATGCCACCATGTTGAATAATGCGTTTCGTTCAGCCACAGGACGTCCATAAACAGCCCTTTTCAACATATCCCAGGCATGTTCGATAGGGTTCATGTCTGGCGAACATGCTGGCCACTGTAGTCGAGCGATGTCGTTATCTTGAAGGAACGCATTCACAAGATGTGCACGATGAGGTCGAGAATTGTCGTCCATGAAGACAAATGCCTCTCCAATATTCTGCCGATATGGTTGCACTATGGGTCGGAGGATGTCATTCAGGTATCGTAAAGCCGTTTCGGAGCCTTCCATGACCACCAGTGGCGTACGTCGGCCCCACATAATGCCACCCCAAAACATCAGGGAACCACCACCTTGCTGCACTCGCTGGACAGTGTGTCTAAGACGTTCAGCCTGACCAGGGTGCCTCCAAACACGTCTCCGACGATTGTCTGGTTGAAGGCATATGCGACACTCATCGGTGAAGAGAACGTGATGCCAATTCTGTGGGGTCCATTCAGCATGTTGTTGGGCCCATCTGTACCGCGCTGCATGGTGTCGGGGTTGCAAAGCTGGACCTCGCCATGGACGTCGGGAGTGAAGTTGCGCATCATGCAGCCTATTGCGCACAGTTTGAGTTGAAACACGTAAATTAATGACATCAGAAATTCGCATGATGATTTATGAAATATGCATGAGATCTGCAAGACAAAGGAAAGCAATAATATTTATTGGTTTAAGTTACGGACGCAGGCCTTCAACTCAACGAGACGATAGCGACATCTGTCAATTTGATACTAATACTGAATCTCCTATAGAGATCGCTAGTAGCCTAAAATTGTCATCACGAACTCACGCATGCACTCTAGGAACAACATTTGAAACTGTGTCTTCTCTTGTTGACTTGTATTACAATACCCTACCCAATATGTCTAACCCAGACCAGACTTCACAATTACAGAAACTGAAACGTCTCAGAAAGACGGTAAGAACACTTATTACCAAATTCACTACGGTAATAAACGATGCACCACCTAGCTCAGAGATCGACTACGAATACAATCAGATTAGACTTCAAGAATCATTAGACCGTCTAACCACTCTCGATCAACAAATCCACGACTTCCTTCCTGACACCGAGTACAACGTTGACGTCATCACGTGCGAAGAATATATCGATCTTGCCAAGAGAGCTATTCTCAAGGCGACACGCGCCATTGGAGAAAAAACACCTTCTGTAGATAATGTAAGTCTCGCGTCTGCCAAGAATGCCACTCTGCCCCCTCCACCCTTAATGCACACAGCTAAACTTCCTGTGATCAGGTTGGAACCATTCTCAGGAGACGTAGAGAAGTGGTCCCGTTTCTGGGAACAATTCCAATCATCTATTGACGGCAACCCTTCCATTTCCAGTATCGATAAACAAGTTTTTCTTCGCGGATACTTGGAGGACGAGCCTAAGAACTTGATCGACGGAATTCCAATCACCGCTAACGCATATGAGGAGAACAAACAGATTCTCATTTCACGGTACGGTGACAAAAACCGAATAATCCAAGCCCATCGGGATTACCTGGAGACTCTACAACCTATATCACACGTCACGCCTAACGCCTTAAACATGACATTCATCGAATGTAACCGGCGGATACAGGCCCTCAGGGCCTTGGGAGAAAACGTTGATGAATACAGTCGTATGTTAGCTCCGAAAATTCTGCGCGCGTTCCCGGAGGACAGTGTACGCCGTTGGATTATTCATGCCAAGAGAGAGACTATCACGGAGAACGGAGAGCCGCATTGCTAAATTGATGCGGTTTTTAAACGAAGAGGTTGACGGTGCTCTAACCACACAGAAAATCAGAGGAAATCCTATAGCTTCAGCAACCCTTATCCCCACTACAGCTGCACTCCAAATTCACGCCAAATCAAGCAAATCGTCACCAAAAGCAGAAAAGACAATACTTCCATTCTGCGTATTTTGTGTCCGACGAGGTCATTGGGGTCAAGACTGTAAAACCATAACTACCGTGTATGATCGCATTCAGAAGCTAAAATCGAACAAGCGCTGCTTCGTTTAAATCAAGGACACATTGTTTCGAACTGCAGCAAGAAAGGTCAAACGCAGTGTGCTACATGTAAGAAGTTACACCATAGATCTATTTGTGATGGAGAACAGAAAAATCCTTCTACTTCGTCATCTCAAACGGCAGTAGGGAAAATAAGCGTAGCAACCTCCGGCTTTACTTACCTACAGACCGCTCAGGTGTGGATTACAGGACCCACAGTTTTAAGCAAACTACTCGCTGTGTTCTCGATGCAGGAAGTCAGTCGACCCTCATCTCCAAGTCACTGGTAGACGATCTTTAGCTGGAAGTAATTAGACGACAAGAACTGACTGTTTGTACCTTTGAGTCAAACTCTACGAGCTCAACACTAGACGACTCGTACGCTTCAATATGGAAGGGTTTTGGACTAACACGAGCGTCTCTCTCTGTGGTTTCGAAAGTCTTCACGTTCTTTCACCACAACCGTCGGTTCCACAAGACATTACGGCATTGGCACATGCTCGTAAGTTACAGTTAGCTGATCCTAGGACGGATTCCCATGAAGATCTACCGGTTGAACTCCTTATCGGTAGTGACCACTACTGGAAAATAATCAGAGACAGTCCCTCTTTACGTATCTCCACGTCACTCATGTTGGTTCCTTCTACCATCGGCTGGATACTCAGTGGGGACCGATCCGGTATGCACGTGAACTCAGCCACAGTCAATTTCATTAACCTCGAGCAGGCTTCTTTCCACTCAGTTGAAGATTTCAGAGGATTTTGGGACCTCGAGACTATTGGTATAACTGCTGATCAAGAACGCCCACATACGCCGAAGGATTCCAGAATCCATGAGGACTTCAAATCATCTTTCCGAATCGAAAAACAGCGATGCGTAGTCTCGTTGCCAAAGAAGTAAGGCATTCTGGAACTACCCCATAATCTACACAATGCCGAGGCGCGTCTGAGCAACCTTCAGAAAATACTTCACAGCAATGTCGACTTCAAAGTCAACACGGCAAACTCACCCGACGCCATGTTCTACCTTCCTCAACAAGCTGTGAAGAAAGAAAGAAAGAAAGAAAGAAAGAAAGATATGGAAATACCAATTGGAGAATAGTATTCGACGCATCATCTCATCAGGCTAATGACATGCTGGAGATGGGACCAAATTTATTACCAGTGGCTGTGGCAATTCTCCTACGTTTTAGACTTCATCGACAGGGAATCATCAGCGACATACAACAAGCCTTTCTCCAGCTAACCCTGGAGAAGAAACACAGAGACTTGACCAGATTCCTCTGGTACAAAGTGATTCAAGACGACGGAGGACACTTCTAAACAACAAATGGCATAGTCACTTATCGTTTCACTAAGCTCCCTTTCGGCCTGAACTGCAGTCCTTTTCTCCTCTCAGCAACTTTCAGGGAACAAGCGGACAAACACACACTCTCCTTTCCTAATGCTGCACCGCTAATCAACAGCAACACTTTCATGGACGACATTGTTGTGGGAGCGCAGATGACAACTTGGCAGTCACCTTGTATTATGAACTCACTGCCTTGATGAAGATGATCAATTTTCCTCTTGCAAAATGGGCAACAAATTCCCATGTATTGAGAGCCGTCTGGAAGGCAGAAGGACGAGAGACTGCGCTGCAGACTCAGGTGCTAGGAATAAACTGGTGCACTTCAAGTGATTCTTATATGGTGGACACGAAGGAGATCCTTGATAAAATCCCAGAAGGACCAACCACAAAAAGACAGCTTTTGAAGATCGTCAGCAGCTTTTACGACCCACTTGGCTTGTTCTCTCCAGTATCTCTTGTGGGTAAACGATTGTTTCAGGATACTTGGTGCCGGGGAATTGATTGGAATGAACTGTTATCAAACGATCTTGCCGCACACTGGCATGCTTGGATATCTACGCTCTCCTCGCTCTCGCCAATACGCATACCGTGCTGGCTCCACACTTCAAATAAAGAAGACACTCAGGTTCATGTGTTTTTCGACGCTTCAGAGCGAGCTTACGGAGCAGCCTTGTACATTCGCGCAACTAATGAGGACACTATCTCCACTCACCTAGCCTACAGCAAGTCCAGACTAACTCCCGTTATGAAAGTGACACTACCACGCTTTCAACTCCTTGCAGCCTTAGTGGGAGCACGGCTTCTACGATATTTTGCAAAAGCAACCAATTTCGACATTTCCCATGCTACTTTATGGACGGACTCCACTGTGACATTGGGTTGGATACGAGGGGACGCAAATAAATGGAAGACCTTCGTCTGCAACCGTGTGACGGAGATCCAGTCTTACACAACACCATCACAGTAGAGACACTGCCCTGGATCTGACAACCCTGCAGATCACCTCTCTCGGGGACTTCTTCCTGGTCAGATCCGGTTCTTAGATATATGGTGGTACAGACTTCTTGGTTAACAAAGGAAGATTCTTACTGGCCTCAGGACGCACCATCGCTTCCATCACTACCAGAAACAAAGAACACTGTGCAGACTGTCCTTCGCGTTGATTTGCCAGAATCGATCATGGACTCCACCCAGTTCAGTTCCTACACGCGCCTTCTACGCGTTACAGCTTGGGTACTTCGTCTGACGCGAATTCTTCGCCACAAATACCACGAAAACGGGGAACTCACTGCTCAAGTTCTTACTGTGTTGCGTACCTACTGGATAAAGATCGTGAAGAAAGACTGCTTTCCTGCTGAACTTGGAGCTCTACAGTCCAACGTCCCTCTCCCAGTACGACCCAAACTACGATGCTACAACCCCTTTCTATAAGACGGTGTTATGCGGCTTGGAGGGCGACTGGAGAGTGCCGACATTACTCACCAGCTGAGGCATCCCATAATTCTCGATGGCGACCATCACTTTACACAACTTATGATCAGAGACACACACATCCGCCTCCATCACTTGGGAGTGCGAATTGTTCTTTCAGGCCTTCGGATGACCTGGAAACTGCGTGCTCGTCGTGTCATTTAGAAGATACTATATCGCTGCCTTCCTTGCAAAATGGCCCGAAATCGTCCCAGTCAAGTACTTGAGGCGCAACTCCCTCCACAGCGTGTCATTCCACAGAAGGTCTTTGCAGTAACGGGCATTGACTTTGCTGGACCGTTGTACGTAAGGGAAGGTCATACAAGTAAAAAGTGCTACATCACGCTCTTCACGTGCGCAACGACCCGAGCTCTTCACTTAGAACTCTGCCGAGATATGAGCACTGACAAGTTTCTGCTTTCCGATACGAAGACTTGTCAGTACCTATCACGACACAACATCACGTGGAAGTTCATCGCACCACGCGCGGCTTGTTGGGGAGGCTGGTGGGAAAGAATGGTTGGCTCCACCAAGCTATGCCTGCGAAAGACACTTGGGCGCTCTTCTGTAGATGAAGATGGTTTGCAAATGATACTGACATCTATCGAAGCCGCGCTGAACTCCAGACCACTCACCAAAGACGACGACGCCAACGTGTTCACCCCAGCTCACTTCCTTGCCGGTGGACAACAGGCCCTCTGGACCTGAACCTCAGCCCGGTTCCCCCATTAAAGAATACAGACTTCAGCAACAACTGGCGGACCATTTCTGGAAACGATGGAGCAAGGAATACCTGCTTCAGCTTCAGAGTTTCAACCAGGTGAAGCAACCGAAAGGGACGTCACCACGACTGAGGCTTGGAGACATCGTTCTACTCCAGGACGAGGTGCGGCCTCAACATCTGTGGAGGAAGGCCCGGATTCAGGAGCTGTAACCAGGCAGAGATGGACTTTTCCGGACGGTGATTCTTTCCACGCCAGAGGGGACCCAGATTGCCCGACCTGTCCAGCTGGTCATACCCCTAGAGGTTGACCAGGGTGGGTAGGATGTTGGGGAATGAAACAAGGACAATGTAAATATGTAACTTGCCGCTATAGAGTGTTGTATGTTGTAGCTAATGGAATAAAGGAGTGAAAATCACGGTGATGTTCTTCCTAACTTCACGCTATAATATCCCACAAGGGTAATATTCAAAAAAGATCCGTTTTGCAATAAGAATTGAACAGCTAATTGCTTGTGAGTTTGAAAACTGACTACAGCAGGAATTTGAAACGTCCTGCTACTCGGGCAGTCAGTTTGGTCAATTACACCAAATCGGCCTCGCTACGACCACGACACATTTCCAAAGCATTCATGAAGTGAGCACTGAGATGCGGCGTACTGGATATTGTATAGTTGCCCGTGATATGGCATGAAAATATGACCGCAGTCGAGGTTTGGACTTGTCTTAATCATAGCACGAAGTGCACACATGGACAACGTGGCTGCACATGCTGTCTGCTAGTACGTGTGGTATATTGAACGTCCATGCACATGCATTATATTGGCAAAATATCTTCTTTATAATACTTTTCATACTTCTTTCTTGAAATGAGCTTCAAAACTAAGTAGCACAGGCTCACGCGAAGAAAATTTATTTTAATGTGAGATATGTTGTTTGAGTCTTCAGTCTATTGACTGGTTTGATGTAGCTTTCAATGCCTACCAGTTCTGAGCTAATCGTTTAACTTATACATAGCTCCCACACCCTAAATCCGAGACAATCTGTTCAACATATTCTAACCTTTGTCTACCCCTACAGTTCTTGTCCTCAATCCTTCCTTGCAAAATCAAGTTTGTTATTCCTGGGTGTCCTACGGTGTGTCCTACCAAACTATTTCTTCTGTTCATTAGCAGTCACCATATACATCTATCCTCACCCCCTCGGCTTAATATTTCTTCATTTCTACTGTATCTACCCATATGATATTCTTCATTCTCCTGTAAAACCTTATTTAAAATGTTTCTTTTCTCCTCTCTTCTATTGCATCACCACTCAAAGTTTGTCTTCCATAAAGCGCCACGCTCCAGACAAAGTCTTTCAAATATTACTTATAGGCCAGATATAAGGATACACAGTAGTAGCACACTGATGCGCATTACTATTTAGAATTGTTTGGTAGCACTCTGGTTGCAACTGTACAATATGACATCGATGGCAGCATGGAAGAAATCTGCGTCCAGTCCCTGAAACCACGTCGTGGTGGGATGCTCAACAGCCGTATCGTTTTTGGTTCTTATACAGTCCATAGATGGGGAAATCACTGGGTTCCTGATCGTGGGTGCGCTTGCCCAGCCTGATCATCTCTTATTTTAAAAATCCATCCTGTCATTATCGATTTTTCTCGAACTGAATGCAGCAGTGCTGATTCTCTTTACGTGACTTGACATTCGCACCGCACACCGCAGTAAATTGCCAATGGTGGCGTAGTTGGTAGCATGCTGAGCTTCTATGCCCAAGGTCGCGGGTTCAAACCCAGCCGAAGTCGTCGGAATTTTTAAGACCGTTAAAAATCCCTCAGTATGCCTTCCTTCGGAGGGGAGTAAAGCCGGCGGTCCGATGTCATAAATTTATGGCATGACTAGCAACCCGACCCGGCTTCGCCCGGGAACAGTGTTATGAATGCATTACGTGATAAGCGCTTTTTTTTCAATGTCAATGAACAACGACCTATATCCGTTTTACGTTTCGGCATGATGGGTTAAAATCACTGATTGGACTATTAATTATATTATCATGGAGATGCATGTGCAAAAAATTTCCGTCAGACGTAATTTAAGAATGGCGAGGTGCATGAAACACAAATCCCCCTTCCGTCCAATCTTAACTTGACTGTGAATTTTGCGGAACGAAAAGTTCACAGGCGAAATGAAGACAAGCCGAATTGCACTTACAGGGAAACTCCAAACACAACCACTCTTCTCTAAAGTTTTTAACTCAACACGACTCGACAGTTTGCTGCTGGCTGTATCTGGGGCAATAAGCTCGTCCGCTAGCTAAGCTGTAACTGGGGTGATAGACTAACCCCTAGCTAGCTCGTAAGCTGTTGCCTCAGTAACTGAATGGAGATTGATGGAAGAAATGAAAACGTAAAATCACTTATAGTAGGCGATGTATTGTAGATAGAGATAGGCTATGCTCTCACGGTGTTTTTTTGTAGAAATTTTCATGCCGAACAATTCTTACACTCCTAGTATTTAGATATTTTTAACGGTTTGCTCATCGTATGCTTACAAAGCGCTCGGACGCTAGGTTTTTGCTTCGCCTTTTCCACTGAAATCGTTACCGTTCGGCTTCCTTAGATCAAAAATAAATTATTTACTACAGAAATCATCGTCGATATATCCTTTATAGAATAGTGAAAACCGCATCAAAATCTATCCAGTGGTTCTCGAGTTTACCCGTAACATCCAAGAATTGGGGACTTTGTTTTATACTAAGTAGAGATAAAGAACCTTCCACTAATTACACTTGTGTAAAGCTAAATTATAGGTTATATTTTTCTAGCACTCTTAGGTTCAAACGTTCGTCGCAGGAGCTGACTGTGGTGGCATATAGTAACAAAGTTCAGAACTAATTGTTCCTTGACGGTGGCGTTTGGTAGCACAAGTTGGAACTACTTGAAAATCGGATGTCAGCAGTCCTGACTTGAATCAAAAACAGATAATACACACTAATACAGCCATCACAATTAACACCGGTTATCAGACAGATTCTATACACACAAAGTACACGGCGCTACATGACCGCGTTATCGCAGTCCCTAAACTGAGGAACCAACCAACCAAATTGCCGATGAATTTTCACTCATGAAGTGCCTTTCAGATGCAAAACCCGAATCACACTACATTTCCATGTTTGATCAATTCTTCGAGCACGCATCCATCTTTCAAATTATATTGCAAGGTTATTGCAGATCATGCCTGCCATCTACCACCAGCATAATGAAGCTGTTGTCTCCTGTTGTGAAACACAAGGCGAGATATGTGCCTCTAGATAGCTCTTTTGGTACTTCTTGGAAGCTGACTCGTATCTCAATATATTGGATAACTGGAACAAATAATGGTCGAAATGTCTGTTTCTTACTACATTGCGGCTAAGTGTGTTAATCGACAGATTAAAGATTGTTATTAATTCATTTTAGTGGTCTGGGACATCTTGGTTATTAGCCCCGTGTAGACGGGCGTGTGTTGTTCTTGGCTGATGACCTGTATGTTTGTGATGACTGTAGTAGTATGTGTAGTTGTAGTAGGGACATGTATGCGGTAGGTTCCCCGCGACTTGAAGTAAGGTACTGTTCCGGTATTTGTATGGAGAGAGTGTGAGAAAACCACTCTTGGGATAGGCACTATCAGTGCCATGATTGGAACCTCTAAACTCGGGACTTGCAGCAACTTCCCTCATGGACGTGGTGCAAGATTTAACGAGCGCATATACTCCACCTGGTGCCAGAGTAGATGCTGAAACAATTGATGATGATAGCAAACACTCGTCTCGAGTAGGTTGGCCTTCCAATTCCGAATGACTCTTCATCGATGAGTCCGGAGGTGAGTAACGAGCCCAATGTGGGAGATACACAGTTTTCCGCAGTGATGTCAGGTAGTATCAGGTCCAGCTGAGACATCCGCATTCATTCCCTGTCTTCTAATGAACACTCTGTTCTTTCTGCGCTGCCTCCGATCTTCTATCATACGTCGGCGGTTTTCTTCGCACCACGATGAACAATTGATCTCCAGGATGAGCGATCAAGAGCTAAGGCCTCCCAGTTGTTGATATCAATATGGCACATTTGATATTAGCCTTTAGTACATCTTTGAATCGCTTCCTCGGACCTCCCACGCAGCGCTTGCCCTCAGTTAGTTCAGAGCAAAACACCTGCTTGGGAATGCGATTATTGGGCATGCGGATTACGTGTCCTGTCCATCGCAGCTGACGTTTTAAAAGCATGGCTTCAACTCTGGTGGTCTGTGCTTTTTCTAGAATGCTGGTGTTTGTGCGTTTGTCTTGCCATGTCACACGAAGAATTGTCCTCAAACATCGCTGGTGATATTGCTCCAGCTTTTAGGTAGATTTCATTAGAAAGCTAACTATTGCAATGGGTCCCATGTTTCGACTTCCGGAAAATTTCGACATATCTTCGCGTTTCACATCCCCCAGACCCCAAAACCACCGTCAGTTCAAAAGTTTATATATAATTTATGTATATATATATATGTATATCAGTTTCTTGTGGACACGATAACTGCCGTAATTTTGCACCAATCACTTTGAATTCTTTACCGAATATGTATACCTATAAAATCTCGGTCGAGTTCGTTACTGGGCTAAATCGGTCGAAGGGGGTGAAAATGGGTTTTTTTTTTTCGAAAAAGTGAAATATTGCTATAACTCTCTTAATATGTGAAATATCGAATCCGTTCAACAATCATACTATGTGTCGGATAAAGCCCAAAAATTTATGTTTGAAGAGTTTTTTTATAGCACCAACCATTGACCAAAGGGGTGGGAAAAAGTGGGTTTTTCGGGAAACATTAATCATATCTCTCTTAATAGGCACAATATCAAAACCGTACAAAATGGACAATATTCCCCTAATAATTACTTAAAACCTTTGTCTGAAAGAATTTTTGATATGACCCACCATTACGCCAAGGGATGAGAAAAATGATTTCGGAATTATAAGAAAATGCCAAGAGCTATCAGAGGTTGCCATGGCAACACTACTAAATTGATGAGGGATGAGCCATCAGACGTTGCCATGACAACGCACTTGCACGAGATCAGATTCAGTATTTCCATCTGACTAAGCCGGCCCCGTGGTGTTGGGGTAGCGCGCCTGCCTTTCACCCGGAGGCCCCGGGTTCGATCCCCGGCTCCGTCAGGGATTTTAAAAATGACGTGAGGGTTGGAACGGGGTGCACTCAGCCTCGTGAGGACAAATGAGTAGCTGTCTGACAGTGAGACAGAACCCCGATCACGAATACCAAGATTAACGGCCGAGGGGACCCGACGCGCTGATCTCGCGTCACCCCAATATCTGCAGGCCAAATGGCTGGGCAGCGGTCGCTTGGTCGGCCTTAGCCCGTCATGGGCTGGATGGTGCCAGGGGTTGACTTTGACATCTGGCTAAGTGGGAAGCGGCTTCGGTGACGTAACTTGTAGCATGCAGAATGTCTATGCCCAAGGTCGCGGTTTCAAAGCCGGCCGAAGTCGTCGGATTTTCTAAGAGCGCTAAAATCCCTCAGTATGCTTTCCTTTGAAGGGGAAGTTCCAACGTTCGTTGCGAGTTGCTGGTTGGGGTGGCATCTAGTAGCCAAGTTCACAGCTAGGTGTCGTTGACGGTAGTACCTGGTAGCAACATTAGGAACTACTGCTTGAAATTGACCGTCTGCAGTCCTTACCTGAATTAAGACTACTACAGCCATTACAATTCTCACCGTTTATCAGACAGATTCTACACTCACCCAAAGTACACGGGGTTTGATGACCGCGTTGTCGCAGCCCCTAAACTGAGGAACCAACCAGAGGTAGATTTCATTAGAAAGCTAACTATTGCAATGGGTACCATGTTTCGACTTCCGGAAAATTTCGACATATCTTCGCGTTTTACATCCCCCAGACCCCAAAACCACCGTCAGTTCAAAAGTTTATATATAATTTATTTATGTATATATGTATATCAGTTTCTTTTGGACACGATAACTGCCGTGATTTTGCACCAATCACTTTGAATTTTTTACCGCATATGTATACCTATAAAATCTCGGTCGAGTTCGTTACTGGGCTAAATCGGTTGAAGGGGGTGAAAATGGGGGGCTTTTTTCGAAAAAGTGAAATACTGCTATAACTCTCTTAATATGTTAAATATCGAATCCGTTCAACGATCATACTATGTGTCGGATAAAGCCCAAAAATTTATGTTTGAAGAGTTTTTTTATAGCACCAACCATTGACCAATGGGGTGGGAAAAAGTGGGTTTTTCGGGAAACATTAATCATATCTCTCTTAATAGGCACAATATCAGAACCGTACGAAACGGACAATATTCCCCTAATAATTACCTAAAACTTTTGTCTGAAAGAATTTTTGATATGACCCACCATTACGCCAAGGGATGAGAAAAATGATTTCGGAATTATAAGAAAATGCCAAGAGCTATCAGAGGTTGCCATGGCAACACTACTAAATTGATGAGGGATGAGCTATCAGACGTTGCCATGACAACGCACTTGCACGAGATCAGATTCAGTATTTCCATCTGACTAAGCCGGCCCCGTGGTGTTGGGGTAGCGCGCCTGCCTTTCACCCGGAGGCCCCGGGTTCGATCTCCGGCTCCGTCAGGGATTTTAAAACTGACGTGAGGGTTGGAACGGGGTGCACTCAGCCTCGTGAGGACAATTGAGTAGCTGTCTAACAGTGAGACAGAACCCCGATCACGAATACCAAGATTAACGGCCGAGGGGACCCGACGCGCTGATCTCGCGTCACCCCAATATCTCCAGGCCAAATGGCTGGGCAGCGGTCGCTTGGTCGGCCTTAGCCCGTCATGGGCTGGATGGTGCCAGGGGTTGACTTTGACATCTGACTAAGTGGGAAGCGGCTTCGGTGACGTAACTGGTAGCATGCAGAATGTCTATGCCCAAGGTCGCGGTTTCAAAGCCGGCCGAAGTCGTCGGATTTTCTAAGAGCGCTAAAATCCCTCAGTATGCTTTCCTTTGGAGGGGAAGTTCCAACGTTCGTCGCGAGTTGCTGGTTGGGGTGGCATCTAGTAGCCAAGTTCACAGCTAGGTGTCGTTGACGGTAGTACCTGGTAGCAACATTAGGAACTACTGCTTGAAATTGACCGTCTGCAGTCCTTACCTGAATTAAGACTACTACAGCCATTACAATTCTCACCGTTTATCAGACAGATTCTACACTCACCCAAAGTACACGGGGTTAGATGACCGCGTTGTCGCAGCCCCTAAACTGAGGAACAAACCAGAGGTAGATTTCATTAGAAAGCTAACTATTGCAATGGGTACCATGTTTCGACTTCCGGAAAATTTCGACATATCTTCGCGTTTTACATCCCCCAGACCCCAAAACCACCGTCAGTTCAAAAGTTTATATATAATCTTTATATATATAATTCTTCGACACGTGTGTATGTGACTGAACTCCTCCTAAACGACTGAACCGATTTTGATGGAATTTGGTATGTATATTAGGGTGGGTCCATGTATGGTTTAGATTCACAATCTGACCCGGTAGGTGGAATGAACACAATTTTAGAACCACAATTTACACACAATTTTAGAACCACAATATTGGCAACTCAAACTAACACTTGGGGCGCTGCGGTCGATCTGGATAAGTAGGGTTTAAAATACTCAATAACACGCGTTTGATATGGAACACTTTTTATTTTTCGGTTATAATCAGTAAACGTGGTCTCTAAAGTAATGACAGTGTTATTTTTAATTGTATATATGTATAACTGTGCGATACACGTGATCTAATTTGTGTGTTCCACTGGATTTTTTGGTGTCATTTGCATATTATCAAGCATCAGTTTTTATGGTTGATGTAGATCAGCTGATTCAAATTTACACAGGGCTACACTTCGGACATTATTTAGGTACTATTATGCGCAATATAATGTAAATGTCGATCCTGAGTCAACGCCGAGGACATTCAAATAGAGAAATACGGTACATAAACAAATAAATAACACACCGAATCTGTGCTACTTTTATCATTCCGCGACTAGCATCCACGCAAACCAGACGCCACTGTTCCAAGCTCCGACTTATATCGTGAATTATTGATGTCAAACTGATGATCCGCCAGCCTTTCCGCCAAGCCTACACCTCGTAATCGCTAAGTTCTTCGATATTCGAGCTATTCCACTACGAGTCATATAGGCCTAATTTGCCTTCCCGTGGGCACTGTAGAATGAGTGATTCCGCTACCATTCAAATATTCAACACCAAACCCACCTTTTAACCATCCAAATCAAGCAATTCCTGTCGCCCCCGAGTTTTAATACAAGTGAAACTCATCCCTTCTCCCTACCAAGCAGCCAATAATTAATTATTTAATTAATTATTCAAGTAACTTCAATGTTACCAGCGCGCTCATCGTAACAGCTGTTTTTAAACTGAATAACCTTCGCTGGCTTTACGTCGCAGGTCTTCTGTCTGTCTACCTCGACAAGTGTTAGATCCTTCCCGGGGTGGAAAGGTATTATTATTAGGTACTAGCAGTAGTACCCGGCTTCGCCCGGTGGAAAGATGATAATATTTCAGTCTCCTTAACACTCAACGTCATAAATTATATTTATTTATGTATTCATTTCTTACATTATCAAACCCAGTGACAATGTTTATACTTAAGTCACTATGGGAAGGCTCTGTAAAATAATGATCATTCTCGTGATATTTGTCTTCAGTCCGAGTCGAGATATGTCGTTAGCGGTCCCAGAATTCGTGACATCTCAGTCGTAGAAGACATTATGTGGTGGTGATTAGAAATATAATGGACTTAAAATCTAGGTCATTTACCCCCAAATGACGTTGAGGGCGTAACATCTAGGTAATTTGCCCTACTGATCAGGATGATATTAAAAATTACTACATAACTGACATATGAAACTTAGAAAATAATAGAAAAAGTTATTTTTAGGACTCACATTTCGGGAAAGACTTGATTATTTTTTGCCAAAGAGCTCCCACTTAGATCGCTATCTGGTTAAAAGTTTCGTCTTGTTAAGGTTTAAACTGTACGATAAATGTCTGAAGCAATTCCTCAAAGAGAAGATTCCAGATTTCGCAGTCGATATATCGTTAACGTTCCTGAGCATCCAGTTGTCTATTCTTCTGACGCAAAACATCTTCTACATAGTGATGATGAGCATAGAAGCGACTACTGGCACATGTAACTTATCAACGAATGGGAATAATTGATACTTTAAAGGAATGAGAGGTCATTTGCCCTTTTGATGAGGATCACAATGAAGACTACTACTACTACTGCTGAACGGGTATATCAAACTTACAAACTAATGGAAATACGTATTTTTAAAATCACAGGCTAGGTAGACTCTGGTGTTGCTTAGTAGTATAATGGACGTAACATCTAGGTCATTTGCCCCTTTGATGAGGATGATAATGAAGACGACTACTACTGAACGGGTATATCAAACTTACAAACTAATGGAAATACATATTTTTAAAATCACAGGCTAGGTAGACTCTGGTGTTGCTTAGTAGTATAATGGACGTAACATCTAGGTCATTTGGCCCTTTGATGAGGATGATAATGAAGACGATTACTACTGAACGGGTATATCAAACTTACAAACTAAAGGAAATACACATTTTTAAAATCACAGGCTAGGTAGACTCTGGTGTTGCTTAGTAGTATAATGGACGTAACATCTAGGTCATTTGCCCCTTTGATGAGGATGATAATGAAGACGACTACTACTGAACGGATATATCAAACTTACAAACTAATGGAAATACACATTTTAAAAATCACAGGCGATGAAGACTGTGGTGTTACTTAGTAGTATAATGGACGTAACATCTAGGTCATTTGCCCTTTTGATGAGGATGGTAATGAAAACTACTGTTGAATTGACACGACAAACTTACAAACTACCGTGATAGAAAGAAATATTTCAAAATTCACAGGCGATGAAGACTTATTGTGTGTGGTGATTAGTGGTATAAAGGGTGTAACATCTAGGTCATTTGCCCTTATGATAATAATAAGGTAATGAAAAATGACTACTAAACGAACATGGTGTAATTTTAAATCTGATATAGGTAATTCAGATTACTACCTTCGATGTCTTCCAAAGTCTGAACGTTATATTCTGGCTTAGGCCTATACTCGATGCGTGTAGTGAAAGAGCTTATCGAGTACTGCTCGGGTCCAAGCTGCACGTAGCTGAGAATATCGCAGATGATGACGATATATGATGACAGACGTTCGGGGGGGGGGGGGGGGGGTTCCCGGTCCTATTCACATTGACCGGTGAATCACTCATTCTTTCGTAACACTACAGCGGTTTGAGCAAAGACCCTGTATGAACATCAGCATAGTCAGCAATAACAGGTAACACGGCGGGGTCTGGACATTTTTCTCATGTCACCTCGCGATGAATGAGCAAGCTATTCTCACCCCTGCCCCCTCTTCCCCCCTCCACCCACCAGGGTCACAACTTGTGGGACGTGGGTTTGCGACCACGGGACCCCAGCTGAGTCCGGCATTGCTTCTACTTACTGGTGCCGGGCGCCTTTCAGTTCTCTTTCCTGTCAGCCTCCCTTGGTCAAACTCTTGTTCTCTTCCGACCCCGATGGTATCAGGTTATCCGAGCCCTAGCGTCTCTTTCACTTTCCCGCCTTAATTGTCCCTTGTCATTCCTGATAGCCTCATTCTTTTCTTAATATCTCATATCTTCTGCTCAAGACTTTCAAGGAGGCAGGGTGTGTGTAGCCCTGGTGCACCCTGGATAGTGCTACATCCTCAAGGGCTCATGGCTGGTGAGTTCAGGAGCTGGCAACCCTGAAGGTTTCCTGAGCGGGTCCGGTTTTACCCCTTTTTTCCATTGCCTTTGTGACGGACCCTGTCCACTTTCCGGGAATGGAGTGGTCTATCCGCAATTTCAAGCAGACAGTGTTACTCGCAGGGTACCAAAGGGTAAGTATACAAATTTTGGTTCTGATCGGTGAAACGGTGTATATTTGGACCAAAGGGCCTAAATGCAGAGATTGGGTTGGACTGTCCGAAATTTCAAGTGGACAGGGTTACCCGCAGGGTTGCAAAGGGTAAGTATACACATTTCGGTTCTGATAGGTAAAACGGTGTAGATTTGGACCAAAGGGCCTAAATGCAGAGATTGGGTTGGTCTGTCCGAAATTTCAAGTGGACAGGGTTACCCGCAGGGTTGCAAAGGGTAAGTATACAAATTTTGGTTCGGATCGGTGAAACGGTGTAGAAGTTTGCCAAAGGGCCTAAATGCAGGAAATGGGGTGGTCTGTCCGAAATTTTAAGTGGACAGTGTTATTCACAGGGTTACATAGGGTAAGTATACAAATTTTGGTTGAGATCGGTGAAACGGTGTAGATTTGGGACAAAGGGCCTAAATGCAGGGAATGGGGTGGTCTGTCGGAAATTTCAAGTGGACAGGGTTACCCGCAGGGATCCGAAGGGTAAGTATACAAATTTTGGTTCAGATCGGTGAAACGGTGTGGATTTGTATACATAACAGACAGACAGACAGACAGACAGACAAACATTGAGCTTTATATAGATAGATTATTAGGTATCATCACATTTCGGCTAGTGCTATTTGCATCTTTTGGAAAGTGATGAAAACGTATATCCGCAGCCCTCTTATACATCGACTTACAGCCGTAAACTGAGCAATACACTTTGCTTTTACTAATTTTTCACTCTATCAACAAGTAAAACTTATTACTTATGTATAAAGACACGAACAATTTACCACGATCTGTTTACCAATACAAGAAACCATATACAAACAGTCACCACGTGACAAATGTACCCTACTTGGTAAGTTTCTCATTTTTACCGCTAGATGTCATAACAGATAGCTGGAGTTGCCAATACAGTCAAAAACAGTCGTCATGGAAACCACTAGCCTTGGCCTTCGTGAAAGCTGATGTCTTTGGACGGTTTATCTCTGCACGTTAGAGCCATCTGGTCGCAACCTGTGCAACTACAGCCATTACATACACTCCGCCCGTGGCGAAAAGTTGTGTTTTATACCAAAGGTGGCAGTGATGTCGAATTCTACTGTTTGTCTCTGCACGTTAGAGCGTTTCAAAGTCCCGTATGCATTCATATTCCGTTCATCCCATTGCCATGAAACTTGGGTGATATGTTGAGTGAGCTCCAGGGAAGGTGTTCGGCTTAGTAAATCCATTTTACAATAGATAGCGCACGAATAGATTCAACAAATGAGCGACGAAGCGCGAAGCGTTTCAAAAAGGTCCCGTATGCGTTCAAATACCATTCGTCCGATAGCGATGAAACTTGGGTGAGATGTTGTGTACACTCCAGTGAAGGCTTCTGGCTTAGTAAATCAATTGCACATTAGGTAGCGCACGACTAGATTCAACAAATGTGTGACGACGCGCGAAGCGTTTCAACAAAATCCCGTATAAGTTTATATTCCATTCATAGATTGAGATGAAACATTGATGAGTTGTTGTGTACACTTACCTGAAGGTTTCTAACTTAGTAAATCCATTTCACAGGAGGTTGCACACGAGTAGATTCAACAAATGAGCGAAGACGTGCGAAGCGATTCAACAAGGTCCCGTATGCGTTCAAATACCATTCGTCCGATCGCGATGAAACTTTGGTGAGATGTTGTGTACACTCCAGGGCGAGGCTTCTGGATTAGTAAATCCATTTTACCATAGGTAGCGCACGAGTAGATTCTACAAATGAGCGACGACGCGCGAACGTTTAAACTAAGTCCCGTATGCGTTCATATACCATTCATCCGATTGCAATGAAACTATGGTGAGATATTGTGTACACTTACGTGAGGGTTTCTAACTTAGTAAATCCATTTCACAGGAGGTTGCACACAAGTACATTCAACAAATGAGCGACGACGCGCGAAGCGTTTCAATAAGGTCCCGTATGCGTTCAAATACCATTCGCCCGATTACGATGAAACTTGGTTGAGATGTTGAGTACACCCTATGGAAGGTTTCTGGCTTAATAAATCCATTTTACAATAGGTAGCGCACGAGTAGATTCAACAAATGTGTGACGGCACGCGAATCATTTCAACAAAGTACCCTATGCGTCCATATACCATTTATCCGATTGCGATGAAACTTCGGTGAATTGTTGTGTACACTCCAGGAAATGTTTCTGTCTTAGTAAATCCAGTTTTTAATAAGTAGCGCACGAGTAGATTCAACAAATGAGCGACGGCGCGCGAATCGTTTCCACAATGTTCCGTATGCTGTCAAATATCATTCATCCGATTGCGATCAAACCTTGGTGAGTCATTGAGTACACGCCAGAGAAGGTTTCAGGCTTAGTAAATCTATTTTACAATAGGTAGCGCATGAGTAGATTCAACAAATGAGTGACGGCACGCTAATCGTTTAAAGAAAATCACTTATGCGTTCATAAGTCATTCATCCGATTCCGATGAAACTTTGATGAGTTGTTGTGTACACGCCAGGGAAGGTGTTCAACTTGGTAAATCCATTTTACAATATTGGTAGCGCACGAGTAGATGCAACAAATGAGTGATGACGCGCGAAGCGTTCCAAAAAAATCCTGTATGCGTTCATATACTATTCATCGATTGCGATGAAACTTTGATGAGTTGTTGTGTACACTTACGTGAAGCTTTCTAACTTAGTAAATCGATTTCACAGTTGGTAGAGCACGAGTATATTCAACAAATGAGTGACAGCGCACGATTTTAAACCAAATCACGTATGCGTTAAATGCCATTTATCCGTTTGCGATGAAACTTTGGAGAGTTGTTGTGCACGCTCCAACGAATGTTTCTAAAATAGTTAATTCAATTCAAGATAGTTTAGAGGCAGTTAACAGAAATTGAAAAACATATTGTGTATCCAAAAGCACTTCAAGAAACAAAGTTACAACACTTTCTTTGATTGGCAGGACAACGTCTGCCGGGTCAGCTTGTTTATGTATATATATGTATATCAGTTTCTTGTGGACACGATAACTGCCGTAATTTTGCACCAATCACTTTGAATTTTTTACCGCATATGTATACCTATAAAATCTCGGTCGAGTTCGTTACTGGGCTAAATCGGTCGAAGGGGGTGACAATGGGGGGCTTTTTTCGAAAAAGTGAAATATTGCTATAACTCTCTTAATATGTGAAATATCGAATCCGTTCAACAATCATACTATGTGTCGGATAAAGCCCAAAAATTTATGTTTGAAGAGTTTTTTTATAGCACCAACCATTGACCAAAGGGGTGGGAAAAAGTGGGTTTTTCGGGAAACATTAATCATATCTCTCTTAATAGGCACAATATCAAAACCGTACAAAATGGACAATATTCCCCTAATAATTACTTAAAACCTTTGTCTGAAAGAATTTTTGATATGACCCACCATTACGCCAAGGGATGAGAAAAATTATTTCGGAATTATAAGAAAATGCCAAGAGCTATCAGAGGTTGCCATGGCAACACTACTAAATTGATGAGGGATGAGCAATTAGACGTTGCCAAGATAACGCACTTGCGCGAGATCATATTCAGAATTCCATCTGACTAAGTGTGAAGCGGCTTCGGTGACGTAATTGGTAGCAAGCATGCTGAATGTCTATGCCCAAGGTCACGAGTTCAAAGCCGGCCGAAGTCGTCGGATTTTCTAAGAGCGCTAAAAATCCCTCAGTATGATTTCCTTTGCAGGGGAAGTTCCAACGTTCGTTGCGAGTTGCTGGTTGCGGTGGCATCTAGTAGCCAAGTTCACAGGTAGGTGTCGTTGACGGTAGTACCTGGTAGCAACATTAGGAACTACTGCTTGAAATTGACCGTCTAAGTCCTTACCTGAATTACAGACTAATACAGCCATTCCTAAGTACACGGGGTTACATGACCGCGTTGTCGCAGCCCCTAAACTGAGGAACCAACCAAAATCTCTGCGGGAGATATAATTTTGCGTGAAGAAGTAACAGACCGTTACATAGTTACACATCAGTGTCGAAACCTTGCATAAGGACAGTGTGACCACAAGTCTAAAAATGGACCCCAAGTGACAAGAAGGTTACCGTTCCCATAAGACATTAAAATGTTTAAAATAAGCATAAAGTGACGAAAAACTAAGTTAATTAAGCTCCAATTATAAAATACCTTCTCGCAATAAATGAGGTCTGATCCTTCTACGAAAACCTGCATATTCTGCCTATTTTCGCCTATCCCCAAGTTTGTCCGGTGAAATCTACCCCCGCCTTCCGGCGTGCAGAGAGGACTTTTTAAAATGACGTCTGTAGCATGTCCAGGATTCAGATCCGTAAAGTAAGGTGGGAACTACAACTGAGTTGTACATAAGGATCTTCGTTGCAGAATTGATATCATGGTTGTCAAAAGCTCTAGGCTTTAGTCTTGCAAAGGATGCCTCAGCACGGTTAATCCTGTGATGGATTTCGGAATCTATAATTGCATTTGATGACAGGGTGCTGCCAAGATAAGGGAAGGTGTTAACTTCTTGAAGCTTCGCTCCGTCGATGGTGACATTGATGTTTCTTTGTCCTTGTCCAGGGGCTGGTTGGTAGAGGACTTGGGTTTTACTGGTGTTTAGTTTCAGCCCAATCTTTTTGTATGCTGAAGGAAAAGCATTCAGGATTTTCCTAAGTTCGTCTTCTGATTGAGCTACTACTGCATTATCATCAGCGTACTGTAACCAAATAGCTTATAAAGATGTTTATAAGCTATTTGCTTTAACTCAACCAATGCAGCAGGAGATGTTCGAGTCCTTGTCTTTAGACGGCTCAAATGAAAGATCTTCCCATCCATCCTGTAAGTTATCTGTATGCCTGAAAGTAGATCATCTTTGACTAACTGGATGACAGTGACAACGTACAGAGAAAACAATATGGGAACTATCAGATTATCCCTGAAATCAGCAGGCATTTTTTCAGTTCTCCAAATTTTAATGATAAGATCATGTATGTGGCTTATGAATTCCTCACCTCCTTCTTTGAGAGCTTCCGCTGGTATTCCATCACATCCAGTGGCTTTGTGTCGCTTTGCTTGATTAACAGCACACTGAACCTCATCTAGTGTTGGCAGGGTACCGAGTTCTTCCTTGATGGGTGATTGTTCAAATATATCACACACCTGCTTATCAATAACTGAGTCCAGGTTCAAGAGGTCTTCAAAATGCTCCTTCCACCTATTCATGATGGAGTATTGATCTTTTAGAAGTGTACTTTTGTCACTGGACCGAAGTGGATTTCTACCAAACGTGGAGGGGCCATAAATCGCTTTTGTTGCTTGGAAAAACTGCCGCGAGTCTTTGTCTGCTAGATATTGCAGCTCTTAAGCTTTGGATGTCCACCATGCATTTTTGAGCGCTCGAGTTCCTCTTTGGACATTTGCCTTCGCAAGACAAAATGCTTCTTTCTTAGCACGGGATTTCATATCTTTTCTACAATTAAGGTATTAGTAATTAAATGCTTGCGGTATAATAGTGGCAAACGGCCCCGTGGTGTTGGGGTAGTGCACCTGCCTCTTACCTGGAGGCCCCGGGTTCGATTCCCGGCTCCGTTAGGGATTTTATAAACTAAGTGAGGGCTGGAACGGGGTGCACTCAACCTCGTGAAGACAATTGAGTAGCTGATTGACAGTGAGGCAGCGCCCCAGTCACGAAACCCAAGATTAACGGTTGAAGGGAACCGATGCGCTGACCACGCGTCACTCCAATATCTGCAGGTTAAATGGCTGGGCAGCGGTCGCTTGGTAGGCCTAGGCCCTTCATGGGCTGTAGTGCCAGGGGTTATTTCTAATAGTGGCTGTAAGACAGAATAGTTACCTATTCTAAGTTGAACTACTGTTTATATAACGCATTGGTGTTATAAGTATCCTGAGCTGAGCGTATTGAGCTCTACTTTGGAGGTTGTACTTCTCGAGAGGTAACTGTTTAGTTGGTAGCGCCTTCAATATTGAAACTGCCTAGCATTTCGTGAATGGTGTTTTGGTGGTACATACATTCTTCGTCCAAACTTTACTCAGGATTAGGTTAATCAATACGGTATATTCAATGATGGCCGTAAAGTTGGTACAACATTGCTCTTATGCATGGCGGTTGCACTAGTGTTAATTAAAACTGTAAAGTCAGATATATGGATGGAATACTTGCAACACATCAAGTCATAGAAATCTGCGTTGGCGTCTCGATTTTCTTGGGAGAGATACACACAGACAGATGGCACACGCACATACAGACCTGCATATGGGTACAATGTAATTGCATAAGACAACTTAAGTTAGTAAGTTAGTTAGATAGTTATTGCTATTTTCAAGGGAGGAACAGCAAGGTCATCTGGCCCTAAAGACTATATTCTACTTATTGTTGAGTGATTAAGGTGAAATGCAGTTGTGTGGTGTTACAGGAGAATGATGTAGATCAGATGGGTAGATAGAGTATCAAATGAAAATGGGAGAGACGGAGATGTTTCTGG
This sequence comes from Meconema thalassinum, assembly GCA_946902985.2. Classification (NCBI taxonomy): domain Eukaryota; kingdom Metazoa; phylum Arthropoda; class Insecta; order Orthoptera; family Tettigoniidae; genus Meconema; species Meconema thalassinum. The sequence goes on along the minus strand of OX336390.1, from coordinate 261,773,261 downwards.
CGACTGCTACTGAAGAGAAGAGATAGGTTGGTAGGACTCAAACTAAGACACCCAGGAATAGCAAACTTAATTATGGAAGGAAAGGTCGAGGAAAAGAACTGTAGGGGTAGACCAAAGTTATAATATGATAAACGGATTGCCTCAGATGTATGATGCGGTAGTTATGTAGAAAAGCCACGATTAGCTCAGGACAGGGAGGCATGGAGCGCTGCATCAAACCAGTCAAAAGACTGAAGACTCAAAAAAACAACCACAAAATGCTATAGAATGTATGGCATTGATGAAGAACACATTCACCGTATCATGTTCAAGAGATACTGCCATAATAAATCCCATATTTTTTTCTGTAAGCTGGTAAGCTCTAGAGCTGCTGTAATCCACTAATAGTCCTTGCGTCAGCTGACTATAACGCTCATTTTATTCGGAAGATGAGGTTTCTTACAGATGATGTGTATTGCTAGTTCCAGTTTGGCATGAAGAACTTGTCTGTGCTGCATTGCCGCAGAGCGCAACGCTCTGGCGTCCAGCCAGCGAGCAAATGAAGCTTCTGTCATGCATTCTGGTCTCCATTAGCATTATATTTCGGAAAATATATGGCTCCTCCAATACCTTACGCCTCAGCAATAAGACAATGAATCACTGGAAACTGCACCTTTAATTTCCCACAAAATGTCAGACTATCTGATAAATACAATAATAATAACAACAACAACAACAATGTGTAATTATTTATTTCTTCTTGGTTCGAAAGCTTGATGCTTTTCTGTCGGTCAACACGATTGTACCCAAATGAGATGGGTTATTCCCTAATCCTGAAAAATATTACATGAGATTAATAAATACACTTGGATGACCTGTTTCGATCGTCAAGCGATCATCATCAGGTCCATTACACTTAGGCTACAAAATGTTTATGCCTGAAAGTATGTTCACTTCCTTAGTTTGGTATTAGTTGAGATAGTTCAACTCGTCAATACTTGTTAGTTATAATCATACCGGGTGAGTTAGCCGAGGTCGTTGCGGCATGACTGTTGGCAGTCGCTCACATCCGGGAGGCGAGGAGGTTCGAATCCCCCCGCCGGCAACCTTGAAGATGGTCTTCTGTGGTTTTCCATCTTCCTTCCAGGCAAATGCCGGGGTTGGTCCCTAACTATAGGCCACAGCCGCTACCTTCCAACTCCTCTACCCTCCCATCCAACATTCCTCCCCAACGGTACTTGTAGCTCACTCATTGGGTGTCCGTCTCGAAGCAGCTACAAAACTGGCGAGCCGAACATGTCCTCGGACACTCCCGGCATAAAAGCCATACGCTAAAAAAAAAAGTTATAATCATGTGATGTTTTTTTTTTAAATACTGAATGTGGTGATTGACCTCCAAACTTGCTTGTTTATAGTGAATATGTGACTAGTTAAATGGTCAATACAGGTTGTATTGTAGAGGCTACTTTTCTAATTGAGTCTTGTGTGTCCTTGTGAGAGCAGTAATGTTGTCTTCGTCAGCATCTACACTCAGTTGAGTGTCAATGGTCAGTTCAGTTTGTATTGTAGAGGCCACTATGTGCTCTCACAAGGACACACAAGAACTCAATCAGATAAGTAGCCAGTACAATACAACCTGTATTGACCATTTAACTACAGTCACATATTCACTCTAAACAAGCAAGTTTGGAGGTCAATCACCACTTCCAGTATCTTAACAAAACATCACGTGAGTATAACACAAATATTGACGAGTTGAACTATCTCTGCTAATACCGCAGTAAAGAAGTGCACATATTGTAAATACTGTTATCCTTATTTTCAGATATAAGAATGTTGTAGCCTATGTGTAATGGATCTGATGATGGTCGCTTGACGATTGAAACTGGTCATCCAAGTGTATTTATTAAACTCATGTATTCCTTTTTTTTTTCAGGATTAGGGAATAACCCATCTCATTTGGGTTTACTAAGGCAAGACTGAAAATGGCTTCAAAACCATAATCTTCTAGGTTCGTTGAGGCCCCTTGGACCACGTGGTTGCTAACTCTGGCGAGCATTCTTCTTAGCCCAGTATTCCACCATCCTTGCACTATGGGTTGCTTTCCTTTCCTGAGTCCACTTCACTCCCACTCCAGGAGTCAACGACTGGAGAGTGTCAGATCTTCTGATCAGCATTCTAAATGTATCCCTCTTGAATATATCCCTGATTTCAATTTCTAAAAATTCGAGGTCTTTTTGAACAAGTCTCGTCCATTTCGCACTTGTCTCCTTCCCTCTATAAATGGTGATGACGATTCTTGAGGTCAGTCTCTTGTTGTTCATTCTGACTTTGTGACCGTAGAAGTATCCTCTTTCTCATGGCTGAAGTTATTTATTTACTTATTTATTTATTAACTAAGTAATTAATTAATTAATTCATTCATTCATTTAATATTAATATTTGTTTATTTTTGCGCTAATGCTTAGAAATTCCCAGCATATTTTGTGGATTTACATCAACATAAACCCAAATATTCAGTACATCACAAGGATTAGGTTAATTGAAATATGGAACTCAGTTTCTTCAGTGTCCAATACACTGCGTTCCGTTATAGGATTGCACATCTACTTCTCTTCTTAGATTATCCCCATGAAGATTTGGGCAATTCTGCATGTAAGAAACGTGGCATAAGTTGATAAAGATATACGTCCAACTTTGGTTCTCTGAAACAATTCTATAAGGAGTTGGAAATTGCACCGTACTGGAGATGATAACAGTCACTATTCTTACACGCTCCATGTGCCACTGCTTCTTCTTACAATTAGTGAGATTTTCAACATGCTTCGTTTTCATCATGTTATAATTTTGGAATCTATGAAGATAGTGGGCCTTTAAAGTTTTTAACGTGTATTGTGTTCATTAATTTTCGGGTTTGATTAATTGATATTGATTAATTAAATATAAGGATGAATGAATGGTCGATTGATCTTTGATTGAATGTAGGAGCGACTAAAGTAATATAATAATCTATATATATATATATATATATATATATATATATAAATGAAAGTTTGTCTGTTTTTTCTGAATTTCCACGGAAGAATTGCGATATTTGCGCGTTTCAGACTGTTTTATGATGGATGCGCGCAAAAATAAAATTTTGTCTGTCTGTCTGTCTGTATGTATGTCTGTTTGTTTGTCTGTGGACAATTTTTTGTGTCCTTATAACTCGAGAACGGCTGAGTGGATCAACGTAAAATTTGATACAGATATCCTTCTGAGGCACGACACTAATCATTGATGTAACTCTTCTCCGTACCTCTCATAAAAGGGGCCCTACCCCCTTAAAATACATGCTGAAATAGGCGTAGAAAGGTGAAACAAAGCTCATTTTCAGCCCCTCAATGTGAGAAACGAAACTCGCCACATTTTAAGGCCCTAAAACCAAAAGTTTTTGAGATATTCCCATAAAACTAATTTCACTTAATAAATTAATGAAAGAATGCATGCCGGTAACCATGGCAACTGAATCTCAGAGGTCCATCTATTTCTGTAAGACGCAATGCAATTCCATTTATTACATTACTGTGAAGGTTTGCAAACGGCAATAAGGTTATAACGGATCCAAATTAAGCTGAAATATTAACCAATACATATAATGCGCTGAAGGGGTCAAGGGGTATTCTAGAATTTTTTAACGCGATTTACACGTGCGGGTGTGGTACGGAAGGTCCATCATATCCCGATCCCTATATTGTTATATTATTATTATTACTATTCTTTTAATTATTATCATTATTATGGCGTACAACGACGAGACAAAGCTCATTTTCAAACCCTTGGTGCCAGAAACAAAACTCGGGGCCCCTCAAGAGCCGTAAAGGGTCCCCGAAAACTATATTTTAAGGCTCTAAACCCAACAGCTTCTTAGATATTCCCAGAAAACTAATTTCATTTAATAAACTAAAGAAGGAATGCAAGCCACTAACCATGACAACAGTATCTCAAGAGGTGGCATCCAACTTTCCATCTATTTCTGGAATAAGTAATGCCACTCCATTTATTACATTTCTGTGAAAGGTTGCAAATGGCTATAAGGTTATCACGGAACCAACTAAAACTGTAAAGTTCATCAATGCGCTTAAGGGGTTCAACGAGTACCCTGGATTTCTTTCACACGACTTACACGTGCGATATGTCGTACAGAAGGTCTATTATATCTCCAAACAGCAACATTATTTTCAAAAATTCCTGACTTGAAATAGTAGACTGTTTTTTGCTGATTTTAGGAATTAGGGCCATTAGAGGCTAACAAAAACTGAATTTTCATGCACCACAAGCCTTTATAATTTATAAAAGGGGGATTCCTGTAGTTGGGCACTTGACACAACGGTTAGGGTCAGTTCGTATATTACGTGTATTGCGATTCGTCTACGAGGTTTTCAATTTGATTTTCACGCCAGGAAGAACACGTTAGTTAAATTTAGTTTGAGAGCACATTTTAACTAATCATTTTTCTTTGGCAACAAACAGGTTCCAAGCCCCTAAACATTGCAACAGTAGCTCAATTGATAACATCTGGTTATTAATACCGAAGACCGTTCGAAGAATGGGTACTTCTGCTAGTGTACGTTATTTCTACGTCTCTGGATGTCACTTCTGTATTAAACCATATTTTGCAGTTCCTGAAAGTATTCATCCTGTCATTCCATTATGTGATATTCCTATTTTGTTTATGTTTGATGTGCCTGAATTTTCTGTTTGAATAGTTCAATAAATAATTATTTGATTTTTCTTGAATATTTGGATTTGTGTGATTGACTGAATGAAAACTAGAGGTAATTTTTTCACACTGTTTTGAGTGCGTGTCTATTTGGTAGTGCTTGTTCACAGATAATATTGTATTTTATATTTCTAATCGTGTTCGTTGTTTTTGGGTTTGTTTTGTTTATAATTTCAAATTTATTGTTAATATTTATACTGTCGCACATGCATTATATACCGTATGCCTGACAATAAAGATATATACAAGAACCAGTTTATTTCTGTAGTGATTAACAAACTGTGAACTTTCAGCACAGTACTGTGGTTTTTGTTTCTGATTTTAAGGGCTTTAACATTGTGGTCATATAGTTCCGTGTATTTGGGTGTGTGTAAAATATATCTGATAATCTGTGTTATTGTGATGACAGTACTAGTGTCTGTGTTTGTACGTCGGAGATAGAATTGGGAAGGAGGTGGCTATGGTCTCAAGTTAGAAATCACTTAAGCATTTACCTGAAGGATTAGAGGTGGGGAAACCCACGGAAAACCAATTCCAGGATGGCTAAGGTGGGAATTTAACCCTTCTATTGTCAGTTTTGCCTCACGATGATAAGTGTGCCCCGTGACAGCCCTCAGATCAGAATTAAAATGTCTTGGCAGAGCCAGAAATTGAAACCGGACCTCCAGGGCGACAGTTTCACGATCCAGCACAGTACGATCGCAATGCAATGTACACCTATTATTGTTCCGATGTACGTCTTAGGATTTGTTGCCCACAAGTGACCTGCTCGTCGTTATGAAAATGAAATGGCGAAGAAATCATTGCATTCACCCTGTTGCTGAACAGGTGTGGAATCTGCCTGGCAGCTGTACGGGTATGCGTATTTGTAATTGGGGCTTAGATTAGGAGAGAGGCATCAGCAGTCTTAGGAATGATCCCAACATTTGCATGGAGTATAATTTGCAAACTAAGAAATTCTACCTCCAGGATGGTTGACGTGAGAATCGAAATCACCTCTTCTCATTCCTGCCTTACGAGAATATCTCAATGTAATCCGTTATAGCTCTGGGACAAGTAATGAATGTTTTTTCAGAGCAAGGAATTGATCCCAGAATCATTGGGTGGACCGGAGTCTCACCTCACTACGTGCCATAGTAGGTGGCACAATTCGAATACACAGCCAAGTAGAACAATGCATTCATATATAGATTTTCATTTGGGACTGTTTAGCCTTTCAGCTTCTAGTCTAGTCTGCAAGCCTCTGTTTAAGAACAAGTCGCCTCCATGATGCCCTATTAGCAGTTATCATTGCCACTTCCACTGATTTTTCACTTCTGACTATTTTATTTATGTATCGTATGGCTTTTAGTGCCGGGAGTGTCCGAGGTCATAATCGGCTCGCCTGAGTCTGTAGCTGCTTCCAGCGGACACCCTTAGGGTGAGCTACAAGTTCCGTTCAATTTCAAGTAGTTCCAACTTTCGCTATCAGATATCAATGATATTTAGTGGTGAAAGTTGGAAATTTGATAGAACGTTCCGACGAAATCTAACCAAACAATTTAGCTTCACACATATTTAGTCTGTGAAAGGATCTTTTACATGCCATAAATCTATGACATAGGACCGCCGACTTTACTTCTCCTCTGAAGGAAGGCATACTGAAGGATTTTAACGCTCTTAAAAATTCCGACGACTTCGGCTGGGTTTGAACCCGCTATCTTGGCTACAGCAGTTCAGCATGCTACCGACTACCCAACCGAAGCCGCTGCTTCCCACTGTGAAATCGTTCAACACTGAATCTAACCATCGCCTCCTAAGTCTACCTCTACTTATCTTACCCTCTACAGCCGAACTCATTAATCTCCTAGGTAATCTCTAATCCCTAATTTTCTTCACATGACCCCACCGTCTGAGTTGGCTCATACGAACAGCTTTATCTAGCGCGTTCATTTCTAATTTAGGCCTTTTCCTCTTCATTACGAGTACGTTCCTGCCATTGCTCCCATCTATTTGGCTCAGCAATCATTCGTGCTACCCTCATATCAGTTACCTCTAGCTTATTTAGCAGATATCCTGAATCAACCCACCTCTCACTTCCATACAGCAAGGTCGGTCTAAATACTGAGTGATGTAGGGAGAGTTTCGTCGCTACACTAACTTCCTTCTTGCAGAATACAGTAGGTCGCAACTGAGAACTCACTGCTTTAGCACAATGCAGGAGACATTTAACTCAACAGCTGATGGATAGAGATGAAAGGGAAATCTATGGAAATACAATTTGCGATACGTACTTAACGTTATGGCAGACCATTCTCAACCAGATGAGGCGACGTTTGATGCACAAATGGAAAACTATTATCCTGGAGTTTATTGAGGTGTAATATTTCAGTTTATTAGCATACTTTGAATTTCAGCCGTGAGTTACAAAACCATCCATTGTTTTACAACCCATTCGCATCACCTGACAAAAATATGGTTCGTAAAAGTTATTGCTAATTCTGTAAGTGTAATTATCTGAAATTTTGAGAAATTACCCTCTGAAGGATTACGAGTCAAACTGGAATAATGTTCTGTTATAACATTTTATTTCCTTCAAATAACACTCCTTCATTACCAGCTCTCTTGAACGAAGTTTCCGTACGATGTAGATTTACGATTTCCGAGTAGCCTGCTTGGTACATTATTATGATTACAAGGGAAGATAGCAAACGTAAAACTGCCGATGTCACACAACCACCGGAGCTGCTTTAACTCTCGTAGGCTCTTGGATGTTCCCTGAATGTTTCCCAATCTAGAGATCTCCCAAGTCTTTCTTAGGATCAACCAACATCTGGACAAAATTTTAGTGAATTCGGGATATTAGCAATCGTGACGTTACCTTGTTTTTTTTTTTTTTTTTAGCGTATGTCTTTTAGTGCCGGGAGTGTCCGAGGACATGTTCGGCTCGCCAGTTTTTGTAGCTGCTTCGAGACGGACACCCAATGGGTGAGCTACAAGTACCGTTGGGGAGGAAAGTTGGAAGGGAAGGCGCGAGGAGTTGGAAGGTAGCGGCTGTGGCCTATAGTTAGGGACCAACCCCGGCATTTGCCTGGAAGGAAGATGGGAAACCACAGAAGACCATATCAAGGTTGCCGGCGGGGGGATTCGAACCTCCTCGCCTCCCGGATGTGAGCGACTGCCATTAGTAATGCCGCAACGACCACGGCTAACTCACCCGGTATGTTACCTTGTAAGACACATGGTAGAATGGGATCGGGATCTTTATCGTGTACACCAAATTTGGTAACTTATTCATCCAATAGAAAGAAAGGACGTCGGTTATTAACAAGATAAGTATTACTTCTTGTTTGTATTCGTTTCATTAAGGGGCTGAGAAGCTGGAACAAGCTAATGAATATATAATTTTAAGAATTAAATGGATTTTGAAGCATGAGCAAGCTCAACAATCAATCGAAAACGTCCACATATATTAGATCCCGATATCTTTGTTATAAGGAAATTTACATTTATCGTAAAATTGGGTATGGGTTCACAAAGCTTTCATATTAACTTAAGGTTAAATAAACTATTAACTATGTTGCTTCTTAAGTATCTCGTTTTCAATATTACATGTAGATACTTCCACAATACCCATTTGAGCTACATATTTTATAATCCGCTACGGACAGTGCAAGCGAATCTTGACAGACGTTGACTGGAGAACGGATACCCCATTAGCCAAATAACTAGCAAAGTTCATTAATCACTTTCTGAAGTACAATAACACTAACCTGAATATTTACTAACCATTAAAGATTATCATACCAAACATTATTAAACTTGAAGGTAAATAACCACCAACAATATCATGACAAAAACCACGTAGACTAACAGTAAAAAGAAAACAGACAAGTTGCACACATTTACGATAAACTCCTGTTACTAAAATTGTACATTGTATATATTATAAATACCTTCACTCACAAATTCGTAGATATTGATCTAATAACCTGAGTGTAAGGGATCTGATGATTATCGCTTGACAATGTAAACTACTAATCCGTTGGGTTTACAGTGAATGTATTAATCTCATGTTATGTTTTCAGGTTCAGGAAATAACACGTATTACAATTAGATACAATTGTGTTGAATGAACATAATTTCAAATTTCATTTACTAAGGCAGCACTGAAACATAGCTGCCAACACGACAATATTTTATAATCACCTAACTGGAAATGTTTTCTACCAACCAATCGACTTCTACCCTATCCAGATCCTTCATAAACCCTTAACTGGTGAAGTGGGGACAAGCCGATCCCCAACATGATTTCCCGCCTAATGATTCGTGCACTAATATTGCGGCATAAGGTTGCCATACTGATCACTCGTCACTCTCAGACTGACAGGTTGCTAAGTCGAGGGGATGTCATAGGGAGGTATGGGAAGTTTTGGGTGGGAGCCAAAGTGAATCCACGTCACCAATCAAGTTATACTAATTAAAACGCATTTTCCATAATGTACAACCCCAGCGAATAGCAATTTGTATTCCGCGTAGTTCGCTACTGTGCAATCAGAACACTGTACTCGCTGCATACAGAGCACACATACGACACGCGGGTGATTAAGGCAAGAAGCCACTCGGTGTGTTCGTGAAATTAAGACACTTCTTTTGGGGTGTTAGAAATTTCCTTGAAACAGAAGTTTCTCCTTCCGCAATGTCTCTAGAAGAGGTATTTCTGTGCCTATTATTACCGATTTTACAGGATCGGGGATAACTGACTCTGGTAGCTACGCTCGCTAAGGCACAGCATTAGGTCTTGGTAGACGTGGGTTCAAACCCCACTTCCAGCCGCCCTTAAGATGGTGTACCATGTTTCCCCAGATTCAACTCTACTCAATGCCTAATAGACCACATTTGCTTCCATCCAACTCCTTGTCTAATTTCATTCATCTTCATTCATTTTAATGTCCATTAACTTCTCTCATGAGACTGCCATCTGGAAGGGCATCCGGTAGTAAAACCCACGTGTTATGTAGAATTATAAGGCATCTCAATCATAACTCCTTTAAAACTGGAATAATTAATGTAGACATACATTCAGATTTGGTGACGAGCTGCGAAGAGTTTACTATTTTCAAGATAGTTTTAACAGTTCGCCTTCACGCCAACCTCATCAGGGGAATTGATGGGAGATAAAATGAATAAATATGCATAATACTCGACAAGAAGTTGGAAGCAAGTGACCGTGACCTATCAGAATAACTTTCAAGTTTACCATCTCAGAACTTCGGGAGCTTGAAATGGAAAATCAAGAAAGACCATATTATGAAGGACGGGCGTCGTGTTGGTGGATGTTGGGTGGTTGGTGGTTCAAACCCACTCCTCTTCCGGGTCTATAGGTAGCTTGGCCCAATGGTCTTGCACCTTAGATAACCAGAATGTGATATATATATATTGCCTATTATTACCGATTTTACAGGTTCGGGGATAACTGACTCTGGTAGCTACGCTCGCTAAGGCACTGCATTAGGCCAACTCATATATATATACCCGTGGGGTGGGACACTTCTGGTTTGAGTCCCGACGGTATCCAGCATATTTAGCTCAATTTCACGTTCGATTGAAACTTTTATCAAAGACTATTCATTAGTACAATTTTCCCTGGGAGTAGTCTAACTCCGTGGCGCTACGTGTGTGGACTTCAGTCTTCATGGAATTCCTTTTTAAGTCAAATTCTTTCTAAATTTAAGGTCTGACTGATCCATTCGTAACCTACTCTTGACGCCCTTAGGCTCGGCCACTTACAATTAAAGAACCATGACAATGGCGCAAGATTATCAAAGGCTATTGTTTAGTATCCAGGGCACAGCTGTTGCCAGTGGATGGTATAAAAGGTTCAACTCATAGAGTCTGTAGTCTTCTGTTGTACTGACTCAATGAGGAAAGTATTGGCAAAGGACCTCAATCATGCGTAGTACGCCTCATTATAGCGCTGAATTTGTATTGTATGTGTTTCTACCAACGTAACCTACAGCGGTGATATTTGAGGATCCAACTAACCTCCAAACACCTCGTGGTGTAGCGGCTAGCTTTTTTGGTTGTCAATCCAGAGGTCCAGGTTTGACTCCCGTCTCTGCCAAGAAATTTAACTCTGGTCTGAGGGCTGGAACGCGGTATACTCAGCCTTGTGAGGCAAAACTATTGTAAGAAAATAAGGATTCGTTTCCGATATCAGCCCTTTTGAAAGTGGTTATCCGTCGTTTCTTACTTCTACTCCAGGAAAATGCCAAGATGGTTCCTAAATTAAGACCACGGCCTACTTCTTTCCAATTCTCTTCTAAATTACAAAAAACTTGCACATAATAATACAGCCATCACAACAACACAGGTTATCAAACAAATTCGACACAAACCCAAGTACATGGGGCTGCATGACTACGATATCGATAATCCCCTAAATCAACAACAACAACAACAACAACAACAACTAACCACCAGATTCACTTCCTAACAGACAGACTGCTGAATAAACCGTATAATAGAAGCATCCTTACAATAATATTGCCTAAGAAGAGGTGGGTTCGATTCCCACCTCAGGCATCTTGGAAGTGGATTTTCGTGGCTTCCCACTTTTACTCCAGTAAAATGCCTGGATGTTTCCTAACGTTTATTTCTTCTTCTTCTGCAGGTATGAGAATCAATTGATCCATTAGTTTTCATAAGGCGTGTCCAAACTCAAATTCGACCAATGTAAGTTCATTTTATTTAATCCATTAGTCTGTGATTTGTTTAAATTCTATTTCGTTTACAATCTTTACCCTCCTACGAATTCATTTCAGGTCCGAGAACAAGATTTTAAACATATCATCTTGATGTTCTTCAAAAATTACTTTGTTACAACAAGGATGAGTCAGCTTCCAAGAATAATGTTTTAAACAACATAGACCTCAACCGTCAGCACGTTTGACAATGCCTCAACATTTCAGAGTATCAAATGCCATGTATTACCGGAAAACAGCTATCAACATTACTAGTTCAAGAATGTGACTTCGTTCAAGGACACGGACAGTATTTTAGATAATTTTAAAATGCTTTTCCAAAATGTTCCATTTATATTTATTCACACAAAAGGACATTATTCATCACATACGATATGCCGGTAGTACAATGGTTGTCAATATGACATTCCTGTGGGAAAGGTTGTAAGAAGTCATGAAATGTTTTTTATTATTTTAAAAATTGCATGTGTTACTTAAAAAAATAACAATTTTTATGTGCTTTCGTTGTTGTATAATTATGTGTTTTTTTTACTTTTGAAAGGGTTTTATAACATTGTCTTTTATAAATGTTTCCTAATATTGTGATTGGCTGAAGAAGGAATTGAGTGAATTCCAAAACATGTACCCACCAGGACACTAAAATAACAATAAAAAATGTTGATTAGGCGGAAATTCAGGAAATTCTTGTATTTCATAACTTAAGGTATGACTGCCTCCTTCCAAATCCTTACATGAATTGCCAATACACACACGAATACAGTCAATAACAAAATACACACACACTCAAGAAATTCCCACGATGTCCTTGCCACTCAAATTAAGGGGAGACCAACACCTTCGACAGCAACAAAATAGTGAATGTTTAACATTTATTTTCTTTGCACTGATAAACTGTTTGGAGTTGTCACTTAACACAGTCTACATACAATACTTTTTTAACACAGACCAATTATTAAATATTTAGAAAATTGCATCATCATGGAATAAGCCTCCGTGGGCCTCCGTGGCTTAGGCGGCAGCACGCTGGCCTCTCACCGCTGGGTCCGTGGTTCAAATCCCGGTCACTCCATGTGAGATCTGTGCTGGACACAACGGAGGCAGACAGGTTTTTCTCCGGGTACTCCGGTTTTCCCTGTCAACATTTCATTCCAGCAACACTCTCCACTATCATTTCATTTCATCTGTCATTCATTTAATCATTGCACCAGAGGAGTGCGTCAGGCCTCGGCAGCCGGCACAGTTCATATCCTCGCCGCTAGATGAGGGCTTCATTAATTCCATTCCTGACCCGGTCGGAGACTGGAAGCAGGCTGTGGATTTTCATTTCATCATCATGGATATATATGCACACAAAATGGCGGCTGTATATTATACGCAAGAATGGGGTTTCCTTAGTAACTCTCGGAAATATTGTTACATTTTAATTATTGTTTTTTAAATGTGGTCCTAGATGTCATGGCAACAAAATGTACTAGAATGATTGAAATATTTCTAGAATAAATATTATTTTGAGATTTTTTAAATAAAGGGTCTAAAAATCTATAACATTTTCATAGTAAATAATTTATTATCAATAAACTATAATGGTTAGGGCAACCATTCTAGTACATTTTGTTGATAACTATCGTAGAAATGTGACTACAAAACGTTACTGAAATATATTTGTAAGTTCATGAGTTATTAGGGAAACGGAATGAAAAATATGAACTTACGGGAAATGAGCGACGAAAGTTTCACATGGTTGGGATGTTCTAAAATTCCCCTGCCGCATGAACTGGTCCTTCCTCACCGGATTTCTCAGCATTTTCCTACAGACATAGTCTCTTATTTCCTTTAACACTAGTGTTGTCTTTGCTAATGCAAACGAAGAGAAGAGATAGGTTTGTAGGACACCCAGGAATAGCAAAGTTCGTTATGGAAGGAAGGGTCGAGGATGAGAACTGTAGGGGTAAACCAGGTTAGATTGCCTCGGATGTAGGGTGTGGTGGCTATGTACAGATGAAACGATTAGCTCAGGACAGGGTAGCATGGAGGGCTGCATCAAACCAGTCAAAAGACTGAAGACTCAAACAACAACAACAACAACAACAACAACAACAACAACAACAACTATTAGACCAAAATATTCCAGTTATATTTTGTGCACATTTTATAATGCCAGTGCTATCAACATAATTCGATAGATAAAGTGAGTATTCTAAAAGGGTCAATTTTGAGGAATGGAGATTGCTCATTAAAATGGGCGTTGACAGGAAATATAATTCCCACTGGGGGATGTCAGTCATATCGTACTTTTACTATAACTTCCGTTCTATTCGAGATATTGAACCAATTCTTTCACTGAATGAAAGAGAAATTGTTGTTCTATTCGAAAATGATATTTAAAAAAATGTCATTATTTGGAGCTTAATGGTGTTGGTCCCCCCTTAAACAACAACAACAACAAATAATATTGCCATCTAAAAATTAGTGAGTGTGTTGTCATTAACTAAACCATAGACCTTCCTACTATAGAAATCATATGTGTAATTTTAACTCTAAATGGAATTAGTCACACGCGTATCAAAATAAATAAAGCTACACTTTACATTTAGCCCCTAAAGAATCAACAACAAATATCTTGGATTATAATGGCAAGCTGCAATTTTGTAGATCAAAGTATGAATCTTGTCACGAAGATTATCCTTGTTGAAATGGCCAGGAATGTTCATTCTTTCAAGTTATAAGACATCTACCACAAAACTGAACCCTAACGAGTACTGATACAATCACTACAACAAGACTGATTATCATGGACTGTTCCAAGCTAGTAATGGAAGCAACAACAATTTTACTATCCCTACTATAGGAATCTGCACAATAAATGTAATATGAAATGCAAATGTGAACACTGGTTGTTAGTTTGCAGGCAATTTGCAGAATAGTGCCGTCCAAGTAATTGCCACCTGGTGCGTAAATTGTGTACTTCTGTCAGCAGCGCAGGGGAATATCAGAGCGAGCTGTTGGCGTGAACAGTGCCGGAAGCAAACTGCACTGGAGTTACACGGAAATGTGTTGCAGATGACTGAGCGTTGTAATAGGTGTCTGTTCATGCAAGTTATTTTACGAGCCTGTTTGCTGGGACAAATACATTACCATTTGTTCCAGTTCGTAAACAGTTCTGTCATTTCTTTTACGATTGCAGAGTTTTCAAATCTCCACTCATAAATGTAAAAGAATAATGTTCATAATAATATTAACTAGCGGACCCGTGCGAGAACTGTCGCAAAATGGGTTGTATGCGCCCCATGTGTACAGCCTACCCGCTCGGCTCTAGTGCTATGCGACGTAGTTCTGCAGAGGCTATCATGTTGTTTATTTGTTTAAAAGCACTTTATAAACAAATACATATATATCCGTTGACTTTTCAAGAAATGCAAGTTTCTTCCTGTACTATTGAGACGATTAGGAAGATTTTGGTACAAACTACACCTCCTTATTCCCTCTGGCTTAGGAGCTTGAGTTTTGTGAAACATACACCATAGCGTATTATATAATAAGATAATAATAATAATAATAATAATAATGGTTTTACGTCCCTTTTTAACTACTGTACTGTGACGTTTAGAGACGCTGGGATGTCGGAATTTTGCGCACTCTGAAATGACAACTGACTGCTCCAGGATTAGATCCTACACCTAGGGTACAGCAGACGAGAACGTTATCGCTACGCCACACAGTCAGTCATTTATGTGTAAAAGAATGGATCTTGCCCAGTTAATTTTAAAGCGTAGAAAACTTGTTATGACGAACGCCAATCATATGTTATGAGCACTGAACTCTAAATGAATGAACTGCCTGACAGATGTAGTTCCATTATCAATATTATTAGGTAGTGACTCAAGTAGGTTTCAGTTTGCGCTATCGTTCTTAACCACTAGCAAACGAAGAATGAATGTCACGATATTACAAACACCCAGACTGACTTATGTAGTTCCACTATCAATTATTGGGTAGTTGCCTTGGTGGATCACAACAAAACCCACAATGAATATAACGAGAGTACTGTAGAGCAGGGTTGGCCAGAAACTGTGCTCGCGTAAGGAACTCTTACTTGCAATTATTGTCCCGCTACTCCTCTCTCATAATTCGCAGTGAGGCCATCTCCTCCCTAACGCAGTGGAGGAACTAGCAGCTCGGCTGAGATCCCATAAAGCGCAGTGGTGACTTGGATCAGGTAGCCTATGCCAAACAAGTCGCTACTACCTCGCTCGGGTGCATCACACTCCATCCAAAAGCAAAGCCAACTCCGTACAGGTCATTGAGTCCCTGGTAATAGTGAAAGGTAGAGGCTTCCACCCTTCGTGACATCGGCGCAAGATGGGATGGAGTTGTCAGCTCCATGCCCGGCCGTCTTTGCTCCCAGGGATTAGCCCGGTACTTATTTCTGGTGTAGGCTGAGTGAATCCTAGGGCTATTTGCGTTTCCGAACGTGCTAGTTTCGTTTCTAAAATCTTCTACCTGGGTTGGGATTGAACCCACTCCCTTCCAGTTAGAAGCCCAGTGCCTCTACCGACTGCGCTACGCACTGAATAAGTGAATAATTCACTGAATAATTAATTAAATAAATATATACTGTAAATTAATTAATTAATTAATTAACTATTTATTTATTTAATTAATTAATTGATTAATAGTAACTCGATTAATGAAATTTACGAAACGAGTTGTTTAAATGGGAGGGTTGATACGTGCAGCGAAGTTGTGTCAGTATTTCAAGTTCAACAATGAATGCCACATTTTAAGCATACATAAAACAACTAGTAAAAGATTCATAGCTATTAAAATATTGATAAATATTACCTGTATCTGACAGAAGATTTCCCCGTAGGGCCAACAATGATATACAGCCGGCAGGAAGCTGAAGGGCGTCACGAAGAGACTAATGGCGAGGTCGTTGCTAGCTAGTGATGTCAGCAGGTACCGAGGCTGGAGAAAAGGAAACATATTTCGTGAATTAAGTAAGTCAAAACAATATAGCCGATACATTCATAGTAATAATTAATACTGTAATTCACAATGACTAAGATTTTGGACTATTAATCAACATTTTGATAATGCTTTGATGGACCTTTTAATAAGACGTGACGCGTGAATGCAAAATTATTATCTAGTGGACTGTGTAGACCACAATGCGTAAAGTTTTCTTACTGTGCATGCAAATAACAGATCAAATACGCAATATTCTACGCAGACGGAAACAAAAACAAAGAATAGAGCAGTGTCCTTTGGTGTCGGAGAAAGAAATTGGGACTTCGGTTCGAAAAGTCCTGAGATTCTGGCTCTGCTAAGAAACGTAACTACTGTACACTGTAGTCCGATGGTTGGAGGTGGGATATACTGCGGTGTAACGGTAAAGGGGTGGATTGATTCTTAACCATCCCAAATGTGGTTTTCCGTGGTCTCCCACTACTGTTCTAGGAAAAGGACTGGGTGGTTTTTAACAAGACTGCTAACTTCCCTTCTAACATCAATTACAAGTACACACACTACTACAGACTCTAAAATAGAACACATGATAAGCCAAGTTTCAGCTTTGTTCTTCAGCTAATAAATACGCAAGTCCAGTGTAGAGAGATCTGCCCAGGCAAAGCAAATTGATATCCCTCTGAATGAGAGCTGCAATAACCTGATGTCTGAAGTCAAAGCTGTACTGACTGCCTGTAGCAGTTCGGAAGGAGAAATCACAGGTGCTCAAAACCGTCATCTCACTGGGTACTGCCTACTACATCCCAGTATCAAATCCAGAGACTTATCTTCATGTCACAAAGTAGTTAAGAATGTATCTCAAGCCAGCCTGCGGAGGTGTATGAAAAGACGGCGTCCATCACCCTACTGAGTTGATGCAATTTCAAGAACAACTGCCTCCAGGTCACAGTGTGGACTGCCAAGTATGGACTTCCTTAAATCCTCTGAGGAGTGGTGTTGGTTGGCAGTACAATTTAAGAACGAAGGGGATTCCTTCAAGATGCATCAACGCGAATGACGTGTGGAACAAACCGCCAAGCATCGATATAACTGTCTCCACTGCCCCACCATATGCACAGACATAGGCAGCCAGAGCCAGGTTGGATGTTGCCAGATACTGGGAACTTAAAATTTGATTTCATTGCAATATACTGTAGTTCCTGATACGATTATACAATATATATACCATATCTGTCACAGACATCTCTAGCTTACCTTTCATAAATTATAGATGCCGTGCATATGACCTTCCCTAAAATTGAACACCTGCGACTCGTCACAGAAAGTTGCGAATTCTTGGAGAATTGTCGAAATTAGCCAATAATGTGAGTTAAATATTCATGTGTGTAATTTTGATAGTGTGGTGGTTGTGATGATTGTTCTTTTAAATGGGAAAACATTGAAGTCTTCTGCCCCAGATATTTCTAGTGTAGTTATCAATGAACCGATAACCTAGATGTTAGGCCCCTAAAACAACACTTACAATGTTCATCAGGTAGTTATCGTAAGTTATGAATTATACAGAGATTCTTTATAAACGAACAGACGACGGGAACATTTAATAAAATGTACAACTACGACGAACTAATTATTGGGGATCCCCTCGTTATTTTTTAGAGTTTTATTCATTGTATTTTAGATGGTGCCACACTATGTGACGTCAAACACAAGTTTATTTATGCGTCGATGAAATATATCTTGAAATATCCTGATAAAACCATTTTCTTATATTAAATATTATTTTTTGCTGACTTTATAAAATTGCTGCAATATGTGGATGTTCAGGTACGAGTTTAAAATTCTTACCCAATATTTTGCCACTGTGAAGGTCTTAAACCAAATTTAGTCTATCACAATCATCAATTGATATGTGAGTTTTGATATGTGATGATGATGATGATGATGATGATGATAGACTATCACTCGCTAACGAGTATGATGTCTTCTTTGGGACTACAAGACTTCAATGTCTGTGGGTCCTCTGATGACTGTGTAGACCAATTCTGGAGCCGCAAACTCTTTCAGAATGTTCACACACAACTCGCTGAGGATTGTTCCCTTGAGCGGTCATTCGTTCTTTCAAGTTTTGTGATGTAAACGACGAGTAGCATAAGTTATATGAAAATGGGTTATGTTAATTTTTTACGGGTCTACTTATTAGTGAGTATGCTAGTGGTAATAATAGCAGTTGTGATTTGTCCTATGTGTAAATCATCATCATTCGTATCACCCTAAATAATTAAGATTTGTGCAAGGCCTTTATGGTGAGTTATTCGATTTAAAGTTCAAATATTTCAGTTCAGCATGGATCTAGACATATTATATTATCGAATGACATTTATCAAAGCCACAACTCTGTGGCATAGCTGTGCGCGTTATATCACGCACCACGCCCACAATGGGGGGCTGCACCAAGTTCAGAGATCCGAGGTTCGAATCCTGCCACTCACAGTGGTTATCCGAAGTGTGATGTTTACCTCTTTTATCGAGAAATCAAGTTTCGTGTTATCAAATTCATCCCTGTCTCTCATACAGCTACTACAGCCATACGTTATGTGACACGTTCAATACACGCTCAAGTACACAGAGCTGATGACCAAGATCTCCCGAGATTGTAAAATAAATTAACAGCAATAAGTTGTTGTTGTTGTTGATTCATAGCGGGGAATTGCGACATCGTGGTCATGCAGCCCCGTGTACTTGGGCGTGTGTGGAATTTGTATGATAACTTGTATTTTGTGAAGGCTGTATCAGTGTGTGTAATTGTTATTCAGATGAGGATTGGAAGGAGGCAACCGTGACCTTAGTTTAGGAACCATCCCAGCATTTTCCTAGAGTAGAAGTGAGAAACCACGGAAAACCACTTCCAGGATGGTTGAGGCAGAATTCGAACCTGCCTCTTCTCAGTTTTGCCTCAAGAGGCTGAGTGTACCACATTCTAGCCCTTACAACAGAATTATATTTTTTGGCAGAGCTGGTAATCAAACCCGAGCCTCCGCGGTGACAGCCAAGACTGCTAGCTACAATAAAATCAAATGTTAAAGTAATATGAGGATGTGCATGTGTATTATGAAGTTCATAAATTATTACTTTATGATTACGGAATGTTCCTTTATGATGTTTCGGAGGTAACTGAATTCCCAACCAACAAATGTAATTCATTTAACAATACAACTAAATATAAGCCCACCAACAGAGTCTAATTTCATTACACATGTGGCTTGTAAAAGCTTTTAAAGATAAATAAACAGAATTCAAAATTTTGTTTTTAACATAAATTGCTGGAATGTGAAAGTGGATTAGTCAATAAAACATCAGTTTGTGATGAAGTATATTTATCATGGAAATGTGCATGCACTCAAAACTAATTAACGTTACAATGGAAACTTTCTCTGGCCTGGAGGCGAACTCGAATGCCGCGTTGCATGGTTTGGACGGGCGAGTGTATTCTTCAGTGTAGCACAGTTAAAGAAATTATGAATAGGGTTGCTGTCACTGTGAGATGTAAGACGAATAGTCGTCAGCTGTTAAAGAGGTGAATTTAAGGCAGCCAAAAGATCTGGAATAATACAGTAATTCCCTATAGAATGGCGCTTTCCAATAGCCGTACTGCGGACTCGTCGCAATGACTCACTGTCACATTTATAGCATGTGCCGATTACAACAGCGTGACGATAAGCCCCAGATGCTGGCATTGCATTTATCAGATACGCATCTGGCAAGATACCTGAGATGTGATAATTAAGACTTGCTGTCAAGTACTCTAGCCTACGTCGTATCACGTGAACATGGTTAGGTATAGAACAAAACATCGAATTTTCCTAAAGGTAGCCTATTCTAGTAGTTAGTTAGTTAGTTATTGTTGTTTAAAGGGGCAGAACTACGAGGTCATCTGCCCCTCTTAACACATATTAAAGTATATATATTTGGAATGGAATTTAACATTTAGAGGTGGACACCTAAATTTGAGAAGACCGAAATGCCTGTTCTCAAGAAGAAGTTTGCAGTAAATGTGTTCGAAAGTTTCAGTACCGTGCGTTTGTTTTACTTGTGGAGGAATCTCAAACAAAAAGTATACAGAAACAATCCGCATACTCTGGTGGTTCGCGAGACCGAAATAACTGCACCGGCACGAATTATCATTGAGGATCAATTACAACGAGTGTACGAAAACTTCCTACGTCAGTTCAACGTGTGTCTAGAAAAAGAAGGAAAGCATTTCCAGCAAATACTGTGAAACTCATGTAAGTAAATATCAATGTTAGTACGTAAAAATGTGTAAATGTGTTAAACTAGTTGGGCGCTCCACTCCTGCTAGCGCCAGTGCCTTGCTCGACCGGCGGCTACACACTGTGGCCCGCTCGTCACATGGTGCATATTTGGTTCCGTCCTCACTGTAGTAACAGGTTACAATAAGATTTTGATGGAATATTTTGTTGCTGTTCTTCAATTTGGGGGTTGGGACATTTTTATCCTATTCTCATTTATGAAAAAGATAGGCTTATGAGATCACCTTTTGTCCGTGTGTGCGTGTGTCCGTGAGTGTTTGTCCCTAATAACTTCTAAACGGCTGGAGCTATTTCAATGAAACTCGGTAAGGTCATAGTACAACTTTGGCTGACCCTGAACGTGCCCTTCAAATTTTATTACGTCTCACCAATCCAACATGGCAGCTGTGCCAAATATTTCACCGGCATACTATACCTCCGAAACTATTACTCATATCACCCTGAAGTTTTGTACGTTGACAAAAGGCACGACTAGACGTTCACCTGTGTAGCTTTCAAAACGTGTTAACTACAAAACGAACATGGCGGCCAAGCAAAATTGAAACATTTCAATAGACTTTTCTCGTGAAGTAACCATCCAAACACAGTGAAACTTAGTACAGCAAATGACTATACAAATTACAATGCACTGACATCCAATTTAGTTCAATTGTTTACGTAACCTCAAGATGGCGGCTGTGCAAAATTTTAAACTTAAGTTTTTAATTATTGCGTTCTAACCATGCGACCGAAATCAACGTTTGAATATTGAACGTACACGATAATCCTCATCTAATAGTACATAACTCTATGGCCTACATATATTAAAATCCAACATGGTGACCACCGAAATATTTAGACGGTTCTCAATATGTGTTAATCTATGACAGCAACCAAACTGAAATGTTTAATGTTGATAGAGGCAATTGATATAAGTGGGATATGTGAAAATAGGCTTTTAAGTTTTTCACGGAACTAATTGTTGGTCATCAGCCCTATGTGAGTTATTTGTTTGATATCCCATGTTATTGTGGAGACTCCAGTAGAGATGTGACCAGATTTTTGAAATACACTTCAGTTTCCCAATTTATTATCTATTTACACTTAGTGAAGTATTTACTCTCATGTTTTAGATAGTTTCTTTATTTTCTCTGAAGGATTTGAACTTCCTATTTCTCTTTGCATTTGTTGTGAGCCAGAGAGTCTTTTACTATGTCAAACACTTCTTGGTGTAGTGGCTAGTATTCTTGGCTGCCACCCCGGAGGTTCGGGTTCAATTCTCGTCTCAGCCAAGAAATGTTATTCTGGTCTGAGGGCTGGAACAGGGTTCACTCACCCTCGTGATACAAAACTGGAAAGAAGTGGGTTCTGTACTCACCTCAGTCATCTTGGAAACGGTAATTAAGGACAAAAAAACTTTTCTTTCGTTTCGTTTTGTTTTGTGTGGAAGAAGCCGGGGAAATACCATACTCAAGACAGCCGCTGTTAGCTCCGAGGTTGTAACCTGTCATTTCTGGACTTCCTGCAGCTACCCTAGTGCACGATTTAACGAGTACGGCTACGTTGCGAGACTATTGTAATAATATGAGATGAAAGTACAGGTTCTTCGAAAAGGTGGCCTTAATTTTGAATTGTAATAACTCAGGCTGTAATAAACATAATTAAATTATTTTTACACCAAAAGATAGAGAGATTCATAAAGTTTTGTTTACCTATTTAGTAGGTTTCAATGTGAGTTCGCCTGTGGCATGACACACATCCAAGCGATAGTCCACCTCCGTCCAGGTCCGCCGAATCATGTCAGGAGTCACAGTTGCTGCCGCATCGGTGATTTGTGCCAAAGGCGGAGCTTACATCGAAACCTACTAAATAGGTAAACGAAACTTTATGATTTTCCCTATGTTTTGGTGTAAAAATAATTAAATTATCTTTATTACAGTCTGAGCTAATACAAATCAAATGTAAGGCCACCTTTTTCGATGATCCTGAACATAACAGTTGTTATAACTTGTTTATAAGAGCCCTAAACACATTATGTGAATGGGAGAAAGTGCATAATTCACGCGCTGAACCTTGAAAACTAGTATTTAGGTAAAAGTTATGTATGCAGAAAATGTCAAGTCAAGAAGTCTTCCCAGATTAGAGTGTATAAAGAATAGCGAGAGAGAAATACAGTGGCCTATATCCATTCCATAAATCAAATATAATAGCTGTGTCGTAGTTCTTTAGTCAATATATTCCGTCTACATATGGTGAATATGTATTGATTTACTCATTTTACGTCCCTTCATGATATTGCATCAATACTAGTGTTATACTTTATGCAATATAGATACTTTACGTTCTTACCTGAGCATGAATGTACTTGGAGTATCTCCGACTGTTGATCACCACGATGACCAGTAAGTTGGCTACCAGAATGCCAATAGACAAAAGAAGGATGAGCAATGCCTGGGTGAGGTTCCACAGGGTGACTGTGTTCACGTAATCTTCTGATAGGTATCGTGGATGTGAGCAGCTGCTGTTATGGAGAGGGGGTGGAGTAAGCCAGGTCACTTTCTTGTCCATTGTCTCTCTCTCTAGCACCCCCGCACTTCAGTTCACTGCCACAGTATTATAATTCACACGAGCATTGCTATAGTATCATCTAGTAACTTTGTTTCGAGTGATAGATTTCATCCCCAAAATGATACACAGACACAGGTTTTGATATACTGTACATTGGAATTGCTGCAATTGTTTATTGTATTTTCAAATCTACCGATAATTCACTTCAATTTATATCACATCCTTGCCCCACTTTTAGTTTTGGCAGTATGAGTTTACTTTAAAAGTTTAGGAACTCAATTTTTGATTTGAGCAGTTTATTTCGCACGCTCATATAATAGATTAACTAGTATTTTCGCAATGACTTAATTTCTTATAAGAAGATGGGATACAATTATAATTTATAATATGCAATACTTTGTATGAACGAATTGAATTAAAAATGCACTTCTCTCGTAACACCATTCGTTTACGTCTGCAAGAGATTTTCTCTAGCTTGAGCAATGAGTGTAATTAATGTTGGTTACAAAAATCATTTCACATGTTGCTAGGTATTTTGAGACGAGAAATGTAGCACGCCATGCATGTCCTGGCAAATATTTTAATTACTTTGTTATCACATTAATGTCTAAAGCTTTACATCTCGTGAATCCATAAATTCTCTACTCATATACTAGCACAAATCTAAATATGATTTGGTCAACAGTGCTATAACCATAATCGGAGAGCATTCTTCTTCTGGAAAATTGTCTGCATATGTCCTTTGTGGATCTTCGAAAGGTTCTTCTGAATTCCAAAACCTGAAAAAGAGAAAAATGTATTGTAGTATGAATACAAAGGAACATTTTATCAGGTTCTGACATGAAACACTAAAGAGATGGAAATATTGCACTCTGTTAGTAATCTGAGGCGATATATTCACTTGTCTAGACGGGCATGTTACGAAACGTAATGCACTGTAGCGCTTTAAGGTTAAGATATTTACTTAACGAGGTGCCTGACTCATTCCACTTGGCACTCCCATGCTGTCAGAAACCTCTTTTGATGCCTATAAGAACTTATTGCTTGTTGACAATTGTATCGTAGTTGCATAACTACTTCTTGTATAACTTGGGAGTTCTCATACTCGCAATGAAATAACAAAGGTTTCAAACATTTCAATTTAAATTGAGAATCTATTACCACAAGTCAATGTCAAAAGTTTATTAGTATTACATTGCTTTCAAATTAAAACGCTGCCACTGCCAGAGCTCCATCACCGCTAGTGCTGGCAAACTGAAGTTTCCTGCCTCCAATCTGTCTCTGGTATTAGATTCGGGATGGTATGTCGGCTAACAAATGAAGAGGGCCTATCTCTGTGCAATGAGTGAAGGGTTTCAAGACAGGCTGATAATTAAAGGTTTATAGCCTCCTAGAAGCCCACCCTTACTCTGTGTAATTTTTACTTGCAGCGAAATCGTAAATACAAAATGCACTAATCAAACCCCCGTACAAGAAGTGAAACACAACATTTGACATTACATTTTAAAGATTTGTCCAGAAGAGCTCCAATGTGATGTCAGAATGTGTCTATGCGTTGTAAGATTTGTTTAGGGGAACAAGCCCATAGCTCCCAGCTCCTTCTGTGAGTGAGGGAAGTATGCCACATAGCCTATCCGTATTTGTATTTATAGTGGACTATGTGCAGTACCATCACTTTCGGAACAGCCTATACCCCGAGGACACTCACTATGTCGACCGGGAGGCCGGTAGCGGCTTGCTCACTGACAAGTTCTGGGAACAGCAGCGTTTTAATATGAAACCCCTGTGCTTACATCGAGTACAGCTCACATGACGTAAAGAAAGAAGTGGATATCGCAAAAACACATATATCCTTTACATTCAAATAGTTATTCCTTATCGTGTTGGTCACTTTCTCATACCACTTGTTTTCTAGCTAGCATAGCACCATCACTACTACACTTCAACGTAGTCCATAAAGAATTTTCGTTTGACTGTGATGCGTTGATGTCTGGGTATTGGCTGTATTTTAAACGGTGGTTTAACATTTTGAAATGTAATAAATTCCTGCGTATATGACTAGGTTAAACCGGACGACAACAATAGCTGATGTTGCTGAGGTCACAGAGGTATCTTGGAAGGGATGTTGATATGTCTTTTCCTTTACCACCGTCGGCCATCTCCAACCAAAATACGTAGTGTTTGACAAAAGAAAATCTAGATATTTGGCGGGGAAACTCTATTGCCTACTAAAACAGGCAGATGGGGAATGCTCACTGAAAATTAGGCAGCACGCTTGTTCAAGGTTGTCACTAGCAGTTACTAACATTCAGGACGTTTCACCGCCCCCTCCTTGTACTGAGAAGTTTCCTTCCTTCTTTCTTTATTTCTCAACCATTTTGAGGGTGTATAATTGTGTGTAATGTCACATGACGTACCACCACACCAAATTTTCACATCTGGAATAAGCCAAAGTAGTGGAAAAATGTAAGTTCATATATCCTAAATTAAAAAGTCCTCTCGGCACGCCGGAAGGCGGAGGTAGATTTCCCCGGACAAACTTGGGGATAGGCGAAAATAGGCAGAATATGCAGGTTTTCGTAGAAGGATCAGACCTCATTTATTGCGAGAAAGTATTTTATAATTGGAGACTAATTAACTTTGTTTTCCGTCATTTTATGCATATTTTAAACATTTTATTGTCTTATGATGACGGTAACCTTCTTGCCATTTGGAGTCCATTTTTAGCCTACTTTTCACATTTTGCAAAAATGAGGAAAAAGTAGACTTATGAGATCGGGCAAATGTGTGTGTGTCTGTCTGTCTGTCTGTCCTTCTGTCTGTCTGTCTGGCTGTGTGTGTGTCCCCCCTATCAACTCCTAAACGGCTGCAGCAATCGAAACAAAATTTGGTAGGAGTAAAGATCTATACCTGAATATCTCACGGCCATATTTGAAAATGATGTCAGTGCTACCAACTGCTAAAAAATCGCAATTGAAATTTGAGCTCCATGTTGGATATCTTGGAAAGTATGAATGGGAGCAATTTCAAAATTGGCACACGTACAGATCATAATATTTCAGTTTAATTTCCAGGAGGCTAAACATGGCAGTGTTGCCAAAATGATTATAAGCCTCCTGATAGGTCCAATTTTTAAATGCATATAACTTCTATACTATCAATTGGAATTCAACCAAATTTCGTATGTTGTATGTGTACATAACCAGATATGACTGAGCGTATTCTTAAGACCTACCAGGGCTGCCAACTGTTAATAAATGCTCCTAATTTATTTTATCCAAATACCAATATATCAGAAAGTATGCAAGCCGACAGCTTTAAACTATGCACACGTATAGTACCTGACATTCTATATTAATTTGGAGTAACTTATATACGTCAGTGCTACCAACATGATTCTAAGCCTCCTGACAGGTCCAACTTTAAATACATGTAACTTCCATACTATCATTTGGATTTCAACCAAATTTCGTATGTGCTATGTGTACCATAACAGATATGACTATGCGTATTCTAAGGAGCAACCAGTGCTGCCAACTGTTAATATGTGCTGTCCATATTTTTGTTACCCTAATATCAATATATCAGAAAGTATGCAAGCCAATAACTCTAAACTTTGCACACGTATAGTACCATGCATTCTAGACGAATTTGGAGTAACTAATATACGTCAGTGCTGCCAACATGATTCTAAGCCTACTGATTGGTCCAATTTTAAAATGCATGTAACTTCTATACTAATGGATTTCATTCAAAATTGACACAACAATAGATCATATTATTTCCGATTATTTCTGACCAATACATGTATGTCAATGTTGCCAACATGATTTTACGCGCGCTGTTAGATCCAATGTTTAACTGCATGTAACGTCCATGATATTCATTGGACTTCAACCAAATTTTGTATTTTGTACCTTAAGAGACGGAACTAAGAATATATTCAGTCATCAGGGCTGCCAACTGTAGTGCTCTATTAGGATACATTATGCCAGGTATACAGTAATTCGAACTAATTGGAAATTTCGATATGAGCAACTTAATTTCGTCATTATTCTAGATAGGTTCATATTCTGTAGAATAATCATTGGCATGAAAAGTAGGCTGTATAGTTCTTCACGGAACTTCTTGTTATACTTGTGGTCACATGTCCTTATGCAAGGTTTCGACACTGATGTGTAACTACACACATCAAAAAAAGTTTTGCATCACCTCGGTTCCCAGATCTCCGGCATATAGACGTTGACTGTGTATATTGTATCCAAGATACAGTCCCTTTGACTGTTCATAGATGTCACTAAAACTGCTCAAAGATGTAAACAACCATGCATGAGCAGGGCCTATTAGACGGAGGGGGTACGACAGCCGATCAGTTCCAGTCATTTCACCAGGACGAAGGTACGCTGCTCATGTTGTCTGTAGTTCTACCATGCCTAGAAGGTCAATACCGCAGTTCGATCGCGTCCGCATTGTTACTTTGTGTCAAGAAGGGCTCTCAACAAAGGAAGTTTCCAGGCGTCTCAGAGTGAACCAAAGCGATGTTGTTCGGACATGGAGGAGGTACAGAGATACAGGAACTGTCGATGACAGGCCTCGCTCAGGCCGCCCAAGGGCTACTACTGTAGTGGATGACCGCTACTTACGGATTGCCGCTCGGAGGAACCCTGACAGCAATGCCACCATGTTGAATAATGCGTTTCGTTCAGCCACAGGACGTCGTGTTTCAACTCAAACTGTGCGCAATAGGCTGCATGATGCGCAACTTCACTCCCGACGTCCATGGCGAGGTCCAGCTTTGCAACCCCGACACCATGCAGCGCGGTATAGATGGGCCCAACAACATGCTGAATGGACCCCACGGAATTGGCATCACGTTCTCTTCACCGATGAGTGTCGCATATGCCTTCAACCAGACAATCGTCGGAGACGTGTTTGGAGGCACCCTGGTCAGGCTGAACGTCTTAGACACACTGTCCAGCGAGTGCAGCAAGGTGGTGGTTCCCTGATGTTTTGGGGTGGCATTATGTGGGGCCGACGTACGCCACTGGTGGTCATGGAAGGCTCCGAAACGGCTTTACGATACCTGAATGACATCCTCCGACCCATAGTGCAACCATATCGGCAGAATATTGGAGAGGCATTTGTCTTCATGGACGACAATTCTCGACCTCATCGTGCACATCTTGTGAATGCGTTCCTTCAAGATAACGACATCGCTCGACTACAGTGGCCAGCATGTTCGCCAGACATGAACCCTATCGAACATGCCTGGGATATGTTGAAAAGGGCTGTTTATGGACGTCTTGACCCACCAACCACTCTGAGAGATTTACGCCGAATTGTCGTTGAGGAGTGGGACAATTTGGACCAACAGTGTCTTGACGAACTTGTGGATAGTATGCCACGGCGAATACAGGCATGCATCAATGCAAGAGGACGTGCTACTGGGTATTAGAGGTAGTGGTGTGTACTGCAATCTGGACCACAAATGCTGAAAGTCTAGCTGTATGATGGTACAACATGCAATGTGTGGGTCTCATGAGCAATAAAACGAGCTGAAATGTTGTTTGTGTTGATCTCTATTCCCTTTGTATTTAACGGTTCCGGAACTCTTGGAACCGAGGTGATGCAAAACTTTTTTTGATGTGTGTATGTAACGGTCTGTTACTTCTTCACGCAAAATTATATCTTCCGCAGAGATTTTGGTTGGTTCCTCAGTTTAGGGGCTGCGACAACGCGGTCATGTAACCCCGTGTACTTTGGATGAGTGTAGAATCTGCCTGATAAACGGTGTGAATGTGATGGCTGTATTAGTCTGAAATTCAGGTAAGGACTGCAGACGGTCAATTTCAAGCAGTAGTTCCTAATGTTGCTACCAGATACTACCGTCAACGACACCTAGCTGTGAACATGGCTACTAGATGCCACCGCAACCAGTAACTCGCAACGAGCGTTGGAACTTCCCCTCCAAAAGGAAAGCATACTAAGGGGAATTTTTGCGCTCTTAGAAAATCCGACGACTTTGGCCGCCTTCAACCCGCGACCTTGGGCATAGTAGTTCAGCATGCTACCAGTTACGTCACCGAAGCCGCTTCACACTTAGTCAGATGGAAATCTGAATCTGATCTCGTGCAAGTGCGTTGTCATGGCAACGTCTGATGGCTCATCCCTCATCAATTTAGTAGTGTTGCCATGGCAACCACTGATAGCTCTTGGCATTTTCTTATAATTCCGAAATAATTTTTCTCATCCCTTGGCGTAATGGTGGGTCATATCAAAAATTCTTTCAGACAAAAGTTTTAGATAATTATTAGGGGAATATTGTCCATTTGTACGGTTTTGATATTGTGCCTATTAAGTGAGATATGATTAATGTTTCCCGAAAAACCCACTTTTTCCTACCCCTTTGGTCAATGGTTGGTGCTATAAAAAAACTCTTCAATCATAAATTTTTGGGCATTATCCGACACATAGTGTGAACTTTGAACGGATTCGATATTTCATATATTAAGTGAGTTATAGCAATATTTCACTTTTTCAAAAAAAGACCCCCATTTTCACCCCCTTCGACCGATTTAGCCCAGTAACGGACTCGACCGAGATTCTATAGGTATACAAATTCGGTAAAAAATTCAAAGGGATTGGTGCAAAATTACGGCAGTTATCGTGTCCACAACAAACTGATATATATATATATATATATATATATATATACATATAAACTTTTGAACTGACGTCGGTTTTGGGGTCTGGGGATGTGAAACGCGAAGATATGTCGAAATTTTCTGGAAGTCGAAACATGGTACCCATTGCAATAGTTAGCTTTCTAATGAAATCTACCTAAAACCGGCGGTGTTATATCTTTTTAGATGAATGTTTCACAAATGTATGGTTGGTTATTACAAAATCATCAGTTTGTAGCACCAATTCCATCATCGCCTTTCATAGTTCATGTGGCAATTTGTTACTGTAGCGTGCACAGGGTCTGCAAGATTCGTGCAATTGGCCAGAATTCGCCATGTGTCTCGCAGCGGCAAGTGGGCGGGGTGTATGGGGAATGCAGAATAGCCAGTCCGGCCGGGCTAATTAGGGTAGCCCCTCCCCAAGGCCACGAATCAGGTAGACTATTGACGCAAGGCTTCCAGACTCTTCTGCTTCTGGAGACTACTATGGTGACAAGAAGGTCCCGAACCTTGGTGGGAGGGGCTGGATAATTCTGGAAGCCAACCACGAGGACATACTCGACGCTACTGGAAGGAGCAACGGCCGAGAACATTCGAGACCAGGAGCTGGATTGGTTATATACCGGCAAACTGCGGCGGGCAAGTCAGTCCTGAGTGAGTCCGCGCTGTCGGTGTGTGCCGTGCCGAGCGACCAGTGGAAATAAATGTGAAGTGTTGTAATATTGAAGACAGTGCTGTGAAGATTAATAACGTAGTCAGTTCTGCGTGGGAGCGAGCGAGTGTGAGATCAGAGTCAGTGTTAGTTGAAGCAGTTTGCCGTGCCTAGCGCGATGAGTGAAAATAAATAATGGAGGACTGTAAATAGTGAAGACGGGGTGTGAAGATAAATGTGGAAATAAATAATGTAAATAGTGACTGTGGAAGATAAATAGTGACTGCAAGAGAAACTGACTAGTAGAGATCAGTGTACATAAAAAGTGACTTGTAGCTGTATAAAGTGAGATTCTGTGTATGTGTGTGTGGAAGTAAGTAGGCTTAATTTGAATTAGTGTAAATAACATTAGTGTAAATAAAGATTTAGTGCATTATAGCCTGACCTAATTTTACGAACCCTAAAAACGTAACATTACTAATTTCCGACATTTTTTCGTTTAATAAGAAACTAGTCCTACTGGTCTTCGTGTATTCTCTACACTTATTTAACCTTGTACCGTATCATGAAGTGGTTTGCTGATAGCGAGAGTTTTATATTCAAACATTATCTGATTCACTTCATGTTTTCATATCCTAATGAAAACTTAAGAAATCATGTAGATAGTTGTTGAGGTTTTAAGGGTCGGAACAGCGAGGTCATATGCCTCAAAATCTTGTATGGAAATTTTCACAAATGTAGGATGCAGTCATCCATTCGTCAAATAACCACAGCTTCGGCAGCGTAGTTGGTAGCATGCTGAGTTTCTATTCCAAAGATCGCGGGTTCAAACCCGGCTGAAGTCTTCGAATTTTTTAAGAGCGTTAGAATCCCTCAGTATGCCTTCTGTCGGAGGGGAAGTAAAGCTGGCGGGCCCATGTCATAGATTTATGGCAGCTAAAACAACCTTCCACTAACTACAATTATGTGAAGCTTAATTTTTAGGTTAGTTTTGATTAACGCTCTATTAAGTACCAACGTTCAACGCCAGGTGCCGGTTGCGATGGCATCTAGTAGCCAATTTCACAGCAACATGTCGTTGAAGGTAGCATTTGGTAGCAAAAGTAGGATCTACTTGAAATTGATCGTCTGAAGTCCTTGCCTGGATTACAGATAATACACACTAATATAGCTATCACAATTAATACTGGTTATCAGACAGATTCTACACACACCCAAAGAACACGGGGCTACATAATCGAGTTGTCGCAGCCCCTAAACTGAGGAACCAACCAGAGAAGTATATTTCTAACTTCTGCCCGATAAGCTGGGAAAGCATACACACTCCAGTTACCGTGTGTTGAACGAGCTGTTGGTTGGGTAGCCTATCCTCATTTATCGTAGGCGCCACCTGTGTAGTCTGGTAAGGTTCATTAACGTCACCAATGAGGAGATCTGTAATCTACGTAAGCTGGTTACAACTCAGCTTGGATGAATGGATTCATATTTCATTGACCTATAAAGCATAAACGTCTCCATAATCTGATTTATTGTCACAGATATGTCCTCGTGAAATGACAGGCTATTCGCCAAACATGTACCTATACTCGACTTTGTCACAAATTCTGGCACAGGTTAATGCGATGTCCTTTGAGATCGGCAAGGAACGCAATGCTACTTATTAATATTATTATGTAACATTCCTTTTTTCACTTGTAAGATTTTTGTGTAATTGGAGGCTCTGCACAATTAATCCGGGGAGCCAATACCATTCCATTCTAAATAGCCTCAAATCTTTGAAAAGTAATTTTCGATCGTTACATAATAAGATGAATCATTTAATTACAACTGTTATATAAAAACTATTTTTATATACTGTATAATGCATGGCCTTATTCTTCTTCTTCTTTCGTTTCAGCCATCAAAGGAACACGTCATTTCAACTGCTACTTGCTGCATCGAGCTTTAACATCCACCCAGTAATTTCGCATTAGATCTCGGTGCTGTTGTATCCTTTCCTCAGTCCACATCTTGCCTGTTGGAAGCTTTGGCTTTTCTTGGAAAAATCGGTGTGCTGTTGGTTTCTGATTAAGGGGAGCACGTTCCCAGATATCGTTCCTTGTAATTCCCACTTCATCCCTTGGTTTTCCTTTTGAGGAAGAAGGTGAAAATTCTGTCAATCACGCAGGGTTCATTCTTGTTATATGACCGTAAAAGGTAATTCTCCCTTGCCTAATGGTTATTTTTTCCACGTGGGTGTAAAGTTCGTGGTTGTGCCGTCTCCTATATTCGCCATCTTCTTTAACTGGGCCAAATATTTTTCTTAGAATTTCCCTTTCTTTCACTTCCAGTTTATCAGTCCCTTGCGATGAATTGCAAGACACTCTGCAGCATACAAGGCCTCTGGACGGATGACTGTGTGGTAGTGTCTTAACTTGACATTTATAGATATCGATTTCTTGTTATAAATGGCTCTTGTTAGATTATATGTCATTTCCATTTTCCTGAATCGTGACTCGAAAGCTGCCTTCTCGGTGATATTGGGGTCTATCCACACACCCAAATATTTGAACGCTTTCGTTTGCTTGATTTTACCCTATCCTGAATATCCTTATTTTCGTTCATAAATTAACGGAATCCCTTCTATATATAGCACGGGCTGATAACCTCGATGTTAAACCGTTTAAAATAACAATAATCACATCATTATTAATCAATGTGCATTTAACTTTGAATTTTCTTAATGATTCTACCCGCACAGTAATGTAATTCACAATGAGTATTCACCTTGATTTCTGTCGGTTGTGCATGAAGAGACTCAATCACGGATTCTGAGGATCTTGGGTTAATATTCCCTTCCCTCTACCCAGTCTCATTTATTTCTTCCTCCCCTCTCAGCCTCTCGCCCCTTAGCATGCTGGTTACAGCAGATAAAATCTAATCCAAACTCCTCAATTTACGTAACAATCAGCTTTATACTTTTTTCCCCCAGCTTCATTCACCATTTTCTGTACTTCACGTGGTAAATACAGTACATCAGCTCAACACAATGGTCTGGTGTAAGGAGGGTCAACATAATTAGGGGCAGGGTACTTACAAGCAACATTCTATAGATAACACCAGACTTGACAGCTTGTCTGAACTTAATGCACTTTCCCCTTGGTAATTAGCAAGGCTAGAGAGAGATGGCCACACATCGCACTCGCTCGAACTGCAGTTCATGCTATGAAGGCCATAGAATAACATGGGCTTAGGGCCCCTGCACTGACATGTCAGGTGTCAAACCCGGCTGGAGTCTCGGATTTTTAAGAGCATTAAACATCCCTCAGTATGCCTTCCTTCGGAAGGGAAGTAACGCCAATGGACCTATGTCATACATTTATGGCATGTAAAATAACCTTCCACTAGCTACAATTGTGTGAAGCAAAGTGCTTAGGTAAGATTTGATTAACGCTCTAAGTTCACATATTCGTCGCCAGGTGCTGGGTGTGAGAGCATCTAGTAACCAAGTTTGTAACTAGGTGTCGTTGACGGTAGCATTTGGTGGCAAAAGTAGGAACTACTGGAAATTGATCATCTGCAGTCGTTAGCTGAATTACAGATAACACACACTCATACAGCCATCACAATTAACACCGGTGATCAGACAGATTCTACACACACCCAAAGTACGCGGGGTTACAAGACCGCATTGTCACATCCCCTAAACTGAGGATTTAATGAAATCCTTCAACCCGTAAATCCTCGTATTAAAAGGATGAATTATTGAATTTAATTTAAACATCTGTGGAAGTTTGTTTTTCTTAGGTTTTATTGACATATTGTAAGTTATCTGTCCCACTTGGACAACCATTTGTAACTTCTCTCTTATGGAGAAACATTTATATATATATATATATATATACAGGGTGTAATTGATATGATGGAAGTCCTTTACACTGGTGATAGAAGAGACTATTCTAAGCTTCCTAGGTAAAACAAATTGTCATCTATCTTGAAATTGATAATTAATCATTAAAAAGTCAATGTTTTTAGTTTCTTCAGAAACTAATCCGGCAGAAGGAGGTGCGGCAGGCTGGGGGAAACGAGGCGGAGCCAGGTGTGACGACGCGCGAAGGGGAAGTTGTTACGTAATCGGAGCATTGACCGTACCGGTTGACTTGAGGGGTGGTAGGCTATCAGCTGTTATGAGGATAAGCGCTACCGTCTCGTAAGAAAATATGCATTGCCGTTGTTCTTGTTCTTGTTGACAACGCACGCAATGGCTTGGGACGTTAGGACCGGTAGTATTGTGTAGCCTACTTTGTAAGTGTGGAATTCATTGATTGATGTTCATGTATAAAATAATTTCGATACTCAGCCCTGGTATATCATTGGCGTCCGTGTCGGACCTTCTGTTGACTAGTTTCTGAAAATACTAAAAACATTCACTTAATGGAATACAGTGTGACAAAATTCCGACATCCCGTTGTCTGTTCAGAACTAGGCATTTAAGACGGAAGTAAAATACTTCATGTTTTGTTTGAGAGGCTTGGCGATTTTGGTCATTTAGCCCCATGTAGGTGGGTGTGGGTAGAATTTGTCTGATAACCTGTGTTTTGTGGTTTCTGTAGTAATGTGGGTATTTGTAATTCAGGTGAGGATTCGGAAGAAGGCGCTGGCCCTGTGGTGTTGGGGCAGTGCAACTGCCTCTCACCCGGAGGCCCTGGGTTCGATTCCCGGCTCCATCAGGGATATTAGAAACTGACGTGAGGGCTGGAACGCGGTGCACTAAGCCTCGTGAAGGCAATTGAGTAGCTGTCTGACAGTGAAGCAGTGCCCCAGTCAGGAAAATAAAGATTAATGGCCGAGGGGACCCGATGCACTGACCACGCGTCACCCTAATATCTGCAGGCCAAATGGCTGGACAGCGGTCGCTTGGTATGCCTAGGCCCTTCATGGGCTGCACTGCCGGCGGTGATGGTTATTGAGAAGAAGGCAGCCATGGCCTTAAGTTAGGAACAATCCCGGCATTTGCCTGGGGTAGAAGTGGGAACCCATGGAAAGCTACTTCCAAGATGTAATACTAGTACGGTACCACATGTACATATTGTGAATTGTCCCATCCCATCTCCAGCCCTGGGGTGGCCATAAACTGGAGAGGGGTGTGTTGATTTATTGGTCAATCAACAATGTACATACAGTACATATGAAAATACACGAAAAAGAAAATAAAATACAAATACAGTGTTATAATAATAATAATAATAATAATAATAATAATAATAATAATAATAATAATAATATTAATAGGCTAATAATAATAATAATAAGAGTCAGCATGTGTAGTTCTGGTGGTAGAGTGCTAACCTTCCCAAGGGTCCGATCTACGTTCAGTCATGTAGCAAATGAATGGGATCTAATACGAACATGTCCATGGATTTCATGGCACATACAAGAAATCCTACGTACATTAAAGTCTGGCAACTCGACATACCATAAAGAAACATAAAAGAAGTTAGTGTGTCTAAAAGCCTATTATTACTATTATTAGTATTATTAATATTTTTATTACAGTTGTTGCACTATCTTCACACAAAGATAGACCAAATCTTTAGGATTTCTATTTTCTATGCATAGTCCATGAGGCTGGCAAACTCCTAGACAGATCCACCATCACTAGTCATGTAGCCACTCCTCATGAAGGTGTGAATCAGCTGTTCATAGGCTCGGTTTGTGTATTTCAATGCCATTGGCAGACAAGGCGAGTAGGTCACTCGAATTCAGACTCTTGTCAACATTCCTCAGCGTAGGAGGGGAGGGCGACGGGGAGACGTCAGCTGTGCAGCTGAGGGGAACGCAGCCTAAGACCTTTTCCAAAACATTGACCGACGATTTTTGTGATTTAATTCCACCTACACTAATTAAGATACGACTAAATTTCATGAAGATATATGCTTAGAATAGTCTCTTCTATCACCAGTGTAACGGACTTCCATCATATCAAA
This sequence comes from Meconema thalassinum, assembly GCA_946902985.2. Classification (NCBI taxonomy): domain Eukaryota; kingdom Metazoa; phylum Arthropoda; class Insecta; order Orthoptera; family Tettigoniidae; genus Meconema; species Meconema thalassinum. Next base: position 261,736,630 of record OX336390.1, on the reverse strand, counting down.
TACACCCTGTATATATATCAGGTGATAGGCTGTTAGCACACTAGGTTAGCACAACAGATATTAATATGGGAATCTAACTACCATCAGTAACTCTGAATAAACTTATGATTGATTGTAAGAAAAGATTGTATTATATTTGAACTGACAAGGATTCTCGCCTTACACAAACTATTTACACTGGCTATCATTTTCCTTCGGTATTGACGAGACATATGACCAGTATAGAATAACTGGGTGTTGGCGACAGTGTAGGCTACTCACGTAACAGAAGATTCTTGTAGATCGTCTCGGTTTTTCTCGAAGGATTATAATTTCGTGTAGCTTTCAATTTCTGACTGTTATTGCATACTATGCTCACACGGATATACAGGGTGTATTTGATATGATGGAAGTCCTTTACAGTGGTGATAGAAGATGGTATTCTAAGCAAATATCTTCATGAAATTAAGTCGGATCTTAATTAGTGTAGGTGGAATTAAATCACAAAAATCGTCGGTCAATGTCTTGGAAACGGGCTTTCACTTCGTTCCCCTCAGCAGCAGAGCTGACTTCTCCCCGTCACCCTCCCCTCCTACGCTGAGGAATGTTGACCAGAGTCTGCAGTTGAGTGACCTCCTCGCCTTGTCTGCCAATGACATTGAAATACACAAACCGAGCCTATGAACAGCTGATTCACACCTTCATGGGGAGTGGCTACATGACTAGTGATGGCGGATCTGTCTAGGATTTTGCCAGCTTCATGGACTATGCATAGAAAATAGAAATCCTAAAGATTTGGTAAATTAATTTAAGGAACTGTTGGTCTATCTTTGTGTGAAGATAGTGCAACAACTCTAATAAACATATTAATAATACTAATAATAGTAATAATAGGCTTTTAGACACACTAACAGACTGGCTGCGTGGCTCAGCGGTAACGTTCTCGCTTGCTGGGCCCTAGGTTGCAGGTTCGTATCCTGGCGCAGTCAGCAGGCATTTGAGGGTGCGCAAATGCGAGGGAGCCGTGTCAGTACATTTACTGGCACGTTAAAAATCCCCTTCGGGGCAAAATTCCGGCACCCCGGCGTCTCTAAAAGCCACGGTAGTTAAAAGGGACGTAAAACCAATAACATTATTATTAGACACACTAACTTCTTTTATGTTTTTTTTTTGGTATGTCGAGTTGCCAGACTTTAATGTACGTAGGATTTCTTGTATGTGCCATGAAATCCATGGAGATGATCGTATTAGATCCTATTCATTTACTACATGACTGAACGTAGATCGCACCCTCGGGAAGGTTAGCACTCTACCAACAGAACTACACATGCTGACTCTTATTATTATTAGACTATTATTATTATTATTAGGCTATTATAACACTGTATTATAACAATGTATTTGTATTTTATTTTCATTTTCGTGTATTTTCATATGTATTTACATTGTTGATTGACCAATAAATCAACCCTCCCCCCCCCCTCTCTAGTTAATGGCCACCCGAGGGCTGGAGATGGGATGGGACAATTCACAATATGAACATGTGGTACCGAACTAGTATTAAATCTTGGAAGTAGTTTTCCATGGGTTCCGACTTCTACTCCAGGCAAATGTCGGGATTGTTCCTAACTTAAGGCCACGGCCGCCTTCTTCTCAATAATCATAACCGCTGGCAGTGCAGCCCATGAAGGGCCTAGGCCTACCAAGCGACCGCTGTCCAGCCATTTGGCCTGCAGATATTAGGGTGACGCGTGGTCAGTGCATCGGGTCCCCTCGGCCATTAATCTTGATTTTCCTGACTCGGGCACTGCCTCACTGTCAGACAGCTACTCAATTGCCCCCACGAGGCTTAGTGCACTGCGTTCCAGCCCTCACGTCAGTTTCTAATATCCCTGATGGAGCCAGTATCGAACCCAGGGCCTCCAGGTGAGAGGCAGTTGCACTGCCCCAGCACCACAGGGCCGGCGCCTTCTTCCGAATCCTCACCTGAATTACAAATACCCACATTACTACAGAAACCACAAAACAAAGGTTATCTCACAAATTCTACCCACACCCAGCTACATGGGGCTAAATGACCAAAATCGCCAAGCCTCTCAAACAAAACATCAAGTATTTTACTTCCGTCCTAAATGCCTAGTTCTGAACAGACTACGGGATGTCGGAATTTTGTCACACTGCATCTCATTAAGTGAATGTTTTTAGTATTTTCAGAAACTAGTCAACAGAAGGTCCGACACGGACGCCAATGATACATCAGGGCTGAGTATCGAAATTATTTTATACATGAACATCAATCAATGAATTCCACACTTACAAAGTAGGCTACACAATACTACCGATCCTAACGTCCCAAGCCATTGCGTGCGTTGTCAACAACAACAACAACAAGAACAACGGCAATACACATTTTCTTACGAGACGGTAGAGCTCATCCTCATAACAGCTGATAGCCTACCACCCCTCAAGTCAACCGGTAAGGTCAATGCTCCGATTACGTAACAACTTCCCCTTCGCGCGTCGTCTCTCCTGGCTCCGCCTCGTTTACCCCAGCCTGCCTCACCACTTTCTGCCTGATTAGTTTCTGAAATAACTAAAAACATTGACTTTTTAATGATTAATTATCAATTTCAAGATAGGTGACAAATTTTTTACCTAGGAAGCTTAGAATAGTCTCTTCTATCACCAGTGTAACGGACTTCCATCATATCAAATACACCCTGTATATCTAGCAGCGTCTCCAAATGCATTTAGTACAGATACTTTATGTAACATAACCGTAAAATCCTTTCACGTGTCCGTCCAATATTAGTTATATACAGTATTTACACGTGGTACACATACTACCGCGGTAATAATACTGCTTGTTGCTGACCGCATGCCGTTACCTAACAAAGGTATGTGTGGTTACAAAACTTCGTAGAAACGAATATAATTACTGGTTTGATACAGGAATTATTTATACCGCGAGCACAATGGTACTTCCATCATATCTAATTCACTCTCGGCTAGTCCTAATGACGTTATCTCACAACCGTTCAGTTCAGAACCACGAAATCAAGTATACTCTAGGCTAGTCCGGATGACTTCCTAATACAACCAAAGAATACAACCGTTCACTTCAGGAACTCATAATCAAGTGAAGTCTCTACTCGCTTGCCATCACCCGCGTCATCTAAGAATTATAACCTCCAATCCAGACAATAACTTGAGAACAATCTCGAACTCTCAATACATCCATGAAAAAAGCTTCAATATGACCTCTGTCACTGATCTTGGCCAAGAGAAAAGCCTCACTACCCAAAGAGATCCTAAATTTGGATTGGAACTTCCGTATTGCCACATATCCTGGTACTGGCAGACACAAAGCTTGTACATGTGATGACATTTTCTTTCAGTGAAATAGAAGTCCCTAGACGGAATCCTTGTAATACACAATTATACACTTAATAACTACAACCCTATAAACTAAATTGATGGGGATGAATGATGGACACAAAATAGAATTATATGAAACATGATAGCCTAACTTGACTTGTACCCAAGTCTCAGTCTCAGAGTTGCGGGTTGGAGTGTACTATTGTAACCTGGAACAGTTACAATATATTACAATATAATGTATTTTTACTGAAGATTTTCAGGAATTTTTGCAACTTCCGCTCGCAGAAAATTTTCTCAATAAGTCTTCCAACAAGAGTATTGAATGAGAAACTGAATGAAACTATAAATACCGGTACATACTTTTGTATCATGTATAACCGATTGTAACGCATTGATCTGTTAACTATTACCCTTTCGGTATAACATTTCTTCGTACTCATCTATCAAAGTTATTAAATAAAAAATAAAAATAAATAAATGAATAAATAATCATTATAGACATGACTTAATCTCTACTTAGTATAAAACTAAGTCCCCGATTCTTGGATGTTACGAGTAATCTAGAGAACCACTGGATGGATTTTGATGCGGTTTTCACTATTCTCTAAATAGTGGGTGCGGTACATCCTACATTTTAAGAAGATACTGCAAATAGTTTCTATACCACGTCGCTTGGCAGGTGTGTTGGTGACACTGTGTTTGATGATTCTAAAAGGATATCTCGAGGAAGGTTTCTGTAGAAAATAATTTATTTATGATCAAAGGAACCCGAGCAGGAATGATTTCAGTGAAAAAGTCGAAAAATAAACTGGTGTCCGTGCGCTTTTGAAGCTTACGCTGGGCAAACCGTTAAAAATATCAATATACTATGAGTGTAAGAATTGTTCAGCATAAAAAGCTCTACAAATACAGAATATCTCTATCTTCAATACATCGCCCACTGTAAGTGCTTTTACGTTTTCATTTCTTGCAACAATCACCATTCAATTACTAGCTTCGAGACAGTTTACGAGCTAGCTGGCTGGCTAGCGAGCCTATCACCCCAAACACTGCAGAGTCGTGTCGAGGTAAGATTTCAGAGAAGAGTGGATGGGTTTGGAGTTTACCTGGAAGTGCAACTCGGCTATTCCGTACTTCGCCTGTGAACTTTTCGTTCCGCAGAATACCAGTCATGTTTAGATTGAATGGAAGGGGGATTTGTGTTTTATGCACCTCCCCATTCTTAAATTAAGTCTGACAAGATTTCGTTGACCATGCTATCTCTATGGTAATACAGTATAATTAATAGTCCAGCCAGTGATTTTAGCCTATCATGCCGAGACGACGAAAAGGATATAGGTCGTAGTTCATTAAAATCGAAAAAAATACTCTTATCACGTAACAATGAAACTGAGCAACAAATAATTTCCCGATTGTCACAAAAGAGAGAGAAAGAAAGAATTCACAAAGACAAAGGGGGTCATCCCCAAAGTTCCTATGACACAGGGAAGAAATATTCATGGTTTGTTGTCTGACGAAGAGAATTCTGCTGTGAATGATTCCTCTATCTACTATATATTTGTCGAATACCACTCACTCACTCACTCACTCACCCATTCATCACGAAATCTCAGAAACCACGTAACAGATTGGAATGAAATTTGGTATACAACTTCCTCAAGGGCCGTAGGTGCTCGCTAAGAAAGGTTTTCAAAAAATTCACTCGGGAACATGGTCAAACCGCGAAAACCCCGATTATATGAGGCAATGCAGGCTGCATAACGTCGCCCCTACCAGTGTCCTGGTGCATTGCAGGCAGTGAGCTTACTGTCATAACGTGCACGTCATTGTTGTCTGCGCTCCCGACCTTTACCCACTCTCTCTGTTCAAACAAAACTTCTATGTAATTTCTGTTTGTACTTTAAACTTTCACCATCACTTTTTATTCATCATATTGCATTGTATATTAGCCTTTAGTTGAAGTAACTGTAGTTATAATGAAAAGTAGACTTTGGTAAAAGAAAATTACCTCTACCAACGTTAATTTTGTTAAGTTAGGCTAGGTCTATTCCATTTATCAGTTTTTTAAGTAGAGATTTGTTTTATTATGTTAGGAGAAGATGGCTACTGCATTAATATCCCTCAACGTCACAACTGCACTCAAGCACCTTTGAAGAAGACCGTGTCTGCCGCTAACTTTTATAGCTTCAGAATATTTGAGCTTGAGGGTGATAATTCTTATCGTTTGTTATTTCGCAATCTTCTCAATCAGTTTCTGGTTGATATGTATGCAAAGATTGTGAGTGAGGAATATGTGCACCTGAAGGACGCAATGAGTAAAGCTGTCAGCCGTTTGTCAGTTATTGGTAAAATGGATATCGCAGGCTGCCCACTTCGGAGGGTGGGGTTTCTATTATTAAAAAGGGAGTGGAAATTGACAATAGCTGGGTGGTACCTTATAACCCCGTCGTATCTCGCACCTTCTCAGCTCATATCAGTGTTGAGTACTGCAACTCTTTAAAGTCAATAAAATACATTTGCAAGTATGTTAACAAAGGTTCCGACCAAGCTACTTTTAGCATCGAAGAGTTTGACGAATTTGCGAGACATGAATCAGGACGTTACATCAGCAGCTCAGAGGCGACTTGGCACATATTTTGCTTCCTCATACATGAACGCTATCCTTCGGTCATGCAACTTGTCGTCCACTTCGAGAACGGCCAGCGGGTTTACTTTAATGAAGACGACGGTCGTGACCAGTTTAACAGCCCTCCAAACACAACTCTTCTTGCTTTCTTCAAACTATGCCGATCCGATAAATTTGTTCAACACATTTTTATTGTGAAGTTCCATCCTATTTCGTTTGGAAAGGTAAGAAGTTCTGTAGAAGGAAACAAGGAAAACCAGTCCCAGGCCATCCTGGTGTGAAAAAAGATCAGACCCTTGGCAGAGTTTACACCGTTCACCCTGGTAATGCCGAGTACTACTACCTCCGCCTCCTTTTACATAAAATCCCTGGCCCTCAGTCTTTTACTGACCTCAAAACCGTGGCAGGGGTGGTTCAACCAACATTTCAAGCGGCATGTAAAGAACTTGGCTTGCTAGAGGATGATGCGCACTGGGACCGCACGCTAGAAGAAGCGTCCTCCACCGACACTCCCCACAAGATACGTGAGCTGTTTGCCATCTTACTGGTGTTTTGACAAGTGAGTGATCCCATCATGCTCTGGAAAAAACACAGACAGCCTCGCGGAAGATGTGGTGAAAGAGGTTCAGAGGCAGTGTGCTGATGTCAACCTCATCATGGGCGTTATCTACAACAGGTGTCTGGTGATTCTTGAGGATTTAGTACTAAAATTGTCTGGTCAACAATTGGAACGCTTTGGACTTCCGTCGCCTTCTCGAGAACAAGACTCCGTCGTTGTGCATCAAGAATATGTCAGTGAATATCTTACGACACAATTAAGTTGTCCAAAGTGGTTGCTGATAATATATTATCAATTAATGTGATAAAATTGGTCCGGCCAGATCAAACATAAAATGCCAGCGTTTCGCCCCAGTGTGCCGTTGGGCTTGCCAGTTGGTACAGACACACCTCACCAATGCGCATGGCTAGGACATACTGAGAAGGCCATCACAAGGCACATAATACAAGTAGTATTGACGTCACGAGTGATGCCAATGGGCTACGGAAGTCAAGCTCCCTTTCATAAAACAAAAAACCTTACCTTGGCAATCCAAATAGGTATTGGTGAGGTGTGTCTGTATCAACTGACGAGCCCAACGGCACACTGGGGCGAAACGCTGGCATTTTATGTTTGATCTGTCCGGACCAATTTTATCATATTAATTGATAATGTATCTGATCAAACGGAAATAACATCATATTCCCAGTCGGGAATATTCATAACCTATGCTGATAATGTTCCAAAATTGAACAACAAGCCGAGATTGGCCTATGACGAAATAGTTCGAAGTGTTGTTTCAGAATGTGGTCAGCTCTTTTTTCTGGATGCACCAGGCGGAACTGGCAAAACCTTCCTGATTAATCTCCTGCTCAGTACATTTAGAAGTCGACAGAACATTGCCATCGCAGTCGGCTCCTTGGGTATTGCAGCAACCCTACTGGATGGTGGAAGAACAGCGCTTTCTGCCTTCAAGCTCTCTCTTAACCTCAGTCACGCTGCATCTGCCCTTTGTAACATCTCGAAGCAAAGTGGCACAGCTCACGTGCGGAGAGAGACGAAACTCCTTATTTGGAATGAATGCACGAGGGTGCACAAAGGAGGAGTCGAGGCATTGGACAGAACACTTAGGGACATTCGGTGTAACAACCAACTTATGGGTTGAGTCACAGAACTTCTTGCCGGTGACTTTAGACAGACCCTCCCTGTTATACCCCGTGGAACACGGGTTGACGAAGTAAATGCCTGTCTAAAACCGTCTTACATATGGCCCAAAGTCAAATCAATTCCCTTGACTGTCAACATGCGCGTACACCTCCATGGTGATTTTATGGATGAGGAGTTTTCTCGTCTCCTTCTAAGCATTGGCGATGGAAAGTTGGAGGAAAATGACGGAAAAATAACTATTCCTGCTCAACTGTGTGATGTTGTTGACAGTTTAGATAATTTGATCGAAACGATCTATCCCCAAGTGTTTGTAAATTCCAACCTTGATAATTCATGGATGGAAGAAAGAGCTATTCTTACCCCAATAGATGACTCTGCTGATAGTATAAATATCGCCCTCCTTAAGAAGTTATTAACAACAAAAATGGTATACGAATCAGTAGACTCAGTTGTAGTGGTCGAAGATGCAGTTCATTATCCTGTGGAGTTTTATACACTCTTAACCCGCCCGGAATACCGCCTCATGTCCTGGTACTCAAGGTTGGTGCTCCTGGCATGTTATTGCGCAACCTAAACTCTTCTCAACTCTGCAATGGAACCAGGCAGCAGGTTAAAGCACTGCATAAATTTGTGATTGAAGCCACCATATTTACAGGTGTTGGCCAAGGCGAAACTGTCTTCATACCCCGCATTCCTCTAATCCCTTCATACTACCATTTTCAATTCAAACGTCTGTAGTGTCCTTTGAAAGTCTGCTACGCCATGATAAGTAACAAGGCTCAGGGGCAGAGTTTAAAAGTAGCTGGTGTGGATCTGAGAAGAGACTGTTTCGCACATGCTCAACTGTACGTGGTATGCTCCAGAGTCAGTTCTTCTGTTGGCTTAGTCATTCTGCAGCCTGAGAGAAAGACCAGAAATGTAGTTTTCCGAGAAGTGCTTATGCGTTAAAAACACTCTCGATAGACATGGCAGTAGGCTAGGGGACCTGCCTTCAATCAAAGCTCCCCGTCGTTTATTACACCCGATTTTCAACTTCAACGCTCGATGATGCTGTCATTATCTTCCACTACAGGAAAAATCTACATAACTAATGTTATAACGGGATTCCAAATGTTATTGCGGGTGAAGCCGTGGGTAACAGCTAGTAAATTATATAAATGACTAGGGGACTTGTGCGAGAAATCTCGCATGTTCATTAAAGACCCGCCCGGCTTTACTGTTATGCGCACTTTTAAAACAAATTGTTGATATTTATCAAATCAGAATGCAATGCCACTGTTGCGAGTAATTCTGTTTGAATATTCTTTTCAATGCACAATGGGTTGTGTGTGCCCCATGTGTAGAGACTACCCGCCCGACCCTAGTGTTCTGCAAGCTGGACGCGACACAGTTCTGCCAGGAGCTATCTTCTTGTTTATTAGCTTAAATACTCTTTTTAAACAAATACATATATTTCCGTTGACCATTCAAGAAATGCAAGATTTTTCCTGTACTTTTGGGACGATTTGGAAGATTTGGGCACAAAACGCACCTTCTAACTTCTTCTGGTTCAGGAGCTTGAGTTTTTTGTCGTATGAACTTAGCGTATAATAGCCCACAATAGATGCTTCAGTTACCGGGCGAAGCCGGAGTGGGTTGCTAGTAGGGGATATAGCAGTCATGATTGTTAGTACAACATGAATACGTCATAGGAGGCAAAATTCAAACACGATTCCTTAACTGCCCGGGAGGATGCGCTCAGCCACTTTCACTAATGCAGTCCTACCACGGCGAGGACCCGTTTCAAAGTCCAAGGTGAGGAGTGTGCTGAGGCTACTTCCTGTATATTGAAGAGACGATGGGTGTTCTGGTGACTCTGATGTCAGTTTCGAGATCACAGTTTTCTATGCCATGTTCGGGAGCCATTCCTCAACGCTCTCATCATCTAGGACTTGGAAATTAGTCCTGGTTATTGTGTGGCCACATTATAATAAATAGCTAAGCATGCCTGGCAGTCAGCAAGGATTCCGGTTCGAATCCTATTTGTGGTTGAATTTCTAGCGTCTTAATCGGCAGAATCAATTTATTAATTGGAAAATTCATAAATTGAATAACCATTGCATTCGAGATATAACATCCCTTCAGTAATTATTATTATTATTATTATTATTATTATTATTATTATTATTATTGATTTTATTTTTGTTCAGAGTTTTAGAGTAGATATTTGAATCGAGGTACGATCAATCATTACGTATACCCTAAACATTGTGACATGAATACAGTATCACAGACTGTATGCCTCCAATTGCTTTCTGAATCCCAGTGAAGCCATCTGTTGTATGAATGTTTTGGGGTTAATTCAAGTTGCACAGAAGGTAATGAGGAAAAGTATCTGCTCGTTCATCTTCCACATTTCTTTTATGTTCCAATATATTTCGGTGTATTTGCTCACCTTCTGTGCATAGGTCTCTAAACATAGCGATATCAATAATCAGAGATGCTCTCCTTTTCATGTCCAGAAAATTTCATCTGGTCGGTTAGCAAGTATGGGTATGTCTGTCCGTATTTTCTGATCCCGATATACTGTATTTTTCGGGATTCATAATAAATTATAGGAGACAGTAGGTAGTTCAATCCTTACTGATTTGGTCAGTTTCAAGTGTATTTTATTATCATCATCATCATCATCATCATCATCATCATTATTATTATTATTGTTAATAAAGTAAATGGCATTATTATTATTATTAATGTAACATCTATCAACCCATCACGACGACGGTTGATTATGTCGCAGCATTTAGCTCCTCCTATCAGCTGAGTGCCATCACAAGCGCCACTTTGAAGTGTGTCGTGATGAATATTCAAGAAGAAGCGTCGACACTTGCTGACAAAAGCGCTCCTCCACTCAGAAGGTAATTACAATTCCAGAGTGGACCTGTCAAGTAAACAGCCAAGTCCACCTTTTTTAACTAGTGCTTTGCAAGATTTGTAATCCCATGAACCTCAAGCTTAATGGAGAGTCTATTGTGATTCTGAAGTGCATGCCACCGAAATGAGGTGTTAAAGAAGTGCTCAGTGTTCTCATCAATGGGAGTCTTATGGTTTATATGTTCAAATTAGATGAACACTTTCTAGTGAATAACATTGAAGATACCAGTAAATAGTAATGATCCTATTAATAGACTAATAATTTCCATCATTTGTTATGACAATTAAAATTTTTAATTTTGAACTTTTAATTCTTAGTTTTACAATTCTTGATTTTAAATTTAGATTTTTTTTTCAATTTTGAATTTTTATTACCAGTCTAGTCTAATATTTTTTAATTTTTAATTTTTTCATTTTTTAATTTTTTTCTAATTTTTAAATCTTTATTTCTAAGTATTATTTTAATTTCTATATTTAATTTTCACTTTTAATTCAATTCTCAAATTTAATATCTGATTATTTTTTCTTTTACTTAACATTTTCAATATTCTTTTTAATCTTTAATGTTTAATTTTCAATCTTTAATTTTTAGTTTATTATTCTTAATTATTAATTTTCAATTACTAATTATTCATTTATAATTTTTTTTAATTTTAATTTTGAATTATTAATAATTCATTTTCAATTTAAGGTCGCCTCCATAGCGTAGCGGTCAGCATGGTTAGCTGCAGCCCCGGAGGTCCTGGGTTCGATTCCCGGCTCTGCCACGAAATTTGAAAAGTGTTACGAGGACTGGAATGGGGTCTACTCAGCCTCGGGTGGCCCAAATGAGTAGAGGGGGTTCGATTCCCCCTCAGCCATTCTCGAAGTGGTTTTCCGTGGTTTCCCACTTCGTCTTCGGGCAAATGCCGGGATGGTACCTTCTTCAAGGCCACGGCCGCCTCCTTCCCTCTTCCTTGCCTATCCATCCTATCCATCCCTTACCTTCCCTCATGAGGCCCCTGTTCGCTTTGCAGGTAAGGCCGCCTGGGCGAGGTGCCAATCCCACCTCACCAGTTGTATCCCTTCCGATTCGATATTCCCAGCTCTAGGACACTGCCCGTAGAGGCGGTAGTGGTGAGTTCCCTCGCTGATTCCGTGGGTTCCACCAACCTGGAGGGTAAACTACTAATAAAATAATAATAAAATTTAAATATAATAATACATTAATAAAATAATAAATCACAAAACAAAACTAATTAAATATATCTTAATTCTATTATTCTGTCATCATTTTTAATTTGAAATTTTTAATTTTTAATCAGTGTTAACGAATGTGAACGAAGAATACATGCTACCAGGATAGATCGCGATAAATTTGCGTGCCAAGCCCTTGACAGAGACCTGAAAAAGAGCTTTATTTGTCAATTTCTTCTGAATGAAATGACGTGTAGAAGACAAACTATTATTACTCTTATCCACGTTTCCTTTGTTTAGTAGTTTACGGATACTGAACTCTACAAGTACAAATTCAACTAATGCTTGGGATACTTTCTGATAAGAATTGTTGTGCGTGGGGACATTTTAAGGAATGTCTAGTCCTGGTTGTGAGAGTTATTAAACAAGCTACTTACTGATATAAGCACAGATTAAACACCGCAGTGGTAAGAAGCATGACCAACTGGAACAGCTCATTTCAGACTAATAAGAAACACTTGAGATTTTCAGCTTCCTTTGACCTAGTCAAGGTTTCAAACAAATTGTCGATGTTTAGATAGGAGAAATATAACCTGGAAATAGTCTACTTGGAGAGCCAGGTCACTTCAGTAATCTTCATAGGGTGGGAGTGATGTCCCAGGATTGATAATTGATGGTGTCAGAGATTGGTTTGTCCCCCACTCTATTCGATTTCTGCGCCTATGAATGTGTTACTTTTCCCATAGTACCAAACAACAGGCGACGTTATCATATCTTAGACAACATATGAAACTTAATGATTTGTTCTCTCAATCCCTTATTTACGTTTAACGTTGATGCATTCCCCTAGAATAACGTGTATGATTCTGATTTGGGGATATCCATTCAATTTGTAGTAGATTATACCTGAGAGTGAGGCATGCATGTGTATCAACAGGCCATTTGAGTCAGGCCATTCGCTTCGAACAACACATCACCAAGAAGGCGTGGCTCAGCGCAAATTTTGAATGCTAGCTATCTCGAAAACTATTCGTCTGATTTGAAAACTAAATACTAGCCTATTTAGTATGTATTTACTAAGCTTGCGTCATGCTAGTGAAATAAAACAATACCTTTACATTCACAAAATCAAAGTTAGTGTCTGTTATACGAATGAATTGCAGTTAATGGCCATAGCAGGATACTTAAAATGAACGCTCTTGGGCTCCCAGGAAATTCTATTTCAAGTAGTTCCAACTTTGGCTACCAGACGCCACTGTCAATGACACCTAGCGGTGAACGTTGGTACTTGATAGAGCCTATCTAACCATTTAAATATAACCTACAAATTTAGCTACACACTACCAATTGTAGTGGTAAGTTCTTGTACATGCCATAAATCTATGACATGGGCCCAATGACTTTACTTCCCCTCCGAGGGAAGGCATACGGAAGGATTTTAACGCTCTTAAGAATCCGACGACTTCGGCCGGGTTTGAACCCGCGATCTTGGGCATAGCAGTTAGCATGCTACTGACTACGCCACCAAAGCCGTTATGAAGTTAGTATCGATATCTCATTAGCAAAGACGCGGAAAAGATATGCAAGTTATCATTGAGCTCCTTAGCAACATTCAAAAAACTGAAACACTTCAAAGGTTTAGAATACATCGGAGAGGGGCATCTTAGGTGCCTAACCAGTGTTGCAAACCCATTCAAGAAAGAAGGAGATGAAAGTAGATTTTCAAATTTCTATGGTTATCAATTTTTTCTTAAAATAGACGGAAATTGTTATCATTTCAAAAATGAAATCTAGAATTCATACAAAAACGTCGGAAAATAATGTAATTTGTAATGTGCTCCTTCACGCTGTTGCATACTCAAATTTTACAATCTCAAGGAATATTATTCTTGATGGAACTGCAGATCAGTCGCGAGCCGTCTAAAAGTGGCTGGGGATTCATCGCCTGAATAACATAACGGGTAAGTTGATGCTGAATATATTGGGCGGAGTTTCCTTGTGCTATGCTTGCCAGTGCTCCTGGTCCGTAGAGTAGCACCTCAAAATATTTTCTCGTTGAAACCCCAATCCCATTAAAACGCTGCTGCTAAGGATAACCCCTTCAGAGGTAGAGGTTTATATAATGTAAGTGATCAAGTTGTCATACGTGGAAAAATCTTGTTATTGTTAATTCATTCAGGGGTTTTGCAACATCGTGGTCATTTAGCCTCGTGTATTTGGGTAAGTGTGTAATATCTGTATGATAACCTGTGTCATTGTGGTGAATGTATTAGAGTTTGTATTTGTAATGCAGGTGAGGATTGTAAAGGAGGCGACCATGGCCTAAAGTAAGGAACCATTCCAGTATTTGCCTGTAATAGAAGTGGGAAACCACTGCCAGGTTGACTGAGGAGGGAATCGAACCCATTTCTTCTCAGTTTTGCCTCAAGAGGCTTAATGAACCCCGTTCAGCTCTCAGACCAGAAGAAAGTTTGGTAGAGCTGGGAATCAAACCCAGACCTCTGGAGCGTAAGCAAAGAATGCTAGCCGCTACACCACGAAGTCGACTTGTAAAATTGATCGTGATGGTTAGTCATGTTGCACCTAGTAACATTAATGTTAACTCTGTGTTTACTCCACGTCTCAGCACCGAAACAAACTGTGTTTTTTTTCTAGCTATATCCCTTTCTGCCAGTGTTTCAAATTTGAGTAAAAATAACATTTTAAAGTAACAATAAGGAAGATAATGTACTGTTTTTCTGTGACTTTTGAAGTAGAAAAGTAGACTCCGTTAAAAAGGTAAATCTCCTTCAAAATAAGTAGACATGGCAACACTGTGACTAATCCTGCATGTCTAGAAGGCTACTTCATTTGGCAGTGGAGTCCGGCTCCGTGGCTAATTGGTTTGAGTGCTAGGCTTTGGCCCCAAGGATCAAGGGTTTGATTCCCAGCAGGGCCGTGGGGAATTTAATCTCCTATGGTTAATCCGACTGGTTCGGGGACTGGGTCTTTGTAACGTATCGATGTAAAACACTAACAAGAAGAATAGAACGAACAGAAAAAAATAGAAATATAAAACGTAAGCAGACAAAAAGAAATAAGATAGTGGCTAGCATTCTCGACCATCACACAGAAGGTCCGGGGACGATCCCGGCTCTGTGAAGAAATTTCCACACTCAACCTCATGAGGCAGAACTGAGAAGTGGTAGGTTCGAATCTCACCTCAACCATCTTAGAAGTGCTCTTCCGTAGTTGCTCACGCTTACTCAAGGCAAATATCGGCATGGTTTCTAACCAAGGCCACGGTCGTCGCCTTCCAAATCTTGTCGTATTTACAAATACTCAGACTACTACGGAGATCGCAATGAGGTACGTTATTAGACAAATCCTATACACACCGAAGCACACGGGGATAAATCACCTAGATGTTTCATGCTCCTAAATGAATCAGCAACAACTATATATTATGGTGTTTTGAAGTAATTTTTCAGCGTTGCCTTAGTAAACGTAGTTTTTTTTTTCAATCGGTCAACAAGATGGTACCCAATTGTGGGTTATTTCCTAATTTATATGAGATTAACAGTGCCATCCAAGTGTACTTCTTAATCTCATGTAATTCGTCTTCAGGATTAGGGTATAACCCACAATTGGGTGCCATCTTGTTGACCGACTGAAAACTTCAAACTACGAACAACTATATATCTATATATATCGTACATCCCATAAAATACACGACCTATTAGTTGCAAACTTTCACTCGCCAACAACACGGTCATGGAAATTCAACACGGGGAAAGAACCAAATGAATTAAAACTAAAATTGTATTAACTACACAAACCCTAACATTATTTTACCCCATACCGCTGATAGTGATCACGTGGGCTCCAAAGGAGTTTGGGAAGAGTGACCCTGGCTGGTGACCTTACAACTTGCAATGTCCTGCCAGTAGTAGAAACGACAGCTCCCTAGGGGTCCTGTAACAGGTGACCCGAGAGACGTCCTGTGTCAATACACCTCCGTGCTGAACATACACTACAAGATCACTTCCAGCAAGAGTCAGCTCCCTCGAGACTTGGGTTTCACGCACCACGAAGGGAGAGAGAAAAGGAATCATTTCTCAGAACTGTAAAAAGACTCGAGAGATACACAGATGCTCAACATCAATAAAGTAAACCTACAAACGGGCAGTAAATATTTTATATTGGTTAACACAATCTTTTTGACTCTGAGAGTCGCACATTTTTTCCGTATTGACTGAAATATACTAAGAACAAAGTTCCAACTGGTTCCGCCTCGTCAATACTGTTTATTAAAATGTCGTGATACAATCACCTGTCTTTTATCACATCACATGGTACATGTTTCAACGTCTAACACGTATTGACGCCTTCATCAGCCTAAATAATTGTGCAGCACTTAAAACATTCCCTTTATCTACATTCCCTTTTTTAACTACACCCAGTAGGTAAAGGGAATGTTTTAAGTGCTGCACAATTATTTAGGCTGATGAAGGCGTCAATACGTGTTAGACGTTGAAACATGTACCATGTGATGTGATAAAAGACAGGTGATTGTATCACGACATTTTAATAAACAGTATTGACGAGGCGGAACCAGTTGGAACTTTGTTCTTAGTATTGGTTAACACAAGCACTTACTGTCGACCAAAATATTATGTGCACTCGAGTTTGAAGGTTGTTTGTGAAGTAACCAATAGACCTATATAAAATCCAACAACATCATCATTTTCGTCGTTCTATTGTACGTTAGATCATGTAGGTTTGGAATTTTTAATTTATATTTTGATATTTTTTATCGCAGTTGAAAAAAAAGTGCACGTTTTTAAGCGTGTTTCAACCATGCGTCATATTTAAGAATTATTATCTCTCAATCCCGTCATAAGATCAAATCCAAATTTTAACACAATATACATTGGAATGTTGTTTAACTGGTTTATTAATTTCAAAATTTTGTGTGTTCAAGAACGAAATTTGTTATCATTTTTGTAAGGTAACATTTTCTCGGCTCGGGGTCGTTGGAAAATATAGTTCTTGGTTGCGTTGTAATCCTTATACATCAAAACGTTATGCTGTATGACTGTGAAATACGTAAATTAATTCACTTATTTTATATCAGTTTGTATTTGTACGGGGAATTAAGACATGGTTCACCAGCTAACCGCTCCGGGAAATGCTGTACAGCGTTGCTGATATGGAGCCCTGCACTTCCGAGCGAGGCGCGCTATGACGCGTGATGGAGCCCATCTTGGTAACGCTGTACAGCTTTCACCGGAGCGGCTAACTGGTGAACCATGCCTTATTTCCCCGTACAAATACAAACCAATTTAAAATAAGTGAATTAATTTACGTACAGTATTTCACAATCAAACAGCATACCTTTTTGTTGTGTAAGGATTACAACGCGACCAAGAACTACATTTTCAAACCACCTTGGGCCGAGAAAAAGTTACCTTACACAAATGATAACAACTTTGTTTCTTGGACACACACAATTTTAAAATTAATAAACCAGTTATACAACATTCCAATGTATATTATGTTAAAATTTGGATTCGATCTGTTGACGGGTTTGTGAGATAATAATTCTTAAATGCGACGCATGGTTGAAACACGCTTAAAAACGGGCACTTTTTGTGTTCCAACTGCGATAAGAAATATTAAAATATAAATTAAAAATTCCAAACCTACATGAACTAACGTACAATAGAACGACGAAAATGATGATGTTGTTGGATTTGATGTAGGTCTATTGGTTACTTCACAAACAACCTTCAAACTCGAGTGCACATAATATTTTGGTCGACAGTAGTTGCTCGATAAACGGTCTCTAAGACAAAAAATCATAAAATCCACACATCCCCCTCTCCATGAGCTGATGGTGGAAGTGGAGTGCCCTACACACACGCTGTTATTATTATTATAATTATCATCATTATTGTCATTATTACTAATATCATTACTATTATTATTATATAGCAGGCCTTAGATAGTATTTACACTGCCAATTTAGATAATGAATGCTTGTTGCCTTGGTGAGCATATAGGATGCCTAGATGACCGTCACACGTTTAGGTCATTTTACGCAATATTTTGACTGACCACCAGCCCAAAAACATATTCCTGTCAAAACTGTCCAAACTTGTGACCATTGTTGCACTAGGACGAAGTTTTCATTGAGTAGTGTTTTAACTGGTGCCGGCCCCGTGGTGTTGGGGTAGCGCGCCTGCCTCTCACCCGGAGGCCCCGGGTTCGATCCCCGGCTCTGTCAGGGATTTTAAAACTGACGTGAGGGTTGGAACGGGGTGCACTCAGCCTCGTGAGTACAATTGAGTAGCTGTCTGACAGTGAGACAGCGCCCCGATCACGAATACCAAGATTAACGGCCGAGGGGACCCGACGCGCTGATCACGCGTCACCCCAATATCTGCAGGCCAAATGGCTGGGCAGCGGTCGCTTGGTCGGCCTTAGCCCGTCATGGGCTGGATAGTGCAAGGGGTTGTTTTTTTTTGAGTGTTTTAACTGTCTGCAAAGGGGAACACGTTTAGCGGAGCCTTGCAAGGCTAGTAACAGATACGTCAGCATGGATTGGGAGCTCTCGGTTTAAAATTGTACTGAAATAAACGAAACTGCAGAATCACTAACATAATCAAGAATCTTGAGGTTGCTTGCTTTAAAAGAAAAATGTCAGGAATGCGCGAAACTAACCTGTATGAGATCCTTGGACACCCCAATAGAAATAAAATAAATTCGATTTGTACGAAGCAAAGAGGATATTAAAAGTAGGTTGGCTCAGGCAAAGAAAGCATTTCTACAAAAAAGGAATCTTCTGACATCGAATATAGATTTAGGTATTAGGAAGTCATTTTTGAAAGCCTTTGTCTGGAGCGTGGCGCTCTATGGAAGTGAAACTTGGACTATTGGTGCAGCAGAAAAGAGGAGAATTGAAGCATTTGAAATGTGGTGTTACAGGAGAATGATGAAGATCAGATGGGTAGATAGGGTTACAAACAAAGAGGTATTAAGACGAGTGGGAGAGGAGAGATGTTCTGGCGACTGCTAATGAAGAGAAGAGATAGGTTGGTAGGACACATACTAAGACACCCAGGAATAGCAAGCTTAGTTATGGAAGGAAGGGTCGAGGACAAGAACTGTAGGGGTAGACCAAGGTTAGAATATGTTAAACAGATTGCCTCCGATGTAGGGTGTCGGAGCTATGTAGAGATGAAACGATTAGCTCAGGACAGGGAGGCATGGAGAGCTGCATCAAACCAGTCAAAAGACTGAAGACTCAAACAACAACAACAACAACAACGTCAAATGTTGTATTTATTTGACATATTTTGCACAAAAGCACCTATGACGTTGGGGTTTGTTAGGCGGTGAATGCCGTCCATGGAGAATGATTGTATGTAGTTGCTGCTCCAACCAATCCATAACTGCTGGTTGCTCACTTATTTGCACTTGTAGGATAAAATGAATTGCAGGAGGAAACTGTTTCCCCACCACATAGCCTTTATCTCATTGTCATAGCAAAATACATGCTACCAGGTTGTGAAAACTATTGGCTCACCCCTTTGAGTAGCTTTCTTGATCTTCCGTATCTGATCTTATTTGCGATATTAATTAATTAATAAGTCGTTTTAGCACTGCTTTGTATTATTTCGTTCTATGCACTCGAAAATTTATGAATCAATGCTCTTGCGAAGATATGTTCAGTCATATTTTGAGCACTGCAATCTCGGCGGTCTTCTTCCTTAAACTAGCAGCCAACTCAGCCGTCAACAGTAACTTTGCATCGGAGTGAAATCTTGCCCCTTTAGGAATGTCTTCAACTGCCCAAACAGGTGAGATTCAAAGAACGCGACTGATCGTCGCTTTCTCTCGGTCATCGTGGATCATTTGCGACCAATCTCCAAGATTTTTCTCTGAGTATTCTCCACAGCATTGCAACCCTCCACCATTAAAACCTGTATTGCTGCTCATTGATCTTGCTTGGACGTGTTCTGAATCGCACCAGCCATGTTGATGTAATGCTACGGGTCTGCAAACAAAGCAAACCGCAAGTATCGGATCACAGGTCATGAGCAATGCATCCAACTCCACAGATGCATGTGTATTTTCCACCTCAAGCAGCAACATATGACGTAGCATTTTTTGAACAGGTTTCCACTAAACACACCTTTTAGAACTAATTCGATTTAACTCTCATGTAAATTCTTCTTCAGTTTATTTTGTCATGCTTCCACTTTTTGTTTCTTAATTAAGACTTAAGTATACTCACTGAGTTGCTATTTCAAATCGATTTCTATTTTCTCGTATGGCCTCATGAGAGGCCGAGTGCAGATCATTCTAATGAACGCCCGTGGGTGACCTGCGCCGGGATGAAGGATGTAATGGATGAAGATGAATGAAACTGGGCATGGATATGGAAGGAAGCGGCCGTGCCCTGTCAAAAAGGTACCATCCCAGCATTTGGCTGATGTTGAACGTGGGGAAACCACGGAAAAAAGTAAAACGGTGGGGCTCGAACCCAGGCGTCTACCGAGTCAGCAGAAAGCTTGGCTCCCTGACCTAACGTTGTGCTTTAGCGAGCGTAGCCAGTCAAAATCAAATAATAAGCAATATGTAGATTAAGGCTTTCGCGGCCTGGAATACTATTACAATTATTCATGCTTTTGGGATATGGCCGTGTGAAAATAACATGTAAAACTCTAAATGTTTGGAAAGGAACCTTGCCTCCGTTTTCAATAGAATTAAAACACACGCTACGGGAAACCCCAATGTCACAGATTATCACATAAATTTCACTCACTTTCAAGTACACTAGAGTCCTGCGCGAATAAACCAAACGTTATCCGCATCCACCCCACATCCGCACCACTGATATCCTCATCCACCCCACATCCGCATCACTGATATCCTCATCCACCCCACATCAGCACCACTGATATCCTCATCCACCCCACATCCACAGGACTGATATCCTCATCCACCCCACATCCGCAGGACTGATATCCTCATCCACCCCACATCCGCAGGACTGATATCCTCATCCACCCCACATCCGCACCACTGATATCCTCATCCACCCCACATCCGCACCACTGATATCCTCATCCACCCCACATCCACAGGACTGATATCTTCATCCACCCCACATCCGCACCACTGATATCCTCATCCACCCCACATCCGCACCACTGATATCCTCATCCACCCCACATCCGCACCACTGATATCCTCATCCACCCCACATCCACACCACTGATATCCGCATCCACCCCACATCCGCAGGACTGATATCCTCATCCACCCCACATCCGCACCACTGATATCCTCATCCACCCCACATCCGCAGGACTGATATCCTCATCCACCCCACATCCGCACCACTGATATCCTCATCCACCCCACATCCGCAGGACTGATATCCTCATCCACCCCACATCCGCACCACTGATATCCTCATCCACCCCACATCCGCAGGACTGATATCCTCATCCACCCCACATCCGCAGGACTGATATCCTCATCCACCCCACATCCGCACCACTGATATCCTCATCCACCCCACATCCGCAGGACTGATATCCTCATCCACCCCACATCCGCACCACTGATATCCTCATCCATCCCACATCCGCAGGACTGATATCCTCATCCACCCCACATCCGCAGGACTGATATCCTCATCCACCCCACATCCGCAGGACTGATATCCGCATCCACCCCACATCCGCACCACTGATATCCTCATCCACCCCACATCCGCAGGACTGATATCCTCATCCACCCCACATCCGCACCACTGATATCCGCATCCACCCCACATCCACACCACTGATATCCTCATCCACCCCACATCTGCAGGACTGATATCCTCATCCACCCCACATCCGCACCACTGATATCCTCATCCAACCCGACATCCGCAGGACTGATATCCTCATCCACCCTACATCCGCACCACTGATATCCTCATCCACCCCACATCCGCACCACTGATATCCTCATCCACCCCACATCCGCACCACTGATATCCTCATCCACCCCACATCCGCAGGACTGATATCCGCATCCACCCCACATCCGCACCACTGATATCCTCATCCACCCCACATCCGCAGGACTGATATCCTCATCCACCCCACATCCGCACCACTGATATCCTCATCCACCCCACATCCGCATCACTGATATCCTCATCCACCCCACATCCGCACCACTGATATCCTCATCCACCCCACATCCGCAGGACTGATATCCTCATCCACCCCACATCCGCACCACTGATATCCTCATCCACCCCACATCCGCACGACTGATATCCTCATCCACCCCACATCCGCACCACTGATATCCTCTTCCACCCCACATCCGCAGGACTGATATCCGCATCCACCCCACATCCGCACCACTGATATCCTCATCCACCCCACATCCGCACCACTGATATCCTCATCCACCCCACATCCGCACCACTGATATCCCTATCCACCCCACATCCGCACCACTGATATCCTCATCCACCCCACATCCGCAGGACTGATATCCGCATCCACCCCACATCCGCACCACTGATATCCTCATCCACCCCACATCCGCACCACTGATAACCTCATCCACCCCACATCCGCACCACTGATATCCTCATCCACCCCACATCCGCACCACTGATATCCTCATCCACCCCACATCCGCACCACTGATATCCTCATCCACCCCACATCCGCAGGACTGATATCCGCATCCACCCCACATCCGCACCACTAATATCCTCATCCACCCCTCATCCGCAGGACTGATATCCTCATCCACCCCACATCCGCACCACTGATATCCTCATCCACCCCACATCCGCAGGACTGATATCCTCATCCACCCCACATCCGCACCACTGATATCCTCATCCACCCCACATCCGCACCACTGATATCCTCATCCACCCCACATCCGCATCACTGATATCCTCATCCACCCCACATCCGCACCACTGATATCCTCATCCACCCCACATCCGCAGGACTGATATCCTCATCCACCTCACATCCGCAGGACTGATATCCCCATCCACCCCACATCCGCACGACTGATATCCGCATCCACCCCACATCCGCACGACTGATATCCTCATCCACCCCACATCAGCACCACTGATATCCTCATCCACCCCACATCCGCACCACTGATATCCTCATCCACCCCACATGCGCAGGACTGATATCCTCATCCACCCCACATCCACCCCACATCCGCACCACTGATATCCTCATCCACCCCACATCCGCACCACTGATATCCTCATCCACCCCACATCCGCACCACTGATATCCTTATCCACCCCACATCAGCACCACTGATATCCTCATCCACCCCACATCCGCACCACTGATATCCTCATCCACCCCACATCCGCAGGACTGATATCCCCATCCACCCCACATCCGCAGGACTGATATCCTCATCCACCCCACATCCGCACCACTGATATCCTCATCCACCCCACATCCGCAGGACTGATATCCGCATCCACCCCACATCCGCACCACTGATATCCTCATCCACCCCACATCCGCACCACTGATATCCTCATCCACCCCACATCCGCACCACTGATATCCTCATCCACCCCACATCCGCACCACTGAAGTCTGCATCCACCCCACAACCGCCCGACTTTTTTCCGCATTTGCACGTTTGTTACCCGAATCTACTGTCATTACAATAATTTGTGTAATTAGATAAAGCGTAAGTTACTAAAGCAGCATATTTAGACATTTGAGAGAAAAGTCGTTTCCTTAGGCTTTGCATTCATTCATTCATTCATTCATTTATTTGCAATTGAGGGTGTGTCCCCCGGTGGCAAATAGTTATACATAACAAATAAATAATTTTCATAACAATTCAATAACAATTAAACTGGAGTATTTACACAAATAGTCAGTCTTTTCTTAAACACACCTATATGTTTGGGAAAAGGCTCTAAGACTGCGGCAGGTAGAGAGTTCCAGTTATCAATGGCACGGTTTACGAAAGAATATTTATCATAATTTGTTCGCTGTGGTCGGCCCTTTACTTTGAAAGGATGATCGCTCCTACCCATGTAAGTAGGCTTCTCCATAAGTTTGCTAAGCTCACCCCATGCTGGTTGATTTGTATACGTGTTGTACATAGCGCAGAGTCTAGATTTCATCCTCCTAGCCTCAAGTGATTCCCACCCAAGTTTCATTAACATACGGCTCACACTGCTCCTGGGATTAAAGTCACTGAGCACAAATTTAGCGGCCTTTCTTTGTACCATTTCCAACTCATTAATGAGCCATACTCGATATGGATCCCAAACCGCCGAGGCGTATTCCAGAATAGGTCTTACAAGTGACAAATATCCTAATTCCTTAGCAGAGGTACTACTTCCTTTTAATACCCTCATTACAAAGTGCAGGGATTTGCAAGCTTTAGAAACTACACATCCTATATGACTACTCCATTTCATATCACTTCTTACGTGAACGCCCAAATATTTGCAAGAATCTTCTTCTACAAGTATTTCAGAGCCAATGTTACTTTGAAAATCTTGCCTTCGCAATTTCCCTATTTTTATTAGACTACATTTTATTGTGTTTATTTTCATTTGATTTTCAATCGCTATGTTTAAAATGAATGTTATACATCGAGAATTGCAACCCTTTCCTGTTCGGAGTGTTAATTATGCTTTAATGACATAATTTGAATGGGATTAGCTTAAATCATCATCTTACATTTGTCATGAAAAAACAAACATTACTGAAAAAACATGTTATAAACATCTGGGTCCTAGTAGGGCTACCCCACAAGTTCGGATTTTATTCTAAAATCTATCCGCAAATTTTCTCGAAACCTTAACCGCAGCTTATCCGCTATCCACGGGTTTACCGCCGATATCCGCATCCACGCATGGCTTCAATTATGACTACTTTCGCGAGGCTGAAATATTAAAATCACTGTGGCCTATAGGTGTACAGTTTCCTTCAAAGGAATTTGCTATGCAACCCATACCGCTCATTGTGACTGGGTCGGGGCCAGGGGATCTATGGATACGTATTATACATGCTGATAGTACAGTGTGACGTGCTCTGCCTACCAGCACAGTAGTTCGGTGGCTTGAAAAAGCGAGCCATGCGTTTTAAAAGAAGGCATGTTCTCCCACACTAGAATATCAAATAGGAGCAGATTGGAGACGTGATCCTTTCTTAGATAATACCAGGTCAAAGAACAAAGCAGTCACATCTTAAAAGTGTTCTTTAAGTTAGGTGCCATGAAATCCATTCAGCATTATAATATAGAATGTTCATGGCACAAAATTACGTGCCGTTCTTAGTTTATACCTACGATCAAAATTAGTGCTTTTAAGTCATTAAAACGCAATATATAGCACCCTATTATCATGGGTGTTTTCATAAACCTATAAAAAAGTGAAAAAGATGAATGGTTAGCTGCACCTCACATTATGACTTTAAAAAATCGTGTAGCATGTTCAGCTCATTTAAGATTACCCATAAAATGTGATGTATTTTTTTCAGGTTTAGGGAAACACCCATTACAATTGGGTGGGTGAGTGGTTATCGTGTTGGACTACCAACCCCAAGCTTGTAGGTTTGCTCCTGGCCGTGGTAAGTAATTTATGAAAGGCGACAAAAATCACGGTACGCATGTCATGCATTGTTGGCATGTTGATGAACCCATCTGACTTCAGTAGGCCGTGTTTATAATGGCAAACTGAATTTCGGGACTTTCCACGAACACGAAAAAGTTCCTCCTCTCTCCACTAGAAAGCACTATAGTGTCAAGGAGCTTAGATATCTAACCTCCTTGACTTTCATAGTGCTCCAAGGAACAACAAAATTCGGCATGCAAGCTGCCCTGTGGACGTCAAATAACAAAGCTTGCACCCGGTACCGAGGCCATACAGTACGATTTTATTATTATTATTAATATTATTGGGTATAATCGTTTTGACCGACTGAAGAGCATTCATTTTGATTAGTAAGGCAGCATTGAAAAATAGCTTCAGACGATAATAATTTATGAAACAACATAAGAGATAACTAAGATGGACAGGGCCGCCTCGTTGCGTAGTGGTTAGCATTCTCGGCTGTCACCGAGGATGCCCGGGTTCGATACCCGGCTCTGCCAAGAAATTTAATTCTGGTCTGATGGATGGAACGAGATACACTCAGCATCGTAAGGTAAAACTGATAAGAGGCAGTTTAGATTCCTATCTCCGACATCCTGGAAGTGGTTTTCCGTGATATCCCACTACTACCCTAGTTAGATGCCAGAATGGTAGGCCTACCTAACTTAAGGCCACGGTCGCTTCATACCCAAATCCTACCTCAATTACAAAATACACGCACTACCTAGTATAGATACCACAGTGACATAGGTTACCAGACAAATTCTACACACAACCAAATACACGGGAGTACATGACCACGATGTCACAAATTTCTACGCCGCTCTGCGCGGTTATGGAACACGGTGCCAGGGGACGCCAAGATCTTGCCTCTTAGGAAATGCAGGCCGTACATAAAAATATACATTATGTAAACAATCTTCTGTACTGTATGAGTGATTGATTGTCTCGCTGAATGAATGAAATGCATGAAATGAATGAACGAATGAATGTATGGAGTGATTGAGGTTATAAAAGTGGGTGCGTCAGAGTGTGAGTGAATAGGAAAAAGTACTATGTTAATATTCTAAATATGTAAATAATGCAAATATCTTTCTAAAACATGTAAATATTGTAAAACCAAATGTAAATGTAAATTGTGTCAGTGAAGCATGAAATATATATGTGGGGGCTTGCCCTTTTTGACTAGGCCTTCCATACTTCCAGTATGATTTAGGCCTATGGTAAATGGATAATAATAATGAAATTCCCTACAAGAATCATCAACAATATCATTTCTCCAATTGTCTGTGCCGTTCTTAGTTTACATTTATGAAAGAGCATAAGAGCTTACTAATTGATTGATTGATTGATTGATTGATTGATTGTTGTGGCTTTAGGAGGCGGAACAGCGACGTCATCTTTTCCAAGAGAGGTTAATAAAATGAATAGATGATACACAAATTATGCCAGTTATAGAAGTTGATAGCCTGAAGATAACTTAATGTGCAGTCTCTGGTTAATTGTCCCCCAGCTGCTACGCCCTTCACTCTTAATATCTTAACGACATATTATTTCACCCCCAACTTGTAGGCTAACTGACAAGATGATCATCAACATCATCAATGATTTGCTTAGTGACAAAATGAAATGTGAAAAATATAAAGGATTGGCTACATCTCACATTCTCATAAATAAATAATCCTCGTGCAACATTTTCAGCTCATTTAAGATGCTATGTTATTCAAAACTGCATTGTCAAAAACAAAAGAATGTAGTTTAATTACTGCTTATACTTTCATGTTTCGGTGTTCAATGACACCTTCGTCAGCGTAGATTGAATTAAAATAATCCTAAAACTAAGTTTACAAAGATAAAAGAGAAAATGGATATCCTTACAAAACACTATTAGAAAACCGGGTGAGTTAGCCGTGGTCGTTACGGCGTGGCTGCAGGCAGTCGCTCACATCCGGGAGGCGAGGAGGTTCGAATCCCCCCACCGGCAACCTTGAAGATGGTCTTCTCTGGTTTCCCATCTTCCTTCCAGGAAAATGCCGGTGTTGGTCCCTAACTACAGGCCACAGCCGCTACCTTCCAACTCCTCGTCCTTACACTCAAACTTTCCTCCCCAGACAACACTCCACACGCGACGGTACTGGGTGTCCGCATGGAAGCAGCTACAAACTGGCAAGCCGAACATATCCTCGGAAACTCTCGACACTAAAAAGCCATACGATAAAAAATAAACTATTAGAAATTCAAATAAAAGGATATCCATTTTCCCTTTTACCTTTGTAAACTTAGTTTTAAGATTCTTTCAATTCAATCTACGCTGACGATGGTGTCATTAAACACCGCAACATGTACGTATAAGCAGTAATTAACTACATTCTTTAGTATTTGACAAGGCAGGTTTTGAATAACAGAGTACTGTCAGTCAACACGGATATTAATTATTGCCATTGTCATAATGGTTAATGTTTATGCATTTCATTTAAGATGGCGGTAAATTCGGTTTCCGTTGAAGCATACAATTTTCTCTCATCTGATGTTTTGTGTTTTCAGCATATTGAAATATCATAGGAAGTTATTTAGGAGCAGAAATGTTAATCTGTTTCCGACATAAGGGGGTTTGAAGTGTGTCAACATTGGCAAACATCTACCAAATCTTTATTCATCTACCTTTGCAGACACTTCTTTGACTGCCAATTCTTAAAACTTTCATTTGTATGTAAATATAGTAAGGTACATTTCCTCAGAAATAATTTCACTGATCTACTTGACATTTTCACCGTATATTTATGTGCATAGGCTATATGTGCATTAATCTGACCTAGAATAATGGCTGCAGTACTTATGTGACTTGGGGAAAAATCCTTGATTAAAAATATTTTAAACTTATCAAAGAAATATTTACAAATAAAACACTTGAAGCACTAGAATCATGATTGTAATTAGGATTGCAAACCTTGCAATATTCTTCAATTGTGTTAAGTTTCAACTCTTTAACTTCAATAGTTAGGTCATAAATGTGCCGTTTATTTTCAAAAGATCATTAATTGAAATTTTGGTATAAGTGAATGATAAGTTACTTATTAAGTAACTTAACTATTTTATCTTATGGAGGTAAATGTTGATGAATTTTCATAACATTGATTCAGTAGTTTGTGTACCGGGTGAGTTAGCCGTGGTCGTTACGGCATGACTGCTGGCAGTCGCTCACATCCGGGAGGCGAGGAGGTTCGAATCCGCCCGCCGGCAATCTTGAAGATGGTCTTCCTTCCAGGCAAATGCCGGGGTTGGTCCCTAACTATAGGCCACAGTCGCTACCTTCCAACTCCTCGTCCTTACATTCCAAACTTCCCTCCCCCAACGGTACTTGTAGCTCACCAATTGGGTGTCCGTCTCGAAGCAGCTACAAAACTGGCGAGCCGAACATGTCCTCGGACACTCCCGGTACTAAAAGCCATACGCTAAAAAAAAGTATTTTGTGTGTTGGGAGCATATTTATAAACTGAACTGTTCAGTTAGCACCACCTTATGGTTGGTTGGTTCTTAAGTTTAGGGGCTGCAACAACGCGGTCATGTAGCTCCGTCTACTTTGGGTGGGTGTAGAATGTGTCTGATAACCGGTGTTAATTGTGATGACTGTATTAGTGTGTGTTATTAGTTTTTTTTAATTTAAGTACTGCAACTTAGAATTTTTCAAATAGTTCCTACTTTTGCCGCCAAGCGCCACCGTCAACGACTACTAGGCCAAGTTCAGAACTTAGCTACTAGACGCCACCGAAGTCGGCTCTTGGCAACGAACGTAGAAACCTAAGAGCGTTGTTTACATTCTTAACCTATCCAATTTAGCTTCACACAGGTGCAATTAGTGGAAGGTTCTTTAACATGCCATAAATCTATGACATGGGACCGCCGGCTTTACCCTCCGAAGGAAGGCATACTGAGGGATTTTGAACGCTGTTAAAAAATCCGACGGCTTCGGCCGGGTTTGAAACCGCTATCTCGCCACCTTATGGTTACTCATGAGGGAAATCATGAAATTACAAACTAAGTCAACGATGTTTTATTTAAATTTCTTGACAGTACACAAAATATTACTCATCTGGTTTCAATTGTTCGGATATTACAGCTGCATTAATGCATTCCTTTCTTAAAAATCTCGTGGCACTACACAGCTCTCGGAGGGCTAGGCCTACCAAGCGACCGCTGTCCAGCCATTTGGCCTGCAGATTGTGGGGTACGAGGGGTCAGCGCGTTGGGTCCCGTCGGCCGTTAATATTGTTTTTTTGTGACCGGGAAGCTGTCTGACTGACAGACATCTACCCTGGACTGGCTGCGTGGCTCAGCGGTAACGTTCTCGCTTTCTGGGCCCTAGGTTGCGGGTTCGTATCCTGGCGCAGTCAGCAGGCATTTGAGGGTGCGCAAATGCGAGGGAGCCGTGTCAGTAGGTTTACTGGCACGTTAAAAATCCCCTTCGGGGCAACATTCTGGCACCCCGGCGTCTCTAAAGACCACAGTAATTAAAAGGGACGTAAAACCAATAACATTATTTTTATGACATCTACCCAATTGTTCTCACGATGCTGAGTGCTACCCCGTTCCAGCCCTAACGACAGTTTCAAAAATTCCAGACGGAACCGGGAATCAAACCCTGGGGCACCAGGTGAGAGGCAGCAGCGCTACCTCAACGTCATGGGACCGGTTGAATTCCTTTCTTACCACCCCGATTAATAAGTCACGAGAAATCAGCAATGAACAATTAGATGCAGAAATTCACCCTAAATTCCTCTGGTTGATATGCAAGACCCTCAGGTGTGCTTTTCCTCTTCTCTGGTCTCGTTTTCTCCCCTTTTACCCTGTAGCTTCTTTTACTCAGCAGTTAATTTTAATAACTTAGTTTTTTTTTTAAATTTTTGAAATAGAAATTTAATATAGCCATGCTACATAGGTCTCTACAATTTTTTAACATTAAAATGCTGCATTCACGCTTAAAAAACTGAAATAAAAATTATATAATTAATTAGTGTACTTATAGAATATCGAGTAAAATATTTAGTTAGCGTACCTCAATGAAGTGTTAGAGGTAGATGATCTGCTTGTTACGCACCTTCAGACAACAATAAATAACTTCATGAAGTGTTATAAGTCTAACATAATAAATGCTCTGCCAGGGGCATTTTATAAAATCAACAATTAGTTCCGTGAACTATTTTCATATATACCACGCATGTTAATTGCCTCTATCAACATACAGAATTTCAGTTTGAAGCTTGTGATAGATTCGTAGATATTGAGAACCGACTAAATATTTCAGATGGTCGTCAGGTTGGACTTTTATTTTTGTACTATTACATTAAGATTATTGTGTACGTGCGGTATTCAAACTTCAATCGCATGATTAGAACACAAGAAGTAAAAACGAGATTTTAAAATTTCGCACAGCTGTCATCTTGTGATTATGCAAACAATTGAAATAAATTAGATGCCAGTGGATTAACATTTGTATAAGTATTGAACGTGCAACATTTCACTGCACTGCGCGAGAAACGTCCATTTAAATAATTATACTTCGCGTCACCACCATGTTGGATTTGTGCTCACCAGGTTACTGAAAGTCTTATAGGTGAACTTATGTTCATAGCCTCTATGAACATTAAAACACTCAGTTTGATTGCTGTAAAAGATTCATAGATATTGAAAACCGTCTAAATATTTCGGATGCTCGCCATTTTGGATTGTTATATGTATAGGCCATAGATTTATGTACCATTCAAGGACAATTATTGCCTAGGTTCATTATTCAAACTTCCACTTCGATCGCATGATTACGCCACAAGAAATAAAAACTTAGTTTTAAAATTTCGCACAGCCGCCATCTTGAGGTTATGTAAACAATTGAACTAAATTAGATACCAGTGCATTACAATATCTAAAATCATTTACTGTACCACACTTCACTGCGCTCAGAGAGTTATTTCACGAGAAAAGTCGATTAAAATGTTTCAAATTCGCTTGGCCGCTATCTTCGTTTTGTACTTTATAGGTTTATGAAAGTTACATAGATGAACTTGTATCAGTACCCATTATCTCCGTACAAAACTTCAGGGTGATATCTGTAATAGTTTCGGAGATGTAGAATGACAGTGAAATATTTCGCACAGCCGCAATTTTGAGGTTATGTAAACAATTGAACTAAATTAGACTTCGGTGCATTACAATGTGTATAAACATTTTCTGTACCAAGTTTCATTACGTTTGGATAGTTAAGTCACAGAAAAGTCTATTTAAAATTCTCAACTTCGCTTGGCCGCCATGTTGGTTTTGTAGTCCCTAGGTTTTTGAAAGTCTCATAGGTGAACTTCTAGTAATGCCCTTTATCACCGTACGCAATTTCAGGGCGATATCAGTAATAGTTTCGGAGATACTGAATGCTGGTGAAATAATTCGCACAGCCGCCATGTTGGATTGGTGAGACACAATCAAATTTGAAGGGGCACGGTCGGGGTCGGCCAGAATAGTGCTATGATCTTACCGAGTTTCATTGTAATCGCTCGAGCCGTTTAGAAGTTATTAGGGACAAACCCACACACACCTCACACACACACACATGCACACACACACACGGACAAAAGGTGATCTCATAAGCCTATTTTTTTTTCATAAAATGAAAATAGGCTAAAAATAAAGTGCGAGAAATTAGCAGTGAAACATTATATGCTAATTCACATAAATTTCATCGTGGTTCATACGTGGGGTCGGCAGATGTTGTTTTCCTCTCCTGTGTTCTAGTTTTCTCAAACCTTTGCTTCTTTTGTTGCTTCCCTGCTTCAGCAGCAGTAAGAATTTAATCAGTAATTTTCTTTAAAGCTATTAAAAAGAGGAATATAGGAAGTTAAAAAATGAGTATTATTTAAACATGCCACAGACACCATAAAGCTTGAGCCAGAAAACACAGGAAAGTCTGACTTTATTTTGTACCGTAAACAACAAGGAAATAATGTTTTCTCGCATTTCTCAAAAATCCAATCATTGATAACCTGAAGGGATTTCTTGAACTTTGAAGGAGTGATGGTGCAATCTTTAAGCTGATTTTCTCCCACCTAAGTGCACTGGGTATGTGAGGTTTCCGAGTTGAAATGTCATGTCAGGTGGTTTGGTTCCGAATAAAACAAAACCAAGAATGTTCTGTGGCTCATGATTGGGAAATTAACAATCATATAAAATCCCTTAAAAATTGAAAAAATAACCTATGAATGTAAGAAATTGATTGAGTCGAAAATGTGTGACAAGCCTTGTATTCGAGCTCTGGAAGAACCAAATATGTAAACCAATACATTTCTTACCATTTCTTAATAACTTCGTCACACCTATTTCCAAAGTTCTCTCTACAATATCTCTCTACCGGGCAAATACATATCAACCAGCATTTATAACCTAACTTATTCAGCACATAGGCCTACACATCACTTCAATTCAACGCTGTTTTATCAAGACTTTTTATGCCTTATTAACAACACTTTTGTAACAGATCTGGTTTTTGATATTTTACTCTGTGAGATATCGAAACAAAACCAGAAGTTCCGTGACGAACTAAAGAGCCTACTTTTCTTAAAATTTAAGATTCATGCCAATGATTAATCTATATGGATCTATCTAGAATAATGACGAAATTAAGTTGGTGATATCGAAATTTCTAATTAGTTCGAAATACTGTATACTTGGCATAATGTAGCCTAATAGAGAACTACAGTTGGCAGCCCTGGTGACTGAATATATTTTTAGTTCCATCTCTTAAGGTACAGAATAAAAATGTTGGTTAAAGTCCAATTGATAGCATGGACGTTGCATGCAGTTAAACATTGGATTTAACAGCGCGCGTAAAATCATGTTGGCAACAATGACATACATGTATTGGTCAGAAATAATCTGAAATAATCTGATCTATTGTTGTGTCAATTTTGAATGAAATCCATTAGTTAGTATAGATGTTACATGTATGTAAAGTTGGACCTTTCAGCAGGCTTAGAATCATGTTGGCAGCACTGACGTATATAAGTTACTCCAAATTAATATAGAATGTTAGGTACTATGCGTGTGCATAGTTCAAAGCTGCCGGATTGCATACTTTCTGATATACGGGTATTTGGATTAAAATATTGAGAGCAATTATTAACAATTGGCAGCCCTGGAGGCTTTTAAGAATACGCTCAGTCATATCTGTTTATGTACACATAGCACATACGAAATGTGGTTGAATTTCAATTGATAGTTTAAAAGTTATACGCATTTACAAATTGTACCTATCAGCATGCTTATAATCATTTTGGCAACACTGCCTTGTAGGCCTCCTGGAAATTAAACTGCAATATTATTATCTATACGTGTGCCAATTTTGAAATAGCTCCCATTCATACCTTGCAAGATATCCAACATGGAGCTCAAATTTCAATTACGATTTTTCAGCAGTTGGTAGCACTGACATCATTTTCAAATACGGCCATGAGATATTCAGGTATAGATCTTTACTCCTACCAAATTTTGTTTCGATTGCTGCAGCCGTTTAGGAGTTGATAGGGGGGGGGCACACACACAGCCTGACAGACAGACAGACAGAAGGACAGACAGACAGACACACATTTGCCCGATCTCATAAGTCTACTTTTTCCTCATTTTTGCAAAATGTGAAAAGTAGGCTAAATATGTATTGTATCCTCTATTATGACAAACATTTTATTAAGTAGTATGTTACTGCACAGTTACTTTTCCTATACCAGGCTGAAGAAGGTCACAATGTGAACGAAGCCGGTACTGTTTCAATGTACTAAATATTGACTTAAGGTAATAAATAGTTTATTATAATTAATACGTAAATAAGGAATCGGGCTATCATGGTCATTTTTATGTCGTTTTATGGAATCATCTATTTCATATTTCTTTCCTTTCTTTCTCCGTTAGGGTCTTCAGAGGACCACGAACCAATTTCAATGTTTAGTCCTTTGTTGTTCTTTCTTCTTCCTCCAGTGCTCCTTCATCTTTTCGCTGTGTGTCTTCTTCCTCTCCTCCGACCATTTTGAGCCTGTTTTCTTATATTGCCTTCCTTGGAGCCCTTCCATTCTCAATACCTTCTTTTTTGAACATTTCTCTCTCTAGTGCATCTTCTTCTCTTACATTGTTTTTTTCTAAATCATTCTTGACTTCTTGAAACCAGGCTGTTGACGATTTCTTTTTCCAAAGATTTTTAAAAATATTTAAATTCATTCTATATAAATGTCAGAAAAATAACAATTGCCTCTTCTTTATTGTCTCCGTTATATTTTCAATGTTCCATTATATTTCCTCATTATTTCTTAATTTCCAAAACTCTGTAGTTTTTAATGGATCGAGAATTTTGCGTATAATTTTTCTTTCTGATACTTCGAAGTTATCCAATTTATAATTTAGTATTAGACATTCGCTGGCATATAAGCATTCTGGTTTAATTACTGTTCTATAGTGCTGTACTATGTCATATTTATTAAGTATTACATTTTATTCATATGAGCTTGAGATTTGCTTCTTGAAGACAGCACACCACAGTATTCCTAACGTGCAAAAGGGGTTCCCTTAAAGAGAGCCATTGACTACATCGCTCTATCCATTAAAGCACTGGGAACTGCAGTCACTGCGGCTATATCATGGAGGAAGAGACACTTGAATTATCTCCACATCCTTCTGCCAGTCGCTTTGCGATGCGGCTAATCTTCCACAACAAGCTTCTTGGCTGCACTGGACACAGACTTGTTTTCTCTCATTATCATCCTCTCCACTTCACTAACAGACGTTTCTTGCTGCAGGCACTAGATTCAACAGGAACAGTATCTCTGGAGGGATTCAGTGAGATATGAAGGTATGCCGCTGGAAGAAAAATAACTGGGAAGATATTTTCATTCAGAGGGGAGATATAATTTAATAAACTAAAACACATAAGAATATTAATTTTATGACTGTCTCTGTAATATATCTTGTACAACAATTATACATTTCTGAGGAAATGCCGGCAGTTTTGCTACCAGAAGAATAGCTTCTAAATTTTTACAAGTAGTTCCTTGACGAACTAAAGAGCCTACTTCTCTTATGATTTAAGAATTAATCTGAAAAATTATGATCCACTATTGTGCCAATTTTGGATGAAATCTATTGTTAGTATAGAAGTTACAAGTATTTAAAAATTGACCATCAGCGGGATTAAACATGTTGGTAGCACTGATGTATATTAGTTACTCCAAATTAATGTAGAAGGTCATGTACTATACGAGTGCAAAGTTTCGATCTCTTAGCTTGCATACTTTCTGTTATATTGGTATTATGATAAAATAAAGAGTGCATTTATTAACAGTTGGCATCCCTGGTGGCTCTTAAGGATACGCATAGTCATATATGTTATCGTACACATAGTACATTCGAAATTTGGTCGTAATCCAATTGATAGTGTAGAAGTTACATGCATTTAAAAATTGGACCTAACAGCAGGCTTGGAATCATGTTGGCAACACTGTCATGCATGGCCTTCTGGAAGTTACACTGAAATGTTACTATCTATATATGTGCCAATTTTGGAATAGCTCCCATTCATACCTTCCAAGATATCCAACATGGAGCTCAAATTTCAATTGCGATTTTTCATCAGTTGGTAGCACTGGCGTCATTTTCAAATATGGCCTTGAGATATTCAGGTATAACTCCTTACTCATACTAAATGTTGTTTCGGTAGCTGCAGCCGTTTAGGAAATGATGGGAGGGAGGACACACGCACAGACAGACAGACACACATTTGCCCAGATCGATCTCATACAGTAAGTCTAATTTTTCCTCATTTTTACAAAATGTGAAAAGTAGGCTAAAAATTCTAATACATTAATACAGAATCTCTATTTATCCAACTTTCGAAATTTGAATAGGCTAATATTATTTTGTATTTATCCAAAACTCAAATTCTAATAATATTTGTAATTTAACCTTCAGTTACAAAGTAAACCTCAGTTAATAACACATCTGTTGAATTGGCATTACTTTCACATGTTCATTATGAACAACTTAAAAAGAATATATTGACAAATGTTATTGAAAGGCCAATTAAAGGCCTGCTGGTGATGAATAATCTACCTATTATCAAACTCAAAATATAAAGTAAACAAATTTATGAATAATTTTATAATACGAAAATATAATAAAATATTATGGTGTTTGAAGCCATTTTCGGTGTTGCCTTAGCAAAGTTTGATGCTTTTTAGTCGGTCAACACGAATGTTGATTTGAATCTTTTGGCTTCACGATTTGCCTTAACCGTGAACATTATGGTGTTTGGAGCTATTCTCAGTATTGCCTTAGTAAATGAAAGTATCAAACCTTTGTATAACACATTAACAGTAACTACAGTATGAACTTCTAAGTGGTCAAAGAAAAAACACTGTTCACAGGAAGCGGAAGAATAGCAAGTCCACCGATAAGTATCGCCGTGGTGGGAGGGCTGTAGGCGAGTCAGGTCGGCGAAGTAAAACCTGAAAGAAGCAGCGGTTGTACTGAAATTTTATACCGAATAATTTCTACAAGCGTTGTTATACCAGGTGGCCCGTTTCCCCCGTGCAATCTAGTTTTAGATGTCCCGCATACATTAATGCTGTATGGGATGCCTAATAACTGTATTCCACAGGGGTCACAGTGCATGCTGGCCGATTACGTCACAATACGAAGGAATAACAACCGGACGGCCGCTAGCTGCATGATCCTCAGCGCTACCCGTCTAACGCACCCCATTGCCTTTTCGACACTCGCATTTGGGAGCTCAATGTGGTAGAACCACACGACAGTTGCTGGCAACATATTGACAATGGCTGGTGTATTCAGCATCGATGAGTACACGGACATTATACTAATATATGGAGAAGCTGGTCGTAATGCCGTTGAAGCTCGTAGACGGTATGCACTGATGTTTCCAGATAGACGTCTGCCGTCTCGACAAGTATTTCGCCGAACAGAGCTGCAAATACGAACGAATGGAATGTTCTAGGGCTAGACCCGTCTGCGGTAATGCTGAAGTTGTACGCAATGTACAAGAGTACTTCGAAGGGAATCCTACACACGGTCAGTTACACTTCACCTTACTGAGCTACTGCTGATAATAGTAATAATAATAATAATAATAATAATAATAATAATAATAATAATAATAATAATGTAATAGAATTTATTTATTAATTAGTAATTGATAATAAATTTGTGATATATCTCAGGAATCTGACCGCATAATCAGTAGAGATTATCTGTGAGACATGAATTATTTTTCACAGTAATATACAGTTTGTATTTCAATACAAGAGTGCATACAATAATACGTTCATGTTATAAATTAATGTTTATTTAGGTAATCATTTTCTATGCGACGTATAGCTAGTTGTTTGCTGTTCATGCTGGACAGTCGAGGTAGTAGTTCATTAAATAGTGCTGGTGCAAGATAATTTAGTCTCTTGAAACCATAATAATAATAATACGAAACATCTATGTTACAATGTGCACATATTTATTGATGCTTAGGGCAAAGAGAAGCTGCAAGCAAGCTAGGACTGCCTCGAACTTCAATACAGAGGATCCTGAAGGAGCGAAAATGGCATCCGTATAACCCGCACCTACACCAACAACTGTATGGAAATGATTTCGATCACAGGGTAGCAAATTGCCGAAGAATGGCCGCTGCATTACAACAATATCCACATTTCGCTAGGAATATTCTGTGGAGTGATGAATGCTATTTCGCAAATGATGCCTACGTCAATACTCACAACCTTCATTACTGGGCTCCAGTGAACCCCCACTGGGTTCGAGCACAGCATGTTTAGATCCACTGGGGGGTTAATGTGTGGTGTGGTATTCTGGGAGACTACAAAATTAGGCCTGTTTTATAGCTCCCAGACTCACAGGTAGGAATTATCTTGAATTTCTACAAACCGACTTGACTCTGGAAAATCTTCTAGAAGATATTTCACTCCAGGTTGTATAACAACATTGGTACCAGCATGATGGTGCTCTACCTCACACCTTCCGAGCCGTTACGGAATATCTAAATGCACGATACCCTGAACGGTGGATAGGTCGTGGAGGCCCCTGGCAGTGGCCAGCACGATCGCCTGATCTAACCCCTCTGGACTTCTTTCTGTGGGGCTATATAAAATCAAAAGTCTACGAAACGGTGCCAGAAAATGTTGATCAATTAAAACAACGTATTGGTGAGGTCTATGCTGCAGTGACACCTGAAATGTTACGACGTGTCCATGCAGACACTGTG
Source organism: Meconema thalassinum (assembly GCA_946902985.2). Taxonomy (NCBI): domain Eukaryota; kingdom Metazoa; phylum Arthropoda; class Insecta; order Orthoptera; family Tettigoniidae; genus Meconema; species Meconema thalassinum. The sequence goes on along the minus strand of OX336390.1, from coordinate 261,697,872 downwards.
AGACGTGTTCAGAATTGTATTCGCCATCAGGGACATGTCTTTGATCATATTCATTATGAATAGCTGTCCAAGTGTGACATTTTAATTTATTTTATTTTCTAAGCTTTGATGCAATAATATGTGAGTTTTTGTCCACATAGCAAGCAATGCTATTGTAGAGTGGAATTTCTGTAGCCTACATGTACAAATTAATGTGTTATTAAACTTTCTTTTCTGCATCTTTGGCGTGTTTACAAACGAACCCTGTTTATTACAGAAATCGTTGTTTGCAAAGGAGCGTTACAACGTGGTATACAATATGTTGCATGTCGTGCAACAATTTAGCAGTAGTTTTACTACACAAGTACTGTAACAGGATTCCTATTATTATTATTATTATTATTATTATTATTATTATTATTGTCACTATGATGTCTGCACTAGACTGTAATAATAAAATAACAATAGTGACACAGGTTATCAGACAAATTCTTCACACACTCAAGTACTCGGGACTACATGCCCACTGTGTTGTAAAGCCCCTGAATATCAACAATTCATTATTTCAGTACGGTGAAATTCAACGTACCGTGTGAAGGCTTCGATCAAAATACTGATGTAAAGTCTGCATGATATCAGAATGGTTGCCAATCAAGCCATACTGGCATGTGCTTCAATCCATTATCACTTAAATACAGCTCTAATCGGGAAAATTCATGTACAAAAGGCTGGCGTCTATTAATGTGCGAGCTTTGGTGGGATAGTGACCAGATTCTCCATAGATTAGAATTATGTGTGTGCGCGCTCGTTTTTGGTGAATACCTCAGCCATTGTCGATGTGTTGATAGCAACTTTAATTCAGCTGTGAGACGTGCAAAGCTACTATTCTGCGCCCTCCAGCGAGACTTAATACCGCTTTGGGGAGCATTAGACGGGAGCACTGAGGAACATGCAGTGTGCGGCCGTCTGGTTGTTATCTCTTGGCATTCTGTCGTAACCTGCTTGTATGCAAGGTTACCCCTTAGCAATTCAGTTATTAGACCTCCCGTTCATCACTAGTACATGCGGGACATTTATAAGTAGATTGCACGGCGCAGGTGGGCCATCTGGTATAGGGACTGGTTTCTGGATAGCCGGCCGATTGGTTAGAGAGTAGCACGCCTGACTCTTACCTCCCATGCAATCTGCAGACCGTTTGTCGTTTGTCGATCAACGCTCTCCATGGACCGCTAAGCCAAAGCTCTAGATAAATATATCTAGCTTCTTGTAATAAACCTCTTTTCAAGGATTTTAATCAAATTAGTCAAAATAACTACCGCAATAACACGTCAGAATTGAGCAGAAGTAGCCGTCTGTACAAGTCACAGAAGTTTTGACAACATGTCTCATGAGCAATTAGAGAATCATGATATACTGTATTTCGGAGAGCACGACACTTTATGTTCAGATAACACAAAATGATGATATTTATTAATTTCAATTAATTAATTAATTATAGTATTGGAAGACCTTTTTCAGCGTTGTCTTGGTAATCGAAATGCAATGTTTTTCAGTCGGTCAACAGGATTGTAGCCTATTGTAAAATATATTGGCCACATTATATTAATAAATACAGTATCGATTGTCAAGCTATCATCATCAGAGCCTTTACATTTAGGCTATTAAATCTATGTGTCTAAGTACTGTATGTGGGTGGTGGTATTTACAATATACACACGCATTTAGATACAGCAGTTATTGTAAACTAACGCAGATAGTCGAGATTTGTTGGTTGTATTATGTGGTTATTATTTTGTTAGTTGTGATTGAACATCAAGTTTGCTTGCTAAGTGATTGTTATTAAATAGTCAGATTAAAGTGGATTGTGAACTTACCTTAGCTGAATGTTTGAGAGATGTGAAATCCGGTTTCGAGCAGTTGCTACCAACCACTGTCTACACTGTACTTGTGCGGTTTCCTTATGTCTTACCCTCCATGGCCTCCACCCGCATTCCTAACTGCCTATGCTCGTCCCGCACTAAGCATTGATTGCATGCAATGGTGTTGAGCGACTAAAAAGCATTAAATTTCGATTTTTAGCCTACTTTTCACATTTTGTAAAAATGAGGAAAAAGTAGACTTATGAGATCGGGCAAATGTCTGTCTATCTGTCTGTCTGTCCTTCTGTCTGTCTGTCTGTCTGTCTAGCTGTGTGTGTGTGTCCCCCCCCCCATATCAACTCCTAAACGGCTGAAGCAATCGAAACAAAATTTGGTAGGAGTAAAGATCTATACCTGAATATCTCAAGCCCATATTTTAAAATGATGTCAGTGCTACCAACTGCTGAAAAATCGGAATTGAAATTTGAGCTCCATGTTGGATATCTTGGAAGGTATCAATGGGAGCTATTTCAAAATTGGTACACGTATAGATAATAATATTGCACTTTAATTTCCAGGAGGCCATACATGGCAGTGTTGCCAAAATGATTATAAGCCTGCTGATAGGTCCAATTTTTAAATGCATATAACTTCTACACTATCAATTGGAATTCAACCAAATTCCGTATGTTGTCTGTGTACATAAACAGATATGACTGAGCCTATTCATAAGAGCCTCCAGGACTGCCAACTGTTAATAAATGCTCTTATTTAAAAAAATCCAAATACCCATATATCAGAAAGTATGCAAGCCGACAGTTTTAAACTATGCACACGTATAGTACCTGACATTCTATATTAATTTGGAGTAACTTATATACGTCAGTGCTTCCAACATGATTCTAAGCCTGCTGAGAGGTCCAACTTTAAATACATGTAACTTCTATACTATCTTTTGTATTTCAACCATATTTCGTGTGCGCTATGTGTACTATAACAGATATGACTATGATGATTCTAAAGAGTAACCAGAGCTGCCAACTGTTAATAAATGATGTCTCTATTTTGTTACCCTAATATCAATATACCAGAAATTATGCAAGCCAATAGCTCTGAACTTTGCACATGTATAGTACCTGGCATTCAAGATTAATTTGGAGTAACTAATATAGGCCTACGCCAGTGCTGCCAACATGATTCTAAGCCTACTGATAGGTCCAATTTTAAAATGCATGTAACTTCTATACTAACTAATGGATTTCATTCAAAATTGACACAACAATAGATCATATTATTTCCGATTATTTCTGACCAATACATGTATGTCAATGTAGCCAACATGATTTTACGCACGCTGTTAGATCCAATGTTTAACTGCATGTAACGTCCATGCTATCCATTGGATTTCAACCAAATTTTGTATTCTGTTCCTTAAGAGATGGAACTAAGAATATATTCAGTCACCAGGGCTGCCAACTGTAGTTCTCTATTAGGCTACATTATGCCAGGTATACAGTATTTCGAACTAATTAGAAATTTCGATATTACCAACTCAATTTCGTCATTATTCTAGATAGATCCATATAGATTAATCATTGGCATTAATCTTAAATTTTAAGAAAATTAGGCTCTTTAGTTCGTCACGGAACTTCTTGTTATTTAATTAGTTATCATTATAACTATTTATTTATCTATCTATATACAGGGCAGATGACCTCGCTGTTCTACCCCTTAGAACAACAAAACCTATCTATCATTTATTGATGTGTAACATCTTTCCACTCGGTTGCTGTATATTTATTGTGGGGGTGATTTCGGGAAAGGGACGGAAATGGGACGGAAACAATGGGCGCTCGCGGTGGCGGAGATTGTTAAAACGACGCGACGTACTATCGGCCATGTGGCTATGTGGAATGTATATTGCATACGGTTTACTTCAAGGTTTGGAAGCCCCATTAAAGATATTCCTACAATAAAGCATCTTCAAGTTGTCGTTCTTTTGTGTGAAAATATTCATTATATCATATTTGCTGAAAGGATTTTGCACTGGAGTTTTACTAGTAGTTATTTCAATGACCAACAGAGCTCACTGTTAACAAGATATTTGTGCTTCCAGCAGACACATAGTAGGATGCGGATTGTATATCGCATACGGTTTACTTCAAGGTTTGGAAACCCCATTAAAGATATTCCTACAATAAATTATCTTCAAGTTGTCATTCTTTGTTGTGAAAATATTTATTATATCATATTTGCTGAAAGGATTTGGCACAGGAGTTTTACGAGTAGTTATTTCAATGACCAACAGAGTTCACTGTTAACAAGGGATTTGCGCTCCCGGCAGACACATACTAGGATAACATGTCACATGTTACACACCATATGCGACTACTGTAAGGCTCATAATTTATTTATTTATTTATTTATTGTTCAAGAGTGATTATTCTACACCGTGCGGTCATAATGAGCCCAGCCTTCTGTATTGCTGACAACTGGAGGGTGCTTTACATTGGGATGTTTGTCTAGTGGTGGTTTCGAATTATCTCCGCTGAGTCCGTGCACCAATTGTAATGGAAGAGAGAGTTGCGATGCGGCTAATCTCCAGTAACAAGCTTCTTGACTTCACTGGACACAAGCTTGTTTAGTCTTGTAAGCTTGTCTTGTGAACACTGAGCGCGAGAATTCAATTCCAACTTCTACAGCACAAGTTTCCCCAGTAAAACGAACAGCACGTCTGGAAACTCAAGCTGCTGTATTTTCACAACCTAAATCCTACTCCTTCTCAGAACAAAGGCTAAATAACAGGTCTGTCTCTTCGACAGGCTTAAGGATATAAGAAATAAAGCATGCACTTTTCAATTATTAAGAAATATTTCCTACTATTGTATAAGAACTGGCTGATATACCCGTTGTTCACAGATTGGATAAAATACAGTATAACATTAACTGCTTGAACCAAGTACCTCCTTGCAAGCTGATGACCCAGATGTTGCGCCACTAAAGACAACAGTCACCACCCCTTACGTGATGTCGGTTATTTTTCTCTGTGTCTAGGACAGGAATGGCCAACCCATGGCGTGCGAATGAAGTCCAAGTTGCACGCACGAAGGAGTCACTATATGTAATTTTAGAGGTTTCTTAAAACAGGCTCAAGCAGGTGATTCACTTAAGTCTTAAGTTAAAGCTCGAAAAATAATGTCATAACAAAAATATCTTCCCCCATCTCTGCTCTATGAGGCATGGCCCTGCGATATAGTTGCAAATTCGGGTCTACATGCATATGTGAAATAACATTTTCCGTCACGAACTTTGTGGAAAGTAAATACTCAAAGTTCAGCATCTCAAAAATCAGCTGGATCTTGCTACTTCATCCGAGAATACTAACATTGAAGAGGATGGATATCCAAAAGCCTCACAAAGAACTAAGCCAGTTTAAGAATCTTTGGTCTTATGGCTCCTAAGATAAAGGGCTCTTTGTTACGAGAAATGCCATTATTCAGAAAATTAGGTTAAAGTTGAAAGTTGATAAAATTATCTTTTATATATATGCTCTTTCAAAAAGCCACGGATGCCTCGATATCACTCCTTGCCTCAATTATAAACACAAACATAAATACAGATACTACAATAACACAGGTTATCAAATGAGTGATTTATTTATAAACTGTAATATATCAAAATGTTAATATTTTTCTTCAATCCAGATATACTTTAAAAAGGGGGAAATCATTCTAAATGAACTCTCTTCGACCACCTAGTGGTGTAGCGGCTGCCACGGAGGTCCGGGTTCGATTCCTGGCTCTGCCAAGAATTTTAATTCTGGTGTGAGGGCTGGAGTAGGGTACATTCAGCCTCGTGAAGCAACACTGCGAAGAGAATGGTTCTATTCTCACCTCAGCCATCCTGGAAGTGGTTGTCCGTGGTTTCCCCCCTCTTCGACTACAGGCAATTGCTGGGATTGTTCCTAACTTAATACCACAGCTGCCTCCTTCCCAATCCTATCCCCAATCCAAAACTGCACATACTAGTACAACCAGCACAATAACACTACCAATAACAAAGGTTATCACACAAAATACTTAAATACATACATACATACACCCAAAATACATGGGGCTATATGACCACGATGTCGCAGCCCCTGAAATAAACAACAACAACAACAACAAGGTCTCTCTTCATAAATTACATCATTTTGATTTGAAATATCTAAATACTAATTAATGTGCCACTTTTCAGTTAATATAATATTTATGACCTTTCTGCCGGGAACAGTCCTCTTAAATATGTTGAAATGCTTGTACTGAAGAATCACAGGAGGAACAAGGAAGCTTTCACCTTTCCCGAGTTAATTTTGTTTATTCTCCAGTTCTTGTGCAGAAGGAGTCTAAAGCATTAAGTCATTCTAAGTCACGCGCGACAGATGTCTTGGCTTTCTTGTTATCTTCCCTACATAAATTATGTGTATTGCCGGCAATTCAAATGCTCCCCCTGGAGATGTTACGGTACAGTCGGTAACTCTCTACGTCCTGAAAGAGTCACATCACTTTCCTTTTAAATTTAACTCCCTCCATTCACTGCATTACCTAGTAAGATCTCCCCAATTGAGTTAAACTAAGTGCTGTGTAGGAGACGAACAAGTGTAATAATACGCTAACATAAAGAGGTTAGGCTTCAAAGGAGACAAGATTGTGATTTTGGCTTAGATGGTTACCTCTAAATTATCCAATGTAGAATCCCAAACGCACATTAATTGAGAGATTAGCTCCACTTGAAGAGGTCATGTTTACAGACTTGAGATTGAGACCATCACTGACGCTGCATGAGCACTGAAATTTTACTCAAGGTGCCGTATTAATTACAGTTCTAATCATGAGCAATTACAATATTTGGTGCATTATACGTGTCATGGAATAAGAAATAAAATTGAAATTTCAACTTATTAATTGGACTAGAAAGAGCTGCGGTAGGAAATCGGATCTCAAAAATGGAGAGAACGAGAGAACCTGTGGGCTTACAAAAATATCTACAACCCGAAGTGCACAGCCTGGACTGTCAAAGAAAGGCACTCCAAAACTGTGGTCAAAAGAGAACACCTGTACACCAACGAATGTCTTTCGATACATTACAAGCAAAGGATGTTGGAGTTCCTGGAATGAAAAATCATGGGCTCAACCCAGACTAAATACGGGTGGAAACTTTTCAGCAACAAAGAATTCTACCAGAATGTAAAGAAAGTCTCGGAGACGATGACGAACAAAAGGCTGATAATTTTTGGGCACCTGTACAGAATGGACAAAACCAGAATAACCAAACAGATATATATCAGATGTATGTTAGTTGTTATGGTAGTTTTAAGGTATAGACCAGTATAAGAAGTACAATTACCTCTGGAACAAGAATACCACTACGATATGGAACAAGGAAGCTCAGAAAGACCTTATAAAAAGAACAACACACTGGAGATCCAAACGTTATAGAGGCATACGTTTCGGAGTAGGGTACAGCATTTGGAAGGGTTTTAATACTAAATAAGAGCTCCTAACACCAGAAGAGATATGTAATAATTGACCATGTTGTATACAGTAATATTCACACTTCTTGAGTATCTGCTCAATTGCATGTTTGGATTATATACTAAATTGTTATATTGGTATAATGAAACAATTGAAAATTAATTTAATATGATACACCTGTGGCTCGTGTTTGCAAGATTAACGGTCACCTAAAACTACAAGCCTTTTCCTGAAATGATAATATTCTTTAATTGAGAGGCGAGAATGTCTCCTCCCAGGGTCGCAAGGCGATCATATCTTACACGCATGAGTTTGCTGACAATCAATTTACAATGGCAGTTTTATCCAATTTGATAGACTTGGGATTCTCTTCAGTCGTTTTACAATTATTATGGTCGCACTTTTCTTTAATTTCTGATCATTTTCTGGTAACAATAACACTGTGGCAATCCAGCTCTGGAGTGTATCCGTTTAAGATCTGGATAGCGTATTCAGTCCCATTACCCTGTTTCATGACGTTGCCAGTTACGGTAGTCACGTCGTAGTTCCTTCACAGAAACGTCCTTCACATTGAAAACCAACGTTGTCACCGATAATAGCTTCCTTCAATACAGCAAACAAGTTAGCAATATCTTTCCTTACAGGTATTGTTCTGGGACGTGATTGAAATTACTGTCTGAACTCTCACGGGGCCACTTTGAACAGGTGCTATAAAATGGCTGATTTATGCCAGGGCAGACATTACCACCACGAGAAACATCGATTTAAATATTACAATTTCGCGTCGAAACCATGTTGGTTTCCTGCTCATCAGGTTATAAAATATCCCATAGGTGAACGTATTTTAATTACCTGTATGATGATATACAAATTCAGTTTGATTGGTGTAATAGAATCGTAGATATTGAGAACCGGTGAATTATTTCGGATCATCGCCATGTTGGATTTTTCTATGTAGGCCATAGAGTTATGTACCAGTGGATGAAAATTATTGCGTTGTTCATTATTCAAACGTTCACTTCGATCGCATGATACGGGCATAAAAAATAATAACGTCATTTATAATTTGACCAATAAACCTCCGCAAAAATATTCATCTAATGCGACATAAATCTATAGTGTACATATAGAACAATCCAACATGGCGATGATTGAAATATTTAGACAGTTCTCAATATCTATGAATATATTACAGCAATGAAACCTAAATGTTGTATAATGATGGAAGCCTTCACGTATGGGACTTTCAATAACCTGATGAGCACAAAACCAACATGGAAGTGACGCGAAATTTAATTATTTATATGGATTTTTCTCGTGACTTAATTATCAGAGTGTAGCGAAACTTAGCACGGTAAATCTTCATACAAGGCTTAATTAATATATTGGTGTCAAGTTTATAAGTAATTCAATATTTATGAAAACTTAAAAAAGACGGCTGTGCAACATTTTAAAAATCACTTTGTTATTTCTCGTGTTCTAAACAAGCGGTAGAAAATTGGGTTGACATAATGGGCCACGATCATAATAGTAGATCTGCTGGCATATTATTTTATAGCATAAAATTCCAACATGGCGCCCATGCCATATATTTCGCCAGTTCATAATATCTATTTAAGCAGTCAAACTGAAATGTGTGTGGTTAATAGTTCCGTACAGAACTTAATACCCTATTTTCATTTATTCTGCTGGTCTTTTCCATTATTAACTCTCCGTCCTATTAAAGGAATTTTCCATGTGAAGTACTAAATAGCTTTCAGTAAACGACCGACAATGAATAGAACAGAAAATCAAACTCAAAACTTGAGGAACAATAGAAGCTTTGAATTTAGACAGGGCATGCGTGCACTAGTACCATAGTGGGATGGGTATGCCTTTTTAAATCATAATTTTCATGTTTCTTGTCTGAAATGACCAAAACTTACGGATATTGGGTTTTGAGTTCGATGTTCTTGCTCGATTCTTTATCACAACGTAGATCATGTGTCAGATGCTATTTATTAGGCTACATCACATGGAGGACCATTTTAATAGGAGCGAGAATTATTAATGGAAACAGTGGTATATATGAAAATGGGTTATTTAGATCCTCACGGAATTACTTGTTTCATATGAGGAAAATAGGCTAATAATAAATCTAAAGCAATCGCATTGGCACAGGTCATTAGACACAGACAGACACACACACATACACAAGTACACATGCTTACATAAACTTGCTAATGAAAAGTCCCCAATTGAATCATCCGAAAATCAGTAACTTCACAACTGTGAAAAGTCGCATTAACCAGCACCAACCACCATACATGCTCATTAGATGGCAACAACTGGACAGTCTTGGACACTGAGCAGGGGACAGCAATTTGGTTTAGAGGCGTCCTTGGCCTGGCCGATGTGTCAATTGATTTCAGGAAGCACGAATTCAATCTGCCTACTTGGTCTAAGATTAGCTCAGCTGACCTGGAATCTCAAGATCGAATGTATTGAATCTGGGGTGAAGTTGTTGTTGTTGATTCATTTAATGGATTTGCACTCTTGTAGTCATATAGTCCCATTTATTTAAGAGTGCGTGGAATCTGCATTCTGACTTGTGTCAAAGCGATGGCTGTACTAGGGTGTTCCTTATGTGACTTCCCGTAACACATATAGGCTATTCCAATGTGAGCCACAAATAGAACCTAGCATCGGAATAGTTAGAGGCTAACGCACGGAATACGACTACTTATGAAATGCTATTTCGAAGTCCGAGTGTCTAATCTCTTCCTTGACATACTGAGCGTGGTTTCCACACAGATATTTCTGCAGACTCTCATGACAAAAATGCTGGATTTGATTTAAAATGTTCATTCAAAGTTTGAGCAGATTTATAGCAAACTAGCTGAACCCGGCATGCGTTGCAACGCCAATCAAAGAAAGTGTTGGCGTTGTTTTTTTTTCTTGCAGTGCTTTCGGATACACAATTCCTTTTTTCAATATCCGCTAACTGCCTCCAAACTATCGTAAAATGGATTAACTAACTTAGAAATCATCGTGGGAACGTCCACAACAACTCACCAAAGTTTCATTGCAATCGGATGAATGGCATATGAATACATACGGAATTTCATTTATACGATTCGTGTTCTGTCACTCATTTGTTGAATCAACTCGTTTGCTACCTACTGTGAAAAGGATTTACTAAGTTAGAAACCTACACGTAAGTTCACACAACAACTCATCAACGTTTCATCACAATCAATCAATCAATGGAATATGAACGCATACAGGATTTTATTGAAACGCTTCAAGCTTCGCCACTCATTTGTTGCATCTACTCGTGCGCTATAAATTGTAAAATGGATTTACTAAGTCGAAACCCTTCCCTGGCGTGTGCACAACAACTTATCAAAGTTTCATCGCAATCGGATGATTGGCATATGAACGCATACGGGATTTTGTTTAAACAATTCGTTATGCCGTCACTCATTTGTTGAATCTACTCGTGCGCTACCTGTTGTAAAATGGATTTACTAAGCCCGAAACCTTCCCTGGAGTGTACTCACCAATCCACCAAAGTTTCATCGCAGTCGGATGAATGGTATATGAACGCATACGGGATTTCGTTGAAACGATTCGCGTGCCGTCGCTCCTTTGTAGAATATACTCGTGCGCTTTCTATTGTAAAGTGCATGCACTAAGCCAGGAACCCTTCCTGGAGGGTACACAAAAATTCTTCAAAGTTTCATCGCAATCAGATGAATGTTATATGAACGCATACGGGACTTTGTTGAAACGATTCGCGTGCCGTCGCCCATTAGATGAATCTACTCGTGAGCTACCTATTGTAAAATGCATGTAGTAAGCCCGAAACCTTCCCTGGAGTGTACACAACATCTCACCCAAGTTTCATCGCTATCGGACGAATGGTATATGAACGCATACGGGCCTTTGTTGAAACGCTTCGCACGTCGTCGCTCATTTGTTGAATCTACTCGTCCTCTACCAATATTGTAAAATGGATTTACTAAGTTGAACATTCCCTCGCGTGTACACAAAAACAAGTCAAAGTTTCATCGCAATCGGATGAATGGCATATAAACGCATACGGGATTTTGTTTAAACGTTTCGCGTGCCGTCACTCATTTGTTGAATCCACTCATGCGCTACCTATTGTAAAACAGATTGACTAAGCCTGAAATATTCACTGGAGTGTACTCAACGATTCACCAAAGTTTCATCGCAATCGGATGAATGGTATATGAACACATGTGGGAATTTTTGAAACGAATCGCACGCAATTTTGTTGAAGCTACTCGCGCGCTATCTATTGTAAATTGGGTTGACTATGTCTATAACGTTCCCGGGAGTGTGCACAACAACTCACCGAAATTTGATCGCAATCGGATGAATTATGTATGAACCCAATGTCATCACTCATTTGTTTAAACTACTCGCGCGCTATCAATTGTAAATTGGATTAACTACGCCTATAAATATCACGGGAGTGTGCACAACAACTCATACTGAATGTTGTTGAACCTCTTCACGCGTCGTCACACATTTGTTGCATCTACCTGTGAGCAAAATATTAAAAAATGGAGTTGCTAAGTCGAAAACTTTCCCTGGCTTGAACAAAATAACTCATCAAATATTCATCGCAATTTGATGAATGGCATATGAACGCATACGGGACTTTGCTGAAACGATTCGCGTGCCGTCGCTCATAAGATGAATCTATTCATGCACTATCTACTTTAAAATACATGCACTAAGCCAGAAACCTTCCCCGGAGTGTACACAACATCTCACCCACGTTTCATCGCTATCGCACGAATAGTATATGAACGCATATGAAACTTTGTTGAAATGCTTCCCGAGTCGTCGCTCATTTGTTATATCTACTCGTGCCCTACCTATCGTAAAGTGGATTTACTAAGTCAGAAACCTTCCATGAAGTGTACACAACATCTCACCCATGTTACATCGCTATCGGACGAATGGTATACGAAAGCATACGGGTCTTTGTTGAAACGCTTCGCGCCTCTTTGCACATTTGTTGAATCTTCTCGTGCGCTACCTATTGTAAATTGGATTTACTAAGTTTCCCTGAAGTGTACACAACATCTCACCCAAGTTTCATCGCTATGGGATGAATGACATATAAATGCAATTGGGACTGTTGAAACGAATCGCACGCTATTTTGTTAAAGCTACTCGCGCGCCATCTATTGTAAATTGGATTTAGTACGCCTATACATTTCTCGGAACTGTGCACTACAACTCACCAACATTTGATTGCAATCGGATGAATTGTATATGAACCGTGGCCTACGTTATACTCAAGGCCTGGAAATAGAGCTCAGACTTGGTGCGCCAAACTGCTAGTTCCACTTTACGCCACTAGGATCGCGGTTCAGCGCCCAAGTTGTCTGCTGTTGACTATGCGTTACATGCAACTCAAATACATTTAATACATGTTTTTAACACTTCTTACCTGTTTTGCTCCAGTTTGCCCCAAATGATGAATACGGCTCACTCTTGACTGTATTTCACTTCACTTAAAGAATTTTTCTGTCAAGTGGCTTACTTCCGAAATTCAAAAACGTTGCACTTCTGCCCGTGGGGTTCACACCAATATTCTTTAAAAGTGGCCTCAAGAACTTTTGCAGAAGATTTACGGAGAAAGAATTGTCAATACACCACATTTTGTGTGCTCGGAAAACGTGTCAGTTAAAATATTTATGAAATTTGACACTAAATATTTTCGAGACATGAAATTTGCGGCTGTTGTGACAAAGTGAGAAATTGTTTCCAACAGATAAATAAAAGAAGCTTTGGGATATCTTAATCCCCCTCTGTCTTGAAAATGTATTAAACTAAATGACAGGCTTGAATTTGCTGGAGCTGATATTTTCCCTAAGCAACCTTCAGAGTATGTTCTCCCTTCTGCCACTCTTACAAGAAATCCCGCTACCATTGCAATTGAAATGGAAGATAGAGACGCTGACTTTTCTGAAAACAAAAATAGAGATTTTAATGCTAGAATGTTAATCACAATGTTTCATTCCAATGAACTTAATATAGGCTAAATGCCCCATATCCTTACCTTGAACAGGGCGTTCAAGAATCTCCAAGACATATGCCGGAAAACTAGGTGTTTCTTTAGCATTGGCTGGGTTTTGCACCTTCCGCGTTTTTTTAGGCTTCAGAAACTTGGTCAAGGCGCCTGTTACGTCTGCATCTTCCCTCAGCTCCACATTCCCACTTCTAGAAGATGCGATAATTCCTGTACTAAGTGTTGACTCTATGGCATGAAGGCATGATTTCACGTCCGTCTTGTCATTGTTACCTCCCTTATTTCTCTGGTGACTGAAGAGCAGTTCTACATCGTCACTTAAGAGATACCGCGTAAGTACATAATGGAAGCCGATACTGATTAGAAATCGTATGCAGGACACGGTTGATGAAGTTGTTAGCACCAAAGTTTGATAAGTTTCCTTTGTAAGTATCTTCTTTTTATCGGGATAACTTTGAATCTGTGACAGGTAGGGCAGAAATTCATTGGTCAGCCATGAAAGTCTTTCATCATTAACGACACTGAAAATAAGCTTGTCCGTGTTTCTGGAATGAAGTCCGTATGTAGTATTGCAGATATCATGAATATCAAACCATTTTCTAAAAATTTCCAAGAATTTTGTTGTTTCGTGTAGGCTGTCCTTATCTTCAACTTTCTCTGGCCACACGACTTCCATGCTCTTAAGCCCAGCTATTGTCTCTGGAGTAAACACCAATTTGGCTCTTGCCACATTCATGTTTTCTAAATTGCTTGGATATACAAACTTCCTGCTTAATTTTCTGACTGGCTTTACTACTAGCTTTTTCTGTGAGTGGTACAGATTCTTGAGATGATCACTAGTTATTAAATTGTCGTCTACATAGAAGTTCCTACTCAGATATTGTGATCGTACATTCTTAATGGTGTGACTCGGATCGAAACTAAGAAAAAGTGGCTTCTGCTCGTCTTTCGGGTGACGAATTTCATGAGTGACACATCTGCCACACAGGGCCTCAAACATTGACACATTCACCTGACAGTTGTCCGTCACTATTCTGTTGACCTTGAAGCCGCATTCCTCAACCGCAGTCAGTGCGTCCAGTGTTATCCTAGATTTACTGTTGTCCTGTGAGTCCACATGTAAAGTAGAACGAAACAGGTATCCTGTAGAAGGATGACAGGCCCTTGAACAGTATGCATAATAATGAGATTAGCCAATTTATGTTCGATTCCAGATGCATCTTTCTCAATATCACTAATGCCGAGAAACATGTCTAAATTCTTGTCTTACAATAGTCTAGACTTTATGGCCATTTCATCAATGATTAATGAACCAACCTTCTCATTACCGCGAGTCAGTGATTTTTCTTCAGCTGTCAACCTAGATTTTGCAAGTGACGTGACACCTGTCTCTCCGTTCGTATTCCCAATGTAGGTTTTCAGTGTTCGTGGATGAGGAAGTTGTAAACTATTTATATCTCTCAGTAAGCGGTAAGTCGACGGTGATTTATTAGAGAGCAATACACATATTTTTATTGTTGTTTCATCGTATTTACACATTCGTTTCGTGAAAGCTCGAATTTGTTCAAGTAAGAAATTAGCCTTCAAGTCCCCACGATCCGCTTCACTCTTGAGCTTCGATATTTGAATATCGAGTTTGTCCTGACGTTGCACTGAATGTAATTTTTGTTTCAATGAAATTATCTTCTGGTTCAATGACTTAATTGTAGTTCTGTATACTGTGTCTTTTATTAGTGGCCTCCTTAATTTTAATTTTGGTGACTTGCAATGAGTTTGCTTGATTGTAGAACATTACGTTCCTACACTAACACGTGGTTGATCATGGTTTTCTTCAATTCGTTCATCACAATAGTCTTCCGTAAAATTTAAATTACCTGAACATTTCCTTTTATTGTTGATATGTATGTCTCTATCGACACATGCTCTTTTGCGCGTATTTCTATTTATTTGTGCTTGTTTATGTCTGGGGTAGTCCTCAAAAACCGTCGGAAATGCGTTCGGTAAGAGCGTTCTCTTTGTAGTACTTATACGACAGTATAATCAGAATACTTGAAATGCTTGCTACAAATTGTAGAAGACTGGTTTGCTGTCCACAAAGACCCTGGCTTTACCCCCCCCCCCCCCTCACGATAAACAGCTAGAACCCATTGTTTCAGTATGTCATTGTTCAATGGAAATTGATTAAACGAAAGTCCATTGCCTTTAACTTGACGAGATTTACAATACGGCACACTAAATTACACCATTTTTTACGAACACAATATTAACACTAATATTTACACATAAGTTACTCTATTAAAATCATTCAGTGATTTATATCTAAAGTATTTATCACACATACATGTCACATTTACGCTAGTACACTGGATTAAAAACTTGCTTTTCACTACGTCTTGTTCATAAAGACCACTTAGCACCCATCTCAATATCAGTCTCACAGCAGTCTATGCTCTCAACGAAAGCACAACTATAATACGACACGCTTTGCCAGTCAATTTTAAACTCACCTTAGCTTTCTCACTCTTTAGGACACCTTATTTTTACCGTCAAATACAGACACACTAATCAGATTGTACGTAATGCAAACGGTACGATTGAGGGCGCCAGACAGCGAACCTAGCGGAAAAATGCGGCACAAGTTCGAACCATCGCTCGCAATGTTGTCTGGCGCCTCATTTCCAGGCCTTGTATATAACGTAGGCCACGATATGAACGCATCGCCATCACTCTTTTGTTTAAACTACCCGCGCGCTATCTATTGGGAAATGGATTAACTATGCCCATAAACACCCTGGAAGTGTTTACAGCAACGCTCCAAAATTTGATCGCAATCGGATGAATGGTTTATGAACGCATAAAAGAGGAACATACAGACATTCCTTTTTATCTTACACTAGCAGAAGTACCCGCTCTTCGAACGGTCTTCGGTATTAATAACCAGACCTTATCATTTGAGCTACGGTTGAAATGGTTAGGGGCTTGTCATTCCTTCATAAGTTTATCAGAACGAAGTTAGTTTTCTGGGTATATCCTAGACACTGTTTATTCAAGGGCCATAAAATGAGGTTCTCGACGACCCTTTATAGACTCCCTAGTTTTGTGTCACACATTGAGAAGCGCAACATATGCTTTGGTCGTCCTTCTAGGATATTGTTCATTTTTCACCAATTTTTGCATGTATTTTGAAAAGTTGTTCCTTATACCCACCCTTCTATGAGAAGTACGTTGAAGAGTATTCTAAATGATTGGTGTATAGACTCATGGTTACAATACCGAATTTTACGATGCTCCAAGCACCCCAACATGAATAATAGGCGTACATAAACATAAATATAAATATATATATATATATATATATATATATATATATATATATATCAACCACACAGTATCAAACAAAATCATCTTTACGATGAACCCGTTTGTCGACAAAAATATGAATATTTAAAATGTGCTCTCAAACTAAATTCACCTAACGTGTACTTCCTGACGTGAAAATAATATTGAAAACCTCGTAGACGAAACGCAATATATGTCAAATTAAAACTGACCCTCACCGTTATGGAAAGTCCCCAAACCCAGGAAGACTCCTTTAATAAATTATAAAGGCTTGTGGTTCATGAAAATTCGGTATTTATAGACTCCAATGGCCCAAATTCCCAAAAGCTGCAAAACACACTATTCCAATCCAGGAATTTTTGAAAATAATGTTGCTGTTTGGAGATTTAATAGACCTTCTGTACAACATAACGCACGTGTAAGTCACTTGTAAAAATTCTAGGGTGCCCCATGACCCCCTTAGTTAAAATGTGCTCTCAGACTAAATTCACCTAACGTGTACTTCCTGACGTGAAATATAATTGAAAGCCTTGTAGACGAAACGCAATACACGTCACATAAGAACTGACCCTCTACGTTGTGCTAGGTGCCCATACACAGGAAGACCCCTTTCATAAATTATAAAGGCTTGTGGTGCATGAAAATTCAGGTTCATTAACCTCAAATTGCCCAAATTCCTAAAAGCCGGAAAAAAATGCTGGTTCAATTCAAGAATTTTTGAAAATAATGTTGCTGTTTGGAGATATAATAAACCTTCTGTACTATATGTCGAACGTGAAAATTGCAGGAAAAAATTCTAGGTTACCCCTTGACCCCCTTAATTGCATTGATGAATTGTACAGTCTACGTTAGTTCCGTGATAACCTTATAGCCATTTGCAAACTTTCACAGAAATGTAATAAATGGAGTGACATTGCTTCTTACAGAAATAGAAGGAAAGTAGTAAGCCACCCCTTGATTAATGTTCTCATGGTTACCGATTTGCATTCCTTCATTAGTTTGTTCAATTTAATTAAATTAGTTTTCTGGGAATATTTCAGAAACTGTTGGATTTAGAGCCTTATAATGTAGTTTTCGAGGACCCTTTAGGGCCCCCGAGTTTTATTTCTGGCACCGAGGGGATTTGTCTCGTCGTTGTACGCCATAATATAATACTAATAATAATATAATATAGGGAGAAATTATAACACCTATTTTTAAAAATTATTAATGCAGCCAATGGCCATGTACGTTTCGTTTCAAGACGGGTCAGGGAAGGGATATTATCAGAGAAAGAAGCATTCAATCACGCATGAGCAAAATGGAAATGGCCTGCCATTTAACTAAGGACATCTATAAGAAAAGGTCAATATCCTTCAAAGCAAAACTAAAACATTACTGCAGTGTCATCCGTCCGGAGGTCTTGCATGCTTCTGAATGCCTCACGATGAACAAAAAAGGCTTGGTCGAGAAACTGGAGGCCAAAGAAAGAAAAATTTTGAGAAAGATATTGGGTTCCATCAAAGACAATGGGGAATACAGAAGACGGCATAACCATGAACTATATACTCATGTGGAGAAGATAAGTAACGTCATCCGGAAGAGAAGGATACCATTTTTTGGGCATGTGAAACGAATGAGCCCAGCTAGACTGACCAACCGCAACATAAGTTACTCTCAGGAGAGGAAAACAAAATGGGCCTGGTTCATAGAACTGGATAAAGATCTGAAAGAATTGGGGATTACACCAATAGACATTCAGGAGCGCGCCCCACTCAAAAGGAAACTTCAAGCTTGCAAAGGATTCCAAGAAAAACCCAAGCTGATAACGGGAAAGATTTGGACCCAGAAACGGAAGGAAGTCCACCGAAAACGAATGCAGGCGTACTGGGCAAACATCAAAGCCAGTAGGAGACAGTGGGAATGACGCGGTCCATAGATGGCCTATACGAAATGAATGAATGAATAATATGGGGATAGGAATATAATAGACCTGCAGTCCCACACCCGCAGGTGTAAATCGCGTGAAAAAATTCTAGAGTACCCCTTGATCCCCTTAAGCGCGTTAAACGTATTGATGAATTTTACGGCTTAATTTGTTTCCGTGAAAACCTTCTAGCCGTTTGCAAACTTTCACACTAATGTAATTAATGGAATTGCATTGCGTCTTACAGCAATAGATGGACCTCTGAGAATCTGTTGCCATGGTTACTGGCTTGCATTTGTTCATTACTTTATTAAATGAAATTAGTTTTCTGGGAATATCTCAAAAACGGTTGGTCTTAGGGCCTTAAAATGTGGTTGTTGGATACCCGAGTTTTGTCTCTCACATTGAGGGGCTGAAAATGAGCTTTGTCTCGTCCTTCTACGCCTATTTCAGCATGTATTTTAAGGGGTTGCGCCCCCTTTTATGAGGGGTACGGAGAAGAGTTATATCAATGATAAGTGTCGTGCCTCTGATGGATATCTGTACCAAATTTTACGTTGATACACCCAGCAGTTCTCGAGTTATAAGGGAACAAAATTGCCCACAGACAAACAAACAAACAAACAGACAGACAGACAGACGAAAAAAATCGCGCGCATCCATCAAAAACAGTCTGAAACGCGTAAACAACTCAATTTTCCGTAGAAATTCAGAGAAAGACAGACAAACTTTCATTTTTATATATAGAGAGATATACTGCACCGGTCGGTGTTGGCCGTGTTTTATTGCACAAATTTAGGTTTCACTCGCTAACCGTTGGATATATTCGAAAAGTGATAAGGACCTTTCGGATAGAAGATTAAAGGTTAAAGCTCATGTATGCCATCAAAAGTTTGCTATTTCTTAGCGTTCTCTTTTTATTTGAAATGGAATTATGAAATTTTGAAACCAAAGGGTGTAGTGACGTCACCAATGTCAGTTTTACTCGCTAACCGTTGGAGATACACGAAAAGTGATAAGGACCTTTTGGATAGAAAATTAAATTTCAAAGCTCATATATGCCATCGAAAGTTTGCTATTTCCGACCGTTCTCTTTTTATTTGATATGGAAATATGAAATTTTGGAACCAAAGGGTGTAGTGACGTCACTAAAATGGTCGCCATTTTTTATTTAATAGTGCAAAATTTCGAAATCAAAAGTATCCTATATGTAAACGTGGTAAATCAGCTACATCCATGCAAAATTTCATTTAAATCGGACCAGTAGTTCTTGCGTTATTGAGTAACACACAGACAGACAGACAGACAGAAAGACAGACACACACCATGTCATTTTTAGCCTACTTTCGATTTTTGCAAAAAATGAAAGTAGACTTATGAGATCAACACAGGGCGAAAAAAGTGTGTCTGACTGTGTGTGTGTATGTGTGTGTGTGTGTGTGTGTGTCTGTGTGTGTGTGTGTGAGTGTGTGTACTCTGAATGTCTGTCCCCCCCTATCAATTCGAACACGGTGAATGCGAATTGAACGAAATTTGGTACAAAGGTAGCAATAGCAAAGGACACCTCAGTGTCATGTTTTATATCGCCGCCATCTTGACGGAAACGTAATGGCGGCCACACAAATGTTCAAAGCTTAAATCAAATTACGACTAACCGAATCATCCGATCTCTACCAAATTTTGCAACAACATACCTTTATGGGGGGAGCATCCTTTGACCAATCTAATAAGTCATCAGCGTAATAGTTTGCGGATGGCGGCCATCTTTGTGTGAAAATCGATTCCCCCTATTAATTCGAACACGGTGCAACCGAATGGAACGAAATTTGGTACAGAGGTAGTACTAACAAAAGGCACCTCAGTGCCATGTTTTATATCGCCGCCATCTTGACGGAAACGTAATGGCGGCCACGCAAATGTTCAAAGCTTAAATCAAATTACGATTAACCTAATCATCCGATCTCTACCAAATTTTGCAACAACATACCTTTATAGAGGAAGCATCCTTTGACCAAATAACTAGGTCATTAGCCTAATAGTTTACGGATGGCGGCCATCTTTGTGTGAAAATCAATTCCCCCTATTAATTCAAACACGGTGAAACCAAATGGTACGAAATTTGGTACAGAGGTAGCACTAGCAAAGGGCACCTCAGTGTCATGTTTTATATCGCCGCCATCTTGACAGAAACGTAATGGCGGCCACACGAATGTTCAAAGCTTAAATCAAATTACGATTAACCTAATCATCCGATCTCTACCAAATTTTGCAACTACATACCTTTATGGAGGGAGCATCCTTTGACCAATCTAATAGGTTATTAACCTAATAGTTTGCGGGTGGCGGCCATCTTTATGTCAAAATTGATTCCCCCTATTAATTCAAACACGGTGGAACCGAATGGAACGAAATTTGGTACAGAGGTAGCACTAGCAAAGGGCACCTCAGTGTCATGTTTTATATCGCCACCATCTTGACTGAAACGTAATGGCGGCCACACGAATGTTCAAAGCTTAAATCAAATTACGATTAACCTAATCATCCGATCTCTACCAAATTTTGCAACTACATTCCTTTATGGAGGGAGCATCCTTTGATCAATCTAATAGGTCATTCGCCTAATAGTTTGCGGATGGCGGCCATCTTTGTGTCAAAATCGATTATCCCTATTAATTCAAACACGGTGAAACCGAATGGAACGAAATTTGGTACAGAGATAGCACTAGCAAAGGGAATCTCAGTGTCATGATTTATATCGCTGCCATATTGACAGAAACGTAATGGCGGCCACACAAATGTTCAAAGCTTAAATCAAATTACGATTAGCCTAATCATCCGATCTCTAGCAAATTTAGCAACAACATACTTTTATGGAGGGAGCATCCTTTGACCAAACTAATAGGTCATCAGCCTAATATTTTGCGGATGGCGGCCATCTTTGTGTGAAAATCGATTCCCCTTATCAATTCGAACACGGTGAAACCGAATGGAACGAAATTTGGTACAGAGGTAGCACTAGCAAAGGGCACCTCAGTGTCATGTTTTATATCACCGCTATCTTGACGGAAACGTAATCGCGGCCACCCAAATGTTAAAAGCTAAAATGTAATTACGACCAACCTAATAATCTAGTCTCTACCAAATTTTGCAACACCATATCTTTATGTGGGAAACATATTCAGACCAAACTGCAAGAACATCAGCCCAATAGTTTGCAGATGTGGCCAAGTATGTGTGCAAATCGATTCCCCCTATCAATTCAAACACGGTGAAACCGAATTGAACGAAATTTGGTACAGAGGTAGCACTAGCAAAGGGCACCTCATATTCCTGTTTAATATCCCTATAGCACGTTGTATTTCAACAAGCTACTACAACCAACATTCAATCATACTCCTTGAAAAGGACAAAGAGTTATAACAATACCCATGCATTTAGGAGAAAGTAGGCTATATGTTCTTTACTGAACATCTTGTTATATATTAGTATGATGATGATATAAAAGTGAAAGTCTGTATGTATGTGGGTGGGTGGTTGGGTGGGTTTGTCTGTTCCGTATACAAATCTACACCGCTCCACCAATCTCAACCAAATTTTGCATACACATAGTTTTTTATCGTATGGCCTCGGGTGCCTGGTGCAAGCTTTGTTAATTGACACCCAGAGGGTAGCTTGCATGTCGAATTTCGTCGTTCCTTTGAACGCTTTGAAAGTCAAGGAGGTTAGATATCTAAACTCCTTGACACTACAGCGCTTTCAAGTAGATAATGGAGGAACTTTGTGTTGGCGGAAAATCCCGAGATTAATTTTGCCATTGAACACGGCCTACTGAATTCAAATGGGTTCTTTAACATGCCAACAACGTATGGCATGAGTATCATGATTTTTGTCGCCCTCAAAAATCACTTACAATGGCCAGGGGCGAACCTGTGATCTTGGGGTTGGTAGTCCGACACTATAACCACTCACCCACCGTGGCAAGCACACATAGTTTAGGACCCAGAAGGAACCGCTGGCTACATGCATTTTCGATAGCTTTTCTCATTCTTCTGATTTCGGCCCTTTTGCACTCAAGCACAGGCTAATCAAATCATAAAATTAACTCATGAAGGAATGACAAGGCAGGACGTTTCCATGGCAACATAGCTCAAGTCGAGACACGGCCGACTGGAATCAAGTTGCGCTCGCCACTACGGGTATAGAAAATGAGGTTCTTTACCTGAAATCACACAGCACAGTCAACCGAGTATAGCATAACAAAGATTTGACACTATCTACTATACATTTGTCAAATACCACTCACTCAATCACTCACTCGCTCACTCATTCATCACGTAATCTCAGAAACCACCGAACGGATTCGAATGAAATTTGGTATGCAGCTTCCTCACGTGCAGCAAACGCCCACTAAGAGAGGATTTTTGGATATTCAGGTTCTAAAGGGGAGTTAAGGGGGTAGACCTGCATTTTATTGAATAGCAATATCTCCCGATTGGTTTCATTGGGGGATGTGATAGTCGGCATATAAACTCATCATTAAAAATAAGAAGACACGTGTCTGAGGGTTTTTCGATGTGGTGTATATTATGAGGTAAAAAGTGGGGGTTTAAAGATCCCAAACGGAGCGTGTATCTGTTAAACGACATAGGCGAGGAGTTTGAAACTCAGCGAAAAAAAAACAGCATAAAAATAAGTAAATAGGTGTTTGACCGTTTTTTCATAAATCCAATTTAAGGGGCCCATGGGGAGGGGTGAAATTCTGGGGGGGGGGGGGGAACAGGAAAGAAAGTGTCCTAACTGATTGACTGACTGACTCACTCATCAAACTCAGGGGGAAAAACTGCTTTAAAGTAAGTTAATAGCTGTTTGACAGTTTTTTTTTCATAAATCAAATTTAAAGTGTTCATGGGGAAGGGTGAAATTCTGAAAAAAGGAAATTGAAAGAAAATGTCCTGACTCACTAACTCACACACTCATCATCGCCCAGCCAAAATTATTGAAGTTAGAAACATGACAGTTTGGGGATATGTTCATTGTATGTCAAAACTGTCTACTATGGGAGGATTTTCGGATATTCAGGTTCTAAAGGGGTCTTAAGGGGGTTAAACCTGCATTTCATTGAATAACAATATCTCCCGATTGGTTTCATTGGGGGATGTGATACACGGCATATAAACTCATCATTAAAAAATAAGAAGACACGTGTCTGAGGGTTTTTCGATGTGGTGTATATTATGAGGTGAAAGGTGGGGGTTTAAGGATTCCTGACGGAGCGTGTATCTCTTTAACGACATAGTCGAGGAGTTTGAAACCCAGCGGAAAAAATCAGCTTAAAAATTAATTTAATAGGTGTTCGACCGTTTTTCCATAAATCCAATTTAAGGGGCCCATGGGGAGGGGTGAAATTCTGTGGGGAAAAAACAGGAAAGAAAGTGTTCCAACCGATTGACTCACTCACTCTATAAAGTCAGCTTAAAAATGTGTTCGACAGTTTTTTTTTGATAAATCAAATTTAAGTGGTTCATCGGGAGGGGTGAAATACTGAAGAAAAAAAATGAAAGAAAATGTCCTATCTCACTCACTCACTCATCATCGCCCAGCCAAAAATATTGAAGTTGGAAACATGGCATTTTGGGGATATGTTCGTTGTATGTCAAAACCGTACACTAGAGGATTTTTGGATATTCAGGTTCTAAAGGGGTCTTAAGGGGGTTATACCTGCATTTCATTGAATAACAATATCTCACGAGTGGTTTCATTTGTGGATGTGATACTCGGCATATAAACTAATCATTAAAAATAAGCAGACATGTGTCTAAGGGTTTTTCGATGTGGTGTATTATTATGCGGTGTAAGGGGTGAAAAGTGGGGGTTGAAGGATTCCTAACGGAGCGTGTAGGCCGATCTCTTAAACGACATTGGCGATAAATTTGAATCACAGCGAAAAAAAAAATCAGCTTAAAAATATGTCAATCGGTGTTCGACCGTTTTTTCATAAATTAATTTAAGGGGCCAATGGGGTGGGGTGAAATTCTGGGGGTAAAAAAGGAGAGAAAGTGTCCTAACTGACTGACTGACTAACTCACTCACTCATCAAACTCCGGGGAAAAAGATAGCTTAAAAAATAAGTTAATAGGTGTTGAAGCGTTTTTTCATCAATCCAATTTAAGGGGCCCATAGGGAGGGGTGAAATTCTGGTAAAAATAATTGAAAGAAAATGTCCTGTCTGACTCACTCGCTCATCACGCTCAGCGAAAACTATTAAAGTTGGAAACATGAAATTTTGGGAATATGTTCGTTTTATGTCGAAAACGTCAACTAATGAGTGATTTTTGTTTATTCGGGTTTTAAAGAGGTGTTAAGGGGGTAAACGTGCATTTCATTGAGTAACGATATCTCATGAGTTGTTTCTTTGGGGATGTGATATTCAGTATATAAACTAATCATTAAAAATAATCAGAAATATGGCTAAGGGTTTATCGAAGTGGTGTATATTATGATGTGAAAGGGGTGAACATTGGGGGTTGAGGGATTCTTAACGGAGCGTGTATCTCTTGAACGACATAGGCGAGAAGTTGGAAATTCGGTGGAAAAAAACAGCTTAAAACTAAATAGCTGTTCGACCGTTTTTTCATAAATCCAATTTAAGGGGCCCTTGGAGAGGGGTGAAATTCTGGGGGAAGAAAGAGGAATGAAAGTGTCCTAACTCACTCACTCACCAAACGCAGGGGGGGGGGGGAAGAACAGCTAAAAAAGTAAGTAAATAGGTGTTCGACCGTTATTTTCATAAATCCAATTTAAGGGGCCCATGGGGAGGGGTGACATTCTGGGGAAAGAAGTCACTAAGGAAGGATTTTTGGATACTCACTCATCATCCCCCAGCAAACCTAATGCAGTTAGAAACTTGAAATTTTGGGGATATGTTCGTTGTATGTCGAAAACGTCTACTGTGGATGGATTTTTGGATATTCATGTTCTGAAGGGGTGTCAAGGATGTTAAACTTGCATTTCATTGAATAACAATATCTGATGAGTTGTTTCATTTGGGGATGTGATATTTGGCATATAAACTAATCATTCAAAATAAGCAGACATATGTCTAAGGGTTTATCGATACGGTGTATATTATGAGGTGAAAGGGGTGAAAATTGGGGGTTGAAGGATTCTTAACGGAGCATGTACTGTATCTCTTATTCAACATAGGCGATAAGTTTGAAATTCAGCGTGAAAAAAAAACAGCTTAAAAATAAGTAAATAGGTGTTCGACCGTTTCTTCATAAATTCAGTTTAAGAGGCCCATGGGGAGGGGGTGAAATTCTGGGGGAAAAAAGAGAAAAGAAAGTGTCCTAACTGATTGACTCACTCACTCATCAAACTCAGGGGGAAAATCGGCTTAAAATAAGTAAATAGGTGTTCGACCGTTTTATTCAGAAATCCAATTTAAGGGGTTCATGGGGAGGGGTGAAATTCTCAAAAATTAATGAAAGAAAATGTCCTGACTGACTCACTCACTCATCATCGCCCAGCCAAAATTATTGAAGTTAGAAACATGAAATTTTGGGGAAATGTTCGTTGTATGTCGGTAACGTCCATTAAGGAAATAGTTTTAGATATTCAGGTTATAAAGAGGTGTTAAGGGGGTAAACGTTCATTTCATTGAATAGCAATATCTCACGAGTCGTTTCATTTGGGGATGTGATACTTGGCATATATACTAATCATTAAAAATAAGCTGACACATGTATAATGGTTTTTCGATGTGGTGTATAAAACTATAATTAAGAAAGAAGTGACAAGACGTAAAATAATAACATAATTTAATGACTATTTGTGCAAAACGAAATGAATATAATCAATAACAATAATAACATTCCTCCCTGAATCTTCCCATGACAAAATATCTATTAATGTTGAGGAGTCAGACGGATCTCCCCCTTATAAAATGTGGATCCAAGTTCCACTAACTTGCATTGGATTGTATGTACGCGTAATGACTAACTACGAGAGATGAGTACTTTTGATGACTGTTCGTTTACATCGGGTAACAGCCACAATGCTTACGATCAATCATCTCGTAAATCAACGTTTACGGATATGGGACACAACACTAATAAAAACCCTTAAAAATTAATGCTGTCACACAATCTAAAATCTAGTATTTACAGGAATCTCCCTCGAGACCCTTCTTTAATGCGGTGACGCATCTGACAAAATGAGCTGCCAACCCGGCCAATTGCTCAATACACAAACAAGGAAAGACAGCATCGCACGTGACTACACGGGTCACAAATATGAAACATAAACATGGAATTAAACCAACAACAACAAAAGCCTCAACGGCTGAGATTATCTTATATGAACAAACATGCACGTTAAGCTAACGCTTCGGAGATTATAGTGATTCGTAGGCAACTCCCATTTATTTAAACAATTTTTACCATTGATCAGTTCTTATTCTGTATTTCAAGTAACTTTACGGAGCCAAAGCACTCCCTAATGACCTTGCTGCAATCCTTTCAGCCCGCCTTGTGAAACATCTTCCCCCTTACCACAACACCTGTCATCGTCCAGCCCAGTGTGTAAAAATAACCAGACCAACTGTCCCGTTATCTCGTAGAATCAACAGCAACAAATCTCAACCACATAAACATATGGTAAGACATTAATCGATATAGCCACATATGTCCTCGCAATATGGGCTTGGCATCAAGCTGACAGAAATCAGTCTACGCTGAAATTCCCGCTTGTAATGACCAATAAAAATACACACACACACACACACTGCTGGAATGATTTAACACTTTTCACACAGGTCGGTTGAATAAGATGCTCACAAACTAATAAAGAAAATATTAAGACCTACGAGAGAGCTGACTGCTCCTCGCCACAAATCACATTGCTCCAACGGCAATAACTTCACTGAATCTGATCAATAATAAACATTACAAAGATTAATTTACCCTCCAATCTACTGCATGATTATACTAATTCAGTCCTACTTCTGAAACACAACATATCTCCGAGAGACGTTTCTTAAATGCATTACGTAAACATATGCGAACACGGTCGTCCACATAGTCACGTTAGTTAAAAAAAAAACAAGAAACTATAACTAAATAAAATTGTGCGAGCTGTTTCTATGCAAAAGGTGTGTCAGACCAAAACTAAATACACTACGTTAATCAACACAAGCAAGATATTTACAAAAACTATTTGTCCCATATACCATAAGTTAATTTATCAGATAATAAGAATATTATTCAGTACTCATCCTCAGCCAATCACCGTCAACGGACATCTGCAGCCATTTCCCAACTTAATGCTGCTTAGCTCGTCTCAAACATTTCGATGGAGTGTTGTCGGTTCCAAACTTCTTCCATGGTCAGTGATGTCATCTCTCGTGCTGATGTAAAAAGTTATAGATTATTATACACTCAATATCTGACTACTAAATTCGCCGGTCTAGGTACTTAGTTCCCCAGAAACAGTCTGTTGGCGAATTGTCGAAGATACTGTCCCTACAAAAATAGTACAGTGACTATCTATCACACTGATTTTAACACACTTTAGTCTTAATAAAAATCTGTGTCCTCATGACACGCAAAGTACAGGTGCCTACGTCCTCAGACGCGCGAAATGTAATCAGTAGAAGTAATAACCTGTGTCTTCCGACACACACAATGTAATATCAATCTTACGTCCTCGGACGCACAAAATATAATCAGTCTTCTTGGCTCTTCACGCCACTTATAAATGAACTGGCCCTAGGTATCGATAGAGGGGGAAATTATATAAAAATTTCTCAAAATAATAGTGGTACAGGAATGAAACAAATATCACTGAACTCGTAAAATTGCGCAGGTCAAGAATATGCCCATTAATTCAAGATTCGATCGTAGAGATGTTGTCTAGCCGATCTCCCGCGTTAATGCTAGATATCGCGTGCCCAAACTAGACTTGGCGCGCTCGTAAGCATTCATCTCTCATTGGTTCCACATTTTCTGTTAACTTCGCGGTTTTATCCGACTTCGGCTTCGTAGGAGTGTCCAGTGGTACCATCAACCACTCACGTTACTGCATTATATTTTTTCTAGGCGCGAATAGTACAATGCACATGCCATAAGCGTGTCTCACCACGCGTCCCTTTTATTTTGAGGTGGCCACCACCTGTCCTTCTGAATCATTGCTATGCTATTTCTTTTCACAATCCTTAAGTATCTAGCCCTTTGTCAAACTGCTGCAGGTATGTCCCAACTGTCTCCAACAAATGCTTGAAATTTCCTCATCTTCGTCTGGCTATTTTATGACGCTGGTGGAAATATTATTTAATTGAAGAAATAAAACTTCGAATCATTTATCCATCAGAGGATAAAGGGTTCAATTATGAGGTGAAAGGGATGAAAAGTGGGGGTTGAAAGATTCCTAACGGAGCATGTATCTCTTAAACGACATAGGCGAGGAGTTTGAGACTCGGAGGAAGTCAATCAGCTTAAAAATAAATAAATGAATAAATAAATAATTAAAATAAATAGGTGTTCGACCGTTTTTTTTTCCAAAAATGCAATTTAAGGGGCCTATGGGGAGGGATGAAATTCTGGAAGAAAAACGTCCACTAAGGAAGGATTTTTGTATGTTTACTCTCATCGACCAACCCAAACTATTAATGTTAGCAGAATGATATTTTGGGGATATGTTTGTTGTGTGTCGAAAACGTCTACTAAGGAGGGATTTTTGGATATTCAGGTTCTAAAAGGGTGTTAACGGGGTTAAACCTGCATTTCACTGAGTAACAATATGACACGACTATGACGCGAGCGAAGCGAGGCTAAAAATAAGATGGTTTGTGTCTGTGTATTACTCAATCACGCAAGTACCACTTGTCCGATTTACATGAATTTTACATGGAAGTAGCTGATTTACCTGGTTAACATATAGGCTACTTTTGATTTCAATACATTGCACTATTTAAAGATGGCGATCATTTTAGTGACGTCACTACACCCTTTGGTTTCAAACTTTCATATTTCCATTTCAAATAAAAAGAGAACGCTAAGAAATAGCAAACTTTTGATGGCATATACGAGTTTTAAAATTACATTTTCTATCCGAGAGGTATCTCCAACGGTTAGCGAGTAAAACCTAAATTTGTGCTATAAAACACGGTCAACGCCGAGCGGTGTAGTTGGACAAAATGTTCCATCCTTAATCTCCCTCTGCGCAGCACCTCGCCTATCTCCTGTTTTAACTGTCACCTCCGCATTTTAATTTATTTATGACGCGTAGCGAAGCACGGGTACTTTAGCTAGTCTTATATATAAAAGTGGAGGAATGTTTGAAATCAAAAACATCACCAAACTCTCTCTATAACATACGGCATTGAACTAATATGGGAAAGACTAACCCTAACGGACCTTACCAACCTTGAGAAAATCAAATCGAGATATTTGAAGAGAGCACTTGGAGTAGCGAGAACGACCAAGTCCAGACTGGTATATGAACTGGCAAGGGAACCGTTCTACATAGAGGACCAGAAACTCAAGCTGCTTCTACTTCACACCAAGCAAGTATCTCAATTAATAGAGCTAAGGAAACAAAAAACAAAAGAAATACCCGAAGACTTTTACGCTACAGACGCCATGATTGACAGGAGATGGGCAAAAGCGAACCAAGAACTGCGATCGGTGCTAACCAGACTTTCAGTGCACGGCTATCACCACAAGATATGTAGAAATGACAAATTTCACGAACCAAACAATGCATGTGTATGCGTACTATGCAACGAACATTGTGAAAAATACCACCTAACTGAATTTCGTAAGAGGTCAAAGTCAATCATTGACTATAGCAAAGACTAGAGCTAAATATATCAAACATTGTACATAGGATATAAGTCTTTATGTATGCACATTTGTGCGCATTGTATGTCATCTTATATATAAAAGTGAAAGTTGCACCGCTTTGTGCTTTTACGTTAAACAAAATAGCAGAGGCATGAGGAATACAGGGGAAGCGAAAACAACAACTTAAACAGGATCGCTAAGGAGCGGGGAAAGGATGTCTCTTTCGATGCGTGCTGGGCCCAAGATTCCGGATCGAAAGAAAGATACTTTCCAAAAAAGGAAACGATTGAATTGTATAAAACAAATCAAAAGCGGAATTAAATTTATCTAATTGATCGAAGAACCCAGAAGCGTGTAGGTCGTGACTGCGTTACAGTACGAAGCCAAGACCGACGAAATCGAACGAGAGATGAGGGAACTTAAAATTACAAATGAAAGAGGACGAAACCAAAGTGAACTACTTACTAATGTATTTAAAACAAACTAAAACAGGTGCGCATAAGAGTAAGGATTAATCTTAACACAAAATGAAAGGTAAACTTGAAGAGGTATTAAAATCACTTAATAACTAATAAAATTAATGACTAAAGATGGTACCCAAGAAAGGGGTACACAAAAATAATATCAAGAGAAAAGTGTATAAATGAACTTAAGCACAAAGATGAAACAAGATTAATTAAAATGTACTTACAATCAATGTGCAACTAAACCGTAAGCGCGACTCGATAACCAAAATTTAAAATACAAAAAAAAAAAAAAAAGATAGAGAGTATGGACGGACGAATAAGAGAACACCTCTACTTACGAGGATGACCTGGACTAGAATGCCCGGCGCCAAGAACAGAACTAAAACGCTCATGATGTTGTGAAATCATGGGGTAGGGGGTGAAAGTGGTGGGGATGGGAGGAGTGCGTATGTAGGAAAAGGGGATAGGGGGGGGGGATGACACGGAGTTACGTAATATAACGAAGCCAGAGGAAGCAACACAAAATTAACACATAAAAATAAAGGAAAATGAGCATTACATTAAATTAATTGACATTACCGGGACAGGAAATGAAAGGAAAAATCAATCAGCTAAGAAATATGCTTTGTAGGAAAATATAGGCTTACATAGAGGTAGTAATGTATAAATATAACGACATACGAAGAAACAAAGGAATTGAGGCATGGCGAATGGACAGTGACTAACACAAAGACCATCGCTCACACACTTTTTCTAAAACAGAGGGAAGGATCAACTTAGGAGGCGAAATGAGCCATGGCTCCGTTACTCCAATGATACCTTGACCCCAAAAAAAAAACTCTGATACGACAATCAAATGAAAGATGCCTCGAAAGAGTGCACATCAATTTGTGACGTAATACAGAGCGCTAGAAAGCCTCGCAGAAAAATAGCATATATTTCAGACCTGAGAGATTTGAGTAAAAATAAAACCGATTACATGAAAGGTAGGGATGACAAATAAACACAGAGGCTTCGCTAAACTAACGTAAACAAAGGCGAAGGGACTTGGGTTCATGGATCGAATTCACATCATCATAAGAAAGGGAAATTGTAAGTGAATCAAAGGAGACATAAAAATAAAATAAAAAAATGGATAAACTGAAATTCAAAAATGATAGCATGCCAGATAAATCAAGTGATCGAATCGTACTTACGCTTAGTTGCGTTGGGCACGGCAGAAAGCCCGACACACACGGCTGTGACCGTTTCACATGACGGTCAGAAATAGAAGGAAGCCACCTTCTCTAAAGGAACGCAGTAACGCGCTCGAGAAAAATAAGTCGTAGAACACCCCCTCTCCAGAACATAAAGGGGGCCAATGGGAGAAGCACAGCTTAGCAACAAGTTATGCTTCAACCAATGGTAAAACTGTGTCAGTAGGGGTGAAAAGTTTCACCATCTGGTGAAACATTTGCGCAGAATTACAAAGTTTGAACGCAGTAGGTGAGACAGAGAAACGTATGTCACAATAATGCGACATGAAGGAAATGATGATAATAACAATACTAATAATAATAATATGACAAAAAATATTGAACCTGATAAAAACGGTTCAAAGTCTGTATGTATGTGGGTGGGTGGGTGGGTTGGTTCCGTATACAAATCTACACCGTTCCACCAATCTCAACCAAATTTTGCGTACACATAGTTTAGGACCCAGAAGGAACCGCTGGCTACATGAATTCTCGATAGTCTTACTCATTCTTCTGATTTCGGCCCTTTTGCACTCAAGCGCAGGCTAATCAAATCATAAAATATACTCATGAAGGAATGGAAAGGCAGATAGTTTCCATGGCAACATAGCTCAAGTCGAGACACGGCCGTCTGGATGCCAGTTGCGCTCGGCACTACCGGTATAGAAAATGAGGATCTTTACTTGAAATCCCGTTAGTTACTCACCTACCCACACAGCACTGTCAACCGAGTTTAGCATAACAAAGACTTGACACTATCTTCTACTATATATTTGTCAAATACCACTCACTCACTCACTCATCCATTCATCACGAAATCTCAGAAACCACGGAACGGATTGGAATGAAATTTGGTAAGCTGCTTCCCCAAGGGCCGCAAATGCCCACTAAGAGAGGATTTTTGTATATTCAGGTTCTAAAGGGGTGTTAAGGGGGTAGACCTGCATTTCATTGAATAGCAATATCTCCCGATTGGTTTCATTGGAGGATGTGATACTCGGCACATAAACTCATCATTAAAAAGTAAGAAGACACGTTTCTGAGGGTTTTTCGATGTGGTGTATATTATGAGGTGAAAGGGGTGAAATGTAGGGATTGAAAGATTCCTAACGGAGCGTGTATCTCTTAAACGACATAGGCGAGGAGTTTGAAACTTAGCGGAAAAAAATGAGCATAAAAAATAAGTAAATATATGTTTGACCGTTTTTTCATAAATCCAATTTAAGGGGCCCATGGTGAGGGGTGAAATTCCTGGAGGGGGGGGGGACAGGAAAGAAAGTGTCCTAACTAATTGACTGACTCACTCACTCATCAAACTCAGGGGGAAAAACTGCCTTAAAGTAAGTAAATAGATATTCGACAGTTTTTTTATCAATCAAATTGAAAGGGTTCATCGGGAGGGGTGAAATTCTGAAGAAAATCAAATGAAAGAAAATGTCCTGACTCATTCACTCACTCATCATCGCCCAGCCAAAAATATTGAAGTTGCAAACATGGCATTCTGGGGATATGTTCGTTGTATGTCAGAACCGTAGACTAAGGGAGGATTTTTGGATATTCTGGCTCTAAATGGGTCTTAAGGGGGTTAAACCTGCATTACATTGAATAACAATATCTCACGAGTGGTTTCATTTGTGGATGTAATACTCGGCAAATAAACTAATCATTAAAAATAAGCAGACATGTGTCTAAGGGTGTTTCGATGTGGTGTATTATTATGAGGTGAAAGGGGTGAATAGTGGGGGTTGAAGGATTCCTAACGGAGCGTGTAGGCCTATCTCTTAAACGATATAGGCGAGAAATTTGAAACTCGGCGAAAAAATCAGCTAAATAAATAAGTAAATCGGTGTTCGACCGTTTTTTCATAAATTAATTTAAGGGGCCCATGGGGAGGGGTGAAATTCTGGTAAAAATAATTGAAAGAAAATGTCCTGTCTGACTCACTCACTCATCACGCCCAGCGAAAACTATAAAAGTTGGAAAAAATGAAATTTTGAGAATATGTTCGCTGTATGTCGAAAACGTTAACTAAGGAATGATTTTTGTTTATTCGGGTTTTAAAGAGATGTTAAGGGGGTAAACGTGCATTTCATTGAATAACGATATCTCATGAGTTGTTTCTTTGGGGATGTGATATTCGGTATATAAACTAATCATTACAAATAATCAGACATATATCTAAGGGTTTATCGATGTTGTGTATATTATAAGGTGAAAGGGATGAAAATTG
This sequence comes from Meconema thalassinum, assembly GCA_946902985.2. Classification (NCBI taxonomy): domain Eukaryota; kingdom Metazoa; phylum Arthropoda; class Insecta; order Orthoptera; family Tettigoniidae; genus Meconema; species Meconema thalassinum. The sequence continues at coordinate 261,663,446 of OX336390.1, read as the reverse complement.
GGGGTTGAGGGATTCTTAACGGAGCGTGTATCTCTTAAACGACATAGGCGAGAAGTTTGAAATTCGGCGGGAAAAACAGCTTAAAATACAAGTAAATAGGTGTTCGACCGTTTTTTCATCAATTCAATTTAAGGGGCCCTTGGAGAGGGGTGAAATTCTGGGGGGAAAAAAACAGAAAAGAAAGTGTCCTAACTGATTGACTCACTTACTCATTCATCAAACTCAGGGCGAAAACAGCTTTAAATAAGTAAATAGGTGTTCGACCGTTTGTTTCATAAATCCAATTTAAAGGGTTCATGGGGAGGGATGAAATTATCAAAAATAAATGAAAGAAAATGTCCTGACTCACTCACTCACTCACTCATCATCACCAAGCCAAAATTATTGAAGTTGGAAACATGAAATTTTGGGGATGTGATCGTTGTATTAGAAAACGTCCACTAAGGAAAGAGTTTTGAATATTCAGGTTCTAAATAGGTGTTAAGGAGGTAAACGTGCATTTCGTTGAATAACAATATCTCACGAGTCGTTTCATTTGGGGATGTGATACTTGGCATATATACTAATCAATTAAAATAAGCTGACACATGTCTAATGGTTTTTCGATGTAGTGTATATTATGAGGTGAAAGGGATGGAAAGTGGGGGTTGAAGGATTCTTAACGGCGCGGAGGCGAGGAGTTTGAAAATCGGAGGAAATCAATCAGCTTAAAAATAAATAAATAAATAAAATAAATAGGTGTTCGACCGTTTTTTCATAACTCCAATTTAAGGGGCCTATGGGGAGGGGTGAAATTCTGGAAGAAAAACGTCCACTAAGGAAGGATTTTTGTATGTTTACTCTCATCGACCAACCCAAACTATTAATGTTAGCAGAATTATATTTTGGGGATATGTTTGTTGTGTGTCGAAAACGTCTACTAAGGAGGGATTTTTGGATATTCAGGTTCTAAAGGGGTGTTAACGGGGTTAAACCTGCATTTCATTGAATAACAATATGACACGACAATGACGCGAGCGAAGCGAGGCTAAAAATGAGATGGTGTGTGTCTGTGTATTCTCAATCACTCAAGTACCACTAGTCCGATTTACATGAATTTTACATGGAAGTAGCTGATTTACCTGGTTAACATATAGGTTACTTTTGATTTCAATACTTCGCACTATTTCAAGATGGCGACCATTTTAGTGACGTCACTACACCCTTTGGTTTCAAACTTTCATATTTCCATTTCAAATAAAAAGAGAACGCTAAGAAATAGCAAACTTTTGATGGCATATACGAGGTTTAAAATTACATTTTCTATCCGAAAGGTATCTCCAACCGTTAGCGAGTAAAACCTAAATTTGTGCTTTAAAACACGGTCCACGCCGAGCGGTGTAGTTGGACAGAATGTTTCATCCTTAATCTCCCTCTGCGCAGCACCTCGCCTATCCCCTGTTTTAACTGTCACCTTCACATTTTATTTATGACGCGTAGCGAAGCACGGGTACCTCAGCTAGTAATATATAAAAGTGAAAGTCTGTATGTATGTGGGTGGGTGGGTCTGTTCCTTATACAAATCTACACCGTTCCACCAATCTCAACCAAATTTTGCATACACATAGTTTAGGACCCAGAAGGAACCGCTGTCTACATGAATTGTCGATAGTCTTTCTAATTCTTCTGATTTCGACCCTTTTGCACTCAAGCACAGGCTAATCAAATCATAAAATTAACTCATGAAGGAATGGCAAGGCAGGACGTTTCCATGGCAACAAAGCTCAAGTCGAGACACGGCCGACTGGATGCGAGTTGCGCTCGCCACTACCGGTATAGAAAATGAGGTTCTTTACTTGAAATGCCGTTAGTTACTCAACTGCTCACACAGCACTGTCGACCCAGCATAGCATAACAAAGACTAGACACTGTTTGTCAATATAATTTCCGCAATATCAAAACGTAAATTGTATCACAAAGTTCAATAGCGTGATATTAAATAACATAAACTAAACATACCTTTGCACCTTCTGTTAGGTAGTCAGCCCGAAGGCTGGTTGGATCCTCAAAAATTACCGCCGTTAGGTTATGTGGCAGCACTATAGTGAGCCGTATTAGGCAAGATGAGGAGTGAGGTAGTTTGCCATTGCTTTCCTCACTGAGTCAGAACAGCAGTTCTAACCCTACGAGTAGAACTCTTCACAGCATCCACAGGCACTGACTGTGCCTTGAATGCCATTACTAAGCACCACCCATACCTCAGTGGCTTCCATATAATCACAGCTTTGAGTAAGACTGAGACATCGATGAAAAGCCACACTCTAGCCTGTGCCAACAGACAAATGCAAATGTACTGCATTCATCAAGAGTTGGCAAACAGGCCTCTTTGCACCTTATTAAAATAGAATTCCATTAGGTACTTTTGATTTTTATAAAACTACATGAACTTTCCTGCTGAGTGATTAGTACAGAAGTTATTTGGAAGCGACCTGTATTTCGTCTTTCGCAATAATATTCGTAATCGGTGATACCAATTTTTCTACAATGATGCTGGCAAGACCACTGCTGCGGTGAGGTTCATGAGTAGAGAGGATTACAGTTCTGAGAAATGCAATCCAAACATATCATACAAGAAATTATTTCCTCTGTGAATACAACTTAAACCAGATTTTCAGTTTTCATTGTCGGAAAAGTGGTTGCTGTAAGATTGCGGTGTTATTGCTGGAATGATTCTCTTCCAAACTGTAATAATGCCAATAGCTACCTACGGACTCAACATTATATGGGATACTCTTACTTTCACAGAAAACACTAGAAAAAAAACAAGGCCCGCTACATGAAAAGAGTGCTGGGAATAGGAACAACAGCACCATCAAGACTGACTCATATTATGATTAGTGAGAACTTCTTCATAGAAGATACGAGGTTGCAGTTGCATCTTCCAAACACAAAGGCATATGAGAAAACCGTTCAAATATTACTTGGAAAAGGGAACAACATTTGGAAAGATGTCATACTGACACAAAACTGGAGACAATCCAATTATAAACAGAGACACGCCATCACACGATTTGTAGTACCCGGGTTTCACCACAAGCTATGCACCAACAAAATATGTTATTACCCAAATGAGGACTGTGTGTGTGAATTATGTCATAATCAAAGTTCCCGGTATCATGCGATTACTGTATGTGCAAAAAAAGACTAATATCACTAACGAAACTGAGCAGTGATTAGATATAGGCCAATAATATTATTTTCAGATGTATTATGTATTTTCTCTGGCTATTTTCCTGCAATAAACGTTTCATTTATTCCTTCCTTCCTTCATTCAATCATTCATTAATTCAATGTCAGAAAAGATATTGCTGAAATTGTAATTTGATGATGATAGTTGAGGCTCAAGTGTCTAACATGGAGGTTATATGCCTCTAATTCTTTGGGGGTGAAAGTGAAAAAATATGATAAAATGAACACTAGAACTAAAAATAACTACAACTTACAACCAAATTACGGATTAGAAGAACAAAAGGACAAAGAGGAATGAATAAGGAAAATAAAATGCAGGTAAAAGAAATGCTCTCAACCCCCAAATAATGAGAATTGACGGATTTGGAAAGGTGTGTCATGAAAGGCAGATAAGAAGGGAGATAGGAGAGAGTCCACCCCAGAATCACTGGAAAAAGGGAAAAAACAGATCCAGCTCACGTATACTCCCAAAATCAAGAGCCGTGAGCCCTTGAGGGTGTAGCACCTGCAGTGGTGGGAATACACACACTCTGCCTCCTTTATGACCTTGTGCAGAAGGCAGGAGATGTGATGAAAAGAGAAACAAGAGATCTGACCCTTTGAAGAATGAGGGTATCAGGAAAGATGAAACAACGTCAAATTAAGGCTGGAATTTGAAAGACTCCTTAGACCTCGGAGATCCTAATACCTTCAGGGTCGGAAGAGAACAAGAGTTGACCAAGGGAGGCTGACAGTAAATATGCCAGAGAGTACCCCGGCACAATTAAGTGGAAGCAATCGCGAATTCAGCTGGGGTCCCCTCATCGCTAACCATCGTCCCACAAGTTGTAAGCCCCTGAAGGAGGGGGAGTATCGTAATGTTGTAAGGGAACGAGAGGTGGCCTAGCGTGGTCGACAGGAAAGATGACAGAAGGGAGCCCGGTCAAGTAAGTAGAAGCAATACCGCACTCAGCTGGGGTCCCGTGGTCACCAAACCCACATCCCATTAGTCGTGAGCCCTTGGGGGTTGTACTGAAACGTGATTCAACAGAATCGCAAGAAAACATTATGATACCCATTTTTCAGAAGATAACTTACGGGTATGCACTGCACGGTTGATTCCAATTGGATATCATCGTAGTCCTCAGAGGCAAATATGTCCGTATCATGTGCGTTACTAGCAGTGGTAAAGTACTATCCCAGCATTTGCCTGGACAGAGTGTAGAAAAACCACACTCAGGATAGTGTATCGGTGCTGGGTTAAACAGACGAAGGAGAGTTTTTGTCCGGAACAAAGTTATCGCGGGAAATCACGTTAAGACAATCATCACGCCTCATCATACTCTCCGTTAAGGTGTGTTTTACTACTGATATGTTGACGTTTATGTTTTATTAATCATAATGTCCTTATACTGCATTTTCTTAATGTTGACAGTTTCTACGTCTACCAGCTGTCTTTTGTATTACAAATCATTAATACAGTAAATTTTTCATGATAATGCAGATTGTTCTATGAATAATATTTCCATCTGTTAATCGGGTTGTAATTGGTAATTATCCTGCTCTATGATTCTGCTAATTTGTAATGGAACAGGATGTTAAATTATGAATTTAGTTCATAACATGTCAATAACATACGGTAATTAAACTTACGAACTGTAAGTAATGATACTTTGCCATAAGAATAGCTGACCCCATTAAATAAAAAATAAACACTATCAGGAAAGTAATTGAGAGACTGAGTTCTCGAGGAATTGTGTATATAGTAAATCCCTTTTTACACTTGTTGCAGTCTCCGCTACGTTATTGTACTCTACAGCACTGTTTACAGTGAGTTAATATTGAACTTGAGTAATATCAGAATCGAGGAGAACCATGTTCTAAACTCACCTAAGGAAAAAATGAATACACACTGCGAAATATATAGGCATTTATCTTTCAATAACATATAAAGACACCTCTCGGGCAACGCTGGGTACAATAGCTAGAATATATATATATAAGATCTAAGATAATTTGCTAAGGCACGTCGAAGATTTTGTAATATGATGCTAAGTTTGAAAATCAAGAGCCAAGTAGCTAATATTTATATGATCCAGTTGTTGTTCAATCTTGATACTGTAGAGATTATTATTATTTTTGAAGTAAAATATCAAACTTGGTGGTTCATATTCCACATAAAAATAGAAGTCGTTGTTTATGACCGAGCAGTTAACGGACACATAAATCTACAAGTTTCCTTCTTTACCATATTTCAGTGCTTGGGTTATTGTAATTTGCGGTCTTGATAGTGAAGGAGGCGATCGTAGCTATGCGTTAGGTGGGCTACTATGCTGCCACTTGCAAGAATCTGAAGTAGGAAACCGAAAAACATGACTTCTTGAGTGGTTGAGAGTGGGATTGGAAACCAGAATTCTTCTTTGTTATCCTCACCAGGTAGAGTGCTTCTTCTCTTAGTGCTCATCCCTCAATAGGATTTCTCGACAGAACAGTCATGAATGGAATATCGGACATCTGTGAGCAAAGCTATTGTATACCCATCGTGATCATATTTCAAGCAAACATGAGGACATATTGTTGTAGAAGTCACGCACAGTATTTGCTTTTCCCTCGCCTGCTAGTATAAATAGAACAAACATGAATATGTCCTGCAACTTGTTGATACTGTCCAGTCCACTGGGATTATATATTTCCGTCACTTTTCTGTCATACCGAGGTCTGTCCCGTAACGCAACACACAGCTGACGGTGACTGAAACACTCTGTCTCTACTAACGTAACTTTCTAGAAGCCCAACTATGTGTCCGTCATGTATTATGTGTTGTTTGCATAGCCATATGTTTCTCTCTTGTAATATAGGGTGGTAAAAATAAAGGTAGTTGACATTTTACTTTGGGAATAAACATTTCAACAAAAGTTCAGATTAATCTCATAAAGCACCCTATTTTCTTAGAAACCGCATGCATGCTTTGATATGCACGAACATACATCTCTCAACAAAAGTAGGGTACGCTTTATCTCCGGCTGCGCTTTACGATAGTATTATAAACAATATATCATCACTGGGTCGATATATGCAGCCAATAGAGTTAAATCTAAGATATTCCAAATATTGTATGTTGATAGAGGTATTTATGTTAGTACTTATCAAGACATACAGTGTAATACGGCCAAAACATAGCATAGGAATATAGCAGATGTGGTGTATTTAGTAAGGCATTATTCTATTGAGTTCAAGATTTCGTCATCGAATACCATGCAGGTTGGTATTTAAAGGCGTTTAAGCGCATAAGGTCTGTGTACTTGGGTGAATGTAGAAATTGTGTGATAACCTGTGTTATAGTGATGTCTGCAATAGTGTATAATTGAGACTAGAGTGGAATGGAAGTGGTCATAAGCTAGTTATAAACCATCCAGGCATTTACCTGGAGTAGTTGTAAGAAGCCTCGGAAAACCACCTCTAGGATGACTGAGGTGCGGACCGAACCCAGCTCTTCTCAGTTCTACCTCACGAAACCGAGTGTACTCCGTTTCAGCCACCAAACAAGAATTATAAACCTTGGCGAAATCAGGAATTGAACCTGAGACCTCAATGGTGGCAGCAAAGAATGTTAGCCACCGCATACCAATATATTTCAATGTACCCTTCTGAACATAACAATTAATTTATTGAACGTAGGAGGTGTTGGATAGACTCCATTTTCAACAAATTCAATGGTGGTAGTGTAAGTTTGGTGTTGTTTGAGTCTTTAGTCTTTTGACTGGTTTGATGCAGCTCTCCATGCATCCCTGTCCTGAGCTAATCGTTTCACCTCTACATAGTTACTACACCCTACATTCTAACCTTGGTCTTCCCCTACAGTTCTTGTCCTCGACCCTTCCTTCCATAACTAAGCTTCGTTATGGAAGACAGGGTCGAGAACAGAAAATGTAGGCGAGATCAGATTGCCTCGGATGTAAGATGTGGTACCTCTGTAGAGATGAAATGTTTAGCTCAGGACATGGAAACAAGGAAAGCTGCATCAAATCAGTCTAAAACCTGAAGATTCAAAGAACAACATGGAGAGGGAGTGAATTCTAATTATTAAGAATTTTCATGTTGGCTGATGGTTTATAGTACCCTACCAGGGAATTGTTACCATTAGACGTGGAGCGCGACTGTTGTGTATACATTACGCCAGCTCGCCACGTTATGGCTGCCGTGGGCTGGTGCGGGGCAAGAGGAGGAACGCATGTACAGTCATACAATGAGAACACACCGCACAGACACGACCCAGTACGAACCATGCACACACACGGCATGCGATTAAGTTTCGCTGGCAACGACTGCACGTCTATCGAAGGCATGTGGCTGGGCGGAGCGCATTAGTTTCGATTTTCGCCACCGGCAACAATTCGCTAGCAGGGTAGCTTTTCTGGACAAATGTTTAATGTTTATTGTTGTTATCCGAACTGTTCTACCTTTCAGTGCCTCTTCTAAGCAGACCAATGTACAGGGTACACAGGTGTTTGCCAAGTAAGGTCCCATAGCCCAGCTACAGACTCCTGTCACCAGTTTCCTGAGCCCTTATATTTATTATTAAACCCATCAATGGGGGCTACTAAAAGTTAGTAATTTTATAAAAGTAACAGCCATAATTATGATCTAATTAAATTGTTTTGTTCACATTATTGACCCTATTGGAGTTTCTCAAAGTGCCTACCTCTTTGCGATTGTGTATTAGTCGTAGTCTGCAGACAGTATGAAGAAATGCAAAGGACAGAACTTGATGAAGACAAACGCATCGACGCGTCCAGATATTGCATCCTCGCCAACTTTAGATTTGAAATAACGAAACCAATTACCATCTCGTCTTGTACAAGTTTATATTACGTGTCGCCAAGAGATAGGGACGCTCTGCATCGCAATGAGATTCCAAATACAGAGTAGATTGCAATCTTCTGTTAGAAATTGAGAAGTCTCTCCATTCCTGTAAAATACTAAGGAAGCTCATCGTTCCAGCCAGTGCAATACTGCTCATGTATTAATGTTGGCTTCTTGCATCTTTGTCCTTATAAATAATGATCTAGCACTTTGTTTATGTGGACATACAGTCCAGGAGAAAAACAATATTAACTTTGGGTTTGTGTGTCCTATTATGTACAGGACTCTAACTAACCAAGCAAATAATATTCGATTGCTTAATGTTATTCTGGGGAATAATTGGATAAGAATTGGAAATATTAATATAATACAATAATATTTTAATATAATATTAATATAAGCAAGCCTCCGTGGCTTAGGCGGCAGCACGCCGGCCTCTCGCCGCTAGATCCATGGTTCAAATCCCGGTCAATCTATGTGAGATTTGTGCTGGACAAAGCGGAGGAAGACAGGTTTTTCTCCGGGTACTCCGGTTTGCCCTGTCACAAATTTAATTCCAGCAACACTCTCCACTATCATTTCATTTCATCTGTCATTAATTTAATCATTGTTCCAGGGGAGTGCGACAGGCTTCGGCAGCCGGCGCAGTTCATATCCTCGCCGCTAGATGGGGGCTTCATTCATTCCATTCCCTGACCCGGTCGGTCGACTGGAAGCAGACTGTGGATTTTCATTAATATAAGCGAAAGACAGTTGGTAGCTGTTATGGATTCATTTAGGCTTGCGTAATTGGGTGTGTGAAACGTCTGATAACCCGAGTCATTGTTGTGGTTGTAATAGCGCATATATTTTAAATTGGAGCTAGGATTCCTAAATTAAATCTAAATTAATGCTTTTCAGACAGTCAACACGTTTATACCCAATTTCAATGGGCGTTTCCCTAAACCTGAAAAAGAAATAGATGGGATTAAAAAATTCACTTGGATGACCAGTTTCGTTCGTCAAACGATCATCATCAGATCCTTTACACTTAGGCCGTTAAATCTATGTCTACTAGTATGTGGGTGATGGTAACTTATTAACAATGTATACATTTATTTAGTTACATCAGTTATTATAAACTTGTCACAATTTGTTAGTTAAGTTATATGTGATTTTTAAAAGAAATTGTTAGTGGTTATTGACCTTAAAGTTTAGTTAGTTAGTTAGTTAGTTGTGGGGTTTCAAGGGGTGGAACAGCGAGATCATCTGCCCCAAACCTGAAAGTTCTTTTGTATAGTGTGATATATGTGGTTGCTAGTAAATATTCAGGTTGAAATCTAATATGAACTTAGATTATTGTTTGAGTGATGTGGGATCCGTTCTCGTGGAACCACTTCCACTGTCTACACTGAACTGGACGAAATTTCCTTGTGCAGGCTGCTACCTTGTTATCTCTTTCCCATCATTAGGATTTATCCGCATTCCTACCTGTTTCCGTATTCATTGTAAGTGGGAGAAATGTGTGTATTTATACTAATTCAGATGAGGATTGAGAAAGAGGCAGCCGTAGCCTTAAGTTAGGAACAATACCGGCATTTGTCTGGAGTAGAATTTCTAGGATTATTGCTGACACACCTAAGTCTGGGATCAATTTTTGGCTCAACCAAGAAATCTAGTTCTTATCTGAGGGCTGGAACGTCGCCCACTGAGCCTCCTGAGGCACAACTGAAAAGAGAAAGTTTCGATTCCCACCTCGGCTATCCTGGAAGTAATTTTGTGTGGTTTCTAACATTTACATCAGGAAAATGCTTGGATGGTACATAATTGAAAACCACGACTACTTTGTTCTCAATTTTACCCTCAATTACTATTACACACACTGCTACGGACAAATTCAGCACACACACCCAGTACACGGGGGTGAAATGACCACGATATCCACGCCCCGAAATGGAACAAGAACATCCATTCCTATTCAAATGTTTGCCCTTTCTTGTCATTTCAAACCTTATGATCAGCATGTCTCTCGTTATTTATTCAACTTTAATTTGCTTGTCTTCATTCTTTTCTAATGTTGTATTTCACAATGTATAATATCCCAATATCAATTTCACATCGGCTCAGATATCAAATATACAATTTGCATTATTAGTATTTCCAGTTTCGTAATTCAATTAGTGTACATTGACGAATATCACTGCTTGATAAAATCTCCATTTTCAAGAGTGAATGGAAGTGTTATACTAGCATTCCGTGCGACAAATTGCTTTCATTTAACTTATACGAGCTATGCAAATTGATGGACTTCTCGGGAGCTATGATAATCTAGAGTCTAATCCAGTTTAGTTCGTCGTAATAGCTATGCAAATTCCTGTTGTATCATCGCTACCTCGAGCAGTTACATGTTTGGTCAACCGACAAATCTAAACGTTGCCTTTGGAAGGGCATTTGCATATTTGGACACGAAATATCAAACCAGGTGTAATTGTTATGAAAACCGTGAAGCTTATGCAGGGTGATAGAATACAAATACGTCACTAGAAACTAACAGCCGGTGATGTCTGGTTATAGTATGTGTTTTTATTTTCAATCTGTGACGCGTTCCATTTCTTATGACTAGTTTGTAAATAGAATGAAACCATCTCAGCTCTAATATTATATTGTTTGAAACATAGACAATGTTTTAGGGCATGGTTCCAGATGGAGTGAAAATATAATTATGTTGACTTATACTTGAAAATGTAATCGCAGTTTCCGAATATATCCCAAGTCAGGTTCATACTTTGACCCACAAGTGGTTCAGTGAGATAGTTCCGGCATTTGGGACCTTATTGAGGTTGATAGGGGAGTTTGAATTTGACTTATTTATGTTTGAACCTGTAAAGAAAATACAGTTCTTATTTATTGAATAAATTGCGTTTAATGTTTTGAATTATGATTACCACGTGTGACCTGGGCAATTTAAATCAATTTTCCCTGCATATTTGTGCATTAAACATGTAAAAACCATTTACCTGTATTTTCTTAAAATAGAAGAATTAAGCTTTCATCAGAAAACCAAAAATAAAAAGTGAAAATTGGCATCAATACACGCCATTTTAAACGCATATCAATGATACCTTAAACGACCACTTTCATTATTTCCACGCATTACACAGACCTCGTTGTGCCTTACTGTTACACAGTAGCTTATGTCAATTAGACACCTCTTAATTGTACAGTGTGTCTGATAAGCTTTCTCTTCTTTTCCTGAATAGATTTAGTAACTTCGACTAGAAATAGTTTTAGGGGGGGAGTGAACATAACTGTTGAGTAAGACTTGGACTTGAAAATCAGAGAGCAGTCGGAATTTAAACTAAAATCTCCTCCAAGTGCGTTAATTAACTCCCTAGATAGCTCTACAGTCAGTCGCCTTCTGAGATCCTGTTCATTTTAAACTATCCGGGAAATTGTTACGTAAATTTATTGAATATGTTAGTTATTGATTTCCGTAACTCAGATTGGAACTGTGCATAAATAACAAAATTTTGAAATAAGGTATACTTTTTTAAGTCTCTTATAATAATTATTTCTTCTGTCAGTTTGGCCTACTGTGGACCGCGTTGAACAATCGGCTGACTTCTCCTCCCAGAATGTCTTCATGCGTTCGCTGAGTCTCCTCCTTCTTTCTTCAGACCAGATGACCAGGTTTTTCCTGAAACCCTTTAAATTTATCAACCTTCTTTCGAAACAGTGATTTGTTGAGAATATCTTCTTGTGTGATGCCAACTTATTTGAGATATGCTCGTGTTTCCTCAACCCATTTTGTGGTGGACTTTAATTTGCTAATGTAAGTGAATATCCTTTTGGTTAACCCATTGTTGCTAATTCGTGTGAGGTGGCCATAACATGTAATCCTTCTCTTACGCATCGTGTCCGTAAGCTACTCCGCCTGCATGTACTAGTCTATAATCCCTCTCTAAATTATTCAGCTAAGGTCCCATTCCAGTTTTGTACCGAAAATAAGGTCCCATTAACAGCAACCTACACATATGGGGTACCTAAAGGTTCAGCATAACCCAATGCGAAAGCGAAACGCACTCACTTACTCTTTAAATGTCTCACAATTAAATAAATACCTTAAAACATGTATATTTACAAAGAAATAATTAAAGAATGCAACACGGTAACTATGGTAACAGAATCTCACAGGTCCATCTATTTCTGTAAGACTCAACGCAATTCCAATTATTACATTACTGTGAAAGTTTCCAGACGGTTATAAGGTTATCACTGAACCAAATTAAGCTGTACAATTCATCAATACATACAGTATAATGCGCTTAAGGGGGTCAAGGGGCACTCTAGTTTTTTCCACGCTATTTTCACGTGTGAGTGCGGTACGAAAGGTCTTTTTCACCCGACTAAAAAGGGTCTCCGAAAACCACATTTAAGGCCCTTAAATTAACAGTGTCTATGATATTTCCAGAAAACTAACTTCGCTCTGATATACCTATGAAGGAATAACAAATCCCTAACCACTGCACGAGCAGCTGAATTGATAAAGTCTGATTATTCATACCAAGGATAAATCAGTCATAGCATTCATGATTGAGATTTTGCTAAGTGTACTCTTTACAACTATAACATTCGCTGGCTTAGCCGCGACGGGTAATGCTAGTAATTGTTATTAGACTATATGTAGACCTACTCTTTAGGACTGCTCACCTAATGAGTGTAATGGAGAAAAATCCCTGCCTAGACAGGAGGCCATTGCCCTTAGGGGATTAAAGGGCTGTATTTATTATTATTATTATTATTATTATTATTATTATTATTATTATTATTATTATTATTATTATTATTATTATTATTATTATATGTAGACAGCTTTCCAGTCAGTCAACACTAATTGCACCCAATTACTTTAGGTGGGAAAACAAGTCCATCTATTTCTGTAAGACTCAATGCTGTAATATTTATTTTCAGGTTAGGGCAGGTAAATACTTGTTTTCCCACCTAAAGTAATTGGGTGCAATTTGTGAAAAGCTTTATTTAATAAAACTAGGCAACACTGAAAAATGGCTTCTATCACTACAATAATTATACTAAAGCATAGCTGTGTAGTCTTCACAATGAATTCATAACCTTAATTGAACCTCGGGATTATAATAAAAGAGAAAAATAAATTCATTGGATTATTCTCCTTAATCCTATTTGTTAATTTTAAGTTCATATCCATATATTTTACAACTGCTGTATTTATTGTCTCACGTCCATAAATACAGCAATTGGATTAGTTACTTAATGTTGTTTTAAGGGGCGGAACTACGAGGTCATCTGCCCCTACGCTTGTACTGTATAACTTCTATTTGGCATATGGGTTTTAGTGCCGGTAGTGTCCGAGGACATGTTCGGCTCGCCAGAGGCTGTGGTTGTTTCAATGCGGACACCCATGGGGTAGTTCCAACTTTCACTACCTGATGTCACTCACACGTAGTGATGAACGTTGGAACTTTGATAGAGCGTTTCAACAAAATCCAACCTAAAATTTAGCTTCACACAGGTTTAATTAGTGGTAGGTTCTTTTACATGCCGCCGGCTTTACTTCTCCACCGAATGATGTCATACTGAAAGATATTAACGCTCTTAAAATCCGACAATTTCGGCCGGGTTTGAGCCCATGATCTTGTGCATAGAATCTCATGTGCCAACATCTTTTATAGTGAATTTTTGTCTTGAATCGCTTATCCACCCAGCACGGCTTCACCCACGGACTCTGCGAGGGATCATTCCTCTACACGTTGCAAGGACGGTGTCTGGGAGCTGAAAACACTTTGTTACCAGATACAACTGGGGATGGCGACAGGCCGATCGCTTAGGTGACAGCTAACTGGGTCTAATTAAGGAAGGAACAGGGGAAAATTATTGTAGAAGGAAGTTGGCATGGAACCAGTCCGGCATTTGCCTGGTCCTGAAAATGGGAGACTACTAAAACCATCTTCAGACGGCGTAAGTGGGATTCGAATCTATGCTCTCCAGATACCAGCGAGGCACGTGGTAGCGCGTTAGTGGTCTCGACCACCGTGGCCGGTATAGGTGAATAGTAATATATTTTGAAAATTTTCCAAACTCTCTCAATAAATTCCAATTAGCGGACCCGTGCGAGAACTCTCGCATAATGGGTTGTATGCGCCCCATGTGTACATACTACCCTCCCGTCACTAGTGCTATGCAGGCTGTACGCGATACGTTCAGGCACGGGCTATCGTATTGTTTATTTGTTTAAAGGCACTTTATAAACAAATAAATATATTTCCGTTGACTTTTCAAGAAATTCAAGATTTTTCCTGTACTATTGAGACGATTTGGACGATTTTGGTACAAGCCACACCTTCGAACTCCCTCTGGTTTAGGAGCTTGAGGTTTGTGAACCATACACCTTAGCGTATTATACAGTATAATAATAAGACTTTCAGGACCATATTTATGATCAAGGAGGGCTGTTCAGGTATTAGGTCGTGTGTCGTTTAATTCTTATATATATATATATATATATACAGGGCTCGGATTTAGGGTGTTAGAAAGTAGCAAGTATTTACTTTTTATGATCTAAAATACCTAAGATATGTGAGATATGTTAACTTGTGAAGTTTCCATAACAGACAGTTCTTTAGTGTGTGCTGTGGGGAGTGCACGTTAACCTACTCTGTATGGACAGGGGGGTTTCTCCAATACTTAACACCAAGCTCAGGATAGTAAAACCTAAACACGAGGTTTCTCTACGTGCATTAGGATCTGGTGTTAGAAGATCGAGTAGCAGCTAATGGGAGCGAGTCTAGACGGAGCAGAACTGGCGCCAAGACGGCCTGCTGAGAGCTTCGCACCATATCAGGTATCGACTATCCAAATGTACGCCGCACTTCGCCCTACTTCACGGCCTTCGCTCCCTCAAGGATCATTAGTTCAACAACAGGAACAGAACAGGGATAAACACCCCAAACTGAAGATTTTATCAAACAAAATATTATCTGGCAGGTTACGCCATCGAGCCTATGTACCTGAGTATGTTCACTTGCCAGGTTAATGATCCGCGATATATACAGACTTGAGAGACGGGTGGGTCTGATTTCCCGTGATTTCCCTTCTTTAAGTCTAAGCAGGGCAGATGAGCTCGCTGCTCCGCCCCTTAAAACTACTGTAACTAACTCTACTAAAATTACAATCACACTATCGGTAACTACATAGATTTTCTTTCTCTCTTTCTTGCTATATTTCTCCTTTCTTTCTATATCATTCATTCATTTCTCTTTATTTCTTTTTCTCTTTCTTTCTTTCTTTCTTTCTTTCTTTCTTTCTTTTTAGATCATTAATTCATTCATTCTTTTATTTATTTCTTTTTTTTTCTATCTAGCTGGCAGCGTGGCTCAGGGGTAATGTTCTCGCCTGCTGTTTCCAAGAATGCAGGTCGAATCCTGGCGCAGTCAGCTGGCATTTGAGTGAGCGCAAATGCAAGGGAGCCGTATCATTAGATTAACAGGCTCGTTAAAGATCCCCTTCGGAGCAAAACTCCGGCAACCCGGCGTTTCTAAAAGCACCAGCAGTTAAAAGGGACGTAAAACAAATAACATTATTATTAATTCTTTCTATCTTCCTTCCTTTATTTTTATTTCATTCGTCCGTTGTTTTAACTTTCTTTCTTTCTTTCTTTCTTTCTTTCTTTCTTTTCTTTCTTTTTTCTTTCATTCGTTATTTATTCTCTATTTATTTTCTCTTGTTCAGTTCTCGAACCGAAATCCTAAACTTAAAGGATTGAGTAGAGTAAGCTTGTAATATTCAGTAAACTTAAATCCCCTCCTTGCTCCGTTCGTTGTTATTGTTTCAAAGGGTGGAACAGCGAGGCAATCTGCCCCTTCCCACTCTGTCCAAGGGCCGATGACATATATGTTAGGCTCCTTATCAAAACAGTTAACATGACCAATTTATTGTTTACTGTGTCCTATTTGAATTATCATCATTCCTTTGATCTCTCATTAAGTCCTCTGATAAGAATGGCGCAGGAAAGCGCCTCACTACACAGAATTTCGTCTCACCTCATCCTTGATGTCAAAGAATAAGGAAGCGTAATGGCCATAAATATAATATACCTGCCAACGTAGAGATATTCTGCAATGCATAATTTAATTTTAGATTACTATGAAATATATTTCGATCATTCTTATATTATGTATGGTACCCGTCCCAATTATAGGCCCCACCGTTCACACATTAGGACCGACACAAATCTACTCAGTATACAACAGCTGATGACCAAGTCTAAATAGGCAGAAAATTGCTTAACATTTCTTGGTTAAAAACTAGAAGTTCCACGAGGAATTAAACAGCTTATTTTCATATATGCTACTTATGCTAATTGCCTCTATCAACATACAATATTTCAGTTTGATTCCTGTATTAGATTCGTAGACATTGAGTACCGTCGGTTGGTCGCCATGTTGGACTTCTATATTATGTAAGCCATAGAGTTGTGTACTATTAGATGAAGACTACTGTGTAGGTTCATCAAACTTCAATCACATAATTACGACACAAGAAATAAAAACGAGATTTTAAAATTTCGCACAGCCACCATCTTGAGGTTATGAATACAATTGAAATAAATTAGATGTCCGTGAATTAAAGTGTGTATAAGTATTTACCGTCCCAAGTTCACTGCAGTCGGATGGTTAAATCGCGAGAAACTTCCATTTAAGTATTTAAATTTGGCTTCGTCGCCATGTTGTATTTGTGCTAACCAGGTTATTGGAATTTCCATAGGTGAACTTATGTTAAGAGTTTTTATCAACATACAAAGTTTCCGTTTGATTGCTGTAACCGATTAGTAGATATTGAGAATCGTCTAAATATTTTGGTTGGTCACCATGTTGGATTTATACGTTTGTAGGCCATACATTTATGTATTATTAGATGACGATTATTGCTTAGGTTGATTATTCAAACGTTGACTTCAATCGCATGACTAGGACACAAGAAATAAAAAGTTTGTTTTAAAATTTCGCACAGCCACCATCTTGAGGTTATGTAAACAATTGAACTATATATTAGACTTCAGTGCATTACAATGTGTATATACATTTGCTGTACCAAGTTTCACTGCGCTCGGATGGTTAAATGGTGAGAAACATCTACCGGTATTTAATTTTTTCAACTTCGCTTGACCGCCATGTTCATTTTGTACTCAACAGGTCTCTGAAAGTTACATAGGTAAACTTCTAGTAGTGCTCGTTATCACCGTACAAAATTTTAGGGTGATATCAATTGTAGTTTCGGAGATATAGAATGCCCGTGAAATAATTCGCACAACCGCCATGTTTGATTGGTGAAACATAATAAAATTTGAAGAGTACGGTCGGGGTTGGACTAAATAGTACTATGTTCTTATCAAGTTTCATTGAAATCGCTCTAGCCGCTTAGATTTCGTTAGGGGACACACACACACACACGCGGACAAAAGGTGAATTCATAAGCCTATTTATTTCATAAATGAAAATAGGCTGATAAGAAAACTTGCAGTTTTACTATAAGCCACGTGACATACATAGGTGAGATCAGAACCACTGGACTTGATATTTCACCTCGAAAATGCTGCATTCATTAAAGAGGAATCAAACTCAGTCCACCTTACTGGGAGGCAATCAGCTTGACCATTGAACGCCCCTTTCTTGAAACTTTGTTGAATATCAATGCAAATCGTTTCAGTAAAAGATAAATATTTGAAACTCCATTAATTAACTGGAACATGAACTGGGCTCCCCTTGACCATTTGTTGGCATTGTGTGTACCAGCTTTAAATATATTAATAATTTCACAAGTTGTTCATTGTTAATGGTGGTAACCAAAGTACCCAGTGAAGCATAATAAAATGCTTGCCACGGTGGGTGAGTGGTTATAGTGTCGGACTACCAACCCCAAGATTGCAGGTTCGCTCCTGGCCATGGTAAGTGATTTTTTTTTTGAAAGGCGACAAAAATCACGACACTCATGTCATACGTTGTTGGCATGTTAAAGAACCCATTTGAATTCAGTAGGCCGTGTTCAATGGCAAAATTAATCTCGGGATTTTCCGCCAACACAAAGTTCCTCCATTCTCTACTAGAAAGCGCTGTAGTGTCAAAGAGTTTAGATATCTAACCTCCTTGACTTTCATAGCGTTCAAAGGAACGACGAAATTCGACATGCAAGCTACCCTCTGGGTGTCAATTAACAAAGCTTGCACCAGGCACCAGCGCCCATACGATATTATTATTATTATTTAAAATTACAGTAATTTCTTTGTTACAAATAATGAAAGTTAGAAATAATTTGAACTCGAATGTGGGGTCAAATAAATACTGAAAGAAAATAACTGTCAAAGTATGTGATAAACAAACGTACATACTCACACTGACAGACACAGGGGCATTTGGCCCCTGTACATCTCAGGAGTCTACTTTCATTTTTTTACAACACTCGAAAGTAGGCAAAGAAAAGAAGAAGCTTAATGCGTGTGTTCGCATTTGAGTACAATCTGTCAACAGTGAAGTAGACCAGAGGGCACCAGACCGTCATCACGAGCTACTACTATCTCGCACGGAAATTTTCGGTAGATCGCGTTAACGCTCAGTTTGGCTAACCTGGAGTTGACCACTGAGCTCATACCGGTGACTCATGAGAACAGCTGCTTGTATTTACCTTTTCACGAATTGATTGCCGGCGATCGAGATGGGAACTATTCTCTGTTTACTTGTGTCACACGACACTCTGCTTTGTTGACAGGTACAGTTGCGCAAGTAGGATATGACTCAGCTCCAGTAGCTTCAGTCATCGTTTAACTGTCTGTGGTGACATGAGCTCCTGTGAAGCTTATCTGCGCTTCAAAGATAGGTACGTGCGCAGTGCTGTGTGACATATGTGCAGACTGCTCTCTGTCGGAACTGTGTTCTCCGCTTCACCCGGCGGGGCTCCTGCTACAATAATCAACAGCCGCTGGCACAGCTATGCTTAGCGGCAATCAAATATTAAATGGGTAAATACCGCAATACTCCCATACTAGGCCTACTGTAACTGGCAGTCGTATAGTTGATTGTGTGAGCGCGAGGTTATGTCTGGTATGTTATTTCGTGTGTTTATCGACATTTTGCTAATATGGATAGTTTGCTTTACTCATTGATACCAGGATAAACTACTGTAGATTTGTTCTGAAGATGTAGAGTTCAAGCAAAAACATTACTTCCATTGGTATTGGGAAAACGATTACTTCTTTACCCACGTAATGGACAAATGTGTGTGAGCAAGTGTTTCAGTTGGGAAGAAATGGAACGTCGAATGTCACTTCAAAACCGTTCACTCAGGGATTTAAAAGAATTTCCCCCTGAATTCTGCTTGGAAGAAAGAAAATATAATACAGCAAAAATCCCAACTTAATGCTCGACAATCAATTTTTATTAACCCATTAGACAATTATAAAGCAGCAACTGAGGCGTCATTACGAGTTTCAAAAATTACTCCACAGAATAATAAACCGTTCGAAGACGATGAATTAATCAAAACCGCTCTTTTTAGAAGCTGCTGATACATTACTTGATCATTTGAAAAATAAAACTGAGATAATGTCTGCTATGTAATCAGTACAACTTTCTGCAAACACAATAATGCGAAGGGTTGAGGTTATGAGTTATGATATTACTTCACAACTTAAAACTAACTTTGATCGCTGCACTTAATTTATCCTACAACTTCACGAATTGACTGATATAGTTGATGCACTCAGTTGACCGTTTTTGCAAGAATTGTGCTAGGATACTATAACGTAATTGACTGGGGAAAACAATGATCCCAGAGGAAACCTGTTCTGACACTTTTTAGTCCAATCTACCCTTGGAATGTCCATTGTTTTAAATCGGAGATCCGTATCTCTGTTGATCTCTTGGATTAAATCAGTCACAACTTAGAAACAGCATGCATTCAGATAAGTTCATTTTATTTCATTACAACAGTAAGGGAATATTAACAGCGTGAGAATAATAGGTTTTATGATACAATTGGCATTTCAATTCATTCAGCACAGTATACTGTAAATAAACGAACGCTGACTATTTGTTTTTTTAGGTTTTACTGCGTATATGTTTTCACATTTATAGTTGTTTTATGGCTTGTTACTTAAGTGTTTCATAGTAATAACCACTTGAAATACCAATACACATTGAGTAATTGTGATTATATTGTGTTAACCGATTGAACAGTCGTAATATCAAATCAAATTCCACATGCACTGGCTGAGATTTGAACCCGATAGCCAGCGGTGAAAGGCCGACATCTAACCATCTGAGCTACGAACGGACACATTAAAATCAATAATATCCTGAACTAACCCTGGTCCATTTAACTGCAGCAAGAATACAAGTTTGAAAATGATTTATGCTGATTAGCCTTCAGGATTTATCAACCAAGAAGTAGTATGGCTTATTCTTCTTACAAAATCCCAGTGAAGACTTTCTCGCTCGCTATTCGTTAGTCATCAATTATGGGTGGTTCACTCTCCCTGAACTGAACGATGAGTTTCCGATAACAACCTGCATAAATCGAACTTTCTGCTCCGAGCAAGTTGTAAGATATCTGTAGTAATTACAATCTGAACGAGGCCGATGGCAGAAGGTTAGTGGGGAATTAGTAGGGGATGGGGAAACATATCAGATAACGACAAAATTAAAGTACCACAGCTGGTCTTGCCTTCATGACGTTCACTGCAAGGGCAAAGAGAGCTTATAGTTTTGTGAGCCTTTGACCATACAATATTATCAGTCATGAAACTTCCTTTCTATGTGGAAACCGAACCACTGCAAATGATATGGCATTTCGGAAATCTCACATACGCTAACCCGTCAGTACACTTGAGTTTATTATAGCATTGATAGTAGAAGAAGAATTTTGTGAACAGAGGTTACTCCTTCTAATTATGAAATAAAAAACGGCACGTTCTGTGACGTAGTGCCAATTAAACGATAATCATATTTACAAACAGTAATATGCTTAATTTTATCTCATACATTTATCAAAAGTCTTATGAGGATGTTAACAAACAAAAAATAGGTTATCTGATTTTTAGAGAAAACTACAATAAATGGAATATAATATTCTTTTAAAATCTATCAGATAAATGTAGACTTTACTAAAATAGTAGTATTTTTCCTTCCTTTGTTACTCTTTACCTTACAAAAACTGTATTATAGGCCTACTTTGATCATATGAGAACTAGGCTTATGAGATCACCTTCTATTTATGTGGTCGACACCGACAGTGTCATTCAAATTTCGATACATGTCACCAATCCAACACTCAGTCTACGCGAAATATTTCACCAGTACTGAATATTTCCGAAACTACAGGGCGTCCTTTTAAAACCTTCGTGACGTAGTACCGAGGATTAGGAGCGCATGCAAGCGGAGACAGTGAGCACAGTGGCCTCAATAAGACGTTATTGAGCAATTGGTTCCGTCAGCATTCTGCTATCGACACACGCCATGTGGTCTCACAATTGGGGTTCTCGCGGGTCGCGGCCTGAAAAGCGAAGTTTTAAAAATAACTCCCTGTATAAACAGCTGGCAACCTCAATATTTTTGTATAGTGATAGTGGACCACGAACAAAGCTCACATGACTTTCAGAAATCGGATAGACGCAAATCGAACATGGTGGTCACGGCAAATTCACAAATTTAATGGACACCAAGTGCAGTCAAAATAGACACAGCGAATCACCGCTTAGAGTTAAATATATTGGAGTCTAATTCGATTGTTTAAAACATTCAAGATGGTGAATGTGCTAAATTTTTAAAAACCATGTTTTCAATCTGCGTATCCTACGAAGCTATTGAAGTCAAACTTTTTATAAAAATACATTATAATCTCCGTCTTTTCGTACATAAATGTATGACTTACATTTATTGAACCATAACTAACGCACATGTCTATTTAGCCGGATGAATTTTTCTTACTCGTCATTATTTTGTTGTCGAGGACCACTACAATACAGTAAACGTACAGATATATAAATCTATGTTATCTTACTGATCATAAGTTATTATGGAAAACGCAATTTCCAATATAGCTTACGCCTGAATGAACCTAACTCATCACTCAGTTGTTGTTATTGATTCATTAAAAGAATTTGCGACGCTGCAGTCATACCTTATATCTCCTTGAGTGTGTGTGGAATTTACCTGGAAACCACTTCTAAGATGGCTGAGGTGGGAATCGAACCCACGACTTCTCAGTTCTGCTCCACGAGGATGAGTGAAGCCCGTTCAAACTGTCAGACTTGAAATAAATTTCTTGAAAAAAAAAACGTGAAACGAACCCGGTCCTCATGGGTGACATCGACGAATATTAAACACTGTGCCAGGGCGCGATGGCATAGTCCTGCTTTCGTCTCTACAAGATCGACCGAGTTCGATATACCAGATTTTCTAAATGAAAAGTACTGTTTTGAGATTAGGTTGTTGTTAATTCGTTTTAATGGATTGGGGCATCTTGGTCATGAGCCCCGTGTACTTTTTTGTGTTCAATTTGTCTGATAACCTGTGCTTCTGTGGTGACTATAAAGTGTTTGTAACTGTAATTATTAGGGTTGGGAATGGGATAGTTGCCCCGGAACTTCAAATAAGGTACTATCCTAGTATTTTCGTGGAGGGAGTGTGAAGATCAGGGGATTAGCCTAAGTATACTCAGGGTAGTCGCTGTCATCACTGCTACTGTTCCCGATCGCGATAGTGGTGGGTGATTTGTCGCGCACAGATATGCCACAGGGTTTGTGATTGGGATTTCACTTACAAGATGTAGGCCACGTGATTTTTGATTACAAGATTTTGATTCAAGTAAAACTCAAGTTTGCTTTAACCCTTTTTAGGTCAGTGATCTGTATATGTACCACTTATTATAAGGACAATTTATATTGTCGTAGATGCTGAAAGTTGAACCTTTCAGACATTTTTCTTGAATTTATAATATTTCTGAAGACCAAATATTAGTGCTAAGGTGGTTGATAAAATTAAGTTTTAATAATAACAATTAAAATTAAAAAGTAATAAAATATAATATGATAGTAAAAATTAGAAACAGTACCCGGGAAACTGGAACTGTAAATGGATGATGATGAATAAACATTACAATTAAACACAAACATAAATTTAAAATATATAAGCTCATAGGAATTAAAATTATAAACTTTATATTGTGATTATAAACATAATTTAAAAATTAAAAAAATATCAAAATAAACTTGAACATTAGAATGTTCAAGAAAAGAAAAATTTAATTTACTAATCATTACAATTAGGCTAAAATAATTAATATGAAAATAAAATAAATGCAAATAAAATATGGGGACAGATGACCTCGTCGTTCTGCCCCATAAAACAACAATAATAATAATAATAATAATAATAATAATAATATCGTATGGCCTCGGGTGACTGGTGCAAGCTTTGCTATTTGACACCCAGAGGGTAGCTTGCATGTCGAATTTCGTAGTTCCTTGACTATGAAAGTCAAGGAGGTTAGATGTTAGATATCTATTCGTCTTGAACACAATAGCGCTTTCTAGTAGAGAAATGAGGAACTTTGTGCTGGCGGAAACTCCCGAGATTAATTTTGCCAGTATGAACTCGGCCTACTAAATTCAAATGGGTTCTTTGACATGCCAACATCGTATGACATGCGTATCGTATTTTTGCCGCCTTTCAAAAATCACTTACCACGGTCAGGGGCGAACCTGAAATCTTGGGGTTAGTAGACCGACACGCTATCCATTCACCCACCGTGGCAAGCTATAAAACAACAATAACTAACTAACAGCATATCTTCAATAATATTATGCCCTGTAAAGGGTTAAAATATCCCGTTTCTGTCTCAGAAAACTTGTCCATTGTCTCCTGGAAACGGTTTCAGTCTTTTTGTTCCCATGTTTTGTCATGTTGTTTTCGAGACCATTCCCTCATAATACTCACTCTGACTAAATATTTAGCGCTTCATGCACCTAGTCTTTGTTTTGACGTCATTCAAAGCAAGCAACCTTTGTAATGCAAATGCTGGTCTCTCTATGTGTAGTGGTAAGAACCGACAAAAAGACGCGTGGTGTTAGTAAGTGTCAATTCTCTTTTTCGTCGCTGCCGCTCATTCCCAACGTGCAAGGGAGTTGAATACAAGAGACCAGGGTAAATATTACTGCTCTCTCCTTGAGACTTGTTGATCATAAGAGGTAATATTAAAACACAATGTGTGCTTATTACCACATATTTTGTTACACAAAACCGCTTAGCTTTACAATTCTAATTAAATAATTCATAGACACACATTTATGAACTAATTGCGTAATTTTTGGCTACGATATAGAAATGCATATTAATTAATACTCGTTTATTAATATTTTATTATAAATATATAATTGTGTTTGAGTCTTCAGTCTTTTGACTGGTTTGATGCCACCCTCAAATCCTCCCTGTCCTGAGCTAATCGTTTCATCTCTACATATCTACCACACCTTACATCTGAGGCAATCTGTTTAACATATTCTACCCCTTCAGTTCTTGATTTCGACACTTCCTTCTATATTATTTAAGTTTGTTATTCCAGGGTGTCTTAGTATGTGCCCAATCAACCTATCTCTTCACTTCATTAGCAGTCGCCTGAAACATCTCTCCTCTCCCACTCGGCTTAATACCTCTTCATTTGGTACCTTATCTACCAATCTGATCTTCATTATTCTCCTGTAACAACACATTTCAAATGCTTCTATTGTCCTATTTTTGCTGCGCCAACAGTCCAAGTTTCCATTCCATGGAGCGCTAAGCACCTGACAAAGGCTTTCAAATATGACTTTATAATACCTAAATCTGGATTCGATGTCTACAGATAGACTAATACTATAATTAAATTACCCAAGACATTTCACGTGATATTTTTAATGTACTTGAGATATTTTGTCCATATTGACTTCTTATAAATGTTTGTTAGTCAAAACGCATAGTCGATATCTATTCAAGCCATGTATATTATTTAAAGAATGTTAATATCGTACATGTTTTGGCATGGAGAGTGGTGCCTTCATCAGCGAGAAATAACTGAAAACTGCCTGTTAAAAGTTTAAAATAATGCATGTATTAATGCTAGTATTATACCAAAATTATTGAAAGGTCCTTTAAAATGTATTCGGAATAAGTGAGGATAACCGTACAATATGCAAATTGATTAATAAAGAAAGGAACATGGAGCATTCACAAAATAAAAACTATACCAGGTAAATCAGCTGCCCCAAATAATATTGTTTCATTCCGCCCAACTAACGCGTGTAGTCAGGATGGTTAGTATTTTTCTGCTTGCATCCTGTATGATACTAACGCACTGCAAGCATCTCCACGGAGGTAAGAGTGTTCAGTATCCTTTGCAGGATATGCTTGAAGTACATTAGTTCCACACGGGATGCAAGCAGGGAAATGTCGATCTTCCTGACAACAACGCTAGTTGGGCTGCATAAAACAATATTATTAGGGGCAGCTTATTCACCTGGTATAAATTTAAATTATGCAATTAATTAATAAATATAGTACATGTAGTACATACAACTTATAATAAATCAAAATGTAAATAGTGTTCTTCAAAACTTTCCTCTCCAGAAGTCATAACGGATGAGTAATTTCGAATTTCCAATTTTGCTCATCGATATTGAAGTTAGTTCTAAAATCTCTTAGTGAGAGAAAGCACAGTTGCTCATGTCAATGCCAATTCGGTGTCCGCTAAATTTCTTTGAATATAAACACAACGAGATTTTCATAAGGTACATCAAATGGTCTTCTCGTCATAGTTCACGAATATTCACACAGAAGAGCACGAAACTCAAAAATGTTAGACATTTGAACCTCTGAATAGGATTACGAGGTTTACTAGCTACAATCAACAAAATACAAAAATACTGGTCAGTTTAGTAGCTTGCCTGTAGATGAGCAATGTTTGCACTGCTGAGGACAGTAAGACTTATGATGTCACGGTGTATTACCTGGGCCGAGGATTCATACTCTCATCATCCACACCAGATCGATACGCTCCCCCCCCCCCCCCCTCTCTCTCTCTGCTTTCGAGATAGATGGCACTTCACTGCGGATTGTTCATCTCTTGGATAATGACACACAGTTTTAGTTTTAAGCGAGTTACGAGCATCTCCAAAATTAACTACGGAAAAAGCCCCGTGTACTCTTGTAAACTTGATTAAACCAGAATGTACAGTATGTTAATTGAATTGGATTGTTCAAGGTGTATACAGTAAATTCGTTACACCTGGAAGAGTTTGTACTAACGAGGGAAGTACCCCAGCTTGAACGGCTAAAACAGACAGGCAGTGCGCTTAACATACGAAGATATGCCTGTTCTACTACCCATTACGGGCATTTATCTGTAAACCCCCGCATTAGTGTACAATCAATGTTTTGAAGTTACGGCATGCAAAGATTGCAGAAACAAAATTCGCAGCAGAAACTACCGTGCAACAGGCAATTCGGACCCTTTATATTAGGGAAAATCCATTCCTAGCAATCGGTTAGACCTCTCTCATATATGTGGTAAGATTACAAAAAGATTGCAGGAACACAATTCGCAGCAGAAACTACCGTGCAACAGGCAATTCGGACCATTATATTAGAGAAAATCCATTCCTAGCAATCGGTTAGACTTCTCACATATTTGTGGTAAGATTACAAAAAGATTGCAGGAACACAATTTGCAGCAGAAACTATCGTGCAACAGGCAATTCGGACCATTATATTAACAAGAATCAGATGTGGTGCAGTATCATCTGGCAAAAGGTTGAACAATTGCTTGAAACAAGAAATCTTAACACATGCAGTACCGTGTTGACATAGTCATCTTTCCCACAATAGAAGAACCTGTGTTGTCCTTCATTCGAGGTCCAAGTGTAAATGTGGAAATTTCAATGAAGTGATTAAAACACAGCGGAATGGAACAGTGCGCACACTTAACAGGGGCGACATGTAGGCAAACTCCATTATTTACAATGTTCGCGCATTGCAATAGTCCAAACTCAAATGCCACGGTGATCACATTATCACACACTCAGATGGCGCTGGCGACCGAACACGTACTTTTACAGATGAATGGCATTGATACCTATTGACATAGGTTAAACCCACTTTCAGTCGGATTTCGCCGTTCGAGCTGGGGTACTTCCCTCGTAAGTAGTTATTTTGCAGAGTATATGGGGAAGGTATGTTATTAGCCAAACATAAGGAGATGTTTCTCGAAGTAGAAAGAAAACATAAGTTGACTAGTTTGAAAGAGTAAATATGTGAAGAACAGAAATGACAATACATACATTCCCTGCATTGACCTAGCGCCGCATTGGTGTCTTTAGTTTAGATAATGATGAACAATTGGAGAGAGTTGTGTGCATAGACCTGACAGGGGCCTGCGTAATTAGAGTGTGTAAAGAGACTCATGGCAGGGGGTATAATAATAAAATAATTATAGTTATAATTGTATGTATACCCCTTATTATTCCCATTTTAACGGGGTCTGGATGAGATGCGATTAAAGTCCATGTGGTGGATGGTTTTTACGGCCGCATGACCTTCCTGACACCAACCTCACGAGAGGAGTTAATGAGATATGAACGAAATGAAGATGAATGAAACTGGTTAGGGGTGTGAAAGGAAGCGGCCGTGGCCTGTCAGAAGGTACCGTCCCAGCATTTGTCTGGAGTTGAAGATGGGAAACCACAGAAAACCATTTCAAGGACGGCCGACGGTGGGGCTCGAACCCACGTATACTGATTCCGGAGAAAGCTTCATCCCATGGCCTAGCGCTGGGCGTTAGCGAGCGTTGCTACTGCTGTCAGCATAATAATAATAATAATAATAATCTATTATATATATATATAAATATGAATGGTTGTTTGTTTGTTTGTTCGTCCTTTATGCGTTCATAAACCATTCGTCCGATAGCGATCAAATTTTGGTGAGTTGTTGTGCACACTCCCGGGATGGTTATAGCCATAGTAGGCTAAAACCAATTTACAATAGATAGCGCGCGAATAGTTTTAACAGATGAGTGTTGGCGCACGATTCATTTCAACAAAGTCCTCCTACATGCGTTCATACACCATTCATCTCATTACGATTATATTTTGAATTTTTGTTCCCACTCCCGTGAAGGTTCTAACTTACTAAATCCATATTACAATAGGTAGCGCAAGAGTAGATTCAACGAATGAGTGACGGCGCGGGAACCGTTTAAACAAAATCCCGTATGCGTCCATATACCATTCATCTGATTGTGATGAAACTTTGATGAGTTGTTGCACACACTCCCGTGAAGATGTCTGACTTAGTAAATCCATTTCACAGTTGGTAGCGCACGAGTAGATTCAACAAATGAGTGACGGCCCGCGAATCGTTTCAACCAAGTCCCGTATGCGTTCATATAACATCCATCCGATTGTGATGAAACTTTGGTGAGTTGCTGTGCATGCTTCCACGAATGATTCCGAATTAGTAAATCAATTTTACAAAAGTTTAGAGGCAGTTAACGGAAAAAGAAAAGAAATATTGTTTATCCAAAAGTACTTTAACAAACAAAGTTACAACGTCAACACTTTCTTTGATTGGCATTGCAACGCATGCCGGGTACAGCTAGTAAATAATAGGAAAAAATACATCGTTTTATCTCTCGTAGAGTGTAGTGTTTAGTATCGTTGACTGCCATCCTGGTGGCCCAGGTTCAGATTTCCATCTCTGACAAGAAACTAAATTGTAGTTTGAGGTACTATAACGGTATCGTTTACACGCAAGTAACCCAAGTGGTGTCAATTTTGAAAACTTGCAGCAGGACAATGGGCTACTTAAGTTATAGGCCTGCATACCATGACAATGCCGGCTACTGCAATTGGCTTTATGACCAGTATACTACATCTCCAGGAGAAGAACAGGATACCATGATCCTGGCTTTATGACCAGTATACTACATCTCCAGGAGAAGAACAGGATGCCATGATCCTGGCTTTATGACCAGTATACTACATCTCCAGGAGAAGAACAGGATGCCATGATCCTGGACACGTATAATATATTTAGGAGACTTCCATCACAACGAACAATGATTATGTGATTATGATTATCATCCAATTATGATTTTTTTGCATAAAAATTACTTGATTTATGAACATCCGAATTGTTTCAGCAATAATAACAACAACAATAATAATAATAACTATAAATATACCCCTGAAAGTGTACTGGAAAATGACAACTTGACGATGTACTGGGATCGTATTGTATTGACAGACCAGTCAGCCGTGCACAACAGACCTGATCTGGTTCTTGTTGACAATTGCATGAAGCACACCACCTTCATAGATGTGGCAATCTCAAACAGTGGCAACATGCTAACAAATCAAATTGAAAAGCTGTCAAAATGCACAGAGCTTTCAGTACTGATAAGGAAGCAATGGCACATGGCACAAGTCAGGACAGTTCCTATTATCATCTCCAGCACTGGCGTGATTCCCAACAACTTAAAATATTCTCTCACAGAGTTGAAATTAGACCCAGGCCTTTTTAAACTGATGCAAAAAAACAGTCATGCTTTCTACGTGTCGCATAGTAAGGCTGTTCTTGGGTAATCAGGCCAGAAGGAGTGAGGGAAAAGTGTAAAGCTACTATTGAATACAGTCACCAAGAATTTGCTCCTTGTGATATATATCTGGGATTGTAAATGTTTTCTTTCCAGCAAATATGCTGAGAATGTGTAAGCGCATGCGCAGAATAATCAATATTAATAAAAATAATAATGATAATAATAACTATAATCATAGCTACTCAACTTGTTAATTGCCTACATAAATTCACAGTGAAGATTAGCCTCAAATTCTGCCTTACCAAAACCTACTTCATCTCTAACATCATGCGTTCTTCTCCTTGGCTGGTGGTGATTGATTAGGATGATTTAGTACCCCGTGACACTACAGCCAATGAAATGCCTAGGCCTACCAAATGACTTCTACACAGACATTTGGCCTGCAGATTGTGGGGTGACTCATGTTCAGCGCGCCGGGGCTCTCGGCCATTATTCTTGGTTTTCGTGACCGGGGTGCTTCGTCATATCAGACAGCTACTCAATTATCCTCACGAGGCAGAGTGCACCTTGTTCCAGTCCTCGCGTCAATTTCTGAAATTCCTGACGGAGCTAGGAATCAAACCCGGGGCCTCCGGGTACGAGGAGGCAGGCGCACAATCTCAATACCATAAGGATTATTTATGCATGGAATTTCAGAAACGGGCATTCATCTCCAGACACCATTCAAGCAAGCAAAAGCTTGAACAGGCTCATGAAGAAGAAGTCACAACTTGACCTAATTCTGTTCTTTCTGAGGCATGGAAGAAAGCACACACTGAATGGATAAAAACCTGGTGGGCCCGCAAGAGAGCAAACAGTTGAGATCTCTCGGTACTTAGTGGCCCTAACGATTAATAATAGTCTAATAAGAAACTAAACATCTCTACAGAAGATATGCCGGACAGGAGCACATACAAAGAAACACTTAGACTACAGGAGTTTGAGCAAACTCCCAAAGAGAGACAACCGGGAAAGAAGTGAACGGAGGAGAGAAAGAGGAAGCATAGTGTATATACGAGAGTCTTTTGGAAAAAAGGAAGAAAGCGCCAGAATAAAACTTGAAGATTGATTGTGTTGTAACGCTCTCCTTAGGGAGAATTAACGAATAAATAAGATAGTGGGTTCAAACCCGGCCGAAGTCGTCGGATTTTTTAAGAGCGTTAAAAATCCTTCAGTATGCCTTCCTTCAGAGGGGAAGTAAAGCCGGCGGTCCCATGTCATAGATTTATGGCATGTAAAAGATCCTTCCACAGACTAAACTTGTGTGAAGCTAAATTATTTGGTTAGATTTCGTCGGAACGCTCTATCGAAGTTCCAACCTTCACCACTAGGTATCATTGATATCTGGTAGCGAAAGTTGGAACTACTTGAAATTGAACGGAACTTGTAGCTCACCCTAAGGGTGTCCGCTGGAAGCAGCTACAGACTCAGGCAAGCCGAACATGTCCTCGGACACTCCCGGCACTAAAAGCCATACGATAAATAAATATTAAATAAAAATAATAAACGAATAAATAATAATACTGTAGTCTAATATTTATTTATTTTTTATCACCTATCCTCCAAGCTCGGCTTCACCCTCAGGCTCTGCGAGGGATCATTCTTCTACCACCACAAGGAACGTATCTTGGAGCAGGACACACTTTGTCAGCAGATACAACTGGGGATGGCAACAGACTGATCGCCCAGGTGGCCACTAACTTGGGTCCAACAATGGGAGGGTAGGGAAGGGAGTGGGAAGCTCGTCGGCCGTAGACCTGTTCAAAGGAACCTTCCCGGCATTTGCCTTTGGGTGAAAATAGAAAACACAGAAGACCATTCACAGGAGGGCCGAGGTGGGGTTCGAACCCTCGCACTCCCAATATCTGCGAGCCACGAGATAGCACGCTAGCGTTCTCCAGCCACCGCAACCGGTAATAATATTAATAATAACAATCCATTAAAGAGCCAGAAAAATGGAGCTTGCATTCCATCTAACAGAGAACACGTACAACACGAAGGCGATTTCAATTAAGTCCACGTTCAGACACTAACAGACAGTGATGCTACCAGAGTGCCTGTATGCTTCAGAATGTCTATGATTAACAACCATAAATAAAGTCGACAAGAAAGAAAGATCTTAAAAAAAATCCTCGAACGCAGAAAGTGTGCTGATACCGATTTCGCAGCAACACTGAACTGTATGAACCATGCGACCGGATATCTGACATCTTTTGAAAACGAAGAATCACTTTCTTCGGACACATCTCAAGAATGAGCGGCGTCAATCTCACTAAACGAATTTTAACCATTATAACAAGTTCAACAAAAAAGGCAGCTCATATGAGAAATGGTTTGTTACCACCAAAACGTACCTGCAATAACAGAACATCACAGAACAAGATATCGAGGACAGACGCAAAATGCACATATCTGACGGGTTCCAGGAGCCAGAAAAAATGGCCAAGAAGACAAGACATTGGACAGGCCAAGAAGATAAGACATTGGACAGATGAACATAAAAAAGCTGCAAGCAAGAGAATGATGGAATATTGGCGCCAATAAATTGAAGTCTCGAAGAGTTATTTACGAGGCACGTAGTAGGTTAAAATCGGTTCAAGAATAAATAATAATAATAATAATAATAATAATAATAATAATAGTAATAGTAATAATAATAATAATAATAATAATAATAATAATAACAATGATAAAGTCAAGATCTTATGGGATTTCTCTACAATAACTGATCGTTCTGTAGAAGCCAACAGGCCAGACCTTGTGATATTCGATAAGCACATATGGCTACCATCGTCGACGTTGCTGTTCCACTCGATGAAAACGTACAGAATATGGTGACTGACAATAGATGCAAATACCAGCCACTTGCCGCTTAGCTCAGACACATATGCGGCCTAAAATAAAATTTCGTTATCCCAGTTGTTGTCTGTGTGAATGGTTTAGTCACAAAGGCTTGGGATAAAGCAAAGGAGAGTCTTGGCTTGAAGAGGAACCATATGCAGTTAATGCAAAATGCTGCCCTCCTTGCTAAGAAAGGTTTCATCTGTTCAATAACTCGGAACATCTTGATATCCAGTGCTATCATCAGTGGCTTTGGCTCGCAAGTAGTCCGACGGTGATGGGTTTGTATTCTTATGTAAATGTCATTATACTACAGTGAGTCCGGGAATGTTCTCCGCAGCGCCTACATGCGTCTGCGAGAGCTATCTACAGCAGTTACGTTGGCAGCACGGCAGCCGCTTGCATCATGACAAATAAACAGTAAACTTTGTACTCACCACAGCTATTCATAACAGATGATGGAACCATTCACAGTACATCACTCTTTTTCCGTAATCAGTTTGTTTTAATTCATAAACCACGGTAAGTTTATAAGGGAACAAACAACTGAAGCTTGTCTCCTACAGCTTTATGTGCTGTCGACTTAGAGATTCCTGTTTGTTGAGCTAATTTTCGTGTTGATTTACTTGGACTACGCAGCATTATATCGGAGATTTCATCAAGGATCGTGAACTGAGCCAGTCACACGAAATTTACTTATCAAATCCCGAACGGTATCACGGTTTGGACACTTTGAATTAGGAAATTGCGCCTGAAATCTTAATTTTACATTTTCTGTCAACCGATCGCCTTCGCGAAAAACGTATTCCACCAAAAACACATTACCGCCCGTATACAGTTGCACTCTTCCAATAATAAATCTATCTGAACGCTCGCTTATCGCATTACACACTGAAGACATACACGCTCGCTCGCTTATCGCAGTACACACTGACGATTCGATAGTCTACAGCCCACACGCGGGACTCCCCCTTTCAAGGACACAGGGCCACCAACTAAACCCATGACGCAAACGCTCGCAGCTGCACGTAGCTACTGTGGAGAACATTCTCGGACGCCCTGTATAATCTCTACTTAGTGTAAAACTAAGTCCCCGATTCTTGGATGTTACGGGTAAACTCGAGAACCACTGGATGGATTTTGATGCGGTTTTCACCATTCTGTAAAAGATATCTCGAGGATGAATTCTGTAGAAAATTATTTATTTATGCTCAAAGGAAGCCGAGCAGTGACGATTTCAGTGGAAAAGTCGGGAAAAAAACCTGGCGTCCGAGTGCTTTGTAAGCTTACGTTAGGCAAACAGTTAAAAATATCTAAATACTATGAGTGTAAGAATTGTTCAGCATGAAATGTTCTACAAAAAAAGTCCGCGAGAGCATTATGTCTACCTTCAATACATCGCCCACTATAAGTATTTTTACATTTTAATTTCTTCCAACTATGTCCATTCAACTACTGAGGCGACAGTTTACGAGCTAGCTAAGGGCGAGTCTATCATCTCTGTTACAGCCTAGCTAGCGGGCGAAGCTATTGCCCCAGATGAAGCCAGCAGCAAACCGTTGAGTCGTGTTGAGTTAAGACTTCTGAGAAGGTTAGTTGTGTTTGGAGTTTCCCTGGAAGTGCAACTCGGATTTTCTTCATTTCGCCTATGAAAAACAGTCAAGTTATGTTGGTTCCTCAGTTTAGGGGCTGCGATAACACGGTCATGTAGCCGCGTGCACTTTGAGTGTGTGTAGAATCTGTCTGATAACCGGTGTTAATTGTGATGACACAGTCAAGATAAGTTTGGACGGAAGGGGAATTTGAGTTTCATTCACTTCGCCATTCCCTGGTAGTGCAACTCTCATTTCGCCTGCGAACTTTTCGTTCCGCAAAATTCACAGTCAATTTAAGATTGGACGGAAGGGGGATTATATTAAATTAAATTATACTGATGGGCGTATAATATCTACTTAGTATAAAACAAAGTCCCCGATTCTTGGATGTCACGGGTAAACTCGAGAACCACTGAATGGATTTTGATGCCGTTTTCACCATTCAGTAAAGGATATCTCTAGGAAGGTTTCTGTAGAAAGTAATTTATTTATGACGAAAATAAGTCAAGCACTAACGATTTCAGTGAAAAGGTCGAAAAAAACTGGCGTCCGTGCGCTTTTTAAGCTTACGCTGGGCAACCGTTAAAAATATCTATACTATGAGTATAAGAATTGTTCAGCATGAAAAGTGCTAAAAAAAACGGGAGAGCATATCTCTATCTACAATACATCGCCTACTATAAGTGATTTTACGTTTTCATTTCTTCCAACAATCTCCATTCAGTTACTGAGGCGACAGTTAACTAGCTAGCTAGGGGCGAGTGTATCACCCCCAGTTACAGCTTAGCTAGCGGACGAGCTTATTGCCCCAGATACAGCCAGCAGCAAACTGTCGAGTCGTGTTGAGTTAAAAAACTTTAGAGAAGAGTGGTTGTAGTTGGAGTTCCCCTTGAAGTGCAACTCGGCTTTTATTCATTTCGCCTATGAACTTTTCGTTCCGCAAAATTCACAGTCAAGTTAAGATTGAACGGAAGGGGGTTTTGTATTTCATGCACCTCTCCATTCTTAAATTACATCTGACAAGAATTTGTTGCACATGCATCTCCATGATAATACCTATATAATTAATAGTCCAGTCAGAGATTTTAACGCAACATGCCGAGACGTAAAACGGATATTGGTCGTTGTTCATTGACATTGGAAAAAAAAGCGCTTATCACGCAGGGGCGTATATAGATAAAAATTTCGTGGGGGGGGGGGGCTGACTTTCCTGGAAAATTGTGAGTATTCTCAGGGGATTGTCACCGCAAAATACCCAGAAATATCAACCAATATCTTAGAGCATATAACTTTGTGTGATTATTTTAGATAAGATTCAAAGTTTATATAGCTTACTATTACTGGCAATACAAAAACAGTTGTAAAATACAACGCAACACACAAATAAAATTGTTTATGTTCGACCCTCACTATTATGTGTCAGAAAACTGTATCATAATGATGGTCATTACAACACTGTTTTTCATTATGATACAGTTTTTCCAGCCAATCAGAGCTCGTTCATTGACCTAGGTAACGATACCTTCGCGCATGCGCTCAAAATCCAACATGTCGGACATAAACACAACATCGAACTATAATAAATTACCGACATGGAATACGCCCCGTCCATATATTCGCGTAAATAAACTAGCGAATATGAGACAAGAAATAGCACTGTACCTTAATATCACCAAAACTAATTTCTACAAAGCGTATTGCCTTCAAACGAATCCGGTGACAATATTACTGAGGGGCGGCAGATGTAAACATATGGCCTGCATATGGCATTGCAAGCACACAGAGCGCATGCGTCGGTCGTTCAGCGATCTTGAAAGACAGAGATATACCCAGCCCTCGCTCTCCGATCACAAAATTCAAGTGGCTGACTCTCAACAGATATTTATGAATATTTATCTTAAAACATATAATAAAGTTATTAGTATCGTCGAACATAAACAGTCGTATGCAACTCGCCTATAATGGTAATCAAGACACTCGTATTGTGCCCAACTCTAGGAATGGGTATTCCAAGTTTCAGACACCTAGATATCAAGGGAAAGGCTGTAGCCGCTTTTGAAAGTTCAGATATTTGAATATCGCGCTACATTGCTTCTCGAAGCATTTCGAAGGATTTTACCGATAGTTGGATGTCAAGTGACGTAGCGAGTAACAGCAGAGGTGGAGGCTATTTATTGATTAAATAGTTAACTACGGAGTAGAGACTTGAGACTGGGATCAGATTACTGGCACGGCCAAATGAAAGAGAATGCAATTAGTATCAAGTAAATCGGACCAGGGATTCAAGAGATATGAGGATTTCCAGATATCAGGCGATGACGCGTGACCCTGACGGTTTTGAATAAAAGTCAGCTGGAGAAGGCATGGTCAGCTCATTCAAACACAAGCACTTGGCAAGCAAGTTGCGTCTACGCTGAGCCAAGGCACATGGTTGCCGTATCTACGCAGAAGTTCTTTTCAAATCGTGATAGTCACGAGAAGTGCTGCGCAAACGAGTTGGAACTTAGTAAGTTTCTGGTGAGGAGAATCACTGAGGTGATGGTTTTTCTACAGACATTGGTGGAAATATTTATATTTCCAAAAGGACATATGCTAGACGTTGTCTAGAAAATAGTATTTTGTCACAGTCCAGTAGTAACTTAATACTTGGATGTTTAAATCCATTTCAAGTCAGTTTTCATTTTATTTGTAACTAGTTAACCACTTCGATCTGTCAGTACACTGAAGACTAGTCTATAACGGTAGCGTTCATTAGTCTATGCAAGGGAAACTGCAAGTTGTCTAGCGCATGGCAGATGGTGATATTAATAAACCATGCCCAGGGAACGATCTTCAGAACAGCCGTTAATTGCTTAGACTGTCAATGTTTTTCTTGTACTGATGAGATTACAGTGAGTTATGTTACAACTGACATATCTAAGAAGAGATCACTTAGATCTGACCCTATTTCAACAAACTGTTATGGCTTTGATAGAAGCCCATATTAAAATGGAACCACAGTTTATTCAAACGTCGAAAGATACTACCACTATGTCTGACTAGACGATTTGTGGGTCTACAATGGCGGCCGATACAAGGATTATACATGCTTGTCCGATAGGGCATGTCTATGGATAAATCTGGTATAGACCAGGTTTACTACGCTTCAAGACCATCAAGAAATGTAAGCCACATTTGAATTATATTATGCCTAGCTAATTGGAACAAACAATTTTTTCTGCAGATGACCAACACATTTTTTTTTGTCGTATTTAAAGCTTGCAATGATTTACGCAAGACTTGTTAGAGTTATTCTGAGCATTTTCAGCACTCAGAACAGTTTAGGATCGATGACCGAGCATTTCGAGCATTTATTTGAATTTTTCATATTTTAAGGAAATCACGGTAATCAGCCGATGTAACTGTAAAAGTTAAATTTATTTTTGTTGAGGAATGGATATTTTTTCCATATTCGAAGGTTCGAACATGTGGATTCTCACATAATGAGATGATAATTAAACATATAACAAATAATAATAATAATAATAATCCACTAATAATAATAATAATAATTTTTATAATTTTTCTAAATAATTCTTGGATATTATATTTTATAATAATCATATGTATTGAGAAAGAGCCTATGAAGTAGTTTAAACATTTCTAGTTTGGAACAGGAGATTTTCCGAAGGAGAGTGGTTAGCGCAAGCCCGCATTCAACCAACATGTCAGTTCTGGTTGAACAGTTGATATTTGCTATGAGCAAAGTATATGTTTCATATAACACGGAGAGGCATGAAACGGGAAGCAAATGATATTTGTATCAAATAGGATATTGTTGTATTTATATAAAATCATGACGTAAATACACTCGAAAGTGAAATAAAGCTTTTCATAAGTATGGTTAAAGTCACGGGTTGAACTGAATGGTAAAATAAAATAAACTTGTAAGTTTATTAATCTTCCAGTGTTGATAACAAGCAGAGGCTTGATTTATTGTATACATTTTGGGAAGAAAATTTATGTGTGTGGAGTAGTTGAAATGCCATTCCCAGGTGCGCATGTTAAGTCGCAGGAATGAAGGTTTTTTCGAGCATCAATCAAATAGCAGGTTCGATGGCTCAGGTTTATAGTAGGAGTATTGGAGCCACACATCTCGTCGGATGAATGACCCGAAGGTTATTTCTTTGAAACCATCAGTTCTTATTTCAACCTTGTTTACGAATTCCATTTAGACTTTGATTTTGCTAGAACCCGGATTTGTCATGATAGTAGTTTATTCTTCTTCAGAGGAAGACCTTTGCCGTTGTTATTGTAATATTGTGTTCTTACACAAATAATAGAATGGGCCACTGCCAATTAAAAATAATTCTTTAACCACGAATAATTTGAAGGATATTTTCAATCCTAGTGCCATGAACTAAATGAATTCATTATAAAAATGCAATTCTTATTTCCGCATTCTGTCGAAGAATTGCAAGTTGTGAAAGTTGCTAAGAATGGCCATGAATATAAATATTTTCATAATGATTCCAAGTGGAAAATCTAATAGTTGAATGGTTCAACCATTTATTGATCAAGCTGATGATTCAGAAATCATATATTTTGTTTGGAACTTGAAGTTCATAATCGAGTCACTTCTCGAATGTTTAATGTCAGAAGAACAATTAATTGTTGTTGTGCTTCGCACAGTTCTTCGATGCTATGCTCAAGGTCAAATACTTTTCAGATGTTATTAATATGTGTTAATAATTTGTGTTGCTTCGATGATGATAATACTTTTTCAACGATATATTTTTGAAACTGGAAAAACAAGTGAAAGTTTAAGAAATTCTATAAACATTTATTCTACGAGTGTTAATATCATGTAAATAGTCAAACAGTGATCTACGTTATTTCCAGTATGGACAATTAATTTTGAACTGGAATTAAATATTAATAATTTTGGAACACAGTCCACAGGACTATTAATCGGACTTGTGTTTCCAAAAAGATTGTCAAATGTGTTTGGAAGATTTCTGTATATTGTGTGTAAATAAGAGTGTGGATCGCCACACGTGGATGATGCTGCTTTGAGCATCCTTGCAGTCAGATTTTAACTTTAAAATAAACTGAGATAATTTTACCAGATGTGTTTCACCCAATTAAATCTCCTTCTATCCTTATTGT
Organism: Meconema thalassinum; assembly: GCA_946902985.2. NCBI lineage: Eukaryota > Metazoa > Arthropoda > Insecta > Orthoptera > Tettigoniidae > Meconema > Meconema thalassinum. Next base: position 261,624,120 of record OX336390.1, on the reverse strand, counting down.
TGCATTGAGCCAAAAATCAGTAAAGCATTTTTTATAAATTTGATGTCGTTTTTTGCGATTTGCTTTAACCCATCTGGCGCTCCGGGATATTTTGACTCTCGTGCTGACTGATTATTGGTAAAATGCATATGTGGTCGTGCGGACTCCGGTCTAAACGGGCACAGTATGGAAATTATACAACTCGCGTACGCTCGTTTTATAAAAATACTCGTGTCTTAATTATAGCCATTATAGGCTCGTTGCATAATGTACTAATACTTAATGAACTTACTATTATGATCTATGGAGTATGAATGGCATGTATCTAAATATTTGTCAATTTACTAAGCAGAAAGTTAAATAGTTTTTTTTACATGTATTTCTCAAAAAAACATACTGTGGAATTCACAGCTTTACCTCGCAAGGCTGAGTGCACCCCGTTCCAGCCCTCAGAAGACTAGAATTAAAATTTCTTGGCAGAGCCAGGAATCGAATTCGGATCTCCGGGGCGGCAGCGAAGAATGCTACCCACTACACCACGAGTTAGTATAATTTCAATTTTAATATTGTCTATAACTTAGCCGATAAGTTAAGATTAGGGTACAACCAAATTTACAGTTATTTTATGCTCTTACCAAAGCAGCACTTTCTTAATTTTTATTGGCTTTTTTCGGGGGGGGGCTGGAGCTCCCTCAGAACCCCCCTTATATACGCCCCTGTTTTCACGTAATGCATTCATAACTGTTCCCGAGCGAAGCCGGGTCGCGTTGCTATTAATAACGATAAAATACTAATAATAACAATAAAATACTACTGCTACTAATAATAATAAAAGAATAATAACAGTAAAATACTTCTGCTACTACTACTACTAATAATAATAATAAATACTAATAAATACTACTACTAATAATAATACATTAATAATACAGTAATTACAATAAAATGCCAATTAAAATAATAAATGGTGTTAAGGATATTTTTGGCTTACGGACACGTTCTTTTAACTAAAATTCAGTTGTTTACTGAACTGTGTCCTGTAATAACTTACAAATATAAATGCAATTTCTCGGAAATGAAGAATAGAGTGAGCTTGTTATATCCTACAAACCTACTATTTGTGACATGACTATGAAGATTGGTAAACTCGTTTAATGTAAAATGCACCCTCACCCCTGCGAAAGAAAGAGAGATGCAGGTTGTTAGTTTCACCAAATTTTCAAACCTCGTATTTTTCAGCTGTGTCTTAAGTTCTATCAGGTGTTGATGAAGGAGAAAATCCAAACTATTCTGTAAATCATGGAAAGCAGTGCGACAAATTTTCTTAAAATCACAAACAGTCAAAAGGACAGGAAATCAAAGTGAACTCAATACACGCCATCATGCCTCATGGAGACTTGGAAAGTAAAGGCATCCACCTATTTTGAGTTTCTGCTGTTAGCTTAGTCAATCCCTGGATCATGAGCGTTTCCGAAAATGGAGGATGGATTCTAAAATCCACTAGCTGGGTGAGAGTAGAAAATATATTATCCTATACTACTGTAGTTGGTAATTTTCAGATGAATTGAACTGAAAAATGCAACGATGAAATCATTATAAAACAGTCGCCAGTAAAAGGTATGTTCCAGGGTAATTCACCTGACCTCCTCCACTTCACCAGTTTCATCCTTCCACAGGCTGATGAGTAATCTGCTTAAAATTCCTCTTTTATAACTCTAGATGCATCTGTATTTCTCTTCCATGCATATTAAATCAACGTGCTCTGGGATGCTAATACTTCCTGAGCGCATGTAATACGTATTTCACCGGGAATGTAATGTATTTTGTTCATCCATAATTTTATTCATAAGGGAGCAACAGTCACAGAGAAAAGTCTACGTGAGCTATCCCTGAACCTTCAATCAAAACAACCATTCTCTGTGTTACCACAAACTCAAGATAAATTTAAAATTAATTCAAAATCCCCAAAATCTTTAGAACCTTTTGATTTTGAACTGATGATGAGGACTGTTGTTTTAAGGAGCTTAACCTAATGATAAGTTTAATAATGAATATGAACATGAGTATTACGACTAAAAGAAACTGATTTGCGGTTAACTTACATACAAAAACAAGATGTTCAGTAAAGAACATATAGCCTACTTTCTCCTAAATGCATGGGTATTGTTATAACTCTTTGTCCTTTTCAAGGAGTATAATTGAATGTTGGTTGTAGTAGCTTGTTGAAATACAACGTGCTATAGGGATATTAAACATGAATATGAGGTGCCCTTTGCTAGTGCTACCTCTGTATAAAAATTCGTTCAATTCGGTTTCACCGTGTTTGAATTGATCCGGGGAATGGATTTGCACACATACATGGCCGCTATTTGCAAACTATTGGGCTGATGACCTTGTAGTCAGTCATAAGATGCTTTCCACAAAAAGGCATGTTGTTGCAAAATCCGGTAGAGATCAAATTATTAGGATGGTCGAAATTTGATTTAAGCTTTTAACATTTGGGTGGCCGTCATTCCGTTTCCGTCAAGATGGCGGCGATATAAAACATGACACTGAGGTGCCTTTTGCTAGTGCTACCTCTGTACCAAATTTCGTTCAATTCGGTTTCACCGTGTTTGAATTGATAGGGGGAATCGATTTGCACACTTACTTGGCCACCATCTGCAAACTATTGGGCTGATGATCTATTAGTTTGGTCAGAATATGCTTCCCACATAAAGATTTCTTGTTGCAAAATTTGGTAGAGACTAGATTATTAGGTTGGTCGTAATTACATTTTAGCCTTTAACATTTGGGTGGTCGCGATTACGTTTCCGTCAAAATGGCGGTGATATAAAACATGACACTGAGGTGGCCTTTTCTCGTGCTACCTCTGTACCAAATTTCGTTCCATTCGGTTTCACCGTCTTCGAATTAATAGGGGGAATCGATTTTCACACAAAGATGGCCGCCATCCGCAAAATATTAGGCTAATGACCTATTAGTTTGGTCAAAGGATCCTCCCTCCATAATGGTATGTTGATGCAAAATTTGGTAGAGATCGGATGATTAGGTTAATCGTAATTTGATTTAAGCTTTGAACATTTGTGTGGCCGCCATTACGTTTCCGTCAAGATGGCGGCGATATAAAACATGACACTGAGGTGCCCCTTGCTAGTGCTACCTCTGTACCAAATTTCAGTCCATTCGGTTTCACCGTGTTCGAATTAATAGGGGTAATCGATTTTGACACAAAGATGGCCGCCATCCGCAAACTATTAGGCTAATGACCTATTAGATTAGTCAAGGGATGCTCCCTTCATAAGGGTATGTTGTTGCAAAATTCGGTAGAGATCGAATGATTAGGTTAGTCGTAATTTGATTTAAGCTTTGAACATTTGGGTGGCCGCCATTACATTTCCGTCAAGACGGCGGCAATATAGAACATGTCTCTGGGGTGCCCTTTGCTAGTGCTACCTCTGTACCAAATTTCATTCCATTCGGTTTCACCGTGTTCGAATGAATAGGGGTAATCGATTTTGATACAAAGATGGCCGCCATCCGCAAACTATTAGGCTAATGACCTATTAGATTTGTCAAAGGATGCTCCATCCATAAAGGTATGTTGTTGCAAAATTTGGTAGAGATCGGATGATTAGGTTAGTCGTAATTTGATTTAAGCTTTGAACATTTGTGTGGCCGCCATTACGTTTCCGTCAAGATGGCGGCGATATAAAACATGACACTGAGGTGTCCTTTGCTAGTGCTACCTTTGTACCAAATTTCGTTCAATTTGCGCTCACCGTGTTCGAATTGATAGGGGGGGGGGCAGACATTCAGAGTACTCACACTCACACACACACACACACACAGACTCACACACACACACATACACACACACAGACAGACACACTTTTTTTCGCCCTGTAGTGATCTCATAAGTCTATTATCAATTTTTGCAAAAATCGAAAGTAGGCTAATAAGGATTGAATAAAAAGAAAGGAAGAGAGGAAATAAGGCACAGGAAGAAGAAATGCCTTCAGCCTTCCAATATTAAGATAAGGACCTGCAAGAAAGTAGTGCTTAGGAAGGCAGATATTAAAGGAAAGATGGAGAGAGGCTGCCTCAAAAACAATGGAAAAGTGCAAATGGATCCAGGTCCGGAATCTCTAGGGGTTGCCAACTCCTGACGTTTTAGCACTATCCAGGGTGCGCTATGTATAGTCCCTGCGTCCATTAGGGCCTTTTACAGTAGGCCCGAGATATCATATAAAACCGATGAAGTGTGACCATCGCAAAATTAGAGTAGTTAGTTATTGAGGTTTTATGGAGCATAACTACGAGATCTTCTGCCCCGAAAAATAGGGTATCAGTAAAGAAAAGACCAGGACAAATATCTCATTTCTGCATATGTTTTACATGCGTTGTTGTTGTGGGAAGCCGTTTTAAATATTAATACACACCTATCATTGCAGACAATGCAAACCATCTTCTGTGATCAAAGGGAAAAGTATTGAGTATTCTGACTTAATTTCAAACAACTCCAGAAATGGCGCAAGAGCTGAACAAATCACGTTAACCACACAAGGACCAAGGTTTGGTTGTTACACGTGGACCAAAAGGGGGGTGGGGGCTTTTGAGGCTCATTTAAAAAAAAAATGTCATAATTGCGGACTATGCTGAAATAGATTATGAAACACCATTTAATGATTGATTTTAAGGAAAACTTGAGTATAAAATATTAAATTGAAATTAAATTCACCCAAATATTAATTACAAACACAAATCAAACAAAAACATGTTTCTAGTCAATGTCAGTGTCATTTCCAGGCTCACATTGTAAATAGATAACAGTTTGATTTCATTGTTGACCCAAACATGTTTCAAACACTATACACAATTAACCTTGGACTTCCCTAATGTATCACGTGATGTGAACACGCATAGTACTGGGCGCCAGGAAATGTTCTCCGCAGTGCCTACAAGCGTCTGCGAGAGCTAGCATCAGTAGTTACGTTGGCAGCACTACTGTCGCTTGTATCAGAACAAACAAACAGTAAACTTTGTACTCACCACATGCATTCATAACAGATGTTGGAAGTGCTGATGACACACACGCTCGCTTATTGTAATACACACTGACTATTTCGACAGCCTACAACCCATACGTGTGGGATTCACCCTGTCAAGGACACCGTGCTGCCAACTAAACTGCTGATGCTAGCTCTGGCAGAACTTGGCAGTCACTGCGGAGAACATTTCCTGGCGCCCTGTATTTATAAGTAGACAAATTGGTCTTCACTTGGACCAAGGGAGGGCCTCACAGGCCCCTAGCGGTTTTGATTACCTTTCTAAGGTAAGACAAATTGGTCTTCACTTGGACCAAGGGAGGCCTCACAGGCCCATAGCGGTTTTGATTACCTTCCTAAGGTAAGACAAATTGGTCTTCACTTGGACCAAGGGAGGGCCTCTCAGGCCCATAGCGGTTTTGATTACCTTTCTAAGGTAAGACAAATTGGTCTTCACTTGGACCAAGGGAGGGCCTCACAGGCCCATAGCGGTTTTGATTACCTTCCTAAGGTAAGACAAATTGGTCTTCACATGGACCAACGGAGGGCCTCACAGGCCCATAGCGGTTTTGATTACCTTTCTAAGGAAAGACAAATTGGTCTTCACTTGGACCAAGGGAGGGCCTCACAGGCCCATAGCGGTTTTGATTACCTTTCTAAGGTAAGACAAATTGGTCTTCACTTGGACCAAGGGAGGGCCTCACAGGCCCATAGCGGTTTTGATTACCTTTCTAAGGTAAGACAAATTGGTCTTCACTTGGACCAAGGGAGGGCCTTACAGGCCCATAGCGGTTTTGATTACCTTTCTAAGGTAAGACAAATTGGTCTTCACTTGGACCAAGGGAGGGCCTCACAGGCCCATAGCGGTTTTGATTACCTTTCTAAGGTAAGACAAATTGGTCTTCACATGGACCAAGGGAGGGCCTCACAGGCCCCTAGTGGTTTTGATTACCTTTCTAAGGTAAGACAAATTGGTCTTCACTTTGACCAAGGGAGGGCCTCACAGGCCCATAGCGGTTTTGATTACCTTTCTAAGGTAAGACAAATTGGTCTTCACTTGGACCAAGGGAGGGCCTCACAGGCCCATAGCGGTTTTGATTACCTTTCTAAGGTAAGACAAATTGGTCTTCACTTGGACCAAGGGAGGGCCTCACAGGCCCCTAGTGGTTTTGATTACCTTTCTAAGGTAAGACAAATTGGTCTTCACTTGGACCAAGGGAGGGCCTCACAGGCCCATAGCGGTTTTGATTACCTTTCTAAGGTAAGACAAATTGGTCTTCACTTGGACCAAGGGAGGGCCTCACAGGCCCATAGCGGTTTTGATTACCTTTCTAAGGAAAGACAAATTGGTCTTCACTTGGACCAAGGGAGGGCCTCACAGGCCCATAGCGGTTTTGATTACCTTTCTAAGGTAAGACAAATTGGTCTTCACTTGGACCAAGGGAGGGCCTCACAGGCCCCTAGTGGTTTTGATTACCTTTCTAAGGTAAGACAAATTGGTCTTCACTTTGACCAAGGGAGGGCCTCACAGGCCCATAGCGGTTTTGATTACCTTTCTAAGGTAAGACAAATTGGTCTTCACTTGGACCAAGGGAGGGCCTCACAGGCCCATAGCGGTTTTGATTACCTTTCTAAGGAAAGACAAATTGGTCTTCACTTGGACCAAGGGAGGGCCTCACAGGCCCCTAGCGGTTTTGATTACCTTTCTAAGGTAAGACAAATTGGTCTTCACTTGGACCAAGGGAGGGCCTCACAGGCCCATAGCGGTTTTGATTACCTTTCTAAGGTAAGACAAATTGGTCTTCACTTGGACCAAGGGAGGGCCTCACAGGCCCATAGCGGTTTTGATTACCTTTCTAAGGTAAGACAAAAGCATTAAAATAATTTAGTTTATTATGATAGTTAACTTATGGCTCAAATAACAATATCATTTAATCTCAACAATGTAAAAGACTCCGTGTCTTAGGCGACAGCACGCCGGCTTCTCCCCGCTGGGTCCGTGGTTCAAATCCCGGTCACCCCATGTGAGATTTGTGCTGGACAAAGCGGAGGCAGACAGGTTTTTCTCCGGGTACTCCGGTTTTCCCTGTCACAAATTTCATTCCAGCAACACTCTCCACTATCATTTCATTTCATCTGTCATTCATTTAATCATTGCCCCAGGGGAGTGCGACAGGCTTCGTCGGCCAGCACAGTTCATATCCTCACCGCTAGATGGGGCTTTATTCATTCCATTCCTGACCTGGTCGGTCGACTGGAAGGAGGCTGTGGATTTTCAATGTAAAACAATATATCCCTTTACAAAAAGCAATTTATTCTGACTGTGGGCCTCCGAGCCCCAACCCCCCTCCCTTGGTAATTGTAGGGTTAAGGCTAGTCATCATAGGCCTGATTGTTGTTTAATTCATTTGAGGAGCTTGGCAGTCACCTCCGGACTTAAAGCAATGTACTATCCCGGCATTTGCCTGGAGGGTGTGTGGAAAAAATCGGGGGGAAACATATTCAGAATGGCCACTATCAGCGCTGAGATGCTTCCCACGGTGGGTGAGTTTTTATCGTGTCGGACTACCAACCCCAAGCTTGCAGGTTCACTCCTGGCCGCAATAAGTGATTTTTGAAAGGCGACAAAAATAACGGTACGCCTTTTATACGTTGTTGGCATGTTGAAGAACCCATTTGAATTCAGTAGACCGTGTTCATAATTGCAAAGTTAATCTCGGGATTTTCCGCCAACACAAAAGATTCCTCCATTCTCTACTAGAAAGCGCTATAATGTCAAGGAGCTTTGATATAAAACCCCCTTGATTTTCATACAGCTCCAAAGAGTGATAACATTTGACATGCAAGCTGCCCTGTGGGCGACAATTAACAAAGCTGCACGCGGCAACCGAGGCCATACGAAATTATTATTATAGCGCTGAGATTCAAACCTACGATCTCCTAACAACTGCGATAGCTGCCTTGATACACAATTTGAGTACGACTACGCCGTGGGACCATCATACTTCTAACACACCCTGTGATTGTTTATATGAAAGTCGAAATGTCCCCGCCTGTGTTTTTCTTTTCAAGACAGTGGAAAGGAAATATCCTGCATTGAAAGGAACCGCTGTTCCTCGCTCCTTGGCACGGCCCAGTGAACCAATATTTGCATTTCACACTTCATATGATACTCTCGAGGCATTCTAAAAGGCTTTCCATGCCATTGATTCTGCGTCAATACACAAGAGCGTAATGCAACCAGCCATCGACATTTCATTTCCTTACAATCTTCTCAGCGTCTCCGTCTTTCTGATGGAATAAGTTTCTCGTCTCAATCATACAGACGTTAAGCTGCTGCAGCAGCTTTTAAAGCAATATGAGGTTCGATTCCTATTTCCATAAGTACTAAAATAATAGAACATTAAATGATCTACGAATCTTCTATTCTGTTTCCTTTCTTCAAGCCCTCGTGCAAACCTGGCAACCAGAAAACTGACAGATTGTGGTCATTGGGAATGCTAATTTCATTGAGTTATGAGTACTGGTTCTTGTTGTCATTATAATTATTCATTATTATTATTATTATTATTGCATCATCATCATCTTCATTTCCCCAGTTCCTCTCCACTTCGTTCTGTCGTTCCACCATTCCTCTTCTGACTTTTGTTGTTCCAATCCAGGTTCCGTTTTCTAATGCTATACTTTACCGAGTCCATCCAACGCATTCTTGGTCTTCCTCGTCCTCTCTTCCCTGTCATCCGTCGTTCCAGTGCTCGTATTGGTAGCCTTTCTTCATTCATCCGTTTGACATGTCCAAACCATCTCAATCTGTTTTGCTCCAGTTTGTCATTTAGTTTCTGTACTCCCAGTTCTTTCCGTATGTCTTCATTTCTCACTCTGTCTCTCCTCGTTTCCTGGACCATACTTCTCAGGGATCTCATCTCAGCGGCCTGTACTCTGCTCCCATCCCTCTAAATCATTGTCCAAGTTTCTGCTGTATATGTCATTATAGGAACATAATATGCTTTGGACATAACTTCTTTAGACTTAATTGGCATATCCTTGTTCCATACTAGTCCCCGTACCTGTTGGTAGAAAATATGATTGTATATATATATATATATATATATATATATATATATATATATATATATATATGAAATTTACATAGAAATACAAACCCATCACCGTCGGACTCCTTGCGAGCCAAAGACACTGATGATAGCACTGGGTCTCAAGATGTTCCGAGCAAGCCATTGAAGAGACAAAACCTTACGTACTATACTTGCAGTACCAAGGAGGGCAGCGTTTTGCATTAACTGCATATGGTTCCTCTTCAAGCCAAGGTTCTCCCAGTCCTTTGTGACTAAACCATTCACAGAAACGACAACTGGGATGACGGAAACTTCCGTTAGGCCTTATATGTGTCAGAGCTCAGCGGCCTGGTATTTGCGCCTTTTCCCAGCCACTGTAAGTTCTCATCGAATTTAGTATTATTATTATTATTATTATTATTATTAGTAGTAGTAGTTGTAGTAGTAGTAGTAGTAGTAGTAGTAGTATTAGTTGTCATAAATCGCTAATTGGCCAACTAGGGGCCACCATAAATTTCATTATACATTCTCGCATTTATTCATTCTGTGTTTGCCTAACTTGTTTTCACTAGACTGCAGTTTCTAGCACGGTGTTCATTCAATCATTTCGAACCAGTTGTCTTTATTTTATCACGGAATGTACCAAAAGTCACAATATTTGTTCTGAAAAGGTGTTGGTCGTGAGCGTCTTTGGATTGTGGATACATCCCTTCGAGGTCTTGTTTGACTCGAACATTCCAGTGAACGTTAATGTTTTGGTTTGGCTCAAAAATGTTCTTTCACCAGAAGTCCTATACACATCGTATATATCCGGAGAAGTGGGCTCAACTTTGGCACATTGTGCACGTGATTTTCTCTTCTTCTTCTTCTTCTTCTTCTTCTTCTTCTTCTTCTTTATGTGCCATCTCCTCTCAGGAGGTTGGCAACCATCATAGAAACTCTTCCTTTAGATGATGCAGCACGAAACAGCTCAATAGTGGAACAATTGAACCAAGATTTCAGATTATCGATCCAAGAAGTGCGTCTTCTTCCTGGTCTTCTTTTGCCTTGTAGCCTCCCTTGAATGACCAGCTGCACCAGATGATATTTCTCTCCTCTCATCACATGACCCAGATACTGCAGTTTTCTAATTTTGACAGTATTTAATATTTCCTTTCTCTTTCCCATCCGCCTCATCACCTCATCGTTGGTGACCTTTTCTTTCCAACTCAGCCTCAGTATCCTTCTGTACGTCCATAGCTCAAATGCCTTCAATCTGTCCATTTCTCGTTTCTTTATGGTCCAGGTCTCAACTCCATAGAACAAGGTGGAGAAGATATAACATCTCAGAAGTCTAATTTTTAGATGTAAATGAAGGTCTCTGCTACAGAACACTCTCCTCATTTTATTACAATAAATTGCTTGTCTGAATTTTTCTTAATAATAGATCTTAAAATAAACCATTTGATAGCCTACTTTCAATTTTTGCAAAAAATGAAAGTAGACTTATGAGATCAACACAGGGCGAAAAAGTGTGTCTGTCTGTGTGTGTGTATGTGTGTGTGTGTGAGTCTGTGTGTGTATGTGTGTGTGTGAGTCTGTGTGTTTGTGTGTGTGAGTGTGTGTACTCTGAATGTCTGTCCCCCCCTATCAATTCGAACACGGTGAATGCGAATTGAACGAAATTTGGTACAATGGTAGCACTAGCAAAGGACACCTCAGTGTCATGTTTTATATCGCCGCCATCTTGACGGAAACGTAATGGCGGCCACACAAATGTTCAAAGCTTAAATCAAATTACGACTAACCTAATCATCCGATCTCTACCAAATTTTGCAACAACATACCTTTATGGGGGGAGCATCCTTTGACCAAACTAATAGGTCATCAGCGTAATAGTTTGCGGATGGCGGCCATCTTTGTGTGAAAATCGATTCCCCCTATTAATTCAAACACGGTGCAACTGAATAGAACTAAATTTGGTACAGAGGTAGTACTAACAAAAGGCACCTCAGTGTCATGTTTTATATCGCCGCCATCTTGACGGAAACGTAATGGCGGCCACACAAATGTTCAAAGCTTAAATCAAATTACGATTAACCTAATCATTCGATCTCTACCAAATTTTGCAACAACATACCCTTATAGAGGAAGCATCCTTTGACCAAACGAATAGGTCATTAGCCTAATAGTTTGCGGATGGCGGACATCTTTGTGCGAAAATCAATTCCCCCTATTAATTCAAACACGGTGAAACCGAATGGAACGAAATTTGGTACAGAGGTAGCACTAGCAAAGGGCATCTCAGTGTCATGTTTTATATCGCCGCCATATTGACGGAAACGTAATGGTGGCCACACAAATGTTCAAAGCTTAAGTTAAATTACGACTAACATAACCATCCGATCTCTACCAAACTTTGCAACAATATACCTTTATGGAGGGAGCATCCTTTGACCAATCTAATAGGTTATTAGCCTAATAGTTTGTGGATGGCGGCCATCTTTATGTCAAAATTGATTCCCCCTATTAATTCGAACACGGTGGAACCGAATGGAACGAAATTTAGTACAGAGGTAGCACTAGCAAAAGGCACCTCAGTGTCATGTTTTATATCGCCGCCATCTTGACTGAAACGTAATGGCGGCCACACGAATGTTCAAAGCTTAAATAAAATTACGATTAACCTAATCATCCGATCTCTACCAAATTTTGCAACTACATACCTTTATGGAGGGAGCATCCTTTGACCAATCTAATAGGTCATCAGCGTAATAGTTTGCGGATGACGGCCATCTTTGTGTGAAAATCGATTCCCCCTATTAATTCGAACACGGTGCAACCGAATGGAACGAAATTTGGTACAGAGGTAGTACTAACAAAAGGCACCTCAGTGTCATGTTTTATATCACCGCCATCTTGACGGAAACGTAATGGCGGCCACACAAATGTTCAAAGCTTAAATCAAATTACGACTAACCTAATCATCCGATCTCTACCAAATTTTGCAACAACATACCTTTATGGGGGGAGCATCCTGTGACCAAACTAATAGGTCATCAGCGTAATAGTTTGCGGATGGCGGCCGTCTTTGTGTGAAAATCGATTCCCCCTATTAATTCGAACACGGTACAACCAAATGGAACGAAATTTGGTACAGAGGTAGTACTAACAAAAGGCACCTCATATTCATGTTTAATATCCCTATAGCACGTTGTATTTCAACAAGCTACTACAACCAACATTCAATCATACTCCTTGAAAAGGACAAAGGGTTATAACAATACCCATGCATTTAGGAGAAAGTAGGCTATATGTTCTTTACTGAACATCTTGTTTTTATGTTAAGATCCCGTATTGAATTACAAATATATTCATTGAGAAGATTGTTGATTTGACCGCCTAGTCAAAGCCATATTGTAGACTACATTAAAAACTTAAAATTGCGCTGTTGGCATGTTTCAGATTGTGCACAACTTTCTTCGGCAAAATAAAAAGAATAACAATTTCTACCAAAATATCTAACGCATTACATAACGGCAAATATCTAGTAATTTGGACAATCCATAGAGTAATTATGTAAGTAAATGCTTGCCTCGGTGGGTGAGTGGTTATCGTGTCGGATTACTAACCCCCCAAGCTTGCAGGTTCGCTCCTGGCCATGGTAAGTGATTTTTGAAATCCGGCAAAAATCTAGATACGCATGTCATACATTGTTGGCATGTTAAAGAACCCATTTTCATTCAGTAGGCCGTGTTCATATGGACAAATTAATCTCGGGATTTTCCACCAGCACAAAGTTCTTCATTTCTCTACTAGAAATCGCTATAGTGTCAGGGAGCTTAGATATCTAACCTCCTTGACTTGCATAGTGCTTCAAGGAATAACAAAATTCGACATGCAAGCTGCCCTCTGGGTGTCAAATAACAAAGCTTGCACCCAGCAGCCGAGGCCATACGATATTATTATTATTATTATTATTATTATTATTATTATTATTATTATTATTATTATGTAAGTAAATATATTTACTAACTACATTTCAAAATAGAGACCCAATTAGATTTATAATTTGAAACGTTAATACGAACTAAGATTTTAAGCCTATTTAGTTTCTTGTGAAATGGTAAGGAATAAATAATTATACTCAAATTCAGCCTTAATTATCATATCACAAAACCGGAAGTAAAGCTAGTTTTCTTATGCAGATCATGTTCTGATGGATGGGAGAAGTATCTATCTTTCACTGTAGCGAAGTGAGCCTGCATTTCTCATGAACACTAAGATATTCGGACGTATTGAGAGATACCGACTTAACAACAGTCTTGTGATGATGAATTTCAGTATACAGTGAAACCTCAAATAAGAGACTAGTGACGGTTCCATGGAAAACAGGTCTTTTAGAAGGGTGGTCTCTTAATAGGGGTAGGCATTAAAAATGATTTTATACTGCATTATTAATAACGTACAATTGGAACACTGCATTGGTTCACATTTAGTACAAATTAATTACAAATAGTTATTTTCCGAGCTCTGTCATTTAAAAAAGTCACGAATTGATCTCTGTTTCAGAATAGCGCATCTTATTTTAACAGTTTTACTTTCTAGAATATCTCTGAGTGAGTTCGAAAGTCCATTAATTTGTTCTGGGTTCGAACAATCTTCTAGGAGACCCGTTTCTTGAATTTCTATACGTTACATAACACTTTGTCTAATGACATTGTATGCTGATGCAGTTCTGTGCCAACAGAACCATTCTTTACATCATCACCCTCATCACCCTCATTACCATCTCCAATGGGAAGGCAAGTCTTTGTAATTTTGAAAGAGGTCAGACTGAGAAAACGCCTGGTCTTTGGTCGGGGAGAGGGGTGTTCCTTAAATATATTGACCTTATGAGGTTTTAAATCGGTCCCAAGAAAAATCGGTCTTTAAGAGGGGTGGTCTTTTAATAGGGGTGGTCTTTTAGAGAGGTTTCCCAGTTTTTACTATATATAAACACCATTGGTTTTCAGGGTTAGTTTGGAATGCTACTTCTCTTTCTGATTATCTGACTATTAGTCCGTTTCATTTTATCTACTCCCGAGGTATTTCAACTTATTCACATGATTTCTCCATATTTAGTGTGAAATGGGTCGTGTTTGATTTAAGTTTTAAGTGATTTCCGTCTTGGCAAAGGATACTTGCAAGCATCTTTGTTATACTATTCCTTTATCACAATAATTACTTCTGTTTTATTTGCCAAATTCTCTATTATTTATGCTACATCATTCGCGAAAGCCAAGCTTTCTCAGGTTCTCATTCCGTTTGTCATCGATGCCTTCCATAACAGTCGATCTTGCTTGCTGGTATTAGTCTTTCAATATAGGAGTGCCGGCAGCAGAGGTAGGAACTATTCTTTGTTTGCTTGTGTCACGTTGTCAACCTGCCTGTTTAACAAGTACAGTCGGGCGGGTAGCTCCAGTAGCTCCAGTAGCTTCAGTCATCTTTCTCCTCTCTGTGGTAACATGTGCTTCATTTGCGCTTAACTGTACAATTGCGTGGAAGTTTTGTTTGCTTTCGTCCATGCTTTGTACTGTGACCGAAATCAAGATTGAATTATGCTCACATCAGCTGTGATGAGATTGGAAGCATAGGATCTCGACGATTATTGTGGCATCTTTAACACGAAATTAGGTTATGTGTAACAATCAAATTGGTATTAATATTTATACATCTATAATTGTATCTCATTCTCCGAATATCATTCCACTAACAGATTTTTATTGTGCCAGAAAGCCAGGTGTTTTTGTCAGGCTATACCGTGTCGAGCTCCGCTGGATATGAGGTCAGCCTCTAGGAGTATGTGAGCGAGCATGTTACCCACACCACGTGATGAGCAGAGGTGTGTGCTTCTCAGAACCGACGAGCAGTTGACTGGCAGTATGTCATCCGAGGCATATACACGTTTGAAACTCACACTCCTGTCTTTATCGTGGTTGTGAAGTTTCTTAGCGCCCGGGATAGTCTGTTCTTATGTGAACGTGAGTTCGTTTTACTGCACGAAAACCGGTAACGTGTGTACTGCAGAATGTTAAACTCAGTGAAACGTGTGTGACAATGGAGTTAATGTGAGTACTTATTTAACATTATTTGACACCACATCAGAACAGTGCCGAACAGTCCAACTTCCCATGTAAGCACAGTTTGGTCATGCTAAAATCACAACTTCATTATACAAGAGATAAAACTACTAGTTTCAGAAGAGTATTATTCTACTAGACATTACGAAGAGAACACAATTAGATGAACATTACTGTTATAATTGCCACAGAGCATCAAGATTTACAGAATGTGGAAATGCAATAGAACAGTGCCGAACAGTCAAATAGACATATTGGGAACTTGAAATTTCTGGAATGTTAACTTCACACACAATGAACCTCGTGGGAACACTTATGAATTTTAATACAGTCAAGATCATGATGACAGCTTAGATTCTTTAAGGGAAAATTTACGAACATGGATGGACACCAGGATTTGAAGATAAAATTACACCTTAATATCTACACGGTGATGCTGGCGTTTTATAAATTTCTACATCATCGATCTAGCAGATTTAGGCATCTTTGAACACCATGACATCGTGGGACATAACACCAAATTCAAGGGCAGTGAGTCCATTCTACACTCATTGCAACCTCATGACAAACCATAACCATGACTAATTGATTGTTTTATTTTCAAATGACTTTGAAATTATGCCTGTTTTTCGAACATACTAGAGCTTTTTAGGAATAAGATCTGGCTAATTTAATATCATTTCACACATTTTTGGTCGATCATAATAACTTTGAATTTCTTGCCTTGTTCTATAAATTTAAATTAATTTTTTTTGAATTGTGAATATTCACACAATTAAATTTTGATGCGATTGCGAACGATATTTCCGATTTTTTGGCAGCGATAGTTGATCGTATTTATCTAATTAAACGATTTTATTAGATGATTTTTTTAGGCATTATAGATCAGTTAATAATAATAATAATAATTAATTTTTTTTGTTAGCGAACCTAGTAATTATACTACGCTGGATTATTATGCTGACAGAATCGAGTCGTATCAGGCATTTTTGAATTATGATATATTTTGCACAGCACAGATAAAAGAAAGCATGTTATGGACACTTTAAATAAGTTGTCTTATTTTGTGGCAACATTATGGATGCGAGTCATGTGGCCTATCCAAGAAGAAGAATGATATGAATATTTAAAGATTGGAAGTGAGAGATAATAAGAATTTCTCTACTAGTATTGTGCGTTTGATGTTTGAAGGATGTGTATGTGTAATACAATCCTCATTTAGTAATTTGGTTAGATGCATGCTTAACGTATTCGACGATTAAAATAATGCAATATTAAATGCTGTGATAGAAGTACTATTGATACGAATTTATGAAACAGTTATACTAATTTCTAGGATTCAGCCAAATCTGACCTTGCATTATCAGGAATGCATAATTAAATTATGGTTAGCTGATCTATAACCAATGAAATTGTTGATTAACATTTCTACTTTAATTAATTAATTAATTAATTAATTTTCGCTAATATTATAATAATGTTTTGGAAGGAATTTATGATAATTTGTTTATAACAATTTATATTTTGGAATTCAATGATTGTATTTGCATTTGATGATCAGATTAATACAATATGGTCCAGGATTCGGAATAATAATAATAATATTCATAATTATTATATTATTTATAATAATGGTATTTTTGATGAATATTCATTTAATATGAGATTATCTCAACATAATCTGCACATTACTCTGCTCCAATGTCAGATGATAATTGTAAATATTTGTAAATTATTTCTTTACGATTATTTAAATTCGTATTTAACCAACGATAATTATCCTTTTTAATTAAATTTATGTGTGAATTTTCAGTGTATTTAGAAATATGTGTCTATGGGGAAGTGAATAATGTGATACGCCAAATTTAATTTATTCATTCAAAAGCTGAAATCCGTGACAGTGCAGTGCAACGAAAAAATATTGTATTTAATTTTATTCAGCTTACTCGACGAACACTGGAACATTAACTTCGATTCACATTACCCCACAGAAATTATATAGGACAATCAAATTGGTAGTCTAGGACTTATGGATCCTTGATCCCAACATAAGCATAAAACCAATTTGATTCTAGGAGTGCATTTATTTATTTATTTATTTTGTTTCGTCCGCTCTTAAATAAAAGAGACCATTTTATCTTAGTTATCTTAAATTATTCCTGCAGCTTGTTCCATTTCCTGACTGAGTGATACTATCGTATTTTATTTAACAAATATATATCTGAGGCAACCTTTCTCACCTATCCCGTTAAACGACCCGAGATACTAGATCTCTTGCCTGCCCGTGTTTGCAGTTGATTTTTTGGTAGTTTTTCCGGATGTATATCTCAAGGACTCCTAATTTGTTTGTTACGACCATGTACCATTTCTTGGACATCACGTTGATTTCCGGGCCGACGTGAGGTCTGGGAAACGGGCACAGTACACTTGAGTGGAGTAATTTTTAATTCGTCAATTATTGTTAATTTTCCATTAAAATTTTACAAAATAATTTCGAACACAAGTAGTGGGTGCAATTCTGCACCCCGTCATCGCTATGTCGCCCTCCGCGCTCTGTAGGGCTCCTGCTACAATAAACCACACACGTTGGTGCAACCACGTTCAGGGACAAACGTTGGTGCAACCACGTTCAGGGACACTCGTATCTTGATGGGCTAACATAGATTTATCTGTAATAAGTAGAGCTGGGATTTCTATG
The DNA here is from genome assembly GCA_946902985.2 of Meconema thalassinum. Lineage (NCBI taxonomy): Eukaryota > Metazoa > Arthropoda > Insecta > Orthoptera > Tettigoniidae > Meconema > Meconema thalassinum. The sequence goes on along the minus strand of OX336390.1, from coordinate 261,606,218 downwards.
TGATTACATATTTTGTTCCTTGCTATTTAGGTGCTGGGAAGAGTCATATGTTCACAAAACACTATGTTAGGGTTATTATAACCGAATTTCATTTTACATATTTTTTCATATTTGTGGATATTCTGAGTGATATTACATAAAATTACATATTTCAGCGTTCTCCTGTTTTCATATGAAATAAATTGCAGAATTGAAATATCACACTTAATGTGGGTCTGTTGCCTGTCCTCTCAACAGGGGGATTAAGGGAATTATGAGTGACACAAGTATTTGAGAGGATGATAGGTGCATGTAGAGACCCTTGCGAAATAGGTTTTTCTAAAGGTTCCAATTAGCTGCAGGAAAACTGTTACTTTACATGTGCCAGTCTTAAATCTTTCTAACCTTTTAGAGTTAATTGCTTTACAACTAGCCACTTTCATGTTGGAGTTTCCAGGAATATTTCTCTAAGCTCATTTTTGTGACCTCTTTGTTATGTACTTAGGAATTTCCAATTCTATTTTTATTGTTAGAGCTGTCTTCCTTTGAAATGTCTCAATTAGGTTTTAGTTTCTTTAGAATATGTGTGTGATATATTCATATAATATAACTCCAAAGAACATTGAAAGATACTTAATTGTTTACTGTGCTACAAAATGTAATATACAGCGTGTTTGGAGTGTTGTAACTGACAAAATGGTTAGTTTTTATTAATTACAAGCTGTACCCGGCATGCGTTGCAAAGCCAATCAAAGAAAGTGCTGGCGTTTTAATTTTGTTTTTGAAGTGCGTTAGCATACACAATATGTTTTCGATTTCCGTTAACTGCCTCTAAACTATCGTAAAATGGATTTACTAATTTAGAAACATTCGTGGGAGCGTGCACAACAACTCACCAATATTACATCGCAATCGGATGTATGGCATATGAACGAATACGGGATTTTGTTTAAACGATTCGTGCGCTGTCAATCATTTGTTGTTTCTACTCGTGCGCTACCCACAGTGAAATGGATTTACTAAGTTTGAAACCTTCACATAAGTGTACACAACAACTCATCAATGTTTCATCGCAATCGATGAATGGCATACGGGATTTTGTTGTAACGCTTAGCGCGTCGTCACACATTTGTTGCATCTACTCGCGCGCTACCTATTGTGAAATGAATTTACTAAGTCGAAAACCTTCTCTGGCGTGTACATAACAACTCATCATAAGTTTCATCGCAATCGGATGAATGGCATATGAACGCATACGGGATTTTGTTTAAATGATTCGTGTGTTGTCACACATTCGTTGAATCTACTCGTGCGCTGCCTACTGTGAATTGGATTTACTAAGTTAGAAATGTTCACATACGTATACAGAACAACTCATCAAAGTTTCATCGCAATCGATGAATGGTATATGAACGCATACGCAATTTTGTTCAAACGCTTCGCGCGTGGTCATTCATTTGTTGCATATACGCGTGCGCTACCTATTGAGAAATGGATTTACTAAGTCGAAAACCTTCCCTGGCTTGTAGCCAACAAATCATTAACGTTTCATGGCAATCGGATAAATGGCATATGAACCAATGCGGGACTTTGTTTAAACGATTCGTGCGTTGTCACACATTTGTTGAATCTACTCGTGTGCTACCTATTGTGAAATTGATTTACTACGTTAGAAACGTTCACGTGAGTGCACACAACAGCTCTACAAAGTTTCTTCCCAATCGATGAATGTTATAAGATCGCATACGGGATTTTGTTGAAACGCTTCGCACGTCGTCAATCATTTGTTGCATCTACTCGTGCGCTACGTATTGTGAAATGGATTTACTAAATCAAAACCCTTCCCTGAAGTGTGCTCAAAGATTCACCAAAGCTTCATCGCAATCGGATGATTGGTATATGAACGCATACGTGACTTAGTTAAAACAATTGTCGTGCCATCGCTCATTTGTTGAATCTACTTGTGCGCCACCTATTGTAAAATGCATGTACTAAGCCAGAAACCTTCTCTGGCGTTTACACAACATCTAACCCAAGTTTCATCGCTATCGGACGAATGGTATATGACCGCATACGGGACTTGATTGAAACTCTTCGCGCGTCGCCCCTCATTTGTTGAATCTACACGTGCGCTGCCTACTGTAAAATGGATTTACTAAGGCAGAAACCTTCCTTGGAGTGTACTCACATCTCTCCCAAGTTTCATCGTAATCGAATGAATGGTATGAGAACGCATAGGAAACATACCCACCCACCCACCCACATACAAACTATCTCGTACATTGATTTTTAGCCTCTTTTCAATTTTGAAAAAATAGACTTATGAGATCACCTTTTGTCCGTGTGTGTGTGTGTGTGTGTGAGGTGTGTGTGTGTGTGTCCCTAATAAATTCTAAATGGCTGGAGCGATTTCAATGAAACTCGGTAAGTTCATAGCACTATTCCGGGCGACCTCGACCGTGCCCTTCAAATTTTGTGACGTCTCACCAATCCAACATGGCGGCTGTGCGAAATATTACACCAGCATTCAATATCTCCGAAACTATTACCGATATCACCCTGGAATTTTTACGTTGATAAAGGGAACTACTAGAAATTCACCTATGTGATTCTTGAAATGCTGGCAACTACAAAACCAACATGGCGGCTAAGCGCATTTGTGACGTTTAAATAGGCGTTCCTCGCGATTTAACCAACCAAACGCAATAAAACTTGGTACAGTATATTTGTATACACATTGTAATGCACCGACATCTAACTTCGTTCAATTGTTTACATAACCACAAGATGGCGGCTGTGCGAAATATTTCACCGGCATTCTATATCTCTGAAACTATCAGCGGTATCACCCTAAATTTTGTACGGAGATAAAGAGCATTACTGGAAGTTCATCTATAAGATTTTCAAAAACCGGTTAACTACAAAACGAACATGGCGGCCAAGCGAATTTGAAAATTTAAATAGACCTTTCTCGCGATTTAATGATCCAAACTAAATGAAACCTGGTACAGGAGATGTTTATACACATTGTAATGCACTGGTATCTAATTTATTTCAATTGTTTACCTAACCTCAATATGGCGGCTGAGCGAATTTTAAAATCACGTTTTTATTTCTTGTGTCGTACTCACGCGATTGAAGTGAAAGTTTGAATAATGAACCTACGCAATAATTTTCCTTCAATGGTGCATGACTCTATGGCCTATACATTTAACAATCCAACATGGTGACCATCCGAAATATTTAGACGGCTCTGAATATCTACGAATCTATTATAGCAATCAGACTGAATATTTTTATGCTCATAGGGGCAATGAACATAAGTTCACCTATAGGACTTTCAATAACCTGGTGATCACAAATCCAACATGGCGGCAACGCGAATTATAAATAATCACATGGACGTCTCTCGCAATTTAACCATCCGAGTGCAGTGAAACTTGGTACAGTAAATCCTTATACGAATGTTAATCCACTGGCATCTAATTTGTTTCAATTGTTTCCATAACCACAAGATGGCAGCTGTGCGAAATTTTAAAATCTCGTTGTTACTTCTTGTGTCCTAATCATGCGATTGAAGTTTGAATGCTACACGTACACAATAATCTTCATGTAACAGTACATAACTCTAGGATCTACATAATTATATAAAGTCCAACATGGCGACCATCCGAAATATTTAGTCGGTTCTCAATATCTACGAATCTATTACAGCAATCAAACTGAAATGTTGTATGTTGATAGAGGCAATTAACATAAGTAGGATATATGAAAATAGGCTGTATAGTTCTTCACGGAACTACTTGTTATATATAGTATATATATTATATATTATATAATATCATATCTATAATATTACATATTTTGCCCAATCTACATATTTTGGTGCTTTTTATTACATATTTATGTACAAGTTATGCCACTTGATAGTACATAAAATCCCAGCTCTAGTAATAAGCGACCAGTTCCAAAGTTACTTATGTGTATTGCTCTCTTCAACAGCATCGTGAATATACTGACAGTAAGATATGACATTCTTACTTAACCTTCCGGTGGTCGCGTTTAAAAATGTAACACTAGTAGTCGCGTGGATTACAATCGACGCCAATTTTTAATGGGTATTTCATTAGCTTCTAGGATGTAGGATGTAGTGTGATTAATATACTGCTCATAGTCAAATACATGAAATACCAAATATATTGACACAGCATGGAAAACGTATTTAATATGAACTAAATTGGGTAATAATTCCCGTATTGAGTAAAAAAAATCCTCTCGGCACGCCGGAAGGCGGAGGTAGATTTCACCGGGCAAACTAGGGGATAGGCTATAATAGGCAAAATATGCATGATTTCGTAGGAGGATCAGACCTCATTGATTGCAAGAAAGTATTTTACATTTAGAGGTTAAAAATCAACTTTTTTTTCGTTTTTGTATGCATATTTTTTATCATTTTATTGTTTTATGGGGATGGTAACCTTCTTGTCATTCGGGGTTCATTTTTATACTTGTGATCACACTGTCCTTATGCAAGGTTTGGAACTGATGTGTAACTATCTGACAGTCTGTTACTTCTTCACGCAAAATTTTATCTCCCGCAGAGATTTTTGTTGGTTCCTCAGTTTAGGGGCTGCGACAACGTGATCATGTAACCCCGGGTACATTAGGTGTGTAGAATCTGATAAACGGTGTTAATTGTGATGACTGTATTAGTCTGTAATTCAGGTAAGGTCTGCAGACGGTCAATTTTAAGTAGTAGTTCCTAATTTTGTACCATATACTAACGTGAACGACACCTAACTCTGAACTTGGCTACTAGATGCCACCACAACCAGCAACTTTCAACGAACGTTGGAACTTCTCCTCCAAAGGAAAGCTTGCTGAGGGATTTTTAGAGCTCTTAGAAAATCCGACGACTTTGGCAGGCTTTGAACCAGCGACCTTGGGCATATAAGTTCAGCATGCTACCAGTTAGCTTCCCACAGTCAGATGGAAAAATGAATGTGATCTCGTGCAATGGCGTTGTCTTGGCAACCTCTGATAGCTCATCCCTCATCAATTTAGAAGCGTTGTCACGGTAACCTCTGATGGCACTTGGCATGTTCTTTAATTCCGAAATCATTTTTCTCATCCCTTGGCGTAATGGTAGGTCAGATCAAAAATTCTTTCAGACAAAGTTTTAGGTAATTATTAGGGGAATATTTTCCATTTTGTACGGGTTTGATATTGTGCCTATTAAGAGAGAGATATGATTAATGTTTCCCGAAAAAAAAAACTTTTTTCCACCCCTTTGGTCAATGTTTGGTGCCATCAAAACTTTTCAAACATAAATTTTTGGCACTTATCCGACACATATTATGAACTTTGAATGGATTCGATAGTTCACGTATTAAGAGAGATATAGCGATATTTCACTTTTTCGAAAAAAAAGCTCCCCCCCCCCCCATTTTCACCCCCTTCAACCGATTTTGCCCATTAACGAACTCGACCGATATTTTAAGGGGTTACATATTATGTAAATCATTCAAAGTGATTGGTGCAAAATTACGGCAGTTATCGTGTCCACAAGAAACTGATATATATGCATATATATACACACACATATATATAAACTTTTGAACTGACGGTGGTTTGGGGTCTGGGGGATGTGAAACGCGAAGATATGTCGAAATTTTCCGGAAGTCGAAACATGGCACCCATTGCAATAGTTAGTTTTCTGATGAAATCTACCTAAAATAGGCTACATAATTTAAAATACTACCATCAACGACACCTAGCTGTGAACTTGGCTACTAGATGCCACCGGAACCATCAACTCGCAATGAACGTTGGAACTTCCCCTCCGAAGGAAAGCATACTCAGGTTTTTTTTGGCGCTCTTAGTAAATCCGACGACTTCAGCTGGTTTTGAACCCGCGACCTTGGGCATAGAAGTTCAGCATGCTACCAGTTCCGATACCGAAGTCGCTTCCCACAGACATATGAAAACAGAATGTGATCTCGTGCAGTGGCGTTGTCATAGCAACTGCTGATGGCGCATCCCTTATCAATTAAAAGTAAAGTTGTCATGGCAACCACTCTTGGCACTTGGAATTTTCTTATAATTTAAATCATTTTGCTCACCCCGTGGCGCAATGGTGAGTCATATCGAAAATTCTTTCAGACAAAAGTTTTAGGTAATTATTGGAGGAATATTGTCCATTTTGTACGGTTTTGATATTGTGCCTACTAACAGAGATATGATTAATGTTTCCCGAAAAAAACACTTTTTCCACCTCTTTGGTCAATGGTTGGTGCTATAAAAAACTTTTCAAACATAAATTTTAGGGCCTTATCCGACACATACTATGAACTTGGAATGGATTCAATATTTTAGATATTAAGAGAGTTATAGCGATATTTCAATTTTTTGAAAAAAGCCTCCCATATTCACCCCCTTTGACCGATTTAGCCCATTAACGATCTCGACCGAGATTTTAAGGGGATACATATTATGTAAAAAATTCAAAGTGATTGGTGCAAAATTACGGCAGTTATCGTGTCCACAAGAAACTGATATACATATATATATATATACTGTGCCCGTCAGCCGGGTGGCAACGGCATATATTTGTGAGTGACCTTCAGAAGTCCTCCGGTAAAGCTGTCGGGATAGCCAACAACCGCGATGACTCTCCTAACATCTCCCCCGTCGGACCTTTAAAAGTTTGCCGTGAGGATCAGGTGAACTTCCTAACAATAGGCCAATGCGGCACGAGGTTCTATAGTCCACGGGGAGCGTGGTACATGGTTGCGATGGTCAAAGACGGCCTAAGGAAAGGTTCACCTCAAAAACTAGACTGTTAAATTAAACATCCAGGCTTATGTAAAACACCGTGAAAATTTATTGTAGATTTCCACAAACCCCTATCCTAGTTCGGATGGTTATATTCGGCTAATCCGCAAGCTAAAAGTTAATGATAATAAAAGTTCAAGTCCCTAACAATGAAGTTACATTAACCCTCGCGAAAGATCTAATACACAATAAGTAACCAACAGCAACAACGCTGGGTAAATGGTACGACGCAAAATCCCTAATACAAGTTACATGATCAAGCTAATATGAAGCTACATTTAAGTGAAGGAGCAAAGCAAAGCTAAGTTATGGTGGTACCATTTCCACATTTACATTTAACTTTTCTAGCTAAGTCCTATCAGTTAACATTCAAAGTTACGGCGGTGACGTCCGTAATAGCAAAACAGTTACAATACAAAGCTAAGTGTACAGCCATTTAAAAACAATTAATCTAATCAACAATCATGTGCTAAATAGCACGCAATAAAGGTAAAATGGGGAAAAATACAGTTTCATGACATCAATAATTATAGTACAACACAGTTTTTATTATAATGCCTTCCTGCCCCATGGTTAACTCTTTGTAAACCATTGTCATCTAGCTTGATAGTAATGTCGGTGATAGCGTAGTTAAAACCACGTCTGACAATCACATGGCCTGCGCTCCACACACTATGAACTAATGGTTCATGTGTGCGCCAGGTCACAACAAAAATGTCTACAGTCTTCGTCGTTTCCAATAAAGGAAATCCCTTCATCTGCACGGCCATGTCAGCAGGTTCAAATGTAAGAATGTCAAAGTTTAAATGGAAATAATATGTTAGTTAGATCTTGTTTAAAACAATTTTGCGAATGATGTTTATTATGTCGGTTTATGTTCCTTCCGTTGGTTTATGGCGTATTCTGACAAAGGCCTGACAAGGAGTAGTCTTCTAAAGATCATTCTCCCGCAGCAAAACATCGACTCAATAGTCGGAAAACTCAACGAGCAAACTCGGCTCGGACTCACAATAACACGAGTTATCAGCGGTAAATACCTCGCTTTCAACAACTCTCATAATAATTCCTCATAACAACAACAGATGCGCGACTTACAACAATGGCACGTCTTACTCACTCAAGGCACATAATATCATGGGTTACCTGCGGCAAAAACTTCGCATTTAATAACCAAATTGCCTTCACTATAATTTGCCTCTCTCAAGAGGATCGCCAACAATGCATAAAGAAGCCTGACAGCCCTGGACATGTCGAAATGACATTCCTTGCAGCAAAATATCTAACTAACAGTATGAAAATCCAAGAAAAACAAATGAACAAAAATACAGTAAGAAACACTGGGTTTCATGAGCAATAGCTGCATTGAAAGAAAGAGATGAATGAAATCAACATTCTGTCCTATGTTGTCGTTGTTCTGTCTCGCTTTCAAGCATTTGTTTTCAAGGTTACTGGGTCAACAAACCAGTTTATTGGTGACAACTTCACAAATTGCAGTCCTTCACTGACCACATTTTTCAACAGGCAAGGCCGGCTAGTTTTAACATTATATAATACCGTAATATTTGGCCTTGTCATTCTTAGCATATGCTTGGTTCAAAAACCTTATAGAATCCGTGTGCTAAACACGTTACAATTTAACTGTACAATAATGTATCGCAGTCCTTCATTTCAAAGAATAGTAAATCACAGACATAACAGCATGTCTCACGAGCTTCTTTGCTCATCAAAGATATAACACTTATTAAGTTCTCAGTATAACATTAACACCTGTGTCCTCATGACAGAAACAAAGTAGTAACAAATTGATAAATATGGCACAGATCTGCAACTCTAGACCTGCATAATGATGCGATAGTGCACTTAGTTCGATGCTTGACATCTACACTTTCTCCAAAATAATAAATCTGTCAGTATTTGACTATAAATTGGCTTCTGAGCGCTTTCAAAAATGAAAATACGGCATATTTTTATAAAACTGGAAACTACAGTTGGTTTCCTAACGATACGACCTATCTAACGAGGTCATAAGTCTCAACAGACTGGTTGCAAAGATTGCAGTTAAATAAAGTGACGATGACATCTGAATGAAACCACGGATAAATATCCTACACATGGCTGAGCAAAATAGCTGCAAATGATTACAGTCATGTTTGGCAGTGGGTCGGCTATAACGTGGTACGACGTCCATCAGGACGGCACCAGGGTTAACCAAAACTGGTCTACCCCACAGGGTGACTCACAATGACTGAAATAAACAACAATTATACTAATTACAACCCTACCTAGCAAATGGCTGACACAATAGTGCGGTTGATTCACAAAAAAAACTACGATATCTAAATATACCACCGCGGACTATTACAAAAGAAAGGGTGCCCAAACTCACGACTTTTGGTAGCTCTCACATCGGCTCAGACATTCATCGACCAGGGTCGTGAAAAACTCTGCTTGGCTCTCCAGCATGGTCCTGTCCTCCACGGATTCACCAATCTGGACCTCCCAAGCAACCAGGGTTCGTTCGCCTCCGGATGATGGTCTCCCAAAAAGGTCTGGAATGTGCCTGGAAGTCGGCATCCACGTTCCTTCGTCTGCGTCCTCGGCATCCTGACGTTCCATCAAGCTGGTGGTCTCCATCACGACGTCTCCCTCATACCGGAATGGTATTAGCCCATAATCGTCTTCTTCACCATGGCGTGGAAAAGTTCAATGTCTTGCATGATGTCGAAAATGTCGAAATATCTCGTTCCTCTCAGCGTTTTGGCGTGATTATTGTGGACGATGCAAATAATAGTGTTCTCCACAGTATTTTGTAGTTTTCAGCCTGTTGATCCTCAAGATTCAACACGATGCGATGCTTTGCTTGTTAGCACGTGCAATTGTATCACGTTTTATCAATCACGTGGCATCCGCGATAAAATTGATATTTTCAATTCAGAATTTCCGTAGCAATAATGTTGTGATCGTTGGCAGTAATAATCACGTCGTCTTGGCACAATTATCAGACGATAACTCTTATATTTTCGGCGTGGCACTTTGCCCTTCCACTTACACGTGGGAAAAATATCTGGCGTATGGCACCAATTACAGTTTGTAGAAAATATTGCCTAATAGGGCCTTTCGTAGAACAATAATATGTCCACGATGTGTGACAACGTTAGTATAGTTATTTTCAACACACGATGCAGTCGGATGCTCACTTGAGCACAAAAATATTTATAATGTCCACGTCGCGACGGACGGATACTCGAAACACGCCTGTCGGGCGTCAAATCTCCAGATGTAGTGTCGTCACTGACTTTCACTCGGAAGTAGGTCGCCAAAACGAAGTCATTGAGCGACTACTTTCATAGCTCCTTGCGTATCTGCAAGTGTTATACCTTACCAAAAACGTAATAATCATTCACCAAAATGATTCAATAATACAGAATGACGAATTAGAATATTCTGAGTCTTGTGAAAGGATAAAAGTGATTAACAAGACCTCCAAAGTCAAAAATGCAATTGAGCGCTACTTCAAAGAGTATAGCATGAGCTCTCCGCTCCACGTGGTATTCTGGATATGTTCAAAAGTACTACACCCCATAATAATTATTCCGTCACAAAAATATCACATGAACCATAGCTCAGCGGGTTCAATACATATATATACATACACAAATTATGTATAAACTTTTGAACTGACGGTGGTTTTGGGGTCTGGGGGATGTGAAACGCGAAGATATGTCGAAATTTTCCGGAAGTCGAAACATGGGACCCATTGCAATAGTTAGCTTTCTAATGAAATCTACCTAACATGCAATATTTGCGAAGAGATGTGTATTTTTCTACAAATGACTGTTCATAATATATTCAGGTTAATTCTATACCTATACAAGCAAACTAACGCAGTTCAAGAGCAGTTCCGTAAATAGTCGCGTGAAGTACAGTTGTAATCCAAGTTAATTCTATGGTATGCCACTGACGCGCTAGTGGTTATTGATATAATATTTCCGGTAATTGTAATGGGAAGGCCTTCTAGTAAAGGTACAGAACTGTATGTACCAAAATCTGGAACAAATCTTATATAACAAATGAATCTGGATTACAACTGTAACACACGCGACCAACGGAGGGTTCAAGAATATTATATTGGTTAGTTGATCATTCTTCTCTAGGTAGTGAGCAGTTGAGATTGTTTGAAAACTCACTGTAATATGCTGGATAGTTTCTGATCTACGACGGTATCTCCTACATTTGCGATTCGTCCTGACTGCCTTACTGGTTGTATTTCAGGTAGTTATTTGAAACCATTTTTAGCCTATTTTCAATTTTGAAAAAATAGGCTTATGAGATCACCTTTTGTCCGTGTGTGTGTGCGTGTGTGTGTGTGTCTGTGTGTGATTCGTGTGTGTGTCCCCCCCTAATAAAATCTAAACGGCAGGAGCGATTTCAATGAAACTCGGAAAGTTCATAGCACTATTCCCGGCGACCTCGACCGTGCCCTTCAAATTTTGTTACGACTCACCAATCCAACATGGCGGCTGTGCGAAATATTTCACCAGCATTCAATATCTCCGAAACTATTACCGATATTACCCTGACATTTTCTATGGTGATAGAGGGAACTACTATAAGTTCACTTATGTGACTTTTGAAAACCTGGTAACTACAAAACGAACATGGCGGCCAAGCGAATTTGCGACTTTTAAATAGACGTTTCTCGCGATTTGACCAACCAAACGCAATGAAACTTGGTACAGTATATGTTTATATACATTATAATGCACAGACAACTAACTTCGTTCAATTGTTTACATAATCACAAAATGGCGGATGTGTGAAATATTTCACCGGCATTCTATATCTCTGAAACTATTAGCGGTATCTCCCTAAAATTTTGTACGGAGATAAAGGGCACTACTCGAAGTCCATCTATAAGATTTTCAAAAAACCGGTTAACTACGAAACGAACATGGCGGCCAAGCGAATTTGAACATTTTAAATAGACCTTTCTCGCGATTTAATGTTCCAAGCGCACTGAAACCTGGTACAGGAAATATTTATACACATTGTAATCCACTGGTATCTAATTTAGTTCAATTGTTTACATAACCTCAAGATGGCGGCAGTGCGAATTTTAAAATTAAGTTTTTATTTCTTGTGATGTAGTCATGCGATCGAAGTGAAAGTTTGAATAATGAACCTACGCAATAATTTTCCTTTAATGGTACATGACTCTATGGCCTATACATTTAACAATCCAACATGGCGACCATCCGAAATATTTAGACGATACTGAATACCTACGAATCTATTTTACTAATCAAACTGCATTTTTTTAATGTTCATAATGGCTATGAACTTAAGTTCACCTATAGGACTATAAATAACCTGGTGATCACAAATCCAACATGGCGGTGACGCGAATTATAAATATTCACATGGACGTTTCTCGCAATTTAACCATCCGCGTGCAGTGAAACTTGGTACAGTAAATCTTTATCCGAATGTTAATCCACTGGCATCTAATTTATTTCAATTGTTTCCATAACCTCAAGATGGCAGCTGTGAAAAAAATTTAAATCTCCTTGTTTTTTCTTGTGTCCTAATTATGCGATTGAAGTTTGAATACTACACGTTCACAATAATCTGCATGTAACAGTACATAACTCTAGGACCTACATATATAAAATCCAACATAGCGACCATCCAAAATATTTAGTCGGTTCTCAATATCTACGAATCTATTACAGCAATCAAACTGAAATTGTGTATGTTAAATAGTGGCAATTAACATAAGTAGGATATACGAAAATAGGCTGTATAGTTCTTCACGGAACTACTTGTTTGATCATGAATCATAAATGAAACTTTCAGTCTCAGAAATTAAATCCGTATGAGTCAGCCAGCCATTCGACACCATCTACTGATCAACGGCATATTCATGGCTTAGAGACTGCGGAAGGCGACCGTACAGTACTTTCTGATTTGAAGCTTATTGTTATTATTATTTATCATAAGATGCATTGGTGGCCCGACGCTAGAAACATAGCGGAGCGAGAAGCCATGACTGGTGGGTATTCACTTATATCCTGCCTACATGAGAGGTAATTGAAGTGTCCTCTGTCTGAACTTGATTATATTTCGTGCGGTCGCTTTTGATGACCTTCTCTCAGCTGACCAGTGTATAATAATGTTCAACACAATTTGATAACGTACACAATTCGATTATAGCCTAAGGTTCGATGAGTGCAGAGAGGAATTATTTCATGTCAGTGTGTTTTCTCAGTTCCATCCAAAGTTCTGAACCAGGTCTTCACAGAGTACAATCCACTTGATACGACCCACCTCGTGGTGGGTGTATGTTTTATACCCGACTCTACCAAGCAATGTAAGTCTCACCTGAGCTGGAACGGGATACACCCAAGCTCGTGAGGCAGTTGAGTAGAGTTGGATTCCATTTCCACCTCAACAATCGTGGTTGTTGTTTTCCACGGTTTCCCCACTTCTATACCAAACAACTGTCGGGATGGTATCCAACTTAAGGCTATGGGAAACCCCTACCGAATCCTAGCTGCAATTACAAGCATACACACTAGTAGCCTGCAGACATCACAATGGCACAGGGTGTCTAACAGATTCCATACACACATCCAAGTACACAAGGCTTCAAGTACACACCACGATGCTGGAAGCCCCTTAATTAGTTAATAGCAACTACAACAACAACAAACAATAATTTGTCTACTGTTATCTCACTGTTCTTGCAATAGCTTAATAATGGGTTGTTCCTAGTGTGGTTCCTTGATTTTTTTGACACTTAGTCGTTTATAGTATTTGGAGTTTATCCTTCAAATTAATCACTTCATCAGTTGGTTACTGGTACTCTTGATTGTCATCCTTGAGGTTAGGGTTCGATTCGTGATTCTGTCACGAAATTCAATTCTGATCTGAGGGCTGGGGGAAAAAGCTGAGAAGAAGCGTGATCGATTACCACCTCAAACATCCTAGATTTTATGTAATTATTTATGGCTTTTAATGCCGGGAGTGTCCGAGGACATGTTCGGCTCGCCTGAGTCTGTAGCTGCTTCCAGCGGACACCCTAAAGGGTGAGCTACAAGTTCCGTTCAATTTCAAGTAGTTCCAACTTTCGCCACCAGATATCAATGATACCTAGTGCCGAACGTTGGAACTTTGATAGAGCGTTCTGACGAAATCTAACCTAACAAATTTTGCTTTACACAAGTTTAGTCTGTGAAAGGATCTTTTACATGCCATAAATCTATGGCATGGGACCTCCGGCTTTACTTCCCCTCCGAAGGAAGGCATACTGAAGGATTTTTAACGCTCTTAAAAAATCCGACGACTTCGGACGGGTTTGAACCCGCTATCTTGGGCATAGCAGTTCAGCATGCTACCGACTACGCCACCGAAGTGGTTTCCTACTTTTACTCCAGCAAATGCCGGGATGGTTACGGCCGCCTCCGTCCCAGTCCCAGATTCAATTAATAATACGCACTCTATTAGATACCACAGGTACACGGGTTATCACTCAAATCCTGTATACATACATGAAAAGGCCAATTACCACGTTGCCCCAAGCTCTAAATACAAACAATAAAAATAAAATTTGAGGCAGATGGTCTCTCGGTCGTGGTACTTAAGACAACAATAACTAAATAACTAGCTAGCTAACAAGAAACAGCATTTGGCTATTTCGTCGGTTATTTTAAATTCCTAAAGACACTACTTCGGTCATTACAAAAGCACAAGTTATAACATATAATTTCAACACATACCCAAATACACGGGGTAATGTTCAAAGATGTCGCAAACCGCTAAAGATCAACTGATATACAATGGCCAACAATCAGATCTGTGGGTTTATTGGTATGTTAGCTGATTTGTGTCAGTTAGTTCCTTAGACATCAATTCGTCGTTTGGTTCATCAAGTCACTAGATTTGTTTACAAGTTTGCTAACTTGTTTGCTGGGGGTAAATTGGTTGATTATCTTGTGAGCCCGTTATTTGATTGGTTACTTGCTTGTTTGGTTGGTAAGTTGACATTGGTTAATTGATCGATTAGACATTTGGTACGTACTTTGTTTGGTCAATTTATTGTAGAGCTAGACAGTTAACTGTTAAGTCTATAGGTCTCCAACCCGTACCCTTGGAGCAGAAGGGCCCTCGGTTTCCACCAGCCGCCACCTTGTCTGCCACAGTTCAGAAACCTGTCACAACTCTCTCTCGCCCAAGACAGCTAGCCCGCTCATGAGCCGGGCAGAGGGCCAGAAGGCCATTGTCTATCAGTTGATCTTTTGGTTGATCGGCGAGATGGTTGATTGATCCGTGAGCTATTTATTTCGTCACTTTAACGGTTCATTGGTTAGTCAATAACTTGTACTGGAGATATGTTTGTCAGTCAATTGTTCGTTCAGTTACAGACGTTCCTTGGTCGGTTGATCATCATAACAATCTGTTTTTCTTCATGTTTTGCTTTATTAGCTAGCTGACTGGTTGATAAGTTTTGCTCTAGAATATAAGTTTTATTTTATTTATTTAATTTATTTATTAGTTACTAGCATTACCCGTCGCGGCTTCGCCCGCGAATATTCTAGTTGTTAAGAGTACACTTAGCAAAATCTCAATCTGAATGCTATGACTGATTTATCCTTGGTATGAATAATCAGACTTTATCAATGCAGCTACTGGTGCAGTGGTTAGGGTTTTGTCATTCCTTCATAGGTATATCAGAGCGAAATTAGTTTTCTGGGAATATCACAGACACTGTTAATTTAAGGGCCTTTAAATGTGGTTTTCGGACACCCTTTATAGTCAGGTGAAAAAGACCTGTCATACCACACTCACACGTGAAAATTGCGTGAAAAAATTCTAGAGTGCCCCTTGACCCCCTTAAGCGCATTATACTGTATGCATTGATGAATTTTACGGCTTAATTTGGTTCAGTGATAACCTTATAACCGTCTGGAAACGTTCACAGTAATGTAATAATTGGAATTGCATTGCGTCTTACAGAAATAGATGGACCTGTGAGATTCTGTTACCATGGTTACCGTGTTGCATTCTTTCATTATTTCATAGTAAATGTCATGTTTTAAGGTATTTATTTAATTGTGAGGCATTTAAAGAGTAAGTGAGAGCGTTTCGCTCACACATTGGGTTATGCTGAACCTGTAGGTACCCCATATGTGTAGGTTGGTGTTAATGGGACCTTATTTTCGGTACAAAACTGGAATGGGACCTTAGCAGAATAATATAGGGAGGGATGGTGTTTGAAGCTATTTTCAGTATTGTCTTAGTAAAAGAAATTTCGTGTTCTTCAGTCGGTCAACACGATTGTACCCATAGACTATAACTAACGCATATTTACTAGTAGGGGCCGATAACCTAGATGTTAGGCCCCTTAAAACAACAATTATCATCATCTCATCATCATATTTACTAGTTGCATTATCTTAAGTACTACTGCAACTAAACAAGAGTACATATTGTAAATACTTTCACCCATACTTTTAGACATAGATTTAATAGCCTAAGTGTAATGATCGCTTGACGATCAAAACTGGTGATCCAAGTGTATCCATTAATCTCATGTAAATCTATTTCAGGAATGGGGAATAACCCATCACCATTGGGTACAATTGTGTTGACCGACCGAAAACATCAAATTTCTATTAATTTGTTAGTTTACTGACTTTTAATCAATTACGGAATCATTAATTTGTGTGCGCTGTTATAAAGCTAGACATGACATTCGTTTCAAATGGAGAGTTCCGAGTTCAGAATTAAATGAAAAGAGCAGTGTTCTGAAGGCAGTACCTTATTTCATTTACGATGGAAACTTTAGAAATAAAATCAAGAAACAAATTAACTTTTCGAAACATGAGTTTGAACGCAATCAGAA
Source organism: Meconema thalassinum (assembly GCA_946902985.2). Lineage (NCBI taxonomy): Eukaryota > Metazoa > Arthropoda > Insecta > Orthoptera > Tettigoniidae > Meconema > Meconema thalassinum. The sequence goes on along the minus strand of OX336390.1, from coordinate 261,589,501 downwards.
GCGCCGAATTATCTTTCTCGTATTTCTCCACAATGGAACCTCATCTGTCATGGCGAGAAAGTAATGATTGTCACGAGAAGCTAATCTCTTAGCTCGTCTCTAGGGACTTGCCCCGGGGGAGTCATGACTTAAAAGGAACCCTCAGGTGTAGAAATGAGGTAGAGAAAGCGCGAATCTTTCCTTATGACAACGATAGATAGAACTAGGAGATGCCAGAAGGGTAAGACCGCATAGGAGAAACGTTTTGTAAAATATACAGGTGTAATTGAAATAATCTAATCCGTTCAATTCTTGACAGAATATAAGGAATATGTTAGCAAATATTTTACCTATTTTAAAAGTTTTTTTTTGTCGTGTAGCCTCCTGAGAGGCCGAGTGCAGGTCTTTCTAGTCGACGCCCGTGGGCGACCTGCGCGTCGGGATGAGAGATGGAATGGATGAAGATGAATGAAACTGGGCAAGGATGTGGAAGGAAGCGGCCGTGGCCTGTCAGAAGGTACTGTCCACGCATTTTCCTTGTGTTGAAAATGGGAAACCACGGAAAACCATTTCAAGGACAGCCGACGGTGGGGCTCGAACCCACGCGTCTAACGAGTCAGCAGAGAGCTTGGCCCCTTGACCTAACGCAGTGCTTTAGCCCGCGTAGCGACTGCTGTCGGTTATTTTAAAAGTGAATACCGTAGGATGCATCGTATAAGGTATTCATAACTAACAATATTCCAATGCAACCCCACTTTCGATTTATATAATAGAGAAAAAAGAACGAAAGAAACACATAGGGAAAGAAATTAAAGATGGAGAGACAATTCACTGTTTTTAGCCTATTTTCAATTTTTAAAAAATAGGCTTATGAGATCACCTTTTGTCCGCGTGTGTGTGCGTGTGTGTGTGTGTGTGTGTGTGTGATTCGTGTGTGTGTCCCCCCCTAATCAAATCTAAACGGCTGGAGCGATTTCAATGAAACTCGGTATGTTCATAGCACTATTCCCGGCGACCTCGACCGTGCCCTTCAAATTTTGTTACGTCTCACCAATGCAAAATGGCGGCTGTGCGAATTATTTCACTAGCATTCAATATCTCCGAAACTATTACCGATATCGCCCTGAAATTGTGTACGGTGATAAAGGGTGCTACTAGAAGTTCACCTATGAGACTTTCAAAAACCTGGTGACTACAAAACCAACATGGCGGTCAAGCGAAGTTGAGACTTTTAAATAGACTTTTCTCGCGATTTAACTATCCACACGTAATGAAACTTGGTACAGCAAATGTTTATACACATTGTAATACACTGGGGTCTAATTTAGTTCTATTGTTTACATAACTTCAAAATGGCGGCTGTGCGAAATATTTCACTGACATTCTATATCTCCGAAACTATTACAGATATCACCCTGCAATTTAGTACGGTGATAAAGGGTACTGATACACGTTTACCTATGTATATTTCATAAACTTGTAAAGTAGAAAACGAACATGGCGACCAAGCGAAGTTGAGACTTTGAAATAGACTTTTCTCACGATTTAACCATCCAAACGTAATGAAACTGGGTACAGCAAGTGTTTATACACATAGTAATGCAATGGAGTCTAATTTAGTTCAATTGTTTACATAACCTCAAAATGGCGGCTGTGCGAAATATTTCACTGACATTCTATATCTCCGAAACTATTACAGATATTACCCTGCAATTTTGTACGGTGATAAAAGGTACTGGTACAAGTTTATCTATGTATATCTCATAAACTTGTAAAGTAAAAAACGAACATGGCGACCAAGCGAATTTGAAATATTTTAATAGACTTTTCTCGTGATTTAACTCTCCGAGCGCAGTGAAGTGTGGTACAGTAAATGATTTTGCAGATTGTAATGCACTGCCATCTAATTTAAATCAATTGTTTACATAACCTCAATATGGCGGCTGTGCGAAATTTTAAAATTAAGTTTTTATTTCTTGTGTCGTAATCATGCGATCGAAGTGAAAGTTTGAATAATGAACCTAGGCAATAATTGTCCTTGAATGGTACATAATTCTATGGCCTATACATATAACAATCCTAAATGGCGAGCTAAATGGCGAAATATTTAGACGGTTCTCAATATCTATGAATCTTTTACAGCAACCAAACTGAATTTTTTTATGTTCATAGAGACTATGAACATATGTTCACCTATAGGACTTTCATTAACCTGGTGAGCACAAATCCAACATGGCGGCGTCGCGAAGTATAAATATTTAAATGGACGATTTTCGCGAATTAAGTATCCGAGTGCTGTTAAACGTTGCACGTTAAATGCTTGTACAAATGTTGATCCACTGGCATCTAATTTATTTCAATTGTTTGCATAATCACAAGATGGCTGCTGTGCGTAATTTTAAAATCTCGTTTTTACTTCTTGTGTTCTAATCATGTGATTGAAGTTTGAATACCACTCGTACACAATAATCTTAATGTAATAGTACAAAAATAAAAATCCAACCTGGCGACAATCTGAAATATTTAGACGGTTCTCAATATCTACGAATCTGTTACAGCAATTAAACTGAAATTTTGTATGTTGTTAGAAGAAATTAACATGAGCAGGATATATGAAAATAGGCTGTATAGTTCTTTACGGAACTACTTGTTATTGATATAACGTAGTTCGTTTGGAAATTTAATTCCATTCCTACATTCGCCAACGTTACCATAAAGTTCCGTGTGGTTGGTTGGTTCCTTAGTTTAGGGGCTGCGACAACGCGGTCATGTAGCCCCGTGTACTTTGTGTGTGTGTAGAATTTTTCTGATAACCGGTGTTAATTGTGATGGCTGTATTAGTGTTATCTGTGATTCAGGTAGAAGGACTGCAGACGATTTTTTTTTTTTCAAGTAGTTCCTACTTTTGCTACCATATGCTACCGTACACGACACCTAGCTGCGGACGTGTCTACTAAATGCCATCGCATTCAGCATCTGGCGGTGAACGTTGGAACTAATATATCGTTATCAAACTAACCTACAAATTTTAGTTTCCAGGAGTGTAGTTAGTGGAAGGTTCTTTTTGATGCCATAAATCTATTACATGGGACCTCCGGCTTTACTTCCCCTCCAAAGGAAGGCATTCTGAGGGATTTTTAAGGCTCTTGAAAATCCGACGACTTCGGCCGGCTGTGAACCCGCGATCTTGGGCATAGAAGCTCAGCATGCTACCGACTACGCCACCGAAGCCGCTTATAAAAACACCATAGAGTAATTTTTTTAACATTCTGGCAGAATAAATATTATGGACCAATTGTATGGCAAATTACAAAGATTTAATTTCAAATATCAAATGTCTGGAAAGTAGTAGATACTATTTAAGTGACGCCGGGCTGAAGTCAGCAGTGGATATCAATTTGTTTCGGACTCCTACACAGTGCTACAATATAATGTTTTATGCCTCCGTAAAGGTCAGCAGATCACAGTGAGATGACAACTGTCTTTCATCGAGGCAAGGGGCTTGAGATAGTCAGCCGTAAAGGAAGATTGTTCTCAAAACTATTTCTAAAAAAATTTGTAAAACATGTAAATATTGTTAAAACAAACGTAGATGTAAACTGTGCCTGTGAAGCATGAAATATGTACGTGGGGCCTTGCCCTTTTTCACTAGGCCTTCCATACTTCTTGTACGATATATGGTAAATAAATAATAATAATAATAATAATAATAATAATAATAATAATAATAATAATAATAATAATAATAATAATAATAAGGGGTAGACATGCTACAATTAATTAATTAATTGAATTAATAACATTAATTCGAGCAAACATTAATTATTTAACAATGTTATTAATTCAAGTTTAATGACATGTTATTAAATCAATTATCTAATTAATTAATTAATTAATCCTATGTATTGCATTTTATTGACATAAGGTGGAATAAAATTATGAAATACTTATTGGTATTTTCTGTAAGTTAAAAATATTTTAGTCAAGAAGCAGTCATATGTTTGAAAATTGAAAGTAATCTAATGCCATTTTATTGATTTAAACTCACTAGGGAGTGCTTTTGATTAGTTCTTCTTCGATGCTCTCCTTCGTTCCCAATATTACGTGATCACGGCTGATAACGTTTCCTTTCTCTCCTGTGAGAGGAGTTTCGGACACTTAGACACGTTGGATGGTGGGGACGAATAGTTAACCATATCATAAAATAAGGAACGATCCTTGACATCAAGATCAGATATCCTAGCCGGAATCTAAGTATTTTGTACTTCATTGAGTCACTGGCTTATAGGTCTTAACCAATGTTATATTGATATTTCTAAAATAAATAGCCAGTACGCTGTAGGCCAGAAATTCTCAACGTGGTGCTCGCAATCACAACCTCCACTGAGATGCACTCTTCAATCACATTCTGTTGCACGAACCGGAATAACAGTGTTTTTATTACAAGTTTAGACTGTCAGTAATGTTATCATTTTGTGAAATAGAATTTTTAATCTGCAGTAAAATTAATTGGACATGACGTCTGTTTTATTACTAACACGAAAGATGTGCTGAATCGGCTGTCCACACGTAAATGTATTTTACCTGCATGAGTCACGCAAGCAGTTGTAGGATGCCTGGTGAGCGGGGAATCCCTAAATATTTCATCAATTCTGTGGTAGATAGAGACAGGAAAAGGGAAGCGAGATGCACCCTTGTTGCATTATTATCATCATTAATATTCTTCTTCTTTCTTCGATTCGGCCAACTAGGGACCACGTTAGTTCAACTGTCTCTTCTTCCGAGCTCTAACTACCACCCAGTGTTCCCGCATTCGTCTCCGGTGTTGTTCTTTTCTCTCTTAGGACCACGCCTTCCCTGTGTTCAGCTTCGGCTTTTCCTGGAAACATTTGTGCGTACGTAGTTTTTCCTGAATTGGAGCACGCTCCTGGATATCGTTAGGGGAAATTTCCATTTCACGTATATCTTTCTCAACTTCCGTGAACCATGCCCCTTTGGTTTTCTTATCTTGAAAGTACGTCAATATCCGTTTTGATATTCTGCCTGTGCTCATTCGTGTCACGTGGCTATAAAAGGCAATCCTTCTTTTCCGAATCGTGTCACTGATCTTCTACACGTGCTTGTATAATTCGTGGTTGTGGCGCCTTCGGTACGCGCTGTTTTGTTTGATGGGACCCAAGATTTTCCTCAAAATCTTCCTATCTTTACCTCTAGTTTTTCGATTAGACCTTTCTTGTTCATTATTAGAGTCTCTGCCACATACAGAGCCTCTGGTCGAATAACAGTGCAGTAATTATTAGTTAGTTATGGTTGTTTTAAGGGGCGGATCTACGAGATCATCTTCCCCTATTATATTATTATATTATATAGAACAATGTTTGGGTACTTAATATAGCATGAGTCTTAAAATGGTTGAGTACGCCTGCGAGTAGGCGTTTTAAAATAAGTTTTTACTACCATATATGTGAGTACGAATGTTTTAGTCATGAATATATAGGGGGAAAGGTTAATTCGTTCAACACACGTACAGTGATTGTAAAATCACGTATCGATCTTTCTTCACGCACACACCAAAAGCGACTACCACAGGAATTTTTCCTGACAGCTGACCCCATTAATCTCGGGCTGACCTCGACGCAACATTGGAGAAAATTTGGCAAGCTTTCCCGTCCGCGGACAAGGCAAAAAAGAATGTCTTCCTATCTGCATTCCCGTGGCTCTAGCAGCACATTCACGCGTTATCACTTGGATGACTCAGACTCTCGCCAGGCCATTAGTGTAAGATACAGAGGGCTGCCAGATTAATAGACTCATCATCGATCGAAGCCGAATTACTGTCTAATAAAGAGTTTCTGTTTGGTCGTGTTATATTACGAAATAAAGTAGCGGCTTTGGTGGCGTAGTTGGTAGCTGAACTGCTGTGCCGATGATAGCGGGTTCAAACCCGGCCGCAGTCATCAGATATTTTAAGAGCGTTAAAATCCTTCTGTATGCCTTCCTTAGGAGGAGAAGTAATGCCAGCGCTTCCTTGTCATAGATTTATGGCATGTAAAAGATCCTTCCACAGACTAAAGTTTTTTTTATTTAGTCGATTTACCCTCTAGGTTGGTGGTTCCCACGGACTCAGCGAGGGAACTCACCACTACCGCCTCTATGGGCAGTGTCCTGGAGCTTGGAACATCTGGTCGGAGGGGATACAACTGGTGAGGTGTGATCAGCACCTCGCCCAGGCGGCCTCACCTGCAAAGCGAACAGGGGCCTCATGAGGGAAGGGAGGAGGGGAATATTAGGATGGATAGGCAAGGAAGGGGGAAGGAGGTGGCCGTGGCCTTGAAGAAGGTACCATCCCGGCATTTGCCCGAAGACGAAGTGGGAAACAACGGAAAACCACTTCGAGGATGGCTGAGGGGGAATCGAACCCCCTCTACTCATTTGGGCCACCCGGGGCTGAGTAGACCCCGTTCCAGTCCTCGTACCACTTTTCAAATTTCGTGGCAGAGCCGGGAATCGAACCCAGGACCTCCATGGCGGCAGCTAACCGTGCTGACCGCTACGCTACGGAGGCGGCAACTAAAGTTGTGTGAAGCTAAATTTCTAGGTTATATTTCGTTGGAATGCTCTGTAAAAGTTCCAACGTTCACCACTAGGTAGCCTATCAGTGACATCTCATAGCGAAAGTCGGAACTACTTGAAATTGGACGTAACTTGTAGCTCACCCTATGGGTGTTCGGTTGAAGCAGCTACAGCCTCTGGCGAGCCAAACATGTATATTCATATATTTATATCTTTTTCCCCACCCAAACATTGGGCATATTTGTGTTGACCGACTGAAAAGCTACAAATGACACTTTTGAATAAACTACCTATATATCTTTATATTATTTGGATTATTTATTTATTTAATTTTAGTGCCGGCAGTGTCCGAGGACATGTTTGGCTCGCTTGAGTCTGTAGCTGCTTCCAGCGGACACCCTTATTAGGGTAAGCTACAAGTTTCGTTCAATTTCAAGTAGTTCCAGCCATCGCCACTAGATATCAATGATACATAGTGATGAACATTGGAACTTTGATAGAGCGTTCCGACGAAATATAACCTAACAATTTAGCTTTACACAAGTTTAGTCTGTGGAAGGATCTTTTACATGCCATAAATCTATGACATGGGACCGCCGGCTTTACTTCCCCTCCGAAGGAAGGCGTACTGAAGGATTTTTACGCTCTTAAATCCGACGACTTCGGCCGGGTTTGAACCCGCTATCTTGGGCCCAGCAGTTCAGCATGCTACCAACTACGCCACCGAAGCCGCTCTGCTGACTCATATCGTGAGTTCACGCGTGTTTTATCATTCATATGGACGTGTATCTGCAAAGCTTAGACGTTAGTGTTGCACGTTTAGTGAGTACTGTGATTGTTGATCATGCCTAGACACCAATTCACATTGTGCAAACGTGTGTATATCCATAATTCGTATATGAAGAGCAGAAAATCTTGTTTTGAAACAAGACAAAAATGTCGAATCAAGTTTCCTAATGCCAGTACAATTAGGAGGCTCGCTAAACGATTCAAGGAAACATGCTCCGTAATTAATAAAAGAGTTGACAAACATTCTTTCAACAGAGGGCATTTTCAGCATCGCCTATGAGCTCTGCAAGTACACATTATTGAACATGTTTGGTAAAAGTGTGAAAGTGCGTGCCACACCCGGCTGAACCAGGTACGCGCACCCGCGATCTTCGCCAGTCACAGCCGGCTTAGCTTCCCGTGTTTATCGGGACGCACATAAATAATGACCCTGCATTTATATCTTGTACCCCGCCCATTCTTTGGGCATATTGGTGTTGACCGACTGAAAAGCTACAAATTATATTTTTTGTATAGGCAACACCGAAAGAATGGCTTCAAATCTCTACACGAGCGTATCCAAGTGGTCTAAGGTACGAGGGTTGATCCGAAACTAATGTTACAAAGCCTGCAGTGAAAAGTGTAGGCTACAGCGTGCTTCACTTGAATACAAACAGGCATGTGGGTTGCCTACCACCTCCAATAGAGCCACGAGAAGTTCTTGCTCGCTAATTCGTCTATCTGTGGTCCCTGTGCCTTGGTATTTTCTGTCCTTTCGTTTCAAAGACTGTCACGGTGGCTCTGATGCTAGCACGAGAGACTGCGGAGCCTATGGTTCGGTGTTCGAATCTCGAGCCTGACAACATTCTTTTTTCTTATTGGCCCATTGCTAGGCAAATAAAAATGTTCTTACTAAAAATTGCTCAACAGTTTGTCATCTTTTCTTTTACGAACACTGTTGATTTTTATGATAGTTATATCAAGCTGTAAAGTATTAGCATGCCACGTTTTTTCTGGTAGTAACTCTTAATTAAATAAAATTCGTGTAATTTCTAGGGCCACTTTGCCGTCTAATGTAAAAAAGTGACAGTCAGTCTGAAAGAATTGACTTTGTATCATTTTAAATGCTACAAATGCTGAAAAATGCTAGAAAGACTGGAGGCTTCTCGCTCCGCTCGATGCCAAGGCCTCTTAACATATTAGAAAATTATCTGCATAATACTTATCTTTCTTTATAATACTTTACCTTGTTTCAAATTACTCGCGAACGGCAAGTGCAAACCAAGGGCAAAGCAAGGTCAAGCACGCGGGATGCCGTCACGCTCACCAGAGCGCGCGGGGCCGTGCCACTTCCATTGAGTCTAAAAACAATTATTGCGACCGTTGTATTGAAGATAGAGATATACTCTCGCGGACCTTTTTGTAGAACTTTTCATGCTGACCAATTCTTACGCTCATAGTACATTGATATTTTTAACGGTTTGCCCAGCGTAAGCTTAAGAAGCGCACGGACGCCAAGTTTGTTTTCGACTTTTTCACTGAAATATTTACTGCTTGGCTTCCTTTCATCATACAAAAATTATTTTCTACAGAATATTTCCTCGAGATATCCTTTACAGAATGGTGAGAACCGCATCAAAATCCATCCAGTGGTTCTCGAGATTACCCGTGACATCCAAGAATCGTGGATTTTTGTCTTATACTAACGAAGTAGAGATTGTCGGGGAACACATGCACCAAGCGGTACTATGACGTGGTACTATGACGTGACACACCTCAGTGCATCTGGGTACATTTCGTCCCGTCACCATAACGTAACGCCAGACCCCAGCGTAACGACTAAGCCGACAAGATCATTTAAAATGATAAAAAACAGAATTACATGGAAGATAAACAAGATGTTCAGTAAAGAACATATAGCCTACATTCTCCTAAATGTATGAGTATAGTTATAACTCGTTGTTTTTATCAAAGAGTAAAATAGAATCATTTCTTGGTTGAATATCTTAAAAACTATTTACCTCTACCAAACACCTCAACCTCGAAAACAACTGCTACCAACATTGAAGAAAGAAAGATAAGAAGTATCTAAAGAATGTTATAGATCTGAAGACATAATCGACCGGAATTGCTGCGGGGCTCAGCGGTAACGTTTTCGCTTGCTGGGCCCTATGTTGCAGGCTCGTATCCTGGCGAAGTCAGCTGGCATTTGAGGGTGCACTAATGCGAGGGAGCCGTGTCAGTAGATTTACTGGCACGTTAAAGATCCCCTTCGGGGCAAAATTCCGGCACCCCGACGTCTCTAAATGCAACAGTAGTTAAAAGGGACGTAAAACCAGTAACATTATTATTATTATTATTATTATTATTATTATTATTATTATTATTATTACATAATCGGTCTGACGCGGGCGACATCCAACTTTGAGTTGAGGCATGTCTTTACACGTCTGGATGTGCATGGCTTTCACAACCCTAATTGAATTAACAAATCTTTCCATGATCCTACAGAGACGTGTGTATACCAACTATGTGGATATTTTCGATTGCTATTTGGCTGCAATATAAGTATTAATTAATATCCTGAACTAGCACCAACGGCTAGAGTTCAGATACTATGTGAAATCGTTTTGTTCTTTACTTCAATTAACATTTTCAAATAACGCACAATAGGCTGTTACAAACCCTTTAAAATAAAAAGTAAAAATGTATCGTAGTATCATCTTGTCATTCTTCAAATTCGATGCGCATAGAATGCCGATGGTATACTAATAAATGGAGTCCCATGTAGACCAGTCGTGTCATCTAATGGAGAAGTATCGAACAAGATGATCCTAACAGGGGGAGTGCATTCTAGCGGCCATAAACATAAACTTTTCAACAAAATCTGTAAGTTAATCTGTTGACCGGCGTGCAGCTCGCCATGATAATTCACTTGTTTGTTCCTAGATGTCTCGTGCAAATCTGCTGGCAAATTTTGTTTTCATTATATATTTTCCATCGTACTATGCACAATATAACGATTAATTTTAAAACGTCTGAGTCATTACAAAACAAAAATATAAAGAAATTCAAGCAAAAACCCTAACTCTGATAGGGTTTGAACCATAGCCATAAGATTGATAGGCTAACGATTTACCACGGAGCCAAACGTGCGAACGGACATTAACCGATATCAAATGAGTTACATAGAACATGTTAGCAATTAATGATTTACACTAAACGATTTCATCAGTGGAGTATATTATTTATATATGAAGCATTTCATACAAAGTTTATTTATTTTGTATCAGATCGCTATATTGCATGCAATACTCAAATTAGTGAAATATAAGTCAGGCACAAGATATCTGCTGCCATCTTGCCTTGTACTGAGACGGCTCAGTTTTTTAAAATCACTTCTGCACTATAGTATTACAAAATACACTTTTAATTTCGAACGTGCCTCTTCCTTTAGAACAGTTAAAACGATTCTCGGCTCGATAATCGGAACTGGTGGGTCCCATGATATGAATTATAATGTTCGCATAATTCGCACGGCCGCCATCCTGAAATTGTACGGCGGATGACCTTGTAGTTGGGTCACACGACGCGTCCTATATGAAGGTATGTTGTTACCAAATTTGGTAGAGATCGGATGATTTGGTTAGTCGTTATTTGATTCTACGTTTAGAACGTTTGAGTGGCCGCCATTCAGTTTTGGTAAAGATGGCGGCGTTATAAAACATGACACTGAGGTGCCCTTTGCTAGTTCTATCTATGAACCAAATTTTGTTCAATTCGGTTTCACCGTGTTTGAATTGATAGGGGGGGACAGACATTCAGAGTACACACACTCACACACACAGAGACTCATACACACCCACACATACACACAGACAGACACACAATTTTTCGCCCTGTGTAGATCTCATATGTCTACTTTCATTTTTCGCAAAAATCGAAAGTAGGCTAAAAATGGCTGTCCAACTCATCCTTGTTACATTTTGATTTGACCGATGCACTTTTTATCCCAGACAATTGCCTCCCAACAAAAGTGTTTGTAAATAGTTTCAAACGAAGATTTCGGTAAACTGAAAACTTCTCGCGGCTCTATTGCAGGTGGTAGGCAACCCACTTGCCTGTTGTGTATTCAAGTGAAACACGCTGTACATTATTTTTCATTCAACCAATACAGCCAACTGATAGTTCATAATTCATATTAGGTTATTTTGGACATAGCCTCCATATTTGTTTAAGCGCTTGTCGCTTCGTGGGATGAGTTTGAATATTCCCTCATCGTAAAAATAAAAACACTGGTAGTCGGTCTGAAAGACTGGACTTTATATCATTTTAAATGCTAGCAGCCGAGTACCAAGAAGGTAGTGCAAGAACAGAGGTTCAAGATTCTATTTTGTTTCTTCACTGCCTACTTGATTGTTCTCGCACTGCCTTCTTGGTACTTGGCTGCTACATCGTACTATGACGTCACACACTTCAGTGCATTCTCGGTACATTTCGTCCCGTGACCGTAACCTAACGCCAGACCTTAGCGTAACGACGAAGTCGACAAGATCATTTAAAATGGTAAAAAAGCAAGTGCAAACCAAGGTCAAAGGAGGTAGCCGGCTGGATGACGTCACGCTCACCAGAGCGCGCGGGGAAAGGAGGAAGTTCAAGCAGTACAAAGACGTCACACACCTCAGGGCATTCTCGGTACATTTCGTCCCGTGACCGTAATGTAAACGCCAGACCCCAGCGAAGTGGACATAATCATTTAAAATGATAAAATCCTGTCCTTGCGTGTTCAGCCACGCTGTCGCGAAGTGCTTCACCTCCTCGTTTGAAGGAAATGTTGACCTCATAGGTGCTCCTTCAAGTGAGTAACAAGTGAGAATCGCTTGGAGCGAGGTCTGGACTGTAGGAAAGGTGGTCAATAAAGTCCCAGCGAAACCGCTTTAACAGCGTGGTGGTCTTCTGGGCCGTAGGAGGTCGCATGTTGTCACGAAGGAAGTTGACGCCATCAGTGAGATGTCCTGGCCGGAATGACATGTTTCGCCCACAGAAATCGAATAGCTGATGGAATCGAGTCGCCATTAGTTGTTTGCCTACAACTAGTGCTGTAGGTGGCGGGTGGTTGAAAATCTACACAATTACCATCCGTATGTATTAGAACTACCCCACACTACTAATTTCTCTATAACAGACGAAACTCCAGGATTACCGGCCTTGTAACCTTAGTTTCTGATCACCTCTCGTGCGTTCGATGTCTCGTATGGGTAGCTGGCGATTAGAGGTCCCATGTTAACCCTACAATACTAACATACGTAAAATGTACGTGTATGAATAGTTTAACTCCTTAGAATTCCCTCTAAATCTGTCCCCACCCTACCATCTTCCAGTAGTGCTTCTACTGGTCTATGGTGGTAATGTCAATGCTTTTGTTATTAATGCCAATCAGTTCTTGAGGCACAATCATGGGGCAAAGAATTGCCTGGAAATTGTCCTTGAATTTAACAACATATTGGTTTCTCCGTGGAAATAACAAAGAGGTGGGGAATTTGATGTAGATATGTCACATCAATTCAGAGGAATTATAGAAATAACCTCCTAAAAACCGGAGACAGTTAAGAGGCTGGAGAGATTACGTACCGGTACTGCTATTTACGTCAAAGTAAACGGCTTCTGTATTTGTTGTATTTATGATGGAACTTAGCGTATTAAACTCCAAAGACCGCAGACGATTCAGTGTATATAAATAGTGTTACATACGAAATGTATATTAATTTCAACCGTTTAACTAATTGGTGCCTTAGCACAAAGTTCGTAATTTACGTAAATTTAACGTAGTATTAGTTTAAGCATCAATTTAATAATGTTAGTATTCTAGGGTTAAAATCCCGTTGCTAGCTGTGGCATTCTTAAATGTGCTTTTCCTTCCTATTTCCCTACACGACTCCAAACGAATTCCGGGACAGGAATTTATAGGCCCAAGGCCAACACGATGCCTAGACCTTAAAATAAATAGAATTGCTCAAAATGCTAAAGCTATTAGGCCTACTATAGCACAGGTTATCAAATTCCCGACATCCAAAATTATATGGGTCTGACAATCAAGATGTCCCAAGTTCCTAAATGATTTATCAACAACAAATATAGTTGTAGTTGTTAATTCATTTGAGAAGCTTGGGACATCTTGGGCATCAACCCCGTGTAGTTGTTGAACCTATCTGTTAACCTGTGATGAATGTATTAGTGAGTGTGACTTCATTAGGGACGGAGATGGGATACACATCACGGGATTTCAAGTAAGATATTATCCCAGCACTTTCCAGTTGGGAGTGTGAAAATCCCGAGGAAAACCCAGTCTCAGTATAGCTGCTATCAGCATCGGGATTCGAACCTGTGATCTCAGGACTTGTTACAGCTCCACGGCTACGCCGCGGGGTAACAACAAATATAGTTTAATTTCTTACAGATCCTGGAAAATGTAATGTTTTTTTGCTTTGGGCTGATCTAGACATTCATTGAACATAACCTCAAATCAGAGAAGGGACATACAATATGACCCTCATCCCCTAAATCAACATTTAATACAAACACAGCGTGAGTGGGCATTTTGGACGTCGGTTGTCACATCACATTGCTGGAAAATTGATTCGTGTGCTTAAAGTTTTGAAGCAATTTCCAATGTTGCCATAGTTCATTCACGAGCGTATCCGAGTGGTCCAAGGCACTTCCCACGACTCGACTGAGTAGCTGGTGTTCGCACACTCCAAGTTCAAATCCCTGTGCTTCTATAGATCTTACATACAGGAATGGTAAGCATCCAATTTGGGCACCTGGTTATCATTGGCACAACAGTTCTCCGTGCTGCGACTGCTGTGGGTGTTTACAGCTTCTGCAAAGATAATAGGTAACCCAGAAGGCTGCAAGACTTCTGTCTAGAAGCATGGTGGCAATAATGTGGTACAGGAGCTTAAACTGCCACGACGGAACCATTTAATTTCATTAAAATGTCCATTGTGCAAGAAATACACAACGGCTGAAACAAATGGGATATATAGTTTACAATTTTAAAATACAATAGTTTCCCTATTTTCTTACAATAAAGACAACAGGTTATCAAATGATGCTAGTTCTGACTAAATGATGAGATAGATGTGTAGGGAAGATAAAACAAACCTAATAGTTCTCCAAGGAACTACTGCAGAAAATAATTCTGCTACATAATGATAGAACGCAGTAGCCTACGCAAATAGAATATATAGCCACGAATGGAAATGCTGTAGTACTTAAATAAAGGGTTTGTTAGGGAAAACAAATTGTTATTTGGTGTTGTGGCTGTTTCATTACCATCGTCACACAGCAATGTGTATGTATTCACCAGAATTTATGTAGCAATGAACTGGGTTGTATGTAACCTGCAGTCACTAGCTTGCCCAGAGAGCTCTCAACTAAAAATCTCCAATTATCAATTTCATTGTCTCTCTCACAAGCAAAACATAGCTATGTTTATATATCTCACTATAATTATTCATTTTAGGCGTAATATTCATAGAAATGAATATTATCACGTACGGGCAACTATGCAGAGGGAATTCAAGGACGTTACAATAAATTTTCTTTCATTGGCCCAAGTAGAGTCTAAAATACTTTGTCCCGAATAACCGGATGGCCTAATCACGCAAAGTAAGTTAATACGTAACTTCGCTTAAGCATCAGTTTATCTAGCGAGTCAGTAGAGCGGACTGTAAACAGTCATTTAGCAAACAGTAAAGTAAACAAGAAGTTCCGTGGCGAACTAAAGAGCCTACTTTTCTCGAAATGTAAGATTCATTCCAATGATTAATCTATGTGGACCTAATTAGAATAATGACGAAATTGAGTTGGTGATATCGACATTTCTAATTAGTTCGAAATATAACTGGCATAATGTAGCCAAATAGAGCACTACAGTTGGCAGCCCTGGTGACTGAATATATTCTTAGTTCCATATCTTAAGATACAGAATACAAAATTTGGTTGAAGTCCAATGGATAGCATGGATTGCATGTAGTTAGACATTGGACCTATCAGCGCGCGTAATATCATGTTGGCAATAATGTTATGCATGTGTTGGTCAGAAATAATCTGAAATATTATGATCTATTGTTGTGCCAATTTTGGATGAAATACATTTATTTGTATAGAAGTTACATGTATTTTAAAATTGGACCAATCAGCAGGCTTAGAATCATGTTGGATGCACTGACGTATATTAGTTATTACAAATTAATCTAAAATGTAAGGTACCATACGTGTGCAAAGTTTATAGCTGTTGGCTTGAATACTTTCTGATATATTGATATTAAGGTTAAAAAAAATAGAGACAGCATTTGTTAACAGTTGGCAGCCCTGGTTTCTCTTAAGAATACGCATAGTCATATCTGTTATAGTACACATAGCACATACGAAATTTGGTTGAAATCCAATTGATAGTATAGAAGTTACATGTATTTACAATTGGTCTTGTCAGCAGGCTTAGAATCATGTTGGTAGTACTGAGGTCCATTAGTTATTACAAATTAATCTAGAATGTCAGGTACTATACGTGTGCATAGTTTAAAGCTGTCGGCTTGCATACTTTCTTAATTATTGGTATTTGGATAAAAACAATAGAGGGTGCATTTATTAACAGATGGAAGCCCTGGTGGCTCTTAAGATTACGCTCAGTCATATCTGTCTATATATACATAGTACATACGCAATTCGGTTGAAATCCAATTGATAATGTAGACGTTATATGCATTTAAAAGTTGGACCTATCAGCAGGCTTAGAATCATTTTGGAAACACTGGTACGTATAGCCTCCTGGAAATTAAAATGAAATATTATTATCTATATGTGTGCCAATTTTCGTATAGCTCCCGTGCATACTTTCCAAGATATACAACATGGAGCTGAAATTTCAATTGCGATTTTTCAGCAGTTGGTAGCACTGACATCATTTTCAAATACGGCATTGAGATATTCAGATAGAGATATTTACTCATACCTAATTTGGGTTTGATTGCTACAGCCGTTTAGGAGTTGATAGGGACACACACACACACAG
Organism: Meconema thalassinum; assembly: GCA_946902985.2. Lineage (NCBI taxonomy): Eukaryota > Metazoa > Arthropoda > Insecta > Orthoptera > Tettigoniidae > Meconema > Meconema thalassinum. Next base: position 261,573,105 of record OX336390.1, on the reverse strand, counting down.
CCAGACAGACAGACAGACTGACAGAAGGACAGACAGACAGACAGACACACATTTTCCCTGATCGATCTCATAAGTCTACTTTTTCCTCATTTTTACAAAATGCGAAAAGTAGGCTAAAAAATCAGACTCAGTGTACTTAAATTACATCGTGTAAGCTCCTTTAAATAATAATAATAATAATATTATAATATACAGTACTTGTTAATACTTTTTCTGGAGAAGTGTATCATGTATGATTTGATGACGAACACGTTCGATACCTTCCTGCATGAATAACACTGTTGTGCATTTGAGGAGAGTTGAGATCCTATTCTTATTTTAAATTGAAATTTCCTTAATTATATATGAATTGCAGCTAATGGCCATATCAGGGTATTTTAATTGAACGCGCGTGGGCTCCCAGCGATTTCTATTTCAAGTAGTTCCAAATTGTGCTGACAGATGCCATTGTCACTGACACCTAGTGGCGAACATTGGGACTTGATAGAGCGATTCTAACCAACAAATTTGGCTACACACTTGCAATTGTAGTGGTGGGTTCTTTTACATGTCATAAAGCCCGCCGGCTTTAATGCCTAAGGAAGGCATATTGAAGGACTTTAACGCTCTTAAAAATCCGACGACTTCGGCTGGGTTTGAACCCGCAATCTTGGGCATAGAAGCTCAGCTTGCTACCAACTACGCCACCGAAGCCGCCGATATAGCCGTCTGTACGTGCAAAGTTCAATGAAACCGGTTTTGGACGTTTAGATTTTATTAGGGAGAGAGAGAGGGGGGACACACACAGGCGCGCGGGCGTGGGGCGAAAAGGTGATCATGAAAAAAGGCGAAAATACAAGGGAAGAAAACGGGAGTCAAAGTCGCCTTCGGGGTGGGTTTTACAATTTTTCCTCGTTTTGACACCGCATTGCTGCGCTATTTTACCAGAGCGTTTACCTTCAATGAGTAGTTTTGGCTTTTTGCTACAATTGTGATGTCACAGACGCGACAGATTTGTTTGAGAGTAACTCTCATGCAGACCCCAAGACACCGGACTCCCGGTAAATCGCTTTTAGACAGGGTTGTTTATATACCTGCTGGCGAGAGCGCTACATCGCATACGAGTGCTAGACTTTACAGATTAATAACTATTGTACTTGGCATTTATTATCGATTGACTTTACACTAACGACCTCACAGAAATTTTCTACACCAAATTCACGCACGTTGGTGTTAGTATATTGAATAGCAAACCTTGTTTCCTCTTGCAGGTTTAGGACATCTCCAGTAAGAGGGAAGTGATCACTCCTCACTGCCTGGAAACTCGGGCAATATTTAGAATAAAATATGCGGACAATGCAAACAGTGACACGAGCTAGCACACGAACGCTGTGATTGTCACCTACTGAGAGCTATAGTTCAGGAATTTTTGTGCTTACATTAGGTGCATGGTCTTCTATCTCCACTTGAAAATGAAAATCCACAGCCTGCTTCCAGTCGACCGACCGGGTCAGGGATGGAATGAATGAAGCCCCCATCTAGCGGCGAGGATATGAACTGTGCCGGCTGCCGAAGCCTGTCACACTACCCTGGGGCAATGATTAAATGAATGACAGATGAAATGAAATGATAGTGGAGAGTGTTGCTGGAATGAAATCTTGACAGGGAAAACCGGAGTACCCGGAGAAAAACCTGTCTGCCTCCGTTTTGTCCAGCACAAATCTCACATGGAGTGACCGGGATTTGAACCACGGACCCAGCGGTGAGAGGCTGGCGTGCTGCCGCCTAAGCCACGGAGGCTTTCTTCTATCTCCACTTATGAAACCCATATAGTTGAGTATTTATTTATTTATTTATTTATTTATTTATTTATCGTATGGCTTTTACTGCCGGGAGTGTCCGAGGACATGTTCGGCTCCCAGAGGCTGTAGCTGCTTCAAGCGGACACCCATAGGGTGAGCTACAATTTCCGATCAATTTCAAGTAGTTTCAACCTTCGCTACCAGATGTCACTGACACCTAGTGGTGAACGTTAAAACTTTCATACTGCGTTCCATCGAAATCTAACCTAGAAATTTTGCTTCACACAAGTTTAGCCTGTGGAAGGATCTTTTACATGCCATAAATACATGGACCCGCCGGCTTTACTTCCCCTCCGAAGGAAGGCATATTGAAGGAGTTTAACGCTCTTAAGAAATCCGACGACCTCGGCCGGGTGTGAGTTTGAACCCGCTATCTTGGGAACAGCAGTTCAGCATGCTACGAACTACGCCACCGAAGCCGCTTTATAGTTGAGTGTATGTAGGTGGTTTGTATGATAAACTGTATTTTTGTCGTGTCTGTAGTAGCGTGTGGGTGTATTTGCAATTGAGTCTGGTGTCGGGAAGGAGATAGTCATGGTCTTATCCAGGCAGTCGAAGTCGGATCCAACGGAGAAGCATTTCTCGGATGCCTAAGGTGGGAAAGGAAACTACCTCTTCTTAGTTATGACTTACATATTCTAACCCGTTTCAAACCTTATAAAATTTTTGGCAGAGCCGGCAATGGTTTTCGGCCCTCGGGGTTGGGGTCCCAGAATCTTAGCCGCTACTGCACGAGATGTCTGAATGTATTTACTATAAAATATTGTCAACTGGCCGAGATGCCCAAAAACTCTAACGTGCTGGTGCCTTGCTGGCATCGCGAGAGCGCGGGTTCGATTCCCATCTCGGTCGTCTTGAAAACGTTTTCGTGGTGTCCCACTTCACCAGACAAATGCTGGGACGGTTCCATTCAACAGGCCAACGACCTACTTACTTCCAAAATCCCTTCCCTGATCCTTCCTTAATCAAGTCCCAGTTAGCGGTTGCCTGGGTGATCGACCTGTCACCATCCCCAGTTGTATCTGGTTACAAAGTGTGATCAGATCCCAGACACCGTCCTTGCGACGGTGGAGGAATGATCCCTTGCAGAGCCCATGGGTGAAGCCGATCTGGGAGGATAAGTGACTAATAATAATAATAATACTAACAAACTCCGCCATTGCCGGTTGCAAGCCCGGGGCCTCATCTTGCAAATGATGAGGAAGGAGGATCAGGAGAAGTATCAACCTTGTAAAAAACACAGGGACCATCTGGCTCTGGATGGTAGCACCCTGTTATAGGGCCCCTACCTAGGGTTACTAGGCGAAACTGGTCAACGGTCTCAACAACGGAAGAGGAAGCAATGTGTTTCCCAAAGGCAGAGAGGGCGGAAGAACCTAGTGGAGTAAACCACGAAAAATAATCATTTCGGACAAACAATCCGATCTTACCTCGGGAGTTAATTCCTTCCTCAAAACCCACAACTTCATTCGCAGTATGGAAATGCCGCTGAAAGAAAGCACTACCCCATGTGGCAGCTCGGAAGAGAAATCCACCATTGTGCAAAGCAATGCATCGGGACCTAGTGTTTTGGGGAGTCCCAACATCTGCGAGAAAGACGAGTCGGAGCGTCTTGAAACACCTTCCAAACTCATATTCAAGACGAACTATTTCATCGGAACAATAAACGTCAACTCACTCACCAGAGTCGGAAAGCAAAAAGAACTAGGAAAGCTTATGGACAAAAACCAAATCCAGATCCTAGCTGTACAAGAGACCAGATTCCTGGACGAGAACATCATGGACACCAACCACTGCAGAATATTCAAGGGAAAGCCGGCCATTAGAACAGCAACCAACATGCCTCTGCTAGGAACCTCCTTCTATGTAAACAAGAAGATAGCAAACAGTGTTACTGACTTCACGTCAAAATCTGAAAGATTGTCTCTACTAACTGTTAAATTCAAGAATAAGAAGTACACTCTCATCAACAGCCATGCCCCGATCAATGAAGACAACAAGAAGAACCTACAGAAAGTGGATGACTTCTAGGATCTTCTAGAAACTGAAAACGTCTGGATACCCAGCAGCAACATACAAATTCTACTAGGGGACTTCAATGCGCAGATTGGGAAGGAAAAGAAGTACAGATATATTGTAGGAGAATATCCAGGACATAGGAGGACAAATAGAAATGGTGGGCTCATTGGACTCGGCAAAGCATTTCAGTTGAAACTTATGTCAACACACTTCAAGAAAAACAAAAACATGGGTATCTCCTAGAGGTGAGAACCAGAGGGTTCTATCTACACTTTTTGTGGATTTTGATTTTTTCGTTTTAAATGGTGCTGGGAGATATGTACTATCGTTATCCATGACGGCAACATCCATAACATTTACCGTTTCCAGTCATTAAGCTGGTAAATTTCGTTCTATCTTCAAAAGTTGACAAGGCTGAGAACCAGATGGTTCTATCTGCAGAAAGTTGGTAGACAGTTCAAACTGGATCAGCTGTTTGGAGTTGCTCACTTCTATCTCATCTCATCTGTTTGGCTACAACTCCTTCATTAACAACACAACCACTGTGATAACATGGAAAGTGAAATATCTTTAGAGGAATATGATGTTACCGGTGAAATGGAGTGTAATCTTTCGCCAGAAAGAAATCTACAATGTGCTAGAAGAATACGAAGGAGGCAAGTTAAATCACACATTACTAATCATTGTTTCAGTCATCTGATGTGCTCATTGTTGTTTTCAGTGCGATGCAATTCTGGTACCTAATTAATATTGTTATTCACGAGTTTAAAATTAGAGAATAAGGCAGGGTTAACTGCCTTCATATAGCTCTTTCTTCTGTTAGGTTATGGCAAGGCGATACATCGTCAGATAATAGCTCAATGTATGAGATCCCTGATGTATCCAGTATTGATGGAATTATTAGTAATGGTGCCTTTGGATCAGATGTGTCTGGGTGAGTAACAAACTTGAACTGTGATCATAACCTCAAATGTCGATGTCATATTTAGTATGTAACCTGTACATTTGTGTATACATGTAAGATTGTATTATTAATAATAATAATATCGTATGGCCTCAGGTGCCTGGTGCAAGCTTTGCTATTTGACACCCAGAGGGTAGCTTGCATGTCGAATTTCGTAGTTCATTGACTATGAAAGTCAAGGAGGTTAGATGTTAGATATCTAATCTCCTTGAACACAATAGCGCTTTCTAGTAGAGAAATTAGGAACTTTGTGCTGGCGGAAACTCCCGAGATTAATTTTGCCATTATGAACTCGGCCTACTGAATTCAAATGGGTTCTTTGACATGCCAACATCGTATGACATGCGTATCGTATTTTTGCCGCCTTTCAAAAATCACTTACGACGGTCAGGGGCGAACCTGCAATCTTGGGATTAGTAGACCGACACGCTATCCACTCACCCACCGTGTATTATTGATATTATTATTATCATCATATTTTCTATTTCAGAAATCCGGGATTATGCACTGGGCGCGAGAAATTGATATTAGTTCCGTATACTGATTCGGAATCAGCCTCAGAGAAGGACGAATTCTCACCCATGAAAATTCGTAAGAAGTCCAGGAAGAGAAAGCGTAACCCTCAACAACGGAAAAAGAATATTCGAATGAGACTGCGGCAGAGTGGTGGCGAGTACATTAGCACTGCGTGTAAAAAGGTAGCTGCGCAGGAAATAAAACATGAAGACTGTAAGTGCAAATTTAAGTGTTATCATAAGATTTCTAAAGATGACCGGAATTCCACAATGATTTCATTTTATTCACTGCAAGAAAATGAGAAAAAACATTATATTTTACAAAACTCTGAGTGTAAATCTTCTCAGAGGTCCATGAATGTTGACCCTAGGAAACGTAAGTCTTTCTGTTACTTTCTACAAGTGTGGCACGCAGGTAAGAGTATGCAAGACATTCTTCCTAGGAACCTTGTTGGTCAGTCAAAAAGTAATATACAATGTGCATTTTAACAAAGATCAAACATCAGGGACACCAAAGTCCGACGAGAGAGGAAAGAAAACAAGAGAGAGGATTTCCAAAAACTATAAAGATTTTGTTAGAAAGCACATTGAGTCATTTCCAAGGGCAGAGTCGCATTACTGCAGGGCTGTGACACAAAAGGAATACTTAAGTCCTGATTTAAATGTAAAGAAGTTTGCATACAGAATAGCTATGAAGCGGTAACACTGTCAATGTACAGGTCAATATTTAACACTGAATTTAACTTGGACTTCTTAGCCCCGAAATCAGATCGTTGTGACCTTTGTGAGGAGTTTATCATGGCGAAAACGGAAAATAGAGTCCCTGAGAGTTTGTCAACGAAGTATGATAACCATTTAGAAGAGAAATCATTCATGCGACAGGAAAGAGAACATGACAGACGAAGTGATGCTATGGTGATATGCTTTGATCTACAAAATGTGGTAGCTTTACCTCGAGCAAATGTTAGTTGCTTCTTTTATAAAAGAAAACTGAACGTTTACAATCTTACTGCTCATGTATCGAGAAATAAACAAGGCTATTGTGCAACTTGGCATGAAGCACTGTGCGGCAGATCTGGAAATGACATTGCAAGTGCTGTAATTAAAGTATTAAAAAAGGTTTCAGCTATGTACCCGGAAGTCAAGGAATATATTCTTTGGAGCGATAGCTGTGTTCCTCAGAATAGAAAATCACTGATTTCTTTTGCTTTGGCAAGCTTTCTTCAAGAAAATAACCACATAAGAGAAATTACCATGAAATTTTCAACACCGGGGCATTCTTGCATTCAGGAGGTTGACAACCTCCATTCAAACATAGAGAAGTCTTTGCGGTTATCAGAGGTGTGGTCTCCAGTTTCACTACTAAGAATTCTTCTCTCTTGTAACAGGAGGTCACCATACCATGTACTTCAGATGAGAGCATACGATTTCCGTGACTACCAGGCTCAAACGAAACTGTTTCAGTATAGTAAAATACCGTATATGCAGGTATCGCAGCTGAAATTTTGTGCAGACGACCTGTTCAGTGTGTACTTTAAGACAAGTCAAGATATTCAGGAGTGGAATAAAGTCAAGATACCGAAGAGTAGAATCAACAGGACAAACAATCAGCAACATAACATAGTACCAACCCGACTACCAGAAGCAAGAGTTTCTATATCAGGGAAGAAATTGTCCAAGGAGAAGGCTACAGATATCCATTCCATGATGAAATGGATGCCCACTGTCCATGTAGAGTTTTACAAAGCAATTTTGAAATGAAGAACCTTATGACTCTAACATCTTATGCAAATTTTAGAGCCAAAAGGTTCTATCTGCATGCACACTTTGGAATAAGTCATTAAAATACCTATGTTCTCTACGTTATTGTTAAATTTGGTATTACTTCATTAAAGTACAACCTTGTATCATCATTTTGAAATACTTTGCAAAGAGTTGGCTTCAATACTACATACTTTATGCAATTCCAAACTTCAAACACCTCTCCTGAAAAATTAAGTTAAAGTCAGATAGAACCCTCTGGTTCTCACCTCACGTAAATGCTGAACTAGGCGAATTCCAACTGGATCGCGTAGCAATATTAAGGACAAAATTAAGAGAAGTGATGAATGTCAAAGTGATTAGAAATGGTGAATTTGATTCGGATCACTATCTCTCCAAAGTCAAGATCCGTATCCTCTCATTAGGCCAAAAGAGAGATCCACCTAAATTGATAAGATATAATACGAACCAAATGAACATCACTCAAGACAATATTGAAAACTACAAGGATGAAATCCGTACTAGCAGAAAGAGGAACTGGCAGGAGTTGAGCACAGAAATCAATGCAGCTGCAATGAAATCACTCGGACAGGCTAAAATAAAACGAGAACTATGGTGGAATGAAGAGTGCAAAGAAGCTCTCAGGGAGAGATCCGAGAAATGAAGAAAATAGAAATCCTCCAAGAGAATTGAACATATGGAACAATTCAGACAACAGAGGAAAGAAACATCCAGACCATTCTGAAGGACTAAACGATCATTTGAAAAGGCTCAACTCGAAAACCTGCCGAGTGACTTCGTTAAGAACCTATCCAGCGATTTCTATCAGACTTTCAAAAGCAAACTCAAAGGATACCAAACTCCAAGTTTGAGCTTCAGAAATGAAAAGGGTAAAATTGGACTCCATAGCCAAGAAAACTGCGATCTGCCTAGGAAGAAAATCAGGAGGGATTAAAATCAACTGCCTAGCTTTTGCTGATGACTTTGCTATTCTGTCTGAAAGTCTGGAGGTCGCAACCATTAAAATTAACCTTCTGGAAAGAATTGCTACCCAAACAGGACTGAAGATCTCAACAGAGAAGACCAAATTCATGATGAACTCCAAAGATAGACCACAATTTCTGGAAACAGAGATAGGGCGAATCAAAAGGGTCAAAAGTTCAAGTTCAAGCGAATGGACTAGAGAAAGATGCAATCGAAGATCGGATCTCAAAAATGGAGAGAGCATATTGCTTGGCAAAAAACATGACTGTACAATAAAAAGTACCTATCTTGGAATGCAAAAATAAAACACTAGAACACCGTGGTGAAGACAGAATGTCTGTCTATGAACTACAAGCTGGATAAACTAGAGGTCTTGGAAAGGAGATTCCTCCGAAAAATTATGGATGCTGTTCAAACCGAAAGTGGATGGAAAATTCGAAGTTATGAAGAAGTTTACCTGAAAGTAGAAAGAATCTCTGAGACTATGAAGAAGAAGAGGTTGAAGTTTCTCGGACATCTATACAGATTGGACCAAAATGGACTCACCAAACGGATATTTGATTACTTCTGAAGAAAGAAGACCACAACAGCATGGATTAAGGAAACAAAGGCGGATATGGAAAGATTGAACATCTCTGAAGACCAACTGTTAGACAGAAATAGATTTAGGAACACACTGAGTAATTTGGAAGGGATTCAAGCCGCAAGAAGACCTAAGAAGACCGGATGAGCCTGGACGGACGAACAGCGTAAACAGGGCAGCGAAAGCATGAAGGAGTATTGGGTGCAGAGAAAACTTCGCACCAAGAAAAAGAAATGAAGTTGTAACGTGATCCTAAGTGGTCTATTCGCGTGTAAAATATATATATACATAATAATAATAATAATAATAATAATAATAATAATAATAATAAACTAGACACTCAGGTACTTAAATTACAGGAACTATTACTTTACACATAGACTGTAACATAGTGGTTGGCGTTATGTCACGCACCGCGGCCACAAAGTAAAGCTGGATGCCCTGGGGTTTGTATCCTGGTACTGATATTGACCATTCTGACTGTGCTACATCGCTCTCCTCGTGAAAGTATCCATAGTCCCTAAGGAAAATGGAGATGATAACTAGATCCTTACAACTACAGTTACATATATATTAGAGGCGCCACAGAAACACAGGTTAACAGACAAAGTCAAATAATCAACACACCAAAATGTCAATGAACCTAGCTCTCCTATACTCTGAATTACCAATAAAGCTCGCTGACAGCTGTCAAAGCTAGCACGTGGGGAAATGCTGCGTTGCCACTGAGGTAGATCATGACTCAACATTCCAAGAGGCTTGCAGGAAGACACGAATACTGTGGAAGTTAGCTCCCCTGCCTCGCGCTCTAATGACAGTGACGAGTGAAGACACACTGAGTCAAACCATGTGCTTATTGCTGCGTCGGCGTACATTGCAACATTGCTCACTGTTGCCATGGAGACCGTTACCCCTCTCGTCTCCACTTCTCACCTCTCCCATCAAGCATGTGACAGCTTTCACCGAGCATCTTTTGTAAATCAGAGTACAATTCAAGAAGAAACACAATTCATCATGAATTTCGGAGTTAGAAATCACGTTGTCCATCTGTGTTATAAGTCCGAGAGCTGATTACGAGAGGGCTTAAAGTTGCAGAAATTTAGCGACTGGAGTAAAACAAGGCAGCCCCGAAGGAATGTCAGTCACTGCTTTGTACCTAACACAGCAGGTTTTGATCTGCCACGTAGGCTAAAACGTGGGTTGCTCCCAACAGGGAACGGACCAACCATGGGCGCCGGGCGGTGTGGCTCGTTGCTGAGAAGTGGTGCATGAGCACGTCTACCAACTAAACCATCCATCATATTGTTACTGATTGTTGGTGTTTCATGTGAGGGGCTTGGACGTCGTGGTCGTGTGTAGAAATGGTTTGATAACCTTTGTCATTGCCATTTGAGGATTGGGAAGGAGGCGGCTGCGACTTTAAGTTACAAACCATCTCAGCATTTGCCTGGAGTTGAAGTGGGGAAACCACGATAACCACTTCCAGGATGGCTGAAGTGCGAATAAGTAAATTTTAAAAAAAGATACGAGCCTAACATTAGTCGCAAATGATGAGTAACATCTGACATGTTATCCTACTCATACTGATACTATGATGAATGTATGGATTGAATTGGAGATATGCTACTGTCACACTTGTTTGAATAAACATCACATATTATTTTGTAAATTAAGAGGAGGAATGAAACCATGGTCTCTAGTCAATCTATAGACTACTAGAAAATAATGTTCAATACAATCAAATTTCCCAACTCCTGCTTGGTGCAAACTATTGTAATTAAAATTAGATAAATCGTAAATTTATGTAGATTCTGTTAAAATGACGCATAATGTTATGATAGATATCGTTTAAATCGATAATCTGCTAGCAAAAATAATTGTCGGGACTGGGGTTCGAACCTGAGACCTCATGATTTGCAGACCAAGACGTTATCCACGAAGCCATTACCACCACAGAAATTTAGCGTACAAGACAGTTACTTATCTTCACGTGCCGGTAATAATATGGAAGTAATTTTTTATGCTTCATTAATATTTTGCCTTTTTTAATAATGTTCCTGCGTGGAATTGAGTTTTAAATTTGGTATGAATGCGCCTACTTGACAGTGAAGGGAATTCCTATAGTGGTCCATGAAAGGCTACCCCAGTTCCCGTATAATAACATCGATATATACTATATTGATCACTGCATTTCCGCAATGTGGGTTATTATCTGAATAGCCATTGTGCAGAAACATAATACCGGCTTTGCCGACTAGTTACAATGTTTCATATAAAAGCATATCATCATTTAAATACTGATACAAAGACATTTGGTTTGTGTTTAAATGAGTTGACACCAGAGTTCACATGAGCGTTTACAGTTCAGTATGAAGGTGTTGATCAATGTTACTTGGGGAGTGGATGACCATCACTTTTATCCAGAGATTGAAAAACAGACGCTTAATAAATCATAATTGTTTTCAGCAATTATGATATAATGAATATGTTTACACCAAAGAACGACAACATGAAGATGTGTTATTGTAGGAATATCTGTAATGGTGCCTCCAAACCTTGAAGTAATCCGTATGTGATATACAGTTCACATGGCCGACAGTGCGCCATGGTGCCAATCTCCGGTACCGCGCGCTCATTGTTTCCTCTTGCTTTAGCAGCAGCCAGGAGGGATACGATCCAGCTGGCAGTGCGTCTTCCACACTTCCGTCCGATCCACTTCTGTCCGATCTACTTCCGTCCGATCCACTTACGTCCCATTTTTCAAAATCACTCCCACAAAAATATCCAGCAACCGAGTGGAAAGATGTTTCACACCAACAAATTAACAAAATAATTAACGTAGCATGAGTAATGAGTTAATGACTAAGGACCGGATTCTGAGGTTTTCACCTGTATTTTTCCTTATTTCTAAATACAAAATACTTCAATACTTTTCCGAATCACACTCAAATGAGCCATATTCATGTTCTGTCGTGCCTGTAAAACCTCAATGACTAAAATTACCTAACTGCCGTTCTGTTCCATTTATTGTAGTATATATTATAATTTTTAGTCCAAAATTTTTAAAAGTAAATCTGAATATAGTCGCCTCCGTAGCGTAGCGGTCAGCATGGTTAGCTGCCGCCCCGGAGGTCCTGGGTTCGATTCCTGGCTCTGCCAAGAAATTTGAAAAGTGGTACGAGGACTGGAACGGGGTCTACTCAGCCTCGGGTGGCCCAAATGAGTAGAGGGGGTTCGATTCCCCCTCAGCCATCCTCGAAGTGGTTTTCCGTGGTTTCCCACTTCGTCTTCGGGCAAATGCCGGGATGGTACCTACTGCAAGGCCACGGCCGCCTCCTTCCCTCTTCCTAGCCTATCCATCACAATCTTCCATCCCTTCCCATCCCTCATGAGGCCCCTGTTCGCTTTGCAGGTGAGGCCACCTGGGCGAAATGCTGATCACACCTCCCCAGTTGTATCCCCATCCTGACCAGATGTTTCAAGCTCCAGGACACTACCCATAGAGGCGGTAGTGGTGAGTTCCCTCGCTGAGTCCGTGGGAACCACCAGCCTATAGGGTAAATTGACTAAATAAATTAAAAAAATCTGATGATAGTGTTTATTCTTAGCTCTAGATTGGGAGGAATCCTACCTACCAGAAAATTCAAATATTTTCATCACTTTTCAGCTTAAATCTTACTAGTAGCAGTGCCCGGATTCGCCCGGTGGATGTATTCATTTGTTTTATGGATGATAATGAATACTACTACTGAACTGACACAAACAAATAGAAAATAATATTTTAAAAATAACCGTTGAGAAAGCCTTTGTTGTGGTGGTGATAAGCAGCCTTCGTTTGCAATGAAGTTAGAACGCACCGTACTGTAGGGCACGTAGAAGCTCCTCCTGTGACCTTCAGGTGAACGTATGAACACATGTGGCGTACAGCGGATAAATGGACTGATCGCATGGTTCATCGTCTGTTGTTGACGGGCTGGCAGTTCAGAGGGTGTGCGTCATCTCAACTACGTGCGATACTAGTCTGATAGCACTGTTTACGTACTAAGACCCCGCAGCCTGGTGATAAATAGTAAAATGGACATAACGTCCAGGTCATTTTCCCGTAATGATAATAATAGTAATTAACATGTAATTTACTAACGAATCGTAAACATTTATCAGAAAGAGGAGTAAGTGAAATAAAAGACACTCCCTATATCTCATTGGCTGTAAGGAAAGTAGAGAGCAATCGTCTTTTGCCGCATTACGCTGTAGGAAAATCGGAGCACATCTGAAAACTTCTGCTGTCCCGACCTCAGGAGGGTGCAGTAGTATCATTCTTCGCCACGTAGCGCTGTTCGATATTTTGTTCGTGTGCCAAACGGCCTAAATCTAGGAAATATAGAGGGCTAACCAAATAATTATTAAGCAACGTAAGATGTAACTATTTTCGCAATTCTGCACCAGAACGGTGTTAGGGGTAGCATGATGCAGCCCGCTTTGCCAGTCAACAATAGACATATTTAAATATTCTTACAATTGCACCTTAATTCTCAGCATCACTGGACCCCTAGTACAACACCTAAAATCTTTCGACATGATTGGCTCTAGGGCCTTTAATCGTGTTTTTTGTGTCCCTTTGTCCGCTATTTATACAAATCTACGCTACTTCACCAAACTGAACCAAAGTTTACGTCCAAGTTTTGTTTTTTTGATTTGGGAGGCTTAAAATGAGCTTAGATTAGTCCTTCTACGCAAATTCGATATTTAGCCTACGTCCCAAACAGCCTAAATCTAGGGAATAGAGAGGGCTGTCCAATCTCAAGTAGACAGGGTTACCTGCAGCGTTTTGAATGGTAAGTAAGTAAAATTTGGTTCAGATCGGTGAACTAGTGTAAATTTGTGCGAAAGGACCTACATCTAGAGAAAGGAAAGAGCTGTCCAAAATTTCAAGTGTACAGTGTTACCCGCAAGGTTCCAAATGGTAAATACTTAAAATTTGGTTCAGATCGGTGAAACAGTGTAGATTTGTGCCAGAGGACTTAACTGAAGGGAATGGAGAGTGATGTCCAAAATTTCCAGTAGATGGTGTTACTCGTCGTGTTCCAAAGGGTAAATACGTACAATTTGGTTCAGATCGGTGAAACGATGTGGATTTGAGCACAAAAAACAGTGTAGATTTGTGCCAAAGGGCCTAAATGAAGGGAAAGGACAGGGCTATCTAAAATTAATGTTGCCAAAAACCTTAATTGGGGTGTGCACTACAACCCTACGAAATTTCAATGTAATCGGTTGAACGGTGTCGGAATATATTAACGTCGGACAGAATACATTTCTATTTTTAGCTCATTTTCATTTACTGTATGAAACAAGTAGTTCGGGGAAGAACTAAAGCCTATTTTCATATATCCTACTTATGTTAATTGCCTCAATCAACGCAAACAAGATGTTCAGTAAAGAACATATAGCCTACTTTCTCCTAAATGCATGAGTATTGTTATAACTCTTTGTCCTTTTCAAGGAGTATAATTGAATGTTGGTTGTAGTAGCTTGTAGAAATACAACGTGCTATAGGGATATTAAACATGAATGTGAGGTGCCCTTTGCTAGTGCTACCTCTGTAAAAAAAATTCATTCAATTACGTTTCACCATGTTTGAATTGATATGGGGAATGGATTTGCACACATACATGGCCGCTATTTGCAAACTATTGAGCAGATGACCTTGTAGTCAGTCATAAGATCAAATGATTAGGATGGTCGTAATTTGATTTAAGTTTTTAACATTTGGGTGGCCGCCACTCCATTTCCGTCAAGATGGCGGCGATATTAAACATGACACTGAGGTGCCCTTTCCTAGTGCTACCTGTGTACCAAATTTCATTCAATTTGGTTTCACCGTGTTTGAATTGATAGGGGGAATCGATTTGCACACTTACTTGGCCACCATCTGCAAACTATTGGGCTGATGATCTTGTAGTTTGGTCAGAATATGCTTCCCACATAAAAGTATGTTGTTACAAAATTTGGTAAAGACTAGATTATTAGGTTGGTCGTAATTAGATTTAAGCTTTTATCATTTGGGTGGCCACGATTACGTTTCCGTCAAAATGGCGGCGATATAAAACATGACACTGAGGTGCCCTTGGCTAGTGTTACATCTGTACCAATTCGGTTTCACCGTGTTCGAATTAATAGGGGGAATCGATTTTCACACAAAGATGGCCGCCATCCGCAAACTATTAGGCTAATGACCAATTAGTTTGGTCAAAAGATGCTCCCTCAATAAAGGTATGTTGTTGCAGAATATGGTAGAGATCGGATGATTATGTTAGTCGTAATTTGATTTAAGCTTTGAACATTTGTGTGGCCACCATTACGTTTCCGTCAAGATGGCGGCGATTAACAACATGGCACTGAGGTGTCCTTTTCAAGTGCTACCTCTGTATCAAATTTCGTTCCATTCGGCTTCACCGTGTTCGAATTAATAGGGGGAATCAATTTTCACACAAAGATGGCCTCCATCCGCAAACTATTAGGCTGATGACCTACTAGTTTGGTCAAAGGATGCTCCCCCCATAAAGGTATGTTGTTGCAAAATTTGGTAGTGATCGGATGATTAGGTTAATCGTAATTTGATTTAAGCTTTGAACATTTGTGTGGCCGCCATTACGTTTCCGCCAAGATGGCGGCGATATAAAGCATGATACTTACGTGCCCTTTGCTAGTGCTACCTCTGTACCAAATTTCGTTCCATTCAGTTTCACCGTGTTCGAATTAATAGTGGGAATCGATTTTGTCACAGAGATGGCTGCCATCCGCAAACTATTAGGCTAATGACCTATTAATTTGGTCAAAGGATGCTTCCTCCTTAATGGTATCTTGTTGCAAAATTTGGTAGAGATCGGATGGTTAGGTTAACCGTAATTTGATTTAAGCTTTGAACATTTGTGTGGCCGCCATTACGTTTCCGTCAAGATGGCGGCGATATAAAACATGATACTGAGGTGTCCTTTGCTAGTGCTACCTTTGTACCACATTTCGTTCAATTCGGGTCCACCGTGTTCGAATTGACAGGGGGGGGGGGGGGGTGACAGACATTCTGAGTACACACACTCACACACACACACACACACACAGACACACAATTTTTCGCCCTGTGTTGATCTCATAAGTCTACTTTCATTTTTTGCAAAAATCGAAAGTAGGCGAAAAATCAGTTTGATTGCTGTAAAAGATTCGTAGATATTGAGAAGTGTCATAATATTTAGGATGGTCGCCCTGTTGGATTGTTATATGTATAGGTCATACAGTTATGTACCATTAAAGAACAAGAAGTTCCGTGAAGAACTATACAGCCTACTTTTCATGCCAATGATTATTCTACAGAATATGAACCTATCTAGAATAATGACGAAATTAAGTTGCTAATATCGAAATTTC
Source organism: Meconema thalassinum (assembly GCA_946902985.2). Taxonomy (NCBI): domain Eukaryota; kingdom Metazoa; phylum Arthropoda; class Insecta; order Orthoptera; family Tettigoniidae; genus Meconema; species Meconema thalassinum. The sequence goes on along the minus strand of OX336390.1, from coordinate 261,557,016 downwards.
CAATTAGTTCGAAATACTGTATACCTGGCATAATGTATCCTAATAGAGCACTACAGTTGGCAGCCCTGATGACTGAATATATTCTTAGTTCTGTCTCTTACGGTACTAAATACAAAATTTGGTTGAAGTCCACTGGATAGCATGGACGTTACATGCAGTTAAACATTGGATCTAACAGCGCGCGTAAAATCATGTTGGCAACAATGTCATGCATGTATTGGTCAGAAATAATCTGAAATAATATGATTTATTGTTGTGCCAATTTTGAATGAAATCCATTAGTTAGTATAGAAGTTACATGCATTTTAAAATTGGACCTATCAGCAGGCTTAGAATCATGTTGGCAGCACTGACGTATATTAGTTACTCCAAATTCGTCTAGAATGCCAGGTACTATACGTGTGCAAAGTTTAGAGCTATTGGCTTGCATACTTTCTGATATATTGATATTAGGGTAACAAAAATAGGGACAGCACATATTAACAGTTGGCAGCCCTGGTTGCTCCTTAGAATACGCATAGTCATATCTGTTATGGTACACATAGCACATACGAAATTTGGTTGAAATCCAATTGATAGTATGGAAGTTACATGTATTTAAAGTTGGACTTGTAAGCAGGCTTAGAATCATGTTGGTAGCACTGACGTATATAAGTTACTCCAAATTAATATAGAATGTCAGGTACTATACGTGTGCATAGTTTAAAGCTGTCGGCTTGCATACTTTCTGATATATTGGTATTTGGATAAAATAAATTAGGAGCATTTATTAACAGTTGGCAGCCCTGGTAGGTCCTAAGAATACGCTCAGTCATATCTGGTTATGTACACATACAACATACGAAATTTGGTTGAATTCCGCTTGATAGTGTAGAAGTTATATGCATTTAAAAATTGGATCTATCAGGAGGCTTATAATCATTTTGGCAACACTGCCATGTTTGGCCTCCTGGAAATTAAACTGAAATATTATGATCTGTACGTGTGCCAATTTTGAAATAGCTCCCATTCATACTTTCCAAGATATCCAACATGGAGCTCAAATTTCAATTGCGATTTTTTAGCAGTTGGTAGCACTGACATCATTTTGAAATATGGCCGTGAGATATTCAGGTATAGATCTTTACTCCTACCAAATTTTGTTTCGATTGCTGCAGCCGTTTAGGAGTTGATAGGGGGGGACACACACACAGCCAGACAGACAGACAGGCAGAAGGACAGACAGACAGACAGACAGACAGACACACATTTGCCCGATCTCATAAGGCTACTTTTTCCTCATTTTTGCAAAATGTGAAAAGTAGGCTAAAAATTATTGCGTTGGTTCATTATTCAATCTTTCACTTCGATCGCATGATTACGACACAAGACATGAAAACTTAATTTTAAAATTTCGTACTGCGGCCATCTTGAGGTTATGGAAACAACTGAACTAAATTAGATGCCAGTGCATTACAATGTGTATAAAAATTTACTGTACCGTATTTCACCACGCTCAGATGGTTAAATCAAGAGAAACTTCTATTAAAATGTTTCAACTTCACTTGGCCGCCATGATCGTTCTGTAATTTGCAGGTTTTTGAAAGTTACATAAATAAACTTGTAGTAGTGTCCTTTATCACTGCACAAACTTTCAGGGTGATATCAGAAACAGTTTCGGAGATACAGAATAACGGTGAAATATTTCGCACAGCCACCATATTGAGGTTATGCAAACAATTGAACTAAATTAGATGCCAGTGCATTACAATGTGTATAAACATTTGCTGTACCAAGGTTCATTGCGTTTGGGCGGTTAAATGGTGAGAAACGTCTATTTAAAACTATCAATTTAAATTGGCCGCCATGTTGGTTTTATAATTGTCAGGTTTTTGAATGTCTCATACGTGAACTTCTAGTGGTGCACTTTAACACCGTACAAAATTTCAGGGTGATATCAGCAATTGTTTTGGAGATATTGAATGCTGGTAAAATATTTCGCATAGCCGCCATGTTGGATTGGTGAGTCGTAATAAAATTTGGGGTCGGCCAGAATGGTGCAATGTCCTTACTGAGATTCATTGAAATCGCTCCAGTCGTTCAGATGTCATTAGAGGGACACACACACACACACACACACACATATATATATATATATATACGCACACAGATACCCACATACGGACAAAATGTGATCATATAAGCCTTTTTTTTTTTTCATAAAATGAAAATAGGCTAAAAATAGGCTTATGAGATCACCTTTTGTCCGCGTGTGTGTGTGTGTATGTGTGTGCGTAGGAGTGTGTATAATAACTTATAAATGGCTGGAGCGATTTAAATGAAACTCGGTAATGTCATAGTGCCATTTTGGCCGACCCCGACCGTGCCCTTCAAATTGTATTATGTCTCACCATTCCAACATGGCGGCTATGCGAAATAATTCACCGGCATTCTATATCTCCGAAACTAATACTGATATCAACCTGAAATTTTGCACTCTGATAAAGGTCACTACTAAAAGTTTATATAAGAGACTTTCAAAAACCTGCTAACTACAAAACGAACATGGCGTCCAAGCGAAATTGAAACTTCTAAATAAACTTTTCTCGCCATTTACCCATCCAAACTCAATGAAACTTGGTACAGCAAATGTTAATACACATTGTGATGCACTGGCATCTAATTTAATTCATTTTTGTACATAACTTCTAGATGGCGACTGTGCGAAATATTTAACCGGCATTATATATCCCCGAAACTATTATTGATATCACCCTGAAATTTTGTACGTTGGTAAAAGGTACTACCAGAAGTTCAGCTATGAGACTTCCAAAAACCTGTAAAAATACAAAATGAACACGGTGGCCAAGCGAATGTGAAGCATTTTAAAAGACTTTTCTCGCGATTTAACCATATGAGCGCAGTGAAATATGGTACAGTAAATGTTTATACACATTGTAATGCATTTGTATCTAATTTAGCTTAATTGTCCACATAACCTAAAGATGGCGGCTGTGCGCAAATTGAAATTGAAGTTTTTATTTCTTGTGTATTAATCATGTGATCGAAGTGAACGTTTGAATAATGAACCTACGCAAAAATCGTCATCTAATAGTACATAACTCTATGGCCCACAAATATCAAAATCGAACATGGTGACCATCCGATATATTTAGACGGTTCTCTCTATCTACGAATCTATTACAGCAATCAAACTGAAATTTTGAATGTTGATAGAGGCAATTAACATAAGTAAGATATGAAAACAGGCTGTATAATTCACGGAGCTACTTGTTATTTATAAGTTGGTTTCGTATAACTTCTATCCCGTAGGTTAGGATTGCTATGATTTTTGCTTTTAATAAGTTCATGGTCGTTTCTATACTGAGTATTCGGACGTTTATTATGTCCAGTATTGCTAATACTGCTTGGGGTGCTCGTTCTGTTACATGTTTTGTGAAACATTTGGCCGTTGGTTGCAATGTCACTTCTAGAAATTTATATTCTGACGAGATTTTGAGGTTTTGCCCTCGGATATTGATCTGAACATTTGCAGGTGCTTTTCTTATGAATCTTCTGGCAGACACCTTGCGAGTTCTTTGAACATTAATATTAGTAAACATATTGAAAGCAAGGTGTCTATCTGCAGTTTCATAAACAATTGAGAATTTTATTGGACTTAGTATGTAACTTATCCTTATGTCATTTCTATTTGTTTTCTATGCTCTCTGAAGATGGCACCATTGTGTGCCGAATCTAGTGCGATAAGCATGTATATTAATTGACATGATTTTATTATTTGGTATTGATTAAGGCCGTATCATTCACCTGAGTCAGTTCTTGATATCAATAGAACTGATATCGTGTGACATAACATTACTTACAATGATTAATGTTTAAGCATTTATTATCCCAAATCCCAATTCATGATTATTTTATTACACACATTGATATATAAATATCCCGTATCCTCGAAATCCGAATATATATTGGAAGATAAACGATAGCTCATCCTTGCCATAAAGTATTGTTAAGTCTACCCTTAAAGTGTAATTAAAATTGGTGGAGCTGTTTAGGCACCAGTCCTGGACTAACTACAGGGGGTATATACGAAGGACGTCCAGAAAGTAAGCTCCGTTTGGTAATAAAATTAAATTGTGTACAGATACAGAAAAAATATTTATTGCACAACATTCTACACCTCTTAAACTACTTTTCCACATAACTGCCGAACTTTTGCAGGCATTTGTCATAGCGTGGCACAAGTTTTTGGATACCTTCTTCATAGAAGTTTGCCGCCAACCCGTAAACGAGAGTGAAGACTCCCCTTAAGATATCCTACTGTTTGGCCATCACTGTTAGGCAAATTGCGTATGTGGTCAGGAGAACTCCTAAACATACGCAGTTCTCCTGGTAAGCACGCAATTTGCCTAACAGTAGTGACCAAACAGTAGGATATCTTAAGGGGAGTCTTCACTCTCGTTTACGGGTCGGCGGCAAACTTCTATGAAGAGGTATCCAAAAACTTGTGCCACGCTATGACAAATGCCTGCAAAAGTTCGGCAGTTATGTGAAAAGGTAGTTTAAGAGGTGTAGAATGTTGTGCAATAAATATATTTTTTTGTATCTGTACACAATTTAATTTAATTACCAAACGGAGCTTACTTTCTGGACGTGCCTCGTACATTATACCGGGTGAATCAGCTTCCCTTAATAATATTGTTTTATGCAGCCCAACTAACGCGTTTTGTCAGGAATCTCGATATTTCTCTGCTTGCATCCCGTATGGTACTAATACACTGCAGGCAAATCCCGAAAACCATACTGAACACTTATTTCTTTTCCCTCGATCATATTATTCGAACGGTCGCCATAGTCACATCGAGCGAAAATACTAGTGTTCAGTATCGTTTGCGGGATATGCTTGCATTGCAGTAGTACTATACGGGATGCAAGCAGAGAAATATCGACCTTTCTGATAACACACGTTCGTTGGGCTGCATAAAATATTTTTCTAAGGGCAGCTGATTCACCTGGTAGACAGTATAGAGATCAGCACTATTGAAAAGAAATTCTAAACACGTACCTATCATTTTGAGACGTATCGATTTACGGGAAGCGCACAAAGAGAGTGTGAGGCCCACTCGACTATTCAGCAAGTTGAGTGCCGCATACTTGTCGGTACATGCGTCTATAGAGACGAGCGAGCCACAAAGAAGTCCTTTATACTTCAACCCAACAGACGAACACAACCTTCATCTGCGCTTAGCAACGGAAACAGAGACAAATTCAGAAACGTCATCAAGGAAGCGACTCCAGTGAATCAAATTGTCTTCCGGCCAGTATATTATGAATTTTTGGCTAATACGGCCTGCCTGGTGTCTCTAAAAGCCTCCGTAGTAAACATGGACGTAAAACCAATAACATTATTATTATTAGAAATCATTGTTAATTTAATTACAGAAGGCAAGGGTTGCATGAAAAACGTTTAAGAGTTCTGCAGTAGACTTTGTAGAGGTCCATGTGTTGAAATGGTTTGAAAGCCATGCTTTATACAATGGCTGACATTGGACAGGAAATTACTTCTTGTACTAAATTATTTTGTGTTTCCTTGCAATGTATGAGTGCTGTATTTTCATGATTCAATATTATTATTACTTCTACGAGGTCGGAAATGAGATGGGATGAATTTATATTTGATGAATGGTTATTACAACTGGATGCCTTTAAGTGAACGCCAATTAACGAAATTTGGGAAGAAGTTCGAAGGAAGAGACTTCTAAGAATGTTTCTTCCAAGCATTTTCCTACAGTTGAAAATGGGAAACTGGAGGAAACCATGTCATAAAACCTCTGGCGGTGGAGTTTAGCCCACCAGTCTCCCAATTCCTGAGCTAGTTTGTCGGTACATGTGCCCTCCAGATCTCTCTAATTATATTCAAATTTCATTCATTTAACTTGAAACTTTCCCGAGTAGCACACTTCTTAATAAGTCACCCCCAAACTTTTTTAAGATTGCAATAGTCATGCAGTGAAAACAAAGTTTTAAACCAAGTACATGGTCACGTAGAACTGCTTCTCTCTCAGCAGCTTTAAATGAAATTATATAAACTCTAAGTTTAGTGAATGTTCTTAAACTTGCTTCATGATAGCAAACATATTCTGAAACAAAATCCAACGTAGTCCACAGAGACTTCTTCCCTTCCAGCTCCGTATCCTTCTTCTCACACCTTTGAATCACCTCCTGGGGAAAAACCTCCACCACAATTTCTCATCAGCCACTGTCTTGGTAAGATCTCAACCAGTGTATCCTCCTTAGGACAGTTGGTTTGGTGGGAAAATGACCAATAAGCTGTCCAACTTTCAGATTCCTGTCTGACACCACCTTCATCTCCTTAATAGCGTTTGTAGATCATGTTTGAACACCGTCTTTGAAAACAGACCAACTAATTTTTGATAAGAAGACTACTGTAAGTGACAACGCACAATAAGGACCGAATGGTTAAGATCTTAAGGGTTTCTCACAGTAACGTACGGTTGCGAAAGGTGGATCTTTAAAAAACCGAGATAGGAAACATATTGATGCATTCGAGTTAGGCCTATGGTGTTGTCGAATAATTTTATACTTACCTTGGACTGCCTCGAAGACAAAGATATTATGGTAATTCAGAAAATTAATTCAGATCTGTCTCTTACGGCATTTGTTTCATATTACAGTTGTCTCACTTACTGCACGTCAGGTTACGATCTGATTTCTTGGAAGATAATATTGTTCTTGGAAATGTACTGGGACATGCGAGCGACTGGCACTGAGATGGCTCAATTCCATAAAGGATACGGTGAGTATGTCACTGGAAAATGCAAACGGTTCCGTGGAATACAAACCATTTGGAGGCATTCCATCCGATCAATTGTCAGGAGTTTGCGTTGAATTTAGCACATCTTTCTGAGATGGAAGGGTTGTATCTACCATACTTTTTCTTAGAGTTTTTTTCTTGACTCTAGCTATTACTAGCAATTTAAAAGCGTTACCATAAACGAAAACAGTAAGTTCAGGTGTTGGTAGGTAGAACGTTGTTACCCGTCGTCTCGGATCAATAATTTCATTTCATTTTCAATACAATACAATGCTATTCAACTTTATTTTGTTTAAAATTTAAATCTATTTCATTTCAATTCATTTCATTTGATTTCATTCACCTTACATCACTTCATTTCAATCTAATTCGATTCATTTCACTTCATTTAAGTTCATCTTATATCATTTCATTTGTATTTAATTCAATTCATTTTATTTTATTTTATTTCATTTTTAATTTGTTTTTTTGGTTCATTCAATTTTATATTATTTTAACTTATTACATTTAATTTAATTTTTTGTTTTATTTCATTTAATATAATTTTACTTTATAACATTTACTTTTATACTCTTTTATTCTGATTTATTTTATTTTATTTTATTTTATTTTAGTTTGATTTACTTTCTTATAATTTATATTATTTTATAATATTTTAATTAGACTGATTTTATTTTAACTTATTTGAATTATTTTAGTTTTATTTATTTATTTTATTTTATTATATTTAATATATTGTTCCCAAATCCAGTTGCCTAGATTTGAGAGCACAGGCCACAATGCTAAGTCCAGAATTGAAAGTTTGAATAGAGCGCGCCGAACCTTCTAAGAAGGAATTGGAAGCTTTGTGCAGCCAAGAAATGGTTTAGTGACGTAGGCGAGAGCGTCATAGTCGAGGCTAAATTGACATTAAATATTTCCCGATGGAGTAGAATCTTGAGACTAACATCAGATTACTGGCACGGAAAAGGGAGGAAGAATGTGCTTTATTTCGAGGAAATTGATTGAGCGGAAGCTGAGATATGAGATGTTTTAGTTTCAGAATATTTCACGCATTGATCTCGAGGAGTCCGCTTGCGGGATATATAAAGCCTGCGTGCCAGAGCTAAGTACAGGAAGGTTCGTCTCAGACTCGTAAGAGGAAGGACACCTTGTCAGTAGCAGCAGCAGAACAGCCTAAGTTGTTCTAACAGCTCACCAGGATGGAAACTACAAGCAGCGGGACCATCGAGTGGAGGAAGCAGCTGAGGACCGGCGAGCCAGTCAGGGGCCAGGGCAGGCGCAACCGTGCCCGGAGAGGTAGAGGGCCGCGATCGGCAGGCTCCTTGTGTGGGGAGTTAACCTCCATTGAGCCCTCTCCTCCGGTCACACGGGCACGCCAGCAGGCCATTGTTGAGAAGACGCCAGCAGCGCAGAAGCCGCCAGCCGTTGAAGAGGTAGGGGTGCCTCACAGCCCGGCTGGCGCACTCAACGCTGGAGCAGCACCCGGCCCGGGGAGCGTAGTTATCCCGGACATAACGCAGGTCTCCCTGCGGTCCGAGCCAACCGACGTCTCCCCTAGGCCCTCTGAGCTAGCCGAGTCCGAGAAGGATCGGATGCCAGGACCGGCTAGCTCCCCGCGACCGGACATTAGCAGTAGCCCTGACGCCAGGTTCAGCTGGGCGAGCGATGTGAGCTCGGACACCGTGCAAGGGCACCCTGGGGCCACTTCCCCAGGCTCCGAGCCAGCATGTAGCTACTACCCCAGTGCCTGGGCTATGTTTGTTTATTTCAGGCCTGGCGAGCCAGCGGGAGAAGAATGCTGGTACATCAGGGACTGGCTGGACAGGGGCCACCACGCCATGACGGGAGGAGCTGAACTTGCCCGCGAGGACATCGAAGTGCTCCCCCACACAGGAGTCCTTGTCAGGCCACACCTGCCTTGGACCTTCTGCCAGTTCTACAAGAATCTGGCATCAATCTGGCAGGTGGCTCTCATCCCAGGCACCACGCAGGAGTACCTCCCATGCGTCCTCCGGCCCCGCAGTGCGGGAATGGAAGTCGCAATCCAGACGGACGTCGCGACGCCGGCCGAGGTAGGACCCAGCCGGGCCCCCTGACCTTCTCCAAGACAGCGCAGACGCAGCAGCCAGATCCAGGACCTCAGGCGAGGCATTTAGCGGGGCAACTCGCGCCCGCCATCCAGGAGGAGCAACTACCAGAGCCCCAGGTAGGGCCTTTAGCGGGGCAACTCGCGCCCGCCACCACCACCAGGAAGGGGACACCAGAGACGGCCGGGGCCACCAGGACGGTCCCACAGCAGCGGAGGAAGACGAAACGCTGCAGCCCAGAGGACCGTCGCCAGCCGCGTTCCCAGGAAGGGGAGCCAGGACGCCGGGAGGCCACCAGCCGCAGCCAGGGACAGCCGCACCAATCAGGTAATATGAGGCCCCGCTCAGGCCAGCTTTTACAGTGTTTACGCTGTCTGAGATGGGGCCACTTCCAGGAATCTTGCGGCTCTCCAGTCCGTTGTAACCGGTGCTCAGGTGCCCATCACCACACCAGTTGCACGGCGCCAATTACATGGATGACCATCCGTCATCCCATCGCAGTTGCCCTGTCTACAGGTCCATGGCAAGAGCAGAGAGGAAGGTGGCTTGTTCCCGTGGACCGCCCGCTAGGCCCCTGCCTCGGCAGACGAGCCCCCCCACCCCACCCCTACCCTCCACCCTCCGGTGACGGAGGCTCAGTACCAGAGACCCCATGGAGATCAGGTAGTGGCGTAGGTTCTCCGGATACTTGTTCCACTGCTTGGTAGCCGGCAAGGCCCGCGCTGATCCCAGCAGTGCCGAGTTCTATACGGATTTCCCGGAGACGAACTGGCGAGAAGACGGGCATGGATCTGGTGCATGATACCTTCTCCCAACTAACAAACAACCTACTAATTTCCATACGCACATTTCCTTGCATGTGGCAATAACCAAGCAACCAGGTTTTACGTGTAGACAATCTATCCTTTCTGTCTATGTGGTTTTTCCTGGCCCTACAATCCAACCCTTATATATGTGAACATATTTATATGTGCACATGTATAAAATATACCAATGTTAATATATCCTAATTATACCTGGTAAATTGCGACCGCGATCGGACCGGCACCAAGTCTTAAATGACATTCCTTATCCAAACCCCTAAGCTTTCTCTTCTACTATCGTAGACTAACTGCATGTCGGAGGCACCGGTAGTAACGTCGGGTGCCACGCGGGGGGTGCGGGTACTCTTTCGGGGCCACCCCGGAAAAAAAGATAAGTACAGTCATTCCTTCGTAAGTGCTCAGCCGCTAAACACTCTACGTCGCTCCGAACACTGTTATACTGTATAAATAATCTTCGTGCACATGGTTGCAAAATTTACGTTATTACTAGCACACAGTTGCTGGGACTTAGTGATTTCGACGACAGTACATGGTTACTGGTCTTATAAAAGTGTTTAACATTATAGTGATCTTCGAACTTTTCAAAAGTTATCACCGAGGTGATAGACTTTGTGGCATTGGTAATAATTTACTGCTACAACGGACATATGAATAGACTTAGTCTATATTTTGCTTTCCACTGTCCACTAAAATTTAACTTGGATTATTTCATCCAAACAACCAGAATACGTCTTGGACTTAATAAATTTCGACAAACCAAAATAAGTCAGTACTGTTCACCTACCAGTCTTGCACAGTTCAGTTCACTAGCCGACATAGGGAAACCAGCATGCATGGCATTGTCTGGAGAGTGAGAAACTCTGCCCAGGGAACAGATCTTCAGTACTCGAACATGTGTTGCATAAGATTGTAAGAGTAGTGACAGTATTGAAGGCATTACAGTTGGGTAGAGTTAAAACTGGAAATTTTACATCATGGATCTTTTCGATCTAACCCCAGTCAAGATTACCTCAGCTGTTGAACCAGCACATTTTACGCACTATTTTCATCAAGATATTCAGGCTACAAGTATGAATACCGCTATGTCTGACTAAGACCATTGCGGGTATAAAATGGAGGCTGACACAAGATTATAAATACGTGTCCTAAAGGGGACAAGAAGACTGAAATAATCTGGTTCAGACCAGATTACCAGCATCAAGATCTACAGGAATGTAAGCTACAATTTGCATTATTTTTATGCGCAGTTAGCTGGAATTTCTCAATTTTTCTACAGTCTTACCAACACATATTTTCTTTTCATCGATGGTTTTGCTGTTGCAATTTTTTTTTTTTTTTTGCAATAGAAGCTTTGATCTGAGCAGTTTTTACACTCAGAAGTCAATGATTCGAAATTTATGGACGAGCAGAACGAGCATTTATTTAATTTTGATATTTTTCTAATCACGGTCATCAGCCGTCGTAACTGAAATTTTAATAATAAATTTAAGTTGAGGAATGGATATTTATCCATTATTAAGAAGTCGAGGATGATATTCCCCGAACAGTTTAACAACTTTAAATCCATTTGTTGAGGAAATAGTAATAATAATGTTGATTTAATAATAATTATTATTTTCAATTTTCTGAGATAATAATATTTGTGATTTCTAATAATCGTTATCATGTAGTGTGATTTATGCATTTGACATTTAAAACAATTTTCCTAAGATCGGATACTTGTTGATTCCGAAGGTTAGTGGTTAACGCATGCCCACAAACAAATAACATATTGATCAGTGGAAGTATTTTACGCTTGCATTATGCATTTAAATCTTTGAGAAGACACGGAAAGTAATGATACGGAAAACCAAAAGCATGTATAAAACAGGGTTTTTGCTAGAGTTTGTATAAATATAAAATCATTATTGAGCAACGTCTTTTGATAAAACGTTTGGCTAAAAATAGACAGGGTGTGGAGTTATTCATGTTTTAAACTGATGGTAAAATTATTATTGTAAACTCATTGGGGGAGTTTACTAACTTATAATTCTTCCAGATGCCGTAACAAGCAAAGGCTTGATTATTCTATATAATTTGGGAAGAAATAATTGTTGTGTATGCAAAGAGTTAAATACGCCATTCTGATTGTGCAATTAAGTCGCAGGAATGAGGTTGTTGAAATGAAGCATCAACCATATTGTAGGTTGGATGTCTTTGAAATGAGTGGATGAGTTGAATTAAGCCACACTTTCGTCGAGATATAACCAAAGGTTATTTTGTTGAGCCATCATTGTCAATTCATATTTTACCCACGTGTTCTAGAAAAATTCCTAGTAATTGCTAGCCCGAAAATAATGTTATTGTTAAGATTGTACCTTTCATTATGAAAAGACTTTACCGTTGTCTAAATGCTAATTATGATTATGTGATTTTTGACGCATTTAAATCGAATGGGCCGATGCTGTAAATTATTTAAAACTGTTACTTCTTAACAACCACTACAAACTGAGAGGACTTTTGTGATCCTGTAAAAATATAAACATTTTGCAAATAAATTTAATGATTGACACTTTTGACATTTTGTCAAATAATTGTAATTTTGATAATAAAAAATGATATTGTTTTATGATAGATTTTCTAAATAATGTTTCCAAGTGATAGTTAATATTGATTGAATGGTTGAATCCATATTGAATTGAATTTATATTTTGTTGATAATAATATTTTGACTATTATATTGATGATTGAGTCAAACGCTCTGAACAGATTTTGGATCGAGCACAGGTGATTCAATAAATATTTTCTGTTTATCGAAGTTCTTCGAATCCAAAAGCTCGAATGTCCATGTAAATGATATTGTGTTGTATTCCTTGTTAATAACTTTGTATTTGAACAAATCTTGAGATAACTGAATCCTGAAGTGTTAGTTAATTTGCTACTATAATTTTGGAAAACTGAAACAGTAAGATAGGAATCAGGAAAGGTAATTAAATTTGCACTGACAAAACCCTACTACTGTAAATAATTCTTTTGAGCGAAGTCAGCAGGACTATTAATTTGACCTTCGTCTCAATTGCCATGTGTTCATGTGTTGGTGAAATTGTAAATCTTGTACATAACGTATGATTCGTCATACATCTATTTGCTATTTTTGGCATACCTTCAGTAATTTTTAACGTTTTAAATAAAATGAGATAATTTTACAGGTTGTGTTATTTTCAGAAAATCTCCTTCTATCCTTATTGTTGCATCGTGTCGAAAATCAGTAAAGCATTTTTTTTGTTGAGTTATTGTAGTCACTTTAACCCATCTGGCGCCCCGGGATATTTTGATTCTCGTGCTGACTGATTTTTGGTGAAATGCATATGTCGTCCGGACTTCGGTCTAAACGGGCACAATATTTTATTATTTTGATATAACACTTAAAGCTTAGAGGTCTCATATTGAACTTGTCATCTGACGTGGACTACTAACATTCGTATACTGTAGTTGTTTCATTTAAGAGTTTGGTTATTATGGTCATCCATCTCGTGTACTGGGATGTGTCTAGAATATTCCTGACAACTTGTCTGTAGTATTGTGTGTATATGTAAGTGAGGCTACGATTTGGAGGGAGGCGGTTTTAGCCTTAATTTAGAAACCATCCCGATATATGCCTCATGGGACTGAGTGTAAATCATTTTAACTCTCAGAACAGAATTAAATATCTTATGAGAGCCATGAATTGAACCCAGTACTTTTGCGACTCGAGTCTCAAAACTTACTACGAAGGATGGCTGATATTACTAGTAATTTGGCAGCAATTATGCCAACGATAATTGTAAATTCATGAATTGGCAGGCCGACCTTTATTGATAGGAAGTAGTAAACTTACCCACGGCCATGCTTGTTTCTTAGAACAGCACTTAGACCTAATGTTCGTTGGATTTGCCAACTAGTGTATGACAACTAAAATATAGTATTGCTACTAAAAGCAAGTATATTAACTTAAGGGCACTCAGTCAATTGCGTGTCTCCGTCTTTGAATATATATTCATCAAGAAGGTATCCCTTTCCTCATCATCCGAGGGTATCGCAGTGATGCAACTTGTGGGTGAAGACGCTTTCATCTGGCAGTGATGGATGATCCATCAAATCCTCCCAGACAGATGTGAGAGCCATTGAACCAAGAGGATAATAATCCCACTCGAGGAAACGAAAAGCTTGCAATTTCTGACGAGTCCTTCAGGCAGTATTACGGGAGATCCCAAAAGAATAACCATAGAACCATATCCCTATCTCCTTCCAGCACTCTCAGGACTATGTACTCTAGACATATTTCATTCCATTATGAACAGGAGTGAATATCTTTAGTGTAATTATAGATAGCCATATATTCAAGTCTCATCCCCCCAACCCCCTCCCCCAATACGTAGAGGTCGTTATCTCAGAGGCCAGGGTTCAATTTTCGGCTCCGCCAAGAATTTAATTCGGGTCTGAGGGCTGGAACGGGGTATACTCAGCCTTGTGAGGTAAAGCTGAGAAGAGCTGGTTTTGATTCCCCGCCCGACCATCTTGGAGCTGGTTTTCCGTGGTTTCCCACTTCTACATCAGGTGAATGCCAAGATGGTTTCCAACTTAAGACCACAGCCGCCTCCTTCTCAATCCACATCTGAATTACAATTACGCACACTAATACTGCCATCACAATAAAACAGGTTATCATACAAGTACAGGGGTCTACATGACCACTATGTCACAAAGCCCCTAAATGAAACAGCAACAACAAAGATTCAAGTCACCATCTATCATTCTCAGAAGTGAATGTTATACAACTATGAATAAGCATATTCATATACCTCTGGTGCTCTCAAATTTAAATATTCATTACAATATAGTTATTTTTGTAGTTGTTAATTAATATTTGGGACATATTAGTCATTAGCTCCGTATATTTGACTGATAACCTGTGTTTCTGTGACGACTGTAGTAGTGTGTGTAACTGAAATAGGGACTGAGAGGGGGTAGGTGCGCTGGGACTTGAAATACGGTACTATCAAGAAGGGGGTGTGGAATATCCAGGGAAAAATCACATTCAGGATAGCCACTATCAGCATCGGGATTGGATCCTTCAAACTTGCTGCACCACCCCATCGTGGTAGACATATGGATCTATCCATAATACCCAGCGGTGTAGCAGTGCGCGATAAATCGCATGACTACTTTAAAACTTGGGGGCAATTTCAGATATGATGTCTGTGAAGAAAATGCTGATAATGTATGAGACCAAACAAACTAAATTTGGAATGCAACGGCCATGTTTATCGAGGAAGTAAGCTATAACATCAAAACAGCTCTGAAATTTCGTATATTGTATGCACATATACTGTCTACTTTTGGAAATAAGTTTCCCAACCACCATTAATATGGTGCATACATTTAAAATCCACAGTTCTAGCCCTTCAGACAAGCAGCTCAATGGTTTAACCATTCTTTATGTTCGACCCTCACTATTATGTGTCAGAAAACTGTATCATAATGATGGTCATTATAACACTCTTTTTCATTATGATACAGTTTCTCCAGCCAATCAGAGCTCGTTCATTGACCAATTAGGAAACGATACCGTCATGCGTGCGCTCAAAATCCAACATGTCGGACATAATCACAACATCGAACTATAATATATTACCGACATGGAATATGCACCGTCCATATGTTCGCGTAAATAAACTGGCGAATATGAGACAACAAATAGCACTGTACCTTAATATAATTTCTACACAGCGAATTCATTGACTTCAAACAACTCCAGTGACAATATTACTGAAGGGCGGCAGATGTAAACATAATATGGCCTGCATATGGCATTGCAAGCACACAGAGCGCATGCGTCGGTCGTCCAGAGATCATGAAAGACAGAGATATAACACCCAACGCTCGCTCTGCGATCACAAAATTCATGTAGCTGACTCTCAACAGATATTTATGAATATTTATGTTAAAACATATAATAAAGTTATAATTATCGTCGAACATAAACAGTCGTAAGCAACTCGCCTATAATGGTAATTAAGACACTCGTATGGAAATTATAAAACTAGCATACGCTCGTTTAATAAAAACACTCGTGTCTTAATTATAGCCATTATAGGCTCGTTGCATAATGTACTCTTATGTTCGACAATGTCAAAATATAAATATTATATGTCAGAAAACAGTACTATAATGAGGGTCTTTATAACACTATTTTTCATTATGAAACAGTTTCTCCCACCAATCAGAGCTCAAGAAACAGGTGTGTGACCAATTAGGTAAGGATAGCATCGCACATGCACTGACTTCCACGGCCTTCTATTTTAAATTTCACTGCGTGGCTTCTAGTGTCATATTGGGGATTCCAGGAGGCCACGGTATTCTATGCGTCCCATGTGCTCTGTTCAGTACATAAAACTGGCGAAATCTCGACAGATATTTACGAATATTTATGTTCGAACATAAAATAGTTATAATTATCGTCGAACATAAACAGTCGTATGCAACTCGCCTATAATGGTAATTAAGACACTCGTATGGAAATTATAAAACTCACTTCGCTCATTTTATAAACATACTCGTATCTTAATTATTGCCAGTAGAGGCTCGTTGCATAATGTGCTATTATTGTCATAGACTAGACCTTCCATGAACACTATTCATATTTCGGTGCAATTTTAATTATTTTTCGTTGTTTGCTCCTCTTTTCCAAACGTAAAGGACACACTAAATGCTTCTTACGTTGTTCTGAAATGATTGCACGCGGTAGACTGATGACTGTTCACCGGAAACTCAACCGTAACCGGTCGATTACATTAGTAGTTCATATTTTCTGCCACTACGAGCGCTAGTGTGAGTCAATGCAGAGTTTCACTTAAGCCCTTATAACTACTTCCATTGTGACAAATTTTCAAAAATGCCAACAACGCCTGAGGGTATTGAACCAGGGAACACATTAAAGAAAGAATTATGTAAATTACTTAATTTGGCTAGGATTTGAATCAAAAAGAAAAAGTGTAAAAAAAAGCAATTGTCAGCTGATTTTTAGCCTACTTTTCACATTTTGCAAAAATGAGAAAAAAATAGACTTATGAGATCGATCCGGGAAAATGTGTGTCTGTCTGTCTGTATGTCCTTCTGTCTGGCTGGCTGGCTGGCTGTGTGTGTGTGTGTGTGCCCCCCCCCCCGTATCAACTCCTAAACGGCTGCAGCAATCGGAACCAAATTTAGAATGAGTAAAGATGTATACCGGAATATCTCATGTCCATATCTGAAAATGATGTCAGCGCTACCAACTGCTGAAAAAACGCACTGGAAATTAGAGCTCCATGTTGGATATCTTGTAAGGTATGCATGGGAGCTATTCCAAAATTGGCACACATGTAAATAATACTATTTCAGTTTAATTTCCAGGAGACCATACATGACAGTGTTGCCAAAATAATCTTAAGCATTCTGATAAGTTCAATTTTTAAATGCATATAACTTCTACACTATCAATTGGATTTCAACCAAATTGTGTACGTAATATGTGTATATAAACACACATGACTGAGCGTATTCTTAAGAACCATCAGGGCTGCCAACTGTTAATAATTGCTCTCTCTATTTTTATCCAAATACCAATATATCAGAAAGTATGCAAGCCGACAGCTTTAAACTATACACACGTTTAGTACCTGACATTTTAGATTAATTTGGAGTAATTCATATAAGTCAGTGCTTCCAACATGATTCTATGCCTGCTGAGAGGTCCAATTTTAAAATACATGTAACTTCTATACTAACAAATGGATTTCATCCAAAATTGGCACAACAAGATGTCATAATATTTCAGATTATTTTTGACCAGCACACGCATGACATTGTTGCCAACATGCTTTTACGCGTGCTGATAGATCCAATGTCTAACTGCATGTAACGTCCATTAGACTTCAACCAAATTCTGTATTCTGTACCTTAAGAGATGGAACTAAAAATATATTCAGTCACCAGGGCTGCCAACTATAGTGCTTTATTAGGCTACATATACCAGGTATATTTCTAACTAATTAAACATTTCGATATTACCAACTTAATTTCGTCATTATTCTAGATAGGTTCATATACTGTAGATTAAACATTGGCATGAATCTTAATTTTAAGAAAAGTAGGCTCTTTAGTTCGTCACGGAACTTCTTGTTCAGAACTGCATTTAGGCCGGAAGTGATTTTCAATTTTTATTTTTATTTTTTGTATTAATTTATTAATAATACATTTATTGTAGACAAATAGCCATTGAAAATAAAGTATAAAAACGTACACTAAAATTGCACTCTGACACTCTGAGTTGCATAGCCTTTGATTGATTTTGTCCTTTTCCTACAGAGCTCTTAGTGGTAGCGATCACATACTTGTCCGCATACACACGTCACTGTAGGTTCATGGAAATATTTGCTAACGGAAATAAGGTGTTGAAAACCATGTACAGCCAGACGTGTAAACACATGCCTCAACTCAAAGTTGGCTGTTGTCCACGTCCGGTCAATCATGGCTCCGGTTCCAAAACATTATTGAGGTATGTCTTCTCGTTTTTTCTTCAAGGATGTTAGTAGCTGTTTCGAGGCTCTGGTATATGGTAGAGGTAAATAGTTTCTAAGGTCTTCTATAAGAAATGATTCTCGTGCCTGGAGGTAGACGAATCATGACCTGATAGTTTTTGACACTCCGGTTGCTTTTTTTTAATGAATAATGCCTTCACTCTTTCTAGTGAGGAAAGGTTCTTTCCTGTTAGGTGTTGCCAAATGATTTGAATGCCATATATTACAATAGGCATGATTTTATTTCTGATCACAGCCATTGCTGTCTCGAAGCTGAGGATTCTTAAGTATCTAATTTCATGCATTGCCCCTACTGCTTGCGTTGATTTCTCTATCACATGATATGTGAAACATGTAGCACTTGTTTGGAGCGTGATACCCAAATACTTTAATTCCTTTACGATGTTTATTTTCCTCCTCTTGATGAAAATTTATGTCGCTGCTGGAACCTTCCCTCCTTTTCTAAACACCATCATTACTGCTTTTGAAACGTTGATTTCCTTCCTTTCAAACTTGTGATCGGAGCACCATTGTTCTATTTCTGTTAATGTGTTTTGGAGTTTTGTGACGTCTTTAGAGCCAATCACTACGTCCTCTCTTTGAGCTATTCTCATGATTTCTTCTGTTGCCAGAATGAAAAGTAAAGGGCTAATTGGATCACCCTGAAGTATTCCGTTTGTTTGCAATATTGGTTCTGATAATGAAATATTGTCTGAAATTATTCGTTTGTTCCATAAGAGTATTGCTTTTATAGTTTGTGTCCATACATTATGTCTATCTAGGGTTTCTTCTAGTTTCTGTATCACAAATTCTCTGTTTATGAGATCAAATGCTTTGGTAAAGTCTATGAAGACTGTGTAAAACTCACAATTTGAAACCTTTCCGAGCCCTTTAGCCTTTCAACGTTTGGCAAAATTCAAGAAATTGCTTAATTTTACGTTTTTGTTAAGATGGCGACCCCTACTTTGCTAAGGAATATTTTCGACATTAATATTTTGGTCCCATTAGTATTGAATTTCGGGATTTAACACCTGGTAATCTTGAATGAATCAACTGCTTCCGTGTAATGTAAATTACTATGGTATGAGACTCATTCAGTCAGGTTTGTTAAAATACTCTTGGGTAATAAACAAAATGTTTATGGTGTTGATTTTCGCTGGCTGAGTCATTTTGCAGAACAAAGGATGAGATATAGGTTTAGCATATTGCTCCACATCATATATTATAGCCCCCAAATGAGAAATTCATTGCCGTTAATGGGCAATAAAGTGAAAAATGTTAAAACGGTATTTCCACCAACACAAAAATCACGGCATTGACAAAGCGTGGGTGAAGAACTAATGGTTCTGATGACAGAGCAATGAATACTGTGGTGTGGACCTATTGATCATCTCTGGCTGCAATAGGTTGCTCTACAAATACCCAGCGTTGTAAACATAGTTGGTGTTCCGATAGCAGTTGACTGGAAATTAGAAGTCTTTTCATTTTAGGGGCATTAGCACTGTGGTCATTTCAGCCCCGTGTAGTTGGATGTGTTAGTAGAATTTCTCTCATTACTTGTGTTATTTTGGTGTTTCTATTATTGCGTGTATTTGTACTTTAGGTGAGTATTGAGGTGGAGGCGGCTGTGGCATTAAATAAGGAATCATCCTACCACTATTAGGATGATCGAAATAAAAATTGAACCCCTTTCTTCTCAGTCTTGCCTCACTTGGCAGAGTATACCTCGATCCATAATGCTAGCCGCTACACCACGAGGTGACGTTTGAAAACTTTAATCATTTATATGAATTGCAATCTGGTTTAAGCCCGTTGAAAATAATGACCTCCTACTCCTGTGGTTACCAGAACAAAGCCATAAAACATTACATCGTGTGATTAACTACCACATCGTGGTGGGGGGGGGGGGGGGTGGAGATTTTTAGAAGTGAAATGCCATGTTCTGTGGTTCAGATTCCACGTAAAAAGGAGGTCTCGTGGCTCCTGATCGCATGATTAACGGTCACGTAAAACTAAAAGCTTCCTTTTTCCACATCACATCGTGGTATAGTGGCTAGCAGACTTTGCTGTCACCCAAATGGCTCGGATTTAATTCCCGGCTCTGACTAGAAATTTAGTCATCGAGAGATTCTTGGGTTGGGTCCGAATTTTCCCCATTTTCATTGACTTAGGTGGGGGCTCTCCTTTTCTCAATTTCTATCTGCCTTTCATGGCTCTACGAATTACCAAGACCCTCTGTCGTATTTCTTGGAAGATTGAGGGCGTTTCTTTTTCCTGTCTTTTATTTCCCTTATTTACTTCTATTGGGCCAATCAATTCCTCTAATTAGGTCATTAGGTGGTAGTAGTAAGCAGCCGTCATTAGTGGCAGAAGACATAATTCATACCGTAGTGTTACTAAACCCATTGTCAAACACAGAAATATTAAAAATATTATATGTGAATTGCGGCCAATGGCCATAGCAGGGTATTTTAATTGAACGCCCGTGGGCTCCCAGCAAGTTCAATTTCAAGTAGTTCCAACTTTAGCTACCAGATACCACTGTCACTGACACCTAACTGTGAACGTTGAAACTTGATAGAGTGATTCTAACCAAATAACTTACACATTTGGCTACACTCGACCAATTGTAGCGATAGATTTTGTTACAAGGCATAAATCTATGACATGGGACCGCCGGTTTTACTTCCCCTCCGAAGGAAGGCATACTGAAGGATTTTAACGTTCTTAAAAATCCGATGACTTTGGCCGGGTTTGAACCCGCGATCTTGGGCATAACAGTTCAGCATACTACCTACTACGCCACCCAAGCCGCTCAATATTAAAAATATGAATATAATTTCTACTTCCCGATTGTTGACCTAGATGTTTCACCCCTTAAAACAACTATCACCCCCAACACTAATTTTATCATTTCTCCGCACATAAAGATGTTACGAGTAGCAGCTACTTGGCAAGTTACTTACTCCGAACTAAGCGTTTGGGAAATATTGTAGTATTCTCGTTAGTTCGACCACTTGTATAAATCGACTTCTATAAACTACTGCCTTTCAACTGCTAATATTTTCCTGAACATACCCTTCATATTTTGTACATACTTATTGTTGAATCACTCTAACTGGAGTTTCTTTCTCTACTCTACTTTACTTTACATTAGTTCACTTCATCATTCCTTACATCATGATTTACAGAGATCAGTGAATAATCTTCACACAACAGCAAGAAATTACAACTTGGAGATTTTCCTTACCAAAACAAAAGCTATGGCCTTCATCGGGAAAAACCACGAGAGAACAAAAATGGCAATAGAAAATACAACTCTTGAGCAGGTAACAACATTCAAATATCTCGGGTATAACCTCAGTTACATACAAGAAAGCGATATACAGCACAAAATCATCAACTTCACTAAGGTCACAGGACTAATAATTAACATCTTCTGGCCATCTTTAGTCCAGAGGCTCACACGACTCCAACTATACAACATCCTTGCCAAACCTACCCTTTTATATGGCAGTGAAGCTTGGGCCCTTCGCAAAGGGGATAAACGGAGACTAACGAGTGCCGAGAGAACAGCTGGATACACATTATGGGATAGGAAAAGATCTGAGGGTATCCTTAAAGAACTAAAAGTAAAACCAATTATCAACACAGTGCAGAATTACTGATCAGCTGGAAGGACCATGTACTATGTACGAAGACCGGCCGGATCACCATACGAGTCCTCAAATACCAACCTAGAGGCAAAAGAGACGTAGGTCGTCCTACAAAGAGATGGAACGAGACTGTAACAGGCTACCTGGCCTAACGGTTGATAGGAAGAAGAAGAAGAAGACTAAGAAGATCATTCTTTACTTTACTTTATCCTATTTTAATTCATTTTGCTGTGTTTTACTTTATTTTATGTTGTATTATTTAATTCAATTTAATTACATTTAATTTAGTTAAGTTTAGTTTAATTTAATTTAATCTAATTTAATTCTATTTCATTTTTGAACAAATGAAATATAGCATAAGAAGAGCATCCATATTCATATGGATTGGAACTGCTGTCATTTAATTACTTAGGCTGGATGGTAGTACAGTAGTGCGATCATCACTGAAAGAGGAACAGCAGTGCATATTCATGGGAGACACATATTAGTTTGTACGAGAGAACCCAACTCAGTTCAGACAAAACATTGAACCACTTAAGTTTCAAGTCCCGACAAGAGGCGATATATTGTCTGCTAACAGCAGACGGCAATGTTCTTGAAGTTAGACAATTAAGAGCCAGTTCTGACCTAGTTTATATTTAAGTGGAAAGAAGACTCGTTTGGGTACAATAGCGCAGTCCTTGTCGAGTCCCATCACTTGACAGGTTGCCGCCACTCAGCTCAGCTTGTTACAAGCAAATCCACTTTATTCTCATATTGCTGCTAACTTTTCAAGTCTTTCACACAAAATTTCCCTCTTCGCCAACTTTGTAAATTACGATGGCGTTCAAGTTTCTCTTTCAACTATTTTTGAAACTATCTTCTTGTAAACCTACCTGTCATCAGTTTGATGCACACAAGACATTCGTCGTTCCTGAATAGTTTCTCAAATAACTGTTGACACAGCTTCAGATGGAGAACTTATTTTAGGGCTGACCGTCTCTGTTGCGCAGCGGGGAAGTTCTCGCTTAATGAGCCCAGTTTTGCGAGATCGAATCACAGTATAGTTTGGTGCTCAAATCAGAGAGACCGGTGTCGTTATATAGGGTGAGTGAGGTGTGACTAGGCAGTCTCGAACGTACGCTTCCCAAGGCAAGGAAGCACCGAATGGCGTGGAAGAAAACGGTTTTAATTACGGCATTCAAAAATAGCAATCAGGCTAATTTTACGTCCTACAGACTTTGCGGAGTTACAAAACGAACAAGTAGTTCCGTGAAGAACTAAATAGATTATTCTCATATATCCTACATATGTTAATTGCCTCATCAACATACAAAAGTTCAGTTTGATTACTGTAATATATACGTAAATATTGAGAACCGTCTAAATATTTCGGATGGTCACCATGTTGGATTTTTATATATGTAGGCCATAGAGCCATGTACTATTAGAAGAAAATTATTGCGTAGGTTTATTATTCAAACTTCAATCGCATGATTAGGACACAAGGAATATAAACGAGATTTCAAAATTTCGCACAGCCGCCATCTTGAAGTTATGAAAACAATTGAAATAAATTAGACGTCAGTGGATTTAAATTTGTATAAGTATTTACCGTAACATGTTTCACTGCTCTAGGATGGTTAAATCGCCAGAACCGTCCATTTAAATATTTAAATTTCACGTCACCACCATGTTGGGTGTGTGCCAACCAGGTTATTGAAAGTCTCATAAGTGAGCTCATGTTCATAGCCTTTATCAACTTACAAAATTTCAGTTTGATTGATGTAGATTAGTAGATATTGAAAATCATCTAAATATTTCGGATGGTCGCTATGTTGGATTTTTATATACATAGGGCATAGAGTTATGAATTATTAGATGACAATTATTGCGTAGGTCCATTATTCAAACGTTGACTTTGATTGTATGATTAGGACACAAATAAGAACTTAATTTTAAAATTTCGCACAACCGTTATCTTGATGTTATGTAAACAATTGAACTAAATTATATGCCAGTGCATTACAATGTGTATAAATACATTCTGTACCAAGTTTCAATGCGTCTGGATGGTTAAATCGCGAGAAAAGTCTATTTAAATGTTTCAACTTCGCCTGGCCGCCATGTTCGTTTTGTACTTAACAGGTTTTTGAAACTTACGGAGGTGAACTTACACTGTAGAAGATCCCTTTATCACCGTACAAATATTCTGGGTGATATCAGTAATAGTTTCGGAGATAACGAATGCCAGTGCCACGGTCAGGGTCGGACAAAGTAGTACTATGTCCTTACCGAGTTTCATTGAAATCGATGTAGCCGTTTTGATTGTATTAAGGGGGACACACACGCACACACACACACACACACACACATACGGACAAAAGGTGATCTCATAGGCCTATTCTTTCATAAATGAAAATAGGCTAATAAATTAGGCCCGGGGTGGCACGGAATACGGTTAAATAAATCCACGTTACTGCAATAACGGTCTAGCAAGCGCTACAAGTGTCGAGAGGGCATGTGGTCTGGCATATTACACTGGTCAAAACATTTAGGGGATCAGTTGAGATATCTAGGTTCTGACGGATTGTCATCGGCAGAATGACTTACAATGGTTCGACGTCTTTCTGTCGGTTCTACGGAGTGGAGAAAACAACATTACGGCAACCGAGATAGTGGTAATAACAGAAAGTTGCTGCAGAGGGGGTTGGTGTGGACGTGTGTTTACTCTACCAATCGAATGACACAAGCAGTTGCGTTCAGATGGTGTAGTGAGCAGGTAGTGCAATGCAACAACAACGTGACTTACCCGAAGGTATGGCATGGAGAGCCATAGGAAGGTTGGAAGCAGGACTGACTCAGAAGGAGGTGGTTGCAGCTATTGGAGTGTCCCAAAGTGTAATTTTCTGGACCTGCACGCGATTTCAGACAACAGGAACCGTTAAAAGAAGGCCAGGCCTCGGTCGTCGACGGGTAACATCAGCAAGAGATGAGCGTTATCTCCGGTTGACGGCCCGTCGAGACAGGAGGCTGAATGCAACTCAGCTTCAACGCACCCTCTAGGCGGCGACAGGACCCGCAATATCATCACAAACAGTCCGAAATCGCCTTCGGGAAAGTGGCCTTTACGCACGGAGGCCTATGGTGTGTATCCCATTAAAACCACGCCACCGTTTAGCCCGCAGAAACTGGGCGGAGGAACATCAGGATTGGCGTCGTAACGAATGGCGCCGGGTTCTGTTCACAGATTAGCCAAGATTTTGTGTTCAGCCGGACAATCGTCGTTTCCTCAACTGGAGAAAACGTGGAACTTGGATCAATCCCGCGTGTGTTCAGGAAACAGCTGGGTAGTTTATTGGCTGAGGAATAACCCACCCACCAAGGGAAGATGATTAAGAGAAGGAAGTAGAGTTTGGATTGGAAAAGAAGGATAGAAAAATAGGAGGAGAGTCCCACAAAATTAATAAGTTTAGTGTTAAACACACTTAAAAGTGGTTGCCACCGAAAATCCTCTTTCGGATACCTAAAATGAGTAAGGACTTGGTCTAAGCTGACGAGAAACACAGATAGAACTTGGGCTGTTTGCAAGAGAGTGGCTTTCGTATAATCCCTCTCAAGCATATATAAAACTACTATGGGGAAGAGTGCTGGTCTGGCAAGACTGAGAGGAACAAATTTACTGTATGTCTTCTGAAAGAAATTAGGTTTTACAAAGTAATTCGAAGAATGCCAATGATTTAACTCAAGCTTGGTATTTTCAATTTCCAAAATTATGGAGTTCCTGTAAGGGCGACCAAGTGTCTCTATAAAGGAAAATGATAAAAGATTATGCCTTATTGGGTAATCTTGGTAAATGAACCAATGGTTGCATTGGAAAATGGCTAAGCTTTTACTCAGCGAGGAGCCGGCTAAAAGTTTAGACAAAAAGAAACACTTATTTTTTAGAAAATTGACCATAAGTTTTCGGAGAGGGTCTCCACAAGCAGGTAGCTGGCTTAGCGAGCTTTACTTGCCTTACTGGCCAATTAGAATTAGCTATTAACGCTAAGAAGAACTTTAGTGAGGTGAAAATTAAGAGTTCTTGCTCAAATGCAACAAATGGTGAAAGCTCTATTAATGATTTTAATATCATTGAGTGAGGAGAGTCAAGGAAGACAGGATTTTGCCTAAACTTTATATTCGTAAATGAAAAAGCGAAGGGAAAAGATTTGTTTATTTTACAATTAGAAAAAGTTTGAGGAAATTAACAATTATGCAATATAATTTTAATAAACATAGTTCATTTGAACTTTTTAACAAATAGGGTCGCAGACCTCTCAACATTAAACGGTTGCTCCAGGCAATTGACAATTTACAAGGTTTCAAACCTTACATGTTTCTAAAATCTTTATAAGATTTAAACAAATGAGCAATGAAATAATTAAAGCTTGAACGTGAATTGGAGTACAAAAGTGCACCTTAAGAAATTCAGGAGAGAATGTTCTAGAGAAAGTGACAACTTTGAAAATAACAATAATAACAACATGAAAAATAAGATAGAAGTTCCTACAACTTCTTATATTTATACAGAATTAATATATGAGAATTATACAAAGAGGGCAGGTCACTTACTGTGAAACCTGAAGAAAGTGAAAGGGAAAGTTCTGGACTTCCCAAGTTTGAGCAGGAATCACTCGCCAAATGGGACAGTTTCCACTTCGTGAAACCTGAACATGACTCGCTCAAGAGTTTAAAGAATTGCCTTCCCTGATTATGGGAAAGGAACAACGTAAATTTAAAACTTGTATCACACAAGCAATTATGCAGAATTTAATTAATGTTAAACTAGCAAAGAGGGAAGGGCACCTTGTGAGTGACACCTTATAGAAGGTTACAATTTTATTAATAATGATGGTTAGTAGAAGGTTGAGGAAAGATCATTGGGATATAGGATCAATGTTCATGGCCGTATTTAATATAACCGGACGATCGCGACGCGGTAGAAACGTGGAGCAAGCACTGTTTATCACTATAGTCTATGAAGATGGATGCAAAGTTCACTATAGAAACACTAAAGTTCATGAAAAAGAAAGTTATTGCAATTATGGAAATAACTGATTGCACTATATAGGTGAGAGTCTATTTCTTGAAAAAGTTGTGATTTACAATTAAATGCGCCATAGAATGTTCCAGAGGTTCCAGCGGTGGAGGAAAGTTAGCTATTGCAAAAATTTGTAAGGAAGATTCCTCATTTTAACTAGCATTTTCACAAGTGCGTGAACAATACTTGACGGCAAGACTCGCAGATAGAGAACAAGATCTCGAAGGTTCCAGAACGACCTTAGCAGAAAATGGGGTTGAGAAAATCCAACGGAGGAACTAGCTTTATAATTATAGACAGCGGGTATTAGATAATATCCCACGTAGCGAGAGGGTTTCTCGTTTAAATAGCTTAAGAAAAGCTCTTTTTTAGTAAGGTTGGCTTATACAAGCAAAAGCTCAACATGGCAAATCCCACGAAGAATGATTATTGCCCCAAAGTAAATGATTTCACACTGTCTATAAATTATAATTAAAAGCACGTGGAAGTTAAAACCATGAAGATGAGGTTAAAACTTTTAAAATGGTACTTATCTTGATTTCATGTTGAAGTCGAAGTTTCTGTTGAAGATTACTTAGCCAACATGGCGTAGAAGAGGGTGAGCCTCTTGGTTTGAGGAGGCAAGCTCGAGCGGAGCTTTGACTGAACGAGTCAACTGCAGACTAAGAAGTGAGAGCAGCTCAACGGAGCACGGAGGGACCAAGAAAAAGGGGAAAGAGTGGGGGGTAGGAGACAAAAGGAGAACATATAAACATTGCCAACTTGAAAACAAAAAAATTATCTTCTCTTGCTGAGCCGGTCTTCTAAGAGTTGATAACAGTTGATACTAGCGCAGCATGGTGAGTAAAGAAGTGGACGTAGTCCTCTTGCTCCAAGAGAAAATAGCTGACGATGGTAACAGGATCTGGTGGCCAAATGGATAAGTAAGTCCTCTAGCACCAGGAAGAATTGAGGAGCTTCAGAGATTCGCTGCGAGGTGACGCTAGGTGGGTCACAGAAGTTATATATCTGAAACATACTTATGAAGACATAAGAGATATGCCCAACAAGGAGAAAACAGATGATCACTGTTGGTGTTTGACAAAGAAGAAGGAAGAAATGAACATGCAAAGAGCAATAAAAATTATATCTCAGGTACCGTGTATTCAAAGAATACACCATACTGGGGGGGACAAACACCAACAGAGAGCAAATAAACAGTTACATATTTATTGGAAGAGGAGCGATCAAAGACAAGGGTCTTGTAATCGAACCGTTAATGGTCAAGACTCTGACCACCCTGACTCTCCCATCTCTTCCAGGGTAACACTTAGTCACTCTACCGGAAGTCCAGACTAGAGGGGGATGGACATCCCTAACCAAGACCAAGTCCCCCACTTTAATGTCGGGACTGGAAAGAAACCACTTCTGCCTCCGTTGCAAGGATGTTAAATATTCCAAGTTCCATCTCTTCCAAAAAGAATTACGGAGGGCTTCAAGTTTCCGCCAAGCGATAGGTAGATTAGAATCCCTGTAAGAATTGGGAAGAGGAGGAGGGGCAGAAAGAGAAGTGCCGATAAGGAAGTGACCAGGGGTGAGTGGAAGTAGGTCATCAGGGTCATTGGAAAGCGGAGTTAAGGGGCGAGAGTTAACAACACCTTCAATCAGAACAGACAGAGAATTGAATTCTTCGTAAGTCAGAATTCGATTACCTAAGACTTTTCTTAAATGACGTTTAGTGAGCTTTACGCAAGATTCCCACCTACCACCAAGATGCGGAGCGTAAGGAGGTATGAAGCGCCATTTGAAACCTTTTGAATAAGAAAAATTAGAGATTTGTTCCATGGCTGGAGAGGAAGTGAGAGCTTTCTTCCACAGGGAAGCTGCGCCCTGAAAGGTGGAAGCGTTATCAGAGAACATCTCAGAAGGAACACCACGCCTAGCGGTGAAACGAGAGACAGCTGATAAAAAATAAGAAGTAGAAGCATTCGTTACTAGTTCCAAGTGGATTGCGCCGGTAACCATGCAAACAAAGAGAGAAACATAAAGCTTACCAAACAATTTGCGTTTAGCTTCAGGAGGGTTTCGTTGATATTGGAACGGACCCATATAGTCCACGCCAGTTAAAGCAAATGGGCGTATAGGAGAAGAACGAAAAGAGGGCAGATCGCTGATTAATTGAGTATTGATTTTAGGTTTCGCTTTAAAGCAAGGAATGCACTTATGAATTACAGAAGAAACTTCATGAATTCCATTTATAATCCAGTACTTTTCCCTTAAGAGGCAAAGCAGAGTACGTGTACCAACATGAAGATTACGGTAATGAAAGTCACGTATAATTAAGGAAGTTACGTGATGTTTGGAAGGCAAAATAACAGGATGCTTTTTGTCTTCAGAGAGTAAAGATTGCGAGAGCCTTCCACCTACCCTGAGTAACCCATGGTCATCAAGGAACGGGGCTAAAGCACGAAGACGGCTGGATTTGGGAAGATCTCTTTTAGAAGAAAGTAATGACAATTCAGAAGAAAAGGCTTCTTGCTGTGTCAGTTGTAAAATCTTAATGGTAGCGAGATTCAATTCATGATTGGTAAGGTGTGGTTTAGGGAGAAGAGGTTGGTCGACCACAAGATATTTCCATCTAAGGAGATAGGCGACAATTCGTAATAATTCATGAAAAGAAGAATAGCGGGACAACAAAGGATGAGATGCGTTGGAAACAAGACACGAAGCAATGGGTAGAGGTATTTTAGCGTCAGGCAAGTTGGAGTTTGTAGCTGGGGGTTTAGAAGGCCATGAGGAAGATTCTTCGATTAGCCACGAGGGCCCATGCCAGTACAATTGGGAAGCTGCCAATTGAGAGGGTAAACAACCACGAGAGATAATATCAGCTGGATTATCCGCACTGGGAACATGCCTCCATTGACATCCAGAAGAAAGAGTTTGAATTTTGGAAACCCTGTTTGCAACGAAAGTTTGCCAGTGAGAGGGGTTCTTGGCGATCCAAGAAAGGGCGATCATGGAATCGCTCCAGAGATAGATTTGCGAGAATTCGACCTTTAATACTTCCCGTAATTTCTTGACAAGTTCTACAGCCATGAGTGCAGCGCACAGTTCGAGCCTAGGCAAAGTGATAGTTTTAAGAGGAGCGACCTTCGATTTGGCACAAACAAGGTTGGAAACTAGAGATCCATAGAGTGAATCGTAATAAACTAAATATGTACAGCAACCATAAGCTTTTTCGGAACTGTCCGCGAACACATGAAGGAAAAAAGATGCATTAGAACGAGAGCTGATTAAATTCCTGGGAATTTCAATAAGGGAAAGATCCAGCAAATTGCTGCGAAACGAGAGCCAACGATTAAGAAAAGAAAGAGGGACAGTGTCATCCCATTCACATTTAAGCGTCCACAGCTCTTGCATGAAGAGTTTGGCTATAACGATAACTGGAGCAAGGAATTGAAGTGGATCAAAAATTTTTGCAATTTCAGAAAGAATTTGTCTTTTTGTATTAGGAAGCTCTTCTGCGAGCGAAACTTTATAGATAAGAGTGTCAGTGCTAGTGCACCAGTGAACTCCTAGAGTTTTTATAGATTCGGAGTTACCACAAATTTCGACAGAAGAAGGATCTACGTCTTCGATGGGAAACTGAGCGAGAAACTCAGGGGAGTTGGAGTTCCACTTATGGAGTGGGAAACCTCCATTCCTTAGTAATGCCTGAAGTTCTAAAGATACAAAAGAAGCTTCCTCCAAAGAGGGGAAGGATTGCAAATAATCGTCAACATAGAATGACGTAGTTAGTGCTTCAGAGGCTTTGGGGTTAAATAAATGACCATCTTGAGAGGCTAGCAAGTGTAGGGATCGGATAGCAAGGAAAGCAGAGGGTTTTAAGCCATAAGTAACCGTTTTCAAGCGAAATACCTTAATGGGCTTACTGGTTTCATCACGCCACAAGATTCTTTGAAGATCTCGTTGTTCTGGTTGAATTAACACTTGACGGTACATCTGTTTTTTGTCGGCTATGACAGCTATGGGAAATAATCGAAAGTTTAAGAGTATAGCAGATAAATCTGATTGAATAGCAGGACCAGAATAAAGAGTGTCGTTAAGGCTGTTGCCATTAACGTCGGGTGATGAACCATTGAAAACAACTCGAATTTTATATTTTACAAGAGGGTTTTTCCACACGGGATGATGATTTAAATAAACCGTTTCAATTGGGGGTTGCAATTCATCATTGGATTTGTTAACAACTTCCATATGATCTAAGCTTTCATACTCATCCATGAAATCAGTGTACTGTTGTTTAACAAGAGGTTCCTTTTTGAATTTGCTCTCGATGGCGAAAAGAGCTTTTCAAGCTTTAGGCTGAGAGTTGATAAGTTTAGGAGGATTATGTAATCTTGGCATTTGAACGACGAACCGGCCATCAGAAGAACGAGTGGTGGTGTTCAAAAAAAGTTGCTCACAGAATTCATTTTCTGAAGAGGTTACATTAGGAGAATCGACATTTTCAAGCCTCCAGAACTGTTCCAGGTCAGTATTGGAGAAGTAACATTGCGAAGCGGGTTGAGGAGAATAATGGGGAAGTTGCCCTGTGACGATCCATCCAAAATTAGTGTCTCTGGCGACCACGTTTGAGGATAATTTACGAACCTGTTTACGTAGGCAATTCCAGAAAACATTGGCACTAAAGAGTATGTCAATAGGGTTCTGCATATTAAAACAAGGATCGGCTAGCCTTAAATGCGAGGGAATGTTTAACCCTGAAATATCCACAGAGTGACTTGGAGTGTCTTCTCCAATGCTATTAAGAATTAGACAATTAAGTTTAAGAAAGTTGTTTCTATGACAAGTATCTCTTATAGTTAGCTTTGAGAATTGTAAAGCTTGCGATTTTGAGCTGTTGATGCCCGACACGTTGATAGAAGTGGGGTTTACAGGTAGGCCTAGTTTTCTAATCAAGGAATTGGACACAAAATCATGAGTTGCCGCTGAGTCTAGAAGACCGCGTGCACGAACCCAGTTGCCAAAGTTATCCTGAACGTCAATTTGGACAGTAGACAACAATACTTGCGCACTGCGAATGGACTTAGCATTTTGAATATAAGATGAAGCATTAGAATTGTTAGCACTATCATTTTTCGGCGAAGTAGATGCTGTCGATGACCTTGCCTGATCATGACGATGTAGCAGAGTATGATGAGCCTTTTCACAATGGTAGCAAAGTCTTGTGGACTTACAGTTAGAAGCAGAATGCGTGGGCGCTAAGCAGTTGAAACAATGTTTGTTCTGAGCGACTAATTTTCGTCTGTCATCGACTGACATTTCTTTAAAGGATTTGCAAAGGTATAGGGCATGGGGATCTTTACAAAGTATGCACTTTACAGGTTCGTTTAAACTTTTGCGAGGTTCGCTTTGCGTGTTTAAAACAATAGAGCTAGCAACACGACGTTCACTAGACCTAGTTGGGTAACCAGTGGAGTTTGATTTGAATTTGGATGAGCTGGACCCGGGTTTTTGGGTATTGGACGCTGAGCGTTCACTTTTGGATTTGATGGACATTAATTCGAATTTGGAACTAGGAGATGAAGGTTCACTTTGATTAGCTAGAGCGGTTAAAAGTTGGCATCTAGCGTTTATGAAAGTGACTAAATGCTCGTAAGAGTAGTCGTCTTCCTTAGAAAGTTCAATTTCCCAAGCTTTGAGGGTAGCAGCATCAACTTTAGAAACTACTAAATGTATTAGGAAAGTATCCCAATGTTCAGTAGGTTGATCTAATTGGGACAAAGCTTTAACGTGGAGTTGGGTAGTGTCAATTAAAGTACGCAAACTAGTGACGTCATTGTGCTGTGACGCAGGTAGGTTAAATAGAGCCTTAATATGGCGTTGAATACGTAAACGTGAATTTCCATATCTTTCTTTTAATAAGTTAAAGGCAATGGGGTAATTTTCGGCACGCAGAGGAAGTGCTTCAACTAACTGCAAAGCTTGACCTCGAAGGATAGATCTCAAATAATGAAACTTGTAAATGACTTGAATGTCTTCATTGTCATGAACAAGGGAGCAAAATAATTCATAGAAAGAATCCCAAGCTGATTCATCTCCAGAAAAATGGGGTAAATCGATTTTCGGTAAAGTAGGTTTGGGCTTGTGAGTGCCCTCACGGAAAGAAGTTTGGGGTTCGTGAAGGGAACCAAGAACAGAAGCGTCCTTTTTCTGCTCCTCTTCGAGTTGGCGTATTATTTTGAAAGCAGAACCTATGCCTTCGTAATATAAGTTTTCTACTTCGACACGATCTTCTGTTTGATTGAGCATGCAAGTTTCAATTTCAGTTTGAATGTTACAGTAGTTTTCATAAGAACGTTCAAAATCCTTTACACGATGTTTCAACAAATCTAATTGCGCGTCTGAGGGATCTAATTCTTTTATGTACCTTCTGAATCGGGTAATTTGCCCTTTATAGGATGCTCGTTTAGAAGTACGTTTTTCATCCTTATCCTTATCAGTGGGAGCCATATTAAAGAAGGTAAATGAAAATGTAACTCACGAAACTGTGGAACCTTGGAAATGCTGTCAAGCTGGCAGCAACGAATGAGTAGAAAGAATGGGACACACCATAGGAGACAGCAGCGGCCTCTTTCCCGTTCACAGGCTTTGCACGATGTGGTTATAGCTGAAATATTCAACACAGATATTAGAAATATGCAAAGTATTGTCAAATGACACTATTTTAAAAAGAAAAAAGAAAAAATGGACTCTCCCGGGTTTCGGCACCAAATTTTGGGTAGTTTATTGGCTGAGGAATAACCCACCCACCAAGGGAAGATGATTAAGAGAAGGAAGTAGAGTTTGGATTGGAAAAGAAGGATAGAAAAATAGGAGGAGAGTCCCACAAAATTAATAAGTTTAGTGTTAAACACACTTAAAAGTGGTTGCCACCGAAAATCCTCTTTCGGATACCTAAAATGAGTAAGGACTTGGTCTAAGCTGACTAGAAACACAGATAGAACTTGGGCTGTTTGCAAGAGAGTGGCTTTCGTATAATCCCTCTCAAGCATATATAAAACTACTATGGGGAAGAGTGCTGGTCTGGCAAGACTGAGAGGAACAAATTTACTGTATGTCTTCTCAAAGAAATTAGGTTTTACAAAGTAATTCGAAGAATGCCAATGATTTAACTCAAGCTTGGTATTTTCAATTTCCAAAATTATGGAGTTCCTGTAAGGGCGACCAAGTGTCTCTAAAAAGGAAAATGATAAAAGATTATGCCTTATTGGGTAATCTTGGTAAATGAACCAATGGTTGCATTGGAAAATGGCTAAGCTTTTACTCAGCGAGGAGCCGGCTAAAAGTTTAGACAAAAAGAAACACTTATTTCTTAGAAAATTGACCATAAGTTTTCGGAGAGGGTCTCCACAAGCAGGTAGCTGGCTTAGCGAGCTTTACTTGCCTTACTGGCCAATTAGAATAAGCTATTAACGCTACGAAGAACTTTAGTGAGGTGAAAATTAAGAGTTCTTGCTCAAATGCAACAAATGGTGAAAGCTCTATTAATGATTTTAATATCATTGAGTGAGGAGAGTCAAGGAAGACAGGATTTTGCCTAAACTTTATATTCGTAAATGAAAAAGCGAAGGGAAAAGATTTGTTTATTTTACAATTAGAAAAAGTTTGAGGAAATTAACAATTATGCAATATAATTTTAATAAACAGAGTTCATTTGAACTTTTTAACAAATAGGGTCGCAGACCTCTCAACATTAAACGGTTGCTCCAGGCAATTGACAATTTACAAGGTTTCAAACCTTACATGTTTCTAAAATCTTTATAAGATTTAAACAAATGAGCAATGAAATAATTAAAGCTTGAACGTGAATTGGAGTACAAAAGTGCACCTTAAGAAATTCAGGAGAGAATGTTCTAGAGAAAGTGACAACTTTGAAAATAACAATAATAACAACATGAAAAATAAGATAGAAGTTCCTACAACTTCTTATATTTATACAGAATTAATATATGAGAATTATACAAAGAGGGCAGGTCACTTACTGTGAAACCTGAAGAAAGTGAAAGGGAAAGTTCTGGACTTCCCAAGTTTGAGCAGGAATCACTCGCCAAATGGGACAGTTTCCATTTCGTGAAACCTGAACATGACTCGCTCAAGAGTTTAAAGAATTGCCTTCCCTGATTATGGGAAAGGAACAACGTAAATTTAAAACTTGTATCACACAAGCAATTATGCAGAATTTAATTAATGTTAAACTAGCAAAGAGGGAAGGGCACCTTGTGAGTGACACCTTATAGAAGGTTACAATTTTATTAATAATGATGGTTAGTAGAAGGTTGAGGAAAGATCATTGGGATATAGGATCAATGTTCATGGCCGTATTTAATATAACCGGACGATCGCGACGCGGTAGAAACGTGGAGCAAGCACTGTTTATCACTATAGTCTATGAAGATGGATGCAAAGTTCACTATAGAAACACTAAAGTTCATGAAAAAGAAAGTTATTGCAATTATGGAAATAACTGATTGCACTATATAGGTGAGAGTCTATTTCTTGAAAAAGTTGTGATTTACAATTAAATGCGCCATAGAATGTTCCAGAGGTTCCAGCGGTGGAGGAAAGTTAGCTATTGCAAAAATTTGTAAGGAAGATTCCTCATTTTAACTAGCATTTTCACAAGTGCGTGAACAATACTTGACGGCAAGACTCGCAGATAGAGAACAAGATCTCGAAGGTTCCAGAACGACCTTAGCAGAAAATGGGGTTGAGAAAATCCAACGGAGGAACTAGCTTTATAATTATAGACAGCGGGTATTAGATAATATCCCACGTAGCGAGAGGGTTTCTCGTTTAAATAGCTTAAGAAAAGCTCTTTTTTAGTAAGGTTGGCTTATACAAGCAAAAGCTCAACATGGCAAATCCCACGAAGAATGATTATTGCCCCAAAGTAAATGATTTCACACTGTCTATAAATTATAATTAAAAGCACGTGGAAGTTAAAACCATGAAGATGAGGTTAAAACTTTTAAAATGGTACTTATCTTGATTTCATGTTGAAGTCGAAGTTTCTGTTGAAGATTACTTAGCCAACATGGCGTAGAAGAGGGTGAGCCTCTTGGTTTGAGGAGGCAAGCTCGAGCGGAGCTTTGACTGAACGAGTCAACTGCAGACTAAGAAGTGAGAGCAGCTCAACGGAGCACGGAGGGACCAAGAAAAAGGGGAAAGAGTGGGGGGTAGGAGACAAAAGGAGAACATATAAACATTGCCAACTTGAAAACAAAAAAATTATCTTCTCTTGCTGAGCCGGTCTTCTAAGAGTTGATAACAGTTGATACTAGCGCAGCATGGTGAGTAAAGAAGTGGACGTAGTCCTCTTGCTCCAAGAGAAAATAGCTGACGATGGTAACAGGATCTGGTGGCCAAATGGATAAGTAAGTCCTCTAGCACCAGGAAGAATTGAGGAGCTTCAGAGATTCGCTGCGAGGTGACGCTAGGTGGGTCACAGAAGTTATATATCTGAAACATACTTATGAAGACATAAGAGATATGCCCAACAAGGAGAAAACAGATGATCACTGTTGGTGTTTGACAAAGAAGAAGGAAGAAATGAACATGCAAAGAGCAATAAAAATTATATCTCAGGTACCGTGTATTCAAAGAATACACCATACTGGGGGGGACAAACACCAACAGAGAGCAAATAAACAGTTACATATTTATTGGAAGAGGAGCGATCAAAGACAAGGGTCTTGTAATCGAACCGTTAATGGTCAAGACTCTGACCACCCTGACTCTCCCATCTCTTCCAGGGTAACACTTAGTCACTCTACCGGAAGTCCAGACTAGAGGGGGATGGACATCCCTAACCAAGACCAAGTCCCCCACTTTAATGTCGGGACTGGAAAGAAACCACTTCTGCCTCCGTTGCAAGGATGTTAAATATTCCAAGTTCCATCTCTTCCAAAAAGAATTACGGAGGGCTTCAAGTTTCCGCCAAGCGATAGGTAGATTAGAATCCCTGTAAGAATTGGGAAGAGGAGGAGGGGCAGAAAGAGAAGTGCCGATAAGGAAGTGACCAGGGGTGAGTGGAAGTAGGTCATCAGGGTCATTGGAAAGCGGAGTTAAGGGGCGAGAGTTAACAACACCTTCAATCAGAACAGACAGAGAATTGAATTCTTCGTAAGTCAGAATTCGATTACCTAAGACTTTTCTTAAATGACGTTTAGTGAGCTTTACGCAAGATTCCCACCTACCACCAAGATGCGGAGCGTAAGGAGGTATGAAGCGCCATTTGAAACCTTTTGAATAAGAAAAATTAGAGATTTGTTCCATGGCTGGAGAGGAAGTGAGAGCTTTCTTCCACAGGGAAGCTGCGCCCTGAAAGGTGGAAGCGTTATCAGAGAACATCTCAGAAGGAACACCACGCCTAGCGGTGAAACGAGAGACAGCTGATAAAAAATAAGAAGTAGAAGCATTCGTTACTAGTTCCAAGTGGATTGCGCCGGTAACCATGCAAACAAAGAGAGAAACATAAAGCTTACCAAACAATTTGCGTTTAGCTTCAGGAGGGTTTCGTTGATATTGGAACGGACCCATATAGTCCACGCCAGTTAAAGCAAATGGGCGTATAGGAGAAGAACGAAAAGAGGGCAGATCGCTGATTAATTGAGTATTGATTTTAGGTTTCGCTTTAAAGCAAGGAATGCACTTATGAATTACAGAAGAAACTTCATGAATTCCATTTATAATCCAGTACTTTTCCCTTAAGAGGCAAAGCAGAGTACGTGTACCAACATGAAGATTACGGTAATGAAAGTCACGTATAATTAAGGAAGTTACGTGATGTTTGGAAGGCAAAATAACAGGATGCTTTTTGTCTTCAGAGAGTAAAGATTGCGAGAGCCTTCCACCTACCCTGAGTAACCCATGGTCATCAAGGAACGGGGCTAAAGCACGAAGACGGCTGGATTTGGGAAGATCTCTTTTAGAAGAAAGTAATGACAATTCAGAAGAAAAGGCTTCTTGCTGTGTCAGTTGTAAAATCTTAATGGTAGCGAGATTCAATTCATGATTGGTAAGGTGTGGTTTAGGGAGAAGAGGTTGGTCGACCACAAGATATTTCCATCTAAGGAGATAGGCGACAATTCGTAATAATTCATGAAAAGAAGAATAGCGGGACAACAAAGGATGAGATGCGTTGGAAACAAGACACGAAGCAATGGGTAGAGGTATTTTAGCGTCAGGCAAGTTGGAGTTTGTAGCTGGGGGTTTAGAAGGCCATGAGGAAGATTCTTCGATTAGCCACGAGGGCCCATGCCAGTACAATTGGGAAGCTGCCAATTGAGAGGGTAAACAACCACGAGAGATAATATCAGCTGGATTATCCGCACTGGGAACATGCCTCCATTGACATCCAGAAGAAAGAGTTTGAATTTTGGAAACCCTGTTTGCAACGAAAGTTTGCCAGTGAGAGGGGTTCTTGGCGATCCAAGAAAGGGCGATCATGGAATCGCTCCAGAGATAGATTTGCGAGAATTCGACCTTTAATACTTCCCGTAATTTCTTGACAAGTTCTACAGCCATGAGTGCAGCGCACAGTTCGAGCCTAGGCAAAGTGATAGTTTTAAGAGGAGCGACCTTCGATTTGGCACAAACAAGGTTGGAAACTAGAGATCCATAGAGTGAATCGTAATAAACTAAATATGTACAGCAACCATAAGCTTTTTCGGAACTGTCCGCGAACACATGAAGGAAAAAAGATGCATTAGAACGAGAGCTGATTAAATTCCTGGGAATTTCAATAAGGGAAAGATCCAGCAAATTGCTGCGAAACGAGAGCCAACGATTAAGAAAAGAAAGAGGGACAGTGTCATCCCATTCACATTTAAGCGTCCACAGCTCTTGCATGAAGAGTTTGGCTATAACGATAACTGGAGCAAGGAATTGAAGTGGATCAAAAATTTTTGCAATTTCAGAAAGAATTTGTCTTTTTGTATTAGGAAGCTCTTCTGCGAGCGAAACTTTATAGATAAGAGTGTCAGTGCTAGTGCACCAGTGAACTCCTAGAGTTTTTATAGATTCGGAGTTACCACAAATTTCGACAGAAGAAGGATCTACGTCTTCGATGGGAAACTGAGCGAGAAACTCAGGGGAGTTGGAGTTCCACTTATGGAGTGGGAAACCTCCATTCCTTAGTAATGCCTGAAGTTCTAAAGATACAAAAGAAGCTTCCTCCAAAGAGGGGAAGGATTGCAAATAATCGTCAACATAGAATGACGTAGTTAGTGCTTCAGAGGCTTTGGGGTTAAATAAATGACCATCTTGAGAGGCTAGCAAGTGTAGGGATCGGATAGCAAGGAAAGCAGAGGGTTTTAAGCCATAAGTAACCGTTTTCAAGCGAAATACCTTAATGGGCTTACTGGTTTCATCACGCCACAAGATTCTTTGAAGATCTCGTTGTTCTGGTTGAATTAACACTTGACGGTACATCTGTTTTTTGTCGGCTATGACAGCTATGGGAAATAATCGAAAGTTTAAGAGTATAGCAGATAAATCTGATTGAATAGCAGGACCAGAATAAAGAGTGTCGTTAAGGCTGTTGCCATTAACGTCGGGTGATGAACCATTGAAAACAACTCGAATTTTATATTTTACAAGAGGGTTTTTCCACACGGGATGATGATTTAAATAAACCGTTTCAATTGGGGGTTGCAATTCATCATTGGATTTGTTAACAACTTCCATATGATCTAAGCTTTCATACTCATCCATGAAATCAGTGTACTGTTGTTTAACAAGAGGTTCCTTTTTGAATTTGCTCTCGATGGCGAAAAGAGCTTTTCAAGCTTTAGGCTGAGAGTTGATAAGTTTAGGAGGATTATGTAATCTTGGCATTTGAACGACGAACCGGCCATCAAAAGAACGAGTGGTGGTGTTCAAAAAAAGTTGCTCACAGAATTCATTTTCTGAAGAGGTTACATTAGGAGAATCGACATTTTCAAGCCTCCAGAACTGTTCCAGGTCAGTATTGGAGAAGTAACATTGCGAAGCGGGTTGAGGAGAATAATGGGGAAGTTGCCCTGTGACGATCCATCCAAAATTAGTGTCTCTGGCGACCACGTTTGAGGATAATTTACGAACCTGTTTACGTAGGCAATTCCAGAAAACATTGGCACTAAAGAGTATGTCAATAGGGTTCTGCATATTAAAACAAGGATCGGCTAGCCTTAAATGCGAGGGAATGTTTAACCCTGAAATATCCACAGAGTGACTTGGAGTGTCTTCTCCAATGCTATTAAGAATTAGACAATTAAGTTTAAGAAAGTTGTTTCTATGACAAGTATCTCTTATAGTTAGCTTTGAGAATTGTAAAGCTTGCGATTTTGAGCTGTTGATGCCCGACACGTTGATAGAAGTGGGGTTTACAGGTAGGCCTAGTTTTCTAATCAAGGAATTGGACACAAAATCATGAGTTGCCGCTGAGTCTAGAAGACCGCGTGCACGAACCCAGTTGCCAAAGTTATCCTGAACGTCAATTTGGACAGTAGACAACAATACTTGCGCACTGCGAATGGACTTAGCATTTTGAATATAAGATGAAGCATTAGAATTGTTAGCACTATCATTTTTCGGCGAAGTAGATGCTGTCGATGACCTTGCCTGATCATGACGATGTAGCAGAGTATGATGAGCCTTTTCACAATGGTAGCAAAGTCTTGTGGACTTACAGTTAGAAGCAGAATGCGTGGGCGCTAAGCAGTTGAAACAATGTTTGTTCTGAGCGACTAATTTTCGTCTGTCATCGACTGACATTTCTTTAAAGGATTTGCAAAGGTATAGGGCATGGGGATCTTTACAAAGTATGCACTTTACAGGTTCGTTTAAACTTTTGCGAGGTTCGCTTTGCGTGTTTAAAACAATAGAGCTAGCAACACGACGTTCACTAGACCTAGTTGGGTAACCAGTGGAGTTTGATTTGAATTTGGATGAGCTGGACCCGGGTTTTTGGGTATTGGACGCTGAGCGTTCACTTTTGGATTTGATGGACATTAATTCGAATTTGGAACTAGGAGATGAAGGTTCACTTTGATTAGCTAGAGCGGTTAAAAGTTGGCATCTAGCGTTTATGAAAGTGACTAAATGCTCGTAAGAGTAGTCGTCTTCCTTAGAAAGTTCAATTTCCCAAGCTTTGAGGGTAGCAGCATCAACTTTAGAAACTACTAAATGTATTAGGAAAGTATCCCAATGTTCAGTAGGTTGATCTAATTGGGACAAAGCTTTAACGTGGAGTTGGGTAGTGTCAATTAAAGTACGCAAACTAGTGACGTCATTGTGCTGTGACGCAGGTAGGTTAAATAGAGCCTTAATATGGCGTTGAATACGTAAACGTGAATTTCCATATCTTTCTTTTAATAAGTTAAAGGCAATGGGGTAATTTTCGGCACGCAGAGGAAGTGCTTC
This sequence comes from Meconema thalassinum, assembly GCA_946902985.2. Lineage (NCBI taxonomy): Eukaryota > Metazoa > Arthropoda > Insecta > Orthoptera > Tettigoniidae > Meconema > Meconema thalassinum. The sequence continues at coordinate 261,515,525 of OX336390.1, read as the reverse complement.
AACTAACTGCAAAGCTTGACCTCGAAGGATAGATCTCAAATAATGAAACTTGTAAATGACTTGAATGTCTTCATTGTCATGAACAAGGGAGCAAAATAATTCATAGAAAGAATCCCAAGCTGATTCATCTCCAGAAAAATGGGGTAAATCGATTTTCGGTAAAGTAGGTTTGGGCTTGTGAGTGCCCTCACGGAAAGAAGTTTGGGGTTCGTGAAGGGAACCAAGAACAGAAGCGTCCTTTTTCTGCTCCTCTTCGAGTTGGCGTATTATTTTGAAAGCAGAACCTATGCCTTCGTAATATAAGTTTTCTACTTCGACACGATCTTCTGTTTGATTGAGCATGCAAGTTTCAATTTCAGTTTGAATGTTACAGTAGTTTTCATAAGAACGTTCAAAATCCTTTACACGATGTTTCAACAAATCTAATTGCGCGTCTGAGGGATCTAATTCTTTTATGTACCTTCTGAATCGGGTAATTTGCCCTTTATAGGATGCTCGTTTAGAAGTACGTTTTTCATCCTTATCCTTATCAGTGGGAGCCATATTAAAGAAGGTAAATGAAAATGTAACTCACGAAACTGTGGAACCTTGGAAATGCTGTCAAGCTGGCAGCAACGAATGAGTAGAAAGAATGGGACACACCATAGGAGACAGCAGCGGCCTCTTTCCCGTTCACAGGCTTTGCACGATGTGGTTATAGCTGAAATATTCAACACAGATATTAGAAATATGCAAAGTATTGTCAAATGACACTATTTTAAAAAGAAAAAAGAAAAAATGGACTCTCCCGGGTTTCGGCACCAAATTTTGGGTAGTTTATTGGCTGAGGAATAACCCACCCACCAAGGGAAGATGATTAAGAGAAGGAAGTAGAGTTTGGATTGGAAAAGAAGGATAGAAAAATAGGAGGAGAGTCCCACAAAATTAATAAGTTTAGTGTTAAACACACTTAAAAGTGGTTGCCACCGAAAATCCTCTTTCGGATACCTAAAATGAGTAAGGACTTGGTCTAAGCTGACTAGAAACACAGATAGAACTTGGGCTGTTTGCAAGAGAGTGGCTTTCGTATAATCCCTCTCAAGCATATATAAAACTACTATGGGGAAGAGTGCTGGTCTGGCAAGACTGAGAGGAACAAATTTACTGTATGTCTTCTCAAAGAAATTAGGTTTTACAAAGTAATTCGAAGAATGCCAATGATTTAACTCAAGCTTGGTATTTTCAATTTCCAAAATTATGGAGTTCCTGTAAGGGCGACCAAGTGTCTCTAAAAAGGAAAATGATAAAAGATTATGCCTTATTGGGTAATCTTGGTAAATGAACCAATGGTTGCATTGGAAAATGGCTAAGCTTTTACTCAGCGAGGAGCCGGCTAAAAGTTTAGACAAAAAGAAACACTTATTTCTTAGAAAATTGACCATAAGTTTTCGGAGAGGGTCTCCACAAGCAGGTAGCTGGCTTAGCGAGCTTTACTTGCCTTACTGGCCAATTAGAATAAGCTATTAACGCTACGAAGAACTTTAGTGAGGTGAAAATTAAGAGTTCTTGCTCAAATGCAACAAATGGTGAAAGCTCTATTAATGATTTTAATATCATTGAGTGAGGAGAGTCAAGGAAGACAGGATTTTGCCTAAACTTTATATTCGTAAATGAAAAAGCGAAGGGAAAAGATTTGTTTATTTTACAATTAGAAAAAGTTTGAGGAAATTAACAATTATGCAATATAATTTTAATAAACAGAGTTCATTTGAACTTTTTAACAAATAGGGTCGCAGACCTCTCAACATTAAACGGTTGCTCCAGGCAATTGACAATTTACAAGGTTTCAAACCTTACATGTTTCTAAAATCTTTATAAGATTTAAACAAATGAGCAATGAAATAATTAAAGCTTGAACGTGAATTGGAGTACAAAAGTGCACCTTAAGAAATTCAGGAGAGAATGTTCTAGAGAAAGTGACAACTTTGAAAATAACAATAATAACAACATGAAAAATAAGATAGAAGTTCCTACAACTTCTTATATTTATACAGAATTAATATATGAGAATTATACAAAGAGGGCAGGTCACTTACTGTGAAACCTGAAGAAAGTGAAAGGGAAAGTTCTGGACTTCCCAAGTTTGAGCAGGAATCACTCGCCAAATGGGACAGTTTCCATTTCGTGAAACCTGAACATGACTCGCTCAAGAGTTTAAAGAATTGCCTTCCCTGATTATGGGAAAGGAACAACGTAAATTTAAAACTTGTATCACACAAGCAATTATGCAGAATTTAATTAATGTTAAACTAGCAAAGAGGGAAGGGCACCTTGTGAGTGACACCTTATAGAAGGTTACAATTTTATTAATAATGATGGTTAGTAGAAGGTTGAGGAAAGATCATTGGGATATAGGATCAATGTTCATGGCCGTATTTAATATAACCGGACGATCGCGACGCGGTAGAAACGTGGAGCAAGCACTGTTTATCACTATAGTCTATGAAGATGGATGCAAAGTTCACTATAGAAACACTAAAGTTCATGAAAAAGAAAGTTATTGCAATTATGGAAATAACTGATTGCACTATATAGGTGAGAGTCTATTTCTTGAAAAAGTTGTGATTTACAATTAAATGCGCCATAGAATGTTCCAGAGGTTCCAGCGGTGGAGGAAAGTTAGCTATTGCAAAAATTTGTAAGGAAGATTCCTCATTTTAACTAGCATTTTCACAAGTGCGTGAACAATACTTGACGGCAAGACTCGCAGATAGAGAACAAGATCTCGAAGGTTCCAGAACGACCTTAGCAGAAAATGGGGTTGAGAAAATCCAACGGAGGAACTAGCTTTATAATTATAGACAGCGGGTATTAGATAATATCCCACGTAGCGAGAGGGTTTCTCGTTTAAATAGCTTAAGAAAAGCTCTTTTTTAGTAAGGTAGGCTTATACAAGCAAAAGCTCAACATGGCAAATCCCACGAAGAATGATTATTGCCCCAAAGTAAATGATTTCACACTGTCTATAAATTATAATTAAAAGCACGTGGAAGTTAAAACCATGAAGATGAGGTTAAAACTTTTAAAATGGTACTTATCTTGATTTCATGTTGAAGTCGAAGTTTCTGTTGAAGATTACTTAGCCAACATGGCGTAGAAGAGGGTGAGCCTCTTGGTTTGAGGAGGCAAGCTCGAGCGGAGCTTTGACTGAACGAGTCAACTGCAGACTAAGAAGTGAGAGCAGCTCAACGGAGCACGGAGGGACCAAGAAAAAGGGGAAAGAGTGGGGGGTAGGAGACAAAAGGAGAACATATAAACATTGCCAACTTGAAAACAAAAAAATTATCTTCTCTTGCTGAGCCGGTCTTCTAAGAGTTGATAACAGTTGATACTAGCGCAGCATGGTGAGTAAAGAAGTGGACGTAGTCCTCTTGCTCCAAGAGAAAATAGCTGACGATGGTAACAGTATCTGGTGGCCAAATGGATAAGTAAGTCCTCTAGCACCAGGAAGAATTGAGGAGCTTCAGAGATTCGCTGCGAGGTGACGCTAGGTGGGTCACAGAAGTTATATATCTGAAACATACTTATGAAGACATAAGAGATATGCCCAACAAGGAGAAAACAGATGATCACTGTTGGTGTTTGACAAAGAAGAAGGAAGAAATGAACATGCAAAGAGCAATAAAAATTATATCTCAGGTACCGTGTATTCAAAGAATACACCAACAGCACCATATCATGGTGGTGGACGAATGGTGTAGGCAGGAATCAGTATTGGCGGACGTACGGAGCTCTATGTCGTTCAGAATGGCGCTTTGACTGCTCAGAGGTATCGAGACGAGATCCTTCGACCATTTGTTGTGCCCTACGCTGGTGCCATAGGCGATGGGTTCATTCTGGTGGACGATAACGCACGTCCCCGCAGAGCTGCACTGGTGGACAACATGCTTGACGACGAGGGCTTTGAACGAATGGAGTGGCCAGCTTGTTCACTGGACTTAAACCCGATTGAGCATGTCTGGGATGCACTTGGCAGACGCATTGCAGCCAGACCAGCACCTCCCACAACGGTTGCCGAGCTGGATATTGCACTCATGGAAGAATGGCCAAATATCCCTCAAGAGCTGATCGATAACCTCATACTGTCCATGCCACGCAGGTGGGCAACTGTCCTGGCCGTCCGAGGTGATCACACACCCTATTAGAGGGCAACGAGAATGAGTTTTTCACTATTATGGTAGCCACATGGTGCCTCGCTCTAAGTAAACGCCATGTAAACCTCCAGTAGAGAGTTAAGACAGCACAATATCGTACTGTAGCACACACGAATTACAATTGTAACCGAACTCTGAATAAAAGACGTTACCATATGTATCTTGTGTATGATATCTCACCTGATCCCCTAATTGTTTTGACCAGTGTATTAGGGACACACACACACGAATCACACACGCACACACAGCCAGACACACGGACAAAATGTGATCTCATAAGCCTACTCTTTCATAAATGAAAATATGCTAAAAATAGCTTGAAAGCTCTTTTATGTTTGATGCTTACGCACAAAACCAATGTGTCACTCATTGTCCTCTCGTGATAACCAAAACATGAGATAACTGCTGACTCATTCCTGGTTCCGGCCTTACACACACTAGCAAGCGATGTTGCTGATTGCGACGGACTTTTCTCTTGGTTTCTTCTAAAGGCACACTTTTTACTGAATGTTTTACTTGGTTTTCTTTTTTGGCTCTTCCTAACCTGGGCAGCCCGGTGTCTCTAAAGCCGCAGCTATTAAAAGAGACGTCAAATCCAATATTAACATTATTTTTATTAGTCTAGTTTATTACTATTATTAGTATTATTATGTTTTGTTTATTATTATTATTATTATTATTATTATTATTATTATTATTATTATTATTATTATCTTCGTTTCAACCCCGTATGGGCAACATTTACACAACTTCCATCAGTTTCGCAAGTTCTCTCTCACGCTTTCCCCTTCCGCCAATAACGCTTCATCCTTTGACTTCTCTGTGCTCGTTCTTCTGCCCAGAATACAATGTTCATTATTATTATTATTATTATTATTATTATTATTATTATTATTATTATTAATACTGTTATTATTAATATTGTTATTATTATTGATACTACAAATGAAGGAAATTGGAAGCCGGTAGCAAGTTTTGTTGAAAATATCCTCCGAACAAAGGAGGCAAATCTGGATCGCCATTGAAATAATTCACTACGGAAGAGTTCCCTACGGGAAAAGATAAACTGACTCTAGCCTGAAGTAATGTGATAAACGGTTCCAGACTAATGTGTTCTTAAGTAACGGGTGGGGGGTTAGTCAGTAGTCTGCCACTCAGGAGCCCGACAGTATGTGCGTAAATGCATTTCTTCTCCACAAAATAAAAATATTAATAATGATAATAACAATATTACGTGTTAGTGCTAAGGGTTTCTAAACATTTTTTTATGCTAGATATTTCCAAGAGCTGTTTACAAGACTAACCTTGGGACTCGAGCCCAAATCTTCTGCGTTCCAAAGAGTTGAGTGAATACATTGAACAACAATGGTGTGTGCCCAAAAGAAGTCATTGCCATCCCTTTAATATATTGGCTGAAGCTATAAGGCGTTCTACAGGCATTGGCCAAAGCTCTGTGGTTTCAAGATTTCGTTGACATAACCCATATCCTGTCAACTTAACATGTTGATTTTGATTGAAGTTGTTAGAAGATACTACAACATTGGAAGCTTACACATTAGGCACGTGGAAAAGTAGCATGGTAAACTACATCAGCGTTTGTGTGCAATTCTACTCTCATATCAGCTAACAAACTTACTACAATGACTGGACTCGAACCATTGTACATACCATTATATAAATAAATACCAACTGACCTATATTTCAATAAAAAATAAGATTTGTTTCATTTCTAGCAGAAGAAAGTGAAATAAGAGTAAATATTAAGCCGAGTGTGGCCTGGGTATGTTTTTGGTGAATGTGGGTCACCATGAAAGTTTTTATAACTCTCGAAACTAAAACTTCCGCGTTCTCTCTTCCAGTGGCAATAAAAGTCATCCAAATGTTAAAGTATGTGCATGTTTTCTATGGTCAGAAACTTGTTATAGGCACTTTTCGTTAAAATGAATTTAAAATAACGCCATAACTTCTGATCTTTTTGCGATCATAATGTGTATGCGTCCAAGCATTACCATTGGTTCAACCCCGTATTTACTGGTCCCAATATTCGACATTGATATTTCTGTGCACATGGTTAGTATTTTGTACATCAGTGGTCATTTTATCATTTTCCCACTCACGACCTGACCAAGCCTCATTTTAAAATAAATCAAGTTAGGTAAACAACAATAGAATGAATGATTTAAATCAATGAGGCATCTTCAAATGAGGCTTAATACTGAATGCATTAATTTAATTTAGGTAAAGTTGCATTTTTTTAAAATCCCAGTAATGGACGAATCAAAGAGGATATAAAAAGTAGGTTAGCACAGTCAAAGAAAAAATTTCTACAGAAAATAAATTTGTTGACATCAAATAATTATGTAGATTAAGGTTTCAGGAAGTAAATTTTGAAAGTTTTTGTCTGGAGCGTGGCGCTCTATTGAAGTGAAATTTGGACTGTTGGCGCAGCAGAAAAGAGGCGATTAGTTGCGTTTGAAATGTGATGTTACAGGCATATCATATGGGTAGATAGAGTAGCAAAAGAAGTAGTATTAAAATGTGTGGGCGAGGAGAGATAATTCTGGCGAAGAGATGGGTTAGTAGGACACTTACTAAGACACCCAGGAATAGCAAATTTAGTTATGGAAGGAAGGGTTGAGGACAAGAACTGTAGGGGTAGACGAAGGTTAGAATGTGTTAAGAAGATTACCTCGGATGTAAGGTGTGGTGTAGCGATGTAGAGATGAAACGATTTGCTCAGGACAGGGTGGCATAGAGAGCTGCATCAAATCAGTCAAAAACTGAAGTCTCAAACAACAACAGCAGCAACAACAACATATGTTAATAATTGTATATTTGTCAACTGTGATTAGTCAACGCTTAGTGGACATTCTACTGACAGGAAGAATAGAGTACATTTGTGTTCGATGGTGTCGAAATGTTAACATCATGTGTCAGAAAACTGTATCATAATGAGGCTCATTATGACACTATTTTTAGCCTACTCTTCACATTTTGCAAAAATGAGGAAAAAGTAGACTTATGAGATCGATCCGGGAAAATGTGTGTCTGTCTGTCCGTCTGTCTGCCTGTCCTTCTGTCTGTCTGACTGGCTGTGTGTGTGTCCCCCACTATCAACTCCTAAACGGCTGCAGCTATCAAAACCTAAGTTGGTAAGAGCAAAGATCTATACTTGAATATCTCACGGCCATATTTTAAATTGACGTCAGTGCTACCAACTGCTGAAAAATCGCAATTGTAATTTGAGCTCTATGTTGGATATCTCAGAAGTTATGCAAGCGAACTGTTCCAAAATTGGCACACACATAGACAATAGCATTCCAGATTAATGTTCAGTAGACCATACGTGCCCGTATTGCCAACATGATTCTATGCCTGTCGATAGTTCCAATTTATAAATGCAATTAACTTCTATACTATCGATTGCATTTCAACCAGATTTCGTATGTACTGTACTATGTGTACTACAGCAGATATGACTGTGCGTATTCTAATGAGCCACCATGGCTGCCAACTGTTAATAAATACTCTCACTATGTTTTACCCGAATATCAATATATCATAAAGTATGAAAGCCAACAGCTCTAAACTTTGCACACGTATAGTACCTTCGTTCGGTGTAACTTATATACATCAGTGCTGCCAACATGATTATAAGTCTGCTGATAGGGCCAGTTTTTAAATACATATAACTTCTATACTAACAAATGGATTTCAACTAAATTTCGTATGTGCTTTGTGTACCATAACAGTTATGACTATGCATATCCGGAAGAACAAGCAGGGCTGATAATTGTTAATAAATACTCTGTCTATTTGTTTAATCCTAACATCAATATATCAGAAAGTATGCAAGTCATCAACTCTAAACTTTGCACACGTATAGTACCTGACATTCGACATAAATTTGCAGTAACTAATATACCTCAGTGCTGCCAACATAATTCTAAGCTTTCTGATAATTTCAGTTTTTATTTCCATGTAACTTCTATACTAACAAAAGGATTTTATCCAAAATTGGCGCTATAATAGATCGTAATATTTCAGATTAATTCTGAGCATCACATAAATACCATGGTTACCAACATGATGTTACGGGCACTGATAAATCCAATATCAAACAGCATGTAACATCCATACTATCCATTAGACTTCAGCCAAATTTTGTATGTGCATTCTATACCTTAAGAGATGGAACTAAGTCAAACTATTCAGAGTCACCAGGGCTGCCTACTGTTGTAATTTACTCTATTACTCGATTACTTGATTTCGTCATTATTCTAGATAGGTGAATATAGATTGGCATCAATCTAAAATTTTAAGAAAAGTAGGCTCTTTAGTTCGTCACGGAACTACTTGTTCATTATGAAACAGTTTCTCCCACCAATCAGAGCTCAAGAAAAAGTTGTGTGACTAATTAAGTAAGGATACCTTCGCGCATGCGCTCAAAATACGCTGTAAACAATAGGTGTTCTGTGTTGGCAAGCAAAGTGAATGGTCTCTGCGTTCGGAGTGCCTTGACCCACGCATGCGCTCTGTTCAGTCAGCAAAGCCAGCGCGCCCTGTTCACTAACTGAACCCCACAGATATTTATGAATATTTATGTTAAAACATACAATAAAGTTATAATTATCGTCGAACATAAACAGTCGTATGCAACTCGCCTATCATGGTAATTAAGACACTAGTGTGCAAATTATAAAACTCGCTTATGCTCGTTTTAGAAACATACTGGTGTCTTAATTATTGCCATTATAGGTTTTTGCACAATGTACTAAAAACGAATTATGTTTCCCCGCACTCATATCCATTCGTGTTTACCTTTTAAATACAGTATATTTAAAATTTGAAACACCGTGACGACCCAAGAAAAAATATTCTATGACTCACCGGTTAGCATATTTATAAAGTCTCCCTCATTTCTACCCTGTGTCACAGAGAACCAGTCCACTCCACCTGCTAGCTTTCCAGGCTAATTTTGATTGGTTCGGCTTTCGTGTGTGATGCCATAGTTGATTGGTTCAGCTTTCAAACTCGAAGATATGCCGGGCACGATTTTGTGCTGTTCTCTCGTGGAAATGTTGTCTTGGTCCAACGTGGGGAGATTTCTGTGTATTAAAATACATTTCGAGGATAAATCGAAGCACATATATAGTGTTGGAATCAAATGTAAATAACTATGAAACATTAGGATTCCTCGTCCAGAAATTGAACCCACGACCTTGAGTTCACGAGTAAAATACTATCCTGTGACCAATGACGCGGAGGTTTCAATAGGAAAGTAACGGAGGAAATAATAGTCACAGAGCTATATGAACGTGGCTGCAACCTTTGCGTTTTGCACAATGGCGGTGTTAATCACCTGATCCTGGTTCAATATAATTCGTTGGATTTTTACGAGCGTTAACATCCTTCATCACGCCTTACTTCGGAGGGGAAGTATAGGCTGCGGGTCCATGCCATAGATTTATGACACGTAAAGGAACCTACCACTGTAATTGGTACTGTGTAGCAAAATTGTTATGTAATATTTGGCTGTTTAGAAACGCTCAATCAAGTTCCAACATTCACCGCTAGGTGTTAGTGGCAGTAGCATCTGGTAGCCAAAGTTGAAACTACTTGAAATTGAACTTGTTCGGAGCCCTCGGGCGTTCAATCAAAAATACGCACCTATGGCCTGTCAGCTGCAATTCATATATCTATGTCTATTTATAAAATATATCAGCAAACTCTGCTGTCACCCCAGAGATCTGGATTCTATTCCCGGCTCTACCAAGAAATGTAGTTCTGGTCTGAGGGCTGGAACGGGGTAGATTCAGCCTCGTAAGGCAAAACGGAGAAGAGGGGGTTTCGATTCCCACCTCAGCCATCCTGGAAGTGGTTTTCTGTTTTTCTCACTTCTACTCCAGGCAAATGCCGGGATGGTTCCTAACTTACGTCCACGGCCACCTCTTTGCAAATCCTCACCTGAATAACAAATACACACACACTAATACACCCATCACAATAACACAGGTTACTCACATCCATGTACACGGGGATGAATGTCTACGATGGCCAAGTCCCTCAAATGAACAACAACAACAACAACAACAAGAAACTTAGAGGACAAGGTGACTGTGCTGACTGGATTGACATAATCCGTCAGAAACAATCTCCACATATCAAACTATATTCCACGCATTTCTGTCGAGAATAGAAACTGATCCTCGTGTATCGTGGTGCCAGGTATAGATGGGTGTGGGAGCTTGTATAATCCCTTCACCACCGATAACTGCATAAATCATGAAGTGTGGAGGAAGTGTATCAGGAACGCCTCACCACACCAAGGGTCCATCCAGTATATCTGACGTCTTTTGAGTCGGCATCGTGTAATCTATGGATATCGGATGAAGTTCACCATCAGCCACTTTTCAGTATTGCAATATGATTCACCAACCCATATTTTAAGCTCTACTGTCATTATATCGGCAACAGGTTTGTATTTCAAGATCATATAGCGAGCACGTACCGTCTCGTTCTAGTGAACAGCTTCCTCCACGAGGCAGTAATCAATCTGACAGAAAGGTCTGTAATATCTTCTAATATGAGTGAAAATAAGCAAAAGCCTCCGTGACTTATGCGGCAGCACGCCGGCCTCTCACCGCTGGGTCCGTGGTTCAAATCACGGTCACTCCATGTGAAATATGTGCTGGACAAAGCGGAGGCAGACAGGTTTTTCTCCGGGTACTCCGGTTTTCCCTGTCAAAAGTTCATTCCAGCAACACTCTCCACTATCATTTCATTTCATCTGTCATTCATTTAATCATTGCCTCAGAGGAGTGCGTCAGGCCTCGGCAGCCGGCACAGTTCATATCCTCGCCGCTAGACGGGGGCTTCATTCATTCCATTCCTGACCCGGTCGGAGACTGGAAGCAGGCTGTGGATTTTCATTTTCATTTTCATGAGTGAAAATAAGCATACTGCTCGAGTCCAAGCTCTGTGAACCTGAGAGAAATGCGGATCGCGGACGATGAGGAGAGATGTGGGGAGTTCCCGGTCCGTGCGAGGCCTGTCTGTTAGGTAGTCAGCCCGAAGGCTGGTTGGATCCTCAAAAAGTACCGCCGTTAGGTTATGTGGGTAGATACCCACAAAAACCCAAGGCAGCGCTATATTGAGGCGTACTAGGCAAGATGAGGAGTGAGGTAGTTTGCCATTGCTTTCCTCACTGAGTCAGAACAGCAGTACTAACCCTATGAGTAGAACCTTTCTCAACATCCACAGGCACTGACTGTGCCCTGAATGCCATTACTAAGCACCACCCATATCTCAGTAGCTTCCATATAATCACAGCCATGAGTGAGACTGAGACATCGATGAAAAGCCACATTTTAGCCTGTGCCAGCAGACAAATGCAAATGTACTGCATTCATCAAAAGATGGCAAACAGGCCACCGTGCGTAGTAACATAATCAAATACATTTGTCGATCACTCACTTACTCATTCGCAACACCACAGTGGTTTAAACAACGGCCCTATGTTAGCAGTAATGGAATAGGCAGAAATTCTATATAACACTGCAGGCTGTTGATAGAGCCTTCTCTTCCTGCCTCCCACGCCACCTCACAGTGCAAGTTCATAGATCTTAGAACCGAGCAGTACTTGGTACAGTTATAATATGCAGAGCAAGGACCCTGGGTGATCTTCGAGGGATTGCGATCGAAGAGTGGAACAGACTTGACCAAGACAGCCTCAATATCACTCTCGTTTCTTAAAACAAATTTGTCTGAACAAATGAAAAAGATCGAGGGAAACTAATACATTTAAACTCGATGACATTACTGAGAGAGGTGAACTGATTAGAAAGAAGAGAGGCCACACGACAGTTCAATATCTGCATTTTCCACTCATGAATTAAGTACTCATGCTGATAGAGTGCCTTTGAAAAAATAACAACAACAAATACTATCAAACACTTCACCCAAGAGTTCTCCCATGTATTTAACTTAGTCTCTGGCGTCTCCTATATTTGAACTAGCAACTAGAAACATTTTTCAGACCTCAATTACCAAGCGCAAATTCAATTTCCTTCTCAGACTTCCTCCTCTATAGATGTTTCCGAGCTAGACAGGAGATGTTGATATCAGTCCCCTCTAGATTCCCTCTTCCAACCTCCAAACGCACTTGTAGAGGACTATTACAATCTTTCATGGACGTAGCTCAGCGTAAAGTGAGATAAAACGGAAACTAAATCTCTTGGATTGCAATATTCTTTTATGAGCTTTGTTAAAGATTAATAGAAATTACTTTAGAAAATAATCCTATTAGTGCGGTTGTATTCACAGTGGTAGCTACGCTTGCTAAGGTGCAGTACAAGAGGATTAGAGTTCCACCGCTGCCATCATTGAAATGGATCCCAGTGGCTTCCCAGTTTCAACTTCAGGCAAATATTGGAACAGAACCTTCTAATTTCTGATATTTTTAGCTACTTTTCACATTTTGCAACAAGAAGTTCCGTGACAAACTTAAAATTTAAGAGTCATGCCAATGATCAATCAATATGAATCTATCTAGAATAATGACGAAATTAAGTTGGTAATATCGAAATTTCTAATTAGATCGAAATACTGTATACCTGGCATAATGTAGCCTAATAGAGAACTACATTTGGCAGCCCTGGTGACAGAATATATTCTTGGTTCCATCTCTTAAGGTACAGAATACAAAATTTGCTTAAAGTCCAATGGATAGCATGGACGTTACATGCAGTTAAACATTGGATCTAACAGCGAGCGTAAAATCATGTTGGCAACAATGATATACATGTATTGGTCAGAAATAATCTGAAATGATATTGTTTTAGATCCCTTATTTGGGGGTGGTTGGATCTAAAAGACAGAGTTATTGTGTTAATTTATAGAGCTGTGCCTAAAGAGGGGTAGCTTCCCTTGGCGGGGTAAGCTGACCAGTGTAGAGTGTTGTTGTGTGCTAGGAACTAGGGGGCGCTCCTATAAATAATGTAGTAGTGCTTTAGGGGATGGGACTCAATGCAAGGGTCACTGTGCTGGTCGCTCAGCTGACTGGCTTATTATATAACTGACCGTGCTTGTATCAGCTAAGTGGCACGCGCTGCTCCCTAGCAGCCGGGCCGCCGCGAGAAATACAATGATATCTGAGCTAGCACTGTCAGACTACCGTATGTCACGTCTAACCGTGACGGGAATAAGGAAGGGCGTTGGGATGTAAAGAGGCGTATAAACAGTAAGGCGAGTGTAGAGTGTTGACCAAGTGTTTATTGGTCTGTGATGTTAAAGTATGAGTCCCTTGTAGGGAATGTAACAATGTTCACAATGTGAAAGTACAAGCTGTGGGTAAAGGTTACAAAAGTAGGAGATCTGAACACGACTGACTCACCTCTGATGACACCAGCGTAGCCTTCGGCCGTACCACTGAAAGACTGATAATGGAGAGATCCTTGTGACCTCCTTAGGCCTCCTTTTATATTCTTGGGCGCTATGCTGTCAGCAATGTGATGGCATAGCTGCCCCAGTTAATAATATGTCGCTGTGTGTAATAATTGTGCAAGGATTGAGCTGCTTTCTAGAATGGCAAGCTGTCCTTGCGGCGTTGATGTATGTTGGCCTGGCTTTACGAGGGTTGCCCGTTAGGATATTTAGATAGATGCTGGGGGGATGGTCTCCAAGGGGTGCATAACCCTGGGGTACTGTACAAGCCTCCTTCCCTATTTAGTTCGCGTCCCCGCGAACGGGAACGGAGCTTGAGGTTGGGATGTTGATGTAGTCGTTCTTGAAGCCCCCTCGTATCTTCTGGCGGTGTCTCCTTCGTCGTCGGCGGCGTCGTCGTACAGAATGGGTGATGTCGTGAAGTGTAGGTGTGAGATCAGCCCGTGTTCAGAGGGGAGGGTTATGGGATGTACAGATATATGTATAACACTGACATTGGCATTGTGAAAATGGAATTTGACATTGAAAAAAAATTGATATTGAAAAAAAATTGACATTGCCCTTGTTGGCATATTGCGAGTTTCAAAAAAGAAAAAAAAACATGGTTTTGATAGTGATTCGTTACATAGTTGTGCAGGGAGGAAAAACCCAGTTAGACGAGGAATTGTGCCGTCTGGCTTTATTTTGGGGAAAAAGTGCTCCCTGCGAAGAGAAAGATAGAAGAGAATAGAAAAAATGGGTGTTCCAGGGTATAATTTAAGGGAAATATTCAAAGTATTTATTGGTTTGGGAAAAAAACGGAACACCCTGACAAATTTGGGCGTTAGTAGAGTAGAAAGGAAAAAACAAAACCGTATATTCAGTGTTGCCATTATGGCAGTGTTGAATGGCGTGACATATTGTTGACATTTAATTTACAAGCATGATATTTTGAATGGCGTGACATATTGTTTACATTTAATTTACAAGCATGATATTTTGAATGGCGTGACATATTGTTTACATTTAATTTACAAGCATGATATTTTGAATGGCGTGACATATTGTTTACATTTAATTTACAAGCATGATATTTTGAATGGCGTGACATATTGTTTACATTTAATTTACAAGCATGATATTATATATATATAAAAATAAGAATCTTATTATTAAACCGGTTTGCTCATGAGCCTGGTACCTTTCATTTCGTAGAGCTCTTTACCTGGCCTTTGTATACCATTCGCTGATTCTTTCCTGGCCATTTTCCACTCGGCCGTTTTACCGTAGCTTAGTGGCTAGGCCGCTAATTCTTTTTCCATTGAGCTTATGTACTAGTGGTTTTCCCGCCGTGGGTTGGGAAATTCCACCCTGGCGTCGAAGGTTCGGCCCTTACAATACTTGTGCCGCCCTTAGATGCCGAAGTCACGCCTTATTTGCGTGTCATCTTGTTTTTTGGCGTTCATCGATGCCCAGTATCCCACGGATACTGCGCTTCGGTGGTCGCTGCGCTGTCACCTTTAGGAGGCGCAACTGAAATTGATAAAGAGTGTATGTGTCTGTACAAGAGGGAGAGAGTGTGGTATTTCTGTGTTGGGATATATATATACAACAGGTTTGTGTACAATCCTCGTCATCTGCAAAACAAAATGTGTTAATGGCCATATACCTGGAAACATGTACATTCAGTCGCTTCCTTGCTTTCCTGCAAATAGAGTGTATTAATACATATAGCAGTTCCATCGCTGCGCATAGTATATAAAATCAATTATGGTGCCACTTAAGTCTAACTTAATCTAGGTTAGCCTATTTTAGTCTAGCTTAGCCTAAGTAGTGTCGGGCTTACCTTGGTAACGGATTTTTAGTCACCAAGTGCCGAAATTTTACCTTAATATATACATAAAAAAATTGCCTTAAATGTAGACTTATACTGTATTATAATGACTTGTCAATGGTTTTCATGAGTTGTCATGAGGTGTCATGAGTGGTCATGAGTTGTCATGAGTTGTCATGAGTTTGCCATGATTTGCCATGAGTTTGCCATGAGTTTGCCATGAGTTGCCATGAGTTTGCCATGAGTTGTCATGAGTTTGCCATGAGTTTGCCATGAGTTGTCATGAGTTTGCCATGAGTTTGCCATGAGTTTGCCATGAGTTTGCCATGAGTTGCCATGAGTTTGCCATGAGTTGTCATGAGTTTGCCATGAGTTTGCCATGAGTTGTCGGACTTACCCTGATGCCGGGTTTGTGGGTCATCAGGCGCCGAACGGCGTTACTTAATGTTATCTATCTTAATTATGGTCTAAAAAAAAATGCTATTTCTAAGCCGAAAGGGTTGCCTTAATCTACTGCCGAAATGTGCTGTGCCATTATCTGGCGACAGCGGTTAATAAATTTGCTTAATCCTAGGTTGCGTGTCAAATGCAACCGTCTTACGGCTAAATTTCGACCAGGGCGATCGCCTGAGGCAATTTACTTCCTCAGGACACCACCCGCACGATTCCAGAAACACCGGTTGTCTCTAGAATCGCTGGATTCCGCCCCCTTAATTCTAGGTATCGACGCTTATCAACTAGTATTAACCTAGTCGCATGTGTCTTATTGGCTAAATTTGGCCTGGAACGATCGCCTGAGGCAATTTACTTCCTCAGGACACCACCCGCACGAGTCCTAGAAACACCGGTTGTCTCTAGGGTCGCTGGATTCCGTTCCCTTAATTCTAGGTGTCGATGTCTATTACTAGTACTAATCTAGTCGCAGGCGGCTTACGGTGCCACTAAGCAAACCGTTTCGCCCGCTGCACTTATCATTTCTTTGCCGTTGCCATTGCGTATGTAGTCGTAGTTGGGCCGCCCACGTAACCCTTATGAGGCGCTCGCAATGCCCCTCTCTTAATGCCCATTGGCTGCCCGATGCATCGCCATTTATGTGGGCATTGGACATTGTCGTCCAATGGCATAATATTATCTTCGCCTTCGTCGGCAATCGTGGTCAGCTTTTCGCAGTAATCTTCGCCTGTATCGGCCGCAGTAGTATGCTTTTCGCATTAATATTCGCCTGTATCGGCCGTAGTAGTATGCTTTTCGCATTAATATTCGCCTGTATCGGCCGCAGTATTATGTATCTCGCAGTAACATTTCCCTCCAACGCACAGGAGTTTTGCTTCCCGCTATGGAAGCCGTGCCTACTTAAATTTAAACTTAACTAGAAGTCTAGTCATAATGGGGTCGTCTCTAGGGATAGCTCCCGAGTCCGGCGCTGAGTGAGCTATTTCTCCCGCCATTCTCAGAAAGTCTCCCTGCAGGTCTTGGCTTCGATGACCGTGGCACATAGTGGGTGTAACCTTCTCCGACAAGGGGGATAAGCTATATGCACCCCTAGATCTCGATGTTTGCCCGTGCCAGGTCACGAATGCTTTGACCTTACGTGGTTCGTCTGTTTGGTCTAGCCGTCAAGTTAAGTGAGGTCGCTGCGCTGTTGAGCCAACTGGGGTAAGGGTCCACATCACCTTCCCCAGCTCTGCTCCAGTGTGGTCCCTCTGACCTTCGGCTTACGCCGTTGTCATCAATCAGAGCGTATCAGATTCCTTTGTAAAAAAATGTGGGCGTAACCTGTGTAAATAGTTTAATCTCTGTGTAAAATGTAAAATATTTCCAGTGTTGTGGGGTTGTAGATCTTCTAAGTACATAGGCTACTTCTGGTCTACCATTGCTACGTCAGCTTTCCAGCAATAATGCTCTCTTTACCTTAATGGAGGTGTTAGTAGGGTCTGTGGCGTCAGGTACCCTGTTATTATGATCTGGGGGTAGTTATTTGTAGAGTGGGCTTAAACAAGGCAGGAAGGGGTTGCGCACCTTTGGGTTCCACGTAAGTGGTGGCCTGGAACCGGTGATGGCGCTGGGATGCTCCTATAGTGAGTGGACTGGGGCAGGTGCCCCCTGGATTGCAAAGATACGAAAATTCCATGCAGGTTTGATATTAATATCCCTGGTGAATGGATGGGATAGTCATGCATTTGTCTGGATATGAGGCGTCTGCCTTCATGTACGGATAGGTGTAGGGTGGGGCATAATACCAATATATTCCTGTCATGCGGGAGTGTTTAATTAATAAAGAATGGTTAATATATATCTATGGCCTCATCTCTCATTTGGAGATGCGCATTATGCTTATTTAATTTTTGCCGACCCACCCCTAATACTCAGGTGGTAGCATCGTGATCCAAGGCGTAGCATGCCTTCTCTTTATACGCATGAAGTCCATCAACCCCTTGTGTGTACTCTGCAATGTAGTGTAGCTGTTTTGATCGTGTTCATGTGTCTGCGTTGGTTTATGTTGGACGTGAGAGGGTTATTGGAAGGGAATTGGGTATTAACCATGGTAGCCTGCTGTAGTATGTCGGTAATCCCTCTCGGATTATCCACCTATGGTTTGTCATCCTCCCTTGGTCCATGTTGGCTTTCTATCAGCGCCTTGGGATAGTAAAGCTTCACGACCTAATCTGGTCTGCCATTTGTAGTGTAAATGTGGCCAGTGGTCGTAGTGCGACTGGCCATGTCCTAGTCATCTGTAATGATTCCTATGCCTTACAATCGAGAAAACAAGTTATTAGAGGGGAGATCTTGTCTGTGTTTGCCCCTAATTGTTGAGTGCATGTGCGTGTGTGTGACTATGTTCCGCTACACCACGCGGACGGTTGGTCTGTTGCAGGCTAAGTCGTAATATGTATCGCGTGTATGGGCATGAGGCGCCCGTGGCCTGTCAACGTCTTGTCCATTGCCAAGTGCTTTTGCGGTGTAATAAAAAAAAATGCATGTTATTATGATTGTTTTGCGTTTTTAATTTCACGGTCACTGCCGATACACAATAGTGTCTTGTCACTAGCAGTGTTGCAGTATGACGAGTCTGCAAGTCAGCAGTTGGTATGTGTAATGTCAGGCTGGGATGTTATTGTTTGTCATCCGCTGGCATGTGCTTTCCTGCACGTATGCAAGTGTGGTCATTGTTTTAGATTCCTTGCGGCCTTAATGTGGCAATTCATACTATTTGCTAATACTATTGTGTGGTCACTATGCCGTGAGACCTTTGTCTTATGAAATTTTCCTACCTGTGTTTGGGAAATGTATTTTCTATGTCTGGTGTAATTCGAAATTTTATGTCTGGCTTTTGGTGGGAGGAAATGTAGTATTCCCTGTTCATGTATTTGTATGGGCCAATTTCGGTGTGGTTGGAAGCCTGGATAATTGCTTTCCCTTGTGTCTAATATTTACTGGGATTGGAAACCGTGACCTTATGTCATTCTCTGTGTTCTATGTCTGCATTGTGTTTCAGGGCTTGGGGCGTCCCCAGTGTGGTTTTTGCTTGTGTTTCGCGTACCAAAAATACCGTTGGATAGTTAGTTTTTGGTACGAGTGTGGTGTGTGGTCATGGGTTCGGACCCGGCTGCCTGTAAAGACTTGGTGTGACGCTCTCTGTGCCGCATATATTATGGCACATGTACTGTGTATTTGCTATGCGCAAACGAAAGTACTCATTACTGTGAGGAGTTTGCGTATTTTTGAACTCTCCTCGTAGTGTAATGTTGGAAGTTATAGGGTCCTTAGATCGGACGTGAATGATGCGTTTGTTCCTGTCTAGTAGGAGTTGGCTCGGTTCGTCTGTGTCGAGCAGTCTTGCTCATTGAGGAGTGTGTTACTGCTGACGCGACGGTGTTGAATTACGATGTTGTGTGCTTTCATTTGTTTTATGTTCTGCCCACGTCCTTGTTTCCTGCACGTGTGTGTGTGAACTTGATTGCTGTCTGTAGTAGTTGCGAGCAGTGTTTTTCGTATTGTAAAAAAAGAAGGAAACCTGTAGTTTAACGTGACCGTTAATCTATAGATCATGAGCCACGGGATTTCCGTTTTACGTGGAATCCAAACCACAGGCCATGGCATTTCACTTCGAAAGTCTCACATGCATTGGCCGTACTGTAAAAGAACCTCCTACTAACTACCTTTGTGTCCCCAATTGTGTGTTACTGTAACGTGGTTCAAACTGTTCCTTATCCATTGTACCCAATGTCGTTATGCACGAGTGTCTCCAGGCCGCTAGTCGCGTGTTTGGTGACTATGTGCCGGTGAGAAAAAGTCATGTTAGAGGCAGTGTTATATGTAACGGATGCCTATGTATTAAATATATATACAGTTTAACTTGGCCATCTTCCTTTCTCGGGCCGAATGCGTGAGGCAAAAAAAAATTTTTCATGCCCCGCTCTGAATTAAGAGAGCACTTTGAAAGAAAATAATAGAAAGACTATGCTGTATCTCGTTAGCACCCTGCTTTATGCTGATTAAAGCGGGTTGCCCGATGGCGATAGTCTGCCAAAATTGTGTCGTAACCACTATGAAAAAAAAAATGCTTGAAAATGGTAAGTAGGTCCTGATCGTACTATCCACCTAGTAGGTGACGTTAGCACTATAGTAATCTGGTTACATCTCAGGGGAATCTACCGACACTGTCTAGTACATATTGGGAAGGCCATTGCAAGACGTATTTGATACATGTGTATCCACGTCACGAGCAAAGCCAGTTCACTATGGGAGTCGAAACTCCACTCCAAAGCAATTATAACCTTACCTTGGCATTGAATATATAATTTTCAAAAGTAAAATATGTATTGTCCGTTGAGCCATTATATATTTAAACACAAATTGTGCTAAATGTTCCGGCATAACTCAAAAAAATGACAGTGTTTCGCCCCGGTGTGCAATTGGGCTCCTCAGTTGGTTAATGCACACCTCACCAAATTTTTGAAAACTAGTTTGCGACTCTTAATTCTTGCCACGTTTATGGCTTTTGCCCGCTACAAGAGAATCTATCAAACTGTTGAACCGGAACATAGAACGTTTAGTCATTTCTGCTTAGAAAGACTCGCTTAAGCTCTATGCTGTGATTTGATGCTTAAGGTATGTTCAAAATATCTCTTTCCGGCTTTAAGCCGCGTAGCTCACCTGATGGGCTTCTACTTTGCTTTGGATATGAGAAACTTTACGTTATCCAATTTATGGTGTTAATCACTCCGACCATTAATCATTGATGGCCTGAGAGAAAAAATGTCAGGGGTAAACAAAAAAACAAGGATTTTGAATCATGCACTTCTGATCTAGCCAAGTTGCACTGCATATTTATGAAAGAAGGCAGATAGAGAAAGAGAGAAAAAAAATGTGCAGTTTATGTTTGTGAGTACTTGTTTGTCTATTATTTTGTTTCCCCCGTGTAAAAGAACTTATGTGTACTATACTATTGGTGCAAGTGATGTCGGAATATATTGTGTTCCTAGTGAAAGCCGTTATCCTATTTCGAGCGTCAGTGCTCGGCAGGTGGATACCGTCGCCCCGTCGCTAGGGTGTAAGCCCCTGGGATCCACTGAGGTGCCCCTCTGCTATTTTTCGGAGGAGTTTGTAGCAAAGTACGACCGGGCTTGCTTTCACCGTATCGCTTGACCGTCGGCCTAAGTGTACCTGTGTTCGCGGACCTACTCGCGCTCCGTGCTACTCTAGTAGAGTTTACGGGGGTGTGTGTATTTTCGACCGATCTGTTCTGTGGGGTAGGTAATAACACTTTTCCTAATCCCCGTGTACTGTGTGGTAGTGCCTGGTCAAAATGTGCGTGCGTGTATCGTGCATCCTGAGGGACTAATACCGGTGTTCGCCTTCGTTCTGGCAAATTTGCCCTTTGAACTGGCGGAAAAGGTCGCTTAATGGCTTGTGTCTGGCCTAGCAATGTGGTGCGTGTAGCCTGACCGCTTTTCGGCCTGTGGCCACGGCAGACTCCTGCCATTGCGTTAGCCTATCTGTGTGGATGTATGTAGGCTTTATGTGTAGTGGGACGGGTTCTGTGTCGTCTGCCCATGACGTGGTTACGTCCCGTTGTCCCCCTGTCATGCTATGTGTGTCTGAGAGTCCTGGCTTCAACTCCCTCTCGTCCCTTTGTTCCGAGGGGGTTATTCTAGGCTCTGCCCCTCGGTTTGGCAAAATTGCCTTTCGATCCGGAGCTGAAGGACATGTGTTTGTGTAACTTTGTGCTTTTAGCCTATTGGAGCCTAACCTGGCCGTCTTCTGGACTGTAGCCATGGTGACCTCCTTCCCACGTGTGGCAGTACATGGCGAGAGGGACATCCTCGCAAATTGTTGAGTTAGCGTATCTACGCTTATGTCCTCTCTCGGCTGGGCTGGTGGCCCTACCATGAACTCAAAAATGGCCTTGTTGGATTGGAACTCACGGTATTCGTCCCAAATTTGGGTGTACTGCCTATTGAGGCATATGGCCTGTTCAGCGACTTTTGTGCCGTTGGTCCCAATGCGTTTGTGTTCCCTGATGAGTGTCTCCCATTGTTGGAACATAAACTCGTGTCGGCAGTGTAGTTGCCAGTGTGCTTTTATGATTTGTGTGCGGAGGGTGGGGATTTTCGCCCGAGTCTTGCGATTCTTAGCGCTGCGGAGTGGCCGGACAAGGGCTCTTATGATCCGCATGTACTGGGCGTGCAGGAGCTGCTGAAACCTTCTGAGGTAGTCCTGCCTAGTCTCAAAAACTCTGTGCCAGGCAATTAATTCCTGGTACTCCCCAATGCTCCTTAGCACAGCTAGGCGGTATAGGGGGGCCATGTTGAATGAAGTGTATGTGAATAAAATACAAATAAAATATCTGTGCGTGTTTGACAGTGTATTTTCGTATCTGTTTGATTCTTTCTGGGGCTGGGGGGTTGGTTTAGTAAGAATCTCCCCTGTGTAGCTAGTTTGGAGCAAAAATGGTGTTTTTTTGTCTGGGGAAAACATTTTTCACTATTTGCTTGGCTTTTTGCGGTACGGGAGGGGTCGTTTTAACTACGAGGGGTCGTTGGTTGAGTCCTGTTCTCTATGCGTAGTACCCCGCCTCCACCAGTGTTTTAGATCCCTTATTTGGGGGTGGTTGGATCTAAAAGACAGAGTTATTGTGTTAATTTATAGAGCTGTGCCTAAAGAGGGGTAGCTTCCCTTGGCGGGGTAAGCTGACCAGTGTAGAGTGTTGTTGTGTGCTAGGAACTAGGGGGCGCTCCTATAAATAATGTAGTAGTGCTTTAGGGGATGGGACTCAATGCAAGGGTCACTGTGCTGGTCGCTCAGCTGACTGGCTTATTATATAACTGACCGTGCTTGTATCAGCTAAGTGGCACGCGCTGCTCCCTAGCAGCCGGGCCGCCGCGAGAAATACAATGATATCTGAGCTAGCACTGTCAGACTACCGTATGTCACGTCTAACCGTGACGGGAATAAGGAAGGGCGTTGGGATGTAAAGAGGCGTATAAACAGTAAGGCGAGTGTAGAGTGTAGACCAAGTGTTTATTGGTCGTGATGTTAAAGTATGAGTCCCTTGTAGGGAATGTAACAATGTTCACAATGTGAAAGTACAAGCTGTGGGTAAAGGTTACAAAAGTAGGAGATCTGAACACGACTGACTCACCTCTGATGACACCAGCGTAGCCTTTGGCCGTACCACTGAAAGACTGATAATGGAGAGATCCTTGTGACCTCCTTAGGCCTCCTTTTATATTCTTGGGCGCTATGCTGTCAGCAATGTGATGGCATAGCTGCCCCAGTTAATAATATGTCGCTGTGTGTAATAATTGTGCAAGGATTGAGCTGCTTTCTAGAATGGCAAGCTGTCCTTGCGGCGTTGATGTATGTTGGCCTGGCTTTACGAGGGTTGCCCGTTAGGATATTTAGATAGATGCTGGGGGGATGGTCTCCAAGGGGTGCATACCCATGGGGTACTGTACAATATGATCTATTGTTGTGTCAATTTTGAATGAAATCCATTAGTTAATATAGAAGTTACATGCATTTTAAAATTGGCCCTGTCAGCAGGCTTAGAATCATGTTGGTAGCACTCACGTATATAAGTTACTCCAAATTAATATAGTGAACCCGCTGAGCATGGTTCATGTGATATTTTTTATGACAGAGCATTTATGATGGGATGTTGTACTTTTGAACACACCCAGGAAGCCACGTGAAGCTGAGAGATCACGCGATACTTTTTGAAGTAGCGGTGAATCGCACTTTTGACTTTGGTGAAAACTGCTAATTATTTATCTGAGGTCTTATTAATTATTTTTATCTTTCCACAAGACTCAGAATATTCCATTTCGTCATGCTGCATTATTAAAACATTTTGGAGAATGTTTATTTTTACTTTAGGTAAGGTAATACCCTTGCAGATACGCAAAAAGGAACGTAAGTAGTCGCTCAACGACTTCGTTTTGACGACCTACTTTCTAGAGACACCCAGTACCCTGCACTGCGTCTTGAGAATCCGCCTTGTGTAGGCGTGGAATTACATTTGTCCTACGAGACGTAGAAGAATATCCGCTGTTTAGCGTTAAAAGTGATTATAAGGTGCCATCGAGCACGCTAATACTATTATTCACTGTTGTTGAAGCCCAGCGAACTAAAGAAGAAGTTTGGAAAATAATTATTGTCAAGAATAGTGTATTGCACAACATTGCTGTAACACCACATTTTACCCACGCGTATGTGGAGGGCAGATGCCTAGTGGAAATATACAGGTAATAGTGTTACAATTATCCTGAATAAGTGTGATTATAATTGTGTGAGATATTTAAATTGCCAAAGTGGAAATTTCATTTTGAAAACGTCGTATAATTCACGGATGCTGCGTGATACAAAAGTAGCGTCACTAGCACGTGCAGAATTGTAAAACAGTGTTAGCTCACATGCTAATCCACATCTGCAAAATTAAGGCTGTGTCGTATTTTATAATTGAAGCCTATAACATTCACGACAAACATTATAATTTTGAAAGTGAGAGGATGAATTATTACGCAACTTATTTCACTACCCACGTGATTGGACTTTTCTTCACCATGGTTGAAGCAGTCACCATGGGCTAATACCATCCCGGTATGAGGGTGATATTTCTACGGGAACCAGCATGATGGTGGAACTTCCAGGACGACGAACGAGAAGGAAGGAGCCAAAAATGCCATTTCCAGGCATATCCACGGAATTGTCGACAGGGACAAATCGAACCCTGGTCTTTGGAGGAGTCCAGATGGGAATCCTGATGAGGAGGATACCGATCAAGAGAGCCAGAGAGGATTTTGTACAACCCTTGTTGTGGAATAGAGAGCTGAGTGAGAGCTCCTCCATTTCGTGAGTTTTTGTCACACCCCTTCCTTGTTCTAGTTTCTGGTGGTATAGTAGATTTAATGTAGTTTGTGAACTAACCACACTCAGTGTCAGCCATTTTTCTAGGTAGGGATGTAACTAGATTAGTTAGATGTCATTTATTTCAGTTTAGAGTGAGACACCCTTGGGGTCAGACATTTTGGTCAGCCCTGGTGCAGACTGATGAACGTCGTAGAACGTCAATGCCTACTTTTTGCTGAACCTGACTGTAGTCATCTTGAGGCTATTTTGTTCAACCCTAGTTGGGGTAATTTTCAAGTCTTTGCTGACTTTAGTTATGGCAATCAGATGCCATGGTTATTAATTAACTGCATTCTTTGCAGCCATCCTTTGTTATACCCCTGACTGTCGTTAGAACGGTCGTATCATTTAGGTAGTCGACTGTAACTACCAGTTTTGTAAATGCATTATATGTCATTTTGAATAAGCTCAGAAGCTATTCTTGGTCAAGTTTGAACCTAACAACTAGAAGGAATGTTTCATTGCCTAGCATCGAACTCGGTTCCCAACGTATCATTAAGCAGATCTAGTGTGTGAATCTGCGCCACAATTATCATTTTTGCTTGTGTCATGTGAGACACGTTTTTATTTAATGTACTATCAACTACTGCATTGTATTTTTAAAGCAAAGAGCTCCAGTTATTGTAAGATTACTTTCATTTAGACGTCTTTGGTAGAAAGACGGAATTGTATTATTATACTCAGATTTATTGAGTGTGTTTTATACACGGACTCTTTAGAGGTTCGTAACCTATGGTAAAGTTTGTTATGAACTGGCCAGGTGCAGTTTTGTATTGATTAAATCGCCGGCCTTAAATAAACTGGTTATGTAACCCAGTGACCTGAAAGCGCGCCTGCTTCATTGTGAGACAAAACTACTATTGACAAGGACAGAGTACGATTTGTATTCGCTTCTCCTTTCATTGCTATTTTGCTTATGGAAATCAGTTTCCACTCTTGTATTTGATCACATGTTTTATAGATGGTTTTTTGTTAGTTAAACGCTCTGTTGCGTGTACTGTCGTCTGACAGGTACAGTTATGTCAGGTTTTCTATAGTATGGTGAAGGCTACCCTGTTATAGCAGGATGTTATTGTATGAAGGTATTTTGAGTATGCCTTGTCCGGGACTGATCTCGTTGACCAGATGTTATTGGAAGGTAACTGTTGTGTACAGGCCTATCCCAGAGTTATTG
The DNA here is from genome assembly GCA_946902985.2 of Meconema thalassinum. NCBI lineage: Eukaryota > Metazoa > Arthropoda > Insecta > Orthoptera > Tettigoniidae > Meconema > Meconema thalassinum. Next base: position 261,489,487 of record OX336390.1, on the reverse strand, counting down.
AATGCGAGCTTAGCGCCGCTGGTAACCCGTGTTATTGTGTGTCCGAGTTGTTGTACTCGTTGATTATATTCCGAATGTTGAGTCGAGGCTTTTTGGTGGAGAATGATCTCAGTGGAGACACTCCGTGCCCAGGCTATTGTCAATGTTATTCGCCATAAACCTGCGATAAACCTATAAACCGACATCTTAATAATAAGACGCATAATTGTTGAAAAACAAGTCTAACTAACGATTCTTTCTATCTAACTTTGTTCTTTGCATTCTGGAACTGTTGACATAGCCGTGCAGTTGAAGATAATTTCCTTGTGAGGAAATGACTAGGACAGTTGACATTTTTGTAGCGACCTGAAGCATGCGCGAACCTAGAGTTCGTAGCTTGTGGAGCTCAGGCCATGCGATGTCAGACGTGGTCTCAACTACGCATTCGTCACCGTAACTATACACATTAGATGACTCTGGTTTACAAAGAGTAAACCAAGGTGCAGGCAGGAATTCTTAATAAAACTACTGTGTCTATTCCATTACTTATTTATGATGTCAAGTGTATAAATCCTACATGTTTCCTTATTGTGTGCTGTTAGCACATAGTTATTAATCATAATTAAATTGTTTGTTTTTCATAGCTGTACACTTAGCTTTTGGATGTAATTGTTTTCTTTTACGGACGTCATCGCCGTAAATTTTGTTAATTGATAGGACTTAGCTAGATGAATTAATGTTAAATGTAAATGTAGAAATGGTACCATCCTAACTTAGATTTGTCTTGCTACCCTGTTAAATGTAAATTCTGATATTAGCTTAATCTTGTAACTTGAACTAGGGACTTGCGTTGTACCATATTCCTAGCGTTGCTGTTGTTGCTTTATTATTGTGAGTTAGATCTTTCGCGAGGGTTTTCCGTGTCTTCTCAGGTAGGGACCTGCTCTTTATTTTTGCTTATTTATTAGTTTGCGGACTAGCCGATTATAACCCTCCGAACTAGGCTAGGGGCTTGTGAATTTTAATAAATTTTCACGGTGTTTTACATAAGTCTGGATGTTTATTTTCTCAGTCTAGTTTTAAGGTGAACCTTTCCTTAGGCGGTCTATAACCATCCTCACCATGTACCACGATCCCTGTGGACTACGGACTCTCGTGACGCTTTAGCTTTTATGGAAGGTCACCTGATCCTCACGGTAATCTTATTCGATTTATGGGACGTTAGCAAAGTCATCGTGATTGTTGACTCGAATAAACGGTCACAATAGAATGTCAGGTACTATGCGTGTGCATAGTTTAAAGCTGTCGGCTTGCATACTTTCTGATATATGGGTATTTGGATAAAAAATGAGTGCATTTATTAACAGTTGGCGGCCCTGGTGGCACTTTAGAATACGCTCAGTCATATCTGCTTATGTTCGCATAGCACATACGAAATTTTGTTGAAATCCGATTGATAGGGTAGAAGTTATATGCATTTAAAATTTGGACCTATCAGCAGGCTTATAAACATTTTGGCAACACTGCCATGTATTGAACCCATGTACCATAGGCCTCAAAGGGAGTCGAATCCATGTACTTTGAGAAAAGAATGAAAGAATCATACAGTTTCTAAGGGAAAGGAGAGAGATTTCAAGCCAGGATTATAGCTTAACATTGTGCAAGCGCTAGGGCCAGGTGTTCCTTAGATGAGCTCATGCCTCTTGACATTTATAAGGAGCCAGGCATGGATATTATTAGAACGAGTGGAAAGTTTTGACTGTAAGACGAAGAAGCTGGACTCGGAAATTGCTCTTACGTTGCAGGAATATGGCAACCTCGCTGCTGAGTCAGAACAGGAATAATTAAATTTAACCCGTTTACGAGTATAAGAATAAGTAAACAGATACAGTACGGTGAATCATTTTGGATTAGAGATTTTTGTGTAAAGATAAACCTGGTAAAAATTGCACAGGAGAAAACTGCAAACGCAAGTAGACGTCATTGGGGGTTCACCGAGACCCAAGGAGTGGGAGAATAAAAAAAGAACAGCACCACCCACACAGTTGATGACGAGAAATTAATTAATATCTCGGAAATGCACGATCGATTTCCATGCACAGGAAGATTATTTTACGTTTGGAAGACGAGCTTTCTGGAGATACGATTTTTATAATTGTGCGACAATTAGTTCAAAAGTTGGTCACGAAAAGGACTAGAGTTTTATCTTTTTGTGGCTGAATAGTATAAAGCTCCTGGCAGAGCCAGACCAAACATGCAGTTATTCTGACAGCCCGTGAGGGGGTGTTACTCTGCATCAGTGCATGCAGTCTACGAGAGCCCGTGAGGGGAACGTCACGCTGTATCAGTACATGCAGTATTAGTCCGTCCAGGGGGGCGTGACGCTGGAGCATCATAATCATTCAGTCTACGAGCATTCCGTGAGCGGAAGTGCTGCACCACATCGTATACGCAGTATTCAAGAGCCCGTGAGGGGGACGTTAAGCTGTATCAGACATCGATCCAGAGCCTGTGGGAGGCTAGGCTACAAGTTCACCGAGTGTAGACCAGTTACGATATAAGTACGCTACGCTGAGGGTTAGCAGTTCGAGACTTTGAAGAGTCCTAAACTATAAAGAACATTAAATATACGGACTTTAAAGCAATATCGCCAAAGTAAGACACAGCGATCAGTAGGGAACTTCGAGTTCCAGAAGAACACTAGTTCAATACAGTTATGAAGTTATAAGAACTCCAACAAATAAACGGCGTTACGTCTAGTAAAGACATTGTTAAAGACATTAAGTCCTGTAAAGGACAAGAATAAACAGTAATTACGATCGCGAAAGAGAAGTTCAAGCGAAAGGAACTTAGGAACTTAGCTTCGAAACCAGAGGGAAACGTACTCTAGTGAGAAAATGTCAAAAATATACGATAGACAGTATACGGTCCTCGAAGGGAGGCCAAGATATAGAAACTAAACGGTACGATAGACAGTATACGGTCCTCGAAGGGAGGCCAAGATATAGAAACTATAGGGTGCGATAGACCACCATATATAAATAGAGGTGACGGCAAAAAAATACATTTATCACCTAGTTAAAGCAGATAAAATAAAGCCGAGTAATAGACAATAGAAGCGGTTTTGAGAGACTGAAACCAGTAGTTTCCATTGTAGGAGAGAGAAACTTAGAACGAGTAAAATCACACGTCCAATGCAGGTCGATAGGATTCACATCAGGGATCATCAACAGCCGACAGAAATTGTCAAAATCGTTGAGATACACCCGTGTGATAGGAGTGAAGTGTAAATATTGTAAGAAAAGAACTAAGAGTATCATTTTAAGTGTTTTAGGTAAAGTGAAAGCGTTTTATGCACAGTGATATGTGTTATAATATGTACCAGAGTAATATTTTTTAGTGTTTTAATGTGTGTTCAAAACGGATACACCAGTGTATTAAAAAAAATGTTGTCAGTGTTAAATATAGTGAATATGTGTCAAGAAATTTCTGTACATAAGATGAGAATTTACAATATGGAGTAGGTCAAGAAGGTGGGCCAAAATGTCACATCAAACGAGAATAAAGGTCAGAAAGCGACCTTAAACATGTAAGTAAAGATATTCATTATGTTTTGGTGTCGGGAAAAATTTTGTGTACAATTCCACCGGAGTTTTGAGTAGAAGGGATGTTTTAAATGAATAATAACTAAATAAGAACGCGATCTGAACGAAAATAAAGTTTTAAGAAATAATAAATAAGTATGTGAAATCCTGTAGAGGAAATGCATGGAATACAATGTCAGTATTTAATGAATGTTATAAAAGCAAGCGTGATAATAATAATTATAACAAAGATATTTACATAAAGGTAAATTTGAATTATATGAAAGAAATAGCTTTTGAGCTTTTGTAAGGAATGAAAACATGATGTGAATAACAAGGTAAAGAAATCTAAATAAAGATTAAATTGAATGATATAAAAATATAGAGCGTTGAAGCCTTAACAAATGTATAAGACATGATGTGAATGCATGTTCTTAAAAAGGGAGCGATTTATTGTCAACGGAAAAGATTAATATAAGAATTAAGATATGTATCAATTGTTACTATGAAATTTATCAGTTCTTTGGAAGACATTCGGCCGTAAAGTAATGTGTAGCGTAATGGAACGCAATTAAATAAAAAGTCACGCTAGGAACGCGTAAAAGTTAAAGTACTTGGTAAGTTACTTATGGAGGGTAGTTGATTGCAGTGAATTGAGATATGTTGTAAGTCCTCTAAATTGTGACGTGGATCACGAGGCCATGTGTGTATTATTTAAAAGGGAGCTAATGTACGGTATTATTGAGCGTAGGTCCTGTAAGCTACGGCTTGACCCTAAATCGCGTTTTGTATAAGTCCTCTGATGTGGAAATGTTCCCGAGGCATGTTAAGAGATTCGAACCTAGAATCCTCTTGTTGTTAAAGCCCCTAATTATTCGTCGTAGAATGTGTATTAATCTTCCCAATCAATGAGGACCCTCTCATAATTAATAAATGCCAAGGTTACGAAAGTGGTTCATGAGCCAAAGAATATTGTTGAATGGAAATTAGTGAAGTAAAAGCCAGGTCTCTCCACAGAACTGAGAATAATGTGAAGGTTTGTTTTAAAGCATTGAAGAGAGCTGCCACCGTAGGTTAGGCAGAGAGGCGCTTTCCTTGTCATAAATCACGCCCGAGTATAATGGCCTGACCCTCATAGAGCGAGGGTGGGTAAAAACCGTCTTGTAAGATGTGTTAAATACACCGTGAGTGTTTAAAGTTGTTAATGACCCGGGCGTTGAACCGAGGTCCTTGTAGATTGATGTTATCGCTTGCCAATTCAGATCGTAGTTTTCTTATGTGATAATGGTCTTATAAGACAAATGAATTAAATAAAATCCCTATTGTAATATTGGATGGAAAATAGGAATCCACGAGTTTTGTGAAGATAACTAGGTTTCGGGAGTGATTATAGTTTTTGACTTTGTCAAGTAATCTTTATAACTCTGGAGTACACAAATAGTTTTCCCGATCACCGTAGTGAATTTGCAAAACTTGAGAGAGATAGTAAATATGGAGAACATGTGATATGCCCAAATATTGAAGTGAATAATTAACATGTAATTTTAAATGTAATTATATATTTGTTTTGATGATAAGAAAAGATAAAAATAATTCTTGAGGTGTACAAAAATATGATACCATTATTATGGGAAAGTATCGAGCCAAAGAAGCTCGTAGTTATTTGGAACTTTAAGATAAGTACTTTATGGAAGTGAAAATAATCGTGAATTGTTGGTTTTAAAGAAAACCATGTGTTTTAATCTAATATTTGTTTTATTATTATGCTATTCCTTGTTCACTTTGGACAAGTAGAATGATATTGGTCAGTAGTTTATGTGTTTATTTGTTTGTAGTGCCATAATTTTTGATTAATTAAATGTGTTAAAATAGGAGTTGATTTTGTTGTTATTTTTGCAAGTGTATCCTCTATTTAATCCAAAATATGTAAGTCACAGAGTGGGAGAACTTACCGCAGCCCCGAAAAATCCCGAATTGAGCAATGCTGGCATACTGTGATTTGCATATTTCTTGCTGCAAGGGCACAGGGGGGTGAATAGAAATACTGTGCTTGGATTAATAATTAGAGGAACACTAAAGACGGTCGATTCGTGTAAAAGTAAAGTAATGATAGTAGTAGCTACAACGTATAATGTTAACTGACCGCATTGGGTCCCTAGAAACTCACACCGAGCAGCCCTGGATTTAAACAACCCCCCCCCCCAGCAAACTAAACTTTCCTGTATGATTTTATCATACACCTAGAAAAACCATTATCTCTTTCATGGCGCCCAGTACGCAGGGCTGAGTTTTCCTAGGGAAAACCCGAGTTTTCTCGAAAAATGAAAATTTTCATTTTTTGAAAAAAAAAATGGTTTTTCGAATTTTTGAATTTTAAATACTTCCATAAAGGTCTTTGAGTTTGAAGCAGAGTATCAAAAGGGTACGGTGTAGTAAAAACCCGTACCAAAGTAAATTTTTTTAAAGAAATTGGGACACAATGGTTCAGATTACTATCTCTCAAGCATGTTCTAGCGATGTGGCATGGGTAGCCCACTATATTCTAATAAGATGGCATTGAGTGAAGAGATGCAACGGCTTTTGGAGGCTATAAAAGCCGATAGCAAAGAAAAGTTGGAGGCCATAAACAATAAATTGGGAACAATAGACAATACATTGGGCCTCCAAAAGGATGAAAATAACAAAGTGTTCGAATCCATAAATGAGAGTTTAGAGTCACTAAAAGCTGATAGTGCTAATATGGGGACTAAATTAGTAGATATCGAAGCTAAAAGTGATAACATGGGAACTAAATTAGTAGCTATCGAAACAAATAGTGATAACATGGGAACTAAATTAGAATCTATCGAGGTTAACTGTATAAAAATGATCGATGAAGTGAAGGCTGAAATTGAGGGAATAAAAAGGGGGTCAAATGGACTCAGAGAGGTTTTAGAAGAAACAATGAATACCAAATTTCAAGATTTTGACACTAAGTTTGGGGACAAGTTAAATGAGTTAAAAGGGAAAATCGCAAGTGAGATTAAAGAGGAAAATAAAGAATTTCATTCTGGATTGCAAGCCCAAATACAGGCTTTGAACGAAAGTATGGGAGAGTCCCAAACTAAATGTCAAGAAAATTTTGGAAATTTAAATAAAAGTTTGATTTCCATGGAAACTAAATTAAGTAACATGGAAAAGAAAGGTGATGAGTGCGAAAAGAAACTTGTAACCCAGATTCAAGGTGTGCAGAAAAAGTTAGAAGATCAGATAAAATCTAACAGCGATATCTGTAAAACATCCCGGGATGAAATAAAACAAAGTGTGAATGAGCTAGGAACCCGATTTGGAAAGGTTGAGGAGAAAGTAGGAACCCTCGAGAACAAAATCGGTGTAGTTCAGACCGAAGTAACTGAGATGAAAAATCAAAATCAAAAGGATACGCGGGATATGAAAAGTCAATTTGAGCTGTTTACCGGGCAGGTAGATGATAACTTAAAGAAGTATGAGGGTGAAATAAATCGAAGATTAGGTATATACGAGGGGCATCTCCAGAGTGAAAGAAAACAACGAGAGGACGAAAATAAGGAAAGTACCCATAAGATAGATGAAATAAGTCAGGGTATTAATGATGTTCAGGGAACCATCGGAACATTAAAGGTCGAAGTAGGAAAAACTCATATGGAAGTAGGCCAGATCCAAAATGACTTGATGATATTATATAAGAGTCAAGGGAAAACTGAGGAAAAATTGGAAGGAATTAAAGTAAATATGGTCAAAGGACAAAGAGAGATGGAGAAAAAGATAAAGGAAATACGAGAAGACCTAGATACCAGAGGTGACGTTAAACCAGAAATTATAACAGAACAGGTCATGGTCATCAAGAAAGAGGTAGAAGAACACTTAAATGAAATCAGGAATAGCTTCAGGAACGACAAAAACCAACTCAAACAAGAACTGGAAACCAGTAAGAAAAATCAGGACAGAATTCAAAATGAATTAGGATCCCGGTTGGAGAGGACTGAACATAAGAACAGTGAAATGGAAATCCAACTCATGGCTAATGAAGAAAGTGCCCGAAGGGAAAGGAAGTTAGAATTTGAGAATCAGGAGGAGTTTCCAAAGACAGGATGGGTAGATTCCCGTGAACAATGCACAGATACTGATAGGGACTTAGGAGGGGAGAGCCCTTATAAGAACCCAGGATATCCGATGGCGATGTCAACCCCATACATGAACCAGACAAATGGTCAGATAATAAACATTATCAAATCGAATGAGGACAGACCGGTAAAATTTACGGGTAATAACATGTCAATTACTCCAAAATACTGGCTAATGGAAGTCGCAGAGTACTTAAACGAAATGAAGGTTCCTCAGGATCGGAGACTGAGAGCTATTGAGAAGTTGTTGGCAGGTGATTGTCTCACTTGGTTCAGAAGCTTCAGGTACACCTTTGATACGGTGGAAGGCTTTAGAGAAGCCTTTTTAAAACGATATTGGGCAGCAGACGTCCAGGAGAATTTGAGGCTAGATCTGTACTCTAGGAAGTACAGCACAAATGCACCAACTAAGTACTCGGAATTTTTTACCGCTCAGCTGTGTAAATTCCGCGAACTTGACATTGCTCCAGCTGAGAACGACCTGTGTGCCGCCATTGCAAGACAACTTCCATATGAGATTCAGAGGCTGTTAATCTCATCCAAAGCCAGAAGTGCTGTGGAAGTGGAGAGTGTATTACGTCAATTAGACATGACGACGTCACACGTAACTCCTAGGCACCAAAGACAGACTGAACAGGTACACATGGCCAGCAGTCAGGAAACCAGCGAAAAACCATCGACCAGGAATCAGTCCACCAGTACTGATACTCAAGGACTAGGTCGAGAGTATGGGCACCAAGAGCCTAGAGGAATACAGCCATACCACAGAGGAGGATATCGAGGAAGAAATCCTAGGAATACGGGTTATAGGCAACAAGAGAGCCGACCCTATAACAATAACCATCAGAGGCAAGAAAACAGAAAGAAATGGGAGAATTATCCCCGAAGGAACGTAAGGCCAGAGGATAGGGATGATGAATATCGGGCCGAAATAGAGGAAAGATATCAGGAAAGTCTTCGTTACATGAACGAACGACCAGACGAAGCTGAAAGGCAAAAAGTCCGTTGGAGTGAGGCAATCAAGAACCGGAAATCACCCGACCGACTAGATGGAGCTCAAAGCTTGGAACTACAAGCTCAGTTAAAGAATGAGGGAAAAGGGAGCCCTCAGGATAAAAAAAAACTCCAAATTTAAATCGTCAAAAGTGGAAACATACCAGGAGCTGGGAGGAGGTAGAAATTGCGAATTGGATAGCAAGACCAGATGAGCTAATTAATGAGGATGTGGAAGGAATCCCACCTATCAAAAGAGAATTACCCATAATTATGCTAAGAATAGAAGGATTACTGGTCAGGGCATTGATTGATACCGGATCAACAATAAGTTTAATTACGCAAACCCTTCTGAATGAATTGGAAACAAGAGGCCGCGTATTAAAAATCCCTACATCAAGTGTAAAGATTAAGGGAATTATCCCTGAAAAATCTTTAACATGCAAATTTCAGGTATACATTGATCTGATCATGGGTAACGCTGAAATTTCGCAATGCTTTTTGCTGGTAAATCAATTACCGTATAATGTCATATTAGGTATTGATTTTATCCGTGAGAACAAGGTCATCATAGACCTAGCGCAAAACTGCATTAGAATCCAAAGAGAGGATGTGGATGAACAAAACATTAACCTACAGGAACAGGATGTGAAAATAGGAGAACAGGTATGCCATGGGGAAGAAGTAACGGAAGAAGGTTGTAAGGACAGAGAAAGGATATTTGAGGTCCTCAACATAGAACTCGAAGATAATTTGGAAACTGAGTTCGAGACCAACCTGTCAGGAAAAGTAGAGGAAGCTAAAGTGAACCTCGAAAATAAGGAACAATTAAAGAAATTATTATTGAATTTTAGGGACGTATTTGATTCCAAGCCAGGGAAGATTGAAAATTTTAAATACGCGTTCCAAGTCAATGATTGGGCACCGTTCAGACAAAAACCATACCCGGTTGCGGAAAAACATTACCCACAAACTAAGAAAACACTGCAGGAGATGATGAATGCAGGTGTTATAGAAAAGATGGCGACACCATACGTTAGTCCATTAGTGATTGTGAGCAAACCGGATGGCTCAGTAAGGGTGTGTCTAGATGCCAGAAATTTAAATGCAAAAATCATACCAGAAAATGATTCGGCACCACCCATAAAAGAAATACTGAGGAAGTTCAAAGGCAAGAAGATTTTCACAAATATTGACATGACTTCTTCGTATCATCATCTCGAACTGGAAGAGAAAACCAGCTTGTTGACTGGATTTCAGTTCGACCAACAAACCTATTGTTTTAGGAGATGTCCGTTTGGATTGAAGACCGCGGGATCTGCCTTAATAAGAGCGCTTGATCGAAACCTGTCAGAGGAAGTGAAAGAGTGCACTATCCGTTATGTGGATGATATTTTGCTTACCTCGGAGAATATTGAGGAACATTTAGAAAAATTGAAGAAATTATTGGAAGACTTAAGAAGGGCAAATTTTAAAATCAATTTAAAGAAGTCAAATTTTTGTCAAAGACAAGTAACATTTTTAGGGCATGTGATTGATAAGGATGGTGTTAAACCAAATCCATGCAAATTGGAATCGATAAGGGATTTTCCAAGGCCTTTGAAGGTGAAGAACGTTCGCCAGTTTTTGGGATTGATTGGTTTCTTCTCAGGACATTGTCCATCATACACAAAAACTGTTGCACCACTACAGGACCTTCTGAAGAAGGGGGGCAAGTGGAAATGGACGGAGGAAACGGAAAAAGCATTCGTGGAGGCCAAGGAAATGCTCTTATACTATGTGAAGCTAGGATATCCTGATTTTAATCAGAAATTTATAATTCAAACAGATGCATCCCAGATTGGAATAGGGGCAATGCTATATCAGGAAAACCCGGATAACCCTGATAAGAAAAATTATCTAGCTTTCACAAGTCGGAGACTGAAACCACACGAGAAAAATTATACGATCAGCGAAATCGAACTGTTAGCGATATTGCACGCGCTGCAATATTGGCGAATGATCGTATATGGGTTTCAGGTCATTTTAAGAACGGATCATAAAGCCTTAACCTTTTTGATGAAGACTGATCTATCCAGTCAAAGGTTGATGCGTTGGGCTTTATATATTCAACAGTTTGATGTAAAGATAGAATACTGCCCAGGAAAAGAACATATAGTTCCAGACTACTTAAGTAGACAGCCAGAGTCCACAGAAGAGGAAGTAATGGCTATTGATTTGGAAGACAGGGATCAGCGTACTCTAAATGAGTTAAGGAGCATTAGTCAACGGCAACGTGAGGATCCATGGATGAACATGCTCATATCTTTCCTCGAAGGAAGTTTGATAAGGGGAACACCAGCGTACACAGAAGCTAATAAGATAGCTCAAGATTACACATTTTATAATGGATTATTATATAAGTTTGTGGACTCTGACCATACACGATTAAGGATTGTTGTACCTGCAATTTTGCAGAGGAAAATAGTATGGCTAGCCCATAGATCGTTCGGACATATGGGAGTCGACAAAACAGTCTCGATGCCGAAAGAAGCATTTGTATGGCCGAGACTGAGAGAAACTGTAAGGGACACGCTAAAGACATGTGATTTATGTCAAAGGATCAAACCAAATGCATTTCTGATGAGACAAAAGCCTATACCATTGTTGCCCGAAAGGCCCGGTCAAATCATATCTATTGATAACTTCGGACCTTTGCCAAAGGCAAGAAGAGGAAATCGACACATAATGGTGGCTATGAATGTCTTCACTAAAATGGTTGTCCTTGCTCCCATACAGAAGACTAGTACCAAACAGGTGTTAAAACGACTCAAAGAAAAAGTGATACCGATTCTGGGAAAACCTGAGAATTTGTTGTCGGATCACGGTAGTTGTTTCACCAGTGTAGGGTTCAGACAAGAATTAGAAAGACTTGGAATACGTCAGATTTTGTCAAGTATTCGCCATCCTGAGGCAAATCCTGTAGAAAGAGTGATGAGGGAGACGGCCAAGTATTGTAGGATATACTGTGCCGAAGAAAATTGGAAGTGGATAGATATCTTGGATATTATCGAATTTTGTATAAACAACACAATCCATGAATCTACGGGAGAGATACCAATAACGTTACATCGGAATGAGCAACCAGAGAGACCTTGGAGTCTGGTAATTCCTAGGCCAGCAGACGCTCAGCCTGGAAGAGATGTACGTATAAGAAGAGCCTTTGAGCATCTAAAAGCTCAAGCCGACAGGAGACAAAGAAGAAATAGGCACAAGAGATATCATCGGCCACTATTAGAGGGGAAATGGTGTTAGTAAAAAGACCCGCCTTTTCAGATCCAGGGAACCGCGTGTACAAAAAGTTCCAGAAAATGTACCACGGACCGTATCAAATAATAAGGGATTTGAGAAATAACGCCTATAGAATTCGGCACTGTGAAACGAATCATGAAGTGACCATGAATTCAGCAAATTTAAAAGTGTATTACCCTCCCGAAGACTTCGATGAAGCCAATGAACAAGCCCTGGTTATGGAAACATTTAGAGATGAAGAATCCAATTTTGATAGAAACGAGAATGAGATAGAAAAAGGAAACAGAGCTCAAACATTCGAGTGCGAATGCGAATTGGAGAAATTATATTGGGAAATAAAAGAAATAATTGATTTTATTGAAGAAGAAAATTTCAATTTAAGAAAGGAGAATGATGAAATAAGGGAACGGGTAGGGATAGACCACACCCGTAAAGAAGAATGAGGTTCTGGAAACCTAATATCCAGACAAATAAAAAGAAGAAAGAAAGGGTAGGGACAGAGCGTACCCAACCAACACAATTACCGGATATAACTTAAAAAGATGAAAGAAATCAAATTATCGTGGGATTTTTAAGGAAGAAAAATCAGAAGGTACGGATAACGTTATGATGGCTTCGACAGTTAAAAAGGAAAAATAAGATATTTTTTTTGGGGGATAATTAAAATAAATTTCCTCAAAATTTTTCGAAAATTTATTTACCTAAGGAGGGGAGAGATGAACCCATGTACCATAGGCCTCAAAGGGAGTCGAATCCATGTACTTTGAGAAAAGAATGAAAGAATCATACAGTTTCTAAGGGAACGGAGAGAGATTTCAAGCCAGGATTATAGCTTAACATTGTGCAAGCGCTAGTGCCAGGTGTTCCTTAGATGAGCTCATGCCTCTTGACATTTATAAGGAGCCAGTCATGGATATTATTAGAACGAGTGGAAAGTTTTGACTGTAAGACGAAGAAGCTGGACTCGGAAATTGCTCTTACGTTGCAGGAATATGGCAACCTCGCTGCTGAGTCAGAACAGGAATAATTAAATTTAACCCGTTTACGAGTATAAAAATAAGTAAACAGATACAGTACGGTGAATCATTTTGGATTAGAGATTTTTGTGTAAAGATAAACCTGGTAAAAATTGCACAGGAGAAAACTGCAAACGCAAGTAGACGTCATTGGGGGTTCACCGAGACCCAAGGAGTGGGAGAATAAAAAAAGAACAGCACCACCCACACAGTTGAGGACGAGAAATTAATTAATATCTCGGAAATGCACGATCGATTTCCATGCACAGGAAGATTATTTTACGTTTGGAAGACGAGCTTTCTGGAGATACGATTTTTATAATTGTGCGACAATTAGTTCAAAAGTTGGTCACGAAAATGACTAGAGTTTTATCTTTTTGTGGCTGAATAGTATAAAGCTCCTGGCAGAGCCAGACCAAACATGCAGTTATTCTGACAGCCCGTGAGGGGGTGTTACTCTGCATCAGTGCATGCAGTCTACGAGAGCCCGTGAGGGGAACGTCACGCTGTATCAGTACATGCAGTATTAGTCCGTCCAGGGCGGCGTGACGCTGGAGCATCATAATCATTCAGTCTACGAGCATTCCGTGAGCGGAAGTGCTGCACCACATCGTATACGCAGTATTCAAGAGCCCGTGAGGGGGACGTTAAGCTGTATCAGACATCGATCCAGAGCCTGTGGGAGGCTAGGCTACAAGTTCACCGAGTGTAGACCAGTTACGATATAAGTACGCTACGCTGAGGGTTAGCAGTTCGAGACTTTGAAGAGTCCTAAACTATAAAGAACATTAAATATACGGACTTTAAAGCAATATCGCCAAAGTAAGACACAGCGATCAGTAGGGAACTTCGAGTTCCAGAAGAACACTAGTTCAATACAGTTATGAAGTTATAAGAACTCCAACAAATAAACGGCGTTACGTCTAGTAAAGACATTGTTAAAGACATTAAGTCCTGTAAAGGACAAGAATAAACAGTAATTACGATCGCGAAAGATAGAAGTTCAAGCGAAAGGAACTTAGGAACTTAGCTTCGAAACCAGAGGGAAACGTACTCTAGTGAGAAAACGTCAAAATATACGATACAGTATACGGTCCTCGAAGGGAGGCCAAGATATAGAAACTAAACGGTACGATAGACAGTATACGGTCCTCGAAGGGAGGCCAAGATATAGAAACTATAGGGTGCGATAGACCACCATATATAAATAGAGGTGACGGCAAAGAAAAGACATTTATCGCCTAGTTAAAGCAGATAAAGTAAAGCCGAGTAATAGACAATAGAAGCGGTTTTGAGAGACTGAAACCAGTAGTTTCCATTGTAGGAGAGAGAAACTTTGAACGAGTAAAATCACACGTCCAATGCAGGTCGATAGGATTCACATCAGGGATCATCAACAGCCGACAGAAATTGTCAAAATCGTTGAGATACACCCGTGTGATAGGAGTGAAGTGTAAATATTGTAAGAAAAGAACTAAGAGTATCATTTTAAGTGTTTTAGGTAAAGTGAAAGCGTTTTATGCACAGTGATATGTGTTATAATATGTACCAGAGTAATATTTTTTAGTGTTTTAATGTGTGTTCAAAACGGATACACCAGTGTATTAAAAAAAATGTTGTCAGTGTTAAATATAGTGAATATGTGTCAAGAAATTTCTGTACATAAGATGAGATTGTACAATATGGAGTAGGTCAAGAAGGTGGGCCAAAATGTCACATCAAACGAGAATAAAGGTCAGAAAGCGACCTTAAACATGTAAGTAAAGATTTTCATTATGTTTTGGTGTCGGGAAAAATTTTGTGTACAATTCCACCGGAGTTTTGAGTAGAAGGGATGTTTTTAAATGAATAATAACTAAATAAGAACGCGATCTGAACGAAAATAAAGTTTTAAGAAATAATAAATAAGTATGTGAAATCCTGTAGAGGAAATGCATGGAATACAATGTCAGTATTTAATGAATGTTATAAAAGCAAGCGTGATAATAATAATTATAACAAAGATATTTACATAAAGGTAAATTTGAATTATATGAAAGAAATAGCTTTTGAGCTTTTGTAAGGAATGAAAACATGATGTGAATAACAAGGTAAAGAAATCTAAATAAAGATTAAATTGAATGATATAAAAATATAGAGCGTTGAAGCCTTAACAAATGTATAAGACATGATGTGAATGCATGTTCTTAAAAAGGGAGCGATTTATTGTCAACGGAAAAGATTAATATAAGAATTAAGATATGTATCAATTGTTACTATGAAATTTATCAGTTCTTTGGAAGACATTCGGCCGTAAAGTAATGTGTAGCGTAATGGAACGCAATTAAATAAAAAGTCACGCTAGGAACGCGTAAAAGTTAAAGTACTTGGTAAGTTACTTATGGAGGGTAGTTGATTGCAGTGAATTGAGATATGTTGTAAGTCCTCTAAATTGTGACGTGGATCACGAGGCCATGTGTGTATTATTTAAAAGGGAGCTAATGTACGGTATTATTGAGCGTAGGTCCTGTAAGCTACGGCTTGACCCTAAATCGCGTTTTGTATAAGTCCTCTGATGTGGAAATGTTCCCGAGGCATGTTAAGAGATTCGAACCTAGAATCCTCTTGTTGTTAAAGCCCCTAATTATTCGTCGTAGAATGTGTATTAATCTTCCCAATCAATGAGGACCCTCTCATAATTAATAAATGCCAAGGTTACGAAAGTGGTTTATGAGCCAAAGAATATTGTTGAATGGAAATAAGTGAAGTAAAAGCCAGGTCTCTCCACAGAACTGAGAATAATGTGAAGGTTTGTTTTAAAGCATTGAAGAGAGCTGCCTCCGTAGGTTAGGCAGAGAGTCGCTTTCCTTGTCATAAATCACGCCCGAGTATAATGGCCTGACCCTCATAGAGCGAGGGTGGGTAAAAACCGTCTTGTAAGATGTGTTAAGTACACCGTGAGTGTTTAAAGTTGTAAATGACCCGGGCGTTGAACCGAGGTCCTTGTAGATTGATATTATCGCTTGCCAATTCAGATCGTAGTTTTCTTATGTGATAATGGTCTTATAAGACAAATGAATTAAATAAAATCCCTATTGTAATATTGGATGGAAAATAGGAATCCACGAGTTTTGTGAAGATAACTAGGTTTCGGGAGTGATCATAGTTTTGGACTTTGTCAAGTAATCTTTATAACTCTGGAGTACACAAATAGTTTTCCCGATCACCGTAGTGAATTTGCAAAACTTGAGAGAGATAGTAAATATGGAGAACATGTGATATGCCCAAATATTGAAGTGAATAATTAACATGTAATTTTAAATGTAATTATATATTTGTTTTGATGATAAGAAAAGATAAAAATAATTCTTGAGGTGTACAAAAATATGACACCATTATTATGGGAAAGTATCGAGCCAAAGAAGCTCGTAGTTATTTGGAACTTTAAGATAAGTACTTTATGGAAGTGAAAATAATCGTGAATTGTTGGTTTTAAAGAAAACCATGTGTTTTAATCTAATATTTGTTTTATTATTATGCTATTCCTTGTTCACTTTGGACAAGTAGAATGATATTGGTCAGTAGTTTATGTGTTTATTTGTTTGTAGCGCCATAATTTTTGATTAGTTAAATGTGTTAAAATAGGAGTTGATTTTGTTGTTATTTTTGCAAGTGTATCCTCTATTTAATCCAAAATATGTAAGTCACAGAGTGGGAGAACTTACCGCAGCCCCGAAAAATCCCGAATTGAGCAATGCTGGCATACTGTGATTTGCATATTTCTTGCTGCAAAGGCACAGTATGGCCTCCTGGAAATTAAACTGTAATATTATTATGTATAAGTGTGCCAATTTTGAAATAGCTCCCATTCATACCTACCAAGATATCCAACATGGAGCTCAAATTTCAATTGCGATTTTTCAGCAGTTTGTAGCACTGACATTATTCTCAAATATGGGCTTGAGATATTCCTGTATACATCTTTACTCATACTAAATTTGGTTTCGAATGCTGCAGCCGTTTAGGAGTTGATAGGGGACACACACACACACACACACACAGCCAGCCAGCCAGACAGACAGACAGACAGACAGACAGAAGGACAGACAGATAGACAGACACATTTTCCCGGATTGATCTCATAAGTCAACTTTTTCCTCATTTTTGCAAAATGTGAAAAGTAGGCTAAAAATGAGGAAAAAGTGGACATGAGATCGGGCAAATGTCTGTCTGTCTGTCTGTCTGTCTGTCTGTCCTTCTGTCTGTCTGTATGCCCTTCTGTCTGTCTGTCTGTCTGGCGGTGTGTGTGTGTGACCCCCCCGTATCAACTCCTAAACGGCTGCAGCAATCGAAACAAAATTTGGTAGGAGTAAAGATCTATACCCGAATATCTCACGGCCATATTTGAAAATGATGTCAGTGCTACCAACTGCTGAAAAGTCGCAATTGAAATTTGAGCTCCATGTTGGATATCTTAGAAGGTATGAATGGGGGCTATTTCAAAATTGGCGCACGTATAGATAATAATATTGCAGTTTAATTTCCAGGAGGTCATACATGGCAGTGTTGCCAAAATGATTATAAGCCTGCTAATAGGTCCAAATTTTAAATACATATAACTTCTACACTATCAATTGGATGTCAACCAAATTTCGTATGTGCTATGTGTATATAAACAGATATGACTGAGCGTATTCTTTAGAGCCTTCAGGGCTGCCAACTGTTAATAAATGCTCTCATTTTTTTAAATCCACATACCCATATATCAGAAAGTATGCAAGCCGACAGCTTTAAACTATTCACACGTATAGTACCTGACATTCTATATTAATTTGGAGTATCTTATATACATCAGTGCTACCAACATGTTTCTAAGCCTGCTGAGAAGTCCAACTTTAAATACATGTAACTTCTATACTATCTTTTGGATTTCAACCAAATTTCGTGTGTGCTATGTGTACCATAACAGATATGACTATGCCGATTATTAAGAGTAACCAAGGCTGCCAACTGTTACTAAATACTGTCTCTATTTTTGTTACCCTAATATCAATATATCAGAAAGTATGCAAGCCAATAGCTCTAAACTTTGCACACATATAGTACCTAGCATTCTAGATTAATTTGGAGCATCTAATATAGGCCTACGCCAGTGCTGCCAACATGATTCTAAGCCTGCTGATAGGTCTAATTTTAAAATACATGTTACTTCTATACTAACAAATGGATATCATCCAAAATTGGAACAACACGAGATCATAATATTTCATATTATTTCTGACCAACACATGCATGACATTGTTGCCAATATGATTTTACGCGCGCTGATAAATCCAAGGTCTAACTGCATGTAACGTGCATGCTATCCATTGGACTTCAACCAAATTTTGTATTCTGTGCCTTAAGAGATGCAACTAACAATAGCCTATATTCAGTCACCAGGGCTGCCAACTGTACTGCTCTATTAGGCTACATTATACCAGGTATATTTATAACTAATTAGAAATTTCGATATTACCAACTTAATTTTGTCATTATTCTAGATAGGTCTACATAGATTGGCAAGAATCTTAAATTTCAAGAAAAGTAGGCTCTTTAGTTCGTCTCGGAACTTCTTGTTTGATATGACTTTGATCGATGTAAATAGAGACAGTGAATGGTATGTACAAAAGCTTACAAAGAGAACATACAGAATAATTCATTTTATAAATAACCATTGTGTTTTTAATTGTTCTTCCGGGGAAATGGCAAAGTTTCCCGAGTTGTTCAATTAATCCATAACGTGTTAAAGTTGTTGACGTTTCTAATTCTAATTCTTGTGGGGCCTGAACACATTCAGATATAACAACAAGATGTTCAGTAAAGAACATATAGCCTACTTTCTCCTAAATGTATGAGTATAGTTATAACTCGTTGTTATTATCAAAGATTATAATAGAACTATTCTTTGTTGAAGGCCATAGAAACGATTTTCCTCTACCAAACGCCACAATCTAGATAAAAACTGCTACCATCATTGAAGAAAGAAAGATAAGAAGTATCTAAAGAATGTTATGGATCTGGAGACATAATCGACCGGACTGGCTGCGTGGCTCGGCGGTAACGTTCTCGCTTGCTGGGCCCTAGGTTGCAGGTTCGTATCCTGGCGCAGTCAGCTGGCATTTGAGGGTGCACAAATGCGAGGGAGCCGTGTCAGTACATTTACTGGCACGTTAAAGATCCCCTTCGGGCCAAAATTCCGGCACCCCGGTGTCTCTAAAATCAGCAGTAGTTAAAAGGGATGTAAAACCAATAACATTATTATTATTATTATTACGACCTGCCGTGGGCAACATCCAACTTTGAGTTGAGGCATGTCTTTACACGTCTGGTTGTGCATGGCTTTCACAACCCTAATTGAATTAACAAATCTTTCCATGACCCTACAGAGACGTGTGTATACAAACTATGTGGATATTTTCGATAATATAATCCTAACAGAGCGAGTGCATTCTAGCGGCCAGAAGAAGAAACTTTTCAATAAAATCTGGAAGTTACCTTTTTGGCAGCTAGATGTCTCGAGTAAATCTGCTGGCGAATTATATTTTAATTAAATATATATTTTACACCATAATGTGCACAATATAACGCTTAATAACATTTTCAAGTAACGCAAAATAGGCTGTTACAAACCCTTTAAAATAAAAAGTTAAAATGTATCGTAGTATCATCTTGTCATTCTTCAAATTCGATGCGCATAGAATGATAATGGTATAGTAATCAATGGATCCCCACGTAGACTAGTCGTGACATCTATTGGTGAAATATCGAACAATATAATCCTAACAGAGCGAGTGCATTCTAGCGGCCAGAAGAAGAAACTTTTCAATAAAATCTGGAAGTTACCTTTTTGGCAGCTAGATGTCCCGAGTAAATCTGCTGGCGAATTATGTTTTAATTAAATATATATTTTACACCATAATGTGCACAATATAACGCTTAATTTTAAAACATCTGAGTCATTACAAAACAATAAACATATAATATTTCAAGCAAAAAACCTAACTCTGATCGGGTTTGAACCATAGGCATTTGAGCGATAGTCTAACGCTCTACCACTGAGCTAATCGTGTCAACGAATATCGTTCTATTTAAAATGACTTACATAGAACTTGTTAGCAAATAATGATTTATACTAAACGATTTCATCACTGGAGTATATTATTTATATATAAAGCATTTCATACAAAGTTTATTTATTTTTTATCAGTACGCTATATTGCATGCAATACTCAAATTAGTGAAATATAAGTCCGGCACAAGATATCCGCTGCCATCTTGTCTTATTACTGAATCAGTTCAGCTTTTTAAAATCACGTCTGCACTATAGTATTACAAAATTAACTTTTAATTTCGAACGTGCCTCTTCCTTTAGAACAGTTAAAACGATTCTCGGCTCGATAATCGGAACTGGTGGGTCCCATGATATGGATTATAAAGTTTGCATAATTCGCACGGCCGCCATCCTGAAATGGTATGGCGGACGACCTTGTAATTTGGTCACAAGACGCATCCTATACGAAGGTATGTTGTTACCAAATTGGGTAGAGATCGGATGATTTGGTTAGTCGTTATTTGATTTTACGTTTTGAACGTTTGAGTGGCCGCCATTCAGTTTTAGTAAAGATGGCGGCGATATAAAACATGACACTGAGGTGTCCTTTGCTAGTACTACCTTTGTACCAAATTTCGTTCAATTTGCATTCACCGTGTTCGAATTGATAGGGGGGGACAGACATTCAGAGTACACACACTCACACACACACAGACACACACACACACACAGACTCACACACACACATACACACACACACACAGACTCACACACACACATACACACACACAGACAGACACACTTTTTTCGCCCTGTGTTGATCTCATAAGTCTACTTTCATTTTTTGCAAAAATCGAAAGTAGTTTAAAAATGGAATTTTTATGCACAGTGATCAAAATCTAGACGTAAAAGAACAACTAACGAGGGACAAAGTGAAAATAGAAAGCAACGGTGAGTAGCTGAATAACTAAATCAAAGTAAATTAATAATCAGTTGGTCTAGCTAAATTTCACCGATAATGATGATTGAAGTTTTAACTGGCGGAACAGCGAGGAGCTTTTCTGTTTTGTTTAGGAGGGGGGAGGAGGAGGGGTGGGTTTAAAATTTGCAAGTTTAATACCATCATTCCTAAAATATGTCCCAGGTGGAATAAAAATTAAGGGGCCCGGAAGACTTTGTCGTAGAGCCCGTTATCGCTCTCTTCAGCCCTGGCCGTCACTTCTAAACCCTTGTCCAGTTTGATTCATATTAATTTCACCTCCCATTAACCCCTCCAATGAGGATGGTTTCATGAAGGACAACCAGCCGCCATAGAGAAATTAATCACATCTCATTCCCGGTCGCGTAGACAAATGAATATTAAGGTTGTTGATTATTATAGGGGATTTGCGACATCGTGGTCATGTCGCCCCATGAGCTTGGGTGTGTGTAGAATTTGTCTGATAACCTGTGTCACTTGATGACTATACTAGTATGTGTATTTGTAATTGAGGTAGGATTTGTGTAGGATGCAGCCGTAGCCTTACGTTTGGTACCGTCCTGGCATTTGACTAGAGTAGAAGTGGGAAATCACGGAAAACCACTTCCTGGATGACTGATGCAAGAATCGTCTCTTCTCGGTTTTGATTCACAAGGCTGAGTGCACTCCGATCCATCCCTCAAACCAGATTAAAATTTATTGGCAGAGACGAGAATCGAACCCGGTTCACCGTGGTGACAGCCAAGAATGCAGCGGAGCGGATGGAATATTAACAGATCGTCTTCAAAGATGAGAGATGATTCTGAGTTGGCCATAAGTGCTCCAAACCATATTTCATGCATTTCATGCAGTTGCGCTAGTGTATAAAATGAAAGCTGTCTTTAATTACTGTAGGTAGTGACTGAAGTAATGTAGTCCTTATAATTAGGTTTCGGAAAGGTGTGGTGTCCTCGGTACGTGTTATACAGTATAATCCCGGCTTTTTATGCCTATTTTCATTTATGAAACAAGATGTTCAGTAAAAAAAAATTAGCCTACTTTTTCAAGGAGTATTGCAAGTTGGTTGTAGTAACTTATTGAAATACAACGTGCTATACGGATATTAAACATGAATATAAGGTGCCCTTTGTTAGTGCTACCTCTGTACAAAATGTCATTCAATTCGGTATCGCCGTGTTTGAATTGATAGGGGGTATAAATTCGCACACATACATGGCCGCTACCTGCAAACTATTGGCCTGATGACCTTGTAGTTCAGTCAAAAGTAGCTTCCCACATAAAAGTATGTTGTTGCAAAATTTGGTAGAGATCAAATGATTAGGTTGGTCGTAATTTGATTTAAGCTTTTAGCATTTAGGTGGCCGCCATTCCGTTTCCGTCAAGATGGCGGTGATATAAAACATGACATTGAGGCGCCCTTTGCTAGTGCTACCTCTGTACCAAATTTCGTTCAATTCAGTTTGATCGTGTTTGAATTGATAGGGGGAATCGATTAGCACACATACATGGCCGCCATATACAAACTATTGGACTGATGACCTTGTAGCTTGGGAAAAGAACGCTTCTCACTTAAAGGTATGTTGTAGCAAAATTGGGTAGAGATTAGATGATTAGGTTGGTCGTAATTTGATTTAAGCTTTTTACATTTGGGTGCCCACCATTACGTTCCCGTCAAGATGGCAGCAATATAAAACATCGCCCTCAGGTGGCCTTTGCTAGTGCTACCTCTGTACCAAATTTCGTTCAATTCGGCTTCTACGTGTTTAAAAAGATAGGACGAATCGATTTGCATACATACATGACTGCCATCTGAAAACTATTGGGCAGATGACCTTGTTATTTAGTAAAAAGACGCTCGCCATACAAATATACGTTGTTGCAAAATTTGGTAGAGATCGGATGATTAGGTTAGTCGTAGTTTGATCCAAGCATTGAACATTTGGGTGCCCATCATTACGTTTCCGTCAAGATGGCGGCGATATAAAACATGACACTGAGTTGCTCCACACTAGTGCTATCTCTGTACCAAATTTCGTTCAATTCGGTTTCACCGTGTTTGATTTGATAGGGGTATCGATGTTTACACATACATGGCCGCCATCTGCAAACTATTGGGCTGATGATCTTTTAGTTTGATGAAAATATGCTTCCCACATAAAGGTATGTTGTTGCAAAATTTGGTAGAGATCAGATTATTAATTTGGTCGTAATTGTATTTAAGCTTTTAACATTTGGGTGGCCGCCATTACGTTTTCGTCCAGATGGTGACTATATAAATCATGACACTGTGGTGCGATTTCATAGTGCTAGCTCTGTACAAATGTTTGTTCAATTTGGTTTAACCGTGTTTGAATAGATAGGGGGAATCGATTTGCACACATGCATGACCGCCATCCGCAAAGTATTGGGCTGATGACCTTGTAGTTTGGTCAAAACACTTTTCATACATAAAGGTATAATGTTGCAAAATCTGGTAGAGATCAGATGATTATGTTGGTCGTAATTTGACTTCAGCTTTTAACATTTGGGTGGCCGCCATTACGTTTTCGTAAAGACGGCGGCGATATAAAACATGACACTGAGGTGCCCTCTGCTAGTGCTACCTTTGTACCAAATTTCGTTCAATTCGGTTTCTCCGTGTTTGAAATTATAGGGTGAATCGATTTTCACACATACCTGGCCGCCATCTGCAAACTATTGGGTTGATGACCTTGTAGTATAGTCAAAAGACGCTCGCCATATAAGTGTATGTTGTTGCAAAATTTGGTGAAGATCGGATGATTAGGGTAGTCGTAATTTGATTTAATCTTCGAACCTTTGGGTGGCCGCCATTACGTTTTCGTCAAGATAACTGCAACATAAAACATGACATTGAGGTTCCCTTTGATAGTTCTACCTCTGAACCAATTTTCGTTCAATTCGGTTTCACCGTGTTCGAATTGATAGAGGGGGGGGGGGGGCGACTTTCCTAGTACACACACGCACATACACACACACACACACACACACACAGACACACAATTTTTGGCCCTATGTAGATCTCCTAAGTCTACTTTCATTTTTTGCAAATTTCGAAAGTGGCTAAAAATAGACTTATGAGATCACCTTTTGTCCGTGTGTCTGTGTGTGTGTGATTCGTATATGTGAGTGTCTCCCCCTAATGACTTCTAAACGGCTGGAGCGATTTCAATGAAACTCAGAAAGTTCATTGCACTATTCCAGACAACCCCGACCGTGCCTTTCAAATTTTGTTACGTCTCACCAATCCAGCATGACGGCTGTGCGAAATATTTCACCTGCATTCAATATCTCCGAAACTATTACCGATATCACCCTGGAATTTTGTACGGTGATAAAGCGAACTACTAGAAGTTCACCTGTGTGACTTTTGAAAAACTGGTAACTACAACACCAACATGGCGGACAAGCGAAGATGCGACTTAAAAATGGACGTTTCTCGCGATTTAACCAACCAAACGCAATGAAATTTGGTACACTATATGTTTATACACATTGTAATGCACCGACATCTAACTTCGTTCAATTGTTTACATAACCTCAAGATGGCGGCTGTGCGAATATTAAAATTAAGTTTTTATTTCTTGTGTCGTAA
Source organism: Meconema thalassinum (assembly GCA_946902985.2). Lineage (NCBI taxonomy): Eukaryota > Metazoa > Arthropoda > Insecta > Orthoptera > Tettigoniidae > Meconema > Meconema thalassinum. Next base: position 261,464,818 of record OX336390.1, on the reverse strand, counting down.
TCTTGCGATCGAAGTGAAAGTTTGAATAAAGAACCTACGGAATCATTTTCCTTTAATGATACATGACTCTATGGCCTATACATATAACAATCCAACATGGCGACCGTCCGAAATATTTAGACGGATCTCTATATCTACGAATCAATTACAGCAATAAAACTGAATGTTTTTATGTTCATATGGGCTATGAACATAAGTTCACCTATAGGACTTTCAATAACCTGGTGATCACAAATTCAGCTTGGCGGCGACGCGAATTATAAATATTCACATGAAGGTTTCTCGCAATTTAACCATCCGAGTGCAGTGACACTTAGTACCGTAAATCCTTATACAAATGTTAATCCACTAGCATCTAATTTATTTCAATTGTTTCCATAACCACAAGATGGCAGCTGTGCGAAATTTTAAATTCTCGTTTTTACTTCTTGTATCCTAATCATGCGATTGAAGTATGAATACTACACTTACACAATAATCTTCATGTAACAGTACATAACTCTAAGACCTACATATATAAAAATCCAACATGGCGTCCATCCCCATTATTTAGTCGGTTCTCAATATCTCAGAAGCTATTATAGCAATCAAGTTGAAATTTTGAATTTTGATAGAGACAATTAACATAAGTAGGTTATATGAAAATAGGCTTTAGTTCTTCACGGAACAACTTGTTCTAAACTGAGTGTGACAAATTGGCAACTGCCGTCACTGAGAATTTAAGCTGGGGTCTTTCAACAGGCAGTTACTCACTTCAGTCATTTATTGTCCTTTATACTACTCGTCTACGCTGGAGAGTTAGTGGAAGTGAAATGAGAGAAATGAATTTGAATGTTCGTATGCAGAAGGTGTTTTCAATATGTAATTTTGTTTGTTTTGTTGTTAATTCATTTTAAGCGCTTGGGACACCTTGGTCATCAACCCCATGCACTTGAGTGTGATTTCAATTTGTCTGATAACTTGTGTTTCTGTGGTGACTGTAGTAGTGTATGTAGCTTTACAGCATTAAGGACAGGGATGGGACATTAGCCCCGAGACTTCGAGTAAAGTATTATAAGAGCATTTTCCTGGAGGTAGTGTGGAGTAAAACCTGGAGAAAACCACACTTAGAATAGCCACTGCCAACGCTGGTATTCAAACCTGCTATCTCCAAACTTGCTGCAGCTCCCCATTGGGATTGCAGTACACGATTTAACGATCTCGGCTACTCGGCGGGGTGAACATATTTTGTACGGAGGAGTAGGGTTGAATGGACGTAGTGGATTGTTAACGAGAAAATTTATATCACATGGCGAGCCGAGTATGGTCACCCCTATTATATAAAACATGGATGTAACTTACGATCACTTCGCGTTGAAATCTATTCTCTTGCAAAGTGCTTGTTAGAGGCACGCCTATACGCATGTGCATGTAACGTCACAAACAGGCAGTAGGTGACATCATCAACCCACTTTTGATGGCTCTAAAATAAGGTCAGTAAAGAAGGTTAAAATACAGAATGCAAGAGAAATTAAAACACGTGCATAATGGAGGTGTGAAGAAACCAAAATGATTAGAGTGAGACGGAAACAAGTATAGAGAAATGATATAATAATAATAATAATAATAATAATAATAATAATAATATTAATGCTACTGGTCTGACGTCCCTTTCAACAACTGCGGCTTCTAGAGATACCGGGGTACTGGAACTTTGACCCCTCATATTTACGGACTCTCAAAAATGTCAACTGGCTGCATCAGAATTCGATCTTGCAACCTTGGGAACAGTAGCTGAGAACGTTGCCGCTTTTTTTTACTTAGTTCTATTTTTTTTTCCAGTGTTTGGTTTCTTTGTACATAATGGCGTCACAAACACCCACTTCCCGAGCTAGAGGAGTTCACACCGGAGATTAAATTCCCCATGGCCTAGCCGGGAATCTAACTCAGGACCTTTCGAGCCAAAGCCTAGCATGCTAACCATTTAGCCATGGAGCTGGACCCTACTGAGCCACGCAGCCACCCGAGAAGAATTGATATAATTATGATGTAAGATTGAATTGCCATGTACATATTGAAGTCGGTGCTGTCAATTCAATCAGTGATTTCCCCACTTTTTACTCGAGGCAAAGGGCTGGGGTCACCTTCTTCCAAGTCGTAGCTTCAATAATAACAATAATAATTATGTATGTATGTCTACCCCTTATTATTCCCGTTTTCCAACGGGGTCGGGGATGAGATGCGATGAAGGTCTTTGTGGCGATGGTTTTTACGGCCGGATGCCCTTCCTGACGCCAACCTCATGAGAGGAGTTAATGAGAGATGAAATGAATGTTGGTGAATGAAACTGGGCAAGGATGTGGAAGGAAGCGGCCGTGGCCTGTCAGAAGGTACCGTCCCAGCATTTGCCTGGTGTTGAAAATGGGAAACCACGGAAAACCATTTCAAGGACGGCCGACGGTGGGGCTCGAACCCACGCGTCTACCGAGTCAGCAGAGAGCTTGGCCCCATGACCTAATGCTGCGCTTTAGCCAGCGTAGCCACTACTGTCGGTAATAATAATAATAATAATAATAATATTAATAATGATAATAATAATAATAATAATCATAATAATAATAATAATAATAATTCTGAAGAACTGCAGCATCGTTAGAAGATTTTTGAATACACAGTAGGATTTTCTAGGACCCTCTTGTGAAAAGGAGGCGTGGAAGATATTATTTTAGAAAAATAACTGTCAAACTATGTTATATAGTTTGAAAATGTATGCTATAGGCTTTTCAGAGTGTGACTTGACTCATTTTCTTGTACGTAATGTACCGATATGAGTCATGTTACCAACTTTAAGTTGAGTAAATAAAGACGAAAATAATAATAATAATAATAATAATAATAATAATAATAATAATAATAATAATAATCATCATCATCATAACAATAATATCATAAGGCCTCGGATGCTGGGTGCATGCTTTGTTATTTGTAGCCCAGAGGGCAGCTTGCATGTAGAATTTTGTTGTTCCTTGGAGCGCTATGAAAGTCAAGGAGGTTAGATATCTAAGCTCCCTGACACTATATCGCTTTCTAGTAGAAGAAGGAGGAACTTTTGTTTTGGCTGAAAATCCCGAGATTAATTTTTCCATTATGAATACTGCCTACTGAATTCAAATGGGTTCTTAAACATGCCAACAACGTGTGACTGCGTGCCGTGATTTTTGTCGTCTTTCAAAAATCACTTACCAATTTCAATAAGAAATATACACACTAGTACAGTCAGCACAATGGCACAGACTATCAGACGTATTACACAGACACACCCAAATGTCGCAAAACCCCTAATAAATAAATCCCCTACTTTCTCTCTCTCTCTCTCACACACACACACACACATGGGATAGGTGCCCCGGGACTTTCAAATATGGTGCGATCCCGGCATTTGCATGGAGGTAGCGTGGAAAGAACTGAGAAAAAACGCCATTTAAAACAGTCACTGTCAGCGCCAGGATTCGAACCTCTGAATCACGACACTTACTGTAGCTTTCCACCGTGATCATGGCGAGGGATTTAACGTGCACGACTATGTAGCGTTTTTTTTTATTTTTATTTTATTTTTTATTTTTTTAGGAAGACAGCTCCCCTGCACATTCCTGGAGTTGAACTCGAAAAGCCATTTTAAAGATGACTAAGGAAAGAATTCGAACTTATCGGCAACCATACTCCACAGTACTTCGAAGCAATAGTCAGCGTTTCAACGTATTGCTATCCAGGAATTATTTTTTACTCTACTGTTGATGAAATTTACATCATTACGTAAACCTTAAACAATGGGCTCGTTATAGAATTCAATAAGCAAACTTGAGTGAATTGAATTTGTAATGCAAAATGAGAACGACATTCAGTAACAGCAATCTCATCTTCACTCACTTCGTGTAACTGTGTGACGTAGTGATTAACATTAATGGCTGTTACGGCGGAGATTCCAGTTCGATCACTGACTCTCTCTCTCAGGTCTGGAACGGTTTACACTCAGCCTCGTGAGACAAAACTTATAACAGCTGAGTTCGATTCTGGCCTCAGCCATCCTAGAAATAGTTTTTCCTTAGTTTCCTACTCCAGGCAAATGATGAAATGGTACCTAAATTAAAGCCACGGCCGTCTCCTAACCAATGACAAATACATACACTAGTAGGCCTACAGTCGTCACAATGACATTCCATGCACAATCAAGTATACGGAGCTACATGAAATGATGTAGTCAAGCTCCTAAATGAAGCAACAACATGTTAATGTGAACAAGCCTTTGGGATGAGCTTCAAAGTTATTTAGAATTATTTGTCTCTCAAAATAGCTTGGCATCAAATGGGTTAGCACCTTAATTTCAGTGTATTTACTGAGTGTGTGCGTCCTTCATTTCTTCCCCACATAAAATATTATGGTCCCCTTAACCTGCTCGTCTTAATTACTAGATTTTATATACCCTATTATTTAATTTTAGGGAGACCAATTTGAAAATAAGAAATATGCAATTAGTAACATTAATTTTTAATATTTTAGTAAATGAGCAAACCATTATGGACTGTAAAAATGTTCACTAATACATAATTAAGAGTTCTTTTAAACTTGCATCTATCCCTTTAAAGAATCAGAATTGGCATGCTGTCCCTTACCTTCAGCAACTCCTCGTGTGGTGAAGCCAACACAGGTGTGAAGGACAGCAACACCTAGGTTTATAAATGGAGCGTCTGTATTATTTCGTGACGGCCGGCGCGGCGCTGAATGAGTCTGTGGACGTCGCGTCGATGTCTGAGTTCACGCGGCTGCTGCCGGCCAGGTCGGCGTCGCGCAACACACTGAACGCTCAGTCGGCGCGCCAGGACCACAGCATCCCCCACCCCCAACTCTTACCGCCTTTCAGCTCGCTCCTATCGTATTGTTAGATCCATAGGGGGGATTCAACATTAATCAACAATGTCAGTATCAGTGTATAAAATATATTTGCTGTTGTTTCACGTCGTGGTCATTCAGCCCCGTGTATGGATGTGGGAGTGTGTGGATTCTTGTCTGATAACCCGTGTTATTTTGATTGCTGTATTAGCGTGTGTATTTATTATTCAGGTGAGGATTGGGATGGAGCTGCCGTGACCTTATGTTAGGAACTATGCCAACATTTTCCTGTAGTTGAAGTGCGAAAATACAGAAAACCATTTCCAAGATGGCCGGGTTGGGAATCGAACCCACCTCATCTCAGTGTTTTGTTCAATAGGCTAAGTGTACCCCGTTACAGTCCTCATCCCAGAACTAAATTTCTCGGCAGAGGCGGGAATCGAACTCCAATCTCTGGGGCGACAGAAAAAAGTGCCTGCCACCACTTCTCGAGGTGATCTACATGAAATACAGGCCTACACGACCAACTTCTCTGTTGATGTTCAGTTTAGTTTTACAACGAAGTTTATTCATATGCCGCATGTGAGCACTCAATGACCCCATATTGACTTTGTGACCCATATGACCTTCCATCAGAGTGTCTTACACACAAGAGACAGGAGACCCCGATCCTTTGACGTTAGGATTCCCTATGTTATAAAATAAAGAAAAGTATGTTGCTAAATGGACTTCAAAACGGCTCCACACATCTATATATTTATACTTCAAGAGAAATGTAACAGGTAGTAACTAGCCACGGGTTGGGAATCGAACCCACCTCTTCTCAGTGTTTTGTTCAAGTGGGTAAGTTTTCTACATAACTAAAGTCAACATTTCTTCATGTTTCCAAGTAGGAACCATAGATTGTTAGGTAATTTTTTATTGTTCCAGGTCCCTCGTTTTGAAAATAGATTAACAAGAATGGAGCCCACGTTTCAAAATTTCGTGCATTTTTAAATCTTTTAATTTCTTTAAGCATTTTATATTCATGTATTTTAAGCATCCTGACGATGTAAAATTGATTTACAATTTTTTTTATGAGAGACCAACCTTTAGAATGATCTAGGAGAATTTTATTGATTTTGACTGAAGAAGGCTCACAGGGCCGAAACATGTATCAAAATGTATAAATAAAAAGATATTTTGTATTGTAAAGTGGACAAGTACATAACTTAGCCACGGGACTCCTGAGACATCATCACAATTTATTACATTGCTTGAATTACAGTAATTTAGTTCGGCTCTGGCTCCCTACCATGTGAAGTACTGTACACATGGTGATGTTGTATTCCTAATGAATTCATAATAAGGTTTATGACAATGCCAAATAAACAATTTAGAGAGGGTCCGAGATCTTCGTGATATCCCAGATCAACTGTGGTATAGCATCTCCTACATCCGAAATGAAGTCATGTAACATACCAATTCTTCAATGGTACACGGTATTGAACTTGAAGGCTTCAGATGCGGGGTTATGATTTTTAACTACGCCTTAATTAAATATTTTGGCTGAGGTGGGAATCAAACTCTGGACTTTCTGGATAGGAATCTCAGTACGTACAGTTCGATGACAAATGTAGCCTTGAATTGTACGTTTGCACTGTGGTTCTAAGGTGAGACGACGTGAATGTGCGGCCATTATGTACTGTAGATGGGTTCCATGAAGATAGATTAACAGGTGATTGTGATAGTTTGATGTATGTGGTCCCTTAACATCTTGTTGGCTTGAGGCCTTTTCAGAAATACATCACAAAGCACTTTCATTTTGACCTAATTAATAACGTTATAAATGCTATAATTCTATGATCTGTCACAAGTACACACTCTACTATTACAAACACCACATTAACAGACTTTGCACACATAACAATACACTGCTTTGATAACTACGATATTCCAAGATTTTAAAATTAAACAAGATCGTGTCTGTGGCTTGTATCCCCCCTATTCATGGGAGTCGGGGATGAGATGCGGTGTATTTATAGTGTTTAAGGGGCTTTTATGGCTAGGTACTCCTCCTGAATATTCTTAATGTTAATTCATTTTCAGGGATAATAATAATAATACTATCGTATGGCCTCGCGTGCCAGGTGCAAGCTTTGTTATTGACACCCAGAGGGCAGCTTGCATGTCAAATTTCGTTCTTCCTTGAGGCACTATGAAGGTCAAGGAGGTTCGATATCTAAGCTTTCTAGTAGAGGAACTTTTGTGCTAGCGGAAAATTCCTACATTAATTTTGCCATTATGAACACGGCCTACTGAATTCAAATGGGTTCTTTAACATGCCAACATCGTATGAGATGCGTGTCGTGATTTTTGCGCCTTTGAAAAAAAATTATCACTTACCACGGCCAGGAGCGAACCTGCAAGTTTGGGGGTTAGTAATACGACACGATAACCACTCACCCACCGAGGCAAGCATTTTCAGGGAAACGAGACATCTTGGTGTACGGGGTGAGCTAATGACAAATGAAATGAGTGAAGATGAATGAAACTGGCAAGGAGTTGGAAGGAAGCGGCCGTGGCCTATTAGACGGTATCGTCCCGGGATTCACCCGGTAGTGAGAAAGGATATCCGCGGAAAACCATTCAAGGACGGTCAACGGTGGGAAATGAAGGCACTCGTCTACCGAGTCCGTTGTTAATTCATTTTCAGGTGTTGGTGTGATCCTGTCGTGCTAGGTAAAATAAAATAAAATAGTAAAATAATGCCAACATGTAAGAATTTCTTGAAAGATGATCATTGGATCATAATAAAATGAAATAAATATAATATGTAGTAGACCTACTATTCGTGACCTAGTCTCGAAGGCTACATGTGCAAATGTAATGAGCATTTAATAGACTGCACACAGTATACTGCAGGCTGGACATCGGAATCTGAATTCCCTTCTTTCAAATTCCAGACACGCAAGCTTCAGCTGACGCCACACAACACACTTGTGTTAACAGATAGCAGAACGAGAAACAAGACGGGGAATCCCTCTAAGCGAAATAAACAAAGAGTTTCTTCACGGATGCTTGACAAAGGAGACACCAAGAGAGAATGAGACAGCCTACTATGAGAATATCTTGTAAATGCATTAATGAAAATTTATTTAGGAGAGGGGGTTTATTACTAAAATTCACCAAACATTATTCAAGAAAGGAACTCTTTTATTACATCCTGAGTAAAGGATAAATCACTACGCTCAAAGGACGAGACTACTCATTGGCCATGTCATGATTTTCCTAATTAGGTTTCGTCGAAGCATACCCAAGCTATATAAATTATCGTCAAACCAACGATCAAATTTCAAAATTAATCATCTTATAATAAGCCTTGAGAAATGCGCTTTCATCCAGTATGTGCCAAGTTCTTCAAAGATAAAGGGATCACTAATATGTGCTTCCGCAGGGGAGCGTGCCTATGAAAATGGATAAAAGAAGACAGAGCGTAGTCCTCAGAGTCACAGTGTGCCCATCGGTCGTCGGGAGAATCTTCGATAGTTTACCTCGCAAAAGTTCGCGACCAGTGAAAAGTACCAATCGTAATAGTTTGAAAAAGTAACAGTCTATTTTTGTGCTTTATATTGATAGGAAAGTTGGTAGAATTCTGGAATATTTCCATGAATCCAAATGTTAGTACATGTATGCTTTCAGTGAGGTTATACCGTACCCGTCATCGAAGTTGCTCATTTTACCATACTCTGTATATTAAAGAAGCGAAATCAGGATTCATTGTTTCATTTTTCCTTTCTTTGCGTGCATTTGTTTAATAAATTTAGCTATTTTCTATACTACAATATCTGTGTATTGTGTTACATACCAACCCACGATTTGCACAATCAGAAGTGCCTCAATACCGATGGTGGACAGTACCAAAATATTGCAGTAGACGAACTTTGAATCAGTGTCTAAATTAATATAAACTAAATCTCATGTCAATATTATGCATACAATACTTTCATTATGTAAAAAAAAAGAATCTTCGTCTCTACATAGTGTAAAACGAAGTCCCCGATTCTTGGATGTAATGGGTAATCTCGAGAACCACTGCATGCATTTTGATGCGGTTTGCAGCATTCCGTAAAGAATTTCTCGAGGTAAGTTTTCGTACAATAAACATTAATTTATGACCAAAGAAAGCCGAACAGTAACGATTTCAGTAAATCAAGTCGAAGAAAAACCTGCCGTCCGTGCGCCTGTTAAGCATTCGCTGGGTAAAGCGTTAAAAATATCTACACACTATTCTCCAATCAGTGGAAATTTAAATGACTATTTTGGAGCAAGATTATGAGCTAGTGAGCGAGCCTATTACCCCAGCTTTAGCCAGCATCAAACTGTCGATTCGTGTCGAGTTAAGACTTCAGAGATGTGTTTAGAGTTTCGCTTCTCACCACGGCTTTATTGAATTGCGTCTAGAAGCTTACGCTGGGTAGACCGTTAAAGATACCGGGCGAAGCCGTGGTGGGTTGCTAGTTGTAGTATATTTTAGTTCCTGATATGATACAGGCATGACTAGGCATTCGGGAACACATGATTGCCCATATCATGAAGCGCTCAACAGCGTGAAAATCTTCTTCTTCTCTATAAATCAAGTAGGGTTTCTGTCTGAACATTTACAACATTTGACTAAAACTTTGTATTTGTCCCCGATGAGGTGTATAATTACCATACACGGTATAACCTCACTTTGAATTTTGTCTGTGTGTATGTTTATCGGTTTATGTGTCTGTTTGTCTGTTTGTAATTGGTTGACGTCAAAACTATTGGAACAATTCACAGAAAAATGTGTAAATAGAAGACAACCCAGAAATATCTCTAGTCTACAAATGTTTAGCATGAGTGTCTCATGGAGGAAGTGGGAGGGGGTAATTTTAGGGAGTATGCAAAATGTCAACATAACTCATATTATACCCGTCGATGCAAAAAACAATACTTGACAGGTCCCAATGGGACCCCGAAAACTACTTTTTAAGGCCAACAGTTTTCGAGATGGTATAGTGGTCTTCACGGCCAAGAGATTAAATCAGCAATTATTCTAGGTTTATGCCGTGTCTTGTGCGGGGTTTCGCTCAGGAACACCAAGATAGGCTCATCAGCGGGCTATTTGTGTCCGTGCCAGACCCCCTCCCCTCCACAGGAGTATCAACCTGCGTGCTACCTCCCTTGTTATGAAGCGTACTTGCGCTTCTTTACTGCGAGAGATACTGGTGTTCCTAGGCGAAACCCCGCACAAGAGATGGAAATAAACCTAGAACAATTGCTGAGATATTGGAGATATTCCTAGAAAACTATCTTCGCTCTAATAAACTGATGAAGGAATGGCAAGCCCATAACAGTACCCAACAGACGAGACATCCAACTGTCCATCCATCGCTTTAAGAGGCAATGCGACTCTATTTATTATCTAAAACACGGTAAGTAATTCATATCCACCTCTTGACTAGCTGCTGTAGGCTCAGTCATAATTGCGTGGAATGCATTCGAGACTGCTGCAAATCACTTATTGACTCCGCGATGAGGTGAAAACCTTGAGTCCATTCACACGCTACTTAAACTGTCTATTGACTGGCTCCGTGACGCAGCGTTTACGTTCTCCCCCCCCCCCCCCCCCCCCCCCTCTGCTCAATGCTGCAAGATCGAATCCTGGTGGAGTCAGCATTTGATTGTGCGCAAATGCGAGGAAGCCGTACAAGTTAATTTACTGGAACGTTAAAATCCCTTTCGGGGCCAACTTTAGACACCCCGGCTTCTCTAAGGACTCCGTAGATAAAATGGACGTAAACCCAGTAACATTATTGTTTTAATGTCTACGGCCAGAAGTTTGAACAATACGTTATGGTTATTGCAGTCTTCCTGACTCCAGTGTTTGTTTTAATCCGAACTGGAGCTCGGCTGCTGGTGGCTAAACATAACTATGCTAACCCCTGTCACCTGTCTCCCGAACACTATTTTTGTTACCCTCACAACGCAATAAAACTGAGTTACAAGGTATTTTATACTGCTAAGAGATCAGAGGGTTAAGAGAGAGCCCCATTTATCGTCTTTTGGCCTTGTTTCCAAAGCGGTCGGTTAGTACACTGTACTGGCTTGGCGAGGTAAGCGATGACAAACTGCCCCACCCATCACTTCCCACCTATCTTCTGAAGAGGAAATAACTAACTAAATAAATCAATACATATGTGGCCAAATTGTTATAGTAAAGCTGAATAGAACGAAATTGTTTATTGCAAATTAGGATACAATGCATTAAAATTGAAGTTTTTATTTGAGCCCGAGTAAGCCTCCGTGGCTTAGGCGGCAGCACGCCGGCCTCTCACCGCTGGGTCCGTGGTTCAAATCCCGGTCACTCCATGTGAGATCTGTGCTGGACAAAACGGAGGCAGACAGGTTTTCTTCCGGGTACTCCGGTTTTCCCTGTCACAATTTCATTCCAGCAACACTCTCCCATATCATTTCATTTCATCTGTCATTCATTTAATCATTGCCCCAGAGGAGTGCGTCAGGCCTCGGCAGCCGGCACACTTCATATCCTCGCCGCTAGATAGGGGCTTCATTCATTCCATTCCTGACCCGGTCGGAGACTGGAAGCAGGCAGTGGATTTTCATTCATTTGAGCCCGAGTCTCTCTTTCTTGGTCGTATTATGTCGTGTATTCATCAGAAGCATTTTTTACACATTAAAAATTAAAGCGCTTTTATTTTCCATTGGACAATAGACATAAACTGACCAATCTTTAAGAAAGCAAAATGTCTGGTGTCGAGCTTACGCTGTCCTAAGACTAAATCTGTCGCCGTTTCTTCTTTTGTTACTAGTAGTGTATGGCATACTGGTATTGGAATTATTTCACAAGAAATCATTGATTGGAAATCATTACTTTTATTAATTTGCAACTGCGTTAGCTCAATTGGCGGCTAAGACTGATCTGGTTAGGATATCACAAAAACGCATTCTCTTCATCACGGAAGAGGAAATCTATAGCCTATATTGTTGAAGATTCTGTGAACCAATAGCTTTACCATAATCATTTGGCCCCCTGTGTATAACTAAATAAATACATAAAATAATATCAGTCATCACTCAGAGTATTATCAGACCAGGGAGCTAAAGGAGACTTTAGGGACTTCATGATCATAAGACCAGGTGAACCCGGGTACTGTTGCTAATCGTATAATAAGCGGTGGATGCTTTACTGAAATATGGTTTAGTAATATGATTTAAACATATTGAGCACGATAGTTGTAAGTCCACTATGTCTAGCATCGTAACAGAATAAAGAAATGATGACCGTGTTTGATCAACATACGGCGAGTTGTCCTCCTAAAATAAATCCATTCTGCTGCAATAACATTATGGGAGGTCGTTCTGTACAATCAGTCTGGCAACAACGCTTCGAGTGTCGTGTATGCATGAGGGGAAGGGACTGAAATGGGACTCCCCCCTCTCCACGAGACCAGTCTTCGCTTATGGCCTTTCTGCACGATACTCACCTGTATGACATCTGCCTACGCTTCTGTAACGTGTTATATTGTTTACGTTCCCCAGATGTGTTGCTGTTCACACATGAGACCAGTTTGTCACGTATCGTTTTCTCGTTCCCAACTTTACGCACAGTAGTAGGCTCGTAAGTGATGTTGCCAAATTTGACATACTTTCAATCCTGTTTTCTCCTAAACCACGCCCTTTTACTGTAAGTTATTTTTCTTTCGGTACCTCCTGATGTGGTTTAGATTCCACGTAAAAAGGAGGTCCCGTGGCTTATGATCTCGAGATTAACGGTCACGTAAAACTACAATCTTCCTTCCTTTTATAACTCTTTGTCCTTTTCAAGGAGTATAATAGAATGCTGGTTGTAATAGCTTGTTGAAATACAACGCGCTATGCGGATATTAAACGTTGATTGATTGAATCCTCACCTGAATTATATATACACACACTAATACAGCCATCACAATAACACAGGTTATCAGACAAAATTCAACACTCACCCAACTACACGGGGCTAAATGGTCATGATATCCATGCATCTCAAATGAACCAGCAAAAACAACAGCTTCCTACCCAAATCCTTCCTCGTATAAAAGTACACACACTAGTAAGCCTACAGACATCACAGTGACACAGGTTATCAGACATCTTCTACACACACCCATGTAAACGGGGCTACAAGACCATGATGCCGCAAAACCCCTAAAGAATCAACAACAAAAGCAAAAACAATAATGAACTCTACTGAGGATCAAGGTCAACGAATATTAATCGCTGTATTCGAGTGTTGAAATATGTTGTGTTATAAGTATATATATAATATTTTCGATTTCAAAAACACACTATATATGCTTAACGATATAACATGTGAGTAAGTTAGTTATATATCAATAAATACCACAAAAAAGTAAAATAAACTGAACCTGCTGGGATTTGATCCACGAACATTGATGCTATGAGCCCAGGTCGCTACCACTACGCCACGGATTCGTTACAATAATACTTGGTTAACAAGTGGTTTAGTATACTGTAACTGTATTATATTTTGCGTTGAAATCAACGATTTCATTAACGTTTTCTGCAGTTTCTATAAACCATTTGATACTAAATAATTCAGAACATTCCTAAAAGGATATAAACTAACGAATTTATGGAAATATATGGATTTACGAGCAAAAATAGCGGCCATTTTGACAACATTACGGCACGGCCCCACACCGATATGGCACGATAAGCCTGACCTGTTAGTCACTTCTACGGTTACATATTCTATTATGCTAATATCCTACCGGTCACCTCCTTGAGGACAGTTTAAACCTTCCTATGTTGTTGTTTTTTAAGTCGTTTACCCTCCAGGTTGGTGGAACCCTCGGACTCAGCGAGGGAACTCACTACTATTGCCTCTACGGGCAGTGTCCTAGAGCTGGGAACATCGAATCAGAAGGGATACACCTGGTGAGGTGGGATTGGCACCTGGACAGGCAAGGAAGAGGGAAGGAGGCGGCCGTGGCCTTGAAGAAGGCACCATCCCGGCATTTGCCCGAAGACGAAGTGGGAAACCACGGAAATCCACTTCGAGGATGGCTGAGGGGGAATCGAACCCCCTCTACTCATTTAGGCCACCCGAGGCTAAGTAGACCCCGTTCCAATCCTCGTACCACTTTTCAAATTTCGTGGCAGAGCCGGGAATCGAACCCAGGACCTCCGGGGTGGCAGCTAACCATGCTGACCGCTACGCTACGGAGGCGACATGACACCTCCCTATGTGATGAGCGTATTTGGTAAGGCCAGACCTTGTTGAATCGTAAGTTAGGGTTAGGCTATAATACTTGCATGATCCATACAACTGCCATCTTGAAACTGTTTGGCTCATGGCCTTGTAGTTTGGGAAAATGACGCTTCCCACATTAAGGTATATTGTTGCAAAATGTGCTAGAGATCGGATGTTTAGGTTAGTCGAAATTTGGTTTAAGCTCAGAACATTTGGGAGGGTGATATTTCCTTTTTGATGTGTAACATCTTTCCGCACGGTTGCTGGATAGTTTTGTGGGAGTGCTTTTGAAAATTGGGGACGGAAGTGGATCGGAACGATCGAGCTGGCAGTGGTGGATCGAACGGAAGTATGCACTGCCCGCTCGATCGATCGAACGGTGTACTAGCTAGCAGTGGTGGAAAACGGAAGTATGCACTGCACGCTGGATCAATCGAACGGAAGTGTAGCAGCAGGCAGTGGTGGAAAACGGAAGTATGCACTGCCGGCTCGATCAATCGTACGGAAGTGTACTAGCTGGCAGTGGTGGAGAGCGGAAGTATGCACTGCCCGCTGGATTGATCGATGGAGCGTTCAGTGCATATTTAACCCACATAACGGTAATGCAGTCATCAATATAATATAAACGTTGTGGTTATATGCACTGCCCGCTCCATCGATCGATCTAGCGAGCAGTGGTAAGACCCAGCTGGCAGTGGTACGAGAAACAATGAGTGCGCGGTGTCGCAAATTGATACCATGACGTACTCTCGGCCATGTGGAATGTATATGACATACTGAACGGAAAATGCTCATGCGAACTCTGGCGTCAAGTGATTGAAACAAATGACATGGTACATGTTTGAAGTCTTCGTAACAGTATTTAAATGGTAAAATGCCTTAATATCAAACATTGTAAGTACTCGAGCATTGCCGGTATTGTGTTTCTGCACAATGGCTATTAAAATATTAACCCACATAACGGTAATGCGAAGCCTTCGTGGCTTAGGCGACAGCACGCCGGCCTCTCACCACTGGGTCCGTGGTTCAAATCCCGGTCACTCCATGTGTGATCTGTGCTGGACAAAACGGAGGCAGACAGGCTTTTCTCCGGGTACTCCGGTTTTCCCTGTCAAAATTTCATTCCAGCAACACTCTCCATTATCATTTCATTTCATCTGTCATTCATTTAATCATTTCCCCAGAGGAGTGCGTCAGGCCTCGGCAGCCGGCACAGTTCATATCCTCGCCGCTAGATGAGGGCTTCATTCATTCCATTCCTGACCCGGTCGGAGACTGGAAGCAGGCTGTGGATTTTCATTTCATAACGGTAATGCAGTCATCAATATAATATAATCGTTGTGGTTATACGAGAATTGAGCAAGCCTTCATGAACTATTACTGAATACATTCTCTTTACTCACAAGAGGGCCTATTCATAAGGTATTTTAAACTCAATTTCACGCAGGAACATTATCGAAACAAGCAAAATATAAATTAAACTTAATTCCGTAATGCAGTATTATTGGAACGTGGAAATAAGTCACCATCTTATGCACAAAATTTGCGTAGTGGAAATAGCCGTGGGGTTAGTGCTTATGACTGTGAATATAGAGATCTTGGGTTCGTATCACGGACGGGGTACATATTTTTGCTACTAGATTATCATTTTAAACGATATTTATCATATCAATATGACTCATTTTAACAGAATCCATATGAAATTACGTGTTGGTCTGTGATTGAAGAGGACCTGTTTATAAGGAATTTAAGGTTATGAGCGGTGTCGCGTCTAATAATCTAGTTGATCCATATCGTATTCTTTATTTAGGCTAGTGCTGGTGGAAGCTACAAATCATCTAATAAAATGAGTTCCGTATTATAAACTACAATATCTGTTAATCACACCCTTTTACAATAGATTAATATTTGTGCCAATAATAGTATAAAATACCGGTGTATCAACAATTTCACGTGAGGTTTCTTAAATGTTAGATGATACACATCATATGCGACTACTGTAAGGATCGTATTTTTAGCCTATTTTCAATTTTGAAAAAATAGGCTTATGAGATCACCTTTTGTCCGTGTGTGTGCGTGTGTGTGTGTGTGTGTGTGCGAGGTGTGTGTGTGTGTGTCCCTAATAACCTTTTTAACGGCTGGAGCGATTTCAATGAAACTCGGTAAGTACATAGCACTATTCCGGGCCACCCCGACCTTGCCCTTCAAATTTTGTTACGTCTCACCAATCCAACATGGCGGCTGTGCGAAATATTTCACCAGCATTCAATATCTCCAAAACTATTCCCGATATCACCCTGGGATTTATTACGGTGATAAAGGGAACTACTAGAAGTTCACCTATGTGACTTTTGAAAAACTGGTAACTACAAAACCAACACGGCGGCCACGCGACTTTGCGACATTTAAATAGACTTTTCTCGCGATTTAACAAACCAAACGCGATAAAACTTGGTACAGTATATGTTTATACACATTGTAATGCGCCGACATCTAGCTTCGTTCAATTGTTTACATAACCACAAGATGGCGGATGTGTGAAATATTTCACCGGCATTCTATATCTCTGAAACTATTAGCGGTATCATCCTGAAATTTTGTACGGGGATAAAGGGCACTACTGGAAGTCCATCTATAAGACTTTCGAAAACCGGTTAACTACAAAACGAGCATGGTGGCCAAGCGAATTTGAAAATTTTAAATAGACTTTTCTCGCGATTTAATGTTCCAAACTCAATGAAATCTGGTACAGAAAATGTTTATACACATTGTAATGCACTGATATCTAATTTAGTTCAATTGTTTACATAACCTCAATATGGCGGCTGTGCGAATTTTAAAATTAAGATTTTAATTATTGTGTCGTAATCATGCGATCGAAGTGAAAGTTTGAATAATGAACCTACACAATAATTTTCCTTTAATGGTACATGACTCTATGGCCTATACATTTAACAATCCAACATGGTGACCATCCGAAATATTTAGATGGCTCTGAATATCTACGAATCTATTATAGCAATCAAACTGAATGTTTTAATGTTCATAGGGGCTATGAACTTAAGTTCACCTATAGGACTTAAAATAACCTGGTGATCACAAATCCAGCATGGCGGCGACGCGAAGTATACATATTCACATGGACGTTTCTCGCAATTTAACCATCCAAGTGCAGTGAAACTTGGTACAGTAAATCCTTATACGAATGTTAATCCACTGGCATCTAATTTTTTTCAATTGTTTCCATAACCACAAGATGGTAGCTGTGCGAAATTTTACAATCGCGTTTTTACTTCTTGTGTCCTAATCATGCGATTGAAGTTTGAATGCTACACGTACACAATAATCTTCATGTAACAGTATATAACTCTAGGACCTAGATATATAAAATCCAGCATGGCGACCATCCGAAATATTTAGTCGATTATCAAAATCTACGAATCTATTACAGCAATCAAACTGAAATTTTGTATGTTGATAGAGGCAGTTAACATAAGTAGGATATATGAAAATAGGCTCTATAGTTCTTCACGGAACTACTTGTTTTATATTATGATGGCGGCAATATACAGTACAATATGACACTGAGTTGCCCCGTGCTAGTGCTACCTCTGTACCAATGGTGGTTCGATTTGGTTTCGTTGTGTTTGAATTGATAGGGGGGATCAATTTGCACACATACATGGCCACCATCTTCAAACTATTGGGCTGATGACCTTGAGGTTTGGTTGAAAGACGCTTCCTTAATGAAGATATGATATTGCAAAATATGGTAGAGATCAGATGATTAGGTTATTCATAATTTGATTTAAGCTTTGAACATTTAGGTGGCCGCCATTATGTTTCCACCAACGTGGCGGCAATATAAGACATGACACTGAGGTGCCATTTGCTAGTGCTACCTCACTACCAAATTTCGTTCAATTCCGTTTCACCGTGTTTGAATTGATAGGACACACACACATGCAGAGTACACACACATACATACACACACATATATACATACACACTCACAGACACACAGAGAGACACACACTTTTTTGGCCCCGTGTTGATCTCATAAGTCTTCTTTCATTTTTTGCAAAAATCGAAAGTAAACTAATAATAGAATTCAGTATAGTATCGTTGGCGGAATATGCTTGCACTGCATTAGTACCACACGGGATGCCAACAGAGAAATATCGTCCTTCCTGACAACATGTCTTAGTTTGGCTACATAAAACTATATTATTAGGGACAGCAGATTCACCTGGTATACAGGGTACTTCAGTGAGAACGTGCCATACGGGGCCTCCAAACTGATCACATTGACATGGGGAACATGTAGTCTTTGAGGTCACCCAAATTAGCTATGGACGTAGACGTGTGTAACACGACTGGGGTGTCGTGAGTGGTTAGTATTAGACAGGTATCCAGAGAATGGATGGACAAATACATGTAGGCGACCAGTGCTATGTTTGAGGTTCCTCTATCGTCCGGAAGGTAGCGCGATCCTTCAGAATCTCGTACGTCATTGCCATGCTTGTATCGTGGTTTGTGTTCAGTAACTGTTATGAGTTTGTACACACTGACGCAGTAACTCTGGTCCTTTCATGGCATGGTCATCAGTTACATTTGTACCTGTGTTATAATGTACACATTTAATATGGATAATCAAATAAACACTAAACAATAACCTTATTTGTGCTACCCATGTTTACACATTTACACCAGTGTACACATTTACGTGAACAAACATAACTAACTAATCAGGACCCTCCAGTCGTGTTTACGTCCATAGCACCTTTGTGTGGCCTCGGAGACCATATGTTCCATATGTTGATGTGCTCAGTATAGCGGCCTGGATTGCCGGGATCCATTTAGCGCGCTCTAAATGAAACACCCTGCATATTTTAATTACTTTGTAAACTTTATTGAGATGAAGATGCCTGCAGAATAATCACGAGATAACAAGGAGAGTAGCGCAATGAATTATTATTCAAGTAATAGTTGCTTTAAAATTTAAAAAATGTAAGCTAAAATTGCTGATTTATAGTTGGCTATTTCATGTAATGACTGTCCTTCATACAGCATTTAGAACTTCCTTCATCTTTCAGAAACAATAGTATTGCTTTTAATTATTGCTAGACGATGATGACCAATAAATTGGTATGGCTGGTAATCCTACATATCTTGCTAATGACAGTAATATGAAAGTGGATATACGGGAGAGGTTAAGGGATATAGTTGAGTCCGTAAATCACGAGTTTTTTTACTCTCGGGAAATCTGTTCACAAAAATACAGATTAATTTGTATTGTTTGTTTCAACAGCAAACAGAGACTTTGTAAACATTTTATTTCCAGTACTGAACACACACAAAGGAGATTACTACAGATTTGTTGGCACTAATTGTTCACCAATCATAAGCCGATTGCAATAAAAAAAAGTACAGCACAGTATAATAGATACAAATGTGTAACCCCAAATAAATGCACACGAACCGCACACTGACACATGCAATTAATAGCATATGGCAAGCGGGACAATGCGAGTTGAGATAAAACGCCTGGCTAGCAAGAATTATATTTCCCAAATGAGTTACACATTGAAACTAACATATACGACAAATTTGATATTGACTCATTTATGTATCTAGGCAGTAGGTTCAGTAAGCACGGACGGAGCAAAACAGAAATACGAAGTAGAATTGCTCAAGCAAAGTTGCCTTTAACAAAAAGAAAACGATCTTAACTTCTAAGAACATCAGCCTTGAAATTAGGATACGGTTTCTGAAAGCATATGTCTCGAGTGTGGCATGCTACGGCAGTGAAACCTGGACTCTGGGGACTGTGGAAGAGAAGAAGGTACATTCTTTTTAGATGTGGTGCTATAGGCGCATGCTCAAAACAAAATGGATTTACAAGGTTACAAATGAAGAGGCCTTGAAAAGAGTGGGGGAGAGGAGCAGTTTGTGGAAATCAATTGTTAAAAGAAGAATACAACTTACAGGCCATCTATTGAGGCACGAAGGAATCCCCAAAACAATCATAGCGGGGTATGTTGATGGAAAAACAACTAGAGGAAGACCACGCCTGAGGTATATGGATCAAATTAAGGAAGATATAGGATGCAAGAACTACGGAGAAATGGAGAGGAAAGGGGAAAGACGCAAAGAGTGGAGATATGCTGCGAACCAATTCTCAGATTGACCACTGAAGAAGAAGGAGAAGGAGAAGAAGAAGAAGAAGAAGAAGAGGCTACCTAAAACAATCAAATATGATTATACCTAAGTATAATTCAAAATTGAATCTGAAATAAGTTTTGCTCCGAGTTGGACAAGTTAGGTCATTAGATAACTGCGGAGGATAAAATTAATTTGTATTTATTGTTTTGTTTAAGGACTTGGAACATCGTCGCCATCAGCCCTGTGGTTATGTATGGAATCTATCTGATAAATCTGTGTTAATTTCGAGCAAACCACCTCCTGGGGTAGAGGCTAGCATTCTTGTCTATCGACGTTAAACTACAAGCTTCCTTTTTTTCTTGTCTATCGCTCTGGACGTCCAAGTCCATTCCCGGCACTGCCAATAAATTTCATTTTCTTCTAAGGGCTGGAACGGGGTGAACTCAGCCTTGTGAGGCAAAACTGAATAGAGGTGGGTTCGATTCCCACTTCAGCTATCCTGGAAGTAGTTTTCATGGTTTCCCAATTCAACTCCAGGTGAATAGTTCCTAACTTAAGACCATGGTCGCTAACTTCTTAACCTTCACCTTCATTACGAATACGCACTCTAATACAGCCATCAAAATAACACAGGTTATCAAACAAACCCACACTCACCCAAGTACACGGGGATAAATAACCACGATGTCCAAGTCCCTCAAATGTAACATCTACAACAAAAGGTTACCCTGAATGGTTCGTGATCAGAAATTAAAGTATACAAATATAGTGAATTCCCGACCAGGTTGCTATGTTTTAAATCCTGTCTCTGCCATGTAGGATTGAAACCTGGGATACGAGTGTACTAAGGATAAATTTCATGAGATGTAGTTTGGAATTTTATCACTTTCAGCAATCCTAGGAGTGTTTTTCTGAGTTTTCTCAATCCAGGTGAACACTGGGACGTTAGTTTAAAAGTTACGGCCATTACCTCCTAATGTATGTAACTCTAATTAATTATTTGAGTCTAGGAACGATGTAGCAGGCCCGTTACCTCAATAAGGTAACATTTGCCTGGAGAGAGTGTAGAAAATCCCTGGAAAAACATACTTAGGATGGTCGCTGTCAGTACAGGAATTCGAACTTCCAATATTCGAACTCGATGCAGTCCATCGTAGTTATAGAACGTGGCTCAATGCAGTCGGATAAGCTGCTGGTTTAATTAGAAGTGTGTTGTAAATATCAGTGGGCCTCAATAAATAGACCTATTGTGTACATGACCTCCTCGTTGTGTAAGCGGCTAGCATTCTTGGCTGTCACCTTGGAGATCCGAGTTCGATTCCTGACTCAGTCAAGAAATGTAATTCTCGTGTGAGGGCTGGAACGGGGTACATTCAATCTCGTGAGAAGGGATCGATTCCTATGTAAGCCATCTTGGAAGTGGTTTTCCGTGGTTTCCCACTTCTACTCAGGGCATATGCCGGGATGGTTGCTAACTGCGCTGCGTTCCCAATTCCTCATCAAAATTACAAATACACACACTAATACACCCATTACAATAACATGTTGTTGTTGTTGTTGTTGTTGTTTGAGTCTTCAGTCTTTTGACTGGTTTGATGCAGCACTCCATTCCTCCCTGTCCTGAGCTAATCGTTTGATCTCTACATAGCTACCACACCCTACATCCGAGGCAATCTGTTTAACATATTCTAACCTTGGTCTACCCCTACAGTTCTTGTCCTCAACCCTTCCTTCCATCACTAAGCTCGCTATTCCTGGGTGTCTTAGTATGTGTCCTACTAACCTATCTCTTCTCTTCATTAGCAGTCGCCAGAAACATCTCTCCTCTCCCACTCGTCTTAATACCTCTTCGTTTGTAACCCTATCTACCCATCTGATCTTCATCATTCTCCTGTAACACCACATTTCAAATGCTTCAATTCAATAACATAGGTTATCATAAAAATTCCATACACACCCAAGTACACGGGATTACATGACCACGATAACGCAAAGCCCCTAAATAAATCAACAACTATTAATTGTCTGCTTGCCAGGAGAAGTCAGTTCGACACGCTGTGACGGGGAAAGGGAGGTTCAGCTGTACGCATGCGCAGCCCGTCTATTCGTGGCATAAACATATCGGCAATCAGTAGCTGCTACCTCCACCATGGTGCTTGTAATTTGTCTGGATTTAAGGGGGCACATACAGCTTAAAGAGCCACAACAATAACGACTTTAATATTATAACTGTGCCTGTCATAAATCTTCTACAACAATGATATACATTTCCATGGAAACACACACACCTTGCTATTAGAAGGGGTGTTAAACCTTCTGCTACAAAATGAATCTCACTCAAAACCCTTGTGGCTTTAATTAGTCTTTCTATGAAATGTTAACTTTTTTTTAGTTTGCTCAGAATAAAAATGGAAATAATGACGCTTAATTAATTAATGAATCATGTGAAAATATGCGAGATTCATTTTGTAGCAGAAGGTTTAACACCCACATTAAAAAAAAGAAAACTCCAAAAATTCCTATAAACACCGGGGATATCAGGGAAACGGTGAAGGTCAGCACAAAACAAGAACCAAATTTTGAAAAAAAAATTATAAAAATAATTACCATTTGAATTTTGAAAATTTTTAACTTTGCTTCTAATAGCAAGGTGTGTGTGTTTCCATGGAAATGTATATCATTGTTGTACGAGATTTATGACATGCACAGGTATAATATTAAAATCGTTATTGTTGTGGCTCCTTAAGCTGTATGTGCACCCTTAAGTGTGTATTGTTCCCTTAATACTGTCGACATTCTCACAAGATTTTGTGTTTATTTATTAACGGAGCACTGAGTGCAAAGGAAGAATGCACTGGATGGGTGAAGCTGCCATAGACTTAGACTACTTCATGTTTTTGGTGTGCGCGATATCCAAACCCAGTTGACGTCTCCTAGCGCTCGGACAATATATCTTGGTATACACCTACTCACGCAGCGAGCAGGTAAAACGATTCATTGTAAATTTAAAAAATATTATACTATTTTATTGTGGCAATCACAAAGTTAAGGGATTGGGGAGGCGTTGGTTCCATAATTCTCATCTTCACTTAGCCTGGGTTGGAGAATGCGTCGCACATTTCCAAGACATCTGAGTGAAGTGAAAACAAGTAGTTCCGTGAAGAACTATACAGCCTATTTTTCATATATCCTACTCATATTAATTGCCACTATCAACATACAAAATTTCAGTTTAATTGCTGTAACAGATTCGTAGATATTGAGAACCGTCTAAATATCTCTGATTGTCGCCAGGTTGGATTTTTATTTTTGTACTATTATATAAAGATTATTGTGTACGTGTGGTATTCAAACTTCAATCGCATGATTAGAACACAAGAAGTAAAAACGAGATTTTAAAATTACGCACAGCAGCCATCTTGTGATTATGCAAACAATTGAAATAAATTAGATGCCAGTGGATCAACATTTGTATAAGCATTTAACTTGCAACGTTTCACGGCACTCGGGTAGTTAATTCGTGAGAAAAGTCCATTTAAATATTTATACTTCGCGTCGCCGCCATGTTGGATTTGTGCTCACCAGGTTATTGAAGTCCTATAGGTGAACATATGTTCATAGTCTCTATGAACATAAAAAAATTCAATTTGGTTCCTGTAAAAGATTCGTAGATATTGAGAACCGTCTAAATATTTCGGAAGCTCGCCATTTAGGATTGTTATATGTATAGGCTATAGAGTTATGTACCTTTCAAGGACAATTATTGCCTAGGTTCATTATTCAAACTTTCACTTCCATCGCATGATTACGACACAAGAAATAAAAACTTAATTTTAAAATTTCGCACAGCCGCCATCTTGAGGTTATGGAAACAATTGAATTAAATTAGATGGCAGTGCATTGCAATCTGCAAAATCATTTACTGTACCACATTTCACAGTGCTCAGAGAGTTAAATCACGAGAAAAGTCTATTAAAATATTTCAAATTCGCTTGGTCGCCATGTTCGTTTTGTACTTTACAGGTTTTTGAAATATACATAGGTAAACTTGTATCAGTACCCTTTATCACCGTACAAAATTGCAGGGTGATGTCTGTAATAGTTTCGGAGTTATAGAATGTCAGTGAAATATTTCGCACAGCCGCCATTTTGAGGTTATGTAAACAATTGAACTAAATTAGACTCCAGTGCATTACAATGTGTATAAACATTTGCTGTACCAAGTTTCATTACGTTTAGATAGTTAAATCGCGAGAAAGGTCTATTTAAAAGTCTCAACTTCGCTTGACCGCCATGTTGGTTTTGTAGTCACCAGGTTTTTGAACTTCTAGTAGTGCCCTTTATCACCGTACAAAATTTCAGGGCGATATCAGTAATAGTTTCGGAGATACTGAATGCTAGTGAAATATTTCGCACAGCCGCCATGTTGGATTGGTGAGACGTAACTAAATTTGAAGTGCACGGTCGAGATCGCCGGGAATAGTGCTATGAACTTACCGAGTTTCATTGAAATCGCTCCAGCCGTTTAGATTTTATTAGGGGGGGGGGACAGACACACACCTCACACACACACACACGCACACACACGAACACACACACACGGACAAAAGGTGATCTCATAAGCCTTTTTTTTTTTTTTCAAAATTGAAAATAGGCTAAAAATACACAGGTACTTCAGTATCAATGCAAACAATTTTATATTTGTGTGTTTGTTTAAGGTGTTGATTTACTGCCATGTTGCGATATACAGTAGGGGAAACGAAATATCAAATATGCATGCTTCTTATTCGAGAGTGAAGTACATTCTGAATACAATGCATTTCAAGCAGAAAATCAGATTTGAGCGCTGTTTATTCGAAAATCATTGCTTCAAAATAGCAAGTCTCGCATAAAATGGCAATACATACCGACACGATGGTAAGTCAAATATAGAAACGTAGATTCATAATTTCCTGAATATAAATTACTAGCAGTAGTGCCCGGCTTCGCCCGGTGGATGTATTTGTCTAATGGATGATAATGAATACACTACAGAACAGGCAAATGATATTAAAACAAACAGAAAAAGAATTGTATAACTTTTTGTGGTGATGGTGGTGGTAGTGGGGGTGATAAGTAGTAGTCTACAGTATAATTGATGTAACATTCAGGTCATTTTTCGGAAAATGATAATGATAATAATGAATAGGGAAACGGCCATTTATTAACTAAAGTACTGACACATGTAATTTACAATCGAATTGAAAATATGATTAGAAAGAGGAGCCAGTGATTTAAAAGACACTGCCTGGGGCCTATATGACATTGGCTGTTAGAAAAATAGACACCAAAAGTGTCGTATTTTGTCGCATAGTGCCGTAGGAAAATATGCAGAGCACTTTGGAAAACTCCGGCTGTCCCGAGCTCCTGAGGTCGGAAAAGTGGCATTTATCGTCACATAGCACTCAACGGTAAGGTTCGGAATAAATGAAGGTACATTTGAAAACACCAACGCTTATTGCAGCTGATAACCTCAATGTACTGCACAAACACGATGGCACTTATACAGAGGCATAATAATTTCAAGATGATGACTGTTTTAAGGGCCTAAGAAACTTTTTGCCCTTATTGGTCCCTGTGACTGCCACTTATAAGCAGCGCAAGTTGTAACTATTTTCACAATTCTGCACCAGAACACTGGTAGGGGTGAGGTGATGCAGCCTGCATTTCCAGCCAACAAGAGATTTATTAAAAAATTCTCTCGGTTTTACTACTACGGACATGAATAGTTCTAGCGCCTTAAAATGTGGTTTTTAAGTTCCATTTGTCTGCTATTCTAAATATAAGGAATGATGAGGGTTGTCCAAAATATCAAGTGGACAGTGTTACCAGCAGAGTTTCAAAGGGTAAGTAGACTACTTAAAATTCGGTGCAATTAGGTGAAACGGCGTAAATTTGCGCTAAAGGGCATAAATGCAGGGAATAGAGTGGTCTGTCTGAAATTGCATGTAGACATTGTTACTTGTCGGGTTCCAAAGGGTAAGTATGTAAAATTTAGTTCAGATCGGTGAAACGGTGTAGATTTGTGCCAAAGGGCTTTAATGCAGGGAATGGTGTGGTTTGTCTAGAATTTCAAGCAGACAGTTTTACTCGTAGGGTTTCAAACGGTAAGTAGTCAAAATATGGTTCAGATCGATGAAACTGTATAGATTTGTGCCAAGGTACTAAAGGCAGGGAATGGAGTGGTCTGTCCGAAATTTCAAGCAGATAGTGTTACTCTTCGGGTTCTAAAGGGTAAGTTTAAGATAGGTGAAACGGTGTAGATTTGTGAAAAAGGGCCCAAATGATGGGAATGGAGTGGTCTGTCCAAAATTTCAATGAGACAGTGTGACTCGTCGCGTCCCAAAGGGTAAGTATACAAATTTTAGTTTAGATCGGTGAAACGATGTAGATTTGTGCCTAAGGGCCAAAATGCGGGAATTGAATTGGTCTGTCCGAAATTTCAAGTGGACAGTGTTACTCGCCGGGTTCCAAAGGGTAAGTATGTAAAATTTGGTTCAGATCGGTGAAACGGTGTAGATTTTTGCCAAAGGGCCTTAATGTAGGGAATAGATTGGTCTGTCCGAAATTTCATGTCGACAGTGCTACTCGTCGTGTTCCAAAGGGTAAGTATAAAAAATTTGGTTCTGATCAGTGAAACAGTGTGGATTTGTGCCAAATGGCTTAAATGCAGGGAATAGATTGGTCTGTCCGAAATTTCATGTTGACAGTGCTACTCGTCGTGTTCAAAAGGGTAAGAATAAAAAATTTGGTTCTTATCAGTGAAACGGTGTAGATTTGTACCAAAGGGCCTATATGCAGGGAATGGAGTGGTCTGTCCAAAATTTAAAGTGGACAGTGTTATTCGCTGGGTTCCAAAGAGTAAGTATACAAATTTTGGTTCAGATTAGTGAAAAAATGTAGATTTGTGCCAAAGGGCCTAAACACAGGAAATGGAGTGGTCTGTCCGAAATTTCAAGCAGACAGTGTTACTCGTCGGGTTCCAAAGGGTAAGTGCATATAGATTGGTTGAGAAGGGTGAAACGATGTAGATTTGTGCCAAAGAGCCTAAATGCAGTAAATGGAGTGGTCTATCCGAATTTTCATTTAGACAGTGTTACTCGTCGTGTTCCAAAGGATAAGTATGAAAATTTTGGTTCAGCTCGGTGAATCTGTGTAGATTTGTGCCAAGGGGCCGATATGCAGGTAATAGAGTGGTCTGTCTGCAATTTCAAGCAGACAGTGTCACTCGCAGGGTACCAAAGGGTAAGTATTAAAATTTTGGTTCTGACCGGTGAAACGGTGTGGATTTGTGCCAAAGGGAATGGGGTGGTCTGTCCGAAATTTCAAGGGGACAGGGTTACCCGCAGTATTCCAAAGGGTGAGTACACACATTTTGGTTCTGATCGGTGAAACAGTGTAGATTTGTGCTAAAGGGCCTAAATGCAGGGAATGGGGTGGTCTGTCGGAAATTTCAAGTGGACAGGGTTAACCGCAGGGTTCCAAAGGGTAAGTATACATTTTTGGTTCGGATCGGTGAAACGGTGTAGATTTGAGCCAAAGGGAATGGGGTGGTCTGTCCGAAATTTCAAGTGGTCAGGGTTACCCGCAGGGTTCCAAAGGGTAAGTACACAAATTTTGGTTCTGATCGGTGAAACAGTGTAGATTTGTGCCATAGGGCCTAAATGCAGGTAGTAGAATGGTCTGTCCGCAATTTCAAGCAGACAGTGTCACCCGCAGGGTTCCAAAGGTTAAGTACACACATTTTGGTTCGGATCGCTGAAACGGTGTAGATTTAGGCCAAAGAGCATAACTGCAGGGATTGTTGTGGTCTATCCGAAATTTTAAGTAGACAGTGTTACGTGCAGGGTACCAAAGGGCAAGTATACACATTTTGGTTTTGATCGGTGAAACGGTGTAGATTTGTGCCAAAGGGCCTAAATACAGGGAAGGGGATGGTGTGTCCGAAATTTCAAGTGGACAGGTTTACCCGCAGGGTTTCAAAGGTAGGTATACAAATTTTGGTTTGGATCGGTGAAACGGTGCAGATTTGTGCCAAAGGGCCTAAATGCAGGGAATGGGGTGGTCTGTCCGAAATTTCAAGTGGACAGGGTTACCCGCATTGTTCCAAAGAGTAAGTATACAATTTTTGGTTCAGTTCGGTTAAACGGTGTAGATTTGTATACTTAACAGACAGACAAACAGATAGACAAAAATTGAGCTTTATACAGTATATATATAGATTATTCTGCGATATTCATTCATATGAATATAGTGTGCCCGATCGACAAGGGAGTCGGGTGACCGCAGACCATCAACAGCCTTTCCAATGCCCGCATCCATCGAACTCATATACTCAGAGGATGGAATGTCTTCTCAGACCAGCCCGC
Organism: Meconema thalassinum; assembly: GCA_946902985.2. Classification (NCBI taxonomy): domain Eukaryota; kingdom Metazoa; phylum Arthropoda; class Insecta; order Orthoptera; family Tettigoniidae; genus Meconema; species Meconema thalassinum. Next base: position 261,436,096 of record OX336390.1, on the reverse strand, counting down.
ACAAGACTGCGACACTCGGGTAGTGTCGGGTTGGTTGAGAGGTCTGTGGTAATAAATAAAATATACGAACCTTACAGTAGTCGCATTTGATGTGTAACATCTGACATGTTATCCTACTTTGAAATTGAGATGAAATATATGTGAAGTCATCTGACATGTGATCCTACTCGTACACTACACAGCTTGGACATTCTTAAAACGTTAATTTACGCTCGGTTTTCATACTGGTACTATGATGAATGTATAGATTGAATTGGAGATATGCTACTGTCACAATTGTTTGAACAAACATCACATATTATACTGTAAATTAAGTGAAGGTATGAAACCATAGTCTGTAACCTATCTATAGACTACTAAAAATAATGTTCAATACAATCAAATTTCCCAACTCCTGCTTGGTGCAAAATATTGAAATTAAAATTAGATAAATCGTAATTTCATGTAGATTCTGTTAAAATGACGCATAATGTTATGATGGATATCGTTTAAATCGATAATCTGGTAGCAAAAATAACTGCTGGGACTGGGGTTCGAACCTGAGACCAAGATGATAATCACGCAGCCATTACAACCACAGAAATTTTGAGTGCAAGACGGTTAATTATTTTCACGTGCCGGTGATAATATGGAAGTAATTTTTGATGCTCCATTAATATTCTGCTTTTTTTTTCGATAATGTTCCTGCGTGGAATTGAGTTTTAAATTAGTTATGAATACGCCTACTTGACAGTGAAGGGAATGCGTATAATGGATAAAAAGGCTAGCTCAGTTCCCGTATAAACATATAGATATATATTATATTGATAACTGCATTACCGCAATGTGGGTTAATATCTGAATAGCCATTGTGCAGAAACATAACACCGGCATTGCCGACTGGTTACAATGTTTCATATTAAAGTATACCATCATTTAAATATTCATACGAAGACTTCCAAGTGGCTTGTGTTTCAATCAGTTGACACCAGAGTTCGCATGAGCGTTTACCATTCAGAATAAAAGTGTTGAGCAAAGTTGCTCCGGAAGTGGATGCCCATCACTTTTATCAAGAGATTGAAAAACAGACTCTTAGTAAATCATAATTGTTTTCAGCAAATATGATATAATGAATATTTTCACACCAAAGAACAACAACTTGATGATGATTTATTGTATGAATATCTCTTATGGCGCCTCCAAAACTTGAAGTAAACCGTATACGATATACATTCCGCATGGCTGATAGTACGTCCTGGTACTAATCTCTGCCACCGCACGCTCATTGTTTCCTCTTACCACTGCCAGCTGGATCTCATCCCTTCTGGCTGCCAGGAGGGATACGATCGAGCTGGCAGTGCCTCTTACACACTTCCGTCCGATCCACTTCCATCCCATTTTTCAAAATCACTCCCACAGAAATATCCAACAACCGAGTGGAAAGATGTTACACATCAAAAACCAGCCCAAAGAGAACACACCCCCAAAAACTTAAAGCTAGCAATAAATAGTCCAGTCTTAAGTAAAATATCACAAATGTATTCATCAAAAACAAATCCCTAACCTACTTCGGAGGGTATAAGTCGGCTAATCCGCAAATCTAAATGAAATAAACCATGAGTTAAACCCTTAACTCAATTTAAGCTAAACCCTCTCGAAGACTTTATACAATTAAATTGCAATCAAACTAGGAATGTGATACGTAAACAAGCCCTAAGCACTACAAGAATTCATGAAAAATACGAATAATGACACCCTGAATCTATAGCAAAACAAGTGGATTTAAACGTCGACAATAGCAAAAGTATTTCATTACATTTGACATCACCAATAAAAATATCTAAGTTATGATGGTATCATTTCCAACATTTAACGTTATTTTAAAATTTGTTAGATAAATCCTATCTTTACTTTAAACCGTAGACGAGATGCGTCTACATCAAAGAAAACAAACAACGCTATACACGACTTAATGCCTATCAAACAAAACATTTGACTAATACACACAGGGTACATAAAATGGGCATACAACAACAAATAAATAGTACACTCCTATCATGTATTCATATTTACAATGCTCGCCTCCACAAACTTAATGATGTTAACATTAAATCTTCATCTGCGTGTAACGTTAGATGGCGAACGCGTAATGTACCCGAAAATCCGGAAAGGAGTCTGTTGGAATATCCATTGCCCCAGCTTGATCGCCTATTTCTAACAGCACCGGCAAATTACTACATTAGAAATCGCTCCCAACATGGCCTTTAGGGATTTACATACAGCAGTTACAAGAATATTGTGGATCAACAACAAACTATACGGGGCACACCTACCTTTACTTACCTTCTCGGGGACTGGGAATTCAGCTTCGCCTACAATACATCCACAATACTCTAGTTATTATATTTAAAATGAATCACACGCCAACAACAACAAATAACGAACTGAATAAAATTTATTAACAATGGTGTAAACTAACCTAGTATAAACAAAACAACAATAAACTAATTTAACAATCAAATAAAAATAAAAATACGCTATCATTCGCACTTCCTTACTACTCCACATCTTACTACAATGCTGTGTTAAAAATAAATATGAGCATAAAATCTTGGCTTGTTTGAGGCTTACAATGCGTAAAAAAGGAAACGTTTAATGAAGGCTCTTACATTCGTGGCATTCCTGACACCTGATTTCATTCACTAACCTGCGTTTGAAGAACGCACGTGCTCTGGCCTGTTTCATCAATGAAACATTAGCACCAAGCTGCACTCGGAACTAAATACAATTTATACAAGGCGGTGAGTCTTCACCTGTTAATATTATGTCACACCGCTCTCCATTTCTAACGGTGAATCATTCTAGCCAGCCCACATCGAGACTGCTTTTGAGTGCATTTATAATACACGTAAAACTAACATTTAGATCTTACAACAAGTAGTTCCGTGAAGAACTATACAGCCTATTTTCATATATCCTACTTATGTTAATTGCCACTATCAACATACACAATTTCAGTTTGATTGCTGTAATAGATTCGTAGATATTAAGAACCGACTAAATATTTCGGATGGTCGCCATGTTGGATTTTATATATGTAGGTCCTAGAGTTATGTACTGTTACATGCAGATTATTGTGAACGTGTAGTATTCAAACTTCAATCGCATAATTAGGACACAAGAAAAAACAAGGAGATTTAAAAATTTTTCACAGCTGCCATCTTCAGGTTATGGAAACAATTGAAATAAATTAGATGCCAGTGGATTAACATTCGGATAAAGATTTACTGTACCAAGTTTCACTGCACGCGGATGGTTAAATTACGAGAAACGTCCATGTGAATATTTATAATTCGCGTCACCGCCATGTTGGATTTGTATTCACCAGGTTATTTAAAGTCTTATAGATGAACTTAAGTTCATAGCCCCTATGAACATTAAAAAATGCAGTTTGATTGCTAAAATAGATTCGTAGATATTCAGTATCGTCTAAATATTTCGGATGGTCGCCATGTTGGATTGTTAAATGTATAGGCCATAGAGTCATGTACCATTAAAGGAAAAGTATTGCGTAGGTTCATTATACAAACTTTCACTTCGATCGCATGACTACATCACAAGAAATAAAAACTTAATTTTAAAATTTGCACTGCCGCCATCTTGTGGTTATGTAAACAATTGAACTAAATTAGATACCAGTGGATTACAATGTGTATAAATATTTCCTGTACCAGGTTTCAGTGCGCTTGGAACATTAAATCGCGAGAAAGGTCTATTTAAAATGTTCAAATTCGCTTGGCCGCCATGTTCGTTTTGTAGTAAACCGGTTTTTCAAAATCTTATAGATGGACTTCCAGTAGTGCCCTTTATCTCCGTACAAAATTTTAGGGAGATACCGCTAATAGTTTCAGAGATATAGAATGCCGGTGAAATATTTCGCACATCCGCCATCTTGTGATTATGTAAACAATTGAACGAAGTTAGATGTCGGTGCATTACAATGTATATAAACATATACTGTACCAAGTTTCATTGCGTTTGGTTGGCCAAATCGCGAGAAACGACTATTTAAAGTCGCAAATTCGCTTGGCCGCCATGTTGGTTTTGTAGTTACCAGGTTTTCAAAAGTCACATAAGTGAACTTATAGTAGTTCCCTCTATCACCATAGAAAATGTCAGGGTAATATCGGTAATAGTTTCGGAGATATTGAATGCTGGTGAAATATTTCGCACAGCCGCCATGTTGGATTGGTGAGTCGTAACAAAATTTGAAGGGCACGGTCGAGGTCGCCGGGAATAGTGCTATGAACTTTCCGAGTTTCATTGAAATCGCTCCTGCCGTTTAGATTTTATTAGGGGGGGGACACACACACGAATCACACACACACACACACACACACGCACACACACACGGACAAAAGTTGATCTCATAAGCCTATTTTTTCAAAATTGAAAATAGGCTAAAAATGCTCATAACATCTATGTTTCTTAAACAATCATCCTGAAAATTTTTATACACTCTTTCATTCGCACCCCGAAATTGTTCTAGACCAATCCGGTTCAAATATTACTCTTAACAGTGGACAATCATTCATACCAAAAACATCTGCTCACAAAACACACGCTATTACGAAGCAATTGATTAATAAATCCTACTAAATTATTTAACTAATTAAATAATTTCCAAAGAATTATTTACATGTAATATGTACATAATAATATACATTATTTAGTGTTGCTAACACGTTACTTTCGAGATTCTGGCTTCTCGGTTACAATACATCTCTCAATTAATTATATACACTGGTTTTCCACATAACCATTCTCTGACCTTCCGTAGTTTTGATATAGTGATTACACATCGTACTATATATGTTTCATTACATTGTCGGTCTAATACAGTCGACTGATTAAGGTTAGCTGTACGTAATTACAGAACTTAGGGTTTAATAAAATATAATAGTTGTATAGACATGAGTAGACAATCGTTCTCTAGTTGTATTTCCGCTAATATTCTCCAGTCAACACAGCTAAATCGTTACTTCAAATGAACTGGACTACTTGTATACAATGACACTTATCATGATCCATGCCTTTCTTATCAAAGAACAAAATACTTTGACTTCCCTTAATATGCGGAACCTCCTTCGCACGAGCGTTCTTCATAGCTCTACAAATCCTCATATAACAGAATATATGGCGTAAACAATTATTATCCACTATGTTACAGAATAACCAAAAACGGATTAATTGTTAACATATCTTCTGTAGGAACTTCTCTCAAATAATGGCATGACCCTCAATATCATTCCACATGATTACTGAACTACAATTATACATGCTTAGGTTCTTCAAACGAAACTTCCAATTGTAATGAACGATATTAGACAGTCGTGATTGACCTCCTAAAGTTTACTCCACAACAAGATAATTAACTGTTTACTCGTCTGTCGCAAATACATGTAATAAAAATAATATTCCTGTCTCATCTCACTTATCAAGCTTTAAATTGTTTATCGTTGTAATATCAGGTCCACAAAATGACGTGATGTTACACAAATAGTGAAAAATAACACACTTGTTATTTATAATGTCAAATAGAATTCAATCTTGACTGGGATAAATTTGCTTTGATTTCCTAGCCAAAGATTTGAATAGCCTTCTATCAAAAGGTATTTCCTCTAACATATTAAATGAACAAAGCTCTCAGCTTTTCAAATAATAAAGAGGTTTGTCAATGTCGTAATGTTTTTCCACTCTACACAAAGAATGTTTATAGGGATTAAATTACCACGGTGTTCTACCCCTCAAATGAAACAACAAACCTCTTATTTTTGCGAGCATCCGTCATGAAACGGTCTGAAACTTTTATTTTTATATATATATAGGGATTTTAATTCGTTCTTTGTAAGGATATTTAGGTTGTCTTGTGACATTTGTTTTAAGGGGCGGAATATCAAAGTCATCTTTACCTTCAACGACCGCTCATCAGGTACAGTAATTTAGGATATAAAGGTTTAGTAAGATATTCCATGTTGATAAAATATGGATTAACAAGCGTATTTAGGTCATGTGGAAGGCATATTTACTTGTAGATTTTAACTATTTACTACCCAATGGAATCCTTATTTTTTGTACCATTTTAGCCAACTTTCGAATTTTGCAAAAATGAAAGTAGACTTATGAGACCTACACGGACCAAAATTGACAGTCTGTCTGTGTGTGAGGGTGTGAGTGTGTATATGTGTTCCTCCTTATCAATTCAAACACAACGAAACCGAATTGAACGAAATTTGATGCAGAGGTAGCACTAGTAAAGGGCACTACAGTGTAATGTTTTTATCGCCGCCATCTTTACCAAAACTGAATGGCGGCCACCCAAACGTTCAAAACGTAAAATCAAATTACGGCTAAACTAATCATCCGATCTCTTCCAAATTTGCTAACAACATGCCTTCATATGGGACGTGTGTTGCGCCCAAACTACAAGGTCATCAGCCGTACCATTTCGAGATGGTGGCCGTGAGAATTATTAAAGCATTATAACCCATAACTTGGAACCCACCAATTCCGATTATCGAACCGAGGGCGGTTTAAGCTATCCTAAGTGACCTACCTAGAGATCTCGGGTTCGAATCCCGGACGGGGTAGATATTTTTGCTACCAGATTATCATTTTAAATTTTGTAAATATTGTCAATTACAGTACAGTAAGTATGTAGTTAGTTTTAGTTGTAAGTATGAAGTTAATTTGTTTATTAGATATATGTCATTGTTCTATTAGACTGTGGTGTGTGAGTGTGTCTGGTGAGGGTGCATGTGAGTGGGCCTGGTGACAGACTGTTCTAGTGGTAGTATTTGCTGTTGGTGAAACTTTAGTATTTTTTTCGTTAGTAGAATTTTGGTATTTAATTGTTAGTAGAAGGTTAGTATTTTGTAGTAGAATTGCTCTTTACTTATTCTGAAAGGGAGTAGCAGCCTTTCAGAATAAATCAATTCTTTACTAGTCTAATAGACGGTTAAGATATTGATAATATAAGCCAACTAATGGCTACACTGCGTTCTGCTGCACGGCTGAAAGCAACGGGAAACTACAGCCGTAATGCTATTCCCGAGGATATGCACCTCTCTATGCATAATTACATGTGATGATGGCCTCCTCCCTTGTAAAATTTCAATCCGGAGGTAAACTAGTCCCCCGTTCGGATCTCCGGGTGGGGACTACTCGAGAGGGGGTTAACATCACAGAAGTGACAAAGAGGAAATCTGACATTTTACGGATCGGAGCGTGGAATGTTAGAAGTCTGCTAGGAAGTGGAAAGTTAGAAAACTTAGAACGGGAAATGGATAGGTTGAGGTTGGATTTGGTTCGGATTAGTGAAATGCGCTGGCAGGAAGAACAGGACGTTTGGTCAGGAGACTATAGGGTCATTAGCACTAAATCAAATAATGGCCAAGCAGGAGTTGGTCTCATATTGAGTAGGAAACTTGGACAGCGGGTGGAATATTATGAGCAATACAGTGAACGGATTATTGTAGCAAAAATCAATACTAAACCTACGTGCACCACAGTGATACAAGTCTATATGCCTACCAGTCAAGCTGATGATGAGGATGTTGAAAAGGTCTACGAAGAAATAGATGACATTCTGAGGTATATCAAAGGTGATGAAAATGTTATAGTAATGGGAGATTGGAATGCTGTGGTAGGAAAAGGGAGAGAAGGGAAGATAGTAGGAGATTTCGGATTAGGTGAAAGGAATGATCGAGGAAGCAGGCTGACGGAATTCAGCACCGAACATGAGTTGGTCATAGCTAACACCTTATTCAATAACCACAATAGAAGAATATACACATGGATGAGACCAGGAGATACAGGGCGTTACCAAATCGACTTCATTATGGTCAAGCAGAGGTTTCGAAACCAGATTTTGGATTGTAAAACATATCCTGGTGCTGACATAAACTCTGACCACAATCTGGTTGTAATGAAATGCAGATTAAAGTTGAAGAAACTGAAGAAAAGTCAAAAGCCAAAAAGGTGGGCAATAGACGGACTGAAAGTAAAGGATGTAAACGAAAGATTCAAGAAGAGTATAACGGAAGGACTAATGAAAAATCCTAAACGGACTTCAATTGCAGACGAATGGGCACTTTTGAAGAATGAAATAACAAAATCCGCAGAAGAAAACATTGGTAGGAAAGAAAGAATAGGTAGAAAACCGTGGATCACTCAGTATATACAAGAATTGATGGATGAAAGGCGGAAACACAAGAATCTAAGAGATGAAAAGGGGAAAGCAGAATACAGACGTCTGAGAAATGAGGTTAACAAGAAGTGCGAGGAAGCGAAAGAAGAATGGTTGTAAGAGAAATGTGCAGGTATAGAAAATTGTCTGAAATTAGGAAAAGTAGACACAGCTTATCGAAGGATTAAGAATACTTTTGGGGAAAAGAAGACTAAGTGCTGTAATATAAGGACACAAATGGAAAGCCTCTAACAGATAGGAAGAAAAGGTTGAGAGATGGAAAGCTTACATAGAGTGCTTGTATAAGGGAAAGGAGATTGAGAATCATGTAATGGAAAGGGAGGAGGAAATTGATGAGGATGCAAAAGGAGATTTAATATTGAGATCAGAATTTGACAGAGCATTAGAGGACTTAGGCAGGAACAAAGCACCAGGCATAGATGATATACCGATTGAGTTGCTACGCTGCATAGGAGATGAAGGTCTGATGAGGTTATTTCACTTGGTGTGTAGGATTTATGAGACAGGTGAGGTACCCCCTGATTTCAAGAAGAATGTTATCATCCCTATACCAAAGAAAGTGGGAGCTGACAGGTGTGAAGATTACCGTACAATCAGCTTGATTACTCATGCTTCAAAGATCCTGTCTAGAATAATTTACAAGAAGATTGAAAGCCAGATAGAAACGGAGTTGGGTGAAGACCAGTTTGGTTTCAGGAGAAATGAAGGAACAAGGGAAGCTGTACTAAGTCTTAGGCTGATTTTGGAAGGTAGAATAAGGAAAGGTAAGAGAACGTTCATGGCATTTGTAGACTTAGAAAAGGCTTTTGATAACGTTGATTGGACTAAATTGTTTGACATTTTGAAATCTATTGGAATAAAGTACAGGGATAGGAGGGTGATATACAATCTATACAGAAACCAGACAGCAGTCATTCGAGCTGAAGGACATGAGAGAGAAGCTGGTATTCAGAAAGGTGTAAGGCAAGGCTGCAACTTATCACCCATAATTTTCAATCTTTACATTGAACAAGCAATGAAGGAAATTGGAGAAAAATTTAAAGTGGGAGTGAAGATTCAAGGAGAAATAATTTCAACTCTGAGATTTGCTGATGACATCGTCATCTTGGCCGACACGCCTGAGGATTTGAATCAGTTTTTGAATGGTATGGACTCCGTCTTACAGAATGAATACATGATGAAAAATAATAAATGTAAAACAAAAATACTGGAATGCAGCCGAAATAAATCAGAAACCTCTATGGAGATCAAATTGGCAGGTGAAAAGCTGAAGGAAGTTGGAGACTTCTGTTACTTAGGAAGCAGAATAACCAGTGATGGACGAAGCAAAGAGGATATAAAAAGTAGGTTGGCTCAGGCAAGGAAAGCCTTCCTACAAAAATGGAATCTGTTGACATCGAATATAGATTTAGGTATTAGGAAGTTATTTTTGAAAGCCTTTGTCTGGAGCGTGGCGCTCTATGGAAGTGAAACTTGGACTATTGGTGCAGCAGAAAAGAGGAGAATTGAAGCATTTGAAATGTGGTGTTACAGGAGAATGATGAAGATCAGATGGGTAGATAGGGTTACAAACGAAGAGGTATTAAGGCGAGTGGGAGAGGAGAGATGTTTCTGGCGACTGCTAATGAAGAGAAGAGATAGGTTGGTAGGACACATACTAAGACACCCAGGAATAGCAAGCTTAGTTATGGTAGGAAGGGTCGAGGACAAGAACTGTAGGGGTAGGCCGAGGTTAGAATATATTAAACAGATTGCCTCGGATGTAGGGTGTGGTAGCTATGTAGAGATGAAACGATTAGCTCAGGACAGGGAGGCATGGAGAGCTGCATCAAACCAGTCAAAAGACTGAAGACTCAAACAACAACAACAGGGATTAATACTTCGGTCTTTTCAAACGACTAGTATTTCTTAGATCGTCGACAGTTTATGTACAATAATGGTATAACAATATGATTCGATGTTTCTTCTTTTCTTGAAGTTAGATGTCGTTACATTAAAGTGCTCAAATTAAATTTAATAAGAATTTAATTTGAAGCTATGACACAATGTCAGAATACTTGGTTTTAATAAAATTATTAAAATTCGAGAGTCGAAACGACTAGTTTTCTATGAGGCAATATGATTCCTCAAACAAAATATTTAATGTCAGTTCCACAACTGATCCGTAGAATGAAATTGAAAAATAGATGAAAGGCAATCATCTCCTAAATAATCTTGAAGCATAAAAACTTAACACACATCTGAAGTGTAAAATACATGAAAACACTGAAATACACGAAATGTGAAAATATGGAAATATGGAGTAAGATCGTTGGCTCAGGATGTCACTAATCAAGCTCTAAACTAAAAATAAGAGACACTGCTACCTTATTTGGACGAAAAGTATTCCCACAATACTTTAGATGTTTCCTCAGTTCAAGATACTGAGATGGATCTGCATTCGAACCTCGGATCTGTGACCTCAGAGATAGGAAACGTCCCTCTCAGGAATTCACCAACATTCGCCTGGGCTCGAACGACATCCTTCTGGCAAATTCTTCTGTGTTGCTGGGCTACCCCTAGCATCTTGACAAATCTCTTCTGTAGAATCTTCATTCTCCGTCGTAAATATGTATCAGCCTCATCATTGGAATATAATTTATAGAAATATTCATATAAATGGTGAATGAAATATTTCTATTGCTAATTGATGTTACATTAGTGTTCGTAGACTGACGAAAATGTACAAGATGGACCGTACACTACGTCTGTATTCAAGAATACGTCGTCTAACGAAGTTCCATCGTTGTATCTAAACTCCTGTTATCGAATATGTCTCTGGCACATGACTATTTAGTTCATCATATCAACAATGTTAATTATGTTGAATGAGACCATTTGAATAATAATAATAGTCATTCTGTTAATGTTTATATACTGCGCCAATTTTACAAGATCTACGCTACTGTTCACTTGAACTGCGTTCGCCAACTTCACGATGCAATTTTAAAATGATATTCAGCTTTATTTCCAACACATTTGAATATCTGTCTTAACAGGCTTATATTGTCGAAACGGTAAGTTTTAGATCGCTCGACTTTTCGCAGAATATAGTATGCGACCTGTTCTTTATATATATTCGCTTAGTTATATTCAGATCTCAATTATATAATAGACTAGCTGAAGTACCCGTGCTTCACTACGCGTCATAAATAAATTAAAATGTGAAGGTGACAGTTAAAACAGGGGATAGGCGAGGTGCTGCGCGGAGGGAGAGTAAGGATGGAACATTTTGTCCAACTACACCGCTTGGCGTTGACCGTGTTTTATAGCACAAATTTAGGTTTTACTCGCTAAACGTTGGGGATACCTTTCGGATAGAAAATGTAATTTTAAACCTCGTACATGCCATCAAAAGTTTGCTATTTCTTAGTGCTCTCTTTTTATTTGAAATGGAAATATGAAAGTTTGAAACCAATGGGTGTAGTGACGTCACTAAAATGGTCACCATATTTAAATAGTGAAAAGTATTGAAATTAAAAGTAACCTATATGTTAACCAGGTAAACCAGCTACTTCCATGTAAAATTCATGTAAATCGGACCAGTGGTACTTGCGTGATTGAGTAATACACATAAACACACCATCTCATTTTAGCCTCCTTCGCTCGCGTCATAGTCGTGTCATATTGTTATTCAATTAAATGCAGGTTTAACCCCGTTAACACCCCTTTAGAACCTGAATATCCAAAAATCCCTCCTTAGTAGACGTTTTTGACACACAACAAACATATCCCCAAAATATCATTCTTCTAACTTTAGTAGTTTTGGTTGGTCGATGAGAGTGAACATCCAAAAATCCTTCCTTAGTGGACGTTTTTCTTACAGAATGTCACCTCTCCCCATAGGCCCCTTAAATTGCATTTATGGAAAAACGGTCAAACACCTATTTATTTTATTTATTTATTTATTTATTTATTTATTTATTAATTTATTTATTAATTTATTTATTTTTAAGCTGATTGATTTCCTCCTAGTTTCAATCTCCTCGCCTATGTCGTTTAAGAGATACACGCTCCGTTAGGAATCTTTCAACCCTCACCTTTCATCCCTTTCACCTCATAATATACACTACATCGAAAAACCATCACACATCTGTCAGCTTATTTTAATGATTAGTATATATGCCAAGTATCACATCCCCAAATGAAACCACTCGTGAGATATTGTTATTCAATGAAATGCACGTTTACCCCCTTAACGCCTCTTTAGAACCTAAATACCCAAAACTTTTTCCTTAGTGGGCGTTTTCGACATACAACGAACATATCCCCAAAAATTTCATGTTTCTAACTTCAATAATTTTGGCTAGGCTATGAATAGTGAGTGAGTCAGTCAGGACATTTTCTTTCACTTATTTTTTGATAATTTCACCCCTCCCCATGAACCCCTTAAATTGGATTTATGAAACAAACGGTCGAACACCTATTTACTTATTTAAAGCTGTTTTCCCCCTGAGTTCGATGAGTGAGTGAGTCAATCAGTTAGGACACTTTCTTTCCTGTTTTTTTTTCAGAATTTCACCCCTCTCCAAGGGCCCCTTAAATTGGATTTATGAAAAAACGGTCGAACACATATTTACTTGTATTTTAAGCTTCTTTTCCCGCCGAATTTCATACTTCTCGCCTATGTCGTTTCAGAGATACACGCTCCGTTAAGAATCTCTCAACCCCCTATTTTTACCCCTTTCACCTCATAATATACACCACATCGATAAACCCTTAGACATATGTCTGATTATTTTTAATGATTAGTTTATATACCGAATATCACATACCCAAAGAAACAACTCATGAGATATCGTTATTCAATGCAATGCACGTTTACCCCCCTTAACACCTCTTTTAAACCCAAATAAACAAAAATCATTCCTTAGGTGACGTTTTCCACATACAGCGAACATATTCCCAAAATTTCATCTTTCCAACTTTAATAGTTTTCGCTGGGCGTGATGAGTGAGTGAGTCAGACAGGACATTTCCTTTCAATTATTTTACCAGAATTTCACCCCTCCCCATGGGCCCCTTAAATTGGATTGATGAATAAACGCTCGAACACCTATTAACTTATTTTTTAAGCTGGCTTTTTGCCCTGAGTTTGATGAGTGAGTGAGTTATTCAGTCAGTTAGGACACTTTCTCTCCTTTATCCCCCAGAATTTCACCCCACCCTTAAATTAATTTATGAGAAAACGGTCGAACACCGATTTATTTACTTTTTAAGCTGATTTTTTTTCGCTGAGTTTCAAATTTTTCGCCTATGTCGTTTAAGAGATAGGCCTACAACCTCCGTTAGGAATCCTTCAACCCCCACTTTTCACCCCTTTCACCTCATAATAATACACCACATCCAAAAACCCTTAGACACATGTCTGCTTATTAGCCTATTTTCAATTTTGAAAAAATAGGCTTATGAGATCACCTTTTGTCCGTGTGTGTGTGCGTGTGTGTGTGTGTGATTCGTGTGTGTGTGTCCCCCTAATAAAATCTAAACGGTGGAGCGATTTCAATGAAACTCGGAAAGTTCATAGCACTATTCCCGGCGACCTCGACCGTGCCCTTCAAATTTTGTTACGACTCACCAATCCAACATGGCGGCTATGCGAAATATTTCACCAGCATTCAATATCTCCGAAACTATTACCGATATTACCCTGACATTTTCTATGGTGATAGAGGGAACTACTATAAGTTCACTTATGTGACTTTTGATAACCTGGTAACTACAAAACCAACATGGCGGCCAAGCGAATTTGCGACTTTTAAATAGACGTTTCTCGCGATTTGACCAACCAAACGCAATGAAACTTGGTACAGTATATGTTTATATACATTGTAATGCACCGACATCTAACTTCGTTCAATTGTTTACATAATCACAAGATGGCGGATGTGCGAAATATTTCACCGGCATTCTATATCTCATAAACTATTAGCGGTAAAACCCTGAAATTTTGTACGGAGATAAAGGGCACTACTGGAAGTCCATCTATAAGACTTTCAAAAACCGGTTAACTACAAAACGAACATGGCGGCCAAGCGAATTTGAAAATTTTAAATAGACCTTTCTCGCGATTTAATGTTCCAAGCGCACTGAAACCTGGCACAGGAAATATTTATACACATTGTAATCCACTGGTATCTAATTTAGTTCAATTGTTTACATAACCTCAAGATGGCGGCAGTGCGAATTTTAAAATTAAGATTTTATTTATTGTGATGTAGTCATGCGATCGAAGTGAAAGTTTGAATAATGAACCTACGGAATAATTTTCCTTTAATGGTACATGGCTCTATGGCCTATACATTTAACAATCCAACATGGCGACCATCCGAAATATTTAGACGATACTGAATATCTACGAATCTATTTTAGCAATCAAACTGCATTTTTTAATGTTCATAGGGGCTATGAACTTAAGTTCACCTATAGGACTTTAAATAACCTGGTGATCACAAATCCAACATGGCGGTGACGCGAATTATAAATATTCACATGGACGTTTCTCGCAATTTAACCATCCGCGTGCAGTGAAACTTGGTACAGTAAATCCTTATACGAATGTTAATCCACTGGCATCGAATTTATTTCAATTTTTCCATAACCTCAAGATGGCAGCTGTGAAAAATTTTAAAATCTCCTTGTTTTTTCTTGTGTCCTAACTATGCGATTGAAGTTTGAATACTACACGTTCCCAATAATCTGCATGTAACAGTACATAACTCTAGGACCTACATATATAAAATCCAACATGGCGACCATCCAAAATATTTAGTCTGTTCTCAATATCTACGAATCTATTACAGCAATCAAACTGAAATTGTGTATGTTGATAGTGGCAATTAACATAAGTAGGATATATGAAAATAGGCTGTATAGTTCTTCACGGAACTACTTGTTTTTAATGACTAGTTTATATGCCGAGTAACACATCCACAAATGAAACCACTCGTGAGATATTGTTATTCAATGAAATGCAGGTTTAACCCCCTTAAGACCCATTTAGAACCTGAATATCCCAAAATCCTCTCTTAGTGTACGGTTTTCACATACAACGAACATATCCCCGAAATGCCATGTTTCCAACATTAATATTTTTGGCTGGGCGATGATGAGTGAGTGAATGAGTCAGGACATTTTCTTTATTTTTTTTCAGAATTTCACCCCTCCCGATGAACCGCTTCAATTTGATTGATCAAAAAAAAACTGTCGAAAAGCTATTTACTTACTTTAAAGCAGTCTTTTCCCCCTGAGTTTGATGAGTGAGTCAGGCAGTCTATCAGCTAGGACACTTTCTTTCCTATCCCCCCCCCCCCCAGAACTTCACCCCTCCCCATGGGCCCCTTAAATTGGATTTATGAACAAACGGTCAAACACATATTCACTTACTTTTTATGCTGATTTTTTTCCGCTGATTTTCAAATTCCTCTCTATGTCGTTTTAGAGATACACGCTCCGTTAGGAATTTTTCAATCCCCACTTTTCACCCTTTTCACCTCATAATATACACCACATCGAAAAACCCTCATACACGCGTCTTCTTACTTTTTAATGATGAGTTTATATGCCGTGTATCACATCCCCCAATGAAACCAATCGGGAGATAATTTTATTCAATGAAATGCATGTTTAACCACCTTTTGACCCCTTTAGAACCTGAATATCCGAAAATCCTCCCTTAGTAGACGGTTTTGACATACCATGAACATATCCCCAAACTGTCATGTTTCTAACTTCAATAATTTTGGCTGGGCGATGATGAGTGTGTGAGTGAGTGAGTGAGTCAGGACATTTTCTTTCAATTTCTTTTTTCAGAATTTCACCCCTCCCCATGAACCCCTTAAATTTGATTTATGAAAAAAACTGTCGAACAGTTATTTACTTACTTTAAAACTGTTTTTTCCCCCTGAGTTTGATGAGTGAGACAGTCGGTCAATCAGTTAGGACACTTTCATTCCTGTTTTATTCCCCCCTCCCCCCCCCCCCCCAGAATTTCACCCCTCCCCATGGGCCCCTTAAATTGGATTTATGATAAAACGGTCAACCACATATTTACTTATTTTTAATGTTGTTTATTTTTCGCTGAGTATCAAAATCCTGCCTATGTCGTTTAAGAGATACACGCTCCGTTAGGAATCTTTCAATCCCCACTTTTCACCCCTTTCACCTCATAATATACACCTCATTGTCAAACCCTCAGACACTTGTCCTCTTATTTTCAATGATGAGTTTATATGCCGAGTATCACATCCCCCAATGAAACCAATCGGGAGATATTGCTATTCAATGAAATGCAGGTCTACCCCCTTAACAGCCCTTTAGAACCTGAATATCCAAAAATCCTGTCTTAGTGGGCATTTGCGGCCCTTGAGGAATCTGCATACCAAATTTCATTCCAATCCGTTTGGTGGTTTCTGAGATTTCGTGATGAATGTGTGAGTGAGTGAGTGGTATTTGACAAATATATAGTAGATAGTGTCAAGTTTTTGTTATGCTAAACTCGGTTGACAGTGCTGTGCGCGCAGTTGAGTAACTAACGGGATTTCAAGTAAAGTTCCTCATTTTCTATACCGGTAGTACAGAGCGCAACTGGCATACAGTCGGCCGTGTCTCGACTTGAGCTATGTTGCCATGGAAACTATCTGCCTTGCCATTCCTTCATGAGTATATTTTATGATTTGATTTGCCTGTGCTTGAGTGCAAAAGGGCCGAAATCAGAAGAATGGGAAAGACTATCGAAAATTCATGTAGCCAGCGGTTCCTTCTGGGTCCTAAACTATGCGTATGCAAAATTTAGTTGAGATTGGTGGAATGGTGTTGATTTGTATACGGAACAGATCCACATACATACATACAGACTTTCACTTTTATAATATAAGATATAATTATTTCAATGTTCCTCACAACTTCACAAAAAATGAAGTGCGGCAATCTCCTACGTTCCACCTAGCTATCCTCGTGTCTCCACAAGTCGACAGTCATCGCACTCGGACAAAGCCTTGGGATCTCCGTTAACCCAGTAAAAACACTTCCTCACTCTTCAAAGACTGCTGAAATAAGAACCTCGATCCTTGGATCTCCCCCTCCAAGTCGAAATTTTGGCGGACATATCAGTCTCCCACCATAATTTTAGCGCGTAGATTACTAATGCTTATTACTGCGTAGATTAACCGATCTGCGGTTTTTAAAGTATCAGACATAAATTCATTTAATAATTTCTTCATTACCAAATAAGAAAATCTTCTTCTAAGGGCCTAAATGTATAATTCCATCAAATTATGTAGTTGAAGTTGATCCCGTCTTCAATAAGGCCTCTTCTCATTGGCTCTGGGCTGGGATCCAATAGCATAATTTATAACAATATTTATAATATTCATTTCCAAACTCGCTGTTGCTATGACAATTTTAGCCTTCTAGAAGCGTCTATTGAGCATTATGTCCCGTGATCGGGCTCTTCCACAGCCACAAGCTTGTAACACTGCCCTCTTGTGTCACACTTCCAGAATCTATATTTGCTGGTTAAATTTTATCATGGGGACGGAAAATACTCTCATTTTGTCCTTAAATAATTCAATTTCCGGGGGGCAGTACGTCAACGAAACAAAACAAATAATCAGAGAAGCAAGCAATACTTAATTAAGTTTCAATATTAGGTTCAATATTAGTAAAAGAATTACATCTCATGATTTTTAAAGTTGAGTATTAGGTCATAAATTATTCCCTCATCGTGTATGAAAACAGGAAAGAATAAATAACTCCACTGCATGTGGAAACTAGGATAAAGACTCCAGAAAACACTCTCAAAATATGAGCATGCAGCTTCCTAAACGTATACGTAAGCTATCCACATAACACTACGTCCTAGTGACGTCATACAATGGCTCAAACAGCTCATTATAGCATTGGTCGACTGGGCAGAAATGGCCTCATGTCACCTATAACCAATAACACATCGCTCTATCAGCGGAAATCCTCATAGCAATAAATCATATATGGTAATAAACACATAAAATTCGCCCTACATTATACATCAAAGGTCATCTGTACTAGTAAATGGAAACACTCTATTATAAATTATTCAACGTAGTATTAAATCATGGCATAAAACTCCTCCTAATACATTATACTTGCAATTGAAATCAACAAAGTTACTCTGATATAAAATGAAACGTACAGCGTCAAGCTGGCTGTGACCTCTCTCACTTCATCGAACACAGGACATTTTACAAGTCAAGGCAAAGCCTTCTGTCATTCATTCAGTCGTCTCGCGTATTGTAATCATTTCAGAAATAGTGTCTGACCTTGGCACAACACTCACATGTTAGCAGAATAAAACAAGTTTCTGCGAAGCAACACCACGTGGCCACTGCTTTGTAAAACTTACAGACATGAAAATCAAGTTAACTGTGACACAAACAGCTACAAAATAACACTCTCATAACTTTCAATAAATGCAGCGATCAAAACATTGCCTCATCGCAATGTTATATTGGATGTTCCAAAGATCTTGGAATCTCAACTAAATATTCCAGGTAGTATAAAATGAAAGATAAAACACTGTGTTTCTCCACTACACTTCGAAATGATACGAATGAGTTGGTTAGATATTTTATACAAGACTTAGCTAAAGTCTTCCACACATTATAATGGTCCAAAGCTCTCGGACTGAAGATATACCACTAGTTCATTGTGGGATTAATTAAAGAAAATACATCATTAAACTAAAAATGTGGAATATACTGCGTCTATTTGCAGGTAAAATAACTGGAATCTCACAGAAATTGGAAATGAAAATACTCCGTTATAAAATCATATGTGGCCTCCTTAGACCTCTCCTGGAATTCTCCTAATTAAATTTATACAGAAAGTTAATATCGACGATTAGTTCAAATCTAAAAGCTGTTGAATAGAGTAATATTAGAATAACTACACGTTCCCTGCCTGTAAAGTCGTGCTAATGGTGGTCTCTAAAACTAATATACGAGCCTTTAACCCTCTACAAAGATTTAATCATAACTCACGGACTCGATATACTTAGTTTTGAGCATTACTCCGGCTGTCATTGGTGTGAGTGACCATGTGTTCCGCTCGGTTGAGCTTAGATATTTCTTCTTTCTCCGTCTCATGTCTCCTCAATATTGGTGTCCCCAAAGTATGGTTTAAATTATTCCATCATCCTTCTGGTCTCCAATTGGAATGATTATGGCACAGAATTTGCGTATAATTTCGATCGTTGAGAAAAATTAAAGCACTGGCTTTACACTCACAGACAGATTACAAAATTGACCATTGGTCTGCCACAGACTTTAGACACTGGCCATTCTGCGTCACTTCAATGATTCTAAATTTCAAAACACTTTCAGTTCACTGAAACATACGGCTTCTCTATGGGATTGCTTCGTGGTCGAGTTTTAACTGTTCACAAATGTTACAATAATTCACAAAATACTATTCCCACTCACTTTTAATAAGGTTTCACACTTCTCCCGTGCTCACAGCACGTATCAAATTCTCAAGCGATACACGCTGATAATAATTCAACCACGTTTTTAGCCTATTTTCATTTTATGAAGAAATAGGCTTATAAATAAATACTTTATTGCGCACAATGTGCATGAATGTGGTTCGTACGAACCATCATTAATACAAAATTTTGTCGTTGTCACTGTAAATGCCTTTTTCCGAGGGGTGTCCATATATTTCTAATTTTCACAGAATTTCGTCAGAGAGGCTTATGAGATCACCTTTTGTTCGTGTGTCTATGTGTGCGTGTGTGATTCGTGTGTGTGTGTGTGTCCCTAATAAATTCTAAACGGCTGAAGCGATTACAATGAAACTCGGTAAGATCATAGCACCATTTTGGCCGACACCGACCGTGCTCTTCAAATTTTATTGTGTCTCACCAATCCAACATGGTGGCTGTGCGAAATATTTCACCAGAATTCAGTATCTCCGAAGCAATTACCGATATCACCCTGACATTTTTTACGGTGATAAAGGGAACTATTAGAAGTTCATTTAAAGGAATTTCAAAAACCTGGTAACTACAATACCAACATGGCGGCCAAGCGAAGCTCAAACATTTAATTAGACCTATCTCGAGATTTAACCATCCAAACGTAATAAAACATGGTACAGCAAATGTTTATACACATTGTAATGCACTGGCGTCTAATTTAGTTCAATTGTTTACATAACCTCAAAATGGCGGCTGTGCGAAATATTTCACTGTCATTCAATATCTCCGAAACTATTTATGATATCACCTTGAAATTTTGTTCGGTGATAAAGGTCACTGCAACAAGTTTATACATATAACTTTCAAAAATCTTTAAAGTACAAAACGAACATGGCGGCCAAGCGAAGTTGAAATATTTTAATAGATTTTTCTCATGATTTAACCATCTGAGCGCAATGAAATGTGGTACAGTAGATGATTATACGTATTGTAATGCACTGACATCTATTTCAGTTCAATTGTTTACATAACCTTAGGATGGCGGCTGTGCGAAATTTTAAAATTAAGTTTTTATTTCTTGTGTCGTAATCATGCGATCGAAGTGAAAGTTTGAATAGTGAAGCTACCCAATAATTTTCCTTTAATAGTACATAACTCTATGGCCTATACATATAACAATCCAAAATGGCGAGCATTCGAAATATTTTTACGGTTCTCAGTATCTAAGAATCTTTTACAGCAATCAAACTGAAATCTTTGATGTTCATAGACGCTATGAACATAAGTTCACCTATATGTCATTCAGTAACCTGGTGAGCACAAATCCAACATGGTGGCGATGCGAAATATAAATATTTAAATGGACGTTTCTCGTGATTTAACCATCCGAGTGCAGTAAAACTTTGCACGTTAAATGCTTATACTAATGTTAATCCACTGGTATCTAATTTAGTTGGTTGGTTCTTAAGTTTAGGGGCTGCGACAACGCGGTCATGTAGCCCCGTGTACTCTGGGTTGTGTAGAATCTGACTGATAACCGGTGATAATTTTGATGACTGTTATCTGTTTTTTTTATTTAAATACTGCAACTTAGAATTTTTCAAATAGTTCCTACTTTTGCCGCCAAGCGCCACCGTCAACGATTACTAGGCTAAGTTCAGAACTTAGCTACTAGACACCACCGCAGTCGGCTCTTGCCAACGAATATAGAAACCTAAGAGCGTTGTTTACATTCTTAACCTATCCAATTTAGCTTCACAAAGGTGCAATTAGTGGAAGGTTCTTTAACATGCCATAAATCTATGACATGGGACCGCCGGCTTTACTTCCCCTCCGAAGGAAGGCATACTGAGGGATTTTAACGCTCTTAAAAAAATCCGACGGCTTCGGCCGGGTTGGTATCTAATTTATTTCAATTGTTTTCATAACCACAAGATGGCAGCTGTGCGAAATTTCAAATCTCGTTTTTACTTCTTGTGTCCTAATCATGCGATTGAAGTCTGAATACCACACGTACACAATAATCTTCATGTAATAGTGCATAAATTAAAATCCAACCTGGCGACAATCTGAAATATTTAGACGTTTCTGAGTATCTACGAATCTATCACAACATTCAAACTGTATTTTTGTATGTTGATAGAGGCAATTAACATCAGTAGGTTATATGAAAATAGGCTGTATAGTTCTTCACGGAACTACTTGCTATTTATCAGAACAATTTTCACCGCCTCACGCGGGTCACGAGTAAAGAAGTACTGTCTCTTCCGGATTCAACTGATCGAGTCAAGAGTCATCATCGCCACGTTGAGCAACTGTATTCTGCCAAAAATATGTCTGTGGCATGAAAATATCAGGTTTTACCAGTCGTAAAATCCTCGAATTAAATGGCCTCTTCAATTATTAATTTACAGTCTTTATCTTTTCATCCAGTGTAAAAAATCATCCTCATGGCAATATTTTACAGTTCAAAGAATAGCATATCTCCACTACTCGAGTCAAAATTATCCTCCTCTGGTTCCTTGGTTCCTCCATTAGTGATTCTAAAGAAATCCTCCTCAAATGAGCTTCTCGGGCTCAATAGACCTACTCTTTGCACAAATCTGTGATTTAGCAATCTGGCATATCGTCCCTAAACATGCAATACAACTTAACTTGCATAGTAATTCTCTTCTTTGCATATTAAGGCTTTCACGGCCCGGATTATTATATAAATAATTCATGCTTTTGGGCTAATGCCGTGTGTATTTTTAATTTAAACCATACGTTTCGGAGAAACCTTGCCTCCTTTTTCAATGGAAATAAACAATGTGGCGAGGAATTTATCTATATTTTTTGTAATCTCATTGATATACTTTCTTTGGCCACATTGTTTATTTCTATTGAAAAAGGAGGCAAGGTTTCTCCGAAACGTATGGTTTAAATTAAAAATACACACGGCATTAGCCCAAAAGCATGAATTATTTATATAATTCTCTTCTTTCTTTTATATTTCCCTTATAATTGTTATCATCTCCCAGCGGTATGTGGATGTCCAACAGAACAATTCACGTTAGGTTCATCTTCCTGTGGGTACACCTCTAGATATAAGGTGCGTTCAAAAAGTAACGAGCCAGAGGCTGGAATGCGCAAACCGGTGACGACATCGGCTAATCGTGGCGTGTGTAACGAGGTGTGGTTCCGACCAGAGCGAGGAAGGTCACAGCCCGTCGCTAGAGGGCTCGCGTGCACTTCACGTGACGATACAAAGCGAGCAGCAGCATGCATGAGAATTGCATCGCAGGGAATGTACTTTACCTCTCGTTTGTTACTACATGGGAGAGAGTGGCTACTCAAACCTGATGTGGTCAAAATTGCGGGATCGAATCCGTTGTAATCTGTTGCTATTTGAGGTTGCGTAAATAGGAGCCACTCATATTAGTAAATTTACTGGCACTTAGGCGACCCTATTTAGTGAAAAATTCTTCACCTCAGCGGCTCCAAACCCGCATTGTTTAAATATGACGTACAATTTGAAAAATACTAGTAGTACTGGAAGTAGTAGTATACCAGCGTTATTCCCGAGATATAGTAGGGTCCTCCTGTCGGCGTATCCGTCTCCATTTAGGACAATCCAAGGATGGTGTCAACATAATCCATGTCCTCTCTGATCTGAGCCATCCACTGTTTTATGGTCTACTACGAGTTCGCTGATCATCTCGGTCTGGTTACATGGCTGTCTTCGATAGAGAGATTTGTTTACTACGTGTGGCGTGTCATCATACCCCCTAGGCCTTCCTTCTCACAGTTTTGCTGCGATTAATTCGACACCCTGTCTTTGTCGAACATCGTCGTTCATGACGTGATTGAATCGTGCTAATCCGAGGCACTAGTGAAGAATTCTCATATCCATGGCGTGTGGGAGCTGCTTCTAAACAGAAAAGAAGTGGGCCGTGGATCTGTTGAAAGGAACCGTCATGGTGTTTGCTTGGTGGTGAAAATGAGAAACCACGAAAACCAATATCAGGACGGCTAAGGTAGTATTCGAGCCCATGCTCTCAAGAGCTAGCGCGTTAGCGCTCTCGGCTACCATGGCCGGTCTTTTTAGTTTTACCCTTTATTATTCCCCTAGATATGGGTTCCTGGTGGCGGATCGTTTCTTTCTATGACATCGCTTATCTCGAAGGGACCTAGGTTTTTCTACCCTTTAAAGTCCAACTTCAACGGCTGAGAATTGAATATGCGATCTTGAAATCATTGGACATTCGACCAGAGATCCACCGAGAGACTACACAATATGATATAATTAATTTACACGAATAAAGGTCCCATTTATTGTTCCTGCTCTCTCTTCTCTCTATTATTCCGTCTGTGGTCTTTGGGTGGTTATTGAGATTCTAGACCTGGCTCTGAAAAGAAATTTAACTAAGGTCAGAGGGTTTGAATGCCGTACAATCAGCCCCACAAAGGGTAATTGAGAAGTCGCGGGCTAGACCAAGCAAATGCCGTGATGGGCACGGCCTTCTCATTTCCAATACTAATCTTAATTTCAAGTAGACACTTCCACAGATATCACAAAGACACAGATTATGCACACCCAAATACATGGGGATTGATGAACACGATATACAAGCGCCTAAATAGAAGGAAAATAAATCACATTAACGCTTACTGTCAAGTCCTATACAATGACATTTACTTTCTGAGTCGGGCCTAATTTCACCTACACGAATAAAGCTTCTTTCGTTGTTGTTTCATTTGAGGAGCACGTATATCGCGGTCATTTATCCCCGTGTACTTGGGTGTGTGCGTATGAGAGAGGATTTTTTTTGTCTGATAATCTGTGTTATTGTGTTCACTGTATTAGTGTGTGTATTACAATTCAACGTGAGAATTCGGAAGGAGTCGGCCGTGACCTTAAGTTAGGAACCATACCAGTATTCGCCTGGAGTAGAAAATCAGTTCCAGAATGGCTGAGGTTGGAATTGAACCTACCTCTTCTCAGTTTTGCCTCACGAGGCAGCCCCCAAACCATGATTATATTCCTTGGCAGAGCCGTGAATCGAACTCAGACCTCCAGGTTAACTGCCAAGACTGCTAGCCGCTACACCACGATGTAGGCAGTAAAATGTGATGTTTTTTGTACCGGTATCTGCTTTCTCTTTTCTGTATTCTTGTTTTCATTGTGCACTGTGTATATAAAATCATTCCCCTAGTCCAGAGCTCTGACTGTTCTCGCACCATGCTAATTAACGATACGCCTTCGTTACTCATTCAAACCCGCACCTCCTCCCCCTGCGTCCTGTCGGCCATGATAGATGGATGTTATTATTTTTAAAATTGGACACCATCATGACGTCACACTGTAAAGCAAAGATGACGTTAACGATTTTGGTGAAGTACTGCAGTACAAAATGATATTAATTGTTATATTGAACGAGCAAGGAATTATACTTTTACCGCTGTAGATTTTGTTGCATAATTTATGAAATAATATGTTAAATCATTCATGTCAAAAGTGTACATATCACTTCATTTATTATGAATATAAGGTATACAGTATAACCTACCGCATTGAATTACTACATACGTTGTTGCACAGATTCGGTATACCAGGTGAATCAGCTGCCCCTAATAATACTGTTTTACTCATCCCAATTAACGCGTGTTATCAGGAAGGTCGATATTTCTCTGCTTGCATCCCGTATGGTACTAATGCACTGCAAGTATATCCCGCAAACGATACTCAACTCTATTAGTTTTCCTCGTAATAGTCTGTAGTCACATCGATGGGAAAATAATATTATTTAATTTTATTAAAAATGCATTATTATTATCATTCATTTTATTCATAATATAGCTTTGGTGTTATTAGATCGAGTGAATGTTTAAAAACCGACGTTTCGAGACAACTTCTTGTCCCTTATCAAGGTTTGTCAAGAAAGAATCAAAGAAAGAAAGAAAGAAAGAAAGAAAGAAGGAAGGAATCAGTAAACAATAAGGAAGCTATGTCGAAACAAATAGTTACTCCATGATCTCCTGAATCCAAGAAGATGTTGGTAATGAAACTATAGAGGGCAGCCATGATTTTCTCAAGGGATAACCATCGTCTCTATCTTATACCATTTATCTATGGATGCTATATGCCATGGTTTACTCTTTCTTTCTTTCTTTCTTTCTTTCTTTCTTTCTTTTTTTCTTGATAAGGGGACAAGTAGTTGTTTTTTTTACTTAATAGACCCAAAGCTATATTATGTATGCAATTGGCCGAAAGATTACGCAACAATATTATTATTATTATTATTATTATTATTATTATTGACCAGCACATGCTAACAGATAGTACCATGTGGTCTGAAATGGCGTGTGCTCATATTTGCGTTCCGTCTAATGGCCATTTGTGTATACAGTACATAGCCCACGATTAGTTTTTAGTATTTGAGGTTGCTAATATAAACATTCACCACTAATGTTCTTGTAAAGTTGGAGTCTTACTTGATCATTAACAAAATAGCTTAGGAAAGAGTACTCTAACACAAGTAGGAGTGGCTAAATCATAACAGACCATGTCACTTAACCTTTTAAGTGCCGAATGTCTTCATTCATATTTTTAAACAATACGACATAATAAGTAACTTATCATAATTAACTTATGGCTATAGGTTTTAATTAATCTAAATTCAAAATCCTACGTTTATGTAATTTTTCAATTTGTGCTTAATTAAAATTAAAACCAGGTAATGGGCCCAAAATAAAGTTATTCCTAAAATCAGTAGGCAAGTAATACTAGTTGCTCCTTACTAGCACAGAAACTGATATTCATTGATTCGAAATCACAACGCGCTGTGAATAATTTGCTTGTTCATCTCAGACGAACCTCAGCTTTAGAGAACAGACGTCTACAAAATGGTATGCTATCTTAGTTACTTCCGGAAGCAAAATTTCAAACTTAAGTAGTACTACATAATACCCAATAAATGGCAGGAGATTCTAAGGGTTGACTCGGTAATCGAAAGCGAATGATGAATAAAACAAAATAAAAAAATCGTGAGCAACGTTTATAGACGGGCAAAGCACTCAACGGGTTTACTGCTAAGAGGATGGTGCTGATTAACGTGATAACCTTCCTTTTAGTCGACGAGAAAACAACGCAAGCTATTTCGTCGTTTTATCATCAGGGTGAGTATTCTTCTTCCCAAGCAACGGGAGAATATAAACTTGGTCAAGATATGGTTAACTAATCTAATTGTCCCATAGGCTAAGTTCATACAGAAAAATAAATTGGGAGATATTCTGCAAAACGTTTAACTCTAGGTAATTGGAATATCTGAGCTTGAACAACGATTCTTTATTTAAAATTAATTATAAGGAGATTCTTATCACCATTACATTTGGCACCCAGAGGAACTTACTCCACTGCGCAAGCTGCTAGACTGGACGACATCAACACATGGATCCCCGTGCCAGTGGATTGTTGTGCGAAGCGCAGTGTTAACGGCAAGGCCACTCCCAGTGATTGTCACTGGTTGTAACCATTGACATTAACGAACGTGAATAGAACATCATTTATTGAATGTCAATGATAATATGATAGACTAATACGAACAAGTCACCACGCAGAGAACTACCGTAGATCACACTGCCATTATTATCGATAAGGACATGTGTGCGGAACAGAGTAGCACAGCCACTACATTCCATTTGTTTGGATTGTAACAATGTACGTAAGATTAGTTACACGTGTCTTCATCCAACATCTGACATGGAGGCAACAAAAGAAGACAAGATGTATACCAAGTGAATGAACTGTCCCTAATAAGCCCAATTAGCGTTGTTATCAGGAAGGTCGATATATCTCTGCCTGCATCTCGTATGGTACTAATGCACTGCAAACATATCCGTAAACAATACTGAACACTATTATTATTCCCTCGATGTGACTACAGACTAACACGAGGGATATATCATAGTGTTCGGTATCGTTTGCGGGATATACTTGCAGTACATTGAATTGTAGTGATAGAAGCCATTTTTCAGTGTTGCCTAGTTCTATTAAAGAACGTTTTTCAGTCGGTCAACACAAATTGTGTCCAATTACATTAGGCGGGAAAACAAGAAAACACCCTAACCTGAAAGAAATAAGATATTATTAGAAAATAACGCGGTTTTATTTAAAGATGCAGTGCATTAGTGCCATACGGGACACAAACAAAGAAATATTGACCTTCCTGACAACAAGCGTTTTGTGGGATGTATTAAACAATATATATCAGGGGTAACATTCTCGCCTGCTGTAACCAAGATTGCAGGATCAAATTCTGGTGCAGCCAGTAGGCATTTGAGGGTGCGAAAATGCGAGGGAGCCTTGTCGGTTGATTTACTGGCACGTTAAAGATCCCATTCGAGGCACCCCGGCGCCTCTAAAAGCCACAGTCGTTAAAAGGGACGTAAAACCAATCACAGTATTATTATTATTAATAATATTATCATTAAAAACAACGAGCGTCTGTGGCTTAGGCGGCAGCACGCCGGCCTCTCACCGCTGGGTCCGTGGTTCAAATCCCGGTCACTCCATGTGAGATCTGTGCTGGACAAAACGGAGGCAGACAGGTTTTTCTCCGGGTACTCCGGTTTTCCCTGTCAAAATTTCATTCCAGCAACACCTCTCCACTATCATTTCATTTCATCTGTCATTCATTTAATCATTGCCCCAGAGGAGTGTGTCAGGCCTCGGCAGCCGGCACAGTCCATATCCTCGCCGCTAGATGGGGGCTTCCTTCATTCCATTCCTGACCCGGTCGGAGACTGGAAACAGGCTGTGGATTATCATTATCATCATTAAAAACAATATTATTAGGGGAAACTGATTCACCTGGTATAGTTCATTCTTTTGACACCTCAGGGTGTTGGAGGGGGAGAGACATACAGACGTGGCCAATTTATTAAAATAATGTTCTATACTAATTTTCGAGATGGAGAAATTAATTAACGATAGGCTACACTTCCATACCAGTGTGGGAGCCGGATGAGGATAAAGACGGCCGGGTGTGGGATCTATAGGGCGTAGGAGTAAGCTCAGTGCCTTTGTCTTAGAATAAAAAAAGAAGAGAAGCAATATTCCGCGTTCCGACTAGCCACTAAACACATCCCCTTAATTCTCTATATTGTCTTTTAATCAGTTTCTCTCATTAGATAAATAATTCAGTCTTATATTCGATGCTCCTGAGTGCAATGATCTGGAAACCGATTCCCACACCAGTATATTTTGAACTTAAGGTATTCATTGAAATACGAGTGTATATTTCGGGTGCAATAGAACCAGGAACGTCGGAAATAAATAAAAACAAATAAATTCGAAAGTGAGGTGATCCTGCCACATATGTGCTTGAAAATATTGACGTTATTGGATTATAAAAATGTGTATACAGACTAGTCAATGATGTTATTATAGTACATTATGCAACGAGCCTATAATGGCTATAATTAAGACACGAGTATTTTTTATAAAACGAGCGTATGCGAGTTTTATAATTTCCATACGAGTGTCTTAATTACCATTATAGGCGAGTTGCATACGACTGTTTATGTTCGACGATAATTATAACTTTATTATATGTTTTAACATAAATATTCAAAAAT
Organism: Meconema thalassinum; assembly: GCA_946902985.2. NCBI lineage: Eukaryota > Metazoa > Arthropoda > Insecta > Orthoptera > Tettigoniidae > Meconema > Meconema thalassinum. The sequence goes on along the minus strand of OX336390.1, from coordinate 261,406,737 downwards.
ATCTGTTGAGAGTCAGCCACTTGAATTTTGTGACCGAAGAGCGAGCGCTGGGTATATCTCTGTCTTTCAAGATCTCTGAACGACCGACTAATGCGCTCTGTGTGCTTGCAATGCCAAATGCAGGCCATATGTTTACATCTGCTGTCCCTCAGTAATATTGTCACCGGAGTCGTTTGAAGGCTATGAGCTGTGTGGAAATTAGCTTTGGTGATATTAAGGTACAGTGCTATTTCTTGTCTCTTATTCGCCGGTTTATTTACGTGAACATATGGACGGTGCGTATTCCATGTCGGTAATTTATTATAGTTCGATGTTGTGTTTATGCCCGACATGTTGGATTTTGAGCGCATGCGTGAAGGTATCGTTACCTAATTGGTCAATGAACGAGCTCTGATTGGCTGGAGAAACTGTATCATAATGAAAAACAGTGTTATAATGACCATCATTATGATACAGTTTCCAGACACATAATAGTGAGGGTCGAACATAAAAACATCTTATGTATTTGCTTTTTCAGGTTAGTGCGCCAAGTATGTTTATTTTGTGAATTAAAATGCTTTTCGATTAAGGAGGAAAAGTGCGACATTTTTCACAAAAGAATTGAGATCGTCCTTTTCAATTGGCATACATTATCACAGGTTAGATCATTGCCGGCTATAAATATCAAAGCGAGAGGATGGTGCGGGCATCATTTTAGTGCAGCGCTTATAACACATTGCACTAACCCACAGTTATAGCGTATCACTATAGCTAGGTGGTAGCCAATGGACATCACAGCTTTCAGTCCCGAGTGAGTAGTGAACAACGGCGGGGGGGCATAATACTCAAGATTCGTATAACAGATAGGTTAAAATAACTTGTTTCCATATTAGTGCTGTTTATAATTTGTGCATTATAACCACACATAATAGTGTACAGCCCGGGGGGCAGTACCCCCTGAGAGCCACCCCCCATCTTTTACCAAAACCACCCCAACTGGTAACACCATAAGACCAGGACATTATCTATACACAGCAAGCGGCGGCTACCCAGCCTGGGAGGTTAGCCAACTACTTGCAAAACATACACAAACATTTACACTAACAACTATCTGGGACAGCTACATTTACGCAACGCTGACCAAGCAGCGCCGGAAGGTATAAGAATGGAGTCCAAACTGGAGCCATTATCTGTTCTACTCTGTGCTTCGCCAGCGGCCCTGTCCGACGTCTGTTCCAGTTTTATCACCAGGTGAGATTCAGCCGTGCTCAGACTCCTTTAATTCTTGTAAACACCTACCCCTAACTTGTACACACAAATTGTATTTTATACTTGTCTAAATTCCCCAAGAAGGACATACCAATCTACATCTACTGACCAATAAATACATGGTCAGTAAGCTACACTTGCATTACTAATTACACTCCACTTCACATCCTCATACCCCACCTGACCTTCGTCACAATTGCCCGTGACCGTAGAAGTCAGTAATTGCTTTGTCATACGCCATTGTACGCACAGCACGCGACTCGACGGCATAGCGTCGAGCCGCTGACTTAGCACGTCTATTGTATTACTCATTACGCCCAGCTGGCAGGCCAGTATAGTAGCCTGCATTTAGAGATCCATCCCCTAGCAAATACTTGCATCTTGCAGGAACACTCCCGAGAGATTGAACACTAAACACCAACACACTACACTAGTAAGCTCTCCCGGCTAGGGGAAGCTACTCTCACTCAGGAACAGTCTTCTAAATTAGCACAGTGACACAACCGTGTTTTATCCCAACTACCCCCCAACCAAGGGATTAAAACATATTTGGTGGAGGCGCTGCTACCACGCTCAATGAGGGTAGGACTCATACAACGAGCCCTCGTGTTAGAAACGATCCGTACCGCACACAGCCAAGCGATAGTTGTTTTTTTTGAAGACAGCATTATTATTTCTCTCTCTGCACTCTAGCAACACAAGGGAGATATTTGTCAACCCACCCCCCAAGAATCAGAAATCTCACACATATTTCTTTTTATACCCACCCTTAACTTAGAATGGCACCACATGCAGAAGCAACAGGGATTGTAAGCCATAGAGGCAATAGGGGTACACCAATACTATTTACATTATTACTAAGGTGCCAGAGGCATATACAAAGGCGACAGGCACAAATACGGGCACTCCAAACAAAGGTTGGGGCAATACAGGGCAAACAGCCATGCATTCCGTCAGAGGGTAGGACAGCGCGATTGAGATGCGCACACAAACACTTATATCACATACATGAACACCTCAATAGGAGCCATGTCCAAAGGAACAGGATATACGACCAATTAATCACTACACATGGTCCTACAATAGATAACACAACCCTAGAGAGGATGAGGGTGCACTACACAATTTTATATGCCCAATACAGGGAGCTGATTCGCGAACAGGCGTTTCTCCAGTTGGCGGCCACAGAACTGTATAGGACGCAAACACGTCAACACAGTGATTTGCAAACAGGCCATATGCCTCGATAGGCAGTACGCCCAAATTTGCGGAAAGTACCGGGAACTCCAAGCCAACAAGGCCATTGTTGAGTTCGCGGCAGGGCCACCAGCCCAGCCTAGAGAGGACATAGGCATAGACACATTAACGCAGCAATTCGCACGGATGTCCATCTCAGACACTAACAAAACACAGGGGAAGGAGTTCGCCGTGGCCACAGTTCAGAAAACGGCCAGGGTAGGCTCCAACACACTACAGGGCCAAGCTTACATGAACACCGTCCCTCAGCTCCGGTCCGGGAGGCAATTTTGCCAGACCGAGTGGCAGAACCTACGCCAACCCCCTCAGAACGGACGAACGAGAGGGAGTTGACGCCAGAGCTCTCAGGCACACATCATAACACAGAGAGAAACCTGGAGGAAACTATGTCATGGGCTGAGGACGTAGAGCCTGTGCCACAGCACGATAAGCCCACACAAACCTACACACATAGGCAGACACAAGGGAAGGAGTCTACCGTGGCCATAGGCCAAAAATCGGTCAGACTACCCTCCAACACATTGCCAGGGCAATCACAGACAAATACACGACCTTTACCGCTAGTTCAGAGGGCGATTTCACCAGAATGGAGGCGGACACTGACATGTGCATCCCCAGTACCAATGCACAAGATGGTGTTGCCTTCAGCCCCTCAGGGTGCAAAACGCACGCCTGTGCACACTGACCAGCCTCAAACATACAATACACGGGGCATAAGAAAGGTTTTATTACCTACCCCACAAGGCCAGTTCAACAGGAGGACACACACCCCTATAGACACTGCCAGGGTAGCGCGGCACGCAATCAGCCCCTCAGGCACAAGCACACTCAGGCCAATATCCAGGCACTACGGTGAACGTAGACCCAGACTTACTTTGCTACAAACCCCTCCAGAAAATAGTAAAGAAGCACCCCAATGGGTATCAGGGGCCTATGCCTTAGTGACAGGGCGAAAGTATTCACCTTCTCGAGCAATGACGCTCGGACGTGGATAACAACTTTCGCAATAAAAAAAATCCACTCTTCCATTAATGGAAAGCGGCCTAGGAAAAAGGCAACTCACATGGCATAATAAAATTGAAGCCATAGCTGTAGACACAGTGATAGACAATTCCACAGACCACACCTCATAAACAACATAAATCACACGCCCACATAACAACCATAGGCTCCCATAAACGCAATTTTCCCATATGTATTAGGATCATGCACGCACAGAAGGATTTATATTATATGTATAGGTACTCACAGATCATGACGTACATGTCTTAAATAGACACCAGGGTTTGTATATAACATACACGAATGTCACTTGCATCACAAACATACACACGAGTAGGTTCTTTTACATGCAGGAAACACTACAATTGACACACAAAGGACAGGTTCCACCCCTGTAGAGGGTTAACACAGAACACACGGGCACAAAACTATATAATTTGCATGCTATAGACATATTTATGCCATAAGTGCATGTCATTATTTTTCTTATTTTTTACACTGCCCATAATATGTTCTTGTCCCCCAAAACAGCACTCAAACTAAACATAAACACCATAGGGTGAAATCCCAGACTTTGGGAAAACTCACATATTTCTGGAAGGCACACAGTAAGCTCAAATTGCCACGAAACAGGCACTAACACTGACAAAACTGTCCCGGAGACACAGGCCCAAAAGGCAACAGGAATGATTACCCTGGACAAAGACGGTCTCGAACCCGCGACCTTCTGAATACCAGGAGCGCAAGGTCGGGTAACTATCCAAGTGGAGGATAGAGCAATAAGGGACAGTCACACTAACAGGAATTAATATGCACAAATTAATAAAACCACCTCCGACACCTAGTCACCAAATACGCGACTAGAGGCCCGGAGACACACGTACATAAAGACATCTAACTACCACTAACAGGAATATATTCACCCCACGCCTACAATAACACAAAATTTGGGGACACAATATATGAACAGAGGTAGGTTATTTTCCATTACGAGGAACCCAATGCACACTGTATATGCAGACATTAGAAAGGCGCGTCAGAAAACATACACACATCGTCTCGGCACATGTGGCAAGCGGGCCGCCGGACAAGCAAGCAAGTACTTCCTACACAATTGAAACCTAATACTATCGCAGTCAGCGATAAGGCGTAATGGGACAGCCGACCTTCGCGTGCGCCAGGCAGACTAAGAGCGCCCTGCTCCGGCGTAGTATACACAATCATTCACGCCATTTTCAAAGCCCGATAACTCCCGAAATTAGGGTACGAGGGTCGTCCCGAATGGCATAAAATACTCACACTAACGTATATTTTCATACGCGTATCGCAAACATACAGTACACGCGCCATGGTACATAAAACACAAAAATTGTAGTACCGAGGCCTTAGACCAAGGCATGGGCGAACACACAGAAACACAATACAAACGTGCCAAAAAGGACGCTAGCCAATGTCATTTTTGGCACGGCAACACAATTAGAGGCCACACTAGGGACGCACAAATCCCAACAGACAACGCAGACATAAAACACGGAGCATAACACGGGATCACGGGTCCGAATGCCCAATAAAACGTACGCCGTGGAAAACAAGAATTGTCGACCGACGAAAGATCACTTACATACAAAACACGGGTTTTTCATCATGACAAGTCAGAAAACTCAGCCAGCGCGGCCAGACACCAGACAGACCCATTCACAGCGGAAAATTCATTCCCATCTAGACGGAAATTGGCCAAAATTAAGACAATCCGCAAGTACGTCAAAATTAGAACAGGAATATGGACATGGGAACAGACAAATTACACGGGCAGTAACGCACAAACAGCATGCATACACCATCCCCTACAGAAAAAACCATAGGGTCCCATACAGACAATGTGCCCCATAGAGTGGAGCCAAGAGTGAAAACAGGCATTAGAATGTTTAAATTATATCCATATGAATGGCATACTATTACTGTACACGCTTTAAACATACACTAGAGGTGGCAAATGCATTGCAATAGTGCCGTACACAAGCACATAAACGGGTGAGCCACACAATTATGAACACAGGGAGGTTCTTCAACATACATACATACAGGAGCATAGATTCGTTCCAAGGTACTCGCTACAACAGCCTACCTAGGACATTAGCGACCCCGGAATTCCCAATAGGGGGCGTACCGAGAATGCTAGGCCCCTACGGGGACCACAAGATACTTTTCTCTGAACCATAGCGCCCGAAACCTAGATACGGGGGACGCCACTCTCACTGACACAAAACAGGTAACACCACATTTCTACGGCCAGAAATCATGGCACATTTGGATTACCCCGAACATAGGAAATAGACTTCCTAAACACAAATTATAGATAATTACACAAGGCAAAGGTCTTGCGGAAGAAATGTCCACACAACATCGGTAGCAAAAACAGGACAGGTTAACACATTGGCCCTCCCAGAATGCAAAACAATGTCAACATACGGACAATGGCAAAAGTCACGTTCCGTCAGCCGCCATACATAACATCAGAGACTTCCCGTATACAAGGACGCAAAAACAAACACAACAAAACACTGAGTTGGAAATTCCAGTGCATTGCAGCACTGTTGCCGGTAGTCATTCCCAGCATAGCCAGACGTGACAATGACACGCGACCACGATGATACTATCATACAAAACAAACAATAATAATGGCATACAGTTGACACAGGATCCAGCGCTCTCACAATAGGCCTGGCATCCAGTAATGTACAAATACTATAGGCCGGATTCATCTTAGGAACCCAGGAGCATGTATACAAGGATGTCAACAAGCTACACGCGCCACCTGACAATTAGCCACGCGACACACGATAAGACTTATCCGATAACGGCCCACGCGCCAGCATGCGGTAGCGGCACGCGACCACACACACGCAGCCGTGCTAATTACAAACACGGCCACGTCCTTCCCACACGCGCCCACCAATCAGGGGCGGATACAGACAGATTCCCTGAGGGAACAAACCCCCCCAATAACTTCTTCTCCTTGTTTTTTTTTCATCTTTAAAAACCATTATAGGCGATCAGGACATGACAATCCATACTTACAATCACTTGCTACCCTAACGTTATGAATAGGAGACCACATTAGACCGTGACGTCACAGCGTCACCGCACTTAACCATCCCAAAGGGCAGCCCGAGAGCGACGCCCACAGACACAAACATTTATACACAACATGGGTATCACAGACCCACAGGCATTCTACAGACTGATATTCTAGAACATAGTAGATGCTTTATGGCATCTCAATTTCACCAGTGCACATCCTAAGGAGCGGATAGAAAACAAATAGTGACCAAGTGAGAATGACAGGAGCAGAGATGGATTGTGCCATCAGGATGGCTAAGATACCAACTACGGGATACCATCCTAGCACCCCTCTCCCTACATAACCTGTCACGTACAACACTATCCAACACAAACACACAGACACATAAAGACAGCTAGACTACATTCCAAAATATACATCGGGGTTGATAGACTTCATGCGTCTACCCAAAATTCGGGTATGCTACACCCTGGTCCCAAATGCCTACACCCGAGTATTAGGGGTGAGTCGGAAACAATATCAAGCTAATGCACATCTCTACGTAAAGAGATGAGGCCGCATTTACACTAACAAATATTTTCTTAATAAATAATCCCGCATGCAAGGGACATAGAGTTATTATACCTCGACCCATACCTTATCCTCAAATGAGAGTGGATACGCCTCATATCCAACCCCATGCATGGAATATACCACCCACATACCAGGGTTTATTACTACCACACCTGCATGGCACTTTAAAAAAAATTGCACACTTGGGAAAAACCTACCCCATCCCCCTCACTGTAAGGACATCCTAGCAGCATCATCGGCTCCCGGCCACCATTAACATGGAGACCAACGATGCACGACCCTTTCCTACCACGCTTTAAGGCCATTCAGCAAATAACACCCCCAAATCCCAATAACAAGGGACCCGACGCCATAAAAACCTACTAACGCTTCCAGGAAATTACCAAGGCATTACCGCTGAAAATCCGACAGTGCAACTACAGGCCTAAAGTAGACTATGCATTTAGAAGATTCTACAACCCCAGAACACTTAAAATCTTACATAATTACATGATACACACACACTTATTTTACAAATCACATTTTTTTAAATACAAGGAGTCTGACATCACACTGGATGGTGATGAGATGTGAACGGAGGGAGCGGAAGCTCCACAGATGGGCAGGGACGGGGCAAGCCGCCAACAGATCCTGACCCAGACTAAAAGACGGAATTACGTAAGGTTGAAGCATCGATGGCTTGGCGCGGGCAAACGTCAAGATCTAGGGGTGCGTCTAGCCTACCCCCCTTGTCGGAGACAGTTATACCCACTATGCGCCACGGTCATCGAAGCCAAAACCTGCAGAGGAGACTTTTGACGGCTGGTGGGAGAATTAGCCAGCTCCACACTAGACTCGGGAGACGACCCTAGAGACGACCACATTAGGACTAGACTTCTAGTTAGTATGTAACTTAAGTAGAGCTTCCATGGCGGGAAGTTAGTCTTCCATTCGCGTGAAGTGAAGAAGGATCTCAGGATTCAGCGGGACCAATCCTAGATCCGCCAAGTCCTTGCCCCGCGAGGCAAGGAGAAGATGATCTAACAAATAAATGATAATAAATGAATAATGAATAATGCATATGGAATGAATGCGATCATTCGGGCCCGTGCCCACATAAATGGATGACACCGGGTCTCCAGAGCTTAAATGGTCACGCACTGGGCGGCCAGAGATGTAAATGAGGAATGCGGCGAGCTCTCAAAGGGGTTATGTGGGCAAACCCAGCAATAATAAATATATAAAGAAATGATAAATGGAGAATAATGCCGACAGAGGCAAGTATAACAACGACCAACAGGATAGCCGGGCGAGGCGTTTGCTCCTTAGCAGCGCAGGCGCCCAGGACTTTATTAATTACTATTAATTTATTAATGACTAATAAGGTAATGTCGACAACTAATATTAAGACGGAGGGGACTACGAGCCATTGTTGGGTTCCGGTCTCAGCAATAGGCTACAAGGGCCCCCGGGAGAGAAATCGACCGGACGAGCCTCCATCAAAGTTCTAGCGTATAAGTTACAGTGCCATTTCAAAGGCAACTTAGATTTAAGCAAATTTAATAAGCACTGTTACAAAACAGTAGCTATACCACATTTCGGCATTAGGTTAAGGTCCACCTCGGCATCTATATACAGAATATTTTCCCATTTAGTATTAATTAATATAGTTTAGGTCATTTTCTTTTTAATTAAGATAATAGCGTTCGGCACCTGGTAACTAAAATCCGTTACCAGGGTAAGCCCGACAACACATAGCATAAATAGGATTAAGATAGAAGCCCAACAATACATAGGCTAAGCTAGACAATACATAGGCTAAGCTAGACAATACATAGGCTAAGCTAGACTAACTTAGGCTAACCTAGATTAAGTTAGATTTAGATGGCGCCATATGCATATGAAAAGGCATGCGCAAAACAGAGATGAAGGGTATATGACAACTGTATGTGATCACAGTAACCCATTACATCTTTTGCAGGTTCACAAGGAGCCAACGTGAATCAGCACGATGTCGCATGAAAGACACTAACATATTTAATTTTCAGGAAGGCAGACACATATGAATTCACCCCTTGTAAATATATCCCCCAAACAAACATACCTTACACTAATGATCACACACACAAACACATTACTCATAAGTTTCAGTTGCACCCTTAAAGGTGACAACGTCAGCAGCCAGCAGTGAACAGTATACGTGGGATGCTGAACATTGCTGAACGCAAACACATCTCCACACGCAAATGAAGTGTGACTTCAAGATCTAAGGGCGGCACGGAAGTTGTAAGTGCCGAACCTTCGACCCTAAGGTGGAATTCCGACCCACGACGGAAAACCACGAGGTTCCATAATAAGTATAACGAAAGAATAGCGGACTAGCCACTAATTCGCACCAGGAACAGCTGAGTAAGGAATGGTATACAAGGCACGATGGTAGAGTGCGCACGAGACTAAGAGGTATAGATAAATGGCCAAAGCAAGAGATCTCCAAGATATTGTACAAAAAATCAAAATTGTAAACTATAGTTATAAGGTAAGAGTACACAAGCAAAGGTAGGATCACCGTATCCAGAAAATAACATTACCCCAGCATTATGGACACCACAATTGATAACATAAATATAGCGCCAAACGCACACTCACATTGTTCTATTGTACTAGCATGATTATTATTATTATTGAAATTATGATGATTAATATTATTACGATCATCATAACCAATGTATCCTATACTGTATCAAAAACGTTATCACAGTCTTACATAATATGTCACACCATTTAACACTGCCACACGGTGAACACACTTTTATTTATTTCCTTTCTTTCTAATAACGACAAAACTTGTGAAGGTGTCCCGTTTCACCCCAACACAATAAACCATTTTATATATATTCATTTAACTTATACCCTGGGGCACCTGTTTTTTCTGTTTTCTTCCATCTTTTACACAATGCATTGCAGGGAGCAATTTTTTTCTCCAACATAGCGCCGGACGGCACAACCACCCGTCCAGCCATGGTTGTTTTTCCTCCCTGGATAATACCAACATATATATAATGTCAATATCATGTATTTTTTTTGTTTTTTTACTATTACTATTTCATATGTCAACTTTTAAAATCAGCAATTCCAGATTAACTATGTATAACTATGTACACCCAAAACCTACCCCTCTGAGCACACGCTGGACTCACATCACCACGACATCGCTACACCTACACGACACCGACACGGAAGACAAAGAAGAAGAGGTGCGAGGAGAAACCATGAAGAAACCATCACATCGACACCCCCACTCTACTTCCCGTTCGCGAGGACGCGAACTAATCGATGAGGGGGACTTGTACAGCCCAGGGGGGCAGTACCCCAGAGAGCCACCCCCCATCTTTTACCAAAACCACCCCAACTGGTAACACCATAAGACCAGGACATTATCTATACACAGCAAGCGGCGGCCATCCAGCCTGGGAGGTTAGCCAGCTACTTGCAAAACATACCCAAACATTTACACTAACAACTATCTGGGACAGCTACATTTACGCAACGCTGACCAAGCAGCGCCGGAAGGTATAAGAATGGAGTCCAAACTGGAGCCATTATCTGTTCTCCTCTGTGCTTCGCCAGCGGCCCTGTCCGACGTCTGTTCCAGTTTTATCACCAGGTGAGATTCAGCCGTGCTCAGACTCCTTTAATTCTTGTAAACACATACCCCTAACTTGTACACACAAATTGTATTATATACTTGTCTAAATTCCCCAAGATGGACATACCAATCTACATCTACTGACCAATAAATACATGGTCAGTAAGCTACACTTGCATTACTAATTACACTCCACTTCACATCCTCATACCCCACCTGACCTTCGTCACAATTGCCCGTGACCGTAGAAGTCAGTAATTGCTTTGTCATACGCCATTGTACGCACAGCACGCGACTCGACGGCATAGCGTCGAGCCGCTGACTTAGCACGTCTATTGTATTACTCATTCCGCCCAGCTGGCAGGCCAGTATAGTAGCCTGCATTTAGAGATCCATCCCCTAGCAAATACTTGCATCTTGCAGGAACACTCCCGAGAGATTGAACACTAAACACCAACACACTACACTAGTAAGCTCTCCGGCTACGGGAAGCTACTCTCACCCAGGAACAGTCTTCTAAATTAGCACAGTGAAACAACCGTGTTTTATCCCAACTACCCCCCAACCAAGGGATTAAAACAATAGGCCGCCAAAAATAATCAACAAAATAGTGTAGACATCATTTCTGAACTGGTTAGCATAGTTAAAAAAATTGTCTCGGCACGTTTGAAGGCGGAGGTAGATTTCACCGGGCAAACTAGAGGATAGGCAATAAGAGGCAAAATATGCAGGTTTTCGTAGACGATCAGACCTCATTTATTGCGAGAAAGTATTTTACGATTGGAGCTTGATGATTTTTTTTCGTCTTTCTCTGTATATTTTTAACATTTTATTGTCTTATGGGGACGGTAACCTTATCGTCATTTGGGGTCCATTTTTAGCCTATTTTCAATTTTGAAAAAATAGGCTTATGAGATCACCTTTTGTCCGTGCGTGTGTGTGTGTGTGTGTGTGAGAGAGAGAGAGGTGTGTGTGTGTGTCCCCTAATAAAATCTAAACAACTGGAGCGATTTCAATGAAACTCGGTAAGTTCATAGCACTATTCCCGGCGACCTCGACCGTGCTCCTCAAATTTTGTTACGTCTCACCAATCCAACATGGCGGCTGTGCGAAATATTTCAATAGCATTCATTATCTCCGAAACTATTACCGATATAGCCCTGAACTTGTGTACGGTGATAAAGGGCACTACTAGAAGTTCACCTATGAGATTTTCAAAAACCTGGTGACTACAAAACCAACATGGAGGTCAAGCGAAGTTGAGACTTTTAAATAGACATTTCTCGCGATTTAACTATCCAAACGTAATGAAACTTGGTACAGCAAATGTTTATACACATTGTAATGCACTGGAGTCTAATTTAGTTCAATTGTTTACATAACCTCAAAATGGCGGCTGTGCGAAATATTTCACTGACATTCTATATCTCCGAAACTATTACAGATGTCATCATGCAATTTTGTACGGTGATAAAGGGTACTGATACAAGTTTACCTATGTATATTTCATAAACCTGTAAAGTACAAAACGAACATGGCGACCAAGCGAATTTGAAATATTTTAATAGACTTTTTTCGTGATTTAACTCTCTGGGCGCAGTGAAATGTGGTACAGTAAATGATTTTGCAGATTGTAATGCACTGCCATCTAATTTAATTCAATTGTTTACATAACCTCAAGATGGCGGCTGTGCGAAATTTTAAAATTAAATTTTTATTCTTGTGTCGTAATCATGCGATCGAAGTGAAAGTTTGAATAATGAAGCTAGGCAATAATTGTCCTTGAATGGTACATAACTCTATGGCTTGTACATATAACAATCCTAAATGGCGAGCTTCCGAAATATTTAGACGGTTCTCAATATCTATGAATCTTTTACAGCAACCAAACTGAATTATTTTATGTTCATAGAGACTATGAACATATGTTCACCTAAAGGACTTTCAGTAACCTGGTGAGCACAAATCCAACATGGCGGTGACGCGAAGTATAAATATTTAAATGGATGTTTCTCGCGAATTAACTGTCCGAGTGCCGTGAAACGTTGCACGTTAAATGCTTATACAAATGTTGATCCACTGGCATGTAATTTATTTCAATTGTTTGCATAATCACAATATGGCTGGTGTGCGTACTTTTAAAATCTCGTATATACTTCTTGTGTTCTATTCATGCGATTGAAGTTTGAATACCACACGTACACAATAATCTTAATGTAATAGTACAAAAATAAAAATCCATCCTGGCGACCATATGAAATATTTAGACGGTTCTCAATATCTACGAATCTGTTACAGCAATTAAACTGAAATTTTGTATGTTGATAGAGACAATTAATATGAGCAGGATATATGAAAATAGGCTGTATAGTTCTTCACGGAACTACTTGTTATACTTGCGGTCACACTGTCCTTATGCAATAGGGTGGAACGAAAAAATATTGTATTCAATTTCAATACGTAATAGTGATAAAAATTTGCCTCTTGCTATTATTAAATCAATTATAAAGTTTGAACACGATAGGAGTAGGGTATGAGGTGCCGCAAAGTGATAGAAATTGTGATTTTTTTTGTGAAATTTACAAAATTTCAATACATTTGGATCGGCAAAAAATATTGATGTATTCGTCAATTTCTGCTTAAAAATGGCCGTTTTAGGTGACTAAGATGCACTAGCTAACAGCTGATCAATGCGATCAATGATCATAGTTGGTGACATAATATGTACGGGAAGAGTGGAGGGGGGAGCGTGTTACTGCTTGTCTGCAGCAAGTAGGTGGGAGGGGGAGCGACATGTCTCTCTATGCCTCAGGGGTCAGTCCAGTCCAAGTGTTGGTGTGAGACACAAGTAGTTGTTGTGAAGTGCAAGTTGCGAATGATTAATTTTGATCGTGGTGGTAGTGTCAGTAAATAATTTGTTAATAGACCATTAGTGTATTTGCATAATACTTACAAGTTTTTTTGGTAATGAGGTGGCAGAGATGTTTTCAAAGCGAGTTCAGGCAAGACTTCAGTGGGAATGTCCCATTTTCGGTCATCCTAAAGTATTGAGTAATACTTATTTACCAACCTATTATGATGTCATGAAGAATTACCTTTATATTCGACATGAGATGAAACGAGATATTAGATATTCTAATGGAGAAAGTTGAAAATGTTTGGGTTAAAGCATCTATTCCTACAGTGTCTCTTACCCGTATGGTGCAAATGGGAAAAGCATATCATGACAAGTATAGAAATATATTGAGATCAAAGGGAAGGAAAGGCACAGAAAATTATGGTTTAGCTGTAGACAAATTTTTAAATGAAAGTAAGCGTCTTTATGATATACCATCTTGCAAGTGTAAATTGCTCTCAGAGTGCAAGTGTACGAAAGACAAAAAAGTACCTGTGCTTGAAAAAAAGGTTTTAGTAGATCAAAGAACTGATAGGAATATGTGTATCAGCATACTTGATAAGTCGGTTACTAAGATTTTGAGCCAGAGAGAGGATCGAAAGTTAATGGTGATTCGACAAGAGCTTAAATACAAACAACATTTGGAAGCTGAGGCAGCTAATACAACACAAAATAACGTGGTGCTTCAATCTGATGATTCGGATGACGAGTTGCCGGTAGAATCGGCCGATATAACTGCAATTGATGTGCCTTAACCTGAAGATTATGATACAGTAGATGAGTCCCTGGCTGAATCAATTGATAATGCAAAGCTTTCCACCTCTTCTCAGGCCCTCACGAAAAATATGCTACAACTGCCGACAGTAGCTTCTATCTGACAGAACTGGGGTTAGGCCTCCGACGACTTTTGAAGGCAATGTCAGAACAGAAGAATGAGGTACGGAAGTTTGTGAGACCTAAAATAAACTTCAAAGCTGAAGATTACCTCGACATGATCAATTGGGCTGATGTAACAATCACATAACCACCGATGACAAAGCACGTAACTGATGAGTACTTAAGTGAAGCAAGAGGAGATGGTCTGATGCATTGTATTGATTTTCCACGTTTTCCCTGTCATACGCAAGCAGTGGAAAGAGTAATCAAGCTTGTAACGGAATCATCACTCTTGTGTTTGTGGTGTAGAAAGAAATGGATTTGCCAAAGCCATAATTGCTTCACACAAGATGATGCCAAAATTTGAAACAAAGAAACACTTTATCTAAAATGTTTTTGAGAACATTGAATATTGATTTAGCTTTGTTATAATATTTATTTGTCTATTATTTGCATTTTATGAATAAATATGTGTTCTTATCTCAATGGTTATTGCTTTATTGCTTAGGTTAAGTACCTTTTCTACTCTCGGATTTAGATCAATATTATCACTGTGTTATAAAAAAGAAAGAAGGCATTCTAAGTAACTTAAATAAGTTTTAGTCAAACAAAAATCATTACAATATCACACCTACTTCTATCTTACTACCCCAAAACCAAATAAGTACATTTTTTAAAGAAAACCCTGTATTTATTCATGTGTTAATATCTACTAAGTGGGCGTATAAAATAATAATAATAATAATAAACATAAAAACCATCAATAAAGTAAAAAATAAAATTCTAGAAAATTTGAAAATTTGAAGACAAGGCTTTTGCGGCACCTCAAGATGTGGGTCTATCACAATAAAACTTTGTAGAATAACTTCTCACATAAAAAGAAATATTTTAACCACTATTAGATGGGTAATACAGAAAACGATTTTTTGCCCTATACCAATGTTCCACCCTATTATGCAAGGTTTCGACACTGCTGTGTAACTATCTAACAGTCTGTTACTTCTTCACGTAAAATTTTATATCCCGCAGAAATGTTGGTTAGTTCTTCAGTTTAGGGGCTGCGACGGCGCGGTCATGTAACCCCGTGTACTTTGGGTGTGTGTAGAATCTGTCTGATAAACGGTGTTAATTGTGATGGCTGTATTAGTCTGTAATTCAGGTAAGGACTGCAGACGGTCAATTTCAAGTAGTAGTTCGCAATTTTGCTAAAAATACTACCGTCAACGACACCTAGCTGTGAACGTTGCTACTAGATGCCACCGCAACCAGCAACGTTGGAACTTACCCTCCGAAAGAAAGCATACAGCACTCAGAAAATCCGATGACTTTGGCCGGCTTTGAACCCGCGACCTTGGGCATAGAAGTTCAACATGCTTCCAGTTACGTCACCTAAGCCGCTTCCCACAGAGTCAGATGGAAAACTGAATGCGAAACCCACTGAAAACCCAATTTTTCCCATCCCTTTGGTCAATGGTTGGTGCTATCAAAAATCGTTTTAAATGTAACGTTTTGGCCCTTATCCGACACTTAGTATGAACTTTTAATGGATTCGATATTTCACGTATTAAGAGAGTTATGGCGATGTTTCACTGTTTCGAAAAAAAGCCCCCCATTTTCACTCACTTCGACCGACTTTGCCCATTAACGAACTCGGCCAAGATTCTAAAGGGATACATATTATGTAGACGATTCAAAGTGATTGGTGCAATATTACGGCAGTTATCGTGTCCACAAAAAACTGATATATATACATACATATATACATAAATTATATATAAACTTTTGACCTGACGGTGGTTTTGGGGTCTGGGGGATGTGAAACGCGAAGATATGTATACACTTTCCGGAAGTCGAAACATGGTACCCATTGCAATAGGTGGCTTTCTAATGAAATCTACCTAATACATCAATATTAACGCAACAACCATAGTAGTGAACAATATCATCTGTAAACAGGATTGACTTGGTTTATACGAACTTATGTAATCTGAACATTGTATTTAAATTTGTGCATAAGTGTATTTCATAAGCGGACTGCCTGCGTGGCTCAGCGGTAACGATCCCGATTGCTGGACCCAAGATTGCAGGTTCGTATCCTGGCGCAGTCAGCTGGCATTTGAGATTGCGCAAATGTGAGGGAGCCGTGTCAGTAGATTTACTGTCACGTTTAAGATCCCCTTCGGTGCAAAATTCCGGCACCCCGGCGTCTCTAAAAGCCGCAGTACTTAAAAGGGACGTAAAACCGATAACATTAATTAACTAATTAATTAATTCATAAACACCGTGATGAATTAAGCCTAGGTGAGTAGGATCTGAGGATGAACGCTTGAAGTTCGAAACGTGTGATCCATTTTAAGTATCTCTCCCATTTTTAGCCAACTTCAGATTTTTTTCAAAAAATGTAAGTAGACTTATAAGATCTACACTGGGCCAAAAATTGTGGGTCTGTCTGTGTATGTGTGTGTATGTGTGTGTACTCTGTATGTCTGTCCCTCCCCTATCAATTCAAACATGACGAAACCGAATTGAACCAAATTTGATACAGAAGTAGCACTAGCAAAGGGCACCACAGTGTCATGTTTTAAATCGTCGCCATATTTACCAAAACGTAATGGCGGCCACTCAAATGATCAAAACTTAAAATTAAATTACGACCAAACTAATCATTGGATCTTGATAAATTTTGGTAAAAAACATTTCCTCTTGTAGGACGCGTCTTGAGCCCAAACTGCAAGGTCATCAGCCGTACATTTCATGATGGCGGTCGTGTGAATTATGCAAACTTCATAATCCATAACATGGGACCCACCAGTTGCGATTATCGAACCTAGAATCGTTTAAACTGCTCTAAAGGACGTGGCCCATTTGAAATTAAAAGTTGATATTATAATATTTTAGTGGAGAAGAGACTTTAAAAAGCTGAGCCGTATCGGTTACAAGACAAGAGTGCAGCTGATCTCTCGTTCTGTCCTATATTTCACTAATTTGATTATGTTAAATGCAATATAACCTACTAATAGAAATAATATGAACTATGTATGAAATGGGTTGTAATGGATATATACTCCAGTGAAGAAATCGTTGAGTCAAAGTCATTATTTGGTAAGACGTTGTACTCGTATGTAAATCAATTGATAAAAATTTACTTAGAAGGACATGTGTGGATCTGTGGTTAGAGCTTTGGTCTTTCACCCTGCCGGCCAGGGTTTAAATCCTATCAGAGTTGTATTTTTTGCTTGAGATTTATTATATTTATTGTTTTTTGAGTCCTGAGACGTCTTAAAATTGAGCGTTATATTGTGCATTTTGCAATGGAAAATATATTTATTTAAAATTACAATTCTGCTCCGGATCTGTACGAGTGACACCTACTAGCAACCAGTTGAACTATGCAGGAGCTAACCACGGCCGACATGATGCGAGCTGCGCTCTATACCGGCCAGTTAGTGAACCCATGCCTACGGTGTGAAAAAAAAATGTTGTTGCCGATAGAGCGTACTCGACCAAGGATAGACACGATTAAAAATTTGCTGTACAGTAGGTATATTAAATGTGTTTCTCCCAGACCAACGAAGTTTCAATTATTGTAAGTAATAATAATAACCCCTGACACTACAGCCCATAAAAGGCCTAGGCCCACCAAGCGACCGCTGCCGAGCCATTTGGCCTGCAAATATTGGGGTGACACGAGGTCAGCGCATCGGGTCCCTTTGGCTGTTAATCTTGGTTTTCGTGACCGGGGCGCTGTCTTACTGTCAGACATCTAATCAATTGTCCTCACGAGGCTGAGTGCACCCCTTTCCAACCCTCACATCAGTTTCTAAAATCCCTGATGGAGCCGGGAATCGAACCCGGGGCCCCCGGGTGAGAGGCAGACGCGCTACCCAAACACCACGGGGCCGGCTAATTATTGTAAGTAGTCGGTGTTAATGTACTGAATTCCCACATTGATTGGAGTGTTTGCTGATGAAATTGTAAAATGCTGGGGTAAATTATAAACTATGGCTTGAATGCCGCTGCTCAAATACAGTATGTCATACTATTGTGTGCCATTTTGCACTTTGAATACGAAGAAAATAGGAGGTGATAAGGACTAAGAGTTATAACTAGGGCTCGGATTCGAGCATATTTGCATTTTTTTTCCTGAATAGTACACCTTGAAAGAAGCCTTTCGGTGGTATTTTCACCTCTCTGGGACCAACAGAATTGAAATTTATCGAGCATATAAATGCATAAAACCGCGGTTTTCAGAATAGAAGCGTATAAATGCATATTCTTGTGGTTTTCGTCTAAACAGTTTGTTTTCCTTCGAATTCCTCCAATCCCCCCCCCCCCTTCCCCTCCCCGAATTCGGGCCCTGACCATTCTTAAGGTTCGAAAACAGAAATAATTGAAAAGCCTATCTTTTGCGAATAATAAAACAGCAGGTTTTTAACCTTTAGTGAGGTCGTTCTCGTCATTGAAACTTGTATTGACTGATTTAAGAAAATCATTCAAAACTGAAAACATAGGAAAAATTCTTGTTGTACAGACCAATGCAGATCTACTTCATTGACTCGACTAATTTTGAAAATTTTGTAAATGATCTTTTAAACTGTAACTTTTATAAGAACACTTCTGTTATATATACTGTACTTGAAATTTGAATGCGAGTATATCGCAGTGTATCATACATGCAATTAGAAAATAAAGCCCGTATATAAAGATATGTTATTGGTTTTTTCGTTTCACTTTCCTGTCTATAGTTTGTACGCAACTTAGATGAAGTAATAGCAATAAACATATACTTACGTACGCAGCAGACGTCAGTGGAAACGTAGCTGAACCTCTTCCCCTATCCCCGAAGAAATATAAAATAAAATAAAATATAAGAAAGAAAAACGGGGAGATCGCAGTCTTGTTTGGCTTTCGCTGGGCCCAAATTTTAAAAGGCAAACCAGGAAGCAATTCCAAAAGGAAGGGAGAAAGCTAAATAAAATTAAACTACAGTAAAATCCAAAGATGAACAAAGTTAAATCAGAGGCCGTGTAGGTCGTATTAACGTCACAAGTACGCTAATAAGACCGACAAACCGAAATATAGCAAAAACCAGACAAAACTCGAAGAAGGTTACTAAAATTAAAATAAGGCGTGACGCAAAAGCAGAGATACTTAGGCAAAGAT
Source organism: Meconema thalassinum (assembly GCA_946902985.2). Classification (NCBI taxonomy): domain Eukaryota; kingdom Metazoa; phylum Arthropoda; class Insecta; order Orthoptera; family Tettigoniidae; genus Meconema; species Meconema thalassinum. The sequence continues at coordinate 261,387,015 of OX336390.1, read as the reverse complement.
AAAATGTATTAAAATAACAACTACAATGCACAACGATCCCAGAGATATTAAAAGCAAGAAGAGAAATGACCAACAAATTAACCACAAAATTAGTTTACCGCAAGAAAAATACAAATTAGAAATAAAATCGAAAATATACTAAATTAAATTATATTAAAATGAAATAAAATAAGATAAGTTAAGATAACGTGTTCAAGGCAAGATAAAACGATAACTAAATGTAAGAATGTCGTAATTAGATAAAAAGACAAAACCCAAAACGACTACACTCAACGAAGTCGAGATACGTTTTCAATTTTAGACAAAGCGTGTCAAAAGGATGAACAAAAATAGGAGGGGGTACGATAGTTCCGAACGGGGCTGAGAGGGGTGAGAGGGAGGGGAGGCATGAGGAAAAAAAGAGGCGGAGGCACATGCAAGATCGAGTAAGTTACGAGAAAAATAGGAATTTAGACAAAAGGAAAAATTACATAAAATTATCGGCAAAACCAAAAATCTTATATATAAAAGTGAAAGTCTGTATGTATGTATGTATGTATGTGGGTGGGTGGGTGGGTGGGTGGGTGTGTTGGTTCCGTATACAAATCTACACCGTTCCACCAATCTCAACCAAATTTTGCCTACACATAGTTTAGGACCCAGAAGGAACCGCTGGCTACATGAATTTTCGATAGTCATTCTCATTCTTCTGATTTCGGCCCTCTTGCACTCAAGCACAGGCTAATCAAATCATAAAATATACTCATGAAGGAATGGCAAGGCAGAAAGTTTCCATGGCAACATAGCTCAAGTCGAGACACGGCCGACTGGATGCCAGTTGCGCTCTGCACTACTGGTATAGAAAATGAGGATCTTTACTTGAAATCCCGTTAGTTACTCAACTACTCACACAGCACTGTCAACCGAGTTTAGCATAACAAAGACTTGACACCATATTCTACTATATATTTGTCAAATACCACTCACTCATTCATTCATCACAAAATCTCAGAAACCACCGAACGGATTGGAATGAAATTTGGTACGCAGCTTCCTCAAGGGACGCAAATGCCCATTAAGAGAGGATTTTTGCAAATTCAGGTTCTAAAGGGGTGTTAAGGGGGTAGACCTGCATTTCATTGAATAGCAATGTCTCCCGATTAGTTTCATTGGGGGATGTGATACTCGGCATATAAACTCATCATTAAAGATAAGAAGACACGGGTCTGAGGGTTTTTCGATGTGATGTATATTATGAGGTGAAAGGGGTGAAGAGTGGGGATTGAAAGATTCCTAACGGAGCATGTATCTCTTAAACGACATAGACGAGGAGTTTGAAACTCAGCGAAAAAAAAATCAACACAAAAACGAAGTAAATATTTGTTTGACCGTTTCTTTATAAATCCAATTTAAGGGGCCCGTGGGGAGGGGTGAAATTCTGGGGGGAAATAGGAAAGAAAATGTCCTAACTGATAGACTGACTGACTGACTCATCAAACTCAGGGGGAAAAATACTTTAAAGTAAGTAAATAGCTGTTCGACAGGTTTTTTTGATCGATCAAATTGAAGGGGTTCATCAGGAGGGGTGAAATTAAGAAGAAAAAAAATTGAAAGAAAAAAGCCAGACTCATTCACTCACTCATCATCGCCCAGCCAAAAATATTGAAGTTGGAAACATGGCATTTTGGGGATATGTTCGTTGTATGTCAAAACCGTACACTAAGGGAGGATTATTGGATATTCAGTTTCTAAAGGGGTCTTAAGGGGGTTATACATGCATTTCATTGAATAACAATATCTCACGAGTGATTTCATTTGTGGATGTGATACTCGGCATATAAACTAATCATTAAAAATAAGCAGACATCTGTCTAAGGGTTTTTTCGATATGGTGTATTATTATGAGGTGAAAGGGGTTAAAAGTGGGGGTTGAAGGATTCCTAACGGAGCGTGTTGGCCTAACTATTAAACGACATAGGCGAGAAATTTAAAACTCAGCGGGAAAAATCAGCTAAAAAAATAAGTAAATCGGTGTTCGACCGTTTTTTCATAAATTAATTTAAGGGGCCCATGGGATGGGGTGAAATTCTGGGGGAAGAAAGGAGTGAAAATGTCCTAACTGACTGACTAACTCACTCACTCTTCAAACTCAGGAGAAAAAGACAGCTCAAAAAATAATTTAATAGGTGTTCAAGCGTTTTATCATCAATCCAATTTAAGGGGCCCATGGGGAGGGTTGAAATTGTGGTAAAAATAATTGAAAGAAAATGTCCTGTCTGACTCACTCACTCATCACGCCCAGCGAAAACTATTAAAGTTGGAAACATGAAATTTTGGGAATATGTTCGCTGTATGTGGAAAACGTCAACTAAGGAATGATTTTTGTTTATTCGGGTTTTAAAGAGATGTTAAGGGGGTAAACGTGCATTTCATTGAATAACGATATCTCATGATTTGTTTCTTTGGGGATGTAATATTCGGTATATAAACTTATCATTAAAAATAATAAGACATATGTCTAAGGGTTTATCGATGTGGTGTATATTATGAGGTGAAAGGGGTGAAAATTGCAGGTTGAGGGATTCTTAACGGAGCGTGTATCTCTTAAACGACATAGGCGAGAAGTTTGAAATTCGGCGGGTAAAGCAGCTTAAAATACAAGTAAATAGGTGTTCGACCGTTTTTTCATAAATCCAATTTAAGGGGCCCTTGGAGAGGGGTGAAATTCTGGGGAAAAAAACAGGAAAGAAAGTGTCCTAACTGATTGACTCACTTACTCACTCATCAAACTCAGGGGGAAAACAGTTTTTAATACGTAAGTAGATGTTCGAACGTTTGTTTCATAAATACAATTTAAGGGGTTCATGGGGAGGGGTGAAATTATCAAAAATAAATGAAAGAAAATGTCCTGACTGAATCACTCATCATCGCCCAGCCAAACTTATTGAAGTTAGAAACATGAAATTTTGGGGATATGTTCGTTGTATGTCGAAAACGTCCACTAAGGAAAGAGTTTTGAATATTCAGGTTCTAAATAGGTGTTATGGGGGTAAACGTGAATTTCATTGAATAACAATATCTCACGAGTGGTTTCATTTGGGGATGTGATACTTGGCATATATACTAATCATTAAAAATAAGCTGACACATCTCTAATGTTTTTTCGATGTAGTGTATGAGGTGAAAGGGATGAAAAGTGGGGGTTGAAAGATTCTTAACGGAGCGTGTATCTCTTAAACGACATAGGCGAGGAGTTTTAAACTAGGAGGAAGTCAATCAGATTAAAAATAAATAAATAAAATAAATAGGTGTTCGACCGTTTTTTTCATAAATCCAATTTAAGGGGCCTATGGGGAGGGGTGACATTCTGGAAGAAAAACGTCCACTAAGGAAGGATTTTTGGATGTTCACTCTCATCGACTAACCCAAACTATTTAAGATAGAAGAATGATATTTTGGGGATATGTTTGTTGTGTGTCGAAAAAGTCTACTAAGGAGGGATTTTTGGATATTCAGGTTCTAAACTGGTGGTAACGGGGTTAAACCTGCATCTCATTGAATAAAATTATGACACGACTATGACGCGAGCGAAGCGAGGCAATAAATGAGAAGGTGTGTGTCTGTGTATTACTCAATCACGCAAGTACCACTGGTCCGATTTACATGAATTTTTACATGAAAGTAGCTGATTTAGCTGGTTAGCATATAGGTTTCTTTTGATTTCAATACTTTGCCCTATTTAAAGATGGTGACCATTTTAGTGACGTCTCTACACCCTTTGGTTTAAAACTTTCATATTTCCATTTCAAATAAAAAGAGAACGTTAAGAATTAGCAAACTTTTGATGGGATATACGAGGTTTAAAATTACATTTTCTATCCGAAAGGTATCTCCAACCGTTTGCGAGTAAAACCTAAATTTGTGCTATAAAACACGGTCAACGCCGAGCGGTGTAGTTGGACAAAATGTTCCATCCTTAATCTCCCTCTGCGCAGCACCTCGCCTATACCCTCTTTTAACACTGTCACCTTCACATTTTAATTTAATTATGACGCGTAGCGAAGCACGGTTACTTCAGCTAGTATACTTTAAAAATTGAAAGTATGCTTAGGAGATAAGGGCACACAATGACGACAAAAATATGTGATGCGCAAAAATATGGGCATGCACAGATACAAAATATCACAGGTCAGGTCACCAGCAAATAGCAACGTTTTCTTTTCTTTTCTTTTTTTTTCGTGTGGTCTCCTCAGAGACCTAGTGCAGGTCTTTCTATTCGACGCCCGTGGGCGACCTGCGCGTCGGGATGAGAGATGGAATTGATTAAGGTGAATGAAATTGGAGAAGGATGTGGAAGGATGCGGCCGTGGCCTATCAGAAGGTACTGTCCCAGCATTTGCCTGGTGTTGAAAGTGGGAAACAACGGAAAACCATTTCAAGGACGGCCGACGGTGGGGCTCGAACCCACGCGTCTACCAAGTCAGCAGAGAGCTTGGCCCCATGACCTAACACTGGGCTTTAGCCAGCGTAGCCACTACTGTCGGTAGTTTTGCCTTGAGCCGTTCACATTTCGATTGAATTATTAGTATTTTGGATGCATATCTGTTCAGATCCGACTATTCGATTTATGCATTCTGGTTGCCACATTTTGAGTGTGAAGATAGCCAATATTAAATATTAAATATTAGATTTGCCACTTGGATATTATATTTGTGATAGGAATTATTGAAGTTATGTACAGAAATGCTCAGATGATGATCTGCTTTCTGGTTTTGAGTGATAGTTTGATGGGCCATGATCTTTTGTGACATGTTGCTCGAGTTATTTAGAGGGCTATTGCCTTAGTGCAACGATTTGTTGGCAAATGATATGACATGTTTTATCATGAATTATTATAATCCTATCATGATGTTTAAATAGCAACGGTGAGACCTCCTTTTGTGAACTCTTTAAGATAAAGAACAAAGCATTACGGGAAGCAAGAAAAATAATCTCCAATCCCGTTATGTTGTTCTACGATAAGATACACTCTTGATGACAGACTCAAAGGTGTCCCCTACAAGGTAGGCAAACCCACCGTCACGCCCTCCAGAGTAAAACGAAGACAGCCCACATACATAAATTTCAACCTTTAAAGTACAAAAACTACGTTATCAAAATAAATGAAAATAACACTACCATACAAAACAAAAACTCACCAGCAATTACACGCACACAAAGGGCAGAGGAAAATATCGGGAGGGGGGCAAGTACACGCGACCAAAAGAAAATAACACAGAATAAGAGTTTTAAATTGCCGAAATATGAAACTGAACTGCAGTAAAGCAATATTGATTACGACATACAGACACCTCGCCATGGTTTCACCTTGAACATGGGCACTTCCCCTAGAATATGGGAATACGTCTAGCCTACTTGGCTGCAAGAAAGAAATGGCTCGAGACAAAGCAAATGACGACGCAACAAAAAGGTAACTGCGTGGTAAAATTTGATTGGTCACGACCCCTTCCAATATATAAATCACTGGCCAATAAGGGGACAAGATGTAGATATGTCCATATATGGTATTAAGACATCAGAGGGCTATTAATAGCTTCACAGACCAAGGTTTCACGCACCACAAAGGCGTAGATTCATCACATCAGATAAAAATGGCACAAAGAAGTAAATCATAGTTCTCATAAAAATGGCTCAAGTTATTGACGGTGTTTTTCGAGCATATTCTGCATATTTAACCGCATATAATGTTTTTTTTCGAGCATATCTATCAAGCATATAATGGTTTTTTCGAGCATATCTATCGAGCATAAAACACATGGTTTTCGAGCATATCTGGAGATTTTATCGAGCATATCGATCCGAGCCCTATTTGTAACTATGCCCATACATTTAGGAGAAAGTAGGCTATTTGTTCTTTCGTGAACATCTTGTTGTGCATAAAAGCGTGTCATTTTGTGATAAATATCTTATATAATGTTTTTCATTTTGGGGCATATAAATACTTGTTTTCCCGCCTAATGTAATTGGGCACAAACATGTGTGTTGACCGACTGAAAAGCTTTCTTTATCAAAACAATGGAGTATAAAAGACTCCTTTGGCTCAACATGAAAAAATCCACAGCCTGCTTCCAGTCTCCGACTGGGTCAGGAATGGAATGAATGAAGCCCCCATCTAGCGGCGAGGATATGGACTGTGCCGGCTGCCGAGTCCTGACGCACTCCTCTGGGGCAATGATGAATTGAATGACAGATGAAATTAAATGATAGTGGAGAGTGTTGCTGGAATGAAATTTTGACAGGGAAAACCGGAGTACCCGGATAAAAACCTGTCTGCCTCCGCTTTGTCCAGCACAGATCTCACATGGAGTGACTGGGATTTGAACCACGGACCCAGCGGTGAGAGGCCGGCGTGCTGCCGCCTAAGCCATGGAGGCTTCCTAGGCCATGGAGGCTTCCTAAGCCACGGAGGCTTTGGCACAACATAATTGCATAATAGTACATTATGCAACGAGCCTATAATGGCTATAATTAAGGCACGAGTATACTTATAAAACGAGCGTATGCGAGTTTTATAATTTCCATACGAGTGCCTTAATTACCATTATAGGCGAGTTGCATACGACTGTTTATGTTCGAAGATAATTATTATAACTATTTTATGTTCGAAGATAAATATTCATAAATATCTGTCGAGATTTCGCCAGTTTTATGTACTGAACAGAGCGCATGAGACGCAGAGAATGCCTTGTATTTGACCATGGCCTTCTCGATTACCCCACTATGACACTAGGCAACGCAGTTCAGAAGGCCTTGGAACTCCACGCAGGTGCGATGATAGCCTCATCTAATTGACCAAACAACTGTTTCTTGAGCTGTGATTGGTGGGAGAAACTGTTTCATAATGAAAAATAGTGTTATAATGACCATCATTATGATACAGTTTTCTAACACATAATAGTCAGGGTCGAACATAAAATATTTTACAGCTCAAAATATAGATATTCCACTGAGTTGACTAAATAAAATTTTATGATAACATCCGTTACCACTGCATATTGATTGGGGTTACAAATTGTTAATGAACTGAGAAATGTTATTTTAATTCGAATAATTTCATATCTCTGCAAAATGTAGCTTGTTTGTTTTGATAGGCTGTCATCATCCTTCTCTCCGTGCTGCCCACTGGCTTTAGAGATTTTACTGGCAACCAGTTCAACCTTTGTTCTGCAGCGCAAATATTTTCAAACGCGATTCTGATTACCTGCCTTAAGGAAGGCATTCGTGGACATTGTTTTGCAATATGGATGTGTTGATGTAATATTAAAAGATTAAAATAAATCTAGATGTGCTTGTTTTTTGTTACGTCGTGTTACATCTCACTCTGGCTTTGCACTCAGATTGCCCAAGTGCCGTATATAATTAATAATTTATAATCATAGATCCAATATTAGTTTGATGAAGAGTTCATTAAGTTTGATCTGATTCTCATTGGTCACTATCTTATGAGTACATTAATTTTGAATTTCTTTGGTTGTTGTTGATTTATTTTAGATATTTTGTACATATTTTTGATCAACCCCGTATATTTGTTTAAAATATTTGATAACCTGTGCTTCTGTGGTGTGTGTAACTGGAACTATTTAAATCTACGTTGGGATAAATACCCTCGGACTAGAAGTAAGGTATAATCATTTTCCTGACCGTATTTTGTAACAACTCGAGGATAACCACACCTAACATGACGCTGAGACCGCAGAGATTCAAATCATCGATCTCCTTATTTCTATCCACCCTTATAGTGTGACTTAACGTTCTCAGCTACATTGTAGGCTAATTTCTATTGATACCACATTTAAAGAAATATATGGACTCCAGACATAATATTATGCAAGACGAATGATCAAGAAATTCAAGCCCGTAGTAAATAAAAAGTAACAATATCTTCAGAAACAAGGGAGGTCCCATATGCAATTAAATCTGAAGGATATTGGTGTCTATTCAGCCCGATATTGCTAGTTAAACGTAAAGAGAATCTCTTATGTGCGTTATGCAGAGAGCTTAAAGGAGAGCTCCTGCTTGATGCAACCCACATAGCACGGCACAGCACAGGAGTGAGCAGTGTTCATCAAGATAGTGAAGATAACATTATCGTGAGCGCTCATTAAAGCTACACCCAGGTAATTAGGTTGATCACAGATATCAACTTGGACATGGTAACCTGACTCAATTATCTTTAGAGGTTAGAGGTTTTAGACTTTAAGCTCATATTATTGTATTTCACAATGTAGTACCCTAATAATAATAATAATACAAGTGGGAAGTGTTGTCAGAGAGAGCAGCACCTACAGCCCAAAGACCAAAGTGGACCGAAGAAAGGAAGAGGGCCTTTAGTGCACGAATGAAAGAGTACTGGAAAGACAGGAAGAACAAAAAGTCATGATTGCTTCGCGTGGTCTAATAGGCCTGTAACGTGTGAAAATAATAATAATAATTTATTTATTGGAGAATACCAGGCAGGTTTCCGAAAAGGAAGATCATGTACGGAACAAATTCTTAATCTCAAAACTATCCTACAAATGCGCAAAACTTGACAGACAGTCATTACCTTTGCAGATTTCAGAAAAGCATATGACTCTATAGATCGTCAAACACTTTTCAATACTCTAGAAGAATTTCAAGTGGATAGAAAAACAAGAGAATTAATCAGACAAACACTAACTGGCACTACGTCAAAAGTTAAATTCCTCGGTGAAATATCTGAGCCTTTTGCAATTAACACTGGGGTCCGCCAAGGAGACGGATTATCTCCGTTACTGTTCAACCTCGTACTTGAGAAGATAATCAGGACCTGGGAAAAGGAAACTAAGGGAATAACCCTTGGCAGACTACTCAAAGATAGAATTCATGTACATTGTTTGGCCTTTGCTGATGACATAGCAATCCTTTCTAATAACAGGCAAGAAGCAATTCATTCCATTGAGAAATTACATGAAATTGCCATCAAAACGGGACTTAAAATTTCTTATGAGAAAACTCAGTACATGGAAGGAGCCTCGCGATACTTAGACGGACAACCTATGAGAACTAAATTCAGCAAAATCTTTCAAGTGAACGAATTCAAATATCTGGGAGAAATTATTCAGCCCTCTGGTTTAAACCGTGAAGCAAATGAAGAGAGAATTTCCAAATTACAGAAAGCTTACAGAATCACTTGGAATAGGTATAACAAAAAATCAATATCTCGGAAAGCAAAACTTAGACATTATAATACAGTAATCAAACCGGAGGCGTTATATGCATCAGAAACCTTAATCATTGGTGGCAAATCTTTAACCAAAGAGATTGAAAAACAAGAAAGGAAAATTTTACGAAAAATTTTTGGCCCAGTTTTTATAGAGGGAATCTGGAGGAAAAAGTCATCCCAGGAAATATATCGCCAATGTGAAAAAATGTCTCATACTTTTCGGAAAAGACGATTGAAATTTTACGGGCACATTATCAGAATGAACAATGGCAGATTGACTAAAAGAATTCTCAACTCGGCCCTCTCACTAAAAACCAAGAACAGCTGGCTACGTGAAATTGAAACAGATCTCCAGGAAATCAACATTTCAGACAATATTATACAGGACAGATGAAAATTCAGAACCCTAATCGACAATCACCAATTTGAAGACAAACCCAACACCAGGGCCACCATAACTTGGACAGAAGACCGAAGAAAGGCGCTCAGCGAGAGGATGAAGAGATTTTGGAAGGAAAAGAAGGCCAAAACATCAGCTAAACAGGTTCAACCGTGCTCCTGAGTCGGGCATAACGATGCAAGAAGAATAATTTATTATGTAGGCTTGCAGGATGGAGCCGCGTCGTGTTTTGGTGAATGTTTCCCGACGTTTAAGTTTGAGTACAGACACGAACAGGTACCCATTTTTCAATTAGTATACCGGGTGAATGAGCTGCCCCTAAAAATAATGTCTTATGCTGCTCAACCAATGTTGTTGTTCTCCATTAAATCAAACAAGCTTCTTTATTAATCGGCCTGGTTTATACTACGGCCAATGTTCAGAAATCTGTGGTTCTAATCATAGTTGTATACCCATTGTTCTAGAGAGAGTTAAAAGGTCGATATTTCTCTGCTTGCAACTCGTATGGTACTAATGCACTGCAAGCATATCCTGCAAATGATACTGAACCCTATTACGTTTTCCTCGATGTGACTACAGACTAATCATCATCATCATTTATTGCATTAAACGGGCCTTTGAGGCATACAGCAGAAGGACAATAGGAAAGGAAAATATTACAAATATTACAAAAACCAAAAAAGTTACAAGGGAAAAAAAATCTTAAAAAACACGAACAAACAAAAATCCAATAAGAGGAAAGTCAGTCAATCACAAGAGGAGGTATTTGTTGCAGGTGGCACTCCATCCTTTCCGGTCTCGAGCATCATCCTCCACGGCTGTCGGTTCCACTTCTTGAAGGAACGTTGTCGCTCGATCCTTCCATCGTGTTCTTGGGCGTCCTCTCGGGCGTTTTCCCGTGGGTTGAGATTGGTGGACTCACTTAAGAAGGGATCTGTCCGCTCGTAAGATGTGTCCAAACTATTTCAGTCGCCTCTGTCCCAATATTTGTCCAATGTGTGGCTTTCCAAACCTCTGGTACAGGTCTTCTTTCTTTCTTCTCTCCCATTTACCTTCCATGTTATTGTAGACGGGTCCATATATTTTTCGAAGTACCTTTCCTTCAAACGCACATATTGAATCTTCTGTGTTTGCTCTTGTCGCCCAACTTTCACAACCGTATGAAAGTGCTGGCCTCACCAGTGTCGTGTACAGATGGACTTTATTCATCTGAGATATCAGATGGGATTTGAAGAGATTGTCAGACTAAAGAACACGCGATTAGCACTTGTTATGCGTTGATGTACTTCTTTCGTCACTTCACTTGTGTTGGTTAATATTGAGCCCAGGTACTTGAACTCTTCAACTCGTTCGACGGTATGTCCGTCTACAACAATGTGTTGTAGGGGCAGATGACCTCGTAGTTCCGCCCCTTAAAACAACAATAACTAACTAACTAACTACAACAATGTAAGGAGGGAGAACTCGATATTTAGTTTTGTCCTCGTTCACCTCCAGTCCAATTTTCTCTGCATTTTGGAGGAATTGCTCTAGAGTGTCACCAAGGATCACAACATCGTCAGCAAATGCTAGAATTGTATCTGCTTCCACCAACTCCATTTCTCTGGTTCGACAAGTATCACGCCTTACTTTTTCCAAGGCCAAGTTGAATAATATTGGCGCCAATGGATCTCCTTGTCTAAATCAATTTTGGATAGTGAAAGGTGGTGATAGTTGATTGCCAAACCATACTTTAGAAGTTGACTGGGAGTAGCAAGCTGCAATTAGACGGATGTATTTCGATGGGATGCCAAGTTCCTCTAACGTTTTCCATAATGCGACGCGGTCAATGCTGTCATACGCTTGCCAAAAATCGATGAAGATGAAGTGGAGTTCCCGATCGAACTCATAGAATGTTTCTATCAGCTGCCTCAAAGTAAATATGTGGTCGATGGTAGAGCGTCCAGGGACGAACCCACATTGATATGCACCTGCAATTCCTTCAGCCAGTGGTTTCATTCAGTTTAACAGCAGAGTTGTAAAGACTTTGTATCCAATTTCAAGAAGTGAAATTCCTCGGTAGTTGGATACTTTGGTAGCATCACCCTTCTTGATGGACATACAATTGCTCCCTTCCATTCCTCAGGAATTACTTCTGCTGCCCAGGTGGTGGATAGCAATCGTTTCAATGCATCCATCAGTGCTTGCCCTCCCAATCGAAGCATCTCAGCTGTGATACCACTACCTCCTGGGGCCTTGTTGTTCTTGAGTAGTTTAAGGGCAACACTGATTTCTTCCTCTGATGGTTCAGGGCCTTCTACTCTGTCAAAAAAGGCTCCCACCTGAGATGTCACCGTAAGTGGAAAGTGCCGATTCAATAGGTTCTCAAAATGTTTAAAAAAATAGGTTTGCGTGCTCTTCTGGTGGTACCACTTCACCTGTCTCATTCGTTAGAACCAAAGTACGTTGTCGGTATACACCTCTGGCAAATCTTGAGGCTTGGAAAAAAGAGCGTGATGACTTTGCTCCTTCTACTGCTTTCAACAGTCCTTTATGGTGTTCCCGTTTCTTCTTTCTTATTAGTTTGTCCGTGTTACGCCTCGCTTCACAGTAGACTACCCTTGCTTCTTCCTAACCGCTGTATTCTCTTCGCTGATCTCATCCCAACAGATTCTCGACATTCTCCATCAAACCAAGGTTTACTTCTGTATTTTGGATGGCAACTAAGTTCTACTTTTGCACTCTGTAACACTGCATTCCTCAACACCAACCATATGTCTTCCACGTTGGTAGGGTTCTCCGATATTGTGAGTTTTTCTGCAATTTTATCTTGAAAGCGTTGTCTCACTTCAGCATCTTCCAACTTATCCTAGTCAAAGAGGGCCATCTTTTCAGGATTTCTTCACCACTTGGTAGACAGTTTCAGACGTAGTTTGACTACCACCAAAAAATTATCGGAATTCACATCTGCCCCGCCAAAGGATCGCACTTGTTCGACACAACAGACTAATAAGTGGGAAAATTAATAGCATTCTGTATCGTTTGCGAAATATGATTGCAGTGCATTAGTATCATACGGGAGGCAAGCAGAGAAATTGCATGAAGCAATACCATTGGGGGCAACTGATCCACTTGATATACTTTTGTCGCAACAAGCTCTACAAATTCTCCAGAAGAGTTGATTATCAGTCTCTATATCTTAAATTTTGTCACCAATGATAGCCTATTCAACATTCCCTAGATTTATCGACTTGTTGCTAAACACTGGTTATTCACGACCCATCCGTGCAGTTGGTCTAAAATAAGACACAACTCAACTGTAATGATATGCAGATTGAACTGCATTATGTTCATGCAGAGTGGGCAGGCCATCTGGACGAGACATTGTTATGCTGAGTTACGGGTGCAGCGTCACTTGCCATAACAATTAGACATGTCCATGCGCCCTGCAGGGGGTGAGATGAGTTTATCTTGGAAATTGGGTTACGCACACATGCGAGATCGATGCAAGGTATTGCTAAACCACACAATGGCCCTCCAGGCGTAATGAAATGTTAACTTACTGTACAAACCACTCACTTACTTAGGACAATCAGTTGTCATAACCTTACAATGTTAACTAGAGGACTATGTTTGTTCTAAGTTTGTTAGAGAGGAATAATGTCAACGTATGCCAGATACAGAAAGTCTGGAATTAATTTTCAGTGCTGTCTAATTAGCAATTATTTTCTAACCTTGCAATCGGTCAACACATATACCAGGAGAATCAGCAGCCACTAATAATATTGCTTTATGCAGTACAAATAATACGTGTTGTCTGGAAGGTCGATATGTCTCTAATTGCATCCCGTATTGTAGCGATAAACTGCAAGCATATCCCGCAAACGATACTGAACACTATTATTCTCTCTTCGTATTAGTCTGTAGTCACATAGATGGGAAAATAAGCGTTCAGTATTGTTTGCAGGATATGCTTGCAGTTTATCGCTACCATGCGAAATGCAAGCAGAGAAACATCGACCTTCCTGATAACAACGCTAGTTGGGCTGCATAATACAATATAATTAGGGGCAGCTGATTCACCTGGTATATGGCCAACTATATTGGTCACGAAACGTAACACTCTAACTGAGAAAAACATCTAACTAATTGTTATTTGCAAAAAGAGCGAAGATAATGATGCCATGGTTCGCTTGTCAAGCAAACATCTTCTAACCTAAGTTAAGCAGATCAATTCTATATACTGTATATGACTGATTTGATTGACATGGATCCGATGATCGTCTCATGATCCCACTCATCATATATAAATGTTTCTCATATAGAATCTTACAACTTTACACCCATTGTAATTGAGCGTAAATGCGTGTTGACCTATTGAGGATTATTCGTATGCCTGACGTAAATTCGCTTACTACAGATATGTGTCACCAACAGGTATAATTCAAAACATCAGGGACAGATAACTTAGGAGATTCACCTCTTTAAACAACAATCACCACCAATACGTATCCAGAAAAGAGGAGCAAATGGAAACCATGCGTGGAATCTTGTGTGTAAAAGCACATTTACGTTGGTTTATAAGAAGTCTAAAATGCTATGTTTATACGGCTTCGATAGCGTAGTATTCAGAAATGCTATACCCTAGGTCGCGGGTTCAATCCCGGTCGATGCCATTGGATCTTTAAGTATCCCTTCCTGTAGAGGGGAGGTAAAGCCGGCGGACCCATGTCATTGATTTACGGTACGTAAAAGAACCTACCACTGCAATTAGTAGTGTGTAGCTAAATTTGTAGGTTATTTGGCTAGAAACGCTAATTTCCAAATTTCGCCGCTAGGTGTCAAGGCAGAGGCATCTTTGGTAGCCAACATTGGAACTACTAGAAATTGAACTTGATGAGGAACCTACGGGCGTTCAATTAAGAATAACCCGCTATGGGCATTGGCTGCAATTCAAATAGACAATAATTAAATGTTATTTATTATTAGCATTTACAGTGATATGGATTATTTTTCTTGTTAGCCTACTTTCGATTTTTGCAAAAAAAGACTTATGAGATCTACACGGGCCATAAGTTGTCAGTCTGTCTGTGTGTGAGTGTGTATATCTGCCGCCCCCGAAACCGAATTGAACGAAATTTGGTATAGAGTAGCACTAGCAAAGGACACCTCAGTGTCATGTCTTATATCGCCGCCATCTTGATGTAAATGTAAATTCGGCTACCCAAATGTTCAAAGCTTAAATCAAATTACGACTAATCTAGTCATCCGATCTCTACCAAATTTTACAAACATGTACCTTAAGGTGGGACGTGTCAATTGCCTTAACTACAAGGTCATTAGCCTATTAGTTTCAAGACCGTTACTTACGATTCAACAAGGCCTGGCCTCATCAAATCCGTTTATCGTACAGAGGGTGGTTTAAACTGTCCTCAAGGAAGTGACCCGTAGGATATTAACATTATACCATAGCAATGACTAGCAGTTCATGTCGTGGGCCATGTCATCTCGTTGGGTCAAAATGGAGGCTATTGTTTGCTCGCTAGTCCATATTTTGGGTGTGGATTAAATCAATATATACAGTAATATAGCACGTTGTTATTCAACAACCTATTACAAACAACATTCAATTATACTCCTTGAAAAGAACAATGAGTTATGATTATACCCATGCGACTATACCAATGCATTTAGGAGAAAGTAGGCTATAATATTCTTTACCGAACATCTGGTTTTAGTTAGTTAGTTAGTTAGTTAGTTAGTTAGTTATTGTTGTTTAAAGGGGTGGAACTATGAAGTCATCTGCCCCGAACTTGTTTAAATGTATGGCCTGAGATATAGAGAAGTGTTGATTGAAACATATTTCACACAAAAATCTAATATATAAAAGTGAAAGTCTGTATGTGGGTATGTGGGTCTGTTCCGTATACAAATCCACACCGTTCCACCAATCTCAACCAAATTTTGCATACACATAGTTTAGGACCCGGAAGGAACCACTGGCTACATGAATTTTCGATAGTCTTTCTCATTCTTTTGATTTAGGCCCTTTTTGACTCAAGCACAGGCTAATCAAATCATAAAATATACTCATGAAGGAATGGCAAGGCAGATAGTTTCCATGGCAACATAGCTCAAGTCGAGACACGGCCGTCTGGATGCCAGTTGCGCTCTGCACTACTGGTATAGAAAATGAGCATCTTTACTTGAAATCCCGTTAGTTACTCACCTACTCACACAGCACTGTCAACCGAGTTTAGCATAACAAAGACTTGACACTATCTTCTACTATATATTTGTCAAATACCACTCACTCACTCATTCATTCATCACGAAATCTCAGAAACCACCGAACGGATTGGAATGAAATTTGGTATGCAGCTTCCCCAAGGACCGCAAATGCCCACTAAGAAAGGATTTTTGTATATTCAGGTTCTAAAGGGGTGTTAAGGGGGTAGACCTGCATTTCATTGACTAGCAATATCTCCCGATTGGTTGCAATGGGGGATGTGATACTCGGCACATAAACTCATCATTAAAAATAAGAAGACACGAGTCTCAGGGTTTTTCGATGTGGTGTATATTATGAGGTGAAAGGGGTGAAAAGTGGGGATTGAAATATTCCAATATGAGCGTGTATCTCTTAAACGACAAAGGCGAGGAGTTTGAAACTCAGCGAAAAAAATCAGCATAAGAAATAAGTAAATATGTGTTTGACCGTTTTTTTATAAATCCAATTTAAGGGGCCCATGGGGAAGGGTGAAATTCTGGTGGGGGGGGGGGGGAAAGGAAAGAAAGTGTCCTAACTGATTGACTGACCGACTCACTCATCAAACTCAGGGGGAAAAACTGATTTAAAGTAAGTAAATAGCTGTTCGACAGTTTTTTTTTCATAAATCAAATTTAAGGGGTTCATGGGGAGGGGTGAAATTCTGAAAAAAGAAAATTGAAAGAAAATGTCCTGACTCACTCACTCACTCACTCACTCATCATCATCGCCCTGCCAAAATTATTGAAGTTAGAAACATGACCGTTTTGGGATATGTTCATTGTATGTCAAAACAGTCTACTAAGGGAGGATTTTCGGATATTCAGGTTCTAAAGGGGTCTTAAGGGGGTTAAACCTGCATTTCATTGAATAACAATATCTCTCGAATGGTTTCATTGGGGGATGTGATTCACGGCATATAAACTTATCATTAAAAAGTAAGAAGACACGTGTCTGATGGTTTTTCGATGTGGTGTATATTATGAGGTGAAAGGGGTGAAAAGTAGGGATTGAAAGATTCCTAACGGAGCGTGTATTTCTTAAACGACATAGGCGAGGAGTTTGAAACTCAGCGGAAAGAAATCAGCATACAAAATAAGTAAATATTTGTTTGACCGTTTTTTCATAAATCCAATTTAAGGAGCCCATGGGGAGGGGTGAAATTCAGGGGGGGGGGGAAAAAACTGGAAAGAAAGTGTCCTAACCGATTGACTGACTGACTCACTCATCAAACTCAGGGGGAAAAACTGCTTTAAAGTAAGTAAATAGCTGTTCGACAGTTTTTTTTTGGATCAATCAAATTGAAGGGGTTCATCGGGAGGGGTGAAATTCTGAAGAAAAACAAATGAAAGAAAATGTCCTGACTCATTTACTCAATCATCATCGCCCAGCCAAAAATATTGAAGTTGGAAACATGGCATTTTGGAGATATGTTCGTTGTATGTCAAAACCGTACACTAAGGGAGGAGTTTTGGATATTCAGGCTCTAAAGGGGTCTTAAGGGGGTTAAACCTGCATTTCATTGAATAACAATATCTCAAGAGTGGTTTCATTTGTGGATGTGATACTCGGCATATAAACTAATCATTAAAAATAAGCAGACAGGTGTCTAAGGGTTTTTCGATATGGTGTATTATGAGGTGCAAGGGGTGAAAATTGGGGGTTGAAGGATTCCTAATGGAGCGTGAAGGCCTATCTCTTAAACGACATAGGTGAGAAATTTGAAACTCAGAGAAAGAAAATCAGCTAAATAAATAAGTAAATCGGTGTTCGACCGTTTTTTTTTTTCATAAATTAATTTAAGGGGCCAATGGGGTGGGGTGAAATTCTGGGGGGAAAAAGGAGAGAAATTGTCCTAACTGACTGACTGACTCACTCACTCATCATACTCAGGGGAAAAAGACAGCTTAAAAAATAAGTTAATAGGTGTTCAAGAGTTTTTTCATGAATCCAATTTAAGGGGCCCATGGGGAAGGGTGAAATTCTGGTAAAAATAATTGAAAGAAAATGTCCTGTCTGACTCACTCACTCATCACGCCCAGCGAAAACTATTAATGTTGGAAACATGAAATTTTGGGAATATGTTCGTTGTATGTCGAAAACGTCAACTAAGGAATGATTTTTGTTTATTCGAGATTTAAAGAGGTGTTAAGGGGGTAAAGGTGCATTTCATTGAATAACGATATCACATGATTTGTTTCTTTGGCGATGTGATATTCGGTATAGAAACTAATCATTAAAAATAATCAGACATATGTCTAAGGGTTTGTCGATGTGATGTATATTATGAGGTGAAAGGGGTGAAAATTGGGGGTTGAGAGATTCTTAACGGAGCGTGTATCTCTGAAACGACATAGGCGAAAAAAATTAAATTCGGCGGGAAAAACAGCTTAAAATACAAGTAAATAGGTGTTCGACCGTTTTTTTTCATAAATCCAATTTCAGGAGCCCTTGGAGAGGGGAGAAATTCTGGGGGGGAAAACAGGAAAGAAAGTGTCCTAAATGATTGACTCACTTAGTCACTCATCAAACTCAGGGGGAAAACAGCTTTAAATAAGTAAATAGGCGTTCGACCGTTTGTTTCATAAATCCAATTTAAGGGGTTCATGGGGAGGGGTGAAATTATCAAAAATAAATGAAAAAATGTCCTGACTGACTCACTCACTCATCATCGCCCAGCCAAAATTATTAATATTAGAAACATGAAATGTTGGGGATATGTTCATTGTATGTCGAAAACGTCCACTAAGGAAAGAGTTTTGGATATTCAGGTTCTAAAGAGGAGTTAAGGGGGTAAACGTGCATTTCATTGAATAACAATATCTGACGAGTGGTTTCATTTGGGGATGTGATACTTGGCATATATACTAATCATTAAAAATAAGCTGACACATGTCTAATGGTTTTTCCATGTAGTGTATGTTATGAGGTTAAAGGAATGAAAAGTGGGGGTTGAAAGATTCCTACCGGAGCGTGTATCTCTTAAAAGACATAGGCGAGGAGTTTGAAACTCGGAGGAAATCAATCAGCTTAAAAATAAATAAATAAATAAATAAATAAATAAATAAATAAATAAATAAATAAATAAATAAATAAATAAATAAATAAATAAATAAATAAATAAATAAATAAAATAAATAGGTGTTCGACCGTTTTTTCATAAATGCAATTTAAGGGGCCTATGGGGAGGGGTGAAATTTTGGAAGAATAACGTCCACTAAGGAATGATTTTTGAATGTTCACTCTCATCGACCAACCAAAACTATTAAAGTTAGAAGAATTACATTTTGGGGATATGTTCGATGTGTGTCGAAAACGTCTACTAAGGAGGGATTTTTGGATATTCAGGTTCTAAAGGGGTGTTAACGGGGTTAAAACTGCATTTCATTATATAACAATATGACACTCATTCGTTCATTCATTCATTTATTTGCAATGGAGGGTGTGGCCCCCGGAGGCAAATTGGATATACATAACAAATAAGTAATTACACATAACAATTCAATAACAATTATACAATAATTAAACTGGAGTATTTACACAAATAGTCAGTCTTTTCTTAAACACACCGATATGTTGGGGAAAAGGCTCTAAGACTGCGGCAGGTAGAGAGTTCCAGTTATCAATGGCACGGTTTACAAAAGAATATTTACCATAATTTGTTCGCTGTGGTCGGCCCTTAACTTTGAAAGGATGATCGCTCCTACCCATGTAAGTAATGTAAGTAATGACGCGAGCGAAGCAAGGCTAAAAATGAGATGGTGTGTGTCTGTGTATTACTCAATCACGCAAGTACCACTGGTCCGATATACGTGAATTTTACATGGAAGTAGCTGATTTACCTGGTTAACATATAGGTTACTTTCGATTACAATACTTTGCACTATTTAAAGATGGCGACCATTTTAGTGACGTCACTACACCCTTTGGTTTCAAACTCATATTTCCATTTGAAATAAAAAGAGAACGCTAAGAAATAGCAAACTTTTGATGGCATGTACGAGGTTTAAAATTACATTTTCTATCCGAAAGGTATCTCCAACGGTTAGCGAGTAAAATCTAAATTTGTGCTATAAAACACGGTCAACGCCGAGCGTTGTAGTTGGACAAAATGTTTCATTCTTAATCTCCCTCTGCGCAGCACCTCGCCTATCCCCTATTTTAACTGTCACCTTCACATTTTAATTTATTTATGACGCGTAGCGAAGCACGGGTACTTCAGCTAGTATTTTTATAAAACAGAGAACCCAAAACGTTTTAAGATATTCATTGTACAGAAACATAATTTACATCTTCATATGCCAACAGGAGCAACAGGCTGCGAACGTCGCACTATAATTACCGTATCAAATATTTGATAATTCACGTTCAAGTTTCGTCTTGTAGTTTTTCCTCCAAACTAGAATTCTGCTCCAATGTTAGAAATGATCCCGGCATTGCACGTCTCACACCAAAGAAGATATCCGTCACTAGTAATATATGCATATATATATATAGGGTATTCTTTTCCTTTTCATCCAAAATATCTCATGGTGAAATATTCGATTACGTGACACAGTTTGCTAAGGGGCGGAAGAAATTAAATACGTTCATTAGAAGGGCATAGAAAGAGTGCTAAATAGAGTACTGGGTCTGAATATACAAAACAATAATCATAAAAGAGTGACCGTTCGACATCGTTATCCAATGTTCCGTTACACAATCTTGTGTGGAGGCTCGTGACAGTTATGTGTTTTTAAATGTAAAACTATTTATAACAGTTGAAATCAGACCGTCACAAATGTTTCTTGAGTGAATAACTCTTTGATTTCAGTTAGTAGGCAGGCCTTTGTCTGGAGCGTGACACTCTATGGAAGTGAAACTTTAACTGTTAGAGCAGCAGAAAAGAGGGGAATTGAAGCGTTTGAAATGTGGTTTTACAGGAGAATGATCTAGATCAGATGGGTAGATAGGGTTACGAATGAAGAGGTATTAAGACGAGTGGGAGAGGAGAGATGTTTTTGGTGACTGCTAATGAAGAGAAGAGATTTATTATTATTTATCGTATGATGGTAGAAGGGATAGATAAAACAATTACTTACAAATATATATACAATTATATACACTAAGATATATTTGATCTCAAGTTTGAAAAACTAGAGTCCAAAATTGAACAGTTGAATCCAGTCAATGACTTCTTGGGACAGCTTGTGTGTCTTGCAATGTTCCTTTGAATGCCCTGAGGGAACATGCGAAGACTACGTGAACCATTGTCTGCTGTTCTTCGCCACAGTCACGTGCAGGGGAGGACTTCCAACCCCATTGGTTCAGGATCACTGCGCACCTTCCATGGCCGGTTCTTATCCGATTCAGTGCGAACCATTGGCGCCGAGGTAGATGAAATCCTGCAGGCCGAACCCAAGGAGTTTCGATTAACTGATGGTGTGTCAAGGACATTTGTTCCTGCCATTTGGTATTCCAGACATCTAGGATGTTGACGTTGTCGTCCTGCAGGCTGGTTGCTGTTCTCCATGATGGTTGCCTGGACTTCAGTCGCTGTGCTGAAGTTACTGGGAGCACGGAGTGTAATGGCAACGATGGATTGTTTTGGATTTTCTTCTATGTGTTCCTCAATAACTGGAGTCTTCTAAGGGGAGGAGGTGGAATATTACTTCGTACTGGTAGCCAGTGAGTGTTGGTGGATCGCAGACATCCAGTAATGATGCGCATTGCTTGGTTCAGTTGTGTGTCAACAATTTTGGTATGAGCACTATTAAGGCATGTAGAGCAACAGTATTCTGCGACTGAGTACTTGAGAGCCAGAGATGGATCGGAGAACTGTTGTGTTGGCGCCCCATAAGGTCCCTGTCAGTTTCTGGAATATGTTGTTCCGGGTTTTTATTTTAGCTGCTGTGCTCTTCAAATGTGTTTTACATGTCATTGACCTATCTAAGATCATCCCTAGGTATTTTGAATTGCTGCAATATTGGAGAATCTGTCCTCTGAATGTAACTATAGGTTGGTCATTTGCATCTTTATTCCGTGGGTGAAAAGTTGATACAACAGTCTTTTGACCATTTGGTCGTAAGCAGTTTTGTTTGAAATAATAATCTAATATCTTCAAGTCTGATGTCAATGACGCTTCTGCTCCTTGGAAGATTTGATTCTGTGTGATCAAAGCAATGTCATCAGCATAAATAGATTTTCTGGACTTGTTTTCTGGAAGATCGTGTATGTATAGATTAAAAAGAAGTGGGGCCAGTACTGATCCTTGAGGAAGTACGTCGTTTATTTTGTGCACCTTGCTTGTAGAGTCCTCTGGAAATACTGTACCTGAAAATATCTGTTGTTTAGCATGTTTCCTAAGAGGGTGGTTAATTTCTGACATGGAATGACATTAACGAATTTGAGCAGCAATCTGTCCCGCCAGACGGTGTCGTACGCGGCAGTTAGATCTAAGAAGACACCCATACTTATCAACTTCTTCTCAAATCCATTTTCGATGTGAGTTGCTAAGGCTAGCACCTCTTCCACACAACCTCTTTCCGGTCTAAAACCAGCTTGTTCTATGGGGACAACCTTTTTGATAGTAGAAGAGATTCTGTTATGGATTAACCTCTCCAGAAGCTTCAGTGTCACACTCAGAAGGGCAATGGGACGGTAGTTAGGTAGATTTCATTAGAAAGCTAACTATTGCAATGGGTCCCATGTTTCGACTTCCCGAAAATTTCGACATATCTTCGCGTTTCACATCCCCCAGACCCCAAAACCACCGTCAGTTCAAAAGTTTATATATAATTTATGTATATATATATATATGTATATATATATATATATATATATATGTATATCAGTTTCTTGTGGACACGATAACTGCCGTAATTTCGCACCAATTACTTCGAATTTTTTACCGAAGATGTATACCTATAAAATCTCGGTCGAGTTCGTTACTGGGCTAAATCGGTCGAAGGGGGTGAAAATGGGGGGCATTTTTCGAAAGAGTGAAATTTCGCTATAACTCTCTTAATACGTGCAATATCGAATCCATTCAAAGTTCATAATATGTGTCGGATAAGTGCCAAAAATATTTGTCAAATAAGTTTTTTGATAGCACCAACCATTGACCAAAGGGGTGGAAAAAAGTGGGTTTTTCGGGAAACATTAATCATATCTCTCTTAATAGGCACAATATCAAAACCGTACAAAATGGACAATATTCCCCTAATAATTACCTAAAACTTTTGTCTGAAAGAATTTTTGATATGACCCACCATTACGCCAATGGACGAGAAAAATGATTTCGGAATTATAAGAAAATGCCAAGAGCTATCAGTGGTTGCCATGGCAACACTACTAAATTGATGAGGCATGGGCCATCAGACGTTGCCATGACAACGCACTTGCACGAGATCAGATTCAGTATTTCCATCTGATTAAGTGGTTGGTTGGTTGTTTCTTAAGTTTAGGGGCTGCGACAACGCGGTCATGTAGCCCCGTGTACTTTGGGTGTGTGTAGAATCTGTCTGATAACCGGTGTTAATTGAGATGACTGTATTAGTGTGTGTTATCTGTTTGTTAATTTAAGTACTGCAACTAACAATTTTTCAGATAGTTCCTACTTTTGCCGCCAAGCGCCACTGTCAACGACTACGAGGCCAAGTTCAGAACTGAGCTACTAGACGCCGCCGCAGTCGGCTCTTGGCAACGAACATAGAAACCCAAGAGCGTTGTATACATTCTTAACCTATCCAATTTAGCTTCACACAGGTGCAATTAGTGGAACGATCTTTAACATGCCATAAATCTATGACATGGGACCGCCGGCTTTACTTCCCCTCCGATGGAAGGGATATTTAACACTCTTAAAAAATCCGACGGCTTCGGCCGGGTTTGAACCCGGTATCTTGGGCATAGAAGCTCAGTACGCTACCGACTACGCCACCGAAGCCGCCTGGCAAAGTGGGAAGCGGCTTCGGTGACGTAACTGGTAGCATGCTGAATGTCTATGCCCAATGTCGCGGTTTCAAAGCCGGCCGAAGTCGTCGGATTTTCTAAGAGCACTAGAATCCCTCAGTATGCTTTCCTTTGGAGGGGAAGTTCCAACGTTCGTTGCGAGTTGATGGTTGGGGTGGCATCTAGTAGCCAAGTTCACAGCTAGGTGTCGTTGACGGTAGTACCTGTTAGCAACATTAGGAACTACTGCTTTAAATTGACCGTCTGCAGTACTTACATGAATTAAGACTAATACAGCCATTACAATTCACACCGTGTATCAGACAGATTCTACACTCACCCAAAGTACACGGGGTTAGATGACCGCGTTGTCGCAGCCCCTAAACTGAGGAACCAACCAGAGGTAGATTTCATTAGAAAGCTAACTATTGCAATGGGTACCATGTTTCGACTTCCGGAAAATTTCGACATATCTTCGCGTTTCACATCCCCCAGACCCCAAAACCACCGTCAGTTCAAAAGTTATATATAATTTATGTATGTATATGTATATCAGTTTATTGTGGACACGATAACTGCCGTAATTTTGTACCAATCACTTTGAATTTTTTACCGAATACGTATACCTATAAAATCTCGGTCGAGTTCGTTACTGGGCTAAATCGGTCGAAAGGGGTGAAAATAGGGGTCTTTTTTTTTCGAAAACGTGAAATATTGCTATAACTCTCTTAATATGTGAAATATCGAATCCGTTCAACATTCATACTATGTGTCGGATAAAGCCCAAAAATGTATGTTTGAAGAGTTTTTTTTATAGCACCAACCATTGACCAAAGGGGTGGGAAAAAGTGGGTTTTTCGGGAAACATTAATCATATCTCTCTTAATAGGCACAATATCAAAACCGTACAAAATGGACAATATTCCCATAATAATTACCTAAAACTTTTGTCTGAAAGAATTTTTGATATAACCCACCATTATGCCAAGGGATGAGAAAAATAATTTCGGAATTATAAGAAAATGCCAAGACCTATCAGTGGTTGCCATGGCAACACTACTAAATTGATGAGGGATGAGCCATCAGACGTTGCCAAGATAACGCACTTGCACGAGATCAGATTCAGATTTCCATCTAAGTGTGAAGCGGCTTCGGTGACGTAACTGGTAGCATGCTGAATGTCTATGCCCAAGGTCGCGAGTTCAAAACCGGCCAAAGTCGTCGGATTTTCTAAGAGCGCTAAAAATCCGTCAGTATGCTTTCCTTTGGAGGGGAAGTTCCAACGTTAGTTGCGAGTTGCTGGTTGCGGTGGCATCTAGTAGCCAAGTTCACAGCTAGGTGTCGTTGACGGTAGTACCTGGTAGCAACATTAGTAACTACTGCTTGAAATTGACCGTCTGCAGTCCTTACCTGAATTACAGACTAATACAGCCATCCCAAAGTACACGGGGTTACATGACCGCGTTGTCGCAGCCCCTAAACTGAGGAACCAACCAAAATCTCTGCGGTAGATATAATTTTGCGTGAAGAAGTAACAGACCGTTACATAGTTGCACATCAGTGTCGAAACCTTGCATAAGGATAGTGTGACCACAAGTATAAAAATGGACCCCAAATGACAAGAAGGTTACCGTTCCCATAAGACAATAAAATGTTTAAAATAAGCATAAAATGACGAAAAACAAAGTTAATTAAGCTCCAATTATAAAATACCTTCTCGCATTAAATGAGGTCTGATCCTTCTACGAAAATCTGCATATTCTGCCTATTTTCGCCTATCCCCAAGTTTGTCCGGTGAAATCTACCTCCGCCTTCCGGCGTGCCGAGAGGACTTTTTTTTTTTTACTGTGTCCAGTTTCCGAATTAATGACCAAGCCTTTCTACTGGAGTGTGTGAAGTCCAGAGATTCCATAGTTTCCTGCCATTTGGTACGTTTGTTTTCATTTAATGAGTGTAGAAGTTTGGAAGCAGTTGTAGGATCGCTATCGTCTTCAAATTCTTTGAGAAGCCTCTCACTTTCTTCGTTCTATCCGGGGATGTACTGTTGACGATAACCTCTTGGTTTACAAAGTTTCTGGAGCTTTTAGGACGCCAATAAATCTGTTATAGTTGTCATCTAATGTTGGAGTCTGTCCGTTTTTAATACTACGACCAGTTGGCTTTGTTGAAGTTCCAGCTTGGTTTTGGGTATGAGTGGATGATGGGTATGAAAAGTCCTGCCTCAAGGATTATTGGCCGATGATGACTATGGGGAAATCTGGCTTGTACGGTGTGACGCACGTCATTGAGCATGTTTGTAGTCTCGCTTTATCTTTTGCATCATAAATTAGTTTGAGGTTTGCTGTTTCCATCCAATCGACAAATTTCTCTCCGTTTACATAATTTTCTTGGTATCCCCATAGATTGTGGTGACAATTGAAGTCTCCAGCGATTATACAAGGGTGTTGTAATGATGGCAGAGGTGGAGAAGGCCAGGTGTGTTCTGGTGGTTTATATAAATTTATCATCGTCAGGTTACCCACCCCGATTGTTGCAGTAAAGACGTTGTCATTTGAAGTAGATGGTAGGACTTCGTAGTTGTTGATGTTATTCCTTATGTAGGTTGCTGGTCCATACTCTGGATGATTATTTGTTGCCACAGCCTTGAACCCTGGAATCTTCCCTCTGCTGTAAAGTTTCAGGTCGTCTACGGCGTGAGATTCCTGGAGTAGGATAACATCGATTTGCTGATTTTGTATTCTTTTAGAAAGGTAATCACACTTCGCTCTACCTATGCCTTCTATGTTGAGTTGGTAAATTTGCAATGATGGTCCAATTTTCCAAACTTGAGGGTCCTGATAAGGATCTACTTGGATATCGTTCCTCCTTGATTTTTGACCGAGAGTTCGTATACGACAGTTCGGTCTCATCATGACGGTTGTTGCTTGCTTAGCAGGGTTATGAGTAGGTTAATCCTGCGTGAGCAACGGAGGACCCGCAAGAGAAGATATAGGTTGGTAGGACACTTACTAAGACAATGTTAGCTGACGTATCATGTGAAAAGTCTTCTTATAACGTTATACTGTATATGTTTATAACCTCTCTCTTGGTAATTGAATACAGATAAATTGGCATTTTCACATACAGTTTTAAGCAAGAGCAGGTATAGGCTGAAATTATAACAGTTCTATTAAAAATAAAAGTTGGTATTTCTAACCCAATGGTAAATAACTCCTTCCAGAATCGCATTGTGATATCCTTTATCACCGATACGACACACACAGAGCCGTCTGTGCGCCAAAATGTGAATTTGACTTGGAAGTTTTGAAACTAAAAATGCAAAATGGCTTTAAAACCATTTTTATATAACCCAGTTTATTTCCTGCTAGTGTACGAATACCAAGCTACGCTATTGTTTTATAGAATGAAGCTGAAATTTTTGTGACAGTTTATCACAATTTTACTTGGTCTCTAGTATTTTAAAACAACAACCAGTATCGTTCAGAAAATTATTCCCAATTATTCTAAGTTTCTCCTGGAGTTGGGCAGTACAGCAGTACATGAGTGTATCGGAAGAAGTAGACAGAGTAAAGATCAGCACTAGTCTTATCAGCATTAGAGGCAGAAAGTGTGAGGAAGATTTTAAATCTGAAGCACAGCGTTAATTACAGGAACTGAATAATGAGGGAACTTCCAGCACCAGATTAAAAACTCTCTCTCTCTCAAGTGCATTAATTAGCTTGCTTTCCTAAATATTTTAATTTCCCTTCCTCTAATGGAACGCTTATACAAATTGACCTAAACACCATCTGTCGTTAGAAATTACCAGACAACTGTCTCTAATGAACATGTTTCTTTTCAATTCGGCATGGAGGAGAACCGGGTTTATTACCTATGGGTCGCCGTTGCTTTCAGGATGAGTCACTATAATATCTCGAAGAATAAGAGCTAATTGACGAAATTTTACTTCTCAGTTTCCAAAATCAAACTGAGTCACTGTTTTAGTTTTAGATAAACAAGCTTTTCTATACTTCCCATCATCGATGCTAAGATTAGAAACTGTTTGCAACTTCTTCAGGTCTCTAGGAGCTCCCTTTTAAAGTTCATACTGAATTATTCTTAACGGTTTCTTTGACATTTCATTTTAAGAGATATGGCTATATTTTACGAGTTAATATTAGGTCATATAATAGTAATAATAATAATAATAATAATAATAATAATAATAAACCTGCCAACCTGGGCCCAACCTTTGGGAAGCCAGGCTCTGCCTGTCACAAGCCAGGACTAAGGGTGAGTGATAGAGGAGTAACACCTCTTTAAAAAACCTTGGTCCAGCTGGCCCGGCTGGTAGTACCTTGTATGGGTCCCTGCCGGGGTTACAGGTGAAGATAGACAACGGTTTAGAAGGCGGAAGAGGACCTCGCGTCCCAACGGCGGATAAAGCGGAGGAACTATCTTCAAGCTCTGGGGCTTACAACCTTGGTTCTACTAACGGGAAGGAGCAATCCAACCCACATATTTCTTAACAATCAAGCATCATGGAAAGTCGTCAAAAGGAAGACACTACCCCAGGTGGTAACTGTTTAAGGGAATCCACCGCTCCTAGGAGTGCACGCAAGCCTTTGGATTCTGGGAAGCTTGCAAGTAGATGCTTAAAGAATACTAAATTGAAGATGAAACAGAAATATTATTTTGGAACGTTAAATGTCAACTCATTACTCAAAGTTGGTAAACACAAGGAACTGACAAATATGATGGACGAACATAACATCTCAATCATGGCCTTGCAGGAAACACGGTGTCAGGACGAAGATGTAATGGACATTGAGGGCTATGGGGTCTATAAAGGACTGAGAGCAGTGAAGATAGGCAAGAATATGCCAATGTTTGGAACAGCTTTTGCTGTAAATAAGAAGGTAATCAGTGCAGTTGTGGACTTCTCTAGCCCATCAGAAAGACTATCACTCCTAACACTACGCTGTGGTAACAAAGGCTATACCCTGATCAATGCACATGCGCCAATTAATGAAGACAACAGGCGTAATCCCGAGAAAGTGGAACAATTCTGGGACCTTATAGAGGAGGAGATGGAGAAAATACCTATAAAGAACATCAAGGTTTTATTGGGCGACTTCAACGCTCAACTGGGAATAGAAGCAAGATATAGATCGACAGTAGGAAAATATCCTGCTCACAGAATGACCAACAAAAATGGAACAAGGTTTGTCGAACTATGTAGAACGTTTGATCTTCAGATAATGTCAACTTTCTATAAACACAAACCAAGTAAACAGAAGACATGGCGTTCACCTGGCAATTTGAACGGAGAGAAACAAATTGATCACGTGGCAATATCCAGGACAGCAATGAAGGAGATTATGAATGTTAAAGTACAGGGAGGGGCCAAATTTGATTCAGATCATTATCTCTCCAAGATTAAAATGAATTGCATTCCTTTTAGAAAGGCTCCGAAAGCTGGAAATATACTTCACAGATATGATGAGACAAAACTTAAGGTTGATCAAGAAGTATTGGAGCAATACCACCAGCAATTAACATTTAAATCTAAGAATTGGACTGACATTGCCTCCACAATCTAACAAGCAGCCAATGTTTCAATCTTGACAGCACAGAAGCGTAAACACAGATGGTGGAACGAGACCTGTGATAGTGCATGTGTACAAAGAACAGATGCCTGGAAGAAATGGAACTCAACGAAGAGACAAGAAGATTATAACTCGTTTTGTGACAGTCGGAGAGATGCAGCCCGGGTTTTCCGAATTGCAAGGCGATCATATGAAAAACAACAGATGGAACAGATTGATCAGGATTTCAGGAAGAATAATGTCAGGGACTTCTATCAAACTTTCAAGTCTAATCTGAAAGGGTATCAAGCACCGAGCTTGTGCTTCAGAGATGAAAATGGAAAGTTAGGTCTGAACAACAAGGAGAACTGTCGTATCTTGGCTGAGTACTTTAATAAATTACTCAATTGTGATGAACCAAAATATAGGCTACTCATAGGCCGTCCTACTTAAGTAATGGCCAAGTCGCATCCACCTTCTAAGACAGAAATTAAAATGATTATCGATGGTCTAAAGAATAATAAAGCAGCGGGAGAGGATTCCATTGTGGCAGAGCTTCTACAACTGGCAAATGAAGATACTCTGAATATATTAGCTGAGCTCTTTGCGGAGATAGGGAGAACTGGTAGGATACCCACAGAGTGGCAGTCTGCATTCATTCACCCTCTCCACAAAAAGGGGGTAAGAAGAACGTTAATAATTACAGGGGTATATCAATAGTATCTGTTCCCTACAAGATCCTATCCAAAGCACTCCTGAACAGAATTGAAGAACATCTTGATAATCAGATTGGTGAGTACCAGGCCGGTTTCAGAAAGGGACGTTCTTGTCCGGAACAGATTTTTAACCTGAAAAACATCATTAGGTATCAGACGATAGGCAGGTATGACTATGTGGTCGTATTCATTGATTTTAAGAAAGCGTATGACTCAATTGACCGCGAGTCGCTACTGAATATTCTGGAAGAATTTGGAGTGGATGACACGTCTCGAAATCTGATTAAACAGACTTTGACCGACACAGTGTCAAAAGTAAAATTCATTGGCGAGATCTCAGATCCCTTTGTAATCAAAACTGGTGTCAGACAAGGTGATGGATTATCTCCAATCCTTTTCAACTGTGTATTAGAAAAGGTCATTCGTGAATGGAGGAAGACACTGAGTCGGGAAGAAGGGAATGAAGAACGATTCAGGCTAGGGCCCAAACTGAAAGGGGTGCATGTTGATTGTTTGGCTTTTGCAGATGACCTAGCTATTTTTGCCAACAATATTAAATCAGCCATTGTAAAGATTAATCGGTTGTCAGAGATGGCTGAAAAAGTAGGTTTACAGATATCCTTTGAGAAGACAAAGTACATGACAAACATCAGTGATGGACCAGAATGGATGAAAACAAACCAAGGAAAGATTAAACGTCTAAAGAAATTTAAATACCTGGGTGAGGTAATCCAACAAAATGGCCTGGAACAGGAAGCAATTAATCTTAGAATCTGGAAATTAGACCGAGCCTATCACCTGACGAAAAATCTCTATAATAAGAAGTCGCTGAGCATTGGAGCCAAATTAAGACACTACAGCACGGTTGTCAAACCTGAAGCATTATATGCTTCGGAGACTTTGACTATGAACAGGCGGGGACTAGTCGACCAGTTGGTCAAAAGAGAACGCAGGGTATTGAGAAAAATTTTAGGCAACAGATGGGTTGACGGGCACATACGTTTGAAGTCGAACGAAGAGTTATATAGAAAGACAGAACCAGTCACGTCAACAATAAAAAGGAAAAGGTTGTTGTTCTATGGACACATTTTCAGAATGTCCAACGATCGTCTAACAAAGAAAATTTGGAATTTCGTGAAACCAAAGAAGAAAAAATTGGCATGGTTTGAAGAATGTAACAAAGACCTTCTAGAAATTGGTATTCCGGACTGCAAAATTATGAACAGGTGGGAATTCAGACACCTAATCAAAAATTACCAGGGATTTAAGGTAGGGGCAGAACCCAAAAAACGGAGGGGACCTCTTTCTGAAGATCGGAAGAAGGCGCTGAGTGATGGGCTCAAGAGATACTGGCAGGACATCAAAGCTGGCAGACGATCTAGAACGAAACATTGATTTTGATTGTTACTCCGTAGTCCATAGTGGCTCAATTCAAATGTAAAAAATAATAATAATAATAATCATAATAATACAGTCGAACTTGGTTAATATGAAGTCAAACGTATCGAAAGGAGAATAATTACCAAAGGTTTGAAATCACCCAATTTTCATTTTATGAATAGGAATGTCATGGAACCACGCGTTAAGTTGGAGTTGTTTGGGTTATAGAAATGAAAACTTTGAAACTAACTAATTTTGTCTCTTATAATACAAATAATGATGATAATAACAATAATATCGTTTGGCCTCGGGTGCCAGTTGCAAGCTTAGTAATTTGACACCCAAAGGGTAGCTTGCATATCGAATTTCGTTGTTCCTTGAAGCACTATGGAAGTCAAGAAGGTTAGATATCTAAGCTCCTTGAACACTATAGCGCTTTCTAGTAGAGAAATGAGGAACTTTGTGTTGGCGAAAACTCCCGAGATTAATGTTGCCATTATGAACCCAGCCTACTGAATTCAGATGGGTTCTTTGACATGCTAACATCGTATGACATACGTGTCGTAATTTTTGTCGCCTTTCAAAAATCACTTACCACGGCCAGGAGCGAATCTGCAAGCTTGGGGTTAGTACACCGACACGTTAACCACTCACCCACCGTGATAGTAAATCCAACGCTAAAAACTCGAATGGCGTGGATGAAAGAGGAAAGACAGGGCAAAAGGTACAGTCGAGTAGATGCGTGGATTATATCCTATGCGTATACGACACGGAAATAATAAATGAAGAAATGCCACTCGAATAATGGACACACTCGTGTTGACAAACTGAAAAGTTTCTACTAACAGATACAACATGGATATGTGACCAATCAAATTGGTCGGTAAATATGTGATGCACCCACAAAATATCTAAAAGCGAATAATTATTATTTACGCTGATTACAATTCAAACGATGTTTTGTTAATAATTTATTACTGAAGTAAATACGCAAGATACGTATTGGTGGAGTATGCCCTAAAAAACTCCAAGTCATAGAGGGAGAACTGCATCAAGCATTAACTTGGAATGTATAGCATTGTGGGGAAGCATTACACTGAATTAATATTAGGGCTGAATGGATTTCACCCTCAAACATATTCGGTAACGATATATATAATTTATTTCAACATGGTGCAACAATTTGAATGAATAACAACAATAAGTAATTAATAACCATCAGAAACACTTCAGAAAAGAGTTCTTTGAACTTATCCACTTTGGATTTAAAATTGTGATTAAAATGTCTTAAAAGATAAATAATAAAACGTTTAAACTTAACTTTGGTATATTTGTTGAAAGTATGTTCGTAGAGGATCCTTCCTCATAAGAAGGAATGCGTTTTTTTTTTTTTTTTTTTAGGAAACTTGTTTATTGTCTTCATATATTTAAGGTACATAGGTGATTGTGAGGTGGTAGATGAATAACAATCATGGATATTGATGCGTTTATCACAGTTATACTAGTCTACTTAATGTTCAATGTTCAATCACTATCACAATGCACAAAACACTCACATGATGCGGGTGAGCTGCTGGGCATAGTCCCCCAACCGGCGAGTTCTTGTAGTACAGCGAAGGCTCGTGAGGACACACTCACTTACCTCGGACAGCATTTCGAGTTCTGTATATGGCCCCGTAGTTTTCAGCACACAGTGCACATAGCAACCGAGGAGTAACACTACCGCACTGTTCAGTTGGGGCGGTTGAAGGCTAAATGTTGGTCGGATCACCCATTCAGGAGTGATGGGGGTAGTAGGACAGTTCATGAAGCTATTCAGGACCCGGGTGAAGCGGTTCCAGGTCGATCGAATCGGATCACACTGCGTAAATCGGTGCAGGATTGTATCCTGATGGGAACATGAAGTGCATAAGGCGTTCTCCACCATGTGAATGCGATGGAGTCTGCTGTTTGTTGGTATAAGGTCATGGATTACTTTATACCAACTTTCCTTCGCTGCGCTGGGAAGAATGCGATTGGAGACATTCCTCCAGACTCGATTCCAGTTGACGATCAATGCGGATTGCATAATTCTGGGGGCAACATACTGTTGTGCCATGATAGAACGATACAGCTTTTTCGTTGAGATAGACCTGATGACGTCTTGTGGCACGTAGCTGAGTTCAACTCTCAGGTACCGGACATGAGGTGCATGATGATTGATATCATAATAAGCAGGTGGGTTCGAGCAGTCATAGGGACTACACCATCTCCGTAGGAAGTTATGTGACTCATCGGTCCCGAAGCCTTTAAGCAGTTGCAGGTGTCGTTTGAGGAATAAGGTTCTAGCTTTCTTTTCAACGTCGATGAGTCCCAGACCTCCCTGGGATTTATGCAATGTTAATGTGCTGCGGGAAAGACGTAATAGAGCTCCTTGCCAAATAAACCATCCGACGGCGGAAATAATACGTGTACCCACCATTTTTGGCATAGGAAGAATTTGACTGAGATACCATATTTTGCTTAAGCTGAACATATTCACGTACATTGTTCGTTGGTGTAAGAGGAAGGAGCGGTACCGCACTTGTTGCAAGGCACCACGCACAGAATGTAGGGCAACGTCCCAGTTCTTTTTAATCATTTGGTGTACACTATTCAAGAAAGATATGCCTAATATTTTGAGTTCTGAGGCGATCGTTACCCACGCTGGGAGAACCCCTTGGACGCGGTCCAATTTCCCAATCCACATCGCCTTTGTTTTTCGTCGGTTCAGCCGCGCACCAGAATATCTCCCGTACTCATCTAGGTCCGTGAACAATTGCTGCATGTCAACGGTTCGATCCACCCCAAGGGTGACATCATCCGCATATGCAAAAATACTGATCTCCGTGCCATTGAAAGATGTATGGAGATTACAAAGAAGGGGTTCCAGAGATAGAACATAAAGAAGCATCGACATCGGACACCCTTGCCTGACTCCACGATGGATGAGGAGCGGCCGTGTGAAATACCCATTTACACTCACTTTTGAAGATCCACCATGGAGAATTTTGCTCACTAGGGCAATAAACCGCATTTCGAAGCCAATAGCTTGAAGAGTCGCAAGGATGTATTTATGGTTTACCCTATCAAAGGCATGGTCAAAATCCAGTGATAATAACAGTTTCTTCTTATTGACGACCAGCGACTCACTAATGACATCGCGAATAGCACATGTAGTGTTGACAATGCACCTGCCTGGTACCCCACCCGATTGGTGGCGAGATGTGGCTTCCTCCATAAAGGCCTGAAGTCTCGTTTTCATACATTTCGTGAAGATCTTGTAGTCAAAGTTTAAAAGCGTCAGTGGGCGAAAGTCCCTGAGCTGTGTTGGTTGTGTAATTTTTGGGACTAATACCACCAGGCCATCTTTCAGGGTGTCGATATTTCGTCCAGGACGACAAGCATCATTCACTATGGCTGTAAGTTCATCGCGAATGGTGTTCCAAAACGTCATGTAGAAAGCTCTCCCCAGGCCATCAGGACCAGGACTCTTGTTTGGCGCACTGTGGCGTATGGAGGTATATATTTCTTCGGCGGTGATGTCCTGGGTCAAGCACTCTTGTTCTCTGTGCAAAAGTCTTCCTCGTACACCATCGAAGAACGGATGCTGGTGGTGAAGTGGGACTGGGGCGTCGTCTGTATACAAGGACTGAAAGAAGTTCTCTACCGTTTCTGTGATTAAGGAATGACTAGTCACCATTTGTCCCTCAGGTGTCATAATGCGGTTGATGTACTTCTGACGGCCTTTGCGGCACGCCCGTATAAAATGATAAACGGAGGGTGCCTCTGATGCCAGATGTTGATGGTCTTGTGCTTGAAGTTTGAGTCCTTCCAATGCTTTGCGCTGCAGCGTGAGGAGCTGCGCTCGGATTTTCTTTATTCGGCGATATGTATTAGGGTTGGTAGGGTCTTCATTGCATAACTGTCGTAAACATTTATAGTAGAAATCTGTCGTCTGATGGATGTGGCGTCTTCTCTCGGCACTGTAGGCCTTCAATAACCTAACAGCTCTGGGTTTTGCATACTTCAGCCACCACTCAAGAGTATCTTGAAACCGTTGAATGTGGCGTTTCCAGTTATGCCATTCAGTGGCAAAGCTATCTTTCATGTCCAAGTGTGTCAGAATAGAATCATTTAACCTCCATGTTCCTCTCCCACGGCGAGGTCCCAGTTCTGGTTGGCGAATCTTGCACAGATACGCACAATGGTTTGAAAACTCCACCGGGCATACATCTGTTTCTCTCACGTGTTCTTTCAATTCCCCGCTGACATATATTCTATCCAGTCGAGAAGCACCATTATGGTAGTATTACGTGTAACCGGCTGACCCCGACGGCTTCAGTTCCCATGTGTCTTTTAAGCGTAACCCTTGTATTAACGCAGATAGTGCAGGGCAGCCCTGAAATTGGCCACTTTGGTCTTTGGGTGATAGCACTGCGTTAAAATCCCCACCGAGGATTATATTGCCGGTATGATTATGGAGAAGTGGGAGAATATCTGTGGTATAGAAGAGCCGGCGTTGCATCCTGGCCTGCGAACCAGAGGGAGCATATACATTGACGATCAAAAGATCTCGAATACGGATACTGATTCCGCGTGAGTTGACTAACTGGACTGGATCCGCATATGGTATATGGTCCTTAATGTAGATAGCTGTACCACGTTTGTGCTCATTGACATTAACTATTTTATCATAGCCAGAGATGGTAAGGAGGTCTTCAGTAGCCACTTCTTGCAACAGAACAATATCCACATCTTGGTCTCGTATAAGGTTGCGTAAGAGCGACTGTTTACTAGCAGTTTGAATGCAATTTACATTGAGTGTCATTAGCGTGTATGTCAACAACATCGTCAGATAGATAGACATGTTTTTTTCTTTTTTTTTACCGAAATAAACAAGATGGAGATGGGGTGATCTTTAACGCTTGTCACTCGACTTCCCGCCTTGTAGTCGGGGGTCCCTGACACCCGCATAAGGCTTGTGCGTTCCCTCTTTTGACGCCCGGATTGTTTTAGCTTTGGAGGAGGTTTTCAAAGGTGCCTGTTCTTTAGGAGTTAGTTCCTTGTTGTCCATGATCTCCTGGTCCCGTGACCCCGTCTCTTCTGTATCCATGTGTCTGGAGGGGTCGTCTTCTATTTCATCCGACCAACGTATACCAGCGGTCTGTGGTTCACAACTAACTATGGACTGGTTTGAGGGTGGCATACTGGTAGCATTGTCTCCTGAGGTCACGCCTTCTGTGACCGCATCAGGGCTGGCAGTGCTAGTGTCAGGTTTCTGGTCAGTTTTAGGAACTAGAGAATTGGCCGCCCTACCTAGACTGCCATTGGTGTATTGGCTAGTATCAGACAAACCTGGCAACGCTGGCTGCCCGTGGAGTTCCTGTTGTGATGTGAGAGTCTGTTGTTGTTTACTAATGGAGGTCAATGGCCCAGCTGGTTGCGGCGATAAGGCGGTGAAGTGAGAAGGCGACACGTCCATTGTGTCTTGTGCTACAGCTGACATATCAAGTGGGGCAAGTTGTTCGGCAGAAATACTGACGTTAGATGAACAAGGTGCCGATAAGGCAGGCGAGACAATGTCACTGTCCTTGTTGGCTACAATTTCACTGAGAAGCTTAGGCCCGGTTTTATTTTCAGTTTCACCGCGCCTCACTGGGCATTCCTGTCTAAAGTGATCAGTGGCATTACAATAAAAGCATGATCGAGGTTGTCCATCATACACCACCTGTGCTTTGTAGCCATCGATAGAAATAATGGGTGGAATTGCAGTTTTTAGTTCAATCCGCATAGCCCGAATACCACTCAAAATATTGAATAGGTAGGTAGCTGACCATCGTTCGTTTCTAATTTCACGAACTTTCCCGTACTTACTAAAGTTCGACATTATCCGGTCATTCGGCAGTTCAATGGGAAGTTTCATGACGCGGATGAGTTTGCTGTCAACATCCGCACAAGTTATAATTACCTCAGATATAGAGCCATTAAATTTCCGTACCTGGGATTTTCCGTTGGTACTGTTGAGGACCTTCTCCATCAGTAGTTTGCTGGTGAACTTGATGAAAACAGCAGCTTCCAGATTGTCTAGTTGAATGGCTTCTAATTGGTCCACGTTGAGTTTTAGGGTGTACTGAATCCACTCATGTATTTCTGCAGGGCCTGGTTTATTGGCCTTGTCGGGGAAAGCACATTTTATGGTGTTTTTCCTAATACTGTTGGTTGCCATTTTGACTGTACTTGAAAAGACTTGAAAGTTAGACACTCGAATACGTAACTCACAACGAAGCAGAGCGCAGCGAACCGGTCGCTGCCGGGGTTCAGACCGGACTGGTAAAAACGAAGTGATGTGGTTATGAGTCACAACCTCCATAGGCAACCCGCTCAACACTTGAAGTTGAAATCACTTTGCTTTGAACTTTGAGCAGATGGATCTTGTTGGTAAACAAGATATGCTGTGACTGACAGATGTGCTTGATAGTCCTTGTTGACATACCCTTTCTTAAAGCTTATCTGCGGCGAATTATTTCTTTGCTAATCATACTTGATTGTATGTACGATGTTTCTTGCTGTGATTTGTAGCAAAGGTTGAAGAGTAGTGGCCTCAGAATATCTGCAGAGCGGTGATTCTGACATTTTGGCAGACGTGTAGACGCGGAGCGGCCATGAGAAGAGAAAACTGCTCTTCGAAGAATACTCAGAGTATTATAGGCCCAGCATGGCCCGTATGGTGGTGGCAGCAGACTGTGCGAAGAATGCTCGCAGACGAAGAATGGACTGGAATGGACATTACCAATAAGATGAGTCGAGGTTATATAGGGCCGTGAACCAGCCGAGTCACAGGTGACAGGAACACCGCTGCTAATTGGCTGTCCAGGAAAAATGACGTCACGAACTCGAGGCAACAGCGAGCACGGTACAGACAAGCCCAGTGTAGATAGTGCAGTGATATGTTGCGGTAGCCTTTAAAACTTAGGTGAGTAACTTAATATCTTATAAATGGATGGTTAATAACAAGACTATGCATATTGATTATACAATTAATACATTTCCAAAGAAATAATTATCATTCGAGGATCTCGGTAACAAGAAACAAATTTGACCGACAAATGGGCCATGCAAAACATTGAAAATATCACGGAAAGTGATCATGCTCCGAGAACTCCGAATGAAAACAAACAAAAGAATCAGCCGAAACAAACATAGACAACAGCCGAGGAGTAAACTAAGACTCGAAAGGCAAAACAGAGATAGCAGAAATAGGTCTGGTGTAAATACCCTTATTAGTTAAAACATCAACAACTCTGATGTGTTTATCGCGGCCAAAGTGGCAGTGAATAACTCTGCCTAGATCCCACACGAGAGGCGGAGATGGGTCTCGAAGAAGAACCATGTCCCCCACTCGTACATCTGGTTGAGGAAGCCGCCACTTCTCACGCCTATTTAGCAAGCTGAGATACTCTAGTTTCCATCGGCGCCAAAAAGAACATCGCAAGGATTCTACTTTTCTCCAAAAAATAGGTAAGCTAGGATCACAGCATCGAACCAGCAAAGGCGGAGTAGCAGCTAATGAACAGCCAATCAAAAAGTGACTGGGTGTTAAACGTAAAAGATCCTTATAATCGTTAGAAAGAGTAATCAGAGGTATAGAATTTACGATAACTTTGACTTGAATAATTAAAGAATTAAATTCCTCATATGAAGGTATGGTAGGACCAAGAGTTTTCTTGAGCTGTCTCTTAGTAAGTTTTATGCAAGACTCCCATCGGCACCCATGATGTGGACCGTAAGGCGGGGTGAAATTCCATTTTAATCCTTTAAAATAGGAAAAGTTGGAATTTTTTTCTTTAGCAGAAGGGGAGCCTAGCATCTTTTTCCAGAGATCAGAAGCACTTACAAAAATGTTTGCATTATCTGAAAAGACTTCAGACGGAACACCCCTTCTAGCAGCAAATCTAGAAAAGGCGGCCAAAAAATAAGATACAGAAGCATTTGTAACCAATTCGAGGTGGATAGCTCCCATCTCCATACATACGAATAGCGAGATGTAATGTTTACCTAAGATTTTGCGCTTAGATGAAGAGGGATTGGTCAGATATACGTAAGGACCAGCGTAATCAATCCCCGTAAGAGCGAAGGGCCTACTAGGTTCTGAACGAAATGTGGGTAATTTGCCCATAATCTGCGTAGGGGGGCGTGGTTTAACCTGAAAAAAAGGTTTACACTTTTTTACAACAGAGGAAACCTCATGAACGCCATTAATGACCCAGTAGAATTCACGAATTAGACAGAGGAAGGTACGAGTGCCCGCATGAAGGCGTTGATAATGCAACTTTTTTTTATTATAAGGGTAGTGATAGGATGCTTTGAAGGAAGGATGATGGGATGTTTTTTCCCATCCTCACAACTAGACATAGCTAATCTTCCGCCCACACGTATTATACCATCCTGGTCTAGAAAAAGAGTGACTAGTAAAAGCCTGCTAGACTTGGGTAAATCCTTACCACTTATAAGAGCTTGCTTTTCAGGAGCAAATACTTTCTGCTGTACGAGCAACAAAATCTTGCGAGTAGCAAATTCTAACTCTACTCTGGTGAGAAAGGGTTGAGGCTTCAAAGGTTGATCAATTACCAAATATTTCCACCGAAATATATAAGACACTACACGAATCAATTTATCAAATGAAGAGTACCTCTGAAAAAGACTAGTAGAAGTAGAAGTAAGATGCAACGTGACAAGGTCATCGCGGGCATCAGGTACTTCTGCTGCAAATTGATTAGCTAAGCGAGGCCAGCAAGATGGTTCCTGGCTAAGCCAAGGAGGACCATTCCAGTACAGGTCTGAAGAAATCAATTTTTTAGGCGTGCAACCACGTGATATTATGTCCGCGGGGTTTTCAAGACTAGGAACATGTCTCCATTGTTCAGAATGGGAAACGTCATGAATCTTAGAAACGCGATTTGCCACAAAGGTATTCCAATGAGAAGAAGGCTTGGAAATCCAAGATAGTAAAATAGAAGAATCGCTCCAGAAAATATGCGGGAAAATTTAAATTTTAAACTGACATTAAGTTTAGTAGCTAATTCTGTAGCCATTAAAGCAGCGTATAATTCTAATCTAGGCAACGATACAGTTTTAAGTGAGGCAACTTTTGATTTTGCACACACTAAATATCAAATCCAGGAAAAGTAGCTGAGGAACGTCCTACTATGTATGCACAGCAGCCATAAGCCTGTTCTGAACTATCAGAAAATACATGCAGGTCATACTGCTGGCATAAGGGATTAGAAATTAAAAGGCAGGGTATAGAAACTTTGTAGAGATCCAGCAAGCTACTGCGATACTCTAACCATTCTTCTAGAAGAGGGAAGGGGAGCTTTTCATCCCAGTCAGACTTTAATGACCAAAGCCTTTGCAGGAAAATTTTTGCAACAATAACTATAGGAGCAATATATTGCAAAGTGTCAAAGATTTTTGCTATTTCTGACAAAACTTGTCTCTTAGTTACAGGGGGAGATTCTGACAAATGTACCCGATAAGAGAAGGTATCAGAAGAAGGGAACCAAATATCACCCAATGATTTTACGGCTGCTTCCTCAGTAGGAATAGCAACAAATGTATTAACTGGGACCTCTGAAGAAAATGTTGATATAAATTCAGTAGAATTTGAAGTCCATTTATGGAGCGGAAAACCACCTCCTAGGAGTAGGGATTTCAAATCTTCGCACACAAGGAGTGCTTCAGAAATATTAGGGAAAGAATACAAGAAATCGTCAACATAAAATGCCGTTTTTAATGCCTCAGAAGCCAAAGTATGATACAGATGACCATCTTGTTCTGCTAACATGTGGAGAGACCGAATCGCAAGAAAGGCTGAAGGCTCCAGACCATATGTCACAGTCTTCAATCTAAATATTTTTATGGGTTTGGAACTCTCATCGCGCCACAATATTCTTTGCAGATCTTGCTACTCAGAATTTACGAGAATCTGCCGGTACATCTGCTTAATATCGGAGATTACAGCAATAGGAAGCCGTCGAAAATTAAGCAAGACAGAGGTGAGATCTGTTTGAATATCGGGACCACATTGCAAGGTATCATTTAAAGAGACTCCATTGGAATCTGGTCATGAGCCATTAAAAACTACTCTTATATTGTCTTATGTTAAAGAATGTTTCCATACCGGGTGATGATTTAGATAAACGATTTCCTTAAAGGCATGGTCAATTTTTTCTGATTTCGAAATTACCTCCGTGCGATTAGATGATTCGTATTCCTCCATAAAGGAAGCATACTGAGTTTTAACAGAAGCATCTTGTTTGAACTGATTTTCAATAGCAAATAGCGCCCTGAGTGCTCTGGAATGCGAGCCCGTAATTGCGGGGGATTAGGAATACGTGGAATAGTTACTATAAATCTGCCTTCAGCAGTTCGAACAG
Source organism: Meconema thalassinum (assembly GCA_946902985.2). Taxonomy (NCBI): domain Eukaryota; kingdom Metazoa; phylum Arthropoda; class Insecta; order Orthoptera; family Tettigoniidae; genus Meconema; species Meconema thalassinum. The sequence goes on along the minus strand of OX336390.1, from coordinate 261,345,093 downwards.
TGGTTTCCTTGTATAACTTTTCACAAATTTCGTTAGAAGAAGAAGAGGAAGAAGTAGCCTGAACATTCTCAAGATCCCAGAACTTGGTCAGCTCTTGACTAAAATCGGCACCAACAAAATAACAATTTGTTACAGTTTGAATAGGATTACGATATATTTGACCAGTAGTGATCCAACCAAAATCAGTTTCGCGGAAGAAAACATTAGGAGCAATTTGTACTGTATTGGAATGAAGATATTGCCAAAACACGCTTGAGCTGTGAAGAAGCGAAGCTCTGTTGAAATGAGGGTCAGCGAGCTGGACAAATTTCGGGATATTCCAGTTTTGAATAGGATAAGAAGTGCCGGGAATGTTGTTGCCTATAGACTTGATAATCAAACGATCTAATTGCAACTGCGTACCAAGATTATTAGAGTCCTTCAGATCTACTTTAGCAAAGCTTAAGGATTGAGATTTAGAGCAGTTTATTCCTGTAACCTCTATTGAGGTAGGATGATTTGGGAGACTTAACTTTTGTACCAAAGATTCACTAATAGAATTGTTGGTAGCGGCATTGTCTAATAATCCCCTGACAGGTATCCATTTTCCGTAAGCGTTTTATCATTTCAAATGATCTTGTCGACTTCGTCGTTATGGTTGGGGTCCATCGTTATGCATTACGGACACGGACACGGACATGGTGACGGACGTGACGGGAAGTGGCGTTATGCATCTGCGCGGGAACGTGACGTCATGCTCACGTGGGGAGCGAGAACCAGACGCTAATGATTATTGGAGTCTGTTGAAAGAGGCCTGGCGTCGAGCGACCTTTTAAAAATCAGAAACTCACTCCACAAATCTGTAAATAAGTATTCTTCCCTTACTTCAGATACACTATTCATTAAACAAACATATATGGCATAGTCATGACCTCTTCATGGAGTAGGCTATTGTCTAAATCTGGACACTCATACTACATCCTTACACTATTTCAAATTTACGGCCAAATGATCCTTCTGACAGGGAGGCAAAGGTTTCCGCCGCCTTGCCTGGGATGATGGGTCACAAAAACGGTATCAAAAAGTACACAATTTACGCTTTATTCAACCAAACACTTCTCTAATACAAGTACAAGAAACACATTTATTCCCGTGACCCTTAAAGAGGTGCCCGCGCGGGAAGCCTAAGTTAATGGGTAATGCAGTCTGTTGAAAGAGTTCTGGGGCTTCGAGCAAAGCGAGAAGCCCTCCTGAGTCTTTCTAACATGTGTAGCATTTGTAGCATGCGTCATTTGGAATTATACAACGTCTAGTCCTTCAGACTGACTGTGATTTTTTTCAATAGAACCTGCACGGTAGATAATAAAACCTGAATTTTGCCAAGCGAGGTAGAACTTTGAGCATACGACTGCGCACTATTTTGAGAAGTCTCAGAATTAGAGTTGGTATTGGAACTGCTTGGTCCTGATAACCGTGATTTTTCATGTCGGTGAAAATGGGAGTGATGTCTATCTAGCCTTACAATGAAAGCATAAACGTTGTGAACGGCAATTGTTTATCATATGCGTTCCTGACAAACAGTTAAAACAATGTTTTTAATTCGTAATTAACTTTCGTCTTTCATCTACTGATAAAGATTTAAATTCATCACAATTGTATAAATTATGCGATTGCTGACACAGACCGCACGTTTGCATTTGGTTTGGAGACCGAGCATCAACAGGAAGAGCATGTGATCTTAAAATTCTTTGATTAGAAGTGTTAACCTTGTCTTTTGAGAATGCTTTTGAATCTGAAATACTAGTTTTTTGATTAGCTATGGCGGAAAAGACTTGGCTTCTAGCCTTCAAAAAATTAATAATTTTCTCATAAGTGCATTGCAAATGCTGGGAAAGTTCTGTTTCCCAAGCCTCTAATGTACTTGCATCTAATCTTACAGAAATAAGGTGAACTACAAATAAATCCCAGTGATTTACAGGTTGGTTTAAATTGGACAATGCTCTGACGTGTAATTCTGCATTGTCAATCAACTTACGAAGTGATAAGCTGTTGTCTGCTTGCACGTTAGGTAAATCGAATAAGTTTTGTATATGGCGTTGAATGGATAAACGAATGTTCCCATATCTATCCTTAAGAAGATTCAGAGCGACTTCATAATTTATTGTCACTGGTTAAAGAAAGCGCTTGAATCAGGTTAAGTGCGTTGCCTTTAACTGCCAGATGCAAGTAGTGAAATTTTTGAATTACCGGGATAGAAGTATTCTCATGTAGCAAAGAATTAAATAATTCAAAAAGTGACTCCCATTCTTTGTCCTTGCCAGTGAATTTGGGTATTTCTAATTTGGGTAATATGATACGTGAGGAAGATGTAGAAGATGCTACAGAAGTTTGATCTTTTTGATTCTCTTTTAAAGTTAAGGCCCTAATCAGCTGTTTAGCTTCAGCAAATCCCTGATAGTATAATTTTTCAACTTCCAACCTATCACTTTGCTGATCCGGGTGCTGAGTTTCTATGCTGCATTGTATCTCATCATATTTCTAAAAGGCTAGTTCATAATTCTTAAACCTCTGCAAATTTATGTCAAGATTACGCCCTTGGGGTTCAAGCTCCGTTAAAAATGTACGAAACCGTGTGAGCTTACCCTTACAAGAGTCTCTGGCGTTGCTGAGTTTCTCATGAAGGTTAGGCATATTAAAAGTTGTTTGTTACTCACGTCAATATTGTGACTTCGAGTACTGGAAGCTAGAGGTTGACAGCTTGCTAGGTAGTAAGGTTTAGTCTGATGCGGAAGAAACCGGCTTTGCTTACGTTTCTCTCCTTTTCTGCTGACCATGCGCGCTTCAGGCTGAAACTTACAATCAGAATTAGTGTTGAAATACAATAAACAAAATTGTTAAAGTTTAATGTGAAATCCAAGATATGAAACTTGTGTCATTCCCGGGTTTCGGCACCAAAACGTATGGTGGAGTATGCCCTAAAAAAACTCCAACTCATAGAGGGAGAACTGCATCAAGCATTAACTTGGAATGTATAGCATTGTGGGGAAGCATTACACTGAATTAATATTAGGGCTGAATGGATTTCACCCTCAAATATATTCGGTAACGATATATATATATATATATATATATATATATATAATTTATTTCAACATGGTGCAACAATTTGAATGAATAACAACAATAAGTAATTAATAACCATCAGAAACACTTCAGAAAAGAGTTCTTTGAACTCATCCACTTTGGATTTAAAATTGTGATTAAAATGTCTTAAAAGATAAATAATAAAACGTTTAAACTTAACTTTGGTATATTTGTTGAAAGTATGTTCAAAGAGGATCCTTCCTCATAAGAAGGAATGCGGTGGAAACGAAGTGATGTGGTTATGAGTCGCAACCTCCATAGGCAACCCGCTCAACACTTGAAGTTGAAATCACTTTGCTTTGAACTTTGAGCAGATGGATCTTGTTGGTAAACAAGATATGCTGTGACTGACAGATGTGCGTGATAGTCCTTGTTGACATACCTTTTCTTAACGCTTATCTGCGGCGAATTATTTCTGCGGTTAATTTTGCTAATCATACTTGATTGTATGTACGATGTTTCTTGCTGTGATTTGTAGCAAAGGTTGAAGAGTAGTGGCCTCAGAATATCTGCAGAGCGGTGATTCTGACATCTTGGCCGAAGTGTAGACGCAGAGCGGCTATGAGAAGAGAAACATGTTCTTCGAAGAATACTCAAAGTGTTATAGGCCCAGCATGGCCCGTATGGTGGTGGCAGCAGTTTGTGCAAAGAATGCACGCAGACGAAGAATGGACTGGAATGGACATTACCAATAAGATGAGTCGAGGTTATATAAGGCCGGGAACCCGCCGAGTCACAGGTGACAGGAACACCGCTGCTAATTGGCTGTCCAGGAAAAATGACGTCACGAACTCGAGGCAACTGCGAGCACGGTACAGACAAGCCCAGTGTCGATAGTGCAGTGATATGTTGCGGTAGCCTTTAAAACTTAGGTGAGTAACTTAATATCTTATAAATAGATGGTTAATAACAAGACTATGCATATTGATTATACAATTAATACATTTCCAAAGAAATAATTATCATTCGAGGATCTTGGTAACAAGAAACAAATTTGACCGACAAATGGGCCACGCTAAACACTGAATATATCACGAAAAGTGATCACGTATTGTTCGCTTTTGCGAATGGCACAAAGCCTCTAATTTGTCACCAAGTTTTACATTTCAGAGTCAGAAAAATCAATTTTATCTCAACCTAAAATCTGAGCGTACCACGTGTTTTGCCCTATTTAGTGATGGTCTCTTCTATACCTTCTTCTATTTTGTCTCGTTTTTCTTACCTTGTTTCTGACACTGGACTAGTTTTGAAGTATGTTTCTTATAACTGTTCAGTGATTCGACGTCAGTATACTACGCACTGCAAATTCAAATGACAGACATCTTGTCTTCTGGAGCCTTCCATCCCAGTTTCTTCACGTTGATTGACTGCTTATTCCTGCAACCAATCACCTTACAGCTTCATGACATCATCTGCTCGTCTAGCCGTATAAAAGCCGAGAATGTCTGGCTTTCATCAACATTTTGCGTCATTCAGTACTGTTCCAGCACTCTACGCCTCAGCTCTGCTTGTCACTTCCACGCGGATTGTATCGTCGTGCTGCTTCTTCTCGATCGATGTTTGTTCATATGATCGCTCCTACACTCAACAGCCGACCAACCACAGTCACTCTGCTCTACGCAACATTGTATGTAAACGTCTTCGACAAAGATGCAAATTGGCAATCTTTCTTCAATCGGACCTGCTCCGCTGGTTTTAAATGCTAACATGGTGTGACGACTTACTACCTTTCAATTGTGCGATCAAGCTGGACTTTCCACTTAGGATCTTTGATAGACCTCCTATGTTTCGATTTGGGACATATTTTAACCTATCATGCTTCATATTTAGTTCTCCTGGAGAGTTGAAAGTGCTACAACATGCGTTTGACAGCCACAACAAGCTGAGTTAAGTACATTATTAACTCCCCAGTGTCAGAATTCTTCTTAACCTAAAACTAGCTTGTCATATTTTTCATTCTGGGTTCATGCATTGGCCGCTCAAATTAGTCAAAGGCTCTCTAGCCTTAGTAGTGCTGTTTTAATTTCTATACTTATTAGAAATTCCTCCTTCACTGGGATTTCTGCCCATCTGGCTTTAAGAAATTCCTTTTCAGGGTCATTAATCATTGATCTTTAATGCTTTACCTGTCTTTCTTGTATTTTGGGATTTGGCCACAAATACACTCAAATCATTGATTTCAATTAAAGCTTTCTTTGTCTCACTCGCATCTTGGGATTTGGCTTGCAAGTTACAACCACTATAATTATTTCTTTCCTTGCTTGTGTATGAGGATTTAGCTATCAACTTCTCTCGTATCTTTGTTTTCACAATCGTTTGCTTTGTTGCGAGTGCATTAACCATCTTGCAGGATTGGATTTGTGTTACTTTCAAATCATTAGTTATTGTAAACATGTTAACCAAATCATTATCATTTCTTCGCTTGTGAATTGTGGATTTGGCCCCCAAACACTGTGAATTACTGATGGAATTTTTGTCTAGCTGGTATCTTTGAATTTGCTCTCCAAGTGCAGCCAATTATTGGATATAATTATAAGAACTTTCCTTTTTCAAACATTTTGGGACTTGGCCCCCAAGTGCATGCAACTTGAAAATTTGTTTGAGTGTTCACAGGAATTTATAACACAAGCACTTTAAAATTATATGTCAGTTATTCAAATTGTTGTTGATGGTTTATTGGACTCTTTCCCTGTTTGTTAAAATGGGCTTGGATCCCTCGTTCAATGTTACCTGCTATTCCTATCAGGAACATAACTATTTATATAAATTGTGAGAATTTTTCTTTTTGTTTTCTAACAAAAGCTTAACTACACTGTTATTCTTCTCTACATTCTGAGAATTTATTGTTATGAGAATTCTTTCTTGCTTGGTAATGGTTGTTAAAAAACAATTAATGCATCCAAGCAACTTGTTCTTCCTCTCTGCTCTCCTAACCTACAATAGTCTTATTCTCTTCTAACGCTCAACTTTGTCCTACTCGAGGCTTCTCGAGTTCAGTCTGATAAAGGAAGTCTAGTATTGACCAATCCTCACCATGCTCTTGGTTCTGAAACCCGGGAACGAACCAGTAGATAAGGAGTTATTTGAAATGTGACACAGTAGTGGAAATACTGATCAAATAAAAACACATGATGATGATGACGATGATGATGAAGATAATGAGGATGATGTGACTAAAATCTTATAGTTAAATTTTCACTAAAATAAATCGGCAAGGTATGCAACGTGTAAGGAAACAAAATCTCGTGTATTAACTTATTTAATTTAATAACCAAACAGTGGAACACAACTCAGCCGCATTTTACGCTGACACAACAGCATGGTACACAATGCACATCAAAACATGCCTTTGTATGTTCCCTTTATTTTGGAGGGCGGAGTCGATTCGTAAATGTCACCACTAACACAGAGACAACAGCGCGCTAATTTACTGAGTTCCAGTTTGTCACATGCACATGCAAGTTTCGTCACAAGTGTTTTTTTTTCATATACGCTAATTCGCTTTCCCAATAAGCAGGCCTCAAAATACCCACTGCCCGCTGGTCTCCATGGGGAAATGGCATATTCATAACCTATTTATTATATTACGCCCTTTTGAGATACTGAATAGAAACGCAAGCATTGCTTCAAAATAAAATAACCCCAATGAAATCTTTAAGAAAACTGAGTGCTCAATAGCATATTGTTGAAGATTCAACTTGGCTGTTAAATTCAATAAATTAATGAAATGATTTTCATACAAATTAATATACTCGCCAACGTTTCACCCCCGATGTACCACTGGGATCATCAGTTTGTGGTACACCTCACGGGACAGGCTAATGAGTTCTTTGAGGATCTTTCATAGCCACAAGAAGAAATGCCGGGTTTTAGGAAAGTATACAGTATAGAGGATATGTGCTGCTGCACACAGACTGGGAATATTCTTGAAGAGTATTGTCAGAACAGGGTACCGAATAGGCAAGCCACTCAAACCAGTCAAGGAAATCAATAGCACCTCCAGGGTGAAAATAACCAGAGGGATCCCTCAAGAAGAACCTCCTTTATTGAAGTGAAACAAATTATACATTAATACAAAGGTATACATAAATTATTGTATATTAGCTTATTCTGATTTAAATAATCTGCTTTCTTCCGAAAAGACTTTTAGAATAATATAGCACACATAAGAGGATCATTTAAATACGCAGTATATATTTGTGTGAGCGTGTGTGAGTGTCCGCGTGGTCTATGTTGGTTCCATACTGGGTAAAACTTCAAAATCTAACTTAAAATCTTCAAATAATACTATAAAGAAATTAAATAAAAATGAGTTTGAAAAAGTTCATAAATTTAAACACTATTGCTGCTATTTAAAAATTGCAAATAAAGTTTAGTTGGTTGGTTTTTCAGTTTAGGGGCTGCGACAACGTGGCCATGTAGCCCCGTGTACTTTGGGTGTGTGTTGAATCTGTCTGTTAACCAGTGTTAATTGTGGTGGCTGTATTAGTGTGTATTATCTGTAATTCAGGTAAGGACTGTGGACGATCAATTTCAAGTAGTTCCTATTTTTTCTGCCAAATGCTGCCGTCAACGACACCTAGCTGTGAACTTGGCTACTAGATGCCACCGCAACCAGCACTTGGCGGCGAACGTTGGAACTTTAATAGAGCGCTAGGCAAATATAAACTACCAATTTAGCTTCACACAATTGTTGTTAGTGGAATGTTCTTTAACATGCTATAAATCTATGACATTGGCCCGCCGGCTTTATTTTCCCTCCAAAGGAAGGCATACTGAGGAACTTTTGACGCTCTGAAAAAATCCCACGACTTCAGCCGGGTTTGATCCCACGATCTTGGGCATTGAAGCTCAGCATGCTACCAACTACGCCATCGAAGCCGTTAAAGATACTTTAGTGTTGAAATATAGGGAATGAATAAACAATACATGTTATGTAAAATTAAAAATCTGTATAATGTTTAATTCTTTAAAACACGAGAGCACAGAAATCAGGTATTGTTGTTACACTGTGATAGATGTACGAGAGACGTTCAGGATTTAAGTTGGAATAAACCAAAAGCACATCACGGAGACCAGAGCAATATTTCCTGTATTGTCTACGGGCAGAACAAGAGAACTGGCACATGCGTTGATGGCCAAATCAGTGAGAGAAGAGTGCTCGAGTTCATTCGAGTGCAAACCAGTATGGCAGAAAGATGAGTGCTTGAATAGAAGCAATGTGTTCTCGGGCTTGCATCATGAAGCTGAACACAATTTATTGGCAGAGTCGGGAATTGAACCCGGACCTCAGAGTGATTGCCAAGAATGCAGCCCCTGCACCACACGGTAATTGTACTGCGTTTCTGAGAGATACAAATATAATTTCTAGATACCTGTAATACCGTAATTCTCCTAAATTAATGAAGGGTAATAAATACGAGAAACAAAATAAAAATGCATTTTAACATAATTGTGTTAATCTAGAATCTTAGAAATCATGATCGTTCTCGTGTTTTATGTCAGTATTTTGTGCTGGAATAAAATGGCTGAAGCAACGAATTGAAATCCTGCCTCAGGCTGGACTTCTCCCATTTTTCATTGCTGGCTATGTTTTGTGTACTGCTGCTCTAAGGTAACTAGTCGTACGTTCCCTGAAGAATACAGTGCAGAGCAGTGATCAGTAACACGAAATACAAGCTCTGGAAAAGAACGTCTCCCTTAACAGAATGTCAAGGAACCATTAATCTTAGGACACTATACGATTCTTTCCGTGAGACAGGATAGTGAACAGACTGAAGGAATGTTATTAAATCGTCAGGACACAAGACAGTTGCCTGATAGTGTCCGTCTCCCTGACAAGTGACTGGAGGAAGCACCGCAGTACAGACGTCACTGAAGTAAAGAAGACACTGCCCAGTTCGGTTGGTTGGTTGGTTGGTTCCTTAGTTTAGGGGCTGCGACAACGCGGTCATGTAGCCCCGTGTACTTTGGGTGTGTGTAGAATCTGTCTGATAACCGGTGTTAATTGTGATGACTGTATTAGTGTGTGTATCTGTTTTTTAATTCAAGTAGGGACTGCAACTTTGAATTTTCAAATAGTTCCTACTTTTGCCGCCAAACGCCACCGTCAACGACTACTAGGCCTAGTTCAGAACTAGCTACTAGACGCCACCGCAGTCGGCTCTTGGCAACGAACGTAGCAACCTAAGAGCGTTGTTTATATTCTTAACCTATCCAATTTAGTTTCACACAGGTGTAATTAGTGGAAAGATCTTTAACATGCCATAAATCTATGACATGGGACCGCCGGCTTTACTTCCCCTCCGAAGGAAGGCATACTGAGGGATTTTTAACGCTCTTAAAAAATCCGACGGCTTCGGCCGGGTTTGAACCCGCTATCTTGGGCATAGAAGCTCAGCATGCTACCAACTACGCCACCGAAGCCGCCCTGCCCAGTTCAAGAGTGGAATTTGAAACAGCCAAAACTTCCACGTTGATCATTTATGTCGAATAAGATAATAAATTGAATAAAATACGTTTAGATGGTATATTGGCTTCCACGGCCGGTGAATTAAAACTCAGCAATTCTTCTAGGTTTGTGCCGTGTCTTGTGTGGGGTTTCGCCTAGGACACCAAGCTGGCTCATAACAGCATATATTTAAGAATTTAAATTCATTCTAATGTCCAGGCGGGCACACCAAGAAAAGGAAGGAAGGAAGATTGTATTTTTACGTGACCGTGAATCTTATGATTATGAGCCACGGGACCTCCTTTTTACGTGGAATCCGAACCACAGGACATGGCATTTCACATCGAAAATCTCACATGCATTGACCGGGAATCGAACCCGGAACGCCTTGGTGAGAGGCATACAGCTAGACCGCTGAGCCACCACGCCCCCCAGGGCACACCAAGAGCCCGCCGATGAGCCAGCTTGGTGTCCTAGGCGAAACCCCACACAAGACACGGTACAAACAGAAGAATTGCTGAGTTTTAAAATACTTTTAGTTTCAAATCATTCAAGGGAAGTAAACTGTTGTTTATTGAGAGTACTTTCAGTAGTTTTGAAGTATATGTTCAAAATATCTAACAGCTAATTATACTGGGCGCCAGGAAATGTTCTGCGCAGTGGCTACGGGCTACTGGGAGAGCTAGCATCAGTAGTCTCTCCCCTTACTTTGACATAGGTTAATCTCTACATAGGTTAGAGCAAAGTCCCCGATTCTTGGATATAACAGTTAATCTCGAGAACCACATGATGAATTTTGATGCGGTTTACTATAAAGGATTTCTCGAGGAAGGTTTCTGTAGAAAAAAACATTCATTTATGACCAAAGGATGCTGAGCAGTAATGGTTTCTGTAAATCGAGACGAAGGAAAACCTGCTGTCCATGTGCCTTTTAAGCTTGCATTGGGTAAACCGTTAAAATTATCAATCTTATATAGGTTACAGTACTATGAGTGTAAGAATTGTTTAGTTCTACAAAAAAGTCCACGACAGCATATCTCTATATTTAATACCACGCGCATTATTAGTGTTTTTACGTTTTCATTTCTTCCAACAATCTTCATTCAGTGGAAATTTAAATTACTAGCATTACCCGTCGTGGCTTCACCCGCGAATATTCTAGTTGTAAAGAGTACACTTAGCAAAATCTCAATCAAGAATGCTATGACTGATTTATCCTTGGCATGAATGATCAGACTTTATCAATTCAGCTACTGGTGCAGTGTTTAGGGGTTTGTCATTCCTTCATAGGTATATCAGAGCGAAGTTAGTTTTCTGGGAATATCATAGACACTGTTAATTTAAGGGCCTTTAAATCTGGTTTTTTATAGTCGGGTGAAAGACCTTTCGTACCGCTCTCACACGTGAAAATTGCTTGAAAAAATCTAGAGTGCCCCTTGACCCCCTTAAGCGCATTATACTGTATGTATTGATGAATTTTAGAGCTTAATTTGGTTCAGTGATAACCTTATAACCGTCTGGAAACTTTCACAGTAATGTAATAATTGGAATTGCATTGCGTCTTACAGAAATAGATGGACCTGTGAGATTCTGTTACCATGGTTACCGTGTTGCATTCTTTCATTATTTCATTGTAAATAAACATGTTTTAATGTATGTATTTAATTGTGAGGCATTTAAAGAGTAAGTGAGTGCGTTTCGATTACGCATTGGGTTATGCTGAACCTGTAGTACCTCATATGTGTAGGTTGATGATAATGGGCCTTATTTTCGGTACAAAACTGGAATGGGACCTTAGCAGAATAATATAGGGAGGGATTAGCTTTGGAAAGAATTTACGAGGTAGCGAGTGAGCATATCACCCTAGCCTCGGCCAGCACCAAATTGTCGAGTGGTGTCGAGTTAAGACTTCAGAGAAGAGTAACTTACAGTACATGCGTTTGGAATTTGGCTGTTCACCTCGGCTTGTCTGAATTATGTCTGGGACCTGCCATCAGTTTGCCTTTTAAGCTTACGCTGGGTAAACCGTTAAAGATACCGGCTGAAGTTGGGGTGGGTTGCTAGTTGAAAATAAATGTATTTTTGAATTATCATTAATCTTTTTGTAATGACGTCATTTTAAAGTACTTTCATTTCCATATGGTAAATTTAAACTTAAGTAATAGTTGTAAAGCGGCTGTGTTAAAATACAACACATATAAGGAGAAATAATGTGTAGACATTTCAGCTTTGTATGTTGAAAATTTCCTGTCGTGTTACTGTGATATTATCTTACTCTACCGCACCTCCATCTCCTTAGAGTCCAGTTAACACTTGGGAGTGATTCAGATTCATTGCATGTTCGTCTCCGCGAACCACTGTTAGGTTGTAAGTGACGGCCAGAGCCAACTTTTCAATGTGCTAAGTGCACAGAAAGTCGAAATGTGGTTGCCTATAACTTAACCAAACACAAAATTCTCATTAAAAATTGTTACGCCAAGAATAGCAACCATTACTCTTTTAGCATTTCAAAAAATTTGATATTTATGTGTTTACTATTATTGTTATAATTTTACCAACAATGGTAGTTATGTTCGTTAAAATACAGCGGCGAAAAGCCATGGGGCTACCCGCGGACTCTGTAGATGAGTGGGCTCAAACCACACCGTCTGCATTTCTGAAATGGTTTTCCGTGGTTTCCCATTTTTAACTCCATGGAAATGACGGGGCCATCATGCAACGAAGCGGACTAACAGATATGTACTTGAGGGGAGATGAGATGATAATTCTCTCTCAATAGAGTTTATTATCAGCAGCTGAACCTTGTAGAAGAAGGTAAGAAAATGAATGATCGAATGAATGAACGTGTAGCCTGCTGATAGGACGAGTGCAAATCTTTCTAGTTGACGCCCGTGACCGATCTGTGCGCCGTGATGAGGATGAAGTGGTGATGAAGATGTCACATACACACAGTCCCCGAGCCATGGGAATTAAAATTAAAATCCCCGATGGTCCGGCCGGGAATCAAACTTGCGGCAAGTCGGGCCAAAGCCTAGCACGTTAACTATTTAGCCATGAAGCTGCACAGGTTAGAATATGAAAAATATTTATAAGACCAAAGCCATAACGCATACACTTTTCTTTCTAAGATGCTGTACATTTATTCTGCAGAATATTACAACATTATTTATTTTTAGTTTGATTGTACCCCTGTCTTCAATGAAGATGCAATAGACAGCTCCTGTAAAGATACTGTCCCCGTTGTCTTGGAGTAGGAGATTAAGAATGGCAATAAAAAGGCGCGGATGGAAACCCAACACACTCCTGAGTTGGAACGACGAGACGGGTCGTATATCATGTGCCAACTGGCTGATGTGACATAAACTGGTACGTGAAACAGAATCTGTATGATCTGCTCGGCCGTGAATGTAGCACATGAGCAAGCGAGCGTTCCCCTTCCCGACCCCAGTTCCCAAGTCTTAAAGCAGACCGAGAACTGTCACTGTCCTGTGGCACACAGGTACACTAAATGAAACTGAGAAGAAAAAAAGTAAAAAGAAAAAAGAATTTATGCAGAGAAAACCCGATACAAAGGAGGAATTTATATTCAAGCTTTTCATTCGATGACCACAATATGATACAAATTACCGGAACATTCCGAAAAAAAAATAACCTGAAATAATAATAATAATAATAATAATTACGACAACCTGGAAAAAATTGGTCGGATGAGTGGAAGAGGGAGCATTCCGCACGAATGAAGAGATTTTGTGAGGAGCGGAGGAGACACACCTTCAAATGACATCATGTTATCAAGTTTAATCGCCCTCCTGTAGGGGAATTTTCGCTTAAATAAATAAATAAAATATCGCATGGCCTCGAGTGCCGGGTGCAGAAGGCAGCTTGCATGTCGAATTGTTCTTTGGAGCGCTATGAAAGTCAAGGAGGTTAGATATCTAAGCTCCTTGGCACTATATCGCTTTCTAGTAGAGAAAGGAGGAACTTTAGGGTTGGCGAAAAATACCGAGATATATTTATTGTTTTATAACTACTCACACGTTATAATGTTAATCATATACCAGGTGAATCAGCTGCCCCTAATAATATTGTTTTATGCAGCCCAACGAACGCATGTTATCAGGAAGGTCGATATCTCTGTTGCATCCTGAAGGATATGCACTGCAAGCATATCCCGCAAGCAATACTGAACACTATTATTAGCCTACTTTTCACATTTTGCAAAAATGAGAAAAAAATAGCTTTATGAGATCCGGCAAATGTGTGTCTGTCTGTCTGTCTGTCCTTCTGTCTGTCTGGCTGTGTGTGTGTCCCTCCCCCCCCCCCTATCAACTCCTAAACGGCGCCCGCAATCGAAACAAAATTTGGTAGGAGTAAAGATCTATACCTGAATATCTCACGGCCATATTTGAAAATGATGTCAGTGCTACCAACTGTTGCTAAATCGCAATTGAAATTTGAGCTCCATGTTGGATATCTTGGAAGGTATGAATCGGAGCTATTTCAAAATTGGCACACGTATAGATAATAGTATTTCAGTTTCATTTCCAGGAGGCGATATATGGCAGTGTTGCCAAAATGATTATAAGCCTGCTGATAGGTCCAAATTTTAAATGCATATAACTTCTACACTATCAATTGGATTTCAACCAAATTTCGTATGAGCTATGTGTACATTAACAGATATGACTGAGCGTATTCTTAAGAGCCACCGGTGCCGCCAACTGTTAATAAATGCTCCCATTTTTTAAATCCAAATACCCATATATCAGAAAGTATGCAAGCCGACAGCTTTAAATTATGCACACGTATAGTACCTGACATTCTATATTAATTTGGAATAACTTATATACGCCAGTGCTGCCAACATGATTCTAAGCCTGCTGATAGGTCCAATTTTAAAATGCATGTAACTTCTATACTAACTAATGGATTTCATCCAAAATTGTCACAAAAAGAGATCAGATTATTTCAGATGATTTCTGACCAATACAAGTATGTCATTGTTGCCAACATGATTTTACCTGCGCTGTTAGATCCTATGTTTAACTGCATGTAGCGTCCATGCTATCCATTGGACTACAACCAAATTTTGTATTCTGTACCTTAAGAGATGGAACTAAGAATATATTCAGTCACTAGGGCTGCCAACTGTAGTTCTCTATTAGGCTACATTATGACAGGTTCGAACTAATTAGAAATTTCGATATTACCAACTTAATTTCGTCATTATTCTAGACAGATCCATATAGATGAATCATTGGCATGAATCTTAAATTTTAAGAAAAGTAGGCTCTTTAGTTCGTCACGGAACTTCTTGTTTTTCCCGCGTAATAGTCTCTTGTCACATCGAGGGAAAACTAATAGTGTTCAGTATTGCTTGCGAGATATGCTTCCTGATAAAACAATATAAACCAATATTATTAGGGGAGCTGATTTACCTGGTGCAGTGTGTATTTGCAATGAAATTATAGATTCTTATAACACCACATACTTCAACATGCCACCACAACGATTTACATTCGTTGTCGTTGATCCGCGGTAGAGTCTGTTGCTCGTTGTTCATGATGTTGTTTCATTAGGAGCCTTGCGGCATCGTAGCCCCGTGTACTTGGGTGTGGGAATAAGTTGACTGATAACCTGTGTCACAGTGATGTCCGTACTAGTGTGTGTACTTGTAAACGAGGAGCGATTTGGGTAGGAAGCTGTCTTTGATCCGCAATAGTGTCTGTTGTTTGTTGTTGTTGATTTCTTAGGAGCTTTGCGACATCGTGGCTCTGTATACCTGTGTGTGGGTGTGTGTAGAAGTTGTCTGATAACCTGTATCACTGTGATGTATATACACATTGCGTGCATTGCATTTTATCTCCCTTTAGTATCCAATGCGCACTCATTCTCCAGACGGCTGCTCTGAGAAACACCGATATTGTTTAACTTTCACATACCATTGAGTCTGTACACCTTCTTGCTAACAAAAGGATAAAGAAACTCGCACTGGAATGTTTTCCAAATGCACGTCTTTCTTCTATTCCCTAGCATTCCATCCCAAATTGAATCTCTGCAGAGAAGAATGCTATTGAGGTACAATTCCCTTTATTCTCGTTCTTGTGGTACATAATTCATCTTCTATTCACTTCCGATACACCAGCTCTATCTTCAAGTATTTCCTTGACAGATTTAAGAAGAATAGAGATTAACTTCTATCTCATTCGACACAACATAATTCATTCTCATATAATTCATTGCTTAGAAGTGACTAAATGACAAATACCAAAGTTACACTACTACCATTACTAGTAGTCTACTACAACTAGGGTCTACTGCTACACACACCACTATAGCTCAGGTTATCATGAATTGTTATTTAATTATTTACTTACTCATATCTTTATTTATTTATTCATTTATTTTTATTATTTATGTATTTATTAATTAATTAATTAATTTATTATTTATTTATTCAATTATTTATTCATATATTTATTTATTATTTATTTATTCATTTACTTCTTTATTCATTTATTTATTTATTCATTTATTTATTTCTTCTTCTTTGTTCGATTTTGGCCTACTTTGGACCACGGGAAACAATTGACTTGCTGATTAGTCTTTTTTCTGCTCCCAGAAACGCTTCATCCTTTCACTGTGGATTCTCTTCCTTTCTTCCGACCAGATGTTCTTGGCTCTTCTCCTTTGCTTTTCCTGCAACCCCTTGAATGCATCAATCCTACCTCGAAACACCTCTCTATTCCAGATCTCATTTGGACTGACTCCAACTTCCTCCATATCCTTTCTTATTTCATCTACCCATTTTGTAGTCGCTTTTATCTTGGTGGTGTAATTGAAGATCTTCTTCGTTAGTCGACTATCGCTCATTCTCGTAAGGTGTCCATAGAACTTCAATCTTCTCTTCCGTATGGTATCTGTGATTTTTTCTGCTTGTCCGTAAAGATCTTTGTTTCGCCTCTTCCGTCATGTACCATCATTTCTATTTTCGGGTCCTAAGATCTTCCTCAAGATTTTTCTTTCTTTCTTCTCCAGTTCTTTAATTCACATTTCTTGTTCAGTATCAAACATTCTGAACTATACAATGCCTCAGGCTTGACAACCGTGGTATAGTGTCTTATCTTCGCTCCGTAAGATATTGTTCTTTTGTTGTACCAATTCTGTACTAATTTAAAAGCTAATTCCATCTTTCTGATCCTCCCTTTGTTTGCTGCATTATCCAATCCATTAGGCTGGATCCATTCACCAAGATATTTAAACTTATTTGTTTATTTATTTATTCATTTATCATGTATTTATTTATTTATTCATATATTTATTTATTATTTTTTCCTTTATTTATGTATTTATTCATTTGTTTATTTATTTATTCATTCATTTATTTATTCATTTATTTATTCATTTATTTATTTATTATTTATTTATTTATTCGTTTATTTATTTATTAATTTACTTATTTATTCATTTATTTATTCATTTATTCATTTATTATTTGTTTATTTATTTATTCGTTTATTTATTTATTCATTTACTTATTTATTCATTTATTTATTCATTTATTCATTTATTATTTGTTTATTTATTTATTCGTTTATTTATTTATTTATTTATTCATTTATTTATTCATTTATTCATTTATCATTTATTTATTCATGTATTTATTCATTTATCCATTTATTTATTCATTTATTCATTTATTATTTGTTTATTTATTCATTTATTATTTGTTTATTTATTCACTCATTTATTTATATATTTATTATTCATTTAATAATTTATTTATTTATTTATTTATGTACACCCAAGTATACTGGACTGAGGCCCACGTTAGCCAGGCCCTAAATTAAGTAACAACAGCAACGACTAAAACTTATAAACGAAAAATCTCCCTTGGCGTATTTGCTAGGGTTTTTGGCCCCATTCATGAGATCCTGGGATTGATTCACGAGTCTGTCAATAAGTAAATTCTGGTCTGTGAGCTGGAACGAGCTCCACTCATCCTTGATATGATAACTGAGAATAAGTGAGATCTTTCTCCTTGCGTTTTCCATGTGTTTGGTCCATTGAAAAAGTTCTTTAAAAATAAGCGTTCCACTGCTGATCAAGTGGTCTGCGATGCTATGAATAGTGGTTTCACCAGCAGACTCCGTCCTTCTTCGATAAGGATATAGGGTAACTTGTTCAACGTTGGGACACGTGCCTGAACTGTGGAGAGAGATGTAGGTTGACTCCTTCGAACTGTCATCTGTACTCTGTCGTGAGATAGTGCGTATTGTGAAATACATATTGTGTCCATTTCTACATTAATTGTATGGCATATTGACTTTCTCCTTTTGGAATCGCAATGGGGAATTAATATACTGAACAAATATTTCAAATAGGCATAAAGAGAATGGACTTGGAGAGGTTAGACAAGTAAGAGAAGATAGTATTTATGAGTTCCCTACATAGGCAGCAGAGACAACAGTCATAGAGCGTAAGGAACGTGGTCAGATTGTCGGGATGGAAAGAAAATACAAATTAATATCGAATGAGTATGGAAGGAAGTAATGCGGGGGTATTTCAAGTCAATTGGTCGATTAAAACTAGCCATTGAAGACAACTATCTTGACCAGCAGCATCTTCAATAGATCCAACCTGTGTTATTTTCTGATCACATGTAGGATACTTAATTTCATCTGACTGTGAAAGTCACAGATACCAAGTATGGACAAGTACTGAAAACCTTGTACCAATCAACTCCTCTTGTGCACTTCAACTTCGTTTGTTGAATTCATCCTACACGTGTTGTGTCGCAAAGAGAGATGCTTAGTTTATACATCCCAAAGATGACCATTTCATGTATTATGGCTGTTGTTTTGAAGTACATTTCCTAAATTTATTTTGAAATAAAATTTACTCTCACAGTTATTTTTCCTCAGGAGCTATTCTACTTTAGACCTAGAGCTAATTCAAATGTAGAACAACTCCATTTGTAACTTCAACCGTTACTTTCTCCTATACTCTTACGATTTTAGAATTTACCATCCGTCAGCTCCCGATATACTGACCTTGTACCTTATGATCTCTGTTATCCTCATGTCTTTAATTTCAGAAGTTATTTATAATCTTGTTTTAGAGATATTTTCACAATTAAAGTTTTACTACCCCTAATCTAATTTCTCGAAGTTCATAATTTGTATAAAAAATGTAATTCTTTCATTATATCGTACATTAATTTCCATGACGATAATCTCTACTTAGTATAAAACAAAGACCCCGATTCTTGGATGTTACTGGTAAACTCGAGAACCACTGGATAGATTTTGATGCGGTTTTCACCATTCTGTAAAGGATATCTCGAGGATAATTTCTGTAGAAAATAATTTATTTATAATCAAAGGAAGCCGAGCTGTAACCATTTCAGTGGAAAAGTCGAAAAAAAACTGTCGTCCGAGCGCTTTGTAAGATTACGCTGGCGGACACTGCCATCTGCACCCCCGGCGCAGAAAAACAGAAGGGTATTGCTTCCAACCCCTCAGGACGTAGGTCACACACCTTTGCACATTGCCCAGGCTCACACACAAAATACACAGGGCATTAGGAAAACTTTGTTGCCTACCCCCAAGGGCTACCCATGTATAGGGCATACACCCCATTGGACATCGCCCACGTATACACAAAATAAACGAGGATGTAGGGAAATATTACTTTCCACCCCCACGCGGCATTTCACAGCACAACTCACCCCCACAGACACTGATAGGGTAGTGCAGCGCAAGAACAACCCTTCAGGTACGCGCGCACCTCAGGCAACAAAGGGGCACTACAGTGCACAAAGGCCTAGACTCCCCCTACTGGAAACTCCCAGGGGAAACAGTGAGGAATGACCCCAATGGATACCAGAGGCCTATGCCGTGGTCACAGGGCGAGTCCGGTCCTCTAGTCGAGCGATGGCGCTCAGACGATAGGAAGAATTAATTGACAGGAGGAAACGCAAATTAATAGAATTACGACCCAGAGAAACGGCAATTTATTTGACATGGCAAGATCGAACCCAGGGGCGTAGACACAGATGGTAGACACTAACACGGGTGACACTCCACGGACAACATAAAGCATACATTCACATAAAACCCAGAGATTCCCGTGCACATGGCTACGGCAATCAAACTATTTACATAAGAGTCCCAGTAACACATAAAGGCTTCCGAACGAAGATTCCGAAAAAGCGAGCCTTTAAACATAAATTGCCAGATACCCATTATTCATGCACTTATAGTTTACATTCACACGCACGGCGATGGGAGACCATACAGATACACGTCTGGTGACATAACACTGGCCATTACGCACGCACATTTTCACCATGAACACGTTCCCTATATAAATATAAATGCATACATCTGAAAAGTGTGATTATTGTATAAAAATGTACAATACGCATGGTCATTCTATGTCATATTCGTATGTCACATGCCAAACGCTGGGAAAAAATGATATAGAAACAGGATTTTTTTCCGTAACAGGGTTACGTAAGCGGGAGCGCTGAACGGTAAATTTAAAAATTAAGGGCATTCCACATTGTTGTTTCGTTGTTTTTGATTAAACACTATTCCTGTACACAGACAATACAGATAACAAAGCTATTACGTAGACGCGGGGACCTAATCCAATTATAGAGAATAATTAGGGTCAGAAGGGACAGTGACACCTAGCACGAGACACGCTGCTGGAAGTCCAAGGAACAGATACACATAATCTTACAAGTTAACACAGACAGACACAGTAAGAAGGCACAGTCCACATTTTACAACTTATGTAAAACTGGGTGACGCTTAACGGCAAAGGGTTGCAGCCAACATGCAGTAAATGAGCGGACCCGCCGATTATATTCCATGAGTGCACAATGGCTATACATTTATATCTTATCTATACACCAGTGTCATTTCATATCATATGCCTCCATGTTCGACTGCATGCATAATACAAATATGTGCAGCGAAGGGCATTTCACATGGAGTACTGGACAAACAGGCATCATTAGTCAGACCAGGTCTCAGACATGTGCTCTGTATGTGAAAATGTCAACATGCAGTGAGCAGACTGCCAGGATGACAAAATTGCTGTTACAACACTGTAAGGAGAACCTACTCACGAGTCAGCAAAAGCACGGAGCACGTGCACGACAGCATAACGAATGCCAGCACAATTAACAGAGCCTTCAATAACACTACTGTAAATTATCATTCAACCCACTTTGAAAACCTAACAGCTCCCGAAATTGAAGAACGAGGGACAATCAGCGTTTCGGAATCTATTGCAAACTATCTATACTTTCCCACATAATTCCAGCCCCAAATCACACGCTACAGAAACAGAGGTAGGGGATTATGGATCCCGAACTACCAATACAAGGCATTTCAGACTCCTCAAGGTACACACAATAACTTTTTGGGTAACGAACAGCCCACAGTGCAGTGTATGTTAAGTAGCATCCCTGAGGCGTGGGGATGAGTCTTCCGATCGTATGGAAGTGAAGATGTGCGCCTGGGTCAGCGGAACCACCCCAGGTCCAGGAAAAGTCCTTATCCGGATAGAAGGTGAAGAAATGAAGAATAATGAATAATGAAATAATGAATGAATGCGTAAGTCGATCACTGGATGCCCATCCGCCAAGAACGTGAACATGGTCAAATTCCATCCGCCAAGAGCGTGAATTTAGATATATCCAGCCCGCCAAGAGCGTTGAATATCGCAGCCTACGATTTTTGTTCCGCGCCCGCAAATGTTGAGTAGCGACTCTTGAGCTAAATTGAGGGTAGCGACCCCCAGAGTTGTAAATGGAGGGTAGCGACCCTCACAGGGGTTTGGGCCACCCATTAATGGCCAAAATGAGCCACAAAGCGGCTATGAGCCACACAGAGCGGCTATAAAGCCATGGATATCCCGAGCGAAGTGCCTGCTATTTTTAGCAACGCACAGACACACAGGCCTTCACACACACATACAATTAGTTATTAAGAGGGGAAGTCGTCATTTAGGTTAAGGAGGCGAGTGATATAAGGACATTCTGTTGGAGACCGGCCCCAGCAGAGTATGTACATGCGCGAAGTCCCTCGATCACAATTTAGTAAATAAGACATAGTTGCATATTTGGAGAGCAACGTACACATAAGCAAATTTCGTAAGCCAGGGCAGTTCCAAAGCAGCAGATGGCAACGCAGATTTCGGACTTAGAATAAGGAGACATTTCGGCAATGTTTTTCTAGATATAGATTAGCATATAATTAGGTTAAGTCTACACATATACAAGAAGACGACGTTCGGGATTGTAAGACCTTAATGGCGTTGTCAGAACGATAATAGGGGAGAAAAACGTCGAGACAGCGTCGACGAAGCGAATGAAGCGTCGAAAAGCGTCGACGAAACGGCGTCGACTAAGCAGCGATTTAATTATGCCGCGACGTCATATTCCGCGAGCAACTTAACTATATGAGTTTCCTGGCACTAAGACCAGATGTATAGTAATATTATAGCCTAATTTAAATAGTGGTTAGCAAACCCTAGAGAGTTAAATGTTTGGTAATCGACCGTCGAGACAGGCTCCATAAAGCGTATTCCACGAGGTAACATTCCGCGATGATACGAAATAATTAAATTTCCTGGCACTAAGACCAGATGAATAATACTATAGCCTATTATAAATAGAGGGTAGCGACCCCTAGAGAATTTAAATGTTCGGTAGGCGACCGTCGAGAAACAGGCTCAACAATGCATTGTACACGAGACGTCCGAAGAGGTCTCAAGGGCGGTACCACCTAAGCCAACCCTTAAACAGCGATGCGCGATGTTCACATAATAATATATTGGCCAAGGGCATTATTATTAACCGTGTATTTTTCAGAAAAAGAGCTCCACCACTGCAGCAACGAGAGACACCAGATTTCATGATGACAGGTAAAAGTAAGGTGCACCGACGACGATACACACACTTACACATTTGTATACACTGAAAAGACACACAAATACACAAGAGAAACACGATAGCAGTAAGCAAAATAGATTAAGTTGCTAGCCGGCATAAGTTAGCATAGAAACAAATGGCCATTGAATGATATATGTTCAGTGCATCTATATGTGAAGCTTGTATCTGTATAACGAATTTCATTACAGGGCAGCAGGAAAAAGTGCACTATCAACAATAATTTCAATCTCCACTATTTTCAGATGGCCAAGGAAAGGCATTTACCCCTTGTAAGTATAACCCCCAGACACACATACCCTACACTAATTATGTCACACACAAACACATTACTCATCGGTTTTAGTTGCACCCTTAAAGGTGACAACGTCAGCGGCCAGCGGTGGACAGCATACGTGGGATGCTGAACATTGCTGAACGCAAACACATCCCGCACACGCAAATGAAGCGTGACTTCAGGATCTAAGGGCGGCACGGAGGTTGTAAGTGCCGAACCTTCGACCCTAAGGTGGAATTCCGACCCACGACGGAAAACCACGAGGATACATAATAAGTACAACGAAGGAATAGCGGACTAGCCACTAATCCGCACCAGGAACAGCCGAATATGCAGCGGTAGACAAGGCATGATGGTAGAGTGTGCATGAGAGTAAGAGGTATAGATAAATGGCCACAGAGAGAGAGCTCTACAAGGTATTGTACAAAAACGAAAATTGTAAATTGTAATTATAAGGTAAGAGTACAACAAGCAAGGGTAGGATCACCGTGTCCAGAAATTAACATTACCCCAGCATTATTGGCACCACTATTGATAACATAAGTATAACGCAATATGCATACTCACATTGTTCTATTGTACTAGCATGATTATTATTATTATTGCAATTACGATTATTATTATTATAATTATCATTGATGTATACTATACTTTGTCAAAAATGTTATCACACTCACACATAATATGTCACACCATTTAACACTGCCACACTGTCAACAATAAATATACTGTTTTTCCTTCCTTTCACTCTGCAACGATAAATTGAGAAAGTGCCCTATTTCTCCCCCACAAAATAAACTTATTTTAATACACACCCTTAAATTTACACCCCAGGGCACCTATTTTTAGCCTACTTTCGATTTTTGCAAAAAATGAAAGTAGACTTATGAGATCAACACAGGGCGAAAAAAAAGTGTGTCTGTCTGTGTGTGTGTATGTGTGTGTGTGAGTCTGTGTGTGTGTGTGTGTGTGTGTGTGTATGTGTGTGTGTGTGTGTGTGAGTCTGTGTGTGTGTGTGTCTGTGTGTGTGTGAGTGTGTGTACTCTGAATGTCTGTCCCCCCCCCCCTATCAATTCGAACACGGTGAACGCGAATTGAGCGAAATTTGGTACAAAGGTAGCACTAGCAAAGGACACCTCAGTGTCATGTTTTATATCGCCGCCATCTTGACGGAAACGTAATGGCGGCCACACAAATGTTCAAAGCTTAAATCAAATTACGATTAGCCTAATCATCCGATCTCTAGCAAATTTTGCAACAACATACCTTTATGGAGGGAGCATCCTTTGAACAAACTAATAGGTCATCAGCCTAATATTTTGCGGATGGCGGCCATCTTTGTGTGAAAATCGATTCCCCTGATCAAATCGAACACGGTGAAACCGAATGGAACGAAATTTGGTACAGAGGTAGCACTAGCAAAGGGCACCTCAGTGTCATGTTTTATATCGCCGCCATCTTGACGGAAACGTAATGGCGGCCACACAAATGTTCAAAGCTTACATCAAATTACGACTAAGTTAATCATCCGATCTCTACCAAATTTTGCAACAACATACCTTTATGGGGGAGCATCGTTTGACCAAACCAATAGGCCATCAGCGTGATAGTTTGCGGATGGCGGCCATCTTTGTGTGAAAATCGATTCCCCCTATTAATTCGAACACGGTGCAACCGAATGGAACGAAATTTGGTACAGAGGTAGTACTAACAAAAGGCACCTCAGTGTCATGTTATATATCGCCGCCATCTTGACGGAAACGTAATGGTGGCCACACAAATGTTCAAAGCTTAAATCAAATTACGATTAACCTTATCATCCGATCTCTACCAAATTTTGCAACATCATACCTTTATAGAGGAAGCATCCTTTGACCACATGACTAGGTCATTAGCCTAATAGTTTGCGGATGGCGGCCATATTTGTGTGAAAATCAATTCCCCCTATTAATTCAAACACGGTGAAACTGAATGGAACGACATTTGGTACAGAGGTAGCACTAGCAAAGTGCATCTCAGTGTCATATTTATATCGCCGCCATCTTGACAGAAACGTAATGGCGGCCACACAAATGTTCAAAGCTTAAGTTAAATTACGACTAACATAACCATCCGATCTCTACCAAACTTTGCAACAACATTACCTAATGGAGGGAGCATCCTTTGACCAATCTAATAGGTTATTAGCTTAATAGTTTGCGGATGGCGGCCATCTTTATGTCAAAATTGATTCCCCCTATTAATTCGAACACGGTGGAACCGAATGGAACGAAATGTGGTACAGAGGTAGCACTAGCAAAGGGCACCTCAGTGTAATGTTTTATATCGCCGCCATCTTGACTGAAACGTAATGGCGACCACACGAATGTTCAAAGCTTAAATCAAATTACGATTAACCTAATCATCCGATCTCTACCAAATTTTGCAACTACATACCTTTATGGAGGGAGCATCTTTTGACCAATCTAATAGGGCATTCGCCTAATTATTTGCGGATGGCGGCCATCTTTGTGTCAAAATCGATTCCCCCTATTAATTAAAACACGGTGAAACCGAATGGAACGAAATTTGGTACAGTGATAGCACTAGCAAAGGGCATCTCAGTGTCATGATTTATATCGCAGCCATATTGACAGAAACGTAATGGCGGCCACACAAATGTTTAAAGCTTAAATCAAATTACGACTAACATAACCAGCCGATCTCTACCAAACTTTGCAACAACATACCTTTATGGAGGGAGCATCCTTTGACCAATCTAATAGGCCATTAGCCTTATAGTTTGCGGATGGCGGCCATCTTTATGTCGAAATTGATTCCCCCTATTAATTCGAACACGGTGGAACCGAATGAACGAAATTTGGTACAGAGGTAGCACTAGCAAAGGGCACCTCAGTGTCATGTTTTATACCGCCGCCATCTTGACGGAAACGTAATGGCGGCCACACAAATGTTCAAAGCTTAAATCAAATTACGATTAGCCTAATCATCCGATCTCTAGCAAATTTAGCAACAACATTCCTTTATGGAGGGAGCATCCTTTGACCAAACTAATAGGTCATCAGCCTAATATTTTGCGGATGGCGGCCATCTTTGTGTGAAAATCGATTCCCCCTATTAATTTGAACACGGTGAAACCGAATGGAACGAAATTTGGTACAGAGGTAGCACTAGCAAAGGGCACCTCAGTGTCATGTTTTATATCACCGCTATGTTGACGGAAACGTAATCGCGGCCACCCAAATGTTAAAAGCTAAAATGTAATTACGACCAACCTAATAATCTAGTCTCTACCAAATTTTGCAACACCATATCTTTATGTGGGAAACATATTCAGACCAAACTGCAAGAACATCAGCCCAATAGTTTGCAGATGGTGGCCAAGTATGTGTGCAAATCGATTCCCCCTATCAATTCAAACACTGTGAAACCGAATTGAACGAAATTTGGTACAGAGGTAGCACTAGCAAAGGGCACCTCATATTCATGTTTAATATCCCTATAGCACGTTGTATTTCAACAAGCTACTACAACCCAAGGCAAGTAAACTACAGAGGTTGCCTTAAAATGGATCTCTTAGGCGAGGGGATCGCGGAGGGAAGGGAAAGGACGTGACGTCACACGTTTCCTCGAAGCGCGCGAGGCGCGTGAAATGCAAGGAAAGTCAACTTTTCCACACATTATATTGTATGGATTGCAGTGGTTTAAACACGTGTTTTAAGCCCTTTTGTTTATAATCATGCCAGGCCAAAGATGTGCTTTGGCAGTTTGTCACAGTTATTATAAAGTTGGAAATGACGTGTCGTTTTTCACGATACCTAAAGACGCATGCCTTCGCAATCAGTGGATTGCTGCATGTAAGCGAAAAGATCATTGCAACCCTCAAACAAGTAGGATATGTTCCCTCCACTTTAAGAGTGAAGACTTCGAATTAGAATTCAGGGCCGAATCGCTTAATATAAAGCCAAGATTTCCAAGGAATCTAAAACCAAATGGTAAGTGAGCCCAGCTGGCCTACTCTTAAGTTTTAATGACCTTCTAGGATGATTTTAAAACTGTTAATATTTTTGACATATTTCGTACATGGTATCAGGGGCGTATATACATTTTTTAGAGAGGGGGGGACTATCGTGGAAAATTGTGAGTGCTTAATGAATTTTCTATTATAGCCTATGGGGTATGAATGGAAAATATCTAAATGGGCTATCTGTCAATTCATTAAGCAGAAAGGTAAACACTCATTTCCTTTTACAAATTGATGATTATTTCTTAAAAGTAGGCTACTGTGAAATACATTGTATGTTGTACCCAAGTTGGCTTTTTTCGGGGGGGATCTGGAGCCCCCTCAGCTCCAGATATACGCCTTATATACGCCCATGCATGGTATTTTGATTTTGGACAAGACGGAAAATTTCATTCTTTGCATTGGTAAAAATTCTTTGCAAATATTCCAGAAAGCCGTCATCATTTCAATAAAATCCCTTTGACTTCTGTCCAGAGATATGGCCCGTAGGCATAATACAAAGTACATTCTCACACATAGGCTAAATCAAGATATAATGGAAAACCTCTTTTCACAATTGCGAACCCGTGGTGGCTTACGCGATCATCTTTCTCCCCTTGACTGCATTTACAGACTGAGGATGATTATTTTAGGAAAAGATCCAGGAGTTGTTCAAAAGCAAACAAACACTGCTGATCCAGATTCAGATGAATATGTAGTTGCTAAAGCACTAATAAACAAAGCTGGCATAGTGTCTGAATCAAGTAACGTGCTTCCAGAACCAACCTTAGGGAGCAATGTGCAACCAGAGTTCTTCATTGCCAATATCATGGAACAAAGTGAGGAGGATGGCAAGGCTTATGTTGCAGGTTATGTAGCCCACAAGTTCCAAGATAAATTTCCACAACTTGGGAAATTAACCTATGGAATGCAAACTCAACACGATTATGCATTACCAACCTGGATTAAACACTTGTCATACAGTGATATGACCGATCACTCAGAAACTTGTCTAAACCAGTTCCGCCACATTTCAGCAAAATTCGCCACATTTCACGGAAAATACGGATTTCAACGAGGCAGGAACGTTCTAAGAAGAACGACAGATTTTGTGTCGAGAGAAGTTCCTGACGTACCGTCTGCATCTTGCATAAGAAGTGGTTATTGGAAGTCACTAACACCCACGATACTGCTACCGAGTCTAGGCGAATTTCCAAGAAATTCAAGAAGATCACAACATGAAATGTAAGTAGGCTACATTCAGTTATTTTATCACCCATTTACCAATAATTTCGTGAGAAAAAACTGTTCTTTGCGTACTCAACAGCTGATGTTGACAGTTTCGTTACGTTCCCCACATGGCGCGTTTGGTATCTTGTGACGTCATCCGCCTTGTGAGCGCTGATTGGTGAGTGAAAATTGAGGCAACCTCTGTAGTTTATAAGCCTTGACTACAACCAACATTCAATCATACTCGTTGAAAAGGAGAAAGAGTTATAACAATACCCATGCATTTAGGAGAAAGTAGGCTATATGTTCTTTACTGAACATCTTGTTTCTTTTTACCTTCATTCTTTCATACACTATGCATTTATACTTTATACCAGGTGAATGCAAAGATCAATTTTTTCATCTAGCTCGATTGCTATATCCACTAAACGATGTATTTTCCTCTTTGCACGATCCAATGCGACAGATACGTCACAAAATTGCTTTGTTTATATAACCTATAATATGTATATTTTATAATTGAATCGTGACTATAACACGCATGTAATATTTAATAATCTGATACGCGCATGTATAACAAACATTGTTCCAACCCTAACACCCACCCCTCTGAGAGCACACTCTACCTACACACCACCAAGGAACTGCTGGACCCACAACTTCGCAACGTCCACACCGTACGAGAGGAAGAAAAGTAAGAAGAAGAAAGAAGACAATAACACAGCCACCCTTACACTAATACTAGTTTCTGGGGACAGAAACTAAACACCGACGACGTGTTGTTATGCCCCAGAGGGTTTACACCCTCAGGACATACACCCCCCAAGGGAGATGTGGCCTACGCCACTGAACCCGCATACACCCACAAGTTGGACATCTACAAACACATCTACATCAACTCTACAAGGACGACGCATCTATCACATCATCAAACACCCTCTTCTGTCCCAAAACCACCCCAGCTGGAGATACAATAAAATCCAGAACATCATCTTAACACAGCAAGCCGGCGGCCACCTATTACAGGAGGTTGGCCAAGAGCTTGCGACACACACATACAATTTACACTAGAACTATCAGGGACGACAGCATGTGAAGTAACACCGAGTCAGCAGTGCCTAACGACTTAAAAGGGAAGCTCCGAATGGACTCGGGGTCTGTTGCTGCCTGGTTTGGTTCCTGATTCTCACCTGAAGGTAAGAGTGTGCTCAGATTCCTAAGCACTATAATTGTAATCCCATCACTTCACACCGCAATTATTACTTTGTTACACATTACATTGTGGTACACGATCCCATAGCAAAGCGACATCTCTCATCACAGTGCGGAAACTTGCACCTTTTGGACAGCACCCCTAAATTAAACATTTTACACCCCGTTGTTCGTCCATCCCCTCAACCCCGGACTGAACAATACTATGAGTGTAAGAATTGTGCAGCATGAAAAGTTCTACAAAAAAGTCCGCGAGAGCATATGTCTATCTTCAATACATCGCCCACTATAAATGTTTTTACGTTTTAATTTCTTCCAACCATGTCGATTGAACTACTGAGGCGACAGTTTACGAGATAGCTAAGGGCAAGTCTATCATCCCTGTTACAGCCTAGCTAGCGGGCGAACATATTGCCCCACATTCAGCCAGCAGCAAACCGTCCAGTCGTGTTGAGTTAAGACTTCTGAGAAGGGTGATTGTGTTTGGAGTTTCCCTAGAAGTGCAACTCAGGTTTTCTTCATTTCACCTGTAAAACACAGTCAAGTTAAGATTGGACGGAAGGGGGATTATATTAAATTAAATTATACTGATTGGCATATAATCTCTACTTAGTACAATAAAACTAAGTCCCCGAATTCTTGGATGGCAAGGGTAATCTCGAGAACCACTGCATGGATTTTGATGCGGTTTTCACCATTCAGTAAAGGTTTATGTAGAAAATAATTTATTTATGATCGAAGGAAGCCAATCAGTAATGATTCAGAGAAAAAGTTGAAAAAAATCCTGGCGTCCGTGCGCTTTTTAACCTTACGCTGGGCAAACCGTTAAAAACATCAATATACAATGAGTGTAAGAATTGTTCAGCATGATAAGTTCTACAAAAACTTACGCGAGAGCACATCTCTATATTCAATATTTTGTCCACTATAAGTGTTTTTAGATTGGAAGGAAGGGGGATTTGTGTTTCATGCACATCGCCGTTCTTAAATTTACGTCTGACAAGAATTTGTTGCACATGCCTCTCCATGATAATATATTTAACCCATTATGCCGAGACGTAAAACGGATATAGATCGTAGTTCATTGACATCGTAAAGAAGCGCTTATCACGTAATGCATTCACAACTGTTCCCGGGTGAAGCTGGGCCGGATTGCTAGTAAATAATAAAATTGTTCGTAATCAGAATTAAAATAGAAAATGAATGTAATACGCTGATATAAACATACACACATCAAAAAAAGTTTTGCATCACCTCGGTTCCAAGAGTTCCGGAACCGTTAAATACAAAGGGAATAGAGATCAACACAAACAACATTTCAGCTCGTTTTATTGCTCATGAGACCCACACATTGCATGTTGTACCATCATACAGCTAGACTTTCAGCATTTGTGGTCCAGATTGCAGTACACACCACTACCTCTAATACCCAGTAGCACGTCCTCTTGCATTGATGCATGCCTGTATTCGCCGTGGCATACTATCCACAAGTTCATCAAGACACTGTTGGTCCAAATTGTCCCACTCCTCAACGACAATTCGGCGTAAATCTCTCAGAGTGGTTGGTGGGTCAAGACGTCCATAAACAGCCCTTTTCAACATATCCCAGGCATGTTCGATAGGGTTCATGTCTGGCGAACATGCTGGCCACTGTAGTCGAGCGATGTCGTTATCTTGAAGGAACGCATTCACAAGATGTGCACGATGAGGTCGAGAATTGTCGTCCATGAAGACAAATGCCTCTCCAATATTCTGCCGATATGGTTGCACTATGGGTCGGAGGATGTCATTCAGGTATCGTAAAGCCGTTTCGGAGCCTTCCATGACCACCAGTGGCGTACGTCGGCCCCACATAATGCCACCCCAAAACATCAGGGAACCACCACCTTGCTGCACTCGCTGGACAGTGTGTCTAAGACGTTCAGCCTGACCAGGGTGCCTCCAAACACGTCTCCGACGATTGTCTGGTTGAAGGCATATGCGACACTCATCGGTGAAGAGAACGTGATGCCAATTCCGTGGGGTCCATTCAGCATGTTGTTGGGCCCATCTGTACCGCGCTGCATGGTGTCGGGGTTGCAAAGCTGGACCTCGCCATGGACGTCGGGAGTGAAGTTGCGCATCATGCAGCCTATTGCGCACAGTTTGAGTTGAAACACGACGTCCTGTGGCTGAACGAAATGCATTATTCAACATGGTGGCATTGCTGTCAGGGTTCCTCCGAGCGGCAATCCGTAAGTAGCGGTCATCCACTACAGTAGTAGCCCTTGGGCGGCCTGAGCGAGGCCTGTCATCGACAGTTCCTGTATCTCTGTACCTCCTCCATGTCCGAACAACATCGCTTTGGTTCACTCTGAGACGCCTGGAAACTTCCCTTGTTGAGAGCCCTTCTTGCAACAAAGTAACAATGCGGATGCGATCGAACTGCGGTATTGACCTTCTAGGCATGGTAGAACTACAGACAACATGAGCAGCGTACCTTCGTCCTGGTGGAATGACTGGAACTGATCGGCTGTCGTACCCCCTCCGTCTAATAGGCCCTGCTCATGCATGGTTGTTTACATCTTTGAGCAGTTTTAGTGACATCTATGAACAGTCAAAGGGACTTTATCTTGGATACAATATACACAGTCAACGTCTATATGCCGAAACTCTGGGAACCAAGGTGATGCAAAACTTTTTTTGATGTGTGTATTTTATACCGTATTTTGTGACACACTCAAATTGCCTGAGTGATGGGGCACATCACACAGGCACACAGCCTGTCCATTACGTGTATAATGAGAATGATACAACAAGAGCGAGAGTAAATCAGGTAGATAATTAACAGCAAGAGGACCATCAAGCACGATAATTACACAGTAATCGACGTAAATGAAGCAGCAGAACTAATTTCAACCGTTACCTCTTAGTAGGCGTCTCTTCTTCAGCACGTTGATTCCGGGCATACCCTACTACCACAATCCAAAATAATGAATATATATCGTCTACATATATAAAGCTCAAAATTTGTCAGGCTGTTTGTTATTTATACAAATCCACACCGTTTCACCGATCTGAACCAAAATTTGTATACTTGCCCTTTGGAACCCGACGAGTACCCTGTCCACTTGAAATTTCGGACAACCCACTCCATTCCCTGCATTTAGGCCCTTTGGCACAAATCTACACCGTTTCACCGATCTGAACCAAAGTTTGTATACATACCCTTTGGAATCCTGCAGGTAACACTGTCCACTTTAAATTTCGAAGAGACCACTCTATTCCCTGCATTTAGGCCCTTTGGCACACATCTAAACCGTTTCACCGATCTGAACCAAAATTAGTATATTTACCCTTTGGAACCCTGCGAGCAACACTGTCTACTTGATTGCGGACTGACCACTCCATTCCCTGCATTTAGGTCCTTTGACACAAATCTACAACGTTCACCGATCTGAACCAAATTTTACATACTTACCCTTTGCAAACCGACGAGTAACACTGTTCGCTTAAAAATTCGGACAGACAACTCCATTCCCTGCATTCAGGCCCTTTGTCACAAATCCACACCATTTCACCGATCTGAACCAAATTTTACATACATACCATTTGGATCCCGACGAGTAACACTGTCTAAATGAAATTTCGGACAGACTACTCCTTTCTCTGCATTTAGGCCCTTTGGCACAAATCTACATCGTTTCACCTATCTGAACAAAACTTTATGTACTTACCCTTTGGAACCCGACGACTAACACTGTCTACTTGAAATTTCGGACAGACCACTCCATTCCCTGCATTTAGGCCCTTTGGCACAAACACCGTTTCACCGATCTGAACCAAATATAGTATATCCTTACCCTTTGGATCTCGGCGAGTAACACTGTCTACATAAAATTTTTGACAGACCAGTCCATTCCCTGAATTTAGCCCTTTGGGCACAAATCTACACCGTTTCACTGATCTGAACCAAATTTTACGTACTTACCCTTTGGAACCCGAAGAGTAACACTGTCTACATGAAATTCGGAACAGGCCACTCTATTCCCTGCATTTAGGCCCTTTAGAACAAATCTGCACCGTTTCACCTAATTGCACCGACTTTTACACAGGCCTGCTTACCCTTTGAAACCCTGCTGGTAACACTGTCCACTTCATATTTTGGAGAACCCTCTCCGTTCCCTACATTTAGAATAATAGACTAGAGGAACTTGAAAACCGCGTTTTAAGGCCTTAGAACCTTTCATGTCCGTAGTATTGTCGTGTAACTGTAAGAACGTTTTAATAAGTCTATTGTTGGCTGGCAATGTGGGCTGCATCCCGCCACCCCTACCAGTGTTCTGGTGCAGAATTGCGAAAATACATTAGTTACTTCTAGCGCTGCTTATAAATTGCTTTGACGGGCTTTAATTAGTGCAAAGAGGTTTCTTAGGCTCTTAAAACAATTTTCATCATTAAAATATGCGTTTGTATAAGTACGATATTGTTCGTGCAGTACATTGCGGTTATCAGTTGCAGTAAGGGTTGGTGCTTTAAAATGTACTTTCATTTATTCCTATCCTTATCCTTGAGCGCTTCGTGGCGATAAATAACACTATTGTTACCTCAGGAGCTCGAGACAGCGGTAGTTTTCCAAAGTGCTCTGATTATTTTCCTACGGTGCTATGCGACAAAAGACGGCAATATTGGTCTCTACTTTTCTAACAGCCAATGAGATACAGGCCCTAGGCAGTCTTTTATTTCACTTACTTCTTTTCCTAATCATATTTTTCAATTCGTTTGTAAATTGCAGATGTCAATACTGTAGTTAGTAAATAGCCGTTTCCCTGATCATTATTATCTTAATCATTACAGGAAAAAAGACCTGAACGTTACATCCATTATACTACACTACGTATCACCCACACTACCAACAAAAAAAGTTATATTTTTCCCTGTTATTTTAAGTATGATCTGCCAGTTCTCTAGTAGTATTCATTATCATCTTTAAAACAAATAAATCCACCGGGCGAAGCCGGGCACTTCTGCTAGTAATAATTAAACATGAATTTCAAAGACCAGATGGAAAAATGTGAATTAAAGGAAAGAAAATTTTTAAGAAAAATCATAGGACCAAAATTCAGGATAATAAGATAATGCACAACAAGAATGAGACTCTAAAAGAAAATTGAAAAACTCTGAGATATTATGCGAAAAAGGACGATAAATTTTTACGTTCATCTTCTCAAAATGAACTCTAATAGATTAACCAAACGAATCTTTGATTTCTTCCGTAACCACAAAACAAACCCCGCATTTTTTAATGGAATCTCGCGATCATGAGCCACGGGCCATCCTTTTGACGTAGAATCTGAATCACATGGCATGGCTTTTCACTTCGAAAATCTGACATGCATTGACCGGGAATCGAACCTGGTCCACCTTGGTGAGAGACAAGTAGCTTGACAACTGCGCCACCACGCCCCCTACATGGTTTGAGAAAATGAAAAAGACCTAATAGATTTAAAAATGAACTTACAGAAAATTCACTAATCAATTGAAAAGCTAAAATAATTACTAAAGACGAAAATATATTGTTCCAAGACAAATCTACACTAAAATCCAAACCCGTCATCTGGCAAGAAGAGAGGAGAAGAAGATCAGATAGGATGAAAAGACACTGGACACTAATTCTATTATTTAAACTAGTTTCCATGATGGTTCCGTATTGACGTACTAAATAGTTTTAACAACAAATTGTATATCCGCCTTAGTCAATACATAAACGAAAATAAATTATAATTACACTTGCTCCTGGTACATGTTTCGGGGATTAATTGCTTTTATCCCCTTCATCAGCCAAGACAAATATCCGAAGAAAGATATAATATAGCGTAGCACTCAAAAAATAAATAGCTATTTAACTTAATATGGTGCACCATATAAGTAGGTCACAGGAAATTGTTGAGCAATACTAAAAACATAACAGCGATGATATTCAGCCATCAAAAACATAGAGAATCAGTGGACAGTTAACTCGTAAATCCGCTCCAAAAACACTGGTCGAAGCTTGAATTGGCAAAAATCATAATACTTCACCATATGGACACAACCAATGAAGATGCCTTATGCTCAACAGGTCCAAAATCAAATGACGTTGTATGGTCTCGTCTACCGTTGTGTAAATCTTTTAAGCTGGCGCCATTTATGTGATCTACTCTACAATGGCAACGTTCCGTTTACCACTGCCATCTGGAAGCGATACAAGAACTCCTCTAGGCGGCCTGTGGCTTTGCTTTGTACCTGTGACCATATTATGATGATCATCATCGTCATTATTATTATTATTATTATTATTATTATTATTATTATAATTATTATTATTACTATTTATATTAGTAATAATAATAATTATAATAATAATTATAATAATAATAATGATATTACTAATAATAATAATATTACTATTTATATTGAAGCCTCCGTGGCTTAGGCGGCAGCACGCCGGCCTCTCACCGCTGGGTCCGTGGTTCAAATCCCGGTCACTCCATGTGAGATCTGTGCTGGACAAAACGGAGGCAGACAGGTTTTTCTCCGGGTACTCCGGTTTTCCCTGTAAAAATTTCATTCCAGCAACACTCTCCACTATCATTTCATCTGTCATTCATTTAATCATTGCCCCAGAGGAGTGCGTCAGGCCTCGGCAGCCGGCACAGTTCATATCCTCGCCGCTAGATGGGGGCTTCATTCATTCCATTCCTGACCCGGTCGGAGACTGGAAGCAGGCTGTGGATTTTCATTTTCACTATTTATATTATTATGTCATAGATGTATGGCATGTAAAACATCCTACCACTGCAATTGGTTGTGTGTAGAAAAATTTGTAGGTTATATTTGGCTGGTTAGAAACTCTCTATCAAGTTCCAACGTTCACTGCTAGGTGATAGTGACAATAGCCAACGTTGGAACTACTTGAGATTGAACTTGTTGGGAGCCCATGGCCGTTCTACTAAAATACCCTGCTATTGCCATTACACTGCAATTCATGTACAATAATAAAATTAATAATAATAATAATGTGCGGAACAAATATTTATCATCAAGAATGTAATCAAAACTAAAACGTTAGCAGTAGACAAGAAGGTAATTATGACATTTGTAGATTTCAAAAAGGCATATGACTCCGTCGACAGGGATACATAAATAAAAGTGCTGAAAGAATTTGGAATAGATGACAAGACAAATAATATAATACTGTAATCTTTCAATTCTAGCCACAAGATGGCTTCACCCAGAGAAGCCATTTGTAACTTTGAAGATACAAAAATTAAATAAAAATGAATATTCTGCCTCATAAATGGCCTTTCTTTAAAATTTAAACAAACTGACATAATTAGTACTGTAATTGAACAAATCCACCTTATCGAAACTCTTCTCATCTCCGGGCGTGTGCAGATATTCTGAAAGGACTGGCTCGTACATAGGCCTTACCAAAACCTCCTATAAATTAATAAAGATGAAGGAAGGTTTACATGCATCTAACTAAAAAGAAACTATCCAATTTAAATTTACTTTATATTCTGAAGCTGCATCATGCAAGAAATTGATTAATATAAGAAAAAGAGTGACACACAAGAAATGCAATTAAAACTATATAATATAATAATATAATAATAATAATAATAATAATAATAATAATAATAATAATAATAATAATATTTAGGCCTTTAAAGATTTATTATTTGTTTTCACATTACCGGTAATGCCGTCGTCTGCCCACTATGTCCAGTTACACCACTTTGAAGCTGGTCAGCCATCCCTTCACATTTGACGGTTCTCTTCCACGTTGCACAATCAGCCCTACTGTGATTGTGGCATAACAGTAAGAACCCAATCACGTGGTGCCCTCCATACTTAAACAAATCGGAGTCTTCAAGCTGTTTTCTTTCCGTATAAACACGAACCACTCCTCAAGAGAGACGGCACCCTCCACAACTCAACCAGTCATCTCAAAGTCCAGAGAGACAATCCTTTCCGCAGTGCATCCAGTAGCTTGCTACCACACGTCTGAAACCCACAGCTCCTTCCAGGAAGTCTTATTGTCATACGCCTGCTTGTCCATTCCACTCCTAGCAAGGCCCCCTGGCTGCTTCCTCCTCACCCTCCCCGGGGTAAGCGAGCATACCTGCTCGAGACAATAGTGTCCATAAATGCTGCCTCCTGTACGTGTGACCAAAACATGAACCTGACATCTGGTTCAGTGGTCCGAACAATATTAATAAACTTTCTTAGACAACATATGATTAGAGCTAGCTTCAGAATCTCGTCAATAGTGACCTAAAATACATTGAATAATTAATAATAAAAAGTATTCGTATATGATAATAGTAATAATAATAATAATGACACTGCGTCTACTGCAGACGTGTCCAATGCAATTGAACACGTTGCCAACACGATAACATGATATAAAGAAATAATAAACCCACGAGCCTACATTAAAACTGTCATGGGGGGACTCATAAAATATAGGTTACAGAACGCCCCCTTGCTTTTCATTCATTTGGTCCTATACCATAGAATAAAAAGCAATCCTTTTAGGCATGACTTCCCTTCCAAAATCCTAACTCCTTCCTTCCACAAATATATACACAACCAACAGGGCTACTAGGATATGTACATCCTCAGATTGGAAATATTGTAAATCCCTAGCACCCTTCCGTCCTTTGTAAGGAGCTCGTACGCACAGGCCCCTAATTTCCGTGCAATTTCATACGGTCCTTCATACAAATGAAAAAAATTACTCACCAATTTCTGGTCTGCGGACGAGACATGAGGCACCCTCAAAAGCACAAGGTCACCTACATCTAACTTATCTCCTGCCCGCTTCCCTTGCTGCTTCTGCCGTTTCTTACCCCCAAATCTCTGAACTAAATCCTCAGTAGTTTCCGGTCGCTGATGATCCGGCGCAATGCGTTTATTAGCTTGTCTTGCATCCAAACATAGCTTAACGGACCCATCCTTCTTAGTCACTACTACCAACGGATTGACATACTGGCTCCTACTGAATTCGATCACCTCTTCGTCTAGCATCTGCGAAATGACATCATGTACTGCTTTGACATGGGCGTGTGGTATCGGGTATCTAACACCATTAAAACTAGACCTATCGGTGATCTCGAAACTATGCTCGTACACATGTGTCCTACCAGGTTTGTCAGAGAACACCTCACTGTGGTCTCTCAAGACCTCTAACAACTGAGCCTTCTGCTCTACCTCCAACATGGTATCTTCCACAACACTTGAAAATTCACCTTCACGCTCCTCTTCCACTACCATACTACAACTTTGAATATCCTCTGATACCATGTCGCTACTAACCTCACTGACTTCTTCCTCTTCATTTAAAACCTGGACACACACTGATATACTCACAAAGGTTCCCGAGTCCACCTGATAACTCAGACTAATCGTATCAAAATTCTCACCCCACTTGAATCTCACCTTAGATTCGCCGTAATCAAGCTTACACATCTGACTGCTTAGCCAATCCGCACCCAATATGACAGGATACACTAAATTCGCGACCACTAGAAAACTCTGACGACCACATTTCTCATCAATGTACATAGGTGCGACAACCTGTCTACGCACTCTCTGTGACTTAGTCCCAACAGCAGACAAAATAAATATATTGGACACAGGAATCTCCTCTATGGCTTCTCCTTTACTCTTAACCTCATCATAAAAGCCTGCCTTAATGCAAGAACACATGCTCCCTGAGTCCAATAAGGCATCGACGACTTGACCCCATATCTTCACCTTAATCACAGGACTGATCAACGTAGGCTCACATCTCTCCTGCATAACCTCAACCTGGTCATCTAACAATTCCTTTCTAACATCAAGGTCGTATTCTATCTTCTTCAACACATGAACTGGAATACTGGTATGGGACTCTCTATCTGACCGTCTTAAAGAGCCCTGTTCCCGTTTAAATTACCCGGCTGAGCTGGCTGTCTCTCTTCTTCACGCCCCCTATTCTCTAACTGCCTTTGTTCCCCAGGTCCCCGATTTTCTGCCTGCCTCTGTTCTCCGCGCCCCCTATTCCGAAAATTCCCTTGGTCACCCCTATCCCTATTTACAAAATTTCCTCTATCATTCCTCACAAAGTTACCTGGCCTATCAATATTCCTACGCTCATAATGCCTATTCCCTTCCTCCTGATACCCCTGATCGTAATTTCCTTCCCTTCCCTGTTCTTGCCTTTTGCCTCCCATTCTACCCAAAGTATCAAACCTTTCTAACACACGTTCCATGTCCTTAATCGTATTTACATCCTGCATGACTACGGCCATCTTCACCTCATCAGAAAAATGACGGGCCATACGCCTAACAATATCACCTTCAGAAGAACTAGTGTCTAAATTCTGACTGATAAGGACATGTGTGAGGAAATACTCCGTCATGCTCACCCCCTGATTCGACTGATACCTCCCAAAAGAAATCTTGTCTCTTTCTCTTCCTTTAGTCTGTTCGTTCCAGAACTTTCCCTCAAACTTCTGCCTAAAATCTTCTAACCCCTGAAAACCTCCCCTAAAAACTTGATACCAAGATTTAGCCTCCCCCACAAAAGCTAATGATATGATTTCCTCAACAATATCCCAGTCTAAAGTGCCATCTTCTAACCCTTTCGAAAACCTCTTCTGAACAACTTTAACAAACTCCATAGGGTTAAACTGCCTTCCACTAAATTTAGGTAAGTCAGATTCCCGATAGAAGTTACTATGTCCTACAGAGTGATTACAATTTTCCTTATTTGACTTGGCCTGATTCAGCTCTCTTCTTAATTTCAAATTTTCGCTCTCATTAAAGGATTTCAGTTCACTAATCTCCTTTTTTACACTCTTATCTACCATCGTTACTCTGGCTGAAGAAACCGCTAGCTCCTGTTCGAAAAACACCTGCTTATTTCTAATCTCAGTTATATCCTTCATTTCTTCCTCTACAACTATCAACCTCTCACTAACTTCTTTCTTGACAATGGCTACCTCATTACTCACCTCGCCTATCTGCTTATCAACAGTATCCATAATGCCCTGCCTCTGTAAGCTCATCTTCTCCTCAACTTGATCGAATCTTTTATCTACCATCTCAATTCTACTAGCAATTTCCTGACGAATTTCCTTATAGCCTTTACTCATACTCTCTACAATCTTATTAATTTTGCTCTCTAAATCCGTACTTTGAATGTCTATCTTAGTACTAAATTCACTGCTTTGATTATTAATTTGAGTACTTAAATCACTACTCTGAGTATCCATTTTATTACTTAAATCACTTAGTTTACTACTGAATTTAGACATCATCTGCTCCATTAACTTGATCATCTGTGAGTTTTCCCCCAGCCCTACATTTTCCTCCTCACTATTCTCTCCCATTCCTAACTCCTTGCTAGTTGCAACATCATCTTTCTCGGCCCCCTCACGTCCCTCCAACGTACCAGAAATCACATCCTTATCTGCCATTTTACTAAGAACTACTCTCGAATTTGTGGAATCTGACCGCTTATTGGTCTGCCTGTTTGACTGACTCCTGCCTCTTCTAGAATGACCAAGAGTGCTTCTGTCAACACTTCTAGATCTCAACTTTAATAAATCAGGCTCACTCTTATTATTTAGCATACCCTCCAAAATCACTGAACATATATATACCCTTCCTAAAATACCCGATCAGATTTCACAAATTACCTGTGCGTACTGCCATACTATGCACCAGCCAGCCTTATTCACACTCCATAGTTGGGCGCCATTTGTAATCTTTCAATTCTAGCCACAAGATGGCTTCACCCAGAGAAGCCATTTGTAACTTTGAAGATACAAAAATTAAATAAAAATGAATATTCTGCCTCATAAATGGCCTTTCTTTAAAATTTAAACAAACTGACATAATTAGTACTGTAATTGAACAAATCCACCTTATCGAAACTCTTCTCATCTCCGGGCGTGTGCAGATATTCTGAAAGGACTGGCTCGTACATAGGCCTTACCAAAACCTCCTATAAATTAATAAAGATGAAGGAAGGTTTACATGCATCTAACTAAAAAGAAACTATCCAATTTAAATTTACTTTATATTCTGAAGCTGCATCATGCAAGAAATTGATTAATATAAGAAAAAGAGTGACACACAAGAAATGCAATTAAAACTATATAATATAATAATATAATAATAATAATAATAATAATAATAATAATAATAATAATAATAATATTTAGGCCTTTAAAGATTTATTATTTGTTTTCACATTACCGGTAATGCCGTCGTCTGCCCACTATGTCCAGTTACACCACTTTGAAGCTGGTCAGCCATCCCTTCACATTTGACGGTTCTCTTCCACGTTGCACAATCAGCCCTACTGTGATTGTGGCATAACAGTAAGAACCCAATCACGTGGTGCCCTCCATACTTAAACAAATCGGAGTCTTCAAGCTGTTTTCTTTCCGTATAAACACGAACCACTCCTCAAGAGAGACGGCACCCTCCACAACTCAACCAGTCATCTCAAAGTCCAGAGAGACAATCCTTTCCGCAGTGCATCCAGTAGCTTGCTACCACACGTCTGAAACCCACAGCTCCTTCCAGGAAGTCTTATTGTCATACGCCTGCTTGTCCATTCCACTCCTAGCAAGGCCCCCTGGCTGCTTCCTCCTCACCCTCCCCGGGGTAAGCGAGCATACCTGCTCGAGACAATAGTGTCCATAAATGCTGCCTCCTGTACGTGTGACCAAAACATGAACCTGACATCTGGTTCAGTGGTCCGAACAATATTAATAAACTTTCTTAGACAACATATGATTAGAGCTAGCTTCAGAATCTCGTCAATAGTGACCTAAAATACATTGAATAATTAATAATAAAAAGTATTCGTATATGATAATAGTAATAATAATAATAATGACACTGCGTCTACTGCAGACGTGTCCAATGCAATTGAACACGTTGCCAACACGATAACATGATATAAAGAAATAATAAACCCACGAGCCTACATTAAAACTGTCATGGGGGGACTCATAAAATATAGGTTACAATACAACAAACATTAACAAACACTTGGTCACAACTTCAATTCCTTGGAGAGTTATCAGAACCATTTTAAATCAAGACGGGTGTGAGGCAAGGAGATGGTTTATCCCTAGTACTTTTCAATTGCGTCTTGGAGAAGGTAATAAGAGAATGGCGAAAAGAAATGAGTCGGCAAAATATTCCTAATGGAATCAAGATAGGTCACCAAAAGGCTGGATTTAAATTTGAATGTCTTGCATTTGCAGACGACAAGTGTTTTTCGCTGAGAATCTCGAGACTGCTACTAAACAGATAGAGGTTTTACAAGAAACAGCAGAAAAGGCAGGACTGCAAATATCCTTTGAGAAAAATGAATACATGAACATAGATCCCAATGAATCAACATGGACACTGAAATCCAAGTATGGTGACATAAAAAGAGTCCACAAATTCAAGTATCTAGGGGAGATTCTGACTCCTAACAACGATGAGAAGTCAGCTATTGAAGAGAGAGCGCAGAAGATAGAGATTGGATTCTGATTATGCCAGGAAACTTATAAGTCCAAATCCCTCTCCTATGAAGCCAAACTCAGACACTATAATACCGTGGTGAAACCTGAATGCCTTTATGCAGAAAGGGAATCACAGAAATAGAAAATAAAGAACGTAAATTTCTGAGGAAAATTCTGGGACCCAAGAAAGCAACAACAAATGAGTTTACCTTCCGTTTGAGATCAAATAAAGAGCTATATAAAATTGCGAGAACATTTCAACATCTATAAGGAAAAGACGACTAACTTTCTATTGACACTTGAGACGAATGGGACGGGAACGCCTAGCAAATAAAATCATCATCTATCCGGAAAGGAGAAAGACTGAAGTACCATGGTTGAAAGAAGTTTATCAGGATCTTTAAAAATGTGGCATTGAGGAGGGAGATATTGCAAACAGAAAAGTTGTAAGAAGGAAAATTGCGGAGGTGACAGATCTGTCCATAGAGAAACCCAAGAGAACTCGAAGTGTGTTCTCGGATGAGGAACAAGCACGAGTAAGCCAGCGAATGAAAGAGTATTGGCATAACAGGAAAGAACATCAACAGTCAAGGAAGTTGTGTAATCGTAACCCATAGGAGATTGAAACGATCCTAAATAAATAAATAAATAAATAAATACATATAATAATAATTATTAATGTTGTCTACTGTAGTAGGAATTGTGAAACATTTTAGAACTGAATATTGATTTAGCATGCTGTAATCTCTACTTAACAATGTAATATGACAAAAGGAATAACAATTAGTTTTATATGTGATAAATAATGATAAAGAATCCAAATGGTAAGACCCAGAATAATTGATACTGACATAAAAGGACAGTTGTAACTTACAATTAAATTTTCCGAAGATGACTTTCAAAATAATTGAAATACATTAGAGAAATCCTTACAGTTGCTCTGCTAGACAATGCATTTTAGAAAAGAAAGATTTTAAATTCTTGTACTGATTCATCCCTTTTTAAATCTATTAACGTGTTCATGAAACACATCACTGTTGGGAGTATAAATCGTCGTGAAAATTTGGATTTTATGGGAAAGCTGTGATCATTTATAAATATTGTAAATAATAAATATCGCGATATCAAAAATGGTTCTTTTAAAATTTAGTCAATCAAGAGGGAAAGTGATAGTTACAGGTTACGAGTAATTCGTTATATCCCTTTGCTGGATACATCCTTGTTGTTATATCAACGTTTAGCTGTCTGAGAATGTTGCTTCTCTTTCAATAATTCAATATATCGGTTGCGTAATTTGTAACCAAGGGAGGCAGACCATAGCAGGTCCTTGCTGACAATGGTAGCCCATTAGCGAGGAGCAGCTGGCTACAGCGAGAGTTCTAATTGGAAACATTAAACCAGAGTAAGCAAAACGAAGAGTTATAATTCACCTCGGTCATAAATATTGTACCTGTAACACGGTTATCGAGCTCTCGATACAACCCTTGAGAAATACAAAGTACAAACCCTCTCATCATTCAGTTGTCTTCAAAACTTCATGTGATAAGACAAGCAAAGGTAGAAAAAATAAGAATCAATCTAATCCAGGAATTGTGGTCAT
Organism: Meconema thalassinum; assembly: GCA_946902985.2. Lineage (NCBI taxonomy): Eukaryota > Metazoa > Arthropoda > Insecta > Orthoptera > Tettigoniidae > Meconema > Meconema thalassinum. The sequence goes on along the minus strand of OX336390.1, from coordinate 261,300,689 downwards.
CATAAGATATAAAATAGATGCGTATTATTGAAGCCTATAACAATAAGAAGAGCGGCTTCGGTGGCGTAGTCGGTAGCATGCTGAGCTTCTATGCCCAAGATAGCGGGTTCAAACCCGGCCGAAGCCGTCGTATTTTTTAAGAGCGTTAAAAATCCCTCAGTATGCCTTCCTTCGGAGGGGAAGTAAAGCCGGCGGTCCCATCTCATAGATTTATGGCATGTTAAAGAACCTTCCACTAATTGCACCTGTGTGAAGCTAAATTGGATAGGTTACGAATGTAAACAACGCTCTTAGGTTTCTACGTTCGTTGCCAAGAGCCGACTGCGGTGGCTTCTAGTAGCTAAGTTCTGAACTTGGCCTAGTAGTCGTTTACGGTGGCGCTTGGGGGCAAAAGTAGGAACTATTTGAAAAATTCTAAGTTGCAGTACTTAAATTAAAAAACAGATAACACACGCTAATACAGTCATCACAATTAACACCGGTTATCAGACAGATTCTACACACACCCAAAGTACACGGGGCTACATGACCACGTTGTCACAGCCCCTACACTTAAGAACAAACCAACCAACAATAAGAAGGTCTTACAAATTATTTCTCTTTCAAATATACTGTATTTATTAGCCTACATTCGATTATTGCAAAAATGAAAGTAGACTTATGAGATCAACACAGGGCGAAAAATTGTGTGTCTGTCTGTGTGTGTGTATGTGTGTGTGTGAGTCTGTGTGTGTGTGTGTGTGTGAATGTGTGTGAGTGTGTGTACTCTGAATGTCTGTCCCCCCCCTATCAATTCGAACACGGTGAAACCGAATTGAACGATATTTGGTACAGAGGTAGCTCTGGCATAGGGCACCTCAGTGTCATACTTTACATCGCCGCCATTTTACCAAAACTGAATGGCGGCCACTCAAACGTTCAAACCGTAAACTCAAATTACGGCTAAACTAATCATCCGATCTCTACCAAATTTGGTGACAACATACCTTTATATAGGACGCGTCTTTCACCCAAACTTCAAGGTCATCGGCCTTGCCATTTCAGGATGGCGGCCGTGTGAATTATGCAACCATTATAATTAAAAGCTTAAGACCCACCAATTCAGATTATCAATCCTAGGGTGGTTTAAGCTATCCTGAAGGTCGTGATCCGTTATTTATTATAATTTAATATTATAATATTATTATGTATGAGTGGCATAAAAGAGCTGAGCCGTATCTGCCACACGACAAGATGGCAGCTGTCCTCATGAGCCTGTCTTATATTTCAGTAGTTTCAGTATGTTGTATGTGATATACCCTACTGATACAATAATATAAACATCGTATGAAGTGATCTATAATGAAGATGTACTGCAGTGAAGAAATAGTTTATTTCAAGTCATTATTTGTCAACAGGTTGTATCTAATATATCAGTTAAGATCGCAATGATGTTTAGGATATGGTTAGCTCTGGGCTAGCGTGTTAGTCTGTCACGCAGTTGACTGGGGATCGAATACTGCTTCAGTTAACTTTTTTTTTCTTGAATTCTTTTACAAATGATGTGCACAAGCTCTTTCCACAGATACTGAATAAAATGTCATTTAGCTCAAAGGGGAGGCTAATGTATACACTCGTTTATTAATAAAATCACAGTCCCAGCATTGCACATAAACAGAAGACATTAGAAAAAGGAGAATAGAAGAACTAGATACACGTTGTTATCAACCACAGCCTTCTTAATGTCTCTGTACGGTGCTGTCCTCTTGTGGGTTATGTGGGTAATATTGTTCCAAACATACCGCTGTGTAAATACCTGGCCTCCTGAAGTATGGCAATTTTGTAATACTGGTAGTTCAACTATTAGCCGTCGCCTCCGCAGCGTAGCGGTCAGCATAGTTAGCTGCCGTCCCGGAGGTCCTGGGTACGATTCCCGGCTCTGCCACGAAATTTGAAAAGTGGTATGAGGACTGGAACGGGGTCTACTCAGCCTCGAGTGGCCCAAATGAGTAGAGGGGGTTCGATTCCCACCTCAGCCATCCTCGAAGTGGTTTTCCATGGTTTCCCACTTCGTCTTCGGGCAAATGCCGGGATGGTACCTACTGTAAGGCCACGGCCGCCTCCTTTCCTCTTCCTAGCCTATCCATCCCTATCTTCCATCCCTTCCCCACCCTCATGAGGCAGGTGATGCCGCCTGGGCGAAGTGCTGATCACACCTCCCCAGTTGTATCCATCCCGACCAGATGTTCCAAGCTCCAGGACACTGCCCATAGAGGCGGTAGTGGTGAGTTCCCTCGCTGAGTCCGTGGGAACCACCAACCTAGAGGGTAAATTGACTAAATAAAAAAAATCAACTATTAGCCACGATCGCGCTCCGATTACCTTTAAACACTGCCAGCTGAATCGCCTCCCTCCTGGCTACTTTAAACTGCCTGCTCGTTGAACACCCAGAGGCGTACAAGATAAATATTAATTCACTGCTAGGTCGCAGCACCAACCTACTGAGATCGGCGCGGATTTTTAAAGGGGAAGGTACCCAAAACGAAAGATTCTTAAGTTTGCAGGCTGGCTTAATATAGAGATTAACGGACGTGAATGCATTACAATAAGTTAGTAGTTTTGTTATTCAATCATCATAAAGTATATAATATTGATTTTGACACTTACTGGCTAATTATCAATATAAAAGAAAACAAACACTACATGGTGGTAGAGGTGGTTTTAGGGATGAGGACAAAGAGTTATAAATATACCCATACATTTAGGAGAAAGTAGGCTATATGTTCTTCCCCATTAACCCTTTATGGGATTGTAGTCTCTTATTATAGGACAGTTTATGCTTTCAAAATTGGTGATAGTTGAATCTTTCAGCCAAATTTCGGAGAATTTTCATGCCGAAGTGCTAGTATCTCTAAATATCAAATAGCATATACGTATCTACTTGACGTAATGTGTTGCATAAAAATTAAAATTTAAAGCTAAAAACATTAACAATTAAAGTGTAAAAATAAAATATAAATTCAGTATAGAAATAAAAATCATAAAAATTAAATTAAAATAATGAAAGAAATATAAAAATTAAAAATAATTAACATAACTATCCTTATAGAAATTGGTATTCTGGACAGCAAAATTATGAACAGGTGTGAATTCAGACACCTAATCAAAAATAACCAGGGATGTAAGGTAGGGACAGAATCCAAAAGCGGAGGGGACCTCTTTCAGAAGATTGGATGAGGGCGCTGAGTGATGGGCTCAAAGGATACTGGCAGGACATCAAAGATTTCAGACGATCTAGATTTATTTCTATTGTTACTCCGTAGTCCATAGTGGCTCAATTCGAATGTAAAAAAAAAACATGACTATAAAAATTATGAAAATAATTGTAAAAATCAATTTGAAATTAGTTAATTCGTTACAAATATCAAAATTAAATCTATAAGAACATAAATTGTACATTAAATGTATATAAACATTACAAATATAAAATAAATTAAAATGTAAAAACATATAAATGTAAAACTAGATTTTCCCTATAAAGGGTTAACACTTCATCTCATTTGATAATAATGTTATTGGTTGTACGTCCCTTTTAACTACTGTGGCTTTTAGAGACGCTGAGGTGCCGGAATTTTGCCCCGAAGGCGATCTTTAACGTGCCAGTAAATCTACTGACTCGGCTCCCTCGCATTTGCGCACCCTTAAATGCCAACTGACTGCGCCAGGATACGAACCTGCAACCTAGGGCCCAGCAAGCGAGAACGTTACCGCTGAGCAACGCAACTAGTCCCCATCTCATTTAACGCCAAGATTTAGTTGTATACGGAGCGTATGATCGGCTGATATTTGAATGACCTAACAGCGTAGCCGTGCGTTAAGAAGACCTTACCATTGCAATGGGGAAGTGGAAGTCTGCCGATTGGAAGTTCAAATCCCGGTTATGACAGCTGTCATTCTAACTAAGATTTTACTTGAGTTTCTTCACACTTCCTCCAGTCCAATGCCAGGATGGCCTTATTTCAAGTTCCGGTCGAACTACACACATCAAAAAAAGTTTTGCATCACCTCGGTTCCAAGAGTTCCGGAACCGTTAAATACAAAGGGAATAGAGATCAACACAAACAACATTTCAGCTCGTTTTATTGCTCATGAGACCCACACATTGCATGTTGTACCATCATACAGCTAGACTTTCAGCATTTGTGGTCCAGATTGCAGTACACACCACTACCTCTAATACCCAGTAGCACGTCCTCTTGCATTGATGCATGCCTGTATTCGCCGTGGCATACTCTCCACAAGTTCATCAAGACACTGTTGGTCCAAATTGTCCCACTCCTCAACGACAATTCGGCGTAAATCTCTCAGAGTGGTTGGTGGGTCAAGACGTCCATAAACAGCCCTTTTCAACATATCCCAGGCATGTTCGATAGGGTTCATGTCTGGCGAACATGCTGGCCACTGTAGTCGAGCGATGTCGTTATCTTGAAGGAACGCATTCACAAGATGTGCACGATGAGGTCGAGAATTGTCGTCCATGAAGACAAATGCCTCTCCAATATTCTGCCGATATGGTTGCACTATGGGTCGGAGGATGTCATTCAGGTATCGTAAAGCCGTTTCGGAGCCTTCCATGACCCCCAGTGGCGTACGTCGGCCCCACATAATGCCACCCCAAAACATCAGGGAACCACCACCTTGCTGCACTCGCTGGACAGTGTGTCTAAGACGTTCAGCCTGACCAGGGTGCCTCCAAACACGTCTCCGACGATTGTCTGGTTGAAGGCATATGCGACACTCATCGGTGAAGAGAACGTGATGCCAATTCCGTGGGGTCCATTCAGCATGTTGTTGGGCCCATCTGTACCGCGCTGCATGGTGTCGGGGTTGCAAAGCTGGACCTCGCCATGGACGTCGGGAGTGAAGTTGCGCATCATGCAGCCTATTGCGCACAGTTTGAGTTGAAACACGACGTCCTGTGGCTGAACGAAATGCATTATTCAACATGGTGGCATTGCTGTCAGGGTTCCTCCGAGCGGCAATCCGTAAGTAGCGGTCATCCACTACAGTAGTAGCCCTTGGGCGGCCTGAGCGAGGCCTGTCATCGACAGTTCCTGTATCTCTGTACCTCCTCCATGTCCGAACAACATCGCTTTGGTTCACTCTGAGACGCCTGGAAACTTCCCTTGTTGAGAGCCCTTCTTGACACAAAGTAACAATGCGGACGCGATCGAACTGCGGTATTGACCTTCTAGGCATGGTAGAACTACAGACAACATGAGCAGCGTACCTTCGTCCTGGTGGAATGACTGGAACTGATCGGCTGTCGTACCCCCTCCGTCTAATAGGCCCTGCTCATGCATGGTTGTTTACATCTTTGAGCAGTTTTAGTGACATCTATGAACAGTCAAAGGGACTGTATCTTGGATACAATATACACAGTCAACGTCTATATGCCGGAGATCTGGGAACCGAGGTGATGCAAAACTTTTTTTTGATGTGTGTACTTCAATCCTGTGTGTGTTTCAGTCTTAAGATTGGTTTGAAGCAGCCCCCTGCGACTTCATGTCCTGAGATAATCGTTTCATCTCTACATAGCTTCAAGTTCCTGCATTCAATGTAATCTCTTAAATATATTCTCAACTTGCTCTATTCGTACATTTCATGTCTTCGACCCTTCCTTCCATAACTAAGTTTGCTATCCCTGGGTGTCTTAGTTTGTATCCTACAAACCCATCTCTTCTCTTCATTATCTCTTGCCAGAAAAAATAATAATTACAATTACAACTAATGCTACAGTCAACACAGGAACATAGGCTGGACAAGACACACTAAAGAACATGGGCCCAAGTTTCTAAAATGTTTTAACGACATCTATTAGGATGTCTCATAAATAATTTAGTTTCTTAAGTTTGGTCTTTTTATAATATAGAATTGTTTTCTTTGGTTCGCCAATGCTATTTACAGAAGGCCTTAACTAGAATTCGTATATTGCGAGAATGTGTCAGTTGTTGATACTGTTACGGCTGTGAGTTTGTTTCGTCTCTCGCCGCATGAGTCACAGATGCCCCCGGGCAGCTCTGCCTCAGTGTATTACGTGCGCCTTACGCAACAGGGCTACTAGGACAAAAGGGATGCTCCAGAATATCCGTGACCCAGCCAGTGATGGAAATCTCGAGAAGCCGTGAATCCTGGACGGGTCTAGAAGAATTTATTGAGTCACCAGCCTGCTATTTAAGAGCGACCTGGCACGCGGGGTGGACAGTGTTTTTCGAACTAGTGCTAGCTTTTACCTTGAGCGACAGTTGTGGGTGAAGGAGTGTGAAGCCTACGGAGAAACTGTGTCTTGAGCGAGTGTGTTTTCCAGTGCAGCAGAGGTTAGTGTGGTGAATTGCGAAAGCACCGGGGGCTGTTTCCCTAGCCAGCGGACAGCGAAGCAGAGTGTATTGGTGAGTGACCGGCTATCGTAAATAACGGTAGCTTGCGTATTCAAGGAAGTGTTGCAGGTAGGTCTATCGAGGCCACCGGTCTCATTAGGAGGGATTAACTTCTGTGGCTTCTTGACAAGTGTTCCTTACAAGAGGAAACTAGAGTGAGAAACTAATTGCTTGTATTTGCTATTTGTGTGGTGTGTCTTTCTGGCCCGCAATAAAGCTAATACGTTTCTTTAAGGGAATAATTTGTGTTGTGCTTTCTACCCACCGTAATCCAGTTAACGGAAGTGCCACTAGGGGGTGGCACGTAACAATACACAATCACAAATGGAACTTACAAAGTTGGAGATTAGGGTCCTTCTAAAGCACTAATGTAAACAAGATTACAAAGCTGCTGCTGCGGCTCGAAGAATATGTGAAGTGGAACACTGAATTCTTCCTATTCTATGTTTCCCATATATTACAATAAATCCACAACTGAATAATGAAATAACAACAGGTATAGCTCCTTTAAAGAAATAGTGTTGCCATGGCAACCACTGATAGCTCTTGGCATTTTCTTATAATTCCGAAATCATTTTTCTCATCCCTTGGCATAATGGTGGGTTATATCAAAAATTCTTTCATACAAAAGTTTTAGGTAATTATTAGGGGAATATTGTCCATTTTGTACGGTTTTGATATTGTGCCTATTAAGAGAGATATGATTAATGTTTCCCGAAAAACCCACCTTTTCCCACCCCTTTGGTCAATGGTTGGTGCTATAAAAAACTCTTCAAACATAAATTTTTGGGCTTTATCCGACACATAGTATGAACGTTGAACGGATTCGATATGTCACATATTAACCCTCTTGGTGCCAAGCCATTTCCTGAAATACTTGCCAAGAATGCCAAGCCATTTTCAAAGGTCATGCAGACTATTCGAGAAAAAATCATGAATACCACATTTACAACGATATCATTATTATTTTTGCTTTGCATTATAACCAATACCTCATTCTTTCATACAATATGTTCATAAAAGTAAATACGGCATTTAACCCTTTTTAATTGAGGTTATTCTCATAATTATTCAATTTTTTTGAAATAATCAGTTTTGAGCCTAAATTAAGGACACCTAAGGGTCATATTCGAAAAAAAAACTACGTTTCCAGCTGGAGAAAGTTCTTAGATTCATCTGTTGGCAGAAAAAGTCAACTAGAAGAAAACAACTGCCCCGCAATTTTGGCGGGAACGCGCGTGATTGGGGGAGCGCAAACGGAGGGCGTAAATACAAACTCAAACCTATCGCGCAATCGACTTCGAAGGGAAAAAGTAAACACCAGACAGGCAAGCTTGAAACCTCACCTTTCCAACGGTATGAAATAATCACGGACATATGCTTACAGAAATCTATAAATATAGGATAAACAGTGCGCCGATTCAATCGGCTTTGGCACTTTTGGCGCTAGCAGCGAGAGCCGATCAGATCGGCGCGTGGCATTGAGAGGGTTAAGAGAGTTATAGTAATATTTCACTTTTTCGAAAAAAAGCCCCCCATTTTCACCCCCTTCGACCGATTTAGCCCAGTAACGAACTCGACCAACATTTTATAGGTATACATATTCGGTAAAAAATTCAAAGTGATTGGTGCAAAATTACGGCAGTTATCGTGTCCACAAGAAATTGATATATATACACAAATCTTATATATAAAAGTGAAAGTCTGTATATATGTGGGTGTGTATGTGGGTGGGTCTGTTCCGTATACAAATCTACCCCGTTACACCAATCTCAACCAAAATTTGCATACACATAGTTTAGGACCCAGAAAGAACCGCTGGCTACATGAATTTTCGATAGTCTTTCTCATTCATCTGATTTCGACCCTTTAGCACTCCAGCACATGCTAATCAAATCATAAAATATACTCATGAACGAATTGCAAGGCGGATAGTTTCCATGGCAACATAGCTCAAGTCGAGACACGGCCGACTGGATGCCATTTGCGCTCTGCACTACCGGTATAGAAAATGAGGATCTTTATTTGAAATCCCGTTAGTTACTCAACTACTCACACAGCACTGTCAACCGAGTTTAGCATAACAAAGACTTGACACTATCTTCTACTATATATTTGTCAAATACCACTCACTCACTCATTCATTCATCACGAAATCTCAGAAACCATCAAACGGATTGGAATAAAATTTGGTATGCAGCTTCCCCAAGGGCCGCAAATGCCCACTAAGGGAGGATTTTTGGATATTCTGGTTCTAAAAGGGTGTTAAGGGGGTAGACCTGCATTTAATTGAACAGCAATATCTCCCGATTGGTTTCATTGGGGGATGTGATACTCAGCACATAAACTCATCATTAAAAATAAGAAGACACGAGTCGGAGGGTTTTTCGATGTGGTGTATATTATGAGGTGAAAGGTGTGAAAAGTGGGGACTGAAAGATTCCTAACGGAGCGTGTATCTCATAAACGACATAGGCGAGGAGTTTGAAACTCAGCGGGAAAAAATCAGCATAAAAATAAGTAAATATGTGTTTGACCATTTTATCATAAATCCAATTTAAGGGGCCCATGGGGAGGGGTGAAATTCTGGAGGGGGGGGAGAAACAGGAAAGAAAGTGTCCTAACTGATTGACTGACTGACTCACTCATCAAACTCAGGGGGAAAAAACTGCTTTAAAGTAAGTAAATAGCTGTTCGACAGTTTTTTTTCATAAATCAAATTTAAGGCGTTCATGGGGAGGGGTGAAATTCTGAAAAAAGAAAATTGAAAGAAAATGTCCTGACTCACTCACTCACTCACTCATCATCGCCCAGCCAAAATTATTGAAGTTAGAAATATGACAGTTTGGGGATATGTTCATTGTATTTCAAAACAGTCTACTAAGGGAGGATTTTCGGATATTCAGGTTCTAAAGGGGTCTTAATGGGGTTAAACCTGCATTTCGTTGAATAACAATATCTCCCGATTGGTTTCATTGGGGGATGTGATACACGGCATATAAACTCATCATTAAAAAGTAAGACACGTGTCTGAGGGTTTTTCGATGTGGTGTATATTATGAGGTGTAAGGGGTGAAAAGTAGGGATTGAAAGATTCCTAATGGAGCGTGTATGTCTTAAACGACATAGGCGATGAGTTTGAAACTCAGCGGAAAGAAATAAGGATAAAAATTAGTAAATATGTGTTTGACCGTTTTTTTATAAATCCAATCCAATTTAAGAGGCCCATAGGGAGGGGTGAAATTCTGTGTGGGGGGGGGGGGGGGCAGGAAAGAAAATGTCCTAACTGATTGACTGACTGACTCACTTATCAAACTCAGGGGGGAAAACTGCTTTAAAGTAAGTAAATAGCTGTTCGACAGTTTTTTTATCAATCAAATTGAAGGGGTTCATTGGGAGGGGTGAAATTCTGAAGGGAAAAAAATGAAAGAAAATGTCCTGACTCACTCACTCATCATCGCCCAGCCAAAAATATTGAAGTTGGATACATGGCATTTTGGGGATATGTTCGTTGTATGTCAAAACCGTACACTAAGGGAGGATTTTTGGATATTCAGGCTCTAAAGGGGTCTTAAGGGGGTTAAACCTGAATTTCATTGAATAACAATATCTCACGAGTGGTTTCATTTGTGGATGTGATACTCGGCATATAAACTAATCATTAAAAATAAGCAGACATGTGTCTAAGGTTTTATCGATGTGGTGTATTATTATGAGGTGAAAGGGGTGAAAAGTGGTGGTTGAAGGATTCCTAACAGAGCGTGTAGGCCTATCTCTTAAACGACATAGGCGAGAAATTTGAAACGCAGCGAAAAAACATCAGCTAAAAAGATAAGTAAATCGGTGTTCGACTGTTTTTTCATAAATTAATTTAAGGGGCCAATGGAGTGGGGTGAAATTCTGGGGGAAAAAAGGAGAGAAAGTGTCCTAACTGACTAACTCACTCACTCACCAAACTCAGGGGAAAAGATAGCTTTAAAAATAATTAATAGGTGTTCAAGCGTTTTTTCACAATCCAATTTAAGGGGCCCATGGGGAGGGGTGAAATTCTGGTAAAAATAATTGAAAGAAAATGTCCTGTCAGACTCAATCACTCGTCACGCCCAGCGAAAACTATTAAAGTTGGAAAAATAAAATTTTGGGAATATGTTCGCTGTATGTCGAAAACGTCAACTAAGGAATTATTTATGTTTATTGGGGTTTTAAAGAGATGTTAAGGGGGTAAACGTGCATTTCATTGAATAACGATATGTCATGAGTTGTTTCTTAGGGGATGTGATATTCGGTATATAAACTAAAACGTAATCATTAAAAATAATCAGACATATTGAACCCATGTACCATGGCCTCAAAGGGGGTCGAATCCATGTATTTTGAGAAAGGAATGAAAGAATCATACAGTCTCTAAGGGAACGGAGATAGATTTCAAGCCAGGATTCTAGCCTAACATTGTGCAAACGCTAGGGCCAGGTGTTCATAAGATGAGCTCATGCCTCTTGACATTTATAAGGAGCCAGCCATGGATATTATTAGAACGAGTGGAAAGTTTGGACTGTAATACGAAGAAGCTTGACTCGGAAATTGCTCTTACGTTGCAGGAAATCGGCAACCTCGCTGCTGAGTCAGAACAAGAATAATTAAATTTAACCCGTTTACGAGTATAAAAATAAGTAAACAGATACAGTACGGTGAATTATTTCGGATTAAAGATTTTTGTGTAAAGAAAAAGCTTTTAATAATAGTCCAGGAGAAAAGTGCAAATGCAGCATACGTCATTGGGAATTCACCGGGACCCAAGGAGTGGGAGAATTAAAAATGAACAGCACCACCCACACAGTTGAGGACGAAGAATTAATTAATATCTCGGAAATGCACGATTGATTACCATGCACAGGAAGATCATTTTACGTTTGAAAGACGAGCTTTCTGGAGATATAATTTTTATAATTGTGCGACAATTAGTTCAAAAGTTGGTCACGAAGAGGACTAGGATTTTATCTTTTTGTGACTGAAAAGTATAAAACTCCTGGCCTCACCAAGCTAATCATGCAGTTTCAAACGGCCGGAAGGCACGTCACTGTGCTACATCACACATCGTACATGCAGTATTCAAGAGCCCGTGAGGGGAACGTCACGCTGTATCAGTACATGCAGTCTACGATAGCCCAGGGAGGCGTTACGCTGTATCAGTTCATCGAAGGCAGTTAACCAGTACTCCTTGAGGGGAGAAACGCTGTATTACACCGCAGAATTAATATCCGATAGCCGCGGGCGTCGAAGTATCAGTAACTTGCGTGCCTCCGGAAGGAGTTGCAAAGAAGAAATATTAAAGTATCGCCATGTTGAAAAATTGGGAGAATCCTAGTTACAGGATTTAGGTCCGACAGTGCAAGGTTTACCGTAAAAGTTCCTAAAATACAGTTAAAGCAGGCTGCGAACTTAGGATTAAGGCGATAGGTCTTTCAGTAAACGACCAAAAGTATCATAACGTACGGAAGTACCGGAACAGCGAGATAAACAGTTTATCAATTTTAAAGAACCCGAACAGGGAAAAACAGAGTAAGGTTCGCAACGTATTTCAGAAAATTAGAAGTGCGAGAACCAAATAAACAAAGAAGAACGGAAACTATAGACATTGTCTCAAGAAAGCAGACGAACTATTCTAAAGCACTAAGACTCGAGAAGTATTAGTGGCTAAAAAATCCATAGGTCATCGATAGGTTATCGAGGGGACCTCGATCAGAACCGACTTTCGCTAGGATCGATAAACCAGATCTAAAAGGGGAGCCGTTCAAGCTAGAGAAATAGCCGATCATCAGGAACAGGATTCAAAAAATTGTTATTCCAGGGAAGTAGTAGATGATTCGAGACTTTCGTATTCTGCAGGATAGGAAGCCGACATTGAATAAATTTCACCCTTGGAGACGGGAGATTAAGAGGTCACGTGTGATAGGCTAGAAAAAGACGGCCTAGTGATCAAAAGTTGTGAAGTGTAAATATATCAAGATTGTGTGTTAAAAGTAATATATTTTTTAGTGTTTTATTGTGTGTTCTAAACGGATACACCAGTGTATTAAAAATGTTGTCAGTGTTAAATGTATTGAATATGTGTCAAGAAATGTTTGTACATGAGATGAGTTTGTACAATATGGAGTAAGTCAAGAAGGTGGGCCAAAATGTCACATCGAACGAGAATAAAGGTCAGAAAACGACCTTAGACATGTGAGTAAAGATTTTCATTATGTTTTGGGTGTCGGGAAAATTTTGTGTACAATTCCACCGGAGTTTGAGTAAAAGGGATGTTCTTAAATAAATAATAGCTAAATAAGAACGCGATCTGAACAAAAATAAAGTTTTAAGAAATAATTATGTGAAATAATAAATCCTGTAGAGGAAATGCATGGAGTAAAATGTCAGTGTATTTGACGAATGTTATAAAAGCAAGCGTAATAATAATAATTATAACAAAGATATTTACATAAAGGTAAATTTGAATTATATGAAAGAAATAGCTTTTGAGCTTTTGTAAGGAATGAAGACATGATGTGAATAACAAGGTAAAGAAATCTAAATAAAGATTAAATTGAATGATATAAAAATATAGAGCGTTGGAGCCTTAACAAATGTATAAGACATGATGTGAATGCATGTTCTTAAAAATGGAGCGATTTATTGTCAACGGAAAAGATTAATATAAGAATTGAGATATGTATCAATGGTTACTAGAGGAGTGCGACAGGCTTCGGCAGCCGGCACAGTTCATATCCTCGCCGCTAGATGGGGGCCTCATTCATTCCATTCCTGACCCGGTCGGAGACTGGAAGCAGGCTGTGGATTTTCATTTCATCAATGGTTACTATGAAATTTATCAGTTCTTTGGAAGACATTCGACCGTAAAGTAATGTGTAGCGCAATGGAACGCAATTAAATAAAAAGTCACGCTAGGAATGCGTTGAATTTAAATGTACTTGGTAAATTACTTATGAGGGGTAGTTGATTGTATTGAATTGAGATATGTTGTAAGTCCTCTAATTGTGACGTAGATCACGAGGCCATGTGCGTGTTATATTATAGAAGGGAGCAAATGTATGGTATTATTGAGCGTAGGTCCTGTAAGCTACGGCTAGACCCTAAATCGCGTCTTGTATAAGTCCTCCAATGTGGAATGGTTCCCGAGGCATGTTAAGAGATTCGAACCTAGAATCCTCTTGTTGTTAAAGCCCCTTATTGATCGTCGTAGAATGTGTATTACTCTTCCCAATCAACGAGGACCCTTCATAATTAATAAATGCCAAGATTACGAGAGTGGTTTATGAGCCAATAATATTGTTGAAAGTAAAACGATGAGTAGAATGCCATGTCTCCCCAAAGAGCTGAAAATGAAAATGAAGGTTTGTTTTAAAAGCATTGAAGAGAGCTCCAACCGTAGGCTAGGCAGGGAGCCGCCCTCCCTGTCATAAATCACGCTCAAGTAATTGACCAGACCCTCGTCGCATGGGGTTGGGGGAAAGGCTGTTTGCAAGAAGTGCTAAATACACCGTGAGTGTTTAAAGTTGTTAATGACCCGGGCGTTGAACCGAGGTCCTTGTAGATTGATATTATCGCTTGCCAGTTCAGATCGTAGTTTTCTTATGTGATAATGGTCTTATAAGACAAATGAATTAAATAAAAATCCCTATTGTAATGTTGTATGGAAAATAGGAATCCACGAGTTTTATGAAGATAACTAGATTTCGGGAGTGATCATAGTTTTTGACTTTGTCAAGTAATATTTATGACTCTGGAGTACACAAGTAGTTTCCCGATCACCGTAGTGAATTTGCAAAACTTGAGAGAGGTAGTAAATACTGAGAATATGTGAAATGCCCAAATATTGAAGTGAATAATTAACATGTAATTTTAAATGTAATTATATATTTGTTTTGATGATAAGAAAAGATAAAAATAAATTCTTGAGGTGTACAAAAGTAAGACACCATTATTATGGAAAAGTATCGAGCCAAAGAAGCTCGTAGTTATATGGAACTTTAAGATAGGTACTTTATGGAAGTGAAAATAATCATGAATTGTTGGTTTTAAAGAAAACCATGTGTTTAAAGAGAATATTTGTTTTATTCTTATGCAATTCCTTGTTCACTTTGAACAAGTAGAAAGATATTGGTCAGTAGTTTATTTGTTTTATTGTTTGTAGCGCCATAATTTTGATTGATTAAATGTGTTAAAATAGGAGTTGATTTTGTTGTTATTTTTTTTGCAAGTGTATCCTCTATTTAATCCAAAATATGTAAGTCACAGAGTGGGAGAACTTACCGCAGCCCCGAAAATCCCCAATTGAGCAATGCTGGCATACTGTGATTTGCATATTTCTTGCTGAAAGGGCACAATATGTCTAAGGGTTTATCGATGTGGTGTATATTATGAGGTGATAGGGGTGAAAATTGGGGGTTGAGGGATTCTTGACGGTGCGTGTATCTCTTAAAGGACATAGGCGAGAAGTTTGAAATTCGGCGGAAAAAGAACAGCTTAAAATACAAGTAAATAGGTGTTCGACTGTTTTTTTTTTCATAAATCCAATTTAAGGGGCCCTTGAGAGAGGTGAAATTCTGGGGGAAAAAAAACAGGAAAGAAAGTGTCCTAACTGATTGACTCAGTAACTCACTCATCAAACTCAGAGGGAAAACAGCTTTAAATAAGTAAAAAGGTGTTCGACCGTTTGTTTCATAAATCCAATTTAAGGGGTTCATGGGGAGGGGTGAAATTATCAAAAATAAATGAAAGGAAATGTCCTGACTGACTCACTCACTCATCATAGCCCAGCCAAAATTATTAAAGTTAGAAACATGAAATTTTGGGGATATGTTCGTTGTATGCCGAAAACGTCCACTAAGGAAAGAGTTTTGAATATTCAGGTTCTAAATAGGTGTTAAGGGGGGGGGGGGGTAAACGTGCATTTTATTGAATAACAATATCTCACGAGTGGTTTCATTTGGGGATGTGATACTTGGCATATATACTAATCATTAAAAATAAGCTGACACATGTCTCATGGTTTTTCGATGTAGTGTATATTATGAGGTTAAAGGGATGACAAGAGGGGGTTGAAAGATTCCTAACGGACCGTGTATCTCTTAAACGACATAGGCGAGGAGTTTGAAACTCGGAGGAAATCAATCAGCTTAAAAATAAATAAATAAATAAATAAATAAATAAATAAATAAATAAATAAATAAATAAATAAATAAATAAATAAATATGTGTTCGACCGTTTTTGCATAAATCCAATTTAAGGGGCCTATGGGGAGGGGTGAAATTCTGGAAGAAAAACGTCCCCTAAGGAAGGATTTTTGGATGTTCACTCTCATCGACCAACCCGAACGATGAGAGTTAGAAGAATGATATTTTGGGGATATGTTTGTTGTGTGTCGAAAACGTCTACCAAGGAGGGATTTTTGGATATTCAGGTTCTAAAGGGGTGTAAATGGGGTTAAACCTGCATTTCATTGAATGACAATATGACACGACTATGACGCGAGCGAAGCGAGGCTAAAAATGAGATGATGTGCGTCTATGTATTACTCAATCACGCAAGTACCACTGGTCCGATTTACATGAATTTTACATGGAAGAAGCTGATTTACCTGGTTAACATACAGGTTACTTTTGATTTCAATACTTTGTACTATTTAAAGATGGCGACCATTTTAGTGACTTCACTACACCCTTTGGTTTAAAACTTTCATATTTCCATTTCAAATACAAAGAGAACGCTAAGAAATAGCAAACTTTTGATGGTATATACGAGGTTAAAATTTACATTTTCTATCCGAAAGATATCTCCAACCGTTAGCGAGTAAAACCTAAATTTGTGATATAAAACACGGTCAACGCCGAGCGGTGTAGTTGGACAAAATATTCCATCCTTAATCTCCCTCTGCGCAGCACCTCGCCTATCCCCTGTTTTAACTGTCACCTTCATATTTTAATTTATTTATGACGCGTAGCGAAGCACGGGTACTTCAGCTAGTGATATATAAACTTTAGAACTGACGGTGGTTTTGGGGTCTGGGGGATGTGAAACGCGAAGATATGTCGAAATTTTCCGGAAGTCGAAACATGGTACCCATTGCAATAGTTAGCTTTCTAATGAAATCTACCTCTGGTTGGTTCCTCAGTTTAGGGGCTGCGACAACGCGGTCATCTAACCCCGTGTACTTTGGGTGAGTGTGGAATCTGTCTGATAAACGGTGTGAATTGTAATGGCTGTATTTGTCTTAATTCAGGTAAGGACTGCAGACGGTCAATTTCAAGCAGTAGTTCCTAATGTTGCTACCAGGTACTACCGTCAACGACACCTAGCTGTGAACTTGGCTACTAGATGCCACCCCAACCAGCAACTCGCAACGAACGTTGGAACTTCCCCTCCAAAGGAAAGCATACTGAGGGGTTTTAGCGCTCTTACAAAATCCGACGACTTCGGCCGGCTTTGAAACCGCGACCTTGGGCATAGACATTCAGCATGCTACCAGTTACGTCACCGAAGCCGCTTCACACTTAGTCAGATGGAAATATTGAATCTGATCTCGTGCAAGTGCGTTGTCATGGCAACAATGATGGCTCATCTCTCATCAATTTAGTAGTGTTGCCATGGCAACCTCTGATAGCTCTTGGCATTTTCTTATAATTCCGAAATCATTTTTCTCATCCCTTGGCGTAATGGTGGGTCATATCAAAAATTCTTTCAGACAAAAGTTTTAGGTAAATATTAGGGGAATATTGTCCATTTTGTACGGTTTGTATATTGTGCCTATTAAGAGAGATATGATTAATGTTTGCCGAAAAACCCACTTTTTCCCACCCCTTTGGTCAATGTTTGGTGCTATCAAAAACTCTTCAAACATAAATTTTTGGGTATTATCCGACACATAGTATGAACGTTGAACGGATTTGATATGTCACATATTAAGAGAGTTATAGCAATATTTCACTTTTTCGAAAAAAGCCCCCCATTTTCACCCTCTTCGACCGATTTAGCCCAGTAACGAACTCGACTGAGATTTTATAAGTATACATATTCGGTAAAAAATTCAAAGTGATTGGTGCAAAATTACGGCAGTTATCATGTCCACAAGAAACTGATATACATATATATAAACTTTTGAACTGACGGTGGTTTTGGGGTCTGGGGGATGTGAAACGCGAAGATATGTCGAAATTTTCCGGAAGTCGAAACATGGGACCCATTGCAATAGTTAGCTTTCTAATGAAATCTACCTAAAAATGCAAAGCAGCCTACCCTCTTTCTAGCCTATTGGCCATTGGTGGATGTGATGAGTAAGGCCTCCCATTTTGATAAGGAAGATAGGATATAAATTTAACCGACGAAGGAATATCCTGATGGAGCAAATCTCTACGTTTCAGAAGCCGACTGAAAAGGAGAGGATACTTCCGGATTCCATGGTTTTATCAGGATCGAGCCATTCCTTCAAATCAGGCAGAATGGGACATTAGGTAAAGCGTTAGTATTAAAAAAACAAGATGTCTAGTTCGATCCCGACTCAGTCCGGTAGTATTCAATGATGTTCAAATGCGACAGCCTGCGTCAGGAGAGTTTTGGGACATTGAAGATCCTCCAAGGCCGATTTCTGACATTTCTTCGTCTCCAAAGGCACATCAATTTAAAGGAAAGTTAACCGATAACATTTTTTTATTTGTTGTGCCCAACTAAGGAGCGCGTTTGAACTTATTAGCACTTTTTGTTCTTCCCTTCCCGATATCTGTTCATCCTCTCGCAGTGTTACCTTTTACGCTCTTCTGTCCATCCTATATTTTGTTGGATGGGCTTGTCAGAAAGGATGTGTTTGTGAATTAAAGTTCTGAATTTTGTTCTGACTTGAATGGTTTCTTCATGACAGATAATTTCATTTATAAATATTATTGTTATGATTATTTTATTATTAAATTCTAGTTGGGAAGCTAACCCCATATACATTGAACCATAGCGACTCCTAAATATTGGTAATGTTTGGAAACCAAACTTTTCCAGGAGAGCTACTATGGAAGATTGTATCAGGAACCCTTTATTTGAGACCAGCTCGTGGTGTAGCAGCTACCATTCCTGGTTTGGAGGTCCGGGTTCGATTTCCAGTTCTGCCAAAACAATTATAATTCTGGTGTGCAGGCGGGACTAGCTCACATTCAGCCTCGTGAGGTAAAACTGAAAATAGGAGGCTTTGATTCCTACCTTAGCCATCCTGGAAGTGGTTTTCCCACTTCAATTCTGGTAAAATGCTGGTATGGATCATAACTAAAAGCCACGGTCGCCTCCTTCCCAACCCTATCCGAAGTTTACAAATACACACACTAGTATAGCCATCACAATAACAGAGGTTATCACAATAATGTCATACACAACCAAATACAAGGGACTATATGACCACGTTGTCGTAACTCCAAAAATAAGCAATAACAACAACAAAACCTTTATTTGTAAAACGACCTTGCACTGTTAAAGAATTGCCATCTTTCTGTTACTTGCTTATTCAGTGCATGGAGCGAAATTGAAGGATTCTTTCCATCTCCGTGAATTATTTTATTTCTTGTCCCTCCCTAAGTGCGACTATTTTGTAATGCTGCGGTGGTGTCGCTTGTTGAAGTGATAGAAAAAGAGCACAGCGAGATGAGACTGGCAACCGTTTTCACGCTTCAGAAAACCCGCAAGTCGCATTATTTGCAAGGCCCGTCGTGTCACGTACATAGCGAAATTGTACCGTGCATACTTCAGACGAGAGCGGGCTGTGGCGGAGACGGTGGAAGCAGATTACCAGCTCAAAAAACACGCTGTGAGTCTAATGTAATATTTACAACACATTTCTACATCTTCACACTTTTTTTACTAGATGAGAAAGAAGGTTAATGTTTATATGTGTATTGTTCTATAAAAGTGAGTTTATTTTTCCTTCATAGGCAGCACCTTTCACTATGTTACAATGTACTCAAGAGTAAAGTACTTGTTCAGTTATTATAATGATACAGAGGTGGTCAAATTATTATGGCTAGGCTGAATAGAACCAAATTCTTTATTGCAAATTAATATATGACTACCATTACCCGTCGCGGCTTCGCCCGCGAATATTCTAGTTGTAAAGAGTACACTTAGCAAAATCTCAATTATGAATGCTATGACTGATTTATCCTTGGTATGAATAATCAGAATTATCAATTCAGCTACTGGTGCAGTGGTTAGGGGTTTGTCATTCCTTCATAGGTATATCAGAGTGAAGTTAGTTTTCTGGGAATATCACAGACACTGTTAATTTAAGGGCCTTTAAATGTGGTTTTCGGAGACCCTTTATAGTCGGGTGAAAAAGACCTTTCGTACCACACTCACACGTGAAAATTGCGTGAAAAGAAATCTAGAGTGCCCATTGACTCCCTTAAGCGCATTATACAGTGTATATTGATTAATTTTAGAGCTTAATTTGTTTCAGTGATAACCTTATAACCGTCTGGAAACTTTCACAGTAATGTAATAATTTGAATTGCATTGCGTCATACAGAAATAGATGGACCTGTGAGATTCTCTTACCATAGTTACCGTGTCGCATTCTTTCATTATTTAATTGTAAATATACAAGTTTTAAGGTATTTATTTAATTGTGAGGCATTTAAAGAGTAAGTAAGTGCATTTCGCTTACGCATTGGGTTATGCTGAACCTGTAGGTACCCCATATGTGTAGGTTGGTCTTAATGGAACCTTATTTTCGGTACAAAACTGGAATGGGACCTTAGCAGAATAATATAGGGAGGGATACAATACAATAGGGAATACATTCGAAGCACAGTCTCCGTTGCAGGACCTTTCTTTGTGGTATTTTGCCATGTATTCCCCAAATGGGTTACAAGAGATCCATAACGAACCTACATCGTATGCATTCGCACATTTTACTTCAAACAACTCTACCTTATTTTCTATTTAACAATAGACATTAAAGGACAAATATTATAGACGGCTTCAGTGGCGTAGTTGTTAGCATGCTGAGTTTCTAAGCCCAAGATCGCGGGTTCAAACCCGGCCGAAGTCGTCGGATTTTTTAAGAGCGTTAAAATCCCTTCGTTTGCCTTCCTTCGGAGGGGAAGTAAAGCCAGTGGTCCCATGTCATAGATTTATGGCAGGATAAAGGACCTGCTACCAATTACACCTGTGTGAAGCTAAATTATAGATTATACTTGACTAACGCTGTTAAGTTCCAACGTTCGTCGTCATGAGCCAACTGCAGTGGCATCTAGCAACAAAGTTCAGAACTAGTAGGTCGTTGACGGTGGCGTTTGGTAGCAAAATTTGGAACTACTTGAAAATTGAATTTTTGCAGTCCTTACTTGAATTATAAACAGACAATACACTCTAATACAGCCATCACAATCAACACCGGTTATCAGACAGATTCTACACACAAACAAAGTAAACGGGGCTACATGACCGCGTTGTCTCAGCCCCTAAACTGAGGACACAACCAACCAAGAAATATTTAAAAAAAAGCAAAACGGTATGGTGTCGGAACTTCTGTCAGTAGGTAATATTAGATGGTTCTGGCACAGGGGCTAATGGGCAATATGGCTGCCATACCCAGAGACTGTGAATGACGCCACAGGGAGAGGTCGGCCGTGTAGTTGCTAAATGGAATATTTATAATTATAATAATTATTATTATTGTAATTATTGATCGATCGTGTACAATTAAGACCAGCCTTTTATTTTCCACTTTATGGTGAAGTGGCTATCATTCTTGGATTTCATCGCGGAGCCCCGGGTTTGAGTCATGACTCTGCCAAGAAATTTAATTTCTGGTCTCAGGAGTGGGATGGGTGTACACACAGTCTTGTGAGGCAAAAGTGAGAAAAGGCGGGTTTAATTCATACCTCAGCCATTCTGCCTAATCCAACTTCACCTATCCTCACTTAACCTAACCTCACCTAACCTAACCTCACCTAACCTATCCTAACATAACCTCAGTTCACCTAACCAAGCATTTCCTCACCTAATTTCACCTAACCTCACCTAACCCAACCTAACCTAAGTTAACCTAACCTAACTTTACTTAACTTAACTTAACTTAACTTAACCTAACCTAACTTGAAAGTGAGAGCAAATATGTGAGCAAAAAGTGGTAGCAAAAAGTGAGAGCAATAAAAAAGTGAGAACAAAAAGTGTAAGTAAGAGTGAGAGCAAATATGAGAGCACAAATAATAAACTTAGTTATAACCTAACCTAACCTAACTTCACCTAACTTAACCTAACCTAACCCTCACAAACCTCATTTAAAGATTTCATAATTTACATTTTAACATTTTAGTTTTTTTAAATTATTTTACATTTTAACATTTTAGATTTTAGTTTTACTTTTATATTTTACATTTAATTTTTTTATATTTTCCAAAACCAGTAAACTAAAGGGTCACATACCTAACCTCAGTTAACCTAACCTCACCTAACATAACCTTAGTTCACCTAACAAAACATGTCCTCATCTAACTTTACCTAACCTAACTCAAGCTAAGCCAAGGCTAATGCACATACATAGAGTTTTGTTGTTCACACATTTGTCAATTCCTCAATTTCCACTTACCATTATTTTATTTTTCTAAATTTCATTTTAAAGTTGTTGAATTTTTGGCAATATGGAAACTTGGATTTTGCATTTTGTTGTTTACACATTTGTCAATTTCACAATTTCCCATTTACAGTTTTTAAAATTTCAGTTTAACGTTTTTCAATTTTTGGCAATATGGAAACATGGATTTTCCAATTTTGTTGTCTACATGTTTTTGATTTAGTCCATGTACAAAGTTCATTTTGCATTAGGAGTGGGGAGATGTGGGTAGTAATTGAAATGTACAAGCAGTATCCAAACAATATTTTTATTCATTTTTAAATACATATACAATATTTACACATAATACATTGTTTTTAACAAGAGTTTACAAGAGTTTAGTGCTTTTCAGTCGGTCAACACGAATGTACCCAAAAGAGATGGGTTATGCCCTAATCCTGAAATAAATTACATGAGATTAATAAAACACTAGGATGACAAATACATTGTTTTTGTTATAAATTGTAGAGTTGGTTTTATTTGTTTTCTATTTTTTATTTTTGAGTATGAATACCATTTTTTATTTTTTTTATTTTTGAAGTGCTATTGTTTTATTGTTTTATTTCCTAAATTGCTTTGTTTTATGTATTTGCTACATGCAGGTAGAGGATTTTGATATTTATAACTTAACTCTTTAAGCATGGTCAATGATTGAGTAATGACCATAGGCATGTGTACCTATACCATTCGAATCAATTACACGTTTATCATCACTAGGACACAAAGCAATTTTGAAGTAGATTAACATTTTTATCACTTAGGAGCGTCATGTTTTCTGTGTAGTTTATATTACCAATGTCTGTAACCAGATTGTCCAGGTTTTCCAACAACAACCACAACCCAAACCGCTCGTTGGTAGGCCGCCATGTTGGTTTTGTAGTTACCAGTTTTTCAATAGTCACATAGGTGAACTTCTAGTAGTTCCCTTTAACACCGTAAAAAAAAACCAGGGTGATATCGGGAATAGTTTCGGAGATATTGAATGCTGGTGAAATATTTCGCACAGCCGCCATGTTGGATTGGAGGGACGTAACAAAATTTGAAGGGCTCGGTCGGGGTCGCCCGGGGTAGTGCTATGAACTTATCGAGTTTCATTGAAATCGCTCCTACCGTATAGAAGTTATTGGGGACACACACACACACACCTCACACACACACACACGCACAGACACACGGACAAAAGGTGATCTCATAAGCCTATTTTTTAAATTGAAAATAGGCTAAAAATAGAATTGAGTATTGGTATACAGGGTTATTCACCTAAGATGTTACTCGCCAATATCTTCTAAACAGTTAAAGATATCAATATTCTGTTTTCACTTTTGGAAATGGTGCTAAGGGGTTCATACATTAACTTATACTGTTTTTTACTTTCTTTGTGAATAGCTGAGATATTGGTACTGCCCCCGTAATTGAATTATATAGAGACCACGGTGGCTATATTTTGAAATTATAAGGAAAGTTATGGCTGTCATAGTTATGACGTGGGTAGTCATGACGTAAGCACGGATGACGTAAATGCTATGCCAGCAGGCTAATTGAGCTGAGATTCTCAGTGACGTCAGCATTTATTCGAGAATGTTCCAAGATTTACGACGCAGTCGCAGGAAACGAGGAATTCTGCTGAGGAAGAAACTATGCTATTGGAGGAGAGGCATGAACCAATGAACGATAGTTTAAAGGAAGACGGAGATTGCTGAAACTATGGTATTTTTATTACTTTTGGAATGCAGAATTGTGGAAATCCATTTGCAGTAAAAGCGTTGATTTGGAATTTTGGTGAAATTTATTTTCAGTTTTTGAATTTTGAAAATCCGTCATGTATTAACGAAGTTGGAAGTTCTAGCGATGACGTAGTATCACGCTTTGGAAGGGATGGAAACGCCCCTCGAGAAGTTAATAAAAGGGCTTGCGCAGAAGAGAGGAGTCCCCTTTCGTTCTCTGATCATTCTGAGATCTCATTCTCAGATCATCGAAGTATATTTGTGAAAGTCCTTTTCTTATACATTCATTATAGTGAGACGTCGAAGTGAACAGCAGTGAAAAGAATCGTCTTTATAACGCGTGGCGAGGCCACTATATTAACGAGATCCAAGTCAAACTAGGTGAAGTTGAAACGGACCTTAGAAAGCTTCTACAAGTTTAGCTTCGAACAGTTAGCGGTCACCGATAAGCTAATTGTATTGTGCTGTGCTTCATAAAGGAATAGAGAAAAGCTGAACAATTTCGACCGATTAGTTTAAAAGATATTAGCAGTTTTATACGACTGACAAAAGTGATTATCTCGCCACTAGAGAAGCACTTTTGTATAGCCAGAATTAACGCAACGGCTGACGCTGCGAGTGGAATAGAAAGACTTCAGATTGCTTGGTTACACAACGATACCAGTAAAATGGAGCAATTGAATACGGCAGTTTGTTCTTCTAACACTACAACCGAAGAGCAGATGGAAGGCTAAGAGGGCTTATTGCAATTGGGACATACTTCAACGGAGTAAGATAGCGACATGGAACTTCGCTAATTGCTATTCCACACAAGCGAACATGCGGTGAATACCATCTACACCCATGTTTCGTAATTAAAGGCTGAATACCATCGAACAGCCATAGAAACAATTTCATACTCTGAATATGAATAATTTCTTCGGAAATTTCTACAAAACTTCATGGCGATTGTCTACTGGAACTTCAGGGAATTTTTCAAGAGAGGTCAGGGATGTCCCGACTCACAAAGAAGATTATTGCCGGAAGGATGTCTATTCGTCTTCGAGGAGCAGAGCGATTCACGGAGAAGGAAGCAGTTCGATTCTCCGAGGGTGCTATTTCCTATTTCGAGGATGGAGCTCAGCTTTAACGTGGTGATATGGATCCATCAGCAGTCTTCTTTGGGGAATTTTCCTCTGGAACGTCAATCGGCAGATAAGGTAGTCGTGAACGTTTATTGTATTTGAGTGTATTAATGATGTTTGAGCAACTATTTTTCCCATATTTTTATCCTCATGTTTTTTGCCCTATTTTCTTGTTGAGATTCTTATTCTCAGTACACCTTGATGAGTTATGCCGTTTTCGACGATTTATTAAGACATTGTTATGTCATGGGCATAGTAAATGATTTTGAATCAGTTGAGACTGATATTTGGATTTTTCAGTAATTAATATTTTTTTTGCAGTCACGATTTGACTGTAAGTTAATGATTTTTAATGGCAGATTTAAATTCAGACAGCGTGTCATTTTATTAAAGTAATTCTACCCCAGTTTAATTACTTTGACCAATTTTCTGTCATCATCAAGAAGGAAGAACATTTAAACGATTTTAGAGCGTTAAAATCTCTTACGTTGTCGACGATCTTGGAAATACTAGTCGTTATTTGTATTGATTGCAACACAGACATTTATCGTCAGTTATGAATGAACATTGCATTATAGACACTTTTGTGAAAGAGTAACTTTAATAATGAATTATTGAATGCATTAAAGTCAAGTACTTTTGTTAGGAGTTTTTCTCAATTAGAGATTTATAGAACGATGTTTGCATTCCCCAGTCTAAATGGATTCTATTCGACTACTTTGCATTTTAGTCGCACTTTATTTGATGATAGTATTTTCATACTACAATTTTTTTTAAAGATGTTAATCTTAAATTTTGATAGACCAGACAGGCGTATATAAGCGTATTCACTATTAAATTTGTTTGTGATTGGCAAGTTTTGACTTCATTTCGGTTCATGAATGAAATCCACGAAGGTTATAGAAAAACAGTTTTGAAACTATTAATGATTATAAAAAAAATTTAAGTGGAACTATGAATGTATAATCGCTAGTGCAGCGCGTGTTGAAAGTCGCTGAGGTATAATGCCCTTGAATATGAAGGAAGTTCCCACAGGAATTAATGTTAAAGAATTATTTGTGGAAGTTTTGTAAGTTATGTGGAAGTTTTTAATGCCATATAGATTAATATATGATGATTTTGGGCATATTTTTAATGCAGATTGTGCATTAACTTGTTAGCGAAGGATTTTCCGCTGGAGTAAGATTGTCATAGTTCGTTGAAAATTAATCAAGTGAGTTACTGTTATAATTAACACGAGTTTTGAAAGAATTTGAGATAAGATTTTGAATGAAGGTTGCCGTCACAAATCATTATTAAAACCTTTATTAAACCAGATTGTGACATTAACATGTATAACTAACCTTCATTGGTCGATTATATTAATCACGATTATGAAAATTACCAACCGAATGAACATGTGGTTAATGTATTTCTTAAATTAATAATTTAAACAATTTAATGTTAATATTGTAAATAATTGCTGTAAATATTTTTGAAAATAATATGGAACGAGAGTGATGTTAAAGGCGTGCTTATAATATTTTTATTGTCTTTGACAAATATTATAAACAATTTCTAATTGTTATAAATAATTTATGTGATTTTGTTATAAACATTTAAGAGCTACTTAAACATTTGGATTGAAGTTAACAAGTTTAAGGAATTAACATAATGATCCAATAGGATGTGAGCAAAGTACTTGAAAGATTTGCGTAAATATAATGTGAGTTGTCTTATAGACATTTAAAAGTTTGAGAGAACAAGCTGTATTCTTACGTAACATAGCGTGTGAGAAGGGAGTGCATTTGACCAGTATGCAACAGGCTGGAAGGTAGCCCGCAGCTGTGCCAACATATGGTTCTCAGAGAGTGAGGTCGTACACACTCTGGCCTTGCGACTATAAATACCATTCTCATGTTTATTAAAAGGAAACCAAATGCTCTATATATGTCACACCCTGACGTCCTTTTCCAATCCAATAGTGTTATGAATATTACGTTATTTGGAGCTCGTGGGAGATAAAATGTTTTATATCATGTTGTATAATAATTTTGCAAGTCCTACTGGAGGACGTAGTCAGATTGACTTGGGCTACTGATAGCCACGTTGATTTTGTTGTGTTAGTAAAATCATACCCTTTATTAGAAATAAAGCTTTTGTACAGTTCAAAGTTCTCGTCTTCGTCTTGGTTCATTTTTAAATGTCATGGTGGAGGTTATTGTGTGAACAGACTTTTAGTGATCCTGTTGTCAACTCAAACCCCGAGATAATTAAGAGGTAAGTAACGGTAAGTATAAACCCCCGTCTATTTTGGTGTGTTCCACAATGATTTCCTGTGAACTTCTGTGCTCTTATCTCGATAGTATCTGTCAGTGCCATTTTCATTGATGTAACTGTGCCGGTGCGATTGATAATTGGCAATCCGATTGAGGGGGCGGATATCTGACAGCCTACTATCCAGGTAAACGGGGACAGAAAGATTGGCGCAGTCAACGTGTGGGGCTTGTTCAACAGATACTATCGAGATAAGAGCACAGAAGTTCACAGGAAATCATTGTGGAACACACCAAAATAGACGGGGGTTCATACTTACCGTTACTTACCTCTTAATTATCTCGGGGTTTGAGTTGACAACAGGATCACTAAAGTCTGTTCACACAATAACCTCCACCATGACATTTAAAAATGAACCAAGACGAAGACGAGAACTTTGAACTGTACAAAAGCTTTATTTCTAATAAAGGGTATGATTTTACTAACACAACAAAAACAACGTGGCTATCAGTAGCCCAAGTCAATCTGACTACGTCCTCCAGTAGGACTTGCAAAAATTATCATCCAACATGATATAAAACATTTTAGCTCCCAAGAGCTCCAGATAACGTAATATTCATAACACTATTGGATTGGAAAAGGACGTCAGGGTGTGACATATATAGAGCATTTGGTTTCCTTTTAATAAACATGAGAATGGTATTTATAGTCGCAAGGCCAGAGTGTGTACGACCTCACTCTCTGAGAACCAGATGTTGGCACAGCTGCGGGCTACCTTCCAGCCTGTTGCATACTGGTCAAATGCACTCCCTTCTCACGTGCTAAGTTACGTAAGAGTACAGCTTGCTCTCTCAAACTTTTAAATGTCTTACAAGACAACTCACATTATATTTACGCAAATCTTTCAAGTACTTTGCTCACATCCTATTGGATCATTATGTTAATTTCTTAAACTTGTTAACTTCAATCCAAATGTTTAATTAGCTCTTAAATGTTTATAACAAAATCACATAAATTATTTATAACAATTAGAAATTGTTTATAATATTTGTCAAAGACAATAAAAATATTATGAGCACGCCTTTAACATCACTCTCGTTCCACATTATTTTCAAAAATATTTACAGCAATTATTTACAATATTAACATTTAAATTGTTTAAATTATTAATTTAATAAATACATTAGCCACATGTTCATTCGGTTGGTAATTTTCATAATCGTGTTTAATATAATCGACCAATGAAGGTTAGTTATACATGTTAATGTCACAATCTGGTTTAATAAAGGTTTTAATAATGATTTGTGACGGCAACCTTCATTCAAAATCTTATCTCAAATTCTTTCAAAACTCGTGTTAATTATAACAGTAACTCACTTGATTAATTTTCAACGAACTATGACAATCTTACTCCAGCGGAAAATCCTTCGCTAACAAGTTAATGCACAATCTGCATTAAAAATATGCCCAAAATCATCATATATTAATCTATATGGCATTAAAAACTTCCACATAACTTACAAAACTTCCACAAATAATTCTTTAACATTTATTCCTGTGGGAACTTCCTTCATATTCAAGGGCATTATATCTCAGCGACTTTCAACACGCGCTGCACTAGCGATTATACATTCATAGTTCCACTTAAAATTTTTTATAATCATTAATTGTTTCAAAACTGTTTTTTTTTATTTAACCTTCGTGGATTTCATTCATGAACCGAAATGAAGTCAAAACTTGCCAATCACAAACAAATTTAATAGTGAATACGCTTATATACGCCTGTCTGGTCTATCAAAATTTAAGATTAACATCTTAAAAGAAATTGTAGTATGAAAATACTATCTTCAAATAAAGTGCGACTAAAATGCAAAGTAGTCGAATAGAATCCAATTAGACTGGGGAATGCAAACATCGTTCTATAAATCTCTAATTGGGAAAAACTCCTAACAAAAGTACTTGACTTTAATGCATTCAATAATTCATTATTAAAGTTACTCTTTCACAAAAGTGTCTATGATGCAATGTTCATTCATAACTGACGATAAATGTCTGTGTTGCAATCAATTCAAATAACGACTAGTATTTCCAAGATCGTCGACAACGTAATGGATTTTAACGCTCTAAAATCATTTAAATGTTCTTCCTTCTTGATGATGACAGAAAATTGGTCAAAGTAATTAAACTGGGGTAGAATTACTTTAATAAAATGACACGCTGTCTGAATTTAAATCTGCCATAAAAAAAATCATTAACTTACAGTCAAATCGTGACTACAAAAAAAAATATTAATTACTGAAAAATCCAAATATCAGTCTCAACTGATTCAAAATCGTTAACTATGCCCATGACATAACAATGTCTTAATAAATCGTCGAAAAATGCAAAACTCATCAAGGTGTACTGAGAATATGAATCTCAACAAGAAAATAAGGCAAAAAACATGAGGATAAAAATATGGGAAAAATGGTTGCTCAAACATCATTAGTAAACTCAAATACAATAAACGTTCACGACTACCTTATCTGCCGATTGACGTTCCAGAGGAAAATTCCCCAAAGAAGACTGCTGATGGATCCATTTCACCACGTTAATGTTGAGCTCCATCCTCGAAATAGGAAATAGCACCCTCGGAGAATCGAACTGCTTCCTTCTCCGGAAATCGCTCTGCTCCTCGAAGACGAATAGACATCCTTCCGGCAATAATCTTCTTTGTGAGTCGGGATATCCCTGACCTCTCTTGAAAAATTCCCTGAAGTTCCAGTAGACAAACATCATGAAGTTTTGTAGAAATTTCCGAAGAAATTATTCATATTCAGAGTATGAAATTGTTTCTATGGCTGTTCGATGGTATTCAGCCTTTAATTACGAAACATGGGTGTAGATGGTATTCACCACATGTTCGCTTGTGTGGAATAGCAATTAGCGAAGTTCCATGTCGCTATCTTACTCCGTTGAAGTATGTCCCAATTGCAATAAGCCCTTTTAGCCTTCCATCTGCTCTTCGGTTGTAGTATTAGAAGAACAAACTGCCGTATTCAATTGCTCCATTATACTGTATCGTTCTGTAACCAAGCAATCTGAAGTCTTTCTATTCCACTCGCAGCGTCAGCCTTGCGTTGATTCTGGCTATACAAAAGTGCTTCTCTAGTGGCGAGATAATCACTTTTGTCAGTCGTATAAAACTGCTAATATCTTTTAAACCAATCGGTCGAAATTGTTCAGGTTCTCCCTATTACCCCATGAAGCAAAGCACAATACAATTAGCTTATCGGTGACCGCTAACTGTTCGAAGCTAAACTTGTAGAAGCCTTCTAAGGTCCGTTTCAACTTCACCTAGTTTGACCTGGATCTCGTCAATATAGTGGCCTCGCCACGCGTTATAAAGACGATTCTTTTCACTGCTGTTCACTTCGACGTCTCACCATAACGAATGTATAAGAAAAGAACTTTCACAATAGACTTCGATGATCTGAGAATGAGATCTCAGAATGATCAGAGAACGAAAGAGACTCCTCTCTTCTGCGCAAGCCCTTTTATTAACTTCTCAAGGGGCGTTTCCATCCCTTCCAAAGCGAGATACTGCGTCATCGCTAAAAGTTCCAACTTCGTTAATACATGACGGATTTTCAAAATTCAAAAACTGAAAATAAATTTCACCAAAATTCCAAATCAATGCTTCTACTGCAAATGGATTTCCACAATTCTGCATTCCAAAAGTAATAAAAATACCATAGTTTCAGCAATCTCCGTCTTCCTTTAAACTATCGTTGATTGGTTCATGCCTCTCCTCCAATAGCATAGTTTCTTCCTCAGCAGAATTCCTCGTTTCCTGCGACTGCGTCGTAAATCTTGGAACATTCTCGACTAAATGCTGACGTCACTGAGAATCTCAGCTCAAGTAACCTGCTGGCATAACATTTACGTCATCCGTGCTTACGTCATGACTACCCACGTCATAACTATGACAGTCATAACTTTCCTTATAATTTCAATATAGCCACCGTGGTCTCTATATAATTCAATTACGGGGGCAGTACCAACTTCGTTTTTCTTAGTGGAACTATACTAATTTTTGCATACAGGGTAAATGATTCACTGAGACATATTCAACGGAGTTATTATTTCCCAAATCGGACGAGTACTTTTTGAGAAATCGTTGATATGAAAATTGGGCTAGGCCGCGCCTTCTTTCGGTCACGCGTTGTGTGAGAACGAATGGCTAGTACATAGCTTGTTGGTGCTCTTAAATAGCGTCACAGGTGTAGTCTGTTTCAAAACAAAATGAATGTCCTGTAATCAGAATCGTAGTCGTTATTAACGAAGTTTGGTATTTTGGGAGATGTAAATCAGTGATGAAAAGAAGAATGAAGTTTCATTTGTTGCCTAATAAATTCTTCCGTCACTTAATGTTTGGAATAATGGGACGATTTAACAGATGGTTGCGTACATTTCTATTCATTTCCTATAACATGTAGAATAAATAGGGTGATTCACCTAAGATGTTACACGGAAATAACGTCTAAACCATTAAAGATATCGGTATTGTGTTTTCATATGCGTAAATGATACCCAGGGGATGTAAAATAATGTGCTACTTGTTCTAATGGGGAAAGAAATAACCGAGATGTTGATACTATCTCCATATTTTGAATGGAACGGCACGAATTCATACGGCTGGTCTAAAAGGTCAACTGCGTACAAGTTTAAGTATGTAAGTATTTTCATAATCGGACAGTTACTTTTTGAGATATCAACAACAACAACAACAACAACATACGCTGTTCTGCATGCCGCATCAGACAGCGTGCAGTCGGGCAAGCAGGTTCGTGGGTGTGATTCCAACCACAGAACGGATACCAGGCATGTACTGTAAACTATCGTACACATAATGTGATGTACCGTAACATACTCTGGGTGTGCAACGTTATTGTATGACTGGCGAACTCACCACACACACCCAAGCAAACGGGGCTACCTGACCACGCTATCAAAGCCCCGAAATGAAATTCTGTAATAACAAACAGTCACTCTTCTCCATACCCCGTCGACTTTCTTAATCACGTGTAGCGGATTGGATTCTTAGCTGTCCCTGTGGTGGTCTGGGTTCAATTCCCGGCTCTGATAAGCAATTTATTTCTCGTCGGAGGGCTGGAACGGGGTATACTCCACCTCGATAGGCAAACTGAGAAGAGGTGGGTTTTTGTCTAAAAACAAATGGATCACCACAGTGAAGTCAGACCTACAGCAACTTGGAATTTCATCAAAAAACATACAGGATCGATCACAATTCCGACAGATGATTCAACATGGTGTCTTTCCAGTGTCTCTCACCAGCAGGAAGAGTACAGGGACTACCAGACCGAAGGGGACACAGGAAAGAAAGCAGACACACAGCCAGAAGATGAAAGCTGCCTGGGCTAAGAAGAGACATAAATTCCTTACAAGAAGTCAAAACGAGCCCCGTGGTCCTCAGTAGGCCCAAACGAAAAGAAGAAGAAGAAGCATCTAATAACGTTTTGAACACGTATTATGGTGAAAATTTTCGAGAAAACTTGTGAATGAATGTTGTTATTGAAATTAAGGCAGACAGGCACCCAGGCCATTTTTATCAAGTCCCTTCATAATATTTATCTTGTTTTAAATGTAAAATAAATCGTGATGTGGCATGAATTAACGAGTGGTGTTTTTTTTCATGTGTAAGTCTGAGTTATGGTTTCGTTTTCTTTGTTTAGATATGCTACCAAAAGTTTGGAAAACAAAATTTTCATGGAGAAAGATGAGGCCGAGAGAGCTGGTTTGAAATTAAAATTACAGCTACACAAGAAACAAGCACAGGCATTTTCGACCATTTATGTGAGAAGCCACCAGGATGTTTTCTTAAGTCTTTCGATTGTTACTGACCAAATCGCCTACTATTCTAAGCAGCTGTACTGTTACAACTTATCAGTGGTTAAGGGTGTGTCAGCAGACTCCTTGAATCGTGATAACGTATCCATTTGTTCATGGACAGAAAATGAGGCCAAAAAATCTTCCAGTCGCCTCCGTAGCGTAGCGGTCAGCATGGTTAGCTGCCGCCCCGGAGGTCCTTGGTTCGATTCCCGGCTCTGCCACGAAATTTGAAAAGTGGTATGAGGACTGGAACGGGGTCTACTCAGTCTCGGGTGGCCCAAATGAGTAGAGGGGGTTCGATTCCCACCTCAGCCATCCTCGAAGTGGTTTTCCGTGGTTTCCCACTTCGTCTTCGAGCAAATGCCGGGATGGTTCCTACTGTAAGGCCACCGCCGCCTCCTTCCCACTTCCTTGCCTAACCGTCCCACTCTTCCCATCCCTTCATCAGGCCCCCTGTTCGCTTTGCAGGTGCGGCCGCCTGGGCGTAGTGCTGGTAACACACCCCAGTTGTATCCCCGACTCAGAGTCTCAAACTCCAGGACACTGCCCTCAGTGGCGGTAGAGATGGGATCCCTCGCTTATTCCATGGGAAAAGCCAACCCTGGAGGGTAAAACGATAGCGAAAATCTTCCAATGAGGTAGCTTCAATTGTATTCAACGAGATGACACAGTTGATCTTTCAGGTTGTGACTCCATTCGTCTAGTTGCAGATGGTTGCGCTGGACAAAATAAAAACATGAACATTTTAACAATGTGTACAAAGTGGTTGGCAATATGCGCTCCCCAGAACATCTCGAAAATAGAACTAGTCTGCCCTGTTACTGGCCACTCCTTTCTGGCTTAGAACTGATTGAAAGACATCTGAAGAAAATGAATACTATTACTAGGAAAGAGGAGTATCATGCTGTTTTTCATCAATATGGAACACTTAAGCGGATTGAAATAGATTGGACACCATCGGACTGGAAATCGAAATCCAAACAGTGCGTGAAATCTGCAAGCCAACTCCAATTCAAGATTTCCTTTTGCAGACGTATCATCTTACGGAAAACCAAGAACGGAAAAGTGGTTGTCAGAGGTGAGATGGCATACAACATTGACACAGACCGATTTGTACATCAGGCTGCACCCCAGGGGATAAAAACCCCTCTCGTATTCCCATCGGAGTACCAGTGAAAGCCGAAAAACTTCGGGACGTTGACAAGTTGCTTTTAAAACATTTTGGAAAAAACTGGCGAACCTTTCCAGATACAAAAACCTACTCGAACAGAGTCCTCATACTCCAGATTCACAGGATGAAGAATGTGAATGTTTTCACATGCAAGAGGAGTTGTGTGGTGACAACCTCGTCTTAATGACTGTTTAAAAGAGGGTTATGTTTACAGTTTAAATGCTTTGAGTATTATACATTGTAACATGCTTTTAACGCACAAGAAGTGGAATATAATGAGTTTACTTCTTACCTTCTAGTGCCATGATATTCATAATTTCAAATTGCTGTTTACTTTTTAATTCTTAACTGTGATTGTGAATGACCATTTTTTGTAAGTTTGACAAAATAAATAGTTTTATAATTAATTATAATTGCACCATATGATATAAATATTTAATTTATCCCCACATGAATAAGTAAGTTTTATTAAAAACCCATTTCTGAACCTAAGAGACGTAGTTTGCTTCAAAAACGGTCTCCTGCGCGGTAGTTTATATCAAAAGCGGACACTTACAAGTTAACGTTTCAAAAGTGGACATCTGTTTTTTTTTAGCTCAAATTCACTAAATAAATTTACATAATTGATGTTGATAAGGCAAAAAAGTATTTATGATGCTTTAAGGTAAATTAATGTTTAAAAATTAATAGAAATTTACGAAGAACACATATTGAAACGAAAAAGTGCTGCTGTATGAAAATTATAAAAACTACAGATGTCCGCTTTTGATATTAAGCTACCGTACTCATTTAATGTATTTTAATCTGCTACTACTGGTGGTGCTTGGATAAAACAACAGTAATAATACCCATGAACTACTATGACATTCAGCAGATCATAGAACGCAGCACATGTGGTGCATCAATGAGAATTGAACATGATTTGCCTGAATTCCTTTACAGCAGGTAATGTAACATCCATTCAGCACGATCAGCATGTATATTTTAATGTATTTTAAAATTTTAAGGTGTTCTCTTGTAATGAATTCACCAATGTCTTGAGTGTCGATAGAAAGTTTCAAAGGCTGACGAAGGGAGTACCGTACTAAACCCTCGAAACATTTACCTATGATTGTGATAATATAATAAGTATTGTTAAGGCGGACAATTCATTTGCTTAAATGAAACCTAAGTTAGCGCCACCGTAAGTTGGACAAACATTTGTAATGGTTCCACCTCACACCTGCTCCTTTAAACGTTTTATTTATTTAATCGTATGGTAATTTATACAATTATACATAACAAGGCATAATCAAACTAGTCCATCCTTCTCAACCATTCAAGGACAGCGTTGGACCAGATGTTCGATCGTCTATTCTTCCAGGTTAAATTCACACATTGGTGAGCTGATCCAGCCCCACTTGTACCTGAAATAATTGCAGCAACCATGTCCAGTCCTCAGCCTGTTGATGCGCCACCAGAAGTTCCTCGGTTGAACTGAATAAACAGATGACATACCCTTTTGATATTAACTACTGGATTCACTGGACGCCAGTTACCATATAGGTAACGATTAAATCTGATTCTGCCAAGGTCGTTCCCTTCCTTGAGCTGAGAACTATTGTCACGGGTGTAGGACAATAAAACTTGTTCGAGGAACTCTTTGCATTTCATTTAAGATTACTATTGTTAACAAACTATCGTCAATAAACAAATAATCAAAATGTGCTTGTAATTTATATTTACAAAGGAATATATATACCCACATTGAGGCTTAGAGCTATACAGAACATTAATAAAGACATCCCTGCGACTGGGCTAGACATTTAAAGTGTTTCGTTTTCTGACGAGATCTCTTGGTGATGATAGCACATTCCCTGTAGTTAGAACATACCTTGGAGACTGGTTTGAGTCCAGACTCCATTCTTGCAGTCTCGGGATGAAGTTTGTTTATAATTTGTAACGGTGGTCTTGTATTATCACATGCAAACAGATTTTGCATCTAACTGTACGTAACTTGTGATATTGAAGATGTAGTCTGTTCGCCGAGTCGAGATAGTGGAAGTTAATACACTTGCACACGTGATTGCAGGGCTGCCCACAAGGGGTGCATAGAGCTGTGCCAACTACAGTGCTTTGTATAGCCTACATGTGAAGCGGGCTGACTTAAAGGTTACATGTTACAGCGCGGTTTATTTATTGTTCGTTTATGTATTTATTTAATTAATTCATAAGTTCTCAACTGCTTATGACAGGCGACAGAATACAGTGCAGCACAGCACAGCACTAAGTGCAACAAGTCTTGTCTTTTCTAGGGCTACAGCATGATTAATGATCTCGGAGCTTCTTGGCTACCCCTGTCCGGCAGAGCCGATGACGTGAACTGGGCGTGTTTCCCTGTCCGGGTACCTAGGGGCACTGTCTCGACTCGGCGAATAGACTTTACATAAGAATTCCCTCTCCTGAAATTTGCTCCAGTTACATTATGTGACGTCGAAAGATCTTTCTCTGCATCTACAAATATACACTTGGCGGCTGGACTGTAAAAACCATCCGCAAATTTTCTCCTAACATTATCCGCTGCTTATCCGCTATCCGCACAGCCATGCAAACTATATCCTCATGGTGAAACATTTTGCGGATATCCGTGGGTTTATCCGTGAATATCCGCATCCGCGCAGTGCTTTACCTATAGATGCCACATACTTTCAAGAACCTGGGCTGATGTCCATTAATTCGCAAGCCCTAAATAAATGGCTTACATTGGCTTTTGTTAAAAGTTATTTACCAGTAGATTCACTCTCTTGTAATTATTGTCAATTCAAATTACAGTACAGTAAGTATGTAGTTAGTTTTAGTTGTAAGTATGAAGTTAATTTGTTTATTAGCTATATGCCATTGTTCTATTAGACTGTGGTGTGTGAGTGTGTCTGGTGAGGGTGCATGTGAGTGGGCCTGGTGACAGACTGTTTTAGTGGTAGTATTTGTTTGTTGGTGAAACTTTAGTATTTTTTTCGTTAGTAGAATTTTGGTATTTAATTGTTAGTAGAAGGTTAGTATTTTGTAGTAGAATTTCTCTTTACTTATTCTGAAAGGGAGTAGCAGCCTTCCAGAATAAATCAATTCTTTACTAGTCTAATAGACTGTTAAGATATTGATAATATAAGCCAACTAATGGCTACACTGCGTTCTGCTGCACGGCTGAAAGCAACGGGAAACTACAGCCGTAATGCTATTCCCGAGGATATGCACCTCTCTATGCATAATTACATGTGATGATGGCCTCCTCCCTTGTAAAATTTCAATCCGGAGGTAAACTAGTCCCCCGTTCGGATCTCCGGGTGGGGACTACTCGAGAGGGGGTTAACATCACAGAAGTGACAAGGAGGAAACCTGACATTCTACGGATCGGAGCGTGGAATGTTAGAAGTCTGCTAGGAAGTGGAAAGTTAGAAAATTTAGAAAGGGAAATGGATAGGCTGAGGTTGTATTTGGTTGGGATTAGTGAAATGCGCTGGCAGGAAGAGCAGGACTTTTGGTCAGGAGACTATAGGGTCCTTAGCACCAAATCAAACAATGGCCAAGCAGGGGTTGGTCTCATATTGAGTAGGAAACTTGGACAGCGGGTGGAATATTATGAGCAATACAGTGAACGGATTATTGTAGCAAAAATCAATACTAAACCTACGTGCACCACAGTGGTAAAAGTCTATATGCCTACCAGTCAAGCTGATGATGAGGATGTTGAAAAGGTATACGAAGAAATAGATGACATTCTGAGGTATATCAAAGGTGATGAAAATGTTATAGTAATGGGAGATTGGAATGCTGTGGTAGGAAAAAGGACAGAAGGGAAGATAGTAGGAGATTTCGGATTAGGTGAAAGGAATGATCGAGGAAGCAGGCTGATGGAATTCTGCACCGAACATGAGCTGGTCATAGCTAACACCTTATTCAATAACCACAATAGAAGAATATACACATGGATGAGACCAGGAAATACAGGACGTTACCAAATCGACTTCATTATGGTCAAGCAGAGGTTTCGAAACCAGATTTTGGATTGAAAAACATATCCTGGTGCTGACATAAACTCTGACCACAATCTGGTTGTAATGAAATGCAGATTAAAATTGAAGAAACTGAAGAAAAGTCAAAAGCCAAAAAGGTGGGCAATAGACAGACTAAAAGTAAAGGATGTGAACGAAAGATTCAAGAAGAGTATAAAGGAAGGACTAATCAAAACCCCTAAACGAACTTCAATTGCAGACGAATGGGCACTTTTGAAGAATGAAATAACAAAATCGGCAGAAGAAAACATTGGTAGGAAAGAAAGAATAGGTAGAAAACCGTGGATCACTCAGGATATACTAGAATTGATGGATGAAAGGCGGAAACACAAGAATCTAAGAGATGAAAAGGGGAAAGCAGAATACAGACGTCTGAGAAATGAGGTTAACAAGAAGTGCAAGGAAGCGAAAGAAGAATGGTTGAAAGAGAAATGTGCAGGTATAGAAAATTGTCTGAAATTAGGAAGAGTAGACACAGCTTATCGAAGGATTAAGAATACTTTTGGGGAAAAGAAGACTAAGTGCTGTAATATTA
This sequence comes from Meconema thalassinum, assembly GCA_946902985.2. NCBI lineage: Eukaryota > Metazoa > Arthropoda > Insecta > Orthoptera > Tettigoniidae > Meconema > Meconema thalassinum. Next base: position 261,261,875 of record OX336390.1, on the reverse strand, counting down.
GGGACACAAATGGAAAGCCTCTAACAGATAGGGAAGAAAAGGTTGAGAGATGGAAAGCTTACATAGAGTGCTTGTATAAGGGAAAGGAGATCGAGAATCATGTAATGGAAAGGGAGGAGGAAATTGATGAGGATGCAAAAGGAGATTTAATATTGAGATCAGAATTTGACAGAGCATTAGAGGACTTAGGCAGGAACAAAGCACCAGGCATAGATGATATACCGATTGAGTTGCTACGCTGCATAGGAGATGAAGGTCTGATCAGGTTATTTCACTTGGTGTGTAGGATTTATGAGACAGGTGAGGTACCCCCTGATTTCAAGAAGAATGTTATCATCCCTATACCAAAGAAAGTGGGAGCTGACAGATGTGAAGATTACCGTACAATCAGCTTGATTACTCATGCTTCAAAGAACCTGTCTAGAATAATTTACAAGAGGATTGAAAGCCAGATAGAAACGGAGTTGGGTGAAGACCAGTTTGGTTTCAGGAGAAATGTAGGAACAAGGGAAGCTGTACTAAGTCTTAGGCTGATTTTGGAAGGTAGAATAAGGAAAGATAAGAGAACGTTCATGGCATTTGTAGACTTGGAAAAGGCTTTTGATAACGTTGATTGGACTAAATTGTTTGACATTTTGAAATCTATTGGAATAAAGTACATGGATAGGAGGGTGATATACAATCTATACAGAAACCAGACAGCAGTCATTCGAGCTGAAGGACATGAGAGAGAAGCTGGTATTCAGAAAGGTGTAAGGCAAGGTTGCAACTTATCACCCATACTTTTCAATCTTTACATTGAACAAGCAATGAAGGAAATTGGAGAAAAATTTAAAGTGGGAGTGAAGATTCAAGGAGAAATAATTTCTACTCTGAGATTTGCTGATGACATCGTCATCTTGGCCGACAAGCCTGAGGATTTGAATGAGTTTTTGAATGGTATGGATTCCGTCTTACGGAAGGAATTCATGATGAAAATTAATAAGTGTAAAACAAAAATACTGGAATGCAGCCGAAATAAATCAGAAACCTCTATGGAGATCAAATTGGCCGGTGAAAAGCTGAAGGAAGTAGGAGACTTCTGTTACTTAGGAAGCAGAATAACCAGTGATGGACGAAGCAAAGAGGATATAAAAAGTAGGTTGGCTCAGGCAAGGAAAGCCTTTCTACAAAAAAGGACTCTGTTGACATCGAATATAGATTTAAGTATTAGGAAGTCATTTTTGAAAGCCTTTGTCTGGAGCGTGGCGCTCTATGGAAGTGAAACTTGGACTATTGGTGCAGCAGAAAAGAGGGGAATAGAAGCATTTGAAATGTGCTGTTACAGGAGAATGATGAAGATCAGATGGGTAGACAGAGTTACAAACGAAGAGGTATTAAGGCGAGTGGGAGAGGAGAGATGTTTCTGGCGACTGCTAATGAAGAGAAGAGATAGGTTGGTAGGACACATACTAAGACACCCAGGAATAGCAAGCTTAGTTATGGAAGGAAGGGTCGAGGATAAGAATTATAGGGGTAGACCAAGGTTAGAATATGTTAAACAGATTGCCTCGGATGTAGGGTGTGGTAGCTATGTAGAAATGAAACGATTAGCTCAGGACAGAGAGGCATGGAGAGCTGCATCAAACCAGTCAAAAGACTGAGGACTCAAACTCAACAAGCTATGTACTAGCCATTCTCTCTCACACAACGCGTCACCGAAAGAAGGCGTGGACTAGCCCAATTTTCATATCATCGATTTCTCAAAAAGTACTCGTCCGATTTGGGAAATAATAACACCGTTGAATATGTCTCAGTGAAATCATCTACCTTGTATGCAAAAATTAGTATAGTTCTATTAAGAAAAACGAAGTTGATACCTATATCTCAGCTATTCACAAAGAAAGGAAAAAGCAGTATAAGTTAATGTATGAGCCCCTTAGCACCATTTCCAAAAGTGAAAACACAATGTTGATATCTTTAACGGTTTAGAAGATATTGGCGAGTAACATCTTAGGTGAATAGCCCTGTATATAAGAGACGCTAAAATGCGTTCGATCAGTGCTTCGTGGTAGCTGAAAGTGTGAAGATGTCTCTCTCTAAAGTCTTTAGTGTCCCCCAACTTATGGGGAACAAAATAAAGCCTACCAACGAGCGGTTTGGATTGTGGTTGTTGTTGGAAAACCTGGACAGTCTGGTTACAGACATTGGTAATATAAACTACACAGAAAACATGACGCTCCTAAGTGATAAAAATGTTAATCTACTTCAAAATTGCTTTGTGTCCTAGTGATGATAAACGTGTAATTGATTCGAATGGTATAGGTACACATGCCTATGGTCATTACTCAATCATTGACCATGCTTAAAGAGTTAAGTTATAAATATCAAAATCCTCTGCCTGCATGTAGCAAATACAAAAATCAAAGCAATTTAGGAAATACAAAAATAGCACTTCAAAAATAAAAAAATAAAAATGTTATTCATACTCAAAAATAAAAAATAGAAAACAAATAAAACCAACTCTACAATTTATAACAAAAACAATGTATTATGTGTAAATATCAGGGCTAGATAACTTAACCGTAACCATAACGTAACGTAATTAGGGAATGTACCGGAAAACTCCATGAGTGCATTTAGGTAAATGCGTTACAGAACGAATTACTTCGTTTCCACAAGAATACCGTATTTATCATATACTATCACAATAACGTTAAATTCAGTAACCGAATTGAAGAACGCTATTATTCCGGTCCCTACCAATAACGTTATTGGGAGGGTGGCTCACATAGTGAATAACTGAATAACGTTATTGGCATCATTTCGTTATTAGTTCAACCTGATGTCGAAGAACGAAATTGAACGAACTGCTGACAATAACGTTATTCGAAAGGCGGGTAAAGGAAGTTCCTCATAAAAACGTTATTCGCCGGTTTTCGTTATTTGTCTTACCCAATCTTTAAGGAACAAAATTGTGAGCACTACCGACGATAACGTTGTTTAAAAGACGGCTAAAATTGAGTTCTACAAATTAATGTTATTCCCATTTCTTGTTTATTATTAATCAAATCCAATCTTAATGACAAGAAATTATGTATATTCCGTCAAGAACGTTATTAAGGAAACAGCTCGAACAGAGGGCCATAACGTTGTTACTAAATGTGATGTAGAAAGAGCGACGTTGTGTGGGATTAGTCACATTATACAAAGAAGGGTCATATGAAATATTTGAGCACATTGCAATAATAAAGTAGGTGCCTTTTCCCATGACAAAATTTAATAGGTAATAGGCCTACTAACATTTCTAATTAGATTGGAATATACCTGAAATATTCTAATACAGCACTACAGTTGGTAGCCTAGGTGACTCTGAATATATCCTTAGTTCCATCTCTTAAGGTACATAATGCACATATAACATTCGGTTGAAGTCCAATGGATAGTATGGACGTTGCATGTTATGAAATATTGGATCTACCAGTGTATGTAGAATCATATTGGCAACAAGGTCATGCACGTGTGCTCAGAATTAATCTGAAATAATACTATATTTTATAGTGCCAATTTTGGATAACATCCATTTGTTGGTATAGAAGTTACATGCATTTTCAGCAGGCTTAGAATTATGTTGGCAGCACTGACGTACATTAGTTACTCGAAATTAATCTGAAATTTCAGGTATCATACGTGTGCAAAATTTAGAGCTGTTGGCTTGCCTACTTTATTATATATATGTATTAGGATAAAGAAAGAGAATGAGCATTCATTAGAAGTTGGCAGCCCTGCTGGCTCTCAAGTATGAGCATAGTCATATCTGTTATAGTAACAATAGCGCATACGAAATTCGGATAAAATCCAATTGATAGTTAGAAGTTAGATGCACTTAAACATTGGACTTATCCGCTGGCTTAAAATCATGTTTGCACCACTGTCATATATGCGCTACCTAAAATATATATCTGGAATGTTATTATCTCTATCTGTACTAATTTTGGTAGGGTTCGCATGCATAACGTCTGATAAATCCAACATAGAGCTCAAAAGTGAATTGTGAATTTTCAGCAGTTACTAGCACTAAAATAATTTTCAAAAATGCCCGTGAGATATTCAAATATAGGTCTTTACTTATACCAAATTGGGTTTCAATAACTGCAGCCGTCTAGGAGGGACAGACAGACATTTGCCTGGACCGATGCCATAAGTCTACTTTTCCCTCATTTTTACAAAATGTGAAAAGTAGGCTAAAATATTACGAAGAATATACGATAGCTACTGTATAACATCCAACCTTAGGTGTTTCGATACTGTGCTGATCAGTACCCTCTGCTTATGGACATATCACATTTGTTGTACCGCAATCATTGACCATCAGAATACAAATGGTACAGATTATAACGTTAAAGCTTGTATACAGGCACAATTCCGGTATAGGCTTGAATAACGTTATTCGCAGCAGCATTCCGTGTTCCGATTGGCTAAGCTGCAAGAAATCAAACATGGAGGAAAGTTGTGGATTGAGAGTAATATTTGCAGTTCATTGGCATTATTAATGCAAACCAGTCATTAAGATGCGTTACGTTGAATACATGAAGGGGCACTGACTGATTGAACGCATTCCTGTCAGTATTTACGATTTAACTGAAATAATTCGACATTTAGCTATACGCATGAAGTTACGTAACTATGAGCTAGGCTACAAAGTGAGAAGTGTACGGGTGCTATAGCTGCAACTTAGTGTCCAATGAGTCTCGGGTTCGAGACGCACTAGGGCCAAATTTTTTATTCTTTTTGAATTATTATGTTGCATTCACACTACATTCCTTGTGAGTTTCCAACTACGATTTATTCGCATAATCTACGGAGATGATGTTAATAATGGATATTGGAAGGGAAAATTATTCTATTCTATCATTCAAATTTGTACTTCCCCATACAAAACCATGAATATTTGTACTATTCGTGAAAGTATACTAATATTTTCATACCTCAATAATAGTCTATGTTTACTCCACAATAGATAATAATATTAAGAATAAGGAGAAATAGTTTCGTGACGATCTAAAGAGCATACTTTTCTTTATATTTAAGATTCACGCCAATTTTTATTTTATTTTTAGTCGTTTACCTACAAGGTTGGTGGAATCCACGGACTCAGTGAAGGAACTCACCACTACCGCCTCTATGGGCAGTGTCCTAGAGCTAGGAACATCGAATCGGAAGGGATACAACTGGTGAGGTGGGATTGGCACCTCGCCCAGGCGGCCTCACCTGCAAAGCGAACAGGGGCCTCATGAGGGATGGTAAGGGATGGGTAGGATGGATAGGCAAGGAAGAGGGAAGGAGGCAGCCGTGGCCTTGAAGAAGGTACCATCCCGGCATTTTCCCGAAGACGAAGTGTGAAACCACGGAAAACCACTTCGAGGATGGCTGAAGGGGAATCGAACACCCTCTACTCATTTGGGCCACCCGAGGCTGAGTAGATCCCGTTCCAGTCCTCGTACCACTTTTCAAATTTCGTGGCAGAGCCGGGAATCGAACCCAGGACCTCCGGGGCGGCAGCTAACCATGCTGACCGCTACGCTACGGAGGCGATATCTGAAATAATACTTTATCTAATAGTGCCAATTTTGGTTAACATCCATTTGTTGGTATAGAAGTTACATGCATTTTCAGCAGGCTTAGAATTATGTTGGCAGCACTGATGTACATTAGTTACTCGAAGTTAATCTGAAATTTTAGGTACCATACGTGTGCAACATTCAGAGGTGTTGGCTAGCATACTTTCTGATATATTTATTGGTATTAGGATAAAGAAAGAGAATGAGCATTCATTAGCAGTTGGCAGCCCTGCTGACTATCAAGTATAAGCATAGTCATATCTGTTATAGTACACAAAGCACGTACGAAATTCGGTTAAAATCCAATTGATAGTATAGATGTTAGATGTACTTAAACATTGGACTTATCAGCAGGCTTAGAATCATCTTGGCAACACTGTCATATATGGGCTCCTTAAAATGTATCTGGAATGTTATTATCCCTGTGTGTGCTAATTTTGGAAAATTTCGCATGCATAACGTCTGAGATATCCAACGTAGAGCTTAAAAGTGAATTGTGATTTTTAGCAGTTGGTAACTCTGAAATCATTTTCAATTATGTACCTGAGATATTCAGATATAGATATTTCCTTAAACCGAATTTGGCTTCGATAACTGCAGTCATTTAGGGGTTGATAGGGGGAGACACACAAAGACAGACAGACAGACAGACATTTGCCTGGATCGATGCCATAAGTCTATCTCATCATCATTAAAAAAAAAAGTGAAAAGTAAGCTAAAAATAGCACGTAGAATATAAGATAGCTAATGAATAACATCCTACCTTAGGTGCTCTGATACTGTGCTGACCAGTACCCTCTGCTCATGGACATATCACATGTGTTGTACCGCAATCATTGGCCATCAGCGTACAGATGTTACAGATCGTAACGTAAAAGCTTGTATACAAGCACAATTCCGGTATAGGCTTCAATAACGTTATTCGTACCTGCATTACGAGTTCTTATTGGCTCAGCTGCAAGAAATCAAAGATGGAGGAAACTTGTTGATTGAGATTAATAGTTGCAGTTCATTGGCATTATTAATGCAAATCAGTCATTTAGTTCCGTTACTTTGAATACAGGAAAAGGCACTGACTGATTGAACGCATTTCTGTCAGTATTTAAGATTTAACTGACATCATTCGACATTTAGCCATATGGATGAAGCTGTGATTCTGCACAGTACGTGAAATGTGTACGCGTGCTAAGGCGTTAACTTGGTACTTAATGGGTCCTGGGTTCGAGACGCTCCATGGCCAGAATTTTTATTCTTTTTGAATTATTTCGTTGTGTCAACACTACTGTGTGATGCAACTTTTCAACTTCGATTTACTCGCATGATCTAGGGGGCGATGTTAATAATGGATATTGGTAGGGAAACATCTTTCTATTTTATCATTCGAATTTGAACTTTCCCAATCAAAACCATGAATATTTGTACTATTCTTGAAACTAATATAATTTTCACAGCACTGATTACTCCACAGTAAAATAATAATAATAATAATAATATTAACAATAATATGAAAGTAGTTCCGTGACGATATAAAGAGCCAAATTTTCTTTATATTTATGATTCATGCCAATGATTAATCTACATAGACCTATCTAGAATAATGTCGAGATTAAGTTGGTAATACTAACTTTTCTCTTTAGATTGGAATATATCTGAAGTAATGTATTCCAATACAGCTCTAGAGTTGGCAGCCTTGGTGACTCTAAATATATTCTTAATTCCATATCTTAAGGTACAGAATGCACATACAAAATTTGGTTGAAGTCCAATGGATAGTCTGAACGTTGCATGCTGTGAAATATTGGATGTATCAGTGCGAGTAAAATCATATTGGCAACAACGTCAAGAAGGCGTGCTCAGAATTAATCTGAATTATTCCTATATTTTATAGTGCCAATTTTGGATAAAATCCATTTCTTAGTATAGAAGTTACATGCATTTAAAAATTGGCCCTATAAGGCTTAGAATTATGTTGGCAGCACTGATGTGCATTAGTTGCTCCCAAATAATCTAAAATTTCAGAAACTATTCGTGCGCAAAATTTAGAGCTGTTGGCTTGCATATTTTCTGATATATTAGTATTAGGATAAAGAGAGTGAGCATTTATTAACAAATAATAATAATGTTATTGGTTTTACGTCCATTTCAACTACTCTGGCTTTTAGAGACTCCGGGGTGCCGTAATTTTGCCCAGAAGGGGATCTTAAACGTGCCAGTAAATCTACTGACACGGCTCTCTCGCATTTGCGCACCTTCAAATGCCAGCTAACTGCGCCAGGATACGAACCTGCAACCTTGGGTTCAGCAAGGGAGAACGTTACCCCTGAGCCACGCAGCCAGCCGCATTTATTAACAGCTGGCAGCGCTAATGGCTCTCAAGTATAAGCATAGTCATATCTGTTATAGTACACAAAGCACGTACGAAATTTGGTTAAAATCCAATTGATAGTATAGATGTTAGATGTACTTAAACATTGGACTTATCAGCAGGCTTAGAATCATCTTGGCAACACTGTCATATATGGGCTCCTTAAAATGTATCTGGAATGTTATTATCCCTGTGTGTGCTAATTTTGGAAAATTTCGCATGCATAACGTCTGAGATATCCAACGTAGAGCTTAAAAGTGAATTGTGATTTTTAGCAGTTGGTAACTCTGAAATCATTTTCAATTATGTACCTGAGATATTCAGATATAGATATTTCCTTAAACCGAATTTGGCTTCGATAACTGCAGTCATTTAGGGGTTGATAGGGGGAGACACACAAAGACAGACAGACAGACAGACATTTGCCTGGATCGATGCCATAAGTCTATCTCATCATCATTAAAAAAAAAAGTGAAAAGTAAGCAAAAAATAGCACGTAGAATATAAGATAGCTAATGAATAACATCCTACCTTAGGTGCTCTGATACTGTGCTGACCAGTACCCTCTGCTTATGGACATATCACATGTGTTGTACCACAATCATTGGCCATCAGCGTACAGATGTTACAGATCGTAACGTAAAAGCTTGTATACAAGCACAATTCCGGTATAGGCTTCAATAACGTTATTCGTACCTGCATTACGAGTTCTTATTGGCTCAGCTGCAAGAAATCAAAGATGGAGGAAACTTGTTGATTGAGATTAATAGTTGCAGTTCATTGGCATTATTAATGCAAATCAGTCATTTAGTTCCGTTACTTTGAATACAGGAAAAGGCACTGACTGATTGAACGCATTTCTGTCAGTATTTAAGATTTAACTGACATCATTCGACATTTAGCCATATGGATGAAGCTGTGATTCTGCACAGTACGTGAAATGTGTACGCGTGCTAAGGCGTTAACTTGGTACTTAATGGGTCCTGGGTTCGAGACGCTCCATGGCCAGAATTTTTATTCTTTTTGAATTATTTCGTTGTGTCAACACTACTGTGTGATGCAACTTTTCAACTTCGATTTACTCGCATGATCTAGGGGGCGATGTTAATAATGGATATTGGTAGGGAAACATCTTTCTATTTTATCATTCGAATTTGAACTTTCCCAATCAAAACCATGAATATTTGTACTATTCTTGAAACTAATATAATTTTCACAGCACTGATTACTCCACAGTAAAATAATAATAATAATAATATTAACAATAATATGAAAGTAGTTCCGTGACGATATAAAGAGCCAAATTTTCTTTATATTTATGATTCATGCCAATGATTAATCTACATAGACCTATCTAGAATAATGTCGAGATTAAGTTGGTAATACTAACTTTTCTCTTTAGATTGGAATATATCTGAAGTAATGTATTCCAATACAGCTCTAGAGTTGGCAGCCTTGGTGACTCTAAATATATTCTTAATTCCATATCTTAAGGTACAGAATGCACATACAAAATTTGGTTGAAGTCCAATGGATAGTCTGAACGTTGCATGCTGTGAAATATTGGATGTATCAGTGCGAGTAAAATCATATTGGCAACAACGTCAAGAAGGCGTGCTCAGAATTAATCTGAATTATTCCTATATTTTATAGTGCCAATTTTGGATAAAATCCATTTCTTAGTATAGAAGTTACATGCATTTAAAAATTGGCCCTATAAACAGGCTTAGAATTATGTTGGCAGCACTGATGTGCATTAGTTGCTCCCAAAAAATCTAAAATTTCAGAAACTATTCGTGCGCAAAATTTAGAGCTGTTGGTTTGCATATTTTCTGATATATTAGTATTAGGATAAAGAGAGTGAGCATTTATTAACAAATAATAATAATGTTATTGGTTTTACGTCCCTTTTAACTACTCTGGCTTTTAGAGACTCCGGGGTGCCGTAATTTTGCCCAGAAGGGGATCTTAAACGTGCCAGTAAATCTACTGACACGGCTCTCTCGCATTTGCGAACCATCAAATGCCAGCTGATTGCGCCAGGATACGAACCTGCAACCTTGGGCCCAGCAAGCGAGAACGTTACCCCTGAGCCACGCAGCCAGCCGCATTTATTAACAGTTGGCAGCCCTAATGGCTCTCAAGTATAAGCATAGTCATATCTGTTATAGTACACAAAGCACGTACGAAATTTGGTTAAAATCCAATTGATAGTATAGATGTTAGATGTACTTAAACATTGGACTTATCAGCAGGCTTAGAATCATCTTGGCAACACTGTCATATATGGGCTCCTTAAAATGTATCTGGAATGTTATTATCCCTGTGTGTGCTAATTTTGGAAAATTTCGCATGCATAACGTCTGAGATATCCAACGTAGAGCTTAAAAGTGAATTGTGATTTTTAGCAGTTGGTAACTCTAAAATCATTTACAATTATGTCCCTAAGATATTCAGATTTAGATATTTCCTTAAACCAAATTTGGTTTCGATAACTGCAGTCTTTTAGGGGTTGATAGGGGGAGACACACAAAGACAGACAGACAGACATTTGCCTGGATCGATGTCATTAGTCTATCTCATCATCATTTAAAAAAAAGTGAAAAGTAATCTAAAAATACCACGTAGAATATACGATAGCTAATGTATAACATCCTACCTTAGGTGCTTCGATACTGTGCTGACCAGTACCCTCTGCTTATGGACATTTCACATGTGTTGTACCGCAATCATTGGCCATCAGCGTTCAGATGTTACAGATCGTAACGTAAAAGCTTGTATACAAGCACAATTCCGGTATAGGCTTCAATAACGTTATTCGTACCTGCATTACGAGTTCTTATTGGCTCAGCTGCAAGAAATCAAAGATGGAGGAAACTTGTGGATTGAGATTAATAGTTGCAGTTCATTGGCATTATTAATGCAAATCAGTCATTTAGTACCGTTACGTTGAATACAGGAAAAGGCACTGACTGATTAAACGCATTTCTGACAGTATTTAAGATTTAACTGAAATCATTCGACATTTAGCCATATGGATGAAGCTGTGAACCTGCATAGTACGTGAAATGTGTACGGGCGCTAAGGCGTAAACTTGGTACCTACTGGGTCCTGGGTTCGAGACGCTCCATGGCCAGAATTTTTATTCTTTTTGAATTATTTCGTTGTGTCAACACTACTGTGTGATGCAACTTTTCAACTTCGATTTACTCGCATGTTCTAGGGGGGCGATTTTAATAATGGATATTGGTAGGGAAAAATCATTCTATTTTATCATTCGTATTTGTACTTTCCAAATCAAATCCATGAATATTTGTACTATTAGTGAAACTAATATAATTTTCACAGCACTGATTACTCCACAGTAAAATAATAATAATAATAATATTAACTATAATATGAAGTAGTTCCGTGACGATCTAAAGGACCTAACTTTCTTTATACTTAAGATTCATGCCAATGATTAATCTACATAGACCTATCTAGAATAATTACGAGATTAAGTTGGTAATACTAACTTTTCTCTTTAGATTGGAATATATCTGAAGTAATGTATTCCAATACAGCTCTAGAGTTGGCAGCCTTGGTGACTCTAAATATATTCTTAATTCCATATCTTAAGGTACAGGATGCACATACAAAATTTGGTTGAAGTCCAATGGATAGTCTGAACGTTGCATGCTGTGAAATATTGGATGTATCAGTGCGAGTAAAATCATATTGGCAACAACGTCAAGAAGGCGTGCTCAGAATTAATCTGAATTATTCCTATATTTTATAGTGCCAATTTTGGATAAAATCCATTTCTTAGTATAGAAGTTACATGCATTTAAAAATTGGCCCTATAAACAGGCTTAGAATTATGTTGGCAGCACTGATGTGCATTAGTTGCTCCCAAAAAATCTAAAATTTCAGAAACTATTCGTGCGCAAAATTTAGAGCTGTTGGCTTGCATATTTTCTGATATATTAGTATTAGGATAAAGAGAGTGAGCATTTATTAACAAATAATAATAATGTTATTGGTTTTACGTCCATTTCAACTACTCTGGCTTTTAGAGACTCCGGGGTGCCGTAATTTTGCCCAGAAGGGGATCTTCAACGTGCCACTAAATCTACTGACACGGCTCTCTCGCATTTGCGCACCTTCAAATGCCAGCTAACTGCGCCAGGATACGAACCTGCAACCTTGGGTTCAGCAAGGGAGAACGTTACCCCTGAGCCACGCAGCCAGCCGCATTTATTAACAGCTGGCAGCGCTAATGGCTCTCAAGTATAAGCATAGTCATATCTGTTATAGTACACAAAGCACGTACGAAATTTGGTTAAAATCCAATTGATAGTATAGATGTTAGATGTACTTAAACATTGGACTTATCAGCAGGCTTAGAATCATCTTGGCAACACTGTCATATATGGGCTCCTTAAAATGTATCTGGAATGTTATTATCCCTGTGTGTGCTAATTTTGGAAAATTTCGCATGCATAACGTCTGAGATATCCAACGTAGAGCTTAAAAGTGAATTGTGATTTTTAGCAGTTGGTAGCACTGACATCATTTTCAAATATGGGCGTGAGATATTCCCGTATACATCTTTACTCATACTAAATTTGGTTTCGATTTCTGCTGCCGTTTAGGAGTTGACAGGGGGGAGGGGGGGGGGGCCCACACACACAGCCTGACAGACAGAAGGACAGACAGACAGACTCACATTATCCCGGATCGATCTCATAAGTGTACTTTTTCCTCATTTTTGCAAAATGTGAAAAGTAGGCTAATAAGGAGTGATGAAGCAGCTGCCTTTAAAGCAGAATGGGAAAAATTATTTTTCTGTACAACTTATAAAGGGCATGCCAAATGTTTAGTGTGCCACCGAGATTTAATGAGTAAAAAAAAACACAATTTGGAACGGCACTGCAGTGCCAACCACAGGGATGATTACGGTGACTTGACAGACGCCAGTCGGCAATCGAAGTTGGAAGAATTGAAAGAAAATTTCAAGCAGCACTTTCCTGTAAGTATTATTGCCTTAATTTTAAAATGCTTGCTTACAAATGGGAATGAACAAATGATTTAATTATCTGAAGAACACTAAAATTGTGACTTGCCGTATTTTTGTCTGACAGGAGATAGAGGAGAGTGAGGTTGGTGGACCGATTTTACGAGCAAGCTACAAATGTTCGATGCGAATTGCCGAAGCTGGGAAGCCCTTCGCGGAAGGGAATTTCATCAAGGAGTGCCTAATGGACGTGGCGGCATGTATTTGTCCTACGGAGGTAGTTGAGAAATTTGAAAACATCTCTCTTTCTCCTCAAACTGTGGCTCGCAGAATAGACGATATGTCCGTTGATATGGAACAGCAATTAATGGAGAAGGCAGCAAAATTTGTATAATTTTCCATCTCCCTCGACGAATCAACCGACATTGCGGACATAGCATAGCTCGTTATTTTTATTCGAGGGGTGGATGACGATCTTCGGGTCACCGAGAATTTCCTCGACTTGGTAACACTCAAAGTCACCACTACCGGTTTCGATATTTTCCAAGCTGTGGAGGGTGCTTTTGAATCAATGGGATTAAAATGGGAGCGGTTGACGAGTATAACGACGGATGGAGCTCCTGCTTTACGATGTGTACGCATGGGGTTCCTCAGATATGTAAAGTTAAAAATGGCTGAGAATGGTAGTACCCTAATGGTGGCGATCCATTGCTTCATACACCAGGAGGCAATCTGTGCAAAAGTCGCCAAGCGCAAAGATGTAATGGGAACAGTTGTGCGAATGGTAAATTATCTTCACTCCCATGAACTCACGCACCGTCAATTCAAAGAGTTCTTGGATGACATCGAAGCGGAGTGTCCGGATATCCCGTACCATGCAGAAGTAAGATGGCTGAGCAAGGCGAAGGTGCTGAATCGTGTGTTTTTCTTGCGGAACGCAATACATACATTCTGTGACATGAAAGGGCGGCCCGAAGTTCTTTTGCGTGACCCTAAGTGGGTGGCGGACTTGGATTTTGATGTGACATTACTGCCCATCTGAATAATTTGAACACTTCGCTTCAGGGCGAAAAGCACAACATCTGCGATTTGGTGGAAAAAATTGAAGCGTTCACAAGAAAATTGATTTTGCGGGAAAACCAGTTACGTGCAAGGAGCACAGGACATTTTCCATCGTTTGAAACAGTGAAAGGTGTCGACTTTGATGAGTACTTGCAGGTAATTCGCCAAATACAAGAAGAGTTTGACAAGCGATTTTCAGAATTATCAGAACTCCAAGCGGTGTTAGATGTATTTGTTCGACCATTTTCTATTAGTGCAGACAGTGTTCCACAGCTAATTCAATTAGAGCTGATTGAACTGCAATGCAATGTTCGTCTTAAAGACCTCTTTCTAAATGTCACGAAGTTAAGAAAACTGCAATGCAATGTTCGTCTTAATGACCGCTTTCTAATGTCACGAAGTTTAGAAGAATTTTACAGTGGCTTTCCGCAAGGAGAATATCCCCTTTTGTAAAGACATGCAAGTGAAGTTCTGTCAATGTTCGACTCAACGTACATTTATGAGCGCTTCTCTTCAGTTCTTAAGCTTACCAAACGTAAACATCGTGCAACGATGAGTGATAGAAACTTGCGCAATTGTTTACGAATAGCTGTGTCCAGAAATATTGTACCCAATTTGGAGAAGATTGTTTCCTCCAAAACTAGAAATTCGTAAAAACGACGGAGAAAGAGTCACTCAAGGCCTGTACTATCTGTTCATATTGGTAAAATGTTGTTGAATTTTCCTCTCTAATATGTTCTCATTTCATTTTTTAATAAAGCACAATATTCTTTACTTAACACTTGCGTTCGTTTCCTACACATTCCATGCATCGGAGTACCATTCGATTTGTATACATATATATTATGGCAGTATATATCCTATTATGGTAAAACAGCCCTATCAATATGATGTCAACAATGCCACAAAAGCCGTCGCCTGCATCTGTGCGTACGTATCTAGTTATTGCGGTACGAACATAGTCCGTGTGTCTCAGATCTCCTCGCTGCCACAGTGTAGTGGTGGTAGGGGAAGGAGCGCTAGTCTGACTGCCCAGTGCTCCCCGAGCGCGGCCACGCTCTCGGAGCGCAATGACTGGATGGTCCTGATCTAGGCTTACAGGATAGAGCCACATCGGTGAAGTGGGATACATACTTGTTATTCCCCACCCCATTTAATTGCGCACGTTAATGTGCTGACCCACTGAAAAGCGATTCGTTTATCAGATGTGAAAAGAAAGGCAGCAGAAATCTTCACTCAGATAAAAGAAAGGGTTATACTGAGATTACAGTTTCAAACATGATATCTGATTACTTCATGTTATATTGGCATAACAAATGCCAAGTCTCACTTTTCTAAACAACATACTTCTTGAACCTTCCAACACAAAATTCTAATCACTAGTCTACATTCCCGATCTTTATCATAATGTTCAGACGTCACTGCCGTGGAACTCCCAATCGTCCTCTTTAATAAACATGAATAAATGTAGTGAATTATCCCCTGGAATAAGCTGTAAAATATAGTTATTAGAGAGTAAACCGCATTTGAAATAGTAAGTAGGCTAATGCAATGTGTCCGGTCCTAATCTTGAACACCTCCTGTTTAGTCTCTATCTTGCCATTTCAGCAATTTGTCTTCAACTTGGGTCGAGCTTCTACAGATATATTTTTGTATTTTTTAAAAATATTTAAAAATGTTTGGCCATATCTCAGAAATTCTTTCACACTTGCAATGGAGATGGATCGTATATCATGGACACATACCTCCACACTGATTTTACGATGATTTTGTCACACATACATCAATATAATTTCACCTTCTGGTCATGAACATCTGTGCCTAATCATATACTACGTACTCTTCCTCTTGAAAATTAACTATTAACATTGAACACAATCAACAACCCATTTGTCTAATACAATATTAAAACGTATGTGTCACCCCTTCCATTTGCTATTTCTCTTATGAATGCTGTTCTCTATTTCCTCCTCCCTTTATTTAAAATTGAAATCCATTGGCAGATTAATCACTCCCGCACCTGGGCACAACACTACTGTGAGCGAGGCTCTGCTTGGACAGAACGTGCTCATGAGATGACTCAATTCAAGAAGTCTCGTCATAACAGGTGGGACACCTCAAGTCTCTCTATCGCTTTAACAGTAGAAAGTGCCGGGTGGGTTGTCGTATTCATTAACAGCAGTGTAATTCTGGTTTAAAAGTAAATAATGCCATTCATACCGTTGACGACAAATCGCAGCGTAAATTTAAACGTACCACCACATCAAACAACATGGAGTAGTGGGCTACGCGTTGGAGCAACTTAGCCATTTTCCGTCTTGTCTTTAAATGAATAATGGCATTTGCTCTTTGTTACCTTTCATTTCACACAGTACATTTATTGTTACAAGAAAAATTATTTCGTATTGGAATGCTGTGAATGATACACAACCCGTTGCTGATATGATCTCTATAGCCTAAACATACCGTACTGAAAAATCAATTATGTCGAAGAAGAAGTTAAAATATTGTTTACTAATTATCATATACTGTACTAACATACGCTCTACCAGTAGCATACCAGTAATCCTATCATAACCAACCAGAGGTTTCCTCTGAAATATCAAATACTTTGATTGCGTCAAATATTATACATAATGTTGTATATACTATATACAGGATGAAGAACAAATCCCGTAATTGGAGGTCAGCATGCGGTTCCTCGTCGAAATTCATGGCAAAGGCTTATCTACGAAGGCCTGGTCCCGCCAATACGTTTAATAGAAATGCGAGTTAAGAAACGAGGCTCTGGCAACGCTGTAACTGCGTGCAGCATGGCCAAGAGAACAGCACACATGAAGTCTGCGCTGTGCCGGTGCTGTCTCATTAGCTCAGTGCGAAAAGGTATGCCGTGAAGGTCGGTTATGGTCCAATGGAGTTCGCGTCAAAGAGTTCTTCAGTTAAAGTCTCAAATTGTATCCAATGTACACCTCCACAATGCAATCAATACATTATGTTGTGTACTGTGTCTTACCATTGCTGTTACTTCTCTACTTCTTTCTTATTTCGATGAGACCCGCTACGGACCACGCACCAATTTCAATTCTTCACTCTTTGTTGTTTTCTTCCCAATATTTCTTCATTCTTAGACTATGTTGCTTCTTTCTGTCCTCAGACCACTTCGCCCCAGGTTTCCTTTCCACTCTACCCTGGCGTACTTCCAAACATAACACCTTCTCTGTCCAAAGTGTCTTCATCTCTTATATTATTTCCTTCTGTTACCTTTATTTAAACATTGAAACATAACATGAGCCTCTTACATACGTAAACGACCACTTAGTTTCGTCCATGGCACAAATAAAGCCAGTAACATCGTCTGCATCCAATGATATACACTAGATTGCCCATTATGAT
Organism: Meconema thalassinum; assembly: GCA_946902985.2. NCBI lineage: Eukaryota > Metazoa > Arthropoda > Insecta > Orthoptera > Tettigoniidae > Meconema > Meconema thalassinum. The sequence goes on along the minus strand of OX336390.1, from coordinate 261,244,456 downwards.
ACGCACAATAATTCCATTCCGTCCGCTGCCACGAAATTTGAAAAGTGGTATGAGTACTGGAACGGGATCTACTCAGCCTCGGGTGGTCCAAATGAGTAGATGGGGTTCGATTCCCACCACATCCATCCTCCATCCTCGGGATGGTCCCTACCGTCAGGCCACGGCCGCGTCCTTCCCTCTTCCTTGTCTATCCTTTCTATTATTCCCCTCCCGTCCCATCCCACATGAGGCCCCCTGTTCGCTTTGCAGGTGAGGCCGCATTGGGTGAGGTGCTAGTCCCGCCTCCCCAGTTGGATCCCCCGACTCACTCTCAAGCGCCAGGACACTGCCCGTAGAGGAGGTAAAGGTGGGATCTCTCGCTGAGTCCGTGGGAAAAGCCTACTTGGAGGGTAAACTGACTACGAAAGAAAAATCGTTTGAAGTCCAGTCTTATCTTCACAGAGCCACGAACTGACGTCACACAAAACGACGACCTGACGTAGATTCGAACCGTAGTTCGTTGGTGGTTGTGGTTTGGATAATACAGCAGCCTACTCAGTGAGCTACGACGGCTGGTACGGTGATATGTTACACATTCCGCCGCAGGATGCGACAGTGTTGCCGGCTTCTCGTTTTCATACTCGTCTTTTCAAATAACACCCGCTCCGATTTTGCTATAGAAACTTTTGTCTTGCATTTGGATGAGAAGTCGCATGACGACCTCCAAGTACGGCATATTTCTTCACCCTGTATTACTTCTATAAGGGGCTTCGGTGGCGTGGTCGATAGCATGCTGAACTGCTAAGCCCAAGATGGCGTGTTCAAACCCGGCCGAAGTCGTCGGATTGGTTAAGAGCGTTAAAATCCTTCAGTATGCCTTTCTTCGAAGGGGAAATAAAGCAGGCGTGCCCATGTCATAGATTTATGGCACGTAAAAGCACCTACCATTACAATTGGTAGTGTGTAGAAAAGTTTTAGGTTATATTTGGCGAGTTAGAAACGCTCTATCAAGTTCCAACGTTCTCCACCAGTGTTAGTGACAGAAGCATCTGGTAGCCAAAGTTGGAAATAGTTGAAATTGAACTTCTATACTAAGAAATGGATTTTATCCAAAATTGGCACTATAAAATATAGGAATAATTCAGATTAATTCTGAAAACGCCTTCTTGACATGTTGCCAATATGATTTTACTCGCACTGATACATCCAATATTTCACAGCATGCAACGTCCATACTATCCATTGGACTTCAACCAATTTTGTATGTGCATTCTGTACCTTAAAATATGGAACTAAGAATATATTCAGAGTCACCAAGGCTGCCAACTGTAGAGCTGTATTGGAATACATTACTTCAGATATATTCCAATCTAAATAGAAAAGTTAGTATTACCAACTTAATCTCGTCATTATTCTAGATAGGTCCATGTAGATTAATCATTGGCATGAATCTTAAATATAAAGAAAATTAGGCTCTTTAGATCGTCACGGAACCACTTTCATATTATTGTTAATATTATTATTATTATTATTTTACTGTGGAGTAATCAGTGCTGTGAAAATTATATTAGTTTCAAGAATAGTACAAATATTCATGGTTTTGATTGGGAAAGTACAAATTCGAATGATAAAATAGAAAGATGTTTCCCTACCAATATCCATTATTAACATCGCCCCCTAGATCATGCGAGTAAATCGAAGTTGAAAAGTTGCATCACACAGTAGTGTTGACACAACGAAATAATTCAAAAAGAATAAAAATTCTGGCCATGGAGCGTCTCGAACCCGGGACCCATTAAGTACCAAATTAACGCCTTGGCACTCGTACACATTTCACGTACTGTGCAGAATCACAGCTTCATCCATATGGCTAAATGTCGAATGATTTCAGTTAAATCTTAAATACTGACAGAAATGCGTTTAATCAGTCAGTGCCTTTTCCTGTATTCAACGTAACGGAACTAAATGACTGATTTGCATTAATAATGCCAATGAACTGCAACTATTAATCTCAATCAACAAGTTTCCTCCATCTTTGATTTCTTGCAGCTGAGCCAATAAGAACTCGTAATGCAAGTAAGAATAACGTTATTGAAGCCTATACCGGAATTGTGCTTGTATACAAGCTTTTACGTTACGATCTGTAACATCTGAACGCTGATGGCCAATGATTGCGGTACAACACATGTGAAATGTCCATAAGCAGAGGCAGGGCCCTGCGTAGCTAGTGCCTGTAGTATGTTCTATCCTGCTGCTCCCTTACGGGCAGTCTAAGAAGTAAGCCACAAGTGCGTGACGTCATGTCCTTGCCTCTCCCCACCTGCCGCTCGCTACATGTGCGAGCGAGCTGTGTATAGTATGGCGTAGTGCCCTCCAAGCCTGGCAAGTGCTTTTAGGGCCGTATGACCTTGCCTCACACTGCCAGCACTGTCTACGCTGGAACTCGTCAGTTCAGGCGCGCACGGCCAGCCCGTACCGACATGGTTTCGTAAAGCCGTTCTTATCTTCCCTTCATATTAATATTATTATTATAACACTATTAATATTAGCAATAAAATGATATTGGGTACCAATAGACTACGTCACACACTGTTCCCGAGTACATTGAAAATGAATTCTCTATTATTGAATGGATTCATTGATAGCAAAATTAGGTCATTTATACTTAGGCTTACCCAAACTTGATGAGTGATTTAAAAATGTTGATGTTGATCCTCTCGCTTAATCAAGGTTGCAGGTTCGAAATCTGGTGCAGTCAGCTGGCATTTGAGGGTGCGCAAATGCGAGGGAGCCGTGTCAGTACATTTACTGGCACGTTAAAGATCCCCTTCGGGGCAAAATTCCGGCACCCCGGCGTCTCTAAAAGCCAGGGCAGTTAAAAGGGACGTAAAACCAATAACATTATTATTATTCTCGCTTAATCGAAACGTACCACAAGCTTTCTCTTCTCTTTGAAGCCTATCGTTATCTCTAAACGACCTGTTTTGTTATGCCGAAGGTTACTTCACATCTGATGGTGGGGTCCAGCATAAATCTTGTATCCTTCTTATGGCCAATAATTATTATGCCCATTGTATTTTTGCTTCTAACACGAGAAAGACACGAAAACATGGATCGCGTAACATTTCTGAAATGTTACAGCTGCATCTTAGATCTATTTCGGTGATTCCTAACGTTTGTAGTAAATCCCCTTCTTAATTATGTTTTTTGAACGTGAGCTAGGGTATCAGGCACTCCACAGTGTTTGCAGTATACAGAGTCCTGGCTACGCCCATGGAGGTCTCACACAAGAGCATCCTTTGCTTCCACCTATTTGTACTAGGCTACTCACTTTCATGTCTACTTCTGGATTAGTCAACCTCCATAAAATATGGTGATTGGATAGTTTCTGTACTTTCGCAATCAACCTGCAATTTCATTTTGTGTTTACCATAGATCCGCTTCAGTCTTAAGTATCGGTTATTTATATTCCCTTGGTTCCTAAATAATTAATCACCGTCTTCATCGTTATCACCATTTTCATCATCAACACCGTCCTGACAACCTCCTTCGTTGTACGAGCACAAATTACGCACTATGTCATCATCATGTCTTCAAGCAATGCATGCTCTCTCTGGTACAGTCTCCCTACATGATGCTTACTATACTTTGGATGTTCATTCACTTAAAATTTCAAAATTAGCTTCGAGGTTTTCCTATGCCCAGAACTTAGAATGCAATAATAATCAAATGTCTTAAATACCATATCTGGATTAGCCTAGATATACATATGCAATTGGATTAACTCATGAGGGCTACTTATAGCATTGGACTTTGAGAATATTTTACGGAAGCTATTCTAACAACTCTACGCAGTGATGTGCTCTCAATTCGAATTGCAGAGTAAGAATGTATAAAAAAGAAAACTCGTGCCCACTGGCCTGGCGCAAGTCCTCGAAATGAGCACCGCTTGGATGATTTACGTATCATCGATACAATTTCAGTACCCCAAACCGAAATTCAATTTCGTGTAGGGACAGGGAATCAAACCCGGACCACCGGGGCGACAGCCAAGAACGTTAGCCGCTACACTACAAGGTGGTCTCTTTCATTGTCAGCGCAATCAATTGCACGATACCATGTAATTTCTTCACTGGGCGAACTATAATAGTACACATTTCTTCGTATTTTTGGCATTGCATAGCCCCTGGTAAGTTAGGAAGACGGTTCGCGTACCATAACCCTAAAGTCGAATAGTTCCAAGAACTAACAAACAAAACAGTCTTAGGCACTCCACCGAAAGAAATACAGACAAGCTGGTAGAAAGACAGACAACATATTTTGTAATTTTTAGAGCAAAATAGGCTAATTGTTATATAATGAATAGCACTCTTGGTCTCCATAGTGTTGAAATAATGAATATTGTCCTAAAACTTGAAGGTTTGAAGGATTTCGTGTCTTCTTGCTTATTTTGCCGTATATCTTATGTGTAGGTAAATTCTACGAGGTATTTTTTCAGGCCATGTTGAATATAAGTTTTTTTTTTTTATCGTTTACCCTCCAGGGTTGGCTTTTCCCGCGGACTAAGCGAGGGATCTCACCTTTACTGCCACTTGTAGTGTCCTGGAGCTTGGGACTCTGAGTCGGGGATACAACTGGGGAGTGTGACTAGCACGTTGCCCAGGCGGCCTCACCTGCAAAGCGAACAGGGGCCTGATGAAGAGATGGGAAGAGTTGGAAGATTAGGCATGGAAGAGGGAAGGAGGCGGCCGTGGCCTTACGTTAGATAACACCCCGGTATTTTCCCGAAGACGAAGTGGGAAACCACGGAAAACCACTTCGAGGATGGTTGAGGTGGGAGTCGAAACCCCTCTACTCATTTGGACCACCCGAGGCTGAGTAGACCCCAATCCAGTCCTCATACCACTTTTCAAATTTCGTGGCAGGGCCGGGAATCGAACCGCGGAAGTCCTGGGTGGCAGCTAATCATGCTGACCACTACACCACGGAGGCGACTTGAATATAAGAATAAAAGACATAAATGACCTTAGCTTGCGACGGAATATCTTTCATTTTAAAATCCTGATGAATTTACTAAAGCATAAAAAGATGGTATATTGGCTTTCACGGCCGGTGAATTAAAACTCAGCATTCTTCTAGGTTTGTGCCGTGTCTTGTGTCGAGTTTCGCCTAGGACACCAAGCTGGCTCATCGGCGGGCTCTTGGGGTCCCCGCCCGGACCCCCACAGGAGTGACGAACTGCGCGCCACCTCCCTTTATATTAGGTGCAACTGCACCACTTGACTGCGAGAACTAGAAGCTCAAGCAGCCTTAACCTCCCTATGAAGGCTTCCAAAAAGATGGTATATTGGCTTTCACAGCCGGTGAATTAAAACTCAGCTGAGTTTTACTAACGCATTTTTCTCGAACTCACATATCCATGAAGAGCATCAATCTAGTCATTTGGTGAATTCAGAATCTTGTTATTGAAATACAGTTTTATAGTCCTAATGTAGTTTCTTTGGTTCTACCCATAATTATTCCGGTTGCTATGAGGTAGGGGATGTGGTGAGACAGTTTCCTTGTGGGAATGATTTCATGACGCCAATCTCATGAGAGGAGTTAATGACAAATAAAATTAATGAGGTATTGTATGGAGTGGCTGTGTGTGGTCTTTCGAGTTTGGAGTAGTCTGACCAAGCACGTTAACGTGTTTAGCTACCTCGGCTGGTTTGTGACATTATGTCAACAAATTAAAAAATGTATTTTAACTCTCCTGATTCCATACCGGCCCCTGATTCTATTTTAGGACTATTATATCTCGCTGCACCTGCTACATCACCCAAAAAGTATGCAAATGTCTGTATCCTTGCTGCAGATCTGGTTCATGTGCGTCCAAATATCATGTCTTATATGTCTACGGTTTGATTCATTAATGTGTGACTCTCCCACTATGCTATTTTTGTCCTCCCCACGTTATGAGCACGGCAGACCACACGCATATGCCACAATGTTGGCTCTAGTGCGCCTAGTGTGCAGGCTCCGCGCTCAGTACTAAACGTACTTCAGTACCCGGTCAAATGGACAGTGCTTGTGCGACTAAGCGCTGCAGTGCTAGTGTGCTGTCGTGCTGCACTGCTCAGAACTGGACCGAGTAGGGCTGCGCTCAGCCGGCACGAATAAATTTCTCGCTAGCACTGCTTCACCTTGCCCATTGCACGGCCCTGAGCAGAGGGTACTGGTCAGCACAGTAACGAAGCACCTAAGTTAGGATGTTATACATTAGCTATCGTATATTCTACTTGCTATTTTTAGCTTACTTTTCACTTTTTTTTTTATGATGATGAGATAGACTTATGGCATCGATCCAGGCAAATGTCTGTCTGTCTGTATTTGTGTGTCTCCCCCTATAAACCCCTAAAGATTGCAGTTATCGAAACCAAATTCGGTTTAAGGAAATATATATCTGAATATCTCAGGGACATAATTGAAAATGATTTCAGAGTTACCAACTGCTAAAAATCACAATTCACTTTTAAGCTCTACGTTGGATATCTCAGACGTTATGCATGCGAAATTTTCCAAAATTAGCACACACAGGGATAATAACATTCCAGATACATTTTAAGGATCCCATATATGACAGTGTTGCCAAGATGATTCTAAGCCTGCTGATAAGTCCAATGATTAAGTACATCTAACATCTATACTATCAATTGGATTTTAACCAAATTTCGTACGTGCTCTGTGTACTATAACAGATATGACTATGCTTATACTTGAGAGCCATTAGGGCTGCCAACTGTTAATTAATGCGGCTGATGCGTGGCTCAGGGGTAACGTTCTCGCTTGCTGGGTCCAAGGTTGCTCGTTCGTATCCTGGCGCAGTCAGCTGGCATTTGAGGGTGCTCAAATGCCAGAGAGCCGTGTCAGTAGATTTACTGGCACGTTGAAGTTCCCCTTATGGACAAAATTACGGCACCCCGGAGTCTCTAAAAGCCAGAGTAGTTAAAAGGGACGTAAAACCAATAACATTATTATTATTTGTTAATAAAGGCTCACTCTCTTTATCCTAATACCAATATATCAGAAAGTATGTAAGCCAACAGCTCTAAATTTTGCGCACGAATAGTTCCGGAAATTTTAGATTATTTGGGAGCAACTAATGCACATCAGTGCTGCCAACATAATTCTAAGCCTGTTTATAGGGCCAATTTTTAAATGCATGTAACTTGTATACTAAGAAATGGATTTTATCCAAAATTGGCACTATAAAATATAGGAATAATTCAGATTAATTCTGAGCACGCCTTCTTGACGTTGCTGCCAATATGATTTTACTCGCACTGATACATCCAATATTTCACAGCATGCAACGTTCATACTATCCATTGGACTTCAACCAAATTTTGTATGTGCATTCTGTACCTTAAGATATGGAATTAAGAATATATTTAGAGACACCAAGGCTGCCAACTGTAGAGCTGTACTGGAATACATTACTTCAGATATATTCCAATCGAAATAGAAAAGTTAGTATTACCAACTTAATCACGTCATTATTCTAGATAGTTCTATGTAGATTAATCATTGGCATGAATCATAAATATAAAGAAAATTAGGTTCATTAGATCGTCACGGACCTACTTCATATTATTGTTATTATTATTATTATTATTATTTTACTGTGGAGTAATCAGTGCTGTGAAAATTATATTAGTTTCACGAATTGTACAAATATTCATGGTTTAGATTGGGAAAGTACAAATTCGAATGATAAAATAGAAAGATTTTTCCCTACCAATATCCATTATTAACATCGCCCCCCTAGATCATGCGAGTAAATCGAAGTTGAAAAGTTGCATCACACAGTAGTGTTGACACAAGGAAATAATTCAAAAAGAATAAAAATTCTGGCCATGGAGCGTCTCGAACGCAGGACGCATTAGGTACCAAGTTAACGCCTTAGCACTCGTATACATTCCATGTACTGTGCAGGTTCACAGCTTCATCCATATGGCTAAATGTCGAATGATTTCAGTTAAATCATAAATACTGACAGAAATGCGTTTAATCAGTCAGTGCCTTTTCCAGTATTCAACGTAACGGAACTAAATGACTGATTTGCATTAATAATGCCAATGAACTGCAACTATTAATCACAATCCACAAGTTTCCTCCATCTTTGATTTATTGCAGCTGAGCCAATAAGAACTCGTAATGCAGGTACGAATAACGTTATTGAAGCCTATACCGGAATTGTGCTTGTATACAAGCTTTTACGTTACGATCTGTAACATCTGTACGCTGATGGCCAATGATTGCGGTACTACACATGTGAAATGTCCATAAGCAGAGGGTACTGGTCAGCACAGTATCGAAGCACCTAAGGTAGGATGTTATACATTAGCTATCGTATATTCTACGTGGTATTTTTAGCTTACTTTTCACTTTTTTTTAAATGATGATGAGATAGACTAATGACATCGATCCAGGCAAATGTCTGTCTGTCTGTCTTTGTGTGTCTCCCCCTATCAACCCCTTAAAGACTGCAGTTATCGAAGCCAAATTCGGTTTAAGGAAATATCTATATCTGAATATCTCAGGGACATAATTGAAAATGATTTCAGAGTTACCAACTGCTAAAAATCACAATTCACTTTTAAGCTCTACGTTGGATATCTCAGACGTTATGCATGCGAAATTTTCCAAAATTAGCACACACAGGGATAATAACATTCAAGATACATTTTAGGGAGCCCATATATGACAGTGTTGCCAAGATGATTCTAAGCCTGCTGATAAGTCCAATGTTTAAGTACATCTAACATCTATACTATCAATTGGATTTTAACCAAATTTCGTACGTTCTTTGTGTACTATAACAGACATTTCTATGCTTATACTTGAGAGCCATTAGGGCTGCCAGCTGTTAATGAATGCGGCTGGCTGCGTGGCTCAGGGGTAACGTTCTCGCTTGCTGGGCCCAAGGTTGCTCGTTCGTATCCTGGCGCAGTCAGCTGGCATTTGAGGGTGCGCAAATGCCAGAGAGCCGTATCAGTAGATTTACTGGCACGTTGAAGATCCTCTTATGGACAAAATTACGGCACCCCGGAGTCTCTAAAAGCCAGAGTAGTTAAAAGCGACGTAAAACCAATAACATTATTATTATTTGTTATTAAATGCTCACTCTCTTTATCCTAATACCAATATATCAGAAAGTATGTAAGCCAACAGCTCTAAATTTTGCGCACGAATAGTTCCGGAAATTTTAGATTATTTGGGAGCAACTAATGCACATCAGTGCTGCCAACATAATTCTAAGCCTGTTTATAGGGCCAATTTTTAAATGCATGCAACTTGTATGCTAAGAAATGGATTTTATCCAAAATTGGCACTATAAAATATAGGAATAATTCAGATTAATTCTGAGCACGCCTTCTTGACGTTGTTGCCAATATGATTTTACTCGCACTGATACATCCAATATTTCACAGCATGCAACGTTCATACTATCCATTGGACTTCAACCAAATTTTGTATGTGCATTCTGTACCTTAAGATATGGAATTAAGAATATATTTAGAGACACCAAGGCTGCCAACTGTAGAGCTGTACTGGAATACATTACTTCAGATATATTCCAATCGAAATAGAAAAGTTAGTATTACCAACTTAATCACGTCATTATTCTAGATAGTGCTATGTAGATTAATCATTGGCATGAATCATAAATATAAAGAAAATTAGGTTCATTAGATCGTCACGGACCTACTTCATATTATTGTTAATATTATTATTATTATTATTATTATTTTACTGTGGAGTAATCAGTGCTGTGAAAATTATATTAGTTTCACGAATTGTACAAATATTCATGGTTTAGATTGGGAAAGTACAAATTCGAATGATAAAATAGAAAGATTTTTCCCTACCAATATCCATTATTAACATCGCCCCCCTAGATCATGCGAGTAAATCGAAGTTGAAAAGTTGCATCACACAGTAGTGTTGACACAAGGAAATAATTCAAAAAGAATAAAAATTCTGGCCATGGAGCGTCTCGAACGCAGGACCCATTAGGTACCAAGTTAACGCCTTAGCACTCGTATACATTCCATGTACTGTGCAGGTTCACAGCTTCATCCATATGGCTAAATGTCGAATGATTTCAGTTAAATCATAAATACTGACAGAAATGCGTTTAATCAGTCAGTGCCTTTTCCAGTATTCAACGTAACGGAACTAAATGACTGATTTGCATTAATAATGCCAATGAACTGCAACTATTAATCTCAATCCACAAGTTTCCTCCATCTTTGATTTATTGCAGCTGAGCCAATAAGAACTCGTAATGCAGGTACGAATAACGTTATTGAAGCCTATACCGGAATTGTGCTTGTATACAAGCTATTACGTTACGATCTGTAACATCTGTACGCTGATGGCCAATGATTGCGGTACTACACATGTGAAATGTCCATAAGCAGAGGGTACTGGTCAGCACAGTATCGAAGCACCTAAGGTAGGATGTTATACATTAGCTATCGTATATTCTACGTGGTATTTTTAGCTTACTTTTCACTTTTTTTTAAATGATGATGAGATAGACTAATGACATCGATCCAGGCAAATGTCTGTCTGTCTGTCTGTCTTTGTGTGTCTCCCCCTATCAACCCCTTAAAGACTGCAGTTATCGAAGCCAAATTCGGTTTAAGGAAATATCTATATCTGAATATCTCAGGGACATAATTGAAAATGATTTCAGAGTTACCAACTGCTAAAAATCACAATTCACTTTTAAGCTCTACGTTGGATATCTCAGACGTTATGCATGCGAAATTTTCCAAAATTAGCACACACAGGGATAATAACATTCCAGATACATTTTAGGGAGCCCATATATGACAGTGTTGCCAAGATGATTCTAAGCCTGCTGATAAGTCCAATGTTTAAGTACATCTAACATCTATACTATCAATTGGATTTTAACCAAATTTCGTACGTTCTTTGTGTACTATAACAGACATTTCTATGCTTATACTTGAGAGCCATTAGGGCTGCCAGCTGTTAATGAATGCGGCTGGCTGCGTGGCTCAGGGGTAACGTTCTCGCTTGCTGGGCCCAAGGTTGCTCGTTCGTATCCTGGCGCAGTCAGCTGGCATTTGAGGGTGCGCAAATGCCAGAGAGCCGTGTCAGTAGATTTACTGGCACGTTGAAGATCCTCTTATGGACAAAATTACGGCACCCCGGAGTCTCTAAAAGCCAGAGTAGTTAAAAGGGACGTAAAACCAATAACATTATTATTATTTGTTAATAAATGCTCACTCTCTTTATCCTAATACCAATATATCAGAAAGTATGTAAGCCAACAGCTCTAAATTTTGCGCACGAATAGTTCGGGAAATTTTAGATTATTTGGGAGCAACTAATGCACATCAGTGCTGCCAACATAATTCTAAGCCTGTTTATAGGGCCAATTTTTAAATGCATGCAGCTTGTATACTAAGAAATGGATTTTATCCAAAATTGGCACTATAAAATATAGGAATAATTCAGATTAATTCTGAGCACGCCTTCTTGACGTTGTTGCCAATATGATTTTACTCGCACTGATACATCCAATATTTCACAGCATGCAACGTTCATACTATCCATTGGACTTCAACCAAATTTTGTATGTGCATTCTGTACCTTAAGATATGGAATTAAGAATATATTTAGAGACACCAAGGCGGCCAACTGTAGAGCTGTACTGGAATACATTACTTCAGATATATTCCAATCTAAATAGAAAAGTTAGTATTACCAACTTAATCACGTCATTATTCTAGATAGTTCTATGTAGATTAATCATTGGCATGCATCATAAATATAAAGAAAATTAGGTTCATTAGATCGTCACGGACCTACTTCATATTATTGTTAATATTATTATTATTATTATTATTATTTTACTGTGGAGTAATCAGTGCTGTGAAAATTATATTAGTTTCACGAATTGTACAAATATTCATGGTTTAGATTGGGAATGTACAAATTCGAATGATAAAATAGAAAGATTTTTCCCTACCAATATCCATTATTAACATCGCCCCCCTAGATCATGCGAGTAAATCGAAGTTGAAAAGTTGCATCACACAGTAGTGTTGACACAAGGAAATAATTCAAAAAGAATAAAAATTCTGGCCATGGAGCGTCTCGAACCCAGGACCCATTAGGTACCAAGTTAACGCCTTAGTACTCGTATACATTCCATGTACTGTGCAGGTTCACAGCTTTATCCATATGGCTAAATGTCGAATGATTTCAGTTAAATCATAAATACTGACAGAAATGCGTTTAATCAGTCAGTGCCTTTTCCAGTATTCAACGTAACGGAACTAAATGACTGATTTGCATTAATAATGCCAATGAACTGCAACTATTAATCTCAATCCACAAGTTTCCTCCATCTTTGATTTATTGCAGCTGAGCCAATAAGAACTCGTAATGCAGGTACGAATAACGTTATTGAAGCCTATACCGGAATTGTGTGCTTGTATACAAGCTTTTACGTTACGATCTGTAACATCTGTACGCTGATGGCCAATGATTGCGGTACAACACATGTGAAATGTCCATAAGCAGAGGGTACTGGTCAGCACAGTATAGAAGCACCTAAGGTTGGATGTTATTCATTAGCTATCGTATATTCTACGTGGTATTTTTAGCTTACTTTTCACTTTTTTTTAAATGATGATGAGATAGACTAATGACATCGATCCAGGCAAATGTCTGTCTGTCTGTCTTTGTGTGTCTCCCCCTATCAACCCCTTAAAGACTGCAGTTATCGAAGCCAAATTCGGTTTAAGGAAATATCTATATCTGAATATCTCAGGGACATAATTGAAAATGATTTCAGAGTTACCAACTGCTAAAAATCACAATTCACTTTTAAGCTCTACGTTGGATATCTCAGACGTTATGCATGCGAAATTTTCCAAAATTAGCACACACAGGGATAATAACATTCCAGATACATTTTAGGGAGCCCATATATGACAGTGTTGCCAAGATGATTCTAAGCCTGCTGATAAGTCCAATGTTTAAGTACATCTAACATCTATACTATCAATTGGATTTTAACCAAATTTCGTACGTTCTTTGTGTACTATAACAGACATTTCTATGCTAATACTTGAAAGCCATTAGGGCTGCCAGCTGTTAATAAATGCGGCTGGCTGCGTGGCTCAGGGGTAACGTTCTCGCTTGCTGGGCCCAAGGTTGCAGGTTCGTATCCTGGCGCAGTCAGATGGTATTTGAGGGTGCGCAAATGCGAGAGAGCCGTGTCAGTAGATTTACTGGCACGCAGAAGATCCCCTTCTGGGCAAAATTACGGCACCCCGGAGTCTCTAAAAGCCGGAGTAGTTGAAATGGACGTAAAACCAATAACATTATTATTTGTTAATAAATGCTCACTCTCTTTATCCTAATACCAATATATCAGAAATTATGCAAGCCAACAGCTCTAAATTTTGCGCACGAATAGTTCGGGAAATTTTAGATTATTTGGGAGCAACTAATGCACATCAGTGCTGCCAACATAATTCTAAGCCTGTTTATAGGGCCAATTTTTAAATGCATGTATCTTCTATACTAAGAAATGGATTTTATCCAAAATTGGCACTATAAAATATAGGAATAATTCAGATTAATTCTGAAAACGCCTTCTTGACATTGTTGCCAATATGATTTTACTCGCACTGATACATCCAATATTTCACAGCATGCAACGTCCATACTATCCATTGGACTTTACCAAATTTTGCATGAGCATTCTTTACCTTAAGATATGGAACTAAGAATATATTCAGTCACCAAGGCTGCCAACTGTAGAGCTGTATTGGAATACATTACTTCAGATATATTTCAATCGAAATAGAAATGTTTATTATTACCAACCTAAGTTCGTCATTATTCTCGATAGGCCCATCGTAAATAGATTAACTTAATCGTTGGCTTGAATCTTAAATTTTATGGAAAATTAAGCTTTTTAGTCGGTCTCGGAGCTACTTGTTTGTCACCTGGCAGCACTACGAATTCGAATTCATTTATAGTAATTTTCTATTCCTACACTATTAGGAGAATACCGTTATTGAAATTTGGATCCTAGTACGTGGCTAAAAACGTTATTCAACCCGGGACCCATACAACAGAACACGACGTTAATAACGTTATTCGACCTGCGAGGCATGCAGCATAACACAATGCTATCCGGTCTTGTGAATATCGTTATTTGATGTTCGGATTGAGTGGTAGTTGTTCGCGACGTGTTACAGCACGAATAACGTTATTCGACCGGCGAGGCATGCAGCATAACACAATGCTATCCAGTCTTGTCAATAACGTTATTTACAACATCTGAGTGAATGGGGGTACATTTGATTGTGTTACAACGCCAATAACGTTATTCGACTTCTGTCTCCTGCGATAACTAAAATGCTTCTCCGGTATGATAATAAAATATTTAAAATAACGGTATATATACAGTATCCGTTTATTGGTTCTTCGTATGAATAACGTTACAACAAACTTTCTGTTATACGTTACGCGATGTATACCGTAACGCCAAACAATTCGTTATTCAAGGCCATTATGTTAAGTTATCCAGCCCTGGTAAATATTGTATATGTATTTAAAAATGAATAAAAATATTGTTTGGATACTGCTTGTACATTTTAATTACTACCCACATCTCCCCACTCCTAATGCAAAATGAACTTTGTACTGAACCCGATGGGGTTATGCTGACTGGAATCGAACATGGTTCTCAGAGACTGTGATCTCAGTAAAAAGGTTCCGCCAGGAAGCGAACCAGAGATCTGTACAGGGAGTTTCTTGGTAAAAACCCCTCGAAAGAGATGTATATTTAATCACTGGTGTGATTTTTAATGAAATGGCATTATTTATTAAAATAATGTAGGAAATAATGAGCGGATTATATCATTATAAGACGATTTGGTGTAAGCTATTGGAGGTTTGAAGCAGAGAGGAGGGCAGAGCTGACATTTACTAATCGGCCCAGAATTGTGGGTTGGTCCCAGTGGAGCCACGTCCATCTCTGTCACCCCATTATGTCGTCTGGAGCAGGGGAGAGGCCTGAAAAATGACACAGTTATTCCCCGACGGAGAATAGATGTAGAGGAGGGGCGGAGAAATGCCCAGAAAAATCATTGATTACTCGTGATTGGAGTAACGAATCGAGATGAGAGTTGCACACAGGTGAATATCTTGGCAAGAAGATAATTTTAGAGTCTTTTACATGCGAAATTGGTGCATATTTAGTGATGTGCGTAAGGACTGTGAAGCGACCATTGTTCGCGGAGGGATGTGAAGATGTTGACGGGGAGTTCCCGGTTAGGTAGCGTCCCACGCCATGGAGAAAGGAATTAATATAAATTAATTGAACGAGCGATTCCTTTGCACACATATAGTTTTGGGACCTGTGAAGAGAGAGGAACACAATGATCATGGTTTGAAGACCTGAATCATGCTGTGAGAGGAGCGAAGATTACGCGGGAAGATGTTGCTCTACTTTCTGTGGAAATCCGATATAAGGGAGTAGACCCCAGGAGGAGCCCTCTGTTCTCTCAGTCCTACTCTGTTCTCAGTGTTACGCAGTTGTTCTCAGTTGAAACTCACTTGAAGCTCAGTCGAGACGCAGTCAAGCTCAGTCTACATGCCGCCAAGCGCAGTTACAGCCAGTTACAGTTTTACTCAATTGTCAATTGTAGCACAATGGAAATAAGTTGCAATCAGTATGCAGCAAATATGCAGCAGTACGAGACAGCGTGTAAGCCGCAGACAGAAGTCTTCAAATAAGCTACGTGCAGTCTTCGAGTGAAACTTCAGTCAGCTACAGCCAGGGTGAAGCAAGTTCGTCAAGGCATAACGCATGACGGATCTATTCATCGAGACGCCGAACAAAGACTGGTATGTGTAAAAGAAACAGAAAACATGCTTGTATGAATAATAGTCGTGATACAGGCATAATCAGCCGCACGAACTATGACGTGTTCAGTTATGAAGCACCGTATAGACTAACGGTAGCATTATTGTATATAATTATTTGTGAAAGTGTTGAACTTTATTAAGCGCAGTATGTATTGTATGAACTAATCGTATATGTGTAACTACGATAGAATGCGCTAAAGAAACTTTACTAAGTGTTTGGTATTGCCATGAGAATACCAGATGTTAACGCTCATGTTTGGGAGCCAGCGTATTGATGTAACGCAGGACGCTTACTGTAGGAGTAATGATCGTCACAAAAACTGTTGGAGAGTTCCGAGAGCAGATAACCAGACTTTCAATCAGGAGTTGATAACGTAAGATGCCGTCGACACCTGCAATTTCGATCTCTGCTAGGGAATCTCAGCATTGAAGTGTGTATAAAGTGACGAGTGTTCAGTGTAATGTATGTAAAAATATCATTTAAAGTAGTGTTTGATGAAGTGTTTCACATGTTTGGGGAGTGATAACTTCCTGAAAGGTATGCAACGTGTCGTGTTGGTGATAGAAATTATGTATAATCAAATGTGTGTAAACAAGAGAAATATGTCGCGTTAAACCCATTATGGCGGGCGACATGGAAGAATATGATTGGTTGGAGCCACCTTAGATGCCTATAGAGATGTAAGTACCCCACAAATTATGGTTATAATTATGTAGAAGTATGGACCGATGCATGTCTGTGATTCCGTAAAGGTATTGTGAATTCCTTATAGATGCCAGTAAAAGTCAGTTAGGAGGCTGATCCTCCATGTTTAATCAGTATTGAGTTGATTTTGATAGAGTTGAAATGATGATTTGTATCATTAAGTGGAGTAATTATTCCCACTATGAATTAAGAATGGCAATCAGTTATGTAAATGTAACGAACGCGATTGTTCGAGTTTAAAACGTTTAGCTATGTCGGAAATTTTGGTAATTTATGTGAGAATAATAATAAATTATGATTTTGGTCATTTATGTCAGTGAGAAATGATGATAATAATAATAATGGTTATTAAGAGTATGAATGAACACATCAGGAAACGAATAAATGTTGTAAGCGAGAATTATTAACGCTAATTGCAAGACTTATCAATCTAAGCAGGAAGATGTTACAGTGAGATTACATTTCAGTAATTATGAAAAGAAGTTTTATATCAGAATATTGCATATATTCGGTAATGATACCAGTAATGAAAGAGCTTTTATTGAATTGAATTTGCAGCTTAATTGAGAAGCTTATAGAGTAAATGTTAGATTTCTCTTAATATTATAGGTCGGTGTGTCGTAGCATGGAGCATTAGGGGCCAGATAGTCTATTCTACGTATGAATTCTCCTATGTCGTGGACATTGTTGGAGATATTTTATTCCGGAGTTTTAGTGAATGGACCCTAACTCTGAAGAAAAGGATTGAAATGTGTTCCGGGCTGGAATCTTGATAGAGTCGAGGATAACAAGGACACCTCGCAGCTCTATGATTTCCCGAGAACTTATGATGAGTTATTTACGCTCGTGGGCAGCGAAAACTCATGGCGACAGTGGTTTTGTGCGCCTATGTTATACTTGAGACATCGGTCAACCGCCAGGCTCATGCATTACGAACCCCGAACCTTCATGTTGAATGGACCCATGTGAGGCCATTAATTAATCGTTATCCTCGACGTAGGAATAATTACGAAAGCTCATTCAATACCTGTTGGCATAATAGTCAATTAAGATCCTTTGGGAACATGTGTGCCGGTTAGGACACAGTATTTGTCTTGTAAATCTCCACTGCTTAGAGAGGGAAGCTTTCAAACTTTTAGAAAGGTCGAGATAATTGGTGGAACGACCCATCCCACTTTCTATTGTGTAGCGATTTCTTTAGCCGAGGGTCGGTGCCAACCACCCGAACCGCTCAGGCAAGGTATAAAGGGAAGAGATTCTAGACCTTGTTAAAATGACATATAATGCGAGATTGTTATGTTGAGTATTATAGCCATGTGGTTTGTGAACACATGGATAATTATAGTTAATCCTGATGGTTCATTAATTTAGCTATCTGACGAATAGTTACATGATATATTTGTACTGTCACTGGAACCAAGTCATGTAGTTGGTTACTAGATGCCAATCGCCATGAGCGCGAGGTAGTCTATTGTACAATCCGACATAAGCTATAACGTAACGTTTTATCTAGGAATCACAGACAGCATGCGGTGAAACCATATAATTGGAGGATGTAGGGGGTAGCTTACATAATTATGGAGTTGCACGTTGATTTTGGTGCAACGTCCAAATAGGTAAATGCATGCAAAGCATTTCATTGGTGAGAAGAAAAATATTAAAACACGCACGGCACACATAATTGTTTAACATAAAGAGGTTTAAGGAAAAATCCTTGTTGTAATATTAAAGAAGTCACATTGTATGACTGTTATGTTAATGTACATTTGTTTTGAAGTCGTAGGTGCATCAGCGCACTAGTATATCCTTGTGAAGTTCATAGAAGGGTAAAGCATTATGGCTAGTTATGACTTTGTTGTGATTTCATATTTGTTTACTTGTGGATTGTGGAAGTAAAAATTTTGTTTGCTTTTATTTTATGCTTTTTTGGGTATTGTTTTGTGTTTGAAGCCATGATTTATTTTAATGAATTAAAGTTTTAGAATAGAGTTGTGTTTTATCATTGTAGAGTTGATACCTTTTAGCCTCAAATCCAAAATATGCACTGCGAAATTGGGGTTACCGTACACGCCTGAGAGCTGATGCTAGTTGGAGGCGGATGCATATTATCCAACGAGATTACTCACATGGGTACAGTACATGGACTAAATCAAAAACATGTAAACAACAAAATTGGAAAATCCATGTTTCCGTATTGACAAAAATTGAAAAACGTTAATCTGAAATTTTAAAAACTGTAAATGGGAAATTGTGAAATTGACAAATGTGTAAACAACAAATTGGAAAATCCATGTTTCTATATCATGACATTGAAAAACTATAAAAGGACATTTTAAAAACTGTAAATGGGAAATTTTGAAATTGACAAATATGTAAACTACAAAATGCAAAATCCATGTTTCCATATTGACAAAAATTCAAAAACTTTAAAATGAAATTTTAAAAAATAAAATAATGGTAAGTGGAAATTGAGGAATTGACAAATGTGTGAACAACAAAACTCTATGTATGTGCATTAGCCTTTGCCTTAGCTTGAGTTATGTTAGGTAAAATAAGGTGAGGACATGTTTTGTTAGGTGAACTAAGGTTACGTTAGGTGAGGTTAGGTGAACTGAGGTTAGGTATGTGAACTTCTAGTTTACTGTTTTTGGAAAATATAAAAAAATTAAAAATGTAAAATATAAAATATAAAAACTAAAATCTAAAAATGTTAAAATGTAAAATACGTTAAAAAACTAAAATGTTAAAATGTAAATTCTAAAATCTTTAAATGAAGTTTCTGTGGGTTAGGTTAGGTTAGGTTAGGTTAGGTTAGAACTAAGTTTATTATTTGTGCTTTCATAATTGCTCTCACTTTTTGCTCGCACTTTTACTTTCACTTTCTGTTCTCACTTTTTTATTGCTCTCACTTTTTGCTACCACATTTTTCTGACATATTTGCTCTCACTTTCAAGTTAGGTTAGGTTATGTTAGGTTAGGTTAAGTAAAGTTATGTAAAGTTAAGTTAGGTTAGGTTAGTTTAGGTGAAATTAGGTGAGGAAATGCTTGGTTAGGTGAACTGAGGTTATGTTAGGAGAGGTTAGGTGAGGTTAGGTTAGGTGAGGATAGGTGAAGTTGGATTAGGTAGAATGGCTGAGGTATGAATTAAACCCGCCTTTTCTCACTTTTGCCTGACAAGACTGAGTGTACCCCCTTCCACTCCTGAGACCAGAAATTAAATTTCTTGGCAGAGTCATGACTCAAACCCGGGGCTCCGCGATGACATCCAAGAATTCTAGCCACTTCACCATAAAGTGGCCAATATAAGGCTGGTCATAATTGTACATGATCAATCAATAATTACATAACAATAATAATTATAATTATAAATATTCCATTTAGCAACTACACGGCCGACCTCTCCCTGTGACGTCATTCACAGTCGCAGGGTGTGGCGGCCATATTGCCCAGTAGCCCTTGCGTCAGCTATGACTGTCCTCTCCATATGAATAACATAGGGCTGGTCGCGCGCGGCGGCCATCTTTCCCATTAGCCCCTGTGCCAGAACCGCCTAATATTACCTACTTCTGTCCTAAAACCAAATCTGTCGCCGTTTCTTCTTTCGTTACTAGTAATGTATGGCATACGAATATCGTAAATAGGAGGAAATATTTCACAGCTAATCACCACCTGAAAATCATTAATTCAATTAGTTGCCAGCCGCGTTAGCTCAATTGGCGGTCAATACTGATCTTGTTAAGATTCCACAAAAACACATTCCCTTCATCAGGTCACAGGAAATCTATACATTGTTCAAGGTTCTATGAATTAACTAACAATAAAATATTGGCTTGTATAGAGCTTTACCATAGTAATTGGCCCAGCTGTGTAAATAGTGTTGAAACCCGAATAGACGCACTCACTCTCCTGGAGGATAAAGGAACGCATTCTGGAAAGAAAACCCAAAACGGATAGCTGTGCTTTGCCAATGGTTACCATAAAAATACGGCCTACTATTAAATAATCCTCCGGTGGTCACGCTCGAAAATGTAACGTTAGTGGTCACGTGGATTACAATCATAGCCCAATTTTCAAAGGGTATTTCATTGGGTAATTTTAAGACCGTTAAAATCCTTCAGTATGCCTTCCATCAAAGAGGAAGTAGAGACGGCGGCCCTATGCTATAGATTTATGGCACGTAAACAAACCTACCGCTGCAATTGGTAATGTGTAGCAAAATTTGTAGATTATACAGGGCGCCCGAGAATGTTCTCCGCAGTGGGTACATGCAGCTGTGAGTGGTTGAGTAATGAGTTTTAGTTGACTGCACTGCACTGTGTCCTTCAAAGCGGGACTTCCCCGTGTGAGCTGTCGATGTGTATCGCGATAAGCGCGCCAGCCGGCATGTCTTCAGCGTGTATTACAGTCAGCCAGCGTTCAGATAGATTATTGGAAGAGTGCAACAGTATATAGGCGGTAATGTTTACTACTGAAGAGAGAGTTTTTTTGGTGGAATAAGTTTTTCGCGAAGGCGATCGGTTTACAGAAAATGTAAAATTAAGATTTCAGGCGCGGTTTCCTAATTCAAAGTGTCCAAACCGTGATACCGTTCGGGATTTGGTAAGTAAATGTCGTGTGACTGGCTCAGTTCACGATGTACCGGGAACAGGCAGGCCTACGCTTTTAACAGACGAAGAACTTGATGAAATCTCCGATATAATGCTGCGTAGTCCAAGTAAATCAACACGAAAATTAGCTCAACAAAGAGGAATCTCTAGGTCGACAGCACATATTGCTGTAAGAGACAAGCTTCAGTTGTTCCCTTATAGTGAGCGATGTATGGAAGATAGACATATGCTCTCGCGGAATTTTTTGTAGAACTTTTCATGCTGAACAATTCTTACACTCATAGTATTTAGATATTCTTAACGGTTTGCCCAGCGTAAGCTTACAAAGCGCTCGACGCCAGGTATTTTATCGACTTTTCCACTAAAATCGTTACTGCTTGGCTTCCTTTGATCATAAATAAATTATTTTCTACAGAAATCATACTCGATATATCCTTTACAGAATGGTGAAAACAGCATCAAAATCCATCCAGTGGTTCTCGAGTTTACCAGTAGCCTAACATTCAAGAATCGGGGACTTTGTTTTATACTAAGTAGAGATGTTACCAACGTAACTGCTGTAGCTAGCTCTCCCAGACGCATGTAGGCGCTGCGGAGAACATTCCCGGACTCACTGTATTTGGGTAGTTAAGAACGCTCTATCAAGTTCCAACGTTCGCCGCTAGGTGTTGGATGGAACTACATGAAATTGAACTTGTTGGGAGTACTGGGGCGTACAATCAAATGGCCATTGGCTACAATTCATAGGTACATAATTAGGCAAGTTTTGTTTTAAAAGTTTATTTTCAATTTTATAAGAAGGATGGAGTGTGATAAATATATACTACTAATCATAGACAAATACATGAAATAGTAAATTTTTTCACATAGAATGAAAAACTTTACTTGAACTTTTAAATGAAATTTGGTAATATTTGCCGTATTGGGTAAAAGAATTAAATATTTGCGAACAGATTAGTGTGTTTCTACAATTAAGTGGTCATAGTAAGGTATATTCATTTTCCAAATTCTATACAATGCTATCCTTAAACAAGCAAACCAAGGCAGTTGTAGTGTAGTTCCGTAAATAGTCGCGTGGAGTTCAGTTGTAATCAAAGTTAATACTTTAGTGTGCCACTGACACGTTAGTGATCATCTCACGGTGATTGTAGTGAGGAGGTCTTCTAGGAAAGGTACTGAACAGTGCACCAAAATCTACTGTACATTTCTAATGCTGTTTTTGCACTTTCAACAATAATAACATTCACTAAACAATAACTTACATATCTGTGTCATATAACACATGAATGCTAATTAAGTGGTTTGTGCTCTGAAGCTTTGAAGCATTGGAACATCATGCAACAAATTGTATTAGATATAAAACAAATATTCGTTAAGTGTTCAGTTCCGAAGGGACATTTTTTAGTTTTCGAAACATAATTGAAGTGATAAAAGTCATTTTTCAGTGCTACCCACTTCTATTAAGGAAAGCTTTCCACAAATTGTGCCCAATTCCATGCTCATAGTCGAGCTTGATACGAGGACGGACGCTACAGGATTAAATTTCTTAAACCAGATAAGTTGGCATAATTTCATTCCATTTAGTGCAGTGTATCATTTATGTATTCACCGCACGAGATATTACAATACAATTAGGACTCCAGTTTAGATAGGAACGCTTGATTTATAACATAAATAACAAAATAGTGTAGACAACATCATTCCTGAAGTTATTCACAATAATAATTCAATAGATCACAGGCTACATACTGAAACTACATTAATAATAATAATAATAATAATAATAATAATAATAATAATAATAATAATAATAACGCAGCAACTATAGAAGTGAACTATACTATCTGTAAATAAGTTTGAGGAGTTACACAGGTTTTGAAAAACGTATATAATCTAAACATTCTATATTGTATTTGTGCATTAGTGTAATTCATAAACTTCGTATACTAATTAAGCCTAAATGAACAGGATCTGAGGATGAATGCATGACGTTCGAAACATATCATCCAATAAAAAATCCCATTTTGTACATAAAAGCGTGTTATTTTGTAATAATATGTCGTTTCTTTTAGGCCAGGGCATGCAAAACCATGTTTCCCACCTAATGTAAATGGATACAATTTATGTTGACCGACTGGAAAGCTTTCTTTAATTAGAACAAGTAGTTCCGTGAAGAACTATACAGCCTATTTTCATATATCCTACTTATGTTAATTGCCACTATCAACATACACAATTTCAGTTTAATTGCTGTAATTGATTCGCAGATATTGAGAACCAACTAAATATTTCGGATGGTCGCCATGTTGGATTTTACATATGTAGGTCCTAGAGTTAAGTACTGTTACATGCAGATTATTGTGTACGTGTAGTATTCAAACTTCAATCGCATAATTAGGACACAATAAGTAACAAGGAGATTTTAAAATTTTGCACAGCTGCCATCTTGAGGTTATGGAAACAATTGAAATAAATTAGATGCCACTGGATTACCATTCGTATAAGGATTTACTGTACCTAGTTTCACTGCACTCAGATGGTTAAATTGCGAGACACGTCCATGTGAATATTTATAGTTCGCGTCGCCACCATGTTGGATTTGTGATCACCAGGTTATTTAAAGTCTTATAGGTGAACTTAAGTTCATAGCCCCTATGAACATTAAAACATTCAGTATGATTGCTATAATAGACTCGTAGATATTCTGAGCCGTCTAAATATTTCGGATGGTCGCCATGTTGGATTGTTAAATAGAGTCATGTACTATTAAAGGAAAATTATTGCGTAGGTTCATTATTCAAAGTTTCACTTCGATCGCATGACTACATCACAATAAATAAACACTTAATTTTAAAATTCGCACAGCCGCCATCTTGAGGTTATGTAAACAATTGAACTAAATTAGATACCAGTGCATTACAATGTGTATAAATATTTCCTGTACCAGATTTCATTGCGTTTGGAACATTAAATCGCGAGAAAGGACTATTTAAAATTTTCAAATTCGCTTGGCCGCCATGTTTGTTTTGTAGTTAACCGGTTTTTGAAAGTCTTATAGATGGACTTCCAGTAGTGCCCTTTATCTCCGTACAAAATTTCAGGGTGATACAGCTAATAGTTTCAGAGATATAGAATGCCGGTGAAATATTTCACACATCCGCCATCTTGTGGTTATGTAAACAATTGAACGAAGTTAGATGTCGGTGCATTACAATTTATATAAACATATACTGTACCATGTTTCATTGCGTTTGGTTGGTTAAATCGCGAGAAACGTCTATTTAAAAGTCGCAACTTCGCTTGGCCGCCATGTTGGTTTCGTAGTTACCAGGTTTTCAAAGGTCACATAAGTGAACTTATAGTAGTTCCCTTTATCAGCACACAAAATATCAGGGTAATGTCGCTAATAGTTTCGGAGATATTGAATGCTGGTGAAATATTTCGCACAGCCACCATGTTGGATTGGTGAGTCGTAACAAAATTTGAAGGGCACGATCGGGGTCGCCCGGAATAGTGCTATGAACTTACCGAGTTTCATTGAAATCGCTCCAGACGTTTAGATTTTATTAGGGGGAGACACACACACGAATCACACACACACACACACGCACACACACACGGACAAAAGTTGATCTCATAAGCCTATTTTTTCAAAATTGAAAATAGGCTAAAAATAACATGAATGCTTAACACTCTTTGAGCTTTATTTATTTAGCGTATGGCATTGCACATGAAACACAATAATAATAATAACAGAATAATAATAATAATAATAATAATAATAATAATATTAATAACAATATCGATGGCCTCGGGTGCCGGGTGCGTGCTTTGTAAATTGACACCCAGAGGGTAGCTTGCAATGCAAATTTCGTTGTTCCTTGAATCACTATGAAAGTCAAGGAGGTTAGATATCTAAGCTCCTTGAACACTGTATAGCGCTTTCTAGTAGAGCAATGAGGAACTTTGTTGGCGGAAACTCCCGAGATTCATTTTGCCATTATGAACACGGCCTACTGAATTCAAATGGTTTTTTTGACATGCCAACATCGTATGACATGCGTGTCGTATTTTTGCCGCCTTTCAAAAATCACTTACCACGGCCAGGAGCGAACCTGAAATCTTGGGGTAGTAGACCGACACGCTATCCATTCACCCACCGTGGCAAGCTATAGTAATAATAATAATAATAATAATAATAATAATAATAATAAATAATAATAATAATAATAAAGTACATACAAGCACTGATATCGACCTATAACCTTATGCCCAGTCTATTTATCCAGTCCAGGCTCGATAGTGTAGCACTGAAAAAGCCGTGAGGGTCACCTGGATACGCTCTTATTTTTGAGGTTTTTAACATTTAACCTACACTTGTGAATGTTTCAAAGCAAATAAACCTAGTTTAAAATAGTTTGGAAAATAGTTGGAAGTCTTCATAAGAAACATTAATTTGTTATGCTGTCCGACAAAACTATTTGGACTTTTTCCGAGAACCCTCGGTATTGGTTTACTAATCACTCAGGTTATCGGCACATGGATGAATATTTGCACTTGAATAAAAATAATTACCATTTGAAGTATTCTACTACGTTAAAATAATAATTCGATAGATCAGGACAAGGCTATTCATAAAACACACCGCAGCTATACCAATAAGTCTTGGATGTAGAATAATTGCTCTTCATCTTTAAGTGCTATTCTCTCGTACTCTGCGATAACTACTGATGGCAGTGTGAATATCCAGTGAATATTGCTGTAATAGGTAGGATTACCAGCCAATCCAGTTTGCATGCACAGTATATACTCTCGCTAAGTTGGAACAATACCTGCCAACAGCCATAGATTTAGGGCTTATAATATATTTGAGTCAGGATGCGCCACACTGCAGCACGACGATTAAACAATTAACTAAATGGCTCCATTGTTCTCGTAGTCCAGTAGTGCACATTTCTTGCAATAGATCTTTCTGGCGATAAAATACTGTGCAGTAATAACTCAACAAATATTCAGCAATTTTGTTTTACAATACCTAACGACAGTGAATTAAGGCCGAAGGCCATGGAGAAACGCTATCTCTGAACTCGGAAGATAAGTCGGTTCAAACCCCACCAACGGTTGTTCCAGAGATAGTTTACATGGCTCCCCATGTGAATGTTGGTATGGATTCTCCTGAAGGGCAACGGCCAATTGCCACCAACTACTTTCCTTGTTTCATTCATCGGCATTATATCCATCTCTTATTAACTTATCTAGTAATAATAATAATAATAATTATAATAATAATAATAACAAAATAACACACTAGCATTCACAGGAATGTTGTAAACCTTGACATAGGTTAAAAAAAGGCAATACCCAGGCAATACCTGGCTGAAGGTATAAAAAGCACACAGGAAAGGCAATAATAGTAATTTGCTTTAAGGAATGTCACTGCCTGTGATACGGCAGGTTACCTCTAGAACCACCGCTAGAGGTGACGATACGCAAACCGGTGGCAGTGGGATGACAAGCTGCTGTCCACCCACCAGTAGACCCGAAGAAGCTCCAGCAGCTCAAGACGATATTAGCGGTACACAAAATCTCGAGTCTCGCACCGCAACTGACGGCAGTGCCTTTGTATTAAATACAACCACTCTCGCAGGTAAGCCCAGAAAACGCATGAAATGGGAAACCCATATGAATGAATCTATCATGCGGGCATATTATCGAATAACTCGTCTTGAAACAGATATGACAAACTACCGCCAAGCACTGCATGTGGCTTTCAAACAGCAGTATCCTCTGTATAACATCACTGAGCAACGAGTCGCGGATCAAAGAAGAGCAATTGTAAAGAATCATTTAAGTCCCGACCCTGTTCTGGATCGAATCAGACAGGAGATATATCATGAACTATATCCCTCAGCTGCAAGTGTTGAAACTAACCAAATAAACACTGAAAGAATCGACTGATGTAATTGAACTTCCGAATGGGGAAACAAGCCTTCATTCCAAGATCCAAGACGAATTTAATTCAGCTCTTCTTGAATATGCAGGTACTGACCCGACCCAGCGTCCAATACTTCCGAGGCAGCAGTCTTCCCACAAGTTTGCCATGGTGTTGAAAGAACTGAACGAAACCAAACTTCCTAACTATTTAGAAGAGCACCAATCTTTCATGGAGGTTCATACTGCTATCTATTGTGCAGCACTAGCTGCAGTACGAATTAATGGGGGTAGGCCACGCCCTGCAATTAAACAGTCTGCTACAAGGAAACCCAGCGATCCACCATGGGCAAAACGTTTGAAATGACTCATTGAACAACTACGCCAGAATGTGAACAGATTGCAACAGTATAAGAATGGGGTGAGAAGTAGACGTCTGAGCAACCGCGTACGAAGGATCATGATGGACTCCTCACAACAAGAATTTCAGGTCCCGAGGACGCTGTGATAACAGAAGTACTCGATACTTATAAACAAAAACTTTCAGCCCTCTCTAAGCGTCTTAAGAGATACCAGAACACTACCGAACGGAAGAAACAGAACAATGACTTCAAGAGAAATGAGAGAAAGTTCTATGAAGACCTGAAAAAGACACCTCACGTTCAGAATGATTCTCCAGAAGGTCCCAGTGTGGAGAGTGTTACCGACTACTGGTCATCAATATGGTCTAGACCGGAAGCTCCGTGGATTAAGGAAATAGAGAATGCTACCAGACGAGTAAATCAAATGGCACAAACAGACGTTGACGTTTAGGAACTACACCAGGTCATCAGCAGCCTACATAATTGGAAAGCACCTGGAATTGACCGGATACATAATTACTACTATAAAAGGCTCACATGTACCCACCGTTTACTGGCTATCCACATACAATGTTTTCTGGAAAACTCTGCTGCATTTCCATTTTTCCTAACCAGAGGGCTAACCTATCTCAAGCCAAAGGACTCTAAAATCACGAACCCATCTAAATATCCCCCCATCACCTGCTTGCCAAACTTGTATAAGATCATTACATCCATTATCGTAAAACGAATTCATGCACATTGTGAGGAAGACGCCATTCTCGCAGAGGAGCAAAAGGGTTGCAGAAGGAATTCTCAAGGATGTAAGAAACAGCTCACTATTGATGCCGTGGCATTAGAGCAGGCCTGTTGTAGATCACGAAACCTTTATGCCTGCTTTATTGATTACCAAAAAGCTTTCGATTCCGTGCCTCATACATGGCTTATACACAGCCTTGAGATTTACAAGGTCAACCCTATTATAGTGAACTTCCTGAAGAGCGTAATGGTTTCATGGAGCACTGCCCTCCAACTTACAGTGGGTGACTCTCGTTTAACATCTTCATTAATACCGATTCGCCGAGGAATTTTCCAAGGAGACTCGCTAAGCCCACTCTGGTTTTCTCTGGCTTTGAATCCTCTCTCGCAAATCCTGAACGGTAGCAACTACGGATTTAGTATTAAAGGTAATCATGGTGAAGCGTACAAGATGAACCATCTTCTTTACATGGATGACATTAAACTGTATGCATCAACTAAAGTGCACCTTCAATACCTTATCTCTATCAGTCAGAGCTTTTCCTCAGATATCCATATGCAGTTTGGTTTTGATAAGTGCAGAACACAGACTGTTGTTAGAGGCTCGCACTCTGCACAAGGAATACCTGTTGGAGAGGGACAGAGAAGTATTCAGCCGTTGGAGGAAGGCGCATTGTACAAATATCTTGGGTTCGCCCAGAGTACCCGTCTCAGACATGGTGATATCAAGAAGAACATAATTGAGCAGTATACTTAATGACCTCGCAGTGTTCTCTCTTCAAACTTAGCGCTAAACATATCATTAAGGCAGTTAACACAAATGCAATGCCCGTAGTTTCATACTCCTTTGGTATCATCAGGGGGACTCAAACTGAGCTGCACGATCTGCAACGAAAAACATCGGTGATTTTATCACGCCATCGTATGCACCGTCCGAAATCAGCAACAGAGCGCCTGACTCTACCTCGGTCTGAGGGTGGTAGAGGACGGATAGACATCATGAACCTTCATACAAAACAAGTGACAACTCTGCGTGCATTTTTCCACAACAAAGGAGAAACATCCCTTCTCCATCGCACTGTATCTTCAGCTGATGATAATTACACACCGCTCCATCAGTCATCTTTAGATTCACCAGTAAACGAAATGAAAACTACTGAATACAAGATCGGGAATTGGAAACAGAAGGCGCTTCATGGGAAGTTCGCACATGACAAGTTAGCGTCGCACGCATGGCTGACCCACTCGGTTCTCTTTCCGGAAACAGAGGGATTTGTTGTAGCTATCCAAGACCAAGTTATTGCTACTCGAAGTTATCGGAAATTTATCATAAAAGATCCAGCAACAGAGAGTGAGAAGTGTCGCCGCTGTGGCAAATGTAGTGAGACCATTCGACACATAATATCAGGTTGTTCCCACCTTGCCAACACTGACTACAAACATCGACACGATCAAGTTGCCAATATTATCCACCATAAACTGGCCTTGAAGTACAAACTTCAATGGTCCGTCTCCTATTGGAAATACACACCATCCGCAGTACTCGAAAATGTCACACACAAGCTCTACTGGGACAGAGAAGTTGTGACAGATGTTGCAGTCAGTAACAACCGGCCAGATATCATTGTCATCAATAAAGAACACAGAGAGGGATTACTGATAGATATCGCATGTCCCAACATTCAAAACATCCAAACAACAGCTGCTATTAAAATATCTAAATACACAGAGCTGGCACTTGAGATAAAGCAGATGTGGAAACTTGAGTCGGTGACTACCATCCCAATAATTGTATCGTGTATTGGTGTTATACCCAAAACTCTCCACAGTAGTCTATCAATATTGAATCTACACCCGCAGATATATATTGAACTACAGAAGGCAGTTCTGTTAAACACCTGCCAAATTGTCAGGAAGTTCCTTGGTGACAATATCCTCGCCGAACACTCAGCAAGGCTAGAACATGATTCA
Organism: Meconema thalassinum; assembly: GCA_946902985.2. NCBI lineage: Eukaryota > Metazoa > Arthropoda > Insecta > Orthoptera > Tettigoniidae > Meconema > Meconema thalassinum. Next base: position 261,214,187 of record OX336390.1, on the reverse strand, counting down.
GAAGGAAATTTAGCTCATTCTATAAATGAGGGGAGTACGGACACGAAATTAATGTAATGTGAGGTTCCTATAATTTACATACATTATATTTCGTTTCTCCCGTAGGAAATTTGATCCCCCCTCCCTTGAATAAAAATAGATCTACCAAGTTCATCCTATGGAACGCAGAAGGATTAAGGAATGCTCTTCAGTTTATTCCACCAGAAATGACACAGATACCGGACGCCCTGATAACGACTGAGACCTTCCTATTAGAACCTATAGATATCCCTGGATATTATAGTATACACATGCTCGCAAAACCAACAAAAGGGAGACCGGAAGGTGGTGTCTCTTGTTTTTTGAAACCTACAATTGGCACCATAAAAGCAACATATCAGGAAGAAAACTTACTCGTTATAAGGACTACCGACATCACTATTATTGCATTGTATATCAACCCCTACGTCTCCATAAACGACGTCATTGAAACGCTCGCTAAAGCAATTTCAAGAACAACTGGAGAAGACAAAAATATTATCCTAGCCGGTGACCTCAACTGCCGAATTGATAAACCAAGCCGGAAAACAGAGTTAGTACTAGAAATGCTGACTGAGGAAGGATTTTCACTAGTGAACAAAAAGGAAGAAATGACCTACTTCTGCAACAACGGAGCGAGCGCAATTGATCTTGTATTTTACAAAGGCAATGGAATATACATCGAGAAACAGGAAGGACTCTGGAGATCTGGAGCAGCTCCCATAAGAAAACATATTCCAATAGTAACTGACATCATTATAATAGATCAGACATCGAAACAATGCAACAGAAGGCAAATATCCAGATTAATTGACCAAAATCAGATCATCCCTGAAGATATTATCAGAGCAGAACGCCTCGCAAATGAAGGTCACATAAATGAAGCATTGAAAATAGTCACAGATTTAATACAATCAGCTAGTCTTCCTATGAAGAAAAGAAGGGCTCAAATGTGGTTTGAAAAGAAATGTTATGCCAAGCGAAAAGAAACTCTACAAGCACTCTACAAGGCAAGGACTCAAGTCACGGACGAAAATCTCCAAATATATGCACAACATAGGAAATTCTATAAACAACTCCTACAAACAAAAAAATCAGAACACATTGAAAGAGAAGCAAAAATCTAGCAAGGAAGGCCAAATCCGATCCCTTTCTTGCTCTACGAAGACCTGTAACACTCCGACCAAATGAAATTACCATGAAAGAATGGGAAGAACATTTTAAGTCCCTTCTAAATCAAGAATCCAAGAGATGTAATTTTTCATCAGATAGTTCTTCTTCAGATGAGGATACGTTAATTATATCCTTGGAAGAAATCAAAGCAATAATAGATTGCGGAAAAAACAAGAAAGCTCCTGGACCAGACCTCATTTGCATAGAACTACTAAAGCAGTCACAGGACATACTCTTACCATTTTGGACCATTCTCTTTAATGCATGCATACGATTCGGGACCATTCCAGACAGCTGGAGAATTTCCACCATCAAAATTCTCTACAAGGGAAAAGGGGACACCAGTGATCCCAATTCATACAGAGGTATTGCACTTGAGAACCACATCTTCAAGGTATTTATGAAGCTTCTCACAACGAAACTAACACCAATAGCAGAAATTCCAGATTGCCAATTTGGTTTTATGCAAGGAAGAAGCACAACACAGGCAGTAACTTATCTTTTAAGTGAAGTGCAAGAATCTTTAAGAAAACCTAAAGGAAAATATTATACAGTATTTGTGGATTATGGAAAAGCATTCGACTCATTACATCGGGAACTACTTATCCAGAAGATCAAAGGATTGACCAATGAATTAAGACCAATAACGACCTTACTGGAACATATACTGGCATACAACCTCTTAGAAATAGACGACGGTGTCACCACATCTCATTATATCAGACAGACGAACGGAGTTTTTTCAGGGTGATCCTTTAAGCCCGCTTCGATTTAATATTACTACGGCAGACATTACCAGCATAATAAAGGACTCTCCCAATACCACACTCTTACTCTATGCGGATGACATGGTATTAGGGTCATCAAACAAATTAGAATTACAGAGTGTATTGTTTGAACTAGAAAAATGGTTCAATGAAAATCACCTTGATATTAACCTTCAAAAAACGGTTCAAATGACATTTCGAAAAGGAGGTAAACCTGCGCTTAAAGACACGCTCACATTGTACAACGAACCATTAAACGTAGTGAACAAGTTCAAATACCTGGGCATAACCCTGCAGACTACAGCCACATCCTTCAGTCATCATATACAAGAGAGGTCAGCAACAGCTATCAGAGCCATTTACAAGATTAAGAATCTACCAGCGTTATCACTAGTTACAGCTCTGTCCCTTTTCCATACGACCATCTCACCAGTTGTTACGTATGGTCTTGAAATAATATGGGATTTTCTCACATTTAGCGATCTAGAAAGAATAGAGAATGTTAAGTCGAGATTTTTAAAGTATATACTAAGAGTTGGAAAGATGGCTCCCACAAGATTAGTCTATGAGTTAGCAAAGGAAACCTTCTTCATCGAAGACCTCAGATTGAAAGTTCCTTTGCCGGCTACAAGATCCTCTACTGACTTTTTGGAGGCTAGAAGAGCAAAGAGACAAGAGATTGATCCAGACTTTTATATTACTGATGCAATGATGAACAGAACGTGGTCTAACGAGAATCAAGATCAAAGACACGTAATAACGAGACTCGCCATTCACGGATTCCATCATAAGATATGCTCCAACAGATCCTTCCATGGTCCCAATGATAATTGTGTTTGCATTCTATGCAACGAAAGGTGTACCAGATACCATATTACGACGTGCCGCAAAAGATTAAAATCATTAAGTGATTATGGTAAAAATGAATGCCCATTCGGGTGATCCTTTTTCCTTTATTGTGCTTTCAGTTAGGATGTAACTTACAGTTCTTTGTTTCAATAAAGGAAATCTTTAATTTAATCTTTAATTTAAAAATATTTCAGTACAGATGGTTCGTTGCTAAGGACGAACCAGGCTGTAATATAAAATGTAACCGGTATCTGCCGTGTTAATGATGCCAAAAGTAACAATAATAATAATAATATTGATAATGCTGTCCTCCCGGCAACAGGTGTATGCCTATAAATTCCAGGCTAATCAGCTGCCCCTAATAATATTGTTTTCTGCAGCCCAACTAACGTGCGTTGGCAGGAAGGTCGATATTTCTCTGCTTGAGATCCGTGAGTTAATACTGTAATGCACTGCAAGCAGAGAAATATCGACCTTCCTGCCAACGCACGTTAGTTGGGCTGCATTAAAAATATTACGAGCCTTACAGTAGTCGCATATGATATGTAACATCTGACATAGAAGAAACCTCACGTGAAATTGTTGATACACCAGTATTTTATACTATTATTGGCACAAATATTAATCTATTGTAAAAGGGAGTGTTTTACAGATATTGTAGTTTATAATACGGAACTCATTTTATTAGATGATTTGTAGCTTCCACCAGCACTAGCCTAAATAAAGAATACGATATGCATCAACTAGATTAATAGACGCGACACCGCTCATAACCTTAAATTCCTTTTAAACAGGTCCTCTTGATTCTCAGACCAAGATGTAATTTCATATGGATTCTGTTAAATTGAGTCATATTTATATAATAAATACCGTTTAAAATGATAATCTGCTAGCAAAAATACCCACCCTGTCGGGGTTCGAACCCAAGATCTCTATATTCACAGTCATAAGGACTAAACCCACAGCTTTTTCGACTACGCAAATTTTGTGCACAAAATGGTGACTTATTTCCAAGTTCCAATAATACTGCATTACGGAATTAAGTTTCATTTATATTTTGCTTGTTTCGATAATGTTCCTGCGTGAAATTGAGTTTAAAATGCCTTGTGAATAGGCCCTCTTGTGAGTAAAGAGAATTTATTCAGTAATAGTTCATGAAGGATTGCTCAATTCTCGTATAACCACAACGATTATATTATATTGATGACAGCATTACCCTTATGTGGGTTAATATTTGAATAGCCATTGTGCAGAAACATAATACCGGCAATGCCGACTACTTACAATGTTTGATATTAAGGCATTGTACCATTTAAATACTGATACGAAGACTTCGAACATGTACCTTGTCATTTGTTTCAATCACTTGACACCAGAGTTCGCATGAGCGTTTTCCGTTCAGTATGTCATATACATTCCACATGGCCGAGAGTACGTCATGGTATCAATTTCCGACACCGCGCGCTCATTGTTTCTCGTACCACTGCCAGCTGGGTCTTACCACTGCCCGCTGGAGCGATCGATCGAGTTGGCAGTGCATCTTATACTTCCGTTCGATCCACCACTGCCAGCTAGTACACTTCCGTTCGATAGATTGAGCGGGCAGTACATACTTCCGTTTTCCACCACTGCCAGCTAGTACACTTCCGTTGATTGATCGAGCGGGAAGTGCGTACTTCCGTTTTCCACCACTGCCAGCTAGTACACTTCCATTCGATTGATCGAGCGGGCGGTGCATACTTCCATTTTCCACCACTGCCAGCTAGTACTCTTCCGTTCGATCGATCGAGCAGGCAGTGCATACTTCCGTTCGATCCACCACTGCCAGCTTGATCGCTCCGATCCACTTCCGTCCCCAATTTCCAAAATCACTCCCACAAAACTATCCAGCAACCGAGCGGAAAGATGTTACACATCAAAAATATTGTTAGGGGCAGCTGTTTCACCTGGTATAACTGGTGCACCATTTAAACAGACGTATTAATTCCTGAAAAAAAAATGGGTTTTTTTTTTCAAGTACCAGTGCTCGTCTGATTTTCAACATAATTATACCGATAACATTTTAAAATCTCACTCTGTTGAGATACACTAATATGGTTTTATTGAAATACAATTGGTATAATTATCTCAGTGAGTGATCATTCCTTGGGGTAACATTATACTTTCGTTTATGAGGTCCGTGTTACTCAAAGAAGAAATATTTCCCGTCAGTCAACACAAATTGGGTCAAATTATATTAGGCTGGTAAACAAGTATTTAGCTAATACCATAACCTGAAGGAAATATACTCTTTACTGAAACTTATCCCACTCTAGTGAATTGTAGCATTTGTGTCTTTGTCACTTTGACAAGGTAACCACATTACAATAGGTAGTAGTAGTACTCTCTTTCTGTCATTTATCGCATATTGCGATAGATAAATGCTAGGAGTCTGGTGCCCTAGTGGGCTCCTTTCACTCCATTATTTTTAGGCGATAATTTTTATTTTGGAATATTCATTTCTATTGTGATTTATATATTGGCTCCCTTATGACGTTAATGGATAATGCCTTAAAGGGAGAATTTAGTCCTTGGGAGTTTGCAGTCCAGTGATTTGTTTTACTTGGATATAATTTTTTCGTTCGAAGTTGAGAGTACTAGAGTCTGTTTTATGTGCCTGAAGAGCTGCGGGTTCGAACTTGGGTCAGCAGCATGGCTATTAACCGTCCGACCCGCAGCGGCATTAGTTGTTGTTAACACACTCGGTTCGCCCTGTCATGGTCTGGCAGCGGTCGCTTCAGCGAGGTTAATAATAATAATAATAATAAAAAAGGTGCAATTTTTGTAGACTGAATTTAAGTGTTTAAGGAAGAGTGAAAGACCTCTAGTTAGGTTTGGTTTTATAGAAGGTGAAATTAATAGTCCTGTGTAGGTTTGAGAGAAAATAATACTAATAAGCCTCAGTTGTGTGGTCACCGGTCTAAATAGGAACAGTTGAATTAGAATCATATACATAATAGGGTAGACAACATTATTCTTGAAGTTCGTCACAATAATAATAATATCGTATGGCGTCGGGTGCTGGGTGCAAGCTTTGTTATTTGACACCCAGAGGGCAACCTTCATGTCGAATTTCGTTGTTCCTTGAAACACTATGAAATTCAATGAGGTTAGTTATCTAAGCTCCTTGACACTATAGCCATCTAGTAGAGAAATGAGGAACTTTGTGTTGGCGGAAAATCTCGAAATTAATTTTGTCATTATGAACATGGCCTACTGAATTCAAATGGGTTCATTGGCATGCCAACATCCTATGACATGCGTTTCAAAACTCACTTACCACGGCCAGGAGCGAACCTGCAAGCTTGGGGATAGTAATCCGACACGATAACCACTCACCCACCGGGCAAGCGTCACAATAATAATTCAATGGGTCACAGGTTAACATACTTCAACTACATTAATAATAACACAACAACTATAGAAGTGTTTCAACCCGAAAGAGCATTAATTATACTTGTAAACAAGATGTTCAGTAAAGAAGATATAGCCTACTTTCTCCTAAATGCATGGGTATTGTTATAACTCATTGCCCTTTTCAAAGAGTATAATTGAATGTTGGTTGTTGTAGCTTGTTCAAATACAACGTGCTATGCGGATATTATACGTTGATAGACTGAATCCTCACCTGAATTATATATACACACACTAATACAGCCATCACAATCACACAGGTTATCAGACAAAATTAAACACTCACCCAAGTACACGGGGCTAAATGCACACTCTAAATGCTTAACATTATAACGAGTGGGTAGTTAGAAATCAATAAATACAAAACAAAAATCAAGTTAAAAAATTGAACCTGCTTGGATCAACGATGTCATTATCGTTCTCTGGCGTTTCTATAAATCATTTGATACTAAATCTATATATTTAAAACAGTAAGGTGATTTTTGTTATCACGAGATATAGAGAACGACAGAACCAATTTACTTCGTAGAGCACTCTAACGAAAGCTCTTGGCCTGTAGATTTGCAGAGTGTCTCTAAAATAAACAAATATAATACGGTATATTTTTAAATAAATATAGAAAATAGCAGAATTCTCGCCCCTCGCGCATGCGCACAATCCGCCTGGGCTCATGACAAAATGGCGGTGAGAAGTCCATTAAAATGTAAGTTATTTAATAAGCTTCCATGTAATTGAAAACATACATTAACCAAGTTCTGACAATACAATATAATAACAGTATGAACATATACGAATGTATATTGATTTTATTGATAATGAATTGGATTATTTTCTTCAGATAGCGGCTTTTGAAGATAGTGAATGTTTGCGTCTGCATCTAAGTGTGAGTGCGCGAGTAGCTATTTGGTTAAGGCGATTGACTGTGGATCCAAGGATCGCAGGTTCGATCCCAACTCTCGCCAGTATTTTTTTTTTTTTGCCACTGAAATATTGTTTTATCAAGGAGTATTAGTAAGGTTTTATGTCAGTTAAAGATACATATTTCTACACATTTTCTCAACACGTTTTATTTCCGTTTTACCATTGCATTACAGCATGTCCTCAATACGTCGTTTGAATATCTGCAATCAGTTCCAGTAACTGACAACAGATGGCAGTACCTCGCCAATATAGTTCCAGTAACTGAGAGCAGATTGCGTCGATATATTTAAAACACAAGGCATGGCCTTGATGGCGAGTTTTCGCGTGATAGTTAAATATTGTTTTATCAAGGATTATTAGTAACGTTTTATGTCAGTTAAAGATTCCTACATTCCCTCTCAATAAGTTTTATTTCCGTTTTACCATTGCATTACAGCATGTGGTCAAAAGAGCTAATATCTGCCATCAATTGCAGTAACTGACAAAAGATGGCAGTACCTCGCCCATATAGTTTCAGTAACTAACAACAGATGGCAGCACCATTGCATCGATATATTTAAAACACAAAACATGGCGCGTTTTCAAGTGATGGAGAGTTATAGAGGGGAATTTTTAAGAAGGGAAACGTTGAAGAACATTAACTGACAGTTGAGTGTGTAGGCTATGTTGTTTATGTACTTTAATATTGCAATTTCTTCCCAATGCTTCGGTGGTCAAGTTGGTAGCATCCTAGACTAAAAGTTATAAATTATGCATCGTCGATATACTCTTAAATTATTAGTGAAAATGTAGTTTTCCAGGCCCTGGCGCGTGTCCACAATTGCTTCCGCCATGAGAGACACTTGGCAAACATAATTCGTTTGAAGGGCTCCGACATCGTTGTCACTCAGCCCAATGTACTTTGGTGTGTAAGTGTAAAATTTTCTCTGATAACCCGTATTATTGTGATAGCTGCATTACTTTGTGTATTTGTAATTAAGGTGGGAAATGGCAAGGTGACGGCCGAGGCCTTAAGTTAGGAACCATCCCGGTATTTGCCTTGAGTGGAAGTGGGAAACCACGGAAAACCACATCTAAGATTGTCGAGGTGGGAATCAAACCTTCCTCTTCTTAGTTATACCTCTAGAGACTGAATGTGCCCCGTTTTGGCCCTCAGACCAGAATTAAATTTCTTGGCAGAGCAGGAAATGTAACCCGGGTCTCCGAGGCGATAGCCAAGAATGGGTGGGCTTCCATGTGTTAATACGATTTTTGACATGCACGGGACATAGAATTCTAAAACAGCCTCCATTAGGGTGACTGCCGAAGTGAGTATTGAGTATATGCCTAAGCTCATTCCAGTAGTTGGCGAAGTTATTCTATGTTCCCCTGCAAAATGTACTGCCATAAACTATAACAGGTGATGGAAATAGCTTATTTAGAGCAGTTTTGTACTGTTTATATCAAAATGAAGAACGTCATTCTGCGCTGCGTTTTCAAGCTATTGCCAAACATTTCGCTGGCAGGAACAATTATAAGGAATTTATTGTAAGCGATCAGTCTCATCGCATTCTCCTCACCAACCAACTTGAGTATGAGAGTCTCTGGACGGTCATGTTGAACTTCATTGTATAAGACAGTTGTTTAATGAGTATTTGTTTAGAGTACTGAATCTAACTACGCAGTTGATTTCGGCAATGGAAGTATTTTTTGCCATTTAATATTTAGCGGCTCCGATATTGCAGGTCACTATAGTGTTATCGAATAATACGAAGCCACATTTAAAATCCAATATAAATAGGCCATTTCAGAAACAATTCCAGATGTTATGCAGTACAGTGAAAGGTCTTTGACGATCAAATGTAAACATTGTTCTACATTGTATTTCTCTTGCGTAAAATCTACGCGCGGTTACTTTGGCCTTTACTGTTGTGATGGTAAAATTGATCTGCTGAAATATAAAATATTTGCCACGCTGCAACAATGCAATGATATTAATTTTAAAGTCTGTCTGTCTGTCTGTTAGGTAGTCAGCCCGAAGGCTGGTTGGATCCTCAAAAAGTACCGCCGTTACGTTATGTGAGTAGATACCCACAAAAACCCAAGGCAGCGCTATTTTGAGGCGTTCTAGGCAAGAAGAGGAGTGAGGTAGTTTGCCATTGCTTTCCTCACTGAGTCAGAACAGTAGTCCTAACCCTATAAGTTGAACCTTTCACAGCATTCACAGGCACTGACTGTGCCCCGAATGCCATTACTAAGCACCACCCATACCTCAGTAGCTTCCATATAATCACAGCCATGAGTGAGACTGAGACATCGGTGAAAAGCCACCTTTTACTCTAGCCTGTGCCAACTGACAAATGCAAAAGTACTGTATTCATCAAGAGATGGGGAACATTGAACTTATATCCAGTAGTTCAAACACATACATCAGCGTTAACATATTGGCGAACAGGTGTGCGAGTGTAAACTTTTCTCTGATAACCTGTGTTAATGTGATGGCTGTGTTGATGTGTGCATTTGTAATTAATGTGGGGAATGGGGAGTTAACGACCGAGGCTTTAAGTTAGGAACTATCCCGGTATTTGCCTGGAGTGGAAGTGGGAAACCACGGAAAACCAAATCCAAGATTGCTGAGATGGGAATCAAACTTTGCTCTTCTTAGTTTTGCCTCACGAGTGCGCCCCGTTCCAGTCCTCAGACCAGAAATAAATTTCTTGGCAGAGCGGGGATCGAACCTGGAATCCGGGGCAATAGCTCAGAATGTAGCCTTAAGAATGGGCTTCCCTGTGTTAATACGATCTTTGACAAGCACTGAACATATAATTCTAAAACTCCCTCCATTACTGTGGCTGGCGAAGTGAGTCTATGCTCATTCCAGTAGTGGCGAAGTGATTCTATGCTCCCTTGCATAATTTACTGTCATGGAAATACAAAGTATTGTACCTTCAACAGGTGATGGAAATTCATTATTTACAGCAATTTCATTCTGTTTATTTCAAAATGAAGATCGTCATCCTGAGTTGCGTTTGCAAGCAAATTGCAACAATTGCAAGGATTTTATTATTGGCGATCAATCTCATCGCATTATCATCAGCAACCAACTTGAGAATGGAAGTATTCATTGTATATGTGAATATTATTGTTTATTGATTATTTGTTTAGAGTGCATAACAATGGGTCTAACCACGCAGTTGATTTTGGCAATGGAAGTAAGTTATTATTTGCCATTTAATATTTGGCGGCTACGTTGATGCAGGCCACTATAGTTTTATATAAAATGACGTTAATTTGGGCAGAAATGCTGCTATAAATAAACCCATTTGACGAAATAGAACATTAGCCGCAAAAAAGTGGGAAATCGGAGAAAAATACGAAGCCACTTTTAAAATCCAATATAAATATGGCATTTCAGAAACAATTCCAGATACTATGCCGTTACAGTTTAGGGTCCTTGACGAACAAATGTAAACATTGTTCTGCACTGTATTTCTCTTGCGAGAAATCTACACTTGGTTACTTTGACCTTTGCTGTTGTAATGGTAAAATTAATCTGAATAAATATAAAATATTTGACAGGCTTCAACAATTATTTTTCACTGGAGATGATATCTCAAGGAATTCCAGAGGGACTAATCGGCAGTACAAAGCTATGTCCTTCGTTTCATGGCGCAGCGGTCAAGCTGTATGCCTCTCACCAAGGCGGTTCGGGTTCGATTCCCGGTCAATGCATGTGAGATTTTTGATGTGAAAGGCCATGTCCTGTGGTTCGGATTCCACGTTAAACGGAGGTCCCGTGGCTTATGATCGCGAGATTAACGGTCACGTTAAACTGCAAGCTTCCTTCCTTCGTTTCATTTGGTGCCAATGTTACTGTGCCACACGCACACGGTCCACATTGTTTTAAAATGTATGGAATTGCACATCATCGCATTTCTTCGTTATATTCCAAAAATATAAGCGATGGTTTGCGTCCAGTTGTATTAGACTCATCAGAGTTCTTGAATCCCTTGGAACTAAACGACTGGCCGCCACATACTCCAAACGCTTGGCCCGTTATGCTGCTTAGAAATCTGAACTGTTCCCAAGGACTCCTAAATGCAACCATATTGCTTGGATTTGGAAATAATAGGTGCAGTTAAAATTAGGCAGAGATGTCTAATCCTTCGACTTGATTTAACACCATCCGATAAAACACTATCATTTTCTTTTAAGAGGCAATATTTTCCAATTCATTTGGCATACTTTATCACAATCAATAAAGCTCAAGGGGAAACTCTGGAACGTATAGGCCTCAATTTGCCCCAACAATTTTTCAGTCATGGCCAGCAGTATTTTGCAATGTTGAGAGTGCAATCTTTTGACGCCCTCATAGTTTCAATAGAGTCAAAAAATAATCGTACAAAGAATGTACAGTAGGCCTATATAAGAAAATTCTTCAGTAAATATTTTTCTATTGACCGTCATGTTTTGACGGGTTTCAACTAGTATATATTATTTTGTTCAGTACATTCATAAAAGGACATACACTTAAGAAGTTACGGAGATATATGTATTTACGAGCAAAAATAGCGGCCATGCTGACAACGGGACGGCACGCGCCCACAACGATTTGGCACGGTAAGCCTGACCGTTAGTCACTTCTACGGTTTCATATTCTATCATAAGATGCTAATAACTTACCGGAACCTCTTTGAGGACAGATTAAATCTCCCTATGTAAGATAACTGAATTGTTGAGACCAGGCCCTGTTTAATCATAAGTTACGGTTAAGCTATAATACTTGCATGATTCAAGCATCCACCACAATGAAACTATTTGGCTGATGACCTTGTAGTTTGGAAAAATATGCTTCCCACAAAAAGTTGTGCTGTTACAAAATTTAGTGCAGATCAGGTGATTAGGTTGGTCGTAATTTGCTTTATGCCTTTAACATTTGGGTGGCCGCCATTACGTTTCCGTCAATATGGCGGCGGTATAAAACATGACGCTGATGTGCCCTTTGCTAGTGCTACCTCTGTACCAAATTTCGCTCAATTCGGTTTTACCATGTTTGAATTGATAGGGGGACGAGATTTGCAAACATACATGGACCCCATCTGCAAACTATTGGGCTAATGACCTTGTAGTTTGGTCACAAGATGCTTCCCACAAAACTGTTTATTGTTGCAAAATTTGGTAGAGATCAGATGATTAGGTTGGTCGTAATTTTGATTCAAGCCTTTAACATTTGGGTGGCCGCCATTACGTTTCCGTCAAGATGGTGGCAATATAATACATGACACTGAGGTGTCCTTTGCTAGTGCTACCTCTGTACCAAATTTCGGTCAATTTGGTTTCACCGTGTTTGAATTGATAGGGGGAATCGATTTGCACACTTACATGACCACCATCTGCAAAGTATTAGTCTGATGACCTTGTAGTTTGGTCAAAATACGCTTCCCTTATGAAGGTATGTTGTTACAAAATTTGGTAGTGATCAGATGATTAGGTTGGTCGTAATTTGCTCTAAGATTTTAACATTTGGGTGGCCACCATTACGTTCCCATCAAGATGGTGGCGATATAAAACATTACACTGAGGTGCCCTTTGCCAGTGCTACCTCTCTACCAAATTTTGTCCAATTCAGTTTCACCGCGTTCGAATTGATAGGGGGGGGGGGGGGAGGAGGGGACAGACATTCAGAGTACACACACTCACACACACACACTCACAGACACACACAATTTTTGGCCCTGTGTTGATCTCATAAGTCTACTTTCATTTTTTGCAAAATTCGAAAGGAGGCTAATAAGATTGACACGTGACACGAGTTTTTACAATCGTTTGAAATATAATTACTGTATATACGAGGGTAAGTCAATAAGTATCATCAATTGTGCTCTAAGAGTCGTTAGGTTGGCTATATAGCGTTGTGTGCTCACCAGCCGCTAGATGGCACTGTTGTCCACGTCTGTGGTCGGTCTCAGCGTTATCAGATTAGTACAGCTTGCGCTGTTGCGACTTAAAGATGGTCGTGCCACTCTTTCTTTGCCTCAAGAAAGAACAGCGTTCCGTAATCCGATTTTTGTGGTCTGAGGGTGTACCAGGAGCGGAATTTCATAGACGACTTATAAAAGGAATTGCTAATGTGCGTTGAGTCATGATACAAGATTGCAATTTGGACCTGCAGCAAGTGCGGAGATCAGAGGTTTGAATCCTGGCACGGACAGTGGCAATCTTAAGTGTGGGGCTTCCCCGGGTTCCTCCATACTCTCTCGAAGCATAACATTGTCCCCGTATTGTGCTGAAAGTTATCTAGTACCTTATAATTGTTTCCTTGTTAATATTGTCTGTTAGTCCGAGTTCACCTCCGTATTTTGGAAGACGGTGAGGAATGAGAGTCGTAATGCAGGCTACACACATACTTCGTTTGTGTAGCAGGTTACTGTATTTCAGGCTGTAATAAATTGATTGCAGATACTCATTAACTTGTCTTCGTATATTATTTTGTGCATACGTGTAGTACATTAACGAAGCCTAAGTGAGCAAGATCTGATGATGATCGTTTGACGATGTTACCGGTAATCAATTAAGTACCCCTGACATTTTTGAACAAAAAGGTGTGTTATTTTGTGATATATATCGTATGTAATAGGTTAGAGTGTACAAATACTTGTTTTTTCCCCTAATGTAATTGGCTACAGTTTGTATTGACCGACTGGAAAGAATTTTTAGCCTATTTTCAATTTTGAAAAAATAGGCTTATGAGATCACCTTTTGTCCGTGTGTGTGTGCGTGTGTGTGTGTGTGTGATTCGTGTGTGTGTCCCCCCCTAATAAAATCTAAACGGCTGGATCGATCTCAATGAAACTCGGTATGTTCATAGCACTATTCCCGGCGACCTCGACCGTGCCCTTCAAATTTTGTTACGTCTCACCAATGCAAAATGGCGGCTGTGCGAAATATTTCACTAGCATTCAATATCTCCGAAACTATTACCGATATCGCCCTGAAATTGTGTACGGTGATAAAGGGTACTACTAGAAGTTCACCTATGAGCCTTTCAAAAACCTGGTGACTACAAAACCAACATGGCGGTCAAGCAAAGTTGAGACTTTTAAATAGACTTTTCTCGCGATTTAACTATCCACACGTAATGAAACTTGGTACAGCAAATGTGTATACATATTGTAATGCACTGGAGTCTAATTTAGTTCAATTGTTTACATAACTTCAAAATGGCGGCTGTGCGAAATATTTCACTGACATTCTATATCTCCGAAACTATTACAGATATCACCCTGCAATTTAGTACGGTGATAAAGGGTACTGATACAAGTATACCTAAGTATATTTCATAAACTTGTAAAGTAGAGAACGAACATGGCGACCAAGCGAAGTTGAGACTTTTAAATAGACTTTTCTCACGATTTAACCATCCAAACGTAATGAAACTAGGTACAGCAAGTGTTTATACACACTGTAATGCACTGGAGTCAAATTTAGTTCAATTGTTTACATAACCTCAAAATGGCGGCTGTGCGAAATATTTCACTGACATTCTATATCTCCGAAACTATTACAGATATTACCCTGCAATTTTGTACGGTGATAAAGGGTACTGGTACAAGTTTATCTATGTATATTTCATAAACTCGTAAAGTAAAAAACGAACATGGCGACCAAGCGAATTTGAAATATTTTAATAGACTTTTCTCGTGATTTAACTCTCTGAGCGCAGTGAAATGTGGTACAGTAAATGATTTTGCAGATTGTAATGCACTGCCATCTAATTTAAATCAATTGTTTACATAACCTCAATATGGCGGCAGTGCGAAATTTTAAAATTAAGTTTTTATTTCTTGTGTCGTAATCATGCGATCGAAGTGAAAGTTTGAATAATGAACCTAGGCAATAATTGTCCTTGAATGGTACATAATTCTATGGCCTATACATAACTTATAACAATCCTAAATGGTGGGCTTCCGAAATATTTAGACGGTTCTCAATATCTATGAATCTTTTACAGCAACCAAACTGATTTTTTTTATGTTCATAGAGACTATGAACATATGTTCACCTATAGGACTTTCATTAACCTGGTGAGCACAAATCCAACATGGCGGCGACGGGAAGTATAAATATTTAAATGGACGATTCTCGCGAATTAACTATCCGAGTGCTGTGAAACGTTGCACGTTAAATGCTTATACAAATGTTGATCCACTGGCATCTAATTTATTTCAATTGTTTGCATAATCACAAGATGGCTGCTGTACGTAATTTTAAAATCTCGTTTTTACTTCTTGTGTTCTAATCATG
The DNA here is from genome assembly GCA_946902985.2 of Meconema thalassinum. Taxonomy (NCBI): domain Eukaryota; kingdom Metazoa; phylum Arthropoda; class Insecta; order Orthoptera; family Tettigoniidae; genus Meconema; species Meconema thalassinum. The sequence continues at coordinate 261,198,723 of OX336390.1, read as the reverse complement.
CGATTGAAGTTTGAATACCGCACGTACACAATAATCTTAATGTAATAGTACAAAAATAAAAATCCAACCTGGCGACAATCTGAAATATTTAGATGGTTCTCAATATCTACGAATCTGTTACAGCAATTAAACTGAAATTTTGTATGTTGTTAGAAGAAATTAACATGAGCAGGATATATGAAAATAGGCCGTATAGTTCTTTACGGAACTACTTGTTAATTATAACTATTGTTCAATGTGAATCAAACTATCGATATTGATTGATTTTGAAAATTAAATTACACATCGAACATTTAGTTCATTACTATTATATGGTCTGGCTGCGTGGCTCAGGGGTAACGTTCTCGCTTGCTGAGCCCAAGGTTGCAGGTTCGAAACCTGGCGTAGTCAGCTGGCATTTGAGGGTGCGCAAATGCGAGGGAGCCGCGTCAGTAGATTTACTGGCACGTTAAAGCTCCCCTTCGGGGCAAAATTCCGGCACCCCGGCGTCTCTAAAAGCCAGTGTAGTTAAAAGGGACGTAAAACCAATAACACTATTATTATTATTAACTATTATAAGAGACGATTTTCTGCATTAAAAGTACAACTTACAGTTATTTCATTAAAAGATGTAGTTAACTTAATCCATTGTGTTTGTTTGTGATGCCCTGTAATGTGATTAGCGCTAAAGAGATGCTCGTCACAATAACTAGATTCTATTGAACTAATCAGGAAATGTAGTTACTGCATAATTTATCAAATTGCAATGTGACAGGCACATTTAACACGATTAGCAGTGGGCACGACTGTTTCCTGTTTTTCCCAGACTGCTTCCCTTACTAAGCGTGTCACTATAACTGAATTAGCAACTCGATTATCTGCCTTCACTTCACACTGCAGCTGTTGCTGACCTCGTTGTAGTCAGCCTCCGAGGCATTTCACAAATCATGATCTACATTGAAATACTTCTTTTACACAAGCACTGTCATGTTTGATAGACATTATATTCTGATACAATACTATCATATATACTATCATGTATTATAATTTTACGATTAAGAGCTCCTTTAAATTTCCCCTTAATTGAAGTACACTAGCGCTGATAAAACATGAAGCATCGAAACGTATATTACTCGTATTTTAACAGAACTGAGTTGAAAATGCTGGTCACACTTGGGATTGAACTCAACAAGTGCAATTTCATCCTCGCATCTTTCGCTCTGTTCAATAATTTATTAACCTACTTTCGATTTTAAAAAAAAGTTAACTTATAAGATCTACACGGGTCAAAAGTTGTCAGCCTGTGTGTGTGTGTGTGTGTGAGTGTGTAAATCTGTCCCCCCTCCGGCATGCCCCCCCCCCCTATCAATTCAAACACGACGAAACCGAATTGAACGAAATTTGGTACAGAGGCAGCATTAACAAAGGGCACCTCAGTGTCATGTTTTATATCGCCGCCATCTTTACCATAACTGAATGGTGGCCACTCAAACGTTCAAATCATAAAATCAAATTGTGACTAAACTCATCGTCCGATCTCCACCAAATTTGGTAGAAACTTACCTTTATATGGGATGCGTCTTGAACCCAAACTATTAGGTCATCAGACGTACCATCCGAAGATGGTGGCCGTAGGAATTGTGCTAACATTATAATCAATAAATTAGGACCCACCAATTTTGATTATCGAAACGAGGGTGGTTTAAGCTTTCCCCAAGGACGTGACCCTTTGGTTATTATACTTTTATTTTATAGAATATTATAATAGCAGTGACTTAAAAGAGCTGAGCCGTCTCTGACACATGACAAGATGGCAGCTGACCTGTTGTTACTCATCTATATTTCAGTAGTTTGAGTAAGTTGCATGTGATATAGCCTACTGATAGAAATAATATAAACTGTGTATGAAATGGATTGTATTGGAGATGTACTGCACTGAAGGACTAGTTTATTTCAAGTCATTATTTGTTAACGCGTTGTATCTAAGTTGGTTGATAACACTTCGATATTATGGACAAGTTTGGCTCTGAGATAAAGCGTTGACCACTCACGCGTTCATCTGGGGTTCAAAACCCACAAGAGTCAGCTTTTTTTACTTGAATTATTGTATATTTATTGTTTTATAATTATGCGTTATATTGTGCATTTTACAATGGAAAATCTATATATTTAAAACACTAAGCTGATTTTTGTTACCGCGAGTTTGAGGGAACGGTAGAACCGATTCACTTCGTAGAGCAATCTGTCGAAAGCTGTAGGCCTGCAGATTTGCAGAGTGTCTTTAAAATAAACAAATATGTTACCATATATTTTTATTAAATTTATAAACAAAACTGCAAAATTATTGACTCAAGCGCATGCCCAGAACCACCTTGGTTAATGACAGACATGGCGGATGTCCACCGCGTTTTAATGTAATAGCTATTAATAAGAATTATAATAAAGGAGGGGAATATTGATTATGAAGTTTCCACGATAAAAACAGAAATAGAATATTATAAAAGACGGGAAATGTAGAAGAACTTATACTGACTGTTGAGTGAATGTTGTTGAAGTAACTTAATATTGCACTTCTCCACCAGGGATTGGTAGCTCAGACGGCAGCGTTTAAAACTCTTAATTTATGCATCGCGCAATGGAAGCAGTTCGAATCCCACCTCCGACACATATTTTTATTTCCCAATTATTCTTTCTGTCTATTGGTAATGCATTGTCTTAACATATTTTAATTTTATTATTCCCATAAAGTAAGGAATTCCCCACGATTTACGTTCCCATATACTTTTAAATTATTAAATAAAAGATGGCTCCGTAGCGTAGCGGTCGGCACGGTTAGCTGCCGCCCCGGAGGTCTTGGGTTCGATTCCCGGCTCTGCCACGAAATTTAAAAAGTGGTATGAGGACTGGAACGGGGTCTACTCAGCCTCGGGTGGCCCAAATGAATAGAGGGAGCTCGATTCCCACCTCAGCCATCCTCGAAGTGGTTTTCCGTGGTTTCCCACTTCGTCTTCGGGCAAATGCCGGGATGGTACTGCCCCCGTAAATTGAATTATATTGAGACCACGGTGGTTGTATTGGAAAATATGAAGAAAGTTATGTCTGTCATAGTTGTGACGTGGATACTCATGACGTAAGCACAGATGACGCAGACTTCACGCAAGTAGGCTGCTTGAGCTGAGATTCTTGGTGACGTCGTGATTTTGTTCGAGAAAGATCTGAGATTTACGACGCAGTCGCAGGGAAACATGGAATTGTGCTGAGGAAGAAGTTACGCGATTGGAGGAAAGACTCGAACCAATGAATGATAGTTTGGAGGGAGACGGAGATTACTGAAACTACCATATTTAATTACTTTTGGAATGCAGAATTGTGGAAACCTATTTTCAGTTATGGCATTGATTTGGAATTTTGAAGAAATTATTTTTGAGTTTTTGAAATTTGAAAATCCGTCAAGTATAGCCAAAGTTAGAAATTCTAGCAATGACGGAGAAACAAGCTATGGAAGGGATGGATACGCCCCTTAAGAAGTTGATAAAAGGTCTTGCACAGCAGAGAGGAGCTCTCATACCGCATATATATTTCTGATGTCATATAGTCATTTTCGAGTGATACAGTGAAGCAAGTCGTCTTTAGCGCGTGTGGTATAGCCCACCGCATTGAACGAGCACGGAGCGTGCCGCAGTTCCATTTTACGGTGATTGAAACTAGGCGAAGTTGAAACGCACACATTAACGAGTCTACAAGATAATATATCAAGAGTTGACTAATGCCTTTAAGCTAATTCGATTGTGCAGTACTATATTAAAGTGTGTAGAAAGGTTGAACATTTTCAAGATTATAATTTGGAAGATATTGGCATTTTAAGACGGCAGACAAAAGTGATTTTCACGCCACCTGAGAAGCACTTTTATACCATCACATTTTACGCTACGGCTGACACGTGTAGTGCAACCGTGATACTACATATTGCTTTTGATGATATAACGCTACATTCTACGATGCAACAATATAATATGGCAATTCTTTCAACTATTATAACGGAAATGGAGATGGAATGCTAAGGACATTAATGCAATTGGGACATATATCAATGGATTGAAATAGCAGCATGGAACTTCGCTAATCGTCTTTCTACAAAAGCGAGCATGTAGTGAACATCCAACTACACTCATGCATCGTTGTCCAACGCTGAATTATATCAAATGGCAGTGGAAATATTTTCATACTCCACGATTATGAATATTTCTGCGGAAATAACTGCAATAAACTTCGTGGCGAATTTCTGCCAGAACTTCAGGGAACTATCAAGAGAGGCCAGGGTGGACCCGGCTCACAAAGAAGAGTTTTGCCAGAAGGATGTCTATCGTATACACGGAGCAGTGCAATTTCCGGAGGAGGAAGCAGTTCTATTCTCCGAGGGCGCTGGTTCCAGGTTCGAGGTCGGAGCACATCTTTTTGGTGAAATGGAACCATCACCAGTCTTCTTTGGAAGATTTTCCTCTAGAACTTCAATCAACAGATAAGGTAGTCGTGAACGTTTCTTGTTTTATTTGAGTCTTTAGCGATATCTGAGCAACCATTTTTCTCATATTTTCTGTCCTATATTTTGCCCCATATTCTTGCTTGATATTTCTGTACTCAGTACACTTCGATGAGTTATGCCTTTTTCTACGATTTATTAAGACATTGTTATGTCTTTGGCATATTTAAATATTTTGGATCAGTTGAGACTGATAATATATTCTTTCAGTAATTTGCATTATTTTTGAAGTCACGATTTGACTGTAAAGTTAATGATTTTCTATGGCAGATTTGAATTCAGACAGCGTGTCACTTTATTAAAGTAATTCTTTTCAGTAAATTACTTTGATCAATTTTCTGTCATCCTCAAGAAAGAAGAATAATTAAAAGATTTTAGAGCGTTAAAATCTATTACTGTATCGACGATCTTGGAAATACTAGTCGTTTTATGAACATGATTGCAACATAGACATTTATCGTCAGTTCTGAAATACCATTGCATTTTAGACAATTTTATGAAATATGAACTTTGATTACGATTTAGTGAATACACTATAGTAATGAACTTTGATAGGAATTTTTCTCAATTCTAGATTGGAACAATAATGTTTGCATTCCACAGTCTAATTGGAGTCTATTCGACTATTATGCAGTTTAGATGAACTATGATTGAAGATAGTATTTTTATACTGCATTACTTTGAAGATATTAATCAACATTTTGATAGACCAGAGAGGCGTGTATAATCGTATTTGCTATGAAATTTATTTGTGATTGGCAAATTTTTACTTCATATCGATTCATGAATGAAACCCACGAAGGTTAAATAAATAACAGTTTGAAACAATTAATGAATATAAGAATTTTTTAAGTGGAACTATGGATGTATAATCGTTAGTTCAGTGGACGTGTAAAAGTCGCTGATGAATAATGCCCTTGAATAATTGAAGGAGGTTCCCACAGTAATATTAATGAAGTTGATGAGATTATAAGTGGAGGTTTTTGTATGTATTGTGGAAGATTTTTATGCCATATATATTGAAATATATGATGAATTCTGGGCCTATTTTATGCAATTTAGTGCGTTTGAGCGAAGTATTTTTCCGCTGAGTTTATTGTCCAGGTCCTTTGAAAATTGATCATGTGAAATTACTGTTAAAATTAACAAGAGTGTTAAATGATTTGAGATAACGATTTTGAATGGAGGTTACTGTCACTAATAATAATAATAATTATTAAAACTTATTAAACCTGAATATAAGCTTAAATATAACTAACCTTCATTGGTCGATTATATTAACCTGATTTGAGTAATTATCAACCGGATAAACGTGTGGTTTAATGTATTTCTAAAATAAATAATATTAATATTGTAAATAATTGTGTAAATATCTTTAACAATAATGTGAAACGAAAGGGATTAATAGAGGCGTGTATAAATTTTTCAATTATCGTTTGACAATATTATAAACAATTAATAATTGTTATAAACAATTAATGAGCATTTGTTATAAACATTAAGAGTTTTGTTAATATACTCTAAACAATGCTAATGAAACATATGGATTATATAATTAAACAAGTTTTGGGATTATTAGAGTAATCCAGTAACATGTGATTGAAGCATTTAAAAGATTTGCGTGATAATATTTGAGTTGAGTTGAGGACATTTAAAGTGTTTGAAAAGGAGCTAGGCTCCGAGGTTACGAGCATATGCTAACGTTGGCTGGACAGGTGGGTCCATTTGACGACGTAGGTATGCGACATGATGTAGGGTGGATCGCAGCTGGCCTGGCAACTGTATGTTAGAGGCCAAGGTCGACTACATAGCAGGCTTGCAGTTATAAATAAAGTGTGATGTTTATGAAAGAGGAAAACAATTGCTACAAGTCTCGTCCCAATTCCCTCATCCATTCCAAGTGTATTACTATTATTACGTTCTTTATAAGCTAGTAAAGCTGAGATTTTGTATGTAACGTCTACAAGTCCTACAGGAGGACATGGTTATATTGACAATGGCTTCTGATTGCCACGTGTATTTTGTTGAATTTTTGTTAGAATCATTCCCTTTATGTGAAATAAATTATTGTACAGTTTAAAGTTTCTTGTTTCCGTTTTGGTTCATTTTAAATATCATGGTGGAGGTTATTGTGAGGGCATACTTTAAGTGATCCAGTTGGCAACCCATACCCGAGATTAATTTGAATAGGTAAGTAAAGGTAAGTATGAATCCCCGTATATTTTGGTGTGTTCCACAATAATTTCTTGTTAACTGCTGTGCTCTAATCTCGGTAGTATCTGTCAGTGCCATTTTCATTGATGTAGCTGTGCCGGTGCGATTGATTATTGGCAATCCGATTGAGGGGGCGGATATCTGACAGCCTACTATCCGGATAATCGGGGACAGTACCTACTGTAAGGCCACGGCTGCCTCCTTCCCTCTTCCTAGCCTATCCATCCCAATCTTCCATCCTCTCCCCTCCCTCATGAGGCCCCTGTTCGCTTTGCAGGTGAGGCCGCCTGGGCGAAGTGCTGATCACACCTCCCCAGTTGTATCCATCCAGACCAGATGTTCCCAGCTCCAGGACACTGCCCATAGAGGCGGTAGTGGTGAGTTCCCTCGCTGCGTCCGTGGGAACCACCAACCTAGAGGGTAAATGACTAAATAAAAAAAATAAAAAAAAGATGGCCACAATCGCTTTCGCCATGAGAGACAATTGACGAACGTAATTCATTTGATGGACTCAGACATCGTGGTCACTCAGCCCCGTCTACTTTGGTGTGTGTGTGTGTGTCAAATTTTCTCTGATAACCTGTGTTATTGTGATGGCTGTACTGATGTGTGCATTTGTAATTAAAGTGGGGAATGGGAAATTGGCGACCGAGGCTTTAAGTTAGGAACTATCCCGGTATTTACCTGCAGTGGAAGTGGCAAACCACGGAAACCCACATCCCAGATTGTTGAGATGGGAATCGAACCTTGCCCTTCTTAGTTTTGCGTCAAGAGTGCGCCCTGTTCCAGCCCTCAGACCAGAATTACACCTGCAGTGGAAGTGGCAAACCACGGAAAACCAAATCCCAGATTGTTGAGATGGGAATCGAACCTTGCCCTTCTTAGTTTTGCCTCAAGAGTGCGCCCCGTTTCAGCCTTCAGACCAGAATTACATTTCTAGAGAAATGGCGAATAAAGGATTCACCGTATCGTAGTGTGATCTTTGTGTTTGAGAATTAAAAAGAGGGGATTGATGAACTTCAACAGGCGTTTGAGTTCGTTCGTTGTTTAAGTAACTTAATATTGCTGTAGAAGTCTGTTGACTGGGGGGCTCAGGGGTACATTGCGGACCCAGGAATGAATTTTGCATAGTCGATGGAGTTCGCATCTCACCTCAGACATGTATTTTTATTTCCTAATTATTCTTTCTGGCTATTGGTAATTCATTGTCTTAACATATTTTACTTTTATTATTCCCGTACAGTAAGGAATTCTCCACGATTTACATTGCCATATACTTTTAAATTATTAGGCTAAATAAAAGATGGCCATAATCGCTTTTGCCATGAGAGACAATTGACGAATACAATTCATTTGATGGACTCAGACATCGTGGTCACTCAGCCCCGTCTACATTGGTGTGTGTGTGTGTAAAATTTTCTCTGATAACCTGTGTTATTGTGATGGTTGTACTGATGTGTGCATTTGTAATTCAAGTGGGGAATGGGGAATTGACGACCGAGGCTTTAAGTTAGGAACTATCCCGGTATTTACCTGCAGTGGACGTGGCAAACCACGGAAAACCACATCCCAGACTGTTGAGATAGGAATCTAACCTTGCTCTCCTTAGTTTTGCCTCAAGAGTGCGCCCCGTTCCAGCCCTCAGACCAGAAGTAAATTTCTTGGCAAACCAGGGATCGAACCTGGAATCCGGGGCGATAGCTCAGAATGTAGCCTTAAGATTGGGCTTCCCAGTGTTAATACGATTTTTGACAAGCACTGAACATATAGTCTAACTCTTAAACTCCCTTCATGACGGTGGTTGTCGAAGTGAGTCTAGCTCATTCCAGTAGTTGGCAAAGTATGCTCCCTTGCTTAATTTACTGTCATGGAAATGCAAAGGATTGTACCTACAACAGGTGATGGAAATTGCTTATTTAGAGCAGTTTCGTACTGTTTATTCCAAAATGCAGAACGTCATCCTGAGCTGCGTTTGCAAACAAATTACAAAAATTGTTGCTGGTATGAATAATTATAAGGATGTATTATTGGCGATCAGTATCATCGCATTCTCATCAGCAACAAACTTGAGAATGAAAGTATCTGAACTTCATTGTATACGTGAATATTATTGTTTATTGATTATTTGTTTAGAGTACATAACAATGAGTCTAACCACGCTGTTGATTTTGGCAATGGAAGTATTATTTGCCATTTAATATTTGGCGGCTGCGTTGATGCAGTCCACTATAGTGTTATTGAATATGACGTTAATTTGGAGAGAAATGCTGCAATAAATATACCCATTTGACAAAAAAGAACATTTGCCACAAAAAGTGAGAAATCGTAGAAAAATACGAAGCCACTTTTAAAATCTAATATAAAAATGCCATTTCAGAACCAATTCCAGATATTATGCCGTACAGTGTAGGGTCCTTGACGAACAAATGTAAACATTGTTCTGCACAGTATTTCTGTAGCGAGAAATCTACGCTTGGTTACTTTGACCTGTGGTGTTGTAATGGCAAAATTAATCTTAGGCTTCTAATTATAAAATATTTGACAGACTGCAACAATTTTTCACTGGAAATGATATCTCAAGGAATTTGAGAGAGAATAATCGGCAGTACAACAAATGCTATGTCCTTGGTTTCATTTGGTGCCAGTGTCACTGTGCCACTTGCATACGGTCCATATTGTTTTAAAATGTATGGAATTGCACATCATCGCATTTCTTCGTTATTGTATATTCCAAAATTATAAGCGATGGTTCCTGCGGCCAGTTGTATATATTAGACTCCTCTGAATTCTTGAATTCCTTGGAATTAAGTGATTTGCTTCCACATACTCCAAACGATCGACCCATAGATATGCTCCTTAGAAATCTGAAGTTTCCTAAGGGGAATCTAAATGCTACCATATTAATTATAAGAAATATGAACGAAAATTGCTTGAATTTGGAAATAATAAGTGCAGTTAAAATTAGGCGGAGAGATCTAACCCTTCGACTTGATTCCATATTAATTATATGAAATATGCATGAAAATGCTTGGATTTGAAAATAAGTGCAGTTAAAATTAGGCAGAGAGGTCTAATCCTTCGACTTGATTTAACACCATGGGATAAAACAATCATTTTCTTTTAAGAGGCAACATTTTCCGATTCGCTTGGCATACTTTATCACAATCAATAAAGCTCAAGGGGGGAACTCTGGAATGTATAGGTCTCAATTTGCCTTATCAAGTTTTCAATCATGGTCAGCAGTATGTTGCAATGTCTAGAGTGCAATCCTTTGATGCTCTTCAAGTTTCAATAGAGCCAAAAAATAAATGTACAAAGAACGTATATAAGAAAATTCTTCAGTAAATATTTCTTATTGACCGTCATGTATTGACGGGTTTCAACTAGTCTATATATTTAAAACACTAAGGCGATTTTTGTTACATCGAGAATGAGATAACGTCTTAACCGATTGACTTCGTAATGTATTCTAACGAGAGCTCTTGGCAAGTAGATTTGCAGAGTGTCTTTAAAATAAACAAATATGTTACAGAATATTTTTAAATTAATAAACAAAAATTCAGAAATCTTGCCTATCACGCATGCGCACAATCGCCTTGCCTCATGACAGTCATGGCGGTTACAAGTCCACCGCGTTTTAATTTCATAGTTATGTATAAGAATTATAATGGAAGGGAACATTGTTTATGATATTTCCATAATATACACTGGAATATAATTATACCAGATAGAAAATGTTGAAAAACGTAAACTGACATCAAATTTTGAGTGTGCATGATGTTTAACAAACTTAATATTGCAAGCTATTTCCTGTGCTTCGGTAGCTCAGGTGGCAGCACGGTAGGGTCTTAATTTATGCATCGCCCATTGTGAGGGGTTCAAATCCCCCCTCCGGCATGTTTTTTTTTATTTCCGTATTTTGCTTTTTTGCAATTGCTATTATATTTTCAAAACATATTTAACTGTTGGCATTCCCGTAAACTAAGAAGTTCTGCGTTCCCATCTCAATTTAAAACGCTATGGTAATTTCATTGAAACGCTTTATAAGTTCCAACATTAGACAGATTACATTTGCAATAACGGTAGGTTATTTATCTTTATTGCTACAGAAGTTTTGGCATATTGTTGCACATGGGATAACTGTTAAGCCGACTGTGAATCAAGGACTGTACGAATTCCAACACATTAGAATCCACCCGCCTGGGCGACTTACTTCCGAGTGTCTTCAAATCGTGCCATGTGCTACGGTACTCATTTGTTTTCCTCAGTTCTTTCTTTGCCTTATAAACATACAAGGCAAGTCCAAAATGTTGTTACATGAAACTCCACTAATGAACTGTACCTTTACCAGTTATACGGCAATAATATACAGTAGGCCTACGTTGAAATTCCGATATTACAAATGTAGGCCTATTTTTGATTCCATTGTTTTCCAAATTAACTTCTATGTTTCAGTAGCAGATGCCGCTGCAGTCGAATGTTGGAACCGCCATTTGAATTGTGTTTCCGATCTTTCTGTTATATAGTTGTTGGTGGTCAGTCCAGGTCAGTCGTTGTCTGTCGAGAATACATATCGCTGCTTCTACGAATTGTTAAACCTTTCATTTTAAATACGGTACCATAACTATGGCATACTAGAAAGTGACTACGCAGAATTACTGGGTTTGTCTCGATAATTCATTGCCAGCTTTAAGAGTGGGCTTCCCTGTGTAAATACGACCTTTGACACGCACAGGAAATATAATTATAAAACTGACTCCATGATTAAGGTGACTGGCGAAGTGGTTCTATGCTCCTCTTCATAATTTACCCAGCCTTAACAGTGGGCTTCCCTGTGTAAATACGACCTTTGACACGCACAGGAAATATAATTATAAAACTGACTCCATTATTAAGGTGACTGGCGAAGTGGTTCTATGCTCCTCTTCATAATTTACTGTCATGGATATCCGAAGAATTGTACCAATAACAGGTGACGGAAATTGCTTATTTAGAGCAGTTTCGTACTGTTTATATCGAAACGAAGAACGTCATAGTGAGTTGCGTTTGCAAACTGTTACAAAAATTGTTGCTGACTGGAATATTTATAAGGATTTTAATATTGGCGATGAGTCTTATCGCCTTCCCCTCAACAACCAACTTGAGTATGAAAATCGTATGTCTCTGAACTGTGAATATGCTGGTCATGTTGGACTCCATTGTATAAGCTAATTGTTTAATGATTATTTGTTTATAGTGCATAACAATGAGACTAACCAAGTTGTAGGTTATGGCAATGGAAGTGTTATTTGTCATTTATTGTTTAGCGGCTCCGTTGATGCAGGACAATTAATTTGGTGATAAATCCTACTGTAAATAGACGCATTCGACGAAAAAGAACATTAACCGGTCGTGTGGAAACTACAAATAGACGCAAAACAATGAGAAATCGGTGAAAAGGCGAAACCACTTTTAATATACAATATAAATCTGCCATTTCAGAAACAATGCCAGATATTATGCCGTACAGTATTGGGTCCTTGGCGAACGAATGTAAATATTGTTCTGCATTGTTCTTTTCTTGCACAAAAAAAACTACGCTTGGTTACTTTGGCCTTTGCTGTTGCAATGGTAAAATTGATCTGCCGGAATATAAAATACTTGACAGGCTTAAACCATTTTTCACTGGAAATGATGATACCTCAAGGAACTTCAGAGAGAATATTCGGCATTACAACAATTCTATGTCCTTCGTTTCCTTTGGTGCCAATGTTACCGTACCACCTGAACACGGTCCATATTGTTTTAAAATTTCAGGAATTGTACATCATCGCATTTCTTCCCTATATTCCAAAAATATAAGTGACAGTTGTTACGGCCAGTTTTATATATTAGACTGCTCAGAAGCTAATCAAATCAGACTAGCAAATTGAGCGAATTCTTGCATCAGGGAGGGTACACTTCATATTCTAAATAATATTTTGCAAGAGAATAACCCTTTTATTCAACTGTATAAGACAATGCATTCAAAAATATGCAAAGAAAATGAACTGGCTTTAAGAGAAAAACGTCAACCGTTAGATTTGGTCATGCGCTTTTACCATGAACCTCAAGAAGATCCTAGACGTTACAATAACCCAGCCTCCTCAGAGATTGCAGCTATTTTTGAAATACCAGACGGTGCTCCGGCTTCACACCGCCACATAGCCGTATTTTCCAATCAGGGAGTTTAAAAGGAAATTGATGTTGACAGTATGCATTGTGATCCATTAACTTACGTTAATCTGGCCTTGCGGAGATATTTCGAGAAGTTTCGTACTGTTTATATCAAAATGAAGAACATCGCCCTGAGCTGCATTTGCAAACTATTGCAAACATTGTTGCTGGCAATATTATAAGGATTTTATTATTGGCGATCAGCCTCATCGCATTCTCCTCAGCAACCAACTTAGTATGAAAGTATCTGGACGGTGAATACACTGGTCATGTTGAACTTCATTGTATAAGCCAATTGTTTATTGATTTTATTTGATTAGAGTACATAACAATGAGTCTAACCATACTGTTGTTTTTGCAATGGGAGTATTATTTGCCATTTAATATTTAGCAGCTCCATTGATGCAGGGCACTATAGTGTTATCGAATAAGACGTTAATTTTGGGAGAAATACTACTATAAAACCCCGTTCGAAGAAAAGGAACATTGTCCTGTCGTATGTAAACTACAAATTGACGCAATAAAGTGAGAAATCGGACAAAATATGAAGCCACTTTAAAAATTCAATATAAATATGCCATAAAAATACTCCCGTTTTCTTTTAAGAGCTACCAATTTCCAATCGCTTGGCATAATTTATCACAATCAATAAAGATCAAGGGGAAACTCTGGAACGTGTAGGTCACCATTTGTCTCATCAAGTTTTAAGTCATGGGCAGTTATATGTGGCGAAGTCGATCTTTCTCTGAAATCATACAAATAATGCATATAAGAAAATCCTTCCGTAAATATTTCCCAATGACCGTCATATTTTTACGGGTTTCAACTAGTATATATTAATTTTGCTAGTGGTTTCTCGTATCATGTTATCAGCGGATAGATATCTGATGTAGTTTGTTCCCTTCATTTCCCCTAGTTTAATGTTTACATACAATTTGTTCCCATTATTGCGGTATGCTTAGGCTGATTACCAGTGACCCAACAGTTTCCATCCACACTACCAAATTCCTTATAGAAAAGATTGCAGAAAAATTCTTACGTTGTGTTTTTTCCTACATAACACAATGTAGCATGGCATTCCTTCATTTTAACTAGTTTATTGTATACACACAATTTGTTCCCAATCTTGCGGTATGCTTGTGCTGATTACCAGTGACCCATCTTCAAACGATATCTTTCACACTACCAACTTCCTTTTCGAAAAGATTGCACAAAAGTGCTTACGTTATATGTTTCCCACATAACACAAAGTGTGATGCTACTTTGTAGATACATTGTACTGAATAACCTATAAAATAACACTTGCATGAATAGGGTATTTAACAACAGCGACCAGTAAAGGGTTAAGCGAGGTGAAATAAATTAAATCTAAAACAAAAGAAAGTCGCATACATTAATGTGCACTGAATGTAATGTCCGACATACGACACGGAAAACATTACAATGGGACATATAAAGTAAAGGGAGTGTTTACATTCATACATGTTAAGTAGCATGAAAGAATTATATATACATACCTATTAGACCCCGGGAGCTGTGATTTACATATTCATTATCTCGTCCATTTTTATGAAGAATTACATCGTTGAATTCAGCATAGAATGTGTAAATGTAGACGACATGCTACAAATAAGAATAAATACCCTCCAATTCGAGGTTAGTTGAAAAAAAGAAAACCATGTCTTCGTCTACAAAATTGTTGATAAACATGAGATCAGTAATTTGATTCCCAGCCTTAAGAAGAAGACAGGACTGCTCGATTGGGGATCACCTAAGATTTAAATTCACTGATTCTACGAAAACAGGCAAAGCTGACATGTTTCTTTGTTGTTGTTATTTTTGATTCATTTAGGGGCTTTGCGTCATATAGCCCCGTGTACTTGAGTATGTAACTTTCAAGTCCTAGATGGAGAGGCACTGTTGTATGACGGGAAAATATCTTTGATCTAGCGGCTTCGGTAGCATAGTTGGTAACATGCTGAACTGCTGTGCCCAAGATAGCGGGTTCAAATCTGGCCGAAGTCATCGGATTTTTAAGAGCGTTAAAAATCCTTCAGTATGCCTTCCTTAGGAGGGGAAGTAAAGCCGGCGGTACCATGTCATAGATTTATGGCATGTAAGAGATCCTTCCACAGACTAAACTTGTGTGAAGCTAAATTGTTAGGTTATATTTCGTCGGAACGCTCTATCCAAGTTCCAACGTTCACCACTAGGTATCATTGATATCTGGAGGCGCAAGTTGGAACTACTTCAAATTGAACCGAACTTGTAGCTCACCCTAAGGGT
This sequence comes from Meconema thalassinum, assembly GCA_946902985.2. Lineage (NCBI taxonomy): Eukaryota > Metazoa > Arthropoda > Insecta > Orthoptera > Tettigoniidae > Meconema > Meconema thalassinum. The sequence goes on along the minus strand of OX336390.1, from coordinate 261,183,509 downwards.
GCCCGTTGGAAGCAGCTACAGACTCAGGCGAGCCGAACATGTCCTCGGACACTCCCGGCACTAAAAGCCATACGATAAATAAATAATCTTTAATCTGCCAGACGGCACATACAGAGCCATCTGTGCGTCAAAATTTGAACGTGACATATTTTTGAAACAAATAAATCCCTTGAGGACAGATATGACCTCTCCAAGGACAGCGTTTGAGCATTTGTCGTGTCGGAGTTGACAACATTGGTGTAAAGAGCTAACTCCGCTAGCTCGGGCAACAGGAGATTCGGGTTCGAATCCCAACTGCTCTCACATTTTTAAGTCTTACTCAATAGAAATAAATATCCTATCAACAAATTGGGAAAGTATTTTTCTGCACTACAGAGCCGTAACCCTCAGTAATATGGTATAATAATAATAATATCGTGTGGCCTCCGATGCCGGGTGCAAGCTTTATAATTTGACACCCAGAGGGTTGCTTGCATGGCTAGCTTAGCTGAATCTAATTGAACTGCTTGGCCACAGATATCATTGGCATGAAGTCGTTCGTTTCCATGTGTACGTACAGTACGAGTTCACTGTATTGTAAACATTTCCTGAACCACTGAAGGACATTATACAACATACCTCCAGGTCCCATTTAATCCATGTGTTGAATGTGTGCATGCTCTCTTCATAGCCATTAAGTGTACACGACAACACATGTTATACATACAGGGTGTAACTAAATATGTGGGAAAGCTCCGGGGATTCGATAGAGGACAACAAGCAAAACATGTCCTGTAACATATGGTGTATTTGCTTTCGTTTCCGTGTTACTAGCATTGTTTGTGGTGTACATAACACAGACCGCTTCACTACGCTGGTTGTTCATTTGTGTTGATAAAGTGTACGTTACTACTATTAATTCTCTGCTGAAGATGTTCAAAATGGCTACCACGAGCTGTAATGCGTCTATACATCGCATCGTTGACTGTCTCACACGCTGTCATATTCCCGGCGTCTGGCGTATCTGCAGATATCCTTGCTCTATTCGCTGACGCAGCATGTCCACATTACGAATAGCTTTGACATACACAATGGCCTTTAAAAGTAGAAGTCTAATGGGTTTAGATCGGGAGAACGAGCAGGCCACGGTGTCGGTCCCTGACACCCTATCCATTTTTTTGGACTTGAATAGCGACGAAACGTATAAGTGGCCTGTGTGCCCTCCACAAATGACCAACTAGCATCGTGCCGCCGTATGTGTTATGCACACCACAAACAATGCTTATAACACGGCAACGAACGCACATACACTATACAGGAAATGTTTTGCTTGTTGTCAGGTCCTCGATCGAATCCCCGGAGCTTTCCCACATATGTAGTTACACCCTGTATATGTGTTCTTCATTAAGCCTCCGTGGCTTAGGTAGCAGCACGCCGGCCTCTCACCGCTGGGTCCGTGGTTCAAATCCCGGTCACTCCATGTGAGATCTGTGCTGGAAAACCCACATAACCTAACGGCGGTGCTATTTGAGGATCCAACCAGCCTTCGGGGTGACTACCTAACAGACATACTCCGGTTTTCCCTGTCAAATTTCATTCCAGCAACACTCTCCACTATCATTTCATTTCATCTGCCATTCATTTAATCATTGCCCCAGAGGAGTGCGTCAGGCCTCGGCAGCCGGCACAGTTCATATCCTCGCCGCTAGATGGGGGCTTCATTCATTCCATTCCTGACCCGGTCGGAGACTGGAAGCAGGCTGTGGATTTCATTTCATTTACAGTAACACGTATCCAACGAAAAATTAAAGGAACAGAAAAATGTATAGAAAACAGGCAAAACTCATAAATGGAATGAAATGGAGAATTAAGTACAGGAACTGGAAAGACATATTAATGTTATGAGATTCTACGGCCTACAAGTCTAAGCATTGTTCACTACTATCAAACATCTCTGATTAGTACTGATGTTGTCAACTAGTGAGCTTCTGTGGTCGCGCATACGTTCTAACAACCATTCTGCATGACTTCCTTCCTCCAAAGCAATAAATACACGAAGAAGTTTTCGTCCACTTGCTTTTAAAATGGTGAAGTACGCGTTACAGGTGTTCCCTGCATCTACTGTGAATATAAGCGATATACGACGAGAGTCGAACTATGGACTTTGCCAGTGCGAGAGATTACAACTTCCAGAAGCTGAACTGCTTTGGCGTGACGTAGTTGGCACCGCTGCTCGGTGAGACACGTATAATTCACACCTGGGGATCACGCAGTTTGAACTCTCAAAATGTAGCAAAATACAGTATATTAGCATTAAGAACTTGTTCATAAAACTGCGTGTTTAATATTCATTCAGTATGATCTGAAACATGCCATCCTCAAACGGAAGTCGTAATAAAGCACAGTAATACTATGAGTTCGAGATCCGACCTGAGGGAGTAAGCGAGACTACATTGTATCAGTGACAGGCGATCTCAAGTGTCTGACATGTTTAAGTTTTTGAGTCACTTTTTAAGACAGTTTACGGATTTTGAATAGCAAAATAATATTATAATTGAGTGCGTGAGTATTCTATCAATTGACAGAGCTAATTATTTTCCTTGTACGAGTTAATATCACAGATAGATTGACACGATTTCATATCGGTGCAAAACCCATGCTTTTGAAATGTACAATGGACGCTTGTGCTTCGGTAGCATGGCTACACACCAGGTGTACAATATCATGAAGTCAGACAGCAATCATTTATACAAGAGCCATAAATATAATTAATTTTTCTACGTAAAATGTACAGTGCGTGAAATTTCAAGCCAGAAATTATTATTTCCAACTCTGCTTATAAATACTTACCATGTGGGATAACTCTGCAAATTTGGACTGGTATCAGACAATATTGAGATGATCCACAAAATCAATCTTGTTGGGGAGATGGTAGGTCATTCGCTTGGTTAACCGTGATAAGATGGAGAGAACACGTGGACCAATACCCCCTCAGGGCCCCGAGCCAGATGAGTAATTCAACATGAAGGTACTAAAAGTCTCAAACTTCGTTTTGTAGTCATTTTTACGACATTTAATACGACAAACTGTGCTGAAAAATTGAAATCATTTGTCATGTGTTTTGAAGTCAATGAATAATTTGTAAAATGAAGTATATGGTTATATATGTTGTTATGAGTGAAAAGAATGTTAATATTGTCAAATTTTAGTGTTCACTTGTTAGAGAAGTTATCGATCGCCATTATAACTTAGCAAACAGCTGATCGAGTCCACTATGGAGTGATCTTTTGAGTACACTGGATTTATATAATATCTATGGTTATTATGTTGTGAAGAAGTCATGCCACAATAATGAAAATATTTATGGTGAATTGGTAACTTTGATCATTGAAAATATAGTGAAGTTTTGATGAAAAATGAAAGTGTTGTTTTTGTGAAGTTACGAGTGAGTGTTATGTGATATTGACATAACAGCCCACACAGGGTGTTTGAGATACTAATATTTAATGTACATACGGGATGTTTAGTAAAATCTATTAAATTCGAAATCTCAGGGATAAACCAAAGCATTATAAAAATAACACCAAATGATTAATTAAAATTTTTATGAATAATAATGGACTTAATAATAATAATAATAATAATAATTAGTTAAATAGAGTGAGTATTAATAATAATCCATCTTCATTAAATGAATGATGGAAAAAAGAATAATAATAAAGAAAATAATTTTCGAATAAAAATGGATTTAACAAAGGTTTTTGAAATTCTACGAAGGCGCATGATCTCAATAGCAGGTGATGTTATGACTCTTGGACAGAGGTCTGACCATTATGAGGTGACTTACTGTATATAGAAGATGGTATCATTTAAGGTTGTAATTATTATCAATTAAGATATTTTCCCCATTTTTCACACGAATTGTGTAGAACAGTTTAGTATAGGATTAAGTTCAAGTTAATGTTGCATTTGGTAGTGGCGAACTTCATAACTTAATTAGGGATATTTTTGTCTTTATTTTTATTCAATTCAGTGTTCCTCAGTCAACTAAATAGATGTGTTGTTAGTCATCACCATTTATTATCGAATTATTGCCATGTTGCAATTAGGGTTATTGTGTTATAAGAATGATTTATTCGTCTCGTTGAGTGACTTTGATGTCAACAATTAAGACATGTTAGGACCGACGTAGGATCGATGTCACTATAAACTATCACTTTAGTACTGTATTCTAGCTAGGGTGAGGTAGATTTTTTTTTGTCTCTAACCAAGCTTGCATATTTTTGTTTTGATTGGACTACTCTGACGCTTCCTAGGATTTAAAAGAAGTATGTTTCTCATTCAGGGAGTGTATTTATTAGCAAAATTTTTATATTTAACTTTCGTTGCCATGTAGGATAGGACCTTTTGAATATTTTTTCCAACCGTGGATTTATTTCATCTTAAACCCTCCGACACTCGCGCTAGTAATAGATACAGCGTTACTCGCGCGGGCTACATATTTAGCCCAAACAGTTATTCAATCTGATGGACTCGCACACGTTATTTTCGGTGTTCAGTTTCAATAATATGATAAATAGTAGTATATATAAGTATTCAAAGCTAAAACTGAAGATTTTATGTAGGCATTTATCTTCATATGGCGATAAAAAACAAAGTTAAGAAGAAAATTCAATTTCATCGTACATCTTTGGTAAAACTGCAACAAAAATAAAACTAATGGAATTAAAACTGTTAAATTATTTTTATGTAAATCTAAATACTTACATTAGTGCATATTTGGATGGGAATTAAACGAAAATAAAACTAGGTGAGATAATTTCCTTAGAAAATCAGGACTTATAATGAACAATTTCAGTATTTTCATTTCTTTTTTCTCGAAGTTTTGAAGTTTATTTTTGCCCTTTCGGTTAAAATCTGTAGCCCAGGAAATCCATAAGCATACTCAAACAAATTTGTCACTCAAGTATTCTTTGCAAATGGACACAATGATCCTAGAAGATCTTCATTGCACTTTGCGCATCTGTTCCTTGCTGATTTATCCCTTCCTCGTCCACATAAGAAGCAACCGCCTACTTTATTTCCACTACACTCAACCTATCATTACTTTCATCTAAACACTGACTTATTTGAAAGTCATCTACATGGCCGCCTCCTGTGAGGCAACGTTTCCTTTGCACGTTCAATTCTGAAACAGCGATGCTCGGGTGGGCTACTATTGTAGCCCAGACGCCTTTATTGAATCTGGTGTCAGTTTGGTGCAATTGGTTCAATTGGAATCACACCTGTCTGTTAAATACAGCATTAACAGGCAGCTATAGAGATTCTCAATATGCCTAGCAAAAAATACACTCTGCACTACAACAACATAAAAAAGGAAGCTTGTAGTTTAACGTGACCGTTAATTTGTAGATTATGAGCCACGGGACCTCCTTTTTACGTGGAATCCGAACCACAGGACATGGCATTTCACTTCGAAAATCTCACATGCATTGCCCGGGAATCGAACCCGGACCGCCTTGGTGAGAGGCATACAGCTAGACCGTTGAGCCACCACGCCCCTACAACAAAATAAATCACTGGATCAATATTATCATAGAATTTTTGCATTAAGTTTTGCAAATAAATCCTGATGCAACATTATCTTACCTTTGGCTGGTTTTCTCATTTCTGTTTTTGCTTGGCTCCTCTGTAATTTATCCTCTCAATTTTCGTGGATTTCCTACCCGATACCCCCGAAACAGGAATCTCGTCCCTTGGGGCCTATTTCAGAGGTGTACAGTAGTCTGTGGACGGTTGCTCATGGACCAGACGCATATGAGAATGGGCTACCACGCCGCGCCAACGTCCTGGGTAAACAGCTACAAACTTCAGTTGCCCAACATGACGAATAATACTTTTGGGGTGGGCTGTACCTCATAACACTGACGAAGTAACCGAACATACAGGACAGGTTTTCTTCTTTGTCACACACTGCCCCTCACTAAAGCTCTTGATGAATACCTATATCTCTGCCCAAATATTGCAAAGTAGCCAACTAGAAACGCTGAGTTCCGTGGTTCACGGTAAAAATAATATAGAAATTCTTCGTCCAGAACGTTAGGTTTCAATTAATGTCTTGAAGAATAAACATTTAAATTTTAGAATGACGTTGAAGCACGAGGATAACTATAGAAATTCGCACTCTTAAAGTGTTTCTCAGTTGTTCGGCACTTCAACAACTAGTGCACTATGGGATGATACGTTCCACACGGGCTCGAGACCTCCTTCTTAATCATAGACCCAATCGCAATCACGTTGACTAGTGCATACAACATAATTAAGCAGGCTGTGGCCAAGATCAGAACACACCACATTGTGCTGTGCTGATAGCTATGATGTGCCAAGTCCATAAATACAAGAAGTTCCGTTAAGAACTATATAGCCTACTTTTCATGCCAATGATTATTCTACAGAATATGAACCTATCTAGAATAATGACGAAATTAAGTTGGTAATATCGAAATATCTAATTAGTTCAAAATATACCTGGTATAATGTAGTCTAATGGAGCACTACAGTTGGCAGCCCTGGTGACTGAATATATTCTTAGTTCCATCTCTTATGGTACAGAATACAAAATTTGGTTGAAGTCCAATGGACGTTACATGCAGTTAGACACTGGATCTATCAGCACGCGTAAAAGCATGTTGCCAACAATACCATGCGTGTGCTGGTCAGAAATAATCTGAAATATTATGATATCTTGTTGTGCCAATTTTGGATGAAATCCATTTGTTAGTATAGAAGTTACATGTATATTAAAATTGGACATATCTGCAGGCATAGAATCATGTTGTCAGCACTGCCTTGTATTAATTACTCCAAATTAATCTAGAATGTCAGGTGCTATACGTTTGCAAAGTATAGAGCTGTTGGCTTGCATACTTTCTGATATATTGATATTAGGGTAAAAAATATAGACAGCATTTATTAACAGTTGGCAGCCCTGATTGCACTGAAGAATACTTATAGTCATATCTGATATGTTACACATAGCACATGCGAAATTTGGATGAAATCGTACTGATAGTATAGAAGTTACATGTATTTAAAAATTGGCCCTATCAGCAGGCTTAGAATCATGTTGGTAGAACTGACGTATATAAGTTACTCCAAAATTAATCAAACATGTCAGGTACTATACGTGTGCATAGTTTAAAGCTGTCGGCTTGCACACATTCTGATATATTGGTATTTGGATAAAAAAAAATAGAGAGAGCAATTATTAACAGTTGGCAGCCCTGGTGGCTCCTAAGAATACGCTCAGTTATATCTGTTTATGTACAGATATTACATACAAAATTTGGTTGAAATCCAGCTGATAGTGTAGAAGTTATATGCATTTAAACATTGGACCTATCAGAAGGCTTAAAATTATTTTGGCAACACTGTCATGGTTGGCCTCCTGGAAATTAAACTGAAATAGTATTATCTACATGTGTGCCAATTTTGGAATAGCTCCTATGCATACCTTGCAGGATATCCAACATGGAGCTCAAATTTCTAGTGCGTTTTTTCAGCAGTTGGTAGCACTGACATCATTTTCAAATATGGACGTGAGCTATTCCGGTGCACATCTTTACTCATACTAAATTTGGTTTTGATTGCTGCAGCCGTTTAGGAGTTGATAGGGGGGGACACACACACAGCCAGACAGACAGAAGGACAGACAGACAGACAGACAGACAGACAGACAGACACACATTTGCCCGATCTCATAAGACTACTTTTTCCTCATTTTTGCAAAATGTGAAAAGTAGGCTAAAAATAACAGTCACCATCATCTATTGAGGTGGCTACGATGGCTTGTTTCATGACGGCGCACAATGGGGACAGCGGGATCACCATCACTTGGCACAGTCTAACTTAGTCGCTCGCTGTATGGGCTGTGCCTTACAACTGGCTAGTCAGATCTAAACATATTCCTTTATTGAATGTTAGTGGGTATTATTGTTGATCTTGTTGATTCATTTAGGGATTTTGTGACATCGTGATCATGTTAGGCAGTAGCGCGAAGATTTTCAGGCTCGATTTGAACAGCAGAGCCAGGAGATTTTAATTTATTTGGGTTACTTCTCCTGACATGGAAGTGGGGTGTTTATCTCGTCATTGTCATCATTTCATCTCGACCTTCACCTGCACTGAGATTCTCTGGAGGTCACATGACTTTATGCTAACACTTTTTAATATTCTGAACTTGAACCAAAAATATACGGTATATTTACTTTGTTTTCCAACATATTTCACTCTCTTAATAATTTGTTTATTGTATAATCCTTCCATATATGCACGGTCTCCCCAGCAAATTCCCCTAAATGATAGTACATCTATCCAATCCAAATAGGATTTAGAGAGTCTCGCATGTTATAAATGACCAGACCCTTGTACTGTGACTTGCCATGTACAGTAGCTGTGTTGCCATGGGAACGCTGGACCGCCAAGTGCAGCCGACACCGTCCGGTAAAAGCCCGATAAATGGAATTGTGGCGAGAAGTTAGTGGAAGGGAACACACTTATAGAACTACTGACGCTTGCTCATGAACTCTACAAGAGTTGGCTGCCTTCCTCGCTTCAGCTCTCCCAAATATCAACTACAATTACCTCTCTGAAACGTTTGAAAAGATTCTGTAATTCTTCTATCATAATACTACGTTTATGTAATAATTTATTTTACGCGGAATCTATAGATACAATACTTAACAGAGATAATAATAATAATAATAATAATAATAATAATAATACCAAATATCTGCCCTTGGGAAGCCTCCGTGGCTTAGGCGGCAGCACGCTGGCCTCTCACCGCTGGGTCCGTGGTTCAAATCCCGGTCACTCCATGTGAGATCTGTGCTGGACAAAACGGAGGCAGACAGGTTTTTCTCCGGGTACTCCGGTTTTCCCTGTCAAAATTTCATTCCAGCAACACTCTCCACTATCGTTTCATTTCATCTGTCATTCATTTAATCATTGCCCCAGAGGAGTGCGTCAGGCCTCGGCAGCCGGCACAGTTCATATCCACGCCGCTAGATGGGGGCTTCATTCATTCCATTCCTGACCCGGTCGGAGACTGGAAGCAGGCTGTGGATTTTCATTTTCATCTGCCCTTGGCTGAGGAAATACGGCAAATGTGGAGACAGGAAAGTGTAGTGGTTCTGCCCATAGTAATTTCTTCTACCGGCATCATCCCCAAATCATTGGCTCGCAATCTAGAAATATTGGGAATACATCCTGGTCTACATATCACCATGCAGAAGGCCGTCATCTTGGAGACCTGTTCCATTGTTCGCTCGTTTCTCAATGTGCCACCTTAAGAGAATTAGCCATACCGTCTTGCAAACAAGCCGACGATATGTTGATATGTCCCACTTATGTGGTGAAATGAATGTAAAAAAAAAAAAATAATAATAATGATAATAAAAACCGGAAGAGCCACTCAGATCCGCATCATACGTTACCAAAGACCTTTAATATTTACACAAAATCACAAATATTTTCAGAAGAATAAAATGCAAGAATTGAAAAACAAGATGTTCAGTAAAGAACATAAGTCTACTTTCTCTTAAATGAATGGGTATATTTATGACTCTTTGTCCTTATCAAGGAGTAACCTATGTTGAATGTTGGTTGTAGTAGCTTGTTGAAATACAACGTGGTGTATTATATGTTTATTGTTTGATTCTCGTTGATTTAAGGAGCGGAACAGTAAGATCATCTGCCCCTGTATTATACGTTATAATATGTAACAGATTTTCCCTAACCTATTATTATCTTAACCCAATGTGGTACTTTGGTCGAGTAATCTTACCCGTGTAGACGAGCTACGAAAAAAGTTGTTTCTTTAATTGGTGTTTAATTATATTTGTTGTTCTATAATTACCCATAGAATCACATTTAGTGCGTATTTTCTGATGGAATAAATACGAATCACACAACACGTTTTATTGCAAGCTTCCACAACAAAGGGGTTTAGTTCATTGGATAAGGATTCTTACACCCGTTCCTAGGCCAAAGAATACATTACCTACTAGTAATATAAACAATACTATCTGGTTTGCGTATCAAAAGCTACATGTTAGCTGTAACAGGCTCAACCACGGATCAAGAAAACGAAGGAAATGGCTATGGTAGCGTGTTGAAATAGGTGTTGCTATAAGTATACATAATATCTTTCATTGATAAATACACACTATACAGGGTCTTTCATATAAAGTAAGAACGGCAAGCGTCAGTTTTGTTATTCGCTGCTGCGGTGGCCTTGGCCGAGCTTGTGGCGCGCCACGGCCCCCTGCTTTAAGCGTGTGTACAATCCTGTATGAAATATTACCGTATAAAAGATGCCGGAAGTGTCGTCCTTCCTGGGTTATACAGGCATTGTATCGGATAACCACATTCTGGCTAACGCGACTGAGTTCTGCCACTGTAATGTTTCTGATTTTAAATTTTATGCTTTTTATTGAGCACTGAGTCAGTAGTGTCAAACTTATTTACAATTACGTGAATCTGCTAGTGAAGGAAATTGCTGAACAAATGCATCACGTACCCGCCGAGCCGATTCGTACTTAAAATAAATTTTACATACAAAAATACGATGTTGAAATGATAACTGCCTCATGTTAACATCTGAGTTTCAGACTGGCGACTGAACACCTGCACGTTTATTGCAAGGTCAAGTTCAGTATATGCGCCTATGCGCGCGCTTTCAATACTACAGCAGGGGGCCGCGGCATGTCACAAGCTCGGCCAAGGTTACTGTAGCAGCGGATAACAAAGCCTCCGCTTGTCGTTCTTATTTTATATGAAAGACTCTGTATATGTTAATATTATAATGTCTGAGTAATTATAAAACAATAAATTTAAAAAATTAGGACAAAAAATGCCTGGATTTCATCCCCAGCCATACGGGTGAGAGTCCATCACGCTAACGTCTTGGTCAAACCTGTTCATTGCTAGAAAAATTATATCAAGGGCCTTAGATATAATTAGCTAGCAAATAATGTATTGGAATAAAATATTTCTTCCGCGCATTATCCATTTATTATAAACCATTTCATACTACATAATGTAGTATATACATCATATATTATTTATTTAAGTATATTACTTAAAAGAACTTCAATGTTGACCAGGCAGCAAACAATAGCCACCATCTTGACGTTTGAGTTTTAAGGGCTCGGTGCACGGCACGCCCACTCAGCCTGATCGCTCTTAAGTCACTGCTACAGTATAATATTGCAATATCCAAAGGTGCACGTCCTTGAGGACAGTTTAAACCACCCTCTGTTTGATAATCGGAACCAGTGAAACTGGGCCTTGTTGGATCATAAGTTACGCATTAGCCTATAATGCTTGCATGTTTCGCACGGCCACCATATTGAAATTATTTTACTGATGACCTTGTAGTTTGGACAGCAGGCACTTTCTACATCAAGATATATGTTTCCAAAATATGATATATAGACATCGGCCAATTAGTTTAGTCGTAAATTGATTTAAGCTTCGAACATTTGGGTGCTCACCATTGCGTTTTCGTTAAGATGACGGTGATATACCTAAACATGACACTGGGATGTCTAGTGAAAGTGCTAACTCTATACCAAATTTGGTTCAATCTGGATTCACGTTTGAATTGATAGGTGGGACAGACATACACGTGCACATACAAACAGACCCACACGAATTTTTGACCCATGTAGATCTCATAAGTCTAATTACATGTTTTCAAATTTGGAAATTGGAGAATAAAGTTAAGCAATGCCCTTATAAAAAGCCGTGGAGGCTGAATGGTCAAAATGTCTGCTTCCAATTTGCAAATCGACCCACTCCCACATTTCATACGGCTCTCAGTTCACTCAGCCTGCTGTAAAAATGACAACTGCAGGGACTTTTAGGTAGATTTCATTAGAAAGCTAACTATTGCAGTGGGTACCATGTTTCGACTTCCGGAAAATTTCGACATATCTTCGCGTTTCACATCCCCCAGACCCCAAAACCACCGTCAGTTCAAAAGTTTATATATAATTTATGTATATATGTATCTATATATATATATATCTCTCTTCTTATTTATATAAAAGTGAAAGTCTGTATGTGGGTATGTGGGTATGTGGGTCTGTTCCGTATACAAATCTACACCGTTCCAGCAATCTCAACCAAATTTTGCATACACATAGTTTAGGACCCAGAAGGAACCGCTGGCTACATGAATTTTCGATAGTCTTGCTCATTCTTCCGATTTCGGTCCTTTTGCACTCAATCACAGGCTAATCAAATCATAAAATATACTCATGAAGGAATGGCAAGGCAGATAGTTTCCATGGCAACATAGCTCAAGTCGAGACACGGCCGTCTGGATGACAGTTGCGCTCTGCACTACTGGTATAGAAAATGAGCATCTTTACTTGAAATCCCGTTAGTTACTCACCTACTCACACAGCACTGTCAACCGGGTTTAGCATAACAAAGACTTGACACTATCTTCTACTATATATTTGTCAAATACCACTCACTCACTCATTCATTCATAACGAAATCTCAGAAACCACCGAACGGATTGGAATGAAATTTGGTATGCAGCTTCCCCAAGGACCGCAAATGCCCGCTAAGAAAGGATTTTTGTATATTCAGGTTCTAAAGGGGTGTTAAGGGGGTAGACCTGCATTTCATTGACTAGCAATATCTCCCGAATGGTTTCATTGGGGGATGTGATACTCGGCACATAAACTCATCATTAACAAGTAGTTCCGTGAAGAACTATACAGCCTATTTTCATATATCCTTCTTATGTTAACTGCCACAATCAACATACAAAATTTCAGTTTAATTGCTGTAACAGATTCGTAGATATTGAGAACCGTCTAAATATTTCAGATGGTCGCCAGGTTGGATTTTTATTTATGTACTATTACATTAAGATTATTGTGTACGTGTGGTATTCAAACTTCAATCGCATGATTAGACAACAAGAAGTAAAAACGAGATTTTAAAATTATGCACAGCAGCCATCTTGTGATAATGCAAACCATTGAAATAAATTAGATGCCAGTGGATCAACATTTGTATAAGCATTTAACGTGCAACGTTTCACGGCACACGGATAGTTAATTCGCGAGAAACGTCCAATTAAATATTTATACTTCGCGTCGCCGCCATGTTGGATTTGTGCTCACCAGGTTCCTAAAAGTCCTATAGGTGAACATATGTTCATAGTCTCTATGAACATTAAAAAATTCAGTTTGGTTGCTGTAAAAGATTCGTAGATATTGAGAACAGTCTAAATATTTCGGGAGCTCACCATTTAGGATTGTTATGTGTATAGGCCATAGAGTTATGTACCATTCAAGGACAATTATTGTCTAGGTTCATTATTCAAACTTTCACTTCGATCGCATGATTACGACACAAGAAATTAAAACTTAATTTTAAAATTTCGCACAGCCGCCATCTTGAGGTTATGTAAGCAATTGAATTAAATTAGATGGCAGTGCATTACAATCTGCAAAATCAATTATTGTACCACATTTCACTGCGCTCAGAGAGTTAAATCACGAGAAAAGTCTATTCAAATATTTCAAATTCGCTTGGTCGCCATGTTCGTTTCGTACTTTACAGGTTTATGAAATATACATAGGTATACCTGTATCAGTACCCTTTATCACCGTACAAAATTGCAGGGTGATATCTGTAATAGTTTCGGAGATATAAAATGTCAGTGAAATATTTCGCACAGCCGCCATTTTGAGGTTATGTAAACAATTGAACTAAATTAGACTCCAGTGCATTACAATGTATATAAACATTTGCTGTACCAAGTTTCATTAGATTTAGATAGTTAAATCGCGAGAAAAGTCTATTTAAATATCTCAATTTCGCTTGGCCGCCATGTTGGTTTTGTAGTCACCAGGTTTTTGAAAGTCTCATAGGTGAACTTCTAGTAGTGCCCTTTATCACCGTACACAATTTCAGGGCGATATCGGTAATAGTTTCGGAGATATTGAATGCTAGTGAAATATTTCGCACAGCCGCCATGTTGGATTGGAGAGACATAACAAAATTTGAAGGGCACGGTCGAGGTCGCCGGGAATAGTGCTATGAACTTCCCGAGTTTCATTGAAATCGCTCCAACCGTTTCGATTTTATTAGGGGGGGACACACACACGAATCACACACACACACACACACACACACACACACACGCACACACACACGGACAAAAGGTGATCTCATAAGCCTATTTTTTTCAAAATTGAAAATAGGCTAAAAATAAGAAGGCACGAGTCTCAGGGTTTTTCGATGTGGTGTATATTATGAGGTGAAAGGGGTGAAAAGTGGGGATTGAAATATTCCTAAATGAGCGTGTATCTCTTAAACGACAAAGGCGGGGAGTTTGAAACTCAGCGAAAAAAAATCAGCATAAAAAATAAGTAAATATGTGTTTGACCGCTTTTTTATAAATCCAATTTAAGGGGCCCATGGGGAAGGGTGAAATTCTGGTGGGGGGACAGGAAAGAAAGTGTCCTAACTGATTGACTGACTGACTCACTCATCAAACGCAGGGGGAAAAACTGCTTTAAAGTAAGTAAATAGCTGTTCGACAGGTTTTTTTTTCATAAATCAAATTTATGGGGTTCATGGGGAGGGGTGAAATTCTGAAAAAAGACAATTGAAAGAAAATGTCCTGACTCACTCACTCACTCACTCACTCACTCACTCACTCATCATCATCCCATTGCCAAAATTATTGAAGTTAGAAACATGACAGTTTGGGGATATGTTCATTGTATGTCAAAACAGTCTACTAAGGGAGGATTTTCGGATATTCAGGTTCTAAAGGGGTCTTAAGGGGGTTAAACCTGCATTTCATTGAATAACAATATCTCTCGAATGGTTTCATTGGGGGATGTGATTCACGGCATATAAACTCATCATTAAAAAGTAAGAAAACACGTGTCTGATGGTTTTTCGATGTGGTGTATATTATGAGGTGAAAGGGGTGAAAAGTAGGGATTGAAAGATTCCTAACGGAGCGTGTATCTCTTAAACGACATAGGCGAGGAGTTTGAAACTCAGCGGAAAGAAATCAGCATACAAAATAAGTAAATATTTGTTTGACCGTTTTTTCATAAATCCAATTTAAGGAGCCCATGGGGAGGGGTGAAATTCAGGGGGAAAAAAACTGGAAAGAAAGTGTCCTAACCGATTGACTGACTGACTCACTTATCAAACTCAGGGGGAAAAACTGCTTTAAAGTAAGTATATAGCTGTTCGACAGTTTTTTTTTGGATCAATCACATTGAAGGGGTTCATCGGGAGGGGTGAAATTCTGAAGAAAAACAAATGAAAGAAAATGTCCTGACTCATTCACTCACTCATCATCGCCCAGCCAAAAATATTGAAGTTGGAAACATGGCATTTTGGAGATATGTTCGTTGTATGTCAAAACCGTGCACTAAGGGAGGATTTTTGGATATTCAGGCTCTAAAGGGGTCTTTAGGGGGTTAAACCTGCATTTCATTGAATAACAATATCTCAAGAGTGGTTTCATTTGTGGATGTGATACTCGGCATATAAACTAATCATTAAAAATAAGCAGACAGGTGTCTAAGGGTTTTTCGATATGGTGTATTATTATGAGGTGCAAGGGGTGAAAAGTGGGGGTTGAAGGATTCCTAACGGAGCGTGAAGGCCTATCTCTTAAACGACATAGGTGAGAAATTTGAAACTCAGAGAAAGAAAATCAGCTAAATAAATAAGTAAATCGGTGTTCGACCGTTTTTTTTTCATAAATTAATTTAAGGGGCCAATCGGGTGGGGTGAAATTCTGGGGGAAAAAAGGAGAGAAATTGTCCTAACTGACTGACTGACTCACTCACTCATCAAACTCAGGGGAAAAAGACAGCTTAAAAATAAGTTAATAGGTGTTCAATAGTTTTTTCATCAATCCAATTTAAGGGGCCCATGGGGAAGGGTGAAATTCTGGTAAAAATAATTGAAAGAAAATGTCCTGTCTGACTCACTCACTCATCACGCCCAGCGAAAACTATTAATGTTGGAAACATGAAATTTTGGGAATATGTTCGTTGTATGTCGAAAACGTCAACTAAGGAATGATTTTTGTTTATTCGGGATTTAAAGAGGTGTTAAGGGGGTAAAGGTGCATTTCATTGAATAACGATATCACATGATTTGTTTCTTTGGGGATGTGATATTCGGTATAGAAACTAATCATTAAAAATAATCAGACATATGTCTAAGGGTTTGTCGATGTGATGTATATTATGAGGTGAAAGGGGTGAAAATTGGGGGTTGAGGGATTCTTAACGGAGCGTGTGTCTCTGAAACGACATAGGCGAAAAATTTAAATTCGGCGGGAAAAACAGCTTAAAATACAAGTAAATAGGTGTTCGACCGTTTTTTCATAAATCCAATTTCAGGAGCCCTTGGAGAGGGGAGAAATTCTGGGGGGGGGGGGGGGAAACAGGAAAGAAAGTGTCCTAAATGTTTGACTCACTTAGTCACTCATCAAACTCGGGGGAAAACAGCTTTAAATAAGTAAATAGGCGTTCGACCGTTTGTTTCATAAATCCAATTTAAGGGGTTCATGGGGAGGGGTGAAATTAACAAAAAAAAATGAAAAAATGTCCTGACTGACTCACTCACTCATCATCGCCCAGCCAAAATTATTGAAATTAGAAACATGAAATGTTGGGGATATGTTCATTGTATGTCGAAAACGTCCACTAAGGAAAGAGTTTTGGATATTCAGGTTCTAAAGAGGAGTTAAGGGGGTAAACGTGCATTTCATTGAATAACAATATCTGACGAGTGGTTTCATTTGGGGATGTGATACTTGGCATATATACTAATCATTAAAAATAAGCTGACATATGTCTAATGGTTTTTCCATGTAGTGTATGTTATGAGGTTAAAGGAATGAAAAGTGGGGGTTGTAAGATTCCTAACGGAGCGTGTATCTCTTAAAAGACATAGGCGAGGAGTTGGAAACTCGGAGGAAATCAATCAGCTTAAAAATAAATAGGGGCCTATGGGGAGGGGTGAAATTTTGGAAGAAAAACGTCCACTAAGGAATGATTTTTGGATGTTCACTCTCATCGACCAACCAAAACTATTAAAGTTAGAAGAATTAAATTTTGGGGATATGTTCGTTGTGTGTCGAACACGTCTACTAAGGAGGGATTTTTGGATATTCAGGTTCTAATGGGGTGTTAACGGGGTTAAAACTGCATTTCATTATATAACAATATGACACTCATTCGTTCATTCATTCATTTATTTGCAACGGAGGGTGTGGCCCCCGGAAGCAAATTGGATATACATAACAAATAAATAATTACACATAACAATTCAATAACAATTATACAACAATTAAACTGGAGTATTTACACAAATAGTCAGTCTTTTCTTAAACACACCTATGTTTGGGAAAAGGCTCTAAGACTGCGGCAGGTAGAGAGTTCCAGTTATCAATGGCACGGTTTACAAAAGAATATTTACCATAATTTGTTCGCTGTGGTCGGCCCTTAACTTTGAAAGGATGATCGCTCCTACCCATGTAAGTAATGTAAGTAATGACGCGAGCGAAGCAAGGCTAAAAATGAGATGGTGTGTGTCTGTGTATTACTCAATCACGCAAGTACCACTGGTCCGATATACGTGAATTTTACATGGAAGTAGCTGATTTACCTGGTTAACATATAGGTTACTTTTGATTACAATACTTTGCACTATTTAAAGATGGCGACCATTTTAGTGACGTCACTACACCCTTTGGTTTCAAACTCATATTTCCATTTGAAATAAAAAGAGAACGCTAAGAAATAGCAAACTTTTGATGGCATATACGAGGTTTAAAATTACATTTTCTATCCGAAAGGTATCTCCAACGGTTAGCGAGTAAAATCTAAATTTGTGCTATAAAACACGGTCAACGCCGAGCGTTGTAGTTGGACAAAATGTTTCATCCTTAATCTCCCTCTGCGCAGCACCTCGCCTATCCCATATTTTAACTGTCACCTTCACATTTTAATTTATTTATGACGCGTAGCGAAGCACGGGTACTTCAGCTAGTATATATATATATATCAGTTTCTTGTGGACACGATAACTGCCGTAATTGTGCACCAATCACTTTGAATTTTTTACATAACATGTATTCCTATAAAATCTCGGTCGAGTTCGTTAATGGGCAAAATCGGTCGAAGGGAGTGAAAATGGGGGGCTTTTTTCGAAAAAGTGAAATTTCGCTATAACTCTCTTAATACGTGAAATATCGAATCCATTCAAAGTTCATAATATGTGTCGTATAAGTGCCCAAAATTTATGTCAAATACGTTTTCTGATAGCACCAACCATTGACCAAAGGGGTGGAAAAAAGTGGGTTTTTCGGGAAACATTAATCATATCTCTCTTAATAGGCACAATATCAAAACCGTACAAAATGGACAATATTCCTTCAATAATTACCTAAAACTTTTGTCTGAAAGAATTTTCGATATGACCCACCATTACGCCACGGAGTGAGCAAAATGATTTAAATTATAAGAAAATTCCAAGTGCCAAGAGTGGTTGCCATGACAACTTTACTTTTAATTGATACGGGTTGAGCCATCAGCAGTTGCTATGACAACGCCACTGCACGAGATCACATTCTGTTTTCATATGTCTGTGGGAAGCGACTTCAGTATCGGAACTGGTAGCATGCTGAACTTATATGCCCAAGGTCGCTGGTTCAAAGCCGGCCAAAGTCGTCGGATTTTCTAAGAGCGCTAAAAAACCCTCAGCATTCTTTCCTTTGGAGGAGAAGTTCCAACGTTCGTTGCAAGTTGCTGGTTGCGGTGGCATCTAGTAGCCAAGTTCACAGCTAGGTGTCGTTCACGTTAGGATATGGTACAAAATTAGGAACTACTACTTAAAATTGACCGTCTGCAGACCTTACCTGAATTACACGCTAAAACAGTCATCAAAATTAACACCGTTTATCAGATTCTACACACCCGGGGTTACATGACCACGTTGTCGCAGCCCCTAAACTGAGGAACCAACAGAAATCTCTGCGGGAGATAAAATTTTGCGAGAAGAAGTAACAGACTGTCAGATAGTTACACATCAGTTCTAAACCTTGCATAAGGACAGTGTGATCAGAAGTATAAAAATGAACCCCGAATGACAAGAAGGTTACCATCCCCATAGACAATAAAATGATAAAAATATGCATACAAAAACGAAAAAAAGTTGATTTTTAACCTCCAAATGTAAAATACTTTCTTGCAATCAATGAGGTCTGATCCACCTACGAAAACCTGCATATTTTGCCTATTATAGCCAATCCCCTAGTTTGCCCGGTGAAATCTACCTCCGCCTTCCGGCGTGCCGAGAGGATTTTAGGTAGATTTCATTAGAAAGCTAACTATTGCAATGGGTACCATGTTTCGACTTCCGGAAAATTTTGACATATCTTCGCGTTTCACATCCCCCAGACCCCAAAACCACCGTCAGTTCAAAAGTTTATACATAATTTATGTATATATGTATCTATATATATATATATACAGTGTGGTCCACCCGCCCCTTATTATTTAGTTTTATGAAACCCAACTAACATCGTATTTCTCCCGATGGTCGATATTGCTCTGCGTTCTGACTGTGTGACAGCATTATAATTGGGTCATGGGTCTAGCAAAGAAAAACCGACCTTAAACTTTTCCCCGCCAAATACTATGGCCCATTCTACTAACATATGACTTACTGCTCCTTGAAATAACACACATACACGTAATACGATCGAATTAATAGCTTACGCCACGTGATCTGTAATAGTAGAAAGTTAAATCAACACCATAAACCGTGATTGAAGACTTTGAGATGGACTTAAACGTTTGAGGTGGGATGGCTACAGTAACTAAAGAACGTTTAGCGTACGGTGTCTTCCATGTGTTCGTGGCTAAGAGGGTTAAAGCCTGACCGTACGTTGTGGGCGCAAGCGGGTAGAATGCTGCTTCGAATCCAGTAGTAGGCATACTTTTTTGAACGAAAGCCCACATTCCATTTTAGTCGGGATGTAACTACATTGCCACAGTTATTGCCTTACGACGTAGGGGGAGCGTGATGGCGTAGTGGCTTAGCTGCTCGTCCTTCACCTGGACGGCTGGGGTTCGAATCCCGGTGACAGCGGGGTGGAATTTTCACCTGAAAAATCACGTGGCGTCAGAAAGGGCATCCGGTCTTAAATCCCCGGCCAAAACCAAAATGAGCCGGGTTGGCTCCGGCGACCCCAATTAATTGGGATGAGCCGTAGAGAATGATGATGATGATGATTGCCTTACGACGTATTTTGTGAAGAATACGTTGACTTTTGCTGATTTATTTACGATCGAATTGGTACGATATGCCACGTGACCTGTAATGGCAGAAAATTTAAAAAACTGGCATGAATATTAACATAACATATCGAAGTGTCGCTCCGGAGGTCCGGGTTCGTTTCCCAGCTCTGCCAAGAAATGTAATACTTGTCTGAGGGCTGAAATTGGGTACACGTAGCCTCGTGAAGAAAATATGAGAAGAAGTGGGTTCGATTCCCACCTCAGCCACCCTGGAAATGGTTTTCCGTGGTTTCCCACTTCTAATCCGGCCAAATTCCGGGACGGATTCTATCTTAAGGCCAAGGCCGCCTCCTTCCCAATCCTTAATTGCAAATACACACATCATTATAAGCCCGCAATAACTCAGGTTATCAGACAAATTCTACACACATACCCAAGTAAACGGGGCTAAATGACCGCGATGCTCTAGCCCCTCAAATGAAACAAAACAACAACATATTGAAGGATATTCTGATCGCCAGTGCTTGCATCGAAGTACACGTATTTCTTAGAATTTCCCATGGTATTATTAGCACTCTTTCGATTTTTGCAAAAAATGAAAGTAGACTTATGAGATCTACACAGGGCCAAAAATTGTGTGTCTGTGTGTGTGTGTGGGTGTGAGACTGTGTGTCTGAGTGTGTGGGTGTGAGTGTGTGTACTCTGAATGTCTGCCCCCCCCCCCCCCTCGGTGAAACTGAATTGAACGAAAATTGGTACAGAGGTAGAACTAGCAGAGGGCACCTCAGTGTCATGTTTTATATCGCCGCCATCTTGACGGAAACATAATGGTGGCCACCCAAATATTCAAAGCTTAAATCAAATTACGAATAACCAAATGATCCGATCTCTACCAAATTTTGCAACAACATATATTTATATGGCGAGCATCTTTTGACTAAACAACAAGGTAATCAGCCCAATAGTTTGCAGATGGCGGCCATGTATGTGTGCAAATCAACTCCCGCTATCAATTCAAACACGGTGAAACCGAATTGAACGATATTCGGTACAGAGGAAGCACTAGCAAAGGACACCTCAGTGTCATGTTTTATATCGCCGACATCTTCACGAAAACGTAATGGCGGCCTCCCAAATGTTAAAAGCTTAAATTAATTACGACCAACCTAATAATCTGATCTCTACCAAATTTTGCAACAACATACCTTTATGTGGGAAGCATATTTTGACCAAACTCCAAGATCATCAGCCCAACAGTTTGCATATGGCGGCCATGTATGTGTGCAAATCGATTCCCCCTATCAATTCAAACACGGTGAAACCGAATTGAACGAAATTTGGTACAGAGGTAGCACTAGCGTAGAACACCTCAGTGTCATGTTTTATATCGCCACCATCTTGACGTGAACGTAATGGTGGCCACCCAAATGTTCAAAGCTAAAATCAAATTACGAATAACCTAATCATCCGATCTCTACCAAATTTTGCAACAACATATACTCATATGGCGAGCGTCGTTTCACTAAACTACAAGGTCATCATCCCATTAGTTTGTAGATGGCGGCCATGTATGTGTGCAAATTGATTCCCCCTCTCAATTCAAACACGGTGAAACCGAATTGAACGAAATTTGGTACATAGGTAGCACTAGCAAAGGGCACTCCAGTGTCATGTTTTATATCGCCGCCATCTTGCCGAAAACGTAATGGTGGCCATCCTAATGTTAAACGCTTGAATCAAATTACGACCAACCTAATAATCTGATCTCTACCAAATTTTGCAACTACATACCTTTACGTATAGAGAATCTTTTGACCACACTACCAGGTCATCAGGCAAATAATGTGCGGATGGCTGCCATGTATGTGAGCAAATCGATTCCCCCTATCTTTTCAAACACGGTGAAACCGAATGGAACGAAGTTTGGTACAGAGGTAGCACTAGCAAAGGCCACCTCAGTGTCATGTTTTATATCGCCACCATCTTGACGGAAACGGAATGGCGGCCACCCAAATGTTAAAAGCTTAAATAAATTACGACCAACGTAATCATTTGATCTCTACCAAATTTTTCAACAACATACCTTTTTGTGGGAAGCATCTTTTGACTGAACTACAAGGTCATCAGCCCAATAGTTTGCAGATAGCGGCCATGTATGTGTGGAAATCGATTCCCCATATCAATTCACACACGGTGAAACAGAATTGAATGACATTTTTTACAGAGGTAGCACTAGCAAAGGGCACATCATATTCATGTATAATATTCGTATAGCACGTTGTATTTCAAGAAGCTACTACAACCAACATTCAATTATACTCCTTGAAAAGGACAAAGAGTTATAACAATACCCATGCATTTAGGAGGAAGTAGGCTATAAGTTCTTTACCGAACATCCTGTTTTGTTATTAAATTTTAACAAAAAGTCTTAGCATATCTTTAGGCCCGTATCACACGACACTCGCTGGCAAGGAAGCTGCTGTGATCGCTGGAACAAAATCCTGTATGATTCTGTTCTCTTCGTCAGTACACCTGCTTGTATGGCCGAAGTGTGTCACACGCTAGCATTTTGTACGCTAAGTTTTATGAAATAAAACCAAAGGGCTGTTGTTTGAGGGCATTATTTGCAGTTCATTCGACTTATTAACGCAAAGCGGTCGCGGAACTTGCTTTAAGTAAATTAGAAAACATGTTCGGTACTGAATGAATGCATTCCAATCAATATTTAAGATCTAACTGTAATAATTGAATATTTTACCATACGCGTTAATAAGAAGCGCAACAAAACCTCCAGAGTGTGTTGGAAATGTGTGCAAGTGTTATTGCGCCCGCTCGCTCTTTCGAAGATCCCGGGTTCAAGACTATCCAACGGCAGATTTTTTAAATTCTTTTTAACTATTTAATTATACCCTCCCTACCTCGTACAGCAAGATTTCAACTTAGTTTTGTTCACATTATCTACGAAGACGATAGGGAAATTTATTTTCTTGTCTCATTTAAATGGCTATTTTCCCTAAATACTGTTCAAAACCATGGATGGACAGTATTCGTTATAATTATTAATTTTTTAGTCGATTTTACCCTCCAGGTTAGGTTTTCCCACGGTCTCAGCGAGGGATCCCATCATTACCGCCTCTACGGGCAGCGTCCTTGAGCTTGAAACATCTCGTCTGGGGGATACAACTGGGGAGATGGGATCAGCACCTCGCCCAGGCGGCCTCACCTGTAATGCGAACAGGATCCTCTTGAGGGATGGGAAGATCGGGAGGGATATGCAAGGAAGAGGGAAGGAGGCGGCCGTGGTCGTGGTAGGTAACATCCCAGCATTTGCTCGAAGGCGAAGTGGGAATCCACGGAAAACCACTTTGAGGATGGCTGAGGTGGGAATCGAAACCCCTGTGCTCATTTGGACCACCCGAGGCTGAGTAGACCCCGTCCCAGTCCTCGTACCACTTGTCAAATTTCGTGGCAGAGCCGGGAATCGAACCCAGGACGTCCGGGGTGGCAGCTAATCACGCTGACCACTACGTAACGGAGGCGACTCTATTCGTGATAATTAGAATTTTAATAGTTCAATATTTATCCCAGAATAATGATATGGCACGTTCTGTAATAACCGCCTTGCTGCGAGGCTCAGCGGTAACGTTCTCGCTTGCCGTGCCCAGGGTTGCAGGTTCATATTCTGCCACAGTCAGCTGGCTTTTGAGGGTGCGCAAATGCGAGGCAGCCGTGTCAGTAGATTTACTGGCACGTTGAAGATCCCCTTCGGAGCAAAATTCCGGCACACCTGCGTATCTAAGAGCCAGATCAGTTAAATGGGACGTAAAACCAATAATGTTATAATTATCTGTATTTACTGTATGTTTGGAGCAGATGACCTCGTAGTTCCGCCCCTTAAAACCTCACTAACTAACCATTACTGTAAGAGTATAGCAAGCGCGTTTCGCACAGACGCCGTTGAAAGAAATTATAGTTTCGGTCTGATGTATTTATTCGTGAAATAACAAATCTATTTGTTACGTCTGAGTGAGTCGGAGTTTTCCTTTAAACAAAGGTGGTCAAAATTTCGAACACTTGCTACCTTGAATTTACAGGACACCATGCTTTCGTTCTACAGATCATTATGTCGTCGTTCAATCTGGCTGCGTACCATAGGATAAGTACGGTCCTTTTGAGGACCAAATAAAAAATCACTCGTTGGAACAGATAGATGAAATGAAAATCCACAGCCTGCTTCCAGTCTCCGACCGGGTCAGGGAATGGAATGAATGAAGCCCCCATCTAGCGGCGAGGATTTGAACTGTGCCGGCTGCCGAGGCCTGACGCACTCCTCTGGAGCAATGATTAAATGAATGACAGATGAAATGATAGTGGAGAGTGTTGCTGGAATGAAATTTTGACAGGGAAAACCGGAGTACCCGGAGAAAAACCTGTCTGCCTCCGTTTTGTCCAGCACAGATCTCACATGGAGTGACCGGGATTTGAACCACGGACCCAGCGGTGAGAGGCCGGCGTGCTGCCGCCTGAGCCACGGAGGCTTGGAACAGATAGATATGCGTCCATAATACATCCACAATAAACGACATTAAGTTAAAAAAATGTACTAGAACAAGGTTCGAACCTATTACAATGAGACTTCGTTGACGCTACCTCAGCAATTCTTGATTTAGCCACCATAGCTACCGAGAACCATGGTATATTGCTGGCACGTATTGAATCTATTCGTTGACACTGTCTAAACGTAGAAATGTGTTATTCGGAGCTCTGATCGTTTCAATCATGCATTTTATATTTGAGGTCATTGAAAGAACACTGCCACTATTGATTTATAATATATTCGCGAGGATGTACTCAACGGTAAAGTTATACAATGGACGTAAAGGAGCAGGTACTAATGTTTTCAGGATGACTGTGATATACGCGTTAGTTGGGTTGCCTTCCTCCAAAAAAAATAAGGGGCTGGTGGACCACACTGTATATATATATATATATATATATATATATCAGTTTCTTGTGGACACGATAACTGCCGTAATTATGCACCAATCACTTTGAATTTTTTACATAACATGTATCCCTATAAAATCTCGGTCGAGTTCGTTAATGGGCAATATCGGTCGAAGGGGGTGAAAATGGGGGGGGGAGCTTTTTTCGAAAAAGTGAAATTTCGCTATAACTCTCTTAATACGTGAAATATCGAATCCATTCAAAGTTCATAATATGTGTCGTATAAGTGCCAAAAATTTATGTCAAATAAGTTTTTTGATAGCACCAACCATTGACCAAAGGGGTGGAAAAAAGTGGGTTTTTCGGGAAACATTAATCATATCTCTCTTAATAGGCACAATATCAAAACCGTACAAAATGGACAATATTCCTCCAATAATTACCTAAAACGTTTGTCTGAAAGAATTTTCGATATGACCCACCATTACGCCACGGAGTGAGCAAAATGATTTAAATTATAAGAAAATTCCAAGTGCCAAGAGTGGTTGCCATGACAACTTTACTTTTAATTGATACGGGTTGAGCCATCAGCAGTTGCTATGACAACGCCACTGCACGAGATCACATTCTGTTTTCATATGTCTGTGGGAAGCGACTTCGGTATCGGAACTGGTAGCATGCTGAACTTCTATGCCCCAGGTCGCGGGTTCAAACCCGGCTGAAGTCGTCAGATTTACTAAGAGCGCCAAAAAACCCTGAGTAAAAAAAACAAAGTAAAAATAATACCAAATGGTATACGCCTTACCTTGATGTTATTAGGAAGCTAAAGATCATGTATTACACTAAAGCAAAGAAAGGAGACCCACAGGATATAGAAAACTACAATCACATAAAAAAATTATATCGGGGGGAAATTAAAGCAGCAAAAAAGAGAGCGAATGATGAGTTCATTAATAATGCAAAGAATAAATGTAAAGCTGCTTGGTTAATCATAAACAAGGAATTGGGTAAAAATAAAAGTAAGGACTCTACACCAATAACGCCAAATGTGTTAAATGAATATTTTATAAATTCTGTTGAAAATATGGTCAAAAGTTTGGAATATGAAAATCATCATACAAAGTTTATGGAGAAATTGGAAAACCATAAGGTACCGGTAGATGAAAATCCCACACCATCCTTCAGATGGAGACAAATAACATATGAGAAGGTTCTAAAAATAGTTTCAGAACTAAACAATTCAAAATGTGAGGATTATTATGGAATGTCGAATTTTATTCTAAAACAAATAATAGACATCATAGTATTACCTTTAACTTATCTAATAAACTGGATATTTACTACTGGAGTTTTTCCAGAGTGTCTGAAAATCACCATCACAATTCCAGTCCATAAAAAAGGAGATATGATGGACCCCAGTAACTATAGGCCAATCTCAATTGTCCCAATTATTTCCAAAATAATAGAACAGTGTATGAAAGAACAATTATCAGCATTCTTTGAGGAGCACAAGTTGTTTAATAGTACCCAATTTGGTTTCAGAACTGGTAAGTCAACGGTTCAAGCTGTTGAAGTTGTTGTTGATGAAGTGATTGCTGGATTTGAATCTCAACTTATTACATCTGTCACACTCTTAGACCTAAGTAAAGCTTTCGATTCTGTGGATCATAATATATTAATACAAAAACTTCACTATTATGGAGTCAAAGATTGTGAATTATCATTAATTACCTCCTATCTCCACAAGAGAAGGCAAATAGTTGTAATAGACAACCAAAAATCTGCTCCGCTCATTGTAAATACAGGTGTAGCCCAAGGTTCAGTCATTGGAGCCTTTTTCTTCCTGGTCTATATAAACGACATTGTTAGTAATATAAATGCCAAGTCAATACTGTATGCTGATGACATCACTGTAATAACAAGTGATAGAGACCTAACTTGCCTTGAAGAGAAAAGAAACAAATTATTAGGTGAATCAACTTCTTGGCTAAAGGTAAACAAACTATTTTCACTTAGTCAAATTGGCTTCAAGTAGTCATGAATGCAGCTCTGTTAAGTTGTTGGGAATCCATTTATACTCTAAATTAAACTGGGACATTCACACACAAAAATTATGTACAAAATTATCACGAGTCTTATTTTTATTGCGAAGACTCAAACAATCAGTTAGTGTCAGATGATTCTCGCATACTATGCATTTTTCCATTCACATTTAACTTATGGTATAATATTGTGGGGAAACTCAACAGGGGCACAAGATGTTTTCAGATGGCAGAAGAAGGCAATAAGATGTCTACAAGGCAAGCCTAGTACAGAATCCTGCAGAAATCACTTCCAAGAACTTGGAATTATGACTCTTACATCAATATACATATTCCATAGCTTAGTGTATATTAAAGAAAATCTAAGTGAATATAAAAATCGAAGGGATGTGCATTCACACACCACAAGAATAAGAAACCAGCTAGATACACCTCATGTCAGGTTAAAGAAAACACAAGACCACTACAAATACTATGGAATTAAAATCTTCAACAAACTAACAACACAACTACAGCAGGAGTCTATAAACATTTTCAAAGCATCCATTAAGCGATGGCTCATTAACAGCAGTATTTACACTTTGGTCGAATTTGAAGAGAAAATTGCACTCTACCCAGATGGACTATAGAAGATCAACTTCTTCTTACTGTATTCGTGTTATTTTATTTTATAGAATTCAGTAAGCTGGTAATAATACTTGTAATATATTATACATAACTTTGTGATTTTATTGTAAATTGAAAATGTATTTTTAACAATATGACGTAGTCTAATACAACGATAAGTTGTTGAATGACAATAAATATTGATTGATTCCTTCGGAGAGGAAGTTCCAACGTTCGTTGCGAGTTGATGGTTCCGGTGGCATCTAGTAGCCAAGTTCACAGCTAGGTGTCGTTGATGGTAGTATTTTAAATTATGTAGCCTATTTTAGGTAGATTTCATCAGAAAGCTAACTATTGCAATGGGTGCCATGTTTCGACTTCCGGAAAATTTCGACATATCTTCGTGTTTCACATCCCCCAAACCACCGTCAGTTCAAAAGTTTATATATATGTGTGTGTGTATATATATATGCATATATATCAGTTTGTTGTGGACACGATAACTGCCGTAATTTTGCACCAATCACTTTAATGTTTTACATAATATGTAACCCCTTAAAAAATCGGTCGAGTTCGTTAATGGGCAAAATCGGTTAAAGGGGGTGAAAATGGGGGGAGGGGGGCTTTTTTTTTGTCGAAAAATTGAAATGTCGCTATAACTCTCTTAATACGTGAAATATCGAATCAATTCAAAGTTCATAATATTTGTCGGATAAGTGCCAAAAATTTATGTCAAATAGGTTTTTTGATAGCACCAACCATTGACCAAAGGGGTGGAAAAAAGTGTTTTTTTTCGGGAAACATTAATCATATCTCTCTTAATAGGCACAATATCAAACCCGTACATAATGGAAAATATTCCCCTAATAATTACCTAAAACTTTGTCTGAAAGAATTTTTGATCTGACCTACCATTACGCCAAGGGATGAGAAAAATGATTTCGGAATTAAAGAACATGCCAAGTGCCATCAGAGGTTACCGTGACAACGCTTCTAAATTGATGAGGGATGAGCAATCAGAGGTTGCCAAGACAACGCCATTGCACGAGATCACATTCATTTTTCCATCTGACTGTGGGAAGTGGCTAACTGGTAGCATGCTGAACTTATATGCCCAAGGTCGCTGGTTCAAAGCCGGCCAAAGTCGTCGGATTTTCTAAGAGCGCTAAAAAACCCTCAGCATTCTTTCCTTTGGAGGGGAAGTTCCAACGTTCGTTGCAAGTTGCTGGTTGCGGAGGCATCTAGTAGCCAAGTTCACAGCTAGGTGTCGTTCACGTTAGGATATGGTACAAAATTAGGAACTACTACTTAAAATTGACCGTCTGCAGACCTTACCTGAATTACACACTAAAACAGTCATCAAAATTAACACCGTTTATCAGATTCTACACACCCGGGGTTACATGACCACGTTGTCGCAGCCCCTAAACTGAGGAACCAACAAAAATCTCTGCGGGAGATAAAATTTTGCGAGAAGAAGTACCGTAACAGACTGTCAGATAGTTACACATCAGTTCCAAACCTTGCATAAGGACAGTGTGATCAGAAGTATAAAAATGAACCCCGAATGACAAGAAGGTTACCATCCCCATAGACAATAAAATGATAATAATATGCATACAAAAACGAAAAAAAGTTGATTTTTAACCTCCAAATGTAAAATACTTTCTTGCAATCAATGAGGTCTGATCCTCCTACGAAAACCTGCATATTTTGCCTATTATAGCCTATCCCCTAGTTTGCCCGGTGAAATCTACCTCCGCCTTCCGGCGTGCCGAGAGGATTTTTTTTTCATTGGCGAATTCACTCAAGGGGAAAATGCTGGTCTAGACAAAGTGCTGCTCGCACTGACTTCATCATGCGTATCAAGGAAGAAACATATACGATGAAGTGTTACCCTCCAATTCTTGCATTGGTCGATATGCCCAAAAAAGTGGTACTTGACAATACAATTACCTTGCTTTTCCTAACAGTCGCAAACAGAATGTAGAGGACAAAACACACCTACAGTATATAGGGAGCTAGTTGGATAAGACCATTTTGTGCTTTTCAAATTATTTTTAAGGCCATAATCCATCTTGGCTATAATCCTTGTGTACTTGGGTGTGTGTTCAATTTGTCCGATAACCTGTGGTTTGGTAGTGACTGAAGTAGCGTGTGTTACTGTAACTTTTAAGGTCGGGAATGGGGTAGGTGCTCTGGTATTTTAAATAAGTTATTATTTTCGGCATTTACCTGGTGAGTGAGGTAGATGACCTCTCTGTTCCGCCCCATTAAACAACAATAACTATTATCATGTTGGAAGCCATTTTCCAGTGTTGCCTTGGTAATCGAAATTAATGTTTTTCAGTCGGTAAATATGATTGTACCAAATTGTAATGAGTGTTTACCTTAACCTGAAAAAAATTGCATGAGATGAATAAATGAGTAAATAAAAGATAATAATAGGTCTAAATAAATACGGTAAATTATTAATCTCAAGAATTTTTCCCTCAGGTTTAGGTAAACACGCATTGCAATTGGGCACAATCATGTTGACCGACTGAAAAGCATTAATGTTTACATCAATAACTAATCAAACAACTACTCTGGTGTAGAGAAACCGGTGAAGAAATTCACTCAGGATTGCCGATGTCACCACTGGGATTCGAATCTTCGATCTCTGGACTTGCTCTAGTGGTAGTAATGAGCGACAGATACACCACATTTGCTCTGGTTTGCCCGTAGTGTAGGAATAGTGAACTGCATGGATCAACTAATGAACGCATGTGTAAATAATAATTATATGTGTTAACATCCTTATTAACAACTGTGGCTTTAAAGACGCCAGAATATCGTCCTAGAATGGAGGGTTCAACGTGGCAGTATACCTTCTAACACGAGTTTGTCGCATGTAAACATTCTTGAATATCATCGAATTATACTGGTTTTGTACTCAGGTTTTTAAGGACAACGGTTTACTACCCGTCATTTATGATTTACAGAAAGTATTTGTGGCCAGATATCTTCTTATAATATCAAGGACTTCCCCATGGTGTAGTGACTAGGATTCTTGGCGTTCATCCATGAGTTTGATTTCCAGCTTTGTCATGGAATTAAATTCTGGTCTGAAGGCAGGAACGGGGAAGGACTGACAAATACTGGCTTGTATTCCCACTACCTAGAAGTGGATACACTAGGTTTTCCACTTCTACTCCAAGCAAATGGTTCCTTTATGGGATAGAGGTATCTATATTAACCACGTGTCATAACGACAGTTTATTATTTCAAATATGCTGATAGCTGATTCTTTAAGCCAAATTTCAGAGAATGTCCATGCCGAAGTGCTAGTATTTCTAAAAATCAAATATTATATACGTTGTGGTGAGTTCCAGTGAGCACGAAAACTGCGAGTAGCTGTTGTACGGAAGACAATCAGATAAGTAGTTAGCCTAAAATTGTATAGTTTAACAGACAGTTGCAGTACCAATACTGCAACTAAATAATTGTACATATTGTAAATATTTTCACCTGTATTTCAAACATAGATTTTGTAGCCTAAGTGTAATGGATCTGATGATGATCGCTTGACGATCGAAACTGGTCATCCTAGTGTTTTATTAATCTCATGTAATTTATTTCAGGATTAGGGCATAACCCATCTCTTTTGGGTACATTCGTGTTGACCGACTGAAAAGCACTAAACTCTTATTATATACGTATCTACTTGACGTAATGTGTTGGATAACATTTACAACAATTTAAAAGTAAAAACATTAACAAATGAAGTATGAAAATAAAATATAAATATAGAAATAAAAATAAAATTACAATAATTAAAGAAATATATTTTTTTTATAAATAAACACAACTATAAAACATTAGGAAAATAATTGTAAAATCAATTGAAAATTGGTTAATTAATTAATTAATTCAAGAGAAAAATATCAAAGTTAAATCTATAAGAACATAAATTGAAAATTTAGCAATAAAATTAGAGAAACACATGAAAATAAATAATAGGTTTGCCATATAAAGGGTTAAAATCACAGCCACATGCAACCCAATCCTTTTCACAGATGCAAATACACACACTAACCAAGGACATCACAATAACATAGGTCATCGGACAAATCCTACACACTCCCAAGTACACGGGGATTAATGCCTAATTTGTCCAAGGTTTTAAATTAAATAATATAAACTAGAATGCCACGTGCGGTATAAAATGCACTCCTAACAGTGCTACATTTCCAATTCCTGAAAGTTTAATCGATACGGAACCTCGTAGTGAGTGAAGGATGTTTATAAGATTGCTCTTCACCCTGTGTATTCCATCTCTTGACGGCTGATGTTGAGACGGGCGACGAATTCATTGATCTCAGGAGCAGCCAATGGAAACGTGCACGACTTCTTCTTGTGGATAACATAGATCAACCTGAAGGAAGGGAGGAGTGGAATTGTGAATTGAGAAGAAGATGAAGAAAGCACGTCTCGGAAAGCGCTACGCACTTTGTTACCCTTGGATTAAGCATTAAGTTAAGTCTTCAATAGGGAGAGAAAGAAATTTCATCAAACTTCTGCGTTACCATCTCTCTTTGATGTAAATGCAATTTCTTTTCAGTCAGCTGTGTATAATATAACCTTTTACAAAATCAGTGAGGATGAGATTGAGTTGGAATGGAGGTGTAATGGCTTCATTACTTCGCGTCAGCAAGAGAGCAAGTTAACCGCTAACTAGAGCTAATATACAAGTAACGTCAGTGTGTAGGATACCTTTCATGAACTGGATTATTCAGAAGTCCTTCTAATGATATAAGCATACATACGGAAGTAAGCCCATCAAATTGGGTTCTACATTCGGGAAGTCAACCAACCAAAATATGTGAATGTACGTTTATTTTAAGGTGGATGATTATGTTCCACATTGTATTTTTGTGATAAATTTAGCTTTTGTCTTTAGTAATATATGCAAGCTAAACTACGTATCTAGTTCAGGGAAATATATGGTTAAATAATCTACGACGAGTATAAATGAATTGAAGAGGGTTCGCAACTTCCTGTCTTTCAAACCAATTAATTTCAGTATAAATGAATTAAGTTAGAAAGTTCAATTATGTGTCTAAAGAAAGAGGGCAAACTTGGTCATGTTTGAACTACAGTTGTTGAAATATGTGTTAATACGAAAAGAAAGAGGTGATTGTAAATAATATATTGTAAAAACAAGATGTTCACTAAAGAACATATAGTCTACTTTCTCATAAATGTATAAGTATAGTTATAACTTTTTGTCTTCATCAAAGAGTGCAATAGGATCAATTCTTGGTTGAGGACCTTAGAAACTATTTACCTCTACCATACACCACAACTTCGTAAAAACTACCACCATCATTGAAGAAAGAAAGAAAGAAAGAAAGAAAGAAAGAAAGAAAGAGAAGACATATCTCAAGAATTTTATGGAAGTGGAGACATAATCGACCGGACGTGGGCAACATCCAACTTTGAGTTGAGGCATGTGTTCACACTTCTGGCTGTCCATGGTTTTCACCACCTTAATTGCATTAACCAATCTTTCCATGACCCTACAGTGACGCGTGTATGCCGACGCTACCACTTAGAGCTCTGTAGTAAAGGAATCGATCAATCAAATCTATGAAATTCAAATCCCCAGAGCGCAATTTTAGAGTACATGTTCATTCTTTATTTTCTATTGCTATTTGGCTGCAATAAAAGTATTAATTAATATCCTGAACTAGCACCATAAGATAGAGCACAGGTACTATGTGAGATCATTGGCAGTTACAAACGCTTTAAAATAAACATGTATCGTGTTATCAACTTGTCATTCTTCAAATTCGATGCGTATATAGAATGCCAACCAGTGGAGTCCCACGTAGGACAGTCATGACCTCTGGCGGATAAGAAAATCCTAAGAGGGAGAGTGCATGGCCATAAAAAGAAACTTTTCAATTAAAGCTGAAAGGTAATTTGTGGGTCGTTGCGCAATAAGTTAGCGATGATAGTTCTCCTGGTTGCTGTTAGATGTCTCTTGCAGATCCGCTGGCGAATTTTGTTTTAATTAAATATATATTTTCCATTGTAATATTCACAATATAACGCTTAATTTTAAAACGTCTGAGTAATTACAAAACAATAAATATTAAAAAAACAAGCAAAAAACCGCAACTCTGGTAGGATTAGAACTCCGGTTATACGAGTGAACCGCAGCCAACCAAGTCAACACAAAATTGCCGATATCAGTTGAATTTCATACAACGTCTTAGCAAATAATGATTTAGACTAAACGATTTCTTCAGTGGAGTATACTTTTTATATATAAAGCATTTCATACAAAGATTATGTTAGTTCTATCAGTAGGCTATATTGTATGCAATACTCAAACTAGAGAAATATAGGTATGGCACAAGATATCAGCTGCCATCTTGTCCTCTAACTGAGACGTTTCAGCTTTTCAAAGTCACTTCTGCACTATAATATTACAAGATAAACTTTTGATTTCGAACGGGCCACGTTCTTTAGATCAGTTTAAACGATTCTCGGTTCGATATTAAGAACTGGTGGGTCCCATGTTATGAATTATAAAGTTTGCAAAATTTGCACGGCCTCCATCCTGAAATGATAGGGCGGATGACCTTGTAGTTTGGGCACAAGACGCGTCCTATATGAAGGTATGTTTTTACCAAATTTGGTAGAGATCGGATGATTAGTTTAGTCGTTATTTGATTTTACGTTTTGAACATTTGAGTGGACGCCATTGAGTTTTGGTAAAGGTGGCGACGATACAAAACATGACACTGAGGTGCCCTTTCCTAGTGCTACCTCTGTACCAAAGTTCGTTCAATTCGGTTTCACCGTGTTTGAATTGATAGGGGGGACAGACATTCAGACTACACACACACACTCACACTCACACATTTGGCCCTTTGTAGAGCTCGTAAGTCTACTTTCATTTTTTGCAAAAAATAGAAAGTAGACTAATAACTTCATGTTATGTAAGACTTAATTCATGTACTTAAGACATTAATTAATAAGAATGATTCAGCATCCAACATTACTTAGCCTACAGATTGTTGAACACATTGAATCATGGAAATCATTTAATAATTAGGAACACTTAGTGGTGTGATAATTTTACGTACCCCATATTATTAGAAATTAATTTTACAATTTACAAGTGAGTATGCATACATTAAGTAGTGTACTACTATTAATCCGTTATTCCATTAGTCCTACGAACCGTAAAATGAACTTCAACTAGCCTTATTAATTAACCAGCAACCCGACCCGGCTTCGCCCGGGAACAGTTATGAATGCATTACGTGATAAGTGCTTTTTTCCAATGTCAATGAACAACGACCAATATCCGTTTTACGTCTCGGCATGATGGGTTAAAATCACTGACTGGACTATTAATGATATTATCATGGAGATGCATGTGCAACAAATTCTTGACAGACGTAATTTAAGAATGGCGAGGTGCATGAAACACAAACCCCCCTTCCGTCCAATCTTAACTTGACTGTGTATTTTCCGGAACGAGAAGTTCACAGGCGAAATGAAGAAAAGCCGAGTTGCACTTCCAGGAAAACTCCAAACACAACCACCCTTCTCAGAAATCTTAACTCAACACGACTCGACAGTTTGCTGCTGGCTGTATCTTGGGCAATAAGCTCGTCCGCTAGCTAAGCTGTAATTGGGGTGATAGACTCGCCCCTAGCTATCTCGGAAACTGTCGCCTCAGTAACTGAATGGAGATTGTTGGAAGAAATGAAAACGTAAAAACACTTATAGTAGGCGATGTATTGAAGATCGAGATATGCTCTCCCGGACTTTTTTGTAGAACTTTTCATGCTGAACAATTCTTACACTCATTTAGATATTTTAAACGGTTTGTCCAGCGTAATCTTACAAAGCGCTCGGATGACAGGCTTTTTTTCGACTTTTCCACTGAAATCGTTACTGCTCGACTTCCTTCGATCATAAATAAATTATTATCTACAGAAATTATCCTCGAGATATCCTTTACAGAATGGTGAAAACCACATCAAAATCCATCCAGTGGTTCTCGAGTTTACCCGTAACATCCAAGAATCGGGGACTTTGTTTTATACTAAGTAGAGATATGGTATGTGGATACCTTAAATAATATATAGTTTTAGTTCTTTTTCAGATCATAAAATGAAAGCAATTTCTTCAATGGCTCTGGAATGAGGGAAACATTATGTTCATACTGGGGAATGCTACGCTTTGTAAATAGTACTGTGATTTGGCCTTATGTTAATTCAATACAGGGTATTTAACGGTGGCAGTATTTTGGGGAGATTTTAAACCACCATTTCAATTATGATCTCTGGTTTTTGTCATTTACTATTTCTGCAGTGCTAGTACAGGTTTGATTTTACAGGTAATATCAGAGTGGTTCCCATAGAAGTTTCTTGTAAACAAATCATATGTTACCGTATATGAGAAAATGAAAATATTCATCGAAACATGATGAATATCAACATACCTATCAATTCCATTGGAGTGCTCACTTATTGAATCGTTAACATATTCTCTCCTCGGCTCTGTGACTTTAAATAGTAAAGTTCACAAAAATTGCTTTCAAATTATGAGCTTTCCCGTACACACATCCATCTCTTTTCTGAACTCTAGTGCACCTCACACTATTCATTCCCCCGTCGCGGCTTAACCGTGCTCGTTAAATCGTGCACCATGGCCTCAAGGGCAGCTGTAGCAAGTCCGGAGATCGTAGGTTCGAATCCCACCGCTAACAGCTTTCCTGAGTGTGTATTACCCCAGGTTTTTTCCACACTCCCTTCAGGCAAATACTGGGATAGTATATTACTTCTAGTCCCCGGACATCTACCCCATCCATGTCCTCGGTACAGCTACACACACTACTACAGTCATCACAGCAATACAGGTTATCAGACAAGTTCCACACACACCCAACTACATGGTACTGATAACCGAGATGCCCCAAATCCCTCAAATGAATTAACAACAGCACCTATTCATTCAATGTTCTTGTGTGGTTTGCGACTCAGTTCTCATCCTTCCTAGATAATCGTTTCCAGCCATATGGCCTACTCTTACGATATGAATGGAAGAAAATGTAGCCTAAATTAAACTGCATTTAAGGTACTTGAACATTTGTGTAGTTTGATATCCGGGAGTGGTCAAGAAACCAATCCTCATGGACAATAGAGTGAAAAGAAGGCTTTAACATGAACCATTTTAGTTCAGAATTCTAATGTCCGTATTGACTTACTTTTTTATATACGGTATAAAAATCCACCTACTTCAATATACTGTATAATACTTCCTTTAATATTTAATAGAGTTAAATAATTTAAATTGTAACATAATATCGAGTCTTGCTACGACTCTTCATCAATACATTGTTGTTCAAATATATTGCTCATTTTGAAGTCATATATACAGTAGTTTCGCACAGAAATTATTTACAGTATGTCACTTTTTTCTCCTTAAAATTATCTTAAAAACTAAATTATTTACAACTTAAACTCTGGTTGGTTGGTTCCATAGTTTAGGGGCTGCGACAACGCGGTCATGTAGCCCCGTGTACTTTGGGTGTGTGTAGAATTTGTCTGATAACCAGTGTTAATTGTGATAACTGTATTACTGTGTGTTATCTGTGATTCAGGTAGAAGAACTGCAGACAATTTTTGTTCAAGTAGTTCCATCTTTTGCTACCAAAATGCTACCATCCACGACACCTAGCAGCGGATGTGGCTACTAAATGTCATCATAGTCAGCACCTGGCAGCGAACGTTGGAACTAATAGAGCGTTATCAATTCTAACCTACAAATTTTGTCTGCACACAAGTGTAGTTAGAGGAAGTTTCTGTTACATGCCATACATCTATGACATGGGACCGCCGGCTTTACTTCCCCTCCGAAGGAAGCCATACTGAGGGATTTTACGCTCTTGAAAAATCCGACGACTTCGGCCGGGTTTGAACCCGCGCAACTTAAACTCTATTCTTAACTAATCAACATTGAATATGAACTACTGTAGGTGGATTTACTATACTGTATATAAACCCATTATCTGAGAGTGAATGGCATGTAATCACAGGAATAGAAATGTAGACCAAAAAAGGAACAAAGGAAATGGCATTGTACAGTGAATTAGAAAAAAGATTCAGAGCCGTTTCACATCTTGTCTTCGATTTGCTGGCAGGACTGAGTCAATACTGCGCTGGGCAACATAATCTGTCACTGTCCTTTCGTTCCACCGATAACAATATAATAGATATTGTTACGAGCGCTATTGGTCTTGTCTTGGGCTTACGCTATCAATCAGCCTGATATAATGGGGCGCAGTCCTCGCGATATACGGCTTTGTCCACGGCAGATAAGATTTAAAATTATGATTTTTGTCGCACTGCTTTGTGGTGGATATTAATCACGGCAAGACAATCTGGACCAGAGTCAGTGCAGCATGGCTTAGCTACCGTCTGTGCTCTCGAAGTTCGTATTGAGACTGGGGCTCAAAAGGTTCAGGGTTCACTTACTGGCTCTGCCAGGAAATTTAACTCTTAGATTCGTGATTTAAAACTGAGAGGATGTGGTTTTTGATTGCCACCAATCAAAAAATTCTAGAAG
Organism: Meconema thalassinum; assembly: GCA_946902985.2. Taxonomy (NCBI): domain Eukaryota; kingdom Metazoa; phylum Arthropoda; class Insecta; order Orthoptera; family Tettigoniidae; genus Meconema; species Meconema thalassinum. The sequence continues at coordinate 261,144,925 of OX336390.1, read as the reverse complement.
TAGACTTCCGTGATTTCAAACTTCTACTCCAGGCGAATGCCAGGATGGTTCCTATCTTTAGACCACGGACACCTCCTTCCCAATTCTTGCCGCAATTACAAGTACACACACAACTAATGACACCTTTATAACACAGGTTGTCAGAAAATTTCTAAATATGCCCAATGTCACAGGGCTTCAGAATCAGGGTGTAAATATTTATAGATTGAGCTATCTGGGCAATTTGGTCGCCAATTTCGACGTTCTGTTTACCCTGCCGTCCAAAATAGAGAAACGGTACTCAGTTGGGTGACTAGTGATTGAGATTTAGTAAACAGTTCACTAAGATTTGAAAATGAGACCACAGACGGATTCCAAAACGAATCTCTTGCATTCCCGACAGTTGTGTTAGCTACTTACATTACCAAGGCCTGCACGAGGCTACTCACTCATTGCCAAGTCTTAGATGTGGAGGGTACCGCAGAGAAACTCACTGAATATCGACTAAAATACCTTCACATCGATTGGATAGTACCTTATCTGGTACAAAAGCTGTACATGTGCCATAATCGGAATCTGACTAATCTCAAAGATGAGCTGTTTTCCAAAGTCATTCCTGTGGGATTTAATATTGTTTCTCTTGTAGTCACTGAATATGAATCAATAAGTGTCACACGACCTCACGTCGTACAAACTAGAGTGTCGTGAATTGTTTTGTCCTTCATAAACCCAACTTTCTCGACCTGCTATTGAGCTCGCAGTCACCAGTCGGACACTATTACACTAATCCACCAAGCAATTCAAAGAACACAGGGCTGCAAAAAGAAAAAGAAATCTGTGGTTAAAACGAAAGTAGGTGTGTTTGATTAACTTCGCTGTTCTGAATTCAAAAATTAATTCTGTTTTTCCTTATTGCATCTGGTTAATTGACAATAGTGAACAAGAAGTTCCGTGACGAACTAAAGAGCCTACTTTTCTAGAAATGTAAGTTTCATGCCAATGATTAATCCATATGGACCTATCTTGAATAATGGCGAAATTAAGTAGGTATTATCGAAAATTATAACTAGTTCGAAATATACCTGGCGTAATGTATCCTAATAGAGCACTACAGTTGGCATCCCTGGTGACTGAATATATTCTTAGTTCCATCTCTTACGGTACAGAATACAAAATTTAGTTGAAGTCCAAAGGATAGCATGAACGTTACATGCAGTTAGACATTGGATCTATCAGCGCGCGTAAAATAATGTTGGTAACAATGTCATGCATGAGCTGGTCAGTTACCTATTGTTTTCCTTACTTCTAATTACAAAAACACATGAATACCTAATTGCAGTTTTGTTCCATTTATTGTAGTATATTTGAATGTTTTGACCATAATTTTTGAAAGAACCTGAAGATAGTGTTTATCCCTAGCTCTAGTTGATTGAGAGCAATGCTACTTGCCATAAAATTTAAATATATTTAGCACTTTCCAGCTTATATCTTCTGTCAGAAAAGTGGGAATAAATCGCTTATTATTTCCATGAATCCTATATGCTAAATAAACAAAGTTAATTAAACTGGCTACAGTGTGAAAATCCCCTCTAATATCTTTGGTTTTATTGAATTTGAGTAACTAACATTTTTAAGAAGAGCAAATATTGCGTAAAAGTGTGAAGTTCATGGCGATAATTTGATGACGTATAATTATGCAAAATATTTACACTCTGGATGCTATGAGATTATCCACGAGCAATTAGGCATTAATTCTAAGCTTTGCGCAGTTTATGACAACTTTTGATACACATTAAACAGAGAAATCTATTTAAAAACCTAAAAAAATCTATTTTATGTTTTTAAAACCTAAAATGACAATATTATAAACCTAAAATACCGGTCCCTAAATTTAACAATAATAACAATGATCGTGTGGCCTCCGTAGAGGCCGAGTGCAGGTCTTTTTAGTTGACGCCCGTGGGCGACCTGCGCGTCGTAATGAGGATGAAGTGATGATGACCTCACATACATGCAGTCCCCAAGCCACGGGAATTAACCCCAGGAGATTAAAATCCCTGATGGCTCGGCCGGGAATCGAACCCTGGGCACTTCTGGACAAAGCCTAGCACGCTAACCATTTAGCCACGGAGCCGGACATTATAACAATGAAAAGGGAATTGAACCAAAACAAGATGTGGTAGAACAAAACTGACACCATGTTCGGATTCAGAATAATCACTATGAACATGGCCTAGTTTCTAATTTATCAAAAAATAATGCAAGCCTTTGTAATTGTATGCAATCGATGATTAGAGATATCATCACTTCATACACAAGACCTTTTTTGTCCAAAGGCTGTATGATACCTTTCTCGGCAGACACACTCTTCAATATCAGGTTAGCACAGTCCCATCACACGAGACGCATTCTCGTGCACCAACTGCGGAAATGAATATTCTTGAGTTCCTACACTCGAATCAATATTTCCATATGTCTCACCCAGATTGAATTTTATTTCCAATATTATTGTAAGAAAGGATTCTATCACATGTGTCTGCATTGCATTGATTATGCATTGGGTTGATCTTTCGTGGATTAAATGTCTCTCATTTTGTAATATGGAAACTATGTAAAACGCTATATTCAGTACCGATAAGGAGACTCCTATCCCGAAGGTTCAATTCCAACATCAACCTTTCTATAAGTGGTTTATATTCTGCGCTTTTTTTTGATTTGGACAAATCTCCAAAATCTCCATATTTTTTGCTGCATCGAAAGTGGTTAGCAAATATATATCTCAAATATTTTCATTAAATAAAAGCTTGTATTTCCATGAACTCTGATATCTAACTTAGATCTGCTCCTAATTATTCACAAACCAGCGCAGCCGTGCTTGTTGAATCAAGCACCACGGCCGCGAGGCCAGATGCCGCAAATCCAGAGATCACAAGTTTGAATCCCGGTGCTGGCAGCAGATATCCTGAGAGTGGTTTTCCCTTGGCTTTTTTCGCACTCCCTCCAGGAAAATTGGCGTGATAGTACCTTATTTCACGTCCCAGGACACCTATCTTATCTCTGTCCCTTATACAGCTAGCTACACTCAGTACTACAGTTATCACAGAAACATCAGTTATCAGCCTTAGTTCAACACACACCCAACTACATGGGGCTGATGACCAATATGTCCCAAGTCCCAAAAAATAAATTAATCAACAACAATACTATTCCCGTTTTCAACTGAGTCGGGGATGAGATGCGATGAATGTCTACGTGGTGGGTGGTTTTCGTGGCTGGATGTCGTTCCTGACGCCAACACATGAGAGGAATAATAATAATAATAATAATAATAATAATAATATCGTATGGCCTTGGGTGCCGGGTGCAAGCTTTGTAATTTGACACCCAGAGGGTAGCTTGCATGTCGAATTTCGTTGTTCCTTGAATCACTATTGTAAGTCAAAGAGGTTGGATATCTAAGCTCCTTGAACACTCTAGCGCTTTCTAGTAGAGATATGAGGAACTTTTTGTTGGCGGAAACTCCCGAGATTAATTTTGCCATTATGAACACGGCCTACTGTATTCAAATGGGTTCTTTGACCTGCCAACATCGTATGACATGCGTGTCGTATTTTTGCCACCTTTCAAAAATCACTTACCATGGCCAGGAGCGAACCTGCAATCTTGGGGTTAGTAGACCGACACGCTATCCACTCACCCACCGTGGCAAGCTACATGAGAGGAGTAAATGAGAGATGAATGAATTGAATGAGTTGAATGAAACTAGTCAAGGAGATGGAGTTAGTTATTATTCCAGTAAGGGATGAAACAGTTAGGTCATCCGCCCCTGGGAGATGGAAGAAAGTGGCCGTAGCGTATTAGAAGGTACCGTCCCAGAATTTGCCTGATGTTGAGAATGGAGACACCACGGAAAACTATTTAATGGACGGCCAGTGGTTGGGTTCAAACCTACGTCTACCAAGTTCGAGACCACCTCGTGGTGAAGCTACTAGCAATTCAGCTGTCGACCCGGAGGTATGGGTTCGATTACATGCTCTGCCAAAAAATGTGTATTCTAGTGTTTGAAGGCGGGAACAGGGTTAACTCAGCCTCGAGAGGCAAAACTGAGTAGAGAGAAATTGTTTCTCACCTCAGCGATCCTGGAGATGTTTCTCCTAGGTTTCCCACTTCTACTGCAGGTAAATCCAGGGATGGTTCCTAAAAATTAAAAAAATTGTGTTTTTGTTATGATTGTAGCAGTGTAAGTAATTGTAATTTTTCTAAGATCTAGGATTAAGGTAGTGGTTTTGGGACTTGAATTAACGTACAATTTTATAACTTGCCTGGACTGAGTGTAAAGATAATCTCAGTCTACTCGTGGAACACGCTTTATACAAACAGGCCACCCTCGTGGAAAGGTTAATGGTATTTGGTACGACTATTTTCAGGTTTCAGCACAAACTGGCTCGTAAATAATGACAAAGAGAAGAAGGCAGTGTGGTGGGGTGAAGAAGCGGTCACAAGAGCAGGGAACCCAGTACACAACTTAAGCCTTCCTTTTCCTAACACCTAGTTTGAACATGTGAAAAATTAATGCCTTTCCGAGACGGACTGTATTGACGCCCGAGTGAAGTGTTTTGGCACTTGTGTTTCTTGGTGCTCATTTACTGTGCGTGATAAATGTCAGCAATTTCGCTGATGCGCCGGTTCACGTAGCCTACTTCCCTCTCGCGAGCCTGCTGGAGTTAGCGTGATGGTCCATGTTACGACATGGACCCTGTATAGTTAATAACATTGGAGTGTGCTCTGTCGAAAGAGATGAACGACCGTATTCTCATTTCGCGTGCCAGACAAGTTCTATCATCAAAGTTTAAAGGTGGAGAGAAACACAGGTAAACTTGTTACGTACGTCAGACTGTGTACAACAAAAGGATACCAAAAGAGGAAGTTAAAGTCCATTCGAGGTATTTAGAGTGCAACCAAGTCCTTGGAGACTGTGTGTAACCCTAAAGTAGCATTTGCACCAGATCAGTAAGAGCTCCAGTTTCTATCCTAGATACTGTATGTTCATGCTCAGCTCATCTGTCATTTTCTTACGTAGCCTACGTATTGGATATTTTTCTAGCCTATTTGCATTATATGGAATATAGTTTTATGAAAGATGGTATATTGGCTTTCACGGCCAGTGAATTATAACTCAGCAATTTTTCTAGGTTTGTGTCGTGTCGTGTGGGGTTTCACCTAGGACACCAAGCTGGCTCATCAGCGGTCCCTCGGTGTCCCCGCTTGGACGCCCCCTCCCCCCCCCCCCCCACATGGTGGCAAACAGCGAGCTACCTCCCTTTTACGAAGCGCACCTGCGCCACTTTACTGCGAGAACTAAAATCTCAAGCAGCCATAACCTCCCTATGAAGGCTTCCAAAAAGATGGCATATTCGCTACTCCAGTGGGGGCCCGGGCGGGGACACCGAGAGCCCGCTGATGAGCCATCTTGGTGTCCTAGGCGAAACCCCACACAAGACACGGCACAAACCAAGAAGTTTTAATTCACTGACCGTGAAAGCTAATATACCATCTCTCTCTATATATAAATGAAAGTTTGTCTGTTTTTTCTGAATTTCCACGGAAATTTGCGTTATTTACGCGTTTCAGACTGTTTTATGACGAATGCGCGCAATAATGAAATTTTTGTCTGTCGGTCTGTCTGTTTGTTTGTTTGTTTGTTTGTCTGTGGACAATTTTGTGTCCTTATAACTCGAGAACGGCTGGGCGGAACAACGTAAAATTTGATGCAGATATCCATCAGAAGCACCACACTAATCATTGACGTAACTCTTCTCCGTACCTCTCATAAAAGGGGGCCTACCCCCTTAAAATACATGCTGAAATAGGCGAAGGACGAGACAAAGCTTATTTTCAACTCCTCGATGTGAGAAACAAAACCACTTTTTAAGGCCCTAAAACCAACAGTTGTTGAGATATTCCCAGAAAACTAATTTCATTTAATAATCTAATGAAAGAATGCAAGATGGTAACCATGACAACAAAATCTCACAGGACCATCTATTTCTGTAAGACGCAATGCAATTCCATTTATTACATTACTCTGAAATTTGCAAACGGCTATAAGGTTATCACGGAACCAAATTAAACTGTAAAATTCATCAATACGTAGGCTATAATGCGCTTAAGGGGGTCAAGGGGTACACTAGAATTTATTCACGCGATTTTCACAAGCGGGTGTGGTACGGAAGTCCTTTTATATCCCTATCCCTATATTGTATTTATTATATTATTATCAGTATTATTATTATATTATGGCATACAACGACGAGACAAAGCTCATTATTAGCCCCTCGGTGGCAGAAACAAAACTCGAGGGTTCCCGAAAACTACATTTTAAGGCTCTAAAACCAACAGTTTCTGAGATACTCCCAGAAAACTAATTTAATTTAATAAATTAATGAAGGAATGCAAGCCGGCAACCATGACAACAGGATCTCAAGAGAAGACATCCAACTTTCCATCTATTTCTGAAAAATCAATGCCACTCCACTTATTACATTTCTGTGAAAATTTGCAAATGGCTATAAGGTTATCACGGAACCAACTTAGACTGTAAAATTCATCAATGCGCATAAGGGGGTCAAGGGGTACCCAAGAATTTTTTTCACGTTATTTACACGTGTGATATGACGTACAGAATTATATCTCCAAACAGCAACATTATTTTCAAAATATACTGAATTGAAATAGTATTTCTTGCGGCTATTAGGAAATTGGGCCATTGGAGGAAAAAAAAAACCTGAATATTCATGCACCACAAGCCTTTATAATTTGTTAAAGGTGTCTTCCTGTGGATGGGGACTTTACACAACCGTGAGGGTCAGTCTTTATGTGAGCTGTATTGCGTTTCGTCTACGAGGTTTTCAATTTTATTTTCACGTCAGGAAGTACACGTTAGGTGAATTTAGATTGAGCACATTCTAACTTTTTTTTTCGACAAACGGGTTCATCGTAAGGATGATTTTGTTTGAAACTGTGTGGTTGATATATCCATATTCAGTCATCCGGGTGATATGTTGTAGGTTGGTTGGTTGGTTCCTCAGTTTAGAAGCTGCAACAACACGTTTACGTAGCCTCGTGTGTGTAGAATCTGTCTGATAACCGGTGTTAATTGTGATGGCTGTATTAGTGTGTGTTATCTGTATTTCAGGTAAGGACTGCAGACGATCAATTTCCAGTAGTTCCTACTTTTGCTACCTAATGCTACCGTCAAAAACACCTAGCTGTGACTTGGCTACTAGATGCCTCCGCAACCGGCAAACTTTCGAACTAATAGAGCGTTAATCAAATCTAACCTAGGAATTTAGCTTCACACAATTGTAGTTAGTGGAAGGTTATATTACATGCCATAAATCTATGACATGGGACCGCCGGCTTTACTTCCGCTCCGAAGTAAGTCATACTTAGGGATTTTCGGCCTTTCTGTGTATCTTTATGTACGCCTATAACTCGTGTTCGAATGTTTGGAGCATCGTAAAATTAGGTATCCATGAGAGTCATTACAACAATCATTTATAAAATTCTACACCGTACTTCTGATGGAAGGATTGGTATAGGAAAAAACTTTTCAAAATACATGCTAAAATAGGCGAAATATAAAAAATATCCTAGAAGGACGACCAAAGCTTATGGTGCACTTCTCAATGTGAGACACAAAATTCGGGAGTCTATAAAGAGTCTCTGAAAATCACATTTTTAGGCCCTTAAATTAACAGTGTGTGTGATATTCCCAGAAAACTAACTTCGCTCTGATAAACATATGAAGGAATAACAAGCCCCTAACAATTGCAACAGTAGCTCAATTGATAACGTCTGGTTATTAATACCAAAGACCGTTCGAAGAGCGGGTACTTGTACTAGTTTAACTATAATAATCAAAACTCAGCGATTCTTCTAGGTTTGTGCCGTGTCTTGTGAGGGATTTCACCTAGGACACCAAGCTGGCTCATCAGCGGGCTCTGGTGTCCCCGCCCGAACCCCCACTGGACTAGCGAACTGCCCCCTACTTCCCATTATATGCAGTGCAACTGCACCACTTTACTGAGAGAACTAAAAGCTCAAGCAGTCTTAACCTCCCTATGAAGGCTTCCAAAACTATGGTATATAAAGGGAGGTAGCGCTCAGTTCGCTAGTCCAGTGGGGTCCTGGCGGGGACACCGAGAGCCCGCTGATGAGCCTAGCTTGGTGTCCTAGGCGAAACCCCACACAAGACACGGCACCAACCTAGAAGATTTGCTGAGTTTTAATTCACTGGGCGTGAAAGCCAATACATCATCCGATAGCGATGAAACTTGGGTGAGATGTTGAGTACACTCCAAGGAAGGTTTCTGACTTAGTAAATCCATTTTACAATAGGTAGCGCACGCGTAGATTCAACAAATGAGCGACGATGCGCGAAGCATTTCAACAAAGTCCCGTATGTGTTCATATACCATTCGTCCGATTGCGATGAAACTTGGGTGAGATGTTGAGTACACTCAAAGGATGGTTTCTGACTTAGTAAATCCATTTTACAATAGGTAGCGCACGCGTAGATTCAACAAATGAGCGACGATGCGCGAAGCATTTCAACAAAGTCCCGTATGTGTTCATATACCATTCGTCCGATAGCGATGAAACTTGGGTGAGATGTTGAGTACACTCCAAGGAAGGTTTCTGACTTAGTAAATCCATTTTACAATAGGTAGCGCACGCGTAGATTCAACAAATGAGCGACGATGCGCGAAGCATTTCAACAAAGTCCCGTATGTGTTCATATACCATTCGTCCGATAGCGATGAAACTTGGGTGAGATGTTGAGTACACTCCAAGGAAGGTTTCTGACTTAGTAAATCCATTTTACAATAGGTAGCGCACGCGTAGATTCAACAAATGAGCGACGATGCGCGAAGCATTTCAACAAAGTCCCGTATGTGTTCATATACCATTCGTCCGATTGCGATGAAACTTGGGTGAGATGTTGAGTACACTCCAAGGAAGGTTTCTGACTTAGTAAATCCATTTTACAATAGGTAGCGCACGCGTAGATTCAACAAATGAGCGACGATGCGCGAAGCATTTCAACAAAGTCCCGTATGTGTTCATATACCATTCGTCCGATAGCAATGAAACTTGGGTGAGATGTTGAGTACACTCCAAGGAAGGTGTCTGACTTAGTAAATCCATTTTACAATAGGTAGCGCACGCGTAGATTCAACAAATGAGCGACGATACGCGAAGCATTTCCACAAAGTCCCGTATGTGTTCATATACCATTCGTCCGATTGCGATGAAACTTGGGTGAGATGTTGAGTACACTCCAAGGATGGTTTCTAACTTAGTAAATCCATTTTACAATAGGTAGCGCACGCGTAGATTCAACAAATGAGCGACGATGCGCGAAGCATTTCAACAAAGTCCCGTATGTGTTCATATACCATTCGTCCGATTGCGATGAAACTTGGGTGAGATGTTGAGTACACTCCAAGGAAGGTTTCTGACTTAGTAAAACCATTTTACAATAGGTAGCGCACGCGTAGATTCTACAAATGAGCGACGATGCGCGAAGCATTTCAACAAAGTCCCGTATGCATTCATATACCATTCGTCCGATAGCGATGAAACTTGGGTGAGATGTTGAGTACACTCCAAGGAAGGTTTCTGACTTAGTAAATCCATTTTACAATAGGTAGCGCACGCGTAGATTCAACAAATGAGCGACGATGCGCGAAGCATTTCAACAAAGTCCCGAATGCATTCATATACCATTCGTCCGATAGCTATGAAACTTGCGTAAAATGTTGTGTACACTGCAGGGAAATTTTCTGGCTTAGTACATCCACTTTACAATAGGCAGCGCACGATTAGATTCAACAAATGAGCTACGACGCGCGAAGCATTTCAACAAAGTCACGTTTGCGTTCATATACCATTCGTCCGATAGCGATGAAACTGGGCTGAGATTTTGTGTGCACTCCAGGGAAGGTTTCTAGCTTAGTAAATCCCTTTAAAAATAGGTAGAGCACGAGTAGAATCAACAAATGAGCAACGGCGCGCGAAGCGTTTCAACAAAGTCCCATTTAATTTCATATACCATTCATCCGATAGCGATGAAACTTGGGTGAGATGCTGTGTACACTCCAGGGAAGGTTTCTGGCTTAGTACATACATTTTACAATAGGTAGCGCACCAGTAGATTCAACAAATGAGCGATGACACGCGAAGCGTTTCAACAAAGTCCCGTATAAAGTCATATACCATTCGTCTGATAGTGATAAATGTTTGGTGAATTGTTGTGTACACTCCAGGAAAGGTTTCTGGCTGAGTAAATCCATTTTACAATACGAAGCGCACGTTTATGTTCAACAAATGAGTGAAGCGTTACGACAACGTCCCGTATACGTTCACATACCATTCATCCGATTGCGATGAAACTTGGGTGAGATGTTGTGTACACTCCAGGGAAGGTCTCTGGCTGAGTACATCCATATTACAATATGTAGCGCAAGAGTAGAATCAACAAATGAGCGACGACACGCGAAGCGTTTCAACCAAGTCCCGTATGCATACATGTACCATTCGTCCGTACCTATGAAACTTGGGTGAGATGTTGTGTACACGTCATGGAAAATTTCTGGCTTAGTAAATCCCCTATACAATATGCAGCGCACAAGTTGATTCAACAAATGAGGGACGACGCGCGAAGCGTTTCAACAAAGTCCCGTATAAGGTCATATACCATTCTGCCGTTAGCGGAGAAACTTGGGTGAAATATGGTTGACACTGCAAGGAAGGTTTCTGGCTTAGTAAATACATTCCACAATAGGTAGCACACGAGTAGATTCGACAAATGAACGACGAAAGCGATGAAACTTGGGTGAGATGTTGTGGAGACTTACGTGACGGTTTCTAACTTAGTAAATACATTTTACAGTAGGTAGCGCACGAGTAGATTCAACAAATGAGTGACGGAGTGCGAATCGTTTAAACAAAATCAGGTATGCGTTCATATACTATTCATCCAATTGCGATGAAACATTGATCAGTTATTTTGTACCCGCCAGGGAAGGGGACTTAGTAAATCCATTTCACAATAAGTAGCGCAAGAGTAGATGCAACAAATGGGTGACGACGCGCGAAGCGTTTCAACAAAATTCCCTATTGCATTCATATAACATTCTTCGATTGCGATGAAACCTAGATGAGTTATTGTGTACACGCCAGGGAAGGGCTTCGACTTAGTAATACATTTCTCAATAGGTAGCGCACGAGTAGATTCAACAAATGAGTGACAGCGCACGAATCTTTAAACAAAACCCCCTATACGTGCATATACCATTCATCCGATTGCGATGAATCATTGATGAGTCATTGTGTACACGCCAGGGAAGGGTTTCGACTTAGTAAATCCATTTCACAATAGGTAGCGTACGATTGGATTCAACAAATGAGTGACTGCGATGAAACTTTTTGAAAGTTGTTGTGCACGCTCCCACGAATGGTTCTAAATTAGAAAATCCATTTTATGATAGCTTAGAGGCAGTTAACATGTTGTGTATCCAAAAGCACCTCAAGAAACAGAATTTCAACGCCAACACTTTCTTCGATTGGCATTGCAACGCATGCCGGGTACAGCTTGTCTATATATATAAAAATCAATCTTACGTGATAGTTTGTCTGTGGGTGTGTATGTCTCCTATGCATTCATATACCACTCAACCGATTGCGATGAAACTTGGGTGAGATGTTGAGTACACTCCAAGGATGGTTTCTGACTTAGGAAATCCCATTTTACAATAGGTAGCGCACGCGTAGATTCAACAAATGAGCGACGATGCGCGAAGCATTTCAACAAAGTCCCGTATGTGTTCATATACCATTCGTCCGATAGCGATGAAACTTGGGTGAGATGTTGAGTACACTCCAAGGAAGGTTTCTGACTTAGTAAATCCATTTTACAATAGGTAGCGCACGCGTAGATTCAACAAATGAGCGACGATGCGCGAAGCATTTCAACAAAGTCCCGTATGTGTTCATATACCATTCGTCCGATTGCGATGAAACTTGGGTGAGATGTTGAGTACACTCCAAGGAAGGTTTCTGACTTACTAAATCCATTTTACAATAGGTAGCGCACGCGTAGATTCAACAAATGAGCGACGATGCGCGAAGCATTTCAACAAAGTCCCGTATGTGTTCATATACCATTCGTCCGATAGCGATGAAACTTGGGTGAGATGTTGAGTACACTCCAAGGAAGGTTTCTGACTTAGTAAATCCATTTTACAATAGGTAGCGCACGCGTAGATTCAACAAATGAGCGACGATGCGCGAAGCATTTCAACAAAGTCCCGTATGTGTTCATATACCATTCGTCCGATTGCGATGAAACTTGGGTGAGATGTTGAGTACACTCCAAGGAAGGTTTCTGACTTAGTAAATCCATTTTACAATAGGTAGCGCATGCGTAGATTCAACAAATGAGCGACGATGCGCGAAGCATTTCAAAAAAGTCCCGTATGTGTTCATATACCATTCGTCCGATTGCGATGAAACTTGGGTGAGATGTTGAGTACACTCCAAGGATGGTTTCTGACTTAGTAAATCCATTTTACAATAGGTATCGCACGCATAGATTCAACAAATGAGCGACGATGCGCGAAGCATTTCAAAAAAGTCCCGTATGTGTTCATATACCATTCGTCCGATAGCGATGAAACTTGGGTGAGATGTTGAGTACACTCCAAGGAAGGTTTCTGACTTAGTAAATCCATTTTACAATAGGTAGCGCACGCGTAGATTCAACAAATGAGCGACGATGCGCGAAGCATTTCAACAAAGTCCCGTATGTGTTCATATACCATTCGTCCGATTGCGATGAAACTTGGGTGAGATGTTGAGTACACTCCAAGGATGGTTTCTGACTTAGTAAATCCATTTTGCAATAGGTAGCGCACGCGTAGATTCAACAAATGAGCGACGATGCGCGAAGCATTTCAACAAAGTCCCGTATGTGTTCATATACCATTCGTCCGATTGCGATGAAACTTGGGTGAGATGTTGAGTACACTCCAAGGATGGTTTCTGACTTAGTAAATCCATTTTACAATAGGTAGCGCACGCGTAGATTCAACAAATGAGCGACGATGCGCGAAGCATTTCAACAAAGTCCCGTATGTGTTCATATACCATTCGTCCGATAGCGATGAAACTTGGGTGAGATGTTGAGTACACTCCAAGGAAGGTTTCTGACTTAGTAAATCCATTTTACAATAGGTAGCGCACGCGTAGATTCAACAAATGAGCGACGATGCGCGAAGCATTTCAACAAAGTCCCGTATGTGTTCATATACCATTCGTCCGATAGCGATGAAACTTGGGTGAGATGTTGAGAACACTCCAAGGAAGGTTTCTGACTTAGTAAATCCATTTTACAATAGGTAGCGCACGCGTAGATTCAACAAATGAGCGACGATGCGCGAAGCATTTCAACAAAGTCCCGTATGTGTTCATATACCATTCGTCCGATTGCGATGAAACTTGGGTGAGATGTTGAGTACACTCCAAGGAAGGTTTCTGACTTAGTAAATCCATTTTACAATAGGTAGCGCATGCGTAGATTCAACAAATGAGCGACGATGCGCGAAGCATTTCAACAAAGTCCCGTATGTGTTCATATACCATTCGTCCGATTGCGATGAAACTTGGGTGAGATGTTGAGTACACTCCAAGGATGGTTTCTGACTTAGTAAATCCATTTTACAATAGGTATCGCACGCATAGATTCAACAAATGAGCGACGATGCGCGAAGCATTTCAACAAAGTCCCGTATGTGTTCATATACCATTCGTCCGATAGCGATGAAACTTGGGTGAGATGTTGAGTACACTCCAAGGAAGGTTTCTGACTTAGTAAATCCATTTTACAATAGGTAGCGCACGCGTAGATTCAACAAATGAGCGACGATGCGCGAAGCATTTCCACAAAGTCCCGTATGTGTTCATATACCATTCGTCCGATTGCGATGAAACTTGGGTGAGATGTTGAGTACACTCCAAGGATGGTTTCTGACTTAGTAAATCCATTTTACAATAGGTAGCGCACGCGTAGATTCAACAAATGAGCGACGATGCGCGAAGCATTTCAACAAAGTCCCGTATGTGTTCATATACCATTCGTCCGATAGCGATGAAACTTGGGTGAGATGTTGAGTACACTCCAAGGAAGGTTTCTGACTTAGTAAATCCATTTTACAATAGGTAGCGCACGAGTAGATTCAACAAATGAGCGACGATGCGCGAAGCATTTCAACAAAGTCCCGTATGTGTTCATATACCATTCGTCCGATTGCGATGAAACTTGGGTGAGATGTTGAGTACACTCCAAGGATGGTTTCTGACTTAGTAAATCCATTCTACAATAGGTAGCGCACGCGTAGATTCAACAAATGAGCGACGATGCGCGAAGCATTTCAACAAAGTCCCGTATGTGTTCATATACCATTCGTCCGATAGCGATGAAACTTGGGTGAGATGTTGAGTACACTCCAAGGAAGGTTTCTGACTTAGTAAATCCATTTTACAATAGGTAGCGCACGAGTAGATTCAACAAATGAGCGACGATGCGCGAAGCATTTCAACAAAGTCCCGTATGTGTTCATATACCATTCGTCCGATTGCGATGAAACTTGGGTGAGATGTTGAGTACACTCCAAGGAAGGTTTCTGACTTAGTAAATCCATTTTACAATAGGTAGCGCACGCGTAGATTCTACAAATGAGCGACGATGCGCGAAGCATTTCAACAAAGTCCCGTATGCATTCATATACCATTCGTCCGATAGCGATGAAACTTGGGTGAGATGTTGAGTACACTCCAAGGAAGGTTTCTGACTTAGTAAATCCATTTTACAATAGGTAGCGCACGCGTAGATTCAACAAATGAGCGACGATGCGCGAAGCATTTCAACAAAGTCCCCAAATGCATTCATATACCATTCGTCCGATAGCTATGAAACTTGCGTAAAATGTTGTGTACACTGCAGGGAAATTTTCTGGCTTAGTACATCCACTTTACAATAGGCAGCGCACGATTAGATTCAACAAATGAGCTACGACGCGCGAAGCATTTCAACAAAGTCACGTTTGCGTTCATATACCATTCGTCCGATAGCGATGAAACTGGGCTGAGATTTTGTGTGCACTCCAGGGAAGGTTTCTAGCTTAGTAAATCCCTTTTAAAATAGGTAGAGCACGAGTAGAATCAACAAATGAGCAACGGCGCGCGAAGCGTTTCAACAAAGTCCCATTTAATTTCATATACCATTCATCCGATAGCGATGAAACTTGGGTGAGATGCTGTGTACACTCCAGGGAAGGTTTCTGGCTTAGTACATACATTTTACAATAGGTAGCGCACCAGTAGATTCAACAAATGAGCGATGACACGCGAAGCGTTTCAACAAAGTCCCGTATAAAGTCATATACCATTCGTCTGATAGTGATAAATGTTTGGTGAATTGTTGTGTACACTCCAGGAAAGGTTTCTGGCTAAGTAAATCCATTTTACAATACGAATCGCACGTTTATGTTCAACAAATGAGTGACTACGCGCGAAGCGTTTCGACAACGTCCCGTATACGTTCACATACCATTCATCCGATTGCGATGAAACTTGGGTGAGATGTTGTGTACACTCCAGGGAAGGTTTCTGGCTGAGTACATCCATATTACAATATGTAGCGCAAGAGTAGAATCAACAAATGAGCGACGACACGCGAAGCGTTTCAACCAAGTCCCGTATGCATACATGTACCATTCGTCCGTACCTATGAAACTTGGGTGAGATGTTGTGTACACGTCATGGAAAATTTCTGGCTTAGTAAATCCCCTATACAATATGCAGCGCACAAGTTGATTCAACAAATGAGGGACGACGCGCGAAGCGTTTCAACAAAGTCCCGTATAAGGTCATATACCATTCTGCCGTTAGCGGTGAAACTTGGGTGAAATATGGTTGACACTCCAAGGAAGGTTTCTGGCTTAGTAAATACATTTCACAGTAGGTAGCACACGAGTAGATTCGACAAATGAACGACGATAGCGATGAAACTTGGGTGAGATGTTGTGGACACTTACGTGACGGTTTCTAACTTAGTAAATACATTTTACAGTAGGTAGCGCACGAGTAGATTCAACAAATGAGTGACGGAGTGCGAATCGTTTAAACAAAATCAGGTATGCGTTCATATACTATTCATCCGATTGCGATGAAACATTGATCAGTTATTTTGTACCCGCCAGGGAAGGGGACTTAGTAAATCCATTTCACAATAAGTAGCGCAAGAGTAGATGCAACAAATGGGTGACGATGCGCGAAGCGTTTCAACAAAATTCCCTATTGCGTTCATATAACATTCTTCGATTGCGATGAAACCTTGATGAGTTATTGTGTACACGCCAGGGAAGGGCTTCGACTTAGTAATACATTTCTCAATAGGTAGCGCACGAGTAGCTTCAACAAATGAGTGACAGCGCACGAATCGTTTAAACAAAAACCCCTATACGTGCATATACCATTCATCCGATTGCGATGAATCATTGATGAGTCATTGTGTACACGCCAGGGAAGGGTTTCGACTTAGTAAATCCATTTCACAATAGGTAGCGTACGATTAGATTCAACAAATGAGTGACAGCGATGAAACTTTTTGAAAGTTGTTGTGCACGCTCCCACGAATGGTTCTAAATTAGAAAATCCATTTTATGATAGCTTAGAGGCAGTTAACATGTTGTGTATCCAAAAGCACTTCAAGAAACAGAATTTCAACGCCAGCACTTTCTTTGATTGGCATTGCAACGCATGCCGGGTACAGCTTGTCTATTATAATAATCAACTTTACTCGCAATTATATTGGTTTCTTTACAATAAGAAATTACTGACGAGGACCATAATGTGAATTGTCTTTGACTAGGAACTGTTGTTTCGAAATTTATGGTTCTATTTTGACATGTGCTATCGTGTGTTTTGGTTTTCTCTTGTTGTTTTCATGGATATGCGAGACTTCAAAATTGCCATTGCAGCAGGAAGATGCTTACGATAACCTACAAATTCCAACCATTGTTCTATTCCGCAAAGTGCCTATATGCGACTTATGGAGGTCACACTCCTGTTGACCATCACAGGATATTTTTGAATGTAATTTTTTTTAGCCTGTTATATAGTAATTTACAATCACTAACTGTTTAGATATGTCACTTTCACTAAATTATTTTTTGTTATCATCATTTTAAGACCAATATTTGTTACAGATGAAAATAAAATCCACAGCCTGCTTCCAGTCTCCGACCGGGTCAGGAATGGAATGAATGAAGCCCCCATCTAGCGGCGAGGATATGAACTGTGCCGGCTGCCTAGGCCTGACGCACTCCTCTGGGGCAATGATTAAAATTAGGGCTACCGATGAGACACGGATTGACGTGTAACCGTGTAACCCGTGACACGTGTACACGGGTAGGTACGCTCTAAGAATCCGTGTAGCAGTAAGTACACGGGTACACGGGTACCCCTGTATGAAGGTCCGCGTACACGGGTTTCACGGGTATGTATGTCTTATCATATGCCCATGTGGCTTTCTCGATTTTGGAAGAATGTTTATGACATTTTGTTGCACTAATGGCCCATTTAATTGAAAAAAAATGTAGAATCGGGAAGACGAACACAGCAAACATAAAAATATAAAGTTTTTGCTATTACGAAGAATAAGTGAAACGACAACACTGCGTATTTTGTGAAAGGATGTTTTTGAAATACTATGAACACGGCACCGAATGATTCAAATTTTCGGGCACCGCACATCCCTTATTCGTTAGGGCGCCCCTGGTGGGCGTTCATTTCAGTACGAACATAGTAGTCAAACCACAGCTAGCACGCGCTGCGTGGTAGAGGAGAAGCAGTTGGGTATGGAAGTACGCGGAACGGAAAGGAGATAAGGCCTATTGCTCTCTATGTTCTCCTACCGAAAACAATGAGTATTCCTGTGCTTGTGGGTCTACGGGAGCCATCGGACGCCACTTGAAAACGATACACCGGAAGATGGAAAATCAACAAACGTCGCCAAGCAAACGTGGATAAGTAATTATGTATACAAATTGTGTAACGCCATACGTATGCGTAAGCGTACCGTGGTTACCACGACCTCCTACAGAAATGTCTTTCCGATTTGACAATAAATAGTCTAGTACTGTTTACGTTGGTTTTGTTTACATACGACCAACTTCTGTGAACAACACACTTTCATGGCTAGACGCAAGCGCTTCCGCGACACTCCCACCGCCTTCGGTCATTAGGCCATGTCATCAGCGCCGAAGGCGAAGTGGTGTAGCGCCGGCGCCGCGGCGCTGCCTTCCCCAAAAGGGAACTGGGCATATGTTGAAATTTACCGCTTTCCCAGACATTTCAGTCTAATGCAGACTACTTGACTGATTCGCTACGATCTGTATTATTTTCGGTTCATGCCACCGTCACACTCGCTTATCCACTTACCGCGCGCCACCATGGCAGCACGCCGCCGCTCACTCCGTCGCGCACCGGTATTTAGCGCACACGTTAAAAAGGAATATACGAGCCTTACAGTAGTCGCATATGATGTGTAACATGTGACATGTTATCCTACTATGTGTGTCCCGGGAGCGCAAATCCCTTGTTAACAGTGAACTCTGTTGGTCATTGAAATAACTACTTGTATAATCCAGTGCAAATTCCTGACCTTAATAGATCATAATTGTTATTTGCTAAGACGTTGTATCTTAATCCATTGATAACATTCATTTTGGGAGGACATATTTAGGTCTGTGTTTACAGCGTTGGTCTCCCAACCTGCCGGCTGGGGTTCTAATCCTAACAGAGTTGTATTTTTTTGCTTGATTTTTTATATTTATTGTTATTTGAGTACTGAGGCGTTATACAATTGAGCGTTATATTGTGAAGTTTACAATGGAAAATATATATTAAATTAAAACAAAGTTCTCCAATGGATCTGCAGTAGTGAAATCTACCTTCAACTAGTTGAATTATGGTATGCGGGAGCACGGCCGACTGGATGCGCTCGCATCCAGTTGGCCGTGGAGGAAGCAATCCACTGCCTACTTGATGCGAGCTGCGCTCTATACCGGCCAGTTAGTAAACCAATGCCAGCGATGTTATTGAAAATGGCCTCTTTTTGTTGATAGAGTGCACTGCTAAGTATCGGCGTCATTAAAAATTAGGTGTGCAGAAGGTATATTAAATGTGTTTCCCCCAGTGATACGTTTAGACCAACGAAGTTTCAATTATTGTTAGTGGTCTGTGTTAATATACTGAATTCCTATGTTGTTTAGAGTGTTTGTTGATGCGATATAGATTCCACATAGCCACATGGCCGACAGTACATCGAGTGCTTACATTAAAGAATACAGGAAAAGTATGAAGATTTAATAAATCGTAATTGTTTTCAGCATGAAAATGATTTATTGTAGGAATATCTTAAATGGGATCTCTAAACCTTGAACTAAACTGTATGCGATATACATTCTCCATAGCCACATGGCCTATAGTATGTCGTTGTACCGATCTCCGCCACCACGCGCGCTCATTGTTTCAGTCCCATCTACTTCCGTCCCTTTTCCAAAATCACTTCCACAAAAATGTCCAGCTACCGAGTGCCACAAAAATATCCAGATACCGAGTGGAAAGATGTTACACATCAATAAATAGCGATAGTTCTTCGCATAAGTCATACAACTCTTCGATGACGTATACTATTTAGATGGTGGATTGTTAAAATGAGGGAAATAGCATACCGTAAATTATAAAAGGTCCCAACAATTAGACAGATGGGCTTATCGGGAACGCAACGGTGGCGACCTACGGGAGCTTCAGGACGAGCGTGCGCGGCGTGGGGTTGTGCCTGGAGGCGTGTGCCGTGTACATAGACAATTTCACAGATATTAGCGAATCAGTCGAGTCATCCTGCTCTCTGAACAGAAATGGCCGGACAAGCGTGCATTTCAATCGTTGTCAAGTGCAATATTCACGGTGGTGGCGCGTACCGGCGAAATGGAAAGGCGGTGATCTTGTTTATCTCCAATGCAATTTTCCACGATTTGCGCTTATAATGCACAGGACCTTCCTCGTTGTGAAGGCTTTCATTTCGCACCGACATTAAAATGATATGGTATTATTACAGGCATGAAGCGGAGGCAACAAAGGAAGACACTGAAGATGGTGACCATGTTGATGATGAGGAGCGGGAACAGATACGGTCATCCCGAGCCAAGAGACGACGCAGGCGACGCGTGGAAGGTAACGCACACCGTCCGTGCGATACCATACGCTCAGAGGAAATACATCAGGCTCTTGCAAGGATGGTTGCTGTGAACCAACTGCCTTTGTCATTTTGTGCCAGTGATGGGTTTAGGCAGTTCATGGCAGTTGTAGAGCCCAATTACTTGTGTATTTCAGAGGATGCCCTTAAGCGGAGACTGGCTCTACTAGCCGATGGTGTCAGAGAGAATGTGCGGTGTGAACTATCAGCGGCATCAAGCGTTGCCCTTACACCTGACTGTTGGACATCTCGCTCACTAACGTCTTTCCTGACGGTAACGGCTCACACCATCGACTCCCAGTGGGTTCCAAAGGCGATGACGCTTACCACGCATGAAATGGATGACCGCCACACCTCAGAAAATCTGGCATCGGAATTGCAATTGGTTGCAGAAGAATGGAATGTGCAGGACAAGATCACCGCCATCGTCACTGACAACGCGTACAACGTCGTCAACGCTGTGCGCGCTCTTGATGTGCTGGAGAAGGATAAAGTGATTTGTGCTGCACATTCTGTACAGCTTGCTGCAAACAAGGCTCTTGCTCATGGAAAGGCTGCTAATGTGTGTCTGAATGCAAGAAAGTTAGTTGGCCATTTTCGGCACTCTAACGTTGCCGCTAGTGCGCTGACAAAAATGCAAACAAAACTTTCAATGCCCGAACAACCCCTGATTCAGAATTGCAACACCCGCTGGAATTCAACTTTTGCCATGATCGAGCGCCTTTTGAAAAACAGGAACCCCGTCAGCAACGTCCTAGGTGACCGGACATGCACGCCAATGGCCACAGCACAGAAGCTCCAAGTAACTGAACAGGAGTGGCATCACATGGAGGTTTTAAACAAGCTCCTTAAACCTGTGGAAGTGGTAACCACTCTCTTTTGCGGTGACAATTCTCCCATATCGATGGTCCGGCCACTATTACAGACGCTAATTAAAAGTCACCTCAGCACCCAGGAGTTGTCGGACGACAGCTTCCTAGAGGACGTGCAGTCTACCTTGGTCTGTGAATTTAACGATCGGTTCGGCCTCCTATGGATAAATGATAGTACTGTCACAGCCAGACAGATTGCATCTTTCCTCGACCCGAGGTATAAGGATTTGGTAGATGAGACAGCAGAGGCTCGACGATGTATTCGCGACAGAGTGCTTCATAAGCTTCAGAGCGATGCACCAGCTGAAGTCTTGGTTAATCCCGATCAACCCTCCACCAGTAGTGCCCTGGAGTTCTTGTATCAAATGCCATGTGGGAGAAAGAACCGCCCTGAATCTCAATTTGAAGATTTTCTTTCTGAGGCACAGATTCGTTTTGACATGAACCCGTTCGAGTGGTGGAAAGCAAGGGAACACAAATATCCTGCGGTTGCTGCTCTAGCGAAAAAATACTTGTGTATTCCAGCAACATCCACTAGCTCCGAAAGGTGCTTTTCCTCTGCTGGAAACATTGTCACAGCAAAACGGAATTGTCTTCTGCCATAAAATGTAAACCTCTTAGTATTCTTGTTCCAAAACAAAGCTTTCTTAAAGTAAATTGGTCAATGAGTCATAATTCTAGAAATTGTTGTTCTTATTATACTGTAATATTTTGTATTCGTTTCCTACGCCTGATATTTTAATTTTGTTGTTTCGTTACATTCTGGTCAAATGATAGTGCAAATAATAAATTATATTCCGTTACATATAGTTTTGTATCTACTCCTCTCTCACCCTCGGAACTAACCTTTATAATCAATCAAATAATTAATTAATTTCACACTTCTTCGATTCGAATAAACGCGCGCGGACACATTGCACACGCAAACATGATTTCTAAATGCATGTATAAATGGCACGATATTGCCGTGAACAGATGTTCGAGCAAGGTTACCAGACACGGCACTCTTTAACAATATTCGATGTGACCCGTGTACCCGGTCGTAATTACACGAATACACGGTTACACGGGTAAATAGTAGAAACCGGATTCTTAGCACACGGATCTTAAAAACACGGTTGTGCGGGTACACGGGTACACGGGTAATAGGGAGCACTAGATTAAATGAATGACAGATGAAATGCAATGATAGTGGAGAGTGTTGCTGGAATGAAATGTTGACAGGGAAAACCGGAGTACCCGGAGAAAAACCTGTCTGCCTCCGTTTTGTCCAGCACAGATCTCACATGGAGTGACCGGGATTTGAACCACGGACTCAGCGGTGAGAGGCCGGCGTGCTGCCGCCTAAGCCACGGAGGCTTCTTAATATTTGTTACAGATATGATTTTATAACTATTTTGATATATTTCATTAATGTATCAAAGATAAAATTCAACTATAGTAATCAACTTTGCTCTCAATTGTGTTTGTTTAATTATGGTGGAGTGCATACAGTGGCCAAGTGAACTGCTCTCAACAGGATCGCGCAAGATTCAACCAGATAAGTAGCCTGTACATCACAATCTGAATTGACCGTTTACAAAAACCACATATTCACTTCAAACAAGGAAATGCCGGAGGTCAATCACCACTTCCAGTATCTCAACAAAACATCACATAGACCACAACTAACAAATATTGAAGAGTTGCATTATCTCAACTAATACTGCAACTAAATAAGTGTATATATTGTAAATATTCTCAGCCATATCTTCAGACATAGATTTTATAGCCTAAGTGTAATGGATCTGATGATGATCGCTTGACGACCGAAACTGGTCATCGAAGTGTATTTATTAATCTCATGTAATTTTCTTCAGGATTAGGGAATAACCCATCTCATTTGGGTACAATCATGTTGACTGACTGAAAATCATAAACTTTTGTTTATGTTGGTTTCCTTTTAAAAAAGGAATTACTGAGGAGGGCCATAATGTGACCGAAACTTGTATAAATAATCTTATTAATTCAATTCAACGTCAATAAATACCGGGTGAGTTAGCTGTGGTCATTACGGCATGACTGCTGGCAGTCGCTCACATCCGGGAGGCGAGGAGGTTCGAATCCCCCTGCCGGCAACCTTGAAGATGGCCTTCTGTGGTTTCCCATCTTCCTTCCAGGCAAATGCCGGGGTTGGTCCCTAACTATAGGCCACAGCCGCTACCTTCCAACTCCTCGAACTTCCATTCCCACTTTCCTCCCCAACGGTACTTGTAGCTGACCCATTGGGTGTCCGTCTCGAAACAGCTACACAACTGGCGAGCCGAACATGTCCTCGGACACTCCCGGCACTAAAAGCCATACGCTAAAAAACGTCAATAAGTAAACTTTTAAAATGAATAAGTTCATATCACTAGTCATCAAACATACCAGAACAACGATCGATCAAAGTGGATAGAATAGCAACCTGTGCTCGACTAACCTCATACACTAAACAAAAAGATTTAGCGTAACAGGTTGAATAAATATTCGCACATACATTCAAGTTTGAGTTGAGCGCATCGGGGTCTATAAATTACGTAGCCACTGATAGTTCATTTGCCCAAATCATAAAATTAGGGGAATATATCCAGGCTTTAAAACTGGCGCCGGCTCTGGCTTGGGAGAATGGTTGCATTTCCAACGTCCTCAAAGACTAGGGAGACCCATTACTTAGAAAACCCACACAAAATACCTCTGGAATAACACATTCACGCATACGTTCACACAGAATGGCATATTTCATGGTCAATAACGTCTTAATTAAGTATCAAATCAGATCTCGAGAAAAATTCAAGCAAGAGGTCGCCATTATACTACTGACCGAAAGGATGACATTATAGAAACAGAACACATTAAGATACACATAATAAAATTTAGAAGACAATTTACATGGATCATATGATAGTCGTCGACGTGCTATTTTGAATATGAAGGACTGTTAAAACCAATTTGGGCTGGAGCGCCCCTCAACACATCCACAGCGATAGCTGGTCACATGGCGTCTTACAAAGAGTAAACGTTACAAATCCAGTGCTTGTAAATAGGACATGGCTCGCTGTCTATTATCAGAGCACCTATGGTAGCTGTACTCGTTCCATACTATACCAGGTGAATCAGCTGCCCCTAATATTTTTTTTTTATGCAGCCCAACTAGCGTTGTCATTATTAGGAAGGTCTATATTTCTCTGCTTGCATCCCGCATGGTACTGATGCACTGCTATCATGTCCTGTAAACGATAATGAATACTTATTCTTCCCTCGATGTGACTACCGAGCCTTCCAGTAGCCGCATATGATGTGTAACAACTGACATAGAAGAAATTTCACTTGAAATCATTGATTGTGGTGTTTGAAGCCATATTTTCAGTGTTGCCTTAGTAAACAAGAGTTTAGTGCTTTTCAGTCGGTCAACACGAATGTACCCAAAAGAGATGGGTTATGCCCTAATCCTGAAATAAATTACATGAGATTAATAAAACACTAGGATGACCAGTTTCGATCGTCAAGCGATCATCATCAGATCCAATACACTTAGGCTATAAAATCTATGTTTGAAATACAGGTGAAAATATTTACAATATGTACAATTATCTCTCTAAAGTACAATCTCCGGATAGCCATCACCATTTAGCATTTCACCTAACATATATACTGCATTTAGCATACACTGACAGTTGCAGTACCAATACTGCAACTAAATAATTGTACATATTGTAAATATTTTCACCTGTATTTCAAACATAGATTTTATAGCCTAAGTGTATTGGATCTGATGATGATCGCTTGACGATCGAAACTGGTCATCCTAGTGTTTTATTAATCTCATGTAATTTATTTCAGGATTAGGGCATAACCCATCTCTTTTGGGTACATTCGTGTTGACCGACTGAAAAGCACTAAACTCTTGAAATCATTGATACACTGGTAATTTTTTTACTGTTATTGGCACAAATATTAATCTATTGTAAAAGGGAGTGTTTTACAGATATTGTAGTTTATAATACGGAACTCATTTTATTAGATGATTTGTAGCTTCCACCAGCACAAGCCTAAATAAAGAATACGATATGGATCAACTAGATTAATAGACGCGACACCGCTCATAACCTTAAATTCCTTATAAACAGGTCCTCTTCATTCACAGACCAACACGTAATTTCATATGGATTCTGTTAAAATGAGTCATATTGATATATTAAATATCGTTTAAAATGATAATCTGGTAGCAAAAATATCTATCCCGTCCGGGTTTCGACCCCAAGATCTCGAGATTCACAGTCCACAGCTATTTCGAGCACGCAAATATAATGCACAAAATGGTGACTTATTTCCACGTTCCAATAACACTGCATTACGGAATTAAGTTTCATTTATATTTTGCTTGTTTCAATAATGTTCCTCCTTGAAATTGAGTTGAAATGCCTTATGAATAGACCCTCTTGTGAGTCAACAGACTGTATTCAGCAATAGTTCTTGATGGCTTGCCTAGTTCCCGTATAACATGTGCTTCTATCAGTTGACACCAGAGTTCGCATGAGCGTTTACCGTCAGAAATTATACCAATTTCCGACACCGCGAGCTCATTGTTTCCTGGATCTTACCACTGTCGTTCGATCCACCACTGCCAGCTGGATCGTTCCGATCCACTTCCGTCCCATTTTTCAAAATCACTCCCACAAAAATATCCAGCAACCGAGTGGAAAGATGTTACACATCAAAAATAATAGTGCTCAGTATAGTTTGCAGTGCATTAGCATCATACGGGATGCAAGGAGAGAAATATCGACCTTATTGACTACACGCGTTAGTTGGGCTGCATAGAACAATACTATTAGGGGCGGCTGATTCACCCCGTATATAGGGACAGATTACCTCGGTGTTTCGTTCCTTAAACACCACCACCACAATATGAGACAAACCATAATGAAGTTTTTGCACATCCACCAAACATTGTCCAGTTTCCAATAACAGTCATTTTGTTGTAGTTGTTAATGGAATGCTAGTTGTGATGGAGAGAGGACAGGCGTGCTACATTATGTGTGCCTTCTGCCCCTATTAGAGATGAGCCAAAATAAGTTAGTGATGATCACTTACTTGTTCTCCTGGTCTAACCAACGTCGTGGAATAAATTCCTCACCACGACCATGACAGGGAGCTGCATCAAGTCTATACATTGGAGATTCGAATCCCAGCACTGACAGCAGTTAACCGGAGTATTATTTCCCCCCCCCCCGATATACGTTTTGATTCATTACTGTTCAATAGCATGTGGTATGATTGATGAGTACGTTATAAGTAAGTAGGCCATCCCTTACGGGAGTTTAATTTGTGCTTGTATCTCATTGTTCGTTGTGATTATTTTGTTCTTACGGCTTTGTTGTTTTAATTTCATTCTGTTAGGGTTTATATTGATGCCATAATTTTATTTTGTTTGGATTCATGAAGACTTGAGCTCGTTATTATCTGCGGCTGTTATGGTTTCGCTACCACGCCCGCCTTGTTTATATTTCCTTGTGGAGCAATTTACTATGGTATCGGGTTATCATTGGAGCGTTTTTATTGTCTGCGGGATTAGTGCTGTTATTGTAATGTGGACATGCCTTTCACCTCATCTTGTTGGGTGAATGAATTTTAATTACTGCAAACTTTTCAATATTGTTGACTTCCCTCTTTAGCCTATTTTTATTTTTTATAAACAGGCATATGAGATCACCTTTTGTACGCGCGTGTGAGTGTGTGTCCCTCCCCACCCCCCTACACCCCCACTAACTCCCCCCCCCCTACCCCCCCCTACCCCCCAATAATATCTAAATGGCTAGAGCGATTTCAATGACACTCGGCAGGATCATAAGTAGTTATTTTGGCTGACCCCGATCGTGCCCTTCAAATTCTATTAAGTGTCACCAATCCAACATGGCGGCTGTGCGAAATATTTCACCGGTATTCTATATCTCCGAAAATATTACTCATATCACCCTGAAATCTTGTACGGTGATAAAGGGCACTACTAGACATTCACCTATGTGACTTTCAAGAACATGTTAAGTACAAATCGAACTTGGCGGCCAAGCGAAGTTGAAACATTTAAATAGATGTTTCTCGTGATATAACCATCCAAACGCAATGAAACTTGGTTCCGGGCAGAAAATGTTTATACACATTGGAATGCATTGACATTTAAAATTAGTTCAATTTTTTACATAACCTCAAGCTGGCGGCTATGGAAAATTTTTAAATTAAGTTTTTATTTCTTGTGTGTTAAACCTTGCGATCGAAGTCAACGTTAAATAATGAGGCTACGCAATAATCCTCATCTAATAGTACATAACTCTATGGTCTACATATATTAAAATCCAACATGGTGACCATCCGAAATATTTAGACGATTCTCAACATGTATTAATCTATGACAGCAATCAAACTGAATTTTGTATGTTGATAGAAGCAATAAACGAAAGTTCACCTATGGGACCTCCAATAACCTGGTGAGCACAAATTTAATGCAACATGGTGGTGACGCGAAATTTAAATATTTAAATGGACGTTTGTCGCGATTTAACCATCCGAGCGCAGTAAAACTTGGTACGGTATTTTCTTATACACATTTTAATCCACTGAGATTTAATTTATTACAATTGTTTTCATAGTCACAAAATTGTGGCTCTGTAAAATTTCAAAGTCTCATTTTTATTTCTTGTGTCCTAATCATGCGATTGAAGTTTGATTAATACACCTACACAATAATCTCCATGTAATAGTACATAACCCTAAGGCCTACATATATAAAAATCCAACATGGTGACCATCCGAAATATTTAGACGATTCTCAATACCTAAGAATCTATTACAGCAATCAAACTGAAATTGTGTTTGTTGATGGAGGCAAATAACATAAGAAGGATAAATGACAATAGGCTATATAGTTCTTCGCTGAACTACTTGTTTTTTATTTTCTGTTTCCCGTAAAACATAAGGTTGGTTGGTTGGTTCCTTATTTTAGGGGCTGCGACAACGTGGTCATGTAGCCCCGTGTACTTTGGGTGTGTGTAGAATCTGTCTGATAACCGGTGTTAATTGTGATGCCTGTATTAATGTGAGTATCTTTTTAGACTATTTTCATTTTATGAAAAAACAAGATGTTCAGTAAAGAACATATAGCCTACTTTCTCCTAAATGTATGAGTATAGTTATAACTCGTTGTTATTATCAAAGAGTATAATAGAACTATTCTTTGTTGAAGACCTTAGAAACGATTTACCTCTACCAAACGCCACAACCTAGATAAAAACTGCTACCATCATTGAAAAAAGAAAGATAAGAAGTATCTAAAGAATGTTATGGATCTGGAGACATAATCGACCGGACTGGCGGCGTGGCTCAGCGGTAACGTTCTCGCTTGCTGGACCGTATGTTTCAGGTTCGTATCCTGGCGCAGTCAGCTGGCATTTGAGGGTGCACAAATGCGAGGGAGCCGTGTTAGTAGATTTACTGGCACGTTAAAGATCCCCTTCGGGACAAAATTCTGGCACCCCGGCGTCTCTAAAAGCAACAGTAGTTAAAAGGGACGTAAAACCAATAACATTATTATTATTATTATTATTATTGTTATTATTATTGTTATTATTACATAATCGGCCTGACGCGGGCAACATCCAACTTTGAGTTGAGGCATGTCTTTACACGTCTGGCTGCGTATGACTTTCACAACCCTAATTGAATTAACAAATCTTTCCATGACCCTACAGAGACGTGTGTATACCAACTATGTGGATATTTTCGATTGATATTTGGCTGAAATAAAAGTATTAATTAATATCCTGAACTAGCACCAACGGTAGAGTTCAGATACTATGTGAAATCTTTTTGTTCTTTACTTCAATTAACATTTTCAAATAACGAAAAATAGGCTGTTACAAACCCTTTAAAATAAAAAGTAAAAATGTATCGTAGTATCATCTTGTCATTCTTCAAATTCGATGCGCATAGAATGCCAATGGTATAGTAATCAATGGAGCCCCACGTAGACTAGTCGTGACATCTAGTGGTGGAATATCGAACAATATAATCCTAACAGAGCGAGTGCATT
Organism: Meconema thalassinum; assembly: GCA_946902985.2. Classification (NCBI taxonomy): domain Eukaryota; kingdom Metazoa; phylum Arthropoda; class Insecta; order Orthoptera; family Tettigoniidae; genus Meconema; species Meconema thalassinum. The sequence continues at coordinate 261,115,581 of OX336390.1, read as the reverse complement.
CTAGCGGCCAGAAGAAGAAACTTTTCAATAAAATCTGGAAGTTAATAAGTAGGTCTGCGTGCAGTTACCTTTTTGGCAGCTAGATGTCTCGAGTAAATCTGCTGGCGAATTATGTTTTAATTAAATATATATTTTACACCATAATATGCACAATATAACGCTTAATTTTAAAACATCTGAGTCATTACAAAACAATAAACATATAATATTTCAAGCAAATAACCTAGCTCTGATCGGGTTTGAACCACAGGCATTTGAGCGACAGGCTAACGCTCTACCACTGAGCTAATTGTGTCAACGAATATCGTTCTATATAAAATGACTTACATAGAACTTGTTAGCAAATAATGATTTATACTAAACGATTTCATCACTGGAGTATATTATTTATATATAAAGCATTTCATACAACGTTTATTTATTTTGTAACAGTACGCTATATTGCATGCAATACTCAAGTTAGTGAAATATAAGTCAGGCACAAGATATCCGCTGCCATCTTGTCTCATTACTGAATCGGCTCAGCTTTTTAAAATCACGTCTGCACTATAGTATTACAAAATAAACTTTTAATTTCGAACGTGCCTCTTCCTTTAGAACAGTTAAAACGATTCTCGGCTCGATAATCGGAACTGGTGGGTCCCATGATATGGATTATAAAGTTTGCATAATTCGCACGGCCGCCATCCTGAAATGGTATGGCGGACGACCTTGTAGTTTGGTCACAAGACGCATCCTATACGAAGGTATGTTGTTACCAAATTTGGTAGAGATCGGATGATTTGGTTAGTCGTTATTTGATTTTACGTTTTGAACGTTTGAGTGGCCGCCATTCAGTTTTAGTAAAGATGGCGGCGATATAAAACATGACACTGAGGTGTCCTTTGCTAGTGCTACCTTTGTACCAAATTTCGTTCAGTTCGCATTCACCGTGTTCGAATTGATAGGGGGGACAGACATTCAGAGTACACACACTCACACACACACACACATACACACACACACACACACATACATACACACACACACAGACTCAGACCCACACATACACACACACAGACAGACACACTTTTTTCGCCCTGTGTTGATCTCATAAGTCTACTTTAATTTTTTGCAAAAATCGAAAGTAGGCTAATAGACTCATGAGATCACCTTTTGTCCGTGTGTGTGTGTGAGTGTGAGTGTGTGTGATGGTGTGTGTGTGTCCCCCCTAATAACTTCTAAACGGCTGGAGCTATTACAATGAAACTCGGTTAAATCATAGCACATTCTGGCCAACCCCGACCGTGCCCTTCAAATTTTATTGTGTCTCACCAATCCAACATGGCGGCTGTGCGAAATATTTCACCAGCATTCAGTATCTCCGAAACTATTAACGATATCGCCCTGAAATTGTGTACGGTGATAAAGGGCACTACTAGAAGTTCACCTATGAGGCTTTCAAAAACCTGGTGACTACCAAACCCACATGGTGGCCAAGCGAAGTTGAGACATTTAAATAGACTTTTCTCGCGATTTAACAATCCAAACGTAATGAAACTTGGTAGAGCAAATGTTTATACACATTGTATTGCACTGGAGTCTAATTTAGTTCAATTGTTTACATAACCTCTAAATGGCGGCTGTGGGAAATATTTCACTGACATTCCATATATCCGAAACTATTACAGATATCACCCTGAACTTTTGTACGGTGATAAACGGTACTGATACAAGTTTACCTATGTAACTTTCATAAACCTGTAAAGTACAAAACGAAAATGGCGGCCAAGCGAAGTTGAAACATTTTAATAGACTTTTCTCGTGATTTAACTCCCTAAGCGCACTCAAATGTGGTACAGTAAATGATTGTACATATTGTAATGCACTGGCATCTAATTGAGTTCAATTGTTTACATAACCTCAAGATGGCGGCTGTGCGAATTTTTTTTTATTTCTTGTGTCGTAATCATGCGATCGAAGTGAAAGATTGAATAATGAACCTAGGCAATAATTGTCCTTGATTGGTACATAACTCTATGGCCTATACATATAACAATCCAAAATGGCGAGCTTCCGAAATATTTAGACGGTTCTCAATATCTATGAATCTTTTACAACAATCAAACTGAATTTTTTTATGTTCATAGAGGCTATAGGACTTTCAGTAACCTGGTAAGCACAAATCCAACATGGCGGCGACGCGAAGTATTGTACCCAATGGGACGAAGGCTGAATGGCATCGAACCTGGGTCTCTGAGCAGGAAGAATCATGTCTATGATTTTCCCGAGAACCAAACCATTGAATCTGAGGCGGAGCTGCCACAGTGAACCCGAGGGACAATGATATAGTAATTTAATGTGGTAATAAAAGCTCAATTCCATGTCTGGAACGGGAAGTATAAGCAGTGCTAAGACAGAATATTGTTTGAACTGGGAGCCAGGATACAAAAATCTAGCAAAGATCCAGAAAATCGAAGCGACTTGACAGGTGACATATTGCGATGGAAAGTGGGTGGAGCAGACAGACTCCAGTGGACTATTTACAAAGCGTCACAGGGGGAGCAAGACAGTTACTAATGACCATAAAAATCCCCGAAGGACAAGGGAAAGAAGATGGAAGGGGGTAGTTGCTAGAGAAATTAATTAATTGCTGGCAAACGAAGCATTCTAATGGGATGAGACTTACACCCAGATGCTTATAATCAAAGAAAGCTAATTTAGGGATGTGGAAACACCTAAATTAAAGCCTATATAAGATTGAAAGAAAATTCACACAGCTAGCGCGGAATAGCAGTGGTCAGCCAAGGAGCAAGAGGGGATTCACTGAAGATAGCGTCAGGAAGCCATGGAGAAAAACAATTAATATTAATTAATTGAGCGAATGAATCACCTGCAAGCAAGTAGATCTGAAATCTCCGTGAAAATACGATCAGGAATCACGCGTTACCATGTCGGTAAACGCGGTGTGTGAGAAAAGATTCGCTCCTGGTGTGAACAGGGACTACATTTTGCCAGAATCCCCTATATGGACGGAGGAGCAGGGGAGAGTCAGTTCTTCTTTGACTCAACTTGTGAGGGGACACGCTGTCCGTTGACATGAGGTAAGTGTGCGGAGTACGCAAGTCATTAATGTCAGTATCGAACAGATAGACAATGAAAGGTGCATTATGCAGCCTAAATAAAAGTAGTTCTACATTAGAATTATGAACAGTCTTCAACAGGCATATAATCAGTTATTATACGCGAACGTCATTCAGTACAGCGTAGGAAAATCGCATTGTGTTGTGATAGACAATGGACTTATCCGCAGGGATAATAATGATCTTTAGAGTATCATACAGAAAACTAGTAAAAGTATACAATAGATTATGGGTACCAGAAAGTAATCACAGGTATTTGTGATAAAATGGTTGAGGAGCACACACTAGAAGAGAGAAGATAGGAACACAGTAGAAGACGGGAGATGTACACACCTACTCGAGAGAGAATTTCGTTGGAGACAAGTGGATGTCCGGATATTGCAGCATCGCAGATCTGAAATCACGCAGTAGCGAAAAGCCCAATAAGGCATCGTGTGTAAAAATCGAGTGTATAAAGTTGGTGTTAAAGGGTGATAATATAAAATGTTTTAAATTGTGTGATAAAGAAAATGTGGTATATTTTAAAGTGTGAAATGTATATGTTACGAGCTGTAATCAACATGTTCAAACCACATCAAGCGTTATTTGTGAAAGGTATGAAGATGTGCTAGGAAACGTCATTATGGTGGGCAACGTGTTGTACTATTGGATTAATCCAGCCCGCAAGAAAATGTGAGTACCATCCAAAAATGTTACTATGATTTTATAGCTCACCATACAACATATCATTCCATGAAACTCTATAAGAATTTGCAATAATTATTGTACGAGTTCACATTCCTCGAATTTCAGTAAATACATTGAATTGAGAATGATAAACTTACGACACATAATGAGTAAGATGATAGTCAATATAACTGTAACGTTAACTGATGATGATAATAATAATAATAATAATAATAATAATAATAATAATAATAATAATCAGAGGTCAAAGTCGAAAATAAGCGTAAATCGGCATGTTGATGCCTTAGAAACGTGCTAATTGTGTCATGTCCGATAAAAGAATAGAGTGTTATTGTATATGGAAGAGCGAGAGATATATTAGAGAGTGTAAAGAAAGTTATCAGTGTAATTGAGATGCTAAAATATGATAATTGCTATATTGCTAAGCTTGAAAGCCAATAATAATGGAGATAATGTAATTGCCAGTATAATGATACCTTTTATAAGAGCTAATGTAGAGTCTTGGTATAATAATAATTAAATTCAGGGAGGATATGAGTGCATTATGAATTAGGTCATCTAACAGGAATGTTATTGTAGCCGCAATAAGCGTGCAAATGTAACGCATAATCCAGTGATTTACGTAAATAATCGCAGGGATCATCCACGTAGCTCGCGCGTTGGAGAATCTAGTGAGCCAATCTACGGATCTACAATGTATTTGTACAGTCTAAGAGCTTACATATGGATAGCGATAGCGTTGGGGGCAGGTAGGGCACTTGTAACTCACTGTCTGCATCTTCATGGCTACCAGGGAATAACTGTGCTACTCTGTGTAAGCTAATTAAATAATTGATCTGCCCATGGTGGTGACACGATTCTTCGTGGAGGAATCATGGTGATTTCCTACCATACTCGTACCCGTGCGGCGAGATAACAAAGGAAACTCGACTGGCACTCATATAAGAGCCACAGATTGCATCCTTAAGACGGCAAAGCTAATGGAAACCCATCCCTTGCTAAGAATATTAATTGAGAGCCATATTGAGCCAATTAAATACCCTAAAGGTAGGTGTTAAATATTTAGATTGATTCCGTTCATAATGACACATCCAAATCATTGCCCCGTGCAGAGTGAGAAAGAGGTAAACGTCAAGGCTTTGTTTATAAAAGTTTAAAAGTCGGTCAGGAGTACCAGACGTGCAGTGGAGAAAGAAGTAGCCATGTTGAAAAGGGCGGGGCTTAGCGAACCTATTGTACTCGCAACAGGGGAGCTGGTGGACTGCTGGCCCTTTAAAGTTACGTACTGGAACACTGAAATCTCTAATCTCATCTCTTGAAATATTGATGAATGGTTGATATTATTGTATTAAATGAATTACATGCATCATATCCATGCGGATATGTTGTTGGATCGTAAAAATCGGATAATATTTGGCCAAGTTAATGTCTGATGTCATTTTAACTGCGCCAAATAATGAGATATACTTGTAAAGTGTAATTACCCAGTTAATGCTAATTTACTCAGACGGGTAGCGGTAATGCACGGAATGGCACATTTGTAACGGTAGTAACGACTTGATAAGACCCAAAAGATTGTTGTACGGTGATGCTAAGTCATTAATTATGTGTATTTTGGAGGGAGAGGTTACTCATAAATGCGTTTGAAACATATGGGGAAGAAAACGATTCTTCACACAAACAACGCAAGATTAAGCAAAGAAAATGTAATGAGATTAATATTGTTGAAACATAGGTAAAGATAAATGTTCCGATTCAGAACGGACAGTATATTTGGATCTGTAATGATTGAATTTAATGATTATTCAGTGATAACTTCTGTTTTTAGTAATTTGTTGTGTTGTGATATGCTAATTAAGGTTAATAAGTGATGTGAAAGACACTATGAACATTCGTCAATGTCAAAAGTATAAATTTTAGGAAATCTAGGATATATTTGGGTGCGGAAGAGCGCCAATCATAATAAAGACTCACAAGAGATATTGCAGCATGCCTGAGGAGCTCAGTGCATTTAAGTGGAGCTGATCTTTGTATTAGTGAAACAGAGCTGCGGAGTGCAGATGAAACAGATTAGGGTTTGTTTTATTGGTTGGAATCATCATCTGTGCTCTCCAGATATTTTATTTGTGTTGTGGGAGTGTAAATGTAATGGTAACTTTTGTGTTTATGTTGTGTTTTGCCATGATTTTAGTATCGTTAAACTCAGTATTTAGGTATCTGTTGTGTTTCCATGTAGAGTAGTTACCTGATAGACTCAAATCCTGAGCATGTGCTCGTACAGAGGGTTGAACACCCCATACCTCGAAAGACCGTGAGCCAGCTGGGATACGAACACATGCTCCATATAATGACGCAAGGGTACAGTATAAATATTTAAATGGACGTTTCTCGCAAATTAACTATCCGAGTGCAGTGAAACGTTGCACGTTAAATGCTTATACAAATGTTAATCCACTGGCATCTAATTTATTTTAATTGTTTGCAAAATCACAAGATGGAAGCTGTGCGAAATTTTAAAATCTCCTTTTTACTTCTTGTGTTCTAATCATGCGATTGAAGTTTGAATACCACACGTACACAATAATCTTAATGTAATAGTACAAAAATAAAAATCCAACCTGGCGACCATGTGAAATATTTAGACGGTTCTCAATATCAACGAATCTATCACAACCGTCAAACTGAAATTTTGTATGTTGATAGAGGCAATTAACATGAGTAGGATATATGAAAATAGGCTGTATAGTTCTTCACGGAACTACTTGTTTAAATTCAAGTAAGGACTGCAGACATTTCATTTTCAAGTAGTTCCTACTGTCGCTGCCAAACGCCACCGTCAACCACCAACTATTTCTGAACTTGGCTACTAGATGCCTCCACAGTTGGCTCCTGACGACGAGCTTTGGAACCTACGAGCGTTAGTCAAATCTAACCTATAATTTAGCTTCACACAAGTGTAATTAGTGGAAGGTTCTATATCATGCCATAACTCTATGACATGGGACCGCCGGAATTACTTACCCTCTGAAAAAGGCATACTGAGGAATTTTAACGCTCTTAAAAAATCGGACGACTTTGGCGGGTTTTGAACCCGTAAAACCCACTGTAAAACATAAGGTGTTTATCATTTTAATTACCCTTGAGTGAAAAGTCTTTCTCGTTTCTTCTTAGATTGTGCGATAACCGAGCTCGGTTTATAATTCTTTAGTTCAGTTTTCTTAGTTTTAAATTAAACTCAGTTCTTCTTGTTTAGAACAGGATAGTGTCTGTTTTATATAAGACTACTTGTCGTCCATATGAGGTATTTCTGACCTTTGCAGGGGACTACAGTCCAGGACCTCATCAGGATAGGAACTGAGGACCAACTGACGCGCACCCCTGGCCCAACGCAGGTTAGTATTCCATCTTCCTGCTCCTTGCACCACGTTCTCCTCTCTACGTTTCAGGTTGTAACATATCGAGTTCATGTTAAACTCGCTGTCCTTCTGTGATGTTTCAGTGGTTCCGGTATCACGTAGTTTAAATTATATTTTCTGTAAATCCACAGCCTGCTTCCAGTCGACCGACCAGGTCAGGGAATGGAATGAATGAAGACCCCATCTGGCGGCGAAGATGTGAACTGTGCCGGCTGCCAAAGCCTGTCGCAGTCCCCTGGGGCTATGATTTAATGAATTACAGATGAAATGATATTATAGTGGTGAGTGGTGCTGGACTGAAATTTGCAACAGGGAAAACCAGAGTACCCAGAGAAAAACCTGTCTGCCTCCGCCTTGTCCAGCACAAATCTCACATGGAGTGACCGGGATTTGAACCACGGTCCCAGTGGCGAGTGGCCGGCATGCTGCCTCCTAAGCCACAGAGGCGCTTAAAATTAAGGTAATGGAGTTAATGGTAAAAGTAACATGGGCTGTATCTTATTGGGCTCTACGTTTCTCACACATTTCTAACGTGCCGAATTCCATCATCTCTAAATATATCCAACGTGCAGTTGGGGGCATAATATCATCTTTGGCGTGTATCTTGAGGTCTGAACTACTGTACATGCTTGCAATATTTGAGAATTGTTGGGATGTTCACGTTCTTGTCAAACCTGGCTGGTTCGCTGAAATGTACAGCCCTGGCAATGAGAAATGTTATACTGTATGCCTACACCAGAGCATAAAAGAGAGCTGGAGCTCTCAAAGTCAACCAGCCGGCTTTTTGTTTGAGAATATTACTACTGTAGAATGTCACAAAATATGAGGCGTAGCTGAAATAGCCTGGGGCATTGTTGAGAAAATATATTTGATCGTACAAAAGAGCAGAGGGAGAAATTGGACCGAATAGTCAAGAGTATTCATGATTCCATTTGTTGTTTTCTTTCTGTGAGCAGAACACATGAGTATTCACATACACAGTACAGACATTAACCCGAGAGCCATCCATTTTTTATTACTTTTACCACGGAACGTACAGATTATGTTATGCTACACGAAGTTGTGATAACATTAAGCGCTAGAAATGTGTCTCTTTTTAGGAATAACCTGTCGTAATGAAGGAACTTAGCGGTACGTCATGAGAATAAAGTACCTTATGTAAGTTTGTCCTCCAGGTCAAGTGAAATAATCAAAGAGCAATGGGAATGAGAAATACACCTAATCAGTCTTTGGTTTATTGTACCCAATAACCTTTGTTCTAACAAAGGTGAACTCAGAAAATACGTCTGTGAATCAAACTCCCCCGAACAGATACAACACTGTGAGGTAGTTAACACTGTACTCTTCATCTTCTCCTCTGGACCAGGAAAGCTGTTTCGATAACTTAGCGGACATGTTTTTGTTTCATCCTACTGTACTTTCAAGACTCTCTATACTAATCACAAATTGTATTTGCCTGTAATTTAAGGGAAGCAAAGGATTGGCATTGTTAATACACTGCATCACACGAGATCTCCGAATTAAAGAAAATTGGGAGCTATCAGAACTTCAAGGATTGAGACGTTCCTTAGACCAAGCGGTGCTGTCTGAATTAGAATTAGAATTTATTGATAAAGAACTGCTACTGAGGCTAATAAGCCCCTATATGTACAGTATGCATTGTTCTGGCTTGAAGTATTGTAATAAGAAACTAAACCTAGCTTCACAACTAACAAAACAAAATATAAATGACACTTATAACTAAAGAAGCCAATTAGCAACCATGTCGTATACAGTAAAAGATAAATAATACAAATTAGAATATAATTAAATAAATAACCTACCTAATGTATTATTAAATCTATTTTAAGGCAAATTACAGTATGTTAAAAAAAACTACAATTCTTATATGAATCATGATATGCTCCATTATTAACACAAGTACAAAAGTGACATGCCTTCTCGAACTAAACATGAGTAACGGTAAGTAACTGATGAAGAGTTGTTTTAATGGACCTAACATGTACGTTATCGGCCCTGAATAGTTTGAGTGATAGTGACAGTGATGATGAAATGGAAACTATAACTATAACTACAAGCTTACATACTAGAAGAAGAAAGAAGGGGAAATGGAAACAGGAGATAAGGTAATTGAATGACAGGGAAATGAAGTGCCCTCAACCCTCTAAGAATCAGGACTGAAGGAAATAGAGCCATGAAAGGCAGATAAGAAAGTGAAAGAGGAAAGGGGCCACCCCAAATGGCAATAGAAAAGGAGAAAATTGGCCCAGTGCAGGAATCCCTCGGGTTCACCAACTCTCGAACTCACCAGCCGTGAGCACTTGAGGGTGTTGCACTGTCCGGGGTGCAAGGCAACACACAGCCTGTCTCTTTAATAGCCTTGAACAGAAGGCAAGAGATATCATGACGGGAAAGGGTGAACGAATATCAGTAAAGATGAGACAAGGGTCAATTAAGGCGGGAAATTGAAGTCCAACCTAGGCCTTGGATACCCTAATACCGTCGGGGTCGGAAGAGAACAATATTTGACCAATGGAGGTCTACAGGGCAGATGACAGAAAGGGGCACAAGTGGAAGCAATGCCAGACTCAGCTGGGATACCGGGGTCGCTAAGCCATGACCCAATAGTTGTGAGCCCCAGAGAGGGGAGGTAAGTAACTGAATATTACTACACGTTCACCCCATCACATGAAGCCCTGAGGTGAAAACTAGCCCAGAAGGTTTCCTACAAATTACATCCAGATCGCCAGCATGCAAAGTACAATTCGTAGAGTTTAAAAACGTAAACTATATGATGAAAGTAAAACAACGTGGTGGCAGTTAATTTTATTGGATTAAGTACAATTAAACAGGGAAATAAGACAATTCATGTCAAATGCTTGCCGTATTCCGCTAATATCTCGGGATAAACAGCTAATAGCAGTACACGTGGAGAAGTAAACGTTATCGGTGTCTTAATCTGGGGTGCAGCTGCAATTACTTGTGCACCATCAGCAGTTGCACGACAGAAAAATTCTTGAAATGTAAGAACATTTTACTTAAGATTTAAATCCAAGTTATACTAACAGTCACTCATGTATGCCCATCAAGCCCTTATGGACACCATATCTTAACAGGCTTTGAGCAAAACATATCAACCAAACCAGGCTCTCTTCTTAAAACTCAAAGAGTTGCACTAATTTGGTCGGGCTGATGACCATGAATATCCTAAGTTGAAGGTTATTTTTAGAGGACTTGCTTTCTTAATTCGAAGAGTGTATTTAAATGATTTAAGAAATAGAATTGATTTTTCTGGAGTGTTGTAATACTTGTTACATTTAATTTTAAATACATCAAAATGGTTTAGTAACCTTCACCAACGCAACCTCAAGCAAATAGCAAAATTATAACAATGTTCTCTTGCACAGTTCTGTACAAGAACAATGAGAAAATTTACAACACATTTTCAGCGTCAGCATGTTGAGCAAAAAATTTATTTATTTATCGTATGGCTTTTTACCGGGAGTGTCCGAGAACATGTTCGGCTTGCCTGAGTCTGTAGCTGCTTCCAGGGGACACCCTTAGGGTGAGCTACAAGTTCCGTTCAATTTCAAGTAGTTCCAACTTTCGCTACCAGATATCAATGATATCAACTGGTGAACGTTGGAACTTTTGATAGAGCGTTCCGAAGAAATCTAACCTAACAATTTAGCTTCACACAAGTTTAGTCTGTGGAAGGATCTTTTACATGCCATAAATCTATGACATGGGACCGCCGGCTTTACTTCCCCCTCCGAAGGAAGGCATACTAAAAATGTTTAACGCTCTTAAAAATCCGACAACTTCGGCCGGGTTTTAACCCGCTATCTTGGGCACAGCAGTTCATCATGCTACCAACTTCAACACCGAAGCCGCTAGCAAAAATTAAAGGTATATTTCTGATAAATGTTCTTATTTTCCTCGATCAAACGAAAAATGAATCTCCACAAAGAAGCTTCAAATTCACGTAACTTTCTAAATATTGAGGCTGGGATTTGTGTCTGTTCATATTGAAGACCTTGGTAAGTGGTGGTAGATGTTCGCTATTTACGCTGTTTAGCACTTGTAAGGTGATTACATGTCACGTGACTGAAGTTGTATCGAATAAAAGTAATCCATCAGTCAATCAAGTGACAGAATGGAGGACTCGGTGTGAACGGATCATCAATCATGCTGCTGCATTTTAAACTCCCGAGTCCTTTCTGTGTGCCGACACGCTTGCGGGCAGAATGCTCTCGGCGGTGATGAATGAAGGGTCATCATAGCTCAGACTTACATGACGTCATAAAACCTATCTTCTCTCTGAAAGAGCGAGAATTCTCTATCTCACTCCTTGCTAGCGACACCAATTTTACTCCAAGTCTGAAGATATTCTTTTCACTTGTTCGATATTCTCGCAGCTACTTGGTGGTATGCGCAGATTCATACTGCTGTTATTAGCACTGCAACCTTAGTACGCTCTCCTAACACATTAGCACTGCATTTAAACTTGCGAAAGCAATATTTCCCTTCAAAATTGTATTAATTCATAAGAATGAATGTTTCTGAAATATCTCAATATTGTGCCCACAATTCGCCCCATTGTACTTTTGGGCTCATCAGTTAGTATGGCACATCTCACCAAGACGTTGGCTAGTGCATGCTGGTACTCAAATTAGATGTCTGAAAAGCAATAATTCCTATGAATTTATATATTTTCCCGTAATTAGGTTGTAAAAATTCTAGTTTCATCTAGAAACATTGTTAACTTGCATTGCAATTCATTGACATTTAATTTAATACAAATATTTGCATAACCTAACTGCTGAGCGATTGTGTACTTCCAAATGGTATTTTGTATTTGTTGTGACTTTAAACCACTAAAATATCATGTTTTCTGCATCAGATTATTAATAGAACAGTAGTATCGTATAATCAATTGAGGCACATTGGATTACCTTACTAGAGTATTTCTACTTCAAGAAGATACGAAGATTTTTGCGTAGGTTCATTTTTCAAACGTTGATCGATCGCATGATTAGGAGACAGGAAATAAATTAGCCTATTTTCATTCCTGAAAAATCTAAACGGCTGGAGCGTTTTCAATGAAACTCGGTGAAATCATAGCACCAGTTCGGCCGACCACAACCATTCCCCTAAAATGTTATTACGTTTCACGAATCAAACATGGCGGCTGTGCAAAATATTTCACCTGCATTCTATAGGCTATCTCCGAAACTATTACTGATATCACCTTGAAATTTTGTACGAAGATAAGAGGCACTACCAGACGTTCACCCATGAGACCTTCATAAAACTGTCAACTACAGAACGATCATGACGGCCAAGCAAATTTGAAACATTAAAATAGACTTTTCTCGCGATTCAACCATCCAAACGCAATTAGACTTGGTACAGCAAATGTGTATGCACATTGTAATGCACTGCCATCTAATTTAGTTCAACTGTTTAAATAACCTCAACATGATAGCTGTGCGAAATTTTCTTGTGTATTAATCATGCGATCGAAGGGAACGTTTGAATAATGAACCTACGCAATAATCGTCATCTAATAGTACATAACTCTATGGCCTACATATATAACAATCGAACATGGCGACCATCCGTAATATTTATACGGTTCTCAATGTTTATTAATCTATGACAGCTAACAAACTGAATTTTTTTATATTGATAGAAACTATGAACATAATTTCACCTATGGGGCTTTCAATCACCTGGTGAGCACAAATCCAACATGGCGGCGACGTGAAATATAAATATTTAAATGGACGTTTCTCGTGACTTAACCATCCTAGCGCAGTGAAGTTTGGTATGATAAATGCTTATACAAATTTTAATCCACTGTCATCTAATTTATATCAATTGATTTCATAACCACAAGATGGCGGCTAAGCGGAATTTTAAAGTCACGGTTTTATTTCTTGTGGCCTAATCATGCGATTGAAGTTTCAATACTACACCTGCACAATAATCTAATAATAAGACCTACATAAATATATAAAAATCCAACATGGTGACCATCCGAATTATTTTGATGGTTCTCAATATCTACGAACCTATTACAGCAATCAAACTGAAATTGTGTATATTGATAGAGGCAATAAGTAGGATTTATGAAATTTGGCTATATAGTTCTTCACGGAACTACTTGGTATGTAAATGTAAGCCATAGGGTTATGTAATATTGGATGACGATTATTGCGTGGGTTCATTATTCAAACATTGACTTTGATCGCATGATTATGACACAAGAAATAAAAACTTGATTTTAATATTTCGCACAGCCGCCATCTTGAGGTTATGTAAACAATTGAATTAAATTATATGTCATTGAATTATTATATATATGGACATAGGCTGTATCAAGTTTCACTGCTTTTGGATGGTTAAATCGTGAGACCTATTCAAATATTTCAACTATGCTTGGCCTCCATGTTCTTTTTGTAGTTAACGCAATTTTGGAGGTCACTTAGGTGAACTTCTAGTACGGTAAATGCTTACACATATTTTAATCTACTGGCATCTAATTCATTTAAATTATTTTCGTAACCACAAGATGGCAGCTGGGGGAAATTTTAAAATCTCGATTTTATTTCTTGTGTCCTAATCAAGCGTTTGATGTGTGATTAATACACCTACACAATAATCTTCTTGTAATAGTACATACGTCTAAGACCTATATAGATTTAAAAAACAACTTGGTGACCATACGAAATATTTAGACGGTTCTCAATATCTACGAATATATTACAGCAATCCAACTGAAATTGTGTATGTTGATAGAGGCAATTAACATAAATAGGATATATGAAGATAGGCTGTATATTTCTTCACGGAACTACTTCTTCATAAATGAAAATAGGCTAAAATTAATGTTAAAACTTCACACGGGCGCCATCTTGAGTTTATGAAAACAATTGAATTAAATTAGTTTCCTGTGCATTTAAATGTGTATATAAATTTACTAATCCAAGTTTCACTGCACTCGGACGGTTAAATCACGTGAAAAATCTATTAAGATGTTTCAACTTCGCTTGGTCGCCATGTTCAGTTTGTACATAACTGGTTGATGAAAGCCACATAGATGAACTAGTAGTAGTGCCTTTTATCTCTATACAAAATTTTAGGGTGATATCTGTTACCGATGCGGAGATACAGAATGCCAGTGAAATATTTCGCTTGGCCGCCATGTTGAATTGGTGAAACGTATTAAAATGTGAAGGACACAGTCTAGGTTAGATGAGGTATTAGTATGTACCTATGCTTACCGAGTTTCATTGATATCGCTTTGGCCGTTTAGATTTTATTAGGAGGGACACGCACACGCACACACACACATACACACACGGACGAAAGGTGATCTCAAAATCCTATTTTATTTTAATTTAATTTTTCATAAATGAATGTATGCTAAGTAGGAGAAACACCTTTTTTTTAGCGTATGGCTTTTAGTGCCGGGAGTGTCCAAGGACATGTTCGGCTCGCCTGTTTGTAGCTGCTTCTAGGCGGACACCCATGGGGTGAGCTAAAGTACCGTCGCGTGTGGAGTGTTGTCTGGGGAGGAAAGTTTAAATGCAAGGACTGGGAGTTGGAAGGTAGCGGCTGTGGCCTATAGTTAGGGACCAACCCCGGCATTTGCCTGGAAGGAAGATGGGAAACTAGAGAAGACCATCTTCAAGGTTGCCGACGGGAGGATTCGAACCTCCTCGCCTCCCGGATGTGAGCGACTGCCAGAAGCCACGCCGTAACGACCACGGTTAACTCACCCGGTAGGAGAAACACTTAAACCACAAAACAAAAGGGAACCATCCCAACATTTGCTTTACCTCAAGAAAAGGAAAGACGAAAAAAGTGGAAGTTTTTCTTTGCATTTTTAGCATCTGGAGCTCTTCTATTGCATTTCTCCTCCATATTCTGTGAAATAATTGTGTTGGTAACGGGATGTTCGGAGGTCTGGTTTGACTTGAAGTGTACGCGAGACCTCGGGAGTCAGCCCGCTTAGCGTGATGTCACATAGTGTAGTGTATGGCCTCACGAGGGCCACGAGCTACTCCCTTGCAGACCTTAAGTTACACATACTACTACAGTCAGCACAGAAAGGCACCGTTCTTCCAAGAAGCATTTAAATCCAAAATGAATTTCAATATAACAGATGTAAAATGCGTTGCGGTACAGCGCTCTATAAATACGCGATTTATATATAATAATAATGTTAATAAAATAATGAATCATAAAACAAACTAATTTTGCATATTTTAATTCTATTATTCTATTCTATCATTCTATTATTATATTACAGTAGGACGTCGTTCATCCGGACGTCAAACAACCGGAACGTCAATTATCCGGACGAGCCAAGAGAAAAGTGGACCTAGTCATGGAGAAGCTTTTACTGCATCAGAAACTGCGTTATTGTGGTATGAAAAACAGGAAGAAAGTAGCTCAACTCATGATGTTAATTATACAGTACTTACACCATGGCTCAACTCAATTTCTTTTATTGAAGAGAATACACGATTTAGCTGCTAAGAAACGACGAGGAAATCTTGCACACAAAAAAAATCAAAAGGTTTTTTCCGGTTCTGTAGAGAAGTACTTTCATGTATGTACCATAAATGTTTTTGCTATAGGTATTCATGCAATAAATAAGAATTTAAAATTTAAATTTATCACCATAATGTACTATGCATGTTTTTCCTATGAAATAAACGCATGTTCGATTATCCGGAAAAATTGTTATCCGGAACACTTTTGGTCCCTATTAGTCCGGATAAACGACGTACTACTGTATTATTTTATCTGGAATAAGCAGCAAAGTAGTTCCTGTACCATTTATTCGGGGATAACAATGTGCTCTCACACATTATTAAACTGGAGAAACACAAAAACCACAAAGCAATCACTACGCCATTCAGTTAAGTTAAGTATCAAGGAGTTTTAAATAAGTTTGACCTTATCTGGAATTATTCAGCTGCATCCGTACGCCATTTTGGGAAACTTTATTGTTAGCGAGTGCAAACAATGAGCAACTAGACGATTCTTCTTAATATGATGAAGTCTGAATGACACACTGTATTGCCTTCATGTAAACAATGAATAATAATAATAAAAATCTTAGTTCATTAGGTATCAGTCTTACTCTCTTTCATCCGCAAGGAATATTTTTTAAATGCCGGCTAATTTCTCAGCATCATTGTGCTAATAGATTTTAGCACCTCTTTGTGTTTACTGTATCCTATATATCTTGGTTGTGTTTCTTTCGACACCATGTGTCAGTTTGTAAATGTCATATACAGTAGAACAATGGATGATTGAACTAACAGTAAATACGATATGCTGTAATCAATTTCAGTATTGCGTTTACATTGCCTTACATTGTTATGCCTTTCAGTCTGTTTAAGTGAATAATGCCTGCGCTTCCCATAGCAGAATGTGGTCTACGTAAATTCAGTGTGACGTGAATAGCATTGTTCTAGTATATAAATTGACCTTGTCATTTATTCGGACACACTTTGAATTATTTTATGCACTGGAAATCATGCACATGTTAGCTCAGCGAGTACCACTACGTGATTCATTAACTTGACCGTTGTTTTATAATGCTACCCACGCCACGTCCTCTCCACTGCCCTGTACAAGCAATGTATCCAGTATAAATGACCTTTCTTTTCCTCGTGACAAACGACTGTGAATTCATCTGCACTTCCTAATGAATGACATGGCGTAGCTTTTACAACAGCATAGTTTCATATTTCACAAGCCAGAACTCTTACATACTTGCCAACTTTCGGAAATCAAAAGTAGGAAGATTATTTAATGATAGATACCCTCGTCAGTTGTAACTCTTTAGTCGGTTGACACAAATTAGCCCAGGATCGAATCCTGGCTCAGTCAGTTGGCATTTGAGGGTGCGCAAATGCGAGAGAGCCGTATCAGTAGGTTTACTGGTAGACTACGTTAAAGATCCCCTTAGAGGCACAATTCTGTTATCCCGGCGTCTCTCATAGCCTCAGCAGTTAAAGGGGACGTAAAACCAATAACATTATTATTATTATTATTATTATTATTATTATTATTATTATTATTATTATTATTATTATTATTATTATTATTATCATATACAGGGACTTTCATATAAACTAAGAACGGCAAGCAGCAGTTTTGTTATTCATTTCTGCGGTGGCCTTGGCCGAGCTTGTGGCGCGCTATGGCCTCCTGCTGTACTATTAAAAGCGCGCGCATAGTACATACGAGGGCCGTTTTATTTTCAAGTTCCGATGGACTGCATAAAATAACAGATTGACATACCTAACTGATTTTACTACTAAATGTTTGCTTGTTTTATGCCTCAACATAAACGTCAAAACGATTCAAACTTTAATTTGTCGTATCGTTACACCAGCTTTCCAATGCCCTCGGCAAAATATTCTGCCGCCACTGAGGTGGGTACGTCTAGACAGCCTCCTGAAGTTTTTCCTTTTTGGCGAGGCGTTGCCGCCCAACCATACCTTCAAATCTCGAAAAAGGTGAAAATCATTCACGACCACACTGTACCAACGTTACAATAAACTTTTACAAAGAATTCAAGTGTGAAGGTTTGTACCATCTGCCGTTTATTCCAAACCAGCACTGAATGATTTTCACCTGTTTCGAGTAAGGTAATCTGTGGTATGTACTATGCGCGCGCTTTCAATAGTACAGCAGGGGGCCATCGCGCGCCACAAGCTCGGCCAAAGCCACCGTAGCAACGAATAACAAAACTGCCGCTTGCCGTTCTTACTTTATATGGAAGACCCTGTATATTATTTCAGTTGTATAGATCCCTCCTGCGGCGCTCACAAGCGACCGATCGTTACAAATGAGCATTCAAATGAAAGAGAATAGGCATTAACAGTGACGAATTGCACTCTAATTCCATAAATATCTATAATATCTTTAAAATATTACTTTTAAAAACTGTACGAAGTGTGCGATTTTCAGATACTGTTGCTGTAGAAAATACGCTCCATAATTCCTGTCCACTTCACATTTTGGCCGGTGTGACGCCTGTTTCATGTCATTTCAACATTCTGAGGTCTTTCCTTTATCATTTTGCATGGATTTCAGAATCAGTAAATCAAAGAAATAAGTACTCAAAACATATAATTTCATAAATATCGAATAACCGGTGAGTGTTATGATGATCTAATTTTGATGTGTAACATCTTTCCGCTCGGTTGCTGGATAGTTTTGTGGGAGGGATTTTGAAAATTAGGGACGGAAGTGGATCGGAACAATCGAGCTGGCAGTGGTGGATTGAACGGAAGTATGCGCTGCCTGCTCGATCGATCGAACGGAAGTGTACTAGCTGGCAGTGGTGGAAAACGGAAGTATGCACTTCCCGCTCGATCGACCGATCCAGCGGGCAGTGGTAAGACCCAGCCGTCAGTGGTACGAGAAACAATGAGCGCGCGCTGTCGGAAATTGATACCATGACGTACTCTCGGCCATGTGGAATGCATATGACATACTGAATGGAAAACGCTCATGCGAACTCTGTTGTCAAGTGATTGAAACAAATGACATGGTACATGTCCGAAGTCTTCGTATCAGTATTTAAATGGTAAAATGTCTTAATATCAAACATTGTAAGTAGTCGGCATTGCCGGTATTGTATTTCTGCACAATGGCTATTCAAATATTAACCCACATAACGGTAATGCAGTCATCAATATAACATAATCGTTGTGGTTATACGAGAATTGAGCAAGCCTTCATGAACTATTACTGAATACATTCTCTTTCCTCACAAGAGGGCCAATTCATAAGGCATTTTAAACTCAATTTCAAGCAGGAACATAATCGAAACAAGCAAAATATAAATAAAACTTAATTCCGTAATGCAGTATTATTGGAACGTGGAAATAAGTCACCAACTTGTGCACAAAATTTGCGTAGTCGAAATAGCCGTGGGGTTAGTGTTTATGACTGAGGATCTAGAGATCTTGGGTTCGATTCCCGGACGGTGTAGATATTTTTGCTACCAGATCATCATTTTAAACGATATTTATCATATCAATATGACTCATTTTAACAGAATCCATATGAAATTACGTGTTGGTCTGTGAATGAAGAGGACCTGTTTATAAGGAATTTAAGGTTATGAGCGGTGTCGCGTCTATTAATCTAGCTGATCCATATCGTATTCTTTATTTAGGCTAGTGCTGGTAGAAGCTACAAATCATCTAATAAAATGAGTTCCGTATTATAAACTACAATATCTGTAAAACACTCCCTTTTAAAATAGATTAATATTTGTGCCAATAATAGTATAAAATACCGGTGTATCAACAATTTCACGCGAGGTTTCTTCTATGTTAGAAGTTACACATCATATGCGACTACTGTAAGGCTCGTAATTTTTCAGTAATTGCCTTCTTAAGTTAGGGAACGTACAACTTGGAATTCTATCTGAAATGTAAATAGTGTTCTATAATCATTTGGTTGAAATAAAAATATTCCTCTCGGCACGCCGGAAGGCGGAGGTAGATTTCACCGGGAAAACTAGGGGATGGGCAAAATATGCAGGTATTCGTAGAAGGATCAGACCTCATTTATTGCGAGAAAGTATTTTGCAATTTGAGCCTGATTAACTTTTTTTCGTCTTTCTATGCATATCTTTAACATTTTATTCTCTTATGGGGGGTCCATTTTCATACGTGTGGTCACACTGTCCTTATGCAAGGTTTCGACACCGATGTGTAGCTATCTAACAGTCCTTTACTTCTTCACGCAAAATGTTATCTCCCGCAGAGATGTTGGTTGGTACCTCAGTTTAGGGGCTGCGACAACGCGGTCATGTAACCCCGTGTACTTTGGGTGTGTGTAGAATCTGTCTGTTAATCGGTGTTAATTGTGATGGCTGTATAGTAGGGGAGTGAGGCCGATTCTAAATAGTGACACGAGCCGCTCGGCTACGCTGACCTTTTATGTACATGTTTATTTTAGTTTTGGCACCTTAGTTATAACTGGATTAATAACTCACGTAGATGGTTCCAAGTTTCACAGGCCCTCGATGTAGTCCCCACCGTTGCGTACAACGTGTTCCCAGCGATGCGGAAGTCGTTGGATCCCGTTGGCACTGCCCAATCTATTGATGGTACGAAGAGAGCGCTCGGCAGCCTTCTTAACGTCTTCAATGGTACGGAAGCGCGCCCCACGCATTGTCATCTTCATCTTCGGGATGAGATCATAGTCGCAGGGACTGATGTCGAGAGAATATGGGGGGGGGGGGGGGGGTGATAGAGAACCTCCCAGCCCCAGTGATCCAACAATGCCGACACAACGCCTGCTGTGTGTGCCCTAGCATCGTCATGCAGAACGATGGGCGGTGTAACCATGTGGTGGCGCCGTTTCCTTCTCAGAACTCCTCGGAGATGGTCTTGCAGAAACGAACAATAGTACGCTGCATTAACGGTTTGCCCTCGGGGAACAGTATGGTGAATGATCACACCATCCCAATCATAGGCAAGAATCAACATTATCTTCACATTGGTGGGGGTTGGTCGAACTGTTTGTTTCCGTGGTGATCCGTGGTGCCGCCACTCGTTCGATTGCCGTTTTAAATGTGGCTCATAAGATCTGGCCCACTTCTCGTCAATGGTTATGATACGCCGTAAGAAGGCCTCTCCTTCGCGCTCATAACGCTGCAAGTGCATACGACAAGCGTCATATCGCAGCCATTTGTGCATGTCGGTTGTGTCATGCGGAACCCATTTGGATGCAATCTTCCTCATTTTCAGTAAGTCCTTCAGGATGTGGAGGACCGTTGAATGCGGCAGTCCGGTATCTTGCTCTAATTGACGAATCGTTACGTTCCGATCCACCTCTGCTAACGCGGACACCATCTGTACATTGCCATCACTTACTGGTGGGTGACCAGATCGAGGCATGTGCTCCACACGTTCGCGCCCATCTCGAAAGGCTGCAACCCATCTTGCTACCGTTCTGAACGGTAACGCAGCTGCACCGCACGCTTCCTGCAATCCTCGGTGACACTGGTTAGCACTGCGAACCCTAGCACACTGAATTTTTATCCACGTTCTCTGCTCCTGCTTGGAAAACATTGCGACTGTCTTTCGCGAACGCTGGTCTCACACTACTCATCTAACAGGCGTGACTGCGCACGAGCGGTGGTGAGGACGGGCGAGGTCATGTGCTCTGAGGGAGGGGATGCAGGGCAGACGTGGCAGCGCCCAACATTGTTGCAACTTGGCACTGAAGCATTGGTGCCAAAACTAAAAAAAAACATGTATATTTCGCGAAACCATGGACATGCGACATGTCGTTGGACTCGGGCTGACGTCTCTTTCCTATGGTCGACTCGTTATATAAAAAAAATGTTTTTGAAAATAGGTGATAGTTTGAAAACCAAACATGATACAACGTTGTGCAATAGCTTAAACGAACGGTCTCTATGTCATTTATTTTATGTAATAAAACTTTTTATTTTTTATGTTTTTTGAAAAAAGTGTAATTTTGAAATTCCTATATTTTGGAAACTAACAAATTTACAAATAAGTTTGTTTCACATAAATGAAAGGTCCCTAACCCCTCTACCCCCAAAATAAATGTCAAGTCTCTAGGGTAAAAATACAAAAAGAGTAGTGAGATGGTGAGAGTTCTCCTACCAGTCGCGTGTGTGCTTGAATACGTATGGCTATGTTGGAAAAAGTTTAGGTGGTGGGGTAGGAGTAGGGTCAAGTGAGAGGTCGTTTAGATGGTATTTTTCCGCTGTATTTGATGGTGAGGTTATTTTTTAAAATAGGTGAAATTTGGAAACGCAATTTGAGGTAAACGTGCTTTTTTGATATTTTGGTGATATTTAATGAGCTTGTAAGTCTAGAACGATGTGTTGTTTTGGGACGGGGTGACGTCCTCTTTGCTAAGAATGTGTGTTGGTATTTTTAGCCTACTTTTCACATTTTGCAAAAATGAGGAAAAAGTAGACTTATGAGATCGATCCAGGAAAATGTGTGTCTGTGTGTCTGTCTGTCTGTCCTTCTGTCTGTCCTTCTGTCTGTCTGGCTGTGTGGTCCCCCCCCCCCCTATCAACTCCTAAACGGCTGCAGAAATCAAAACCAAATTTAGTATGAGTAAAGATGTGCACCGCAATAGCTCACGTCCATATTTGAAAATGATGTCAGTGCTACCAACTGCTGAAAAAACGCACTAGAAATTTGAGCTCCATGTTGGATATCCTGCAAGGTATGCATGGGAGCTATTCCAAAATAGGCACACATGTAGATAATACTACTTCAGTTTAATTTCCAGGAGGCCAACCATAACAGTGTTGCCAAAACAATTTTAAGCCTTTTGATAAGTCCAATGTTTAAATGCATATAACTTCTACACTATCAATTGGATTTCAACCTAATTTTGTATGTAATATCTGTACATAAACAGATATGACTGAGCGTATTCTTCGGAGCCACCAGGGCTGCCAACTGTTAATAATTGTTCTCTCTATTTTTTAAATCCAAATACCAATATATCATAAAGTATGCAAGCCAACAGATTTAAACTATGCACACGTATATTCTGACATTTTAGATTAATTTGGAGTAACTTATATACGTCAGTTCTACCAACATGATTATAAGCCTGCTGATAGTACCAATTTTTAAATACATGTAACTTCTATACAATCAGTTGGATTTCCACCAAATTTCGTATGTGATATGTGTACCATAACAGATATGACTATAAGTATTGTTAACAGCAATCAGGGCTGCCAACTGTTAACAAATGCTGTCTATATTCTTTTTACCCTAATATCAATATATCAGAAAGTATGCAAGCCAACAGCTCTATACTTTGCACACATATAGCACTTGACATTCTAGATTAATTTGGAGTAATTAATACAAGGCAGTGCTGCCAACATGATTATATGCCTGCTGATATGTCCAATTTTAAAATACATGTAACTTCTATACTAACAAATGGATTTCATCCAAAATTGGCACAACAAGATATCATAATAAGTCAGATTATTTCTGACCAGCACACGCATGGTATTGTTGGCAACATGCTTTTACGCGTGCTGATAGATCCAGTGTCTAACTGCATGTAACGTCCATTGGACTTCAACCAAATTTTGTATTCTGTACCTTAAGAGGTGGAACTAAGAATATATTCAGTCACCAGGGCTGCCAACTGTAGTGCTCTATTAGGCTACATTATACCAGGTATATTTTGAACTAATTAGATATTTCGATATTACCAACTTAATTTCGTCATTATTCTAGATTGGTTCATATACTGTAGAATAATCATTGGCATGAAAAGTAGGCTGTATACACACATCAAAAAAAGTTTTGCATCACCTCGGTTCCAAGAGTTCCGGAACCGTTAAATACAAAGGGAATAGAGATCAACACAAACAACATTTCAGCTCGTTTTATTGCTCATGAGACCCACACATTGCATGTTGTACCATCATACAGCTAGACTTTCAGCATTTGTGGTCCAGATTGCAGTACACACCACTACCTCTAATACCCAGTAGCACGTCCTCTTGCATTGATGCATGCCTGTATTCGCCGTGGCATACTATCCACAAGTTCATCAAGACACTGTTGGTCCAAATTGTCCCACTCCTCAACGACAATTCGGCGTAAATCTCTCAGAGTGGTTGGTGGGTCAAGACGTCCATAAACAGCCCTTTTCAACATATCCCAGGCATGTTCGATAGGGTTCATGTCTGGCGAACATGCTGGCCACTGTAGTCGAGCGATGTCGTTATCTTGAAGGAAGGCATTCACAAGATGTGCACGATGAGGTCGAGAATTGTCGTCCATGAAGACAAATGCCTCTCCAATATTCTGCCGATATGGTTGCACTATGGGTCGGAGGATGTCATTCAGGTATCGTAAAGCCGTTTCGGAGCCTTCCATGACCACCAGTGGCGTACGTCGGCCCCACATAATGCCACCCCAAAACATCAGGGAACCACCACCTTGCTGCACTCGCTGGACAGTGTGTCTAAGACGTTCAGCCTGACCAGGGTGCCTCCAAACACGTCTCCGACGATTGTCTGGTTGAAGGCATATGCGACACTCATCGGTGAAGAGAACGTGATGCCAATTCCGTGGGGTCCATTCAGCATGTTGTTGGGCCCATCTGTACCGCGCTGCATGGTGTCGGGGTTGCAAAGCTGGACCTCGCCATGGACGTCGGGAGGGAAGTTGCGCATCATGCAGCCTATTGCGCACAGTTTGAGTTGAAACACGACGTCCTGTGGCTGAACGAAACGCATTATTCAACATGGTGGCATTGCTGTCAGGGTTCCTCCGAGCGGCAATCCGTAAGTAGCGGTCATCCACTACAGTAGTAGCCCTTGGGCGGCCTGAGCGAGGCCTGTCATCGACAGTTCCTGTATCTCTGTACCTCCTCCATGTCCGAACAACATCGCTTTGGTTCACTCTGAGACGCCTGGAAACTTCCCTTGTTGAGAGCCCTTCTTGACACAAAGTAACAATGCGGACGCGATCGAACTGCGGTATTGACCTTCTAGGCATGGTAGAACTACAGACAACATGAGCAGCGTACCTTCGTCCTGGTGGAATGACTGGAACTGATCGGCTGTCGTACCCCCTCCGTCTAATAGGCCCTGCTCATGCATGGTTGTTTACATCTTTGAGCAGTTTTAGTGACATCTATGAACAGTCAAAGGGACTGTATCTTGGATACAATATACACAGTCAACGTCTATATGCCGGAGATCTGGGAACCGAGGTGATGCAAAACTTTTTTTGATGTGTGTAGTTCTTCACGGAACTTCTTGTTTTTAATCATTTAAATGTTTAAATTTCGCTTCGCCGCCATATTGGATTTGTGCTCACCAGGTTATTGAATGTACCACAGGTGGTTCATAGCCTTTATGAACATACCAAATTTCAGTTTGCTTGCTGTCATAGATTATTAGATTTTGAGAACCGTCTAAATATTTCGGATGGGCACCATGGTGGATTTTTATGTATGTAAGTCACAGAGTTATGTAGAATTAGATGAAGATTATTGCGTAGATTCATATTCAAACGTGAACTTTGATTGCATGATTAGTACATAAGAAATAAAAAAATAAATTTAAAATTGAAAACAATTGAACTAAATTAGATTTTAGTGCATTTGAATGTGTTCAGTATAAACATTTGCTGCACCGAGTTTCACTGCGCTCGGATGGTTTAATCGCGAGAAAAGTCTATTTAAATGTTTCAACTTCGCTTGGCCGCCATGCTCGTTTTGTACTTAACAGATTATTGAAAGTTACATAGGTAAACTTCTAGTAGTGCTGCCCTTTATTATCGTACAAAATGTCAGGGTGATATCAGTAATAGTTTCGGAGATATAGAATCCCGGTGAAATATTTCACACAGCTGGCATGTTGGATTGGTGGGACGTAAAGAGATTTGGAAGGCACGGTTGGGGTCGGACAAGATAGTACTATGACTTTAATGAGTTTCATTGAAATCTCTCCAGCCGTTTAGACTTAATTACGGGGGGGCACAATAACACACATACACACAATGAAAATTATTTGCAATGCAGTGTTTACAATATACCACTGGGGGAAGGGGGAGGGATCAACTTTCGGAAGAAATAATAGTAATTAAGAAGATCGGAAGACGAGGTGAAAATTCTATTTTTTTCCGAATAAATAGGAAGGGCTGCCTAGTATACGGGATAAGCTTTATTAACACAAAAAAGCAACGTCCCCAGAATGATAGCATAACAATGTGCCATCTTATTTGCAATCTAACGCTCGGGTCGTGATTCCCCAGAAGAGTGCAAGCATATGATGATTTAATGTCTTATCAAGTATCAACGATATTTTCTCAGTCATCATTCACGTACTTTCTACTCTTGTTCTTGTTCCCACGGGGCCTGAAATGAGAGTAGAGGAGTTTCAATTTGACGAAAGGTATTTATGGTCGGATGTCTTTCCTAGCACCAAACCCATTAGAAGAGTTAATGAACGAATATGAAAGAAATTATCATCACCATTATTATTATTATTATTATTATTATTATTATTATTATTATTATTATTATCTATACTAATATATAAAAATGAGATGGTGTGCGTCTGTGTGTCTATGTGTCTGTGTATTACTCAATCTCGCAAGAACCACTGGTCCGATTTAAATGACATTTTACATGGAAGTAGCTGATTTATCTGGTTAACATATAGGCTACTTTTGATTTCGATACTTTGCACTATTAAAAGATGGCGACCATTTTAGGGCTATCACTACACCCTTTGGCTTCAAACTTTCGTTAATATAAAGAGAACGCTAAGAAATAGAAATCTTTTGATGGGATATACGAGGTTTAAAATATAAGTTTCTATTCGAAAGTTCCTTATCACTTTTCGTATATCTCCAATGGTTAGAGACTAAAACCTAAATTTGTGCAAAAAACACAGTCAACGCCAAGCGGCGTATTTGGACAAAATGTTCCATCCTTACTATCCATCCACGCATCACTACGTCTACCCCCTGTTTTAACTGTCACCTTCACATTTTAATTTATTTATGACCCGCAGCGAAGCACGGGTACTTCTGCTAGTTGTTATATAAACGAATGATTCCTCTCCAAGCACGGCACAAGGTAGAACTACTGCGCTATGGCCAGTGTCTGCCCCCTACATCAGCAGAGGCTGTGAATATTTGAACACAGCACGACGCAACAGATCCGTGCTTGTCATGTATCGTGTCCTGTCAGTATTCATAATGAATTGCTCCGGCCACAAGCTTAATATTCTATCGCTCTGTCTTCTTTTCTATCCTCAATGATTTACGAAGAGACCCATCAGAATGATGTGTAGTATTTTGTTTATATTTTAACGTAAAACACTTTAAATGAACACATCTGCCATATTAATAAGTCAGAATGAATGAAGACTCCCAATAAATCAGAGAATTTTCTGGAAACGACTGTTATCTGCAGATTTGGAATTTTATTTAATTCTTTATGTATATTAACAAATCTGACATCTGAAGGCAATTTCAAAGAAATAGCATCCAACGTTCCGTATGCCTGTGGTCATTATTAGAAGCTTATCAGTCGGTCAACGTGATTGCGCCCAATTAGATTGGGCGGGATGTTACAATGAATTTCCTTGTGCCTGAAATAAATTACATGAATTACTTATACACTTAATGGGGAGCTAAATTGGATGACTAATTTCGTTCGCCAAGCGAACATCATCATATCCTGCTCACTTATTGTTAGTCTTAATTTAGTTTTAGTGTATATGTATAGAACACACTAACTACAGGTAATGAAAAAAATATATAACCATGTCTGGCCAATTCCTTAATTACAATGTTTTCCAAGCTAGAAGTCGCACGGCTCGAAAGTGTCACTAAGGACTGCACACGGCGTGTGGTGCAACTGGGTTTCCTTACAAAACGTTTGCAAGATGGGTTGGAGCCTTTTGAGAAGGGCGCGAACGTGTAGAGGACATGCCTCGATCTGGTCACCCACCAGTAAGTGATGAAAATGTACATATGGTGTCCGCGTTAGTGGAGACGGATCGGAACGTAACGCTTCGCGAATTAGCGCTAGATACGGGACTGGCACGAGCGCTTGCTCACAACTACTCATCTGCACGTGACCACTGCAAACGAACAGGTGAAGAGCCCCAGGATGCAGGTTAGCAATCTATGGTAACAATGGCAGATCCCAACACCGCTGCAACATAGCGTAGCAGCATGGTTGCCAAAACTAAAATACCAACTACAGGTAAGTTGCCAAAGAAAGCCCCACTAGATAGGCCGGGGAGGATGATGTCTCACACGACGCAAGGAATGACACGCAGTCACAGGATTACACGTCACATAGCAAATGGGCGATCTAGCCAAACACAATGGCTGGAATCAGTAAGATGGCTACATAGCTATCTAAGGGTAGACTAAAATTTAACTTTAGAAACAAGTCAGTGACAATAACGCAATTGATAACGAAGAGGGGAGGGGGTAAATACCCGTATTGAGTGAAAATATTTAGAAATATGTGTGGAATCCAAATAATAAATAGGAAAAGAAAGTATTAAACGATGAACTGAACTCAGGTCAGTAGCAGCATAAAACAAGTCTGAACTCTAAGTGCGGTGTTGCCACTTCGAAGGGGCAATTGGGTAAATAGGAAAATAGCATAATATATTCACAGAAGACGAACAAATCTATTAAGTATCGCGAAATACGTTGTTCTGAATTTTCGATTGTTTGCAATTGGAAAATAAACTCACGTAAAGTTAATTACAAAATGATCATGAGGATAAGATAGTAGCAAGCATGGAGCTGATAGCCCACTACTGCCATCTGATCCTATTTCGTCGTAGTTAACGACTCCAACTCTTGTTCTATCCAACGTTCCTAAAATAATGACAGGTTATGATGTTTTTCTTTTCACACAAATGCTATATATTAGGCCACAATCTCGAAAATATTGCGTGTAGAATGACCATACTTCATACAGTTCTCTTGCATACTTGTTCCAGTGTAGCAGTATCCACTCACCAATGCTTACCTGGTTCAGGATCCAGCAAAGAAGGTTGAGGCATTTCAACTCCCCCGCCAATCCTGGTCGACGCAGAACCTCATTAGGACGGATCAGGGGTGGTGTGGTTATTCCTTGAAGAAGTGTGGTTTCCGTTCATCTGCTGACTGCCACTGCGGAGCGGAGGAGCAGACAATAGACCACATAGTGCCCACTTCGAGCATTTGATGCTGATCTGAGGACTTAAAACCAAGTGACTCCAAGTGCTCTGGACTGGTTGTGAAATATGGACATTTCCATTTGTTTATAAAAATTGATATTCTGTGTGTACTTGTTAAACCATGCGATGTAATATAAAACAATTCATAACTCGTTTATCCCCTTGTTTCTCACTCCCTTATTATCACTTTCTTCTGATCGCCTGACAACATCATCATCATCATCATCATCATCGTCATCATGATCATGATCATGATCATGATCATCATCATCATAATCATCATCATCATCAAAATGGACCTCGCATCATTGCATCATTGTTACCTTTGATTCTTTCTTACTTTTGTATTCATTCCTTTCTGCAAAGTAAATACTATTAATAAAAAGAACATAAATCAATTAAATTAAATAAGATAACATTTTAAAAACTCTGCAAACTCATGACACATACGAGCATCCACCTCTTAATGTTCATAAAGCCCCTTGTACAGAAATTACTCCCCTTTCCCCCCAATTCCTCCAATCTTTTCTTCTCACAATTAACATTCCACATTTGTTTACCTCTATCACTATGTACCATCCTTTTCCCACGAATCTCACCAATTCATCCTCACCTTTATACCCAACAGTCTTTCAACACAATTCACCCAATTTTACAGTTTTCTTCTTCGTATTTGGTGAAGCAATTTGCATACAAATACCCTATAACTATCTTTTCTCATAAATGTCGGTTTGTTTAAATATCCCATCTTCTAAGTTATGCAGTCAAAGTTTTGGCTACATCAAAATTGAACGTAACCACTTAATATCCAATCCTCTGGCTCAAAGAGTTGATGGAACCGACTGAGGGAGTGGGCAATTGTCATCCGGTAGAATGATACGACTGTGTAGAAGAATCATGTGATGCAGATGGAAGTATATTGGGCAAGGCCAGTGTATCGAAATAACTAAGAGTCATAATGGCACCCGGTACACGGGATAAGTTTTGTACTTTAACCTATATTTTAGGACCAATACTAAATTATCACAAGTTACTCGTCCCTATTGTATTGCTTTATCACGAGATGGGTTAAACTTAATGGACAGCTATTGAGAGCCGTGAAATACATACCGGCCTTACTCACCTCATTTTCCCTACATAAACCCCGTTATTACTGGATGTCGGGGCTCCTAAAGCTTGCCATTAAAAAGCAATTGCACGTTAAAACAGAGGCTAAGTGCTCCTTTCATCACAGGTAACTAACTGTTGCGGACGTGGCAATGCCAGCTGATGGAAGGGACATCCAGACTTAAATTGGGGTCGTTACTAAACTGTCATCCTTAAGGATCGAAATGCGATATGCACGTGAACTTTAATCTCGCTATCACAAACCATGACACCTTTTTTCTTCTTCTTTTTTTTTTGTCGTTTACCCTCCAGGTTGGTGGAACCCACGGACTCAGCGAGGGAACTCACCACTACCGCCTCTACGGGCAGTGTCCTAGAGCTGGGAACATCGAATCGGAAGGGATACAACTGGTGAGGTGGGATTGACACTTCGCCCAGGCGGCCTCACCTGCAAAGCGAATAGGGGCCTCATGAGGGAAGGTAAGGGATGGTGAGGATGGATAGGCAAGGAAGAGGGAAGGAGGTGGCCGTGGCCTTGAAGAAGGTACCATCCCGGCATTTGCCCGAAGACGAAGTGGGAAACCACGGAAAACCACTTCGAGGATGGCTGAGGGGGAATCGAACCCCCTCTACTCATTTGGGCGACCCGAGGCTGAGTAGACCCCGTTCCAGTCCTCGTACCACTTTTCAAATTTCGTGGCAGAGCCGGGAATCGAACCCAGGACCTCCGGGGCGGCAGCTAACCATGCTGACCGCTACGCTACGGAGGCGACGACCTTTTTTCTACGTGACAATTTACATTTGTATACTCCAATTTGTTGCCCACTGTTTAATGAATGTTGGTTATTTTATTTCTCAACGTATCCTTACATTATATTTTGGCTTGGCAATATCCAAATTGTTTCATACGTCTTGCACATATAAATTACTAGGTCAGTTTGGATTAAGATTATGTACTGCCTTAACAAATTGGACAGCTAACTTCAACAGAACGATCCAACTAGTAGGAGTCTTCTGGTTTATTTCAAGGTTCGACCATATCAATGTGATACAGACTGCTGTTTCTATTAAGGTTGATTTGTAGTCATATTACGTACGATAATATTAACCACACTGAAGTTGATCGTGATATAATTGGAGGATACGTCACATATCAGCGACGTCCATTTCACTGTAATCGAACCATTCATATGTTTTTTAAATTCTTTTTCTGAGCTTTCTTTAAATTTCTAATAGTATTTTGTAAGGATATCCATTTTCTCTTTTATCTTTGTAAACTTAGTTTTAAGATTATTTTAATTCAGTATACGCTGACGAAGGTGTCATTGAACACCGAAACATGTACATGTAAGCAGTGATTAAACCACATTCTTGGGCGGATTTGAATAAGATAGTACGTGAAAACTAAACAACTAGATGTAATATAAAACCACGTGCATTACCGGGAATCGAACACGCCCCAGCTTGGGGGGAGGCAACTAACTTTATCACTGTTCCATCACCCCTTGCATCCTTGAACTTACAAGGACATCTCATCTGTCCATTGAGGTCACACTGTATATTCCTCCAAATGTTGGAACAAATGGAGGGATCACAGATGGATGAAGTCCGTCTCGTTGTGTAGTGGCTAGTATTCGTGGCTACCACCGCGGACGACAGGGCTCAATTTCCTGCTCAGCCAAGAAATGTAATTCTAGTCTGGGTGCTGGAACGGGGTACACTCAGCCTCGTGAGGCAAAATTGAGAATAGATGGGTTCAATTCTTACCTCAGCCAACTTGGTATTCTGTGGTTTCCCACTTCCACCTAAGTTAACGCCACGGCCGCTTCGTACACAAATCCTACCTCAATTACAAATACGCACACTAGTATAGGCATCACAGTGACACAGGTTATCAGATAAATTCTTTATACACCCACAAGTGGACAGGGTTACATGAACACGATGTTGCAAAGCCCCTAAGTAAACGACAATAGATGGAATATTTCAGCAATTAGATCGTGAATTTTACAAAGACATGGAAGGTGAAAAAATGAAATCGAAGGCCTAAACAGGACAGGATCCCTCGATCTCCAGCTTCGTACGCCGTTACTCTAACCACCGAGCTACTGTAGCATACATCTTAATTCTGTTTACGAAATGTATATTATGTCAAGTTAGCATAAGCTTGGCACGATCACATTTTATTAGATGCCCGCTGTGAGCTTTGTATTCCAGAAATAGATTCTAATAACCGCAGCGATGGCAAATGTTATTGACTTTTCTTCACATAGTGGTCATCAGCACCATGTACTTAGGTGTTTGTTGAACTTGTCTGATAACTTGTATTTCTGTAGTTGTATGTTCATCAGTATAAGAGACAGGGAAGGGGTAGTTGTCGTTGTTGTTGATTCCTATATGACATATTGGCCATGTAGTCCCATATACTTGGGTGAGCATATGGAAACTATGTCATTATGGAGGTTGTACTTGTGAGTGAATTTGTAATTGTGGCCAGAATTTAGGTGCGATATGGCCGAGGACTTAATTTAGGTACCATTCAAGCATTCACCGGGAGTAGAAATGTAACACTACACGAAACTACTTCTAGGAAGACTGAGGTTGGATTCGAACCCACTCCTTCACAGTTCTGTTTCACGAAGTCAAATGAATTACGTTCCAGTCCTCAAATCAGATTTAAATATCTTGGCTGAGCCGGGAATCGAAAGCAGATATCCGCGTTGAGAGCCAGAATATTAGTCACAACAACTCATACGGTGAATGTTTTCTAGAGATGTAGAAAGTATGCTGCTTAGTTCACATCATAACATCTTGTATCTCAGGGAATGTACACCCTCTGTCTGAAAAGTTCGGTGAATGGGCTATATTACGAACGGATTGTTGGCTTACCTGAAACAGCCGTTACTGTCCTTCGAAGTAATCCCCGTGGATGATTATGCACTTCTGAGAACGACTGAACAAGTCCTGGAAACTCATGGCATAGTCTTCTTTAGGAATAGCCTTCAGTTTCGGTCGTCAAACTCGAATTTGAAAGCAAGAGAGAAGCGTGAATTTATGCAACCTGCCTTGCACACCTGATAGACGGGCGGCAGTGAGAAGGGTGAATTTATGCAACCTAACGTGCACACCTGTTCGACGGGTGGCAGTGACAAGGGTGAATGTTCCGTGGAATGGAATGGACCTGAAAACCATCGTCACGGGTGACGAGATCTGGTGCTTGAGGTGCGACCTCAAAGGCAAGCGTCAAAGTATGGAGTATCGGGGTCCAGGGTCGCCGAAAAGCCCTGAAGGGCCAGAGGTTTTCGGACATTTCGGACATCCAACGTAATGTGACGACCCAACTGAAGGCTATCCCTCTGGAAAACTATGCTAGGGCTTTTACAGCCGTTCTAAAAAGTGAATAACCATCCACGGGGATCACTACGAAGGATAGTAACGGCCGTTTAGGTAAGCCAACAATCCGTTCGTAATATAGACCCATTCACCGAACTTTTCAGACCGAGGGTGTATCTATACCAGGTGGCTCATTTGCCCCGTACAATCTACCTATAAGTGTCCCGCGTACACTACTACTGTATGGGATGTCTAACATCCGTTTTCCACGGGGGACACACTGCATGCTGGCAGATTACGTCAAAATACGAAGGGTCAACAACCGGATCGCCTCTCGCTGCATGTTCCTCAATGCTACCCGTCAAATGTGCCCCATTGCGTTATGAAGCCTCGTATTTGAGATCATAATAGGCTTATATGTGGCACAACACGACAGTTGCAGGTAACATATCGACGATGGCTGGTGTATTCAGCAACAACGAGTACACGAACATCTATGGGGAAGCTGTTGATAACGCCGCCGAACCTCGAGGTTTCATAACGCAATGGGTCCCATTTTATGAGAGCACTGAGGTACATGTAGCGAGCGGCCGTCTGGTTGTTATCTCTTGGCACTCGAACTTAACCTTCTTGCATTAAAGGATACCCCTTAAGAATTAGTACAAGAACGACACCTAAACGTAGATTGTACGGGACAATGAGCCATATAGTATAAATAACCTGGCACGGATAAAGTGTATTGGAGAAAATGCTAAATATGTAGTGGTATTAAAGACTTAGCTCGAAAAAAGTATTTATTTTCTTAACTATCTGACTTTCTCATTGCTCCTGGAGAGGCTTCCGGCTTGAAAACGACTCCCACTGTGGAGTTAGCTTCTCATCCACTTAAGAACTGAAGAGAATGTAACTTGCTGGAGAGTGTTAATCTGTTCCCCTGGCACTGACATTACTACACGAGCACCCGTGTACTATGTGTGCAGCCGAGCGATACTCCAGATATCGTGTAGCACTGCACTCTTAGATGTATGACTTCAAATGCACTCGTGGGGAGACTTAGAAAAGGAAACCAACTACACCCGTGATTGAGCCAAGGACGTCTGCCACCCAGTTTACAGCCAACGGCCTATAGGGGACACATGGCAGCTTCAGCCACATTTTAGACTATGAAGTGCCATGGTGGGTGAGTGGTCAACGTGTCGGTCTACTAACCCCAAGTTTGCAGGTTCGCTCCTGGCCGTTGTAAGTGATTTTTGAAAGGCGGCATAAATTCCGACACCATATCATACGATAGTGGCATGTCAAAGAACCCATTTGAATTCAGTAGGCCGTGTTCATAATGGCTAAATTAATCTCGGGAGTTACCGCCAACACAAAGTTCCTCATTTCTCTACTAGAAAGCGCTATAGTGTTCACGGAGCTTAGATATCTAACTTCATTAACTTTCATAGTGCTTCAAGGATCAATGAAATTCGACATGCAAGCTACCCTTTGCGTGTCAAATAACAAAGCTTGCACCCGGCACCCGTGGCCATACGATATTATTATTATTATTATTATTATTACTCAATTGTCCTCCCGAGACTGAGAGGACCCGCTCCACTACTTACGACAGATTTCAAATTCTGGTGGGACCTGAAATTGAACCTGGAACCTACTGGGTAAGAGGCAATTATGCTTGCTATATCCACCCCACGGAGCCAGTGGAAATACATATATTTTGATTATTGTATTCCTGTCTCTAAAGACACAAGTATGCAGATCAATTACATTAACAATATTATTATTAACATTAACAATTTTATTTATAAGTGGGTCGTTCCTTCTTGACAGTTACACATGACGTTCGTAGTGGTGTTTGTACGCACAGTGAGTCTTCATACCTTTGTGATCAATGAAATCAAAGTGCGCGATGTGTCCTCGGCAGTGCAAGTGCATTCAGTGGACTCAGTGTTCTACTCGGGATTTAATAAGAATTCGCACGCACTTACGACCCGCCACAAATGACTGGCCCATCTATACCTGCAGTACGACAGTGTAACTAAATTAATGTTGCCTGTGCACTTCAAAATTAGTGTGCGTTTTATTAAATCAAGCTTTAATGGGGTGAGAAGACAAATAAATCAGCTGGAATTAACAACTGCAATATAGTTAGTGTCCTTCAAGAGGTTTTTGTTCAATGTATACTCCCACAAGTTTCACCTGGTAACATAATTTTAAAACAGTATAATGAGCCACTACTGTGATAGTGATCTACTGTTCCATAATGCTCGTAGATTTCACACATTACAGTTGGGATTCATGTCGATTCCTCAGAAAGTAATTAATTAATCAATTCATCTAACTCGTACTGAATATCCAATCATAATTAAAATTGATATAAAGGATCGATGCTATGAGTTAATTGCTCTTTCATATACATTTCTAGTGTAATTTACGTAACTTATGATCCCTGAGGCATAGGACACTATGTCACAAAAATGGAATTGTTCAGGAGAGCAGTTTAAAGTAATTTCTTTAATGTTTCACTTAATTACTCAGCTATTTATTGTTTGAAATATTTTAAATTTGGAAACAACATTGATATTAGTGTGAAATTCATCACTTTCGTTCAAAAAGTTTGTAGAAAGTTTCCAAGGGCTTTTTTTTCGTTCTTTATGGACATGGTGTTCTATGCCTCTAATTCATTTTGGAAATTTCAGGACATAGCGTTTTCATTGTGTGTTAATAAAAGAGATAAGGTTCACAAGAATATCCTTTGCAAAGTACATAAAATGTATTACTGATATTATAAATTACAGCACATGAAATAATACACAACAGTAACTAATTATTCTTATAGTTTTGGAAATTCCTTATCACTGTGTAAACTATGCAACATGACATTTCAGTCACAAACATCATCATCATCATCATCATCACCTGGGCAGTTATTGTTCGAATTAGTATGTAACAAGTTTTTATAAAATGCATGACAACATGAAGGTACATATGGCAGTAGTGATATTAAGTCATCGTATTCTAGTTTGGTGATAGGTTTTGGTGCATTGCGAACAGGGTCTAGAACTGCTGGAGGTACATCCTTCGGCCTAGTGTATCTTCATAGATCAACCTTCCTGAACTCGCTGTCGAACGTAGTTCCCGAAAACGCAGTTCCAATGCTTTCTTGCCTAACTTATAAGTGCACTGGTTGGGAAATGAGAATGGTCTGTTTATCAACATCCACTTTGCTTATCACAAAATGTGAGTTTGGAACTGAATATGACAAAACAATTGTTGTGAATCCATCGTTTATGCTTCTTCATACATATTCAATTAACGTAACAAAGGTCCACCATACAAACTACTGTATAATCAACACGACACATCAACAGCTGACTGAAAGAATCAAAGAGAATAAACACCATTACTGTGTGCTTTTTGAAACATCCGCTAGGTGTGCTGAACATTATCTCCACATGGCGCCCGGAAACAAAAGACAATTTTCAGAGGCAAATGAATACATGTCCATATAGTGTTGTATACCTCTGACCAACATGGCACCTAGTGCTATTTAACAAGACAAAAATATCGGTTACAATGAGGCTCTGGACATATAAAGTACCAATAGAAAGTACATAACACGGAGAGTAGGATTATGGTAAAAAGTGAATTTGACGAAAAATGGACATAGTGACCATAGGATTTTCAAAGTATCAGTAATCTAATGTCACATTTTTCGCATAAAAGCACCCGTCAATGTCGATTGGCCTATCTGGGATTCTATCCCGCAACTTTGAGCAAACCAAGTGAAAGCATCAACGGTCTGAAACACACAAGTGGCCTATTACATTTAATTACTTTAAGCCTACGATTAGTAGGTATACACTGCAAAATGTCTGGAGCACAAAGAAAACTAAAAGACGTTAGGAGCGAAGTTTGTTTGGAGATTGTCGCAATTTAACTCCAAGTTTCAAGCTGCACCGAGAGTAGATTATCTCACTTTTAATATAATACAAAGAGAAGTCCACGCCCTGGAAAGCAAAGTTGGTGATATCCGCACAAGAGGAAAGGAATTAGTATTCAGTGAGGACATCTCGAGGAGAGAACGTCTTTGTTCTACTGTGTCTCTCTTGGTATCTGTCTGCCTCCAAACTTGTTGATTCTTCCTTATTTTTTCGAGTCAGAAGAGGAGATTCGTTAACGAAGTTAAATAAAAGCACGAAAAACATTATAGTAAAGAAACGTGGCAATCTTTCAGAGCAAACGTGGGCAATTGGAGGGATGCGCCGGCTGTGGCAGACACAGTACGCTTGTGGTCAGTAGAAGGAAGTGAATACGTGTACATTAGCGGTATCTGCAGTTCTGGATCACTTATGGCTCGGGAATTGAGGTCTATGCCATAGACCGTTTGTGAGTAGCAACCTGTAGCTCACTAGGTAAAGAATCCAGTGGTAGTGCTGTTAGTCATTCAGCAGCAACAAACGTAACTAATTCTTAGGTATTGCGTGTGTCACCAATAGATGTATCTATGTAATCCAGGGTAATTCGAGAAAGAGTGATTCCACTAGTGTCATGAAGCTACTGAGACTCTCCTATTGAAATCAAATGAACTTGAACAGGAAATGGCAGAAACAATTCAATGACATTTCTCTTTGGAAAGGAGGTATTAAAAGAATTGAGAGTAAATTCAATTGGTTGGTTGGTTCCTCAGTTTAGGAGCGGCGACAACGTGGTTATGTAAACTCGTGTACTTCGGGCGTGTGTAGAATCTGTCTGATAACCGGTGTTAATTGTGATGGCTGTTTTAGTGTGTGTTATCTGTAATTCAAGTAAAGACTGCAGACGATCAATTTCAAGTATTTCAATTTTTTGCTATCAAATGCTACCGTCAACGACACCTAGCTGCGAACTTGTCTACTAGATGCCACCACAACCGGGACATGTCGGTCGACGTTGGAACTTAATTGAGCGTTAATCAGTCTAACGTACACATTTTGCTCCACACAATTGTAGTTAGTTGAAGGTTGTCTTACATGCCATAAATCTATGACATGGGCCCGCAGGCTTTACTTCCCCTCCGAAGGAAGGCATATTGAGGGATTTTCAACACTCTGAAAAAATCCGACGACATCGGTCGGGTTTGAACCCGCGATCTGGGGCATAGCAGCTCAGTGTAGATTCACCAACAATGTAACTGCTTGACACCTTCCTTCATACATAACCATGGCAACAAGAAACTTCATATTTTCACAGTTTACCAATAACATTCACAACTGTGTGTTTCTAAAGTATTATAGCAATATATAACATGTTTCAATTATTATGGACATTTGAACTTACTAAAATTATGCTGAAAATTTTGAAATGTTTTCCTAGTTAGGCACCTTTTCCTCTGATGCTTCTGTACAGTAGATAATCGTAAGAAAGCCCTGATATGCTATCCACTGTTAATGTCAGAGCTTGTAAAGTAAATTTATTGTTGATATACATTAGGTTTAGATTTTACGAATATTTGCATTCGTCAATTTTTGAGCCAGCAATTCAGAGACAGTTTTGTTGTTAAATATTTTATGTTTGCTGTGATTACGTTCATTTTGTTGCTTCAATGTTTTAAATCATTAGCGCCCGTAAGAGTGGAACATTACATCATGATCGGGCTCACAGTTCCTGATAAGAAAAAAGGTACATAACTTTGAAAATGTATACTTGGGAAAATATTTTTAAATGCCCATGCTTATTAAAATGTGACATAATTTTATAACACTTACGTCACACACGTCCGTGAATAGTATTGATATACTGTGAAAATTGCAAGTTTTTAGGTGTTATGATATGTAGGAATTAAGCTTTTATTAAGCAGTTACGTTCTTAGCTAATATACACTGCCAGGTTCCCTTAAATGAAATTCAAGCTATTAACAAACTATTCTTTGATAATTGAGATTTGAAAAAAAATGCAGTTAATGTTGGGCTGAGTTGTACAGTTAGCTATTAACTAAAATCAGAACCGAACGTGACTGTAATTTATATCTTACTGCGAAAAAAATACTTACACTGAAGTGTGTGATAAAAGTCCATTCCTTTCGTCGTGAGGCGAAGCTGCGAGCGAGGCCACTACAGGTAGAAATAACTGGCCATTCCCTAAAATGTATGAGATCCATTCCGGTGCGTTCCATTCACTAGGAAAATTGCTCCAATATCATGAAGGAAACCACCTTGGTAGGGGCTTTGATCGTGTGGACGGAGAGCTATAGGGTACAGAATAACTGGCTATTCCAGACCTCACTACAAAGGAAATGTAATCAGTTCAATCGACCAGTAAGGGTTGTATTAATGAGATTGCAGGAGTTTCGAGCAGAGTAGAGTGTTAGAGCGAAGGTTCAGATAGTCACAAAAGTCATTTCCAAGTAAAGAATTACTTCGTCTTATACCACAATCCATAGACGATAACCTGGAAGTGATCGCATTGTGATTTATCGCACATACTTTATCCAAAGTTACGATTTATACTCAACACCCTTAGTGATTCATTTGGTTTTCATTCTTGTAGAGTTTTAATCTTCATATTTCAGCCCCTTTATTTGCACATGCATGGGCCAAATAGCCATTTCATAATGAGTGCCTTCTTTAGATCATGTGCTATACTAGGTGAATCAGCTGCCCCTAATAATATTGTTTTATGCAGCCCAACTAGCGTTGGCATTAGGAAGGACTCTGTTTGCATTCCACGTGGTACTACATCATAACTCTGTGTACCTTAAATCACATCAGTTCAAAACAAATGTTCTTCTAGCATCCCGCAAACGATACTGAGCACTATAACTTTTCTCTCGTTGTGACTACAGACTAATACGAAGGAAAAATAATAGTGCTCAGTATCGTTTGCGAGATATGCTTACAGTGCATTAGTACCATACGGGATGACGGATCAACCTTCCTGACAACAGGCGTTAGTTGGGCTGCATAAAACGATATTATTAGGGGCAGCTTATTCACCTGGTATATGAGCATTCTGCGCATGACACAATAATATTGACGGCGCAAGTCATATTGCATACAGTATTCTATTAGTTTAGAGATATTGCAGTAATTTCCTACGCATGATTCAATAGGGAAGGGATATTAGCTTGTACTTTCCATGAAAATAAATATTAATACAATCTCTTTTCAATGGGTCAACACTAGTGTATCCAATTATATTGGGGAATGGGTATCAATCTATTAAATCACCTAATGCCTAAAATAAATACATGAATTATTTATACACTTAATAAAACACTGCTCACACTGTGTGATTAAACCAATTGTTACTCATATCCCAATCTAACTGGGTACACTTGTGTTGACCGACTGAAGATCGATTCTTTCAACAGATTACTGAAAAGTAGTTTCTAATATTACAATATTTATTGTCAGTGTAAATTGCATGAATTATTAACTATAACATTCGTATAAATAACATAACGGAAATGATTTCAAAATGTGAGAGAATGCAAATACATTTGCCATTGGAAACAAATGTTTTAAATATCCGTATTGATGTTAGAATTAAACGTTTAAATTATACGCCAAATCAATACATAAACAAATATATATTTTATATATTAGTACATGTTTCGACCCACAGTGGGGTCATCCTCAGCCTAGAAAGAAAATCAATTAAGAATTGGAAAACTAAAATGGCATATGCGCCTTAAATCTAAATTAAAATGAAAATTAAAATTTCCCAATTTCTACATCCCATACAACGAGATAGGTGATAATAAATCCTTTAAAGTAGATTTTTATCAGTTTCATATGCTGGCTAATTATGTTTCGTTTATTTATATACATTTTTCTGACATGTTTATTTTCCTATCTGTTAGGTTATTTCATGTCATCATAATACTGGTTGGCACCTTTTAAAAATCGTTAATAGTCTCCGTATTGAAGAGGATTCAAGTTATTTAACTCAAGGGCCGAGCTGAATTATTTTATTGATTTTCTAAATTACTTTGTGTATATTTTGATAAAAAATTTAAAGCTTAACATTCTTACACTCACCGTCTAATAGTTCTTATTTCTAACTACTTTTTTAAAATTATTGTTAAAAGACCAATCTTATATTTATTTAATTAATACTACTTTGTAAGGATATCCATTTTTATTACTATATTTTATCAATTATTACCTTTAATTTTCATTTTAATTTAGATTTAAGGCGCATATGCCATTTTAGTTTTCCAATTCTTAATTGATTTTCTTTCTAGGCTGAGGATGACTCCACTGTGGGTCGAAACATGTACTAATATATAAAATATATATTTGTTTATGTATTGATTTGGCGTATAATTTAAACGTTTAAATGTGAGAGAAACTAACGTAATGGTCTATCTATAACATGAATATTAATGATCCGTATATATTAAAAACTTTCAGTATAAATGATTTCTTGCAATTGCTGTGAGCCCCTTAAATGCAATATACAGTAGTTACATCATCAAATATTTTACTCCTCAGAATCACATTATCGTTAACTGATCTTGTTGTGGTTTATGAATCGTTTTCAGTCAAGAAGATATAGGTTCAAACACATGAAATCTATCAACGTAATTAGTAAAATTATGTGTGCCAATTTCAATTCATCCGTGACAGTATCAGTCCTTATTATAGGAGAGTTTATTTATGTTAACCCGTACGTATGATTTTGCATATTACCTAGAGAGGGGATTCCAAACTATTTTAGCCTAAGGACCGTACAGGTAATCCAACGAACTCCCAAGGGCCAAGACCTAGCCAGCTCATCGTACCAACATACTGAAGTTTTGAATTACGCGTAAATGTTCGTTTCGGGACTGACCAGTGAGTGAGGTTTCTATAGCGCAGGACGCGCACTCTGCTCTGTTTGAATGTGGTCTTTATCTGCTTTCAGCACTACTTATCTGTGTGAAAAAATATCCAAAATGAAATATACAAAGCATATTTACAGATCGTAATTAACTGATGAGCATTTGAAGTCGCTGCTGATAATTTCCACTAGTGAACTTTATCCACAACTGCAAACAATAGTTAGAGGAAAGTTACAGCTACATAGATCTTATTAATTATAACAAGTAGTTATTTCAATGACCAACAGAGTTCACTGTTAACAAGGGATTTGCGCTCCCGGATAACATGTCACATGTTACACATCATATGCGACTACTGTAAGGCTCGTATATTTTGTATATATTAAAATACTGTTGTACATACTTTTATGTAGTCTACATAATTGCTGAATAGTTAGACCATTTTAAACCTAATTGCTGAATTTCCACAGACTTTCACTGCTTTGAAATATTCCTAGAACTGAGAAAAACTTAACCCTTACCGTGTCGTTTTCAGAATATTCTGCGCTAATACCTTTAGCTTGCGTGCTGTTTACGATATATTCCGCAACGTAATTCTCGCTCTACCGGGTCGCGTACGGAATATTCCGCACATTATACAAGAATTTTTTTCCCATCAGATTCTATAAAAGAAACAAGGGATGAAAATGTCTAGAAATGAGGAAGCAAGACTGTTTTAATTTCCTTTAAAATGCAACGTTTTAATTAAGAAATTAGTGTAATAGCAATTAGAGAGACATGTATCCTCTTCTCTCTTTGTGTTTAAAGTTAAGAATAAGAATTGCAGAAAAGTTTAATTAAAAGACAATTGAAACGGAACGTCTTATTACTTTACAAACAGTACAATGGCTTTGTGTTTCTTTTTCTGAATGCTTCTCATTAAGAGAATAATATCGTGCAGAATCACAGCTATGCATACAAGTGTTTAGAAACCAATTGTCTTCACTTACTATGTCTCTGTTGATACAAGATTACGAGTTCGTTTCCGGCTGAGGCCTGTGATATGTATTGTAAGAGTAT
The DNA here is from genome assembly GCA_946902985.2 of Meconema thalassinum. Classification (NCBI taxonomy): domain Eukaryota; kingdom Metazoa; phylum Arthropoda; class Insecta; order Orthoptera; family Tettigoniidae; genus Meconema; species Meconema thalassinum. Next base: position 261,072,264 of record OX336390.1, on the reverse strand, counting down.
GTAAATGCGACAGCCTCGTGTCAGTGGATTTATTAGCTTGTTATAGAGAAATGCCAGTATTCTGTGGTTTCTGACGTTATTGTTGTTGTTGTTGTTGTTGGTTCGTGATCATGTAGGTCCGTGTACTTGGGTGTGTGTAAAATTTGTCCGATTACCTGTGTTATTGAGTTGGCTATATTAGTGTGTGTAGTTGTAATTCAGATGAGGATTGGGAAGGAGGCGGCTGTGCCCTTCAGTTAGGAACCATAGAAGCAATTGTCTAGAGTAGAAGTGAGGAAACCACGGTAAACCACTTCCAGGATGGCTGAGGTGGAAATCGAACTCAACTCTTCTCAGTTTTGACTCACGAGACTGAGTATACCCTGTTTGAGCCTCTTAGACCAGAATTTCATTTCTTGGCAGAGCCGGGATTCCAACCCACGCCTCCGCGAGGGTTCAACGTTTCTAAAATCATAGTGAAGGGAAAGTTGAAACAATAACACAAGCATGGAGTACTGTACAGGGTAAAACACATACGTACAGCTGAGTAACTTGGGTTGCCTACCGCGCCAGGAGCTTCGGAAAAGCTGAACTGAAGTCTGTCTAAACCCGTGATGAGTCGGTAGTTCTTTGCGTTTTCTGTGTAGCGAGACAAGATACTCCTCAAATCAAAGCTGAGGATTCAATCACTCGAAGCTTTCACCTTTAGACTTGATGGTCCTGTCGCGCTCCTGAAGGAGAGCATTTGCCGCCATAAGAGGGGTTTAGACTGTTATATTTAACAGCTCCTGTTACTGTAGGCAGCCCAACTTATTAAGCTGTGTATGTGTTATACCCTGTACAATACACAGTTTGTAGTTTCGGTCGACTCTTTTAATGTGAGATAGTATACTATGCCAGTGAAGCAATTAAGCAGTACATTGATTGCTGCAGCAATCCCAGTTCTACAATTATGAGAGTACAGTATCTGTTCGAATCTCAGCCCAGGAAGATAGACGGACTTTTTTGAAGGACGGGAAAAGCCCTTATCCCTCGGATGGTAGACATAACATCCAGTGAATATAGTCCAATAGTCCACATCAAAATGTTCACACCTAACCGTCCGTGCCAAAACGTCCGTCAGTCCAGTTGGTCCAGACGTTCAAAACGTTAGTATCAAAATGACCAGTGAAGCTTCATGTTAAAAAAGACGTCAATGGGTGAGTGAGTATAAATAGATGTATTTTATGTGCCATAGAATATAGAACATTGAAGTATTAATGAATACTAGTAAAACTCAGGTGTGGCAGGAGAAGTAGGCAGATTGTAAACTGAATGAAAAAGACTAGCATAAGAGAAAGCCAACACAATTCAGGCACGGAGGTTGCTATGCAATATGGATGATGTCTACTTGAAGAGAAGGGCTATTAAGTGCTATCCAAAAGGAACACTTGAATTGTCTACTTAGTTTCGATAGTTTGTCTTACTGGCCATTTTTTGTTTGGCCCTTTCGTATATTCAATCCCTTTGTTTGGAAATTTACGGTATGATCCATTGGATTGGACAATTTTCCCTTATTGGGCGTTATTGAATTGACCTTGAATGCAGCACGCCAATTTGAATGATGTTGACTCCACAAAAACCTACCGTATTACATTTAGTTATAAGTACAGGACACAATTGAAAATTTTGTATTTAATGTCCTCGATGTATTGTGTATCAACTAAGAGATAGTAAATAAACCAGGTTCATCGCATAAAAACGTTCTGTCTTGATCTCTACCTCAATTGCAGCGTGCGTTATTGTATCGTGCTATAGTAGTTAAAACCATCCCTTGCTTGGCCCGATTGAATGGGCTATAACCCCCATATCGGCAGAGCTGGGCGCACGAGGACATTGCAACCCCGCGGGACCGTCCTCTACGTTTTATCAATATTTGCTGGTCGAGCCATTAGCTAGCCCTATGGAGCTATTTGTGTTCCCGTGGGATAAAAAAATCATGAGAATGCCTGCGGACTGCTCTTCTCTCCAGAGCCATTCTCTAGCAACGCAGAATTTAACTACTTTACACGGCCAAATATAAATAGAACATACTAGGGCTGCAGTTTAATTACTATTTAATAACATGAATATTCTAGATGTGTATGTCCTGTTGCGAGCCCAACATCAAAATAATTTTGGGATTATCTTAATCAACTAGATATATTACGAATAAAAAAAGTTTTTCAACCATATTAAGGGACATTGTTAGTAAGTTTTGTCAAGTGTCTGTTGAAAATCCTAAATATTCTTCTGGTGGAATATCATTCTTTGAACCAAACGGTAGGATACCAGGCAACTCCATTCGGCCTTCCGCTCCGTTATCAAAGGTAACAGTAGCCATTTTTAAATAGGATCTGGTCCAAAAGTAATAATGCACCGTGTCAATATACCAGGTGAATCAGCTTCCCCTAAAAATATTGTTTTACGCAGCCCAACTAGCGTTTGTTGTCAGAAAAGTCCATAATTCTCTGCTTGCATCCCGTATAGTACTAATGCACTAAAAGTATATCCTGCAATCGATTCTGAACACTATTATTATTCCCTCGATGTGACTACAGACTAATAATCAATAACATATTATCTTTAAGACGTACGGAGCTCAAGTTTTCACCTAAACAATTCAGTTTTGGTGCATAAAACCCCATGCGTATCATATGACTTGATATTAGAAAGGTATTTGGGCAGATGACCATCTACACTTTTAATGGGTTACCCTTATACATTCCTGAGCCACTGTATAAATAATAGACTAATAATATCAATAATAATTAATAATACAAATAATAATACTTGGACACCATTGCGGAGGGAGGATATTTATGTGTTTTACAATTAACCTGGCTTTTCTTTAACACTTCGATAAGGATGAAGCTGTTTGCCGGTGTGATAGGGGCAGTGATCGTATCGTCCGGTCCCAAGGGGAACGCGATGTCTGCTTCCCAGGGATAATATGGCCCGTCTCAGCTGAACAAACTCCCAGCGGCCCAAGCAATGAAACGTATTTCTCTTCCGTAATGTAGAAAAAACATCACAGAGGCGAGGCAAGGAACACTTCCAAAGCACAAGGAAGTTCTTTGTTTCTCAGATAGTGTGACATAGCAAGAGCAACTCAGAATGCTATCCGTGAGAAATTGATTATACAATTTGATTCCAAAGATGGATATGAATAAAAAAGATAAATAAACTTATAAGTTGATTCCACCTTTTTTTTAATAAACCTGAGGAAGTTTTCTATGCTCTCTTCGTTAGGTGACCACCTCGTCGTACAGTGGCTAGCATTGTTGGCTGCCATCCCCGAGGTCTCTGAGTTCGATTCCCGGCTCTTCCATGAGTTTAGAAGTCTTGCTACGGTCTGGTAAGGAGTCTTACAGTATCGTAATGCTTAATAGGAACCTACCGGGTGCTGTGGCAGGTGAAAAGGAACTGGCCACCCTACCGTGCCTTAATTTCGGCTCAGAAAGCCTGGTTTGTAATCCCTTGACAGCCAGGAACTCTCACCAGGATGCCTACTCATTGATCTTGATCTTCGACAGGTATTTCCTAACATATGCATGGAACTTGGCAATGATCAGTATAGTTCTCTTAGGTGACTATATTAGCCCGCCACTTTGGTTCATTGCTCCCTTCCCTTCTCCAAGTTAATTTCCACCGCAAACGTTACTCTCCCCAGGGGCTCACAAATAGTACGTGGGTTGTCGAAAACGGCAATCCGGCCCGGAAATCCATGCTGCTGCCCACAAACGATGTGAACAAGCTCTCTCCACAGATACTAAATAAAATGCTATTCACCTCAAAGGAGGGGCTAATGTATACGCTCGTTTATTAATAATCACAGCCCAGGCATCACTCATAAAACGCTTCCCACGGTGCTCAACGTGTCTGTCTACTAACCCCAAGCTTGCAGGTACGCTCCTGGCCGTGGTAAGTGATTTTTGAAAGGCGGCAAAAATTACGACACCTTGTCATACGATGTTGCCATGTCAAATAACCATTTGAATTCAGTAGGCCGTGTTCATAATGGCAAACTTAATCTCGGGAGTTTCCGCCAACACAATGTTCCTCATTTCTCTGCTAGAATGTGCTATAGTGTTCAAGTAGCTTAGATATCTAACATCCTTTACTTTCATAGTGCTTCAAGGAACAACGAAATTCGACGTGCAAGCTACCCTTTGGGTGTCAAATAACAAAGATTGCACTCGGCACACGAGGCCATACGATATTACATATATTATTATTACACTCATAAAACAGAAGACAAATTAAAAAAGGAGAATTGAAAAACATGATACACGTTGTCCTCCACAGCCTTTTCAATGGCTATCTGACGGTGCTGCCATCTTGAGGGTTACGCGAGTAACTGTTCCAAACATTTACGTTCCAATTTTAGAAGCAAGTCATTATAATTCTGTAGGCCTAATTAACTCCAATAACTGCTACATTATTAGATCAGCTCCGTGACCTAGATTTTATAAAATAGAAGCAGTGACATACGAAAAAGTAATCAGTTACATTGATAAATTTGTAGGTGAACTTTTAAATAGACAAAAGCGATGCGGTAGTCTAGAAGGCAACCTGAGATGAAGGCGTTTTGCACCTCCAGTAAAAGTCACGCTCGTAAACCGATGGACTCTACAGTAAATGAGACGGCTAAGTCAGCAGCGAGACCTTTTATCTTCCTAACAAGTCAATTGAGCAATCAAACGAGCACACCACATTTTCCTTTCCGATCAATTTCAAGCGGGATTGTCTAATGAATAGGGCCAGCTTTGTTCAAGTCGACGAGACAAAGAGACAGACGTACTGCCATCAAAGAAGAACTGTCTGTTCCACACCGCGAATAGTGTTGGCACTAAGAACAGAGACTGCCAGAGTATCTCAGTCATAGTGGAATGCAGTGGCGTATCGACTGTAGGGGGTTAGGATTTAACTCTCCCCCCCCCCCCCCCCAGAGACATTTATTTACTGGAATAATTATCCTGTCCCATCTATCACCTGTGAGGCTTCTTTACTCCTGTATATATTATAAATGTGATTGCGTTCTTCACTTGGTAAATGCTCTACTGTACATTGTACTCGCAACAAGAGTTCTCCTCCAGGTTGGAGCTAGCCACGGATCAGTTTTGCTGTTAAAGTGTGCAATTGGTAACTTTTTCACGTCACTTCGGCTTCCTTTAAATGTGCATATCTGTGTCAGTATGTGTCCATTTCGTTAAAGATAATTCGGTGCTTGAGATTCTGTAATTTATTCTTATCAATTTTTTTAGCGTATGGCTTTTAGTGCCGGGAGTGTCCGAGGACATGTTCGGCTCGCCAGTTTTTGTAGCTGCTTCGAGATGGACACCCAATGGGTGAGCTACAAGTACCGTTGGGGAGGAAAGTTGGAAGGGAAGGCGCGAGGAGTTGGAAGGTAGCGGCTGTGGCCTATAGTTAGGGACCAACCCCGGCATTTGCCTGGAAGGAAGATGGGAAACCACAGAAGACCATCTTCAAGGTTGCCGGCGGGGGGATTCGAACCTCCTCGCCTCCCGGATGTGAGCGACTGCCAGCAGTCATGCAGCAACGACCACGGCTAACTCACCCGGTATTCTTTTCAATGATGCAGATAAAGCCATTAAGAAAGACAGATCTTGAGAGTCAAAACAAAAGTTTGGTGCTTTTCAGTCGGTCAACACGAATGTACCCAAATGAGTTTGGTTATACCCTAACCCCGAAAAAAATTACATGAGACTAATAAATTGAGATATTTTTTCTGGATTAGGGTATAACCTAACTCATTTGGGTACATTCGTGTTGACCGACTGAAAAGCACCAAACTTTTGTTTACTAAGGCAACAATGAAAAATGAAAAATTGCTTCAAACCCCATAATGTCTTGAGAGTCAATAGTACCTTAATGGTAGTAAGAACAAGGAGAGAAAATCAATTTTCTCTCACATAAAATCAGTATTATAAGCAGTCACGTATGGACCACTGCAACATTTCAATTTAATATACGGGTACACCCTCTGTCTGAAAAGTTCGGTTAATGGGTCTATATTACGAACAGATTGTGGGAACTCCTGAAACAGCCGTTACTGTCCTTCGAAGTAATCCCCGGGGATGGTTATGCACTTCTTAGAACGGCTGTACAAGTCCAGGCATAGTCTTCCTGAGGGGAATCCTTCAGTTGGGTCGTCACGTAACGTTCGATGTCCGAAATGTCCGAAAACCTCTGACCCTTCAGGGCCCGATACTCCATACTTTGATGCTTGCCTTCGAGGTCATAACTCAGGCACCAGGTCTCGTCACCCACGACGATGGTTTTCAGGACCATTCCATTCCACAGTAAATTCACTCTTCTCACAGCCACCCGTCGAACAGGTGTGCACGTTAGGTTGCATAAATTCACCCTTCTCACTGCCGCCCATTATCAGGTGTGCAAGGCAGGTTGCAAAAATTCACGCTTCTCTCTTGCTTTCAATTTAGAGTTTTGACGACCCCAACTGAAGGCTATCCCTAAAGATGACTATGCCAGGAGTTTCCAGGACTTGTTCAGTCGTTCTCAGAAGTGCATAACCATCCATGGGGATTACTTCGAAGGACAGTAAAGGCTGTTTCAGGTAAGCCAACAATCCGTTCGTAAAATAGCCCATTCACCGAACTTTTCATACAGAGAGAGTAGGCCTATTTAGTTACTGTTTTTCATATTAAGAAATGAACTTTTTCAATATTTTTAGTGTGCTGCATAATATAACAAAATAGTTTTCATGTAAAGGGAATGTTTATGTAATTATTAATTAATAATAATCGAAATATCATTTTGATAATGCTCACAGTTATCACAGTGTATGAATGAAACTCCCTCCAGAAAGAAATCCTGTGTACGCTACTGGTGGAATGGTCTAGAAGCAAACTAACATAAAAGAAAACAACAGTGCACCGAAACCGTTAAGTCACGCTCCACGACTTCAATGAAGTCGTTTGTACACCTACTACAGTCGCCACAGAAACACATGCTAAGAGGCTTCACGAAAATATCCACAAACCATTCGAGAACTATCAGTCAGTCAATACGTGTTTATGCTCATTCATTTCATGCATACGATTTGAGATGTTGTGGTTGGTGTTGTTTTCAATTCATTTGAGGGGCTTGGGACATCTTGGTCATCAGCCCCATGTAGTTGAGTGTGTCTGATAACCTGTACTTCTGTGATGACTGTAGTAGTGTGTGTAACTGTACTAAGGACAGGGATGTGGTTCAACGGGACTTGATGTAAGGTACTGTGCCCGAATCTCGCATAGCCACCACCTATATCCACTGAGATGGAAAGGATTGTAAGGACGTCGATACCCAGCCAGATAAACCAACACTTCCCTACTAAGTGTATGACTAGGAAACCCTTGGCGCACACCGGCGATGCAATAACACTACTAATCAGTTACACATTTACTAGCAAATTAACATCATAACAAGATGGTAGGACGAGAATCTCGGATCTCGAGCGTGAACGGTGAAGTTGAGACTAAGTGAGTTTTAGTAACTAACTAGCATTATTATCGAACGTCGATTGTGAAATGAAAAGATGATCAGTTTCTATAAAAAATAGGCAGGCAAACCAAATAGTTCCTATGAATTTTTTTTTAAATAAAATAATTACATGACATAAAAATTTCCTATCACCAAATAAAATAATTTAAGATCAAAAATAAAATATTAACATCAGTAGATTGTCCTTCTATCTATTTATCAACTTTCCATGAAAGTTCTCGTTACAAAAAAAAAAGTCCTCTCGGCACGCCGGAAGGCGGAGGTAGATTTCACCGGACAAACTTGGAGATAGGCGAAAATAGGCAGAATATGCAGGTTTTCGTAGAAGGATCAGACCTCATTTATCACGTGAAAGTATTTTATAATTGGAGATTAATTAACTTTGTTTTTCTTCATTTTAAACATATTTTAAACATTTTATTGTCTTACGGGGACGGTAACCTTCTTGTCATTTGGAGTCCATTTTTAGCCTATTTTCAATTTTGAAAAAATAGGCTTATGAGATCACCTTTTGTCCGTGTGTGTGTGTGTGTGTGTGAGGTGTGTGTGTGTGTCCCCTAATAAAATCTAAACGGCTGGAACGATTTCAGTGAAACTCGGTAAGTTCATAGCACTATTCCCGGCGACGTCGACCGTGCCCGTCGAATTTTGTTACGTCTCACCAATCCAACATGGCGGCTGTGCGAAATATTTCACTAGCATTCAGTATCTCCGAAACTATAACGGATATCGCCCTGAAATTGTGCACGGTGATAAAGGGTACTACTAGAAGTTCACATATGAAACTTTCAAAAACCTGGTTACTACATAACCAACATGGCGGCCAAGCGAAGTGGAGACTTCTAAATAGACTTTTCTCGCGATTTAACTATCCAAACGTAATGAAACTTGGTACAGCAAATATTTATACACATTGCAATGCACTGGAGTCTAATTTAGTTCAATTGTTTACATAACCTCAAAATGGCGGCTGTGCGAAATATTTCACTGACATTCTATATCCCCGAAACTATTACAGATATCACCCTGCAATTTTGTACGGTGATAAAGGGTACTGATACAAGTTTACCTATGTATAATTCATAAACCTGTAAAGTACAAAACGAACATGGCGACCAAGCGAATTTTAAATATTTTAATAGACTTTTCTCGTGAGTTAACTCTCTGAGCGCAGTGAAATGTGGTACAGTAAATGATTTTGCAGATTGTAATGTACTGCCATCTAATTTAATTCAATTGTTTACATAACCTCAAAATGGCGGCTGTGCGAAATTTTAAAATTAAGTTTTTATTTCTTGTGTCGTAATCATGCGATCGAAGTGAAAGTTTTAATAATGAACCTAGGCAATAAGTGACCTTGAATGGTACATAACTCTATGGCCTATACATATAACAATCCTAAATGGCAAGCTTCCGTAATATTTAGACGGTTCTCAATATACATGAATCTTTTACAGCAACCAAACTGAAATTTTTATGTTCATAGAGACTATGAACATATGTTCACCTATAGGACTTTCAGTAACCTGGTGAGCACGAATCCAACATGGCGGCGACGCGACGTATAAATATTTAAATGGACGTTTCTCGCGAATTAACTATCCGAGTGCCGTGAAACGTTGCACGTTAAATGCTTACACAAATGTTGATCCACTGGCATCTAATTTATTTCAATTGTTTGCATAATCACAAGATGGCTGCTGTGCGTAATTTTAAAATCTCGTTTTTACTTCTTGTGTTCTAATCATGCGATTGAAGTTTGAATACCACACTTACACAATAATCTTAATATAATAGTACAAAAATAAAAATCCAACCTGGCGACCATCTGAAATATTTAGACGGTTCTCAATATCTAAGAATCTGTTTCAGCAATTAAACTGAAAGTTTGTATGTTGATAGAGGCAATTAACATGAGCAGGATATATGAAAATAGGCTGTACAGTTCTTCACGGAACTACTTGTTATACTTGTGGTCACACTGTCCTTATGCAAGGTTTCGACACTGATGTGTAACTATGTAACGGTCTGTTACTTCTTCACGCAAAATTATATCTCCCGCAGAGATGTTGGTTGGTTCCTCAGTTTAGGGGCTACGACAACGCGGTCATATAACCCCGTGTACTTTGGGTGAGTGTAGAATCTGTCTGATAAACGGTGTGAATTGTGATGGCGGTATTAGTCTGTAATTCAGGTAAGGAATGCAGACGCTAAATTTCAAGCAGTAGTTCCTAATGTTGCTACCAGATACTAACGTCAACGCCACCCACCTGTGAACTTGGCTACTAGATGCCACCTCAATCAGCAACTCGCAACGAACGTTGGAACTTCCCCTCCAAAGGAAAGCTTACTGAGGGATTTTTAGCGCTCTTAGAAATTCCGACGACTTTGGCCGGCTTTGAACCCGCGACCTTGGGCATAGAAGTTCAGCATGCTACCAGTTACGTCACCGAAGCCGCTTCACACTTAGTCAGATGGAAATCTGAATCTGATCTCGCGCAAGTGCGTTGTCATGGCAACGTCTGATGGCTCATCCCTCATCAATTTAGTAGTGTTGCCATGTCAACCACTGATAGCTCTTGGCATTTTCTTATAATTCCGAAATCATTTTTCTCATCCCTTGGCGCAATAGTGGCTCATATCAAAAATTCTTTCAGACAAACGTTTTAGGTAATTATTAGGGGAATATTGTCCATTTTGTACGGTTTTGATATTGTGCCTATTAACAGAGATATGATTAATGTTTCACGAAAAAACCACTTTTCCCACCCCTTTTGGTCAATGGTTGGTGCTATCAAAAAAACGTTTCAAACATAAATTTCTGAGCTTTATCCGACACATAGTATGAACTTTGAACGGATTCGATATTTCACATATTAAGAGAGTTATAGCAATATTTCATTTTTTCGAAAAAAAAAGTCCCCCATTTTCATCCCCTTCGACCGATTTGGCCCAGTAACGAACTCGTCCGAGATTTTATGGGTATACATATTCGGTAAAAAATTCAAAGTGATTGGTGCAAAATTACGGCAGTTATCGTGTCCACAAGAAACTGATATACATATATATACATATATTACATAAATTATATAGAAACTTTTGAACTGACGGTGGTTTTGGGGGTCTGGGGGATGTGAAACGCGAAGATATGTCGAAATTTTCCGGAAATCGAAACATGGTACCCATTGCAATAGTTAGCTTTCTAATGAAATCTACCTAAAATACTGCCGTCAACGACACCTAGCTGTGAACTTGGCTACTAGATGCCACCTCAATCAGCAACTCGCAACGAACGTTGGAACTTCCCCTCCGAAGGAAAGCAAACTCAGGTTTTTTAGCGCTCTTAGTAAATCCGACGACTTCAGCCGGGTTTGAACCCGCGACCTTGGGCATAGAAGTTCAGCATGCTACCAGTTCCGATACCGAAGTCGCTTCCCACTGACATATGAAATTTGAATGTGATCTCGTGCAGTGGCGTTGTCATAGCAACTGCTGATGGTCATCCCTTATCAATTAAAAGTAAAGTTGTCATGGCAACCTCTCTTGGCACTTGGCATTTTCTTATAATTTAAATCATTTTGTTCACCCCGTGGCGTAATGGTGGGTCATATCAAAAATTCTTTCAGACAAAAGTTTTAGGTAATTATTGGAGGAATATTGTCCATTTTGTGCGGTTTTGATATTGTGCCTATTAACAGAGATATGATTAATGTTTCCCGAAAAACCCAATTTTTCCCACCCCTTTGGTCAATGGTCGGTGCTATCAAAAAACTTATTTGATATAAATTTTTGGCACTTATCCGACACATATTATGAACTTTGAAGGGATTCGATATTTCATGTATTAAGAGAGTTATAGCGATATTTCACTTTTTCGAAAAAAGCCCCCCATTTTTACCCCCTTTGACCGATTTTGCCCATTAACGAACTCGACCGAGATTTTATAGGGATACATATTATGTAAAAAATTCAAAGTGATTGGTACAAAATTACGGCAGTTATCGTGTCCACAAGAAACTGATATATATATATATATATAGATATATATATACATATATACATAAATTATATATAAACTTTTGAACTGACGGTGGTTTTGGGGTCTGGGGGATGTGAAACGCGAAGATATGTCGAAATTTTCCGGAAGTCGAAACATGGGACCCATTGCAATAGTTAGCTTTCTAAAAAAATCTACCTAAAATCGTGAATAAAAATTATTAAAGTTTCGCTTAATAGTCACCCTGTGAATCGGTTACTCTGAGCAGTCTCATAGAATCAGCTGTTCTCAAAAAGAATGTAATTTATAACAAACACTACCCTATATGATACACTTATCGTCTTAAAAATATTAACGTTATAAGAATAAGAATTATTAAATTATTAAATTATTTAAATATTTACATAAACTGAATTTCCATGTCCAGCACGGTATTCTATTAACATATATACAAGATCCTTCGTGATCTGACAATCTTACTTCGTTTTCGTATACTTGTTCACAAACAATGTCTTTACTTGCATTTACTTGTTTCTATCACAATCAATGGAACCTTTGTAACGAACAATGAAGTTAATTACGGCTCTGTAATGTCATATCAATTAATAAATTTCGATATACCTGAAGAACGACGTGGGACTACTCTGTTACCATTAATAAACTTCGTGGATTTCCGAATTACACTTTTCTGACATGTACAACACAGATGAAAACTCTAATGTCTATTAACTTCTTTGACATACTATATCAAACATTTTGCTCCAATCGGCAATACACTTATCAACCTCCCTGGTGGAGTTTGCCCTAAAAAAATCCAACTCATAGAGGGAGAACAGCATCAAGCATTAGCTTGGATTTTATAGCATTGTGGGGAAGCATTAGACTGAATTAATATTAGGGCTGAATGGATTTCACACTTGAACATATGCTGTAACAATATATGCTGCGCAAAAAAATTAAAGCACCACTTTTTTCAAAGGCCACAAAATTTTGAAAAGTTGACCGCACAAACTCGAAATCTCAGTATGACGTTTGTACTGACGCCTACCAAGCATATGCTACAGCACAACTCCCTAACTTGAGTAGTTTCGGAGTAGCGCCACCAAAACCAGCCCATTTTCGAAAACCGCAAATTGAAGTTTGCGGAAAACGCTGTAGGACTTGTCACAGGTTGCTAAAGCAGTCGAAAATGAATGAGCCTTGCTCTTAAAGGTTCCACAAACACGTTGAAATCGTTACTTTTGACGTTTGGGCATTTTCAACCGCCTTCGTCATCCCCTAAAAATGGACTACTATTGGGGGCGTCTGAGTAGGTACCGGGTGTGTTGAACCACCTGAAAACCTGCACACCGTCTTCAGTTACTGATTGCAGTAAGTTCTTAAGGCCTACGGCGCGATTCACCCCTCCTAACACCCTCAACTGGCATGGGACCAAACCACCCCATCTTGATTCACCCCTAAGGAAGGTTTAAATCGAGATGTTTATCAGTGCTGCTAATGGGGGGTCTTCCCCTAACGTTTCAAAAAAGGAGCTGTGCCTGTGTCGCCACCCCTTCCCCTTCTACCCTCTTTTGTATGATTTTTCGAATCAGGCCTTTTTAAGGGCTGAAACGAGGTCTTAATCTCTGAAAGGGCTGTAAGAGTCCTTAGAAGTAGTGGTGACACGAAATCAATCCCTTCCGATCATTGATTGACATTCCATCCCCCAAAGTTGACATTTTTGCACCCTCAAGCCTCCCTGTCTGAACGCGTAACGCGTCATGGCAGAGTTTTCAGACTTGGATCAAAATGAATCGTATGGACTGCAATCGAGCCCAAAACAGCAGGTTGTATGGAAATGTATCGGTAAGATGGGAAACGAGACCAAAAAGTTTTCAAACAAGTTAACACCCTCTAGTAAGTACGCCCATGCCTAGCCAACCCATATCACGTCTTTGCGTGCGGTTTGCCTATGATGGAAAGGCTGGATATGGGAGAAAAATGACTCTTTGTAATGATTTTTACCCTTTAATAGCACGTAACGCCTCCATTCGCATCAATTACATCCTCACACCTTCGCCTCATGCTCTCAACAAGCGTCGGGAACGTCATTTGATTAGTCGATTCCGTCCACGTACATTTCTACCGTATCTTTTGTCAACGATAATTGTGGCTCAATGGTTAGAGCCGATTCCTACCATGCGGGAGACCGTGGGTTCAAGGCTCAGTACCGGCGTAGAATTTTAGCCACTCGTCCTACAGGTTCTCGAAGGTTCTCGAATGTTCTGAGTTATCGGATACACAGTACTTTGCTTCCGGTTACTCTAACCATCGAGAAGCATCCAAAGCCCTTTAAAATCACGGGGTCCACATCCTGGGTTATCAGTTCTTCAGCCTGTCTAGAAGACACAGTATCTCAGGAATTCTTCAATCACCGGTCGGAGTGCTGTCTACGGTAGAAGTTATTTCCAAGAACGTCAACTCAGGCATCGAAGGGGAGTAGGGGCTCATCCTAAAAGTTAAGTAATGTCATAAAGACGGCCCTGCAAGTCTTAAGGGAACGTCGTGCTGATTCTTCGTGTCTCCCTTGGCAGGTAGCCGCAATTGTCCGACGAGCGGTGAATGAGGAGGAGTGCATTAAAGTCATTGCCTTAAGGGACGCAGGCTTGTCCTTCAGAGAGATCGGCCACCGTTTGGGGAGGAATGCTTACCACCGCTTTCAGGAAACAAATTCTTACCGACGGCGACCTGGTCAGGGGCGACCTCGCTGTACGACGCTTCGAGAAGGTCGTGCCTTAGTCCACGGTGCTCTTCAGGACCGTACGGCGACGGCCTCGATGCTGGCGTCCTTGCACCAGAATGCCACTAATAGGAGAATCAGCGACCAAACTATCCGCAATATTCTGAAGCGCGCACGCCTTCGCTCCAGAAGACCTGTGCGAGTCCAGTTTTTACTCGGCAACAACGGCGCAATCGGGTAGCTTTTGCTCAAGAACACCAATGTTGGAACAGGCGACGATGGCAAGGCGTCTTCTTTACGGACGAGTGTCGGTTTAAGTTGCGGCGCTGTGACGGTCGGGTGCGGGACTGCGGAAGAAAAAACGAGAGGTACCGACTAGACTGCAACCAGCCAAAAGAAGCGTTTGGTTGAGGTTCCGTTTGATGTGGGCGGGTATAACGAGCGACGGGCGAACACCTTTAGTTAACATAACCCCACTCGGCATGACATCAGAAAGGTACGTCGCCGAAGTCGTTGATAGTCACATCGTCCCTTTCATCGAAGTGGCAGGCCGAGACATTATCTCCCAGCATGATAATGCACGACCGCACGTCGCAAGTGTTACGCTCGACTACATACACGCAATGGGCAACCATATACTCGATAGGCCAGCAAACAGCCCCGACTTGAACGTCATTGAACATCTCTTGGACGAGCTGATCCGACGAGTGCATCAGCGACAACGGCAACCCCATACTCTGGCAGAACTGCGCCAGGCGCTACTCGAAGAGTGGGCCAACACTCCCCAAGACCTAATCAGAACGCTTGTTGAATGCATGACGCGAAGGTGTGAGGATGTAATTGATGCCAATGGAGGCGTTGCGCGCTATTAAAGGGTAAACATCATTACAAAGAGTCATTTTTCTCCCATTTCCTTCTTTTCCATCATAGGCAACCCGCACACACGGACGTGATGTGGGTTGCCTAGGCATGGGCGTACTTACTAGAGGGTGTTAACTTGTTTGAAGACTTTTTGGTCTCGTTTCCCATCTTACCGATACATTTCCATACAACCTGCTGTTTTGGGCTCGATTGCAGTCCATGCACTTCATTTTGATCCAACTCTGAAAACACTGCCATGACGCGTTACGCGTCCAGACAGGGAGGGTTGAGGGTGCAAAAATGTCAACTTTGGGGGATCGAATGTCAATTATCGATCGGAAGGGGTTGATTTCGTGTCACCACTACTTCTAAAGACCTTTACAGCCCTTTCAGCGAATAAGACCTCATTTCAGCCCTTAAAAAGGGCCTGATTTGAAAAATCATACAAAACGGGGTAGCAGGGGAAGGGGTGGTGACAAAGGCAGTGCTCCTTTTTTGAAACGTTAGGGGAAGACCCCCCTCCAATTAGCAGCACTGATAAACATCTCCATTTAAATCTTCCTTAGGGATGAATCAAGATGGGATGGTTTGGTCCCATGACAGTTGAGGGTCTTAGGAGGGGTGGACATTGCCCAAGGCCTTATGAACTTACTGAAATCAGCAACTGAGGACGGTGTGCAGGTTTTCAGGTGGTTAAACACACCCGGTACCTTCTCAGACGCCCCCAATGGTAGTCCATGTTTGGGGGATGATCAAGGGGGTTGAAAATTCCCAAACGTTAAATGTAATGATTTCAACGTGTTTGTGGAACCTTTAAGAGCAAGACTCATTCATTTTCGACAGCTTTGGCAACCTGCGACAAGTCCTACAGCTTTTTTTCGCAAACTTCAATTTACGGTTTTCAAAAATGAGATGGTTTTGGGGGGCACTACCCCGAAACTGCTCAAGTTGGGGAGTTGTGCTGAAGCATGTGCTTGGTAGGCGTCGGGACAAATGTCATACTGAGATTTCGAGCTTATGCGGTCAACTTTTCAAAATTTGGTGGCCTTTGAAAAAGTGGAGCTTTAATTTTTGAGCAGTTTATATATTTTATTTCAATGTGGTGCAATAAACAATCTGAATGAATAATAACAATAAATGATTAATAACCATCAGAGACACTTTAGAAAAAGAGTTATTTAAACTTATCCACTTTGGATTTAAAATTGTAATTAAAATGTCTTAAAAATAAATAATAAAACACTTAACTTTGGTATACATCTGTTGCAAATATATCCTTAGAGGATCCTTTCTCATAAGAAGGAATGCGGTGGAAACGAAGTAATGTGGTTATAAGGCGCAACCTCCATAGGCAACCCACTCAACACTTGAAGGTGAAATCACTTTGCTTTGAACTTTAAGCAGATGGATCTTATTGGTAAACAAGATCTGCTGTGACTGACAGCGGTGCGTGATAGCCTTTGTCGACATACCCTTCCTTGAAGTTTAACTGCGGCGAAGTATTTCTGCGGTTAATACGATGTCTCTTTCGGTGATTTGTGGAAGAAAATAGTAGTGGCCACAAGATATCTGCAGAATGGTGGCTTTGACATCTTGGCAGAAGTGTACACGCAGAGCGGCCATGAGAAGAGAATTCTGTTCTGAGAAGAATACTCAAAGTATTATAGGCCCAGCGTGGCCCGTACTGTAGTGGCAGCAGACTGGACGCAGAATGTCCTGGATGCAGAATGTTTGAAGAATGTATGAAGAATGTAATCACCAAGAAGATGAGTCGGGGTTATATAGGGCTGGGATCCCGCCGAGTCGACAGGTGACCAGGAACACCGCTGTTAAATGGCAGTCCAAGAAAAGTGACGTCACGAACTCAAGGCGACAGCAAGCACGGAGCAGACAAGCGCAGTGTAGGTAATGCAGTGTTGTGTTGCGGTAGCCTTAAACACTTAGGTGAGTAACTTTAATATCTTATAAATGGGTGGTTAATAACAAGGTTATGCATATTGATTAAACAATTAATACATTTCCAAAGAAATAATTATCATTCGAGGATCTCGGTAACAAGAAACAAATTTGATCGACAAATGGGCCATGCTAAACATTGAAAATATCACGAAAAGTGATCACTCCCTATACGGTGAACAACTTCTTTAAAGAGCGTTAGCTACACGCTTACATTTCTCAACATATTCCTTTCCTCTCAACAATAATAATAATAATAATAATAATAATAATGCACGGTATTCTTTAAAACCCATCTTAATACATTCCAAACATGTATACGAATTAGTGACCCTACTAAGTAAACACGAACCTGTGAAATACTGTTCATGGTGCACTCTCAACAAACTCCTCTCCAAACTAATTATCTTCGTGCTCCTCAAACATCAATAACATTTTTGTTCACTCCAATATATTCTTGTACTATATTCCACTTGACTTTAATTAACGCAATTCGTTAATTAACTTTTACAACATACTGTTTTCCACGTCACAATAAAAATATTAGTATTAATATTCTATAGTCCGCTCGTCTTCGCTTTTAATAATAATAATAATAATAATACATTTCCTCCCTTACTGGTATTCCTTAATGAATCAATTATTCACTTACAAACGTGTTTTGTTTCAAATGAGCCCTCAGGTTGATCTGGAAATCACCTGGTCTGTGGTTTCGTTATTACCAATTATTTCAATACAATTGTTGCTAATTCTAGACATCATTTTGACTCTGATTGTCAACATTATGATCCTATTTCATTTCTAACTCCGTTATAATTGTTTACCAATGATTATAATAATGTCATATTACAATAACATTCCGATATTGGAATTGTAATACTCCAAGTATATTGTTATAAATATTGCATTTATATTCTGACACATTAAAATACTTATTACAAATGTTTTAGCATATTACACTAATGCTTTCTCTATATAACGATGCGATCTAGCAATATTGACGTATTATGTAAGTTGTTACGCATTTTTATCGAAGCATTCAATTATAAATCAGTTTCGTTTCAAAGTGAGTATAATTAAAGCATTTCCTTAAAAAATCAAATACGGAATATTAAAAAACCAAATACAAATAAAAATTCGTCAAAAACGACACACGCAGACGTAGCATAAAATTTACAATTAAATTTCAAAAATCGACAACATAATAACATGGGTTATGAGTAAAGAAAAATCTACATATAAGTTGGTCATATCTGAAATACCCTCTAAAATACAACAAACTACTGAGATATTAGAACAATCATTCGTCTACCTTCGTGATGATCTGCTGTCGTGATACCTGGCCTGATATTCAAGATGTTCCTCTCCTGCATTGGTACGCTTTCGTCGTGTGGCAGGAAAGGGGTCCCTGCGTGCTGCCTACGATTCAGCTGTGTGAACACCTGGGCGTGCGGGCTCGCATCTCGCTAACGGGTCTTCTAGCTTCTCGATATAAAATCTGGCAACTCGTTCCCGGAACAAACGAACTCCTCTGTCGGCTGGCCTCTTGTAGTATCTCGTCATCATTGTAGGTTGAAAGTCTCTGGTTGACATCTCCGAAGGTGGTAGTGGACGTCTGTGTAGTATTATTGTAGGTAAATTCAGGTTACTGCATAATGGAATAGCAGTCGTAGAATCATCCACTCATGGTTCTCTGGCTCACTCTGAATTTCCACTCCGTGAATGTAGATTAACCTCCCTCCATTGCTTAGTGCTTCATTACGATGTTCTTAACAATTGTAAGCTGGGAACATCCCCCCTGACTTGTAGACTTATCATCGTAAATGCGTGATGAATATGCTGTAGAATAATGCTTCTCTATAGCAGTCGGTGAATACTGTGCTACTAGTAATGTTGAAGAAGTAAAATGCTTAAATATTGAAGACTTCTTCTGCTATGCGCTGAATTGTAAAGTGTTGCTTCTAGTTGCAAATTAATACTTTTCGCTTAGTGCCGGCATCTTCTGTTCTTCCTCGGCAAGTGCGGTGTCTCCTCTCGGTGAAGTCTGAATCTCCTTGCCATGCCTCGATTATCATGTGAGCTCCACTGGGACGCTCAGTGACACACGTCCTCTCCGTAAACGTCGCTATGAAGGAATGACTTCTGCACTCTAGACTGCCGCGCTCGTGCCTGACTGAAATGGCGGTCTAGCCTCAAACACGGTCCTAATTACTGTAATTCGCTCATATATTCTCTTCTATCCATTAATATTTAATTCTGTTTTGATAATAAAATATCATTTCGTCTTCTGCAACTGTAGAAGTGCTAATATCGCTTTATATGTTAAATTTTAATATAATAGCGATTCCCTGAAAAATGTTGTGGTTCATTCTGATTGGCTCCTGAGTTATCAAGAAAAACTCATTGTTCTAGCCTCTTATCAAAGTGTCGTGTGCACAATTTTGTTATTGTCGACTCGGACAACCAAAACCGGTCCTAGGCTTGCTAACTTGAAGCCTTGGTCATATTCCAGTGTCTGAAGATTGGACTCTCCCTTGGTTAAAATAATATTCACTGATATATTCCCAAATTTTATTCCTTCAAAATGCTCCAAATATTCCAAAAACTAATCAGTATATTCTATTCACCTCCTAAAATTGTTTGTGAATAAAATATTGTTCCATTCCTAAATTCCATTTATTGCATCATTAGGTTCGCAAGTCAGTTCGATCCTCGGCTCTGTCAATGCCTTAAGTTAGGCTGAATTTGAGTTCATTACTATCCTGGCATTTACCTGGAGGGAGTATCAGAAAAACCTTGAGAAAAATCACACTCAGAATAGCTACTGTCCGCGCCGAGATTCAAACATGTGATTTTCGGACTTGCTTCAGCTGCCAGATTACAAAAAGGGAGAAGAGAGGTGGAAGAAGGATTATTGTTATCTGAGCAAATAGTAATTAATCCTGTATAATACTGTACTTTTTAGGTAGGTAAGAAGGAAGGACGCTTGTAGTTTTAAGTTGGCCAATATACAGTACAAATATTTCACACACACCCAAATGCACAGGGCTAAATGGCACCATTGTAAAACCCACTCAATTGTTTAGTTTTGTGTGAGAAGGATGTGAATATCCATCTGGAATAGATGTGTAGATTTGGCAGATTCCAGCCAACCTCTTCAACTAGAAGCCGGAAATTGGTACTGAGCCCTAATTCACCCCAGCCCAGGTTATGGAAAGAGTCGAGGATCGAACCGACCTAACAATTTTTCGAGTATTATATGGAAATTGGAAATGAAAATGTATTTCATTGAAGAGACAAGATGGCGGAGGAGATCAATGTACGAGTTGAAAGTGCTCTGAATATTTTAGAGATTATCGCTGAGGTAGGAGGTTATCTCAAGAAGGAGATGAAGGAAGTCATACAACATGCAGTAAGTACCATCAGGAGTTGTTTTGTGGACATGACAAGTGTTTTCTGCGATATGCATACTAAAATTGTAATTTTCAAAACGAGGTTAGGGAAATCCAAACAATAGACATGCAAGGAGAAGAAAGTTCTGCTACAGGACAAGTGGAGCCCTCTGTTAACTTCACACAGAAGCTTATTAGTGACAGTAGGAATTCTATAGTAGGTCCTGGAGTCAGTCAACAACCAACGACATCTGTTGGCCAAATGCCTCAGGCGCTTAAGTCATCTGACTCAATACCGTCTACGCAACACCAAAACATAGAAGTCGAAACTATTGAAACAGACGACATAGCGGACATAAAGAGAAGCTTGCAAAATGTTATGGACTTTTTATCAAACAAATTAGGTGTAGTAATAGAAGAGAAAGTTAATGAAAGTTTAAATCGAAATATGATGTCCCAAATAGATACAACGCCAAATGTCGACAAGACACACAACGCAACCAACGGGGAGAAAACTAACTATAACGGTCAGAGAGAAACACAATTGAGATCGGCCTTCGTACGAGAAATCAAACGAAATACCAATTTAAAAAAAAACCATTAGCGGGACAGGGCTGGTTGAAATCGATGATCTTGACCCAGGGGAACAAAGAGACCGCAGAAGCCAGAGAATGATGACATCTCGTCGACTAGTGGAAAATAAAGACAAACTGTTCTCTATTGACCATAACCATATATTTAGAGGTCCAGAAGAGAATAACGACAAGATGGCAAATGACACTATTCCAGGCACGGACAAGAGTTTGGAGGAGAGGATCATAGATAAGGTAAACAGGCAGATGAATTTAATGAGGGAAAATTTATTAGAGACTACTAAGATAGAGTTAAATAAGAATTAAAATACACGGCACAACGATCTTCGCTATGTCAGAGGCCCTCGAAAAAGTATCAAGATGCGTTAAACCACAATAACAGCAGCATTCCAGACATTGGAACATTAAACGTAAGTTGCTACACTACGGAGAAAAACTCAATTATGAGATTAACAGTAGGGTTACGTACGTAACGAACACAGACATACCTATCAGGTCGAATCGCCCCTATAAAGGGGACGTAGATGATATTAGATTTCAGGGAAGAGGGCGTAGAGAGCGACAGGTCTTATCCCGAGAAGAGGAAGAGAATAAGACGAGGGTTAGTGTACAAGTGACACCGTCCTAAAGCAGATCACGATGCAGAAAACATTTCGGCGGTGATTGGAGGAGACGAGAACGCCACTACACCTAATGAAGAAAGGCTGCCAGTGGTGAGAAGACAAACTGTATCTGGGAGAGTACCAGCTAGAGAGGTAGAAATTGGGTCTAGAGGAATAAAAGGAACTAAAGGAGACAGCAGATTGAAGGCGGCGGATAAATATGCTTGGTTGTACATTGGTCGACTGAACCCAGAAACAACAGAGGAGGACATAGTTGGATATCTAAAAGAAAATGGGGTGGGTGACACTATTAGCTGCAAACTGGTCAGCAATACCGACACCTCGAGAGCTTTCAAAATAGGTTTTCCTTTTATTGAGCTCAACAAAGTTTATGAGGAACCTTTATGGCCAGAGAATGTTATATGTCGGCCCTTTCGAGCGCCGTGGAGAAACAAAGGAAGACAGTTATGAGGATTGTAAAGAAGTAAAAGTCCTCAACTGGAATGTGGAAGGTCTAAAAGGGGTTATGAGTGGCCTCTCGAAAGACTTTTTCAGCGATTTCGATGCTTGCATCCTAACGGAGACTTTCATCACTGAGGAGTCAAGGTTTGAAGTGAAGGGCTTCTACAACATACATGCACTGGCAACAAAAGAGGAAAGAGGGAGGCCGTCCGGGGGAGTTACATGCTTAATTAACCCGAAGTTAAAGCCTTTCGACATACTTATGAGCGAAGAGGAACAGCTAGTGGTACGAACTAAAATAGGGGTATTCATCTCTGTTTATTATAGACCGGTCTACAGTGCAATTGATATAATAGACAATATTCAAAGAGCAATTGATGTTACACAAGCTACTGATAGCATTATACTTGGGGGTGATTTGAATTGTCCAGTGGACAAACTCAATAGGAAGTCGGAACTGGTCCTCAATTACCTGGAGGAGGAAGGGCTAAGGCTCGTGAATGACACGAAGGCACTTACGTATATTTGTTATAATGGAGGTAGCACCATAGACCTCATGTTTGTACGAGGTCTCGCTATTCATGGTCATGGACTTATGACAAAGTGTGATGCAGCTGTAATTAGGAAGCATATCCCAGTATTTACCGTATTGACTGTTACACACCCCTTAAGACTTCCAGCAAAGAGGCAAAGAACGAGAAGAACACTAGACCAGAGCCTGTTAGAGGCAAATACAGACAAAATACCAACTATCATGCTATCAATTAGTGAGCGTAATTTAGATGTGGCTATGGCGAGAATAATGGAATTTATAGAAGAAGGAACTTCAACTATAGAGTTTACTCGTCAAGCGCAGAAATGGTTTTATAGTGAGTGCTTCAAGGAGAGACAAACCACATTACAGAAGCTACATATCGCAAAGAGAACTAGGGATAAAGGTGATCTGGAACGCTACCAGACAGCAAGGAGGAAATACAAAGAGCTCATAAAGTCAAAGAAGAGAGAGTTTAGAGAGAAAGAAGACAAAATGCTCATACTTGACATTGAGAAAGATCCGTATAAAGCACTCAGGCCAAGACAACCACGCTTCCCAGCGGACATCAGGATGGAAACGTGGGAGGAACACATGAGGGGGGTTCTAGTATCCAAAGAGACCAGACCGGAGTTGGACAAGTCCACAGAGGTAGAGCATACTACGTGCTTCACTATAGAAGAAGTTAGGCAGATCATCACGAAAAGCAAGGAGCTTCAGGTGTAGATGGACTCTGTAATGAACTTTTGAAGATTTCGCTACACTTCCTGAAAACGTATGGGCAGAGTTAGTGAACAAGTGCTTAGAGATTGGAACCATCCCCAGTACTTGGCGTAAGTCCATAATCAAACTGCTATACAAGGGTAAAGGCGATGTCAGTAAACCTGAATCATATAGGGGTGTGGCATTGGAATCGGTTGCATGCAAATTGCTTACCAAGCTTCTGACTCGGAGAATAGATGCATGTGTAGACCACCTGCTTCCAGAAGAACAATTTGGATTTCGGAAGGGCAGATCTACTCTATTGGCTGCAGAATGTCTCTTAAAGGACATACAGGACACTCTTGAAGCTCACGGGAAGAAATATGTAATTTTTATCGACCACCAAAGCCTTCGACACAGTCAATAGAAGGAAACTTGTCATAAAATTAGAAACTTACTTGGACGTTCTGACATGACAAGACTAATATCGAACATTCTGGCGGACAATCAAGTTCAGATCCATGATGGTATCGCAAACTCGGACTGGATTGACCAGACAATCGGAGTACTGCAAGGAGACCCGCTAAGTCCGTTACTCTTCAATATCATGATCCACGATGTTGTCTTCAAATTAAAGGAGGGAACACAGAAAGTAAATATATATTTATGCAGATGACATGGCCCTGGCCTCCGATAATACAGAGGAACTACAGAAGGGAATAGATCTTGTTGAGAAATGGGCGGAGGAGAATGAACTAAGGATGAATGCTCGGAAGACTGAATTAATGATATTCAGAAATGGAGGAAGGCTGAGGAAGGATGACTTCATCGTTTGCGGGGAACACATACTAACACCGAAAACACAATTTAAGTACCTTGGAATTACTATGCAAGTCACAGGGACTTCCTTTATGGTTCATATAAAGGAGAGACTTGCAGCAGAACTTAGAAATATAAGCAACATTAGACATTTACAAAGAATGTCAGTGAATTCAGCTATGGAACTTTTCAGAGTCAAAGTACTCCCATCACTCACGTACGGGCTAGAGGTCATATGGACATATCTATCAATCAGACAATTAAAAGACATTGAAAGTTTGAAATCAAGGTATTTGAAAAGGGTATTGGGGGTATCAAAATTCGCTCTTTCACGATATGTGTATGCTTTAGCCAGAGAAACATTTCTGGTAGAAGACCTTCGACGGCTAATGCACCTACCATCCACACAGGCATGCGTAGACCAGTTAAGAGAACTTTGCAGGAAGAGAGACTCCATCCCAGAAAGATTCTTCGTAACAGATGCAATGTTATATAAAGAATGGATGCGACCCGAGTATGAGCTGAGGCACCTAGTGACCAG
Source organism: Meconema thalassinum (assembly GCA_946902985.2). Lineage (NCBI taxonomy): Eukaryota > Metazoa > Arthropoda > Insecta > Orthoptera > Tettigoniidae > Meconema > Meconema thalassinum. The sequence continues at coordinate 261,047,561 of OX336390.1, read as the reverse complement.
ATTTGCGATCCATGGCTTCCACCATCGCATCTGCACTAGGAAGTCCTTCCATCAGCCCAGCCAGGAGTGTGTTTGCCGATTATGCCACAATCAGTGCGATATACGAGGCACGTCCAGAAAGTAAGTTCCGTTTGGTAATAAAATTAAATTGTGTACAGATGCAGAAAAATTACCAGGAGTACTGCGTATGTTTAGGAGTTCTATGACCACATACGCAATTTGCCTAACAGTGGTGGCCAAACAGTAGGATATCTTACAGGGGAGTCTTCACTCTCGTTTAAGGTCGGCGGCAAACTTCTATGAAGAAGGTATCCAAAAACTTGTGCCACGCTATGAAAAATGCCTGCAAAAGTTCGGCAGTTATGTGGAAAAGTAGTTTAAGAGCTGTAGAATGTTGTGCAATAAATAATTGTTCTGTATCTGTACACAATTTAATTTTATTACCAAACGGAACTTACTTTCTGGACGTGCCTCGTATATCACGCCATGGAATGCAGTAGAAGGCTAGTATCACTCACTCAGTTTTGTTTAGACCAGGACTGATTATGTTGTCTTGATCAAAGTGTAGTGCAGTGGAATGGGTGAACGGACTCGATGAACACAAGTCTCTGGTGTTACCTAGGTATACGATTGATTCATTATTGTTCACAATGTTATAATGTTGTTCCTATCTATGGCCATTGGCCGCAATAAATATTTTATTTTATTATTGAAATAAATATTTTAGGAAGAGTTTGGAACCATTTAGAAACATTTTTGGAGAATTTTGGATGATTTTGGATTATTTGGATTTATAAGTTATGTAAATTTAACCAAGTAAGTGTCTGAGCAAAGGAAGCTGGAAATTGTCATAAGCTTCAAGTTAGCACTTTGAAGACCGGTTTTGGTCAGCCAGATCGACAAAAACAAATTTTGTGGCCGATAACCTAGATGTTAGGCCCCTTAAAACAACAATTATCATCATCATCAACAAACAAATTTTGCACACGACTTTGTGATAAGAGGCTAGGACAGGTAGAGTTTTGGTAAGAAACCTGCAGCCAATGAGGATTCGGCACATAATTTGTGTGGGAAACGCTATTTAATCATATTTGCTTTATTAAGAGAGATTAGCATTCCCAGAGGTCAAGAAGAATATATTACATTGATTATGAAGAAGAGAATTATATAATTTTGGCCCAGAGAAGAGTAATTAACACAATTCTATTATCAGTGGACTGGTTGCGACGCTAGTTTGCCCGCGTGCGCGAACCACGGACACACAGCAGAAACTTTTTCTAATACCATCGTGAAGAGCGGACCTATCGTGCAGCGCTCCGCAAATTTAACATTGAGTATCGACAAGCAGCATAATATATCAAGAAGCAAGCTAATGAAACAGCGAATAGAGAAGAAGATTGCTATATAATCTGCAACATTCAACTGAAGCAAGGAATTTCGTTTTTAAAACGAATCTGCACATTGCAGCATTATAACTGCAGTATTTGAGGAGGATATTACTTTACATTTTCAACATGCAAAAATCTACGAGTCGAGGGGGATATTCTTATTCTGCACCCTCTAAGATGATTGGAATGATTCACTAAAAAATGGTAGGAGGATAATCTACACTATGACACGGGAAGATTCAGAGTGGATTCCGAAGTCCTGAGTTCGACGTCTCCACCACTGCGATTCCACCATGCAGTTTGCTGAACTTCAAAAGCTACGTTCAAATGTCCATAAAGAACTTGGAGAGATGTTAACTACGGACTCTCAAAGCTACTATTCTGACGCGGGGGAGAAGAGAGAAGAAGATGGCATGCAGTGTCCAATGTTCCTGGTACGAGCATCTAGACTTGCAAGTGTCGTGAAGCCAGAAGATTGCTGTCCACAGAGCACGAGTTCACTGAGGCCATGTGGGCACCCGTCAATTAGGCTCGGGGAGATCAGCTGCGAGGCGAGTGGCCGGCCCAGAGCACGTGTGGAATGCGACAGACACGCACCAACTTCGGAGCAGAATATCGAGGCCATCGTTCGAGGTATTTTCATCGCAGACCGTCAGAAAGGTACAGAATTGACAGCTCTAAGATCTCAGTAGTTTGTTTTAGTTTCTTGAGGATGTAGCAGGGTGACCTATTCATTATGTAGAAATTCTTTCTTATAACTTATGTTATTGTATGTCTATTTAGAGATTGTTAGTTACTTTTTGCACGTCACCGTGTGTTGTTCAGAGGTGATTTTATTAGCATTTGGAAGTTAGATTACCGTTTAAGTCAGGTTTTATTCAGCGTCGTTTTTAACCTTCTCATTTTAAGGAAAAATGTTCTATGTTAGGAAAATGCTTCGATCGTAACACATACGTTTTCAAACCATGTTATGCGTTTAGATTGCTATAATACATTACTACTCACGATAAGATTTATGATGAGGCACTATGATTCTGTAAATAACAAGTTTAACATGTATAAATATTTAATAACAAATTAAAAATGTTATAAATTATAACATTAAGAGAATATTATTCTAATTGAAGAATGCGTTATTATGTGACGATAAGTAAGTCATGGATAATTTATGTAACCACTATTTATGTCAACAAAGGATCACTACAGTGACAATTGAAGTCAGGTGAGGCCTATTAATGGCAACAATTATTTGTTATAACATTGCCAATTCGAAATGAATATCAGAAGACTTGTATGTCTATGGAAAGTCAGTAACATGTTTAAGCAAGTTGGTAAATGAAGATTTGGCTCATTCTTGTTTTGTAACAGAGAAACGAAAGTATTATTATTGTTATTAACTTTTAGACGAGCGGACTACAACCATTTTAAATTTTACATTTGAGTAAACGTGGTATTGTTGTACAATGCAATGGTTTATCAATAGATTGCATTATGATCAGTTACGTGGAATGTCAAACGAGAGACATTGTTGTAGACAAATGTATTGTCGAAGGTAATGAGCACGATGATTTTAAAATTAGAGAAGGAGGAGGTTAGCAGTGTTTCATGAACTGTATACACAGTAGTGTTGCATAGTAGGATCACTAATTCTGCTACAGCTTTGTAGACATATGGGTTTGTTTTGAAGTATTCCGTGCAATATTTTACGAGAGTTATTGTGGAAAGAGTAAGGAGAATTTGTGTCGTATTTGGAAGCGCAGGAGACGCTATGAGTATGTGAAGTTCACGTTTTGGTAACGAACAGAGTATTACCTTGAGAGCAATTTACTACTACGGGGTGTTAAGAAAGTCACTGACGTTTATGAGTGTTTGTTTTTATTGTTTTGTCAGTTAGCGTTAATGCTATAGCCACGTCATCGTCGTATTAAGTTGGTGTAGTTCCGTCTCGATCTTTAATGTCATTATTATTCTTATGTAATGGATTTGTCTATACAGAGCTTTAACTAACTTCATTGTTCGTTAATATAGTTCATTTCTTTTTGACTTATAACCAGAAGCTTATAGAAGCTATCGTAGTGTGAACAAGTGTTTGTCTAGAAGTGAAGTTTGTAACAGGAGAGCTCATTAGGTTGACATATCACGTCAATTCTAGTCCAGATTCGAATACCGCGTTGGACGCGTGTAATTCAACATTGTATATAATTGTTAGTTATATATTCCATTGTTATTTTAGATTTGCTCACGTTTGTAAATAGCTGTATATCGTAGGATATTTCATGATTGTTATTATTATGAGTCGAACAGCTGATCGTAGATCAAGCTCACGAGTAACCAGTCACTGGATGACTAACAAGTTTCACTATTCGATCTTATTCGAAGATTAGGAAGTGGATATTTCATCTACAAGAGTAAATGTTTGTTTTGCAAGTTTCATGTTTTATTATAGATGACAGGGATATTTCTTGTAGATATTTATTTTTGGGAATAAATCCCAGGCACATGTCGTTTGCCTGTTTTGTTTTATAGAAACTGATCATCTTTTCACTTCGCAATCGCCGTGCGATAATACTAGCAGTTGGTTACTAGAACTCACTTAGTCTCAACTTCACCGTTCACGTCCGAGATCCGAGATTCTCGTACTACCAAATTATTTTGGAATTAGATTTGCTAGTAAATGTGTACCTAATTGCAGTGTTATTGTACGCCCCTATGCGTCAAGGGTTTCCTAGTCATTTATCCAGTGGGGACGCGTTGACGTATCTAGCTGGTGTCAACGTCCCTGAAATCCTTACCATCTCAGCGGATATGGGTGATGGCTAATGTGAGATTCGGGCGCAGTACCTTTCCATTCGCACGAACAGATATTTTGGCAAGTTGAGCGACTGAAATGTTTCGCCCGTTATAGACGTGAGTAATACGGAAAGAGTGGCCCTATATAATCCGCTTAACGTTATATGAGCTTTACATATTGTTTGTTCTATCCCAACTCCTAATACCTGATCGGAGATTGGAGATGTCCGAAGCATGGACTACGGATTCCAATAAGCTTCTATAAGCAGCTTAGCAAACACACAGCTAACCCAATCGATTTGGTTTCAACAATACGTTTGGATTTTCCAAAATTTAAACGTTAACTTCTCAGGTCCCAGAACTGTCTCGTAGAATATATGTTCGTTCTTACACTCAGACTGATCACGTCATCCATTCTACCATAAGTTGGTCTGCGTGGCCTACTGATCTCCAAATCCCCAAGCAGAGAGTTTGATCCCGGCTCGGTCCAATGGCATTTAAGGATGATTAAATGCGCCAACAGTGGGTCAGTAGAGTTATCGGTTTGGCTAAATATCCCCTTCAAGGACATAACTCCTACATCCAAGCGTGTCTGACTCTTTGCGTAGTGGCTAGCACTCTAGGCTCTCCGCCTGAAGTCCCGGGTTCGATTCCCGGCTGTGCAAAAAAGAAATTGGTTCGAGGGCTGGAATGTGGTACACTCAGCCTCGTCAGGCAAAACTGAGAAGAGGTGGGTTCGATTCCCACCTCAGCCATCCTGGAAGTGGTTTTCCGTGGTTTCCCAATTCTACTTCAGAAAAATGCCTATCTTCAAACCATAACAATCACAATAGCACAGGGCATCAAAATAATTCCATCCACACCCAAGTTCACAGGGTTAACGATTACGATATCCAAAGTCCCTAAACGTAACGACAACTATAATGCCTAGGTATGAACTCCTCCAACTACTATAATAATAATATCGTATGACCTCGGGTGCCGGCTGAATGCTTTGTTATTTGACACCCAAAAGGTAGCTTGCATGACGAATTTCGTTGTTCCTATAAGCACTATGAAAGTCAAGTAGGTTAGATATCTAAGCTCCTTGAACACTATAGCGCTTTCTAGTAGAGAAATGAGGAACTTTGCGTTGGCGGAAACTCCCGAGATTAATTTTGCCATTATGAACACGGCCTACTGAATTCAAATTGGTTATTTGACATGCCAACATCGTATGACATGGTGTCGTAATTTTTGCCGCCTTTCAAAAATCACTTATCACGGCCAGGAGCAAACCTGCAAGCTTGGAGTTAGTAGACCGACACGTTGACCACTCACCCATCGTGGCCAACTACTGTAGAGATTCGAACAACTATCGTATGGACAGAGCGATATAGAAAGACGGCCTTATAATGTAACATATCAAATCGTAAGGTGATTAACACGTCCAGTGTCATGAAATCTCTTGACCTGAGTGTGTGTAAGGGTGCAGGGGAAGTGAGTGAGGAAAAGATATGGGATCTAGGATGAGAGAGGAAGAGAATTGGTGTCCCACACTGTAACAAGTAAAGGGCTTGCTTATGCAACAAGGATATAAATCATAGACACAAATCAAAAATGGTCACAAACACTTGCTGTTACATCGCAAGTCCTGTGGTTTCCAGGGAGCAGAGAAATATCTCTTGCCCGGGAGGGAACAGCGTGTCGACATGGAATTTAATATAGCCTACCTGTAGGCTACATTTAGGCTACAGGGTTGTCTCCAAACAACTACCTTTTGACCCAATATTCTGTATTCACCCCCGTGAGTGGTAATGAACCGCTCATAAAATAACGTGCAGTATTATCCCGTTCATCTCTACGTTAATGATACCAACGATGTTTTTAATTAGATCTATACTGTTTTCTGACCCTAACACAGTGGTTCCAAATAGGAAAATTAACTGCCTCGTGGTGTAGTAGCTCGCGTTCATACATTGTCGACCAAGAGGTCCGGGTTCGATTCCCGGCTCTGCCAAGAAATGTTAATTCTGGTGTTAGGACTGTAACGGGCTATACTCAGCCTCGTAAGGCAAAATTGAGTTCAGGTTACCACCGCAGCCCTCCTGGAAATGGTTTTCCGTGGTTTCTCCACTTAAGACCATGGCCACCTCCTTCCCAAACCTATTCCCAATTTACAAATACACACACTAGTACAGCCAACACAATAACACAGGTTATCACACAAATTACACGCTCGCACACACACGGATTCATATAACCGCGATGTTGCTGCCCCTAACATAGGCAACAACAATAATTAGCCAATTTTCCGGTGTAGCTATTTAGAAAATACTGTACTTCCTCCCGTGCAATCCGACCAACACGCTTGCAATGCTATAGAGCATCCAGCGTTTAGAAAAGACTGTGGAGCCTTATGGCGACAGTGTTGCTAACTCTAGGCAGAGGTAGCGCTGACGTCATACGTTATGTTCACCCGCTTCGAGTACTGCGCTTTCATAAGTTAGCGAGACAACTACAACCCCAGCAGCTACCTGAAGTAGAACACGCAAAGGAAGGAGCAGTTTTGCAGGTGTTAACGGATTGGACCAGTATTTAGGATACTGTATGCGAAGAGAACCAATAACGACATTCATTTCGTTGTGATATAACGCATTACTGATTGACAGATGTCGAGAGCACAACCCTTCCTTCCTTCTCGGATGTATGCAGACGATGTTAACAATTTTTATGTCAGCAATACTGTTGATCATCACCTCTTTAGTTATTAGTTAGGCTGTATTTTAGTTTCTTTCAATTTTATTCTTGTTGTTTTGTTTCGAATAATATTTGTAATAGGCCTAATGTAGTGAGTTGGCCGTGCGGTTAGGGGCGCGCAGCTGTGAGCTTGCATTCGGGAGATAGTGTGTTGGAACCCAACTGTCGGCAGCCATGATTCGATCGAACAGAAAATAAAACAGACACACAACAGTAACTCCAATGACGGATAGTGCTTCAGAACTTATGTTGTCGGCGGAACTGAGCACGTACTCCACTCCGGGCGAGCATGCAGCACAGGACGAGGCTCTTCTTTCCAGAGTGCTAACCTCGAAAATGTTTAAATTATTAAGACGTAATATAAGCGATACTTGTACGCAATAACAAAGGCAATCAGTTGGCAGATAATTGTTGGAAGCTAATATGACGAAAAATATATATGTTCAGAGTTCCTTCATGATAAAAGGTGAGGCAACTAAACCAATGTTGGGGGGATTTCCGTTAAAAGGAAAAGCCCATAAGACCCACAGTCTTTTCTAAACGCTGGATGCTCTATAGGAAGATTCGCATTCGCTATGGTCCCTTCTGCAAGCAAATTGAGCGGAAAATTACATGGATCATTTATAAATCTGTATACAATTCATGAAGTATATAAAAAGTGAAAAGTGTAGAAAGTGTCAAATATGTCAGTTCATTTCCTCCAAATGTACCCTCCTCGCTTCTAAAATATTCACATAATTATATCGCAGAGAGTAATAACGCTACACGTTGTCTTATGACAGGGTATTGCCTTTCATAACTGAGAAAGTAGAATACATATGTTTGAAAACGCTGTGCTTTCAGAGGAAATTGGAATGTGAGTAATAACTCAAAAGAATTGCTTTTATTTCTCATCAAATTCCCAATAATTTGCATAAGTTGGTATGGCACACATTATAGACACAATGAATGTCATGTACGTACGTACTGAGAACATTGTCAGTTACATTCTGGCACAAGAAAACACCAGGCGTTTATGCCAATGTACTGTGAGAGGCAATTTAATTTCAACACTGTGCTTTGACAGGAAGTGAGAACTATAAGACACTGATTGAGAACATTAACTCGTATGAATTACTTTGATTATAATCATATAAGTATTATATTTAGCAGTGTGTCGCACCACTGTACCATTCGGTACATCAGTTGGTATGACATACCTCAGTTTTTACTGGACAGTGTCTTGGTGAGGTGTGACATGAAAAGTTTTGAAGCTATTCTCTAACCAAACTTATGATTCATATATTATATACAGTACTGTGCATTGTACCCCACCCAGTCATTGGGCAAATTCGTGTTGACAGACTGAAAAGTGATAACTGACACGAGGTGTCAGAAGATATTTGAAGAACTGCCACTAAGAACATCCCAGCTGACAAACTTAAATTGATTTGAAATTAGGTAGGAAATAACACTTTCTAACCTGGACAAAGTTACATTGATTTATTATACATTCTTTCTACACTTTTCACTTTTTATATACTTCATGAATTGTATACAGATTTATAAATGATCCATGTAATTTCCCGCTCAATTTAATTGGGTCACATTAGCGGGTTAGCTAACTAAAAATCAATTTGTTTACTGCATTGTACAGTATAGAAAGCGTTTCAGTAATTTCTCAATATTGCCCATTAACAATCAAACGATTTGATTTTCTAATGGAGAACACATATTTGTGCCCAATTAGAATTTTCAGGTGATGTTTTATATTTACCGTCTGATCTAATTGAGCACAAATACGAGTTGATCGAATGCAAAGCTAATTGTTTGTAATTCATTGCATATACAGTAAGTCTGTCAAGCCACCTTCTCCGTAATTCCATTGTTGATGCTAATTACACTCCATATTAGGACGTATACCAACAGCGGTAGCTACGCTGGCTAACGCGCAGTGCTCGGCCATGGGGCCAAGCTACCTGTGGACTCAGTACACGTGAGTACGAACCCCACCATCGCGTCGGCCGTGCGTGAAATGGTTTTCCGTGGTATCTAGTATACACTCCAACAACTCTACTGTGCCATTAACCACCATACTAAGGATAATGTATCTTATTTAAAACATCTTATTCAATACTGCCCCGTTGGTGTATAGATTCAAAAACTCACAAACAAACTACCGCACGGAGAGAAAACATGAAGGTACATAATTTTTAGCCTATTTTCATTGATGAAACAAGATGTTCAGTAAAGAACATATAGCCTACTTTCTCCTAAATGTATGAGTATAGTTATAACTCGTTGTTATTATCAAAGAGTATAATAGAACTATTCTTTGTTGAAGACCTTAGAAACGATTTACCTCTACCAAACGCCACAGCCTAGATAAAAACTGCTACCATCATTGAAGGAAGAAAGAAAGAAAGAAAGAAAGATAAGAAGTATATCAAGAATGTTATGGATCTGGAGACATAATCGACCGGACTGGCTGCGTGGCTCAGCGGTAACGTTCTCGCTTGCTGGGCCCTAGGTTGCAGGTTCGTATCCTGGCGCAGTCAGCTGGCATTTGAGGGTGCACAAATGCGAGGGAGCCGTGTCAGTATATTTACTGGCACGTTAAAGATCCCCTTCGGGCCAAAATTCCGGCACCCCGGTGTCTCTAAAAGCAGCAGTAGTTAAAAGGGATGTAAAACCAATAACATTATTATTATTATTATTATTATTATTATTATTATTATTATTATTATTATTATTATTATTACATATACGACCTGCCGTGGGCAACATCCAACTTTGAGTTGAGGCATGTCTTTACACGTCTGGTTGTGCATGGCTTTCACAACCCTAATTGAATTAACAAATCTTTCCATGACCCTACAGAGACGTGTGTATACAAACTATGTGGATATTTTCGATTGCTATTTGCCTGAAAAAAAAGTAGTAATTAATAACCTGAACTAACACCAACGGCTTGAATTCAGTTACTATGTGAAATCGTTTTGTTCTTTACTTCAAATAACATTTTCAAGTAACCCAAAATAGGCTGTTACAAACCCTTTAAAATAAAAAGTAAAAATGTATCGTAGTATCATCTTGTCATTCTTCAAATTCGATGCGCATAGAATGCCAATGGTATAGTAATCAATGGAGCCCCACGTAGACTATTCGTGACATCTAGTGGTGAAATATCGAACAATATAATCCTAACAGAGCGAGTGCATTCTAGCGGCCATAAGAAGAAACTTTTCAACAAAATCTGGAAGTTAATAATTAGGTCGGCGTGCAGTTACCTTTTTGGCAGCTAGATGTCTCGAGTAAATCTGCTGGCGAATTATGTTTTAATTAAATATATATTTTACACCATAATATGCACAATATAACGCTTAATTTTAAAACATCTGAGTCATTACAAAACAAAAAACATATAACATTTCAAGCAAAATCTAGCTCTGATTGGGTTTGAACCATAGGCATTTGACCGATAGGCTAACGCTCTACCTCTTTTTTTTTTATTAGCTCTTTACAGAATTACAGAATTTTCAGATATGATAAATACCATACTATTACATCACAAGAAAGTCCAGATAGTGTCCATATTTATCGTACAATTGTCCACTTTCACTAAGCTTCCAACGCTCTTTCTGCAGGTGATACCTGAGATCCAGGAACGAGAAATGTTGATCATTGTCCATCACGAAGTGTACATATTGGCCCATTATCCATACAATGAGAGTCTGTTTAATTTGGGGGAAGGCGGTCACCGACAAGCGAATCAACTTCCTGTCATCAAGGTCATCCGTGGGCACATTTAATAGTTGACATACGTTTCCCTTACACCACAGCCACGTGGAGGCAACTCGCGTGCATGATGTGAAGCGGTGTATCGCCGTATCAGTTTGACCTCATATAGTACACCATGGGTAAGTTTCAAGACGGATGGTATATCGCCGTAGAGCGGTTGGGATGAGATCGTTGAGGAAGATAAAAACCCGGGAGTGTACAGCAGAAGAAATGGTCATAGCCCCAAAATTTTTCCAAACAGTGGGCCAATGGACGTAGAGGGTGGTGGCCTCGATTCGCGGTTTGGAGTGTACCACTTGCCGCAACATGTTATAAATACTTTTCGTCGTTGGAACAGTCCCTGAAGGCATTTGGCGAACAGTTTCCAGAAGGTGCTGTTGATGGTCCCTAAATATCTTCAGCAAAGCTCTCTCACAACCACGGGCTGAGTTTCGAATATCTTTGTACAGCGCTTTCGTAAAAGTGTCATGTTGGGAAAGAATGGTGATATCGTTCTTGCAGAGGAGTGCACGGCATTTCATGCCATGAGCGGTTAGCCCTAGCCCGCCTTGCCGGGATGGGAGATACAACTGTTCCCGTTGTACTCGGAACAAAAATCCTTGCCATAGAAACCAACCTGTATATTTTGCCAATTGGCTCTCAAACATTTTGGGAAGTGGGAAAAGTTGTGCGACATACCATATTTTAGAGAGCGCAAACACGTTGAGGACTATGACCCGTTGCACTATATTGAGGTTTCTTTGATCAAATTGGATCAGCACTCCCCTAACTTTGGCAATGACCTTAGTCCAGTTTGCTTGCACCGTGTCCAGAAGCGATTGCTTCCAGGTAATGCCAAGAATTTTCACCTCATTTACTATCCGGAACCAGGGCTGTTGGGTAATCACTGAGTTATTATTGAGCGGAAGCAAAGCAGTTTTCTGGGGGTTCGATTGTGCTCCAGAGGCGATATGGTAGAGCTGAAGGACGCTATCGATGTGGGAGATGTCTTCATTATTGCGGATCAATATGGATACGTCATCAGCATAGGCGCACATGCCAAACACATGTGTGGAGAGTTTGTAACCCTGTAGCTTCACCTGGGTAGTCCGAATGAACGGTTCAAGGCCAATGACAAAAAGTAGCATGGAGAGGGGACATCCTTGCCTAACTGATCGTTGTATTGGAATCAGAGGGGAAAGAAAACCGTTGACGAGCACTCGAGACGTAGCATTACAATTTATCATACGAATGTAGTCAATAAGGATTGCAGGAAATTCAAAGTGCTGCAAGACCATGTACAAGTATTCATGACTGATGCGATCGAAAGCTTTATCAAGATCCAAGGTTAGAAAACTCATTGGCTCAGTGGGGAGCATTTCGGCTTTTAGGTGTAGGTCCCGTAGTATCGCTAAGTTAGTTGACAGAGTTCATCCAGGAATACTGCAACATTGTTCATCACCAATGATATCATGTAGAACAGTCTTCAATCGGCATGCAAGTACTTTGGTAAGGACTTTATAATCACTGCAGAGCAGAGTAACTGGTCGGAAGTCACCAACTGCCATGGGAGAGGATGTTTTTGGTATGAGGACTATGGTACCCTCGTGATGTGATTGACAAAGAGCACGACGTTGGAGAATGGTACGCAGGACATGACAAAATTCTTTGCCAATGAGAGGCCAGAAGTGTTTATACATTTCATATGGCAGTCCATCAATGCCAGGTGAGCGGTTGTTTGGGAGGTGCTTAACCACAGAGTGAATCTTTTCATCCGTAATATCCGCGCTGAGCCGAGTTTTGTTGTCCGGAGATAGATGGGTACTGCAAGATGAAAGCAATAGGGTCACCTGCTGTGGATCAATTGGAGCCTGAGCGTAGAACCGTTGATAAAATAGTGATATTTCACTACGTATAGCGTCAGGGGAGGTGACGACACTTCCAGTACTGGTGCGGAGGCGGTGGATATATTTACGTTGCCGCTCACGTTGTCCTTTGGCGATATGGTATACACTTGCACTTTCGTTTTGGAGCACTGTACGATCTTTTAAAGCCACGTTTATATGAGCGAGCGTTCGTTGCTGTAGAGACAGAAGCTTGGTTTTAACTTCCCGAATCTGGTCATATATACGCTCCCCAGCATCAGATCTTTGCTGGAGCTGGCGAAGAACTCGATAGTAAAATTCAACTGTATCCCGTCTTTCCCGACCTCGTTGGTAGGATATGTTCCTAAAGACGCGGCGGATCCCTGGTTTAACCAAAATATTCCACCAGTCTGCGCAGTCGCGAAATTTGCATTTTTGTTGGACCCATCGAGTCCAGTGTTGTCTGAAAATATCTTGGCATTCCTCCTCCAGTAACAGCGAGCAATTCAGTTTCCAATAACCTTTTCCTATGTGAAATATGGGATGGGGGTAAGAGATTGTACATACGACAGCATGATGGTTAGTGAAACTGGCAGGTATCACTTCATATCGTCTAGGCTGGATAAGTTCCTGTGAAAAGTAGATGCGGTCAATTCGTGATGAGGAGTTGTGACTTATACAGGTGTAATGGGGCAGGGGCACCCTTAAACTATCCACAGCATCAGTGAGGTGTAGGGAGGTAAGAAGGGTCCTGAGAGCCGGGTTGACACCTTTGTATGGACTAGTGGAATCCTCTGGGCGTTGAATACAATTGAAATCCCCTGCAAGAATAAGTTTTTCCTTAACGTCGTGCAGATGAGGCAGTATACTCTGTTGAAAGAACATTTTCCGTTCCACACGTTTATTGGACCCGGATGGGGCATATACATTTATCAGGGTGGTATTGTTTATGTGTCCAGATATTATGCGTCCTGATGGATGACATAGCACACCTTCGAGTGGGATATCATGTCTTATGAGGAATCCGGTCCCTCTATTCGTATTACCGGTATTGATGTATTGTTTGTAGAAGGCAGATATGGGTAAACACGGTATAGCAACTTCTTGAATGAAGGCAATGTCAATGTCTGCATCTCGATAGAATCTCTCCAACAGTTGAAATTTCAGAGGGCATTCTATTACATTGATATTCACAGTGGCCACAGTGAGAAATTGCGCCATTAAGAGAAGTATAAAAGCTGTGCTAGACATACTGGAAGGTGGACTCGAAAGAAGACACAGGTGAGAATTATCCTGGTGCACTATGTCAAATTAGGTTGAGATAGTTCCTTATGACTGCCATTCATAGGCCGGCTGTCAGCGTTTGAGAGCGTTCGTGGGTCCCTAGATGACGTAGAATGAAGATTTTGTTTCTTTTTCACAGCTGCGGGAACGTTTGTAGAGCCAGTTTGACTCTTCTGGGCTGGTACGGCAATCGAGGCATTTGTTTTAATCTTCTTAGATACGTTCTAGGATCCCCGATCAACCTGCTTAAGTGAGTCGGTAGGTACCAGAGAAGGTGGGTGCAGTGAAGACAAAATTTCTGTGGCAGCCTGTAGTGACGGCATAATTGGTTCTAAGGCTGCGATACAGGTTGCCGATAGCACAGGGGCACTCTGTGGCTCGCTGAGCTGGTCAGTGTAAGGTACCAGTTCTGCGTCATGTGTATCCGAGGCCACTTCTGGTGTTGTCCCAGCTGACTGATCAATAAGCATGTTTTCATGTGACGTTTGCTGTGCCACAACTTCCGAGTATTGGACACGTCGTTGTTGTGTAGGAGTTATACCGAGGGGAATCATTTTCTGTGGGCAGTTGATACGTAGATGTGTGTTAGCATTGCAAATTAAACAGGTCTGTTTCTGTCCATTATAAGATATGTAGCCAGAATGGCCACCAAAAGTCTCAGTGGAGGGGATATCTTGTTTGATTTCCATAGTGACTGCGCGTATTCCATTATACACCGGGAACTACCACTGAGCTAATTGTGTCAACGAATATCGTTCTATATAAAATGACTTACATAGAACTCGTTAGCAAATAATGATTTATACTAAACGATTTCATCACTGGAGTATATTATTTATATATAAAGCATTTCATACAAACTTTATTTATTTTGTATCAGTACGCTATATTGCATGCAATACTCAAATTAGTGAAATATAAGTCAGGCACAAGATATCCGCTGCCATCTTGTCTTATTACTGAATCGGCTCAGCTTTTTAAAATCACGTCTGCACTATAGTATTACAAAATAAACTTTTAATTTCGAACGTGCCACTTCCTTTAGAACAGTTAAATCGATTCTCGGCTCGATAATCGGAACTGGTGGGTCCCATGATATGGATTATAAAGTTTGCATAATTCGCACGGCCGCCATCCTGAAATGGTATGGCATCCTATACGAAGGTATGCTGTTACCAAATTTGGTAGAGATCGGATGATTTGGTTAGTGGTTATTT
Organism: Meconema thalassinum; assembly: GCA_946902985.2. Lineage (NCBI taxonomy): Eukaryota > Metazoa > Arthropoda > Insecta > Orthoptera > Tettigoniidae > Meconema > Meconema thalassinum. Next base: position 261,032,519 of record OX336390.1, on the reverse strand, counting down.
GATTTTACGTTTTGAACGTTTGAGTGGCCGCCATTCAGTTTTAGTAAAGATGGCGGCGATATAAAACATGACACTGAGGTGCCCTTTGTTTGTTCTACCTCTGTACCAAATTTCGTTCAATTCGCATTCACCGTGTTCGAATTGATAGGGGGGGACAGACATTCAGAGTACACACACTCACACACACACACACAGACTCACACACACACATACACACACACACACACAGACTCACACACACACATACACACACACAGACAGACACACTTTTTTCGCCCTGTGTTGATCTCATAAGTCTACTTTCATTTTTTGCAAAAATCGAAAGTAGGCTAAAAATTGGCTTATGTGATCACCCTTTGTCCGTGTGTGTGTCTGTGTGCGTGTGGGTCTGTGTGCCCCCCTACTCCTCATAAAATCTAAACGGCCGTAAAGATTTCTATAAAACTCGGTAAGTGCAAACTACAACCTTGTCCGACCTCGACCGTACCTTTCAACGTTTTATACGTTTTCCCAATCCAACATGGCGGCCGAGCGAAATATTTCACTGGCATTCTATACCTCTTCAACGGTACCAGATATCACTCTGAAATTTTGTACGGTGATAAAGGTTACTACTAGACGTTCACCTATGTGGCATTCAAAAACATGTTAAGTACAAAACTAACATGGCGGTCAATACACTTAAATAATCTTTTCTCGCGATTTAACCATCCTAGCACAGTGAAACTTTGTACAGCAAATTTGTATACACATTCTAATGCACTGGCATCTAATTTAGTTCAATTGTTTACATAACCTTAAGATGGCGGCTGTGCGGAATTTTAAAATTAGTTTTTAATTCTTGCGTCCTAATCAAGCGATCCAAGAGTAATTTTGAACAATGAACTTTCGCAATAATCTTCATCAAATGGTACATAACTCTATGGCCTACATATATAACAATCCAACATGGCGAGCATCCGAAATATTTAGACGGCTCTCAGTATCTATAGCAATCAAACTGAAATGTTGCTGTGAAACTTGGCACGGTATATCTTCATACAAGCCTAAATATACTGACGTCTAATTTAATGGAATGTTATGAGAACTTAAAAATGGCGGCTGTGTTATTTTTAAAATTCTCGTTTTCATTTCTTGTGTCCTAAGTAAGACCAGTAGGATATATGAAAATAGGCTATTTATTTCTTCGCGGAACTACTTGTTGTTTTATAAAGTCACGCACCTAAATCAAGTGAACAGTGCATCAAAATCCGTAGAAAAGCTGGCCAGGAAATCTCGTAAGGATAACAACATTTTATTAACAAATAACAAAATTACCATGTGACTTGAAATGTATAGGTGCGCTACATAATATATTGCTTATGTAAATGTTATGTAAATAAAACATCAATTCATTTAATATTATTGAGTATAAAAAATCAGTACACTGAAGAAGTTTCTGAGGTAAGAGCAATTTCCTTCGTCGTGAAATGTCGATACTCGGACAGACCAGTCGTGTGGAAAGATTGATTGTACTTTGTGTCTCTTATGGAAATATGTGGCCGTGGTTCTTCCTACTCTGTCACATGACGCTATTTAAGGGTCTCCGAAGTTCTTTCCCAGTGCAATATATTTTATTCTGGAGAGAGTTTAGCCTTACCTCAGTTGTATTCGCATCCTATTTAGTATAACATATCTGAATGTATTAGTGTCAGGGAGCACAGAACACAGACATTATTTCCAGCTGTGCAAACTGTGTATATACTTGCTGTACAACAAAGATAATAAGAATGTTATTGGTTTTACGTTCCTTTAAACTACCGTGGCCTTTAGAGGTACCGGAATTATTGTCCCAAGAGGAACATTAATGTCCCAGTAAATGCACTGACACAGCTCCCTCGCATTTGTGCGTCCTCAAATTGCCAAATTATTGCGCCAGGATTCGATCCTGTAAACCAGCACACAGTAGGCGAGAACGGTACCGCTGCGTCACGCAGCCAGTCACAACAACAAATAATTTTGACAATAGAAATTTTGCAGTCCCCGGGCACCAAACCTCCTGAAAATGTGAAGTGCTGTAATATTCATCCTAGTGTTATCACAATATTTATAAAAGAGATAAAGAAAGGAACGAAGGAACTAAGAATAGAAAATTACTTCGAGTGTAAGATAATATTCCTTCTCTTTTTTTTTGAGATAAGGTTTATAGTCAATGAAGTTTATAAAAACATTCATATTTTTAACACTTGTAAGTTTCTGTGGGCAATTTTTTTCTAAGTTGCCAAGTGAGTACCTATCTGTCATTTAACGAGCAGTTTGGAACACTACAGCTGCGAAGGACTCCTTACGTCAAGCCATTTAGGATATATTCGTTGATGTTCCCATTTAGGTTGTAAAGCGGAAGCTTCTTTCTTCTGTTCTTCATGATCATAAATCTCTCTCCTTAAGAACATTAGTAGGGGAAGTCCTTGTAATTTGGACCACTTAACTTTAAACGTCAATAACTTCTTTAACCGTAATTAAACATTCTCAAATAATTAGTACAATGTATAAAATGATTCGGTGAAAATAAATGTTAATAATATCTCAGCGTATAACATAAAATTTATGTTTATATCAAAATGTAACATCGTGTAATTCGGACCGATGGCGTGTAACTTGGACAAGGGCGATGTGTAATTTGGACTGCTAAATATAAACACTTGTAAGTTATTTAAGCTATTTATTAGGCAATACTAAACAATAAAATACAATACTGTGTATTCGGATTATCACTTTTGGCATGTAGCCCTGGAGGTCCGGGTTCGATTCCCGGCTCTGCCAAGAAATGTTAGTTCTGATCTGAGCACTGGAACGGGGTACACTCAGTCTTGTAAGGCAAGACTAGGAAGAGGAGAGTTCGATTCCCACTTCAGCCTTCCTAGAGGTTTGTCCGTGGTTTGTCAACTTCTACTCAAGAAAAATGCTGGGATGGATTCTAACTAAAGGCCTCGGCCGCCTCCTTGCCAATCTTATCTCCAGTTTACAAATACCCATACACTTGTACAGCCATCACAATAACACAGGTTGTAACACAGATTCCATACACACCCAAATACACGGGGCTATATGACAACGATATCGCAGCCACTAAAATAAGCAACAACAACAACGAAGCCCTTTCAGATTATAAAGCAACTTCTTTCAGAATCACAAATAAAACTATGAAGAAAGTTGTTGTTATATAAACAATTCATGCTTTTGGGCTAATGCCGTGTGTATTTTTAATTTAAACCATACGTTTCGGAGAAACCTTGCCTCCTTTTCCTAATCCGGGCCGTGAAAGCCTTAATATGCAAAGTTGTTGTTGTTGCTTATTTCAGGGACTTTTGCCACATCGTGATCATGTAGCCCCGTGTTCTTGTGTGGGTGTTGAGTTTGTGTGATAACCTGTGTTATTATGATGCCTGTACTAGTGTATGTAGTGGTGATAGGATTGGGAAGGAGGTGGCCGTGGCCTTTAGTTAGTACCCATTCCAGCATTTGCCTTGTGTAAAACAGGGAAACCACGGAAAACCACTTTTAGGATAGCTTAAGTGGGAATCAAACCTCGTTCCAGCCCTCCCACCAGAATTAAAATTTCTTGGCAGAGCCAGGAATCGAACCCAGACCTCCAGGCCGACAGCCAAGAATACTAGCCGCTACACAACGAGATGGTCACTATGAAGGAACGTAATGATAAATGTGTTTCAACGGACCAAATCACACACTCTCGGGCAGTCCAAATTACACGGCATGCATATATTTAATATAAATTCAAATAATATGAAAATTATTTAAAATTTGGTGAATGAAGGTACGTTACAATTTACCACAATGTTTCAGCAGTACTTGTGAGAGCGACACACACTCTTTGTTGAAATAATTACTTCACAGCACACTTCCTCATAGTCGTATAATCTTACAAGGAATGTGGTGACAAACATATCTTCCTAATTCTCCCTCAACCTTGAGTCCAAGATTAGAACAATTCGCACTGCGAAAGGAACCCTCAACTGTCTTGCTGACCTTGCCTGAGAAAGGGAGGTGGCCAAACTTGAAAATATAAAAAGTAACATCAGTCCAAATTTCACGCCGGTCCAAATTACACGGAATCCCCCTATCTGGATTCTCCAACGTGACAGATTTTAGCAGTACTAAATTGAAACTGTAATTCTGATGTTTGTTATCAGCAGTGATATTTCATACATCTTGACATACATCACATTTCAACATCCATAGTCACAGATATAGCTGTTTATCAGGTCACCTGCGTTTATATATATATATATATATATATATATATATATATATATATATATATATACTAGCAGAAGTACCCGTTCTTCGAACGGTGTGATATATTAACACCAGACATTACCAATTGAGCTATTGTTCCAATGGTTAGCGGTTTGTCATTCCTTCATAAGTTTATCAAAACGAAGTTAGTTTTCTGGGAATATCACACACACTGTTAATTTAAGGGTCTTAAAATTTGGTTTTAGGAGACCCCTTATAGACTCGCGAATTTTGTGTCTCACATTGAGAAGCGCAACATATGCTTTGATCGTCCTTCTAGGCTAATTTTTATATTTCGCCTGTTTTAGCATGTATTTTGAGAAGTTCTTCCCTATATCCACCCTTCTACTGTATGAACATTCAGGTTCTTTGGCCTCAAATGGCCAAAATTCCTAAAAGCCGCAAAAAATGCTGATTCAATTCAGGGATTTTTGAAAAGAATGTTGCTGTTTGGAGATATAAGAGACTTTCTGTACTATATGTCGCACGTGAAATTGCATGAAAAAATTCTAGGTTACCCCTTGACCCCCTTAATTGCATTGACGAATTATACAGTCTACGTTGGTTCCGTGATAACCTTATAGCCATTTGCAAACTTTCACAGAAATGTAATAAATGGAGTAGCCTAATAATAATATCGTATGGCCTCGGGTGCCGAGTGCAAGCTTCGTAATTAGACACCCAGATGGTAGCTTGCATGTCGAAATTTCGCTGTTCCTTGAATCACTATGAAAGTCAAGGAGGGTAGATATCTAAGCTCCTTGAACACTATAGCGCTTTCTAGTAGAGAAATGAGGAACTTTGTGTTCGCGGAAGCTCCTGAGATTAATTTTGCCATAATGAACACGGCCTACTGAAATCAAATGGGTTCTTTGACATGCCAACATCGTATGACATGCGAGTCGTATTTTTGCCGCCTTTCAAAAATCACTTACCACGGCCAGGAGTGAACCTGCAATCTTGGGGTTAGTAGACCGACATGCTATCCACTCACCCACCGTGGCAAGGTACAAATGGAGTGACATTGATTCTTACAGAAATAGATGGAAAGTTGGATGCTACCCCTTGAGATAATGTTGTCATGGTTACCGATTTCCATTCCTTCATTAGTTTGTTAAATTAAATTAAATTAGTTTTCTGGGAATATTTCAGATACTGTTGGTTTTAGAGCCTTATAATGTAGTTTTCGAGGACCCTTTAGGGCCCCCAAGTTTTGTTTCTGGCACCGAGGGGCCTTGTCTTCTCGTTGTACGCCATAATATAATGCTAATAATAATAATATAATATAGGGATAGGAATATAATAGACCTGCCGTACCACACCCGCAGGTGTAAATCACGTGAAAAAGTTCTAGTGCACCCCTTGACCCCCTTAAGCGCATTATACGTATTGATGAATTTTACAGCTTAATTTGGTTCCGTGATAACCTTCTAGCCGTTTGCAAACTTTCACACCAATGTAATTAATGGAATTGCATTGCGTCTTACAGCAATAGATGGACCTCTGAGAATCTGTTGCCATGGTTACCGGATTGTATTCGTTCATTAGTTTATTAAACGAAATTAGTTTTCTGGGAATATCTCAAAAACGGTTGGTTTTAGGGCCTTAAAATTTGGATTTCGGGGACCCTTTAGAGCCCCCAAGTTTTGTCTCTCACATTGAGGGGCTGAAAATGATCTTTGTCTCGTCCTTCTACTCCCATTTCAGCATGTATTTTAAGGGGGTAGGCCCTCTTTTATGAGAGGTACAGCGAAGGGTTACATCAATGATTAGTGTCGTGCCTCTGATGGATATCTGCACCAAATTTTACGTTGATAAACCCAGCCGTTCTCGAGTTACAAGGGAACAAATTTGTCCACAGACAAACAAACAGACAGACAGACCAAAAAATTATTTTCGCGTGCATCCATCAAAAAACAGTCTGAAACGCGTAAATAGCTCAAATTTCCGTAGGAATTGAGAAAAAAAAACATACAAACTTCAATTTTTATATATGTATAGATATACTGCACCGCTCGGTGTTGACCGTGTTTTATTGCACAAATGTAGGTTTTACTCGCTAACCGTTGGAGATACACGAAAAGTGATAAGGAACTTTTGTATAGAAAATTAAATGCTAACGCTTGTGTATGCCATCAAAAGTTTCCTATTTCTAAGCGTTCTCTTTTTATTTGAAATGGAAATATGAAATTTTGAAACCAAAGGGTGTAGTGACGTCACATATGAGGGTTTTACTCGCTAACCGTTGGAGATACACGAAATGTGATAAGGACCTTTCGGATAGGAAATTACATTTTGAAGCTCGTACGTGCCATCAAAAGTTTGCTATTTCTTAGCGTTCTCTTTTTATTTGATATGGAAATATGAAATTTTTAAATCCAAGGGTGTAGTGACGTCACTAAAAAGGTCGCAATTTCTTAATAGTGCAAAATATCGAAAGTAAAAGTATCTTATATGTAAACCTGGTATTTCAGCTACATCCATGTAAAATTTCATTTAAATCGGACCAGTGGTTCTTGCGTTATTAGGTAACACACAGACAGACAGACAGACAGACAGACAGAAAGACTGACACACACCATCTCATTTTTATATATTAGTACAAGCTGACCCGGCAGACGTTGTCCTGCCAATCAAAGAAAGTGTTGTAACTTTGTTTGTTGAAGTGCTTTTGGATACACAATATTTTTTTCAATTTCTGTTAACTGCCTCTAAACTATCGTGAAATGAATTAACTAATCTAGAAACATTCGTGGGAGAGTGCACAACAACTCTCCAAAGTTTCATCGCAATAGGTTAAATGGCATATAACGAATACGGGATTTCGTTTAAATGATTCGTATGCTGTCACTCATTTGTTGAATACACAACAACTCATCGAAGTTTCAACGCAATCGATAAATAGTATATGAACGCATACGAGATTTTGTTGGAACGCTTCGCGCGTCGGTCCTTTTGTTACATCTACTCGTGCGCTACCAATATTGTAAAATGGATTCACCAAGTTGAACACTTTCCCTGGCGTGTACCCAACAACACATCAAAGTTTCATTGGAATCGGATGAAAGACATATGGACGCATACGGGATTTTCTTTAAACGATTCGCGTGCCGTCACTCATTTGTTGAATCTACTCATGCGCTACCTATTGTGACTTCCATCACTGACTGCTTCATTCAAGCGTGGGTGAGCTCTGTATTCTATATTTTAGTGAACGCACCCCCCTCCCTTGCCCACCATATCAGATTAGGCTACTTCTCTGGAGTGTACTCAATGATTCACCAAGGTTTCATCGCAATCGGATGAATGATATATGACTGCATACGGGACATTGTGGAAACGATTCGCGCGCTATAGCTCAGTTGTTGAATCTAATCGTGCGCTACTTATTAAAAATTGGATTTACTAAGCCAGAAACCTTTCCTGGAGTGTACACAACAATTCACCAAAGTTTCATCGCAATCGGATGAATGATATATGACCGCATACGGGACATTGTGGAAACGATTCGCGCGCTATAGCTCAGTTGTTGCATCTAATCGTGCGCTACTTATTAAAAATTGGATTTACTAAGCCAGAAACCTTTCCTGGAGTGTACACAACAATTCACCAAAGTTTCATCGCAATTGGATGAATGGTATATCAACGCATACAGAACTTTGTTGAAACGATTCGCGGGCCATCGCACATTTCTTGAATCTACTCGTGCGCTACCTATTGTAAAATGAATTTATTAAGCCAGAAACCTTCCGTAGGGTGTACACAACATCTCACCCAAGTTTTATCGCTATCGAACGAATGGTATTTGAACGCATACGGGAAATTTTTGAAACGCTTCGCGCGTCGTCGCTCATTTGTTGAATCTAGTCGTGCGCTATCTATTGTAAAATGGATTTACTAAGCCAAACACCTTCCCTGGAGTGCACTCAACATCTCACCCTAGTTTCATGTTAATCGGTTGAATGGTATAAGAACGCATACGGGACGTTAAAACGCTCTAACGTGCAGAGACAAACAGTAGAATTCGACATCACTGCCACCTTTGGTATAAAACACAACTTTTCGCCACGGGTGGAGTGTATGTAATGGCGATAGTTGCACAGGTTGCGACCAGGTGGCTCTAACGTGTAGAGACAAACCGTCCAAAGACATCAGCTTTCACGAAGGCCAAGGCTAGTGGTTTCCATGACGACTGTTTTTGACTATATATTGTGGTTCTAAAATTGTGTGTAAATTGTGGTTCTAAAATTGTGTTCATTCCACCTCCCGGGTCAGATTGTGAATCTAAACCATACATGGACCCACCCTAATATACATACCAAATTCCATCAAAATCGGTTCAGTCGTTTAGGAGGAGTTCATCACATACACACGTGTCGAAGAATTATATATATATAATGATGATAACCTGCATGTACAACTTTAATGGTGGTTTATATTTTCACATTTTCTGAGTCAGAAGTAGTATCTACTATTTCGGCATCATCTTGCTTTCTTACTCACTCATCAACAAGGAATTACTTATGCATTAATAACTAGTGATTGTATAAATGTTACTTTAACACCACCACCAAATCTCAAATCAAGTACATTGTAGCAGCTCCGGTTTAAATACGGAAGGTGATATCTAGGATGAGCGTTTAAGAACGTCCACGGTAAATATATTCTGAACAATTATTGAAGATGTCTACGTTCGCATTTCGTACTAATAAATATACTGCTGTTCTACAGCCCAATGAGTGTCATGGCCTACCAACCCTCCGTTGCTCAGCCATATGGACGGCAAATTGTGGGATGATGTGTTATCAGTGCCACACATTCCCTCGGCGGTTAATCATAACTTTCTAGACGAGGGTTGCTGCCTCAAGAATAAAACAACTACTCAATTCTCCACATGAGGCTGAGTCCACCACTTTTCAGCCCTCACGTCAGTTCTAAAACTCCTCATGGAGTCCATAATAGAACCCGTCATATCTTAGGTATGCGGCAGGCATGCTATCCCTACATCAAGGACAACCGTTATGGCGGCTGAGTGAACAACACGGCAGTGGTAGCTCCGACAACATTGTGTATTTAAGAGTGTATTCGAGGAAGAACCTAAACCATATTTGTCACCCGACAATATAAGTGCATACGTTGCCCAGTAACTAATAAGAACATCAATTAGAATTACTAACTTCCTCGTAAATTGGTTAAATAGGAGTTTTCACCTGCATCGGCAACATGGGCGACTGTGGAGAGTGTGGTGGTAGCTTGGGGAAGGCTGGAAAGGTACAGGGTGGTTCATGTAAAAAGTGGTTCCACAAGAAGTGCGTTAATAAAGGAAGGAAGGAAGCTTGTAGTTTAACGTGACCGTTAATCTTGAGATCATGAGCCACGGGACCTCATTTTTACGTGGAATCCGAACCACAGGACATGGCATTTCACTTCGAAAATCTCACATGCATTGACCGGGAATCGAACCCGGACCGCCTTGGTGAGAGGCATACAGCTAGACCGCTGAGCCACCACGCCCCCCGAAGTGCGTGAATACATTGCACAGATTCACCGAGTGGCTGTGTGAGCAATGTGTGGACTATAGTGCAACTATAAGTGACAGTGTAAGTGACAAAGACACTCCATCAATGGAGAATATTTATGGAATGCTGAAAGACTTAAAAGAACAACTTAAAATCATAAGAGACGAACCAAGAGCGAGAGAGACTGATCTAGGTAACTCATTGGAATTGTGCCATAAGAAACTAGACGATTGTGTAACATTAATTTCTAACCAGCAGATAGAAATTAAGGAATGTAAAGGACAGATTGACACATTAATCCAGCAACATATCAATCTCAAGGCGAAGCTAAAATCCCTTGAAAACTGCCTAGGAGAATCTGAGCAGTACACACGTAGGAATACGGTGGAAATACACGGTGTGCCGGAAGTTCCTAACGAAAACATTATTGAAACTGTGAAGAAAGTAGGTCATGCTCTGGATGTGGTCATCACTGAAACAATGGTAGATGCCTGTCATCGACTGCCTAAGTCACCTAATCATCAACACAGTGGCATCATCTTAAAATTCGTTTGGCGGGACGACAAGGAGCATTTCATGGAGCATCGCCGGGTGAAACGGAATCTCTCCACTCTTCACGTCGGTCTTCCTGGCGACAGTGTAATTTATGTGAACGAGAGTTTATCACCAGAGAAGAGGAAATTACTGTCACAAGCTCGGAACATCAGGAGAGAGAAGGAGTATTCTTTCTTGTCGGTAAGAAATAGACACATTAAAATACGCAAATCTGAAGGTTCTCGAGTCATCGTAATTCGAAATGAGGATGACCTGAACACTTTCTAATGGTATCAAAACCTAGATTATCCATTTATTATCAAAATGTAGGAGGAATGAATACAAAATTAGATTTATTCAATGAAAACCTGATCACCAAAAAGCATGACTTAATTCTAATTACAGAAACTTGGTTATCTAGTAAAATCGCTGACAGTGATGTCTGTTGTGATATGTACAGAGTATACAGGGCTGAGAGGCTTGCTAGAGCAGGGGGTGGGGTGGCTGTTTTTGTCCGGAGCGGGTTAACAGTACTCAAGGTCGAAAGAATGACTGGCAGCTTGGAATGTCTATTAGTGAAACTGGTTATTAGAGGAAATATTTGGTACGTCTGTAATGTTTACATTCCACCAGCTTTAAAAGTAGAAACATACAAGCAACTATACCGGTGGTTGGAATCCAGCACAGAAATATATGATAAAAATGTATTAATCTTTGGTGACTTCCATATCCCAACAATACAAAGTACAATAATTAAAGATGACAATATTCACACAAGAGAACTCGTAAATTGTATTAATTATCTTCAGCTAAAATCTTATAATTCAGTACTAAACCGTAACGGGAGGACGCTGGACTTAGTTCTATCCAACAAACCCAACATAAATGTAACGGAAAACACAGACCCTCTCTTACCGCTGGATCGCCACCACCCAGCTCTGGATGTGGAAATATCTCTAACTATATGTCGAAACCAAGTAATTATCCAGCCTAATGATACCTATAACTTCCGGGAAGCCGATTTTGAGCAAATGTACACTCGGTTGAGGGATAGTGCCTGGGGTCAAATATACGAGTGCACTGATGTAAATACTGCAGTAGACCTGTTTTATCAGATTTTAACACAGTATTTGGCGAAACCGTTCCTATATGTAAACGACAAACGGGCAGAAAATATCCTTTCTGGTTCTCTAAGGAAACAGAGAGTAAATTGAAGGAGAAGGAACACCATAGGAAGAGAAAATATTACTCAGATCATCATAGACTACGTTTTGAAGAGTTAAGGTCAGAAATTAAAAAGGACATTAAATTATCTTATAAGAAATATATCCTTAATATTGAACAAAACATTAGCAGGAACTCAAAGAAATTGTGGACGTTTATTAAAAACAAGAAAAAAAATAGGAACACATGCGACACTTTTAAATATAATAATGAAGAATTGGACAGGGGTGATTCCATTGTTGAAGGTTTCGCGTCATATTTCAAATCAGTGAATGACTCTCAGTCAGCCCAATACAAAGTCCCAGCCTGCAATTCGAATACTCCCAACACCCTTCACATAAAACGTGTCTCAAAGGAAGAGGTAGAAATAGCATTTAAGAAATTAAAACCTAAGTCGTCGGCTGGTCCTGATAATATTCCACCATATGTAATTAAGGGATGTGCTGAAAGTCTCAGGGACCCATTACACTTTATATTTAACTTAGCCATACAAACTTGTACGTTCCCTGACGCCTGGAAAATCACTCGCGTCTGCCCTATACTAAAATCGGGAGATCCATCACTAATTAATAACTACCGTCCTATATCTATTTTATCTCCAGTAGCCAAGGTATTTGAATTCATATTGAACGGAAGAATATCAGTATTTCTCAGACCACTCGTAAGAGATAACCAACATGGTTCCCTATCCAGGAAATCTAGAGTGACGAATGCAATTAATTTTACTCAAATTATATCTAAAGAGTTAGATAAAGGAGGGCAAATGGGTGTCATATTTACAGATTTCGAGAAAGCTTTCGACACAATAAATCACGATATCCTTCTTAAAAAATTACGTGTTTTGGGATTCTCCCACCCATTACTCAAATTATTCATCTCCTACCTCAGACACAGGAAACAATTTGTTTTGTTCCAGAAAATTGTCTCAAAGGAATGCATAGTTCATTCCGGAATACCCCAAGGCTCGAACCTTGGACCTTTGATTTTTCTAGCAATGATCAATGATTTGCCACGATGTATACTGCACTCAAATAGTCTTTTATATGCAGATGACTTCAAAATTTTTAAATCAATTTCTTCCACTAATGACTGCACTCTACTACAAAATGACCTAAATAATATACACAAATGGAGTATAGAAAACAAATTATACTTAAACGTACCGAAGTGTGTTGTTATGACCTTTACACGTAAGACGAACCCAATCACATTTTGTTTATGGAATTGGACCTAAGTCATTGAAAACAGTAAGCGAGAAGAAAGATCTAGGGATTCTGTTTGACCGAGAGCTTGCTTTCACTTATCATGTGCAAAAGACGGTCGGGGATGCTTACCGCATGTTAGGGTTTATAATAAGAAACACTAAGCCATTCATTAGGACCAGTACCTGCATAAACCTTTATACTGCCATGGTGAGATCCAAGCTCGAGTACGCCAGCCAAGTATGGAGTCCCTGGCAGAAAACATGCATTAAGTCCATTGAGCAAGTTCAAAAGAAATTCCTCAGATATTTACATCTCAAAATAACGGGCAATTACCCACACATGGTACCCTACGATGAACTTTTGTTGAATTTCCGCATGACTAGTTTGGAGTCTTCGAAGGCAAGTGAATGATATGAAATTCCTTTATAAAGTCATTAACGGGCAAATTGATAACTCATTATTCATATCGCTCCTAAATTTCAACATCCCTCACTTAACTACAAGATCAACCATAACATTCAACAAGTAGTTCCGTGAAGGACTATACAGCCTATTTTCATATATCCTACTTATGTTAATTGCCACTATCAACATACAAAATTTCAGTTTGATTGCTGTAATAGATTCGTAGATATTGAGAACCAACTAAATATTTCGCATGGTCGCTATGCTGGATTTTATATATGTAGGTCCTACAGTTATGTACTGTTACATGAAGATTATTGTGTACGGGTAGCATTCAAACTTCAATCGCATGATAGGACACAAGAAGTAACAAGGAGATTTTAAAATTTCGCACAGCTGCCATCTTGTGGTTATGGAAACAATTGAAATAAATTTGATGCCAGTGGATTAACATTCGTGTAAGGATTTACTGTACCAAGTTTCACTGCACTCGGATGGTTAAATTGCGAGAACCGTCCATGTGAATATTTATAATTCGCGTCACCGCCATGTTGGATTTGTGATCACCAGGTTATTTAAAGTCCTATAGGTGAACTTAAGTGCATAGCACCTATGAACATTTAAAAATTCAGTTTGATTGCTATAATAGATTCGTAGATATTCAGAGCCGTCTAAATATTTCGGATGGTCGCCATGTTGGATTGTTAAATGTATTGGCCATAGAGTCATGTACCATTAAAGGATAAATATTGCGTAGGTTCATTATTCAAACTTTCACTTCGATCGCATGATTACGACACAAGAAATAAAAACTTAATTTTAAAATTCGCACAGCCGCCATCTTGAGGTTATGTAAACAATTGAACTAAATTAGATACCAGTGCATTACAATGTGTATAAACATTTCTTGTACCAGATTTCATTGCGTTTGGAACATTAAACAGCGAGAAAGGTGTATTTAAAATTTTCAAATTCGCTTGGCCGCCATGTTCGTTTTGTAGTTAACCGGTTTCTGAAATTCATATAGATGAACTTCCAGTAGTGCCCTTTACCTCCGTACAAAATTTCAGGGTGATACCGCTAACAGTTTCAGAGATATAGATTGCCGGTGAAATATTTCACACATCCGCCATCTTGTGGTTATGTAAACAATTGAACGAAGTTAGATGTCGGTGCATTACAATGTGTATTAATATATACTATACAAAGTTTTATTGCGTTTGGTTGGTTAAATCGCGAGAAACGTCTATTTAAAAGTCGCAAATTCGCGTGGCCGCCATTTTGGTTTTGTAGTTACCAGTTTTTCAAAAGTCACATGGGTGAACTTATAGTAGTTCCCTTTATCACCGTAATAAATTTCAGGGTGATATTGGGAATAGTTTCGGAGATATTGCATGCTGGTGAAGTATATCGCACAGCCGCCATGTTGGATTGGTGAGACGTAACAAAATTTGAAGGGCACGGTCGAGGTCGCCCGGAATAGTGCAATGAACTTACTGAGTTTCATTGAAATTGATCCAGCCGTTTAGATTTTATTAGGGACACACACACACACACCTCACACACACACACTCACACACACGCACACACACTCGGTGATCTCATAAGCCTATTTTTTTTTTTCAAAATTGAAAATAGGCTAAAAATGATATTACCAATACCACTTCACATAACAATTCACCTGTATGGAGGCTTTGCAGTATTTATAACGATGCGGTTCGTGTAAACTGGAAACTAGATTTCTGTCTCTCAATCAGACCGTTCTTGGAAATTATAATCCAGTCACTCTAATTCATACTTGAAATAAAATTCACTCACTCACTCACTCACTCCGTTGGCTTTTCTGAGACGTGACGATCCCGTGCCGCTCTCACTATCTGCCTCCATTTCCTCCTATCCAGCGCAGTATTCTCCCATACAGTAATACCCATTTGTCTGCAGTCAGCGGTCACCTCATCTTGCCATCTACTCCTAGGTCTTCCAGGGGGTCTCGAGCCTTCGATCTTCTTCTCATACACCTGGAGAACTATTCTGGCAGCGT
Organism: Meconema thalassinum; assembly: GCA_946902985.2. Lineage (NCBI taxonomy): Eukaryota > Metazoa > Arthropoda > Insecta > Orthoptera > Tettigoniidae > Meconema > Meconema thalassinum. The sequence goes on along the minus strand of OX336390.1, from coordinate 261,017,295 downwards.
CCATTCTGATAACATGCCCCGCCCATTGCAGCCGTTTCGCTTTCATGACGTCCACTACTCTGGGTTGATTGGCCAACTTGTACAGCTCATGATTTGATCTGAGAACCCATCTTTGTGTTTCCTGGTCAAAGATGGGGCCGAAAATTTTTCTATATATCTTGTTTTCGAAGACTGTAAGTTGGCGTTCCTCCCTTTTGGTCACACTCCATGTTTCGGCTCCGTATATCAGTACCGGCCTGATGATCGTGTTGTATAGTTTTAGTTTTGTTTTCCTGGTCAAAAGTTTGGAGTAAAGTAATTTATGCAGGGAAAAGTAAACTTTGTTTGCATTCCGCAATCTAATTTGGTGTTCAACTTGTCTTCTATTGCAGTCATTTATATTTACCCCAAGGTATTTGAAGTTTGGCGTGTTCTTAAAGGTAAAATTGCCTATATGAAGGTTGTTGCGTTGGTCTGTAGTCATGTTTTCTCTCTGTATGATCATGTATTCTGTCTTCTCTTCATTAATCTTTAGACCTATTTTTGCAGCAGTTTCATTTAATTTCCTTTGAAATAAAATTACCACACATAACAGAATCAACAATGTATATATGTGGATAGTCCTGTTCCCTAGTTATTAATGTTACCTTTTAGTTTATTATGTAATAATTTCAAAACCTGTTTTTATATTTGGCATTAGATCAAATTTAGATTTAGTTTTAATATTATATTTTTACTACTATGCATTTTGATCTGTGTGAACTTCCTAGTTTTAAGAATTACATTAAGATATTAATACTTAATGCAGACATATCAGGAAATGTATCTTACTGTGTAGGTGCACTGTTATTGGGGCGCACACTGAGCCCTGTTGTGTACCATCAACAAATAAATAAGTAAATAAAAATAAGTTTGACACTATAAATGGTTATATGGGACCCATAAAACAACGTAACATGTTATCCTGAGACATCAACAATATATGGAAAAATAATAATGACTTTGGGTTTTGATATGAGGCAAAGACATTAACCATAATGGAAAATGCTTTAGTTCTACGAATTAATTTCGTTATCTTATTAAATTGCTTTCACACAAAGATGGTATATTGGCTTTTACGGCCGGTGAATTAAAACTCAGCAATTCTTCTAGGTTTGTGCCATGTCTTGTGTGGGGTCTCGCCTAGGACACCAAGCTGGCTCATCGGCGGGCTCTTGGTATCCCCGCCCGGACCCCCACAGGAGTAACGAACTGCGCGCTACCTCCCTTTGTAAAGAGTGCAACTGCACTACATTACTGCGAGAACTAAAAGATCAAGCAGCTTTAACCTCCCTATGAAGGCTTCCAAAAAGATGGTATATTGGCTTTCACGGCCGATGAATTAAAACTCAGCAATTCTTCTAGGTTTGTGCCTAGGTTTGTGCCTAGGTTTGTGCCTAGGAGAATTGCTGAGTTTTTAGTCTATAAACTGTCTCGAGTAATACCTTGCAGAACTACCATTCAACTTATTGGAAACATGCTCAGAAGCAGAATTTTTCAAGTCATTATAGGAAGAGGAATGAGCAAACATAGGAAGCTGAACAACGAGCTTCCACACGGTTCAGTGCTGGCTCCCCTTCTCTTCAATATGTATCTCTCAGACCTACCAGTTCTGTTATGCTTATGATGTAGCTTTGGCAATAAGGCACAAGGTCATCAGTGTCATAGAGAATATGCTCAATGATGACGTAGCAAAGCTTGAAAGATATTTCCACAAATGGAGCCTCCAACCAAGTGCAACAAACACTGAGGTATCAAAACTCAGCAATTCTTCTAGGTTTGTGCCGTGTCTTGTGTGGGGTTTCGCCCAGGACACCAAGCTAGGCTCATCGGCGGGCTCTTGGGGTTTTCACTTCAACAGAATGGCTGATAGTGCAATACATGTATCGATTCAAGGTTCAGTGCTGAGAAATAATAAACTCCCTAAATATTTAGGTGTCACTCTGGAGCGCACATTGTCTTTCAAGAAACATCTTGAATATACAGCCGCCAAAATTAGAAGCCGGAATAATATCCTGCAGAAGCTTTGTGGAACTACTTTGGGGAGCTTCTGCTATAACTCTGAGGTGTTCTGCATTAGGTCTTGTCTTCTTCGCTGCTGAATATTGTGCTCCAGTATGGCTGAACAGCCCCCATGTAAAGACAATTGATACCTAACTCAATAACACCATGTGACTGACAAGTGGCCTTGTTGGCCTCCTGTCCTCAGCAACATCATGCCTCCTGACCTGCTGTATGTATGAAAGCTGCCCTTATCCGAGAGTATTAAAAATTATGAGTAACCCAGCTCTTCCTATTCGCGGTGACATCCCTGATCTGAATAGAAACCGACTGAAATCTAGACATCCACCCATCAAATATGCTAGGGATCGCACAGAAAACAATTTTGAGCCGAATATCCAATGGAGAAATGAATGGAGCACCAACATCAACCTTGAAGCTTGGAGTGATTTAATTGGAAATAGCGCTGCACCTGGTTTTGACCTGCCAAGAGGAACGGGGACTGCCCTCAATAGGATCCGGACTAACCACGGAGTCTGTGCTGAATCACTCTTTAATTGGGATAAAATTCCTTCTCCCCAATGTGACTGCGGTGCTCCTTCACAGTCAGTTCACCACATTGTTCATGAATGCCATAGAAGAGCATATCAGGGTAATCGGTTTGACTTCCTGCTGGCAAAACATACAGCATTACAATGGACAAGGAATTTAGATTTAAAGATATAAGCCTGCGTTTTCATGTGTCCCTGTAAATATGTAGGCTATATATCAATTTATATGTGCGTATATATTTACCTTGCTTGCTTTTGTTTGTATGTCATAAATAGAAATATACGATAAATAGAAATATACTTCTAGCATTTGTCGTGAGGTCTCGTTTCTCATATATCCATTGCAAATTCCACGAGAGCACTGGTTCTTGTTATGACAACGACAATACACTGATGACAGTTCGATAGAGTCTACCTAGGTATATGTAGGTTATCTTCCCCAACGCTAATATGGTTCACTAAACGTCCGCAAAGAAGGATTCTAGTTTCTGGATGAACTACACTTCCACAGTATCACGAACGGGTAGGTTAGTGGTGAAACACGTACCCTTCTTCAACGACCAAATCCATGAAAATCGCAAGGGGAGAGGTGTACTGTTCATTTCTATCTGAAATAATCTTAAAAGTCCCCTTCTATTGATAACGACTCGTGTGTGTTATTATATCATTCTCAACAAGAGCTTCAGCAATGACGAATGGTCACCTTCTGTGGTCTCGTGGTAAGTATTGTACCCATGTGAGTAATCTCCATGGAAAATATGCTTCCGCCTCCAGCTAGCTTCAGACCTCGGCGTGTACCGTCCTCCCACTGAGCAGTTGCATATTCTTGATTTGAGGCTAAAAAGGTATCAACTCTACAATGATAAGGCACAACTCTACTCTAAAGACTTTAATTCAGTAAAATTCATGGCTTCAAACAAATAATAAGAACACACTCCCAATAAACAATACACAAACAAACAAAGTTACTCCCACAATCCACTAATTATTCACATAGTTTAACAAAATAAATCCATATCATTATTCGATCCTTTACCATTATGTGGACTTTAAACTTCACTCAAGTGCGCTGATGCACATGTAACGTTTCACAAACTGTACTGTTACACTCATGTCACCTAATATGACTTCTTTAAATTCACAAAATTACTTGTTTCTTACAACACATCTTAATTTACATTATGTGCATTGTTTGTGTTATATATCTCTCTCCCACCAAATGCTTTCATGCATTAGCCAACTCATGGGTTGCACTACAATCTACTTGCAACACCACAATTACGTAAGTCTACCCCTCCACTCCCCTCTTTTTATAGTTCCACTGCATGCCATTGTGATTTCAATAAATAACTTCTGTTATCGCTGTGTCGGATAATATTATTACGCTACTCTTGTGAGCGTAGCCTGTGGCGTCAAGTGCCCAACTTCATTAACTATGTGTCACTGTCAGTATAAAATGCAACTTCCGACCATTCGTAAGATTGCTAAAATTTTATATCATCGGGTAATCTATGATTAGCAATGTGTTTTTAAACCACACACGTTCATTATACACTATAACAATTCTTCCTTTCAATACAAGCAAGGTCTTAAATCTGTCCTCTCAAAACGCTAGCCTGCACGGTTCGTTTAGCGACCCAGCCCCTCGGAGCTGCCTGTATACAATGGAACAGAGGAGGGGTGTTCACAGCTGTAAACCATCCCTTGTCTCCCTGATTCCTGGACTTCATCTCCCCAAGCAGTATTACGATTTTGATTACAATATTGTGGTCACAATGATCCACGTGATCCCATATGATCTAAACTGAATATTATGCAATGGTTCTGGGTGAGCTTGAATATTTAATCCTAGCCTTAGGACATTATTAATAACGGCCTCAACAGGTCCGTATCATACTATGAAGGCACGAGATTCATAAAACACAGGTCTAGCGGGTAGCCGGTATCTTAATAAAATGTCGCGGTCAGTCAACAACTGCCGTCATAAGATTCGCTTCACAAGAGCCGAATCATTCAATAACAAGTTCTCGGGCAATCAGGTATAGTGTAGAGGTTTCCAATGTTCTCCCCTCACCTACCACAGGATTCGAACCCGGAACATTTCATATCCATCATCGGAGATAGGGTACACACTAAATATGCTCCGGCATAAATTAATATCTCTGTACGCCCCCGGCTGTACAAGATTCCATACGTCGATTAGATCACCTGGCTCCTACCTGTAACTATGATCTGGTCCTATATTATTAAGAGAACTCTAACCGTTACTCTACAAGCTTACACACAAGCCACAAATTCAATTCACTGTCAAGCTCCTTCATTTCCTTGCATAATTATATTCCCATTAATCCAATATATTTAATATTAACTCTTTTCTTTTCCCTTAATGTAATCTACTGCTTGGCTAGATAAATAATCCAATTAGCGTAAGTATCTCTTGCTTACAACCTTTTTCCTGATGTATTCAATTATACCGTTTATCATTATTATAATTATTATTATTATCACTGACATAAATTATTTTTCCGACACAACGTAACCGTTTCAAAGATCGAACATTCGTGTTCGTTACGTTAAGTTTTACATAACTGAATTGCCATTTTATTTAATAGTGGTAACGATTAATCCACTCTCTGATGTAACAACATCTTAACTTTAACAAGAGTTTAGTGCTTTTCAGTCGGTCAACACGAATGTACCCAAAAGAGATGGGTTATGCCCTAATCCTGAAATAAATTACATGAGATTAATAAAACACTAGGATGACCAGTTTCGATCGTCAAGCGATCATCATCAGATCCATTACACTTAGGCTATAAAAGCTATGTTTGAAATACAGGTGAAAATATTTACAATATGTACAATTATTTAGTTGCAGTATTGGTACTGCAACTGTCAGTGTATGCTAAATGCAGTATATATGTTAGGTGAAATGCTAAATGGTGATAGCTATCCGTAGATTGTACTTTAGAGAGATTATATGGTTGTAAACTATGGTTAAACTATAAAATTTTAGGCTAACTACTTATCTGATTGTCTTCCGTACAACAGCTACTCGCAGTTTTCGTGCTCACTGGAACGCACTGTGCGGTTGACTGCGGTGGTTATCTTAACGACTGGTTTTCCCCTGCTTTCTCCCCCCTGTTCATACGTGCTGTGGGGAGTGATAGCGATGTGTTTATGTGAGGTGTTGCCAACCTAGATAAGATGTATGTTATTGAATGTGGTGGGTCTACAACTATTAAAGACCGTGGATTAGCCCTCGCCACGCGTGGAGCATAACCCATTCGAACTAAGCGTTGACGGTCTTATGAGGACGTCCCGGCACCTTTAATACTGCCGCGAATATGGGCCTTGGTTTATTGCAGAGGAAAAGTACATCGTACACCTGATCCAGATAACATTTACCTATTAATAACCCCCTAATTTCCCCCCTTTTTTATCTAGCTTGGCTGTGTCGCTAAATTGTGTTTTGTTTCCGACAGGGTGTGTTTTTTAGTAGCGTGAAGAGGGGTGAGCTCTCCATGAACGTGTGTTCATTTAGATTGTTGGGATTGTTTCGTTTGGCTAGGTGTATCTCGATTGCTTCCTTTATGTCAAGAGCTCTGCCTTTCGAATCGTGATGGATTATTTTAAGGTCCGACTCTATGTTGGTAAAGCTGTGCCCTGCGTCACACATATGTTCGAACACGGCTGAATGTGTTCCGTATCTTATCGCATTCCTATGTTCATTATAACGTGTGTCTACTCGCCTTCCACTCTGCCCGATGTAATTAGCTTGACAATCGGTGTCTTGGCACGTTATAGAATATACCCCTGACCTTGAATACGGGTCACGTTTATTTAGATTACTATTTAGGAGGTGCCTAGCGGTTGTGTTTTTCGTCGTGAAAGCTATCTTTATGCCTTGCTTTTTGAATAGGTTAGTGATTTTATATGTATTCGCATTCACATAGTTGAAACGCGCATTTTTTTTCTCATTACTGTCCGGTTTGGGAATCGTTTTATCTTTATTTTTATGTTTGGCTATAATTTGATTTATTTTGCTTGGCGAGAAGTTGTTTTCCTTTGCTATTTGCATAATAGTTCTTATTTCCTTATTATAGATGTCTTTTGACATGGGTATGTTTAAAGCTCTGTGCACCATTGAATTGAAACCCGCTAGTTTGTGCGTAATGGGGTGATTAGACTGATTGTCGATTGCATGCGAGGTTTGTGTTGCTTTCCGGAATATGGAATATGAAAGGTCGTTGTCTTTACGTTCAATAGTTATATCGAGATAATTTATTTTCCGGTCTATTTCGGATTCCTTAGTGAATTTAATAGAGTGGTGAAGGCTATTAATGGATTGGAGAATTGTTTCTTCGCTTGTTAGTTCAGTATCGTAGATGCAAATTACATCATCTACGTATCTTTTCCATATTACTATTCCCTTTGTTGAAGTCTTTTATAAGAACGCATTTTCTAGTGCATTGATGAAGACGTCAGCGATTAACCCACTTAGTGGCGATCCCATTGCTAGGCCTTCTCTCTGTGTGTATATTTTATTGTCGAATTGAAACACGTTTTGGGTGGAAAGGGGGGAAATTAGGGGGTTATTAATAGGTAAATGTTATCTGGATCAGGTGTACGATGTACTTTTCCTCTGCAATAAACCAAGGCCCATATTCGCGGCAGTATTAAAGGTGCCGGGACGTCCTCATAAGACCGTCAACGCTTAGTTCGAATGGGTTATGCTCCACGCGTGACGAGGGCTAATCCACGGTCTTTAATAGTTGTAGACCCACCTCATTCAATAACATACATCTTATCTAGGTTGGCAACACCTCACATAAACACATCGCTATCACTCCCCACAGCACGTAGGAACAGGGGGGAGAAAGCAGGGAAAAACCAGTCGTTAAGATAACCACCGCAGTCAACCGCACAGTGCGTTCCAGTGAGCACGAAAACTGCGAGTAGCTGTTGTACGGAAGACAATCAGATAAGTAGTTAGCCTAAAATTTTATAGTTTAACCATAGTTTACAACCATATAATCTCTCTAAAGTACAATCTACGGATAGCTATCACCATTTAGCATTTCACCTAACATATATACTGCATTTAGCATACACTGACAGTTGCAGTACCAATACTGCAACTAAATAATTGTACATATTGTAAATATTTTCACCTGTATTTCAAACATAGATTTTGTAGCCTAAGTGTAATGGATCTGATGATGATCGCTTGACGATCGAAACTGGTCATCCTAGTGTTTTATTAATCTCATGTAATTTATTTCAGGATTAGGGCATAACCCATCTCTTTTGGGTACATTCGTGTTGACCGACTGAAAAGCACTAAACTCTTGTTTACTAAGGCAACACTGAAAATATGGCTTCAAACACCACAATCTTAACTTTACTGAAATCACACAATAAACACGTGAGGGTATACCTCCTAATATTGATTCTTACTGGCATATTTTATACTTCTGAAATCACATTACAAGCAGTGGCTATACTTCTCTAATAACATGATTTGTGGGGTACTTACGTCGGCTTATCCAGGTGGCTCCAACCACCATATTCCAGTGTCACCTGCCATTGGCCTACTTAGTGACACATTGCCATACTGCTAATACACATCTTATATGACATCTGATTCATAAACACACGACACTTTGCCATTTTTATAATGAAGCTAATGCTTCCAAAACACATGACGCTTTATAACACTGGTTATATTATTAATTTAAGAGATATTTTACATAAAATCACTGCACAAACACACGTTACACTGTATATTCCTGAGTGGTTGAAATTCCCTGGCAAAATATCAGAATTACAGGTGCGGACGGCCCTTTCTTCGGGCCTACCCCCTCCTGATTGAACATCTCGATCATCTGCTCACGGATTCACCAACAGTCTATTGATTATCCCTTGATAACCTTCCTGATATTGCAGTGATATGCTTACATATCGTCATGAACGCTACTTATTGGTATACTCAAGATATGTATAACCAATCACTATTTTCACCGCGCTCAACATTGTACATTGTATTTACATAAATTATTACTCTCAACAGTTCTGCCTGGTATATCACACGGCACTTAATAAACAGTATATAACAGTCTTACTGCACGGCTTCTCAAACTGAAGTTCGAGCCTCCTCTCTTAACTTCGGTAATATGCATTTCGCATAATCAAGTTTGTTGATTACTGTACTCATTCTTATTTCATGACCATGCATGAATATATTATCACTGGTGCGTTACACTGCACAGCTAACATGCTGATTACCAGTAACATGTTTAAGTCTTTGTGTGCGCGCCTGGGCGCTCCGTAACTTTCAAACACAACAACTCCCACCAACTGCAAGTTCCAACTTCTACGACTCTAATTTCCAACTCCAACTGCCTCTCTGACTGGGTCCACCCTCTTATACCCGTTTCACACGAAAAAGTAGGGCAAGAATTCCCGCGCTATATCAGCTCCTCTCTTAGGATGATTCTGGTCTTGGAATAATATCCATATTGTTCCTTTTTCTTCGCTGGTCACAAAAATGCATGTCTGTTCGAGGATCGATCGGCCAATTAATTAATATTAATTGCCTTATCCATGGCGTGGGGACGCGGCGTTGTTTAAAAATCCCCTTTTCACTGGTCAGGTCAGTCCGCGAACACCACTTGTCCTGTATCATTTCGCACTGCATTAATATGCCTTGATTTCGCCGTTTAATGGCTCTAAGATTAGCCTCCTGGCTAAAGATTCACCTGTGTGCAACTCTCATGTCATTGCATTGCTCCAATCACAAGTAATCAATGATTTTCCTTGGGATCTTCCCATCCCACTCTCACTTTCATTCTCAAACGGGGAAGAACCTGGTCATTATTCAACCCCCTGGCCTCTTCCAGACGACTTAACTAGGTCAGCGAGATTGACAGGGCTCCAAGAGTCTCCTCCCACAATTCTGGGGCTATTAGTAAAATATCAAACTCTCTACTTCTGCGTTCTAAGTCCAGCATAGCCTACTTCATGTAGTCCAAATAATGCTGTATTCCACTCATTTTCCTGCATTATTTCACTAAATAATGTCAGTATCAACTGATATCACACCAGTGATTAAATATATAATTTCCTCTAGGGGTTCTTACAACGAAACACCCTCAACAGATCTCGGGTTCGTTCCCTGGTGGAACCTTCATTCAGAGCTCAACATATCTCCGAGATCCACGTTCGATATCAGTCAGCATGACCCCCTCGGGTTCAGTATTGAGACCTCGATCCCAATGATCCTGAGAAGAGGTAGGATCAATTCCAATCTCAACCATCCTGGAAGTGACTTTCCATGGTTTTCCACTTCTACTCCAGCCAAATTGCAGATGGTTCATAACTTAAGGCTACGGCTGCCTCCTTCCTAACCCTTAGCTCCGTTACAATTACACACACTACTACAGACACCACAATACCTCAGGCCATAAAACTAATCCTACAAACCTTAGAACACGGTGCTGAATGTCCACGAGGTCGCAAGCCTCACACATGAATAAACAACAACAACAAAAGCAACAACAACCAGGAGAAAATGACAAATTCTGAAGTCAGGCACTTGCCATTATCTTAACAAGTAGTTTCGTGACAAACTAAAGAGCCTACATTTCTTAAAATTTAAGATCATGCCAATGATTAATCTATATAGACCTATCTAGAATAATGACGAAATCAAGTTGGTAATACTAACATTTCTAAGTACTGTAGTAGGAAATACACATGAAATAGTGTAGCCTAATACAGTACTACAGTTGCCAGCCCTAGTGACTCTGAATATATCCTTAGTTCCATCTCTTAAGCTATAGAATGCACATACAAAATTTGGTTAAAGCCTAATGGATTATATGGACGTTACGTGCTGTTAGATATGGGATCTATCAGTGTGCGTAAAATCATGTTGGCAACAATGTCATGTATGTGTTGCTCAAAATTAATCTGAAATATTATGATCTATTATAATGCCAATTTTGAATAAATTCCATTTGTTAGTATAGATGGTACATGTAATTAAAAATTGAACCTATCAGAAAGCTTACAATCACGTTGGCAGCACTAAGGTATATTGGTTACTCCAAATTAATCTAGAATGTCAGGTACTATACGTGTGCAACGTTTAGAGCAGTTAACTTGCATACTTTCTGATATATTGATATTAGGATTAAACATACAGAGAGAGCATTTATTAACAGTTGCCAGCCCTGCTGGTTCTTAACACTCCAGTGGGCGCGCGGTTTGCCGTATCGCGAGTGGGCGCGTGGAGGACAGGTGTCCTCCACTTTGTTTTGCCATTTTACCCTATGGAATATATATTTAGCGATCATGATTTTTAGCCTAATTTTCACATTTTGCAAAAATGAGGAAAAAGTAGACTTATGAGACCGATCCGGGAAAATGTGTGTCTGTCTGTCTGTCTGTCTGTCTGTCTGTCCTTCTGTCTGTCTGTCCTTCTGTCTGTCTGGCTGTGTGTGTGTCCCCCCTATCAACTCCTAAACGGCTGCAGCAATCGAAACCAAATTTAGTATGAGTAAAGATGTGCACCGAAATAGCTCACGTCCATATTTGAAAATGATGTCAGTGCTACCAACTGCTGAAAAAATGCACTAGAAATTTGAGCTCCATGTTGGATATCTTGCAAGGTATGCATGGGAGCTATTCCAAAATTGGCACACATGTAGATAATACTATTTCAGTTTAATTTCCAGGAGGCCAACCATGACAGTGTTGCCACATTAATTTTAAGCCTTCTGATAGGTCCAATGTTTAAATGCATATAACTTCTACACTATCAATTGGATGTCAACCAAAGTTTGTATGTAATATCTGTACATAAACAGATATGGCTGAGCGTATTCTTAAGAGCCACCAGGGCTGCCAACTGTTAATAATTGCTCTCTCTCTCTCTATTTTTTAAAATCCAAATACCAATATATCAGAAAGTATGCAAGCCAACAGCTTTAAACTGCACACGTATATTCTGACATTTTAGATTAATTTGGAGTAACTTATATACGTCAGTTCTACCAACATGATTATGCCTGCTGATAGTACCAATTTTTAAATACATGTAACTTCTATACTATCAGTTGGATTTCAATGAAATTTCGTATGTGCTATGTGTACCATAACAGATATGACTATAAGTATTGTTAAGAGCAATCAGGGCTGCCAACTGTTAATAAATGCTGTCTATATTCTTTTTACCCTAATATCAATATATCATAAAGTATGCAAGCCAACAGGTCTATACTTTGCACACGTATAGCACCTGACATTGTAGATTAATTTGGAGTAATTAATACAAGGCAGTGCTGCCAACATGATTCTATGCCTGCTGATATGTCCAATTTTAAAATACATGTAACTTCTATACTAACAAATGGATTTCATCCAAAATTGGCACAACAAGATATCATAATAATTCAGATTATTTCTGACCAGCGCACGCATGGTATTGTTGGCAACATGCTTTTACGCGTGCTGATAGACCCAGTGTCTAACTGCATGTAACGACCATTGGACTTAAACCAAATTTTGTATTCTGTACCTTAAGAGGTGGAACTAAGAATATATTCAGTCACCAGGGCTGCCAATGGTACTGCTCTATTAGGCTACATTATACCAGGTATATTTTGAACTAATTAGATATTTCGATATTACCAACTTAATTTCGTCATTATTCTAGATAGGTTCATATACTGTAGAATAATCATTGGCATGAAAAGTAGGCTGTATAGTTCTTCACGGAACTTCTTGTTTGTTTTTGGTTAGGTAGGAATATATTCAACACATTTTTCATAAAATAGAGTGTATGCTACAAAATAATGAGTAGGAAATACATAATTAAGGTAAATAAATCAAAAACGTGTTTAAGTTTGGTAAGTTATGTTATAAATGTTACTAAGATGTGTATAAGTTTTATGTTACATATGAAAAATTATAAAAAATTAAGTGTTGATAATTATTTGTAGTTTGAAAATACAAATTGGTTTCGTACTATAAAAAAATAAAAGAATATACATAATTTTCCATCTTAGTGAAACATATAAAACACAGTTTTTTTTTTGAAACCTAAACGAACTGCTTTTGACTTCTCTTGACTTATCAGGTAGAATGTTTGGGGGAACTGCTGCTTTGTTCTTTCTCAGAGTAGCAATCATAGTTACTTTTTCTTCTTCCCGTAGCTTTATTGCCAAGGGCACAGATGCCAACCAATTGTCACAGGTAATATTCCTAATGGTTCCTGAAATAGGCTTCATCAATCTCAAACCAAGTCTGACGTGTTGTTGCTTCTTCTGTAAGGGCCGCTTGGTTGCTTCCCTACATACACTTGAAGGTTTGTAGCATAGAAGGTTGTTTTGGAAACCATTGCAAACGATATTATCCCATACTTTGCAAGTTTACTAGGCATATACACACGGAAGGGACAGTTTCCTCTAAATGAAACTAGCTGTTCATCAATGGTAAGGTACCGTAGTCGGTTGGTTTTTATGCATTCTTGTAATTGAGCACGAACATCTCAAAGATTTCTCGAAAAGCAGCTAGTTTGTCAACAATAATATTTCTTTGATCTCTGTCGTGTACGTTATCAAATCTCAGACAACGTAAAAGGAATCAATACTTCTTTGCGCTCATGGTTACATATACAACCTCTATTCCCGTGCCTTGTGAATTATCCAACATTTCAAATACGTTTCTTCTTCCAGCCTTCAAAACCCCAGCAAGATATAATATAGGTCTACCAATCAGTGCACGAATTTCTCGGGAAACATTGGGCCTAGCATCCCTTTCTGTGACAAACTGAGGGCGAATTTTAGTTATGTAAACGTTAGTACAATCAACTATTATTTTTCACCATTTCATAATCAATATTACACTGTGACGCAGCTTCTGGAGTGACAGTATATTTCTCAGACCCTTGAGGTCCTGGGCAATGAAAAACTGGTATAATTTTATGTCTGGGTGTACGAGAAGTCTAGGCAATTTGAGGTTCTAAGTACCACCTCTATGTGCGAACATTTCCCAAATAAACCTTTGGGTTGACGAAAGAGACAGGAGGGACTGCTTCTTTACCACTTCTATTTCCTCGGATTCGTCTGGAATATCAACCGGGTCATCTTCTGCATTGATTTCATTCTCTACTCTCTGTGTGGTATTCCAAGTGGTCTTCTTCTCGATCATCTTCATCCTCTGTACCTAGAACACTCTCGTTATCCTCAGTCTCATCTAGCCAATGACGTACCTGTTCACGGTCACTTTCACTGGTCATTATTGTTTTCACAATTAAACGATTTCAAATAAACCGTTTTAACCTTCAAAACTATGAAATGAAATGAAAATACCACAGCAAAATCCGAAAAGAACTGTAACGCCAGTGGGCGCGCGGAGGACAAGTGTCCTCCACTTCTGCACAGAGCAAGTATACACAAGGTCACGGCGACAATAGGTGAGCATAAAAGCTGATAATGCACTGACGGGCAGAGGATGAGTGGCAAGAAAGGTATTTAGCCGCTCAAGGTCACAAGTGTTGCCAACCCTTGTATTCACACAAATCAAAATCACTGGAGGACACCTGTACTCCGCGCGCCCACTGGAGTGTTAAGAATATGCATAGTCATAACTTTTATGGTACGCAAAGCTCTTACGAAATTCAATTGAAATTCATGTTTTAGCATAGAAGTTATATGCATTTAAAAAGTGGACCTATCAGCAGGCTTGGAATCATTTTGGCAGCACTGATGTATATTAGTTGCACCAAACTAATGTAGAATGTCAGGTACTATCTCCGTGTGCGAAGTTTAGAGCTGTTGGCTTGCATACTTTCTGGTACATTGATATTAGGGTTGAAAAAATAGAGAGAGCATCAGGTATAAATCTTTAGTTTAGGAGTTGTTGGGGGGGGGGGGGTACACACAGAAAGAAAGACAGACAGACAGAAGGACAGGCACACATACACACATTTTCCCGGTTCGATCTCATAAGTCCACTATTTCCTCATTTTCGCAAAATGAGAAAAGTAGGCTAACAAATACAGTAAATATCGAGATCAACCAAAAATGGTTTCCTATTCGACTTTTTGGTCACACTTAATTTGGTATATTGACTTATTTTACAGATACAGTGTTATCTAGCAGCATTTTGACGTACAGTAGTATCTCCATACAGAAATGCGTGGAGAGGATGTTCAAAGAAAATCTGTCATATTCTTTCCTGAGCTGACGTTCCTTATCTGTATTCAGCTTGCGAAAAATGGTGTAGTGAAAGGAACAGTAACTATCATACTTGCAGAAGGAAATAGACAACTGAAGATTCTAAAGCGAAGACACGACTCTCTCCTTGGTTTAAATAAAATAATCGAGAGACCATTGAAGTATTTACGATCCTCTTGGCATGCACAAGTCTCACGGACTGCATTGGCGCAGCCAGCAACACGCCCTGGCAGAGATCCAGTAAACAATTGAAGTCTCAACAAGCCATTTGCATGACACTTCGCTCAACTTACGACTCCTTGATTTCGAAAAGCTTGGCACACCTCTGACATCAGATTTCGATTTTTATGCAAATTTATTTCTGAATAATAGTACGACAAGCAAACAAAGAACAGTAATCAACAGCAAACCCCACATTATGAAATGCAGTGCTATAAGGAACATCTATTTATTATTTATTTATTAATTAATTAATTCATTTATTTATTTATTCATGTATTTATTTATGTATTAACCATATCGATGAAAGGAGAGCGGTAATCTATACTAATATAATAAAGCTGAAGGTTTTGTATGAGTGTTTGTGTCTTTAAACGCGCTAATCTCTGGAACTACCAGTCCGATTCGAAAAATTATTTTCTTATATGATAGCCGGATTCAAGAGGAATAGATTAGGCTATGCAGTATTAGGCTACACCTCTCATATAACTTTAAAGATTGATTTTCGTTCAGTAAGTCGGAAGAACAAGTGCTCCCGAACTGCTCTATCCGCATGCGTTGGCGTTATGGTTAATGATACGTACACCGTTTCACCGATATGAACCACAATTTGTATACTTACCCTTTGGAACCCTGCGAGTAACACTGTCTGCTGAAATTTCGGACAGACCATTCCATTCACTGCATTTAGGCCCTTTGGCACAAATCTACACCGTTCAACCGATCTGAACCAAAATTTGTACACTTACCCTTTGGAACCCTGCGAGTAACACTGTCTACATGAAATTTATGACAGACCAGTCCATTCCCTGCATTTAGGCCCTTTGGCACAAATCTACACCGTTTCACTAATCTGAACCAAAATTTGTATACTTACCCTTTGGAAACCTGCGAGTAACACTGTCGACATGAAATTTATGACAGACCAGTCCATTCCCTGCATTTAGGCCCTTTGGTACAAATCTACACCGTTTCACCGATCTGAACCAAAATTTGTACACTTACCCTTTGGAACCCTGCGAGTAACACTGTCTACGTGAAATTTATGACAGGCCAGTTTATTCCCTGCATTTACGCCCTTTGGCACAAATCAACACCGTTTCACCGATCTGAACCAAAATTTGTACACTTACCCTTTGGAACCCTGCGAGTAACACAGTCTGCATGCAATTTCGGACAGACCATTCCATTCCCTGCATTTAGGCCCTTTGGCACAAATCTACACCGTTCAACCGATCTGAACCAAAATTTGTCCACTTACCCTTTGGAACCCTGCGAGTAACACTGTCTACATGAAATTTATGACAGACCAGTCCATTTCCTGCATTCAGGCCCTTTGGCACAAATCTACACCGTTTCACTAATCTGAACCAAAATTTGTATACTTACACTTTGGAACCCTGCGTGTAACACTGTCTACATGAAATTTATGACAGACCAGTCCATTTCCTGCATTTAGGCCCTTTGGCACAAATCTACACCGTTTCACTAATCTGAACCAAAATTTGTATACTTAGACTTTGGAACCCTGCGAGTAACACTGTCTACATGAAATTTATGACAGACCAGTCCATTTCCTGCATTTAGGCCCTTTGGCACAAATCTACACCGTTTCACTAATCTGAACCAAAATTTGTATACTTACCCTTTGGAAACCTGCGAGTAACACTGTCTACATGAAATTTATGACAGACCAGTCCATTCCCTGCATTTAGGCCCTTTGGTACTGTCCCCGTTTACCTGAACAGTAGGCTGTCAGATATCCGCCCCCTCAATCGGATTGCCAATAGTCAATTGCACCGGCTCAGCTACATCAATGAAAATGGCACTGACAGATACTATCGAGATAAGAGCACAGAAGTTCACAGGAAATCATTGTGGAACACACCAAAATAGACGGGGGTTCATACTTACCGTTACTTACCTCTTAATTATCTCGGGGTTTGAGTTGACAACAGGATCACTAAAAGTCTGTTCACACAATAACCTCCACCATGACATTTAAAAATGAACCAGAACGAAGACGAGAACTTTGAACTGTACAAAAGCTTTATTTCTAATAAAGGGTATGATTTTACTAACACAACAAAATAAACGTGGCTATCAGTAGCCCAAGTCAATCTGACTACGTCCTCCAGTAGGACTTGCAAAAATTATCATACAACATGATATAAAACATTTTAGCTCCCAAGAGCTCCAAATAACGTAATATTCATAACACTATTGGATTGGAAAAGGACGACAGGGTGTGACATATATATATATAGCATTTGGTTTCCTTTTAATAAACATGAGAATGGTATTTATAGTCGCAAGGCTGGAGTGTGGACGACCTCACTCTGATAACCGGATGTTGGCCCAGCTGCGAGCTACCCTCGAACCTGTTGCATACTGGTCAAATGCACTCCCTTCTCACATGCTATGTTACGTAAGAATACAGCTTTCTCTCTCAAGCTTTTAAATGTCTACAAGACAACTCACATTATTTACGCAAATCTTTCAAGTACTTTGCTCACATCCTATTGGATCACTATGTTAATTCCTTAAATTTGTTAAGTTCAATCCAATTGTATAATTAGCTCTTAAATGTTTATAACAAAATCACATAAATTATTTATAACAATTAGAAATTGTTTATAATATTTGTCAAAGACAATAAAAATATTATATACACGCCTTTAACATCACTCTCGTTCCATATTATTTTCAAAAATATTTACAGCAATTACTTACAATATTAACATTTAAATTGTTTAAATTATTAATTTAATAAATACATTAACCACATGTTCATTCGGTTGGTAATTTTCATAATCGTGTTTAATATAATCGACCAATGAAGGTTAGTTATACATGTTAATGTCACAATCTGGTTAAATAAAGGTTTTAATAATGATTTGTGACGGCAACCTTCATTCAAAATCTTATCTCAAATTCTTTCAAAACTCGTGTTAATTATAACAGTAAATCACTTGATTAATTTTCAACGAACTATGACAATCTTATTCCAGCGGAAAATCCTTCGCTAACAAGTTAATGCACAAACCGCATTAAAAATATGCCCAAAATTCATCATATATTAATCTATATGGTATTTAAACTTCCACATAACTTACAAAACTTCCACAAATAATTCTTTAACATTTATTCCTGTGGGAACTTCCTTCATATTCAAGGGCATTATACCTCAGCGACTTTCAACACGCGCTGCACTAGCGATTATACATTCATAGTTCCACTTAAAAATTTTTATAATCATTAATTGTTTCAAAACTGTTATTTTTATTTAACCTTCGTGGATTTCATTCATGAACCGAAATGAAGTCAAAACTTGCCAATCACAAACAAATTTAATAGTGAATACGCTTATATACGCCTGTCTGGTCTATCAAAATTTAAGATTAACATCTTAAAAGAAATTGTAGTATGAAAATACTACCTTCAAATAAAGTGCGACTAAAATGCAAAGTAGTCGAATAGAATCCAATTAGACTGGGGAATGCAAACATCGTTATATAAATCTCTAATTGAGAAAAACTCCTAACAAAAGTTCTTGACTTTAATGCATTCAATAATTCATTATTAAAGTTACTCTTTTACAAAAGTGTCTATAATGCAATGTTCATTCATAACTGACGATAAATGTCTGTGTTGCAATCAATTCAAATAACGACTAGTATTTCCAAGATCGTCGACAACGTAAGAGATTTTAACGCTCTAAAATCATTTAAATGTTCTTCCTTCTTGATGATGACAGAAAATTGGTCAAAGTAATTAAACTGGCGTAGAATTACTTTAATAAAATGACACGCTGTCTGAATTTAAATCTGCCATAAAAATCATTAACTTACAGTCAAATCGTGACTACAAAAAATATTAATTACTGAAATATTCTAAATATCAGTCTCAACTGATTCAAAATCATTAATTATGCCCATGACATAACAATGTCTTAATAAATCGACGAAAAAGGCATAACTCATCAAGGTGTACTGAGAATAAGAATCTCAACAAGAAAATAGGGCAAAAAACATGAGGATAAAAATATGGGGAAAAATGGTTGCTCAAACATCATTAATAAACTCAAATACAATAAACGTTCACGACTACCTTATCTGCCGATTGACGTTCCAGAGGAAAATTCCCCAAAGAAGACTGCAGATGGATCCATTTCACCACGTTAAAGCTGAGCTCCATCCTCAAAATAGGAAATAGCACCCTCGGAGAATCGAACTGCTTCCTTCTCCGGAAATCGCTCTGCTCCTCGAAGACGAATAGACATCCTTCCGGCAATAATCTTCTTTGTGAGTCGGGACATCCCTGACCTCTCTTGAAAAATTCCCTGAAGTTCCAGTAGACAATCGCCATGAAGTTTTGTAGAAATTTCCGAAGAAATTATTCATATTCAGAGTATGAAATTGTTTTTATGGCTGTTCGATGGTATTCAGCCTTTAATTACGAAACATGGGTGTAGATGGTATTCACCGCATGTTCGCTTGTGTGGAATAGCAATTAGCGAAGTTCCATGTCGCTATCTTACTCCGTTGAAGTATGTCCCAATTGCAATAAGCCCTTTAGCCTTCCATCTGCTCTTCGGTTGTAGTATTAGAAGAACAAACTGCCGTATTCAATTGCTCCATTATACTGTATCGTTGTGTAACCAAGCAATCTGAAGTCTTTCTATTCCACTCGCAGCGTCAGCCGTTGCGTTGATTCTGGCTATACAAAAGTGCTTCTCTTGTGGCGAAATAATCACTTTGGTCAGTCGTATAAAACTGCTAATATCTTTTAAACTAATCGGTCGAAATTGTTCAGCTTTTCTCTATTACTTTATGTAGCACTGCACAATACAATTAGCTTATCGGTGACCGCTAACTGTTCGAAGCTAAACTTGTAGAAGCTTTCTAAGGTCCGTTTCAACTTCACCTAGTTTGACTTGGATCTCGTTAATATAGTGGCCTCGCCACGCGTTATAAAGACGATTCTTTTCACTGCTGTTCACTTCGACGTCTCACTATAATGAATGTATAAGAAAAGAACTTTCACAATAGACTTCGATGATCTGAGAATGAGATCTGAGAATAATCGGAGAATGAAAGAGACTCCTCTCTTCTGCGCAAGCCCTTTTATTAACTTCACGAGGGGCGTTTCCATCCCTTCCAAAGCGAGATACTGCGTCATCGCTCAAAAGTTCCAACTTCGTTACTACATGACGGATTTTCAAAATTCAAAAACTGAAAATAAATTTCACCAAAATTCCAAATCAATGCTTTTACTGCAAATGGATTTCCACAATTCTGCATTCCAAAAGTAATAAAAATACCATAGTTTCAGCAATCTCCGTCTTCCTTTAAACTATCGTTGATTGGTTCATGCCTCTCCTCCAATAGCATAGTTTCTTCCTCAGCAGAATTCCTCGTTTCCTGCGACTGCGTCGTAAATCTTGGAACATTCTCGACTAAATGCTGACGTCACTGAGAATCTCAGCTCAAGTAGCCTGCTGGCATAACATTTACGTCATCCGTGCTTACGTCATGACTACCCACGTCATAACTATGACAACCATAACTTTCCTTATAATTTCAAATATAGCCACCGTGGTCTCTACATAATTCAATTACGGGGGCATTCTCCTCTCACCACGTTTTAAAAACAGTTGCAAATTGTTTTTAAACTCAGTGTTACAAGTATCTCAACTCTCTTGAACACGAAATTGAATTATTACTGGCTTTCCTTCTCTCTTTGCTGATACTGATCGGGTGTCATAACCTGACCTTGAGTATTTTGGTTTCTATTTTGGTTTTGGTTATTCCTATTATAGTTACGGTTATACCCATTATTGTTGTAATATCTGCCTCTTCCATTGTAGTTTCCTCGGTTGTAGTTCCAACCTCTTCTCTGTTGATACGGTCGGTAACCTTGTGATCTGTAATTTCTAAACTGATTATTCCTGTGAGGACCTACATTGTCATTTTTCTCCTCCTCTGGCTTGTCAGTTTGTTGGACTTGGTCCATATATACCATATTGATTTCTTTAAACTCCTGCCTTTGACCTTTCTGGACTACGTTAGGCATTGGACTTGTGTAGTCTAACCTTCTTAGTAATTCATCCATGCTGGATAAATCCCTGATGTTGGACGAAATTATAAGTCTCCTCACCTCAACTGGCAGCATACGAGAAATCGCATCTATTAGTTGCTCCGTGGACAATGGGGGTTGCAAAAATCTCAAGCGGGACAACTGACTCGTAAAGAAATCAGCGTACCTCGTTGGAAGAGTACCTGAGTATTTTCTTGAATACACCTCCGCTCTTAACGAATTCTGCGCTTCTATGGACCAAAATCGTTTGATTAATGCCTCTGCAAACTCGTCAAAGTTACTGAATGTGTATCTAAATGCGCGAAACCATTCAAGGGGTCCTCCAATCAGATATCTCTCTACTATCTTCATCTCTCTCTCTCTGGGAATGTGAGCTTCGATGAAATAATCTTTGAGATTCCTTACATACTCTATAGGTGTCAAACTATCAGTGTTACTGAATTTTTGTGGTTTGTCTTCGAAATTCCTAATGACCGTCACGTTCCTCGGATATGAATCCGGATAGTTTTTCCCACTATCTCGATAATTCCACTCAGGTTCCATATTCCTCTCGTCATCCTCCTCTCTGAATCTGGATACACGTTCTTCAGGAGTCACGTCTCTTTCTTCTGGCTCTAGGTTATGTCTTCTAGCATAATTCCTATTCAATTCGCAAGCTAAGCCTTCTGTATCCTTGTCGGTGATTTCTGTTAAGACTTTCTTGATAATCTCTTCTTTGTAGTTCTCCATTAAACTAGCCTCTCCTAACTTCAAATTTTTCAGTTTACTCGTCGTTTCATTTACATCCGAGACAACTTTATGCATCTGTTCCTCTAATGTAGATTTTAATGTTTGTATATCCTGATCTAGTTGTGTTCTATCGTCAACTTGTTTTTCGGATAACGAATTTATCCTGACGCTTAAATCTTTCCTAATCTGTACTACTTCATTGTTAATTTCTATCTGCGTACTGGCAAGTTTTCTTTCAATCCTTTCCTGAATTTGGGTTACATGTTCTCCACTTGACTTATTCCACTCGTCTTTCCATACCGCTACGTTTGCTGTTAACATTTCGGCTATGTCTACTTCGATATCCTCTTTTAATACTCTATTGTGGTCTAATACCTGGGTTCTCATGACCTCTACATCATACTTCAACTCTGCTAAAGACGTTGTTGTTCTAACTGATTCATCGACTAACCTAGTCGCTAATGCAGTTATATTACGCGTACAAAGAGTTTTTGAGTTTTCGATTTCTTCCCTGACTTTATTTACATCAGTTTGGACTTTAGTCATATCTATGAAAACTGTGTTGACCTCTACCTGAATCTTAGTTATGTCACTTTGCACCTCAGTTATATCCGCACGAATGTTATTAATGTCTACCTGAACATTGGATACATCAGTTCTAGCTTTTTGAATTTCTTTTTGGACTTCCTCGACCTTGTCTTGGACAGTCGCTAC
This sequence comes from Meconema thalassinum, assembly GCA_946902985.2. NCBI lineage: Eukaryota > Metazoa > Arthropoda > Insecta > Orthoptera > Tettigoniidae > Meconema > Meconema thalassinum. The sequence goes on along the minus strand of OX336390.1, from coordinate 260,994,719 downwards.
ATCATTTTTGACAACAACTACTTCGGCTCTAGCACAAGAAATATCCCCTCGGACATTAGCTACATCTAGATTTAACATTGTAAGGTTTTTCTGTACCTTAGACACATCAAATTTAACATCATCAACACTTTTATGCACAATAGACACATCTTTATGGACATTAGACACGTCTGTGCGCATGTCCGTTACAGTATTCTCAATTCCTAGGGTATTAATCTGTAAACGCGACATATTATCCTCCAAATTAGCAGCACTAGTCTGAAGAACCTTCAAACTTTCACCCATGCTAGCTGTCAAATTAGCAGACAAAGTACTAGCATTCTCCTCCATTCGACTAGTATTCCTAGCTTCCATCTCCTTCATACTACTATTCAAATTAGCAGACATATTACTAGCATTCTCCTCCATCCTTGCATTCAAATTAGCAGACAAATTACTAACATTCTCCTCCATCATTTGCTTCATGTTAGCAGACATCTCATCTAACATTTTCTTCAAACTTTCATCTGCCATTACAATATTATTCAAAAATGGACTGCTGTAGGGACATACATCAAAAGAGCAAAATAACAACATTTGAGCAACACTTTTCACCATATATAAATTTGATCAATTTTCTGTCTTAAATCTAACTTATAACTACCTTATAATTAATCTTCGAAGATGCTTCATGTTGAAACAAACTCAAGCACATGTTCAAATTTCTCTGGCTCATTTTAAAATATCCTAACACCAATAATTTACATTTACAATCCAAATAATTTAATTTTATCTTTAATATGACTAAAATGTCATAAGCCGGTCGAATAAATAAGATTCCAGATTACAGGCGATTTTTCTAAGTTTCCAGCCTATTTAACCTTTCTCAAGTTGTATAAAATCTGATCTTTTCTGAGTGTAATTTTCCTAATACAATACAACATTTTTTTCCTATATAATCACACTCTTAAATACTACAATTGGTCTAGACATCTAACAAAGAATCAACCTCTTTATTTGAGTCTAATCGAACCTCACGTTTTAGGTTTGCCACTCTTTCTGGCGTTCAACCTGGTAATCCAGTTTTGTTGAATCGAGCCCCACGTTGGGCACCAATCTTTCTGTCCCCGTTTACCTAAACAGTAGGCTGTCAGATATCCGCCCCCTCAATCGGATTGCCAATAGTCAATTGCACCGGCTCAGCTACATCAATGAAAATGGCACTGACAGATACTATCGAGATAAGAGCACAGAAGTTCACAGGAAATCATTGTGGAACACACCAAAATAGACGGGGGTTCATACTTACCGTTACTTACCTCTTAATTATCTCGGGGTTTGAGTTGACAACAGGATCACTAAAAGTCTGTTCACACAATAACCTCCACCATGACATTTAAAAATGAACCAGAACGAAGACGAGAACTTTGAACTGTACAAAAGCTTTATTTCTAATAAAGGGTATGATTTTACTAACACAACAAAATAAACGTGGCTATCAGTAGCCCAAGTCAATCTGACTACGTCCTCCAGTAGGACTTGCAAAAATTATCATACAACATGATATAAAACATTTTAGCTCCCAAGAGCTCCAAATAACGTAATATTCATAACACTATTGGATTGGAAAAGGACGACAGGGTGTGACATATATATATATAGCATTTGGTTTCCTTTTAATAAACATGAGAATGGTATTTATAGTCGCAAGGCTGGAGTGTGGACGACCTCACTCTGATAACCAGATGTTGGCCCAGCTGCGAGCTACCCTCGAACCTGTTGCATACTGGTCAAATGCACTCCCTTCTCACATGCTATGTTACGTAAGAATACAGCTTTCTCTCTCAAGCTTTTAAATGTCTACAAGACAACTCACATTATTTACGCAAATCTTTCAAGTACTTTGCTCACATCCTATTGGATCACTATGTTAATTCCTTAAATTTGTTAAGTTCAATCCAATTGTATAATTAGCTCTTAAATGTTTATAACAAAATCACATAAATTATTTATAACAATTAGAAATTGTTTATAATATTTGTCAAAGACAATAAAATATTATATACACGCCTTTAACATCACTCTCGTTCCATATTATTTTCAAAAATATTTACAGCAATTACTTACAATATTAACATTTAAATTGTTTAAATTATTAATTTAATAAATACATTAACCACATGTTCATTCGGTTGGTAATTTTCATAATCGTGTTTAATATAATCGACCAATGAAGGTTAGTTATACATGTTAATGTCACAATCTGGTTTAATAAAGGTTTTAATAATGATTTGTGACGGCAACCTTCATTCAAAATCTTATCTCAAATTCTTTCAAAACTCGTGTTAATTATAACAGTAAATCACTTGATTAATTTTCAACGAACTATGACAATCTTATTCCAGCGGAAAATCCTTCGCTAACAAGTTAATGCACAAACCGCATTAAAAATATGCCCAAAATTCATCATATATTAATCTATATGGTATTTAAACTTCCACATAACTTACAAAACTTCCACAAATAATTCTTTAACATTTATTCCTGTGGGAACTTCCTTCATATTCAAGGGCATTATACCTCAGCGACTTTCAACACGCGCTGCACTAGCGATTATACATTCATAGTTCCACTTAAAAAATTTTATAATCATTAATTGTTTCAAAACTGTTATTTTTATTTAACCTTCGTGGATTTCATTCATGAACCGAAATGAAGTCAAAACTTGCCAATCACAAACAAATTTAATAGTGAATACGCTTATATACGCCTGTCTGGTCTATCAAAATTTAAGATTAACATCTTAAAAGAAATTGTAGTATGAAAATACTACCTTCAAATAAAGTGCGACTAAAATGCAAAGTAGTCGAATAGAATCCAATTAGACTGGGGAATGCAAACATCGTTATATAAATCTCTAATTGAGAAAAACTCCTAACAAAAGTTCTTGACTTTAATGCATTCAATAATTCATTATTAAAGTTACTCTTTTACAAAAGTGTCTATAATGCAATGTTCATTCATAACTGACGATAAATGTCTGTGTTGCAATCAATTCAAATAACGACTAGTATTTCCAAGATCGTCGACAACGTAAGAGATTTTAACGCTCTAAAATCATTTAAATGTTCTTCCTTCTTGATGATGACAGAAAATTGGTCAAAGTAATTAAACTGGGGTAGAATTACTTTAATAAAATGACACGCTGTCTGAATTTAAATCTGCCATAAAAATCATTAACTTACAGTCAAATCGTGACTACAAAAAATATTAATTACTGAAATATTCTAAATATCAGTCTCAACTGATTCAAAATCATTAATTATGCCCATGACATAACAATGTCTTAATAAATCGACGAAAAAGGCATAACTCATCAAGGTGTACTGAGAATAAGAATCTCAACAAGAAAATAGGGCAAAAAACATGAGGATAAAAATATGGGGAAAAATGGTTGCTCAAACATCATTAATAAACTCAAATACAATAAACGTTCACGACTACCTTATCTGCCGATTGACGTTCCAGAGGAAAATTCCCCAAAGAAGACTGCTGATGGATCCATTTCACCACGTTAAAGCTGAGCTCCATCCTCAAAATAGGAAATAGTACCCTCGGAGAATCGAACTGCTTCCTTCTCCGGAAATCGCTCTGCTCCTCGAAGACGAATAGACATCCTTCCGGCAATAATCTTCTTTGTGAGTCGGGACATCCCTGACCTCTCTTGAAAAATTCCCTGAAGTTCCAGTAGACAATCGCCATGAAGTTTTGTAGAAATTTCCGAAGAAATTATTCATATTCAGAGTATGAAATTGTTTTTATGGCTGTTCGATGGTATTCAGCCTTTAATTACGAAACATGGGTGTAGATGGTATTCACCGCATGTTCGCTTGTGTGGAATAGCAATTAGCGAAGTTCCATGTCGCTATCTTACTCCGTTGAAGTATGTCCCAATTGCAATAAGCCCTTTAGCCTTCCATCTGCTCTTCGGTTGTAGTATTAGAAGAACAAACTGCCGTATTCAATTGCTCCATTATACTGTATCGTTGTGTAACCAAGCAATCTGAAGTCTTTCTATTCCACTCGCAGCGTCAGCCGTTGCGTTGATTCTGGCTATACAAAAGTGCTTCTCTTGTGGCGAGATAATCACTTTGGTCAGTCGTATAAAACTGCTAATATCTTTTAAACTAATCGGTCGAAATTGTTCAGCTTTTCTCTATTACTTTATGTAGCACTGCACAATACAATTAGCTTATCGGTGACCGCTAACTGTTCGAAGCTAAACTTGTAGAAGCTTTCTAAGGTCCGTTTCAACTTCACCTAGTTTGACTTGGATCTCGTTAATATAGTGGCCTCGCCACGCGTTATAAAGACGATTCTTTTCACTGCTGTTCACTTCGACGTCTCACTATAATGAATGTATAAGAAAAGAACTTTCACAATAGACTTCGATGATCTGAGAATGAGATCTGAGAATAATCGGAGAATGAAAGAGACTCCTCTCTTCTGCGCAAGCCCTTTTATTAACTTCACGAGGGGCGTTTCCATCCCTTCCAAAGCGAGATACTGCGTCATCGCTCAAAAGTTCCAACTTCGTTACTACATGACGGATTTTCAAAATTCAAAAACTGAAAATAAATTTCACCAAAATTCCAAATCAATGCTTTTACTGCAAATGGATTTCCACAATTCTGCATTCCAAAAGTAATAAAAATACCATAGTTTCAGCAATCTCCGTCTTCCTTTAAACTATCGTTGATTGGTTCATGCCTCTCCTCCAATAGCATAGTTTCTTCCTCAGCAGAATTCCTCGTTTCCTGCGACTGCGTCGTAAATCTTGGAACATTCTCGACTAAATGCTGACGTCACTGAGAATCTCAGCTCAAGTAGCCTGCTGGCATAACATTTACGTCATCCGTGCTTACGTCATGACTACCCACGTCATAACTATGACAACCATAACTTTCCTTATAATTTCAAATATAGCCACCGTGGTCTCTACATAATTCAATTACGGGGGCATTCTCCTCTCACCACGTTTTAAAAACAGTTGCAAATTGTTTTTAAACTCAGTGTTACAAGTATCTCAACTCTCTTGAACACGAAATTGAATTATTACTGGCTTTCCTTCTCTCTTTGCTGATACTGATCGGGTGTCATAACCTGACCTTGAGTATTTTGGTTTCTATTTTGGTTTTGGTTATTCCTATTATAGTTACGGTTATACCCATTATTGTTGTAATATCTGCCTCTTCCATTGTAGTTTCCTCGGTTGTAGTTCCAACCTCTTCTCTGTTGATACGGTCGGTAACCTTGTGATCTGTAATTTCTAAACTGATTATTCCTGTGAGGACCTACATTGTCATTTTTCTCCTCCTCTGGCTTGTCAGTTTGTTGGACTTGGTCCATATATACCATATTGATTTCTTTAAACTCCTGCCTTTGACCTTTCTGGACTACGTTAGGCATTGGACTTGTGTAGTCTAACCTTCTTAGTAATTCATCCATGCTGGATAAATCCCTGATGTTGGACGAAATTATAAGTCTCCTCACCTCAACTGGCAGCATACGAGAAATCGCATCTATTAGTTGCTCCGTGGACAATGGGGGTTGCAAAAATCTCAAGCGGGACAACTGACTCGTAAAGAAATCAGCGTACCTCGTTGGAAGAGTACCTGAGTATTTTCTTGAATACACCTCCGCTCTTAACGAATTCTGCGCTTCTATGGACCAAAATCGTTTGATTAATGCCTCTGCAAACTCGTCAAAGTTACTGAATGTGTATCTAAATGCGCAAAAACCATTCAAGGGGTCCTCCAATCAGATATCTCTCTACTATCTTCATCTCTCTCTCTCTGGGAATGTGAGCTTCGATGAAATAATCTTTGAGATTCCTTACATACTCTATAGGTGTCAAACTATCAGTGTTACTGAATTTTTGTGGTTTGTCTTCGAAATTCCTAATGACCGTCACGTTCCTCGGATATGAATCCGGATAGTTTTTCCCACTATCTCGATAATTCCACTCAGGTTCCATATTCCTCTCGTCATCCTCCTCTCTGAATCTGGATACACGTTCTTCAGGAGTCACGTCTCTTTCTTCTGGCTCTAGGTTATGTCTTCTAGCATAATTCCTATTCAATTCGCAAGCTAAGCCTTCTGTATCCTTGTCGGTGATTTCTGTTAAGACTTTCTTGATAATCTCTTCTTTGTAGTTCTCCATTAAACTAGCCTCTCCTAACTTCAAATTTTTCAGTTTACTCGTCGTTTCATTTACATCCGAGACAACTTTATGCATCTGTTCCTCTAATGTAGATTTTAATGTTTGTATATCCTGATCTAGTTGTGTTCTATCGTCAACTTGTTTTTCGGATAACGAATTTATCCTGACGCTTAAATCTTTCCTAATCTGTACTACTTCATTGTTAATTTCTATCTGCGTACTGGCAAGTTTTCTTTCAATCCTTTCCTGAATTTGGGTTACATGTTCTCCACTTGACTTATTCCACTCGTCTTTCCATACCGCTACGTTTGCTGTTAACATTTCGGCTATGTCTACTTCGATATCCTCTTTTAATACTCTATTGTGGTCTAATACCTGGGTTCTCATGACCTCTACATCATACTTCAACTCTGCTAAAGACGTTGTTGTTCTAACTGATTCATCGACTAACCTAGTCGCTAATGCAGTTATATTACGCGTACAAAGAGTTTTTGAGTTTTCGATTTCTTCCCTGACTTTATTTACATCAGTTTGGACTTTAGTCATATCTATGAAAACTGTGTTGACCTCTACCTGAATCTTAGTTATGTCACTTTGCACCTCAGTTATATCCGCACGAATGTTATTAATGTCTACCTGAACATTGGATACATCAGTTCTAGCTTTTTGAATTTCTTTTTGGACTTCCTCGACCTTGTCTTGGACAGTCGCTACATCATTTTTGACAACAACTACTTCGGCTCTAGCACAAGAAATATCCCCTCGGACATTAGCTACATCTAGATTTAACATTGTAAGGTTTTTCTGTACCTTAGACACATCAAATTTAACATCATCAACACTTTTATGCACAATAGACACATCTTTATGGACATTAGACACGTCTGTGCGCATGTCCGTTACAGTATTCTCAATTCCTAGGGTATTAATCTGTAAACGCGACATATTATCCTCCAAATTAGCAGCACTAGTCTGAAGAACCTTCAAACTTTCACCCATGCTAGCTGTCAAATTAGCAGACAAAGTACTAGCATTCTCCTCCATTCGACTAGTATTCCTAGCTTCCATCTCCTTCATACTACTATTCAAATTAGCAGACATATTACTAGCATTCTCCTCCATCCTTGCATTCAAATTAGCAGACAAATTACTAACATTCTCCTCCATCATTTGCTTCATGTTAGCAGACATCTCCTCTAACATTTTCTTCAAACTTTCATCTGCCATTACAATATTATTCAAAAATGGACTGCTGTAGGGACATACATCAAAAGAGCAAAATAACAACATTTGAGCAACACTTTTCACCATATATAAATTTGATCAATTTTCTGTCTTAAATCTAACTTATAACTACCTTATAATTAATCTTCGAAGATGCTTCATGTTGAAACAAACTCAAGCACATGTTCAAATTTCTCTGGCTCATTTTAAAATATCCTAACACCAATAATTTACATTTACAATCCAAATAATTTAATTTTATCTTTAATATGACTAAAATGTCATAAGCCGGTCGAATAAATAAGATTCCAGATTACAGGCGATTTTTCTAAGTTTCCAGCCTATTTAACCTTTCTCAAGTTGTATAAAATCTGATCTTTTCTGAGTGTAATTTTCCTAATACAATACAACATTTTTTTCCTATATAATCACACTCTTAAATACTACAATTGGTCTAGACATCTAACAAAGAATCAACCTCTTTATTTGAGTCTAATCGAACCTCACGTTTTAGGTTTGCCACTCTTTCTGGCGTTCAACCTGGTAATCCAGTTTTGTTGAATCGAGCCCCACGTTGGGCACCAATCTTTCTGTCCCCGTTTACCTAAACAGTAGGCTGTCAGATATCCGCCCCCTCAATCGGATTGCCAATAGTCAATTGCACCGGCTCAGCTACATCAATGAAAATGGCACTGACAGATACTATCGAGATAAGAGCACAGAAGTTCACAGGAAATCATTGTGGAACACACCAAAATAGACGGGGGTTCATACTTACCGTTACTTACCTCTTAATTATCTCGGGGTTTGAGTTGACAACAGGATCACTAAAAGTCTGTTCACACAATAACCTCCACCATGACATTTAAAAATGAACCAGAACGAAGACGAGAACTTTGAACTGTACAAAAGCTTTATTTCTAATAAAGGGTATGATTTTACTAACACAACAAAATAAACGTGGCTATCAGTAGCCCAAGTCAATCTGACTACGTCCTCCAGTAGGACTTGCAAAAATTATCATACAACATGATATAAAACATTTTAGCTCCCAAGAGCTCCAAATAACGTAATATTCATAACACTATTGGATTGGAAAAGGACGACAGGGTGTGACATATATATATATAGCATTTGGTTTCCTTTTAATAAACATGAGAATGGTATTTATAGTCGCAAGGCTGGAGTGTGGACGACCTCACTCTGATAACCAGATGTTGGCCCAGCTGCGAGCTACCCTCGAACCTGTTGCATACTGGTCAAATGCACTCCCTTCTCACATGCTATGTTACGTAAGAATACAGCTTTCTCTCTCAAGCTTTTAAATGTCTACAAGACAACTCACATTATTTACGCAAATCTTTCAAGTACTTTGCTCACATCCTATTGGATCACTATGTTAATTCCTTAAATTTGTTAAGTTCAATCCAATTGTATAATTAGCTCTTAAATGTTTATAACAAAATCACATAAATTATTTATAACAATTAGAAATTGTTTATAATATTTGTCAAAGACAATAAAATATTATATACACGCCTTTAACATCACTCTCGTTCCATATTATTTTCAAAAATATTTACAGCAATTACTTACAATATTAACATTTAAATTGTTTAAATTATTAATTTAATAAATACATTAACCACATGTTCATTCGGTTGGTAATTTTCATAATCGTGTTTAATATAATCGACCAATGAAGGTTAGTTATACATGTTAATGTCACAATCTGGTTTAATAAAGGTTTTAATAATGATTTGTGACGGCAACCTTCATTCAAAATCTTATCTCAAATTCTTTCAAAACTCGTGTTAATTATAACAGTAAATCACTTGATTAATTTTCAACGAACTATGACAATCTTATTCCAGCGGAAAATCCTTCGCTAACAAGTTAATGCACAAACCGCATTAAAAATATGCCCAAAATTCATCATATATTAATCTATATGGTATTTAAACTTCCACATAACTTACAAAACTTCCACAAATAATTCTTTAACATTTATTCCTGTGGGAACTTCCTTCATATTCAAGGGCATTATACCTCAGCGACTTTCAACACGCGCTGCACTAGCGATTATACATTCATAGTTCCACTTAAAAATTTTTATAATCATTAATTGTTTCAAAACTGTTATTTTTATTTAACCTTCGTGGATTTCATTCATGAACCGAAATGAAGTCAAAACTTGCCAATCACAAACAAATTTAATAGTGAATACGCTTATATACGCCTGTCTGGTCTATCAAAATTTAAGATTAACATCTTAAAAGAAATTGTAGTATGAAAATACTACCTTCAAATAAAGTGCGACTAAAATGCAAAGTAGTCGAATAGAATCCAATTAGACTGGGGAATGCAAACATCGTTATATAAATCTCTAATTGAGAAAAACTCCTAACAAAAGTTCTTGACTTTAATGCATTCAATAATTCATTATTAAAGTTACTCTTTTACAAAAGTGTCTATAATGCAATGTTCATTCATAACTGACGATAAATGTCTGTGTTGCAATCAATTCAAATAACGACTAGTATTTCCAAGATCGTCGACAACGTAAGAGATTTTAACGCTCTAAAATCATTTAAATGTTCTTCCTTCTTGATGATGACAGAAAATTGGTCAAAGTAATTAAACTGGGGTAGAATTACTTTAATAAAATGACACGCTGTCTGAATTTAAATCTGCCATAAAAATCATTAACTTACAGTCAAATCGTGACTACAAAAAATATTAATTACTGAAATATTCTAAATATCAGTCTCAACTGATTCAAAATCATTAATTATGCCCATGACATAACAATGTCTTAATAAATCGACGAAAAAGGCATAACTCATCAAGGTGTACTGAGAATAAGAATCTCAACAAGAAAATAGGGCAAAAAACATGAGGATAAAAATATGGGGAAAAATGGTTGCTCAAACATCATTAATAAACTCAAATACAATAAACGTTCACGACTACCTTATCTGCCGATTGACGTTCCAGAGGAAAATTCCCCAAAGAAGACTGCTGATGGATCCATTTCACCACGTTAAAGCTGAGCTCCATCCTCAAAATAGGAAATAGTACCCTCGGAGAATCGAACTGCTTCCTTCTCCGGAAATCGCTCTGCTCCTCGAAGACGAATAGACATCCTTCCGGCAATAATCTTCTTTGTGAGTCGGGACATCCCTGACCTCTCTTGAAAAATTCCCTGAAGTTCCAGTAGACAATCGCCATGAAGTTTTGTAGAAATTTCCGAAGAAATTATTCATATTCAGAGTATGAAATTGTTTTTATGGCTGTTCGATGGTATTCAGCCTTTAATTACGAAACATGGGTGTAGATGGTATTCACCGCATGTTCGCTTGTGTGGAATAGCAATTAGCGAAGTTCCATGTCGCTATCTTACTCCGTTGAAGTATGTCCCAATTGCAATAAGCCCTTTAGCCTTCCATCTGCTCTTCGGTTGTAGTATTAGAAGAACAAACTGCCGTATTCAATTGCTCCATTATACTGTATCGTTGTGTAACCAAGCAATCTGAAGTCTTTCTATTCCACTCGCAGCGTCAGCCGTTGCGTTGATTCTGGCTATACAAAAGTGCTTCTCTTGTGGCGAGATAATCACTTTGGTCAGTCGTATAAAACTGCTAATATCTTTTAAACTAATCGGTCGAAATTGTTCAGCTTTTCTCTATTACTTTATGTAGCACTGCACAATACAATTAGCTTATCGGTGACCGCTAACTGTTCGAAGCTAAACTTGTAGAAGCTTTCTAAGGTCCGTTTCAACTTCACCTAGTTTGACTTGGATCTCGTTAATATAGTGGCCTCGCCACGCGTTATAAAGACGATTCTTTTCACTGCTGTTCACTTCGACGTCTCACTATAATGAATGTATAAGAAAAGAACTTTCACAATAGACTTCGATGATCTGAGAATGAGATCTGAGAATAATCGGAGAATGAAAGAGACTCCTCTCTTCTGCGCAAGCCCTTTTATTAACTTCACGAGGGGCGTTTCCATCCCTTCCAAAGCGAGATACTGCGTCATCGCTCAAAAGTTCCAACTTCGTTACTACATGACGGATTTTCAAAATTCAAAAACTGAAAATAAATTTCACCAAAATTCCAAATCAATGCTTTTACTGCAAATGGATTTCCACAATTCTGCATTCCAAAAGTAATAAAAATACCATAGTTTCAGCAATCTCCGTCTTCCTTTAAACTATCGTTGATTGGTTCATGCCTCTCCTCCAATAGCATAGTTTCTTCCTCAGCAGAATTCCTCGTTTCCTGCGACTGCGTCGTAAATCTTGGAACATTCTCGACTAAATGCTGACGTCACTGAGAATCTCAGCTCAAGTAGCCTGCTGGCATAACATTTACGTCATCCGTGCTTACGTCATGACTACCCACGTCATAACTATGACAACCATAACTTTCCTTATAATTTCAAATATAGCCACCGTGGTCTCTACATAATTCAATTACGGGGGCATTCTCCTCTCACCACGTTTTAAAAACAGTTGCAAATTGTTTTTAAACTCAGTGTTACAAGTATCTCAACTCTCTTGAACACGAAATTGAATTATTACTGGCTTTCCTTCTCTCTTTGCTGATACTGATCGGGTGTCATAACCTGACCTTGAGTATTTTGGTTTCTATTTTGGTTTTGGTTATTCCTATTATAGTTACGGTTATACCCATTATTGTTGTAATATCTGCCTCTTCCATTGTAGTTTCCTCGGTTGTAGTTCCAACCTCTTCTCTGTTGATACGGTCGGTAACCTTGTGATCTGTAATTTCTAAACTGATTATTCCTGTGAGGACCTACATTGTCATTTTTCTCCTCCTCTGGCTTGTCAGTTTGTTGGACTTGGTCCATATATACCGTATTGATTTCTTTAAACTCCTGCCTTTGACCTTTCTGGACTACGTTAGGCATTGGACTTGTGTAGTCTAACCTTCTTAGTAATTCATCCATGCTGGATAAATCCCTGATGTTGGACGAAATTATAAGTCTCCTCACCTCAACTGGCAGCATACGAGAAATCGCATCTATTAGTTGCTCCGTGGACAATGGGGGTTGCAAAAATCTCAAGCGGGACAACTGACTCATAAAGAAATCAGCGTACCTCGTTGGAAGAGTACCTGAGTATTTTCTTGAATACACCTCCGCTCTTAACGAATTCTGCGCTTCTATGGACCAAAATCGTTTGATTAATGCCTCTGCAAACTCGTCAAAGTTACTGAATGTGTATCTAAATGCGCAAAACCATTCAAGGGGTCCTCCAATCAGATATCTCTCTACTATCTTCATCTCTCTCTCTCTGGGAATGTGAGCTTCGATGAAATAATCTTTGAGATTCCTTACATACTCTATAGGTGTCAAACTATCAGTGTTACTGAATTTTTGTGGTTTGTCTTCGAAATTCCTAATGACCGTCACGTTCCTCGGATATGAATCCGGATAGTTTTTCCCACTATCTCGATAATTCCACTCAGGTTCCATATTCCTCTCGTCATCCTCCTCTCTGAATCTGGATACACGTTCTTCAGGAGTCACGTCTCTTTCTTCTGGCTCTAGGTTATGTCTTCTAGCATAATTCCTATTCAATTCGCAAGCTAAGCCTTCTGTATCCTTGTCGGTGATTTCTGTTAAGACTTTCTTGATAATCTCTTCTTTGTAGTTCTCCATTAAACTAGCCTCTCCTAACTTCAAATTTTTCAGTTTACTCGTCGTTTCATTTACATCCGAGACAACTTTATGCATCTGTTCCTCTAATGTAGATTTTAATGTTTGTATATCCTGATCTAGTTGTGTTCTATCGTCAACTTGTTTTTCGGATAACGAATTTATCCTGACGCTTAAATCTTTCCTAATCTGTACTACTTCATTGTTAATTTCTATCTGCGTACTGGCAAGTTTTCTTTCAATCCTTTCCTGAATTTGGGTTACATGTTCCCCACTTGACTTATTCCACTCGTCTTTCCATACCGCTACGTTTGCTGTTAACATTTCGGCTATGTCTACTTCGATATCCTCTTTTAATACTCTATTGTGGTCTAATACCTGGGTTCTCATGACCTCTACATCATACTTCAACTCTGATAAAGACGTTGTTGTTCTAACTGATTCATCGACTAACCTAGTCGCTAATGCAGTTATATTACGCGTACAAAGAGTTTTTGAGTTTTCGATTTCTTCCCTGACTTTATTTACATCAGTTTGGACTTTAGTCATATCTATGAAAACTGTGTTGACCTCTACCTGAATCTTAGTTATGTCACTTTGCACCTCAGTTATATCCGCACGAATGTTATTAATGTCTACCTGAACATTGGATACATCAGTTCTAGCTTTTTGAATTTCTTTTTGGACTTCCTCGACCTTGTCTTGGACAGTCGCTACATCATTTTTGACAACAACTACTTCGGCTCTAGCACAAGAAATATCCCCTCGGACATTAGCTACATCTAGATTTAACATTGTAAGGTTTTTCTGTACCTTAGACACATCAAATTTAACATCATCAACACTTTTATGCACAATAGACACATCTTTATGGACATTAGACACGTCTGTGCGCATGTCCGTTACAGTATTCTCAATTCCTAGGGTATTAATCTGTAAACGCGACATATTATCCTCCAAATTAGCAGCACTAGTCTGAAGAACCTTCAAACTTTCACCCATGCTAGCTGTCAAATTAGCAGACAAAGTACTAGCATTCTCCTCCATTCGACTAGTATTCCTAGCTTCCATCTCCTTCATACTACTATTCAAATTAGCAGACATATTACTAGCATTCTCCTCCATCCTTGCATTCAAATTAGCAGACAAATTACTAACATTCTCCTCCATCATTTGCTTCATGTTAGCAGACATCTCCTCTAACATTTTCTTCAAACTTTCATCTGCCATTACAATATTATTCAAAAATGGACTGCTGTAGGGACATACATCAAAAGAGCAAAATAACAACATTTGAGCAACACTTTTCACCATATATAAATTTGATCAATTTTCTGTCTTAAATCTAACTTATAACTACCTTATAATTAATCTTCGAAGATGCTTCATGTTGAAACAAACTCAAGCACATGTTCAAATTTCTCTGGCTCATTTTAAAATATCCTAACACCAATAATTTACATTTACAATCCAAATTATTTAATTTTATCTTTAATATGACTAAAATGTCATAAGCCGGTCAAATAAATAAGATTCCAGATTACAGGCGATTTTTCTAAGTTTCCAGCCTATTTAACCTTTCTCAAGTTGTATAAAATCTGATCTTTTCTGAGTGTAATTTTCCTAATACAATACAACATTTTTTTCCTATATAATCACACTCTTAAATACTACAATTGGTCTAGACATCTAACAAAGAATCAACCTCTTTATTTGAGTCTAATCGAACCTCACGTTTTAGGTTTGCCACTCTTTCTGGCGTTCAACCTGGTAATCCAGTTTTGTTGAATCGAGCCCCACGTTGGGCACCAATCTTTCTGTCCCCGCTTACCTGAACAGTAGGCTGTCAGATATCCGCCCCCTCAATCGGATTGCCAATAGTCAATTGCACCGGCTCAGCTACATCAATGAAAATGGCACTGACAGATACTATCGAGATAAGAGCACAGAAGTTCACAGGAAATCATTGTGGAACACACCAAAATAGACGGGGGTTCATACTTACCGTTACTTACCTCTTAATTATCTCGGGGTTTGAGTTGACAACAGGATCACTAAAAGTCTGTTCACACAATAACCTCCACCATGACATTTAAAAATGAACCAGAACGAAGACGAGAACTTTGAACTGTACAAAAGCTTTATTTCTAATAAAGGGTATGATTTTACTAACACAACAAAATAAACGTGGCTATCAGTAGCCCAAGTCAATCTGACTACGTCCTCCAGTAGGACTTGCAAAAATTATCATACAACATGATATAAAACATTTTAGCTCCCAAGAGCTCCAAATAACGTAATATTCATAACACTATTGGATTGGAAAAGGACGACAGGGTGTGACATATATATATAGCATTTGGTTTCCTTTTAATAAACATGAGAATGGTATTTATAGTCGCAAGGCCGGAGTGTGGACGACCTCACTCTGATAACCAGATGTTGGCCCAGCTGCGAGCTACCCTCGAACCTGTTGCATACTGGTCAAATGCACTCCCTTCTCACATGCTATGTTACGTAAGAATACAGCTTTCTCTCTCAAGCTTTTAAATGTCTACAAGTCAACTCACATTATTTACGCAAATCTTTCAAGTACTTTGCTCACATCCTATTGGATCACTATGTTAATTCCTTAAATTTGTTAAGTTCAATCCAATTGTATAATTAGCTCTTAAATGTTTATAACAAAATCACATAAATTATTTATAACAATTAGAAATTGTTTATAATATTTGTCAAAGACAATAAAAATATTATATACACGCCTTTAACATCACTCTCGTTCCATATTATTTTCAAAAATATTTACAGCAATTACTTACAATATTAACATTTAAATTGTTTAAATTATTAATTTAATAAATACATTAACCACATGTTCATTCGGTTGGTAATTTTCATAATCGTGTTTAATATAATCGACCAATGAAGGTTAGTTATACATGTTAATGTCACAATCTGGTTTAATAAAGGTTTTAATAATGATTTGTGACGGCAACCTTCATTCAAAATCTTATCTCAAATTCTTTCAAAACTCGTGTTAATTATAACAGTAAATCACTTGATTAATTTTCAACGAACTATGACAATCTTATTCCAGCGGAAAATCCTTCGCTAACAAGTTAATGCACAAACCGCATTAAAAATATGCCCAAAATTCATCATATATTAATCTATATGGTATTTAAACTTCCACATAACTTACAAAACTTCCACAAATAATTCTTTAACATTTATTCCTGTGGGAACTTCCTTCATATTCAAGGGCATTATACCTCAGCGACTTTCAACACGCGCTGCACTAGCGATTATACATTCATAGTTCCACTTAAAAATTTTTATAATCATTAATTGTTTCAAAACTGTTATTTTTATTTAACCTTCGTGGATTTCATTCATGAACCGAAATGAAGTCAAAACTTGCCAATCAAAAACAAATTTAATAGTGAATACGCTTATATACGCCTGTCTGGTCTATCAAAATTTAAGATTAACATCTTAAAAGAAATTGTAGTATGAAAATACTACCTTCAAATAAAGTGCGACTAAAATGCAAAGTAGTCGAATAGAATCCAATTAGACTGGGGAATGCAAACATCGTTATATAAATCTCTAATTGAGAAAAACTCCTAACAAAAGTTCTTGACTTTAATGCATTCAATAATTCATTATTAAAGTTACTCTTTTACAAAAGTGTCTATAATGCAATGTTCATTCATAACTGACGATAAATGTCTGTGTTGCAATCAATTCAAATAACGACTAGTATTTCCAAGATCGTCGACAACGTAAGAGATTTTAACGCTCTAAAATCATTTAAATGTTCTTCCTTCTTGATGATGACAGAAAATTGGTCAAAGTAATTAAACTGGGGTAGAATTACTTTAATAAAATGACACGCTGTCTGAATTTAAATCTGCCATAAAAATCATTAACTTACAGTCAAATCGTGACTACAAAAAATATTAATTACTGAAATATTCTAAATATCAGTCTCAACTGATTCAAAATCATTAATTATGCCCATGACATAACAATGTCTTAATAAATCGACGAAAAAGGCATAACTCATCAAGGTGTACTGAGAATAAGAATCTCAACAAGAAAATAGGGCAAAAAACATGAGGATAAAAATATGGGGAAAAATGGTTGCTCAAACATCATTAATAAACTCAAATACAATAAACGTTCACGACTACCTTATCTGCCGATTGACGTTCCAGAGGAAAATTCCCCAAAGAAGACTGCTGATGGATCCATTTCACCACGTTAAAGCTGAGCTCCATCCTCAAAATAGGAAATAGCACCCTCGGAGAATCGAACTGCTTCCTTCTCCGGAAATCGCTCTGCTCCTCGAAGACGAATAGACATCCTTCCGGCAATAATCTTCTTTGTGAGTCGGGACATCCCTGACCTCTCTTGAAAAATTCCCTGAAGTTCCAGTAGACAATCGCCATGAAGTTTTGTAGAAATTTCCGAAGAAATTATTCATATTCAGAGTATGAAATTGTTTTTATGGCTGTTCGATGGTATTCAGCCTTTAATTACGAAACATGGGTGTAGATGGTATTCACCGCATGTTCGCTTGTGTGGAATAGCAATTAGCGAAGTTCCATGTCGCTATCTTACTCCGTTGAAGTATGTCCCAATTGCAATAAGCCCTTTAGCCTTCCATCTGCTCTTCGGTTGTAGTATTAGAAGAACAAACTGCCGTATTCAATTGCTCCATTATACTGTATCGTTGTGTAACCAAGCAATCTGAAGTCTTTCTATTCCACTCGCAGCGTCAGCCGTTGCGTTGATTCTGGCTATACAAAAGTGCTTCTCTTGTGGCGAGATAATCACTTTGGTCAGTCGTATAAAACTGCTAATATCTTTTAAACTAATCGGTCGAAATTGTTCAGCTTTTCTCTATTACTTTATGTAGCACTGCACAATACAATTAGCTTATCGGTGACCGCTAACTGTTCGAAGCTAAACTTGTAGAAGCTTTCTAAGGTCCGTTTCAACTTCACCTAGTTTGACTTGGATCTCGTTAATATAGTGGCCTCGCCACGCGTTATAAAGACGATTCTTTTCACTGCTGTTCACTTCGACGTCTCACTATAATGAATGTATAAGAAAAGAACTTTCACAATAGACTTCGATGATCTGAGAATGAGATCTGAGAATAATCGGAGAATGAAAGAGACTCCTCTCTTCTGCGCAAGCCCTTTTATTAACTTCACGAGGGGCGTTTCCATCCCTTCCAAAGCGAGATACTGCGTCATCGCTCAAAAGTTCCAACTTCGTTACTACATGACGGATTTTCAAAATTCAAAAACTGAAAATAAATTTCACCAAAATTCCAAATCAATGCTTTTACTGCAAATGGATTTCCACAATTCTGCATTCCAAAAGTAATAAAAATACCATAGTTTCAGCAATCTCCGTCTTCCTTTAAACTATCGTTGATTGGTTCATGCCTCTCCTCCAATAGCATAGTTTCTTCCTCAGCAGAATTCCTCGTTTCCTGCGACTGCGTCGTAAATCTTGGAACATTCTCGACTAAATGCTGACGTCACTGAGAATCTCAGCTCAAGTAGCCTGCTGGCATAACATTTACGTCATCCGTGCTTACGTCATGACTACCCACGTCATAACTATGACAACCATAACTTTCCTTATAATTTCAAATATAGCCACCGTGGTCTCTACATAATTCAATTACGGGGGCATTCTCCTCTCACCACGTTTTAAAAACAGTTGCAAATTGTTTTTAAACTCAGTGTTACAAGTATCTCAACTCTCTTGAACACGAAATTGAATTATTACTGGCTTTCCTTCTCTCTTTGCTGATACTGATCGGGTGTCATAACCTGACCTTGAGTATTTTGGTTTCTATTTTGGTTTTGGTTATTCCTATTATAGTTACGGTTATACCCATTATTGTTGTAATATCTGCCTCTTCCATTGTAGTTTCCTCGGTTGTAGTTCCAACCTCTTCTCTGTTGATACGGTCGGTAACCTTGTGATCTGTAATTTCTAAACTGATTATTCCTGTGAGGACCTACATTGTCATTTTTCTCCTCCTCTGGCTTGTCAGTTTGTTGGACTTGGTCCATATATACCGTATTGATTTCTTTAAACTCCTGCCTTTGACCTTTCTGGACTACGTTAGGCATTGGACTTGTGTAGTCTAACCTTCTTAGTAATTCATCCATGCTGGATAAATCCCTGATGTTGGACGAAATTATAAGTCTCCTCACCTCAACTGGCAGCATACGAGAAATCGCATCTATTAGTTGCTCCGTGGACAATGGGGGTTGCAAAAATCTCAAGCGGGACAACTGACTCATAAAGAAATCAGCGTACCTCGTTGGAAGAGTACCTGAGTATTTTCTTGAATACACCTCCGCTCTTAACGAATTCTGCGCTTCTATGGACCAAAATCGTTTGATTAATGCCTCTGCAAACTCGTCAAAGTTACTGAATGTGTATCTAAATGCGCGAAACCATTCAAGGGGTCCTCCAATCAGATATCTCTCTACTATCTTCATCTCTCTCTCTCTGGGAATGTGAGCTTCGATGAAATAATCTTTGAGATTCCTTACATACTCTATAGGTGTCAAACTATCAGTGTTACTGAATTTTTGTGGTTTGTCTTCGAAATTCCTAATGACCGTCACGTTCCTCGGATATGAATCCGGATAGTTTTTCCCACTATCTCGATAATTCCACTCAGGTTCCATATTCCTCTCGTCATCCTCCTCTCTGAATCTGGATACACGTTCTTCAGGAGTCACGTCTCTTTCTTCTGGCTCTAGGTTATGTCTTCTAGCATAATTCCTATTCAATTCGCAAGCTAAGCCTTCTGTATCCTTGTCGGTGATTTCTGTTAAGACTTTCTTGATAATCTCTTCTTTGTAGTTCTCCATTAAACTAGCCTCTCCTAACTTCAAATTTTTCAGTTTACTCGTCGTTTCATTTACATCCGAGACAACTTTATGCATCTGTTCCTCTAATGTAGATTTTAATGTTTGTATATCCTGATCTAGTTGTGTTCTATCGTCAACTTGTTTTTCGGATAACGAATTTATCCTGACGCTTAAATCTTTCCTAATCTGTACTACTTCATTGTTAATTTCTATCTGCGTACTGGCAAGTTTTCTTTCAATCCTTTCCTGAATTTGGGTTACATGTTCCCCACTTGACTTATTCCACTCGTCTTTCCATACCGCTACGTTTGCTGTTAACATTTCGGCTATGTCTACTTCGATATCCTCTTTTAATACTCTATTGTGGTCTAATACCTGGGTTCTCATGACCTCTACATCATACTTCAACTCTGATAAAGACGTTGTTGTTCTAACTGATTCATCGACTAACCTAGTCGCTAATGCAGTTATATTACGCGTACAAAGAGTTTTTGAGTTTTCGATTTCTTCCCTGACTTTATTTACATCAGTTTGGACTTTAGTCATATCTATGAAAACTGTGTTGACCTCTACCTGAATCTTAGTTATGTCACTTTGCACCTCAGTTATATCCGCACGAATGTTATTAATGTCTACCTGAACATTGGATACATCAGTTCTAGCTTTTTGAATTTCTTTTTGGACTTCCTCGACCTTGTCTTGGACAGTCGCTACATCATTTTTGACAACAACTACTTCGGCTCTAGCACAAGAAATATCCCCTCGGACATTAGCTACATCTAGATTTAACATTGTAAGGTTTTTCTGTACCTTAGACACATCAAATTTAACATCATCAACACTTTTATGCACAATAGACACATCTTTATGGACATTAGACACGTCTGTGCGCATGTCCGTTACAGTATTCTCAATTCCTAGGGTATTAATCTGTAAACGCGACATATTATCCTCCAAATTAGCAGCACTAGTCTGAAGAACCTTCAAACTTTCACCCATGCTAGCTGTCAAATTAGCAGACAAAGTACTAGCATTCTCCTCCATTCGACTAGTATTCCTAGCTTCCATCTCCTTCATACTACTATTCAAATTAGCAGACATATTACTAGCATTCTCCTCCATCCTTGCATTCAAATTAGCAGACAAATTACTAACATTCTCCTCCATCATTTGCTTCATGTTAGCAGACATCTCCTCTAACATTTTCTTCAAACTTTCATCTGCCATTACAATATTATTCAAAAATGGACTGCTGTAGGGACATACATCAAAAGAGCAAAATAACAACATTTGAGCAACACTTTTCACCATATATAAATTTGATCAATTTTCTGTCTTAAATCTAACTTATAACTACCTTATAATTAATCTTCGAAGATGCTTCATGTTGAAACAAACTCAAGCACATGTTCAAATTTCTCTGGCTCATTTTAAAATATCCTAACACCAATAATTTACATTTACAATCCAAATTATTTAATTTTATCTTTAATATGACTAAAATGTCATAAGCCGGTCAAATAAATAAGATTCCAGATTACAGGCGATTTTTCTAAGTTTCCAGCCTATTTAACCTTTCTCAAGTTGTATAAAATCTGATCTTTTCTGAGTGTAATTTTCCTAATACAATACAACATTTTTTTCCTATATAATCACACTCTTAAATACTACAATTGGTCTAGACATCTAACAAAGAATCAACCTCTTTATTTGAGTCTAATCGAACCTCACGTTTTAGGTTTGCCACTCTTTCTGGCGTTCAACCTGGTAATCCAGTTTTGTTGAATCGAGCCCCACGTTGGGCACCAATCTTTCTGTCCCCGCTTACCTGAACAGTAGGCTGTCAGATATCCGCCCCCTCAATCGGATTGCCAATAGTCAATTGCACCGGCTCAGCTACATCAATGAAAATGGCACTGACAGATACTATCGAGATAAGAGCACAGAAGTTCACAGGAAATCATTGTGGAACACACCAAAATAGACGGGGGTTCATACTTACCGTTACTTACCTCTTAATTATCTCGGGGTTTGAGTTGACAACAGGATCACTAAAAGTCTGTTCACACAATAACCTCCACCATGACATTTAAAAATGAACCAGAACGAAGACGAGAACTTTGAACTGTACAAAAGCTTTATTTCTAATAAAGGGTATGATTTTACTAACACAACAAAATAAACGTGGCTATCAGTAGCCCAAGTCAATCTGACTACGTCCTCCAGTAGGACTTGCAAAAATTATCATACAACATGATATAAAACATTTTAGCTCCCAAGAGCTCCAAATAACGTAATATTCATAACACTATTGGATTGGAAAAGGACGACAGGGTGTGACATATATATATAGCATTTGGTTTCCTTTTAATAAACATGAGAATGGTATTTATAGTCGCAAGGCCGGAGTGTGGACGACCTCACTCTGATAACCAGATGTTGGCCCAGCTGCGAGCTACCCTCGAACCTGTTGCATACTGGTCAAATGCACTCCCTTCTCACATGCTATGTTACGTAAGAATACAGCTTTCTCTCTCAAGCTTTTAAATGTCTACAAGTCAACTCACATTATTTACGCAAATCTTTCAAGTACTTTGCTCACATCCTATTGGATCACTATGTTAATTCCTTAAATTTGTTAAGTTCAATCCAATTGTATAATTAGCTCTTAAATGTTTATAACAAAATCACATAAATTATTTATAACAATTAGAAATTGTTTATAATATTTGTCAAAGACAATAAAAATATTATATACACGCCTTTAACATCACTCTCGTTCCATATTATTTTCAAAAATATTTACAGCAATTACTTACAATATTAACATTTAAATTGTTTAAATTATTAATTTAATAAATACATTAACCACATGTTCATTCGGTTGGTAATTTTCATAATCGTGTTTAATATAATCGACCAATGAAGGTTAGTTATACATGTTAATGTCACAATCTGGTTTAATAAAGGTTTTAATAATGATTTGTGACGGCAACCTTCATTCAAAATCTTATCTCAAATTCTTTCAAAACTCGTGTTAATTATAACAGTAAATCACTTGATTAATTTTCAACGAACTATGACAATCTTATTCCAGCGGAAAATCCTTCGCTAACAAGTTAATGCACAAACCGCATTAAAAATATGCCCAAAATTCATCATATATTAATCTATATGGTATTTAAACTTCCACATAACTTACAAAACTTCCACAAATAATTCTTTAACATTTATTCCTGTGGGAACTTCCTTCATATTCAAGGGCATTATACCTCAGCGACTTTCAACACGCGCTGCACTAGCGATTATACATTCATAGTTCCACTTAAAAATTTTTATAATCATTAATTGTTTCAAAACTGTTATTTTTATTTAACCTTCGTGGATTTCATTCATGAACCGAAATGAAGTCAAAACTTGCCAATCAAAAACAAATTTAATAGTGAATACGCTTATATACGCCTGTCTGGTCTATCAAAATTTAAGATTAACATCTTAAAAGAAATTGTAGTATGAAAATACTACCTTCAAATAAAGTGCGACTAAAATGCAAAGTAGTCGAATAGAATCCAATTAGACTGGGGAATGCAAACATCGTTATATAAATCTCTAATTGAGAAAAACTCCTAACAAAAGTTCTTGACTTTAATGCATTCAATAATTCATTATTAAAGTTACTCTTTTACAAAAGTGTCTATAATGCAATGTTCATTCATAACTGACGATAAATGTCTGTGTTGCAATCAATTCAAATAACGACTAGTATTTCCAAGATCGTCGACAACGTAAGAGATTTTAACGCTCTAAAATCATTTAAATGTTCTTCCTTCTTGATGATGACAGAAAATTGGTCAAAGTAATTAAACTGGGGTAGAATTACTTTAATAAAATGACACGCTGTCTGAATTTAAATCTGCCATAAAAATCATTAACTTACAGTCAAATCGTGACTACAAAAAATATTAATTACTGAAATATTCTAAATATCAGTCTCAACTGATTCAAAATCATTAATTATGCCCATGACATAACAATGTCTTAATAAATCGACGAAAAAGGCATAACTCATCAAGGTGTACTGAGAATAAGAATCTCAACAAGAAAATAGGGCAAAAAACATGAGGATAAAAATATGGGGAAAAATGGTTGCTCAAACATCATTAATAAACTCAAATACAATAAACGTTCACGACTACCTTATCTGCCGATTGACGTTCCAGAGGAAAATTCCCCAAAGAAGACTGCTGATGGATCCATTTCACCACGTTAAAGCTGAGCTCCATCCTCAAAATAGGAAATAGCACCCTCGGAGAATCGAACTGCTTCCTTCTCCGGAAATCGCTCTGCTCCTCGAAGACGAATAGACATCCTTCCGGCAATAATCTTCTTTGTGAGTCGGGACATCCCTGACCTCTCTTGAAAAATTCCCTGAAGTTCCAGTAGACAATCGCCATGAAGTTTTGTAGAAATTTCCGAAGAAATTATTCATATTCAGAGTATGAAATTGTTTTTATGGCTGTTCGATGGTATTCAGCCTTTAATTACGAAACATGGGTGTAGATGGTATTCACCGCATGTTCGCTTGTGTGGAATAGCAATTAGCGAAGTTCCATGTCGCTATCTTACTCCGTTGAAGTATGTCCCAATTGCAATAAGCCCTTTAGCCTTCCATCTGCTCTTCGGTTGTAGTATTAGAAGAACAAACTGCCGTATTCAATTGCTCCATTATACTGTATCGTTGTGTAACCAAGCAATCTGAAGTCTTTCTATTCCACTCGCAGCGTCAGCCGTTGCGTTGATTCTGGCTATACAAAAGTGCTTCTCTTGTGGCGAGATAATCACTTTGGTCAGTCGTATAAAACTGCTAATATCTTTTAAACTAATCGGTCGAAATTGTTCAGCTTTTCTCTATTACTTTATGTAGCACTGCACAATACAATTAGCTTATCGGTGACCGCTAACTGTTCGAAGCTAAACTTGTAGAAGCTTTCTAAGGTCCGTTTCAACTTCACCTAGTTTGACTTGGATCTCGTTAATATAGTGGCCTCGCCACGCGTTATAAAGACGATTCTTTTCACTGCTGTTCACTTCGACGTCTCACTATAATGAATGTATAAGAAAAGAACTTTCACAATAGACTTCGATGATCTGAGAATGAGATCTGAGAATAATCGGAGAATGAAAGAGACTCCTCTCTTCTGCGCAAGCCCTTTTATTAACTTCACGAGGGGCGTTTCCATCCCTTCCAAAGCGAGATACTGCGTCATCGCTCAAAAGTTCCAACTTCGTTACTACATGACGGATTTTCAAAATTCAAAAACTGAAAATAAATTTCACCAAAATTCCAAATCAATGCTTTTACTGCAAATGGATTTCCACAATTCTGCATTCCAAAAGTAATAAAAATACCATAGTTTCAGCAATCTCCGTCTTCCTTTAAACTATCGTTGATTGGTTCATGCCTCTCCTCCAATAGCATAGTTTCTTCCTCAGCAGAATTCCTCGTTTCCTGCGACTGCGTCGTAAATCTTGGAACATTCTCGACTAAATGCTGACGTCACTGAGAATCTCAGCTCAAGTAGCCTGCTGGCATAACATTTACGTCATCCGTGCTTACGTCATGACTACCCACGTCATAACTATGACAACCATAACTTTCCTTATAATTTCAAATATAGCCACCGTGGTCTCTACATAATTCAATTACGGGGGCATTCTCCTCTCACCACGTTTTAAAAACAGTTGCAAATTGTTTTTAAACTCAGTGTTACAAGTATCTCAACTCTCTTGAACACGAAATTGAATTATTACTGGCTTTCCTTCTCTCTTTGCTGATACTGATCGGGTGTCATAACCTGACCTTGAGTATTTTGGTTTCTATTTTGGTTTTGGTTATTCCTATTATAGTTACGGTTATACCCATTATTGTTGTAATATCTGCCTCTTCCATTGTAGTTTCCTCGGTTGTAGTTCCAACCTCTTCTCTGTTGATACGGTCGGTAACCTTGTGATCTGTAATTTCTAAACTGATTATTCCTGTGAGGACCTACATTGTCATTTTTCTCCTCCTCTGGCTTGTCAGTTTGTTGGACTTGGTCCATATATACCGTATTGATTTCTTTAAACTCCTGCCTTTGACCTTTCTGGACTACGTTAGGCATTGGACTTGTGTAGTCTAACCTTCTTAGTAATTCATCCATGCTGGATAAATCCCTGATGTTGGACGAAATTATAAGTCTCCTCACCTCAACTGGCAGCATACGAGAAATCGCATCTATTAGTTGCTCCGTGGACAATGGGGGTTGCAAAAATCTCAAGCGGGACAACTGACTCATAAAGAAATCAGCGTACCTCGTTGGAAGAGTACCTGAGTATTTTCTTGAATACACCTCCGCTCTTAACGAATTCTGCGCTTCTATGGACCAAAATCGTTTGATTAATGCCTCTGCAAACTCGTCAAAGTTACTGAATGTGTATCTAAATGCGCGAAACCATTCAAGGGGTCCTCCAATCAGATATCTCTCTACTATCTTCATCTCTCTCTCTCTGGGAATGTGAGCTTCGATGAAATAATCTTTGAGATTCCTTACATACTCTATAGGTGTCAAACTATCAGTGTTACTGAATTTTTGTGGTTTGTCTTCGAAATTCCTAATGACCGTCACGTTCCTCGGATATGAATCCGGATAGTTTTTCCCACTATCTCGATAATTCCACTCAGGTTCCATATTCCTCTCGTCATCCTCCTCTCTGAATCTGGATACACGTTCTTCAGGAGTCACGTCTCTTTCTTCTGGCTCTAGGTTATGTCTTCTAGCATAATTCCTATTCAATTCGCAAGCTAAGCCTTCTGTATCCTTGTCGGTGATTTCTGTTAAGACTTTCTTGATAATCTCTTCTTTGTAGTTCTCCATTAAACTAGCCTCTCCTAACTTCAAATTTTTCAGTTTACTCGTCGTTTCATTTACATCCGAGACAACTTTATGCATCTGTTCCTCTAATGTAGATTTTAATGTTTGTATATCCTGATCTAGTTGTGTTCTATCGTCAACTTGTTTTTCGGATAACGAATTTATCCTGACGCTTAAATCTTTCCTAATCTGTACTACTTCATTGTTAATTTCTATCTGCGTACTGGCAAGTTTTCTTTCAATCCTTTCCTGAATTTGGGTTACATGTTCCCCACTTGACTTATTCCACTCGTCTTTCCATACCGCTACGTTTGCTGTTAACATTTCGGCTATGTCTACTTCGATATCCTCTTTTAATACTCTATTGTGGTCTAATACCTGGGTTCTCATGACCTCTACATCATACTTCAACTCTGATAAAGACGTTGTTGTTCTAACTGATTCATCGACTAACCTAGTCGCTAATGCAGTTATATTACGCGTACAAAGAGTTTTTGAGTTTTCGATTTCTTCCCTGACTTTATTTACATCAGTTTGGACTTTAGTCATATCTATGAAAACTGTGTTGACCTCTACCTGAATCTTAGTTATGTCACTTTGCACCTCAGTTATATCCGCACGAATGTTATTAATGTCTACCTGAACATTGGATACATCAGTTCTAGCTTTTTGAATTTCTTTTTGGACTTCCTCGACCTTGTCTTGGACAGTCGCTACATCGTTTTTGACAACAACTACTTCGGCTCTAGCACAAGAAATATCCCCTCGGACATTAGCTACATCTAGATTTAACATTGTAAGGTCTCTCTGTACCTTAGACACATCAAATTTAACATCATCAACACTTTTATGCACAATAGACACATCTTTATGGACATTAGACACGTCTGTGCGCATGTCCGTTACAGTATTCTCAATTCCTAGGGTATTAATCTGTAAACGCGACATATTATCCTCCAAATTAGCAGCACTAGTCTGAAGAACCTTCAAACTTTCACCCATGCTAGCTGTCAAATTAGCAGACAAAGTACTAGCATTCTCCTCCATTCGACTAGTATTCCTAGCTTCCATCTCCTTCATACTACTATTCAAATTAGCAGACATATTACTAGCATTCTCCTCCATCCTTGCATTCAAATTAGCAGACAAATTACTAACATTCTCCTCCATCATTTGCTTCATGTTAGCAGACATCTCCTCTAACATTTTCTTCAAACTTTCATCTGCCATTACAATATTATTCAAAAATGGACTGCTGTAGGGACATACATCAAAAGAGCAAAATAACAACATTTGAGCAACACTTTTCACCATATATAAATTTGATCAATTTTCTGTCTTAAATCTAACTTATAACTACCTTATAATTAATCTTCGAAGATGCTTCATGTTGAAACAAACTCAAGCACATGTTCAAATTTCTCTGGCTCATTTTAAAATATCCTAACACCAATAATTTACATTTACAATCCAAATAATTTAATTTTATCTTTAATATGACTAAAATGTCATAAGCCGGTCAAATAAATAAGATTCCAGATTACAGGCGATTTTTCTAAGTTTCCAGCCTATTTAACCTTTCTCAAGTTGT
This sequence comes from Meconema thalassinum, assembly GCA_946902985.2. Classification (NCBI taxonomy): domain Eukaryota; kingdom Metazoa; phylum Arthropoda; class Insecta; order Orthoptera; family Tettigoniidae; genus Meconema; species Meconema thalassinum. The sequence continues at coordinate 260,966,186 of OX336390.1, read as the reverse complement.
ATAAAATCTGATCTTTTCTGAGTGTAATTTTCCTAATACAATACAACATTTTTTTCCTATATAATCACACTCTTAAATACTACAATTGGTCTAGACATCTAACAAAGAATCAACCTCTTTATTTGAGTCTAATCGAACCTCACGTTTTAGGTTTGCCACTCTTTCTGGCGTTCAACCTGGTAATCCAGTTTTGTTGAATCGAGCCCCACGTTGGGCACCAATCTTTCTGTCCCCGTTTACCTGAACAGTAGGCTGTCAGATATCCGCCCCCTCAATCGGATTGCCAATAGTCAATTGCACCGGCTCAGCTACATCAATGAAAATGGCACTGACAGATACTATCGAGATAAGAGCACAGAAGTTCACAGGAAATCATTGTGGAACACACCAAAATAGACGGGGGTTCATACTTACCGTTACTTACCTCTTAATTATCTCGGGGTTTGAGTTGACAACAGGATCACTAAAAGTCTGTTCACACAATAACCTCCACCATGACATTTAAAAATGAACCAGAACGAAGACGAGAACTTTGAACTGTACAAAAGCTTTATTTCTAATAAAGGGTATGATTTTACTAACACAACAAAATAAACGTGGCTATCAGTAGCCCAAGTCAATCTGACTACGTCCTCCAGTAGGACTTGCAAAAATTATCATACAACATGATATAAAACATTTTAGCTCCCAAGAGCTCCAAATAACGTAATATTCATAACACTATTGGATTGGAAAAGGACGACAGGGTGTGGCATATATATATAGCATTTGGTTTCCTTTTAATAAACATGAGAATGGTATTTATAGTCGCAAGGCCGGAGTGTGGACGACCTCACTCTGATAACCAGATGTTGGCCCAGCTGCGAGCTACCCTCGAACCTGTTGCATACTGGTCAAATGCACTCCCTTCTCACATGCTATGTTACGTAAGAATACAGCTTTCTCTCTCAAGCTTTTAAATGTCTACAAGACAACTCACATTATTTACGCAAATCTTTCAAGTACTTTGCTCACATCCTATTGGATCACTATGTTAATTCCTTAAATTTGTTAAGTTCAATCCAATTGTATAATTAGCTCTTAAATGTTTATAACAAAATCACATAAATTATTTATAACAATTAGAAATTGTTTATAATATTTGTCAAAGACAATAAAAATATTATATACACGCCTTTAACATCACTCTCGTTCCATATTATTTTCAAAAATATTTACAGCAATTACTTACAATATTAACATTTAAATTGTTTAAATTATTAATTTAATAAATACATTAACCACATGTTCATTCGGTTGGTAATTTTCATAATCGTGTTTAATATAATCGACCAATGAAGGTTAGTTATACATGTTAATGTCACAATCTGGTTTAATAAAGGTTTTAATAATGATTTGTGACGGCAACCTTCATTCAAAATCTTATCTCAAATTCTTTCAAAACTCGTGTTAATTATAACAGTAAATCACTTGATTAATTTTCAACGAACTATGACAATCTTATTCCAGCGAAAAATCCTTCGCTAACAAGTTAAGGCACAAACCGCATTAAAAATATGCCCAAAATTCATCATATATTAATCTATATGGTATTTAAACTTCCACATAACTTACAAAACTTCCACAAATAATTCTTTAACATTTATTCCTGTGGGAACTTCCTTCATATTCAAGGGCATTATACCTCAGCGACTTTCAACACGCGCTGCACTAGCGATTATACATTCATAGTTCCACTTAAAAATTTTTATAATCATTAATTGTTTCAAAACTGTTATTTTTATTTAACCTTCGTGGATTTCATTCATGAACCGAAATGAAGTCAAAACTTGCCAATCACAAACAAATTTAATAGTGAATACGCTTATATACGCCTGTCTGGTCTATCAAAATTTAAGATTAACATCTTAAAAGAAATTGTAGTATGAAAATACTACCTTCAAATAAAGTGCGACTAAAATGCAAAGTAGTCGAATAGAATCCAATTAGACTGGGGAATGCAAACATCGTTATATAAATCTCTAATTGAGAAAAACTCCTAACAAAAGTTCTTGACTTTAATGCATTCAATAATTCATTATTAAAGTTACTCTTTTACAAAAGTGTCTATAATGCAATGTTCATTCATAACTGACGATAAATGTCTGTGTTGCAATCAATTCAAATAACGACTAGTATTTCCAAGATCGTCGACAACGTAAGAGATTTTAACGCTCTAAAATCATTTAAATGTTCTTCCTTCTTGATGATGACAGAAAATTGGTCAAAGTAATTAAACTGGGGTAGAATTACTTTAATAAAATGACACGCTGTCTGAATTTAAATCTGCCATAAAAATCATTAACTTACAGTCAAATCGTGACTACAAAAAATATTAATTACTGAAATATTCTAAATATCAGTCTCAACTGATTCAAAATCATTAATTATGCCCATGACATAACAATGTCTTAATAAATCGACGAAAAAGGCATAACTCATCAAGGTGTACTGAGAATAAGAATCTCAACAAGAAAATAGGGCAAAAAACATGAGGATAAAAATATGGGGAAAAATGGTTGCTCAAACATCATTAATAAACTCAAATACAATAAACGTTCACGACTACCTTATCTGCCGATTGACGTTCCAGAGGAAAATTCCCCAAAGAAGACTGCTGATGGATCCATTTCACCACGTTAAAGCTGAGCTCCATCCTCAAAATAGGAAATAGCACCCTCGGAGAATCGAACTGCTTCCTTCTCCGGAAATCGCTCTGCTCCTCGAAGACGAATAGACATCCTTCCGGCAATAATCTTCTTTGTGAGTCGGGACATCCCTGACCTCTCTTGAAAAATTCCCTGAAGTTCCAGTAGACAATCGCCATGAAGTTTTGTAGAAATTTCCGAAGAAATTATTCATATTCAGAGTATGAAATTGTTTTTATGGCTGTTCGATGGTATTCAGCCTTTAATTACGAAACATGGGTGTAGATGGTATTCACCGCATGTTCGCTTGTGTGGAATAGCAATTAGCGAAGTTCCATGTCGCTATCTTACTCCGTTGAAGTATGTCCCAATTGCAATAAGCCCTTTAGCCTTCCATCTGCTCTTCGGTTGTAGTATTAGAAGAACAAACTGCCGTATTCAATTGCTCCATTATACTGTATCGTTGTGTAACCAAGCAATCTGAAGTCTTTCTATTCCACTCGCAGCGTCAGCCGTTGCGTTGATTCTGGCTATACAAAAGTGCTTCTCTTGTGGCGAGATAATCACTTTGGTCAGTCGTATAAAACTGCTAATATCTTTTAAACTAATCGGTCGAAATTGTTCAGCTTTTCTCTATTACTTTATGTAGCACTGCACAATACAATTAGCTTATCGGTGACCGCTAACTGTTCGAAGCTAAACTTGTAGAAGCTTTCTAAGGTCCGTTTCAACTTCACCTAGTTTGACTTGGATCTCGTTAATATAGTGGCCTCGCCACGCGTTATAAAGACGATTCTTTTCACTGCTGTTCACTTCGACGTCTCACTATAATGAATGTATAAGAAAAGAACTTTCACAATAGACTTCGATGATCTGAGAATGAGATCTGAGAATAATCGGAGAATGAAAGAGACTCCTCTCTTCTGCGCAAGCCCTTTTATTAACTTCACGAGGGGCGTTTCCATCCCTTCCAAAGCGAGATACTGCGTCATCGCTCAAAAGTTCCAACTTCGTTACTACATGACGGATTTTCAAAATTCAAAAACTGAAAATAAATTTCACCAAAATTCCAAATCAATGCTTTTACTGCAAATGGATTTCCACAATTCTGCATTCCAAAAGTAATAAAAATACCATAGTTTCAGCAATCTCCGTCTTCCTTTAAACTATCGTTGATTGGTTCATGCCTCTCCTCCAATAGCATAGTTTCTTCCTCAGCAGAATTCCTCGTTTCCTGCGACTGCGTCGTAAATCTTGGAACATTCTCGACTAAATGCTGACGTCACTGAGAATCTCAGCTCAAGTAGCCTGCTGGCATAACATTTACGTCATCCGTGCTTACGTCATGACTACCCACGTCATAACTATGACAACCATAACTTTCCTTATAATTTCAAATATAGCCACCGTGGTCTCTACATAATTCAATTACGGGGGCAGTACAAATCTACACCGTTTCACCGATCTGAACCAAAATTTGTACACTTACCCTTTGGAACCCTGCGAGTAACACTGTCTACATGAAATTTATGACAGACCAGTCCATTTCCTGCATTCAGGCCCTTTGGCACAAATCTACACCGTTTCACTAATCTGAACCAAAATTTGTATACTTACACTTTGGAACCCTGCGAGTAACACTGTCTACATGAAATTTATGACAGACCAGTCCATTTCCTGCATTAAGGCCCTTTGGCACAAATCTACACCGTTTCACTAATCTGAACCAAAATTTGTATACTTACCCTTTGGAAACCTGCGAGTAACACTGTCTACATGAAATTTATGACAGACCAGTCCATTCCCTGCATTTAGGCCCTTTGGTACAAATCTACACCGTTTCACCGATCTGAACCAAAATTTGTACACTTACCCTTTGGAACCCTGCGAGTAACACAGTCTGCATGCAATTTCGGACAGACCATTCCATTCCCTGCATTTAGGCCCTTTGGCACAAATCTACACCGTTCTACCGATCTGAACCAAAATTTGTCCACTTACCCTTTGGAACCCTGCGAGTAAACTGTCTACATGAAATTTATGACAGACCAGTCCATTTCCTGCATTCAGGCCCTTTGGCACAAATCTACACCGTTTCACTAATCTGAACCAAAATTTGTATACTTACACTTTGGAACCCTGCGTGTAACACTGTCTACATGAAATTTATGACAGACCAGTCCATTTCCTGCATTTAGGCCCTTTGGCACAAATCTACACCGTTTCACTAATCTGAACCAAAATTTGTATACTTAGACTTTGGAACCCTGCGAGTAACACTGTCTACATGAAATTTATGACAGACCAGTCCATTTCCTGCATTTAGGCCCTTTGGCACAAATCTACACCGTTTCACTAATCTGAACCAAAATTTGTATACTTACCCTTTGGAAACCTGCGAGTAACACTGTCTACATGAAATTTATGACAGACCAGTCCATTCCCTGCATTTAGGCCCTTTGGTACTGTCCCCGTTTACCTGAACAGTAGGCTGTCAGATATCCGCCCCCTCAATCGGATTGCCAATAGTCAATTGCACCGGCTCAGCTACATCAATGAAAATGGCACTGACAGATACTATCGAGATAAGAGCACAGAAGTTCACAGGAAATCATTGTGGAACACACCAAAATAGACGGGGGTTCATACTTACCCTTACTTACCTCTTAATTATCTCGGGGTTTGAGTTGACAACAGGATCACTAAAAGTCTGTTCACACAATAACCTCCACCATGACATTTAAAAATGAACCAGAACGAAGACGAGAACTTTGAACTGTACAAAAGCTTTATTTCTAATAAAGGGTATGATTTTACTAACACAACAAAATAAACGTGGCTATCAGTAGCCCAAGTCAATCTGACTACGTCCTCCAGTAGGACTTGCAAAAATTATCATACAACATGATATAAAACATTTTAGCTCCCAAGAGCTCCAAATAACGTAATATTCATAACACTATTGGATTGGAAAAGGACGACAGGGTGTGACATATATATATAGCATTTGGTTTCCTTTTAATAAACATGAGAATGGTATTTATAGTCGCAAGGCCGGAGTGTGGACGACCTCACTCTGATAACCAGATGTTGGCCCAGCTGCGAGCTACCCTCGAACCTGTTGCATACTGGTCAAATGCACTCCCTTCTCACATGCTATGTTACGTAAGAATACAGCTTTCTCTCTCAAGCTTTTAAATGTCTACAAGACAACTCACATTATTTACGCAAATCTTTCAAGTACTTTGCTCACATCCTATTGGATCACTATGTTAATTCCTTAAATTTGTTAAGTTCAATCCAATTGTATAATTAGCTCTTAAATGTTTATAACAAAATCACATAAATTATTTATAACAATTAGAAATTGTTTATAATATTTGTCAAAGACAATAAAAATATTATATACACGCCTTTAACATCACTCTCGTTCCATATTATTTTCAAAAATATTTACAGCAATTACTTACAATATTAACATTTAAATTGTTTAAATTATTAATTTAATAAATACATTAACCACATGTTCATTCGGTTGGTAATTTTCATAATCGTGTTTAATATAATCGACCAATGAAGGTTAGTTATACATGTTAATGTCACAATCTGGTTTAATAAAGGTTTTAATAATGATTTGTGACGGCAACCTTCATTCAAAATCTTATCTCAAATTCTTTCAAAACTCGTGTTAATTATAACAGTAAATCACTTGATTAATTTTCAACGAACTATGACAATCTTATTCCAGCGGAAAATCCTTCGCTAACAAGTTAATGCACAAACCGCATTAAAAATATGCCCAAAATTCATCATATATTAATCTATATGGTATTTAAACTTCCACATAACTTACAAAACTTCCACAAATAATTCTTTAACATTTATTCCTGTGGGAACTTCCTTCATATTCAAGGGCATAATACCTCAGCGACTTTCAACACGCGCTGCACTAGCGATTATACATTCATAGTTCCACTTAAAAAATTTTATAATCATTAATTGTTTCAAAACTGTTATTTTTATTTAACCTTCGTGGATTTCATTCATGAACCGAAATGAAGTCAAAACTTGCCAATCACAAACAAATTTAATAGTGAATACGCTTATATACGCCTGTCTGGTCTATCAAAATTTAAGATTAACATCTTAAAAGAAATTGTAGTATGAAAATACTACCTTCAAATAAAGTGCGACTAAAATGCAAAGTAGTCGAATAGAATCCAATTAGACTGGGGAATGCAAACATCGTTATATAAATCTCTAATTGAGAAAAACTCCTAACAAAAGTTCATGACTTTAATGCATTCAATAATTCATTATTAAAGTTACTCTTTTACAAAAGTGTCTATAATGCAATGTTCATTCATAACTGACGATAAATGTCTGTGTTGCAATCAATTCAAATAACGACTAGTATTTCCAAGATCGTCGACAACGTAAGAGATTTTAACGCTCTAAAATCATTTAAATGTTCTTCCTTCTTGATGATGACAGAAAATTGGTCAAAGTAATTAAACTGGGGTAGAATTACTTTAATAAAATGACACGCTGTCTGAATTTAAATCTGCCATAAAAATCATTAACTTACAGTCAAATCGTGACTACAAAAAATATTAATTACTGAAATATTCTAAATATCAGTCTCAACTGATTCAAAATCATTAACTATGCCCATGACATAACAATGTCTTAATAAATCGACGAAAAAGGCATAACTCATCAAGGTGTACTGAGAATAAGAATCTCAACAAGAAAATAGGGCAAAAAACATGAGGATAAAAATATGGGGAAAAATGGTTGCTCAAACATCATTAATAAACTCAAATACAATAAACGTTCACGACTACCTTATCTGCCGATTGACGTTCCAGAGGAAAATTCCCCAAAGAAGACTGCTGATGGATCCATTTCACCACGTTAAAGCTGAGCTCCATCCTCAAAATAGGAAATAGCACCCTCGGAGAATCGAACTGCTTCCTTCTCCGGAAATCGCTCTGCTCCTCGAAGACGAATAGACATCCTTCCGGCAATAATCTTCTTTGTGAGTCGGGACATCCCTGACCTCTCTTGAAAAATTCCCTGAAGTTCCAGTAGACAATCGCCATGAAATTTTGTAGAAATTTCCGAAGAAATTATTCATATTCAGAGTATGAAATTGTTTTTATGGCTGTTCGATGGTATTCAGCCTTTAATTACGAAACATGGGTGTAGATGGTATTCACCGCATGTTCGCTTGTGTGGAATAGCAATTAGCGAAGTTCCATGTCGCTATCTTACTCCGTTGAAGTATGTCCCAATTGCAATAAGCCCTTTAGCCTTCCATCTGCTCTTCGGTTGTAGTATTAGAAGAACAAACTGCCGTATTCAATTGCTCCATTATACTGTATCGTTGTGTAACCAAGCAATCTGAAGTCTTTCTATTCCACTCGCAGCGTCAGCCGTTGCGTTGATTCTGGCTATACAAAAGTGCTTCTCTTGTGGCGAGATAATCACTTTGGTCAGTCGTATAAAACTGCTAATATCTTTTAAACTAATCGGTCGAAATTGTTCAGCTTTTCTCTATTACTTTATGTAGCACTGCACAATACAATTAGCTTATCGGTGACCGCTAACTGTTCGAAGCTAAACTTGTAGAAGCTTTCTAAGGTCCGTTTCAACTTCACCTAGTTTGACTTGGATCTCGTTAATATAGTGGCCTCGCCACGCGTTATAAAGACGATTCTTTTCACTGCTGTTCACTTCGACGTCTCACTATAATGAATGTATAAGAAAAGAACTTTCACAATAGACTTCGATGATCTGAGAATGAGATCTGAGAATAATTGGAGAATGAAAGAGACTCCTCTCTTCTGCGCAAGCCCTTTTATTAACTTCACGAGGGGCGTTTCCATCCCTTCCAAAGCGAGATACTGCGTCATCGCTCAAAAGTTCCAACTTCGTTACTACATGACGGATTTTCAAAATTCAAAAACTGAAAATAAATTTCACCAAAATTCCAAATCAATGCTTTTACTGCAAATGGATTTCCACAATTCTGCATTCCAAAAGTAATAAAAATACCATAGTTTCAGCAATCTCCGTCTTCCTTTAAACTATCGTTGATTGGTTCATGCCTCTCCTCCAATAGCATAGTTTCTTCCTCAGCAGAATTCCTCGTTTCCTGCGACTGCGTCGTAAATCTTGGAACATTCTCGACTAAATGCTGACGTCACTGAGAATCTCAGCTCAAGTAGCCTACTGGCATAACATTTACGTCATCCGTGCTTACGTCATGACTACCCACGTCATAACTATGACAACCATAACTTTCCTTATAATTTCAAATATAGCCACCGTGGTCTCTACATAATTCAATTACGGGGGCAGTACAAATCTACACCGTTTCACCGATCTGAACCAAAATTTGTACACTTACCCTTTGGAACCCTGCGAGTAACACTGTCTACATGAAATTTATGACAGACCAGTCCATTTCCTGCATTCAGGCCCTTTGGCACAAATCTACACCGTTTCACTAATCTGAACCAAAATTTGTATACTTACACTTTGGAACCCTGCGAGTAACACTGTCTACATGAAATTTATGACAGACCAGTCCATTTCCTGCATTTAGGCCCTTTGGCACAAATCTACACCGTTTCACTAATCTGAACCAAAATTTGTATACTTACCCTTTGGAAACCTGCGAGTAACACTGTCTACATGAAATTTATGACAGACTAGTCCATTCCCTGCATTTAGGCCCTTTGGTACAAATCTACACCGTTTCACCGATCTGAACCAAAATTTGTACACTTACCCTTTGGAACCCTGCGAGTATCACTGTCTACGTGAAATTTATGACAGGCCAGTTTATTCCCTGCATTTACACCCTTTGGCACAAATCAACACCGTTTCACCGATCTGAACCAAAATTTGTACACTTACCCTTTGGAACCCTGCGATTAACACAGTCTGCATGCAATTTCGGACAGACCATTCCATTCCCTGCATTTAGGCCCTTTGGCACAAATCTACACCGTTCAACCGATCTGAACCAAAATTTGTCCACTTACCCTTTGGAACCCTGCGAGTAACACTGTCTACATGAAATTTATGACAGACCAGTCCATTTCCTGCATTCAGGCCCTTTGGCACAAATCTACACCGTTTCACTAATCTGAACCAAAATTTGTATACTTACACTTTGGAACCCTGCGTGTAACACTGTCTACATGAAATTTATGACAGACCAGTCCATTTCCTGCATTTAGGCCCTTTGGCACAAATCTACACCGTTTCACTAATCTGAACCAAAGTTTGTATACTTACCCTTTGGAAACCTGCGAGTAACACTGTCTACATGAAATTTATGACAGACCAGTCCATTCCCTGCATTTAGGCCCTTTGGTACAAATCTACACCGTTTCACCGATCTGAACCAAAATTTGTACACTTACCCTTTGGAACCCTGCGAGTAACACTGTCTACATGAAATTTATGACAGACCAGTCCATTTCCTGCATTCAGGCCCTTTGGCACAAATCTGCACCGTGTCACTAATCTGAACCAAAATTTGTATACTTACACTTTGGAACCCTGCGAGTAACACTGTCTACATGAAATTTATGACAGACCAGTCCATTTCCTGCACTTAGGCCCTTTGGCACAAATCTACACCGTTTCACTAATCTGAACCAAAATTTGTATACTTACCCTTTGGAAACCTGCGAGTAACACTGTCTACATGAAATTTATGACAGACCAGTCCATTTCCTGCATTTAGGCCCTTTGGCACAAATCTACACCGTTTCACTAATCTGAACCAAAATTTGTATACTTACCCTTTGGAAACCTGCGAGTAACACTGTCTACATGAAATTTATGAGAGACCAGTCCATTCCCTGCATTTAGGCCCTTTGGTACAAATCTACACCGTTTCACCGATCTGAACCAAAATTTGTACACTTACCCTTTGGAACCCTGCGAGTAACACTGTCTACGTGAAATTTATGACAGGCCAGTTTATTCCCTGCGTTTACGCCCTTTGGCACAAATCAACACCGTTTCACCGATCTGAACCAAAATGTGTACACTTACCCTTTGGAACCCTGCGAGTAACACAGTCTGCATGCAATTTCGGACAGACCATTCCATTCCCTGCATTTAGGCCCTTTGGCACAAATCTACACCGTTTAACCGATCTGAACCAAAATTTGTCCACTTACCCTTTGGAACCCTGCGAGTAACACTGTCTACATGAAATTTATGACAGACCAGTCCATTTCCTGCATTCAGGCCCTTTGGCACAAATCTACACCGTTTCACTAATCTGAACCAAAATTTGTATACTTACACTTTGGAACCCTGCGTGTAACACTGTCTACATGAAATTTATGACAGACCAGTCCATTTCCTGCATTTAGGCCCTTTGGCACAAATCTACACCGTTTCACTAATCTGAACCAAAATATGTATACTTACCCTTTGGAAACCTGCGAGTAACACTGTCTACATGAAATTTATGACAGACCAGTCCATTCCCTGCATTTAGGCCTTTTGGTACAAATCTACACCGTTTCACCGATCTCAACCAAAATTTGTACACTTACCCTTTGGAACCCTGCGAGTAACACTGTCTACATGAAATTTATGACAGACCAGTCCATTTCCTGCATTCAGGCCCTTTGGCACAAATCTGCACCGTTTGACTAATCTGAACCAAAATTTGTATACTTACACTTTGGAACCCTGCGAGTAACACTGTCTACATGAAATTTATGACAGACCAGTCCATTTCCTGCACTTAGGCCCTTTGGCACAAATCTACACCGTTTCAGTAATCTGAACCAAAATTTGTATACTTACCCTTTGGAAACCTGCGAGTAACACTGTCTACATGAAATTTATGACAGACAAGTCCATTTCCTGCATTTAGGCCCTTTGGCACAAATCTACACCGTTTCACTAATCTGAACCAAAATTTGTATACTTACCCTTTGGAAACCTGCGAGTAACACTGTCTACATGAAATTTATGACAGACCAGTCCATTCCCTGCATTTAGGCCCTTTGGTACAAATCTACACCGTTTCACCGATCTGAACCACAATTTGTACACTTACCCTTTGGAACCCTGCGAGTAACACTGTCTACGTGAAATTTATGACAGGCCAGTTTATTCCTTGCATTTACGCCCTTTGGCACAAATCAACACCGTTTCACCGATCTGAACCAAAATTTGTACACTTACCCTTTGGAACCCTGCGAGTAACACAGTCTGCATGCAATTTCGGACAGACCATTCCATTCCCTGCATTTAGGCCCTTTGGCACAAATCTACACCGTTCAACCGATCTGAACCAAAATTTGTCCACTTACCCTTTGGAACCCTGCGAGTAACACTGTCTACATGAAATTTATGACAGACCAGTCCATTTCCTGCATTCAGGCCCTTTGGCACAAATCTACACCGTTTCACTAATCTGAACCAAAATTTGTATACTTACACTTTGGAACCCTGCGTGTAACACTGTCAACATGAAATTTATGACAGACCAGTCCATTTCCTGCATTTAGGCTTTTTGGCACAAATCTACACCGTTTCACTAATCTGAACCAAAATTTGTATACTTAGACTTTGGAACCCTGCGAGTAACACTGTCTACATGAAATTTATGACAGACCAGTCCATTTCCTGCATTTAGGCCCTTTGGCACAAATCTACACCGTTTCACTAATCTGAACCAAAATTTGTTTACTTACCCTTTGGAAACCTGCGAGTAACACTGTCTACATGAAATTTATGACAGACCAGTCCATTCCCTGCATTTAGGCCCTTTGGTACTGCCCCCGTAATTGAATTATATAGAGACCACGGTGGCTATTGTGGAAAGTATAGCGAAAGTTATGGCTGTCATAGTTATGACGTGGGTAGTCATGTCGTAAGCACGGATGACGCAGACGTTATGCAGGCAGGCTACTTGAGCTGAGATTCTCAGTGACGTCAGCATTTATTCGAGGAGGATCCGAGATGTACGACGCAGTCGCGAGAAACGTGGAATTCTGCTGAGGAAGAAATTATGCTATTGGAGGGGAGACTTAAACCAATGAACGATAGTCTGAAGGAAGACGGAGATTGCTGAAACTATGGTATTTTTATTACTTTTTGGAATGCAGAATTGTGGAAATCCATTTGCAGTAGAGGCATTGATCTGGAATTTTGGTGAAATTTATTTTCAGTTTTTGAATTATGAAAATCCGTCAGGTATTGACGAAGTTGGAACTTCTAGCGATGACGTAGTAACACGCGATGGAAGGAATAGATACGCCCCTCATGAAGTTCATAAAAGGCCTTGCGCAGAAGAGAGGAGTCTCATTCGCTCATTTGCTCATTCGCTCATTCTCAATTGTCAGATTTCAAATAGTCATTTCGGTGAAACGTCGAGTGAGTTTAGTAGTGAAAAAGTCGTCTTTGTAACGAGTGGCGAAGCCACTGCATGAAACGAGAGTCGAACATACAAGCAGTGCAGGTTTACTGTGAAGTAAATCTAGGTGAAGTTGAAACGACACTTATAACGCTTCTACAAGATTAGCTGTGAACAGTTAGCGGTCGCCTATAAGCTAATTCTCTTGTGCATTGCTACAGTAAGGACTGTAGAAAAGCTGAACAATTTCGAGGAAGTATTTTGGAAGTTATTGACAATATTAGACGACTGACAAAAGTAATTTTCTCGCCACAGGAGAAACACGTTTTGTATAGCCAGACTCAACGCTACGGCTGACAGGGCTAGTGAAATAGGGAGACTTCAGATTGCTTTTGTGACACAACGCTACAATATAATGGAGCAATTTAATAAGGCAGTTCGTTCTTCTAATACTACAACCGAAGAGAACATGGAAGGCTAAAAGACTTAATGCAATTGGGACATATTTCAACGGAGTAAGATAGCAGCATGGAACTTCGCTAATTGCTATTCCATACAAGCGAACATGTGGTAAATAACCATCTACACCCATGTTTCGTGAGTAAAGGCTGAATACTATCAAACAGCAATAGAAATGATTTCATACTTTCTGAATATGAATATTTCTTCGGAAATTTATACAAAAACTTCATGGCGATTTTCAACTGGAACTTCAGGGATTTTTCAAGAGAGGTCAGGGTTGTCCCGACTCACAAAGAAGATTATTGCCGGAAGGATGTCGTTCGTCTTCGTGAAGCAGTTCGATTCTTCGATGGTGCTGTTTCTGGTTTCGAAGATGGAGCTCAGCTTTAACTTGGTGAAATGGATCCATCAACAGTCTTCTTTGGGGAATTTTCCTCTGGAACGTCAATCGGCAGATAAGGTAGTCGTGAACGTTTATTGTATTTGAGTTTCTTAGCAATGTTTGAGCAACTATTTTTTTTCATATTTTTGTCCTCATGTATTTTTTGCCCGATATTCTTGTTTGAGATTCCTATTCTCAGTACACCTTGATGAGTTATACCTTTTTCGACGTTTTATTAAGACATTGTTATGTCATGGGCATAGTGAAATGATTTTGAATCAGTTGAGACTGATATTTAGATTTTTCAGTAATTTGCTTATTTTTGTAGTCACGATTTGACTGTAAGTTAATGATTTTTATGGCAGATTTAAATTCAGACAGCGTGTCACTTTATTAAAGTAATTCTACCCCAGTTTAATTACTTTGACCAATTTTCTGTCATCATCAAGAAGGAAGAACATTTAAATGATTTTAGAGCGTTAAAATCCAGTACGTTGTCGACGATCTTGGAAATACTAGTCGTTATTTGAATTGATTACAACACAGACATTTATCGTCAGTCATGAACGACCATTGCATCTTAGGCAATTTTGTGAAAGATGAACATTAATTATGAATTATTGAATGCATTAAATTCGTGAAACTTGTGTTAGGTTTTTTCTCATATAGAGATTTATATAATGATGTTTGCATTCCCCAGTCTAATTGGATTCTATTCGACTATTTTGCTGTTAGTCGCACTTTGTTTGATGATAGTATTTTTATACTACAATTCTTTGAAGATGTTAATCTTAAATTTTGATAGACCAGACAGACGTATATAAGCGTATTCACTATTAAATTTGTTTGTGATTGGCAAATTTTTATTTCATTTCGATTCATGAATGATATCCACGAAGTTTAAATGACAACAGTTTTGAAACAATAATTGATATAAGAATTTTTAAGTGGAACTATGAATGTATAATCGATAGTGCAGCGGACATGTTGAAAGTCGCTGATGTAAAATGCCCTTAAATAAATGAAGGAGATTCCCACAGTTATTAATAATGATAAAGAATTATTTGTGGAAGTTTTGTAAATGCTGTGGATGATTTTAATGCCATATAGATTAATATATGATGAATTTTGGGCTATTTTGAATGCAGTTTGTGCATTATTTTGTAAGCGAAGTATTTTCCGCTAGAGTGTATTGTCATAGTTCGTTGAAAATTAATCAAGTGAATTTACTGTTATAATTAACAAGAGTTGTGAAAGAATTTGAGATAAGATTTTGAATGAAGATTGCCGTCACAAATAATTAAAATTATTACAACCTTTATTAAACCAGATTGTGACATGTACATGTATAACTAACCTTCATTGGTCGATTATATTAAACACGATTATGAATGTACCAAACGGATAAAACATGTGGTTCAATGTATTTCTTAAATTATTAATTTAAATAATTTGAATGTTGATATTGTAAATAATAAATGTAAATATCTTTGAAAATAATGTGGAACGAAAGTAATGTTAAAGGCGTGTTTAAAATTTTTGTAATTATTTTCGACAAAACTATAAACAATTTCCAATTGTTATAAATAATTTATGTGATTTTGTTATAAACATTTAAGAGTGTGTTTGATACTCTAAACTATGCTTTTTAAACATTTGGAGGATAACTTAACAAGTTTAAGTAATGTTAAAATAATCCAGTGGGATGGAAGTTAAACTGTTGAAAGATTTGCGTCGATATGTATGAGTTGTCTTGTAGACATTTAAAGCTTTAAAAGGAGCTGAATTCTTACGCAAGTGTGGTGTGAGGAGTGCGCCCCATTTGACGGGCATGCGTCAGGTTGAGGAGTAGACCAGCTGGCTCGACATCTGGTTACAAGCGGGTGAGGTCGATACTCCGGCCTTGTGCCTATTTATACAAGTGCAATGTTTATTAAAAGAAACCAAATGCTCTATATATGTCGTACCCTGACTTCCTAATCCAATCCAAATGTGTTATAAAATGTTACGTTATTTTGAGCTCATGGGAGCTAACATATTGTTTGATAAATTTGCAAGTCCTTTAGGAGGACGTAGTCAGATTGACATAGGCTGCTGATAGCCACGTTTATTTTGTTGAGTTGTGAAAATCATACTCTTTATTTGAAAATAAAGCTCTTGTACAGTTCAAAGTTCTCGTCTTCGGTCTGGTTCATTTTTAAATGTCATGGTGAAGGTTATTGTGAGAGCATACTTTAAGGATCCTGTTGTCAACCCAATCCCCGAGATATTTATAAGAGGTAAGTAAAAGTAAGTATGTAACCCCGTCTATTTTGGTGTGTTCCACAATAATTTTTCTTGGTAACTTCTGTGTTCAAACCTCGGTAGTATCTGTCAGTGCCATTTTCATTGATGTAGCTGAGCTGGTGCGATTGATTGTTGGCAATCCGATTGAGGGGGCGGACAGCCTACTATCCGGGTAAACGGGGACAGAAGGATTGGCGACCCAAGAACGTGGGGATGAGTCAATAGAAGGATTGGCGCACCTAAAACGTTGGGGCTCGATTCAACATAACTGGATCACCAGGTTGAACGCCAGTAGAATTGGCAAACCTAAAACGTGTGGTTCGATTAGACTCAAATAAAGAGGTTGATTCTTTGTTAGATGTCTTAGCCAATTGTAGAATTTAAGAGTGTGATTATATAGGAATTAAATGTTGTATTGTAGTAGGAAAATTACACTCAGAAAAGATCAGATCTTATACAACTTGAGAAAGGTTAAATAGGCTGGAAACTTAGAAAAATCGCCTATGATCTGGAATCTTATTTTATTTGACCGGCTTATGACATTTTAGTCATATTAAAGATAAAATTAAATTATTTGGATTGTAAATGTAAATTATTTGTGTTAGGATATTTTAAAACGAGCCAGGGAAATTTGAACATGTGCTTGAGTTTGTTTCAACATGAAGTATCTTCGAAAGTTAATTATAAGGTAGTTATAAGTTAGATTTAAGACAGAAAATTGATCAAATTTATGTATGGTGAAAAGTGTTGCTCAAATGTTGTTATTTTGCTCTATTGATGTATGTCCCTACAGCAGTCTATTTTTGAATAATATTGTAATGGCAGATGAAAGTTTGAGGATGATGTTAGTGGAGATGTCTGCTAACATGAAGCAGATGATGGAGGAAAATGCTAATTTGAAAGCTAGCATGAACAATAGTATGAAGCAGATGCTGAATGAAAGCATGAAGGAGAATAATAGTCGAATGGAGGAGAATGTTAGTAATTTGTCTGCTAATTTGAATGCAAGAATGGAGGAGAATGCTAGTAATATGTCTGCTAATTTGAATAGTAATATGAAGGAGATGGAAGCTAGGAATACTAGTCGAATGGAGGAGAATATGAAGGTTCTTCATACTAGTGCTGCCAATTTAGAGGATAATATGTCGCGTTTACAGATTAATACCCAAGGAATTG
This sequence comes from Meconema thalassinum, assembly GCA_946902985.2. NCBI lineage: Eukaryota > Metazoa > Arthropoda > Insecta > Orthoptera > Tettigoniidae > Meconema > Meconema thalassinum. Next base: position 260,948,788 of record OX336390.1, on the reverse strand, counting down.
AGAGTACTGTAACTGACATGCGTACAGACGTGTCTAATGTCCATAAAGATGTGTCTATTGTGCATAAAAATGTTGATGATGTTAAATGTGATATTTCTAAGGTAGAGAAAGATCTTACAATGTTAAATTTAGATGTAGCTAATGTCCGAGGGGATATTTCTTGTGCTAGAGCCGAAGTAGTTGTTGTCAAAAATGATGTTGCGATTGTCCAAGACAAGGTCGAGGAAGTCCAAAAAGAAATTCAAAATGCTAGAACGGATGTATCCAATGTTCAGGTAGATATTAATAACATTCGTGCGGATATAACTGAGGTGCAAAGTGACATAACTAAGATTCAGGTAGAGGTCAACACAGTTTTCGTAGATATGACTAAAGTCCAAACTGATGTAAATAAAATCAGGGAAGAGATAGAAAACTCGAAAACTCTTTGTACGCGTAATATAACTGCATTAGCGACTAGATTAGTTGATGAGTCAGTTAGAACAACAACGTCTTTAGCAGATTTGAAGTATGATTTAGAGGTCATGAGAACCCAGGTATTAGACCATAATAGATTATTAAAAGAGGATATCTAAGTAGACATAGCAGAAATGTCGACAGCAAACGTAGCAGTATGGAAAGACGAGTGGAATAAGTCAAGTGGGGAACATGTAACCCAAATTCAGGAAAGGATTGAAAGAAAACTTGCCAGTACTCAGATAGAAATTAACAAGGAAGTAGTACAGATTAGGAAAGATTTAAGCGTCAGGATGGATTCGCTATCCGAAAGACAAGTTGAAGATAGGACAAAATTAGATCAGGATGTGCAAACATTAAAATCTGCATTAGAGGAACAGATTCATAAAGTTGTCTCTGATGTGAATGAAACGACGAGTAAACTACAGAATTTGAAGTTAGGAGAGGCTAATTTAATGGAGACCTACAAAGAAGAGTTAATCAAGAAAGTCTTAACGGAAATCACTGACAAGTATACAGTAGGCTTGGCTTGCGAAACTAGTAGGAATTATGCCAGAAGATATAACCTAGATCCAGAAGAGAGAGACGTGACTCCTGAAGAACGTATATCCAGATTCAGGGAGGAAGATGACGAGAGGAATATAGAACCTGAGTGGAACTATCGTGATAGTGGGAAAAACTACCCGGATTCATATCCGAGGAACGTAACGGTCATCAGGAATTTTGAAGATAAACCGCAAAAATTCAGTAACACGGATAGTTTGACACCTATCGAATATGTAAGGAACCTCAAAGATTATTTCATCGAAGCTCACATTCCCAGAGAGAGAGAGATGAAGATAGTGGAGAGATATTTGATTGGAGGACCCCTCGAATGGTTTTTGCGCATTTAGATACACATTCAGTAACTTTGACGAGTTTGCAGAGGCATTAATCAAACGATTTTGGTCCATAGAAGCGCAGAATTCGTTAAGAGCGGAGGTGTATTCAAGAAAATACTCCGGTACTCTTCCAACGCGGTACGCTGATTTCTTTACGAGTCAATTATCCCGCTTGAGATTTTTACAACCCCCATTGTCCACGGAGCAACTTATTGATGCGATTTCTCGTATGCTGCCAGTTGAGGTGAGAAGACTAATAATTTCGTCCAACATCAGGGATTTAACCAGCATGGATGAATTACTGAGGAGGTTAGACTACACGAGTCCAATGCCTAACGTGGTGCAGAAAGGTCAAAGGCAGGAGTATAAAGAAATAAATACTGTATATATGGACCAAGTCCAACAAACTGACAAGCCAGACGAGGAGAAAACTGACAATGTAGGTCCTCACAGGAATAATCAGTTCGGAAATAACAGATCGCAAGGTTACCGACCGTATCAACAGAGAAGAGGCTGGAACTATAACCGAGGAAATTACAATGGAAGAGGCAGATATTATAACAATAATGGTTATAACCGAAATTATAACAGGAATAACCAGAGCCAAAACAGAAATCAGAATACTCAAGGTCAGGTTATGACACCCGATCAGTATCAGGAAAGAGAGAAGGAAAGCCAGCAATACCTGAAAGAATTACGGGAAAAAGAAGCAGACAACCAAAAGAAAAGGCAGGATGTTGTAATCGATCCTGGGCCTTCTACGAGCCAGCAGAACTTAGAAAATAGAAATACTGGACAGAAGAGAAATTAGAGAGGAGAGAATACATTAACCACACAACCCAGATTTATGATTAAGGAACATAGAGGAAATATCATACTAGAGTAAGCCAGTAATAATTCAATTTCGTGTTCAAGAGAGTTGAGGTACTTGTAACACTGAGTTTAAAAACAATTTGCAACTGTTTTTAAAACGTGGTGAGAGGAGAATGCCCCCGTAATTGAATTATATAGAGACCACGGTGGCTATTGTGGAAAGTATAGCGAAAGTTATGGCTGTCATAGTTATGACGTGGGTAGTCATGACGTAAGCACGGATGACGCAGACGTTATGCCGGCAGGCTACTTGAGCTGAGATTCTCAGTGACGTCAGCATTTATTCGAGGAGGATCCGAGATGTACGACGCAGTCGCGAGAAACGTGGAATTCTGCTGAGGAAGAAATTATGCTATTGGAGGGGAGACTTAAACCAATGAACGATAGTCTGAAGGAAGACGGAGATTGCTGAAACTATGGTATTTTTATTACTTTTTGGAATGCAGAATTGTGGAAATCCATTTGCAGTAGAGGCATTGAACTGGAATTTTGGTGAAATTTATTTTCAGTTTTTGAATTATGAAAATTCGTCAGGTATTGACGAAGTTGGAACTTCTAGCGATGACGTAGTAACACGCGATGGAAGGGATAGATACGCCCCTCATGAAGTTCATAAAAGGCCTTGCGCAGAAGAGAGGAGTCTCATTCGCTCATTCGCTCATTCGCTCATTCTCAATTGTCAGATTTCAAATAGTCATTTCAGTGAAACGTCGAGTGAGTTTAGTAGTGAAAAAGTCGTCTTTGTAACGCGTGGCGAAGCCACTGCATGAAACGAGAGTCGAACATACAAGCAGTGTAGGTTTACTGTGAAGTAAATCTAGGTGAAGTTGAAACGACACTTATAACGCTTCTACAAGATTAGCTGTGAACAGTTAGCGGTCGCCTATAAGCTAATTCTCTTGTGCATTGCTACAGTAAGGACTGTAGAAAAGCTGAACAATTTCGAGGAAGTATTTTGGAAGTTATTGACAATATTAGACGACTGACAAAAGTAATTTTCTCGCCACAGGAGAAACACTTTTTGTATAGCCAGACTCAACGCTACGGCTGACAGGGCTAGTGAAATAGGGAGACTTCAGATTGCTTTTGTGACACAACGCTACAATATAATGGAGCAATTTAATAAGGCAGTTCGTTCTTCTAATACTACAACCGAAGAGAACATGGAAGGCTAAAAGACTTAATGCAATTGGGACATATTTCAACGGAGTAAGATAGCAGCATGGAACTTCGCTAATTGCTATTCCATACAAGCGAACATGTGGTAAATAACCATCTACACCCATGTTTCGTGAGTAAAGGCTGAATACTATCAAACAGCAATAGAAATGATTTCATACTTTCTGAATATGAATATTTCTTCGGAAATTTATACAAAAACTTCATGGCGATTTTCAACTGGAACTTCAGGGATTTTTCAAGAGAGGTCAGGGTTGTCCCGACTCACAAAGAAGATTATTGCCGGAAGGATGTCGTTCGTCTTCGTGAAGCAGTTCGATTCTTCGATGGTGCTGTTTCTGGTTTCGAAGATGGAGCTCAGCTTTAACTTGGTGAAATGGATCCATCAACAGTCTTCTTTGGGGAATTTTCCTCTGGAACGTCAATCGGCAGATAAGGTAGTCGTGAACGTTTATTGTATTTGAGTTTCTTAGCAATGTTTGAGCAACTATTTTTTTTCATATTTTTGTCCTCATGTATTTTTTGACCGATATTCTTGTTTGAGATTCCTATTCTCAGTACACCTTGATGAGTTATACCTTTTTCGACGTTTTATTAAGACATTGTTATGTCATGGGCATAGTGAAATGATTTTGAATCAGTTGAGACTGATATTTAGATTTTTCAGTAATTTGCTTATTTTTGTAGTCACGATTTGACTGTAAGTTAATGATTTTTATGGCAGATTTAAATTCAGACAGCGTGTCACTTTATTAAAGTAATTCTACCCCAGTTTAATTACTTTGACCAATTTTCTGTCATCATCAAGAAGGAAGAACATTTAAATGATTTTAGAGCGTTAAAATCCAGTACGTTGTCGACGATCTTGGAAATACTAGTCGTTATTTGAATTGATTACAACACAGACATTTATCGTCAGTCATGAACGACCATTGCATCTTAGGCAATTTTGTGAAAGATGAACATTAATTATGAATTATTGAATGCATTAAATTCGTGAAGCTTGTGTTAGGTTTTTTCTCATATAGAGATTTATATAATGATGTTTGCATTCCCCAGTCTAATTGGATTCTATTCGACTATTTTGCTGTTAGTCGCACTTTGTTTGATGATAGTATTTTTATACTACAATTCTTTGAAGATGTTAATCTTAAATTTTGATAGACCAGACAGACGTATATAAGCGTATTCACTATTAAATTTGTTTGTGATTGGCAAATTTTTATTTCATTTCGATTCATGAATGATATCCACGAAGTTTAAATGACAACAGTTTTGAAACAATAATTGATATAAGAATTTTTAAGTGGAACTATGAATGTATAATCGATAGTGCAGCGGACATGTTGAAAGTCGCTGATGTAAAATGCCCTTAAATAAATGAAGGAGATTCCCACAGTTATTAATAATGATAAAGAATTATTTGTGGAAGTTTTGTAAATGCTGTGGATGATTTTAATGCCATATAGATTAATATATGATGAATTTTGGGCTATTTTGAATGCAGTTTGTGCATTATTTTGTAAGCGAAGTATTTTCCGCTAGAGTGTATTGTCATAGTTCGTTGAAAATTAATCAAGTGAATTTACTGTTATAATTAACAAGAGTTGTGAAAGAATTTGAGATAAGATTTTGAATGAAGATAGCCGTCACAAATAATTAAAATTATTACAACCTTTATTAAACCAGATTGTGACATGTACATGTATAACTAACCTTCATTGGTCGATTATATTAAACACGATTATGAATTTACCAAACGGATAAAACATGTGGTACAATGTATTTCTTAAATTATTAATTTAAATAATTTAAATGTTGATATTGTAAATAATAAATGTAAATATCTTTGAAAATAATGTGGAACGAAAGTAATGTTAAAGGCGTGTTTAAAATTTTTGTAATTATTTTCGACAATACTATAAACAATTTCCAATTGTTATAAATAATTTATGTGATTTTGTTATAAACATTTAAGAGTGTGTTTGATACTCTAAACTATGCTTTTTAAACATTTGGAGGATAACTTAACAAGTTTAAGTAATGTTAAAATAATCCAGTGGGATGGAAGTTAAACTGTTGAAAGATTTGCGTCGATATGTATGAGTTGTCTTGTAGACATTTAAAGCTTTAAAAGGAGCTGAATTCTTACGCAAGTGTGGTGTGAGGAGTGCGCCCCATTTGACGGGCATGCGTCAGGTTGAGGAGTAGACCAGCTGGCTCGACATCTGGTTACAAGCGGGTGAGGTCGATACTCCGGCCTTGTGCCTATTTATACAAGTGCAATGTTTATTAAAAGAAACCAAATGCTCTATATATGTCGTACCCTGACTTCCTCATCCAATCCAAATGTGTTATAAAATGTTACGTTATTTTGAGCTCATGGGAGCTAACATATTGTTTGATAAATTTGCAAGTCCTTTAGGAGGACGTAGTCAGATTGACATAGGCTGCTGATAGCCACGTTTATTTTGTTGAGTTGTGAAAATCATACTCTTTATTTGAAAATAAAGCTCTTGTACAGTTCAAGGTTCTCGTCTTCGGTCTGGTTCATTTTTAAATGTCATGGTGAAGGTTATTGTGAGAGCATACTTTAAGGATCCTGTTGTCAACCCAATCCCCGAGATATTTATAAGAGGTAAGTAAAAGTAAGTATGTAACCCCGTCTATTTTGGTGTGTTCCACAATAATTTTTCTTGGTAACTTCTGTGTTCAAACCTCGGTAGTATCTGTCAGTGCCATTTTCATTGATGTAGCTGAGCTGGTGCGATTGATTGTTGGCAATCCGATTGAGGGGGCGGATATCTGACAGCCTACTATCCGGGTAAACGGGGACAGAAGAAATCTACACCGTTTCACCGATCTGAACCAAAATTTGTACACTTACCCTTTGGAACCCTGCGAGTAACACTGTCTACATGAAATTTATGACAGACCAGTCCATTTCCTGCATTCAGGCCCTTTGGCACAAATCTACACCGTTTCACTAATCTGAACCAAAATTTGTATACTTACACTTTGGAACCCTGCGAGTAACACTGTCTACATGAAATTTATGACAGACCAGTCCATTTCCTGCATTTAGGCCCTTTGGCACAAATCTACACCGTTTCACTAATCTGAACCAAAATTTGTATACTTACCCTTTGGAAACCTGCGAGTAACACTGTCTACATGAAATTTATGACAGACCAGTCCATTCCCTGCATTTAGGCCCTTTGGTACAAATCTACACCGTTTCACCGATCTGAACCAAAATTTGTACACTTACCCTTTGGAACCCTGCGAGTAACACTGTCTACGTGAAATTTATGACAGGCCAGTTTATTCCCTGCATTTACGCCCTTTGGCACAAATCAACACCGTTTCACCGATCTGAACCAAAATTTGTACACTTACCTTTTGGAACCCTGCGAGTAACACAGTCTGCATGCAATTTCGGACAGACCATTCCATTCCCTGCATTTAGGCCCTTTGGCACAAATCTACACCGTTCAACCGATCTGAACCAAAATTTGTCCACTTACCCTTTGGAACCCTGCGAGTAACACTGTCTACATGAAATTTATGACAGACCAGTCCATTTCCTGCATTCAGGCCCTTTGGCACAAATCTACACCGTTTCACTAATCTGAACCAAAATTTGTATACTTACACTTTGGAACCCTGCGTGTAACACTGTCTACATGAAATTTATGACAGACCAGTCCATTTCCTGCATTTAGGCCCTTTGGCACAAATCTACACCGTTTCACTAATCTGAACCAAAATTTGTATACTTACCCTTTGGAAACCTGCGAGTAACACTGTCTACATGAAATTTATGACAGACCAGTCCATTCCCTGCATTTAGGTCCTTTGGTACTGCCCCCGTAATTGAATTATATAGAGACCACGGTGGCTATATTGGAAATTATAAAGAAAGTTATGGCTGTCATAGTTATGACGTGGGTAGTCATGACGTAAGCACGGATGACGCAGATGTTATGCCAGCAGGCTACTTGAGCTGAGATTCTCAGTGACGTCAGCATTTATTCGAGAAAGTTCCGAGATTTACGACGCAGTCGCAGGAAACGTGGAATTCTGCTGAGGAAGAAATTATGCTATTGGAGGGGAGGCTTGAACCAATGAACGATAGTCTGAAGGAAGACGGAGATTGCTGAAACTATGGTATTTTTATTACTTTTTGGAATGCAGAATTGTGGAAATCCATTTGCAGTAGAGGCATTGTTCTGGAATTTTGGTGAAATTTATTTTCAGTTTTTGAATTTTGAAAATCCGTCATGTATTGACGAAGTTGGAACTTCTAGCGATGACGCAGTAACACGCGATGGAAGGGATAGATACGCCCCTCATGAAGTTCATAAAAGGCCTTGCGCAGAAGAGAGGAGGCTCATTCTCAATCGTCAGATCTCTAATAGTTATTTCAGTGAAACGTCGAGTGAGATTATTAGAAAGAGTCGTCTGTATAACGCGTGGTGAATCCACTGCATTAAACGAGAGTCGAGCGGACAAGCAATGCAAGTTTACTGTGAGTAAATCTAGGTGAAGTTGAAACGCACAGTATAACGCTTCTACGAGATTAGCTGTGAACAGTTAGCGGTCGCCTATAAGCTAATTCTATTGTGCAGTGATACAGTAAGGAGTGTAAGAAAGTTGAACAATTTCGAGTAATTACTTTGGAAGATATTAGCAGTTTTAGACGACTGACAAAAGTGATTTTCTCGCTACATGAGAAGCACTTTGTATAGCCAGAATCTACGCCACGGCTGACACGGCTAGTGAAATAGGGAGACTTCAGATTGCTTTTGTGACACAACGCTACAGTATTATGGAGCAGTTTAATATGGCAGTTTGTTCTTCTATTACCATAACCGAAGAGAAGATGGAAGGCTAAAGGACTTAATGCAATTGGGACATATTTCAACGGAGTAAGATAGCATCATGGAACTTCGCTAATTGCTATTCCACACAAGCGAACATGTGGTAAATAACCATCTACACCCATGTTTCGTGATTAAAGGCTGAATACTATCAAACAGCAATGGAAATGATTTCATACTTTCTGAATATGAATATTTCTTCGGAAATTTATACAAAAACTTCATGGCGATTTTCAACTGGAACTTTAGGGATTTTTCAAGAGAGGTCAGGGTTGTCCCGACTCACAAAGAAGATTATTGCCGGAAGGATGTCGTTCGTCTTCGTGAAGCAGTTCGATTCTCCGAGGGTGCTGTTTCTTGTTTCGAGGATGGAGCTCAGCTTCAACTTGGTGAAATGGATCCATCAACAGTCTTCTTTGGGGAATTTTCCTCTGGAACGTCAATCGGCAGATAAGGTAGTCGTGAACGTTTATTGTATTTGAGTTTCTTAGCAATATTTGAGCAACCATTTTCCCATATTTTTGTCCTCATGTATTTTGCCCAATATTCTTGTTTGAGATTCATATTCTCAGTTCACATTGATGAGTTATGCCTTTTTCGACGATTTATTAAGACATTGTTATGTCATGGGCGTAGTTAAACGATTTTGGATCAGTTGAGACTGATATTTAGATTTTTCAGTAATTTGCTTATTTTTTTTTTGTAGTCACGATTTGACTGTAAGTTAATGATTTTTATGGCAGATTTAAATTCAGACAGCGTGTCACTTTATTAAAGTAATTCTACCCCAGTTTAATTACTTTGACCAATTTTCTGTCATCATCAAGAAGGAAGAACATTTAAATGATTTTAGAGCGTTAAAATCCATTACATTGTCGACGATCTTGGAAATACTAGTCGTTATTTGAATTGATTGCAACACAGACATTTATCGTCAGTTAAGAACGATCATTGCATCATAGACAATTTTGTGAAAGATGAACTTTAATTATGAATTATTGAATGCATTAAAGTCATAAACTTGTGTTAGGAGTTTTCTCATTTAGAGATTTATATAATGATGTTTGCATTCCCCAGTCTAATTGGATTCTATTCGACTATTTTGCAGTTAGTCGCACATTGTTTGATGATAGTATTTTTATACTACAATTATTTGAAGATGTTAATCTTAAATTTTGATAGACCAGACAGGCGTATATAAGCATATTCACTATTAAATTTGTTTGTGATTGGCCAATTTTTATTTCATTTCGATTCATGAATGAAATCCACGAAGGTTAAATGACAACAGTTTTGAAACAATTAATGATTATAAGAATTTTTAAGTGGAACTATGAATGTATAATCGATAGTGCAGCGGACATGTTGAAAGTCGATGATGTATAATGCCCTTAAATAAATGAAGGAGATTCCCACAGTAATTAATGATGATAAAGATTGTGTTAGTGGAGGTTTTTGTAAATTCTGTGGAAGATTTTGATACCGTATATTTTAATATATGATGAATTTTGGGCTATTTTTAATGCAGTTTTGTGCATTATTTTGTAAGCGAAGTATTTTCCGCTAGAGTGTATTGTCATAGTTCGTTGAAAATTAATCAAGTGAATTTACTGTTATAATTAACAAGAGTTTTGAAAGAATTTGAGATAAGATTTTGAATGAAGATTACCGTCACAAATAATAATAATTATTACAACCTTTATTAAACCAGATTGTGACATTTACATGTATAACTAACCTTCATTGGTCGATTATATGGAAACGATTATGAAATTACCAACCGGATAAAACATGTGGTTCAATGTATTTCTTAAATTAATAATTTAAATAATTTAAATGTTAATATTGTAAATAATAAATGTATATATCTTTGACAATAATGTGGAACGAAAGTAATGTTAAAGACGTGTTTAAAATTTTTGTAATTATCTTCGACAATATTATAAACAATTTCTAATTGTTATAAATAATTTATGTGATTTTGTTATAAACATTTAAGAGTGTGTTTTATACTCTAAACTATGCTTATTAAACATTGGGATGATAACTTAACAAGTTTAGGGATTGTCAGAATAATCCAGTGGTATGTGAGTTAAGCATTTGAAAGATTTGCGTCAATATATATGAGTTGTCTTGTAGACATTTAAAGCTTTGAGAGGAGCTGAATTCTTACGCAGTGTGGCGTGACGAGTGAACCCCATTTGACAGGTGTACGCCAGGTCGAAGAGTAGACCAGCCGGCCAGACATCTGGTTATCAGCGGGTGAGGTCGATACTCTGGCCTTGCGCCTATTAATACAAGTGTCATGTTTATTAAAAGAAACCAAATGCTCTATATGTGTCGCATCCTGACTTCCTCATCCAATCCAAATGTGTTTTGAATGTTACGTTATTTGAGCTCATGGGAGCTAACATGTTTTATGATAACTTTGCAAGTCCTTCAAGTGGACATAGTCAGATTGACACGGGCTACTGATAGCCACATTTATTTTGTTGAGTTGTTAAAGTCATACCCTTTATTTGAAATAAAAGCTCTTGTACATTTCAAAGTTCTCGTCTGCGTTTTGGTTCATTTTTAAATGTCATGGTCAAGATTATTGTGGGAGCATACTTTAGAGATCCTGTTGTCAACCCAATCCCCGAGATAATTTTTAAGAGGTAAGTAAAAGTAAGTATGAACCCCGTCTATTTTGGTGTGTTCCACAATAATTTTCTTGGTAACTTCCGTGTTCAAACCTCGGTAGTATCTGTCAGTGCCATTTTCATTGGTGCAGCTGAGCCGGTGCGATTGATTGTTGGCAATCCGATTGAGGGGGCGGATATCTGACAGCCTACTATCCGGGTAAACGGGGACAGTACAAATCTACACCGTTTCACCGATCTGAACCAAAATTTGTACACTTACCCTTTGGAACCCTGCGAGTAACACTGTCTACATGAAATTTATGACAGACCAGTCCATTTCCTGCATTCAGGCCCTTTGGCACAAATCTACACCGTTTCACTAATCTGAACCAAAATTTGTATACTTACACTTTGGAACCCTGCGAGTAACACTGTCTACATGAAATTTATGACAGACCAGTCCATTTAACTGCATTTAGGCCCTTTGGCACAAATCTACACCGTTTCACTAATCTGAACCAAAATTTGTATACTTACCCTTTGGAAACCTGCGAGTAACACTGTCTACATGAAATTTATGACAGACCAGTCCATTCCCTGCATTTAGGCCCTTTGGTACTGTCCCCGTTTACCTGGATAGTAGACTGTCAGATATCCGCCCCCTCAATCGGATTGCCAATTATCAATCGCACCGGCACAGTTACATCAATGAAAATGGCACTGACAGATACTATCGAGATAAGAGCACAGAAGTTCACAGGAAATCATTGTGGAACACACCAAAATAGACGGGGGTTCATACTTACCGTTACTTACCTCTTAATTATCTCGGGGTTTGAGTTGACAACAAGATCACTAAAGTCTGTTCACACAATAACCTCCACCATGACATTTAAAAATGAACCAGAACGAAGACGAGAACTTTGAACTGTACAAAAGCTTTATTTCTAATAAAGGGTATGATTTTACTAACACAACAAAAACAACGTGGCTATCAGAAGCCCAAGTCAATCTGACTACGTCCTCCAGTAGGACTTGCAAAAATTATCATACAACATGATATAAAACATACTAGCTCCCAAGAGCTCCAAATAACGTAATATTCATAACACTATTGGATTGGAAAAGGACGTTAGGGTGTGACATATATAGAGCATTTGGTTTCCTTTTAATAAACAAGAGAATGGTATTTATAGTCGCAAGGCCGGAGTGCGGACGACCTCACACTGATAACCAGATGTTGGCCCAGCTGCGAGCTACCTTCCAACCTGTTGCATACTGGTCAAATGCACTCCCTTCTCACATGCTATGTTACGTAAGAATACAGCTTGTTCTCTCAAGCTTTTAAATGTCTATAAGACAACTCACATTATTATTTACGCAAATCTTTCAAGTACTTTGCTCACATCCTATTGGATCATTATATTAATTCCTTAAACTTTTTAAGTTCAATCCAAATGTTTAATTAGCTCTTAAATGTTTATAACAAAATCACATAAATTATTTATAACAATTAGAAATTGTTTATAATATTTGTCAAAGACAATAAAAATATTATAAGCACGCCTTAACATCACTCTCGTTTCACATTATTTTCAAAAATATTTACAGCAATTATTTACAATATTAACATTTAAATTGTTTAAATTATTAATTTAAGAAATACATTGACCACATGTTCATTCGGTTGGTAATTTTCATAATCGTGTTTAATATAATCGACCAATGAAGGTTAGTTATACATGTTAATGTCACAATCTGGTTTAATAAAGGTTTTAATAATGATTTGTGACGGCAACCTTCATTCAAAATCTTATCTCAAATTCTTTCAAAACTCGTGTTAATTATAACAGTAATTCACTTGATTTATTTTCAACGAACTATGACAATCTTACTCCAGCGGAAAATCCTTCGCTAACAAGATAATGCATAAACTGCATTAAAAATATGCCCAAAATCATCATATATTAATCTATATGGCATTAAACTTCCACATAACTTACAAAACTTCCACAAATAATTCTTTAACATTTATTCCTGTGGGAACTTCCTTCATATTCAAGGGCATTATATCTCAGCGACTTTCAACACGCGCTGCACTAGCGATTATACATTTATAGTCCCACTTAAAAAATTTTATAATCATTAATTGTTTCAAAACTGTTTTTCTATTTAACCTTCGTGGATTTCATTCATGAACCGAAATGAAGTCAAAACTTGCCAATCACAAACAAATTTAATAGTGAATACGCTTATATACGCCTGTCTGGTCTATCAAAATTTAAGATTAACATCTTAAAAGAAATGTAGTATAAAAATACTATCTTCAAATAAAGTGCGACTAAAATGCAAAGTAGTCGAATAGAATCCAATTAGACTGGGGAATGCAAACATCGTTCTATAAATCTCTAATTGAGAAAAACTCCTAACAAAAGTTCTTGACTTTAATGCATTCAATAATTCATTATTAAAGTTACTCTTTCACAAAAGTGTCTATAATGCAATGTTCATTCATAACTGACGATAAATGTCTTTGTTGCAATCAATTCAAATAACGACTAGTATTTCCAAGATCGTCGACAACGTAAGAGATTTTAACGCTCTAAAATCATTTAAATGTTCTTCCTTCTTGATGATGACAGAAAATTGGTCAAAGTAATTAAACAGGGGTAGAATTACTTTAATAAAATGACACGCTGTCTGAATTTAAATCTGCCATAAAAATCATTAACTTACAGTCAAATCGTGACTACAAAAATATTAATTACTGAATATTCTAAATATCAGTCTCAACTGATTCAAAATCATTTACTATGCCCATGACATAACAATGTCTTAATAAATCGTCGAAAAAAATGCAAAACTCATCAAGGTGTACTGAGAATAAGAATCTCAACAAGAAAATAGGGCAAAAAACATGAGGATAAAAATATGGGAAAAATGGTTGCTCAAACATCATTAATAAACTCAAATACAATAAACATTCACGACTACCTTATCTGCCGATTGACGTTCCAGAGGAAAATTCCCCAAAGAAGACTGCTGATGGATCCATTTCACCACGTTAAAGCTGAGCTCCATCCTCAAAATAGGAAATAGCACCCTCGGAGAATCGAACTGCTTCCTTCTCCGGAAATCGCTCTGCTCCTCGAAGACGAATAGACATCCTTCCGGCAATAATCTTCTTTGTGAGTCGGGACATCCCTGACCTCTCTTGAAAAATTCCCTGAAGTTCCAGTAGACAATCGTCATGAAGTTTTGTAGAAATTTCCGAAGAAATTATTCATATTCAGAGTATGAAATTGTTTCTATGGCTGTTCGATGGTATTCAGCCTTTAATTACGAAACATGGGTGTAGATGGTATTCACCGCATGTTCGCTTGTGTGGAATAGCAATTAGCGAAGTTCCATGTCGCTATCTTACTCCGTTGAAGTATGTCCCAATTGCAATAAGCCCTTTAGCCCTCCATCTGCTCTTCGGTTGTAGTATTAGAAGAACAAACTGCCGTATTAAATTGCTCCATTATACTGTATCGTTCTGTAACCAAGCAATCTGAAGTCTTTCGATTCCACTCGCAGCGTCAGCCGTTGCGTTGATTCTGGCTATACAAAAGTGCTTCTCTTGTGGCGAGATAATCACTTTTGTCATTCGTATAAAACTGCTAATATCTTTCAAACTAATCGGTCGAAATTGTTCAGCTTTTCTCTATAACTTTATGTCGCACTGCACAATACAATTAGCTTATCGGTGACCGCTAACTGTTCGAAGCTAAACTTGTAGAAGCTTTCTAAGGTCCGTTTCAACTTCACCTAGTTCGACTTGGATCTCGTTAATATAGTGGCCTCGCCACGCGTTATAAAGAAGATTCCTTTTCACTGCTGTTCACTTCGACGTCTCACTATAATGAATGTATAAGAAAAGAACTTTCACAATATACTTCGATGATCTGAGAATGCGATCTCAGAATGATCAGAGAACGAAAGAGGCTCCTCTCTTCTGCGCAAGCCCTTTTATTAACTTCACGAGGGGCGTTTCCATCCCTTCCAAAGCGTGATACTGCGTCATCGCTAAAACTTCCAACTTCGTTAATACATGACGGATTTTCAAAATTCAAAAACTGAAAATAAATTTCACCAAAATTCCAAATCAATGCTTTTACTGCAAATGGATTTCCACAATTCTGCATTCCAAAAGTAATAAAAATACCATAGTTTCAGCAATCTCCGTCTTCCTTTAAACTATCGTTGATTGGTTCATGCCTCTCCTCCAATAGCATAGTTTCTTCCTCAGCAGAATTCCTCGTTTCCTGCGACTGCGTCGTACATCTTGGAACATTCTCGACTAAATGCTGACGTCACTGAAAATCTCAGCTCAAGTAGCTTGCTGGCATAACATTATCGTCATCCGTGCTTACGTCATGACTACCCACGTCATAACTATGACAGCCATAACTCTCCTTATAATTTTCAAATATAGCCACCGTGGTCTCTACATAATTCAATTACGGGGGCATTCTCCTCTCACCACGTTTTAAAAACAGTTGCAAATTGTTTTTAAACTCAATGTTACAAGTATCTCAACTCTCTTGAACACGAAATTGAATTATAACTGGCTTACTCTAGGATAGTATCTTTTTAAATTTCCAGCATTGAAATTGCCGTAAACGACATTATTCTCATCATCGTAGAGTTCGTAACAGTTGTTTCCATAAGCGTTCGTAATCCTAAACGGCCCCAGGAACACTAATCCAAATTTGGGGTAGATTTTCTTGGACATATCAGCCTTGACAGGTCTGCGTAATAATACAAGATTTCCAACTTGAAAGGGTGTACCAAAACGTTTTCCAGCTACTCTTTTCAATCGTTTCTCTGCTGCTTTCTGGAGTTGTTCCTTTGCCTTGTCAATCCTCTGCTGTCTTCCTATGTCGGGATCTCTCGGTATGTGGTTGAAAAGATTATCCCACGGCCTTTCTGGGTTTCTTCCTAGATGAAGTCGCATTGGCACTTCTCCTGTGCTCTCCTGCACTGTAGAGTTCAGACATTCCTCAATAAGGGGTACAAATCTCATCCAACCAGAATGATCATTTGGACAGAAAATTCGACAGAATTTCGAAAATTCAGCCATATATCTTTCTGAGGAATTCGATTCAGGGTAACGCACGCTTGAAAATAAGTGCTTAATGCCAAGCCTTTCCATATCCGCTGCAAATTCCACGGACGTAAACTGCGTTCCATGATCTGACAGTAGATATTCCGGTATACCAGCTTTAGGAAATACAGCATTTTCCAGTCTGCTTACTACGTTCCTCGTGTTAGCTTTCTGCATGGGACTCATTGTAACAAATTTTGAGAAAACATCCACGGTCACCAACAGGTATTGGTTACCCTGGTATCCCTTCGGACAGGGGCCAAATATATCCGTCGCCATGAGTTCGTTTGGCTTGGAAGGAATCATCGCCTTCGGTTTTCCCTTTAGTAAAGCAGAAGCATACTTTGCTCTTTGACATTTGTCACAGGATCGAATGACCTTGGCAATGCTGGAACGCATGTTAGTCCAGATAAATCTCTCTTTAAGTGTATTAAGAGTTTTATCTAAACCGGCATGTCCAGTTGCGTGATGAGCTACCCACACTAAATGACAACAAGTTTAGGTGGCACGACTATTCGGAGTTTTGTATGCGCAGAGTCAGCATACTTGCATACGATGTCTCCACTCAAGACAAAGTGTCGTGAATTTCTCCGTGTAGCTTCATAGTCAACATCCGTATTGTCCATGTAACCCTTGAGGAACCTGTACATTTTCCTTATTGGAGCGTGTCTCTTCTGTGACACACCGATTCGGGCTAACCTCCTAACGGTTTCTTCATCTTCTTGCTCCAATTGTACATGGTGTATCTGCACATTTTTAATAGGGTTACGTGATAGAGCATCAGCCAGTAAGTTATCTTTCCCAGGCTGGTGGACGATAGTAGCGTTAAACTGTTGGGTGAACAAAGCCCAACGTGTCAATCTATCACTTGACATGTCAGTTTGCAACATAAACTGTAGTGCTTTATGGTCAGTAATAATGATGACCTTATGTCCCAGCAGGATTTTCTTCCAGGCTTGTAAAGCTGTCACAAAAGCTAACGCTTCAAGCTCTGTCGTGAAGTAGTTTTCCTCGTGCTTTTTCAACTTCCGACTAGTGAACGCAATGTAGTGCTTGTTGCCTGCCTCGTCTTTCTGGTATAAGACTGCACTAATGCCTATTCTCGATGCATCAGACTCAATATAGAACACCTTCTCAAAGTCTGGGAACTCCAGTTTCACATTATTTCTGAGCATCTCTTTTGCTTTCTCAAAAGCCTCGTCTGCAGCGGTACTCCATTTCCATCTGTTGTTCTTCTTGAGTAAGTCATACAGAGGAGCCATAATTTCCGAGTATCTTGGACAGTGGCTGCTAATAAATTGGCATGCACCTACAAATTCTCTGACTTGTTTCACCTTAGTTGGCTTTGGAAATCTTGTGATCGCATCTACTTTTTTCATGTTTGGATGATATCCATCTTTATCAATAGTATGCCCCAAGTAATTTATCTCCTTCTTCAAGAATTGACATTTTCCAAAGTTCACCTTAATATTGGCCTCCCTTAAGTTCTCGAACAACTTTCTCAAGTGCACTAAATGTTCTGCGGCGCTGGGTGAAGATACGATTAAATCGTCAATGTAGCAGATTACATTTTCTTTCACTTCGTCAGTGAGCTTACTATCAAGTGCTCGAATAAGTGCTGGTCCACTGTTAACCATTCCAAAAGGCATTCTGGCAAAGACCCATGACGTCTGGTCAAATAGGAATCCAGTGTACTGCATACTATCCTCTTCTAGTTGAACTTGATAAAATGAAGACGTCAAGTCAAGAACGCTGAAACAAGCTCTTCCTTTGAATTTCCGAAGCAGATCTCTAATCTTGGGTGGTCTGTCATTTTCTGGAAGAATCTTCAAGTTGATGGTCCTGGCATCGAGACAAAGACGTATTTGACCATTACTTTTCTTCACTACTGTGATGGGGTTTATATAAGACGACGCCTGTTTTCTAATAATCCCGTCTACCTCCATTTTTCTGATTAACCCTCGTACTTCTTGATAGTATTTCTCAGGAATGGGGTATATTCTTTTCTGGTAAGGGGTTTCATCTGTCAGCCTTATCTTGTACTTATAATCCTTAATCAATCCAGGCTTTTCATCGAAAATATCTTGGAATTCCTTTATCAGATCCTCAAATTCCCCCTGAATTTCTTCAAATCCTTCAGTTTTTCTACTGGGTATTTCTTCTAAATTTTCCACTTCATTAATTATTGTATTCAAAATTTCTTCCCTAAGGTCTATTTCCAGACTGTTTTTCACGTCCTGTTCTTCTATCTCTTCTGTGATTATGTACCCATCATTAAAGCTAATACTTCTGTTCTTCATGTCAATAATAGCTCCGACCTTCGATATAAAATCGATTCCAAGCACCATATCAAAATTGATCTTGCTCACCACAATGAAGATCTGTTCATAATTCCTTCCATTGATCTCAAAGTTCAATAACACTTGAATCTTGCATTTCACTGCCTTATCTTGGAATATCCCTCTCACTTTGACGGTAGAAACAGGTAGAACTGTCATGTTCTCTCCTCTTAGCAGACTTTGATAACATTCCTCTGAAATGATGGAAATAATAGCACCAGTGTCCATCAGGGCTTTGTACCGCTGTCCATCTATCCGTACAGCAATAATAGGTAAGGCACATGGTCTTTCCTCTTGAACAATACCCCTCTCTTCTAGTAAATCTTCATCGGTAACTTCGTATATCTCATTAATCGTAATCAGGTGTGGTGTGGCAATGTATTTACAGGTTCTCACTGACGTTGAGAAATCGGCGTTTTTTTTTTGTGTTACCGACCTCAAAATTCTGCTGGCTCGTAGAAGGTCCAGGATCGATTACAACATCCTGCCTTTTCTTTTGATTGTCAGCTTCTTTATCCCTTAATTCTTTTAAGTATTGCTGGCTTTCCTTCTCTCTTTGCTGATACTGCTCAGGTGTCATAACCTGACTTTGAGTATTCTGGTTTCTATTTTGGTTTTGGTTATTCCTATTATAGTTACGGTTATACCCATTATTGTTGTAATATCTGCCTCTTCCATTGTAGTTTCCTCGGTTGTAGTTCCAACCTCTTCTCTGTTGATACGGTCGGTAACCTTGTGATCTGTAATTTCTAAACTGATTATTCCTGTGAGGACCTACATTGTCAGTTTTCTCCTCCTCTGGCTTGTCAGTTTGTTGGACTTGGTCCATGTATACCGTATTGATTTCTTTAAACTCCTGTCTTTGACCTTTCTGGACTACGTTAGGCATTGGGCTTGTGTAGTCTAATCTTCTCAGTAATTCATCCATGCTGGATAAATCCCTGATGTTGGACGAAATTATAAGTCTCCTCACCTCAACTGGCAGCATACAAGAAATCGCATCTATTAGTTGCTCCGTGGACAATGGGGGTTGCAAAAATCTCAAGCGGGACAACTGACTCGTAAAGAAATCAGCGTACCTCGTTGGAAGAGTACCTGAGTATTTTCTTGAATACACCTCCGCTCTTAACAAATTCTGCGCTTCTATAGACCAAAATCGCTTGATTAATGCCTCTGCAAACTCGTCAAAGTTACTGAATGTGTATCTAAATGCGCGAAACCATTCAAGGGGTCCTCCAATCAGATATCTCTCTACTATCTTCATCTCTCTCTCTCTGGGAATGTGAGCTTCGATGAAATAATCTTTGAGATTTCTTACATACTCTATAGGTGTCAAACTATCAGTGTTACTGAATTTTTGTGGTTTGTCTTCGAAATTCCTGATGACCGTCACGTTCCTCGGATATGAATCCGGATAGTTTTTCCCACTATCTCGATAGTTCCACTCAGGTTCCATATTCCTCTCGTCATCCTCCTCTCTGAATCTGGATACACGTTCTTCAGGAGTCACGTCTCTCTCTTCTGGCTCTAGGTTATGTCTTCTAGCATAATTCCTATTCAATTCGCAAGCTAAGCCTGCTGTATCCTTGTCGGTGATTTCTGTTAAGACTTTCTTGATAATCTCTTCTTTGTAGTTCTCCATTAAACTAGCCTCTCCTAACTTCAAATTTTTCAGTTTACTCGTCGTTTCATTTACATCAGAGACAACTTTATGAATTTGATCCTCTAATGTAGATTTTAAAGTTTGCATATCCTGATCTAGTTGTGTTCTATCGTCAACTTGTTTTTCGGATAACGAATTTATCCTGACGCTTAAATCTTTCCTAATCTGTACTACTTCATTGTTAATTTCTATCTGCGTACTGGCAAGTTTTCTTTCAATCCTTTCCTGAATTTGGGTTACATGTTCCCCACTTGACTTATTCCACTCGTCTTTCCATACCGCTACGTTTGCTGTTAACATTTCTGCTATGTCTACTTCGATATCCTCTTTTAATACTCTATTGTGGTCTAATACCTGGGTTCTCATGACCTCTACATCATACTTCAATTCTGCTAACGACGTTGTTGTTCTAACTGATTCATCGACTAACCTAGTCGCTAATGCAGTTATATTACGCGTACAAAGAGTTTTTGAGTTTTCGATTTCTTCCCTGACTTTATCTACATCAGTTTGGACTTCAGTCATATCTACGAAAACTGTGTTGACCTCTACCTGAATCTTAGTTATGTCACTTTGCACCTCAGTTATATCCGCACGAATGTTATTAATGTCTACCTGAACATTGGATACATCAGTTCTAGCTTTTTGAATTTCTTTTTGGACTTCCTCGACCTTGTCTTGGACAGTCGCTACATCGTTTTTGACAACAACTACTTCGGCTCTAGCACAAGAAATATCCCCTCGGACATTAGCTACATCTAGATTTAACATTGTAAGGTCTCTCTGTACCTTAGACACATCAAATTTAACATCATCAACACTTTTATGCACAATAGACACATCTTTATGGACATTAGACACGTCTGTACGCATATCCGTTACAGTATTCTCAATTCCTAGGGTATTAATCTGTAAACGCGACATATTATCCTCCAAATTAGCAGCACTAGTCTGAAGAACCTTCAAACTTTCACCCATGCTAGCTGTCAAATTAGCAGACAAAGTACTAGCATTCTCCTCCATTCGACTAGTATTCCTAGCTTCCATCTCCTTCATACTACTATTCAAATTAGCAGACATATTACTAGCATTCTCCTCCATTCTTGCATTCAAATTAGCAGACAAATTACTAGCATTCTCCTCCATCTTTGCATTCAAATTACTAGCATTCTCCTCCATCATCTGCTTCATGTTAGCAGACATCTCCTCTAACATTTTCTTCAAACTTTCATCTGCCATTACAATATTATTCAAAAATGGACTGCTGTAGGGACATACATCAAAAGAGCAAAATAACATTTGAGCAACACTTTTCATCATATATAAATTTGATCAATTTTCTGTCTTAAATCTAACTTATAACTACCTTATAATTAATCTTCGAAGATACTTCATGTTGAAACAAACTCAAGCACATGTTCAAATTTCTCTGGCTCATTTTAAAATATCCTAACACAAATAATTTACATTTACAATCCAAATAATTTAATTTTATCTTTAATATGACTGAAATGTCATAAGCCGGTCAAATAAAATAAGATTCCAGATTATAGGCGATTTTTCTAAGTTTCCTGCCCATTTAACCTTTCTCAAGTTGTATAAGATCTGATCTTTTCTGAGTGTAATTTTCCTAATACAATACAACATTTAATTCCTATATAATCACACTCTTAAATTCTACAATTGGCCTAGACATCTAACAAAGAATCAACCTCTTTATTTGAGTCTAATCGAACCTCACATTTTAGGTTTGCCACTCTTTCTGGCGTTCAACCTGGTAATCCAGTTTTGTTGAATTCGCCGCACGTTGGGCGCCAATCTTTCTATTGACTCGAGCCCCACGTTCTTGGGTCGCCAATCTTTCAAGTACTTTGCTCACATCCTATTGGATCATTATATTAATTCCTTAAACTTGTTAAGTTCAATCCAAATGTTTAATTAGCTCTTAAATGTTTATAACAAAATCACATAAATTATTTATAACAATTAGAAATTGTTTATAATATTTGTCAAAGACAATAAAAATATTATAAGCACGCCTTAACATCACTCTCGTTTCACATTATTTTCAAAAATATTTACAGCAATTATTTACAATATTAACATTTAAATTGTTTAAATTATTAATTTAAGAAATACATTGACCACATGTTCATTCGGTTGGTAATTTTCATAATCGTGTTTAATATAATCGACCAATGAAGGTTAGTTATACATGTTAATGTCACAATCTGGTTTAATAAAGGTTTTAATAATGATTTGTGACGGCAACCTTCATTCAAAATCTTATCTCAAATTCTTTCAAAACTCGTGTTAATTATAACAGTAATTCACTTGATTTATTTTCAACGAACTATGACAATCTTACTCCAGCGGAAAATCCTTCGCTAACAAGATAATGCATAAACTGCATTAAAAATATGCCCAAAATCATCATATATTAATCTATATGGCATTAAACTTCCACATAACTTACAAAACTTCCACAAATAATTCTTTAACATTTATTCCTGTGGGAACTTCCTTCATATTCAAGGGCATTATATCTCAGCGACTTTCAACACGCGCTGCACTAGCGATTATACATTTATAGTCCCACTAAAAAATTTTTATAATCATTAATTGTTTCAAAACTGTTTTTCTATTTAACCTTCGTGGATTTCATTCATGAACCGAAATGAAGTCAAAACTTGCCAATCACAAACAAATTTAATAGTGAATACGCTTATATACGCCTGTCTGGTCTATCAAAATTTAAGATTAACATCTTAAAAGAAATGTAGTATAAAAATACTATCTTCAAATAAAGTGCGACTAAAATGCAAAGTAGTCGAATAGAATCCAATTAGACTGGGGAATGCAAACATCGTTCTATAAATCTCTAATTGAGAAAAACTCCTAACAAAAGTTCTTGACTTTAATGCATTCAATAATTCATTATTAAAGTTACTCTTTCACAAAAGTGTCTATAATGCAATGTTCATTCATAACTGACGATAAATGTCTTTGTTGCAATCAATTCAAATAACGACTAGTATTTCCAAGATCGTCGACAACGTAAGAGATTTTAACGCTCTAAAATCATTTAAATGTTCTTCCTTCTTGATGATGACAGAAAATTGGTCAAAGTAATTAAACAGGGGTAGAATTACTTTAATAAAATGACACGCTGTCTGAATTTAAATCTGCCATAAAAATCATTAACTTACAGTCAAATCGTGACTACAAAAATATTAATTACTGAATATTCTAAATATCAGTCTCAACTGATTCAAAATCATTTACTATGCCCATGACATAACAATGTCTTAATAAATCGTCGAAAAAAATGCATAACTCATCAAGGTGTACTGAGAATAAGAATCTCAACAAGAAAATAGGGCAAAAAACATGAGGATAAAAATATGGGAAAAATGGTTGCTCAAACATCATTAATAAACTCAAATACAATAAACATTCACGACTACCTTATCTGCCGATTGACGTTCCAGAGGAAAATTCCCCAAAGAAGACTGCTGATGGATCCATTTCACCACGTTAAAGCTGAGCTCCATCCTCAAAATAGGAAATAGCACCCTCGGAGAATCGAACTGCTTCCTTCTCCGGAAATCGCTCTGCTCCTCGAAGACGAATAGACATCCTTCCGGCAATAATCTTCTTTGTGAGTCGGGACATCCCTGACCTCTCTTGAAAAATTCCCTGAAGTTCCAGTAGACAATCGTCATGAAGTTTTGTAGAAATTTCCGAAGAAATTATTCATATTCAGAGTATGAAATTGTTTCTATGGCTGTTCGATGGTATTCAGCCTTTAATTACGAAACATGGGTGTAGATGGTATTCACCGCATGTTCGCTTGTGTGGAATAGCAATTAGCGAAGTTCCATGTCGCTATCTTACTCCGTTGAAGTATGTCCCAATTGCAATAAGCCCTTTAGCCCTCCATCTGCTCTTCGGTTGTAGTATTAGAAGAACAAACTGCCGTATTAAATTGCTCCATTATACTGTATCGTTCTGTAACCAAGCAATCTGAAGTCTTTCGATTCCACTCGCAGCGTCAGCCGTTGCGTTGATTCTGGCTATACAAAAGTGCTTCTCTTGTGGCGAGATAATCACTTTTGTCATTCGTATAAAACTGCTAATATCTTTCAAACTAATCGGTCGAAATTGTTCAGCTTTTCTCTATAACTTTATGTCGCACTGCACAATACAATTAGCTTATCGGTGACCGCTAACTGTTCGAAGCTAAACTTGTAGAAGCTTTCTAAGGTCCGTTTCAACTTCACCTAGTTCGACTTGGATCTCGTTAATATAGTGGCCTCGCCACGCGTTATAAAGAAGATTCCTTTTCACTGCTGTTCACTTCGACGTCTCACTATAATGAATGTATAAGAAAAGAACTTTCACAATATACTTCGATGATCTGAGAATGCGATCTCAGAATGATCAGAGAACGAAAGAGGCTCCTCTCTTCTGCGCAAGCCCTTTTATTAACTTCACGAGGGGCGTTTTCATCCCTTCCAAAGCGTGATACTGCGTCATCGCTAAAACTTCCAACTTCGTTAATACATGACGGATTTTCAAAATTCTAAAACTGAAAATAAATTTCACCAAAATTCCAAATCAATGCTTTTACTGCAAATGGATTTCCACAATTCTGCATTCCAAAAGTAATAAAAATACCATAGTTTCAGCAATCTCCGTCTTCCTTTAAACTATCGTTGATTGGTTCATGCCTCTCCTCCAATAGCATAGTTTCTTCCTCAGCAGAATTCCTCGTTTCCTGCGACTGCGTCGTACATCTTGGAACATTCTCGACTAAATGCTGACGTCACTGAGAATCTCAGCTCAAGTAGCTTGCTGGCATAACATTATCGTCATCCGTGCTTACGTCATGACTACCCACGTCATAACTATGACAGCCATAACTCTCCTTATAATTTTCAAATATAGCCACCGTGGTCTCTACATAATTCAATTACGGGGGCAGTACAAATCTACACCGTTTCACCGATCTGAACCAAAATTTGTACACTTACCCTTTGGAACCCTGCGAGTAACACTGTCTACGTGAAATTTATGACAGGCCAGTTTATTCCCTGCATTTACGCCCTTTGGCACAAATCAACACCGTTTCACCGATCTGAACCAAAATTTGTACACTTACCCTTTGGAACCCTGCGAGTAACACAGTCTGCATGCAATTTCGGACAGACCATTCCATTCCCTGCATTTAGGCCCTTTGGCACAAATCTACACCGTTCAACCGATCTGAACCAAAATTTGTCCACTTACCCTTTGGAACCCTGCGAGTAACACTGTATACATGAAATTTATGACAGACCAGTCCATTTCCTGCCCTTTGGCACAAATCTACACCGTTTCACTAATCTGAACCAAAATTTGTATACTTACACTTTGGAACCCTGCGAGTAACACTGTCTACATGAAATTTATGACAGACCAGTCCATTTCCTGCATTTAGGCCCTTTGGCACTAATCTGAACCAAAATTTGTATATTTACCCTTTGGAAACCTGCGAGTAACACTGTCTACATGGAATTTATGACAGACCAGTCCATTCCCTGCATTTAGGCCCTTTGGTACAAATCTACACCGTTTCACCGATCTGAACCAAAATTTGTATACTAACCCTTTGGAACCCTGCGGGTGACACTGTCCACTTTAAATTTTGGACAGACCACTCCATTACCTGCATTTAGGCCCTATATCACAAATCTTCACCGTTTCTCCGAATTGCACCAAATTTTACATACACTTTGAAACCCTGCTGGTAACACTGTCCACTTGATATTTTGGACAACGCTCTCAATTCCCTTCATTTAGAATAACAGACAAAATAAACTTTAAAACCACGTATTAAGGCGCTAGAACCATTCATGTCCGTAGTAGTGTAACTGTAAGAGTGTTTTAATAAGTCTATTGTTGACGGTCAGTTCGGGCTGCATCACGTCTCCCCTACCAGTGTTCTGGTGCAGAATTGCGAAAATAGTTTCAACTTGCGCTGTTCATAAATTGCAGTCACGGGGAGTAATTAGTGCAATAGGATCTCATAGGCCCCTTAAAACAGTTATCATCATGAAATTAATATGCCTCTGTATAAGTGCAATGGTGTTGGTGCAGTATATTGAGGTTACCTGCTGCAATAAGCGTTGGTGCTTTCGAATTTACCTTCATGTATTCCGAAACTTATCGTTGAGCGCCTTGTGGCGATAAATGATACTATTGCTACCTCAGTAGCTTGGGAAAGCCCTGATTATTTTCCTACGGCACTATGCGACAAATGACGACACTATTGGTCTCTACATTTCTAACGGACAATGAGATATAGGCCCTAGGCAGTGTCTTTTATTTCACATACTGCTCTTTCTAATCATCTATTAAAAATGTGTTTGTAAATTACACGTGTCAGTTCTGTAGTTACAAAATAGCCGTTTCCCTATTCATTATTATCATTACGGGAAAATGAAGTGAATGTTACGTCCATTATACTGTACTACTCATCACTCCCACTACAACCACCACCAATACCACCACAAAACGTTATTTTTTTAAATATTTTTTTTCTGTTAGTTTAAGTATCATGCGCCAGATCTGTAGTAGTATTCATTATCATCCATAAAACAAATAAATCCACCTGGCGAAGCCGGGCACTACTGCTAGTTCAAAATAAAGCACCCATCATTCAAACAGGACTGACAAAAAGTATGAGGGAATGAAACAAGCCCAGTATAGAACAATCGATGTTGTGGTATTGAGTTAAGACCAAAACTTATCAAATAATTTCAAATTGTAACAGGATCCTCCAAATAAGCAAGACAAATAGTTTAACATTCGAATCCTTACCACTTGTATGGTATTTGAAAAATTTGATTTATTACATTCGGGTTTGATAAAGTGACACTTTCATGACACTAATTCACCAAATGTTTAGATTACGACATTAATAGTGGATGGGATCAATGAAAGGAGGGAACTAGTAATGAAGAGATAAAGGCTAAATTAGAAATGAACACGCTAGATGAGCTGACTCAGATGGTGAGGTCATTTTTTGATGAGAATGTGGGACATGATACGAAGGTGGATCAAAAGGTCAGCTGCACTAACGCGCTGCAGCAGCGCTTTGTGTCGCAAACGTGGTCTTAGCGGAGAAAGGGGCAGACACTGCCCACACGTCTGTTAGGCAGGTCGCTGTGGTGTCTTGTCTTGTATGGTGTGAATAGCGGCCAAAAGCAATGGCGTGTCGACTGGACGTTCGCTCCAAATATGAGGTGCGTGCGGCAATCCGATTCCTATGGGCCAAAAGGAAGAATTGCACGGACATTCATCGTGAAATTAGTGCCGTGTATGGGGAGTGGGCCATTTCCCGGCAAGGGATCGTAAGGTGGTGTCAGCAATTTGAAGCCGGATGAACGGATATCACGGACGAATATCGCGAGGGCAGGCCCGCAACGTCCAGGACCCGTGCAAATGTCAACAGTGTGAATGCGATCATTAGACAGAACGGTGGTCGACATTCCCAGACCGATGAGGAGGTGAAGGCCGCTGTCTCCGTGTGGTTGCAGAACGCTGGAGGAACTTTCTATGCATCCGTCATCGACAAGTTGGTTGTGCGTTCGCAGAAATGTTTGGAGTCTCTTGGAAACTATGTGGAAAAGTGACGTTACATTGTATGTCGTTATAGGCGTGTTGCTGTAGTATAGGTGGTGTAATAAATGGCTATACCTGGGAAGTGAAACTTATTTTTGATCTGCCGTCGTATTAACTAGGATATTAATGCACTCGGGTATAGAGGGTAAGAGAAGCAGAAGTATACCTAGGAGACGATGGTGAGAGACAGTGTTTAACGATCTTAAGGTCAGAGGTTTCGGAGCAGAAGAGGTTGAAGGGGAAAATGGAGGTAAACCGTTTTTAAACTGAGGCTTGCAGACTAGACTGGAGACTAAAAGGCAAAATAGTCTCAAATGTATGTGCTGTATATATGTGTGTTAAAATTATTAGTTTTATTTAATTTTTTATTTGATTAATATTCGGGTATTTTCGTTAAAGTATCAAACTCAAACATTTTAACTAACCAAAATGTGCTTGTTTACGTGTGCTATGAGATGCAGATGACTTGACCTCTGCTTAACACAACAATAATCATCATCATCAACATCAATTTGCACTTCGCATAGATCCATCCTCATATATTGTTAAATGAATAGAGCCCTCGAAAATAACCTTGTCTATTAAAATATACGTTTTATGGCTATTTTCCGGCCCCGATGAGTTGGGGTAGTGCACCTGCCTCTCACCTGGAGGCCCCGGGTTCGATTCCCGGCTCCGTCAGGGATTTTAGAAATTGACGTGTGAGCTGGAACGGGGTGCACTCAGCCTCGTGACGACAATTGAGTAGCTGTCTGACAGTGAGGCAGCGCCCCGGTCACGGAAACCAAGATTAACGGCTGAGGGGACCCGATGCGCTGATCACGCGTCACGCCAATATCTTCAGGCCACATGGCTGAGCAGCGGTCGCTTGGCAGCCCTAGGCACTTCACGGGCTGTAGAGTCAGGGGATATTATTATGGCTATTTTCACATGGTCGTAAGCTTTGGACTAATACTCCCCAGTCACAACCAACAGACCGCATTATACTTACCTGCAACCCCTCACAATAAGCCACCCACACGCCGTGGAGAACTGGCTAGCTAACATTTAAAACATTGTCAACCTATCCGAAATTTGAAACCCTTCATTGACAGCGACCATCTTTATTGTGATTCCCCACGGTTATTACCCACATCAGTTGAAAAAACTGTGCTGTAGGCTATCTCATTTTCACCCCTAGAGCACTTATTCCTATTTTTGTATAATGTATATAGTATAACACTCCCTAAACACAAATAAGACATTTTCATAGGCTAGGCAACCACAGTTACAAGACATATGCGGGTAACCAGACACACTCCACACATGGGTTTGATGATTCCACTAGCTCCTAAATGAAGCAAAAAAAACAGCGATGATCTGCTAGTGATTTACACGGAAAATGTGTTCATCTAGTAATCCAAGAGGAGTTCTTACCAAACTGAGCTATTAGATTGAAAGTATGTTTATGAAGTTCCAATATCTTCACAGCTGATAAATGCATTGCCTGTAATATTATCAGTTGAATCCAGAATGTTTACTTCCTTCCGAGTTTTATAGTAGGCTATAAGATCACCAGCTGAATCTAGAGTTTTGACTTCCTGCCAGTTCTTCTACTGGGCTATAAGATTATCAGCTGAATCTAGAATTGTGACCTTCTTCCAGTTCTTTTAGCGGGCTAGTAGATTATCGGCTGAATCCAGAATTTTGACATTCTTCCAATTCTTAGAGTTGAGCTTCCATACGTTACATGTGGGTTGAGCATATGACAGCAAAGTACCTCGCACGGAACTAAGGATACGCAAAAGGTGACAGAATCACTGCTTACTAACAATAAGGATATGCTTGAAGGAGAAGGACAACACAGACACAAACCCTCAGTGCACACTCATTGTTTGTCGTAGAGCTTCCAACAATAGACAAATCAAACCAAAATCAAATTAAATATTCATATGATGCAGATCTAGAATTTGATATAAATTCATTGTCAGTAGACTCATGGAAATTGCAAATAAAGGGTGTAACTAAAAGTGATGTTCGCCGGTTGTAGAAGTGATTGTTCTTGAACAACGTATGACAGACATGACCAGGTTTCATATTTCTATGACACGCATGCCTACACCACCCGAAGCACCCCTCTAGTGGCTAGTACAGTTCAGGAAAAATTATCAAATGAATCACCCCGGTATTAATTTCTACTGTATACACATATATACCAGGTGAATCAGCTGCCCCTACTCAACTAGCGTTGTTATCAGGAAGGCCGAAATTTCTCTGCTTGCATCCCATATGGAACTAATGCACTGCACACGACACTGAACACGGTTTTTAGCCTACTTTCGATTTTTGCAAAGAATGAAAGTAGACTTATGAGATCAACACAGGGCGAACAAGACGTTCCGTGACGAAATAAAGTGCCTACTTTTCTTAAAATTTAAGATTCATGCCAATGACTAATCTACATGGATCTATCTAGAATAATGACGAAATTAAGTTGGTAATATCGAAATTTCTAATTAGTTCAAAATACTGTATACCTGGCATATTGTAGCATAAACGAGAACTACAGTTGGCAGCCCTGGTGACTGAATATATTCTTAGTTCCATCTCTTAAGGTACAGAAAACAAAATTTAGTTGAAGTCCGATGGATAGCATGGACGTTACATGCAGATAAACTTTGGATCTAACAGCGCGCGTAAAATCATGTTGGCAACAATGACATACATGTATTGATCAGAAATAATCTGAAATAATATGATGTATTGTTGTGTCAATTTTGAATGAAATCCATTAGTTAGTATAGAAGTTACATGCATTTTAAAATTGGACCTATCAGCAGGCTTAGAATCATGTTGGCAGCACTGACATATCAGTTACACCAAATTAATCTAGAATGCCAGGTACTATACGTGTGCAAAGTTTAGAGCTATTGGCTTGCATACTTTCTGATATATTTATATTAGGGTAACAAAAACAGGGACAGCATTTATTAACAGTTGGCAGCCATGGTTACTCTTAAGAATCGACATAGTCATATATGTTATGGTGCACATTACACACACGAAATTTGGTTGAAATCCAAATGATAGTATAGAAGTTACATGTATTTAAAGTTGGGCCTCTCAGCAGGCTTAGAATCATGTTGGTAGCACTGACGTATATAAGTTACTCCAAATTAATACAGAATGTCAGTTACTATACGTGTGCATAGTTTAAAGCTGTCGGCTTGCATACTTTCTGATATATGTGTATTTGGATTTTAAAAAATTGAGAGCATTTATTAACAATTGGCAGCCCTGGTGGCTCTTAAGAATACGCTCGGTCATATCTGCTTATGTACACATAGCACATACGAAATTTGGTTGAATTCCAATTGATAGTGTAGAAGTTATATGCATTTAAACATTGAACCTATCAGCAGGCTTATAATCATTTTGGCAACACTGCCATGTATGGCCTCCTGGAAATTAAACTGCAATATTATTATCTATACGTGTGCTGATTTTGAAATAGCTCCCATTCATACCTTCCAAGATATCCAACATGGAGCTCAAATTTCCATTGCGGTTTTTCTGCAGTTGGTAGCACTGACAACATTTTCAAAT
Source organism: Meconema thalassinum (assembly GCA_946902985.2). NCBI lineage: Eukaryota > Metazoa > Arthropoda > Insecta > Orthoptera > Tettigoniidae > Meconema > Meconema thalassinum. The sequence goes on along the minus strand of OX336390.1, from coordinate 260,917,488 downwards.
ATGGCAGTGAGATATTCAGGTATAGATCTTTACTCCTACCAAATTTTGTTTCGATTGCTTCAGCCGTTTAGGAGTTGATAGGGGACACACACACACACACAGCCAGACAGAAGGACAGACAGACAGACACACATTTGCCCGATATCATAAGTCTACTTTTTCCTCATTTTTGCAAAATGTGAAAAGTAGGCTGAAATTTGTGTGTCTGTGTGTGAGTGTGTACTCTGAATGTCTGTCCAACCTATCAATTCGAACACGGTGAAACCGAATTGAACGAAATTTGGTACAGAGGTAGCACTAGCAAAGGGCACCTCAGTGCCATGTTTTATATCGCCGCCATCTTGACGGGAGCGTAGTGGCGGCCACCCAAATGTTCAAAGCTTAACTCAAATTAGGACTAACCTAATCATCCGATCTCTACCAAATTTTGCAACAATATATATGGCGAACGTCTTTTGACTAAACTACAAGGTCATCAGCCTAATAGTTTGCAGATGACGGCCATGTATGTGTGCAAATCGATTTTCCCTATGAATTCAAACATGATGAAACCGAATTGAACTAAATTTGGTACAGAGGTAGCACTAGCAAAGGGCACCTCAGTGTCATGTTTTATATCGCCCTCATCTTGACGAAAACGTAATGGCGGCCACCCAAATTTAAGAAACTTAAATACAATTACGACCAACCTAATCATTCTTATCTCTACCAATTTTTGCAACATTAAACCATTGTATATGAAGAATCTTTTGACAAAACTACAAGGTCATCAGCCCTATAATTTGCGTATGAAGGCACCTCAGTGTCATGTTTTATATCGCCCTCATCTTGACGGAAACGTAATGGCGGCCACCCAAATATTAAAAGCTTAAATCAAATTACGACCAACCTAATCATCTGATCTCTACCAAATTTTGCAACATTATACCTTTATGTACGAAGAATCTCTTGACCGAACTACAAGCTCATCAGCCCAATAATTTGCGGATGGCAGCCATGTATGTGTGCACATTGATTCCCCTAGCTATTCAAACATGGTGAAACCGAATTGAACGAAATTTGGTACAGAGGTAGCACTAGCAAAGGGCACCTCAGTGTCATGTTTTATATTGCCACCATCTTGACATAAACGTAATGGCGGCCACCCAAATGTTAAAATCTTCAATCAAATTACGACGAACCTAATCATCTGATCTCTACTACACTTTGCAACAATATACCTTTATGTGGGAAGCATATTTTGACTAAACGACAAGGTCATCAGCCCAATAGTTTGCAGATAGTGGCCATGTATGTGTGAAAATCGATTCCCCCTATCAATTCCAACACGGTAAAACCAAATTGAATGACATTTGGTACAGAGGTAGCTCTTACAAAAGGCAACTCAGTGTCATGTTTTATGTCGCCACCATCTTGACATAAACGTAATGGCGGCCACCTAAATGATAAAATCTTCAATCAAATTACGACCAACCTAATCATCTGATCTCTACTACACTTTGCAACATTATACCTTTATCTGGGAAGCATATTTTGACTAAACGACAAGGTCAGCAGCCCAATAGTTTGCAGATAGTGGCCATGTATGTGTGCGAATCGGTTCCCCCTAGCAATTCAAACACGGTAAAACCGAATTGAACGAAATTTGGTACAGAGGTAGCACTTTATATCGTCGCCCTCTTGACCGAAACGTAATGGCGGCCACCCAAATGTTAAAAGCTTAAATCCAATTACGACCAACCCAGTCATCTGATCGCTACCAAATTTTGCAACAACATACCTTTATGTGGGAAGCATCTTTTGACTGAACTACATGGTCATCAGCCCAACAGTTTGCAGATAGTGGCCATGATTGTGTGCAAATGATTCACCATATCAATTCAAACACGGTGAAACCGAATTGAATTAAATTTCGTACAGAGGTAGCACTAGCAAAGGGCACCTCATATTCATGTTTAATATCCGTATAACTCGTTGTATTTCAACAAGCTACTACAATCAACATTGAATTATACTCCTTAAAAAGGACAAAGTGTTATAACAATACCCATGCATTTAGGAGAAAGTAGGCTATATGTTCTTTACTCAACATCTTGTTTTTTCCTCGATGTGACTACAGACTAATACGACGGAAAAATAATAGTGATCAGTATCGTTTGCGGGATATGCTTACAGTGCATTAGTACCATACGGGATGCAAGCAGAGAAATATCGACCTTCCTGATGACAACACTAGTTGGGCTGCATAAAACAATATTATTAGGGGCAGCTGATTCACCTGGTATATTCATATCAGGTTTTCTTATACACTTCGACTCCATAAATTTCCAATGGAATTAAATTAATTAGCTACCTCATTCTTCTCCTAGTTCCCGTAGAGTATTCCCAAGGTCCTGTAAGAGCTAAAATTAGCCTGCTTTCGATTTTTGCAAAAAATGAAAGTAGACTTATGAGATCAACAGAGGGCCAAAAAATTGTGTGTCAGTGTGTGTGTGTGTGTGTGTGTGTGTGTGTGTGTGTGTGTGCACTCTGAATATCTGTCCCCCCCTATCAATTCGAACACGGTGAAACCGAATTGAACGAAATTTAGTACAGGGCACCTCAGTGTCATGTTTTATATTGCCGCCATCTTTACCAAAACGTAACGGCGGCCACTCAAATGGTCAAAACTTAATAATGCATTTTGATCAAGCTAATCATCGGATCTTTACCAAATTTGGTAACAAAATACCTTCGTGTGGGACACGTCTTGTTGCCAAACTACAAGGTCATTAAATGTACCATTTCTGGATGGCGGCCGTGTGAATTACGCAAACTTTATAATCCATAACATGGGACCCACCAGTTCCCATTATCGAACCACGAATCTTTAAATCTGTTCTAAATGACGTGGTTCGTTCGAAATAAAAAGTATATATTGTAATATTATAGTCTAGAAGTGACTTTAAAAATGTGAGTCGTCTCGGTTATTTGACAATATGGCTGCTGATCTCTCGTTCTGTCCTATATTTTACTAATTTCAGTATGTTGCATGCAATATAACCCACTGATCAAATTATATGAACTTAATACGAAATGAACTCGGTTTGAAATATACTCCAGTGAAGAAATCGTTCAGTCCAAGTGATTATTTGCAAATACGTTGTATGTATTTGATTGATAACGCTTGAGTTGTGAGTGTACGATTGGTTAAGTTGGTCACTAGTCGTGGCCGAGTGAGGTGCGTGTGTGCGAGCTGTGTGACCGCATTGGAAGAGTGTACGTTTCCTAATACCGGTGCTTCCGATAGTTCCACGGGTGTACTGACTTTCCGTGTGTCATTCGGACAGTACTTTTTCAAGTAGTGGTCCAGATAGGACAACAAAACCAGAAACCCAGAAAATCCCGCTGCAAATCATGTCCAGATACCAGAGGAAAAACACCGTACGCTGTCAATCGGTTAGGCAGAATTCTCGCCCCACACCAGGAGAAATTCACCGCTGGATTAGCGATACCCTCCGGTTGACTGTCGACCAAGTAGAAGCCATCCAGTTAAATGCGAAAGAAAGAACTATGTACATCAAGGTAATCAGCATATCTTCTTATCAGAAATTGCTAAATACTTTTGCAGCTCCTATTAAATTTCAGTATGACTCAGGTGAAATGACTAATGTTAAGCTCTCCACAGCGGATTCAAATTTGTCCGCAGTGCGTATATTTAATGTCCCACTCGAAGTTCCCCCTGAAATTTTCAAATCCGTCCTGTCACAATATGGCACTGTGAGTGACGTCAGGAAAGAACAATGGTCTTCTGCTTTTCAGTTCCCGGTGTATAATGGAATACGTGCAGTCACTATGGAAATCAAACAAGGTATCCCCTCCACTAAGACTTTTGGTGGCCATTCTGGCTACATATCTTATAATGGACAGAAACAGACCTGTTTAATTTGCAATGCTAACACACATCTACGTATCAACTGCCCAAAGAAAATGATTCCCCTCGGTATAACTCCTACACAACAACGACGTGTCCAGCAAACGTCACATGAAAACATGCTTATTGATCAGTCAGCTGGGACACCAGCAGAAGTGGCCTCTGACACACATGACGCAGAACACGTACCTTGCACTGACCAGATCAGCGAGCCACAGAGTGCCCCTGTGCTATCGGCCACCTGTATGGCAGCCTTAGAGCCAACTCTGACGTCACTACAGGCTGCCACAGAAATTTTATCTTCACTGCCCCCACCTTCTCTGGTACCTACCGACTCACTTAAGCAGGTTGATCGGGGATCTGAGAACGTATCTAAGAAGATTAAAACAAATGCCTCGATTGCCGTACCAGCCCCGAAGAATCTAACTGGTTCTACAAACGTTCCCGCAGCTGTGAAAAAGAAACACAATCTTCATTCTACGTCATCTAGGGACCCACGAACGCTCTCAAACGCTGACAGCCGGCCTATTAATGGCAGTCATAAGGAACTGTCTCACCCTAATTTGACATAGTGCACCAGTATATTTCTCACCCGTGTCTTTTTTTTCTCGAGTCCACCTTCCAGTATGTCTAGCACAGCTTTTATACTTCTCTTAATGGCGCAATTTCTCACTGTGGCCACTGTGAATATCAATGTAATAGAATGCCCCCTGAAATTTCAACTGTTGGAGAGATTCCTTCGAGATGCCGACATTGACATTGCTTTCATTCAAGAAGTTGCTATACCCTGTCTTCCCATATCTGCCTTCTACACAATACCGGTACTACGAATAGAGGGACCGGATTCCTCATAAGACATGATATCCCACTCGAAGGTGTGCTATGTCATCCATCAGGACCCATAATATCTGGACAAATAAACAATACCACCCTGATAAATGTATATGCCCCATCCGGGTCCAATAAACGTGTGGAACGGAAAATGTTCTTTCAACAGAGTATACTGCCTCATCTGCACGACGTTAAGGAAAAACTAATTCTTGCAGGGGATTTCAATTGTATTCAACGCACAGAGGATTCCACTAGTCCATACCAAGGTGTCAATCTAGCTCTCAGGACCCTCCTTACCTCCCTACACCTCATTGATGCTGTGGATAGTTTAAGGGTGCCCCTGCCCCATTACACCTGTATAAGTCACAACTCCTCATCACGAATTGACCGCATCTACTTTTCCCAGGAACTTATCCAGCCTAGACGATATAAAGTGATACCTGCCAGTTTCACTAACCATCATGCAGTCGTATGTACAATCTCTTACCCCCATCCCATATTTCACATAGGAAGAGGTTATTGGAAGTTGAATTGCTCGCTGTTACTGGAGGAGGAATGCCAAGATATTTTCAGACAACACCGGACTCGATGGGTCCAACAAAAATGCAACTTTCGCGACTGTGCAGACTGGTGGGATATTTTAGTTAAACCAGGGATCCGCCGCGTCTTTAAGAACATATCCTACCAAAGAGGTCGGGAAAGACGGGATACAGTTGAATTTTACTATCGAGTTCTTCGCCAGCTCCAGCAAAGATCTGATGCTGGGGAGCGTATGTATGACCATATTCGGGAAGTTAAAGCCAAGCTCCTGTCTCTACAGCAACGAACGCTCGCTCATATAAACGTGGCTTTAAAAGATCGTACAGTGCTCCCGGACGAAAGTGCAAGTGTATACCATATCGCCAAAGGACAACGTGAGCGACAACGTAAATATATCCACCGCCTCCGCACCAGTACTGGAAGTGTCGTCACCTCCCCTGACGCTATACGTAGTGAAATATCATTATTTTATCAACGGTTCTACGCTAAGGCTCCAATTGATCCACAGCAGGTGACCCAATTGCTTTCATCTTGCAGTATCCAACTATCTCTGGACAAGAAAGGAAAAGGAAGGAAGCTTGTAGTTTAACGTGACCGTTAATCTCGCGATCATAAGCCACGGGACCTCCGTTTTACGTGGAATCCGAACCACAGGACGTGGCATTTCACATCGAAAATCTCACATGCATGGACCGGGAATCGAACCCGGCCCGCCTTGGTGAGAGGCATACAGCTTGACCGCTGCGCCACCACGCCCCTCACTGGACAAGAAAACTCAGCTCAGCGCGGATATTACGGATGAAGAGATTCACTCTGTGGTTAAGTACCTCCCAAATAACCACTCACCTGGCATTGATGGACTGCCATATGAACTGTATAAACACTTCTGGCCTCTCATTGGCAAAGAATTTTGTCACGTCTTGCGTAACATTCTCCAACGTCGTGCTCTTTGTCGATCACATCACGAGGGTACCATAGTCCTCATACCAAAAACATCCTCTCCCATGGCAGTTGGTGACTTCCGACCATTTACTCTGCTCTGCAGTGATTATAAAGTCCTTACCAAAGTACTTGCATGCCGATTGAAGACTGTTCTACATGATATCATTGGTGATGAACAATGTTGCAGTATTCCTGGAAGAACTATGTTAACAAACTTAGCGATACTACGGGACCTACACCTAAAAGCCGAAATGCTCCCCACTGAGCCAATGAGTTTTCTCACCTTAGATCTTGATAAAGCTTTCGACCGCATCAGTCATGAATACTTGTACATGGTCTTGCAGCACTTTGAATTTCCTGCAATCCTTATTGACTGCATTCGTATGATAAATTGTAATGCTACGTCTCGAGTGCTCGTCAAAGCTTTTCTTTCCCCTCTTATTCCCATACAACGATCAGTTAGGCAAGGATGTCCCCTTGCCATGCTACTTTTTGTCATTGGCCTTGAACCGTTCATTCGGACTACCCAGGTGAAGCTACAGGGTTACAAACTGTCCACACATGTTTTTGGCATGTGCGCCTATGCTGATGACGTATCAATATTGATCCGCAATAATGAAGACATCTCCCACATCGATAGCGTCCTTCAGCTCTACCATATCGCCTCTGGAGCACAATCGAACCCCCAGAAAACTGCTTTGCTTCCGCTCAATACTAACTCAGTGATTACCCAACAGCCCTGGTTCCGGATAGTAAATGAGGTGAAAATTCTTGGCATTACCTGGAAGCAATCGCTTCTGGACAGAGTGCAAGCAAACTGGACTAAGGTCATTGCCAAAGTTAGGGGAGTGCTGATCCAATTTGGTCAAAGAAACCTCAATATAGTGCAACGGGTCATGGTCCTCAACGTGTTTGCGCTCTCTAAAATATGGTATGTCGCACAACTTTTCCCACTTCCGAAAATGTTTGAGAGCCAATTGTCAAAATTTACAGGTTGGTTTATATGGCAAGGATTTCTGTTTCGAGTACAACGGGAACAGTTGTATCTCCCATCCCGGCAAGGAGGGCTAGGGCTAACAGCTCATGGCATGAAATGCCGTGCACTCCTCTGCAAGAACGATAACACCATTCTTTCCCAACATGACACTTTTACGAAAGCGCTATACAAAGATATTCGAAACACAGCCCGTGGTTGTGATAGAGCTTTTGCCGAAGATATTTAGGGACCATCAACAGCACCTTCTGGAAACTGTTCGCCAAATGCCTTCAGGGACTGTTCCAACGACAAAAAGTATTTATAACATGTTGCGGCAAGTGGTACACTCCAAACCGCGAATCGAGGCCACAACCCTCTACGTCCATTGGCCCACTGTTTGGAAAAATTTTGGGGCTATGACCATTTCTTCTGCTGTACACTCCCAGGTTTTTATCTTCCTCAACGATCTCATCCCAACGGCTCTACGGCGATATATCATACGTCTTGAAGCTTTCCCATGGTGTACTATATGTGGTCAAACTGATACGGCGATACACCGCTTCACATCATGCACGCGAGTTGCCTCCACGTGGATGTGGTGCAAGGGAAAAGTATGTCAACTATTAAATGTGCCCACGGATGACCTTGATGACAGGAAGTTGATTCGTTTGTCGGTGACCGCCTTCCCCCAAATTAAACAGACTGCCATTGTGTGGATAATGGGCCAATATGTACACTTCGTGATGGACAATGATCAACATTTCTCGTTCCTGGATCTCATGTATCACCTGCAGAAAGAGCGTTGGAAGCTTAGGGAAAGTGGACAATTGTACGATAATTATGGACACTATCCGGATTTTCTTGTGATGTAATAGTATGGTATTTATCATATCTGAAAATTCTGTAATTCTGTAGAGAGCTAATAAATAAATAAAAAATTGGCTGTGCGTTTAGGGTTTCCGTCTTTCACCTGGCTGGCCGGGGTTCAAATCCTTTCAGAGTTGAAATTTTGGCTTTATTTGTTTTATATTTATTGTTTCTTGAGTACTGAGACGTTATAAAATAAAGCGTTATATGGTGCTTTTTGCAATGGAAAATATATATATTTAACTAAAACAACATTCTCCACCGGAGTGACATCTACCAGCCATCAGTTGTACTATGCAGGAACCTTCGCTCATACAATAGGATAGAGAGGGCGCTGCCAGCGGATCATGGGGGCAGAATAAACTCATCTGATGATGGTATAACATGGCGCCTAAGCCCGAGCTGTCAGCGTGAGCGGGTAGATTATACATAACTATCATCGATATACGAGATAATTTTTGTAGTATAATAACACTGGTCTACAAAAAAAAATGTAACATGAATAACTTTTACTTATTCCTATGTACTTTTACCTGCTGAAACCGAAAATGACACTGAAAAACATCTACCACGTCTGTTTTTTTACAGAGTCATTGGCAAAAGTGTGGTAAAAATGGGGAAAATAACGCCACGAACTTACTATAAAAAATATAATGTAACTGTACACATTAATTTTTTTCTCTATTAAACAATTTAAACACATTATTCTACCTACGAGCATCTTTGAAATATATACATATATACAGTTTGTTCATGTTTCTTTTTCATTTCTTTCTTTTATGTGGAGTGGCATCTTCCTTTTTAAAAACCAACAGTAATCTCCGAGCATTGCAGGATCCCAGCGGCCTTGGTAGGGCCTATCTCGTTTCAATGGTTGCTCTATCCTGGTGAAATCTCTCACCTTGTTCATCACTTATAGCTCCAAGATTCTCCGGGAAAAAGTTGATATGCGAATGAAGGAAGTGAATTTTAAGGGACATTCGGCAACCCATAACTCCGTACGTTTTCAAAAGGTTAAGAACTAAACTCTTGTAGTTATCTTCTCTGTTGTTGCCAAGAAATCCTTTTACCACCTTCACAAATGCTTTCCAAGCTGCTAATTCTTATTTGTTTAGCTTCTTTTCAAATTCAGCATCACGTATAACCTTCCTGGTGTCAGGTCAAGTGAAAACACCTTCTTTTGTCTTCGCTTCACTAAGCTATGGAAAAAGTTCCGGCAAGTACTTGAAACCTGGTCCCTCTCTGTCCATGCCTTTTACAAAGTTCTTCATAAGACCCAACTTAATGTGCAGAGGAGGAAGTAGCACGTTTTGGTGGTCAACCAAAGGATCGTTCAACACATTTTTCCCCCTGGAATATACGATTTTCTTGACGGCCGTGATTGTTTAACAACGTGCTTTTTTGGTCCCTGCTGTCCCATAGCACAAAAAGCAACAATACTTTGTAAAGCCGTCCTGAGGTCCCATTAATATACAGTAGCTATCACTTTCAAGTCACCACTTATATGACACTTAAAATCTTCATACTTGATTGCCCTTAGAACTGCACCCAACTTGTCATAAGTCTCCTTCATTGAAACGGAGTAAGCAACTGGAATTGACGGCCTTTTATTCCCATTTTGGAGTAAAACAGCCTTGAGTCTAGACTTAGAGGAATCAATAAAAAGTCGTCACTCTGTAGAAACATGAGTTAGTCCAAGTTCATTCATTAACCCCTCAATGTCGAAACAGACACACATAGGCCCCTGAACTTTGAAAAATCCAGAGAAGTTAGCATTTCTCTTTCTAAAGGACGTTATGTTTGTGCCTTTTGCAAAAAGATTCACTCTTGTAATCTTGAACCTAGTAGTCCAGACTGCTGCTTTGATAAACCTAAGTCACGGGCCAAATCATTTAGTTTACTTTGCTTAATAAGATTAGGTTCATTAGACGGAGGAACATATATAGAATCAATAGTATTTTCCAACAACTCTACAGTTTCCAAATGTAACTCTTCATTGTCATTTAGTTCTGGAATTACCAAATCTTCCCAGTTCAAAGGTGGAGTTGGAATGGGTAAGCCTTCACCGTGAGAAACAGGTTTAATGGCTGAAGGTACAGTCGGATAGTCAATGTTCATCTTCTTCTTCTTCTTCTTCTTCTTTGAATAACCTTCAGTATTAGTAAGGCAAAAGTAGCAGTCATTAAAGTGGTTACTTGGTTCACGCCAAACCATAGGTACAGCAAATGGCATACTGCTTCGGTTACCCTTCATCCACTGAATAAGTGTTACGTGACAGCTCTAGCAACTACTATGTGGCACCCAGTGTTTATCTTGGTCTCCTATTTTGCACCCAAAATACAAAAAATATGCTTTTTTTCCATCTTCATTCATAGGCCTACCTTGAGATTTTAATACACAACGTCCACAAATATAACAAAACTTATCTGGTGAATTTTTACAAAGTCTTCGCTGATTTGATGCCATTTTCGCACAAAACTTTCAATGAAAACACACATAACCTCACTTCACAAATGCAGCACTTCACTTACAGTGACAGAAGAAAACAAAGAACATCAAACTGCCCCCTCCCTCTTCTGCAGTGTTGCCAACTGTCGAGTTTCAAATAGAGAAATAATGTGATATTATGGTAACATATGATGGTACCATATGTTGGTAACATAAAAATGGGACGTGATGGCTATATTTTGATATTTATTCCGTTATCGGGAAGGTAAACGCATAATAAAAATGCTATTTGGATCTGTGTTACATACACCTTGTTGACCAGTGTAATATTACAAATATTATAAAATACGTATTTTCCTGAACGCAAGAAGCTGAATGTGAAGAATTATAGCAAAAATGGTTGTATCTTGCGCTGCTTACAATTGTAGTCAAAAGTTTGAAAAAGGTAGCAGGATATCTTTTCACAGGTCTTGTCTTTCTTTGTATTGTTATGGATATTTTGCTGTCTGGTACAACTGATTAGGCTTCCTTAACACATGTATTATAGTTTGATATAATCTGAACATTTAGACATGTTAAACAATTTGTGACGAGTGTGTGATAGGGACTTAGTAACTGATAGTCTAGATGTTAGACCCCTTAAAACATTCATGTTCATTCATAACGGTATATGCATACTGTATATACTAAATGAGCAGGCCTGTGCAATGTATAACTTAAGTGTAGCGGTGGTTCTTAGGGCAGGCCACAGAGGTTATCAGCTGCATAAACTGTTGGCGTTTTCAAATTTGCATTTATGATAGTTAAAATTAGGTTAATAAATCCGATCGGGTGATTATCGTCCAACTTTCTCGATTTATAAAGCATAACCATCATAATAGAGGCATACATTTTGCTAGTATGCTTTGTCGAGTTCATTATTTTAGATATGCAAAAACATTAGAAATATAACCAAGTCAGACAATTATTGCCGTTCAAATTTATACGTAAAATATTTCATTCACCGTCATCTAATTTCCTAACCATGTACACACGTCACCGTATGCAATCCAACACTGATATGTCAACACACCAAAATATCGCATATAGCGATGATACTTCACACATTTGTCATACAAAAAAAGGAATTGTAGTTATCGCCACCTTCAACAGAAATAGTCGGTTAATCACAAGGAATACGCTTGAATCGGGATTTAAAGTCACTTCATAATGCTTTCTTATGGGAGACATCTTTGTTTTGCCCAACATCAGCTGATCTTATTTTGGCCCCACGGTCGGTGGTAGAAGCATAGCATCCTATTGTATGCTCGAAGGCAGGAGCTAGCCACAGCCCTCTAGATGTGAGCTGCGCTCTATACCGGCCAGTTAGTGAACCCAGATTTAACGACTGCTAGGAATAATAATACAGTGACATTCGTTTATTCCTTGTGCACAGAGGCGTTGTTAATAACCTCAAAACTTGCAAAATGGATGATTTGGAGATGGATTATTTTGTTATACCGTGTATTTAAGATTATAAATTTACGAGTTGCGAAGTTACTTCACTTAGACCTATATCCTCTTTGTACACGACACAGAATAACAACGTGACGTCAGTTCCTGATCTCCTCTGATTGGCTATTACATTGCTGCAGTCGGGTAGTTGGCAGTCGAGGATAAAATTCTCGACTGCTGACTACCGTCTACTGACTGCCAGCTACCTGCTGCCAACTGCAACTGCATGTTGTGTATGGTGCCTATAGTATACACGGGGACGATTGCGACTGCCGACTGAGAACTACCAACTACGAACTGCCGACTGCGCATTGTGGATGGGCTTTATTAGAGCAACGAAGTTTCAATTATTGTAAGTAGTCGGTGTTAATATAATGAATACCTACGTTGTTTGGAGTGTTTGCTGATGAAATTGCAAAATGCTGGGGTAAATTATAAACTATGGTTTGAACGCCACTGCTAAAATCCTGTGTACCAATTTGCACTTCGTATAGGAAGAGATTACGAGATGATAAGGGCAGAGAGTTATAACTGTACCCACACATTTATGAGAAAGTAGGCTATATGTTCTTTCCCGAACATCTTGTTTTACTCATATGATGAATATAAGCTACTTGTTAGTAAAACAAATTATTTCGCCTCATTTACTACCCATAGAGTTTCAAAAAACATCATAAGGGAAATTCGCTATGTATCTTCCACGGGAAAGAAATATAATTTATTTTCAATGGATCCAAGTAAAAAGTAATTTAGATGAAGTTATCATTACTCGAAGATTATTTGAAAAGTCACTTTCTTTGTTTGTTAGATTTGTGAACTGTACGGCTATATTCAAGAATCAATAATAATAATGAACTTATCGTCCAACGATCGTCTAACAAAGAAAATTTGGAATTTCGTGAAACCAAAGAAGAAAAAATTGGCATGGTTTGAAGAATGTAACAAAGACCTTCTAGAAATTGGTATTCCGGACTGCAAAATTATGAACAGGTGGAAATTCAGATACCTAATCAAAAATTACCAGGGATTTAAGGTAGGGGCAGAACCCAAAAGACGGAGGGGACCTCTTTCAGAAGATCGGAAGAAGGCGCTGAGTGATGGGCTCAAGAGATACTGGCAGGACATCAAAGCTGGCAGACGATCTAGAACGAAACATTGATTTTGATTGTTACTCCGTAGTCCATAGTGGCTCAATTCGAATGTAAAAAAAAATGAACTTATTGCTCAAACATATTAGGAACGATATTATCCATCAAGATAGCACGTCATCACTTGAACACATTGCTAACCAAGAAGTGAGAGATGGAAATATAAAATGCCATCATACGTAATATACGACTCACTAAACTCCCACCAGTTCAAGAGGGCGTAATGGATACTAACGCAGTATGCAGAATTTATGACTGCAATAAACTTTGTGGAGGAGATATGTGGGAAGTATTATGTTGTATTCTGAAAAGTTTATTTGGCAGCAAACGCTCGGTGTTATTGCGCACTCGGAATTAGGGTGCATGGGAAGCTGACCATTAACCTATCACAGTGTTAAAACTTATTATCCCTGAATACCATTCTAAAACTAACAAAATGTTCCCAAAATTTTACATTTTACTACCCCATCCTTATTACATGAAAATATATAGACGCGATCTATGCATGTCTGTGTGTGTGTCAAATAACTTTTGATTGGCTGAACCCATTTTAATTCATAATAAGTTGGACCTATCTTTGAGGACCTTGACTTTACTTATTAGACTGATATAATCGCCCCAATCCACCGCATGTCAGCCCAAGATAATCCTGAAATGTTATTGTGTAGACAAGTTCAATCGAGCTCAAGTCTGACTTCATGTCTTAGCTTTCAAACGTCGCTTAAACTGTGATGTAATTGCCCGATCGATCTGTCATAAATATGCTATCTATTACTGATTACTTAAAGGTAGGTCTGCCTTTCTCTCTCACTGTCATTACCAGTGGAGGCTCACAGATACCGCTGTTGTCGGGGCTGCATACACATGCATTAACTTACATTATTTGTAAATCAGCTCCATGTGCCGAGCCTTGAACGTGACGAATATTACGATGACAAGGATATTGAAATTCGGTATGCTGTTAATCAGACCCTTCTCAATAGACAGCATTCCAACTGCAGTAACTTAAGTCTTTTTCTTTTCCCATGGCATTCCTGAGGTACCGTACGATGTGATCCTCTTGAGGCATGAGAAGCAGCGTTCTGGTTTAACGGTAGTCATAAGCAGTGTGATAGCGATGCGTAACAGTTTAATGACCTCTGCAAATGACGGGCCTAAGTTTTCAGTGACAAGGAAACTCAAAAGATTTACAGCTCCACCGATATTTCGAAATTCTTCTCTTTGATATAAATATTTTCTTGGGATAGTATTATGATTCTATTTATTTATTTCCCTGTTTATAGTTACTTCATTGTTAGCCTATGAAGCTTAAGCTCTTCTGTACATCCACTTTCCTTAATACTGCAAAATTTATCATGTTATTTCAATGAGTTCCGGAAGATACGTGCTTCTGAATTTGTTCGCTCATTTTTCTATGATCTGTCACTCCCTTCTTAGTTCAGCTAAATTATCCAACGACTATACTGTGAAATACCATACAAGTAGGCTATCTGTTAAAATCACGCAAGCATACTACATTAGAATCTTGATCAATAATTAACATGTTGGCAAGACTGATTGCACAAGTGTTTGAAGAAAATATTCACAAATCACGGAGATGGTGGAATGCCTCTCTTTCACTGGCTAAGGCATGAAGATGGACTTGGTTATTCCAGTACCTACTAGGTGCCATAAGCACCTACTCTAATTACATCCTACTTCTACTCATGATTCTCATTGCCATTCAGTGCTACATACCTAGCGATATTATGGTTCTATTTATAATTTATTGCATTAGAATATAAGTCACAAATTTACTGAATACGAATTAGGAGCAGTTAACCACTGCCAGTACAATATTGGAGCTGTTTGTAAACTGTATACTCAATTATTTCCAAAGATGTGTTGGTACTCTGTGGCGTTGATGCAAGGATTGCAGCCCCTAGGAGGCTTTCATAGGGCAACTTGGCAATGGGGGAAGTGGATTCAGGAAGTGCGATGTCAAGTTCTTAAGGTGCTGCCGAGAATGCAGCAGCCGTGGGGGGAAGCGGATTTACAAGCCAGCTTGAACTTAACTTGCGAAAAATGTAAATGGCTCAGCAGGGATCTATTTAATTATAACGTTACCCCGTTAATTTCAAAGTATACATTGATATTGTCTAATAAACTGGGGGGATGCAGCTCTGCAGCTCGCCTTCACCAGCCACCACTGGTCATTGCCTCTAAGTGGGTATTGTTGACAATGACCCTATCAGACTACAGTACGACCATCTCGTGGTGAGATGCTCAGCACCTATCACTGTGGTCCAGTTTTAATTCCCCACTGTGGCAACGAAATTTATTCTGCTCTGAGTTTTGGAATAGGATCCACTCAACCTCGTGAGAATAACCAGTAGAACGTAGGTTCTCTTCCCATCTCATCTATCCTTGAAGTGATGATTCGTACTGCCCCCGTAATTGAATTATGTAGAGACCACGGTGGCTATATTTGAAATTTATAATTAGAGTTATGGCTGTCATAGTTATGACGTGGGTAGTCATGACGTAAGCACGGATGACGTAAATGTTATGCCAGCAGGCTACTTGAGCTGAGATTCTCAGTGACGTCAGCATTTAGTCGAGAATGTTCCAAGATTTACGACGCAGTCGCAGGAAACGAGGAATTCTGCTGAGGAAGAAACTATGCTATTGGAGGAGAGGCAAGAACCAATCAACGATAGTTTAAAGGAAGACGGAGATTGCTGAAACTATGGTATTTTTATTACTTTTGGAATGCAGAATGGTGGAAATCCATTTGCAGTAAAAGCATTGATTTGGAATTTTGGTGAAATTTATTTTCAGTTTTTGAATTTTGAAAATCCGTCATGTATTAACGAAGTTGGAAGTTTTAGCGATGACGCAGTATCACGCTTTGGAAGGGATGGAAACGCCCCTCGTGAAGTTAATAAAAGGGCTTGCGCAGAAGAGAGGAGGCCCCTTTCGTTCTCTGATCATTCTGAGATCTCATTCTCAGATCATCGAAGTATATTGTGAAAGTTCTTTTCTTATACATTCATTATAGTGAGACGTCGAAGTGAACAGCAGTGAAAAGAATCGTCTTTATAACGTGTGGCGAGGCCACTATATTAACGAGATACAAGTCAAACTAGGTGAAGTTGAAACGGACCTTAGAAAGCTTCTACAAGTTTAGCTTTGAACAGTTAGCGGTCTCCGACAAGCTAATTGTATTGTGCAGTGCTACATGCAGTTATAGAGAAAAGCTGAACAATTTCGACCGATTAGTTCGAAAGATATTAGCAGTTTTATACGACTGAGAAAAGTGATTATCTCGCCACAAGAGAAGCACTTTTGTATAAGCCAGAATCAACGCAAAGGCTGACGCTGCGAGTGGAATAGAAAGACTTCAGATTGCTTGGGTACACAACGATACAGTATAATGGAGCAATTAAATACGGCAGTTTGTTCTTCTAACACTACAACCGAAGAGCAGATGGAAGGCTAAGGCGCTTATTGCAATTGGGACATACTTCAACGGAGTAAGATAGCGACATGGAACTTCGCTAATTGCTATTCCACACAAGCGAACATGCGGTGAATACCATCTACACCCATGTTTCGTAATTAAAGGCTGAATACCATCGAACAGCCATAGAAACAATTTCATACTCTGAATATGAATAATTTCTTCGGAAATTTCTACATAACTTCATGACGATTGTCTACTGGAACTTCAGGGAATTTTTCAAGAGAGGTCAGGGATGTCCCGACTCACAAAGAAGATTATTGCCGGAAGGATGTCTATTCGTCTTCGAGGAGCAGAGCGATTCACGGAGAAGGAAGCAGTTCGATTCTCCGAGGGTGCTATTTCCTATTTCGAGGATGGAGCTCAACTTTAACGTGGTGAAATGGATCCATCAGCAGTCTTCTTTGGGGAATTTTCCTCTGGAACGTCAATCGGCAGATAAGGTAGTCGTGAACGTTTATTGTATTTGAGTATATTAATGATGTTTGAGCAACCATTTTTCCCATATTTTTATCCTCATATATTTTGCCCTATTTTCTTGTTGAGATTCTTATTCTCAGTACACCTTGTTGAGTTTTGCATCTTTCGACGATTTATTAAGACATTGTTATGTCATGGGCATAGTTAACGATTTTGAATCAGTTGAGACTGATATTTAGAATTTTCAGTAATTAATATTTTTGTAGTCACGATTTGACTGTAAGTTAATGATTTTTATGGCAGATTTAAATTCAGACAGCGTGTCATTTTATTAAAGTAATTCTACCCCAGTTTAATTACTTTGAACAATTTTCTGTCATCATCAAGAAGGAAGAACATTTAAATGATTTTAGAGCGTTAAAATCTCTTACGTTGTCGACGATCTTGGAAATACTAGTCGTTATTTGTATTGATTGTAACAAAGACATTTATCGTCAGTTATGAATGAACATTGCATTATAGACACTTTTGTGAAAGAGTCACTTTAATAATGAATTATTGAATGCATTAAAGTCTAGTACTTTTGTTAGGAGTTTTTCTCAATTAGAGATTTATATAACGATGTTTGCATTCCCCAGTCTAATTGGATTCTATTCGACTACTTTGTATTTTAGTCGCACTTTATTTGAAGATAGTATTTTTATACTACACATTTCTTTTAAGATGGTAATCTTAAATTTGGATAGACCAGACAGGCGTATATAAGCGTATTCACTATTAAATTTGTTTGTGATTGGCAAGTTTTGACTTCAGTTCGGTTCATGAATGAAATCCACGAAGGTTAAATAGAAAAACAGTTTTGAAACAATTAATGATTATTAAAATTTTTAAGTGGAACTATGAATGTATAATCGCTAGTGCAGCGCGTGTTGAAAGTCGCTGAGATATAATGCCCTTGAATATGAAGGAAGTTCCCACAGGAATAAATGTTAAAGAATTATTTGTGGAAGTTTTGTAAGTTATGTGGAAGTTTAATACCATATAGATTAATATATGATGATTTTGGGCATATTTTTAATGCAGTTTGTGCATTAACTTGTTAGCGAAGGATTTTCCGCTGGAGTAAGATTGTCATAGTTCGTTGAAAATAAATCAAGTGATTTACTGTTAGAATTAACACGAGTTTTGAAAGAATTTGAGATAAGATTTTGAATGAAGGTTGCCGTCACAAATCATTATTAAAACCTTTATTAAACCAGATTGTGACATTAACATGTATAACTAACCTTCATTGGTCGATTATATTAATCACGATTATGAAAATTACCAAACGGATGAACATGTGGCTAATGTATTTATTAAATTAATAATTTAAACAAATTTAAATGTTAATATTGTAAATAATTGCTGTAAATATTTTTGAAAATAATGTGAAACGAGAGTGATGTTAAAGGCGTGCTTATAATATTTTTATTGTCTTTGACAAACATTATAAACAATTACTAATTGTTATAAATAATTTATGTGATTTTGTTATAAACATTTAAGAGCTAATTAAACATTTGGATTGAAGTTAACAAATTTAGGGAATTAATATAATGATCCAATAGGATGTGAGCAAAGTACTTGAAAGATTTGCGTAAATATAATGTGATCTGTCTTGTAGACAGATAAAAGTTAGAGAGAGCAAGCTGTATGTTACGCAACTTAGCACGTGAGAAGGGAGTCCATTTGACCAGTATGCAACAGGTTCAAGGTAGCTCGCAGCTGGGCCAACATCTGGTTCACAGAGAGTGAGGTCGTCCGCACTCCGGCCTTGCGACTATAAATACCATTCTCATGTTTATTAAAAGGAAACCAAATGCTTTATATATGTCACACCCTTACGTCCTTTTCCAATCCAATTGTGTTAATAATATTACGTTATTTGGAGCTCTTGGGAGCTAAAATGTTTTATATCATGTTGTATGATAAATTTTGCAAGTCCTACTGAGGACGTAGTCAGATTGACTTGGGCTACTGATAGCCACGTTGATTTTGTTGTGTTAGTAAAATCATACCCTTTATTAGAAATAAAGCATTTTGTACAGTTCAAAGTTCTCGTCTTCGTTTCTTGGTTCATTTTTAAATATCATGGTGGAGGTTATTGTGTGAACAGACTTTAGTGATCCTGTTGTCAACTCAAACCCCGAGATAATTAAGAGGTAAGTAACGGTAAGTATGAACCCCCGTCTATTTTGGTGTGTTCCACAATGATTTCCTGTGAACTTCTGTGCTCTTATCTCGATAGTATCTGTCAGTGCCATTTTCATTGTTGTAGCTATGCCGGTGCAATTGATAATTGGCAATCCGATTGAGGGGGCGGATATCTGACAGCCTACTATCCAGGTAAACGGGGACAGAAAGATTGGCGCACCTAAAACGTTGGGGCTCGATTCAACAAAACTGGATTACCAGGTTGAACGCCAGAAAGAGTGGCAAACCTAAAACGTAGGGTTCGATTAGACTCAAATAAAGAGGTTGATTCTTTGTTAGATGTCTAGGCCAATTGTAGTATTTAAGAGTGTGATTATATAGGAATTAAATGTTGTATTGTATTAGGAAAATTACACTCAGAAAAGATCAGATCTTATACAACTTGGGAAAGGTTAAATAGGCTGGAAACTTAGAAAAATCGCCTATAATCTGGAATCTTATTTTATTTGACCGGCTTATGACATTTCAGTCATATTAAAGATAAATTTAAATTATTTGGATTGTAAATGTAAATTATTTGTGTTAGGATATTTTAAAATGAGCCAGAGAAATTTGAACATGTGCGTGAGTTTGTTTCGACATGAAGTATCTTCGAAGGTTAATTATAAGGTAGTTATAAGTTAGATTTAAGACAGAAAATTGATCAAAATTATATATATGGCGAAAGGTGTTGCTCAAATGTTGTTATTTTGCTCTTTTGATGTATGTCCCTACAGCAATCCATTTTGAATAATATTGTAATGGCAGATGAAAGTTTGAAGAAAATGTTAGAGGAGATGTCTGCTAACATGAAGCAGATGATGGAGGAAAATGCTAGTAATTTGTCTGCTAATTTGAATGCAAAGATGGAGGAGAATGCTAGTAATTTGAATGCAAGGATGGAGGAGAATGCTAGTAATATGTCTGCTAATTTGAATAGTAGTATGAAGGAGAATAATAGTCGAATGGAGGAGAATATGAAAGTTCTTCATACTAGTGCTGCCAATTTGGAGGATAATATGTCGCGTTTACAGATTAATACCCTAGGAATTGAAAATACTGTAACGGACATGCGCACAGAGGTGTCTAATGTCCATAAAGATGTGTCTATTGTGCATAAATGTGTTGATGATGTTAAAAATGATGTGTCTAAGGTACAGAGAGACCTTACAATTTTAAATCTAGATGTAGCTAATGTCCGAGGGGATATTTCTTGTGCTAGAGCCGAAGTAGTTGTTGTCAAAAACGATGTAGCGACTGTCCAAGACAAGGTCGAGGAAGTCCAAAAAGAAATTCAAAAAGCTAGAACTGATGTATCCAATGTTCAGGTAGACATTAATAACATTCATGCGGATATAACTGAGGTGCAAAGTGACGTATCTAAGATTCAGGTAGAGGTCAACACAGTTTTCGTAGATATTACTAAAGTCCAAACTGATGTAAATAAAGTCAGGGAAGAAATCGAAAACTCAAAAACTCTTTGTACGCGTAATATAACTGCATTAGCGACTAGGTTAGTCGATGAATCAGTTAGAACAACAACGTCTTTAGCAGAGTTGAAGTATGATGTAGAGGTCATGAGAACCCAGGTATTAGACCACAATAGAGTATTAAAAGAGGATATCGAAGTAGACATAGCCGAAATGTTAACAGCAAACGTAGCGGTATGGAAAGACGAGTGGAATAAGTCAAGTGGGGAACATGTAACCCAAATTCAGGAAAGGATTGAAAGAAAACTTGCCAGTACGCAGATAGAAATTAACAATGAAGTAGTACAGATTAGGAAAGATTTAAGCGTCAGGATAAATTCGCTATCCGAAAAACAAGTTGACGATAGAACACAACTAGATCAGGATATGCAAACTTTAAAATCTACATTAGAGGAACAGATGCATAAAGTTGTCTCGGATGTAAATGAAACGACGAGTAAACTGAAAAATTTGAAGTTAGGAGAGGCTAGTTCAATGGAGAACTACAAAGAAGAGATTATCAAGAAAGTCTTAACAGAAATCACCGACAAGGATACTGAAGGCTTAGCTTGCGAATTGAATAGGAATTATACTAGAAGACATAACCTAGAGCCAGAAGAAAGAGACGTGACTCCTGAAGAACGTGTATCCAGATTCAGAGAGGAGGATGACGAGAGGAATATGGAACCTGAGTGGAATTATAGAGATAGTGGGAAAAACTATCCGGATTCATATCCGAGGAACGTGACGGTCATTAGGAATTTCGAGGACAAACCACAAAAATTCAGTAACACTGATAGTTTGACACCTATAGAGTATGTAAGGAATCTCAAAGATTATTTCATCGAAGCTCACATTCCCAGAGAGAGAGAGATGAAGATAGTAGAGAGATATCTGATTGGAGGACCCCTTGAATGGTTTTGCGCATTTAGATACACATTCAGTAACTTTGACGAGTTTGCAGAGGCATTAATCAAGCGATTTTGGTCTATAGAAGCGCAGAATTCGTTAAGAGCGGAGGTGTATTCAAGAAAATACTCAGGTACTCTTCCAACGAGGTACGCGGATTTCTTTACGAGTCAGTTGTCCCGCTTGAGATTTTTGCAACCCCCATTGTCCACGAAGCAACTAATAGATGCGATTTCTCGTATGCTGCCAGTTGAGGTGAGGAGACTTATAATTTCGTCCAACATCAGGGATTTATCCAGCATGGATGAATTACTAAGAAGGTTAGACTACAGAAGTGCCAATGCGACTTCATCTAGGAAGAAACCCAGAAAGGCCGTGGGATAATCTTTTCAACCACATACCGAGAGATCCCGACATAGGAAGGCAGCAGAGGATTGACAAGGCAAAGGAACAACTCCAGAAAGCAGCAGAGAAACGATTGAAGAGTGTAGCTGGAAAACGTTTTGGTACACCCTTTCAAGTTGGAAATCTTGTATTATTACGCAGACCTGTCAAGGCTGATATGTCCAAGAAAATCTACCCCAAATTTGGATTAGTGTTCCTGGGGCCATTTAGGATTACGAACGCTTATGGAAACAACTGTTATGAACTCTACGATGATGAGAATAATGTCGTTTACGGCAAGTTCAATGCTGGAAATTTAAAAAGATACTATACTAGAGTAAGCCAGTAATAATTCAATTTCGTGTTCAAGAGAGTTGAGATACTTGTAACACTGAGTTTAAAAACAATTTGCAACTGTTTTTAAAACGTGGTGGGAGGAGAATGCCCCCGTAATTGAATTATGTAGAGACCACGGTGGCTATATTTGAAATTTATAATTAGAGTTATGGCTGTCATAGTTATGACGTGGGTAGTCATGACGTAAGCACGGATGACGTAAATGTTATGCCAGCAGGCTACTTGAGCTGAGATTCTCAGTGACGTCAGCATTTAGTCGAGAATGTTCCAAGATTTACGACGCAGTCGCAGGAAACGAGGAATTCTGCTGAGGAAGAAACTATGCTATTGGAGGAGAGGCAAGAACCAATCAACGATAGTTTAAAGGAAGACGGAGATTGCTGAAACTATGGTATTTTTATTACTTTTGGAATGCAGAATGGTGGAAATCCATTTGCAGTAAAAGCATTGATTTGGAATTTTGGTGAAATTTATTTTCAGTTTTTGAATTTTGAAAATCCGTCATGTATTAACGAAGTTGGAAGTTTTAGCGATGACGCAGTATCACGCTTTGGAAGGGATGGAAACGCCCCTCGTGAAGTTAATAAAAGGGCTTGCGCAGAAGAGAGGAGGCCCCTTTCGTTCTCTGATCATTCTGAGATCTCATTCTCAGATCATCGAAGTATATTGTGAAAGTTCTTTTCTTATACATTCATTATAGTGAGACGTCGAAGTGAACAGCAGTGAAAAGAATCGTCTTTATAACGTGTGGCGAGGCCACTATATTAACGAGATACAAGTCAAACTAGGTGAAGTTGAAACGGACCTTAGAAAGCTTCTACAAGTTTAGCTTTGAACAGTTAGCGGTCTCCGACAAGCTAATTGTATTGTGCAGTGCTACACGCAGTTATAGAGAAAAGCTGAACAATTTCGACCGATTAGTTCGAAAGATATTAGCAGTTTTATACGACTGAGAAAAGTGATTATCTCGCCACAAGAGAAGCACTTTTGTATAAGCCAGAATCAACGCAAAGGCTGACGCTGCGAGTGGAATAGAAAGACTTCAGATTGCTTGGGTACACAACGATACAGTATAATGGAGCAATTAAATACGGCAGTTTGTTCTTCTAACACTACAACCGAAGAGCAGATGGAAGGCTAAGGCGCTTATTGCAATTGGGACATACTTCAACGGAGTAAGATAGCGACATGGAACTTCGCTAATTGCTATTCCACACAAGCGAACATGCGGTGAATACCATCTACACCCATGTTTCGTAATTAAAGGCTGAATACCATCGAACAGCCATAGAAACAATTTCATACTCTGAATATGAATAATTTCTTCGGAAATTTCTACATAACTTCATGACGATTGTCTACTGGAACTTCAGGGAATTTTTCAAGAGAGGTCAGGGATGTCCCGACTCACAAAGAAGATTATTGCCGGAAGGATGTCTATTCGTCTTCGAGGAGCAGAGCGATTCACGGAGAAGGAAGCAGTTCGATTCTCCGAGGGTGCTATTTCCTATTTCGAGGATGGAGCTCAACTTTAACGTGGTGAAATGGATCCATCAGCAGTCTTCTTTGGGGAATTTTCCTCTGGAACGTCAATCGGCAGATAAGGTAGTCGTGAACGTTTATTGTATTTGAGTATATTAATGATGTTTGAGCAACCATTTTTCCCATATTTTTATCCTCATATATTTTGCCCTATTTTCTTGTTGAGATTCTTATTCTCAGTACACCTTGTTGAGTTTTGCATTTTTCGACGATTTATTAAGACATTGTTATGTCATGGGCATAGTTAACGATTTTGAATCAGTTGAGACTGATATTTAGAATTTTCAGTAATTAATATTTTTGTAGTCACGATTTGACTGTAAGTTAATGATTTTTATGGCAGATTTAAATTCAGACAGCGTGTCACTTTATTAAAGTAATTCTACCCCAGTTTAATTACTTTGAACAATTTTCTGTCATCATCAAGAAGGAAGAACATTTAAATGATTTTAGAGCGTTAAAATCTCTTACGTTGTCGACGATCTTGGAAATACTAGTCGTTATTTGTATTGATTGTAACAAAGACATTTATCGTCAGTTATGAATGAACATTGCATTATAGACACTTTTGTGAAAGAGTCACTTTAATAATGAATTATTGAATGCATTAAAGTCTAGTACTTTTGTTAGGAGTTTTTCTCAATTAGAGATTTATATAACGATGTTTGCATTCCCCAGTCTAATTGGATTCTATTCGACTACTTTGTATTTTAGTCGCACTTTATTTGAAGATAGTATTTTTATACTACACATTTCTTTTAAGATGGTAATCTTAAATTTGGATAGACCAGACAGGCGTATATAAGCGTATTCACTATTAAATTTGTTTGTGATTGGCAAGTTTTGACTTCAGTTCGGTTCATGAATGAAATCCACGAAGGTTAAATAGAAAAACAGTTTTGAAACAATTAATGATTATTAAAATTTTTAAGTGGAACTATGAATGTATAATCGCTAGTGCAGCGCGTGTTGAAAGTCGCTGAGATATAATGCCCTTGAATATGAAGGAAGTTCCCACAGGAATAAATGTTAAAGAATTATTTGTGGAAGTTTTGTAAGTTATGTGGAAGTTTAATACCATATAGATTAATATATGATGATTTTGGGCATATTTTTAATGCAGTTTGTGCATTAACTTGTTAGCGAAGGATTTTCCGCTGGAGTAAGATTGTCATAGTTCGTTGAAAATAAATCAAGTGATTTACTGTTAGAATTTACACGAGTTTTGAAAGAATTTGAGATAAGATTTTGAATGAAGGTTGCCGTCACAAATCATTATTAAAACCTTTATTAAACCAGATTGTGACATTAACATGTATAACTAACCTTCATTGGTCGATTATATTAATCACGATTATGAAAATTACCAAACGGATGAACATGTGGCTAATGTATTTATTAAATTAATAATTTAAACAAATTTAAATGTTAATATTGTAAATAATTGCTGTAAATATTTTTGAAAATAATGTGAAACGAGAGTGATGTTAAAGGCGTGCTTATAATATTTTTATTGTCTTTGACAAACATTATAAACAATTACTAATTGTTATAAATAATTTATGTGATTTTGTTATAAACATTTAAGAGCTAATTAAACATTTGGATTGAAGTTAACAAATTTAGGGAATTAATATAATGATCCAATAGGATGTGAGCAAAGTACTTGAAAGATTTGCGTAAATATAATGTGATCTGTCTTGTAGACAGATAAAAGTTAGAGAGAGCAAGCTGTATGTTACGCAACTTAGCACGTGAGAAGGGAGTCCATTTGACCAGTATGCAACAGGTTCAAGGTAGCTCGCAGCTGGGCCAACATCTGGTTCACAGAGAGTGAGGTCGTCCGCACTCCGGCCTTGCGACTATAAATACCATTCTCATGTTTATTAAAAGGAAACCAAATGCTTTATATATGTCACACCCTTACGTCCTTTTCCAATCCAATTGTGTTAATAATATTACGTTATTTGGAGCTCTTGGGAGCTAAAATGTTTTATATCATGTTGTATGATAAATTTTGCAAGTCCTACTGAGGACGTAGTCAGATTGACTTGGGCTACTGATAGCCACGTTGATTTTGTTGTGTTAGTAAAATCATACCCTTTATTAGAAATAAAGCATTTTGTACAGTTCAAAGTTCTCGTCTTCGTTTCTTGGTTCATTTTTAAATATCATGGCGGAGGTTATTGTGTGAACAGACTTTAGTGATCCTGTTGTCAACTCAAACCCCGAGATAATTAAGAGGTAAGTAACGGTAAGTATGAACCCCCGTCTATTTTGGTGTGTTCCACAATGATTTCCTGTGAACTTCTGTGCTCTTATCTCGATAGTATCTGTCAGTGCCATTTTCATTGTTGTAGCTATGCCGGTGCAATTGATAATTGGCAATCCGATTGAGGGGGCGGATATCTGACAGCCTACTATCCAGGTAAACGGGGACAGTACCTTCCCACGTCTTCTCCAAGAAAATGGTGGGAAGGTTCCTAGCTTAAGACCATGACAGTCACCTTCCCTATTCCAAACTGAATTTAAAAATACACAAACTACTGCAGATACTCCAGTAAAACTTCTTATCATTCAAAATTATGAATACACCCAGGTACACAGGAATAAAGAACAGTGTCCAAACCTCGAAAATGAAACAACGTCATAGTTAATCAGAACTCTAGTGCATTTCAAGTTAACATCTTTGGTGTTCATCTCATCCTTGAAATGAAAGTCGCTGAAAGTTGTCCACGATTAGGTTATTTCATAATTCACCGATATAACTTACTGTACGTTACCATCTGGATAGCTCAGTGCGTGCTTTCGAGGATCACAAGAACCCGAAGAGATTGAATTCTTTAACGGTCATTCTCCAGAAAGTTTTGGCGTTTTTTATTACATTTCCAATTGAATGCAAAAGTATGTCTTTCCTAATAGAAACTATGTTGCTCCCTAGTCATTTGTCTGGTAGGTAGTCATACAAGAAGCTGCTCGTTGGATCCCCAGAAGGTACCACCATAGGTTAGGTCAGTATTTACCCACAAATCATCAAAGCAGAAGTATATCGAGGCGTACTAGGCAAGATGAGGAGTCAGATAGTTTGGCATTGCTTTCCTTACTTAGTCAGAACAATAGCACTGACCCAATGAGTAGAACTTCTCACAGTACACAAATGCACTAGTTGTGTCTGAATGCTATTACTCAGCACCACCCTTATCTTTAAAACTCCTTACAACCACAATAACAAATGCACATGTTATCAGTCATATCTCGTATATACAGTAAGAGCTAAGAGCTGATAACCACAATTCTCTAAGTTCTAGTGAAACGTCTTACAATATCAAATTGCTTCTGTTGTTCAATTTAGGGACTTGGGAGATCATGGTCATTGGACCCATGAGGGGGACCTGTGACTGTGGGGTCGGTGCTGAGTGTATTACTGGGGATGGGTGTCTCTGGATTTGAAATTGACAGCTTGGATGACTGAGCAATTACCCATGGAAAATACCACACTCTGGATGGTTGTTGGTAACGCCTGGAACTCTAACCTAGGATATCTAAGTGCCCAGTTGCTCTGTATGGTTGGGGAACGTGTCCTACTGCTATGTTACGCTGGTGCTTAAAAATAGTTAAAAAGATACATCAACATACCTGAAAAGTCTTTAACAGACGGGGGGCGTGGTGGCTCAGCGGTCTAGCTGTATGCCTCTCACCAAGGCGGTCCGGGTTCGATTCCCGGTCAATGCATGTGAGATTTTCGATGTGAAATGCCATGTCCTGTGGTTCGGATTCCACGTAAAAAGGAGGTCCCGTGGCTCATGATCTCAAGATTAACGGTCACGTTAAACTACAAGCTTCCTTTTTTCTTTAACAGACGTCAATAATGTCCTCAGCAAGCAGACAAGAGTATGTTGAGAGGAAGTGAGTAATACCTTCTCCTTTCCCCCACTATAATTCATAACACACAGAATAGTTGTCTTAAGCATCCGAATTATATGGCCACGGCTGCCTCCTTCCTAATACTATTCCCAATTACCCAAACTCATACCTCATCCATCCTGGAAGTGGGTTTCCGTTGTTTACTCACTTCTACTCCAGGAAACTGCCAGGATGGTACCTAGCGTAAGGCCACGGCCACTTACTACCCAAATCCTACCTTAATTATAAATACACACACTAGTACATACATTGCTGTACTAAAGGACCTTCAATAACATAGGTTAGCAGACAAATTCTAAACAAACACCAAGTACACGGGATTTAAATGACTGAGATACCCAAGGCCTTAATTCAAACTATTTCTACAGTAAGTGAATGAAATGACAATATCCTTCACTGGTTCACTTTTCAGGAATGACTTTAAAACGGAAAGAGTGCATTAAGAAAGATCTTAATCTACACTTTATGAACTGAAATGTTCACAACGTGTTGCAGTCCATGTTTGAATATCCGTGTTTTAGTTAAGTAAGACAATGCTATGCAATCTGCTACTCAATTGTACTGCTCATTTTCCTCAGTTACTGCGATATTTGCAATACAACCTAGTTAACAATGGAACACAGTTGATGGATAATTCAGAGCACAATCAGGATCTCGTGCAGTGTCTGGCAACTCATCCAGCGCACCGGAATCACAATCCAACCGTCGCGTCGAGCCAAATGAACGAGACGCAGGGGTACGCGTCACCCCGTGATAATTTAATGATATGCGGTACACTCGTCATCGAGAGACTGGTCCCTACAAGTCAAAACAGAAGCGATGAAGAAGAAATTTATGTTCTAAATAGTCACGGTTGGCTCACACTGATAATATTACAGATGTCACATGTAACATTGATTTTAAGCAGAATTCCTGATGTAAGATCTGAAGTTATCTCAAAGGTAGAGATTATAGAATGCAGAGCCATATTTCAGAGTGATCAATGTTCTCACAGCAGTGTTAGTCAGTCCGAATTATGTTAGAAGACCTTGCTCGTTTCAGTTTCTTAAATTTTGAAAATCCGTACCATGAAAAGTCCCCAGTGAATGAAAGAGTTCATAAACATACGGCACAAATTCAGCGATAGTATCAACGTTTCTAATTCTAGAGGAGTGACAAATGACGATCTGCTGACAGTTTCTTTCACCCTTATAGTGCCAGGGGACCGATATATCGGTCGAGGGAGCATTTGCTGAAAATGCCACGGACCCCGGTATTTTAAATATTTATTTTATTATTATTTTCAGTCACGTAGGCCTAGTGGTGTCAGAGTTGTAACAAAGCAACAACACCATTCTATTGCTGGAAATATCGATGTGTTTAATTTCCGTGAATATTGTAATAAATATTCTTTGAACAAGCTGCAGTCAGCTGACTTCCCAGGCGTGTGTGTTTACGCTCTGGCATGGAGCTAATTAATATACGTTGTGATAAATATGACGAGCTCTTTGATCGAAGATGAAATAAGGATTATAAAATGAAACTATTTAGATTATAAAGTCTTTAGAATTGATATTAAAATTTATATTTTAACTTTTGAAAAAAAAAAGTGTTTTTAATGTAACAAATGAAACGTAGCATTAATTATTCAGCACCTAATACGTTTAAAATATAGTTACCTGGTACGGAAAACTTTCAATATTCTATTTTCATTTTTATCAAATAGGCTACTTGTAATTGCACTGAACTTGGTTAGGCATTTTTAATATAAACATTCATACTAGCTTGGCATCAAAAAGGTTGAGAAACAGTACGTTTTCTTCATAATCATCCCTGTAAGTACCACAGAGTATAGAATATCAAAGCTCTTCAAGTGGCGTTTGTAAATGGATGATATAAATTGTGCTCTGAAAGAAGTTCATTTTCCGTATTGACAGATTCACTATATAACAAAGGAGAAAGTGTTCCGCCTAGTCAATACATTTATTTACAACAAGTTATAAACTTGCTATTATATGGTACATGTTTCGGGGCCTCTAGTACTGGTCCCTCCTTCAGCCATTCAATGTTTTCCCTCTAATGCAAGACTATAAGCTCAGAAGCCCCAGGGGGCGTGGTGGCGCAGCGGTCAAGCTGTATGCCTCTCACCAAGGCGGACCGGGTTCGATTCCCGGTCAATGCATGTGAGATTTTCGATGTGAAATGCCATGCCCTGTGGTTCGGATTCCACGTAAAACGGAGGTCCCGTGGCTTATGATCGCGAGATTAACGGTCACGTTAAACTACAAGCTTCCTTTTTTTCAGAAGCCCCAGCTTGAACAGCAAGTTTCAGTCAACAGCATTGTAAACAACAGGCTATAAATCCCAAGTGAAGTGATTTCCACATGCACAAACATTAGAACAGTGCTATATAAGTGTATTCTCAAGAACCTAGCAATACCAATTGTGTTAATTTTTACTGATGTGCACTCACATTACTTCTCATGAGTAATATGTTCTTTTTCGCCTCATTTCATCCATTCACTCATCATTTTATGTATTTTTTATTATGGTATCTTTAATTATGCTGGATTTTGCAACTTAATTTATGGCTGAAGAAGGGACCAGTACTAGAGGCCCTAAACATGTACCATATAATAGAAAGTTTATAACTTGTTGTAAATAAATGTATTGACTAGGCGGAACAGTTTCTCCTTTGTTATATAATGGATGATATGGTCCTTGACCTACATACTTAGGTCAGTGACCTACTGTATTATAAGGGTTGCGTCCTAAGTCCAATCGGAATGTAAAGTATAAACTGGTCGTTACGGCTGCACTGAAATGTTTGTTACTGTCATTAATTCGTATTTGAGGTTTAGGGCATATTTGATCATCAGCCCTGTGTACTTGGCTGTATGTTCAATTTTTCTGATAACTTGTGTTCCTGTGGTGATTGTAGTAGTGTGTGTAACAGTAATTATTGAGGTCGACGATAGGGAGGTGTGCCGGTCCTCAAAATAAGTACTATCGCTGTAATCGCCTGAAAGGGGTGTGGAAAACCCCGGGCAAAAACCACACTCAGGATATCCGTTGTCGGTGCCGGGATTTGAACTTCCAAACTTCGGACTTTATGTAGCTCTCATATCGTGGTCGTGGTGAGCGATTTAACGTGCACAGCTACACTGTGGGGTAACAGGAAATATATTAGTATCTGTGTGAATGCGTGAACTCATCAAAATGATTTAATTAAGAACCTCTACAAAACAAAATACTATTTCTAAAATTAGAATAGGAACCCAATTATATCAGTACAGAGGAACACTTACGAAGCGTACAAATACCTAACGGATAAAATGTTACAGATAAGTACACGTTTCTAGTTCATAATCGAGTTGAAAGCTGCCTTAGTAAACTAAAGGTTTGCTTTTGAGTCGGTCAACAATTGTAATTGGTGTTATGACCTAAACCCGAAAGAAGGTTACATGAGAATAATAAATTCACATAGATGACCAGTTTTGATCGTCGAGCGATCATCATCAGATCTCATACACTCAGGCTATTAAAATGGCTATAAAATGGTCGTTACGGCTGCACTGAAATGTTTGTTACTGTCATTAATTCGTATTTGAGGCTTAGGGCATATTTGGTCATATGTGTGTGAAGATATTTATACTAGGTAATGTATACATTTATTTAGTTAGAGGCGTTTATACAAATTGTCAAGATTGTTAGTTTTGTGTGGTCAGTGTTAGTGTTAGCAGCTGCTAAAACACGGACACCACATGGCTCAAATAACCAGCTAAGTTATTTAATCCATTCCAAGTTACAAAACATGATTCTGACCATTTCCTAATCATCGCAGATATCACACTAAACAAAGAAACCTGCTGGTCAATAGTCACTAACAATGGCATTACAAAAATCACACAAATATAACTATCTTAACAAGTAGCGCAGGTTAACAATACATTTGTGTAACTAACTAAATTCACATATTTGTAGACATAGATTTAGTATATTGACTGATGATGATCGCTTGACGATCGAAACTAATGATCCAAGTGAATTTATTCATCTCATGGACGTTTCTTACACTTTTAGAGAATAGCACCCATTACAAATGGATACAATCGTATTTACCGACTGAAAAGCATAAATTACGTTTCCATAGCCAAATGTAATCGGTTTTACATTAATCCTTCTGCGCAAGTCGTGTACGCCGTTGTGGAAGTAGCGTATGTCACAGTTCTGAAGGTAGTTCCGTGAAGAACTATACACCCTATTTTCATTATCCTACTTATGTTAATTGCCTCTATCTACATACAAAATTTCAGTTTGAATGCTGTAATAGATTCGTAGATATTGAGAACCGACTAAATATTTCGGATGGTCGCCATGTTGGATTTTATATATGTAGGTCCTAGAGTTATGTACTGTTACATGAAGATTATTGTGTACGTGTAGCATTCGAACTTCAATCGCGTGATTAGGACACAAGAAGTAACAAGGAGATTTTAAAATTTCGCACAGCTGCCATCTTGTGGTTATGGAAGCAATTGAAATAAATTAGATGATAATGGATTAACATTCGTATAAGGATTTACTGTACCAAGTTTCACTGCACTTGGATGGTTAAATTGCGAGAAATGTCCACGTGAATATTTATACTTCGCGTCGCCGCCATGTTGGATTTGTGATCACCAGGTTATTTAATGTCATATAGGTGAACGTGAGTTCATAGCCCCTATGAGCATAAAAAATTCAGTTTGATTGCTACAATAGAATCGTAGATATTCAGAGCCGTCTAAATATTTCGGATGGTCGCCATGTTGGATTGTTAAATGTATAGGCCATAGAGCCATGTACCATTAAAGTAAAAGTATTGCGTAGGTTCATTATTCAAACTTTCACATCGATCGCATGATTACGACACAAGAAATAAAAACTTAATTTTAAAATTCGCAAAGCCGCCATCTTGAGGTTATGTAAACAATTGAACTAAATTAGATACCAGTGCATTACAATGTGTATAAACATTTCCTGTACTAGATTCCATTGCGGTTGGAACTTTAAATCGCGAGAAAGGTCTATTTAAAATTTTCAAACTCGCTTGACCGCCATGTTGGTTTTGTAGTTATCCGGTTTTTGAAAGTCTTAAAGATGAACTTCCAGTAGTGCCCTTTATCTCCATACAAAATTTCAGGGTGATACCGTTAATAGTTTCAGAGATATAGAATGCCGGTGAAATATTTCGCACATCCGCCATCTTGTGGTTATGTAAACAATTGAATCAAGTTAAATGTCGGTGCATTACAATGTGTATAAACATATACTGTACCAAGTTTTATTGCGTTTGGTTGGTTAAATCGCGAGAAACGTCTATTTAAAAGTCGCAAATTCGCGGGGCCGCCATGTTGGTTTTGTAGTTACCAGTATTTCAAAAGTCACATAGGTGAACTTCTAGTAGTTCCCTTTATCTCCGTAAAAGATTCCAGGGTGATATCGGGAATAGTTTCGGAGATATTGAACGCTGGTGAAATATTTCGCACATCCGCCATGTTGGATTGGTGAGACGTTACAAAATTTGAAGGGCACGGTCGGGGTCGTCCGGAATAGTGCTATGAACTTACCGAGTTTCATTGAAATCGCTCCAGCCGTTTAGAAGTTATTAGGGACAAACACACACACACGCACACACACACGGACAAAAGGTGATCTCATAAGCCTATTTTTTCAAAATTGAATATAGGCTAAACAAATAAGGCGTCATTATTGCAGATGGCAAGAGTAAATGTGAAACGAATTCCATGGAAAAGTCACAACAAGGGTATTTGAACCTTAGATATCCGGAGAGTGTGGATGTAATTCCACAGTGTACAACTCTCACCAACTGAGATACGACAATATATTGCTGTACGATATGGACCAGTACTTTATTCTCTCCTTACGCGGTTTGAGATTTGGAATATCACAGCAATGACTTATTTGTTACACTCATCAATCATTAACTATAAGCTAAGGGATTGATACCACTGAATTGCGTGACTATGAGAAGACAAAAAGAGTGAAGTAGTTAATTATGTGACCAAAGAACGGCTTTGTTGTATTTCTCTTACAATGGCTAACAAGCTTAAAACTCTATTTTGTGAATTAAATTTCCCAATGAGCGATGTGTCCTCTTACTGCACGTACAGTACATCTTATGACGCCGTCTACGTCCGAAGGTTGGCCATCCAATGGATTACGTTGATGCTCGGGACAGCGGCTCAAAATGTCTATTGAGGTTCGTCTATACCATCGGCACAGGTCGTTGAGCCAGGAATTTCTACATCGCCCCACAGATATTGGTCCTTCGAGTTTACCTTCAATGATGAGGTGGTGAAGTTCGTATCGTCCATCTCTTATGATAAACGTGAAGTATTTGAGATTCCTTTCTTTGACGGTTATCACTTTTACTTTGTCCCTTTCGATGGAAGGAGCGGTTAATTTCTGTGATGTCTACCCCTTATTATTCCCGTTTCCCAACGGGGTCAGGGATGCGATCCGATGGAAGTCTTTGTGGCGGATGGTTTTACGGCCGGATGCCCTTCCTGACGCCAACCTCATAAGAGGAGTTAATGACAGATGAAATTAATAATGGTGAACGAAACAGGGCAAGGATGTGGAAGGGTGTGGCCATGACCTGTCAGAAGGTACCGTCCCAGCATTTGCCTGGAGTTGAAAATGGGGAATCCACGGAAAACCATTTCAAGTACGGCCGACGGTGGGGCTCGAACCCACGCGTCTACCGAGTCAGTAGCGAGCTTGGGTCTATGGCCTAACGCTACGCTTTAACGAGCGGTTGTTAATTAGAAGAACTTTTCAAATATAAATAACTAATAAGTTTAGAATTTAGTATAAAGAATAAAAATATTTGAATTTTGATAGTAAGTTTTCATTCAGTAAAAACCAGGTAAAAAACTCCCCATACTTCTTGAAGGTGAAAATTTACTTTCACTTCCTGTCTTCATGCTTTCCCCAGACGAGCAAATATAAACATGTCAAACTGCGCCAGAATACCCAATAAGGTAATGAATTATGGTATTTAATTTTGTCCCCGAATAGTTCATATCTCACCCCGGGACGAAGTCGTGCGCATTAAATCACTCACTTCGACCGCGATGTGGAGTTGCAATCAAGCACGGAGATCAGAGGGTCAGATCCAGGTGCTATTAGTGGCTATCATGAGCGTGGCTTGCCCCGGGATTTTACAAGTTCCGGGGTACCTACCCCATTCGTGACCCTAATAATTACAGTTATACATACACTACTACAGTCACAACAGAAACACAGGTTATCAGACAAATTAAACACTCGGTGCTGATTACCAATATACCCCAAACCCCTGACGTGAATTAACAATAACAAGGTCATTTACCTTTACCTCACAAATACTCAAGGAACTGAAATCAAAACTCTAAATAAGAAGGCGCATTTAACTTATAATTTTCCTGTTTGTACGTGTAGACAGTATTTTTAGCCTATTTTCAATTTTGAAAAAATAGGCTTTTGAGATCGCCTTTTGTCCGTGTGTGTGTGTGTGTGCGTGTGTGTGTGTGTGTGTGTGTGTGTGATTCGTGTGTGTGTCCCCCCCTAATAAAATCTAAACGGCTGGAGCGATTTCAATGAAACTAGGTATGTTCATAGCACTATTCCCGGCGACCTCGACCGTGCCCTTCAAATTTTGTTACGTCTCACTAATCCAACATGGCGGCTGTGCGAAATATTTCACTAGCATTCAATATCTCCGAAACTATTACCGATATCGCCCTGAAATTGTGTACGGTGATAAAGGGTACTACTAGAAGTTCACCTATGAGACTTTCAAAAACCAGGTGACTACAAAACCAACATGGCGGTCAAGCGAAGTTGAGACTTTTAATAGACTTTTCTCGCGATTTAACTATCCACACGTAATGAAACTTGGTACAGCAAATGTTCATACACATTGTAATGCACTGGAGTCTAATTTAGTTCAATTGTTTACATAACTTCAAAATGGCGGCTGTGCGAAATATTTCACTGACATTCTATATCTCCGAAACTATTACAGATATCACCCTGCAATTTAGTACGGTGATAAAGGGTACTGATACAAGTTTACCTATATATATTTCATAAACTTGTAAAGTAGAAAACGAACATGGCGACCAAGCGAAGTTGAGACTTTTAAATAGACTTTTCTCACGATTTAACCATCCAAACGTAATGAAACTAGGTACAGCAAGTGTTTATACACATAGTAATGCACTAGAGTCTAATTTAGTTCAATTGTTTACATAACCTCAAAATGGCGGCTGTGCGAAATATTTCACTGACATTCTATATCTCCGAAACTATTACAGATATTACCCTGCAATTTTGTACGGTGATAAAGGGTACTGGTACATGTTTATCTATGTATACTTCATAAACTTGTAAAGTAAAAAACGAACATGGCGACCAAGCGAATTTGAAATATTTTAATAGACTTTTCTCGTGATTTAACTCTCTGAGCGCAGTGAAATGTGGTACAGTAAATGATTTTGCAGATTGTAATGCACTGCCATCTAATTTAAATCAATTGTTTACATAACCTCAATATGGCGGCTGTGCGAAATTTTTAAATTAAGTTTTTATTTCTTGTGTCGTAATCATGCGATCGAAGTGAAAGTTTGAATAATGAACCTAGGCAATAATTGTCCTTGAATGGTACATAATTCTATGGCCTATACATATAACAATCCTAAATGACGAGCTTCCGAAATATTTAGACGTTTCTCAATATCTATGAATCTTTTACAGCAACCAAACTGAATTTTTGTATGTTCATAGAGACTATGAACATATGTTCACCTATAGGACTTTCATTAACCTGGTGAGCACAAATCCAACATGGCGGCGACGCGAAGTATAAATATTTAAATGGACGATTATCGCGAATTAACTATCCGAGTGCTGTGAAACGTTGCACGTTAAATGCTTATACAAATGTTGATCCACTGGCATCTAATTTATTTCAATTGTTTGCATAATCACAAGATGGCTGCTGTGCGTAATTTTAAAATCTCGTTTTTACTTCTTGTGTTCTAATCATGCGATTGAAGTTTGAATACCACACGTACACAATAATCTTAATGTAATAGTACAAAAATAAAAATCCAACCTGGCGACAATCTGAAATATTTAGACGGTTCTCAATATCTACGAATCTGTTACAGCAATCAAACTGAAATTTTGTATGTTGTTAGAAGAAATTAACATGAGTAGGATATATGAAAATAGGCTGTATAGTTCTTTACGGAACTACTTGTTTTTCATTAATTTATCGTAGATTCTTTCAAATTCATAACAAATTTGCATTGAATACAACATCTTCTAATGCAAACCTATAAGGATTATAACTTTAACACGCATAATCTACACAGTTTTGTTTGGTATACTATTACACATCTGGTAATCGCTTGATTATCCAGCATTACCAACGTTACAAGGAAGCTATCAGTGGCGGTAGAACTGAAAACCATTATATTTCAATTTTACTTTAGGTATTTCACTTTGTTTCGCTATTCAACTTAACTGGAATTCCCGGGAATTGTGTAAAATTGGCGCTCAATTTTTTCCCGAGGTTCTTCCGATTGCCTCAGCCCACATCTGTCGTAATTTTTACCAAATTAGACATCTATCAACTTGCTACGAGAACAAAGGAAATGAACTGGAGTTTTATAGCCACCCAAGTAATATTTCTTGGGAGACTTTTGTTGCTATTGGCTGGAGACTGCAGTAAAGTTGATGGCGCTGCAAGCAGCCTTCAATGTGACAGTGAAATAGCAGGGAAGATTTATCTCCTAGGGTGTATATGATACCATTAACAGCTAGTATATGTCTCCAAATGATTTACTATAGACTCAAATACGATCCACAAAATAGGTGCGGGTGCCAGTGTAGGCTATGCGGGACGATGGTTCTTAGTTCACTGTGTAGCGCGAGCGCTGGGAAATTAATCCGTTCGAGTATTAATTCTATGGAACCTTAAACAAACCTAGGGAGGATAATAACGTCATTGATCTGCAGGACCAATGGTATTTTAATGCCTGGTGTGCAATTTACTCACGAAGTGAAAAACTTCCTTCCTCAGTGAATATAGATATGAGGGGGTAAAAGGTTTTCTAAACGTTTTGATAACTTAAAAGCCATTTTACAGTGTTGCCTTGTTGACAGTAGATATTACAACTTTTCAGTCGGTCAACGTAAGTAATTCAAATTACTGGAACATGTGAAAAATATCTTGAAGAAAATTACTTGTGATTAAACGTTTCATATTTCAAAATTTGATGTTTTTCAGTCGTCAACACGATTGTACCCAATTGTGATTGGTTGTTCCCTAATCTTGAAAAAAAAAATACATGAGATTAATAAATACACTTGGATTACCAGTTTCGATCGTCAAGCGATCATCATCAGATCCATTACACTTAGGCTATTAAATCTATGTCTACAAGTGTGGGTGATTGTATTTACAATATGTACACTTATTTAGTTGTAAGAGTAGTTAAACTAATGCAACTAGTCAAACCAATCTCAACTGGCCATTTAACAACAATCCCATAATCACACTAAGGAAGCAAATTTGTAGGTCCATCACCACTTTCAGTATCTTAACAAAATATCACACTTATAACTAACAAATATTTCACTAGTTGCATTAGTTTGACTACTACTAGCAGAGACACTGGAACTCTATTAGATAACCTGTATCAGAGCTTTAATTTATTTGTCTCACCAAATGTGATACGCGAGGACTTTTACGAACCAACATCGTACGACTCGGAGTGCCGTGGATTCCCCACCCCTTTTAAAATCTGATTTCATCTGCCGGAAATCGAACTCACGAGTTCAGAATTAGAAGGTGGACCCTCTGGACTACACCGAGCAAGCTATACGAGTCATCCCCTCGAGCTTACAGAATTTGTACAGTATATCACCTGTGAGGGCCAGCCCACCACACGCAGACAGGGAGGATAAATAACAAGGAAGTGTGGGTGCTTGAGTTCTAATTAATGGCTCTTATTAAAAATGAGAGTGGATAATTACACAGAGCACTTTAAAAATAACGAATAACTTTATTACAATGGGGACCATTAATATCTGTATTTTACACAGGTGTGGAGCCTAATTATAAAATAAATGTCCATGCCTGCAGCCTGGGTTTGTGCATGAGTGCAAATCATTATAGTAAAGTCAGTACTTTTGCATTTTTCGTCTGCATGTCTTGAAACACGTTAATTTTTAAATTAATAAACAGTATTGATTATCTAATTCATAGGAACCATGGTCATTTCTAACATAAAGACTGATGATGTTAGAAGAGGAACGTTTTTGTGTATCATATGAGGGGGGTGGATTCCATTGCTCAATCAAATTCTTTTCTTAACACAAAAAGGGGAAAAAACTGTTTCCAGATAACAGGAAGGTCGAAGCACTCAAACCATTCTGGTATTAACAAATGAAGGCTTTGGAGCTAGTAATCCGTGAACTGCACAAATAC
The DNA here is from genome assembly GCA_946902985.2 of Meconema thalassinum. Lineage (NCBI taxonomy): Eukaryota > Metazoa > Arthropoda > Insecta > Orthoptera > Tettigoniidae > Meconema > Meconema thalassinum. The sequence continues at coordinate 260,878,060 of OX336390.1, read as the reverse complement.
TGCCAAACATGGTGGCCACGTGATATTCAAATATCTAAATGGGCTTTACTTGGGACTTGATCATCCAGAAGCAGTGAAACTTGGCACGATACTTCGTTATAAAAATTTAATATGTTGGTATTTAATGTTGTTCAATAGTTATGAGAAATTCAAGATGGTGGATGAGTGAAATTTTAAAAGAATGTTTTTTAACTTTTGTCTCCAAATCTAACGATCGAAATAGAACTTTACAGAATGAACCAGTCCTGTGATTTTATTGATTGATACTTAGCTCTATGGCCTAAATATAAAACAATCCAACATTTCACTAGTTCACTAGTTCGAAATTATTACTGAAATTTTACATGATGATCGAGGACCATTAAGTAATTACATGTATATGACTTTCAAAACCTCATTAACACAAAAACAACATGGTAGCCAAATAATATCCAAATATTTGAAATGTATTTTCTGGCGATCTAATCATCCAAACTCAGTAAAACGTGACGCAGTAAATGTTTTTATAGAGCTAAATATATTGGCACATAATGATGGTTCAATTCTTTTCAAATATTCAAGATGGCGTCATTTACAAATGTAACAAGTAGTTCCGTGACGAACTTAAGAGCCTACTTTTCATAAAATTAAGATTCATGCCAATCTATATAGACCTATCTAAAATAATGACGAAATCAAGTTGGTAATACTAACATTTCTAAGGACTGCAGTTTTAAAAACACCTTAAATAGTGTAGCCTAATAGAGTAACCTACTAGAGTTGGCAGTCCTGGCGAATCTGCATACATATTATTCGTTTCATTTATGAAGGTATAGAATGCACATACAAAATTTTGTTGAAGTCTAATGGATAGTATGGACGTTAAATGCTGTTTTATATTGAATGTATCAGTGCGCGTAAAATCATGTTGGGAACAATGTCATGTATGTGATGCTCAGAATTAACCTGAAATATTACGATCTATTATAGTGTCATTTTTGGATAAAATCCATTTGTTAGTATAGAAGTTACATGTAATTAAAATTTGAAACTATCAGAAAGCTTAGAATCATGTTGGCAGCACTGAGGTATATTAATTACTCCAAATTAATCTAGAATGTCAGTTACTATACGTGCGCAAAGTTTAGAGCTAACGGCTGGCATACCTTCTGATACATTGATATAGGATTAAACAAATAGATAGAGCATTTATTAACAGTCGACAGCCCTGCTGGTTCTAACGAATAAGCATAGTCATAACTGTTATGGTACACAAAGCACATTCGAAATTTGGTTCAAATCCATTCGTTAGTATAGAAGTTATATGCATTTAAAAACTGGACCTATCAGCAGGCTTAGAATCGTTTTGGCGGCACTGATGTATATAAGTTACACCAAAACTAAGGTAGAATGTCAGGTACTATACGTGTGCAAAGTTAAGAGCTTTGCCTTGCATACTTTCTGATATATTGATATTAGGGTTAAAACATAGAGAGAGCATTTATTAACAGTTGGCTGCTCTGGTGGCTCTTCAGAATACGCACAGTCATATCTGTTCTAGTTCACATAGTTTATACGAAATTTGGTTGAAATCCAATCAATAGTATAGAAGTTAAAGGCATTTAGAAATTGGACATATCGGCAGGCTTAGAATCATGTTGGCAACATTGGCATGTACGGACTTCTGAAAATTAATCTGGAATGTCATTATAAATGTGTGTGCCAATTTTGGAATAGTTCGCATTCATAACTTTTGAGATATCCAACATAGAGCTTAAATTTCAATTGCGACTTTTCAGCAGTTGGTAGCACTGACGTCAATTTCAAATATGGCCGTGAGATATTACCAAATTTGGTTTTGGTAGCTGCAGCCGTTTAGGTGTATATAAGGGGGCCATACATGGGTAGTTTATTGGCTGAGGAATAACCTAACCACCAAGGGAAGATGATTAAGAAAAGGAGATAGGTTTCGGACTGGAGAAAAAGGATAGATAAATAGGAGGAGAGTCACACAAAAGTTATGAATTTAACTTTAAATGCACTTAGAGGCGGTTGCCACTGCAAATCAGCTCTCCGAAACCTAAAGTGGGTAAGGACCTGGTCGAAGCTGACGGGAACCGCAGCTAAGACTTGGGCGGTTTGCCAGAGAAAGGCTTTAGTGTATTCCCTTTCAAGCAAGCATAAGACTACTATGGGGAAGGGTGAGATAGTCTGGCAAGACAAATAGTAACAGATTTATTCTGTATTAACCATGGCATAAACCTAGGAAGAGTTAGGAAAGCCAGGATCTTGCCTAACTGTAGTATTAGAGAAATGATAAATACAAAAACAAATATTTAATTTATTTAACAAGGCAAAAGAGTCTAATAAATTTGACAAGTATATAGTTTCAATTTTTAGTAACAATTTGGGGTCGCAGACCTCCTAACATTTAAAGTTTGCTCCAGGCAATGAACAATTTATGAGGTTTCGAACCTTATATATTTTCTAAAATCTTTGTAAGATTAAAAAAAACAAATGAAGTGATTAAAATTTAACAATAAATAGAGTACAAGGTGTGTACTTTAAGAAATTTCCAGGTAACTATTTTAGAAAAAAATACAACTTCAAAATAACAAAGAAAGAGAACAGGTAGAATGGAAAAGAAGTTCCTATAACTTCGTATATTTATACAGAATTACTTTTATGATAGCTATGCAAAATAGAGCAGGTCACTTACTGTGAAGCCTGAAGAGAAAGTCAAAAGGAAGGTTCTAGACTTCCTATGTTTAAATAGGAATCACGAGACAAATGGGGCAGTTTCCCTTTCGTGAAACATAGAAATAACTCACTCCTGTGTTGAAAGAATTGTTTTCCCTGATTATAGGGTAGAAACAATGTAATCTTGAACCGTGTATAAAACACGTAGTTATGCAGAAATTAATTAATGATAAACAAGCAAAATGGAAGGGCACTTCGTTAGAGTGACACCTTATTGAAAATGATCTAGAATTACAATTTTATTAATATGGTTTGTTAGTAGAAGGTCAATTATTGGGATTGAGGATAAATGTTCATGGCCTTATTTAATGTAAACGGACGATCGCGACACGGTAGAAAAGTTGGACAAGCACTAGTTTTCACTATAGTCTGTTAAATAGATGAAAAGTTCACTGTAGAAACACGAAAGTGTATGGGAAAGAAAGTTATTGCAATGATGAAAATAACTGGTTGCACTAGGTAGGCGAGAGTCTATTTCTTAAGAAGGTTGTGAATTACAATTAAATGCGCCATAGAACATTCCAACGGTGGAAGAAAATTCGCTATTGCAGTAATTTATAAGGAAGATTCCTCATTTTAAATAGTATTCCCACAAGTGAGTGAAAAATACATGACGGCAAGACTTGTAGATACAGTACAGAATCTGGAAGGTTCCAGAACAGTCCTAATAGAAGAATGGGGCCAAAGTAAATCCAGCGGTGGAACGAGCTTAATATTTTATGGACAGCGGGTATTAGATAATATCCCACGTTGTGAGAAGATCTCTCATTTAAATAGCTTAAGAAAAGCTACTTTCTAGTAAGGTTGGCTTAGACCGACAAAAGCCCAACATAGCAAATCCCGCGAAGAATGATTACCGCCCCAAAGAATTAATCTCACGCTGTCTATAAAATAATCAATAAAAGCGTGTGGATAATAAAATTGATAAAGATGAGGTTAAAACCTTAAGTCTGTACTTATCTTGATTGCATGTCGAAGGTGAAGTTCCCTTTGACGGATCCCTAATGTGCCAACATGGCGTAGAATGTAGAGAGTGTCTCTTGGTTTGAGGAGACTGGCTCTAGTTGAGCCTTGACTGACCGAGTCAACTGCCGACTTACAAGTGAGACCCACTCAGCGAAGCACGGAGGGTCCAAGGAAGGGAAAAGAGTTGGGGTAGGAGACAAAAGGAATACATATCAGAATAGACAACTTATCAAAAATAAATTTTCTTCTTGATGAATGGTCTTCAAAGAGTTGATAGCAGGCGATACTAGCACAGCATGGTGAGTGAAAAAGTAGACGAAGTTCTCTTGCTCATGGAGATAATAGCTGGCGATGGCAACGAGATCTGGTGGCCAGATGGAAAAGGAAGTCCTCGTGCACCAGGAAGAATTGAGGAGCTTCAGAGATTCGCTGCTAGATGACGCTAGGTGTATCATGGAAGATATATATCTAGAACAGACTCACAATGACATAAGAGGCATGGCCATCAAAGAGAAAATAGAAGATCACTGTTGGTGTTTGAGAAAAAGGATGAAATGAACAAGCAAAGAGCATTAAAAATTATATTCTCTCGTACCGTGTATTCCAAGAATACACCATACTGGGAGGGACAAACACCAACAGAGAACAAATAAGCAGTTAAACATTTAAAGGTAATAATGCAATTGAAGAGAAGTGGTCTTGTGATCTGACCATTAGTGGTCAAGATTTTGACCACCCTGACTCTCCCATCTCTTCCAGGATAACACTCGGTCACTCTACCAGAAGTCCAGACTAGGGGGGGAGAAACATCCCTAACCAAGACCAAGTCCCCCACTTTAATGTCGGGACTGGAAAGAAACCACTTCTGTCTCCGTTGCAAGGAGGTTAAATATTCCAAGTTCCACCTCTTCCAAAAAGAATTATGGAGGGCTTCAAGTTTACGCCAAACAATGGGTAGATTAGAATCCCTGTAAGAATTAGGAAGGGGAGGAGGGGCAGAGAGAGAAGTGCGTGTAAGGAAGTGACCAGGTGTGAGTGGAAGCAGGTCATCAGGGTCATTGGAAAGCGGAGTTAAAAACGAGAATTAACAACACCTTCAATCACAAAATAGCTAGAAGCTGAGGGAAATAAAGCACTAGTAAAGATTGCGATAAGATGCAAAAGGAGAATTAACAAGTTTAAACAAAGCGTATAGAAACAAGTACATCTATTAAGGATAAGAATATACCAAATAAACAAAGGAACTATGCGAGTAGTAGTCAAGAACGCATTTCACTTGTGTTGTTTGTTTTTTTCGAACTGCTTGTTTTTCAATCTTGTTTGTATACAAGCTTGAGTAAGGCCGTGGCCATCCTTCTAAATAACGAAAGAAGTGAAACATCGCTTACAGCGAAGTGATGGAGACTGATAGTCATGGTTTTACACAAGGGGAAGATAGTTTTCAATAGAGAGTTTAAGCAATTGCCTGCTATAAAAATGACATGAGAAGGTAAACTAAGTGACACAAGGTGAGGCGAACTTGAATTGCCATTTTATACGGGAAGAAGGCAAAATCATTTAAACAACTTACAAAGGTGGCGTAGTTGTTCACGATGAGACATCGTTTCGGCAAGTGTTTTTCAAAAGTATTGAGATCGAAAACATAGGTGTTCTCTTTTTCAGAAAGGGGATTTATATCAGCAGTGAAAAATACGCAACGATGTTATGAAACAAGAATCGAAGCAGTTGTAGGTTACGAGCAGTAACGAAATGACATTGCGATTTGGTTTGAAGACTGGGATGTTGGATTTCACCAGTAATAACCCAACCAAAATCGGTGTCTCTGGCGACCACGTTTGAGGATAACTTGCGAACCTGTTTACGAAGGCAATTCCAGAAAACATTGGCACTGAAAAGTACATCAATGGGACCTTGAGCATTAAACTGAGGATCAGCTAACCTTAAGTGCGAAGGTATCTTTAAACCGGAAGTATTAATAGAGCTGCTAGGAGTGTCCTTGCCAATACTGGTAAGAATGAGACAGTTTAAGTTAAGATTGATGTTTCTTTGGCAAACGTCTCTGATTTTCAATTTTGAAGACTGCAAGGCTTGAGTTTTCAAATTGTCAATGCCGGATACATTGATGGGAGTAGGCGATGACGAAAGACCTAGTTATTTTATTAACGATTGCGAAACAAAGTTGTGTGCTGAAGCGAAATCGAGAAGACCGCGGGTTCGAAACCAATTTCCAAATTTATCTTGGATTTCGAATTGTACAGTGGACAAAAGGACTTGCGCACTGTGAGAAGTTTCGGCGTTAGAAATGCAGGAAGAAGCATTAGTTTGTTCGGAGCTGCTCTGCATGGAGTTTGAAGAAGCGGGTACTGGTAACCTCGATTTATCATGAACGTGCAATAAAGAATGGTGCGGTTTTTTGCAATGGAAACAGAGGTTGGAAGACGTACACTTAGAAGAAGAATGCTTAGGTGACAAGCAGTTGAAGCAATGTTTGCTAATGAAGACAAACTTCCTTCTGTCTTCGACAGACAATTCTTTAAAGGATTTGCAGGAGTACAAAGTGTGAAGCTTTTTACAGAGCGTGCATTTTAAAGATTTGTTGAGTGGCCTGATATGTTCTCTTGGATGGTTGAAAGAAGCGGAACGAGTTTGCTTGTTCTCGACAGATGGGGGCTGGTGACCATTTGAAGAGACAAGTTTTTCTCAAAAATGCGACGCTTATGACTCGTTTCGACATTTTCGCACTGAAATGAGAGTGCTGTAAGGACTTGGCACCGGCTGTTGAGAAACGAGATGAGGTGTTCAAACGAATGTTCCTCGCTGCGAGTGAGTTCGATCTCCCAAGCCTTTAATGTCGAAAAATCGAATCTTGATGTAGCTAAATGAATAAGAATAGTGTCCCACGTTTGGACTGGTTGCTTGAGTTGATATAACGCTCTCACGTGCAATTGAATAGAGTCTAACAGGTCTCTTAAAGAGGTGGCGTCATTAGGTTTGACGACTGGCAGGTTGAACAGACAGCGGATGTGGCGAGCTACACTCAAACGTAAATTGCCATATCTCTCTTTAAGGAGATTAAAGGCGATGTGGTAGTTATCTGCGCTTAAAGGCAGTGACTGAACCAAGGCCAAAGCCTCGTCTTCCAAGGACGCACGCAGGAAATAGAACTTATGAATGTCGACAACGACTGAGTTTTCATGAATTAGGGAGCAGTAAATTTCATAAAAAAATACCATTCACCTTCCTGGCCTGAGAAGTGAGGTAGGCTCACCTTTGGAAGTAACGGTTTCGGTTTATCCTTGTGAACTGAAGCGGGTGCGAACTGGGCCGGATTGATGACCCTAGTGTCCGGTTCTGAGATACTGCGGATCAGTTTGTGGGCCTTGGCAATCCCTTCAAAGTACAAGGGTTCGACCTCGTCCCGATCCGATTGAAGTTCTGGGCAAGCGGATTCAATCTCGGTTTAAATTTGATCGTAATAATCATACGACCGTTCGTACAACTTAAGGCGTTGTGTCAAGATGTCTAAATCACACTCGGCGGGATTTATTTTGTAGATGAAATTTCTGAATCTGGTGAGTTGCCCTTTATAGGAAGAACGTCTGGCTATGAGAGTTTCATCTTTTTCAGTAGGAGCCATGACAAAGAAAATAAATTAAAATGTAACTCACGAAACTGTTGAACTTTGGAGATGCTGTCAAGCTGGCAGCAGCGAATAAGTAGAAAGAACGGGACACACCACGGGAGACAGGAGCAGCCTCCTTCCATTTCACAGGCATTGCTCTATGTAGTTATAGCTGAAAGATTCAAAGCAGATATTAATAATTTGCAAAGTATTGCCAAATGAGCATTTAAAAAGAATAGGAATAGAAAATGGACTCTCCCGGGTTTCGGCACCAAATTTTGGGTAGATTATTGGCTGAGGAATAATCTAACCACCAAGGGAAGATGATAAATAAAAGGAGGTGGGTTTCGGACTGGAGAAAAAGGATAGAAAATGAGAGAAGAGTCCCACAAAAGTTATGAATTTAACTTTAAATGCACTTAGAGGCGGTTGCCACTGCAAATCAGCTCTCCGATACCTAAAGTGGGTAAGGACCTGGTCGAAGCTGACGGGAACCGCAGCTAAGACTTGGGCGGTTTGCCAGAGAAAGGCTTTAGTGTATTCCCTTTCAAGCATGCATAAGACTACTATGGGGAAGGGTGAGATAGTCTGGCAAGACAAATAGTAACAGATTTATTCTGTATTAACGATGGCATAAACCTAGGAAGAATTAGGAAAGCCAGGATCTTGCCTAACTGTAGTATTAGAGAAATGATAAATCCAAAAACAAATATTTAATTTATTTAACAAGGCAAAAGAGTCTAATAAATTTGACAAGTATATAGTTTCAATTTTTAGTAACAATTTGGGGTCGCAGACCTCCTAACATTTAAAGTTTGCTCCAGGCAATGAACAATTTATGAGGTTTCGAACCTTATATATTTTCTAAAATCTTTGTAAGATTAAAAAAACCAAATGAAGTGATTAAAATTTAACAATAAATAGAGTACAAGGTGTGTACTTTAAGAAATTTCCAGGTAACTATTTTAGAAAAAAATACAACTTCAAAATAACAAAGAAAGAGAACAGGTAGAATGGAAAAGAAGTTCCTATAACTTCGTATATTTATACAGAATTACTTTTATGATAGCTATGCAAAATAGAGCAGGTCACTTACTGTGAAACCTGAAGAGAAAGTCAAAAGGAAGGTTCTAGACTTCCTATGTTTAAATAGGAATCACGAGACAAATGGGGCAGTTTCCCTTTCGTGAAACCTAGAAATAACTCACTCCTGAGTTGAAAGAATTGTTTTCCCTGATTATAGGGTAGAAACAATGTAATCTTGAACCGTGTATAAAACACGTAGTTATGCAGAAATTAATTAATGATAAACAAGCAAAATGGAAGGGCATTTCGTTAGAGTGACACCTTATTGAAAATGATCTAGAATTACAATTTTATTAATATGGTTTGTTAGTAGAAGGTCAATTATTGGGATTGAGGATAAATGTTCATGGCCTTATTTAATGTAAACGGACGATCGCGACACGGTAGAAAAGTTGGACAAGCACTAGTTTTCACTATAGTCTGTTAAATAGATGAAAAGTTCACTGTAGAAACACGAAAGTGTATGGGAAAGAAAGTTATTGCAATGATGAAAATAACTGGTTGCATTAGGTAGGCGAGAGTCTATTTCTTGAGAAGGTTGTGAATTACAATTAAATGCGCCATAGAACATTCCAACGGTGGAAGAAAATTCGCTATTGCAGTAATTTATAAGGAAGATTCCTCATTTTAAATAGTATTCCCACAAGTGAGTGAAAAATACATGACGGCAAGACTTGTAGATAGAGTACAGAATCTGGAAGGTTCCAGAACAGTCCTAATAGAAGAATGGTGCCAAAGTTAATCCAGTGGTGGAACGAGCTTAATATTTTATGGACAGCGGGTATTAGATAATATCCCACGTTGTGAGAAGATCTCTCATTTAAATAGCTTATGAAAAGCTACTTTCTAGTAAGGTTGGCTTAGACAGACGAAAGCCCAACATAGCAAATCCCGCGAAGAATGATTACCTCCCCAAAGAATTAATCTCACGCTGTCTATAAAATAATCAATAAAAGCGTGTGGATAATAAAATTGATGAAGATGAGGTTAAAACCTTAAGTCTGTACTTATCTTGATTGCATATCGAAGGTGAAGTTCCCTTTGACGGATCCCTAATGTGCCAACATGGCGTAGAATGTAGAGAGTGTCTCTTGGTTTGAGGAGACTGGCTCTAGTTGAGCCTTGACTGACCGAGTCAACTGCCGACTTACAAGTGAGACCCACTCAGCGAAGCACGGAGGGTCCAAGGAAGGGAAAAGAGTGGGGGTAGGACACAAAAGGAATACATATCAGAATAGACAACTTATCAAAAATAAATTTTCTTCTTGATGAATGGTCTTCAAAGAGTTGATAGCAGGCGATACTAGCACAGCATGGTGAGTGAAAAAGTAGACGAAGTTCTCTTGCTCATGGAGATAATAGCTGGCGATGGCAACGAGATCTGGTGGCCAGATGGAAAAGGAAGTTCTCTTGCACCAGGAAGAATTGAGGAGCTTCAGAGATTCGCTGCTAGATGACGCTAGGTGTGTCATGGAAGATATATATCTAGAACAGACTCACAATGACATAAGAGGCATAACCATCAAAGAGAAAATAGAAGATCACTGTTGGTGTTTGAGAAAAAGGATGAAATGAACAAGCAAAGAGCATTAAAAATTATATTCTCTCGTACCGTGTATTCCAAAAATACACCAATACACACAGACAGAAGGACAGATAGACAGACAGACATTTTCCCGGAATGATCTCATAAGTCTACACTTTCATCATTTTTGGCCAATTTTCATTTATGAAAAAAAAAGGCTTATGAGATCACCTTTTGTCCCGGAGTCTGTTTGTGTGTGCGTGTGTGTGTGTGTGTGATGGTGTGAGTCCCCACCCCAAATAACTTAAAAACGGCTGGAGCGATTTCAATGAAACTCGGTAAGTTCATAGGTCTATTACGGGCAACACCGCCCGTTCCCTTCAAATGTTGTTACCTCTCACTAATCCAACAAGGCGGCTGTGCGAAATATTTCACCAGCATTCAATATCTCCGAAACTATTACCGATATCACCCTGGAATTTTTTACGGTGATAAAGGGAACTACTCTAATTCACCTATGTGACTTTTGGAAATCTGGTAGCTACAAAACCAATATGGCGGCAAAATGAATTTGCGACTTTTAAATAGATGTTTCTCGCGATTTAACCAACCAATCGCAATGAAACTCGGTACAGTATATTTTTATACAAATTGGAATGCACTGGTATCTAATTTATTCTAATTGTTTACGTAACCTCAAAATGGCGGCTGTGCGAATTTCGAAAATTAAGTTTTTATTTATTGTGTTCTAATCATTGGATCGAAATCATTGCATAATGAACGGACACAACAATCATCATCTAATAGTGCATAACTCTATGGCCTACATATATTAAAATCCAACATGGCGACCATCCGCAATATTTATACGGTTCTCAATATCTATTAATCTACTACAACAATCAAACTGAAATTTTGTAAGTGTATAGAGGCTATAAGCATAAGTTCACCTATCGGACGTTCAATAACCTGGCGAGCACAAATCCAACATGGCGGCTACGCGAAATTTAAATATTCAAATGGACGTTTCTTGCGTTTTAACCATCTGAGCGCAGTGAAACTTGATACGGTATATGCTTATACAAATTATAATCGACTGGCATCTAATTCATTTAAATGTATTTCATAACCACAAGATGGCGGCTGAAATTTTAAAATACCGCTTTTATTTCTTGTCTCCTAATCATGCGATTGAAGTTTGAAAACACCTACATAATAATCTTCATGTAATAGTACTTAAATCTAAGGCTTATAATATAAAATCCAACATGGTGACCATCCAAAATATTTAGACAGTTCTTAATATTTACGAATCTATTACAGCAATCAAACTGACAAATTGTATGTTGATAGGGGTAATTAATATTAGTAGGATATATGAAAATAGGCTATTTAGTTCTTCACGGAACTACTCGTTGAAAAATGAGAAAAGTAGGCTAAAAACTGATTATTTCTTCTCGTATCCTACTCAAGTGATAGAGTTGAAAGTTTTTATAATGAGCTGGTATAATTAAGTTTATTTACTCGTAGACAACTCTTTGGCTTACATTTTAACCAATCCAACATGGCAAGCATCTGAAATATAAGGTGCGTTCAAAAAGTAACGAGCCGGAGGCTGTAATGCGCAAACCGGTGACGACCGCGGCACAGAAAAAACAAAAAGAACGGTACGATCGTCAACGCAAGAGCGTGGAATACACACCCGGGCAATTCGTTATTGTTTCCAATTCCGCCCGCAAAAAGAACGTGTCCGAGTTCCTGCTACCACGTTGGACAGGTCCCTTCAAGGTCTGCAGGAAGGTATCTGATCTAAACTACATAGTGAACGTGCGGCATGGACATAAACTCATTAAGGACACTATACACGCCCGCCGCATGAAGGCGTACCACACTCGAAAGACAACACTCACAAATAAGGGCGGAAACGCCGCAAAAAGGAAAGGAAGTGGCTCCACTTGCAGACAGGGCAAGAAAGCCAAGAGATAGGCCTCGATCCCCGAGGACCTCACCAGGATACGAACCTGCCACAGACACCTAGCTGCCACACATGCAACTAGAGGTCAGGAGATACAAGCACAAGAACGATTGAGCCACACAAACATGAACACGGGGAGGTTCTTTTACAAACAGGGAATACATGTAATAACACGAGAACGCACAGAGAGAGACAGGAAAGCCCTGAAACACAACACTACGAGGACACAAACACATAAATTACACAGGCAGAGACACTGACACGTAGCTGTGAGACATAACACCAGATGCCACACGGACAGACAGCGGGCACAGATGACATAAAGGCTACACTACACAAATCTGACACATGTAGCGGCATCGTAATAGGAAGGCCAAAAGATAAGGCACGGTAATTATAAAGAAACGGAGGGCCTTGTAGAAAACATATTTTAAAACGCTCACACCATTTGTGGCAAGGTTACGACATGAGTGCTGTGCACTTCAAATGTCAACAGGCGGACAGGAAACACGGTAGCAACATTAGGCGTTATCACATGAGGTAACCTAATACTTTGCACACTCAGCGCGAATACGTGACACACTGGGCGACTAGAGCCATCCTACAGCCTTAGTAGAATTACGGTCGGCCAAGAATCATTCACTAGGGATTCAAAACCACACTACGTCCACAAATTAAGACCAGGGCCAACCAAAACTCACACACACGACACACACGGGTCATATTTACATGTGCGTAGGCCCGTTCCATGGTAATCGCTATAACAACCTACTTAGGGCATTAGCGACCCCGGGACTACCAATAGGGGACGTACCGGGAACACCAGGCCTCTACGGAGACCACAAAATACTCTTTCGGACCATAGCGCCCGAAATCTGAATACGAGGGACGTCCAAGTGTGCACGGAGCGCCCACACTGGGTGAACGCAGACACATTGGACAATCTACAAACTCTGGTAGAGTTCACGGGACTAATACCAGTTACCCAATGACACTTAGTTTCGTATTACGATACCAGAGGCCACACAGGGACACACAATAGCGATACGCAATCTAGGGTCCACATTTTAGATAAGTACGGGCGGCCCAACGAATAGTAAGGGAAGAGGGAGTTGACCGACTAAAGAGCAACTCATTCGAGTTCACGGATCACAGAACAGTGATAGCACACACGCTGACAAACAATGTAACGAAGGTAGACATACACAGAATACATGTTGGAGACACGGGGACGCTATAAACGAACCCAACAGACATCAACACACACATACACAGGAAGACAGGAGTACATTCATAAACATAACAGTAAGGTGTAGCCGGCTTAGGTTAAGCTACAATTAAATAGTGCACAATAGATATAAGTATGAGTACGAGATATAACCAGAATGTATGTGGATATTATGTCACACTCTATTCCAGGCACACCAGGAGGCGCTCTCTACGCACGTTCCACCGGAAAGGGGAACTAATTAATAAATCATTATTTTTAGCCTACTTTCGATTTTTGCAAAAAATGAAAGTAGACTTATGAGATCAACACAGGGCGAAAAAAGTGTGTCTGTCTGTGTGTGTGTATGTGTGTGTGTGAGTCTGTGTGTGTGTGTGTGTGTCTGTGTGTGTGTGTGTGTGTGAGTGTGTGTACTCTGAATGTCTGTCCCCCCCTATCAATTCGAACACGGTGAATGCGAATTGAACGAAATTTGGTACAAAGGTAGCACTGGCAAAGGACACCTCAGTGTCATGTTTTATATCGCCGCCATCTTGACGGAAACGTAATGGCGGCCACACAAATGTTCAAAGCTTAAATCAAATTACGACTAACCTAATCATCCGATATCTACCAAATTTTGCAACGACATACCTTTATGGGGGGAGCATCCCTTGACCAAACCAATAGCTCATCAGCGTAATAGTTTGCGGATGGCGGCCATCTTTGTGTGAAAATCGATTCCCCCTATTAATTCGAACACGGTGCAACCGAATGGAACGAAATTTGGTACAGAGGTAGTACTAACAAAAGGAACCTCAGTGTCATGTTTTATATCGCCGCCATCTTGACGGAAACGTAATGGCGGCCACACAAATGTTCAAAGCTTAAATCAAATTACGATTAACCTAATCATCCGATCTCTACCAAATTTTGCAACAACATACCTTTATGGGGGGAGCATCCTGTGACCAATCCAATAGGTCATCAGCGTAATAGTTTGCGGATGGCGGCCATCTTTGTGTGAAAATCGATTCCCCCTATTAATTCGAACACGGTGCAACCGAATGGAACGAAATTTGGTACAGAGGTAGTACTAAAAAAAGGCACCTCAGTGTCATGTTTTAGATCGCCGCCATCTTGACGTAAACGTAATGGCGGCCACACAAATGTTCAAAGCTTAAATCAAATTACGATTAACCTAATCATCCGATCTCTACCAAATTTTGCAACTACATACCTTAATGGAGGAAGCATCCTTTGACCAATCTAATAGGTCATTCGCCTAATAGTTTGCGGATGGCGGCCATCTTTGTGTCAGCATCGATTCCCCCTATTAATTCAAACACGCTGAAACCAAATGGAACGAAATTTGGTATAGAGGTAGCACTAGCAAAGGGCACCTCAGTGTCATGTTTTATATCACCGCTATCTTGATGGAAACGTAATCGCGGCCACCCAAATGTTAAAAGCTAAAATGTAATTACGACCAACCTAATAATCTAGTCTCTACCTAATTTTGCAACTACATACCTTTATGGAGGAAGCATCCTTTGACCAATCTAATAGGTCATTCGCCTAATAGTTTGCGGATGGCGGCCATCTTTGTGTCAGCATCGATTCCCCCTATTAATTCAAACACGCTGAAACCAAATGGAACGAAATTTGGTATAGAGGTAGCACTAGCAAAGGGCACCTCAGTGTCATGTTTTATATCACCGCTATCTTGATGGAAACGTAATCGCGGCCACCCAAATGTTAAAAGCTAAAATGTAATTACGACCAACCTAATAATCTAGTCTCTACCTAATTTTGCAACTACATACCTTTATGGAGGGAGCATCCTTTGACCAATCTAATAGGTCATTCACCTAATAGTTTGCGGATGGAGGCCATCTTTGTGTCAGAATCGATTCCCCCTATTAATTCAAACACGCTGAAACCAAATGGAACGAAATTTGGTATAGAGGTAGCACTAGCAAAGGGCACCTCAGTGTCATGTTTTATATCACCGCTATCTTGATGGAAACGTAATCGCGGCCACCCAAATGTTAAAAGCTAAAATGTAATTACGACCAACCTAATAATCTAGTCTCTACCTAATTTTGCAACACCATATCTTTATGTGGGAAACATATTCTGACCAAACTGCAAGAACATCAGCCCAATAGTTTGCAGATGGTGGCCAAGTATGTGTGCAAATCGATTCCCCCTATCAATTCAAACACGGTGAAACCGAATTGAACGAAATTTGGTACAGAGGTAGCACTAGCAAAGGGCACCTCATATTCATGTTTAATATCCCTATAGCACGTTGTATTTCAACAAGCTCCTACAACCAACATTCAATCATACTCCTTGAAAAGGGCGAAGAGTTATAACAATACCCATGCATTTAGGAGAATGTTGGCTATATGTTCTTTACTGAACATCTTGTTTTCAGATCATCAGCACCATACACATGTCTTTTGTAAATATATTTCCAACACCAACTTGTACACACTCTCCTATGTCACAAACACATACACTCTCCAATACTTTCAGTTGCACCCCTTAACGGTGACAACACAGTGGTCAACGATGCACAGTAACAGTGGAATACTGAGTATCAATGAACACAAATATACATTATACACGCAAATGAAGCGTGGACTCAGTGTCTAAGGGCGGCACAACGCTTGTAAGCGCCGCGCCTTCGACGCTAAGGTGGAATTCCTAACCACGGTGGGAAAACCACTAGGGTATAAGAGAAAGCAAAATGAGACAGCGGATTAGCCACTGAACCTTAGCAGGAACGGCCACTTAAGGACGCTTCAGAATGCGAAGCAAGGTAGACAATTAACAGCGCAAGAGGTATAAAATAACTGTCCACTTAAAAGAGCTCTATAAGGTAATATATAATAGTTGTAAATTATTTAGTATTTTGTAGTTATTTCATGATAACGCTATACACGTACATGTTCCACATGTTTGGATAATATACCTATACGAAGAGTACTAACATGGCAGCCATCATTATTACTATGGTCATTATTATTATTAAGATTATTATAAATGTTATGATTATTATTATTATCAGGTCATGCTTGTTATCATCATTATGATTACGAATGTCATTATACAATGCTACCATAATTACCACAGGACTATCACCAGCCTGTATACGGCACCATCACTGCCATCATCACCACGGCGAATATTGTTACATTTTTTTTCCAATGCATACTATCACACGTAACCCTATACATTTTAACACATGTACTTCCATTTCTACCCTTCTAACTTAAAATTTGTAAAGGTGTTCCATTTACCCCCAACAATAAACCATTCTGATATATATACCTTTATCTTACACCCCGGGGCACCTGTTTTTCTATTTTCTTCCATCTTTTATACAATTACACTTTGCCTATACTTTATAGACACAAGGTACATGCAGGGAGCAATTTTTTTCCCACACAACGACGGACGGCACAGCCACCCGTCCAACCATGGTTTTTTCCTTCCAGCATGGCACCAATATGCACATGTCTATGTTTTTTCCTTCCTTTTTTCATTAACAGCAATAACATCAAGAGCATAATAATAATAATAATAATAATAAACTATGTATATGTATACACCCAAAAACCCACCCTCTCTGAGCACACTCTAAACTCACATCACCCACCAGAAGGACGACACCAAAAAAGAAGAAGAAGAGGGACAAGAAAAAGAAGAAGAAGAACCACTACACCGACACACCTACTCTATTTTCCGTTCGCGAGGCCGCGAACAAAGGTCGAGAAGGTCTTGTACAGCCCAGGGGCAGTACCCCTAGGACCTAGGACCTAACCCACCCCTTCATCTTTCACCTTAAACCACCCTCACAGGCATGCCATAAGCCTTACACACTTCTTTGACACGAGCAGGCACAGCGGTATTGCTGCCAGCCACGCTTACACAACTTACAAACAAACACACTATCTGGAACAACAACAGTGATGAAACGCCGAGTAAGCAGCTGGGGAAGCCTTAAAAGCTAGACCCAGGAGAGCCCAATTATCTATTCGCGGCCAGCGGCTCTGCTCCTCCAGGTCCGTTCCAGCCCATCACGACGTCACCAGGTGAGAATTAGCAGTGTGCTCATATCTCCTAATTACCCTAATTACTTGTAACACCTCACCCAGAACACATTTGTATTTGTACACTTTGTTCCATACTCGTCCACCAACTAAAGGGACAGTACATTATCGCCACTGACCAATAAATTCTTGGTCAGTAAACACATATATCTACTACTCATTTCACCTAGTTTTACATCCCTACGTCCAACCTGACCTTAGTCCTAATTGCCCCTGACCGTGAAGGCCAGGAACTGCACCGTCAGGAATCTCATTGTATTCGAGTAAGCAGCCAGACTGCGGCGTGCCGAGTTGTCGACTCTGGACATGAGCTCGCTGACGCTCGCTCTTACTTAATTGAAGGCTAAGTTAATAGCTCCGTCTTAGACATTCATCCCCTAACAGGTAGACGCACCCTGTAGGAACGCACCCCAACAGATCATATCCTCTCACCAACACAATACACTCGTAGTCTCCCACAATTACGGGAAACTACCCCTTTCCGGAAACTACCTCCAAATTAATACATCTACACTACCCTGTTTATCCCATCCCCCAACATCGGGATAAAACAATATTCTTTGTTTCCATCCCGATTCCGTGCCTTCATCGGCACTAAATTTGAGTCATTGCATTCAACACCATGTCATTTAGGAAATAACTCAGGAACTGGCCAAAGGTAGTTCACAAAGCTAGAATCCCTAGTCACAGCTAACCTTCTCTCATCAATCTAGCGAGCATTGAGTTCAGATAAGTATAATGTTTTATCCCTTAGGAAAGGACGACCCTTTCAACACCACGTACGAAAGCTATTCAACCACAATACTGAACAATGTAAATGCGAATAATGGATGTTCCCATCAAGTATTAGCTGTAACAATAATGCAGCAGAACAATGTACACAGAGATAATGCATGTT
This sequence comes from Meconema thalassinum, assembly GCA_946902985.2. Classification (NCBI taxonomy): domain Eukaryota; kingdom Metazoa; phylum Arthropoda; class Insecta; order Orthoptera; family Tettigoniidae; genus Meconema; species Meconema thalassinum. The sequence continues at coordinate 260,859,918 of OX336390.1, read as the reverse complement.
CCCATCACGTAGAAACTGCAACAATAATATAACTGAACAATGTACACAGAGATAAAGAATGTCCCATCACGTAGTACCTGCAACAATAATACAACTGAACAACGGACACAGATATACTGGCTGTTCCCATCGCGTAACAGCTACAACAACAATATAACTGAACAATATACACGGAGATAATGACTGTTCTCATCACGTAACAGGTACAACAACAATACAACTGAACACTATACACAGGGATATTGGCTATTCCCATCGCGTAGCCGCTACAACAATACAACTCAACAATGTACACAGGTATTATGACTGTCCCCATACCGTAGCTGCTACTACAAAAATGTACACAGGTATAATGACTGTCCTCATACCGTAGCTGCTACAACAAAAATGAACACAGGTATAATAACTGTCCATATACCGTAGCTGCTACTACAACAATGTACACAGGTATAATGACTGTCCCCATACCGTAGCTGTTACAACAACAATGTACACAGGGTTAATGGCTGTCCCCATACCGTAGCTGCTACAACAACAATGTACACAGGTATAATGACTGTCCCCATACCGTAGCTGCTACAACAACAATGTACACAGGTATAATGACTGTCCCCATACCGTAGCTGCTACAACAACAATGTACACAGGGTTAATGGCTGTCCCCATACCGTAGCTGCTACAACAACAATGTACACAGGGTTAATGGCTGTCCCCATACCGTAGCTGCTACAACAACAATGTACACAGGGTTAATGACTGTCCCCATACCATAGCTGCTACAAAAACAATGTACACAGGGTTAATGGCTGTCCCCATACCGTAGCTGCTACAGCAACAATGTACACAGGTATAATGACTGTCCCCATACCGTAGCTGCTACAACAACAATGTACACAGGGTAATGGCTGTCCCCATACCGTAGCAGCTACAACAACAATGTACACAGGTATAATGACTGTCCCCATACCGTAGCTGCTACAACAACAATGTACAGAGGGTTAATGGCTGTCTCCATACCGCAGCTGCTACTACAACAATGTACACAGGTATAATGACTGTCCCCATACCGTTGCTGCTACAACAACAATGTACACAGGTATAATGACTGTCCCCATACCGTAGCTGCTACAACAACAATGTACACAGGGTTAATGGCTGTCCCCATACCGTAGCTGCTACATCAACAATGTACACAGGTATAATGACTGTCCCCATACCGTAGCTGCTACAACAACAATGTACACAGGGTTAATGGCTGTCGCCATACCGCAGCTGCTACAAGAACAATGTACACAGGTATAATGACTGTCCCCATACCGTAGCTGCTACAACTACAATGTACACAGGGTTAACGGCTGTCCCCATACCGTAGCTGCTACAACAACAATGTACACAGGGTTAATGGCTGTCCCCATACCGTAGCTGCTAGAATAACAATGTACACAGGTATAATGACTGTCCCCATACCGTAGCTGCTACAACAACAATGTACACAGGGTTAATGGCTGTCCCCATACCGTAGCTGCTACAACAACAATGTACACAGGGTTAATGGCAGTCCCCATACCGTAGCTGCTACAACAACAATGTACACAGGTATATTGACTGTCCCCATACCGTAGCTGCTACAACAACAATGTACACAGGGTTAATGGCTGTCCCCATACCGTAGCTGCTACAACAACAATGTACACAGGGTTAATGGCTGTCCCCATACCGTAGCTGCTAGAACAACAATGTACACAGGTATAATGACTGTCCCCATACCGTAGCTGCTACAACAACAATGTACACAGGGTTAATGGCTGTCCCCATACCGTAGCTGCTACAACAACAATGTACACAGGGTTAATGGCTGTCCCCATACCGTAGCTGCTACAACAACAATGTACACAGGTATAATGACTGTTCCCATACCGTAGCTGCTACAACAACATTGTACACAGGCTTAATGGCTGTCCCCATACCGTAGCTGCTACAACAACAATGTACACAGGGTTAATGGCTGTCTCCATACCGTAGCTGCTAGAACAACAATGTACACAGGTATAATGACTGTCCCCATACCGTAGCTGCTACAACAACAATGTACACAGGGTTAATGGCTGTCCCCATACCGTAGCTGCTACAACAACAATGTACACAGGGTTAATGGCTGTCCCCATACCGTAGCTGCTACAACAACAATGTACACAGGGTTAATGGCTGTCCCCATACCGTAGCTGCTAGAACAACAATGTACACAGGTATAATGACTGTCCCCATACCGTAGCTGCTACAACAACATTGTACACAGGCTTAATGGCTGTCCCCATACCGTAGCTGCTACAACAACAATGTACACAGATATAATGACTGTCCCCATACCGTAGCTGCTACAACAACAATGTACACAGGGTTAATGGCTGTCCCCATACCGTAGCTGCTACAACAACAATGTACACAGGGTTAATGGCTGTCCCCATACCGTAGCTGCTACAACAACAATGTACACAGGGTTAATGGCTGTCCCCATACCGTAGCTGCTAGAACAACAATGTACGCAGGTATAATGACTGTCCCCATACCGTAGCTGCTACAACAACAATGTACACAGGGTTAATGGCTGTCCCCATACCGTAGCTGCTACATCAACAATGTACACAGGGTTAATGGCTGTTCCCATACCGTAGCTGCTACAACAACAATGTACACAGGTATAATGACTGTCCCCATACCGTAGCTGCTACAACAACAATGTACACAGGTATAATGACTGTCCCCATACCGTAGCTGCTACAACAACAATGTACACAGGGTTAATGGCTGTCCCCATACCGTAGCTGCTACAACAACAATGTACACAGGGTTAATGACTGTCCCCATACCGTAGCTGCTACAAAAACAATGTACACAGGGTTAATGGCTGTCCCCATACCGTAGCTGCTACAGCAACAATGTACACAGGTATAATGACTCTCCCCATACCGTAGCTGCTACAACAACAATGTACACAGGGTAATGGCTGTCCCCATACCGTAGCAGCTACAACAACAATGTACACAGGTATAATGACTGTCCCCATACCGTAGCTGCTACAACAACAATGTACACAGGTATAATGACTGTCCCCATACCGTAGCTGCTACAACAACAATGTACAGAGGGTTAATGGCTGTCCCCATACCGCAGCTGCTACTACAACAATGTACACAGGTATAATGACTGTCCCCATACCTTAGCTGCTACAACAACAATGTACACAGGTATAATGACTGTCCCCATACCGTAGCTGCTACAACAACAATGTACACAGGGTTAATGGCTGTCCCCATACCGTAGCTGCTACATCAACAATGTACACAGGTATAATGACTGTCCCCATACCGTAGCTGCTACAACAACAATGTACACAGGGTTAATGGCTGTCGCCATACCGCAGCTGCTACAAGAACAATGTACACAGTTATAATGACTGTCCCCATACCGTAGCCGCTACAACAACAATGTACACAGGGTTAATGGCTGTCCCCAAACCGTAGCTGCTACATCAACATTGTACACAGGTATAATGACTGTCCCCATACCGTAGCTGCTACAACAACAATGTACACAGGGTTAATGGCTGTCCCCAAACCGTAGCTGCTACAACAACAATGTACACAGGGTTAATGGCTGTCCCCATACCGTAGCTGCTAGAACAACAATGTACACAGGTAAAATGACTGTCCCCATACCGTAGCTGCTACAACAACAATGTACACAGGGTTAATGGCTGTCCCCATACCGTAGCTGCTACAACAACAATGTACACAGGGTTAATGGCTGTCCGCATACCGTAGCTGCTACAACAACAATGTACACAGGTATAATGACTGTCCCCATACCGTAGCTGCTACAACAACAATGTACACAGGGTTAATGGCTGTCCCCATACCGTAGCTGCTACAACAACAATGTACACAGGGTTAATGGCTGTCCCCATACCGTAGCTGCTACAACAACAATGTACACAGGTATAATGACTGTCCCCATACCGTAGCTGCTACAACAACAATGTACACAGGGTTAATGGCTGTCCCCATACCGTAGCTGCTACAACAACAATGTACACAGGTATAATGACTGTTCCCATACCGTAGCTGCTACAACAACATTGTACACAGGCTTAATGGCTGTCCCCATACCGTAGCTGCTACAACAACAATGTACACAGGGTTAATGGCTGTCTCCATACCGTAGCTGCTAGAACAACAATGTACACAGGTATAATGACTGTCCCCATACCGTAGCTGCTACAACAACAATGTACACAGGGTTAATGGCTGTTCCCATACCGTAGCTGCTACAACAACAATGTTAACAGGGTTAATGGCTGTCCCCATACCGTAGCTGCTACAACAACAATGTACACAGGGTTAATGGCTGTCCCCATACCGTAGCTGCTACAACAACAATGTACACAGGTATAATGACTGTCCCCATACCGTAGCTGCTAGAACAACAATGTACACAGGGTTAATGGCTGTCCCCATACCGTAGCTGCTACAACAACAATGTACACAGGTATAATGACTGTCCCCATACCGTAGCTGCTAGAACAACAATGTACACAGGGTTAATGGCTGTCCCCATACCGTAGCTGCTACAACAACAATGTACACACGGTTAATGGCTGTCCCCATACCGTAGCTGCTACAACAACAATGTACACAGGGTTAATGGCTGTACCCATACCGTAGCTGCCAGTGGCTTAGTGGCTACAACAAGAATAAGCTATGAAATGTGTAGGCAACTGCCCTGCATTTACATTTGTTCAGTGTGATTAAACAGGCTGTTTCAGGAGGAATAGTAATTATTTTAGGAGGTGGTAGAATAGATGAATTGCAATTTAAACAAGATGTTCAGTAAAGAACATATAGCCTACTTTCTCCTAAATGCATGGGTATTGTTATAACCCTTTGTCCTTTTCAAGGAGTATAATTGAATGTTGGTTGTAGTAGCTTGTTGAAATACAACGTGCTATAGGGATATTAAACATGAATATGAGGTGCCCTTTGCTAGTGCTACCTCTGTAAAAAAAATTCATTCAATTTGGTTTCATCGTGTATGAATTGATCTGGGGAATGGATTTGCACACATACATGGCCGCTATTTGCAAACTATTGGGCTGATGACCTTGTAGTCAGTCATAAGATGCTTTCCACAAAAAGGCATGTTGTTGCAAAATCCGGTAGAGATCAAATTATTAGGATGGTCGAAATTTGATTTAAGCTTTTAACATTTGGGTGGCCGTCATTACGTTTCCGTCAAGATGGCTGCGATATAAAACATGACACTGAGGTGTCCTTTGCTAGTGCTACCTTTGTACCAAATTTCGTTCAATTTGCGCTCACCGTGTTCGAATTGATAGGGGGGGACAGACATTCCGAGTACACACACTCACACACACACACAGAGACACACACACATACACACACACACAGACAGACACACTTTTTTTCGCCCTGTAGTGATCTCATAAGTCTACTTTCATTTTTTGCAAAAATCGAAAGTAGGCTAAAAATCCATATAACATATGACCTACGGTATATGTATTGCGTACCGATATACAGATGTTGGTATGCAACCAGGCCAGTTGTCGTTTCGTGTGTTGGTACACCGGTTACTATGGGCGTATTTAACGATTGTCAACAGTCGTGTGTTGTTGTTCACGTTGCGAAGTTGTGCTTTAGTTTCCATCGAATGTGTTCACCTGCCAGTATACATCAGGCAAATGCTGGGACGGTCCCTTCTGATAGGCCACGGCCGATTCCTTCCACATCCTTGCCCAGTTTCATTCATTTACCTTCATCCATTCCATCTCTCATCCCGACGGGCAGGTCGCCCACGGGCGTCGAATAGAAAGACCTGCACTCGGCCTCTGAGGAGGCCACACGACAAAAAAAAAACTGCCAGTATGCTTTGTTGGCCAAGTTGACTGTACTGTATCGTTTAAACATTTCGCACGTTTTTACACATTCTGAGTATGCCGATATGGTATTTGTGTGTGGGTTTTGTAATGGAAACGCTGCTGCTGCTTGTAGAGAATACGGAATACGATTTACTAACCGCAGATGACCAGATTCAAGAGTGTTTACAATACATTGCGTGCAGTACCCAGCTGTCGATATGGTGATACAACATCTAAACCTAACATTCCCCGGAGGATGGATCGGGAGATATGGACACGTTCCTGGCCACCAATATCCCCAGACCTTACCCTTTTGGATTTTTGCCTGTGGGGATGGTTGAAAGGCGAAGTGTACAAGGAAAATTTTAACACAAGAGCCGAGTTGATAGTTTGGATTATGCATAGTGCAGACCTCATCAAAGAGCGCCAAGACGCCCTCCGAAGAGGTACACGGGGTGTTATCAAGAGAAGTGCAAAATGCATTGAAATTGGTGGTGGAAGTTTTGAAAATCAACTTTGAACGTCCTCATTTGCCTTGGCTTTGCATTTGTTTGGGTTAAATACTACCAGCTGTATCTCGGTATGCAATAAAATTGGGGCACATGTTATATGTTTTTTTATTGCAATTCATCTTTACTACCACCTCCTAAAATATTTACTATTCCTCCTGAAACACCCTGTATAAGATGTGGAATGAAATGATGAAATGCCTATTCGAAATAGCAACTCCAAAATTAACTGTCCTTCCGTATGACGTAATTATATTACTGTACTGTCATATTTCGAGGGCTTCGCTTTAAAAAATGCATATGTGCATCACTTTGATTTGCGGGTAACCTCAAATAGAAGCGTGGTCATGCAGATTAATTGTGTTGACGATGATGATTATTATTCAAGGGGAGAATAAAATGAACTGACCTCACTCAGTCAAACGTGTGCATGAAAACACAGTCAGTGCTGCTAAAAGAAATGTTGCAGTGCTATGTTTTGTTAATGAACATTCCTAACGTAATTTCCACTGCGAGAGTAATTGGGATCGGTCAGTAGCAAAACGTACTCCCGTTTATCATGGTATTCCCACCCGAGGCTAATGTCTGGTCTGTGGCTCCATTTACAGTACAATATATAGGTAATACCGTGTTTTGCGTAAACATTTAATTTCTCTCACTTTAAAAACTATTCAGACCATTGAACTCTAAACAATATTGATGCATATTGCATCATATACGTACGGTATGTTATTATTATTATTACTATTATTATTATTATTATTATTGTCGTAATTTTGGTTATTTTATTTAGGGGATAGGGATATCTTGTTTATCATATGTACGATGGAAGTTCCGAAAGTTAGCGGCTTCGGTGGCGTAGTTGGTAGCATGCTGAGCTTCTATGCCCAAGATCGCGGGTTCATACCCGGCCGAAGTCGTCGGATTTCTTAAGAGCGTTAAAATCCCTCAGTATGCCTTCCTTCGGAGGTAAACTAAAGCCGGCGGTCCCATGTCATAGATTTATGGCATATTAAAGAACCTTCCACTAATTACACTTGCGTGAAGCTAAATTATAGGTTAAATTTGACCAACGCTCTTAGGTTCCTGCGTTCGTCGCCAGGAGCCGACTGCTGTGGCATCTAGTAACCAAGTTCTGGACTAGTGGTCATTGACGGTGGCGTTTGGTGGCTAAAGTAGGAACTACTTGAAATATCCAATGTCTACAGTCCTTACGTAAATTGAAAACAGATAACGCACACTAATACAGTCATCACAATTAACACCTGTTATCAGACAGAATCTACACACACCCAAAGTACAGGGGGATACAACACCGCGTTGTCGCAGCCCCTAAACTGAGGAACCAACCATCCAACCGAAGTTCCGAAAGTAAGTTTCGTCACTATATTGCACAAGCAGATGGTACAGCAGGTGACACAAACAAGAATCCACACCCGTAGATGGTTTAACGATGGAAGGAGCGTCAGCGCAGTGGGAATTATGCATGCGCAGAGCGCAAACGATGAGAAAGGAGCAGCAGACCGGCGTGCTCGGTATCATTCGAGTAGGACTCAAGATGGCAGACAGACGAGTACTGACAACATGGTCGACAATGGAAGTGCGTGATGTTATCCGGTATGCATGGGCACTTGGATATAGAGTTTCAGTCATCCATGAACGCCTACAGCGCGGTCACGTCAGAGTGTGGAGGATGAAGATCGAAGTGTGAGTTCCTGCACATCTAGGAATGAAAGCAACACTGCTCGAGTACAGGACATGGTGTTAACGGACAGGCGCATAACGGTAGCAGACGTGGCGTACATACTGTGAATTGGCCGTGCCCGGGTACATCACATGCTCCATGCACTCTCGGGACGTCACTTTCACACCCATGTGCGACAATTCCTTGTATCACAGGGCACCGAGTTTTACCAGAGTGGTTTCTTCAAACTGATTGCACGCTACGAGTGTCTCAATGTCAGTGGCGACTATATCAAAAAACAGTGGAAGGTTTTTAGTTCATGATAATAATAATAATAATAATATCGTATGGTTTCGGGTGCCGGGTGCAAGCTTTGTAATTTGACACACAGAGGGTAGCTTGTATGTCGAATTTCCTTGTTTCTTGAATCATTATGAAAGTCAAGGAGGTTAGATATCTAAGCTCCTTGAACACTATAGCGCTTTCTAGTAGAGAAATGAGGAACTTTGTGTTGGCGGAAACTCCCGAGATT